>HG993145.1:37500-10037500 GCA_905231865.2 Boloria selene
ACATGTTTAGAATACATTTCTCCCCTACCACTGAGAAAGCTGCTCTTAAAATGTGAGTAACTCACCAATGCCCTCTACCACTAAAACTTGCCAGTATTGCTCTCTACTGGCTCGCGACCAGTTTCATATAGAACTTGATCGCTATATGTCCCAGTCGCAGATATGTTCAAAGCCAGCCCCTTTCCTAAATTCCGATGATCTCGGCGACCTCGGGATCGGTATTTAAGTGAAGTCCATCGCTTCTGTTTAAGTGTGTCGTGTTGGCATGGAGTCCATGGAGACCTGATGAAACGCTCTACCGCTGGCCGCTCGTTTGTTTGTACCCAGATCTATCCCTCATGCCAGCAAAATACACAGTTTGAGTGGTGCAGATATACACATACTGAATATTTTTATTTCACCCGAGTCCGCCGAAATCTCAAAATTCCTTTTTTTCCCCTTTTTGACACACTATGGTTGCAACAAACGTAAGAAAAATTTGCACAGCGGCCACCCCTTCCGCGTTTAATGTAGACTTTTGCAACAAAAAGGCACTCCATTCCAACCTCAATGCTGTCCATCACTATCTTGAAACAGATAAGCTGGTCTTACTTTTTTTAATGGAGACAGATATTTTCTTGCTTAAAATATCGTAGTTACAGCTTGGAACATGTCTTTCTGCCAAAAGTTGGGATTTGTACGTTCGTCAGGGAAGATATCACTCTGTTGTTGCCACCCCGTCCTGACCTGTCAATTTTATGGTCACATATAAAATATGGGGGACATACTCCAATATAGACGTGTATCTCATATTGGAAACGCCGAAATAGACCGACCCTTTGGACATCCAAGAAGGGTCAGATTTCCTATTCCAGCTATATCCCTGCGTGGAAGTTGTGATCCTCGGAGATTTAATGCCATGTCCAGTTTACACGTCATTTGGAACAGAAAGCCAAATTAGCTTCCAAAACAATAGTAGTGCTTAGCGGAGCGAAACAGTATTTCAGTTCCTGTTCTTTATAAATCACAGGTTCACCCTCTCATGGAATACTGTTATGATCTCTGTGCTGGCACTCCTCAATACCAACTTCTTCGACTATAAACGAATGGTAAATAATGGTAATTAGAAGTTTGGTAATTAGTTAGAACTCCACGTGCTCTTATTAAAGTTTCTACCCGTTTAGGCATACTGAGAATGATGTTATCGATGGTCTCCTGGGATAGTCTCCGCCATTCCTCAACTACGGCGATTCGCAGTTCACCCACGTTGGCAGGAGCTGGAATTCTGGACTTAACTTTTCTTTTCAGCAAGTCCCAAACGTGCTCTATTGGGTTTATATCTGGTGATCTCGCCGGCCACTCCATAACAGTGATATTTATATCATTAAGATAAGCTGGAGTTACCCGAGCGGTATGCGGCCGAGCATTATCCTACATAAAAACAAAATCGCCACCGATATATGGGGCAAACGGTACATTTTCTTCTAAAACTTCTCTGATATAGCGGTCTGCAGTCAGACTCCCTCTGTCAATCACTACCAAGTCTGTGCGAGCTCCCAAACAAATGCCCGCCCAAATCATTATTGATCCACCACCGTATGCAACTGTAGTTTCAAAGTTTGTCTGAATGTATCGTTCTCCTTTGAGTCTGTATATTCGTTGCCTGCCGTCAATTTGATTTAAGAGAATTCTGCACTCATCACTAAACAATACCTTACTCCATTGGTCCGCGTTCCAAAGTCGATGTTCCTGAGCAAAAGTTAACCTTTTTTTATCCATTCTGAATAAGTGCTTGACTACGTTCCATCTGATGGTAAGTGATAACATAGTCGTAGATGGTAAGTCGCACTAATTCAGTAGCCACCTATTCACTCTTGCCTTGAAGACACCCATGTTGTAATCTAGCGGAAACACGGATGCAGGCAAGTTGTTCCAATCCTTAGCCGTACGTATAATAAATGAAACGCGAAACGCTTCGTCCGGACAGGTGGGATGTCCACGACATAAGGATGGAGAAAAGCCGTTCGTCGCGTCGTCCGATGATGAAAAGGGGATGGGGGAATTAAATCATGTAATTCCTGCGCACACTCGCCGAAATGTAACCTATAGAATACAGAAAGGCTGGCAAGCCTACGTCGGTGATCGAGGCTTTGTAAGTTCGCTTTTACCAGAAATGGAAGAGTGAATAGGATGGAGGATGGCAGTTGAACGAGGTGTTGCACGAGCCCGGCAGTGATATTGGTGTTGTCATGTCGTTGAGGGCTTAGTCTGGAGATTGCGGGGACGCTCGAACCCCCCCAAGGATGAAACCTGTTTCTACGATGATTTACCTCGAGCCTTGGAGCCTTGCCGGGCACAAATGAACCCAAACCAGCTTCTTCACACCTTCTTCGTACCGTACGCTCACTTACGGTTACACCCCGCACAGCTTTTAACTAATGTCGGGCTTGGACGGCTGTCAAACGGGGGTTCCTACGTACACGAAGCCGAATGAAACGACCATCCCTACTCGTTGAAACTGGTCGACGAAGATCTCTGGATATCACTCTGTAGGTTTGACCATTTCTTCGCATTTCGAGTGTCCTGACAATCTCCGTTGGGGCTAGGGATTGCAATCTGGAAAACCGGATCCGGTAATCCGGCGGATCCGGCATCATTTTACGGCCACCGGATCCGGTACTAATATACCGGATCCGGCGACCGGATCCGGTGTTAGCAATTTTTGGCAAAATAATAGTGCTTTTGCATGAGTAGGTACTTTATATGTGTAGTGCGTGGTGTTCATGCGTTTTAGTTGGTGTCTGACATAAATATAAGACTTGTTTGTTAGCATTCTCGAATACTTTAATAATTATAATGGTCTCATCTCAGTAAAGTAAGGTAAGTCTATTAAATTTTATAAAGTTACTTTATAAATAAAAAATAATTGATTTATCTGTGAAAGTGAAATCTAGGAACAATGAGCTACTCGTTACGACGTTAAAATTTTACAATGCCTACACTAGCCACCACTACATTTTAATTGTTTGCTCGTTGCCTAATCTTAACATTGGATTGGAAAATGCTCTGTCCTGAATGACTGATGGATGAACGCACAGCCTAAACTGCTAATCGTAGAGACCTGAAACTTTTAGGGTGTGTCCTTTGTATGACGTAGTTATCCGATTACAAAGGATTTTTCGAAATTTTTTACCTAAGGAAGTGAAAATGCGGGCAAAGTCTGGATGGTATGATTCCAATCTACTTCAATTTTGCATAAACATACTTTAACAGAATTGATGGAAAACGTGTTTCGTATTTTATTGACACCCATTGCCTTACGGGGTTAAAAAGCGGTAAACAGTAATTTGGGGGTAACTTACATCAAAGTTGATATCAATACCTGCTCCTTAGTGCTTTTTATTTAAATAACAGTTTATTTTGGCACATGTTTGAAAACGTAATACTTTTCTCAACAAAGTCAACAAAAAGTTTGTAATAATAGGCATAATATGTCTATCTACTACTACTATTTCTACGCCAAGAAAACTGAATAACTGGTTTATAGAGTAGTCCTCATAACAAAAGGGATGAAATAGTAAATGAGAAATCATTTTTTGGTACATTGTTAGTAAAAGCGTATAGCCAAACATGTTTTTGTACTTTTAGTGCGAGCGAAGTCGCGAGTTCTGCTAGTTTTATATAAACTACTTACCTATATTAATGACAATGATACTTGAATAACTTACTAACAGTTCATTTTGAACCAAAAAGCGAAAATCATATTGATTTGGTCAATCCGGCCGGATCCGACCGGATCCGGCCGGATTGATGGAAATTCAGCCGGATCCGGCCGGATTGAAAATGACGCCGGATTGCAATCCCTAGTTGGGGCTAAGTTAGGCATAATTCAGTCCTCAACTCCAAAAAGATACGCAAATAAAAAAAAACTAACAAAAAACAGTATTTCAATGAAATTTTAAATCAAACTCAGAAGGGAGAAATACTCGAAGTTCGCTCCAGATAAGGTGTATTTAAATAAAATTAAAATAATTTCATAAAATGATATGTTCAGTTGTTTTCTTAATTGGAAAATATTTCTTTTTAAATTAAATGACGTATAAACCAGCCAGCAACCTATGTGTAATAAATTATACTCCATTTTATATATTTCTCCATTTCCATATATTTCTGTGAAATGGAGTATAATTCATTTAAATAACAAGTGCATCGATTTTGTTCCAAAATGTCAATTATTAAGTTATTGCATAGCTTCTACCGCGGGCCTTGAGCGTGGAGACCGAATCCAAAAATTCCGTAACGAAAATAACCTAACACCCCCCACTCCGTCCGGCACAGCGGTGATCCTTTTTAGTTTTGTCATCTATCGATGAATAGCACAACTTTTAATGACTTTTTTGAAATATCACCCTTGTCTCTTTAGTTCTAGAAATAAAAGTGTCATTATGATTTAAATTAAAAATGTATTATTTATTAAATTTATATGACAGGTGTAAAGCAGCATATTCTGCGGATGTTTCCCCTACACAATATGTACCTACACCTAATGTTGAGTAGTCTTTTTGTATAGTATGTAGAGTAAAACAAGCGCGGGGGCTGGTTTAATAAATTTCAGATTTGCCCCCCCCTAGGCCAAAAGCTGGGTACGCCCATGGCTATTGGCAAGTGGACATGGACCCCGCGGATAAGGAGAAAACTGCGTTTTCAACTGGAAAAGGATTGTGGAAGTTTAAGGTTATGCCGTAACTTAATGAAGATTTAACTTAATACACCTCTAATGCAAACATAATACCTTTAATCTTAATAAATTACTACTATATAGTATGTGCTAAGACTTCAAATCTATCAATAGGTAGCACATACTATATAGTATGTGCTACCTATTGATAGATTTGAAGTCTTAGTACTTATTTTTTTAGCATTAAATTCACCCAGTATTACTAGAATTTCTCTATTAGGGACTTTCATGATGGTAGTAGTAGTACATGGTATATTACTAATAATTCCCGCGGCTTCGCACGCGTTCTAAAGACCGGAAACCAAGTTTTTTCTGAGTCGCGCGTTATGGTACCTCGCGAAACTAACTCTGTCAAAGTCAAAGTCAAACAAAGTCTGTCCTTCCCGTTTATGCAACATTTTTCATTGATGCTCCTCTCCTATTGGTCGTAGCGTAATATGATACAGCGCGGGGCGCGCGCGCAGGCCGCGGGCGCGCTCACGTAGCGGGCCCAGCTCCGCGCACAGCGCCTTCTTCTTTCAGTCTATGACCTTCACCAAAGTGGCCATGTTTTTTGTTTTTTTTTACTTATTAAAAGTAATTTTGTGGCGTGGTAATAATTTATTACATTTTGCCGTCAAAAACAAAATGTCAAAATTCAAATGTCAAAATAGTTTTAATTTTGATTTACTTTTGAAGTTTTGATTCAATTCCTAACTTTACTATTCAAATCAAATTAATATATATTGTTTATTGTCAATCTTAACTAAATAACCGTATGAGAAGAATGAACATCTTAAGGAAATGTTTTTTATATAGTAAACCTCGACTAAAGAGTTCCTACCGTAGCTTTTCTTCAAGTATTTGCAGATATGAAGTAGGTGAATTATACAGATTATTTATAAACAATATTTAGTAATTGTAAAATTCAAATTATTAATAACTTATAGGAAACTGACATAAACAAAATTGAGCATAAAAAGCTAGAAGAAAATGAAGGATGGCAAAAAAGGGTTGTAACAGGATTACAACCTACAGGCGCTCTTCACGTTGGGAATTATTTTGCTGCCGTACGACGCTGTGTTAAATTGCAAAATCAAGGTGACGACCTTATGATGTTTATTGCCGATCTTCATGCACATACTACACCCCAAGTACGTTTTTGCCTTTACCGATTTTAAATATGTGAAAAGTAATAATGCTTATTATAATAATATTTTCACCAGGATCCAGCACAAATTCAGGAAAATACACTCGACCTAGTTGCATACATATTAGCCAGTGGTTTAGATCCAGAGAAAAGTGTACTTTTTGTACAATCGATGGTACCCAGACATGCAGAACTGTGCTGGCTGCTTGCCTGCTTGGCAACACATGCTCGGCTTGCCCATTTGCCTCAGTATAAAGAAAAATCTGCGACAATGAAAGAAGTTCCAATTGGCTTATTGCTTTATCCAGTACTTCAGGTATTTATTAATAATTTTTATTAAGGACTTATTTTTCTTTAAACACTTAACCCCCAAAATATGCAAGTCAGAAATGTCAAGTAGGATTGTCTATAACTGCAGAAAGTTATATATTATGTAATGTCTGACTATATATTGTCGGTTAAGTATCAAATGGAAGTGAAAACATTAAAAATTAGTGTTATAAAAGGTTTCAGTATCCACAATAATTATCAACTGGAATTTGATGTTGCAATTGTTTTGTTATTATAGTTTTGAATAATTTTAAATTCTTATTCCTGACAAGTAGTATGAAAGGGAGTTTGCAGTTAAAAATACTTAAAACAACAATATTTACCATAGATTTTTTGTAGAAAAAAAAAATGTTAAGGTTTAATATATATTATTCATAGTATATAATTAAAATTCCAGGCTGCAGATGTTCTAGTATACCGTGGTACACATGTACCAGTGGGTGCAGATCAGTTGCAGCATCTACAGGTAGCTTCACAGCTGGTGCGAACCTTCCATCATAGATTTGGCCGTCTTTTTCCCACACCAAGACCAATTTTGCCAGGTAAACAAGTGGATGTAAATTATAAGACAGAGAAAAATCATTTATCGAAGCTCTGTTCTACATAACGTTTTCTTACTATTTTGTGTTAACAGAAGTTAGAAGATAATATTTTAAAAGATAATATTTTAGTATAAGTTCTCTTCTTGCACGGCTAGTTTCTGCACTTCCGCAGCGTGATAAGTTTTACTTTAAATAATAAATATTGAACATTGCAGATGACGGCAGTGATCGCGTCCGAAGTCTACGTGATCCAACCAAGAAAATGTCAAAATCAGACACAGATCCAAAGTCGCGAATATTGTTGAGTGACACAGATGAGACTATAAGATTAAAAATTAGAAAAGCTGTTACAGATTTCACCCCACAAGTTAGTGTTTCCTTTAATAAATTTGCTTTACAATTTTTGATGGATGCACTAAAAATGTTATACTATTTTAAGGTGACGTTCGATCCCGAAGCACGGCCGGGCGTCTCTAATCTCGTAACTTTGCACTGCCTTGCGGCAGACAAGTTGCCTGAAGAGGCGGTGGAGGAGGCAGAGGGGCTGAGCACTGCACAATACAAGAGCGTAGTGGCGGAGGCGCTGTGCGCGGAGCTGGGCCCGCTGCGGTCGCGCGCCCGCGGCCTGCGCGCGCGCCCCGCGCTGCTGCGCGACGTGCTGCGCCACGGCGCCGCCCGAGCGCGCGCACGCGCAGACCGCGTGTACGCCGACGTGGCCGCGCGCCTCGGCCTCGCGCTCACCGCGTCCCCCGCGCCCGCCGAGCCGCGTGCTCGCGCGCTGCAGCTGCCGCTCGCCCGGCACCGCCGGTGAACACGTCGGAGAGATCCACACAAACTAACTACTACTAATTTATGTACTAGCTTAAACACTAGACCTTTCAACAGTTTATGAGAATCAAACAGTCCAGCAGGTATAATCTAGGTGGATTTGTAAATAAAACAATATTTATAATAGTAATGAATAATTATTGGATATAATGATTACATGGGGGCAGTGGATTCAGAGTCGGTGATGATGATGCTGCATAGCGAGCGCGTGGTCGGGCGCGGCGGTGGGGTGCGGCGCGGGGTGCGGCGCGGGGTGGGGCGCGGGCGGCGGCGGCGCGGTGCGGTCGCGCAGCAGCGTCACGAGGTCCCGCAGCAGCTCCACAGCCTGCGCGACGGCCTCGGCCTGCTTCTCGGCGGCGAGCGCGCTACGCATGGCGGCCTCGGCCAGCAGCTCCTCGGTGGCGAGGCGTGGCGCGTCGCCGGCGCCAGTGCCCGACCCCTCCGAGTACATGTCGTCGTCCAGCAGTGATGGCTTGCGATCCTCGTCCGAGTGACTTTCGCCGCGGGTGCACCCCCCAGTACTTGCTGTTATCATTTATTATCAATGAAATAAATTTAAAAATAAAGTTTATAATCATTTACTTACCTAAAGTCCAAGTGTTGGCTATGGAGTAAGCCATATTTTATTTTACTTATTGGGCAACATGTCTGTGTAAACTTGCAGGTATTTTATGAAGAAAGTGAATGTATAATAACCGTGGCATAATGTGAAATCTCAGCAATTTAAAACTGACTTTACAGAAGGAGTGTCTTCATTTTATATAGACACCAAGTATACAGACTTATAGGTTTTAAAAGACAAACTGAGGGCATTTCACTTGTGTTTGTTGCTAAATATATTGTATATACTTGGACCTACTTATTGTAAGCATTAAAAAATTGTAATGAATATCTTAGCATGTTATTGTTCCATTCAGTACACATAGTTTAGACAATGTATGAAGAGTATGTTAATTTAATACATTTCTGCTACAAATACTTACATTCAGTAGTTTTGGTATTGAATAAATTCTGTATTCTCTCCTCGAAACTAGAGAGATCACCAAGAGCTCCTCCGGCTGCTGCTTTTTTACGTGCTTTATATTTTAAATCTGCCCACAACTGTAAAAAAGCAATTACACAATGAAGTAACAATTATTTTTAATAAAGTACATTAGTAAAACTGTCACTGTTTACCCGACACCATTTGTCAGGTGATTTTCGTGCTCCCCCTGAATCATCGGCGGCTGCGTTGAGTCGTTCAGCCAAGAGTCGCCACAATTTACACGCACTGAATCTCGAATATATGGATTGTTTACCAGCTGCAAAGTCACGGTGTTCTTCCATAAACGACAGTAAAAGATTTAGTTGCTCTGAGCTCACTCGGCATCTAGTTAAAACGCCGCTCATCTCTGTAAATCATACCTTGATAAACTCCAATTATGAATTATTACTTCTATTATGGTGAATTTAGATTGTGAAAAAGTAATCTTTAATGCTAATTTAAACTACATATCTTTCGTTATTCGGCATAGTGTCATTAAAAAAAACACAAGAATCAAATTTTAAGTACCTATACAACATTCGTAATAATTATTGTGCTTTACAGTTTACATTCTAATTTCTAGCCTTTGTAATTCAATTCAATTCTCTTGTTAATGGCTTCAAAGTGTGCCAGTTGAGCACTATCGCCTTTGCTTTGTAAATTATTTTTAGTTTGTATTTCGACTTTCGAGTTTCGACTTTCGACAGATCAAAATATGTCACTTTTGACAACACTCAACAGTCAACACTCAACAGATTACCTAATGCGTAGATTGCTGTGATGTCCACAGGTTATTATTGTTTTCCTTAAAGCGGAACAATGTTGGATTAAAATGTAGTACAGCCTTTACAATATGTAATGTACGAATATAAAACATTACATACATAAACATACATTTTGTTTGAATGGTTTAAAATACATCATAATATGGTTTTAAAATAGTTTATGCCCTTTAAATCATTACAGATATAGTCAGATTTTCTATGTCACAGGACATAACGATAAAATATTTAGTATTTGGTGATTTAGTAACCATAGCAACTTAAAGGTCTTTTAAGATTTTTTCGATAGCTTATGAGCCTCAGTTACATATTTTGTATATCAAATGTGGTGGTTACGTAAACGTAAATATCATATTAATTTAAGAATATGTCTGAAAATTTATTAATTACTATTTACTATTGACTATACAAAAGTTCTGTCTATGTACTTTGAGGTATATTATTGTTATTATTTTAGATTTTGTTCTCTCCTTTCCATAATCTTTGTAGAAATTAGAGAGTTCTTTAGAGGAAGTTTGTTCTAAAAAGAATTCAATAATTAAGAAATAATATATGAGACTTCGAAATTTACAGGTAAAAGGAAAATCCCTAACCAAAGTATCAAATCAAATGAATCGCTACGTGGTATTACAACAATTAGGCGATGGTACATATGGCTCAGTCGCCCTGGCACAGCGAAGGGACACCGGGGAGAAGGTCGCTATAAAGCGGATGAAAAGAAAATATTATTCTTGGGATGAGGCCATGAATCTACGTGAAGTCAAATCACTTAAAAAACTTAATCATGCAAACATTGTTAAATTACGTGAAGTTATTCGTGAAAATGACACATTATATTTTGTATTTGAGTACATGCGAGGAAATCTTTATCAATTAATTCGTGATGCAGAACGTCCGTTTCCAGAGCCAGTTCTTCGTAATATTTTATACCAAGTGCTCCAAGGTCTCGCACATATGCATCGTCACGGTTTCTTTCACCGTGACCTGAAGCCTGAGAACTTATTATGTGCAGGTCCAGAATTAGTAAAGATTGCAGATTTAGGACTGGCTCGTGAAGTTCGATCTAGACCGCCTTACACTGATTATGTATCTACAAGGTGGTATCGAGCCCCGGAAGTCCTTCTACATGACACTCACTATGGCGCTCCCATCGACCTTTGGGCACTTGGATGTATAATGGCAGAATTATATACTTCTCGTCCATTATTTCCTGGTAATTCGGAAATAGATCAGTTATACAAAATAAGCGCAGTATTAGGAACTCCTTCGCGTGAAGAATGGCCCGACGGTTACGCATTAGCAGATGCGTTGCGATTTCGTTTCCCGGTGAGTGCAGGTGTACCGCTGGCGCGAGTCGTACCCACGGCGTCGGCATCCGCTCTCGCTCTTCTTTCTGCTCTTCTACGTTATCCATCTCGAGAGCGGCCTACAGCGCCGCAGGCTCTCAGGTATCAGCGTCAATTTTGTAAGTGTAATATAAGCTGGTTTTTATATTTAAATTAATCCTTAATTTTTTTAGGTTTCCATACTTTGCTGTTGGTGCAGCATTAGTTTTGCCGCCTGCGTCAACAAGGCCTAGACGGTGGGTAAATTTGGAATGCAGTTATCTACTGTTTTAGATTTTTTTTCTATATAGTAAATCCACATTTATTATTAAGGAGCGGAGTGCGTGTAGAGGTTGAAAACGCTCCACCTCCAACGATTGCACTTGCAAGCCAGCAGCCCCTGCCAGCTGCCGCGGCTGGCTCTCCCGTACGAGATCGTTTCGCAGACATATTAGGGTATGTATAAAACCATACATTAAAGGTTTTGTATCTCCAAATTAAAGTAATTATTAAAATATGATAATTTTTATACTATTCAATCATATCGTTTTATGTCAATTTTTCATTCACCATCACGTTCTAAAAATAAATTTAATAAAATGTAAATGGCATGCAGTGGCGAGGTGGTGCACTCGGCGCGGCGGTCGCGCGCAGGCGGCGGGGGCGGGGGCGGTGGCGCGCGCGGGCGCAGCGTGCTGGCGGCGCTGCAGGCCGCGCCCGAGCCGCGCCGCGCCGCCGCGCCCGCCGCCGCCGCCTACCTCGGCGCCGCGCGCTACGTGGCCGGCGCGCGCATCGACACTACGCTGTTCCATCCGCTTGCGTTACATGCTCATCAAGGTTATTCTCCTTACTTTTTAATGTTTGATGTCATTCCGAGGCCCTTTGCGGCACCAAATCTCACTGAGACTAGCCAAAACAGGAGAAGAATATTAGTGAGTACTGAACGCACAAATAAGTGATATCTTTATTCCGATCACTTACAAGGGAGGAACTACAATTCAGCGGGAGGACACAGGTTGATCTAGAGTACATCCTCTGAGTTTTATTTACCACCAAGAACGTAAAACCGTTAGTCCTGTCAGGACAAAGGCGGTTGTGACCCAGTGGAGTCGTATTTGTTTGTGTAATCGAGTGAAGCGCGTTCAAATCCAGGTCACGCATTTCTGATATTTTATGTGCGCAACATTTCCAACATGATCAACACTCATCTTACGATGAAAACATCGCAAGGAAACCTGTATATTTTAGAAAAATTAGTCGAAAGACTGTGCAGTCCGCCAACTTTCACTTGGTGTTGGTTGGCCAAGCCGTGGTGAACGGTAGCCCGATTCCCCTCGTAAGGTTCGTGCCAACAGTAGCAGTTAGCGTACGTGAATAATAGGCTGAATACACACATCTTTTAGTGAACCGAACGATTTTTTTGATCGATCTTATTTATGATGAGGCAAGGCACGTTATTTACGAGTAATTATATTTTTCTTGAATATTTAGGTTAGCTCTCAAGGGCTCTCTCTCTTTTGATTCTTCATTACCGGCTCTGCCTGCTATAAGGTCCACTCGCCCACCTACCATGAAGTTACAATAAATACTTAAGATTACTGTGTCAGTATTTCATTTATAAAGGTTGTGCGCTCCGTGTATACCCTGAAGTATACAGAGACGATCGGTAAAGTGTTTTGCGCGTAATCACATATTTATTGTAGGTATTTGTAATGAGTAGTGTTTTTCTTTTTTATTCTATAACTGATTTTAGTACTAAAGTGGAAATGCCATGCTTGTTACCTTCGGGTAGCAGCCGAATGGGCCGGCACGCCCCGTATAGTGTACCACTCTCTCACAGAAGACCGGCGTGAAGTGGCATCTATGCTGTCGCGTTTCGTCCGGTGAGTGAGAGTCCGGGAGGCCCACTCTCCTTCCCTCCTCCCGCTCCCTTCATCCTCCGTCTTCGTTCCCCCTCCCTCTTCCCTCCCTCCCTTTCCTGAAAGGCCGGCAACGCATCTGCAAGCCAGGCTCATTTTATTGTAGCGAAGTTATGTTAAAACGATGGTATCTCGTAAGATCTTTATTGTAATTTAATGATGCCGAGAGAAATTTTATTCAATATTAAAATATACTTGTAATGAGTAACTTATTTAAGTTAACAGCCAGTAAACCTTAAAAGATAGATATGCTATCGCGAACTTTTCTCAGAACTTTTAAAGGGGAACATCACATCCATCACACGTCATGATTTTTGCATAACTTTAACCGTTTACGCAGCGCACGAAACAGAAGCTCTGAAGAGGAATATTTTTCCCCGTTTTTGAATTTTTTGTTGATGCTCCACTCCTATTAGTCGTAGCGTTATGTAATTTAGCCTATAGACTATCTCGATAAACAGACTACCCAACACAAAAAGAATTTTTCAATTCGGACCAGTAGTTCCTGAAATTAGCGCGTTCAACCAAACAAATGTTTCAGTTTTATAATATAATGTTCTCCGACCGATTCCGGCCATGGCGGCCAATCTCATTAAGACTGGCCAACTGCGCAGGAGATATTATAGTGCACAAGTGTATGCGCAGACACAAGTGCACTCTCTATTCCTATCACTCACATACTCCGGTGGGACGACTACTCGACACGACCAGTGAGAGCTAAGGCGCAGGACCGACGGCTTTACGTGCTCTCCGAGGCACGGGGGTGACTCACCGCCAACTTCCCAACTCCGGGCTATTACTGAGGCTTACTAAACAGAAAGACTCAATAATTAAACTTGGCCCGACCTGGGATTCGAACCCAGGACCTCTCGATGTATGACCGTACATGCTAGCCACTACACCACCGAGGCAGTGTAGTTTATAATATAAGTATAGATTTAGCGATGTGGAATTGTTTCAGAAACGACGACGGTGGGAAGTGGAGTAGCCAGAGTGGACTGGGCGGCCAAGTACCTTCGGTAGTGTTACAACTTACAACTAATTAAAATCTTATATTAGTCTAACTGTAAGCAATTTGGTTTAAATTTTTAAGTTATTGAAATGTAACTGGATAATAAAAGCCAATAAAAATGTTTATACTATAAAAAAATTATTCCTCTCATTTCTATGATACTAGCATAACACCCGCGGTATCGCTCGAGATAATAATACAAAAATAACTTATGATGTACCAAGGATTACTTCCCCAATTAAGTTTTATTCCACCCCCTTGTATGACGACTACTCGAGACGAGAAAATAAAGATTATCCTGAAGGAAAGGGTATCCTAGTAATTAAATACTGTTTCTATATTTCATGTACGGATTTTACTAAGTTACTGTTTTATTAATTATGTGTAGATTATATTAAGAAATTAATATATTATCTTAACTTTATTGTTATATAATTTTGTTTTAATTATTATCTATTAGCATTGAGATATATTTACATAATGATCTCTGATGAGATCAAGATTTCAAGGTATCTAGTTACTGAATAGTAAGTAATCTAATAATAATCTAGTTAAATTAAAGGTTTAAAAATCTGTAAAGACATATTTGTAGAGAATTTATATATTAGCAGGAAAAAATAGGGATATTGCAACAATTACAACTAGTATGTTTACATAAAAATACAATTTTCCTAGGCACTTCAAATGTTAGATACAAAAATAATTCTATAAATGATGTTTAAGAAAAAATATGAATTACCTTATTTATAATATTTTCTTTTTTAATAATTTTTCTGCCTGTTAACATTCGCATTAGATAACATTATGATTTTTAAAAAAAATCTTTTCTATTTGATAGCAAAAGATCTTAAAACAGAATCTTAATCATAACATTGCTTGCTCACCTACCTTTTAACAAATTTGTTAATATAAAACTACATTCACTTAACAAATTTTTACAATGTCACAAAAAAGCAACATAATTTATGTTAAAGACATTACATTCAATTTATGAGTCTATTTTGAATTACTGCTTATATAATATATATAATTTGTCTTTACCATTAATATTTGATATTAAGGAGTATACTCTGAAGTATCATCATCATCATCATCACAGGCACGATATTAAAATGGTTTAATGTAAAAATATCTATACTTAGCACAACTTAAATGCTAATCTTTAAAATATATTCTTACATTCTCTAACAAAATATATTTAATTTTTAATTGTACCTTATAATATATATTATATATACATTAATTAATATTTAAATACATATTTTCATGACAAATTACACTATAAAAAAAGACATAAATTAATAAAGGGCTACTAAACAACTTTATCATTTTATATTAATTATTATGTACATTTATTTTTATATAAAATCTGTTAGTTATCAACAAGGAGGGTAATGAAAGTACTACTCATATTTGAGGTAGGGTTTGGCATCAGGTGGCGCTGTGGAGTGTGAGTGTGCAGAATGTGCAGAGTGTTGCCATGCATCTGGTGGCCAACTATATACACGTGGAGTACCACTCTCCAGCAGACCCCATCCTAACACATGTGATCGTGCACCACGCTCACGTTTAGGAGAAGCTGTTGAGATGTTCACTGACACACCCTTAATAATGTGATCTTGACCACAAAGAGACTGTGCAACTTCAGGGTCCAAAAATGTAACAAAGCTGAATGCCCGAAATGGTTTTGGTACAAAAACATCTGTCACCTGGCCAAATTCACCAAAATATTCACGAAGATCATCTGCTGTGAGGCTCTCAGTGCATCTGCCCACAAATACCTTACGGTGTGCTGCGGACCCACCATCTTTACTGTTAGGAATACGTACATCACACCACCGCCCATCTATCATATGTCTTCGACCCAATGCACGTAGTTGTGCGTCGTAGTCTGCAAACTTAATAAAGCCAAATCCTTTCGATAGGCCAGTTTTCAAGTCACGTTTCACTTGTACCATGAGTAGGTCCCCATATGCAGAGAAATAATCACGAACGGCGTCTTCGCCAGTTTTCCAAGGAAGGCCAAGAACTATAAGGTCTGAACAGCGCGGCCGAGGGGTTTGTGGCGGAGCGTCAGCACGTGGGAAGGCACAAAAGTAACGGTGAGCCGACCACCCTTCAATGGGTGGCAGGACGCGGTCTTCGGCTAAACGTAGGCCACGAAGCCGTCCTCCGGCTCGATATTTTAAGCCACTAGCTCCTGCAAATTGTGCCGATATCGTGCTGAGAAGCAACGAGCCGTCTTCTTCTGTAGGCAGCTCAATGGGCTCGTCTAGTTCGCCCTCGCTTACTACCACGTACTCTATCGACATCGCGCTCACCAGACGACACCGATTCTCGTACACCGCATCTTAGTTTACATTATCAATTTTACAAGGACAAAAGTCGTCCTCGAATTGTTTTTCTGTATGTCTATTAAACTAAAATTAAATTATATTGTATAAGTAGTACTTGCATGACGTTTGACGTATGACGTGACGTTAGCGGTTAGACATATATTATGAATTTTATGATGAACTTGAACATGACGTTTCTTGTATCAAGCACCGTCTAATACACAGGTCTTACACCGAAGCCCAATTTCAGTAGTAAAGTAAATAGTATCATCGTGTTTATAACTTCAACCTTCGTGAATAAATATAAGGGTTCCAAAACACCTACATTAAATAGAGATGGTATGTAAAGTATATTTATATATATGTAAGCATTGCTGGATAAATTTGAATATTTTTTTTTGTTCTTAGACCCCTTTTTTGCATATATTCAATAGAATTCTAGTATTCCTATTCGAATTAGGTTTCACTAGTAACGGTTAAACAAATTATCTACTTATAAAGTTATCGGGATCATTATAAAATATAATTATAAAATATCGATTAAGTAAGCAGTTAATCTGCTACGTTACCAACGAAATCAGATGTTTTACTTTTAACAAATAACGTAAAAACTATGAAGTATGAGACACAGACATATAACTACTATTTATTATATGTCTGTGGTATGAGAGGTTCCCGCGCTTTCTCCAAGCTGCGATGGTCCTGTTTGCAGTGATCGTTTCAAGTCTTGGAGAAAGCGCGGGAACTGTTAAGTGAAAAGGACGTATTTAATTTACTCGACCTATTTAATTTACTCAGATGTGAAATTTATATTATGACTCTTCAGGCTTCGGCCTAATTATTACGGACTTGGTTTCGACCTGGCATATCATCTATTGATGAAATACGAAGAGAAAACGAAAATATGATATCTCAGACTTGGTTTCGGACTTTCCAACAATGGAATCAGAAGATAAATGAAGTTTCTTCAGACTTGGCCTCGGCCTTTCGTCATATCGAAATGAAATTTACAAATTTAGACTAGGCTGTTGTCCTTTGCCTGTTCCTATTGGGGATAAATTTTAAAAACAATAACAACTATGAAGTATGAATGTCAATGTCGATGTCAATTGTCAATATCATAGATGGTCAATATTGGTCAGCTCTCTTAAGTTGGCGGGGGAACTTTTTTTTTGCTAATTCGTTTGTTCGTCGTTTGTTCGTGATTGTTCGATGAATTTTATTGTTTGTTCGTTGTTCGTTTTTTTATAAATAATTTTCAAAATTTCAACTTGAACCTGGCGGGGGCAAATTAATTTTTTAAACTTTTTTTTTGCTAATGCGTTTGTTCGTCGTTTGTTCGTGATTGTTCGATCAATTTCATTGTTTGTTCGTTGTTCGTTTTTTTATAAATAATTTAATTTTTATAAAAGAGCTGTGAAATGGACTTTAGTCTAGTTCTTTTATATAATTTTTTTTCCCGCCAAAGATCTCGTCAGGCATCAGCCTTATGCCTATATGATGCGTGACGAGGTATACTATGAGAAAATGATCGTCCGTATTCAACGTTTTATTGCCGCCCTATCATCATCGGGTTGGAGATTTTCCGTTTGGGGCAAACTATCAATTCTAGAGAAAAAAGTTTCATAACAATTATTCATTAGAATGACGAGATCTTTCGATAAGTATTTTTTTTAATGGAATTTGTAACAAAAAATCCTATGTCCCTCATATAGCAGTTTCGACCGACTGTGCAACGCGACACTGCGTGACGCGGCACATTTGGTGAGTTGGTCAACTTTGCCGTGCAGTGCGTAATGTCTCATATTACATATTTCATACAAAGAATATTTTGCCGTTGCTGCAGTGCAGAGACGCCTAGTGCGCGCGTACCTTTACAATTAAAAAAAAAAGTAATTAGACGAATTATTTTAATTTTTGTGTGTAGATTTAACATTCTACACCGAATTAATCATATTTTGTTAATTAATAGAATTATTCTATTAAATGACATTAAT
Source organism: Boloria selene (assembly GCA_905231865.2). Taxonomy (NCBI): domain Eukaryota; kingdom Metazoa; phylum Arthropoda; class Insecta; order Lepidoptera; family Nymphalidae; genus Boloria; species Boloria selene. The sequence goes on from HG993145.1 coordinate 55,442, forward strand.
ATAATTTTGGTTGCAGTACAATCGCTTGGTTGTCCCTTTTAAGAACACAAAAAAATATTACCTATAAAATTAGAGTTCATAAACTTACCCGCCGCGCTACTGTTTTACGCGACTTTATGCCGCGCGGCGGGAAAAAAATTTATATAAAAGAACTAGACTAAAGTCCATTTCACAGCTCTTTTATAAAAATTAAATTATTTATAAAAAAACGAACAACGAACAAACAATGAAATTGATCGAACAATCACGAACAAACGACGAACAAACGCATTAGCAAAAAAAAGTTTAAAAAATTAATTTGCCCCCGCCAGGTTCAAGTTGAAATTTTGAAAATTATTTATAAAAAAACGAACAACAAACAAACAATAAAATTCATCGAACAATCACGAACAAACGACGAACAAACGAATTAGCAAAAAAAAAGTTAAAAAAATTAACTTTCCCCCGCCAACTTAAGAGAGCTATATTGGTCAATATCACAGTACAATGTATATACATTTATATTTACGTAGTAACTAATACCATAGATGACTAATAAAAACTAATACTTAATCTGTGATTTATATGTCAAATTTGTCAATATGTCAACACTGATGGTGTAAATAGTTAAAATTGAATTAAATAAATAAAACTAAAATTGTGTACATTTAGTCTCAATTATTTTTACTGTAAGTAAATCAAATATAAATTATACTGTAATATATCCATGTAAAGAGTCTTTAAATATCTATTTCATGTTTAGTATTATAATATGTATATTTTAATTTTGAGGTTATATTAATATTGACCATAATATAACTAGTTCTATAAAAAATATTACAGTATATATTTCAAAGTAATTAAAATTGTGAAACATTATATTATCAGTGAAATTACCAATTGTATTCTAATTCTCTTTTTTGAATAGCAATGATAATGTCTTTATTGTCTTATAAAAAAAAACGTCACAACTCACAAGGCATATTTTTAAAAGTTTTGCAACAATTTTATTTAAAAAAACAGTTGGAGTACTAAGTAGGTACATTATTAGATATTAATAATCATAGCAAAAACACATTGCTATCATATGAAACAGTTCAAAAAGCTGTTGAAATCACTTTTATTGTTGTATGGTCCAACATGATGATGATTGAACATGATGAAATCAAATTATACCAAGGGAATAGGATAATAAATATTAATATTTTTCCCAGGTCTAAGGCTTCTTCTTTCCTAACTTTAACTTGTGACAATCAATAAAAATTGTAATAATTTAATGCTGGATAAAATATTTTGAATTTGTCTGTAAAAATTATGTATTCATTTGCACCAAAATCAAAATAAATTTAATGGAATATAAAAAAAATATTAATTTTATTTTTGTAAATCTAAGTAACAATTAACTATTAAGTGATGTATGTATTTTATATATACAACAGCAGCTGCATGAGCGGGTGGTCACGCGGCGCGGCGGCGGCGCGCATGCAGGCGTGGCGCGTGCACGCGTACGGCGCGGGCGAGCTGCGCCTGGAGAGCGCGCGCGTGCCGGCGCTGCGCGCGCCCGACGACGTGCTCGTGCGCGTGCACGCCTCCTCCATTAATCCTCTGGACGTAGATATGATAAGTTAGTTAAAATAGTTTTTGCCACTCTTGCATTACTATAATATATAACGTAAACTGTATATTGTATAATTATATACCTACTAATTTGCACATAGCCTATAAAAATTAATTCCATAATAGAGAGTTTTACCATCAAATAAAACTTACCTATTATTTTTTCATCAATATCCAGAATCCATCTTGAGTCAAGCACCTGTCTCTTTTGCCTTTTGTCAGTGTTTCTTCACTTCCTCTCCGCTGGTGGCGCCTTTTATACTTACGTATTGGCGCCAATTGCTGGCAGCGCGCACCGGGTGATCGTTTGATTTAATCATTATAGTACTCACGATGCACCAGGTAGACCTTACCTGGATTCCGGATATTGATGAAAAAATAATAGGTAAGTTTTATTTGATGGTAAAACTCTCTATTATTTGTTTTGTATCAATATCCGGAATCCATCTTGAGTGATGTGTTTGTTATCACCTGGTGCGCTAAACCCAAAGACGCTATAATGTGTATAAATGATAATTAGATCTCAGGGTTAATAAAAAATCTATGTATTGATGTATATGTACATTTAATAGAATAATTAAGCAATTATATGCAAACAAAATTTTATATAAGGAACATGTTATACTAATATATAGGTATAATCTCATTTCACAGCATCAAAATAATTAGATAATGATACTGAATTATTAGTTAAATTAGAATCACTACGAGGTATTAATTCTCTTTGATAATAGTTCTGAAAAGTATGAATCATTTTCCAGTTACTAGTTGCAAGAATCTTATCGATTGGAAAGTTTTCCATAAAATTGAGAGAAGCCACTGCAGATCTTACTGAACCTGGTGTAGCATCAATACCACTAGCTTTTAAGAGAGACCTCACCCATCCACCAATAACTGTTCTAGATGCAGGCTTAACATCGCCTCTAGCTGTTATAAACAAGTTATTTAAATCCTGCCGACGGTTAACTGTTATATGTAACAATTGTCTTATCCACAAAATAAGATTTAATTTTTTATCAGGGTGCTCTCTTAGTCTCCATCCAGACTGTCTATGGTTATGGTTATCTGTTTTTGAACCAAACACCGGCCAAAGCACAATAGAGGTTCCCTCATCAAGTAAACTATTGCTATCAATTCGCAACAATGTCAGATCGTGAACCCTGCGCCCTGACGCTAATAGCAGAAGAGTAGCAACATGTCTTGATACTTGATATATATTATTTTCATTTAAATTATACGAGCTCATGTATTGCAATAACACTTTAGGATTCCAAATAGGTGGCTTAGCAGGTTTCTCTCGTGCTACGGAAATAGCTCTCAATACATGTTTTATAAAGAAATTAGACGATAAGTCAATATTGGATGTTAAATGCGTGAAGGTTAAAATAACAGATTTATGCACCCAAATAGTTCTGTATGCAAGGCCTATATCACAGTGTTAATGTGCTAAAAATCGAGCCACATGAATAGGAGTAGGAGATTTATAATTGATTGCATGAGACTCACACCACTGTCTCCATCTGCGCCACGCTGGTCTGTACGTATTAATTGTAGAGGATCTCCAGCTTGACAGGAGGAGTCTTTGTTCCTGATCCGTCCATCCTGTCAACATATCTGGCCACCCGAAATCAGCCATGCCTCCAAGTGCAGGTCTTGTACTTGTGGCGGGTGCGTTCCTGTTCTGGTATCTATAAGAACGTGGGCTAGATCTGGAATTAGATAAGGGTGATGCAGAGCTCGCTGTTGAACATCTGCCTGCCAAAATACCTTGTTCCACTTCGGAGCAATCAATATGTAGTGCCCGCTGGACTGGTTCAAGTGCCTGAGGACCCTGGGTACTAGGTTCGGAGGTGGAAACAACCAAGCTAGGTCGTAGTGCCATTGATGACAAAACGCGTTGTGATGTTCCGCTCCCTGATCGTCTACGTCCAGTGATACATATGTTGGTACTATGTGAGCTGTTTTCGATGCGAACAGATCTATCTCTGGCGTGCCCCACATTTGAAAGATCGGTTTTGTTGCCGTCTTCGTGAGATGCCACTCTGGGCAAGTTTTCTGCCGAGACATGGCGTCTACTTCGGCATTGAACCTGCCCGGAAAATAATGCGCTGTCAACTGGATGTTCCACTTGTCTAGAATTTCCAGAAGTTGACGGGTCTGTTGGAGAAGACTCTTGGATTTGGTGCCCCCCTCCTTGTTTATGTACGAGACTACTGTCCGATTGTCGGTTTGTAATAGTACCTGTGCATTCTGAAGTTGATGTTGATTTCGACGTATATCCGATGCATCTGTTGTCAGTAGGTGTGTCACTGCGCTCAAGTGTATCGGCATGGACTTTCCTATAGCTTGACACCACCACTCCATCTCTGACCGAACAGGCTGAGGGATGGTCCTTCGCTGGTATGGGTGTTCCGCCGGCAACTGTCGGCTGTAGTATTGCAGAGTACGACAGTGCAGGCGGCCTCTCGGAGTCACGAATGTCGCAAAGTTGAGTCTCCCCATTAGAGTTTGGTACTGCTTGAGGGACCACTTGCTTTTCTGAAGCTGTTCGTGTAGTGCTTTGCGTAGCGTTAAGCACTTCGGTTCCGACAAGGACTTTGCGTTGCGTTTTGTGTCCCATGTTATACCTAGAAACTCGAGGCATTGTGTCGGAACCAGAACAGATTTTTCGAAGTTGATGGTCCAACCTAGTAAATGCAGTATATTTATCGTGAATGCGATGTCGTCTTCTAACTGCAACTTTGACTGGTTTGCTAGGAGGAAATCGTCCAAGTAAACCACGCACCGGATCTTGTGACTCCTCAAAAATTCTGCGACCCAATTGGTAATTGAGGCAAAAGTTCTGGGTGCCGATGAGAGACCGAACGGCAGACAAGTCATTTGAAGCAACTGATGCTGCTGTGTGTCTTGGTGATAATTCAGTCTCAGAAACCTGCGATGTTGTTGTGCAATCGCTACATGGAAATAAGCTTGACTTAGATCCAACTTGGCCATCCAATCTTGCTGTTGTAAAAACGATGGAACTCGGAAGTGACTGAACAGTTGAAATGGCTTGACTACAACAAACTGATTTAACTGTTTCAGATGGAAAATAGGACGGAAGTTCTGATCCGACTTGGCTACCAGAAAGAACGTGGAAAGGTAACTTGGTGTCCGTTCTGCTGGTTCTAGCACGCCGGACCTCAACATTGTTTGAATTTCTTTGGTCATATTGGGCGTAGTCTTGGTTCTGTATAATTCCATGACTTTGGAGCTCGGAAATATTAGAGGTGGTTTTAGTATGAAGGGTATTCGTGCGCCATTCAGCAGGCGGCATATTTTGTCTGGCGCACCCATATTGCTCCAAGCATATAGAAATCGTTTTAGAAAACCGCCTTGAAATGACCGATAGTCATTCGCGATGCCTATTTTTAAAAGAAGCCTGCGATTTCTTTCCCCTTGGCTTAGCTCTAGGATTGATTGTCTTGTTTTTATTTTGGCGTGGCGCCTGAAAGGAATGCTTTTGACCTTTTGTGACAATATCTCGACGAAAAAATCTGTCATCAGCTTGCTTACTTGTAGATGGTTTCTGATTTTGATAAAAACTATCCTTTGTAAAGGTTTGGGGTATTACTCTCGTCGATGTAGTTAATTTATCCGGCCCGCCTATTTTTTGCATGTATGATTGAACGGCTTCATCATTAAAAAGTGATATGGCACTAGGGGGAATCTTATGTAATACATCATGATGAAAGCTTTCAGATATCTGCCGTAACAAAGCCTCGCGACGTATATTTATGAAATCCGCTCTTCTACCGCACTACTACTTTGATGATTTGATTTGATTTGACTCATTTGACCAATCTACTAAACATTGTAAAGTTTTATGTAATTCGTCCTTTTGACAAAGTATAGCATTCGTCAATGCCGAAAAAGATCTTTCTAATAAATACAAACGAGAATCCTCCTTAAGCATTGCTGATTCAAAGCGTTTTAATTCGTCATTAACGCTTAACTCGACAAAACCGGGGGTAGCTAAATATTTTTTCTGTGCATCCGAAAAACGAACGGCATACCATTCATCACATTTAAAACGTTGTAATTCCGTTAATTTTTTAAGAAATGTGTCACTCGCCCTAGGATAGATAGGGTCTTTAACCGTCGTACTAATTTCAGACAAAATTTTAAGTGTACAATCCTTATTTATAATATCCTCCGGCCGTCGTAAATTTAATTCGTTCATAGAAACGGATGTAGTATTCTTATTAATTGTATTTGTATTTCCAGTATCCGTATTCTTAGTTATAAGGTTAGCTAAAAAGGCTATTTGTTGCAATAAAAACTCAAAGTGTGCATAACTCACGGTTTGCGAGTCCCTTCTTGATTTACGCCTCTTGGGACTGGATACACTCGAAGAAGAATCACTATCACAGTCTTGAGGACTTGTAACTGGCGAATGTAACCGTTTACGCGATATTGGGTTATCACTATTAACACTCTCAGACTCCATATTATTATTGAGATTTTCCATAATAACAACGGAGAGGAACAATATTTAATCGAACTATAATTATTTCAACTATAATTCTTTCGCGAAGTTTAAACAACACTAACAACTGAACGGCGCGAAAGACGACGCTATAATGATTAAATCAAACGATCACCCGGTGCGCGCTGCCAGCAATTGGCGCCAATACGTAAGTAAAATAATAAGTAAACAATAGTAAGTAAATAAAAGGCGCCACCAGCGGAGAGGAAGTGAACAAACACTGACAAAAGGCAAAAGAGACAGGTGCTTGACTCAAGATGGATTCCGGATATTGATACAAAACAAATAATAATGATTGTGAAAAAGTATGTGAATAGCTATGCTCACTTGCACAGATGGATACGGGGCCACAATTCTGAACATACTGCGCAAGCTAGACGGGTCGGACGTGGAGTTCCCGCTGGTGGTGGGGCGCGACTTCGCGGGCGAGGTGGCGCTGGCGGGCGCGGGCGCGCGGCTGCGGCGCGGCGCGCGCGTGTGGGGGGTGGTGCCGCCGCATCGAGCCGGCGCGCACGCGCAGTACGTGCTCGCCAAGGACCGCTGGGTGAATCTCTGTTACCTATAGTTAACAATACAATTAAATAAACTTACAGTTATAGATGTACTTTTACTACTTATAAAAATTAACTATTGTGGTGGCTCGAGATTCAATAAAACACACACTTTATAACACTCAGACTGCAAAACACGTGTACTCTCGACAACGGTTGGTAAGCAACTGCCCCCCACGCCACCGTAGAGCAAAGTAACATTATACCTCGCCCCCACCTATGCGCTTGCACATACACTACAACTATAAAAAAAACCAATTTAAAAGAATGAAACCTGATAATATCATTAGGGCTCTAATTATGGTTTAATGATATTTCCGTCAGTTGGGCCCAGCGCCGAGCACGCTGAGCACGTGGCAGGCGGGCGGCGCGCTGTACGCGGCGCTGTCGGCGTGCGCGGCGCTGCGCGTGGCGTCGCCGGCGGGGCGCTGGCGCGGCGCGCGCGTGCTGCTGCTGGGGCTGGGCGGCGTCGGCCACGCCGCGCTGCAGCTGCTCGTGCACCGCGGCGCGCAGGTGCACCCACTCATCGCCGATACACGGGTCCCCTCCTTCATTCGGTTTTTCTACAAAATGTCAAATTTATTTTTAGGTGGTCGTAGGTTGTTCAGGTGATCTGTGCGAGAGAGCCACATCGTTAGGCGCGGTGGCGGCTCTGGACAGACACTCGCCCGACTACGACCGTTTCCTCGAGGAGGCCGGCCCGTAAGTGTTGCCTCTCTGTGTCTCTGCGCTCGGGTGCGGTGCGGTATGTACAGCGTGCGCGCGTGGTCTGCGCAGGTACGAGGTGATCCTGGACTGCGCGGGGCTGGGCGGGGCGGCGGCGGGCGCGCGGCGCTGGCGGTTCGCGCGCTACGTGACGCTGAGCTCGCCGCTGCTGCGCGAGGCGGACGCGCGCGGGGCGGCGGCGGGCGCGCTGGCGGCGGCGGGCGCGCTGGCGCGGCAGTGCGCGGCGGCGGCGCGGGGGGCGCCGGCCGCGTGTCCGCCGCCGCACGTGCGCTGGGCGTACTTCGCGCCGCGCGCCGGCGACGTGGAGGCGCTGCGGCGGCTGGCGGAGCGCGGCCGCTTCACGGTGGCGGTGGCGGGCGCGGTGGCGTGGCGGCGCGGCGCGGACGCGTACGCGGCGGCGGCGGCCGGCGGGCGCGGGAAGCTGCTGCTCGACTTCACCGACGACGACGCGCCCGACGCGCCCGCTCACTGACCCACCTCTCCTTATTATATAAATACTAATATTGTATAATTGATGTATTACTAAGAAATAAAATAAAAACAGCTCTTAAGATGTATGTACATATTAGTATCTTAGTACTAAACAATCCTAGCGTTCGGGCTGGCAAGCGCGCCAGCTATTTTTCAAAGAGCAATGGAGTGCTTGCTCGCCGGAATAGACGGCATCATTTTCCTTTCATTTGATGCGTCGCCGATGGGGCTAGGAGCTGTATTATCTCAAATCGATAAGGATATGATAGAAGGGCCGATATCTTACGCTTCTCGAACGCTTTCACCGGCGGAAAAGAATTACGCGCAGATTCAAAAGGAAGCGACAGCTATTATTTTTGGCGTAAGACGGTTCCACCAGTATTTATACGGTAGGTCGCAACCTTTCGTGTTAATGACAGACCATAAACCCTTGCTGGCCATATTCGGACTTCACAAAGGAATCCCCGAAGTATCCGCCAACCGTCTCCAACGATACGCTATGTTTTTGGCAGCTTATAATTATAGTATCGAGTATATAAGTAGCAAGCAGAACATAGCAGCAGGCGCGGTCCGAAGGGGGGGGGGTCACAGGGGACATGACCCCCCCCCCAAAATCTAAGGTCAAATTGAAAAATCTCAAAATTTGCCAAATAATAAAAGGAAATTTCTAGCTATCGCCTAACAGCGATAAATTTATAGTTTGCTGACATCTAGTGGTGTTTTTATGAACATGATGAAACATGTTAGAAGAGCGATTAACAGGTTTAGCTCTTCTAAACATTCACCCGGAAATAGTACTAGAATAGACATCTCAAATATTATCACCCGATTCGCAAATACAAAAAGACGACTTCCATTTGTCTTATAAGTAATGTATAAAACCGACTTCAAAACGTTACAAATCGAAACTAAAAACAGAAAAAATAATTTTAATTACTTAGTTATTGTTGGAGTCGGTGTCAGCCAAGAAGGACAGTTTTATCCTGCCTTTGCAATGAACTTTAGAACAGATATTTTGATTATATTTACAAATTGATACATTCATTAAATTGTATTAAGATTATTTTGATTTGGCTGGCACCGACTCCAACAATAACTAAGTAATTAAAATTATTTTTCTGTTTTTAGTTTCGATTTGTAACGTTTTGTTAAAAAATAATTTATTTTTGTTTTTTTTGAGGAAATTAGATATTTTGTTTAAATATAATATTGGTAGGCTAACTAAACTACTGCTTCAATAAGTCAGCAAAGTTTTGGAGTGTACGACAACAGTCAATCGAGATTTGTCGTCTATTTTTCCACGTAACTCCTAGACGTTAATAAGATGTATCTTCTATCATCAGATTAACCTAATATCTTGAAGGAATGCGACTATCGGTTCATAAGTACGTATAATATTAAAAGAATTTTCTTTTAACTCCTAACCGTTGAGGTGATATACCTTACATCATCACAAATTCTTGAACAGCTTTAGAAAATATATGAAAAACGTAATAAATGCCTATAAAATTTAAGAGTTGCCCTGGATTTACTTAGGATCCCATCATCAGGTCCTGACTTGGTAATAATGCGAATATCTTGGAAGTATACCTTCCATCCGTAATTGTACCTTCCATCATCAGCTCATCCACATGAAATAATTATTTTCAGACACAAATGCTTGAACATCTTTAGAAAATATATCAAAAACTTAATAGGTGCCTATAAAATTTGAGAGTTGCCCTCGATTTCCTTGGGATCCCATCATCAGAATCTGACTTGGTGACAATGGGACCCCCTCTGAGCCATACTCTACCGAACAAAAGAAAAATTTTTGAAATCGGCCCACAGACGGCGGAGAAATCGGCGAACGTACATAAAAAAATATATATACCTACAATGGAACATATAACCTCCAAGGAGGAGTCGATTAAAAAAAATTGTGTCTTGTGCAATAATGTGTATTGAGTGACCCCCTCCAAAATTTCAGGCTGCGACCGCGCCTGCATAGCAGATTATTTATATCTAGGGCTTGTGAGGTTACTAATACATATATGCCACCACGGGGAGTACATATCAGACGAGCTCGTCAATTGTGAAGAGAGGGCGGCTTATGTCAATTTTGTTATCGACGGTGATTTACCGGTGACGCTGAGCGATCTGAGGCGTGAAACCGCTTCAGACGATTGCTTGTCGCGAGTCAAGAATTATGTATTAAACGGGTGGCCACGAAAAATTGTCGATGTTAATTTAAAACCTTACTTTAATTGCCGAAATCAACTATCGTACGGAAACGGATGTCTGATGCGGGGACATAAAGTAGTTATTCCGATTAGGTTGCGAGATACAGTGTGTAAGGAAATGCACAGCTCACATTTCGGGGTCGTAAAAATGAAAGCGGAGGCTCGCAAGCGGCTATGGTTTCCGGGTGTGGACAGAGCGCTGGAGCAACTGGCGGCGGCGTGCGGCGTGTGCGCACAGCTACGCCCCGCGCCGAAACACGCGCCGCTTGCGCCCTGGCCGCTGCCGCCGCTTCCATTTTATAGAATTCATTTAGATTTTCTGGGACCGGTTAACAATTATATGTTTTTAGTTATTGTAGACGCTCACAGTAAATGGGTCGAGTGTTACGATATGACTTAGTCCTTACAGGCTAAAAATTATAAAGGAACAAAGAGACAGGACTTCAAAGAGAACGCAACAGTTTGGGTTACTAAAAATATAAATATTAATAAAAAATATTGGATTGAAGGAATAGTTAAGGAAAAAGTCGGCCAAGTATTATATAAAATATATATACCACGTTTAGACTGTGTGATAACAAGGCACATCGACCAAATCAGATTACGATTATGCAACTCACAGTTAGATAACAGACGTTGGGACCCAGATGTGGTGCCAGACTTAATGCCAACGGGCGTTTCATACTCCGAAGCTATCGCTCATCCAGAATGTGGAGGAGAGCCTCCGATGGAACCATGTCAAGAGTCGTCTGCATCGGAGGAAGCAACTAACGAGCCGGTAACACCTCTCTGTACCGCTCGTTCCAGGCGTCGGGCAATAAGTCCGGTTTTTTCAACACCGACTTAATAAATAGTTAGTTTAGTTAGGTTTAAGATTATAATCTTTTCTTTATGTTACCCTTGCTATAAGAGGGAGAGATGTTGTGTATGCGCTTACCGCGCACTAAGAGTATATCGTTGTCAACTGTCTCTGTCAATAAATTAGTGTGCAACTAACTAGCTTGTTTGATTGACGTGTACCGCTCCTTATACGCAATATTGCCAATGAAACCACGCCAACGGTTTCAATATTTCCGCCGTTATAGTTATATAATTTTTTATTGGTGACTGACAACGGTAATCTTTTGAAATACAACACATATGTTTTGTGGGAAATAACGCTTACAGCTGATCCACTATCTATTTCAAACTCTAAAACCAGCCCACCGATCCGAACGCTCTCGGTCATCGGCCTGCCCGTCACACATCGAATATTGTATAAGCACTCACCGTCGTCTCCGTCATCCACAGCACCTTCCCCGACGTAGGTACTTGACCTTGGCGTCGTTAGGACACATTTTATACAGATGACCTTTTTTGTTACACTTTTTACACTTGTAACTTTTATAGCGACACTGGTTAGATTTATGATTAGTAAACCCGCACACACTACACTTTTCCTTCTTGGATATGTTGAACACGCCATCCGGAACCATCACGGCGCTGCCGCTCGCCCTCGGCGCCGCCATCGACGACGCCCGGCGCGCACAACACACGCTCTCTGCCAAATCTATGGCTTTCGCCAAGGTCAGCTCCCGCTGATCCTGGGCAAACAACTTGTCCCGCTCGTGTCCCGCTGCCATGCCCATGATAAACCTATCCAGCAAGGCCTCTTCCAAATTCTTAAAAGCACAGTGTGCTGCTAATCCCCTTAACCGGGCCGCCCACTGAGTGTGGCTTTCACCTGTGCGCTGAGTTGCGGAGTAGAAAATGGATTTCTCCGAAAACCCGAACCTTTTCGGTGTAAAATGCTCGTCGAGGAGTGTAATTATTTCATCGTAACGCAATTCTTCCACCTTACGAGGTAGCGCCAGGTCACTAACTAGGTTAAAACTCGCTTCACTTAACGCGCTTAACAAAATTGCCCGTCTCTTGATAGTTTCGTTCGCTATAAACCATTGGTTTAAGCGGCATTTGTAGCTTCTCCACTCTTGTGCCAGGTGGTCGAAGGTGGAAAGAACACCAAATACTCCTCCAGTGGCCATTTCCAACGCCTACGTGAGTTCGATCGTCGCCACGTGTTGGATACTTAAGCGGAGCGGTACACGTCAATCAAACAAGCTAGTTAGTTGCACACTAATTTATTGACAGAGAGTTCAGAGACAGTTGACAACGATATACTCTTAAGGCTGATTTACACGTATTAAGTGAATAAGTAGTTAACTTAATTTTAACTTAATTTTAAGTGATTCCGTACGTGTAAACAGAAAATTTAGTAGCAAGTCGCAAGTTAAAATTTAGTTAATTACTTAATCTAGTTGTCAGTGATACACCATCGGAAGACCATTGAATTAATAGACTACCAAAATTGCATAAAGTAGCAATTACGATGTCATTGATAGACAATTGTAACACCATTGCAATAGCAGACTTGAGGCCCTGATCCCATGAAAAGAGGCTAGTGCCCAGCAGCGAACATTCGAATGAAGTTTAGCAGCGTTTAAAAAATTAACGCGGGCGAAGCCGCGGTTACTGCTAGTTATTTATAATTATTACCATACACAAAAACAGATGAGAGTGAAATTTTACGATGCGCGCGCACAGCGAGACACAAAATTCTCACGGGAGAAGTTAACTAACAGTCGACAGTTTAGAGGACTTGCAACTATATTCACGATATTTATTTTCAACAATGACATGGGTGTCATTTTCATGGTTTCTCGGGGTGCTGATTACGAAAATGAGGTCCATTTTCAAATCCAAGATGGCGGACATCCGGTTTTTTTTAAACAAATACATGGGTGTCATTTTCGAGGTTTCTCGGGGTGCTAATTGCGAAAATGAGTATGTATTATTTAATGATGCCAAAGAAGTATAACTTCTAACGCGTGTACATAAGTACCTACACACACAATTTCTTTTTATTTTTTACTGACTGCATTTTTACGTATGATCACCGATTACTCCGTCAACTGTGTCAACGCCTATTTCAAAAATTTTTCTTTTGTTCCGTAGGGTATAGTTCCGAGGAGGTCCCATGGTCACCAAGTCAGGATCTGATAATGGGATCCCAGGGAAATTGAGGGCAACTCAAATTTTATTACCTTTTTCATATATTTTCTAAAGCTATTCTAGTAATTCCATCTGATAATCATCATTTTATATGGATGAGCTGGTGATGTAAGGTATAGCTCCTCAACGGTTAGGAGTTGCAAGAAAATTCTTTAAATATTATATGTACTTATGGACCGATAGCTGTATTCTTTGAGGGTATTAGGTTAATCGATAAAGAATAATAGAAGGTAAATCTCTTTAGGAGTTAGGTAGAAAAATCGACGTGGACAAATCTCGATAGCTTATTGTTGTTCACTCCGAAACCTCGCTGAGTCATTGGAGCAGTACTTTAGTTGGCCTACCCATATTATATTTAAACAAAACACATAATAAAATCTACTGTCCACGAAAATTTAAAAACAAATTATTTTTAACAAAAATAAAAACTGACTTCAAAACGTTACAAGCCTAAACTAAAAAGTAAAAAATAAAAAAAAATTGTAGTCTAAGTCTAACCCATAGCTACTTAAAAAAGAACCTATTTAATATAGGTATTATGACAATTAAAAGCAACGAAATATTATAGTTTACTTTATGTAATTTAGAAAAATCCTACTGTAGTTTACAGAACAACCTATTACAGACACTAAAAAGTAATAGTAATAGATCAATATCTAAATAGTAATAGATCAACCTACTAAACTGATGTACCTATTGTCTAATCAAACGTGGGCTCAAAACAAGTTTCCACACCGTCGCGTGCGCCGCACTCCGTCCGCGGCCTTGACATTGCATTTTCCGTATTGAATTTAAAATTACAACAAACTAACATAATTTATTGCAAAAACAATTGCATTGAATTTATACCATAATACAATGGTTAGGTAAAGGTAATTAAGACTAATAGAATGAAAAAAGACAAGGAGCTATTATTAATATAATTATAAAAATAAAGTAAAAATAAAATAATAACTGTGAATAGAATATTATAAGTTAATTGCCATATTATTAATTACTATACTGCTGCAGATCTTAAACTTTTGTAAGTAGATTATAGATAATATACGGTCTATGTATCAGGTACCTGCTACCTACATAGTACCTACATATTATATTAGCACTACTAGGTACGTATTTTTATTTCTGAGTTAGACTAGTAGCTGTAGTGGCGCACTCTCGCTTCGCTCTGGTTCTTCCCTATTCGTCTTGACTCTTGGTACGGAATGTAATAAATAATAAAATATATTTATTATACTCATAAGATGAGTTTTATATTATTAATTTCTCAGTTCGCAGTCGCACCGCCCGGTATGTATAATGTAAGTATAGCTACCGATGGTCACTGCGCGCGGCAACTGTTATAACAGAACAGAATACATCAAAGGTCGGTTTATAAAATTTTCTAATTTTCTGCGCCACTTTCATATTTTTTTCTTTTATAAGAACCTTCTCAATTCTCATGACAACAACAAGCACAACAAAAAAATAGCGAAATCGGCCCAGCCGTTCACGCGTAATGCCGCGAGTGGCTCGACCAAGGGAAATAGGAATTCATCTTTGATAATCTAAGATTTTTATATACGAAAGTATATAATATACTAGATAGATAGACTCGGACTGATCTGTAAACAAGAGTGTTTTGCTTCACTGCACGTTCGGAGTCCGTTAGCTAATTGTCGATAAGTTTCATTTAAATACCATACAGATTCGTTCATCCAACTCCTCACAAGACGCGACTCGTGAGAATTGAACCCAGTCAATGAGTACTGTGTCGACCTGCTATGTTTCGGACGCAGCCACACGAGTGAGTGACCGGCGGCCGGCGCGGCGCGAGCGCAGCGGTCGTGTCCTAAACCGGATCTCGCGATGCCCAATTCGCGAATCAGCACCATTGAATTGATTGACAAAGTTATTCTATCAGTGCAATTGTTCTGCAAGAAACGTGTATCTTTTTGAAAACTAAGCATTGAATGCATTGGAAATAAAACTCTTTCTAACTACACTAAAACTCTTACTAAATCTAAAGGCTGGAAACCAAATACCTCATAACGGTGATCATTATTTTATTGCGGAGTTATGTTATAACTATGATACTCGTATCTCGCAAGATATTCATTGAAATCAAATGATGGCAAGAGCAATTTTGATAAAATTAAATACTTGTGAGTAAATTATTTATTTATGTAACGATTGATACCTGTTTTGACTCCAACAATAACTAAGTAATTAAAATTATTTTTTTTTCTTTTTAATTTCGATTTGTAGCGTTTTGAAGTCGGTTTTCATTTTTGTTAAAAAATAATTTATTTTAAATTTTTTTGTGGAAATTATTATGTTTAAATAAAATATTGGAAGGCTTGGAAGGCTAACTAAACTACTGCTTCAATAAGTCAGCGAAGTTTTGAAATGAACGACAATAGTCAATCGAGATTTGTCCACGTCTATTTTTCCACGTAACTCGTAGACGTTAATAAGATTTACCTTCTATTATCAATCCACCTAATATCCTGAAGGAATACGACTATCAGTTCATAAGTACGTATAATATTAAAAGAATTTTCTTTCAACTCCTAACCGTTGAGGAGATATACCTTACATCATCACATATTCTTGAACAGCTTCAGAAAATATATGAAAAAGGTAATCAGTGCCGATAAAATTTAAGGGTTGCCCTCGATTTCTCTAGGATCCCGTCATCAGATGCTGACTTGGTGACAATGAGAACATCTTGAATGTATACCCTACCGAACAAAAAAGAAATTTTTAAAATCGGCCCACAATTCACGGAGAAATCGGTGAAAACACATAAAAAACAACTGTTGAGGAATTTTGCCTTCCATCATCAGCTCATCCACATGAGATGATGATTTTCATACGTAAAAGCTTTATCGGGTTTAGAAAATATATCCAAAACATAATAGGTGCCTGTAAATTTTGAGAGTTGCCTTCGATTTCCCTGGGATCCCATCATCAGATCCTGACTTGGTGACAATGGGACCACCTCGGAACTATACCCTACCAATCAAAAGAAAAATTTTTGAAATCGGCCCACAGACGGCGGAGTAATCGGTGAACATACATAAAAAAAAAAAAAATACATACAACGGAACATATAACCTCCTCCTTTTTTGAAGTCGGTTAAAAAACAACTAGTCTTCTATTCTATCAAAAAACAAAAATCTTTTAGTAATAAAACAGTTCTTTAATAACAAACAAGACATTGACTATTAAACTGAGATATTATTATCAATTAAATAAAATTGGACGTTCAAATAGGACGTTTTTATGCTCGAGCGCAATCTCGTTAATCTTGCGAGATCTCGAAGATCGAGATTGCATTCCCTAGTTCTGACATACCTACTTCTCAACCAACCAATAGTTCTATTCTATTGAAGTTAATGCGACGCTCTGAAGCGATGCGCAATTAAATATAACAGAACAGGCGATTTCGTACAATTGCGTAAATAAGTAGTTTTAAATAGATGGCGCTGTTTGAATAAGGCCGAGTCACGACTTAAATGAGGATAAACTGTGAACGATTGTAACTTCACCGTTAAGAGTTTATAATAAGACTAGCGACTCACCCTCGCTCCGTTCGGGTTCGTCACTGCGTACATTATAACGGTCAATTATACATTTGTCAGAGATCAAACAATCTGTCCAGTGATAATCCCGTCATGTCGTGCGCTGAGGCTCGCCGCTCACACACGCGTGAACAGTTAGAATTCAGAAAGACAGACAGACATTAATTCATAAATAAATTAATATAAGGAAGTAGGTATAGTAGTATAAATAATAGTATGAAATATTGTTTTCTTCGACGTTCGCTTATTATTCTTCGAATGTACTCGTAAGTATGTCTTTTTTATTTCAAACGTCATATAAATTACATTAGTTATTTTTTTGTATTCCTGAACATAATATAAATAATTATGTTAAGTGCTTCTGTTTAAGATTACATTTTATTGCACAAATATAAATAAATATGTTGGGACATTATTACACACAGCGCCATCTAGTTCCGTGGTAAGGCTTGTGTTACGGATACCGGAGAGTTGATATACTACATATTATATAAGTTTACTGTTTAAGTACATAAATATTATAAATATAAACACCCATGACTGGAGTACAAACATCCGAGTTTAACAAATGAATGCTCCCAGCGGGACTCGAACCCGCGACCGCTATCGCAAGAAAGCAGGGTCACTACAAACTGCTTCAAACGTGTCGTCATCAATCAAATATTATGTTTAAACAAACAAAGAGAATCAAAAAAAGACAGCACTATGATTTGCCGGGAGCTGGGGTGTCTCTGTCACTCATCACGCCAAGGAGTGCTGCGAGCTGTCGCTGCCGCTGAACTTGACTTTGATACGACCCTGACGTAAGATCTCAGCGCGAGAAATTATCATTATCGTATTCGACCTCGTTTAGCGGCGGTTGCTGATTAACTTCATTGCACTCCGTATTAACTAGCGCGCCCCCCGGCTCGGCGCCTGAGTTGCTAATACTTTTTTAGCGATACTGCCCAAATAGCGGAGCTTTTTCCATTTTTATATAAAAAGATATAAGTATCTAGTCTCTTTCTAGTGACATACCTTTGCTACGCGTACTTTACTAGTTCCTGCGAGAGAGCGAGAATCAATGACAAATAAACAGACAGATCTCTATCTTTCGCATGTATAATTATTATCATTGTCAATTCCTTGACCAAAAGGTTGTAAGCTGTATGTAGATAATGATATTATATTATTGGTGAAAAAATTAACGTAGACAGAAACAGATACTTGTACGCTTAGATTATATACATCAAAGCTTGTACGTATAGGAATTACAAAATTGCTGTTTTGAATTGATGACTATATCACAAAAAGCCATCTCGAGAATTTTATTATACTTTACTTATAATAATAACAAAAATATTATATTACTAGCTGACCCGTGCCCACTTCATTGGGCATAATGTTAATAATCCTTTTTTAGTACAGAGTGTTTAAATAATTTAAATTATTTTATTAATATTAAAAATTAAATTATCTATACTAATATTAAAAAAACTACTTTTTGTCACTTAAGTATAAAAGTTAGACATATGCTGTCGTTGACTTTTTTGTAGGCATTTTTAAGCTCCACATCTTTTCTCTAGAACTCAAAAATATATCTTTCATAGTTAAAGCAGCGTTCGTAAGAAACGCTTTCATTCGACCGTTTTTTCTCCGATTCACTTTGCAAAACGGACTACCACGTAAAAGCCTTTTTATTTTTCGGTTTTTTATATAACCTATGATACTCAGCAATAATGTGGCTTTCTATTGGTGAAAGAATTTTTAAAATCGGTTCAGTAGATCCCGAGATTACCCCTTACAATTTAACAAATAAACAAACTTTACTTCTTTATAATATTAGTATAGATTATTATAATTTTTATAATGAACATACGCAGCTATAATATTAATATTGTCTATACTAATATTATGAAGAGGAAAGGTTTGTATGTAAGTATGTTTGTAACGAATTGGCTCAAAAAGAACTGGACCAATTTTAAAAATTCTTTCACCATTAGAATGCTACATTATCACTGATTAATATAGGCTATTTTAATTGCAAGAAAAAAAAACTTTTCAGTTTAATAAAATCGGACATTCCATTCGAAAATTACTATGACGAGTTTAATAAAATTGAAAAAAAAATAATTCGCCGCTACGCCCGCCGGCCGTGACGCGCCGGAGCTGAGCGCCGGGGCCGAAGTGTAAGAGAGGGTTGAGTAATTTTGAAGAAATATATTTTGTTTGAGCACGTTTTGTGCTACATATTTAAATTTGGCAGGGTGAAGTTAATAGTTTTTAGACGTCCGCAAAGAACAAATTTTGTGACAGGGCTGGATTGAGATGTTATAAGTGCTCTCGTAAGCTTATGTGAGATTCCTTTAATTTTTGTGCTAAATGCTTTAATATGCTAAGAATGGATTTTGCGACAGGATTGGATTACGGTGGTCTAAGGGTTCTCTCACGTTCGTATGAAAGGCCTTTCCTGTATTCTGCTAAGTACTTAAAGTTTGGCAGGAAAGTAGTTTATAATTAGGAGACATCCGCTAAGAACATATTTTGTCACAGGGCCGGGTTAAGAGGGTATAAGTGCTATCGCAAGTTTGTATGAAATTCCTGAATTTTTGTGCTACGAACTGAAAATTTTGTAGGATAGTAGTTTATAGTTAGTAAAAGTCCGCTAAAAATGGATTTTGATACGGAGGCGGATTAAAGAGCTCTAAGGGCTGTAGCAATTGTTCCTTTGTAAGTCCTTCATCTTTTTTGCTACAAACAACAGTTAATAATAGTTATTAAATGTCCGCTAAAAATGGTTTTTCGACAGGGCCGTTTTAAAAAGGGATGAGGCAAGTTTGTATTAAATTCCTTCATTTTTGTTCTGCAAATTTTAAATTTGATAGGGAGTTAGTTAATAGTTAGTAGATAACTTTTAGATTCATATAAATCGGACACTCCATACAAAATATAGTATCTATATATATAAATGCGAAAAACACTCACTCACTCATCACGAAATCTCAAAAACTGCTAGACGTATAATGATGAAAATTGGCAAGGAGGTACTTTAGGTATAGGTGCAATAAGAACGGATTTTGCGATTGAGCCGGATTAAGGTGGTCTAAGGGCTCCTGCAAGTTTGTATGAAAGTCCTTCATCTTTTGTGCTACAGACTTTAAATTTGGCAGGGAGGTAGTTAATTGTTAGTATGGGTCCGCTAAGAACGAATTTTGCGACAGGGCCGCATTAAGGAGGTCTAAGGGCTCTCACAAGATTTTTTTTAATTTCTTCATTTTTTGTCATAGAAACTTTAAATTTGGCAGGGAGGTAGTTTAAAGTTATTAGATGTTTGTTTAAGAAAGGATTTTGCGATTGGGCCGGATTGAAGCGCTCAAGGGCTATCGCAAGTTTGTATTAAATTCCTTCATTTTTATGCTACCAACTTTTAATTTGACAGGAAGGTTTTGGTTTTTTGGTTTTAAGTTAGTAGATGTCCATTAAGAACGGATTTTGTGATTGGGCCGGATTGAGGTGGTCTAAGGACTATGGCAAGTTAGTATGAAAATTCTTCAGTTTTTGTGCTACATACTTTAAATTTGACAGAGAGGAAGTTAATAGTTAGTAGACATCCGCTAAAAATGTATTTTGGAACAGGGCCGGATTTATGTGGTCTAAGGGCTCTCATTTGTTTGTATAAAAGTCAGTACCTATACAAAATAATGAGAGATTTGTATAAAATTTGTATATAGTTAGTAGATAACTTTTACGATACTACAAATCGGACACTCCATTCAAAGGATATTACGAATTTAAAAATATTAATAATAAAATAACGCGCAGCACAGCGGGCAATGGGGAGAGGGAGGGGGAGCCAAGAGCGAGAGAGGTAGCCGCGCTGCTCAGGAGTATATTAACGATGCATGTATATTAACGATTTGATTTGATTTGATGGGTTCTGAAATAGCTGGAGTAATTTTTGAGAATTTTCAGGCAATCTACAGATCAACCGATTGCGAGTGATCGAATAAAGATTAGTAGCGATTAAAAAAATTAATGCGGGCGAAGCTGCTGGTACTGCTAGTACTTACATAAAGGTGTCAATCTAAACAAAATCCTTATAGAAAAATAAAACGCAGCACAACGGGCAATGGGGAGATGGAGGGGTGCCAATAGTATTATAATGTTACCTAAAAATGTACCTATAATATTTCTTATATTATTCGTACTCCACTTGTGTCCGACTTACTCTTGTTCGCCAACATAACTCAAATAAAATTACGTAGGTAAGTAATTTAAATATTCAACAAGAACTATCAGTTGAAGACAAAAGGTGGAAAAAATAACATAATTAATTTTTCCAGTAAAAAGTCTTCCTCATTGAATTATATAAGTTTGTAACGAGTATGTTATATAACACTAAAGGTTGTAAATCGCTGTGCGGGGGTTCGTCCGTCGATACGTACGTCACAACGGACAACGGTAGTCCGGTAAGCGCGTAAGTCCCTATCCCACAGAAACCGTTCTTTTTTCCGGGGTTAAAAGTAACCTGTGTGTAAGTCTCGACTTAAAATTACATCTGCATTAACGTATAAATATTGTATTCGCATAATAATTATTAATAAGTAGTATTATATAGTTATATTTTGGAATTGCGTAACTTATTTTTTATTGTTCAAAAAAACACGCCCCGTATTAGTTCATTAGTACCACTCTCTCACAGAAGACCGGCGTGAAGTGGCAGCTATGCTGTCGCGTTTCGTCCGGTGAGTGAGAGTCCGGGAGGCCCACTCCCCTTTCCCCCCTCCCTCTTCCCTTCACCCTCCGCCTTCGTTCCCCCCTCCCTCCCACTTCCCTCCCTCCTCCATCCCTCCCTTTCCTGAAAGGCCGGCAACGCGCTTGCAGATGTCCATGGGCGGAGGTGATCACTTCCCATCAGGTGAGCCTTCTGCCCGTTTGCCCCCTTTTTACCATATAAAAAAAAGTATGTTTGATGGACCCCATGACATAGAAATGTAAGTGTCATCATTTGAACGGGTTCACTATGTTATTGAAGAATCCATCATCACTTTTTTATTGTTGGCTTATAACGTTTAACAAGTGGACAACTTGCGAGGTAGCTCATTTCTACCTTTCAATTATTTTAAAAATATTTAATTGTTGTAACTTATGTAAATTATTGGTAGGTATTTATGTGTTAAGTCTGATTAATTTCATTTCAAGGTATTATCGATCGCATCTAATACCGCTGAGGAAAAATACCTTGACATTGGCAATTTGTAAATAAACAAAAGTAATGTTCCGTAAATAAGTTCTATAATATTCTAAAGGTCATACAGGCTATTACTTGCTCTTATCCGTTACATAAAGTGTTTATCTCGGAATCGGCACATATGGATACAAAATGTGTATGTGTGTATGTACATCTTTATACATTTACACATACAGCACATGATTGATGATACATAATATCTGTGTATAAAGTATAAACATACATAATTATGAATGTACCACTGACGAGACGTCCGTCCGTCCGTTTGGAATGCTTTCAAATAGAATACTTCCTTTTGAAAGTACACCAGAGTAAAGGCGTATTGACTATACTTTTATTTGAAAGTACACGTAAATACAGTAAAAATAACGGAGTTAAAGACACAAGTTTAATATATGGGATGCGGCCCCTGAAGGAGTTGGTGGTATGTTTTTGATTGTGCTTTGTGATACCTACAGTTACAACATTTTCACACATTTTTAAAGTTAAAAACGTCAAAAAGTCACTTGCAAGTGTCATAATATCACGGGTGTGCATCCAAATTCCAACGTGCGTTCACCTTGTCGTGGTGGGGGAGCTCAGTAGCGTCCGGCAGCCGGCCGGCGCGAAGCCAAGAAACGCGCAGGAGGGGCCCACTTCGGTTGGCGGTGTGTCATGCGGTGTGCTCCTGGTACCTGTTTGGAAAACAGAGTGGACTGTGGAGCAACACTCTTGGGTGTGTGGTCGGGGCGTTATAGTTGAATGCGACAGCGGTCCTGCGGGCGAGGTCGGCTGGGTGGGTGCGTAGCACTTGCTTATTTTAAGCTCCCACATAACCACCTGGTGGCATGCGTCAATGCATTTCCCAAAGTAAAAAAAAACGTGTCTGAATAAAGAAAAACCGTTCGCCATATGGATTTACAAAAACGTCCCAATGCTTACTGAGTTGAGTTCATCAAGCTCTTTAATTTTTTATTGTAATATTGAGGGTGCATAAAAAGTTGAGTCCATCATCTTTGGGAGTTCCGCTCATTTTGGATTTAGAATGCCTGACGTCTTTGCTCTTTGTGTTTCGCTTTCTTGATGGATCAAATTTAACTTGCAAGATTTCATTACAGACAGGCCAACCCAACGCCTTGATTCTGTGGCTTACTTAACAGAAAGTCTTGATACCTTCGCCGGATCCGGGATTCGAGCCTAGAACGGCCAGATTTGCTCATGCTAGCCACTACACATCTAAAAAAATGTACCTATACATAAAAGCTTCTCTAGCTACTTACCGACGCTTCGTCGGGTTCGTCCCTAGAGACGTTTTATTATTTCGCATAGATTCCACTGATACGATATACTTTCCCCAGTTAAAAGTATCCTATAATATGTTGACCCACAAAAACAGCTATCATCATACCTTTCATCAGAATCTGTCCAGGGGTTTTCTCGTGATGATTTAAGATTTTCCAAAAATATATTTAATGTCTTATTATTGAACTTAGTTATTGTGGGTATAGAATATAGATATTGCTTACTAATTAATTGTAAGTACTCTGATTTATAAAATTTTCACAAACGAAAACTAAATTATTTTTATGTTGGCCAACATTAAGCTCCAGTGATGATGAAGTCTCGGAGCAACGTGCACGTAAAAGCTTTTCTTATGTCTGTAATAGAACAGTACTATGTCATATTATGTATTTATTGTGTCACAAAACGAATATAACCTTGAGCTTGAACTGATAACCTTATATTTTGTTATTTAACGCTTCTATATTTAACTTTATGGAAAACTTCAACGTAATATCATTTGCCAATTTTCTCTTTATATAAATATGAATATACTTAACTATATTTTGTTCGGCGAAATAGGTTTATTATAGACTGAATCGTTTATATTATCAACATACCATACAACATAACATAAAACATACGCGAAATCGTTGTAAAGAACAAAATATTATGAAGATTGATGATAATTATATATTGGGAGACACTCATTGTCAACATAATATATACTATGGGTACTTATGTATTTTATAACGGAATGCTCGATGCACAGCAGAGCGGGCAGTGGGCAGCGGGCACCGAGCTGTGCCGTGCGGCGTGCGGCGTGCCGGGCGCGCGGCGGGCCCGTGGCGGCGCCGTGCGGGCGCGGGCGGGGGCCGCGCGGGGCGCGCGTCGCCATTGGCCGCGTGCACGTGGCCTGATCTCGCACCATGGCAACGTGCCGCCCCCCGCACCGCCGCGCACCCCCTTCCATAGATATTCGCGTAAGGAGCCGTCCTCTGAGTCACAGTCGCAGTCGCGCCGCACTTCCGCGCGTGTCCGTCCCGAGTGTTCGCAACTTTGTTAAAAGATCGACTGCCGGTCGATACGTACGAATCCTTACAGCGCGAGGAGCCACGCATTTGTTCCGAGCTGACCGACTTGGAGCGCGAGTGCCGTCTGTGTGGCCCACGGGAGCACTGTGCGGCCCTGTCCCTGAACACCGACGCCTGAAGCCGCTTCGGCGAGGCTTTGTGGTCTCATCGCAATATTCACTATTTATTAAGTAAGTGCATACTTCCAAACTTTCGTCGAAGAGATGTGGTCTCTAAACTATAGATTTGTTTTAAGTGCGATAGTACTTTCTTCTATTTTTCATGCTATGGTACTTTTATTCTGACAAATTTTAAATTTAAACTCTTCCTTAGTGAGAAATTACTGAAGAGAAATTTAAACGTTAACAGAATATCAAAGGAATATTAATATAAGGATAATAATATACATTATTTCTAGAATCGATAAGTGTAGAGTGGTTACTGCGTACAGTGACTAATAAAACGATAAAAACATCACTTTCGCTATTATTCTAATATTATAAAGGAAGAAATAATAAGTAGCTACTTACAACTTATATTGCAATCATCTGCATTCTATTACATCATGAATGAATGTTGTAACTTGTATGTTAATTTTGCCATTGAACGAAAACAAATACTGTTATAGTAATAATAACATCTGAAACCAAATTAAATGACGTAAATGGAGCGAGATAGCCGTAAAGCAGCTCCCCCGTTCCCGTCCGCGTCGGTCAGCTGATCGGGCAGCGGCGTACCGTGTGCGCGGCGTGAGCACTCGCCGGCGCGGGCCGGGTTTCACGCCCTTACACTTTACTTGTAATCGATTATTTTTACTGACTTTAATCATCGTCGAATGAATGTACCTAACAAATATTCACTCTACATCTGGTTCTGTTCAACTTGTAAGTTAAGACGCGACAGAAACGAAGTAATGGCCTGCAGCAGAGGTTGTCAACAGCATATTCGCGCGCGGTATTGTTTGTGACGTGACGTCACCGCGCAGCTGACAGCCGGCTTCGGGGCGGCGGGCTACCGGCTAGGCTTCCTGAGAATTGGGATACTATGACTAAATCTATCCTTAAGTACACACCACGTCGCACCGAAAGTTTCATTCCTTCAAAATAAATCAAAATTTGCTCGTGAATCGCCTAATCAACAGCCGGGATGTCTCAAACATTCGTATGCAGATAAATGATAAGTCCACGCGGCACTCAGATGATCCGAGATAACGCTAGCACCGAGCACGCAACCTGCTGCAGTTTTTTATTAGTACCAACTACAGTAATTATTGTAAGACATACTTTATCATTTATTATTAAAATGAAATAAATTTATTCAAATTTAAAAAAAATATTAAATGAGCTCCTTTTATGTCTATTATAAAGTATATCTTAGCTATATAAATACATATATTCATTAGATACTTGATAAACATATATTTTTTATTGCTTAGTGTTTTATTATTAACCTCACGAGGTGCGAGTTTTATCTGTATAATTCAAATTTAAACTTGAAAACCTACTTTCAAACAAAAATAAGGTACATGGAATTCAAATTCATTTAAAAATACGAAAACCATTTATATTATTTTTATTTATTGCTGAATTTACGTCTTTGTAAATAAATAAAATAAAATATTGCAGTAGAATACTGACCGGTGCAGTGAAACGCACAACATTTACATGGGGACGAACGCGAGCGAAAGACGGCGAGCGAGTCGCGAGTCTATTGAAACTTTAGATATTATTAACGAATTATGAAGTAAATATGAATAAAAAATAAATATGAGACGACGCTGTTAAAATTGTAATTCCATTTAATAAAATATTGTAAACCTACTACAATATTTTATGTATCGTATGATATGTATATGGCATATTCATATACTCGTACTTTATGTATTGTACCTATAATGCTAGTATTACGGTTAAATGAGCAGAGAAGTCTCGAAAAAACATAAACATCTTAATGATCAAATACTTTTTACGTGTCCTCTATAAGAATATGTTATTATATTTACTTAATAGGGTAAACATACCGGTTTACCGACCACTACCCCCTTTTCGACCACTTCGCATGTTATTTTAAATAATAGACAGTGTTATAGACCGATCTTTTCTAATTTCGCGTCATTCGATCCGGGCGAACTTCACAGTTTATATTTTAACGGCATGACCTCGAAATTTTCAAATTGAGCACTCAGTCGCTCTTTCAAAATTTGGTGTATGAATGCGTGTAAAATTTAGCGAAAAAAATAGTAGGTGGATTGATTTTCAAAGGTAAGTTTTTAAGTGTTACTCTTAATTTTATTGGTCATTGATTTGGTTTGTGTGTATTAGGCATGCTTAATTTCAATATTCAAGTGCCTAAACTCATCAAACTTTTTATAATTTATGATATTTTTGGTGGTCGGACAATACGTTAACGATTAATTACAAAATCTACTTTCCGACCGGGTGGTCGCAAAACCGGTTTATTCGCGTCGTTTTTCTTTGCCTTTATTGCGGAAACCTTAAATTCACCAACATACATTGCACTATATTTGTGAACAGCTAGAGTTTTGTGAATTTACGACTAGATTACGACCGCCTGTATACCTTATATTTTCAAAGATATGGCCTTCCAAAATAGCGAATATTTAACGGCCGATGACCAGTAAAAACAAAACCTGTCCCCGGCCGTTTGAAAACTCCCTTATAAATTTACTAATATTATAAAAGTGAAAGTTAAGATGTATGTTTGAATGTTTGTTACTCAAGCACAAAATTTGGTACAGAGATAGAGTATACTCTGGAATAGCACATGGTAATTTTTATCCCGGAAAAATATATAGTTCCCTTGGGATATATCTGTTTTTATTTTGTAAAGGCGAACTTATTCAAGCTTGTAAATAAGCTTATATGTTTTAATGATAATGGATACATTTTGGTTGCTGTGCTTGGTGTTAGAATTGTGCTTGTTTTTTTATCAGATGGCACCTATCAGTAAAGAAAAAAAAATTAAGAGCCCCTAAACTTTCCTTTGAATTTAAAAGTCCTTCTAACAAGCGTACGAAAACGCTAGGGCGAAAATTTCACATTTCGCACAGCTCTATTAAGATTCCATAGTTTTTCTTATATATCTCTTATCGACATCTCAATATCACCATTTAGTGACATTCAATTATCACAAGTCTCAGGTTGGCAACAATACTATGAAAAAAGAGATATAGCGAAAGAGGACAAAGAAAACTAAATTAAGAAAAGAAAGCTCAAAAGAGCTAAAGAGAAAAGAACAACTATTTCACCACCACCAACCATCAAAGAAGAGAATTAAAAAAAAAGTAGAAGAAACTCCAGCCCGTGTTAAATGTGGTTCTTGTGATCTTGACCTTAATACCGTTACTTAATTTTATTTTTAAGTCGTAAAAGAGAGTAAAAATATACAGCTTTTGTGAATTTATTAATTGTATTATTATCATACTATTATAAACCTTACAGGCTATTACACAAGAGTCGTTTTTCTACCGTCAAAAAGGTGGCCGATAACCAGTGCACTAGTGGACGATAACTGAGTGAAAAGGCCGATAACCGGTATATTTGCTATTTTTACGAATATATATTTTTATTAAATTATGTATCACTGATACATCTATAGGCGCTAGGTTTAATGAAACTAGACTATTGTAGGATGAAATGATATTTTTTTGAAAAATCTTGGAGTACAACATTATGATAAAAATCAACTCCGAAGTCAACAAGTCGCTTAAACGGTCGATAACCGGTATGTTTACCATATTAGCTGTTCTCTCAGACAACGAAGTGGTGTCGCGCGTTGTCACGTCGGGTTGGATCAGGTCGCGTTCTGCTCCAGACTTCAGAGCAGGTATTATTTAGAAACTTTTATTGTCTGCCTATAATTTTACTATAAGCGATCCCGGTACTTTGGTCTGGACTCTGGAGATAGGTCCATGCCGAGAGTTGTGGACACGAAATAGAATGTAGATAATGAAGCTCTGATAAGTTACAGGGTTAGTAAATTAAATAAAATCGAAATGCATAATAATATGTCAATGATACCTTCTGTTCCGTGCGGTGGAATCGATTCATCATAATACAGCGCGACTTACAAGCTCGTGCAAGACGCGCGATATAAACAAGGCGATAACAGATGTGACTAAATACTTAACAGTTATTAAAAGATAAAAACATAATTGAATAAGAATTTAAATTATGAAACGAGTACATAATCGAAATAATTTTATTTACTTCCGATAAGTACCTATAATTCAACTGAGTGTTCGCGATTTCTAATCTTTATGACATGATATAAGGTACCTCGGAGACAAAAGCCGATAACGTAGAGTTCATTGATGAATACCCTACATAATAATAAATAAAAAGAGTAAAGTTTAGCTGTTCTTGACGTATTACATTAGATGGACTGTTCCTGCTTGCTCCTAGCGGACGTCGTATGACTGAACTACCTCCCTACCAAATTTAAAGTTTGTTGTTCCGTTTGTGTGTAAAAATAAAGGAATTTCATACATTCTTGCGAGAGCCTTTAGACCTCGTTAATGCGGCCCTGTCGCATAATCCGTTCTTAGCCGACGTCTATTAGCTACTAGCAAAAAGCTGTGCTTTGTGAGTGCTCGCGTATTTTTTAACGGGTAAAAGTTTTTAATGGCGATAAAATTATATATTTTGACAAATAACACATCTAGATATAAAATTTAATTACTATGTAAAAGCACGAAGCTAGAGTTGCCAGCTATTGCAATTGTTATTAATGACGAATTATTGGAAAGACGAACCGAAACTAAGCATGTACATCCACAATAGAAAAAACGAGAAACTAAGCCTAATATTATTTTCCGTTTGGAATAACATTTATGTATTTATTATACAGATACTTCGGATGACTCATATTATAGGGTACAGCTGGAGTACAGGATGTCATTAGCGCACACATTCCAGCAATTTTTCATTGACCATTTTGCGGCTGCGCTGCTCACCTCACTGTCCACTGATAAATCGTGTATCGTATAACTGTCGTCGGCGTGCCCGGCGTTACGTTCATGTTATAACGTGTCGGGGCCGGGCGGCGCCGGGAAACAATACCCAGCGATATTTCCACGCCGTGCCCCGGCCGAGCCCCGGCCGTGACCGGCCGTGAAACGGCTGGGCTGAAACGGTCAACCATGATTAATTCATACAAAAGAATACTATAGACGTTTGACCGTGTCCCGGCCGTGCCCCGGTCAGGTCCCCGGCTCGCCCGACTCGGTGTAACGTGAATCTACCTTTGTCATTCCCTTTCTAGCGAGTCAGGTTTATTGTTTATTGAAACTTGAAACAAAGAGTTAATCCACAACAATGGATTCAAAAAAATCGATGTTATAGTGACACGTAAACTTACGTAATGTGTTACACTTGTTAACTTTTGAATACATAAATACTAAATAGTATATGGGAAATTGGATTCGGGTATCGCGATATCTTGTAGTATTCAAATATGTAACAGACTTGGTATACTTATATTACTTTGTTTCCAGTCTCTTCTAAATCACTTCCATACAAACTTAACTTTTGCTGCATTAAGGTAAAATCAAATTTATGTAGACGCAAATAATTTATTTATTTTCTGATATAACATACACATCATCATCCTCACCATCAGCTCTGAACATAGGCCTCACTCACGGTGTGCCACTTCCGTGCCCGGTGCGGTGCCTCTTGAGCCCTGCGATTCAGTCCACTCCAGCGCAGCCGTGCGACGCCGCACCATACACCCCACAGCGCTCCCCTAGACCATACCACAGTCTATACACATATGACATATCTTCTCATAATAAGGTGCATTAGATTTTTGGAAGTAGATAAGTTTTGCTCAAGACGCCTAAATAATAATAGTAATCAAACGCGGGGGTCCAACGTCAGACTAGAGATGAGTATGTAGGTAAAATGTAGAAAATCAAGACAGTCCATAATAAATTATCTATAGCGATACGGAACCCACGATGCGCGTCAGTCAGTCAATATCACACTTGTTTCATTTTAATTAAACATTATTTACGTCATAGTACTTGATGAAACAAAGTAATTTTATAATTTTATGCAATTTTATACGGCTTTTTGCGAGTGTGATCTCCTATTAAGCGATTATGTTAAAACTAGCCACAAATGCTAGCTTCGCTCGGAAATGTGTGTAAAAAAATATTTTGCGAGAATATTTTTCTAGGTACTTTGTTTTGATATACGTACATGATACGTGTGAAGGTTCAGCTGTGACCGTACGAAAATAAGAATGGATTTTGTTAAATTTTGAAATATTTAAAAATGATACACACAACAGCTAAAATAATATACTAGTACCTACTACACTATGGTCTTATGATGTAGTTTGTTTTATCTAAAAACCAGCTTGTCTGTCTGTCTGCCGTACACGAGTTTTCTGTATATATAGCAGACATATCTAACGAAAGGTTAATAGGTAATTAAAAAGCTATTAGAAAAATTATGATAAACATTTAAAAGTGTTAAACGTTCAAGGTAAAATCTTTAACACATAATATAATATATATTATAGACGTACATGGTTTCATGACAATGTTATTGTGTTGTGAAACAGGATATTTCCTAAGTTTACAAGTTGGCAAATATTCCGTCCACATCACAATAATATTATTCTTATTTATTATAGACAGTGCTTCGGCGACCGTCAGGCGTTTGTTGTAATGTCGTGTTTCTTTTCATAATAGACATACCGACCTTTATTTTATAAAGCAAAAACTTCTATAAAAATTGATTTAAATCGTTAGAGTTATTTCAGGTTCATTACAAAAATAAACGTTCGGCGATGCAGCCAGCAGACGAATGCTTTAACAGTTAGCAGACGACGACGGCCATATTAAGGACAATATTGCGCGGCGCTGAAACAAAACTTTTTCCCTGCTACGAAAATGCCTGTATTATAATATATATATATATATATATATATATATATTATATAATATTATATAATATATATATATATATATATATATATATATATATATATATATATATATATATATATATATATATATATATATATATATAATATAATCAAAATCATTACATAGATCTCTTCGAGAACGTGCCTAAATATGTATCCTATGCTATTAAACGAACAGTATGCTTGTACATATATCTACAAAATGTGTACATGTAGTATCTGAACTTCCGAACTGCGTTCGGCATTTTCGTTGTTTATTAAAAGCATCTAAACATACAATAAATGGAGATATTTTTAAATATACATAAAAATAAAGTGATTGCTGCAAGGCAAATCCGCGACGAAATCCGAAAATAGTTTTATTTGAAATGTATCTTCTTTAAAGATTATATTGAGTATTTGGGTAGACTCGTATTTCGCAGCGGCGTTAGGCATATAGTAGGTAAATCTAAAGTTATTGCTTTAACTAACTTACCTGTGCTTAATATGTAATATCAACCAAGTTCGACAAATTAGGGGTCCCTATGATTATACTTCACGTAATGCTTGTATATCTTAAGTTAACACAATAGTAATTCTACATAAAAAAACCCTTGTTATTTGTTCTGAAACTCTTAAAACCATAAATGCTTTAGAGTTGATATGTACTTAATTAAAAAAATTGCTATTCAGTACACCCTCTTCAATTTTTACTGATGTCGGATAAATTTTTGCTTTATACAATTTTAAGGTTGAACATAAAACAACCGTTATATAATATTTATAGTTTTTATATAATCCTTTTGTATTTATATACCTATTTATATATTTTTTCCCTCTTACTTCTTACTTCGGCCCTTTTAATGTCCCACTGCTGGGCCGGGCCTCCCTCACTCCGAGGGGGATCAGGCCATATTCTCACCCCTTCCTACAGTTGGTCAATTTCAACACTTTAGACATACTTATTTCTTTCACTTTCTTGTTACGACACACCTACTCGTAGAAGTAGTAACGGTTGCCGTTGTGTCCACATTTATTAATCTACTATTTGAAATAAGTCAGAATAACCGAACGAATTATGAAAGATAAAGCATTAAATTAATCATAAAATAATGTTCCAACATTTTAAAGTCAAGTCTTTAAGTAAAAATGTAAGCCACACATAAAGGATAATGAAGTTAATGTAGTTTTCGTTAGTCAAGATCTTTCGGATTATTTACAATGATCGCTGTGCTCTGAAGGGTAGCTCCAGATAATTTAAGGTATATAATAACTGTCGCAAGTATGTGAAATGGATAGATGAAAATATTTCTTTTGAAAATTCTATTTGGAAATATGTGATGTAATAAAAGGTATTATATTCAGTAATTAGTTATTGGCACCTCCGCTGGTCGGCCTACCATTTGGTACCAATCATCTCACAGGCAGCGGGTGAATGTGACTGGTATGTCTATGTAGTTGGCAAGTGCTCGGGTATATTTTAGTTATCGGCACCTTCGCTGGTCGGCCTTCTATTTGGTACCAATTATCTCACAGGCAGCAGTTGAATGTGATTGGTATGTCTATGTAGTTGGCAAGTGCTCGCTGTAGTAAGCAGCGGTTAAATGAGACTTATGTCTATGCAAGTAGCTGCTATATAATGTGTAAAACATATGTGTATATATTATGTCAATAAGGATAATTCATGTTCTATTACAAATACAATATTGATTATTGCTGTACATGAGAACATTGTTTTTTGTTTTTGATATTATATAGTATCATTACCTTTATGTGTACGAAATGTATTGCTCTGTATAATTATAACTCTAGATTGTATATTTAAGCTTAGTGTTTTTTAATTGTGTTAATTATACATGACAATCATAATATGTGCAGTAGGAGTATATATATCGTAGTAGTACTTCGTGGACGAAGTACTGTCAGTATGGCCGTAATAGATAATTATTAATTTCGCTGTATATATTTTTGTATAAAACTCATTTTATTATTGTATAAAATTAATTTATACTTTTAAATAAATTTTATTAGTGGCAACACTTCATTCAGATTTATAATCTAAGTAAGAA
This sequence comes from Boloria selene, assembly GCA_905231865.2. NCBI lineage: Eukaryota > Metazoa > Arthropoda > Insecta > Lepidoptera > Nymphalidae > Boloria > Boloria selene. The sequence continues at coordinate 88,721 of HG993145.1, forward strand.
TTTAAGATTTGACATTACGAACCGATACTATGTTATAAGGCTGTATGGACTAAAATCATTTGCCATTCCCTATTGGGGATACATTTTAAAAACAACAACAACAACGATACGATGTTATAAATACCCCCTTGCTAGTTATGGCGACTCACTTTTCTCTGGACGGCGGCTGAGCAGGACTAAGTTAAGTAATATGTATAGTGTATTTATTTGAATTTCAATTATTGCTATATAGTTCCATGTTATATAGATTTCTTTGTTATAATACATTATATTGAAGTTATTAAGTTATATCCTAACTATTTTGTGACTGTATTAATTATGTTAATTGTGTTAATATATAATAAACAATATGATAATGGTAAAATTGTCCCGCCGAGTTTCTTTCACCGGTTCTTCTCGGGTCAGAGGCTTATTCTTTCCGAACTGGTAGTAAATATAAACTAATTATTTCAATTTCCTTTGTTTTATTACCTAATCCTAAATTTCTTGATTAACTTAATAATATATAAAGTAATAAAGTAGCAATAAATGTAGTTCCTTTTTAATATTAAAGTAAAAGAGGGTAGTTTGAAGCTTTTATCATCTCTATTATTTCTATCATTCTATCACTCGCATTCATGCCCGGTTAATGTAGATTATGTAGATATAATATATCAGAGATTAAATATTTTCCCGCAGTAAATAGTATCTCATATATTACCCGGATAACCAGGAAAATTCTTAAAACTTTATTTTTATGTATATTTAAAAATATCTCCATTTATTGTATGTTTAGATGTTTTTAATAAACAACGAAAATGCCGAACGCAGTTCGGAAGTTCAGATACTACATGTACACATTTTGTAGATATATGTACAAGCATACTGTTCGTTTAATAGCATAGGATACATATTTAGGCACGTTCTCGAAGAGATCTATGTAATGATTTTGATTATATATATTATTATATATATATATATATATATATATATATATATATTATATAATATTATATAATATTATATTATATATATATATATATATATATATATATATATATATATATATATATATATATATATATATATATATATATATATATATAAATCTTGCGAATCATCTTGTCCCAAGTATGGGGAAATTTGGCTGCGCTCTTGTATCCACCGGTCTATTGTATCCGTATTCCGGATACAATATTAACCAACCCTGATTTTTTGTCCAAAGGTTTGTTTCGATGTTTGAAATGACTGGGCGAAAAATTGGCTTGGAGACAAATTTCTTCGTAGGGTGATTTTTGGCGAATATCGTAGTTCAGCCATCGGCCGCGCGAAATTTGGAGGGTGCTCGCGAGCCGCGTATATTTTGCCCCGTATATTTCGCTTTTAATTTATCGATTTTATTGTGTCCCACTTACGAATTATGGGGCCGCACTGGGTTGACGGGTAAAGGCGGAGCGGGGTGGTGCGGGGGTGCGTTTCCGTGTTTATAATATTTGTAAACTACGTATATTTCGATTTTAATTTGTCGATTTTATTGTGTCTCACTGACTACTGAGGGGGCCACTCTGGGTGCACGGGCGGAAACTTGGCTCGGACACAAATTTATTCCTAGGGTGATTTTTGGCGAATATCGTAGTTCAGCCATCGGCCGCGCGAAATTTGGAGGGTGCTCGCGAGCCGCGTATATTTTGCTTTTAATTTATCGATTTTATTGTGTCCCACTTACGAATTATGGGGCCGCACTGGGTTGACGGGTAAAGGCGGAGCGGGGTGGTGCGGGGGTGCGTTTCCGTGTTTATAATATTTGTAAACTACGTATATTTCGCATTTACTTTGTCGATTTTATTGTGTCTCACTGACTACTGAGGGGGCCACTCTGGGTGCACGGGTAAAGGCGGAGCGGCATGCGCGTTTTGTGTTTAATATATTTGTTAGCTCATATTTCACAAGTAGTGTTCAGACAATACTTTTAACCGACTTCAAAAAAGATGAAATTATATGTTCTTATTACGTTTCTGACATTATATTTAATAAAGCTTTTCATAAAATATTTTAATTTAAACTATTATTACGTCAATATTTTAAAACATCAATAATATGATTTTTATATTAAAAGGCCTAAAAATATCAATAATAATATTAAAGTAGCAATTAAGTAAAGCAATACAATTACCGCCGCAACTACGGTAGTCACACTTGCTATGTCCTTGACCCCTATGTCGGCATTTCTTTGGCGAACGCGGTTTATGTTTTTTAAGGAGTGTTCTTTATATTGATAAACAATTCAAGCGAGTAAACCGCACTAATATTATTTTAAAAACAATCTAACGTAACGTATAATACAAACAAATATTATATTAGGAACAAAATAACCAAATATGTACATAAATTATATATTTATTTCAAGTTAGTATAGTTAGTATAGTTTTAAACGCTATTGTATTAAAGTATAATTTGGCGCACAGAACTCGTGACAAAAATATTACACGGTTAGTACGACATTTATTTCATTTCAATATAGTTTTAAATGCTATTGCCTTAGAGCATAATTTGGCGCACACAACTCGTGACGAAAATATTACACGGTTAGCACGACATTTATTTCATTTCAATATAGTTTTAAAAATGAATGTTTTAGAGCATAATTTGGCGGACAAATATCTTAAAAAGAAAAAAAATACCTATAATTTAATACGTAATATATTTATTTCATTCCAACATAGTATTAAATGCTATTGTCTTAGAGCATAATTTGACTCGTAACAACAATACTATACGGCTAGCACAAAGTGTCAAGCGCGGTAGTTGTGGTCCATATTGATTACATTCTCTTTGTTGTGGTCGTATTATATGTAATAAAAATTATGTTAAAATATAAAGAACATCCTTAAAAATGTTTTTCTAATTTCTATTTCTTTTCTTCAGTTGACTTAAAAGTTTTGAAGTGCGTGCACGCACATAAGAATATGTAAAAGGGCTAATTTTAATAAATCGATGAATTACAATCCAAAGACATGAATGATACACAAAAACGGTAAGCCACAATTATACCTGCTACGTCTTATCGCGGCATTTCTATGAAGAAGGATTTAAGCAAGAAATACATTTTTATTGATTTTGACTTCTTGTAGGCGTTGTTATTTTAAAAAAAGATTATTACAATAAATTATTATTTTATTTACTAATCATGTTAATTTAAAAAATAAATCTGTAGAAGAGAAAGAATAGCTTGTGTAAAATCGTGATTGTGAGACACGAGGCAGAAAAATTTACGCGCTTATAGGGTGGCCCACAGAGCCATTAAAGGTCGTGGGTTCGAATCCCGGTTGAATTACATTTTTCTAATTTACTGTTGCTGTTAATTTAGTTAAATTTATGTTAAGTTTAATATCACCAACGGAACCGTATAACATAATACCTCACAAGCAATTCATTTTCTTTTCTCGAAAAATGGATTCCCGCCAAAACCAACCGTTTCATAAAAAGTGGAAAAAGTGACGATTTTAAAACTTTAAAGTGACTATATAGGTGTAAAAAGTGACAGTGAATAGCACAGACTATTTTAAATCTTCAAAATCGAACAATTTGAACCTAATTTGGCATAAAAACTGTAATTTTGTGAGTGACCGATTTTGTTTTTCGTGGACGCTGCTCGATTAAGATCTACGACATATGCTTCTAAATAATGCATTCTAAAGTGCTCATTGACCTCCACCTATGACCAAAAAACTGAATTTTTTGGACTCCACTAACTGCGCTAAAAAGGCAAAAAAACAATTCCAGCAAAATTGCTCTTTTCGCCGTCGGTAAACTTAGACGGTCACGACAGACATCAGAGGAAAACCCATAACAATAGGATCACAAAAAGCGAAATCCCATCAAAATAGCTCCAGTAGTTTCGGAGTTATCTAACATACAAAATTTTGAAAATTGAAACCTAACTTTGGACCTAAATAACTAAGAATCTAGATCGATGCCCCACCCTGGAACTTATTAGACCCAACGGAGCAACTCTTCTTCTTTCCAGAGAAGAAAACAGCACTCAAATCCGTTCAGTGGATCCGGAGATATCGGACTAGATATAAGTTAAGGTACTAAAATGACATGTAAAATTATAGTTTAAAAATTGTTTACGTAAATATTTTACAGATATCGACATACATATTAGATTCTTTGGATATCCTTGTAACTTTTATATTAAATAAAGTCAATTTTGTTAAAAAATTAAAATTAAAAAAAGTAGTAGTAGAATAAGTAATTAATTAAACTAAATCAGTAAAATTAGTATAATTAATTTATTTTTATAAAACCGAGATTTTGTATAGAAAAATAATATGAATAATAAAATTCAACGAACAAAATTTGTACAATATTTTTCATATTAGTTGATGGGAGGAGCTAAAAGTGCCAAGACATAGGATTATTATCCTATTTATTTTACTTGAAAAATTAAGACTTGAGAAGTTTTCAGTTTTAAATATTAAGTTTAGATATAAGAATTATTATTTCATATTTTGTGTATAGGTATAATCTGGAACGGGAATCGAACCCGTTACATATCTTTCAATCGTGATCGTAGAGTATACCCTTACCAATACCCCCCCCCCCTACCTTTACTTCAAAAATTTCAAATTCAGCACGTGCACCCCCCACTCCAATTCTAATACCTTCCCAAAACTCGACCCCGCCAATCTTCCCACGAAAACCGACCCCCCCCCCCAATTTTACCTCACCCCCTTGGACAAAATCGTGTATTACTCCTAAACTACTCAACGGATTTTTATAATATTGGTGTCAGGTAAAAGGGCTTTAGGAGCCGCACCCAATTTTTTAACTTGTCTTCTATTTTTAGCTATTACTCCGTAATCCATTGTCCGATTTTGATGTAAGTTTTTGTTTGGAAGGTGACAAAGTCCTCTTTGATGATAAAAGAGCTGCAGCGCTGTTATTTTTAAGTTAAGTGCTAGTTATTTATTTGCGGTGAAATTTGTTAAAAATGCAAGCGCTGTAAGCGCTTAAAGCGCTGCAGCGCTGTTATTATTTTCTTTAAATTAAAATTGTTAAAAATGCAAGCGCTTTTCATTCAAAATTGAGTCACAATATTCCATCCCAACAAACACACATTGCAATTTGCAAGTTAGATAAAAGATTGTAATTTAACTTTGATTTTTATTAAAATAAAATTCCGTGCGCAAATCAAATACATAGAATATTTCTTTACGGTGCCTTCCTACAATTATTATCGATTCAAAGATCTAAAAAGAGAGAAGAGAATATAAGAGATTTAAAAAATAATACGATATAACGATTAAATGTAACCATGCTTATAGAACAAAACGAAATCACATTCGTTTTTCGAAAATATTTTAATTGTTGCAATTAAATATCCATACAGAGTAATGAAATTGATGGCATACCAAAGGTAACCTTTATCCTCATTACTTTTCTTTTGATTATAATTAAAGAATAAATATATCTTATAAAAATAGTTTTGCCGTTTGTTATATTTTCACCTACTAGTCCTAGTCGTCGTGCTCACGCACACATTTACATGTTTCGCTATAGACTACGTCGACACACCAATACGTCCCGCGCCGCGCCGCGCTTGTTCCCGCGCAAATCGCAATACTTGATGAGAAAGCATGACTAGCCGTTTAACATTTGCGAATATGTAGTTAGAATGTGTATTGCGTGCCGTCATTAGGAGTGTTCGTTATATTAGATAACTGAAAAAATACCCTATTATTAATTAATAATCAAATCGCCTATTATATATAATACCTCAGGCAAGCGTTAATTTTTAAAATTATTTTTATTACATATAATACGACCACAACTGCCGCGCTCGACATTTCGTGCTAGCCGTATAATATTTTTGTCACGAGTCGTGTGCGCCAAATTATGCTCTAAGACAATAGCATTTAAAACTATATTGAAATGAAATAAATGTATAACTTCATAAATATGTAATTGGTTATTTTATGACGTGTCATACCATAGATACGACTCGAGCCATTCGAGTGAACTACTTACTACTTAGTACTTACATTCCTTACAACTCGAGTCAGAATTTATCACTCGAGCTGATTTTCGATTAGTTTATATTATATAAAATTTTTAAATAGGTAGGTATATGAAATAAAATGTAAGTATTACGACTAATTAAGTTTCCATGTGAAAGTACAATTTAATTTCAAATAAGAAATTATCAGTTTTTATAGTTCAAAATGAACTTCACTTATTTAAAAATTCAATTTGTTTTTGATTAAGTATCAGTAATTAGATAATAATTAGACTTTTGCTGTAAACTTACAACTAAATATTTCTTATAATAACTAATTTTAGCGTTTAACTGATCTATTCGGCCCGCTGAGTTCCCTCGACAACTCGAGTGCAAACGAACTCGAGTCAAACTTGTTTTCACTCGTATTAATGAGTTTAACAAATTCACTCGAATAAGAATAAACAAAAATGATGAATTAAATTATTTAAAACTCAATGCTTTTATTTTGCAATAGTTTTAGTTAGTTTATATTGTATTATTTAACAATATAGTAAGCCATGTTTAAAACAAACGATATTAAAAATATCAACTTTTTTAATATAGAACATATGAGATTATAACATCGTATTTATACTGTAAAAATGTGAGAAATTCAATTACTTTACAAATCGTTATAAATTAGTATTTTGCAATTAAAAAATATTTGAAACCTAGATTAATACTATCCGAATAACAGCATAACAAGGTGAAAATATGCTTAACTTGAAAATGATTTTCGTACCTATTACCTACGTTTTTATTAGCAATTTGTCGATCGCCGGCCTTAAGGAAAATAATAATATTTATAAAATATTTAGGTATTTGAACTATTATTACTTCAATTTTTTTTAATATTAAAAGGCCTAAAATTACCAAAAATAAAATTAAAGTTGCAATTAATATGTCGATTGTCGGCATTCCTTTGACAAAGGCGGCTCTGCTTATGACTTACCTATGTTTTTGTCTTTACTACTTTAGTTGACTTTAAAGCGTTGAAGTTGGAGCACGTACATGAGACAAAGGACTGATTTTAATGAATCTGTGTAATAGTTGTGAAAGTGTCATACTGTATTAGTCTTTAATGCTTACTATGGTATTTGCATTTGGTACCTAGACAGTCTTCAATAAACCAAGCGGTTCGTTAATATCCATCCTGGCCGCTAGTGGTTGCCATTGCCAAGGTTCGAAGACATATTTTAACAGTGACAACCGTTTAATTAACGGGAGATGATATAAAACGAAGCTACAGCATCAGGAGCTCTGCGTACGTAAAATAAAATGTGTGCAGGCGGTATCAACGGCTATGTACCGCTTCGCGTACCTACTACTAGGATTTGAGGAAGTTATTGATAGAGGAAGGCCAATGCCCAGTCCCTTCGCCTACTCGTACCCCTAACAAGACTTGCTTCGATTGTTCAGTGTGTGTAGTTACGAGATACAGTTTGCTGTATTTAATTGATATTTGAAATCAAAACTCTAGTGCGTATGTACCTACTTAGTTTTAAATTTTATGTATGGATATTGGATTGTGGTCTGTGTCATACATACAATAATTTTGTTTTATGCTCGTAGGTATCGTAAATGTCCTTGTAATTTTAACTTATATATTATAAAGAGGAAAGATTTTATTGTTGTTTGTTTGAATAGAATAGGCTCTGAAACTACTGGACCGATTAAAAAAAATTACCATTAGAATTACTTATGTATTAGGTGGATCACCGATATTCGTGTAGAATTAAAAACTTGTGAGTACATTCTAGGTACATAACAGTTTGAATGTATTTTATTACTAGCGACTCGCCCTCGCTTCGCTCGGGCTCTTCCCTAGATTTAGCACAGGTAAAGCCGCGGGATCTGCTAGTTATGCATATAAACCTTCCTCTTGAATCACTCTATCTATTAAAAAAAACCGCATCAAAATCCGTTGCGTAGTTTTAAAGATTTAAGCGCACATAGGGATATAGGGACAGAAAAGGCGACTTTGTTTTATACTATGTAGTGATGATAATTAGGTATTATGGTTGATAGGTATCTATCTACACTATCTACATTCTACACCAATATTATGAACAGGAAAGATTTTATTGTTGTTTGTTTGAATAGAATAGGCTCCGAAACTACTGGACCGATTAAAAAAAATTTTACCATTAGAATCCTACATTATCCCTGATGAACATAGGCTATATTTAATACTAGCCTTTCCCGCGGCTTCGCTCGCGTTCTAAAGACGAATCAAAATACCTCGCAGAGATACCGTAGCCCCTCCCCCCTCACGACCGCCCGCCTTGCACGCGGTAATCATTATTTTGTTGCGAAGTTATGTTAAATCTATACTTATATTATAAAGAGGAAAGGTTTGTATGTAAGTATGTTTGTAACGAATTGGCTTAAAAATACTGGACCGATTTAAAAATTCTTTCACTATTTGAATGCTACATTATCACTGATATCACAGCGAGTGATCGAATGAAGTTTAGTAGCGATTAAAAAAATGAACGACGCCGCGCGTAATTATTGTTATTTATAAGAATGTTTGCGAAAATAAATTAAACATTGTTTTGTTTAAAGTATGTAACAAGATATTGTGATAGATTGTAATTTCTAGTGAATGTTATTCAATATTGCATCATTCAATTAAATCATTTTATAATATAACTTTGTGTATTATTTTAATGACTGTTTGTGTGAATTGATGGAGGTTTAAAAATATTTTATTTTATCTTGTAATTTGTAATAAAGTTGTAACTAAAAATATTATTTAGATTAACTTATGCTATCGCTTAGAGATACATACATTATATAAACAAGTTTGTACATACCTATTTTGATAAATTGTTATTTATCTAGACTTTGGACGGGTGAATTTGCCGTTTAACTTATTTTCTTTTCTCGTAAAATGTATTCCTGTCAAAATCGGTCCAACCGGTTCAGAGATTAGCAGGAACAAACAGACAGACACAAAAATCTTAAAAATTGTTTTTTTTTTATTTAGGTAAGTATTTAACTTTCGTATGAATTTAGTAAAAAGTTATTGTTTTGAAATCAGAAAAAGAGACAATTCAATTTTATTTATATATACTGATGTACTCATGTACTGGTAGGTAAATTGCGCTATCCTACTAATATTATAAAAGTTGAGCGACAGTTTTTAAGAATACGCAAAAACTACTGAATGGATGGATTTTAATGAAACTTTACAATAATATAGCTTACACATCAGCATATCACATAGGCTATAAATTATAAACATACGAGCGGATCCCGCGGCTTCGCTCGCCCTAATTCTAGTGACGTTATAAGGTAATAGAAAAAGTTTTAAAGGAATAGTTTTAGGAAAGGAATATTCTAGCTTTTTAACACATTTAAATAAAAGCTTGAGTTTAATTTATTTTTTACTTTTACTGTTGTTTTTTTAACCCGCATTCGTATTCTCTACAAATCCTTTCATTTGATAAACATGTTGTAGGAGTGTGTTAAGAATAGCTAGTCCATCGTGGCTGGTCTGCCATCATGCAATAGTCGTGTGATGTGATTTCAAATAACAAATCTAGGACTTCTTATATTTTAATTTGCATATTTAAAAATTACATAAATAAAATAAATTATTATATAGATAAGCCTACTTGTAAATTCTTTTATTGTAAATAAATATTTTGAATAAAAGTTTAGTAAGGTAAATTACAATAAAACAAATATGCTCGCTCGCGGTTGCAACGGCGGGGCGGCGGGGCGGCGGGGACGCGCGGCAGGGCCGGCGCTCGCGGCTGTAGCTAGCACAGGTAGGGCTGACGTCACGGCGGGGCGGCGGGGAGGCGGGGCGCTCAGTTATGTTCGAGTCGGGTATGGCCCGGTGGTGCTGATGCTAAGTCCCGGATTCGATTGGGCCATTATAGGCCTTATCAAAAATGTTAATATAATTATTATTAATTTAATTTAAATTGCGTAAGCCGCTCTTACTTGGCATATAATTAGCTTCTATTAGTATCATACGATGTTTTTAGCTCCTAGCTATCTATACAATTTTTTGGTCGGACAGATTTTGTTCGTCGAACAAATTTATAATATTTAGAATCTATACTAATATTATAAACGCGAAAGTTTGTAAGTATGGATGTATGGATGTATGGATGTTTGTTACTCTTTCACGTAATAACTACTGAATGGATTTTAATGAAACTTTACAATAATATAGCTTATACATCAGAATATCACAAAGGCTACAATTTATAAAGATATTGTGTGAATTGTCCAAAATATGACGATAAGTATCAAGTAAGTAGTAAAAAATCTACCATCTGCGAGCTATTCTGGCGTGCGCTGCCAAAACCGCTAGAGTTATACATATGTAATGTATGATGGAAATGTTTATCTTAACAAGCGACTCACCCTCACTTCGCTCGGGATCGTCCCTAGATTTAGCGCGAGCGAAGCCGCGGGTTCCACTAGTCTATTTATAAAGTTTAAGTTTTTACTTGTCGTCGATCTTATTTGCGATATAAAAGTGGGCAAAGTTGGGCAAAACCCAAAAGGGCTTTTGCGTTTAAACATTTATTGCTTCAATTTAGAATGACAAAATAAAAAATAAGATTAAATTCAAACAAATTAATATGGCGACTCTGTTTGCACTTCTGCATTTTTTATGTTTTTTTGTTTTATTGTATTTTTAGTTGATTTTAGCGTAAAATAGACATTTTTTGTTGTGTTTGTTTCACAAATTTTATAATTACGGTGTGTTCTATAAGACATTATTAATTTGCGTATCTTAATGTATATTTAAGTGAAAATATGTTTTTAGTTATTTTAAACGTGTTACTTTAACAAAATAATTTTACGTGTATTCTATTTATTTTACTTTAAACAGGTTATCACCTTATTTCATAGTTTTAATTTAACTTCGTTTGATAAATAAATAAAAAATCTATATCTTCAGTAAGATAGATGAATAGTTCAAAAACATGTCAGTAGATGGCGTTATTTATATTCGAAATGATGCGTTATATTTTCTCATAGATGGCGTCATTAAAATGTTTATATTTATTCAATAGTAAATGTTTAATTTACTCAATATTAAATGTATTGACTATTTTGCTATAACACTTCACATGAATTTAAAAAAAATAAACTTTCTAAAAAAATAAAGTCTTCTTAAGATTTTTTTCTGTTTTAATAATTAAGAAATAAATATAAGCTCTTTAATTCCTAAGAAATAATTACAGCTCGAGGGACAGTGTTAAAATTGTATCGTTTTTACAATTCTACTACTATTTCTTGCGGCTTCGCCCGTGTTTTAATTATTGGAATTCAAATTCTTTCTCGCGCGTGGTAAAGTAACTCGCGGAGCTAACGGTGACCCTCCTCCCTCATGACCTTCGTCGCCCCGCGCCCGTCTTGCACGCGGTCATCATTATTTTGTTGCGAAGTTATGTTAAAACTATAATATATCTTGAGACATTTATTGAAATCAAATAATAAATGATGAAAATTAAATGTAATCAAATATAAATATAATTATGTTCCAAATTAAATACTTGTGATGAGTTTCTATTTATTAAGGTTAGAAATAAAATTCTCGTGTCACGGTGTTCGAACTTGAACTCCTCCGAAACGGCTTGACCGATTCTCATGAAATTTTGTGAGCATATTGAGTAGGTCCGAGAATCGGCCAACATCTATTTTTCATCCCCCTAAATGTTAAGGGTAGTCCACCCCTTAATTTTTATTTTTATTTTTTAGGCAAAATTTTTTGTTTTTATTTTTTTATGACACAACATACAAAAATACATACAACCCTAAATTTTCACCCCTCTACGATCAACCCTTATATTTTATTTGTTAATTAAAATGTCACGGGGTTCGAACTTGAACTCCTCCGTAACGGCTCGACCGATTTTTGTGACCCTTAGCGTGATTGTCGGCCAGGGTGGAGAATCGGCCAACATCTAATTTTCATCCCCCTAAATGTTAGGGGTAGTACACCCCTAAATTTATTTTTTTATTTTTTAGGCAAAATTTTTTGTTTTTATTTTTTTATGACACAGCATACAAAAATACATATAATCCTAAATTTTCACCCCTCTACGATCAACCCTTATATTTTATTTGTTAATTAAAATGTCACGGGGTTCGAACTTGAACTCCTCCGAAACGGCTCGACCGATTTTTGTGATCCTTAGTGTGATTGTCGGCCAGGGTGGAGAATCGGCCAACATCTATTTTTCATCCCCCTAAATGTCAAGGATAGTCCACCCCTAAATTTTATTTTTATTTTTTAGACAATTCTTTTTCCTACAGATCAACCCAATGAGGTTGATTAGCAATTAAAAAAATGAACGCGAGCGAAGCCGCGGGTACAGCTAGTTATTTTATAAAAACGCCTTCGCTAGTAATGCAATCTTTAAACCGAATTTGAGTTTATCTTAAAAGATAGACACATTTATTAATGTAACATTATATTTGTTTATGTATTTGGTAACAAGTATAAGTAGAATTCTGCTTAAAAAAATTATTGCTATAGTTAAGTAAAACTCAAATTAAATACAAAATCAAAATAGTATCATAATTCGATCGACGGAGGGACCGATTTAAACTTATTCAGTGTAGATACAGCATGATTCGGTTAATGACCGGATTCGTTAAGTCAACAATGTTAAATAGAGAACATACATTTATATTCAGGAGACTATATGATTGATATAATCCATCGGATGTACTAAAGCTTCAACAATCTCATGAAGGATACGTTATATATTCAGTGTGCTGGAATGATTTCGGTAATAGTTTGGATCCGCTAACCGAAGCGGGAAATATGAAAAATGAATATCAACATTTTTCATTTAATTGAAATTTCGTGTTGATTCATGATATCGTAAGGATAAAAACTGCACATATATGCATTAAAAACATTAAAAATGTTGTCGCATTCAGTGGTACCAACAGGGTGGGACTATGAAGCGGCGCATAATGTCTAAGAAGATTTATTTATATATATATATATATATATATATATATATATATATATATATATATATATATATTATATAATATTATATAATATATATATATATATATATATATATATATATATATATATATATATATATATATATATATATATTATATAATCAAAATCATTACATAGATCTCTTCGAGAACGTGCCTAAATATGTATCCTATGCTATTAAACGAACAGTATGCTTGTACATATATCTACAAAATGTGTACATGTAGTATCTGAACTTCCGAACTGCGTTCGGCATTTTCGTTGTTTATTAAAAACATCTAAACATACAATAAATGGAGATATTTTTAAATATACATAAAAATAAAGTTTTAAGAATTTTCCTGGTTATCCGGGTAATATATGAGATACTATTTACTGCGGGAAAATATTTAATCTCTGATATATTATATCTACATAATCTACATTAACCGGGCATGAATGCGAGTGATAGAATGATAGAAATAATAGAGATGATAAAAGCTTCAAACTACCCTCTTTTACTTTAATATTAAAAAGGAACTACATTTATTGCTACTTTATTACTTTATATATTATTAAGTTAATCAAGAAATTTAGGATTAGGTAATAAAACAAAGGAAATTGAAATAATTAGTTTATATTTACTACCAGTTCGGAAAGAATAAGCCTCTGACCCGAGAAGAACCGGTGAAAGAAACTCGGCGGGACAATTTTACCATTATCATATTGTTTATTATATATTAACACAATTAACATAATTAATACAGTCACAAAATAGTTAGGATATAACTTAATAACTTCAATATAATGTATTATAACAAAGAAATCTATATAACATGGAACTATATAGCAATAATTGAAATTCAAATAAATACACTATACATATTACTTAACTTAGTCCTGCTCAGCCGCCGTCCAGAGAAAAGTGAGTCGCCATAACTAGCAAGGGGGTATTTATAACATCGTATCGTTGTTGTTGTTGTTTTTAAAATGTATCCCCAATAGGGAATGGCAAATGATTTTAGTCCATACAGCCTTATAACATAGTATCGGTTCGTAATGTCAAATCTTAAATTCTTACTTAGATTATAAATCTGAATGAAGTGTTGCCACTAATAAAATTTATTTAAAAGTATAAATTAATTTTATACAATAATAAAATGAGTTTTATACAAAAATATATACAGCGAAATTAATAATTATCTATTACGGCCATACTGACAGTACTTCGTCCACGAAGTACTACTACGATATATATACTCCTACTGCACATATTATGATTGTCATGTATAATTAACACAATTAAAAAACACTAAGCTTAAATATACAATCTAGAGTTATAATTATACAGAGCAATACATTTCGTACACATAAAGGTAATGATACTATATAATATCAAAAACAAAAAACAATGTTCTCATGTACAGCAATAATCAATATTGTATTTGTAATAGAACATGAATTATCCTTATTGACATAATATATACACATATGTTTTACACATTATATAGCAGCTACTTGCATAGACATAAGTCTCATTTAACCGCTGCTTACTACAGCGAGCACTTGCCAACTACATAGACATACCAATCACATTCAACTGCTGCCTGTGAGATAATTGGTACCAAATAGAAGGCCGACCAGCGAAGGTGCCGATAACTAAAATATACCCGAGCACTTGCCAACTACATAGACATACCAGTCACATTCACCCGCTGCCTGTGAGATGATTGGTACCAAATGGTAGGCCGACCAGCGGAGGTGCCAATAACTAATTACTGAATATAATACCTTTTATTACATCACATATTTCCAAATAGAATTTTCAAAAGAAATATTTTCATCTATCCATTTCACATACTTGCGACAGTTATTATATACCTTAAATTATCTGGAGCTACCCTTCAGAGCACAGCGATCATTGTAAATAATCCGAAAGATCTTGACTAACGAAAACTACATTAACTTCATTATCCTTTATGTGTGGCTTACATTTTTACTTAAAGACTTGACTTTAAAATGTTGGAACATTATTTTATGATTAATTTAATGCTTTATCTTTCATAATTCGTTCGGTTATTCTGACTTATTTCAAATAGTAGATTAATAAATGTGGACACAACGGCAACCGTTACTACTTCTACGAGTAGGTGTGTCGTAACAAGAAAGTGAAAGAAATAAGTATGTCTAAAGTGTTGAAATTGACCAACTGTAGGAAGGGGTGAGAATATGGCCTGATCCCCCTCGGAGTGAGGGAGGCCCGGCCCAGCAGTGGGACATTAAAAGGGCCGAAGTAAGAAGTAAGAGGGAAAAAATATATAAATAGGTATATAAATACAAAAGGATTATATAAAAACTATAAATATTATATAACGGTTGTTTTATGTTCAACCTTAAAATTGTATAAAGCAAAAATTTATCCGACATCAGTAAAAATTGAAGAGGGTGTACTGAATAGCAATTTTTTTAATTAAGTACATATCAACTCTAAAGCATTTATGGTTTTAAGAGTTTCAGAACAAATAACAAGGGTTTTTTTATGTAGAATTACTATTGTGTTAACTTAAGATATACAAGCATTACGTGAAGTATAATCATAGGGACCCCTAATTTGTCGAACTTGGTTGATATTACATATTAAGCACAGGTAAGTTAGTTAAAGCAATAACTTTAGATTTACCTACTATATGCCTAACGCCGCTGCGAAATACGAGTCTACCCAAATACTCAATATAATCTTTAAAGAAGATACATTTCAAATAAAACTATTTTCGGATTTCGTCGCGGATTTGCCTTGCAGCAATCATGGTCACGGAATAGACTTTTAAGGTATTTTACATCTCAGGTGTTTATATACTTGTTACAGACAGTGCCTACCAGCAATTTACAAGCTATCCAAAATTGCACATAAGTACCTACCTTATAAAATTATGTATATATATTATTGTATTTTAATTCTGAACATCTTAAATTTAAAAGGAGTAAACCAATTTTCATAGAACTTTGGGCCCTGGATATTTAAAGTGTTATTGAATATAAAGTTTTTATGCTTAGGTTGAAATTTATTACTAATTACCTGTATTAAATCTATGTAAAGTATCAGAATTCTAGAAACGCCAACTATAAATAAAATATTTTACTATACATATTTAAATGTTTTATGTGAGTAAATTTTAGGATTTTATAATATACTCTATATGAAAACACGAACTTTTACGATTTAAACCGAGACATCAGAGTATCAAAGTAAATAAACATGTATTATAAAAGGGCTTTCATAATTTTTACTATAAGTAGGTACATATATTATGTTGTCTATCAGGTGTCGTGACACGACAAAAATGAAAAAATATAAATGTTCAGACAATAGGTATAATTTAAATTGGTACTCATTACTGTCAGTTGATATAGGTACTAAATATGTTAAACTAAAACAAAGCTGACTGTTCGAAACGCAATCCATTGCCTTAAGATGGAAAGTATTTATTCATTATCCCAAAAGTATACAATATACTTATTATTTTATAGCGGATCTTTTATATTATATAAATACTGCATATTGATGTTTAGTCGTCAATAAGACAAATACAGAATAAGAGTAGTGCCCAATGTCTTACAACTTGCACTTTGATACCATAATATAATTATAGATAGAACGATGATTTACATTTATCTATAGAGATTAGGAATTCTTTAAAACATATTATGTCAGGTTATTAAAATATTATCTCAGGAAGATATTCAAATATCTTATATCTAAGGGGGTTTTTATTTGCCATTAAAAATAACTGATTAAAGATTTTCGTTTTAATTTTTAAGGTTATCCAAAAATATAATTGAGCTTAAATTATACAAAAGTATACTGTAAACTAAAAGCAATTAATTCGTAAATAAATTGATAATAATTTTTTTTAAGAAAAATTCTCTATATCCTGCATTTATTCATATAGACATTTACATTTTACAAATTATTATAATGTCCGTTTTAAGCAATATCGAAAAATTGAGTTTTTCCTTAACTTGGCCAAAGCAAATAAAGCCAAGATTTTAAAAGATAAAACGGAAAAAATAGCATAGCTATATCGTTCGTGTATTCGACTTCTCTTTTTAAAATTGGATTATAATATATTAACTTATTTTTAGCTACTATAATTATTATAATTATCACAATGTTTTTTGTAATATTCATGAAATAATATTATGTAGTGTTGCTATTATTAAAATATGTATATTGTGTTATAAAGTATTTAGAATATAAATTATTTAAGAATTGTTAAGCAACAGTGGGCAAACTAAAAATATAATATTAATTAAATCTAACTATGCTCTATTTACATGGGGGTCTATCTCTTCATCAAGTTATAACTATTATCAAGTTCTTTTAAATTATAATTATTTTTAAAACATAGAATTAAATTAATGTCAGTCTGAATCTATCATTGATTCGGAACGCTGAGTAGAAGCCAGCAAGAAATAAGTAAATCAAGACAGTATACTATTTTGACTTCATTTAGCACCAAGTACCTCGCTCGCCTCGCTAGCTGTCGACCGACACTAGTGGGTACACTCAAAGTACATAGTTAAGCTACTTGATCCTATATTTTATCCATTTGGTTACTAAGAAAATGAATAAGGTCTGGGGGGTTTTAGATGCCGCTCTGTAGTTTAAATACAGTATACACTATTATAATAAATATATTATAATATAAATAAGTTTCCTTCTTGTATAAGGAGGACAAGGCCAGCAAAAGAGAATTTACTTTCAATAGGGCTATTGCAGATTTCATTACTAATTATTAAAAAGTATTTCATAGCTGAATACATAAATGTTTACCTGGTGATGCTATGTTTGCAAAGTTTTTCACTACCAGTAGGTTACTAGGTAAGTACACAATATAATAAAACAGTAACTTAGTAAAAACTGTACCCATATGAAATATTCTTTAAAACAATTATTAACGTATGGTGTATCTATATTACTTTATTTTTTTATATTTGGGAAACATACAGTGTATTATCACATAGAATTTTTATATACGTATATTACAAAAACACAAACCAGCAAAGTTTCTAGTTATACTATATGTTGCATAAATTAGAGACAAGTAAAACCAAATAAATTGACAAATGGCAAATTAAGATATGATTATAGATTAATTCGACTAAAACAATATTATTGTTATTAATAACTAACCAACTGCAATAGTAAAAATATGTATAAATTTTAACAAAATTAATTCATTTAATAATAATTTAATAAATTTTAACTATTAAAATATAAAGTTATTTCAATATTTATATTATAATAAATTGATTACATTAGCTACTCAAGCAATAATTTGTAGGTATTAAAATTCTGGTCCGTTTGTCTTTTATCGTTTAACACAAAAAGTACTGGACCGATTTTGACGAGACTTCCGCCGACAGAAAGTCAATGTTATAAGGAGTAACTTACGCTTTTTTTTTTATTTTATTAGAAAATTATAAAAACCGTTTGATTTATTTTAACTTACGCCGCGCGATGACTTATATACCTACTTACTAGTATATATAAGTTTGATTATAGCAACGTTAAAATTAGAAAAAGACTTACAATGTCTACCGCTTAGCTCTGAAGGTAGTTTCTTAGATTTTTCTTTTGAAATAAATAAAACAGAAATTTAAATCAGTGATAGTTTTTTCGTAGTTACTACAAGTAAACGATGTTATGCTAATTAAACATAAGTATTATTCTGTCACACACTAAATCAACTAATTGGAACTTTTCGAAAATAATATATTTACTTATTACATAATATATTTTTTGTATATTCGCAATACAATGTCGTAAACCTAAAAGCTTGTATTTCTAAGCCTAGATTCTCCTATGAACGGTCGTTCGTAGGACCGTTTCCAAGTTACCCGCAGTTATACAGACCCTTCTAGGGCCTTACCTCCTTTGTCTGAGACCGCGGTGCTGCTCCAGCGAATTCCTTTGGACTCCATGTTGCTGCAGCATAACACCGCACCGGGACACTTCTTACATAGCCGGGAGCGGAATATCGATCTGAAAGCATAACATGTATTAGAATGGTGGACACTATCCCACTTCTGATGATAGAATGATAGAAATAATAGAGATGATAAAAGCTTCAAACTACCCTCTTTTACTTTAATATTAAAAAGGAACTACATTTATTGCTACTTTATTACTTTATATATTATTAAGTTAATCAAGAAATTTAGGATTAGGTAATAAAACAAAGGAAATTGAAATAATTAGTTTATATTTACTACCAGTTCGGAAAGAATAAGCCTCTGACCCGAGAAGAACCGGTGAAAGAAACTCGGCGGGACAATTTTACCATTATCATATTGTTTATTATATATTAACACAATTAACATAATTAATACAGTCACAAAATAGTTAGGATATAACTTAATAACTTCAATATAATGTATTATAACAAAGAAATCTATATAACATGGAACTATATAGCAATAATTGAAATTCAAATAAATACACTATAGGGTGAATATGCTAGTTCGCCGAACACCGCTACTTGCCGACCGTTTCTCAGTAATTTAAGTAAAACAGCGAAATCGAAGCGCGACAAGAGTTTGTTTTGATTTTGAACGAAAGTTCGATTTTTGCACTCCCCCCGCACAGCCTGTCGTTGGTCTACGCTAACTAGATGAGCTTCAGTGATTTTAAACACCCGAGACTGTGCGGACGTGCCGTTTAACTAACACTAAAATTAGTAAGGACTGATTTTGTCAATCGTAAGTAGCATATGATTTTATTAAGACTAACACTTGGAAATTATGCTTGGGTATTCAGAATGCTTTTGTTTATTACTATAAATCATATTTTGTCCATATTTATTTGTATTTTATTAAAATAATGGGTGGTCGTTAAACTAAATGACTAAAAAGACGATTTCTTTGGTTGACGACCACCTGGTCGGGAACTAGCAGTTTTATTCTTATTTTTTTTTTACTTTTTTGTCCCATTTCATAGTGAAGAGTAAAATACTTTTGTCCCTCTCGGTTCTATAATGTACAGTGCATTTAGGGGTCAGATTACGACCAGCAAATTATGAGTAGGAATTTCAAAACGTATCATATTTCAATGGCGATATCACGATGGTCGAGAATAGACTACTTGACGACCATTGAATCAATTTCATACAAAAATCAGCTGAATTTGGTGGTCGTAAACTGACTTTATTACGACTGTGTGGCTAATTCATTTAAATATCTATATTTATAGTGGTCGAAAATTAACTGTTTCTCGCTCACAAATTAGCAAGCATAAAAAGTGTGTTATATATGACTATTTTGGTATCCCCGATAATTTAAGTTAATTGAAAATTAGCAAAATTTTGTGTTGTTTTTTTGCCTGTATTTAAATACATTTAATTTGGAATGCCTTTTAATAGCATCGCATTACTGACGGTTATGGTGCTTGGTTTGCATTTGTTTTTTTTATTATTGCAGATGGCTCCACAAAATAACACTAAACAAAAAAAGAAAAACAAAAAATTGGTTTGTAAAATGCACACGCTATACCTACTAACAAATTATTTTATTTATCATCTTTTTATTTGTTAATATCTAATTGGTTGATTTACAGGGGGCAATAAGAAAAATAACAAATAGGCGACTTTTTACATATAGTGAAGACAGTTTAAAGAAAGCTATAGAAGAAATAAAAAACAAAACCATGGGTATTAGGGAAGCCTGTCGGATATATGGCGTACCAAAAACAACAGTACATGATCGTATTTCAGGCAAAGTTGCTAGTAATAAGAAACCAAAAGTTGGCCCTGACCCTATTTTAGGTCGTGAGGGAGAAGAAAAATTAAAAACTTGGGTACTGGATATGGCTAAATGTGGCTTTCCAATAAATAAAAAAGAGTTACTCGAAAGCGTTGCTAATATAATACGAGATACCAACATTAAAAATCCATTCAAAGATGGTGTTCCTGGAGAAACATGGTATCAAGCTTTTTTAAGACGTCATCCCGATGTAAATGTTAGGGAGCCGGAGGGAATAAATAATGCACGAGCAGCAGTAACGGAGAATCGCGTCAGGTTGTGGTTTAAGGACCTAAAAGAATATATGAAATCCATAGACGCGCTAGATGTATTTGATGATCCTACAAGGATATTTAATGGAGACGAGACGGGGTTTTCACTTTGCCCAAAAAGTGGGAAAGTTTTAGGACCAAGAGGCTATAAGAACTTGTACATAATTAAGAAAAACAATGATAAAGAGAACATTAGCGTCTTGATTGTATTTTCGGCAGATGGTAAAATATGTCCACCTTTGGTCATATTCCCCTATGTCAGACCGCCTAAGACCCTTATTGAAAGTATGCCTCCGACATGGATTCTTGGAAGATCTGAAAGTGGATGGATGAAAAGTGATATATTTTTTGAATACATTAGTAATAGTTTTCATACTTGGCTGGTTGAGAATGAAATAAAAAAACCTGTGCTTCTTTTTGTTGATGGCCATAAGTCTCACATGACCTATGCTCTTAGCCAATACTGTGAAACAAATGGGATAATCCTGTATGCCTTACCACCAAATACAACCCACATGCTTCAACCAGCAGACGTGAGCGTCTTTAGACCACTGAAACAAGAGTGGAAAAAGACGGTTAAAAACTGGCAAGCTCGTGATGAAAATGTAAACCAGACGGTAACAAAGATAATTTTTTGTAAAATTCTTAACGAGACCCTGACTAATATCGACCTGAGAAATGCCATAGTAAATGGATTTCGCAAATGTGGGCTGTACCCATTAAATGAAGATGCTGTGGACTACACGAAATGCATTAAAGATATACAACAACGAAAAAGGGTTTCTAACGCCAACCAAAAAACTATTTCTGGTAGAGACTACGATACAGCCACAAAAGTGATTACCCAAATTAAAGAAGAACTCTCCAGGCAAAATGTTGATACCAAAGTAGTTCTGGCTGAAATAGAAAAAGCGAAGATAAAATATATTTCGAATCGCCGTTCCAAATCGAAGACTCCACGAACTTCTGCAAGATCGAATGTAAGCACAAGTATATTGGTTGAAGATCTTGTACCAATGTCTGCCTCCTCTCCCAAACAGAATATACAGAACGCCGAATTGAGAATTGACGCAAGTCTATATACAGAGGAAGAAGATTCTGGAGTCATGAATTTCCTTGATCCGGGATCATTTATATCACTCAATAATATATCTATTTTGCCAATAGGTGAAGTTGAGATCTCCCAAGATAACATAATCCTTGATAACTTTGCAAACAATCAATCTATCTCTTTAACTACAGTAGCAGAAATACACAATGTGAATGATTTTGCTGAAGCCGATCACCATCAACCTCCACGTAGGGATGTTTTAGCAGCAATTACAGATAATGTCTCTTTAAATCCAACAGCAGATACCTACAATGAGAAAGATTTCGTAGAAGCAGAAAACCAACAACCTCCAGTAATATCACTTACAGATAATTTAACTTTTACCCCTACAACATCTTTTGATGAAGTCTTTGAAAAACATCTCCATTTTCCAGAATCAACATCATCATCAACACCAAAAGTAAAAACTGGTCTTAAGCTTCCGAGTGCTATTTCTTCAGGCGCCTGGAGAGAATTTTACGAAAACAAAGAAAAAGAAAAAGAAAATAAAATAATAACTAAAAAAATTAAACAAGTATTAAGAGCAGATGCAAAAGAAAAGAAAGCTAAGAAGAAAGATAGTAAAGTAAAAGAAAATAAGAAAGTAACAGTCAGGAGCACCTCAAAGAAGATGCTAAAAAGATCTTGCCAAAATATAGCAATAAAATGTAGCCAATGTTCCGATGATTTGATCAGCGACGTAGAAGATGACGCTGAAAAAAATATCGGTTGCGACCATTGTGCAAGGTGGTTTCACTTAAAATGCACAGTTTTAAAACAAACTCCGTATGTCGAAGCTGCCCATTCTGATTATACTTGTCCATTTTGTAAGCACCAGTAAAAAATTGATTAATTATTGCTGGGTTTTTTATTTTCTACTTTAATTTCTATGACTAAGTTCCTTTTTTCTATGGCAATTCTAAGGTCGAGAACCGACGGAAAAGGCGGTCGAAAACTGGCTGTAGGTGTCCGAGAACTGACATTTATGCACTTTTCGATAAATCCTTGGTTTTTTAAATGAAAATGCCATAAAATATATTTAAAAAAATATTAACTGTATACTTTGATGTTTATTCTATAACAATCAATTATCAATATAAAATAAATCACTTTTTAGTAAGAGAATGATTATTTTAAAGATTACAAGTCCACTAACTGGTCGTGAACTAGCATATTCACCCTACATATTACTTAACTTAGTCCTGCTCAGCCGCCGTCCAGAGAAAAGTGAGTCGCCATAACTAGCAAGGGGGTATTTATAACATCGTATCGTTGTTGTTGTTGTTTTTAAAATGTATCCCCAATAGGGAATGGCAAATGATTTTAGTCCATACAGCCTTATAACATAGTATCGGTTCGTAATGTCAAATCTTAAATTCTTACTTAGATTATAAATCTGAATGAAGTGTTGCCACTAATAAAATTTATTTAAAAGTATAAATTAATTTTATACAATAATAAAATGAGTTTTATACAAAAATATATACAGCGAAATTAATAATTATCTATTACGAGCGATGCGACGCGACGCGACGGTGAGCCGTTTGTATAGAATAAAACATAAACAAAGAGAATGGATTATGTCGGTAACGACTCTTACACTAAATAGATCTATTGAAAGCTTTTTTCTAAGTAACAAATTTACAATTTGCACGAATTACTAATATTTCGGTGAACAGTGTTATACAACTGTTAGCTAACAATGGCCGGTGGACACAACATTGCCTAATATTAAAAACGTTGGTAAATAGTGAGTGGATCGTAAAAAACACTATTAAAAGTAGTTAACCGAACAAAGGAACATGGATACACTTGTGATCTCTAAGACTTAAAGTTCTAATGAAATTCTGTAGTAGAAGAGACTAGGAGCGTTGTCCTTCTCCTTACTCTCCTATTAGATGAAGTATTTTTCATTTCGGCACCGTCCACCTTTGATTAAAATTGTGTTGTTTTATTTAAAGATTTAATGGAAACTTCAATAACTTCACTCGAAGAGTAGGTATATACTCTTTTTTACTTTTAAAGAAATATATTTCCCTCGTATTAAGTAACTTATCACTGTTCAAATACTATTAGATTTTGCGAACATTTAAATGGATTTTTTATTGTGTTTATATAAATAGAATATTGTGACGGCGTTCGCGTATAATACATGCATAAGTATAATATATTCAGTGATTTAAAAATCGTATGGAACGTAAAAAACAAATGAAGGTGAATATAAAACTTATATAAATATGTAAACTGTACGTACCGACCTTCATAAAAATACAAGATACGTAACGCTAGTTACGGACGGCCTGGCCACAGCGTGACAGAACCTGGCATCAAAAACGAAAAGGGTTGTGTTTAGAGTTTCTCTGTTAAATCAGATCAGAGAATGACGTTGTACCTGTACGCAAAGATAACTGACGTAGCCCGCCGAGTGTCATGCCGAAGTGGCCTTCGTAGATATAGCCGATTGGCACCAGGAGTACTGGAGCGAGCGCCGCTTCACTATCACTATCACTACATAATATAAAACTAAGTCGCTTTCTCTGTCCCTATATTCCTATGTATGCTTAATTCTTTAAAACTACGCAACGGATTTTGATGCGGTTTTATTTAATAGATAGAGTGATTCAAGAGTGTTTGATGTTTATATGCATAACTAGCGGATCCCGCGGCTTTGCCTGTGCTAAATCTAGGTGAGCCCGAGCGAAGCGAGGGCGAGTCGCTAGTACGGGATAAAAGTCGCGGGATAAAACAGAAATAATACATGGCTCAGTTGATAGTGACCCCATTTGCAGCACCGGCGGTTCGAGTATCGCTGGAGGCAATCATTTGTGTGATCAGCACGAATGTCTGTACTTCATAAGGGTACATAAACTACTCGGTACCCATTATACAAGTCTCGTAGCTTGCCATGGAACTAAATAGATATGTGTGTTATTGTCCCAATATCATCACTACATATTATATAAAAGTGTCTGTTTTTTATTTAAAATTATCAGCTTTTCCCACAATACATACATATGAAAGTATATATATATATATACACGTTAGCGACACACATCTTATAATCATTTTTTAAATGTTTGTTTGTTTGTCCGTCTGTCTGTCTGTTTGTTCCGGCTAATCTCTGAAACGGCTGGAGCATTTTGACGAGGCTTGCAGATAGCTAATGTTATAAGGAGTAACTTAGACTATTTTTATTTTATTACAAAATTATCAAGTCGTTTAATTTACTTAAACTTACGTCCAGCGAAGCGGGCTCGGTATGCGAGTATTCTATAAATAAAATATATAAAAAATACTTTGAAGGACACATATGTATGTAAGGATGTACTAAATCAAAATGACGCAGGAACTATAAAAAACGAAAATGTAGTTAAATGAAACTACCTATATATAATAAGTATTTTAACATTAATATTATGTAAATGAAAACACAAGCGATAATTAAGTAATGATAAAACAAAGGTAGTTAAAGTTTCACTTTTTCGTTTTCTTCATTTATAAAATTAATCAATTACAGTACAATGTGTTTATATTCAATGTAGGTACCATACATTCTAAAACTACATTTCCGCGCTGTATCGATTGAAATGGCTATTTCAATAGGATTATTCAACTAAATATTTTATAGGTATACACTTAGATATATAATCTAATACATGTCAATCAAAGGGTATACAGGTCCGAGAACTTCATTATTGTTATGATTCCTGCAATATCAGATTCAGAATTTTATTACATATAGTATGTGTATCTCAATCAGAAATCTGTTGAAGTTCTACGTAAAGGTATTGCTAAAATAAAAGAAAAAACGAATAATCATCCTCTTAAAGTAATTTTGTATTTATTTGAATATAGAAATAATATACCTATTATGTATTGAATAAAACATGTGAATGACGTGTGGTTAAATTAGCAAATCAATCATACCCAGGTTTCCTTATGTGTTTCCTTCAGTGGATTTTCCAAAATATTTGTATTTCCATTGGCAAGTAAATAGTGGTTCTTTTTGTCCTCTGTTGTGATAGCGTCGAACAAACTACAAGGAAAGAATGCTTGTTTTGTGTTCACGTTTACGCTATTTGGTGCTGCGCTTGGTTAAACCGTTTCTGGCTCCTGAAATTTCTAGTCGGACTTAGTTTCCAAACACACGATTGTTTTTCCTCCTTCCATAGAAATTACTTAAATTATCCTTAATTTAAAAAATATTTAAAATTAATGTTTAGACTTAGGTATTTGTTGTTTAAATTATAACTAAGTACTTCGCAAAACATTAATTATAAGGCGAGGTGTATGTTGAAAAAAAAAACGATCTTAATATATCAGACACACAATACATAATTGTAATGAGAAACACACACACACACACAAATACACACATTTTGTACGATTTGAAGTAAGTATGCACAAAGCACATTCAACAATAACTTAGAGCAGATTTTTATTATTTTGCTCTGAACTATAATTATATTTTTATTTTTTATGAACGACTAGCTGACCCGTGCCCACTTCGTTGGGCATAATGTTAATAATTCTTTTTTAGTACAGAGTGTTTAAATAATTTAAATTATTTTATTAATATTAAAAAAACTACTTTTTGTAACTTAAATATAAAAGTTAGACATATGCTGTCGTTGATTTTTTTGTAGGCATTTTAGAGCTCCACATCTTTTCTCTAGAACTCAAAAATATATCTTTCATAGTTAAGGCAGCGTTCGTAAGAAACGCTTTCATTCGACCGTTTTTTCTCCGATTCACTTTGCAAAACGGACTACCACGTAAAAGCCTTTTTATTTTTCGGTTTTTTATATAGCCTATGACACTCAGCAATAATGTGGCTTTCCAATGGTGAAAGAATTTTTAAAATCGGTTCAGTAGATCCCGAGATTACCCCTTACAATTTAACAAACAAACAAACTTTACCTCTTTATAATATTAGTATAGATAAACAATTTTGATACGTGAACGAATACAGTCTTGTCTCTAACCGATGATAATACTTAATCAACAGTACATGTGAAAATTTGTAGCATGTACGAGTAGTGTTACTTATTTAGTTGTAGGTATTTATGTTTTATATGTGTACAATTTAGAAAAAGTTATAGATTCAAAATGATATTATAATTCAAATTATCCGAGTCATTATAAATTCATAAGATCATTGGCGAGGCATACGAGCACGTACGGCGGCGGCGGGCGGCGGGCAGTGCGTCGGTGCGCTGTTAATTGACACACAAAGCCGCTATTGTGGCCGCCGCGCCGCCAACCCGCGCTCCTGCCCCACTTTTCTCTTTCACTTAAAGGCAAGGCAGCCAGCGGCTGGAAGATACATGTTCCCCATTACGCCTCATGTTATTTACATCTACTGAGACATGTTACGCGGATTGGCTCAATTGCTAATTATGATACGCAATTACGCGTATCGGTTGATTAATCGACAGGTCATGATACTGTTCTTCATCGCAGATATCTCGCAAAGGTCGAATCGGTCGTCGATCGCAAAGCTGCGTAAGCATAGAGATAGTATCGCGAGAGTGCCCCGTCTCGGACTAGAAAGTGACGCGGAAGATGCGTCCGAGGAATGAGAGCGATCGACCTTGATCGTCCTTGTGGAGTGATAAGACGCTCAGGGTCTCATGGAAACGTGGGACGGGTCGCGACCCCGCTATCGCGCCCTTTTAACCGCACGCCGCTCGGCCGCAGCTTCACTTCACGCGTGCACTTCCTTGCGAGCGGCTCCTCGCGCCCCTCACGCGCCATACCTCGCAGTCACACCACTCGCGACACATACTGCCGTGAGTTTCACGTGTCCCTGACGCTTTGAACGGACTCTGCTCGCGCTGCAATTATGTTCTCTAATTATACGATTATTATATAAGTTATAACACGAAACTGATCGAATAATAACAGTCCCGTTTCATTGCAGATATTTTGTACGGTGATAGAAATAAACTAGAAGTGAAATGCCGAGCGCGGTGACGAACGGGAGCCGTGCGGGCGCGGCGAGCGCGGCGGGCGCGGCGGACGACGTGGTGCTCACGGGCCTGTCGGGCCGCCTGCCCGAGTCCAACAATATAGAAGAGTTCGCGCAGCAGCTCTTCGATGGCGTCGATCTCGTCACAGCTGACGACCGTCGCTGGACACCTGGTGAGTAGTTTATTTTATAAGTGTTCATTTTAACTGGCAATTCGCGTCCCTTGGTCCGCTTTCAATAGATAATAATAAATATTGCGAGTGTATCATAAGAGATAGATATAATTCGATGCCCCTGAGAAACAAAATCGCACGCATCTTTGGCTTCTATGAGTCTATAATATAATATATACAGCTCCTGATTTTTTATTCAATTTTTTCTAGTAAACCACGAAGGTATGACGCATTTAATTAATGTAATAATAGATTGCGACTAGAAAACGAGATAAGTATCACTGATTAAGAGTTTATTGATTCTCTTGTAAAATTTGCTTTTGTCTAATGTCTAAATACGAATTTGTTTTTTGGGGACGCCGTTGTAATTGAAATTATACATTAGTACGTATATTATAGCATGATACTGTACTGCATATTTACACTCCTAAGTAAATACTGTCCCATTGTGTGGGGTACTATTTAACGAAGTCGATATTGCCGGCGATCTCGTGTATTGTAGTGTAATTCAGCCCGGAGCTGTCGCCGCTCGCCAATGTTCTCTGCACAGTGAGGGCTTCTCTTATTCAATTTAATTTCGTCTTCGTTTTGATGATGCCAATGTTTATGTCTGTATGTAATCAAATTATCGATTCTACTCGTGATTAAATAAATTTGACCAAAAATAAAATTTACATGACCTGAAAAGGTTATCTTTATAGTTTATACATTAAATAAATGAAATTATATGCTCACGAGATCACATTCATAGAGCATGTGGTACGTCCGTGGAAACATACAACATAATATGCTTGTACTTTATGATATCAAGTACTTTACTTTATGAGTAAACAGGTAAATAAGCACCACATATTATGCATGTTGTTGACGAAGGACTTGATATATTATTGTCCTGATCGTTGCGGGGAGCACGCCGCGAACAATTTATATTTACCCGTCGGTCTATCCTCTAAGTTATTGTTTTCCTTAAAAGCACCACAATCAAAGTATAATAATTACATAATTGTCCTTATTAGTCATTTCTCAAGTAATAAACGTAAATAATAATCCGCAAAAACAAGGCGCGAGCGATTCGCTTCTGGCGGGTACATTGTAGCCAAGACCAACATGGCTATGTAATTACGCGACATGTAGTGTTATATACATAGTATGTGAATGCGACGTTTGTTTACTTTTTAATGCATAGCTATCGATCTTTCTTGCACGCACTTGACTTAATCACCTCCACGTGCACTTGTCACGTATTTCTGTTGTCGAGAATTTAATAAGTATTACATAAATATTTTAGAATCTGTCCAGTGGGTTTCTCGTGATGTTGTCACTCTACACGGACAAACAAAAATTGTGAGGACCATAGATTCGCCAATTGTGTCGATAATAATGACTTTTTCAATAATATTTACCACAAAAAATATGATTCGGCTCTGTTAAAATTTTATTATATGTATGGTACCTTTAGATTATTATGTAGTTATACTTAATATGTTCTGACCTCAATTTTAATTACCTGTACCTAACTCTTAATTTAGCAACGCAAATACGTTATAAGAGCGCTGCTAAATTAAAAATTAGGTGCAGAAAACTTAAAATATAGTACACTATTGTTACTTTTCTAGCTTCTTAATAATATCGTCGGTATGTCACAGGGCTGCACGGATTGCCAGAACGTAATGGCAAACTCAAAGATCTGGCTCACTTCGACGCCACCTTCTTCGGCGTGCACGCCAAGCAGGCGCACCTCATGGACCCGCAGCTGCGGCTGCTGCTGGAGCTCACGCACGAGGCCATCGTGGACGCCGGCCTCAACCCCGCCGAGCTGCGCGGCTCGCGCACCGGCGTGTACGTGGGCGTGTCCAACTCCGAGACCGAGGAGCTGTGGACGGCGGACCCCGACAAGATCAACGGCTACGCGCTCACGGGCTGCTGCCGCGCCATGTTCCCCAACCGCATCTCCTACACCTTCGACCTGAAGGGGCCCTCGTACGCCATCGACACGGCCTGCTCCAGCTCCATGTTCGCGCTGGCGCAGGCCGTGGCCGCCATCCGCGGCGGGCAGTGCGACGCGGCCGTGGTGGCCGGCTGCAACCTGTGCCTGAAGCCGGCCAACTCGCTCAACTTCCACCGCCTGAGCATGCTGTCGCCCGAGGGCCGCTGCGCCGCGTTCGACGCGGGCGGGCGCGGCTACGTGCGCTCGGAGGCGGCCGTGGCCGTGCTGCTGCAGCGCCGCGGCGCCGCCCGCCGCGTGTACGCCGCCGTGCGCGGCGCGCGCATGAACACCGACGGCGCCAAGGTGCAGGGCATCACCTTCCCGGCCGGCGCGGTGCAGCGCCAGCTGGCCGAGGAGACCTTCGCCGAGGCCGGCCTGCGCCCGCAGGACGTCGTCTACGTGGAAGCTCACGGAACAGGCACTAAGGTAAAGTAATATCTGTGATAATATATCATAAAAACCTGAGTAACTTACATATACATATTATATGCTGAATGTCAAGATACAAAATAAATAGTAGTTCGTACCACTCCGTGTGGAGTCCTAAAAATGTCAATGATTTTACATAGGTGGGCGACCCTCAAGAGGTGAACGCGATTGCAGATTTTTTCTGCAAGGACCGTAAGACACCACTTCTGCTGGGCTCCGTGAAGTCCAACATGGGGCACTCGGAGCCCGCGTCCGGCCTCTGCTCGATCGCCAAAGTGATCGTGGCGATGGAACGCGGATGCATTCCCGCCAACCTGCACTACAAGGAACCTAACAAAGACATTCCGGCGCTCAGCGACGGTCGTATCAAGGTAGGCGTTGTGCTCCGAGTGTTATATCTATTAATTAATGGCAAAAATGTGAAGCTTACACCGATGCGATGCGACGGCAGGTGGTGGACCGCAACACGCCGTGGGACGGCGGACTGGTGGCGGTCAACTCGTTCGGCTTCGGCGGCGCCAACGCGCACGTGATCCTGGAGTCGCACCGCGGCGCGCGGCCCGCCGCGCCCGCCGCGCCCGCCGCGACCGCCGCCCCGCGCCTGGTGCTGGCGTCGGGCCGCACGGAGGCGGCGGCGCGCGCGCTGCTGGCGCTGGCGGCGACGCACGCGCGCGACGCCGAGCTGCACGCGCTGCTGGACGCCGTGCACGCGCACAACGTGCCCGGACACGCCTTCCGCGGCTTCCGCCTGCTCGCCGACCCGCCCGTCGAGGAGATTGTGGTCGGTACTCGAAAACATCTTATATATATAAAAAAACTTGTGTCACGATGTATGTTGCCAATAAACTCCAAAACTACTGAACCGATTTCAATCAAATTTCACATGTAATCGTATTTTGGTCTAACTTACTGGATAGGATAGTTATCATCTCAATTATTCGCTTATATCGTGAATGTAAACGAATAAAATGTATCAATTAATTGTTTCTTAAGCAAGTGTTTTTCATTTCATCGATAAAATTCTTCAATATTGTTTGACATCTAGGTTGCAAATACATTATAAATATATATAGATGGCGCTGTGTGATTTTTCAATTGAGTACTCCAGTTTTATTTTCAATTTAGCTAATTCGATTTTACCGGTTTTGTTTCCACAGTTGCGATTAGAGAAATAAAATATGGCGGTACGAAGTTCGCCGAGTCAGCTAGTAATAATATAATTACTAATTATACAATTACTAATTATACAGCTTTTCGGGAAACCTTTACAATTTACATTTAAATGAGCAACTACTTTCTTATATATACGCCATTATTTAAAATTTTAAATGTAACTATAATTTTGTATATCATATCAAATCAAATCAAAATATTCTTTATTCAAATAGACTTTTACAAGCTCTTTTGAATCGTCATTTTTACATTATCAAAATTAAAAGTCAGTCTGTAAGTCTGTGAGTAAACTACCACCGGCTCGGAAAGCTGTTCTGCTGAGAAGAACCGGCGAGAAACTCAACAGTTGCTCTTTTCAAAAAATATTTGGTAACAATATTGTATTACAACTTATCTATTTATCCTACGTGAGACACAACAAGTCACTAATCCCACACATTTACATCTACCAGGTATTCCACTATAGTGTAATAAGCTTTATTCAATAACGTATTTTTAATTTTTGATTTAAATTGCCTCAAAGGCAAGTTCAATATGGACTGTGGAATTTTATTATACATGCGTACACCTTGCCCCATAAACGATCTGTTTACCTTTTGTAGGCGAAAACTGGGTGTTACAAGTTTATCCTTATTTCTAGTATTTATACTGTGTTTGTCGCTGTGCTTTGTATAGCAATTAATATTTTGCGGAATAAACATAATGTTACAACATATATATTGCGAAGCAACCGTAAGAATTCCTATTTCTTTAAAAAGTCCGCGGAGAGTATCACGAGCGCTTATGTTATAAATAGCCCGAATGGCCCTTTCTTGTAGAATAAATATCGATTTAATGTCCGCTGCATTACCCCACAACAAAATACCATAAGATAAAATGCTATGGAAATAACTGAAGTAAACAAGTCTGGCAGTATCAATGTCCGTTAGCTGCTTGACTTTTCTAACAGCGAAAACAGCTGAGCTCAGTCTACTCGCAAGAGACGAGAGATGGGGACCCCATTGAAGACCCGAATCTAATGTCAATCCCAAGAAGACCGTGGAATCTACCGTATTTAATGTGTCGTTATTGAGATACAAATTCAAATTCTGTCTTTTTACATTAGGTAATAAAAACTGCATATATTTTGTCTTCTTGGCATTTAAAGCCAGATTATTAATGTTAAACCAGTGAAGTATATGCGATAATGCACTGTTTACTTCGTCGTAATTATTTGACTTTCTATCAACTTTAAAAATTAAGGAGGTATCATCCGCAAAGAGTACAATATCACACAACTTATCGGCATAAAACGGGAGATCATTAATATAAACTAAAAACAAAAATGGACCTAGGATAGATCCTTGCGGAACACCCATTCTAAGAGGAGAACCAGAAGAGTTGACGTTATTTACTGCGACCTTCTGAACTCTATCAGTAAGATAAGAAGCAAGTAGATCGAGAGCAATACTTTCGGGGACCGGATATATACTTTGGAGACATGAAGTTGTGGAATAACGTTTTTAACCTCGTAAGGCCCACGGTCCTACCAATAGTACTAATTTATTATAGTAATTCAGACCCGAACCTCTTACGCGCTATGTAGTCATTACGACCCAAAGGCCTACCTGTAGGACTTTTTACAAAACGTCACATTTTCGATTCGAACTTGCCGCTATAGCAATAGAGTGTATCCGAGTTTGTAGATTATTATACTTAGTAGCATATGGTAACACTGAATTTAGGTGCAACAAAAATACAACTGTCAGACTTTTAAAAATAGGTGGCGATATGGCAGGTCCACGAGGAAGAGGTAATTTAATCTATTTTTATTTGAGTTATCACGTGCAATTTAGTTTTAATTATTATATAAACCTATCAATCAATAACTGCTTGATTATATGATATAATTATTTCGCAGTATCTATGCATCATTACGGTAACATGTCAAGTTTATGAAATATGGTCCATCAGTAGGACCTCGGGACGCAATTAATATAAAGCAATTATCAATTATGTGGATCAGTTTTTTCAGTTTGAAACTTTATAACATGAAAGAGGTTCTATATCTATGATATATTTCATTAATTATACAATAAATGTAAAAGTTTCTTATGAAAAGTTTATTTTAAGTTCAATATTTTGAAATATACTTATATTAGGTACCTAACTGAGAAGAATTGAGACTGATTTAGGTAACAAATCTGTTCATTTTGTAATTGTTAAAGTTTTGATAAGTTTATAGATAAGTCTAAAATTATTATTTACTAAAAAAATTACAAGACTGACAGCAAGTCATGACAAATTTTTGTTGCTGCTAAGTCAAGTAAAAAATTAAGATTACTTCTAATTCTGACTTCATACCTGTGATTGATTTATTAATAATAATACCATAAATGAAGGAAACTACACAATGTTGATTAAAAATACAAATAAATTGGTGGTTTAATTTCATTCGAAAATTATAGTAATACAAATAATCATACCTCACTAATGTCCGTGGGCTTACCCATAGCACTTATTCTATTTGAACAAAACTTTCCAAAACCGTGTCCTATGATCATAACTACCACGCCCTGAAAATATGACTTCAATACGATTGCTTTATCATATAAAAAAAACACCCAGAAGTGTTGGGTCTGAATGACAATAAAATATTAGTACTACTGGTAGCACCTTGGGCTACAATGACTAGCACACCGTTTCATGCTCTGGGCCTTAGGAGGTTAAGTAAATATTGTTTTACAGGAATTAGAAAGCGGCGAGCCGCGGCCCGTGTGGTTCGTGTTCTCGGGCATGGGGTCGCAGTGGGCGGGCATGGCGCGCGGGCTGCAGCGCCTGCCGCCGGCCGCCGCCAGCCTGCAGCGCGCGGCGGCGGCGCTGCGCCCGCACGGCGTGGACCTGCTGCAGCTGCTCACGGACGCGCCCGACGCCGCCTTCGACGACGTCATCGCGTCCTTCGTGTCCATCGCGGCCGTGCAGGTGGCGCTGGTGGACGTGCTGCGCGCCGTGGGCGTGCGCCCCGCCGGCATCGTGGGCCACTCCGTGGGCGAGATCGGCTGCGCCTACGCCGACGACACGCTGACGGCGGAGCAGGCCGTGCTGGCGGCGTACTGGCGCGGCCGCAGCATCGTGGACGCCGGGCTGGGCCCCGGCGCCATGGCGGCCGTGGGGCTCTCCTGGGACCAGTGCGTGGAGCGCTGCCCGCCCGACGTCGTGCCCGCCTGCCACAACGCCGCCGACAGCGTCACGGTGAGTCTTTGCGCCATAATTAAAAGCACAGTAAAATGTAACAATATTATTTCATTGGTTCGTTGTAACCACCCGATCGATAATGTGTGTTTCGTGGCAGGTATCTGGCCCGGTGGAGTCCGTCGAGAAGTTCGTGGCGACGCTGGCGGCGGAGGGCGTGTTCGCGCGGCGCGTGAACAGCTCGGGCGTGGCCTTCCACAGCAAGTACATCGCGGCGGCGGCGCCGCTGCTGCGCCGCTCGCTCGAGCGCGTCATCCCCGACCCCAAGCCGCGCTCCGAGCGCTGGGTCTCCTCCTCGCTGCCCAAGGACCAGTGGAACTCCGACCTCGGTAATTGACTCGTCGATTATAATTATTGTTATTTATCTGTAAAAATGAAAACGCAATCGTTCTATATTTCTAAATGTAAAAAGTAGTATCAGTTATATAGAATAGAAAGTTAAGAATGTATGCGTTGCAGCTAAGCTGAGCGACGTGTCGTACCACGTGAACAACCTGCTGTCGCCGGTGCGCTTCGCGGACGCGCTGCGCGAGGTGCCGGAGCGCGCCGTGCTGGTGGAGCTGGCGCCGCACGCGCTGCTGCAGGCCGTGCTGAAGCGCGCGCGGCCGGGCGCGGCGCACGTGCCGCTGCTGCGCCGGGACGCGGACCCGGCGGCGCACCTGCTGGGCGCGCTGGGCCGCCTGTACGCCGCCGGGGCCCAGCCGCGCCCGGCCGCGCTGTACCCGGCGCCGCGCTGGCCCGTGTCGCGCGGCACGCCGGCGCTGGCGCCGCACGTGCTGTGGGACCACTCCGTGGAGTGGAGCGTGGCAAACTTCGGCGCCGCGCGCTCCGGCGAGAACGTCATCGAGTACGACCTCTCCAAGACCGAGGACTCCTTCATCGCCGGACACAACATCGACGGCAGGATACTCTTCCCCGCCACCGGTTACCTTGTGAGTTTTTGGGACCTTTTTCCAATTTATAAACTACTGTGAAGATTTTTCATACAAACGTGCGAGAGCTCCACCTTAGTCACCACTTAATCCAACCCTGTCGCAAAATACGTTCTTAGTTTATGGTAAACTATCTCATTGCCAAATTCAAAGTTTGTAACACAAAAAATGAAGGACTTTCATACAAACTTGCGAAATCCCTTAGACCTGTTCAATCCGGCCCAATCGCTAAATCCGTTCTCAGCGGACGTCTATTATTTACAAAGTACCTCTCTGTCAATTTTCATCTTTTTACGTCAAGCGGTTTTCGAGGTTTCGTGATGAGTGAATGTTTTTCGCATTTATATAAGCGTAACGATTATCTTTGTAGACGCTCGTCTGGAGGACGATGGCGAAACTACACAACAAAAAACCGGAGGAGACCCCGGTGGTACTGGAGAACGTGCAGTTCAAGCGCGCCACCATCATGTCGCGCGACGCGCCGGTGCGCTTCCTCGTCAACGTGCTGGAGGGCGCCGGCGAGTTCGAGGTGTGCGAGGGCGGCGCCGTGGCCGTGACGGGCTCCGTGCGCCTCGCCGCCGACCCCGCGGCCGAGCGCCTGGCGCCCGTCGCGCCCGACGCGCCCGACGCGCCCGTCGAGCCCGACCTGCTGCCGCTCACCACCGACGACATCTACAAGGTACCCTCTCGACATAATATGTATCTCACATATATTTCAAAATAAGTGAATCATATACAAAATAGAAAAAGTTTAATTATAAATACGATTAAATGTTTTAGACGACACGTTTGGCTCAGTGGGTAGTGACCCTGCTTTCTGCGCCAGCGGTCGCGGGTTCGAGTCCCGCTGGGGGCATACATTTGTTGAGCACGAATGTTTGTACTCCAATCATGGATGTTTATATTTATAATATGTATGTATTTAAACTTATATGTGTAGTATATCGACCATCAAGTATCCATAACACAAGGCTCGTACCTTATCGTGGAACTACATAGTGCTGTGTGTAAATGTCCCAACATATTTATTTATTTAAAAGGTCTTGACACTGGAATAAATGAAATATGCATGCATCTAACCACAGGAACTGCGTTTACGCGGCTACAACTACGGAGGCATATTCCGCGGCATCCGGTCGTCGGACGCGCGCGGCACCGCCGGCACGCTGGCCTGGGACGACAACTGGATCTCGTTCATGGACACCATGCTGCAGTTCGCCATCATCGGCGCGGACTCGCGCGAGCTGTACCTGCCCACGCGGCTGCAGCGCGCGCTCATCGACCCGGCGGCGCAGGCGGCGGCGCTGGCGGGGGCGGGCGGCGCGCTGGGCGTGCGCATGCGCCGCGACGTGGACGTCATCAGCGCCGGCGGCGTGGAGCTGCGCGGCCTCAAGACCAGCCTGGCGCCGCGCCGCGCGCACGCGCAGGCCGCGCCCAAGCTGGAGAAGTACGTGTTCGTGCCGTACGACAGCGCGGCGGTGGGCACCGAGGACACGTCGCGCTCCAGGCGGGACGCGCTGGCCGCGTGCCTGCAGCTGGTGCTGGAGAACGCGGGCGCGCTGCGGCTCAAGCTGGCGGAGGCGGCGCTGGGCCGCGCGCCCGAGGCCGCGCTGGCGCCGCTGGCGCTGGCCGCGCTGGACGGCGAGCCGCTCGTGCGCGCGGAGGCGGTGCTGGCGGCCGGCGCCGACGCCGCGCACTACCAGCCCGTCATGCAGCCGCTCGGCATCAAGGTTCGTCCATACGTTACATATTATTTACTTACTTCGAACTTCTAAAAACTTACTTACAGACTGACATTTAATTTTATTAATGTAAAAATGACGATTCAAAAGAGCTTGTAAAAAGTCTATTTGAATAAAGAATGTACAGAGTATGTACATACATATAATTCGCGTCATGTAAAAAGAACGCTGGCTGTCAAGTTGCGCAGAGGCGATTTATCGGCCAATTTGGTGGTAAGACGCGGGGTGCGGGGCAGTGGTGCACGCGTCGCATACTTATCGGCTCGCTATTGGTTTGTCAGTTTGAAATACCATCGCGCACACAAAAGTTATTAATTACGAAATGATTTTATATAAAAAATATTGAAAAAATATTTTTGACGTATATTGTTTTATAAAAAGAGAGACTGATAATAATGCTGATAATAATTTAAAAAATATATTAACCGAATTAATTTATTTTTTTGTAAGTAGATTAAATATTCTACGATGAATCAAACATATTTTATTAATTAATAGAATTCTATTTAATGACATTCTATCTAATATATTTTTCAATGTACCTACCAATACTCAATATACATCGTGAGCAAAGGGCTAGTTCAAAAATAAAAGAATAGGCTTAGGAATTTCGTATGCGAATGTACCGATGCGCAAACACACCCCCCACCACTTTCTTCCAGCGTTCTTTTTACGTGACGCGAACTGTACTCGTACATGCAATTTATTATATTCAATATATATTTTAATGTTATAAAACTTTTGTCTACACAGCATTTCACATGTCTCTATTTTTTTTAACATGAATAAATCAGTGTAAAAACAGCACTCGTGGCGTTAGGTCATTTCGCACCTTAACTCCTCCTAATTAATTGTACGTGTACTAACAGTTCCGTATAATTATATTTCTGGTCCTTCGAAAAATTAATAATTTCAGTAAAGTGTTAAGTTTATGTGATAACAGTTACATCTGTGCAAACAGCACATCTTTATTGAACTTTTAAACATATCACGTGACAAACAGTAACATCCTCGCGACACGTTAATTTGATTTGAGTGAGTTATCTTACATCTTTCATTACATGGCATTTGTGATCGCAGGTGACAACTAAGGACGCTCGCAGCGGCCCGCCGGACTCGGACTGCCACCTGGTGCTGGCGGCGGACGTGCTGTCGCGCCACGGCGGCGCCGTGCTGGCGCACCTGGCGGCCGCGCTGGGCGACGCCGGCCTGCTGCTGCTGGAGGAGCCGCCCGGCACGCTGGACGCGCCCGCCGCGCGCGCCGCCGTCGCCGCCGCCGGCCTGCTGCCCGCCGCGCGCCAGCTGGCCGCCAGCTGCGAGTACGTGCTGCTGCGCCGCCGCGCCTTGCCGCCGCCCGCGCACGTCGCGGTGGAGGTGACGGAGGACGGCTACGCCTGGGTGGACGAGCTGCGCGCGGCGCTGCAGCGCGCAGAGGCCGAGCCGCTGCGCGTGTACGCGTGGTCGCGCGCGCCCGCCGCCGGCGTGCTGGGGCTGGGCGCGTGCCTGCGCGGGGAGGCGGGCGGCCGCGCGCTGCGCGTGTACCACCTGCCGGGCGCACGC
Organism: Boloria selene; assembly: GCA_905231865.2. Taxonomy (NCBI): domain Eukaryota; kingdom Metazoa; phylum Arthropoda; class Insecta; order Lepidoptera; family Nymphalidae; genus Boloria; species Boloria selene. The sequence goes on from HG993145.1 coordinate 128,082, forward strand.
GAGCCCTTCGCGCCCGACGCGCCCGCCTACGCCGACCAGGTGGCCAAGGACCTCGCCGTCAACGTGCTGCGCTCGGGCGTGTGGGGCTCCTACAGACACCTTCCGATCTCCGACACCGGCGACGCTCAGCTGCAGGTTAGCCACGTCGTCACACTGAGCGCGCCTACCGCGTCCGACTGTCCGTGTCCTGGGTGACTGACGCGCGTCATGTCCGCAGGTGGAGCACGCGTACGTGAACACGCTGACGCGCGGCGACCTGTCGTCGCTGCGCTGGATCGAGAGCGAGCTGCGGTTCGCGGGGGCGCGGCCGACGCCGCCCAGCGCCGAGCTGTGCCGGGTGTACTACGCGCCGCTCAACTTCAGAGACATCATGCTGGCCACCGGCAAGCTGCCGCCCGACGCGCTGCCCGGGAACCTCGCCGGACAGGTGCGATAATGCGACTCCGCGACTGCAATATATCTTCACGTTATGTAGATACATATATTAACTTTACGAGTGAGTATAGCATATTATAGTATATTTTATATTTTAGGAATGTATTTTGGGCTTGGAGTTCAGCGGGCGGTCCTCGGACGGGAAGCGCGTGATGGGCATGGTGGCGGCCAAGGGGCTCGCCACGACGGTGATGGCGGACAAGGGCTTCCTGTGGGAGGTGCCGGCGGCGTGGAGCCTGGAGGAGGCGGCCACGGTGCCGGTGGCGTACGCCACGGCGTACTACGCGCTGGCGGTGCGCGGGCGCATGCGGCGCGGCGAGAGCGTGCTGGTGCACGCGGGCTCGGGCGGCGTGGGGCAGGCCGCCATCGCCGTGGCGCTGGCCGCCGGCTGCCGCGTGCTGGCCACCGTGGGCACGCCCGACAAGCGCGCCTTCCTGCGCGCGCGCTTTCCCGCGCTGGCCGACGAGGACGTGGGCTGCTCGCGCGACGCCAGCTTCGAGCAGCTGGTGCTGCGGCGCACGCGCGGCCGCGGCGTGGACCTCGTGCTCAACTCGCTGGCCGGCGCGCAGCTGCAGGCCTCCGTGCGCTGCCTGGCGCCCGGCGGCCGCTTCCTCGAGATCGGCAAGCTGGACCTGTCCAACAACACTGCGCTGGGCATGGCCTTCTTCCTCAAGAACACCACGTTCCACGGCATCCTGCTGGACGCGCTGTTCGACGCGGGCGGCGACGACGAGGAGAAGGCGGCCGTGGTGCGCTGCGTCACCGATGGCATCGCCAGCGGCGCCGTGCGCCCGCTGCCTGCCACCGTCTACACCGACCAGCAGCTCGAGCAAGCCTTCAGGTAATTATACCCGTAAACAAAAGTATACCTTAAACTGTCTGTATAATTTAAAAATAAACTTAAAGATTAAAGCTACCATTAATATTTTATTCTAAATGAATGATAATAATTATACCGTTGCCACAAAAGTCGTACAATGAGTGTGTCTCCCGCGCAGGTACATGGCGACGGGCAAGCACATCGGCAAGGTGCTGCTGCGCGTGCGCGAGGAGGAGGCGGGCGGCGCGCGGCCCGCGGCGCGCCTGCTGTCCGCGCTGCCGCGCACCTACATGCACCCCGCCAAGTCCTACGTGCTCGTCGGTACGTCTCATTCTCTCTCACTCTCTCTCCGCATCCTCGTTCACTGATCGCCTCGTTGACTGTTTACATATAATATCTAAATATTTATTTTATTAAGATAATTAAAAAATGTTATCTTGGCTAATCATGTTTACATACTCTAATTATTTGATATTATTGCAATATTATTTATTAAACAAAGTTACTAGTGTTTTAAAGTTATATTCCGTGCGTGATGCAGGTGGTCTGGGCGGGTTCGGTCTCGAGCTGGGCCAGTGGCTGGTGATGCGCGGCGCCACGTGCCTGGTGTTCAACTCGCGCAGCGGCGTGCGTACCGGATACCAGTCCTGGTGTATCCGCCGGTGAGTGCCTTTGTTTATATCGCTAATTTTACTCTTTCACTTTTTTTAAATATGAGTAACTTGTTATGATAAATCTTTGTGCCTTATTAACGAGTAATGTCGTGCGTCAGCTGGCGCGAGAAGGGCGTGCAGGTGTCGGTGTCGACGGCGGACGCGAGCACGGCGGCGGGCGCGCGCGCCCTGCTGCGCGAGGCGGGCGCCCGGGCGCCGGTGGGCGGCGTGTTCAACCTGGCCGCCGTGCTGCGCGACGCCTTCCTCGAGAACCTCACGGCCGACGACTTCCGCGCCGTGGCGCGCCCCAAGCTGGACGCCACGCGCGCGCTGGACGCCGCCTCGCGCGACCTGGCGCCCGACCTCGACTACTTCGTGGTGTTCTCCTCCGTGTCCTGCGGCCGCGGCAACCCCGGCCAGAGCAACTACGGGCTCGCCAACTCCGCCATGGAGCGCATCGTGGAGCAGCGCCAGGCCGACGGGCTGCCGGGCCTGGCCGTGCAGTGGGGCGCCATCGGCGAGGTGGGGCTCGTCGTGGACACCATGGGCGGCGACGAGGCCGTGGTGGGCGGCACGGTGCCGCAGCGCATCGCGTCCTGCATGGAGGCGCTGGGCGCGCTGCTGGCGCGGCCGCACGCCGTGGCCGCCTCCATGGTGCTGGCCGACAAGCGCAAGGCCGCCGCCGCGCCGCAGCAGGACCTCGTGCACGCCGTCGCCAACATCCTCGGTACGTGGACGTGCAATTAGACGAGGCTTTACGATTTCCTTATTCTATTAGTGCATAGTTCGTTATGAATATGAACATTTTATCATTTTTGTAAACATTTTTGTAGGTATCAAGGATACCAGCAAAGTGTCAGATTCGGCGAACTTAGCCGAACTGGGTATGGACTCGCTCATGGGAGCGGAAATCAAGCAGACTCTGGAGCGCGGCTACGATGTCGTTTTGGGAGTTCAAGAAATACGTGGCCTGACCTTCGCCAAATTACGCGCGCTGGGCGGAGAGGGCGAGGGCGCGGCGGAGGCGGCGGCGGGAGCGGCGGCGGGGGAGGGCGGGGAGGCGCGGGCCGACGAGCCGGTGCAGTTCGCCGCGCTGGGTGAGCTGGTGCCCAAGCAGGTGGTGGTGAAGCTGCCGAGCGCGGGGGACGACGCGCCGCCCGTGTTCATGGTGCACCCCATCGAGGGCGTGGTGGACCCGCTGCGCGCGCTGGCGGCCGGCGTGCGCGCGCCGGTGTACGGCCTGCAGTGCACGGCCGCGGCGCCGCTCAGCGACATGGCGGCGCTGGCGCGCTTCTACGTCACGCACATGCGCGCGCTGCAGCCGCGCCCGCCCTACACGCTGCTGGGCTACTCGTTCGGCGCCTGCGTGGCCTTCGAGATGGCGCTGCAGCTGGAGCAGGCCGGCTGCGAGACGCGCCTGGTGCTGGTGGACGGCTCGCCGGAGTACGTGGCGACGCACACGGCGCGCGGCAAGCAGAAGCGCGCGGCGCGCTCGGCCAGCACGGACGAGGCGGACGCGCTGGCGTACTTCGCGCAGCTGTTCCGCGACGTGGACGCGGGCGCGCTGGCGGCCGAGCTGGCGCGGCTGCCGGGCTGGCAGCAGCGCGTGGCGCACGCCACCGGCCTGCTGGCGGGCGCCACGCCGCACGCGCCCGCCGCGCTGGCCGCCGCCGCCGCCGCCTTCTACCGCAAGCTGGTGGTGGCGGACGCGTACCGGCCCGCCGCCCGCCTGCGCGCGCCCGTCACGCTGTTCAGCGCCAGCGACAACTACGTGGCGCTGGCGGAGGACTACGGGCTGGGCGCGGTGTGCGCGGGCCCGCTGCGCACCACGCGCCTGCCCGCCACGCACCGCTCCATCCTGGCGGGCGCCGCCGCCGCCGCCATCGCCGACCACCTGTCCGAGCTCGTCGCCGCCGACCACTAGTGCCCGCTCGCGACACAATGACTATTTTATATGTTTATAATTGTTTAAGTGCGATGCTCTCTATTTATCTCCGTGGGGTATATGTAGTAGAATTTGTAATTATAGGATTAATTATGACACAGTAGAGCTTGGCTCGTCGCTTGTGATATAAATATACATTCCGTAGCGGCCGCGGCCTGCTCGCGCGCGCCCCGCGCCCCGCACCCCGCGCCACGCACCCCGCGCCACGCGCTCTCGTCGGTAGTCGATTAGGGAAATGACCGAGTTGATACATAAGTAATGGATCAACATTATGTAAAGACGTACCTTCCATTGAAGTATTGTCTTACCTCTGTATATCATTCATATTTTTGTTTTCTTGTACAGTCAAGTAAAAAGTATTAAAAATACGAATCTTATATATTATAGCTATTAGCTATGTAACTTGTAGTTTACAGTTTGTGTACACTACATTACTGGCGAGGGCGGGCGAGGGCGGGCGGGGGCGGGGGGCGCGCGGGGGAGGGCGCGGCCGCGGTAGTATGTAAGTAGGTGTAAGTAGTTAGTTCCTGTGTGTGGTTGTTGAGCTAATTTATTTATAACAGAACCAGCGCAAGTGCTCTGTGATTAAAGATAGATTATTTTTCAAAACTATGTTTCATTTGTCTTTTAATTTTTAATTCTTAATTATAACAATAACATTTACTAGACGAAACATCTATAAGAATAAGTATTTCGTAAATATTGTCACTTCGATTACTAGAAGTCGGTAAAAATGGTGAAAAATGAATAATATAATGAATAGTTAGTTATCACCATAGTTTTATGTACAAAGAAATATTTTCCTCCTATTTCTTGACAAAATAACATCTTAACAGTAGAAAGCGATCATAAGCTTCAGGGCTCAGTGGCAACGACTGCGACTGTCCTCTAAACATCACTATGTTCGTAATGTCACTTCGGTTACTTAAACATACAAATAAACAATATACACGTAAGTTGTTGAATTAATATTGAATAATAGGGGATAAATATTGCATAGTATATGTACATAATTTAAGATGAGAATATTTGCGTGTTTCTTACGTTTGATAACTATTTTTAGTTGAGTATATTTTGCATAAGAAGCTAACGGACAAGTACAATAAAAAAAGTACAAAAAATATTGTTTTTTTAAATATTATATGTATATTTTATCATACTTGTAGGGAACAACTGTGAAGTCCCTTCCACATGTTCAATTATTTTTCCAATGATTAAATAATGTTTATATTCTGCTTCTAAAATTATAATAATGGCTATTATAAAAATATAGGATTAAGAGCCCTAATATCTTGAATCGATGACGTCTTAAAGTACATTTACATATTTTTGAAGGTATACTTTTTTGGTAAAATTATAAATGTTTTTTATATTTGTTTTAAATTGTAATTAAATTAAAACTCCTGTTACAAGTGTGGCAAACACATATTTAACAAGTTAGATAATTGTGTTTCTTGTGATGGCGTTTCCAATTTTCTACCTGTAGATCTATTTAAATACATATAATTATATTATTCTCTTAATTAAGAAATAAAGAATCAGACAATTGCGTTGCTTTTAAAATGATTTGTTTATTTTCCTGCTCGAACTTTATTATATCATTAGAAAAACACTAATTAACAAAATGCTCACGTGTAAATGTATAAACTACATTTAAAGCCAAAGCAAAATAATCTTAATACAATTTATTGCGTGTATCAATTTTTAAAACATAATCAAAATATCTGTTCGAAAGTTCATTGCAAAGGCAGGATAAAACTGTCCTTCTTGGCTGGCACCGACTCCAACAAGAACTAAGTAATTAAAATTTTTTTTTTCTTTTTAGTTTCGATTTGTAACATTTTGAAGTCGGTTTTCATTTTACCTTTTTTTTTAATCTGTGATTTTACATACTTGAATATGACGGAGACAGTTTACGATCTTACAACATTTTTTTGAAGACATTTTATCGTTTAGGCTCATGCGACCACATTCAGTAATTCCAAAGATATGCATAGGCATAGCCTACTACAATATTAAAATGGAATAACTAATCGGTTAAACGTATTAAGGAAAAACCTCAGGCGTAGCCGGGACGAGTCTTTGTATTAAAAAGGACCATAATGAACTTATAAATACTAAACGATGGAATCCCTGATTGATTGCACATCATATCACATAATATGTAGACATAGTTCACCCCGCTTACTCTACCACGGCGCGGTGTGCGTAGGCCGTAGGCGCTAGCCGCTAGTCCGCGAGCCGCCGGCGCCCGCCGCGCACGTCGCCGGCGCCCGCTAGTGAGCACTAACGTTACTTCGTAATAAGTTGTTTATAAATATAATTTTCTCGAACAAAAAATTTCTAGAGGTAATTCAAAGTCGAACTCGTGTTGCTTATGAGTTTACGCATCCGATATTTTAATTAATATAATAATTAGTATAAATTTAATTATTTGTTCATTATAATTTATAACGATAATAAATTAATCATTTAATGTAAAATCATATTATAATCGGTAAGCACTAAACATAATCGTTGCTTAATGCTTATATTATATGTAGAGACTAGACATATAATTCGAAGCGTCGTATAGACCATAAAATTATGAAGAATCGGTTAGCTTAAAATATAAAATTGTCGTAAGTCGTACTGTGGGGCTGATGGCTGTGTCTGGGTGTCGAAGCTGTGGCCTGTGGCGTGCGCGTGTGGTCCGCCGTCCGCCGCCGCGAGATCAGATGGACGCGGCCACCGCAGGAATTTACACGCGGCGTTAGTATCGGTGCAATTAAATCTACAGCTGCAGCCCGGCGGCGGCCGCCTCGCCGCGGACACTCTTAGTTCATGCTAATTGCTATTTTCTTCTTTGCGTTTCCTGCAATTCACTATCCTTTGCACAATGACGACAGTCCACAGATTGTTGTCTGTTTGTGACTTATTCGCGAGCAACGAATAATGAGCTGCAGTGTCATCATCTAATTCCATTTTATATCTTAATCATATCTGGTAACCGAGCATTTCTCTCCGTGAATTTATTATTAAAATATCATTGTGAAGAGTTGCTGATCACGCGGAAGCGCCGGTGTCTTAAAGGGCAGTTAGAAGTAGTTTTAAACTATGGAAACAAATTAATTAGTTGAAATTGTAAAATTTCCCTCAATATCCTATAAATATTCGATTAGCTTACCCATGCACAGATCACATAATACTATACTACTCATAGAATAGAGACCTCATCCCATACAAAGAATGACACCGCTAATGCGGACTATTTTTAACCGACTTCAAAAAAGGAGGAGGTTATATGTTCCGTTGTATGTATTTTTTTTATGCATGTTCACCGATTTCTCCGCCGTCTGTGGGCCGATTTCAAAAATTTTTCTTTTGTTTGGTAGTGTATAGTTCCGAGGGGGTCACCAAGTCAGGATCTGATGCTGGGATCCCAGGGAAATCGAAGGCAACTCTCAAAATTTACAGGCACCTATTATGTTTTTGATATATTTTCTAAAACCGATAAAGCTTTTACGTATGAAAATCATCATCTCATGTGGATGAACTGATGATGGAAGGTAAAATTCTTCAACAGTTGTTTTTTATGTGTTTTCACCGATTTCTCCGTGAATTGTGGGCCAATTTTAAAATTTTGTTTTTTATTCGGTAGGGTATACATTCAAGATGTTCTCATTGTCACCAAGTCAGCATCTGATAATGGGATCCTAGAGAAATCGAGGGCAACTTTATTAACTAATTAACTTTTTCATATATTTTCTAAAGCTGTTCAAGAATTTGTGATGATGTAAGGTATATCTCCTCAACGGTTAGGAGTTGAAAGAAAATTCTTTTAATATTATACGTACTTATGAACTGATAGTCGTATTCCTTCAGGATATTAGGTGGATTGATATTAGAAGGTAAATCTTATTAGCGTCTACGAGTTACGTGGAAAAATAGACGTGGACAAATCTCGATTGACTATTGTCGTTCATTTCAAAACTTCGCTGACTTATTGGAGCAGTAGTTTAGTTAGCCTTCCAATATTATATTTAAACATAATATCTAATTTCCACAAAAAAAATAAAAATAAATTATTTTTAACAAAAATGAAAACCGACTTCAAAACGTTACAAATCGAAACTAAAAAAAAATAATTTTAATTATTTAGTTATTGTTGGAGTCGGTGCCAGCCAAAGCAAAATAATCTTAATACAATTTAATTATAAAAAAATATCCGTTCGAAAGTTCATTGCAAAGGCAGGATAAAACTGTCCTTCTTGGCTTCTGTCCCTATATCCCTATGTATGCTTAAATCTTTAAAACCACGCAACGGATTTTGATGCGGTTTTTTTAATAGATAGAGCGATTCAAGAGGAAGGTTTATGTGCATATCTAGCAGATCCCGCTGCTTTGTCTGTGCTAAATCTAGGGAAGAGCCCGAGCGAAGCGAAGGCGAGTCGCTAGTTTCAATAATATAATATTTAATAGATGTCGTGGATCGCAAATTTATTTTCAAAATTCACACCTGATTGTATGTAAAATAAAAATTAGGTATAGGTATATATAACTCGCTTTTCTCTTTATCGTGACATTCAGGTGTAATTGTTTATTGAATTAATTTATATAAGAGGCTAATTGTGTGAATTTTCATTCATAAAAATACGAAAGTCGTTCGAGCGAAACTGTCACTTAGCGAAAATCACAAGGTCGTTGATATTCTCACATCGCGAGAGCGAAGGTCGGGAGCGCGGGACCGCCATTGTGTGACCGCGCCGCGAGACATGGCTTCGCTGGAGAGTTTACGATACCAAGTAAACATTCTACGATATTCCTTAATTCATGCTAATTTTGTGGACAATTCTGATGACAAGTTTAGCTCAGTTTGCAATGACTCTACGTGCTGTGCAAGCGGTCGCGGGTTCGAGTCCTGCGTGAATGGAGGCATTGATTTCAGGCAGGTGAGCCTCGTCGCTCACCTGGAACTAGGAAACATTAACAACAATACATTTTTAGCTATAGACCAAAATACATCTTGACTCTCTTTATCACTTTTAAGCGCTACCTCATAGTGAATGTATGTCTCGTTCGGAGAGTGTCAACAATAATATTATAGGCTATAATACTCCTCGGAGGATGTGGCTACACAGCTGTACAGTGTACACAATATGTTAACCAATGTTCTAGTGGCTAGGACGGAGCGGACCGCCGAATGGTGGTAGATCGACCGCATTGCTAATTCGAACAGTTGCGGTTTAGTTTGACGTAGGTATTAGTTCTAGTTTATTTTATAACATCGTAAATAAAGTTTCCATTTCATAAGTCACCTGCGGTTAGTTACACAAAAAGGTAGTAGAGCAATAACACGTTTTGTACTTACGCAGAAATCTTACATTTCTGATTCATGAATAGACTTTTTGCGCCAATCTAAGCACATACAGAAAGGAGCAAGTATTCAAGTCACATCGGCTTCATAAATGTTTACAAGAGCTACCTGATGGGCATACTCGTGCCAGCTTCAGAGCCGTTGCGGTATGTTCAAGAAAAAACGTAAATGTCTTTATTGAGAAGTTGCTCTTGTTGGTTGCCGGCGGCCGCGGTCCCGCCGGGTCTCGGCCGCGGAGTGACCTGCTGAGTGCTTACGGCTCGCTGCACAGCTCGGTAACAAGTAGTTACTTTGTTTGTTCGTTTATTAACTATTTATAAAAGAATAATAAAGTTAAAGTTTAAGTTTGTAAACGAGAATAAATTGTAGAATAAGTCAATTCTTATTTCTGTTTATTACCATTTGATACCTAATATTAGCCGGAAGCATAGTAGCCGAGTACGTAACGATAACAGATTCCAAACTATTTCTACCGGGATTAAATATTTAAGATGAGTTCCGGGGATGAGACAGTGTAACGTTAACGTCACGCGAGGCCGTAAGTAGAGGCTAACTCGGAGCGCAGATCCCACGACGTGTAACTGATACCGTAGTGTTTTTATCGGATACAAGGAAGCCACAAGACACACTATAGTCCTTCATATAAAGTACAAGAGATCAATTTAACGTTCTTATAAAATCTGTGTTGTATTAGTTAATTCATTTTTTTATGTTTGTTAAATCTTTGTCTTTCTTATTGTTATACCACATATTAAAGGCAATTTATTAAACACACAACATAAAGTAGTTAGATAGCAAAGCCACAGTATCTTTTTAGACTAAATATGTTTAAATATTTTAAAAATGACAGTAAGTTGCGGGTCAATCTAGTTCAGGTGTCGGTCGGAGGCGCGTCCTGAGGCTTCGGTAAAAAATATAGAGCGCCTCGACAGTTACTTGCCTCGTAGTCTGGTCCGCGCCCGACGAGTGTCACATACCATTACTACGTCCAATTTGATGGCATTTCTCGTCTGGTTGGACAAGTTTGAGAAAGTACATACCGAAAACAAAAAATGTTTTATAGTTATTTTAAGTAGGATAATTTTGCTGCAGAAAAATATATTTAATGTCTATCAGAAATCTATACTTACCGATAAAACGCACTCAGGTAAAGAATCCAAGCAGGAGAGTAAGGACGAGTCACAAATATGTATTTTTTTTATTTGTTAGTTTTACTACCTATTATAAATTTAGTAATTAATTGAAACAACTATGGAATGGCCTCAACAACCGATGCGCGCGGCATCCGCCAGCCCGCGGCGCTGCGTCGCTACCAGGATTACAATTTATAATGTGACGAGACGCGGCTGTGCGTGTTTTTCTGATATGTCTTGTTTTGGCAACTAATATTACGTACCTTGCGATACTTCACAAATCACATACTATCCATTATTTAATAACGTTAGCACTCTCGCATCCCGCAGTCCTCGCCGCGAGGAGCTAGTGTCAAAGAATCAATTGCATTTTTTATAAAAGTTCCGTAAAAAATATTAATTTATTTAAGACATAATTAACAATGATAAACAAGTTACGATAAACATTTAAAAGATTTTTTAGCTGTGTATTGTGATGTATCTACCCGCTAACTAGCGATTGTATAATACGAGCAGGTTTGGAACATGAGCCCAATGAGTATGAGACGATCATATGTGATGATCGCAGAATCGAATGCGGACGGCTTCCAAATGCGGAGGTCGTTCCGCGAAGCGCGGCGCGCTCTCTCCGCGGCGCCGCGAGCTGACCGACTGCTCCACTCCACGCTCTCGTGCCGTCTCAGCCTCACGTGTACTCGCAGGTGTGATTGATAGCTCTCATACTGTTTGTTTTCTCTTGAAAATTAGCCTGTTATTATATCATTTTCTGACACGAACCATAAAAGTTACAACCAACTCATCGATCATCAAGATCTGGATCACACTGTGACATGTGAAACTCAATATATATTTTTTAATACAAAAACACTTCTTTAAAAGTAACTTTAAGTGCTTAGTGTTGTGCATTCCCGAAATAAATTATTATATGTAGTCAGAACGAAGACGGCGGTCAGCAATCAGTGTTTCGCTAGGCGGAGGTGGTGTAATGTGGACTGCGGTGCCAAATTCTAGCAAAAAGCTCGCGCGCGCCTGTCCCCGGGCACGCCTGTCCGCGCTCCCCTCAGCGGCCGCGCTCCGAGCCCGCGTCCCGGTGTTTTTGTCAGTGCGTTATATCAGACGAAGTTCGATGTTAAGTCAACAATAATAGTTGAGCTAAATGATTTCACAACATTAAAGGCGGGCTCGGATCGTTAGAGGAATCTAAACTCGTTGGATTTCAAACTTTTCTGTCGACTCACCGATCGTAATGAATGCTCACGGACGCGGGTCGCGCTATTGTTGCGACTTGTTCGTTCAATTTACAAATATTTAGACGAAGTAGGTATTAACAAATAGTGAGCCCGAAAGAAAAATTAAGTATTGTGACAGGACGTCGATCATACCTCATCAAATCTCTGCGAAGTCGCCGGATCGTTCGAGGATCGAATACTGATGATCAATGGATGCATTCGATAAGAAACAGCTTGTTTTTATGGAATCAATTTTGCAATTCTCAATTGGGATACTCGCGGACTACCGGTGAGTCACATAGTATACTATATTTAATATTAATAAGTGGCTAACTTTATCTAACACAAAATTGTTTTTAATTAATAATAATGCATAATTTTAAGTTATTAAATGAATTAACCTGCTAAGTGCTTACAAGATCATACAGTTCTTGAGTAAAAAGATAGTATAGGTTACATAGTTCGTAATTTTCGTTTCGATATATTTATATACATAATATGGGTAATGATAGAGTGTAACAATGACAGATTCGAAATTTTACCGCGGTGTAACAATAGTGAGTAACAGATACAAGTGCAACATGTGCTATAGATACAAGTAAAGCGGTGAGAGGCAGACGCGGCTGGTGCTGGCTGGTGGAGAAGCCATGCCCGCGGCATGCTGCTGCCCGACCAGACGTACGAGGGCGCCGCGGGCCCCGCGCTGGCCACGCTGCTGCGCGCGCACCGCGTCCGCCCGGACTTCTTCTGCACATATCGCTCGCGACAAACGCACAGGTTCAGTTTATGAATTCAGCCTTTTCTAGCGTTCCACTGCTTGGCACAAGCTCCCTTTAATACGAGGATCAGGCCTTAGCTTAGTCTACCCTACAAGTATTGTCTTTCCAAAACTTCCTAATCCTTAGACATATAGGTTTCTTCACAATGTTTTCCTTCACAAGTGGTACTCCAGTTGTAAATGATTCCCATGAAAATCCGGAGGGTTCGAATCCCCAGTCGAGTGAATCTAGAGAATTAGAAGGTTCGCGGTGTTTCATCCCCGTGCCTCAGACAAAACGTGAAACCGTCGTTCTTGCACCTTAACTCTCTCTGGTTCTGTCGAGGAGGGATCCCACCGGAGCATGATAGTGACAGGAATAGAGAGTGCACTTGTGTCTGCGCGAATACTTTTATTATTATGGTTAAGAGAACTTTTGTTTTAGATCATCGACATTGGGTGAAGAGGAAAAAGAGACGTCGCAGGCGGAGTGCAGCCCGCGCCGGCCGCGGACGCAGCGTCGCACGCGAGACCTACCACACGGTTAGTAAATTCTTCTCAGTTCTTATACTTATAAGATTTATATAATAAATCAATTATATATTGTTACGCTATAGATACTCCACGTTATGTAGTAGATCCTGGAATTGAATTTTAACAAAATCATATTCTGTCAGGAAGACGATGCATAACAAAACATTTCATAAGGTAATAGGCATGATGACTGATTTTGAAAAACTGGCCTATAATGATTTAAAGTATTTACTATTTCCAAAAAATACATTATTTCTGCAGGAAACAAAGTTTCATTACGAAAAAAATGCTATTTAAATTTTAAGTTTTAAAATTTGCTTCAAAACGATCGACGGTGTCATGGCGTCTGCTTGTGACGTCACGGCCGTATAATCTGACTGTAAACACTAGGGAGCCAAAGCAACAAATCAGATAATTTGGGTTTAAATATGAATTCAAAAGTGTACAAGTGCTGTGCGGTCCCTCAGTGTGTTAATACGTCATTAAAAACACCTAACAAATTGTTTGTTTACGTTCCACGCAATCAAAAATTGCGAAATAGGTAAGTGGCTTAATCTTGCACGGCGAGATCCAACAGTTATATCTATAAATTCTTCACTTTATTTCTGTGAAGATCATTTTGACGTAAGTTTTTACTTTATTTCATATATTGTGACATGATTTGCGACTTTGTTTAACTAAATTTAATTATAAAGTTCATTCTTTTTGAGATAACATTTCGTCTTTTAAACATGTTCACTATTTTTATCGTATTGAGTATTTTATTCAAAAAAAAAAAAATCAAAATCAAAATATTCTTTATTCAAATAGACTTTTACAAGCTCTTTTGAATCGTCATTTTTACATTAATAAAATTAAATGTCAGTCTGTAAGTCTGTGAGTAAGCTACCACCGGCTTTTGCAGTTGCCAAATGATATGGAAAATTTTATGGGGTATCATGTAATGAGGTCAGTGTCGCAGGTCCGCATGAAACCAGGGTGTATACCAACAAAATTTGAATGCCAATCAGATAGAAGAAAACGAACGTCGAATACTACAGAACGACCATATATTAACTCCCCCAACATCAACAAATCAACTCTAGGCAAATTAGAGCTATTTGCCTTGGTAAATCCTTGTTCCATGTTATGAAAACACAAACTAAGCAACTGATTGATAGAAATAATGAAATACTTCACAAAATACAAACGCAGAATGCAGATTTAAACGTCCTAGTTAGTACTTTATACAAAAGAAATTGACGTTTATACGGCCGTGACGTAATTCACTCTGATTGGTGTTTAACTTATCATGGCGGACTGCTGTACTTTGTCGTTTTATTTTAATAAATAAAATATCAATCTCGCCCTAAATATGAAAATTAATACGCTTTTCAAAACCTATTAATCTTATCTCATTAGATGAACACATTATTTTAGTGGTTTTTAGTTACTGTCATCATGCCTATTGTGAAATTCCGTGGACCTTTCACAAATTTTTGTTATTTTTTCGTTTCAAATATTAATCTTATTTTATAAATTATTAAAGAACTCAATATAATATGATAACACATGCTGCACTATATTCGCGTGTCAGAGTGCTGCCGAGATCGCGAGCGCACGCACAGGCGGCGTAATTGGCGCTCACTGTCCATTGTCCTGTAACGACACGTAGCCTCGTAGTCAGCGTTGCCAGAATGTTACTTTTGTAACATTTTACGTTACTTTTCACTACCTCATGTTACCTACATGTTACACGACTCAAAATGTTACTTTTACGTTACTTTAAGGAAGTAGCAAAAATATTTTTTTTCATCAACCAAAATTAGTCATGAAACAATACGCATCTCGTTTCGGAACGGAATTTCGTTTGTTGTATTGGCGCACATGTCACGTAATGTCATAGTCAGTCTCAGTTCGTTCATCGTTGCATGGTTGCCATTTACACGGCAATTGCCATAGCAATATACTCTATGGCAATTGCCGTGTTACACGGTATTTGGGGATCATGACCAGAAAAAATGGTATACGGCAGAACAATCGTTGCCGTATCCTGAAACACGGCAATCAGCGCACACGCACACGGCACAACACACGCGCATTAAGCCGCGGGTAACAGCTAGTCTATAACAAAATTTAATATAATCTATAACACCGTTCAACTGATTAACTTTACTATTTATGTTTAGTCGATAAATAATTTTATATAACTAGTATAGGAAATCGAACTAATTTTAAACCAACCAAACAAATGTTAGATCAAAATACGATTTAAAGAAAGAAAAAGTAGAAGAATAATAAGTATTAGTGGTATCAGACAGTTATATTATGGTTATAATTTTTACCAAAGTTGTTCAAATAAAATTTGTTAATCTAATATATTTTAATAAATTATCTAAGGAACCCTGGTTTTTCGCTACTAAAACTATAGGAACAATTTACAATTAGGTACAGTTCGCGTCACGTAAAAAGAACGCTGGAAGAAAGTGGTGGGGGGTGTGTTTGCGCATCGGTACATTCGCACACGAAATTACTGAGCATATTCATTTATTTTTGAACTAACCTTTCGCTCGTGACGTATATTGGTTATTCGTAGATACGTTGAAATATATTTTAGATAGAATGTCATTAAACAGAATTTTATAAATTAATAAAATATGTTTGATTCATTGCAGAATTTTTAATCCACTTACAAAAAATTAAATTAATTCGTTTTTATATATATATTTTTATTGTTATCAGACTCTATCTTTATAAAACAATATTATTCAAAAATATTATTTTTCTATTTTTGATATATATTCATTTCGTAACTAATAACTTTTGTGAGCACGATGGTATTTTAAACTAACAAACCAATAGCGAGCCGGTAAGCATGCGGCGCGTGCCTCGCCGCCCCGCGCCCCGCGTCTTACCACCAATTTCGCCTATAAATCACCTCTGCGCAACTTGACAGCCAGCGTTCTTCTTACATGACGCGAATTATACAAAAGTGTACATTTTCGTTACATTTGTATGAGACACGGCAATTTTTTAACTTTTACCATAACAACACGGCAAAATAAAATAATGTTACTTTTTTTGTGAAAATGTTTCTTTTTGAGCTGTCTCGTGTTACTTTTCACTATCTGCCACTGGCAACACTGCTCGTAGTGCCATTTCCTATATCGGCCGCCATTAGGAGACCAATACTTCTTGTGCAAGTAGACAGTGAACTACTATCGTAATGTCGTAATAGACCGTAGGTAGTACTGAATCTGGTATTGACTGGTTGGTATTTATCTTTAAATTATTGTTTAAATATTGTATTAACCTTGTATTATTTCATACCTCAAAATGATTATTTTGGAAAACTAATTATTATCTTTATTTTCATTTTGGTCTCGTCATCAGATAGTGTGTTTAGAAAAAGGGGTTTCATCGGATACCCTACTATCTACTTACATTAAAACGTAGCCAAGAATATACAGTCAGATATCAGATCAGAAAATATCGGTGTGTAATTTTAAGTAGATACCTGCCTTATATTCCTGAACATTTTATTATATAGGTAAAATTAGTATCTACTGCCAGTGCGGTGTTTTTTGATTATATTCTACTTTCCCGCGGCTTCGCTCGCGTTCTAAAGGCTGAAAATCAAAAGAAATATTTTTCCCGTTTTTGCAACATTTTTCATTGATGTTCCTATTGGTCGTAGCGTAATGTAATATAGCCTATAGCCTTCCTCGATAAACAGACTATCCAACACAAAAAGAATTTTTCGATCCGGACCAGTAGTTTCTGAGATTAGCGCGTTCAACCAAACAAACAAACAAACAAACAAACTCTTCAGCTTTATAATATTAGTATACATTTGGTAAAAGTTTTAGTAAACGTAAGGATTAATTCGTCAACAACATTCTAAATTGAATAAAGAGTAGAGTCAAGAGTGTAGTAGCGTCGTGCTCGCAGCTCGACCAACGACTTCATTAGACACCTCCAGGCAACGGAGCTGGTTATCTCTCTCTGAGGTATTAGTGAGTGAAGATTTAAAGCAAATATTGCATATTGTGTAGTTGTTGTACGAGTAGGAAATTGCTCTCCGCAAAAATATAACTGATAAGGACATAAAATTTAATGATCCCTTGAATTAGTAATTGCACTTCTGTGACTCGCACTGTTGATATCAAGTCAAAATAAAAATATGCACTGAGAGTTCGTAATTACAAACCGCTAAGCGGATCTCGAGCGTCGAGCGACGCAATCGCACATTTATTAAAGTCTTTTGGCAAGTTAATATCCGTAGACCGTTCGTGTTTTCAATTTGAACAGTGTGACGTGTGACCGAGTGGTGTATGAAGATTATCAGCGGAAAGAATTACATCGATGTAACTGTACACGTTCATCGCATGTAGCCTGTAGGAACTAAGACGAGCGCAGTACGTGGTCGCGGGACAGAGGCGCGCGCTTCGAAATGTTTCAAAAACTTCCATTCAGTTATTTTTTCATTAAGCTTTTTTCTTAAAAGTTTATACTTTTTACCACATAAACTTGTACGTATACATACTTAGGTACGCTAATACATGATCTGTGCGGGTGCTGAGTGATGTGCGCTGCCGCTAATTTATTAGTTTTTGGTAAGAATCGTTTAGTTATCTGTTATATTATATAGTAATAGTGTAAAATTATTTACTGACTAAAATTATTACCACTTATTAAGTTAAAAGTATCAAATTAAATGGCAAATAGCACAAAAATAAACTAAGCGAATAAATAGCTTCGTACATTTATACCACATATTTTGTGAAAACTTAACATTAAGAATATATGTATGGCCAGTATATCTATAATAAAAATAAATCAATTAATATTTAATAAATTCCGGTTACATTAATATTATTATGTAAGTAGATACATAATATTCTTTATACAAGCCGCGCCCCCTTCCGGTAGAAGTAGTGATCTCTAGAGACAGCCATCTACTGCCTCGTGCAGTAGGCACCGACCGGTGACCGGCGATGTGCGGCGCGCCCGCTAGATGGCAGCGCTCAGAAAAATACGAATTATTATTATAACATCACTCTACACATAAATTATTTCATTGAGGGCTATCGCGTATGAATTTGCCGCTAGGGGCGCTTGTGTAGCGTGAGGTCTCCGAAATGTCAAATGTCACTGTTTGCCGGTTGACTACGCGGTTTATTTCTATTAAGATTACTGTTACGAATATTTAGCAATACGTCACATTAATTATGGCAAATAGAAGTTGCGAATCGCTACTTACCACTGCTTTGAGACAGTTTTAGCTTTCGGAAATTTATGTTAGCTTTTTTTCCGAGCAAAACGGTACTGCGCTACACTGTAGCATGGACAATACGTTTACTCTACTGTTCTTTTGTATTAAATATGATTTAAATGTAAATTATTCTTTTGGCGCCCGTAAAAACTAACTTTAACAGCCGTACTTTAGGACCTCACTCTACAGTAGCGCCACCTGGTGAGCCAAAAAACGATAGTCCTCATTAAATATGTTTTATAAAATATGATAATAGACATATTTTACTCTTCAAATGGTTTTTAAAAAAAATTATATTATATTTCGGTAATTACTTTCAAAAAAAAGGCATACCAACTAGTAAACTAAATATTTACAGTTTAAATGATCACTCTAGGTGTCTCTATCATCAATCAACAAATTCTCAGATTTGTCAACAAGTGTTGATTGCGTGCAAGTGGTAGATCATGACTTAGATTCAGTATTTTCTTCAATGATTTATCTACACTTGGCGGAAGTAGAGTTTGTGGAAGTTGTTAAACAATAAATTAAATTGTTTTGAGACTAAGTTGAAGAAGTTCTTACCTACTCGATTAGTAATATAAAAATTTGTTATGATAGTTGTGTACACGTCTGAATGATTACAAAGGACTCTTTGGTAGAGCTAGTAGTTAGTACGAATAAGTATTTAGATTATTAGCGTTTGATAGCATTCGAACCTCGTTATTTTGGATTTTAAAAATATAACCGTGTATTTACCAAACATATCATTACCTAACAAGTTAACGGGCTTACATACAGCTTGCATAATATATGTTTAAACGGTATCGGTAAAAATATAGAGAAATACCTTGGACATAAAGATTGTTTTTAATTTTCTATAAGCTGTAGGTAACCGCTGTTGAATGTTATCTTGTTTGAGTCCTTGTTTGTTGGAAAGCTTACTTCATAAATCAATCAGAGTAGATCGAATTACTTGAGATTGGCGTGAGTGTCCGCAATTCGGCTTCGTAACGGCGCTGTCGGATTAACTCGATCGACATGCGCCATTAGCGGTCCACACTCCGCACTTGTAGAGTGCACTTGTGTGGTACGCCGTAGCCCGCACGACTCACAGAGCTCAGAAAGCAGCATAGACTCGTGGGGCGATTAGCGTAGCTTTCGGCAGCTAACAAATAAACAAACCAGTCCCCCGCCCCGTCCGCCGCGCTCTCGCCGCCTCCTTGCGCCTGCGACTCTAACATTACTCAATTGAACAGGAAAATTGAAATAAATTCTTACATACAAATAGAAAGCACCTAGAGTTGTTAAGGAATACATTAATTGTATACACTTATACTAAAAGTATTGTTTAATTAGGTGATCCTATCGGGACATTACGTATGCGCATTCGTAACATTCGATACATATACAAAAGCTTTTATTTATTTATTTAGAAAGAACTTTTAAACATGTGAGTGAAAATATGAAGTATGGATCAGTGGATTAAATGGAATTTTGAACAAATATACTTTTACCATGAAATAGTAAATTCACTTAAAATTATTAATAAAGTTTAATATAGGGCTTTTAAGTGCGAAGGCTTTGCGGGCGCGTGGCAGAGGAATCTGTGCGGGGTGTGCGGGGGGTGCGGGGGGTGCCCGCGCGCGGGGCGGGGGCTGGGGCGAGGCGAGCCAGTCCGCGGAGATACGCGTGAGAGAGTGGTCGCCGTTGTCGGCAGAGAGCGGCGCGGCCGCGAAGTGTGATGCGAGCGCGCCGCCCGCCATGGCCACGCTCGGCCTGTCCAAGGTGTTCATCCTCGACAAGTACTTCACTGAGCTGCAAAAGTTCTGGGAGACGGAGAAGAAGCTGCAAGGTGAGCGAGCTCCGACCGCGTCCCGGCCGCCTCCGCGACGCTGCGCGAGCGCAGGCGCGAGCGATGTTAATGTGAACGTTATAATATTATGTGCCCAAACTTCGATTTATCATTTTTTTTAACTTGTGATTACTGATCGCTTCCAAATACTTAATCTACCATTCATCTCGCTCATACATCCGTCTGGGAGGAGCTCTACATTCGCCCGCGCTCGTTAGATGTGTTTTTGTGCTCTTTATTTTGTAGATCGCATTGTGATGTTGAGTCACGAGAAGGTTCGTTCAGTTTAAAAGATAACAGGTGTGGAAGCTCTCTCTCTCAGTTTCCGCTGAGTTTCTTCTTTCCTTTTCAATTAGAAAGTACTTAAACAATAACAAAACAAAAACCTTTATTGTCAAAAGTATAATTTATTATATCTACAAAAACGTTAAAAACTCACAAATGATTCTGTTATTTAATGATTTGATACCTATAAATCACACGTCACGTCATAAAACTAAACTCAAAAGGTACATATTGCAAAAACGTCATAGTGCATTCTCTTTCTTGTGAATGCAACGTAGCGCACACAGTATCATAACAATTACAGCTCTATGTAAAGATAGTCGCTATAGATGAGGGTGGCTGCGCCCGCGCCGGAGACTAACGGCTCAGTACGCGGCGCGGGCCGCGGGCGGGGCGGGCAGGCCGGCGGGAGGGAAGGGCGCGCAGGTATCTAAGTAAATTTGGCCCTTTCGACTGCGCCGTGCTTTTCTCTACAGGTTCTTACGAGCACGACACTAATATTTCTGATACAATGTAGTTGTTTGTGACTCCGCTCACTCCGAGGCAAGTTGTAAGCTTGCCACCGATAAAGTGGAAAGCTTTTGATTAAACTATGTATTTATTACAGGTTACTAACTCACAAATTATTTTTAGTGCATCAACATGCGTATGCGTAGTTTTATTGTTTTCGTGATTTATTCGATAATATTCGGACAAAACTTCGTCAAATTCAAATAGAACAGTTTCCTATAAATTTCAGCATAACATTGACACAAATAATATAATCAACATTGTCATAATAATCTCGAAAGCTTTAAGATATGTATGTGACGAGTAGTGAGTGAGCACGGAGCCGTGCGTGTGGCTGCAATTACACGGGACTGCGGCACACGCGCAGTTTTTGTTCGCTCACGCCGTCCTGTACTAACGTCATTATGTAAAGCGATGCACCTCGCTTCGACTGCCCTCGTATGGTGAGACGAGATTATAAATAAACACAATGTAGAGCCATAAGACGCTGCACGAAGCTCACAAAAGGGCTGGCGGTCGCAAATGGAGATGTCTCATGTCATAGATCACTAACGCGTTACGAGTGTTCGCTTACGGCTGTTGGCGCATAAATCGCACGATTTATGCGCCAACTTACACCCTTATCGCGTATTAACATTGCAACAGTACATTCCACGTATTTATATAAAAAGCTACATGAACTATAAAAAGTAAAGTGAGCTCAGATTCAAATATATTGGTATAATATACGGTAGAGTGCTGAGACTAAAGGCGGCTCCTTGTGGCGACTGTGCCTTTCCCTCGCCCTTTGACCTCTGAACCTAGCACGTAGACATTATTGCAGATATTATTTGCATGCAAGTAATTATGTATTACGCAAATCCATCATTGACCGAACTGGACTCGAGTATTATTAAGTTTTTGGTTTGATCTATTTATAGGAAATTTTGCGTAATACATAGTTGGTAACTATTATTATAAAATTGGGCCGCTTGAATAAGACCAGTTCACAAAGCTCTAGCTGAAAAAGTCGTATTCTTTTAAAGTAAGGATAATATAATTTGTAGAAACTACACACAATTATATTTTAAGTTTGAACTGTACACTTCCAATACTCACTAAACAATTTTTTTTGACAGTGGAAACGCTTTTACTTTCAATACGTAAGTCATATAAAATAGTAATTTATTTTAACTACATACTCAAACGCTACGGCTACGAGTTAACATTATCGCACAAAAGAGTTCAACGCGCCCACGATTCGATCGAAAAATGAGGAGAAAATCATTCTTAATATTTTTTGTTATGTTCCCAAGCGTTTTGGTAAGCATGAGCTTATGGACTCATAAAAATAATTATATTACTATACTAATATATAAAGAATTAAAAATAAAAGTTGACCGAGGAAAGAGTTTATATTAATGTAGGTATGTAGGAGCGCTGGGCGAGCAGAGCGTGTGTCGCGAGCCGCCGGAAGCGGTAACATTCTTAATTTGATGTTTCATCGTGAATAAATAATTAATTATTATTATAGTTTCGGGTAAATAAACTCAAATTAAATCTTTTTACATATTTAATTGAAAATTATAGAACTTATCAAAATGATCAGCAATAATGAATAATTTGGTCTATAGGCGGAATTCTCTTTAAACATTCTTCTTCACGTAAGTACATACCAAGTACCATGGTAGTTGATCGTGTACGATAGATATGCGAACTCGAAGCTCCTCGTCGCGTCGTCGTAACTATAAAGGTCGAGGTTTAATCCCACTAATATTTATATAATGTTTATAGAATCGGTACACTCTTTATAATTGCACTACTTAAACAAACTCGAGTAAGAGTAAATATTTATGTACATATGTACATAATGCTCTACAGTCGCCCGCAAAAGGAAATAGGTATTATGCCATGCAAAAACAAACAAAGTATCTGAAATACCGCAAACTTAATTTATTTTACAAAAATATGAAATTATATTCAGTGTAATACAGCATTAGGCCCGTTATACCTTTATTATATGTTTAGGTAGAATCTGATATCGTAGTCCACTGTACACGAACGCGGCTTTCGTCGTGATTGCAGGCGAGATGCGCCGCGTACCGCTGTAAGAGATCCGTATCGCGCTCGTACATTACTTTCGTAATGGTTTTCCAGAATTGACATACCAACATCATAAGTTATTTTATTTTACCCAAACAGCATATATTGTATAATTTTTAAACTCATATATTTTTATACTAAGTTTTTCATACTCTATAACATGTGGCACAACTAAAACATAAGAGTAAATGCGGCGTAGACCGCCACGCGACTCTCCCCCGCGGCCGGAGCGGGTGTCTAATGAGAACATTCCCCGGCACCTGCCGCGCGAGCGCCGCGCGTCGACGAGCCGCGCCTCTCGTGCCTGCGCGTTTTTGCGCTGCCTGATTAGACACGATCTAAACATAGGTAATAGGTACTCTATTCGATTCCTTGTCGCCTTCTGGTTTCTCCTCGTATCCTCGCAGCGTTAGTAGTAGCAGTAGGTATCGGTCACTGAACTTCACCCTGCCACAAACTTGTTTTGTCGAACAAAACATTCGAACGTTTATCTTGACCCCGAATACCAGAATCTATTTTTTACGGTAGTCAACATACGCGTCAAAAACATCAAATTAAATGTACCGGTCGAGGCCTCTACAATCCTAAGATTGAATTTTTTACTCGTCACATCATTAACTAAATAACGTCCACTTTATATGACGGAGATCTGCGATTCATTTTTGTATCTAATTTACCACAGTGGGATGAGTCGATGAAGACATTATCCAGTGCGGTGGTATCCGAGGCCGAGCGCAGGCGCAGGCACGGGCTACCGCTACACTGGTATGCCATGAGTGTCTTACGAGTCGCAGCTAAGCAATCACGCGAGTTTTTCTCACATGCAACATCCCATTAGACATCTAGCAGTCTGGCGTGCCTTCGAGCCCTTAAAGGAAGTCATTTGATTGCCATTCCCGCGGAATATCGTTCCAGATGCGTTTAAATATTTATAATATGGGCAAAGAAGTCGTCACTCAAACTGACTTATGGGTGACTGGAGCGATATATATATTTATTTTCTTATACTGCAAATGCAGTTTGCAATTGCCTTGTTATTAAGGCATCGGTTTGTATAGTTTGTTATGAACAAGAATCTAGCAGCTGGGTGTCTGGTTATGCTCAGTAATTTCATTAATTATATACAAAAGTCGAAGTAGAAAAAATGTCAATATCAACGTAAACCACAAAGTGCGGTAAATTATGAATGGTCAATATGTGTTATACAGACTGTAGAGACGCCAGCTCTTGTTTCACACAGCTCGCATTGCGCTCGTACGGCACGCGCCGCGCCGCGACGTACGGTGCAGCCTGCGAGTGGTCGGTGGACTGGCACTGGACATCTTTGTTTAAAACAAGCGACAGACCCTCGCTTGGCTCGAGATTGACACATTGTCTTGATATTTTACTTGAGAAATGATTTAATTACTCCTACATACTTTCATCCTGCATAACGCTAGACATTAAAAAAGTTAAAAGAAAAGTGTAGTTTTAAATATTTTATTCTCTATAAGAATCTTCCTTGTGGTTTAACGAAAACTTTAAAAAAAGAAATAGCTGAAATTGTCGAGCCGAAGTTAGGGTGAGTCGCTTGTCTAAGATAAAAATTTCCATCGTACATTACATATGTGTAACTCTAGCGGTTTTGGCAGCGCTCGCCAGATTATAGCTCGCAGTCCGCAAATGGTAGATTTTTTACTACTTACTTATCGTCATATTTGAGATAGTTAACACAATCTCTTTATGAATTGTAGTCTATGTGTCATTCTGATTTTCTTTAAAATCCATTCAGTAGTTTTAATGTGAAAGAGTAACAAACATCCATTCATCCATCCATTAGTATAAATATACTCGTAGATAACGATTCTATAATCTTTGCCGATGATTGCCGACACCGGCTTACGATTACTTAGCGTACTGTGGAGATGGCTAAGCTTGGAGTTTCCCTGAAGGATCAAATCCAGAATGAAGAGATTCGATAGAGAACCAAAGTCATAAACATAGCCCGAAGAATTAGCAAGCTGAAGTGGCAGTGAGCTGGTCTCATCCGTCGCAAAACCGATAACAGATGGAGTAGAAGGATCTAAAATGGAGACCACGGATCGTCAAACGTAGTGTACGTTGATAGTGTGCGATGATATTCGTAAAGTGGCTGGCAGCGGTTGGATGCTCAGAGCTGAAGATCGAGCTTAGTGGTGGCATGCCATAAGAGAAGCCTATGTATTGTTATTATTAAGACAAATACAGGCTGAATGATGATGCCTGCCAAGTTAGTTCGTGTCGCTGTACGAGGGTAGTGTACATGATACTGACGTAGCTTAAGTCGAATGTGTTATTTAAATTTTTGCATCGTCCTTCCGCGGCGAGCGTCCGCTGCGGAAAGTAAAAGCTTAATACTAAACGCGCGTAACTTTTTAATGCTAGTAACGTAAGCTGCCTGCTGTTCATTTCTAACCTAAGCACGAACGCTATGCACTCTACCACCGATAAAATGTTATGATTTACGATTCTCGTGCGCTCAACGATTTGCGGGACCATTCATGGAGGCGCAACAATGCCAGATAAACCAATGAAACAAGCTTCGTGAGCGACATGTTAGCAAAGAGGCTGTCAATAAAGTCCAACGTAAAGTAAAACGTTATAAAACTTTCTATGAATGTTTTGCTAATCCACAAAAAAAAAACGAAAATTGCTGAATATTAAAAGTATTTAAAACAGACGTGGGAATATAGTAGGAGATTTTGACTCGCATATAGCTAATTTTATAGGGAGTAACTTAGTCTACTTTTATATATTAGAAAATTATAATAACCATTTAAGTAATTTATTTTAATAAGCCCAGCGAAGCGGACCGGATTTGCTAATTTCGAATAAAAATTATGTTGCTCTATAAATTGACTATAGTTAAACGTAAAATGTGTAATATAAATAATGTATTAAATAAAATTCAAGTTAACCAGTTTGATAAACTTTCCTTTAATTAAAAATATTAGGCTACAAATCTTAATTTTAAGCCCTATTGATATAGCTATCTCTACTGTAAAGCATTTCTACAATGGGTACGGTGAAAGCCACAAATTAAAATTCTCTAGGCCTCTTTTTAAAGGTATAATTCACTTTTAACTCAAGTTTCACTTCATCTTTTTAATTGCACTATAAACAGAGGCTTATAACTAAAGATTTTCTGAAATCAAGTAACACAGCCGTAGATAATAATGTTTTGTATATTAAATACTAATAGCGATTAGCTTTCGCTTCGTTCTTATATTTTGCGCAAGCAAAGCCACCCAGAAAGAAAACATAGTCGTTAGTCGTCACCTTATGAGCACCTCTCAAATTACCAGTGTTTCTCTACTATATTATGCATTTATTATGCATATAAACCTTCATCTTGAATCACTCTATCTATTAAAAAAAATCGCGTCAAAACCCGTTGCGGAGTTTTAAAGATCAAAACATACATAGGGACAGACAGAAAGACGGCACCTTTTGCGATGACTTAGATTAGGACACAGGCTCATAGCTCGCTCATAGCTGTTAACGTTTGCTTTTTAGTTGTAGAAAAAATGTTATTTGATTGCTAATACTCGTATATTAAGATCGTAGTTATGACCCTTTCGACTTGCCTAAAACGTTATATATAATACTAGCATTTCCCGCGGCTTCGCGCGCGTTCTAAAACCGGAAACCAATTTCTTTCTGAGTCGCGCGGTATAATACTTCGCAGAACTAACGCCCGCTCTTCCCGTTTTTGCAACATTTTTCATTGATGCTCCGCTCCTATATGCAGCGCAGCTTGATATAATATAGCCTATAAACTTCCTCCATAAATGGACTATCCGACAAAAAAGAATTTTTCAAATCGAACCAGTAGTTATTTACGTTTAACCAAACTAACAAATAAACATAAATTTTTACTTTTCGACAATTTTGAATCGCGATTGTACTAGTACAACTAGTACCTACATAAGTAATAGAAGCTGTAATATCATGCTACTTTACTCAGATTAAGAAAAACGTCTCCGATTTAGGTAATTTAACCGCTATATGAGATTAACGTAATGTACCTATTTCATTATTAATAGCATGTCAAATATTTGCTTCATACAGGTTACGGATTTCAATGCAGTGCCCCGATATGGACTATACATAATTAACACATTATAATTTAAAGACTAAACTATTTATACTATAGTTTTAATTAATACTCTTAGAACCGTTTTGGCTTAAAAGTTCTTAAAGCATAACTAAGCGTTAAAGCTAAGAAAACAATAGGTCAGCAGAAGGAATAACTCAGGCGTCCTCCCGCAACGCGACCGACGCGCACTCTACGTACTGTGCTCGCATACTTGACATTTTATCGCGCATTATTCTGCGGTTGTTCCAATGTAGATTAAATTTCATGTTTAAATGCCAATTAATTAAAAAACAAAATAGGTTTATAAAAAAGTAAGCTAAATAATAAATGCTTCAGAATTATCAATAAAGCATTTTACACAAAATAGGCAATTTATGTAATTATTAAACTTGTTATTTATTCGAATATTCTTGATATAACTGTCAGGAGATTGGCGACTTAGTAGGCACTTTTAACGCTTGATAATAAGTATATTTTCCCATTATTATGTTAATTCCGATTACGCGCTATCCACTAAACCTACTTACCACACATCAAAATCTGTCTCGGCCTCTGTATTTATAATTACGACTATTTTATTAAGATTTAGCGTTTAATTATATATTAACGTTTGATGCCGATTTGACTCAGTTACCTCTTTATTACCTGAATGTTAAAATAAGGACGAGTTAATTTGGTGCTAGTAGAGTGAGACTGAAGCTTTTGTAAGTTGAGGTACAGGCGGCGAGAGGCTGCCGGAGGCCGGAGGCCGGACACGCCGCGCACCCCGGCATTCCTTCGGAGAGAACGTTAATAGCCGGCCGACCCACTCACAGTTATGCTCGTATCTGTTTATATAGGTCTGTTTACATCATATACGACAGTATGAAGAAAATCATCCTGCTGATATCGAAAACCGCACGGTATTGCATAAAAGATTCTAATTTCTTAGGAGGTGATCTAAACTTATGCAAATATTATGGTTGTTTCATCGAACCAACAAATCTCCACAACATTCGCGAGTCCCTCGCGGTGAGTCGGTGAGTGGTCTCAGCTCAACGAAAGCGTCAAATATTCGAAGCTGCGGCGGAGGCGGCCGGGGGGCGGCGTCCTTCGATCTCGTACCAATAAAAAGGTTTTTGACGCGGCATGTGTTCCGAAATCCAGCTCAAAACAAATTCTAACTCTTTAGCCGCAAGGTCGAGTCTCTGGATGTGGCCGAGTCCGGAGCGCTCGGAGGCCGCAGCGCCTGGACGACCGGTTGTCTCCCCCTCCTCCTCCCCTCCTCCCTCCCTCCCTCACCAGAGCGGCCGCCGCGCGAGCTCACTGGTTTCGCTGAAACTGTGCGCGACCCATGAGGCTATATTTGAGAGCATCTTAGATGCTTTCACGGAAATAATATTTTTTTTTATTCTTCAACAACACGAGGTTCTCGTAACGCGTGCTTATCTCACATCGCGTTCTTCCGTTAAATATAAAATATTTTTTTATTTCGTCAGAGTCGATGTAGGCGTCAATTAAAAAACCATTTTATTCATGTTGTTAAATTACGCTGATATGATATATTATCATTGACCCATGCGTCTCAATGACGGAACTAAATAAAAAAATAATCATTATTCGGCCATCATTAAATACTAGCAAATGGTAGTTTTTGAGTCCACGTCACGCGACCGACATCCGATTGATACGATAACCCGTTTTGTATATTATATTTTATCTCATTCATCGTACACTCTAAATATGCTTATTTATTACATTTTCATATCCAGCCGCGGAACAGCCGGTGACGCGTAGCACAAGCATAGCTTGCATTGCGAGGACTGACTCAATAGGTACCTATACTATTTTATAATCTAACAACTGAGGCTTTCACGGAAGAGACTGTTTAATCATCACGATATTTTATAATCCTAAGAAACTTACTTTCATATAGTATTTATTTATTTATTTATTTATAAATTACTAACAAAAATACATTATTATATAAAGATGATTATTGCACTTTTATTGACAGGTAATCATAGCATATAATAAAGACAAATATGTAGGTAAATATGTGTTTAGTGTAAAAGACTGACAATAATAATATATTTTTTTCATTTTACATTTTATACAGGGTTTTTTCACAATTTGAATAGGTATGTCTCCCTCATCTAAGCCTAATTATTAGTTTAACTTATTTGGAACACATCTGGGATTTTTTGTCAAACGATAGGTTAAAATACTATTACAACTTCCTACACCATTTCAAGGTTGAGGTAATATCGATGACCTTTGAACTGGTACAATAATTGGGGGAACTTACTTAGCCTATTATGTAACCAAAACTGTTAAAGTGGTTATTGTCAGACCGAATACGAAATGCGATGATTTCATCTTGTCTACTCATATCTCCTAATTCGAACCATAGTAGTAGTACACCCATAAATTTAGGCTGAATAGTGTTCCCGTAGTAAGGCCAAGGGAACGCTCATCAAAATTTATACTGACCACTATAGGCGATTTCTCCTTAGGTCGTCAATATGGTCTGTAAACCTAGGTTGTTAAGTTTACATATTGGTAACTTAATAAACTAAACAAAAACTAAATAAAAATAAACTTCTCACGGAAATTGCTTCTTTAGACAAACGGTCAACTTTTTCATTACCAGTAAGTCCAACATGTGACGGAATTCATTGTAAGATAACATTTTTTTTGACGTATTGAGTTCATTCTAATTATTTAGAATCGCAAAGGCAATAGGATATAATTTTCTACATTTTTGACTGACATGATTTTGTTGTTTTTATACTTTTCTGCTTACATAACTTCGTGTTACAGTACTATAAAGTGCAAGTGACCAGAAAGCTTTCATCTTTAGTTATCGAGGTACACATCGTATATGGAAAGCATTTTCTAATTATTCAATATTGTAATAATACACTTTGATATATTTGAAATTGAAGGTTTAAACTGTAAATGTGACTGATGTAAGATGATGTAATCATTTCTATGTCCAGTTTTAGAATACTGTGGTTCTGGGCTATAGAGTGACAAATCATGTCTTCATCATTCATCAACATGACCTTCTTTGGTCATACATCATTACTACCGATGTCTTAAAATGTAGTTTTTTCGTGTGTATTATTTTAAAATTATCCAAAACGTGGATTAAAGTAAAAACAAACTTAATATGTTTCTACCAGACAAATAAATGCACGATCATTTTATCCAGACGCCTCGTCATCGAACGAAGCGGTCCACCTCCAGCGGCGGCTGCTGAGCCTCAGCTCGGAGTTGGTCACCCTCCGCAACCATTTGCACGTTGGCGGTGCTGCGGCTGGTGGCGCAGCCGGCGGGGCGGGCGGCGGGGCGGGCGGCGGGGCGGGCGGCGCCGGCGCGGGCGGCTCGCAGCCCGCCGTGCCGCCGCGCGCGCCGCTGCCGCCGCCCGCGCCCGTGCCGCCCCTGCAGCCGCATCATCCCCTACCACCCCCGCCAGGTTACATCTTTTGTATTATTTATAATTACTAATATTTTTGAATAAAATAAATATCATATGCTAGTCAGTATCGTATCTTTTTATAAAGGATTCTAAATATAAAATTAGGAGTTCATGAAAAGATAAGAAGCAAAATATTCCTTTTAATTACGCTTAGCTAACTTTCGAATCGCTTATTTGCAATATTGTCGAATGACATGAGCCAGCACCGGTTCACGCGTCGGAATGTTGTTCGTACCGAGAAGAGACGGCGAGAACGTCGTAAGTCGAGAACACAACTTATCGGTCCATAAGTACCTAAAAAAGAAAGGCACATGCCAATGCTGATCTTATTTTGGCAATCGAGACCTTTTCATAAAAAATAAATCGTTCTACGTATATGGTTCGGGCGTTTTATAAATGATTATTGATCAATAGCGTTTCTTATCAACACAGAGGCTCGCTGGCGCGGCGCGAGCGCGGGCGGCGCGGCGGCGGGCGCGGCCCCCGACGTGGACGACCTCATCCACCTGCGCGGCCCGCTCACCGAGGACGCCGTGGTGCGCGCGCTGCAGGCCAGGTTCTACCACAACAAGTACTACGTAAGTCACACACCACACTTCTCTCACACTACCGTCCTGTCATTTCTTAGGGACCATAATGAGATCAAAGGCGTGGTGAATTCAATCAAATCAAAATAGACTTATACAAGCTCTTTTGAATCGTCATTTTTACATTGTTAAAATTCTATGTCAGTCTGTAAGTCTGTGAGTAAACTACCACCGGCTCGGAAAGCTGTTCTGCTGAGAAGAACCGGCGAGAAACTTAAATGTTGCTCTTTTCAAAAAAAAATATTTGGCAACACACTAATATTTCCTACGTGAGACTCAACCAGACATTAATCCCACACATTTACATCTACTAAATATTCCGTTATAGTGTAATAAGCCTTATTCAACAGCGTATTTTTAATTTTGGATTTAAATTGCGCCAAAGGCAAGTTCAATATGGATTTTTTAATTTTTTAATTGAATAATAGAAAGGAATGTAATGTCCGCAGACGTCGGTGGGGCCGATACTGATCGCGATGAACGCGTACTCGGACGCGGGCAACGCGCTGACGCCGGGCGCGGCGCGCGCGCAGCGGCCGGAGCTGGCGCGGCTGGTGCACGACGCCGTGCGCCACCAGGCCGACACCGGCTCGCCGCAGGCTATCATTCTGTCTGGTAACTACCTTTTTCCTTTGATTGTAATAACATATTTATATTAAATTTCTTTTCTAAAGTATAGAGTTGAGGTGTATTTTTTTAATGTGTAAAAGCTTAAAGTTATGTAAGAGCAGTCTTTGCAGTTGAGCTGAGCAGTATTGTGTTATTTTACCGAAACAATAAGAAACATTCATCCAAAAAAACTCACAAAATTTCGAGTTTATACTATCAGACGCGAGGTAGCGCGTTCATAATATCAGACACGCGGTGTAGAGTGTCAAGTCAAGCTAACAAAACTGACGAGCAGCACCGTGTACAGCTTTACTTTTTTAGAGAGTTTCTCTTAGAATTGTCCCCATTTATTGTTGACTCGCTGAAATATTTGATACTGATTACTGTACGTCCGTGGGCGCAGGTGTCTCCGGCTCGGGCAAGACGTACGCGTCGATGGTGCTGCTGCGGCGGCTGTTCGACGTGGCGGGCGGCGGGCCCGAGACCGACGCCTTCAAGCACCTCGCCGCCGCCTTCACCGTGCTGCGCTCGCTGGGCACCGCCGCCACGCACGCCAATTCGCATTCCAGTCGAATCGTGAGTTCCATGTACATTCCTTCGTATAAACTCATTATAAACAAATTAGCCGTTTTATACGTAAAGATAAGGAAACTTAGCCTTGTCATAATAAATAATTACATGGATGATAAAGTGAGATTTTAAATCGGGTCTCATACCTCTAAGATTTTCATGTGCGAATCATTTTTAATTGCCACTTTTACGATGAAGACAAACGTCTTGAAAAAATCTGCACTTCTAAGAGAATCTAACAAGTTTTCAAAAGACATGTAAAGTCCACCAACCCGTATTCGGCCAGCGTGGTGAGTTGACCTGACCCACTCGTACTGAAGGGACCCGTTTCCAGCACTGGGACGATTATACAATAGCGTTGGTACGACAGGGCCACTTCATCGAGGTGCAGGTGACGGACGGCGCGCTGTACCGCACCAAGATCCACTGCTACTTCCTGGACCAGACGCGCGTGGTGCGGCCGCCGCCGGGCGAGCGCAACTACCACGTGTTCTACCAGCTGCTGGCCGGCCTCGCGCCCGACGAGCGCGCGCGCTTGCACCTCGACGGGTACTCCGCCAACGACCTCCGGTAACCGCGAGCGTCCGCTCTGATCGAATACTATTCTTTATTTTGTATTTACTACGTTGCGCTCGTGAATCTATATATATATAAATGCGAAAAACAGTTACTCACTCACTCATCACGAAATTTTGAAAATCGCTAGACAGATAAAGATAAAAATTGGAAGGGAGATAGTTTATAAATAGTAGACGTTCGCTAAGAATGGATTTATTTGTATATTTACGATGGGTTTTGAAAAAACTAGAGTGATTTTCAAAAAATAATTCAGGTAATCTATAGATCAACCCAGCGAGTGATTGAGTGAAGTATAGTAGCAATTAAAAAAATGAACGCGAATGAATTTTTTTTAAATGACATTTAAATAGATATTTGGCGACGACGCATCCACGTCGGCCAGACGCCGAGGACGGTGCACGCTTCCTCGCGTGGAAGAGTTGCCTCGGAGTGCTTGGGATTCCGTTCTTGGACGTCGTCCGCGTGCTGGCCGCCGTGCTGCTGCTCGGCAACGTGCACTTCACCGACAACGCGGAGGGCATCGCCGAGCCTAACGGAGAGGTCTCTTAAATGTCTATCATTGAATACTCGTATCTTGTAGTGTAGTCGACGTGGTACTGAGTGGTGGTGTCGCCAGGCGGAGCTGGTGGCGGCGGGGTCGCTGCTGGGCGTGGGCGCGGCGGCGCTGCTGCGCGGGCTGGGCGCGGGCGGCGGGCGCGGCGGGCGCGGGGCGCGCGGGGCGCGGGCGGTGCGCGTGCCCGCCGCCGCCGCCGCCGCCGCGCGCGACGCGCTCGCCAAGGCGCTGTACTGCCGCACCGTCGCCACCATCGTGCGCCGCGCCAACTCCTTGAAGCGGCTCGGCTCCACCCTCGGCACCCTCTCGTCCGACTCCAACGAATCCGTGAGTACGAATGTGCCTAACGCCCAGTGCTGCCAAATTGGGATATTTAGCGCTAATGGGGCTATCTCTCTTACCGAGCAGCGATATTATTTTATCCGCTGGCTACAGGTAGTCGATTCAGCAATTTTTTTTTCAGAAATATTTGATTAACAAATCCTTTTTATGCAGAAAAAAAATAACTCTTACGGCAACAATCAGTTTCAATAGTTTTTGTGTAGGTTTTTAATACGTTAATAAATAAATATAAAAGCAGTAATAAGCTCATGAATTTATTTCAACTTTCCCGCCTTAACTACCTGTGCGCCATGATGGGGCTATCTCGGCGCTACACGCGCGCTCCGGTAGGGCGATTTGAGAAAAAAATATTCTGGTAACACTGCTAACGCCTCGCCCGTGTCAGACCTAGTGAGCTGTATTGCTAACGATGTCTGTCGCGCAGGACGCGGCGTCGCGCCGTGCGTCGACAGCGGGGGGAGGCGCGCGGGGTCGTGCGGGCGCGCGCTCCATGGCGGCGCTCAACGAGGCCGTGCGACACGCCACGGACGGCTTCGTGGGCATCCTGGACATGTTCGGCTTCGAGGACGCCGGGCCCAGCCGGCTCGAACATCTGTGCGCTAATCTTTGCGCCGAGACTATGCAGCACTTTTACAACACGCACGTTTTCAAGGTATTCAGTTATTTCGATAAATCATTCATTAATATATTGTTAAATGAATGTTATACTATAACTTTTATTATCTATTATATATCAGTCGTCTGCCGAGTCGTGTCGGGAGGAGGGCGTGTGCGGCGCGCTGGAGGTGGAGTACGTGGACAACGTGCCGTGCATCGACCTGGTGTCGTCCCTGCGCACCGGCCTGCTGGCGACGCTGGACGCCGAGTGCGCCGCGCGCTCCTCGCCCGAGCAGTACGTCGCGCGCATCAAAAATGCACATAGGTAAATGTTCATACACTAAACTAAATTAATTTCTTTATTTTATCATTGTCCTGATGACCAATTTTAAAAATATTTAAAATAAAACATATACTGTGTGACAGAGGGCACCCGCGGCTGGCGGAGGCGCGGCCGCCGCACCCGCGCCGCTTCGCCGTGCGCCACTACGCGGGCGAGGTCGCGTACGACGCGGCCGACTTCCTGGACGCAAACCGCGACGCCGTGCCCGACGAGCTGCTCGCCGTCTTCGACACCAGGACCTGCGAGTTCGGCTTCGCCACGCATCTGTTCGGAGCTGAACTAAAAGTGCGCTTGAGAACCATTTTATCTATCTATTTTTATATTAGTCAAATTAAGATTTTGTTTAATTCACTAATCTGAACATCACATTCCCTATAGCCATATTTATCTCCAATTTTTGCAATTTTTAATAATTATTTTCTTAATGTATGTGCCTTGTGTATCAGGCGCTGGCGGCGGCGGGCGGGCCGTGCGGCGCGCAGTTCCGCGCGTCGCCGACGGCGGGCGGCGCGGGGGTGACGGCCTCCACGCTCACGCAGGACTTCCACACGCGTCTCGACAACCTGCTGCGCACGCTCGTGCACGCGCGCCCGCACTTCGTGCGCTGCGTGCGCGCCAACGCGCACGAGACGCCCATGCTGTTCGACCGCGCCACGGTCGCGCGGCAGGTCAGTAGTACTGTGTGTGTGGTATACGACCATGACTCTGTCTTATCTTAGTAATTGCTGTTACAAAAACCAATATCTCACACAGGTGCGTGCTCTACAAATCCTAGAAACAGTTCAACTAATGGCCGGCGGCTACCCTCACCGCATGCGGTTCCGCGCGTTCAGCAGCCGCTACCGCGCGCTGTGGCGGCGGGAGGCGGGCGGCGCGGCGGGTGCGGGGGGTGCGGGGGGTGCGGCGGAGCGCGAGTCGGGGGCGGCGTGCGCGCGCGTGCTGCGCGCAGTGGCCGCCGCCGCCGCGCCGCCCGCGTCGCCCGCCGCCGTGCGCTGGGCGCTGGGCAAGCGACACGTCTTCCTCAGCGAGGGCATGCGGCAGGTACTACTCGATTTATAATTCACTAGCACTTCCCGCGGATTCGCACGCGTTCTAAAGACTGGAAATCTAATTCTTTCTGAATCGCGCGGTACGGTACCTCGCAGAACTAACGCCCGCCCTTCCCGTTTTTGCAACATTTTTCATTAATGCTTCGCATCTATTCGATGTAGCGTGATGAAATATAGCCAATAGCTTTCCTCGATAAACGGACTATCTAACAAAGAAAATTTTTCAATTCGAACCAGTAGTTTCTAAGATTAGCGTGTTCAACCAAACAAACTCTTCAGCTTTATAATATTAGTGTAGATAATTAATGTCTCGATTCCATGTACAAAATTGACATCATATTATCATCCATTTTACTAGGCGCTCAGAGACGGGGAAGAGTTAGCCTTAGTTAGATCTCGTCCACCGCGAGTCAGTGACATTTCTAACTCTGTCTAACTCGTGGGTGTGACCGTAGCGCCATCTCCCTTTTTCAACGAGCTCAGACGGGGTTATTTAGTATAATATATATAAACGAGGTTTAAAAATTAGTTTGCCAAAGAAGTTTTACTTCTGACATGTGTACTGTGTACACACGTGCTTTTTTTATATTATTATCACATCTCAATAATATATTGAATTTCGAAGGTGTTGGAACGAATGCGTCGAGCTCGTCGCGAGGCGGCGGCGGAGCGCATCCAGGCGGCGTGGCGGCGGCACCGCGCGCGCCCCTCCCCCCCTCCCGCGCGCGCCTCCCCCCCACCCGCTCGAGCGTCCCCCCCGCCCGCGCGCCGCCGCCCCGCGCCGCTCGCCGGCACGCCGCCGCCCGACCCCGCCGACAAGTGCGACCCGCAGATCGTCAAGAGCACCTGCTCACTCTTCGGCCTGGATTTGGTAAGTTGCTTGTTGACAGATTCACATTATAATAAATCAACTCACTTATCACTCAGTGCTAAAACATCTTATATCATCATATCAGTTTTTCACTCGTCTATCTCGAAAGCGTCTTTTTGTCCTGATCCTGAACTTGTACTTGGCACGTATCCCTGTACTAAAATCCTGCGCAAATGACATTTTTCAGTAGTCATTAGATGACATGGTCAAGACCAATATTGGCAAGTCGACATTATTACATAATATTTACCTGTGTGTGCGTGCTTGTGTGCAGGAGCGTCCGCCGCCGCTGCCGCCGTCGCGCGCGTACACGGTGGCGCACGGCGTGAAGCTGGGCTACCCGCAGCAGCGCACGCTGGCGGCGGACTGGGACGACGGCGGCGGCCTGCGCCTGCGCGCCGGCGACTGCGTGCTGGCGCTCGGCGCCGCGCGCCGCGGACACGTCACCGTGCAGGTACGACACACCGGGGGTAGTGCTTGCTACCTTCGGATAGCAACCGAATGGGCCGGCACGCCCCGTATAGTTCATTAGTACCACTCTCTCACTGAAGACCAGCGTGAAGTGGCAGCTATGCTGTCGCGTTTCGTCCGGTGAGTGAAAGTCCGGGAGGCCCACTCTCCTTCCCCCCTCCCTCTTCCCTTCATCCTCCATCCCTCCCTTTCCTGAAAGGCCGGCAACGCATCTGCAAACCTGACTTGCAGATGTCCATGAGCGGAGGTGATCACTTCCCATTAGGTGAGCCTCCTGCCCGTTTGCCCCCTTTTTACCATAAAAAAAAACTTGCTAGGGTGGCTAACCTGGTGGTAGGTTAGTTCTACAATAATTATTACCCATAAAAATATAATACATACCGAAAAAAGAAATAGTAGGTTCCAAATAGGAACTTTATTTCTTGAAAGAATATTTTTTGCCACTTTTAGCCTTCACTACATAGTATAAAACAAAGTCGCCTTTTCTGTCCCTATATCCCTATGTGCGCTTAAATCTTTAAAACTACGCAACGGATTTTGATGCGGTTTTTTTTAATAGATAGAGTGATTCAAGAGGAAGGTTTATATGCATAACTAGCGGATCCCGCGGCTTTGCCTGTGCTAAAGCTAGGGAAGAGCCCGAGCGAAGCGAGGGCGAGTCGCTAGTTATTAATAAATTTTTATTTTTAAGGAATGCCTCATAGCTATTATTGCAATTTAAATTTAGCTCAGCTTTAATTAAAATATTATTACGTTGACTTTGAAATATAGTAGGTTTACTGCTATATACTTTTTTCAGAAATATAGGTATATACAGTAGAATACTATATTATATAGTAGGGTTGGCAACTCTAGTACGTGCCCCTGTATGATACTTTTTAGAATTAAAATTTGCTGAACGGAATTAAAATTTGAATGGAAATTAATGACTATGACGTGCAAATAATAGATTTCTGAACTACGGCTGGGGCAGTACAGAGGCGAAGGAGGATAAGTGGCTAAATAATATCAAGTGGGTACAGTTCTCGAAGCGTAAGCTCAGCTTTGCATTTGTATGAGCTAAAAGTGAGTAAAAGTGAGCTAAAAGCCAATAGCCGCGCATCAAAAACCAGTTAAAACGGGTTGAAACCGAGCTCGCAACACGCTACGCCTTCGGCCGTACCCATTCGTACATTGCACGCACACAAATGCAAAGCTGAGCTTAAGACGCGAGGACTAAATACCTACGTATATTATTTCTAGTTATGTAATTTTTGTTTCGATTAAGATATAAGTTTTTGAATCTTTTTGTTGGTCTGGTTGTTTGTCGATTAAAATTGATATATTCCATATATATTGAATCCTAGAACTAATGTGTCGCAGGTGTGCGGGCGCACGCTGCCGGTGCCGCACGCGGTGCTGGCGCCCCCGCGCGCCCCCCGCCCCGCGCCGCCGCCGCCGCCCGCGCCCGCCTGACACTATGTGTGCCTCACTTCATTTTTCTGAGTATTAATTCGCGAGTTAGTGACTTTCTCTTATGGAGCTTTAAACCGCAAATTTTATAACTTACTTTTGTTCTATCAATGATCGTACGTACTACACTGTGCAAGCGATGGTGACGCTGACATGTGCCACATTCAATAAACTAATATATCGATTCGAGTTGTAAGCCATGTTAATTCTATTAGTGTTTGGGAATAAAAGGATGAATAAGTCTCCTGTTCCAGCGAGTGTGTAAATATATAATTTAAGTATTTATGAGGGTGAAGCTGGCCGCGTCCGCGCTGCAGCAGTATTACTTGGTGTAGTTAAGACATTAGGAAGTCTTTTTATTTTAATTATAATTTGCCTATTATTATAAAAATATTTATTACCA
This sequence comes from Boloria selene, assembly GCA_905231865.2. Lineage (NCBI taxonomy): Eukaryota > Metazoa > Arthropoda > Insecta > Lepidoptera > Nymphalidae > Boloria > Boloria selene. Next base: position 166,915 of record HG993145.1, read on the forward strand.
ATCACTCACAGACAAGCTAGGTGCAAATATTATAAAAACGACAGTGTAAGAGCTACCGTCAGTCTTAACTCTTATTTGAATCCAATATTTTACTATCATATAATAGCACTTAGCAGTGACTAGACAACTAGCTTACTGATTTTATAACGCCTCATACACTGTTAGTCCTTAGAGACAAGTCTTCCTCCATGTAGATATTACTTTAGCTTAAATAGTTTTTACTTTTATGATAGCTGTGCATTTCCCTTCAATTTTAAATACTCCTGATACCTATAGAAAATTATATCTGTTACCATTTACACGCAGTTGAGTGAGCTTAGGTCGTGATTAGTGTCTACGTTATTGAATATATATTTTGATGAAATTTGTACAAATAAGTTTATATGCTCGAGTACTAGACGTCGCAGTGACTGCGGCGATTGAAGATGTTATATATTTTTATAGGAACACTAGATACTCGAGTTGTTGATATTTGCATAAGTATAAACATTCCCGATTTATAGTAAGGCGAGCGGAGACGATACAATAAGTAAGGATCATCAGCTAGTTCGTAGCCTCGTAATTGTTTATCATTCTGCCACTTAGGTTAGTTCCCCGCGAAGTGAACTGAAGTGTAGGTCGTGTGGGAGGTGTATCACTGCCGTTACTATTTTACAAAATCGTTGCGGTTTATAGAAAGCTATATCCAGATCAGTACTGGAAGTAGTTGAAGCTTATGCACCGCGCGGTGGTGAAGCCTCCTGCAAACTTGCCAATATGAGTCTGATACCTTTACGTATTTGAGAATTATTGTAATAATGTTAGGTTAAGGTGATAAAATAAAGAGTATTCATTAAAATATGTTTTATTTATTCTCTCTTTACAATACAGTCGGTACACAAAATTAATTTGGAATGTGATGAAGGCGAAGCGAGCGCTCGAGCGGCCTGTGTCCGTCGCTAATGCAATCATGAGGAAGCTTAATGTATATTCAGAACTATTCAAATATCTCAATAACTTCGGCACAGACCTATTGATATTAACATAAAACATTCAAAGTCAAAACCAGTCCGTCCGCAACAAGCGCTCGCTCCAATACCAATAAGTGTAATAAATTCTTCTACCAACTTCACTCAGAGAGCAGGCCAAGAGTTATTCGAGTACAGCTCAGACACTTTGCGTCTGCACGTTGATACTTTGTTAAAAATAAAATGTATTACATAACACTTAAATATGACACAAGTTCATTAAGAATTGTAAATTTTCAACACTTTGCAAGTCTTAACCGACACTTGCAGTACATAATATTGATTTTTCTCTACAATAATGCTTTCGTAAGCGATGGTAAGAATATGATAAGTAATATTATGTATGTAAATACTAAATGAGTCAAAAATATGAAGGCATCACAGAAAAGGGCGGTAAAAACCTGCAAAGTGCAAACATTAATACAAGATAATATAAGATTTATTAAATTTAACTACATCTACAAACGCCAACTCTCCTACACAACAAGAATAAAGGATTTAATCGAAAATGCAAAGGATTTACAATAATATAGCAACAACAACGTAGCTTCGTTGAGATTTCCACACATGCACTATATTAATATAACAGTTTTAATATTCAGCGAAACAGTAAAGAGAATATGAAACGCTACAAATATATTATTATGTAAATATTCCGATAAAATCTTAGTCTACAGCAATCACATTACACTTTTATATACTTCGTCAAACAGATGGTTGAAGCAAGATCGCGGCAGTTGATGGCTTACTACGGAGGTAGTTGCGGAGCGGCATCGCCCGAGACTCCCGACGCTAATCAAAATTTGGCCACAGGTCGTTTTACGAATAATAATATGTACATATAAACCATGCTTAGATATATTTAACCAATTTCATATACACCTAATATATACCTCTGTAAAGAACAAACATCATATATTTGTATCTAGCATTTAGCATTCCACATGTCTTTTATTAAAATTAGAAGTGAATGCGGACATCAGTACTACAATTATTGCATCGTAACGACTCTATGATAAAATGTAAATAGTTCAAAAACCTCCAACATTTAGACGCGACGCGACCAGTAGGTACCTCACTAATGTTTTGTTTTGATAAAATAACATGCATATCTAGTGCTAACTTTTATGTTAAAACTTCATTAGAAAATTTGATAGGAAAATTCAAGAACATGCTGTATATATATGCACATGTGCTAATTATAAATCCCTTATGTATGTAACGCTCGCCTAAATTTTAAAATCGCCTACGCGTGTTTCACTTACAATATACCAACTTCATTATCCAATATCACTTACAATCAAATAATTTTCTTCGAGGAGTTCTCCGAGTCTCTGACGAACTGGCGACGAACTGGTCCCAGGCCTACGTCGCCTATCGTTACTTCATTCAAAAAATTCTAGCAACTCTACATATACCGAGTGGCTTTAAACCGTATTGAGGAATCTTATTAAGGCTAAGAGTAGATACAACATTTTAGACGTGAAAATAGGAAAAATGATCTAATTTAAACTATGAAGGTCACGGCCGACTGCGGGAAAAGCGAGTGATGTGGGAACAGTGCCCCGCACTCGCCTACTTGCGCCGGCGTGACATACTTCGCACACGTTGTGCTCAATAAACAAAGCAAACATGAAGGCTCTCAACTAGGTAAGATATTTCAGTGCTCGGCAGAGGCTCGAGGCTGCACTTACTGATTTGTTTTTATTTTTCCAACGAAAAGTAACAAAAACTTAGCAGTGCGCGTCCTCGAGACGAGACACTTCAAGTGCGCCAGCGATGTGCTCTCACGCGAACATGTGTATGTCAATTAACTTCCAAAATGCCGAGTATAAGTCTGCCGAGGAAGATGGCGGCGACGTCTTCATTGTGGGGTTTCTTTGATAGTGAATATATGATAACTTAATTAAATCCTCAAAATCTTCCTAATAGTCATCACTTAACAAATAACATCTAAAAGACAAATTTAAACTAAGTATAGTTAGTATAATATAATAAATTGATGCATCGGGCAGTGTTCGTAGATACACAAAAAGCGTCAAGCGGTTATATGTAAATGCATTTAGAATACGTTTATATAATTAGTATAACATACAATCTCCTAAATATTAAAACTAATACGATATTTTAGCAGCGATTTTCCGCAATAGTATCAAAACTTTCTATATATAACTATAATAAACATTAAAAGAGACACAAAAAGATATGCGGTGTAGCGACCGACGTCACTTTCAGTCGGTATACTGTATGTAGAGGCTGGCGTAGCGAGGTTGTCGAGAATAATTTTATTTTTCACGGCAACGGAAAGTTAATCGAGATTAGTTTTATTTTATATATATTATATTGTCGGTCCGCGGCTCGGCTGAAAATTTCTCTCAAATCATCTTTGTCAGCGACACCTCGGCGACTACACCGCACATTCACAGTCAGAACACTCGAAATTCCTTTAAAGTTAGAACAACGATAGATTCGGCGGTTTGCGCGAATTGAACACACGAGTAAGGCAGTGGTCGGAGCTCACACACTTTGTACACAGACAACATACACTTCACGTCACTATAATATAATAAACATCGTACATGGGTAAAAGAAATACATAATTCATCTTGTTGCAAACAGTAAATACATATGTAGATTTTATGTTTAAGAGCTCTAGTAATTTAAAAGATGACAGAAAACAGATGAAGCCATGACGCCTTGTTAAGCGGTTACTTCCTATACATAATACTTTTAATTTCAAACATATATGTACGAATATCTAACCCAATATAAGCTGTTGAGAATCAAGATACTAATATTATCATTTCGATTCGATGCCCCGCTTTTAGCGCGACGCGCGAGAAGCTTTTAGTAGATAAGTAATATTTACCTCATTGTTTTCATGCATACTAAACCCGAGGAAATTACACAAGCGATTAATATAGAAATTCGTACTTTTGAAGTGACTAACCATAATCCAATAAAAGTCGGTTTCAACCCCCTGACCTATCAGTAAAGCCAATTTTGTATTTAAAAATGTCCTACGACTAGCTTTACAAGTAGTCTTTAATTAAATAAAGGTATAATAAATTTTAAAAGCCAAACACGATCAACTTAATAGGTCAGTTAGCGAGCCATAAGCGGTAAGTTTTTTGCGCGGGCGAGACGGTCCTGGAGGGAAGCCGTGCCCGTATTACCAGTCCGTACGGTCCATTCTCGCGCGGCGCGCTCCGGGGCACGCTTCGCCGCCACAGCTTTACTGGGAAACTCGATATAGTGTCAGCTCTTTAAGGAATCATTGATATTTAAGTAACCGTTAAACTGCGCTAGACTACTTCTCGTGTAAACAAACATGTCGGTGAGCATTCTCTGACTGGCGCGTGCGCTCCAGTTGCGAGTACATTGTGTGGCGTCACACTTGTGCACTCCGCGGTGAGACAACGCTTAGGTGCTTGTTAATAATATAAAGGTATTTTCCATCTGACAGTAACCTTGTGCTGACATCAGATCGAGTTTATTGCGACGTCAGTTTAAACGTCTATAAAATTACAGCATCCCGAAACTATAAAGTATAATTAATGTAATCCTCGATCAGATCCAAATATATAGATTTACGACGGTATTTTTATTTTAATCACCTCCACTGTGTAAATTTAATTCTTCAATCGCCGGATACGTCGATTTTCAATCGAAGACGTCGATGGTCGAGTTCATAGTAAGAGTAGTGTGATAGCTTTTTATTTAACATGAGATCAATAGTAGTTTATTGGTGGAGGGCTACACGTGGGCGGGGGCGGGGGCGGTCGGCGCGCGGCGCCGGAGGCGGGCGCTAGTCGCGCGCGATGGGCGTGCTGCACGCCGCCGCCTCCGCGCCCGCGCCCGCCCCCGCGCCCGCTCCCGCGCCCGCGCCGCACAGCGACGTGAACACGCTGCTGGACGACACCTCGCGCACGCAGCGCTTCTGCTCCGCTGCAACAAACACAGCACCACGCTTTTAGCTCAGCACGTCAGCAAACGAGTCATTGAGACTAGACATTAACGCAGGAGATGTCAGATCTAACACTTTCTCTAGTCCTATCACATACACATACCGAAGTTAAACAAAAATTTATCAAGAGCAGAGGAAGATAAAGTGAACTAATAAGTTTAAGCGCTCTCCAAAGCACAGGGTTATGACACCACAACACGGGTTTTTACTGAAAATTTCTTATCACAAAAACACAAGATCTACCCTTAGTTGATCGTCAGTCTAAGTGGGGGGTGGGAAGGACTGACCACTTCTTTAAAAACAAACCACTTATCTAATGGTAAGTAAAATAAGGTGAAACGTTCGGAACAAATTAACATATCATGTGGAAATAAACAGTAATCAGTCAGTCAGTGTTTACAGTTGGTCATTATAAGCAAAAATATAGTTACGATGAGTCAAAAATGAAGTAATATTTTAGTAAAAGAACAATCTATCTGTCCACCGCAAGCCCGTCCGCTGGAGGCTGGCAGCGGACCGCGTGACGCGGACACGACAGGAAGTAACGAGTGATTAAAAATTTACGTCAAAATTATATTAACATCGAACATAAATTATTATACTATATCATAATATGATTTTTATGAAACATTTATTTATAACATTTTTAATACATAATATTTGAATCACTTTTAGTGCCATTTTTGTGCCGTTCAGTTTAAATATTAACCTTGTACTACTTAACATTAACAAAAATACTTATTACTTTTGTGTTAGATGTAACTCTACCAAATAAGCAAAGCGTGCTTACCGACAAGGTTTTGTACGTTGTCTATCACCACCTCTGTGTTGTAAGTGGCGTCGACCGCGCGCTGCAGGAAAGATGTCCAAGTGCTGAGCTCTGCTTCCTGGTTCATCAAAGTAAATAAATTAAGTTTATATCCAACATCTTACAACAAAACATAATTTACGATACTGACAACTTTAACTAATTTTAGTTAATACATCAACTGTTCGAGTTTTGGAAGGTAGAAGAGGTTTGTTAATAAATGAGTTTAGTTTATTACATCGCAACAAACTTACAACCCTGATACTTAGGGAGAAATAAATCATGTGGCAAACGAGTAGGTGGCACGCTGTACGAGATTTGCCTGGTAATGTTTTAGCCTATGATCATAAACGTTTTCCTCGTTAATCAACTTAATTAGGAAGTATGGCTCATGTCGATGTTCTCATTTTCAGATATAAAGTAATTCAACGTGTTTTCAACGGAATTGTACATTAATAGCAGCTCATTACTGCTTGTTAAGCAGTAACTCAATTACGTCCTAAACATGTTAGGGTTCCATCTCCAAAAGACCAAAACAACTGTTCTTATTTCGTCAATAATCGTAATAAATGGAGGTTAATATTTGAATTATAAAAATAGAAATACGCTGTCGAGGTTTCTTCTCTTCAAGTCCAACTTCAGACCACTTGATTAGTTTTATTTAGCTCTATACATATGTACATTTTTACGTGTATAGAATCTTCAAGATTGCGTATCACCATAAATTTGTAACATAATTTTAATAAATAAATATATTTAATATTTATCATAATTCTATTGTAAGTGATCCATTTTTCCTACATATGAAGCTGACCGCCGCATACACTTCATAGTACATCTGTGCATTTATTTACTTAACCGACCTCAATACATTCGTAGTAGGAATGTATTGCAATGCTTTGTGATCAATCAACACTGGTATAGTAAGATCTCTCGAGTTGGGCAACACGGAAGTCAGAGGTAAGACGTCGTGGGTACGTACGGTATGTATGTAGTATTAGATACAATTAGCGCGTTGTGTGCGTCCGCGTCAGACACGCCGGCAACACGCCCGAAATAATACGAGTATCTCGGACCAGCCTCGCGACTTTATCAGACGTTTGATTACTTCGCAATAAATGATACCGAGATTGTTTTATTATACCACGTAAAACTATTTATATTAGGCACTACATATCACGAAATTTGGCAAGTCTCCTTGCGTGTAATATACGAGCTAAGCAATATTGTTTGAAATAAATGTCTGACGTTTATGATTTCTAAATAATTAAGGACCGTTTTGCACATAACATTTCTTGAAGCCGTGGTCGCACTTACTGTATAAGTACCTACTTTTATTATGTTGGTGCCAAGAACATGACAGTTACAGACATGGTATGTATTTGTTTACTATAGTTAATGTTAGTTTTCAGCCAAAATCAGCCTTACAGCATGCACTATTTAATTAATTAATTAAAAATCTACAGTAGGTATGTTAATTACTAATTCCCGATGTGTCACTATATCTAAAATATTAGCAACATTTTTAACTCCATTCACTTAATCACGTCCCACCAATCATTTCTAAAGAGAATACATCGATCTATAAAAATATTTGCAGAAGTCGAAAAATTAAGAGCCATATTAGGCAAAATGGAGCTTGACTTCTAACAAAAAAGGATGATGGCCCCAGAAGAGGGCAATGGTCAGGAATCATAGAAACACATATAACATACAGATTTGTATTGCAGATAAAAATGTTATATAGATATTGACACTACAAAAATGTGCAAAATGTATGTTGACCGTTGATACCTGTCAAATTTTACTGTGCCAATTAGGTATAAAGGCATTTAAAAACTTATGGTAAAAATCCTAGATACTGTATAGGTATCTATTAAATATCACTGAACTGCTTGGAACTCTCAAGGGGCCCAAACTAGGTTAATTCCCGCATGAGATTACTTCACATCCAGCTGATGGTGATGAAATCAATAGGAAGCTACAAATAAAAATCTTGAAACTAGGCTCATTATACATTTGTTATCTGATTTTATTTAACGAATCCTATAAACAAGGAGTGGTACAAAAGCGTTAATTTTTCATACAATCTTAGAAACATAAAGAATTTATAGGTACTTGATAATAATATTTCACTGATTACTATCAAGTAAATTAGCTAACTTAAGCATCTACAAAATCTGGGTATTCTATAAAATTATTTCTTATTTTGTGGCGGTAAACAAAAATTGTAATGTGCGCTTCGGACGGACCGCATGGTACCTATCGAGCGTCGAGGACGAAAGCCAAGAGCCGGTGGTCGCGAAGCCGCACAAGACACGGTCTCGAGTTACACTCTCTTCACGTTATGTGTCACTCGCCAAAGTTTGATCGAGGCTTTATAAAGGTATCCTATACTCAAAATACTGTTTTTTTTTCATTTCATTTCGAATATCAGTCATCACTCATCACGGTCTTTAAGCACGAAAGAAAAAGATGTTTCAAAACAAGTATTTTTTGAAATATTTTTATATACATTCATACAAATTGCCCGAAGAACAGAAAACGAATAAAATATATGAATTCGCTCCTAGCGAAATTATTTTCATAGAACTAGAAGTTCTTTGAAACAGTTGTTTGCTTTTTAATAAATTATAATTATTTCGTTCAGTCACCTTTCACTCATAGAAAATTTAATTAAGGACGCGCTAACAACATTAAAATAATACAGTTAGTCATATTACAGGTCCGAAAACTTATGCGTACCAAATATTACACTCATTTATCATAATATCAAGATACATCTTTAGATTAAAAAGAAACAATTTCTATTAGAAAAAGACTATAATTTACGAAAAAAGTCGGCGTCCCAACGATGTGTTTATTGCGTAGGTACAAAATATATTATCGTCTATTAGTGGAGATGATTTAACCGAGACTAAACTGAAGATGCGTGCGCGTACTTCCTGAAAGACAACCCGTTACGCGGCATGCGTAGAACTAGACGAGCGCGCGCGTATAAATAGCCGTGACGGTCAGGGCCGCCGGCCGCCGCAAGCGGTCGCTGCACTATTTCGGCTGCGCCTGATGTCATCTAAATGCTGCTAGGTGCCTGTAATGGACACTTTGCACCTCGGAACTCTGTGTGAAATATGAGAAGCAGGGAGTCGTCATAAATGCTACATGAATTGAAATAATACAAAAATTGTACCAAAGTTATTATCATTTCGAAATAAATCTGAGAAATAATCATAAAAGGTATTTTTATTTAAAATATTGAATATTCGCGTAAATATTAAAAATTATAATTTGACGATTACATTGAAACTACTTATCTTAAACACATATGGACACTAAAAGGTAGTTGTTCCCGTAACCCTTTTCAGCTAAGTATAATGTGAAAGTTAAAGCTATCACTCAGATATCAATGGGTGAAGTTATAACAGCATAAGCTGTATCAATCACGGCTCGGAAACATTTTACAACAAATGGTTTATTTTGATAATGAAATGGTTAATGCCTCAGTCGTTCTTTAACCGGTTAATGAAAACGAACAGTTGGCTAAAATTAAGTAATGGTTAAGGTGATTCTTAGAGAACGTTTGGTATTCGGTTTTGATACTAAAATAAATAGGTTAATTCATTCATAAGTAAAAAACATTATAAGTGCCCTTCTAATAAGCCATTCACCATCACCATCATCATCAACCATGACGCAAATAAAAACGCTAATTAACCCATTTTAACCAGTTAATTTTAGTTGTGGAACCTAAATTCGTCAAAACCCGTTTTCCCGGATTTATCCAGTTAAAGAATGTAAACCTTAAGCCGTTTAAGCCTCTTGGTTCAGTAATCAAAATCGGTTCAAAATTTGAAAGGGTTTCATAGTTATGTACTGGTCATCAATGGGGCAAGCGGGCAGGCCGCGGTGCGATGCTGTTACCATGAGTGCTATGACCAATATAACGATGACGCCTATCAAATTAAACGACCAATGAATCCATCCTTCATGCCACCCAAATTACATTTAGTTGTCACGGCATAATTTAGGCAAAATAACGTGAATTTTAATAGCAAATAAAAAGGTTCTTTATATAACAATTCGTCTAAGTATCTTATTTAAAACCAATTTTCTTTAAGTCTTCGACGAGATTGAACGACATTTTCGGGACTATGGATATAAATGAGCTGACCATAACAAGTTTTAACTGTATTATTGTGTGTTCAATATGATTATAGCTTGTCATTTTCTTCAACGAAACAAAGGGACGAATACACAAGACGATAGGCATTAGAGAGATATAGGTCTAGGCTATAGAGTATAAAAATTCCGTTCGAAAAGTTTGCAAAAGCATATGTTTCTTTTGTTCATACCTATTCATTGTATTTTTAACCGACTTCAAAAAAGGAGGAGGTTATATGTTCCGTTGTATGTATTTTTTTTTTTATGTATGTTCACCGATTACTCCGCCGTCTGTGGGCCGATTTCAAAAATTTTTCTTTTGATTGGTAGGGTATAGTTCCGAGGTGGTCCCATTGTCACCAAGTCAGGATCTGATGATGGGATCCCAGGGAAATCGAAGGCAAGTCTCAAAATTTACAGGCACCTATTATGTTTTTGATATATTTTCTAAACCCGATAAAGCTTTTACGTATAAAAATCATCATCTCATGTGGATGAGCTGATGATGGAAGGTAAAATTCCTCAACAGTTGTTTTTTATGTGTTTTCACCGATTTCTCCGTGAATTGTGGGCCGATTTTAAAAATTTCTTTTTTGTTCGGTAGGGTATACATTCAAGATGTTCTCATTGTCACCAAGTCAGCATCTGATGATGGGATCCTAGAGAAATCGAGGGCAACCCTTAAATTTTATCGGCACTGATTACCTTTTTCATATATTTTCTTAAGCTGTTCAAGAATTTGTGATGATGTAAGGTATATATCCTCAACGGTTAGGAGTTGAAAGAAAATTCTTTTAATATTATACGTACTTATGAACTGATAGTCGTATTCCTTCAGGATATTAGGTGGATTGATAATAGAAGGTAAATCTTATTAACGTCTACGAGTTACGTGGAAAAATAGACGTGGACAAATCTCGATTGACTATAATTGTCGTTCATTTCAAAACTTCGCTGACTTATTGGAGCAGTAGTTTAGTTAGCCTTCCAATATTTTATTTAAACATAATAATTTCCACAAAAAAAATTAAAATAAATTATTTTTTAACAAAAATGAAAACCGACTTCAAAACGCTACAAATCGAAACTAAAAAGAAATAAAAAATTTTTTTAATTACTTAGTTATTGTTGGAGTCGGTGCCAGCCAAAGCAAAATAATCTTAATACAATTTAATTAATGTATCAATTTGTAAATATAATCAAAATATCCGTTCGAAAGTTCATTGCAAAGGCAGGATAAAACTGTCTTTCTTGGCTGGCACCGACTCCAACAATAACTAAGTAATTAAAAAATATTTTTTTCTTTTTAGTTTCGATTTGTAGCGTTTTGAAGTCGGTTTTCATTTTTGTTAAAAAATAATTAAAGAGTAGAAATAAGAGAAGTTCATATGAAATTTTATTGATATGTAAAATTATGGTCGTCTATTGAGCTAATAACAAAAATGAAAACCGACTTCAAAACGCTACAAATCGAAACTAAAAAGAAAAAAAAAATTTTAATTACTTAGTTATTGTTGGAGTCGGTGCCAGCCAAGAAGGACAGTTTTATCCTGCCTTTGCAATGAACTTTCGAACGGATATTTTGATTATATTTACAAATTGATACATTAATTAAATTGTTTTAAGATTATTTTGCTTTGGCTGGCACCGACTCCAACAATAACTAAGTAATTAAAAAATTTTTTTTTTTCTTTTTAGTTTCGATTTGTAGCGTTTTGAAGTCGGTTTTCATTTTTGTTAAAAAATAATTTATTTTAATTTTTTTTGTGGAAATTATTATGTTTAAATAAAATATTGGAAGGCTAACTAAACTACTGCTCCAATAGGTCAGCGAAGTTTTGAAATGAACGACAATAGTCAATCGAGATTTGTCCACGTCTATTTTTCCACGTAACTCGTAGACGTTAATAAGATTTACCTTCTATTATCAATCCACCTAATATCCTGAAGGAATACGACTATCAGTTCATAAGTACGTATAATATTAAAAGAATTTTCTTTCAACTCCTAACCGTTGAGGATATATACCTTTCATCATCACAAATTCTTGAACAGCTTTAGAAAATATATGAAAAAGGTAATCAGTGCCGATAAAATTTAAGGGTTGCCCTCGATTTCTCTAGGATCCCATCATCAGATGCTGACTTGGTGACAATGAGAACATCTTGAATGTATACCCTACCGAACAAATAAGAAATTTTTAAAATCGGCCCACAATTCACGGAGAAATCGGTGAAAACACATAAAAAACAACTGTTGAGGAGTTTTACCTTCCATCATCAGCTCATCCACATGAGATGATGATTTTCATACGTAAAAGCTTTATCGGGTTTAGAAAATATATCAAAAACATAATAGGTGCCTGTAAATTTTGAGAGTTGCCTTCGATTTCCCTGGGATCCCATCATCAGATCCTGACTTGGTGACAATGGGACCACCTCGGAACTATACCCTACAAATCAAAAGAAAAATTTTTGAAATCGGCCCACAGACGGCGGAGTAATCGGTGAACATACATAAAAAAAAATAAAAAAATACATACATCGGAACATATAACCTCCTCCTTTTTTGAAGTCGGTTAAAAATGAAGTTCTAGGAGTAAAAACTTTTGTAAGATAACTTTTAAGTGGATCTATTTTCACTCCATATGATCTTTATACCTGAATTGACTACAGTTAAATTCAAATACTAAAAATATCCTGAGAAAAAAATTAAGTATGTAAGATACAAAGTGGCAGTAAAAGTATTTAAGAACTGTATCGTGTATTACACCGTAACGAATTCACGTAATACAAAAATTAACGAGCCATAAAAATCTGGCAACAAAGCATGTCGTTGAGTGTTACACTAAATAGGTCACGAGCAAATAAGACAAGAGATGTATGCAAATTGCATCGTCAGTCAGGCAGAGCCTATAAAAACAATGGCTCTGACGCAAAAATCCCATTGTGTCGGACGTAAAAGGACGGAACTTTAACTCCTTTTCTACTATTCATTATAATTATTCTTAGCAAGCTTTCGTGTAATTTAATAATGTAGATCTAAGGATCTAATGATTAAAGGACACGGTAAATTATTGTTGAAAGCCATAAGCCATTATTCTGGTTTAATGAAAAGTCGTCGGTAGAAGTTGTCTTCCTGTACAGTGTACAGCTAATTGATACGACATGTTTAGATGAGAAAAGCCACTTTCTAAGCTAACTGGCTGAGCACTTAGCACTGCAAATTGGCGTCAGCGCGTAGTTAGTGTGATAGGAGCCCACGCGTGACGGGACATAAGGCAGGCGACACGATGTCACGACGCAGCGCTGCGCTCCCGCCTTCTGCTACTTAGAGATGAGACGGCCATGAAGCAAGCGTACTAAATAAAAAAGCCTAATATGTTTAATAAGATACCTTATAAATTTAATTTATTATGAAAATATAACACGAAAAAGTAAATTAGATAGGCTGAATTTATATAGAGAATTTAAACGCTGTTAGAAATATTAACACATTACAGGTTTAGGTTAATGTCAAACAGGAGTACTTAGACCATTTTTAATTTTCTTCCTTTAGAGCTAACTCGCTTTGAAATTTAATGAATAACGTTTGAGTCTTATGACACATAAATAAATCTGAAACTGCATTTATCGAAGTTCGTCGTATTCGCGTGTCGTCTGAACTCGCCCTTATTTTTCTTTGGCTTCGATTAAAATTATAAAATGACAAGGGTGTCAAAATTTTAAACAAGAAATTTTATCTCTATGAATATTTAATTTAAGCTAGCTACCTGCGCGGCGTGGCCGCCGGGACGGGGGAAATTAGGTCAGCGTCGGAGCAAGGTTAAGGACCACCGAACTGTGTCGCACATCGCCCTCTCTCCTCTCGCCGCGCTGGGATCCTTTATCCTTTTGAAACATGTTTTTCATTTGAATCATTTGAAAATAGTTTCAGCCTTAATCCATGAAAAGGATTCATAAAGCAAAAAATAAAAAAAATGTTATTTTCTTCCATATTCTCACTTTTATAATCATTGGCGCCTGATATTTATAGGAAACAAATAAATAGGTTACCTCCGAACAAGTTTCTTTGGAAAATAAGCAATAAGTTTAATTTATACGTCCATTCTGAGTGATGTTGATCATTCATTTACACAATAACGAATATTCTCACGCAGTTGTTGTTTAATGTTAAGTATAATATTTAAGAGATAACGTGTAATGAATTTTTATTATTGTTTAAAATGACAAATCCGAATACCGTTTGAAAGGTCAGGAGGTATAATTTATCCTAATTTGCAAGATTGCAAGTGTCGACCCGTTAATTAACCTTTGACTCGAAGGCTCGTCGTCTTTGATCGTAAATTAGCTCTCACGACAACAGAGAAAACTTTATGAGTGTCCAGTGAGAAAGAAATAAATGAGGTTGTCTCTATACTCATACGCCGCCAAGCACCATGCGTTGTACATAATATCTACATGCGCACTTTATAAAACTCTACTCCTTTATATATATTATATAAAGTCCCAGAACCAAGTTTTAGGATTAATCTAAATCTAAAAATCTATACTTAAAAATTTTGAAATCAAATGAAAATTTCGTTCGTGGCATCGAAACAAGCCTTTATGCTTATGCTTATAGGCTAATGGCAAAAGCAATCGCCCTAAATTTTTATCTTCGTACCTACAGGTTAATCTTCGGCCTTGTACTATGAATGGCTACTTACTTTCTAGCCCGACGAAGGTGTTCGCATAAAAAGGAAAATGAAAATGTTTCCATGTGTTTGCAAAATATTTGTTATGTCTGTAATTTTGTAGTGAAATCAACATCTAGATCAAATATCAAGATGTGAACTGTAGTGTATGCAAGATCGTAGAAAATGCCGCCAACAAAGAATTAAAAACTTATATTATAAATAGAAACACGTGTTTTTATAACTAAGTACGATAAATTTTCTTTTATAAATTCGTATATTCTATGGCGGACCTCCTTGGTGTCTCAATGAATTGTAAAATATTGTTTTGTACGGATTACGACGAGTATGTCAATGAGATATGAAAGAACTCACAATACCACGACCATTACAACAATATTAAAAAACTCAAATAAATATATCATAAGTAGATAATTTAATACTTTTTAATATTTAGGTACGGGAATATTTAACATTTTAAACAGTCATCTTTTCATCTTGAATGCTTTACATCAATCATGGTTACGAGAATCGCCATAGTAGCCACCATAATTGCTGTAACGCAATGGAACTCCCATAGTAGTTCAAAAACCAAAAAACATCTTCCAAAAAGTTGATTTCATTGTCCAAATATGCTGTAAAGTAAAACATAATAATAAGTGATAAGAGAACAAAACGGGACATAAAATGGTATCTATGAAGCCGACGAGACACTAGTCACTAGCACACGACTACAATCAAATGAATCGATATGAGGGCATACATAGTTATCGCAAGATTGCGAATCCGGAGCAGATACAGCGCGACCCACTTCCCGCTATCAGCTCCCGCTCGCGTCGCGATCTAATAAGCAATGACATAATCTAATGCCATAACGACAATGTTTTCATGATTTTCAGAGGTTCGAAAGATTAGTGACGTTTTAATAAAAAGGGTAAATGTGTATATTTAACAGTTTATGCTGTTATCTATTACCGCTGTACGAATCAGTTCAATTAAATGCGAACCTTTACTCACAAGGATAAGGGTCGAATCTAAAATCAACCTATTACAATATTACCATGTGTACTGTCCTCGTACCTAAGCATATTGACGTCAGTAAAGCACACATAACATGTTTGCCGAAAAACAATTTTCTTTATGAAACCTTCTTTTACATTTTTTAGTGTATAAGTATACATATTGACTATAGTGTTACTACTAAAAACTATAAAAATTACCCAGATGCCAATGCCAGTACTGAAGTAGCAGGCGGTAAACAGTTTATTTAGATTTAGGTGAGATAATTAAGGCGCAAGGTAATTGATTTAATTTGGCAAAAAGTACTTTGAAATCACTGAGGTGCTTCGACTTAACTTTTTTATAGAATATTGATATCACCTATAAATAAAATAACATTAAATGCTTAATATTTAAAAATGTCTTTATAAATATAAGAAGTAGAATTAAAAAAAAGAGTATACAAGTACATATGTATTAAATTAAAAATCTGATAAAAACGTAAAATGTTAAGGCTGCTCTCTCGAAAAAATCAACATTTTCGAGATCTTTGAGATCACACTGCCTTTCAAATATAAATGCTAGAACTCTTATACTTTTTTACATAGTTTTTCATTTCAGTCTGAGCAAACGTACAAAAGCAGAAACATGATTAGTTAAGTTTTGTAACACGAAAAAAATTATATAAAACACCATTATTTTGTCTTATTTTTGCTTTCTTGTTTGGCTGAATATAACTTATTAACTTGAAACTTACATTGAAAAATATTTCAAAGTCAGTGCTAAAATTGCACAAAAGTATAATTAAATATTATTTGAATCTTACTCTCTAAATTTAAAGAAATAGTTTTGGCGCTTACGGCTTTTACTTCCAAGCCACTGAGTCGCCCTGCGCGGGGCGAGGGACGCGTGGATGCCGTCACCGCCCATCAAACTCAGTGCCGCTCACGCATTACTGGACGACGGACCTACGTTCCTATTCCTACGCGTGAACTTGTTCCCGACTTGCATATCATATTTAGTGAATCAACAGAAAACATACCTACCAGTGTTACAGTATTACATCATGCCAAAAAAAAATGAAATGATTTGCGTGAACATGCTGCCAAAATGAGAGAGAGGAAAAGGTAAGTGAAGTTTATAACTCTAATTGTAATAGTCATATACCTATTACCTACCTGTTTTAATTTGAATTGAAATGAAATTATGTACGGAGGTACCTAGGTGAATGTTGGATGCTATTGCTTATTATTGCTTGATAAACGTTCCTTCAAACCACATATAGTATAAAAAATTACGACTCGAATACAAAAAAACTAATTGAAAATATTCAAAAATGAAACCACAGGAAATTATTTTGGTTTTAAAACCATCATATGTTCGCGCAAGCGAAGTTCGCTAAGGTCATGCACCCCTAGAAAGTGACGCGAAACTCAATAGTCATGTAATTTTGTGTAATTTTGATCATAGTAATAATATTATCATTCTCAATTACTATAGTTCGATAAAATGCTTAGGTTTATCAGTAAAAGTATCTGTATAATTTATTTACAAAAAAAACTAATAAATTATATTTAATTTGTCTTTCAGAGAGAATTAAAAAGATTTTTAGCGACTACTTTACTTCTAATTATTATAAACATGACATCATTAAATTATTTTAAAAACCCCATCACTATCAACATACGAATAATTATCTACATATTTTACGAGAGACAGGAAAATATGCGTGCAAGAAAGAAGTTTATTAGTTCTATTAGTGGTATTAACATTATGATACTTTTTCACCCACTTGCAGGTACAACTCCATTAGGTTACTCTTACTACATAGCATTGCAGCGTAAGATGACCTACACATAGAATAGTTACATGTGGCCTTCCTGTATGGTGAGTTATCTGAGGAGATATACCTGAGGAGATATAGGTACATGGAGCTGCCAGAGAGAGTGGAAGCTGAACCTACAAAAGTATGTAAGTTAGTTAAATCCATATATGGACTCAATCTTCTAGATGTTGAAATAAAAATTTTGTTCATTTTTATCTACTTATGGGTTCAAATCATCAGTTGGATCTCTTAATGATGTCAAAGTTTTTTAATTCATTATGTTGATGATGGATTATTATTAAGTAAAAGTAAAATTATTTTGTCTATGATTTGAAGTGGTCTCAAACAAAATTTTAATATAAAGTTATTAAATTTTAACTCATTTATAGGTATGGAAATAAATAAAACTATGGAATATAATAAGTATAAATCAAAAACATTATATTAAGTCAATAATAAATAAATTTAATTTGTCAGATGCTAGAAGTAGCAGTACTCCTGCTGACATAAAGTACATTTATGTAAGAATACAAGTAATGTGTCTGTTAATTTTCCATATAGAGAAGCAGTGGGAGCATTATTGTTTTTGACTTCTGTGTCAATTTTAATGTTGTAAGTAGGTATATAAATGATCCAGGTCCTTCACATGTAACTGCATTTAAAAGAATCCTTCGTTACTTAATAAATACAAAAGAAAAGTCTATTGTGTATAAAGGCAGTATAGATTTAGTCGGCTACTCTGATTCTGACTATGCTGGTGACTTAGATAGTAGGAATTCTAACACAGGCTATTTATTTTTAAGGAATGGGGGTCTAGTCACTTGGTCAAGCCGTAAACAAAACACTGTGGTGTGGCTTTATTCACTACTGAAGCCGAATACATGTCTGCCAGTGAAGCCATAAAAGAAATATTATGGCGTAAATAATTTTTAAATAATATTGGGGAGCCCCAGGAATCTTTCACTTTAAATATAGATAATCAGAGTGCAATAAAATTAATAAATAATCCTGTATTTCATAGGAGATCAAAGCATATAGGTATTAAATATAATTTTATAAGAGAATGTATCTAAAATAATTAATATTAAATATGTAGAAAAAGCATGCCAACGCAGATTTTCTGAACAAAGCTTTGCCTGTAAATAAGTTTAATTTTATTAGAGATTTGGAAATGTACTTAGAAGCATATTTTATACATATAAGAAATTATAGTTTGTTGTCAAGAAGCTTAGATGACTTAAATATATATTATATAAGTAAGGTTAAGTTTATATGTTACATAGAAAAGATTAAAAATGAGTTCTTTATTTGTTATAAGAGTGACACCTTTAAATTTAAGTGGGAATACTAGATAAGTAAATTTAATGTGATAGAGAAAAATGGTTGAAATTGGAGGAGGCAATATACCCTTTGATTATATACATGCCTATACCATAGTAAAAAGAATGACAAAGTAAACTTCATACAAACGCACCGCGCGCGGCTTGATTGTGTGCGTCATCGTATCTTTACGTTGCCGCACGCACACTCAAACAATATCTCGAACCGTTTATCAGTGCGCCAGTCAAGGCTGACGCCGCACAAGTTTCGCGCGTCACGGCTTTTCACTATATGAAAAATGTGTGATATTCGTAGAAAAAAATATTGCTGTGTCTTTGGGTGTCTAAATTCTTCATCGATTCCAGAGTTGTCTTTGTTCAGATTACGTACTGAACAGGAAAGGTAAACAATCACTTATTCTAGCATGTAATTTATACTTGATGATGAAATACTTATGTAGGTACTTTTATTTTTGTTGTATTAGTTTATTATTTTAATAGGATGTGATATGATTTTATTATTATACATATTATACTTTTCATTTTTTTTAATTGTTACTAATAGCATATTTATGTTTTTGTAAACGCAAGAAATTAAAGGATTTATTTTATTTTCTACTGATATATCAGTTAAGCAAGTCAGGCCTAATAAAAATAATCATAAACATGTAGAAACAAAATGTTTTACATTCTTAAATATATAAATAATAAATATTTTTTAATAACACACCCGGCCCAATGCCAATTTCTGAGCACTGAATTAAAATGTAGCTACAGTGACAACCCTGTGACAGGCAACTATGGTAACTATGACAGGTAATTATATCGCGGATTGGGCCGAAGTTGCCCTACTTTGTCATTCTTTTTACTATGCCTATACCCTATAAAGGGATTTCTATAAAAATATTAAATAAAAATATATTTATAACTTATTACTAACAATAGATATACATAAATACTTACTAACATTAGTTTAAAAAAAAGATGCATATTGTAACACTTCATAATATTTATATAAAATACATAAAAGGTTTTATTATTATTATTATAAATTTAAGGTGTCTTCGTAAATAATAAACTAATTTAGTGAGTCTTCATAAATACTGTATTAATACTTCGTAAAAAATGTATTCTTTCTCTTGTGTCAGCTACTGTAATCTGTATAATATACTAGTGTGTTTAATAAAAACTTAAATTATCAAGAATTCTTATTTTTAACCTTTCTGAAATACTACTGCGATTCAATAACTTCAATATGTGTGAATAAAAAACTTGCTTATAAAGTCAAAAAACAGTTTCATTTTAATTAATTGAGTGAGTGTTCCGTTCCCTTTTTGCCTATACCTTCAAAAACTACCTAGGTATTTTTAACCGACTTCCAAATAGGCGGAGGTGAACGGAATCATCTTATTTATGTATGTTCACGAAGACGCCTGAACCGATTTGGATTTTTTTTGGTTGCGAAGGGTTTACTACCCAGGTCCCATTTAAATTTTATCGAAATCCGTCGAGCGATTTTTTAAAAATTATCAATCAAAATTATAATTGACATATGACAATATTGTTTGAGGACTGAAATAAAATGATTTTTGCAAAATTAAAAACAAAATGCCAACGTCAGGTCACGTCACGGTGTTCCCAGGCGGTCACCCATCCAAGTACTGACCGCGCCCGACGTTGCTTAATCGGACCGGTGTGTTCATATATTGATTGAAAGATAATTTACTGTGATAATATAAGTGATAAAAATTGTTTCTACTATTACTTTGAGTAGTACGTTTGTAGAATTTGACGTTAGTTGCCGGTATGTATTATTTATTTACATCATAAAATAAAATAATTTTTTACATTATTATTTAATATGTAACAAATGTTCAAATAAATTAATAATAGATACAAATAATAATTATTTTATTTATGTAAAAATATTTTTTATGATATTTAAATAAACTTTATTTAACTAGATAATGCTTTATAATAAAACTTTCAATGTATTAAATACTCTTTTTTTCTATTATTATTAGTGTCGTTTTTATAATTGCATAAGTTGATGAAAAATGCTATGCAATAGCTTTACCGCGGCAGTCCCCGATTGCCACACATTTTTTTTTAAATAAATGGCTCGAATATGTTATTAAAAACATTTTTCTACAAATTACCTGCTTATTATGTCTACACTAATAATGGGAAAATATAAATTAAAAAAAAAGAAATCCGAGTTCCGGTAGGTAAGCCACTCGCCGGCGGCCGACGTAGCTTGTGGTCTAGCGGCATGACATAAAATGCGCGCGTAAAAATGTAGCGGAGGGAAAGCGAGTGGCGCGGGGAATAAAAAACATCTTCCAAAAAGTTGATTTCATTGTCCAAATATGCTGTAAAGTAAAACATAATAATAAGTGATAAGAGAACAAAACGGGACATAAAATGGTATCTATGAAGCCGACGAGACACTAGTCACTAGCACACGACTACAATCAAATGAATCGATATGAGGGCATACATAGTTATCGCAAGATTGCGAATCCGGAGCAGATACAGCGCGACCCACTTCCCGCTATCAGCTCCCGCTCGCGTCGCGATCTAATAAGCAATGACATAATCTAATGCCATAACGACAATGTTTTCATGATTTTCAGAGGTTCGAAAGATTAGTGACGTTTTAATAAAAAGGGTAAATGTGTATATTTAACAGTTTATGCTGTTATCTATTACCGCTGTACGAATCAGTTCAATTAAATGCGAACCTTTACTCACAAGGATAAGGGTCGAATCTAAAATCAACCTATTACAATATTACCATGTGTACTGTCCTCGTACCTAAGCATATTGACGTCAGTAAAGCACACATAACATGTTTGCCGAAAAACAATTTTCTTTATGAAACCTTCTTTTACATTTTTTAGTGTATAAGTATACATATTGACTATAGTGTTACTACTAAAAACTATAAAAATTACCCAGATGCCAATGCCAGTACTGAAGTAGCAGGCGGTAAACAGTTTATTTAGATTTAGGTGAGATAATTAAGGCGCAAGGTAATTGATTTAATTTGGCAAAAAGTACTTTGAAATCACTGAGGTGCTTCGACTTAACTTTTTTATAGAATATTGATATCACCTATAAATAAAATAACATTAAATGCTTAATATTTAAAAATGTCTTTATAAATATAAGAAGTAGAATTAAAAAAAAGAGTATACAAGTACATATGTATTAAATTAAAAATCTGATAAAAACGTAAAATGTTAACAGACTTCTCTTGGGCAAACTCGATACATCGTAGACCTTATCTATGCCTTCGAGCTAAGATAAAGGTCAAGAGTAAGCCCATCTATAATAAAAAAAAAAAGTAAAATATATATTTCTGTTATTTCTAATAGCTGTATCTATTTCTTATAAAAACAAAACAAACAATTAACCTTCTTATAACAATTTAATCAGCTCTTGTTAAAACACCAGTCTAGAAAAGGTCTGGAAAAGGTTTATTACTTCGAGACAAGTTACATTCAACAAATTATTGTCATAGAGATTAGTCCTGTAGGTCAACTCTAAAGCCGTAGGCCGAGGGCGGTGCGTCCTGCGCTTTCTCCGCCATTAGCGCGAACAATGCCCGCCGCCCGCCGCCGCCCCGCGCAGGCAGACATTAGAAAGCTAATTTCCGTTTATATGCAAATCCCATGCACGAGATATTACAATTGCCCTCATATTTTATTGTAGTGCTGTACTTTTACTAAAGGCTCCACCAGAGCGTGTCCGCGCCCGAACTCTACACCGCGTACATCTCGTTAGTGTTTCACTAATCTCATCTCTTCCGGACATAAACGGTAATATTTTGAAAGTGAAATAAATTGGCACCCATTACCGCTGTAGAGCAAATAATGACGATGAAATGGCAATATTTGCGAGTGGGAGGGAGGGTGTAATGCAATAGATTTCACTTACAATTGAATTTATTTTCTTCTAATATATTTATATTATAAGGCAAGCGTTATAATTTCACATAGCGACTACATATTGATCATTAGATGGCAGACCACATACGTTCGTTACGTGTTGAAAGTGACAGTGACGACTGCGTCTCTACATTTTAATTACAAACGCTGATGTCGATGCACGAAGTGCAGTTTACGTTGTTGTTACCATATGAGTATTTACGCATATGTAGCATACTCACATCACATAAACAAGTGTTCTTTGTTGTGCTGACATCCTGTTGATTTATTAATATTACGTACAAGCGATCTAATTAAAACTAAAGTATCATTATTCTTAATAACCAAAACCGAAAACTAATTAAATGGCAGAGTAAACAGCCATACAGTCTGACCTGATCAGATCGGCAGTGCGGAATGATTGATGCCGACACCCAGAGGTCGCTAACCTGTTGAGCAGACGTGCTCCATCTACTGCTATCGGCGCTATCGCTCCACGCGTTGTTTAATTACCACTCGTTCAGACAACAGATAAAAGGAAGGACTTAGCTCGTGGATTAATATTGTTTACACGATTGACTTTGATATGTGTATATAATAGTATCTTTGTAATACTTATTATCGGACGAGTTTGGTAAACATATAATGCGAATTAAAGTACACTAATTCGATATACGCTATCGTTATCAATTGTCCGACTCAAGAATATTAAATGAGATTGATGATTGAGACGGTGCTGTCATCTGATGAGTTGCGCTCACTTGTGCCAATTGATTGTACCTAATTGGATTACGCGGTACGGACAATTAATTTAAATGTTTATGACATATGTATCACTCGTTATTTATAGGTACTTTTTAGAGTGTCGTTATATATTAATAAAGATTTAAAAAAGCTGCGAAGTTGTAAGTATTAAAAAAGAGGAGCTTAAAGCTCCGCGAGAAAAATACAACTACATACGTAAGTATTTGTCTCTGCTCAGGAAAGGAAATCGTTAAGTGTCTAGCCGCTATAATTTTCCTCAGAACTACGCTTTTAAATTTTGTGCATTTCAAAAGAATTCAGTTTATTACAAAATTTAAAATGCATCATCACTTCGGCTAGACGTCGAGACTTCTAGACAACAAAGTCGCGGCGCGCCAGTCGGCGACTCATCGAGTGTTGGCTCTTGGCAGTCGGCAGCGGTGCCGGTTCACATGGACTTAGCCATTATTAAGGCAATAAATAAGCTCTACCTAGCTCTTTTTTCTTTAAACAATATTTGTCTCAACTTTAATATACTCTTAATCAATCAAAAGCAATATTAAAATCATTTTAAGTTGACCGCAAATGATTTAAATTTGCAAATGATTTTAAAAATTTTTCGTGTATGTATGTAAATTAACTAATATTCTAGTAAATGTTATAAATTGAAACACTAATAAATATTAAATACTAATACATACCTACCTATTCTTTGTAATCTATGTAGGTATAGACACAGGTATACTCTATTTGGCTAAAACTGGCCGAAAAAACAATAAGGACTTGGGTAATTGGCGAAGCGCGTCTCATGTCATGTGTCACCGATCAATCAGGGTCGCCGCGAGGAGGCGTGAGGCGGCGGTGAGCGACACATTTACCGTGTTAACGCCATAATTGCCGCTCAACTGGTCGCTCGCCTAATTGCCGACCATGTGATTTCATCGCAAACCCTCGTCCAGACGTGCATTCCCCCGACGCGGCGCGACGCGAACCACCGCAAGGGGACCCGGCAGACATGTCAATCGTTTCTGTCTACATCCTTATTATTGAGAAAAATAAATAATAACGACAGGTATGGTAAAACCCAACGAAAACATTGAATAAAGAATGGTTCAATTATTTATTAATGAATTTCACTTGTCGCTTTTAAATCGACGTGAGTTACACCGGTTTGATCGCATTCCACGCCCTGATGTTTAACGACCAAATGACAGGTTTCGAAAAAATTACTTATCTTTTCATTCTCAGTTATATAGACATAAAGATGATTATTTTGCGATATATGGGAGGCTTAAAAGTACCTACACACCATTCAACGTCCAGCACAAAAACGCCGCTTCACACAAACAAACACAAAGCTTCTGCTAATAATAATAGGAAACCGTCTACCACAAAATGTAGTAAAGCTTGGGTTCAGTAGTAATTTAACTAAGTATTTAACTTTAATGCGAGTATCTTAATAGCAGCGTTGAACTTGGCGCAGTCACGAGCGTCTGACGAGCGATCACCGCCGAGCAGGTAACACGGTTAATTACTAACAGAATTAATGTTACGGCACCTTCGCTATCCAGGTTCACATAGAGTTAAGATGGTCACGCGGTCTCACTTCTTAGAAATAAATTGTGTTATTTAATTTTTTATTTCATTTTGCATTTAAAATTTTAGAAATAAAAAAGCAATAAGTTGTACTAACTTACAATTATGTTTTTATAGATTTACTGTTGTAATAAATATTATGGTGTTTTTTGTTAAATATTTCAAGCAAACGCTGCTCGGGATTGGATAATATGGGTGTCTACTGTCTAGGCTTACGGTGTGTACCTACAAATACATGGCTCATTGGCTACATATTAGACAATTAGCCTATTCAGAGGAAATTGTTTCTAGCAACTGTAGCTAAATACATAGGTATATAATACTCGTACTTGTGATCCGCCTATTGTCATACTTACTACCCGACGAGTGTTCTTAGTTACTTTTTCGCTATACATAAAACATTAAACAAGATGTGCCGAAATAAAAACTATGTCAATCTCCGGCTCTCATCATAAAGCAAAAAAACTCAAATACTAACTACGAAGTAAAATTAACGGTTAAAAATTGCAACAAAAAATGCCTGTAATAATTTATTATAGCACGTTCTATTTTAAAGTACCTCCATAGTACGTATTAGGTTTTGCGGCGTTTGCGGTCAAGCCCGGCGTTACGAAACATCCGCGGCAGATGTAATTACGCCGCGCTTCTGTGAACGAGCAACAAAAGTGGACAATGAGGATGATTTAAGTGAGTGAGTGTGAAAAATTGTGCGCGGGCGAGGATAATCAGCGGATCCGCGGATAGTGTGATGAGGGTCATCGCCCCCGCCGCCGGTTCCATTGTTGTCATTTCGAAATTAGTTTTTTTAATTTTAATACCTACATGACGTATTCATTTTACGTATTGACACTTGATCAATCATAAAAATACTTTAGATACAGAACTAACTAATTTATTTATCATTAGTTACACGTATGACCCTAGAAAGATTAATATAACACAGTGGGTCACCACTCACCAGCACATCACATACAGCACCAATATTGGCATCGACGTAATGGGCTTGTAGAGTAGAGCCCTGTGCGAGGTGTCGCTATTAGCTCGTGCTAGATGGACAGTGCGACGCGGTCATCGCCGTGTAAAAGTAAAAAATGTTTCGTATAACATGCGTAATCTTCTAAGATTATAATTTAATTTAAGGGGATTACCTCGCTCAAATCTCAAAAACACTATAAGTTTAAAGAAGATTGTAGATGAATCCTCTCGTGCGATTTCTATATAAAAAATATATGGTTTACTTAAGGTTATCATAAATACATGATATTGTTTTAAATTTAAATAAACTCTCCCAAATTTGTAAAAAAAAAATTATTAAATAGGGCCTTTTTCAATGTAAATTGTAAATTCTCTCTGTAACGGCTGAATAGTTTGGCGTGAATTTTCTACCAAAAAATATATAATGACGTATTTCACAATTGGTATTGGTTTTTTTTCTTATTTATTCTAATATTCTTAAATAATAAATAAAAACCCGAAACATAACCAGTACCCCGCTGAAGCACCCCCGCTACGGCCTGTGATGCGTATTGTCTATTTTTTCTTACTTGTCTTAAATAGTAAACAAATATGGCGGACAGGTAACCAGAGATAATTTCATAGAGATTGCAATGACGAATGAATGACAACGACTGAACTTAATGGTTTTTATGCAGTGAACGTAAAGTATTGGGTAGAAATAATACGATTATTACGTTAATTTGATAATTTTATTACTCGGATATGACCTCCTTACTAATAATAATTTTAATAATTTTATTTTTCTTTTTGTCTGAATATAAAGTCATTTTTAAAACTTTAAATTAAAAAAGCAAATAAGCGATCGAAAGATCTCCGAGAGCGAAGTCCCTCACTCCATTTTATTACACAGTGCAATAAGATAAGAAATAATAATAATTACAATAACAAATAAATAATCAGTATAAGTTGGTTAAC
This sequence comes from Boloria selene, assembly GCA_905231865.2. Classification (NCBI taxonomy): domain Eukaryota; kingdom Metazoa; phylum Arthropoda; class Insecta; order Lepidoptera; family Nymphalidae; genus Boloria; species Boloria selene. The sequence goes on from HG993145.1 coordinate 193,880, forward strand.
AGCAATTAAAAATCTTCTATATTCTACAGATGACACTCCTATTTTAAAACCTAATAAAATTTGAAGAAAAATGTCGTACTTTGTAATTTACAAATATTGTTATTTTTTAAAGGTTCAGTTTCCATTCTCGCCAAATAATTTTACATGTTACATCTCTATGATTCAAAGACAAAGTAGCGTATCGAAACGTCAAAATGTTTTGTTCATATTTTATCTATAGAATTTAGTTCTGTTAAAATTTCAATTTTAGCAAAAATAATGTGTTCAAATCATAAATAAACAGCTTTTATAAGTGTAATTCATAGTGTATGTGTTTCTTAAATAGTTATAAATGATGAAACCAAGTCTAAAATGCGGGATTTTCCGAAAATAAGTGATTTTCGTTCAAAGCAGCGTTTGTTTACCATTTAGGACAAGTAAGAAAAAAATAGACTATAGGTACTCGGAATGCGATACAACAGTGTCTCGATGACTCTTGTGACGAGTGGACTACACGCGCGTTATTTTTTCCAATTAATACCTAAAACTTCTCGTTTTGAATGATTTTTGAATTAAACCATATTGTAAATAGTACAAATATAAATATTTCGTAAAACAAAAACAGAATTTAAGTTTGTAAGTATATGTAAAATGGTTTGTAATTTCGTTTTGTTTTTTGAACCTATCATAGAGTAAGCCAGAATATAATGTGCCTAAATATGCCTAATGCCTAAAATATATAAGAATAACTAAGGCATTTTTTAATATTTTGTTCACACTTTATAGACAGTTATTGTTTATTGCTCACATACAAATATACCAATACCTACATCCTAATGATATTACAAATAAAAAATAGGGGCGTTTATAGAAGTAAGCCATTTGTAAATGTTGGAACCTAGGTCATCTTAACTATTACCGTTACTGAGAACCGTTTACCTACTTACCTACCTGGTCATCAGCAGACCTTCACCATATAACATTTAGTAAAATGAAAGCTATGTCAGCAGGCATAGTGCATTGTGTAGTTTAATATAAATAATATAAATTATGATGTAGGCAGATACTCGTACAAGACTACAAAAACTAGAGGAAAGGAACAAAATGAGATTTCTCAGAGATCGAATCAAATAGGCATAAAATGATGACAACGCGACACATCTGTGTTCTTGCTTAATCTTCACTTCGTTTTATTGTAGTACGGTCGTTGGTCGGTAGATGGCGTTAAAATAACAAATTATAGTACAGATATCAAATCCTCAAGGTCATCGGGCGAGGTAGGCGCCTTAATAACGAATAATCAAAATAATGTATCGACCTCATCACTTCACGAGAGGTATTAATGTTATAACGCTTCGTCTAAATCGTTTAAATCTATATAAAAACTTAAATTACTCAATAAATCTTCGTCAGACATGTTAAGGTCACTAATTTTTTGATCACGAACTATAATTACCCATGTTAAAAAAATAGTCATACAGCCAATTTATTCCATCCACATTAGCTTCAAAAATGTTCCTATGTATAGTTTTTTAAAGGAATCCTATTCAACATATATACCAACTTGAACTATAAGGTTAGTTAATGTCCTATTTAATGTTACCTAAAACTAGATCTTGTCAAGTAAGTAATTCTGCGTACTCGTATGTACGCGTAGTCGGATAGTGACCAACACGTTATACTTATGTACTTATGTTACAAACAAGTTACGTCGCTCGATCCGACTATTGAACCCGCCGCAGAAACACGAGCTAGATCCAATAATCTATGCTTTATCTTTGTTTTCCCGCAGACCGCACGCGGCTCACTGTTTCGATTAAATCAAATTAAGCTATCGTTGTACATTCATAATAATATAAAAATATGTTTCAGAAATTAAACTTAACGTTAAGAATTTTAGTTAATTAGTAAATAAATTCATTTAAACTTTAAAGCCATTTGTATTGACAGTGTATTTGCTCATTAAAGTTGGTGGGAGCAGTATGTATAACATTTTTAGATGAGCAAAATATTTGTATTTCACTAACGACTTCTTCACGCTGTAATGGCTTAAACTTTCAATTGACAGAAACTCGGATTTGGGACATCTTTTTCTGGGGAGTGAAGTCGCCGAAAACTACCTAATTAATATAATATCACTCGTGTCAATTTAAATTCAAACGTTGTAGGTACGTCTCTTCCAATAGAAACTCGCAAGTACTTTGACAAAGGAAACTAGGCGCGTCCAGCAAAAAAGCACAAAGCCAACTTAAATAGGTACTGCGCAAAAACTGAACATAAGACGTAACAATGAGATTTCCTCAATCCCTGGGTACCTGTGTACAAACACCATCTAAAAACTAGTGAAGTCAGTTTTTACTTGCGGTGTGCTTCAAGGCAACGACCTATAGCCAATTATACCAACAAAACAATGTAGAGCCTATTTGTCGTAAAACCCTAGGTATATTTCCATGGTCATTAAAAACGTATAGTAAGTACTAAGTAATAAAGGTCTGAGCTGTGCCCAATCTTACATAGAGAGTTTCTAATCCTTAGATAGGAACAAAGACGAAAAGCACAAAGACCAGCTTAATTATATTTCAATAATCTATTTTACATCTACATTCAACATTTACACCATTGACTAAGTACATAATTACGATTAAGTGAAAGATAAATAAATGGAAACCAAAGCATTAATGATTTTGTAGAACAAAGAAACCTTTGTTAACAGATTAAAGAGGAAGATTACAATTACAACATGAGTCTCGTAGCGCAGTGTGCCGACTCGCCGCTGACTGACGTTAAGGACGTACGCAATCTCGTAAACAAAAAGATTCAATGGTGGGAATATTTAACTCAACAATACTATGCCAAAAACGGCATTCACACTCCGTTGCAATCTGAGAAAATGTCTGTATAAGTACGATCCTATTCATACATGTTTCATTAATTACCTCCTTGTTTTATTTGAGAAATAAGGATTGTATCATCGCACAATGGAAATTATTATAAAGGCGTCTCTAATTGAAAATACGCACAACGCCAAAAAAGGCGGTTACGATTTTTACGTAAAAAGACTGTTTCGAGAGGCCTGTAAGACTATAACGAACACAACAGTATCTAAATATGTAGAGCGCTGTAATATGTCAAAGTACCCGCAAACCATCCCGCGAGGGCAAAAAACCATTTGTCGTAGTAAGCAAAGCTGTGAGAATGCACATGAGGGGCGCACAGACTAGTGTTTGCCCTTTGACGAAGCGTAATGCTACTTCAGTCTCTTCAGCTTGGAGGTTAAGGCTCGTCTAATGACAATGTCATTTAAAATTTAAATTAGAGATTTTTTTATAACGTAAAATAAAAATATATTTTTTTTATATTTTTACTACGATTAAACAAATGACAGGATGATTATATATTTTAAATCAAAATTTAAAACTAACAATTTCCTCGCTACTAGGCATGTTTACAAATTTAACACCGAAATGTAATAAAAACAACTAGCTACTTCAAGTGGAATTGTAGTAATTCAGTATATTTATTATAAGTATATTAAAGTTAGTTAGTAAAGCGAATTCTAAAAAATTTTATTCATAACGATTTCTCTTGATATTCCGTAAAGTTTCACCGCCGACGTAATGACACGCGACATTAATATGTGATATTAATATATGAATTATGAAATTAAACACGATTATACATCGAATATGTAGAAGTAAGCGATAAAAGCGCGACGCAGACGGTATAAGACACGCGATACGGCGATTGTAATCGTTGCCTAAAAACAAAGCCAATATCTCGATCCGTGACCGACGCGACTTTCTCTCGCTGATTGCTCACATCACCACGTGAATCATTCTTTCTTCAGAACAAGCTTTGACCGTGTTCATAGGGACAAGTCGATCACGATCACTTGTGAACTCACATACCTACATACATACATACCGGTTTTAACAATTTCCATACGATTTGCGCGGAATTTGTATTAGTAAATTAGTTTTTAAATATTTATTTAGTTTAGGTTTAAGTTTAAACGTAATCTTGATGACGCGACTTTACTTAAGGTTACTTCATTGTAGGATAACAAAGAGCTTTGTAAGAGCGTATTTAGCCAAGGTACAGCTAAGTGCGGCATACTGTACATTTTCTTTGTATACATATAAAGGAAAATCTCACTCTTTTCACTTCAATGATTTAAGTCGAACTAAATCCAGAATATGGGAATGTCTAGCTGTCTAAGTCCAACTTTACAGATTTTTTCTCGAATGGTTCGCTTTTAAAGTTGAACCTATTTCTTGCTATGAAATCTAAACCAGTATGCTTATAAAAGTAAATCGGTTACGTTTACCACTAACTATTATAATAATGTTAACAATTATACTGTTCAAATACGAATTCTTAAAAACACGCGTCATGATTACGCGTGTACTCGTAACATATAATTATGATTTTTAACACAATACTATTGTAAAGTTTCGATTAATTATAAAATCTAAAATCTATAAATACCGCTTCGTCTTTTTTCAAGGTTAATTTTTTCTCAGATATTAAATATTTTTTCGCAGTAGGTAAAGTCGTATAACGAAATTCAACTAGGTATGTAAATGTGTGTGTCTTTTATCGTCATTCGTTTACAGACAGACATAAAAACTAAAAATCTAAAAACTGACCCAGTTTCAATAAGATTTTCCAAAAAATATTTAATGTTACATTAATATTTACATTATAATATGTTATGTATCAATAATATGTCACAGCGCTATTAATTGAGCAATTGTTTTTCATAATAATTGCAACTCATTAAAATAGCATTTGTCTTACTCTGCAGGAGGGAAGGTAGCTATTATACATAATTACGATGTCGATGCGTTGGTAGCCTTCAGCCTTCACCTGGCTAAATACATACATGACATGATTTTCTGTTAATCCGTAATTTGACGTACAGAGATTTGAATAAATAAATACTTGATTAATGCTTTAGCAAATAGTACCTAATTACGTGTTTCTATTATTGATTCCTACAAAGCCCGCTTTGTTCAGTTTTAAAATGCTTATCGCACAACCTTTGGCAACTTATTTTGCTTTTCTTTACTGTGTCTGTATGTTTCTCCGCTTACGTCTTCCGAACTATGTAATAGATTTTCACTAATCTTATTGAAGGAGACAAAAGAGTTGTTAAGATGATAAAAACGTAAGGTGGGGTTACACATGGCTGGCTTCAAAATTACTGGGGTCGCTCCGGGTACTTCTCTGTCAAGCAGAGTGGACTTGGAGCGGCCTCAGGCGGCAGGTAGCGCCGGGGCGCCGCAGTAGTGTGCGAAAGCGATCCCGCGGCGTCCCACTTTAGGTGTTAGGGGGGGTGCTTGGTTTTTAGTTGGTAGGACGGCCTTTCTGGTCGGTGAGTTCTACACCCATCCGGGGGATCGGATGGTGTGCGTGAATGCATTTTCCAAGCGTAATAAAAAAACGGGTTGGCTTCAAAAGCTCTCAGGCTCACGCACATCAGCTTAAACTGCTTGTGTGCGGAAAATCCGTGCAAGAAGAAGAAGTAAGAATAGAAAAAGACATTTACAGACGACGGGTGTTGCTACAAGCGAGACTCACCATTTTGGCGAGCATGGTGTCCATCTGGGGCTGGTGCGTGGCTGCGAGCAGTTGTCGGATGCGGGCGGCGTTGGCCACGCACTGCGCCATGCAGCGCTGCAGCGCGGAGGCCTGGCGCGCCAGCGCCGCCGACAGCGGCACCTCCCCCGCGCCCCCCGCGCTCCGCAGCACCGACTCCAGCACGTGCGCGTGCTGCGACACGTAGTCCAGGCAGCGGCGCAGCTCGACCGCGTCGCGCTGCTGCCGGTCTGCGTTGCGAATTGTTTCACTTATAACTATACTATTATAATAAGAACACTAAAACTGATTTAATATTAGTATTGTTCTCTTCTTTAATATGAGAATAATAAGGTAATAGTTATGGCATGCCTTAGTTATTTATAAAGACATAATTCTCATAATTTGGAAATAAATGGAATATAAAATTGTATGGAAAGATAATTTATAATGTAGAATACCGTCTCCACTCTAGCGAAGTCTCACTGAATATTTAAGTACCTACTACAGGTGTTTACTTTATATGGTATAATGAACATGAGCTATTTATTCTCCCTACAAAGACAAATGCACAAGTTTACACTAACATGTGTGTAATCAAAGTATAAAAGATCAATAATAATACTATATATTATTGTATAGGTATTACTAATTCTTGTTGTTTTAAACATGGACACTTATGACATTATCAAGTTCGGATTTATAAAATAAAATATTTTCAACTAATAATATACTTTGTTATTGTTAATAAAAAAAAAACACAAAATACCTCAATAAGCAAAATAACAATTGTAAACAAGATGTTCATTTAAAAGTTGCTGTAATGATTAAAATATGTTTATTCAATGAAATGTTATAAGTATAGGATATTTATTCAGTTAAAAAAATTATATTAAACAAAATTTTATTTATTATAATAATATGTATATTATTTGTATATAAATATGTAATTATAGTAAATAAAGAGAACACAGTTAAAATATTACAAGATTGAAAATTATTAATTATACCAAGCATTAGAAAAAGAAAAAAATATATAGACATATTTCATTAAATAAGAGCTAACATTGAATTTAATTGTTAATGGCTTTAAAACGTGCTTACTTACATTTACTAATTAGTAATTACTTCTGATATTTTGATAGTTAATTATGTGCATAATGTAAGGATATTTTGAAGTAAGAAATCTTTAAATTAAAAGTAAATGATTATTTACGGATTAAGAATTTTATAGTTTCACCCACTGTGCTTTCTCCTCAAATCGGGAGAATACAATGTACAACTGAGCCCAAACCTGATACAAAAACGATAACTCATAAAAATCCGTTTCATTAATTTCAAACATTTGAATGATGTTTAAAAATTCAAATAATAAGTACATGTTTTTATAAATTGTTTACCATGAAAATCATAAATTCGTTGAGTTCTTCTCTGGTATTTTTCTTCTTGAAGCTGTCTATCAGCTTCGGCTTGTTTTTCCCGCGCCTCTAGGACCTCCAGGAATGAAGAAAATAGAGATTTCCTCTCGTTTGTATTTGTAACGGTTTCTTGCATCTTTATTTTTAAATAACTCAGACAGTTAACTGAGATAGACAGCGATTAGCTAAAAAGGATATATAATCAATGGAATATATACCCTTTTAATACAGAAAGGATGTTTTAACCAAGAAAGACCTAACTAAATAAAAAAGAAATTTAAATCACACAACCACTCACAACTCCACACAGGCAACAACTGACAAGTAAGACTTAAGAGTAACAACTGAAGTGACAAGGACAACCTTCAACTGACAATTGATAAAATCAACAATCGGCAGTCCTGTCAAAACAAGTACCATTTACCAAGCTGTAGCGAATTGCCAGCTGCAAATAACAGGTACTCGTTAAAAAATTAAACATCACAATTTTATTTTTGTACATTTCTCAATAAAAATCATTATTTTTATTATCTTTTTCTATCGATAAGTCTTTAGTGGGTCAGAGATTTAAATAAAAATGCAAACTCCAGCTGACTGAATAATTTATTTGACTTAACACCCTAAATATATATATACAAATATGTTGGCATAATCTATACCCTAGACAGCGTTAGCTCGACCGCTCGACCAATAGCAACGCGCCGTCGTGAAAAACCGCGCGCAAAGCGCGGGACGCCATTTCCCGCGTGGGCGGCGTGGCGTCATTCGCTGCGTAGGTATAAGTAGGAGTGGCGTGCGCGCGCGCGCGCCTTGGATCGGCCCGACTGCCATCGAGTGAACACGTCAGTGCAACCTCAAGTAATCGTGCGGACCCGAACAAGTTTTTTTTTGTAACCACGGATTCCTACTTAGTTTGTTTGCAAACTAGGTGGAATCCGGCCACGCATTTACATGCGTCGAGGGGACCTCCCTCCCCACCCAGCTGCTCGACCATAGTGGTCGCGGGGTCGCGATAAGCAGTCGCTCACGTACGCATCCCCGGCCGCTATGAGCGGTCAACATAAAGGCCCTTTTCAGGGCCCACCAACATCGCGTGAACGGTCGCGCTCAAGATCCCGCGCGCGCAGCAATCAAGACCCGCGCCGCGCATCTACGACGCCGACTACAGTTCCCCCCTTCCCTCACCCCTCCCCCTCCGTCGCCGCTGCACAAGCTTCCCCATCCATCGCGATTGCTCGCGTTCCTTCGCCTTCCGTCGGCCTTACTCGTGGCCCCTCCCCCTCTCCGACACCTTTCCCCTCCGTCGCCCAGCGACCGACGACGCCAACACCACTCGGACCGCGTGATCCTCGCGCCCCTCGCTCAACCGCGCCGCGAAACATACTCGCGCACGCTGCGACTGAACACGGGCCGTCTTCACCGGTGCCTCACCTGCCTGCGACACTACAGTCAGCGGAAAGAAGTGAAGATTCGACGTCCTCAAGGGTGTCTCGTTCGAGTGCTAGGACCGGGCAGCAGAAGCGCTCGCCCTCCGCACCAGCGCGCACCGAAGCAACCCAACTATCGCCTCAATCCGTCCTCAACCAGGACCTGCTGGTGATAGCCGCGCTCCAGCGAAAAGGATGTCTGTCGGCCTCGTTGATGGAACACATTTCAGTGTTCCTCAACGACAGGCTACAGACGTTCGAGCCTAAGGAGCCGAAGACTGCCGATACCGCCGCCGCCACCCCAGTCAGGCGCCCTCGTACGCCTGAAGACGAACAAACCACAAGCAAGCGCCACTGCCCAGCGGGTTCAGAGAACCAAGTACCTAGAGACCCGCGCCTCCGTGCAAGGATGGAACAACCCACGCCGAGCGCTGCCGCCGTACCGCAGGTCCCTCCAACGACCTTTGCGGACGCTCTGCGGACCCAGCCCGCAGCACCAGCACAAGCAGCCACAGCCGCTCCCGCCACCAGTGACAACGCTGCCCAACCGCCGCCCCGTCGCTCCACCCGCTACCCCCCTCTGGTAGTGGAGTCCCTCCCAAACTGGGCCAGCCACTTTAGGGTGCTCAGGAACAAGCTTGGGAGAGCACCCAACGCCCGCCCCTTCGGTAAGGGCGTACGTTTCACCCCGGAGTCGGATGAAGAGTACCGGGTCATCCAATCCCACCTGTGTGAAGCGGAGAAGAACGAGAAGATATCATGGTTCTCATACTCTCTGCCAACGGAACGAAGCCTCAAGGTGGCCATAAGAGGGCTGCCCTCCACCACCGACCCCAGCGAGATCGAAGAGGCTCTGACTGAGTTGGGTTTCAGACCCGAATACGTCAGAGCCATCAAGGCAAGGAGAGGTAGGCCTGGATGCATCTTCCTGGCCATCCTCGCGAGAACCCCGGACCTAACGCCAAGGATTTATGAAGTGAGCGAGCTCCTATATATGCCTGGCGTTATTATCGAGGCATGGAGGGGCAAGAAGGGCCCCGCACAGTGCCACCGATGCCAGGCATTCAGACACTCAAGTCACAACTGCCACAGAACCCAGGCCTGCGTCAGATGCGGGGGCGAACACGCCGCTCGCGACTGCCCGCGGCCCTTGGAGGAACCGGCCACCTGCGCTAACTGTGGCGGGCCCCATCCGGCGAACCACTCTTCCTGCCCGCAGTACAAGAGGGAGCTGCGGAATAAGAGAGCAGGCGCCGTGGCAGTCACCGGACGTACAGAACCGGCGCAACCAGCGGCTACTCTGGAATCCCAGGGGACGACGTTGATGGCGCCGGCAAACGACCCCTTGCCAAGGGGGTCGACGACAGCCACCAGGAAGAAGAAGAGGAGGAAGCGTGGGAACAAGGGTGGCATCCAGGCCACTGAGGACGCCCACCCCCAACAAACCTCATCAGATGCCACTCCCGCACCTGCCGCCAAATCAACAGCGACTGCCACTAAGATCTCCACTTCGCAGATGACGGCAAAACAGCCTGCTGAAGACGCAGCTACCGCAACACCGACGAGCGCCACCCTGCAAGCCGCGATCGAGATCCTCAAGGATGTCCTCGTCGCGCTGCAGACAGGAAGGGACCCCACTACCGTGGTCCTCAACGGAATGGTATCCTTGCTTCGTCATGGATGAGACAAGGATACTGTTCTGGAACGCCAACAGCCTGCGCCACAAGACCACCTTGCTGAGGTGGACTCTCCGGGAGCAGCGCATAGACGTCGCACTCATTAGCGAAACTCACCTATGCCCAGCCGACGCTATATCTTTCCCCGGATACCACCTCTACAGGCAGGATTATACAACAAACATCATCCGAAGTAGAGGCTTACTGGTGCTGGTGAAGAGAGGGATACCGCACCATGATGTACCAAACAACCTCAACTCGTCCTCCCTCCAGGCCCTCGGCGTGGAAATAAGCATGGACGGAGCGCCATTCCGTGCCTACGCCGTGTATCGACCTCCTGGCAGCCAAATAAACCTCACCGAAGTTAGATCGTTGCTGGATGTCTCCGTCCCTACGCTAGTGGCCGGCGACTGGAACGCGAGACATACAGCCTGGAACTCCGCCACCATCTGCACAGCCGGCAGGCGCCTATTCAATTACTCTGAAAGGCACAACTTTTACACCACCGGCCCCGAGTTACCAACCCACTACCCCTGGACGCCCAGCCACTCCCCGGACGTCATCGACTTCGCCGTGCACAAGGGGCTCTCGCAACTGACGGTTGAAGTTATCCCGGACGACCTCGGCTCGGACCATATGCCCGTACTCGCCACCATCTCTGCATCTCCATACCGCGTGGGCCTGCCGCCAGTCAAGGGGCGAACAAACTGGGAGTTGTTCACGGACTTGATGACACGCAACACTCCACCAAGGAATGAGCCTCTCAACGAGGCTACGAGCATCGATGCGCTGGCCTCTAAGCTATCGGACGTCATCACCGAAGCAGTTGAAGAAGCCACCGCTCCCGCCAACCTCACAAGACGACTGCCACCACCTCCTCCTGCACTGCGCCGCCTCCTCGAGGACAAGAGGAGTACGCGGAGACGCTGGCAGATCACCCGCGACCCCACTACCAAAACGCGACTCAATCAACTGATTGAGCAAATCAAGCGAGTTCTGGAGGACGCTTCAGCCGACAGCTGGGACCAACGTCTGAGGGAAGCCGCTGACGACACGACATCCCTGCACCAGTTATGTCGTCAACTCTCTAAGAAGAAGCCTCCCATAAGACCTCTTCTCAACATCGATGGCTGTCGATGTTACGATTCCGCAGAGAGAGCTGTGATTTTCGCCGAACATCTGGCAACACAGTTCTCTCCCAACCCCAGCAGGGATCCACAATCTCACGCAGCGACCGAGGCAGTAGTTGCGGAATTCCTACGCTCACCGTCACCTCCACAGGAAATCCCCTTCTTTGTCTCACCCTCCCAGGTGCGGAAAGGGATCGAAGGATTGAAGCCACGGAAAGCACCGGGGCCGGACGGCGTGACGAATGGAGCGCTGCGTCACCTGCCGCGCCAGACCATCGCCTCGCTGGTCCGGCTCTTCAACGCCATCCTGAGGACAGGACATTTCCCCGAGCCATGGAAGAAGGGCTTCATAATCCTTATACCCAAACCTCGGAAGAGCCCGCTACTGCCGGGCAACTACAGGCCGATCACCCTCCTCTCTGCGGTGTCTAAGCTGTTCGAGCGACTCCTCTTGCCACACCTACAGGCGCACTTCCAACCGCGCCCCGAACAGTTTGGATTCCGCAGCGGCCACTCGACGACTCTTCAGGTGGCCCGAGTCATTCACCACGTCGCCGCAGCCCTCAATAGGAAGGAGAAAATTATCACCACCTATCTGGATGTCGAGAAAGCCTTCGACAGAGTCTGGCACGAAGGCCTCCTCAAGAAGTTAATTGACACCTCAACACCCAGGCGCATAGTACAACTGCTGGCGTCGTACCTCCGGGGGCGCTCCTTCCGCGTCCGGGTAGATGACGCCCTATCACCTGAGAAGCCTATCTCCGCCGGAGTTCCGCAGGGCAGCGTGCTATCGCCGTTCCTATACTCTCTGTATACAGACGACATCCCCACGACCCCAGGCACACTCATCGCTCTCTTCGCGGACGACGTGGCGCTCGTCACTACGTCCCTCAACGCCACCCACGCCGCCAAGAAGATGCAGAGGGCCCTCGACGCGTTAACCCCCTGGCTGGACAAATGGAGGCTGTCGGTCAACGTCGCTAAGACACAGGCAGTCTCCATTGGCCACGATCGTCGCCCGCCGCCTCCGCTCACCATTGAAGCCACAGACGTACAGTGGACATCCCAGGCTAAATACCTAGGCGTCCACATAGATTGCCTTTTATCTATGAGGAGCCATATCACTAACGCCATCAACAGCGCAAAGGCTGCAATGGCACAGCTGCGCCCAGTGCTGCAATCCAAGCTGCCCCTGCGCACGAAGATCGGGATCTACAAGACGTATGTTAGGTCCCGACTAACGTACGCAGCCCCGGCGTGGTTCGCCCTGGCCTCCGAATCACAGAAAAGAAGACTCCGCTCCCAACAAGCCATCTGCCTCAGAAGAATAGTCGGTGCTCCCCGGTACGTGAGGAACGCCACCATTCAGCGTGACCTCCGTATCGAGAGCATCGATGAATTCATCCGCCGCTCCAGTAGGGGGATGCTGGGGAAGGCGGACGCCTCCTCGCATACTCACATCAGGGACATAGCGCCCTGGCACGCCCGTCCACCGGATCGCTACGCGCTCCCGCGAGACCTCTTGCCACCACAGACGCCAGAATAGCTGCCATATAGGTCGCTGATCGCTTAGCTGGGCCTCCCTCAACAGGGTCTCACCCGGCTGGGCTGATCGCCCTGGCGGCTAATCTCAGTACAAAAGAAGAAGACTCCACATATGTCCTAGAATAGGGCACACCCAGAGACGCGCCCATATTAGTGGGCGGCGATTGACCCCACGGTCAGGGGGCCATGCCCCGAAACCGTTTCCCCACTCCCCTTGCGGGGATGTGTGATGACCACGGATTCGCGCGCGCCTTTTTTCAGTGCGTCGCCGTCGAGTGAAGTCATCCGCCGTAGACCCGTAGTGTATTGTCAGTGTCGCGTGTCCTTTTGCTAAATTAAATTAGAATTATAAAGTATTAAGTGCGTGTGTGATTGTGATTGAAAAACGCGGAGGGAGCTGGTGCTTTGCTTGCTCTGCTGCTTCGCGAGCGAAATGGCGGGCGTGCGCGGCGTTGTGACGACGCCATGTTGCGCCCGCGCCTCTTCACTGCTTCTGTACTAACCAACGCCTTTTTCAAGGCGATCGCTTTCTTGTTGCATGCGGAATGTCTAAAACGTCTTTTTCAAGACGACAGCTTACTGTTTCATGCGGAACGTCTAAAGCGTCTTTTTCAAGACGACAGCTTACTGTTTCATGCAGAATGTCTAAAGCGTCTTTTTCAAGACGACAGCTTACTGTTTCATGCAGAATGTCTAAAACGTCTTTTTCAAGACGATTGCTTCACTGTTTCATGCGGCATGTTAAACTGGTAAGGTAACAGGTTCAGTGTTGATTGGTAATAAGGTATATGGTTACTGGTTCTTGAGGTATGGTAAATTTGTGACAGGTATTGTGTCACTACAAGGTATGTATATGGTAGGTAAATGGTTCTTGAGGTATGGTATATGTGTGACAGGTAATATGTCACTACAAGGTATGTATATGGTTCTATGGTATGGTAAATGTGTGACAGCTATGTACTGTGGTCACTACATCACTCCCCCCTAAGCAAAGCGTACGTTGGTTTTCACTGCGCGGCCGGATCGAGTGACGTAGGTTTCATGCGGTGCGCTTGAGGTCGATGGCCGCGGCTCGCCGCTCGGTATTGTTTTCTCTGTGCGCGGTACCTTTTGTTTTTCGCATGATGTAAACTCTTCATTAAGTAGATGCGCTGGCTTGAGTCTGTCTATTGAGACAACTGTAGTTCGTAGTGGCAACTGTATGGTGAAATGCTTGCTGTCACGTTGAATTATCTTGAACGGGCCGTCGTAAGGTGGGGTCAATGGACTTCGCACGGTATCGTTGCGTACGAACACGTGGGTACACGTCGCTAAGTCCTTGTGTACAAACGTGCTTCTGTTATTTAAGTGAGATTTACTGCTTGGGGACAACGTCGACATTGTTTCTGTTAGTTTCTGTACGAATTCTGCGTCTTCATTTTTCGGCTTTGAGGGCACGAAGAAATCTGACGGTATTCTAAGAGTCGATCCGTAGGTCATGAGGGCTGGGCTCAATTGGGTGTCTTCACGTAGGGCGGTACGAAGGCCAAGTAAGACAGTCGGTAGTTCCTCGCTCCAGTGTGCACTGGCTCCTCGCGCCATAAGCGCGGACTTCAAGGTTCGATGCCAGCGTTCAATTTGACCATTTGCTTGAGGGTGACAGGCACTTGTACGTATTCTTGTTATGCCGAATTTCTTCATAAGTAAGTTGAATAACGATGATTCGAACTGTCGACCCTGATCCGTTGTAATACGTAAAGGGCAGCCGAATCGCGATATCCATCCCTCGTAGATTGCTTGTGCGACAGAGTCGGCGGTGACGTCACGCACAGGAATTGCTTCGGGCCATTTCGTGCAGCGGTCGATTATTGTTACTATGTATCTGTAGTCGTTAGAGGGCGGCAGTGGTCCCACGATGTCAACGTGAATATGTTCGAATCGCGATGATTGCCGAAACTCGCCGAGTGGGCTGATAACATGTCGTTGAACTTTCCCACGCTGGCATCCAATGCACGACTTCGCCCACAAACCAATTTCTTTATTCATGTACGGCCAAAAAAACTTTGTAGACATTATTTTTCTTGTTGTTCGTATACCAGGGTGACTTAGTTCGTGTTGCGCTTTGAATGCTATCATACGATAAGTCGCTGGTAGGTATGGACGAACGTTACCGGTTGATGTCTCGCATATGATGGGTCGTTGACCTCCGGGCAATGTGATAGGCGCGAACTTGAGTCTTGCGTTCGACATGCATATCTTGAGTTCTTCATCGTTCTCTTGGTCTTGAGCGAGTTGATTGTAGTCGATCGTAGAGTGCGACAAGTCAATTTCTTCAATGCGCGATAAGGCGTCGGCTGCTTCGTTCTTATCACCGTGAATGTACTTAATCTTCGAACAAAACTGGCTAATGTAGTGAAGCTGGCGTTCTCTTCGTGGTGTATCGCTGCTACTTGGCGTTCTTGTCAGGGCGTAAGTTAGTGGCTTGTGATCGGTAAATATTGTTAAGTCACTGCCCTCTATAAGTCGTCGTAAGTGTTGCACTGCGGTGTACATTGCTAATAATTCGCGATCGTACACGCTGTAGCGTCGCTGCGCCTCGCTCATAGTTTTTGAGTAGAATGCCAGCGGTCTCCACGTGTTGTCGACTTTTTGTTGTAAAACAGCGCCGATGCTAGTATTGGATGCGTCGGTAAATAAATATAGTGGCGCGTTAGGAATCGGGTGCGTGAGTGTTGTTGCCTCGAGTATGCTTTGTCGGCATTTTTCAAAGGCTTGTTCTGCAACTTGAGACCATTGTATCGGAGTTTTGTCGTTTTTCTTGCTGTTATGTAGGTATTTATTCAATTCATGTTGGTACTCGGCTTGATGTGGTAAACAACTACGATAAAAGTTTATCATTCCTAAAAATCTTCTTAGTTCTTGCACTGTTAGTGGCTTGGGATATTCGACTATGGTTTTAATTCGTTCTTGAGTAGGTTTGATTCCTTCTAATGACACTTCGTATCCTAGGAACTCTATGGTTTTCTTGTCAAACTCGCACTTATCGATATTAAGACTGACGCCGTAGGTATTAAGGCGTTCAATGACTTGTTCTATGTGGCGGCGATGTTCTTCCTTGTTTTTTGAGTGTACAAGCAAATCGTCGACGTAACAGAATACGTTGTCGTCTAGTCCGCGTAGTACCTCATGCATAAATCGTTGAAATGTTTGAGCGGAGTTTCTTAAGCCGAACGTCATACAGTTGAATTCAAAGAGGCCGAAAGGGGTTATTATCGCTGTTTTCTGTGCATCTTCTTTTGCTATTGGTATCCAAAAATATGCCATTTTTAAATCCAGTTTTGAAATATTTTCTTGCCGTGGAGTTGATATGTAAAATCTTGTATTCGTGGAATGGGGTATCGGTCGGGAACGGTGACGGCGTTGAGTCTTCTATAATCGCCACAAACTCTAAGTGATCCGTCTTTCTTCTTTACTACGTGAAGGGGACTCGCCCACGGACTCTTTGACGGTTTACATATTCCCATCTCTATCATTCGTTCGAATTCGACTTTTGCCGCTTTATATTTGTCGGGCGGTAGAGGGCGCGGCCGTGAGTAGATCGGCGGCCCCGTTGTCTCGATGTGATGTGTGACGTCATGCTTGGCTGGAGTTTTTAGTGTCATAGGTCGAAGCACATCTGGATATCTCTTCAGTAGGTCGTGATATGTATGGTCGCGGTTGATTATGTAAATTGATTCTTCTTTGTTTTTAATTTTTATGGCGTTCACACTAAGTTCAGTCACGCGATCGATGAGTTTTCTTCTGTGTAAGTCGACTAATAATCTATGCTGCGCTAGGAAGTCTGCACCCAGTATTGATGTTTTTACATTTGCGACGACGAAAGTCCACTTAAAACTTCTTCGTAGTCCTAGATTGAGCTCGAGTGTGCGCTCTCCGTAGGTACGAATTTCTGTACCATTGGCCGCGTAAAGTTTATAGCCTGTATTGTTAGGCCTTGTGTATTTCTTGTTACGAGCGGCTAATACTGATATGTCGGCTCCCGTGTCGACAAGAAATTTTTCTCTATTTTTGATATCTATCACACATAGGCGGTGGCTTGTCTGGTTTGCATCGACTCCCGCCACTATCGACGCACGTTCTAGTTTTCCCGATTTTCTCTTGAACACGGCGATACACATTTTCGTGCCTCATTGCCGAATCTGTAATGATAGCGGCACAACCAGTTGGGATCGCCGGGCTTGCGGGCGTTGTCATTACGCTGTCTTGATTGTGAGCGTGAGCGGTTACGATGTAATGAGTTTTGGCGGGAACGGTGATACGACGAGTATTGATGTTTGCGGAGTTCGGCGACTTCGAGTGACAACTTTTCTATTTGTTTTGATAACATACTGATTTGAAGGTTTGTTATCGCGTTCATCTGCACCTCATTGACTGTTGTACTTGTTGACGAAGGGTTTGCTGTGGAGACTGCGGCGATTGTAGTTGGTTCAAAATGTTCTATCATTTTATCGGCCATCGCGGCTAGCACTTCGAGCGATGACTCGGTGTTGACTGAGAGCACGGCGCGCACTTGTGGGGGTAGCTGGTTAAGCCACATAACTTTCAGTGCTTCATCCGAAAGGAGCTTGCCACTAAGATCTTTCATCTTACGCAATAGCTGGCTTGGCTTATTGTCGCCAAGCTCGAGACCGCTGAGTAGTTTTTGAAGTTGCCGGTGATCAGACTCTTGGTATGTTGATATTAGTCTGTCCTTTAGCGTGCTGTACTTACCGGTGACCGGTGGATGCAATATAATGTCTCCTATTTGCTCTAGGTCGCTGTTGCCTAGTAACGGGACGACGAGGTTGAACTTTTGATCTTCCCCAAGCTTGCTGGCAGCAACGGCGGCTTCGAACTGTGCAAACCATAGGCGAGGATTTTGGCGCCAAAATGGTGGTAATCTTGCCGGTAGTGAGATCGTAGCTACGTCGCTCTTCACTGTCGTGACGCCCTCAGCATCACAAAAATCGTCGTTATTCTTCATCGACGTGGTCATGGTGGACGAATTTAGAGATTCTTGCAAATGATTCAGTCTTCCTTCTGTGTTCTTCTAAGGGGTCACCAATTTAGTGGGTCAGAGATTTAAATAAAAATGCAAACTCCAGCTGACTGAATAATTTATTTGACTTAACACCCTAAATATATATATACAAATATGTTGGCATAATCTATACCCTAGACAGCGTTAGCAACCGCTCGACCAATAGCAACGCGCCGTCGTGAAAAACCGCGCGCAAAGCGCGGGACGCCATTTCCCGCGTGGGCGGCGTGGCGTCATTCGCTGCGTAGGTATAAGTAGGAGTGGCGTGCGCGCGCGCGCGCCTTTTTTCAGTGCGTCGCCGTCGAGTGAAGTCATCCGCCGTAGACCCGTAGTGTATTGTCAGTGTCGCGTGTCCTTTTGCTAAATTAAATTAGAATTATAAAGTATTAAGTGCGTGTGTGATTGTGATTGAAAAACGCGGAGGGAGCTGGTGCTTTGCTTGCTCTGCTGCTTCGCGAGCGAAATGGCGGGCGTGCGCGGCGTTGTGACGACGCCATGTTGCGCCCGCGCCTCTTCACTGCTTCTGTACTAACCAACGCCTTTTTCAAGGCGATCGCTTTCTTGTTGCATGCGGAATGTCTAAAACGTCTTTTTCAAGACGACAGCTTACTGTTTCATGCGGAACGTCTAAAGCGTCTTTTTCAAGACGACAGCTTACTGTTTCATGCAGAATGTCTAAAGCGTCTTTTTCAAGACGACAGCTTACTGTTTCATGCAGAATGTCTAAAACGTCTTTTTCAAGACGATTGCTTCACTGTTTCATGCGGCATGTTAAACTGGTAAGGTAACAGGTTCAGTGTTGATTGGTAATAAGGTATATGGTTACTGGTTCTTGAGGTATGGTAAATTTGTGACAGGTATTGTGTCACTACAAGGTATGTATATGGTAGGTAAATGGTTCTTGAGGTATGGTATATGTGTGACAGGTAATATGTCACTACAAGGTATGTATATGGTTCTATGGTATGGTAAATGTGTGACAGCTATGTACTGTGGTCACTACAAGTCTATAGATAAGTCATATTGCATATTATTGTTTCAGTAAAATTATTAAAAACAGTTCAAGTATAAAGTAAAGTATTTGTAGTAGTATAGTTATAGTAATTAGGAATTCATGAATTTTATAGTTTCCAAAGAAAATCTTAACGCTCATTGGTCGAAAGATTGTAAATTACTAAAAATGACCATAGATAACAAACCTACGATGAGTGTTGAAAATTGAACGATTGTAATTTGTAGCGTTTCTGTCAATCATTGTGCGGCTGTCAAACTTTTAGCATTAAAGTTTATCTAAAATAATTAAAGTAAACTTCTAATATAATGGCCCGTGAAAGCAGTGCGGGATTTGACAGACATATTACTATTTTTTCACCCGAGGGTCGATTATACCAAGTCGGTAAGTACATTTTTTTGAAACCACTAAACAACCACAAACTTATTCAATTTGATTTCATTTTAGTTAGAATCTTTTGTTTCTACAATTAGTATAGTTTTACATACTTCAGGAGAAAAGTAATTTCACTAAGCTAATTGTTTTAAGCTTTCATAATATTCTTTTGTAGAATATGCTTTAAAAGCAATTAACCAAGGTGGACTTACATCGGTGGCTCTACGAGGAGCCGATAGTGCAGTGGTAGCTGCTCAACGGAAGGTTCCAGACCGCCTTCTGGACCCTGCCTCAGTTACACATCTTTTCCGTCTTACAGATCAGATAGGATGTGTGATGACAGGCATGACTGGTAAAATCATAATTTCAAATTTTTTTA
Source organism: Boloria selene (assembly GCA_905231865.2). Lineage (NCBI taxonomy): Eukaryota > Metazoa > Arthropoda > Insecta > Lepidoptera > Nymphalidae > Boloria > Boloria selene. Next base: position 213,460 of record HG993145.1, read on the forward strand.
ATAACATTACTATATTTGCAATAAAGATAATGTTAAGTAATGATTAATTTCAGAAAATAATATTTAATGATTACATTAGTCTTTACCAATAATTTTGTCAAAATTATGAAACTTATAATTGTTATTATATTGTAATTGTTGTTTGAATTATAATCCATATCAGTAAATCTCCAGAATCATCCATCTATTAAGTTTGTAAAGCTGAAAATTAATATCTTATTCTATTGTACCTATATTGTCTTGAAACATTTAATATTTTATACAATATCTTGATACATGTAGCGGACAGCAGATCTCAGGTTCAAAGGGCACGCTATGAAGCTGCTAATTGGAGATACAAGTATGGCACAGAGATACCTGTCCATATCCTTTGCCGTCGCATTGCTGACATCTCTCAAGTATACACACAGAATGCAGAGATGCGTCCACTTGGCTGCAGTAAGTGTAATTTACTCAAATACTTTTACTCAATGAATCATTTCTTACATAATGGAATTTTTTTAAAGTGGTAGTGCCATGCTTGTTACCTTCGGGTAGCAACCGAATGGGCCGGCACGCCCCGTATAGTTCATTAGTACCACTCTCTCACAGAAGACCGGCGTGAAGTGGCAGCTATGCTGTCGCGTTTCGTCCGGTGAGTGAGAGTCCGGGAGGCCCACTCTCCTTCCCCCCTCCCTCTTCCCTTCATCCTCCGCCTTCGTTCCCCCCTCCCTCCCTCTTCCATCCCTCCCTTTCCTGAAAGGCCGGCAGCGATGTCCATGGGCGGACGTGATCACTTCCCATCAGGTGAGCCTCCTGCCCGTTTACCCCCTTTTTACCATAAAAAAAAAAATTTTTACATGGTCATTGTTTATACAAAGGTTTTACTAATACAAATTTTCTTTAATGACAGGCAGCTTCAAGTACACCCTGTTTCACCCCATTCCTAGTGTCCATTTATTAATTTATGTTATCTTATACATATAAACATTATTATTTAAACATTATTATTAAAATCACAATTCTATAGAATCAAACATGTATACTGAAATACATTTTGTAAATGTTATTCAAAAAAGTCATTTTCATAAACACAGGTCAGCCTCTATGGTTTTAGCATTATTGTCTGTGTGGTGAATGCATTAGTGGAAAACTTGACAGATTTTATTGAAATGGTGATAGGTGTTACATCATTAAGGACACTTTAGGGAAAACTTACCCATGAGAAATAAATACTAACCATTAAAGATAGAACAAGTGCACTATTAATTAGGTACTCTGAGACCTACCCATCAATTTAATTAATGCTATGCTATACGTGCAGGCATGATGCTGGTGGCGTACGACGCGGAGTCGGGCCCCAGCGTGTACAAGACGGACCCGTCGGGCTACTACTGCTCGTACTCGGCGGCGGCGGCGGGCGCCAAGGCCACGGACGCCAACGCCTACCTGGAGAAGAAGCTGAAGAAGCGCGCCGCGCTGTCCGCCGACGACGCCGTGCAGCTCGCCGTGTCCTGCTTGTCGCAGGTGCTCTCCGTGGACTTCAAGTCCTCCGAGATAGAGGTGGGCCTGGTTACCAAGGAGGACCCCAACTTCAAGTGAGTTGCCATATTCAAATAATAATTTATCTTGTAAATTTATTTGATTACTAGCAGTACCCGCGGCTTCGCCCGCATTTTTTAAATCGCTACTAATCTTTATTCGATCACTCGCAATCAGATGATCTGTAGATTGCCTGAAAATTCTCAAAAATTACTCCAGCTATTTCAGAACCCATCGTTAATATACTCCTGAGCGGCGCAGCTACCTCTCCCGCTCTTGGCTCCCCGTCCCTCTCCACATTGCCCGCTGTGCTACGCGTTATTTTATTATTATTATTTTTAAATTCGTAATATCATTTGAATGGAGTGTCCGATTTGTAATATCGTAAAAGTTATCTACTAACTCAGTGCGAAATTTGAAACTTGTAGCACAAAAAATGAAGGTATCTCAAAAACTTATGAAGCCTTAACACCATCTTAATCCGGCCCTATAGAAAAAAAACGTTTTTAGCGTACTTTTACCAACAATTAACCACCTTCGTAACGAATATAAAGTTCGTAGCACAAAAGGTGAAGACTTTCATACAAACTTGCTATGGCCCTAAGACCTCCTCGATTCGACCCGTCGCAAAATTAGTTCTTTGCGGACGTCACCTAACTATTAACTAAATCCATGCTAAAATTAAAGTTTGTAACAAAAAATGAAGGACTATTATACAAAATAATAAGAGCCTGTCGCAAAATTCGTTCTTACCAGATGTCTACTGACCACTCATTATCTTCCCGCCAGATTTCAAGTAAGTAGCACAAAAGATAAAGGACTTACATAGAAACTTGCTACAGCCCTTAGAACTCATTAATCCGGCCCTGTAGCAAAATCCGTTATTAGCGGACTTCTGCTTAACTACAAAAACTACTTTCCTGCCAAAAAGTCTGTAGCGAAAAAAATTAAGAAATTTCATACAAACTTGCGAAAGCCCTTGGACCTTCTTAATCCCGCCCTGTCGCCAAATTTGTTCTTAGCGGACGTTTACTAACAATTAACTACCTCTCTGCCAATTTTAAAGTTTGTAGCAGAAAAGATAGAGGAACATCATACAAACTTGCGAGACTCCCTAAACCACCTTAATCCGGCCCTGTTCAAAACCCTTTCTAAATTCTTAGAGGTCTTCTACAATAACTACCTCTCCACAAAATTTAAAGTTTGTAGTACATAAGGTGAAGGACTTTCATACAAACTTGCGACAGCCCTTGCACTTTTCACTCCGGCCCTGTCGCAAAATCGTTCTTTGCTGATGTCTACTGATTATTAACTACCTCCCAGCTAAATTTTAAGTTTGTATTAAATTTTATGTTTGTGGCATACAAAAATTAAAAACTTTCATACAAACAAATAAGAGCCCTTAGACCACATAAATCCGTCTCTGTTCCAAAATACATTTTTAATGGATGTCTACTAACTATTAACTTCCTCCCTGTCAAATTTAAAGTATGTAGCACAAAAACTGAAGAATTTTCATACAAACTTGTGAGAGCCCTTAGACCTCCTTTATCAGGCCCTGATGCAAAACATGGTTTTAGCGAACGATCACAAACTATAAATTACCTCCCTATCAAATTTAAAGTTTGTAGCACAAAAAATTAAGGCATTTCATACATACTGGCGAGAGCCCTTAGACCTCCTGAATTCGGCCCTGTCACAAAATTCGTTCTTTGCGGGCATTTACTAACTATTAACTATCTCCCTGTCAAGTTTAAGGTTTGTAGCACAAAAAAAGAAGAAATTTCATACAAACATTGCTATAGCACGTCCAATTTTTATCATTCAAAGACCAAATATTATTATCTATATAAACTGTAGTTAGTGATGAAATAATTTATTTTTATAAGGATTGATAGCATGAGTAAAATAAACGCGTTTAAATGTAGTCCAAAAAAATTCAAGATTTTTAAATAAAAAAAATGGTTGTTGTGCCTCACTCGACATAGATAGGTATAGTGTGTCGCGGACTTTTTTGTAGATATTTATAAGATCTACAATTAATTAGAACATTTTATGGTCCTATCTTTTATAGTTTAGGCAGTGTAAGCAAAATAAGTAACTTTTCTGGTTGATTTTTTACACCTTGTGTCCGAAAAACCCAAATATCTTACGGAACCCTATTTTTTTCCAAAATAAAATATAGCCTATGTTACTCGTGGATAATGTAGCTTTCGAATGGTGAAAGAATTTTTGAAATCGGTCCAGTAGTTTTTGAGCCTATTCATTACAAACAAACAAACAAACAAAGTTTTCCTCTTTATAATATTAGTATAGATAATTGATTATATCGTTTTAGTTTTACCACCACATTGAGTTGAATTTAAAAGCAGGACTCTAATTATTTTATTTTTATTTCAGGGTTTTGACTGAGGCGGAGATCGACAGACACCTCACTGCCATCGCTGAAAAGGATTAAAGGGAATATATGATGTTAACATTATACTAATTTGTAATAAAAGAATATGTATTAAAGATTTCTTTTATATATTTCTCATTATCTATTGTGGCTACGAAATTTAAGTTAGTGATTTTTAATAAAAAAATTATTAATTTTATCATAATATAAACATCCATATTATACTACTCGGTTGTCTACTGACATCAACAGAAATTACAGAAATGCAGAAGTTGTTCAAAAATATTAAATTTGTCATGAATGGCATAGCATTGTAGTGCTATTCTAAGTTCCACTTTAAGCCGTGTTTCTATTCACACGCTTTGTAATATTGTTTTGGATGAGTCTCGTTACCCGAGTGTATGGAATAGCAAACTACTCTACTGTATATCGAGGTCCATCAGCATGCCGTCGCGTCCGGCGCGCACGGCGGCCAGCGCGGCGGCCGGCAGCTCGGGCACGGCGGCCGCGAAGTCCTCCACGCCGCAGCAGAAGGCGAGTCCGTACAGCGGGCTCTCGTAGTTGCGGTGGCGGCGCAGCTCGCGCAGCCACGCCGCGCCGCCGCACGCGCTCTCGCAGAACACCGCCTCGCGGATCTCGCTCACGGCCACGAACGGGTCGTTGAGCACCGCCACCGCCATCGCTCGACCGCTCGCCGCGTGCAGCACCACCGTCCACAGGTAGCGCGGCACCGGGAAGCGCGCCGCCTGCAGTAGCAGCGGGCCGCCGGCGCGCAGGGCCAGCGTGCCGTGCGTGCCGCTGTACACGCGCAGGGCGCCGGGCGGCGCGCGCCGCAGCAGCCGCGCCACGTCGCGCTGCAGGTGGCGCAGGTTGCCGGCCGCCACGCTGCGCCACACCGCCACCTTGTTGGATACGAAGTCCGCCACGCGCATGTTCTGGTCGTCGAAGTAGTGGCCGCTGAGCAGCTCGCCCGCGGTCAGCGTCTGCTCCGCGAACGAGAACTGTTCGTGCTTGAACAATTCGTGCAGGCGCCGGTTCATCCGGACTTCGTCGGAGTACAGCTTCTCGGCCACGTGTCTCGTGTTGGAGTCGAACATGTTGTTGAAGTTGCCGAGCAGGCTGAGCGGGCCGCGCCGGTCGGAGTGCGGCGGCAGCTGCAGCGTGTTGGCGCGCGCGTTGGAGACGTGCGCGAAGGTGGCCACGGCGCGGTCCTCGTCGAAGCAGAGCGTGGCGAGGTGTCGCGCGCCGCCGCCCTCCTGCAGCTGGTAGGCGCGGCCCTGCAGCGGCGGCGCGCAGTGCTCCACCTGGAAACGACCGCCCACTTGTATATAGTTTTGTAGTTTTACTCAAAAGCAAAAATTGGCGAATATAGATTAAATATAGGTAAGTAATGTTTATAAATTATAATTAGCCCTCATTTCGTTAGAGTGCGTCTCTAGGTTGGTATATTTTACTTTCAACATGCTTGGGCAGTGCTACTACTGAAACGAACCATTCCACGTAACGTTGTACTTAGATAAATAGTTAACAAAGATTAGTAGAAATAGAATCCAAATATTTAAATGAGTAAAAGCTGCAAAATGAAGGCAATATACCGTATGTAGGACATCTTCAAACACGTCCTCCTGGCAGCCGAGCTCGAGCAGGTGCCGCGGCGCGGGCTCGCCGGGCACGCGCAGGCGGCCCGCGTCGCAGCGCGCGGTGAGGGCGGCGCGCAGCGGGAAGGCCAGCAGGCGGCCGGCGCCGCACGACAGCGCCAGCTCGTCGCCGTGCGGGACCCGCAGCACGCCGCCGCCCGCGCGGTGTGACGTCACCAGCGGCATGTGCTCCGGGAGACACTCCGCGCACTCCAGATCTATCACGCATGGCGGCAGAGACTCGACGCCGATGCTAGAACTGTCTAATGAATACGCGGATTGTAGGTCTTCAAATCTTGAAGTTGTCGAAATCGTATCGACTTTAAAATCAAAACTAACTAACCATTTAATAATTTACTTTCAAATATATTTTATGACGGAGACGCGAAATCATAAGTAGAGTTCTTCGATAGACCAACCCATTCGTGAAACCGATAGTAGCCTCATTTGAGTATTTTTTTTTGGCTCATTAGGTAGTGACCCTACCTTCTGCGCCAGCGATCGCGGGTTCGAGTCCAAATTAATGCCAATTTGTTGAGCACGAATGTTTGCTCTCCATTGAATGGCGCTGTTGTAGAAATGTCCCAACATAAGTAGTTATTTATTTATTTTGACAGCTGTTTAAGTGCAGGTTACATTTATAGTGACTACAAATGTAAAAATATTAAATCGTAACTCACTTTCAGTAGCAGTCACTGACCGCAAAATCGCACATATAAAAACAACACAATTTTTCCAATCCATCGTTGTGGGAACACTAGGGCAGCGCTCGGCGCTCGATAGCGGCGACTCTCGACCCCGCGATAACCTCCGCCTTGTGTATGTATACCATGACAATATTTAACTGTCCCCAATTAGAGGAAAGTTATACATATAATATATACTAATAATTCTGTCTGTCTGATGAGTCGATTTTTGGATAGATTGATGAAATGCGGTTTAACATGTATGATATAGCAAAGGCATACTATGTTTCACAGGAAAATATAACTACGAAGTCCATATCTACTAACAATTAAAACTAACCTGGGACAAACCCGAGCCGCAAAGCGATGGTGTGATAAATATATTACTCAAATGTTCTACGTAATATGCTTATTAATTAGTATGTACATATAGGTTACTACAAAAATATAGAAAGTTGAAAAAAAAAAGTGTTTTTTTTGCGCAACAGTTCAGTTTATTCCTTCAAACAATGTTTGTGTACTTTAGTCTATATTCATGTAGATTGGGCTATCTAGGTGGAAGGGTATGCTATGCTTAATTACATTACTCTTTCTCAGAGTCAATTCAGAGATGCAGGGTGGAAATGAAACAGTCGTGTACATAGGTTGTTTATTATGAACATAATATACAATGCCGATGTTTATTTATAAAAGCGGGTAAAAACCGACGAGACACATACACCGTACGATAAAATAGTCATAATATATTAATCAACGTACAAGTCCATAAGTGTATAATGCTATACTTCACTTAAGTAACTATCTAAATATGTTTAGTATAATTTAGTAAATCCTCTTCATCTTCGCTACTGACCGACTGTGACAGGGAACTTTGGAACTAATCGGTAAAGTTTGATCAAAGCAAAAGCTAAGTACATTATCGTTGGAATTTTCATCCATATTTTTTCAACTTAAGTACTTGCCACTTTACAGCGAAGCCAATGTTCGGAAGAATAGTTATTTTACTAAATTAAACTATAGATAATGTGGCGTGTATAAATAAAAACGTGATATAAAAAGATTTTATTCTCGTAAGTACGGACTTAAAGAATAGCATTGCTTTTAAGGATATGTCGCTGCAGTAGACGATACCTGCGGCCGCTGACGGCGCCATCATGTACCCGAAACATCGTCTGACGTCGAATTGATCGCCAAAGCTTTCACTTGGATATAATTACAAAAAACTCTTGAAGATCAGAGTTATACTGCGTAATAATTTTGATACACTGACAACAATATTTGATAGTGAACACATTACACCAACTGCATACAGCCGTTTGTGGAGTTATTGCACACATATTATTCTAAGTCTACGGCTCTAGACATTGAACACGAGTAAGTTTGCTGAGACTCCGCGCTCACTGAGACGAGTGTCCTGCTAGTTGCTACGAACAAGCAACAACGTTAGTAACCAAAAGCGACGTTCAACTAGCAATGAAGAAACATAATCAGACCAGATACGTTGAACCCACCTGAACATCTTAAGAGTGCTATAGAAGATAGAGGTAAATAAGAATATTATGTACTATACATAGGATTAAATGACTACAGACATAATCGAGCCGGCGAACACCGGTCCGCGACTAGATGCGACCTCAGCGACTCCTCCTACTACGGGGCAGTGTGTCGGAGCCAGACTACCTTTTCGATATCGGTTTTGGCCCTGATTCGATGGTGAAGAACTATGGGGAAATCGCATTCAGAATATAGCAGTATATAATATTGTACTTCCCTCGCACTGAACACACTGACAGTTCAATGATGATCAATTTTATATTTCCACATGATCTGATTTTTTTCTTTTATTGCGAGGACATGACACAAAATGAAGCGTGCTTATAAAGCGCGAGTGGTCGTCGGCTGTTGTAAAGCATCACCTCTAGACATTGACACTGCACGGCTGATGTCAACGTTAACAAAATGAGGGCAGCTACACTATGCTACACTAAGCATTGAAAAATTAAACATGCTCAACAAATGGGTGAAAATTGTTTATTCGTAAAGGTGATGCTTTAAACATACTATAACATATATCTACATTGGAAGAGGTTATATATACATCAAAATATAAAAAAATTACACTTCCCACAACTACTCCTACTTGAAATCAATGGGTCTTGCAGAAGTAAATAATAAATCTCTTAATATGCTTGTACCAACCACTTACAAGTAATGATAATCGATATTGAAACTGAGAGTACAGATGGTGCAAGCGAGCACCTCGCGCCCGCCACCTATATCCTACTCCTGCACACTTTATTTGATTGATTACAATATTCATATTATATTTCTACGAGTTCATTCACATTGATTGATTTAATTATGTAATTTAGAAAAGATTTAATCTAAAAGCTAACTAATGTATAACAAAAATTTGCAATAAACCTCATATTTGTAACAAAAAAGAAATTCCTTTGAATATATTAACCTAGTGAAAGTTTATTACACAACACTGCACTGCACATTGCACATTCACTGGCACGGAGGGGTGAGGTGACGGAGACGGTGGTGGGTGGGGGGTGTGGGGGGGTGTTTAGGAGCAGCAGGCTCGGGCGGGGGGCGCGCGGGAGGGGCGGCGCTCCACGGCGATGCGCGCGTGGTCCGCGTCCGCCTCGCGCCCCGCAGACTTGTCCAGGATGGCCTCCGCCAGCTCGGAGAAGGCGCGGTCTATGTTTATGTTGGACTTGGCTGATGTCTCCATGAATCGGATGCCGTGCTCGTGCGCTATCTGCAACAACACAGTTCATTATGTGGGTGAAGAATAGTATGAAATTACTGTTTTAAATTTTAACATGAGCACACACAATTTTTTTATAATAATATTGAAAATTTAATTATTGGACCTACCTACCTCCTTCTTTTTTTGAAGTTGGTTAGTAAATAGGATAAGTTACGCCTCATAACATTAGATATCTGCGAGCAAAAGTCTCGTCAAAATCGGTCCAGCCGTTTCAGATATTAGCCGGAACAAACAGACAGACAATAATTCTAAATTTTTTTTTGTTGCTAGTGTTGTATATACTTTCATATTATGCATTTAGTGAAAAGCTGTTAATTAGAAATTAAAAATGGACACTCCAATTTTATTTACCTGTACAGATTGTATACATAATCACTACTCACTATATTTAAAACATGAAATAAAAATAAATACGTAATATTATGATCATGACAAGTTAAACTGAAGTTATAAAGTAGTACAGTCGTAAGCAATGACATGTATACGTTGACAACTTTTCAAATATATGTAAACATCCTTCGTTGCAAAAGAAAGTATACAAGCTTTGTGTCAAAATAAAGTATACGTAAGATGTTTCATAATTATGTATACATTTTTATCAATTCATAGTAAATAACATTAAACGAATATTATTGTATACACGTTTCGTGTTATAAGTATGTAGCCATTAGTCTAAGAACTAAAAATAAAACATTAAAGAACATTTTCGTATTTAACAAAGTTTTCTAATACAAATACTATGTCTCTTTCATTAAATACGTGAATTCTTTAAACTGGTCCATAGAAGTTTAATTTATTTTTATATGTTGAGTGATTGAATCAATTCGACGACCTGATTCTCCAGGATGCGCCTTGAATTCACTTCAGGCAGAGCTCTCCTAAACAGCTTTACCCAGGGTATATGAGATATCCTCTGCAGCCAACCGCACAGACAGGTTTTAAAGTATTGTAACACCATGATTCGCAAACTTAATAATTAGATAATTAACAGTAAAATATTTTTAAGATCTTTGGCTTATTGCATCGGAAAATGAAACAAAATTGAAAAAAAGAGAACACATAATACTATGCTTTTAAAAATGTATTATTATGTATTTAAATTTAAATATTATAATACATTTTTAAATCATACGTATAATACAAATATTATCGCGTAATAGAGTGTGCATATGTGTATGTGTAAGAGCACGTTTGTAACACATTCACAACATTGGATGACAGTTTTAAACTTTTGACAATTCGAAGACAAGATCAGTTTATTGAAAATTTTAATTTGTAATAAAGCATTGCCGGAAAGGATTCGAAATTATTAGAATTACAACTGACAATTCTCTAATTGTTTAATTTGCGTTGTTATGGGAAACATACTGTTTCGTAAATTCGCCTTTGATATTGATAGTTATCATAGCTCAATCGGCGTGGCTAGTATGCGTTTCATGTCTTTGCAGCGCGAGTTCAAATCCCGCGCGTGTGTGAGTTTTTTTTATTTTTGTTAATTTCATGAGTATCTTTTCATTAATTTTTGTTTTCCACATTTGTGAATGTATAAGAGTATACAATAATACGTATAATTATAATAGAGCAGTGAGTTAAAAAATCTATACATAAATATTTTTAAAAACACTGACTGTAACGTATAGTGCATTGAACTGTTTGTTATATGTTATTGTTTAACACAAAAAGTACAAAATTTTAAAAATTGATGTTCTTTCTGTTTCTTGCTATGCATTTAGTCTTCTTCTTCTTGCCGAGTCGATGGCAATTGTTAAAGTGAGAGAGCCCAAGACTCGGCCACTATAATAATTGCATAAGCTAAGAGGAAGAGTACCACATCTGCACTCCAGGCCACCGTTCGCAAATCCCTACCTGGTCAAGTTTTCCTTGCTTCTGCTAACCTGAGTCCTAAGTCTGTTAAGAGACTTTCAGGTCTAACAAGGCAAACAAACTATGTCCAAAGGAAAGATTCTCGATATGCATACGGAATGAGAAGCTGTTAATTTATAAAACAGACACAATTTATCAATTTTATTTAAATATTTATATATAAATATCTATGTTTTTTTATTAGCATACTATGATTAAATCATATTTTAGTAGAACAATTAAAAAATGCATCTTTTTTTAAAATGTAAGAAACTAGCATTTCCCGCGGCTCCGCCCGCATTCAAAAATCGGAAACTAAATACTTAGATATCGAGATTTTTAAAAATGAGATATTTTCCAGTAGTAAAAAGTATCTTATATCTTGACCCGAGTAACCAGCTATCATCATACTAAATTTCATCAAAATCCGCCCAGTGGTTTTCTCGTGATGCGGTCACAGATAGACAAAAATTCTAAAAACAATAGATTAGACTCTGTATGGATAATAATGTCTATTTCAATTAGGTAGATTTTCCAAAAAAAATTTTAATGTACAGATTTGACTCAGTCATAATTTTATTAAGTATATGTATATGTATAGATAGGTAATGAATTATTTGACTTTTCAAAATAGATTTTAAATTGATGTCTTTGTATCGACACGCAAAACGGCAACGTCGCTTACGTTGCCGTTCCGTCAAATAACATGTGGCATATATATTATTTTTATTATCTGCCAGTTACTTTATTAAGAAGTTTTATAATGAAACAGAAAAAATATATCAGCAACTATTATCGCTAATCGCCGTGCGCGTTCACACAAAAAGTATTGAACCGATTTTGTGTAGTGATAGATTACCTACTAAGGTCAATATTTAGGATGCCGTTTACAACAGGATAATCTTTTATTCTCACTGGATAATACAATTATAGCTGGTTCTATGAAGTGGTTCACATAAAAGAGTGGTGGAAATTTAAATGGGAAATGAATTGTTGGTATATTATAAGTAATAGCATCTATTAATATATAATATTGTTATAAAATATTAACTAAAATGTTAATGGAAGAGAAACAGTATATGTATTAGAAAACTTTGTTTCAAATATGAAAATATTATTTTATGCTTTTCGAAAACGAAGCTGTGCACAAAATGTGCACAGACTATATGTCTACGTCCTTATAAATATTCGTTATAGTCGGCTAATATTCGTTTTATGTTATTTACTGTAAATTGATAAAAATGTATACTTAAATATGACGCAACTTACGTATACTTTATTTTGACACAAAGCTTGTATACTTTCTTTTGCAACGAAGGATGTTTACATATATTTGAAAAGTTGTAAACGTATACATGTCATTGCTTACGACTGTACATCATATACATACAAAATGAATGTGATCTGCATAAACCTAACAATACATGTATGATGAAGTACTGACCATTTCATTACTTATGCTATATTGAAGGACAATCCACATGACACATTGCTTATGCAAATATAGTTCTTCATAACAATTTTATCATTCCAAATATTATTGTAAAAGTTAAAATAACTTTTTTCACTTGTATGTGATAGTTTTCTTTTTAATAAAATCAAGAATCTTGATCTTTATTACACTTATAATCAATGTTAAATAAAATTTAAAAGTTAAACTATCAAAAAACATTAAAAGTAGAGATTAAAAAAACTTGTTTACAAAATTACAAGTTGATTAACCTAGCATTGTTATTGTTAACAGGAAATATCTCAATTTGACAAACACAAACCCAATTGAGGGTATCATATAGACTAAAATAGATCATAACATTTAATAAAGTGGTGGAACATGTAACATGAGTCACTTGATGTTTTGTATCGGAAAATGCTGTTAATTAGCAGTTTCTAACTGATGATTTATGGTTAACATTAATTATATTTAGTTTTTAGCCAATAAATTTTTGTTAAAAATATACAACAGCAAAAGTAATTTTACCATTTTCATTTCATGAAAAATTATTGTTCATAATATATTATATTTCTTATTTTTTTAACCTAGTCTAGTCTAGTCAAAGAATAATCTGTTATGACCTTTAAGCTTTATTATATTGCAGTGAATTTTTAGTTTTTATAAAAATAGACAAAGATATATAAAATTGTTTTTAAAAGACGTGTAAATAAAACATTTAATGTTTACTTTTATCAGGTACATCATTTTTGAGTTAACCTTAATGTAGACAAAGAATGAACAAAGAAAATATTATTATTCATCAACAACATAAACTCATTGTTCCGATTCATTCTATAAGTACTAGTAACATACTACTAATTTATTAAATTAAGAAATTAAAATGTACCCAAAAAACATTGTTTCTACCATTATATCAAGAAGAAAATACAGTGTAATACTTACTGCTTCTCCCCTTTCTTTACTAACAACACGTTTTTCCTCCATATCACACTTGTTTCCTAATATCATCTTCTCAACATCTTCATTAGCATGCTACAGAAACACAATTTTAATAATTAGTATTTTTATTAATTTGGAATGCTATAAATAATTGGGACCAATTAAAAATTTTGAAATATATACCTCATCTATATTTCTTAACCATTTAACAATATCATCAAATGTTTTTTCATTTGTTATGTCATAAACCAACATTATCCCCATTGCACCACGGTAGTACGAAGTAGTGATTGTATGAAATCTTTCCTGACCAGCTGTATCCCAGATCTGAAGTTTGATTTTCTTTCCACGAAGTTCCACTGTTTTAATTTTGAAATCTATACCTACAAAAACGGAATATAAGATTATTATAACCCAACTAAAAATAATATTAGTGACTTAACATATATTATCTTGATTCTTGGTCCACCATAAATAAACGTGGGTGAAATTGGTAAGAAGAAATAGAAAATATTCAACCAAACATGTTCAAATAATGAAATATTCCATGAATTTATATAGTTAATTAGATATCTATTGTTTCCTGTGTTTAACTAGTTACTGTGGACAAGAGGGATTTACACAAAAACAAAATTATAAAGATGGTTTAGATTCATACCAATAGTTGAAATGAATGTCGTTGTGAAATGATTATCTGAAAATCTAAACAATATACATGTTTTGCCAACGCCAGAATCACCAATCAGAAGAAGTTTGAATAACAGATCATAGGTTTTCTTAGCCATTTTATTAATTTATTTGCAAAAAACGAAGCTACTTTATATCAAAAATTCATACGATCAAAAATGTGACAGCTTAATTCAGTCATGAATAAGCAATTGCCCTAGCTAAATAATAGTAAAAACTAAAAAGTATATTTCTATATGGCAAGGTAACACATAATTCACCCTCTTAATTTATTAGTTAATTTAATTATTTTGTACATTTTAACCATAAATAACTAATTAACATTATTTTTCATTATTATAAGTTCGACATTCATGATTTTTATTTACTATAATATGTACTATGTAGAGTGTAACCACAGACAATTCAAATTGTCTGTGAGTGTAACATAATCTATAGACTATACTCTACTTCGTAAATGTAAAATAAATGTAATTAATTATACTCTTTGAAATTTAGACTAGGCTGTATGGACTACAGTCCTTTGCCTTTCCCTATTGGGGATAAATTTAAAAAACAAACAATATACTCTTTGATTTCCGTAGGTTTTACATTCTCTTTGCTCTTTGAAAGTATAATATTACTTTTCTCTATGCTCTTTAAAAGTATAATATTACTTTTCTCTATGATGCTCTTTGTATTACTTTTCTCTATGTCTTTGATTAATATTTTATCTGTGGGTGGAGCTGCGCGTCGTGTTTTGACGATTTTAGTTTTCGTCGATTCTTTCATTTTATTGATTTATAAAGTTTGCGATCAATACATCCCGTGTCTTGTTTTAACACAAAGAAGCAGTGGAGAAAATGTGATGATATGAATGAATAGTGACCCATTTTTATTTGCAAGGAAGTAGGAACATCAAAATGCATCGAAGAGGCGGGAAACGCATCCGAATGGATGACCCTCCTCCGGAGTACGTAAATCCTATGACTCCGGCAACACCCATGACTGATTATGGAGGACAGTCTGTACATGAACCGGAAACACCGAATATAAATTATTCTGGATTTAATGTGGGCGCTGCAGTTAATTCTACTATGGCAGAGGCGCCTCGAGAGGATGTCGAAGAGCATCATGAAGAAGAAACTAGATCGCCATCACCAGCTCCGACGAAGCGAATAACCCGAAGTAGGGGTCGAGGCGGAGATGGAGGCTATGTTGGGCGGCTAGCGGAGTCTCCGCCGCCACCACCATTGCGTAGACGTGGACGCGGTGGAAGAGGACGAGGCCGAGGAAGAGGTGCTGCGCCACCTCCCGCGTATTCACCTCCACCAGTTCTGCTACCTGGGGATGATGAAAACAGCCTTTATAACATTCTGCGGTTCAATAAGACTGCAATCAATGTAAGTTTAAAGTAAATTTTTCTAGTCACATGTATCAGATATATGTTAAAATCAACAATCAAATGGATAAGTAAAATGTCAATCAATACTTGTTATTTAATATCAGTAAACCCAACAAAATATATAAATAGTATGATGATACCACACTAAAATTAAAACAATGCTGAAATCATTGTTTCTGACATTTTGAATGTAAACATTGATACTGGAGAAAGTGTATTAAACATCCACTCTATATTTATTTATCCATTCATATACTATTTAGTATAGTTAAAAATTAAAAAATGAAAATAGAAAAATACAGATTTTTATCAATAATTTTTTCATGTCTTTTAATGAGTGAATGTTAATGTTTATTTGTAATTATTTTTATTTTTACATTTAAAAACAATTTTTTTTGGATTTTTGAATACAAATATTCATGTATAATTTGCGTCATGTAAAAAGAACGCTGGCTGTCAAGTTGCGCAGAGACGATTTATAGGCCAATTTGGTGGTAAGACGCGGGGTGTGGGACGTAGAGGCACGCGCCGCATGCTTTCCGGCTCGGTATTGGTCCGTCAGTTCAAAATACCATCGCGCACACAAAAGTTATTAATTACGAAATGGTTTTATACATATATAAAAAATAGAGAAAAATATTTTTGAACTATTTATAAAGAGAGAGTTCGATAATAATGCAGTTTATAATTTTTAAAAATATATTAAATTAATTAATTAAGTTTTTTCTATGTAAAGTAAACATTCTACACTGAATTAAACATATTTTATTAATTAACAGAATTTTATTTAATACGTTTTATCTAATATATTTTTCAATGTACCTAACAACCAATATACGTCGCGAGCGAAAGGCTAGTTTAAAAATAAAAGAATAGACTTAGTAATTATGTGTGCGAATGTACCCATGCGCAAACACACCCCCCACCACTTTCTTCCAGCGTTCTTTTTACGTGACGCGAACTGTACTTTTATCTAAGTAATTCATGTACACTAAATATGTTTGATATTTTTTTTCAGCAAGTAGTAGATATATGGATAGAAGAATACAAAACCAACAAAGAGAGTGCACTGGTGCAGCTGATGCAGTTTTTCATTAACTCCTCAGGATGCCGTGGCAAGGTCACACCAGACATGGCTCAAATGGATCACACTCTCATCATCAAGAAAATGACGCAAGAGTTTGATGAGGTTTTGTTTCTTACGTTTCTCTACCACATTATCCTTGCATTAACTATATTTTGTAATTCATTTTAATATTTAGAATCTTTTTTTAGGAAAGTGGGGAGTATCCCCTCATCATGACAGGACAGACCTGGAAGAAGTTCCGTTCTAATTTTTGTGAGTTCATTCAAACCCTAGTAAAAATGTGCCAGTACTCCATCATATATGATCAGTACTTGATGGACAATATAATCTCCCTGCTCACTGGGCTGTCTGATTCACAAGTCAGAGCCTTTCGTCACACAGCTACTCTAGCTGGTAAGTCTTACAAATATATAAAATAGTTGTATAAATTGAGGATTCCTCCTTGCTTTGTCCATAAATGTTGTGATATTCATAAATTATATATCAGTTATGATTTTTTTGCCTCAATTTGGGATATGAATTTTATTTTGTTACAAAAAGTATCCTTTCCCATGTACTGGTTTCATTACTTCAGAGGCTAAAATGTGAAACCACATACACACAGCGGACTGACAGACTTATAAGTATGAATATTATTTTGTTACTATAAATTTGTGTTGAATTTGTGAACAGTGATGAAGCTAATGACAGCGCTGGTGGACGTGGCGCTGCTGACCAGCGTGAACTGCGACAACTGTCTGCGGCAGTACGAGGCGGAGCGGCTGAAGGCGCGAGACAAGCGCGCCAGCGAGCGCTTAGAGGTGCTCGTGGCCAAGCGACAGGAGCTGGAGGAGAACATGGAGGAAATTAAGAACATGCTGTCCTATATGTTCAAATCTGTGTTTGTGCATCGTTATAGGTATGTAGGCAGACCCTATTTTATATTTATTAATTTGAAGTAATAAAAATTAAATAATTAAGAATAATTATAGTAATGTAATAATTAAATTCAATTATAAAATGTACTTTTCACAGAGATACTTTGCCAGACATAAGATCCATTACAATGTCAGAGATTGGTATTTGGATGGAGAAGTTCCCTGCACATTTTCTAGATGATCTTTACCTGAAATATATTGGGTGGACTCTGCATGACAAAGTAAGTTTCATAAACATTACTTACTACTGGTATTATTGCCAATTTGTATTCTTGTTATTGATTTGAAGATGTTTGTTTGCAAGTATTTTCTTATGTGTATTGTGTTTGTCACACAATAGGTGGGCGAGGTGCGGCTGCGCTGCCTGCAGGCGCTGCAGCCGCTGTACGAGTGCGAGGAGCTGAAGGGCAAGCTGGAGCTGTTCACGTCCAAGTTCAAGGACCGCATCGTGTCCATGTCGCTGGACAAGGAGGCGGAGGTGGCCGTGCACGCCGTGCGCCTCGTGATCGCCATCCTGAAGCTGCAGCCCGACGTGCTGTCGGACAAGGACTGCGAGAACGTGTACGAGCTGGTGTACTCGTCCAGCCGCGGCGTGGCGGCGGCGGCGGGCGAGTTCCTCAACGTGCGCCTGTTCCGCGCCGACGCCGCCGCCGCGCCGCCGCGCTCGCGCCGCGGCAAGGCGCGCCCGCCCAACGCGCCGCTCGTGCGCGACCTCGTGCAGTTCTTCATCGAGTCCGAGCTGCACGAGCACGGCGCCTACCTCGTGGACTCGCTCATCGAGTCCAACCCCATGATGAAGGACTGGGAGTGCATGACCGACCTGCTGCTCGAGGAGGCCGGGCCCGGCGAGGAGGCGCTCGACAACCGCCAGGAGTCCTCGCTCATCGAGCTCATGGTGTGCTGCGTGCGGCAGGCCAGCACGGGCGAGCCGCCGGTGGGCCGCGCCTCGCGCAAGCACGCGCAGCTCAGCAAGGAGCAGGCCAAGCAGGTGAGCGACGACCGCGCGCGCATGACCACGCACTTCATGGCCACGCTGCCCGCGCTGCTGGACAAGTTCGGCGCCGACCCCGAGAAGCTGGCCAACCTCGTGTCCATCCCGCAGTACTTCGACCTGGAGCTGTACACCACGCAGCGGCAGGAGGGCAACCTGGCGCTGCTGCTCACCAAGATCCGCGAGATCGTGAAGGTGCAGACGGAGGCCGAGGTGCTGGAGACGTGCGCGCGCACGCTGGAGCTGCTGTGCAGCGACGCGCACGCCGTGTACACGCGCTGCAACGTGGCGCGCGCCACCGTCACCGACATGTGCGTCAACCGCTACAAGGAGGCCGTGGACGACTACCGCTCGCTGCTGGAGGGCGGCGAGACGCCCGACGCCGACGAGCTGTTCAGCCTGACCAACTCGCTGCGCAAGGTGTCCATCATGTACATGTGCCACAACCTGAACGACACCAACATCTGGGAGTCGCTGTTCGAGGACCTGCCCAAGTGCCTGGCGGGCGGCGAGGAGATGCCGGCGCAGGCGCTGGTGTACGTGGTGCGCGCGTGCTTCTACTCCGTGCTGTGGGCGCTGCACGAGCTGGAGGAGCGCGGCGGCGACGCGGCGGCGCTGCGCGAGCGCCTGCGCGCGTACGCCGCGCTGTGCCGCGACGTGGTGGCCCGCGGACGCGCGCCCGAGCTGCGCGAGGAGGTACGCTCATGTGTCATGTACCTTCAGATAGACTTTACAAGCTCTTTTGAATCATAGTACTTTCTTAGGTTTACGCGAATACTTGACATTATAAATGAAACTATCTTTTCGAATTTTATCGCGGATTTATTATGATTTTTGGTTCCCGACGTTTCGAATGCTTTACAGCAATCATGGTCACGGGAGAGACTAAGGTATTAGACGTCTCAGGGGGGTTATATACTTGTTACAGACAGTGCCTACCCACAATTTACAATATTCAAAATTATATCAAAGTAGATTATAAAATCTTTTGAATCGTCATTTTTACATTATTAAAATTAAATGTCAGTCTAAACTACCACCAGCTCAGAAAGATGTTCTGTTGAGAAGAACCGACGACAAATTCAACAATTGCTCTTTTTCAAGAAAAATATTTGGTAACAATATTGTACTACAATATTTATCTATTTATCCTATGTGAGACACAACCAGACATTAATCCCACACGTTAACATCTACTAAGTATTCCGTTATAGTGTAATAAGCCTTATTCAACAACATACTTTTAATTTTGGATTTAGATTGTCTCAAAGGCAAGTTCAACATGGACCTTGCCCCATAAACGATCTATTTACTTTTTGTAGGCGAAAACTGGGTGTTACAATTTTTATGCTGAATAAAATATTTTGAACCTATTTTTTTAAAAAGACTAAAGTACTAAAGACACAATCAATAAACTCCTGCCCGCAGGCGTACATAAGCATCTGCGACCTGCTGATCTTCTTCGCGGAGCAGCCGGGCGGGGGTGGGGCGGGTGGTGCGGGGGGCGCGGGGGAGGAGCGCATCACGCTGGAGGCGGACGCGGCGCTGTGCGACCTGCTCAACGACTTCGTGCAGGAGTTCGTCTTCGTGCAACACAACTACGGTAACACATACACACACACACACAGGCATCCTGTGACACACAGACGACGTACAAGTTCTACTATATATATTGATTACTGTTCAAGCAGAATTTGTACAAAAGTAGATAACTCATAGTCACTTAGGCCTTATCTGTGACTATAATATATAAAATTAATAAGTGTGACTTACCGGAAAGAATTAAAGCAAATAATACATACATAAGATCCTCTCCCTGAAGTTTAGTGTGATTGTTTGTTTGATATTTGTATACAACAGATTTTTAGAAACAATTTATTCATTATTCCTCACAATTAAATACGATGAAATATCACATAATTTTTAAATGTTTTTACAATTGATGTTATATTAAAATGGCTTCATCACATTCGGGAATCCAACATAGTGTTGTTATAACTTATTTTCTTTATATTAATATTTTATATTATTTAGATACTTGTTCAATTTAACATGTTATATTACAATTGGAACTATAATTATTTTGTTATTATATTATAAGCAATCACGAGGGCGGGTTAAAATAATCCTTTACCACTCGTCCCCTTAAACACAAAATGTTGTCATGTATAGATTTATTACCACAATTTGTTATTAATTTTCTTTAAGATTGTCGATAAAATATCCGTTATTAGAATTGATCGATTGTTGTCACTCTCAAGTCATATAGTCATAGTAGTACTACTACTGGTGCGTATGCCGCTCGCCTCTCGCTCGCATGCTACGATGAAAATAAAGTACCTAGTTTATGATGAATTTAAAAGTTAAAACACAAGTTAAAGGCTTAGAAATCATCTTACAATGTTTGGAAAGGTTTTTTTACATACATTGTTGTTTACGAAAGTGCTTCTGGGTTCTCAAAAAGTATCAAGGTCAAAAGTGAACCATTTTGAACTTAGAGCCCTGTAATATCATCTCAAACAAGTTACAGTAATACCCGTCTATCTTAAAACTGTTTCCCAACTGTCATCTATACTAATATTATAAAGAAGTAAAGTTTGTTTATTTGTTAAATTGTAAGGGGTAATCTCGGGATCTACTGAACCGATTTTAAAAATTCTTTCACCAATAGAAAGGCACATTATTGCTGAGTGTCATAGGTTATATAAAAAACCGAAAAATAAAAAGGCTTTTACGTGGTAGTCCGTTTTGCAAAGTGAATCGGAGAAAAAACGGTCGAATGAAAGCGTTTCTTACGAACGCTGCCTCAACTATGAAATATATATTTTTGAGTTCTAGAGAAAAGATGTGGAGCTTGAAAATGCCTACAAAAACGTCAACGACAGCATATGTCTAACTTAAACACTCTGTACTAAAAAAGGATTATTAACATTATGCCTAACGAAGTGGGCACGGGTCAGCTAGTCTATACTAATATTATAAAGCAGAAGAGTTTGTTTGGTTGAACGCGCTAATCTCAGGAACTACTGGTCCGATATGAAGAATTCTTTTTGTGTTGGATAGGCTATTTATCCAGGAAGGCTATAGGCTATATTATATCACGTTCCAATAATAGGCGCGGAGCATCAATGAAAAATGTTGCAAAAAGGGGAGAAAAATATTTATTTTGATAGCTTCGTCGCGTACGCTGCGTAAACGGGTACAGTTACGGAAAAATCATGTATGGCAGAAAAAGTCAGCGGTAGCATATCTATTAAGGTTGACTCTACTATCTTTTAAGGTAAACTCGTTATAACCTTTTTTGTGGTAAATTAATTAGTTTTAAGATAATGCATTATTTACAAAGGTGTTTTAAAAACACGATATTAATCTTTACTTAAATAAATAAGTTACTCATCACGAGTATTTAATTTTTAACAAAATTGATTTTGGGATCATTTGATTTCAATAAATGTGTTACGATATTTATACGAGATTACTAGCTTTTAACCCGCCCCCGTGAAAGACCCTTAAGTAATGTTTATAATAATTTACATATATAGTAAAAAAGTTTTGATGTGAAGTTTAAAAAAAATATGCATTATTTTCGTACAAACAAAATGAAGTTTTGAGACAAGGCAACTTGTAAACACGCGCTAGAATATCGCACTCCTAAACCGATCTTAGCCGCTCACTTGTGAAACTTACTTGACTCCCATGAAAAAGATGAATAGGAGATTAAATAATGCCGTTTTTGTAGTTGCCAGGATTTAGTAATGTGTTTAGTAATGCGTTAGAAAGGAGACGTGAAGTATTTTTTCCTTTTATCTTGATTTTTGGGGCTTGAGTACTATAAAGAAGGGTTCGGAATCACGTTATATTTTTAAACCTATTTTTGACATTGACCCCAAACCTTACGTTTTTTTTGTTGAAGCTTCGGATACATTCTTTACTGGTTAACGGAATAAAGTTTTTAGGGGCATTGTTTCTATGATCAAAATTGAACGGTTACGATGAATTTATGTGTTTACATTTGCAAAACTTTCCTAATCGTGAATTGCTTAGTAGAAGGATACATTTTAAACAGTATACCATTGTTCTTTCGGTTTACAAAACTATTCGTTTCTATTTTTCGGTAAACAAATGAGCGGTGAGTACATTACCGAAATCAACCGTTTTTGAAGCCGGTTCCGAACCCTGCTATAAAGTACGGTCGGATCGCGTTTTCGGTTGCGATATTCGCCCGTGGGTCGCTCGCCCGCACCGCTTCACCCACGCGACGCCCATCGGTCGACTATTGACGAAAACGATTGCACTTATCTAACTCTTCCGATTTTTGACGCGGTAAAGGATTTTTGTACGAATTGGGAGAAATTCGTTTACCTTTAAAAATAGTATTCGGTTGGGTCTTAAATATAAGGGTAAGAGCGTTCGGTTTCGGCCGGGTCGGTGGGGTAGTGCCGGTGGTGTGGGGGGCGGAGGCGGGCGGGCAGCCGGGCGGCGCGTAACGTGCGTGTGTTTGCTTGCATGTCGTGCGGCGCGTCGGGACTGCCGGTAAGCATCAGCCGTGCGCGCAGTTGGCCTTAGTAATGCGCGTCGCCCGCCCGCCCGCCTCGCGGCGCCCCGGGGCCCCGCGGCCCCGCGGTCCAGGCCCCGGGCCCCCCGCCCCGGGGCCCCCGCGGCCCCCCACATTACTAAGGGCAAATTGTGGCGCTCGCTTCCCCGCCCGCCGGAGCCGCGGCCCGCTCGCGGCTCCAGCGAGGCACTCTTTATATTAACACTGTATACTCGTGACTTTGAAGCATGTTTCGTGCAGTGCAATTGACATTTTTGTTGCGTATTTCATCATCGTATTTATTGTTTTCTGCATTTTTTATTTTATTTTAACACTGGGTTATGGTTTGTCACTTCATCTTCCGTGTCGGAGCAAGCACTTGGGTTAACACTCGCCTTTCGACGAACCTTACGTTCTCGCCACATTTAACCGGTTTTCGAACATCAATGCCACTAATTTGCGATGACAAACAATGACAGCATTCAGTTGAGCTTATTATTCTGATTCGTAGATTTTTCTTTAGAGTGATGCATGATTCACATGTAACATTGCAAATTGTCGAGTGAGATGCGAGCGTTGAATCATTGGAGGTGAATCAACTAACTCTCGAATTACGACGGTTGTTCTCCCAAGTGATGCACATCTAATTGGTTCCTAGAAAATATGCTTGTAATATGTGCGAGATGACTGCTTCTTAACAACTGTATAAATAACTAATGAAAACACAAATAACACTTAATTTTTTAATGAATTAAACAAACAACGTGACAGATAAATTTACAGATTTTGGTACGTCATAATTTGTAAACAATATGGATGCTATAATTTATCATGTAAAATTTAACAAACATTTGGACATAGTCACAATTTAAAAACCAAACCAAAATAAAAAGTTTCTTTAATTTATTAAATAAACGTAAATTAAAATTTAAAATATTTTTAGAATACATAATATCATTGCACGTTTAGGAACCAGTTAGTTATCACATATCAACGCTGGCGTTTCACTCAGACTCTTGCCAAATGTCCACCTTTTACGGGAGTATTTGTTACTTACATAGTAAAATATGTAACTGTTCAAATTATATTTGAGAGGAATAGTAAAAATGTAATGTAAGTAACGGTGAAGTAATCCAGTAAAGGGTGAACAAGAGTAGTGTTAGGGCAGACGGTAACGGCGCGCGTGTTGCAGACGGTCAAGACGAGCGCCGCATCGAGGAGCTGCACAAGCGCCGCAACTTCCTGGCCGCGTACTGCAAGCTCATCGTGTACAGCGTGGCGCCCGTGCGACGCGCCGCTGACATCTTCAAGCACTACATCAAGGTACGCTACACTGGAAGCTTTGTAATCTATACTAATATTATAAAGAGGAAAGGTTTGTATGTATGTTGTATGATTTTAAAAATTCTTTCACCATTTGAATGCTATATTTTCACTGATTAATATAGGCTATTTTAAATGCAAGAAAATAAATAAGGATGTCTACTAAAACTACAATAACAGAAGAGGAGGAGGAGTGCACGCCGCACATTATATATGAAATAGGTAGCCGCGCGGCTCAGGAGTATATTAAAGCTGGAGTAATTTTGGAAAATTTTCAACCCAGCGAGTGATCGAACGAAGTTTAGGATTAGTGATTAAAAAATGAACGCGGGCGAAGCCGCGCGTATTGCTAGTGTCAAAATAAAGGTCTTTTGCTAAATGCATAATATAAAATTTATATAAGGTGCATTTAAAAAAAAAAAACTGTCAGTATGATTATGTATAATTTTCGAAATGGCTTGATTGATTTTGACGATATTGTCTAGTAGTCGATATAATTAGAAGTAATTTAGATTGTTTTTAAGACTTCAGAATAAGAAAAGAAAAAAGAATTCATAGTGAAATATTCGTAATATTTGCGTTTGCGTGTCGCAGTGCTACAACGACTATGGCGACATCATCAAGGCGACGCTGAGCAAGGCGCGCGAGATCAACAAGCTGAACTGCGCGCTCACCATGCAGCTGGCCATGCAGGCGCTGTTCACGGAGCTGCTACGCCGCGCCCCCGCCGGGACCTCCCCCACCGCGCTGCGCAACATGCCCGAGTTCGCCGAGCTAAAGGTAGGGGGGTCGGAGCGGTTGAATACACTTTAATACAACTCTAAAATAATAACATACACTTAGGGGTGTGCGAATATCGTTCGAATCGAATCGAATAATAATATTCGGTTCAAAATTCGAATCGAATAATTCAAATTTTCGAATTATTCGAAATTCTACAAATAATTCGAAAATTTTCGAATAATTCGCGAATTAATGAAATATCTCTGGATTTTTCCATTTAAATTCCTTTAAATCGTGTAACAAAATATACTACTTAAGAATAATATATAATTCAATAAAACACTATACTAATTATTGTTCTATTTATGTAACTATATTTCATGGTTTGAATAAAGTGTATATTTACTGTTAAATTTATATTTAAATATTGAAAATAAGAAATCCTATCCTAAATTCAAAATACTCGAAAAATTCGCTAATAATATTATGATAGTTTACGAATAATTCGGGGAAGAATCGAATTTTCCGAAAAAAATCGAATTATTAAAAAAAATCGAATTATTCGAAAATTTTGAAATATCCGGGAACTTTCGAATTATTTGAATTTTCGTATTATTCGATTCGAGTTTCGGAACGAATAGTTCGTAAGTTCGAATTATTCGCACACCCCTAGATACACTAGCTTAAAATAACTAAAAAGTAGATTAATGACATGAGCCTATTATGCCACCACAAGGAGTTGGCCAAGCGGTTCTCAGTGATGTTCGGGCTGGACGCGGTGAAGAACCGCGAAGCGCTGACGGCGCTGCACCGCGCGGGCGTGGCGTTCGCGGCGCTGGAGGCCGCGCCCCCCGCGCCGCCCCCGCACCTGCTGTTCCTGGAGCCGCTGGCAGAGTTCTCCGGCAAGCTGCTGCGCCAGGACAAGCGCGCCGTGCTGCGCTTCGCGGAGGTTATAACAAACCGCTAGTTTTAAAATGCCTATTATTTTTTACGCTATAATATATGTAAGATATTTCTTTTAATGAATGATTTGAACGACACAATTAAAACACGATTGGGTTTCTCTGTAAAAAACAAAAGTTTATTCTAACATCTTTTAACAATATATAATGTACATAAAATTAAATCGAAATGAATCGTAAATCAAAACAGATCTTTGAGACTTTACCTGTAAAAAACAAAAGAAACGACATTCAATGTAATTAATTCCGATGTCGATTTCCAAATCAAAACAAATATATATTATTTAAATTAATGAAAACTGATTTTTATGAAAAAGTGTGCTCCCGAATATAATTTATATTAATTATAGACTATGACTCTACCACAGATTACAAATATAGAATCAAGATAAAATATATTCTATGATTATGCTCTTACATAGTGATAATTTTAAATATTATGTAAAATTAAATTAAAGAAAATTATATTTTTCTTTACATATATTTATACGTTATATACCTAGTTTCGCATAATTTAGCGCACACGACTCGTGACAAAAATATTATACGGCTAGCACGAAGTGTCAAGCGCGGCAGTTGTCGTCCATAGTGATTACATTCTCTTTGTTGCGGTCATATTATATGTAATAATAGCTATAGCACTTGCCTCTGGAAATCAATAATAGGCGATTTGATTATTATAAATAGCATGTTATTTATAAATAGCAGTTTTTCAGTTATTCATAATAACGAACACCCCTAAAAATAGCCTATAATAATCCGTTGCGCCCCTGTAGGCGCGGCTGGGCGCCGGCGCGTGGGCGGACGACTGGGCGCCGCTGCAGGCGTACCGCGCGTCGCTGCTGGCCGACGCGCCCGAGGAGCGCGCCGCGCCGCGCCGCCACTACGCGCGACGCGCGCGGCGACACACCGACGACGACGACGACAACAACGACTCCGAGCCCGACCCGCCCGCGTGAGCACACTATGTGACAAGTTGTTAAACATCATTTTTGTAACATACATTTAGTTTGTTTTTATATTTGTCTGGACTTATTACATTACACTTTTGCTGCGTTCCACTAAGCGTTCACAACGATCACGCTCACGACCGTAGTTTTTCCCGTTCCACTTGATTGTGAGCGTTACTGTCGTAAACTCAAGTGGAATGGATTATACAGCGTTTTAAGCGTGGAGGTAAATAATACAAACGGCGAGTTAAAAAAAGAATGTAAAAGATTTAAGAGGTTAGGTTATAATCTAAGCCTTGAAAATAAACTTAATTAATTATTGTTTAAATCGATTTATATTGAAAAAAAAAATATAATTTAATTTTTTATATTCAATATTAGTGGTGTATTTAGCATCCGCTGCAGAAACATTCACTTCTACTAAAATATTTCTTGCCGCATGAAATAACGTAAGCACGGTCGCCATTTTTGATTTTTGAAAACGCCGCTAATTTTCTCAACAATCACGACGACCCACCTTTTTAGATGGGTCGTCGCGAGATTCGCGTGAGCGTAAGTCATGACGTCATAAGTGACATTTTCGCCGCGACCACAACGACCGCGGTGGTTATGTGGAACGACTAAAGGAGCACTTTGGTCGTTGTGGGCGCTTAGTGGAACGCAGCCTTTATAATATAAAACCATTACACCTTAAACCTCATAATGTTATTGCTGCAAAAAACAGAGCCTCCATTATATTGAAATATAATGTACCATGTGTGTAAATTTGATTTGATTCTCACCTCACTATGAGGTCTATGTCTTGTTTGTAATGTAATAAATCCTTACGTAATTAGTTGTAATTGATAAGTAGTTTAGATGTAAGTAGTTTTCCATTGTTATAAATAAAAAAAACCTGCTCAGAACAGATTCATGTTTTCATATATTTTAAACAATATTCATGATAAATGACGGGTCCTTTTGTAAATGTACATTATTTACCAAATATGTGAATTGTTGTATGTAGGTATGTATGTATGTAAAATGTTGAGTAGTATATGAATGTTGTTTGAATCTATATGTATTATAACGAGTTCTTACAAATTATAACAATAATATATTTATTTACTTAAATATCATCAAATGTCATCAAAATTGTGGTTTGATTCTTGTGTTAGTATTGTGTAATTAATTAAGACATATTTAATTAACTTTTATTCCATGTTTCATTGATTATATTTATTAATAGTCGTTATTATTAAATAAAACATATATTTTAATCATAAGTATCAAACAAAATTATAGATATTATGAAACATTCAATGACACTACTTTCTGCGTCAGCGGTCGCTGCTTCGATTCCCCCTGTTGGCAGCAAATGATTATTAAGCACAAATATTTGTACTCCAGTCATTGGTGTTTATAGAAAAAAGGGAATGTCAGATTTAGACCACCCGTGCATCACGTTTCATAGACGAATTACTTATATCCGAATTTGTAAATCATTATTGATAATTTAATGTTTTATTATGTTTACATTGTATTTAGTTATGAGTGTGTTAAGTTAAATTGACTAAATGTACTGTGTTCCTCGAAAGACATTAATAATCACGCCCACTACTATGACTACTTCTGATGTTGGCCGTCCTGCGCCTATATATTTATTTTTAAATTATCAACTGGAACATGGATTTATTATTTACCTATAATAATTAATTATTAATCTATAAACGACACTAGTTGTATGTTTGTATATACTATACACATAACATTCGCGACAAAATATAATACAGGTATGACACAGAAATTGTATGATCAATATAAAAATCGAACCCAGAACTTATTAAACTTACTATGATGACAGTATTGCCATTATGTTACTCTTGTCTACAAATTTGTTTACCAGCATTGTGACTTTGTGTTGAGCAGGTTTTAGTTATAGTTAAAGGTACAAGTGTAGTTAAGTTTGAATATTTTTATAATAAAATGTATTTATGAAGTGATACGGGGTTTGTTTTTATATAGCCAATAGCCATACTAGTCTTTATTTAAGTTGGTTAACTTACATTTTAGTAATAATTAAAGTTAGTAACGTACAAGTAGATAGTAATGTCGATATTTATCATTACCAGGTAGTGGGTTCCTTTTCCGCCTGTATTTTTAAGAGAGAACGGTTTTGCAGCTTTCATGGTAAAAAACAATTTCTAAGTAAGCGAGAAAAGTGGTCAAATTGACAGTATTGCTGTAACAAAGAAATACGAAAGGGCCATACCGTATCTGGATAATATGCGTGGATGTCGACTCTAGTGCGGCGGACTGGCGCGCCGGCCCTTGATACATGGACATGCTATTCAGATATTACACTAAGTTATTGTGATAATAAATTGCCCTAGTGATAACTCATAAATGACTGCACAAAACTTAGATTACATCCGTTCATTTGTGTGTAATATAAAATACTTAGTTAATTTACACAATATAATAATATAACTAAATAAAATGTCCTGTAGTGGATTTTCCGTAGTTTTCCGCGGTTTTTGCTGTGTACAATTAATTATAGTTCATATGTACTGAGTTATTTCTGTCAGCATAATATATTATATCGTTTTGCTAAGATTAAGAATGTATGTAGTATATGAGTGATACACAGGGGCGGCTTAACCTATACTGCAGGGTATGCAAATTGCAATGCACACGGGCGCCGCCGTCTCAGGGGGCGCTGCGGCGCCCTTAGGCGTCATTGTACGGCTAAGAGCATCGTCTTGGACCATCATGGTACAACAATGATATGACAGAAGCAGCGTGGTGGCGGCAATTACAAACGCCCTATGGTTTTCGAAATTCGATACATATCGCTTCTATTTCGCTGTCCATAAAACTTAAAACAAGAGACGGAGGGGTCAGGCATAGGGGGCGCGCCAGGGTTTCATTGCACACGGGCGCTACACGAGCTAGAGCCGCCCCTGGTGATACATACAGGGTACAATTTAATATTTATATATGTAGGTATGTTACATAATAGGCATTAGGCATTAAATAATTATTATCTATGTACTTATCGATTATCTACGTGTTATTTATATTTATATTGTGATACGAGATAGTATTGTTTATATATTTTAAGGTAAGTTATGTCAAACATTTTTACCACATTTTTATAGCTTAGAAAAGTTTAGTTTAGTTATTATGTTGAATAATTAGTTTAGTTTGTTGGGTTAATATTAATTTTTGTTTAGATTTTATTTTTATTCTTTTGGTCCATAAAAACATTGTTTTCGGTAAGCATTAATGGCGTTTTTGATTTATGTGTAGGAGAAAAATGAGCAAGCGTACTTCAAGTGAGGCGTCCACGACCGCCTCCAGCTGCAGCAGCGGCCGCCGCAGCGGGCGGTAGTGGTGCGGCACACAACTGTCACACACTATATCATGATCTATAAACAAAATCAAAAATATTATTGTTTGATTCTTAAATGATCTCCAAATGTTTTGGCCAGCTTTTTATCATTTTGTTTTCGACAAACAATCCTGAGTTATAACCTAAACGGCCTACATGTATATTGACCCCTGTATAGGCACATAATATTTTAAATTAATATTCCATATTACATAATTTTGCATGTATTACTATATACGTTGTATATAAGCCAAGACTGCCATCACAACCATTCCCAATGGTGTATGAACTCGCATAAAAATACATATTCCTTATAAGTATTTTAAACATTTAGGTCTAATAAATTTTTTGTTTTTTGTTTTATATATTTTTATTTTGTATTATATTAATTATTAAAAAAAGATATTGTGCAAGTTGTTGTTAAAACTAATAGCTAATATTAAATACACATATTAATATGTAACTAGATATACATGCTTAGTGCCTGCAGTCTGCACTATCAGGAACTCTAAATAATGTCTTCGAGGTGTTTCCTTTTTTGTTTTAATTCTTATCACATAGCTTTTTTATATACTGTTTAATAAATACTGTTATAATTTTTTTTTTTTTTTTATCTTATATTATTTCCTACTCTACCGTTATATTAATTTTCAAGTTGTATATCTATTTATGTTTGTTACTTTACCTAGCTTTTTTTATTGAAAAGGGTTAGGGAGGTATACCTCAAGTTTATCACATTAAAATTAAAAAAATAAAATTAAAAAAATATTAAATCATGTAATCAATAGTCCAAAAATACACCAGTGTAGAAAATAGGGGTGAGTGAATTTGCACTTGATTTTATAAAACTTTCTTCTCACTTTGCTACTACGACAGATACTATGTCTATACCAAAAATGTGCCGTCATGGCGTCATGATTAAGTGTTTAAGCGAGTCTGCGATGCCATATTAAAAAAGAGGTATTTTTTTGATTTTATCTTATAGCGTGTAGCTACTGTAGTTACTGACACACAAGTCAAACATGACCACATCTATACTAATATTATAAAGCAGAAGAGTTTGTTTGTTTGAACGCGCTAATCTCAGGAACTACTTACTGGTCCGAATCAAAAAATTGGATATGTTACATCACTCTACGACCAATAGGGGCGGAGCATCAATGAAAGCTGTTGCGAAAACGGAAGTAAAATATTTTACTACATGGTTTGCCTTTAGAATGTCAGCGGTAAAGGCTAGTGTATTATAAAAGATTACGATTATTTCACAAGCAGGTAGGCTATATACAATAGATTGGTGCATATCTGCAAAACTTTATAGGATAAGTTTAGTCCACATGTAAGTTTGTATAACATTTCTACAGTCTATGTACTTATTGCATAAAACTATAATAGAGCATCTTTTGCCAAGTTAGTACAACGTATAAGTTATAGCGTAGGTATTAGGGGTCGTCCATAAATCACGTGATGTTTGACTGGGGGGTGGGAGGGGGTTCGGAAAAAATCACGAAATATCACCAGGAGGGAGGGGGCTATTAGTAAGAATGGAAGTGTAATAATGAACCGATTGGTCTTAATTGCTTTGGATTACTTATAAAAAGTATTGACATACTTCCAATAATATCATGTATAAAAATTAAGACATACATAAACTATAAGAAACGTTACATTGTTATAGTAGTAGTTATAAGTTACAGACGGACGAATTATACATTTTTAATGTTATTCTCAAAACCTTTTACTATATTTACATATGTGAATATCAGCACTGAAAGTTTAAGAAAAGTGAATACTATTTTGACTTAATTTTAGCATCGGGTGATGTACCCAGTGCTCAAAGTTAATTGACCGTCGGCCGAAACTAGAGGGTATGGATGCATACAGTCAAAGACCATACATAAACCACCTAATCCCATTGATTTTGTTAATGAGAAAAAAGAAAATTCTGGCAGGATTTTAGTCGAGTCGTAAGGATTCTGTAGGTGCTAGTGCACAAAGAAACTACGGATAAAAGAGCAGTAGCCAGTAAGTATATTATGCGTCACTGTCGATAACCTTATTATTTCACACAGAAGTGTGAAATAATAAGGTTATCGACAGCCATGACGTCTTAGTAGAGTATGTCGTATGTCGAGTAGAAGGACAGTGCTTTATTCTATGACTTACCTTCTCCGCAGTAGTATAGCGAGCATGTGTGAGAGAGCCAGTACTTGCTTCAGGTACAATAGTAAAATTTCACGATTATTATTTTGTCATTTATTCTTCTTAATTAGAATTTTTACATTTTTATCACGGTGCTTAATTTACCAAAATTATATTAGATTATACCTGTTAACCTTTATTTAAAAATAATATTCAGATTTTTTAAGGTACTTTGTAACAAATCGAAACTAAATAGAAAAAAAAATAATTTTAATTACTTAGTTATTGTTGGAGTCGGTGCCAGCCAAGAAGGACAGTTTTATCCTGCCTTTGCAATGAACTTTCGAACGGATATTTTGATTATATTTACAAATTGATACATTAATTAAATTGTATTAAGATTATTTTGCTTTGGCTGGCACCGACTCTAACAATAACTAAGTAATTAAAATTATTTTTTTTTCTTTTTAGTTTCGATTTGTAGTGTTTTGAAGTCGGTTTTCATTTTTGTTAAAAAATAATTTATTTTAAATTTTTTTGTGGAAATTATTATGTTTAAATAAAATATTGGAAGGCTAACTAAACTACTGCTCCAATAAGTCAGCGAAGTTTTGAAATGAACGACAATAGTCAATCGAGATTTGTCTACGTCTATTTTTCCACGTAACTCGTAGACGTTAATAAGATTTACCTTCTATTATCAATCCACCTAATATCCTGAAGGAATACGACTATCAGTTCATAAGTACGTATAATATTAAAAGAATTTTCTTTCAACTCCTAACCGTTGACGATATATACCTTACATCATCACAAATTCTTGAACAGCTTTAGAAAATATATGAAAAAGGTAATCAGTGCCGATAAAATTTAAGGGTTGCCCTCGATTTCTCTAGGATCCCATCATCAGATGCTGACTTGGTGACAATGAGAACATCTTGAATGTAGTATACCCTACCGAACAAAAAAGAAATTTTTAAAATCGGCCCACAATTCACGGAGAAATCGGTGAAAACACATAAAAAACAACTGTTGAGGAATTTTACCTTCCATCATCAGCTCATCCACATGAGATGATGATTTTCATACGTAAAAGCTTTATCGGGTTTAGAAAATATATCAAAAACATAATAGGTGCCTGTAAATTTTGAGAGTTGCCTTCGATTTCCCTGGGATCCCATCATCAGATCCTGACTTGGTGACAATGGGACCACCTCGGAACTATACCCTACCAATCAAAAGAAAAATTTTTGAAATCGGCCCACAGACGGCGGAGTAATCGGTGAACATACATAAAAAAAAAATAATACATACAATGGAACATATAACCTCCTCCTTTTTTGAAGTCGGTTAAAAATACACGTGATTTTGAGTGGGGGGGGGGGGGTAACCTTAAACCTCACCACGTATCACCATGGGGGAGGGGGGGTCTAAAAAGTTGCTTAAAAACATCACGTGATTTATGGACGATCCCTAAGCTGAGTGCGCATGGAGCGATTTGTCACACTAATAGAATTTCTAGACACTCATGGTTTTTTTGCAGTGGAAAAATTATATTGCTCAAGCCTCAATAAGAAATATATAATATTATAAATTAATCATGCAGCAGTAAATACATATTTAAAACATTACTTATTTTTTCAGTAAAATATTACAGCGTAATATTTCAGTTTCATTTGACTTGCCTTACTGAGAACACTGAGAATACGATTAAGTTAAGTTAAATACTATTAAGTTTAATACGATTGGGCAGCAATTATTGTACAATTATCGCTATCGCGGATGGATTGCTCGATACGTAATCAGCCTGCCGGTGTTGTAACACCGCCAAATTCTTCACTCTGAGTTGTTTCTTAGAATTTCTTGAAATACCGACTCAAAAGCTAACCTTGCCCAGACCGCGATTCTAACCCAGGACCTCTGAATCTATATCCGTACATGTTACCCACTAGGCCATCGAGTCACGACGAGAAAAATAATGTGTTACAGAACTTGTTGAAACTGGCTTACCTACTCTATTTAAACATTTAGATCTCTAAATATACCTACCTACTACAAAACAACGTAGTTACTTATTAGAAACGGTGTAGCAACAAAATTCATAAACTATACCTACTCTTTACGACTACTTTAATAAGGGCGAAAAAGAGCTTTCTATATTAAAAGTGTCTCAAAAAATTTTGTGGTAGGGTAAGTCGCTTCTTATCTGATTTAAAAATGAAATTTAAATTATTAAGTTTGTTTCTTTTAAATTTAAATTATTTATAATATAAAATTTAAATTATTAAGTTAATTAGTTATAATTTAAATTTTAAATTTTTAAGTCCTACGGTACTTAAGTACCTACCTACTACATCAAAAAATCAATGTTTTAAAATGTTTGTCTGTCTATTTGTTGTTTATTTCAGCTAATCTCTTAAACGGCTGACTTACTCACTCGCAAATAGCTTATGTTATAAGGAGTGACTTGGCTACTTTTATTTTATTAGAACATTATAAAAACGTTTTAATTAGGTAATGTTAATTTACCTACATCCAGCGAAAGGGGGCGGGCTTGCTCATTGGTAAATATAACTCCATTAGGTATATGTACCTACATATTCATCCATTAAACTCGTTGAACTCTAATGTTCACCTATAAAATAAAATATTCTAAATCATGTCGCGACAACCCTGTCGCCACATGACGCATTTTACATAAAAACTGCACAGGAAAGAGTGTATCTGGGTATTCCATTTGCTTAATTTTATATTGTTATGAAACTATGTTTTGTAAAATATGTTGTATATACATATTATGCATGTACATGATATTATAAAAAAAGTCCTCTCCGTCGCGTCTACTTTCTACCGCACCGATGATCATGCTGTTTTCACCAATGGATAGAGTGGTTCTCGAGGAAGGTATTAGTATATAATTTGTCAAGTTTTTGTATAAATTTACTAGCGGAACCCGCGGCTTCGCTCGCGCTAAATCAAGGGACCATCAAGAAAAAAAGCGTGCGCTGTGCAGGGATTGTCTGGTGAGGGTACCTACCAACTTATATTCGGATTGATAATGTTGACTGATAAGCTCGCATTACGAACTATATTTTATACTAGCGACTTAAGAAAGTGCACTTAATAAACTTACGTAGATGTTCGTTTATTAAAACTAAATTGCAAAAAAACAATGAAATAAAATAATGTTAAAAAAATACTTAAAACTCAACATATATTTTAACTTTGGTATTAATTTAAATATCAACCCTTCTCAATAAACATAAGTATAATAAATGTAATTTACCTAATACAACAAATCGTAACTTCAATTTATCGCAGTGTTTAACAGCAACTTGCTCACTTGTGCTTATTTGTAAGTATTAATAAGTTACAGCACGTCGTGTCGTCACAGAGAAGTTGGGAAGTCCGCGTGGTGGGGGCGGAGGGCGGAGGGCGGGGCGCAGTCGGCGCCGCCCCTGCGCACACGCCTCCGCTACGGCTCGTAGCAAGCGTACTGTATAGTTTATAAGGTCGTGTCGTAGCAATCACTTGTGCGTAATCTGTGATCAGATATATCAGGTCTACACGATATAGTAAGCGCACTGTATAGTGTATAGGTACAGTCGAGTCGCAGCAATCACTTGTGGGTAATGGTCTAAGGCAGACGATATACCTACCAGTTATTTTATTGATTTATTTTTCTGATATTGGATTTTCCTTAGATAATGATAGATACTGTTGATAATAATTGTCATTGATGCCATACACCGATAGTAAAGTAGTAGTGGATAGCTAATCCCATTAAAAATATATATGCAAAACTTCGGATCGAAAAAAGTACATTTCCTGTGGGAACGTTTTCCATTAGGAACGAACCCGAATGAAGCAATGTTGAGTAGCACATTTTTCATATCTAACATTTGTGTAACAGTAAAGTACCTACCTATATTTAAACAAATTATTATAAGTATAACAGGATAACAGAGATTGGTTTTAAATGCTGATTGTCCTATTAATATTGCAAATTAAATAAATGACTGCGACGTAAGTCGATATTAAGTATTTTGTTAAAACGAATTCGCTGCTCACACCTTAAAATATAGTGTTCGCTTCGGAAAATACCTATCTAAGTAGTTAACATAGATATTATTACGAATACTTAATACTTAATTGAGGTGTTGAGCTTAGGTTCGGTTAGTTACTCTATATTTTCCGTCGTTCCCTTATCTATACTATCTATACTAATATTATAAAGAAGTAAAGTTTGTTTATTTGTTAAATTGTAAGGGGTAATCTCGGGATCTACTGAACCGATTTTAAAAATTTTTTCACCAATAGAAAGCCACATTATTGCTGAGTGTCATAGGTTATATAAAAAACCGAAAAATAAAAAGGCTTTTACGTGGTAGTCCGTTTTGCAAAGTGAATCGGAGAAAAAACGGTCGAATGTAAGCGTTTCTTACGAACGCTGCCCTAACTATGAAAGATATATTTTTGAGTTCTAGAGAAAAGATGTGTAGCTTAAAAATGCCTACAAAAAAGTCAACGACAGCATATGTCTAACTTTATATTTAAGTGAGTTTTTTTAATATTAATAGATAATTTAATTTTTCATTTTTAATATTAATAAAATAATTTAAATTATTTAAACACTCTGTACTAAAAAAGGATTATTAACATTATGCCCAACGAAGTGGGCACGGGTCAGCTAGTACTAAATAAAACAACTATAATATTCCTCATAGCGTTAGATTTTAGTAGATACGAATAAGATGACTGTTGATCGTACCCGATCCATCCATTTTAAATTGTGTTTTGTGTAAAAGCCAGATAATCACAATAACTATGCAAAAAAAAGCTCGTCTATAGTAATTTAATACCCAAATTTTAGTGTATTAGTCATTGTACATTGACTCACCATTTACCGTTAAAGTTCGAGGGTGGTAATATAAATATGTGACGTAAATCCGCCCTCGCACTCTCCCCTCCTCCCGCAGCCTCCGTCACTTGCAAGATTTCATCTTCATAGTGAGCGATGTCGCCGTCTTGCATTAGTCACTTTGGCTTCTAATCTTTACAATATTGTCAAGCTAGATGTAGTCTAACATATTGATTGACCACGATGAGTCATTACTTACTTGCTTGCAGCTTGCATCGATAGATTTTAAAATACTCGTAACGATGACAACAAAATTAAAAAGAAGGTTAGAGTTTAATTTCAATTCTATTATTTCCTTTAATGGCTTCTAGAAGTGCCAGTTGGCCACAGACTTCGCCACTGTCGCGTAAAATGGAGAATACACGTTTTATATAATGTGATCGGTAAATATGAAAAAAAAAACAAAAGTTTAATTTAAGTTACAAAAGCTTGTTAATGACAGTCGCTGTACTTTTGTGTCATATTTAAATGACTATATTACGGTTAAGTGTTAACTTTATTAGACGGAATGACAGGTATTAACTATTAAATAAGTAGGTATAAAGAGAAATATGAAAACAATAATTTCTTTAAGTTATATTTTTTATTTTCAATAAAAAAATAATAAGTTACTTTTTAAATGGAATGAATAAATTGTTAAAAATACTAATTGCTGCTATTAAAAAAAATTTCAACATTTGAGAAAGTATATTTTTGTTTTCTAACATTGCAAAATAAATTTACAAGTTATTTATAAATTATGCGAGATATGTGAACTATAGATTTTCAAGAAGTAAGTAAAATCACAGATCATCATTAATATTTAGTCAAAAGCATACAGAAAAATTCCTTCTATAAAATTAATTTTGGCACCCTATTTGTAATTGTAAAAGCCAGGCATAATGTCATGTTACAGAGTCCAATTGGCGGAGCTAGTTCGGGCCCTATAGGTATGATCCCATGTGGAGCCCCTCGCGATGCCAGACAGTGACTACGTGACTTGTTAAAGTTCGCTTACCTCTACAAAGCTTTCTTATTAAGGAAGGTTCTAATAGGCATTATTAAATGAGAGTGAAGCTTATTTAAAAAATATACTTGAAGTGCCTATGTAATTGAGAGGTACCTATATTTAAAATATAATATGAAATTATGTTGTTGTCTGTCATAATTAGAGTATATACAAATTAATGTAATGTTTTTAAAAATAGTACGGAATCAATTATTTTTGCATAAATATATTATAAAGTTTAAATTTGAATTAAATTATAAGTAAAAAAAATATTGACTTTTCAACAAGTGCGCTGAAGCTTAAATGATTAAAAATATGAGGTTTTCTAACAAGAAAAAAAAGAGAAGTTAAAAATTAAAGCTTTTACCTTTATTCGGTTAATCCTAATTAAGAGTAGACAATAAATTAATACTTAAGCTAGGAATGTACAGTCTATCACTCGGCGCCGACGCGCGACGCCGGTCACAACCATCTTAACAAATAAATAAATTAACAACGGCGGTCATGCGCTCATACAACAATAAGTTACGTATCACTAGTTGAGAGTTTAGGAACTTGACCCAGGAGTGTCACATGCGGAGGCGCGGAGGGCGTCTCGGGCGGTGGCGCCTGCGACGTCAGGTGGGGCTCTCCCTGATCCGCGTCGCTTGCGTGCTCTGCTCGATCATGCAGCTGCAGCCGACTGCTACGTCGTAGGTCTTGGTCTTCTTGGTGCTCTTGTAGTAGACCAGCACGGTGTCGCGCATCTCCACGCACTCCATCTGATGGTTGGCATGCGAGTGCTGGCAGCACTCGTGGCGGGGGATGTTCTGCGCCTCGCACCAGTGGTTGGGCTCCTTGGCGCAGCGCATCACCTTGATGCGCTGCGGCACCCGGTCCAGGTCCACGTCCACGTCCACGACCATGGGGCACACGGTCTTGTTGATGGCCTCGCTGAGGTCCACGACACGAACGTGTGTCGGGTGAGGGCGGGCGAGGACGGCCGACAGGACGGCGAATGCCGCGAACAGTAAAAATTTTTGGGCGGTCATCTCGGTTGTGGCGTGCACTCACGATAAGATTTAGATTGCGAATAGCAGGTGTGTTTGGGTAAAGCGGTGTTTAAATAGAGTGCGCAATGTATGGCGAGTGAGTGGGATTGTATAGGCGAGTGTTGCGGAGGGTCCCCGCGCGGCTCAGACGCGAGCCGGCAGCCGCGCCGGCGGTCGCGCCGACTCTCGAATAAACGAAATGGTTCGAGTTTGTGACCGATGTGATGTTATCGGATTGTTCGAACAAATAAAACTGAGACTGATATAAGTGATTTGTTACGTGGTGTGTTAACTTAATATATCCAAGGACTTCAAGGAGCGAATATATGGAATTTGTGTGCTAATATAATAAGATCGGCATATTCGTGTTATTTGTGTAATTTAAGGTTTTAGTAAGTAATTTTGTGATGTAATTGTTTAAGTTACCTATGTATAACTACATGTGTAGGTAAAAGTACGTACCTGTTATGATGCATTAATGTATTATTATATATTGATTTGTTATATAAAATAAATAGGTCATGTCTGTTAGCCAATGGTCGTAGTGCGATAAATAGCAAGCAAGGGGATTGGTTGGCCTCGCGCCAGTGCAGTGCTGCGCCGACGCCGACGTCGGCTAGTGACAGTGATGTGCAATCTCTACAATTGTATCAAGTTTTCTCGCTTACCAATAACGTACCTCCTATTACGAGGTGATATAGGCGTTTTTTTGAATTTTTAATCTGGTAATGTTACTTAGGTTTTTATTGGATACTAAGCATATCTAAATATGGTTGACTTTACTTAGACCTAACCATAGAGGTAAATTTTTCATTTCAAAGCTAAACTATCTAAAATATATATGATAAAAAATATAAGCATTAATTAACCCCCTGAGACGTATAATACCTTAGTCTCTCCCGCGACCATGATTGCTGTAAAGCATTCGAAACGTCGGGAACCAAAAATCATAATAAATCCGCGACAAAATCCGAAAAGATAGTTTCATTTATAATGTTATCGGTTTAATGTAGGTTAAATTACATACGGTTTAATGTAGGTTAATTAAATTTACTAACATAAGAATACCTCTTGCAAACATTATTAGGAATCCCCAACAAGTAGCTATACCGTTTTTGCCTTGATGCTCTGCCTACGAGGTAGAGACACAACCTTATTCCTCATTTTATAACCGATTTACTAATACATGTAAGAATAAAAAAAACAAAAACAAATTTATAAAAATCATGATAAGTAAAATAAAAATAAGTTAAGAAGTAGTTATAAATATAAAAACAAAATATGTTTAGTAAAGCTGCTAATCACATGTGGTAATGAGTCATAAGTACTGCTATGTTCACGCATATCTCATACATGAGTGGTGCTCTACTACGTCTTTTATTCAGATCAAGCTTTACATTATTAAAAAAATGAAATCGGTTGTTAAGAAATCAAAAAATATTAAAGCTATCTATGTATATAAAAATCTATCCTATAATTAATGATATATCATTCAGAATAGAAAATAATAAATATGATAATATCTTTTTTGCAGTAGCCTAATACATATCACACAGTAAACACGTACTGAAATGATACGATACGATGACATAAACGTACTACAGTAATAAGTTAATTCAATTTACGAGTAGCTTTGAACAGTCTTTGTCCATATAAACTAAGCTTTTGTATACAAAAGCTCAGCTCCTCTGTACGCGCGATATAGGTACTTAAAATATATACTAACTTTTATTTTCATGTTTTAATTTATACATAATTCAGTATTTTTAATAGTAACAAAATATAAAGTGATTCGCATAGGTCTAACCCTAACATTTTCGATACTCATTTTGGCACTTTAAGATATGGTTCTCTACTGGATTTAAATAAGCTTATAATTATTCTGCAGTTTCATTTCTATAGCTTACATACATCAAAGATACTTTTACCCCTAAACAAGTAATAGTTAATTACCATATTGCTGAAGTTCGACCGCCTTGCACCAGCTGAGGTTGTGGACGCATCAGTATATTCCATAGAAAATAAATATCTGCCTGAGTAATATATTGTTAAGACATATTAGGTCGATTACTTTAATAAATTTTATGTTTAAGGAACTAATTTCATTCTCCGATAACTATGAAAACAATAACGTATCACAAATACAAATTTCATATATAAACTACATATATTTTTTATAAGACTTTTGTTATAGTTGTAGGATAAATAATCCATTTTAATTATAAATATTTTTCCCACATAAAGTTTTTCCTCGCGGCAGCTGATTGAAAATTGTATTAAGAATATTAGCCGTCAGTGGAGGTCACTGTCTTAGTGACCTTGCACATATCGCACGAGAGCAAGCTCGGCCCGCGGCCGGCGCTATGGTGTGAAATACATACATATACCTAACTAAAGTAAGAGACTGTAACAACCAATAAATTTCTCTAATATTAGGCATATTATGTGCACGTACATTAATGCTTACTTCACGAATGCATTCTCTCCTGCCATTTCCTCATCTCATACCGTGTTTGATGTAAACCTTTCAAAATATGTATCTAGAAAAAAGTTATATTTATAATATCAAATATTTTAAAATTATTACAATATCAAATTTTCACTTAAATCTGAAAAAATTATTCCTTCACAAACTTTGTACCAAATATGTCTTGGCCTTTTGTAGAGAACGTTCATTTCGTTAGGTTCGGTCTCGGCGCTTCAAGTGTTGTCAAGAGTGTGCATGTTTTAACAAGTATCCATATTGTGCTACTTTGAAAGAGAACCTTTCATTTAAACGTATGTCTTTACCATCTTAATATCATTATTTATTGTTCGTAAACAAATTCCATTAGATTTAAGGTTTTGTGGCATTGTTTTCACTTTCAACAGTAGATATGTACCGGTCAGGTAGCGCGGCGTGCGGGGACGCCGGCGTGAGCTTAGAGAATGCGAACTATAAATAAATGTGTTAATTGCCATTGTATAGAGCTCTACCTGACGACGGGCATTTTCTAGATAAAATATTATCTTTCATTATTTTGTAATAACGGATTGGGTGTGATGAGTTATGTTAACTGTTAGTTTAATATTATTGTAATACTTACGAGTATCCCTTAGTTTTATAATTAATTTAAACTTAAGCAAAGAGGATTCAAAACTTGTTAGAAGTTGTTCAATTTTGTATTTAAAACCTTTATAACTTAGCTATATCGCATTGTAGAACATTATCATAAGTGACTTAACTATGTAAACTAATAAGTTCGATTTACTTTTAACTGTGTTACAGTAACTTTACCAACAAATATCGCCATATGTAGTTTGCGCGATTCACAGTGACTGTAGTAAATACAATTTAATAGAGAGAAACTTTTATAAAGTGGTATTCTATTTCAGTCTTTAAAGAAAAGACTATCTAAAAATTACAAGTGTAACATGTAATCAAAACGGTATAGAAAACGGTATATAAGAAGTCAGTCCCAAATATTTTAAAATTTTTATTCGTCGAACATTGTAGAATAATATCTGGTCTCAGCTCCATTGTCAACATTATTGTAAATATGTAGTATTTGTAATACTATTTGTTTTATTTTTGACAATAAATTTAATTATAATAATAAACCATATAAGATTTTAAAAGCAGTGGAGTACCTTCTTTTGCTCGTTAACTAAGCTTGATTAAATGAGCTTTGACTGAAGCTTTACACTTCTTTAGTTTGTAAGTTAAATAGAATATTTTAAGATTATACCTTATAAGAATGTCATGTATTTATATAGTACGACGCGTTGGCTAAGTTCGTAGTGACACTGCTTGCGCAGAAAGTGGTCACGGGTTCGAGTGCCGCTGGGTTGCATTAATTTGTTTAGCACGAATCCTAGTTCTCCAGTCATGGGTGTTTATTTATAAAATATGTATGTACCTACTTTAAGTTATTTAATGTGT
The DNA here is from genome assembly GCA_905231865.2 of Boloria selene. Classification (NCBI taxonomy): domain Eukaryota; kingdom Metazoa; phylum Arthropoda; class Insecta; order Lepidoptera; family Nymphalidae; genus Boloria; species Boloria selene. The sequence continues at coordinate 256,668 of HG993145.1, forward strand.
GCTGTGTATCAACTATATCTGGTATTCAAAACATAAGCCTCGTAGCTTACAGTGGAACTAGATGGCGCTGTGTGTTAATGTCCCAACAAATTAAATTCATTAATAAAATTGTTGTAATATATTGTTCAACTAAAATAAATGATGTTTTAATTTATTTGCATTGCTTTCATTTCTGTCCCGTTAAATCAGCTCATACAATTGTAAAACTGAAGGCTATACTAAAGTTTGGATATTATAATTATTTCTTAGTGTATGCGCGAGTTCTATTTATATTAAATAAATAGCACTTAACTGTCATTATAATTTATTTGTACTATATTAAAATACTTTCAATTTGTAATATGTACTTAATACAAGACTAATAAGAAAATTAATAATTTTTGGTTCTATTGAAGTAATTTTAGTAAAAAGTTTTATTTAATATTTGCATATGCGTAGGACCTTGCATTCCTTACAGTCTATGCATTCCTTACTGTGTAAGACTTTAATATACATAGTTAAATTATTTTCTTATAAAGCTGCCATTTTTATAGTCTCGTATCACAGATGTAACACAAGAATTTCAAGGAAAAAATCCATCCCTGTAAATTGTTCAGTGATTACTATGTATTGTCAGCTTTTTTAAATATTTTTGCGATCGATATAATTTATAACGAAACATTAGAAAATATATTGAAAACTTTTTTTTTATAAATTCATTTTTAACGCATTGAAAAGGCAAAGCAAAATTATATTTATTTCTTTTACATTTATTTTTACTTATAATTATATATTATTGCATAAGTGTTTATGGTTCTCGAGCGATCATGCTTTACCTATTAGTACGAGTAGGCACCTACGAGCTTCCAATTTAAGATTTGTGAGAGGAAATACCAAGTATTTTCTCTTACTTATAAACAAAACCCAGCACGCTCACTTAAATATTTAAATTTATGCATAATATATTAAATTATTAACTTAATTAAACACTAGCGACTTGCCCTCGCTCCGGTGGGGTTCGTCCCTAGATTTAGTGTGAGCGAGGTTTCGCTAATTTAATAAAATTTCTAAAATAAAAGTAGTACCTATAATATAAGCTACATATGCTAGTAACACACGTCGTTTTACTTACCTACTGTTTATATACATCTTTACTGCTACATGTTATAAAGAGAAAAAATATATATTGTCTGATTGTTTGTAATAGGTAAACTAAAGAACCGCTGAAAGATTTCAATATTCAATGTACACATTGGACTTAGTATTTCATTATAATGTAGGTAGGTATAGAGTAGATTTTTTGAATTTCATACGATCTCCTATTTAGTGTTAACTTTATTTAAGTACATATCACTACATAGTAGGACCTATAAAACAAAGTCGCTTTCTCTGTCCCTATATCCCTATGTATGCTTAAATCTTTAAAACTACGCAACGGATTTTGATGCGGTTTTTTTAATAGATAGAGTGATTCAAAAGGGAGGTTTATATGCATAACTAGCGGATCCCGCGGCTTTGCCTGTGCTTAATCTAGGAAAGAGCCCGAGCGAAGCGAGGGCGATTCGCTAGTTATCGAAATAGTGATTATTAAACAGAGATTAAATCTATAGTTTTAATATCTACTATATTTGTCTCTCTGTGACCACAACATTACCACAAGATTACCACTGGACAGATTTGATGAAATTTGGTATAATAGTAGCTGCTTATAGTTATATGAATTTTAGCGGCCAGGAGGAAATATAGGATAATTTTTATGGCAGGTTAATATCTCATCTTTGAATCCATACTAACAGTTAAAACGTGCCAAGGGACGAAGATGGGTGGAGCGAGGATGAGACTCTAGTAATACAGGTAGTATAAAAAATAAACTCTAATATATTTTAATATTTAATACAAATTGAGGAAGTTAATGAAATTATAAGTGATGTTTATGATACTTAAAGGAAAATCCATTTTCTTACAATCTTCCCCAGAAACATAATATGTACTTATGTAAGTAGATGTGGTGGTCGTTTCGTAAGTTTCTTAAAGCTCTACCATACTTTGGTTATTAAAAGAAAACTATCACAACATTTTAACTTATTTTTTTAATATGCTAATTTATTTTAATATTCTAAATGGTGTTTTGCCTTTTTAAATCGTAATAAATAGAGCTATCGACTCTAGTTAGTTACTAAGATAGTTCTTATATTGTCCTAATCTTGAGATTTAAAAAATACTACTCTACTTCTCTACTCTGACTAACTATACAAAAGCGTCTTGAGATACTACGAGAAATTGATTGCCGCAAGGCAGCTCGTCGACTCAGGTCTTTTACAAACTTCAATGGGTAGAAATTTAGTCCAAGCTCGTCTCATCCTATTTCAATACTCCTTTTATGACGCCGAGAAGAACCTATTAGATGCTTTTGAAAACCTAGACCAGTATTAACCAGTGTTCTCGCTTGAGCCTATTCAAAGTAAAACATAGTCCTGCCATCTTCTCGTCTAATTCTCCTCTTCACGCGCACCACGCCTCGGGTATATATACACACGAGGTACTATTTATTTCATACATAGCTAGTGTTCGCGTTATTAATGATTGCCAAAATTGACCCTTATTCAAGTAATTAATGTACCACTACAGGAAATTCCTTCAGAGTCTACATTCTGGTACCATGGAGCGCGATAAGAATAGGACAAAGAAAACAAAAATTTATTTGAACTGATTTGAGTTTCGGGCCGGACAAAACAATAGCTATCACATGGAAATCTGGAGAGTTCGAGCTTCGAGTCTGGCCAAGTTTAACTATATTGTTCTTCTCGCTAAAAGTTGTCTATAGGAATTCAAGAGTGACAGCAATACTGAGCACACTTGTCTTGCTCTTATACTTGAGCACTATAAGTTAAATAACAACTCCGCGCTAATTCCGCTTGTTTTGTGACATAGGCCCAAAACGTAGAGGTCGGAGTATTAAAAATTAAATTTATTATTATTATTTGTAACTTTTATGATCAAATGAATATCTGTGTGAAATAAATGTAAATATTTATTTGAACAAATTAATTTAATAACTTCCCAGATCAAAACCAACAAGCAATTAATAAGAACATTCAGCGCAGTGAGTGCGTGCGCAGTCTGCCGGGACAGACATTGGCATCTAACAATATGTTAATAAGCACGTGTGTATTAGCATGAGCCCAGCCATGTGCGGGATTTTCTCGATGCGACAGCTTCTCTGCGTGGCGGCGCGGATACGTACCTACGTCACGCGTCCTTCCGACTAGGCCCGTTACTTTATATTTATAGAAAAAATACTTATGACGTATGTGTGTTTTTATCTGGGTTTTAATATTATTCTAAAATAAGCTCACCTACTTACATATTTTCCTACTTATTATGTAAAATATTGAGAACTAACTTATAAAATATTATCTTATAACAATCCAAATAAAACAACTTTGTGATTTAATTTTCATCTTTAATCGTCTTAGTCTTCTTGAGTTTGATAATCATTACCTATACTTAGATATTATAATTTTTTTATTATTGAAGTTAATTATTTTTAATACAAAATATTAACGTAGAGTAAAGCTCCATGCAATTAATTGATTTGCCCAAGTAACAGACACGTAATATGTACTTTCTTAGGTTTACGCGAATATTTGAAATTATAAATGAAACTATCTTATCAGATTCTGTCGCGGATTTATCAAGATACGGTAGAGTCTCTCTCGTGATCATAACTGCTGTAAAGCATTCGAAACGTCGGGAACCAAAACTTATGATAAATCCGCGACAAAATCCGAAAAGATAGTTTCATTTATAATAACAGACAAGTATGTGGGTATCATTATAAGTAGCAACGGTCAATGGCTTTAAAAATAATTTTACCCGATGAACGATTTCGCTTTGTTAGTATTGTAAATTAACATTTCCTATACAAAAAATACAATTTTATAATGACTGCATGAACAAGTTGTTTGAAGGACATGTGTTTATTTCCGAGCCATATGTTATAACGAGATCTCGGGTCGCGGCGAAGAGCAGCGGGTTTTTAGACGCGACCGGTTGCGCTTGGTTGTACCCGTCCGTTGTATTTTATATGAAAACCCATAATTTGCCTTCAAAATTACCTGTTACATACAAACAAAAAATATATAGCAACAGTATGTAAACAAAACATAATAGATCAACTATTGATACTTTATGTAAAACGTTTACCATAATTTTATATAAGAGTTATTAGTTATAATATTATGTATTTATTATCAGACTTGTGTTTTCCGTCAATAAACGTTTCTTGTGCACGTTATTTTGTTTTTGATATGATGAATATTTAATTTCTGAACGTTACTGTGATATATATTTTTTTTAAAAACATTCAATAGAAAACAAATAAGACAGGTAAATAAATTTTTCTTGCAAATAGTTTGTGATAATTATTATAGGTACGTATCCGATATCGATACCAACACATATAGATTATAGGCGACATCCCGAGTTTTCGGATATATATCGTACTTATCGATGGTGCAGTGGCTAGCATGTACGGTCATACATCGAGAGGTCCTGGGTTCGAGTCTCAGGTCGGGTCAAGTTTAATTGAGTCTTTCTGTTTAGTAAGCCTCAGTAACAGCCCGGAGTTGGGAAGTTGGCGGTGAGTCACCCCCGTGCCTCGAAGAGCACGTGTCGCGTCGGTCCTGCGCCTTAGCTCTCACTGGTCGTGTCGAGTAGTCGTCCCACCGGAGTATGAGAGTGGTAGGAATAGAGAGTGCACTTGTTTCTGCGCGTACACTTGTGCACTATAATATCTTCTGGCTTCTGCGCAGTTGGCCAGTCTCAATGAGATTGACCGCCATAGCCGGAATCGGTCGGAGAACATTATCGGATTTTGGAATCGGCGATATTAAAGCATATACCGATACTTTTTGTATGTCGCACTCATATTATACGGATATTATTGCATAAAGTTTCTTCGCAACACTAAGTATCGTACAAAAACACACGAAATGTTGTGTTTCCCGAATAAATAGCTCATAACTGTGAATTTGTGTTTTCGGTCTTAGTCTCAGTCTGTATTGCCACTGCGAGTCTTGCTGAAGCTTGCATGATTGTTGCCGCAAAGGAAATATCACGAAATATCACCTCTAAAGAGGTCATATGGATAGGACTTTCTTACGAAGAAGGAAATAAACACGGAATAGCTATCATCTTTTCTGTAGAATTAAAGAATAGCTGAAAGAATAATCGGGATGAGAAATGCGGTGAATCTTCATATTTTGAAATCACAACGAGCTCAAACCTCTCTTAACTTTTCAACATAATTAGTTCCAAACTTAACTCCATAGTTTTCAAACGACATGTGAAGTTCACCAACCCGTGCGCAAGTTGCGTTTCGTTATCTTTGGTTTTCGTAACTCTTTGCCTAAATATCTTTCACATTTCGTCTAACCTTTACATTTATTAAAGATGTAGGTGTATTCTACGATGTCGTTGACATGTTATCCTCGTGAAATTATTACACAATGATTTGAAAGCAAGTGGCAATATTCATGATTGCATCATGCTTTCTAATTAAATACTTATATTTTAAATCTTAAACGCTCCTACATAATTGAATTATGTACGCATATATAGAGCCTCGAGCAAAGTTACTGTTGTAAGATTTATCTTGTAATTTTTGCCATAATTTAGAGTGGATTTTCCGACACGCGTCGGGAAATTAGATAATTTTAAGTTGGCTTTGATTTGTTCGCGAACGTATATGATTCAATACGTAGATTTTCTAAGACGTTCACGTCACTGTGACTAAGGTTATGAAATAAGATCTTAATCATAATATTGTTTAGCTTCCTGTCCGAAAAACCCCGACACGTGGCACGCGCGAGCCCGCGCGGCCGCGGCGCGTCGGTCACCTGCGAGCTGCGACGACCTTCTTTTTTTCATTCTTCACTTACGGGTATGTAATGATAGTAGATCGCTAGTTAATATGACATTTGCTTGTAGAGTTCACATTATATTAATTGCACATCTACATTGTCTATTGATCTAATATGGATCCAGCCATTTTTAAAATCCCACTGCTGGGAACCGGCCTTTCTTTATTGTGAGGGAGATCAGGCCATTCACATGTTTTTCGAAAACTTGTGACACTTTTTGAAAATTTATCGGAAATCTCGCAATTATAATCTTTCTTAAAGACTCATAAGTCATAGGTCATAGCACTCGGACAAAACTTAGACGAATGCTCCAATAACACGTATGGCTGCGAGTATTAAACGTACATATAAAAACGTAACAACACTAGACATTGGTTGTGAAACTCTTGCTCTTATGAAAAAAAATAACGATACTTTAGATAGTTATTGCTATAAGACTACTAATTTAATAAGATGCCAGACACATTTTAAATGTAAGCTAATAAGCGCGTACTGTTTGTAATTGTAACTGAAGGATATGAGTGGACCAAATTTCAAAGTAGTCCAAATATATAAGAAAGGTATGTGAACAAAAGATGGTTGATAATAGGAAGTGGAAGAATCCCTCTGGTTTGTGTTGCCAAGCCTCAAGATTGTTGTGGTTGAGTGCGGAAGCAAACTTGCGACGTCCTATTAACACGTGGATGGGTTCTTTTGTATTTTAATGGCTAATACTGGCTTTTTATAACCAGTTAGTCTTCATAAACCCACGAGCATAAATAAGAGAAAGAGATGGAGATAGAGAGAGAGAGAGAGAGAGAGAGAGAGAATTCCGAATAAAAATCAACAAACCTTAACACTTTTAATTATAGTAGTAAAGTAAGTACATATCAATATTGATAATGTAATATTTCGTATAATGAAACAAAATAACACCATGAGGAAGGTGCTATATTTCACAAGCTTTTTAATTCACTAAATTGTCGCTAAGAAAAGGAAGTTCACGTTGAAAAATTATGTTTCCTCGATGACATCACTGAGCGTAATTAAATTATAAGATTAATTGTTGTTACATATAGCTATCATAGGTAAACAAGTTTTTATATAAAACATTTTTTTTATTCATACTTCATACTCTGCATTATTTGTTTTTACACTGTGGTCCATCTTTACATCAGAAATTACGAATTCTCGCACTCTTTTGTCTGTTTTGTTTTAAGAAAAAGCAGAATCACCATCAAAATCATTCATTTCTTTTGAAAAAAACTCAAAATGCAACGCTTCTGTCCTGTGTTCGTAAATTGTAGAAAAGTCTAGATATAGACCTTTGCCTTACATACAATATACATTTATAACGAGTTATTAACAGTTACACAACTCATATCATTTACAGCCTGAGCCTCGCATCGACTGCTCGTGACCTTCACCTGCGGGGCGATGCCCGCGCGTCGTGGCCGTACTGCTTTTTTATTTCTCTATTGAATATATCTTCAAAGACTATAAATATATATTTCTACATAATATTATGATATTAGAAACTATAATTTACGAAATTAAACAGTTGGTAGACAACATATAATCATAGATTGATGAGGATACTTCGAGTATTTACCGGCTATTATAAAAGGAAAACTAAAGAAACCATAAAAAAATAAGCATTGGGACCTTTTGAGAGTCAGTGGGTATTTCTTTACTTGTTAGTTAATTATAAAAGTTAGAATGGAACGACAAAAGCTAAGTGTGAGGATGTAATAAATCACTACATCACTGCATATATAAAATAAAGTCCTCCGCCGCGTCTGTCTATCTAAATATTAATAAAACGTAAATTAATATAAATGCGTCTATCATTTTTACATAGTAGCAGAGCTCAGGCGCCGGCACGCGACGGGAAATAACCGACGCACCATCGTTAAGTCTTTTGAGTAGGTACGATCATTCAACTAATTACATAGCAGATTCATTTAAATAATAAAAGAATATACATACACCTTCATTAATAGGAGCAACACGTGCTTACTTCATATAATTATTTATATTTATTAATATTTATTTATTTCATATTAAGTATACAGCGGTGTGAAACCCAAAGCACATGGAAAATCGGACTTTGTTTATTTAATTTTGTTTATTTTTTATTCTTATAAAGCAGATAGTCGATACTTATCACATGATGCTAATTAATTGTGTCACATACCTAATTTAATCCTTTTTGTTACTTATTACATGTGGATTTTTTGTATTTGTACTGTTAACTTGTTTACAAAACTACTTCTGAACTGTTTTAAAGTGTAGGTATATTGAATTTTTGAATAAAATTTATTAAGTAACGTAAGCGTAACTAAGACTTTCATTTGTGTTTTCATCACGCTTAAAATCAACAAACATTTTGACGACACGTTTGGCGCACTTTCTCGCGCCAGCGGTCGCGGGTTCGAGTCCCGCTGGGGCATTCACTTGTTAAACTCGGAAGTTTGTACTCCAGTCATGGGTGTTTATATTTATAATATGCATGTATTTAAATTTATATATGTAGTATATCAACTATCTGGTATTCGTAACACAAGCTTCCTTCGTAGCTTACCACGGAACTAGATGGTACTGTAATAATGTCCCAACTTTATATAATCGTTTAACTCATTGTAAAGTCCATGCTCTAATTTTAACGAGATGACGGATAATGTTCGAGTATTGCGATAAGAAACCATCAAGGCATATTTAGCTATCTCATTATAACTCTTGGAAAAGTAAATATTAAAAGCGTGTTCTCAAAACTAGTTTAAAGGAAGCTGATTCATTCCTCATTGATCAGCTTAAATAAGACTGACATTCACATTTGCAAGGCGGTGATTGTCCTAAAACTTGCAAGTCACCGTCTTACGGTTTGTCATATGTGTTGGTTTTGCAATATCGAATTTTAGTCATAGTTACATCTGAGAACTGTCATTTTTTTATAGAGTATTGTGTTTTCCCCTGTCACAATTCGAATAAGGCATTCGACGCGTAGAGTCAGAAAATCTAAGTATGTAGAGTATCAAACCAGCGTTCGAAGAGTATTGAATCTATTTCTGAGCCAAAGCCCTGACTAGTTTCTATGTCTTTAAAGTATTTTTACCCTTAACCTTAAGGAATATTTTTTTTTAATTAGAATGAAATCAAAATTTTACAAAAAATGTAAACAAACCGTTTCTATATATATGTATCACTATTTTATATTCTTTATAGACAAAAAGTAAACAAAATAGCAATATAATAGAAAATATATAAAAACCAAACCTATTAATTCTAAAATATTACAAAATTGAGGTGAAACATTCGTAGGCAATTATGACAGGAAAGATTCACGTCATTCCCAAAAAATCACTATTAAGCAATAGATTATTAATATTTGCTGTATTATAATTTACAAGTTATTTGCAAGGTTACCAACCTAGCACAGGTTGGCCAATATTACACAAGAGCACGTCATCGCCAGCGCCTTGGCTCGCGCCGCGTGGAGAGAGTGCCGGTGTAGTGACGCACCGTGGGGTATCCCACTGCCGTGACGCGACTGCCTTCGATTTCCATTTTCCACCTCCACGACTCGCATTTACCTTATTCGCTTCATACGGTAAAAATTATTACGATAACAAATATCAGTTGTGCAATATCTTTATCAACGTTCACTTGGATTTGAACGTGTTATAAAACCTAACTTTTAGGTAACTTTAAAGCTTATAATAAATATAATTTTACTTCTAACATATAACTAAGTCAATAAGACGTTACTTGAGATACGTTACTAAACAGATAGCAGATAAGGTATTTTGGTTATAAGAATGCCATAGCTAATAGATTGAATGAATGATTTCACAAAAATCCCTATTAACTATGAAGGAGCTTTGGTTCTATGAACTAGTGTTTAAACTACTACACGCAAATGGCCTAAATTTTCACATAAATGGCTGTCTAAGTACCGCTAATTTCCTGTTGAACACCAAAATTACGTAGTACTAAAATATGACTTGCCAATACGTTCAGTCCAACCGCAAACACTAGCTGCACTCCCCACCTCAAAACCGCAGCTTGATCTTAAATATAAAAAAAGTACTTTCTTAGATTTACGCGAATACTTGACATTATAAATGAAAACATCTTTTCGGATTTTGTCGCGGATTTATTATGATTACTAACTACCTTAGTCTCTCCCGTGACCATGATTGCTGTAAACCATTCGAAACGTCGAAACCAAAAATCATCGAAAAGATATTATTATATATATATATTATATATATATTTGTAAATTTATTATATTATTTCATTATATGATATAATTTGGGAGAAATCAAATAAAACCTCACGTGAACGCTAGCATGTAGTTAATTAATTTCCTTTGCATGTTAGAACTAGGTTAAGTATACGATTGAGGTGTGCGGCGGTCGGCGGTCGGTGCGGGCGCAGGGACTCGAGCGCGGATACTTTCACCTTTCGAAGAACCTTCGTGTTCTTTCCACGGCCTTGACCGCACTCCGACCGCGGTCGACCATAGTATCCGCTACCCCATTGAGGAATTCGCATACTTATAATTGCATAATAATATGTAATTTCAATTTCTGCAATGTTTTGAGTGTGAACTCAAATCATAAATAAAATTAAAGAAAAACTGCCATAATATAATGGAATATAAAACTGTGAAAGACTAATTTTTTATCTGTTCAGAGCAGTTTCGGAAACGATACTATTAAGATTTATAAATGTTGAAGAAAAACAATCTATGTGTGTACATATACCTATGTAACAGTGGCAGTGGGAGCCGGGTGATAATGAACTCGTTTGGAAAACCATAGGAAGCAAAATCAACCATGTCATTAGGTTGACACTTTTCTAAAAGAACTTAACTCGTTTCAAAATACACGTATTAGTGTGTGATTCCCCTCGCAGGAAGGGAGGTCTGTGCCAGTTACAAGTCACACGCCAAATAATTTTTTATCTAAAATATGCAAAAAATCAAGATTTTGCCTTGTTTGCTAAAAGAGGACAATCCAATGAGAATTTTCCAATAAAATATTAAGGATAATAAGTACGGGCCATCTCAAAGATTCCATTACGGCAAAGAAATGAAAAAATCTATACTAATATTATAAAACTGAAGATTTGTTTGTTTGTTTGTTTATTTGTTTGTTTGGTTAATCTCAGGAACTACTGATTTGATTTGGAAAATTCTTTTTTGCGTTGGATAGTCCGTTTATCGAGGAAGGCTATAGGATATAATTATTACATCACGCTATAACTAATAGGAGCAAAAAAGGGAGAAAAATATTTCTTTTGATTTCCAGTCTTTAGAACGCGAGCGAAGCCGCGAGAAAAGCTACTATTATAATAAAATTAGTATAAGTGCAAACGTCACGAACCTGAGGAAAGAGGTCGCAAGGAGCGATTATTAAATAGTGTTGCTCCGAGTGTCCGAGAATGATGCAAAGGCCGCCGGCCACTGCATCATTTGTTACGACACGGTTGGTTTCCGAACGGAATTACTTAAAAGAATGCGTAAGTTACATGCACTTGTTATGAAATAACTGTTGGTAATTTGATTCACCTATATTAGATTAGACGTGCCTATAACTTAGTAATTATTATTGTAATTCGCACAGTCATTAGTTTGTACAGAAAACTAAATATACGAGTAGATGCTAACCTAATTTGATGGACTTAAAACATTTGGAAAATTAGATCAACTTTCTTTCTTGGGTTGAGGACATATTTTTTGAAATTCCATTTCTTATGAAGCGAAATATTTAGCAAAGGCTTATTGTTTTTTATGTAAAATTCTATAATATTAAATTCACTTAAAATTCTTCTCAACATGACTCAGAAATGCTCTTAAATATTATTAATCTAATCTCACTAATTATTAATTGGAAATCGGTTTTCATAATGCCTCCTAAAAGAAACTAGCGTAGCTATAAACTTTGTTAAAGCACCTAACTATGTACCGTTAAGATCCGTGATGCGTCAGCGCATACGCGCAATGCAAACGCGTGGCTTTCACCGTCGATACTACTCTTGACCCTCGCAGTTAACTATCTCCCCGGTGATCCGGGATTGACTGTACTTTGTAATAAGTATGTCTTTTGTTAACTACATCATTTTTTCATTTAGCCCTTTTTAACGTATCACTGCTGGGCACGAGTTTCCCTTCAATATGCGGGGATCAAACCATAGTCTGGTGGACTAGGTCAAATGCGTGTTGGCGAACTTCACGTCTTTCGAAAACTTGCTAGGTTCCCTCAGACATGCAGAGATCCTCAAAATGTTTTCCTAAACCGTAAGACAAGTGGAAATCATGTTAGAAATAATATCAGAGGTGCGAGATCCTGATTTGAACCTACATCACTCGGTTATCCAAGCGTTACGAATGGGCTATCACTGTCGAATATGTGTATCCTTTCATGCTTACCTTCACTGTGAGTTAACATGGTTAAGTTCAGTTATTCATCACGATTCACGAAGCAACCCCAAATGTTTTGCGCCCTCACAAAAAGAGAGGCGTGCTCAACATTATGTACGAGTTTATCCGATATATTATATCGATACAACAGTGTCAAGTGTGGTCACTCACCTTTCAAAGTATTGTTGCACTTCGCGGTTTCATTTGTTATTATAATTGCGGGTTTTTTTAAATATTTTAAGAGCTTTGGGACAGTATTTTAAGAAATATTATTTATTTACCATATTTTTTATGTTGTGGTAGCAACCTCTTGTTAAAAATAAAATTCTAACTGCCTCCGTTACCGTGGTCTAATGGAACACATATTTACTACAATGTCAACCCTTCACCTCTCTTCACATCTCTTAATTTTTAAGTGGGTATAATGGTACAAAATGAAATCTTTACTTATTTACTAAATTAGTTCGTCGTTTATATAGTTTGGGATATAACATAACAAATTTTAGTTATAATGGCAAGAATTTGTCATAGGCCCCAATACGGCAAAGTAAACACACATCGTGGGAGAACGACAATCAACCCATTTAAATTCCTTATCATATTATCAATGAACTATTATTTACATACAAACAAACGAGTGTGCAAGCAGCATAAAGCCGGGTGCGTGACGCAAAACTTGTACGCCACGAAAACCATGACGAAGTCGTGACGTCACACCACGCCTTCCTCGCTTTAGGCGAATTTGCTGCAAAGTGAAGACATATGGTGTGAGAATTTGACGTCGATTGAAAATTTTATCTTTAGTTCTAGTATTATTGCGGCGTTTGTTTGTTTAGTGAGTGGTGGCGCGAGGCGAGGCATGTGCAGGATGTGGGCACGCTGCTGTGACGTTGGAGGGATTTTATGAATGGAATCTAGTGATGTATCTAGTAATTTTCCTTTAATCGAGAGGGAAGAGGCATTTCTCCTTAATCTCATATAGTATATTATGTAACAGACATTCATAGGGTTACGAAATCTAACCGCGAGAGGAGAGATAGTCAAGAAGAGTTGCCGTTTATTTTGTTTATTTTAATTTATTGGTTTACTTATATACGAATAGACAATTAAATTAAAACAATTAAGACAGAAGAATTTTTTAGTATCCATTGAAAAGTTTCATGTGCCACATTAATGATCGGTTGAATATTGTATTGTTAAAGAAAATCAGCATTAATGCAATAGGTTAAACAATTTTAAATACATATAGAAATATATATAAATTAAAAAATAAAAATTATTAAAGAATAAATAAGTACAGTTTATTTATTTCTTGACTTCTTATAACAAAGTAACATTATTAAAGTCTAAAGCCAATGTCCTCGACCTTTGTAGAGTTGGCGACGGTCGGACGCCTCCTGCTTCAAATGGTCATGACCTCGCTCTTCATAAGTAGGTCACATCGTATTGATGCGGTCTACTGATGAGCTTTTTTTATTATATTGTAGTGTGTATATTTTATCTGCCTCGGTGGTGTAGTGGCTAGCATGAACGACCGCACATCCGGAGATCCTAGGTTCGAGTCTGGGGTTGGCCTATAAGTTTAGTTATTTGGTCTTCCTATTTAGTAAGCCTCAGTAACAGCCCGGAGTTGGGAAGTTCGCGGTGTGTCACCCCCGAGCCGCGGCAGAGCAGGTAACCCGTCGGTCCTGCGCCTCTCTCAGTGAGAGTGTCGTGTCGAGTGTCGTCCCACCGGAGTATGAGAGTGACAGGAACAGAGAGCGCACTTGTGAACTCGCGCTGCACTCAAATCAAATCAAATCAAATCAAAATATTCTTTATTCAAATCGACTTTTACAAGCTCTTTTGAATCGTCATTTTTAAATTATCAAAATTAAAAGTCAGTCTGTAAGTCTGTGAGTAAACTACCACCGGCTCGGAAAGCTGTTCTGCTGAGAAGAACCGGCGAGAAACTCAACAGTTGCTCTTTTCAAAAAAAAATTTGGTAACAATATCGTATTACAATTTATCTATTTATCCTACGTGAGACACAACCACTAACCAGTGACTAATCCCACACATTTACATCTACTAGGTATTACTGTAATATATTGCACAGTTGACTAGTCTGAATGGGATGGTCGCTGTGGCCGTGCCTCGTGAGGATATTATTATTATTATTATGTTTGTATGTAAACATTTAAAAAACATTATATTTTTGTTTAAATTTATTATAATATGAACGAGTGTAGTCAGCAGTGAATCTACAACTTTTACCTCAGAAAATTATTTTTTCTTATTGGAGTATAGAGGATGATTGTACTTCACCAACTAGCAAATAGACGCTTTAAAAAAAGATTTATCCAATACAGTACTAAAACGAGTGAGTTTTCAGGTGACGAATATAATAAAAAACATACAACCAAGTTCTAAATTAGTTCATTTATTTCTTAAGTACACTTCGTAAATTAATTGACTTCGTTATTTAAATCAACTTTTTTATTCATACACAACATTGCTATTAGTCATGAGGACGTTGAATTAAACCGTATATGAAGACGCATGTTCTATGTATTACTAGCATCTAACTTACATCTATTGTTTACGAGAACTGCTCTCGGAAAACTAATTGATTGAAATGCTTTGGAAATTATGAATGAAGTGAAGGAAAGTCGTATCTTCCCAAAATACAATGAGAACGGTTGTTTTTTTTGCTTCAAACGCACGAGTCTAGACATGAGTCAGGTATTTAAATTAAAAGTGAGATGTTAAAAGTATGGTTGCTATCGTAATTGTAATTAGATGTAATCTACATATGTAATGTTAATTGAAAAATTAATTTTATCACTTAAGTATTACCAGACACACCTTAAGGAATAAAATTAATATTTTAAAAGATAGTTTCAAAAACATACATATATTTTTAATGATTATTGAATGCATTAAATGTAATGGATAAAGGTTTAAATTCCAAGATAGCGACACTTTTTTTAACATTTGAACAGTATGAATGGGTCTAAACTAAACAATAGTTTGTCAAAAAAAAAGGCCAAACAAGGGCCGGAACACACGCGGGGGCGCTTTCTGGAAATTGTGAATGAAGGTGTCGTAAAAGTATTTGCGTTTAGTTAAGACGCCGGCGCTAAGTGCGTCAGATACTCGGAAGCAAGTGTTGAATGACGTGAGGTCTACATCCCTATTCCTTTGTCGGTTCCGGAATGCCGACACTTTGTGGTGTTGAGGACCGCTTCGAAGTAGCTGCGAGTGATTCATGCCATGGATGGAAAGCTTAGATTTAACTGTGATTTATAACTATTCGCAAGAGCTTTAGGTTTTTTGACTGCTATTTTTTTCATTTACAAGTAAATACCGACAAATATAATTCAGTGAAGGTATGTGTGACTCACTACAGTTTTGTGCTTAAAGCTTATTTTTATAAGTGATCAAGTTACGTTCAGTTTTAAAAATCTAAAAATCTTTCCTACTTAGATTTTTTATAGAAATATATAACTAATGAAAGTCAGAGTTTAAACTGTAATGTATATACATAACATATTATTATTTTGAAAATGTTATTGAAATAGTTTTTATTAACCGCTAAGCATTGATTGACAATAGTTATATCTGAAAATGCTAGTGATGTGTATTACCTATACAATGTACATTCAAATTTAACTTATATATAAATGCTACTTTTTCTATGACGTATTTTAACATCTGTCGGAATATGCGTATTTTTTCTATAGACACAGACACAGTAGACCGTACTGTTTATACATAATTAGCTTTTTATCGAGTTGAAGTTTGTACAAACACTTATGAAATATGTTCGAGGTGAATTAGATGACAAATCAATATTTTTTGTCGGTCAGTGTGTTTGCGGCGGAGTGTAAACAAACAGAGCGGTGTAATAGAGTTTTCTTAATAGTACAGAAACTTATTATTTACCTTAAAATTATATTTTTTTTGTCGGTCGATTCTCAATTGCTTTATATTTTGATGATTAATTCTACTTGAGCAGCTTGTAATTTAATATGCTTAAACTAAGTATTTCCTCAAAAGAAGTGATATATTTAATATAAGATATAACTAATAAAGTATATTAAGACCAATTAAACATACCAATACAAGTTTCTTCGTGAATCATAGGATGATGTGATACTCGTAAGAACCCGCCAAATCTAACAAGTATACTCGTATATATATATCTAATACAAAGCTTCATGTTTTCAATAACGGATAAGTATATAGGTACCCGATATGAAAAGAAAATATTTTAATTAAGGTATTATTATAATAAGAAAATGCTAGAATCTCATTTAATCTTTAAAAATGTATATTTCTAATATACAAAATATAAAGTATGTCTGTTACACTGCTGGGCACGAGTTCTCCTTCAAAAGCAGGTCCGACGCACGTGTCTTTCGAAAACTTGCTAGGATCTCTCTCTCTCCCTTTCTCTCTCTCTATTCTCTTTTTTTCACGAGGTTTTTCTACATCGTAGCATGAGTGATAATCATGTTAGTAACTACTCGTACATGAAATATCAGAGGTATTTGAATTCACTTCACTCGGATTCTTAAGCTAGCGCGTTATCACTGGGCTACCACAAAATAAAAATATGTACCTATATAGGGCATGTAAATATGTATTATGTATGTTTGTAAGTATAATATAACCGTCACTTATGACATAATATACTATAATATGATCTCAAGAAATTTAGAAGTTATTTAAGGAAAAGCTTACGTCTTAAGTATTAGCTACCATTGACATAAGTTAGATATTAATCATCCATATGCTAATGTAAACCTATGTTAGCGATCGACATCGATTGAAGGCGAGTGCCCAACTAGCTGCGCTGACTCACCGGTATTTAGATCGAGTATAATTTTACAGTTGTAATTAAAAATCTATTTAATTTCATAAAAAACATTTTAATCTGCTATACAAGTTGCTTTCCATGTTTTAGTCATTAAAGTTTATGTTATGATACTAATTATAATACATCATTTCTCATTTGGTCGAAACAGGTCTTCGTTAGGTATAGATGTGGAATTACCGTTCAATATTTATATAGTGAACGTTAAACTGGTTAGAATCACATTTTTGTCGGTCTGTTTGTTCCGACTATTACGAAACTCCTGGATATATTTTGACACCTTTCACAAGCAGATAACTAATAAATAAATAAATAAGATGAGAGAAGCGGGGGTGAGTTGCTTTTTTTGAATTTGAATATGTATCCTCCTCCTTTTTTGAAGTCGGTTAAAAAAGGTTGTAATGTTTCTTACTTGTCGACGACTTTCTCGACTTTAGATCAAGAACAATAATTAATTAAAAAAAACAAATATATGCGACCAGCACTGAAGAGTGAAGTATGATTTACCAAGCAAAAAAATAATTATCATTATCTGCTCATAATTGGTACAATGTACAACATACAAAAAACAACAACATACGAATCGAAATGAAGATTCCTCTTCCTTTGATTTAAATTATTCATAATAAAGCAATCGTTACCACGTGCATCTTCCATTGCATAGAAATTCAATGAATTTCGCGCACTCGGCATTAACAAGGATATAAAAAATATGTTCTCACACAAATAACAACAAGTGTAACATTTTGTTTGTATTTATACATCTATACTAATATTATAAAGAGGAAAGGTTTGTATGTAAGTATGTTTGTAATGAATTGGCTCAAAAACTGATTCTTATAATTTTTTCACCATTTGTATGCTACATTATCACTGATTAATATAGGCTATTTTAATTGCAAGAAAAAAATAAGGATCCTACTAAAACTACAATAACAGGAGAGGAGGAGGAGTGCACGCCGCGCATAATATGTATATGAAATAGGTAGCCGCGCGGCTCAGGAGCATATTAAAGCTGGTATAATTTTGAAGAATTTTCAACCCAGCGGCAGCGAGTGATCGAATGAAGTTTAGTAGCGATTAAAAAAATGAACGCGGGCAAAACCGCGCGTATTGCTAGTACTTTATACTTTACTTTAAAGTATGGAGAAATCAGTCATTTTCCAGTGTTAGTGGAAAAAAATTAAAATAATAAAAGTTTTGATGAAAACAGGTCCACTTATTTTTTTGTTTAATCTTGGGTAAGCCCGCGAGCTTAGAGAATGCCATATACTTAGTTTAATTAATTAAGAAATCATAAATACCCAATAGATAATTTCAGAATTGAAACAGATCGTTAGTGTATTAATTTTAGTTTACATTTATCAATATTTTTATTATAGTTATTTTGCCTTCATTAGCACAATCTACGAGAGATCATTCATAGTTTTGATGGAGCTTTAAGTGTATAATTTTAATTAGCATTACGATTTGCTCAGTGTAAGTATTGTTATAATGAATTATTGTTTAAAACTTTTTTCAAACAGTCTCATATATACTAACCACATCTAAGCTTTACTGCCTGTGCGTATGCCATCGATAGATTCTCTTGACAGAACCTATTAGTTTGAATTTTTGAGCGGCTGAAAAATGCTTATTTAAAACATAAAAAGCAAAACAATTTTTTAATTATAATTTGCTTAATTTGTAACAAATTAAGCAAATGTTAATCATTTTTTAATTTCCTTTGAATAATTTTAGAATTATACTCATAAATGATATATAGTACCTAACTAGCGCATTTTTATTATAACTTCATGGGTTTTATATTATTTTGCGTAGAAACCTATGTTTTTTTCTAAAATGAAAATAGCCTCGGTTACTCCTAAACAGACACTTAAATTTTATTTACTTATATAGATTATTTTATATAAATCAAATTAAATCAAAATATTATTTATTCAAATAGACTTTTACGAGCTCTTTTGAATCGTCATTTTTACATTATTCAAATTAAATGTCAGTCTGTGAGTAAGCTACCACCGGCTTGGAAAGCTGTTCTGCTGAAAAGAACCCAAATTAGGGTTTAAATATTATTTATGTATAAGCCGTTAAGTACACCGTGACTATATTTTGAATCACGTATCAAGACTACGTTATCAACCTGTATAAGGAAAACCTATCTTGATTCACCGCAGATACTGGCTTGCCAGATTTCCTGCGCGTACGAAGGATGCCTGTGTAATCATCGAGACTAGCCGTCCCCGTCACAATCGTGTAGTGACGACAATTACTACGTTATTTATCTACTTAGGGCTAAAATCGCTAGAAGTATTGTATTGGAAAACTGACATAACAAATCCATAGATTTATACTGAGATTAAGGTAAACATATTAGATTTCTTCTTTGGAAATTATATTTATTGAGTCATTGTAAATATGTATTATCATGATGTAAACATTATATAATTATTATTTATATAAGTTGTATCACGTTATTAGGATATGTCACTTCCGTACTTTTTAGGTTTTGTATTAGTGATATCGATTGAATTCGTTACGACACACAACGGGTCTCCGCGGGTTTTCTTTTACCTACACCTAAAGATTTATTCTAAATTACCATTTATCACCAGAAACGTACTGCATTTAATATATTAACATAGGTTTAAACTTTAAACGAGCTCGAGTTAAAAAGAAAATACAAATAATCAAACTAAGAATTCGTAAGTCGTTTCCAGAATTAGGTACTTTTTTATACTATAATTTATTTAAAAAAAAACAACAGGTCAGAGATGCGGTAAATTGCTATTAAACTAATGTATAAATTGCTATCAAACTAATAAAAACTTCGTTTTGAAAATTTTTATGTATATTTTAATCGGAAAAGAAGTCTTAAATTAACGTACCTATTTAAATTTTACCCATTTTGAAATAATCATTATTATTTATTTGAAACTTATTTCTAAAGCAGCGGTAACGAATAAATGAAAAGCAAATAGCTTAACACCGACAGTAAATCTTATCTAAAAATCTGTTTGTTAAAACTACAATAACTGGAATGTATAAAAAAATCGTCTCAACACCTCATTAGAGTTTTTTCGAATTCCGATAAGGGTTTAGACGTGCATCGACTTGTCCAGAGCAGTCCATTGAGTAACTCCGCAGGAATGCACCAGGGTGGGCGACCTGGCCGCACTTCACTTACTCGGCCTATCCATACAAATGGCAATATTTACATTCTCACATCGCTTACGGTGTGTTTACTACACGCGGGGCAAAGCTCCCATTTATTATTTTCATATGAACGGAAATTGTTTATTAAATACAAGTAGTACAACTACGAGTAGCAGCAACTATTAATATATTTTATGCTCAATTTTTAAACTATGTATTTGTAAGATACAATTTTTTATATAACTAATTTTTGTAGTACATACACTTTATATATGTACAAGAGCAGATACCTAACTATTATTATATAATGTAGGGGCTATATCTAGCCCTAGATTGTACATGATGCTACAAATGCTTACATCAACAGATTACTCCACAATTCTATACCTTTTTCAAACTTGAAACTAAATTCCGTTAAGTTTTAATATAAAAGATAAACAAAAAAAAGCTCTATTTTATCTCTATAGGCATATAGCACTAGACCATTATGAACTCTACATTTTCGCTAAAGGTGTTACTTTCCCACGTACTTTAAAAAAGGATCTCGCATCTGTGAGCTGCCGCAGAACACAAAGCTGTCATTAGTAAACAAGGAATCTTTATAATCGTTATCTACTTATAGACTGTTTAGAAGTATTTCATTTGTTTTGTAGTGAATCATGCGCCTTCCGAAAACTATTAAAATTTAAGCTTCATTAAGCTTTTAAATCTACCTACCTGCTTACTTCGTCACTAAATTGACTGCTTTTTATCTCGTATTTTTTATCTTTTAAATATATTTATAAATAATTTTCAGTTCTTTCTCTTGCACTTATTAGTACATATTTAAGTAACGCGAATACTTATATACCTAAAAGCAACTGTTAGTATAGATTTTTCAACGATGAAATGTATTTTCCGCGGTAAAAAGTATAGTATAATAATGACACGGCTATCATCATACCAAATTTCATCAAAATCTGTGATGCATTACTAGACAATCAGAGAAAAATTCTTAAATCTGTGGGATCGTCTTATGCATCGATAATAATAATTAATGGCTTTTCTAATAAGACATCTAGAAAAAAAATAATTTTAGTATAATTATTTTAAATATTATAATAAATTAATAATAATTTAAGATTAACATTTAAAAAATGAAAACTAAAAACGATTTTCGATTTAAACTGTTTACCTCGTAAAAAATATATAGTGTATATACTATAACTAAACATAAAATTAAAAATCTATACTAATATTATAAAAAAGTAAAGTTTGTTTGTTTGTTAAATTGTAAGGGGTAATCTCGGGATCTACTGAACCGATTTTAAAAATTCTTTCACCAATAGAAAGCCACATTATTGCTGAGTGTCATAGGTTATATAAAAAACCGAAAAATAAAAAAAAAAATTACGTGTTAGTCCGTTTTGCAAAGTGAATCGGAGAAAAAACGGTCGAATGAAAGTGTTTCTTACGAACGCTGCCTTAACTATGAAAGATATATTTTTGAGTTCTGGAGAAAAGATGTGGAGCTTAAAAATGCCTACAAAAAAGTCAACGACAGCATATGTCTAACTTTTATATTTAAGTGATAAAAAGTAGTTTTTTTTAATATTAGTATAGATAATTTAATTTTTAATTTTTAATATTAATAAAATAGTTTAAATTATTTAAATACTCTGTACTAAAAAGGATTATTAACATTATGCCCAACGAAGTGGGCACGGGTCAGCTAGTATTAAATAAAAATATACTCTCTATGAACGCATTATTTGCAACGAACACTAAAGAATAGTAGCCTCAGTGGGCTAATTTATGAAGGAATAACCACCTGATGATACAAGTTTTACAGTTATTTGTACGTGCATGGAAATAATGTTGCAATGCAGCTGTAGTGAACAGGCGATGCGAGGAAAACGCTTCACAGCTCGCGTACGCCGGCGAAGTGCGAGATGCCTTCAAATACATATATATTGCCAAGTCTATGTGATGAACACCTTGAGCCTGGCCTGGGGGCTTAGATAAGACTTCGTTATGTAGTCGCTAGAAAATGGAATTATTAAATAAAATTAGTTTCGCTCTAGATACCTTTTTATGGTTGAGAAATGCATTTAGGCATACCACCTGCATATATGTATATAAATGGTTACGTGGGACTCAAAACGACCATCAAAGCCTGTACTACTCAGTAAAACATAATATAACCTCCCGAGTTCAGAGACCACACATTAATATCGAAGCTTCAACAGTCATGCGGCTATCAGTGCCGTTATAGAACTGGACCTCCCCTCAGTGAGTTTCTTAGATTCAAGTTAGGCTAGATTGCTGCTCTGGATAACCATACCCTGTGCATTACTCAGCCTCATCATTTGGAAAATACGACCAAACAAAATATAACATTTGACAAATATGTTCGTACGTGTCCGGGGTTCTTAAGAGGTACCTATTGAAATGCGTGGACAAATTCAGCCTTCTCTTTCGCGGCAAGAATTTCCGGAGTAGTCGCTGCGTGCGAACTTTGGTACTTGGAACAATGGGTCGGAATATTATATGGTATGGTGAGAGGACGATAGGGATGTGCACCGAAATAAAAAATATATATTTAAACTATCTTTATTGGAAATATTTTATCGAGTTTCAAACCGACGTTTCTTTACAATAGTTATAATAGTCACGAGAGTAACTTACATGGTCTTAAAATTCAAAATAAATCCGCGACGATATCCGAAAACTGAAAAGATAGTTTCATTTATAATCAAAATATTCGCGTTAACCTAAGAAAGTATTAAAGAAACAAAACAATGACTAGTCCAGGTTCATCAGACCGAGTGAGCCGGTATCTTATTTTCAACTAGAATACTACAATTATTTCCTGGAATTAATAGTATATAATTGTTAATATAAAATGTGGTTGTTTGTATATAAATAGATACAAAACAACCGCAAGAATGAAACCGGTTTTACTTTGATTAGATTATTTTTTTCTTCCTTGATCACTAATTATGTTTTTATATGCCATTTACCAATCAACTGTAACATCATTACAAAGTTTTTAAGTTACTTGTTTAAAAGCTTTATTGGTCGTAATCCAGCTTCGTTGAAGTGTGAGCTTTGGGATGTCACATTTAATATTGAATCCATACGTAATGTCCTAAATGAAAAATGGGTGAATGTTTTATATGATTATTTCTTTATAATGTATTTATATATAAATAGTGTATAACTATAGGTGTACGTATAAGTATATGCTATTTTAAGTACGAGTTTTATTCGAAACTGCTTATCCACTGCAGCGCGGTGTGAAGAAATGATAGACATGTTCACTTAGTTACTTTTTTATTTGCAATATAATTGTGATAAAACTATATAATTATTATATAATTATATGCTTACTTGTAGGGTAGTTGTAAAAAGTAAAAATATACATATACAGTACCAAATACGCGTAGGGCAGATATTTAAAGTGCTTATACATTTATCTAAGTTGGATTTTCGTTCTCTATTGAAACTATTTAAGAAATCCAGCTTAAACGTTTGTCTAACGTTATAGCAATAAGCAATTAAATAAGAAAGTGGAATAACGGTTGTACTTTTTAGGGATCTGTGTCTTAGTTAAAATATCTAGGAAGTCTTTTGCGCTTGTCCGCAAAAACATGTAGTAACTACGTATGCCTGCAGTTCCGGAACCACTGGATTCGAGTACCGAGTTGACCGAGTGTAGTTATTGGGTTTCTGATAAGAAATACTCAATATAGGTTGAAGAAGATCATTGGTCGTTTCTACGAACAAATTCAAGAGTAAAACGAAAGAGAATAAAAGTAGTAAAATCCTTATGTTTGCAAATAAACAATTTTGTTAATAAATATTAAATAATTAACGTCTCCTACACATACGGATAGTCTGATATCAGTCGCCATGTTCGAAAGCTGTACCTACCTAGACATTATAGAGTATAGTTACCGTTATTTTTAGCTAAAAGTTCTCAAAAAGAGCTTGTGCTTTTTAAGCTATGAAGACTAGCTACGAAGAGGAGCAGTTTGTTTCATTTAACCATTAATACAAAGTTTAATGAATTTAATAGAATACATTTTTTCATCCTGCCTGATTCTAAGGACTCGATTGGTCATCAAAATATTTACCACTATACTCCTATTCTTTTGCACTTCCCATTGATAAAATTTATTATTGATTATAATAATAGTATTCTATACACATAGTAGGTACAAATATGCAGAGAAAAATGATAACACTGAAGTTTTAGATAGATATTTACTTTATGTGAAAGGTTTTTAATTACAAAAAGTAAAACTCTGGTTTGGGCTTCTGTGCGACCGAGGCATAGCTTTACATTGAGTTTTGAATACCTACGAACCCCTTACCGTGAGCTTATAAGCTTGCACGTTACAAAGATTTTTTTAATATTACATTGGCACTGTGCGTTCCTTGAGGTTGTTTATGTTGGCCGCTGACGTAGAAATTAATTACTTCACCTGCGGTTTGTACAACAGCTCATCGCGATGATGTCCGTCAAAACACCTATTATAGTCCGTTACTTAAGTTTACTTTTAGAAATACAAAAATCTATTGACCTTTAAACTTAACGGTTCGTTAACCGAATGTAGTTAACTTAACCTACTTCAAGAAAATTGAAAATATATAGGTACTGTGATTTATAAGCATTAGATTTTATTATAATTTTGGTGTTTTGTCTCTTTTCTTCACAAATCTATACATATAATAAAATTGAAACTGTAAATAAAATATTTTTTTGAAAAATCTTATTAGAATTATCGTCTGTCTTCTGTCTATGAGCCTGTGACTGCATCACGAGAAAACCACTAGACAGTTTTAATGAAATTTGATACATATTTATAGTAACTGGTTATCTGGGTTAACATACCTGTAGGCTACTTTAATTTTTTTCTCTGTATCCTGCCTATCACAAAAATCTGTCGTTTAGACATAGCTGCTTCTTTGTTTGTATGTATTCTGTATACATTCAAGCTAGTAGCTATTTTTAATTTGCTACTTTTAATTTCAGGAAAATATTTCATCTCTGAGTAGTCCATACTGAAAACATTTTTTAAAAGTTGTACGATGTTTTTTTCTAGTTAACTTACATTCTCTATTCTAGGCATAGCTCTACGCATTGTGGTAAGGTATTTACTTATTTTGTGTGATGACTAAAGTAAAATTATTGGGAAAAATGATATATTCATGTTTGCGTCAAGCAATAAAAAGAATAACTGGAGAATGATGTAATTGTATAACAGATAATGTATTTTGAGAAGCACAAGAAAAAATAAAGTTATAATAAAGCATTTGCAAGGAAGCGTAGTTTGTTAAAGAATGATCGGGCCATATTTGTCGGATGCCAGTAATCCGCTGTGTAATAGTCCTTATCTAAAGTGGCGTAATTTCTTAGAATTAGTTTATTTCTATATTATTCTAATTCACCAAAATTAAGAATCATTTATCAAACTCTCTGAAAGGAGGCGTTTGCCCACAATTGGGATACATATGACTAAAGTAAATAATAATAAGAATTTTCAATGAACATACATACAGTTCAATTGGTTCTATATCGTTAAAAATATGGCTGATGCTAGTCGTCTGCTAGTTGGACGAGTAGAATAATTTAGTCGTCCAACAATTGTTGGACGACTAAATTATTTTAAAGGCTGTTGCTAGTCATCCGATAATCGTATAAATAAAAAATATATTATTCGTCCGACTATTGTCGGTTTGTACGAATATCTATCACTTCTTTGATTTCTAATATAAAATAAGCGATTTTTATGTGCAGGATATACCTATGCCAAAAATAAAAAAAATAACCCTAACCTACCGAGCTGATAATTTATTATTAAGATCCCACCCACTTTTAATAAGTCCAAGAGTTTTTATATGTAAAAGAGCTGGCTCTATAGAGTCGTCCTATGAAATTTACGTTACTGACACTCCCTGAGAGTATGTACCTACATCAAAACAACGCGATGTATCAAACACCAATTGTCGGACGAATAATATTTAATTTATTCGTCCGCTTATCGGATGAATAGACACTTCGTAAAAATATATAAGTAGTGTAATTTTTAGTACTAATGACTTGAGAGCCAGTCTTAAAGGGTCTTTTGCCAAATAAAGGACAGACATGACTAACAGTAGTACAATTAAATAGTATTATTAGTATTTTACATAAAATTAAATTTCAACGTATTTTCGTCGTTTTAGTAGATACCTTAATATGGGTATGTTAGAGTTGGATGACGTGTCATAGGCCTACATTTTTGTCGCGGCTATTGAAATGTAAAACGCGTCTCGGCCTCAGCTGTGGACGGCGTACGTGCCGCGGCCCGCGGTGCAACGCGCTGTCGCACAACCGAGAACATGGAGAACCATTGGTTAAGATATTTAGGTTTAATAGAATTCTACAAGTAGGTAATGTTACTGACACCTATACTAATATTATAAAGAGGAAAGGTTTGTATGTAGAGTCAGGTGGGTCAAGTGTGCTTAAAGTTTGACGTTCAATAAAATCGGAAATAATTCATAGAATGAAACGAACCCATGTTAATTAGTAAGACTGTTTATTTGTCAACAATTTGGACACAGGGGTAGTATTTTCAATATTTTAAGATATTGTGAAAAACAAAAAACGTTCCAAACGCGCACACTTACCCCAGTATTGGGGTAAAAGTACGCAGCACTGTGGGTAAGTGTACGCAACAACTAAAAATCAGATTTTGAGCTATCATTTATAAGTAAACATAAAAACATAAACAATATTATTACTCAAATGATTTTTTAATACTTAAAGTAATCAACATAATGATCATTTTAAAACTAAATAAACTATACAAAGGTCAACTTGAAATCCTTAATTATCTACTTTTTAATAGGTACATGTATCACAAACAAAAGTCCCGTATTCGAAGCTGGTGCACTGTTCATGCCACCAGGCCCCATGCCAAAGGCTACATTCAATCCAATCTTCAGTCGGTGGATATGTATACTTTTCGCCGCATAAGGGGCAGTAATACTCATTTTCGTCATTTTCTGTTTTTTTAATCTTAATAATATTATTTTTGGCAGTCTTAAAAATTTTATAAGTAGTCTTCTTAGTTTTGAGTCTTACTGGCACCGTTTGAAATTAATAATTTGATAACTTTTAGCTGTTCTGTGACGTCGCATCTATCCGGAGCTTTCCTCTGGTAAGCTCGAGGCATTTTCAATGTATACTTGGACTCTGAAACCAAAAATAGCAACACATGTATAGTCGAAACACTGAAAGAGTCGACTTGGATGTTATACATGCATTATAGGAAGTTATACAGGAAATTATACATCTAGTATATACCCAGTATAACAGTATAATATAATATATGCATGCGCACACTTATACGACAAGCTTCTGCGCACACTTAACCCAAACCATCAAAACAGAATTTTATGAATATTGTTAATTATTGCGTCATGATAGCAACTTAAACACTGGCAATTATCAAACTAGATATTAAGTAGAACTCGATAATAAATAACATATTTTTAAAACGTTTACATTACTACAAAAAATTATGCGTCAAATGTGACAAAATATCGTAAGTTTTTAAGCAAAAATCTTCACTTACCTGTGAAAATAAAATGACGCGCACGCGGCTGCTGTCAAACAAGTGCTTCGCAGGACGTCGTGTGGGGCACAAAAGAGAAGAGATGGCGTCTCTTAATTATTAATCGTTTTCGAGATATTTTGAATGCGCACACTTACACGCTGCGCACACTTGGCCCACATGACTCTAAGTATGTTTATAACGAATTGGCTGGACCGATTTTAAGAATTCTTTCACCATTTGAATGCTACATTATCACTGATGAATATAGGCTTTAATTGCAAGATAAAATAAGGATCCTTACTAAAACTACAGTAACACAGGAGGAGTGCACACCGCCCATATATGAAATAGGTATAGGCTCAGGAGTATATTAAAGCTGGAGTAATTTTGGAGAATTTTCAACCCAGCGAGTGTTCGAATGAAGTTTAGTAGCGCTTAAAAAAATGAACGCAGGTGAAGCCGCGCGTATTGCTAGTACTTTCTATTTGTGGTGCTGTTTGGTACAATGCTACTATTTTCTCCGGCTGAGTGGGAAAATAATACAATCCTTAAACATTTTAAATAAGTAATACTAATATTA
The DNA here is from genome assembly GCA_905231865.2 of Boloria selene. Lineage (NCBI taxonomy): Eukaryota > Metazoa > Arthropoda > Insecta > Lepidoptera > Nymphalidae > Boloria > Boloria selene. The sequence goes on from HG993145.1 coordinate 285,166, forward strand.
CAGATTCAGGTGTGAAATATATAAATCTTAATATATGTAAGCATTTAATAGAGTAAGTACAAATATTTTGTGTCTTCTATGATGTTCACAACATAAAACTGATGCTTTTCCTAATAGTAACTAATGTTATAAATAATAACTACGTAGTTACTTATATAAATTGAGTTAAAAATAAAAAAATATCGTTTTGCATAATGCTTTTTCAGATTATCGCGAATATTTAATATCTTAACCATGATTGTATGATGAATCAAAATAATTGACGCTTAAAATGTATAGAGATTATGTCTAACATATCGGTTATTGTAATTGGAATGTAATGTAACGGCAAAAAGAATCATAGGGGCAAAAGCTGAAGGTTTTATTCGGAACAAAAATTTCACTATTCACCTCATACTCGTAATAGTCTTTAGATCTGTTCAAAAGTATTAAATTATGAATTTTAGTTTTTTCTATCCCTAAAAAATCGATATTAAATCTAGAAAGCATCGAAATAACCGAGTGCTGATTTTCATAGCCTCCTCTGCCTTCTTTTGCTTTTTTGTATTAACATTTTCTTATTTGTATTCAAAATATGTCCTCATTGAAAAGGTCCAGATGGTGAGGTGAGTCCCGCGGCCCGCAGCTCTCGCTGACGTCACACACGTACACCTTACTCATTGCGCGAGTACCCACTACGTACATACGTAGAAACTATGGCACGTGACCTCCCTTTTAAAGAACCTAGTTATTAACTAATCAACTGTTATAGTGATTTTATTGAGGATATAATTTGATTATTAAGTTTCGAATGCTTTACGGTAATCGCAGTGGCAGGAGAACCTAATTAAGGTTCCAAACGTCTTAGAAATTATATCATATCTACTTATTACCGACAACACTTACCTAAAAGAGACTAAGTAAGGTTCAAAACGTTTTAAAATTATTACATATCTACTTATTACCGACAGCACTTTTTTTAAAAATATTCAAAAAAATTAAAAATGCTTTAAAAACAAAGTCGTGTCTCCCGTGACTATCACATAAATAAATCAGCGGGGCTCGATCGCGCGACAGCAAGCAGAGTCACTACAAACGTGTCGTCAGATAATATGATATTCGTATAAGACACAATATAAGTATGACATAAGAACAATCAATTGGCGTAGAATTCCAGTTAGTAATCATCTGGAGTACTTTGCTTACGCGCGAGAGTTAACCTACCAACGAGTTTATATTATAATGTACAGTAGAAATAGTGAATTGTCATATTGGATAAAGGGATTTTTTGATTACGCACTCTAGTATTCTTGCAAATTTCAATGATTTTCTTGTAATAATATGGGCTACATTACCTTATATGGGTTTGTAATGTTCGTTTTTGTGACTGCCCTTGAATCCACGTGTCATTATCACTTCCGAACGCAAGGGAAATGACAGCCTAATATGCAAACACGTACACGTTTCATTTTAAGAATATGAATGTAGACAGAATGAATCCTCGTACTAACAGTAACGTTATCAATATTGTAAACAAAATTTATCATGTTGGTTTTTACGTAAATTGTCACTTTTGATAAGAATATTAAATTCTAACGTCATTTCCTAATTTGCAAATTTTTTTAAATAGTCGTTATTCTCAATACAGAGAGCAATTTTATAGATTTTATTTTAGAATTAATGTCTGTCTTTCTACGACAGCATAACGAGAAAGCCGCTAGACTGATTTTGATTTTGATTTGATATAATGATACTCATACCTGGTTAAAATCCGATCTCTGAAATACTATATTAACCGTTAAAACGTGGTTGGTAGGCTTTCGTTTCTCTTCGTGCGAGTTAAATAATACAGAAAGCTATTCGGTTATGATGTCCTCGAATTTTAGGATAATTGTGTCTGGTCCAATGTGAGACTGAAGTTGTCATGACTTATTTTATATATTTTGCTTATAATGTCTAAAATAATGCTTATAATGTCTTACTAGAGAGGCTAATTTTTCTAAATATATAATAATATCTTGTATAAATAATATATATCTTGTCGAAAAAATCAAATATGAACATTCCGAGAGGAAAAGTCGAAGGAAATCAATAGTTGTAGTGGATTTTTCTTCAATTTACTTAAAATTATGAAAAATGTTACTAGTTTCCATGGTGTTTGGTATGATAATATGACATGGTTTTCATAGTCGATGGTTCAGATCGTGTAGGCACTCATATAAACATTATATGTGTATTTTTAGATCAAGTCGTATTATAGAGCCGAAAAGAAATAGAATGAATAAGAATACATTTATTTCAAAATTTTTTCTACAAAAACCTTGAATCAAATATTTTAGAATATATTTTATTACAATTTTTTTGTAGACACTAGAGACTTAAAAAATGTAACATTCACTAGTTTATGTTCTGTCCTGCTATTTAATTTCTATTGATATATGTTGTTACGACAATTTTATCGTAATCTTTTTAATGTTTTTATAAATAAGACATTAACATAAGTTGGCCTTTAATACAATTGACTCTACCGTAGTGATGTAACTCTACCTAGATACATCAGCGGTAATTCCAACTTACACAGATTTCTGTGAACATTGAGATTCGAGGACATCTCATATTCTATACTCAATCTACCATTTGACAATGCATAAAATATGCAAATTTAATTTGAAAAAGAGAGAGATTAAGATAAAAAAAAATATTACCCCCGCTGAGTTTCTTTCGCCAGTTCTTCTCAGTTCAAAGGTTTCTTCTTTCCGAACTGGTGGTAGACTCATTACGTTCAGTAAGAAATTGTAACAATTTTTATGCTGAATAAAATATCTAAATTAAAACTACCAAAGGAGTTAATATTAATTTCTTACGTTTTTCGAACGATAAATTAATTATAGATACAAAAAAGTTAATTGTAGGAAAATCCATAATCAATACGTGTATTCTACTTCCCTTACCTAGGTCAATGTGCATGTCAGTGCATATCAATTACATAATTCATATCTATTATAGAGCATATTTTCCTTATGTGTAATGTTATGCAGTTTGCGCGGTACCGGCCTTGTGGCATGAGTCGGCGGCGCCGCGCTGTCTGTCGCGCTACTCGATACATCGACAGTCATTGTGCAATCTCGAAATCTCGTAAAGTTATTTACTGCCAGTTTCTATAACTCTATCTACCGATAGACCGGTAGATACTTTCATACGATTTTGACAGGTCGTAACTTTTAATGTGTCAAAATAGTATGAAAGTAACTACCGGTCTATCGGTAGATAGAGTTATTGAAACTGGCAGTAAATGAATGCCAATTGTGACTTGACGATACGTTTGGCTCAGTTGGTAGTGACCCTACTTTATGCGCCAGCGGTCGCGGGTTCGTGTCCCGCTGGGGGGTTCATTTGTTGAGGACGAATGTTTGTTCTCCAGTAATGGATGTTTATATTTATAATATGTATGTATTTAAAATGTATATGTGTAGTAAGTATATCAACTATCTGGTATCCATAATACAAGCCTCGTAGCTTACCACGGAACTAGGTGACGCTGTTGTAAAAATGTCCCAACATATTTATTTATTTATTTAATTATTTCCTTATATAACTATAGTCTCTTCGAGTTTATCATGTTTTGGAAACTTTTAGAAAATACAATTGTTACGACTTGATGTATAAATGTCAAAAAGTAGCTTATTTTTGTTAATATCCATATTAAAAAACATATCATCAATCTTCTTTATAATACTGAAAACAGTAAAAAATCGTTTACTATTTTCAAGGTAGGCAAGCGAACATATAACTGCTGATACTATAACCACTGAAATGCACCTACTCGTATAATGTGTAAGTCGAAACAGTGAATGTCATCGTGTTTGTAATTGTTATGTATACATCTATACATATAAGTAAAATTGGACTGACTGTTTTTAATTTCAAATTAACAGTTTTTCACTAAATGCATAATATGTATACACGATAATAGCAGCAATAAAACAATTTTTAAATTTTTTGTCTGTCTGTATGTCTGTTTGTTGTTGAGGGTGAGATACTAGTAAAATACGTGCCACGAAAGATGAGACTCGACGAGCGTCAGTAGCGGGGGATTTTCGTCGGTAAGTCGTGTTAGTAAGAGTTATGTAAAATTAATTTATAGTGGTATGGCATCTTATGTGGTACGGTTTGTGCTTATACATAAAAAATTTGTGTCACAATGTTTGTTATCGAACTCTTCTGAAACGGCATGACCAGTTTTTATTGCTGGGATTGCTAGTAACTTTTATTAAAATAAACGATATCTGATGATTTAATAGAAAGTTGACTTCTGATAATTCTGAGTAAACCAAGCCCGGATTTCCAGAGTTAAATATGAGGCTATGCGCGTAATTACACCATTGTTTATCTTGCTTGGTAAATTTCCAATTAGTCACTTCGTGCTCATTTACTAGACGAGGTTAACTATTGCAAAAAATTCTGAAAATTATCTTACGTGTGCACTTACCTAGGTCTCTACGCACACGACGACACGACTCAATGAATAATCACTTCGTAATTTTTACTTACGAGTACTTTTCTATAAAATTATCTCCATATACTTATTCGACGACACGTTTGGCGCAGTTTGTAGACCCTGCTTTCATGGGTCCTACTATAGATACTTTGCAATTAAAAAGGAAAATTAAGCCAGCTTTGTAAACTTCTAATAGAATGTAGGCCGTCTAATGGACTTGTTCGGTAATCCTTTAAGGCCGGACGTGATGAAAACTCGCGCGAGTGGCCCTACTCCAGTGGCGCGGCGGTGGCGTGATGCTCGCGTACCACTTTCTGCTCTAACTACCTTTCTGATGCAAGCTAATCAATACTTGTGTTGCTTTACTTTCCTTAAACTGAACTAAAGAATGGACTAAACGATTATAAATGCCACATTTTGGTTCATAATGTACAAATTATATATTGCGTTATGACACAGTTACTTCTTATAAAAGCAGGTGACGCTTAAATATCTTAAATTGCAAATATATTAATAAGCATTAAATTATTATTATACTTTTTCCTAAAGAGGGAAGAAGGCCAGAGATTAGCCGATACAAACAAACAGACAATTTTTTTTTATATATAAGTACCGTACTATTGTTGTATTGTTGTAAGTGAATTGTAATATTTTTCTTGAGAAATAAATGATCTTAAACGTGAAGTACCGTACTATATACTTTCATGTGCATTTAGTGAAAAGCTGTTAATTTAAAATTAAAAATATACCCTTCAATTTTATACCGACCGTTACCGTTTACCCGTTACCATTAGGTACCGACATTTTTTAGTGTAAAAGCTTTCGCTAGCTTTATTGTTTTGTAATTTATTCAAAGGTTTCAGTCTCTGATTTCTCAAGTTAACTACGTTGAAAAAAATTAGAAAAACTAAATGATATACAATAGAATCAGGATAACTACAAACAGCAGTTATAAATATGCGTAATGCCATTATTAAAGTCGTCAAAGCGTTTTACTTAATTAGAGCAATCAGGCGCATCGTGTGTCTAGACAAGAAAAAAATGTCACGGATCCTCTACTACTCTCGTACTACTTACCGTTAGTGACAGCGTCAGCCTGGAGACAGGCCCACATTGTATTAATCTAGTTTACCAAGCTTTAAAATTTTCTGTTGACCCATACCTTGGAAAGTATGTCCAAAAATAATGTTTGCATTAATTCAGTCCACGGTAACGTCCCACTGCTGGGCACCAGCCTCTCTTCACTACGAATCAGACCATAGTCCACCATGCTGACCGAGTGCAGTTGTGGACTGCACATATCTTTCGAAAACTTACTAGGCTCTCACAAACAATAATAATCAAGTTAGAAATGATTCGCACATGAAAATATCAAAGGTGCAAGATTCGGATTTTCTCTTTATAACATTAGTACCAATAGATTGATATTTATTGACAATATTTTAGCAAATTCGCCATCTAATTATTCTTCCCTTAGCTATAGCCTAGCCTTGGAATTTAATGGGATATAAAGAAAATAGTCTATTTTTTGGGTATTCATATTTTGTTCATGGAATCTTAGGGTCTTAAAATGGTCCGACCTCGTATTTTGTACATTAATAACATGAAATCGGATAAATGTAGATACTGGCACTGCACTGAGCGCAATCAGACGCAAAATCCCCAAAACATTGTTCTACGAATTTACATGAGACATGTGAGTGTGCGTCGAGTGCGTCAGGCAGCCATACTCTTATGTGTAGGCGAGCAATGCGAATCGAATCAGAAGCGAATTTAGGAATACTTTTACATGAATTATTCCACACGAGTAAATAGTCCCAGATTTTATATATTCTTTCAAATAACCTAAAAAATTATTACCCAAAAACTAAAAATTATTTTCTTAGTTAACCTTAGCCTCTTGAACGAAGGTAAAGATCGAACTCGACTCGAACTCGAGTCTGAGGGAATCTTTGCAATATTTCTCTTTCGGCACGGACCGCGAACAATGATTCATGATTCCATTAATATAGTACAGATCCGTAACTGTCTGTCAGTCGACGCCTGCAACAAACCGGTGGAAAGCGCATTCCTATAATGACAGGGATAGCACACATAAAACTGATTTTATACTTATTGTAAGTCTTACTCGTAGATGCAAATAAAACTTACAATTTTTCTAGAGTAAACTTTTGTGACTAATTTTTTCTTTCATAAATAGTATTTGCGATGTTTTCTTATTAATACATAAATAAATTTTTATTAATGTCTTTTTTTTATTTGTATGCAAAACATATTTTCTATGAAACATTTCGATTTTAAATCACATAAAAAATAAAATGTTAACGTTCAGCTCTATCAAAAATATCTGGATACCAACGCTGCTCTATGACAGATAGAGCAGCGTTAGTATAGCAGGTAAGGTTCGAGGATTACGAATAATTATACCTTGACTTAATTGCTATGCATATATTTAGGCAAATCCTATTCCTACGGAGAACTTTAGATAGACTAAGGTATTAGACGTCTCAGGGGGTTATATACTTGTCTCTCCCGTGACCATGATTGCTGTAAAGCATTTGAAACGTCGGGAACCAAAAATCATAATAAATCCGCGACAAAATCCGACAAGATAGTATCATTTATAATATTGAAAAGCTGTTAATTTGAAATTAAAAACAGAAAACAGAAGCTTGTAATAAAGCATGTTCTACGTCGTCATAGTTATAAATATATAACAGATATTGAAAAGTTTGTTTCAAGATTCAATGCAATGGAATGTGAAATGAAATTTTACAGCACTTAGTAGTTGGGGAACCCCGGCCATTAACTACTTGCTTAGCTTCGAGATTTGAACTCTATTCCCTTTATATAAAGATCAGAGAGCAAGCAGCATCGCTGTACGTAGCTGCGCTGTCTTCGTGCGTCAATTTGCTTAAGTGCATACAAACGGAATAACCAGGATTTGTGAAAATATCGGAACTATTTATTTTAACCGGTCATGAAACGGCGCAAATACGCAGGTACTTTACATCTATACATATGTAATATATATACATAAAATTAAAGCGTCTGTTTTTAATTTTTCACAGTATATGCAAGTATATACGCCCAGCGAAGCTCTTTATTTTTTAATCTGACCTGCTTTCTGTGCTGAAAATTACACCGGTTTCTAATTTTTAGTTCATGAGTAAAAGCACCACGCCGCGCGCGGTACAACCTAATGAACACCAGGTTTCCTAAAGATTATTAAAACAAGAATAAAATAATAAAAAAATATAATTAAAAAAAATCTAAAATATATATTATACTTATAATAAGAAATAATAATACATAATATATTTGTTCATTATTCATTTGTTAAACTCGAATGTTTGTACTCCAGTCATGGATGTTTATATTTATAATATGTATGTATTTAAACTTATATAATATGTAGTATATCAACTATCTGGTATCCGTAACACAAGCTTCCGTCGTAGCTAGATGGCGCTGTGTGTAATGTCCCAACATATTTATTTATTTATTTATATCTATCTCACCATTAGGAGGGGAGCAGTAATCATAAATGTCAACAAATCGGACAGACTTCCACACATTATTGTAAAATGATATTTGTTTTCCACTAGTGATGAATCTGAGCGAAGCAAGATGAGTTGCTAGCAGCTAGTCACTACACAGTATAAAACGAAGTCCCTTCCCGCTGTCTGTCCCTAACCTAATCCATATTTAGATCTTTAAAACTACGCAACGGATTTTGATGCGGTTTTTGAAGTGAAACTTCTTTAGAATCGTAGTGATTTCAAACTCGATGAAACGAAAAAATAAGTCCATAGTACCAGGCTCTCAGAGACGGGGAAGAGTTAGCCTTAATTTAAATTCAAGTTTTACTTCTGACATGTGTACTTTGTACACACGCTTTTTTTTAGTTAATTATAAACGTAACAAATTTTCTATTATTGTTACTTTTCGATATGGTTATAGTTAGTTAGGTTTCATTTTTTAATAGTAACAAATGTATGTACATTGTACATATGTAATGTATATATGCACACTATTTTAATATTCGCAGGTGCGAGGACCACCAGCAGTGTTACATATCCAAGAAATGTGTCAATCCTATCCCATGAGTCAATCCGGATCCAGGGTCTCTCATTCCACATTCGCGCGGCGTGTGAGGGTGCGCGTGCGCAGCCCGTCTGAATCATGCACTGTGAGAATTTGTAGCTTATCAGTGAGATGCCACATCGTCGTGACTCGTGGCTAAGGGCTGTTGCAAACTGTATTGAATTAAAATAACTACATAATTAAGTACATAATATGCCACTAGTCATTATTATTCACTCTGAGGGATTTGTAAGGGATAAGAGAGAATTTGTAAGAGACATCATATATAAAAGAATTGTTATTAAGTACCTACTACTTTGGATACATACCTATATGAAAATAATAAATTGAAAAGATGTTTTTTTATTTTAGTATAAATATTGTAATAATAGTGCCCTTTTAAAATGATCTGATTATATTATTAACTAATCATAATAAATATGCCCAGATACGAGTACGTTAAGTAGCCTGCTTCTGCTTCTCAATTTGTTGGTTTAGGTTAGTAAAATAATTAATATTTTTTCAATCTTATGATAAACATTTTATTTTCTATATAGGTTATAGAATAGATATTTCTAAAATAAAAATAAAACAGTTATAGACTGCCTTAGCACTAGACGTCATAGTGAACGCAACAGATATTATGTAAATTGGACGCGAAGGCGCGCCGAATCATTGATACATAATTTCACATAGGTACGTGAATTTTCCAGCAATGTATCAGTTGTACGGAATTTTATAATATTAATAAAATTATTTTGTAAGCGAACAGTACACAGAATTTTATCAGCATCGGGTACAACGTAGGCTTGATTACCTTCATTTTAGTAAAAAAAGAAAATGTAAAACGCGATTACACGTGAGCCTATAATATCTTCATATTATAGGGAATATGAAGATGATATGATAATAGGGTTTACCAAATGGTATTTAACAAGTTCGATTATAAATTATCATCCTTATAATAATGATAATAATAAATTATTATCATTCCAGGAGAGGGCCTCATAATAGTAACGGACACGGAGTATTTTTTACCCTCCTACTTTCCCCCATTTTATCGCGATATCCTTTTTTCATATTTTATAGTTACTTCTTAGCGTACGAGTAAGTTGATAGTGCTATTTCAAGAACCTTTGCGAATGACTTTCAAGGTTAATTAAAAGTAAATTCAAAGAAAATTAAAAAAAAAATAATCCGAGAGCCACTTTAAGTAAGCAATAGGAACTTTAATTTGGTGTAAATGAGCAACGTTACAGACCAACTAAAGGTATTTCCCTCCTATTTCACGGTGGAGGCTTTAATGCATTGTCTTGCTCGATTCGCCCTATTCGATATAATTGCTATTATTTTCACGGGTAATCCCCCTTAATCGTTGAACAGACATGCATAATGTAGGGCTCGGGAAAAACCTAATGAAATTTGAGTAGAGTCGTGTTTGGAAAATTTCTTTTTGTTACGTTTCAGATAGAACAATAAGGCATGTCAATACCATTTTACCGCCGCCTGTATTATGGGCTTAAATTTTTGATTATAAGTAAACTCTCCACGCTGGTAATATTATAAGATTTTCTGTAATAATATACATATCTCACGAGAATTATATTCTACGCTGCCAGAATTATTAGATTCCACCACTCCAGCTTGCCATCTATTTCAATACAAAAATTAAATCGATACGTTTCTGAATTATTTCAAACATGAAAAACATGTCTTTTGCACACATTCAATTATTGATTGTTAAGAATAAATACTACTTACTAAAACAGAAGTCGTTGTCTAGACAAGTTAAAGACTACTCATTATAAGAAACATTTGGAAAAGTTAGCGAAAGTCACGTAATGTAAGGATTATTGTTAGCAAAATTTTCCCAATATTCTATAAATCTGCATATTGTGATATTGATATATGATATATCGCGAGGGAAGGTCAATCAGTTGCATGCCTTTCAGGTATTTCCTGGCACGGGGTGGGGGGTGTGGGGGGTGGTGGGGTGCGGGTGCGGTGCCCTCACCGGCGCGCCTTAAACCAATACTTAACCATTTCCCTGAACTATGAATCACTTACATCAACTGAATGCAGGCTTTTACCGACACTAGGATGCGGCAGGTATTAATTATGCAGCAAAAGTTGTCTATATTGAAAACTAGCTAACCTAAGAGACGTTCTTCTTGTTCCGATTTCTGTAAAACTAATCATTATCTTTGAGTTAAAATAAACTTTTAGCTTTCCAAAATATCGATTTTTCTTGCAAGTTTTCCGGTTTGGACCTTATTTGGACGGTCACTAGCTTTATTCCCATAGACGAGGGAGGTTTTAGTGAGTAGTACCTGCTAGTCGGTGGTCGAAAGCCCAAGTAGGTACTCGTTAACACGTGAGCGGTGTACCGTGTAGACCACACAAATATAGTTTACTCGTGAATAATCCTTATTATATAATTATTATCTACACACTATAAGCTATCGCCTATCTCCGCTCGTTGTTTCTATAAGAAATAGTTTGTGTTTGTCTTATAAAACTGAACCCTCCAGTTGTAATCAGTTACTTATTTATCTGACCTCTACAGTCTACACCTCTCCGAGTATGTTTGTGTTTCTGGGTAGGTTCAAGCGAACAGTTATAAATTCTTAATTTGCTTTTAAGCATATTTTTATTTAAAATGCATAATTCTAAAAAAGTAAGTGGTATTCCTAGATACCATGACACAAAAAAATTGAATTGAAAAGTTTTCATTTGGTCAAATTTTTACAGTACAAATGTAAGTTTATATTTATACGTACTTATAAGGTATAATGCTATCGGATTACTGAGTGAAGCATGACTCCTAGTCATAGAAGCGAGGCGTAGGAGGTATTTCACGAACTATTTAAGCCTACTTACGTTATACTCGTACGTAGTTTAGATCCGTGAAGTATTATAGTATCGTCATAATTTCTATTAAAAGGAACTGACCTGTAATATGATAGATTTCATATTGTGCTATTTGTGGGACGCCCTCGTTATAATGAAACTAGATCACGTTAAGATCTTATGTACATAAAATATTATGATATCGCTTGATATAATGCATTCTAGTGCTATGATATATCCCATTATACTTATAATATATCCCAGAATACATATTGATCTTATATACATTTCTAATAATAAGTATAGAATTGTAGGGCATTTAATAGAATAGAGATACATAAATCATGTTAATGCTACCTGATTTACGCGAATATTTAACATTTTAAATAAGACTATCTTTCCGGATTTTATCGAAAATCCTTATAAATAGTTTTATTTAAAATAAATCATGTATTCATAGTCTCTAGGTCAACTCCGAAACCTCTAGTCTTCCCTGATCAACAGGTGCTGCAGCATTTATTAGGGATCTGCTACTTTCAACATATGAAGTTCTCGGCCTTCATAGCTTCAGGCCATGTACCTACATTGTACTTTAGGGAGAGATGTCGAGGACTGTGTCACCTTCACACTAGTGGAACGTGTCTGCTAGCTAGCTTGTGTTGGTGTGCAATTTTATAATTATAATAATCTTTTAATATAATGGGACGGAATTTCATGAAAATATCTAGATGAAAAAACTATTAAAGAGAGACGAGCAATGATATAAATAAATAAATAATAAATATGTTGGGACATTTACACACAACACTATCTAGTTCCACGGTAAGGTACGAGCCTTGTGTTATGGATACTAGATGGTTGATATACTACACATATAAGTTTAAATACATACATATTATAAATATAAACATCCATGACTGGAGTACAAACATTCGTGCTCAACAAATGTATGCCCCCAGCGGGACTCGAACCCGCGACCCCTACGCAGAAAGCAGGGCACTACCCTCTGATAAAGAAACATCTGTTTGTACCTATTTTTAACATATTTCGATATTTAAAATTTAAATATTCAAGGGCGGGCAACATCCTAGAACAGATCATATTAAATCATCCGTTGACTCAAACGTACTCTACCGTAAATAGCTTCGTCAAGTTTCACCGTACTTCGTGAATCACAATCAAGAGTAACGGTAGTTGATAAAAAATCTCTCCCGAGTCCCGCCGGCTCCCGTGACTCATTAGAAATCCCGACCCGCGTAGACTGGAGCGATGACGCCATGCCTGCAGCTTGTGATTAGGATGCTGCATATCTGCGAATCTTATAATATAGTGTTTCCGACGCATCTTAATGGGAAGCTAGGTTTTTACAAGTGTTTTGTATTTTATTCGTCATCTTTTATTTTATTGTACGAAATGCGCATATTTACTCGTATACCTATAGGTATTTCGAAAGATGCACATGTTAGGTATAATTATATTGAAATGTCCATTGAAATCTTATAATATGAAATTTGGATTAATTTTTCTGTAAATATTTTGGCGCGTGAAATTGGACCATATGTAAGTAACAGAAACAAAAAAATTATATACCTAACAAATTATTTGTATTGTCTTATTAAATTACATTATAAAAATTTAAAAATAATGTTATGCTTCAAACTAAACATTTAAGTATTTATTATGTATGTAGTATGTAGTCACGCTAAGCAAATACCCATGTAAATATTATCGGTTCAAAGTTAAGAAGTATCTTTGTATACTAATAAAAATTAAGTTTGTAGGTATATATTAAGAATTAGAATTGTTGTCTAACTCACTGTATTAGTCGTGTAATTCACTCGAAAATTGTTAGATTTTTTTAATTTCAGATGTAATACAAAATTTTCCATTTGCAAATGACATTAACTTTCCTCTGCTTTGCACAGTTAGATACTGAAGCATAATTCCAAGATATTTAATACGCAAAACGTACATACATAATTCTCTCTGAGTCCTGTGCCCACACCTATTTTTTCTTCCACAAAATCGACACATCAATCGTAGCGCTGTAAATGAGTATGGCGTGCGCGTGGAATATTTGCAAAGGAATTTTATTTGTAAGTGGACCTTAACTTGCATCATGTTATGTCGTAAAAGTAATTACTGAAACAACTAAGCGTGTGACTTGTTCATATCCTTTTTACACTGTCCAATAAATAGAGATACCAACCTATTATTATCTACTAGCGACTCGCCCTCGCTTCGCTCGGACTTTTCCCTAGATTTAGCACAGGCAAAGCCGCGGGACCCGCTAGCTATGCATATAAACCTTCCTATTGAATTACTCTATCTATTAAAAAAAACCGCATTAAAATCCGTTGCGTAGTTTTAAAGATTTAAGCATACATAGAGATATAGGGACAGAGAAAACGACTTTGTTTTATACTATGTAGTGATGCATAGACATAATAAATGCCGAGTCGCATCTGATTGTGTTGAGAGAAATCAATACAGAGGTAGAATCTTTAGTTTTTAGATTATTTTGTTTGTCTGTCTGTTCTACATCATGAGAAAATCACTGGACAAATATTTATGAAATTTGATATGATTAAAACTGGTTATATGGATATATAGAATACCTACTATTGACTGCGGGAAAACATCTCAGTCCTGAGAAATCCATCAAAACATACGTAAGGATTTGAGCGTAGAGAAGGTGAGTAGCTCGTCTACTTACATTGCTGTATGGGGAATGAAACTTGCTACCTCTGTATAAATGAAGATGTATATATAATATATTATTTAATAGACGTTCGTCGTCACCGCAGACTGAATCAATTAATTTGTATCTCTCATGTGTCATGCGATGTGTTCTGCGTACTGATTGATGCGAAGTGTGAATCTTGTTATATAGCGCATGCGCGTTGCATCGCCGAGAGATCGTTTCAAATGATCAATTTACAGCCTAATACATATTTTATTATCGTCTTATATTAATTTTTTACAATTGTACAGCGATGTTCAATTTTATTAATATCTAGTTAATATTTTTACTTTACGGTAAAATATAGAGTATAAATTATGGATGTACATTGTACATATAATATGAATACTTTTAACCAGTGAAATGGGGACCGATAAACTCTGCACAACATATTATTCCATATACTAAATATTACAAGCCATCCAGGAATCTGTGTCTCGCTTGCCATCAAATCTCGTAAGATAAATAGATAATTTAATTGGTAAATTATAAAAATTGGCGACTCTACAATTTATTTGTTTTATAGAGTTAGAGTGATGCGAACGTAATGGATCATTACTTAATTTCCATTAGACATTAAGTGGCGAGCGATGCGAGGGTTATTAGAGCTTAATTCTGACTTAGAGTCGAGCTTATAAAGCTCGAAAAGAAAAAAGGTATCGATGTCACGTGCGCCGCGTCACGTATGGCGGTACACGACGGCCGGCACGTAGCGCTGCACTGTGCCCGATCCATTGTCACGCTAATGTCACGCTGGATAGCTGACATGCTTTACACTGAGTGTGTGGAAATTAATAGTTAAGCATGTCGGACCTCGGTCGCGCTCGATTGCTGGCGTCTTGTATGAATGGGATATTCAGAGGTAGAGTTGGTTTCGTATGCCCTTTTTTAGGGGACAGTGATAGCCCAGTGGTAACGCGCTTGGGTAACCGAATGACATGGGTTCAAATACGGGTCTCGCAACTCTCATATTTTCATGTGCGAATCTTTTCTAACTTGATTGCCACTTGTCTAACGGTGAAGTAAAACATCGGGAGGAAACCTGCATGTCTGAGAAAACCTAGCAAGTTTTTGAAAGACATATAAAGTCCGCAAACGCGCACTAGGCCTGCGCGGTGCCAAGGAGGGTACCGGTGCGTTCTTAGAGAGATCCCAGTGTTTTGCACTAAAACGCAGCAGACGGTAATCGAGGGGGTTTTAGTAGGTAAAAACCCTACATAGTCATAACCTAACCAGCTCGTACGTTGGTTGGGTATCTTTAGAAGATTCCCCCCCCCCCGTTAATAAAAAAAAATGGCTTGCGTGGTGTACTATGGCCTGATCCTCCTATAACATTGAAGGGAGGCTCGTGCCCAGCACTGGGACGTTAAAAAAGAGTTGGTTTAGTATCAAAACATATTTGAATTTGACATAATATTATCGTGGAAACGGATTTTTATTACTAATTGAGTAATATCGTTTATTGTGACATTTATATGCTAATATGATAAGTGACCAATTAATAAGCAGACAAATGAGCTGCTCGTAACCACGTCTAGCAGTCTGCGAAAATATAACTTGCGAGTCTCGACACTGAGTGGTGACTAATTTTTCATTTTCAATATTGGGTAAAAATATAAATAAAATAAACTGAATAAAGTATGCTTAAATAGGGTGAGAGTGGAACACTTTCTTAGATTAACGCGAATATTTGGTAGGTACCTACTTTAAATATAATAACTATATTTTTTTTGCAGTTTTTTTTTATATCCGGTGTTTTAAAATTAAAATGAACGAATATTCTGGATAACTCTAGTCTCTCCCATGACCTTATTTTCTGTAAAGCATTTGAAACTTGAACAAAAAAATCTAATGAATGTGCGAAAAAAGGTCTGAAAAAGTGGTTTTATTTAAAACTCTTCAACAAACAAACTCTTCAGCTTTATATCAAATCAAAATATTCTTTATTCAAATAGACTTTTACAAGCTCTTTTGAATCGTCATTTTTACATTATCAAAATTAAAAGTCAGTCTGTAAGTCTGTGAGTAAACTACCACCGGCTCGGAAAGCTGTTCTGCTGAGAAGAACCGGCGAGAAACTCAACAGTTGCTCTTTTCAAAAAAATATTTGGTAACAATATTGTATTACAATTTATCTATTTATCCTACGTGAGACACAACCAGTCACTAATCCCACACATTTACATCTACCAGGTATTCCGCTATAGTGTAATAAGCTTTATTCAATAACGTATTTTTAATTTTTGATTTAAATTGCCTCAAAGGCAAGTTCAATATGGACTGTGGAATTTTATTATACATGCGTACACCTTGCCCCATGAACGATCTGTTTTTTAAGCGAAAACCTTTTGTAGGCGAAAACTGGGTGTTACAAGCTTATCCTTATTTCTTGTATTTATACTGTGTTTGTCGCTGTGCTTTGAATAGCAATTAATATTTTGCCGAACAAACATAATGTTACAATATATATATTGCGAAGCAACCGTAAGAATTCCTATTTCTTTAAAAAGTACGCGGAGAGTATCACGAGCGCTTATGGTATAAATAGCCCGAATGGCCCTTTTTTGTAGAATAAATATCGATTTAATGTCCGCTGCATTACCCTACAACAAAATACCATAAGATAAAATGCTATGGAAATAACTGAAGTAAACAAGTCTGGCAGTATCAATGTCCGTTAGCTGCTTGACTTTTCTAACAGCAAAAACAGCTGAGCTCAGTCTACTCGCAAGAGACGAGAGATGGGGACCCCATTGCAGACCCGAATCTAATGTCAATCCCAAGAAGACCGTGGAATCTACCGTATTTAATGTGTGAAGATACAAATTCAAATTCTGTCTTTTTACATTAGGTAATAAAAACTGCATATATTTTGTCTTCTTGGCATTTAAAGTTATATTAATGTTAAATTATTAATGTTAAACCAGTGAAGTATATGCGATAATGCACTGTTTACTTCGTCGTAATTATTTGACTTTCTATCAACTTTAAAAATTAAGGAGGTATCATCCGCAAAGAGTACAATATCACACAACTTATCGGCATAAAACGGGAGATCATTAATATAAACTAAAAACAAAAATGGACCTAGGATAGATCCTTGCGGAACACCCATTCTAAGAGGAGAACCAGAAGAGTTGACGTTATTTACTGCGACCTTCTGAACTCTATCAGTAAGATAAGAAGCAAGTAGATCGAGAGCAATACCACAAACACCGTAATGAGCAAATTTAAGCAAAAGAGTTTCATGTTTCACACAATCAAAAGCTTTAGACAAATCACAGAAAACTCCAATTGCATTCTGTGATTTTTCCCAAGCGTCATAAATATGTCTAAGAAGCGCAATCACCGCATCGGCTGTAGATCTGCCTTTAGTAAAACCATACTGTTCACTATGGAAAATATTATTTGCGTTAAAATGAGTCAGAAGTTGACTTAAAATAAGTTTCTCAAAGATTTTACTCATACATGGCAATATAGAAATAGGTCTATAATTGCCAGGGTCATTTTTTTCACCATCTTTAAAAAGAGGTATTATTTTACTAATTTTCATAAGATCAGGGAACATTCCAGTATCTATGCATTTATTGAATATAAGCGACAATTTGTGGTGCAATGTTTGTTATTATTGTATTAAGTAATTTAACAGACATGCCCCATAAATCACCAGTTTTTTTAAGATTAATAGTTTTAAATATTTTAATTATTTCATTCGAATCTACATATGAAAATTTAAATTGGTGATCACAGTGAGGAGTATGACTTTTCAAAGAAATTATTGCATCTGAAGTAGAGGATTTTAAAGAAGATGTGACCTTTTCAGGGATTTTCGAAAAATAACTTACAAATGAATTTGCAACATCTTCATTGGAACTCACTGTAGCATTATTAATTAACAATTGGATAGGTATAATATGTATTAGGTATAATATGTATTAGTATAGATGAGGCCGTATCACTAACATACTACTGTGCGTAACTATTATTTTAAATATTATATTATATATTATACGTAATAAAATTATTAATTTTGCTATATACTATGTTTTATATAGACTAGGTCAAGAACCTAAGGCCGTGTACAGGCTTGGATCATTCGCAAAGTATTCTGAGCTTTTATAAGGGCAGGCATGCGACGGACTTCCGGTGCGTCATCGATCAAACTTTATACTTCATTGCGGCTTGAAATCGGATAATATACACGTATCATGTAAGGGATTCTTCGATGGATGCGGTTGACCTATGCGTGGTATGTCCGGATGCCAATAACCTGTACATTTGGGAACGGTTTAGCTTTACGAGGTCGTTTTATGCAATTGCTTGTTGGTTAACGAGTTATATTGTGGAAAGGTCTAATTAAATGTGAATATGTCTTCATTTTATTTCGTGACTAGAAGGATGTAGTATTAAGTTAAATTTTATTATTTCCAGTGTAAAATGTACTGTTCTAGTAGACTCTAAAGTTATGCTTATATTTAATTAATGAAGAGTGGAAGATGGTATGGAGAGGAAAGATTTGAAAGTTTGTTCGTTTGTTTAATAGGCTCCAAAACTACTCAACCGCTACAAACTATTCCCGAATGACATATGTTATATTATTATTATTTTTTAATTAGGGACCCTTACTATAATATAACCGAGGGGAATATAATATAACCGAAGGTAGCTAAATCTAGGGACGAAGCGAAGCGAGAGTGAGTCGCTACTAACTAATAAGTTCGCATCTAAATATTTGGGTGGTTACATTTCTTCTTAATTTGACAACTGTGAGATAATTCGTGGGAATAATGTAAACCATTTGTTATACAATAAAGAAATTGTTAACTTATTCACTGTATTAAAATTTAACTTATCATGACGTATCTTAAACATTTGGGAGTTCAATTCAGAATCCTAGATGATTAACAAGGATTTTTAGACATAATAGCAAGCATATAATTGTACATGAAATTACTAAGTTACTAGTCTCAAATTATAATTTACTGAAATAAATTGATCGTTAATTAACAGCTAATATGGAAAAGGCAGTCGTAGCCCAGCGATAACGCGCCCGCTTGAATAACCGAGTGATGCGGATTCAAATCCGGGGGTCTCGCACCTCTGATATTTTCATGTGCGAATCAATTCTATCATGATAACCACTTGTCTTACGGTGAAGGAAAATATCGTGAGGAAACCTGCATGACTGAGAGAACCTAGCAAATTTTCGAAAGACATGTGAAGTCCGCCAACTCGCACTAGGCCAGCGCGGTGGACTATGGACTGATGCCCCTCGAACTGAGGGAGGCCCGTGCCCAACAGTGGGACAATAAAAAAGGGGTGAAGACAAGACATGGAAAAGTATAGATGAATCACTTTACGTCGTTCCCGACAGGAACAGTACAGTGTATTCAATATAGCTATTTGATCAGGTTCTCAGTGCATAAGAAATAAAACACCGAAAGATATCACGAATGCGAGCATCCAATTAAGTGGGCTTTAAAATATTTTGTATGTTTATTCTTATTTGTAATAATGTGCAGAGTCGTTGAACTCTTTTACTGCCAATTCTAAGAGGAAAAGTTTGTGTAATATTGATTTAGCGCGCATTGTATTTCATATAATATAAATATTTTATAAATTTTATGCAATAAATAACCAATTTCGTTTAGATTCTTCATGAACCATACCACTTAATTATATCGTATCTGGGATATTTTTTATATAAAATAGGTAGCCTAGTGGTAACGCGATCGCTTGAATAATTTTATAATAAGTAGTCTTGTCATGGATTTTTTAAAAAACATAATAAATAATAAGCCTGATGTTAAAAAACCGGCCCAAATTATGGGTCGTCATACAATGTCTCTATGTAGCGAAAATTTAATAAAATATTAGGGAGGGTTGTATTTAAAATATTATTCACTTCTCACTAGACTTCCACACATACCCACTTCCCGTTGACTAAATAGATAAGTATAATTCGCGTCATGTAAAAAGAACGCTGGCTGTCAAGTTGCGCAGAGACGATTTATAGGCGAATTTGGTGGTAAGACGCGGGGCGCGGGACGGGGAGGCACGCGCCGCATGCTTTTCGGCTCGCTATTGGTTTGTCAGTTCAAAATACCATCGCGCACACAAAAGTTATTAGTTACGAAATGATTTTATATCAAAAATAGAAAAATAATATTTTTGAATAATATTGTTTTATAAAGATAGAGTCTGATAACAATGCAGTTAAAAATAAAAAAATATATATAAAAACGAATTAATTTAATTTTTTGTAAGTGGATTATAAATTCTGCATAAATCAAACATATTTTATTAATTTATAAAATTTTGTTTAATGACATTCTATCTTATATATTTTTCAACGTATCTACGAATAACCAATATACGTCACGAGCGAAAGGTTAGTTCAAAAATAAATGAATAGGCTTAGTAATTTCGTGTGCGAATGTACCGATGCGCAAACACACCCCCACCTCTTTCTTCCAGCGTTCTTTTTACATGACGCGAACTGTACTTGATTGAAAACAGTCATCTATTTTTTTATTAAAAGTAACAAACATAAGTCCACAAAAATATGATAATTTTATTTAAAAATAATATAAAATTATCCAATATTAAAACGAAGAAAGTATTATTTTAATATGTAGGAAGGTGTACAGTCAAACGTCCCATTCTGCAGCAGTCTTTCAAAACGACCTTACGGATCTTATTTTGCATTTCGCTACACAGAATAAAGTACAAATAAAAGGCGTCTTAAGAACTATTTGTGTCAAACGGAAACCACTCCTTTGAGATATGCAGTAATTGTGAGAATGCGCCGGCGCGGCGGCGGGGCGGGACTGTAGCACTGCCTTCAGATGGCCATCTCCCTAAGCTCCGCGTACGTCTTGCACACATTGCATATTGTACAGTCGTGTAGTGATTTAAATTTATTAATTGTTTGGATTAAAATGAAAACTATTTTTGTATTCTTGCTAAACGCTATTGAAGATCGAGCTCAATGGACAAAGAGGCCTTCCAGCTGTGGACGAAAGTAGTCTGAGCATGATGATGATTCTTGCTACAGTCGAAGGGATAAGATTTATCTACAGACATGAAAATAATTTTAACTTTGTCGGTTCTTTTCATTAGGAATTCAGCTATACTTATATAAAATCCAACCTAATTCGTTAAAATTCTTAGATTCTTCTTCTGTTTATCTTTTCATTTAGTTAGAATTGATTATTCTAATATTTTAATGGAAATGTGTTTTGTGTGCGAATGTACATATTATATACCGCAATCGACGCCATTTTGGAATCTCACAGGTAAATAAATATCTTTCAACACAAGTACCAATTATGTTAACTCAATAATTTGGCTTCTGAGAAGATCTAAAATAACGATTGATCAGAGCCAACCTTCATTTAAAGTGTTGACGTATAAGGTTAGCCTATTTAATAGAATGTACTAACTATTAGGTACATTTACGAAAAAAAAAATTGTGTGCTGTTCTCTTTTTAGAATGGTCTAAATAAAACTTCATATTTTTAAGCACTATAAACTGTTAAGCCACCACGAGCTCTTTCTGTCCATTATTTGCCTGTAAATCGTGAGAAAATTTTTCAAACAAGAAAATAAAAACCAAAGAAAACCAAAAACCGAAGTGAGAGTAGATGTTATTATTTTTATTAGTTTATTTAGTAATCAAAAAGCGTTACAGTACAGTATTAATTAAGATTTTAAATTATACACAATTTTGCCTGAATTGAATATGCCTAATATTTAAACGATGACTTTGATCGAAACTTGATTGAAAGATAATAAGTAATCAATGTTGTAAATTTAGGTTTCAATAACAAAAGTTGTACTCAGTCGTTTCCGACAAATAATTTTATGTGTCATTTCTAATACGAATACCACTTATCTTACGGTAAAGGATGACACTGTGAGAAAAATTGTTGTCTGAAGAAACTTAGAAAGTTTTCCAAGGATACCTGTGTGTAGTTGGCCAACCAGAATTTGGCCGACGGGGTGGACTGTGGTCTGATCCTCCTCGTACTAAAAGGAAACCCGGGTAATCAATCGAGTAAAGCCAGTATCCCTTCAACTTATACATAAGTAATAGGTATGTTGAAAAATAATTATTTTGATTTTTAGAATGCTTTACAGCATTTCATGGTCAAGGGAGAGTCGCAAAATTTCCCGTTTTTGAAACATTTTTAATTGATGCTCCGCTCCTATTGGTCGTAGCGTGATGTAATTATATAAAGGCCTATAGCCTTCCTCGATAAAATGACAACACAAAAATAATTTTTCAATTCGGACCAGTAGTTCCTGAGATTATCGCGTTTAACCAAACAAACAAACAAACTCTTTAGCTTTAACAATATTAGTATAGTTAACTAAGTAGGATTATTAAAAAAGGGGGTTTCCAAAGCGGGGTCTAGAGTCTAGACTCTAGTCACTTACCTATGCATTGCTTCTCATGCGGGCGACGCTTGTACTACATAGATAACGAAAGTGGATACATAAATATTTCCATGGGTATTTGTTGGGAACTCCTGAGTTTCTGTCCCACTTTCCCATGGAAAAGCCTCAGTACTACTGGTTTTATAATGTACCTGTATATTGTATCTACCGGTTGAAATATTGTACTAGCCTTTCCCGCGGCTTCGCTCGCGTTCTAAAGGCTGGAAACCAAATTCTTTCGGCCATCCTCCCGCCTTGCACCCGGTGATCATTATTTTATTGCGGAGTTATGTTAAAACTATGATATCTCGTAAAATATTCATTGAAATCAAATGATGCCAAGAGCAATTTTGTTCAAAAATTACTATAAAAAAGGTTATAGCGAGTCAACCTCAATAGATAAGAATATGCTATTATATATACATGACTTTTTTAGAACTTTTAAAGGGGAACAATTCAGAAATACATGATTTTTGTATATCTTTAACAGTTTTCGCTGCGTACGCAACGGAAGCTCTCAAAAGGAATATTTTTCTCCCGTTTTTGCAACATTTTTAATTTATACTCCGTTCATATTGGTCATAGCATGATGTTATAAAGCCGATAACCTTCCTCGATAAGCGGACTATCCAACACAAAGAGTTTTTCAATTCGAACCAGTAGTTCCTGAGATTTACGTGTTCAACCAACCAAACAAACAAACAAACAAAATCTTCAGCTTTATAATATTAGAATAGAGTATAAAGAGAATAGAGTAGTGTTTGTCTTGTAATAAAAGGATTTTTTATACATACGTAGTTTTATAATTTTTTCTTAATAAGTTTTTTTTGCGTAAGCTTATATAAAAATTATTAATATTATAATAGATTTTAAAAAATATAATTAATTTATATTTTTACTTTTTGGTAACATCAGATGAGGTTTAAATAAAAATGCTTTAAATATCTACAGGCACATAACGTATTCAACATAGTTCTATACCCCACACTAAAACATATATAAAAATTATTGTAATCTCTTTTAAAATTCAAATAAATTGAACATAAGTGTATTATAATCTATGAATTGAACTGTTCAAGGTTTTATAAATATTGTAACTTTGTTACCACTAACGACATCTAGTGTTCATTTTAGACAATTACATGAACATTATGTCTTTAACTATGTAGTTACAAGAGTAAAACATAGATGGTGTTGTTTTTAAAATATTAACAGATTTAGCAGGTGGGTCTTTATATTTTCATACAAATTGTGTTTATATTACTGTTATTATTTTACAATTACTTAAATTTTTTTAATGTAAAAAACATATTTAACTTTGATCATACACAAATATAACAGTGCGGGAATTTTCTTAACGCCAAGATTGATATGCAATATTTTACTGTGTGTAATGTTACTTGTAAAAAAAATATGGAAATAACCAAAATCAACAAATTTTCTATAAAAGATAATTTAAAATCCCCTAAAATAACTATAACTTTATAATACGTTTTAATCAAACTCCACTAAAATTTTAAGAGGTACACAATCTTTGTGTATTACCGATGATTTCCTTACTTAGACTTTTTCAAACTTGTAGTAGGAAAACATATAATATGACTGTTATAAATGAAACTATCTTTTCGGATTTTGTCGCGGATTTATTTTTCAATCATGATTGTTCTTAAGCATTCGAAACGTCGGGAACTAAAAATCGAATCAAATATTATAAATATATTATAATCAAATATTTTAAACCTACGAAATTATTATATGGCTGTTGTTAACCAAAAGCTGCTGTTAAAATATATTTATAATTTAGGTTTATTAGAAGAAACTCAATCTTAATTTGAAATGTTTATTGTATTCAAATGTAATACAATCGTACAAAATATTGTAAAGTTAAATACATATTTTACTTAAAATTAAGTTACTATAAAATACATTTAAAATATAAGAATATTTATTTAGAAAAAGTGACAAATAAACTGGAAGACTAAAGGCTTTAAGTAAACCTAATGTATAACTAGAGAGCTATATAAAATCATACAAACTGTGTATGTTTGTATGTAAACATAATAATATGGTAAAAATAAACGTTCATTGAGAATAGCGCATACCCAGTTACATTTAATTTGTAAACTAGCGATTTAGGTATGCTACAACTTTGTTAGAAATAGGAGTAATTTTTGTCCCATAAAATTTGTTTATCTAATTACCATGAATACTTATAATGGCTTTAGTAATAAAAAGCCGCTACATTTAAGCCAATAAGGTTCATAATGCGAAAAATCGTAAGTATTCCGGAAAATTTGGAAATTTATGTGAATTTTTATATGGTCTTGAAGATAGTACAGAGGTAGGAAGAGAGGTAGAGAGAGAGTGAGAGAGAGAGAGTGCGAGAGAGAGAGGTAGAGAGAGAAAGAAGGAGAGAGAAGGAAGGAGAGAGAGGGGAGGAGGAGAGAGGGGACGGATGGAGGTAGAGAAAGGGGAGGGGAGGGAGGTAGAGAAAGGGGAGGGGAGGGAGGGAGAGGGAGAGAGAGAGTAAGATAAAGGGAGGGTGGAGAAAGAGAGAGAGTGTGTGGTGTCACGCGAAGGTGAAGACTTCGTAGTCGCGCACGGTGAAGTTGTAGTCGGGCACGAGGCTGGCGGGCGCGGGCGCGTCGCCGTACGAGTGCAGGTTGCTGTAGCTGTCGCTGTTGGCGTGGCAGTTGCCCGCCAGCAGCAGGTCCGCGCCCGCGCCGAAGATGGGCCCGCAGCTGCACAAGTTATTCAAATAATGTCTCCGACCGATTCCGGCCATGGCGGCCAATCTCATTGAGACTGGCCAACTGCGCAGGAGATATTCTCACTCTCTATTCCTATCACTCTCATACTCCGGTGGGACGACTACTCGACACGACCAGTGAGAGCTAAGGCGCAGGACCGACGCGACACGTGCTTCCCGAGGCACGGATATTCAAATATTCACATTATATGTACTGACTACCCTTTGCCGTGGGTAACCCAATTCTTAGATGCTTAGATTGCATATTACTGGTAGGGCATAAAATACGTTTTAATATTAGTATAGATTTCTCAAAAATCTTATATTTTCCAGCAGTAAAAAGTGTCCTAGAACCTAGTATAGTAACCTAGTATGTTAGAACAGATTACCAGCTATATTTAATATTTAATTATACTAAATTTCAGTAAAATCTGTCCAGTAGTTTTCTCATGGTGTGGTCACAAACAGAAAGAGAAAAGGTCTAAGAACCATAGATTTGGCCTCTGTATCGTTAATAATTATTACTATTTCAATAATGTTTTGCAATAATTTTCAATGAACAGATTAGGATTTGTTATATGCATAGATAAGTCCACATTTGCAAAAAAATATTTGATTTGCATTACTGTATATTTAATTTTTCTGTACCATAAAGAATATAATTACAAGTAAATAAAAAGTATGTGGCAACACTGACTCGGGGTGGTAGCAGAGCGCGAAGGAGTTCTTGACGAGGGGGTACATGGCGGGGGGGTCGTGCGTGAACAGCAGCGCGCGCTCCGCCGGCAGGTACCCCCCGGCGCCCCCCGCACCCCCCGCCGCACCCCCCGCACCCCCCGGCGCGCCCCCAGCACCCCCCGGCGCCACCCAGCCGGACGTGCTGAAGCCGCCTATGATCTCTCCACGCGGCAGCTGAGGAAGAATGGAGTTAGGAGTGTTACGGGTTTAGCTTTTTATGGGAGAATGAGGATCACTTGAATACTAATTGAACTATGACATCAATTTTTTATTTATTTATACATTTCTCAGAAATTAAAAACTTTACCACAGTTTAAAAAATTTTATATGTATATTGAACCCAAGTGACTAATTTTATGAAGTTAAACAACTTGTGGTTTTATCGTGACGCAGTTATAGAAAAACGGACAAAATTTTTAAACATTCAATGTACAGAATATCAGTTCAGGATCAGTTAAAATTTTATCACAAGTATAGTTTTACTAGAGAATGATTCAATGTCTTATTTTGGGAAGTCATGCACATACACGCACACAGACAAACTTGGACAACACTTGTGTCTAGGGGTGTGCGAATAATTCGAACTTGCGAATTCTTTGTTCCGAATCGAATATTAATATTCGATTTGAAACTCGAATCGAATAATTCGAATTTTCGAATAATTCGATAATTTTCGAGTGATTCGATAACTTTCGAGTGATTCGCGAATTAATGAAATATCTCTGAATTTTCAATTGTTTAAATTCCTTTAAATCGTGTATCAAAATATTCTACTTACGAATAATATAGAATTCAAAAAATACTATACTAATTGTTCTATTTGTGTAACTATATTACATGGTTTGAATAAAATGTATATTGACTGTTAAATTTATATTTGAATATTGAAAATAAGAAACCTTGAATTCAAAATACTCGAAAATTCGCTAATAACATGATAGTTTACGAATAATTCGTAAACTATCATATAATAAAAATATACTAAATAATATTACATTATTTCACGAAAAACTATGCAAAACCAACCTATCATAATGCGCCTCTGAATAGAATTATCCGTTCTCATAAAACGTTATGCACAAGCCATGACATTGATATTTTTTCAGATTCATTGTATAAATTTAAAAGAAATATTAAATTTAAACTTAATCAATTTACTTGAATTATATAGTTAATTAATTATTAGTTATTAATTAAAATTTTATATAGAAGTAAGCTTTTATTTTTAAGTTTTTGTTTTTGTTTACAGGAAGGTTTTTAATAACTTTTACTTAGGTACCTTCTAATATCAGTCTGTTCTTTTATTCTATAAGTTTTTTTTTTATGCTGTCATGTCATAGGAATGCAGTGTTGCTTTTAATTAGGGCATCATTTAGTCAAGTATTTGTCTTTTTTATTGTATGTCACCTACTTATGTATGGATGTATGCTCTGTTAGCAACCTAATAATAAATAAATAAATAAATAAACTCGAATTATTCGATTTGAATTTCGAATCGAATATTATTATTCGATTCGAACCATATTCGCACACCCCTACTTGTGTCCAACTGGGTACAGACTACAGTCCGTAGTGTACCTGCACTAGCAGCAGCACGGGTGCGACGTTATCGCAGCGCGCGTGGAAGGCGGCGGCGCCGAAGCCGTGCACCGACGCTCGGAACACCAGCGCCCACGCCTGCGCCGGCGTACCGCACCTACACAGTACATACTAAACACTTACGGTCCATACTTCATGCGTCAAGTGACATCGAAGGCACGCATTTCAGCAGCTTGGGCTAAATGGCGAGGTGAGTGGTGTCATCTGCGACCCCAAAATGCCGGTCAAACTGAAAGGACAGGTCTATAAAACCATCATTAGACCTGTCCTTTTATATGGCTGCGAAGAATGGCCCGTGCTTGAGCGACACAAGCAAGAACTGCGTGTCACGGAGATGAAGATGCTGCGATGGATGTGTGGGGTCACGCGGAAAGACCGCGTGCGTAATTCCCGCATCCGTGGTAGCCTTCATGTCCGTGACATAGCAGACAAATTGCAGGAATGTCGCTTACGTTGGTACGGCCACGTGACGCGTAGACCGGCAAGCTACGTGGGTAACAGATGCCATGGCACCCCCGCCGGGACCTCGAAAGAGGGGCAGGCCCAAGAAGTGCTGGCTTGACGTCGTAATGGCTGACATGCGTGCCAATGGACTAACTCACATGGATGCGCAAGATCGGCCGAAGTGGAGGCGGATGACAAGTAAAGCGGACCCCGGGCTCTGAGGTGAAAGCCACGGCAGCAACCGGGACAAACGCTCGGATGATGATGATAAATGTTAATATAGATTTTTTTAATGAGCAGTATTAAAATAATATTACCAAGTGTTGAGAAGTGTCTGGAAGGCACTCTTGTCCTGGCGCAGTATCACAGAATCCGCAAATAGATTGACTGCTAGCCTGGAAAAGAAATAAATATTGTTTTACTTACATCATAAATATGAAAGTATGTGTGAGTTTGAGTTTTACATTTCTGTATTACTTATTCGAATGAATTTCTTGTGTAGTTTTAATGATAAAATAATTTTTAATTTAATGCTAAAATAGTCTACTCTTTGAAAATATTAATGTGAAGTGAATCTAAACCTAGTGTGATACAAATTAAATCCTAGCCAACCACTACACCACCAAGGAATCTAATAATAACCTAAGTCTTATAACAACATAGGTAACTGCAATTTAGTTTGTGCGTGTAATGTGTTTGTCAGTGTGCATATATGTACTAACACTAAGTAGGATAGGAAGGTGTGGGGAGAGTGTGTGGAATGGAGACTGTGTGGGTGGTGGGGAGTGTGAGAATTGGGAAGTGTAAGGATGGTGAGTGTGGAGGTGGTGAGTGTGGGGATGGTGAGTGTGGGGATGGCGAGTGTGTAAGGAATGGGGAGTGTATGTACCGGGGCGTGGTGCGTCGCGTGGCGCCGGGCGGCGCGGCTTGAAGCGCGGCGCTCTTGTAGCGCTTGAGAGACATCTCCATGGGCACGGCGCCCGTCGGCTCCACCTCCTCCGCGAACACCACGCTGTCTGACACCATCACACACACCATTAGTCCACACTATGTTAACTATTCATGCTCCATGGATACTTATGGTACTGCACTTTTACTTTTTAGATCAGGCATTTCAAAATACCTAAGAGTAAGTAGGTACTCCTTTTAACAGGTTAGTGTAGATTATCAAAACATATTAAAACAACAACATATTTCAACAAAAACTGTTTGCGATAAACTCAAAAACTGCTGCGCCGATTTTCGTTCTGTTTTCACTAATCTATAGTTGTTCTCGAGGAAGGCTTTAGTATATAAACTAGCGGAACCCGCGGCTTTGCTCGCGCTAAATCTAGTGACGAACCCGAGCAATGCCATGTTGAGTTTCTACTAAATGTGCATACACACACTAAGGTCACAGATTACTTAAATAGGTACTACTAAGGTTTAGAAAGTAGGTAAGTACTTAAAGAACCCAAATTCCTTAATTGAAAATTGATTGACTTTCTATACAAATTTTCATCTGATTAAGAAGTAATTTTGTGTTTTAATTGTACTGTTAACTAATGAGTATGCAGCGTGTACCGTGTATTATTATTGAATACTTAGTGAAATATTTAAAATGAAACACTTATATTTCTAGATTTATATTGAGACACATGTTTCCTTTATTTGATAGTTGATACCCTAGATATAAACCACAGACTACACATTATTGTTATACATCATACAGTGGCGTAACTATACTATCTGAGGCCCGTGGCAAATTCTTCGAATGGGGCCCTCTGGCACCCCAGAAAAAAAATACAATTTTTAAGTACTTGGATACAAAATTTTGCTAAAAATGTTAGGTTATTTCTGGGTTTATTCTTGGGTCGGGGCCCCTTTGGGTCGGGGGCCTTTTGCCATTTTGCCACCCCTGCCTATAGTTACGCCACTGACATCATCCATCATACCGATGTGCAGCAGTCGCACGTGCTGCATGAGCGGCGCGAGGTGGTGCACGACGCGCGCGCGCTCCTCCTCCGCCCAGTGCGCGGTGGGCTGCGTGACGCCGGCGCGCTGCTTGCCCCACGCCAGCGCCGCACGCCACACGTCCTTCTCCTCCAGCCGAAGCTACACATCACACCGTTTTTTATGTGGAAATGCTTTTCGCATACCACTTGTATCAAATTGTGGGACTTACTAGTTTAAAAGTAAAAAGAAATCAGTACTGCCCACTAAAAGTCACAAAACCTCTCTCCTCTGAATGACCCGTTGCTTATTGTTATATTTCACTCAAATTTAATCATTTCTCCGGTAAGTGTCTGTTAAAAAAATCCTTTTGTTTCGTATGACGACACGTTTGGCGCAATTTTTAGTGACCCTACTTTCTTTCGCCAGCGGTCGCGGGTTCGATTCCCGCTGGGGTCATTCATTTGTTAAACTCGGATATTTGTGCTCCAGTCATGGATATTTATACTTATATTATGTATGTATTTAAACTTATAATAATGTAGTATACCAACTATCTGGTATCCATAACACAAGCTTCTTTCGTAGCTTACCACACAACTAGATAGCGCTGTATGTAATAATGTCCCAACATATTTATATACAATTTTATATACAAATGAACCACATTGTAACCAAGTCAGGATCTGATGATAGAACACAAGGGAAATCGAGGAAAACTTACTTCTATAATTTTATAAGCACTTATTATGTCTCTCTTATGGAAAATAATAGCACATGCACAGGTCACATAATACCTACTACCTATACTAGATAATAGTATTATGTGATCGGTGATAATAGTAAGAATTAAGAACTATATCCAGATAGATTATAGGTGTTAAATAAATGTGTACTGTATCATATAAGTCGATTTTGAAAAAGCGCCCATATTTTTATTACAAGTTCATGGTAAATTTATCAGTGCAGTGTATAGGTATGATATATTTACTAAAAGATTGTGTAAATTTCACTTATTTGTCAATTTCTTTAAGGAAGGAAACTTAAATTGTGTGGAAGATGGTAAAGCACTAATTCAGAATGATATAAAAAAAAAGAAAAGGTAATGAAGAGTTTTGAATTATATAAATATTTGAATAATTTACAGTTTAGTTGAGTTAGTTCAGTCAAACCGTCCAACAACATTTTTTTTTTCCAACCCTGATTATGTGCACTACTGCTTCAGTTGTGTTTTATTCAAGCAGCTACCTACCATATTTCAGAATTAAGATAATGATAATTTACTTGATAGTAAAAAAATAATCATCAAGTATAATATTCTACTTTTAGTTTGTTAATTATTTGAGATTTTAAAATAATGTGAGGAATTCAAGTCAAAATAAGATACCTACTTGATCTTTACAAAAAAAGATAATATAATACTAACATTATCTGAAGATATAAGCTTGATGAGGGCTTCTTTAGGCAAGTTTAAGAAGGCATTAGTTTTGACACATTCAGGTGCATTTTCTTCTATGAATGATATGCAGCGTTCCATGAATGACGATGCACTTTTACCTCCTGTAATGTTATAATCAAAGTAGTCAGCATTAAATTTATATTACAATCAATAATTATTATAAATATATATGGCAATAATGTGGAATAATGAATACAAAAGATAAAAGTTTGTGTGCATAATGTATGATTTCTTATGTTATACATATATTTGTTTGATTGGGTATTATGTACTTTCATATCGTAAAAAATCCGTAACTTTAAGAAGAGTAATTAATGATAGTTTGTATAAGAAATACATACCTATTTTGTGTAGTTTTCAATTATTTATGTCATTTATTTGTATTAAGGAACTAACAATTTTATGATTTAAAAGAATTTAGACATTGTAGGAAACATACTTTCAAATAATGCTTAAAACAAATCAATATTTATTTAATTCTATAATTATTTCATATTTCAGGTGTTACTGACTTTTCTAAATAGTATTTCAATTTTCATGACAAGTAAATATTTTACACTACACACCTATAAAAAGTTTGAGGTAGAGAAATAAAAGCCAATTTGTAGATCTTAAATTTAATCGTTTGAGATTGTAAGGTAAGATACTTTCACAATTCACAAACAGTAATCATCACACTTAACGCCTAGGAATGTTCATCCACTTTTATAACCTATACTATACAGTAGCGTTCGGGTTGACATTTTGAATGAGCGTTATATTGTCGCCTTTCATCATTATACGGCCAATTTGCTTGCGATTTTTAGTCTTCATATGCACTTCCTCGGCTTCATCTAACACAATGTTCATGTATTCATCGAAACCCACGATGTGACCCTCAATCCTCAAATTCACGTTCTCGTAAAGCCAAATTTGAACACGACTTCTGTTTTGTAAATACCTAAAGATAAGGTTGATGGGCTGTACCATCACCTTTTGTACTTTCGGTGGTCCCTTGTACGCCATTTTAGTGTTTTATTCTTATGCACAAAATGTTAAATTACTAAAAACAAAATAGCGCCAAGCCGGCGTCGTTTCTATCCGTCAGGGAAGGAAGCGTAAATGTCATAGATAATAAAAAGCAACATGGCGGCCATGGCGGACCAGAACCAGACAGATAAAATAAACCTGTCTCATAGTGTAATAAGTATTGAAATTAAATTATTACATATTATTTTAACGACATTATATAATGGAATAAAGATTATAATGTGTGTCGAAAAAATATCCTGCTATAAATTAATAACAATGTTTTTGACAAACTTCTTTGTATCGTTGTTCTTTGTGGGTCGAGCAAATGCGGCACGTGCAAAATTATATACATTACTAGCGACTCGCCCTCGCTTCGCTCGGGCTCTTCCCTAGATTTAGCACAGGTAAAGCCGCGGGATCTGCTAGTTATGCATATAAACCTTCCTCTTGAAACCCTCTATCTATTAAAAAAAACCGCATCAAAATCCGTTGCGTAGTTTTAAAGATTTAAGCGCACATAGGGATATAGGGACAGAAAAGGCGACTTTGTTTTATACTATGTAGTGACGACATTATATAATGGAATAAAGATTATAATGTGTGTCGAAAAAATATCCTGCTATAAATTAATAACAATGTTTTTGACAAACTTCTTTGTATCGTTGTTCTTTGTGGGTCGAGCAAATGCGGCACGTGCAAAATTATATACATTACTAGCGACTCGCCCTCGCTTCGCTCGGGCTCTTCCCTAGATTTAGCACAGGTAAAGCCGCGGGATCTGCTAGTTATGCATATAAACCTTC
Source organism: Boloria selene (assembly GCA_905231865.2). Lineage (NCBI taxonomy): Eukaryota > Metazoa > Arthropoda > Insecta > Lepidoptera > Nymphalidae > Boloria > Boloria selene. The sequence continues at coordinate 318,499 of HG993145.1, forward strand.
CTCTTGAAACCCTCTATCTATTAAAAAAAACCGCATCAAAATCCGTTGCGTAGTTTTAAAGATTTAAGCGCACATAGGGATATAGGGACAGAAAAGGCGACTTTGTTTTATACTATGTAGTGATATTATAGAAATATAAATATTTCAATACAATAGTTTTTATAATATGGAAGACACATATTGATAAAAAATATATAACGTGTAAAATAAAAAAAAATGCAAAAAGTGTGCGATGGCCGGGAATCGAACCCGGATCAACTGCTTGGAAGGCAACTATGCTGACCATTACACCACCATCGCATCTGACAATTAGGAGAAAATTAATGATACTGTGCTTTTAAATTGAATTATAAGAATACATTCCCATACTATTTGACTTTCATAATAAATAATAAATTAAACAAAAAATTATGCACAAATATCTCTTTTTAAATTTCGAAACTTAAAAAGTAATATTGCAAAAACTAAAAATAAAGTAAACAAATTAATGTATACTAGCCTGGTCTATCTTGTATGTCCATTGCAGCAGCTAGCAAAGTGCAAGCATTTTCCACATTCAAGGTAGATGTGACATGATCTTCACAGGCAGATCTTAGATCTTCCACTCCTAGGTCAGCTGCTAAGGTCATCATTTCAAATACACCTGAATCTTGAAGAAGCAACTGGAGATCAAAATTTAAAACAAACAAATATTAAATTTTACGTTTTTGGCAAATTGTTTTTAGATATTTTCAAAATTATCGCTATTAGACACAAGATGGTGTTAAACTATGACGAATAAAATAAAAGTTGTTTCATTAGACAACAGATGGCGCTTTCACTTTAAAACTATAAAACTATATTAAAATTAATCTGATTAATGCAATAATAGCACTTTTTAGTATTTAAGTCCTTACCTTTCCAGTGTAAACATATTGTATGAACAGCCTAAACGTTTCAGGTTGCACGTGTGGCATCCGTATCGGCGTGGTGGCTCCAACAGATGGCGTCACGATGCAGCCTGGAATACGGCAGATTTCGCCGCGCTTGGTGTTTTGGAAACTTTTACACCTGTTGTAATATTGTTTTAAATAGATATTTTAATAAAATAATTTTATTAATACGCATTTTTAAATAAAATACGTATTTTTAAGAGAAAATAGAAAATAAGTTTATTGATACAAAGAAGAAAACAAACGTTACGAGTTATGAGCCTATGCATAATATTTTTTTTAATCGGTTCTAGAAGTGTCAGTAGGACATTTCGCTAATGTTGCATAGAAATTATTATTCTGTAACTTTATACATTATTATTTATTATATTTCATATCTCTATATATTAAAATTACTTTTAATAGTTTCTTTTTGAAAAATGTACATGAATGAAATGGTCTGTTCACATTATATGCAAATGCTAGGTATATCAACTAAACTTCTTGTTTCAAGTTGATAAAAGTCTGTTAACTTAGACACTCGACTAACGATGCATTAAGTTTGAGTCGTCTCAAATGTTCTCAAACTATTTTTAGGGTTGACACTGAACTAAGAAAATCTTCTTCAATTAAGAAGTAGCTAGTTAATAATTTTAATAATTAATTAATAGCTCCTTAAGTTTATTTATCAATAGACTAGCTCTAGCACATATCGTAACTAGGTGTATCAATATGTGGTCAGCCTGCCCTTTATAGCATTTGTTATAATTTAAATTTATTCTATGACAAAACGTATTTTTACACGTATTGTTGTTATGTTATTAATATTAAACAAAAGTTAGGTAAGTATAAAATATTCTAAGTTTTTTTTCGTGATTATGGCTTGGAATTGCGTTAACAGACGCAATACATTCTGCCAGTACACGTCACAAAAGCATAATAGGTATAACATACACCAATGAGAAAATGAGAATCCTGCTTTGTTGCAAATTGCAATCCTGTTGTTGCGAGAGCTTAGACTTACAAGTTAAAAAAATTAGTTATAACTTCAATAGATTCAGTCTCAAAAGTTTTAAGCGTCACATTTCAGCTTCTCAGTTTCATCGTTATTAAAAACCGATAATCAGGCGATAGACGGTTCGACGATAGACTTTGGAAAGCGCTCGTCGAATATAAGTACCCTGTAAAGTTTGCCAAGTCTTTTACACTCGGATTGCAATTTAGAGTATCTTTATTTTAATTTTTTCAACGACACTTTGAATATGAAAAAATATGTTATAAAAAGATTGCTTTACGAACTTAAAAAGTGGATTTTAAATGAATACATACAATAATTTATCAGAGGAAGGATGGCAAGTAAATTATTGTGCTACTGCAGCCCCGGATCTACGACTTTTTCGAACCGGGGCAAAACCTTGATAGTAGCGCCCCCCCTCTTCAGTACCAATAATAAGTAGTATTTTTCGTTACTATTTGTGAAAAAAATAATCCTTTAATAAATTAAAATTTTATGCTTTATTAAATATGGTGTCGCTGGCGTTTTGACAGGGGCGTAGCTTGCCCTTAATGGGCTCTGTATTAAAATTAAGTGGTCCCCCCACTAAATTCTTCTGACTAGAATAAAAACATTTAGAGTGTGGCCAGTATAGACTAGTCAACAAGTGCTTTTTTGGTCAACTTTTTTTTCTGTCTCAGAAAAATATGGACGAGGTGACATAATATAGCATGTAGATGATTTTTGAATAAAAAAGTTGCAAAAATAATTGAGGTTTTTGAAATCTAAAAAAAGATTCAAAAAGAAGAGAAAATTTTCTAAAAAAAAGTCCTTACTTTTAACTTAATTATTAATTAAACTAAATTATTTAATCATATCTTTACATATTAAATATTATTTAAAAACAATGACTGTAACACTTATATTGTGAATGTAGAATAGTAATTAAAATTTTTATGTTTTTTTTTGTTTATATGTTATCATATAACACAAAAAGTACTGGACCAGTACTAACCACATTTTGTGTAGTGATAAGTTATTACTCAGGTCATAGAAAAGTTCATGTCCATATAATAATAGTTTTTATTGAGTCGTCTTTGGAAAACTAGCGGTGGCCAAATCGTAAGAGATACATCAAAACAATGTACTAAGAAATTGTAGGTCATAAAAAGGCCTACAGAAATGTCTACAATTTCAAACATCTATCTCCTAATTTTAGTCATAAAAACAGGAACTTAGCGAGTCGATGAGCGCGTTTCACGCTAAAAGCATTCAACTAATTTGAACTAAATTTTGTGTAGTAATACGTTTTTATACGAGGCAACATTTAAAATACTTTTTATTGATGATAAAACTTTTATTCCTACTGGTAAACACAATACTTGATTCAATGGAGTCCTCCTTAGAAAATATGGCTTTTCCTAAAACTTAACAAGATGTAACATCAAAACTACAAATTTGAAAATTATAAGTATTAACAAGGTTTACAGAAAAGTTTGTGATATTATATTATATGTGATAATTACTAGATAGAAAAATATTATATTCTCACAGAATTACACAATAACTGGTTTAAGCTTTGGTCCAAAAATATTTTGTACTTTAAATGCGAGCGCAGCCGCGGGTTTCGTTAGTTAAAAATTAAATTTAATATAATAAACATTAAGAAAAAAAAATGTATATCATTGTTTGTTTTTCTTTTCGATATAAAAAACGTTTTGTTTTATTTTTCATTGGGTATGTAATAAACATTTTTGATAAACAAATAAATCTTTGCAATTTTTACAGCGGGACGTGATTTTTTTCAAAGATCTTCATACCATTCCGAATCGAATGACACCTCATTTTTATTTTTCCGAGACTGCTGAAAAAGTTGACAAAAACGCACTATAAATATACAAAAATATTAAAATATGTATAATATTTTTATCTTTTCCCGGGAAATTTTGCGTATGACCTTAAGTTCAAGTGAGATTTTCGATAGCACTTTATGAATCTTTGCTTACATGGGTTGAGGGCCCCTTAAGTCCCAGGGCCCCGTATAATTGATACGGCTAATACGCCCCTGTGTTTTGATGATTTCTCTGGGTTCTTTGACATGTGCTGGTGATCCCTAGTAAATTTGCAAGTCCCTAAGTTGTCTCGTGCTAAAGCTATGGAGTTCCAGCATAGAATTCAAATACGAAGTATAACTATCTTTTTTAAAAGTTGAGAAATAAAAATGAGTGGTGAAAATCTTCAAAAGAAATTCTTAAAAACTGAAATTATCTTAAAAGTGGCATTTAGATTTAAATTTAATCTAATAATAAAACCTTAAGAAACAAAAACTAATTTGGTACGGTCTGCAAAAAAAATGTTATTACTTTTGAGAAAGATCCCCCTGGCAGAAAGTGCAATCTTTATGCTGGCTTTCTGCTGCTGCTGATGCTACGCAGGCGTTTAAAAAAAATTACTTGAACTGTTAAGATGCGTTCATAAATCACTTAGTATGTGTTCAAAATAACCTGGCGTATGGAAATAGAAAAGTTGGTTCTTCATACAACATATTATATTAGAATTCGATTACTTGATGAAAACCTATGAGATTCTAGGAAAAGAGGCTTCAGTTGTTCGATATTTTAAATTCTTGTCTTAAGGATTTGGCGCCACCATGAAACTGCCGCCCGGGGCAGGTGCCCCGGTTTGCCCCCCCTTAGATCCGGGACAGTGTGCTAGTCGCTGTCTTATCAAAAATGCTTAAGTAAATAAACCTTTTACTTTCAATGGGAAAATTCAAAATAGTCATGAAACAAGCTATTAAGAAAATTTCAAGTTCATATGATTCTTTTTAAAAATAGAAGATAGAAAAAATCCTCATACGGAATCTTTTATGCGAAAAGGATATATATAAATCAAATCAACGTCCGTATACGAACCATGTAGGTATCTATTTATATAATAATACATTCTAAGATTGTTCACACTAATTTATTAGACTCACTACGAATTTAGTCCAAAACAAGCCGTGATTGTCCTTGCCAGCAATCGCGTGGGTCGACGAAATTGATTAACGAACGCTAATGCACTGAATGAGCTAGATTACCTTTAAATTAGACAAGTGTGTCAAGTGATTTTCATTACTTTAGTTCTCTTGATTCGATGTCAATCGCTATATTTTGAAGTATACAAGATTGTATTATATCTCTGTTAGTGGGATAGAATAACAACATAAAGGATAAAGAAAGTTTAGTGTGGAATAAAAACAATCATGCATGCAGGATAAATAATAAGATAATGACTAAAAGAAGTGAGATTCAACGAAATATTATTTCGAAGGTTTTTAATGCACAGCTACTCTTCTCTCATACACAACGTTTAGATGCTTGAAATGAAAATTTCTTATGATTACCAAAGTCGCACTATTGAGTAGCATGGAACTCAAAACTTTTAAAACGGGAAGGATGAAGTCCATATCTATGCACAACACTACAAAAAGTACTTTTGTATTTGAGTATACTCGTATATACCCATTTAGTATGATACTAGCAATTTAGAGCTATAAGCGAAAATGAAGCAGAATTTCATTAAAGTATCGCAGACAAGAGTAATGAAGCGTAGTGGCGTAGGTTTAGGCAATTAATGGAAAGCCAGTATAATCACCGCGCCCGATGTTTGACACTACATTAATCACGGAGAGGTTTTATCTCGTAGACGTAATACATTTTGTCAACCTCTTACAGATCGATTCCATTATTTTACTAATTTAATATATCGGTAAAGATCACAAATGTTACTTATTATAGAGTATATTGTTACTTTAGTAAGTAACGTAATATATATTAATTTAATTTGACACGTTTGACTTAGTTTGTAATGACCCTAGTACTAGTGCCAGCGAGGTGGTCACGGGTTCGAGACACGCTGGGGACAAATCTAGTAAAGAGCACAATTATTCATAGTTATAGATGTTATCTGTTATTGTTAGCTTATCATGGAAATATAGATGTTGCTGAGTGATAATTTCGTCTCAACATATGTAAATAATTAAATTTAATAAGTGCGTTAACAATTGTTTTCTAATATGAATGAATAAATCTTTGATTATATACAAATCTAAGGAATAAATAATAATAATGTTCAATGATATCCAGTGTCCACACAACACAACACATATTTAGAAGCTGATACTTTTGTTACGAAAATGTTTAATTTAAATGACTTACTCATTATTATTTAATAATAGAACGATACTGTAACTAACCTTTATAGAGGAAAGTTTTCGCTATTGAATATTGATCACATCCAGACAAGGCGCGCTTTACTTGCAACATGGTTTTACAATTAATTATAGTCTCTATCTAATCACGTAAGTTCGTTAAGTGTCGCAAACTTCAAACGTTCAAAATATCATCAGAAGTTAAAACAGATTTATAATGATGCGGCTTCCCGCCATTGCAGCTGACGCATGTCATGTCTGATGTCACCATTTCAGACGCCATGTTACCTACACTGTTCATTTGATAATGTTCTATTTAATCTATACATATAATAAAATTATAACTGACTCGAATCTGTACATTAACTATTTATGGGAAATATTCTTAAATTAGCCATTATTATCGATACAGTTTGTCTTTCTATCTGTTTGTATGTGACCGAAATTTTTAGTTTGATGAAATTTGGTATGATGCGGGTCAATATAATGTACTTTTTACGGCAGTAAAATATGTTATCTCTGAAAAATAAGTATATATAATATAGGTATACGGTCGGTAGGTGCGTAGGGACGAACACGCACGTAGATTCTTCAATCGAAATTAGGTTTTAAAAAGGCAATAGGTGATAAGAAAATTATATCTTAGCAATAATTAGGCATTACAAATCGTATTTCTGATTACAGATGGTGGTGTCGATGCTCAGATATTTAATTTGGATTAAATTTGTTTTAAAAATCGTCTAGTTATTTAATAAAATTAAATAAGGTAATATTACTTATTATAGATTGTAATTAGTGAAATTATTTGGTTGCAGTAAGAATTAATTTTAACCATTATGAATGCCATAAACCAAATAAAAAGTGTCTATCACCAAAGCAGGATAATCACTCAAGGATGTAGACACAACTATCCGCCGCAGCTCTCAATGATTGATGACGTCACGTCAGCCGCTCGGTGTCGCAGCACCTCGATACGCAATTTGCATTACTGCGATTAATGGTGTGGTCGCTTCATGTGACAACGATTAATCTCCGGCATATTTTATTAGCGATGTTTTAGATATTGATAGGTAAAATGGCTTAAGTGATGTTTTCGGTAATATAAATTATGATTGATTCATATTCATCATCAGCCCTTATAAATGTCCCACTGCTGGGCACGGGCCTCCGTCAGTACGAGGGGGATCAGGCCATAGTCCACCGCGCTGGCCTAGTGCGAGTTGGCGGACTTCACATGTCTTTCGAAAACTTGTTAGGTTTTCTCAGACATGCAGGTTGACCCAGGATGTTTTCCTACACCGTAAGACAAGTGGTAATCATGATATAAATGATTCGCACATGAAAATATCAGAGGTGCGACACCCGGATTTGAACCCGCATCACTCGGATATGCAAGCGACCGCGTTACCGCTGGGCTACTACTGTCATATTAGAATGTATAAATGATCTTTATTAGATAACTGATAAAGGATTATTTCTATAAATTGTATGTATTAATAAATTATATTTGTTTTATGTAATATTCCAACACTATAAAGAGCCTTACTAAAGGAAAACATCGTGACGAAAGCTGCATGTCTGAGACATGAGAGAACCTAGTAAGTTTACGAAAGACTGTCGAGTCAGAGGACTGAATATATATTATAATCATATTTAATATTAGTTGTACACAATAATATGAATAAAATAGAAAACCAATATGTCAACGATTACCTAGGGTTCAAACTAAATATAAAAATTATAAAATATTCGAATAAGATATTTAACAAATCTCTTTGGTTATTTTTCACTCTATTATATAATAAACCTTTTTAGTCATTCGTGTAACAAAGTTCAATAAAAAGGTTTTATTAGACTAGCAACTCTCGTAACTCGTTGCTTTTCAAACTATCGGCGCCAGTCGTCAGAAATTACAGACAAGTGTTAGCGATGAATAGCTTATTTCTGGCGTCTTTCAGCTTTCAGGATTATATTGACGTTATTACTGTAATAGGTATTAGGTATGATTTGAAGTTGAAAACTTGGAAATTCAATTTATGATTTTATAAAATGCCTAAATTTTCATGTAGCCACTATATAAGTTGTTTTTAATGTAATATGTAATAAATAACAAGTATTTAACATAGCTTTTACTATTATGAGATAGTTTTAACTCATACAAATAACTTTTACAATGTAAAGAATAAGAGGAATATATCAGTATTAAAAATAATAAATGTACTAATATAATAACAAACGCTTTATATTAGTGCATTATATCATTTTAAACTTGTAATAATTAAGTGTAATGCAATTTCTTATAATTCGTAGATTTTTGTCGTGTTGTAATTAGACGTCGAGTACAGGCACGGAGAACATACGAATTAAAATATAATAAAATTAAATAAACTTTTAATATTTTCAATTATTACTTAAAAAAATTGAGTAGACCATAAGTTCTTAAACGTTTATGTAAAACTATACGTTTCCTTACCTTAATTGCGGTTCTATACAGGTTAAAAATAAATTGAAAAAAAAAAAACCTCTAATGTAAAGTCTACTAATATCCAGTACCTATTGTAATCGAATGTACTTTCTTCCCTATCATTTCCTATAGATATTTAAAAAAATATAAAAATTGTCTTAAAAATGTTCACATCAAAAATAACATTAAAATGCTACGAGATTTTTTAGAATTTCCGATAAAAGTCTCAAGTGGAGTAATAAAGGCGACGTGTGTCTAATAAGCCGTCGCCAGCAGTAGTGCAGATCCAATTTGCGGTGGCGACAATGGTGACTGAACGCTCCAAGTTTTCTTTCTTGTGCTTGAATGACGTGAGCCTTAAACGCTTCAACTCAGCCGTTATATTTTCCTTTTCGCCGTATTTCGACAATATAGAATCTAGATTTTTTTATATATGTGTATGGCAATATTATTAAATATGATTTTAAAATTTAATTTTTTTTATGGTAAAAAGGGGGCAAACGGGCAGGAGGCTCACCTGATGGGAAGTGATCACCTCCGCCCATGGACATCTGCAAGCCAGGCTTGCAGATGCGTTGCCGGCCTTTCAGGAAAGGGAGGGATGGAGGAGGGAGGGAAGTGGGAGGGAGGGGGGAACGAAGGCGGAGGATGAAGGGAAGAAGGAGGGGGGAAGGAGAGTGGGCCTCCCGGACTCTCACTCACCGGACGAAACGCGACAGCACAGCTGCCACTTCACGCCGGTCTTCTGTGAGAGAGTGGTACTAATGAACTATACGGGGCGTGCCGGCCTATTCGGTTGCTACCCGAATTATATTTAAATTACTTTATTATTTTTACTATTTAACAGTACTTGTAGTACTATTTTATTATATTCAAATTCTATCGAACAATCTAGGCCTTCAACATCGTAGATAGGAGAAATGTCGTGTGCTGTAATGATTTGTATGAATTATTATTCAATGAATTCAGCTTTCAGTATGCTTTGTAGGAACGTCGAAAGGAAACACGAAATCACGATACAATGTAACAAAATACAGCACAAACTTCAAAATAATCAATTTTCGGGTGCAGCTGTCGCCAGTCTCATGCAAATTGCAGACGGTTAGACTTATCAAGAAATATTTATGCAAATACCCTCAAATGCGCTTCAAATAGCTCGCTTTTTGTACGACAAGTTCTCAACAACTTCTGTTATGGGTTGAATATCTCTTTCGATGTCAACTTATTTTTATCATAGAAACGATATCTGCGCTTTTGCTCTTTTAAAGTTTTAACTCTTTTGAATTTCAGTTATGCATATTTTGTCAATATAAAGGTATTAAGGTTTACATCGAATAAATAGGGAGTAGGGACGAACCCGAGTGAAGCGAGGATTATTCGCTAGTGTCGGTATTAAAATTTAAATGTCAAAATGCAAATAGCATTCATCTACGCTCTTTAAAAGTAGAGCTTCAAAAATTGTGATGAACAGTTTTTCACTTCTCAACTCTTCATAACAAATACTATATTAGAATCGAACAAAAACATAGCTTGATTCTAACAAACCATAAAAACATAGCTTGAATTCTAACAAACCATAGCTTGAATTCTAACGTGGCAGCGACATCTAGAGCGCGGCTTGAGAACTGACGCGGGGTTCATATTATGTACTATGTTAATCAATTTAAACCAAAATTAAATTTTTGATAAAATTTGGTATGATAATAGCTGGGTATTCGGCTCAACTTTCCTATATACGTCATACGGACATCTACTAACTATTAACTAACTCCCTGCCAAGTTTAAAGTTTGTAGCACAAAAAATGAAGGACTGTCATACGAACTTGCGAGAGTCCTTCGACCACCTCAATTCGACCCAATCGCGAAATTCGTTTTTAACGACATTTACTAACTTTAAACTACCACCCTGCCAAATTTAAAGTAAGCATCAAGCACGAAAATGAAGGAATTTAAAAAAAAACTTGCGTGAGCCCTGAGACCTTTGTAATCTGGCCCTGTCGCAAAATCCGTTCTTAGAGGTCGTCTACTGTTTATAAACTACCTCCCTGCCAATTTTCATCTTTATACGTCTAGCGGTTTTCGAGATTTCGTGATGAGTGAGTGTTTTTCGCATTTATATAAAGGTGTACAAGACAATGAGGTTATAAATAACATCATTGGTACAAGATATCAAATCAAATCAAAATATTTTATTCAGCATAAAAATTATTACAATTTCTTACTGAACGTCATGAGTCTACCACCAGTTCGGAAAGAAGAAACCTCTGACCTGAGAAGAACAAGCGAAAGAAACTCAGTAGTAAGTAGAAAATAAGTAGGTAATACCTAAATTTTCTATCCTTTTAGAAGAATTATTAAAACGAACTGTTATCTAGCTCTATCACTGATATATCAAGAAGTTTTACGATGAACAATTACATCTTGGATAGACTTAATAAAAATATTCAGTACAGAAAAACTCAGGATAAGTGTTATTTAGTTTCAGAAAAGTTGAAAGATCTCCGAAAAAGTAAAAAAATAACAAAAAACATAAAGCATGGTCGCCCTAGAAGAGGTGTGAGTATGAGTGTAAACTTATAATTAAAGCACACATTTGTTTTTCAATCGCCCGCGTTCCACCATTGTTTTGCACCTCAACTTTTCTCATTCCTCCCCATTGTCGAGTCGTAATCCGACGTGTTATTTGTATTGTAATTGTAGGAAAGCGGGCGCGGGCTTTAAAAATACTATGGCTTGTACACAATTGTCTATTTACGTTGTGACGGTAGGTTACGTGATATAAGTACACATAGTTTTACGTCTGTACGTCTGTCTGCGGCTTCACCCGCGCCGTTCATTGCGCATATTTTAGGGAACCTACTTTAGTGTTGTTTTTAGTTTCATTTTAAAGTTGCTTAAACACAAACAGGTTTTATGTTATATGTATTCAATTTAAATTATATATTTTTATTTTACTAATACTAACTAAAAAACGTTACGAGAACAAATATTTGGTACTGCTCGTAAAAAAACTACCTCAGAGAATAATGCGTATTTTAAAGAATTGTTATCAAAGACAAAAGAACGTAGGTATATAGTAGTAGACCCTAGCATACTTGATTAAATTGGTTCTCTATGGTTAAATCTGTAATATGTAATATTACAACAAAATTCTAACTTTTATGCTACGAGACCAACTTTTATTAGGCGCTTCATCGTCTACAGCCTCTGAATAAGCCATAATTCCTAACAACAAGCTTCAATGGGCTCAGTCTATTTGCAATTTACAGTCGATTCAAAAGAGATCTGATAACTACCCTGATTATGAACTAATTAGCGAGCTCATAATGTACCAGCAGAAGCTATTGCGACACTTAATTACAGGGAGGGAAGTTGATTGATGGTTCGCTATCGAAGTACTTTGTGGCATTACGTCCTTTAACTTTAAACTAAATTATGTAGCGATATTACATAGGATTACCAAACTTACTATATACATATTCAATGTGAAATTTATCACAGGCAAAAGTCGATGTGAATGTTGCCAGTAATTTTTAAAAAAAATAATTGAATTGACATTATATTTTTGTGTTGTCACACTATTTATTTATTTGTCTATGTAATTTTTTTTATTACAGTCCTTTGCCTTTCCCTATTGGGGATAAATATTAAAAACAACAATTAATTTTTTTATTGTTTTTAATCTTTAGCAGTTACTGTGATATCGCATTAATGTTTCGAAGGCTTCAAAAAATTATTTTAAGCACTAATACAAATTTATTTTTTGATATTACATGATAGACGATACACTTTTTTACCGTTTGAAGCTTATCATCAATAGATTTTTTTCGCTAAATGCTCAAGGCGTTATTAATAAAAGCGCTTATCACGAAGATTGATAGGCAGTAAGCGCGAACTTTTTAAATTAATCATCTCGACACAGCTGCCATTTCCCTCACACTGGGGTGTGCCTCGGCATTATGTAAAATGTTTTTGCTTTTAAGTAAACAAGCTAGGTTTATTGAATGATTTTGTTAGACGACTTTATACGATATATTTAGGTACTAGAATGTCAATTCTACAAAAATACTATTAGTACACTATAATAAGTAGATACTAAAATAGGAAGATAGGAAGGTACTTTTCGATCGAACGATCTATTATTAATTCTTATAATATATTGTCTAGATACTACTGACTTAGCCTCGCTTTGCCTAGTTTCACTAGGTACGTATAACAGCTTAAATCTTTTTAAGAAGAATAATATTCTACTTAACTAATTAGAAATTACGTAGGTATATTTTTTAATATAACTTCCAACACAAATTAAATTATCACAAATTTAACCACCTTGATGAATTATACAGCTAAACCTCTCTCTTGAATCACACCATTTAATGTGAAAACTGCATGAAAACTCATACAGTACTTTTTGGATGTATTGCGAACAAACAGACAGTCGCGTGGGACTTTGTTTTGATGATGATTAGGTATTTATTATCTAATATTATACAGTATTTATATTACACATAATAATTCATGTATACGTAAGTATACATGAATATAAAAAAAAGTATTAGTATGTAGGGTTACGCTTGAAACTCACTGTAGTCTGTAAGTAGGTATCGTATATTATATTTATTAGAGAGAATGGGGAGTTCTGGTACAGGAAAATTTAAAGCGTTATTTAGGGCATACTCCCGCCATTATAATTTGCAATACGTTATCGTATTTATATACAGATACGACTATTTATTAAAGATTTATGGCTTCTTTATAGGAATAAAGGCAATTCAAAGTAAAGAGTATAGTTAAAACTAGTCCAATATATCACGAGAAGAAGTTTTAGTAAGAAAGTGAGTTATTTTTCCAATATCTCTTTACAAATACGTAAACTTGACGAAGTTCCCGAATAACTTTATTTAGTTGTAGAATTATAACGCGTGGTTTTTCCTCCCCTCACTGGACTGAGGGTGACCAGCATTAAAATGTTTTAAAGGACAATTCTTCTTTCTTTAAATATTTTATTTATTGCCATATAATAACGATTATATAAATAGGTTCAAGTGTTACACAATATTAAGCGAGAATATACCTAATAAGAGAAATAATACCTGATTAATTGTTTTCTTTTTCAAATGTATTAATTATAATTATAAATTACTTAACTGTAGCATCTTCTCCACTACAACTGTTAGTTGCTATATTGAAAATATTTAATACAATCTTATAGAAATATTGTAATAATTTAAATTAGGTTTACGCACAAAAACGAGGTAAAATTAGACCAATTTTGAAACCAAATTAGACCCTCTCCGAATTGTTAGTAAATTAAAATCAGACAAAGTTCAGTGATAAGTTAAAATTCAGATTTTTAAATAATAAAATAAAAAAATAAAGTAATATCTAAAAATAATAAAATATTTATATATTTTTTTTATTTTATTAATTTATAACAATATACCGGCACTAAGTAAAAAAAGCTAGTTTAGAAATAAAACGTCTTGGTCAGTGGTCACTCTACGCGGACCACATGTTTTTCAACAGCGGAACTATTCTCATGCAAATTTGCCTCATGCCATTTTCGTGCGACCATCTTGGACAGTAATATTTTCCTTCAGGCCTGAATAATTCCCAAGTAGACGGCACTATTAGCATAGACTTTTCTATAGTGATACGAATAGATTCTTTTTTAAGGGCGATTGAAAGTAAAAGTTTTTTATTTCCACGCGCCATTAATTTACTATTTATCACGTTATGTAATTTGGCAGAATTTTTTTCATTTAATGAACAGTTCAGGGGAGCACATAGTTTATTATTTCACTAGCAACCCGGGCCCGCTTTACTGAGCGTTCGTTGAAATAAATTAAACGGTTTGTATTAGAATAAAAATTAATTTTCCAATAAAATAAAAGAAGTCTAAGTTACTCCTGATAACATTAGCTATCTGCGAGAGAAATTCGCGTCAAAATCGGTCCAACCGTTTCAGAGATGAACCGGAACAAACAGACATACAGACTGAAAGAAAGCTAAAACTTGATTTTTGGATGTATATATACCGTATATTTTATTAAATGCATTTCGTGAAAATCCGTTAATTTGTAAAAAAGAAAACAAAAACTTTAATTTAATTGTTTGTACTGATATTAATCATGACTATATTATATATTATAAATAAAGTTTGATAAACATGGTTTTTATTATTGTTTGCCAACAACGACGTGAATTTTAGAAACCTTAGCAGTAAGATCAAGCTTAAGGCTCCCAACACGATTGCTGTAAATAAATCACTCGAACATTCTTTAAAAATGGATATTTCGACTCTACAAAATTTTAATATTTATATGCAACGCCATCTGTACACATTAAATAGTTATAGTAATTCGACAATAGATGCCGCTGTGCCAATAATAAAATGATACTGTCTATCTATGAACCCAATTTTGAAATAACATGATTTAAATTTAAATACTTTGTAGTATTTAATGAAATTACGTTAAATACATAAACTTATTTTCATAAATTAAAATAAGTTGTGCAATAATAATAATTAACTATTTATATTTCCTGATTTCACTTTTTGTATTGTTAGTACACCAATAGTATTGAGAATATTAGTAAAGTAGGTAGATAAAATAGGTACAAAAACTTAGAGCATCTTTGTTTATTTTTATAAACTGGTTAAAAATATCTAACAAAAATATCTTAATTTATAAGCACTATGATATTGTATAGTATATAATATTTAATTTGTTTTCAATTCAGTAATATTCAATATAGAAGTCATAAAAGTAGTAATATAATACTTTGATAAGTAAACTTAAGGCAAACTAACTTAATATGAAAATAATTTAATCCGGACATAGACATTGAAAGATATTCCCTTATTTCTCTTCGCTGTGTGCTCTACTTATTAAAGTGTTTTGCTTATGTTTGTAACACTCTACACTAAATTTATTTTTTATGTAAAGACAAATTTTACATGTTATAATAATAGTAATAGTTAAATTAGTAATATTTTATGTAAAATATTATATTAATTTTAATTCATAAATTAATTAAAATTTATTATTTTTCCTATTTACTTGCTATTTCTTGTATAGTAAATTTTTGATGCAGCAAAATTTATAAGTAAATTTAAAAAGTAATATATCTATTTACTAAAAATATTATTTTATTTATTTTCTAACAAGATTAATTTACTATATTTACTTTGTATATATTTATGCATATTTTAGTCATCTATCATCTATGCTATGTCAAAAATATGTAAAAACTGTCACTGAAATTTTTGACATGTATGTTTTTGTTTTTTAGTTTTTTATGAGCATTGATTTGAAGATAAACCGTAAATTATATAAAGGTATTAATTTATACATTATATATATATATTATGCATATAATACAATATATATTATAATAGAGTAGAGCACTCTGCGATATTATGTATATATGTATAAATTCCTATCCTACCTGGCTATCAAGATAATTTTGTGCGCATACACTTTTTCCTCGGCACTGCCCAGCATAAATACAATATCTGCTGACTCCTGGTCTTCTGCTAGGCGTTGTAAATCTCGAAGTAACCCAGGCAATCCGGCTCTTTCAACGGAAGCGGTACAACAAGTACCGGTAACCCGTCCAGCCATGATAATTAATAATAAATTTAAAACAAATTGTTCACACACTGTTTTAATTCAAGAACACTTAGTAATTTAACTTAATTATTTAACTTTACACAGCTCTACATATAGTTTAATTGAAAACTGTCAGATGTAAACAGTAGTTTGTTATTGTTACTTAAGTTATAATATCAGTTAAATACTATATTATAAGCTGAGTTTATAAGTTAACTTCTATTCTTTGTTTATGTATTTTGTCACTTCATTCAAGATTTACTCTGTATGGATAACTTCACGTCACTTCGCCGTATTACTAAAATAACACGTGCTTAGTTCAGTATTGTTGAGATTGAGCAGGTATGAAACAGGTTTTCAAAGGCCAGTTAGGGTTATCACTACAAAAAGTTCATCGATCTTTGGATAACGGACCTTAAGCTCAATAACATAAGTGATAGATCTAGAAATTGCATTCATATATTAAATATTAATACTGTAGTCCTACAAAACGGAATGTCTAAGACGTAGATTTTGAAAATTGTAAATTGTATATAATAATTAAAATTACAAAAAAATGTATTTGAGACAGCCCTGTGTCATGTAAGAATATTTTGT
This sequence comes from Boloria selene, assembly GCA_905231865.2. Taxonomy (NCBI): domain Eukaryota; kingdom Metazoa; phylum Arthropoda; class Insecta; order Lepidoptera; family Nymphalidae; genus Boloria; species Boloria selene. The sequence goes on from HG993145.1 coordinate 335,276, forward strand.
TTATTCTTTAACCTAGAATCTGTATTATTTAGTATAAATATAGTTATCCACTTTTTTGCCACAACATGTAACTGCCTCCGTGGCGCAATCGGCTAGCGCGTTCGGCTGTTAACCGAAAGGTTGGTGGTTCGAGCCCACCCGGGGGCGTCTATTTTTATACAAATATATTTTTTAACATTCGAGATAGAACCGTAGTTAGTTTTTATAATTTTTAGTATTCCGACATTTTTTTAGATATTATCAAATCAAATTATTTTATTCAGCATAAAAATTGTTACAATCTCTTACTGAACGTCATGGGTCTACCACCAGTTCGGAAAGATTCTTTCTGAACTGGTGGTAGACTCCGACGGAAAGAAGAAACCTCTGACCTGAGAAGAACTGGCGAAAGAAAGTCAGCGGGACAATTTTTTTTTCTTCTTTTTTAATATTTTTCTTTCTAAGTTATCAAATAACTATATTATAGGTTTTATATTTAAATAAAATCATTTCTAGAAGTCGAACACATACTTAGTGATTTAAATGTTTAAGTCATAGAGAAAAGTAATATTATACTTTTAAGTGGTTTAAGTCTAAATAATATATTATGTCATACCATAATAAAATACATCTTATATCGATATTTTGAAAAATATCTTTAATATTTCGTAAAAACTAGTTTTTAATTAGGCACTTAGTAGTTTTATTATTTGATTAAATAAAACAAGTGCAATGTTTAACACTATTAGCTTAGAGGCGTCTGCTTACACAAAATAACTGGTAGATAAGTGATAGAAGAGCCTCAGCAGCGGCTGACGGTTCGGAAATTACATCAGTTTCCGACACGACGCGATGTGCAAGTTTCTCTTGCGATTGTGCTGCACATTATGGCGCATATAAGTTACCAATTTCTAATTAAACAATGTGTTTATTAATCTAGATTCTAGACATATAATACGAGTATAACAATTATTCAGGAAAACCTCTATGTACATGAAATATTTTAAAATCACTGTAAGGTTGCATTTTTGTCTTTATAACAGTTTGTGTGATCGCGTTTGACATGTGTATAATGATAATAATTACTTACTCGTGGCCATTGAGTTAAAAATATATCTATGCTCGTGGCAATATATTGGATATTTTTTACTACAGGGAAATATTTGATTCCCAATGTAAAACACAATAAATGTGTTCATCAAATCGTCAATGTACCTACCTACTAATAGGCACTTTTTGTCTCGCTTAGTTCAGTAGGTACTTCTTTTCGTTTGTTTGTCAACCGATTTCGTTTATTTAATAGCTATTAAGATATCGAAAATATAATATCAACATAACCAAAGTATGCAAACAAATAATATCATATTTGTTATGAGGGAAATTCTGGCGCCATTGATAAGAAATCCTTGACTGACAGTTCGGAAATTATGAGATAGGGTAGTCGCATTTAAAATGGTACTACCAAGTAGGTATATTTTAATAATAACGCTTTTTGATATTGTATCGGATATATACGTATCTTTAATTTTTTTCTTATCTTTTTTGCAATTTGGCTGCTGTAAAGCTTACTAAAGGAAGATTTCATTGCACTCCATTTTTTCATTATATTGGTATCTATCACATTTAGAATATTGGGTATTTTTTATGTATGTAATTTTTTGTGTATGTATTGTTGGTGTTATTTAATATATTAATAATTAAGATTATTAAGAATATTTAAGATTAATATTCTAAATACTGCAATCAAATCATAATATATCAATTTTAAGAAATGTCTTTAAGCAAGTCTTATAATAATTAAGTAAAATAATAAATAATTGTCATTAATGTCTAAAAAAATATATGTAATTTATAAAACATATTAATATGTTCGCGTATAAATATTAACTAATTAAAATTAGTCTTCACAGTGTTAGTGCTTAGACAATTTCATTCAATGTCTAGTTATTATATATACTATCGTGTAGGAACTGTAAGGAGTATATAAAATGAATATGTACCTGTATGTGCATTATGTATCATAGTGTCTCAAATGTACCAGTTTCGTTTGTCACTGTTCTCTTGGTTTTATCCTCCTAGCTGTTCTCCATTGAAAGCTGCGAGCTTTCTGAATGGATAGAGCTAGTAGGGTGTGAGAGCATGACTTGCACTCGACCGTCCCGACTGTTCATTATAACTTATAAGATACGAATGTGTATTAAACGTGGATAATAAAACACTATTTTACTTCTTAAATCTTATTTAGAAATTCACCAACAACCAAAACCACAGTCAAAAAACAAAAATTAAAAAAAATATATATATATTATGAAATTATAAATACTTACTTCTTAACATAATATTATTATCAATAAAATGAATATAGACTATTTTTTTATATTAATAACATAACAGAGTACATAGTTCAATTTTACGTTTGGACGTACGAAACTCTGGATGAGTTAATAGATTTACACTTTTCCGCTATTTATAATATATATTACACATACTTATATTAAAAAGACAACATTAAAAGTGAAAATTTTGTTTTTCTGAACGAAAACAAGCGAACTTGAGCTAAGCCGTAGTCGAACAGCGACCCAATAAGCTATGAGAAACTAATAAATAGCACGTATAGAAGTACTTTTATATACATTTTATATAAAATAAACTACGACTGGTAACTCACTGTTATTACTTCAAAAGCGATTAATCAAGTGAATTGCCAAAGAACCGTAACTTATTACGTATTTATGTGTATCATAAATATATTTAAATGGGAGCAAATAACAGAAAACGCATTACAAACTCTACCTTAGGTAGGAGTAATAGAATTTCAATTTAATGTACGTAGAGTAAAGCAATCATATTTTAGATGTGTTTGTACAGATGCTCATAGCTCCGTTATGTACTGACAGATAAACGGTCGCCTGGTTCTTGCGAACGTCACAATACGTTATTGGCTTTCACTAAAGTAGAGTTTGGAGAATAATTCCTCAGTTTGTTTTGTTTCGACCCGCTGACGCTCTAATGGGTGGGTTTTGTAGAGTTTGTTTTCTTTAGATTTAATCGACCAAGTTTAATATCTGTCGGTGATTAGCTTTTTAATTGTATTAACTTAGCTGGATAGACGATAACATTTACAGATGTACTCGTGTGCAAGTCTGAGAGAACCTAGCAAGTTATCGAAAGACATGTGAAGTCCACCAACACTAGGCCAGCGCGGTGGACTATTCTGCCTGATCCCCCTCGTACTGAGGGAGGCCCGTGCCCAGCAGTGGGACGTTAAAAAGGGCTGGAGATGTTAACCTAAAAAAGAATAACGTGAGTCGAATGTTTTAAAATTGTGATATATTCACAAAATATCTTTATGTATTAATACTTTCTTAGATTTATACTATTTTTTTACATTTTGAAATAAAACTATCGGATTTATGACAGATTTATTTTGGTTCCTGACGCGACGTTTCGAATTCTTTACAGCGATAATAGTCACGGGAGAGACTAACATTTAAGATGTAACTTATAACTTATTTTACATACTTGCACTTGCTATTACTATGTTCAAAAATTGAATAAGTCTCATACAATACAGGTATTCATAAAATGTAACGGGTAACACATAATTTTAGATTGAAATATAAGTCAAATAAATGTCATCAATCACTGTCGTGGCGCCGATAAAACTACTATTTACATTTGATAATCCGGACGTTTAATAGAGGGATTATTTCCTTTCTGGCGTGTTTGCTAACACGTGTATGCGTGATAAGCGAACTTATCTATACCTACCCGATATTCGACTAGCAGAGGCGTCTCTGACGGGCTTGTGATTTTTAATACGGTAGTTACTTGTTATAATGTTTAAAAAGTACCTACTGATTCTCTTGACAACTCCTTAAAAAATATATATTGAAAAACACAGTGACATATGACCCTCTTTTACCGAAGCACTACTCATCAGTAAGTTTATAATTTAACCATCGTAGAAACCTTTATGTTTGGAAATAAAATCCAACAAAGAATCTCTTTGTCATCCGCATTATTATTGCGTTTCTATTTTTTCCGTCTAAGCAATAATACACAGCTTAACCCTTGAATACGAGATGTGGGCCTTCAGGACCGATGCGATCTGCCCGCGGTTACCTCACAAAGGAATCAATTACGCGTCGCGCCTGCCCCCGCCCGCCATGCAAAGTAGAAAGAAACAATATCGCTCCAACTCTTCGCGCAGACTCTTCACGGATTCTGTGTACACGTTCCTCACATGCCTTCAGTACGTTTAGACATTGCTTTGTTACGAAAAAATCGAATAGTTCCACTTTACATCGAAATGGATTAGGAAATATGTTTATCGGACTTTAACGGGTTTAAAATTAATAATGATGCTCCTAAAACTATTTATTCTCTTCTGGTATTGAACCAAGCTTTCACTTAGAAGTCACGTAAAGGCACTTGTTTAACCATCATATATTATTACACTTATATACTCGTGTAAATATGTTTCCATAAATCTAAATATTCTACTGTTCTTAGTTTCTTAAAAAATACAACAGTGAAACAAGTTCTTCTAACATTAAAATATAACTAATTATCCATCAATATATCTTCAAATCAAGAGGGGCTCAAACATCTGTCTCTACATATAAGAGCACTAAGCTCTTATAAAAAACTTTCGCTGATATCGAAAAATTCAAATTACCAGCCAATTCTAGCCGTTCGTGAGTTCGTCGGCGCCCTTTGAGCTGAGATCAAAGCACGCGAGCTTCTATTAGCCCTGATTACTACGTCGAGGGCCCCTCGCGCCCCGAAAGCGCTGCATTGTCTCAGTCGCAGCCTGCGGGTTAAGATGCGCTCTAGAGCCATTGCAAGTTTAATTAGCTCTGTCAGGTTTTGAGGTTTTTAGCGAAATTACAGGTGGCTTTGAGACGAGGACCGTTAGTCTCGAGAGTCTGTTTGTATCGTTTCTCAACAAATACTTGCTTACGGAAATTGGATGTTAAAATATTTGATTTATCGGTGCTTACTTGATAGTTGATGAATTGATAGACGTTAAAATAGCAACACTATATAAAATTAAATAAATGTATATCATTTTTAGTTTATTTAAGCTGCAATTTACGTACTATGTATGTTGACGCTAGTTGAAATTCGTGATTGAATAAAATATTTTAGTAAGTAAGGTTTTAGTAAGTAACGGGCTGATGATGATTCACCCTCCCTCCACCCGGGTTTGTCCTTGGATAATTTGATTAACATTAGTATAGGTAGATTTGTCAGAAACGAGATATTTTCTAGCAATAAACAGTATCTTCTTTAAACCGGATAACTAGCTATCATTTTTACCAAATTTCATTAAAACCTGTCCCGTGGTTCCCTCGTAATGCAACCAGACAGACAGAAAGATATAAAGACAGACATACACATTAAATAAATAAATAAATAAATAAATAAGTAAATACATTCTAAAAAATATAGATTCTGCCTTTGTATGTTTTCTTCAATTAGATTTCCCAAAAATCCATTTATTATACAGATTCGTTTAAGTAAAAATTTTATTACCTATGGGTATACTTAGATGTATGTATGAGAAATGCGTATGCAGTTAAATTAACTCGAATGTATTGCGCCTGTAACGCAAATCTAAGCCATAAAGAAAAGAAATTAACTCGAAAAGATAGTTCTTGATTTGGTTCTATTCTGTTTATTATTATCATTCGATTAGTTTATATTAGCTAAGTTTATTGTGTAAAATTTGCTCTATTTAGTTGCTCTGAATAGTTTACAGTACAATATATTACGATGCTTATGCAAATATTTACTGAAATATCAAAATTTACAATCTGCTTCTGCACCATGTTAGTAAATAAACAGTTCTTTACCGCAAATTATAAATGTAAGAGTTATTATCTTTAAATTTAATATTCGAGTATAATTAATATTGCCTTAAATTATCAGTAATAAATTTCCAGAAGGTTATTATTAAAATATACCTACATATAAGTCAACTAGCTGACCCGTGCCCACTTCGTTGGGCATAATTTTAATAATCTTTTTTTAGTACAGAGTGTTTAAGTTATACATATGCTGTCGTTGACTTTTTTGTAGGCATTTTCAAGCTCCACATCTTTTCTCTAGAACTCAAAAATATATCTTTCATAGTTAAGGCAGCGTTCGTAAGAAACGCTTTCATTCGACCGTTTTTTCTCCGATTCACTTTGCAAAACGGACTACCACGTAAAAGCCTTTTTATTTTTCGGTTTTTTATATAACCTATGACACTCAGCAATAATGTGGCTTTCTATTGGTGAAAGAATTTTTAAAATCGGTTCAGTAGATCCCGAGATTACCCCTTACAATTTAACAAATAAACAAACTTTACTTCTTTATAATATTAGTATAGATTACTGTGTCATGTTTTAACATAACCAGCCTATTGAAGAAAAAATGTGTAAAACATATTACAAATTGAAAATTACCAGGCCATAAGCGAGTTTTTTTATTTGTTATTTGATAGTACCTTATGTAACTTGTTTTGATGATAATGTAATATCGAATCTTGGCATAATAAAGGCATGTTTTGTAGAGCTTATAACATTTTCAATAAGACTTAAGAGCTCTTTATATTATTTGCACCTAATAATTAAACTTAAATACTATAATTCTATATTTTTGATATTGTTATCGATGAAATTAATTATTAATTTATATTTGTTTTTTTCTGTAATATAATTTACAAACACGAATACAGCTATGACACAAGCATTTTTTGGTCGTGACAAGTTTAAAAATAAATGATTTTTTTATTGTAATTTATATAAAAATACCGTGTTAGGTATTTTCTATTTCGGCTGTTTTATTTCCAAGGCAACTTTTGTACGCTATCATTAGATAGAGTCTTAATTAACAAAACAATCGCAATGTTATGTCAAATGACATTGTTCATTCTTATAATATTGTGTAGAAAAGTCTAAAATAATAAAATCTTATGTACTTACTACTTATGTTAATGAAAAGATGACAAATTTCATTCAGTGTCTACAAGGCGATGGTGGTGTAATGGTCAGCATAGTTGCCTTCCAAGCAGTTGATCCGGGTTCGATTCCCGGCCATCGCACACTTTTTATTTTTCTTCGTGAATATATTTAAGTAAAATTAATGTAAATTCCATTTTTTATAAATATCAGATTTTTCTTTATAAATTAAATATTTTTATATAAACTCGCATTAAATTTGATATGTTGTTATAACGGAAATAAAACGGTTGTATAATCTTACTTCGTATGCTTAGGTCATCAAAATGATTACGAAAGATATTTATTACATTATGTTAGTAATATTTAGTATTTAGTTAATTTTGAATATAAATTGATTACATAATTTTAAAACTGTTTTTTTAATTAGTGTTAAAATATAATGTAAAATGTATATACATAATAATTAATTTAAATCTAATTTTATATTATTGAAATTTATATTATTGTTATAGAGTAAAAATAAATCAATATAAATAAATAGTTTTGGGACATTATTAGATACAGCGCCATCTAGTTCCGTGGTAAGCTACGAAGCTTGTGTTACGTATACCAGATAGTTGATATACTACAAATATTATTTTTAAATACAATACATATTTTAAATATAAACACCCATGACTGGAGTACAAGCATCCGTGCTCAACAAATGTATGCCCCCAGCGGGACTCGAACCCGCAACCGTTGCCTCAGCAAGTAAGGTTTTACTACAAACTGCGTCAAACATGTCGATGTATAATTGGTAGAGGAGACCGTGGTAGATCGTTTTATTACAAAATCAGTCATATAGACTTGCCTGCAAAAAGTCATACTTAAAGCACTGTTACCTAGCTAAAAATAGCCATGAACACTTTCAGATAGGCAAGTCATTATGGGCATATTTGTTGATAAATTATATTTGATAAAAAACATGTCTCATCTGGTTATCAGATCGGTGAAGGTCGATCTCCCACCGGCTCTTAGACCAAATGTATTAAATTATAATCTAAATAATAAAAAAATATAAATAATAAGTTTAAAAAAATACAATAATTTATACTTGTTAAAACATTATAATAAATATTAGTTACTAGCTGACCCGGCAGACTTCGTACTGCCTCAATCGATAAATTAAAGACCTAAACTTTTGTATAAATTAATTTCAAAACAAACAAAACGTATGTATATAATATACTAAATTGCTGCACTAAATTGCTTAGACAACAGTGAGTGATTATAATTTAATATGAACTTTATTGAATAGCAATAAAGTTCAAATTGAATCTAGAAAACGTTTGTATGGGAAATAGAAAAGGGCTGTTTTTAGGGTTTTCCCGCAAATTATTCGATTTTTTCTCGCCTTTTAAACCTTCCCTAGACCTCCACGAACATTTCAAGACTAAGATAAGATAAATCCGTTCAGCCGCTCTCGAGTTTTAGTGAGACTAACGAACAGCAATTCATTTTTATATATATAGATAGAAGATAGATAGATTATTACTTATAATTCTTTTTTTGTTAAATCAGAAACTCGCCAACAGATGGCGCTACTACATTGATATATCACTACAACTTTCGGAAATTAAGAAGCTCTTCAAAACCAATTTCTGTACGAAGCCTTCGTAAATACATCGTAGTGTTTGCTTGGTCCTGAAGGAAATCACTCAGACAACTTATCTATATATAAACGAGGTGTTTGTTGTGTACGTTCGGTTATTCGATTTAATTATGTATGTAAATTAATGCTTGCGTATTGCAAATACTGTGGTCTTAGTTTACTAAATTCATGTACATAGAGAGTACGTATATATTAATATACCGATTCTAATTAAATTCAATTCTCATGTTATGGCTAATAAGTGTGCAATTTAAACATCGTACTACGAAAATACGAAAGAGACGGTAAGATTAGATTATCCTACAAAAATATTATTGAAGACATTTGAAATAAGTAAGTAGAGAATTTTGTGCGAGTCCTAAAAGTTTAATGGATCTTTATATTCCACGTATGGAGGACTTCTTGAAGGCCTCAACCTGATTGCATCTTATTAGTCATCACATCACATTCTTTGAAGTTTAATTATTCAACCTATATGAACTTTATTAGATCACGTAAAGCACTCTTTAATGTCTACTGCTACACAACTTAGTGCAAAACTTTAACTTTCACTTAATTTGTATGGTTCTGTATGTCTTTAGGGTACTTATAGAATCACTTTGTTGTTCGGCTGACTGTCTGAGAAAACCCGTGAAGGGAATCAAAAATCTATAGTGAACTTTCCGTCGAACTAGAATTATGAAAGTTGATAAAAAAAGGGTTAAAGCACAAGTAAAACCCGAAAACTGTGTATTTTTAGTAACTTAAAGAAGCTATTTCGAATTAAAGGTTAAGTCAACAAAACAAAAGAAAAATTAAAACGACAAACAGATAAAAAGGTACTATATTGACTTAACAGTTAATTTATTAGTTATGTATCTACTAATTAATAAATACTTAAACTTAGAGCAGTTGTTTTGAAAAAAGGACTTTTATATAGTAGATTTAAGTTTCTAAAGATGGGATCTTAAATTTCTTCTCCATTGCTTTATCAAAAGCATCCATAACTAAAAGGAAAGAGCTAGTTAAAATATATTATAAGCCAAAGTTTTAAACCATATTTTAACTTAAGCTATAACTAGTTGTATTATTCCCCTTCAGGAGCCACCTTAAGATGGGGGAGCTTAACGACAGCAATTAGAAGTAAATCGCGCGGAAGCTGTTCACCGGATATTGTGTTTTCTGTCAATAATCGAACACCCCACGAGATAACCAAACATTATTATAAGCCTATAATGGAGTAAACACCGCTCATATATTCTATAGTTATCTACACTTATATTGTACATTTTCTCTAATATATAAAAATCTCGTGTCACGTTGTTTGTTATCGAACTCCTCCGAAACGGCTTGATCGATTTTATGATTTGTTTGTGTATATTTGGTGGGCCTGAGAATTGATCGTAGGCTATGTTTTATTTCCCCAGGACCTAGGCTATAGGGGTGGTTCCAGAATTTTATTTTTTTATAATTTGGCATCAAAAATCTTACAACCATGTTAGCTTACAACCTAAATTTTTAACCTTCTACCACCAAGTCCGATTTTTTAATAATAATAAAAACGCGGGCGGAACCGCGCTAATTCATTTATAAATTTTTAGGGTAGTGTCATTCTCTACTCTACATTCTGAATTTTATGTCGTAACAATATTGAGCAAAATGTGATGCCATATTACATTACTTTTTCTGTTGCAAATAGGAATAATTTATTAAGAAAAAATTCAGAAAGTTTTTCTTAAGAAATGTTTAGCGAAATAGATTTTTTCATTTAATAATCATTATGAGTAAAGATAAAGATTATGTAGGTAACATCTATAATCTAATAATTAAGATAAAAAATGAAAGAACTACCTACATACCAATTAAAGATCCGATAAAATAGCACTTATAGTTACATAAGTTTGTTAGTTATTAAATGAAATATATTATTTTTGTGAAATAAATGTCTTTAACTAATTATATATTCATGAGCGTAGCCAGGGTAGGTCGCTAGTGAGTTTACAAAACTATGTTCTGATTCTCCTGTTCCTCGGAAGATCAGTCCCAATAAGAGCTTTCGGTTCTATCCCAATATTGATGAAGACAGTATGAAAGGTTGCAAGAGCCAATACATCATGTTTGAAAGAAGGGTGTCCGATAGTGCTGGTGCTATATATATTTATAATATTTAGAGATATGTATATTTTATTATTACGATAGAGATAATCAGCCGGTGTTGAAACACATCGGCCTTCAATTTCAAAGATGTATAAGCAATGCAAATAAAAGGGTTAATGTCTAATTGTACATTAGAATTCATATTGTATTTAGTGGCATATGTATTACATAGTACATACATACCTAATATTACATTGGTGGTAAAATATCTAAAGAGAAAAACAAACATTTACTGTTTTGACTGTATTGTATAATTGCAAAGGTAGATAAATCTTGGAACTGGAGTCTAATGTCGTATCAAATCTATTAAAAATTTGCGTATTTCGGGTTATATTAGAATGTAATATCATCAAGCTAATTTATTCGTGATAGAGCTTCAGACTCTTCAATGGCTTCTAGAAATAGGTATCTTAGAAAAAAAGCAGATATAATTATTTTCATAGTCTGAATTAATAACATTTTAGCGAAGTTTATTAAAATCAACTAAATGATCGATAACAATAAATACTTAAAACAGGTCACGTTTTAGAATTTTCATTTCTCACATTAACTTTCATAGTCCTTTAAAACTCCGCAAGCGGTTGAAGTGCGTGGATTCGCTTTAAAGGCGCTTTCCCAAGACATATTGCGACGACAAACAGAGATAGTACAAATGAGCTGAAAAGATCTGGGTCGCTGACGTATTCTGATTTCTGACGCCTGCCAGAGATTGCTAGTGGTTATTAGTATCAGGAGTGCGTGTCGACCCATTTGCATTATAGGCAAAGACAATGTTTGTGCCAAGTAGGGCGGAAAGTGCAAACTAACAAGTATACTAAAACATGGAAATTAAAAGGAAAAATGTGTGAAGAATTTTTAAAATCATAAAAAAATCATATTTGTATTATTTTTATAAAATATTCTATTACACATACTATCGACTCACCCTCGCTTTGCTCGGGTTGGACCCTATGTTTAGCGCGGTTTCTGCCAGTTAAAAAAACGGATTTATATGTTACGGTACATCTCAACAGCATATGTGTCATCTTAGTTAAAACGGTATATCGTAGAACTTTTCGTTTTGATCTCTTAAAAAATTTGTATTTTATGGAATAGAGAAGAAGGTCGAGATATAGGTCAATTTAGATATTTAGAAGATATAGGTCAATTTTTACCCTATTTCATTACTGGTTGGATAACACAATACGGCTAATTATAAAAGTTTTCGTTAGAATCCAAAAAGGTTCGATTGAAAAATAAACATTTGTATAAAAATTCGTCTTTATTTTACTCGATATCTTCGTCATTTTTTAAATCAACTTACAATTGAAATAATCATATATAACTTTATTTTTTGGGAAATGCTAATAAGCTTTCTTTCTTATCTGAAATATGTTATACAAACTTAAATTCTATACTTGCATACAAAATATTTTATAGAATTCATTTTACACAAGAGCATTTACATACAAAATCTATTTGATCGTTTAAATGGTGTAAATGTATGTCATACAACAATATTATCTACCTTTCACTTTTAAAAAAATATGCTTCATTTTTACTTTATTTCCTGGTGCATAAACGATGTGTAAACAACGATCACTATTATGAAAAAGCGATCATTTTTTTACTCTTAAAGTTTAATTGAGTAAAATTTATCGAAGGCAAAAAACGGTAGGTGGTTTATGATTTTTCGGCATAATAATAAACACGAACTCATCCAATTAATGACTCGGGGCGAGACCATCGATATTGAAATTAAAATAGTTTTAATTGGTCGTCGATAAGTGGACTTTCATCCTTCATGGACTTTCGTTGAGACAGGCCGGATGTAGCGCTCGCGTGTTGTGTGATACACTTCAGCGTTAAAGCCTTTTAAAATTATTGCTTTTCAAGCTATTAATAATAAATGTATTTCGATTTGATTCGAAATTCGTTTGAGTCACAATGAGTTTGAATATGTTTTTTGCAGATTTTCACACATGTTTTCATTCATTGTTTTATCTTTAATTTCGATTGTTGGAATATAAAATGTTATTAATTTTTAGTTTTGGTTTCTCCACTCTTGATTCATTGTCACTGAAATACTAACATTGCCATGTTGGTACATAATTGAAAAAAAAAACTAATATTTTTCTATTTGAGTGAGTGGTGTATTCCCTTTAACAAGCCAACAAAATCTATTCGAAATTCCTAAATTTGATATTCAATAGCGTCCTTTAAAATTTTTATAATACTGATCATAGTTAAAATATTGTCAAGTGGAAGTAGTTTAATTGGTCGGGAAACATAGGTTTGTAAAATTTAAATTACAAATATTTGTATACTTTAGTTAAGGTTAAAAATAATGGAAGAGGATGAGTGGATAAGTTTTCACTTTAAATAGAACCACGGAAAAGTTGCCAGCTACCAAAATTACATGGGTGTTTAAAGAAAATGGGGAGCTTGAGAAAAAAATGCTATCGTCTTAGAGCTTCCAGAATAAGAGCTGAACGTCCGCCTTTGAGAGTATAATTTGTTCGCGCAAACAACCGCCAGCTCTACTCCAGGTTCCGTTTCAAACTTAAGACCTTTGATATTTTAAATGTCTGACGCCTCGCGTTAACCGCTTCGAATTAACTTTTACTTATATTTATAACTAAGGAAATGTCTAGGGAACATATGGAGTTATTAGCAGGTATTCGAGTAGATGTTTACAAGAATGTTTTATTTTAACTTATAATGAAATTTCTTTAAAATTAAAGCAAATATTTTAATATTGTGTTTCAAAGTTCCGACTAAAATATTTCTTAAGTCGCAATTTTTTTGGTTTCTCATTAACGTTGATTTTCTTAACGCTTCTACTACCAATTAACTTCTCTTCAGACCCGATGCTAACACTGATGTGACATATTGTGTATTTGTATTAAACAAACCATGGAAGGAGAATTTATATTAAATATAATTCATAAATAATTTTGTTCTTGGTTCTATTTAAACAAAAATACTTAAAAGATTGATCCAAACTTTATCATCATGAATAATATTGAATTGTAATCGCTTCCATCATAATTTGTCCTTGTTAATTAAGAACATGGCTTTCTTAGTTTTACGCGAATATTTTACATTATAAATGAAACTATCTTTTCGGTTTATTTTAACAAATTATAATTATAGTAACTCCGAAAAGATAGTTTCATTTATAATTTCGCATATGTAATTTTAATTAGATAAGTTATGGTTTTGGAATAGGGAATATGCTAGAAACAGATTATTATGTACTGGACAGTGGTCAACAACGCTCTCGGTTGCTAACAATTCTGTCATGTTAAATGTCTGAAATAGCAGGAGATCCCTATGTTGGATATATTTGATTAAAACTTTACGTTAACTAAACGTTTTTGTGGTTTTATACATTTTACAATTGTAACCTTATTTTGTGATACAATACCGTAAAGTTTCATGAAGTATTAACATTCTCATATTAAATTTGTTATATAAATAAAAGTAGCGGACCAGATGAAAGTTGTCCTGAACACATTGAAAATAAACTTTTGCTCTCGGTGAAATGCTTTAGTAGGTAGGCGAACACACACGAAACATTTCACATACATACATCGAAGCCACCCAGACGTAACGTAAACTACATTTCAAACCTAACTTTCTGCTTTGTCATTAAAATCATTGAAGATCGTATTGAAAGAGCAAAAAGCATTGTATTCCTTCACGGTAACGAAGTACTCGAAGGAACGCATGTGGTAATTAGCTGCACCTTTGTGACAGGCTCTTTGAGATCCACGGGGCTTAGTGCGCCGCGCCACTGATAGTTCAGGGCTTATTCTCATATTAACTTACACTGCTTTTCATTTTAGTTTTTTATAAATTTCTCATTGTATACATCGGGCAGAAAACAGCAGTTTTTAGTCTTTCGTGGTGTAACTTCATACTATTTTTCGTAAGTATTGTGTAATTGTGTAAGTTTAAAGAAAAGAAATAAAAATTATGGAATGTATGTTCCATACGAACTTCAGGTAGAAGTTTTCAGGCAATTTCATACTTAGCTGTGAAGTTTGATAAAGATCGCGAGTTTGAACGCGGGCAAAGTTGCAGGTACTGCTAGTTATAATACGAAACATTTCATCAAAATCGGTACAGCTGTTTAGGAGGAGTTCAATTACAAACACACGTACACGATTTTTATATAATATAAAGATCAGTAGTATAAAGACGTATACATATGGGTAGGTCATAGATATGCCTGTCTAGTAACATTAAAAGAACCACTCCACCACCAGTCTTCAAAGTTACCTATCGCTGAAAACATGACTTAAGAGAAAATTATATTGAAGTACGAGTCAAGTTGCACGCAGCCGCGATATCAAACAGTCTGACTTGTGAGCTTCATTTCCGTCCCATCGGCGGCTCTACACCCAAGTGACTTTCATTAGACAACGAGCTCCGAAACAAAAACGAGTGTACGCAACAATTCGCCCTAACTACTTGAAGTTACCCCCCTCCTCCCCCACGGGCCGCTTAAAACCCATTACGCGCCCTTTGATGTGCCGCGCGTTTCGACTGGCCACTTAAACTATTGCCGCTCTATGCTTTATAGTTTATACTATACTTTTTTAGATATTCTTGTCTTTACTAATATTTATAACCTATTGTTTGTCCCCTTACTTCTCGCGGTTGCTTCACTATGTGTCTAACAATAGCTATGTGTAATGTGTTACTCCAGAATTCTTTTGAACAAGTTCAAAATCAATATAACTAAGATTTTGGCTAAAGTGAGAATTGAATGGGCGACCTGTAGTAATAATAAATAAAAGAATGAATGCACTCCACCACATATTTTTACAGGTTATTACAGGTATTGATTTAAGATCGCACTGCTTATATTCGACTAATAAAAGATATAATAACGTTATAAATTCAATATTCTCTCATATTTAATTAACAACGCGTGAATAAACTGTTAAATAAAATTATTTTATGCACTACTTACAATAGGTTTTATTATCACAGCGTACGTAAATCAAATTAATATTGATATTGCGTTTAAGTTATTAGTGGTCACGCATAATGTATGGCTTCCACATTTGTAATTGCTTCCCCAACGCGGCCACAATACGCGAAACCAGTAAATAGATGCACTGATATAAAAGAAAATAAATTAAGTTAATTAAGAACAAAAATCAACAGTATGATTATTTTAAGCAAACGAATTTTTTATTCATTCCTAGTTGCCTAACAGTAGTTGCCTATCTAAATAAATCTTTGGTTTCCAGCGAGAAGGGTGAACGTACATAAACACATACTATTCGATATAAAATATACATTTATATGTTATAATGGAAATTGAACTCGCGATATCCGCTACATACATCGAAGCCAGGCGTAACGTAAACTACATTTCAAACCTAACTTTCTGCTTTGTCATTAAAATCATTGAAGATCGTATTGAAAGAGCAAAAAGCATTGTATTCCTTCACGGTAACGAAGTACTCGAAGGAACGCATGTGGTAATTAGCTGCACCTTTGTGACAGGCTCTTTGAGATCCACAGGGCTTAGTGCGCCGCGCCACTGATAGTTCACGGCTTATTCTCATATTAACTTACACTGCATTTCATTTTAGTTTTTTATAATTTTCTCATTGTATACATCGGGCAGAAAACAGCAGTTTTTATTCTTTCGTGGTGTAACTTCATACTATTTTTCGTAAGTATTGTGTAATTGTGTAAGTTTAAAGAAAAGAAATAAAAATTATGGAATGTATGTTCCATACGAACTTCAGGTAGAAGTTTTCAGGCAATTTCATACTTAGCTGTGAAGTTTGATAAAGATCGCGAGTTTGAACGCGGGCAAAGTTGCAGGTACTGCTAGTTATAATATACTAGCTCTTGAGGCTTGCCTGTGTATATACGTACCTATTAGAATTGTCATTTTGTTAATAACTATTTTTTGTCTTATAACTATTTTTTAATAGAAATGCATGATTTTAATGTACTCGACGCCTTCGGGAGTGCGCCTCTGTGTTATTGTTATGAACAGATATGATGAAGTAACTTTTATTTTTTTTATTAAAAAGATCTTAAGTCCCACTTTATTTTTTTGTATGTATTTCTTACTTTTTTCTTTAACAACTACTAACAATTTTTTTTGTATTTTACCTTTTAAATGTCCTCTATGCGGTTTTCAATATTAATAATAATTATTCTTGTAAAATAGCTTTAAGATTCTTAACAAAACTTCTTTATTTTAAGACTTGCGTGAATAATATGACACAACAAACACACAACCGCATTTCATAACTTAACTCAAGATGCAAATAAAATGATAAGCTCAGAAATCATATTTCATAAAACTCCAGTAAATACCGTTCCCGAAAAGCTCGTATGAAAGAGCTTTCAAGTAGAGATCAAAAGTTAACTATCTCTTGCAAAGAAACTAAGCTGTATCGCCATCCGCGTGCCAGTTTTGAATTAACCGTACATTGCCTCATCTCGCATTCCCTTTGCATGTCTCTGCATCGATTCTGCCTACACTCGACTTCTTGACTGACTTTAAAGAGGAAGGGTTTTCACATTTTTATATAGTTAAATGGTAATTTTTACATTATTCAGTTGGATATACATACTGTATAGCATAGTGCATCAAAAGAAAACATGTTCATTTTCGACACGTTTGGCTCAGTTTGTAGTGACCCTACTTGCTGCGCCAGCGGTCGCGGGTTCGAGTCCCGCTGGGAGCATACATTTGTTGAGCACGAATATTTGTACTCAAGTCATGTGTGTTTATATTTATATTATGTACTTATTTAAAAAGTTATATATATAGTAGGTATATCAACTATCTAGTATCCGTAACATATTCTACAAGCAAAGTTAGAATAGATAAATATGATAATATATTTTAAGAGCCAGTTACATATCTTCTATGTGTTGTGTTTATTCCTTTGTTTTATACGTTTTCCTGTTTATATTCACCTTCCAAAACTTTATACTGATGGTAAATGATTAACACAAAGTAAAGGATTTTTTGAAGCAGGAGAAAAGAACGACGCTTTATTACGGTTTGAAGGTCTCTAGTGCACAAAGGATTCGGGTGAGAATGATTATTTATTATATTTATCATCATTTTGCTTGCAGAACATTTTAAATTCTGTCCCATGGAAAAAATATGACGTAACTATTATAGAAAAATTTTTGTTATGGAGAATTTGGTTCTACTTTAAAAAAAAGAACATTTAACACAAGAAAACTAATCAAAGTGCTAATGCCGGAGTCAACTTGAAGTTTAAAACGTTGTATTCTGGACTTTAAACAATTTGACACTCTGAGCATGAAATATTTAAAGAAATAAGAAATAAGCCATTAATATATTCATAGTTACAGTTATTCTTCAGGGAAAATTTATTTAGAACTTAGTATGAATGACGAATAATAAAATCGAGTGAATTAATTTGAAAGAGTAGTAGTGGTTGCCTCATCCCGCATTCCCTTCACTGACTACGAACGTTATGAATCTATGCACATTAGGTGGGAATTCTTAACTTGAACACGAGTGTCTATTGCGAGAACGCGGAACTTTTGTAAAAGAACTACGCTGATAAATGTAAAAAAAGGAAATATCTATGACTTTAAATTTCACGTGTAAAAAGTAGATTTATTTCAGACTGAGTCTTCTTCTTTGCCCTTGCCTTTTCCCGTCACGCGGGATCGGCTTTCTTAATCATTCGGCGCCATTCACTTTGTTGGTAAGAACTCTTTATTTCAGACTGAGTATTTACTAAAAATAATAATTAAATACAAAAGTATTAATTTTAAGACTAGACAATTTTTTAATAGTAAACAATTAATTAAAAATCAATATAATTTGGCCATTTAACATATGTTTACTACAATACTAATACTACCAATTTAGAGAGCGTCTTGAAGATCGATTCTTTATAGCTTTCCTGGCGTTTCAGACGCGCGAATGCACCCCTAGCATTACCTTCCCTCGGGACTGTCCGTCCTTTTCACACCCCTAATAAAATAACATCCTCTCCCTCTACAGAAACGTCATTGCGTGGCGCATTGTCTGACTGCCATCAAATGGTAAATTGAATCTTAACATCGTTGATTTTAAAGTCTATTTTTGGTTATATTTGAAATGTAGAAAGGAAATTGGCATTTACATCGGGAGGAGAAAAGCCAGTTTTCCGCGGCAGAATTTCAAAATGAATTCAACTGAATACCACTACTAAGTTACGATTGCTGTAAGAATTGTTTTAGTGTTTTTTATTTCTTGGTATTAAGGTTTATTGTTGTTTAAATATATTTTTGCTGTACGTGATTTTCAAGTGTTGTTTTCTACGCTTGGAACACAAGGCGCTGGTCGCATTCGTTGACATGTACCGGCACGCGAATGTTTTTGTTTCATTCTTTTAGCAAATATCCGATTTTTTGTCTTTTTTTTTGAATGTATTATAAAATAAGTGTTTTGTGTACAAAGTGGCTTTTTGTGTAACTTCAGTGGCCTGTTGATTGTATACGACATATAGATAAGGAAACGTTAAAGAAAATTATAGTTTTACTTATTAGTTACGTAGTTTAAACTTTAAAATTATAAAAGTGAAGTACAGAAGCTGGAATCTTCGTTTCTTCATTAATAAGGTATGTAGAGCTATAATACTTATTATTATAAACTTCAGAGTTATCATCAAAAGATTTGAACAAATATATCAATTATTTTTACCGAATATGTATATGTTGTTATAAGTCCATTTATTTGTATATTTACTAAGTAAGACATTAATTTAAATACGAATAATAAAACTAGAGAGGCATATAATAAAAAGTAGAGCAGCGACCTACAAACAGAATATGATACGTCTTTACGACACCTAGCTTTTACAAAGATATAAAGTTTATTGCAGCAATGATGGCTTGCATTAGTTCAGGTAAGGGTCGTTGACCCCGTCGCCATGGAGACGGCGGCCAACGGAAGCTCCGCTCCTGAAATAGGGGCTTATTGCAATTACTTTAGGTACCTCTGCTGTACATCTACACTTATAAAATCGTAATTTTCCTCTAAATTATCGTATTGTAGTGAGACTTGCCTTGTTATTAAGTGAAATCTTCATATATGTCATTTTATACGAAAAAATCCTATTTTCTATTCAAAGTTTCAACGGATTTGTTGAATTTATACTGTTGAAAAAATAAATAAACTAGATTACTTTTTTTAAAAAACTTTGTCTTAACATTTCATTGGTATAAAGGTTGACTTTTAAGTATTATGTATTATTGTGTTATTATTAAAATATAATGTACCTATAACAATAATTGTGATTATTATCGATGTCTTAAAAATACATATATCTGGTCTATAGTAAAGTATACATATCAAATCAAATCAAAATATTTTATTCAGCCTAAAAATTGTTATAATTTCTTTTTGAACAACATGAGTCTACCACCAGTTCGGAAAGAGGAAACCTCTGACCTGAGAAGAACTGGCGAAATAAACTCAGCGGGACAAAATATTATTTTTTTATCATAATCTTACTCTTTTTTAAATATGAATGTATATTTAATGTTTCAATAGGTCTTATAAAATATATTTAAATTTAACTTTGCATAATTTTTAGAAGATATACAGCTATCTGCCATAAATTGGCGACAATTGAACTATAACAAGTAGTAGTTTCAACCCCTTTACATATTTAGGTAGTTTAGTTTGATTGCCGTTATAAAGTGGCGCTAGGGGGTGATTAAAAGACGATCATTTGTATGTATGATAAATTTTTTAATGGCTGGATATCTTTTTTATTTGAAAATTAACAATCAAGTTTAGGTTTAAATTAAATTAAGTATACCCAAATAAAAATACTTAGGTTTAAGTTAATGTTCTTAAACTTAGGTAAGGATGCACCAAATTCTATATCAAGCGACTTATTTATATTATATTCGTCATCGCCTAACTGGAAATAAAATATAATGAATTATGTACGTACGTACGTATATCTAATTTTAACTTCAAAAATCCAAAGTTTAGAATGTTTTTTAATATTATAAATATGTTCTAAGTTTTTATATGTAGGTTAAGTTTTGCTATCGTATTAGAATAAGCATTTGTGTATACTTAAAATTCAAATAAACAACTTCCTAACAAGTTGTATATGTATGTTTGTACATATTTTATATAGATACTAGCGACTCGCCCTCGCTTCGCTTGGGCTTTTTCCTAGATTTAGCACAGGCAAAGCCGCGGGATCCGCTAGTTATGCATATAAACCTTCCTCTTGAATCACTCTATCTATTAAAAAGAACCGCATCAAAATCCGTTGCGTAGTTTTAAAGATTTAAGCGTACATCGGGATATAGGGACAGAGAAAGCGAATTTTCTTTATACTATGTAGTGATTTCCACTATCACTCACATCTGACGCCGCTCGCTTCCCTCCAACACTCACCCCGCAGCATTCGCACCCTTTACTTATTATAATTCATATTTTCACATGCACGCGGTGTGCAGGATACTTTAAATATGCCGCGTATTGTGAGGGCTCCTTGGAAAATCTTTTGAGAACCGTTTTGATGTTAAATTTAACTGTAATGCTTGATGTTTTTTAATTTATCTTTGAAAGAAGACCGTCTGGAGCTAACGTAATGTCTAACGTTACGTTAATTACCTTTACCTGTTCAACTTAAGTTTACTACAACTTATACGTAATATATTTTTCTATACATTAAACTAGATTTAAACCTTTGAGCTTGTGTATAGTAAAACGATTAAAAATAATAGTAATGTAGTCGACTTGACCCATACCACTTATGTCAAAATTCTCGCTCAAAAAGATTAGTGGCTGTAAAGCAGTAGTCGATGGATAACAATAATACAATAATATATGAGTGTAGCCTTCTATTGATAAACTAGTATATATATAAGATTTCCCAATAAAACCAATTTCCCTAACATTTAACTGAACCATTCCAAAGTTATGGAAAACAAAACTACAAAAACTGTTAAGTTCTTATAATAAATAAAGTGAAAATACTTTTATTAGCCATAAAAACCAAGTTCTAGCTTTAGAGCTGTATCGTTCACGCATCGTTCAAAATATCAAGAGAAACTGAAGTGGAATGCTAACTTTTCTATTTTTTAAACACTTACTTTGCCCTCAGTCTGCGTTGCACCTATAACTAGGCAATACTTGTTCCAATACACTTAGTTCTATTCAAATACTTACGTAGTATAAAATAATTATTTAAATATTTATAATATGAAGGAATCGAACTTGGGTCCTCTCTGCTCAGTAGACAATGCCAATAAATACAGTATATTTATAACATTTAATATTTTTCAAAGTAAAATTAAAACTGTAACAAGTCATTACATAAATACGCTTGACTTGCGTAAGTCTAAGGTTGTAAGCAACCCCTGTACAAATGAACAGCGAGTGGCGTTCGCAATTGATCGGTAACCGGAGCCGCAGCCGGGGGGCGTAATGTGTCTATTACTTCACACCTCACTATGGCCGCATTGGGTTTCCTTTCACCCTTAGCTTGCGAGCTTTTTTCTGTAGAATTTAAATGAAAGTTCCTTTTTGTACGTGCTAATGAAGTTTGTCACTCGTTGCTACTATTTTTGCTTACAATCGATTCATCCGTACTAATATTATTAGTGTAAAAGGGGTTTTCTTGGACAGTGCTTGATTATTTAGGTTAAAAAATAATATATTATATACTTTACTTACATATAACTAGGATTATATGCCAATAATTTACTTTAAGCAAATCCTTATATTGTTACACTTTGTAATTTTCATTCACATATTGTGAATTAATGTTCGCGTACTGTAAAAATTATAAAAAGGCAAAAATAGGCTCTAATGCAAAAGCCTTTATGAACGGTTCTATAGTTTAACGGTACAAAAAAATCTTATTGTCTTTTGGACACCGAGTAAAGTAGGCTTAAAGCCCGGGTCTCGCTTTACTAACATTTTCATATGCGAATTATTTTTAATATGATCACCACTTGTTTTACTGGAAAGAAACCATCGTTAGGAAACCTTCACGTTTAATAGAACCTAGGAAGTTATTTAAAAACATGTAAAGTTCGCCAACTCGCACTTGGTGCTCGCAGCTTGGTGGACTACGAACTGATCCCCCTTTCAGAAAGCGGATGCCCGTACCCAGCACCACTGCTATCCCACGATCAAAAAAGTATGAATACAAGTAATTTTGACTTGACATTTAGTCCCCTAAGTACTTTAAGTTATTGCTCTTTAACTTATAATTTGTAGGTGAGAACATCAATAATTTTGATGGATGGTAATAAGGCAGGAAAATAAAAGCTCTCAAATTACGGGAAGCCACGGCGGCAATGTGTCTATCACTTCGCACCTCGGCTTGAGCGTATCAGGTTACTTATACACCCTTTCTTTGTACGTCTCCCCAAATGCATGGCAAAATATACACTGCATCGTGAGCGCAATCATTATTTTATAAATTACTTATATTTTATTATTACAATACTATTATTTGAATTAAATCTAAAATTAATTTAGTATTATTATGAAATAAAACATAAACTTAAAAAAATACACTCTATAAATAAAACCTTATATACCTAAGACTTATATACCTAAAACTACATATATCTAAATCAAAATTGTGTTTGTGTTTGTCTGGGCTATCACAAAAACGAATCTACAGATTTTCATACGGTTTACTCCGGGAATGTCTTGAAAGGTTATATATTATTATTAGGCCTATAATTTTACTTTTGCTTTCCCTAATTTATGTAATACCATAATAATATCATACCATTGAAACATACGAGTGAAACAAAAGAGCTGTTTTTCCATATTCTATTAAGTACTAATTAAAAAACATATTTTGTAAATAATTGATATACGTTGGACGTATATCAAAAAATATGTTTGTAAATAATTGATATACGTCGTTGAACGTCCAAATGACTTTTCAAGCTTCGGCACCGTAAAGTAAACAAAGCTGACGTACAATACATCACACACTGTGTAAAAAGTTCATTAAAAGATAGCGTAGTAATTTCGAGAGGAATTTCAGCGATCCGATCTCGAGCGAGCACTTCGATATGAGTCATAAGCAGTAACTCACAGCCTGATGCGGGACGGCTGGGAGGACAAAAGCGGGACATATTTTAGAGCACCATTTTTACCTTGATTGCTATAGGAGTACTATAAATCTTTGTACTTTAAATTGGAATTGGTTCAATACATTAAATTGTATAAACTGTTTATGTATTAATCTAAACTAATATTATAAAGAGGAAAGGTTTGTATGTAAGTTAGTTTATAACGAATTGGCTAAAAAAGTACTGGACCGATTTTAAAAATTCTTTCACCATTTGAATGCTACAATATCACTGATGAATATAGGCTATTTTAATTGCAAGAAAAAAGTAGGAGTAACTTTGGAGAATTTTCAACCCAGCGAGTGGTCTAATGAAGTTTAGTAGCTAAAATAAAAATATATAAATAAAAATAAAAAATTGAATGCGGGCGAAGTCGCGCCTATTGCTAGTAGTCTATATGAGTAATGTTTTTTTCTAAATATGTTCAAAGTTTTCTGTGACCATACAAACTAACGCTTTTATTTTTTCATAAATTTGTAGTGCGTTTACTTAATTTCTAATCTTGATACAATATTGTAACTTTCTAAGTATGCAAAATTGTAAATTACAGACAATAAGACAACGTTAATTTGTCGAGTTTACTTATAGGGAGATAATTACTTTTGTAAATTTAATTTTCAACTCTCTATGCTGATATACTTTAGTAAAAACTATAAAATAAGAAAAAAACTTAAAAAAAATACTAAAAAACCGTGTTTCAAAAGAAATACTAGAACGTAAAAAATAACTGATTGTAACCTAGCCATTTTCAGAGTCGGTATCAGCCGATAATTTGACAGCTGGCACCAATTTTAGTAGTTATTTAGCGTTTAAAAATATAAGAATAACCCAAATCGGCTCATTTTCGGATTTCTGAGGTAAAAAACTTACAAAAATACAGTTGAATTAAGAACTTCATCCTTTTTTGAGTAGGTTGAAAAAATAACTTTGTTTAGCTATTATAAAGTATATGCTGTTGATAATTTGCCATTTTGCCAATTGAATGTTATTTTACTTGTCTCTAACTTATGTAACATATATAAATGGAAACTTTGCTGTTTTGTGTTTTTTTGTAACATGTATAACAAATTCTATGTAATATACTACACTGTATGTTTGCCTAATATAATAAAAAAAAATAATTAAATTCTTATTTTCAAACATTCACCTGTTAGTTGTTACAATGAAAGAATGCGTTTCAAATATACAATTGAATTGGTCGTAAGCTAAGCTGCCTTGTATATTATTTAAATGATATTTCTATCAAAATTTTAGTAATTAATATTTTTATATTTATTTTAATATAGGAATTAGATCAATAAAAGTGTAATAGCTTCTCATACAGCACTATCGAGACTACAGAGGGAGGGGCTCCAAGTGGCATTGATCGCGCCGAGGGTTATGTATTGCTTCACACCTCGCCGTGCTTGTCTCGAGTTGCGAGTTGCGACTACTTGTGATGACTAAAGTTTCGCGAGTTTCTTTAAACTTTACTTATTTAGTGTGAATTAAGCTACAACCTGGTTTATTTTTCTTTTATACTATGTTTCCTTTTGTATCGTTTCAAATATATAATTTTAGTATAATTTGTGTTTGTTTGTGTAAGATATTTTTGTTTTACTTTTAACTTTTCTTAAACGCTGCCTCTTTCATCGCTTATAACTTCATATTAAGTATTCATTAAATATTACCCTAAATTTTCAGATAAAATGATGAAGATTTCCTGTTTTTTGAGTTTAAGCAAAATTCAATTTGATACAAATACTTAAAGGCAATTAACTAGTAAAAAGCTTCAAAGCTTGCTATCAGTATCAAGAAAATTTATAGAGCTTTTAGCTAAAACGTAGATAAGCTAAGTTTAATCCTGCAAATATTTTACCATCGCGACTGCCATCATGCGATACTGCCAAAATATATTTATGGCTTTTACTTATTTTATAACAGACTCGATGAAAAAATATACATATAAATAATATTAAAGTGTCTGTTTTTAATTACAAATTAACAGCTAAGTGCATATAAAACTATATACGGTACTTACAAAAATTCAACTTTTAAAATTTTTGTATGTCTGTCTCTTTATTCCGGCTAATCTCTGAAACGGCTGAACTGATTTTGACAGGACTTTCACTCGCAGATACTTAATATTTTAAGAAATAACTTAGGCTACTTTAATTTTATTAGGAAATTATAAAAACAATTTTATTTATTTTAACATATCCCCAGCGAAGCGAGTCGGGTTTGCATACAACTATTATCATTAATTTAATTACCATTTTTACGTACATGTACTCGTAGTAACATATCCAGTTCTATCAAAGCCGAGAGTTGAGGAAAGTTAAAAAAAGGGTTAAACTTTTCTCAATACTCGACTCTGCTGCTTTCACTGTTAGAAAGTTGGTCAGTTAATGGATATCGATACTGTACGTTTGCTGAAGTGCAGTTCGCAGTTTTCATGTACGTATTATCTCTTACGGAACATGGTATTAATAGTTTTTTTCCACTATGCGCGTTTACCTGGAAATTATGTCATTATTCCTTCACAAGGTATTTTTATTTTAAATTTGAATTAGATTATCGTCATTTTAAACGTTCTTATTTTTAGAACCAATGCTAGAAACGTGGTGTTTAAATAATTTTCGGGCTGTACATATACGAGGACGTACACAATTTTTATTAATTTTTGATATATTTCATTATTGTAGTGGCTTATTATATTACAAATATATTTTTATGGGATATTTTCTTTCCACTGGAATTAATCGCGGCTAGTATCAGGGTCTGCCTTGTAACTAAGTCTACTCCACTTTGCGCGATTTTCAAAGTCATCCTGGATAAGTCCGTTGACTCTCATGTCCTGCTTCACGACATCCAGCAACCGCTTCCTTGATCTTCATCTCCGTGACGCGAAGCTTCTGAGTGTGTCGAGATAGTGCTGGCCACTTTTATTCGACTATATACGATTACATACATTTATTAGAGACTTACCCTCGCTCGCTCGGGTTCGCCCCTAGTTGCTTTTAACTGTTAGTATAGATTTCTTAGAGAAAAGAAAATTACAATAAAAATGATTACCAGCTATTATCACATAGTTTTCTCGTCATGTTGCAGACAGTCAGAAAGAAATCCTAAAAATTAATTTAGGTATTTGGCCTCTGAAACGTCAATAACTGAATATTTCAACAAGGTTTTTCAAGACATTTAATGTACAAATTCGACTATGATAGACTTTTTTATATATACCTATATACTATAATATTATAAAGCTGAAGAGTTTGTTTGTTTGTTTGTTTGGTTGGTTGGTTCAATGCGCTAGTCTTAGGAACTACTGGTCCAAATTGAAAAATTGTATTTGTGTTGGATAGTCCGTTTATCGAGGAAGGCTATAGGCTATATTATATCACGCTACGACCAATAGGAGCGGAACATCAATAAAAAATGTTGCAAGAACGGGAGAAAAATATTCTTTTGATGCCTTTAGAACGCGAGCGGAGCAGCGGGAAAGGCTAGTGTATAGATAACAGTGATCTTTTTTTGTGCAATTTACTAGTGTAAACTAAAATTACGTTAAAGTAAATTGTTATTCTTAGCTAAGTAAAGCCACTCATTTTTGTAATGAGAAAAGAAATATTTATTTGGCTCTCATTCCCCTTCCTTTAATACTCTCTCAGTAACTTTCCTTCGCGAAAACACAATGGTCTTATAATTTGTCGAAGGATTTTTAGTATTTAACCAAGACTCTAGCTATGTTTCATCTGAGATGAGATGCTTACGAAATGTAGAGACGCTAGGAAGATTATGACCTATTATTTTTTTACTTTTATCTACTGTTCTTAAGCCATAAAATAAATGTATACTGTTTGTGTAGAGTCGCGAGTTTAATTTACTGGTTGACTATATTTTTACCTATTTTTCGCAGTTAGGCATTTTTAACAATCTTACTGGGATAGATACATATAAGCATAATGTATAAAATATTTAATACGTACTTAAGTGAAATCCATTAATATCTATAATGCTCATCGACGACGTGATGCAATATGGTCGAAGAAGACCTGGACGACCAATTACCATCTGGAGGAGGTCCATTGGAGCAGACATTAGAAGGACGGGTATTACGTGGGACCATGTCGAAACACTAGGACACTAGCCAAATATATAATATATATAGAAGGGCTTGGAAAACAACTGCTGCAACCTTAACTTGAACTTGACTGTTTGATATAGGATGAAATCACACAACCTATTATGAGAATTAATAATAATTAACGTGTAGTAATGCCATGATAGTAAGCGTTATTTAACTATATAGTAAAAAAATTACCCGAGCTTTAGGCTCTGACCGTTCTTAGCATATAGTGTTGCCTTTTACGATAATGTATAATACCACATTGAGATGGCTCTCTCAGGTATCACATAGGATAGCACAAGTGTGCTACTTAGTATCAAATAGTGTATGAGGTGAGAGTCGAGAGAGACTTGTTCTGCTGCCGCCTTCTCGCGACCTTATTACTTTCCAATTACTATGCTTTATATGAAATACGTGTTACAAATATTCCTGTAGCTTACTTTTGGTGTTAAGCTTTCTTACTTATACCTGTTAAAGTAGTTTTAAAGTTTTCTCAAGTTTCTCGTTTAAAAGTTATAGTTAACTTTGTGGCAAACTTTGCTGTATTTTGTCGTAGGTTTATCAGTACTTACTAGTTTTTTCATAAAATATGAAATGACATTTCTATTTATCTATCTTTGAGAAATATTTTCCTTATTGAGTAATAAGGAAAATTTTTATAACTAGCAAAATGATATCTTTTAATGGTACAGTCATTTATCAATCCTACACAAAACCAAGTACATTAATCGAGTAGTAAAATTAATTTATGTATTTACTTCTATCGTACCCACAGTATTTCTTATAGAGCGAGCCGGTATCATGGTAAATCAATGGGGCTGGCCGTGCGCCAGGCGGCTCCGATTGATAACCTTTTATTGCTTTAGGCTTATTTTATACCGCTGTCTTTTTGCGACTGACGAAACCGAATAATAGATTTACGAGACTTTTCATTTTGTTAAGATATTTTTTATTTTAAATATTATTTGGAAATATTGAGTAATATAGTGGTTTGTTCAAATTCAAAAGCATTATTACATACTATATAGATATATATTTTGTGCTTGCTTGCAATGGATATACTAAAAGTCCACTGAAACGTTTTATATAAAATTTGGTATGAAAACACTTTAAAACCCTGAGGATATAGGATGATTTTCATAAATATATCTTTATTATTTAACACTCGAGTAAGTCAGACTTGAGTCTGATTTCAGCATTATTAGATGTGGTATAGTATAATTTTAAAATAAAAATTAAAAAAGAATATTTTAAGAACAACCATTCATAATTTTTGATCATAGCGTCACCTGAAATAATAATAAAACATTGTAAGACAAACATTTTCCAATGTTCTATTAAAAAATATGTAGGTCTACAAAAGGAAAACTGACAAAAGCTCGGTTCGTCTTTTTGGTGCGCATTTTAATGAACGATCGCAACAAACACAAAACTTTACTTAAATTCGTTTAAAAAGGTAAAAATCATAAGAAAACTATTGCAAGTAGATTTGCGGATTCATTAAGGTTTCTATACAAAAGGTTTACAGTCTGAGGGACAGTCATTAAAAATTCGAAATCCACAACGAAAAATAGAAGATTTCTTAATTAAAACAAATTTTTGTAAGGGCTAGTTTAGAGCCGGTGGGGTGTGGGGTGGGAAAGGCCGTAATTAACGTCGTTGTGCGGTAATTGCGAGTCGCTTTGGAGTCACGCCTCGACTTCGTCTTGAGATGCACAGAGTATAGCCAGCGAATTAAGCTCACGCATTCACTTATAAGCGTATATATAAAATGTAGGACCGTACGTGTGTTGGAATATTTAATTGCGAATAAATGTTGGCATTTTGCGAACACGTCTTTTATGTAAGTTGGCGGTATGTTCTGAGTTTTTGTATGATTTTACAGGATTTCTTTTATTTTTAATAATATTCTGATATTTCTTTTCATTTTTGTAGGAAAATTCTAGGAAATGAAATGTTAAAATGCTTTAAAATGGGTGTTAAATACATTTTCTTTCTATCGAAAGACAACAGACTCTTGAAATTTTATTTTAAACAGATTTTAAGAAACAAAGCGGTATTTACGTCTACATTTGTTGGGTATAGGAGATTCAATAAATTATATATCTCTAAGGTTATCTTGTTAATTCAGTAGTTAAGTGAGTAGGTGTAATTTTACAACATTGGCCAATTCTTGTAATTTTTTACTTATCTTATATAAAGTTTGCTAAATGCACTTAGCAAATATGTATACAGATAAAACAGAAAGTGCTCACTGTGCATATTATAATATTATAAATTAGTAATTAATTTGTGTATTTATTAAAGTAGTTTTATAAATTCTTTATTTACGATTTAAGTTACATGTTATTTTTTCTATTCTTATGATTGTATGAGTTATATAAAAATATAAATTACACCATTAACTAATTTACAAGGTTGACAGTTCAGTTGGCTTGCGCAACGAATTGCTTTTGTTTTTTTTACAATGTCGAAGAAACATATTATTCGGAACAGACGAATAGGAAAAGCTATTCTGCCAGACATTTATTAAATAAATGAAGAAAGAAAAAGTAAAACCATTTTTGAATAATCCTAATGGAAAGTACATTTTCTGATTTATTGTTAATCTTTATGATTAGATTATTTTATAAGTTGTAATATTTAATACTTACTCGAAAATCTTCATATTTTTTAAATCCTTAACTCAGTTTTTGATTGATTTATTTCAAATGCAGAAATATTATCGTCACCATATTCGCATGTATAAAGTGAAATGTACATTAAATTAAATAATTTTA
Organism: Boloria selene; assembly: GCA_905231865.2. Taxonomy (NCBI): domain Eukaryota; kingdom Metazoa; phylum Arthropoda; class Insecta; order Lepidoptera; family Nymphalidae; genus Boloria; species Boloria selene. The sequence continues at coordinate 366,014 of HG993145.1, forward strand.
ATTGAACTTAAAAATTCCAAGGAACAGGTAATAATGTGGTGTCAACTACAACATGCATACAAACTATTTAATTTATGAAATCTTGTATTTACATACATAAGTAAATTTTAATAGTACATTATACTCATAATAAAAATTAAAAAACTTTTAATTAAACGCCTGTGTCAAAACCACAGGAACGTTCCCCGCAAGTTACAATAGTTTATTATCAATTTAAACTTGCGTAAAGCTTGTCAAAATTGAACATAACGTAAACAAAACTTTGTGACTTACATACATCAAACGCACAATGAAAAGCTTGAGACAGAAATATACCTAATTTAAAGCATGAGTATATCTATACTAATATTATAAAGCTGAAGAGTTTGCTTGTTTGTTTGGTTGAACGCGCTAATCTCAGGGTCAGGAATTACTTCTCTGAATTTAAAAATTCTTTTTGTGTTGGATAGTCCGTTTATCGAGGAAGCCTATAGGCTATGTTACATCACGCTACGACCAATAGGACCGGAGCATGAATGAGAAATGTTGCAAAAACGGGAGAAATATATTTCTTTTGATTTTCAGCCTTTAGAACGCGAGCAGAGCCGCGGAAAAGGCCAGTAATATTATAATAAACTAGGAACTAAAGTAAATGGTTAGTATGGATTTGACAGAATTTCCCGTTGTAAAAACTATCATAAATCGCATAACTATCATCAAACCAAGCTTTATAAAAATCGGTCGAGTGGTTTTCTCGTGATGCGGTCAAGGACAGACAGACATAATTCTAAAAAGTATAGATTCGATCTCTATATCGAAATAATTAGTATTTTAGTCAGATTTTCTAAATAATATTCGATGTACTGATTCGACTCAGAATTTAATTTATTTAATGTACCTATAGTTTTTATTATCAATACATAATAGACGTAAAATTAACTCACACTCAAAAATGTAATCAATTCGCCTATATTTTACGCGGCTTGCGTCCTATGTTACGTATTCGCCAATTGTCAGACTTAAAAGAATCAACAAAAACTCTAAAAATTATATCAATAAGGCAAATAATATTAATTCACATATAGGTTCAATTAGAATTTTATTATAACTATCTACTTCTAAATACATTTTGTATCGACATAGCAAAAACAAAGGACTTTAATGTCATCAGATACGAAAAAGAGCTCTAAGAAAATTATAAGGCTGTTAATATATTTAAGTAACCCTTTGGAATAATTAATCAGTTTAATATACCCACAGTGTCAACAATAAGCTATTATAATGCCAGCTGACCTCGAGCGTTGCAATCTTCACGTTGCTTTTTTGTGTTTTTGCTGTTTGTATATTCTTCTGTTTCTAAGACTCGCTTTAGTTAGTGTAAAGTTTTTAGCGGTTGTGCATTTTCCTTTAAAAGGTAGTCTGTATATTTACTTGATTGTGGGTTCTAATCTTGAATAAGGTATTTCAAGCGTCGATATATCAATACTAGAATAGAAACCACAGTTTTAAGTAAATTAAGAAATTTTACGTTAAAAATAATAATTACGTCATATCTTTTATTGAAAAAGCCTAAAGGGCTATAATTCGATAGGGCCTATCACATTTCAGGATATCAGATGCCAGCGACTAGTTTATTTACTACAAGCAACCGCAACTCTTAATGACAATTTATTGGATGTAGAACTCAATTTTAATTTGCAAGATCTGGGACTCGATCCCAGGACTTATTAGACACATATCACAGGACTAACAAGACAATCAAATATTTACATGCATAAATAAGAAAATAATAAAAATCCTAAAATCTTACAGTAATTAGGTATTTGACAAACGTTAATGGAACCGCAAGATACATTCTATTCAACAAAAACAACCCTTCAAATAAGTTAACAATAAAAATTAAAAATTTAAAAAGAGGAACAAACTTATTAAGGCTAAGTTAATCTTAATTATATTTTAGAAAATTTTTGTCGTTACTTAATTGAATAAGCAATTGTTGTAGCGGCTTCAGACAATACGCTTTAATAGCGTCAGCTGACCCGGAGGCGGTCTCGTAGAGCCATTTTAGAGTGTATCTTAAATCAGTCGCTTTGTTTTCATTTCTAATGGTTTTTGTTTATGTTGCAATTGAAAAGCCTAGACTTAAAGGCGTTACTTAAAAAATAACAGTTAAGCTATTATTCTCTCAGTTAGTTAATTAGTAATCGATCGGTTTTTAATGTCTATCTTTTTGGAAAATCTGAATAAGTTATATATTTTAATTCTACGAAGTGAAGCGGAGCTTTTTTCGTTATTTTTGATAGTTATGCTAATATTCGTTTGAATCGTTGTTGAACATTTCTTGAGAGCTTGTTACATGTAATGCCTCTTTCAAAACTTATCGTTTTACGACTAGTCATACCATTATTGGAATTACAATGAAAATTTCTACATATACTATTTTTTAGTATACATTGCTGTAAGAATATCTTACCAAATTTCATTAAAATCTGTCCAGTTGTTTTTTTGTGACGAGATCACAGACAGACTGTCTGTAGACAGACAGTAAAAAAAAACTGAAAAAAATATAAAATTAGTGTACAAGTTCGAATAAGTTAAAAATTTATTAAATGTATAAACTTATGCTTTGATGCTGTGTTATAATTATAATAAGTACATTGTCCGGAGAAAAATACATATTGATGACACGTTTGGCGCAGTTTGTAGTGACCCAACTTTCTTGCGCCAGCGGTCGCGGGTTCGAGTCCCGCTGGAGGCATTCAGTTGTTAAACTCGGATGTTTGTTCTCCAGTCATGGGTGTTTATATTTGTAATATGTATATATTTAAGCTTATATATGTAGTATATCAAGTATCAGGTATCCATAACACAAGCTTCGTAGCTTACCACGGAACTAGATGGCGCTGTGTGTAATAATGTCCCAACATATATTTGGTTTATATAATTTGAACCCAGCAATGTATATATTGCTTAAGGATAATAACAAACAAAATACCTCTGTGGTTACGAGGTAAAGATTAGTGAATACTTGTTTGTGGTTCAGTTTAAATGTCGCCGGCGCGTCTTTATTGTAACTTTTATGAAGGAAGCGACGTGGAAAAGTACCCTTGATATTATTATATCTATGCCATCAACAATCATAGCAAGCAAGGTCTAGTTGCGAGAATTCAATGAAAATGTTTTTACCCTACTTTAGATGAATTACTAAAGTTTATATGTGTAGATGTTAAGCTAAAGGCAGAGGTAGCTCAGTGGTAAATCACTCTCTTAGATCTTGGATCGGGTTCAAATCCGGTCCCACCTCTGATATTTTCATGTGCGAACTATTTCTAACGTGATTTTCACTTGTCTTACGGCGAAGGAAAATATCGTAAGGTAAAACTAGCAAGTTTTCGAAAGTGAAGTCCGCCATTCCACACATAGTACATAAATGTATATTCATTTACCTAAATAAAATATATTGTATAAATATAGAGAATATTTGATTTTTCTTTTACGTAAGAAAGAAATTGCAAAGGTTAGTGTATTTATTGTATCAAGTCATCAATAACCTCAATAACTCAAGTGTCGTAAGTTGGCTTTACACGGTTCACACTATCGATCTTACTGAGTGCGATACATTAACTCTCGTTCAGAGTAGATTTTGTTGCTTACATATCTTTTAATTTGAAAAAAGGAATTGTAGAAATGTACGATACTAATAACTATATGTAGCTCTGCTCGGTTTCATTTTTGGGATACTTTTTGAGGGTTGGTATAAATATTTTTGAGATGTGATATTTTCCCGCAATAAAAAGTTCCTATATGTTAATTTGGATAACCAGCTACAATCATAACAAATTACATCAAAATATGTTCAGTGATTTTCTTGTAATGGGGTGACTTTAAACAGCCAAAATTGTATATTCGCCCTCTGTATCGAAAAAATGGCTTATTGATGATGATTGTTCAAAATTTATTTAATATATCAATTTAGATATTTAAGAGATCTGACTCAAAATTTATTAGTTGTTACTTTTTTATTAGAGTTAACTTGTTTATTAGAGTTAATATATACATAGTTATATGCTGATAGCGTTTTTTTAATTTCAGGTTTAAGGAAGGCACTGTCCTCGAAGTGATAACTAGTAAGTATTGTAGTACTCTAAATTACTTCATAATTCTAGTTTTCATATTATTCATACATATACTTAAGGCCCATACATTACCGAAAAGCATGTGAAAAAGTTATTAGTAGTATTATATATACACCCTGTATTAGATTTTCTAAAGGTTTTGACTCTATGGGGCGTTAAGCGTTATTGCGCTTCTGCTACCTTTTAAGCTAACGTACTATGTACTGTTATTTAATAATAGTCCCGAATACATTGTTTTTTATTTATTAACCTATAATAATACATTTCGATCTGTCATACCTCCAATAACACTTCAAGTTATTTGAAACAGTATGGTAAATCAGCGTAAGATATCTTATCTCTGGGGTGGGAATCGAAATTCATAGCAGGAGATGAGTGAAGCAGGAGAAAAATTTTATATTATTATTACATTAGAGTTCCGTAAAACCAAAATAAATACTTACAAGAGTATTCCAAAGTAAATGATAAGTTTGATTTGCGTATAACGATGAATTAGCTAAAATAATATTTAATCACGTACTTTTAAAACACATGGCAACATCTATTGAGAAATTTCTTAATTACACGCAAATATTTATCGAGTTACTACTATATGTACAAAGTAGGGCTATAATCTTTACAGTGTTAGCGTGGATTGAGTTTTTCTTAGAAAAGAGTTATTTTCCCGAAGTGAAAAGTATCCTTTATACTGACTCAGGTAACCAGCTATCGTCATACCAAATTTATACAATCAAAAAATTATACAATCGATTCGGCCTCTGTAATGTTAATAATTTGTTTTAAATAGCTTATAATAAAAGCAATAAAAGTAGTTTTATTAGTGTTTAAGTAATAACAAAATTTGTAGCAATAAAGATTTATCTGCGTAAATAAAATACTTTTATAGCAATAACTTACAATGGAAAGTGTAGCTTCAATTACAGAGGTATCTCGAGGCAGGGGCGCGCTACCCCACTTCATTAGGCGCCCCAGCACGTGTGCTAGCTGCCAGCCGCTTGGTCACCCCACATAATCCACTCTAGCTTGGCCTCCCCGTTTGTTTCATTAGAATATAAGACTGACGAATTTTGATCTTTACTAGGATTTTATGGGTTTTATTGACCGAATACACTAAAACAGGTTCTTATTTTGATTGAAATATCATCTTATGTGATGACTTCATTGATTATTATAATTTTAATTTTTTTAGAATAGGTTATATACTGCCAGGTTGCAAATGCATTCTTAGAGTTGAAAATGATTTACTTTTAAGTTAAAGTTATGCAAATGTTAATTTATTTATACCAAAATCGGTTAATGAATCCCTTGTGTATGGAACACGCGATATGTCCCCATATTACGTGTATAGAACACGATTTTGTGGATAAAACGTTAGTTATATTTTTGAATCGAAACCTGTTTAAAGAAAAGGAGTAAAAGTTATTCCTTTATAAAATCAGCTGTCTGCCAGATTTCCTGTCGAAATCTTTCCAGCAGTTTCAGACAGTAGCTGGAACAGCAGAACAGACGTATATAATTGGCTACTTCTCCAAACGATAAAAAAAAAGTGCGTCTGCCTGGAGAAACACTTCTTCTAAAGATATTTTTGTTATATAAAAATTGTTTTACAAATTGTAGTTTGCCATTCTACACCTTGGATATTTACATAATGGTGCCTAACTTTATTTTAAGTACATTAAAAAAAATCGTAAACAGTCAAAAATTGATCGCTCTGGTGTGTCCTGACTCCAGATTTGTTAGAATTATGTTTCATAACTTTTCTTCTATTACCGAATTTTGACTGGAAAAATGTTTATTAATTAACTAAATAATGGTTTTATTGAATCAAATGAATTTTATATAATTACGCTTATTAGTTTTGGTTCAATACAAAAAGAAAGAAGTGTCCGACGTGTTTTGTTGATAGCTCTGGAACAACATGAAATCATTTGCCAATCCCAAATTATGCACTCCAATACTCCACTCTCCTCCCAGCTAGGTGTTCTAAGTCGCGTTCCAAAAGCTACAAAGGTTCGTTGTGCTCTACACTTCCGCAATTTCGATGTACGAAGGTAAGTCATTGATAACTCTGGCTTTGGTTTTCAAAATTATTGATTGCTATGGCACATTTTTTTAAATTATTAATAAGTTGGTATATAAATTGATTAGCCTAAAGTGTGTGTAGTGAGAATGTTAAAATAATATGAAAATAAGGAATTTCTAATGTTAAAACTTTTGTCAGAATTTATAAAAATGTTACTTTTATTGACTGCTATGGCACTGATCGCTCTGGGCAAAGTGGCCATAGCGATAAATATTGTAAGAAAATTTGTATCTGAGTATTAATTTCTTATTCAAATTATATTTGTTGCATATGTGTGGATTTATTACAAATCACTAAAATTTATATAAATACATATGTAACTCCAAAACATTTTTTTTAATATTGCTCACAACTGTTAACTGGTTGCAAAAACAGATAGAATATTTGTTTGAAATCAACACAACTCTTTATAGTATGAAATTGGTAAATATCCTCGCTACACGCACCTCTTCAACGCGCATGCATCGCTACGATTCCTAAAAGTCTTCACTATCGCCAGTGTTAATCGCAGGTGTATGTGGGAGATAACAGTATACTTTCTTCTCTTTCATGCACATACATTACAAATAATAAAAGAAAAGTGATTTTTCAGATCATTAAAACGCTTCGAAAAACACTATCGGTCGAAGAAAAGCGAGAGAAGAAGAAGTTGGCCGATCGTCGTCGTATAGAAAAAATTAGAAGAGATCCTGATCTTTACGCTCAATTGATAATTAAATCAAGAGACAGCTATCAAAGAAAAAAAGAACGAGGCAAAGTAGTACCAATTACAGTTCTCGAGGCATAAGCTCAGCTTTGCATTTGTGTGAGTGCAGTGTACGGATAGGCACGACCGAAGGCGTACCAAGTTGCAAGTGGTTTAAACTGGTATAAACTGGTTTTTGATGCGCGGCTATTGGCTTATAGCTATCACTCACACAAATGCAAAGCTGAGCTTACGCCTCGAGAACTGTAGTGCCTTTCGCATTTTTGTTTTTGCTTTTTGTTCTTTCGCCAGTTCTTCTCAGGCCAGAGGTTTCTTTTTTCCGAACTGGTGGTAGACTCATGATGTTCAGTAAGAAATTGTATCAATTTTTATGCTGAATAAAATATTTTGATTTGATTTGATTTGATTTGCCTTTACTTCAAAACAACAGAAATTAATGAGGATAAAAGTAGGGAAAGCTCTAATAAAAATAGTGAAAAACAGATTAGCAAAATTAGCTCAAATTCAAGAGCAACCAATCGTTTGTGATAATCGGGATGCAGAAGAAAACACAGAATGTAATTCCTTGGAAGTTTTGTCTGACCATTTGCCGCTCGATATCTATAATGATAACTTAACAAAACCAATAACCAGATCTAGGGGATTATTACGCAATGTTGCGAACTTATTGCAAAGTCATGAAATTCAGGGTGCAAGTTGTTCAAATATTAATGATACATCTACAGTTTGTCCTTCATCACCCCAAATATAGTATTGGTATCGCATAAAAAAGAAATGATTCTATTAGTTAAGATTTTCTATTAAAAATGATCCTATTTTCTTGAGTTTTTTTTTCATTTCTTGTATATTTAACAGGCTTCGACTGACATGTGATTGCTTTAACAGATTCTATTATGTTTAAGTCAGTGGATTGATATGAATTTTAATAAACTATACATATATAACAGTTTTTCTATGATTCAAAATATTTTTTGATTGCTCTGGCATCAATATTGATCGCTCTGGCTACGCAAAATTTCAAACATGAATTTCTCATAAACCGCTGGTAGAAAAAGAGAGACAATAAGAAAATTAGTTTTTTATAGGCCTCCTTATTTGTAAAAAACACATTAAACTCTATTATTATTAATAAATAAAAATCACCAGAGCGATCAACTAAATAACGGTATTTTGGAGAAGTAGCCAATTGAATACTATTATTTTGATATTAGACACTTCACTTTATCTTTATAGATGAACAAATTAAAGTAACTAAAAAATTATGATATTAGTAAAAATATTTTTCTGTTTATTACAATAGTTTTTTAATGCGTGTGTTATCGATGGTTGAAATATTACAGTTGCAGTTCTTGACAATATTATGTCCGTCTATTTGCATAATATTGCTTAAAAATATAATATAGTTATGCTTAAATATATAAAAGAAATAAATAAATATGTTGGGATATTATTACAACAGCACTATCTAGTTCCGTGGTAAGCTACGAGGCTTGTGTTACGGATACCAGATAGTTGATATACTACACATATATAAATTTTAAATGCATACATATTATAAATATAAACACCCATGACTCGAGTACAAACATTCGAGCTCAACAAATGAATGCCCCCAGCGGGACTCAAACCCGCGACCGGTGGCACAGCAAGTAGGATCACTACCAAGTGAACCAAACGCGTCGTCGTTGAAAAAATCTTATAAAACGGGAGATCTAGGTACATAGATACGATTCAAAACGCACCAGGCTACAAGGGTCCTGTTATAATGGATACATCTAGTACAAGGGCGTCAAACATCTAATACTAAATTACCAAAATTACGATAGAGTTGACTTCCGCCATTATTTTTCTTAACTACACTGTAAGACCCCAAGACACTTGCAATCTTAACAAGGCTTTCAAAAATATCTTTAAATTATAAATATTCAATCGCGTTTTAAAACTAAGGGAAGATTCGAAAGGAATTATAGAAATAAGAAGAAGAAATATATATATTTAAAACCTTTTTCCTATCTTATGGAAAGGTTTAATTTTCTATCAATTAAAGCAAATACATTTTTTCATACCGAATGCTTAAGCAATGATATTCTTTTAGAAATCTAAATATATAAAAGCGAAAGGTCACTCAATGATAACGAAATATCGCAAACCGCTTGACATAAAAATATGAAATTTGGCAAGGAGGTAGTTTATAGTTAGTACACTTCCATTATGATCGGATTTTTGCAATAAGGCCGAGTTATGGGTTCTCGCAAGTTTGTATTTACATATCCCTCCTTACAAATCATACAGTCCTTAATTTTTTGGGCTACAAACCGAACTTGGCAGGTACATAAAGACACACACCAATGAAAAAACACATATCGAGATACTCGTATCTCAGAAATGACAATAGTGTTTGGCCCGTCAGATAGACTGTGATCTAGTCCTCCTGCGTTGATAATCTCGTACCCTGCAGCAAAACATTCGAATACATTTAAGAATAATTATAAGTTCCAAAAAAAAAACTGCTATACCTCAATATCCATTTCAATTTTTCCTTCAAACAAATAATAGGCGAATGAAATTTAATAAAAAGAATACGCTCTTAGCCCGAGGTTGAAAGAGATGCTCGGAGTAATTACTGGTTCTTGTTTAGGACTTACACCTTTGAAGTTATAATTAAGTCCGGCCTCAAGTTATCTAATTAAGACATAATCCAAGGCTCAGTAATTGTGCAGTTCAGAAAAACCGTATTTTTTATTGGCAAGGAAGAGCGTCCCGCCGTTTGCGTTTAACTTTAAGTGCCGGAGCTGTTGAATAACACTTGTAAGGGATCGATATTTTAGAAGAAGATTATTTTTTTATATTATATGTGACCAGACAGTGGTAGCCCAGTAACGTGGTCGCTCTGATATCCCAGTGATGCGGGTTCAAATCCGGGTCTCGCACCTCTGATATTTTCATGTGCGAATCATTTATATCATGATTACCACTTGTCTTACGGTGAAGGAAAACATCGTGAGGAAACCTGCATGTCTGAGAAAACCTAGCAAGTTTTCGAAAGACATGTGAAGTCCGCCAACACGCACTAGGCCAGTGCGGTGGACTATGGCCTAATCACCCTCGTACTGAGGAAGGCCCGTGCCCAGCAGTCGGACGTTAATAAGGGCTGCTAAGGGAGGCCCGTGCCCACTGCCCAGCAGTGGGATGTAATAAGGGCTGATGATGTTAATGATGATTATATGTAAATAGCTGTAGAATTTATTTGCATATTGTAATGGTGCTAGTTTTTATTAGACACTGTATAATGTATATAGACTGAAGCTACCGTCACGCTCATCATAATCGTTACATTATCGTTGCACGCATATAAAAAAGGTTAATTTTGCAATAAAAAGAAAATTATTTGTATGAAAGTTATCCACCTTTTAAAGTTGAACAAATCATATATTTTGATATACGTATGTTAAGATTTCGGCGTTCATTGCGGACCGACATCGTGACACGGGAATTTTGTATATTAAGATATGTTAATGAATCGGAACTCATAGATATATCATCAATTAATAACATGAAAATAGTACCCATAATATTCATTATTTTAATTATCGTATACGTTCAGTTTAGGATTTAAGCTACAAAGCCTTGCTAAGTCTTATAAATACGTTTGTACCTACAGTTGTCACTAGACTTAGACTAACCATAAAACACTCCACGGTACCGTTAACATAGAACTTCGTCTGCAGTCTTTAAGATGCGGGCAAGCAAGTAGATGGGCGTGAGATGCCCAAGATCGGTATGGCTGGCGCTTTTAAGTCGTTTAAGGCCGTTTACAGTGAAGGTCGGTAGTAGTAGATAAAAAATAATATTTCTTGTCTATCTCTAGACAAAGGGTCGTAAAGATTATCATATATCAATACCCCCCAATATTTAATTTATTATTTATTTTTGATATTAGCCCAAACAAATGTGCGTAAATAGAATAATTACGTAAGTACTAATTCTATTTAAATATTATATATAACTATCAATACCCGCGGCTTCGTCTGCGTTCTAAAGTCGAAAATGCAAGTCATAATGTAATTTTTATATAGTAAAAAGCCCAGTGATAATAACTGTAGCATACTTAATTTTTTTAGTGACTAATTGTAGTACGATTACTACCTTGAAAGCTCGACACGCCTGGGTAAAACCATTTTAAGCAAGCTAACTCACGAAATTTTTTCACGTTGATTATATTTTGAAATATTCAGAATTTCCCTGTAGTTCTCAATTTCACAGTAGCTTAAAACAAAATATAAATTTTAATATGTAAATATGAAATAATATTACGCATCGCAGCGGCGTTGCAGCGTGAATTAGCGCGAAGTTAGCAATCCGTGTCCCCGAGCGCTCGCTCGAAAAAACTTCGTCAATTTACATAATATTTGCATTGTTTCTCTTATTCCTTTGTGGATCCTTTATAAGTGGACTTTTTTACGATTGCGTGGACTTTCAAAGTGTCCGCGATATCATTTCTTTAAATTTAGATCTGAATCCCAAATTATTTGATATGCCTCTAGCTTTTCTAACATTTGGTACGTAATTATAGTTATATAGGTGTTCTATTTAAAATTAAGTTTTGAACTTTTTATACAATGTTTTTATTTATGACGTAAATACGTATATGTAATAATTATATAATAAAAATTGCATTTTTCATATAAAAACAACTCATGTAGTAATTTAGGATACCTTTAGATTAGAATAATATAAGGGTTTTATATAAATAAATGGTAATAATTATTTTAGTAAGAGCCCATAATATCGATTACATAAAATCTCTCTATTACGGAGCTTACGTGGAAACGTTTTTTATTTCATTTCGTTGGCACATTAACGTACTAAAATCCTTAAAACTATATTCCTTATTAAAGTAAAATTTAAACATATTTACAGTTTTAAACGGCAAACACACTAAGCCCACACGATATTCGCGTAGGCATAATTGAAGCGCGTTCATTCATCAGGCTGTAAGGCGAATTTCCTGTACGAGTGCTCTTACATTACCCCGACACCTTGTAAGCGAGGGTGGATCGCGCATGTCACTGTTACTTTAATTTCGGATATTAATTTCGGTACAGCTGCTGCATCAAAATGTAGAATATGGTGTGTTTTTAGCTTATCATCCCTTTCGTTGACTTCAAAAGGAGACTTGGAGGGTGTATAATTATGTATACGTTATATCTTCACAAATATCTAAAAAACAATTTTAATATTACATATTTAATGATTACCACATAGTCTAGTATATTTCAAATTTTAATTACTTATTGAGCCTAGATTATATTAAGTCCTATGTTACATTTGTAGTCAGCTTCTTTGACGTCCCACTACTGGGTATGGGTCTCCCTTCAATTCGAGGGGGTATTTACATATTTGTTTGGGCTAATATCGAAAATAAGTAATAAATTAGGTATTTTACGAACCTTCATCTTAGTACTTCTGATCTCCATTGAAGACGCCACATAACTTAAAACAACTTCAAAGCGCCAGCCATACCAATGATGGGCAACCAGCGTACATCTGCTGCTTGCCCGCATCTTAAAGACTGACCTCAAGTTTGAGGTTAACGGTACCATGTGTTGTTTTATGTTTGGTCTAAGTCTAGTGATAACTGTAGGTACAAAAATATTGCAAGGCTTATTTATCTCTGAGGCTTAAATCCTAAACTTGGCATATATATGTAAATCATAGTCCACCACGCTAGCCAAGTGCGGGTTGGTGAACTTCATATCGCTTCCGAAAACTTGTTATGTTCCCTCAAACATGCAGGTTTCCTCTCAATGTTTTCCTTCACTTTAAGACAAATGGTAATAATGTTAGCAATTATACGCACGTGAATATAAAGACCAGGATTTGAACCTGCTTCACTTCGTTTCCTATTTTGGTGTGTTACCACTAGGTTACCACTGCAACATAAAGATGTGAAAAATAATCAGTTCATATGTAAATCGAGCTAAGCATAAGTTTAAGATTTTACATAAATAAAAAAAGAAAAAGACGTCAATTATATTGATTCAGACATAATATTTGATAATAAAGAAAAACAATATTAAAAGGCACATTTTGTTAAGCTTTTACGAGCTTTTATAAAGAGTTGCGTTTACTTATACTTGTATAGGTACTTACAGCCGGTTTCCTGTTTTGATGTTTTCCTTCATTTTTGGAAGAATATTTTTCGCTCTCAGCAGCGACCTTGATTACACAATTTAGTATTTGCCTTCTGCGAGGTACACTCGGGCTTATCAACAAAACGCAGTCGTGCGTGTTTTCGCGTGTACGTTACAAGCCCTCCATCACAGATATTGGAGCTATAACCTCACTAAGAAGTATTAAAAGGATGTGGCATTTTTTTTGTGTATGGAAATCTCTACAAATAAATGAAATTGTAGTAGGTATCACATTGTAATTTCGAAATAAAAGCGGAATAAATGCATATGAGATAATATACGACATTTGTAAGAAAAACTGATTTTGATATTTTTTCTATCTATCGGTTTTTCTTTGTGTCTGTTTCTCCCAGCTCATCTTTAAAACAGCTGAATTTATTTCAATGGATCTGTTCCTAGCGGATAGCAGTTATAAGAAGTAATTTAGGCCGCTTTTACTGTAGAATAAAATAAACGGTTCTGCTAAAAAAGTGCTGTCCCGAGGAAGTGAATTCAGAATTTCTTTCTTAATTTGCTTCATAACAATAGTCTTTTAAATCAGAGAAAATTTTCAAATGATAATGAAAATTCATTACACGCGTTGATGGACAAGTCATATGTTTCGTAGCTCAATGTAGTACGGTCTACGTGGCAGTCTACGACCCGAGGGAGCGCATAGAAAACAGCGTAAAATTTGTCAGATAGGTACGTACGAGTACATGTGTGGGACTTGCAAAGTGTATTAAATCGTTTCACTGGAAACATTTCATTTAAACACTTAACTTGGGATTATTCATTTAAAGTTCGAGGCGCTGAGAAAGTTTTCGTAATTTACAAGTTTGTTTTTGAATATAATTGATGGCTTTGTTCACAAATAGGTACTCATAAGTTGTTATTATTATATAACGTTCAAGAATAAACACATTGTTGGTTTAGTAGAAAGATTTTACGTGTGCACTGAAAGGGTCATACGTTCGATTTCTGATAGAAGAATAGACTCATTTCCTACTATATTAACTATAGAGTAATATTACTTATAGAGTAAAAATAACCTGAAATTTTTAATCCACACATTTACGCCTTTATTAAAACGCGATAGCTTTCAGCGTCCGTATAACGATACATTTGCATTGTAAACTAGTTGCGTTCATTTCAAAACAAAACTTTTTCACAGTGCATTTCTATTCTTCTTAGCACTAAACAATAAGGTCCAATTCGGTTTGTTTTTTGTATGGTTTAAGCTTGTTTGTAGAATAAAGCGGCAGGCTTTGTGGTCAGCAATAAGAGGAGACACGCCATCTGCACAGTGACTTCCGGCAGAAATTTTGAAAAGCTCTATAATGCCTATCATCACGTTTACTTTCCGTAGCGCTAATGAGTGTACATTAGCTCAGCTATTTACGTTGTGAGATTGTTCTGTTTTGCTTCAATAAAAGTCTTTGTTTGACTTGCTTCATGCATATAGGTATATCTTGAACTATATGATAGGTATTATAACTTTTAAGCTCTTGTATCATTCATCGTAAAGTTCGAAAATTACGTGTATTTTCGGTTTATGTTAATAAATTATTAGACTAGCTGACCCGTGCCCACTTCGTTGGGCATAATGTTAATAATCCTTTTTAGTACAGAGTGTTTAAATAATTTAAATTGTTTTAATAATATTAAAAAATAAAAACTAATTTTTCTTTTTATTTTTCGGTTTTTTATATAACCTATGACACTCAGCAATAATGTGGCTTTCTATTGGTGAAAGAATTTTTAAAATCGGTTCAGTAGATCCCGAGATTACCCCTTACAATTTATCAAATAAACAAACTTTATTTCTTTATAATATTAGTATAATATTAAAAAATAAAAATTAATTTTTCTTTTTATTTTTCGGTTTTTTATATAACCTATGACACTCAGCAATAATGTGGCTTTCTATTGGTGAAAGAATTTTTAAAATCGGTTCAGTAGATCCCGAGATTATCCCTTACAATTTAACAAATAAACAAACTTTACTTCTTTATAATATTAGTATAATATTAAAAAATAAAAATTAATTTTTCTTTTTATTTTTCGGTTTTTTATATAACCTATGACACTCAGCAATAATGTGGCTTTCTATTGGTGAAAGAATTTTTAAAATCGGTTCAGTAGATCCCGAGATTACCCCTTACAATTTAACAAATAAACAAACTTTACTTCTTTATAATATTAGTATAGATATTGGTTTCCAACACTTGAAAATATAGTCAAGAAGGTTTTAGTTGTTTCTTTACGATATAATTAGCATATTTTGTATTTTTAATAAAGTAACTAACATCTTATTTTTGTAAGTGTATTTAGGTCTGTCTACTAATATTTGTTATTGTTTTTTTATTTAGCTTGTTTTATTTATATTTCAGTACTTTCATACAAAAATAGAAATTTTTAAACACTTTCTATGAGCCTATCTGTTATTCTAAATAATAGTCTATTTAGAGACTATATACTTCATCAAAATCCTTCCAGCCGTTTTAGCGTCGATATACACACATTCACTTTTATAAAAGTCCGATTCTACGAAAAAGTACAATATTTGTTACAAAAAATCGATATATAAAATAAATACTGTTTTAGTATTACGAAGTGACTCGTACATTTTATTCAATAAATATATATCAGATCTTGAATTGAAAGAACCTGTAAAATTGTAATCCGATTAAGTTAACTAACAAAATTAACGTTTCAAACGAAAATGTACCTTATTTCTTGAAATATTATATCAAAATTTGCCAAGAAGGTGAATGATCAAAGGAGTGTGCATATTGTCGAGTGGTAATCGAATCTCGAGAGCGCTTCCAATCTCGAACAGATAATTGTCCCTACTTTTATAGGTTTTACACTTTTTAATACTTTCTTACTCTTTGTAGAAGAGAATTAAAGGCAGAAGCTTCTCATTATTTTTGACAGAGTAGTAGGCAGTGGTAGCCCAGCGGTAACGCGCTCGCTTGTACGAGTATAACCGAGTGATGCGGATTCACATCCGGGGGTTTCGCACCCCAGATATTTTTATGTGCGAATCATTTCTATCATGATTGCCACTAGTCTTACGGTGAATTAAAATATCCTGAGGAAACCTGCATGTCTGAGGGAAACCTAGCAAGTTTCCGAAAGACATGTGAAGTCCGCCAACACGCACTAGGCCAGCGCGGTGGACTATGGCCTGAAACCCCTCGTACTGAGGGAGGCCCGTGCTCAGTAGTGGGACGTTAAAAAGGCTGAAGTCGAAAAGACTACTCATGTCTAATGGAATGGAATGTAATTAATTGGAATAAAATAGAAAATAATTGATTATTTACTAATTCATTGTTTTTTTGGTGACGAGAAGTCGCCTATTCTTTTAATTTTTCAACTCACTCTCGCTTCACTCGGGTTTGTTCATACTATCATAGGTCTTATTTGTTAGTTACTGTATATACTTGTATGTAAACGTTATATCTAAAATAAGAATGTAATCCATTTATACATAACTAGCATGTCCCGTGGCTCCGCTCGCGTTCTAAAGACTGAAAATCAAAAGAAATAATTTTCTCCCGTTTTTACAACATTTTTCATTGATGCTCCGCTCCTATTGGCCGCAGCGTTATGTAATGTCACCTATAGCCTTCCTCAATAAACGGACTATCCAGCACAAAAATAATGTTTCAACGGACCAGTAGTTCCTGAGATTAGCGCGTTCAACCAAACAAACAAACTCTTCAGCTTTATAATATTAGTATAGATATAGATATGTAAACAGGCAAAGCTATATTAAAGCTTCAGTAAAATTTGCTTTGCGTTGTGTTTGTCAATTAATTTTCTTTTTTCTTTTATATTGACGAGATTAAGGGAGAGCATTATAAAAGTTTACAAAAAACCCATTTCATGGAATTTTACACGGTTCGATGTGAAAAACGTACTGATAATAATAATAGAAGGGTATTAATGGGTGGGTACATGTCAATTATGACATTCCCTTTTGACATCAATCACTATTACACCGTGACATACGATGTGGATCCCAAAAATGATTAGGCATTTTCCACCCTTAGTTTCGTATGACGGGGGGATTGGCTTTTCTATTTTCTAGGCAAACATAGCCAGTAGCTGATTGAAAAATTGTTTATATTTTTGTATTCACCTTTCTTTGTTTTATTCTTCTGTTATTTATCTACTGATTCTATTTAAACTTAATTTCTGTCTGACCGTTCGTTGACCGTCTGTTCTGTACCTAATAGTCTACGCCATAGTTGTGATCTCCTAGACTTTTATTAAATCTATCTTAAATTATTAGGTATGTTGGGACATAAACACACAGTTCTACTTTTAAAGTAAGCTACGAGGCTTGTGTAATGGATACCAGGTAGTTGACACTACACGTGAATAATTTTCAAGGCATAAATTGGAGTACAACCATTCCTTCCACACAAATAAGTGCCCATGTAGTTGATAATTTTCATAAAAAAAAACATTTCGTCGTATAATACGGGTTTCGCGCGGCTATGCTTGTGAATTTTATTTATAATATTAAATATTAACTAATAAATATAAATAATTATATATTTGTGTTATATTTATGTAGGTGTGTATAATTAAATAAATTATAAATATTATGTAATGGAAAGTAAAATATATAAATAAAATACATTACATACATTATTTGTATAAGTCACCCACATCCCCATCGGAACTCGAACTCACCACCGCTGTCACAGCAAGTCACTATTAACAACCAAACGTGTCGTCTATATTTGTTACTGCAGTTACATTGTACTTTATGTTTTTGCTCTAATTTAATGATTTCTATATGTATTAAAAACTGTTTTTGACAGTACGCTGATTTATCACTTATTCAGTTTGCCTGTTGGTTTGTGCGTGCGTCACGCGAGACACAAAAATTCAATATCTATTTTGGTATTAAGATATGAAGCTATTTAGGACTAGGAATTGTTTTTTACATTTAATATTTTTATTTTTTTATAATAAGATTTATATTATATAAAAAAAAATGGGGAAGTCAAATCAATAATAAAAATATAAAAAATGTTTGAAGCTATAGTTTAACTGTTAACAAAATGTGTTATTATATTTTGCACTCGTCTATACTTCTAAAATTATCCTCATCCTATAAAAAGAAAAAGTTTCCCATAGGTTATGGCTAGAAATTCTATATCAACCATTATTAATATCTGTTTTCAAACTAAATCGACATGACAAAGTCCATATTGAAATGAACAATGAAGTATGAATGTTTGAAAGTTCATTCATGGGAAATATTGCATCTGTCGAGGGGACAGTGGCTTCCATATTATTGGCAGTAGAAAATATAAACAGCCTCTTCAAACTCGCTTGCGGCGATAGATCTTTATTACCAGCTGCCTTTACTTAGGTCAAATACAATATCTATCAAAGTGCTTTAAATAGTTCTTAAAAGACATTATTCCGACCTTTCTTTTCTTTTCGCCAGTTCTTCTCAGGTCAGAGGTTTCTTCTTGCCGAACTGGTGGTAGACTCATGACGTTCAGTAAGAAATTGTAACAATTTTTATGCTGAATAAAATATTTTGATTTGATTTGATTTCGTGTCTACAGGTGACAGGAAAGCTAGTTAATTTTTCGCTCGAAGAATCGGTAATGCCACTATTCGATGACTTATGCATTTACAGTAATAATTAAGTATAAATTTCTTATATATATGTAAATATTATATGTATCTATAACACATCACTTAGTTACGATAACACACAAGAAAGTAGGCTCTCTGATACGAGTATATTTTATTACCCCCTATTTAAATCCCCTACCTATTAAGAAAACAAGGTTTGCCCGCGACCTCGCTCGCATATCGCGACGACATTATAAGCCTTTGTGAATTCAGATCAAAACATCGACTAACTTTTCTAATAAAATAAAGTGTGAATTGCTTACTTTTTAAGCTATATAGTTTTTTATTTACTGTTTTTTTTCTAGCTAAATTTATTTTATCGCGGAATTATTTGATTTTTGGTTTTCGATGTTTTGAATGCCTTACAGCAATCACGTTGATGGAGTCTCTAATAATTTGAAAAAATCCAAATTCAATTTCATTTAAAACGACCATGTTGTACTACGACTCTTTACTATCTCTACTACTGTACCAGATAGTTCTTATACAACACATATATAACTTTAAATCTATAGTAATACTATATAGGTGAAGAGTTTATTTGTTTATTTGTTTGGTTGAACGCGCTAATCTCACAAAATGCGGGTCCGAATAAAAAAAAAATCTTTTTGTGTTGGATAGTCCGTTTATCGAGGAAGGTTATAGGCTATATTACATCACGCTGTGACCAATAGAAGCGGAGCATCAATGAAAAATGTTACAAAAACGGTAAGGGTGGGTGTTAGTTCTGCAAAGTATCATACCGCGCGATTCAGAAAGAATTTGGTTTCCGGAGAACGCGTGCGAAGCCGCGGGAAATGCTAGTATATAACATAAATATAAACACTCATGTCCGACATAAATCTTAAAAATACGGTATAATCCAACTTAATTAAGGACGGCATTGCGTTAGCGTCAGAACTGAAGTAATAAAACTTTTCAAAGTAATTCAAGCAAATACAACGAGGTCGGTAGCTCTGAACAATGAAACAGCTCATCTTGTCTTCACTTCTCACTATATTTTATACAACCTACTTTTTTAATAGAATTATCTTGTTATTTCTGTTATTCAAATGATCCACATAAATGTGGAGGGAGTGGTAGCGCAGTGGTTACGCACACGCTTGGGAAACCGTGTGAAGCGGGATCAAATTTATTTTTATTAATTTATTTCAAACATTTGGACAGTGGTAGCCCAGCGGTAAGCTCGCTTGCATAACCGAGTGATGCGGGTTCAAATCCGGGTCTCGCATCTCTGATATTTTCATGTGCGATTCATTTCTATTATGATTACCACTTGTCTTACGGTGAAGGAAAACATCGTGAGGAAACCTGTATGTCTGAGAGAACCTAGCAAGTTTTCGTAAGACATATGAAGTCCGCCAACACGCATTAGGCTAGTGCGGTGGACTATGGCCTGATCCCTCTCGTACGGAAGCCCGTGCCCAGCAGTGGGACGTTAAAAAGAGCTGATGATGATGATTTCAAAAATTTCATATCTGTATTTCTTACTGTATATTACGTCTTTGTGATGTTGTTCTGAAAGTTCTCTTATTATTTAATACGATACCATAAATACCTCTTACTTATAATGCACATTTGTGCGACTGTCTGTTCGTTGAAATAGCTAGCACGTACGTCGTACAGCCTAAATCCAGAGGTCCTAGGTTCAAGTTAGGTTCGGTCCAAGGATTTATTGGTCATTGCTTCATCCTGCATTACGTTTGCCCTCTCAATGTTCTTATTTAACACGTAATATTTTTGTTCAATACTGATTTGATTCAAATTAGGTAGTAGGTCATAAAGTGAAGGATAAATAATTTTACGGAAGGGTGCTTGTGTAAATCATTTTCAAACATATAAACATGTATAGAAAACGTTTCGTCAATAAATTTACAATACAACAAGTATAGAAATGAAATTCATTTCTATACTAGAATATAGAAATGCACTAAGACACTTTGTATGTAAATTTATTCATTTTAACAAAATAATCGCAAATGGCGTCTAACGAGTACATACCTGCACGTACCCGTAATTCCTTTTTATCTGCTCCACACTTTTATCGAGACGTACCCACGAGCGATAGTCAATATTAGTTATTTACCAAGAGCGACAAAGGTCCTGGAGTCCTTTCATCCCGCAATTGGATTTGCAGCTGTCTATCTGTGGAACGTTGAGGCTCTCATATATTGCATATTCACTCGTCACAAAGTCCTGGTCTATGTTTTTTAAAAAGTATTAAACTTATGATACTTTGGAAAAGTAAGGAAAGTTTCTTAACACAAAGTAAAACTTACATGACGGCGGAAGGTCGCAAATTCGATTCTTCGGCGAGTCAAACAGACTTCTAAGTGGGAAAGTTATTCGTCCCACGGGAATCACATTTCAATAATATAAAAGTATTATTCCATTTTCAGTTGCTGCTTAAAGGAAGGACAAAACGTAAGAATCTGTAAATTTTTCGGAAACTAACTATGAACTATAAAAACTAAACTATCTTTACGGCTTCCTAGTAGTATAGTAATATCTTCCTTGACCGTGATTAAAGTATGAGTAAAGCATTCAAATCGTCCGGTAACCAAATCATAATATTTTTTAAATATCCGAAAATATTATTTAGAATTCCCAAATATTCCCTAACCCCTTATTTAAACTACCTTGATTATTTTAAAAAGCTCAACAGTAGCAAAAAAACTAAAATAAATCTTTGTGAGTGACCCTAGAGCAAAAACCAGTACATAGCAAGCTGTACATGTCTGATATTGGGGTCCAGTCAACAAGCAAATATTGACTCTCTCGCACTCGAAACTTGTTTTGGAAATACCTATAGCTACATTAAAGCGATAAATTTCAGTAGCTATAGAAAACTCAAACATTGTTGGCAAAAATACTCCAAAGTAGAATTAAAGTATTCAAAAAAAAATTTCGGTTTGTATGTAGTTTATAGGTACTAATAATATCTCAAAAATTTTAAATTAATTATTTAAAACAGTAAAAAGCTACAGTACCTGTAAATACTTATCTAAGCAATTTTCAATAAGCCATTTTATTATAGAGGAAAAAAAAATAATAAAAAACAATTCGAGGTGAAAAATGATACACATTTAAAATTGAACTAATGTTAATAAATAATTAGAAATAACCAGTATTCTCTTTTACTCGGAAGAAATCTCATCAACCTTTTATATATCACTCAAACCTGTTATATATACCGCTTTAATTTTTACTAACTTAAAAAAACTTGGAGTTTGTACCCGTTTAATCTGTATTTAATTCAATCTAATAAACTTACTAACACAGTCATTTGTATTGTCAATTGTATTGTTTGTTGCTTTTTAGTTATAAAATATATTTATATTATATATTTCTATACTGTAATATTTCGTTACGCGTTATAAACCTTTAAAAATTAAGCAAGGTCTTGTCTTAATATATACTACACTTATAACATTGTATAATAATATCCTCTAAGTAGAATAACATACATCCGTAAGTAACTAAGGGAACTTTTCATAAAAAATCTAAGGGTAAAAGTAAAAGTTCCACATAAAAATAAATTCAGTGAGCTGGAAAACCTCTTACTCTTAACCGTTTGACTCTACACAGAAATTACATCGAACCCATTGTACCATTTCCGCTTAAGTGGAGAATAATTACACTCTCATTTGAATTACCAGTGTTCAAAATTCTGACATTGGGTATCAATTTTCTGTTAATAACACTAATTCTCATTAAAAGCTTCCAAGTAAAAAAAGAAAATGTGTTAACTGGCAGTAAAAAATGTAAAAAACTGTTTTGTCTTTACCCATCTGTACTATAATTAGTAGTAGCAGTAGTAGTAGAAGTACCTGGTATAGGTTTTTCACGTACCAGTCCGCCACGCTTGTGAAGTGCAGGAAGGTAGTCCAAGTCTTTCGAAAATTTGGTATTTTCTTTCAAGCAGGTTTCTTCGCGGCGTTTTCTTTTAACGAAAGACAAGTGGACATCATATAGAAAGTGGATCATACATAAAAATATCAGAGGTGTGACACCCGAGATTTGAATCCGCTTCACTCGGTTTCCCAAGCGAACGCGTTACCACTGATCTACCACGTATTACAGATAAGACCATATTATTAAATGTAGAATACCCTTTTCATGCAGTTCATCAAATGTTTAAAGTAGCATCTCTATTATTGAGTCATTTACTCAAAGCCCGTGGAAACAGGCCAGTCGTCCCGCTCGTAGTAATTACAGTATCATATTTAGCCCCCGCGAACTAACTACCTGTCTGGATGACCTCCCTTCTGTTGTATAATTAGGTGTGCATTTAACCCTTTCGGTCCCTTAAATGAAGCTGATAGTGCAAGAGAAGCCTAACCTAAGTCCTTTGTATGGACTAATAATAAAAAGTGTTCGTAATGTTAAAAACATGTTCATTATGAGAAAACTGAAAAGCAATTAATTAATTATACATTTACTAGCGACTCGCCCTCGCTTCGCTCGAGCTCTTCCCTAGATTTAGCACAGGCAAAGCCGCGGGATCCGCTAGTTATGCATATAAACCTTCCTCTTGAATCACTCTATCTATTAAAAAAAACCGCATCAAAATCCGTTGCGTAGTTTTAAAGATTTAAGCGCACATAGGGATATAGGGACAGAAAAGGCGACTTTGTTTTATACTATGTAGTGATGATGATTAACTCCGAGTCAAAAATCCGCTATTGTGATGATCATGATAAAAGCTTAACGGAGCTTAAAATATTATTGTGATGTGGAACCATGTTTATTACTTGTTTTCATTTACGATCGTGCCCGATATTTCGGCACTGTTACAATGAATGTACCCGTGACCATGGCTTTTGTATTGTAACTGACCATATAACTTTTTAAAGAATTATATCAACGGAGCTTTTAATAAAAATCACCTTTTAAATGTCTGCTGTTCGGATAGTTCAATATTGCTTCCTCCTTTCAAAAATCATTTTTCGAATATAAATTAAAAAATATATTTATAACTTCATAAAAATATGACAAATAATATGGTTTTCTACGTACTTTAGTTCGCATTCACTGCCCATCGGAAAAATAATTACATATCAAAATTCAAAGGCCACCGCTCGCTCGCTCCGGCGACCGGACTATAAAATGCATAGTAATTAGTCCGTTCATAATAGTGGAGGACTCTCTATCGAGAGCTCATACATCAAAACCGGGCCCCATTAATGGGTAAAATTATTCAGGTTAATAACCATGACTGTGTATGTTCAGTGAATGCTTCCTGAATAGTCCGGCTAACGATTGTTCGCCTCTATTTTAGATGCGTTTAATATAATGATTTATTTTATGTTCTTTCTATACTAGCTACCGCTCGCGGTTTTACATATGTAAGAGCTATTTTTTAAAAGGAAAACTTGTCGATTGGTTCTAAGAGTGTGAATAGGGTTAAAAATATTATTTTGTTTTCAAACTTAATTATTCCTTATATTCAATAATTAATGACTGGATTTGAATTCATAATTGTTTTAGTAAGGGGGAGGGAGGTGGCTTGGTCAAGATACACTTATGTTTTAAATCCATGAAATTATTTTAATGAATCAGGCATACTTTTTCTATGTTCAACCACAGCAGATAGGCTTACCCCTAATAAAACAAAAAAAGAATCAAATTGATCCAGCCGTTATTAAGTTTTGCGAGACCAACAACCATTGCAATTTTTATTAGAAGATATAAAAAATATGTAATTTGTTGATGTATGGAAACACTAATGTTAGCCGCTAGTTTAGTACTTTAATTTCTATTTACCCATATTTTCTACAATTGCAATAATTTAAAAAGTTACATAGGTGGAGTCCGTCAAAGAGAAAGAAACTATTTTCTTTATTAAGGAATAATAATTAAAAATAAATAAAAATAACTTGATATTCTTTTCTAAATAATTTTAAGCAATAGTTAGTTCTTAATTGACTTTTTTCTTTATTAGAAATAATGAATTGACTATGTTTTTCTTATAAAACTATACTTATCAATATATTACACTAATGTAGAAATATATTTTTTTTAAGTGGACTGTATAGTTGGAATCTTGCTGGTAGATAGTGGGCAGTTGACTCGATGACGATTAATAAAAGCAAAACAACGGTTTTCACACTTAACTGTTTATTACTTTGACACATAAGAAACACGTCTGCTCTTGCCGGGAATCCAAATCCGAGAGAGCGAATAACAATGTATGAATGAAATAGCATGATAGACTGAGTGACCGGAATATAATAAATGTTACCATAAAACAAATAAAATTAAAATAATCTAATTACATATTATGTTTTTGTTGGTGTTTCCAACATGCTGCCCACCTACACGGCAAACAACTTTTTTTGTATTATTTTACAAAATAAAAGAATGAAAATATATAGTTTCTTAATTTCTAACACCCTACCTGACAGTACGGTTGTACAATTTAACTACAGCATAGGTTAACAAAGAATCAAATTTAACTAATTTAAGGAAACTTACATTAACACAATAACAAGGTAAGTACATTGTTTAACAAAAATTTTTTTTTCGAAACTTAATATTAAAGTTAAATTTAATACAAGGATAAATTTAATTGAAGCCTTTTATGACCATCAAGTACAAATAAATTTTAAATAGGAACTTAATAAGCTTATAATGACAATTTTTTTTCAACGTTAAGGAACAACTAACAATAATGAAACTTAATCGTTACTATTATAATTAAAAGGTAGAATACAGATACTTGACAAGGACCGATTGTAAATTTTCCCATTTGGAATTTGTAAATTTAACGTTCTAACTTTGCCATCATTACCAGGAAAAACCTTGACTACTCTTGCCATTGGCCAAAACAATGGCGGCGCATTTGGCTCTTTTAAAATTACTAACATGCCTTCAGTTACATTAGGTAGATCATCGCGCCACTTAGGCCTATTCTGCAATGTATTTAAATAATATTTGTGCCATACATTCCAAAATTGCTGAGTCAATTTATTACACATTTGCCAATACTTAAGTCTATGCACAGGTACATCAGCAACATTGCATTCAGGATATGCAACCATAGAGGTTCCTATTAAAAAATGCCCTGGAGTCAGGTAACTAAAATCAGAGCTATCAGAAGACATAGGTAACAAAGGCCTAGAATTTAAAACTGCTTCAATTTGAGCCAGGACAGTGAGTAATTGTTCATAAGTTAATATAGATTTTAAAACAATGCGTTTTAGATGAAATTTCATGCTTTTTACACTTGCTTCTGCAAGCCCAGCAAACACTGGTGAATAACTTGGTGTAAAATGGAATTTTATGCCTTGGTTAGAAGCATATTCTTGTACCAAGGTTTGATGACTGGCAGAAGCGTGCAGCTTATACAAATCAGCCAACTGGTTGCTTGCCCCTCTAAAACACCCGCCGTTGTCGCAAAAGACTTCGCTGGGCAACCCGCGACGAGCGATAAATCGTTTAAAACAGGCTAAAAACGCGTCAGTTGACAAATCTGAAGAAAGTTCAAGATGAACAGCCTTAGTAACAAAGCAAACTATTACACAAACGTAACCCTTGGAAACTACGGCGCGTCGTATTCGCGAATTTTTTACATCTACGGGGCCAGCGAAGTCTATCCCGACCCTGTCGAACGGTCGAGCGGCAGTAATACGCTGCTGAGGCAGGGAACCCATTAGCTGCTTTGCGGTGCTGGCCTTTAATCTGAAACACGTAATACATTTATGTGTTATCTTTTTTATTTCTCGTACACCGTTTATAATCCAATATTTTTGGTTTAAATGAGCCAGCATCAATTTAGGTGCGGCATGTAACAATCTTAAATGCTCATGACTTATTATAAGATCAGTTATAAATGAACCTTTTGGTAATATCATTGGATGTTTTCTTGCAAATGAAAAGTCTGTATTTTGGAGACGCCCTCCCACTCTAACTAAGCCCTGACTATCTAAGAAGGGATGTAATGGTTTTAGGGGACCCTTAACGTTTTCATTATTTTTCAAAGCCTTTATTTCATCCTTAAAATAAATATGTTGTTCATTTTTTATAATTAACATTAAAGCTTGTTGTAATTCAGAACTATGAAGAAAAGAATCTAAATTTTTATTAATGTTTGGTCTGAGATTGTTTATGAATCTTATTACATATGCCATTATTCTAATAACTTTACTAAAGTTGGAAAATCTAGTTAAAAATTGGAAACAGCCCTGATCACTTTGAACAATCAAAGAAACCGCTGACTCGGAGACAACATTCAGCTCAGGTAAGTCAACAGTCAATGCTAAATCAACACTATTTTCTTCGACTGAATAAGTAGGAGAGTGCAAAAACGAGGGCCCGTACCACCAAAGGGCGCATGAAGATAATTCACAGGGATCTACTCCTTTACTGATTAAATCAGCAGGGTTGTCCTGTGACCTTACATAATACCAATTCCAAGCTAATGTTTTCTCTTTAATTATTTTTACTCTATTTGCAACATAAGGTAATAATCTTGTTATTTCTATTTTTAGCCAAGCTAAAACAACCTGGGAATCTGTATATAACATAACACTATCAATTTTAATTTTTACTTTTAAAATATTAAAGACTCTGTCAATTAATAAAGAAAGCAAATGAACAGCATTTAATTCTAATCTTGGTACTGATAACTTTTTACTTATGGGATTGACTCGCGACTTGGAACAGAGTAACAATACCTTAACCTTACCGGAAATATTGACTACTCGTAGGTATATACAACACCCATAGCCAACGGTACTGGAAGCATCAGCAAATCCAATCAACTGCACCGAGACAGCTGACTCAGGAACTGGAACATTTCTCGGTATTTCAATAATATGCATTTTAGACAAACTGTCAATGAAATGAAGCCAATCCACTCTAATGCTTTCAGGTGCAATGTCATTCCAGCCTATACCCTCTGACCAAACTCGTTGCATTAATGCTTTAGCTTTAATAACTATAGGACTAATAAAACCCATGGGATCATAGAAACGTGCTATGTAACTTAAAATATCCCTTTTCGTAGGTTTATCAGTATTAGGTAATGTAGGACAACCAATTTTAAAGCAATCTTGTTTCATGTTAATTGTTAAACCCAATGCCTTCATGCTACATTCTTGTTTTTGTAATTCAAGCTCATCAAACTGCCTTTGAGAATTTGGAATATTATCTAGTAGTGTGGATGAGTTAGACGCCCACTTGTGAGTGTTAAAGTTCCCCAAGCTAAGCAACTCTTGTAACTGTTTCCTTGCATCTAACATAATATTTAGATTTGAGTCTGCATAAAGCACATCATCAACATAACAGTTATTGAGCAATATAATCGCACCTAGCGGATAATCATTCCCAAACCTTATTGCAAGCTCCTTCAGGCAACGTGTAGCTAGATAAGCTGAGCTTTTCAAACCATAAGTAACCGTCTTAAGACGTAAGCATTTTATTTCTTCCTCTGTGTTATTGCGAAAAAGAATATTTTGTAGTGGTGTAAATTGAGGATTAAGCATCACACACCTATACATTTTCTGAATGTCAGTTGAAAAAGTATAATCACCAAAGCGAAACAAGAGAACAATATCAAATAGTTCTTTTTGAACTGGAGGCCCATTCAACATTAAATCATTAAGTGAAACTTTCTTTTTTGTCTGCATAGAAGCATCGAATACTGCCCTAACCTTTGTTGTTGCACTACTTTCATTTATGACAGCATGATGTGGTAAAAAATATACAGAATCCTTATTTAAATTGTAAGAACTAAGTTCCACATATTCAGCGTGATCTAATGTTATAAACTCATTAATGAATTTATTGTATTCAATTTTCAATAAAGAATTTTTTTGTAATTTTTTTTCTAAGTTAAGAAATCTATGATAAGCAGAATCGAATGAGTTACCAAGTATATTGTTTACATCCTCTAATGGTACCTTCAACGGCATATCAACATAGAATGTTTTGTTTACAATTTGAACTGAATTTTGAAAAATACTCTCAGCGAGCTCGTGTTCAGTTAATTTTTCATTAAATGTTTCCGGGACTTGTTCAGCCTTCCAAAAGCGTTTTACAGTTTCATTAACATCAGTCTCGCATGTTAAGCAAAGCAAAGAGGTTACCTTAGACTTAGAGGCCTGCTGTGCAAGCAGCCCTCCCGCTACTACATGTCCAAACCTTGTATTTATTAGTTGTGGTTGTGTTATATTCTCATGCTCAGGCGGCAACAGGACCTGGAAAAACACATCCGCACCAATTAACAAATCTATTTCAGATGGTGTTTGGAAAGTTGTATCCGCCAGAACAGTATTGGCAGGGATATTTATTTCAGAAATATCTATCCTGCTATGGGGGAGTTTACATGTTATTTTCTTAACCACCTGGCAATTTAAAGAGGTTTTATACTTAGATGTTAATGAACACAAGTCCACAGACACAGAAAACATGGAAGTATGTTTTGAATTTGTGACTCCTATTATGTCTAACCTATTTTGAATAGGAGTCAATTTTAATTTCTCGACAACCCTACTTGTTATCATGGATGCTTGAGACGCTGAATCGAGGATAGCCTTCACATGAACTTCGCAGTTATCCTTGCCTATAAGCTTGACCATAGCTGTGGGAAGTAAAATATCATTAAAAGTGTTACCTGACATTAATGTAACAGGTGATGGTGATGGTTCATAATGTACAAGTGAGTTATGGGCTTTCTTGCACTCACTGCACTTGAAATGGAACCTACATTTCTTTTCATGTCGATTTAAACATACCTGACATAACCTTTTATTTTGAACGAACTCGAATCGTTCTTTAGCAGGTAAGCATTTATAAGTTTTACAATTATAGAGTTTGTGGTCACTAGCATTACAATAGAAACATGTTTTGTTACCTGATGAGGTTGATGTTACGTTGACTACAGCTTTCTTGGGCGGGTCCACATGCTCACAATTTTCCAGAGCCAATGCCCTCTTCTCGAGGAAATCTAAGATCTCCTGAACTGTGGGATATTGCTTTCCATCTCGCTCCAATTGGTAGTGTTCCTTGGTATACTTATCTAATTTGCGTAACAAAATACATAAAACAATCTCATCCCATGCTTCAACTTTAGAGCCTAAATTCTTTAATGATGTTAGTATTTGTTTGACCTGGGATACAAATTCCCTTATACATTGAGGGGAGGACTTTACTACCAAAGTTTTGACATCCAATAAAGAACCATTAAGTTCATTTACAATGAGGAATCTGTTATTGTATCTTTCATCTAACAACCGGAGGGCTTCCGGGTAACTTTCACTACTTAATGGCAAATTCTTAATTAAATCGAAAGGTTCATTATTAAGAAATGACCTCAAATAATATAGCTTAGAGATATTGTCCAATGTTACATCTTTACTAATAACAGAATTGAATAGGTTTATAAACGGTGTATAGTCACTATACTTACCAGTAAATTTGTCTATTTGTATAGTAGGTAGACGTAACTTAGTGTTATTACTCTGCGCAGTAGGTTCCTGCATAACTTTACTTTGTTTTTTATTAATTTCAATATTCAAAGTGGAAATGACGCTATAATATTTATCTTCAATTTCACAGTAATTCTCTGAATCACTAGGATCCAGAGCTAAGATTAACTTATTACACTCATCATACTCAGCAAAAATCTTAACTAAACGATCCCTCTTTGCTACTACACTTTCGTATGAGTCGGCGACAAAACTTTGTTGGGACAGCCTTGTAATGCTTCCCTTTACATATCCCCTTGAAGAGATGAGTTTTTTTAGATCTGCCATAATGCTTCACTATGTATAACAAGCTATTCAACTTAAATATAATACTAGTTAACACAAATATTAAAGTCACAATGTAAAAACTTTCTTCACTTGCAACTTGAAAACTTCTTCGTTGTAAAACTTTAAACTGCGCAAGATGGCGTATGGGAAGCCGAATTTTGCTTGCGCAAACGCAATACTGTCGTGAACGAGCGAATGAAGTGAACCGTTGATCACAGCGTAGGCCGCTGATTGGCGGACAGCAACGTGACGTTTGAAGAGCGAATCCAAGTACGCCGTTGATTGGCTGACGGGCGAACCGCGCGATTGCTGCACACTGCAACGACCGCTGATTGGCTGATTCTGACCCGCGCTAAAACTCGACGAATGAAAGGTCGACTTGATGCACGCCGCGACGACCGCTGCTTGGCTTGACTTCTAGCCGCTTTTACCTCCTTTTTCGATATCGATCTTTTGATATTTCTGCAAATGGATGTTTCTCCTTCGTTGCAGGTTTTAAAATGCTCCTCGAACCTCGTGGATCTCACGGAAAGCTGTTTCTCGTTGCGTAGTTGTAGAAATACACGATGCGTTGCCGCCACACTCGAAGCCACGCCACCACTATCCGGCTCGAAGGACCAAAAATGTAGAAATATATTTTTTTTAAGTGGACTGTATAGTTGGAATCTTGCTGGTAGATAGTGGGCAGTTGACTCGATGACGATTAATAAAAGCAAAACAACGGTTTTCACACTTAACTGTTTATTACTTTGACACATAAGAAACACGTCTGCTCTTGCCGGGAATCCAAATCCGAGAGAGCGAATAACAATGTATGAATGAAATAGCATGATAGACTGAGTGACCGGAATATAATAAATGTTACCATAAAACAAATAAAATTAAAATAATCTAATTACATATTATGTTTTTGTTGGTGTTTCCAACAACTAATATACTATTTAAAAGAAATTAGTCCTATGATACTCTGTCCATATTATATTTAAGTTTGAGTGCACTTATTAATAATAGTATGCATCAATATACAGTATACGCTGTTAAAACGTGACTCCACTTTGTGTAGTACAAGAACTAATAAGTCGTGAAACGTTACAACCTAGTGTGTACAACAAACAGTGTTGTATCTACATTTTCCATACTAAAAAATCATATTATGTACTTTCAGTAGTTCATATACATTATAAATACGAATGGTAACAAGTGTTATTTTATTCTTATACAAGTTATAAATATTTTATTTTCATGAAGAATAAACAAAACATTTTAGAGTAATCACAAATCGTCGGTACTTAAACATACCAATATTTCAGCTCGATCAATCACTCCCATAGCATTTGTTTTTTTCTATTCCCAAAAACACCCCATGCGTTTTCAAATCGGCTAATAATCGCTGTTAAAAAGAAGGATTCGTACATAGACGTGCACACTCGTACGTATATAATCTTACCTATACAAAGAACTCTTTCAGCGATCGCAATTAAAGACAGGTTGGATGCATTAGGTGCATTCTCGTGGAAATGGGGGGTGGCCTCTGAGGGGAGGGGGTGGTGGCTAACTCACTTATGCATAGAACGGTGGCTCTGATTCAATTTGTACCGTTTTATTGAGTGTAAATTGCTACAGGCAGGGAGGCTGCACCACTGGCACCTAGAGCAAATTCTGTTAAGACTGGAACGCAAAGTACGTTACTTGCTTTGATTTTATATAAATTTACTTTTGCTTTATATTTGATTGTTCTTGAAATTGTTTTTTGTTACGTTTCATCCTTGGTTATAGGTTTGATTCCCGCTTGATTAAAAAACAGCTTAGGAAGCATAAACTTACATGATAAAATGTTTTTCTTAATTCACTGTAAAGAATTTAGATTATTTATTTCATTAGAAGAAAATAAAAAAGCTTTACATGCTTAGTATTTCAATCGAAACCTCTTGTTTACGTATACACTTTTTACTAACCTAAAATAAGATTATTTGATTAAATTTTATAATAATTAAAAGATAAATAAGATTAAATGTTTACTTCCATATTTTTAAAGTGTCTTCAATAAAAACTTATTTTTTGCTGTCATTTCTTGCAATATCAATAGATAGAAAATATTTGAGTACGTGTCCGGAGTTCGATGGAGCTTATTTAAGTAGAGTGCATGGTCTCTACACGATAATGAATGTTAGGGTGGAAATAAAGCTACATATATACTACCTGTTTTTGTTTGATACATAATTTTTAATTTTTATGTTTTATTAAATATGTTGGGACATATGTTATTATTTTTTATAAATATGTATAAATAAAAACATAACATATGTTTATCTTATTTACATTCCTAAATCATTAATTCGATTATGATGAAATTCTGGAACTTGTGTATTCCTGGGAGATTTCTATTATTTTACCACCAAAACTAATAATTCAGTAGTCAATCTAACCGTTTTCCAGCTATTATTTACTATTAACATCGATCATACATGATGGCATCCAACACTATTGGATCACTATTGGAAAAGTTTGTATGTGTTTATGTTTGTTACTCTACGCTAAAATGACTAGACAAAAAATAAAATTTACTTATAGACTACTTATGAACTGGAATGGAATAAAGCATCCGAGTAAAAACAGAATAAGTCGCTAGTACATAATGTGATAAAATCTAATTATTTATTTCAAAAGAAAGCAAAACTATTAGTGCATTTAACTCTAACATATGGATAGTATGCAGCAATTAAAGCAACAAATGGGGGGTCGCGTCCTAGGGTCCGTCCCTTTTCATGTGCCATGTCATTTTGAAAATGGGTTTAAGGTGAGTTTTATTATTTAATTTAGTTACTGCTTTTAAATCGTTTCTGTGATAAATACCAAACAAACATACTCGTATTATCTAATAGGTTATAACTCGACCGGTACTTTTAATCAAAATTTCGCTTCGCTTTTTGTGGCAATAGGCAGTCGCATGTTATATATTACATATATTTATTATTAAAAAGGCAGTGGTGGCTCAGTCGCAATGAGCAAGATGGGGAAAACTTAAAGGGGGTTTTAATCCAGGTCTTTTAATACTTCTGATATATTCATAAAATATGAATCATTTCTATAATTTTATTTTTTCCTTATTGTAAATGAAATTGTTAGTATCTTTTTAAAGTGTTCGAAAGAGTGAATGTTAATTCCGCCTACATATACTTGCCTGTCATGGTACACTTTGACTTGTGGTAGACTCGTTCTAACGACTGAATATGGCTCGTTGGAGCGCAATTTTGAGCATGATTTTTAAATGTTTTAAATTTAAAATATTAAAACAAAAATGTTTTTATGAAAACCATTATAATATTAAAGCATTCTTTCATCTAGTACTAACTAAAAGTCAGAAGTCGATTGCATAATGATTGCGTTAGGAGGGGTAAAGACGCAGGGGTCCGCCCCTTTTGATGTCACACTTGATTCGGAAAGCAAGTACTGTCTCTAATTGTTTTATGAGATGGTTATATTTTAATCTACAAATCAAATACCATTTTGTATGAGTACGACCGCTGTTTCAGATTAATTTAGCGTGTTTAATGTTAACGTCTCATTAAATAAAGCGAATATTTAAAGGCAATTTTTTTCTGATTTCTTATTAATTGTAATTAAAAATCTTCACAAGTACTTACATTATAAGTAATTTGTCTTCTTGGTTTTTATATTTAATAGCTCGTAGTAGGTTTTAGGGTTCATCCATTAAACAAATGGAAACAGACATTATTTTCAATAAATGGTTGTGGTTAACTTCAATAACGTAAATATACCTTAAAATGAAGGATATTTAAGTAAATCATATATGAAAAAATTTTTCTATTTAGTATCAAGTACCAACTTCTAATACATGTTGTTTTCATTTAAAAATATTATAAAGTATAATTTACCGCTTAACAGAATCCTTTCAATTTTGAATTCAGTTAAAAAGAACAGTTCCATTACAATTACGTCTTAAGCATAATTTTGCTTACAAAAGTGAAAAAGTATTTGCCCAAGATCGTTTCGGGCGTCTTCGCCAGCCTAATCGGGAAGGGGTGAATTTAAATGAAGCGGAAGATATTCGACATTTCTTTGTGTAATTTAAGCTACTTATAATTTTAATGCTATAACGAGGGAACCAACAAAATTAGTGCTTTATTGTGCATACGAATAAAATATTTTTACTAGTAAGTAAACTTAACACTTATGTAACAGTACTACCCAATAACCCTAGTTTCTCGATTTATTTTGGTTTCTTAAGTGTAAAAGAGTACCTACATGATAAACAATAGTATGAACCTACAAATTATTCTAGCTTTTTTTTTTAAGCAAGAGGTAAAAGATTTTTCGATAGGTTTTTCGGAAAAAAAGTTTTTTTTTATTCTAATTGAATATATTTGAAATGGTAGAGCACGCATTCAGCCCATACATATCATAGCCATACATAGGTCAGACCATTGCCCACCACGCTAGCCAAGTGCGTGTGTAAACACATATCTTTTCATACACTCTCTCGGAGAAGGAGGATCATCAGTATCGAAAGAAAAAAAGATATTAAATACTCTGTATATCATGACATGATGGATTAATTATATATAAGTCCCGCTGAGTTTCTTTCGCCAGTTCTTCTCAGGTCAGAGGTTTCTTCTTTCCGAACTGGTGGTAGACTCGTGACGTTCAGTAAGAAATTGTAACAAATTTCATGTTGAATAAAATATTTTGATTTAATTGCTTTTTTTCGCTTTAATTTACAAAAACATTGGAAATTAAAATGAAAAAAAAAATTTGCACTCAACTACTTCAAATTATTATAACATTGTTTACCAACATAAAAATCAAGTCAAGTCAAAGCTAACCCCAAGATATAAAACTTAGTTTAATACTCCATAAAACCATTAAAATACAATAGTACGTAACAATGCAAGGGGACAGGCAAATTACATTTTATCGCCAATAAATGACCTACAGGAATGTCTTTCGCATTCCAAAATGCCATGAGCACCTTTAAATTATAAATGGGGGTTTAAAATAAGAAAGCATGGGAAATATTAGGCTTCTTCAAAATATCGTATTTTATAATAATTTTTAATATTATACGTTTGATGTTCCATTACCTAGAAATGGCTGGACAATTTTGAATTAAATTACATACATAGGTTATAACCTGGCTGTAACACATAGGTTATCCTAATAGGCATACTAATAAGCATTATTAAAATTCTTAACTGCATACTATATTGCATAACGTAACGTATAGTTTTACACTTTCATTATTATATCAATTTCGTTTCAAACAGTAATTCAACGACTAAGTTTAAAATTTTTATGACTAAAATCAGCAGACTCTTCGCGTGATATTTTCAAAGGAAAATGAATAACGCATTTCTGAAGCTCGAACTATAAATAGAAGAACTGAGATTCTCAAAACTCCTCGAGCTCAATTGAGAATTTGGCAAACTTGGCTCTGACAAAGTTGATGAAACTTACTTACGGCACGAACTGAAATACCTTTCAAATAGAATTTAAAGTCAGAATTTATTAAAATTAGGATATTTTATTTGTGGGCTGGCTCTTTACAAAATATTGCCCTTTTATGTCAGCGAAAAGAGTTAAAATGGCAATCGTCTAAGACTAATTAGAGACCCACTTGTTATATAACTTCTTGAGATTTGAATAAGCTATGCCAAATGGGCCTATTCCTGTTATTCATATTACAAAATTAAGAATTTATTCGTAAAAACTTCAAATTTTAACTTGATTTCTAAATTTAACAGTTGTTTCTTAATAATCTGTTCTATCCCAAAGTGATTTCTTATTCTCTTTCCAACAACAGTCAATACGGAAATTTAAGAGACATATCTGAATATATAATGTTAAACAATAAAACCACTAAAATACATGATTTTACGGTAATTACGGAATTCTAAGTGCAGGAGTTTAACTCGCACTTAACTGATATTATTTTCATATTTCTATACTTATTATCATAAGTGTTTTATTAAATGGCAAATTCTCATAACAGCAAAAACAAATAACGGGAAGTGCTAAAAACTAAAATATGAATGTACTCCCGCGAGCTTCCCGCGCCGCTTGATCGACACGATTCCGAATAACCGTAATGTCGATAATGCATCCGGGCGAAAAGCGCGAAATATCAGAGGTAATCGTCAGTAGTCTAAGAGATTACGACTTATTACGAGATATTTAATAATAAATCTGTCTCAAAAATCATACGGAAAAATACTCGTTTTCACAACAGTAAATATTTACTAAACATATAAAAATATTTTAAATATGCAGAAATAAATGTAGTGTCAAATGTAGATCGATTTTTGCAATGAGTTTTAAAATTGCCTTGTAACATATTTAAAGACTATTGATATATGTAAGTCAGAATTTTTATAAGCTTAGTAACTTAATCTCATTCCTGAATATTTTATTGTTTATTTGACAATAACCAGACGTGGCAGGTTTCTGTAATAAAATCTACTTTAATTAAAGATGTTATGAATTTTGAAAGTTTACATAATATTATATATTTTTATCGGAAAAACTCGGTTGTCAAGTAACTTTATAATAGTGAATTACAGTTAGTCTCGGTGATATATATCAAAACTTAAATAATTTATTCAATAAAATTCAATTTTCTATATTATATTGGATAAATTTTGTAATATTCTGTACACTGTCTGTACAATTGTACAATCCTTATATTTTGATTATACTATTACTAGCGCGAGCGGAGCAGCGGGTTCCGCTAGTTATACATTTAAACCTTCCTCTTGAATCACTCTATCTATTAAAAAAACCGCATCAAAATCCATTACGTAGTTTTAAAGGTCTAAGCATATATAGGTACAGATTGCGGGAAGAGACTTTGTTTTATACTATTAAGTGATACCATACAATATACATCGGCTCTCTGCCTACAACAAAATATACATGAAAAATAATTCGAAATCATAATCAATATATTCGCACTCGCAGTTTATTTCCATTCGAGATCTGAATTCGCTTTCTTTCGCTTCATTGCTCGTTGATAAAATAAGTAAGTTTCTTCACTCGACTACGCTTTCACGTTTCGATTCACTTAAAATTTTGTTTCATTAGTTTTAAAGTAATAAGGAAAATTTTTGCAAACTTCGATGCGATGTTTGTTTTTAACATCGAGTAAGATTCAATGCAGTGTTCGAGGCAAAGTTCGATTTCGAAATTAAATTAATTCAAACGAAGAAATATCGCCCACTTCTTTTTAGAGAGCTTTCATACTTTCTACAGTTTAAGTTGTAACTTACGTCATTGGTAAATTGAAGTACATTTCAATAACTTTAATTTGTTAATTTTTTTTTGTTATTTGAATATTCTTTAAAATTGACAAAAACAAATGTGAAAAATCTATTTATTTTATCCATTAAAGGTATCTTAAAGAATCTCAGTTTTCGTGGTTATAAAGATACTTCTACACTCACGCTTCTCAAACATTAGTTTAAAAACGTTATTAAACATTTGTTCGTGAAGTTTTATCGCAAAAAATTATCTTATGACAACATTTTTATTTTTTTTATTCATAAATGATTTCTAAGATAATTTGGATAGATATTTTTGCTAAAATAATTTGGATAGAACCAAACTAATCCGAAGTGGTAGTAATAAAGGTTCTAGGAAAATTTCTTCAGCCTTTTTTATCAGTGTGGAAACTTTCAAAACAAGTAACAATAGTTATGTTAATGACTGTTAAAAAAGTGTACGTATTAAACAATGTTAGACGAAATTATCATATTGCGTGACTTATAATTTATAGATTTAACTTATACTTTGTTAGATATTTAATTTGTTAAAACGTTTCATGCCAAATGGCACTTCGAAGCGCCGTCGCCGCTCTAGCGTATAGATTCTGCAGGAGGTAACACAATTAACCGGCGCGCCCGCCCTCAGAGGAATGCATCGCACCTCTAACTTAATATTCTAGCTGTGAGAGCTAAAATTATAAATAGCATAGATCATTTTTTCGACTATGAAAACTTTTACTATTACGAATGGATTTTTTCAACAAGAAAAATGTTAGGAAATGTTCTACTTATCTTATCAGTGTGGAAGCTTTGAAACCATCAAAAACATCTAATTCGACGACACGCGTGGCGCAGTTTGTAGTGGCCCTACTTGCTGCGCCAGCGGTCGCGGGTTCGAGTCCCACTGGGGGCATACATTTGTTGAGCACCAATGTTTTTACTCCAGTCATGGATGCTTATATTTATAATATGTATGTATTTAAACTTATATATGTGTGGTATATCAACCATCTAGTATCAATAATACAAGGTTCGTACCTTACCGTGGAACTAGATAGTGCTGTGTGTAAATGTCCATAACATAGTGATGGATGTCAAAACAAGTTAAAAGTAAAAGCTAGAGCTAGATACGATGATTAAAGATATTAGCTTGAATTAAAACGATATTGTAAATTTTAATCTTTCCTTTGTATTTCAAAATCTGAAGCGTTGTAAGCGTTAAGTTATGCATAGTCACGGATAGATTACTGGCAGACGTCTAACGCTATTTGCAATGGACTTCGCTGTAGTGTTGAACACAATCAGAAAAAAAAACATTGTTTGTTTGCGTATCTCGTTGCTTGTTCACACAGTGAATTAATTAAAATAGAAATTTTATTTTACTATAAATAAACAGTAAAATAACTAAATTGTTAGTTTAATAGTTTAATGTACATCCAAATAGAACCCCCATAGAACATAGTAAAGCAAATATCTACGAAATTTTATTGGACGTGAATATTTCTGTATAAATAGGTATCGAGGCAAGGTGCATGACAGTAGACACCCTCGTTCAATCGAAACGTTCTCCAAATGGAATTAGAGTTGGCGTGCCGCCGGCGGCGACCCCGTGGGACTCGCCGGGATCCGAACGCGGATAGTCGGTGATTGCTTTACTGTTTACACTGCCACGATTGCAGATAGAATTGAAACTGGTGTGTAAGCGGGTTTAGGATCAAAAAGGGTTTTAGAAAGTCTCTTTTAATGTATGGTGAGCATCGGTTACGAGCAAAAAGTATTGGAACCAATACGGCTTTAGATTAAAACTGGATCTAGCTTCATTTAGATTTATTTGACTTGTCGCTCATCGGTAAATTCGATAGTCGCTTCTCTTTGGTATTTAAATAGTTTTAGTATACACGAAATTTTCAACGTAGGGATGTGATGATTAATGCTTGTAGCTAAGTGTAAATATTAATAAAAGATATTATTTTTTATTATATTTCGATTTATGAAAAATCGAATCGAAATAGAAAAGTTTAAAATGAGTAATGAATTTGCTACTGATTAACGATTAGTGGTAATCGTTACATAATTGCTGTAGTAATTTCCAATTTCCAAAATTACCATCTAAATCAGTTCAGGGGCTAATACTAAGAGTATTAGCCCTTGAAATGATTAGATGCAACGGTAAAAAAACAACAGACATATTGTCACTCTAATAATAATTATATGCATAAAGGTTGTACGTAGGTACCTTATATATTGCTATTATTAAAAATATTCGAATAAAAATCAATAGCAGGAACGCCATTGGATTTTTGTCGAAAGGATAATGAGGTGGGTCTGCCCGCGGGCCGCAATCAATCAGGTCGGACGCACCGTGAGCCGTCTTTGTGCGGATTATCTTGCGCCTACGATAGGTCTTCGCTAATCGAACAGCATTTGCTACTATGTAACTATAAGTTTCATTCAAGCTTCATAATAATCAATAGCAATAATGAAATAGAGCCTTTTATTTAAATATATACTCAGTTATCTATTACATATAAAGATTAGATCTTCTTCTAGTATAATATTTGAATTTTGGGTATTTTCAGCAGATCTGTTTGACAATCACCAAAGGACTCGTACAACTGTTTCCGTTCATGACTCTCTTGAACCACTCTCATTCACATCACTCTAAACTTATTTAAAGTCATCATTCCATCATCATCACCATCATCATGAAAACGGATTTAAATTTAAAAAAATCCAATTCCTCTTCTATCTCTTTAGAGGTAAAATTCTTTCTTAGAAGGTACTTTCTTCTCACGAATTTCTACTTTCTGAGATTTCATGATTTCTTATATCATAATATATATTTTTCTTTTATATAAATACACTTTTTACAGGTTTGTTTCCTTTTTAAGATATTTTACTTATTTACAGTACATAATGCAAGTAAAGCTACAGGATATGGTAGATATAAAGAAGATTCAAAGAATATGAGGGACTTTCCACTTGCTATTAGGAAACATTTCGGACGCAGTTAGATAGAGCGGTAGTGGAACAAAGTCGTCGCATAATTTAGTGACGTACTCTTATACTTTCAACTCTTAAGGACTTAATGTGTTGTTTTTCTTAAATACATTTTATTTATAATACGGCAATATAATATAATTATGTTATTATGAAAAAGCAAATTTAAATACTTTGTAACGTTATTACAGGGGTTACACTCGACAAGTTCAAGCGCACTTCAGGAGTCAGTAATGACTCATGATTATATATAATACGATGTCTGTCTTTATTTTTTCTAAACGTAATTTTTATAATTTACGCATCTATTCTACCCCTTTCATTTTGTAAGTTTTGTTAACGTTTACTAAAGCCATTAAGCTTAATTTGTTATTTTGTTTTATCTTACTTTATGTGTAATTAATAAAAAAAATATGTGCTATATTTGTTTCTTAATACAAAATTTAATTATATATCTTTCGAATAGATTTTACAAACACTATTTCACTTTTTATTATGTGCCTTATGGTTGCCCAATAATCATGTATCAAATATATACACACTAGAACTTTTAAAAATTCATTAGTTTAGTAATTTGAAAAATATATCGACATATTTCTGGGTAGTAGAAGTAGTAAATTATTATTGATATGAAAGCTTTTTAATGTACGTATTCATGTATTACATGGCGAAAACAGGGTTGTCAGGCGCAAAAAATAAAGAACCGGATGCAGATTCATATTTAGCTGGACAATTTGCCCCCCTTATGGGTTACCAAAGAAAAAAAACTCCGATAGAATAAGAATGATTTTAAGATATAAGATAGTTGTGTATACTAGTATTAAATACTAATAATTATTTTCATCGAATGGTAATCGAACGTGCTATCTTCGCCATGGATGGATTCACCGAATATATTCGAACCGTTTCAAAGGGTAATTGAAAAGGTTACAACCGAAAAAAAACGAGTTTTACAAGTGAAAAACAAAAACGTTAACTAGACCCAATATGCAACCCAAGTACTCTATAATCTTGCGAGACGCTCGACTAAAGCCCATTGAAATGAAATTATAAAATATTTTTTGGTAGTAACGTCGCACAATACGGGGTCACAGCCCATTCAGGATTTTCAAACACCTACGTTAAAATTGTAAAGGGCTGAATAAAAAGGCAGTCGCGGTACAATGCGAAAACTCATTTTGTAATGTTTTTTCACTTTTAACCCGCAAAAAGGCACGTGGGTGATGAATCGTTATATTCGTTGTTATTACGACTGTGCCTTCAGTTGAGTATGAAAGGATCATTGTATGAGGATATGATCCTATGATGAACTCCCTTATGTACGTTATTTCAATAGACTGTATATTTTTTTAGATGTGCACATTAAAATTTATGCTTTAATTTTTATGTGCATTTACAGTTACTTTTAACTAAGTTCTTTCCTCTTTTAAAAGTTTTAAATAATTACATTTTGATCTATACTGTATATGTTTACAATCCATAACAAGTTTATAAAATACTAGCGCCTCACCCTCGCTTCGCTCAGGTCCCTAGACTTAGCGCAAGCGAAGCCGTGGGTTCCGTTATTTAAAATAAATACAATTTCTAAAATAAAAGAAGCCTAAGTTATTTCTTATAATATTAGCTATCATAGATATAATAGAGTGAAAATCCTGTCAAAATCGGTCCAGCCGTTTCGAAGATTAGCCGAAACAAACAGACAGACAATTTTGTAAGTCGATTTTTTGGTGTTAGTATCGAATATACTTTTATATGCATTTAGTGAAAAGCTATTAATTTGAAATATAGATTTTACTTTGTCGGAAGTTATGTAGTATATAAAGCTTAAGCTAAAGCTCATTCGTTATCTTCAAGTCATAGAGACAAAGCTGCTATTGAAAGAATTTCAAAGCCATGTTTAATAATAGATAGTTTTTATAGCCGAAAAAACAAACAATATTATCTTCAAAATTTAAAATAATATAAATTTTAAATGACAATTATAAATTCATAATTTAGTAGTCTAAACAGTAAGAAATACTGATCCAATTTACGACAACAGGTAATAAATAAGTATGGATAGGACGTTTTTCTTTCTAATTCATACAAATTCAAATGATACTCAGGGGAACGACTTGTAAAAATGAAATTCCTGTGTAGCTTCATTTGTTGCTGCTTAGCTACAAGTTATTAATTTACATAGATTAAACAGTTACGTATGCAAGCATGTACATCTATCTAAATCAAATTTAGACGTTAAAATTATTCTCAAAATCGTTCTTTTAGTCCTACTGAATCTTAAGTACCGGCATCATAGCCCAAAAGCTCATAATTTAATTACGAAGTAATATAATTGCACATATGCAGAATCGAACTCGCAACCAACCCAGTTGTTAGTGACAGTGCTATTGCGCCAATACGTTATTTTTTTCACTATCTAAAATTACATTATAAATGCTGTAATATTAAAATTAATGTTATATGTAATTTAAATGGTTAAGGCAACGTAGTCCCCAGGCACAGCGGCGCGGGAAATAGGTGTTAAATTTATAACAGCCCGTGTGCGACACCTCACTAACTACTGTGATTATTTTTTATAGAGTTGCGTGGAAGTAATGGCTTTTATACAGTTTTTCCGTAAAATATACTCAAGTTTTGTTAATTTTAGGGTATATTGTAAAAGTTTCCTTAATTTTTTGGATGTCAAGTACTAAAAACTTCTTAGCAGTTTATATAATAAATGTGCATGTCAAAGTGTCAAGATAGTCAAGATTTTTGTTTTTAATCATTAAAGTACGGATCCTAATATTAAATTCTAAAGAAAATAAAATACTCAAGGGTTAATTTTATTTATTGTGATTACAAATATAGAGAATAGAATTTCTTTCACATTTATGCATTTTCTGTTGAAGAATTATAACCTTTTTTTATATGACTGATATAAACTTTTTCATACGAAAAAAGGGATCCCACAACCATCTCTTAATAAGATGATGCACGTCACTTTATGCAATAATAATGAACATATAAATTTAATTATATTATTATTACTGTGGTACAAATTATTTTAGATATCCATAATGTAATTGATGAAATCTCTTTAATGCTTCCAAAACATGATCACTAATTGACAACACTATAGTTATTAACTATTTATCTCTTAATCCCGAACTCGAGTGGGATTACGACGCGCGCGCCGCTAATCCCGTGCGAGGATGCAAGTGTATCCCGGCGGATCCCGGGGCATGGGATTGTTTACACTGCATATTGGGTGTTGGGAACTATCCCAGCTGGGGCTTGCTGTCTAGATGCTCTTGATTGCATTTTTAAATAGTGCACTAAAATTTTAATACTACTTATACATTTTACAAGATAAGAAACCTGTACAGCTTTTCATGGGCTTAAAAACTTAATATACAATATAATTAATACAGGTATAGAAGATAAGAAAATTGTACAGCATTTGCTTTCGAGAGCTTATAAACTATTCCTCTAAATAAATCCGATATCAATCTGCCTTCACATGCATTGTAATACACAGTATTTTTATGAACGATTTTTTTCTTTTCTTGCAATAACAAGTAGTTCTTGCGTTTCATAAGATGACATAACCTGGGTTTATACAGGACCACCTAAGACAAGTTAACAAAGCTTGTTGGATTATCCTTTCGTGATATGATTGTACAATAAAAAAATCATTTAAAAAAATAGTTGAACTAAACACTTAACAGAAGATTTTAACTTGTTTTCTATGTTAATTTTCTTCATCGTCATCGTCGTGAATATTAGACGAAGTTGAAGCTATTAATCATACTTAATAACTACATACCTATTACCTATAAGTGACTGTCTGCATATGGCGCGTCCGCCGCTATCAGTGTACGGAACCAGCGGACCGTGGCGTAGCATCCCTTGTTTGAGCTTATTAGTTTAGGGTTCACGTAAACTATCTATACTAATATTATAAACGCGAAAGTTTGTAAGTATGGATGTATGGATGTATGGATGTATGGATGTTTGTTACTCTTTCACGTAATAACTACTGAATGGATTTTAATGAAACTTTACAATAATATAGCTTATACATCAGAATATCACATAGGCTACAATTTATAAAGATATTGTGTGAATTGTCCAAAATATGACGATAAGTATCAAGTAAGTAGTAAAAAATCTACCATCTGCGAGCTATTCTGGCGTGCGCTG
The DNA here is from genome assembly GCA_905231865.2 of Boloria selene. Classification (NCBI taxonomy): domain Eukaryota; kingdom Metazoa; phylum Arthropoda; class Insecta; order Lepidoptera; family Nymphalidae; genus Boloria; species Boloria selene. Next base: position 410,985 of record HG993145.1, read on the forward strand.
CCAAAACCGCTAGAGTTATACATATGTAATGTATGATGGAAATGTTTATCTTAACAAGCGACTCACCCTCACTTCGCTCGGGATCGTCCCTAGATTTAGCGCGAGCGAAGCCGCGGGTTCCACTAGTATAACCATAATGTAAGTATGATTTCATTAAAATTAGGGGTTGTGGAAAAGTACTAGGTTCTAAAATGAGAATAAGTATTTATATAGATACCCCAATTATTTTTTAAAACCTCTTGGAATATTTTTTTTAGAATTTCGTTAGTGTCCTTTTTATTTTTTTTATTTCAATGAGAACATTCTATGGTAATTAAATAGCTACATAAGAACTTCGACATCAGAATCGTTGTTAGTAGTATTTCATTCATATTTTATTTGTGAAATATGTATTCTGATTTGCATAAAGCTATGTACCTTTTGAATGCTTTAGAGATTGAAAATATAAGGGTTAAAAAAATGGAACAATTATGATATCACTTACGTAAAGTGTACATATTAAGGTGAAATTTTGAATTTTTAACTTGTAGCCTTTTTTAACTTCTTACTGCTGGGCATTCCTTCAATAGACCATAGTGCACCAACTGCGTGTTGGCTGACTTCACATGTCTTTCGAGATCTTACTAGGTTCTCTCAGACGTCCAGGAGAACAACTTTTATATATAATTTAAAAGTTATTCTCAATATGAATGTCTCAAAAGGAAGCTCGCACAAGCAGTCAAAACTACATGAGATAGCGAGTAGCGACGCACTCAGCACTTCCGCAGGCATCGGGCCTTGAACGAGATATAGCCTCTTGTATTCTGATCTATGTTTTTATATATATTATTTTTGTTGTAATATTACAAATGTAAAAATTTGCTTTGTGGTTGTTTATTTTTTTATAGTTTACCTTTTCTTAGGAATATTACTAGTATTTAAGGTTACAGATACATTTCAATTTAAAAAAGTGTATAGAATAGAAGCATGCACTTAAAAAAAAGAAAACAATAAAATAAAAAATTGCATCGGCCGGGAATCGAACCCGGGCCGCCCGCGTGGCAGGCGAGCATTCTACCACTGAACCACCGATTTTTTCTTATCTATTCTTTAAAAATAATTTAAATTTGATAAGATTATGGATAAATTATATTTAAAAAAAAGTAAAGTGACGGTTATAGACTAGTTACTATGTTATAACTAAATTCCGTACAAAAAGGTATTTGTAAGGTCTTTATAAATTGCTTGCTAAGCATACATGAGCTTTAACATTTTTTTTACTTTACAACCTAAAAGTTGTTTTTTCGAAGTAATTAGTAGGCGAGTCTTAGAATTAAGTACTTTAAAATTTTAAAGTGAAGCGTATATGTACATAGTTATGTATAGTACATAAAGTCCTGGGCGATAGATCGTGAAGCCACAGCTGCACCGACGTAAGTGGCATTTAATTAAAAACATGTCAAACGTTTGCGAGGGATTATTACTAGATTGCTAAGAGGCTATGCTTTATATCTTATATACGAGGTACGCCCAGCTTTCTCTCGGCTTGGTAGAACCGCCTTTATAAATTATTTTAAGAGCGCGGTAGGACATTGTTTCTAAATTTAATTCTGGCGTTTCGTTTCTTTGCGTAATGTTAAAAATTTAGTGTTAAAAGTGTTGAAGAAATAGAAATAATTGACATTTACTTAATTTAATATTAAAATATAAATGTTATATGCAAGAAGAGTCTACGGCTTTCAGGACTGAACCAAAAACAAAGCAGTCTTTGACGACAGGTTTTGCACTGTTTGAACCATATCTGCTGTCGCTGTGTCAGTCGACGCAGGTTCATGTCCCACTGGAGGCATTCATTTGTGATGTGTTGTGAAATTTCTGTGTTAATATTCAAACATATTTAATATTTATACCTTCTATCTTTCGTCACATATGAGTTTAACTTTTATAGACAATTCACAACGACCAATATTCCATAGTCACATAATATATCGAAATATATTCTTAATAAAAATGTTTGCTAAGAATCATATTTATAATATGTATATGTATTTAAAGTTATATATGTACAGTTCGCGTCACGTAAAAAGAACGCTGGAAGAAAGTGGTGGGGGGTGTGTTTGCGCATCGGTACATTCGCATACGAAATTCCTAAGCCTATTATTTTATTGTTGAACTAGCCTTTCGCTCACGATGTATATTGATTATCGGTAGGTACATTGAAAAATACATTAGATAGTATGTCATTAAATAGAATTCTATTAATTAATAAAATATGTTTGATTCAGTGTAGAATGTTTAATTTACTAACAAAAAATTTAATTAATTCGTTTAATATAGGTATATTTTTTAATTATTAACTGCAATATTATCAGATTCTCTCTTTATAAAACAATATAGGTCAAAAATATGTTTGCACAATTTTTTATATAAAATCATTTCGTAATTAATAACTTTTGTGTGCGCGATGGTATTTTGAACTGACAAACCAATAGCGAGCCGGAAAGCATGCGGTGCGTGCCTTGACGTCCCGCGCCCCGCGTCTTACCACCAAATTGGCCGATAAATAGCCTCTGCGCAACTTGACAGCCAGCGTTCTTTTTACATGACGCGAATTATAGTATATCAACTATCTGTTATCCGTAACACAAGCTTCCTTCGTAAATTACCACGGAACTAGATGGCGCTCTGTGTAATAATGTCCAACATATTTATATTATATCTAACAATAGGGAGAAGAGCACTCACGTGTCTAAGTGGTTTAATTAAAAATATGTCAAACGCCTGCCGAGGATTATTGGAACGGATTGTTGTTTGGCTCTCGGTATGTGCGGGTCTACACGTCCCTGCGGTTTCTAATTGTTATTTTAAGTTAAGCTTATACATAAAATATAGATAAAACTATATTTTTAGATTTATTTTGATTTATGATTCCCAAAGTTTCGATTTTTTTATATAAGTGGTGCAGGTACAAATCCCGGGTCTCGCAACCTGTTTTGAGTTCTGACAAAAGTTATGAGAACCATGTGAAATCCTCAACCAGCGCTTGGCAGGTGTGATGGGCTATAGCCACATCCCCTTGATTAACAGGGAGCCCTGTGCCCAGCTGTGGGACGTTAAGAAAAAAAGGCATCGTTTATTAATTCCTTATTTGAGGTCGGTTAAAATTTTGTTTGTTTCGTTTATTGTGTAGAGGATAATCTCTAAACCACTGAATCGTTTGTGAGGAATATATAAAGTTAAAGCTAACTGTATTCGTTTGCTAAAATTTCACCGAAATAGGCCCATATATGCAGTGAGACCGCAGCGGCGAGTGTAGCATTTAATTAGAAACATGTCACAGGCTTCAGAGTAAACGGTTTAGGGTTTTCATTTTGTCGTAGAATCAACTAGAGTTTAACTTTTGTTATAGTTTGCTTAATAAATAATAACAATGTAGCTATCCAATATTCTGTAAATAATACGTAAGTCAGTTAATATAATATAACTCTGTCTCGATAATTTTTAATAGCTATCAAAATCATTAGTAATTCAATAATATTACTTAGTATGAATTCGGAACAATGAATATTCCATTTTTTAATAACGATATTTTTTATCATCTAATACTTTATGTGTTCCTACTATTATTGTAATAATGACGTTTTTTGTGTCATATGAGAAGTGCACTTAAACAAGTTGGCCTACATACAAAGTAAGGTAACGATAATATGCCATTTTCCATCTTATAGGTTTCTTTTTTTTTATAGTGGAAAAAAACTAGCAATATTGAGGCCTGTAATGCAAACCAACTTCCATATTTTCTAATTAAATCTAAAATTATTTCTAAAACGATACAGTTTTAGATACATAAATAGCTATATTTTATTTATAAACGCTCCCAAACTCTTCGTACTATTCAATCTTATAATTACAATAATTAAAATGAAACTACCTTTTCGACAACTACCTTGACGTTTCGTATGAAACGGGAGATACAGAGGTCTCGGGAACCAAAAATCAAAATAAATCCGCGACAAAATTCGAAAAGATAGTTTCATTTATAATGTCAAATATTCTCGTAAGCCTAAGAAAGTATTATATTACAATAATTTATTTAAGTTACGATTCTGTACATTAACGTATTAAAATATGTACTATATATGAATATAAATTTTAGAGTTGTAAAAACTCGGAATTCAATAAGAATATACGTTAAAAACGCATTGCTATTACTTATACATTTTTATAATTCTTTTTAAGAGAACAATTACAGAAAAACCAAACCTGCGCCATAAATCATTTGGGCAACTAACTCTATCAAAATATTTTTGTTGGGCATTAGAGGGGGTGCGTTATAGCGTTAGTTCTCCATTGCACCATAAAACTACCGGTAAGGGCTACAATTGTATTAAAACCATGTTACGATTTGTTCACGGCCCTAGTTTAGTGAACTTTTATTAAGCTGATAATCGAAGTCGTAAATCCGTAGTAGTTATAATAAAATACGATGAGGGTGTAATTTAAAGAATTTGTTGGATTTTAATTAATTAAACTTTGTAAGTCCCGTATAACTTTTTATGGCGTTCAATGGCAGCGTGACAGCCAAGTCGAAGTACAGAGACTGACTGAGTTATTATGTCAATTTTAATATGAAGTAATATATGTGATAAATCTTGCAAATGTTTTGCCTCCTTTTGTACTATAGTCAAAGTGTCCCCTATTATAGTCAAACTGAATGTCATATTTTCTTATACTTATTGTTTATTTCATTCTACTTTAAAATGTTTTAAACTACATATCAAAAACATATAAAATAAAGGCGGTAACAACGTAATAACATTATCATTAGAGTTATATTCATTCTCAATACATCACTATCTGCTATCAGTATAATACATCTCTCATCAAGCTCTAAGTAAACGCCGTGTGATATACACACAGCCTACAATCTAAGTACAAGACGCCTATATCTGTTCCTACAATCCAGCGTAGAGCGGCCGTAGCGTCACTCGATCGTCGAACAGCGAGGGCGCCGCCCGCCCTAGCAACTTCCGTACGAACTACTGTGCAATGATTTTCTAACAGTGACTATGACTCGCTTAGATTAGTGTAGTTTTCTATTAGTGTTCTTAGAAATCTCCAAAATTTAATAGTCACAAATTTTTAAGATAGTGTTTAAAATTTTATTAGTAATCATAATACTAATCATTCTTTAAGTAATCTATCGATTTGTAATATTTCAAATATAAAGTAACTATAGATCGTTAAACATAATATATAAAAATAACGTTAAAACTCTAAAAAAGTCATTTAAACAATCGTTAATCGGCTGTACGAAAACAAACACGGCTAAAAAGATTTTGCTGTTGTAATTTCGACTCTATTTTCTGGGGAGAACACAGACTTTTACTTCGTCGTGTAATAATTTGAGAAGGTGTTTCGAACGTAAATATTTACAGTGGGGACTGAACTACTGTGCTGAAATCGATGAAGTCGACATCTGGCGTGAGGTGAGGAAATGAAAATATACTTTAGTTTTATTATTAGCTATTAGTTTACACTAACGCATCCAGTGTAGTAGTAGCTTTTTGACATAGTCTCTTGTTATATGGTGACCAGTTTAATTTTTAAGCTAAAGAATATTTGGCTACCATACGTTGTTTCAATATACGTACATTAGTGTATTTACAGGCGAAATATACATACAAAAACATGTTTATAACAACTCTTGGGCTTCAGACGCGATCTAATTCTGTTTTGCATATACAAAATATGAGTGTCATAGCATTATGCAGATTTTTTTGGTCTATAGTTGGGACAAATAAATATGTTGGGACATTATTACACACAGCGTTATTTAGTTCCGTGGTAAGCTACGAAGGAAGCTTGTGTTACCGATACCAGATAGTTGATATACTACGTATATATGTCTAAATACATACATATTATAAATAGAAACACCCATGACTGGAGTACAAGCATCCGAGTTTAACAAATGAATGCCCCCAGCGGGACTCAAACCCGCGACCGCTGGCGCAAGAAAGTGAAGTCATATCTGTAGTAATTAATTAAAACATTTACTACTAAACAAGTTATTTGATATACTCTTTAGACATCTTCTATCCCAGATATCCTAGTTTCTTATTTTTGACACAATCAATATGAAAAATCAAGAATTACTAATAAAATCGTGTGTTAGTAAAATAGTTTTTCGAAATGTATTAGATGAGTATGATCAGGTATACACCATGACTATTCACCTTACATACCCGGTGTGTTATTGTACGAATTTTATAAATATTATTGCTTGGTTCTTACATATTACACACATCTGTGATTCTAAATGACATGATTTTCTCCATAGATATTGTTTATGGAGCTCAGAGTGATATATTATATCATCATTTATTTCCATACATCAAGTGCTTCTCATGGGAATTCAGTATGCAAAAAGTTACAGATGCGAGGACCAAGGGTTAGAGTGTAACAAGAAAACTTTACTAGTCTATACACATAATAAAATTCTGAGTTGAATCCGTCCATTACATGAAAATTGTTATTATTATCGATACAGAGGCCGAATATATATTTTAATTTTAGTCTGTCCGTCCGTCTGTGACCGCATCACGGGGAAACCCCTGATTTTATTTAATACAATTTGGTATATCGTGTTATTCAGATTAACATATGTATATTTTGTTTACTGTGAGAAGATATCTCATTTCTATAAAATGTATACTAATCCTTCCTAGTCCTCCCTAGATCCTAGTGTAGGTCCTTAGTCTATACTAATATTATAAAACTAAAGATTTTGTTTGTTTGTTTAAACGCGCTAATCACAGGAACTACTGGTTCGATTTGAAAAATTCTTTTTGTGTTAGATAGTTCGTTTATCGAGGAAAGCTATAGGCTATATTACATCACGCTACAACCAATAGGAGCGGAGTATCAATGAAAAATATTGCAATAACGGGGAGGGCGGGCGTTAGTTCTGCGAGGTACCGTACGGCGCGACTTAAAAAGAATTTGGTTTCCGGTCTTTAGAACGCGTGCGAAGCCGCGGGAAATGCTAACTATAAAATAGATAGAAAAAATAGCCTAGAAATATTTTTTGTTACTTTTGTACACCCCATATTTTTATATGCCAGAACACGAACTAGGTTTTTTTTTGTTGCTGTGTGCCTCAGAGTGGTCTGGGTTTGTGCGAGGTTTTTGGTAGTTTGACGACCTCACTCCTCACTCCTCACTCGTTTGCCTAATTAAGCCTCTACTTACGTATAAGAGGGAAAGTTAAAAACTAAAAGATTTCATTTGTTTTTGTTTGAACTAGCTGCGTTAATGTTCTATTCAGTAGAGAGATTTGTCGTCTAGCTTTTAATACTAATATGGTTTTTGTTTTGCCTTCTATTTTGATAATTCTGTTGTAAGATCGGAAAGTAAATTCTAATGTTTAAAATATGAGTAATTGTTGATATAGTATATTTTCAAGCTTATATTTAACTTCACTCTCAATAAAGATTTACCCATGAGTGAGAAGTAATATTCGAACTACGTGTTCCTATATGAATAAATGTATATACAAGTACATTCATGTACATATAAAGGTGTATTTGTTTTTTAATGACGTAAATATTTGCTTGATTTTACAATAAATAATTTAAAGAATAAAATTTTTACAGATTATTGAAAGTGTTTCCATAATAAGCTATTCCACATAGATTTTCGAAACTAAAATTATTAAAAGGAGATAGCATTTTGATACTAGAATTATTGTTTAAACGACTTTTTTGTAGAAAAATAAAATTAAAAGTAATAAAGATTTAGCGCTAGCGCGGTTCATATTTTGACACCAAAGAATCATGTTTATTTGTATAGGCATTATCTTGCCAAATATTATATATCTATCACTTAATAATAGTTCAGATTGCAGTCACGTCGTCTGTGTAGGAAATATTTTTCCTTATTGTTTATGAATTTGATTAATAAATAATAGTGTCTCTTGAATGATTTCGGACACGGCGGTCGATCTCGCTGAGAATAATCATGTACGTTAGAAATAAATATCCAATACATATACGAGTATTCGCAGACAGTAGTGACTCACATCACTACATAGTATAAAACAAAGTCGCTTTCTCTGCCCCTATATCCCTATGTACGCTTAAATCTTTAAAACTACGCAACGGATTTTGATGCGGTTTTTTTAATAGATAGAGTGATTCAAGAGGAAGGTTTATATGCATAACTAGCGGATCCCGCGGCTTTGCCTGTGCTATATCTAGGGAAGACCCCGAGCGAAGCGAGGGCGAGTCGCTAGTTTATGTATAAATTCAGATGAAACGATAATTAATTAAAGCTTCACGAGCTTTTCGAGCTACAGACAAAAGTCTTTTCGGGCTATTCTACTTCATCTGGGCTGTTACTGACAATTTCTTTACATTTAACTCCAATCTACACTTGCCTGACCCAGATCTTGAACCCAGACTTTCGCTTATGTAATCGTACATACTAAGCGTTATAATTTATTGATATTTATTTGTGCTAATATATAAGATTTACATTCAAATTATTGCTATACATACATTGTAAATCATAGATACTCGTATAAAAGCTCCTCGACATACGGACTTTCGAATAGTGTCTCATAAAAGTTGTAATTAGGATTCCGCCCATAGTCCAATCACGCGGTATTGTGGCTTATAATTACGTTACGCGGGTTCCGAACGTCCGTACGAGAGCTGAATGTGTTATTTTCTACACAAAATAATTTACGACTTCATTCTGTTTACCCTATGTTAAATGTATGGCAGGGTTTTAAAATGTTTTGAATGAAGCAGTTTCAAAGAAATTATTACTTTATACTTAAATGTGTGTTTGCTTTATTTGTTAACTTCGAATATAATTTTCTAATATAGAAAACTATTCTCATTCATTCAAATCGGATCACTAGTTTTTTTTGAGTTTTAGAGATTACCCGGAACAAACAGACAGACAGACAAAAATTTTAAAAATTGGTTTTTATTAAGTTAATTAAGTATCGTATATACTTTCGTATGTATTTAGTGAAAAGCTGTTAATTTGTAATTAAAAATAGACACTCCATTTTTATTTATATGTATAGATTGGACCTTTTATAGATTATTGATATTATTTTAGAAAGTGACAGATGATCTTTTACTAAACATATCGTGAAAGCAGTTGTTGAATAAATACAATAGGATCAACAACGCAGATGGCGATGGGTATTCGACGCACAAAATAATACTATACTTATAAAGTTGTATTATTCTTAACATATATTCGTCCGCAGCTTTGCTCGCGTGATAAATGGAGCGGAGTTCTAGGGTATATCGGATCCCAGATTGTCATTTTTTTATAATATAAGTATGGTTTGGTTACACCCTACTTAGTATACGAACTTAGTATAGCGACAAACAAACACGACCAAAACTACTTAATTTAGATGGTATTCTGTATAAAATATATGTATATAGAAAAAAAGCTTTAACAAGAGTTGAAAGTTTAAATACGAATATTATTTTTAAAGTTAGAAATATAGTGCACACAACTCCGATGCCTATACCAATAATAATAGTATTGTGGTTACTTTTAGACATGAAAAACTGTGTACTGTACTGTGTTTAATACTATATAATATAACTTTATTATGTATCTATTTTATTACTATTTAGACGATAATTATAACCACTTGAATAAAATTTCCAAAAAATGCAGATTCAACTTAGAATTTTATGATAGGTTCTCGATCTTTCGAAGAAATGGAAAGGAGTGCTTTGTCATTCAAAGGTACCATTTAATATCTTTATTAAAATATGATTACGATTATTATAAGATTCATTCGCTAAAATGAAAAGATTTCTTCAAAGGTTTCACGAAAGTTTCTATTATAATATAATTAATTTAATATAGGAACAGGGAGTTGTAAGATCATAATATCAGAATTCATACTATTGAATATTTACAAGCACATAAAATGTACATACTCGTATGTAGGCATTGTATTGGACTTTTTAACGTTGCTTTTTGGGCATGAGCCTTCTTTCAATACGAAGTCGTCAGGCCATAATTATTCACCAAGTGCAGATTATTTCTTTCGAAAACGCATTCACTCACAGTTAAAGTTGTAAAGATATACGCAGTACAAAATATCTGAATTGCTAAATAACAAGATTGGAACCAGCTTCCTTCGATTTCCTAAGTTCACCACTGGGCCACCACTGCTTAAAAATATGTATTTATAAATATATGTATGTAGGCTTATATATGTTTATACAATGATTTGTTTTGCCTTGCACCTGAGTTAAGGCAAGGTGGATCTCTATTACATACAAAATTATATTATTTAACATAAAAGAAACAGCTATTCAAAATGTATGAACCATTTATTATATTCGTAAAGTTCAGATTACAATATTTGGTCAACATAAATTTGTAACAACGTCATTTATGTCCTTATCTACTCATTACTCAGTAACTAAATATGCTCATTAGCTTTAAATAAAATAGTTATATTCTGCACATGTCAAATTCAAATTTGTTTTCGTCCAAGCTGTAAAATACTTTGTGGAATAAATAACAAAATTAACATAAACTGATGCAGTTGCATATTAAACGGTTATGTCAGGATCTTATAAATTCCTTTAAAGCATTTCGTTTAATACAACATATGTATGGTACAGTTATAGTTGAGTGAGGGATGACGTATGTGAGGGAAGGTTATGAGGGAAACCAAACCCAATGAAAGTCGATCCAACACTGAGTTTATTAAGATAAATTTACAGTATATATAGGCAGAAGTACAGACGTCATACGTTTCGTACAAATAACAATTTCATTAGAAATCTGTATTAGGCAAATAATAATGTTGTGAGAAATAAGCTAAATTAAGTAAGTGATTACTTTGCATCTGTATCAATCAATAACAATTTCGTAATAAATAAGCTAGGGATTGCAAGACAATCATATTGCTCAATGTGCGTTGACCCGTACAACATAGTATACTAACGATTCAACCTAGCTTCACTAAGGTTTGTTTCTAGTTTTAAATTTTTTAGGCGGAATCCTATTTCCTAAATTCAAATTCAAAATATTTTATTCAGCATATATAATTTTTACAATTTCTTACTGAACGTCATGAGTCTACCAGTCTGACAAGAACCTGCGAAAGAAACTAAGCGGAACTAATATTATTATTTTTTCAAATTAAATTGAAATTAACAGTAATTTTATAGGTTGAAATAGCCCGGAAGCGATCACAATTCCCATACTGTCTTCTAAAAAATCATTATCCGAATAGTATCCTTTACAATATTTTTTTTTTAATTTGGCAATAATAGCTTTTGAACGTTTTCTGGGATCACAGGCATAGGTAAAATAAAAGCAGCCTAAATTACTCTCTATATTATCAGCTATCTGCTAGTGAAAGCAATTGATTTGTCATTATTAACTTTCCAACATTTTAATTAGCATACAAGTATTTTAATTGAATAAAACAAAAAGTACTGTTTAAGCAATACGTCACTAAATTATGCATGCGTTTTATGAAATAATTTATTTACGACGCGACGAGGGTCGTTTTAAAGGTCTGGAATGGCTAAAAGTATACCAATTGGATATAATTAGACCATTTCTATTAAACTCATTATTTATTAATGAGGGAGGACATTATTAATTTAAATGTGGTATTTTTGCTGAAACACTAGTGTCTTTCACTTGATTCACTTGTATTCATAGTAGTTTTTTATTTATTCATACAAATTTCATATTAGTAATTGAAACAAAAATCAAAGTAAGTAAGTAAAATTCAAATATTCGAGTAAATTTAAGATAGCCTTGGCTTCAACAGTCCTTCTATAGTTGAGAATGTATCAGTTCAATCAATCCCTTGTATGAGCTTGCAAAGAATTTAAATATACTTATCTAAGTAAAGACTGACCCTAGCTCTGCTTGGTCCTAGTTACGTTTTAACGGTGAGTATAGATTTCTATAAAAAATAGATTCCTCAGCAATGAAAAAGCATAAAAGAACAATACTAAAAACTGTCACATATTAATCTAACAATTAATGAATAGTTCTTAAACTTTTATTTTTTTTCTGTAATCCATCGATTCAACGAATCGTATCTTGCGTTCGCGCCATTACGATAAAAAGTATAGTCAACTTGACAGCTCGGTCACAGATTATCAAATTAAAAAATAATGACTTTATCCTTATTCTATATTATGTTGAGTTAGATAAATAATTAGCTATCATTATAAATAAATATATTAAGATCTGTTCAATAGTTTCCTCGTGTTGCAATCATAGACAAACAGATACGGACTTTTTATTTACTATTTCAATAAGATTTTCTAAATATATTTTTATATATTATTAGATATATAATAGATTTTACCCTGTATTTTATAACTGTAATTTAATATATGTATAGATAACAAAAAGAATATTGTGTTTGAAGAAGATTTTTACTCAATTACAATAAATTCATAAGAAACAAACAATTCCACTCCCTCATTTTTATATAATCAAAGACCGAATAATAAAATGAAAGCAACCTTTATTAAACGTCAAGAATCATCACATCGGCCCCCTTTTTCCAGACATTTTCTATTCAATCGATAACAAAACTTAATCAGTTGTTTTACAGTCTAAAATAGTATGATCTAAATGTAGTAAAACTTATTATAGTATAAATCGAAATTCGTCCGTACATTCGTGGCAATTAAAAGGGGTGGCTGTCATCCGTCACGGCGTCCGGGGGTTGGGGACACTATTATTAGCTGTCGATAACCGGCTTAATCTGGTTTTTGTCCTGCATTTTCAATGGCATTGTTATACAAATATCGACACGAGCTGGAATTTTCGTTTATAGTTACGCTTAATACTAACGGGTTTAACCAGTTTTTAAATGTATGGGAGTAAATAAACCTATCTTTAGCGATTTTTAGTGGAGTTATTTATATTATACTTTAATCACTCATACACTGGAGGGATGACTATTCATCACGACCAGTGAAAGATAAGGCGGAGGAACGACGGCATTCCGAGACAGGTGTCACACTGCCAACTCCCCAATGGGGATGTTACTGAGATTTACTAAACAGCAAGACTCAATAAGAAAACTTTGCCCAACCCCGGATTGGACCTCCAAATGTGCATACATGCTACTATGTACCATTACACCATTGAGGCAGTATGTATACCTATAATACCTTTCCTCCATTAAGGTATTGTTTATCACGGTGTCCAAGTGCGGTTTCTTGGATTGCAATTGTATATCGAAAACTTGCTTGGTTCCTTCGAGGTTTCCTCTTAATTTTTTCTTTGCCGTAAGAGTGGTAATTGTGTTGAAAGTGATTGGTAAATATCAGAACTCCAGCTTTACTCAAATTTAAAAGTGAACGCTTTACCATTGGGCTTTAAAGCCATAACCTACTATAATATTAGTAAATTTTATTTATTTCATTATTAATTAAATCCCCATCATTAGTTAACGACTATTTTAACGATTCCACGCAATTATATCAATATAACATAAAATGTTAGCAGCAAGCTTTCTAGACTCTTAATTATTAAAACTTTTTTATCAACACCGTCCACTATTTCTAGAGGCTGTTCACAAAAACGTCTTTTTATTTAGTCAAAGAGACAGTATGAATAGGTTATGTAAGCATCGTTCATTAAACGTAAACTATGTTTACGTTTTCTCAGTTAAGTTTGTGTACCTTGTGATTAAATGCAGAAGCTACAGTGACGCAGTGGCAGCCATTATGTACAAACGCTATGTAGAAGGTCATAGGTTTGGTAACTATATGTTTAATGTTGGTATATTGTACAAAATACACGTAAATAATAATGATTGCTGTTAGTCTGTCTTAAAATTAATTCATTTATTAAAACCACTAATTTGCAAAACATCATCACTGATTGATTTGAAATTTTGATAATTTATTCATTTTTATATTTCCACTGGACATTTCTCATGGTTGCCTCCTGCCAGGACGACAGGATGAGATCACCGCTCTAGCTAATGAAATAATGGAATTCAAATGTGTTTATGGAAAATCGCTAGGTTTTTCGTAACCGAAAGCCAAAGCGAGCTGTATTAGTGAAACTTATTATGTTAATTGAAATATGCGAGAACTGGAAAATTGTTTTCCAAAATGTAATCGACATTACCATTGGACTAATATGTATAAGAAAGACATTAATAACTTAACTATTTAAGGTGAAACTTATTTTTATAATTCGTATTAAACATAAAAGCTTCTAATTAAATATCTTTTAATTATTAAAATTGCAAACAGGCAATAAAGGGTTCTAAATGAGCAGTCGTTTTCAAGTATATGAATAAATATTACCCACACGTCTCGCGTCACTTAAATTTGTCTTCATTTTCTTAAACGTTAAGATTTTTCATTTAAATGGCGCATACATCAGCTGTCTCGTAGTTCGTTCCTTAAGATGTGCTTGCTTTGTATGTTTTCACGTCGACACTTAACACACATAGAGGGTTAGAAATAAATAACTAAGATGCGATATACATTATATACATTGTTCATATTAAATATTCCTTTATATGTTTCGGACAAAATTGTGAAGTCAGTCTGTTAAAATTGAAATTGTTGACTTACATGTCTTTCAAAAACTTTCTAGGTTTTCTCAGACATGCAGGTTTCCTTACGATGTTTACCTTCACCGTAAGACAAGTGGTAATCATGATAGAAATGATTCGCACATGAAAATATCAGAGGTGCGAGACCCAGATTTGAACCCGCATCACTCGGTTATCCAAGCGAGCGCGTTACCACTGGGCTACCGCTGTTCTTATATAATACAATAATACTATAGTAATAACTGCAAAAAAATCTAATTGTGTACTGTGATAGAATCCAACTGATTAGTACTCTCGACTCTCAGCTTTAGACGAGCTTAGTGCTAAGCCAGTTTTAATTAATGAACTTTTTAATCGAGTATATTAATAGCTTCAATTTTTTTAAAGCTATTATATTTTTATATCTTAACAGATTTTACTACACTACATTGCACTACCGCAACAATTAAACATTGTCAATGCGTACTCAAAAAATATACTAATACAGACAAAAATAACATTGTCGGGACCTATTGGTGTTTATACATCATAGTATACAGTTATGGATGTTTATATTTATATTATGTATTTATTTAAAGTTATATATGTAGTGTATAAACTATCTGGTATCCGTAACACAAGCCTCGGAGCTTAACACTACTAGATAGCGCTGTGTGTAATAATGTCACAACATATTTCTCAAGAAAACACCACCATAAACCACATAATACTAAGAATTATAGAGGAAAGTTAAACATTTTTATGACGAAAATTTCTATTGTAGGTAATGTATTATGTTTGTGAAGTACCACAACATAATTCCTGAGATCGTCCACCGGGACCATCTCAAGTCGCCAGTTTGTATAATAAGGGAAGGCCACCTGATGCCAACAACTCCACTAAAGCACTTTAGATAAAGTACCATTACACCGATGATCTTGTTAAATATAAATATGCCTTGAAATTCAGAGTAGGGAAATCTTATTCTTGAATATACTACCTACATCGTAGTACTTATTACACGATTTTTCGTACGTTTTAAATAAAATTTTGTTTTTGGATTTTGTTGATGGTTTTAAATATAAATAAAGATACAAATAACATAAAAGGACGTGTAAAGAAAGTACCACATAAATTTTAATTACTATATAAGAGTATAATTTTCGTAGCTCTAACAATTTATCTGTTACTCATTATAAAAATCAATAATTCTTCATTAGTCTCGCTAAAACTCAAAATTGGTTGGACTGATTTGCAGTTTTTATTATTTTGGGGGTGTGTCAGGGATTTTGTAAGTATAAAAAAATTGGGAAAGCCCAAAACCAAAACACCTGAAACATACCTACCTAGCGAGGAACCTGAGTGAAGCGAGGGTGAATCACTAGTTTAAATTCATTAAACTACTTTATCATAATACATCGTTCCTCTTTTTATTTTCCAAACAGCCAACCCATAAATAGCTTAATAATAAAGGTTAAAAAAGCAAAAATAGTTGCAAAGCTCCGACCAGCATGCGATGTAAGTCTTCACTGAAGCAATTTTCATCCCTGAACGGTTCACCGCTTATACACGATAATGCTTACTAAGGAGATAACGGCCTGTGAAAATATGTAATATGTAGTAGCTACGTCTATGTGGTCCTATTCTCGTTGAGGCATTGACTTATTTGTCTTAACTATGAGCCTAGCATTATAATTTAGGGATTAATGATAATAGCAAGAAATTGCAAAGATACTCTCACAAATGGTTATTATACTTGATGAATACTTACAACCAGTCTCATAATCGATATTTACATCAGTCCCAATATATTGGTAACATGCTCTAAAATCCAAATGGACCGGGTTCAAATCCAAGCTTAACACCTCTTTTCATGTGTAATTCATTTTGAATAGTGACATGAAGTAAAGAAAAACTTCCTAAAGAAACTTATTCTGAGAATTTAAAGAAAAAGTCTTTTCTAAGGACTGATGAAATCTGCTATCTTGCTTATGACCAGCGAAGTGAGTTGTCCCCTCCATATTAAGCTTTTTCCCAGTTTGAAAAGTTTAGCATGTCAGTACATAGTATAACATAAAGTCGCATCGCTGTCTGTCTATCACTATATATGTTTAAAACTACGCAACGGATTTTGATGCTGGTTTTTAATAGATAGAGTGATTCAAGAGGAAGGTTTATATGTATAAAACAATGGCAGAACCCGCGGCTTCGCTCGCACTAAATCTAGGGTGAGTATTTCTTACTTAAGACTAAGAAATAGTCGTGATAACTTAATTCTTTAAAATCCTTTTTTATTTCTCCATGTTTATCTTTCAGAGAGAAAGCTATTTTTACGTATAAGCTTGTCTTAAATCCGTCTTAAAATTTAAAGAACTAATTTCCATTCCGCATTCAATCCGGCTTAGTGTCGTCCCTAGGTGCTGTTTTCTATCTTTGTTTTACAGTCGCGTGAACGCTTTAAGTTCATTTTTAAGCTTTAAGCTTCTTGAAGTTTTAACACTGAGTTTATATTGATTATTATTTACTTCATATAAACTAAATATTAATAAATATATTTTTTATTTTATTATTAAATAAGACATTGGAAAATAAACTACAGGTGGAATAATAATGCCCTTCTGACTAATACCGTCCACGGCAACCAATTTTACTGATAATAGCCATCTGTGCAGGAGATACATATATGCACTACGCAGGTGAATGAAGAATTCTTTAACAACTAAACTTGGCTCGACCCGGGACTTGAACTTCGAACCTACAGTCACAAAAATGCAGCTGTTTATGCTAGACACTAGACTACAGGGAGATCAAGATATATAAAAAAAAAACATTGTGATGAATAAATTAACTTATTTAAGTTTAATTTATAAATGATTATCGTTATATTATTGTTTCATAAATTTTTAGTATGAACTTTCTTTTTTATCTTTCTAGTTCTAAAAGATTGAAAATATGAAGACAAAGTTTAGACCTTTTTTGAAATAACCGCTTGTTATTTATCGGATAGGTGTCTTTAGATAGTTTATCGGCATGGAAAGATCGAGTTCATTTTTTTATGGCGGCAAAAGTACGTTTAAATTATTCACGCCCGTTGTAGGGGGCTAAAAAAACAGCATCCCTCCAAACAAATGGGGCGATTTCGCGTTGGTTTTCTTACTTCTGATGTTTGGGTTTTAAAATAGAAACAAATGATTTACCCTGGCTTTGCTCGAGTGAGTTCTTAGGTTATTTTCGTAATTCTAAATTTAATAGGCTGTGCCACTTCTTGGCGACTTTCATTATTAACAGAAGACATGTGTACATGGGTACATATATACATAGTCTCGTACATACAATCTTCCTCTTTTTTTCTAAATTGTACCTCAATTTCACTTTGTAAAGGTGCTTCAGACGTTAAAAAAATATATATTTACAACTCAAACGATTTACTATTTGTTTAAAAATAAAACTTTTTCAAACATACCGTGTGTCAGTGGTTTTACATCATTATACTTTAACGAGACTTTTAATTACAACATCAAATCACCCGTTTTCACGCGTCAGACGCGCCCAGCACCCGCAGCTACGCGTACAAACATATATGTCTCCTTTGTTACTGAATACGATAATTTACTTTCTAATTTCATACGCTTTAATTACAGTATCTCTACTATTGTGTACTTTTCGATACTCGCTATCGACTGCTTGAAAATAACGTTACGTACACATATAAGATGTCAGAAGTGAAATGATTGTTTGATATCGAAACGAAATTGAAAATTTACATACAATTAAAACTGCACTTTTAGTCAGATACAACAGATTAAATTTTTAATTATTTACCCAATCGATAGCGACTGTAGTAACGTATTCATCTCTATAAACTCATGGTAAGGTTTACTCCAGTACAGGCGTCTGATTTACGACGTTCTGAATCATTTCCCTTCATTTGATTTACTACACACATTTTTCACCTTTTGTGGCGAGTACACGCAAATTTGGCTCTTATTTTTATTATATTTACGGTTAAAAGTTTTAAGGTTCAAAATATCGCGTGATTGTAGTATATAATTTGATTTTTCATTTTTAATTTGTTAAATTTGTACTTAATAGTTTTCAGTTACACGCGACTCTAAAAACGGTTGTAATGCAAGTTTTATCAGACGATCGACATAAATCTCTCGTTATTGCTTTATAGTAAACTCAGTACGTTTACCTTAGTCCGTGGATTTTAATAACACTGTTCGCAATATAATTGTTTAGAAAATCCTAGAAATTATCCTTACATGTTATCCATTATTACATTTTTGCCAATATTTAAGTGTAGTTCAGTCAAATCTGTAAATTAAATAATTTTAAATATCTTATTAAATAGTCATTATCATCGATAAATAAATAGAAATCTATAATTTTTACAATTTTTCCCTTTGTCTGTCTGTTTGTCTGGAAACGCATCACGAAAACACGATTGTTTGGTAACATATATGATAAAATAGAAAAAAAATCTCATTAAATATTTATCAATATTTAATTTATCTCCATATTTTCCCTCTATATCTCCATCAAGGTATCTAAAGAAGTAATAAAAAAATTAATGGAAAAACTACAGGAAAGTTGTCTTTTCATACATTTGAAAGAAAATGTTTTCCATAGGTCCAGACGTGTTAAAATCTAGACTAGACATGAATCGACGTCACTTCTCACATCCTGAAGCTGTACTGTGCGCTGTAGAAGATATGCTATTCTTTGCTTACATATAAATAATTTTTCAATTAATAATTTTTATTGTACGGGCTTTAGAATTTCGTACAAGTTATAGTAAAATGGTATTTATTGAATTATAAGCCATAGTTATAAATCTTTTGACTGTCACTAGCAAATATTATGTGGAATTATTTGTTTTTCTAACAGTGTAAACTTTGAAATTTTTCAAATGTGTATACAGTACGTAGATAAGTGGTCTAGCTAAGCTACTCTAATGTATCGAAAATTTTTCATATCTATTATACTAGTATACGTAGTACGAGCAGATGTATAATAATAAATATCTTAGGAATCCCTAATAAGAGTGATTTTACGGTTATAGGAAAAAGATTCTTCAATTTACAATAGATAATGTAAAACATGAAACTGTATGAGAATCAAGAACCTTCTCATTTTTGCAATCTGTTAAAAATTACCTATTTTAGAAATTTGTTCGTTTGTATAACAGCATCGTTAAAGCTTTAAGTTAAGTGAAAAAAGGGGCTAAAAACATCTCAATGTGTCAGAGCGTCTTGAGAAATGAAGGAACATTCCTCTCGGAATACCGTAAGATACGTATACTTTATTGCTCATACGTGTGTTTTGTTACTTATACGAGTACAAGGCATAAATATAAATAAAAATAATTATACCAATATAAGGCTAGATCCATTTATAAATATCATAAAATTAATTTTTCGTATTTAACTCTTAATGGTAGATTTTATTAAACTCATCTTAAAGTGATAAGTGAATGTTGATTCATAATTAGCGAACATAATAATAAAATTTAAGAAAGTTGAGTACTTCTTTTTTGAAGGTATTTAAATAACTGTACGTAGTTGGATTTTAAGGAAGGAAGGAGGAATTTACGAAATTTCGAATGAAACGAATAGACAAATTATACTAATAATACATAGAGATACAGACCTTTACCTATAATGTATAAGAATATGAATATATAGCATAAATATTGGTCGTTAACACTAATATCAGTGGATATGTCTATTCATAAAAGGCTTTATAATTTGAATGCCCATCAGTCTGAGAGCCATTTTCACGATTTACAGAAGAATAAAGGATGAGACGATTCGTCTACAGCGCGTATCGTTGAAACAAAACCTTAATAGTCAGATATCTACTGAACAACCAGCAATGAGTATTGCACTACACTTCGTTTAATCATTGTTTTTAAATAATCTTTTCCATAAATGTAAATCATATGTATTTTTTCGTGACAGCTTCGGTCAAGTGTGAGTCGGACACGGAAGCGTGTTCTGTATCTTTATGGGATTTAGATGTTTATATATTGATTTTGTATCATGGGACCCTTTTATTTATGTAATGTATGACCTTGATACATATATACAGCTTTCAAAAAAGTCATTTAATTTGTATAGTGACAGTAGTATTTTTTATTTATCTTATACTCAAAAACTAAACTTGGCCCAACCAGGAACTCGAACCCAGGACCTCTTGGTATATGACCGTACATGCAAGCCAAGTTACACCACCGAGGCACTACACACTAATGATAGTACTGAGAGATATCATTTAACTTTCATTATCTTGTGACAAAGACTAGAAAACATTAGGCTGACCTTCATACTTATAAAGACCTTTTAAAATAAATTGTTCGTTATATAAAATAATACAACA
Organism: Boloria selene; assembly: GCA_905231865.2. Classification (NCBI taxonomy): domain Eukaryota; kingdom Metazoa; phylum Arthropoda; class Insecta; order Lepidoptera; family Nymphalidae; genus Boloria; species Boloria selene. The sequence continues at coordinate 431,938 of HG993145.1, forward strand.
TTTTTACACCACTAAGTGAGTACAAAGTACAAATAGCGCTTTTAATAGTAAAATTCAATTGTATGGCTTAAATTAGCTTAGTTCATAATCCTACACATAATTAGATTAATGTATATAATATCCCAAAAGAGAACTCGAACCTGCGACCTTTAGTGATACTTAGATCACTAAGCTAGCCAGCTAATTGTTTCAAAGGATGTAGAAATCTACTAATATTTTTTTTAATATCGATTCCGCTTTTGATTAAAATAATGCCTTTGTATTTTTACTCATTACCAGATTTTGAGTTTTGCATATATTTCCAAATAAACCCTAAACATTCCTTACGGAATAATAAAATACGCTCTTTATTCTCACTGAGCTCTTAAAGTCGTAAAGGCGGTGTCGCGAATAAGCCTTGACATTAAAACCCTTAGGGCTATATTACACTGAAAAAAAACGATTTTTGCAAAATCTTCAACTGAAAATGTTTCACTTTCAACAAATAGTAACATTAAGGTTATATGTTCCACTGTATTCCACTAAATAAGTTAAATCGTTTTTTACTTTTCCTAGTAAAAATATTTTTTATGATCTAAACGATACGCTATAACGATTATAGAATTTAATTTTTTTTTAAAAGCCATATGTGGTATTTCTTATGGTATTATGGTTATATGAGAGGTTTTTATGCTATCCATTCTGCTATAAGAATTGTTAGATGCTCGTCGTTAGATGGCGCCGTAGCCTATCAACTTCTATATCATTTAACCGAGCCATGAAAGTAGATTATACATACTATAGTATGGCGAAAATTTTAACATTATCTATTTCTATGTACCTGAGACAGCAATTCATGGGTACATGTATAAAAATATATTTACTTCAACCTCTACAGCTTTCATATTTGATAGAGTTCAAAACAAAACTAAAACTCTAAAACCATATTATTTACTATTTAATAATGTACGAATACCTATAGCTTCATAGAATAGTTTTTGGACGACCTGGGTGCTGTAATGGTTATCATGTACGGTCACACATCAAAAGGTCGTGGATTCGAGTCCAGGGTCAGGCCAGATTTATTTATTCTATAATATGTCAATAAGATTGGCCGCCATGGCTGGAAACGGTTGGAGAATATTGTTTGGGGTACATGTTATACATTATTCATTAAAAATGCAAAATGAATGTTATAGTAATATATAGAAATTAAAATATTTGACTACAACAGTAAACAGTAGTACAGAACGTATACAAAACAATTAAATTAACACGCTATATACCTACGTCTTATTGCAAGTAGAATAAGGTTCAATATTGTGTGTTTTCATTTGTTTTATTTGTCATAATATATGAGAGTAAGCAAGAAATATTTTACGGTTCCTTGGATGCAAAGATGTGTTTAAAGTGAAGCTCATTTCACTTTGGCAGATTCCAACTTCATTTGAAGCTGATGAAAATTTTAACTTTTTATGAGATAATACTTTTGACTGACATCAAAAACATAATCTGCAGTTATATCTTTGTGATCGTATCGTGTATTTGTCACTTTTCTATAAATATAATATGGGCAAAGACAAATTGCTTCAGTAACAGTAGGAAAATATATAGATCTATATATTTTCCTCAATTTTTCTATCACATTAATGTATAGGTACATTTTTATGGTGATACTAATTGTGAACTAATTTTTCATTCATAAAATCAAGTAGAACATGTAAAGTTAGTTATGTAAGAAAAGTGGTTTACATCGTAAGAAAATTGTGGTGGTGAAAAATCGTCATAGAAATGATTCGTACATGAAAATATCAGAGGTGCGATACCCGGGGCTTGAAGCTGCGAAGTCAACATGGATACGAAAATACGCAAATTCGAAAATACGCAAAATTCGATATAAGCATATTATACACACATGAACATCGAACCTGTGTCCTTTATACGCCCCCCACTTCATCGTCTACACTCAGGGGAAACAAATAGAATGGCGACATTTGACGCGGTCAAGAGACATGAGCTAGTCATTTATTCAACTCGCATTGCCGGAGCTTTCCACCGCATAAAACTTTTATGATTTCATTTTCTTTATGATTGTCACTTTTATTTACGTTAACCATTTCTGAAATATTGTTCATTCATTTATCAAAAATACAAAACATTCTTTATTAAAAAACTCGTCGAAAGGCTCATAAATAATACAAACTAAAAGTGTGTTTCTAAGTTGTTTTCGCGTAATGAATGAAGTGTTTGAATAGACGTAATTGTTAAACAGTTACAAGACTTAGTAGGTATATTGATAAAATAGTGATCTAATAATTTATGTCATTGTAACAACAAAAAGAATGATAACACCTTCTATGATTATCATTACATCAGTGCATATTATTATAAAATAAAGTCCTCCATCGTGTCTGTCTGTTTGCAATAGACTCAAAAGCTATTGAACCGAATTTTATGCTGTTTGCACTATTGTTTGAGTTGTTCTCGTGGAAGGTTTTAGTATATAATTCGTGAAGTTTTTGCATGCATTTACTAGCGGTTCCTAGATTTACTGCGGCTTCTAGACGAACCCGGGTAAAGCGAGGGTGTCGATAGTATAAAATAAAGAACGCCATGTTAAAAGACACACCATTCATTTCCTAAATTATGAACACACTTCTTCATCATCCTCATTTAGGTATCTTATTACTCCTTCAACTTCCATCTTAAATTCACGAAAAAATAAGGGTTTAAAAGACAAGAAATATAATTATAACAGTAATATTTTTCATTATCAACAATGAAAGGAACATTTCGTATTACCGGTAATATTTCGTAGCGACGTAGCACAATAGCAAGCTCGTAGCCACAATAGCTACGTTGGAGCGTAGCCAGTTCGACGCGGGATGGACGGCTTAGAAAACGTTAGGACTTAGTGCTTTCTTTTCCCCCGATACATTTATTACGTCACATATATATGTATTGGCTCAAATTGTGATATATCTTGCTCTAGAAAATTTATTCGTTAACATTTTTCAAGATTACGATATTATTTGTTATACTTTGGCTAACTATTATTATTTATGATTTGCTTTTGTTTTGTTTTTAAAAAATATTTTTAATTGAAGTAAATCATGGCGTAGTATTTACTCTCGAGAATCCAACCACCTACAAACCGTAAACTAGGCTATAAGGTGTGGTGAATCACTCACAAGACATTGTTTACCTACATGAATTTATCATGAAGTTACATTAATTTCAAGATGCCATAATAGTATGTGAAGTCAACCGGATGAGCTGTAAGCATTTCCAAAGGAAAAATAATAATTTACCTAAGTATATAATTAGCATAAGAAAGAAAAAGAACAGCATAAAAAAGTAGAAAAAAAGAGAATAAATCTACAAAAAGAAGAAGCTGGGCGTGAGTTTTTCAGCTTTTATACAAGAAGAGCGAAGACACTTTAATCTAACAATTATCGCGTTTCTTCAAAGTGGACCCAAACAACAGCGAAAACTTTCCCTTGTAATTGTGTTTTGGTTCCTTTCGTTTTTTCCTAAAGAACTAGTCTAGCGACTCTTAAGCATTTAAATGCAACGAGTGCTCGCGAAATATTCTAAATGAAAAACCCTATACTTTTCTTCACGATAACTGTTTTTAGTTTATGAACATTATACTATATGTACAAAATAAATATTAACTATTATTAGTAACGCACTCGCTTGGAAAACCGAGTGATGCGGGTTCAAATCTGGGTCTCGCATCTCTGATTTTCCATGTGCAAATCATTTTTTATCATGATTACCGCTTATCTTACGGTGAAGGAAAATATCGTGAGGAAAGCTGTCCGCCAACACGCGCTTGGCCAAAGCGGTGGACTATGACCTGATCCCCCTCGTACTGCAGCAGTGGAACGTTAAAAAGGGCTGAAGATGATGATAAAATATTCTTAAATATTGAAATCATACTCCAACCTGCATAAAGAAAAGTATGGATGAAGTTTGTGACAGATAATTTGTGTATACTAAAATTATAACAAGGCCATTACGAGACGTAACTATGTAGAATGAACTAGGACAATAACAAGGCTAGGAAATTAAAAGAGGAACTATAATTTTCTTTATTTCTTGTCTTTGTCTTGTCTTATTTATTATCTTGTCTTTTATTAATAAAACAATGTTAACAAAAATGTTAGTTCTTTCTGTATTTTTTAGAAAGATATGTTATCATTATATCAAATATTTTCTAACATATTTCGTCGGGATATCATTATTTTTGAATAATGATTTAAATTTAATGAACAAGCAATCATTAACATTCTAAGTTCAAACTAATATATATAAGACACGTTAACGTCCTTTTAGGTAACGCAACTGCGACTTAAATTTAGTCATTTGTAAAGACCGAAGTAACAGGCCTGGAAAATTAGTATTTATTGCGTAGATTTCTAGATCGTTACGAAGCTTGCCATTAAAGCTAAAGCAAGACAAATATGCCGAGAACGATGTATAGCTCCCCGTAGAGCTCGAATTTAGATAAACCAGCCATCTGTTCCATGTTTACATAAACTAAAAATGAAAAAACTAACAAAATAAAGAAATAAATTTCACTTAAGTACTTTTTTCAAGGAATTAGTATATATAAATAGTCCATGTTAATTTCTAAATCGTATTTAAATATCAAGCATTAAACGATATAACTACTAATATAAAAATAGGGAAATATAAATAATTACAGTTCATTGTTTCCTCTTCTTGTAGATGAAATTGAAAATTGAAAAAAAAAATTACTTTCCTCTTTTTGCTTACTATTTAATACCGAGCTTTATTGATCAATTAAACAAATTATTAAGCTCTATTTTTGGCTATAAATTACATATAAATAATTATCAAAGCCGTGACTTACATACACGAATAATACGAGTATTATAGGTATTGTATCACACACAGAAGATCGTGAATTCAATTCCTAGCTAAATAAGAATACAATTCATTGATTCTTATTGTTATATGCTATTCAAAATACAAGCAAACTATTGTTAAGTTATAACTTTTTTATTTTAATTGGAACATAACCTTTTCTAATAAATAAAAGCATCCAAGAGCAAGACTGAGAGTATTTACAAATGGACTGGGACTCAAAACACGAAGTAAAAACAATCACTTAAAGCACTTATTAATAATTATCTACAAATTTCTACGATATCCATTGTTATTGGAAATGAATAGTCGATACCAATACTTACGTAGTTTGCCTTTGTTTGTAAGCCAAGTTCCGTTGCAAGGCGCTCATTGCTCGTGTTGGAGGGGTTTCTTTTGAATTGTTTGTTTTAGTTCGAGTGGACGGCTAGTCTACTGCCTACAGGCTACTAGCTAACAATACGTGGTCTAAATACGCGTATAGAAATATTTTTCAATATCACGAACCTAAAATTTTGTGGCAGATATAGTATTTTTTAACTTTAACTGGTTAATTTCATATTTTCAGTCATGTTCAATGTACATACATACAATATGTTTTAATACATTATATATATTGTACAGTAGTTTACCTTAGTAGAATAATATACAAAATGTTTTTTTTGTACAATAACATCTGTATTTTGTGTAATTATAATTAATTTATCATTACACGAAAAACGTATGTCGAATACTGCATTTTACAATTTTTAATAAAAAGTGGTAGCAGCAAAGTAAAACGACTACTTAAACTCTTTTTACTTTCGCGAACACTCCAGCCCATCAGCATTTATGTTAATTATCAAATTTTTGCTCTCTTTATATCCTTAACACATCTCAAACCTAATTACGAGAGAGGTCTCCTTGAAAATGCAAAATTAAGCGCAGGCACTAAGTAAATAGTCGTAGACGGAGTAACGACCTGTACAAATGCAATTTAAGGGTAGTAAAAATGAAAATCTTTGGAAAAGCAATCAATCAGAGGTACTCCGCTTTGGGACACCGCACGAATATCTAATTTTGTTTGTTACCCCTCTTTGCCGCCCCACGCCTCGAGGCTACAGCGCAAGCGTTGTACACCCTAAATCCTAGCGGACGTTTTGATGGATCACCCTTAATGACAAGCAAGGGGAGTGATAGGGATGTGTGTGTATCGATAGAATTCTATATTATTTGGGGTAATTATGTAGATAATATCTAAGAAAGGGATACTACATTTTCAATTTTCTTTATCGAAAAAGTAATAGTAGAAGCTTAATGACATGTCAATACCCATTAGTTTAATTGTAAGTTTGTTGAGGTACGTATAAGTAAACCTGTTATGTTTGCTTACTTATTGAGGACAGTTTAGTATAGTAATTTAGTACAGTAGTTTAGTACAGTAATATTTATTATTTTGTCATTCATTTATCATTGTATGGGTGCTCCTAAACGGGAAATATTTGTGGCTGCAATATAATATAACTAATTGCAGGGCCATCACAAAAAATATTGCATTTGCAACAATGGCCGAGCGATATGTGGCCGGGCAATGTGTTGCAACTATATTATCATCGTCGACATCACTCACAGCAAACTTCAGTCGCGTAGAAAAGGACACACTATGCCATAACAATAGAGAGCGACCGAAACAACAATAGAACTGGCCGGGCAATATTGCAGAAAATCGATCGCACACAAAATTCACCTTTATCTGCTGCGGTCTGATATATTTTTTTTATTTGACATCTTTGATAAATGGTTTTTTTTTACCCAGTACAGTGTTAGAATTATGCGAATAATTGACTTTTAATATAATTAAATATTAATTATTATAATTTTAATTTTCTACACGGGTGATTTGGTGTAATTTTTGTAAGTATATATTGTTACTAGCCTTTCCCGCGGCTCTGCTCGCTTTCTAAAGGCTGAAAATCAAAAGAAATATTTTTCTCTCGTTCTTGCAACATTTTTAATTGATGTTTCGCTCCTATTGGTCGTAGCTAGATGGAATATAACCTATAGCCTTCCTCGATAAATAGACTATTCAACACAAAAAGAATTTTTCAATTCAGACCAATAGTTCCTGAGATTAGCGCGGTCAACCAAACAAACAAAGAAACAAACAAATTCTTCAGCTTTATAATATTACTATAGATAAGAGGATCTTTGGGATAGGAGGATTTAATTTAACAAATAGCATATTTTATTCTTCAAAATTTATAGTAGTTTCCATTGCAACCGTTTTACAGCCAGAATTATTTTACTATTCAAACGTGTAATACCTATAAGTATCGAGAAACATAACATTTAAAAATATCGATACAACAACATCCTACAGCACTATCATTACGCCCTTGCTATATGAACAGCACTCGCTACAATTGTATTAGACATTAGCACTGCTCTTGTTGCGGCTCCCGACGCCTCTCGTGTATTTTAATTGTCGTATTGATTCTATTGAGATACGTCCAACGGTTCACCGCCTACATTGTTATCTTGGCGCGCCTTTTATACGTTTTGTCACCCCTTTGTCTTTGTATGGCTTACTTATTACTTTATATAGCTTGTATTTGCTTTTAAGTAAAATATGATTAAAGTAGCTGTTTAAATAATTAATTTGTCGTTTGTGGAGGCAATTGTATCGATAACTTACAGTAAATTATGGAGGTTTAAAATGAATTGACATTAAATGAACGCCTTTGTTGATAAATAATTAATGAATGTCTACATACAATATTTCAGTGTTATGTGATAATGAGATTACATTTCTTATTAATTTTATAAATTAGGTATAATACGTTAAATACGGTATATTTTTTTTATATATGTAAAGAGCTTATGAGCTGTAATATATTCTTGCGAAAGTGTGTATGTGGTGGTATGTTTGCTACTCATTCACACAGAGGTGGCGTGACATGTTTCGGTAAAATTTATTATAAAAATAGATTATTATTAGTACGAGTTACACATAAACTAGTGTTGCCCTTAATAATGTATATAATAGGAAACAAGTGACGCTAGAGTTAGTATATAATAATTCTTCTTCTCAGTCGTTACACTCTTGGCAGAGTGGTCGTGGTCGTCACTTAAGTGTTGTGGCACGCTTGACTAGTACTCGCCACTCCTCCCTAACAGCTGCTTTCTTTATGCACTCGTATAAGGGGGCATTCACCGCAGCCCTCACTTGGTCTGTCCACCTCATGGCTGATCTACCACGTGCTCTAGTGCCCTCTACTCTTCCTTGAACTACTAGTCGTTCAATGGACACGTCATCTCGCCTTGCTATGTGACAGAAAAAGGTAAGAATACGTGACTGTACGGTGGAAGAAAGACGCTGCTTAATGCCGAGTTCTTCGAGAATGGACTTATTAGTCCGGAATTCATTCCAGGACACTCTTAACATTCTTCTCCAGCACCACATCTCCAGAGCATCTATTCTCTTCTTCTCACTCTCCCGTAGGGTCCAAGTCTCCGAAGCGTAGAGGAATATGGAGAACACGAGCGCATTAACTAGCCGGGTTTTAGTGGTCTTAGTTACGTTACGGTTCTTCCATATTTTCTGCAACTTATCCATGGCTGATCGAGATATGGCCATACGCCTCTTGATTTCGTCTAGGCAGCCCCCATTGTTCGAGATCAGTGCTCCTAAATAGTTAAATGATTGGACGACTTGACAGTTCGCGATTTGAGTTACTTCTGGCGAGTTGTTGTTGATGCGGTCGACAATCATAACTTTAGTCTTACTGCGATTGATCTTCAGACCAAATTCAAGGCTGACTTTTTCCATTTTTTGTAGGAGTTCTTCCATATGGCCGATACTGGTTGCGAATAGGGTGATATCATCCGCGTATCGTAAATTCGAGATTTTCAGACCTCCAAACGCGATTCCATCTGTCCAGTTCTCAAGTGTGCGTCTCATTATTTGCTCTGTGTAGATGTTAAATAGAAGTGGGGAGATAATACATCCTTGACGAACGCCAGCACTAGGGTGGAAGTGATTTGATAATTTGTCGTCCGTTCTTACGGACGCAGTACCACCTTCGTACAGACACCTGAGCAGATGTACAAGATGTTTTGGTGTGCCCATTTTTAACAGAGTATCCCAAAGTTTTGGCCATTTAAGGGAGTCGAACGCCTTTGAAAAGTCCACAAAGCAAATGTATGTTGCCTTATTGTACTCACGGGATTTTTCAATAACTTGACGCACAATAAGTATTTGCTCCCTGGTCCCCTTGCCTTTTACAAAGCCAGCCTGTTCAGGGGCAATCTCCTTAGACAGGAATGACTTAAGGCGCTCGTTTATTATGTGTAGGAGTATTTTACTTGCATGTGGTATTAGTGCAATAAGGCGATAGTTGCTGCACACTCTCGTAGAGCCCTTCTTGTGAAGTGGAATGAAGATACTATGAGCCCATTCTTTCGGCCATGTACATGTTTGCCATATCTTGTTACATAATGCATGAAAGATCTGAACACCATATTCTCCCGATGCTTTGATTATTTCAATAGGAATTGAGTCTTTGCCTGTGGCTTTTCCAGACTTCAGATGTTTTATGGCGGCTCTGATTTCGTCTTTCAGAATGTTTGGCTCTTTTTCTTCGTCCATCGGTTCTGGTGAGGTAAAGCACTGTGATTGTGGGTCCTCGAACAGTGACTGACAGTATTCCCTCCATGTTGCTGATATATCTTCTATTTCAGTCACAGTTTGACCATGAGAGTTCTCTATAGCCCATGTTTTGGTAGAGAGAGATCTGGTGATCGACCGTATTTTTCGGTGAAGGTCTCTCGCTTCATGCCGATTTGCATGAATTTCCACTTCTGCACATATATTCTGAAGTTGGGTGTTGAGGTCTCGTCTACATGCTGCCTGTATTTGTGCAGTCTTTTTGTTAATTGTTCCTATGTCTGTACCTTTAACCTTCATCTCTCGTCTTTCTTCTACAAGTGCCAGAGTGCTGTCAGTCATCCAGTGTTGCCTTTTACGAGTGCTTAAGGGTGGGGTTGCATATTTAACAGCATAACTTATAAGGCTCCTTGCGCGGTCCCACATTTTATTCGGACATTCGGTATCAGTATCCATGGTCATCCACTCATTCCAGTTCCCTTCTAATGCTGCTATAAACTTGGACTTATCCTTAACTTCGAGCTTTCGTAGTTGGTCGAGTTTTCGGGCCGCTCTTAGTTTAAGCTGACATTTCACTATCAGTAGCTGGTGATCTGATCCACAGTCGGCTCCTAGTAAAGTATGAATGTTTCTTATCCATGTCTTCCACCGTGACCTAACCAAAATGTAGTCTATTTGGTTGCGGTAATGACCATCAGGTGATATCCAGGTATAGAGTCTCCGAGGATGGTGTTGGAAAAAACTATTAGATATCACTAGACTGTTGTCAGCTGCAAATTGTATCAGCCGTTCTCCTCTTTCGTTACGCTGCCCCAGACCATATTTTCCCACACAAGAACTTAGTAGGTGGGAATCGGAACCTATCTTTGCATTGAAATCTCCTATAATAAGGAGCAGCTCTCTTTGTGGAATCTTCGAGATCGTAGTTTCTAGGGCTAAGTAGAATGATTCGATGTCCTCATTACACGCAGTGCTGGTTGGCGCATAAACCTGTATGATGTTAAAATTAGTTGGCGATGCCTTTAGTTTGATGCTTATCAATCTATCGCTTACAGGTTCATAACCCAACACACAGTTTCTTAAAGTTTTTGGAACAACGAAAGCAACACCGTTTCTACTGCTGTCATCACTGCCGGAGAAGTAAACAGCGTTTGTTGCTGTGAGAAAGTGACCATTCCCCTTCCAGTGTGTTTCACTTATACCACATATATTTATATTGCATCGATAGAGCTCATCTTCTAGAATTTTGAGCTTTCCTGGTTGGAGTAGTCCGCGCACATTCCAAGTACCTATCTTTTGGATCTGCCGCATTTTGACGGATTTTCCAGTAGTATAATTTCCGTGAGGTGCCTGGTTTCCCACACCAACAAGGCCGGTAGCCAAATTCTCACCATCTGTCCCGGAAACAGAATGGCGCCGGTTGCTAAGCGGATCGCATGGCCATTTCGTTATCATATTATTGTTACCTTTCATGACGACTATCTTGGGAAAAATAGTGCAGTGGTTTCCCCTTGCCTTCTGCACCAGACATTTTAGGAGTTATTTAAATCTCCAAGGCCGCTGTCACCTCCTCTATCTGGTTGTCCGGATAGGTGTGTGATGGGTATACCGCCATCGATCGGTCGCCAGAGCCTCGTCCGTTGTCTAGCAGGGGGCACCACGAGCAGGTGAGGTTGACAGTTGGGGCCGACTAGATGTTGTTGTCGTTCTCCCCCTTACCCCCCAAAATATCGACTCTACATTGTTATCTTATAGTTTATTCATTGTATCATACGTTATGGACAAATTGCTTCGAGGGACTGAACTCTACCAAAGTACACAAGTACAATACATCGTCATTTAAAAGTAATGGCTCTAGTCACGACACCGACTCATCAATAGGAACTTCCTTCTATAATTATACTGTAAATAATATATCGATTTCGATTGCACTCATGTGAGTTTTCCATATATTCATCGAAGTGGAGTTACGGTATTTTTTTTTAAATATTTTCTAGGTTTAGGTAAAAAGTTTAAAACTACAGTGAATAGAGTATGTATTATACAATATAAAAACTTGTTTCAGTTATAATATTCAGCAATGGTAAATTGGTAATCATGCAGTTGATAATGCTTCTTATATAAAGAGTAAAAATGAATACCTATTCACAAGAAATTATCAAATTGTTCATCTACATACCTTTCTTTACAGATTATTTGTTACTTATTTATAAAACAATGAATCATCTATATCTAACTATATAATATATAAAAATCAATGCCAAAAGTGGCATTTTATAACTCAAGAACGGGCTCATTTATCCAAACCAAATATTTAGGCTTTGTTCGGACTATTTAGTAGATGGTTTATGTGAAGTTTGCACAAAATCGGTCGAGCGGTTCTTCATTTATTACATTTTTTGTAACAAATGAATTCATTAAATGGCGGATCATTTTGTTAATGTGGATTTTGCTGTCATATTGAAACGTTTTTCAGTGTTGACAGCATGTTGTTATGTATAAATAAGTAAGACATTCAAATTTTGTAAAAAAATGTATGCCAAAACGAGACGAATCCGAGTGAAGCGAGGGTGAGTCGCTAGTATAACATAAATATTATTTATCAGACTTATTTAGACTATTCATAAGATTCGATTTGGATTACTATTTATTATATTAACTATTCGTATGTATTTGTGTGCGCTTAGTTCTACAGTTATACAAATCAGTACAACAGAGTTTGTTTTGAATTTCAATTATTTAGAATATTTTATATTTTTTAGAAAATTTACTATATCTTATATTACTCGCATTATTATTTCAAAAAATGATGAGAAAAAACCACTTTCAAACATGTAGTCCACTTTATATTGAAAATACGTAAAAAATATATTTGATGAACTCTTACAGTAAAACTGACTCACTAATGCGACCAGTTCTCCACTTTCCCTTTATATTGATTAACGAAATATCTACTGGGCACTGTATGTAATCAGACAATGTGAAATGTCAATATGATTAATATACACGAACACTATATTATGTATATCGTTTTAGCTACCCGCGTCTTATTACGACTTCCTCCATATATGTATACAAATATAGCATCAGGCATATATATTTTAATATTAATACTTTGATTTTGTAACTTTGCTTAGATATATTATTGGATTTACTCGTAAATAATAAAAATGTCCGTCTGTCCAATAGTACACGCATCACTTGAGAAGGGTGATTAGCCTGTTTTATTAATTGTAATAAAACTATAGGATTATACTTAGGTACATACAAATAAAATGGGAGTGTCTATTTTTAATTTCAAATTAACAGCTTTTCACTAAATGCTTATGAAAGTATATACGATACTAGCAACAAAAACAAATTTTTAAAATTTTTGTCAATCTGTTTGTCTGTTTGTTTCGGCTAATCTCTGAAACGGCTGGACCGGTTTTGACGAGACTTTCACTCGCAGATAGCTAATGTTATAAGGCGTAACTTAGGCTACTTTTTAACCTTCAAAAAATTATTTCGACACTAAACCTAGGGACGAACCTTAACGAAACGAGGTTGAGTCGCTAGTATGTAGTTAGATCTTCTAAAATGACATTTTGCATTAATTGAATGATTGCATTAAGAATAGAATTATTCTCTACATAGAAATTAACATAATTTAAACCAATATAAGATAGCGAATATTACTAAAAATATCAATAGAAATGCATGTAAAACCACAATAGACAGCTAGTCTCGTATATCATCGTCAAATTCTTGCGCTTTTATACAGTACTCTGGTAAATTGCAGCGCGAGCGAAGCTGCCAGGGGACTTAGACAATTATTCTAACACCATGTCTTGGCGTTTTGCCCCATGAGATGAGAGAACATCGATTTGATCATTAATAATGTTAATCGAATTGAATTTGGTCTTCTGTTATTTTCTAAAGTCAATACATCTATATTAGGCACACAGTTTTTATTAATTTATCAGTTTAATTTACGTCCTTTTACTTTAAACCAACTTTAAACGTTCAAAAATACAATTTATGTTTTTAACCAAATTATAAAAGGTCTTTAAGCAAAATTTTATTAAAATCGATCCAGTGATAGTTATAAAAATAAAACAAATACACAAACATATTTTCATAATCGAATATACCTATGTCATAAAAATTACAATAAATAATATGGTACATGTTAATTACATAATCGTTTATTTGTTGCAGGTTTTAAAGAAAAAAGCTGCTTATTGATTGGTGAGTTTTAAAATTAATTACTATGATTAAAGACATAATGAGACTCAGAAGGAGCGTTCTTTCTTCTTAAAACTCTCATATATTTTTCTTTTATTTGTTTTCTCTGAGACTGTTAAAACTTGCCTTACAATATTTATTTACTCTATCATATCAAATATTTATATTGAAATGTTCTTTAAGTTAATTTAATTTTTTGTGTTGTGATATAAACTAGCTTCGCTCGGGGTTGTTCCTAGATTTAGCGCGAGTGAAGCCGCGGGTTCCGTCAGTTATTATACTTGAATCACTTTGAATTTAAAAAAACGCTGCGTAGTTTTAAAGATCTATGCATACAAAGGGACAGACAGACGGCAAGGCGACTTTTTTTTACTATATAGTGATTAGGATTACACTAATCGTTCAATAGATTAGATGGGTAAATGCATTCTTCTCCGGTTCTTAATTACATTCTTATATCGACTAGAATAATTACAATTTTTAGTTCATAGTCAAATCAAATCAAATCAAAATATTCTGTATTCAAATAGACTTTTATAAGCTCTTTTGAATCGTCATTTTTACATTATTAAAATTACATCCCTTTAGAATTGACGGTTTTCTCAACACCATACACCGGTAGATTATTTTTGCAAAATATTTATGACTACTTACAACTTTCCTAGTTAAACCCTCTTTATATTTATGAAAACACGTACGTCGTACATATTATAGTAAGTTAGTAGTTTTTGAGATCAGCTCGTACAAGCACAAACTGAACTTACTATTATTCCACGCGGACATGACTTGTACAGTAATAATTAAGTGCAGGTACATTTGTCTAGTATGTTTATACAATAATAATATAAATAAATAAATATGTTGGGACATTATTACACATAGCACCATCTAGTTCCATGGCAAGCTACGAGGCTTGTGTTATGAATACCAGATAGTTGATACACTACACATATATAACTTTAAATAGTTACATATTAAAATATAAATGTCCATGACTGGAGTACAAACATTCGTGCTTAATAAATTAATGCATCTTGATTCGAATCCGCGACCACTGGCACAGCAAGTAGGATCACGACATAATAAGCTAAACGTGTCGTCAATAAAAGTACTAACTTTATTATAAAAAAGCTTCCTAAAGCTTTAATCTCTACTAACGTGTAACATAACTTAATATTTAAAATTTTAATCTAACACCATAACTTAAAGTCGTATTCATATTAAAGCACGGAAGTTCATAGCTCAAGCTGGTGACTGCTTTAGTTATTTATAAACACGTTCTGTTTTCACCCATATTTCTTATATAACACGATTTGTTTTCGTCTAACATATTTGAGTGTGGCACAGTATATCTATCAACGAGTACATTTCGCTATCATCGCAAGCGCACGCCTCATCCGTAGTAGGGCGGCAAAGATTTATTGAATTTTAAGACAAATATGTGGACTGAGGAAATCCGCTCTGATTAAGTATTACCAGATAATTAACTCAAAACAAAAAATATTTATACGTCTTTCTTAATTATAGGAGAATAATATTCAATTTAGTTATTTCTTAAAAATAAATTTAGTAATTTACGCAGACTATTTAGATGGGTAAAGTGGTGGGTAAGAGAAGTCTTTGTAGAACGAAGATGTTCTGGCTCTGTAACATCCGGAAATGGACCGGGATAAATAAAGTTGAACACTTAAAGAAAAAGAAAAATTAACACATTGAATCTACTAATTTCTTTATAATCTGAATGGGAATAATATGTCGGTTGCAACTACTTCGCTTTCAAGCATCTTTTGAGATTACTTTGTAAAGCAGGGATTTGGAAATCACATGTCACAGGAATTTTATTAAGCTTAAATTTAAACACATTAAATAGATAGACTACATATTTTTATACAAGCAAAACCCTAGAACACTCACAACAAAACAAAAAAATATCTTTATATTATTCAAATCGGTCAAGCCATTTCTGAGTTTTAATGAGAATAACGAACATCAGTAGATCTATAATATTTTTTTATGTAAAATATTCAATGTCTACTTTATAGGGTAAACTAATACGAATTAATAATAAAACAATATCCCAAAACAAACATACTCACAGTAGCATAGAGATCGGTCGAATGAGTCGCAACTTGACCTGCACGCACTAAGCTTTACAAGTACTAGCAACTTGGTGGGTGGTCGATGTGACTAATCTAATATATGACTGACATAAGTATTAGAAATATTTCCTGAAACTTACATCATGCCTATTCTATTACGAGACCTAATAAAAATACAATGGAGTTTTACCACTGATTACTTCCGGTCAGTAAAAGTAAATATAACATACAAAAATTTTAATGTCAATCTACAAGTAGTAAGTTCGATGGAAAGTTTCTATTAAGTAAGACTATATAACTTCAAAAGTGTTCGTTCTATAAGTTATGAATTTACGGAGACAAAAAATGAATTTAGAGACTTCGGTAAAAAATTCGCGAAAATAAACAAAACATCACAAACAAACAGAAAGTATTATAAAAAAAGTATTTAGAAACGACCGTCGAGAACATACAATGACTCTCTTTTATTAACTTAAGAAACGAAAAGTGGTTGCTTGTAGGTTTAATTTGAATTTATAACTTAAATTTAAGTTATAAGGTTCTTAAAAGGCGAAGTTATTTCAACAGTTAAATAAACCGATCGGCGATGAGTTTTAATTAATAATACCTAATCAACCAGTTAATATTATTAACGGTATCAGTTATTCAGAAACGATATGCAATGTAAAAAATTTTGTACAAAACATAGTTGATTTCACAATAACGCAACATTCATTCGCAGACGTGGTTAAACGGCGTGCCATGATACCAGCGTGACAGCTGACATGCTGTCAGGACACGGCTCTCTTCCACTGATTCATAAAACGCATTGAAGATTTAAAGATAAATAATGACATCACTCCACTACAATGTTGCTAGAAATAAATAAAATAACCTACGGGTATAAGCTACTTGCACATTAATTTTAAGATTAATTTAAACCAGAAATAGTATTCCAGCTGAGTCGAATCTTTGTTATTTTTATTAGATATGTTAATACTTTTACTGTGGGAAAATTTCATTTCGATGTTTACCTTTGCATACGTAGGAACAAAATCGGGCGGAGTAGGGTGAGAAGCTAGTATTTAATAAACTATTAAATTACTGGCGAAATAATTTGTGCTCAACTGGCACGCTTTATTAAATATATTTTTCTATACGTTCAAAAATTTTTTTCTAAAGAAATAATTAATGGTTGTATGATCAATATAATTTCATTTTCTCCACAAATGGAAGTTTTGGTGCAGGAAACCCAATCAGACTGCCGGGATTCAACACTCATCAGTTAATATAACTTTATAAAATGCTATTTAATATCATAAAGTACTTTCTTCTGCTTATCTTCAATAATAACTATGATCCTTTCATAGTTATTCCATTCGTCAATAATACGCTTAACGAAGTGCAGTGCCCATTCGTCTTAATACCGTGTTTTGAACGATGCCATATGCTGGTATTCATAGACCGAACTTTGATTTCAGTTTACTTTTTTTAATAATTTAAATTAAAATATATGATTATCTGTTTGTCAATGAACAAAGTATTTTTTTTATTTTTATGTTAAAGCATTAAGTCCTAAAGCGCTAAATGATAAGTCTTCAGTATGTTCCATATTATATAGCCTTCTTATACGGCAATATATTTTATGGAAACTCTTCCAAATTAAAGTGATGTTAAATATTCCAATTAAAGTGAAGTGTAATGATAATTAGAATAATGTTTGTATTTCTTAAATTTCAACAGGTTTTGTTCAAACAAATAATATAATTAAAATATTCATAAGAATTATGATAATAATTGATACACGCTTTTCCATTAAATTTTTAATATACAGGTTAATCTTAAATTTTAAGAAGGGATTTAGTTTTTGAATGAAAAGTTATTATTTAAAACACAACTCTGTCTATAGATGTAGATGCGCACACGCATGTAACCCGATCCACGTGGTGTTCTGTGAAAACATTGACTTTCTGTTTATATCTATCTTTATTATCCCTCTGTAATGAATGCTGCGTGTTATCTCCTTATAATTTTGATTTATCCAATTTACTATGGCTTAGTATCTAATAGATAATGATCATAAAATTAAATTACAAAGCAAAAAACATATTAAATTTAATAGCTACTAATATACAATTGAAATTTTTAACTAAAAACTAAATATGTAATAAGTATTGTAGTAAAAAATATATAACATTTTAGTGTATTTACATATATATTGACAACTTGTGACTCATACTCGCTTCGCTCGGGTTCGTTCCCTATAGATAGGTTTTAAGAGTTTTCGTAGATTATTCAGAGCTGTGATATTTTCTCGCAGTAAAAACATTCTAAATGTTGATATTCAGCTATCATCATCACTTTCATCATAATCTTATGAAACTGATGCGATGACAGACATAAAAAAAACTAAAAACTATACATTCGGCCTTTGTATTTCAATATGATGTAATGAGAATTTTCTGAAATATATTTGATTTACAGATTCAACTTACATAGAATTTTATAATATAAGCATATTGGATATCTCACGGTGAAAAAACCACTGGTCAGAAATCTACATGTCTAAGAGAACTTAGTAAGTTTCCGAAGAATATGTCCGCCAACCCGAAATTAGTCACCGTGGTGGACTAGGGTCTATCGTATTGAAGGGTAGTCTGATGAGCCAGCCAATCGGTGGGACGTAAAGAGGGCTAAATAAATACATAGATAAGATGTAAGCATAATAATTAAAATGTCTATTCAAATCAAAATAATTTATTCAGCATAAAAATTATTACAATCTTTTACTGAACGTCATGAGTCTACTACCAGTTCGGAAAGAAAAAGGCTCTGATCTGAGAAGAACTGGTGCAAGAAACTCAGCGGAACTAATATTATTTATTTATCTTAATATTTCTTTTTTAAAATTAAAATGAAACAATAATACCAAATGTCACAATTTTGTAATCAATTATCGCCAGCATGTCAGAAAATAGTAAGAGCTTTGATCTCTTTATCAAAAGGTTACTTTTAAGTCCAGATAACCAAAGTTAAGGTTTTTTGCGTATACTTTTTATGTGAACCAATGTGACCCATGCTGTTACATTCCCATGACGATAACGTTCTTAGAACACAGGATGTCATTTGTAGATTGTTTGGTTGTGATAAAAATCGCAAAAAATATACCTGTTATATTCTCTTAAATAATTCGAA
Organism: Boloria selene; assembly: GCA_905231865.2. Classification (NCBI taxonomy): domain Eukaryota; kingdom Metazoa; phylum Arthropoda; class Insecta; order Lepidoptera; family Nymphalidae; genus Boloria; species Boloria selene. Next base: position 450,958 of record HG993145.1, read on the forward strand.
TATTGCGCCAAATATGCGCTTTATAAATATTAAAAAGTGTTGAGTTTTTTCTTCTATATTCTTAGCTATTACCTTAGAATTCAAAATAGCAGGAACAAATAAATATTTATTTTTATCACATCAGGTTTAATTCACTCGAGCGTCGATTAATAAATAATATGCAATGAAGGGACTGAACATAATTTATTCCAATTAGTTAGTAATTTATATTTTGGACAAATTTTGTATGATTTTATACAAAAACACAGAAAGCACATGTTAATCTACTTGAGAGCTAAAGGAACAACAAATCAATCGGCAATGCCAGTAACTAAGTGTTTTTTTACAAACAGTCAAGTGCGACGGCGACTAAATGACACGGGCAGGTAGCCGATAGCCAGGCTTGTACAACGTCTTATAAATATCTTAGATTGATATATATTTACTGTATAGATCCCAAAGAGGGAGTTTTTGCAATAAATATCAACAATAAAAATCATAAACTAATTATTTATAACTACTTCGCAGAACTTCCCTTTCCGCTTTTGCAACATTTTTCATTGATGCTTTTCTATTAGTCGTAGCGTGATGTAATAGCCTATAGCCTTCCTGGATAAACGGACTAACCAACACAAAAAGAAAAGTTTTATTCGGACTAGTAGTTTCTGAGATTAGCGCGTTCAACCAAACAAACAAACAAAGAAACTCTTCAGCTTTATAATATTAGTATACATTTATATTTGTTAAAGTCTTTGATAAAAATGAGTGCTCAATGCTCATCATTAAATCCGAGAATAATGTTTGTCACTGCCCATTTTGGGTCTCTAGTCTCGAGCAATCTGCCTTAGATTTTCAGATACAAACGAATAATATGTAAGAATGTTTATTTGTCTCATGAATATTTTAGACAAATTTTGTATGTTTTTGTACAAAAACGCAAGAACCACATGTATCCACTCGAGGGCCGAAGAAGCAACAAATCAATCGGCAATACCATTAAGTGTATTTCACGAACAGTCAAGTGCGACAGTTGCGACGCGACGCGACGGCGGCGAGACGACACGATCAGGTAGCCGGTAGCCAAGCATGTACTATGTCTTATCGATAACTTTGATTTATAATGTTCTTCTTTTAATTCATAAAAGTTTTTTATGAATATTACATAAGCTCGTTAAGCTGGTCAAAATAAAAGAAAATCGGTTACAAAAGCAGGTTAAAATGTACTAAACTCTTATTCTTTGATTACGCCTAATTGAACATTATTTAAATGTACAAATGATGCATTTTTTTTGTATTTTCTATAATCGGATAACTTATGTATTTTACATCGCCGAAACTACTTGTCATACTATTTTAACCGACTAATATTTTATTTTCTTAATATAAATAAATACATACACTTATCTATTTCAAGGAAATTTATTCACTTGCAAATATAATTAAATAAAAATCGATATATAACATCGATACGATCGATCACCCCATCACTAGCCCTTATCAAAGGTTATTGAAAAAGAACAACTTATTTGTTTAAGTGTCTCGAACCGTGTCCAAACAAATAGTCTTAACGACGAAGAACGGATGTGAGGATGGCGATATTATTTAAATACTTGTAAGATTAAATATTTCCAGATAACAAGTTCGAATCTGACCAGAACAGAAACGTTTCCATACATACCATTCCAATGACGACTCGTTTGGCTCAATTGCTAGTGACCCTGCTTTCTGCGCCAGATGTCGCGGGTTCGAGTCCCGCTGGGGGCATTCATTTGTTAAGCGCGAATATTTGTTCTCCAGTAATAGGTGTTTATATTTATAATATGTATGTATTTGAAAGTTATATATGTAGTATAATATCAACTATCTGATGTCCGTAACACAAGCATCGTAGCTTACCACGGAAGTGGATGGCGCTGTTGTAAGAATGTCCCAACATATTTATCTATTTATACTGTATTTTATCAATCTTTACACACTCTTGCACATGGCTTCTCTCGTGAGTAAGGATTACGGTGTGGAAACTAAAGTAATAAGATTTTAGATACAATTTTTTTGTTAGTAATTTTAAAAATACTACTATAGACGTAAATGTGCCAAATAGTTATCCTTACAATAAACATTGTACAGACAGACATTGTAATAGTATTTATAAGTAGCCGTGTTTATTTTATGTAAAAAAATATAGAGCCAAAGAGAAACCACTTATCTCTTGTGAACAATAATTTTATTATAAATAAATATTTCCTTAAATACCTAGTTGGTCTCACGTTTTAAATCTGAAATTGTATGTATGTACGTTTGTGTCTGAATTAATTTCGAGGAAACTTTGTAATAAACACTGAAAAGTCGACATGAATTTTAAATCGATTCTATGAGTAGAATTAAATTTAAAGAATATTATTTTGATGATTGCCATATAAAATAACATACGCTAACTCTCGCACAAACTTTGCTAGAGTAGTAATATATTTAAACAAGAATCGTAATAAATGGCAACATTTGTAGACATAGCATATACCTATGTATATGGTAGTAATAAAATGTTTACAGTTTTATTTTATACTGGCCCTAGGACTTGTATTGTCAGTGGAGGTATAAAATAACCTTTCTACTTTACGTTCCTTCCCACTCGTATAGAGAGGTCTTATTTTATAAGAGACTAGCGATAAAAATAACACGTAGCAATTGCACTCATATTAAAAGAAGTTTTATGCGACAAGAATTATGTTTCTTTTGACAGTCAATTCAATTTAATGGACTCATATTATACTTCATATGTTCATACAGACAAAATAACCAAAATCAATTAGTTTATGTAAAATTCATAATTTGCACGTAAATCCAAAACTTTTTATCGGAATAATTTTTGATGTGAAGAAACTACTTTAAAATATTTAATGCGAGATTGTAAGCCTAGAGAGATTGCCATAGTGTATTTTTAGTTAAATAAAATAATTATTATGTTATGTAATAATATATAACATTCAGTAACATACAATAACTTTTTGTTTATTAAAAATAGAGAATTAGTATATGAAATATTTTTATAACTTGCACGTACTTGTAGAACGTGTAAAATTAAAATTTCCAGAGTATAAATCAAAGTTACGGCTCCCACGCTGCAGACCGGTGATAAGTCCGCATACATTGTATGACTTACAATATCTAAACTTTAAAACACAAGATCTCTTTTCTTTAACTTTATATACTATGGTTTTATAGGAAAGTTATATGGTGTTTGGCTTAAAACTTATAACTTTACGTTTGGATTTTTTGCGAAATCATTAGCATCAAAAACTGCGTAATATATTCGTATAAAAATTACACATTAATATAAGCCATAAGCGGAAAAAGCATAACACGTGTCCATAATTTAGTATTCGCACTTTTTACAAACTCGGCTCTGGCTTCACGCCAGAAGCCAGCTCGAACAAATGTTCACATTTGGCTCGCTTTCTTACTCGCTAAGAACTATTCAAATATCGTTTCGTAAATTTTAAATTAGATTAAAATAATTTATAGTACCGTTTTTAACCGAGTTCGAAGAAGAAATTTATATTTTAGTTTCATTCAACATTTATTATACTTATTTTTTGTGTATGGATTTAATGAAACCTTTTTAGTTAAATACATGTGCCACTTTAATTAAGACGAAATAATTCTTGCTATCTTACAATATTATAAGAATTATTATATTTTCTTATAATAAACTTACTGTAAGTGAATTTTATCACATCTTTTAAATTACACTTCTAAGAAGAGACACATAAATTTTTGTTGGTATTGGTATTTTATTATGGTTTCAACAATAGCAAAAAGGAGTATATATTAGTAAGAGTTTAGCCTGTACGTATAATTTTGGAAAAATAAGTTGGTAAAAATCGTCTCTAATAATCCCAAAGGTCATCTAGAACTGCTACTACAAATTAAAAATCTATTAAATCGCTAAGCTTATACTTTGTACCATTGTAAGAATAATTATTATTTTTACATCACACTATCCGGGACATTAAATGTCAAATAAAAATTATCTCTACATTTGCATTTTTAAATTGACCACAAAATTCTAAATATATTGAAGTGTAAAAAATATCTACAATAGCGGTCTTTACGAGCAATTTGATACTTAGTCAAGAGTTCTATTCCCGCTGTGGGTAAATTATGAATTGACATACCTACTCGTATTTTACGATCCTGGTTTAACGCAGAACGTACAATCGAATAGAAGAAATTAAAAGAGCACGAAAAGTGACTTGCTTCTTGAAATCCTCAGTACCATAACAAAAAATTGGAGCGATTGGATTTTGACCCATTGTCTTTTATTGCATGTTGGCACCATAATATATGAAAAATCCGTTACATTAATTTTTACTTTAGAGTGTAGTTTTTATTTTATTTATTCATGTTCGTTTTTTTCGGTATAATATGAGCAAATGTATAAGAAAAATATAATTCAATAAAATATTCGGTTAAGCCATTAAGTTGAAATTCAAGTTAAGGTCTTGACCTACATAAAATACATATTTAAACGACCAATCAATTGTGAATTGTCATTAATATTATAATTAGTTTATAATTTAATAACCTAATAAGTTTCTATATGAATACTGCGAACTAAAAAAACTCGTTTTAGTTGCTAATACAAGTTGCAATACTAAAAGTCAGGGTATAAAATGTAATTTATTGATTTGCAAATTAAACCAAGTTAAAGTAAGCTCGAACTCAATGTATTTAGTATTGGCCGTTGAAGGTTTCCACTATTCTCCTTCAGGCATTACCTTCTTACATTAATCGATAGTATCAAATACAGACATACCAACACAAAAAATTAAATTGGTTTTCACACAAAAAATTTTAAGCCCTTGATTTTGTTAAAGATTTTTTGTTTATATTGTCGCTTTTTTTATACATTATAAGCGCACGCTTGACCACTATCACACCTGATGGAGGGTAATGCGTGGTGATGCGGCCTAAGGTGGGACGCGCATGTCTAGAAAATGCCTATTTACTCTTTTTTTTAATATACCCAGATTGTAGGTGTTAGGAAACACAGATCTCGGTAAAGCATTCCAGACCCTGGCCGTGCGAATTAGAAATGAAGACTTAAACCGCTTCGTGTGCGTGAATGTTGCTGATAATATTCCAAAAAGTAATGTTATTTTTAAGTCTCCTAATTATGCCGTTTAAGTCACTAGAGACACGGAGATAAACGTGTAAAGTTAACAAAATAAAAATTTAAAGTCATCCGCTTTAATCTCGAAACTTTTCACAGCTTTGTTAATATATTGTGTTGAATATGTTTTCATTATCATACCGTAAACTTTGACTCAGTAATAAGACTTTCAAATAAAATTTAACAATTTAAGTAACTTTAATATAGAAAACAGGTAGCTTTATTGTTATAAAGTGTTGATTTTATAGTTTATCTTAGATAACATTCGATATTAATATTCAATGCTGTGTATGATATGCAATATCCCTGCGGGAGGCAACTGTCGCTCTTAACATTGTTGCAAACGTTGTAGTTAAATCGTAAGAAACTTATTAATAATAATTAACTTTACGACTTGACTTCATGCATGGTAGATCGAAAATACCATAAATGTTAATTATCCTATAATTTCATCATATTCATTTATGTTTGTGTAATTTTCTTATTGGAAACTATTGGTACTTTATACTAGATTAATTTTGTAAGTCATGGCTAATAATAAAAAAAACACAGTAGCAGTCATTGACCTTAGATCTAATTTACGAATGCAAAAAAAACATGTGCGTCAACGCGTAGTAACTGTAGCTAACGTTTATTATAAAACGTAGATTACTTGAGTTGAGTTGAGTTTATTTTGATACAGCACAGTGCATCCCCCGTAGTAAGTAATAAAAGTATCAGTAATCAGTAGGTATTAAACAGTTAGGTATTTCTCCTTCATAATTAATAATGAATGACAAATGTTAAAAAAATTTAATAAAATTATAATTAAATTCAATACAAAAATACTACAATCGAACCTGATTACTTACGCTACTGCACTGCACTCTAACTTTCTTGTTTGCAGACGAAATTTTGCAACGAGACTTTCCTGTATAAAGTCGATACCAAAGAGACCAAAACAGTGAAAATAAAAGCTGTGCCTTTTTCTGAATCCACCGACATATGTCAAAGTAGCGGACTACCCTATTGTATATCTCGAGCAAACATCGAACAAAGTACAGGCGGAAATAGCCGACCGGAAGTGCCGGTCTGGAGGAAGTACACCTCATTTCCGTTACGCAGAGCCCTCTGGGGCGGAAAATTGCGAAAATAAAATATGTGCAAGGTGAATTTACCAGAGTAATGTCTTTATAAATATTGTTACTGCTTATTTTCATGTTTTGTAATTTGTTTCTTTCCTCGTCTTTGTTATGAATTATGATTGACTGATGATCTTTAAAAATTTTAAGATAATTAAATGGGGATCTTTTTGATATACACTACTTCATATATTGTATTACTACTACTACTACTTCTACTGCTAACCTTATACTCATAATTTATTGTTCCTGCGTAAAAAAGAATTTTGCATCAATAAATTGCTATAGAATAATACACATGACTTATATGAAATAATATAATAAAGTTGAAATAGTCATGCATTTACCTATTGTAAAATGGATAGGATGGATGGGATAATGTATACTATGGTTTTTTGCCAAACCTCACCGAAATATATTCAACAGAAACAGATAATCGTTAATGGTAGTTAACGTATGTCGTAATAGATTGTATAAATAATTTCTCCACAATGACTGTCTAAAGTAGTTCGTATGTCTTTGTCTACTTTCTGCATAATCGAGAAAGACGGTTATAAATTACGGCTATTGTTTCTGAGAAAATAATCCCTTTTCTTTGAAAACTTTTTGTAACACTTTTCAATCATTATTAATTATGGAGGAGAAATACCTAACTGTTTAGTACTGACTTTTATTCCTTACTTCGGAAGTGATTTGATTTGATTTGATTTTCTATTATATTGAGGTCTCTAATAATATAACCTATGTATATTTTAAACTCTCAAAATATTTTTCTTATTCATAATATAAGCATTTATTATACAAAATATAGTTTTGATAGAATGCTTAACACAAATTAATTTAAAATTGGTCTGAGACTCGAAAATTCAAAGTCTACGTATTTTTATTCCGTAGGATAAATTGAAAAGCCCAGCAAGCGGATACCGCGATCAATTACTGGACCGTCCAATTTGTCAGCCCTTAAATATTTCGGGCATCCGAAAAAGTAAAAATAAAGTACTTATAAGTTATCGTGGGCCTAAAGTCGGAAAATCAATCCCTAGTAAAGTAGACAGAACCGAAATACGCTGTTTTAAACCTTAACAGTAGGATATAAAATTAGTTTTTGTTTGAACACGTTAAACATACCAAGGTTTGCAAATAAAATATTTTTTTCCTATGAACGTGTAAAATATCCGTCGATGGACAAATATTTAAATTCAAATTCATACTGCCGTCCACATCCAATTAGGCCGATTTTATTTTGTTAGTCATCGCATGCAGGTTTTAGCTATTAAAAATAATAGGCAAATTCGTCTGTGGACCCATCGCCCTCCACCGTCCACCGCTCATACTCTAAATTCAATCATGTAAAAATTTTTGGATGATAAAAATATGATGGCTTGATTGCGCGTTAACTGATCTAGCTTAACTTTAATAATGAATGTAACATGTTCACATACATATCAATAATATCTTTTACTGTTTGATTGCATTCTATAGTGAATCAAAAAATTGACTTTTGTTACTTGACGAATATTAATGCTTTAAAATTGTATTGTAATGGTGCATTTTATCTTAAAGGTATATTATAGAGATGTTTAAGCTGCGTCTTTATAGACTACAATAGATTGTCAACATAAATGTAAACAGTAAATACAAAAATAATTAGTAAATCTCTACTATCAAAAAGATGTTTATTGGTTAAAGACATTTATTTCTTATAAAGAACACATACAATGTTTGCTATACATTACCTATAGTACATTCTATTGATTGTTACATATTAAAAGTCGATTATCTATACTATAATATATACTATATACTATATACTTACTATAATATTATAAAGAAGTAAAGTTTGTTTATTTGTTAAATTGTAAGGGGTAATCTCGGGATCTACTGAACCGATTTTAAAAATTCTTTCACCTATAGAAAGCCACATTATAGCTGAGTGTCATAGGTTATATAAAAAACCGAAAAATAAAAAGGCTTTTACGTGGTAATCCATTTTGCAAAGTGAATCAGAGAAAAAACGGTCAAATGAAAGCGTTTCTTACGAACGCTGCTCTAACTATGAAAGATATAATTTTGAGTTCTAGAGAAAAGATGTGGAGCTTAAAAATGCCTACAAAAAAGTCAACGACAGCATATGTCTAACTTTTATATTTAAGTGACAAAAAGTAGTTTTTTTAATATTAGTATAGATAATTTAATTTTTAATTTTTAATATTAATAAAATAATTTAAATTATTTAAACACTCTGTACTAAAAAGGATTATTAACATTATGCCCAACGAAGTGGGCACGGGTCAGCTAGTTATAATATAAACTTTCGATCATCAATCCGTTTCTTATTTTTAAACAAATCAAAGTTGTGGACAGAACGTAAACTATTTCCCACTCATCCCGTAAACTCTCACAAGTATATAAAGTGAGAGAAAGAAAACAATGAGGTCTCTCAGCCCCCGGGGCAGGTCGTGTATCCATTAACAGGTAATCGTACGAATGTGTCTTCTAAGAACTGAATAACAACTCTGTTACGACTTACGAGTATAGTTTTGCCATCAATTTTCTATTTTAAATGTTGCATTTCCTTCTCAGCAAATTCACAACTTTGTTACAAGTACTTTGGTCAATAAAACCTAAAAGTTAACCAAAAATTTCGTCCGCCACTTCTGAAATAAGTTTCACAAGTGTTGTAAAACTACGAGTATTTTAAAATCAGATTATTTAGTGCTGTGGAGTTATATTTCAAAAATATTCATTTGCAGACTTAGGTAAAATTTAATAATATCTATTAGTAAATTGTTCAGTGCGCTTTCGGTCTTACTTTTATTTAAACATACAATCGTTTTCCGATATATTAGTTCGTACCTCGTACGGGAAGCGAACCGATACCTCTGACAATGAAATCTATAGACTACTTAATGTAATAATTTCAAAGAAATGAAGATTTTTATATAGCCGTTTTTTAAATTCTACTGCTGAACATGTGCCTCCCTCGAATTGAACAATAGGCGGATCGTAATGGAGATTTATAGGCTTTAGTTCCCGGCCAATTGTAGTTTGGTATTATCTATATATATATAATGAAAATGGTGTTCGTTTGAGGCTCAATCACGCCTAAACCACTGATCGTATCGACATGAAACTACCACCATTCGATGCGAAATTCTTCCTAGATGGTTTATGGCTATTTATTTTTCGAATTCTAACGTTCCTTCATTTTTTTTATTGCTGTTTTACTTTTATAAACATTTATCCTGCTAATAAAAACAAGAGACAAGCGTTTTCTCTTGATTCTTTTGTTTTCATGGATTTCAACGGAGTTTACTAAACGGATAATGTTCTTTTACATTCAGCTAAGAATCTACTTACAAACTTCCACGCATCCACCCACCAACTCCCTCGCACCCCTGCACATCCACTCTCATTTTTTGATAAAAATAAAATGCCGTAACTATGATCGAGTATCACTTGAGAACGGCTGGACCGATTGGGTTACTTTTTTTTGTTGTCTTCAGAATTGTCAGGAGAATGTTTATATGTAAGAAAATTTTAAAAAAGTCTGCTAAAACGTTAAAAATTTCGATGATAATCGAAGTATTCCAATTTCTATAGTTACTCATCACGAAATCTCGGGAACTATAGGACTTAGAAATGTGAAACTTGGTAGGAATATTACTTTCGTTATGTAGAGGTCAACTAAAAACGGATTTTAAGAAATTCATCCCCCAAAGGGGATCGCGGGGGCGTTAACAATGAACAATTCCCGTTTTTAAACATAGCTCCTATAAATTCCAAATTTGGTAGGAATCTTCTGTAAGAGATGTAGAAATAGTCTATGAACGAATTTTACGGTAGCTCACCCCACAGGGGGTTGCGGGGGTGGTTTAACAATGAAAATTTTTATTTTTTAAGCCGTAGCTCCTACAGACTCCAAATTTAGCTAGAGTCGTCTATATGTGATGCAGAAATGATTTAAGAGCGGATTTTACAACAACCCACCGCCGAAAAAGATTGCGGTAGTGGGTGTTATAATGTGAAATTTCTATTTCCAAACTGTAACCTCTATAGACTTTAAATTTGGTAGTAATCTTTTATTTGTCATGCAGAAATCATCTCAAATAGGATTTTACGAAATTCTATTTCCAATAGGGATTGCGGGGGTGGGTGTGAGAATTTTAAATTTATGTTTCCAAACTGTAACTTCTACAGACTCCAAATGATTATTTTTTTTACTGTTTAAATAGAAAAGGTTAAAGTCAATTGTTTTTTTTTAATTTAATTAATTTCATTTGTTTTTATATAACCTAATAATCTATATAAATAAAATGATAGAGGTCTGCAGTTGTGCGCGCATCACGGAAAAAGTACTGGATAGATTTAAATGAAACTTTCTAAGTTTTATTTCTTAGACACTAGGCCCTTATATAAAAAAAGATTGCGATATCTTCATTTAATAAAAATTTATTAAAGTCTCAAGAAAAAACGATTTGTATATGTACTGCGTGTTCAGTGATGCAGTATGTATGTTTCCTTCTCGCGGAGTAGTGGGGCAAGCGGCGTAGCGCGCATGCGGAAAACTTTGTTAATATTTTAAGCAACGCGGACGAAGTCGCGGGTATCAGCTAGTTTACATATATTTTGAAATCTAACTTGGTTCTATTATACTTGCAGTTTTCTTCATGATATTTTGTTGTAATAATGTTTACTTATTCAAAAAAAAGATTCATACAAAAAATTTATATAAGAGGTGCAAGATCCGGGACTTAAGACCGTATTACATAGTTTGCAAGTATGTTACCACTGTGCTACTAATGCTTTTTACATCAATCAATCAAAATACTCTTTATTCAAATAAACTTTTACAAGCGCTTTGAATCGTCATTTTTACATTATTAAAATTAAATGTCAGTCTATAAGTCTTTGAGTAAACTACCACCGGCTCTGAAAGCTATACTCGTAAAGCAAATACTTTTAAAAAATATATTTATATGTATTTGTACAAGGAATAAACATATGCAATACGACTTGCATCTATTTATTGCTTACTTCTTCAGCAGACGGTATAAATCAAGCCCGGTCGGGTCACGTCCGAGCTTTGGTTTCGGGGACTATAAAACTAACTTGTACTTTCGGAGGGGAGCAATTCTACCTGAAATGTTGCCGGAACCTCTCTGTCAAGTCGTGTATTGAATGTATTTTCAGGATAATGACAAAGTAAGGCAGATATTTAAGCCTTTCTAAATTAACTGTCTTAATTTGAATCTTTTTATTAAACTATCCCGTTGGTCTTATGGCTAGCATTTATGGCAGCATATATAAAATTTCTAGGTTCATGTCCCTCCAGTCTAGTCTAGTCAAGTATGATTTTAAAGTTGTCCCGTCAAAAATGCTTGAGTTGGGAATTTGGCAGTATGCCACTCTCGGGTCTTCAAAATAACCTATAGCTGTCGGTCCTTCTCGCGATTTCTTTCTCTTACTAGTTCGAGTGGTTGTCCCACTGGATAATAACGAATAAAATTCTGTTACTAAATAGAAAACTCATAATCAATCGAATTAAAAGCAATCAATCAAATTCAGTCATTCTCTTTAAAGTCAATTAAGACACTAAAGAAAAAGCTCCGCACAGCCATATAAGCACATAAAAGTTTTACTCGCAGTAAATAGTGACTATTACACATATATTATGCAGTATGTATTTATATCACCTGGCCTATAAAATGCAAAAATGCATATTTTAAACAATTCTATGGCTCTGCAATATCTACCAAAAAATTAAACTTAAAAAAATTAAAGCTTCAATAAAACATTATTTTTATATTTTAGTAAAAATGTAAATTTTGCTTTTGGTTATAACTATAACAGTCGTACATACCTTTAGTACTTGCAATAACTTCCGTAGCAAACGCCACGTGAATCCCTGGGTACATCAAGATAGATCCGGCATCACGCGCACAGTTTACTAACTCCATTACTATTCTGATAAACTTTCATATTAAGGTTCATTAGAAATTGTAATATGTTAAATGATTATTATATATAAAAATTTGAATATCGTGTTATTATTTTAAAATCTAATATTCGCTAAGTGCTCTCAGACATATCAGAGGTGAAAGACTCGGGATTTGAACCCACAACACACGGTTTCCCAAGCAAGTGCCTTACTACCTGCCTTATTATTATAATAAATAACCATTACATGACTTATTTTGCCATTATATATTACTTTTGTAGCCAAAAAATGCAGACTAGAGTAATTATGGCTTCAGCACTTTTATATTATAAATTACAAACTACGAGTATAATGTATATTAAACAAGCCGGACGATGGAAGCTATCCGCCCGCCCAACTTCAGCTCCGGTATTTGTGACAACTTTATTAAGTTAATCTACTGTCTGCCCATCCCGCCCAACTTTACTCGAAGTATTTGTGACTGCTTTAAATAAAATAGTTTTATGTTAGACAACTTAGCGCAGGAATGTATTCACTAGCTTCTTCCACTGAATTTCATTATAATTTTAAGAATACATATTGCGTGATCACGATGAACTTATATGGCATATCTTGCATTTAGTGCTTTTTTTAAATTCCCACTGCTGGGTCCGTGCCCAGAAGGGAGGCACGGGCCTCTTTGACTGGGAGCTAGTATGATTTGGCGGGCTAATCGTATCACTCGTGAAGCTGTAATCGTGTCTTAATTAATAAATAATACTTAAAATAATATAATTACTGAAGTAATTATACTTTGATTAATTTTTATGCCTATTTAGTTAAGAAGTTATTATTTAAACAACCAACAAAGGCTATATGCCTATGAACTAAATGTACTAATTTTTCTAATATATATATTTTTCTTTCAGCCATGTTCTTATGTATATATCAAACATGTATTTGAATTAAACAAGTACACCGCTTACCATTTCATAGAATTACTCCCTAAGGTTGCCTGGAAGAGATTACTTATGAGTTATGGCGATAAGGCCGCCTCTTGTGCATCATCTTATATTGTATCATATTTCTTGTATTTTGTATAGAATATCTATCTATCTACATAGTTCACAAATATATACACTAAGAACTTACGTTATACAAAGTTATAGCGTTATAGTGTATGATGAAGAGCAAATAACTGACGCGCACAAACTTGTAGGAACAGTAAATTTTTCACTTGTTCCATATTTTCAAATATTTATAACTCCACAGAAAGTGCACGACAAAAGTGCTTAAGAATAAATAAAACAGCTTTATACTATGTCAGAGAACAGCGAGTACATTGTATTGTAGGGCTTGTGCTCAATGGATGTGTTACACTATGTAGTGCTATAATATTTATAGAAAGAAAAGTTTAAATCAAAATTTTTACTTTGTTATAACATTAATTTTATTAAACATTATGCGTAATAAATAGAACAAGCAGTTATTTTATGGTTTTATTTTATAATTAAGAAATAACATCAAAAATAAAGCACAATAATTTAGTCTATGCCTTTCTTGTCTACTTTCTTGATATTTTTATAACAAATCAACTAACGATGTTTCTGTACATTAAATAAGATAAATAATAAAAATGAGAACTACGATAGTTTTAAGCAGCTATATCTACCAAAAATAATACAGCAAATACTGCCTTAGCTAAGCTTACGCATTAAAAGCTTACCCTAATGCAGCTTACACGAAATTTACCGGCCACCTGTAAGCGGCCGGTTAAATTTTCAAACTCCTCGAGGCGGAACTTAGAACTGTTGTTTTATGTACGCCCAAGTTCTGCATTACTTTGGTTGTCATTTAAATTAATTAAACTATACTTTATTTAAAAGCACTTTAAAGAAGTGTTAAGAATAATATAATTACGAGAAGTGTTTGGTGTTTATTAAAAAAAGATTTTAAATTTAAGATTTTAGAAAAATGTCATCTTTTAGTTCTTTTTTCAGGATTAAAGCTGTTTATTATTCCATACTTAACGGTGCCGATAATTTAAAACGAATATACTAGTTTAAAAGTATGGAATTACTGTTGGTGATCAGTTGTTGACGTGACAATTTGGTTTTATAATTTAAAATTAATTTATATATTAAGCTACAAAAATATTTAATTATATTAATATCAAGCTATATACTTTACTGCCACAGATAATTATTATGGACTAACCGACAAAACAACACACTGTCAGAGTGAAGAAAATCCTTAAATAAATGGAAATTTATTTCACTAATATAATAGGAATAGCTACATATGTCAATAGAATCATACGATCTGTATGAAGACGGGAGGGACCCTTTAATGTAGATATCAAACCGCCGCTGACTACAAAATATGCCATAGACTAAATATTATATGCAAACAAAGAATTTAGCAATGTAGGAATTTTTACATTCCAATAGGCAAAGACAAAACCGTTTTAACTCCTTTTGCTCCTTTATCTGTCAACCGATTTTTATTTTTTATTTAGTAGGTAGTACACGAGTTACAGTGTAACCATAAAAAATGTTTATTGTGAATACAATTATATACAAAAAAATCGATTGTTTTATATACATTAGTAAATTTTATTCTATTTCAATAGTGATTATAATTATTGCTTATGTATGTGTTGTGTTGTTTTTTTTTGCTTACATCTGTAAACACACAACATGGTTTATCTAAAACAGAAAGTTCTTAGAAAGTTCTGATATCTTATTACTCTGTGTTAAGGAACTACTATGCTACTAGGGCGGATCAATGAGGCGTTTTATGTGACCTATAAAACATATTTGGTGGGATACGACGGGATGGGAGCCTAAGTAAAGCTCTATATATGTGCTGAAACAAAATACATTATGTTTTCACTGAACTAAGTACGTAAAAACCTACGGAAGTGGTATTTCTGCCCATTAAGGGTCGGTCATGAGTTGACAAATCGTTAGATATTCGTTAATATCACTAATATCAGCGAGTTCGAGTCCCGCTTGTTCATTTGTTGAGCACGAATATTTGTACTGCAGTCATGGGTGTTTATATTTATAATATCTATGGATTTAAAGTTATGCAAGTTTAGTGTATCAACTATCTGGTATCCATAACACAAGCCTCGTAGCTTACCACGGAACTAGATGGCGCTGTATGCAATAAAGTTCCAACAGTTATTTATTTGTTAAGACCTATTAAATCATCATATACAAGGTAAGCTATAGGTATAAGGTAGTTTAAAACAAACGTGTACAAATAGAACGCAGCAATGAATAACGTCTTTGAAATTAAATATGTAAAAAGCACTTCTCTCATCTTATGTTACTAAACCGGTACCGGCGGCGCACGATAATTAATACAAACAGACAGCCGTGAAAACAAATCTTTATGCCACCAATTTGTTTTTCTCGTTAAGGTTATAAACTACATATAAAATTGTACGTGTGGGCTCAAACTTTATTAATTTCCCAACGCTTGTTGGTCATATTTATTATAATATACGTAATTTATTGAAGCAGTTTCTATTAAATCATTTATTTTATGTTATTTTACATACATTAATATAATGGACAAGCTTTAATGGTGGGAGGTAACGGGAGTCATTACTATGAAGACATTGTCTATGACAACACATATGTACCTAAGTTTAATTTTTTTTGTTATTTTCCGCCATCTATAGTAACGATGTAAGAAGAAAAAATATTTTGTTGGAGAGAGAGAGAGAAAGAAACAAGGACAGATCAAGTAGGTATACTTTTATTTAAAAACATTAAAAGTTTATAATAATGTCCTCCTGATATCGAATACAATGAATTATAGAGCACAAATTGCGTGCAAAAACACTAGTACTCTCTATTCCATACAAATTGAAGCAAGCGAAGCCGTGAGACGTTGTTAGTTTGCTAGATATATATACACACTACTAAGTACTTACTCCGTGTAAACCCAGGAACCAAAGCTAGTAAACATAACATTAACCACTCGCAACTGACAGCCCCACTTGCACTCAAATGCATTCCTCAATCAATTATACTGATTAATTGCTCTTAATGCGCGTATCAAGACGTGTCTGCTAATAAATACACTTGCCACTTGTGGCTTTATAAATCAGTGGGAACAAACAATAACATTTTAATTTATTTTATATATAATTTACAGCTTTAGCTTAAACTTTATTTTTAAAAGCTTCGCAGAAAAATTGTTATACCTTTAAATTGTTATCTTCTTATTCTTTCTAGAATATTTAACTAAACGAAGTAAATAATTTCTATATATATTTATAAACTTTCGACTGAGAACTTCGTATCAAGCATTTTCGTCACTGCACTGGGGAATTCCCAAGTATAATAGAGTTTGAAGTTATGAAAAAGTCAAACTTTTCGTATGTCTCGCGTCACCGAAGGCTGGTCCCCTTTAATGGCCATAGACATTCACACAACTTTGAAATTTCAGCACAAAGTTGAATTTTAGACGATTTATTCATCACTCAAAGTTCATCTTATAAATTCAATCTTTAATAAAATTTTAAATTTAGAACATATAATTATAAAATATTCAAGATAATGCGTAAACATTATTAATACACGAGAGATAATAAAGTACATTACAAGCACAGTCCATTAGTCCAAAACCGTCTCGTCATTCTCGAGTGTTGCGTGATTGATAATCTCAGCAAGCAGAAACTCCCGCATAGCAAAAGCTGACAATAGTTTGCCTCTAACGCATCTATACATACTCGTATAGTAAAATTCTAAGCTGAATCTTATAGTGGCTAGTATGTACGGTCGCACACCGAAAGGTCCTGGGTTCGAGTCCTGTTTAGTTATTGAGTCTTTCTGTTTCGTAAGGTTCAGTAATAGCTCGGAATTGGGAAGTTGGTGGTGTTTCACCTCCGTGCCTCGGTCATAATACTCTCCGTGACCGTTTCACGGCACCTCTAGAAAGATTTGATGAAAAATTTTATGATCATAGCTGATTTTCCGGGTTAATACGAGTACATATAAAATATTTTTTCTGTGGTATGATCTCATTTCTGAGACTCATATACGTAGGGATGAACCCAAGTGGGGCAAGGTTGAGTCTTAGCCTAATACGAATAATGACATTAAAAAAAATTATAAATTATCTTTATTTTTTACAAACGTTCATGTCATGACGTAGGCATTAAATCACAATCCTAACAAGCGTCCGAAAGGAACTCAGCTCAACGCCAATCGAAGTCAATTTAAACGACAAGGTCAGTTGCGCCACGCGCCTCTACGTGTCAGTTAGAATTACCGTTGTTTATGGCCGGGACCCCTTGCTACTAAATATATGTCAATGGGCGCTAATAAAATTGAGCAAACATCTTAAACCATCTTAATTCTTCATTTCTGCCTTTAAAGTAAAATTTCGCAATAGCTTCAACCAATATGGGAACCATTCTTCCTCTTGTCAATTTTTATATGAAGTAAAAATATTATAAATGAAACTATCTTTTCGGATTTTGTCGCGGATTTATTTGGATTTTTGGTTCCCAACGTTTCGAATGCTTTACAGCAATCATGGTCACGGAAGAGACTCGAGGTTTCCATCCAAATAAATCCGCGACAAAATCCGAAAAGTTAGTATAATTTATAATGTCGAATATTCGCGTAAACCTAATCAAATCAAAATATTTTATTCAGCATAAAAATTGTTACAATTTCTTACTGAACGTCATGAGTCTACCACCAGTTCGGAAAGAAGAAACCTCTGACCTAAGAATTGATTTAACAAAAAACGAATTATTCAATAACATTCACTCACGATTTTAATCTTCATCGGAAACATTCTAATTGTAATTTACTACTACTATAATTGCTTAAGTTACGTTGGAACCTCTGTACATGTTCAGTAAAATTGTATCATCATCATCATCATCAGCCCTTATTAATGTCCCACTGCTGGGCACGGGCCTCCTTCAGTACGAGGGGGATCAGGCCATCGTCCACCGCGCTGACCTAGTGCGTGTTGGCGGACTTCACATGTCTTTCGAAAACTTGCTAGGTTTTCTCAGACATGCAGGTTTCCTCACGATGTTTTCCTTCACCGTAAGACAAGTGGTAATCATGATAATATAAATGATTCGTACATGAAAATATCAGAGGTGCGAGACCCGGATTTGAACCCGCATCACTCGGATATCCGAGCGACCGCGTTACCGCTGGGCTACCACTGTCTTATAAAATTGTATATAACATTATAAATAGATGAGGCTGTGGAAAGCGAGAGTAAGCTGCTAGTATTTTATAATATAACGAGTAAGTTTATGCGTATTTGTTATTTGTTTGTTTATTATCCCTTAACCCTTGCCCTTTGGCATGGAAAACTTCCACATAATCCCTCCGAGGGATATATAATAAAAATATGGCAAAAGTTTTTAAAGAAGATACTCAAGAGACTCATACAGAACCTGACCGGAGAAAAACGCGTGAAGTATATAAAATAACTGGTTAGTTTTCGATTACTTTACGGGAATATGCTACATATGAGACCAAGGAAACAAAATATGTGCGAGAATCTAAGATTTACATTAAAATTGTAAGTACAATATTCAAATACAATTAAGAAATTGTATACTGGATTTGGATTTAGTGATTAAAGGACCTAGTTACATCTGTGTAATAATAATTATTAAACCTATTTTTTTTAATGGCGTGATACGTAGTATAGAGTCTTAGTAAGTTGACTGATTGACCTCCTGAATCCTCCCTAACGACTATGAAATTGTCTGCCTTGCTCTAGTTTGACAAGAAGAGTAAGAATTTACTCTGGTCATTTTGGGTCTATATTTCTGAATATCCTATTTATATTCTTAATAACGACAAATTTAAAAATATTGAATTACAATGGATTTTATGGTACATTAAGTGCATTAAGGATTGTATAAAGCTTTCATATTAAAAGCTATATTAGATTATATGTTTATTACCGACGACCATCCAGCGGATGGCGATACATACCTATGGGCGCTTAAGCCCATAATACAATTCTGTAATGACCAAATCCCATTTGCCGTTTCATTGGAAAGCACTTTTCCCATAATTTAACGTGGCATGGGTCGTCACATGTCATGCGACGGTTCGCAGCCAAATTGAATATTTCACAAAACGCCCAGACATATTACCGACAGGCGGTGTCGCCGTCGTATCAATTTATTCGCCAAATTTCATATTTTTTCGCAGAGCCTTCGGGTTAGCTACTGCTCACTGACTTGCGTATTTATTGAATTTTATTATTATATGAGATCCTTGTTATTATACGATGTTACTGAGAGTATTGACGTGTATTATCTTTGAATATTTCCTGTGAATCTCGCTGTAGCATATCAGTTTTTTGGTCACGGATTTGCCGGGAGAAAAGAGCTGTGCAATGGATATTTTATATTGATTCAAATAATTACTTATTAAATAAATATAGTAGGTTTCCAAGAGTGCATTAATTTGGTGTATCATCACTATCCCTACCTTACCTTATTTGACGCTTGCTATAAAAAATCGAATCTAGATATTCCTAAAATTGTAATGATTAAAATGTATTATATTTACACATAGCGTGATTACTCATAAAATCCTTATAAAACAATATTTTAAACAAAATATTTTCACACAAAAAAAATTTACTAAAGACTGATATCTGAGACAACATGAACGAGCCATAAAAATTAAACGAAATTCATAACTAAGATGATGGTACCATGACATTAATAGAGGACTTCCCTCTAGTTTACATCAGCACCATCCTTGTCTATATTTACTGCACAATGGAACGTTGACTTAGCTCCTTGCACAATTAAAGGCTATGGCTAACAGCATCTGTCAACTCGTCCAGGCAGATGTAAGCAGACAATGAGACAGGCTCTGTGGTGAGACTGGCGTTGTGAATGTATGTACAGTGTCAGAATATCTGGCATAACGTTTGATTTTGATCTGAATTGTTGTATAGAAAAGGTACTTAAATGTAACTGTGGAAATTTAATAATAATTTATGGCATATATATAAAAAATACTAAATTCAGTGTTAAATAACACATGTTCCACAAAAAAATTGTTAACTGAAAAAAGGAGTAATTGTTTAATAATTCATTTTTATATTATATTCATAGTCTTTTATTTATGAACCTATATAGCTGAATTTAATAAAAACTAGAAATATTGGTTAATATTTTTAGAAAATTTTCAATATTATTCCACATATTGCCCATCGGTATTCAATAATCTCACGAAAAACAACTTTTTTTTCAATGATATTAATTTAAAATTTACTAAGTTAAAGTAGCGCTATTCTGTAAAGCCAAATGATTCTTAAAATAGAAAATCTCAATAATTCTCATATTATATACCAAATATTAACATGTAAATTCATGAAAACTAAAATCCAGCCATATCTTGGATTCTGGACATATCAGTTAGGACATATTAAATCTCTGTTCCGTCGCATCGACTGATTGCTGATTGCATTACGTCGTTCGTTAACGCAGCACAGTGCGCTAAACGCTGTTTAAAGCGACCCAGAGCCGGCTGACCTCTCGTTAGTGCTTATGTGTACCGTTATGATACTAAACTAGAAATGCTAATAGTGCTTCACTTTATTATATACTAGCAAAATCACCAGAATCTGCCCATATTAAGTATTATATAATATATTTAAAAATATATATAGTGGTAACACATTTGTTTAGATAACAAGTGAAGTGGTTCAAGACTCGGAGATCTCGTCAATATTCTTCTTGGAAACAATTCACTAAATAATCAGACTGAAAAATTTGTGGGCTGTGGCATACTAATCCCTTATAAATGGAATTATAAATGAAACTATCTTATCGGATTTTATCGCGGATTATTTTGATTTTTGGTTCCCAATGTTTCGAATGCTTTACAGCAATCATGGTCATGGGAGAGACGGCACGCTTTGACTTCAAACAGACAGAGAAACTCTAACAAAATCCGAAAAGATAGTTTCATTTATGTCAAATAATCGCGTAAACCTAAGAAAGTATTATACTAATCCCTGTTGCTTTAAGGTAACCCTTAAGTTTTTATTACCATCCCACTGCTCGTGCCCAGGGCCTCCCTTCAACATGAGATTTGACCACCACGGTCGCCAAGTGTCTAATCGCAAGCTTCAAATATCAATCGAAGCTAAAAACATGCACATTTCCTCATGATAACTTTACCGTAAGCTAATGCAAGCAGTAAGATAGTAAACAGAGCAAAATTAGATTTTTATTTTATATTCAAACTTCTCGATTTTCTTTTAAATTCTCAAAATTTGTATTGAATAAAAATTAATAATGATACCCCGTAGTAATGAGTGGAAGGACCTTTTCATTACTCAAGATGTCGCTTAAATATTTTTGATCAATCTTTCCCTACATTATTATACCCTACTCAAACTCAATAATCTGTATTCATATGTATATGTCGGGAGAGAGGGTTTCCATCCTAATAAGTAAGCTCTTCAGTCAAAGTAATATGTAAAATTCATTTTTTATGGTACAGAATTGGACTGTGAAATTGAGTATAAATATTGATTATAAAAATGGTATGGTGTTCATGTACAATTCCATTGTTAAAAGGGAAAGAGTGTCTTTATGGAGTTAAATATTCTATAAGAAGTATAAACCTTTCAAACCAAAATTCGTAGCGTGGTGTTAGATATGCTATTGCGTTCTTCAAGAAATGGCGATTAAATGCAAAAAAACATAACCAATTGTTAGTTCCAGAAATTAACGTATACTAAAAATACATATACTATGTAATTAGTTTTATAATGCTGCCTACTAATTCCCGATCTGGAGGTCCAGGGTTCAAATACCAGCAGGACTTAAATCCGCAATGGCTAACACACAAAGTTGAGTCAGTACAAAATGAGTAAAAGTTTCGTCAAATGAAAATAAATTTTATTCCGTCTAAGGAGAACAAGCTAACAGACTTTACCACTCACGGCAGAGACAATTCTAAAGAAAATTAATTAATTAAGACGACACCCAACTGACGTTAGCTTCGTTTCAAAACCAAAAATCGTCCAATTATCAACATTTTCGCTGACATGACGAATACTAAAAAAACACGGTTGACAGCTCTAAGACATGCTTTAAGAGGTGCTCGAAGTAAAAAGTTCCTTTTACACTTTTTAGTTGGCCTCGTCATCTGAACAAACAGTGCATGCGCATACTAATATTGATTTACGCTTCTTAAAATAACACCGATTGGGTACTCTCACAATATGAAATTGTATACTGTTAACTTAAAATGTAAGAACGTAGCTTTCCCAATGACGAATTCATTATCGACTAAAATAAAACAATGTACCGATATCCAAATAACATTATTACACAAGACATTACAGTTAATTTTTAAATGAACTTTTTATAACGAAATAATTAAATATTACTAATAAAACATAAAATATATTAAAAAGTCGTTTAAAACTTGATTTCATTTGTGTAGTAATCGAGTCGGAGTTCAAATACCTAACGCATGTCGAACTCCAGGAAAGAATCTAGCTTTTTTCAAATTTTATAAAAATTTGCTCAGCTTTAAAGTTAATAGACAGTTACTTTACAATAATATTAGATTTTAGTTAAAATATAAAAAATCTTAGAAACGTCTCACAAAATATAACTAACTTAACATAAACAGATCAATATAAGTATTTATCCAAGTTATAAACTTGTAAAACAATTGCTAACTCCGGTCTTCGCCCTACACCTACATACATTCTCACAGCCAGCTGTCAGCGCAACGGTAATCAGCTATGATGGATGGCACCCATATAGGAAGCGACCAGGTCCTCTCACCGATCATCTCTAATATAAGTCTATTTGCACTTAAACAGATTTTTCAATCGACACCAGTCTAAAAGTATATAGTAACTAAATACCTTGCATTTACATATATTAAATTTCACGAATATTTTGAAAGAGAATATCTCGAATGGATATCAAATTTGTTAGTATTGCGTTTTATGTAAAAAAATACATTATTTGTTAGATGTAGGTACAAAGCTTTACAATTGTATTGCTTATGTATTCTCGTAAAGCTCTATAGAATTTCTGCTTGCGTTATCATGAAAATTAAATTGCCCCTTATTTCGAAATAAATATTTTTAAAGCGTATTTACAGTTCACTTACATCAACTATGAAAATATTTAATAAGCCTTACAAACACTATCTACATAATATAGTACAAATGCTTGCTTTCCTCTTTGGCATTTTACAAATACTATAAATAAAAAGAGTTAGCAAATGTGTGGGTGTATGTATGGGTTCTCGTTTTACCTAGAGTTTACGTCATAGAATTGTTTTCTTTTTACAAATCGAGCGACATCGTGTGCGATAACTAGTTTATATAAGCTACTCGTTTTCGACCGTGGTTCTGCTCGCAGTGTACGTTGATATAAGCCATGTATTAATCCAGGATCGTTAGTGGGAGTATACATCCGTTACAATCTTAATACGATTGTAATCACCCTTTTAACCGATCTATTGTTCATGCAGTAGTGGAAATTCGACAATAATATTTATTATTGAATAATAATAATTAAACTAGTTCAATTTTTTTTATCAAAAGAAAATTGGTTCAAAAAGATTTAGACAGCTGTTTTGCCCATTTATCCATAGAAATATTACATATCTATACTAATATTATAAACGCGAAAGTTTGTAAGTATGGATGTATGGATGTATGGATGTTTGTTACTCTTTCACGTAATAACTACTGAATGGATTTTAATGAAACTTTACAATAATATAGCTTATACATCAGAATATCACATAGGCTACAATTTATAAAGATATTGTGTGAATTGTCCAAAATATGACGATAAGTATCAAGTAAGTAGTAAAAAATCTACCATCTGCGAGCTATTCTGGCGTGCGCTGCCAAAACCGCTAGAGTTATACATATGTAATGTATGATGGAAATGTTTATCTTAACAAGCGACTCACCCTCACTTCGCTCGGGATCGTCCCTAGATTTAGCGCGAGCGAAGCCGCGGGTTCCACTAGTCTATTATAAATTTATAAAATTACTACTACCTTCACTTTAGAGATTTTCGACTTAAAAGTATGCTACGTATAAATATCTACTAGTGTCATATACCTACTGTATCTATCACATCTCCTGTCTGATTGAGTCCACAGTACACGCGCTTCGTTATACATCGACTACTGTCTAATAGGGCGTATGATGGGGCTTCTCCGCCATTAAAAACAACCCACAACCGTAAAGTTTTAAGGATAATTTTCCTATAACACATTTATTTCAACAAAATCGTGGCCAGTTACATTTGACATGTTTATCGACTACTGTACCAAAGTTTAGTTCTATGTTAACTCGGTATCGAGTTACGAAGATAATAATTAAAAACTATATGGATATTGGCTTAACGTTTCTTATTTAGACTTTAGACGTGCTTTTTACGACTATACAACCTATGTTGCTAAATTGCTTTTAAAAAAGCTTGTATCCCGTGAAAACCATTTCATGAATTGAAATGGAAAGTAGCGTACATAGAATACTTTAAAATTACTTATATTGTTTTAAATAAATAAGTACATTATCTTTGATTAATATAAGTTATAAATTATATGTATACTATGTATTTTAGCAGATTTATCAAGGTTTTAATATTCTAACAGTGACTACTAAAATAAAGCCTCACTATATGCAAGCCTCACCTTCACTCGGCTTGGATCTATATGGTACGTTATACTAACGGTTAGTATTCTACTATATAATATTATCATTTATCACAAGCACATCTTATTAACTAATAATATTCACTATAAAATGCATTATTCCTTAAAAATCTTCAAGAGTTTAGAACAAATCTCTTAAACTCATTCGTTTGACCAAATATGTATATACAAAAGATCCGTTAAAGTGACGCAACGGACGGCAATTGAAAGCAAAACACAGAAATGATGGATGACAAAATAAACAGCAGTAAATTAGGAAGCACTTGGAGCCGTTGAGCCAAATTACTGTAATGTACGTAAAACAAGTCCCATCCATCATCGCGGACGCTTCTGAGAAAAAGTGTGCGATTGATCTTAATTCAATGTGTCTTGTTAGAGTTAGTTGAATGTAACATACAACGTACAGGAGAATGTTAGAGTGCCATACAAATAACCATTACTAATATTGTAAGTGCGCGAATATGTATGTGTTTATTTTCGGGTATTTTGGTAAGTACCAAATTCCGAGTATTTTTGGCATAGAGACAGTCTTAGAAATAATGAGTTGTATAAGGTACTATTAATCTCAATATACATTTATGTATATAACGTATAGATCAGTAAGTAATTAAGATAAGTGATTTGTTTAAAGTAAATATCAATTAACTTGTATATAAACATTAGGACATATTAATAACCTCTTATTTTAGGATGCAAATTGCAAATTCAAAAGCCATTTTCATAGGTTCGACTACTTGTCGAGATATGAATTCACGTAATATGTCAACGACGACCAATTTCATCTTTTTCATAATGGTGCGTTGTAGCTAACGTTATTTCAATAGAGAAAAATCAGACCACCTCGGTGCGCACTTTCCACTCACAGCTTTACTCAAATATAAAAATGGAAGAAACAAGAATAAGAGTGATTGGGCTTCTGATGAGGTCCATCCATACACCGGTACTTCAATAAAACTCCTTCATTGTCGTACAGTGAAGCAAAGTAATATATATTATGTGTATAATATTATACTTTTTTTTGGTATATTTATATCTTCACTTGTAAATATTCTTCAGTTTGTTTGCACCCCTTCCTTCTCTCTTTCTTTTTCTTTACCCAAAGATTGCCTAGAATAGATCGCTTTCTAGCGATAATGCTGCCTATTGCACTACTTCTCTATGTTTCTACTATGTAATGTTATATAATGGTGTGCAATAAAGAATATTTGATTTGATTTGAAGCCTAGTCTTAAGTCGAGATGATAAAAGCGACTTAAGTGTAATGTCACATTAAATTTCAAGAACATGCCACCAAAAATCACATCATTCAAATAACATATTCAAGTAATTTACATTCGAGACTGAGTTTTAATCTATCAATCTGACAGTCTACATGCAAACAGATAAATTTGTCCATCGACGATCAGAACTATACAAATAAAATTTTCCAGTTATTGAATAAGCTACTTTAATACTTTTGTAATTGAGTTTAATTTGCGCTACCTTGCATAGCATTACGGCAACATTATTTCCTAGTGATATTTAAATTTTCGACTGTTTATTTCCTTTTTTATATAATCATGGTCTGCTTCTGGACTAAAGACTAGGGTTGTCAAAAGTTCATTTTTAATTAGTTATTAATTAACTGATTGATTATTTTTTAATCATTAGAGATAAAAATATGATAAAGATAATATAGTACTTCATATTATAAAACTTCTATTTTGGTTTAGTATTTACATTATTATTTTCAATACTGGAAATTTCCAGGTATAATATGTTATTTAATCAGGAAGACAACAAAATTGTAAGGTTGTTAACCTTATTTACATATTAGCATTGATTTCTATCGATTATTATTTGTAATCTGTGGCACAGTCGTAGTAATCGTTATGTGTGGCACAGCAATAGGGGGCGGTACCCGTCCACGAAGTACAATATTATTTGTATGACATTTTAACTTTAAATGATGAAAAATATTTTTATCATCGATAAGAATTTTTTATGTCGACAGCCCTATCCAATAGTCACTTCATAATAGATTTAGGAATTTCAACTTAATGATCGTTTTCTAAAGTCGTTTTCAGAGTCGTGTCAGTCGTACGCCGCACCGGGGGCGGATGTGTGTATTTTTAGCCTAGAACGCAGTGGACGGATGTACGAGGTGTAATATTGCAAGTAATGCTTTTGATTTTTTTTTCTCTGTCACAAAGATATTTATGTGGAATTAACCATCTGAAACGCGGTCTTTGGTGCACTCGATATTTGCCAAAGTGTTCTATTTATGTTCCATAGCAAATTAGGGTTAAATGAGGCCTACAGGATGAGGATTTTAAGAGTTTATTCTGATTAATCTGGCGATTTCACTTTCGCGCTTGGCTTCCTTTTTAGATAAAACACCGAGATTAAATGATTATTTTACAATATAATTTGCGCATTCAATCTTTTTGAAATTTATGAAAAAGAACTTATGCTAGTTTATTATTTGTCTCATAGAGATTGTGATAATTATTTAATATTATGATTTCATCGTCCATTTTTTTTTAAATATATAAAGTCAAATGTAAAAATAACATAGTTTTCTACTCACCTCTTATTATAAAATAACCATGTATCAATAAAAAAAATAAAGTCAGCCTGTACGAAGTACGCTATATGTACGTATATATACATTAGATTTTACAGAAAGATGTTTTATGAGATGCCGTAATAGTAAGAGCGGAAATTCGCTCGCCTGGGAAACCGTGTGAAGCAGGTTCAAATCCTGGGTCTCGCATCTGTGATATTTAAATGTGCGAATAAACTCTAAAATGATTGCCACTTGCTTTATGGTAAAGGAAAATATCGTGAGAAAATCTCCTTTAGAAAGACTTGTGAAGTCAACCACCGCCCATCAGCCGTCAACATGCACTGAGCCAGCGCCACGTAAGCCTTTTAAAGCCAATAAAGCTTCCAGTCGGCATGATTTTTACAATCATTCCATCTATTGGTGAAAACCATGTGAAAATCCATTCAATAGTTTTTGAGTTAATCGCGAACAGACAGACAGGCAGACGCGGTTTGGATTTTATTTTATAATAATAGTGATGCAGACATAATAAGTACGTTTGTATATAATACATGATTTTCTTAGCATGACTAATCGTTCGACACTTTTATTTGACTACTTATTCAGTCCTTCACTTACTGATTCGTAAATGATGCGGGCACTTGGTGGATGACTCTTCAATTGACAAGTGTTAAATTGTACTTGTTTATTTACACAGTGCTGTATGAACTTTAATATAGAACAAATTACATAGTGTTTATTATTTGACCCGATGTAAAGTAAGGTGACAATCGATTTTTTGCTTGTTTTAAAGTAAGAGGAGGGACTCATGTTTATATAATAATTTTTAAATTGAAAATATTTGTATTTAGATTTGATAAAATATATTTTATAGATTTACAAAAAATATGGTGCTAATATCATAAATTAACTTTAAATTTTTTATAAAGTTTTTTACATACTAGCTCTCACTAATCACTGCCATAGATGAACTGAAATAATTTAAGTTAAATACATTCGAAGGGAGACCTATGCCTGTATGCTTCAATCTTTAACGCTACGCAACGGATTTTGATGCGGTTTTTTTAATAGATAGAGTGATTAAAGAGGAAGGTTTATATGTATAATAACATCCATTAAATAGTGGAGAAATACTGTTATTTTTGAGGTTTCCGTGCGAAGCCGGAGCGGGCCGCTAGTATACCTATATAAGTAAAAAATAATTTACTTATATTAAATTTCAATAACCAGGCCACTGCTTTATGACATTATTCAAAATCAATGGACAATACGCAATTTATTGAATACCAATTCCAATCGCCATTCATTCTAATCAAGAGTTACAAAGTCATCACATGATGAGTTCCGTTGAACACGTTTACACTCAATTACGCACATTTATCGGCGTTAGGGGCGGGAGCGTATGCTTGCTGAGCCTGTATGATTTAGTCGTACTGGCTTAAAACAAATACGCTACAGCATTAGAATGAAATATGTATAAAAATTGAACATTTCTATTTACTAGCTTCACTCAAACCTATAAAAATATATATAAATATTTTGGGACATTGTATAAATATGTTGGACACACAGCGCCATTTAGTATCATGGTAAGCTACGAGACTTGTGTTTCGGATACCAGATCGTTAATATACTTCATATATAACTTTAATACTTACATAATATAAATATAAACACCCATGGCTTGAATACATAAATTCGTGCTCAACAAATAAAAGTCTCCAGCGGGACTCGAACTTGCGACCGCACAGCAAGTTGGGTCATCACAAACTGAGCATACGTGTCGTCAAACAGATAGTGTTGTAAGTGCATCATAAACATTACGTAAGAAATTGAAATCTTCGTCTAGAAGTCGTTCTAGAATAGTCCTAGAAAACTCATACAATTTTAACTTTTCCCACTATTAAAGGTTTAAAAAAATATTATATAACAAATTGGTAAAAGCCTTTTAACCTCAATTTAACTTTTTCAATACAGCTTTCGCATCCGAAAAAACGTCAAAAGAACGAGTGTTACTTAAGTGTTCTTTTAATAAAATCCACGCCATACAATAGTCACAATATTGTGATTAAAGCTGGCATTGTGGTGAACAATCGCATTACTTTGGCTATTCAAACCCGCGATCGACATAAAGATGTAGGGAGCTTTTCTTTGTGAGTGCTTAATAATATGTTAAAGACGTGTTAAATTCGTATAGAGTTTGTGCGTTATGAAAAAAACAATGTGTCAAAAAAACGTTTGTCTCAGTTCGTAGTGACCCTACTCTCTGCGCCAGCGGTCGCGGGTTCGAGTCCCGCTGTGGGCATTCATTTGTTGAGCACGAATGTTTGTTTTCCAGTCATGGGTGTTAATATTTATATTATGTATGTATTTAAAATTTATATGTGTAGTATATCAACTATCTGGTATCCGTAATACAAGCCTAGTAGCTTACCGCGGAGCTAGATGACGCTGTTGTAAAAATGTCCCACTCCCAACTGATTTATTACAATAGTCTACTAAATACTGACAATGGCATTGATATTGATATTTTTAATCACACTTTAAATAACTTCAAGAAAAAATATATCTGTATGATTATAATTATAGTGTGTAGTTTATAATTATAATTGTACTATTTTAATATATTTTTTAAATTGTGATTAATTTAATTAATGTATTCAATATGTGTTCAGGGATTCTTGTAAATCTTTAGGTTTTTTTTTATTTATTATAAATATTTGTTAGTAAATTGTATTTTAGATTTCATATACTACTTATTAATATTATTATTTTAAAGCCGGAAATGTCATGAGTAATTTTAGTTAACATAATTTAGAATGTAGGTATAATGTATGTTTGTTATTCATTGATGCAGCTATTGAACAGATTTAAATGAACTTTTACTAAATGCAGATAAGAACTTTTAAAACTTAATTACCAAGTTTTATCTATACCATAAGTTTTATTTCAAGTGTCAATTAGCTTCAATCTAAAAAATATTAAGAATATGAATAACGGTAGTAAATAAAAGTCCCGGCCATGAAACGTAACGCAAGAATGCTTGCTTCATCCAACCCTAAAATCGTAAAAACAATTTATTTTAACGTAAAGGTACCTACTTATACTACCAATAGACTATAAAACTAGATTTTTCACTACCTTGGGTTCATATTTTTCTTGACCTAGATTGGAAATGCCCTGGCCTTCATACAGGTTCCATAAACGAAACCTATTTCTTATTTTTTTTAAATCATACCTATTTATTGGATAGCGTTTTATGTATTTGTCTTTAATTATTGCGATAATTTTTATTTTAGAAAATTTATTGTCTAATGTAAATAATGTATCTTTCAAATGATCAGTTTAAAACATATTTAAATGCAAGAAAATCTCTTTGCGTACATGTATTAAGGACATCATATCTACAATAAATCGCAACACTAAACTCTAACTATACTAAATCGACGTATTAATAACGAAATTTTCGTAAATATTTCTAAATAATACTCTCTAACGTCAAAATATTACCACAAATCAACCTCGTATATTATGCTC
This sequence comes from Boloria selene, assembly GCA_905231865.2. Taxonomy (NCBI): domain Eukaryota; kingdom Metazoa; phylum Arthropoda; class Insecta; order Lepidoptera; family Nymphalidae; genus Boloria; species Boloria selene. Next base: position 481,976 of record HG993145.1, read on the forward strand.
GTAAATTCCATTCAAAACCCACCGTTTAAGGCGTAGGTACTTTTTGCGGTACATTAAGCTCGCATTCAAGTTGAAATTGTCAGCTTCGAATAACATCTGGAAACTTTGTTCCTTTATTAATGCAATTCGAGGGAGGGTGTTTAATAGTAATTTGACGCCCTTTATACATTGTAGACATTTTTACAGGAAGTTAGATTGAATGTATATACTCTTTGAGGTTTTACCTATAGAAAATAAAACAGTAGCGTTGCTTTGTCTGGGGTGAAACAGCATAGAAGTTAAGGGTGTAAGTAAGTTGCTTACATAGCTTTAAATGTAGTAAAATAAAAAAATATACATTTATTAAATAATAATTACAAATAACACAACCCAAAATTCCATTTTATACCTATCCCGTTTCTCAAAATTTCTTATCTCAACTTGAGTGGCATTAAAAAAATATGAAAAAGTCATCTTAAGGAATACTATATATGTGCCCAAATGGTCCTATAAGCTACAGAACAAAGAAAATAATAAAAGAAATATATCGACGCCACCAGAAGTTCTTAATTTAGCTTATGTCTAAACTTTAAAATTAAGTGTAAATTCACAGAGCTTAAACAGAAATAACTTAGTAGCGAGTGACAGGATTATTTTTTACTGATATTAAATAAAATTAACATATTTTTTACTCAAATGGACTTTTGAAAGCACAGTTAAATACCAGTATGTATGTTTGTGATCAAGCTACCGATATCAATATAATACAAGTCGTGCCATTTTATTTGATACACAAATGTCGAACTTTTGACCCATTATAACCTTATATGAACCCAAACAGCCCCAGTTATCATCTCCATATTTCTCATAGAAATTAAAGAACCTATAATTGATTTTATGAGTAAAATATTTTTATTTGCAAACAATTACTTCCCCAGTGGCGCTGAAACAGCAATTAATATAAGTCATGCGTTATTTACGACTCACTAAATTAAGAGTCGATGACGAAACGCTGTGAATGAGTATGTGAATCATTCATGTACTCTGGTTTTAAAATGGCGTTGTATGTTATTTAATATAGATGTAAGCTTTTGCTTGCACGGTAAATAATAATTCTAGATATTAAAAAAATTAATTTGTGTTGACAAACACTATATTCGATGTGTTTAGTTCTGCTTTACAGTATTTAGCACCACGTCCCATTCCAGGGCACAAGGGCCCGGGAAGAATTTCATAAAATGATTACTCACAATTTGTATATTTCATATCAATGCACTAATCATGTACCTATATTTCCAAATATTAAAACATAATAGTTTAAGTAAACAAATAAATAACAGTTTTCTTCCAATATCATAATATATAAAATAAAATATGAAAGCTAATTTAAATTTAAATAATACCAGATGATTCCTGAATATATTCTAAATTTTCGTTCTATGTAACCTTTTAAACTACCCAAGAGAAGCTCCTTCACATACTTTTTAGGCAGCTCGAGCCTAAAAGACGCTTTTTCGAGAGCACTTGCCCGGCACAAATAGCTTAAGGATTCAAATCTTGGGCGAAATGTGTCAGAATATTGGAAAAAGAAAACTTTTCTTCAGGAATATGACTGGAGTTGGCATTTATGATGTAGGTGGACAGATAAGTTACACAAAATATCGATATAAATTAGCAATATGCGTACTCCTTTATACACTTTCGTGAGTGAAGGTACCGACTTTAAGGTACACTGAAAAAACTGCTGTTACTGTTTTAAAAATTGTAAACTTGTAATCGTCGTCGTGATCACATACAAAATAAGAACACTGTTGAACGTATTATGAATCATTATCCCAAAGATTTTCTAGAATAAGTTATAGAATTAATTCATAGTCTGATATAAACTAACTTCGCCAAATGGGTTATACCATTTGATATTATGACCTAGTATTTGGCAATACTTTAATGCCCAATGACCCTAAATGAATAAGGTACTAAGCAATGAGAGGGCCGAAACCATGAATACTTATATAACACAAACTAGTTGGTATAGCCTACTAATTTGCTATATATCCATCTGTACGAGACACCTCAATAGAGATTATAGTCTATCCTGGTAATTAATTTGCTCCACCCGTTAGGGTTCCTTGCTAATGTGTGTTAAACGCTAAAATAAATGACGGTACGAACCTACCCTTGGTAATCACTTCATCCCGGTTAGAAGTTAAACTGAATCACTTATAAGCGAATACGTAGCGCTTGTACTCGTCATTAAATGTGGACAAGAAAAAATAAATTATTGAATAATGTTTTAAAGTTACTGTTTTAGTTAAAGTTGCTGATTCTTAAGTTACAAAGTTTAGGGAGCTTTTGTCTCTTCGCTTTAAATTAATCAATGAAAAAGTGTTTTAAAATTACATGAAGAACATAATGTTTATATCGAAACTAAAATAATAATAATACGTATAAAAATTTTACTATCCATAGCAATTTTATGGCGTACCATAATTAAATTATCCGGCTAAAGGGTCGAGGCAGCTCGCTGCGTTCAGACGACAGCTCTAACCCAATCATAGGCACTATATACCTACTTATGATCCTATAGTTTACTGGAAATTCACTCAGCAATTAGAAAGGGTAAAAATTTGCATGTAAAACGAATGGCTCGTTTTGCAAGTGAAAGGTGTTATATTGAAACTTTTAACTCCAGCGCTTACTTTTCCTGAAATGCCAATATAAGATATGGCTTTTACTCTAAAACATAGCTTAAACGATCATCTAAGACTTATTAGAAAACAAAAACCGTTCAAAAAATCAAATTGAGAAGAGAACATTGAAACAAAACACAAACACAAACATATACATAAGTGTGTCCTTTTCTTATAGAAGACTATCGACTCGCCCTCGCTTCGCTCGGGCTCTTCCCTGGATTGAGCACAGGCAAAGCCGCGGGATCCACTAGTTATGCATATAAACCTTCCTCTTGAATCACTCTATCTATTAAAAAAACCGTATCAAAATCCGTTGCGTAGTTTTAAAGATTTGAGCATACATAGGGATATAGGGACAGAGAAAGCGAATTTGTTTTATACTATGTAGTGAAGAAAGCAAAGGATCGGCACTAAACCAATAATCAAGACAATGTTTCCAACTCAAAAGCTACGAAGTACAAAATACGGGAAAAAGGTACGGACATTTTTTGGATACGAAACCATAAAAAAGGAAAAAATGCTAAAATAGAAATAAAACGAGATAAAAATTTCATATTCAAAATCAAAAAATCAGCATAAAAATTGTTACAATTTCTTACTAAACGTCATGAGTGTACCACCAGATCGGAAAGAAGAAACCTCTGACCTGAGAAGAACTGGCGAAAGAATCTCAGGTATTATTGTGCTGCAAGTAGTAAAAAAATACTTTAAATCGACTTAAAAAGTACAGAAAAATTAAGTTTTAAAGTAAACAAAGTTCTTTTTATTCGCAAAGTACTTGATAGTTGCTATTTTAATAAACATTAAACGTTACTGCTCTTACAAAACATACTTATAAACCTAGCTTCGTACGGCAATTTCATAATTGCTAATAATATGTAAGTGGGGAGAAGTGCTGGCTAACTTAATTTTGTACCTAGACACTGTTCAACAAAATTTAAATTTTATATTATGCTAGCATTACCCAACTGAAATCATATAGTTCAAGATACCCAAACTTCATGATACCCGCTAGACTAATCTGTAAATTTCCTGAAACTTTCATAAAAATCGATAGGTATGTTATTTAAAAGAAAAGTTATAATTACACATTGATTTTCAATTTAATGATAACTATACAAAATGTGAAAGTTTAAGAGCATAGATGGATGGAAGCTTGTTGCTCTTTCACACTAGGGCGGCTGATCGGATTTGGACTTTAAGGAGAATTAAAGCGAAAGTGAGTCTAAATAAAATAGAAGTGGCTGTTTTTAATTTCAAATTAACAGCTTTTCCCGAAATGCATATGAAAGTATATACGATACTAGCAACAAAATACCAAATTTTAATTTTTTTTCTGTCTGTCTGTGTATTCCGGGTAATCTCTGAAACGGCTGGACTGATTTTGGCGGAACTTTCATTCGCAGATAGCTAATGTTATAAGGCGTAACGTAGGCTACTGTTTCATCATCATCAGCGCTTTTTTTTAACGTCCCACTGCTGGGCACGGGCCTCCCTCAGTACGAGGGGGATCAGGCCATAGTCCACCGCGCTGGCCTAGTGCGTGTTGGCGGACCTATCATGTCTTTCGAAAACTTGCTAGGTTTTCTCAGACATGCAGGTTTCCTCACAATGTTTTCCTTCACCATAAGAGTACTGTTTAACCGACTTCAAAAAGGGAGGAGATAGAATTTTTACTTATTTTAACTAGCGGAATCCGTGCCTTCGCTGACGCTAAACTTAGGGACAAACCCGAGCGAAGCGATGGTGAGTCGCTAGTATTTTATATTATAAAATGTTATTCAAATGATCCATCTTTTTCACAGTTATTTTCCTTTCTCGTACATCGTTATAAAGAATTCTCTATTAAAATTTCTACTATCAATCAAGTGTAAATAGCATGTCTCAGTGTTCAGTCACCTTTTCCAAACGCATATTTTGTTTCATACTCGTATTTGCTATTCCTCGCGACGGAACAAACTCATCTTTACTAAGGAGGTACACTTGAATAACTTTGATCAAAATGTTTCGTAACAATAATAAAGGTAGTGAAAATAGTGTCATATTTTTTGTATATGTCGCTTGGATGGATCCCTACCTTTTGTTTTGTAATCTTCACATGTACACAGATAAATAAAATGGAAGTGTCTGTTTCCAATGTCAATATTACAGATTTTTAATAAATACATTTAAAATCCGTCTACTTGTTTATTTGTTTCGACTAATCTGCAATGGACGACGGAGATGACTTTATAAGTAGCAATTAAGCATTCTTTTATTTTAGAAAAAGAATTTGGGTTCGACAAAAATTCAAACATAACCTAAGATCCTAAAGACGATGTATATTGCTATAAAGAAGATACAAACTTAAAGAAAGAAATTATCAAAACACACATCATTAGTTTTTACATTAAAGAGTGACAAATCCGTCCATCTCACAAACGTTCTGATTAGTACATGTAGTATACAATCATCACTTACATCCGTTTCTATAAAACACCATAATAATGAAAAATCCACCCCATAAATATTTAAAAATATGCAATTTTACGGGGAATTTAATTAAACAACACCGAGTCTGCTCTAAGCAGTAATTAGCTGTGGCAATAATTAGCGCGAGTGGCGTGCGCGGGAATATACCAAATGACACTTTACCGATGGCTGTTAACTTTTTAACATATACGAGAATTTTTGTCAAAGTAAGCTGTGCCTCGCTAAATTGAAAGGCTCGAGTGCATCTTTCGTAATGTTTCACTAAAAATTTAATAAAATATTGTTATTGTGATTAATGATTACGTCGATATTCATAAAAGTGATTTTACAAGTGTATTTGAATAAAGTTTTGATTTGATTTTAGGAGGAGTTAGAGCTTCTTACGTTTTTGAAGTTTCATGCTAAAGCTGTAAAATATTCTGAATAGTATAAGTTATTTAATAAACTTACTAGTTTCTTTTTTTTATTTAAATAATATCTAACTAAATTGCCTACTAGATGTTAATGATAAATTGGTGATCGAAACTTGACTAATCATGCCAATATCATGGTAGACAGCCTGCCATGACTAATTATCTGTCCTATGAATATTCACGCCTATACCATATGGGGATACCCCCATATTCTACTGAATAATGTTTGTTCATTATTGCAAGTATTACGTATCCTTTGTCTCAAAATAAATGAAACCATTAAAAAGCTTATTAGTTACGGGGTAATTTTAATAATATAATAAAGCTCAATTGAAAATTAATTATTATTTAATCATAAAATGTCATATGAAGCAAATAAATAAAATAGTTTACGGGCTGTGAATGGGGTGAACGCGGCGTTGTGCGCAGTCAGGATGCGGTTAACGCGCGTTTAACGACCGCACGCTATGGCGACACACGAGCTTTAAGTTTAAAAATGTATGCTTTAAAATTTTTAATTGTTTTTTTACATTTAAATGAAAACATTATCATTAAGAAAGATACATCAAAGGCACAATTAGCGAATATGTTGCGTAACATACACAAAAACATACACCCAAATATCTACTTTTTTGTGTTATAGGACCACAAGTCCCATAATGTTCCAATACATTAAGACAAAAAATTCAAAATTTACTCTAGAATAAATGTAACCTACATAAACAAGGCAAAGGCAGTTCAGTTTCCCTTCCTCTTCGTCAGTCAGCCGATTATTGTATTTTTTTTGTAATAGATATTGACAAGCTATAGTATTATGAATACAAAATGGTAGAAACTAATTATTACTTTATATAAATAATAATGTATGTACGTTGTACATTTGTAAAGACAGTTTGTATTCTAATAATATTTTTTATCGAATTTCGGTTGTTTGAACTTTAGAACTGGCAAATAGACAAATAATAAGCTTGCCGTCCGTATGTACGAAGCTAACGCGTGAACTCTACCACTCACATGTAAACTCGTACATGTAATTACAACAAGTCAATATAAAAACATGTAAACAGCAATTGATCGTCGCAGGATGTCGTAAACTCCATTATGATCGTTAAAATGGCCACCATGATTTAGTATTAAATTATTTTCACAGATTTTATATAACCAGGCCATATGCCTTGGCGAATGGACTAAGCTAAATTAATCTATGTAACATTGACAAGACATACCACCTCGTCTTATCGCCTCTACTGGTGACAGGAGAGCTGGCGCATTTTTCGCCCAAAGAATCGGCATTGCCATTCAGCGGGGGAATGCGGCCAGCATTCTTACCACTATTCCACGACTTTTAAAGTAATAATTAAGCGTATTTTTGCTTTGTATATATAGTTAAGTTTACTTGTTATTTCCTTTATTGTAAATTAATTTTTCCTCCAAATGTATCTATGTATAATGTATTCAGTTCCCACTGCTGGGCACGGTCTTCCCTTCCATGCGAGGGGGATCAAGTTGTCCACTTTGCTAGCCAAGAGTGAGTTGGCGACTTCTACGTTCTCTTGAAAACTTTCTTGGTTCTCTCATAATGGTTTCCTTCAATGAAAAACGTGTGGTAATCATGAATGATTGAATATATAACAGGTGCAAGGCACGGGATTTGAACCTACTTCATTTGTTTTTAAAGCGTGCACGTTACCTCTGCATCTGGTCATTAATGACCTATATTATATCCTAATTAGTGTATGAAAATCTATGAAAGTTATAATACAATTGTTTAGTTTGCTCTCGTTCCTACTACAGGGCAACGGATCATGTTATTATGAAAATTCATTAGAAAAACACGCAAGGCAAAGTATCTTGCGGAACTTCCATATTCACATATAAAATTATTATATACGTAAATTAATAAAACTATACGTAAGGCTGTTAAAACTCTCATCTCTATAAAATCGCAAAATTATTTCCGTAGTTATATCACTGAAAGACATATATGTGATAAGACATGCTTTATTTTAATACGGTATAAGATAGTAAAATTTTAAGTATATAGAACGAGCTTAAAGCGTTAGTCTATGTTTAAACAAAAGCTGATTTTAACTTATTTTAATTTCAATTTGTTTCAGATTTCGGCCTTATATCAAGGACACTATAGTAAACCGGTAAGTAATGACATACTAATCCCTCGTTTATATTTTTACATTTTTATGTTTAAAAGTATTTTTTTAAGTTTCACTTATTTTTCATCATAAAATTTGACAGCAATTTAATAACCCTGTTGGAACAGGTTTCATGATCACTATAGCGCGGCGCCGCAATTGTCATATAGACATACCTACTATCTATTAGATCACAAATTAGATTAAATAACATTAAGTTACAAAAAAAACAACATTTCGTTAACAAAGGTGGAATTATGTCAATAATGTTTAACAGTTTAAGAAAATATAATAAAACATATAGCTCTGTAATTTAACTTAAACTTTAAAGTCAATTATTAAAGAAAATCAACAACACCTTTAAGTCAATCAATCAAAAGTACTAAAGCTGAGAGGGCTTCATCAAACCGATATAAAGTTGCTTTAATAAACAAAACTAACTACTTATTATACGTAATTAAACATGAAGTCATACAGAAGGCATGCTTTATTCTACGCGACGTATATATTCTAGGTACGATTACCGCCCACATACCAGTTAAGACCTTAACCGACACTTAATAATTACATGCGCCAAATCATTCTAACAGCTGTTTTGATTACTTTAATTGACTTTAAACATGTCAAAGAATTAACAAGGACTTATGTAGAACAGTGATCGTTCATTTATGCTTGTTAAAGATGCAAAAGTTATTTATTTTTCATATTTTTTTAATTATTAGCTTATTTATTAAGGTTAGTGTTCATTCAGTGTTCATTAGTGTTCATGAGAAAAGTCGCTTATTTTTTTAATTTTTGCCTATTTATATAGAATATTATAGGTATCTATCATGAAAATCATCAAATCTATGCAAATTAAAAGAAAATTATGTTTGTTGCTAAGTGAATAAATTCTTAACTATTGGACCACGGCTGGACCGATTTCGATAACTTTTTCTTAATTATTAATCAGTCCGAAAATGGTTTTTAAAAGAAAAAATATGCCACTTTACTTCAACATTACTAGCACAGCAAACTTTTTTTTTAAATGCACACATCCACAGGCGTTAAGCGCCCGTGCCTTTTGTTTATTTAATTTTTTTCTGTAATTTATTTTGGCGTTTTACAATTTTTAACTTAAAACTAGCGATACATTGATATTAGCTACAGCAAGCTTATTAAAATTGTTTTCGCTAACATACAATTTCGCCGTATCTATAATATCTATGTTCTCTAGTAGGCTACATACCACAGTGCGCGGGCGCCGGCGTAGGACGAACAATGTGCTGTCCACGCGAATTATTCTATGGTAATGACATTTATTATAAATGCTTATAAGTTCACCGATTTGTATACGTCTTGTAAACATAAGAAAAATTATAATAGACAAAATATGTATATCATGTTATAAGAAAGAATCTCAAAATCCATGAAAATATAATAAAATGCTCTAGTAACTATATTTTGTGTTATTTCGGCTTTACGTGACAAAATTGCTTCAAATAGGAATAGAACTTTGATCTGCAACTCTGTTCTGAACAATACACATCTTTACATAAGAGTTATTTTATTCTAGAGTCTAGATTTCAAAGAACATACTTCGCTAATTTGATCCGCTTTGTACTACTTTTTGCGACAAGTTCATATTATCATTGACCTTCTAAATACTAACTGACTCTAAATTTGACTATAAATAGAGATAGATCTCTGTAATTGAATGGCGTCTATATTATTTATTAGTTATATCTTAAAACATACAATCATACAAAAATTATGCCTTTAATATTATAAGTTAACGTCTATGGCAATCAAACAGCTTTTATAATACTGCAATGGACAGTAATTATATTTTCCCAGATTTCCTATAAGTCCATACTCTGTAATCAAGTCATTTATATTTCTAATCATGATATCACCAAGTTCTTCTTATCTTCATTCGAATCAGGCTTCAAATGGACGTTTAAAACCGAATCGATCGCAAGACTTATCGATAAACATGCGCGTGCGCAGCATACGTCGCGCTTTTTGCATACAAATTGCGAAAAAACCGCCGGATGAGGACAGGATCGTTAACACAGCTGAGATCACGAAGGATTTGCTAATGTTTGTGACGGGATAACATGTAAAAAGATTATTAATATTTAAAAAACCTCGTGCTTGAACCAAATCTTATCAATATTTATAAATATTATATTTTATGAAAGATTCTAGAATTATTACTCAAAGCATTCGGGGCATAAAATTGTTTAAACAACAGGCTAATGTTTGACTAATTAAAAAAAAAACAATTGTTACTATGCAAATTAAAATCACATTAAACGCATCCGGATTCGAACCCACGGTCCTTTGTTTTGTCATTTGGCTTACTTCAACAGCTATACTTCCTTTAAAACTGGTACCAAAATTATACTTTAAGATAACACGTGGTAATAAATTATAATAATGTTAAATAACCCATTGTCTTTTAATGTTTCGTGCATGTTGGTACTGCGTGGGACGCTTGTAATAGTCATGGGAGCTTGAGTTTCCCTTGTAATTTACACTTTAAAGTCAGAAAGGCAAAGTTTGTTGGGCACAGCTTTCTGTAAAATTATAATAAGGTCACGGATGTGTGTCAGTGTCTCACTATTTTAAGCTTTGCACAATGTTTTTGTACAGCTTTATAAAAGCTTAGACTCGTCTTTTCAAAGATTAAGATTCGTCTTTTAAATTTAACAATTTTAAAATAGTAAAAAGCATTCTGTTAAAATATTTAATAAGATCATAACCTTCATTTTGAAGGTTAAATAGAAAATTACATTTAACAAAGCATTTTAGCACAAAGATATAATAGAAGAAATCGTTTTAGTACAACAAAACAAATGGACGAATAGACAGACTGACAGTCATTGTTAAGGATTCATTTTCACATTTTTTAACCCTAAAAATATTAACTTTCATAGTGAACTTAATCAACTTTTTGCATATGAAGAAAAAATACGTTCTTTTGTCATATTATGTAGAAATTTTAGAACAATAGTATACTATCTCGTAAGGTCGAGTACACATTACGCCAATTCGTTCAAACATCTCGCGCGAGCGGGCAGCTGTGCAAGCGCTGTCACTCGCCATTAGGCACTGCCTCTGTTTACTTCTCCACTCGCTGGTGTGCCACAGGGTTAGCAAAATAAAGTTCTCCATATACCTAATAATTGTTGTATAAAAAAAGTTTAATATCTAAAAAAATCTTATATATCTTTTCTAGACAGAAGTATATGTATGTGTCTGTACATATGTTTTATTATATACTAGCGATTCGCTCTTACTCTGCTCGAGTTCATCCTCATAATACTAACGTTTGTGTTCATTTTTCAGAGATGAGATATGTTCCCGCAGTAAAAAATATCCTATAGTTGACCCGGACACCGTGGTTTCCTCATGATGCGGTCACAGAGAAAGACAACAATTGTAAAATCTATAGATTCAGAAAATAGCTATTCCAATAAGATTTACAAAAAAATCACTAACATTTCGATCTAACTATAAGTATATGCCGATACATGTGTAGTATATTTATTAGGTTAATATCGCTTATTTTTGTATTGTATTATTACTTTATCAACGCTTCCTTATATATCTAATTCTTTCAAATACCCTTTACAAAAGAACAGAACTAAACAAGTATTATATAATCTCATTCACAATTATGTTTCTTCCTCTTTACTTACAAGTAAGCCCTTAATTTTATGTTTAATCTCACCCTAAGCTTTCGAGAGTCTACTTAACACTCTACATGCTAATCGGGATATAGTTACGGAAGGTTTAATGTAAATTATATTACTATAATTGCCAACGAATCTGCTTCTGAGTTCTGTATCGTCATTTACAGAGCATTATAATGTTTGATGTCAGACAAAGTTTAGTAACAAGATTAACTCTTATATACACTGGCGACACACTCTCACTCTCGTTTGCTCAGTTTCGTCCCTAGAATTAGCGCGAGAAAAGCCGCGGATTCCGCTAGTATATGTATACAAAAACTTGACAAATTATATATTAAAACCTTCCTCGATAACCAATCTATCCATTTTGAGCTCTTGAGCTACTCGCGAACAAACAGGGCTCATAAGTGATATCATAAGTAACCGTAATAAAGACTTTTTAAAATCCCACTGCTGGACACGCGCTTTTAATCAATGTTTGGGTAGTTTCACATTGGCCATGTAGGGATTATAAACTTCACATGTCTTTCGAAAACCAATTAGAAGTCCCAAACACGCTTTTACAATCTTTTCCTTTACCCTGAGGCCATGTTGAAAATTGTTCACCAACAAAGATTTCTAAACCCGGAACTTATACTCGCATTACTTGGTTTCCTAAACATTGCCACTACGCAAACTTATTTTTGAATTTAAAGGATATATCGTAAAGTTTTTGGTATAGATTAAGTTTACATGATTTGACAATTGCCGTGACCGCGGGTTCGAGTCCCACTTGTGGCATTCATTTGTTGGTAACGAAAATTGTACTTCATTCGTGGAGTTTATTTTATTATATGTATATATTTAGCAGTAACACAAGCCTCGTAGCTTACCATTGAACTAAATGGTGTGTAATAATGTCCTAACATATTTTTATAAAGTAGTACCAACCCTAATATAATGCAGAAATATAATAAGTATAGTATACACTGTACAGTACGGTATAGTGTTGCAACCGCCGCGCTGTTTGCTCGCTACCCTCTAATTGACTGCGACTGAGTCGAGTCAACTATATTATATACCAAATGTCACAATTCAGTGACAAAATGATCTAAAATTATTATTTAACGTAAAGTTATTTTTTTATTTTCTTATTAAACTTGCGTTCTCTAAGTTAATATGTTACTTGAAATACCAAAAGACGAAGTACTAGGAACAAACTTAGTCCAATTATTAAATAAAATATATATAATTAATTCTAATTTATTTAAAAACTGCTAAAAATGGAGTAAAAGGTGGAATAACAGTATTTGGAGATCTCTCATTAAACTACATTATAATTAAAAGCTAATCTGAGACAAATCTGCTAAGTAAAAGTCCAAATTAGATTACACTAGCGGCCCGCTCCGGCTTCGCACGGGTATAAAATATATAGCCTACGTCACTCACAGAAAAAATGATTAAAATCGATCCAGTAGTTTTGATTTATTCATTACTATTTACTGCCCGTGGCCCGCACGCGTAAAATTTTCATAAATAACAGTATTTCTCCACTATTTAATGGATGTTATTATACATATAAACCTTCCTCTTCAATCACTCTATCTATTAATAAAAAACGCATCAAAATACGTTGCGTAGTTTTCAAGATTTAAGCATACATAGGGATATAGGGACAGTAGTGTTGCCCAAATGCAAGAACAAGACGAGACTTAGCCAGTCTTGGTCTTGGTCTTGCGCCAACACATCTGGTCTTGGTCTTGGTCTTGGTATTGCGCCTCCCAGTCTTGGTCTTGGTCTTGGTCTTGCGCAAGAGTCTTGCAAGTCTCGCAATTACCTATTAGCTTATTGCTATTTATTAAACGTTACTTTAGGTCTTAGAACAACGTAATGGAGTAAGTACCTACTCGTAGTATAAAAAATTACGAGTTGAATACAAAAAAACTAATTGAAAATATTCAATATTAAAGCCACAGGTTTTATACAGGCATAATTGTTATTTTTAGGTCTTTTAATATTTAAAGAAGTTGCTTAAAAAAATTAAAGTAATAACAACCCAGTAGGTACGCCGTTAGTCGGCGGCGTTGCCTTTGGTTGGCCTTACACGTGTCTTTGAATTTCTTTGAACTTTACCGATTTGACAAAATGGCGCGATTGTCAAGGATTTTTACGACATAGAATAAAAAAATAGAATAAATTTTAATGATATTCAAAAATGATAATTTATAATAAGAAAATTTTAAAAGAATTTCGTTTTCAAAACATTTCATGTTTTTATTACATATTAGATTTATTTTTTAAAGACAAAAGTCCTTGTGATAATACTTATTAGATGATTATAATAAAAATATTCATATCAAGTTATCACCTGGTAGGTATTTAAAAAAATAAAAATAAATAAATAAAAACAGCGAATATTTTGAAAATTAAATTCTTTTACAATTTACATACATATTATAAATTATCATTTTTCGATATTATTAAATACTTATTATAAATTAGTTTTTACAGTGCACTTTTTATTCTATGCCGCAGAAGTCCTTGAAAATCGCGCCATTTTATCAATTCGGTAAAATTCACGGTAACACGTGGCTTCGAAAAGCTGCTACAATATGATTAGAATACGAAGGTAAATTTCGTCACATAAGTAAAAGATTATAATAGCTCAGGTGGGGAATCGGGTGGTCCCGAAAATAAAAAACCCCGGTTCGAGTCCAAATTTTTCCAGTCCGAAGCTTTTTTCTGTTTTTTGAAGTTATACTTCTTTAGGCGCGTTATGAAAAAATGATGAGAGTGAAATTTTAAGAATCACTGTACCACAAAAGTAACAAGTTGAAGTTGCCTGCTAAACCGCTCATAGCAAGTTGAAGTTGCCTCTGATCACTGTTTTCATATTATTTATAATTATTTTAATATTATATAGTATCTAAAAAATATTATAGCAAAATACAATTGACATTTACTAAAATTAAATAATAAAAATATTAATAACGCCATCTATGAGAAATCATTATGCGTCATTTGATAAGTGAAAGTACGGAATTATGAGTTAAGACCGAAGAGAAGAAAAATATAATAATATAAGAAAATTATATTATTATATTTTTTATAAAGTATAATTTACAAACGAAGTATACTTTTAAAAGAAGTCTAAATTCTCACGCGCGTACGTAAAGTACACGCACCCATATTTTTTTATTAATTTTTACCTAAAAAAATACCGAGCAAAGCTCGGTCGCCCGAGTACTATAACTTTAAATACATACATATTATAAATATAAACACCCATGACTGGAGTTCAAAACAAACATTCGTGTTCAACGAATGCGGGACTTGAACCCGCGATCGCTGGCGCTGAAAGTAGAGTCACTACAAACTGAGCCAAACAAAACTCGGTTCGTGACTTAGGATACTTTTTATTGCAGAAAAATAATTCATTTCCACAGGAAAACAAAATAGGTAATTGGTTTTATTGAGTCGTCCTTAGAAAGCTAGCGGTGGCTAAATCTTAAGAGATACATCATACATCAAAACTATGTAGTAGGAAAATGTAGGTAATAAAAAGCCAAAGTAAAGTAAAAGTACTTGTACCTACCGATTTAAACTAAATTAGGTATAAAAATATATCTGTACTTTACGTCTTCCTATTTTCTTCTTCTAAATTCTATGTACTGGTACTGTCTTTTGTTTTGTTTCGTTTGTTTTCTACGAGTCAATTTTTTGTATTATAAATTAAGCCTGTCCGCTCCCTGAAATGACACTCAGTCCCTAATTGCAAGACCGCAAGAGTCTCGCAGACTTAGTCTTGTTCTTGCTCAAATCTTGCATGGTGAGTCTTGGTCTTGGTCTTGCTAAAATTAGGCGGTCTTGTTCTTGGTCTTGGTCTTGCAAAACTGCAAGAACAAGACCAAGACCGATTTTGGGCAACACTAAGGGACAGAGAAAGCGACTTTGTTTTATACTATGTAGTGATTAAAGCTCTTGCTTCGATGTCATAGTATCGCTTTTTAAAGAAAATCAATAGCAAGAATTATGTACTTATTTTGTATAGTTACAATTCCTCTTGAACATAATTTTACTTCAAATTCACGACAAGTTATAAAAGTAGAAATTCTCTGATTTTTAAATTTTATATTGAGCAAAGATCTTTTTCGTTTGTAGAATCAAGAATGAAACCGTGTATTTTCAAATGTGCGCAAATAAAAGTTACTAAAATCTGAACTCAAATTTAAAAAAAACCAACAGATCATTACGTAAATAAGTTGTATCAATAATACCGCTATCATTTTGTTTTACTAGAACTATCTGACCTTTTAATAACAAATAAATTGTATTTAAAATATCATATCAGCAAATTCATTGAGGCATAAGATAATTACTTTATAACTACGCTTGTACAGAATTTTTAAATACACAATAATAATTATTTAGCTTTAAAAAATATGCTTATTACTAGTATACCTAGCCTTGAGTTAAAATAAATGAAACGGTTTTATATTTTCTAATAAATTAAAAGTTATTTCTTATAATATAAGCTATCTGCTAGTCAAAGCCCCGTCAAAATCGGTCCAGTCGTTTCAGAGATTAGCCGAAACAAACAGACAGAAAGACAGACAAAAATTTAAAAAAATGAGTTTTTGATGTATACTTTCATATGCAATCAGTAAAAAGCTGTTAATTTGAAATTAAAAACGACACTTCAACTTTATTTATATGTCCTAAAAATAAGTGATGAATATTTTCTCTGTTGACAAAGAACGAACGAATATGCTTGATGCTTGCCTACAGCAAGTTATAATTATTGTCACAAATGATGATGAATGTTGGTTAAAATTGTTGTGAAATCTAACGAAACAAAGAAATGGGTACTAAATATACTTAAATGTATTTTGACATTAACATACATGACCGTGTAGCCTCACGGTAAACTACAAATCTTTTGTTATTGGTACCAGCTATAAGGGCTGGCATATTTAGTTGTTGATTTGTATCGTTACGTCGTAATAATTGGCAATGAAAACGATATTAAATAATTTATAATTATCGACGACTTATTAAATGGAGACTGCACACTGCTCCAGATAGTTTATACAATGTAAATTTACTTTAAATATGTGTTATAATATATATATATATATATATATATATATATATATATATATATATATATATATATATATATATATATATATATATATATATAATATTATAAACGCGAAAGTTTGTAAGTATGGATGTATGGATGTATGGATGTATGGATGTATGGATGTTTGTTACTCTTTCACGTAATAACTACTGAATGGATTTTAATGAAACTTTACAATAATATAGCTTATACATCAGAATATCACATAGGCTACAATTTATAAAGATATTGTGTGAATTGTCCAAAATATGACGATAAGTATCAAGTAAGTATTAAAAAATCTACTATCTGCGAGCTATTCTGGCGTGCGCTGCCAAAACCGCTAGAGTTATACATATTATGTAATGTATGATGGAAATGTTTATCTTAACAAGCGACTCACCCTCACTTCGCTCGGGATCGTCCCTAGATTTAGCGCGAGCGAAGCCGCGGGTTCCACTAGTGTGTTATAAATATAACCATCAACGACTGGAGAACTAATGTGGATCATATCACACAAATGGTTTCCCTCAGCGGGACTCGAACGCACGACAGCTGGCACAGCAACTAGGTTCACTACAAACTGAGCCAAACGTGTCGTCAAATAATGACTAATCACGCCCACATCAAGCCTTTAATTGAAATTCATCTTTATGTCCTTATAATCAAGGTCATAAACCGTGTACCAAATATAAGAGTAAATAAGAAGTAAGTTAGGAAACATATTAAGTAGAATCATAGTTGCCAGTCAGTGGCTCTCGTGTTGGTTTAGCTATTAGGTTCTGATCGGGATAGTCATGGTTCAACAAGCATGAATAAGCGGCTTTTGGGAAAACTAGAAAATAAACTAAAAAAAAGTTTGTACATATAGCATATTACTCGTCTATCTTTTATTTTAGTGATCAGTCTTTAAAAATCTGTAATTTATGTAATTCTGTTTAATGGATAAAATAGACATTAATATATTTTGAATTCATTTATTTATTTTTTATATGCAAACTTACAATATAATACATAATATTCAAAATAAACAAACTAAATTATATAAATAACAATAAGACGTTCTCTAATATGTATATCTATAACAAGTTAATACAACATTTACAAATAAATACATGTAAAACATTTAGAAGGAAAAAAGAAGATATTAGTCCCGCTGAGTTTCTTTCGCCAGTTCTTCTCATGTCAGAGGTTTCTTCTTTCCGAACTGGTGGTAGACTCATGACGTTCAGTAAGAAATTGTAACAATTTTTATGCTGAAAGAAGTATTTTGATTTGATTTCTCAACATAAATAGGGATTTACCGATATCAGTAATTATCAGTAGTTTTTTTAAACTGCCATAGTTGTGGAATATGTTGATGTCAGGTAGACCTCGAGATATTTCGTTATATTTCGCGTATATTCATATGCGAGCCATAGGAGTTTGCTTGCCAAGATGCGTTCGAGCGAAATGTATATCAAATGTTTTTACTTCGGGGTCATCCATAAAATTTAAAAAAAATGTGCTATTACTCGTGAAATAAGTTTTAGGTAAATAGATCAATATGATATTCTGCATTACGTTGTTTATTCAGAATTACAATCTTATACAGCAAGTAGTTCTAGTTAGGTACATATGTCGTTTAAGGAAGATGCTGTCTATAATTCAGCTTCCTAGAACCAGAGGTCTACACTTCGTAATATTAAATATGTTTAGGTGCTTTAAAGTTTAAATGTTACAACACTATTGTTCCCAGTGAGCATGATTGATGTAAAGAAATCAAAAATAACCGCAAAGTCTTAACTATTTAAAAATGTTATGAATACTAATAATGTTTACTTAATTATAATTTTGCATAATTAGTTCTATGTTATTGGATAATTAGTGTAATGTGGCGCTGTTATTAAGTTTGTATCAAAATAACTGATAAAAAGGTGAGCGCGCGACCCGCCATTCCGCGAATTGTATCGTCTCCATTAATCGACTGTTTATTTTACTCTTGATAATAATTGACATTATTTTTAACCCAGTGTTATTGTAAATATTATGATTAATAATATTTTAAATTTGTTACAAAAAACAAAGTAGTGAATATATGACATTCTTGCAATCGAGATATTTCGTCGTTTTATATTGCTACTAGTACGTTGTAAAAAACATCGTGAGGAAACCTGAATGTCTCAGAAAAACTAGCACGTTTTTGATCTATTCAATTTAATTATTTTGTTATTAGCTTTAAATCAATTTTTAAGTCAATTTAATTCTCTTGTTAATGGCTTCAAAGCGTGCCAGTTGACCACAGATTATTTCACCAGTGTCACGTAGAATGGAGAAGACTCGAATGATTGGTCGGTAACATAGAGTCAATAAGTATATTTAAATTATAAATGTACTATAAGAGAAGTAAATCCTTACCAAACCTACAACTAAAGCACAGTTAGTATTTACACAACAACCTTAATTAAGGAAGAAATTAGTTAAAACAAATTTATGATTTAAAATTAAGTGAAGTTTGACAAAGACAAGTGAAATCCGCCAATCCCAAAGTTGCCAACGTGGTGGACTATGGCTACCCTCTTGTTCAACAGCTCCTGCCCAGCATAGCGGATTTTGAGACATACATAAAGTAAAGCATTGTATCATAAGACATTAGTCTTTAAAACCGTCAATTTTCTAAGCGTTTTTGCATATTTTTCTTTAAAATTTTCATAGACGACTATTATTGACTATTGGCATATATAAAATAAATAAAAATAACAAAAACACCGAAAAATAAGAAACTTAAACAAATGGCGGGTAAGGAATCCACTAGTGTTGGCACTCAAGCAAACTTTACGGTGTTAAGTCCTCAAAGCATACAATGTAAGTCAAATACGTACACTTTACGACTTTTCACTTACCACTTGTACACGGAAGTTTGTTCTTAATACTTTACTGCTATGTTTTAATTATCTTTTATGTTGACTTGAAAATGCTATTGGGTAGTAGATTTTATATTATTTCTAAAATAATCGAAGTTACGATGAACTTTTTCAATTATTGTAATAGTTTCAAGAATTTTGTTAAATTACTTACATGTATTTGTAAAGAAGCTGTATAATAGTTTTTCTAATATAAAAGTTTGTGAATTAATTCTTTAATTATTATTTCATTTCTAGGGGTTGTATTTTTAAAGTAACGATAAATAAAACTTTTCTGGTAGGAATAGAAAGTAAACATCTCCCACGTAAATAAGTTATAAGTAGGACGAATGTAGCATACATATGTATGAATACGCGCTATCTTGTGCGAAGTAGATTGCGAAAATTGAGGAATATTAATATTTTAATCTACCAACATTATTTTATTTACACACAATTTGAATACTTGTTTCTTTACTTCTTTTACTTACATATATAAATAATTAGAGAATATAATAACAATTTGATTTGTATTCAACATATTTGGTAAAAAAATAGCTCGCTGATATATTTTCATTATTGGTTCCCGACGTTTTGAATGCTTTCCAGTTACAGTATCATAGTCATGAGAAAGACTAAGGTTGCATCAAATTTTTCAGAATATATACATTTATTATATATTTACTATTATAATCTTGGTAATTTATGGGAAGACGTACAGTTTATTATATATATTGATGACATTATTATACTAAAAGTATATACGAAAGATCCATACAAAAATAAGCTTGTACGTAAATTAAAATAAATTCCAGAATTCTATCGCCGAATACAAATTTGCCGCACTTGTAGTGTCATCATCAATCTTTACTAGTAGCTACTCAAATTGTGTTATCATTTCGAAGCGCAGGTGTCACTATCGCGTATTAAAACGAAATTTTACACTCGAAAACATTTTTATTGGCGTGACGAAGTATTTTCATTTGATATAACGGCCCTAGAGGTGTTAACGAACGCCAGAGAAGAGACTCGTTAGGTTTCCTTTAAAAAGATAAAAAGGTACTACAATAATAATTCACCGCTATTTCACAGTTTTCATATACAATGATAGAATGTGTCGCCTCGCGAGTGCTTGTAAGGGTGTTTGTGCTAAGTTTTTATGATTTAATGAGAGATATTGTTTTGTGGATAAAGGCATTTTTATTGTAACTTAGCTGGTGTTTAAAATTAATTAATTCTAACTTATAGTTAGTTGTATGTCTCATACATATGGTTGTTTAATATTTCAACGAGTATTAACATACTTGTTTTTTTATAAATTAAATTATTTTAACTTCAATTTGTTAATTGAAAATGTTGGGAACCAGAAAAGAAAAAGTTGAAACCAAACCATAACCTCACGAGATAAAAACATATTACACTTAAACTAAAAATTAACAAATTTTCTTTGGTGGCTTGAAGTTAAATTTAACTGAATCGCGCTTGTACTAGTATGAAAATGCTTTAGTTAGGTATGTGAAATTTTCCAAAGCTTGGGTATAAAGGCGGATTACGCAGGTACGATGCCAGCGAGTGAATGCAGCATCGATCTTACCAGTATGATGTTTAATCCTCCTATAATAGATCTTCCGATGTAAAACTTAAAAGAGATGGAAAGTAAACTAAGAGCTAAATCGTTCAGAGTTTTCTATTTTACAATAATTTAAAAATTCGCTTAATGCAAAACGCTTTTATTATTTTTCTTATCAAATTTTGAAAGTCAAAACAAAGCTTACGCATTTAAATTTCTTAAAGTCATACATTTTTTATAGAGGTATACCTACTTATAAATTGAAGGAATTTAAAATACTGCAATTGAATATTTATTTTACTGATACACCTCTGTTATATAACTTACTAATGTTTCCCGCGACTTCGCACGCGTTCTAAAGACCGGAGACCAAATTCTTCTTGAGTCGCGCGGTATGATACTTCGCAGAACTAACGCCCATTAACCTTCCCGTTTTTGC
The DNA here is from genome assembly GCA_905231865.2 of Boloria selene. Lineage (NCBI taxonomy): Eukaryota > Metazoa > Arthropoda > Insecta > Lepidoptera > Nymphalidae > Boloria > Boloria selene. Next base: position 503,358 of record HG993145.1, read on the forward strand.
AAAATGTTTTCATTGATGCTCCTATTGGTCATATCGTCATGTAATATAGCCTATAGCCTTCCTCGATAAACGGACTATCTAACACAAAAATAATTTTTCAATTCGGACCGGTAGTTCCTGAGATTAGCGCGTTCAACCATACAAAAAAACAAACAAACAAACTCTTCAAACTCTTCAGCTTTATAACATTCGTATAGATTTTAGGTTTATGAAGCCTAAATAATAAATATTTTCCCAAAAAATATAAAAATATTCTGCTACTTTTGACTATCCCGCATTTATTTTTCCCGATTAGTTTTAAATGGATGATTTCACACATTCCGAAGTTTGTCACGCTTCCTGTTAACCACAAACCTATATCCGTCACTGACTCATTACGTTTTAATTCCTCCGAACTAGAATGTATCTCACTTCAATCTAATATTGTTTATGAAATAATATATTACTCCTATATTTGTACTAATAGCATTAATGATGTCATTTTCACAGTTACTTTTTCTCCTTTAATATTTCAAGGAGTATTAACATACTTAATTGATTTTTTTATGAATTAAACCGTAACCTCACGAGATAAAAACATTTAACTGAATCGCGCTTTAGGATGCTACGAATCTCGCGACTCTTCTCACGTATTATTGTAGTATAATTTTTAACATGATTTTACTGTGAAGTCTTATTCAGATTTTAGCAAATAAATATTTTTTGGGATATTAACACGCAGCATTATCTAGTTCTATGGTAGCTAAGGCATGTGTTATATATATTATAGCTGGTATACACCAAATCGTTCATAAATTACATAAATAACTTTACATACATATATATTGTAAACACCCATGACTGGAGTAAAATAAATAATAGTTTAAAAAAACTAAAAAACACGCTTTTTATAGAAAACCGAACTAAAACATCGAAAATAAAATTTTATTTTAAAAAAAGCGTGGGGTGCATGGTGTCATTATCATTTCGATAATATCTTAAAAAGCACCCCACGCTTTTTTTAAAATAAAATTTTATTTTCTATTTTTTAGTTCGGTTTTCTATAAAAAGCGTGTTTTTTAGTTTTTTTAAACTATTGTTTATTTTCTACTTTTTCTAGCAAAAATCATATTTTGCAAATTGAAAAATGAAATAATTTTATCAAATTAGTGTATTGTCATCGGTCCTCAATAAATCTACAAAGTTTGAACGAAATCTGGCCGTTTAAAGTGGGTCAAAATCGCGCCCAAAGAAGTCGGTTACAAACAAACATACAAACATACAGGTGAAGCTAATAAAAAGCGTGTAAAAAATATCTCATAACACAAATGAATGCCCAGCAGCACTCACAACCTCTGGCACAGCAAGTAGGGTCACTACAAGTTAAGCCAAACGTGCCAAAGCAAGTAATAATGACAGCTTTTTAAACCAATAAAGCTTTTCAATGTAAATTAGAAGAAACCAAAGGCATGTTGTTAGCATATTTTATTAAGCGAAAAAATCGACACACCATACACGGTTGAAGCAAAAAGTAAACTTTTTGCTGTGTGTTGGCATGTTTCTGATAAATAATTGATTATATTTTTGTGCTCATAATTCATAAGTTTTTTGCGATAAATGTACTCGTTTAAAGCATTGCGATGTTTATTTTGATAGAATCGTTTTTGCAACTACATTCCTTTTAATATACTACGTGTAGATTGTGACTTTGTTTCATTAAATAAGTCAAACTCTATAATATTTGAAATAACTTAAAGATATTCTCATTGCTGAAGTATAAATCTAATCAATACTAGTAATTATACAATTTACAAGATATACAAATTAAATACTTATCTTATGGCTTAGAGAACTGGCTTAAGTCCTTTGACGAGTCATTAAACAACAAAACATTAAACATTTGTTCATATAAATAAAGTATCTTATAGGTATAGGTATAGGTTAGGTAGGTATAGGTATATTAAAATTTGAAATTATATATTTTTTGCTAATTTACATACTTAAGCACAAACATCGTTCAAATATTTAAAAAGTACGTACCTACCTATACACAAACTTATTTACCAGCAATATTCAGTAATATAGATCAGTTTCTCGGTACATTAATTGTATGTTTTTTTTGTATAGGGACAAATATTTGAATAAATTATCAATTTCATTTAACATCATTGAAATTTCAACATAAGATAAACAGACAGACAAATAAAGTTACTTTTTAATTGTAGATAAAGGTTTGTTAATAACATTGTATAGATATCAAAAATAAAATGATTATACCTATAATTAGACTGTATAAAAACTAGTTATATCACCAAACGAAAAAATGATCAATGCAAATTATCACTAATACTAACAAGACAGTTTAATTCTGTTTTGATTCAACAATGTGTACACGTTTGAATTACCAGCAAAAAGTATCTATAGATAAAGCTAGTTTTTGCCCATGGCTTCACTTGAAAGCGTTAAATAATGTAATAGATAAGCATAGACTGTGACAAAATATAGAAAAAAACAACATTATATGGCATTCTAAACAAAATTTATTAAAATTAAGTAAGCTTCTCTATAAAAATCGTCAGAAATCATGTAAATAAATAATCATAGCTGAAGATATTTTATAAACCCTGAAATGTTGTGTTCGAATATTATAATAAAAAAATAACAAACATTTCAAAAATATACGCCTTAATTATTTCCATTCATGTATGTAATTTTTATATTTCGATATCGTACAAACATGCGCATAAGCTACAAAAAAGTATTATTAGGTATCGCCAGTAAGAGGCTGTTAAACTACAAAAACTGCTCTTTTTAAATTAGTAAATAACTAAATCGCACTAGAGTACTGTAGAAATATGTATGTTTGTTACTTTGTAAGGGCCTGACGGATTTGGGTGATATTTCATAAAAAGTAAACCTGTAGTAATGTTAGACACACTAGACTAAAAGGTAGCCCAAGGAGACTAGCCCAAGCAAAGTGGGATAAAATTGCTTGTAGTTGAAGTCGATTGAATAGATTCAACTAGGTTAAGCCAAGAGTCGACTTTTTCATATTACTAGTGAAAAACACAAATTTTCTGATATAAAAAGTAACTATCCTATTTCAGACTATAATCTGTCTGCTCTGGTGTGATTAAGTAACAAACATCTATCCACCCAAACTTTCGCATTATAATATTAATGGAATTGGAATGATGGGAAAAAGAATAACATTAAGAGTTGCATTTTAGTGCGATTTCTTATACAGGAGAAAATTGTAGAACCTTGTCAATTATATTAGGAGCAAAGCCGCGGGCAAAAAATAGTGAGCTTATATAGGTACTAAGCATGTCATAAAACTATAAATAATAAAGTATCGTTCAATTATATTTACTGACAGCCCACAAGCAGATCTGACAATGTAAATAGATTGAAATCCAATCTAAGTTTTTTGTGCGCGGTCAAATACAAGGTTAAGGTTAAACAAACAACTTAAATGTTTCTCTTCATAAGACTATTATAGTAATAATGTTTTTTTCTATTAATTTAATAAATTTAATAAATCACATATATACATATTATAAATTCGCAAGTTGTCGCAGTGACAGTCCGAGAGGCCCACTCTCCTTCCCCCCTCCCTCTTCCCTTCATCCTCCGCCTTCGTTCCCCCCCCCTCCCACTTCCCTCCCTCCTCCATCCCTCCCTCCTCCATCCCTCCCTCCTCCATCCCTCCCTCCTCCATCCCTCCCTCCTCTATCCCTCCCTTTCCTGAAAGGCCGGCAACGCATCTGCAAGCCTGGCTTGCAAATGTCCATGGGCGGAGGTGATCACTTCCCATCAGGTGAGCCTCCTGCCCGTTTGCCTCCTTTTTACCATAAAAAAAAATGTGGGTGGATTATATACAGTATATTCAGTATAACTATATAAAAAAAGCTGTCAGATGAGTGAGCTCAACTGGCACACTTTGAAGCCATTAACAAGAGAATTGAATTTAATTAGAATCTTCAATATTTCAATATACAGATAGTATGGCTGAAGTGTCATTTAACATCCGCAGCCGAATTAATCCATTGGACTGAACCTTTTTACTATACAGTATAGATTCATATGTATGTGAAGGTCCTCGAGCAGTCGAGTAAGACCAGGTATCAACATGATAAAATAAATAACCTCGCAACACCCCCGCGATGATAAGTTTAAGACACAGATGCATTACAACGTGTATATTGAATGTTAATGTTATCGGTGACAGATTTACTGTGAGACGAGTTTATGCTTCGATCACGTGTACAGGATCTATGTAAAAAATTATATATACATATCAAATATTACATTCAGTGAGGTAGTATATCATAAAGGAATCCTTGGTACTATTCATAGATACATCGATAAAAATTCTTAGATATTAAACTGATGTTCAGAATGTAATATTATCTTCATATGTATATTATGTTATGTGACACTTTCAAAGTTTTTAAGTTTGTGATTTAGTAGGTTATTCCTAGGTATTGCTTTTTAGAGGAACCCTAGTTCAGCGAAAGTTCACCAGAACCAGTCCAGCTGTTTCGGAGATTAGCCGAAAAAATTATCCGAACAAAAAAGTTTTGAAAATTGTGTTTTTAAATGTTACGCATTCGTAGAGTAAAACTTACCTACATTTAGTAAAAAATCTGTACCTAATATTAATATAACAAACAGGCACTTCAATTTTATTAGTCTGTATAGATATGGTGGGCAAGGCATTAGTCATTGACATCTAGATAAATGTACACTAAGACACATTGATCATTTTTAATAACCAAGAAATTTAAATTAAAAACCAATTGGTAGAAAATTTCCTGTCATCGATAAAATCTGAAATAAACAAATATGGCCCGGTGCCTATTAATTTATGCGCGGGCGCATGTTCGTCGTTAAATATTTTGACAAGCTGATGGTTTTATTCGCACGATGTTGGCGCAACAGGCGAAGATGATTCAGCCACGATGATTGTAACATTCTTAAGTTTATATATATGGACTTCTGCTTGAATAAAATGTTTAAATTTTGTTTGTTTTAAACTTATATCGTGTTTCTTTTCGTTAAAAGTGTTGATTTAAATTTTGTTACAGTGATTACTCAAAATAGCAGCTATGCTGGTTCACATAGTAGGTACTTAGATTTACGCGAATATTTGACATTATAAATCAAACTATCTTTTCGGATTTTGTCGCGGATTCTAAGAAAAAGAGACTCCCGTGACCATAATTGCTCTTACATCACGGTTACGAATCACTTATCAATAGTGTGATAGACTCTCAATTCGAAATCAATTAAAATAGTGAATTCAAATGTAAGGTTAATGGTAGAGGAGACGTGGAAGATCGACCTTCACCGATCTGATAACCAGATGAGACATATTTTTTATCGAATATAATTTATAAACAAATATGCCTATAATTACTTGCCTATCTGAAAGTGCTCATGGCTATTTTTAGCTAGGCAACAGTGCTTTAAGTATGATTTTTTGCAGGCAATTCTATATGACTGATTTTGTAATAAAATGATCTAAAATTTGATATAACTTTCGATAAGTTAGCAGAACGATGGAGTCACCTATATTGACTTACCTGTTCACATCGGCTTGCCAGGTAGCTATACACAAAAATGAGTAGGAAGCCTACTGAGGTATATTCTGTGTGTTAAAAACTAACAGTGAAATAAAATTCATTTGGTTATCAAAAGAATGAAAGTGATGAAAAAAAAATCGATTAAAGTTAATTTAATTAAAAATAGCCATGAGCACTTTCAGATAGGCAAGTCATTATAGGCATATTTGTTTATGAATTATATTTGATAAAAAATATGTCTCATCTGGTTATCAGATCGGTGAAGGTCGATCTTCCACCGCCTCTGAGACGTTGGTTTGTGATAAAGTAACATCTCTCGAACACCATTCAGTTATGTACATAAGTTTTGCATTTTATTACTTATTGTGGATCTAATAAACTATCTTTAAACAAACTTAGCTAGCGAAGTCGCAGACACACACTAGTTGTGTTGGTTAGAAACAAGAAAGAAAATTCATTTTTGGTAGTAATATATTTAAACATTTGAATACAAAAAAGCAAGCCCAATAGTAGAGAAATTCTTTGTGTTGTCACTATAAGAATATCCGTACGTCGCTTCGTTCATAAATCCTAAACGTCAACACTGATAGTATGTAAGTAGAAAAAGCGATTGTGTGGTGTAGATTTGCCTCGCGCCGGCGTGAGATATGAGACGGAATAATGGGGACATTTAGAGTTTGGCATAATGTACACGCGGAGATACGCGCGACGGAACATTTTTCAACTTGACAGTAAAAGATACATGTGTATTTGTTAGTTAAACTTTACAAAAGTATATAAAATCCATACTAAGATTATAAAAAGTTGTAATTGATAAACTAAAAATCCAATGAATGGATTTAGATTTGGTTTAAGATAGTTAGAGACCCTCGGAAAGATATAGGATATCATCCCATTAGGAGGTAAAAAGAGGGATGAAAATTTGTACAAACAAACACTTCTCAAGTAAGCGACATATAATAAATCATATATATGTACTGGTAAAAGAATATACCTACTGATATATAGTCTACCTATATTCAGCCACTTTTTTTAACATCCCACTCCTGGGGGTTGCCCTACCTTCAATACGAATAGGATCAGGTCATAGTACACCATGCTTGGCAAATGGGAGTTGCGGACTTCACATTTCTTTTGAAAACATGCTAGGTTTTCTCAGACATGCAGGGTTCCTCACGATGTTTCCCTTTAGCGTAAGACAAATAGTAATCATGTTGTAAATCATTCGCTCATGAAAATATCAGAGATGCGCAACCCGGATTTGAACCTACATCACTCGATTATCCCAGCGAGAGCTTTACCACTGAGCTGCCACTGCCAATAATATAGTGTATTTATTCTATTCTAATAAAACATTAAAATGTGTTTGATTTTAACTTAGCCTTATACTTTTAAATCACAAGAAGTTGTAAGGTGCCCGATATCATTTCCAACTGAACCATTTTTCACAATTTCTCCTGTGAATGTAATTAACTTCGAGGGCAGTCTCATACAAATTTTCATGAAAATTCCACCCCTGCAAATGGAACGATCATCTATAAAGTTATTTTGAAGTTCGTGTACCTTTTTAATTAAAAAGTTATTATTGCTTCTAACCTAGAAGTTAAGTTATATTCCAAGATCCCACTGCATGATTCTGCAGGTACGCGTTTTTTTGATTAAATTAATTTTAAATGAATGTTGAGGAAGCATTCAATGGATTAGCGACAGGTTGCCAGTAAAAAGTTGGCCGCAATTACCTGTAATTAATTCATGTATAATTCATTTTCTGGTGTAAATTGCAGCTATATGTTTTTTTAATCGATTTTACGTAATTTTAAAGGAAATGATGTAAAGAATAGAAAAAAAAATGGTTGCCAGCTCCCAGTCAGCCGCAACGTTAGGGTTGCCAGGTGTAAACAGGTATGTTATTGTTAGTTATTTACAATCATTTGTTTTTTTTAAAATAAATATTACAAAATTAAGTTTTATATTACCTGTTCACGATAATGCATGGTTGCCAGATAAAAAATGGCCGCAACCAGAGGTTTCCATGCTTTCTTATAATCAACGATTATTCCTCCAGGTAAGTGTGAGTGAAAAAGAATGCATTGTTACGTGATGTAAACAAGAGTACAATGTAGTGTAGATGTAAATCTAGTATTTTTCTTTCATGAAAAAAATTTCGCGTGACAAAAGAACAATTTTTATTGAAAAAGTGGTCTACGAAATCTTTGAAGCACTTCGATGATGCTTTATTTGTTCATTCAATGATCATGTATTAGGTACATTTTCGTTTTTTTTAATGAAGAACTAGTTACTTTCTTTTTATAATAAAATCTTATTAATAATATCGTACTTAAATCGTAATAATTAAATCAAAATAATAAATATTAGTCAATCAGCGTAATGGAACATAAAATAAATATTTAAAAACTAAAAAAATTTTTTTTTACAAATTATGTACTACATAATTTACTCATTTTAAATCTTACAATTGTTCAAATATTTAATATTTTTCCTTAATTTTCTGTACTGAACTAGAACATTGAACATTGTTCTTTATTTATGTAAGTTGATCTTTAGTGTAGGTATTTCATTACAGCAAGTAAGCTGTTTATAATATTAAGTTTTATTTTGTTTAGGGCTTGGCACCGACTTCAAATCTATCAATAGGTAGCACATACAAATAATAGTAATTTATTCATATTAAAGGTATTACGTTTGCATAAGATGTGTATGAAATTTAATCTTTATTAATTTATTTTAAACTTTTTAGTTTTGGAAGTCGGTTTTGGAAACGTAGTTTACTTATTTTATTTTTTACATTTAAGTGTCTGTAATAGGTTGTTCTGTAAACTACAGTAGGATTTTTCTAGATTACATCAAGTAAACTATAACATTTTGTTGCTTTTAATTGTCATATATTAAATACATAGTATCTACAAATCGTGCCGTGTGCCTTAAACAATATTAATCCCAAGAAACGGGAACGGAATAATAATAATATATAAACAACGAAAATGAAAACTCATATAAAAGTACACATATTAAAATTACATCATCCACGTAAACAAACAAAAATGTTCATAACATGAAAACTATTGGGCAAAACTATGTTAAATATAATATCATATTAAATAAATAATAAATATATGTTGGGACATTTACACACAGCACTATCTAGTTCCACGATAAGGTACGAGCCTTGTGTTATGGATACTAGATGGTTGATATACTACACATATATAAGTTTAAATACATACATATTATAAATATAAATATAAACATCCATGACTGGAGTACAAACATTCGTGGTCAACAAATGTATGCCCCCAGCGGGACTCGAACCCGCGACCGCTGGCGCAGAAAGCAAGATCACTACCCACTGAGCCAAACGTAAAAAACGTTAAAAAACGTTGTTAATATTTGTACAATTGTAAGATTTAGAATAAGTAAATTATGTAGTAGGTACATAATTTGTATAAAAAAATTGTTTTCTTAGGTTTACGCGAATGTTTGACATTGTTTTTTACAAAATTGTTTTTTATTTTTTCAATATTTATTTTATATTCCATTACGCTGATTTACTAATATTTATTATTTTGATTTAATTATTACGATTTAAGTACGATATTATTGATAAGATTTTATTATAAAAAGAAATTAACTAGTTCTTCATTAAAAAAAAACGAAAATGTACCTAATACATGAACATTGAATGAACAAATAAAGCATCATCGAAGTGCTTCAAAGATTTCGTAGACCACTTTTTCAATAAAAATTGTTCTTTTGTCACGCGAAATTATTTTCATGAAAGAAAAATACTAGATTTACATCTACACTACATTGTACTCTTGTTTACATCACGTAACAATCCATTCTTTTGCACTCACACTTACCTGGAGGAATAATCGTTGATTAAAAGAAAGCATGGAAACCTCTGGTTGCGGCCATTTTTTAACTGGCAACCATGCACTATCGTGAACAGGTAATATAAAACTTAATTTTGTAATATTTATTTAAAAAAAACAAATGATTGTAAATAACTAACAATAACATACCTGTTTACACCTGGCAACCCTAACGTTGCGGCTGACTGGGAGCTGGCAACCATTTTTTTTTCTATTCTTTACATCATTTCCTTTAAAATTACGTAAAATTGATTAAAAAAACATATAGCTGCAATTTACACCAGAAAATGAATTATACATGAATTAATTACAGGTAATTGCGGCCAACTTTTTACTAGCAACCTGTCGCTAATCCATTGAATGCTTCCTCAACATTCATTTAAAATTAGTTTAATCAAAAAAACGCGTACCTGCAGTATCATGCAGTGGGATCTTAGACCATTATTATTACTTTATAGCAAGTACCCAATTTCAAAGGCATTGGAATTTTATTGGCACCATCTAAGACATGTACACAGTAATATCCACAACTTAAGCTTTTTGTATCCATGTACAAGTGTTCCATGTAGACGTCTTTTTAATCGTGATTACCACTTGCCTTACGGTGAAGGAAAACATCGTGAGGAAACCTGCATATCTGAGAAAACCTAGCAAGTTTCCGAAATACATGTAAAGTCCGCCAACACGCACTAGGGCAGCGCGGTGGACTATGGACTGATCCCCCTCGTACTGAGGAAGGCCCGTCACCAGCAGTGGGACGTTAAAAAGGGCTGATGATGATGATGAATCAGATATTAATATTATGTATGTCTGTACTATATGAAAATGGGAAGTCAATGGTTAGAGTTAATGACGTGGTATCAGCTCCTTTCAAACCACAAAAAGGAGTACGACAGGGATGCATCATATCCCCTCTTCTTTTTAACATCTACGGCGAGTACATCATGAGAACAGCGCTAGAAGAGTGGGATGGAGGCATTTCCATTGGAGGCAACAAAATCAGTAACCTCCGATACGCCGATGACACTACGCTATTGGCCTCCTCAGAACAGGAAATGGCTGAATTGCTTAGAAGAGTCGAGCGCGCAAGTGAGATGGTCGGTCTTTCTATTAATAAGAGGAAAACAAAAGTCATGGTAGTAGATCGAGCTGGAACTTTTGCAAGAACGGGAGAACTCGCGGACCTGGAATTTGTAAATGAGTTTGTGTACCTGGGATCACTTATAAGCAATCAGGGAGGCTGTGACAAAGAAATTAGGAGACGTACACAGATGGCCAAAGCAGCTATGAGTAAGCTAACCAGAATCTGCCAAAACAGGAATGTGTCTAATACCACCAAGACCAGACTTGTACGAGCTTTGGTATTCTCCATATTTCTGTATGGTTCAGAATCATGGTCAATCCGTGCAGCTGACCGAAAAAAGATCGAGACTTTCGAAATGTGGTGTTACAGAAGGATGCTGCGTATACCGTGGACAGCAAAAAGAACAAACAAATCTATCCTCGACCAACTGAAGGTTAAGACCAAACTATCCACTGTATGCTACCAACGAGTTTTGGGTTATTTTGGACACATTGCCCGGAGACAACCAGACAACCTGGACAAACTTGTTGTAGTAGGGAAGATTGAAGTTTAGCTTCTATTGCCAAATTTAAAAAAATTGTGAAGGAACGTTTGTGTACTAAGGGTTATTATACGATTAACGATTTTTTAGAAGACAGTACGCCTTGGGAATGATGTGATCGCCGCCAGGCTATTTCAACATATAGAATTATTGTAAATATGCAATTTAATTTAAAAAAAAAAAAGAATGAGATTAAGATAAAAAAAACATTAGTCCCGCTGAGTTTCTTTCGCCAGTTCTTCTCAGGTCAGAGGTTTCTTCTTTCCGAACTGGTGGTAGACTCATGACGTTCAGTAAGAAATTGTAACAATTTTTATGCTGAATAAAATATTTTGATTTGATTTGATTTGATTTGAAGGCAAAAGACCACGCGGTCGATCACCTACCCGCTGGTCAGATCAAATTCAAAATATAACGGGACTCAATATTCCTACTGCTCTGAGACAAGCCGAAAACAGAGTGGTGTGGAGGAAGCTAGTCAACAGATCAGTAAAAGCCTTTCAGGACAAGCACGACCTTCAGTAATGAAGCATACGACGAAGAAGAAGATGTCTGTACAAGTGTAAATATATGCATTTAATATAACCTATTATAGATGCACAATATACATACTTCAAATAAAAGACGGATGTGGGTGAATTCGCTGAGAACTAATTTTAATAATATGACGATAAACTTTTCTTAGAAACAGCTCATAAAGGTTGAGCAGATATATTTATTGATAGCGTAAGTCAAATAAGTTATCCTGAATGTCTTTAGGTATCTTATAATTTTTTGTTCATAGAAATTTGTATACTCAGGTATGCTATACTTGTTGTAAAAAAAATATTTCTAACTGATTCATATTTATCTAAAGTTTGCAATTTAAATAAGACCGCTAGGTAAGATGCTTTTGTACATCGAGCTTAGCTCTTAAAGCTTGAAAGTAAGCTCGATGACGCTTTTGGCTCAGTTTGTATTTACATGCTGTGCCAGTGGTCGCGAGTTCGAGTTCCGCCGGGGGCATTCATTTGCTAAGTACGAAAGCTTGTACTTCAGTCATGGGTGTTTCTATTTATAATATGTATGTATTTAAAGCTATATTATCATGGAACTAGATGGTGCTGTATTTTAATGTCCTAAGTCTTAACATATTCATTATTATTTATTTATTATTTTATTATAGATACTCATATTTAGAATCTATTTATTTTATATGTATAGTATCTACTAATTAAAAAACAACAATATTTAATACTCATACAGATATGTATTAAAAAATTTTTTTACCTTCATATCTACTACTTTAACCTTTCCAATGGTTAGTCAGAAACGATACAAGTTTTTTTTTAATAAGCACCCATTAAAAATGCAGACGCCTAGCTCAGAACATGACACTGATTAATATAATCCTTGTGCATTTCTAAGTAGAGTGCGCAGTGAGAATACTAACTGTCTCGACTTTCCTTCGTCTCGTCGGAAGTTTATCCATTACCTGTTATGTGATAAAGGTAATTTAGACTTGCAATTATGCTATCATTATGTCAGTGGCATGGTATTTAGTAATTATATCTCTTATATCCAAACCCAACTCCAGTAATTTCTTTACAGAAAGAGTCAATAGGCTCAATTCGAAGCACTAGACACCGTCTTGACCCAACCTAGGATTCGAACCCAATACCTCCAGATGTGCAGCCGTATATGCTAGCCACTACGCCAATATGTAACTATGATAACAGAAAAACAAAACAAACATATGTACAATGTACATACTATATAATATATACAAATAAACAGGTCCTTCAAATATTCAACGCTTTTTACTAACAAAATAAAAGACTATAAAGTCATCTTTTTGATAAAATATATTCAAAATAGTTATTACTTACGAATGTTAATTAATACAAAAATTATATAAAATACTAATAAAATAACTTTACTATTATTGTATTTCGTATTTTCCTTCCACCCGTATCCGGCACTACATCTCTCTACGCCTCCTTTTGATAATCTTTTCTTCTCAGTGTCATAGTTATGACATTTTAAAAGGATTTGCTTGAATGAAAAAAAATACAAAAGATTCAATTGTTCGCTCTAAGAAGATAATCTTTTGGGAGACTTTTTGATGTCACTTAAATCTGACACCACATATTTCTTGATTTTGTAACAATTTTACTGTTGCATCGCACAGCTGTTATAGCTGGTTAGCTCTTGTCAGTTGTATGTCCGTCTGTCTACACAAGGAGCAGTATTTCTCTGTCTTCATTTTTATGTTTTTAAAACGATAGTTGTTATAGGTATAGTTTTATATCATTGAATAAAATTAATCATTGTTTGTAACAAGGTCTGATTTTCTACAGGTCGTGTCTTCATATCTTCCACCGAGGTTAAAAATAAATAAAGAAGATGCTTGTGTTAGTGAGATTGGTCTCCGTAATTGAAATTGTTCTGAATGATTTCGATAAAATTTTCAAGCAATTTCAGACCAATTTACTTAGACTTAGACCAAGGTAAAGTTAGCTAGCTATTGGAAAAACGCAAGATCTGCAAGTTACATATATTTATCAAACCTTATAAGCTCTTGTGCTTAAATATTTTATATAAAGAATACTGTAGGCGAAAAAAGCGTAGTATAAATAAAGAGGGTCAAACAGTTAATGATACATAAAAATCCATTCTTAACATGTATGTAGGTACTCGGGTGGTCTCATGTTGCGCAACAAAAGGTTTAATTTTAACGATTCTGCCTTTGTTAGTCGTTAAATATGAATATGGTTTGCTTTTAATTGTTTCTGTAAGAGATGCTCGGAACAGACGTTTATACGCTTTAGATTTTGTGGGCTATCAAAGTGTCATAAAAATTATGAAAAGTATAACGGATTAAGGAATTCGTGTTTATGTTTCGAAATCTAGGGAAATCTACTATCTTCTTTATAATAGATTTAAAAATAAAGTTAGATACGTACGTTTTTTTTGAAATAATTCTTCTTCTTAAATTAAAGGACCAATAGACAGACCCGACATAAGAATAATTTAAAAATCTTATTCTTCGTATAAGTACCGCATATATGTAATTCCAAAGCTGTCATTTTTATTTAACAAACAGACACTTTATTTCATTTAAAATTATATTTAAATTTTTTTCCGATATTTAGATCTATTTATTGGATGATAAATGTCACTTTTATTGACCAAAATATATATCACAAATGTGTTACAACTTTTACAGATTATCTTTTGCCCTGCCAGTCCGATGCCTTTAAAAATGATGAAGATAATTTTTTTCATAGTGTTGCATCTTGATCAATTGTGAAATTATTTTTGTATTTTTTCTATATTATTAGATTAGTTATGCCCCAGAAAAAGGACATATTTGCCTTTATAGTAATGTTAATCTTTATATTTATAATCCTATTACTTATCAGGATCAATGTTTGACAGGTTTGAATTTCAAATAGCCTTAAAATCCACGAATACAATTGCGTTCATAAAACAATTTCTACCCTCCTTTTAAAGTTAAAATTAAAACCGATTAAATTAATTTTGTATCTCAAATACTTCATCAATGATGTATTTAAAATGTAAATACTTTACTGAGTTAGCGAAAACGAGGATAACTCGGTACAGCGGTTAAGATAATTCGGGCTGATAGCGACCGTCTCGGGCTTATTGACTGACATAGACTAATATGAGTAGATGTGAACCTTCGTTCATATTTATATCTTTTAAGTTTTAAAATATCTCTTTATTACAAAAACTGCTTAAACATTAAATAAAATGGTAAAAATAAATATTTTTATATTTTTTTACCCAATGAACAAAAGCGAAATATTTAGAATACTATAATTGATACAGCTTAAAATAAAAAATATATATGTTTTAATTGAATTCTTATATTATTTACTATCTATATTACATTTGGTTTTAGTTATTTACACTTTTTTGTAGTCAAATATCACATACTTTCTTAATAATACGTCAAACGTGAACCAGAGAATGTTAATATCAAAATCACTTCAAATAGTGATGTTTTTATTGACATAATAATAAAAAATCAATAAAAGTAATCACGAATGTGACATTGCGTAATGTATACAAAAATATGCCTCCTTTTTAGATGTCAGTTAAAAAACCATATCTATATGTTGGCTATTCTGTGCCCAAATCTCGCTATCAGTAGCAGAGCATCAGGTCACAAGCCCGCGGGGGACGCATTAAGATGAGAGATAAGGCACTGACCGACTGAGCAGCCTCCATTGTCAACTTGGACTTCCACACTTTCTTCCTGTTATGTCCTTTGTATTCACTAACATTTATTTTTCTTATATTCTCCATTGACTAGTTACTACGTTCGGCTCTATCTGTGTATGTTTCTATTTAATATATGTAAGACATTATGTGCGTGAACTCTTGATACCACCTAACTAGCACTTTTGCGCAACTCTTTATTTTAATAACGTCTAGCAAAAATAAGGTAGCACGGTAGCCCAGTACCTCGCTCGCTGGGAAAAATAGAGAAGAGTTTGCAAATCTCAGGTCTCGCATCTCAGATGTGTGAATCATTCCTGACATGTTGAATATTTTTCTTAATATGTCCTGTATGTCTGCACTTAGTAAGTGTTGGACACACATGTGAACTGTGAAGTCCACCAACCACCAACCGCACTTAGCCAACGTGGTGGACTATGGCCTGATCCTCCTCGTATTGAAGAGAATCCTGTGCAAAGCAAACCACTACAGCACATTTAATTATGTCATGAAACACGTAAATATCAATACCAATTAAACTTTACCAAAATTCTCCACGACATTTTTTTGAAACAAATTAGTACATATTATATCCCTCTACTCTTGTTAAAGTAAAGATTAGATAGAAGATTTTCTTTAGTCTTAAAATTGTTAAAAAGACTGTAGAGTTCCCTGTCAATCAGGCAATAATTATTTGGTACATACGTTTATTTTTATTAACCGATATATCGAAATATTTGACTATCGAATTCGAATATCATTTTGATAACAATTTATTAAATAAAAATTTAAATTGATTTTGGGCTGTAACATTAGAATTTTCTACATTGTAATCATTGAAAGAGTATTAAAATTCAATACAATGTCGAAACACAGATAGTAAAGCGACGATGTAATCTATTCAATAGTTCCAAGATACGATCTTACCGTATACGTACGTTTATTGTGAAAATGTGCTTAGAAGGAGATTATGATAACATTTACTACTATTTTTTATTTTCGAAATTAATTTGAATTGCTGATTTTTTCGATAGGAATTAGGTTTTTGATGGTAATCGGTTTGTACCAATTGTGGAGAGATTTAAAGTGTCATTCACTTTAAATAGATTGAGATTATTGAATTTTCTTTACTCGTTTGGTTGTAAATATTTTAAGTTTAAAAAGATTTTGATTTGGTAACTGACTACGAGACTGAGATACCTATTGTTATAATTGACAAAGTTTGTATATGTGTGTCTGTGTGTATTCTATTTCTTCTTCACCACGTTAAAATGGCTGATTGGGTTTGAATGAAAGGTACATTGATGATCTGAAGGTTTCTATATTTTATATTATGTTAATAATATAAGCTACCGTATGGCACCTGGTGTACCACTTTTTGAGTTTATTCTATAAAATATAAAATTTTAATTAAATAACTCTCTATAAATCTGATGGAATATAAAATTTTCAAAACTTCAAATTCTATTCAGCATAAAATCCACTGTTTAATTAAGAAATATTTTATTTGCTAATATTAATGGCTAGTGCCTATAAAGTTTCAAAACTAATTGGAATAAACAAAGTTTGAGAAAGTGACCTAATTATATTTTTTTCCGTAAGAACCTTGTACAGAGTATTCATGCTATGTCGTGACAACGGGAGACGGGTTTCATTTTTGTATATATATATATATATATATATATATATATATATATATATATATATATATATATATATATATATATATATATATATATATATATATATATATATATAGATATATAGATAGATAAGTTAAAACGTTTTATTTGTCTTGGAAGGTACACTAAAATGTAGAATTGTTTGTTATGCTTTTTACCGTCTAAATTATTAAATTTATATAATGCATGCTGTGTTTACCTGTAAGTGGCTTTACATTTTTAGATCTGTATTTTTTATTATAGTGTACATTGTGTATTTGTATTATGTAAAGTTGTTGGTAAACCTAATAAAGAGAAAAAAAAAAACTAGATTCTATATTTTGGCGGCAAGCCAACGAACGCCGCCATTTCGTGAACAATGCGACACCATCTTGTTGTACCACTGCACGCGGGAAATGAGAACGGGAAGTTCGGTTCTAGCGCCAAATCACTATATTTGAAAGATAAATTAAAAATATATAGGTCTACGCATTTTTAACTAGAATTTTAAGAGATAAAATTCATTAAAACAATGTAAATTCATAAAATTAAAGAATATTAATCGATATATTTGATGACTATAGTTAAACTATTTATTATTATACTAAAATTAAATAAAGTATGTATGTTAATTTCATCTAAATCTACTATATCTAAACTACTATTAAAAAGCGAAAAAAAATTTTTTTCCTCTTTGTTTGTAATTGATTAACTAAAAATTATTGGATTCGATTAATTGAAGAAAAATGAAGATGATTTAAGACCCCGGGATGAACATAGAATAGTATCATCTCCCAAGAAGTTAAAAGTGTGTATGTGATTTTTTGTGAAAAAGACAATAAATATTTAAAAGCAGCAAAAATCGAAATCTTATATTCTAAATTACCAAATACGCTTTTTTATCGATAGTTACTTGAGATGGGCCCAAAGCAAAAAATTGTGTAACAAAAGTATTGACAGCCCGGTTCTATCGCCCGACAATACATTAGTATTTTAAGAAAATGCCGAAACGAACTAATTAAACAACCAAAAATAGACTGAAACTGAATACCGTACCTCATTGTTGAATGTCGACGCATTAACTACTGAAATTCGTTTATTGGAGAATTCGACTCCTTGTATTTGATTTCTGTATTGGGTTACTTTGTATTTTGGGGCCGTTCTTGTATATATTTCGTAAAAGCTACATTACTGTAATTGTAAACTGATGTTTCCTTAAATAATGTAACAAACGTCGAGTTTTTGTTATTAAAATATGTGAATATTAGATTTAAAGTAACTTAATAGGCGTTTATGGCAATGTATTCCAATAATAATACTCATAAACTAAGAGTTTATTTTTAACTAAAGTAAAAAATCAACATCAAAGAAAGGGGTTTATAAATTTGACTCCTAAAGGAATGTAAGAATATAAAAAATGTATGAGAAATAATTGTAAGGTAAAGGTAAGGACTTGAATCTTCATCTTCCCTAGTTGGTGAAAGAATAGCTTTAACCATATAAAAGATAGATTCAGAAAATTATTTGTCTAATTACATTTTGGAATATAAAAGACGTGTATATCCTGGACTATGGAGACTATACTGGAGATATGGTTAGTATGAGATTAGTAATGACATTAGCCAAATCAAGCGTATTACCCAACGCAAGGGTTCTGATTGAGCGATTCCGTCTGTCGCAGTTATTGTTATTAATTATATATTTATTGGTACAGACTTGGATACTGTGAGATAATGTGATGTGAGAAAGCGGTTTAAAGCAAACCTTGTTATCTTCACGACATTGCCAACTATTATTGTGGTATTCGATACCCACCAAACTTTCGATACTTCAAAATCACCAAAATTAGCTACCTATATATACTACAAGGTATTTTTAGGAGCATGATCAAGAAGGTGATGATTCAGTTTTGAAATATTTTGATACTTGAATTACATTAAAGCTTTTATTTTCTTTATTAATGTGCACCATACACTGTATATTTAAGAAATATTATATATAATTAATGATTTCCAAAATATGCAAAACTACATAATATATTAAATGCTTATGCACTAAGAATAATCTTTTGCGACTACTTATTGCTTCTGTAAAAAAACTGTCACCATCGGCTCTACTTCCATGGTAATACTTTAAATTATCCAAAATACAAGGTTGTACCGTTCCAATGTACATTCCAAACCGTTTATTGTATAGCATGAAGAAGTAAGAAATATGTTGGGACATTATTACACACAGCGCTATCTAGTTCCGTGTTAAGCTACGAGGCTTGTGTTACGGATACCAGATAGTTGATATACTACATATATTACTTTAAATAAATAATATTATAAATATAAACACTCACATCCCGCATTCATTCCGCTGTCGCGTATACGCTATGGTCCAAGTCTATTGTGAATTAATATAAATAGTTTTTGAACAAGTTTTGTGAACAGTAAGCAAGCAATAAGTGTCAAAATCAGTGTACGTGTCTGTTTATTCTTTCACTACCAGGTTACATAAATCTACGGTATAAGGTATTTTTATACAGAAAGCAGTTATTATATACGTTTGATTGAGGCTTAGTAGCTTTAATAATATTAAAACAAATGATTATTATAATAGCTTCCATGAAAACTAATGAATTTATGGTTTTACACTAACTTCATGGTATATGTATTGCAGAGTAACGACAGAACCACTTTTGCGACTCTATAATTTTTTTTTCGCTTCCTCCAATATCTCCATACTCGCTCGTCTTCAGACCCTCAGATATTTGTTAATACAAATTATATTTTCTTAATATCATTACAAAGGACTAGTTCTTTATATTAAAAACAACTCTTTCGATCTTTCATTCACTTCTAGTACATTTAAACGGTTAGTATGGACTATTTATTACATAGACTTTAGGTATATTTGTGTCCCATACTTGAGAAATTGTAGATTCTTAATTAAAAATTATCATCCCCCATTTCACCCCTTGAAGGGATGATTTTCGGATTTTCGGATCTTCATATCTCATCTCAAGTAGTGCAGCGGTTAGTTTATTTATTAAAAACAAAGGCTTACATATAAAACAATAGTATAATAAACTTGTACGATTATACTTTGGTGTTCTTAAAAGTTATTCAAACAGACGTAAAGAAAAAACATAATATCTGAAACAGATCTTAATATAGATAATGTTCAAATAAATATAGGTATGATAAAAAATATACATAAATAAGCATTTCGTTATAGTAATAACATATTTTTAAAACAACTTTGTTCTCATATTATCTCCTCATAAATAATTTAAACCCACATTCTATAAAAATATTGCAAACGAATACGTTATTCTATTTTCACAACACGTCGAGATAATGTTTGACTAATTCTCGAGCTCGAACACAACATGCTTCTTACGCATTACTAACAAATATTTACTCACGTATAACATTAGCAGTATTTCTGTCTGTTTACATTAAAAATAATTATAATAGTCTCTTTATTTATGAACTAACTAGCTTTACCCGCGGCTTCGCCCGCGTTCATTTTTTTAATTGCTGATCAACCTCATTTGGTTGATCTGTAGGATGCCTGAAAGTTTCTTCAAAATGACTCTAGCTATTTCAGAACCCATTGTTAATACAAACAATTTTTTTATTTTTCGTATTTTTTTTTAATAAAAAGTATCCTATGTTACTTCTAATACCTCCAAGAATACGTGTACAAAGTTTCATGATGATCGGTTAAGACTTAAGTAGTTTTCGCGTGAAAGCGTAACAAACAAACTTACATTCACATTTATAATATTAGTAGGGAATATTTACTCACGTATAACATTAGCAGTATTTCTGTCTGTTTACATTAAAAATAATTATAAAAGTCTCTTTATTTATGAACTAATTATTGTAATTTATGGATATTTGTGTCATAATATCATAATCAACGAGCGTCTGTAATTTATAATGTATATAATAAGTAGCATTTACATAAAGGTCATTTTTATAAATATTATTGTATTTTATTGATAAATAATATTATTTTTAATATAAAATACCTACATTAATAATTGAACATGGCACATTGAAGCGAAATGTGGTTTGAATTTATTTCATGAGGAGTAATTGTGTTTAAATTTACATTACTAGGTCGATACTTATAAATAGGTTGCCCTCTGATTTAATTAACATTATGACTATAGATTAGTCAAAATTATAATTTTTTGTATACGTTTATAGTGTATATTGAAGTATGTCGTATATTTAGTACTGAATAATGGAGCATTATATAAATCTCAATAATTGTTTACGTTGTATTCACTTTTAAAGTAAGATAAAATTTAAAAAAATAATAATAATAATTCGGCCTTTTATATATGTTTGTTTTGTACTCGGACGTGAGAGTAAAATATATATCTATAATGTATAATAAAGAAAATTATGAATTGTGGCGAAATTTTTATATATCTACAATAAAAAAATATGAACTTAAACAGAATTAAGTGTTGTTAAGCACTTAATCTAACTAACTTTTTAATTTGACTTCAAATAATAATGCTCTTAGTCTTACCTGAGTTGACTTTTCCTAATTAAAACGTAGGGACCTTAAAAATGTATATTGTAATACAATAACGCCATATCAATGCAATTTACATAATACTTATGGAATGTCATTCGAAACCCAATGGTTACCATAAAGGCAAAGACAAAGCCATAAAGCATAGCTAGTTTATGTAAAAACACCCACATAGGTGTCGTAACAGAAACCGTGAGATGATATCGGCGTCACGTCGATGACAAATGTTCGTTCGAGCAGACCCTATTGAATTGTCCATTACTCCTGATTAAAAGCTAATATATTGCCGTTTTTATCACCACTTGTTTATAAATTTGAATAGAAATATTGATATTTTTTCTTGTTTCATTTATCGTTTCATAATAGGCACATCATTGCGTAAATTTCTTATAATAGATTAAATATATTATAATGAAATTCTGAATCGAATTCATACATTAAATATTTGTTTTGGAAATTTATTGAAATAGTCATTATTATCTATATAGAGGGCGAAACTAAAGTTTTTATAATTTACGTCTGACTGTGTGTTTATCTGTCAGGGACCGTATTACGACAAAAGCACGGAGCAAATTTTGATGAAATTCGGTATGATGATAACTGGTTAAGTTGGTCATGGCTACTTTTTCGTCTGGGAAAATATCTCATCTTTGCGGAATCTTTTATGTTAGACCTTTCCTAGGGAGCGGTGCGAGGGCGAAGCTCGCTAGTAATAGATAAATTCCTTTTATATTTGACTAGCCTAATCCGCGGCTTTGCCCGTGTTATAAAGGCTGGAAATCAAACGAAGTATTTTTCTCCCGTTTTCGCAACATTTATCATTGATGATCCGTTCCTATTGGTAGCGTATTCGTAGCGTGATGTAATATAGTTTATAGCCTTCCTTGATGAACGGAATATCCAACACAAAAAGAATTTTTAATTCGGACCAATAGTTCCTGAGATTAGCGCTTTCAACCAAACAAACAAACAAACAAACAAACAAACCAACTCTTCAGCTTTAAAATATTAGTTTAGATTTGTTACTAACTTATGCGCCTCCTTAGAAACAAAAAGCATTCGATACCGGATATACATAATTGAGTTAAGCATTGACATTTTATAAATAGTTTCGGTTTGAAACAAATGGTTACCAGTACGAGGAAACCTGAGACCGAACGCCGTACAGATAACATCGCCACCCAACAGGCGCAGGTGTTTCGAATATCACGATTAATATTTTTGATATAATATGGAGGTATTTGTTACGGACCAAACTCTTTTCTAATCAAAACTTAAATTATTGTATAAGTAACAAAAACAGTTAAATAAATAAATATGTTGGGACACTTCTTTACAACAGCGCTATCTAGTTCCGTGGTAAGCTACGAGGCTTGTATTACGGATACCAGATAGTTGATATACCTATTACACATTTAAATTTTAAATACATACATGTTATAAATATTAACACCCATGACTGGAGAACAAACATTCGTGCTCAACAAATTAATGCCCCGAGCGGGACTCGAACCCGCGACCGCTGGCGCAGAAAGTAGGGTCACTGCCAACTGAGCCAAACGTGTCGTCATATTATATCGTCAGTTAAAAATTCTAAGGAAGTTGCTGAAATTAGCCAAAAAATATATAAAATCACTTTTAATAAATAAGACATAACCTAAGCTAATGTTGTATACGACAGTAAATAATATCGTGATAATATTAGCATAATTATTTGCTGTTTCATTCTTCAATCTACTTACCTCTTTAACTGTTTAGTTTTGACATATTAAACGAAATTGAATGCTATGCTTCGTCTAGAAGCTTGCAGTTGAAATTACTTTAGTACTATTACGAGTCAAAAATCATTTTGACCTAAATATAGTAATAAGCATACACGAGCAAATATATTTTATTACTAACAAGATTCTTTTATGTTTGGGAAATGCATTTAGGCATATGACCTGCATACATACAGGTTATGTGGGACTCACCAACAAAACCAGTACTCCCTTAAACCCAATGAAATATCGTCCATCTTAATGGGGTGTCGCAGGATCGCTTACGCACTCACACGACGCCTAAATGACAGTTCTTCCAAGGAGACCACAACAACTATGGAGTTGTTCCAATAGTCCACTCTACTATTAAAAGAATGCCAGAGGCACCCATTATACATCAAACACTCTTAGCTTCACCCCTGGCTCGTTTGCCAGATCCTAAGAAGAACGACATCATACACTAAAACAGAAAAAAACATTATTCTCATTAAATATTCTAAATGACAAGCAAGTAGTGCAGAAGGCAAGTCGCCAATTACGAACAAACATCAGTTTTAAGTAATTTTAAGTAAGCAATTAACACTTTTCGTGATATTTTTTCATTAACGAGCCGGGTTCAAAGGGTCGCGTCACGCGTGTAGAGCTACCACGCTTGCATTCCACTGAGGAAATTTCCATGACACGAGACGTATTTAAAATTCAAATGAAATTGAAATAAGCTATTTAAGACAAAGAAATATGAATCTTTTAATGATGCTGCGTGT
This sequence comes from Boloria selene, assembly GCA_905231865.2. Classification (NCBI taxonomy): domain Eukaryota; kingdom Metazoa; phylum Arthropoda; class Insecta; order Lepidoptera; family Nymphalidae; genus Boloria; species Boloria selene. Next base: position 527,400 of record HG993145.1, read on the forward strand.
ACTGTTGGAAATGCAACGGTGATAAACTTCTGGTAGACATGTTGTATAACTTGACAATTTAACGCTGACATTTTTAAAAATTAGAAATAAAAAATTACATTCAGAAGTTTATTTTCAAGAATTCTGTTTTAATTTGTTTTTAAGTGAAGTGTGTACGCGTTTGACAAGACTTTTTTTTCTATAATAGAACCACAGATCACATAATACTATACTAGATAGAACTTTGACATAAAGACATAAGTGCAATCTTTGAATAATAATAAATAAATAAATCATACATGATTCAATATTTCGTGACAAGTTCAATAAAAACTCCCACATTACAGATTGTTTTAAATTTACAAATAGGTATTCAATTATCCTTCAGCCACACTTGCCCAATTTATAAAATAAAAAAAAATCTTTTTATCCCGGCCTACATTTATTCATAGTGTTTCTAAACAGGCATTAAATCGTAAGACGGTGCACGAGTATATTAACGAGGATATTAATGAGGCTAGACCGTTAATTACACGAGCCTTTCTAATTTATTTTACACTCTACATGCCTATGTAGCTCTAATAAAGTGTGATGGTAGAGACTCTACGTTGACTACAAGAGAGGCATTTCATTGTCTCCTTTATGACCCTTTGGAATTAATGTAGGTCACAAAAGGGTCGAAAAGAATATTTATAGTGACCTTTGGAACATGTAATACCTTAGTCTTGTTAAGCATTAGAAACGTGGGGAATCAAAAATCTGAATAAACTCGCGAAAAAAATTGAAAATAGAACAATATTCGCGTAAATCTAAAAAAAATACTCTTTATTTTTATTTTCAGATTAATCTTACATATCATTATAAACCTCACGTCTTATAAAATAAAATTGGTGAAGGTTATAAGTTACATCACATTTAGTGCATCATTTTCCAATACAAACAAATTAAATAACGAAATTAAGCGATTGAAAACTAAAATGCAAATAAGCTATTGTGAGTGTAACAAGCACTAACCGATACACTAATTCCCTTAAAGGCGCAGAAAATTACTCAATTATGTAAAATAATCACTATCTATTTAAAAGCAAAGCCACGACGTTATTAGTTACATTCACAATGTGCGAGTTATTTTAACCGACTTTAAATTTGGAATAAATGTTAAATTTAATATAAAAATAGAAAATAAATAAAAAAAATATACCGAGATTAATAAAAAATGAGTAAAATAATGTATTTTACTACCTTCCTGCGATTTTCCTACATTCATATTGCTTCCATACCAAACTGTCGCAACAAGACTAATATTTTTATAGTTAATACCAAAATGCCTCAAGCAATTAAGATTGGCACTGTCTATTATATACGGATCAGCTACATCTCTCTCCAATTTCCCACAATAAATTTTAATGTCAACAATAAAATTCGTTAGAAAACGTGTGGATGCAATGCAAGGAAATAAGGCACATGCTGGTCTGTGGCGTTACGTTACGTCGTCGTGTCGTACTCTATAAATCGAAGTATAATATATTAAACGTGTTTGCATATTCTAGATTTCAACACCCCTGTATATAATTAGACGGAACTAACCCTTATATGATTTAAGCGATTAACCCCTTTCCTCCCTTGAAATAATGACAAAGTTTGCGTGCACAGAATTATCTATTAATATCTAATTGACAAAACAGTATAAACGTTATGTTCGTTTTTATAAAGTTTAATTTTGTTTGAGCAAGCGTATGTCTTAATATGGTAATTCCTGGTGACGGTATTAGTTTGTAATCAGCTAATTTAATCGTGGCGAAATATACCGGCTGCAATTTAGCCGAGGAACTTAGTGATGATAAACACTAACGTCCATTGACGTAATATAGTGGGTTCGATTCTTGTAGAAAGTCAGGTTTACTTATTATTTATTTATTTTCTACATTTATTCTATTATATTTATTACTACACATAAAACGCAGTTTGATTTCCCTTTTAAAATATACTTCTTAATTAAGTTAATTATTCAATGACGGGGACGGTCTTTGTCTCGATGTGAAGATCAGAGCATAGCTAACTGCGAGTTAGCATGTCTTTCGAAAATTCGTTAAGTTCTCTCAAACATGCAAACTTCCTGACAATGTTTTCCTTCGTGATAATTATGTGAATGATTTATATATTAAATTCTAGAGGTTGAAACGTAGTTTGTAAAGCTTCTTCTCTCCTTGTTACCTCACTAATAAAAATCGCTACCACTAATATTTTTCTGATACCTTCACCGCAAGACAAGTGATAATCATGATAGAAAATGATTCGCACATGAAAATATCAGAGGTGCGAGATCCGGATTTGAACCCGCATCACTTGGTTATCCCAGCGTGCGTGTTACGACTGGGTTAACACTGTCCTGCGATTCATTATTTATACTGTGTTTCAAGGCTGGTTAATACAAAATAGCATACATTTTTCATATTTATTTAGTGACATATTTCACACGTTACAAGTATATTTCTGTTTCCAACCTTTCCCTTTACTTCGCATAAATATTTTCAGATAAACAAATAGAAAAGCGATAAATTCGCAACAAACTACAAATAATTGTTAGTGCGGTGGAAAAAAGCCAAGTTATCGCGTAGACGGGACCGTTTCCAGGCGCCACGCACGATAAGATTGTTGGAGTCAGACGTGAAACGAAAGGGTGTACGAAATTTATAATATTTATTATATTATTCAAACGTTCACTCTTTAGCACGAATTATTAAAATTTTTGTTTATAATCGTATATTTTATCTTTAGGTAAATTTAGCTTCGAGACGTAGGCACACAAAATTTAAAATATATGTACTCGTATAATCAGTGTTGGCATATTTATAAACAACACCTTACAATAAAAATGCTTATTCTAAACACAGCGCCATCTACGAGCAGTTCCATGGTACTTGTAGGCTTGTGTTATGGATAGTTGATACACTACATATATATAACTCTAAATACGTTTATATTATAGATATAAACACCTATAACTGGAACACAACACAAATGAAGGCCACTAGGACTCGAACCCGTCACTGGTGGCAGAGCAAGTAGGGGCGCAAATGAGTAACAAACTTAGCTAAAAGTGTCATCAAAATATTCGTGTAAATCTGAGAAAAAAGAAAAGTATAATGAGTACAAATTATAAATTAGGCTTCAAAATAAATATGCAATACGACTTATATTTTATTTATATATCAGTCTATGATTACGTTTTAATTCATGCCATATCAAATTAAAACAGAGTGATAACCGACATACTCGTAACTTGCGATAACATAAGGTTAATTTATATATAAATCTCAATGAATATCCTTAACCTCTAGATAGCAAGTAATCTATGTACCAGTAAATAGGCAGAGACAAATCAGTCCTGTATTTTTTTCCTTTGTTTGTCAAACAATTTTCTTTTTTTTATTGACGAGCTGTAGTTGTACCAATAAAAAAAATAGAAACGTCATAATCATTTTTTTAAACAATTTTCATGTGCTTCATATATTATGGTCATATTTTAAAAGGAAATTTATAGAAGTGGAAAAGGCCAACAAACGATTATTTAAAATAATCGTTTCGAAGCAATATATTATATTTTTACAAGCTTTACATTTTACCGGGATAAAAAGAAGCTTACGTGCTATTCCAGACAATAATCTATCTCTGTGGCAAACAACCAGTCTATATGTTCAGTCACGTCAGACGTGATTGAGAACTATTTTCCAAGCTACAAGTATCATTTCTCAATCACTCAAGAGATTTTTGCGCTGTAAAAATATTGCTATCATATTATTCTCTGTAAATACCAGCAAAACAGCAGCTCAGAGGGTAGGCAATCTAGTAATATTTATTATAATAATTCATAATATAAAAAAGAATAATGCGTAAAACTATTTCCATCTATTAAGTTTTTTCAAACTGAAAATTTAATTATTACCTACCACACATAATATTAGGATCACTAAACACTACTTTACATACGCATGGATCACATTGTAACTTTTTCCATCTAGTACTATATCCGAGTAACACCAGACTGACAGACACGTGAATGATCGTGTTAGAGTTGTGTTTTTATTGGATCATTAGAATTTTTATTCCCACGCTGAGAAATGTGAGTATGGCTTAAATTAATTAAACCTTATTTAAGATATCTAAGCGAAAATGTATGTGTCTTAAAAAAACAATCAATCTTGGTACTAGTAACTATCGAAAATTCAATAATACCTCCTGGTTCCATCCCCAGATTAACTATATAGTATCAAAATTTCATACTACAACTCGAATTAAACATTAAAAGCACAAAATCGATACGATTATCAAAATTAGATTAGAATTATCATAGAAACTTCCAAAAAACGCTTATAAAAGCTCGTTAAAAGTAACAAAGCTTATTAATAATGCAAGTTTGGTACAAATCATTCCACCGAACTCACTGATTAGGAATATCAAACAGCAATAACAAAGATACAAATGATAATTGCGGATACCAAATTTGCCTTTTGATTACATCGTTGAATCAAATTGTGGGCATTCTAGTTCTACAAAGCGGTCGCTCGTACACGTTGATCGATGGTTCAACCCATTTCCATTCACCATTTGAGCAGGCATTATTAATATACTATACTACTTTTTACGACTTTGCTTGGGATTTGGACGGTTTATAGAAAGAAATAGCCACATATCCCTGTTCTTAAAATTGCCGATAAACTAACTGAATTGCCAGTTTTATCGTACTTTAATTATTTAGAGTTAATATTTTTATCAAAACGAAGTATTCTCAGAATGAACCGCTCGGTGTTATTCTATCTTTCTATTAAAATATAATCATAATCGAAGCAGTAGTTCGTTAGTAGCAGCAGCTTCTGAGATTACCTCTTGTATATAAACCTACAAACTTTGCCTCTGTATAATATTAGTATATATATAATATTAGATGACAACTTTAGATTTTATGAATCAGTTTGCAATTAAGAAAAGGGAATCTTTAATAATAAAATGAAAATATAGTTTGTTTGTTCTTTAAAATGCATAATGTATTAGGCTTCAAAAGGATTTATTATATACAACATGTATAAACAGTATGAAAGTATATTTACCAGGAACTATTCATAACAAATTATTTTATGTAAACTTCAACGTATCCAATATTGCCATATCAAACCGAGATCACATCCGAGAATAAAAACTCGCTACATCACATTTGTGCAATACAGTATGTAAATTTACTAACTAATTACACATTATACGTCTAGAATTCGTCGAAACGGTCAACCGTTTCTCATATCCGCACTAATAAGCGATCGCCAAAACAAAGATGTGTGCACGTGCCGAGTTATATCGAGAGTTTCCTGGACTGGGGCGTGTTTACAAATAATTTGTGGAGCTTTGAATCGGTAAAGCTAAACAGAATTAAGTTAACGCGGTCCGCGGTCAATGAATTTCCTTTGAAATACTGTTCTGATGTGCACCAAGTCGTGATTGATCGAATGATGGCTAACGATAACTTGGTGTAACACAGGTAAGTAAACAAGTATTGTAGGTACATTAGTTGCTGTTATTCTATGTTTTATAAGTTACTAGCATTTCCCGCGACTTTGCACGCATTCTAAAGACCGGAAACCAATTTCTTTCTGAATCGCGCGGTATGATACCTCGCAGAACTAACGCCCGCCCTTCCCGTTTTCGCAAGAGTTTTCATTGATACTCCGCACCTATTGGTCATAGCGTGATATAACATATAGCCTATAGCCTTCCTCGATAAACGGACTATCCAACACAAAAAGATTTTTTTCAAATCGAACCAGTAGTTACTGAGATTAGTGCGTTCAACCAAACAAACAAACAAACACACTCTTCTGCTTTATTATACATATTAGTATAGATTAATTTATTAGATTTGCGTAAATTACATTACTACAAGTAGGTATTGTAAAGGCATTGTTTGTTTTTTGAACGCGCTAATCTCAGGAACTACTTATCTAATTTAAAAAAATACATAGCGTATTTTGAATATTATATACGAGTATTGTACTTTCTACGTAGCAAAGACTCTGTTGTCTATCTAGTCCATACTTAGCGTCAAAACGTACCTTTAAGGACGAATCCGAGTAAATGTGTCCATAATAATTTTTTTTTTATATATATACTTTCGACGACATTTCTTCAGAAAACACGCCGTTTAATTACACGAATAGATTTAATTATGGCAAACTGCTTTACTTCATAGTTGAATCGCTCGCTTAATTAATATTGTATCATTGACTTCACAAAAGAAATGCGTTAATATAAAACCAAGAGCCTAAACAAATATAAATGGGTGGGTGGGTTCGAAATTGATATTTATCGTCCAAAAAACGGTCCCCCGTTGAGGGACAGATGTTGAGAAAAAACAGAAAAAATGCATTCTCAGAATAACGGGACCGGAAAGGTTTTCTAATAAAGTCGTCTGTATGTACGTATAACTTAATATTATTATATATGATGTAATGTAATACCCTAATATGTAGGTACATGACTTATTCTATTTAAATGTTTAAATAATAGTTTAATTCGAGAACGTGTATACTTTATTCTTAGTATTGTATATCTTATATAATTGAATGTTTAGTCATAATAAATAAGTATATTTAGAAACAAGTCAAAAAACCTAAACAAGTTAAAAACCTAAAAACCCCGACTGCGTTTCTGTGTAATTTGGAAATGAAAAATCCCTTAAATATGTTGTGTTCTGATTCAAAATTTATATCCAGTGTCACTCTCAACATAAATACGAATCTAACGACACCTCTCAAGCTAAAACCAAAGTGCCAAACATTAATACATACATACGAACATACTCTCGTAAAACATAACCCTCCTTCTGGCGCAGTCGGGTAAAAATTAACCTTCATTAAAATGCAATTTATACATATTTTTGCTTGCATCATTGTACAAATATTGCTTGTTTATTTAAAAATTCGTATCACTATAAGTACTAGAAAATTATATTTTAGTAAAATCATAGTATTTACGGAATTATATATGAACAAACCTTTGCCTTTGATACCTCAAAAATAATTTTAGTCTTTCTTTGTCAACAGACGGAGTGACACAGCTGGACATACATTTATCTAGAAAGTGGTAAGTTATCTTCTTTATCATGTACCTTAATTATTAATTTTAGACATTAAAATAACAATCATTATATGGAAATTCCTAAATAGCTAAATGCTATAAACTGGTATTGTGGCAACACTGTGTACTCTTGTATTTTTCCACCAGTAAGCTAACTTTAGGTTTTCATTTAAATGTAAATTACATTTCCCAACGCTCCCACTCGTATAAATTTGGTTGAACCAGAAATCATTAATTGGTTCAAATATCTGTTGAATTTCGGACTGAACAAATTACATTACAAATACTTATTTTATTTAATATTCTAGAAATTCTTATGAAAATGACAATTTTTTTATCTTATAAATTCTATAACGATGTTAAATTGAATAATAATTACGTTTATAGAATAATAGTTAATAACTATACTAAGAAGTAAGGAAGTTTTTTTGAAGAAACAAAATTCCGCTAAACCTATTTAAATGAAATTTGGTATGAAAATAGTTTAAGGCTTTAGAAAGGATGTCGTATCCTGGAAATCATCCCTAAAAGGGATATCCCTTAGGATAGCTTGTATAGGAAATTTGTCAATTAAGGGTTATTAAACTTATCATAGGTACCTAATACTTTCTTAGATTTACGCGAATATTTGACATTATAAATGAAACTACATTTTCGGATTTTGTCGCGGATTTATTTCGATTTTTGGTTTCCGACGTTTCGAATGCTTTACAGCAATCATGGTCGCGGGAGAGACTAAGGTATTTTACGTCTCATACTTGTTACCCCTCATTTATAATTATCATACCTATGTATATGTATATAGGTATACTATTGTACCACGAGGAAGGGGCTAGTTGTAAATAGATTTACAGTAGATTTTTAGAGTACATATGTGTAAAAAATAATAAAATAATTCATCAAAACCGCAACAAATGAGGTTCAAAGAATGTTTTACATGATATAACGTGAAGCATGTCTCGAGCGATCGGAAGTGATTGGGGTAAATTAATAACGCCACCTCGTTACGTGCTATACTTTAATTTGCATACAGATTAATTCTCGCAAAACTAACAGGATCCGCCCCTACCATTTAAAACTCGTTGCTAAAGGCCAGTTTAACGATAATAATTAAAAGTTTCGAATGAAAACTGTAGAATTGATAGAAATGTGTAGAAATTACCTTTTCACGGTTTAAGCGAATGAGAGATAGATTAGTTTTGCCTGTTGCCTGTCACTTTTGCCTCTTTTGGCTTAATAGGTCATCCTCATCATCAAAGTGCCTATACACAATAAGCCCTGACTTTTTAAGATTTTATCAGGCTGTAATGCCTGCCTATATGTGCAGTTATGTTTTTGAATAAAATAAAAGTTATTCCTCATTATAGCAACTATTTGCTGCAGTTTCGGAGATTAACCAGAAGACAAAAAAAATGTGTTATTTTTATAAGTAGCGTACCACCTCCACAGTAAACACTCGAACTATCGTTAAAAATTTAATTAACTACGAGTATATGTACAAATTAAGTTAATATTTATGTGAATATATGCCAATCCAAGACACAGTAGTAGGGGCAGCCGTCCCTGCAGAGCCGAAGCGAAACATCTACGGCTATTAATGATCTATTAAATCGCACTTCAAACGCGCCGATATTTATGTATTCGACATTTACCGAGAAGCTGGTATTTTTATATTATTGAAATCAAAGTACCAGGACATCTTAAATGCCGCTATGTCGCCTAAAAACAATTAAAAACTCGATTTTTATGTAAATAGTACATTAGCAACGTATTAGCATAAATATTTGTCCTTTATATTTTAGACTCATTCCTATTTACTATTCTGCGTGGGAAATCTAACTAAGATTGTTATGAAACACTAAAAATTATTGTGAAATTATTTTAATTCTCTTATACCTTATATAATATTGTTCACCTTTTAGTTATCTGAATATGTAAAAAGGTATAATAATATATATCACTATATTACACTAAATAATACAAATAACAAAGAAATTATGTTTAAAATAAAACTGCATTTTTAGATTTTGTCTCAAATTTATTTTGATTTTTGATTAGCGATATTATGAATGATTTACAGCAATCGTGGTCACGAGAGAGTCTAAGCTTTTATGTAAAATTTGTGGATAAACTGTCTGTAACACCTATATAATGCTTTTAAGTCTAAAACCTGAGTAGACTTTTACAAGCACATTTAATTTTCGAAAATTAACGTATTGCAACATCTTACACCTTTTTTAATATTGAGAAATCCATTTACTCAAAACACCTGTATACATACAGGTGGTTATGGGAAACTCATGGGCTTAAAAGAATCCAGTACTACCCTACTTAAACCCAATATACAGCAGTTATATCCTACAACCACACTATATGAAAATATGCCAAATATATCGACCACTTGCAATATTGAGAGCAACAGTGTTTAGAACAGACCGCGTCGTCAGGGGAAATCATAAAGTGAACGGGTTGGAGTGACACGGTCGGTGTTAACGTATTTAAATTTACGGACATGGCGTGATGTGATAGTTTTTATAACTTCACTTTATGTTGCAAACATGCAGGTACAGTGGAAAGTTGACGATGACCAAAGCTTACAAAGCTCTAATCTCTGCTTATCTTTAAACTAAGTTAAGTTTAAGCCATCTCTTCAAATAATTAATTTAAAGTGAAAACATGTTTGTTCGTTTAAACATAATTGTTTGTCTTCATCGGGTCTTTTTCATTGGGTTCATTCATTGGGTCCTATGACACTCTGTCTATTTTATTCTTTAGTCTGAAAATGTAAGAAAATGTAAGATCCACAACCACTGTACTACCTGTTTTACTCTACTGTGGTGAAATTTAAAGGAGGGTAGTGTGTTTGACCTTTATGTATGTACATTTGAGCAATTACCAATTTTGATAATACTCATAATTCATATGGCATTCGATTTGTGTTGGTAACGCGGGATTACAGGATATATAAAGTCAAAATGTCAGATTCTAAGCGCTAATCTGTATCTTGAAAAAAATCGTCAAAAACTATGGTGTGACGTTTCAAGATACGTAATTGTTTTTAGGAGACGATTACTAAAGTATATACAATTTTTATGTTTATAAGTAATTTAAGATAAGAAATGGGTATATAAAACTAAAAAGCTGTTAAAAATGGCTGTATTTTTATTGTAAACAAATTCATATAAGGTATATGAATAAATGTACAAAGACGTGACTAAGCAAATCATAAGCTTAAAATTGACGATTCTACTGTCCACAAAACGAGATATTCCAGTTTCGGCTCCCCGCAGATTTATTATTTATTTGTTGGTCCCAAAACATGCTTTCAAGACGCCACCCAACACGTATCACATAATAATATAAACTTAGAGGAATTGCGAGCTTTAACTAAAACTAATTCTATTCGTAGACTAGAATATCATAATAAAAAGCACCAGTAAAACAGTTCAGAACCTATTTCTACTGTGTTTGTTATCGAACATAGATTTTTTTTGCTTTGTAGTAATGTCGAGCTTTATTTTTATTACTAAAAAACTAAAAGTTGCTTTTTCCTTTAATTAATATCTTCTATTTAAGACACGTTTGGTTCAGTTTGTAGTGACCCTACTTTCTGCGCCAGTGGTCGCAGATTCGAGTCCCGCTAGGTACATTCATTTGTTAAGCACAAATATTTGTACTCCATGGGTTTATATTTATAGTATGTATGTATTTTAAAGTCATATACGTGTAGTATATCAACTATCTGGTATCCGTAATTCAAGCCTCGTGGGTTACTACAGAACAAGATGGCGCTGTGTGTACTAATGACCCAACAATTTTTTTTTATAATATATATATGCACCCCTTTTCAATTACGATTTTGATCGAATTTCGACCACTAAACACTACTATATATTTATAATTATTAATTCCATCTTTTTTTTCTATTATATCTCTTTTTTACTGGGTGTACAATAAATAATATTATTATTATTATAATTATGTTAACTACTCTTCTTCTCAAGGCCATCCTATTTTCTAGTCAATTATGGTATACATTACCCCACAACTCTCTCTAACATAAATACGTCACTCCGCCGCGTCCGCGCCAAATGCGTAACAAATAACAAACACAGCAACGGGTTGTCTCCACCCAGAGGATATTGGAAGCAATAAAACAATCATATATTTAAAAACATCTCAAACAAAGGTCGTAGAGCCCCTACCACTTGCGTTTATATTAGTAATCTTAAATATTCACTTGTACAAGTATATAATATGTATACTAAAAACTTTGTACAATACATTTTGACGATAACCATGGATTTGTCAGAAATTAGATATTTTTCCGCGGTATAAAGATTTCCCGTGATGTTATCACAGATAGATAGACAGACAAAAATGGTAAAAGCTACAAATTACTATTTAAATCAGAAAAATAATATTTGATGTACCTTCAAATTCAATTCAGTTACAATTTTATCATATGTTGGTAAAGACAATTAATATACCGACAAATTAAATATTGACATTAAGACAGAAAAAGACTGTTAACTAATAAACTGTAATATAAAAAACAGCCTTTCAGACAAAAATCAAAAATAGTTACAAAATAGTTCGAGGACAAATCGAGTAACATTCGTAGAAGTGTCGATGACTATCATTTTCTCAATGAGGCGTGAAGGATGTGGCTTTAGTTATTGAATTAGAATCCTTTGTCCCTAATCACGACGCCCATCTCTTATTTGTACAGTGTTATTTGTGTTTCTTACCTTCGCGAGACAAGGAAAGGGTCGGACTTGAGAATTATTAGTCATATTTACACAAAATGACTTTACATTTAGATATTTAAAAAAACTTTATAGGTATATAAATATACTTCTGCCTACCATTAGTCTAGTATTAAATAATTCTCTCTTTAATAACCTATATAATAATGTTTGCTTTTAATTTATAATGTATGGTTGGACCACGGAATAGGTACTTTTCTGTGGGTTAGATAGATAAAATTATCGATTACAAAAATATAATAATAACGATTCCTGCTTCCTGCTTAATATCCAATCATTATTATTAATTACTATAAATTCAGATAATATTTCATTATACATAATTTTTACAAAGCCATGTATAAAAAAATCGAGAAAAGTCGCGTGCAATAGTTGTAATTCAAATCTTGCCTGTCAAGTTAACGAGATATGAAATATTAGTTCCACCATAAAAGTTGAACGTCGAGACACTCAAATGATACGAAATAACTATTTATAATGTGTAATTAATCTGTTCTGAAATCTGCATTGCTAATGTTCCTCATAAAATATATGCACTTCTCTACGTGTACGAGTTTTTGTTCGAAAATAAATTTGTAGTAGCTATACATTGATTGGTAAATAACTTGTATGGATATTAAATAAGCAATTTATGTATATGTATAGTATATGAATATGTATAGTATATGTATATGTATAGTATATGTATAGAAAATATTATAAATGTAGAAAAATATTTTGTGTATCTTGAAAACAAGTTTAACGATTTGGGTCAAATGTTGTGTTTACATGAAGTTTTGATTTTAAGTTTATCTATATAATAGTTAAATTATCTGAAAAAGCTCAATTTTTAACTTTCCTGAAAAATGCCGAGTAAAGCTCTATCGCCCAGTCCTTTACGATAAAATGTCATATTGTATGCCTGTACTTTGTTTACTTGCAAATTGTTGAGTGCTTTTTACTAAAACGTGACCGTCTAAATATTCCTACCTATACCTTAGGGATACTTTTAGACAACTATTTTTACTTATAACTTATTCAATTTATTAGTTTTATATAAAAATTACTTCAAAATTATCGAAGATATCGCATTAAATAATAAACAAAAGAAAGACCTTCCTTGTTTTTTGCATCTCATTTCTCCTTTACAAATTTACCTCACACAAAATTTGGAAATGATTTTGAATAAAATCAATTATTTTTCTTTTACAAAGAGATACAAAATCCACGTATATTATGAATTATAATTACACATCTAAAAATGTAATACGAATAGGTATCAATAATCTTATCCTTAAAACTCAAGTGATAGAATATTTAACCTTTATTTGAATATACACTTCAGTTATTCAATGGATATAAAACAAAATACGTTTTCAAAATCTCGAGCTTTGTAAGCTCTGTCTGGAACCCGGCAAGACACCCATGTGCCCACGCAAAACTATTGTCCTCCGATCACCTTACAATCTAAAAATAACATTCAAACATGCAAAGTTAAACTCTTTTGTGTCTATAATAAGAACTTCCTTAGAATTCCATATAAAGTGGTCAAGTTAACGTTTGACAACTTAAATTTTTCAACTGTATCACACGATTTTGAAGCTTATCCTTATCAAAATACACGCGAAAGTAGTTCCTTTTGCAACAAAATAAACAGACACCCGTTAAACATAAATATGGCGTTAAATAAATCATTTGAAGCACGTTCAGTGACTTTGAAATAACGATGCTCTTTTTAAACCTTTTTGTAAGGTGTTGTGAATAAAATGTAAATCATAAAAATAAGTGTTTGGTTTGATTGTTGCTGCAAATTGTAATATTATATTACGACTAGCGACTCACCCTCGCTTTTCTCGAGTTCATTACGTTTTAATGGATAGTACGGTATTTTAGTGAGTTATTTCTCAGAAAAAAAAAATATCTTATATATTGTTCCGAATCGTTATACCAAATTTTATCACAATCTACCTGCGATATTTGCCTTTATATTGATAATAATGATGTTTTAATACTATTTTTCAAAGAATACATGATATACAGATTCGCCGTGACTAGAATTTTATTATGATTAAGACGAACTTTCTAACATTAACTACACTTCCATGAGAGAGAGAGGGAGAGTAAGAGAATGAACTCTCCTCTTAAACTCTCCTATTAATAGTACTTTACCCATAGTAAATCATATAACTACTATAAATGTATTATAGGTGTACGTGTGTATATCTTTTTAAGTGTGAAATTAAAACTACTGGAGCGATTTGGATGAAATATAGTAGGTACTATAATGCTATTAAAAATAATATTTATAAAAAGATTCGCTGCCTGTATATAATTTACGATGAAGAAGTAATAAAAAAGACATTTATCAATATTGAATTCTACATTCAATTACTTGTTACAAAAGCTCTTAGATTTGAAAATAATGTGATTGTCTTATAAGATAAAACAAATCGAAAGTTTACCGGAAGTTTGAATGGAATTCGTGAAATATGGTTAAGATTACTAGCGATTGAAACAATCTTAGAAGTATTTAACGTTTAAAACTTGCGAAATCGTTATCGTTTTATATAAAAACTATATATATATAAAATTAAAATTACTTATAATGTATAAAATCTACCTCTAAGGGAAGATTGGTATTAAAATGACTACCCTTGAAGTTTAAGTGGTTGAAAGACCAGTTCACTTAAAACAAAATGCGTATTCGATTATTTCTTTTGTTATATACGCAGAATAACTCCCAGATTTGAGCTATTACTTCTTTTTAACATCAATCAATCCAAAAAGTAAGTATTTTTTAAAATAAAAAACTGAGTTATTATGGAAAAATTGCATATATGACTTATTTTAATTGCTACTTCTCACCTTGTTTAAAATGTAGAGTTCTAGTACTTTTGAGAATACCACACTTAAAAACTTGGTCTAAACAGATAGGTTGTCGTACTTAATAAAATTAAACTTTACATATCGTTTTCAATAAAACCTTAGTAATACGCTTTTATTAGATTTACTACATTGTAACAAAGCAACAAGCTATTTAAATAAGTTCAAAGAGCTGGTATTTACTCCTTAATACATCAAATGGCGTGGCATCGCGATGGAAACACGAGGAAAATAGTGAAAATTCTTAATGTCTACTCTTAAAACTTTACTATTTTCTTTATATAATTTCCAAACATAGAGATTTTATAAAATTAAAGATAGGAATATGTTTTGCATACCAAAGGTTCACCAACCCTGTATTGATGGTACTGTTCGATAGCGCAGAAGGCGAAACTGGTACGTACGTAAGAAGTCCTTTGTAGGGACACCAAGTCACACGGAGAGTGACTTCATTATAAGACAATGGTGCTTTAAGCATTCATCCGATTATAATATTATGAATTTACAATGACTGTATGAAAAAATTATAGTTTTTGATATTTTAATCATCTGAGAAAGCTTCTAATATATTTTACGTACATATCATTAATGTACGTAGTTACATATATAAGGTAATGATAGTTCAAGATTAGCTTTAGATTAAGTCGTCAAAAAATTATTTGTATTTTCTTACAATTATTTAAACTTATACATCTCTTAATGACTCACTTTCAGGTCTGAAATTTTATTACTACAAAGCAATGAGCATAACAGCGTATAATTGAAAGGGACATATTTTTTACTATTTTTTGATTGCTCTATTGAATTTTCATACAACGAAATATAAATTAAACTTTGCTTTTAAATAAACAATCAACAAAGAAATTAAATGTTAAGATGCGTTATTACTAAAAGAGCTAACAAGTTTTAGTCATTCCCTTGGAGCTAGAATTTCCACCAGGCATATGGTAACCCCAGTCCGGTGACATTTATTGCCATCCGCAGGACGAGTTATGGCGGAACAGAACTCCTTCACTTGCTTTATTGGCACTACTCCAGGCAGTAAAGGAAACGACGATCCAGCACATCCTATATTAATTCATACATCTCAGCTAAAAAACATCATATTTTTCGATAACGCCGTAATAGCTGGCGTGCCTTCAAATTGAATATGCAAAATCATTGCCATTTAAATGAAATATTCTACGTAGATCGTGACATATCAAATTTTCTAGATTTGAGCTCGCATTTCTTAAGTTATGGCGTTGGGATTAATGCTAAATTATATTATATACTTTCTCCTTCTAGAAACCTTTAATACAAGCATAGTCAGGTAGATATTCATAGAACAAATAATATTTCTGAATGAGTAATGAGAAAAAAAGTAAAGTTATGCATAAATTAAACCTTATTTGTACAAATTACGTGTGATTTCACGCGTCTAACTTGCCAATTGTAACAGAAAAAATAAACAAAAACCATAAACCGTTGCAAATATTTTGTCAAAACTCAATAACATTTTGACATCTTTATAAATAAGCATAGAACAGACGATTTCGAGAATTAAATAAGGCATTCAGCAATTTCTAAAGATTGAAAAAAGCCATCTCGCCTGTTGTGTCAACATCCGGATGAATGCGCTTTACCAGACGCCATATTGTGATTTTTTATACCTCAAAAAGATTTATGAGTAGTGACAAAGTCAATTTTATGGTCGAAGATGCGGAGATACGACACGTTGGCCCTTAGAATTTGTTTTACATAATTTAGAAGTGTCATGCACGAAAAGTATATTAAATATAATATCAGTTTAAAAAATATATTACTTAATTAATAAGTACTATATGCACATACATATAACAGTTAAGTGTTATGTTTTTTTTTAATTTTCTGAGATATTTAGTTAAAATATTGGAATACTACTACTACTTAAATATAGATGAATTGAGCACTCTTCTGTTTTGAAATCTGCTTGTACCAATACTAATACATGTCGAAGCTAAATAGTCCTATACCACTTCTACATATTCATTCATCTACGGTGTAAATCTCATCGCCTCCCAGAATGCCCTTTTAAGTGAATTTGGCACGGAATTTTATCTCAAATTGTCCCTAAGTAAACAATTTACCTGCCAATTGTGATGAATCGCTTCCTATATTGTTGCTATTCTCTCTAAACAATTCAATTTATTGTTCGGGCGCAAAGCTACTTTATGGGTAGAGACTTGCAAAAACTCTAAATATTGTCAAATGTGACTCATTAGATACGAAAATATTTAGGTATATCATGACAACATAAGATCAAGGATCTATAAGCTGCTTATACGAACTATTGGCACATCTATAGTAAAGTGGAGAACCAAAAACCAAAAAGTCTAGGCTTCGACCTAGATCCGGCCGAATATGAATATTTTGATGTTACATTTTTGCTTCGGAAAAAACGTAAAGCATGCGTTTCCATTAGAATTATTGTTCTAACTAAAATCCGTTACATAGAAATTATTATCATCAGTCCTCTGTACATATAATAACTGACTCCTTTTAGCAATCTAATTGTGTATAACATTTTCAAGGTTATCAAAACAAATAAAAACCTATAAAACCCCATTGTATTAGTACCTACATATTGGTGAAATATCCAATTTTATGATCTTGTCGTGATCGCAAATACACCTCTTGAAGCGTAACACACCATTATTTATGTCACGTCCGCGAGCTTTATTGTATCTGAAGATCGTGAGGCAAATCCGATACTTATTTTGGAGACGAGAATTATTGCTAATCGCGTTGTCAAAAAAAACTATAGATATTTTATAGTTTGTAATTTAGAAATGATCTTTTTTCTAATTTCTCAATTGATTTATCAGAAGAAATACAAGAAAAATTCTGCTTCTATACCTAGCTAAAAGCATAGCTTTTTTAAAATTTTTATGAGATATCTAAGCGTAAATAATAACTATTTCAATAATCTATCCATTTAAATCATCCTAAACTTATTCACATAACAAATATTCTACCGATGTTCAATTTAGTATTTCAACTCACGTATGCGCAATAAATAAATTATATTTACCTACTATTATTAGTTAAGAATATGTTTGTATGTTTTTTCTAAGGGACTATTTATGTACTAAGCCAACTTTTTCACCTTATTCTTTCCATTTACATTTTTCTGATAATAATAATTAATATTATAAACAAGAATTTTAATGGGATAATGTGATGAAGATGCTTTCATCACAAAATTTCAGAGATCATCTACCACTACATCATTAGCAATATAGCAATATTCAAAATGTTCCACCATCTAATACTTATAATACGAATTTTCATATTCACATCACGATCTCTGGGAGCTTTATCTCGAGTTCGAGGCGAGCCCCGGTCCTTGATATTTTATTAAACGTGTTAGTTATTTCTAAATCCTGAGCGAACACGTTAGCTAAATGTAAATGTTCAAATGTAAATAAAAGAAGCTTTGTTATGAATACTAGCGACTCGCCCTCGCTTCGGCTTTTTCCTAGATTTAGCACAGGCAAAGCCGCGGGATCCGCTAGTTATGCATATAAACCTTCCTCTTGAATCACTCTATCTATTAAAAAAAACCGCATCAAAATCCGTTGCGTAGTTTTAAAGATTTAAGCATACAAAGGGATATAGGGACAGAAAAAGCGACTTTGTTTTATACTATACTAGCGACTCGCCCTCGCTTCGCTCGGGCTCTTCCCTAGATTTAGCACAGGCAAAGCCGCGGGATCTGCTAGTTATGCATATAAACCTTCCTCTTGAATCACTCTATCTATTAAAAAAACCGCATCAAAATCCGTTGCGTAGTTTTATAGATTTAAGCGTACATAGGGATATAGGGACAGAGAAAGCGACTTTGATTTATACTATGTAGTGATAGTGATTCTTTATTCTTTTTTGTTATGACTATTCTTCAGTGCTTTATTTTTGATGACACGTTTGCTGTTCCAGCAGTCGTGGGTTCGAGTTCCGCTGGGGGTATAGGTGGCATTGGGTTATATTTAAAATATGTTTGTCTTATGTATTTACTTTACCTATATGTGTTTAGTGTATAAACTATCTGATATGCATAACACAAGCCTTGTAGCTTACCTTGGAACAGTGTGTGTCGATATTCCTAACATATTGGAATATAAATATTTAAATTGATGTCATGTTAAAATATTAGCTCAATTATGTATGAGATGTGACACTAATAATTGGAGGATTATCTTTGTTTTAATTATGTTATTTTGTATATGTTACATATGAATAGTAGAGTATCTAATGTTTTAGGTTTTGTAAAGGACAACGAATTAAATATAACTTTATAAACTATTATTTTGTATAATAATTAAGATTAATTCTAAAGAGTTTAGATATAATGATTTATATAAAAATGAAATTTATATCAAAATGAGGTGACATTTGGCGAAATTATCGTAACATGCAGACAAAAAAGAACACGCACCAAACCTGAGTACCTTCTCCTTTTTAAGTCGGTGAACAAATGCGAATATTAATTCACTGGTTATCTTTCTTTACAGAACGAAAAACTTACTAAGGGCCTATGCACATGACCGCTTTTTAACGCGCGTTCGTGCTCAGTGAATGCGCCAGTCTATTATCGCGTCGATAAGGACGCAAGAATAACGGTTTTTTTAAGTCAACGCAAAATATTCGTAGACTTATTTCATTTCATATATAAGTAGATACTTTCTTATCAATACATAAACACGCTTCAGAATCTTTTACGAGTAGATATTGTACATATGGCTTATTCTATTTGATTTAAAGGTAATCATACTAATATTATAAACGCGAAAGTTTGTAAGTATGGATGGATGGATAGATGGATGGATGTTTGTTACTCTTTCACGTAAAAACTACTCAATGGATTTTTATGAAACTTTACAACAATATAGCTTATACATCACAATAACACATAGGTTACAATTTATAAAGATATTGTGTGAATTTTCCAAAATATGACGATAAGTATCAAGTAAGTAGAAAAAATCTACCATCTGCGAGCTATTCTGGCGTGCGCTGCCAAAACCGCTAGAGTTATACATAATATGTAATATATGATGGAAACGTTTATCTTAAACAAGCAACTCACCCTCACTTCGCTCGGATTCGTCCCTAGATTTAGCGCGAGCAAATCCGCGGGTTCCACTAGTAAGTGTACAAGCAGTATCAGTGCAAAATACTCACAGAAGACGCGCGTTCTTACTACGTCATTAGAGCGTTTATATAGCGTCGTGAGTATACACCTTAAGACGTATAGTAAGTAAGTAGTGAGATTTCTTCAATTTCCCGCGAATCGCCCGCGTATAGAATTAATCGCAGCGTTTTGTAAAACATAAATTACTTCTTGAAATACCTACTTGCTTTAGAACTCGTCTTAATGTTTTTTAGGTAGCCATAACTTTGAGTACATATTTTAATTATTTATTGTATCGACTTGTATAGTTTAGTTTTTAAGCGCATTTTATGTAAACGAGAATTGCAAGGTTATTTCTTGTTTTTTTATTTTAAAAGCATAGTCTTTTAGTGTCAATAAAAGATTAAAAAAAACTACTAAAAATAATTTTTTTGATAATACATTAATTATTTGATAGATACAAAATAAATATTTTTAATAACTTTAATGTAACTTAATTCTGGAATATCAATTTTATATTTTGTAGTATCAATTTCAAATTTTATTAACATGTGGATTTTTGATACTATCATGTGTATATAATTGGAGGATAGGTATAAGGCGTGTCAGTTCAACTGCTACCAGAAAACTTTCTATTTTGAGCTCATATCATTCAGTTTGTCGAATTCCGTACATAACAGTCGATTCCAAGCATTATTTTTTCTTGAACTGTTCATAATCGGATTTATATAGTATGTACGGGTGTGTTTGTATGTTTGTTACATCTTTACGCTGAAATGACTGGACAGATTTTAATTAAGTTTCGAATCAGATAGATTATTACCGGGAATAACACGCTAGCTACTATTAACGAGGATGTAAGCTGCTAATTTTTATATATAGCTACTCTGTAAACATAACTTATTAGTATCTTTCTAATAAAAAACAAAAAACTTTAAATTCCATCCACGATATATTAATTAATATGTCACCAACTATCTCCGAGAAAACAGTCGCTTCAAGGAAACGACACACTAATATTATCACAACAAATATCTCACGTGCTCGCCACCGATTCCGGGAACATTAGTTTTTTACACTCAGTTTATCCGTCTTTCTGTACATTTGGACAGTTACCCGCACCTGTTGTTACGATGTGGCAACATGTGCCTATTATAAGCTAACCTGGCTTTTTTTAAGTTATTAAAATTGAAATAACTGTCCATCAATTTAACTGATTGTCATTGAAGATAAATATGGAATTCCTAACATTTATAAATATACCCTTATAGTATGACTTATTCTATAAAAATAATTAAGACAATCAGCTTTCATATGAAGATATTGCAAACATACAAACAAACAAGAAAGTTGAGCACTTTCTTATATTCAAAGAAAGTCCAATATCTATCATATATGCATAGCTGGGCACCGTTAAGCAAATAATTAACTCGTTAATCGTTAATCCGTTACTTAAAAAAGTTAACTTCGTTAAACGTTAAAGCGTTACATTTAACGAAGATTTAACGCAAGTTAACGTTAATCGTTAATCCGTTAACACGTGATTAAAATTGTATTTTTATATCATTGCAACAATAATGTTCTACTTATAAAATCTGTTGATTTGGGTTCTGGAACTTAAAAGCTTCACAGCATTTCGAGGAGGCGGGACCGGGCTTTTCAGAGGCTCAGTACAACGCCTTCAATACCTAGCCGTTTGAGACTCTACAAGAGCCACTTCGCTATCATGAAGCACCTCTCTCTGGCCCTGGACGGACGCTGGACGTTCTTTTTTCATTTCTCCCATTTCACCCCGATACTGATGGAAGCCGTCTCGACTTTCGGCAGGCTTTTGCCGAATGTCCGGGGCATTGAATCTCTTTGCCGGTTTTGAGATTGTGAGGTCCATGGCACTGTATGGTGCCCCCGTTTGGATCGACGCCCTCTCCGTCCCGAACGGGGTCCAATTGTGCAGTACGCAGCGGGTCCTGGCGGTGAAGGCGATAAGGGGATGACGCACGGTGTCCTCCTGGCGAGTGTTTCACCCTGGGTACTCCAGGCGCAGGCAGATTTACTCGCCGAAGTATACCAGTTTCTTCTTCAGAAACTTCCAATGTGGGATCCCTCCCGTCTAGCTGACGAGGCCATGATCCGGCGATGGAGGGAGCAACTGAGAAACCCAGAGGCTGGCCTGGCGAAAGTGGATGCCGTTCGTCCTGTTTCACTGGGTCAGGAGGCCCACGCTGTGTTTTGACTTTTAGAACACGCACTGACAACCTTATCTACCAAACTTTACTTAGGTACCTGGTTTCGTTTTACTCGACGCGACGCGGTGCTTGGTAAAGAATACGTACTGGATTAACGATTAACGGACTTGAGAGAATGTAACGGAAGTTAACGAGTCCGTTAAATTTTTTCTAGGTTAACTTAAAAGTTAATCGTTAATCAAAATATTAACTTCGTTAATTAACGATTAACGGATTAACGAGTTAATGCCCAGCTATACATATATGTATTAATTTTCTAATACGGTTATTTTTATTAAACCAAATTACTTAAATACTGAAATATACATAACAATTGAACTTAAAATTAACTCTAAAGTTCTGTGACTGCTTACTAAATTAAAATACAATTGAACTATCAGTAGTTGGCATAGAAGATTCGTATTTTTAATGACTGACTGAGTGACTTTAATAAGAAGTAAATAAGAAAGTTTAGTATATATACCTATTTGTCACCCAAATTATATTACTTGTATATACAACAAAAAGTATGTAGTTGCTTCTATATAATACATTTTGAGTATATTTATGTAACCATTTATTTTAATAGAGAATAAAGGCTGCACACTGCCTGGTTTCAAGATTCCGCGACAGTTCTATCCATCCGTCGCGTCGTGAAATGAAGAGATGTGTGAACTGTGATAATACAGTAGACAGTCGGCGGCACGCTAACGAGCCTTGCAAAAGCTAACACTTCTTTTATTTAGTCCAATTAAAGAATCGAAAAGCACGAGCGAGCTTAATCGCTCCGATCTGTCACGAGCTCCTCAAGAACCGACGCCATAAACCAACTTAATTACTTGAAACAGTGAAAGTATTTAAATTTAATGATGTGTTTGGAATAACCCCATATCCTTTTTCAATTCTTCGATCTCCAAAGTCTAATATTTCCGAGTATTTCTTCAGACTATAGATAAATACACACTAATATCTAGTTCGAGAATCGAATTTAGTCCTCTCAGTAAGAAAAGTATCTACTAGGCTTTTTCGAAACAACAAACTTTTAATCGAAACCCTTTAAAATGAAATAAATATTTTGTAAACAAATTCACAATTCCTTAAACATGCATTGTTCCATATATATACAATATTAGTAACTATTGTAATTTATAATTTTATTAAAAAGTTAAATAAATAAATAACTTAACTTGCGTCGAGTTTTTTTAATCAGGTCTTCTCAAAACTGGTGGTTTTATACTTAAACAATTTAAGCCTCTTGATGCTCAGTAATGGAAAAAACTGATGAATTCTATCATAAAAATAAACACCTAAAACCGAACGAAATAAGAAAATTAATTAATCAAAGTAATTTAAAGGAAAATGAGAAGACAAATTAATAAGGGTGTTTTAATTAACTTATCTTTAAAACAAATCGTTCAATCACTGCAGTCCACTCCATCTAAGCGTCATTATTTTGGTTGTGACGTTGAGTGCCGGGAGCGGGCGTGTGTAGGTGGCCCCCTCTTGTAGTCCTAAGTAAATATCTCGCTGGGCTTTTGTTATCAAAAGACTATTGTACTCCAAGAACTTGGACCACCTCGGTTATATATACTCGCCACGACATTTTCCTTGAATGTTTAATTGAGAAATTAGAAAAAAGTATGTTTTTTACAAATTAATTAATAGCGTTATTGTAAAGTTTGTAGTGTTCCTACTTTCTTGCGCCAGCGGTCGCGGATTCGAGTCTCGCTGGGGGCGTTCATTTGATAAACTCGGATGTTTGTACTCCAGTCAAGGGTGTTTATATTTATTATATGTAAACTTATATACCGTAATATGTTAACTATCTGGTATCCGTAACACAAGCTCTCTTCGTAGCTTAACACGTAACTAAATGGCGATGTGTGTAATAATGTCCCAAAATATTTTTGTTAAAAAAATCCATCTTTCGCTTCAGATGTAAATATTGTATTTAAAGTAATGTAACTTGGCCAAATAGGCCGAGATTTTCTTAATGAATATTATTTAATTTATCCTTGAGAGCGATGGTTTTAATTAGCTGCACTCATATTATTGTAACGAATACTAAAAATAACAATAGAAAATGTATACTTCAGCAATTTTAGAAATGTAAATATTCATAGAAAATTTTGTAAGTTTACCCCAATAGGATAAATTAGTTGAAAATAACTTTTCCAGTCGTTAGTGTCCCAATACCGGACAAAAGCCTCTCTTCTCTTTTCAGCTCAACTCTACATCTGGCGATGAACGCCAGTCTTTTATGAAGACATCCAGTTCTTTCTTCCACCCGCAAATAGATCTACTTCATTCTGCAAGCACTTTAGATGAATTACTTCTTTATTTACGATAAATTATAATTTTGAACCAACAATTCGAATATTATTTTATTGATATCTTCCAGAAACTCTCTATTATAATATACATAATATTAAATATATATTAAGCTAAAAAATTATACATTTTATCCGTAGCATATCGATATCAGTAGAGATTTCAATATATGTATAATTACCTATAGCCTATAATTAAAATATGCAAATAAAAACTTTCGGGAAGAAGAAAGACAACCTATGAATTAATAATCTCCGATATCTATTGCCTTATAAAATTGATCCACGCCATAAGCTGTAAAATTAAATCATATGCGTATATTAAACTTATGTTATAGGTGAATTATAAAACCTACGCGAATAATCAAATTCATTTTATTACACTGTTTCATGAAACATAAAACTTTTATTTAGGTCTGACCTTGTAATCTGCATCCTACATCCATAACTTCGAATGAAAGCTTTAAGCTCTATTTATTTATATAAAAAAAGCTAAGACACGGTGTCTTTTTCTTTCTTTTAATAATAAATTTATTCAAATTTAAAAAGGTAGATTATTGTTTTAGTAGCTTGGACGAACTTTCGATTTTTTTTACTATATTAAAGTAAGTTCTTTTCCTCTTCAAAACTTATTATGGTCGAATTTCGACCACTATGCAAACTTTACAATAAATATGTGCTTTCTGACAACTGTCATGTAATAAATTAATCAATAAAGTTTCAATTTACTTACTTTCGAAAATTGATTAGTGAAGCCAAAAATTCTCAAGTGAACAAAACTGTAGTATGAGCTAATATCTTGATTCTTGACATAACTTAAGGACAGATTAATCGATTTTATATCTATACATACAATAAAATTCTAACTTAGTCGAATATGTATATATGTACATTGAATTTTTTTTGGAAATTCTTATTGATATAGTCATTATTACCGATACAGCAGCCGAATCTATAGTGTTTAGATTTTGTTTTGTCTGTCTGTCTGTTTGTGAACGCATCATGAAAAAACCACTGGACAGATTTTAATGAAATTTGGTTTGATGATAGCTGGTTATTCGGGTAAGGATATAGGATACTTTTTACTGCTCGAAAATATCTTATTTCTGAGAAATAAAGAAGAGAGAGAAAAAATAAGTAACCGTTAAAAACCGGCTGTACAATATCACACTGTGTGTAAAATCTAAGTATTTAAATTCTGGTCTTTAAAACGTGGGCGAAGCCGCGGGAAATTCTAGTATTATATAAGTTACGCGCAAACGTCAAGTATATCAATGTCTTGTTTAAAATGCATTGAATTTAAGATTTATAGTAGAAAATATACGAAGTTGTTAATAAACCATGTCATAAAGCCTCGCGGGTGAATAGCGCTGCTATTTCAAAATATTCATCTACCTATAGCTCCCGCTAAACAGTAAATATGTCTAGTTTACAGATAGAACTTTAGCGTAGAGCTTTTTTTAATATAGGTACCTACGAGTGACTTAGCCTTGATTCGCTCGAGGGTTTCCCTGGGTACGTATGTAAAACCTTCCTATCACTTTTGGCTCATATCATTATTCATCATTAGTGAAAACCATACGAAAATTTGTTCAGGCTGTCTGTTTATAAACTCAAAAATTACTACGCGTAAGCGGCACCCCCTTTCACAAAAAGACAAGTTTCTATCTCGGTTCGGTAAATTACCGGAAATGAGAGATATATGCTATTTTTATGTCATCATATTGGCTAGTATACAATAAACCTATAAAAATATTAAACCAGTCTATATCTGAACATTAAATCAATTATCATGATCAAATATTTCAACGATTTCTTAAAGCTCGGTCGCATAAATTACGAACTAAACTGGGACTCTCGTCACGCATCTAGGTTATGTCTAGAATAGTAATCACGTCTGAATAATTCATCGTAACTAAGACCAGTGTAATACGAGCTTTAAGAAAACCCTATAAATCAGTATGCGTTTGTAAATTCCTTACAGTAGTATGAGATGAGGGGTCGATATATACTGGTCGAATGAACCATTGTAGTTAAAGTAAACGCGAAAGTGGTATGTGTTACTGTTACGCATAACACCTTTTAAATGATTACACTTAGTTATGTCATCCGGCTTTACATGAAAATATTATTTTAGAACGACTTGTTATATACAAATATGTTTTGCACAACAGCTTAGAAACAATATGGTACTATTACATTTTTGACAATTATTTAAATAGAACCTAATAACATTTCTTAACATTGACTCACTCACTGCACATGATAATAGATAAACAGAAGAAAAATAATACTTAAGTTTTATTTTTCTTTGTCTATTTATACACAATACAAACAAATCGCAATACAAATTTCTATTAGATTGTTTTAATTCTCAATCTCAGTAAAAAATATTTGCCAAGCGTTACTTTTAAATGTAAATAATTCATGACTTAACGTTATATACGATAGTAAATTATCGTCACATATGACTTGTGTTCCGAAACAGTTCACGGTTGCCATATAAAAAGTTAAGAATCGCAAATACAAATTCTTCGCAATCCTATTAAAGACTAAATGAAAATGATAAATTAAATGAAAATGAAATGGTATTAAAAGATTAAATGAAAATGATAGGGAAAAAAGACATTCAGTCTGAATTTATTTTTAAATTATTAAATCTTAGCCACCTTTTTCTACTCCTTTTTCTGTCAAATTAATGTCTATAAATCATATTAGTTAATTTTAAAATCAATCTTATTAGTACAATAGGAACCTACGACATACTTGTATAGTACAGATGTAACTCTTTCTACATGGGAACCTTCCCATCTTAATGAGGATAGCTTTCTTATTCAACCACGACGTCAGGTTTGCCACAGTAGAACACACAACCAAGAGGTTACTTCCTCAGTGTACTATGCTATCAGAGAGGTACCAGGAGCAATCCGTATTTTACAACGCCCACTAAAGTGGTAGCCCAATCGGTTGAAGCACATACCCCCCAAAGTCCCAGTGATCCCACTATGTTTCTTGGCTTCACGCCTGGTTGCATTGCCTATCTTTTTACCTGGACGAAGCCAGGGCGGATCGCTTATGGCAAATAAAACATGTACAAAATGATTTAGCTTAATATGTTATAAACGTCACCATAACAATTTTATTAACGCACCTACAGTGGTATAGATTTTATAGCGAGTTCCATAAAGCGTATGAAAGTAAAACTTGCGTGGGATCGCCAACGATCCAACATTAATATTTTGATAAATATAAAAATGAATTGCTGTTCGTTAGTCTCACTAAAACTCGAGAACGGGTGAACGGATTTATCTTATCTTAGTCTTGAAATGTTCGTGGAGGTCTAGGGAAGGTTTAAAAGGCGAGAAAAAATCGAATAATTTGCGGGAAAACCCTAAAAACAGCCCTTTTCTATTTCCCATACAAACGTTTTCTAGAGTCAATTTGAACTTTATTGCTATTCAATAAAGTTCATATTAAATTATAATCACTCACTGTTGTCTAAGCAATTTAGTGCAGCAATTTAGTATATTATACATACGTTTTGTTTGTTTTGAAATTAATTTATACAAAAGTTTAGGTCTTTTATTTATCGATTGAGGCAGTACGAAGTCTGCCGGGTCAGCTAGTATTTTGATAAATGGTACGTGGTAAATATATGCTATTTTATAAATTAGGCTGTTATTTGGCCGGCTGTCGTAAAACTTGTCATATAAAAAGTTATAGTTTTACGTTACGTAGGTTGCTGCATAGGATTTATTTGGAGATTTTGGTTACACAATTATATTTTCTATGGCAGTATGGCACTGAACAAATGAACATCCCTTAATTCGGCCCTTTTTAACACTTTCTAACTAAAGATAACCTGAACCAGAACCTTTAAAACTAGTTTCATCAGACCTAAGTCCACCGCGTTGGCCGATTTTTAGGATTTTTCATCGTAAGACAAGTGATTATTATGTTGAAAATGATTGACACACCATAAAACCGAAGGTGTAAGCCTTGGGATTCACGTTTCCCAAAAAGCGCATTATCACATGAAAAATACGGAGTCAGTAGGTTCAATAAGCCATACTTACGAGAATCTGTCTCGGTGACATTCATATATTTACCTAAAATTAAGTCGTATCAATGTCTTATGAGTAAAAAAATTGGCGAAAAATCTGGAAAACAGACGTTTTAGACTATGTAACTAAAGAAGCTATATTTTTATAGACTAAAGCAACAATTTATACGCAAGGAGTTAAGAACAAATACTTTATCAAAAAATAAAGTATTTAAATAAACAAAACATTGTACTAATAACTATTTTACATCCGTAAAATTAAGTCGTAAAACACAACTCACTTTATACAAGAATAAATTACTATACATGTACTTACCTAATAAAATTCATAGATTATAAGATTCCTAATGAATTTCTGTATATACATTAAGTGTTTTTTTTTAATCTTATTAAAATAGTCATTATAATTATCGATATATATTTATGTGTGTAAGATTTTTTGTATGTTTGTCTGCATCACTAGAAAACCCTTGGACAAATTTAGATAAAAGTTAGTATGATGATATCTATCTGGTTGTCAGATTTAACTCGTAGTGATACTCCTGTTTTCTGTGGTAATATATCTCATCTCTAAGAAATCTAAACTAACCAAATTTACGTAGGGATGAACGCAAGCGAAGCGAGGGCTAATAAAATTTAAGCGATCCAAAATATTATCTAGCAAATCACCTAAATGTGTGCACTACTTGTCTTACAATAGAATATCAGTAGTTCGAATAAATCGCTCATAATACTCTATAGTTTCTACACTATTCAATATCTAATTTTTAAACAAACCTGACACCATTCCCATTGTGACAGCGATGATTCAGCTATGTCATATGTAAACTAGTCCGTCTGTTTGTACACTCGATACGATACACCTTATTAAATAATATTCAGTTTAAGAAACATTTGTGCATACAATGGCCCCTGCCATAGTAGAGGTTCATTTATTTATTTATAGCAAAAGATTAGGTAATAGAAATATCTTCTTTACATAACTGTTGAACATAAAGTCGAATATCCAGTAGATGCTGCAAACTGTTAAGGAGCTTGTCCTGGGAAAACATGTATAACTAGCACCGTAAACCTTCCTCTAGAATCTAAACTTGTAATAAAAGACAAATAGTATGATATTAATTACTTTAGATTAAGAAATTTGGAGATACGAAAATTAAAAATCCTGTGTGTGCGTGCGTGCGTGCGTGTGAGTTACGTTGTGTATGTATGTATAGGTACTTACATATGTAGATATAATTACAAAAATGTTTATATATCTAATAATTATCAATGACCAACTTTATGTGTACTTAAACTTAATAAAAATATTTTGAATCGTTCATTACCTATTATATATCAAGTTAAGTTTTCATTCTATCATTTTCAGTACGAGGCCCTCGAAATTAACCCTAAAACGGAAAGCGGGTGAAGCGGGATGTCAAAGTTGAATGGCTAACAGCCACTTTTAAAATTTTGCTTTAACTTCCTTTAGAAACTCCGGATTCTATTATAAGTTTAGTGTAACTCCAATGTATGTCATAAAAATCGAAAACTAAAAGAATTAGAAGCTTCTACGTGTTCACGTGTTCTATAAGAAAAAGGTTATTAATAGACAAACAAATAGACAATGAAGTGGTACTTTAAGGGTTACAAATATGCGAATTACATTATAACTACAATACAAAGTAACCATTTTGGTAATTTCGATACTCTCAAACGACGGAGGACTTAATATAGATTGTTACGACTTACGAGAGCAATAAAATAAATAATTTATATATATCTGGCCCAGCAATCCCGATATCGCGGCTGTTAATATCTTAATATTCATATTTATGGAGCGCGTTGCAACGTCACGGGTTTAATTACGGGGTGAATTATCACCGGCACTACCGCCGCGGTGCCGGCTTGCGATACGATTTGTTATTTTGCACAGATCACTCGCAAACAGACCCTTCAGATTTTTTTACATATTGGGCATCGATTTATTATTTACTTTTGCTTCTCCGCGGCAATGAACCTCTTTTTCACTTATTGGTGGTGATGTCAAACGTTTGTTAGGTTAGTTATAGTTTTAAATAGCAACAGAGCAGTATTTGTTGTAATGTGTGTAGTAAATTTTATAATAACCCGTCTAGCTGTTTAAGTGTTAAAAAGAAACAAAGAAACACACACATAAATCAAGTTTCACTATCATAATATACGATATAATTGTAATATACAATTTACGAAACAAAAATAATATATAAAAGTTTTATAATGATATGGCCAATTCTCTCTGATAAATAATTATTAATCTGTGTACGCCACCCTCCGCCATATATACGAGTATGTATAAATTAGAAAATGTCGAACAACTTGTTACAAATTGGTGTTATTTGCATAAAGATCAAGTATTTGAATTACTACTAAAGCCAATTATTATACTCATTGAACTCTACCATAAAATCCTCCTAATTAATAATTATATGATATATCACATTTCTCTGTCCTCTCACTCTTGAGACTTGGTCACAATACTCATACCTGTATCTTCCAATAGACAAAAGTTTCGTTGAAATCTAAAGCCTTCTTAGTTCTTTATTCAGCAAAACCCTGATTCTAGAATAGATTAAATTATTAACTTCCTATCGACAAACTTCACTTCTGAAGAATATTACGCTCGTAAATTCAAATTAGTCTATTTATACACTGGTTTAACATTAATATGTAACTAATGAAACCACAAATTGCTGTATAAATTGTTTCAACACGTTTAACCAGCCTTCGCCCACTCACGCCCTAACTGCTTCCTTAATATACTAGAGCAAAAGAGTCTAAGGACTTTCTAAGTTATAAGCGACACACATGTCAGATTTTGTTACCATTTATTGTAGAAAATACTAAATTAGTAAATAAACTAATTTTCTCCTTCTGAACCAATTTCATTATTGTAGGAGATATTCTTCCTGACCGATATCGGCGACCATCTCATTAAGACTAACTTCTAAGGTCTGGGTTGGTACCGAGAATTCTTTGATAGAAAACTCAATTATTAATTACTTGGTCCAGCCCAGAACTCGAATATAAGACCTCGTGTCTTAATGCCTATATATTAACTACTAGAATAGAGAAGGGGAAGAAATAAGGAAATATTACAAACAACAAATGCTTTGTATTTACTTTTAATTGTCATACTTCTATGAGAATCTGACAGACGAAAGCCTTAGCGCGTACTGACGAATTTTTGCTCTCTTTGAGTGTTCGATGTTCCACTTCACAAAAGTTTCACTACTGATAATTTCTTCGCATAAAAAAGGACCCCAGGATCTCCAGTTAACATACTAGCAACTAAACCAATTAACAACATCAGTTATTATCAAATTATCTAATTAAACAATCTCAAAGATCACAAGAACGAAACCTAATACTTTGTTTAGTTAAAGCTGACCTCACATTAAATAGCCATCTGTCTGATAAAATAAAAGGGGTCTGAAGTCTGCAGACAACACCTGTCTTATACCTAAGAGAAGTTTAGTCGCAGTTCTCAGAACATGTCTAGAAATATAAATGGAGGATGTCTTACAAATTCCTTTACATCGCAACTATTGTAAGGAAAATAAACTTTATTGAAATAGAAGCTTTTTATTTATACCTCGTTTGTTTGAAAATCACAAAACACATACATACTAACATATTAAGGTACAATGTACGATAAACGTTGATTTTCTCTGTTTAGAATATAATGTCTTATAAACTGTTTAGATTTGATTAGATTCGTTCATAATTGAATCACAGCTGTTCAGCATATATATGTCTTTTTATATTAGTTACTAAGCTAAGTTTGTTAAACCACCTAAAGCTATTAAAAATAATGTCTAGAAAAAAATAAACATATCATATACTAAAGATATAATATGATAATGACTGCAAAAAGTGAAGTCATTTTATGATGTATATAATTTTTGTGACCCAGGACACTACCAAATGCACCAAATTTATATATTATAGGGATGTATAAATAAATCAAGTTTAAATAAAACTATTTTTCCTCAGGATTCTTCACAAACGATAACGAATTCGATTCTCGTTCGTAGCAAATAATCTATGTGTGATCGTTCCACACGCAACGTGCATGCAAAGTGTCTGTACTATACAAGCTTCGAACAGACGAAGCTAAAATCTGTAAAAACATGATGTCACAACCCGAAAATAGACGTCCAAATGCAAATTCCAACAATCTATTATTATGAAATCTGAACAAATTACAAAAGTATTACTCTAATAAATGTCCACATCACAAAAATATGATAATACAAATACTGCAATCATTCGTTCGAACAAACAACGTTTATTGACGTAATCCCGGGGCGTATGTTTTCAATGTGAATAATTCATCACATAGATATATTGGCTATTAATCCACCGTTATGAGTCTACGATCGCCCGCTGCAGTAAAGCACTAGAATTTTGAATGAGTTTCGAGTCAATGAAAATATCTAGTGATGTCTGTACAAATACTATGACAAACTGTCTATCGTAAGGGAGGTAAGCGAAGTTTACAGCTTATTGCCCGCACTTGCCCTAAGTTTGAGCAAGAAAATTTAAGACACATGCATTTAACATATGTATTGTTGAAAAAGCTCCACCTAGGGGGTAGTTGATGCTATCTATTGAATAGTAAATATAACCATGTTTAGAATTACAAGAAACAACAAACAAATTAATTCGCAAGATAGGCATTAAGCCATATCAGTACTCAAATTTGAAATTAACTTAATACTCTGTACTAAGTATAATATTTAAATAGGCTTTTAAAGTAGTTATGAACCCTTTCAAGCAAAAGTTCAACCTAATTAAAATTGTAAAAATTATGTATCAGAAATATTAAAACCTATTATAATGTCGTCTAAAAATAAAAGTATGCAAAAATAAACAAAAAATTCAATATAGTGTCTGTAGTCTCGTAATTAGTCCTAATAAGGTATTAAGGATAGCAAACTAATTATTGTTTTCTTTTAGTGCTTACATCTGTCCGTATTTGTAATTCGACATAATATATGTAATTAATTATTATTATGGCCAAGGTGGGACAATAAGAAATCAATTTTACAATATCTCCTTTATTGATTGTTACTGAAAACTTCTTAATAGAAAATCTTAATAGATAAACATGACTTGAGCCAGGATTCGAAAATTTTCTTCATGTGGCCTTAATTAGGATTCACTATGAAGAATGTGAACCAATGTGGTTATTAACATTAAATATTTTCAATATTTCTTTTCTTAAGTTATTGTAGGATGCTATCTTTGCGGGGAGGACACAGCGCAACACACGCTCGCCGAGTGTGTAGCTTGGGAGGAGCAGCGCCGTGTCCTCACAAATAAAGTAGGAGGCGATCTGTCGCTGCCGGCCATAGTGCGGAGGATGGTCAGCAGTGCAGAGTCGTGGTACGCGGTGGTGTCCTTCTGCGAGGACGTGATGTCGCAGAAGGAAAGTGCGGAACGGGAGAGGGAGATCTCAACTCCCTTCCCCGGCCGCAGGAGGCGCACCGGGCGCAGGAGAAGAGCGGACAACGCCCTTCTTCGGCCCCCATGAATGGGTCCAGGGGCGAGGGACTTGGGGTAATCCTCGCCCCCTATTCGATGGACCCGAGTCGTAGGTGCGCGCGAGTGTTGGCGCGCACCTCTGAGACGATGCGCGGGGTAGTTCAACACCTCACTACCCCGTGCAGGAGATGAGGCCCGCACGGATCCGGCCAGCACTAGTGTGGGGCTGCGGAAGAATGTGGATTCCCGCGGCCTCACGCGCACGTGCGAGGAGACATCGGGGTGGTTAGGTTTTAGCCGGTAAGAGTCCGGCACTCCCCTCCGCCTTTCCCCAGGCGGAGGTAGTCCATGAGGATTTCCCCCCGTTAAAAAAAAAAAAAAAAAAGGATGCTATCTTTTCTAAGCCTCTACATTTTTGCAAGCTTAGACAAAAGTTAATATAAAAAGAGTGTATAGTTTTTATGGATTTGTCCTCGTCTTTTACACAATAATATCATAGAAAAAATCGCGGTAAAAAAAATTAGACTTATTACAGACGTAGATACAGCTCGTATAGTATATTTTAGTTATTTTCATAGTGTTATGTCCTATGGAATCTTATTATGGGGAAATGCTTCTACTGTTAATACTATTTTTGTCCTGCAGAAAAGAGCTATTCGTGCTATTTATAGTTTAGGCCCTAGAATATCATTAAGAGAAAAGTTTAAAGAAATTAAAATATTGACTGTTGCTTCTCAATACGTGTACGAAAATGTTATGTATGTTCATAAAAATATACACGAATTTCCCAAGAATTGCGACATGCATAGCATTAATACTAGGAGCAAACATAAACTTGTAATGCCTGTAACTCGCTTACGCCGAGTTAGTAATTCTTTTTATGGACAATGTATACGCCTATACAACAGGATCCCAGAAAACGTTCAAAAAGCTTCTATTGCCAAATTTAAAAAAATTGTGAAGGAACGTTTGTGTACTAAGGGTTATTATACGATTAACGATTTTTTAGAAGACAGTACGCCTTGGGAATGATGTGATCGCCGCCAGGCTATTTCAACATATAGAATTATTGTAAATATGCAATTTAATTTAAAAAAAAAGAATGTGATTAAGATAAAAAAAAACATTAGTCCCGCTGAGTTTCTTTCGCCAGTTCTTCTCAGGTCAGAGGTTTCTTCTTTCCGAACTGGTGGTAGACTCATGACGTTCAGTAAGAAATTGTAACAATTTTTATGCTGAATAAAATATTTTGATTTGATTTGATTTGATTTGATAGAAAAAACGCGTTTCGGAATTCTTGGATATGTACAAATTATATTTTAATTGGATACTCATTTTTTTTAATCTATCCATTTTTTCTCTAGATATTTTATTGCTAAGTAAATATAACAATAGAAGTTAAGCTCTTATAAATATTTTGTTTTATATGTAATAATTATATCGTCGTATAGCGAATTGCGAATTATAATTAAAATAAAAAATTCAAAAGTTTAGACTGAGTTAAAGAATGCTGATAATATTATGTAAAAACAAATATACATTGGAAAATATCAATATCGTTATGAATATATTACATGACCATTATAGTAGTTAAGAATGTCAACGTAATTATACTAGCAAGTATGTAATTAGTCCTTAATATGGAACTTTATGTACGGAGTATGAGTTCCATTGTGACGGCTGTTTTGTAAAACTTTAAGGCAATGGAAATTTGATGGCGTTGCCTTCATGGCATGTTGATTCATATCTATGTAACATTGTTACATAGATACTGAATAAATTTAAATCTGGATACCTAACTAAATTTTTTCTCTAGATATTTTATATATCTATGTCACACATAGATATATAAAATATCTAGAGAATCTTGATACCACTTGTTTTACGGTGAACGGAAATATCGTCAGGAAATCTGCATCTTAGAGAAGATGAAGTTTTCGAAAGACATGTGAAGTCTGCCTACCCACAGTACCAGCGTGGCGGAGTTTGACCAGATTGCTACCTGTATTGAAGGGGGCTTCCCTTGTATGGGACTAGTGGGACTTCAAAAAGGCTTAGTACACAAACAAAATAAGTGCTTTATTGCTCTCTGCTTATCTATATTGCCTGGATATTTTTAATTAGTTAAATAATTACCAATTTTAAAACTACTATTTCATCTACACTATATAATATTATAAAGTGGAAAACTTTGTTTGTTTGTTTGTTTGTAATGAATAGGCTCAAAAACTACTGGACCGATTTTAAAAATTCTTTCACCATTCGAAAGCTACATTATCCACGAGTAACATAGGCTATATTTTATTTTGGAAAAAAATAGGGTTCCGTAAGATATTTGGGTTTTTCGGACACAAGGTGTAATCTATATCTATATTAACAATTTCGTCAAGGGGTACGGTAGACTCGATCGAAACCTTACCTGAATAATAAAACATAAAAAAATAAAGATTCCGAGTCGACAACATATATCCGCAAAATTCGGATTTTCGAGTATTTTGTTAAATTCTAATGATGCTGAAAGACAAATCGATTATCGAAGTCGCCATATTGGCCACTCTAGCGAAGCGACACTGACATCGGATGACACGTCAATATTGAAGCAAAGGAACTCATTCATACAGCCATAAAGATTTACCTCTGTATTAGTGTAAATAAATAAAATAAGAAATAAATAAAATAAATCCTTTCATTTCTTGCGTTTACAAAAAAATAAATATCCTATTAAAAATTAATTACAACAATTTTAAAAGTATGTTTTAATAAAATCATCTCACATCCAGTTAAAACAAAAATATAAATTCTAATGTTATACGTATTTAAATATAAGAATTTGTAATTCATATAAAATAAAATATATAATATAATTAAATAAAATATAATATATTTACTACATAAAAAAAGAATATTTAATTCCTAAAATACTGCTAAGAAAGAATAAAATAATAATAATAATATGTTCTAAGTTTTAACTTATCAAATGTTGCCGTATTGATTTCTCATAGATGGCGTTATTAATATTTTTATAATTTAATTTTATGTAGTAAGTGTTAATTGTATTTTGCTATTATATTTTACATCACTATAATATACTAGCGATTTAGCGCGAGCGAAGCCGCAGGTTCCGTTAGTCGTATAATAAAATTCTAACTTAATGGAATCTGTACATAGATTATTGTTTGAAAAATCTTATTAAAATAGTACTTATTATCAATGCAAAGGCCGAATCTATAGTATTGAGAATTTTCGTCTACCTGTATGTCTGTCTGTGACCGCATCACGAACGACTGGACAGTTTTTCATTAAATTTGGGATGATGATGGTTATATAGGATACTTTTTACTGCTGCAAAATATCTTATTTCTGAGAAATAAAAAACTTCATCCAAATCAGTATTAGTGATGCACACATACAAAAACTTCGCATCTATTACATTATTACTAGCGACTCACCTTCGCTTCGCTCGGGTTCGTCCCTAGATTTAGCGCGAGCGTAGCCGCGGGTTCCGCTAGTTGTTAATATAGGAAAAGAAACATTTGGTCGCAATAAAGCAGCATTTGATATGTTTTCATTAAACTTATAAAAATGTTCACCTAACTTCAGATAGAACTGCCGCGAGATCAAAAGCTCTAAACTCGGGCGCTTTTTTACAAAAGTTTATTGCGAATATGTATTACAAACACCTAAAGCTTTCATATTATTTCCAAACGACCTTCGTAAATACACATTTATTGGCAAAAGAAAATAAACAAGCCTATAGACTATTATTGGGGGTGAATGCACTCTGATAAAATTTATATGTAAATGAGACAAGGCTCACACCTCCGCGGACAAACGATCGGTGCGGAGATATCAAATTATATTATGTATTCAAGAAATCCCACTTTTAATTTAATTTATATGTTACAATATTTGTTACTTAATGTTAAAGTATGAATAAATATTGTATAAATTGTTTATTTGACAGCCGTTTTTCGGTAACGATGACTTCAAAATAGGAGGGTTCTCTACATGATTATAAATTTTTTGCAACAGTAATTAGTAATTCAAATACAGGCGTATTTGCGTATTTTTTTTAATAGTCATGTTTATCATTTTACCAGATTTTGGCAGTGAATCGTGATGAAGTGGCAGTGGATGGATTGAAAAATCTATCACTATCAAAATAACCAAAAGTATAAAACGTCAAGAAGACACAGAAATACCTATTTACATAGAAATATTTTTATTGCAACATATAATAAACAAATCATTTAGATTTCACTTTAAATCATTTCGCTGCTTATCTTTTAAATATATCTATTTAGAACATTTATACCGATCCTTCGTACATCATTTTCATATATCAAATACGTCTCATAATTATTTTTTACAGCATAAGCTATACCGACTTCAATATAATTTATTTTCTGCTCTAGTGGATATAATTTTTGTTTTGAGATTTATATGCCAATATATATACCTATATATGTATATATATTAAATTGAAATGCCTGTATTGCTGTAAGTGATTTCAAATTAACAGCTTTTCACTAAAAGTGAAAGAATATACGATACTAACAACAAAAAACAATTTTTAAATTTTTTATCTGTCTGCCTGTCTGTTGTTCCGGCTAATTTCTGAAACGGCTAAACCGATTTTACGGGACTTTCAGTCGCAGATAGCAAATGTTATAAGGCGTAACTTAGGCTACTTTTGAATCGACTTCAAAAAAGGAGAAGGTAGAAATTTTTATTATTTTAACTAGAGGTACCCGTGGCTTCGGTGACGCTAAACCTAGGGATGAACCCGAGCGAAGCGAGGGTATCGCTAGTTATATAATATAATAACATATTAATTGAAAGAACAAAACAAAAAGTATATTGTACCTCTTACTTTGCGAATTCGGTCAATAAAATAGAAAACTTGGGCCTATCTTTATTATAATATTACGTAACAAGGCATTAGGCAGATTATAATATTCTATCTCAAAATTATGCGGCATTTACATTACTTAAGACATCATTTAAATAATGGCTATATGAAGGAATGTACGATTTCGAGAACTTTATTCGAGAATTTATGGATACCATTATGGAAGTTTTGGATTTGATGCAAATAATAACTAGAATAACATATTAAGGCGGCGATATATGTAAATTGGACTTTCTTTGTATTTGAATTCTCTGTAATCTTAATAGGAAAAATTTTTTAAAAAATGTATGTTATTCTACAGCATATACAGCATTATCTCTTCCGCTTAAAAAGTTAAAAAAAACAACATAAATATCATAAATAAATATGCTAAGTACCCTCTGTTACAATTTTTCATACCATTTCTCTCGTAAACTATCAAAAACAAGATTTTTTTATTGCGTTCAGCATATTAAATAATACAACACCTAATATGATCTCCGATTATTTTTTCAAATAACTGTTTTATTTATTTTTTATGATTTTTTTACGTAATTCATACACGTAAGCCGCGAGAGAACACCCTCTGTCGCCCAGTAAATCAGTGCGGGACGAGGCGTTGTGCTGAACGGACCTGTGACTGTTTGCTCCGCAACCGCAGAACCGATTTAGAAATTTATTTATTTAATTCGTGAACAGAATTGTCACGAGTCGTGTGCGCTAAATTATGCTCTAAAACATTTGTATTTAAAACTATATTGAAATGAAATAAATAAATGGCGTATTTTGGACCTTATTGACTTGTAAATTTTTTACTTAAAAATTTTAGTATACATATAGTATCGACTAAGAGAAGTTTCAATTTAGACTTTATTTGTATAGTTATAAGGACTAAGTCTGTAAATCGAACCTGTAACGAAGTTACGTCTACTGAGCCATAGGTAACATAAAATTTAATCTGTTTATCTTTCATGTTGAAGTTATACTTCTTTAGGCGCGTTATGAAAAATTTATGAGAGTGAAATTTTACGATGCGCGAGACACAAAATTCTCACGGGAGAAGTTAGCTAACAGTCAAAAGTTTAGAGGACTTGCAAGTATATTCACGATATTTATTTTCAACAATGACATGGGTGTCATTTTCGAGGTTTTTCGGGGTGCTAATTGCGAAAATGAGGTCCATTTTCAAATCCAAGATGGCGGACATCCGGTTTTTTTTCAACAATGACATGGGTTTCATTTTCGAGGTTTCTCGAGGTGCTGATTACGAAAATGAGGTCCATTTTCAAATCCAAGATGGCGGACATCCGGTTTTTTTTTCAACAATGACATGGGTGTCATTTTCGAGGTTTCTCGAGGTGCTGATTACGAAAATCAGGTCCATTTTCAAATCCAAGATGGCGGACATCCGGTTTTTTTTCAAAAATGACATGGGTGTCATTTTCGAGGTTTCTCGGGGTGCTGATTACGAAAATGAGGTCCATTTTTAAATCCAAGATGGCGGACATCCGGTTTTTTTTCAACAATTACACGGGTGTCATATTCGAGGTTTTTCGGGGTGCTAATTGCGAAAATGAGATCCATTTTCAAATCCAAGATGGCGGATATCCGGTTTTTTTTTAACAATAACATGGGTGTCATTTTCGAGGTTTCTCAGGGCGCTGATTACGAAAATGAGGTCCATTTTCAAATCCAAGATGGCGGACATCCGGTTTTTTTTAAACAATTACATGGGTCAGGGTGTCATTTTCGAGGTTTATCGGGGTGCTAATTGCAAAAATGAGTATGTATTATTTAATGATGCCAAGCATCTATTATCAATGAAAACTACCAATAAAGTGTTTTTTACGTTTTAGTGTTATTTTATCAAGACGTTTTTTTAAGTTTTTATTTCACGTTTTAGTGTACATTTGTGCACTATAGTAAATATCCTGCGTAGTTGACTAATCTTCGTGACAATATTTATTTGATCACCCTCACCACTATCTATATTAAAAATAAATGAAATCCATATGACGAAATGAAATCCGTAAAATTGCAGTACTAGTAATTTTTTATATCCTCAGGAGTAATTATCATATTTTAATCGTTACAAATTATATATTTAAATTTTAAAAATAATTATTTTATTTAACCTTCATCATATTAAAAAATGGGATAAAGATTTAGAGCAGGTATCCCTAAACACACACACCATGACAGTTTGACTACAATAAGTACACGAGCTGTACTCACACATATCACGTAAAGTGAGGACGTTTTCTGCGCATCGTTTGTTTGCATTGCTCAATCTAGACATGTATATAATCAAAGACAACACCTAATATGACTTCGGCTTATTGTTTCAAATAACTGTTTTATTTATTTTTTATGATTTTTTTACTTTTACTTTAGTTCCTACTGATTTTTTTTAATAAGACAAACCCCCAATTACCCCCTAAATTTCAAATAGCCATAACTTTGTTAATAATTCAGATCAACCTCACAAACACAAACATCTACAGACTCACAAAAACCTACACCACCACAAAAGGCACCATCTTCCCGGAAGCCACAACATATTTTTATTTTTTCTTTATACCGCTAATAGAACTTAAAAT
This sequence comes from Boloria selene, assembly GCA_905231865.2. Classification (NCBI taxonomy): domain Eukaryota; kingdom Metazoa; phylum Arthropoda; class Insecta; order Lepidoptera; family Nymphalidae; genus Boloria; species Boloria selene. The sequence goes on from HG993145.1 coordinate 568,907, forward strand.
TAATAACATTTTTATAATAAAGAACTTCGTTCCTATCTGGTGAAACTGAAAATTGTGAACCTACAAACACTTTTTGTGTATCGATCATCAATTTTAGTATATGTACTGCCGAAGCGAGTACACTTGGACGTTCGACAACATTGTATATATATTCAACGAGTTAGAATATTTCGATAGCGCGATTCAGGACTTAACAGCGTTATATAATATTTTTAAGTTTAACATCATATATAAAAACAATAAGTATAAAACAACATATTTAATATGACAATATTGTTTGAGGACTGAAATAAAATGAATTTTTACAAAATTAAAAACAAAAAGCCAACGTTACGCGGTGTTCCCAGGCCCACCGGTCACCCATCCAAGTACTGACCGCGCCCGACGTTGCTTAACTTCGATGATCGGACGAGAATCGGTGTGTTCAATTATATATATTTACTGTGATTATAAGTGATAAAAATTGTATCTACATATTGTACACATAAATTAATAATAGATATAAATAATAATTATTTTAATTATGTAAAAAATATTTTTTTATGATATTTAAATAAACTTTATTTAACTAGATAATGCTTTATAATAAAACTTTCAATGTATTAAATACTCTTTTTTCTATTATTATTAGTGTCGTTTTTATAATTGCATAAGTTGATAAAAAATGCTATCATTATAACGCCTTATCAATATATTGCCGTTGCGAACACCTCTAATAGAACCATGCCTAACAAAGCAACAGCTGTTAGTTGTTACACTGTGCCGTACTACGCGCGAATTCTAGCGCGCTGGTCACGCGTAATTATTATCGGGAGGCGCGGGGTTGCGCGGGGAATTTTTACCGGCAACGCCCAATCGAGCAAGGTCAACGGCGTATATCCCCGTCTTAAGTGATATTTAATGGAGGAGATTAAAAGTCCTATAAATAAAATGGATGCGAGAATTTTAATACTACAATCGTATTTTCGAGAAAATAAAATTTTATATGTTTACGAAAAACTTTGCTTAGTTTTAATCTCCTAATTCTTCTATTCCTATGCCTTTAGTAGACAATATTAACTTTTTTGCTGATGCAAAGAACATAAAATTTTAAATCACCAAAATTTCACTAAAAAGTAAATGTAACAAAATTATAGAAAAGCTTAGATCAAGAAAAAGCATTCGAAAATTGAAAGCCTAGAATCCAGATTAATGCACAAAAAGCTCCAAAAAGCACCAAAGAGAAAGAACAGGAGTTACGATAGAAAGAACCAGTGACCACTTAGTTCATACTTTCACAAATAATAACCAAATAACGCCAACCACAGTATGTATGGGGAAATAAAAAATCGAGTCTCGCTGGCTAACTCGTAAATATCAAGTGCAGGTATCGATTACTATCGCCTCCTCGCGCCCTCCCGCTGGGACATGTGTCTATAGGCGCCTTTAGCACGACGATACGACTACTGCGAACGATACGATTTAGTGCAAACGTTGAGAAATAAAATTAAGAAATTAATAGGTATTTAATTAGTTTTTGTTACGATTTCAAACCAATTTTGCTGAATCTTATATATACGTAGGTTAAAATGATAAAAAATATACAACGTGAAGGTTATTATAGAAAAATATGGCAAAGGGATATTATATTGCCCTGTATATTGCCAATAAATGCTATCACTAAATAAATCGTATATTTTAAAAACCACCAATTATTTATGAGGTAAATAATCTTAAATAAATTAAATTATTCCTTACACAGTCCGACCGGTCGTTTGATCGTTCAATAATTCAATTTGGATATATATGAGTATCTCCAAGTTATAACATAAAAATATTGGTGATGTTCATTAATTTATAAAATTTTATTTTATATTTTATTAAATTTCTTGGCGATAGAATTGTGGTTTAGATTATAGAGAGTACAAAATAAAGAGAATAAGAGAAACAAATTATGTATGAGCCAAATGCTAGTATGCCTTAAAGTTCATCCTTTTTAAATGTCCCTTAGTTGGAAACGGACTATGTATGAAAGATCAGACCATAGACCACCCCATCCCACCCAGTCACGCAGGACAAATACAAATTGGCAGGTTTCACACTAATTCTTCATTAACTATTAAGGTATTCTCCGCCTCCTTATTTATGTTTGAAACTATTGATGAGTGCAATTAGCGGTTCGTTTAAACCGTTAGTATTCAAATACCAAATATCAAAATCTAATCATTGGTTTTTTGTGATACGGTCTTAGATAGACAAAAAATATAAAAACAATAGACTCGGCCTCTGTATCGATAATAATTACCACTTTATCCAATTTAATGTACATATCGTCGCTTAGCTAACAATACCGCGTAAGTAAAATTTGACAAGTTTTCAGGAGAGACAAAAATCTGATTATTTTATGTGATATAAGCCAAACATCTGTAATGTATTGATTAATATTAAAATATAGGCTTAGATTATGTTGGTATAACTTTAATCAACAGTATTTGTTATTGTAATAGTAAATAAAAGACTTAAGTGGTATTAGTATAACAAAATAAAGACTTATGCGGTGTTTTAGCATTTTATTAAAGTATAAGAAACAAATCAAAATATTTTCCACTTTTATCATAACAAATACTACGCCTACCCATTCATATTTTCGACTAGATTGTCCTTATTGTAATAAATTATTATAAAAAATCTAGTACTTTTATAGGAACTAATAATTATAGAATCATATCACATTATAATTATAATTGGTTACATTACCTATCATAATTAAGTATTAAACTGTTTAATCAACAAAAACACTATTAAAACTTCCAATAAAAATAAAATAAAACATATTTTCTTTCAAAACTAAGAGAATACAATAACATTTCAAAATAAAAAAATACTGAGATCTTAATTATTATCTATATATGTATGCCATTAGGAAGGTTTGAATGTTAGGTCATTGTAAAATGAATGGCAATACGATGGTAAAACTGCTTTCAAATCTTGAAGATCTTTGTATTTGCATAACATAAGTTAGCTTACTACCGCTCAAGTCACTAAAGTGTTTGTGGAAATACAGCGCAAGTCTAAAAAAAATAAATAAATAAACCGCATAAGTCATTTATCGTTACACTTAAAAACCGCCTATGTATTAACGTGTAAAATTACTTAAAAAACAATTACTTAAAGTTATCTTACCACAATATAAAACAATATCTTATAAAACAATCCTTACCACACTATAAAACAATAAAAAATTGAGTTTGCTTACCTTTTAGTACATCTAAATTGCGCGGTTTTGCCGATACCAACGACTTGCGCGGTGCCAGAACTACTCGAATAACGCGCTGTGATTGGATAACTTTTAAATTTGTGTATTATCATTGGATGTGTACGGGCCAATACATAATATTTGTCGCGTAAGCACTTTACGCCATATATATTTCGATTCAGTAGTAGTCGTGAGCACTCGTAGTAGCACTCGTCGCGGTAGTCGTCGTCGTACGCGCTCACGGGTCGTTCTATCAATCTATCAAACTATCATACTATCATTCTATCAATAAGCTTAGTTATTATACAATTAGTTTTAGCCTGGACTATCATTTACCTATCAATTATCTATCAATAATTCCTATCAATATCAATATCAACCAAAGACTGTAGGGGTTTTCGTCTCAGCCCGTACAGGATGCGTTCCGTCACGATCTTTCCAATGATGTATAAAACGTCACATCGCCAATTTTCGACTTGCGCGGTATTGTTAGCTAAGCGACGATATATAATCTTATACATGTCTGAGAAAACCTAACAAGTTTTCGAAAGGCATGTGAAGTCCGTCAACTCGCACTAGGCCAGCGCGGTGGACTATGGCCTGATCCCCCTCGTACTGAGGGAAGTCCGTGCCCAGCAGTGGGACGTTAAAAGGGGCTGATGATGATGATGATATAATTTTATTACCTGTAGTAGATATATCTATAGATTTATAGCACTAGAAGATTCAGTGGCTGTAATACAATCTAATAAAGCAACTAATTCTAAGAAGCTAGATTCTGATCACAACAAGATGCATCTCGTACTGTAACTCGACGCTATACGTGATTGTAAAGTAAACAACTACGTGGGCGAAGGACGAAAATAGAAATGTTAGACATTTTTATACGTGTGTAAGGTGCTTTGGAGATAGTCCATAGGTTAGGTTCAAATTAATTTAATACCTACTCCCTGTTACCTTCACAATAATTAAAAATATTAGCCTTTTGAGAAGAACATTATCTTTACATCTATAACAATAATAATTAATGCTTATATTAATACTTTGTTTATTACTTAATATGTTGATTGATCCTTCATTTACAAAGCAATTGATTAACGTGATTTTTGCATACAGATATTCTAGAGCTTCCCTTTGTTCTAATTCATTACAAATCTGATATAAGTATATTTCATGTTTAACATAGCCTAAAGTATGTTCAAGCTTCAAGCAAGCAGATGCTTAACTTCGGACTACACTACACCTCGGACAGTCCCGAGGGTAAGCTTTTAGTTTCTACGAAAACGTAACATGCAACTTTCAGTATATTCCAGTTACTCGCCATTGTCCGTCTCGTTCATTTCAATTGAGTCATCCTTATATCCTATCTTTTATCCTTTGCAATCCTTTCTTGCAATAAAAGGACTCCCACATTTTACTGAATTTATGTTACAATCGATTTACCCGTTTTTGAGAATAGAAGTACCTACATATATACAAGCACTAGTGGAACCCGCGGCTTCGCTCGCGCTAAATCTAGGGACGATCCCGAGCGAAGTGAGGGTGAGTCGCTTGTTAAGATAAACATTTCCATCATACATTACATATGTATAACTCTAGCGGTTTTGGCAGCGCACGCCAGAATAGCTCGCAGATAGTAGATTTTTTACTACTTACTTGATACTTATCGTCATATTTGGACAATTCACACAATATCTTTATAAATTGTAGCCTATGTGATATTCTGATGTATAAGCTATATTATTGTAAAGTTTCATTAAAATCCATTCAGTAGTTATTACGTGAAAGAGTAACAAACATCCATACATCCATACATCCATACATCCATACTTACAAACTTTCGCGTTTATAATATTAGTATAGATAAAACAGTTTTTAAGAGTTATCTGCCTTTTTCAGATTTTTTCGCAGATTTATATTTTGATTTTTGGTTCCCGACATTTCTTGTTTTCAGTAATCATGGTGACGGGAGACACTAAGCTTTTTAAGGAATCCAAAGAATAATAAAACTGTTACGGTGACCCTACCTTTAAATTTGCAAGATGAATTCAAAAAACACCAAAATGGCGCCAAAGTACCTGTCAATATTTGATTATTTTAATTCGATTATAATTTCAATAAGTAGTACACTTGAATATGGAATTATGAACTTAAAATACAAATAAAATGTAAATATTGGAAAAAAATATTTACATTTTACTAAATATAAATAATTAAACTTAATTCATGTAAGTCAACAAACTAAAAGGCCCGTCACTCCTAAGGTTGTTAGAATACGAAAAGTTCTTAAGACCCCATTTCCCAATTTCCTATAGATTCGTACCCAAATCGCAGTTCAACTTGGTAATTGGGCGATTACACAGCGCCACTCAAACATAGTTAGCATATAACATCAGTCCTTGCAAATACCCTCACTAAATTTAATGGCGAACTTCACGACATTTCAAATTTGATCGAAGTTTATCTGAAGATGTGCTAAAGTCTGAAGTATTAACTCTAAATAAAAGAAATTACATCAAAAGCCCACATTTCTTTCCTCTATAATATTTTACCGTCATTAGAAAAATCTTAAATCGGCTTATTGTATGTCCTTGAAGCTTAAGTATTCAAGGAGATTCTGATAAAAAGTAATTAGAAGCTTATATTATATAAATATGACGAATCGTTTCCAAAAAAAATATTGAATAGGTCCTTTCTCAGCCTTCTTTATAAAATATCAAGTATTTGGAAGTCAATACATATGATTTTTAATAAATAAAATATACCGATTACCTAACTGCCTCAGTGGTGTCATAGCTATTATCTACGGCTACGTGTCTGTCGATCCTAGGTATTTTTTTAGCGAGCTCTGTGTATTTTTTTAAGATCTTTTAAAAATTATTAGGCATATTTTATATACAATTTATTTGTTTTCTATACATTCATAAAATAAAATTGATAAGAATACACCACCGTCCACCAATTCAAAAGTTGGTACACCTAATGTATACAATGGTACTTGTTACATTATGTTATTGTAGACAGTGGTAGCTCAGCGGTAACGCACTCGTTTGGATAACCGAGTGATGCAGGTTCAAATCCGGGTCTCGCACTTCTGATATTTTCATGTGCGAATTATTTCTATCATGATTACCACTTGCCTTACGGTGAAGGAAAACATCGTGAGGAAATCTGCATGTCTGAGTAAGCCTAGCAAGCCAACGCGTACTAGGCCAGCGCGGTGGACTATGGCCTGATCCCCCTCTTACTGAGGGAAGCCCGTGCCCAGCAGTGGGACGTTAAAAAAGGCTGATGATCATTGTAATAAGGATAAAGTGCAAAATCCATTTAAACCATAACTCACAAACAGTTCAAGGTTACTATGCATACAGTTTGACTAACCGTAAGCGTTTTACCATATACGGCCTAGCAATTGCAGCTGTACATCAATTCACACGAAATTGTACTTTATTTCGTTGCATTAACGTACAATTCAGATAATATATGACGTCTTTATTCATAATTATCTGCTAACTTTTAATTATTTGGACAAACGAGTGTGTTGAAATGTATTTTTGCAAGTGTAACCATAATTTTAATTTATTATGATCGTCTGGCGAATGCATAATGATGAGTCTAACATACATGAGCTTTTAAGTTTATTTTATTATTCGCCAGCTGACCCATTACCCAACATACGTAGGTACTATACTATCCAAACAATTAAGATTGTGCATTTAGAGTTCATACAGAAATCTGTTTATATAATAAGTTATTAGTTATTGCCTATACATACTAACTTATGCTATTCCAGTCACTATAATATTACTCACAAATAGTTCGTTTGTATACTCCATCACTTTGAAATTGGTTTGAAAAGTACACAAATACATTAAAATATAGAGCAAAGACTATTTATATTATTTTATTAGTTTTTTATTACTTAGGTCACTAACAGAGTGTTAGTACATCGAAAAACAAAATTTAATTATTTTTAAGAAATACGTCAAATTTAGTTTAGGAATATTACATACCTACTACATTATCCATCGCTACATTTATCTCTATATATTTAATTAAGTTTCTAAAGAAGCAACATGGAATTTTAAAAGTATTAAGTAACATTATAATACGAATGAAGAAAAATATTTGTCAGTAAAAACAAATGTTTTCATTAACACTATATGATAGTTATTCGTCTCCCCACTAGCCCACTAATTCATAAGCTGCAATAGCCACCCTAAAAACCCATAAGAAATGACAAAAAACAACGTCGCCACCAATGAAAGGAAAGACAATGTAAAAAAAGATTTATGTAAAGATGCGGGCTATTAATCTTTCCAACCATCTTTGACTATCTTGCGTTATCTTAATAGTTAGGAAAACGTCGTAGCAAATAAGCGTGCTTAAGATTTAAATATGACATTTGTATTTGTATCGTCTATATAATAGCGTCAGCGAAGCTACGGGTTCCGCTAGTTAAAAAATTCAATTTCAACCTCCTTCTTTTTTGAAGTCGGTTAAAAAGTTGCCTACGCCTTATAGCATTAGCTATCTGCGAGTGAAAGTTCCGTCAAAACCAGTCCAGCTATTTCAGAGAGTAGCCGAAACAAACAGACAGACAGACAAAAATTTTTAAAATTGTTTTTTGTTGCTAGTATCGTATATCCTTGTATATACTTGTATATACCCCTGACTGGAGTACAAACATTCGTGCTCAACAAATGATTGCCCCCAGCGGGACTCGAACCCGCGACCGCTGCCGCAGAGAGTAGGGTACTACCAACTGAGCTAAACGAGTGTATTTATTATAATAATTTATCATTAGGTTATTTTATTTTAAACTATTGAGAATTATAAGTAAGAAGACAAAGATAATAAATTGTCGAATATAACCGTTATGGCATTAGGAAGGACTTAAAATATTGTTTAAATAAATTTTTTATTGTTTCAATAAAATGGTATCTCTAAAAACTGAGCATCAAATATCGTTGAAGGTGACCAAAAAACAAAGCAAATGCAATAACAATATATCGAATGTAAGTAACATTATCCCCGTGAGCCGGCGCCGGCGTCACTTACGAGTACATTCGTCAAACCGCATATTTCGATTGTTTTTATTTTATTGACCGACATTGAAAAGGGTGGTTTTAATATATATCTTATACTTATATATCTTATCTTACTTTATACAAATGTTTTGAATTTTTTACTTTTAATCCTGACTTCGATCGCGCTTAATGCTTTTTTTTCATATTTTTAATATTACCACTTACGCATGCTTCGGTCGAGTCGTGTAGAAATTTCATCGAAATCTGTCCAGTCGTTTCAGCACAAAGGAGTAACAAAGATACATATATTGTATAAAAGTTTCGAATTTACAGTATAGCAGTATCTATAATCACGGTTTTCAATCAATTGCCAAGACTTTTAAGTTTTACGCAATGACATTGTACTACTCCAGTCTCCATGGATACAGAATCCAATAATGCTTTCTTAGGTTTACGCGAATATTTGATATTATAAATGAAAATATCTTTTCGGATTTTGTCGCGGCTTTATTTGGATTTTTGGTTCCCGACGTTTCGAATGCTTCACACCAATCATGGAAACACAAAATCCAAAAAGATAGTTTCATTTATAATATTTCCATCCACATAAGACCAGTCACATTCAAACAAAAAAAAGGTAGACACTATGCTTTAGTATATATAGAAATAAACTTATATGATTATTTAATATAAACCACATCCGTAGTCTCTCCGGTCCCGTTTCTTTCAATGAAATGTGTGCAGATTAGAGGCAGACAGTAAGCTGCGGTAATGTGCCAAGTATTTGTTGATCTTTCAATAAAAGATTTTATTAATTAATAATGTTCACCAAATAACACTAAAGCTCGTCTATAGCTGTCAAACAAAAAAGGAAGACGAAATAGGTTAACAGTTGCGAAAAGACAAGAAAAAGGGACTGAACTATTTAGTCTTATTACTAGCCTACTGATTTACCTACATTTACTTAATATTCTATGGTCCTAACTTTAAAGTAAATTTAAATATTTAAGAATAATTACAGAATATAAAATCAACAATTCAAAAATATTTATCCCGTATAAAAAATATAAAAACTTGAGCATCAATTACAAAAAATCTTATTTTAAGTAGTAACGTAACATTTTATGATTTCTATATTCGACTGTCTTGTTTACATTACTAAAGGTCATAAAAGTAATGTTACAAACATTTTTGAATTCGTTTTTTAACCTCCTCAAATAACAAAATAAAAATATTATATCCGTCCTTTGCAGTAGGAAATTGATAGTAATTTTAGAAATTATTCAAAGATTTATTAATAATATATTCAAAAAATCCATCTTAAATCGGTTTTCATTTAATGAAAATAAAGTAGTTATATTATACACAAAAAAATCATACGAACCACAGATAACAAAATAATGACATGAAAATAGCACCTTCTTTTTGATTTTGATCAAAAACTGCACTTCTACGAGTATACCCAGACCAGTAGGTACTATAAAATACGGTACTTCGGCCTCAAAAATTACCTAATAAATTACTTTAGCTTGGAAATTATATCATTTCTGAAAATAGCTTTACAATATGCACCTAATACCCTTTAAATACAATTTATTACATTCGATATTAGTTTTCAGGGATTTGGGCTGATTTGTGCGTGAACTTTATAATAAAAGCTAATGAGGGACTATTTGTTTTAAAGTAGTAAATTTTGCTCTGGTAATCGATGTAACGTTTTAACTCTTGTGGGCAAGCTTATATTCAGCCCTTTTTAACGTTGCACTGCTGGGCAAGGAACTCCTTAAATACGTGGGGATCAGGCTATAGTCCACCACGCTGAAGAAGTGTGGTTTGGCGAACTTCACATGCCTTTTAAAAACTTCTCTCTCTTTCTCTCTCTCAGACATACAGGTTTCCTCATGATATTTTCCTTCAGCAGACAATTCATTAAAAATGTGGATCAAAATACCTCGGTTTTCGTGTTACCACTGCGCTACTACTGCCTAATAAGAATTACAATAATTAACTCCTAAAGTTAACATTTTAATTTCATTACAGAAAAGTATTGCACTTTTAAGATGTATTTATAACATGAGAAATGTTCCGTTTCACCTAATAATCTAAACGTAATATAATAAAGCTGTAAAGTTTGTTTGGTTGAACGCACTATGTTGTATAGCCCATTTATCGAGGAAAGTTATAGGCTATAAATCCCATGGTATAATAATATGTAAACTTAAGAACCGATCTTTAAAACGCGGGCGGGCCGCAGGAAATGCTAGTCTTGCTATATTTCAAAAAAGCTCTCGCACGCTAAATACGTTTCTTATCACCCAGACATAATAGTTCCCCGAACGAGCATTATTGATATTACGTTTTAAGGCATCTAAAAAATTTTAGTCTGTATTCAGCTCTTTTTAACATCCCACTGCTGGGCATGGGCCTACCTCCATTACGAGGGGATCAGGCCATAGTCCACCAAGTACGGGTTTTGTTTTTCTTCACCGTATGACAAGTGGTACAAATGGTAATCATGTTAGAAATAATTCGCAGATGAAAATATAAGTAGTGCGAGACCCGGATTCAAACCTGCATCACTCGGTTATCCGAGCGAGCACGTTACCACTGGGCTACCACTTCCAGTACTGCCTATATAATTGTAGTCTATCCTACACATATTTAAGTAGACTTAACTACATACAGACTGACAGAATAGTGATTTTATTTTATACTATATAAAGACCTAAAGAAGTATGACACCTATTATTTACTTTAAATGGATATTTATATTAAATATATAACATTTAATGTGAATAGAATCGCTTAATAGTCTTTACATAAAGCTGTAACCGCTACTACATTACGTTGCGACACTTAGTACAGGCTTCTGAACATAATTTAATATTTATGTGTTTATTTTGTTTGCGCTCCGTTGTAGCCTCGCTTTATTATATAAGCAAGTGTACTGTATAGTTGTATGGAAAAGTATATAAGTAGTATTAATATATATTTTTATTATAAATAGATATAATATTAATTTTTTTGTATGTAATGTATAATTGTTAGATTTTTATGGGTGAATATAATATGTATTAAGCTCTGGTTTCAATCATATATTGTAATTTTTATTTTTAATCCTCGCCTCACTTATAATATGAAGATGAATTAAAAGGGTACGCCATCGCTTTTTAGACATACTAATAGTGGTTTAGAAAATGAGTACAAATTACATAAAAGAAGAAAGTAGAAAATTACATAAAATTTAATTCCGACGGCTTATTATTTCTCCATTCCTGTACGTATTTAGTTCATATTATTATGCCCCATACTTTTAAATCTCTATCGCCATTCCATCTCGATCGGCTTAAAGCTTATTAACCAAAGTCTTAACTAGTGTCTTCGAGACATCACTCATAAGGTGTATTGTCAATATTTTAGAGATTACAACGTTTCTTTTGTTACAATTCGTTGAAGGGAAAAAAGTTGTCACAATATGTGATTAGGAACCCTTTACTTGAGGTTTGAGCTTTTGTACTTCAAAGAATATTTAATTGAAATAGAAATGACTCTATTTTATTATTTGCCGGATTATTTTTTTAATCTTTTACCCGCAGATCCATTCACGTGGTTTTTATAAATAAAAATATATTGTTTTTATGTACTTCGTTGCGGAGGGTCGTCGCTTGTTAGATTTTTAAACTCAAAGCTCTGGATACAGGGCTTTAAAATATACTCCTCTTCAGTTTAAAAATATAAGTAAAGATTAAACTGACGACTATTATAAACGAAACTATCTTTTCGGATTTTGTCGCGGATTTATTTCGATTTTGGTTTGCTTTACAGCAATCATGGTCATGGGAGAGACTCCTTAGCATTCGAAATGTCGGAACCAAAAATCAAAACAAATCCGCGATAAAATCCGCACAACAACTTCCATTTATAATGTCAAAATATTCGCGTAAACCTTAAGAAAAGTATTATCTGACGCCTATTGATTAGATTTTAGCTACCTAACTGTCTATCATATTTTTACAATTAACAAACTTTCTACAAGTCACCTTAAAAGCTCAGTTAGAGCTTACATATACATTTAAATAAGCAAGTATAAAAAATCTTTATACATGACATTTTTTTATTTTTATTTTATACTAAGGTTTCATTAAAGTAAGAGTAAAAAGACCACACTTTTTCTTTCAACTGTACCATAATGTACCGCGCGCCCACTGCCTTTGTGTCACAACAGGTATATTGTGCGACGCGCTGTGCAGTGAACAGCCGCAACGTACACCTTTCCTTATACTGAGATTCTACTTACATTTTTTTAGTTTCTATTATCTATTATGAGACATGTTTATATGGAAATATATAACATATATGGAATCTACATATTCTGTAGTCAAAGAATATATGTAAATAAAAATGAATGTTGCTAAGCGAAAAACTCGAAAAATCGACTAATTAGCCATTTTTTTGTATGCCTTAACGCACACGGAAGGAAAAAAGTAATAAATAGAATTCAAAATTTGTAAAAACTTATGCTAAAGGGAGTTCCTAGGGACGAACGAGCGAAGCGAGGGTGAATCGCTAGTATAAAATATAAAGCTCTAAATTCTCTACATTTCGCTTTCCCGCTCTTTCTTCGTCAAAGTCAATCAATGAAATTAATCTTTTAATACACTTATACTATAGGTACTTACACCTTGAGAGTTGAGACGAAACCGAGCGAAGCGAGGGTGAATCGCTAGTATAAAATAGAAAGCTCTAAATTCTCTACGTTTCGCTTTCCCGCTCTTTCTTCGTCAAAGTCAATCAATGAAATTAATCTTTTAATACACTCTTTCAAACTATTTAAGTGAACTAGACGCTACCTGGATTCTCTTGGGTCATAAATCCCGACTTAGCCAGGTGATTCTCTTGACTTGCTTTTTACGATTATGTGGTTAAGCTTTTATAAATCAGTTGAAATCTGCAATTTTATGAACGAAAATAGATCGGATGAAAAATTTCTTATCCAAATATATAAATACTACGACATATTCTGTAACTTTTTTGTATGATATCTATATAAAAGTATTAAATAAGTTACGTTATATATTTCATTTCGGTAATAAATAGCCTGTTATAATTATTAGAGTGTGTATAATTCGCGTCATGTAAAAAGAACGCTGGCTGTCAAGTTGCGCAGAGGCGATTTATAGGCCAATTTGGTGGTAAGACGCGGGGCGCGGGACGTCGAGGCACACGCCGCATGCTTTCCGGCTCGCTATTGGCCCGTCAGTTCAAAATACCATCGCGCAAACAAAAGTTATTAATTACGAAATGGTTTTATATAAAAAATTGAGAAAATATATTTATGACGTATATCGTTTTATAAAAAAGAGTCTGATAATAATGCAATTAAAATATATATTAACCGAATTAATTAATTTTTTTGTAATTAGATTAAACATTCTTCATTGAATCTAACATATTTTATGAATTAATAGAATTCTATTTAAGTACGTTCTATCTAATATATTTTTCAATGTACCTAACAATGACCAATATACGTCGCAAGCGAAAGGCTAGTTCAAAAATAAAAGAATAGACTTAGTAATTTCGTGTGCGAATATACCCATGCGCAAACACACCCCCCACCACTTTCCTCCAGCGTTCTTTTTACATGACGCGAACTGTACGATCATTTAGGGTCGAACTGAGTATAGGTTATCTAGATACTAGAGTACTAAAAGCTCAGAAGTATACAAATAATATTCTTATAGCAAATCAAAGTCCATGACACAATTTGCTGCGGTTTTGAATTAATAACATTTTTACCTAAATCTGAAAAAATAAGAACTATATAAGTAATTGACTTCTTATAATCAAAATTATTTTTTATTTTTTGTATTTCGAAATATACACAGAAAAAAATGTAAGGTTCTTTGATCAGTATATCGTTTAAAAATAAAAGTGAGATTAGCTAAATATTTTGAAAGTTTCACCGTAGCTTTTAATTTGCTTACTTTATACTTCATTATAATAATAACTTAAATAGTAACACAAATTAATAAAATTGTTAGTGACGTTCCAAATTCTTATCCACTCAATAAAATGTAGTAGGATCGTCAAACTAACTAGGGCTTAAATGTTATATTATTGCAAAAATTTATCTTACGAAGGAATCGAACCCATATCCTATGTTACTACATAGTAAACAGCGAAAACAAGGTAAGACTGTATTACGTGGCTTACTTATTAGCATCTATAAATATTTTATCGCCATTCGAAAGCAACGAGATTAGTCACCAATGGCTCGAAATAGGCCAACTATAAGTTCATAAATAAAAGGCGTTAGTAGCTGTATAAATAACGAGGCACGTCTATGGCATGACTGATGATAACGAGCATAAACAATAGAGTGGCGATAGTACTGATAACGTCTGATTTATTGTGGACGCACAGACTAAATCAATTATGATGGCGTATGTGTAGATAAATATAACTATATTGTATTATTAAGATGTTTATTTTCTAAGGTGATGTTTAGGCTTTACTAACTTCTTGCTTTAAAAGATATTTGACATATATTGGTCTAAGAGCCGGTGAAATATCGACCTTCACCGATCTGATAACCAGATGAGACATATTTTTTATCAAATATAATTTATAAACAAATATGCCTATAATGACTTGCCTATCTGAAAGTGCTCATGGCTATTTTTAATTAAATTAACTTTAATCGATTTTTTTTTTCATCACTTTCATTCTTTTGATAACCAAATGAATTTTATTTCACTGTTAGTTTTTAACACACAGAATATGCCTCAGTAGGCTTGCCTACTCATTTTTGTGTATAGCTACCTGGCAAGCCGATGTGAACAGGTAAGTCAATAAAGGTGACTCCATCGTTCTGCTAACTTATCGAAAGTTATATCAAATTTTAGATCATTTTATTACAAAATCAGTCATATAGACTCTCCTGCAAAAAATCATACTAATAAATAATAAATAAAGCACTGTTGCCTAGCTAAAAATAGCCATGAGCACTTTCAGATAGGCAAGTCATTATAGGCATATTTGTTTATAAGTTATATTCGATAAAAAAATATGTCTCATCTGGTTATCAGATCGGTGAAGGTCGATCTACCACGGTCTCCTCTACCATATTTAAAATTAATCTGGACAAAATAGTTTAAAAAATACGTTTTCAATGGACTGCTTAGTCAAAAAATGAGATGTTTTTTTTTATTAATTTCCATCCAAACCAACCCGGTATGAGACCAAATGATGATGATTTACAATGTCGTCTGTAGATATATCACAAACTTAAATTCAAAAGTTTTATGTTCAAATATAATTAATATAATTGAATTAAAATCAACTTTCAATATCCATATTATGTAAAAAAGTAAAGGTAATAATAGCTTGTTCAAATGAACTTTGAAATCATATTTAAATGGCTTGCGAGCTTTACGAGAATCGAACTCGTTACACCATCCCAACAAGCATTGCCATGACATAGGCAACTATTGCGCAAACAGTAAGCAAAAGAAACACTAACAAAGTTTAATTAAATTTCTACATTTACGACACTCGCGATAATTATTTCCCGCTCCAATGATGTAATGTACACACTAATTTCCCTCAGACACGAATTTAAAATCTGTGCAAATTGATTCCGGACGTTGAAGGATTCGATAAAGCGCACTCGAACGTTTGACGATAATTCAAAAACATTCCTAATTTCAGTAGAGATGGAAATGTACTCGAAAATGCTTCTCTTTTGGAAAGTAAAAGAAATATTTGAATCAACGGCTGCAGAAACTTTTGTATGTGTGTATAGTATTATCATTAGATGGTACCTACCCTTTGTTTATACAAAAATTTAAACTCCCTTTTAACGTATTTAGTATGATTTTGCCAACTATTACGTCGTAGTCCAGATCTCACGATGATTACCTTAGAAAAGCTACTGTTTAAGTCGTTGAACATTATTTTAACCCGCAACGTTTCATAATCCCCATTAAAATCTGTCCGGCAAATGTCAACACTGTCAGCTAAGGAAAAAGATGCTGATCCGCTTCCCAAATGAATGTTTAAGCCATGCAAATGTTTGTCCCGGCTTGAGTATTAGGTACCTACTACATGCAGCGTTGAATACCGCTATTTAGAATTTCGGGTCTAACAGAGAATGGATGGAACGCTTTGTTCATTCGACTTAAAACAAAGATTTATAAGCCCATAAATAAATTACCGATATTTAATGAAATTAATATTATATGGCATAATATTTCTTTAAAAGCTTGTAAATGTATAAAAACTTTAATCTCTCCCATTTAAAATCGTATCTCCCTCTAGCAAAAGCATTGAAGGTAGGTATAAAATATGAACTAATACTACTGTGCCAAACATTTTAACATAACAAAAATATTTTGCAAAGCAATAGATATACTGTAAACATAAAAGTACCGAGTAATGGGAAAAAATACATTTAAAGCCATAATAATTATTAAATTCGCGTCTAAAACGAATTCATTGTGCTTTATTAGATAGACACTTTCCCACTTTGTACCAGTAGCGCCATCTATCGCACAGTATTTCCACACGGTTCCGCCCCCGTCCCGCGGTGACTCCCCGCACTGTTCCGCGCTCCCTCGTTCATTCACTCCAACCCGTCAGTCCCTCTCTACGCGTCGCAGAGTATACACGTCTGTCAAAACATCACTATTATCGATACCATTTGTTGCAAACAATCGCTCAGCTGACTGTGACTTATATATATAAAAACTTAAGTGTTATTTATTTATTATCAAAGTTACTTGTGTAGGTATTTCGTGTCCATAACGAGGGCTATAAACAATTCTTCTCAGACGAATGTAAAAATATACGCGTCGCAGAGAACCGTTCCAACGCGTGTGATCGATACTTTTAAATGATAACATGGATTCAATTAGATTTAAGACGGTGAATAGTGTTTGTGTTGTGTTATGGAAGCATATTTAATAGAGGTAAGTTATCAAATTGACGTATTTTTAGATAACGCCGGGATTTGTTTTGGGTGATAAGTTGATAGGCAACTAATATCTTGCGATGCATGTTCCGAAATCGATTACTATCGATCCAATCCTCGAAGGTCGATATGTCCTTCATAATATATTTGCGAATAATCGATTTTATTTTTATTTAAAAAATATTGTAAATATAATGTTTTTATTTAAATTATTATAATAAATTTGAAATTAATTATTAATATTTCTTTATATTTCATAGATAGATTTTTATTCTTTTTTCAAATAAATTTATTTTAATATACAAAATTATATTTATATAGGTATATAAATATTAAAGCCTCATTATGTATGCATCTAATAATTTATTTTCTTTACCACGTCTTGATACTAATCTCATAAGCGTATGCTACTAAATAAACATTTAGATATCGTAATAAAAACAAATCAAACCAGATCTCTTACGTTTTCATAAACTTTAAACATCTTGACAATCATAACAAAAAGTTTAAAACATTTTTCGTTATAATTAAATTTTATGTAATGGGGTCGTAGTCTTTGTTTCAAAAAAAAATGAAATTGTTTATGCCGAAATGACCGGATGAACTTAAGGCGTGCAGTGCAATGCACCAACGCTAAGCTTCAGCCACACTTTCATTTGCAAAGCGAAAATAACTATTGACTCATGGTTATTTATTACTAGTGATGGTGTACGACTCTGCTCTATCTGTTATAAGAACTAATATGTGTATCAAGTCAAGTCTCTTAAAATGTTTCTTGGAAATTGCCAAAAATATGTGGGTAGGTTAAGTAGGTGCTTAATATTTTTCATCTACCTAGTGTTACGTTTTTTTATTCTTTTTTAGCCATTTTGTGATTATTAAAACCTTACTGATTGACATTAAAAAGATGATGTGCATCTTACCGTTGAGGAACCTTTAAAATGATATCAAAATCATTAAAGTACTACAAAATGACCTTAGAGTAAATAAGTTTCATGTGGTAGATATTGAAATAATAAATTATTTATTTATTTTATCCGCACCTACTTTTATTTATAAGATGCAAAACACTTTTATTACTTTTGGTCTATTAAATAATAAAACAGCTCACGTCGTAAAATATTCCACTACGAATGTACATGCCAAAATTACTATTCTGTTATAAGGATAGATTACTACAATGGCTTCCTGTCGATCATGGACGTAATATACATAATTGTTGTTTATAGTTCGGGATATCCGTAAAGTAATGAAGTAGAAGAACTTAGTCGCACAAACCTTTGTAGAATTGAAATTGTTACATTATAATAGCAATAGATTGTTAGCTGTTCGATAAATATTAACTAGTGAAAACCGTGGCCTCGCTTCACTATTTCATTGAGGTTTTTTTTTAACTTTTCTTAACCAGCTAAGTTCGAGTAAAAATATCCTTGTAAGTTTGTAACTAATCATCGCATCAGAATACCTTATTTTAAAGTATAAATTACCATATTTATATCCATTATATCTAAAATCATTTTAAAGAAACAAACAGTCAAAATGCTTTTTTTTTTGTTATCATACGAGTACAATGTTAGAACTTAAAAAATATATGTAATTGAAAATCACGAACATCTTTGATTTATATTATGAATAGCGATGTGAAACTAATATCAATGAAGCAAATGTAAGAGGATAAATGTTTAGGTAAGCGAAGGCTTAGAAGTAAGCTATTAAAGAAGTAAAAATAGAATATTATTTTTTAAATAAAACTTATTCTGTCAAAGTTTACCGGAAATTGAAACTAGGCTCGAAACCGCCAAACTTCCCTGTTTCTGAGTTAATCCACGTTCCCAAACAAAACCTATCTATTATTCTCAAAAGTAACAATGGGTAGCGGGACCCAACACTAAAGAAGCGAGTCAATTTAAATAAAACGTGAAAATAAAGACAAAAACGTTTACATCTGTCACAATGTGTATATCGAGATCGCGATTCAGAAAGCATTGTCTAGCAAAAAACAAACAACGCCCCCACACTCTGTCCGCAAAAAATATTCTTTGGTATAAAATATATAATTATTCTTATGTATATGCCTGGCAGGAATGCTGGCTCACAATTATAACGTCGTTCAACCTCTTTCTCAGCTGTAGAAAATATTTTCAGTATAATGAATGGTATAATGGCGTCTAAAATGCCACGATATTGTGTTTTAAAAATAATATTTGTACTCATAACTAGATGATGACATATCCGGCTTTATATTATTTATTATATAACGTAGAACTTTTTTTATTAAATTCAAAATTTATCTTTAGTGTATTATCATATTGTAGCAAAAAATGAATTACTAAATTTAATTATTATTATGTATATTATAAGTAAGTATGAATCTTTGTACGTCATCTATAACTTTGTGCGCAGCATGTTTTTAAAAAGTTAACAACTCAATGTGTTTTTAACGTTTATTTTCGTTAAAATATACACAAAGTAACGGATTTATTCGATTTATTTCAGCGAATAATTCTCATTTAAAAATCTACTCGATTTATGTTAGACGTATAAAAATGTATTGGCGATAAATATTGGCAGTAATAGCGTTTTAAATACGTAAATTCTGGCAACATTACGTACACCCGAACGAAAAATAAATAAACCGATACTCTCACTATATTGAAGCCGCGTTCAAAACATTATCCATATAATATTATAGGTACAATTAGCTTTACTGAAAACAAGAAATAAATTTAGTATTTACGTACAAAATAACATACAAAAAAATTTAGGATCTATACTCACTAGAAGACAACTATCTACGTATATGATAAATAAATGTTTTTTTTATTTATTGAAACATCTAACGCTAATTTTAAACAAAATGCATTAAAAAGAAAAGAAAAATCAATACATAACATACCTATATGATTTTCTCAGAAATATAGTAATAAGCACGTTTAATGTTTAACTTATTTGTCTTTAAATTACTAAGCCACAATCCATTATTTACAATTAATTTTGTTCTATAAAAGAAATGGAACCCAGGCCAGCCCTTAGTAGCGTAGCCACTGGGCCACTCCATCCGCGTGGGCGCTGGAAACGCCTCATAAAGCCGTGCTGTTTAAACAATCCAAGTTTTGTAACGGTTAAACACTGCTTCGTATTATCTAACACCTTCTAATTACGAGCATTAAGCATTTAGTACATTGAACGGATATAAAAGGTTCATTGAACTATGGCTAAAGCTAGGCTTTGTTTTGTAAAAGGGGATACAGTGGTAGATACCACCTCGTTCCCGGGACTCCGCTCGCCTAACATATCGATTAAAAATATGAAATGCTAAAAGAATTTTTCAAATAGGATACGTATTGAGAAGGTACTTCTAGAGTCAAACAAGAAACACATTAAGTTACATATATAAAGAATCGTTCCACGAATTGTCCGATGAATATTGCTATAAAGAATATAGCCTGTTACAAAGTTAATAAAAAATGCAAGCACCATTTTTATTTATTAGTTAGTTGGCGACATAACTCGTTGGATGAAACAGATGTCAAATAATTCTTGTAATTCGTGCTTGTGTACATAATGGCTGTAAAAAGCGGTTTAGCATAAAATTAACTATAAACAATGCCTATTCAGGAAGACAAATTAAAACATTCTTGCCACAATGGAGTGAATTGTCTTGGGGAGGATATACTTGAGTAACGAGGGTGGAAAAAGCTTCTGTAACTTAGAGAAGATCTTATGTACAGGTGTGCGTTAAGAACTAGTACTAGTGCAAGTCTAATCAACATCTATTTAAATTCAAGAAAATAATATTTTGTAATCTACACTTCTGTATAATCAAATTCATCATAACTTATTCCAATCAGTACATTAATTAATATTTTTGATAAATGTTATTGGAATAGTCAAAAAGTAGATACTACATAGGCCAAATCTAGTTTTTTGACTTTTTCTTACTGTTTGTCAGCCCTTATGTTACTGCATCACAAGAAAACCACTGGGTAGGGCTAACATATGAAGTAGGTACTTTATATATCAGTTCTGAGAAATCTGCACTACCGTTAAAACCTGCCTAGGGAGTAGGGACGAACCCGATCGGAGCGTAGATGAGTCGTTTAATAAAATCAGTAGACACTGTTTATTTTATGTAAAGTTTATAATATAGCGAGTCTCGTTTAAAATGTTATATATTAACGTAAAAAAAGAAAAAATCAGTTTTTCTCAATCATCGAGATCGTTTCTAGAAACCCTTGTTATATGCAAACGCTAACGATATCATTATTTTTTTTTTCACACTATTCATGACCTCTCACTGATCGCACTTTATAGTCCTACGCGTAGGTACAATTACTACCAGACGGACAGATTCACGTTAAAAATAGATAGTACATTAGCATATCACCGACTGCCCGCTGGGCTACCGTGTCTCGGGACATTCGTCAAATTATTTATACATGCGCTGACGGCCCACCCATCGCTTACGTACCTACGCGCTTTGAATCCAACATTTTTACATACGGACGTTGATTTTAGTATTCTAAATAAAAATTAAAGATTAAAATAAAGTACACTTACTGGAAACGTTAGTCGAAATAAATAATTTACAAACTAAAATATATCAGTTTTAGTTAAAACTATAGGTAGGTATTTTTGTTTTTTTTTTTATTTTTATAACATCTTCATATCTATAATACTCATATAATAGTAAAATTTTGACCGAGTCGAATCTATTACCTATATTTTTTTGGAAAATCAAAAAAGTAGCTGAATCTAGGAGTACCTAGTAGTTTTAATTTATCTTTTTGAGAAAAACACTCAACAGATTTCGATGAAATTTGGTGTAATGATAGCTAGTGATCCAATATATACGATACTTTTTAAATCAGAGGAATATCAATTCTCTGAGAAATCTATACCAACTACTAAAAAGTATCTGGACGAATCCGAGCGAAACAAGGGTGGGTTGCTAGTCTCGTATATAAACGTTTGCCATATCCTAGAATACTTTGTATAATTCCATTAAAACTGCAATGTTAATATACAAATAGGCACTTTTATTATCTTACAATGCCTTTATAATTTTTTTACTCAACATTTTCTCTTCATTTATGAAACAACGCGTTTATTGTATTTGCAAAGTTAAAATAAATGTTGAACATTTTGCTACAATAATAAAACACTAATTGTAGGAGCCGTCGCCCGCGTTTTGTATTCATATTCCACACGAGTACAATCGAGATAAATTTGATTGTAGACTAACTTTAACCGTTCGTTTCCCTCCGCCTGTGATTTTTATATCAGGAACTGGGCAGATTTTTGAAATGTTTTTGGAACACTTGTTACTCCTAAAACTAAAACTTATCAATGTGTATGTTTAGTACACAGACTTTAGTATGTAAACTTTATGACCTGAAGTAACTCATAGGCTAATGATAGACACCTTCCGGGTCGCGATGGTCGTAAAATGCTCAAAATAGAAAAGTAATGACAAAAATATACGTTAAATAATAGAAAATATGCTAAATTAACAACTACTTTCTTAAAGTCGGGTAAAAATAAGTTTTACTTTACTTAAAACTAGTCTTTTCCGGCTCCGCTCGCGTTAAAAGAAAATAAAAAATAAAACATTTTTCTCCCGTTTTCTTGCAACATTTGTCATTGATGCTCCGCTCCTATTGGTCGTAGCGTGATGTAATATAGCCTATAGCCTTCCTCGGTAAACCGACTATGCCATACAAAAATATTTTTTCAATTCGGACCTGTAGTTCCTGAGATTAGCGTGTTCAACCCAACAAACAAACTCTTCAGCTTTATAATATTAGTATAGACAAGCCAAAGTACACACATTATCATATCTGTGCAACAACAAATATGATAGTCTACACTCTACACATCCACGGGACAGACTCGCATTTGTTCCACTCATCAAGTCAAAACACGTGGGAACAATGGTCGTTTATTAAATATTCGAGTCGTAATAACTCGGTAATCAGCCCGCGAATATTGCAAATGGCTATATTATACAGTAGCTTAGTGGACTTTTAGCTGTGGCTTTTATTTTTTACATTAAAAATGAGGTTGTCTAACTTGTAACCTTCTTGGTTAATTGTATTGATTATTTTTTTATACAGTTTTCATACATCGTGGATGTATGTATGTAAATTATACAAAAACCTATTACGTCCGTTACGTACAAAATTACCAAAAACAACTTCGTTTTCACTAGAATTTTAAATATTTCAACATTCTTTTTATGCAATCGTTAAATGGAAAAATCTTTAACCCTCGCTCGCTGTAGTGTAACGGCATTATTTTTAGTTTTTCGGCGATTATATTCGGATCCCAAAAAGAGAGAAAACTAGCTAGTTTATTGCACCGAAAAATTCTTCTGAACTGCAATCTAGAATAAAATAGTTAACGCGGGCCTTAGAAACGTTTTTCGTCAGTCACTCGGTGTTATATTTTCAATCCGTAATAGGCCCGATTCCGTCGCGTCGTTCCCTGAATACGGAAAGCGAATTTTGCGGGTATTCCTAAAAGAGAAATTGTAGAGGAGCAATATGTAGTAAGGGTTTTGTGCGCTAACCCCTCGCCGGAAAACGCTGGTTTAAAAACTGCACGGGGCTTTTAAATAAAAAATCTATTTCAGTTAGACACTTAGATGTTATTGAATTTGGAATACGCGTAACCAATGTGCAAATTTTATCGCAAAAGGTATAATAGAAAGTATATAGTATGTGACCAGAAGATGTAAATACCTCGGTAGTAGTCGGAGCTTCGATTTTTATTTGAAGTAAATGTATCAATAATAATCATTGGAATATTTCTTTTTGATTTCGTGTAAGAAAAATCGTCGTAGTCCTCACATGATCTTGAAAATTGCGTACCAAATAGATACCTATGTAACAAAAGGTAATTCAATAGATAAATAATAAGATTGCTTCAAATTAATTTAGATATATTATCGCTTATTTTAAAACTATGTAAGTAGAAACGTATTAAGATTGTGATCGAGAACATCAGTATTACTATTATATAAGAATTTATTTATATATATTGAAGTTAACGTTATCAAAAACTACTTTTAAGGCTTAAGGCACTACTTTTAACAGACATTTATCACGTCTAAATAATGTATTTCTTTTAAATATACTCACATGGCGTTAAATAATTAATAAATCTTATGTTCAGTTTCATGTTTAGAGACATGGAGAAGGTCGAAAGCAATTATAAGATACCTACATCTACAACTAGGTTAATAATACATTACACTAGGATCTAAACACTGGTTGTACTCTCTGATATACAATATTGGTATAAATAAAATCATAATAAAAGAAGAATAAACATTAATTTCTAATATCTATGTACATTAAAATTTAAACAAATATACCGTCTCCCAGTAGCCCAGTGAAATACTAGTGTAGCGGGTTCTTATCCCGAGTCTCGTATCTTTGATATTGTTATGTGAAAATCCAACATGATTACAACAGACCTTGTGAGAAAACTTGTATATATATATGTATTAACTAGCGACTCGCCCTCGCTTCGCTCGGGCTCTTCCCTAGATTTAGCACAGGCAAAGCCGCGGGATCTGCTAGTTACGCATATAAACCTTCCTCTTGAACCACTCTATCTATTATAAAATACCGCATCAAAATCCGTTGCGTAGTTTTAAAGATTTAAGCATAACATAGGGATATAGGGACAGAGAAAGCGAATTTGTTTTATACTATGTAGTGAAAGTGAAGAGAACTTATCAAGTTTTTACAAGACATGAAGTCTGCCAATATGCTCTGTAATATGATAGTGCAGTTTACTATAAAATACACTAATTTGCTTCAAAAAATCGAACCCGCGAATTGATTACCCAAGGTAGTTTGATCGCCGTGCCTATCACAATTCGTAACTAGTAGCCAAAATATAGCAATTCAAAATGTAACATTACAAGCTGCAATATCAATAAATCATCGCGTCGATAGCGCGTGTAATTAAAGGCAGGCATCCATCACTGATACGCTATCAACTGTTGCGATACATGTGTTCCGATAACTGCTGGATGGTGGGATACTTGGTGAGACAATTTACTAATATTTCAAAAATAACCTAGATATTATATATTTTCTTTTAATTTTGGCTAAAAATTATAAAGTTATACTTAAATTTTTTAAAGCGAAACGTATCGGCATTCGACGTATAGTACGGCTGCGGACATGATAGAAAGGTAATTGATAAGCTTTTTGCTAAATATTGTTTTTTTTTATTCCTGATTAAGGTTTAAAGAGTCAAAAATCAATAATATTGTCCGGTAATTTGAAAATTTCGAAACTTAACTATTCCATTTAATGCAGGACGGACAGACAGACAGGATAGCATTTGTTGAATCAACAATACTTTTTATACGCATAATGAAATTATAACTGAGTAGAATCTGTACATTAAATAAGTATTTTTTGAAAATGGTCATTATTATCAATACAAAGATGCAATTTATAGTTTTAATTTTTGCAATCTTTGAATTTTTGTCATTCTGTCGGTGCCTATAGCACGAAATATCCACTGCTAAGCCTACGGACCGGCACAAGCGAAACTAGGGTGAGTCATTAGTATATTATAAAAAGTAAATAACAAAAAAAAACTTCGAATTTAATATAAAAATCCAGTGTCCAGTGAAGTGTTCGATAAAGTATATTTTCGTACGCGATAGTCTATCTTATCAGCTTATCTCGCAATCTGGCCGGTACATGCTATACCTTGTAACGACACTATTAAAGCCACACTTTACAACTTTACGACTTATTATTGTAAAATGAATTCAATCATTGCTTTTCATTTATTTGCTTCTGATTATGTTTTATTGCTTTAGATAGAAGCTACTAACTTAGATTGAGAACTATGATGGAATTTTGGAACATAGAAATGTAGCGATATTTCGTACCTAGATAGCTTGTTATCGGGTCATATAGAAGACTGTTTACTGCGGAATAATGTCAATTCTCAGAATTCTATACTAATCGTTAGTATATGCCTTAAAACCTATCTATATGATAACAGAAGTATTTGCATTATTACGAAGAAGAAACAAAAACGATCTATGCTAAATATCACGGGAATCAATCGTTCTGACTTCTGTCACTCCCTTAGAGAACTTACCACATTGATTTTCTTAACTAAGTATATTATAAATTTCGCAGCAACATTCTGAACTAAAATAGTATAGTTTCATCGCGCCAATTAAAATAACTGGGAAAGTTTGAATCTGTTACTCGTTCGTTGTTTGTTTCGTAAAATTATGTGTAGAAATAGCTTAGGAGTTAGGTCTTAATTAAATTAACACATAATTATTTCATTCAAGTACATACCTACTCTCGCACCTCTGATATTTTCATGTGCGAATCTTTTCTATCGTGATTACCACTTGTCTTACGGTGAAGAAGACATCGTGAGGAAACCTGCGTGCCTTAGAAAAACCTAGCAAGTTTTTCGAAAGACATGTGAAGTCCGCAAACATGCACTGGGCCAGCGCGGTGGACTAAGGCCTGATCCCCCTCGTACTGAGGGAGGCCCGTGCCCAGCAGTGGGACGTTAAAAAGGGCTGATGATGATGACATACCTACTGTAATAAGTAGCGAATAATAAAACAAATAAAAATGTTTTCTACACGAAGTGAAGTAGTTCGTCGTAAGCTACTGTATAGCTTTAGATAACATGGGAACTTATAAGGATCTCGTATAATAACTTCGATTACTTTTGAAGTATATCGTAAATTTCGTTTAAAAACTTTTATGCTATCTTCTCCATCGCTTCATACTTTGTAACTATCAGCAATAAACCTATAAAACCATTATTTTCCTTTTATTTACACAGTTATAGTTTACAAGTAAAACAAAGTGTAGTTAGTTACACCATTTCTATTTTTTAACTAAAAGACGGATTTTTCTGATCCTTGATTAGTTGGATTTTTCTTCTAAATAAATAATAACTATGAAAACATAGAAAGATTTACAAACAAACAATATACTTGGCTTACGCTATTTTTAGCTATTTATATGTTTTTAAATCGTAGGTTCTAGGTACGACGAACCCGAGCGAGTGTATGCCGCTAGTTGTTTACAAATATTCTATGTTTAATTAACACAAGACTGGTCTGTATGAAGTAATAGCAGATTACTTTGCATTACGATAAATTAGTAAAGTGCCGTATATCTATATAAGTTACAGTTTAAGTACTTATCTAACGTCTCAAAAATATCTAGATACTGCCTTTGGCGCGCGACTTCACTCGCGTGGTTTATTTATTAACAATTTTGTTTCGCTGTCAAATGTCGTAGAGACATATTAGAAAGCTTATGTAATATTTTATTGATAAATTAATAAAAAAATTAATATTTGGATAGTTCCAAAATGAAACGAACAATATTTCAACCTTAATATAAGTATTAGATTCACGGAAATCGCTAACAATAGAAAGTAACCTGTATATATTAAAGTCCTATAAAATATAGAAAGTGATCTGCTTAAGTAGACAAACAAATACACTAATAAATAATTTGTAGCATATATTATATTAGAAAGGATCAAGACTTAAGGTTGTTATATAACTCACGCATATATAAAAAGCTCTGAATGAGTTATAGAGATCATTATAACAATTTAGTACTATTAATTAATAATATTTCTATTTTCAAAGTTATTATTTAATGTTAAAATAATACCTATTTCGTTAACTGTGAGGTCTTAGTTAATAAGTTACGTAAATTGCGAACGTTTAAGTTCCGCCCCAGATCAGGTAATCGATTAGTTTTTATTAGGCACATGGCATTTGTATTGCAAAACTTCGTGCCTAATACATATTATACCCTTTCATTTTCTTCGATTTTGATTTGATTATGACTAACATAAAACTATTTTGACGAAAAATTAAAATTAAAAGACACTGTAAAATGTAAATAACTATGGCTTCGACTTTTTTGCAGATTTATTTAATTTTACAACAATGATTTTATGTAGTCAAATAAAAAAATATTGTTCAGTACTTTAGTGTTTTTTTCAGTGCTATGAAATCAATTTTAAAGAGTGTAGGCACTATCTATAACAGCTTAGTCTCTTTCGTGACCATGATTGCTGTAAAGCATTCAAAGCATCGGGAGTATAAAAATCTAAATAAATCCGCGAAAAATTCGAAATCATAGTTATATTTAATTTTAATAAGGCTTTAGATAACATAAGTTAATATTGATAACAATTCAGTATTAAGGAGTTAGTAATAGTAAAACAGTGGTCAGTGTAAAACAAATAAAAAGAATTTATTGAATTGAAAATACATTTACTTTTACATTAAAGTGCAATCATTTCCTACAAATTTATCCTTCTTTTTCTTTAAAAGGGGATGGCACCCCACGTACCTAGTTACCCCACAGCATCCCTCACACGTATTAATATTATTCTGAACTGACCCTCTTTTATATAAGATGGAGCTGGATTTATCAGACGTTGGTACATTGTCGATTGGGTACAGAAACCTTGCATTTTATAGCTTTATTTAGCATTTACTTGTTTTTAGCGATTGTTTGTAGTGACATTGTGCTTCCAATTTGTTTCAATAATATTAAATGTAATTACTAAAGTTGTACTTTAGTTGTTTTTACTGAGCCTCATCAATTTTTTAGATATTCCTAAAGGTTGTTCAAATAACAATTATCGCTGAACACACTGTAGACTTTCAAAATGAAAACGGTCAGTAAACTCGGTTCGTTAGCTAGAAATGTCACTTCCTTTTGTTTCAAAATTCCCTTTTTTTTCCTATCGATTCTCAGGTAGCGGGGATGATTTATTGCTGGCTTGTTTGTTCAAATAATCGATCCCTAACCATAAGAACGCCAAACAAAAACCGCCCCTAATCACATGGGAATTAGATGGCTTTCTAAATGCATCTTGTTGCAATCTTCCAGTGGATAAAAATACCACATGTGTTAACAAAGGACGCTAAAGTTCGTGAATTTGGTAAAATCGTGCAGGATCAGGTTTTATAGTCCATTTAGTAATTTGTGTTTGGTTAGGAATTAGAGAATTTGTAAGCGACAGGTTGGCAGCGAATGATTGTAGTGGAAAGCATTGTTTAAACAACACACTTATGAGTCAAGTACCCGAGTAAATAAAATACTTGTTAGTTACAAGTTATATTATATTACTAATATAGTAGATGTAGAAATTTATTTACTCAAAATTAATATGAAATATCATACTTATCTACATTATAGTATAGCTTATAATGGTGTATTTATAATACGACGTATAAGCAGTAAAAATGCAAATTTGATGACCCAAAGTTTTTAATATTGATCAAATAATACATAATACATTAGAAATATATTGAAATAAATTAAATAAACACATAAAAATTTAAAAGGCCCTATACTTATAGCTTCATAAATCGTTTATCATTATAAAACATTCCATATTCGCAGAAAACTTAATCTAAAGAACCAGTTTGCGCTCGTTTGTTATTTTATTGTATGCATATTAAATTTCTAGATTTTAAATCTTTCGTAATAGAATGCTTGAAGGTCCCAGATTCCATTCTGCGTAAGTCAAATGATATGTATGATCTACATTGTACCAATATTGTCTCAAGGCTTTACTTTTAAGATATATGTAGTCACCTTATTTTACGTCCCATTGCTGGGCACGGTTCTCTAAGAAATAGTGGTTTCCTTACGATACTTTCCTTCACCGTAAGAGAATAACTATCAGAGGTTTGAGATCCAGAATTTGCACTCGCATTACTCAATTCCCAAATCGAATACATTACCACTGGACTACCACTGCCTTCCTAACTTATAATAAAAACGGAATATTTATATCAGTAAACATTTTAAGTTGAACAATCACGACGAACTTAAATTAAAAATAATCTTAAAAGAATTTGTCAGAGGTTAAGTTTTTACTTTCCAAGACAGAAGGATATTAAAGTAATAAACACACTTTCGCATTAACAATTTCAAAAGACATGGCGAATTTTATAGCTAGAAACTAACTAGAAACGTCATGAGATCATTATCTATTTAATTTTATTGTAGTGTTTTTAAAAAGAATGAATATTAAGATATGCAGATAGGTCCGTAGGTAGCCTCGCTCGTGGACGCCAAGAATGTGATGTCAATGACATTTTAAAAGCTACCGAAATGTGCAAAAATATTTTATATGGACTTCTCTCTTGTTAAAGTATATATGATTATTATCTTATTATTAGAAGTTAAAAGTTTGTTTGTTTGCGTACGCGAGCTTTAAAACCAAAAACTGTATCTAAAGAAGCTTTTTTAAAGGATACAGTTATTTAATGTATTCTCATTTGTAAAATTTTTTTTTCATGGCAATAATTATGAATTTACGAGTTTTTACAGAACAAAGCATGTGGTCCCACACCGTTCTTATCTAGATCAATCCGCTAAGAATACAAAATTATCCCATGAATATTTTTTTACTTAAGAACTATATTAACACATTTAATAATAGCCTTATTGTACATGTATATGTAAAATCCCATACGAGATACAATCTAATAGAAACAGCAAGTAATAAATAATGAGTACTTAAATTTTATTACAGCTTCTGTTTTTTGTGCTCGAGCTCCGTCACACACCTGTCTCCGGACGAACGATGGGACTATAGATAATATTCTAATATAATAATAAAAACTTTTTGTCGTCAAAACTTTTTACATACTATTGTAAACGAAACAATATCAGCAATAAATTATCGTCCGTTTACTGCCAACATTTAATTTTAATTGCCTCTTAATGAAAAGATCGCTCGAAGTTATACAAGGCTACCAATAAAATTAAGGCTACGCTTTATGTTTTCTCAAACTGTACTTTTGCGAAATTGCAAAATACGTCTCATATTATCCTGCTAGCATGTAAATGTAGTTAGTTTCCTAGAAAGCGTTTATGTTTTTATAGCCTTTTCTGGTATTAAGTATTATTTTATTGCAGATTGTTATTGTGATGAATAGTCTGCTTTAAAATTGTAAATGACAATATTAAATTTTCAATATAGTTTAAGCAAATTAATATTTTTCGCTCGTTAAATAAAGTAGATATAAGATTACCATACATGGAAGACATTTGAGAAAAACTATAATTGGCATTATTACTTTATTATTGAAAGAGAACCCAAAACAATAACTTTGAATTTTTGTCTGTTTGTTGCTTTGTCTGTGCGTTTGTGTGCGATAATCTCAAAAAGGGCTTACTAATTTGGGTGCGGTTTTCACAAATGTACTGCGGTAAGCTTAAACTGTTTGGTTTATTGCAATCGCTTCCTAAAAAAATTAAGCTAATATTTTACAACAGTAAATTTAAAGAAACACCTACCAATTATACCTATACCACTGACTATCAAAATATTTCTAAAGATTCAAAAGAAATACTTTTTAAAAGTAAAACAAATGGATATTTATTGATTTACTTACGCTTTCGTTTCGTTTTTCTTATAGCTGAGAAAGGAAATATTATGTACCTTATTGGAGAAAATGGATCTAATATATCTAATTCGCTCTCTCCTATCTTGGCTTATAAAGTTACAACTTTAGATATAGATGTTATATAACAATACATAAACAAATCATCTCATCACGCTGTTCCGAATTACGGAGAGCAAGTTTGATTTGTGAAGCGGAAAATTGAGTGAACAAGAAAAGTTCGACCTCAGCCTCTTAGCCGCGCCCTCTAGTCTCCACCGACAGCGATACATCCATGCAGCTATTCTGATTTAAATATCCTATTAACTTACACGCGACCTTGACGAAGAAAAGATTTAAAGCATATAATATGTAGATGAATTGGATTTGTAATATTTGCAGGAATATTATTGTATTTCTTGTTTAAAATAAAAAGAATAGATATTTCTTGTTTAAAATAAAAAAAAAAAACCCTTTGTCTTAGGAAGATTTTTTTTGAGATAAAATATATTTCAATTTGTAATTGCTTTGGGACGTGATTAGGCTGAATGCGCATATTAGATCAGTAGAACCTTATAGAAATGTGTTAAAATTAATTATTTGTAACAAAATTTTGAAATGTAAATGCAATTTACTTGTTAAGACTGTGTCTCACTCTCTCAGATCTATACGTTTTATGAAATTATAAAATAAATATATCTATATACATGTTATATACCAGAATAGTACCGTGTCACGACTCGTGACTGTTATAACATCTTTGATTGGCTATTAAAAGTTGCTTATTCGAAGTACTCAAGCGTCGACGGCATTATCTCGTAAGACCTTTGGTAAACTTAATTCCCACTTTAAATTAGATTTTATGATCCCTTTGACAAATACCCAGTACAAAGTCGCACAACACGAAGCAAAGATACATTGAGTAATTAAGTTAACTTTAATATAGAAAATTGTATATTTTCTTCGTCCTCCACATTTCAAAAAGTTGTTAAGAAAGTTGAGATACTTTTAACGCCTCCTAAGCACGGCCCCCCTTAAATAGTATGGATATTAAACAAAGTGACTACGTTGGCTAAGTGCGAGTTGGTGGACAACCTTACGAAACATTGCTGTGACACGGGCTACCTCATGATGTTCTCCTTCACCGTAACAAAGTTTGTAAGTTTTTAAAATGATTCACACATGAAGTCGGTGCGAGAATCGGCATTTGAATCTGCTTAAATGAACAAATTATTTGTTAACCTATTCAATAGGTTTACACTGTACAATACACATATTTACGCATGCTGACTAAAACACAATAGAAATGTTAATATCGCCACAACAATTATTTTGGTTCCGACACCTACCCTATTTACTACAAATGTCAAATGGTTGTACGAATGATAAATTAACTGCTCCCAAAGGTCCGCTGTTTTTGTGAATATTCATTCCGTTGTACCATAACGTTTATATACTAATTAACACACAAAAAATTGACGACACGTTTGACGCAGTTTGCAGTGACCCTACTTTCTTGTGCCAGCGGTCGCGGGTTCGAGTCCTGCTGGGGGCTTTCATTTGTTAAACTCGGCTGTTTGTACTCCAGTCATGGTGTTTATGTTTATAATATGTATGTATTTAAACTTATATTATGTAGTATATCAACTACCTGGTATCCGTAACACAAGCTATCATCGTAGCTTACCACGGAACTAGATGGCGCTGTGTGTAATGATGTAATATTTTTATTTATTTAATAAAAAAAATTAAATACCTAAGTTACCAAAAAATATATAAAAATATTAATGTAACTTAATCTATATTTCACTTTGCACTGGTTTATCAGATAAGCGTGCTATGTATACTCTCGGCAAAAATAGGCTATCAGCTTTCATAGGTGTTGCCAACCGAAAATTGCACAGAATTGAATTGAATTCTCAGTGTTAGTTGTCTAAATTATAATAGGTATTTTATTTATGAGCCCACTTTCCACAGCTGGGCACGGGTGTTTTTTATACACGAGAACGAGGGTTAGTCCAAGTTTTTAGGAAACTTGCTAGGTTTTCTCACATGTCCAGGTTTCCTGATGATATTATCCTTTACCGTAAATAAGTGGTAAAAATATTGGAAATGACTAGTGAAAAGGCCAGGGATTTGAACCCGCTTCAATTGTTTGACAAGCGAGTGCTTTCCACTGTGCTAACACATCTTTATTATTTATTTATTACCGCATTAATGCTATTTGTCAGTTAGATAATAGGTACATGAATTATGTATTTACATCAGTTCGTAAATGTTGATTTTGTTAAACATTATTCAATTGTCTGTCTTCTTAGACAAGATATAGTACAGTAGCAAAGGCTCTGACGCTGTATATTGCGATATATGTCTGAGATTTGTCTTCCTCTAAACATACGTAATAAAAATAAATACCTAGAATGTATAGGTATTTATTAGCATAAAATTTTCTGTTCCTAAGAAGAAAAAAAGGAAAGGAGGGACATTATGCTTTTATACACTTTTAAGTCTTAAATAATACTGGACGTACTATGAATTATATAGAAATACTCTTTTAATATCAGGTCTTAATTATTAAGATGGATCCCTCTTAATGATTCTGTTTCTAAACTAAGTCTACGTTGAAGTGGAACCTTTTTACTTGTACCTACTCATGGAAATGCAAATGGCGCCGCACAAAGATCTAAGATACCACCTCAATCTCAAGATGAAATAATGTAAGGAGCTCAATTATTCTTTATAACAAAGAAAATAATTATAGACGCTTGTTTTATTATCTTACTGGAATATTTAAAATTTTATAAAAGCGCCGATTTAACTTTACATTCCTCCTCTGTATTGATCTCTGAGAAATCATCATCAAACGCCATCCACGTATTCGTTGTACGTAATTAGCTAAGAATAGTCGAGTTAGTCACTTGTTAGATAAGGCAAATCCTATAATACATAATAATAAGTAAATAAATTAACATTTTATATATAATAGTTACTCATTACTGTCTCCCTACCATATTTTTTAATTGCTTCAAAAATCTTAGATGTAATATTTACTAACAAGTATGAGGATGGACAGCTTTCAGACTCGATAAAGCTTATTTTGACCAAAGCTTTGCTCGTATAGTGCGAAGCCATTTATTGTCACGTCGCGTCGATGTTTTATTCATGAGAAACCTCAAAAATCTGGTGAAAAGATAACGGTAGAGATGATTTAAAATTTTAAATTCAAAAAGCTATAAGCTTATTTCATTTAAATATTCTGTACTACAAATAAAATTGTAACATTCATTATTTATCATAACCAATAAGACCGGTAAAGATTGAGAAACCCTATTTTTTTGTCTTGGAATGTCACGAATCCATTTGATTTTACTTTCACTACTATATAAAATACATATGAACATAAAAGAATGCAATAAATATACTTCAAGTCACAAAAACAATAAGCAATAAAGACTTAGAAATAAAAAGAAAAGTCTCTACCCACATAACCTGAACCTTACAAACATAAACAATCTAGAACTGTGGGCACTGACCAGCGAGGTGTCGCAGGATGCAGAGCCATAAAACGCTAGTTCCAACTTTACGAGCCCGCGGTTTCCGCGGCCGTACCGCAAATAACAATAACTCCCACTAAACTAAATCTAAAAACTAAAATTGAGTACGTACACGCCAACTAAACATGTTCTAGAATCGACGCAGTTTTTATAAGAAAATGTATCAAGAAATAAAAGCACGCAAGCCAAACCCTAGAGTTTTTTGTCTCACGCATGTAATGTATTCACCCCAAATGATCGGAGCGATGAGGGAAATTCTGGTGACTAAGCGGGCGGGTGGACGTAGATAACAACCTGGACTTGCCTTGTTTTGAGCAAAATACTAAACTTCAGTAAACATTTTCTATTTCCAGTGATTTATTTGAACAATTTTATGTAGCGAGTGCACTCTTATGACTAAGCACATATCTTAGATATAAAACTTAAGTCTATTTTCACAATCTATTTGGTTAGATGCCGTCTCATTTAAAACTGTTTTATATAAGAACATACTGGGTAACTTCCAACATCAACGCAAACACTCCTGTGCCAGAAGTTGAGGTCCCACTCGTCCCTGGCAAATGTTAGTACAAATCCAACAAATATGTGGCATTACAAACAAGTCTTACGTATTTGCGAACCAGAGAATGTACCGAAACTATTTTAGTATCAATTTCAGTTCCATCTAAAGTCTATACATATAAAATTCTAATTGAGTAGAACTTGAACAATAAATATTTTGTTATTGTTATGGATATAGATGCTGTTTTAATTCAATTTTTTGTCAGTCTTTCTGTTTGTGATGGCATCTCGAACAACTACGGGACATATTTTAATAAAATTTGGTATGATGAAGGCTAGTTATCCGCGTCTAAATATGATATATTTTTTACTACTGGAAAATATTCAGCCCTGAGACATCTATACTAATCGTCATAACGTGCCTAGAGGCGAACCCGAGCGAAGCAAGGATGAATCACTAGTCTAACATATTAATTTGATATTTTATCGTGGCCTCATATAATTTTATATAGATCGAGTAAGTCGTCTTTTTATAAAAAACAAAAGGAATAACTCCAATTCTTAGAAGTTAATGTTAAAATGCATAACCTAACACATCTTTAACGAAGAGCCGAAAAAGCGGCATCCTTTAAAGACTATCTTTATCAGATTGTATAGTGCTCTCCTGACGTCGAGTGTTTTGCTAAGGCTCCCGGTTATGCAAATGGCGGAACGGCGAGATCGCGCCCACATAATATTGCTTTTGCTAATTTATCAACACCGTAAAATTGGAATCGATTAAATAAAACTCGGCATATTACAGTTAATTGGAACTCTTATATGAAATGTACACATTTGCATAAATTTTATTTCGATTTATATATGAATGAAATTAAAACATTATTCCATGTAGCATTTCTTAGTATCTAAAATCTAAATACATCTATTGGTCAATTCAAAGCATAATCACGTATAATGGAGAAGACACAAAGGAGATTGGTCGAATCAACAAAAAAAATCTAGACAAATTTGAAAAAGATCTATTCAATTATTTGGTAACCAAAACTATCAGAAAGAGATTAGGTACTACCTCACAGCGTTTATATCGATGACAGAATAAGTCGGGTGCCATCGTAGATTTGTCTTCAGTATTATATTACACACATTTGAGATTAATATACGTAGTCTAAAAGCTATAATAGAGCAAACCTGGCAAAAAGCCAACCGATCGGACGTCAACCTTCTAACACACCCACCGTATAATGACCGCTGTCGACGAAAATGAAAAATTAACCGAAATGTCACTCAAGATGCTTCCAAGATAAAAAAATGAATAAGAATGTGAGAAATTTTTTATTTGTATTATTTGTGATGTTTTGAACTTAAAAAAAGATATATCTGCGTTAGATAAATAACTTTAAGTCGAATATTATGTTGATATTTGGTATGTTTGTTTGAGGCGTTTTTAAATTTCTATATTAGCCAGTACGAAAGTTAAGGGTAATGTAAGTTTTAGGAATAAGCATATCACATTACTAGCATAAAGCAAAAAATGTATTTTTTAACAACCTGTACGGACACGGAATATTTTTTTAACCGCAAGAGAAATTATACGTATATAAAAAGTCTCGGAGTATTGTTTGTTTAAAAAATAGCACTTTTATGCAATATTTACTACCATATAAGCTATGTAACTATACATTTATCACATATATCACATACTTCCCATGGCTACAACCTACGAGGCACAGTTTATTCCGGTCAGTGGAAATACTAACAGGCATTGTATTATTGCCTGGACGTGTCGCAGACGGCACTCGTTTTGCCATTATTTGAAATAGGGCTGCGACAATATTAAAGGTTAAACATTTTTAACCGACTTCAAAAAAAGAGGAGGTTATATGTTTCATATATCTAACATTCAATCCTCCTGTGTTAATTGTAGGCTGAATAATGACGGCGCTATAACAAAGTAATTCTATTAACTTCGCAAGTAATTCTATCCATTTATGAAGCTCGTGATAATATTTTTACATAATATAAATGGAAGTTTGATTGTGTGTCCATGTCTGGTCATATTTAAAGACAGGCTAATAATAAATCGCTAAATAGGATAGACTAATGATAAATCTTAAAAGTGGATAAGCTTCAATGTACACTAATATTATTAAGTGGTAAAGTTTGTATGAAACATTTTTTTACTAACATGAAGCCATATTTTCGAGTGCTATATCTCTTTTTAATTCCAATAAAAATGTGCTTGCTGTCAGAAATCATAATAACATTAATTGAAGACGAAAAAACTCGGACTTTGGACTGCTTTGTCAGCTACTGTTAGGTTATGTATACATACATACATATATACATGTACATGTATGTATACATACATACATATATACATACATGATACATATATTATATACGCACCGGAGTAAAGTCAGGGTAAGTCAAAAGACACCAAGCGCCTTACTAAAGTAATAAGTAGTTAAAAAAACAATCGCCTAATTAAGAGAGAAGAACAAGTGGATGTTATCAAAGTTAAACATTTTTACAAAAACAAATTGCTGTAAAGACAATGAGCAGTAAAGTGAATGTCAACTTATCACTCGGTATCTACTTGTGCAAACATCGTAAAGAATAATTACTTTAAACTCCTCTCACTGCTATAAAAACTTAACATTGAAATATTTTATACGCTTCATGCTTGTTATATCTTATTTTATTATGGCACTTCTTAAATTAAAGGATTTAACATGTAATCTCTAAGGAAGCTGCAGGTTCTTGGAAGTTGAACTTTATAACGGTGTTTTTTAATCAAATGAAAAAAAAAATTTTAAGTTTAATTCGAATTCAAATAGAATATTAAACTATATGATAATATTATGTAAAACAATGTTAGACGTAAATCCCTGAATAAATATTGTTACGTCAATTGAGATCCGGTAACAATTCTAGATTTTTTTTCGCAACGTTCTAGCATTTTTGTTATTTTTCGCGCGTTATTTTTTTTGGAAACAAAAACTTCTTGAATAAAGGTATATTATTATTATTACAATTTATCTTTTAATAATGTTAATTTTGTATAATGTGATTTCTTTATTAATTAATATTTAAGGTTTTATGTGCATACAGATTATAAAATATATAAATTCCAATAAACTTTTCTATTCTTCCCTAGGCTCTAAACGATACGCCTAAGCCATAACCGCCTCATATCTTTAACGACGTAGGAGTCAGCGCTGTACGCTTTACGATACAAGCATTGTTTATTGTGCCTTGCCATTGATATTGCGGGTACGCGTATATTGGAAATGCTCACATTCGATCTGAAATTCTTCGCGCATATTGAAGATAGAAAAGTCGAGAAAGCTATTATTATTATTTTTTTAAATTAATAATTTGTAAACGAAGTATTGTTATACTTCTACATATTCTTTATGATCACTGAAGCGATTTCAAAGTTCTTCACTGAAAGAAATTCGCAATGTTTCAAGGCAATTTTTGTGGATGTACTATTCAAACAAAACCACGTACAAAAACTAGTTGGAAGATAATGGCATTAATAGATTATTATCAAGTACTAATCGTAATAAATATAAAATATACGTATATAGTTTTTTACGTAAATTTTGCATAGTAGAAGACATTCACCTCAATGTGTTTGTTTCATCCAGTCTAAGGAAAATACAGCAAAGCACCGAAATGGTAAATTTTTAATAATTTAAATGAAGTCATGCTATTTCATTATGAATAACTCAAAAGTCTTTAGATTTTTAATAACAATTACAAGATATAGCTTACACATTATTACCACCCAAAATTTCTGGATAATTCCAAAAATATAATTTTCGAGTGTACATTACGCGAGGAATGCATCATGAGTAACAGATCCCGGCGGCCACGTGTCGATGCGTCGTGTCGTTAAAAGCACATTAACTGTTCGCCGCCGGGACGCCGGCACCGGATACTGATTGAAGATGACAACGTCTTATCGAAAACAGCTAGGTAGTAGGTACTGGCTAGTTAGTATCCAGGTTCTATGCCTATCTGAGCTAAGATTAGCTTCTAGTTTCTATACTAGTCTATCTAGATCTAAGTACTGGTTGTGCGAAAGCGACCTAACTAATCCTGATATATAATAATTAATATATGTTCCGACATTACTACACAGCGCCATCTAGTTCCGTGGTAAGCTACGAAGGAAGCTTGTGTTACGGATACCAGATTGTTGATATATTACATATATAAGTTTAAATACATACATATTATAAATAAAAACACCCATAACTGGAATACAAACATCTGAGTTTAACAAATGAATGCCCCCAGCGGATCTCGAACCCGCGACCACTGGCGCAAGATAGTAGGGTCACTACAACTGCGTCAACGTGTCGTCGAGTTGATATGAGATTTTTTTTTTTTTTTATGATAAAAAGAGGGCAAA
Source organism: Boloria selene (assembly GCA_905231865.2). Taxonomy (NCBI): domain Eukaryota; kingdom Metazoa; phylum Arthropoda; class Insecta; order Lepidoptera; family Nymphalidae; genus Boloria; species Boloria selene. The sequence continues at coordinate 609,070 of HG993145.1, forward strand.
CGGGCAGGAGGCTCACCTGATGGAAAGTGATCACCTCCGCCCATGGACATCCGCAAGCCAGGCTTGCAGATGCGTTGCCGGCCTTTCAGGAAAGGGAGGGATGGAGGAGGGAGGGAAGTGGGAGGGAGGGGAGAACGAAGGCGGAGGATGAAGGGAAGAGGGAGGGGGGAAGGAGAGTGGGCCTCCCGGACTCTCACTCACCGGACGAAACGCGACAGCATAGCTGCCACTTCACGCCGGTCTTCTGTGAGAGAGTGGTACTAATGAACTATACGGGGCGTGCCGGCCCATTCGGTTGCTACCCGAAGGTAACAAGCATGGCACTACCACTTAAAGGTTTTCATTATTTTTTGAAAAAAATAACGTTAGTGTTTGCAATAAATATCCCAAATTAATATTAATACTCAGTCATGGCATAATAAAAACAGAAATGTATTAATAAAGTTGACTTGATACTCGTACATCGTGTCATCCTTGATCAATCACATTTATGCTCACCTGCGGTCTTTACTCGCTGTTTTAGTGCACAAAAACCAGTACTTCACTCATTACCAATTTTAACTTAAAGGTGTTCAAATTCGCAGAAACATTATTTTAAATAAAAAAACGCTGTATTCAAGTACACTTGCATATTTTAAGAAAAATGTGTTTCGCATTTCCATATTTTCGCTTAATTACTAATTAAAATGCAATTAAGCGACTGATAAACCAGTCATTGCAACCGATGCCTTATACGAATGATCTACCGCACACTTTCCACCGCATGATGCAAACGACTTCACCGAGCCAGTTCTCCATAACCGACCATAAAACACTAAACGTAAAGCTTATTCTAAAGCCTGTTTTTCGGGCACAGAGCTATCGTCGCTATATTTACCGGCACATGGCCTGACTAAAATAAATAATGCCATTTGACTTAAACTAATTCTACGTTCGTCGAAACTATAAAGTTACTGACTCGGGAGTTATCTGTGCAGACGGAATGGTTACAGTTTTATGATGACGATTGTATTACATATAAAATATAAAGGTTTATTTCGGATTCATCTAAACTGACGAAATACTCGTCCACGTTTAGATTTTTGTTGTAAATAGGTAAATATAAAATATAAACGCGTATGTATGTTCGTTACTATTCGATGCAGAACTTCGATGTAACATTATGAACAGATTTTGAGGAAAGTTCATATTGTAATTTATAAAGATATATTAATAAATACATAATTGAATTACGCGGGCGGAGCCGCGGGATAATACTAGTCAAATTTAAAGACAGTTTATAAGTAGCGGGTGTGCACTCTGCAACTACTTCAGAATGTAGATCAAGACTCGACCTTATACTTTTATTTTGAAATTATCATAAAGCAAAGATCGAAACTTCTAAGGACCGAGGAGGCCGCTTCCATTCTTTCTTCTATTTCACTCGCCCGAGATTGTAGGAATATTAATCGCAGTTTCTGATTCACGTATTTGTTGTACGAATGCCGAGTTGACTAATGAATGCTAATGAAGCGATTTTATAACATTCTAACTCGAAGCTTTCGTTTCAGCCACTAATTGCCACTCTTAAAAGCTCTCGGTTTTCCTTTTTACATCAGTTACTTTTGATGCTGTAAACAAAAATAAAAATACCTCAAAGCGTTCTATTTAAATTGCATAAAATTCTCTTATGACAATTATTAAAATTATGCGTGATATTCCTACTTATGAAAAATACATATTGAAAATACTCGTAAAAGTGTTTTAAACTTTTGAACTTACACGTTCAATCTTTTTGTCAACCGAACTCGAATCTTTTTCAATAATGTTATTAGGTGCTTTAGCGGGAAGTATCTTTGGAATATTATTAACTTTATAATTCTACATTATGCATGCCCATCTCATTGGGAATAATTTGATCGCTGTGACACAGAATAATTTCGTATTCATTCTTATTCAATATTCGAATGGTCTTTTCTTCAATGTAATTCATGTTTTTCCTCAATTTATGAGTCTTTTAACTAAATTTAAATAATTTTTGTTCTTCTTAGCATTTTTCGAATCATATAGAATAGAGACAGCAAAAAGGACTGGTTAAGATAAGATAATTAATCTATATGTTAGAGATGGCGATGGATTTAATATTACACTGTCACAATATACTTCCGACATGGTCAATGTGCTCGTGTGGCACATTCGAGTATCCACGGTACAGTAGACACCATAGAGAAAAGTAATATTATATGGTAGACCCACTCGCGCTATTGACTCACGCTTTATAACATTTCCAATGACATGTGTCAAACACTATTGTCCAGTACCGTCAACTACCCTCATTCATGTATGAAATAACGAACATGGCAATACAACTAACTATTATTCATTATTATTGTCTAACATATATTAAGATTAGGTTTAACTAATTTTTTTTTCATTGGTTACAGATGCGGTTAGCGTAGAGTAGCAGAATGTGGGGCGCATTGACGCTCGCGCTGGCGGCGCTGGCGACGGCGCACGCACTGCAGCCGCGGTGTGAGGAGATCACGATACCCATGTGCCGCGGCATCGGGTACAACCTTACCTCCTTCCCGAACGCTTTGGACCATGACACGCAAGAGGAGGCCGGACTTGAGGTGAGACATACTATTCAATTATTTTATAAATAATAGAATTTTAGCAAGTAAAATAATTTTCCTGTCTATATTATTGACTGCATTTTTCGTTTGTTACTGATTATCCCGATGATACAAGCCATTAGAGTAATTGCTATGAAAATATACAATTTTTCTAATTATAACTCCTCCTATTTCAGGTGCATCAATATTGGCCCCTCGTAGAAATCAAATGCTCAGCAGACTTGAAATTTTTCCTGTGCTCCGTCTACACACCGATATGTATAGAGGACTACGCAAAGCCGCTACCCGCTTGCCGAAGTGTATGCGAGAGAGCGCGAGCTGGATGTGCACCACTCATGCAGAAATACGGCTTCCAATGGCCGGAACGAATGGCCTGCGAGAAACTTCCACGTCTAGGGGACCCCGACCACTTGTGTATGGAAGAGAACGACCGCGCCCAAGAACCGGAGCCTCCCCGGCCTCCGCCCCGAAGGCCGTACAAAAAAGATTGTAAGGATCCAAAAAACTGCGAAAGCGGCCCGGTTGCAAGTCCGGGCGAGGCAAGCGACGAATGCGCGTGCACGTGCCGCCCGCCGCTGGTGAGCGTGCGGGCGCTACACAACGCCAGCGCCACCACCGCCGGCGTGTCCGGCTGCGCGCTGCCGTGCCGCGGCGCCTTCTTCACGCGGGAGGAGAAGGAGTTCGCGGCGGTGTGGGTCGCGCTGTGGGGCGGCCTCTGCGCCGCAAGCACTCTCATGACTCTCACCACCTTCCTGATAGACTCCCAGAGGTTTAAGTACCCGGAGCGACCCATAGTATATCTCTCCGCGTGCTACTTTATGGTGGCTCTGGGGTACTTGGCGAGACTTGCGATCGGGCATGATGAAGTCGCTTGTGATGGTGCTCTGCTCAAGACATCTGCCAACGGTCCCAGCGCCTGTACACTAGTCTTCATACTGGTTTATTTCTTCGGAATGGCCTCCTCGATTTGGTGGGTGGTGTTGTCGTTCGCGTGGTTCTTAGCCGCGGGCTTGAAATGGGGGAATGAGGCGATCGCCGGTCACGCCCAGTACTATCATCTCGCAGCGTGGCTAGTTCCGGCCGCGAAAACTGTAGCAGTACTGCTCGCCGGTGCTGTCGACGGAGATCCAGTGGCCGGAGTATGCTATGTCGGAAACACATCATCAGAAAACTTAAAGAAATACGTGCTGGCGCCGTTAATAGTATACTTCGCACTCGGCGCGACGTTCCTGCTCGCCGGGTTCGTGTCGCTGTTCAGGATTCGTTCAGTAATCAAGCGGCAGGGCGGCATCGGCGCCGGCTCCAAAGCAGACAAACTCGAGAAGCTTATGATTCGAATCGGTGTCTTCAGCGTCCTGTACGCGGTACCCGCGGGCGTCGTGATCGGCTGCCTCGCGTACGAGGCCGGCGGCCGCGAGATGTGGCTGCGGAGAGTCGCGTGCGGCGCCAACTGCGGCCCCACGCCGCTGTACTCCGCGCTCATGCTGAAGTACTTCATGGCGCTCGCCGTCGGCATCACCTCGGGAGTCTGGATCTGGTCGGGGAAGACCCTGGAGTCGTGGCGGCGCATGTGGCGCGGCGGGCGGGCGCCGCCCCCGTCGCACCGCGCGCTGGTGAAGGGCACCGTCTGACGTCCCGCGGGGCCGCCCGCCCCGCCCCCCGCGCCGCCGCCCGCCCTCGCCCCGCACGCGCCGCCCAGCCTGCCGCCGCCCGCCTCGCTGCCGCCCACCGCGCCCTCGGCCAGGTCCGGACAGCCGCTCTCCGACTACGGCCCCGTCTAGCTCCGAGGGAGGCCCCGAAGCGAGGATCGACTCTGACGTGCGATTGTGGGGACCCCAGTGACTAATGATTAATGAACTCTAACCGCTGAGACTCAGCTAACATTTATTAACGGACTCGCGGTGCCGGTGCCGCCGGCGCCACTATTGTGCCATTCGACAGAAACTCTAAACATAACTATATTTAAGACTGTAGCTCTTTGTATGTGATACACGGACTTTGGACCTTTGTTGTGAGAAAGTGAACACGCGCGTAGTCTAGTCCTAGCGTATATCAACGCGCACGATATATTATATACGTAATAGTGTAAGTACGGCGGTGGTATCCGAACCCGCATCGCTTCTCGAAATTTATAAATTTTGTAGTACCATTTACCTAAGCGCTTTGTAGAAGCTAATGAAGCCACCGTGTTAATATTTTACGTCCAGTATGCCACTTTTTACGTAATTCCCGTTTAACCGGTTAAGTAGTTACGTACTAAATAGTCCGGGAACTCGCGACCTTGTTTCGGCGGAAAGCATTAAGTGGCATTACCTGATTAGTACCATGTGTTCCAGAGAAATGATAATGTAGAACAAACGCACTTACCATTCATACGCAACTGCTACTTACATTATCTTCAAAAAAGTTTTCCTCTGTAATTTAAAATAAATAAAACTATTTTGAAGGTAGTCTAAACTAGTATCATCTTTAACACTGCCATAACACATGAATGGTGGATGCGTTGAAACATAAATCCCGATGTCTATATAGAAAATATCTAATAATCTAAGTCACCTGTAAATAATTATAAGCTATTGACACTTGAATTTCATGTAAATTGCAAAATGTAAAGCGCCATTAATATATTTAGTCTGTAGATGGATTAGTTGGAGCCAACGCCATCTATGATCGAATAGCAATAACAGATACTGCCATCTATTACCTAGTAGTAGTGTTCGTGGCAAGTAGAATTATAAAGCATGTATAATGCGACCATTTTGTATTTCTGATAGAAAACGGCGATCAGGAACGACTACTTTCTTCCATTTATTCATATAATAATATATTAAAACGACTGACTTACATCTTGAAATAACCAAATGCGAAAGTATCGTTCATGATCGCCGCTGTCTATCGCTCTGTGTAGAACGAGAAGTGGGATGTTTATGTATACACGGACACCGGCGCCGATAAATCATGTAATTTATTTTATATCCTAACTGTAGATAAATAAAGTGACTTTTTTATGTATCAAACTTAAAGTCTTATTTTCCTTCTTTACTTCTTGAGAAATACTATATTATCTACTTCTACAGTAACAAAATTAACCAATAATGTAATTAATTTATTCCATGGATTTTTTTGCTGTATGTAAACATCTAAAAAGTACATATTAGGTGATTCCAAACTAAAAATTAAAATTATTAACAACATCACGTACACACTATATAAATATAAAATTCAGATTTGAATCTGCCCATTTAATATCGAAATAGTCATTATTGTCGATAGAGACTGAATCTTATTGTTTTTAGAATTTTTGTCTGTCTGTGAAATACCTAAATTTAATTTAGGTAATTTAGTATATTAACTATATTATACCTTAAATCATATTTATTTATGGTAACAAATTACTTATAAATAGTAAAAACTGAATATTTTTGATAGTTTTAGAAAGCTAGTTTCCCAAATCCTTAAAAAAAGTTTAAAATATTTACAATTTTAATACTTTGGGATAATACGGGATACATAAAGATTTACTAAAAAAATTTATACAGAGTTATTAATACACAATGAGGAAAATGAAATAAATAAACTGTCAGTCTGTAAAATTTATTCAAAGAACCACTATCATTATACAATATAATTATTGCTAGTTTGAACATTGTTCATGCGGCACCGATACATAAATTATTATAAAAACACCTAGTTCTATGGACGTCTGTTTGTATTGCTCAGAAAATAAATCCTTGTATGATATAACAGTAATGACAAATACAAAAAATATAAAGTATTATTACAATAATTAAATTTTTACATCTGCTTCCTTTTAAAATTAAAATAAAATTAATATAGGTATTATGTTATCTGTGCTTAGTATTAGTGATTAATTTCCCAATCTACTACATTCAAACTAGATGGCGTTAATACAAAATAACAACACCATCTACTACCGAGCGCCTACACTGCCAACTTATTAATACAGGTCTTTAATGTAATATAAAACATGATAGAAACATCGAATAAAAGTTATTAACATAGATTAATAAATACTGTGTTATTCCTGTACGAGAAATATCAAATATTATCAAATAATCAATAAAACTATCTCCTTGGACAGAAATAGAATAAGTCTCTCCAGTGACCATGCTGTAAAATATTCATCGGGAACCAAAAACCTAAATAAATATATAATTAAATCTAAATAATAATAAAATAATTTGAAAACAAATAATCGTATTAATATAATAAAATATTAAATAGTTAATCGTCGACATGATTTTTGCTATTTCGACCTGTTTAGAGATAAGCATAAAATAAACAACTATACTTTTTTTACATTGCACAGAATAAGCAAATCCTGAATTAAAAAATAGCTTCTTTGACAATTAAAATAACTTATACTTTATGAAAGATTACTTAACCTAAATCTAACACTACGCCCATCTTACATAGTATATAAGTACTTATCACAATAAATATTACGTATATCGTTATGGACAGATTTATATTGAAAATATTACTACCTCTATTCATGTACTATACCTAGGACAACTATTTTATTCAGTTTTATTAAAATTATTGTGGATAAAATATAAGAACTTCATAATATGATTTCACATTAAACTTTATAATCTGTGGTTATTTAGAAAACTGTTTTGTATTTTAATAATAGAAACTCTATATGAGTTCACAGATATTGTTACAAATAAATTATATAAACATAAATTGAAAATAAATAGAAGAATTACAGCATATTCAGCAACTAACTTTCATTAAACATCTGGTTATTTTCTCCATTCAAAAGAAAATCTTTTGAGTTAAGATTATTTGATACAATAGAATTAATAATTGAAAAATTATTCTTAAATAACTTTTATTAAAATTTTAGCTTAGATTTTTCGTACTTACTAGTTAGGCATAATACTTATTTGCCTTTTCTACAATTAATATACAAAAATTAAAAAATATAATAATTATGACATTTCTAAATATTTCTAAGAATAGTTAATTTCTACTATAAAAGTTTAACTAAGTACGTATATTATGGCAGTAAGTATACTTTTCTAGCATTACTACGTAACTAACGTTTAACTTAATTACTAAATTAATTTTATAAAATTGAGTAAATCACTAACCGCCAACAACCGCTTTAATGTCATGTTATAATTTAAAAAATGGGAAGCATATTCTATAGTTAAATAACTAAAAATATTTTAAATTTCACATAGAGTATATAAATTAACTTTAAAAAAATGATTAATTAGATAATCAAAAATTTTAGTTACAAAATATTCTCTTTATTTATACGTGATCACTGGATCAGAACTTATCTTCGAAGATGGACTAATTTTAACGGAGTTCCGTTCACTGACAGATATAGTTGATGTGAAAACGTTTAATTCACAAAAAGCAAAGGAATTACAATTTCGCTCAATAAATTAAAACGTATCTATGGCACCCATGCACCCCATCGAAGCGAGGGTATTACACATAATACTCGTATATAAAAAGTGGTTGACAAAGTGGGCACAAACGTTCACAGCTGGGCGTGTCCTCAGCTGGGCACGTCGCAGTACTGCGCGGGCGCGTAGCACGAGCATGCGTCCGTCGCGTGAGGTGTTTGCGCAGCAGGCGGCTGGCTTTGAAATGTCTGCGAAATAAAACGAATTAGAACCGAAGAAACCTTGAATTAGTTATAGATCTAGATAGAAACAATCTTTAATTGAAAGATGTGAGAGGTCAATCTAAATAAATCCAACAAAAGATTTAAAATATATAAAATAAGTCTGTTACACTCGTCAAATTATAATTCAGCAACATAATAAAATTATCTATTTAGGGTGCTCCTAAACGGGCAATATTTTTCTGCAATTTGTGGCTGCAATATTGGCAACTAATTGCAGCGCTATCACAAAAATATTGCAACCATGGCCGAGCAATATGTGGCTTTGCTGCAACACATTTGCAGTTATATTATTGTCAAGGCAACATAACAAATGACAAAACAACAATAGCACAGAATATAGCAAAGCAAACTTAGTCGTGTAGAAAAGGACACAAGAAAAGGACTGGCCGGGCAATATTGCAGAAAATTGATCGCTCAGCGATCCTCCGGCAATATCGACCATACGCGGCCATACCAAACATGATTGCCGATATGGCCGGGACAGTACTGCAATATTGCTGATATTGCTTGCAATGTTGCCGGCCATTGTATTGCAGCCACATATTCGATCAAGCGACATCGCGTGAATCAACCCGCTATGAAATAACTTATAAAAAAATCTCATGAAAATGATGAAGTATTAAAAGTAGTTGAAAAAATGGTATACTCACTTGTACTGGCTGAAACTTGCACCTCTTAAACCGACCGTACAGAGATGAGTACGGCAGGTTGTAATGTATGGCCGCCTGGTTTATAGACATCTGGCCAATTCTGGAAAGGCGATCAAATCATTAATAATATTTTTCTAGTGCTATAAGATAATAATAGAAAGGTGCGCGTGGATCATTGGATGAAAATACACACACGAAGACAAATCAAATCAATCTAATCAAAATGTTTTATTCAGCATAAAAATTGCTACATTTTCTTACTGAACGTCATGAGTCTGCCACCACTTCGGAAAGAAGAAACCTCTGACCTGAGAAGAACTGGCGCAAGAAACTCAGCGGGACTAATATTATTTTATAGACAAATAACTACTACTACTACGGACTAATAGACAAAGTCTTAAGTTAAACAGTCAGTACCGGAATTCCTCAAAGGCTATGAGTAAACCCGTTGAAATTAAGCTCATATATTATTTTATATAGTTCTGTACATCATAGTCAGTCAGTAACATATTATTTGCACATGAAATTAACTGAGGTGCTACGCCTGGGATTTAAACCCGCTTTACTCGGTTTTCCAAGCAAGCGGTTTCCCACCACTGGACTATCACTATCTTTTAATCTAAGTGTTTAGATAAATTCGAATTAAAAGCTGTAAGGCTTTTTAATAAGTATGAATAATTATTTAAAATTTATTCACTGTGACGAACCTGACAGCTTCCAGGGCCTCTTCCATGGCGTCTTCAGACCATGGCGTGGGGTTCGAGCGAGATAGTTCTATGCCTTCTCGCTTACACCTACCGTAAAGGGTGCCTGGAATAAAAATATTTACAAATACTTAATGTAATTTTCAAATAGAAGATTATAGAATTATATAAAAATTGAAAGCATATCCGTGCTGTTATAAATAAAACTATCTTTTCGGATTTTGTGGCGGATTTATTTGGATTTTTGGTTCCCGACGTTTCGGATGCTTTACAGCAATCGTGGTCACGGGAGAGACTCTCTAAACGTAAACCTAAGAAAGTATCATATTCGTGCTGCATTTTTTATATATCCAATTAAGCAATTCATACAGTAAACCAATATTTACCACGATACAAGAAAGTTTGCAAATTTTTTTTTTCATAACACTTACCTACTCCACGTATTTTTTAAATTGAGGAAGAGCATAATAGAATAGAAATAAATAAAATGCGTTCGTGTGCGATTGCGTGTGTATTTGTGTCGTATGTTTGTAGTTTTTTTTATTTATTATTATTTGTTAACAGTGGAAAGATGTTAACAAAATATTTCAATTGCTCTTACAAGTTTTTATGAACTTTCATGTCGCAAAAGCTTACGTATGTGTTTGTACGACCTTTTTTGGCATATGTGGACATTCTGGGGACTAAACTTCATTATATATCATACACCTATAAACGTGATTATTGTTAAAACACTGGTAACGTCAGGAACCAAAAATCAAAATAAATCCGTGAAAATCCTAAAATCTTTTTTTAATGTCAAATATTCACGTAAATCTGAAAGTGTGTGTGCGTATGTGTGTGCGTGTGCGTATATGTGTCCGTGCAGGCGTGCGTGCGCACATGCGTGTGAGTGTGTGTCGGTTGTGTGTATACGTATCTTTGTGCGTGTATGTCTGTCAGCATGCGTATGTTCTCTCTGAGTGTGTGTGTGCGTGCGTATCTCTGTGCGTGTCCCTGTGCGTGTGTGTGTGCGTATGTTCTCTCTCTCTCTGTGTATGGTATCGCACCGGTGGGTATGCCGAACTGGTGCGCGGCGCGCTGCACGGAGGCGGCGCCGGCGCGGATGGCGGCGAGCGCGCGCTCGAGGTCGGCGCGGCGCCACGCGGTCGGCGCCGCGTTGAAGGGCGCGGCGAGGCGGATGCCCTCGCGCCGCGCTATCTTGTACAGCGTGCTGCTCGGGATACCTACCCGTAATCGTTGATTAAAGTAAAGGGCCATTCATTTATTACGTAAGACTATTTTCGCTAGTTTTTGACCCCCTCCCCCCTGTTTAATATTTATTACGTAAGAGTCTAAAAGATAAAAAAAATACTCGTTTGGTTTATTTTAATGTTTATTTTTCAAAGTAACAATTTTTTCAAGTATTTATTTGTAATTTTAAAGGTACCGCACCTTTCGCTCGGTTGCCCACGCTTATACAAAATTCATTTATAAGCATTTGCTTCATCTCCCATTTTCTCTTAACTTTCGCATTTTTTGATCTTACGTAAAAACTATCGAGGTTCCCTCCCAACCCCTTGTAAGAAAACATAACACATGGGCGACCCCCTCCCCCGCTAAATTGTCTTACATAATAAATGAATGGCCCCTTACAGCTGTATAAAAATTTTGATAAATGGAATTAAATGGTTAGACCATAGACCACAACAACCAGTGGAGAAAGCATCGGCCGGCACGTTTTTGTATTAGCTCAAAGCTCTTTTACGGCGGGGGGAGAGGTAAGCTTCGCCAGCTGTGATTGGGTAACTAAGTGACAACCAAGTACTACTATGGGAAAATCTGAGAAACCGCTACAAACTGGTATAAATCTAAGTATTTGGTTTCCGACCTTTAGAACGCGGACGGAGCCGCGGGAAATACTAGTAAATATATAAATATTAAACTCTCACCATAAGCCTTGCTGGCTTTATTAGCAGATATGGCCCCAGCACGAAGCGCGTGTAGGGCTCCCTTGAGGTCAGCCTCGCTCCAGGACTTCGACGCGCCTTCTTTCTTCGGCGTGTCGATGCCCAGTCGGTGCGCGCGCTGCCATAGAGTTGTTGATGGTATGCCATAAGTTGCGGATGCCTGGAAATATTATGTTTAAGGATTCTTTATAACTTGTGGCCGTTAAAGTATATGTTGGGACTTTATTTCACACAGCGCTATATAGTTCCGTGGTAAGCTACAAGGCTTGTGTTACGGATACCAGGTAGTTTATACATTACACATATATAAGTTTAAATACTGTATATCTCTTTTTCTTTCTCTGAGACCAAAGGTTACAGGAAGAGATCGAAGAATTTTGTTTAAATATTCGAATAAAATGAAACATTTTCTAAAAACTAACCTTAGTAAGACTCATGTTATGTTTCTTCAGAGCCTCCAAAGCCTTTTCCATATCTTGTTGGGTCCAGCTTTTGGGACTTGATCGACTGAACGTCTCTAGCGATGGTCCGTTGGAGTCACTCGTGTCGTCACCGCTTAAGTGATGTTGCTCTGTGGGATATTCGATGGATGCTACAAATTGTGTGATCGATTCCCGCTTGAAGATACATAATACTTGACTATCTATGTATGTATTGAGACATTTTCGTCACGACCCATTGCTGGGCCCCGTGCCTAGTTCAAAATGTAGGGAAACTCCACCACGCTAGCTAAGCGGACTGAGACTTCTCTCAAACATGAAGGTAATCATATTGAAAATGATTTGAATAATGTTAAAATATCAGCCCATTTCACTATTTCCTAAGTGTGCGCTAGAAATGGAATACAACTGGCTATCTTGATTTTCTTGCAGCCTATTATTTCATTTATCCTATAATTCTCTGAATTTACTAGATTAGTATAAGTTTAAGACCTGGTACATGTGTGAACTTAAATGATTCGACTCATTACAAAGTAATCTTTTGCCATGCCATCAGTGGCGTAGCTAGGTAACCAAGGGCCCTGGGGCAAATCAAAAAACGGGGCCCCACTGCCATCTAAATTGGTTAGATTTTAAGACTTGGTGTAGGTATTGGGCAATAAAACGAAATAAAAAAGATTTAAGGGCTTAATATACAGAACGGACAGATTTTGATAAAAAATGGTAATGATCTGGTTATTCGGGGCAAAATAATATAGAATTGTACTTTTTACTGCTGGAAAATATCTCATTTCTGAGAAAAACCGGGTATCGCCGTAGGAAATGCTATTCGAAAAATAAAAGCACCTAATCAATAGAAATTAGAAAAGCGGAGCATAAAGTAAAGTAGTATACCTATAAGTCAAATTCGTGAAAGTGACTAAGTGAAAATGGGAGAAATTTTAAAAAGTTCAGTTCGATCGAGATTTTCTGATATGGATTCGAGGGTCCCCTGAGCTTGAGGGCCCCGGGGCACCGCCCCGCCTAGCCCCTAGGTAGCTACGCCACTGCAATCCATGCCATAATATAAAGGATATTAGAATTAGAATAGATTAGAAGGGCCTTAAATTTTTAAAAGTTTTAATAAAAATATAAAGGACCACTTAATTAATTGTTTTTTCTCTAATACTTTATTCATTCGTTTTATAATATAGTCACTGACCTCCTTCAGAATTGGGCTCATCTTTGATCATCAACGGCACGAACTCGGAAGAGTCCGCAACTTCATTCATCATTTCCATGTGTCTACTAATGAGTGATGTTCCCTGTAAAAAATGTTGTGAGAATTAAAACGAATGAAACTGAAATAATTGATTATGGTGGGCAATATATGTAGAAATTTTATTTTTAACTAACTACTCACCCTTGCTTCGTTTGGATTCGTCTCAAAGTACTTTTTGTTTTGAACAAATAGCTACGCATTAAAAATATTCTATTCATCTACAAATTAAATTTTAAATTAACAAATTAAAAATGTAAATTTTTTACTGAACGCGAGACTATTACCAGAATATCGCAGGCCCAAGAACTGCCGCAAGAAAATACGGAACCCTAATTCTTTTTATATAATAGAGAAAAAGAAAGAAAGAGTAAGAAGAAATCTCATCTAGAATTAATTAATTCTTTGTACACAAAGTGTCTATTTCTTCTTGTTATATTATGTACTTTTGTGGTGTAAAAAATAAATTATGAATGGTCTCACCACATCATGGTCGAGCGCAGGCTCGAGGGTAGCGAGCGAGGTCTCGTAGGGCGCCGACAGCTGCTCCCGCACCGGCGTGGCGGCGGGGCCGGCCGGCGCGGGTGCCAGCTCTTCCAATCCATGCTACAAAAAATCCGTTTTATTCAAAAGCATAGTATAAAGCATAAAAATAGCAACTATTTATTATGGGTAAATATCAAATCTTTAAATGTTGGACGTTGTCAGATGGGCATAAGTCGAAGCAGACCTAAGCTACTAGTAATTTAGTTGGAAAGTGAAAGTGTCCATGCTGCTGTGTCGGGGCGTCATGCTTGAATATGAAAGCGATCCTGCGATGCCCTATTAAGTTGCCTTTTTTTAACTTAAGTGGGTAGTTAGTGTATCAGGAGTTGGAAACAGACTGCTAGATATATAAAACTAGAAGAGTGCTCTTAACCAGGAAAAAGCTCATCCAGCTTGTAAACTATGATGATAATATACATAAGCAGACGTACGGATGTTCTGTTTGGATTTTCATACGGTTTCACAAATAACTGGGGTATAAATAGTGCCTAGGAAGGTATAGTTTAACAAAAATAACATTTTAGGCTTATTTTAGGAATAGAAACAATCAATTTGATAATACAAATATATTAGTCCGGGAGGTAGTGTCAAATTTGACCGGAGCATTTTGGCATGGCTTTTGTTTTTTTGTATAGTCAGTTGTTCCAACGCTTATTAATAAACAAATTGTCAGTTGGCCCAAAACCGGGGCATAAGATGAGAAAATGCCAGGAAACTTGATAGTAAAAAAATGTTCTTGGACTATTTTGGCAAAGATAAAAAAGTATAAATAATTAGTTTATGAATTGTAGATCTCAAAAAAAAGTGTCAGCTGTATCATATACGTGACAAAATATGTTAGCTGATCATGTGAACATGTCAAAAATCAGAAAACCTTGTAGCATTTTGGCAAAGCTGAAAATTGTATATATTGAAGATTATAATTCAATAATCATAATAATTTATGTCAGCTGGAATTTTAACAAGGCACAACCTGTTAGCTTGACTTTCAAAGTTTGGTTATTAGGTATATCAGATCATTATGGCATGGTTTTTGGTTTTTTGTATAGTCAGTTGTTCCATCGCTTATTAATAAATGAGGTATCAGTTGGCCCAAAACCGGGGCATAAGATGAGAAAATGCCAGTAAACTTGATAGTAAAAAAAATTTTTTTGGACTATTTTGGCAAAGATGAAAAAGTATAAATAATTAGTTAATGAATTGTAGATCTTAAAAAAAAGTGTCAGCTGTATCGTGTACGTGACAAAATATGTTAGCTGATCTGATATTATACTTCATAACCAAACTTTGAAAGTCAAGCTAACAGGTTGTGCCTCGTTAAAATTCCAGCTGACATAAATTATTATGATTATTGAATTGTAATCTTTAATATATACAATTTTCAGCTTTGCCAAAATGCTACAAGTTTTTCTGATTTTTTGACATGTTCACATGATCAGCTAACATATTTTGTCACGTACATGATACAGCTGACACTTTTTTTTAAGATCTACAATTCATAAACTAAATTATTTATACTTTTTCATCATTGCCAAAATAGTCCAAGAATATTTTTTTTTTCATCTACGTTAATATTTTCTCTAGCCCAAAAGCCCCGGAGTCGCGCCAGCTGACAATTATTTTTGTTCTCATACAAGTACTAACTATCAAAATAAGTTCATAGAGTCCATGCCAAAATCACCGTAAAAATTTGACACTACCTCCAGGACTATATGTAAAATACATTCTAGAAAGCTTACATAATATATTTTATTCGCTAATAAAGGTCACTAATTAGTCTAACTATATTTGTGTAGTGTTGGTATTATTTAGTGTTTAACGAGAAAAATTTTAGAATATAGTTTTAACGAACAATAAGCTTCTACTTAATAAATATTAAAACTAATAGTTTAAATCTAAGTATTTACCTGCAAGTGGTGTAGAAGATTCGACGGCACATTTTCATCTTCCGATATTCGTTCGAATTTGATGGGATATTCTGACGCAAGCTTCGAAAGTTCATAAAAGCTTATTTATTAATTTTATAACTCGACATAATGCTTAGCACAACTTATATCTAACTAGGTAGTTCTATGTTTTTATTTACGGCTTTCAACACCCAATTAAACTTTTCATATTGTTGTTGTAACTGGCGACCAATGTTTGGAACGGCTCGATCGATTTTGACAAAATTGATTCTCACCGATAGAAGATTCGCACGAAAACGATAGGTTACAAGCTACTTTTTACTAGTAGGAAATTGGAGTATTCATAGTTAGAATAAAACAAAGAAATGTTGACTTTTTTTTCCCAAGAAGAAGAAAAAATTCTCGTAATTATTTACTTTTCGAAGTAGCAGTAGTTACAAGTAGCAAAAGAGAACTATAAAACCTTTAATATTAGATAATTATAGGAGTAATACTTTTAGAAAGAATAAATACGTGACATAAAAGTAATTTACAGCAACTTAGAATAAGTTAAAACTTAAACATAGAAACCCATATGTAAAAATAATATTATAATAATAGTAATGCGCATTTAAAATTTTATTTTTTAAATATTTTTTTATACAAGATACCCATGTAACACATGTATAGAAAATATTTATGACCGCAGAGAAGTGGGTCGAAGGGGGTCTCCCCTGCCATGAAGGAAAATATTATACAGAAAAAGCGAAAGAAATAAAATCATTTACTAAAATCTATGTTTTAACGTATTTGCGTTAAATATATATAAAAAACGTATATTACAAAATAAATAAGATATCAATAAATAATATAAAGTTAATCTTTTAAAAATTACTCAGAAGTTAGATGTTAAAAACTCCCATGCATGAAAAAAATGTAGGTGCCGCTCATTGAAATATTATTTAAAGTATATTATTTATAGTAAATCTAAGTAAGGCAAAAGTTTAAAATGTATTACACGGAGGTCTTTGCCGCTAAAGTTCGTAATCCTTCGAGCTAGTCTCAAAAACTACTGTACAGATTTTCATAAAGTTTTCAACTCTATAACGGAGGGGTTAATAACCTATTAACGCTATAATTCATGAACACTACGAAAACATGCTTCCAATATAGTAGGTACGTATTAAGTATAATAATAAAAATGCGAAGGTTATCTGGTTTAAACTCTAATAGATATAAAAGCTAAATGCTTATAAGTATTTGAAATACACATTTAAAAATAAATAATGAGCCTGGATGGATAATGAAATATTATATAACACAACAAATTAACGAAAAATACTTGTATCGTGAAGTTATATTTAAAAAGATTTTAATAATAAAAATAAACTTACCGTATGAAAATAGCTTTTTGCAAAGTGCGAACTTGTTTCTTCGTCATCGGATAACGGTTCGCATTTCACTAGAAATGCTTCAGTCCCGGTCATTTCCTACAAATATTGTTTATGTTTTAATTACATTATATATACCGTAGAGATAACTATATTATTTATATAACTATATACCGTAGACAGTTTTAAATAGTAAAATAGAGTAGAGACTTATTATATCAACGATTGCTATTCGATGAAACAAGTTTCCCATTTTTTCCTCCAAACATCTCGGGAATTGAACAGTCGTCATATTATAAGTAGGTTTACATAGGCAATTAGACAAAAGGAAGCGAGCTTTATTGAATTTTTTCTCGATTGGTGCACAGACGAAGAGTGCAAACCCGATTCTGTCTCTTTCGTTCATTCGTAGGGCACATCGTCTCGTAAGCTTTTTTATTTCTGCTTATATTTTGCCTCGCATACTACATAAAAGCTAACCGAACGTCCAACATTCCTTTTGGTCGTGTCGAAAGTTGGTACGAGCGTTACATTCGCGCGGAATGAAATTCAAAACTTTTTAGTCGCCGCCACTATCATGATGAGAACTCTAGACGAGGCGAAGAACGTAGACATTCGAGTGTCACCTGTGGAGGTGACGTCGAACGAGTAGTGAATAATGAATATAAAGTTGCGCGGTTAACCCTCTCGCGCTCATATCCTTGGCGTTCTATTGGCCGCGCGCGTCGGGAACAACGGTCGGGAGGAACGCGACAATCACCGCGAGATACGAAACGTTCACTTTTAACGTCTTCCCGCACGAAGGACGGTGTAAAACGGAGGCGATAAACGAGTCGAGGAAGACGAGGGCGCGAAATGATCCACTCACCTACTACCTAGTTACTCCGTAGTCGGTCAGCGGAAGCCGCCGCAAGCACTCGCTGCCTCACATGCGACGCGGGAACAAAGCTGCACCGTGACCTTCGGGAAACGATGAGATGTCGCAAATGAAAGTGAATTCGGCACACACCCGGCCGCTCTGCGTCGCTGCGTGGCGCATGTTTAGGAGGTGCAGGGCGGGCTCGTGCTGATTTTTTTCCGCGCCAAAGAAATAAAAACAAATCCCTTTTTGCCGGGAACCGTCCGAACACCGCGACCCCACTCGTACAATCCCGTTCATTCGAAATTACCTAACGCTTTGTCTTTAACATTTATATTTAGCTCATCATAGGATATTTTTGGACAGATTATTTGTTTAGGAAAGAAAAATTGGCGTCTTAATAAGGCTCACTCTAATGAGGGTAGATCACTATAGCGCGTGTAGATATGCATGGGGAGGCAGGGGGAGGCCTCCCGTCGGCGCCCGACCAGTCGGCGCCCCGCACGGCGCCTTCTCCGCTCCGATTGATTTTTATTACAAGAATTTCACTTGTTTTTTTTGTTTCTCGCACACCAAGCCGAGCCGCACACAGGCACCAATCGTATAATTCATTTGTACCAAGTTACTAATGCTATCGATTTTTTTAACGAAGCTACATTGTTTCTTTCCTCCCTTAACGAATACGTATTTGCGGAAAAGAATTTGAGATAAGCTTTGTTGGATGTTTGCGACTGTTAAAATGTAATGAAATATTTGTTTTTATATTATATCTAATATGAATACCTAACGAATCTTTATGTTATTACATACTATTAATAAACGAAGTTTTAATAATCACTTATGTGCATATCGAGACCCATAAATAAGGTTTATGCCTCATCTTGACTTAATACTAAAGTATAAAAATTTATTAGTGAGTAATTTTCAGAGGAGACCTTTGTGTCCCAAAGACACGCAGATGAATGTTAACATGTACCTATATAATATCGCTAATCAACATGATTTGTGTGAAATATTGTTAACTTTATCAGCAAAAAAGGTTTATTATTATTATAATTTTCAGAATACTTTTTAGTAAACTAAAAAATATTTTTTAATAAACTGTGTTTTTGACTGTTTTTGTGTGACCGCATCACGAGAAAACCACTGGATTTCGATGAAATTTGGTATGATGATAGCTGGTTATATCCGGGTCAACACATATCCTTTTTACTGCAAGAAAACATCTCCGAGAATTGTATAGTAACCTTTAAAATGAAAATTGTAGTGACAAACCGCTAGTTTCATATTATGTGTTTTTCCGATATAATAGGTACCTTCCGAATATTTTGCTTCGTCAACTTGTTTTCATGTTTTTAGTTCTCTTTGATTGTTTTATTTGTATTTAATAAAAAAAATTCTAATGAGTTTTTACACAATAATATTTTTGCTTTTTCAGTAACCCACTTTGTTGATTCTACATAAGTACATAGTCATATAAATTCTCATCATTTTCATAACATTTGCATGCTTTCCGTCTATTCCAGACGATCTATAGTGCAATGTTGGAAGTACACCGCTTCTGGCGGCTGTATAACCCGATGCGAGGGCGACATGTCCTACTGCAGACCTGACAGGAGAAGTTGCGACGGATGATACTAAGTCGCCTTGGCATTGTCTATGTCTCCTGTCAGCAAGTGCCGCGAACTCAATCTCATCTTAAAACTTTCACCCTTCATAATGCTGTTACGTCACTCCATTAGATTTTTAGTTTCAGTAGTAGTTGTTGGTGGTCAATTTTAAAAGCAGCCATGTCTCTTGATGCAGTCTTTAAAGCTAAGCATTAAGTCTTCCTACGCTTCTATTTGCATTAGCAACCGCACCGAGAAGTACACGACATGGTAATACGCGTGCTGCATCCAGTGATAGATTGTTTGTTACGGTCGACCCTAGGTAGCAAAACTAGCCTTAACAGCGTACCATTCAGAGAAATTGCTGGAGCCTCGACGATACTTTGTGCTAGTACAAGTTTCTTTGTATTATTAATAGACATGGCGAACAAGATGGAACCTGTGAGAATTGATTCACCATACACTGGAGCTCATGTTCGGAATTAGCAACAAAAGCCGCGTCGTTGGCGTAGAGAAGGCTATTGATGAAAAGATCATCGCGGTTTCTTTTGGATTTCAGCAGTGAGATATTAAACGTCTTTCTATTAGATGTTGTATATACATGGATACCATGTGCATTATCGCCAAAACTGTGCGCAGTATAAGCTAAAAATATATATCGAACTGTGTAGTAACTAAGGCACAACCCTATCGCACTCCTCTGGAAAATCAAATGATGCAGATAACTGACCGTCAAAAACTATTCTGCCCTTCATGTCCTCGTGAAAAGATTCAATGAGGCTCAGGAGCTTAGGCGGACACCCAATTAAGCGCTGTCTACAAGCTCTTCCTGCTTTTATGGGAAATCCTATTAAATAAACTGTTTATTTTACAAAAAACTTAAAGTTTAGAAAAAAGTTAAGAAAAAGCGTCGCTTTAATACTTTCTTAGATTTAAGCGAAAATTTTACATTATAAACGAAACTTTCTTTTCGGATTTTGTCCCGGATTTATTTTGATATTTGGTTCCAGACGTTTCAAATACCTTACAGCAATCATGATCAAAACCCTTTAGTCTCCACTACCGTTTTTGACTACCCACAATTTTTAATAATTTTTCATAAAAACAGCACGGTTGTACGCTTTCATTGAGAAACTCACCAACCAATAAATCCAGTTATACCTCTCACTAAAACCCAACAGAATATCACCCGACGTAGCTTCAACGGTCTATAATTCGGAAATATGTAGAGATGGTCAGTAAAAAATCGTAATAATTTTATGCTGAAAAATTTTTTTGCCATTGCCTTAGTTCTGCCGGATGTGACGTCATACCATGACGTCTATTAGGTATAATTTGTAATAAAGAACTATTAATTGGTTTTTGCGATTGGTACTTGCGTTGACTAGACTGCTTTTATTTTATTTATCTGTATACCTACCTAGTTGAATAGATTAAGAACTAGGCATGTGTTACAATTTAACGGACGAATAATTTACATAATATCTACATGCCCCCTGCACACCAAAAATTGCGAATAGGAATAATTTAATCAAGTAAATTATTTTATTTGTATTCTTTTATTTTTATTATATTAATAGCAGAACAATGGAACATTGAATCACAAAGGCTAAACGAAATAAATAAACCGTCTCAAATGAAAGTAATAGGTAACTACGATTTATTCAGCAACAATCAATTTGGTGTCAAGAAAATTGAATAAGTTGTGTAAGTGTAGAAATATAGAATATCAATCTGAATCATAAAAGCATTATGTAAGGTCCAATCTACAATAGACTTAAGCAAATTGTAGCTACATGCTACTGTGGATGCACCGTTTAACTATATATAGGTACCACATGATCACATCCGTCGTCGGTCGCCTCGATTAAGCCAATAACAATTGGGAACCATGAATCGTATTGTAATACTAAAATGCGCATATACGAAGGAAAAAATTAGAAAGAAAATAGGATTATAATTTACAGCAGAGATTCTATTTTTTATATTTGAATTAGAAATACAAGATCTATTCTAAATATTCGCTAGATAAAGTTGTTTGGTATGTTGTTATACTACTTTGAATATTTTGACTGGGTTCAGATTCCAAGTTATAGATGGCGTTACTTTCAGTAAAAACTTATATTGTTTACGTAAGTTGATTAAAATGCAAAAACACAATTTGTTTTTATTTCTTACATACAAAAACTAATGAAAACTGTTCATAATTCATTAAATTTAAAGTTGTTTTAAAGTGACATAAATCACGAGACGATTTCATATAAAAGTAGGTCAAGGCTGAACTAATTGAATAGGGCTAGAGAATAGATTACAGTATTTACATTACGATAAACGTGAAAAACTAAAAAAAATCATATAAGATTATTGTAATTTTCAAAATATTTAACATTTTACGAGAGAATATATTTTAATAAATAGAATATTTGAGAATAACTGATTTACAAGCTTTCTTTATTATTAAGGATGGCAACATTATTAGAGCTTATTTTGGGTCATTCGTTTGCTCGCTTCCAACTTGTACTTCGTTTGGATTTTAGTAGAGGTGCCTTTCGCTTCGCTAAACTTGCAACATAGCATAGTTTAGTATTTTCATTCTAAGAAAGCTGGCGGGTGTGCAAAGCAAATGTGTTAAATATTAAACAATCGTGTCACAGTCACTTTGAAGAGAAACACGAGTTCTAATTAACTATATTATAGTGAATGAAATAGTCGAGGTAAGTGTTCACGAAGTTTTGTAAACCATGATGAATCCTACAAGTGCTTACCTTACTGTTACGACTTTTCATCTTGAAAATTTCCACTGTGAACTTTCGAAGTAAAGTTTGAAAAAGTTTTTAACGAGTTTAAAACTTTTTTGAAGTTTCTCACGCATTGTGTGTACATTTAACTTGAATCTTCTAGTGTGTAGCGAGCATTTTGCTCAGAAAATAGTAAAACTTAGAATTTTCGTCGCCATTTTATTTTTTGTCGTGCTGGAAAAGCGGCCATTTTCTTTGTGCCGCGTCGCTTACGACGACTCGTATGTGGTCCATAAAGTTAATTTAGTTAAGTTAAGGCGTGATCTCATCTTATGAAGTAAATCGGTGAGATAATTTACGTTGTATTGTGATAAACGAGCTGAATGGAATAGGAATAATTAAGTGACTTGAGTAAAATTTTCACAATGGCCTAATTATTGCGTGGTGTTTAGAGTTAGACGTAGATAGTTGCAGTGTCAATTAAGTGTTTGCTATCGTAGGACGAAGGGCGCGGCGCGTGGCACTAGTATACCATGGATGACGACCAGCAGTTCTGTCTGCGATGGAACAACCATCAGTCGACGCTGGTTTCTGTGTTCGACACTCTGCTAGAAAAAGGGATGCATGTGGACTGCACCTTGGCTGCCGAAGGACAAACGCTCAAAGCACACAAAGTAGTTTTGTCTGCGTGCAGTCCCTATTTCGAGGTTTGTATAATGCTAACGTTATCTAGGTCAATTGGTATCGTGTATAACTTAGTTGCAAGGCAGCACAGTTTTGCTCTAATAAACATTCCAGTTGTTTCGTTCTAGCTTTCATATGTTAGCAATTAGTTTAGATTAATTTATAGATGAGTTGGCAATTGAAAGTTGTTGCTACTACTTTTCTAGATACTCGTTTTAAAAACTATTACTATTGCTAACATTAAATTTCAATTACAATCTATTTAAAAGTTGATTTCTTAATGATATCTTAATTGTCTGGTATTAAGTTGACTAATCAACATTTTTATAAAAAAAATAATTTAAAAAAGCTATTTTTGTAAAATAAATATTCCTTAGTATAATAATATCAATACAATAATGCCAATGAAATGCATATTTGTAAACAGTCACTTACATCATTGTTATTGTTACAGAGTGTACTATCCCAACAGTATGACAAGCATCCTATAATAATATTAAAAGATGTGAAATATGCCGAATTGAGAGCTATGATGGACTATATGTACCGTGGAGAAGTGAACATATCTCAGGACCAGCTAGCGGCTCTGCTTAAGGCAGCAGAGTCACTACAAATAAAAGGTCTCTCAGACAACAAGCCTTCAAGGCCACCGTCGCGCCCTGCCCAAGCAACTGCACACCCGCCACGCGCCCCATCTCCACCACCACAGGTCAGTATTCCACACCTTGATTCCCACTAAAAAGCTCTAGTTAGAGATGTCCATTGGCAACATATTGCTTTGTTTAACATATTTATCACTACATAAGCACTTATAAAATTAAAGTAGAAAAAGTATTCTATTTATTTTAGCATACTTAAAATTATTCCAAGATTCTTTCATCCACTGTAAGTCTCTCCTCATCACTCAGCCTCACCTTTATAAAGAATTTGTATAGAATAGCAAATTCTCTATGTAACAAAGTTATATAGAATAATAGTAATAAAATTACAATGTATTTCAAGTCTATTTCTATAGGTTCTATATAAAAATAGTCGATGCTCCTTATAATATTAGATATCTGCCAGTTTAAGTTGTGTCAAAATCTGTAGGTGTTTAGAAGATTAGCCATATTGAACTGACAGAAAAAAACCATTACAATTACTGTATACAACTCCATTATTAAAAAGCTGTTTAGTATATACACTTCAATTTTAATTATCTTGTAAAGTTTAATAGTTATAATTTTCATTCCAGTATATAAAACAAATAATTTTACAATTATATATGACTCTAAATGCTTTTGATTACTTGCCTGTAGCCAATTGTGCTGATAATTGTGTAAACACATGAAACATTATACATGAGGCATTCCATTGTGTATAATATGATGGCATAAAAATGAAGACAAACAATATTATATTAGCTTGTTGTCAAGCACTGCTAACTAAAATTAAATAAATTATAGCATGTTAACTGCAGCATAAACTTCAAATTCTTATATTAATAAACAAGTGAATTCATTGTGTATGTTTTTTAAATTGGTTGAGGAAATTAGTTATTCAACTATTTATATAATTAAAATTGAATCACATTTGTTTGGAAAATGCTTGAAATGTTTTTGAAACCAATAGGATAGTTATTAATATACCATCTATTATGGTTTTGGTGGTAGACTCATGACATTCAGTAAGAAATTGTAACAATTTTTATGCTGAATAAAATATTTTGATTTGATAACAAAGGGTGACTGCATTGAAGAATTATTTCTAGAGAGTGCAGAAGTACTTCTCTTCTTCATATTAAATTACTAATTTTTAAATGATCAATTTTTCTTACCAAAGTCTTAGTTACCATTTGATATAGTCTTAGTTACCATGTTAAAACCAGTGAATAGTCAAATATAATAGTTTTGTTTGATTTCTTGTTGTTGCTATGTAGAAAATTCAGTCTGAGCTTTCGTTTTATACATTCTGATGATATAAAAAGGAAATCATCAAACAAACCATAAGATACTTAAACATTCATATGGGTTTATTAAAAGGTTAAAGTTTATCAACACTAATTTTACAATAGTGTAAATTTAAAAAACTAAATAACTTCTACAATTATAATAATGTTAAGTTAAACTGAACTTGTTATGTAATGTATATTATTCCGAAACACAAAAGTTATAATATATACCCAATATAACCAAAATATTAAAGAAAATGACTGATCATCTTTCTGTTACTTTGTTAATTTAGGTTTACGAGTCAAGATTTAAAATATTACATCTTTTTGTACTTTTTTTTCTTTGGTAAAATAACGTGAGAATAAAATTAGTTAAAGAGGGTAGATCATAGTCATTGTATATGATGCAAATGACAAAGAAGAGACAATGTGAGTCAGTAAGCTTATCTTAGTAGCTTGCTTCTAGTGTATTTAGCATTTCTTCACTTTATACATTTCAGGTTTGTGCTTAGATCTTTAAATTGTAAATAAAGCCTTGATACTATGCATTTTAGTGATAATTCAAAAAACTCTGCAATGTTTTTCTAATTTCTTAAATAATAATTTGAATTTAATATGGCAAGATAAAAGCTGGTTTATATTAATTATGTATAAATTAATGTGTATGGTAACTATTTTATAGTAAGCATTGAATTTTTTTAACTCAAAAGTCATCCATCTATACATACATATAAACAAAATTGTGTGTTTTTAATTTCAAATTAACAATATATAAAATATAAGATACTAGCAACAAAAAACATTTTTTAAAACAGATAGCTAATGTTATAAAACGTGACTTAGGCTACTTTTTAACCGACTTCAAAAAAAGAGGAGGTTTTATTTTAGAAATCTTATTTTTTTAACTGGCGCAACTCACGCTAAACCTAGTTATCTGATTAGACAGGTCTGCGATGAAAAAGTTTTCTGAATAATTTCAGTTCAAACGTTTTTGTGTTAACCTACATGTTGCAAATATTAAGCTTTATTTTATTGTATCACGTCACATTTTTTGCAGTTAAGTTCAACTAATAATTTAGTCAATTTACGCTTGTTTTACGCTTACTTATGTTTGTGGTTATCACCAAGACAAAGCATGGATTACGCATAAAGCGTGCAGATTATATGTGAAAGGTTTCAGGCGCCTTAGGCTACCTTCAGGCAGACTTGTGGAAAATCAAAATCATTGTCATTTGGTATTTCTATGTTGTGACGAAAACAAAAGAACCATATTGATGATTGCCATTTTTGCTTGACCGATGTGACAGGATAATTTTAAAAACCGCACTAAATAGTTTATTCCGATGTTTATAGCCAGTAGGTATCAAATTGACCGGAACTACCATGGTATTTAAGCAAAATTGAAAAGTGATTTGAAAAAAATAAAGTACACCGAACACAAATGGTTAATTTACGGTGACTTGAAAATCATTTGCATGCTTCTTGGTCAACAGCCAGGTTATACCAAATTCCTAATGTTATATTTGGAAATATGATGTCACAGTATACTTTCTATCTTAACTAGGAAACTAGTTTATCTGATGCTAAGTTAAAAGAGGGAATATTTACAGGACCTGGTATCAGGAACACATTCAGGATACAGTTTTTGAAAAAGTCATGAAAATTTTAGTTTTTAGGTAATATAAAAGATCCTGATTATAAAAATATTGTCTAGAATATGTTAAAGCCTAAAAAAAGTTGGTTAGTTAGTTAGAATGAGTTTAAAAATTCATTTTTGAAGTCACGCATTGATTGTTTCCCAAAAAATCTGGACGGCTGCAGCGAGGAACAGGGTCAACGGTTCCATCAAGATTTCAAAGATACGGTCGTTGGAACTTAATTATGAGTGTGGAGTATTGTTGGATGTTGCGTAAAAACGAAGCAAAATCCATAATAAAATATCGCAGACCTGTGTTATTTATCACTACATAGTATAAAACAAAGTCGCTTTCTCTGTCCCTATATCCCTATGTATGCTTAAATCTTTAAAACTGCGCAACGGATTTTGATGCTGTTTTTTTTAATAGATAGAGTGATTCAAGTCCTCTTGTTAAGGTTTATATGCATAACTAGCGGATCCCGCGGCTTTGCCTGTGCCAAATGTAGGAAAAAGCCCAAGCGAAGCGAGGGCGAGTGGCTAGTTGTACATATAAAAAAACTATAACTAAATAAACTATAACTTTATTTTTCTTACATGTGACGTGGTAGAGGACTTCGTTTATAGTATGTACTTATATAACTTTGTTGCCTATTTATTGGTTAAGATATATTGCGTAAGGATTTGGGAGTAGCCTATTTATAACCCGGCTTAAAAGCAAACAGAACTTTTAACATAGACTTGCCCAGTATAGATTACTATAGTTGACCTTGAGTAAAATTCAAGGTAAAAAAACTACTTGTTCTTATTCTATAGCATTTATTTATCACTTCTTCAACATATTTTAAAACATATGATTAGCATAATTTGTAAGTCAGGTACAAAATAGCCATAATGTGCTTGGAAATACTTAGAATCGCTCATTGAAGGTCATTGTGGGTTTCCTTTAACTGATCGTAATTCTATTTGCAACAATGCAACATCATGAATACTGACATGAATGCTAGCTTTTATATCTAGTTCAAAGCAATTAGGTAATAATCATTAGGTAGTGAAAAGGATTCTTAGTTAAAATAAAAGCAGATAATATATGTATACCCATTACATAATATCCAGCAAGATATAAGGCCATTATTACTTGTTAGAACTAGTTACTGTTACAATAATATTATTTGGTGGAGTAGAAGTTTATTTCAACTTGTAGTGACCATACTTGCTGTGCCAGCGGTCGCAGGTTCGAACTCTGCTGGGGGCATTCATTTGATAATCATCAATGTTTAACAATATATATGTATTTAATGTTATATAATATGTGTTGTCTATCAACTGGTATTCGTAACACACACCTCGTAGCTTACCATGGAACTAGATAGCGCTGTATATAAATTGTCCCAATATATTTATTCAAAATAAATAATTTATTTCTACAGTGATATCAGACTAAATTAGGATATCTATTTCATATTTTAACAATAGGTTTTGTTTCTTCTCCAGGTGCGAGATGGTAGCATCGACAGTCGTGAAGGCTCGATGAGCCCGACGCGGCGTCGGAAGAAAGCACGTCGCATGTCCACCGAAGCTACGACCCCGATGCCCTCTCAAACAGACTCAAACCAAGGAAATGGAGATGATCAGGTTCCGCTGAAAGAAGAAGTGTCCAGAGACGGAGTGGAGGATCTCACTCTAGACGAAGAGGCTGAAGAACAACCGTCGGTCCCGCACAATGATGTTGTACGCAGTAAGTATTTATCTTTATACAGTTTTATCTGAAACTGAACTTTTTAATGATGTATTGATGAAAGAAAATTTGTGGGATACAGTCAACTATCATTTATAATACTTACTAACTATCTAATATTTATACTTACTCTACAATGTACATATGGTTATAAGCTAAAGTAAAATATTAGTAACTAATCGATCGTAAATATAACATTTTCGGTGCAAATGTAAGTAAAAATTTCATTTACTTCATTTATTTCAGATTTTCAATGGCATATGGAAAGATCTCAAGATGAAATTATGAATTCAAATGACAGTGTTCGAGAGACTCAAGGTAAGCTGTAATTATTATAGAGATGCTGTTACGGGCACATCTAATGAGTGCCTGTAAAAGCTATCAACTTGGAACATCTTGTATTGCAAGTATTTTATATGTTTTTATTGTTAAGATATTCTAATGTACAATACAAGATGTTGTGTGGGACTCGAGATGGTTGTTTCTGGGGCAATGAACTTTTCACAGCGGATGTCAAAGATACAGTATTAAGTTGGGATAAAAGTTGATTGCCCCAGACGTACAAGGAACGGATGAAATGCGCAATGTCTTCCCATAATTTGAAAATAGACAAACAGTCATTGCTTAAAATAAACTAATTATATTGTTATATATAAATATTACATACCACAACAGCGGATACGAGAGTGCTAGTGTTTTCACATGTGAAATTCAACCTTTAATAAATACTATCTAATATTAATATTATAAAATACTAATCTTTATGCAATTTTATATTTCCTATATATAAATTCTAGGATATTTCAGAGCGAGGTAAAGGTAAAGGTAGAGAGGTATTGTTTTATTTGATGTAGCCTGCAAAGGCGAGGTATGTGCCAAGGTAAGTATAGGTTTACATTTATAATCATACTAAGTACTTAGTATAGTGTGTACTGCTTTGTTTGTGACATGGGTCGAGTAGATCATGCATGCTTCATTAGTTAAACTCGGAGTATATCGGTCGGCAAGACAGTTTCTAGATGTAATTAGTGCTAACTTTATTAATATTTAACTTTATATTGTGGAGTGGATTTTGAATCTGGTGAGTACGAATTGGTACGATTTATGCAATATATAAGTAGTATATAGTTAACATATCGTTCGCACTACACGCAATCTAATGCAAAGCATTTAAGCCAGGAGAAATAACTTTATTTATTATATTATTGTCAGTAGTAATTTGTTATCGTTGCTACCGAGAGTACCGTGCTCCTTGCCAGTTTGTGACCTCACCAATCATTTGTTGTAGAAGATTGTGGACGCCGCGCCGACCCGCACTGACAAGGTAAATCAAATCTATTCATTTTTCGTGTAGTTTGTTGGTTTATGTGGCTTATTTATTTATTATTTATTTCTTTTTTATTTGCATTCACATGTGATTTCACTGCAGATGTCTTCTTAGCAATTCATGTTTGATTTTTTTTTCAATTTTTTTTTGCCAACGTGCATGTTCACTAGGTCAAAGATTTTATTTTGTTTTACTTAAAAAAAGGCATGTAAATTCCCTAGTGGATGCGCATTTCATTTCACCTCTTAAACAATATTTTTTAATAAAACGAATAAAAAAATAGGGATAGGGCAATAGGTATAGATGTAGGGACGTAAATAGGACGAGACATTTAATTTCATTACTTTACCTCCTCCCTGTTACTCCTCACACAGAACTATTCCAGCATGACGAAACCCTTACTTTCATTCTTTTTTCTGATTAACGTTTAAGTCTTAAAGCTTTGTAACTAAATTTTCTGACTTTAACTTTTAATTATAATATGCTATAACACCACATTTGTCATTTACCTGTGCTGCTAATGTAATGCTTGTTAACCTCATTCTCGCTTTCATTGTTTTCGCCTTCCAGAACCATCCACAGATCTAACATTCTTGAATTACACCAAAACTCCCTTTCCATTAACTCGGGGATATCTTAAAAGTACAGATGTGAAGGTAAAGAGCGAGGAGGGCTTAGACGACAGAGGGAAAGTTAGAGGTAGAAAGCCGTACAAAAAGAGAACTGGCAAAGTACAGAGGAAATATAAAAGAAACCGCGACATGATCAAAGATGGTCAACATAAAGATAGAAAATATCTTTGTTCGATTTGTAAGAAGAAGCAATATAAGTATCGGAGAAACAAGTTGAGGCACGAGAAGTATGAATGCATCACAGGGCCTCAGTTCGCATGTGAGCAATGCGGCAAAAAATACTCTCAGAAAAAAACTTTGATTATGCACATTGCCCAAAAACACGAGGCGTCTGAGGACGTAACGCTGGATCTCAATATTTTTTAAATCATTCTTTTTTTACTTTTGTTATTATTTTTCTTGCCTTTTTTTTGTTTTGTCTTTATGACATGAATTGTTAGGAATCAACATTTCTAACTTAAAATCATGTTTTATCGTTTATTTTAAATCAAGCCAGAGCCAGTGCCATATTATTTTTTATTTTGTTGATGTTGCTAAGTTTTTGTTAAATTGTTGATTGCGAAAAAGATCTCTTTTGTTTTTTAAATTATTTCTTTATTGGAGTTAAAGTTTTTTTGAGTTATATTTACGTTGATTTTGTAGCTTAGGCGTTTTTGTTTGAATATATATTTTTTTGCTATATTTCGTTTTTTTTTTCTTTAGTTGTTCATTATTTTCGGAATAAAATACAAACAAAGGTCAAAACCGATAATCCGGACTGTACTGAGATTTTTATTTCAGGACGGAGAACGACACCGAGACACAGTATCATGACGCGTAGTAAAAAAGTGAGCGAGGAGACGTTCGCGACCACCCTCGCCATACTGAAGAACGTGAGCGCGCCCGCGCCCGACGACGCCAAGGAGAACAAGGCCGGCAAGCGCGCCAAGTCGCCCGACAAGCCCGCGCCCAAGCCCGAGCCCGCGCCGGAGCCCGAGCCCGAGCCCGCGCCGGAGCCCGACGCCAAGCCCGAGTCCCGCTACCACATCTTCCCGCGCGGCGCGCAGACGCTGCCGTGCGCGCAGTACAAGACGGACAAGGGCTACCGCTGCCCCAACTGCCACCGCTGCTACAACGCGCGCAAGAACCTCGTGCGTCACGTGACCCTCGAGTGCGGCCGCGAGCCCCAGTACAAGTGCCCGCACTGCTCCTACAGCAAGCACCGGCGCAACGAGCTCAAGAAACACATAGAGAAGAAACACCCCGCGCACGCGCCCGCGCCCGCCCCCGCGCCGCTCGGCGTCAAGTAGCGGCCCCCGTCCCCGCCCCCGACCAAGTGCCTTAGCCAGAGCTTCCTCTTTAGATGGTATCGATTGAACTTTGAGCCTCGTATACTTATTGTATTAATGGAATCTATGTTCGATATATTTTTAATATTAAACTATATAACTACTCACACCGGCCTTTGATTTAGCCCCACGCTATTGCCCCCGCCCGGTTTCCGCTCTTATGGGAAGATAAGTCGAACGCGGAGACGTTCGGTTTGTGCATGTCTGCATGAATTAGAAGCTTCGCCTCCTATGATTTCTAACCGAAATTATTTTTTTATATTTTTTATTTTTATATTATTATAACGCATTTCTTTGGTTCCTTAATTTTATTTTAGCCTTTGGTAGTATTAACAAGGCGTCGTCAGTAGTTGCGCTTGACTTATTATTTGCAATACCTTAATGTGTTGTATTTCAGAGCTGCGCAAGGACGGCCTGCCGTCGGCTCTGTTATCGCTGCTGTCTGCGCAGCGGCAGTCCCAGTCGCTAGCGGCGCTGGTGCCGTGCCTGCCCGTGGTGCCCGCGCTTCCCGACGAGCTGCAGTCCCAGCTGCTGCAGCAGGCCTTCCTGCAGAACAACAACACGGTGGTGGGCAAGGCGCAGGACTCGCGCGACTCTGAGCCCGAGTACGACGATACAGACGACATAGTGTTACCAGAGGACGCGTGCGAACGCAAACGTGCCAGCAGCTCGGACGAGGCTAGTCGTCAGTTCGAGTGCCGGCACTGCGGCAAGCGCTACCGCTGGAAGTCGACGCTCCGCCGCCACGAGAACGTGGAGTGCGGCGGCAAGGCGCCCGCCCACCAGTGCCCGTACTGCTCGTACCGCGCCAAGCAGCGCGGCAACCTCGGCGTGCACATCCGCAAGCACCACAACCAGGAGTGGTACGTGTACGCCAGCAGCAAGGTGCGACGCAACAAGAAGACCTCCATATAGCCCACACACACCACCACACACACACACACACACGTTAGACCAAAGTAGACACCTTACCAAATCGGTACTGCAATAATATTATTATTATTTATATTTACATTTTATTTTGTTAAAGACATTTTAATATACACTAAAGATAATAGATTATAATGTGCACATTCCCTAACGGATTAGAGATAATTTGTTGTTTTTTGTTTTTTAGAGTTTATTATCGTAGTTAAGACTGACCCTAAGTATTTTGTTCGAGAGAACGCTTTTATTGTATTTATTTTGACGACCGCAGCTCGGTCGAGGCCCCTTCCAAATGAAAATCTGACCTAAGAGGTTGTTTTACTCTTCGATGTATGTTTTAACTCGAATTTGTCTAGTTATAGTATCCTAACATTCCTATTATGGAATAATTCCAAAATGTAAAAACTTAGTGCAATTGATATTATATAAATGTTGATATTCGTTTTCAGTCACTGTTACATTTATTAAAGTCACCGGAAGGTAAAACTTTCGTCACGGGTAAAAAAAAATTGATATTGTCCACCTGAAATTTGTTTATATTTTCTTGTTATGTTATAATTTAAATTATATACCAACTTATCAGGGACCATATAGTTGTCTTCCCATTTGTAGACGATCCAAAGTTTTTAATTTAATAGTTGTATTAATATTTATTAGGTTAATGGTTTTGGACTATAATGTCCTTAGTTTATTATCGGACGCCCGGAGCGGGAGCGAAGGTTCGCGAAGCCGCCCGGGGCCGTCTAGACTTAGGTAAGCAAGCTCATCGACTATGTGCCTACAATGTTACCTGTAGATAATATAAAATATTTATTATATTATGTGGTATATTTCGGTTAACTGGGTTTAAAATGTGTTCAAAATTATTAAAAAAAATATGTTGTTTGATATTATCTGATATTTTATCGCAATAATCAAGTCTCTTTTATCATATTGACTGTTGATATTTTTTGTTGTTAATTTAGGATAACAAAGCTATTTGACCAAAGTCAGTATTAGTTTAAAGTTGGTGTAACTTAAATATGTTATTTGTTATGAATAAAGTCATTGCTAAGCATTGAATATTGAATAGTAACGAATGCAATGTTTCCATCTTACCGAACTAGTTAAAGGTTTTAGGTATTAATTGTATGATAGAATTAAATTCGGATGTTACGATGTTCACATTGTTTGTTAATGTTATTGGATTGAATTAGTTAATTAGAGTGACTTTTATATGAATATATTGGGGTTTACTTGGTAGAAAAGTTTAATAAATAAAATATAAATATATAGTATACGATTATAGAACTTTTTATTTTATTTTTTTTCATTTACCCACCATTTATTTTTATTGGTTTTTATTTTGGTAATGAGTTTTTAGGTGAGTTTTTTTCGTCATTTTATTTATTTTTGTTTCATTGTAACCGTGCATGACGCATGAATCACTGCTTACTTTTCAACTTTTGCATTGACATTTGTTTTGTTTTTCTTTTCCTTTTCGTTCATACTAATATAATTAATAATTTCAGGTAGACGAGAAAACCCATGGGGTCGGGAGACTACATTTAATTAACAAAGTTGTTTAGATTAGCGCACAGTGACTAAAACCAAAGCCTTGTCGGTCATACTATACGATAAATAATAACATGAGTCTCCTCGTACACGTTCGCTCTGCTCTCTTTGAGCTCCGGCTCTCTGAGTGAACACAAACGAAACCGTGTATCGCAGGATCGTTCGAACACCGATAGTTTTATTATTATTATCATCGAACTCATGGATCGTTTGAACCTTTAGAAATAAAAGTTATATAATTTCTTTTTGTTCTTTTTTTTACTTTCCTTTTGCAAAGCTTTCATCACAGCACTCGGTGGCCGCTCACAGTAGAATATCTGTATGTACATGTATGTATCGTATGTATAATATATCGTGTATCGTATATAACGTGCTTGTTGTACTGTACTGTACTGGTTAACCCGGGAATGTGTGTGTGCGGCGCAGTGGGAGCGGGAGAAGGAGAGTGAGAGAGGTGATACGTGTCGCTGTTTCAGGGTGCGGCGAGGAGCTGGCGCGGCTGAGCGGGCTGTCGTGGGGGCAGTGGTCGGCGCGGCTGGCGCTGCCGCTGGGGCTGCGCGCGCCGCCCGCGCCCGGCGAGCCCGCCTTCTCGTGCCCCGACTGCGGCCGCGTGTACAAGCTCAAGTCCTCGCTGCGCAACCACCAGAAGTGGGAGTGCGGCAAGGAGCCCCAGTTCCAGTGCCCCTACTGCGTGTACCGCGCCAAGCAGAAGATGCACATCGCGCGCCACATGGAGCGCATGCACCGCGAGGTGCACATGAAGCCCGAGCAGTACATCAAGCAGGACAACGTCGATGCCTGCACATAACAACAGTCTCCGCCTCTCGCCCCACGGTCACTGTCTTCCGCTTTTCGTATCCGATACTATTCAGGCTCCTCAAGATTATTGCCGATTGTGATAAATGTGATGAAATCTCTTTTGTGATAGTGACTCGGGACGGTCACGTTAGATGTAATCGCCTCGCTTGTTACCCGCTCCGCGATGGAGCGCTATAGATACTGTATGAATTTAATCTCACGACGAATTTCTCTTAGTATTGACGACGCTGGTTGCAGTTTTTGCAGCGGTGTTAGTAACTGTTGCATTTATCCGTTAAGGAAAGTGATTTGTATAGATACGCTTTTATATATTTTTTTTATGTACAGCATTTATCGTGTAAATTATCATTCCTGGTGTTTGACGACGTTGGGCGTGTAGCTTTGCTAGATCGTTGCTTAGAAGACTTTACTCCTTGTTACCAGTTACAGTTACTACGGACTAAATTTTAACATTGATGACGAGATTTTTTAATCTTCGGCATATATACCTACGTTTTGGTAGAGTCGTTTTGTCGAGATTATGTGCGACCTAAGTGGGTACCTAAATGTAGTGAGAATGGAAGAGTTATGATTAAATGCGTTCTTTGTTTTATATTATTATTATATAATTATTGATTAAAATGAAGCTATTTGTCGCTTAGTATGCAAGTTTTTAGGTTTTTGCCATAATGCATGTTCCATTATATTTTGTAATACTCAATGTAAGTTAATTTTTTTTTTACTTTTTCATTTATTTTAGATCTCTTTACGTATAATGCATTTATTTTATATTAATCTAGAACGTAACCGCCGCCCGGCGCGTCGCGCGGCGGCGGACCATACGTATATCATATAAGTGGTATTAATTGTAAGTTCCTGGAGGTGAATGTGTATCGAACACGATATTTGATGTTATATTTGGGGCCAATTGTTGTTTTAGATAGGTCTACACCAGTGGAATCGAGTGCCTTATTAAAATTGTTTGTTAAATCTTAGACTACATTTGTATAGACACTGCCATTGAGGGATTATCTGTAGTGACCCGCACAAATCATGTCATATTAGGACGATATCAAAATCTTCCACTTAGGTTTTAAGTATTTTCTATACATTACCATTTAGAAATTATAAGTTAGCGATATCGCGCCGAGCAGAATCTTTCGCGTTTCTAGATTACCTTGTTCCATTTATGAGAGGCCTCGTTTTGGACTCGAACGATTTTGTTTTCGCGATAACTGATAGAATATTAGCCGCAGGAGTTACCATCATACAATCAATATGTAGAACTCGTTAAGTACAACCATTCAAAGTCATTTCAGTAACATTAAGTGCCTTCGAAAAGTTAGTCATTAGGATTTATAAAATATTTCGCAACACAAAAGTTTAGGTCAAATCTATCATGTTATGTAACTTATTATTGCAAAACATCTAGGTTGTGATTTTTGACAATAACTGCGACGGAACAAACTGTTAGTCTCCTAGTATTTCCGAATATTTTATTAAGTACAACATAGCTGTGATAAGGATATTCTCAAATTTACATAATTGCGAGTATTGCAAGTTTACGAGTTGCCTTGATCCGTGTGATCCCATTAAGCCGCTGTATAGTAAGAATTGCCACCTAGAGCATTCGACATACTGTAGCATGTAATCAGACAATAAGAAGTTACAGTGATTATACGCATTTGATTGTATTTTATAACCTTTTTGTATTTTAAATAAAGTTGCTATTCTTGATATTTTCTAGTTTTAATTTATATCAAGTCTACCTATTGTATATATTGGTTACGATTTGGGTTAAGTACATACAAGATGTTTACGATAACTAAGCATTATTAATCTATTAACTAATGTATCCTGGTATTAACACTGCATGTAATCCTTATATTATAATAAATTGGTTCAAATTCATTTAAATAGCAGTAGAGCATTTATTACCTACTTATTTAATTGAATTTGAAACAAATGTATTACTATTTTAAAAGGTCGCATGATATTTTAAAGGGTTTATAGGAAAGTAGTGATAATTATAGAAAAGGAACAAATTAATGGGAGACATGGTGCATTTTCCTACGCTTCTCACGTTAGCACTTACTCGGGCTTGGCTTATTTTACGGTGGCAGCTTATTATTTGCACGTATTTATTTTTATTTGCGTTTTAATTTCAGTTGCACAGTTGTACACGCCTTATATATTGGGTTACGGTACGCCAGGGCTCAGTGGCGGCAAAGCCTGGACGCTGTATGAGTGCGTGGATTGTGGGAACAAATACAAGCACAAGGGCTCTCTGCAGCGGCATATTAAATACGAGTGTAGAAAACAGCCCAGTTTCAAGTGTCCCTACTGTGTGTACCGCGCCTATCAGAAGCATAACCTGCTTCTGCACGAGAGGCACCTCCATAAAGATCTGCCAGAGAAGGTGGATTTCGTGTCGGAATGACGAAACTCAATGTCAGTACATCATTTATATAGATACTAACTGGCTAACGGGGACATAAGGGTCTACACACACATTAATAACACTAACTTCGACCGAACATACATCACATTATATTGAATTTTAAATTATTATTTACGTTATTTTCATTTTTTTAACATTTTTTTCAACAACAAAAATGTTTTTTTTTAATT
Organism: Boloria selene; assembly: GCA_905231865.2. Taxonomy (NCBI): domain Eukaryota; kingdom Metazoa; phylum Arthropoda; class Insecta; order Lepidoptera; family Nymphalidae; genus Boloria; species Boloria selene. The sequence continues at coordinate 646,572 of HG993145.1, forward strand.
TGCTGCTTTGTGCGTAGTTTTAGGCATACGTAATCTTAAATGGACGGAAATGGTATTTTTATATTGTAAATAGTTACTACCCTCACTTAAATCCAACCAAAATCGCCCTTTGAGTGCAAGTGACATTTATTTAAAGACGACTTAAATTTTCTGTTACAGCTGAAGAAATTCAAAGTTATACTTAAAGGAACATAAAACTCATCGTAAGACTATCGGACGACAGAAGATTGGATTACCAGTGATTTATTCGATAAAAATATTTTAAATCTAACGTGTTGATATACCACCATTTGGTTTATAATATATATTTATTATACGGAGAAATAATAGAAGCAGATAACGTAACTTTGTAAATTAACAACAACAACCAAAAATAAGCGCACAAAATGATACAATCATAATAATATGATGTGTCAAGTGATTGTTAAGTTCACGACCCAAAATTCGTTGATGACGTAAATAAATATCTACAAGTTATTTTTAACTTTTATATTTTGCTAAAATTTATAATATGTGAAAGTGCATTTTATACAAAAATGTGTTAAGTACGTACTCGAGAAATAGATTAATTAATCGGAAGGCAGCGAAATAATATATAGCATAATATTTAGATATTTATTTTTACCACCGAGATTTTAATTTAAAAATTTGAAATTTTGGTTTTTGGTGGCAATGTTGACTTTATTTATACATAGTATATGCGTAAGACATGTTTTTTTGTAATTTTACTTTTGTAGATTGTTAATTTTCTTGTTCTTGTTATTAATTTTTATATAGTGTGTGTTCCTTGTTGCCAAAGAAATTTATCAAAGTAATTTATACGAAACCAAATAACTGTATTATAGTTTCAGTATTTTTGTTAAAATGTGTAATATAATATTTGCATTTGTTAATGTTAATAATAAGTTACCTTTTAGAGTTCAAATCGAAACGCGCAATATTTTATACCAAAGAATCTTAAGTCGATTCTAGCCTTGGCAAGTGCCTTAATATCGCCTAATATATTGTTACTAAGTAAGTTATAACAATTAAAATTAAGTTTATAAATATATTTTCTATCTCATGTGTTGAAACTTCGTCCTAAGAAAATCGTTTTTTATTGTAAAATGTTAAAAACGTGCCACGAAATGTGCCTTATGTTGCCCTAACTATAATTTATTAAGGTTATACTGATATTAAATTGTGAAAGTGTTGTGGATATTACCTTTGATATAACCAGTGAGTTTTGGCTTTCGTTTGTTTACATTAATTATTATTTTAAACGAAAACCAATAAACAAATTTAACTATCCTATATCATTTTTCTTAATATTTATTGTTAATTTGATAAGTGAGTTACCTTACAGTTTATCTAAAGAGATATCCAAAAGAAATATTTCTTGTTATTAAATAGTAAATATATATGTGCCAAGACTAATTCAATACATACAATCTTAGAATAATAACGCATAGGACTATAGTTTGATGCGTAATTCCGCTCAATATCAAAGCAACATTAGAATGAAATGTGTGTTCCCAAATAGTACTTACCTGTGAAATGTGATTTTCTTTTTCTTTGTTTATTTATGAGACACCCTTTCACTGCACAGCAAGTTGTGTAATCTAAATAAAACTGCGGTAGCTAATTGTAACAAGACTTATCGAGCCGCAAGCGTATTCGGCCTTAAGGCCGATTTAAAATGGTTTTAATTCGCTAAGGCCTACTCACCTATGTGTTATTATTCTAAGCATATAATATATTCAATAGACAATATGTACGTTGTACATAAGTGCATATGTTAAGTAATAATACCCTAAATAAAACCGATCTCCCGATAAGCAAGTATTTGATAATGTTACAAATTATTTTTTTCTTTAGAATTTCAATTTCCGATCATCAGAACTTTTGTACTGTATATAAAAAAACCATAGACTAGGAGGAGTCTATAATATAAACTGTCCAATAATTACAATAAATGCATTATTGAAATAGTTAAAAAAAATATAAAATTATTCAAGTCTTGAAAATTTTTTTGTTTATAGAAGCCAGAGTTCATGAATCACGTAATAATTTTAAATATAAATACAAATAAATAATACTATACCATTTTGAAGTTTCTCATAATAATATTATTGCTACATTAGTTTAAAACATCACATAAATCTCAATAAATTATGTAAATGGTGCATTTTGTTATGATTAAGACCCTTAAATACGGCAGATGATTAAAGAGTTTTGTTACAATATAAACTGTAATGAGATTTTTACAGTAAATTTCTATTAAATAATGTAAAACTATACTGATCAAAGAAATAAATAACTTTCAGTTCAACAGCAATTAAATGCAGCACAAAATACTAAAGATAAATTTTATTTTATAAATTCTTTTAAACTGGAGTGTGTTTGGTTTGTTTTAATTGAAATACGCATGAGAATAAATGTTCTGAATTTAATAAATACTGTTTTATGTACATCAATCATTTCATATCCTCAATCCTTACGGTTATAGCAAAAGAATAGGTATAGTTCGCTAATATTAATATATCAGCTGATTATGGTACATACAAATAAAACAGTTAAATTATTTATAAAGTCTTGGAATATAATTTGTTTCAGGTGAACTGGATTTCTTTAAATCGATGATGCACAATATGTTGCCCATCATGCCTATGAAGACAAAAAATTACTGGTCCCAGTTTGATTCTACTTTCGAATGTGAAAAATGCAGGAGAAAATATAGGCATAAAAGCACTTACAGGCGACACATAACATATGAGTGTGGAAAGGAACCGATGTTTCGATGTCCGTTCTTAGATTGCACATATAAAGCTTATCAAAAAACGCACACGGACGCGCACATCAAGACGAAACACAAAGTCCTGACTATAGAATACAAAGGATGATGCATCGTTCAAAGTGAATATATAAAATGTGATATTAATTTTAGTAATAATTAAAGTTACGGTTAAGTTTTAAGTCGTCATTTCATTTTTGTTCGATAAACAAAAGTAAAGGCTTACCAGGATTTGTTCAATGTTCCGTACCCATAGACAAGTAGTAATATATTAAAATTGGCGCCAAATACACCTTTCAGTTTTCACAGATAATACAAGGCTTATGCTCTCAGCTCTAGGCTTTTAACAAAATGGTATCAGATTCATAAATCGACGAATCTAATGCATGTATAAACAAAACATTTACTATTATATTTAATTGGGCTATTCTATGTCGTATTTTTAAATATTAATTCGTAAATAAGACATTATTATTTAATGTTTCACTTTCCAAACGGAACTGTATAAACTATGCTGTCAGTGTCATATGTCAAAAACTAGTATTTCCATTTGAAAAGTCAATATTCAATAGAAATATTTTGATTTAGGTTTAAATAATGTTCTAGATATTTTAATAACTGAACCGTTGGTAATTTAGCAATATGAATAGGCTACTTTCTGTAAACAGGTGTTATTTTAACACTTTAACGAATAGTAATAGAATTTCACCGCTTATATTATCCCCAAAGAATGTATTGCCGAATGTGTATATTTTTCGTGGAACCCATGAGCGAAAGAAAATCCGATCTACTATGAACTATATGATAGCCTTAGGAGTAATGACTGTAGGTTTAAGTTACGCGGCAGTACCTTTATATAGAATATTCTGTCAGGTGAGTTAGTCTAACCTCTGTTCATATTGTTGTTATCTTATCCAATATTGTTTAATTGGGCAAATCGTCTTAGTAAAGAATCATTAAGAACTTGACATTTTAACTTGAGATATTCAAATTCATGAAATATTTTTTTGTTTTATAGGCATATAGTTATGGCGGTACAACAGGCCAAATTGAAGCGAATGAATCTGTTAGCAAAATGAAAGCTAATAAAGAAAGACCAATAAAAATTCGTTTCAATGCTGATGTAGCTTCTTCTATGCGGTGGAACTTTAAACCGCAACAAGGAGATATAACTGTAAGTTATTAATTATATAAGGACATTTGTTTATTGAACTAATGAATAAAGCTACATAAATCTTGTTTTGAAATAGGAAAAATATATATAATATTGGTAAATCAATATGAAATAGTGGTTATTAATATTGTCCTATATATAATTTCTAGGTAGTACCAGGGGAAACAGCACTAGCATTTTACACAGCACGCAATCCTACAGACAAACCTGTTATCGGGATAAGCACTTACAATGTAATCCCATTTGAAGCAGGCCAATATTTTAACAAAATTCAGTGCTTTTGCTTTGAGGAGCAAATGCTTAATCCACATGAACAGGTGGGTGTATTATTATATATTATACTAGCTGCGCCCTGTGGTTTCACCCACGTAGTTGCCGTTCCCGTGGGATTACAGGAATAAAAAGTAGCCTATGTCCTTTCTGAAGGTCTTCTCTATCTGTGTACCAAATTTTATCGAATTCGGTTCAGCGGTTTAGGCGTTAAAGCGTAACAGACAGACAGACAGAGTTACTTTCGCATTTATAATATTTATAATAAATATTTATAATATATATAATATATTATAATATTTATAATATTAGTTTATTAGTTTATATTAGTTTATAATATTAGTTAGGATAACTTAATAATTTTCTTAAATTAATTAGAACTATAATATATTTATAGTTCTATAATATTAGTATAGATTTTTATAAGATTCTTTAGTTATAGGTATTTTGTATTATGTGTATAATTACATCGTCAGTCTATAGTACAGGTATACCGTTGTCATGCCATGTTTTAATTTCTTTAATTGTTGGTCTAAAGTTGGTCAGTAGTAAATTTTCATCAACAAGTTGTAATTTGGAAATAAGGTTGACTCACACATTTTTCTCACAATGCATTTGCTTCATCTTCAGCCAGTCATGTTGGATTTCATATTTTTCAGGTAGACATGCCAGTATTCTTTTACATAGATCCAGAATTTAGTGAAGATCCAAAAATGGAATATGTTGATGAAATAGTGTTATCTTACACTTTCTTTGAAGCTAAAGAGGGACTTAAACTCCTCATTCCAGCATATGCCAGATAAAGCACCATAGACAATTATATATAGATAGATACAGGTTTTGTAAATATGTAGTATTCAGTAGTAAATATAATTTTGTTATTTACTGCTTAATTTATGAATTTGTCCCTAGGTTGTTATTATTAAATTAAATGTTTTAATAAAATTTCATTCTTTTATATTATATTGTATGCCTATGGCCTATTTTAATTAACAGTTATTTAGTCTGGTTCGGTTGGAACAATTTACATAGCTCATTTTCACATCAAAACTAACATAGTAAAATATTGCATAGAATTACTAAAATAAAAATCGGATTTTAGAACAAAACTTTAATTTCACAAAAAATTTTAAACACCTGACAGTTGACATCTGTCATATGATATTGATGCACCTTAAAATAGAACTCAAGAGTCCCAAAATGAATGCCACAATGGGTTTGGACTAAGATTTGATAGCAGCAGTGACGGGGTAGCCCCTGCGCAGGCCCATGCACTGGTCGCGGTCGATGAACAGCGTGGTGGTCTTATTGCGTAGCTCAGCCTCGAGGCCGGCGCGCACGCCTAGCAGCGTCTGGTGCGTGCCTTCCGCTGTGGCTATCTTGGATCTGAGAGTTTCCATGGTTTCTTGGAGATCGCATACTTCTTTCACGAGCCTGTATCGATATAATTACTTACTTGAAGAGCTTTTAAGATTTTGAGTTTTAATTTGACATAGGTCATCTAATTTTCTAATAATGTTGGTGTTTACACCATCCACCAAAAACTAGTAAAGACAAGTAAAGAACTAGGTGTGGTGGGTATTCTTACAAGGTTCGGTCAATTTACAATGTAATGAAATGTTCGTATTTAAACGAGGCAAAAATCTGAGGGACGTTTTTAAAAACCAGTAGGTATAAATAAAATTGGGATATTTTTGTCCAAACATCCTAAACGAAACTGTTTCTTGTCACCTATGCTGAGCTTCGTCCCGACATTTCTCCAGATGGGGTCTGTTGGTCCGTGCCTGCAGCCTCGTGTGCGCCACCTTCATCGGCTGCAACTTGTCTTCTATAGCTTTATTCAGCAATTCCAAAGTCTTCTCTACGTCGAACATTTCTTGCTGAATCTGTTAAATGCAAGGAGTTACCATGATTGCTGTAAAGCATTCAAAACATTGGCAACCAAAAATCTAAGTAAGTTCGTGAAAGTAATGTGTTAATTTCGGATTTTTAATTTCAGTCAAAACAAAAATTTATAACATAAAAAACTTGTAACTGACAATGAACCAAAACTTTACCTACATTAAAGATTTTTTGAAAAATCCACAGTTTTAATAATGTCTGTCTGTGACCGTACAAGAAAACCAATTGACAGATTTTGATAAAATTCGGTACGATGCAATGATGCGATGATAGCTGAGTCAACACAAGCAAAAGAAAAATATCTAATTTCTGACAAATCTATATTAACCGAAAAAACGTATCTAAGAATAAACCTGAGCGCGGTTGAATCGCTAGTACTCGTGTATTATTAGAAATTTAGATAAATGTTGATCCGATCGTACCTTATGCAAGTGTAGTTGTAGCTTGTTCTTTATCTCGATAGTTTCGGCGATGCGCCGCGTGAAGGCGCTGTTCGTGTTGCTCCACTGATCCCATATCTCCGTTGCGGATACGTTGATTAGATTCTCAGCATCTTACAAAGTACATTATATATATGAAAAGCGTTTAGTTAATATACTGTTTGTAGATTGGGATGATGGTGATACATTTTATAGTTAACAGGTATATTTTTATTCATTAGACGCTCAGCCGCAGCCTCACTTTGTTTGTCGCAATGCGTATTTTTTTTTGAGCAGAACCCTAATTCTCTCTAAAATAAAAGTTGCTTAAGTTACTCATAACATCAGCTTCTCTGAATTGAGGCTTCTCCTTTCCGAACTAATAATAGAAGTTCAGTCAAAATTATAATAATTTAATGCTAAACAAAATATTATTTTGAATTTGAATGTCAAAAACCAATAGGGCAATACTTCGGCCAGATGAAGACAGGTCACGACGAAAGACCGTAGGGGGCGAGGCATCGCCACCTTCCCAACTTCTGTGACTACAGAGGCCACTACTAATAACTAAACTTGGCCCGACCTGGGTCTCGAAGTCGAACCCAGGACTTTCGATCTGTATCTGTCATTTAGACAGTTATGGCCTCTACACGTAGGGTGGAGTGAATTTGACCAAATTTATTTTTTTTCAAAATTTTAATTCTCCTGTATCATCAATCGTTGATGGTATGTAAAAGATTTATTAGTACCAAAAATCAAAAGTCTACGACTTTATTTTAAGGTGGCGCACTACGAGGGTAATTTGCAAAAACAATAAAATTTAACTTCTAAGGTATACCCGTAAGTTAATGTGTTTTTGTAACTATATGTCATAAAACTTATATTCTAATAACTATCGGGTGTTATCTTTAGTATATTTACGCTATATTCTAAAAATCACTCGTCAATAAAAACTAAGGACAAGTGTAAAAAGTGGAGTTGTTGTTAAATTTCGTCTGTAAAATACCAAAAACTCGAAAAGACTTGCGGGTGCTCTTTGTTTGGTAATCCAATAAAACTAATTAGTAATGTGTTACCAATGTATTAATTCATTATAAAATACTATTTGTGGTTAAGAAATAAGATGCTAGAACTGAATGATGGTAAAGACCCTGCTGTAAAATACTTGAGTGAAATGTTCGCCACCATCATTGATTAAATTGGAATAAAGCATCTATTCCCACTGAAAGTCATCAACAAATCATTGCAAGATTGATTTCATAATACAATAAGTACAAGAGTGTAAAGAAATGCATAATGAAACAAGAAAACAGACATGCAGATATAATATCAGCAATTTTTACTGGTACAGTCTCACTAAACGTAGCCAATGAAGATTCTGGACTCTAGACTGGACTCGCACATTTTCGGTGCTTGGCTTGCACTTATAGGATACTTCGTTCATAAATTGGGACAGCTAAACTCACAAAATCTTTAAAAGAACTAGCCACTTTATTCACGAAAGTCTACGCACGATCCTGGTTTGATATTGAGTCAAGACTGTTTTGCAAACATCGAGTTCATATCTTTAACATGATTAAAATAAGTTTGTATTTTCCAGACTACCTGAAAAGCATTGCTATAACAACTATATAGAGAAATTCCTTGTTTGTACATCCGGAAAACTGACTTTTGGCTATGTTACAAGATCACGATTCACACATAAGAGAACTGGCTCTCCGTAGAGTTTTAAAGTCAAGAAACGAGTGTAAGGGAAAGAAAACCGAGAGTTTCAGTTTGCAAATATTAAATTTTATGCATTGAACAATTATGATTAATTAACTGGTAAAATAAAAAATGACAGAACCTCCAAAAACTATGAAATATAGTGACGCGATAATTCCAGACATGATCTCCTCAGGTGGTAATTTATTTAAAATTGAAAAGTATCCTTGCCACACTCAGGTGAAACGTTACGTCAAGCTTGTAACTGAGGCTTCGGCATCTGATTATTTATCAGAAGCCAGAGAGGATTTATTCGTTCTAGCATAAAGTCAAGGCAAGTTATACCAATATGCTACACAACGTTTTTTAGGCAAAAATCAGAGTCTGTGCTAAGCTTCTGATTTCGAAAGTTTAAACTCACTTTTGATGCCTATTATTTTTTTATTATTTGGTTAGAAGTCGTGTTATTATTTTAAAGCTATTGCATAAAAGTTTTGGCAAAAAATTTAGCTTAAATAAAATCTTTAGATAAAGCTGAAATTTGTACTTTTCTTAAAAATTAAAATCTGATGCGCCACCTTAAGATGTTGACATAGAAACTTAAAATTAAGTTTTAAGATCTCTGATAATGAAGAACATCCATTGGTAACACAGGAATAACGAAATTAAAAAAAAAAATTTTTCGCTCCACCCTACTCTACAGTGTACTGTACCCGAAAGCATCTGCACGGCCTTAGCGCGCTCGGACTGCGAGCGCTGCAGCGTGGCGGCGCTGGCGGCGGCCCAGCGCTCCGTGTCGCACACCGTCGGGTCGTAGCGCTCTATACCCGCGTAGAATTGCAGACCCTGCATATCATATAAATTAGGATCAGCTTTGTTGGGATCGTTGTAGTATGTAAAAGCGATATTGCTTCACCCTTTGCAATCCGGCGATTTGTTTACGCTGTGATCTTTGGTGAATAACAGTTTTAGTACTTACCGTAAAGACCGCGAGCCCGTAGTGTGGGTTAAAGAAAGACTAAGCAAGAGTAAGTGAAGGGCTGTGACTAAGTGAAGTAATAGCTGCCGCCTTAAATAATAATAAATGGCTTGTAAATTAAAAAAGCGCTGTGTAAAATTCTCCCCAGCTCAAGCGTTACAAATTACAAAATATATTATCATTTACGTTTAAGTAATATTCTGTGAGTGCAGTGTATAAAATATTTTCAAACGCCTTTTTAACATAAAGCAGCAATAAAATTTATATTTACTAGCGGACGTGTTTTATTTTTACCCGACTGCTCAAGAAAATGTTGGTAATAGAATAGGTATTAAAAACTAAATGAGAAAATTATTCCAAATAGATAAAAGGTGACGTGAGGTGAATTCTCGCCTTTGAGAAATTGTTAAGTTGGTGGCACATGGAGTCGATCCCGAGCGCGTACTCTTTGTTGCGCATATCTGTCTCCAACTCGTGCTGCGTGGCGCGACAGTTCTTCGACTGCTGCCGTACCTGATAACATTCAATGTGCCTGTCAAATATTTTTTTTTGAATATTTTTCTAACTTCATCCTTACTTAAAACCACCGTTACCTTTTCAAGCATATTTCGAAATTTATCTTGACATTCGCGGAGTATAGCTACCTCCCTCAAAAGTGACTGTTCCACTGCATCATGGACCTGTTCTAGACCTGATAATATTTCATTTTTTTAAATACCTAAATAATTTAGTTTCTATAAGTAGCTAAATAACGTTTTGTTTATAACCTTGTCGTTTTTCACGATGGTAAAGGCATTCTTGAACAATGTGTAACGGTCCCTCAATTCCAGCAATGGCTCTCTCAAGCTGCCTTCTCGTATCATTTAGTTTCTCGCAAGTCGCTACCAGACGCTCCATTTCTATTGACACCTAAAATCACAAAAGTTATAAGAGAATAAATTAATAGTGCATTTTTAATAAGAATCTCACCTCATTTCTCCAAAATGTAGTGTCAGTAATTCTTTCACCAATTCTTCTACCAGAATCTCGCTGGCCCTGTGTACCAATTTCATCAGTCTCTCTAGAAAATTAGAATGTACTGCTTGATTTATTCATTTTGTAAAAAAATCATATCATTTATTTTAAATTTCAAAAAACGATCATTTTTTTAAATTGGTCGTAAATATTTACCTTAACATTCGCATGATGTCGTTCCTGACACGTTCTGAAAAGTTTCTTTTAGCATCGGACTCATTGTAATTTTTGATGCTATTTTGATTCCATTCGTTTTGAGTGTATCGTGTATAAAGAGCAGCTCGAGCTGCATGCTCAGGGCTTCGGTCGAAACCTGTCACTAAGTTAGGGAAACGCAATGGTTCTGCGGCCATGCCTGACGGAGTATAACAAGGATCCACCATAGTGTTAGTAATTGGTTGTGAAGGCCTAAAAATAAAAAGATAAATAAGTCAGTATCTTTTTGCTCTTTAATATTTAACATTACTTTAAGTATTATGTAAATAATATCACTAACATGGGTGTAACTTCGATCTCTTCGTATCCCATTATTGGTCTCCATGGATGTTTTTTTGGAGAGTGAAAGCAGTACCCAACTTGAGGTGGTATACTTGGAGCCCCGGGAGTCTCTTTTACGGGACTCCATTGTTGGAGTTGCTAAAATAACAGTCTCACATAAATTATATACAAAAAATGTTATTTCTTAAAATTAAACAGATATTTACCGTACACATGGAAACTTCTTTGGCCATTTTAATAATTTTATATGGAAAAGCTAAATTATTAAAAATTAATTATAAATATTCAAAATTTAAATTCGGTGACATTTTATTAACAAGCGATGTCTACACTATAATAATTCTATCACAATACTTATAAGAATTCTATTTAATGAAGAAAAGTTTATTATTTTATTACAATGTAAGTCAACATTTATATAAATATCCGAATATTGTAGTAAGTAATTATAATGTTATATACACAAATGTACACACTGTCATACAAATAAAAATAAGTTTTTTGTAATGGTTTAAAATTGTGTTAACAGACTCAAAACATTCTGCCTGTGTCAAAAATACGGTTTTAGAACTTATTCACAACTATCAATGTCAAAATATTAATCAAAGTTGTCAATCATCAATGTCAAAAAGTAATAAGTAATAAGTATAAGAATTTCAAAAGCAGATCTACTCAGCAGTGCTTTAGTTTAGAGTTTAGAACGAAGAGCCTTGTAAATCGTAGATAATAGATTTATATGCTATTTTTGAGTTACCTATTACAATATCTACAATACAGATCAACTGATTACAGAATAACAAAATAAAAATGAGTAACGTTCCAGAAAACGCACCAAATCGTAAGTTGAAATAATTATTTGAATGATATAATAGTATTTTTGATTTAACATATTAAATAATATTACATTATATTATATAAATAATATCATATTATTTATAAATAATTTAGATTGCCCTGGAACGCAGAGTGAGGACGCGGGCAAGGCCTCTGCCTGTGCTGGTTGTCCAAATCAAAATATATGTGCCTCAGGTATAATCAACAATTATTTTAGTTATTTTGTATTAATATGTGATTAGCTTTATGAGACAAATATACATTAGTTACTTTTTTTACTTTAGTTAAACTTTTAAGTTGTAAATTTCATCTTTTATAACAGTTGTTATTTTTTACACAACAGGTGTTCCAGCTGGTCCAGATCCTGCTATTGAATTAATTAAAAACCGTTTATCAAATGTGAAACATAAAATTCTCATCCTCTCTGGCAAAGGAGGTGTTGGAAAAAGTACAGTAACATCACTGTTAGGACATGGATTAGCAAAACTTAACTCGGATATGAATGTAAGTAATATTACCTATTTGGCTTGTTATAACTTTTTTAAAGTATTAGCTATGGAATAATTCTACATTCTATAAAAAATATAATAATATATAAATTAACTTTGACTATTTTTTCTTTTGTCGATAAACTAAATTTTGTATTATGTGCTGCTTCAAAATAAAAAAAACTAACAAACCCTCATATGTAAATTGTTATTACTTTACTTCCTTCATTCATATTACAAAATAGATTTTTTTATTTAATTCAATTCTCTTGTACATAATTGTTTTGATGGCAATGCAGCAGATCATATAACTTTCAAAATTTCACATAGATTATAAACTTACCTTAACAATTTTCTGTAATTTTTAAGTTTTAATAGCTTACTTAATATAATTTAAAATATTTGGTGGAGGCATTAATTTGTATTTTTGTTAACTAATGTATTGAAAAATGACAAATGTATTAGATTTTGATTGATTGCTGATTGCATGTATCAAAACATATGATTTTATCAATCAGAATGCACACAGTATGTAAGTATTAATTAGATGTTACCTCCATTATATAAGCCAGTAATTTTCCAAATAAATGATTTTTCTGTTATTTATAAAATTATGACTCAAAATAAAATTATATAAATTTCATATTTTTCTTGTATACAAAATTAGCTTGAAATCAATATCTACTCACAAGTTACTGTGTCGTAAATTTAACTATTACATCTTTACATAAACAATTAGCTTAAAAGAAAACATCTAAAATGAATAGGTTTTAAGTTCTCTCCTCCATAGAAAAACTAATTGATTGGAAACCCATACAAATGTTAGTTGTTAAATTAAATCACTAAAGATTGAAAAGGTTTTATGAGGCATCTTGTTTCATTAAAATTTTCAATCTTTTTTCATTTTTTCATTCATTCATCTTGTTTCATTAAAATTTTCAATCAATGTAAATAATACTACTATGAATATTTATTTATTCAGTCTATTGGAAAGGGGTTTTGCTAATTCATCTTATGGAAAGGAGTCTTATGCAATTTAAGCTAGATTCATTTTCGGATTATATTTGATACTAGAGACTCGATCTCGCTTTGTCCAGATTTGTCCCTAATGAAAAACAAAAACCTATGTCACAAAAGCTGTACATTTATAACGCAGAATAAAAAAAGCCTATGTGCTATTCTGCACTATAATTTCGTCTATGCGTCTAAAAGAAACATTCAACCATCCTGACGTGATTGAGTAACAAACATCCATCCATCCCAACTATCGCTTTTATAATTTTAATAGAATTATTAAATAAGTTCATATTAGAATAGATTTTTTTTTATTTCAAGTTAAAAATGCTATGGGTTTTTATTTCAAGTTAATCATCCAGTAAAAAATTGATACTTATTAACACAAACTCTCTTACCCTATTGTATCTGGAGCGTCGTTCATAAGAGCTTCCAAAGTCCATATCCAAAACGAGACACGTGTATTGATTACGAAGGTTATCGTAAGATTTGGCGAGACAGGCCTACTGCGGCCGGCACCGGGTGGCACAGGCTCGGGCTTGCCGTGCCTGGATATAGGTCAACTGTTGTGCATAACCATACCAAACTAGCTGTGTCACGTTACTTTAGCTTTTGTTATACCAGCTTTTTTCCAAATCGTTATTTTCGTTAAATTCGAAAAATATTAATTCTTTTACTAAAAAGGTTATTCTGGAATTACTTTATTTAATAAAAAAGCTTTTAAAATCCAGATAGATACATATTGAATACATAAAAGTGTAGGCATTTGTTAGTATTGCTATAATTTTTCCTTCAATTTCCAAATGCAAAGCTATCAATTTTAACGTTATGGTTATTTAAGATTATCTTATATCTTGTACATAATTTAATCCAAATTCATTCAACCATTTGAGTTTTAAGATGTAACATACTTACCTACACACAGACATATTTTATATAAGTAATAGCCGAATAACTTCATTTACTTGTAGAACGTCGCCAATGGCGTATTTTATTTGATTCAAAAGCTTTTTTGAATCGATAAAAGTGTAGAATGATCTAAACAATAATAGGTAACTTAAGAGGGAATAATATCTATGTCTTCTAAAGTCTTATCTAAATTCTAAACTAATTATAAACTAATATCTTTTGGGAAATTGGGTCTAATTGGACTATTATTTTAAGTAACTTTACAATCGTTCAAGGTTTAACATCACTCATAATAATATTATGAGTGATAGTAAGTGTAATGGAGCTTTTTCTTATCACAGAAAAAATAAATAGATTAATGGTTCAATAAAATCTACTTAATTACTTAGTTCTAATAACAATTGAGATTATTGCAATTATCAGTGTAATAGCTTATAATAGCACTAAGTAGTGGAGTAGTACCTACACAGGTACACAGTTTACCTGCAAGTAATAAAACTTCATTTCCCTTGTTAACGTACAGGATTACTAGATACCTACGTTCACTTTATTATTTAAATGTAGATATATATTAAGTGCACTAGGAAAAACCTTATATCGCTATTGGTTTTTACGGTTTGAATGGATTTTTCAGGAATTATACATTTTCCTGAAGACATTTTTTTTCTATATTTTTGACTCGGATGACCAGTTGTCATTATACTCATTGAATTATATAATGTGTATAAACTGATATTAGGTAGGTTACCTACCGTAGGTAACTTCAAATATATGTTGGGACATTATTACACACAGCGCCATTTATATCCGTGGTAAGCTACTAGTTGATTTACTACATAAAAGTTTAAATACATACATATTATAAATATAACCCATGACTGGAGTACAAACATTCGAGTTTATCAAATGAATGCACTTAGCGGGACTCGAATCCGCGACCCCTGGTGCAAGAAAGTAGAGGTGCTATAAACGGCGCCAAATTTGTTGTCAATACTTTGAAATATTATGTTTATGCTTATTAACCCGGCTAGCACAAATTTACTAGCGCAAGTACCTTTTGACAAAACAAACAAAAAATCATAGTCAAAGGCGAAATATTAGGCGCGCCACAGCGGATATGATTGTTATATAGACAAATATTGATTATTCAGAAGTACACTTTCAACAGCGAGGAGCCGAAATATGAAATGTCATATATGAGTATAATAAAAAATGTAAAAGTAGTAGAAAAATATAGTAAAAGAACCATAAGATTTATCATCACTACATAGTATAAAACAAAGTCGCCTTTTCTGTCCCTATATCCCTATATCCCTATGTGCGCTTAAATCTTTAAAACTACGCAACGGATTTTGATGCGGTTTTTTCCAATAGATAGAGTGATTCAAGAGGAAGGTTTATATGTATAACTAGCGGATCCCGCGGCTTTGCCTGTGTTAAATCTAGGGAAGAGCCCGAGCGAAGCGAGGGCGAGTCGCTAGTTAATAGATATGTTGTGAACCAAATGTGATTAAACCCTAAAAGAAACTATTTCGGAAGAAAAGAAGGCCGATATGACCTCCCAAAACTAGTTTCGTACGCGACGACGACTTCTAGTATTTCAAGTACATGCCGTGTTTCCTGTACCTACTTATTTATTAAAGCTTAATAAAATGCTTTCCTTGACCTGGTATTAAAATAGTTACATACTCTTAATTCGTTGTACCTTTTACGAAGAACTTATATTTTTTTTGGGCTTTGCGTTACAATTAAATTTTAATGTTGGCGCAGAACCCTTCCACATAACACGCATTGAATATACTTAGGTTCGATTATTGTTAAGCTATACAAGTTTTTTTCTTATAGGTTTCTGTTTATCGACAAGACAGAACGGATCTTGCTAAAAAAAATTGAAATAGATAGAAAATATCAAAGTTTTTTAAGTACGAAAATATACTGAAATCTCTTTAATGCTTACATTTAATTGCATTTAGTACAGAAAATTCCCGACATCTTACAGGTTCATTCTGTCCTTCACACCATAGTAGCAAATTATAATAATTCAGCCCCTTTTAATATACTACTGCTGGTTATGGGCTTCCCTCAGTACGAGAGAAATTGGGTACTTGGTAGGTAGGTACAGTCTATAAATCCAAATTGCCCGCAATAATACGCATTTACGTCGAGGAGATACCACAGCACTTGGGATACTCAAGCAAATTCCCCTTACGATGGCAATAAAATATGTTATGTTAAAAACAGTAAAAGATACGTGCATGAATATTAAATGTCAGTTTAAGCCAAGTTTAAAGCTTTAAATTAGTGTCCGACCGAAACTGGTTTTTACGACCGAAACCGAATTTCGGCAACGGTCTCAGTTTCGGCCGAAACCGAAACCGAAACCGAAACTTTCTTATAAGGATCATGTTTTTAGATAAAAATAAAGAAAATGTATTATAATTATAGTCTATTTTTTCTTACTTGTCCTAAATGGTAAACAAACACTGCCTTGAACGAAAATCACTTATTTTCGGAAAATCCCGCATTTTAGACTTGGTTTCATCGTTTATAACTATTTTAGAAACACATACACTATGAATTACACTTATAAAAGCTGTTTATTTATGATTTGAACACATTATTTTTGCTAAAATTGAAATTTTAACAGAACTAAATTCTATAGATAAAATATGAACAAAACATTTTGACAATTCGATACGCTACTTTGTCTTTGAATCATAGAAATGTAACATGTAAAATTATTTGGCGAGAATGGAAACTGTACTTTTAAAAAAATAACAATATTTGTTTCTTCAAATTTTATTAGGTTTTAAAATAGGAGTGTCATCTGTAGAATATAGAAGATTTTTAATTGCTGTTAACCAACTTATACTGATTATTTATTTGTTATTGTAATTATTATTATTTCTTATCTTATTGCAGTGTGTAATAAAATGGAGTGAGGGACTTCGCTCTCAGAGAACTTTCGATCGCTTATTTGCTTTTTTAGTTTAAAGTTTTAAAAATGACTTATATTAAGACAAAAAGGAAAATAAAATTATTAAAATTATTATTAGTAAGGAGGTCATATCCGAGTTATAAAATTATCAAATTAACTTGTCGTATTATTTCTACCCAATACTTTACGTTCACTGCATAAAAACCATTAAGTTTAGTCGTTGTCATTCATTCGTCATTGCAATCTCTATGAAATTATCTCTGGTTACCTGTCCGCCATATTTGTTTACTATTTAAGACAAGTAAGAAAAAATAGACTATAGTCAGTTTTTTTTTTTTTTTAAATCACATAGGTAGCTTTAATACTTATTTATTAGTAGATAACCAGGTAGGTATCTACTCGTTTAATTGTAAGTGTAATTTATAAAAAAAAAATAATTATTATATTGGTACCTACATAATAATTATTAAATTGAACGCGAAACTCTAAATCCTTAATATTATCACTACTAATGCACTATAGTAAATACCATGTACCTAACTAATGTTTGTTTACATAAAGCATTTAAATTAACTAAAAGTAAAGTATCTAAATAAAATAACTAAATTAATTAAAAGAGTTAAATTAACCACAAAATGTTCAGATTTTTAATTTTTATGGCAAACTTGATTCTACTATAATCTAGGTATTCCTTTGTTATATTTAATTACTTTTCGAGGTACTCTTATATTATATTACATGATAAAACTTACTGAGTTCAAAACATATCACACGAAAACTCACAACAAACAAAATGCACTGCAAACAAACAGGTTACGACACAGGACGCGGCCAAATGTCATCGTGGATTGGATGTCATTTACCGCGCCGAACACACCCGAGCCCAGCGCGGAAACGCCCGAATGCAGTTTCGGTTTCGGTCGTAGTTTCGGCAGGTTTGCTGCCGAAACCGAAACATAACCGAAACTCGTTTTTTTGCCGAAACTCGACCGAAACCGAAACCGAAACCGAACATTCGGTCGGACACTACTTTAAATCATTAAACATCACATCAAATCGGCTTTAAAGGACTGTTACTGCTTTTGTCACTTTATTTTTCCCTAAATTTACTTTGTCTAGCATTCAAGGAAAAAATATTTTTTTAGCAATTTCAAAAAATATTTCATTTAAACATAGTTTTGGACTTTGGTATTTTCAGATTCGGTAATTTAAAAATGAATTCATATCTGCATTAAATGCTTTTCATTTAAAAATCTGGTTAGTGATCGCACTCATTATTTCATTTTCACCTACATATTGACAGGCTTAGAAATAACTAAATTGACTGGAGGATACAAATAGGAAGCCGGTTTTCAAAGATATTAATTAGATTGATTGCAATGAAAAAAAAATATATATCACAAATTTCTAATTGGATTCCAAAATTTTAGTTTATTAGTTTAATGTTTTGTCTAGATTCAAATCAAATCATCATCATCATCAGCCCTTTTTAACGTCCTGCATCCACTGCTGGGCACGGGACTCCCTCAGTACGAGGGGGATCAGGCCAGGACTTTCCAGACATGCAGGTTCCTCACGATGTTTTCCTTCACCGTAAGACAAGTGGTAATCATGATAGAAAATTATTCGCACATGAAAATAACAAATATCAGAGATGCGAGACCCGGATTTGAACCCGCATCACTCGGTTATCCAAGCGAGTGCGTTACCGCTGGGTTACCACTGTCAGTCAAATCAAATCAAAATATTTTATTCAGCATACATTTTTTTGATTCGCCAATATATTTGTGTTTAGGTAGGTATTCTGGACGCGGACATATGCGGGCCGAGCCAGCCGCGCGTGTTGGGGGTGCGCGGCGAGCAAGTACACAGGTCGGGCTCGGGCTGGTCGCCTGTCGTAAGTATATCCCATTGTATAAACACAAAAATATGCTTCACTACGAATGCATCTAATGAATTTCTTATAAAGTTTCCATTCTAAAGTTTTTAACGTTACGAAACGTCTTCTGTTCGATTTTGCTATGAACTCGACAATTCCTATAAAGCTTTTTTACAATTTTTTTTCATTATTAAGAAAGTATTATTATTTTTTTTCTTTAGAATTTCCTTAGAAATTTGGCTACTTTACATAACTCTTCTGGTATTCTTATCTCTACCTTTAATGTATAAGTTGTATAGTACTTATAATTTATCATGTTTGTTATTTATGTTTGTGAGATAAAAACATAAATTCACGATAGTGTTTATCTCTTTGATATTTAAAGAAAGTTCTATAAATAACATTTATTTCGTCACCACAACTAATGATTTATTCAGACCCTTTTTTATGTTCCACTATAGGCACGGACATCCTCCAAAGTATAATGTGACTTCACATTCAATTGACTATTTATGCATATAACTTACTCGTATAATGTCAGATATCTTGTGGTGTTTCTTCACCATTAAATTTTATTTTTATATGTATTTTCATTTATTTCTAGTATGTAACAGATAATCTATCGCTGATGTCCATTGGGTTCTTATTGGGAAGTCCCGACGACGCCGTCATTTGGAGGGGGCCTAAGAAGAACGGTAAGTCCGCTCAGACCACAAAAACTTTAGTTATTTATAATTTTTTTTGTGGAAATTATTATGTTTAAATAAAATATTGGAAGGCTAACTAATCTACTGCTCCAATAAGTCAGCGAAGTTTTGAAATGAACGACAATAGTCAATCGAGATTTGTCCACGTCTATTTTTCCACGTAACTCGTAGACGTTAATAAGATTTACCTTCTATTATCAATCCACCTAATATCCTGAAGGAATACGACTATCAGTTCATAAGTACGTATAATATTAAAAGAATTTTCTTTCAACTCCTAACCGTTGAGGATATATACCTTACATCATCACAAATTCTTGAACAGCTTTAGAAAATATATGAAAAAGGTAATCAGTGCCGATAAAATTTAAGGGTTGCCCTCGATTTCTCTAGGATCCCATCATCAGATGCTGACTTGGTGACAATGAGAACATCTTGAATGTATACCCTACCGAACAAAAAAGAAATTTTTAAAATCGGCCCACAATTCACGGAGAAATCGTTGAAAACATATAAAAAACAACTGTTGAGGAATTTTACCTTCCATCATCAGCTCATCCACATGAGATGATGATTTTCATACGTAAAAGCTTTATCGGGTTTAGAAAATATATCAAAAACATAATAGGTGCCTGTAAATTTTGAGAGTTGCCTTCGATTTCCCTGGGATCCCATCATCAGATCCTGACTTGGTGACAATGGGACCACCTCGGAACTATACCCTACCAATCAAAAGAAAAATTTTTGAAATCGGCCATAGACAGCGGAGTAATCGGTGAACATTCCTAAAAAAAATACATATAACGGAACATATAACCTCCTCCTTTTTTGAAGTCGGTTAAAAATCAGTACTATGAATATTAAAAGGAAAACTAATTTCTCTGTATATATAATTAAATTAAGTTCTGTATATTAAGAAACGAAAATGTCCAATAATTTTATGAAACAATTATTTAAAACACTAACGTGAGCGAAGCTGCTGATTCCGCTAGTATAGCTTTTTGAATTATAGCATATGTGATATTCTAATGTGCTAGCGATATTATTGTAAAGTTTCACCAAATTCCATTCAATAGTTTCTGCGTGAAAGGGTAACAAACAGTTTAGTTTAGTTTCTTCACGGTCTTGTTCCAGGTATGATCAAGCAGTTCCTCAGTGAAGTGGACTGGGGAGATTTGGACTACTTGCTGATAGATACACCGCCAGGTACTTACATAGAGTTTTACTATATAGGTACATACATCTTCTGTGACAGTTTACGAATGGGACGAATGAAAATAAATATTACGTTTTCAGGTTATTATATATTATATACAGGTTAAATTCCATATATATAGTTTCTGACGTGCTTCTGTCAGTAGCGCAGTGTGTGTAAGCCAGCAGTAGTAACCATTGTTATAAATACTCTTTATGTAATACTTTCTTAGGTTTACGCGAATGTTTGACATTATAAATGAAACTATCTTTTCGGATTTTGTCGCGGATTTATATGTAGAGAGACTCTCCCGTGACCATGATTGCTGTAAAGCATTCGAAACGTCGGGAACCAAAAATCATAATAAATCCGCGACAAAATCCGAAAAGATAGTTTCATTTATAATACTCTTTATGTATATACTTTTTATAATTTTAAAATAATATTTTCATGTTCTATTTATATGTCATTCATTGCATCTCTTTTAAGCTAATAAAATCTAATATATATAGATTACGTGTCACGTTGTTTGTTCGCGATGGACTCCTAAACTACTTAACCGATTTTAATCAAATTGCACACCGTGTGCAGTTTGATCCAACTTGAAAGATAGGATAGATTACATCTTAATTTATAGTCGCAATGTTATTTTATTTCAAATACACTTTATTGTGTATTTATCGGTTAGTTCAGATATCTGGTAGATGGCGCCGTATTTCTATTTCTAGATTATAGATGGCGCGTGGCCAAAATGTAGTAAGGACTAGTATTTTTATTTTATTAAAATATATATAAAAACCGTTAAATTTATTTTAACTTACGCCCAGCGAAGCGGGCCGGGTTTGCTAGTATATTATATTTCTAAATTACCGCTCAATTTCATTCGTGTCTTCCTCACAAAACGCGACACTGGCAGAATGTATTGCGTCTGTTAACGCAAATCTAAGCCATAAAGAAAAAAAAATGTTTGTCTATTGAAGTTATTTCATGTACGCCCCGCCAGGCACGTCGGACGAGCACCTGTCGGCGGTGCAGTACCTGGCGGGCGCGGGGCTGGCGGGCGCCGTGCTCGTCACCACCCCGCAGGAGGTGGCGCTCCTGGACGTCCGGAAGGAGATCCAGTTCTGCCGCAAGGTGGGCGTGCGCGTGCTGGGCGTGGTGGAAAACATGTCGCTCTTCGTGTGTCCCAATTGCAAGGTTTGTGCCTAATCTTATTGTAATCTATAATAATAATAATACTCTTTATTGTACACAAAAAGAAAAGAAAATATACATAGGAAGGAATAATGTACAAAAGGCGGCCTTATCGCTAAAACAGCGATCTCTTCCAGAAGGAGCGGGATATTAATGAAAAATGTTGCAAAAACGGGAAAGGCGTTAGTTCTGCGAGGTACCGCACCGCATGACTCAGAAAGAATTTGGTTTCCGGTTTTTAGACCGCGTGCGAAGCCGCGGGAAATGTTAGTGTGGTATAATATGTTGAAGTAAAGTCGATACTTTTTTCCATTTGAATCTATTTTTGGCTAGGACTTTGACAGGACCAGTGTAAAGAAAACGGATCGTTTATTCATTCATCGGTTAAACGAATGATAGTAATAATTGTAAGAGAATAATTAAAATTAAGTTTTAGCAATTTCAGAAATGTACATATTTTTGTCTAGTAAGAAATTCACCATAATGAATTTATATATTCTACGAGATTATCAAATTTCCAATTTTTAAACTGTCTCAGACTGAATATTTGGTGGATAGTGACTTGCCACCAGTTAGATAGGGCCTCAAGGCCCTAGGAGCGTCGAGAAGTATGCAACGATTTCATCATCGTAAATACTACCACACTATCGAACACTTGGGTCTTGCGTTCCATTCTGAATTCAGTCAACATAGTCAAGCTAGACGCGGGCGAAGGGCGTTATTTCCATCAAGAACCCTCAGATCTGCCGCCGCTCGCCAACAACTGTGTACTTATTATTTGACAACACTTGCCAAACGTGTCGTCAAATAATAAGTACATGTGTACTTTGTACACACGCACTTTTTTATTATTCTTTGAAGTGAAACTTCTTTAGTATTGTTGTGATTTCAAACTCGATGAAACGAAAAAATAAGTCCAGGCACTCAGAGACGGGGAAGAATTAGCCTTAGTTAGATCTCGCCCACCGCAAGTCAGTGACATTTCTAACTCTGTCTAACTCGAAGGTGTGACCTTCGCGCCATCTCCCTCGATCTCAACGAGCTCAGACGGGGTTATTTAGTATAAATAAAAACGATATGTGAAAATTAGTTTGCCAAAGAAGTTTTCACTTTTGCCGTGCGGTCTTAAGCGCACACTCTTTTTTTGTTATTTATCCTTCCCCCCGCAGTCCCGTAGCGAGATCTTCCCGGCGACGACGGGCGGCGCGCGCGAGATGTGCGCGACGTTGTCGCTGCCGCTGCTGGGCGCGCTGCCGCTCGACCCGCTGCTCGCGCGCGCCTGCGACGACGGACGGGACTACGCGAGCGCCCTGCCCGCCTCGCCCGCCGTCGCCGCGCTACACCACATCGTGCACAGTGAGTCACATAACACACCACACCACATTACATCTATTCATGACTCTTTGAACTTATACTTCTTTTGGCACCGACACGAAAAACTGACAGTATGAAGTTAGCTACAGTCATCAGTTTAGAGGACTTGCAACTATATTCACGATATTTATTTTAACGTCCCACTGCAGCTGGCCACCACGCCTCTGTTCAACGAAAGGATCGGGCCATAGTCGCACTGATTGGAGGCTTGCCAGATGGCCGGGAAATCCGGGATTGTCCCGAAATGTTCGTCGTGTCGTGTCCTTATCGTGTCGTGTTGTGATCATATTGTCCCGGATTCCGAAAAAAATATAGTTTTGTAACAAAATAAACCAACAACGAATAACAAGTTACAGGGCTAAAACTTTTGAAAAAAAACAAGATATTTTTACTATGATCTCGACCCGACACTGTTGTCCTAGAATTTTTCCGGATTTGATAAGTTTCTATCTGGCAACGCTAGTCACAATACACCACACATTTATTGAGGATTTTTTTTAACGAAATCAGACCATAGTCGCGCTGATTTATTGTTTATAAGTTCTAGTTGCTCATTATAATACTCGCCGGCTCTAGCGTAGAGGTTATGTTTTAATTTAACCAAACCAATCTATACTCGTCACAATCTAAGAAGTCGGATTTAACATCTGTCAAATGTATAAAAGTAAATCATAAAATTCCTTTCTTTGGTAATTATCACCATAAATATGTAATCGTAATTGAAAAATGTTTAAGCGATTGTGCAGTTCTAACTTAGAAGAAATAAATAATATTTAGTGCCCGCCGTTACAAGGCAAGTTGTTGAATTTTCACGAAGTGTCAAATCGGACTTCTTAGATTGTGACGAGTATAGTAAGAAAGAGGAGGTTCTTAAAAAACTTCGAGTTATTTTCAACACGATATCAATATACAATTATCAAAACACCGTTTGTTTACAATACATTCAATGAAAAATTTTAATGTGGCACTAAGTTCAACCAATCAGAGCGTAAGGTGCGTTCCGTTGCATGCCATTTCACAATTGGACAATTTAACAGTATTTACAATTTTACTGCGGCATATATACTTTCTTAGCCCGGGATTTGAACTTAGGACTTACATACCTGTAACGAATTTGAAATTAACGTTTATATATTATGTTATAACTTATACTTTAAATTTTCATTCACAACTCTCCCATTCGTTTTCATTCAAGTTGCAAGTTACTTAATGTCTCTAATCGAATTAACTACACCAAAATTATTTTTATTTGTTTTTCCAGTTCCTTCTATAAATTTCATAATTCATTGTTGCAGATATCGTCGCCGCTTGCAATGAAGGCTAAGCTTTCCTGACATGTTTGTGCTTTAAGAAATACTTCTTGAGCCTAGTCATTGTACCTTGATACTTATCGGACTATGCGTTGTAATATTATGTATATTATGATAAAAAAAATATTAATAAATATTTAATATTTTACATCTTGTTTTATTTAATACTCTTTCTAATTAAATTTTAATTTATTTTGCCTTCTACGATTTTGTTCTAAGGTATAAGGCATAATAATAAAAAAAGAATTTACTAACGAAATCTATTAATAATTAATTCGCAAATCAGAAATATTATATCTTCCTTTCACTACTTTATTAAAAAAACCATAGTTCCTATACTATACTACGACTGAAATTGTATTGCAGTCTATTACCATAACCACGAGATGCATTACCATGTGAAGAAATATTAGTCTTGAGTAAATACTTTTTCTTATAAAAAATTTGCTGTATTTTTTTTTATTTATCCTGTATGGCAACATTGATATTGTTATCAATGTCACATGTCTTGGACTTTGACAGCAGACATTGTCTAGAAAATTGGTTATTGTGAAATGTTTTAAAAATTACTCTTATTTCTTAGGAAAATCTTTGCCTTTAGTGAAAAGAAATTTTATTAAATATTTATTAGAAAGACACGTATCAGTATCGAAATTACTTCACTATCATGCCATATAAATATATAAACCGGTGTTGCAGAACTTTTAAAAATTGTTGTAATTTCTATTCTATTAATATATAAATCTGAAAATGCCTTCTTATCATAATCAAGAAGAGGATAAGCCCTGTAGAGCCTGTTCAGACTTCAAGTCTTGGGCGAAATTGCAAAATAAAACTAAAAATACTACGCCGACGAATCCGGTAAGGTTAACTTTAGTTTCGTAACTGTTTTATCATAACACTTTACCTTTTTACGGGAATACTTTCAAGAATTATGTGGAACGGTATATACATAAAATTGTAAATAATTTTATTTTTTACGTTGCAAAAATTCTATTGCACAAGTTTTTTGAATGATGAAATCAAATGTAATATAGTGAGTGATGACAATCAATGTTATGCCATGTATAATCATAAAATATCACAAAATAATTAAAAAACATTAATTTTTTCTTTTTATTTTCAGGCACCATCACAGAGAAAAGATTGTCCACTAGACAAAGATGAGCTCGGCACTTCCACATGGGGCTTTTTACACTCCATGGCTGCATATTTTCCTGAAAAGCCATCCAAATCACAGTCAGAGAACATGAACAAGTTTTTCAACATTTTTGCCCAGTTTTATCCCTGTGAACCCTGTGCTTTGGATTTCCAAGAAGAGTAAGTATTTCATATTTTTATTATAATTTTTTTGATATTCTTTCTAGTACAATTCCAGTACATAAGTCAACATATTGGATGCTTTATACTTTATCTATACCATACGGGTAAAACCCCAGTTTAAGAATGGACCCTAGCAAAACCAGGGTAATTAATTAACCCTCGCTAGTTGTTAATGTCTGAGTTTTAGACATTGTACAATAAAATTGAAATGTTCAAAAAGTACATTTAACTAAATAAAAAGGAAATCTTTATTCATATAAATTTTGTATAAAAATGTTTAAAAATGAAGTTATTTTAGACAATCACTGACAAAAAAACTTAATTACAGCATAAAGAAGAACCCACCAAATACAAAGTCTAGAGATGAACTAGCAAAGTGGCTTTGTGAGAGACACAATACAGTGAATGTTAAACTCGGCAAACCGGTGTTTGATTGCAGTAAAGTGCACGAGAGATGGCGGGACGGTTGGCTTGATGGCTCTTGTGATTAGTTATAGCATTTTGTTATGAAGTGTTACCAGATTTACATTTCTGTGGGTACATAAGTATGCAGCACACGGAAATAACCTTTTTGAATGAGGCTTTATACTATTTGTATATAATTATAATATAGATGTAATAAATGTATTTAACATCTTAATCTTATCTTTCCTATGAAAAAATACTTTTGTTGTTGTCGATTAAAATTTTATAAAGATGTTATTTTAAAGCAATCCTCTCACAGGATTAGTTTAAACGGAAAGCTGTTTCATTTGTGCATTACTTTGATAACTACATTGTACGAGTACAGTTCTATATTATGTACAAAATCATATATTTATTAAAACTTGTTACATACTGTAGTCAAAATAAATAGTTGTTTGCATTGTGTTTTAAATTTACTGTTTACGTTTCTATGTTCTACCCTGTTGTATCATATTAACCCCTCGTCTGTGTAGACAAGGATCCTTGCGCACCCCGTTGTCTGTGTAGGACAAGGATCCTTGTCTGACGTACCTTTGTCATTTTACACTCACACATAGACAAAAATGAACATGGCGGCCGGCTATCATGGCATAGGCTCTCTACAGCGTGTTCTAAATTTACGTAGTGATTTGATATTAAATAAATGAATAAAATATGGTTTGACATTAGCGAATCATAACTAAAAATGATGACTAGCTGAGCCGTGGCTTTATTTTTGCTTAACTACAACAAGCTTTTACTTTATTTGAATAAAATTTGTTTTCGCAAATTACAAATTTCCTTGTAGTGAACGTAGGTAGGATATAAAACTGTAAATATCCGGTTTCAATAAATATTTTTTATGTTTATTATTATACAAACATTTATGTTATTTATCTATTCACTTAAACTACACAAAAACACGCGAATTGGACTTGGTATACCACCTTGGTATTCTCTGTCTTGTCCTGGGTTCTGCCAAAATGTCTATGTGAGAAGTTATCTTCTTTTAAATCTATACCTTCTTCTTTGAACAACTGGCCTTAAAATTTGTGAATGGTCATTGTAAAGTAAATTTTAAGGAGTATATTCCATTAATATTGTTACGTACTACGGGTTCGGGATCGGAAATTGAAAGCGTTCTTGCACAAAGATGTTTTTATTTATACTGTATATACACGCGCAGTATGTACACAACACTAGTTTATTTTGAGTCTCTGAGCACTATACTCCACCACTTTTACTATTTCACTTTACTCTTCTTCACTTTTCCACTATTTCGTATCTCTTCGTAATCTTCACTCAACGTCGAACTTCAACTGATCTCTCGACACACTGCCGGCCTTTTTATATGCGTAAATTTAGAACATTCTAGTATCGAAAATTCAAAATGTTTCTAGTAACTTCCAAATTGTTCCTGAAAATGCGTTATCTCTTTCTGTCACATTAAAATTTGTAATAAACTGTTCTTGTTATTTAATTGTCAAAAGTTACAAATTGACATTCGCTGTTGTAAGGCGTGGTACAAGCGTGCTATTATGACGAGTTCGCACTATATTCCGCGACATTACCCCCTCCTAAGACATGCTCGTCTCGAGCATCGTTGTTGCCGTGATACTTGGCTAATCGGTCCACATGCACGATTTTAGCCGGGCTTCTAGATGTACGTTGAATTCGGAAAGTGACGTCGTTAATTTTCGTTATAACCTTGTAAGGCCCCTCCCAACTGGGTTGTAGCTTTGGCGATTTACCCTTTCGTCTCACCGGGTTATGCAGCCATACCAATGAGCCTTCCTCGAAGTTCGTTCCTGTCGCCTTTCGGTCATAACGAGTTTTCATGCGTTCACTTGCTTGTAGTCCTGCATCTCGTATCTGCTCATGAACACCAATCATCTTCGCTCGTAGTTCACTGGCATATTCTGTTATGCAACTGGGAGTATCCGGCGGGCAACCACTTAACAGATCCGCTGGTAGTCGCAATTCTCTTCCGAAATTTGCAAAAGCAGGTGTTATGGTAATGCTTTCGTGTACAGCAGTCCGGTAAGATAGCAGGAACAATGATAAATACTCGTCCCAATCCTTTTGATGTTTATCCACAACCTTAGCTAGATGGCGTTCCAAAGTCTGGTTAAACCTTTCAACCATTCCATCTGACTGTGGATGATGTGGTGTGGTTCGAGTCTTGTGCACCCCCATGATTTTACATACTTCCCGAAATATATGCGATTCAAAGTTTCTTCCTTGATCACTGTGCATTTCTAACGGAACGCCGAATCTGCAAAATACATCTTTTACCAAAGTATTTGCGATAGTTACTGCTTCTTGATTTGGGATGGCGAATGCCTCAGGCCATTTTGTAAAATAGTCCATCACAACTAAAATATATCGGTTCCCGGAATTAGTAATCGGAAATGGTCCTGTTACGTCTAATGCGATTCTCTCCCAAGGTGCCCCAACGTTGTATAATTTCATTACTCCTCGGCTTCTGGTCTGCGGGCCTTTGACAGAGGCACATTGCACGCATTTCCGACACCAGTCCTCAACATCATCTCGACAATGCAACCAATAAAATCGCTCCTTGATCTTGATTAACGTTCTTCTTACCCCTAAGTGTCCACCAGAAGAACCATCATGGTATGCTCGAAGTACTTCGGATACTTTTATTTTAGGTACCACTAGTTGGAGATGGCTATCATTTCCACGTGTCTGTTCCCATTTGCGGCACAATACTCCATTGTGTAACAACAAACTGTCCCATTGTGCCCACAAACTTTTCGTAGCGGTACTATACTGTGCTATGTCAGTCCACTTAGGTTTTGGTCTACCACTACTTAACCATTCCATGATCGGTCGTATGTCTCGGTCTTCTTCTTGTGCTCTCTTCATGGCATCATCGCTCCAACGTTCATCTATCGAATCTGTTCTTATAATTTTAATAGATTCTAGTTCCTTTACTTCTTGTCTGTGACAGTGCTTGCAGTCTTCCTCGCATGGTCTTCTAGATAGGGCATCGGCGTTATTGTGTGCTTTACCCCCACGATGTTCAATTTCAAACTGAAACTCTTGAAGTTGTTCAATCCATCGCGCTACCTGTCCTTCGGGGTCCTTGAATTCCAATAACCATTTCAAGGCAGCGTGATCGGTTCTTACCAAAAATTTGCGTCCTAGCAAGTATTTCTTAAAATGCTGTAAGGTTTTTACTACAGCAAGTAGCTCTCTTCGAGTAACGCAATAATTCTTTTCCGGTTTAGAGAGTGACTTACTGAAATATGCGATAACCACCTCCTGATCACCCTTCCGCTGGGACAATACACCTCCAATTCCGATATTGCTGGCATCAGTGTCGACAATGAACTTTCCCTTTGTGTCTGGATACCCAAGGATCGGTGTTTGGCAAAGATGTTTCTTCAGTTCTTGAAAGGCCGATTCACAATTATTGTCCCATACGAAAGGTCTCTTCTCTTCGGTCAGTCTATGAAGTGGTTTGGCGATGTCTGAGAAGCCTTTTACAAATCTTCTATAGTAAGAGCATAATCCCAGAAATGCTCTCACTTGCGTTTTGTCCTTAGGGGTCGGCCAATCTTTCACAGCGGTGACTTTGCTAGGGTCCGTTTCCACGCCGTTTTCCGAGACTACATGCCCAAGGTAATTGACCTGTCTCCTAAAGAATGAGCACTTCTTTGGACTTAACTTTAAGTTTGCTTCCCTTAGTTTATCAAATACTGCTTCGAGTTTCTTAAGATAGTCTTCGAAGTCACGTCCCACAATAATTATGTCATCCAGGTAAACAAGACAGGCTGCTCCTAGTAATCCAGCGAGTACACGTTCCATCAACCTCTCGAATGTTGCTGGTGCATTGCATAACCCGAATGGCATAACCTTAAACTGCCACAACCCTTTTCCAGTTGAAAACGCAGTTTTCTCCTTATCCACGGGGTCCATGTCCACTTGCCAATAGCCACTCTTCAAATCGAGAGTTGAAAACCATTTCATGCCACTGAGAGTGTCTAAGGTGTCGTCGATTCGAGGCAGGGGATAACTGTCCTTTTTGGTTACATCGTTGAGTCTGCGGTAATCGATGCAAAATCTTGTAGACCCATCCTTTTTCCTTACAAGTACTACTGGAGAACACCAAGGACTAGTAGATTGTTCGATGATGTTATTCTTTCTCATGTCTTGGATCATGTCTTCAACTTCTTTCTCCTTAGCCCATGGAATTCGTCTTGGTCGTTGTCGAATAGGCGCTACGTCACCAGTATTAATTTTGTGCTTCACTAAACCAGTTCTTCCAATATCGCCATCATGTTTCGAGAACAAATCTGAATATCGATAGAGTAAATTTTCAGCTTTTGTCTTCTGTGAACTTGTGAGATGTTCTTTGCAGTTTTCTAAAAGTTTTATTGCTTGCTCTTTATCCTTGCTAAGCACCTTCTCATTTTGTTGACATCTGCTTAACCAGGCTATCTCTTCGCAAGTCCCCACAACTTCCCCTCTCTGAATAGTTTGCAAAGCGTCACTAGTATTCAGCACTAGAATCATGGATGTCGAAGATTTACCAACTACAACTCTTGCCGGGATCCACGAGCTCTCATCTTCACACTTCTCTATGACAGCGCATGACCATGGGCTACCTGACTTGTTTTGAGGTAAAGCGACAGGTACTAAAGTCTGTGATCTTGGTGGAAGAGCGGTGTCTTTTAAGCAACAAACTTACCCCTGAACTCCACCACTTATCGGTACTTCTCTATTTCTGTACTTTAAAACTCCATATTTCATGTCAATCGTACACTGGTAATTTTGAAGGAAGTCCAAACCAATGATGCAATCATCGACGATATCTGCGACTATTGCTTTATGCCAATAAATGTTGTCCCCAATTTTGATAGCTATTTTCCTTTCCCCCCAAACAGGTACGCGCTGGCCGGAGGCTGTCATGAGCGTAATATGCTTTCTGTCTTGCAACTTACTGTCCGCAATGTGTTTCAGCTTCCGGTTATTAATGATGGTTCGTGATGCTCCGGTATCCAGCGTCAGTTTACATGCCACTCCATTAATTGCGCCATGTATTACTAAGGTGTTTCCATCCACTGTCTGTTTTACTTCTATTTGTGGGGTTGAAGATCCCCCGGCCAGCGCCCACCCCGCAGCCCTGGCTGGAATTAGTTTTCCTGTGGCTGGTCAGAAGTTGACACAGCTACATCTGACTGTCTCCGAACGGTCGATGTTTTAGAGCAGTTACTTCTGAGATGGCCCCGCTCGCCGCACTCGTAGCATCTTGGATTAAAAATACGTCTCCGGGTGGATGCTCCTTCCGTAGCGACTATTTCCCTCACCTTCCAAGCTCTTGTATCATGGCGCACAGCTTCAACCTCCAAAGCGTGAGCGACGGCTTCCTTAAGACTCGTGTGGTGTCTAAGGCGTACAGCGGCGCGTACCTCTGAGTCGCGAATCCCGTCCACAAAAGCCTGCAGAAGAATAGTATCTATGGTGGAAGGCGAGGATTGATATGCCTTCCGTACGAGCCTCTCAATTTCTATGGACCACTGCTGCAGGGTTTCATTGGCTCGTTGTGTACGGTCTTTAATTTGAGCCCTGTACACGTGCTCTAGATGGCTATCACCATACCGCGACTCCAAAGTGTTAAGTAGCTCACTGTATGTGATCTTCCTGCCAGGGTCGCTAGCACAAAGCGCCTCCAATACATTCAGAGCCTCCTCTCTAAGTGCGACAGTAAGAGCAGATCGGGCTTCATCATCTGTCCATCCACTTGTCTCCTTGATAGTCTCAAACTGGATCTTAAATGCAGCCCAAGAAGATTTGCCGTCGAAGTAAGGGACTTTAAAGATCTTTGCCGTTGATGAACTGAGGTCAACACTACGCGGTAATCTGTGAGTTTCCATGTAATCGACCCTTTTCTCTATTTTAGATAGTTTTGCGTCATACTCCTCTATGGCCTCACCGAGTGTCGTCTTAATTCCCTCGACTTCCCTTTCAACGGCTTCAACCCGTTCTTTATTTTGTTGGAGTGCGACTACTACATCCTTATGTATGCCGTCTTGGAGTGCACGCATCTGTTCCTCCTGGCGACGCGCACGTTCTTCCTCACGGCGAGCCTGTTCTTCTTCGCGGCGAGCCTGTTCATCTTGGAGTGCACGCATCTGTTCCTCCTGGCGACGCGCACGTTCTTCCTCACGGCGAGCCTGTTCTTCTTCGCGGCGAGCCTGTTCATCTTGTAGTGCGCGCAGCTGTTCCTCCTGGCGGCGTGCACGATCTTCCTCGCGGCGAGCCTGCTCTTCTTGGAGTGCGCGCAGCTGTTCCTCCTGGCGGCGAGCCTGTTCTTCTTGGCGGCGCGTTTGTTCTTGCATCATGAACGCCATTTGTTGCAAAAGGGCGTTCATATCTGGCGAGGTGCCCTGTTGAGCCACGGACTCTCCACTCGAAGTACTAGGGCCAGAGTCTTCCCTTTGCTGTTCTGCCATTGCGCGTGTAGTGACTCCTTCCTTCTCGTGCCTCGGTACTAACGGCATTTCCGATCCCACTTCTGACACCAATTGTTACGTACTACGGGTTCGGGATCGGAAATTGAAAGCGTTCTTGCACAAAGATGTTTTTATTTATACTGTATATACACGCGCAGTATGTACACAACACTAGTTTATTTTGAGTCTCTGAGCACTATACTCCACCACTTTTACTATTTCACTTTACTCTTCTTCACTTTTCCACTATTTCGTATCTCTTCGTAATCTTCACTCAACGTCGAACTTCAACTGATCTCTCGACACACTGCCGGCCTTTTTATATGCGTAAATTTAGAACATTCTAGTATCGAAAATTCAAAATGTTTCTAGTAACTTCCAAATTGTTCCTGAAAATGCGTTATCTCTTTCTGTCACATTAAAATTTGTAATAAACTGTTCTTGTTATTTAATTGTCAAAAGTTACAAATTGACATTCGCTGTTGTAAGGCATGGTACAAGCGTGCTATTATGACGAGTTCGCACTATATTCCGCGACAATATTTTTTAATCATGTATATTTTGACGTATTTCTCGTCGGAACGAGATAACTTATATAGTATGTATCAATATACTCTATGGAGATAACCTTCAGTGGTAAAAAGCCTTCGTCACTGTCAAGTCCCCCAACTTCTTTTTTATGTGATCTGTGCCCCAACTAACAAAAATCACGATAATCCTTTGTTCCATTTCGATGCGAAAGATAGACAAACAAATACATTTTGATATTTAAAATATGAGTATGGATTCAATATATCTACATAATTTCAAAATCACGGGGTATTTTTATTTCAATATTATCTTATCTTTTGTCCACTATGCTTATTGACAATGTTGATGAAATTATTATTTGAATTATTTTTTCAAAGGACAAACATTTTCAACAACATAGTTCCCGTATACCTTAAAAGTTAGCTTGCTATAAATATTTAGGAAAAAAACTAATACTCACATTTCCTAAATATAGGTCTTTGAATAAAATGAAACACTCTGTGTATAATCAAGGATGACAATCAATGACAATAATATAGTAGGAGAGCTAGCAAACCATCCGACTACCCATTTTCCACCATTAACCACCCATTTTCGAAAAATAAATTACTCTAATAATATTTTATTATGTATCTTCATTCTTCATACACCTATAAAAACGGTTCGAATAATAAGTTTTTATAATAAATATCTGTTAAGATAAATACAATTTAAACTTTACATATAAGCATGTTATTGTTGATTTTAGTATCCTTAATCATATCTTAACAAGTTAATATATCATAATATCCTTTCTTTCTAACGTTAAAACCCGTACAAGTGTGTTGCGCTTGCACTCCGATCAAGCGTGGTCGCTAATACGAATAGCTAGAATATTTAGGGTGCTTGCACATTAAACAAATAAAAGCGCATGCCCTCAAAACTTTAGCCTTGTGGAAACATTACTACTCCTTACAATCCCGATGACAAATTTACTAGTCTGGTACCTACATATTTGCACCCTTAAAATATGTTATCATTTTTTTACGCTCTAATATATGAAAATTACAAAATATTTGAATTGTAGCCTTGTGGGAGTAGATAAAATTGAAAGTTTTTTTTGACATTTAAAAAATCCCTATCCCACGTGGGGTCGATACAAGATGTCTTAATTTTTCACTCTCATCACGTCATTCGTCAACGTAACATTCACCCCTTTTATACGCATATCCTCTTTTACACAATCCATCCATCTCTTTTTCGGTCCTCCCCTAATCTTTTTTCCTTCCACGTGCATTCTTTCTCTTCGTAATATAACTTTCTTGACATCACATGTCCATACCATGCCAGCCTATTGCCCCTCACCTTTTCTATTACTACGCTACCTTATCCCTTCTAGACACACCACACATCCATTACACACATTTAAGTCGCATGCACTTTCCTTTCATCCATATTGCCGTCGTTTTAAATGAGTACGTTTTAACCAAAGTACCGAAAATAGGAGCAGACCGGTAGGCCACTAAAGTCTGTTCTGTGGCTTTGGTTGTTCTGTGTTCGTGTGGCTTAAGCCAACGCCCCCGATAATATAACATCAAATATGAATATTTTCTTAGCTTTGTGAGTAATTTTACTTAGACGGTTAGTCTTATAGTTCGCTAGCTCTTAGACAAGCTCTATACTTACGCACACATGCAAATACGAAATATTTATTATAATGTGACACAACTTCGCGCAGTTTTTTTAGCAAGTCAAATGCAGACCAGGGGTTAAATCATTTGGTTATTATAATGTCAGTTCTTACATATAAAGTTTAAATAAAATTATAAGGAGGAAGAGGCTCATGCCCAGGAGTGGGACATTAAAAAGGGCTAAATACAAAAATATAAAAATTCTATCAACTTTATTGTATAAATCATAATGCAACAAATACATGCTTATTACCACAATGAATACAATTGATACAGATATTTATTTTACACAGTAATTTTGCTTATTTAGAATATTATATATGTATACTTACTGATTATTATTATAATTTATAATGAAAGTCAACTACAGTCTAAGATCTGAACCTAAATCGACCTTTACAGAGCTGATAATAGAATAAAACTTATTTCATTATAAATTTAGTATATTAAAAAATGGGTTTGCCAAAAAAACCTGGATAGAACACACGTTGAAATTTTAAATCTTTAAAATTCGCAAACTTTTTACTATTATTACTAATTTTTTGCAGACAACCCTATATCAACGTGTTTGCAATAAAACAGTGCTTATATTTATATATAATTTTTTTTATTATCCAATTCAATTATTTGGTTTTTTGGCTTTAATGCGTGCTAATTTTTATTATCCAATCAAGTGAAAGTAACTGGTATCGACCTAATTACCTGTTTATTCCTGGCACACCCAGTAGTTTGTCATTCACATTCTATACGTTTTATTTACTAGCGACTCGCCCTCGCTTCGCTTGGGCTTTTTCCTAGATTTAGCACAGGCAAAGCCGCGGGATTATGCATAGAAACCTTCCTCTTGAATCACTCTATCTTTTAAAAAAACCGCATCATAATCCGTTGCGTAGTTTTAAAGATTTAAGCGTACAAAGGGATATAGGGACAGAGAAAGCGACTTTGTTTTATACTATGTAGTGAAGTCCAGTATAAAATTTTCTTATTATCTTGATGTTGCAAAATTTAATTATTTTTTTTTTAAATAATTGAATTTATTACTAAATAAGTTTTAATCTATTATCAGCTCGGTGAAGGTCAATTTAAGTACGGATCTTTTTATGATAGGGAATAAAAACACATCAGGTTGCTTGTCACAGATTAGGTATGAGATATAGAAGTTCCATCACTGTTTGAGCAATGTGGCTCGAGTGTTCTGATCTCATAAAAACTCCATTTCTCGTTCGATTCCAACAAATTTCAGTTGTTCTGTCGGTCCATATCTGTGAATAAAGTGAATGATGATAAAGTTAACATAAACCAAAATAATTATAAAATTACAAATGTTCATCTTTATGAATAATGATTATTAATTATCATAAAAATACATATTATACTTTTCAAATTCAAATTAATAATTTTTACTAATATTTTACGACGCAATTTTTTCCAAAGATTTACTTACTCCTAAACAAAATATACTCCAAAAAGGATCAAAATATAAAAAAAATATAGTTTTCCTAAAAAAAACAGTACCTGTAGTCAAAGAACAGCTCCTCGCCAGGCTGTATGGCGCGCTTGGCGAAGATGCCGATGCGGTGGTCGCCGTTCACCATCATGACCTTGGCGTAGCAGTTGGGGTTGATGGAGTGGTTCGCGAAGCGGATCTTGTTGCCCTTCCGAGTCGCGTCCACCACGAAATCTGACCACAAAAAACCCATAAGTAGTAATAATAGATCATACAGTATGAAAAATAAATAAATTGCCTTTTATTCTCTGACTCATAACCAGTTACATACATAATATATATACATATTTTAAAAATAGAAGTATTTATATAAATATAAAAGTTTAACCTCAATGTAACATATCGTCGGGGATAGTGCAAATCCGCGTATCTACTACTGGTGAAGAGCGCGTATCTACACTACATGCAATTTTACAGGAGAAGGTTAAAACATTATATTTCTTTTATATTAACAGATTTTGAGCTCATTTTTGCACAGAGAGTTTTAATCGTGTTCTGTGTATTGTGAATAATATATATTATGTGTTAACGTTATTAATTAACTCGCTACAGCAATTACGCGGTTTTGATTTAATCACAAACTTATCAAAATGGTACCTTATAGTAGTTATGCGGTATTGAAATCAAACAACAATATTGTTAAAATAATAATACTTATTAATCAAATGATAACATGACTTATAAAATCTGTTCTAAAGCTTTTTTCTCTCACTATATATCTATCTATCTCAACCACAACACGTCCAGTGCTGGTCGTAGGCCTCCCCCAAAGATCTCCACAACGAACGGTCTTGTGCCCTCCGCATCCAGTAAGAACCAGCGACAATGACCAAGTCGTCGGGCCACCTTGTCGGAGGCCTGCCCACGCTTCGCCTTCAGGTACCTGACCGCCACTCGAGAACTTTTCGTCCCCATCGACCGTCCGTTATGCGAGCGATGTGCCCTGCCCACTGCCACTTGAGTTTGGCTATTCGGCGGGCTATGTCGGTGACTTTGGTCCTCCTCATGTCTGATTCGATCGCGCAGAGAAACCCTGAGCGACTTTTGTCTTGAGACATTGCGGTATTGGAGACGAGAAAATATTACGAAGCTTCCCGAATGCTGCCCATCCAAGTTAGATTCGATTGACCTCTTTCTCGAAGTTGGACCTACCTAGTTGGACATTTTGTCCTAGGTATACATACTCGTCAACAACTTCAAGCATAGAGTCACCGATAAAAACTGGAGTGGTAGCAACATGGACATTCGACATAATTTTCGTCTTGTCCATGTTGATTTTTAGACCAACTCATTCGGAGACTCTATTGAGGTCATTGAGCATTTTGCTGAGGTCCTCCATTGTCTCAGCCATCAACCGACAACATCGTCGGCAAATCGAAGGTGAGTGATATACTCGCTGTTGATATTGATGCCCAGTCCGTCCCAGTCCAGTAACTTGAAGAGATCTTCCAACGCAGCGGTAAACAATTTCGGCGAGATGACATCGCCTTGTCGTACTCCACGCTGCTGTTGAATAAGTCTCGACTCCTGATCCTGAAGTCGGACTGACATAGTGGCGTTTTCGTACAGACACTTCAAAACTTCGACATACCGGTGGTCAACTAGGCACCTTTGGAGAGACTGCAGCACAGCCCAGGTCTCGATCGAATAAAAAGCTTTTTCGTAGTTCACAAACGCTAAGCAAAAAGGCTAGTTATACTCCTCGGTCTTCTGTATAACCTGCCGCAACGTATGAATGTGGTCTACGGTGCTAAAGCATCTGCGGAAACCAGCTTGTTCGGGAGGCAGGAAGTCGTCAAACCTGCTTTCAAGACGGTTCGTAGTGACTCTCGAAAACAGCTTGTAAACATGGCTCAGAAGCGCTATGGGTCTGTAGTACCTACTTTAACAGGACATTATCTCCTTTTTTAAAGAATAGTACCACAACGCTTCTGCTCCATGCTCGTGGGGTTTTGCCTTTGCATATGACGGAATTAAAAAGCCTTTGAAGGGCCCTAAGGATCGGTTCTACACCCGCCTTCAGAAGTTCTGCCGTAATTCCATCTGCACCCGCTGCTTTGTTATTCTTGAGCTGTTTGAGAGCCATTCTAATCTCGCTCAGGCTGACGCCCGGAAACTCTTCGGTATAATGTCCGGTAAGTCTGGCCCTCGGGTCGTTGTCCAGACTGATGGGTTGTCGCGTTGATGTGAATAGCTGACCATACAATCTCTCTCAAAAGTTCAGGATTAGATGAGACGATCCTACCGTCGTCCTTTTTGAGCTTAATAAGCCGGCTTTGTCCTATAGACAGATTTCTCGCAAAAACTTTGCAGCCTTTGTTTCGTTCTATTGCGTCTGACACTCACATTATAAATCAAACACTCGGTATTATAGGTGCGAAAGTCTCGTCTTAGGGACTTCGAAATCTGTCTTTTAAGTTGCCGGTACTTGAACGCGTCATCCTGCAAGACTGCAAGATCATCTCTCCCCTTTCCTTCATGAGCTCATACAAACTAAAAAATTATTTAAAATACTACTAAATGTCAATATTCTATCGTCAAAACAATAAATAAACATTATATTAACACTTACCTGATGGTATACTGATTATTTTGAACCATAAACCGAGTTTAACAAGAGAAACAAACGGTAAATAGGCTCCAGATGACAACTGTCACATACGCGGTAATGACATCTGCCGTCATTGGATACGCGGTTTTGTTTTTGAGCGATTTCTTGCTTTGTATTTGGTCGAATGAAAATGCCATTAAAATGGCAGATGCCAATCAGAATTCTGCGTGCATTGCCCGCGAAATATTAATTTGGGCACTTTTGTCAGATACGCGGTATTAACCAATGCTAGTTACGCGGTTTTGCACTATCCCCGACTATAGTAATATTCTATTTATTTATGCTAATATAAGTTAATGGAGAATAAGTTTTTAAATTTTTATGTTTTTTATAAAAAAATTGTGACATTGGCAGCTATAAAGTCAGGTTGTCTTGGACATAGGCCTCCTCTAACTGCTCATACCAGCTCATACAGTATAGGGCCTTCTTAATTCCTATTAGGTTTGGTCAACTTTTTTTTATTCTTTTAAATTAAAACCAAAGGGCCTTTAAATGAAATAAATTTGTATTTCATCCATTTCATCCTGTATCGTATTCTACATAATTAATAGACTATTATATAAGAAATTTATCAATTTACTTAAAAATTAATATAAAATGTATGTGACTATTATAAACTATTTATTGTCATTATTATGCTTGTCACACAGTTCACATTCATATAATATATGTTCTAAATTCCATTAAAATCTATTCAACCATTTCATCACTAAGAAATAAGAAACAAACACAAATGTATAATCAGGACTGACTAATTTCAATCAAAGCGAAATCTCACAGACTAGTCATCTGGGCAGAATATTTTAGTTTAGTTTTAGACTATACACACTATTTGCTTTATTTACTATACTTTTTATTTGTTTATTAATAATTATTATTATTCATTTATTTTCCTTAAATTTTTAATTGTTTGTACCCTTCACGTCACACTATTTCCAACACCCTAAGGTTGCCTGGAAGAAATCGCTGTCTTAGCGATAAGGCCGCCTCTTGTGCACTTTCCTGTAAATTTACAGTTCTGCTACTTTTCGTGAATTTTTTATTGTGTGTGCAATAAAAAAGTTTTATTATTCTTCCTATTATCCTAAATAACTGGTGCATGTTAAGACAAGTGACACAAATACATACTAACAAAGCTGTTATTAGGAATTCCTTATAAATACTACTACTAGTTAACTAAACCTAGCCCGACCCGGGACTCAAACCTACCATTATTGAGGTTGAAGAGGAAGGAGCACATATACTTGTCGTAGACCTTCCCCCTGCGGTCGGCCTCGTCCTGGCTGATGATCTCGCCGCAGTACTCCGAGATGAACTCGTTCTTGTGCGCAGCCTCCTTGAGGAATATCCCCCATCCTGCCACGTCAGATGGTGCCAGTAGCAGGTGCTTGTGAAGGCCACTACGATATATTATAATGATAATGATAAATATCCTTATTCATAAAACTGTTGTAACAATTATGTTATGTATGTGTTTATATTTATAATATGTATGTATTTAAACTTATATATGTAGTATATCAACTATCTGGTATCCGTAACACAAGATTCCTTCGTAGCTTACCACGGAACTAGATAAGAGCTGTGTGTAATAATCCCAACATATTTATTTGTGCTGAGACTTCCCAGTAACTTATCAAAGATACTTGTTATGGGAATGACCCGCAACTTCCCACTCGGCTTACAGTAATATCTAGGTAAACAATATAACTTTTAAATAAACAAAGGAAAATAATAAAAGTATGTAAGACTGCGGTGGCGGGCGGAGAGAGAGAGAGTGTGCCTGTACAGAGTCTGTACAGCACTCGTTTATGGACGCAGTACAGGACCATGTACGCCAGTACATTCTCTTTTAAATTTATAATATAGTAGATTTATTCGTGATCTCCTTTTTTTTACCCCGTTTTACTACAATAAATAAATAAATGTTCAGTCCTCACCGCTGCACACTAACGTTGCGGCAGTATATCGGCGCGCGCTGGGCGTGGGCGGTGGTGTGGGCGTGGGCGGATGCGTGAGCGTGGGCGTGGGCGGCGGCGTGGGCGTGGGCGG
Source organism: Boloria selene (assembly GCA_905231865.2). Taxonomy (NCBI): domain Eukaryota; kingdom Metazoa; phylum Arthropoda; class Insecta; order Lepidoptera; family Nymphalidae; genus Boloria; species Boloria selene. The sequence continues at coordinate 687,764 of HG993145.1, forward strand.
GGGCGGGCGGTACGGCGTCCGCGCCGCACGCCGTGCACAGGTCGGGGTCGCACTCGCGCACGCCGAGATAGCACGGGCACTGCTTCGTGTTGCATTGGGCCTTGCAGCGGCAGCCAGGGAAACGGTTCTGGCCTGTCGCATACCGTATAATAATTGATAATTAGTATAATTCAATAGATATATAAATTACATTCAGTAGTTGTTGTAACAGCTGAGTGAGAAACCATTGTGAAGGTAAAAAATAATGGCAATGTTTTTGAGCGAATTAAGTAACCAGCAGCGAAGTTCGAAAAACAGGAATTTAAAATTAATTTAATTTAATTATAATTTTACAATTAAACTTATAACTACTTAAGACTATCTTCACGATCGAAGCTAAATCAAATTATGATCATGGTACGGATTCGGTTACTACGGCATCTTTGGCTGACGCAATATTGCATCAGCTTTACCCTGGATTCGGTTATTTCTCAATTGTTGAGTGGGTGCAACATCAGCGATCTTTCTATACTAGCTCTACATAACTAGCTTAACCCTAAGTTACAATTATTAATATTAATTATTGTCAATAAGCATTATTTTCTTATTATTATTTTAAAAAAATATCTCTTTATTTAAATACTAACTGGTTCCATCTTACTTTTACACAGGAAGAGAAACATTAAGATTTCATAACAATAATCCTGTATGAATGTATGTATGTGGGGAAGGTGCACTCACAGTCGCTGCTGCACTGGCAAAACTTCTCGCAGAAGTTCTGCGACTGCAGGCACGGGCACAGGCTGTCGCAGGGCTGGTTGGGATGGTCGCACGGCGTGTAGTTGTAGCTGGAATAAACTTACTACTTATATTATTATGTTTAAAAAAAAATCAAATATCGTCGCTGTAGAATGAAAACCTCGTATGTCCAGAGATCCAAACTACAGGAAATGACAAAAATTGTTCATTTGTCAATGTTTTTCAAACAAGAGGTTTTCGTTTTACTCCATATATGGCACTAGTAGTCATGTATTGAGTTTACGGTTTCGCCGTAATATAAAATACGTAATTTTCATTTGATTTCTACAAAAAAAAGTGCATTTTTGACATACGAGGTATTCATTCTACAGCGACGATATGTAATTATGGAGTATAACACAAATGAATACTGACTCAAACCCATGACATAGCAAGTAAGGTTTAAATTGAGCCAAATGTGTCGTCAGATACTTCTCATTATTATAATTATCAACTAAACTGGAACTATATACACTACTTAATTGATTTGGTTACCAAGTGTGGGACTAATATAACTTATATCTGTCTAGGACCAGTTCTAGGATATACTTATTGTGTTAGTGCTTCAAATATAAAATACATATATAGAAAAAACATATGTCAGTTTTATTGTTTATCAGCCGTCTGTTAGTAAGTGTATTGCAACTTGTCTTATAGCTTCAAGAATTAGCCGGAACAACTGACAGAAAAAAAAATTAGAAAAATATGTTCATCTTAGAGAATATAATACAATAAGGATAAGCTCATTATTTTTATATTTAATAATCTGTGACCGAACTGTCAAGTTGACTATGCTTTTTAGTAGGCTGTATGGACCATAGTCCTTTGCCTTTCCCTATTGGGGATACATTTTAAAAACAACAAGAACAACTATACTTTTAATCGTAATGGCGCGAACGCGATATACGATTCATTGAATTAATTGATAACTGAAACTAATATAAGTTTAAGAATTCTTTATTAATTGTTAGATTTATGTGTGACAGTTTTTAGTATTGTTCTTTTATGCTAATATCAGAATTGGGATTGCCCACTTCACCTTTTGATAATTTTTGGTTATTGTTACGTATTTTTAGTGAAAAAGTATAAGTTCATATTGCGGTGTAAGTACATAACTGTGATAATGAATAAAGGAAAGCGTGCACAATGCAGAAGATCTTACTGCCGCTTTACTCAATAGCGATCTTTAAATATTTCACGTAATTCGGAATTGCATGAATCTTTACGACTTATTGTTATTTGGTTAAAAGATAAGTCATTGATCATGGCGTCAACTAACAATTATTATGTTGAATTAGGCACTACACTACTGAAGTTGAATGTACAGCAGTGCTTATGATGAGACTATACGAGTCTATCCTTAGTTGTTAACTCTTCATCGTGCGCTATGAAACCCATATATCTTACTAATCGCTAATACTTGCGGAATTATCCAGGCAAGGGACGGCCGGGTGTCAAAAGTAGCAGTATGAGTACATCAATAAGGGACGTAAGTGGTTTACGTTACTTAAAGAATTTCATGTTTAAGATTTTTCTGACTTACATAGTAACAACGAGAAATTCAAAGGAAAATTGTATCTTGGTATGAGTGACTCTTATAATTTGGCAAGAGTCAATAGAGAGCTGACTGATGCTGTTGCTGAGTTACAAAACCTGTGGTGCCTTAGAAGGAGTACTGGACTCCTAATGAATGTACTGCTTTCTTTGCTAGTAAGTAACATCATCTTTGTTGAATACTAGACCTTTATATGTTATGTCTAGTCTTGTGTGTATACTAGACCTTGTTTTATTATGTCTAGTCTTTTGTACAGTAGACCTTGATGTGTTATGTCTACTCTTGTGTTATACTAGAACTTGATGAGTTATGTCTAGTCTTGTGTATAGTAGACCTTGATGTGTTATGTCTACTCTTGTGTGTTATACTAGACCTTGATGAGTTATGTCTAGTCTTGTGTATAGTAGACCTTGATGTGTTATGTCTACTCTTGTGTGTTATACTAGACCTTGATGAGTTATGTCTAGTCTTGTGTATAGTAGACCTTGATGTGTTATGTCTACTCTTGTGTGTTATACTAGACCTTAATGAGTTATGTCTAGTCTTGTGTATAGTAGACCTTGATGTGTTATGTCTACTCTTGTGTGTTATACTAGACCTTAATGAGTTATGTCTAGTCTTGTGTATAGTAGACCTTGATGTGTTATGTCTACTCTTGTGTGTTATACTAGACCTTGATGAGTTATGTCTTGTCTTGTGTATAGTAGACCTTAATGTGTTATGTCTACTCTTGAGTGTACACTAGACCTTGAAGTGTTATGTCTAGTCTTGTAAGCATACTAGACCTTGATGTGTTATGTCTACTCTTGAGTGTATACTAGACCTTGAAGTGTTATATCTAGTCTTGTAAGTATACTTGATGAGTTATGTCTAGTCTGGTAAGTATACTAGACCTTAATGTGTTATGAGTAGTCTGGTAAGTATACTAGACCTTAATGTGTTATGTCTAGTCTTGTAAGTATAGTAGACCTTGATGTGTTATGTCTACTCTTGAGTGTATACTAGACCTTGAAGTGTTATGTCTAGTCTTGTAAGTATACTAGACCTTAATGTGTTATGACTATTCTTGTAAGTATACTAGACCTTGATGTGTTATGTCTAGTCTTGTAATTATACTAGACCTTAATGTTATGACTATTCTTGTAAGTGTACTAGACCTTGATGTGTTATGTCTAGTCTATGCTAGACCTTAATGTGTTATATCTAAGATTGTGTTGGTACGAGACCCTGTGTTTAAAATGTCTATCCTTTTGAACGTGCAACCTTTTTTTTTTAAAGATATTTGCTACTTGGTATACAATACTATGGAACATTGTAATTGACTTTTTGCTTGTAACTTCTCAGGTTCAGACCAAAGTGAATTAATGATAACTTTGTGTGCAGATAATCTGGATGTTGATACTGCTGGAGCCTAAAATGCTATAAAGCTCTTGTTCTTTCTGACGAGGCCGTCAGAATGTCAGGAGAGGCCGAATAAGGATAAGCTCATTATTTTTATATTTAATAATCTGTGACCGAACTGTCAAGTTGACTATGCTTTTTAGTAGGCTGTATGGACCATAGTCCTTTGCCTTTCCCTATTGGGGATACATTTTAAAAACAACAAGAACAACTATACTTTTAATCGTAATGGCGCGAACGCGATATACGATTCATTGAATTAATTGATAACTGAAACTAATATAAGTTTAAGAATTCTTTATTAATTGTTAGATTTATGTGTGACAGTTTTTAGTATTGTTCTTTTATGCTAATAATACCATATCGACTGTGAACTGGCAACCCGTCTTATCTCAATTTTGACAACTTTACAGGATGAAGAAGAAACTTGTTTGAATCATTAATATAGCATTTAGTAAATTTAAAAAATACTTGGTTTTTAAATAATTTTATTGCACATGTTATTAAAAAGAAAAGTATCATTAAAATATGCTTTCTTCTAATATAAAAACGAGATAGGATAATATAAGTCAACTTGGAACAAACATTGAGATAGGACCGGTTGCCAGTTCACAGTCGATATATTATATTTTCGTATGTATTTAATGACTAGCTGACCCGTGCCCACTTCGTTGGGCATAATGTTAATAATCCTTTTTTAGTACAGAGTGTTTAAATTATTTAAATTATTTTATTAATATTAAAAATTAAATTATTTATACTAATATTAAAAAAACTACTTTTGTAACTTAAATATAAAAGTTAGACATATTATGCTGTCGTTGACTTTTTTGTAGGCATTTTCGAGCTCCACATCTTTTCTCTAGAACTCAAAAATATATCTTTCATAGTTAAGGCAGCGTTCGTAAGAAACGCTTTCATTCGACCGTTTTTTCTCTGATTCACTTTGCAAAACGGACTACTACGTAAGCCTTTTTATTTTTCGGTTTTTTATATAACCTATGACACTCAGCAATAATGTGGCTTTCTATTGGTGAAAGAATTTTTAAAATCGGTTCAGTAGATCCCGAGATTACCCCTTACAATTTAACAAACACACAAACATTACTTCTTTATAATATTATATTAGTATAGATAAAGCGTATGACATACACGTGATGTGAGGCGGAGTCCTTCTTGAGCTGTATCTTGCGGCAGTGGACGGACCAGAGGCGGTGCTTTTTCTTCTTCTTGCGCGGGGGCGTACGCTCCGCCGCCTCGGGCCGCGATTCCCGCCCCGTCTCGCGCCAGTGCCACCACACCTACACATACCACCCCGTTATGTTACAAATGATTTGCAAATAAAAAAAAGTGCGTGTGTACAAAGTACACATGTCAGAAATAAAACTTCTTTGGCAAACTAATTTTTACATCTCGTTTATATTTATACTAAATAAACCCGTCTAAGCTCGTCGAGAGAGGGAGATGGCGCGAAGGTCACACCCATGAGTTAGACAGAGCAGAGTTAGAAATGTCACTGACTCGCGGTGGGCGAGATCTAACTGACTCTTCCCCGTCTCTGAGTACCTGGTACTATGGACTTATTGAAGTGAAACTTCTTTAGAATCGATGTGATTTCAAACTCGATGAAACGAAAAAATAAGTCATAGTACCAGGCACTCAGAGACGGGGAAGAGTTAGCCTTATTTTAAATTCAAGTTTTACTTCTGACATGTGTACTTTGTACACACTCACTTTTTTTTTCGTTTCATCGAGTTTGAAATCACAACGATTCTAAAGAATTTTCACTTCAAAAAAGTATAACGTGTTGTGTCGTGGGACACCGGATAGGAACGAAGTTCCTTATTATAAAATATTAATTTTAACTTCTATTAGCAGTATAAAGAGAATAATTATTCTGGTATACATTTTTTATAATTTATATATTGATAAAAATAAAAATCTATACATAAAAACATGATATATAATGTGTAAATATGTATAATATTTATTGCCATTTTTAAATAATATAAATATAATTGAAAAAAAGAAAATATCTTACATCACTAGCAACATTCAACAGTAAAACTGTTATATAACTATCCATTTTTATTAAATACTAGATGAATAAAAATCTTACGTTACGGACGTTTTTTCCCGGTTAAGGTACCCCTCCGCATCGTCAAATAAGGCACTTCGTTCCAATATCAGAGGCTATCACTTTCGGGCTTAATTACTCTGCTTTATGCTTTGTTGCTAGATATATTTATTCATATCGTGCCAGTGAGAGGGAACGTGTGTATTATATAAATGAGATGGCACAAATGTGTAAAATGCGAGTAAGAACGAGTGTATATCGTATGAGTATATAAATATATTATGTACTGCGAATGAGAGGGAACGATATCGTGTGAGCAAAAGGAAACGAGAGTAATATGCGAATGAGAAAGAACGAGCGTATCGTGCGAGTGAGAAAGAACGAGTGTAATGTGCGAGAGAGCGGGAACGTGTATAATGTGTGGGCATACCTGCTGGCAGGTCTTGGAGAGCACGAGCTGCGCGAGGATTAAAACATGCATTTGATTGGCACAAGTGTATCGTGCGAGCGAGAGGGAGCGTGTATATCGTGCGTGCGAGTGAGAGGGCGTACCTGCTGGCAAGTCTTGGAGAGCATGAGCTGCGCGATGGCGCAGTAGTTGGCGGGGAACACCTTGTGCAGAGCGCGGAATAGCGACGAGTCCGAGCCCGTCCACTCGCCGTCCACCTCGCCGCCGGACAGACCTGACACACACAACTAAATATTACTGGGGTATGCAACAAAAATAAAACAATTAAATATATTTTGAAGTGAAACTTCTTTAGAATCGTTGTGATTGTTTGAACTCGATGAAACGAAAAAATAAGTCCATAGTACCAGGCGCTCAGAGACGGGGAAGAGTTAGCCTTAGTTAGATCTCGCCCACCGCGAGTCAGTGACATTTCTAACTCTGTCTAACTCGTGGGTGTCACCTTCGCGCCATCTCCCTCTCTCAACGAGCTTAGACGGGGTTATTTAGTATAAATATAAACGAGATGTAAAAATTAGTTTGCCAAAGAAGTTTTACTTCTGACATGACGTGTACTTTGTACACACGCACTTTTTTTTAAATGTTGTGACATTATTACACACAGCGCCATCTAGTTCCGCGGTAAGCTACGAAGGAAGCTTGTGTTATGGATACCAGATGGTTGATATAATACATATATAAATTTAAATACATACATATTATAAATATAAACACCCATGACTGGAGTACAAAACATTTCGAGTTTAACAAATGAATGCTCAACAAATGGGACTCGAACCCGCGATCGCTGGCGCAAGAATGTAGGGTCACTACAAACTGCGCCAAACGTGTCGTCGAATCGAATTATAATCACATAATACTATGCAAATCTAAATATGATATAGACTTAATAATTTCAATTCACACTCACAAAGTAAGTACACACTAATTGCTTGACAGTGTAGCACAATTACTATTAAAAAATAAAAAACCAAATTCGAGTTTCTCATCTGCTCTTTTTAACAGTTTTTCGAACAATGAACCTACTACCATTTATATTAAAGATGCTTCTGAACGGACATTAATTTTCTGCAATAGAGTGGCCTCTAACATTGCAAGCAATACCAGCAATGTTGCAGTACTTTCCCGAGCATATCGGCAATCTTATTTGATATGGCTGCGTATGGCCGATACTGCCGGACGATCACTGAGCGATCGATTTTCTGCGATATTGCCAGACTAGTCCTATTGTTGTTTCAGTCGCTCTCTATTGTTATGGCATAGTGTGTCCTTATCTACGCGACTGAAGTTTGCTGTGAGTGATTCCGTAATTAAATGCTACATTCTGTGCTATTGTTGTTTTGTCAGATGCTACGTTACCTTAACAATAATATAATTGCAACACATTGCCCGGCGACATATTGCTCGGCCGTTGTTGTAATATTTCTGTTATGTTGCCTGCAATTAGTTGATAATATTGCAGCCACAAATTGCAGAAAAATATTGTCCGTTTAGGAGCACCCTTACAATTGCTTATAAACAGCTACTTAAATAAAATTTATATACTCACCCAGGGCATTGTATGCGGCGTCAGAGGGTTCTGCGGGCTTGTTGTTGCCGTTGGTGCTCCAGTTGCTGTTGCTCGAGTTACTGTTGCTGCCTGCAATGTATCAATACAAGTTGATCAAATATTACATAGAACTTGTATGAAAATTATTTAAAATAATTACGTATGACAAGTTGTCTATATAGTTTATTAGTGTATTGTATCCAATTTTATTTTAAAAGAGCAACTGTCGAGTTTTTGCTGCCTCTTCCTCAGCATAGACGGACAAAAATTAAATTTAAAAATTGAGTAATTATTTTTTTTACACTTTATTGACGAAATTGCTGTATTGTCATACACATAGTAGACAGCCAAAAATTAAATTAAAAAATTGAGTAATTATTTTTTAGATTTATTTACGAAACTGCGTTTTTCCATATACATAGAAAGTGGCCTGATTATTTTTTGCTAACTTTTAAATTAACAGAAATATAATTGTCAATAAAAAAAATAAAAACATTCTCTTTCTCTTTCTAGAGTGGTGTGTGTACCTTTGAGGTATCGGTTGCTGTCGTTGCTGTCCTCGGAGGAGGCGTCGTTGGGCGAGTCCTGCGCGCGCTCGCGCTCGCCGCCCGCCGCCGCCTCACGCGCCAGCGCCTCCGCCACGCCCTCCTGCACACACACACACACACACACACACACACATTACTATTGACTATACTGTATTACATGTATACATTAGGTATCGGGATAAAAACCTATTTGGTGTACCAGACTGTTACGTTTCTCTATGCAAAATTACATTAAGATTCCTTCAGCGACACAAAAGAAATTAATGAATATTGATTTCCCCTTTCGGGCAAAAACTAAAACTGAAAATACGTTAAATAACTACTGTTTACTGTATACAAAAATGTATGGGTGGTAAAAATACAAGTTCTTTTAGGTTACACTATATTATGTGTGTGTGAAAACATAATTTTTGATCATATTTTTATATTTATATACTTACTACTCATTCATGCTCTCCTTTTACATGTATTTAGCCCTTTTTGAACAACTCATTGCTAGGAAAGGTCTCCTATCAATATAAAGGTGATCAGGTGGCAGGCCCACCCCACTCCTAAATGTATGTAGGATCATAAAGATGATAAATAAAAGCACTTTGTTAGAACTATTTATATTTTAAAATATAAGACACAACGTTTTCATTCATCCTCCTTTCTTTCTTTTATACTTCTCATGCATTCTATCTTAAAATCCTTCCATTAATTGCCTTTTATTATTAAATGCATACTCCTTTTACAAATCCCATATGTATGTCTATCATCACTAAATGACTTACCAGTAGCATATAGCAGTTGGGTCCACACGGCTCCGAGAACTTCAGGTCTGGGCCCTTACGCTTGGACAGGTTGGGTCTCGGGTGACACGCTTGCAGACCTACACACGAATTATATTTATAATAAATATTATTACTTAGCAGTTTCAAAAAATTCACTAATTGAAAAAGTAACTTTTTAATATGTTTTTATCTTTAAATTTAAAATTATACATTATTATTAGATTTTTTTGTATCAATTATTTTGGCTTTTTTTTCTAATATGTTATTTCTTAATTTTATTTTATATACGTCACAGTCAAATTGCTATTTAGGTAGACACATCTAGGTAACATTAAATTCCTTATATACTAATTCTTATATGTAATTAAATATGAAAAAAATAAAAATATGAATAATAAAATATATAAAAAAAATTATACATGAACCAAATCATAGGATGGTTTAAATAAATATATTGCAAAATAGGTGTAATTAATATTTGAATATTTTTTTATTATTTTTTTGTATTAGCTCTGTATTTTTTTTAAATACTTTTATTTTTAAAAATTTTTTAAAGCCAATTCTCCACATTTTCGTATCAATCCTTTTTTGTCTGTTTTTTTTTTTGTATAGTAAAGACAAATATAATTGCGAAATAGCAAAAGCAAGAGGAGAAAAGGTGAAGTTTCCATATATTAGCCTTACCTGTGGCCTGACTGCCTGTCAGCCAAACAGAACAAAATAAACTTGTAAGGCATTCAATTGTTAACACTACATCTACCACTAAATCTAATATTAAAATACACAGATATATAAGTTTAATAATAAAATAATTCCAGTTCTATTTATAAATGCATAAAACCATAATTAATTAAATATGTATTACATCCTGTGCCTAGTAATTTGCAATTTTTTTTACTGAACTGTTTTACAGAAAAGTTTATATTTTCAATTAAATATATGTAATTAAATATAGTTTTTGTGAGTCAAGTTAGTCTTTATGTTTATGTATGTATGTTTGTAACTCCTTTTCACTGAAAAGACTAAAACGAATTTGTATGAAATTATGTAATGAGGTAGACTGCAATCAGGAGTATCTATAGGCTTCAAGGATGCACCGAAGAGAAGAGAGGGTAAACAATTATCTTAAATTGATAATTTAATTTCTCTCAAAATTTATTAATACAAAATAAATAACCTTAATATATAATTGCTTACATAAACAAACTTCTAATTATAGTCTATTTTTTCTTACTTGTCTTAAATAGTAAACAAATATGGCGGACAGGTAACCAGAGATAATTTCATAGAGATTGCAATGACAAATGAATGACAACGACTGAACTTAATGGTTTTTATGCAGCGAACGTAAAGTATTGGGTAGAAATAATACGACAAGTTAATTTGATAATTTTATTACTCGGATATGACCTCCTTACTAATAATAATTTTAATAATTTTATTTTCCTTTTCTTCTTAATATAAAGTCATTTTTAAAACTTTAAACTAAAAAAGCAAATAAGCGATCGAAAGATCTTTGAGAGCGAAGTCCCTCACTCCATTTTATTACACAGTGCAATAAGATAAGAAATAATAATAATTACAATAACAAATAAATAATCAGTATAAGTTGGTTAACAGCAATTAAAAATCTTCTAGTTTCTACAGATGACACTCCTATTTTAAAACCTAATAAAATTTGAAGAAAAATGTCGTACTTTGTAATTTACAAATATTGTTATTTTTTTAAAGGTTCAGTTTTCATTCTCGCCAAATAATTTTACATGTTACATCTCTATGATTCAAAGACAAAGTAGCGTATCGAAACGTCAAAATGTTTTGTTCATATTTTATCTATAGAATTTAGTTCTGTTAAAATTTCAATTTCAGCAAAAATAATGTGTTCAAATCATAAATAAACAGCTTTTATAAGTGTAATTCATAGTGTATGTGTTTCTAAAATAGTTATAAACGATGAAACCAAGACTAAAATGCGGGATTTTCCGAAAATAAGTGATTTTCGTTCAAGGCAGTGTTTGTTTACCATTTAGGACAAGTAAGAAAAAATAGACTATAAATACAACTTTCTTTGGCACATGTACATGTATATGTATGTCTTGTACATTTGTATTACATATTTGCCTATGTGTGTATTTTTCTGTCTCTGTCTCTCTCTGTATGTGCTTGTATATGGGTGTGTATCTGTCTGTCTCTGTCTCTGTCTGTGCTTGTGTAAGGGTGTGTATCTGTCTGTCTCTGTCTCTCTCTCTCCCTGTCGTGCTTGTGTATGGGTGCGTGTATGGGTGTGTGTGTGTGTGTGCGACACTCACGGTGCAGGAAGCAGTCGTACTTGAAGCAGCGGCGGCAGAAGAGCGTGTGGAAGGAGTGCATGGTCTGGTCGCGGGACACGCTCTCTGCCAGCGGGCCGTCGATGTTGGGCGTGCACTCGGGGGGCAGCGCGAGAGGGTCGCTTCGGGATGTGAGCTCGATGTACCTGCAAACACATACCACTTATTTACCAGGGGTTCGTTCCGAATCGAATTATAATTAAATATATTAATATTCGATTCGAACGATATTCGCACACCCATATTATTTACTATTTGCTTCATATTTTTTTACTATGCTGACTATAAGTCTCGTATAATTGAAAAAATGAGTGACACAGAATTGTGAGTAAAATTCATGATAATTATTATTAAAAACTAGTGGAACCCGAGGCTTCACTCGCGCTAAATCTAGGAACGAACCCTAGATCTTTTACTACTTACTTGACACTTATCGTCAAATTTTGAACAATTCACACGATATCTTTATAAATTGTAGCCTATGTGTTATTCTGATGTATAAGCTATATTATTGTATAGTTTCATTAAAATCCATTCAGTAGTTTTTACGTGAAAGAGTAACAAATATACATCCATCCATACTAACAAACTTTCGCATTTATAATATTCTTATCATAGATTAAAATTTATTTATAAGAAAGTGTATAAATATACACTTTCTTATAAATTATTAATAATATCATACAAATTATACATTCTTGATTTATTTTAATCAAAAAGGTAACTATTCTGAACAGAAAGAGTTAAGCATACTTCTCCCTTAATTCCTGAGCGGTACCCTTGTCAGGGAACTGTGAACTGATTGCTTGAAATATAATAAATATTGGGAACTGCTTGTCGTATATTATCTTCTTCTCGCCTTCTTTTACGTCTTCTTTATCTTTCTCCTTATCTTTAGAATCCTTTGCAGCCTCCTTCTGAGAAAATAAAAATACAAATTGGACTATACTTTATATTGTATTTGTATTCAGCCCTTTTTAATGCTGGGCACAAGCATCCCTTCAATACAAGGGGGATCAGGCCATAATCCACCACACTGGCCTAGTGCAGGTTGTACATGTCTTTCAAAAACTTGCCACATTTTCTTGAACATGTTAGTTTCCTCACAATATTTTACTTCACCAAGACTTTTATCTTTTTAAAATAGATTTTTGTTATGTGTTATTTTAGGTAATTTGTTTCAGATTTCATTGGTTCTGAAATTAGCCAATACTGCTAATATACTATAGTGTTTCATTATTAATTGATTCATGTATAATATAATATTCCTATTATATATTTTGTAAAATGAATATTAGGGTTTCTTTAACCAGATCATATACTTTACCTCTTTCTCTTCTTTAGAATTGCGTAATTCTCTCTCCTTTCGTTCTTCAGCAACTTCTTCTTTAGTCTGATATGCAACTAGCGCATGAACTAAGTCCACAAACAACTGGTCATCTATGAAACCACCTTCTTTATCACCTAAAATTAGAAAGCCATTATTAACACAATTAATATTTTATTAAGAGTTTATTTTTACGATACAATTTCAAAGTTATATAATATAATTGATAATTTTTATATTAATTGATAGTTTTTATTTTGGTGTTATATACATACTTATGGACATTTTTGAGTCAAATATATTTGGCCTGTTTGTACTTCCATACTATTAAAGTAAATATAAGTAGATTAAGTTGAATTGGATACAACAGAAAATTATTTTTCTTTAACCAATAACTAAAAGATGGCTAGTGTCAAAGTTAACTTGTTTGTCAAAAAATCCAAGTTAAGCACATGTTTTGAAGTAAAAAATTTTTAGCACAGTTTAGTTCCAGGGAAAAACAATATAGCAGTATATCAATAACAAAACATTACTTCTACTAAAATTTTAAATCAAAATTTTAAAGGAAGGACGCTTATATTATTCTATATAGCCTATATACAGCTGTCATTATGTGATACACATCTAAAAGCACATTAAGCATGATCATTTTAATTTGCAATGTCTCTATAATTTTCAATAACATTGAATAAGCATTGATGATTGCCACACACCAATGTATAAATTATTATAGTTTGTGGACTTTACCAATGAAAGTAACATCTTAGAATAACTTTTAATTCATATAAAACTAAACTATATAAATATCTCAATTCACTTTATCTTCAAACTTAGAAAAATTGACAACAAAGTTTACCCATACACAAGATAAATCTATACTGGTTCCATCCACAAACAAAAATGATGTGAAGCCAATGTACCATGCACTTTCCCATCGTAGTTCTTTATGAGCTCCTCGATGAATGTACCATCCTGGTCCAGCACCTCGTCTCCCATGTAGGGAATATTGTGAAGCACAGTCTCATCTTCCACCATAAAGTTCTTCTGTGTCGGTGCCCAAGTATACATGGTTGGTATAGGATTGACTGAACTTATTATTCTTATTGGAACTTGTTGAGTGGTGACTACTCCTGATGCTGATGGTATAAAATAATTTAAGAAATATTAACATTGACTCATTTTTATTAATAATTTAAGGTAACAGCTGTTCTTAATAGAAAAGTTTTTTATTTATTCATTATGGAAGTAAAATGTAAAATAGATGGTAAAAATTAATTTTAAAAAATCCAAATATAATATGGTAAAATTCCTCATATTTCGGTATGCTCAGGACTTTGAGTACCTATGCCAGAATATTGAGTATTCCAGATGTCAATAATTATACCATTTTTTTTTATAATTTGCAGATTAAGATTGAAAAATACCTAATATTAAATACAGGCATATAAAATAAGGTACGCGTGAGAAGTAAGGTAAAGTTCGTACACGTTCTGGCCTTTTAGACGCCAATATTTAGATTGTTTTTTCTGAAATCGATCCAGATTAACCAACGTGCCGGATCATAGCATGTAAAATTGGAGGAATTAATATATATTCTTGTTTACCGTCAGAGTAAGTAACTTCAGCGCGTTTCATGAGACTTTCATGGCTTGAACTTGGTGCTGGAGGTGGCCAAAAAGGTTTCCGACCGCGTTCAGAACTTTCGCTTTCGCGAGACTCAATCGCCTCGGACATAATACGCAGATTTCGGGCCCATGCTACTTTAACGTCATCAGCCCGCTTGAATCTCTATAAATAATTGAAAATAAAAAAACAATGAAGAATAGCAAACATAACAAATCTAAGTACAATGAAACGGCATTTTTATTACCTTTACTTGTCGCAATCGCATGTACTCCGATTTTACCCGTTTCTTCCATTCTGCAGAAACTTTTGATTTACTCATATGATAAAAGTGAACGTAACGACAATTAGAAAACAACAAAGAGAATGTAAAAAACGATGGTGTTGATTGTAAATAGCAAAGAGAACGTAAATAAGAGAAAATGCACAAATAAGTAATACAATATACAACAATAGTAGTCAATAACTCGCGCGTCCTTGCCGTGCCGGTATCTATAATCTATATTGATATATTCTATAGTCTATACCACAGTGGCACAGAGTACATTCAACATTGGTATATACTACATTGGCCGATACCACAGACAATTATTGCTATTTACTCTAAGTCTTACGAACTTGAAGGACGAAGATCAAAATTTAAATAGGCAACTATATAATAACATGTCCTGTATTAATAAAAGGAAATAAAAAATAAATTGATTTTATTTTGTTAATAACTCTGCTTAGCTATTTAACCAATTGAAATTAATATACTTAGGTCTGAATGGGTCTGAAAAAAACCATCGAAATCAAACAGAATCAGTTTTTTGCTGTCTACAACGGTACGCAATAGTACCGTATAGTATAGTAACCATATAGATATTTACTTTCTTCAGATAATAAGTGGAATTTTAATGAAAACACAACAGTAATAATGAAGAAAAAGATATTTCAATTATTTAGCTTTATATTTAACTGTACGAAAATGTGTTAATATTTTTCTCTAATTGGCTATCCCAGTTCAAAATATACCATATATTAGGTAAGATTGTTTTATTTTTTGTAACATTTACAGTGTAAATTAATTTTAAATAAAAAAAACTTTTGCATAAACTCAATTTATGCAAATATAACAACCAAATATTTTCAGTTTTAACTGGCATAGACAAAGTCTCAAAGACCATTACGTATAGATAACAGTCTATAATTTTATTGTCTATACTCTATAATTATCTTGCGAAGCGAATGTGTTCGCTGCCATTTTCTATTCAATAAATCTGAGGAAATTTTGTTACAAATAACGAAAAGGTGAGCATGATTAGAAAGATATTTTCTATTTGTTCTGTTTGTCACGCATTATTTGTAACACATGCCATTTTAATTTTTATCTACTATCAATGGACGCGTATTACGTAATTTATTGTTTCTCGACACAAAAAATATATACAACGAACACTAATAACGTTCAAGAGAGCGATTTCACAAACGGAGAAAGTAGAATTGTTGTCTACACCAAAAAGTTGTTCTTTTTGTAGGTGTGAGCATACCTACAAACTGCCGCAGGTTATGCGAAGAAGCCTGTATAAGTATGTCCTCGTATCGTGGCGAGGCCGCTTGGGACGGCGGTCCCCCGGGCGCCGAGGGTGACTACGCGCCGCAGCAGGCGCCCCCGCTGGCCGCGCCCTTGCCTACCACCGACCCCTGGACGGGGGTCAGCTACAGTCAATACGGCCAGCCTCAGTACGACTACCAGGCGTACAGTGCTCCCGGTTACGGTTATAATTATGATTCCACATATTATCAAAGACCAGAAAGTGGCTATTACAATAATTCTAGGGCTCCTTATCCAGTGACACAAGAAAACTACGAATTCAATCAGTCCCCATCAAAACGGGTGTCCCGTGATTATGATCGCCAACGTCAATATAAGTCCGACTCAAGGAGCCCATCTCCTTACAATCGCAATAAAGAGTATTCAAAAAAGAGAGAGAGTAGCTATGAAGGAAGTCGACGTAGGTCCAGAAGTGCCTCTAAAGCAAAACATTCTAAGTATTCTTCTAGTGAACGATCGAGCAGGTCTCGGTCTTATTCAGGATCACAAACTAAAAAGGGCAAAAGTAAAAAACGATCCGGTTCATCGAGTTCGTCGAGATCAGATAGATCTTATAAGAATACCCCAACTGGTAGAGATAATCATTCTGAGACTCCGCCATTAAAACGCAGTTCATCACGTAACAGATCTTATAGTAAAGAACACGCAAAAAGTAGATCACCAAGATATAGCAGAGACAAATCAAAAAGTAGTAAATCTGTGTCCAGGAAACAAACTAAAGAGGGGAGGGAGAGAAATGTTTTCACTCCACCTAAAGTGAGATCAGTGTCACCTAAATCACATAAAAGATCTGATAGATCTTCAGTTACTCCACCAATAACATACAAGAGATCAGACCGTTCACCGCAGAGTAAGAGTAAACATAGAGACCGGAGGTCGAGAACTCCACCAAAAAAGCCAAGAGATAGCTCTGTGACACCGCCACGGTGTTACGCTAGAAGCCGATCAACATCCACCTCTGTATCTCGTTCAAGATCTTTAACGCCTAGAGTAAAACGTAAAAGAACACGCACGCCGAAATCTCGAGAAAGCAGATCTTCATCCAGCCAAAGTTCAGGATCCTCGAGTTCACGGTCAAAATCGCGCCGTGGCAGACGTAAATCCTCATCAAAACACAGATCTGATAGTAATAGTCGGTCAAGAGAACGGTCAGTGAGTAAAGGATCGAAGTCACGACGTCGTTCCAATTCACGATTTAGAGGGAGACAGAGATCGAGAAGCCCAAATAATTCCAAATCACGATCTAGATCGCGTAGTTCTCGTTCCCATAGTCGCATTCGAACACCTAGTGATGAAGAATGTCGAGGCCAATTTACTGTGGCGGACAGAAAACGTTTTTGGAAATTGCATAGAAATAGGCAAGCTGAAAAATATAAAACTCCGCCTAAGGAAATTAAACCACCACCTGGAGCTATCGAGTCCACAACAGTTGATGACATAACATACGGTGACCCTCCTGAGGTTGAAGGACCAAATTTTGCAGATCTCTTACCAACTCCAGATCAAGTAATGCAAGCCCCATCAACTTCCAAATCTAAACCACTTCCAATACCCATAAAGAATGATGGCAGCTTTCTTGAAATGTTTAAAAAGATGCAAGAGGAGACAAAAAAGGCTGAAGTAGTAGAAAAGAAACCAGAAATTAAAAAGCCTGTTTTGCCTTTCATTGGGAAAAGACGTGGTGGAAGAGTTTTAAAAACTGGTTTGGTTAAAAAGGCTAAAGCCATAGATGAACAGACAGTAGATAACACACCAAAAGATGCCTGGTCACTGTATATGCAAGAGGTGAAAAAGTACCGGGAGACATCTTGTGAAGAAGAGAGAAAGACTAGGCCTCTTGTAAAATAGTTTTAAGTTAGACTCATGCATTTAAGCAATTATTATTGTTGTAATTTTTTATGTAATCACATGTTAGTGGATATCTTATAATTTTACTTAAATATTTCTTAATAAAGGATTATATAAATGACTTAGTTGTTCTTTCGTTACAGTAAAATGCCCGAAATGATCAAATCGCCAGCGGACATCAAAACCGCACCATTCGATCCGCGGTTCCCTAATCAGAACCAGACAAGGTAAAACATATATTATTTATTCTAGCCAGCTGATGCCCTGAATCTGCGTGTACTTCAAGTATATCATCATCTACACCTTTCAAATATCAAAACGAACTTTATTCAAATAGACTTAAACAATCACTTTTCGAGTCATAATTTTTTACATTTGAATGTTAGCTTGTAAAGAATCTACTTCTGAAATGACAAATAATGTATGAAAATGCTGATATTACTGTTACTTAGACTTTTCAATAAAGTATAGAGAAAAAATATTCAGATGCCTTTTAAAACTTCATTATCAAATGAAATGAATAAAATATTTTGGTTATCTACTTATAGGTTAACTAAAAATATATATTTATGAAATAAAATTAAATTTAAAACTAAATTTATAACACCACATCCTTGAAACTATTACAGGCATTGCTACCAGAGCTACCTGGACTTCCACCGATGCCAGAAGGTTCGTGGAGAGAAATACGAGCCTTGCTTCTACTTCAAGAGAGTATACAAGTCCCTCTGCCCCAATGAGTGGGTTGACAAATGGGATACTCAACGTTCTGAGGGCACCTTCCCTGGCAGAATATAAATATTTTAAACTATCAACGGTTTAGCCACATTAATTTATGTTAATTTCCCATAGTATGCGTGATATAGAATAAATCAGTTAAAGTTACAATGGTTTCATTATTTGTTAATGCTTATCATTTTAATGGCAATAAAAACTTCATTTTAACAAAGTGGAAATAATTTAAATGCTTTTAATATAGTTTATTTTTAAAGTAACATGTTGTTCTTTAGGGTTTCATCAATAACTACTTAATATATTCATTGACTTCATATAAATTATTTTTAAAATTAAGACTATTGAATTAGCAGAATTGAAACGCTAAAGTTATATTAGAAGTTTAATGCCATAAGCACAATCCAAATAAAAATATAATTCATATTTGAAGAAGTCTTTCTAAAACATTATATAGGTCCAGGAAAAGCCCCCTTTTTCCTCAATTCATCCCAGTGCTCGATCCAGAAGTTGGGACATATGGTTTGGAAGTAACGCTTGAATATCTTGCAGTCGTCAACATCTCCCAATAACCGAGTGCATTTGTAGTAATCACAGTAGTTATCATAACATGCCCTAAAAATAAATCAGTACATATAAATAAAATTAGAGGGTCTGTTTTTAATATCAAATTATCAGCTTTTCACTAAATGCACAATTATGAAAGTATACTATATTTTTATGTGTTTGTTCCCGCTAATCTCTGAAACGGCTGGACCGATTTTGACGTGACTTTCACTCGCAGATAGCTAATGTTATGAGGAGTAACTTAGGCTACTTTTATTTAATTAGAAAACTATAAAAACAGCAAAGTGGTCCAGGTTTGCTAGTTGTTAATATATTCGGTTGAATCAAGCCATTTTAAGTTCACCACTAGGCACGGACTTCTTCAATGCTAGGAGTATAGACTATATAAAAAACTATTAGCTTTTATTACCTCGTTTGATTTTGAAATGGATATCGAGGATCCATCCGTAAAGTTCTGAACTCTTGATCGCACATTTTGGAAAAACTTCATTGAAAAAGTATAGGCATAGAGAAAAGTAATATTATACTTTTTATAGGCGTGGAAATGTAAAGATGAGCTTCAATAAATAAAATTAGACAATTAAATATTATGTCACAAATCTAGGATGTGACGAATGTTAATTAAATGTAATCGGCCTCTTTCATTACGTAGTTACATTTTAATTTAATAATATTTTATGAAATGAGTTATTAATTTCTAGACTATTACTTGAAGATTCGTATAAAATTAATGAGAATTCTATTTTATGACTGGTACATATTTACTTTTTGAAAATATTATAAGTTTTATTCCTATAGGAATGTTTTGCCAAGTTTGTTATTTGGAGAAAACTAGTGCGTAAATCAAAAATGTATATCCATATACCTACGTCGAATTATTATATAGCTTTATAAGAGTAGGCTAAGTACTGACTAGGTACTGAGTACCAAAAAGGCTGACTCTGAGATCTATCTCTCAATTAATAACATGCTCATGTTATGCAATAATTATAATAATATTGTACATATAAATTAAATATTTAAGCCTTTAAGAATTATAATTAAGTATTTAAGAAAAGGTTTCAATTTCAAAGTTGAAACATTGCCAACACGATATTGATCCATCTTTATCCGCATTGTTATGTAAGAGTGCCGCATTTCTGCCGTCAGATGAGAACAATATAATATCTGCAAGCAATTTTTTGCATCTACTTAAGTCTTTCTTTACAATTATTTTTAACGCATACCTATATTTATTTCATATTTAAAAATAGCCGGTCTTAATCTTTAATTAATAAAAATAATACCGACCGAATTGATAACCTCCTCCTCCTTGCGGAAGTCGGTTATAAATATAAAGAATTAAGCCTGTTTTTGAAAAAATAAACCGAGACTATAATAAACTAACCAAAAGAATCGAAAGGAGTTGGTAAATGGTAATAGAACATTTTTGTATGATGCAGACATTAGGCATAGGTTTTAGATGACGCGTTTGGCGCAGTTTGTAGTGACCCTACTTTCTTGCGCCAGCGGTCGCGGGTTCGAGTCCCGCATTCATTTCTTAAACTCGAATGTTTGTACTTCGGTCATGAGTGTTTATATTTATAATATGTATGTATTTAAACTTATATATGTAGTATATCAACTATCTGGTATCCGTAGCACAAGCTATCAAAATGAACCGCGGTCGTAGATAGTTACACTTTACATACAGGTCATTTTGTTATTTTAAATAATAGTTGTTTAGCTCGTTACCACTATAGACCCCTACTGTGCAATATGATAATACTAGCGATTCACCCTCGCTTCGCTCGACTTCGTCCCTAGACTTAGCGCGAGCGAAGCCACGGGTTCTGCTAGTTATACATAATATAAACCTTCCTCTTCATCTCCGCATTAAAATCCGATAGTTTTAAAAATCTAAGCATTCATAGGGACAGACAGCGAGAAGCGACTTTGCTTTATACTATGTAGTGATTCAGTATAACTTAAGGTTTTTAAATAAAACAAAATAATTCACTTTAAATTTATTTAAAAAAGTACAGCATAATTTATCATAACAAGATCAAATGTATGAAAAAAAGTTATAAATTGAAATAACCTTAATCTATCCGTATAATATAACCCATTACATAAACAAACTAAAATATAAATTAAAATATTTTTATTTACATTACCTACATCATATTTGATATAATAATTATTATTAGCCATTCAATAATTTGATATGAAATGTATTTTAGTATATTATTAATAATATTTTTATCTAAAAATTTAATAAATGTTACCTAATAAGTACTATTTAAATGAGAATAATAAAAATAAATAACATTTTTAATCTTTACAGCATCGTCAATAACACAGATTAAATATTTAAGGGGATTACCTCGCTCAAATTCCAAAAACACTATAAGTTTAAAGAAGATTGTAGATGAATCCTCTCGTACGATTACCATATAAAAAATATATGATTTACTTAAGGTTATCACAAATACATGCTATTGTTTTAAATTTAAATAAACTCTCCCAAATTTGGAAAAAAAATATATTAAATAGGGCCTTTTTCAACGTAAACTGTACTTTTTCTCTGTAACGGCTAATTAGTATGGCGTGAATTTTGTACCAAAAAATATGTAATGACGTATTTCACAATTTCTATTGTTTTTTTTAATTTTTTTATTCTGATATTCTTAAATAATAAATAAAAACCCGAAACTTAACCAGTACCCCACTGACGCACCCCCGCTACGGCCTGTGGCGCGTACTCGGGATGCGATACAGCAGTGTCTCGATGACTCTCGTGACGAGTGGACTACACGCGCGTTATTTTTTCCAATTAATACCTAAAACTTCTCGTTTTGAATGATTTTTGAATTAAACCATATATTAAATAATACAAATATAAATATTTCGTAAAACAAAAACAGAATTTAAGTTTGTAAGTATATGTAAAATGGTTTGTAATTTCGTTTTGTTTTTTGAACCTATCATAGAGTAAGCCAGAATATAATATGCCTAAATATGCCTAATGCCTAAATATAAGAATAACTAAGGCATTTTTTTTAATATATTGTTCACACTTTATAGACAGTTATTGTTTATTGCTCACATAAAAATATACCAATACCTACATCCTAATGATATTACAAATAAAGAATAGGTGCGTTTAAAGAAGGTAAGCCATTTGTAAATGTTGAAAGCTAGGTCAACCTAACTATTTCCGTTACTGAGAACCGTTTACCTACTTACCTACCTGGTCATCAGCAGACCTTCACCATAAAACATTTAGTAAAATGAAAGCTATGTCAGCAGGCATAGTGCATTGTGTAGTTTAATATAAATAATATAGATTATGATGTAGGCACTATACTCGTACAAGACTACAAAAACTAGAGGAGAGGAACAAAATGAGATTTCTCAGAGATCGAATCAAATAGGCAAGAAATGATGACAACGCGACACATCTGTGTTCTTGCTTAATCTTCACTTCGTTTCGTTGTAGTATGGTCGTCGGTCGGTAGATGGCGTTAAAATAACAAATACTAGTACAGATATCAAATCCTCAAGGTCATCGGGCGAGGTAGGCGCCTTAACATAGATTATTACGACTATACAAAATCAAAATATACAAGTATCATACCAAATAAGGTATTCTTAATTCTATGAAGAATTTCATTTTTTGTAGTATGACAATAAAGGTCTCAAATTACATTTTAAAGTGCTAGTGTGACATATTAATAGCTTTTATATACACATATAATTTAATTGCTAGTGATCATTATTTGATGTTTTAGAAACGCTTACAGTTGCATATTGTTGTTGACGCATAAGAATTCCGAGACATTGCAAGAGACACTGCATGCTGGCCGCAGATGTTGCCTGTTATCAACATGAAAAATAATAAAATTATTTTTCACATACTCACTATTTAATAAAAATATTATTGTAATATCACACATTATAAACAAAACCTATACCCAAGGTATCAAATTAAAAAAAATATATCAACTACTATACTCATAGCATTCTATATTCAATATACCTTCAGAAGAAGTAAATCTGGATCTGTATGAGGGAATGGGGAGTCAGAAGATTCAATGCATCTCGCCAATGCAGCATCACTGTAATAAGAAGAGCCATTGTACCAAATTCACTTTATACCTTTTGCCCCTACATGATACTGAAAAGACACACATACACAAACATAGTAGTCTGATAGTAATAAAACCATATAAAAAACAAATCAGCTTGACAGTATGTTCATCATCCATAAATATTATAAATGTTGTATAACACAATCAGATCATAATGGTTAATGGACTTGAAGGATATTTATATCTTTTTAATGAAGAAAATCACTAATAGTTACAAGGGGAAAAAAGTTTACATACCTTAACTCTGTAGCTTGCAGTTGTTGGCGAGCAGACGCCATGGCATCATGTACTGCAAGTTGTTCTCTTGGTTGTAATGGTGGGTTTGCTCCCATTGCCTACAGTATAATTCCACATAGGTTTAACATTTATATTACATGTGTGGTGTGACATAATAATGTGCAGTAGATTCTATAAAAATACTTGTCATGTTTTTTGCTGTTTAAGCCACAATATTAGCAATTTGTTATCTACTTTGAAAATGGATGAAAGAAAGAAATGCATTCAAATAATAATGACTGTATCCATTACTTATGATTGAATATTTTCAAAATTGATAACATTCACACTGAGTTAATACATTCTTCAGATCGTTTTCGTTATCAGGATCTACAGCAACAAACAAACAGTAGCAATCAAAGGAGAGACCGAACCGGAAGACTAACAACACTAGCAATCAAAACAATTTAATCACAACGGAAAAAAGCACTTCTCCAAGCCGGCTGGTCACCGAGGGGAAGAATGACCAACACCCTCCAATTGTAATCAACAAAAACAATCATCACCCAAACAATCACAAAAACATAAACAATCACTTAGAAAACCAATCACACAAAAACAACCACACAATAAATAAAACAACTTCAAAACAAAGAGATCTTATGTTCATATGTACCCTAAACACTAGAACACTTAGAACGGAAGAAAGTTTACTAGAATTAGAGCTTGCGCTACAAAACCTAAAATGGGATATTCTAGGCATCAGCGAAATGAGAAGAACGGGAGAAGAAATAGATGAGAGAAAACATTACATCATGTATCATAAAGGGGGGACATCAGGACATCGCGGAATAGGATTCCTAGTAAAGATAAAATACAAAAATTGGATAAAAGCATTTGAAGGAATTTCAGACCGCATTGCAATATTGCATATAAACGTTCCGAACCAGAAGACAGGATACACTATAGTCCAAGTTTACGCGCCTACAGAACAAGCTAACGAGTGTGAGGTACAACTATTCTATGAAAACCTTACAGAAGTAGTGACAAATCATTCCAACAACCATCTCCTAGTAATGGGGGACTTTAACGCACAAATAGGGAAGAGACAAGTAGGAGAGGACCATGTGTTAGGTAAATTCGGCCATGGCAAAAGAAGCGTGAATGGTCAGAAACTAGCTGAATTTTTACTAGAAAATAACTTAATTTTACTTAACTCTATCTTTAAGCAAAAACCTAAGAAGAAATGGATATGGATATCCCCCGACGGCAAATTCAAGAACGAAATTGACTTCATACTTACAAACCGACCTAACTTATTCACGGACACACATGTGATACAAAATTTAAACTTCAACACAAACCATCGTATGGTACGCAGCTCTATTAGTCTTAAACCTCCCAGAAGATCTCGACCGAACATAATAAAAAGAAACGTCCTCCACCCTTACGAAAGCAAACTGAATATAAACGAAGCACTAGATACTAATCCACTTCTAAAAATCGCCAAATCCGACTTACATATACTGGAAAAATATAATATTATTGAAAAAAAACTTATTGAAAAAATTAAATCAAATAAAACAAGAGACAAATATAATGTACACAGTGAAAAAACTACGCAACTCTTAAATGAAAGAAAGAATCTTATTGCAGAAAATAATAACGACAACAGAAAAAAAGTTTCCGAACTTAGTAAACAGATACGAGAAAGTATGAAAAAAAGACAGAAAAAAGAGAAGATTAAAAATGCTTGAAAAACACATATCAAGGAGTGGGAGTATAAAGAAAGCTCTGAAGGAGTTGCGCGAAAAGGGAAAAGAATGGATTCCTCGAATGAAAAAGAACCACACTACTGTTACTAAACGACACGAAATTATAAAGCTAGCCACAGATTACTATCGATCGCTATACTCTAATATCCACGAAACAACCGACGACCCGACAAACGATCTCAAGGCACATGATGACAATCTAGTACCAGACATACTCTACTCAGAGGTAAGGAAAGCAATAGAATCCCAAAAGCTAGAAAAAGCACCAGGCTCTGACGGAATACCAAATGAGTTAATGAGAGGAACAATTGACGAACTAAGCCCGATTTTAGCAGTGATATTTAACGACATCCTACGCACTCAGGTCGTTCCAGAACAATGGAGTAAGTCCTACATCATACTTATACATAAAAAAGGCCCCAAGGATGAAATTGGTAACTACAGACCAATAAGCCTAATATCTAACATATACAAAGTATTCGCGAAAGTACTACTAGAAAGAGTAGCTAAAAGGCTAGACGAAAATCAACCAGTGGAACAAGCAGGGTTCAGGAAGAACTTCAGCACCATTGACCATATTCACACTGTGAAGCAGGTTATCCAAAAGTACAATGAATATCAGAAACCCTTGTATGTTGCATTCATTGATTATTGCAAAGCATTCGATACAATTAATCATGACTGTATATGGTTAAGTTTAAGACAACAAGGTGTTCACCAAGTCTACACAAACATAATTAGAAACATCTACCTTAAAAGTAAAAGCAGCATCAGCTTAGAAGCAGCTGGTCAATCATTTCCAATCAATAGAGGAGTTAGACAAGGGGATCCTTTATCACCAAAGCTCTTTACAGCAGTTTTAGAGACCATCTTCAGGAGAGTCGACTGGGATGAATTCGGCCTAAACATAGATGGATGCCGTCTGAATCATCTAAGATTTGCAGATGATGTAGTCCTGTTGGAAGAGGACCCAAAACATTTGGAGTGGATGATTAAAGACCTATCCATAAAAAGTAAAGAAGTAGGGCTAGTCATGAATGAATCTAAAACTAAGTTAATGACAAACTCAGACGAGATAGACATAGTCATCAATGGAGATCGTTTTAATTATGTTCAGGAATATGTCTACCTGGGACAAATAATAAGCCATAAAGACCAGATGACAAAGGAAATAGATAAAAGGATTGCCTGCGGCTGGAAGAAGTACTGGTCCTTAAAAGAGATTATGAAGAGTAAGGAATTGGGAATGCATATCAAAAGAAAGACTTTCGACACGTGCATCCTACCATGCCTAACATATGGATGTGAGACATGGTCCCTTACAAAAAAATCATAGGGAGAAACTAGAAAAATGTCAACGAGCAATGGAGCGCAGTATGTTGGGAACAAAGCTTAAAGACAAAATTAGAAATGAAACCATCAGATTAAAAACCCAGGTAACCAACATAACTTTGCGTATCGACCAATTAAAATGGAGATGGACAGGCCATCTATTGAGATCCAGTACACCAAAATGGAGTAAAATCGTGACATATTGGTACCCTAGAGATGGAAAGCGGAAAAGAGGACGTCAGAAAAGAAGATGGGAGGATGATTTTCGAGACACTCTAGGATCACTCTGGACAAGAGTGGCCCAAGATAGATGCCATTGGCGTCAATTGGAGGAGGCCTTTGTCAATAGGCACGCAGAGATAAGAGATATAATCTAAAAGAATCAAACATTAACAATATTTTTAATTTTTAATTTGTACTTTTCTCTGAATAAAAGGCTATTTTATTTTATTTTATTTTAATACATTCTTGACTAAAATTACTTTATACCATGGTTTCACACCTTAAGATTTTTTATAATCATTTTCCAATAACGTTTAATAATTTACCTTAGTATGTACTTCTGCTATAGCTCTCAATCCATTCACCCATTCTTGACGAGCTCTTGCATCTGTTGCTCTCAGTTTCAACATGTCACCTGAAGCACAGTTGATAGTGAAAGTCCGAGAATCTTCATCACTTGGGCATATGACTGCTGCAGCTAAGTGTGCCTGAATTGTATTAAATAATTTTAATATACAGTCATAAATCATTTCCTATAGTATTTTTATACATTTAGTCCTCTTCTTATATCTAAATTTACATTACCTCTCCTCTCGCCGGCTGTCCAGGTTGTACGGTATCTCCAGGGCCATCGAACAAATAATACGATAAAACACCTGTTTCGGGATCAACGGCAAACCACCTTTGCTGCCACCCTTTGACTACATTTGTATATTTATAGAGTTGACCTGATAGTGGCCGGTTAGAACCTAATCCTGGAGATTTAATCATCTTTCATTCAATAAAATAATATAATATTATTAGATTAAAAGCTTTTTAATGTCATTGGATCATTATTTACAAAAATTAAATAAAATAACAAGTGACAACCATGACAACATCAAACTGACATTGACGAAGGGGTATGAAACTACAGAATACAGATTAAAATATGTAGGATAAACCATAGCACCTAATATATCGTGCCGCAGACCTATACACAAGTCTTGCAGCTATCATGTTAATTTCAGTAGAAGTTCAGCTGGTAAAATAAATAAAATTAGAAATTTTTAATTAGTTGAATATTATGTATTATATATATATTCACATTGCGCATGCATCAACTTTACGTTTAAACTTTTAACGCTCTATTTTTGAAAATTTTTGTGATAAGCACAGTGATTACAGTGAGTGTATTATTCTTACTTATTGTAAGTAGATAGAAGTCACAGGATAAATTTTTATACGTTTATAGTTATACTTATATACAATTGTTACTTATAAGCTTTTTTAGCTAAAAAATAAATAATGGTAGGTAGGAACAAACGTTTGTTATATATGAACAAACATAAACAGAGGCTTATTGACCCATATATGCTAACAAAATATTTAAAAATGCGATAACTTAAGGGCACAGTCTTAAAATATATTTTTTTATAAATAAAGAGAGAACAAACAAATGTTTATATTGAATAAAAAAGAACAAACGAACTAACGGTATAATAAAAAAACCCTCCAATACTTAAAAAACAAAAATCCTGGGGCGCTAACTTCAACTTATCATCTTCGACTGCGTTACCACTTAGCATCAAGTGGAACGAAGTCAAGCACTAATTCAGAATAAAATAAAAAAAACCCTCTACTTGTGAATGTGGCTTGGATGGGGGTTCAACTGACTATATTTTATATAACAGTCCGAAATTCAAATATTCCCTACATTTTCGGGAGGTCCACTCTCCTTCCCCCCTCCCTCTTCCATTCATCCTCCGCCTTCGTTCCCCCTCCCTCCTCCATCCCTCCCTTTCCTGAAAGGCTGGCAACGCATCTGCAAGCCTGGCTTGCAGGATGTCCATGGGCGGAGGTGATCACTTCCCATCAGGTGAGCCTCCTGCCCGTTTGCCCCCTTTTTACCATAGAAAAAAAATGATATATCATATAACCCCTTCGACCTACTCCTACATGATAAAAAAAATCTCCGCTCAGTTAACTCCAAAATCCTATTAGCTCTTGTGTTTAGTCCATTTGATAAAAAACTAGTATATATTGGATAATAAAATAAATCTATAAAGTAATTCTTATTATTTCCATAATAAATCCATAATTGTACCATTTTATATTTTATTATTAGTTATTCTTAGTTAGTGCAAAATGTAAATCTATTTCAAACAATTAACGCTCAATTTCATTCGCATCCACAGACATATAATAAATAGTTATATAATATGTCTGTGTTCGCATCTTCCTCTCAAAACGCAGCAATCTTAAGTTGGCGGGGGGAAATTAATTTTTTGCACTTTTTTTTGGCTCTATCAACTGTTCGTTAACTGTTCTTCATTGTTCTATCAAAAATTTTTTTTGTTCGTTTTTTTTTTGAATTATAAAAAAATTGACCCTCAATTTGGCACGAACTATAGATATTTTGATGTTTTTTTTTCTAATAGTTTAGAACTATTCAATAACTGTTCGTTCAAAATAAACAACTGTTCGGCTTTCATTATCCTGTAATTAAATAATTAACTTTTTTTTATAAATCTTAATTAAATGTTATTGCGTATGCGCAGCATCAATGCGCATAGTTCTCATAAATTATGCGCGGCCTATTTGAATTCGATTCAAAGAGACAACACAACAATAACAGCAACAACAACAAAATCATCATCATCACCCGGTTTTTACTTTCATTTATATTTTGTTATTTTATACAAACGTTAATCAAGTGTTGTCTAGTGTTACCGAACTATCGATAGGTTTACTATCGATAGTTTTCATCTAAACTATCGATAGCTATATCGATTATATCGATAGTATCGATAATATCGATAGTATCGATAGCTCAAAATGTAAGAATACTATTGAAAGAGGGCAATGATGTCGATACTATCGATAGTATTGCTGATAATAAATTATAAATTATCAATAGTATCGATAGAATCGATACTATCAAACTTCTGAAATAAAATACTATCAATAGTATCGATACTATCGATACTGTTGAGTTTTGGACCATCGATAGTTCGATAGACCGTCAAGTTTTAAAAGCAATGTACTAATTAGACAAACCTCAGTATAAAAAAATTAAACTTTAAACCAAATAAAATTAAAAAGAACTACATTCAAAATATTTGCAATACAATATGTATATTGTGACTAATAATGACTATCTGACCTGCGAATTGTGTACAATACTATCGAAAAATAAGCTACTATCGATAGCTGAAACTATCGATAGTATCGATGGTATCGATACTATCAATAGTTTATGACTTATGAGCACCAATACTATCGATACTATCGATAGTATTGTGGTCTGTCAATAGTATTGTCACATTTCTATCTATCGATAGTATCGATACTATCGATTATATCGATGATATCAATAGTACTACCGATATTCTAACTATCGGTCACTATCGATTAATTATCGATATGCTATCGATAGTCGACTATCGATTGGCAACAGGAGATCAATCTCTTTCGTATCTCTTTGGTGTTGAATGTTGACAATTGACATTGATGTTGTTTCTTGTTTGACTTTGAATTCACTACGACTTTATATTTATTATTTATACTATTGGGTTTTTCCAATCCACAATTTACTGAATTTAGTATCGTTCTGAGTAATTGGAGAGTCTACTAAACATAGGCATAGAGTCAATTATTATTAAAACATAGGCTTTGCTTTCTTTATTATATTCAGTTTTAAACTTTTTATTTAAGATATAATTTTACAATTTGAAGTGATATTTAAATTATAATGCCTATAAAACTTATAACACTTAATGATGTTAAGATTAATTTGCCACCGGGTGAACATGTATTTGGACGTCATAAAATTTTAAATGTGAGTGTTCTGTATTAGGACTTGCAAACATTATTTCTTATAAATAAGTAACTTTCTAATTTAATAAAACATTTGGTTGTTTCTTAGGCTGATGATAAACGTGTATCCCGAGAACATGGGCAGCTGCAAGTCAATACGGAAACAATTGTTTTGAAATCGGTAATTACAAGGACTAAAAAATAAAACATAGTTTGTGTCAATTAATATAATATTTTTACTCAAAATTTATTTACAGTTACACAAAAACCCTTGTTTTTTTATAAAGAAAGGCTCTACTGAATGTGAAGCATTAAGTCAGGATAATTCAGTCACTCTAAGAAATGGTGACAAATTTGGACTAATACCAGAAATGGATAAGTTATGGTATGAAGTTATGTATTTAGCTGATACAGAAGATAATGAAAGAGAAAACTTAGTAGAAGAAAATGTTTGTGAAAAAGTTCAAAATTCAATACCGCAACATGAGAATGGTAGGTTTGTTCTTGTACTTTACTTAAATATGATGAATCTGTACAGTATTTATGTCTGGACTAATTTTTGTTCTCATTTTAAATAAGAAGTTTATTTTTGAATTATATTCATCTTTCTAGCTGTAATAAATAATAAAACAGACACAAATACTGATAATATATGTGAAAACAATGATACAACTTTATGCAACAATACATCTGAAACCCAACAAGGGCATAACACTGGTGATGAGTCACAATCAATACTAAATCAAGATGAAACATCGTCAAGTACAATAACTGAAAATGAACTTAATGAAAATGTATCTAGTGAAAAAAGCCTGAACATTAAAAGATCTCATAGTGATGAAAGTGGTAGTGATGTTGATGTTAAAAAGGTAAAAATTGAGGGGCAATCAGATGACACAAATCAGAGCACAAATCAAGCGGTAAGTAATTTTATATTTTTATTGTTTAATTTATAATAAACAAACTTGTTATCTCTTCAGACAAAAGTATATTTAATAGTTAGTAATTGTCAAGTATAATTAATTACTATTGTCTATTACATTAGTATGGAACAGAACAACTTTGAGCAATAACACTATTAATTTCTTATTGTAGCATTGATTTACCATAAAATAATGAAATTTCATTTTTACTTTTAATTCTGGACCTTCTTTACAATGACCCACTGCTATTGTTATACTATTGATAGTTATTTTGTAAATAATAACTACTAGAAATTATTGATAATATATTAATTATCTGACATATATGTATATTTTTTTTACTATTACTAAAAAACAGGACTTATTAACTATGACGGACTATTTTTTTGTCCAGTCAAATAAGGTCTGAAATCAAATTTTGTCACTAAACAGTGTAGATATAATTTAATGATACAGAAACTATATCTAAAGGTTTTGGTTTGGTGCTTGCAACCCTCAGCAAGGGTTGAAAAAAAAATTGTCTAAAGTTTTTATCGGTAATTACTAGAAAACAGTAAAATATTGATATTAGTTATTTATTGTTGTTAAATTTTCAGAGTACATCAAATGCAAATGATGGAGAGGACAGAAAGCCCCCATATCCACTTCGAGAAAGGTGTATATATGGAGCTAACTGTTATAGGTATGTAACTTTATTAGTAACTTAATATTTGTCTGCTGTGCTTAGCCTACAGTTTGTGGTTTTTCTCTTTCTTTTGATACCAAAAAGTCAGCTTAGCCCAAAATGGAGTTAGTTACCCAGCTGTAAGTCTGTAAATACTTGTATATTGACACTCTAAAAGTTGTCTCAAAACCTACATATGGTAGGGGTGTACGTTTTTTGCGCTTTTTTTGTAAATATCTCATTTCCTATGGGTTTTATGCTATTTGTATTTATTATCAATATTGTAGAATACAAAATTCACTACAAATTTTTTTTTAAAATTTTCATACGGTGAACCGTTTTCTAGATAGAGGGCGGAGAGCGCGCGGTCACAGGTTCACTTCAGGTCAACCGATGCCTCCGGTCGAAAACGCGCCATATATAGTTGATGAACTATCGATAAATCAATGATTATAAATATTTGTCAATTTTTTATAACTATTATTTCCTCGATTTTTTCACGACTTTTTTTTTTTTTTTATGGTAAAAAGGGGGCAAACGGGCAGGAGGCTCACCTGATGGGAAGTGATCACCTCCGCCCATGGACATCTGCAAGTCAGGTTTGCAGATGCGTTGCCGGCCTTTCAGGAAAGGGAGGGACGGAGGAGGGAGGGAAGTGGGAGGGAGGGGGAACGAAGGCGAACGAACGAGGGGGGAAGGAGAGTGGGCCTCCCGGACTCTCACTCAACGGACAAAACGCGACAGCATAGCTGCCACTTCACGCCGGTCTTCTGTGAGAGAGTGGTACTAATGAACTATACGGGGCGTGCCGGCCCATTCAAACTACTTTAACTACTTTTTTAAAAGACTTTGTCGGTTTATCTAAATATATCCCGTCCCGAGACCCTCAGAACAAAGGATACTTAGAGTATTTAATCCTATCTATCCCTATTTAAAATTGGAAGCTTATGTTGTGAAATGTAAGATTGTGATGCATTGGTCGTTTCTTGAGCAAGAGCTTCAGATGTAGATGGAAAACCTGCAGATGAATGCTGATCGGATGATTGTTGTGTCATTGATTGAGATATGGACGAATGATGTGCGTTCGTTGATTGTGTGTTTAATTGCGATGTGTGTGATTGATGTAATTGCGATGGTCGTGTCACGAAAACTGTATCTCCACCTTACTGATTGTGGTGGAAGAGTGTATTGCTGCTTGTTTTTGGAGTATATGGATGTTAATGTTTGCGTCTAATTTATCGCAATACCGCTTAAGGCTCTTCGCCACTGTACCCGTGGCTCCTACGACAATCGGGATAGTTGTTACCCACCGCGGTGGTGTTCCATAACCTGGAGAGTTCAACTTTTAGCGAATTTTTTGCTAATTTTTTCTATTTCCTTGGCTCCAATGTTATATTTTATCTTGTTATACTCTATTATATTATATGATGATTTAGTGTATTAATGTTGTACATGTATATTGTAAGTGTGCTTATAAGAAATAAATAAATAATCGGAACTGATATTGTAGGAAGAACCCCACACACCTGGCACAGTTCAGCCACCCGCGCGACGCGGACTGGGGCGCGGGCGCGCGCGGGCAGTGCCCGTACGGCGCGGCGTGCGCCAAGCGCGACCCCCGGCACTGGCGCGACCACGACCACCCGCCCGGCGCCGCGCCCCCACCACCCCGCGCACCCCCCGCACCCCCCGCACCCGGACAGGGTGAGTTATATGTATATATTTATGGGGGTACTCCCCCCGCACCTCGTGCACAAGCACCCCCGCGCACCCCGCGCAGTATAGGGTGAGCTATATATATTTATAAAATATAAACCACCCGCCCGTCGCCGCGCCCCCACCACCCCGCGCAGGACATGGTGAGCTATGTCTATCTATTTATTTATTTATCTATTTATTTATTTATCTATTTATTTTTTTATCTATTTATTTTTTTATCTATTTATTTATTTATCTATTTATTTATTTACTAGCATTTCCCGCGACTTCGCACGCGTTCTAAAGACCGGAAACCAAATTCTTTCTGTATCGCACGGTATGGTACCTCAAAGAACTAACGCGCACCCTCGTTCCGCTCGCGTTCTGAAGGCTGAAAATCGAAAGGAATATTTTTCTCCCGTTTTTGCAACATTTTTCATTGATGCTCCGCTCTTATTGGTCGTAGCGTGATATATTATAGCCTTCCTCGATAAACGGACTATCCAACACAAAAAGAATTTTTCAATTCGGCACAGTAGTTCTTGAGATTAGCGCGTTCAACCAAACAAACTCTTCTGCTTTATAATATTAGTATAGAAGTATAGATTGGAATGAAGTTCCTTATCGCGCGTTGCAAAAGGGAGCTACACGGAAAAATTAAGACCAAAAGTTGTAACGACACTTTTTGCTTAATAGTTTTTTTATAAATAATGGTATTTTCTAATAGAACTTAAAATTAATATTTTTAATTACTAGCATTTCCCGCGGCTTTTTTATTTATAAAAGTTCACAAACAACATACATATTAATACATTTATGAACATTAATTATTAAAAACAAGAAACAGTCAAATTCAAAGTCTTTAAAAGTGTACATAACATTCACTTGTCATAATCGATCAATAATTTCATAAGATAAGTATAATTAATCAATTAATACAATTTAAATAATTAGCATAAGTCATCAGTCGTCTAGGTAGTTTATGGATGTCAAAAGATCTATCTACCTATCTTCTAGTCCAGTTTGGTCATTGACAAACTTTTTTTAAGGACTCTTGTTATAAATGAAACTACCTTTTCGGATTTTGTCGCGGATTTATTATGATTTTTGGTTTTGGTTGAACGTAGCAAGTTTTCGAAAGACATGTGAAGTCTGCCAACACGTACTAGGCCAGCGTAGTGGTCTATGGCCTGCCGCCTGATCCCCCTTACATTGAACTTGCCCAGCAGTGGGAGGTTAAAAAGGGCTAAATACAGTACATAAATTACTACACGTCATTTAGACTTGTGATTTGGGAGAGTAGAACTTGGGACTACAGAGTAGAGTGAAGCTCTCGAAAGTTGCTAGTAGAAAAGTTTATAGAAATAATAAATATATTAAATACAATCATAGACAAACATTTATATTTTATGCATACTAAATATATTTTTATTTTTCATTCCAGGTAGTAAAATAGTTGAAAGACACGGCAACGTGTTCATTATAACCGCACACTCGGTCAACTTCTACGACGACCATTTCCAAGTCACCGATAGCGAAGGCGACAGCGCGGACTACGATTACGAATTTTAATCTATACTATTAAATATACTTATCTATACTATAATTGTAAAGCTGAAGGTTTTGTTTGTATGTTTGGTTGACGCGGTAATCTCAGGAACTACTGGTTCGATTAGAAAAATTCTTTTTGTTGGATAGTCCGTTTATCGAGTAAGGCTTTAGGCTATATTTCATCATGCTATGACCAATAGGAGAGGAGCATCAATGAAAAATGTTACAAAAACAGGAAAGGCGGGACCGTACAGCGCGATTCAAAGAATTTGGTTTCTGGTCTTTAGAACTCGTGCGAAGCCGCGGGAAATACTAGTTATTATATATTTATAATGCATTTGTGTGATATAGACACTAAGCTTCTAACAATCGTGTGTGAATTTGTCGATAGCGCCTACATAATAGGGCTGAGTTTACGCATTAACATCCTCTAGGTCAGTGTTTCCCAAACATTGTTCTGCCATTAGCCGGTAATTTTCAGACTGCCCCATAGAGATCCACTTAATATTTTAAACCCTAGCTAGTTCATTAGGTAAAATAATACACATTTATTAATACAATTCTAAAAATGGTTCATACAGCTTATGGTTCATACCAAATATGGTACTGTATACTGCGATCGATCGATCGATAGTAGGTTTTATTTTTTAAAATAACTGCCTTGTGTCGTTGCGACCCGGTATTTTATTTTGCCCGGTACCGGGTCGCGACCCGGCAAATGGGAAACACTGCTCTAGGTAGTGTGTCGTTGCGTATAAAGCTTTTCGTTGTTCTACTTGCTCGTTTATTGTTCTGTTATAAATCATGGCTGCATCAAATGCATTATTCATAATATAAATGATTAAGCCGTAAATATTTTCCATAATAAGAACGGAGGTTAATATATAATAAGTTAAATATTTTTTTGTAATAGGTATGACGTTTTAAATAAAGTGGTAATTTTTTAGTTTCTTTTGTAAATTAAGTGTGAGGAGTAATCTCTGTCTTCTATCATTTCCAGTAAAACGTCGATTATAGAAGTAATTTTATTCAAAAAGATTAGTTTTATTTACTTAGGTACATATAAAAATATTTTTTTAATAATAAAAAATAAAGTATGGCCACTGCATTATTACCTCAATATTAGATTAATAATAATGATACCAATCTTAATATAAAGAGGACCTCTGTGATAGAGTAGTAAGAAGTACCACAATCTTGTTTAATAAGTACATGTAGCTATGATATAGATATTTTTTTATAAATATAAAGATTTTTGGATGTTCTGAGTAGAAAGATTTTATTCTATTTTGATTTTTGTACCTTTAAAATAACATTTTCATAGAAACTCAATGTTTTTTTATCCCAATACGCTCTAATTCCAAAAAAAAAGAAAAATGAATTCAGCTATTTTACTAAAATATATTTTTGGAGACATTTCTTGTTTTCAAATGAATATAAAAAACCTACCCATTTTGATTCATACTTAGGTAATTTAAAGGTCCATCCTCTAAGGATTCTATGAATAATGTTATTGAAATAAAAATCAAACAAGTACATGTCTTTTCATATTATAAGGTTACATAGCTATAAGATATTGTTAAAATTTCAATATTAATGCCATTTATTGTTAAAAAGTAATAAAATTACAGTTAAAATAATTAACATGTGTATATTATTTTCTTTTTAAAACTTAACTTATAATGAAAGTTACGTCGAAAGTTAAGCCTTGATAAAGACAATCCTAAACTCTTTTTAAAAGTTTTAGTTATATAACACAACTAATGGAGAGATTTTGATGACATTTGGTAAGATTATAGTTAGTTATCTGGATCAAACTCAAAATAATATAGGATACTTTTTACTGCAGAATATAATATATTATATACAACGCTATCTAATTCCGTTGTAAGCTACGAGGCTTGTGTTACGGATACCAGATAGTTGATATACTACATAGATTTTTAAATTTTAGAAGTTTAAATTAATATAAACGCCATGGCTGCAGTACAAACATTCGTGCTCTACAAATAATATGTCAAATAAAATGTCCCCAGCGGGACTCGAACTCGCGACCGCTGGCGCAGGACATAGGGTCATAACAAACTGCGCCAAATATGTCGTCAAATAATAAATACCGATTGTTAACTCGTACCTAGCGAGGTATCAGAACGGAGCGAGGGAAAGTCGTATATCATATGAAAATAAATAAAAAAAATTAAATTAAAATATTTTTAAAACCTTATAAAACTTTTATATTCAAATTT
Source organism: Boloria selene (assembly GCA_905231865.2). Classification (NCBI taxonomy): domain Eukaryota; kingdom Metazoa; phylum Arthropoda; class Insecta; order Lepidoptera; family Nymphalidae; genus Boloria; species Boloria selene. Next base: position 725,489 of record HG993145.1, read on the forward strand.
TGCCTTTTTCCTTAATTAGTTCGATATTTTCACCCGCACACTATTATTAGTTTAAAATAACATGAATTATGAGACAAAAAATTGTGACAGGTCGAAGGAAAAGAAATAAAGCAGATTCACCACAAAACGTGATTGTTACTGGTAAAAGACCACGGAAACTCCTACAAAGGGATGTTCTAAGTGATTCAGAACCTGACGAAGACCCTTATGCCACTGATGAGTCTGATGAATGGCAACCTGACAGCGGGAGTCAAGACTTTTCGGAAGATTACTTCTAATCAAATTTGTTGTTTTGTATTGTTTAATTAAAATTTGTTTTAAGATAAAGTAAGTTTACTTCACAATTATAACTCTTTAAAGAGAATATTTACTGATATAATAACAAACTTGTCAAATATGGAGCTTGAATTTATAAAACTGTGAACCACTATACTTTTGTGATAATAGTTTTCCAATTAAAAAAACAGCATTAATTTAACTCATATAATTATTAATTTTTCTAATAAATTTTGTATTATAAGATTATTAATTTAATAAAAAATCCATTTTATTAAAAAGCAGCTTTATTATTTGCTCTTGCATTAAAATTAAATGAATTATTCATTATAGTATTTTGTTTGTCAATTCTTTCTTCTTACACCCTTTTTATAAAAGTAATTATAATTAATAATAATTGCAATTTATAGCAGAGATTAGTTTCAAAAGCTATTAAGTGCATATAACAAGACATACAAGAATGTAAAGTCTAGTAATAGCCTTCATCATCTGAATGCTCAATAGCATCCCATTCGGGTTTCGCCGGCAACAACAACAATGGCGGTGCTTCACCTCCTCTAACTCTTAAAGCATAAACAGCAGCTTCCACCTTGTTTACATTATTGCGTGTTGTAGACATCTTCCGAGCCAATTCCTTGCCCATACCAAAGAGTCCTAGAACCAATAAATTGATTTAATATTATAAGGAGGAGTGACATGTACTTATGGATTAAAATTAGAAATAAAGGCCAGTTGTTCTTAAGTTTAAATTACAAAAATTTATCACCTATTGTTAGACTCGTATGGATGAACCAGATAGAAGTAAAATGAATGTATTAGTATTTACTTATATACAATGTAAGAATTGAGTTTGAAAATTTTGTCCTGAAAATTAAAGTAACTATTTCAATTTAGTTTAAGTCATGTATTTATTTTATTAATACACTTTTACCTAAATAACCAGTGTAGAGATCTCGCACCACTTGACAGGCATGGAAACATTCTTTGCTGTCTCCACTGGATATAGAGTTGATAGCTTTTCTCATCAGTTCCCCGGTTAAATCTGCTATGCCTAGCATATAGTCAGTTTGTGGTAGAAGTGTTGTCACTATCCGTTCCTCACTTTCATCACTATCTTTTACTTCAAACTGAAATTCCTTTTGTACTTCAGAATAAGTAACAATTGACTTATTCTCCATTAAAGAACAAAATGTTCTTGCTTCAATATACTCCTGGAAACCAGCTGTAACTGCTCGAGCGTGTAAATATGCAGGACTGTTTTCAAGCTCAAGGCCTATGCTCTTGATGGGTCCCTTGATCAGCTTTTGAAGACGCTCATTAGCCTCTTTAACTGCTTTTTCTGATGAATCTTCACTATATAATCATAAAAATTTGAAATAAACAGAAACATTTAATTAATTCGAGTAATTATTATTTAAAAATTCTTACGTGATAGCAGAATGGAGCAAAAATATTATTCTCTTGCTCTCGATAGTTATATCTCTGGAAAGTTTAACGAGTCTTTCATGTCTATCTTGACGATCGTTTAGTTTCTTTGCAGCTTCTTTGAACATAGCCAATACGGGGCTATCTGCCGGCAAAGAAATAGCCGCTTCCCTCGCAACTTTGGACAATGTCGTGTGGTTATTGTGTCTTTGCCGATTATTACGATATTTACCTATAAAAACCGATTTAATATGAAAATAATTATATTTCATTTTAATAAAGGAAGTTAATTAAATAATTACTTACCTCGCCCCGACATTGTTGATGTGTAAAACTTGGGTTATTTTATTTGTAAACAATGCTAATTGCTAAATGATTGCTAAGCAATGCCAATGAAAATTGAAAATGTCAAATGTGAAATGAAATGACAAGAAGTCTTCCGTCATCGTAATAAGTGTATAATCTATGATCGTAATCATAGATGACTAATAAAATCGTAATTTCCAATTTACATTTGCTCGGTGTTGGTAGTCTTATTTTAACAGGATTAAGCTTTAACCAACATTAAAATATTAAGTCTTGTATATTTTTCTTTTTCTAATACAAAAATAATTTTAATAGGGTACGGTAATAGTAATAAATTTTGTATTAAATAAATTTTGTATAAAACTATAGTAAAAATTGTAACATTTAACTATTAAAAATAAAAGGGAAATTTTTTAGAACGTTTCTTTGTGTAATAATAACTTTAACTGTATCTTTTTAATATAAATAAAATAATGAATATGAAAAGTTCAAAAGAACTTCTAAACCCAAACCCACTTTTTTCATATTGTTAATTTTCAATTTATTTTTCAGTAGGTACTTTATTTTTTGGACAGTAGTTGTCAAACTTGATTTAATTATTGTGATTTGTGGTGTGAATTTGTGAAATCACTCTTGACTCGTAGAGTATTTTTGTTCTGTGCTCTTGACTCTGGCAACACTGGTGGTGATTTGTGTTGTGCCGTGCCGTTGGTATTTGTAGGTAAAATAGGAAATTAATTAATTTATTTATTTACACCTCGTATATTTGTAAATGTTGAATGTACCAATTACATGACTTAATATAATTTGTTTTAAATTATTTTTAGGAATTCGTGTTGACTGCCCAGAGTCCACGAATTCGATTGTTACTTCCACTATCTAAGTTATCATTCAGCGAAATTTTTATTCGGTAAGGGTTTCTTTTAATTATACATATTACTTAGTAATAGATTTATTGTTTTTTGGTGAATAACCATTAATAATTTTATTATTTACAAGTTATTTAAACTAATATTCCGATATATTATGCTTTTTAGATATCCAGAATGTCTCAAACTTTAACGTTCGGTGACTCATGCGCCCCGATAACTTGTCATGCGTGGAATAAGGAAAGAAATCGTGAGTAATAATATTTAACAATTTCCTAGCAAATGAAGATTCATTATTGAAATTACATCAATATAGAAATATATGCTTTTGTTTTCAGAAATTGCCTTCTCCCCTAATAACAATGAAGTCCATATTTATCAAAAAGAAGGAAGTGAATGGAAGCAGACTGATAATCTTGTGGAACATGATATGAGAGTTATGGGTATTGATTGGGCACCTAATACCAACAGGATTGTTACATGCTCTGTTGACCGCAATGCTTATGTCTGGACTCAGGCAGAAGATGGTAAATGGAATACTACATTGGTTTTATTGAGAATCAATAGAGCGGCAACTTGTGTAAAGTGGTCACCCATGGAGAACAAGTTTGCTGTTGGTTCAGGAGCTCGACTGATATCAATTTGTTATTTTGAAAAAGAAAATAACTGGTGGGTTTCTAAACATATTAAGAAGCCTATCCGGTCAACTGTAACTACATTGGATTGGCATCCAAATAATATTCTATTGGTTGCTGGATCAACTGATTTTAAAGTGAGAGTTTTCTCTGCTTATATCAAGGATATTGAAGATCAGCCCGGTCCTAATGTTTGGGGATCAAAACTTCCTTTGGGTCAGTTACTAGCTGAATTTCCGTCTACTGGCAGTGGTTGGGTGCACAGTGTCTCATTCTCTGCCGATGGTAACAAAGTAGCTTGGGTAGGACATGACAGTTCTATTAATGTTGCTGACGCAGCTCAAGGAAAAATTGTTTACAAAATCAAGACTGAATACCTGCCATTTTTGGGTTGCATTTGGATATCTAACAACTACCTCATTGTTGCTGGTCATAGTTGCATTCCATTGCTCTACTCTCACAAGGGAGATCAAATCAAGTTTATTGCCAAATTAGATAATACTCAGAGAAAGGAGTCAGGTGGGCTATCTGCCATGAAGAAGTTCCAGTCTTTAGATCGTCAAGCTCGTATTGAGACTAATGACACATTTTTGGATTCTATACATCAAAATGCTATAACTTGCATCAATCTTTACAAAGGGTCCAAAGCTGATGCTGTCAAGTTTAGCACTTCAGGGCTAGATGGCCAACTTGTTATTTGGGACTTGATTTCCCTTGAAAAAACTTTTGATGGTCTCAAAATATTTTAAATAATACACATGTTTAATTTATTATTTTATTTATTTATAAGTGATAATATATAACCAGTTTGCTTCGAGTTCTGAAATCACTCAATTAGAAAAAGGAAGTGGAAAGCTGTGAAAAACATCAAAATCACAGTTTGTTCAGTCTAGCAAGAAAGGAAATACAAGCGGTGAGTGACATCAGCTCGGCATATGTAAAAACTTCAAATATACAGAATAAACTATAATTTAATAGGTACAACATCTATGTTTTATACAATTTAAATTTTAACTTCAATAATCAAATAATTTATATAAATAAGATGACTACGCACTATGTAATAGATCACTTTTAATACTACTGAAGTACTGTCATTAAATTTAAGAAAATTAATATGTGTTTTTATTGAGACTGCCTAAGACCTAGTTTATAACAGATACCGTCTCGGGCTAGTCTTACATAACGTCATACATAAACCTACCAAACTATAAGGCCATTCGTTTATAAATAAACTATTTATTGCGTGTTAGAAACTATGTTAAATACGGGTCCAATTCGTATGAAGACCCTCCGGAGGACAGACCGAAGTTCTGGCTTTAAGTCAAAGCAGGTGATCTCACACAGCACTGGGTAGTAACTCGACACGTGCGCTGCAAACTGAAAAAATAAATAAACATTATTATAAACACAATGTATATTTCCATACCTAAATAGATATTGTTATCATAAATTACAAGTAAGTCATAGATAAGTAAAAATAAGCTGTCTATACAATGTATAAATAAAATTGGAGTGACTGTTTACAATTTCAAATTAACCGCTTTTCACTAAATGCATATGAAAGTATAAACGATACTAGCAACAAAAAACCATATATAAAATAGTTATAAAATTTTTTGTCTATCTGTCTGTTCGTCCGGGTAATCTCTGAAACTACTGGACCGATTCTGACTGGACTTTAACTCCCAGATAGGTAATGTTATAAGACGTAACTTAGACTACTTTTTAACCGACTTCAAAAAAGAAGAAGGTCGAAATTTTATTTATTTTAACTAGCGGATCCCGTGGCTTCGCTGACGCTAAACCCAAAAATAATATGCTAACCCATAAAGGTTGTACAGTGTATAAGTTAATGTAAAGAGTTGTAATAACTAATACGCGCTTTCTTAGTAAAACCAGTGATAGCGGGTTCAAATCCCAGGCTTCGCACCTCTTATAATTTCATGTGAAATCATTTCTAACATGATTATCAATTCCCTAACGGTGTTGGAAAAAATCGTAAGGAAACCTGCATGTCTTGGAGAACCTAGCCAAATTTTCCAAAGACCGGCAACACGAACTAGGCCAGCGTGGTGGACTATGGCCTGATCCCCTCCCCTCCCTATTGACGGGAGGGCCGTACTGTGTGGCTAATGAGATTATTTTTATTGACTACATACACCTATTAAATAACTACGTAACTTGAACCATATTATATCAAGATATCAAGTTTAAAGCACTTATAACGAGTAATGTTGTCAAGAACCTTATCAGGTAGATATGACAATGTCTAATGTTACATTTTAATATGCATCATATGAACTGTAGGATATGAACGGTGAATATCCGTTTTGCGTTTGAAATTAAATATGTATTGAAATTTTATTCATGATACCGTTATAATATTGTAGAGTTTACTAACTCCCAAGTCCCAATCATTCTTTTAAACTTATAGTATTTTCAGTACACAATTAGATTTCTTTTAAGTAAGAAACTACCTACTTACTACTTGCTTATCAGAACCAGTTTCAATTAGTTTAATGACTGTTAATACATGGATATTTACATAAGTAATTATGTAGAAAGTAAATAGGGTTTATCGATTAAGTTAGTTAGACTGATACTGGTTTGGTGTTTTTGAGTCTAACAAAAATTGCAAAGGGAAAGGGTTCGAGTATAACGACAGACAATTAATTACTTTTATAGCATATAAGCTAACTAGTGAATAAACTAAAATCACGATAAAGCAATTAATTTATATGAGTATATTATACCCATATGGCTCAGAAACTTTCTTTAGAAATTTCCGCGACTTCATTTAAATTTGAAAGTTATAATTGTCTTTTATTTTTTGTTGTTGCAGCTTAAATATTTATTTTTATACTTTAAACAATGTGCATTGATAAACGCTTAAGTATGACGGTTACTAAATGTAACATAGACTTTGTCCGTTTTGTAAATTCAGAGATAAATAAAGTCTGAATAAAAACAAAATTAAAGAACATAGTAATAAAAACCCTACTTTTTAATATACAAAATAATCTCTTTAGCTGTAATGTACCGGGACTCGAACCTCGGCACCTTTATATGTTGTAGATATTGTGACTTTGTGTTCCGAAAAATAATTATTAGATAAACTTACTCTTTCATCAGGCATTTTAAGTATTCTGGTGAGAATGAGAAGTAGTATCGAAGTCCACGCGTCTCTGTGAGCTTCGTTCGTCAAAGAGCCATAGTATTCGAGTGCTTCACAAGATATCGTTATGAGGCTTTTCTGTACCGCCGGCCAATGGCTTCTTCGTGCCTCATCGCTGTACATTTTGAACAATATTCGTAGGACACAAGCTAACGATTGCGTTTCTTGCTTCAACATATTTGGTTTGACCGATCCCTTGAAATTGGCTTTCCACAGCACATTTCTTTGCGCGTTGTTTGTGTTAAACGTTTTAGCGAACCGATGACTGCACATCAAACATTCCACGAGTCGTAGCAGGTGTGGCGAGCTGAGAAGTCTGTACATGCCTTGTTCTTCACGCTGACATTCTTGTTCGGTTCCTGGAGTTCCACCAGTTAGTTCAGCGGCTGCCAGTGCTAGAGTCTCGGCGTCTTCCTTTCGGGATGTAGCTGGGTAAAAGACAATATTGTCGATCGTTTGAATAAGTTCTAACTGCACCACACATTTGATAAGAAGACTGTTAAAAACTCGGTTGGATGATTTGATTTCATCTCCTCCTTGTGGTTTCTTTAAAATGCCGTGGCGCACATGAGTGGTCTCGCCATCTTCATTTTCATCAGGTTTCCATGTAAGTAGCGTGGTGGGTAAAGTACTATTAAAAATATCCAACATAATCTGACAAGTTTTGCTCCAGGTTTCTTCTTCGAACTTCATACCATTCGAAATGACTAGATTTTCCAAACAATTCGTACCAGATCTTGCAAGTTGCTCATTATCTTGCTGTACACACCAATGAAGTTGGGCATACAATTGTTCAAGCAAAAGGGAGCCAAGAATGTCAAAATATTGCGTGAAAACATCTACAATAGCATACAACGCGTGATTGCACGTCGTAGTCATCCATTCATTTTTCTCTAATTGATGTTCAGGTAACTTCATAATATCAAAAATTCTAAACAGTATATTGAATAAATCTCTCCACCAATGGGGACGGAATGAATCGCCATGAGTTTTGATAATCTCAAAGAGAACAGTCAGTCCTCTAGTACGGACGTCAAGTTTACAACGGCTTACGACGCAAGAAAGTGAAAATAAGAGTGGGAACCATCCACGCAACCACACTCTATCAACTTCAGGGGCGCCTGGTTCTCCTTCCAGGCCTGCGTGTTCAGCAAACAATTGAGGCGAATTGCCCACAGCTGTTGCACACGATCTCACTAGTCTTATTGCTTCCATGGACGTATCGGGGAATTTAGCGTTACACGCAAATTCAGATAGACATTTGACTGCATCTTGGAATGAGTCTATCATAGCTGAGAATTGTTTCTCATACAATTCTGTTATAATTTTACCTGTAGTTTGGAATGCCAAATCAACGATCGCCTCATCTTGATCGCTGGCTGCTAAATGAAAAACTGAAAATATATTTTTCCATCCAGATTTTATGTTCGGTGCTTGTGAATTCACCATTTGCGCAATACATCTAACCACCATGTCTCTTATTGTAGGAGAACTATTCTTCTTCATAATGTGTTCAAATGGCCGCAAAAAGTCTTTTTGGAATTTGAAATTAGCAAATTCTCCTTTCTCTATAAATTTCATAGAGAGCTGTCTCAGTGAATCGACGGCGAAAAATGCTATATCTTCATTGGCACTACAGCCAACTTTATTGAAATGATCTCCAAGCACTTGCCAAATACGAGACCATTGCAACCTGATCCTGCCCATGTTATAATACGATATTTCTACTATTTTCTGTAGGGAAAACATTCGCGGATTTGTTGGATGACTCAATTCATCTAATGATACTTGACAAAGTGCTTTAACAAATTCAACAATCGCATTACCGTCTAGTCTTGTAGAGCCTGTGAAAATTCTATCGACTGCTACTACTACACTTTGAGAACTTGTTTCGCCAATATGCTCCTTTACACTGGGATCTAAGGCCAAAAGACTGAATTTCAAAGAATCTGGTTGGGGTTTGATGCCTGATCCAGATAAAAATTGAGGTCGGACTCCTGTTCCAATGAGCTGGGCTAATTCTAATTGAGAAATACACTTAACGACATCCAACCAGCTGGATCCTAAGTAGTTTCCATCAGTATGTGCAACAGTTATTAAGGTCTTTATCGTGTCAATATTTTTAGCTTTCATTTCTGTGATAGGTGAATTTGCAGTCAACAAAGTGAATCTAGCTAAGGCTTGAACATATGCATCTCTTTCAAGTGACATATGGAAAATGCATGCTATACGGATTGCGCACCTAATTCCATCGAGACACAATGAAGCAATTTCGGGATCATCACAATCTTGAAGTCCAACAGAAAATGCAGCAAGAAATGGCGTCCAGGCCATCTTAAACATTGGTCGTACGTGCTCTACATGTTTAGCCGTCGTGAATTGAGTTTGAACGTGTGAAACTGACTCCATCAAGTTTTTAGCTGCCGTTGATATTTGCTCCATTTCCATATTCCAAATGAGTTTGCGTTTCTTCTCATTAGATATCATATGTTTACCAGGTTTCGAAGTGTTTTTCATTTTTATCTCATGTCCAGCTATTTCGTCATAAATCTGAGATAAGTATTCACGTGGTAGGTCGTTGTTATCACTTATACCACTATTGAGTTTAATGTACTGTTCCTTTGTCATTTTATTTTTTACTTGTGGCGAGTGCAAGTCTGTTGTCAGCATGATTATGGAAAATGCTAGTACATAAACAGTATCGGCACTAGTAAATAATGTATTATTAGGATTGCATTCGCAATATCGAGCGGCAAATTTTTCCATCAATCTGTCAATTTTCTGAGCTTCACCAGGCAATCGGAAACCCTCTAAGAAATATCGCAAAGCAGCTACAATGTCCATATTTGAAAAGTTCATAGAATCTACATATGCATACATAACTTCTTTGGAATGATCATCATTTTCGCCTAAATATTCTCCGATGAATATCTTATCAATTCTTTCATCAGTTAACAACCACTCTGCGATTTCTTTTGTAGAAGTTCCAAGTAAACCCTGATCCTGTAAAAAGGTAACACCTTTCTTTGGTTTTCTGTTAAAGAGATCAATGCCAGTTTCCCATACTTCTTTTTGCTGTTTTAAAACTTCAAACTGTTCAGGTGAATCTAATGTTTCTCTATTGCCAACATTACTAGATCCTGTAGAAACTAGACTCAGACTTGATCCACCATGAGATTTAATGCTTTGACGATCATTATCTTCTTTAACTGTTCTTTCCCCCAAAGTTGTCTGCATATTTGGATTGATATAAAGCTCCTTACTCCATTCCACCATACATTTCAAAATAGAGACAAGACATTCAAGTCCTCGGATTCTCATAGATTTTTCTTGATTTGGTGTTGCACCTAATTCTAAAGCTTGTCTTCCCTGCGCGATCTTTGAGACGTCGTTTACAAGCCTTTGAAATAAGTTCGCAGCCGACAAATCACAATCGTAATTGACGTAAATGTCGACAACACTTTGTGCGTCACCGCATATTCTTGTCAGAGCTTGAATTACCATCCATTTGTGTTCAAAAGTTGAACTAGATGTCTCCAAAATATTCATAAATATTTCCTTAAAGAATACTTCAATCTGTTTCTTTAGATGAACTTTAAAGTTTTGCAACAAAGCCAAGAATATGGCAAGGGAAAGTTCAAAAACTTCAGGCACTGAACTGACTCCATTCTTTGATAGTGCAACACAAAGATATTGCTTAATAGCTGTTATAAACATTTCATTATTTCTGAAGACAGGCCCAGCATTTTGAAGGATAGATAGAAGTAAATGTAGGGACAGTATTTTAGATCTAAGTTCATGTGACTTAGGATCTGGTGTGCCATCAGGTAAAGGCTTCATTGACAGTTTACATAAAGCTCTGAAAACAAGGAAAGCATCTTTCTGTAATACATGTGTAAATTTAGCTGTGACAGAATTATCATTCTCAGATGCAACATCTACACTTTCTTGTGATGGAATTCTAGTCATTGTTGTTTCATTATGCAGATGGCCATTGCTCTCCTGGGAAATACTACAACTGTCATGTGAATCAACTGGGTTTTCATTATTATCTGGACCATTTTGTCTTACATCTACAGCACATTTCTTTGATGCAATACTAATAGCATTGTCTATTACAGAATCTACAATTTGTTTAGCAATTATTTTTGCTTCTAAGACTTCATCTATTTCTTCTTCATTGGGTGTAGTTACTTTATTATTATCATTTACTGGAGTTTCCTCTGCTTGTATGGTGCCATTGGGCATTTTATGACTTTCCAGGGGCGGATTAGGGGTTGAATCAGATTCCAAAGCTTGGTTTTCCATTTTAGTGAATATTACATTCAGCATTTGTGTTAGAGTTGCTCTGGCGGTAGTTTGATTGATAAGATTTTTACTGGCTAAGTATATATTATAACAGGTACGAACAGCAAGGAGAACAGTTCCTTCGTGGACTTCAACATGTTGACTTGTTATCACAGTTAGGAGGGCTTTGATTATTTGGAGTTGGACTCCTTCATCTGTTTGTGGGCCGTTAAAACAACTGCAAATAGTCTCAACGATTCTATCTATCAAAAGCTTTCTTGGTGTAGTAGAGTCAGGAATATTTCCAGTTAGATGTCCATAGGCTATCAATTTTTGTAGGCAGTCAAGTGCTGTAACAACTATCCTGGATGCTTTACTCTGACAGGCCAGTTCAAATGGTAGGAAATACTTTTCTGCTGTAATGATGTTGGCTGAATCATTTTTAGGTAGAGGTAAGGTACCAGATGTTGGACTTTCAGCTGCTTCCAACTGTCCTCCATTTTTTAACTCTGCCTTTATTTCCTCTGCAAAAAAATAATTATTATTATCTTTTCATCAAAACTAAACTAATCATATTGCAAAACAAGTAAATGACCTTGCTTTCTACATGTATTTCATAATATCATAACTGACAATATGCTAGAAAGCTTTTAAAAAAAGTAGAATGTTATGCTTCACTGATAGCATTGAAAGTGATTTATCATCAATGAATGACTATTAGCACTTGATTATAATGCAAAATACCATCAATATTCAATAATACTAATAACAGATCCCCTCCATTCAAAATTCAAGGTCACAGCAGTCTCCATTTCATGAGATATTTTTACAACCTCACCACATTTATTTTAACTTAATTAGTAAAGTTGTGACAACATAAATATAATCTAAGTGGTAATGTTATCTTATAAGGAAAAATGTCAAAATGGAGCCTTACCTAGAGCTACTTCACACGACTTTTTTAACTGACTGTGATAGGATCTTTTAATATCCTTATCAGCTAATATCTTTTCCAAAGCCCTGACTATAAACATTTCTTTAGTTTTAAGATTGGTTTGCATCGTTAGTTTATATGTAAATCACTCCATTCGATCCTACCGGAATCGACTTAGATGCGCAGCGGTTTCGTATTCATTTATGGTCATTTACATTGAGGCACTTTTTTATTGTTTTCTTATATTTAGCTGCACTTTACATAAAAGTACAAATTTAACATCACAAAACTTTATGCAACTACTGATTTCCGTAAATTCATTTCAGCGAGACGGGGATCTTTTTACTCACACCTCATCACAAACATGTCAATTACAAAGATTCATTCAGTTTAAAATTTAAATAACAATCATTCCTTTTATAAATTACACTGCGGGAAAGCGAAAATAATTGCAAATAACTTATATAAAATTGAAATCAAGCTTTTGTATATAAATTATTTGAAATACCATTTTTATATTTGGGATATTACAATTTACAATGTACTCATAAAACGATATTTATCTTGAACGCTGTTAAATGAAAATGAAATCTGTTACAACTTACAAACAAAATATGATTAGATTATACATGCTATATTTTCAAAATAAAGAAATTGTTTTTTTATTTAAAATAAGATTAACCTAATTGATTTTTCATTTTATTTATTAATATAATGTACATGTATTAAATGGTTCGTATTTCTAATCTGTAATAACATAATGGCTTTTATTATTAAATTTATTATCTGTAGTGCACCTCGCTCTTTTGAGTTTTGACATAAGTAATAGTTTGCAAATAAATTTTTAAATTCCTCCTTTTTCTTTTACCTTAGTTTTGTAAATAGCCAACAAAATTGCTTCCACAATGACTGTAACGCGGGTGGCAGAGTCCCGCACAGAATTTAAATTAAAGAGTCTGCCTGAGGATGCTATATCCAGTGTAAAATTCGCACCAAAATCGAATCAATTTCTATTAGTTTCTTCTTGGGACTGTTCTGTAAGATTATATGATGTAACAGCAAATATTGAAAGACATAAGTATAACCATGAACTGCCAGTACTCGATGTTTGCTTTAGAGTAAGTTTGTTTATATCCATATCGTACCTAACCTAGTATTAATCTATAGAGATCGTTTATATGTTAAAGTCACTTTTTAAATTCTATTAAATGTTTTATGTGTACTATTTACAATTTTTGCAATAATTATTTATATACTATATATTTAACAATTTCCCTCAGGATGCCGTCCATACATATAGTGGTGGCCTGGACCAAACTCTTAAAATGTTTGACTTAAATGCCGGCAGTGAAACAATTCTTGGCGAACATAAAGGCGCCATACGATGTGTAGAATTTGCCAATGAAGTTAATGCTGTACTTACTGGTAGTTGGGATGGTACTGTAAAGATGTGGGATAGCAGAGTTCCCAACTGTGTTGGGACTTACAACCAAGGAAATGAAAGGGTAAATTCACAAACTTGTTAAATGCATACATAGTAAATATTAATAACATTTATGTTAGGGTTGCTATTTACTGAATGGAATGTGATAATAATGGTTTATAAATATATATTTAATATTGGAGGTGTGAGGAGTCTAAATATATTACCTATATAAAACATTTTGATAAAACAGACATTATGGAACACTCAACAGGAGCTTTACTTCTCTGCCTCATTAAAAAAGTTTTTAAAGTAACTTTATTTATTTATCAAAACATTGATGCTATATTCTTATAGTGATATTATAATGACATAAATACTTTCTATTCTTCTTAATTATTATAAAAATCCCCTTTTCCAGGGATTGCATTGCACTAAACTATGGCTCAAGCCAAAATAAAAAGTAATATACAAAATTCATAAATAATTATTAATTTCAGGTGTACACTATGAGTATAGTTGGCGAAAAGTTTGTAGTAGGTACTTCAGGACGTAAAATATTTGTATGGGATGTTCGTAATATGGGCCATGTTAATCAAAGAAGAGAGTCTTCACTAAAATACCAAACAAGGTGTATAAGAGTATTTCCAAACAAACAAGGTTATGTGCTTAGTTCAATAGAGGGTCGAGTGGCTGTAGAGTACTTGGACAGCAATCCAGAAGTCCAGAAAAAGAAATATGCATTTAAATGTCATAGAATTAAAGATGGTGGTAAGATTTTCTCATATTTGTTTAGTACTTAATTTTTAATTTAAATCTGATATGTACATAAAAATATATAATTGTATAGAATTTATTATGTAGCACGAATGAAACCAAAATATTCAAGTTTTTCTAAAAGAAAAAATTTTTATTTAAAAATACTAGTTTAATATTGTAATTAAAAAATAAGTAAATATATCTTTGCGATTAAAAAGAGTAAGTTATGAGCTTGTGATGACATAGTGATCTATGCCACCATATAGATGTACATTGTGAAATATACTTTTTTTATTTTAAACTAGCGACTCGCCCTCGCTTCACTCGGGTTCTTCCCTAGATTAAGCACAGGGAAAGCCGCGGGATCCGCTAGTTATGCATATAAACCTTCCTCTTGAATCACTCTATCTATTAAAAAAACCGCATCAAAATCCGTTGCGTAGTTCTAAAGATTTAAGCATACACAGGGATATAGGGACAGAGAAAGCGACTTTGTTTTAAACTATGTAGTGATGTAAGTTTTATAATTTTTGCAATATATAATTTTTCTGCCTTGTTTTTCAGGTCTGGAAAAAATTTATCCAGTAAATGCAATAAGTTTTCATTCTATGTACAACACTTTTGCCACGGGTGGCTCTGACGGGTATGTTAATATATGGGACGGTTTCAACAAGAAGAGGCTATGCCAATTTCATAGGTAATTCTTATTTAAACTTAAGAGCTAAGGAAATTTTGTTATTTTAGATATGTTTGGACATTTTGTTACACACAGCACCATGTAGTTTCATGGTAAGCTACAAGGGTTGTGGATACCAGATAGTTGGTACACTATACAAATATACCTTTAAATACATACATTTTATAAATATAAACACCCATGACTGGAGTACAAATATTTATGCCCAACAAATGAATGCTTCCAGTGAGACTAACCCGCAATCACTAGCTTAGCAAGTAGGGTCACTACAAATTGAGCCTTGTTGTCAAAATTTAAGTTTTTGTCAATTTTTTTGTTAAAATTTATATTTGTATTTTTAATATTAATTTGTTTTTTTAATTCAGGTATAATACAGCAGTGTCATCACTCAGCTTCTCACATGATGGTTCAGCGCTTGCCATTGCTTGTTCGCAATTGGATGAAACTCAGTCTGAAGAACCGAAGCCCGAAGATACCATTTACATCAGATATGTCACCGATCAAGAAACAAAGCCTAAATGAAAAGAAACTTAGACAGATGGCTTTATAGTGGATTTCAATAGTGATGTGCAAACTTGTACCAAATTGATTAAAGATAAGGTATAAGTTATAAAAAATGATAATTCAACTAGTTTAATGTTGAAAATTTAAAATAAATAAAGAATGTTAATGTATTAAAATAAGTAACAATAATATTATGGAGCTTTTACTCCGTTGCATTCAAACATTATTTGCACATCACTATTAGGTACTAATAAGTTATAACGAAATGGACTATTAAAAAGATTTTAGTCAGTACTTGATATTTGTAAGATATTTTGACTGAAAATTTCAAATGATGAGTAAATTAGCAATAAAACGTTACAAAAGAAATTAATAAACTTAGCTATTCTATGTATTTTTGTGTGTTAAAATAACGAAATGTAATTAGTGTGTAAAAGCTGTTCACTATAAAGCCATGTCCTGTGTGATCTGAAACGCGCGATTTAGTTGTAAGTAATGATATGAATATCTGAAATAAATGCTTAAGTTTCATGTTTGTTTTTATTTAGAAACTTTTTTAGAAGATTTAGCGGGAGTAAAAGCCGCGGGTTCCACTAGTATACAAAGTATTGACAAATTACGTACTAAAACCATCTTTGAGAACTACTTTATCCATTGCTTGGAGAAAACAGCATGAAAATTGGTGCAGCAGTTATTGAGTTTATCGCGAACAATTTATTTTTCTCAATATAAAATGCATCCTTTATTAGAGTGAAAAATTCTATGATTTTAACGATTTTCCCGTAATCAACAATTAAAAAGTAAAAGCGCATGTAAATATATCTACACTACAAATCCGTCACTTAATTGGTGATATTTAATACCAAAATTAGCGGGTATCACAATTTCCCCAGAATAAATGCATAGTAGTTAGTAGTTATATAGTATACGACTCGCCCTCGCTTCGCTCGGGCTCTTCCCTAGATTTAGCACAGGCAAAGCCGCGGGATCCGCTAGTTATGCATATAAACCTTTCTCTTGAATCACTCTATCTATTAAAAAAAACCGCATCAAAATCCGTTGCGTTGTTTAAAAGATTTAAGCATACATAGCATAGGGTTATAGGGACAGAGAAAGCGACTTTGTTTTATACTATGTAGTGATGCATTAGGGACTGAAACCTGTACTCTGACTACTTTACTGTTCGTGTTGGTTCAAATCCAGGGTCTCGAACTTCAGTTTTAGGTGCAAATCACTCATCATATCTACCTAAACGTCTAAGAGATAGTCCGCAAAACCGCAGTATGCCAGCGTGATGGACTATGGTCTGATCGACCTATTGAAGGGAGGCCCACCCCCAGCAGTGACGCGTTAAAGAGGGCTGAATATATACCTAAACCATGAAGATAACGTCGTAACGAAACTTACCTAAGAAGAACCTAAGAAGACTTCGAAAGACGTGAAGTAAACCCTCATTTTGGGCAGCGTAGTGGGTACCTTCACCCTTCAGGTCCCTCACCTGGTCCTCCATTCAATTTAGTATTTTAAAATATATAAAACGTCAAAATTATGTAGTTGTTACCTTGTTTTATCATCTTCATCTATTATAATTTTACTTTTTAGAAAATGACAATCGTGTTATGTAGGTACTACTTGTAACAGACGCGTAGACTCGTAAAAACTATTCACAATATGCACATTATGGTAAAAAGCATCCCAGCTAAGTAAAGTGTTAGCTGATTCAAGCTAGAATAAATGCGAGATAAAGCAAAATGGAAATTTGCACACCATATAAGTGAGCATTAAAACGTATATGCATTTTCAAATTAACACATCTCGCGAACACTCCGAATAGGTACATGTTATTAAATTTAAGAGCCAGAGTTTGATCAAAATTAACACAGCCGTTACCTACGCCTTTATATAATAGTAAATAAGGGCGGTTTTAATAAAACTTGCAAAGATTGTAATGTTGTCTGTTATTAAAGCTCGGTTCGAACTAAATTGGCGTACAAACAATATGTGTTTGAGACCACCTAAAGATTTCTAAGAATCGTTACTGGTATTTGCGAGTCCATTTTCTCTCTCAATAATTGAGTTTGAGTTAGTTATGAAGCTATTTGTTGAGGAAGTAATTTTACTAATTTTATAGAAAGCGTGTGCCTATTTAAATTGGACTTAGATACATAGACAATAATAAATAAATAATAAATAAGTTAACAATAATAAATAATAATATTTTTTGATAATCGTTATTAAATTATGATAATAAACCTATACGTTTTTATATAAAATATTTTTTGGCCCATCATGCGGAAAAACGCTAAGACATGTGATGTTGTTTCGTTAACTTTATTATGCACCACACTTGCGTACTAAAACATTTCAACGGGGGCAAAAGTTGCACTTTTGCGCCTGAAATCAGGGTCGAAAACGAACTTTCGCTTCTACTGTGATAAAAAAATATTTTAAAGTAACTAATGTATGAAAAATCCTAAAAAGTTTAAACTTGTGATATTGTTTCGTTTTTTAATTATTATTTGATATCTGAAAATTTAAGTAGAGCATCGATTATCTGTTTAGTACTTTAATTTAAAGTAACTTTAAATGGGAAGGCTAAAGTAATATAAATCCCTCTTAGGATAGACCTAGTTGAAGTTTCCTGAGTCAATCGTAAAATGGAACGTAGGCGTGGCCATAACCACTTATATTATAGTTTCACTAAGAAGTAAGATCTAAATTATCATTATGTTGTAAAATATTGTCTAATATTAAAAAGCTGAAGAGTTTGTTTGTTAGTTAGTTAGTTTGTTTGTTTGTTTAAAAGCGCGAATATAATATAATATGTAATGTATAATAATGAAAGTACTGATTTTAAAGATGCCGCTCGACACATGCAAAAATTTTATTTATAAATACAGATATGTTCTTTTGCTTCTTAAAATTACAAGGCGTGAAATATTTTTTAATGTCAATTTTTTAAAGCTTTATTGTTGAAAATTGGAATGCAAGATTGGCAAAATATATTCACATTAAAAATATAAATTAATATAAAGAAATAAAAATGAATTAATATAATGAATAAATAATTTTTTGCCTCTATTTTTCAGTAGTAGGTACCTATTTATTTATTTTACAAAGATTTTAGTAGAAAGAGAAATCAGACTGTGTTGATAATATTTATTGGTATAATCTTCTATATCACTGTAAATGCCAAATGGGTTGTTAAATACGTAGGTAGAGTTGAAGTTTACGAAAGCTTCTTCTGTTACTTAGTAAAATTACCACTCTCCACTCTCCACTAAGAGATGGAAACAATAAAATCGATTAATAATAATCGATCAAGATCGAGTTCGAGTAAGTACACTAGAAAACAGATAAACGACAATGAATTAAGTACCTTTTAAGTTTGAATTCGGACAAAAATTAAAACATTAAAGATCCTTTCTTAGGTTTACGCGAACTTTTGATATTAACATTAAAGATCATTAAAAGGATAACCCAATAAATGACGAGTAATGGGTGCGGCTGCCGTGCGCGAGAAGCTTACGGTACCTATCGCTGATTTGTTTGTCATACCATTTTATTCGCGGAGGTCACACTGTACATACCTAGCATATTTTATTTTTTCTCATTGTATCGAATACATCACAGCAAAGATTACTATGATATAATATCGATGAATATTAGATTTTAAATCAGTTTAATACATTGACATTTATTTTGCAATTTATGATAAAATGAGAGTAGGTACCTACTGATTTATATCTCCCCTGTGGGCGTTCTTTGCAAATCCGAATACATGTTCACTGTGAAGGTTCCAATTAACGTTCATTTGACACATCGTTTAAGAAGAGTCAACATATTTTTTAACATTTGACGACACGTTTGGCTTAGTTTGAAGTGACTTTACTTTCTGCGCCAGGGGTCGCGGGTTCGAGTCCCGCTGGGGGCATTCATTTGTTAAGAACGAATGTTTGTACTCAGTCATGTGTGCTTATATTTATAATATGTATGTATTTAACGTTATGTATGTGTGATATATCAACTATCTAATATCCATAACACAAGCCTCGTAGCTTACCACGGAACTAGATGGCGCTGTGTGTAATAATGTCCGAAGATATTTATTTCATAAACATCAATAAAGTCGGCTAAACTAAAAATGAAATAGCTATATTAAAATAAATTAATAACATTAATATAACATTCTACAAACAGATGTGCGATCCAATCATGATAGAGTCTAAGACATTTAAAATAAAATGTGTTACTGGTAATTATAAAATATAGCGCAATTATCACTTTTTGCTCAAGAATATCAACTAACTTAAACGGCCATACATTGTCGTTGTGACGGTGATATATGAAAACAGCGCGAGACGCTACCTCTTAATTGATATTCATTAAATAAATAGACGCAGACACACGGCTTATCTCGATTCCAATGAAGGTGGCCATTTACTTTGATAAGGCAGGGCTGCTATCGATGTGCATGAAACATCGAAAGTTATCTCGCTTAAGTAGATTTTAAAAAAGGTTTTTAAAAGGCGTAGCATTTGGGTCTGTTGTGGTGTGAGTCTAATTCACATTGTCTGCTAGCTGTCGCTACTACGATAGCGATAATAGGTTCGATTCCTGGATTAATGTTATTCACTGTGTATGCACGATTGTATTGTTGAAATATTTTTTTCAATAATAATTCAGGTTACGTATGAATTTTACAAATATTTTTATATTTTTTATTATAAACACAACTAAGTACAAAAATATTCTTAACTGTAAACATTTTACGCTCACTTGTAGACTTATTATTCGCTTATTATTATTAAAAAAGAAATAAATAAAATTTTACGATTAATTTTGAAGTAAATATTACCTCTTCGAAAATATAAACTACGAGTATACTGTTGACAGCTAAATAAATAGGACAAGTATGTACGCATATTATGTTGTTAGAGTACCAACTTTGAAACACTCGGAATTACGAGGGAGGAAACAGCGGATGCCATAAAATATACATCTGTAAATAAGTCCGTTTTCATAACTGAAAAGATTGATCTGATTGCGAAAAGATAAGAATGAATAACGTGTCATAAGATATATATTTTTTTCACACAAATTGATAATTTTAACGATTTAATAAATTTCACAAGTCACACGACAAAGCTAATGAGAACTGTTTATTATTGTATTCTTTCGCCAGTTCTTCTCAGGACAGAGGTTTCTTCTTTCCGAACTGGTGGTAGACTCATGACGTTCAGTAAGAAATTGTAACAATTTTTATGCTGAATAAAATATTTTGATTTGATTTGATTTGTAAGTAATGTCCCTCTAGAACACCGACACCCATGTTTGTGGTCTTCTGCTGCGCTCCTTCTTTTTGTATGGAAAGGCACTTTTCAAGACACCATAGTGTTGCCACTTTATATATTCAGTTATTTGCCACCTGAAAAAAAAAATAGTATATAGTTTGAACTAGCAAACCCGGCCTGCTTTGCTCGGCTTAAATTAAAATAAATTAAATGGTTTTTCATTATTTTTCTAACAAAATAAAAATAGTCTAAGCTACTCCTTATAATATTATCTATTTATCTATCTATATATCTATCTGCTAGTGAAAGTCCTGTCAATATCGATCTAGTCATTTAAAGGATAAGTCGGAACAAACAGACAGAAAATAATAATTTTTTTTTGTGTAAGTACCGTAAATTATACTTTCATATGCTTTTAGTAAAAAACTGTTAATTTGAAATTAAAAACAGACACTCTAATTTTATTTATATGTACTGATTTGAGGTATTTGAATGACAGCCCTATAGATGGCAAGATTCGCGTTCATCGTAACGATATGGACAGAGATTAAAATAGAAATTACTTTTATACGTTTTTAAACTAGACTTCTAGCTCTTGATATATCAGAGCTTTTAAGTTACATCGATAAATTAACACTTAAAAATTACGGTTATTTGAATTTTAAAATTCAGTTTGTTTATAAAACTTCTAAGTTTGTTTCTTGAACGTCATATTATGATTGCATTTAGGCATTAGAATTTTTCGATACGATTAAGATGGAAAATGTATTTACTTCTTGTAAATAGTCCAAATATGCACATTTTTGAAATAGTTATTTAAGAAAAAGTATTTTTTACTGTAAGATAGCTTTAACTAGGTACTCCCTCTGTTTAAATCAACCCATTCAAATATTTTCACATTTATAATATTTAATAAGCACTTCAGAATTGAAGATTACATCACCTTTGCTCTCCTTTATTATCCAAGTCTTCTGTCTATAAATAGCTTCAGGTTGCTTGCCTATTCTACTCAATAAATTTCATCCAAATCCGTCCAGCTAGAGAAACATACTGTATGCAGACTATTTACTATCATACTAAACACTTGTTGTAATCAGCAGCTTCATAATAAAATAAAGTAGCTATAATGTCTAAGATAAAACATCGTGGGTACTGCTCTCTATTTAAAAAACATTAACTCTTATTAATTACATATACGTAAATATACTTTAATTCCGTTTATTCTCTCAGAGCTATTTACAACGATAAGAAACACTTTTAGTGTCTCGATTTTATCGTAATGGTATCGCGCGGTTATTAAAAAGGGCATCAACATTTATGTGTTTTTATACACTAATACTTAATAGTTATGGACGATTTTAATAAAAATTATTAAAATTACTTTTAATAAAACTTCACGTTATATTTTATATAGAAACTGTAATAAAGGGTAGTTAATAAAAATAGTAATACAGGTGGAGAGTTCACGTTAAAACGAGCTTTTATGTTAATTTTTCCTTTTTCAGAGAGAGGCAGTGGTAGTATACTGGTAACGCTCTCTTAACCGAGTGAAGCGGGTTCAAATTCGTGTCTCACACTTAATATTTTCATGTGCGAATCATTTCTCACACGATTACTACTTGTCTCACGGTGAAGGAAAACATTGTGAGGAAATCTGCATGTCGGATAGAACCTAGTAAGGTCTCTCCGGAAGGAAGTCCGCTAATCCGATTTTGGACAGCGCGTAGTGATTTATGCACGGATTCCTCTCGTATTGAAGGTAGGCCTTTGCCCAGCAGTGAGTTTTTAAAAAGTCAAAAAGGCACATTGGTCGAATGATTGCCTTGTAGGCCAGTGTCTGTTATGTATGCTAAAGATAATAGAATATAATATCACTAACTTCTCCAATATGATGCTGTACTGTGTTAGATTTTTTTAGGACCAATTCGGAAATATTTGTTTAAAGGTAATAATATATACTTACGTTGATTAAAAAAAGTTAAAAATGAATCTATCTTTTCGGAATTTGTCGCGGATTTATTATGATTTTTGGTTCCCGGCGTTTCGAATGCTTTACAGCAATCATGGTCACGGGAGAAACTAAGGTAGGTATTAGACATCTCAGGGGGTTATGTATTTGTTACAGACAGTGCCTACCCACAATTTACAAAAATTTCAAGATGGCATCAAAGTACCTTAAAATTATACATTTTAATTCTAAACATTTAAAATTGGAAGGAAGCGCTAAGAAAGTATTAAAAAAAGTTTCATTAAAATCAAATTTCGACTACATAATGCCAATCCAAGCTGTCACCATTTCTAACCACTTGTAAATAATTTGCCTCTCAATTAGATAGTAAAGTAGAAGCTAAAACTATATTGTTACTACATATAAGTCATACGATATGAATGGACTGCGTGGGCGCGTATTAAGAAGCCCTCGATAAGTTTCGAGTAGTTAAATGTTATTGTGGTTATGAATTATTCCACTACAGCGCGTGGTCTTCGTCTACTACAAAAATAACAATTGCTCATAATCGAGTGATGGTAGAGACACCATGGAGTTCGATAGTAGGGGACTATTTACGTTTGTTTTTAACTTTTTATGGTATTCTAAAAAAACTTTTTCTTTCTTTATTTATACAAATAGCTTAGAAAGTTAGTTTGGGTTCTTACCTGATTATGTAATTAAAATGAAGTAATGGAATTATTTTGTCATGTTAACTTAAAACCTTATTTTAACTGTTAGTAAATCCGATAGAGATGTTCCTTTTGAACCGGTTTCAAAAAAGAAGGACAAATTGTTTTCAATTGGATCGATCTGTGTTGACTAACATTCCCAAAAATATGAGACGTTTTTTTGTTTTTGCTCCTTGAGTACATTTATATTATACATTTAATTTTATGTTTGATTAGAATGAAATTTATCGAATGTATTGTATTTTAATGATGTTATGATAAGAGTAACATATATAAATAATTCTAAAATTTTAAGGTACATATACATGTGGGATCTTTAAATTGATTAGAGCGGGATTATAATTATAAATCTTTATTAATCTTTTTTTTTTTTTTTTTTTTAATCTGGCAATTCTCGTACATAGTACATTTGCCATTATCAAACGGGAGAAATTTTTATGTATTTAAAGGAACGAGAGAAGTTAAATTTAGGAATCATTCAGGACAGGAATAGGTATATGATACATATACACATACACACACACACACACATATATATACATACACACACACATATATATATATATATATATATACATACACACACACACACATATACATATATATATATATATATATGAGATATAGATAATAACTATATGAAATAATAAAATATGTAACTATATATTTAATTTATTAAATATTTAAATTTCTATATTATTAATAATTATGAAGTCTGAGATTATTTTATAAATGTAATATTTTTTAATAAATAAAAGGCAAGTAATTGAGGTTGGGAAAGGGATTTGGTATTCTATTAAGGAATTTAGGAAATCGAAACGATCATATAAAGGACAAGAAAAGAAAAAATGATTTACATCGCCTGTTTCACAACCACACAAACAAGAAGAGTCGTTAATAATGTTAAACTTAGAAAGATGAGCCGGCGTACAAGTATGTCCAAGTCTCAATCTTGAGATGATACTAGAGCACCTCCTATTAAAATTCATAGAAAAAAACCATGGTTTGGATAAAATATCAGGTTGAAGAGAGTAATAATAACTACCCTTTTGTTTACTACTATTTTCCCATAACGTTTTCCAAGATGATTCAAGATCGATTTTAGGTATAGATACCAAGTCTGAACAGTAAATCTTATACGGAACAAGGTCACCACAAGAGATCGCCTCATTAGCAAGAGCGTCTGCTCTAACATTTCCTTGGATTCCAGAATGACCAGGAATCCAAGAAAATTTAACATTATAATTTTTTGATATGCATATAGATAGTAATTGTCTTGTATCAAATATTATGGGATTGTGATGTTTAATTTTAAACGGGTTTTTTACTAATGCTTGTAAAGAACTAAGTGAGTCTGTAAAAATAATAGAATTTTTGAGTTTAGCTATTATTATATATTCTAGGGCTTTGAATATACCCAAACACTCTCCAGAAAAAACAGAAGATTCTGAAGGGAGTTTTACTTTCTGTACAATATTATATTGATAGTGAAAAATTCCTACACCTACTGTACCGTTAACCTCATGTTTCGAAGCATCAGTAAATATTAGATGGAAATTTTTGAATTTTTTATTAATAATTGCATTAAATTTTTGATTAGCCATTAAAAAATCCGACTTAGCTATACCGATATTTAATATTTGTGGCGATAGAATGAGAGATTCGAAGGGACAAGAAAACAAAGGTAACATGTTAGATTGATGTAAAGGTGCAGAAAGTGATTTAAACTTATTATAGCTATTGACTAAACATGGATTAGATTTATGTATCCAAAATGGTGAATTCGAAATGAAGTAAGCTAAAAGATGAAGTTTTTCAATAAGAGGATGATTGTAAATCTGTAAACGGCGTAAAAGGAATTTATCAGACAAATACTGACGTCGTAAATGTAACGGAGGATCGCAGCATTCCATTTGTAAAGCGTTAATTGGACTAGATTTCATTGCTCCACAAATTATTCTCAAACATTTGTTTTGAATTTTGTTCAACAATTTAAATCCAGAAAGAAGACCCGGTTCTAATAAGAAGGATCCATATTCCAAGACACTACGTATGAGAGCATTATATACAAGTTTCAAATAAAAAGGATGGGCACCCCACCAAACTCCTGCTAAACACCTGATGATGTTAATCATTTTTTCACACTTAGTTGCAATAAAATTGCAATGAGGGATGCCTGTAAGTTTATTGTCTAAAATGACCCCCAAAAATTTAAAATCATTTTTTTGAGGTATAATGGTATTATCGTAATAAACATAAATTGGAGTGATTGATCGCATACGAGAGAATAGAACTACGGAACTTTTAGATGGGGACAAATTTAGACCATGATCATCAAGCCATTTTCTTAAATATTGGAGAGAAGTCGTTAACTCTGTACACGCTAAATCAATGTTATTACTTTTAACATATAGTAATAAATCATCCGCGTATTGTAAAATCCCAATCTTACTATCTATAGCTAAATCCATATCGTATGTGTATAAATTATATAATAAGGGACTTAAAACAGATCCTTGTGGAAGGCCTTCAGATAGCACTCTAGAATATTTTTGATCATTGTCAGTAAGAATAATCGATCTATCAGTAAGCATATTTATAATAAAAGATATAATTTTTATGGGAATCTGTAGGCATAAAAGTTTTTGTTTCAGAATTGGGATCACAACATTGTCATATGCATTAGATAAATCTAAAAATGCTGCAATGACAAAATTGTTAACCGAAAAGGCTAGTCTGATGTCAGTTGTAAGTAAACTAATATTATCTATAGTACTTCTGTTTCGTCTAAAGCCAAATTGATTTGTTGATAGCAAGCTTTTGCTTTCAACGTACCATTCTAAACGATTCTTAATTAATTGTTCGCAGATTTTAAGGAGAACAGATGAAAGGGCAATAGGACGATAAGACAAAGCAGAAGAAGGATCTTTATTGGGTTTTAATATTGGAACTAGAATTTGGCATTTCCAATTTGGAGGAATGTAGCCAGAGTGAAAAATAGAATTTATCAAATTTAAATAAAATGTCATGCTTATGTCATTTAAGTGAGTAATGAAAGAATAATAAATACCATCTGGACCAGGAGCAGAGTCTGATACATATTCTAAAACATTCTTTAATTCCGTCATTGAAAAGGCAGAGTTTAATTCAGATGATTCATTGTATAAGGTATCACAATCATTTAAGTTATCTTTACGGAAATTAACAGTTGGAGGAGCAATTCTATCAAGAAAATCGTCTATTAAAGAAGATGGAAAAGTTGAAGATGGGGGTGTGTTATAAGCTGATCTAAATCTTCTTATGTTTTTCCAGACACTGGATGAAGGAGTATTGGGAGATAGAGATGAGCAGAATTTTCGCCAGCTGTCCCGTTTTTTCGTTTTAAAAAGTAATTTTGTCTTGTTTGTAATCTCTTTTAGTGATAAGAGATTTTCTAATGTCATATTACTATTAAATATTTGTTCTGCATTTTTTCTTTTAATCAAACATTCTTTACATTCAGCATCCCACCATGGAGGACTTGGAATATAGGTGCCCCTATGTTTAATAATAAATATTTCATTGGCACTTTCAATTAATGCATCTAAAAAAATTTGTGCATTGCAAGAATTGCTAGTATTTTTTGATAATTTCTGATTAAGTTTTAAGTCAACCTTATTACTAAATTGATCCCATGTATCAGAATTGGCTTTAGAAATATCATATCTAGGGAATAGATTTGTGCAGTTTTTAATTAATTTACCAAGAGGGAATGAGGTTATAATAGGATAATGATCACTGCCAAATGTGGATGTTAGAACAGAGCTTGACAGCTGAGATATAAATTGAGGAGAGCAAATAGTTAGATCAACTACACTATTGCCTTCGGATAGGTTTGCACGTCTAGTGGGATTTCCATTGTTGATAACACATAAGTTGTTTTTATCTAATATATCTAAAAGTTTATTACCATAACAGGTTGTCATGGAACAGCCCCAGGACTGGTGATGACAATTAAAATCACCAGTTATAATTAATGGTTTAGGGAGAGATAAGAATATATCCCCAATTTCATTTAATGTATTAATAGAAGTATGTGAAATATATACGGAAACAAAACAAATTTTATTTACAATTACAGCTAAAATAGAAATTTCAGAACTATGTACAGGAATGGATATTATATTAAAAGGGTACTCTTTCTTAATGAGAAGAGCTACACCACCATAACCATCTACTCTGTCTTCTCTGACAGTATTATAATTTTTCATATTTAATGTAAAACCTGGTCTAAGCCAAGTTTCACATAATGAAAATAAAAAAGGTTTATGTTTATTTAGTAAGTAAATAAGATCATTTTTTTTATTAACTATACTTCTAGCGTTCCATTGTATTATTTTGTTGGCCATTATTTATTTTGATTATATTTACAATTAACTCCATTAAGGGGGCAACGATGGACGGTATGTTATTATTGGTCTGAGCAAAGGTTTGTAATAAAGATATAATATCTGATATTTTTGTTGGTTCTTGTTCAGAGGGAGTATCATTTATGACTGGACTATAATTTTTATCTATTTGATTAAAGGAAAATTCTTTTAAGATGTTGTCATGTGCAGTTTTGTCATAACCTTTACCAACTTTTATAGGACGTGAAGATTTACTTATAACAGTTTTCTTGTAAGAGTTTTGTGAAGTACAAGGAGTTTTAGTTTCACTTTGGAATGATAATTTTTTTTGAGGACTAGACAATACTTCAGCAAATGATTTATGAAGTGTAGGGAAAATTTTACTTGC
Organism: Boloria selene; assembly: GCA_905231865.2. Taxonomy (NCBI): domain Eukaryota; kingdom Metazoa; phylum Arthropoda; class Insecta; order Lepidoptera; family Nymphalidae; genus Boloria; species Boloria selene. Next base: position 753,531 of record HG993145.1, read on the forward strand.
TTCTTGATAAGAAACACAATTTTGAGACATATATAGTTTTATTTCTTTTTGTCTGTTAAGTTCCGGACAAGATTTACTGTTTGCCATATGGCTACCAGAACATTGACAACAGTAATAATCATCTTCAACATTACATGAATCGCTAACATGATCCTGACCACATTTAAGACATCTTGGTTTGGAGCGACATTGTATTTTTGTGTGTCCATAACGGCAGCACCGATAGCACTGTATGGTGGGGAAAACATATATATCTACGGGTAGAGAATTGTAGCAAAGAAATATTCTTTTAGGTAGTACCTGACCATCAAAATACACAACAACTGACTGTGTGGGTTTCCATGTTGGAGACCCATCAACAATAATTTTATAATTTAATCGTCTAATTTTGACTATTTTGCCACAGCCAACAGGAGTTGAGATATTAGTCATTAATTCCTCAGGAGACCAATCTGTTGGAACTCCTCTAATAATGCCTATTCTTAGAATATTAAATGATGGAACATATGCTTTATAATTATTTTCAGTTATAATACTATTGCTAATAAAGGAGTTTGCATCAATATAATTTGTGAAAGAGACAGACATACGATTTCGACCAATTCTTTTAACACTACCATTAACTATATTATAGATTTTATTTTTTAATAAAAAATTACCAAATGTTATTGGATGCAATATTGTTCCATCATTATCAGAGGATTGGATCTTCTGAATATGAATAATATAAGGAGGCGCATCTAGTTCATTATAGAGATTTCGACCTACTTGAGTATTTGGTTTGTGTGAATCATTAGTATTGTGAGCTACTGAATTATCTGGTTGTAATGTAGGCTGCTTTGCAAGTGATAAATTTGTTACATCTTTATTACCCTCATCAGATTTATCTGACTCTACACAACGACATCCAATGTCCTTCTGATTCCCCACATTTTTCCTTTTCTTCTTATTGCAATTTTTGCATATTTTGTGTAGGCGACCACGTTTTAAAGAAATTTTTTTAGATGAATGGTCAGTATCTAAGCTAGAATCATCATATTCTACCGTAATAAAATGGCTAGGGTCGGGCACTTTGCTTGTTCCCCCTGGATCGGGAGGCTCATTCATTTTGGCTAATATAATAGATAAAAACTTACCAACCAAAAGTTAACTAATTAATTATCATATATACACATTAAGTTTATAGAATAAATATTATAGAAAACTGTTCTGAATGAATGAAATGGAAAATAATAATTAATTAAAGAGAAATCAAAAAAAACACCACCGCGCGCCTTGAAATTTCCCGCCGTTTTACCCTTTATTAATCTTTACTAACACATCATTATTTTTTAATCATAAGTTACTCTCTCATCTGACATCTAACTACATTTTTTAGTATTTAAAAATAAAAAGAGGTTTACTATGTCTAAAATAAAATAAACTAAATAATTATTAATCATATTTCCACATACATATACAGAAGGAAATAGCTACATTTTACAATAGCATGGTCACGCTACAAGCCTAGTCATCTCGCCTGGGAATCTCAGCGAAGTGGAGCGTTGAAACGTTGAAACAGAACAAATTTGTCGAATCAGCACTCGTCTGACTTTCCCGTGTTCTTGTAAGTACTTTTTTAATGATCACTTATATTATGCTGGAAGATTACTTAAGAGAAATCACATGATCTTTGTTTTATTAATACGAATATATTTAGTACGAATGTCTATTTACTATCATTTAGTTTATGATTAAAACTGCCTTGGTGGTGGTCCTGGCTTCGAGTCCCGGATCGGGCCATGTTTAGTTATTGAGTCTTTCTGTTAAGTAAGCCTCAGTAACAGCCCGGAGTTGGGAAGTTGGCGGTGTGTCACCCCCGGAGAGCACGTAAAGCCGTCGGTCCTGTAAGAATTAAAGAATTTTCTTTTATAGCTATTTTACATTTGAAGTCAGTTCTATTTTTTTAACTCACAGCGCGCCTTAACTTGTTTTTTCGAACCTTGAACACAACATTTTGATCGTTTGTCATCGTTTATAGCATTTGAAAGTTAAAAATATATTGATAGGACAGCGATAGCGAAAATATATGTAAAACTAGCTTTTCCCGCGACTTCGCTCGCGTTCTAAAGGCTGAAAATCAAAAGAAATAGTTCTCTTTTTAGTTTTTGCAACATTTTTCATTGATGCTCCGCTCGTATTGGTCGTAGCGTGATGTAATGTAGCCGTGGTTCCTGAGATTAGCGATTCAACCAAACAAACAAGCAAACTCAACAACTTTATAATATTAGTATAGATTACTAATAAGGCTGTAATTAAAAATGGATGTCCAGTTATGTAGCCATTCATTATAGACTGTCTGAGTAAAGCAGTATTAATGAACAAGAAAGGCATACCTTGGGGCTAAAAGATTTAGCGACTTTCACACTTCGATCCATGTGAAATATTGGCTGTGTTTTGTAACGCAGTGATAGAGATAAAAACTATGTATTCATTTGTAGGTGCCTATCCTTATTTGTACGGAGTTTATTCATATTTGACACACATTGAAACACCGATTTGTTGAGTTTTTGCACTTGCGTATATTTTATATTGTTTGAGTGTATTTTGTATTAGCAAAAACCAAATTGCGTGAAATATTTTATGTTGGGGTATAATAATAATAATAATAATAAACGTTTATTTCAGACCAGAAGTCCATTAAAATTAACAGTATTTTACAGTAAGCATAGAACACAGAAAACAGAAATGAAATACTACAAAATTGTGACAGTAAGCAAAGAAAAATAGTAGAAGAAAGAAGTATGACGTACACATATTTCTTATAAGTTTTAAAATGTATTCTAAAAATTCGGAAGCTTGTAGTTCCTTATTACTTTTAATATAAAAAGTGTGGACATGGGAAAGTAAGTTTTCATTATAACATATTTTTGAGGAAACGACGTTTAAAAGATTTTACTGTCATATAATCTTCAACGTGTTTCAAAAATAGCTTTCAATGTATCTCTTTCTTGGTTGTCTCTTTTTCTATATAAATAAAAATAAATGTTAAGCGCATTGCTAAGCGCACAATTCGAGAATAGCTCGACCAATACGGTTAATATTTTTTTTGTATGTTACTTATAAAAAAATCAAAGTTTGTAAAAAAGTTATACAAAAGGGGTACAAATAAGTACAAAAAAATAAGTTTTAAAAAATATAAATGCTAAATGTCTTCTGTTCATTAAAAAAAATCCGTAAAGTCGTTTCACAATTGAAAGAAATGGAAGCCTGAAAAACAAACTCCATCTACGAATCTCCTTTCAAGTCTCTCAAATCTCCATAGAAGATTATCGCTACATAAAAAATATTTACTTATCTTATAATAAAAAGACAGTCAAGCTCAGTTTACAATTTGAATTATCGTCGCGTCCAAATAAATCGCGGTCTGGGTGGTTCGCCTCGAAATAATACATATCATTATTATATCCCGTTGAAGACGAACAATATACCACTTTCTCACATGCAATGACAAATCGCGAGTGAATTAATACCGAGAGGCGTTTGTATGTATAAATCAAGTAGGGTGATTTTCACAGCGGGCTGCAGATGGCTGCTTCAAACACAGATATATCTACACTTGTACAGAAAGCTATTACTTTGGCAAAAAGCTTAAATTCCTTTCTATCTAAAATACTTTCAAATTGTAAACCAACAATTTAACATTTTCAACTCAATAAACCTAATTTGTATAGATTTAAGGTTTATTTTAGGTGTATTTATCGCGTTTAAAGGCTAAAATAGTGTTAAATATAAGCGGTCGCCAGAGGATGTTATTGCTCAGTGTCTTCAGGTACCAGTAGGGATGTGCAATTTACACCACACGAGCTTTTATGAATGACCCACTATATAATACGGGGTTAATTTATTAGACTCGAAATACTGTTTGTGATTAATGATGTATGGCGTTTTAATGTCGAATAGTCCGGTTCTAGGCTTTGTGTGCTCGTTGTCACGCGATCGATGCTTTTTACATACATAGTACAGTTTTTTGTGCTTTAAAAAACTTTATATGATGAAGGTACAATTAAATGAATGCTAATTTGAGTTTTAAAGAGGATTGCCTTTTGGTTGTATAGTATTTTTGTTAGACTTTGATCTTATTGGTGTATTGGATAAGATAGGTCTGCAGATCGATAAGTCCTGGATTCGTGCCCTGGGTTAGGTTGAAAGTTTCCGCTCAAAATATTAAAACGTACAAGGGTAGAAACGTACGAACTAGAGTAAAACAATGACAAGTCGCTAGTTTGGAATAAAACAGTATTTATAGTTTGTTTTATTTATAACAATAATATAAACAAAAATATATCAGCCAAAGAAATAAATCAATGCCAATAATAGTTTTAGTACGAGCAGCCCTACACGTCCAAAGCTGTTCGGAAACAAATGTTCCGGCTATTACAACAGAGTGCACTATTACACGGTAATAGCTCGCGAAATTAATAAATCGGACTCGAAACATTCGCCCCGTTTGCAAGTAGGAAATTGATTCAATTTAAATGTGAGTTATGACCGCTGTTTGCAAATGGACTAGTTGATGTCCTCTACTTTGTCTAAATTATCCTCTTATAAAAAAAGGTGGGCACACCTTTATATAATGCATATTTCGTAATACTATATATGCACAAAACTTAATAGATATGCACGAATGTTTAACTTTAAAAAAAAAATATCTTTTAGGTAACTTATGCATGTTTCAGTTTTATGCATTTCATATAAAAACTATTTATTTTAATAGTCATTTTTCTTCTACTTTTGCTTTAATGGGCATAAAAAATATTTAATTAATAAAAAAAAATATTGTAAATTTTTTTCAGAACAATTTAAGAATATTGAAATATTTGCCAGCACAATTTGACTATACTCGTAGTAGGTAGTAACCTTCTGTGTCAGCGGTCGCTGGTTCCAGTTCTATTTGTATGATGAGCACGTATTTTATATTTTTATCTCTCATGAGATATTTTCTTTTCATCAAAAACTGTCCTGTGGTTTAAGGCAAAAAATTCTAAAAGTAGATTTCCTCTTTATCGTATCGTATCGGAGAGGCCGTTCTATCTATACTAATATTATAAAGCTGATTTATTTGTTTGTTTATTCGGTTGAACGCGCTAATCTCAGGAACTACTGATCCAAATAGAAAAATTCTTTTTGTGTTGGATAGTCCGTTTATTAAGGAAGGCTGTAGGCTATATTATATCACGCTACGACCAATAGGAGCGGAGCATCAATAAAAATGTTGAAAACACTGGAGAAAAATATTTCTTTTGATTTTAGAACGCGAGCGGAGCCGCGGAAAAGGTTAGTCGTTAATAATGACAATTACAATTAGATTTTTCAAAAAATAATAGTATGTATTATACAACGAAGACCATGTCAATAGTTAATCGTGTGATATTGTGGGTTATGCGATATCAGTACATATAAATAAAAGTGTCTTTTTTAATTTCAAATTAACAGCTTTTCACTAAATGCATATGAAAGTATATAGGGTGCTTTTTAATATTTCTGTCTGTCTGTCTGTTTGCTTCGGCTAATCTCTGAAACGGCTGGACCGTTTTTGAAGAGATTTTCACTCGCAGATAGCTAATGTTATAAGGAGTGACTTAGGCTACTTTTAATTAATTAGAGAATTATAAATAAACATTAAATTAAATAACTTATTTTTACTTACACCCAGCAAAGCGGGCTGGGCTTGCTAGTATTTCATATAAAACGTATCTCCGTTATGCACTTAGCGGGGCCGCCATAAACCATGAGATGGCACGAGAGCTCTAATTAGTTTTATGATCCAGTGACATCACCGACTCTCTTAGATGTTGTAAAACGGATGACACAAACATTAAGGCTATCGAGACTATCTGTGATAGTAATATTTTAAACATATTATTATATAAATAAATATGAATATAAATAAATATGAATATAAATAAATATGATAAATATGTTGAGACATTATTATATACAGCGCTATCTAGTTCCATGGTAAGCTACGAAGGAAGCTTGTGTTACGGATACCAGATAGTTGATATACTACATATATAAGTTTAAATACATACATATTATTATAAATATAAACACCCATGACTGGAGTACAAGCATCTGAGTTTAACAAATGAATGCCTCCAGCGGGATTCGAACCCGCGACCGCTGGCGCAAGAAAGTAGGGTTTCTATAAACTGCGCCAAACGTGTCGTCAATTAATAATCAAGTATGTGTTGGAAAAATCATATTATATGTCTGTCTACACTCAAATTTTAAGGGGAAATTGTTTTACTACTTAGCTACCATTTTTAGTCTTAACTAGTATTTTCATGTAATTCACCGATCGAAAAAAATATTTAAATTATGAAGGGTTCACATCTGGTCATCTAATCTATACATATAAATAAAATTGGAGTGTCTGTTTTTAAACGACGACAGTTTTTACACGATACTAGCACGTATACACGATACTACCAACAAAAAACCGATTTATAAAATTTTTGTCTGTCTGTCTGTTTGTTCCGGGTAACCTCTGTAACGGCTAGACCGATTTTGGCGGGACTTTCACTAGCAGATAGTTAATGTTATAAGGCATAACTTAGGCTACTTTTTAACTGACTTCAAAAAAAGAGGAGGTAGAAATTTGCAAAAGTGATTTATAGGCAATATACGAAGATATTGCGTATAAACCACTTTTGCAGTCTTGAAAATCGTAAAAATAATTTTCAAATAACTAAACAGCCTATTTAATTTTATCTAGGTTCATGCAAGTAGTATATGATGATGTTTTAGTATATACTATATCGCATGAGAAAATATTTACTTTACTTTCCAGTACCTGCGAGTGGGCATAAATTACTTTTTAATTAATAATGAAAGATTTAGATAGTTAAAACGATGTAAAGACGCCTCATTACTCTGTACTTTATTATATTAGTAGGAATATTACGTTAGAAACCAGACCATATAATTTGTAGATTTAAAATCGTAAAATTCTAGTCTTATCTCCAAGATCCTTACAATGTATTTCATTTAATATGTATAGAGCATAATAAGTAATTTAGTGCCTCTTACATTTTGTAGAGCTGTCGTAAATCAAAGCTTATCAAAATGACGCTAAGTTTGTCGTTTATGTGTTATTATTTATTATAAGTAAACTTCCTCCTCCTTTCCCTCTGATTCCTTCACTTGTAATATAGTATTCGATATGTTTTGCACATTATTACCCTCTGTAACAAAGATACTTTGTATCTCATTATATCACTACATAGTCACTACGTAGTATAAAACAAAGTCGCTTTCTCTGTCCCTATATCCCTATGTATGCTTAAATCTTTAAAACTACGCACTGGATTTTGATGCGATTTTTTTTAATAGATAGAGTGATTCAAGAGGAAGGTTTATATGCATAACTAGCGGAACTTGCGGCTTTGCCTGCGCTAAATCTAGGGAAGAGCTCGAGCGAAGCGAGGGCAAGTCGCTAGTATTATATAAAACAAAGTCGCCTCCCGCTGTCTATCTGTCTCTGTATATGCTTAGATCTTTAAAACGACATAACGGATTTTGATGCGGTTTTTTAATAGATAGAGTGATTTAAGAGGAAGGTTTATATGCATAACATACTAGCAGAACCCGCAGCTAAATCTAGGGACCAGCCTTTACATTTTTAGATAAGAATAAACGTAGTTTTAAAATAAAATTGGAATGTTAACAAGTGATCCAACATATTTTTTTTATGGCAATATGTTTATTATATTATATATTATGGTTATGTATATGATGCTGAAGCCTAAATATAATCCATGAAAATGTTACAAAATTTTTAGTAAGTAATTTGGTTTCAGATTTAAAGCTTTTATTAAAAATTGGTAAAATGTATGGTTGAAATTTGGTTAACACACAACACTTTTTGCTAGCTTCCTATACTAGATGTATTATTTGTAACTTAATTACCAAACAAAAGTATTTTTACATCACTAAATAATATTTATTTTATTTTGTTGCATCAAACCCCAACCAAACCCATACAACTGATAATACTTAAAGTACTCGAATAAATCAAAAGTGCCCATTTATTTGCAAAGGAGTCTATAAAATAACATACGAGATGGTAACCATCATCAGGTAGATCATTGTCTCGCGGCGTTAGAGCAATTTTTGTTATAAATCAAGGATTTTCTTAGATCTATGCGATTGAATTTAAATTAGATTCTACGTATAGTTTACTTAGCTAGTGATCCGTCATACTTTTCTCTAACAATCTAGTTTTTGTAATAACATTTTATAGTTTTTTAATATAGCACAGAAATCAGATTGATAAAGACGAAGAGTTTTTTGTTTGAATGCAGTTATCATTGTAATTTGCAACTGTTAGTGACATTTATTATTTTTTTTAATTATTTATTTTATATCCTTTTAATTGAGAGAAGTTCCGGGTTTTTGTAACAACGAGACCCTAGAGAGAAAGCAATTTAAAGGAGTCGTGGCTTAATCACCTATAAAGTAGCCTAAACTATCACTGATGGTTAATGTAGGACCTTAACTGACTTCTAAAAAAGGAGGAGGTTGTAAGTCTTGCAAACAATTGATAATTCAAGTCACAATGCCCAAAAATTCCACTTCGGGTAGTACATTTTTAGTTTTACAATAAAATGGCTGGTACTCCAGAACCTCTGCGTGTAGGGCGCTGATTTTTTTACTGACTCATCATAAAATGGTCTTTCTCCCCGTGACAGTTATCGTTACCTTCTGGGATATCCTGTATAAAGATTTTTCAGGTGTACAAAGTAGTCTATTAAGTCCATTAACGTTTAACTTAAGAAATGTGTAAATCCCTATAAGTTAACGATAATATATGGTTTCAATTTTAATTTTCGAATAAAGTATACTATAAAATAAAGATTTTATCAGTAAATATACTGTACATAATCAATCAACGCCTGTTATAAATATAAAAGCTAACGACTGCAAACGTTTCTACTCTATCTAACGCAAGGTTATTTTTTCACATCATACCATTAGGACGCAACTTTTCAATTTCATCTTAAGAACGTAGTAAATTGTACACATTTATAGGGCTCATGTACGCCTTGGGTGGCATCAGTTTACATACGAGCTTACCTACCATAAAAATCCTATAGCTTGTATTTTAAAAGAAATAGAGTTGAGAATTCAGTAATATTTGGAGAAGTTGTGAATAGGCTAGTAGACGAAGTGTTTCAGAATACAGGTATTGTAAATCTATCTAAGCTAATGACACAGTGTCGTCCAGGTCGCTTGATGAATACAGTGATAAAATCCTGTGACAAATCAAATGACATCACGGTTCCCGATGACGGCTGATAATATTTTAAACAATGTTTGTTTTTTCTTGTACTCAAATGATTCAATACTTCGAGGATTGTGAAAATGATATATGCAAGGGAATAAATGTTAACGCAAGTTTATGAAATATAGTGAATTTTCGATAAACATTGTTGTGACAGACAGGATATTTTAGCTATTTTGTAGAGCTACTATAACGAAGTAGATTTTAACTAGAATTTTAAAGGTGTCAAGAGACTTATAAAAATTATATCTGGCAAGTAAAAAACTAATAAAATTTTCAAGTAATTTTAATAAAGATTTCTGTTTCTTTAAATAAAAAAATATTCTTCAACTAGCATTACGATATTATGATTAGTCAGTTCTCAGAACTATCGACTCGAAAAGAAAATACTCTTTCACTTTTTACTTTTGCTCTTACGCTTTGTAATTTTGCTTAGAAATCCTAATTGACTAGTGATTGAAGAAATATATATGTTTCTATTTATATAATAGAGTTCTGAGTCATAAAGGCCATAAAGCCTGACGATAAAAGAGGTAGTGAGTTCGAGTCACGGGTAGGGATAATGTTGATTGCAAGTGTACTTTATTACAAAAACAAAATAGTTGATAAACAGAACGTTCGATACATTTTATATTCACGAAGAACGAAACGAAATTAAACCAGCTCATCGATCGATTAAGATTTCTCAAGTAGTAATAACATATAAAGATTAATTAATTTTGCCGTTAATCAGTATGATAATAAAAATTTCATTATCCGATTAGACTTATGGAACTTTCGCCCACAAACTAATTTAAGAAATTATAACCAAGCTTTGATTCGGTGACTTTCAATCAGAAAGCCATCCAAAAGAGACGAATACTCTTAAGTAGGGACTGTAAATAACAATTTATAGTGTACTTTGACCTTTGTACTGTATCTTCCCGTCTCCGCCCACGCGGTTTTCTTCACTAATAAGACAGGCGATCGGTTCGCTTTTTAAGTTATGGGATTTTGATTTAAACTCCGTTAAATATAGTTTAGTCTAAAACTATGCATAATCCACAACTCTAAATTAAGCCGTCTTTTTGAATTTTCTTTTTGATTATTTTGGAATTTTTGCCGATATATTTGGCTGATTAAGGCTTTATAAAGTAACTAGTGTCTCGCCCTCGCTTCGCTTGGGCTTGTCCCAGGTTACGCTCTAGCAAAGCCGCGGGTTCCGCTAGTGTATTATACATATAAACCTTCCTCTTGAATCACTCCATCTATTAAAAAAACCGCATCAAAATCCGTTGCGTCATTTTAAAGAACTAAGCCTACAAAGGGACAGACAGCGGGAAACGGCTTTGTTTTATACTATATAGTGAAGTTTTTGAGGTATTTAAAGGTAAACTTATAATTACTAAATATTTATAAGAAAGTGTTAATCCATATTTCCTTTAAGTAATTGATCGTGTAACAAATTCGATTCTTGCGCAGGGTAATTATTTGTTTAGATAAAAATATTTGTTTATGATTAAATTGTTCATCATAATAATATTTAATTTCAAACACTACCTAAACACATTATAAAAAATGTTTTCCTTCTTCTGTAAAATCGGTTAAAGTATTTTAATAAAATAAATAATAAAGATACTAAAATATCTTAACTAAATTTAATTTTAACTAACCATGGCTTACAGCACGACCTAATATAAATTAGTCTTTTTCCATTGACCCATGACTCTACAGCTATAAAGCCATGATAAAGTTGTCGATTTTTATTATGTATCGCAAATCATTAATTAGTGATGCACATATTGATGACATTGTATAACATTATAGTTATTGGAATTTAATGATATGTTAAAGGGCAATGGTCAGTTGTACGAACTTGTAGATCGTAGGGCCACCATATTTCACAAGTTGTCAGCGTACTGACTGACAGCGTACTTGCTGTGCCAGCGGTCTCGTGTTTGATTCCCGCTTAGGGCAATAATTTGTGTGATGAATGAATGTCCTACCAGTTATAGATGTTTAAATTCTGATATATACTTGTACATATTTAAAAGAAATATGTGTGGCGTATCAACTATCTGGTACCTACAGTAATATAAATATTGTAGCTTTTTATGGAACTAGGTGGTGTTGTATGTTAATGTTTTAACATAATATTATCGTATACTAGCGACTCGCCCTCGCTTCGCTTGGGCTTTTTCCTAGATTTAGCACAGGCAAAGCCGCGGGATCCGCTAGTTATGCATATAAACCTTTCTCTTGAATCACTCTATCTATTAAAAAAAACCGCATCAAAATCCGTTGCGTAGTTTTAAAGATTTAAGCGTACAAAGGGATACAGGGACAGAGAAAGCGACTTTGTTTTATACTATGTAGTGATTTTATATGTATTTAATTATTTATTCCATGAATGTGAGCGATATAACGTTTTTTAGATTTACGGAATATTTGTCATTTTAAATTATTCTTCTCTGATTTTTTTCAAAAAGCTTATCTCTCCAGCTCCAGTTTCATATCAGTATTAAATATTATTTAAAATTCAGCCATTTTAACACGAAGGAGTAATTATAAACATTCAAAATATATTTTTTTTAAATTGACGAATTTATAGTATGGAATAGTTTATAATATAAATTAAAATTGCAAAACTTTGAGTTTTATTACCGTTCCTTAGAGGTGTCGAAATGATAACTAATATATGTCTAAATATCGATTCTTAACCGTCATTTCCTAATATTAAGGCGAGAACATCGATGTTTTTAATTTTTGTATAATAAACACGTGCAATCAAAACACGGAATAGAAATAATTAATGCTAAATATCTCTTAATATATGAATATTTCTAACTAATTAGTATGAGAAACTTAATATTATAATAAAGTGTACCATTGAATATATTATGTTTTGACCGATTTGCATATACATTTGCACCTACGCAATGTTTGTAATAAGATGATAACTAGCTCGCTGGTTAGCTACCATGATGACTGCATATCTTCAGGTCCCTGGATCGAGTCCCGGGTCGGGTCAAGTTTAGTTATTGAGTCTTTCTGGTAAGAAATTATTAAGAACAACTCGGATCAGTATTCGAGTATTTGGCTGTGACACACCCACGTGTAGTGATGTAACTTACCAATCGGGTCGAATTATCCTCTTATAACAACTGTTGAGTTTCTCGCCGGTTCTTCGCAGCAGAACAGCTTTCTGAGCCGATGGTAGCTTACTCACAGACTTACAGACTGACATTTAATTTTAATAATGTACAAATGACGATTCAAAAGAGCTTGTAAAAATCTATTTGAATAAAGAAGATTTTGATTTGATTGAGGAATTTGACACAATCAGGAATGGAGAGTGCACTTGTATTTGCCCGTATACGCGCTGCACTATAATATTTCCTGCGCCGATTGGTTGTTTCAGTGAAATTAACCGCTGTATCCGGAATCAGTCCTAAATTCATCATAAATACGATGATAGATTTTATATTATAATATACCAATTATTACATCATCACTTCATCATCATCATCATCACTACATAGTATGAAACAAAGTCGCCTTTTCTGTCCCTATATCCCTATATCCCTATGTGCGCTTAAATCTTTAAAACTACGCAACGGATTTTGATGCGGTTTTTTCCAATAGATAGAGTGATTCAAGAGGAAGGTTTATATATATAACTAGCGGATCCCGCGGCTTTGCCTGTGCTAAATCTAGGGAAGAGCCCGAGCAAAGCGAGGGCGAGTCGCTAGTAATTACTATAATTTCTTATACTTGTGTATCGCAGTCATATTAATATTTATTTGTTTTTGATTTTAAATGTAAAACAGATTGTATTACAAATATACATATCAATTTAGACTTCAAAACGATTGAGTGAGAGCTGATCTTTAACTAAAAGTTATAGATGTAGTAAAATATAATATAAACACATAAAAATCGTACTCACGTAAATAAAATAGTTTCTCAAGTTGCTATAATATTCGTTTATCTTGTGAACTACCGATCATTTCATTTTTGACGGTCGCTTGGTATTAATATTTACATTGCATCGTTTTAATATCCAAGCCTTTTTATAACTCTCCATTGATGATTTTCGCATATGTATATAAGAAAATACACAAGTGGACTTGAGGAATGTTGATTCATATTTGTGCTATCTATAATATATGTAAATGAAATAAATAAAATGTAACTCCATATTTAAAAGTTTTTCACTGGCATTTCTTCCTAACGGATTGTGTGCACTTACGTTCTTTAAGTTAAATTCTTTTAAAATTATATTGAATGAGTTTATTTTATACAATTTTATTTTATTTCATATTCTTACTATAATTGTATTTTTTCGCTTGCTCTGTCGCTGCTGCTTCGTCGATCTAGTTGATGCACGACTTCAAGCATATTGATGAGTTCCTGCGCTAATTACCCCTTTACCACTTCCTTGATAAAGCAGTACACGTTACGCTATCACTCAATTGTTCTCTCACTAACCGTGTCTTCCCATCAAGACATGAGAGCTAAGGGAGTAGAGAATGCATTTTCGGTTGGGATCTCTATATAAGAACTAAAGTTTTCTTAATAAAAGTTTATGAACTAGGTACGGTCGGACTGAGCCTTAAAGCATTAGTTCTATAAATTACTAATTTAATCTTAATGTGTTAAATTTCAGACATGACATTACAAAATGGCGAAGGTAAACATCGCGAGGAAAATTGCGGGTTCGGGATACCATTAGTAGATTCCTCAAACGAAATGTCATTGGAGAACGATTAGCCTATGGTGTAATCTCCCATGCATCGAGAGGAGTCCTGTGTGTATGGAAAGTTAAAAGTTATAATTTATTATAAATCGTCATAACCGAGCGAGCTTAAGTTTGGTGATCTGTCGATACTCCTCCAGTTTGATTGCTATAATGGGATATAATATATTCAAAACGTTTTTAAATTCTATATAAAATGTTTCATAAAGCGTGATACTATTCGAAGCGAGCGCCGTGGACGATAATCGTAAATTACTTATAAATGGCGTACGTATAGGGTTAGTATTGAGTGTCATTGCTACCTTTTAAGATATAATAATAATATTAATTTAATCTGTATTATTATGGAAATAAAGCGTAAATTTCATTGTATCATATGCTATGTCGTACATAGGTTATATCGCTACAAATATTGTTAACAATGTTGTATTCAAAACATAATCTCAGGTCATAGCTAAACTGACATATGCATTTTTTAGTATTAGATGTTTTATTGTTTGAATTACAATTACAAAAGAAAATGTCTGTGAGTCAAATGTGTCTGTTACACTATATGAATAGATTTTTGATGGTGACTTACGAGCTAGTAAAATAATACGACCTAATAAATTGTGTCATTATGATATAATCGTAGATTTTAATATCATCTAAGTATACTGAAACTTATCAGACGAAAATATGTAAATGTTGAAACTTTGCTTAATAGCGACTTTTGTCTACTGAAAAAGAAAAAAATATTACACTCGAGCCTTAAAGAGCTTTTTCTTCTTCTTTTTGACTGAAGTTAGATCGCAGTCTCACGTATAATTGAACGAGAAGAATGAATAATAATTTTTAACTGAACTTAATAGTGCTTTTAAAATTTTTCTATAACTTAGTTATAAACTATAAATATTATATTCTTTATTGCACTTAAAAGGTCAAACAGAAAAATACAAAAACACAAAACTTAGACGACAAAGGTGGACTTATCCTTATAAGAGATCTCTTACAGTCAACCTGTGGATGTGGAAGAAGATGTCAGCGGGCGATATAGTGCATTATTAGTTCTAGAAATAATAATTCATACATACAAAACTAAATAATAAATACATAAAATAATATATCATACCGTACGTATATATTTAAAATAATATTATTAAAAACTCTAATTTTTTTAAATATTTTCCTTAAATATTTTGTTACAAACATACAATGTCTGCAATAATAACTGAAAACATGTCCTAACTTAGGTAAGGTGTATTATATAAATAGAAAACATAAAAAAATGTTGTACCAGTAATTACATTGACAGCATATTAAGTCAATACATAACATAGTTAACTGTATACCAAAGCTCAAAAAGCTCTTTTTGAAAGCTTTTATTTAATTTATGTCATTCGTATGTCATTCCATATTTCAAGTACTTGCTAACATCCAGCTGTATTCAGAATTGGCATACTCGTACGTATAATTTCGGTGGCAGTTTAATAATACGGTGTCAAGCTCTTGCTAGCTGGTGTGATGTAGGAGCGTGTAGTTGAACGTAAGAAATTCCCAACTACATAATAAGTTTAAGACGAAAAAGGCTTTTTCTTTTTACTTTTCACCATCTTTAAATTTATTAAGTCGTACAATATACTTAATATATTTTTTAACCGACTTCAAAAAAAATTCAAAAAAGGAGGAGGTTATATGTTCCGTTGTATGTATTTTTTTTTTTTTTTTTTTTTATGTATGTTCACCGATTGCTCCGCCGTCTGTGGGCCGATTTCAAAAATTTTTCTTTTGATTGGTAGGGTATAGTTCCGAGGTGGTCCCATTGTCACCAAGTCAGGATCTGATGATGGGATCCCAGGGAAATCGAAGGCAACTCTCAAAATTTACAGGCACTTATTATGTTTTTGATATATTTTCTAAACCCGATAAAGCTTTTACGTATGAAAATCATCTTCTCATGTGGATGAGCTGATGATGGAAGGTAAAATTCCTCAACAGTTGTTTTTTATGTGTTTTCACCGATTTCTCCGTGAATTGTGGGCCGATTTTAAAAATTTCTTTTTTGTTCGGTAGGGTATACATTCAAGATGTTCTCATTGTCACCAAGTCAGCATCTGATGATGGGATCCTAGAGAAATCGAGGGCAACCCTTAAATTTTATCGGCACTGATTACCTTTTTCATATATTTTCTAAAGCTGTTCAAGAATTTGTGATGATGTAAGGTATATATCCTCAACGGTTAGGAGTTGAAAGAAAATTCTTTTAATATTATACGTACTTATGAACTGATAGTCGTACTCTTTCAGGATATTAGGTGGATTGATAATAGAAGGTAAATCTTATTAACGTCTACGAGTTACGTGGAAAAATAGACGTGGACAAATCTCGATTGACTATTGTCGTTCATTTCAAAACTTCGCTGACTTATTGGAGCAGTAGTTTAGTTAGCCTTCCAATATTTTATTTAAACATAATAATTTCCACAAAAAAATTTAAAATAAATTATTTTTTAACAAAAATGAAAACCGACTTCAAAACGCTACAAATCGAAACTAAAAAGAAAAAAAAATAATTTTAATTACTTAGTTATTGTTGGAGTCGGTGCCAGCCAAAGCAAAATAATCCTAATACAATCTCCTTGGCTGGCACCGACTCCAACAATAACTAAGTAATTAAAATTATTTTTTTTTCTTTTTAGTTTCGATTTGTAGCGTTTTGAAGTCGGTTTTCATTTTTGTTAAAAAATAATTAACAGTGTATTCAGTATTGAAGTCCACCAGACTGATTTCGACTACGGTGGCTAATCTCACTTAGACTGTATGGATTGTATAACTATGATATAAACGTACATTCTCTATTCATTTCACTCCCAAATTTCGATACGATGTTGGTTGAATAGATTTTGCGTTTAACATAATCTTCAAGTTACGAGGATGAAACACCGTGAGCTTTTCACTCTGTTGACTTTCTTAAAAAAATACTCAATGACTAAAAACTTGGGAATCGAACCCAGGATCCTCTGAATCTGCAGCCGTGCATGGTAGCCACATACAGAGGCATATGTATGTATGTTTAGTAATATAAATGCTTCAAAACTATTTCTTTTTCTTAATATCTTATTTATTTATGACAAGTAAAAGTCGTACTAATAAAACGTTCAAATTAAAGCTTATTCACATATTTTATAGTATCAAAATACTCTTAGATATTTATCTTATTGTTAACATATTGCTAGTGGCGTCTGTAAAAATGAAAAAACGACGACGATCACAATTAGTTGTAATATATTATATTTTTAAACGATAAAAGCAGATATCTAGATTTACATCAATTTAATATTTATTGTAAATTAATTCATAAGTCATATAAAAAAATGTATGTCAAGAACTAGTTTTTGTCAACGGCTTTCTTCGCGTGGTAAAAATTATCGAAAAATTCGTTATACTTGTGACGTTACAGCGTGTAGAAGTTACTGCATTAAGTGAAGCTTTATACCTATATGCGTAAGTTTGACTACACGTCTGGCTCATTTTGTAGTTACCCGTACTTGCTGTGCCAATGGCCGTGGGTTCGAGTCCTACTGAGGGCAATTACTTTTGTGATGAGCACGAATGTTTGTACTTCAGTCAGTTTATAAAATGTATATATTTAAAGTAATATATGTGTAATGTATTAACTTTATGGTATCCATTACACAAGCCTCGTAGTATCATGGAACTAGATGGTGCTGTGTGTTAATGTCACAACGTATATATTATTTATAGTTAAAGCACTTTCTTTGTGTAAAATGTAATATTTGATTTGAAAGTTTATTTCTCTATGATAATAAAGTAGATAATTAAATAAAAAAATGCTATCATCATTTCGTTCTATTAAAATATATAGAAGGAGATATTTTGTTAATTGTTTGTTAATCTAAAATTAAAGTGTTCCTCTGGAAGCCTAGTTTATTTGGGACTAGCGACTTACCCTCGCTTCGCTCGGGTTCGTTCCTAGTTACCCCCTTTAGTATAAGATTTTTTACAAAGTTTTGATTTTTTTTTAAATTTATTATTAAAACCTTCCGTGTGCCTTAAGGAACATACAAATAAAAAATAGCCAAATTGGTCCAGACATTCTCAAGTTTTGCGCTTAGCAACAATTATTTTTATTTATATAGATATGGTAGATATAAGTGGTAAAATTGACTAATTGAGAAATGGGTGATATGCTCTAACAATTTATAAATATTAACAGATAAAACAGTTCAGTTCAGTTCCTTTTTTCTCGGTTTAGAAGCTAAACTACTATGAGTGATTTGGATCATGTAACGTTAACTTCAATTAATTTTGTAAATAGTTCGTCCGATCAACGGTTTTGTTACCAAAAGCTTTTTGAAACTAGGTGAAATGTGTTTAATAATATCTTTTATTGCAGTTCCAGAATATAATTAAGCACATTTAACATAAATACTAAAATCGACAAAAATAGATAAGTCTTAATACATTTCAGTTCAACTTAATTAAAAATAACGTCCTCTAACACCGTTACAATTTTGTCATACGTACAGATATTTATTTATATCTAATTTATTCCAACATTAACTAGTTATGTAATAAGGAATTGATCATCCAAGTAAAATAACAGATGACAATTTATAACAACGATATACAGCAATCCAAAGCAGTGTTTCATAATTTACTGTCCATAAAGCACCGCCCGTTAAAAATCATGTATATGCATATCATCAATAATTAGTCGACCTCCCATCGGGTTATAGCTCAAATGTATATTTTGTGGTATTTTATATGTATATGAACGAGTCGCGTGTTCCAGCTTAATGACTTATTATTTACTGATATTGTACGATTAGGCGATGCGCAGACGCAAATCTATACTAATATTATAAAGCTGAAGAGTTTGTTTGTTTGTTTGGTTGGTGGAACGCGCTTATTTCAGGAACGAACGTGAGGTATTTGGCATCTCGCCTTTCG
Source organism: Boloria selene (assembly GCA_905231865.2). NCBI lineage: Eukaryota > Metazoa > Arthropoda > Insecta > Lepidoptera > Nymphalidae > Boloria > Boloria selene. The sequence goes on from HG993145.1 coordinate 772,550, forward strand.
AACGCGCGCGAAGCCGCGGGAAAGCCTAGTAATATATAAATATCATCATCATCAACAGCCCTTTTTTTAACGTCCCACTACTGGGCACGGGCCTCCCTCACTACGAGGGGGATCAGGCCATAGTCCACCGCGCTGGCCTAGTGCGAGTTGGCGGACTTCACATGTCTTTCAAAAACTTGGTAGGTTCTCTCAGACATGCAGGTTTCCTCACGAAGTTTTCCTTCACCGTAAGACAAGTGGTAATCATGATAGAAAAGATTCGCACATGAAAATCTCAGAGGTGCGAGACCCGGATTCGAACCCGCATCACTCGGTTATCCAAGCCATCTAGTTCTGTGGTAAGTTTTGAGGCTTTTGTTACAGATGCCAGATAGTTAATACACTACACATATATAACCTTAAAGCCTAATACGTGCTCAACAAATAAATAAATATGTTGGGGCATTATTACAACAGCACCATCTAGTTCCGTGGTAAGCTACGAGGCTTGTACTACGGATACCAGATAGTTGATATACTACACATATACATTTTAAATACAAACATTTGTTCTCATCAAATTAACGCCTCCAGCGGGACTCGAACCCGCGACAGCTGGCACAGCAAGTACAACACAGTACAAGTTTACTACAAAGTGAGCCAAACGACTCGTCAATTATATTCAGTAATTTTGAATGTTAGATAAAATTTTTTGTAGGTTTTAAATAATACTTGACTGTATAGTCTAAGGTGCCTAACAATAGATTTACACGATACTTTACACCGTAGTCTATTTTTGTACTAAATTTTATCGAAATCGATTTGGTTTACAGGAAAGTTGGTACGTTCATACAAATATTTTTCGCATTTAAATACTATAATAGTGCGATAAAATATTTATGAAGAAGAAAGTGCATAAGTTTATTTATTTCCAAACGTGGCAAAGGATCGGCCCGAGTGCTGTGCTGTTATTAATATATAACTTACAGTTACTTTTACATCTATGGCTAAAAAAATAATTATATATTTGAATACTAAAAGTTAGACATAATTAGTATGCTTAAAAGTCATAAAGAATTAAAAGTGTATTATAATCGTTTAATTGGCGAATTTAAAGCTAATTACGTAATTTTATTGCAAATGTGGACACCTTGCCTCGTAAAATTTAAATTTGTTTGACATAAATTAGTAACAAATGTTTGGAATTAAAGACTTGCGATTGAAAAAATTAAATGAATAACTACATTTTTATAGCTTAATAATGTTATATACAATGATTTTTTGTAGGTCTTAAGTGAAAAATAATGAATGCCGCTAGTTTGGTGTCCCAAGAGAGTGAAGCGGGTTCCAAAGCATTTCTAACATAAGGAAACCTGCATATTTGTCAGAACTTAAGAAGTTTTCAAAAGACATTTGAAGTCCAAACTCCTACTTGCCCAGGGTGGAGACTATGGCCTGATCTCCCTCATGATGAAGGGAGGCCCATGCCCAGCAGTAGGACGTTAAAAAGACTTGAATAAATACGTTAAAATGTTTGTGTTTATCGAGTAGATAATATTCCACAGGTAAGACGAACTTTTGCTCTTTTATAAATGCACTAGTGGAACCCGCGGCTTCGCTCGCGCTAAATCTAGGGATGAACCCGAGCTAAATGCGGGTGAGTTTAAGTTTAAGATAAACATTTCCATCATTACATATTATGTGTAACTCTAGCGGTTTTGGCAGCGCACGTCAGAATAGCTCGCAGATGGTAGATTTTTTACTATTTACTTGACACTTTTCATCATATTTTAGACAATTCACACAATATCTTTATTGTAGCCTATTTGTAAGCCTAGTTGTAAAGATTCATTAAAATCCATTCGGTAGTTTTTACGTGAAAGAGTTAACAAACAAACATCCATCCATCCATCCATACTTACAAACTTTCGCGTTTATAATATTAGTAGGATCTTTGAGCAAATTATTTATATTCAGGATTAAAAACGAAATTTAAGCTATTTCATGTGTAGATGGACTAAAGCAACGCTAACATACTTTATGTTACGTTCGACAACTGTCAATGATGGCCATTCTATAGATCCAATTTGTATGCAGGAAATCTTTGATTAGCTTGTGTGTTAGGTGTTTGTTTAAAACGGTATTATCGTTTTATTAATTGGCCACCTTAATTAATTTTGATGTTGATTATATATGAATTGTCATAAATTATTTATTTTTTGTGTATAATATTTTCTCATTTCTAAGTTACACGCAAAATTATTATTTTTCTGGTTTTTTAGTAATGTTAATTGGAAGAGATGTTGTTTATTATATATTTATACTGTAAGTCAATGTATGATTTACTTAATCGTATGTATACAGATGTCCTGCTTGTTAACCGTTAAGTGTTAACCTGCTATATGCAGTCATTCACGAACATAATGAACTATAAGAAAATATTTAAAATATCTTTTGTAGTTTTAGAAAATAAAGGTAAATGTTAAATAAAGTTTATTATGTAATTAAATATCCTTTAAAATGATAGTATTATATATCATCATCATCATCAGCCCTTTTTAACGTCCCAATGCTGGGCACGGGCCCTCACTACGATCAGGTATAGTCCATAGTCCACGGCGCTGGCCTAGTGCGTGTTGGCGGACTTCACATGCCTTTCGAAAACTTGTTAGGTTTTCTCAGACATGCAGGTTTCCTCACGATGTTTTCCTTCACCGTAAGACAAGTGGTAATCATGATATAAATGATTCGCACATGAAAATATCAGAGGTGCGAAACCCGGATTTTTACCCGCATCACTCGGTTATTCAAGCGACGCGTTACCGCTGGGCTACCACTGCCTACTGCTAGTATTATATATATATATATCTATTAGAAAAACAATGTTAAAAGGTCAAATACTTAATATTATTTAAAAACTAGTGGGTTCATTCGGGTGATTCTTTAGATGTTTTTGTAGTAAGTATCACCGATGTGTTGATTCCAGGTTGTAGTTTATCTGTGTACTAAACTTTATTCATATCAGTGAAGTCATTAAAAAGTTATAAAGAAAAAGTAAGTTAGTTAAACAACACGCAAAAAAAATATTTTATATTTATAACTAGCGACTCGTCCCTAGATATGTTTTAACAATTATATAGATTTCTCAAAAATTAGATATTTTCTTGGCTTTTTTCGAATATAATAATATACATGTTTTACACATATAAGAGTATAAACTTCTTCTTGAAACAATCTGAACCAATTATGAAAATCGCAATAAAATCTGTTGCATAGAATAAAAGATCTAACGTCAGATGGCGGAAAGCGCCTGTAGTGTTTTATAAAACTTACAAACTTTGATAATACTTAGTACTCGGTTAAATTAAATCTAAACGATCGAATATATATAGCTTGATATATATCGGCCGCACCCATAAGTTAAAAACTAGAATTCATTATGTTTCAAGTTCAAATCTAATCTTAATCAAAGTTATTATCACAACATAGTTTATTTATTAGATAATTATTAAAATGTACGAGTATATAGACCTACAGCACAGTGCCATCAGAACACGTCTACGGGTGGATAATTTAGAAGGTTTGATCCATGCCCACCACACTTTATTGGCCAATTAGAATCGACACCCACGCATCATTCGTTTGCATACGAGTTTTAACGTTATTAGGTAAACTAGCGGTAACTGAGCTCTACCTGCGAACTGTATATTAAGCTGTACATCTTACTATATTATCAAAAATCTAAGAATTTATGTATCAAGTTACTTAAGAATCTTATTGCGGAAATCAGTTAATTTAATTTATTGCTCTACTATTTCCTACTTTGTCGGAAAATATCAGGAAATATTAAAACAAGCCTATTTTTATTGTTAAAATTAAAAATTATTTAAATTCATATATAAGTATAACTACTATTTAATTACTATTTATTTAAAGATGATTTTTATATTTGTTTAAAATTTATATTGTGGAAAGCCTTTACTTTTTTAGGTGCAAATTATTAAAGCATTTTTTCTTATTTAATAACAATTAACATGAACAATATGTAATGTTTCATACAATATATAACAATAAAAATAGAAAACGTACAAATACTAGATTTTTTGTAATATTTAAATTTTCCACAATATCTAAAAGCACAGATAAAATAACCTCTATCGACTTAACAAAAACGGTTTGTTCAGACGAAATGTCGAACTTTTATTGTTATTATAGTTTTTATGTGAGCTTTTTGGTTAAGTGACTATAATTCACTGTCGTAGAGCTAGCGGCTTTTATTGCGACGCTTAATGAGTTGCGATGATGAATTAAATCAGGTGTCAGTATAATAAAATGGTCACTTGGGCGTGTCTCTTCATGTTTAAAACAATATAATGTTTTAAAACGTTATTTTATACATGAGTTTTAGTTCTCAACGAATGCATACATGTTCCAAAATAATAAATACAATATACATATGCTAAAATATAACTTCATTAGATATTCAATTTCGAAAGAAACATTTTTAAAGCCCTTTTACCACGTTCTATAAATAAAAAACGTATCTTATTTGCTTAATGTCGAATATTTGTAAAAAAATAACTATTTTTGTAAAAAGTATCTATTAAAATTTCATGAGGTGCAAACAACACATTATTTTTAACTCCTAAACAGGTTTTGTTAAGATTTTATCGAGTACTCGGCGTTACTTATTAGCGTTAGTTAGCGCAATCAGCGAGCGCACTAAACCCATCCCGAATTGAGAGATGAATTCTTACTTATCCTAATTTACAGTACAAACCGGAATCGTTAATCTATTTAACCAACTTCACAAACGCACTATGTTAGATAAGATTTCGATGTCTAATGCCTTTAAAAAGCTCCACAGATTAAGTGGTTTTCCTCTCTTTAGTTTCTACCACGTTATAAATAGAATATTAGTTTTAACATCGACAAGCGGGTGGACTTTTTTCAAAATTTCTATGAGATTCTTGAGATCCTTGAGATTCAACTAAACTGTTGTTTTTGGCGGTCGGTAAAATTGGTTCCATTTAACGGTGACGGTTAATGTCAAATTTTCATTAAAGAGTAATCTATCTGAAAATATCATTATAACACACATAAAGATTGATATAACTATTGCAATTGAACACTTTTTAACGTTCTACTATTGGGCACGCGCCTCGCTTTAATTAAGGGAAGCATAATTGATTGACAAAAGGGGAATTGGCACACTTGACATGTTTTCGAAAACCTGCTAGGTAATCTCAGACGTATAGGTTTTCTTACTTTATCTACCTTTGCTTAAGATAATTAATATTATTGCGAATGATTTGCACATAAAAATGCCATAGTTGCAAGACCCGGGATCCGAACCCACTTCATTCGTTTTCTCAAGCGTTACACTGATTTATCACTGCCTAAAGCTATTAACTTTTCAAATACTGAGACCACCAACTTTCAGACCACCGAAAATTATCATCCAAACAAACGATCGATCACGACTTCTTAATTATTATAGAAAGTCAAATGGCGATTTCTAATTAAGCATACATTTATAGTTTTATGGAAGTGTTTACTCGTGATTCGATTTTGATAACGATTGCTTTCACGGGGGAATTATTACTGCGAATATAAATGCTTCAATTGATTGCTAATAGGAATAGATCGATATGCTTACATTATATATAAGTAATAAAAAACTATATCGGTCGGAATTGGTTTACGAGCTTATATTTGAACTATGAAAAAATAAATAAAACTACGAATACAAAGTGACTCCTCTACGCCCTACCGGCAGATCTGCCGAAGCTGACCACATCAGCCTTGCGGGAGTTTGCTCTAACAAACCAATTTGCTATTGCATTATGATTTTAATACTTAAAAATCACGTTTTTTTGAGGAAATACAAATTAAAAAGTGAAGAAAGTGTAATAGTAAGTAGTAGTAACTAGTTTTGAGTTATATGTAAATGAAAATATCTTTTCGGATTTTGTCGCGGATTTATTTTGAGAGACTGAGTCTCTCCCGTGACCATGGTTGCTGTAAAACATTCGAAACATCGGGAACCAAAAATCCACGATAAAATCCGAAACGATAGTTTCATTTATTATGTCAAATATTCGCGTAAACCTAAGAAAGTATTAGTGTTGAGTTATTGAACAATAGCTTTATAGACAATTTATATATTTTTAATTATGTAATACTTGATTGTATCGACAAATGTGTATTTAATGCAATACATTCAAGGCAATTACAATATTATAAGATATATTTCTTTGTCATATTTGCTAAAAAATATACTAATTTATAGTAATATTATTTAGAATTGTATTTAAAAAACCCAAGATTGTAAATGTGTTAAAGCATTTGTGCCTTCTTAACACTATAACGGATTCGAATAAAATTCAGAATCAACCCTCTTTACACCGTTTAATAAAATAATTTATTGCTATACCAACCAGACGAGCATAGTCGGAGGGCAAACTAGTACAATATAAATTATTTAATCTGCTTATGTATTATATTATATGAAAAATCTATCTAGCCGAAGCCGGAATATGGTATTCAAATATTTATATAACATAAGATTTAAATAAACATGTTCACAAAAAGCTTTACAGTAAGTTCGTCTTACGCCACTCTTACATCCTCGGGGGGTCCTCAAACAACTTAACTTACATTAATTATAATATTAATTAAATAATCACTAAGGGCGCACATAAAAGCTCCATGCCACAAATTACCCGTAATAACGGAACGCGTAAAAACAATAAAATCTTAAAAACATACAAGGAAAATTATAAAACGCTATAACAATTAACGGAATGGTCCAATCACGTCACTGCGGGTAGTCGAATATTGTTACGAATTCAACAAAATTGAATCGTGAATATCTTAATTGCGGCTCTAGATAGAAGGCGATGGAGGACTTAATTAGTTTCTGTGCGAGTGATTAAATCTGTGATACTATGCCTTAGACCTGCGTCCCTCCGCTGTCCCTCTGCTGTCCTTCTCCTTCCTGGGATATATCAATAATTCAGTAAGGGATGTAGGTAACGAGATTGTGATCGTGCGGCTTCGGCGCCGGTACTCACTACTAATGCGTGTTTTAAATGTTTACTAATGAACACGATTATTTAAAGTGACGTTTTCGGATTTCTCCACAGCTATTATGGGATCTAACGTAATAGGTAATTTATGTTCTGTTTTATTATAGGATAGCCTTTTGCGTGTTCCTTTATGTGTTAGAAGTAAGCTATGGATTTTTGGGTTAGTCGATTTGTGTTGAAAACGGTTTAATGGGTTTTATTGGAATTTCATTGATTTGATAATTATGGTGAATTCGTGTCTTGTTCATTTTATGTGAAATGTGCTGACTCTCTACATAGAGAGGTAGAGCTATGGGCTGTTTATGTGAGAAATATTTAGCATAAGTACATATTATTCGGACTCGAGAAATTAGTAGTAAAACACTCTTGTGCCATGAATAGTGCTTAAAACCTATCGATTATGTTTTTACTCTTTTCTAAAAAAAATTTTTTCCCATGTGGAAATTGATCCTATACTATAACTTTTATAAGTACTTTTGAATCGTCACTGTATATGTAAATCCGTGATCTACAGCCGGCGAGAGACTCGTCCACTTTTTAGAACTAACACTTGCGATCTATTATGCATACTCTAGCCTGATATAGAAATTGATCCTATATCCCATACAGAGGATATTAAAATGTATACTATATTACCCATCTATACCCGTATTTAGTACTTTACAAAAACAATTTAGGCCGTACATAATAACAATAAATATTCTTACATTATACCCAAAATTCTGAGGTCAAAATTATAATAATTAAATTCACGTAAAAATATGCACAAATAAAAACAATTTCAACTGTACACAACACAACAGGTTAACTCAATGTATTGAGACAAAGAAAAGAAATGTACGGTCTTTAAAAATTTATTATATAAGTAACATCGTCTCAGCATTCCACGCACTGTCGATTGCCGATAACGGAGTAGTGACAATTGATTTTACTTTGATCTTTGACACCATTGGAAAATTCGTTACGGTCTTTCGTCCACGTTTAATCAATTGTTAGAAGTAATGTGCTTAGGAATGATCTATTATTAAAATTTTATACACAAAACACCTGTCAATGTGAAGGTTGGCATTGTTATTGCAAAATAGGAAAGTTTCATATGGGTCGTGGGTTCATATCCCATAGATTACAAATTGGAGTAGAGAGATACATTGAGGAGTAATTAATATAATACCATTGCATAAATAAGAGTCGCTGAATTTAAAAAATATATATATTGATATTTTTATACTAATTATTACTAGCGACTTCGCTTGGGCCCGTCCCTAGATTCCGCGCGAGCCAAGCCGCAGGTTTCGCTAGTGTATTATACATATAAACCATCCTCTTGAATCACTTTATCTATACATACATAGGGACAGACAGACAACGAGGCGACTTTGTTTTATACTACGTAGTGATAGTGATGAATCAAAATATATTTAGGTATACTTATAATTTGATTTGTTTTAATTCGTAAATTAATAATTGAGGTATTCTTATAGTGGTAGTGCCATGCTTGTTACCTTCGGGTAGCAGCCGAATGGGCCGACACGCCCCGTATAGTTCATTAGTACCACTCTCTCACAGAAGACCGGCGTGAAGTGGCAGCTATGCTGTCGCGTTTCGTCCGGTGAGTGAGAGTCCGGGAGGCCCACTCTCCTTCCCCCCTCCCTCTTCCTTTCATCCTCCGCCTTCGTTCCCCCCTCCCTCCTCCATCTCTCCCTTTCCTTAAAGGCCGGCAACGCATCTGCAAGCCTGGCTTGCAGATGTCCATGGGCGGAGGTGATCACTTCCCATCAGGTGAGCCTCCTGCCCGTTTGCGCCCTTTTTACCATAAAAAAAAATCCCCTTGTATTGAAGGGAGGTCCGTGCCCAGCAGTTGGACGTTTCAAAGTACTGAATACAAATCTGCCACAGCGAAAAATAAGGTTTACTTCAGCCGCGTGTAAAAGTTACACGTTAGACGACATTTTAATGAAAATTAAACACTTTCTATTCGTTTTTCTACAAAATTATTCCAAATATTAACATTCAAAAATGTTTTTTACATCTATGGATAATATCCTACTCAGAACTCGACCTTGTTTTACTCGAGTGTGTGTGAGATAGATAGTTTTTGATCTTTAAATGTTATTTATTTCACAGTTTCAGAATTTATTTCTTATTTTTTTTGTTCAGAACTAAGATGATATTCTCTTTTTTTACTGACCCTGGAATGATTAACTAGAGGAATTATTATTATTATTTTTTTTAATTTAATTTATTTTTTTGTTAATTTATTTCTTATTTTTTGTTCAGAACTAAGATGATATTCTCTTTTTTTACTGACCCTGGAATGATTAACTAAAGAGGAATTGTTATTTTTTTTTTTTACTGCCATGCTCCCGCTCAACACCCTAGGGAGCTGGGTATAACTGAAAATCAGCCCTGTCTGAGACTCTGACCTCAGCAGCATCAGCTGAGTTATTACCCTTTGCCATTTAGTTATTTAAGCCACCTAGTTTATGTTAAATTCTTTTTACTGTACTTTATGGCAATAAACGATTTTATTATTATTATTATTATTATTTATTAATTTTACTTTTAATTATTTATATCAAAAAGATTAGGTTACAAAAATGACTCTACAAACTTAGGAGCTGAACTAAGAAAACCATACAGGTTTTCGAACAAAAAAGCGTTTGGTATACATTGGTATTAATTAAGTTCATATGCATGTACATATTTTCCTTCCCTTCCAATTTCCCGTAGTCAGTTTTAGATATATAATAATAGACTAATAACGAAGTTAAGCATTAATTTATATATTTACTACACTCGTTTATGCAGATTTTTATTTTTACAAGTATTTACATGCAAAAGTTACGTTAATTCTAAAGTTATTTAGTAATTTTGGCATTTATCTATAATAAAAATGATGTACATCAATAAAATATATTTTATTAACTTAAAATAAAACATTTTTATTTCGTTTAGAAAGTGTGTTTGACTGAAAGATTGCACTTTCGTAGTCGTGATCGTGTCTCGTGACGGATTATATATATATAGTTACCTAAAGTATCAATAAAATTTATTTTTCCCACTGATATATAAAAGCTTAAAAATATTTTTAAATCAAAATGAAAAAAGGTCTAACTTGTAATTACGACCAAGTGTTTTTCAAAACAAAATAGATTTAAACGTCAGAGATACACTAGGCCAGCTTACTAAACAGAATGTAATTAAACTTGGCCCGACTCGGGACTAGAACCTAGGACCTCTCGATGTATGACCGTACATGCTAGCCACTACACCACCGAGCTAGTAGTGTAGAGATAAACCAAGGGATGAAGATGAAGTTTATTAGAATACAATATTTTACCAAATATACGCATTCCTTATTAATTATAATCCGAAATTTACTTCGAATTGGCAGCACCGATCAAACATTTGTCACACTCTATCATGATACATGTCGCCACGTATTATTTATTACTCAATTAATTAATGTAATTTAATGAATGATGTCGATAAAATTTTACTACAGTCGTTAGCGTATTACGTTTGTAATTAGTACATTAATTATGAGCAATATTTTCTAATTTGTAAAAGAAACATTTCATTTCTCGCTAGCGAGTGTCATTAACTGCGTTTGACATAATAAATAAATGATGAGAACCGTGACCGAAACAATACATATCGAGCCTAAACGTTAACAATTGATGACAATTATCGATTATATTAAATAAACTCAAAGCAAATATCGATTTTCTTCTCGGTCGTTTGTCAAATGTGTTTCACGGCGTTTTAGCTTTTTATTACTAGCAATTTAAACATTTTCACAATGACGAATCGATTCCGCGTAACAGTTCGAATAATCCTAATAGAACCGAATAAATATTTAATTACGTTTATAGTGAATGGTAACGCAACGGTTTGGTTTTAGTTAATGATCATAATTGCTCTCGATGCTTGGGATCGACACTTGAGAGCTAGCGTTGATTTAGCGAGCGATTGAGAAATTATGCTCATAGTAATAGATCGGTCGTGGTTAGTGTATTGATGTTTGAACAGGTGGTGTTTATTTCGATTATTGTAATTTTAGTATGTTTTTTTAGGATTTAACTAGAGAGATTCTCTTTGCAAGGTGAAGGTAATGGGAATGCTTGATTGAGGTAAACAAGGAAAAAAGCTTTTACCACCTCGTGAATAGCAGTTAATAATAAGAAAAATCTATTTAACTAATTTGCAATTGGAGCTGAGTGCGAAACACAAGTGTTTTCAATATTTCTTATGCTTCATTGGAACTATAATTTGGGCCTAGCGATGAGATCAGGCGCAGGAGCGGCATGACGCATGCTATTAAATTGTAATTCTGGATAGGGTAGTGTAGTAACTGTTTAATATTTTAAAATACTTACTTATTATATAATAGATTTGCCTGCGGCTTCACTTGTCGATCCTCATCGATGATATCAAATGCAAAAGGAACTTTCCAAATCTGAAAGTGGCTTTAAGAAATCTATACAAATTAACCAACAAAAAAATAAAACCTTCAGCTACATAGCCATTGTTCTCTTTGCAAGTCGGGCAATAATACCATTTTCGGTAGAAATGACTCACGTCTAGTTCATATTATATTCGCGGTACCGTTTAAATTAGTATTGTTTTGATTGAACGACCATTTACATTGTTAATTTTTATTTTTTTTATGAGCTGTAGCTAAATAGTGATGTATGAGAATGCTTGTGAAAGTAAAAGATCGATATAAAATGAGCATAAACCCATTCGATAGTCGACCGTGTGAATAAATCGATTTCATCTATATCTAACGGTTAGAGGTGTTCCGTATACACTTGTAACGTATTAATATGGTGTAATGATAGATATTAGTCATTTAATGTTGGGTTTCGGTGTGATATAGTGATGGAGTGCTGAGAGTTTAGGAAAGTAATTTTAAATGGTTTATTGAGGATTTATTGGCACATATTCAAACATTATTATATGATACGATATAACTATATTTTCTGTTAATTTTATAGGTTTTGATATGATTTATTGTTTAATTCATTGAGTGTATTAGAGAAAATTGCAAATTATAATTTAATTATGTTCTTTTAGTGAAAAATAAAAGATAATTTTAATAATAATAATATTTCAAGCCTTGTGATGGGGCATCCCATTGCTAAATATGCCTAATGACCATCCATTATCACTAATAGCACCAGATCACAGTTTACCACTTTGGTCAAGTGTAAGTTTAAAATTCATATCATGACTATTTGTTTTTTAAGAAAAAACTCTTAATTTTTTTCAAATTTCAAATATTTTAAGCTAAGTTATATAAGAAAAACTAAATTTTAGGTTCGAGTAAGCAATTAACACCTATACATACATGAGATGCCAGTTTATCGATATACCATCAATCACGACATGGGAATGAAGACATTAACTCACCGCCGTTTATTAGAACGATTTTGATAGTAATGTACTGTAATCATAATGCAAATCGTTTTAGTGTACAATTACTATTAACAAGCTCCAAGCTGCGGCGTTGCTTGAAATCTATTTTATACATATAGATTGAAGTGGGAATATATTATATGCATATTTCTTTCTTTTCAGTCAAAGTCAGATTGTTAGTTTTTAAAATTAGCGCGTTCAAATAAACAAACAAATTCCGCCTCTTTATAATATTGGCATAGATTGTCCTTATTTTTTAGTGCTGATAAATTTTTTACATATTGTATTTCCATCAGTCTTTTGTCTAATGTACCAATATATAGGAAAAGACAGGCATTTTATTATTTTAAAACTAAGAACATATTAAGCGTCATTTACATACCTACATATGTATAGATTTTATACGACGTGTTTATTTAATACCTTATGCAGCTGTTACAGAGTGTTCATGCTTAACTTTAATATTTAACCATAAAGATAATTATAATTTTATTGATATATAATTATAATCAAGCATCGATTATCGATTAATTGGAGTACAAGTTTAATCGATACGCCATCGATTTTAGTTTTTTCATCAATTTTGGTGCGTTGTAATAACCTGTGTATGTTTTAATGGGTCAATTTAGTTTATCGCGTGATCTCAAGTTAATGAGATTTTGGGGCGAATACTTAAAGTGAAATAAATGAGATGTTTCTAAGGACTTATGTGAGTGTGCGAGATGGTTTATTGCTGGAATCTGTCTTCGGACGCTGGTTGGTTAATGTTTCCGCTTCAATGTTAAATTTAACCTCAATTAGGTTAACTTTGATTTTCTCTGTTTTATTTCTGCCTTTGAGTCTTTAGTAATTTTGTATATATGAATTGCTATTGCAGGTTTATTTATGTAATATAGCTTTGTTCATTGTAGTGTGGTGTTAGATACTCGTAACCTCTCCTAAAACTTTGGTTATATTCAACAGTTATGGCTAAACGACGGCTAATATAAAATCGAGTAAGCGAATACCGGTTTGATGTATTTAAGTGTTGTGGCTTGCATTGCTTAAATACAAAAAAAAAAACATATTATTAACCATAATTATACGGTTCACTGATTCCGAATTTAATAAGAATGTTTCGGTAAAATGATAAAGGTAACATCACTATCGGTTATGTAAGTTCTATACATTCTTAACTTTTCTATTAACGATGACTATTGTAGGATACAAATATATTTAAACTAATTAATTTACATAGATAAAGTACCCATTTACTAAACATAAATTATAGTGTCTAATGACAAAGTATTAAAAACAAGCAGGTCTATGTAATTATTTTGTCTTTATCTACACTGTAATAGTATACGACATTGTGGGGCCATACGTCTTCTGTACCGTCCAGTCCAGTGGTTCTGATTACCATGATACGCTTCCCGCTTATTTATTATATTAGAAATGTAACTTAGATTATTGATTTTGCATTGATAAGTATAAAAGGCGATGTTCGTTGCGTAGATTCATAAACAAATTATATTTTAGTAGCATTTCTAATCGCATGGAATACAAATGTTATCCAGAAATTACCATAGTTTTTTTTTTAAAAAAGGTTCATTTTTATTTTACTTGAAAATGGACGTATTCGTACAATTCATTCAAAAAATATTCAGCATCTTATTTTACTACGAAAATACGATCTTACGGTATAAGGTATTATCGTTCGATATAAAAGACTTCAACGAGCTGCCATATAGCTTATGTCACAAAGAGCGTCTTAGGTTATTTTGACTTTAGACGTACCAAGGGACGAATCCAAGCAAACCGAGGGCGACTCGCTAGTATATAGTAAGAATTATCGGACATATTTCAAAAGACAACGATGTCCCATTGTCGCCTTCCCGCCTACGCGCCGCTACTCGTGGGAATATTAAGAATCGAACTTAAAATTAATAACTTCTTATGAAATTTTAGTTAAATTTTATTTATGTTCTTATTTATCGAATAAAATATTATCATTTTGATTGCATAAAATTACTAGGGGTTAATATACTGAACTAAGTTATTAGTAAGAATCACTGTACAAAGCTCTTAGTGACAACCTCTCGTTTCCAGCCGTTAGCAAAAAATCACTTATCACAAGCGATGAGCTTTTTTCGATTGATTTCTTTTTGATAGATTTCTCACTTGGCAGTGACGTCTCATGCACTTTTTACATAATATCTATACATACATATATATTACCTTTAAATAAAATTGAAGTGTCCGTTTTTAATTTCAAATTAACAGCTTTTCACTAAATGCATATGAACGTATACTGTACAAACAACAAAAAAACAATTTTTAAAATTTTTCTCTGTCTATTTGTTTGAAAGGGCTGGATCGATTTTGACGGGAATTTCACTCGCAGATAATGTTAATCGCTAATATTAGAAGGACTAACTTAGTCTACTTTTATTTTAGAAATTTTATTTAATTAAATTACGGATTTTTGTGTACAAACAAATTTGGCAGGGAGCGTCGTCATTTTAGTTAAAAATAAAACTTTATCTGAAAATAAACATGAACCATACAAAGAAAAGAAAGTACACGAATAAAAAATAATAAACACCGATTATAAATCATAAATAATGTTACATTCTACCAATAAATAGATCATTAGGGACATTGACAGAAATAACGTATAAAATTTCAATTTGAATATCAAACATGATCAACGCGCGTTTCGGATTCCAAAAATTCTATGTGATGGCTTGTAGGCGAATGTCTGTCGTTATACTGTATACTAACTTCACGGGGTGCTCGATTTAAGATAAAATGTATAGAATTAATGAGCTTTGATGGTACAGTTTGAACTTAATCCAAGTGTTCTTGGTTCACACAGACTTAGTTATTTATTTCACTTAAAAATTAGTTAAATATCAGAAGGATGTTAAGAAGTTCAGTCATTGTCGTTATGTGACGTAAAAATTATTTATGCTTTGGCTAATAATATAGGTTAGGCTAGTAGCAGCCCAGTGGTAACTGCTCGCTTGCGAATCTGATTGAAGCGGATTCATATCCCGGTATTCGAAGCATCTTTTATATTATTATTAAACTTTTCTGACGGCAAAGAAAAAATATGTTACGGTGACGAAAGCGGAATGTCTGAGAGAACTCCGTCACCTCGCACTTGGTTAGCGGGGTGGACTATTGCTTGATCCCCTTCTCATTGAAAGGAAATCCGCGCTCAGCAGTTTGACAGTTAAAAAAGGGCTGTATACATAAACAAAGTCTAATGATGTATTCTTCACGAAATTAAAAAAATAAATTGTCCTTAATTATTACGTCTAACATCTGAAGAAAATAAGGAATTGACTCTTCAAATATATTACGAAAAACATACAATTGAATTGACGATACCTTTGGCTCAGTTGGTAGTGACCCTACTTTCTGCGCCATCGGTCGTGGGTTCTAGTCCCGCTGGGGGCATTCATTTGAATGCCCCAATATAATATTATAAATCAACTACCTGGTATCCGTAACACAAGCCTCGTAGCTTACCACGGAACTAGATCTCGCTGTTGTAATAAGGTCACAACATATTTATTTATTTAAAAAAATAAAAAAAATATACAAGTATAAGGTTTGTGAAATTTATCTGTATCTTTTAAGGCGTTGAAAATTTGGAAGTTTTGAAAGTTTCAAAGTTAAACAATTTCGTTGATTCTCAATTGAATGTTTTGAATTTTCTAGGTAAATTTTTGTTATTAAGGTGAACTAAAATAATTTTTGTGAGACATGTCACATCGATCAATTACAACTTAAACGCCTCTCGCATTAAAGAAAAGCCTATACCAAGCAATTGAACGTTAAAATATTTCTTTTAATTAATTACTTACTAGTAGTAGATACATGTTTAATAATGTACCATAAATTTTCTAATACAACACATGTCTCCCATCGTTTATTGGTGATTTTATTTAAAAATCAATCGCGGATAGTCACAAGACTTCTTAGATCCAAGTATTGGAATGGATAATATTGTGAAATAATTCTATATATACAAATAATTAAGTAGTTATAAATATATAAATAAATATGTTGGGTCATTTTTTTACAACAGCGTCATCTAGTTCCGTGGTAAGCCTTGTATTACGAATATCAGATATACTACACATATAAATTTTAAATACATACATAATATAAATATTGACACCCATGACTGGAGAACAAACATTCGCGCTCAACAAATGAATGCCCCGAGCGGGACTCGAACCCGCGACCGCTGACGCAGAAAGTAGGGTCACTGCCAACTAACAAATTATCAGTAACTAGCTAGCTAATAAAGAAGACAAACCCCTAGGTGGCTCTTGGTGGCTCACTCATTGCTTTTAAAGGTGAGGCGTCCAGGCTAGGTGCATAAATGATCATGAGACGTTCTATTATGACGAGATTGGTTTCCTTAACTTTCATTGAGTAGAGGTTTTTCTAGACAGTGATACTACTTATCTACTTAGAAAAAGAGCAGCCATATTGCAAAAGGTGTATTTGAGAATTGCATTTAAGATTTATGTTATAGATTCTTGATAAATGTTATATTAAAAAGCTGTAGATTCTCCCTACTTTAAAAGACACTCACTTGAATAATTATATACAGATGAAAAAACAAGTATACAAATAACTCAGTAGTATCAATTAATGGTACCAAAAACATTTCTTAACAACCAAATTAAATCAGATTTGTTATATCTTAAAAATCGAGAACGAACCGTCGCTATACACATAAGTTAGTGGTATCTGGTGATCTGTGAAACGTAAGAGGCCCCGCGGGCCGTCCAAAATTATTGTTATTGCTAGCGAACTAATGTAATTATTTTACCTTAAAGAACAAAAACCGTGGAGACGATTTTGGTTATTTATTCTCATATTAAAATTATATGACTCCAAAGAAATATTGATGACACATGTTATTTTTTATGTAATTTTTACTGTTTGTTATATTTTATGTGGCGTATACTGTTTTGTGACTTGAATGTATGTCTCTATTACCTAATACTTTGTTAGTTTTTAAAATTTATCTTTAAAAAGACGTTGAGGATATCAAAATTAGATCTGCGTGAGGGTTGGAGAGAGATAGCGGCACAGGTACTTGAAGAAGGAACTTAAGAAGGCTTATGTTGAAAGACAACCTGACCTGGTAAAAACATATTGTTATAATTATTAAGAGTAAGCGTAGTTATAATTACCATGGTTATAATTTTAAATATAGTTTAATTCATTTTTAAAACTTGTACATATGTAAATAAGTCATCTTATTACAAAAACAGACTTGTACCTACAATGTTTTAATATATTTTTATTGCTTTATTGCCTGTAAATAGATTAATCTATAAAAATATATCAAAGTAATTTATTAAGAAAACATAATACGTAGGTAACATTTTTTTATTAATGTCATGTTTTAATGCCGGTGGCACAAACTACTTCACCAATGTCACATAAAATGGAGATGACACGAAGGAGGATAAATAAGATCATTATAATACTTTACTGACATGATTACCACTTGTCTTACGGTGAAGGAAACATCGCGAGGAAACCTGCATGTTTAGTACTTAACCAGTTTTCAGAAGACATGAGAAATCTGCAAATCCGCATGTGGCCTGAGTGGTGGACTGCCAGTTCTGTGTGACGGTCAAAAAGACTGAATACTACAATATTTTGACGACACGTTTGGCTCAGTTAGTAGTGACCCTACCTTCTGCGTCAGCGGTCGCGGGTTTGAGTCCCGCTGGGGGCATTCATTTGTTGAACACGAATGTTTGTTCTCCAGTCGTGGGTGTTAATATTTATATTATGTATGTATTTAAAAAAATATATGTGTAGTATATCAACTATCTGATATCCGTAACACAAGCCTCGTAGCTTACCACGGAACTAGATAGCAATGTGTGTAATAATGTCTCAACATATTTATTTATTATTTATTTATTAAATTTAACATAAACATTATAATATATATTAAACAAAACCATAAGGATATATGTTGCTATAAGGGGGCTTTTTCATGAAGGAATATCTTTGCTGAAGAATCATTTCGATCTAATCATTCTTTCAAAACTGGCAGCAGATATACGAAGAAGAAAAAAATCACCAATGATAATATATTAAAATACTGTAATGCAAAATTATCTTTAAAACGTAACTAAAAATGAAGAAAAGACAGTGTTTCAAACTATCTCATAATAAAGTAGTCACATTCCGTATATCTAATGCGGCACGCGGTGGGGAGCTTTAGGACAGATTTATAGCTAACGACTCGGATTGTCTTTGTAATGCCGTTATTTACATTTTATTTAGTGTTATATATGTGGAGGATGACATTCTATCTATTATTGTTTTATTTTGACATTCGGCTAAAGGTCTTATAAGATACGGCGTGGTTGAAAGGCACGCGACACTTTATTGGTCTAGTATTGTAATTTTGAATTGACTATAAATCGATTATTTTTTTATTTTGGAATTTTATTTGTTCATGGTTTTAAACTGAAAAGATTGTATCTGGATGTATTTTTTGGTCGATTTTTGAATCTGCTATACTTTGTTTCGAAACTACAATTCAGAAATTTGTCTATGCCTAAAATGACATACTATAATCCCCGTGCTGATAATGTAATTGAATTGAACATATTATTTTTTTTGTTTCTTTAGTAAATTAATTTGAAGCTTCAGAATGGATATAACCTTTTTGAAATAGTCATTCGACTGTCCTCTGTTAAACCAATGTTTTTGTCAAATATTAATCACTTGGTCTTTGGCGGCCACATCTAATCATCATACTGAAGAGACTGTTGTATTGGCGTTTTTGTCCATTTATTTCCTTTATGTCCATCGTACTTAATCTTTAGTCTAATACGTATCGGCTTCATTCATATTCCTACTTCAGTTAGCATTTACATTAAAAATATACGTTACTAGCGCCTCACTGTTTATTTGTCCGGTGCGTCTCAATGCCACAGCGAACTTTTTGGCAAATTTTGGCAATTTTTTTTTACCTGAGACGTTATTTAAACTCTTAATGTGTGTTACTTTTTTATTTTTTTTAAATGTACCCATCCGCAGGCGTTAGGCGCCTGTGCCTTTTGTATATTTATTTTTCTGTTATTTATTTGGCGTTTTACATTTTTAAAAACCTAAAACTAGCGATACATGCTTACATTCTATGACGTAGTCGGACACTGGTTTTTTCTTTTTTTTTTAATATTACACATTTATAGTAAACTTACTTGCTATAATCTGTGTTATTAAAATCTGTAACAAAAAACAAACAAAATACACATACAAATGTTTGTATTTATTGTAGTTATATATTATGACGGAAAGTAAGGTGAAGACGACATACTAAATACCTTTATCTTAAGAGGTTGTAACGATTGCACGAATAACTCCTTTCCAGAGCAGTATCTAATCGCAGTTTAACTCTAATGCACTGTGATGGCAATATAATGGTGTGGGTTTCAACACGTTCGCTATTTCGGTTTACCGCCGAGTCGGCGTGCGGTTGTTTCACTTAAAAATAGTGCTTACTCTAATTGATGACCCCGCTTATCTTACACAGATACAAAGTGATGGAAGAGCTTATTTTTTACATTTCTTTTACTTTCGTAATATGTATGATATAAAAAAGTTTATAATAAACTACTTTTGTATTATTTTCTTATGAAATGAATATATTTAGGGAGAAAAAGTAAGTTGACATCAGAAAGTTAATTTATAAAACGCTTACATTTTTTTTCATTTATTGTAAAAACTAACGAGATGCATTGAAACCTTTGTAAATATGTGATGGATCCGAACTTTTTTTTTTAATTTTAATCTATTATTATAACTTTTTAAGCCTATAAGTTAACCACAGTACTCCCAGGAATCTCCATGCAACTGGTATGCCTGAGGGCGGCAAGGATAATAAACGTGACTTAAGGCTATTTTGTTTAAGTTTACAATGAGCAATATCGTATAAGTGCGGGAAAAGCTGTACACAAAGAAGACGAAGAAGCAACTTAGAAGTTACAGCGTAATTATTAAGACTATTCTTCTAGATTTTTATATCTGTGAGGTCGGGTCGCGTGTGAAATGCCGTCCTCGTGATCTACTGATCTATTAGGTAACTGCTAAAATGTGCCTCATTATATCCTTGCTCATACATCTCGGTGCACGAAAAGTGTTATTTCATAGGAAATATTACATAAATTAGTTCATTTGCAAAATACGACGGAGTTGAGAAGTCGTTGGCTAAATCTATTCCTAACAATGTTTGTTTAAATTCTTAGGATATTACTATATTGAGTTAACTCAACATTAATAATTTTCTCCACTTATACAAAATTAATAACTAAGGCGTGTAATAAAATAATTGTTTTTATATAAATTCTACTAGCGACTCGCCCTCGTTTCGCTCGGGCTCTTCCCTAGATTTAGCACAGGCAAAGCCGCGGGATCCGCTAGTTATGCATACCAACCTTTCTCTTGAATCACTCTATCTATTAAATAAAACCCGCATCAAAATCCGTTGCGTAGTTTTAAAGATTTAAGCATACATAGGGATATAGGGACAGAGAAAGTGATTTTGTTTTATACTATGCAGTGATTAACTCCATAGAATTAGTACCTGTACTTTATATTAGAGTATACAACCGAGCTTTGATATCTTGGATGTGAGGATTAAATTGAAAAATTAATTGACAGCTTAGTTCAGGCATATTGTTAGAATGTCAAAATATTTTAATTATTCCATACTCTATTTATATTTGAAAAAAAAAACACACATGCTTTCATTATAAGTTCATGTAATCTTGCCGCCATTGAGCCCGACGTTACTTATTAGTAGAAATTTTGCATGAGTCGTTTGTCAATTTCATATACAGATCTGAGCAAATTGTGTAAGTATCGCAATTTGTCCGTTATCGTTGTCAGTATAAACAGCGGTTTTAATAAAGAAGGATTATTTGGTGCACGATGGACGAGACATTTCCCGATAAGCACTTTAACCGACATCTCTAGAGTAATTTGTGGGTAGAGGACTCGGTTTTATTGTATTTTGTATGAAATTTTGAGGATACGTCCAATTTCATGTTGAAAATATATTTTATTTATTATATAGAAATAAAAAAAAAACACGATCAAATAAACTTCATAAAATCCCGGCTCCTTTGTCCGCATTTTTAAGTTATTTCATAATAATTCAATAAGATATCTGTTTTCCTTAAGATCGATTAACTCCACCAATTAAAATTTGAGTAACAATATAAATTATATTTATTTTATTATGTACTGAATACCTATCGACTTGATGTTTTTTATAAAAAGTCTTCAATGTATTGCATGTACGAGTATGTAGTAAATGAAGACGAAGAGAAAAATATACATTTCAATAAATTTAATAGCGTCTTCCGTATAGTACTCTAAATTCGTCTCATTACTCTTTGATCGTGGCCCATAATGTAGAGATTCATCAAGTGAGTAAATAAAGGACAGCGCTTTCCCAGAGGCTCGCGGTGACGGATTTATAATATTAGATAACTTGTGACATGGAATTTTCATTGCTTAGAATAGAAATTGGATTGAAGAATCATGAATGTTCTATGTATTTTATACTCTTCACTAATACTTTGTTCGAGTAATAAATTAATAGATTTTTCGTTACTTTATTCAAATTCGGGTTGGTATTTAGCAAGATTAAATGATTTTCATTGGGTACGTCTCACTCTCTTTCAATAAATAACTTAATTACGTAAGGTACTGAATAATAAAATCTTTTTTGTTAGTAATAATATATTAAAACATAGCGTTATATTATTAGAGAAAAATATGTATTTGGCAATATAGCCTTTTACTTAATAGTGATGTATCCTATGGCCATAAATGGACGTTTGTGTGTTTGCAACTACATAATATGTAAATTTTTATTATCAAGACATCACTTTAGACACGATCTTATCAACAGATGGCGTTGTACAAGGCCGTTAAAAATAATGCCCCGAGCTCATTTATAAATGTATTCTATACACAGCGTATATTATTATATTATCTATATTATTATACTTTTTTATGTAAACTTTATTTATATATTATTAATGTTGTATATATTTTGTTTTATATACTTGGGCTGAATTCAAACCAAATCAAATCAAAAGATAAATTTTTGTAATAGACTTGTACAAGCTCTTTTGGATAGAATTTAAATTATTTAATTCATCTGTCTGATTCGGAAGATAGTTCTGCCGATAAGAGCCGGCAAGAAACTCATCAGTTTCTATTTTTTTTATTACAATTAAATTAAATCGAACTGTACCATACATTACCTGTGTAGTATCTATATAAAAACTACTCTACGCGTGTCTTGTTACGCGATGATCGTGACGTATAATGCAGCGATTCGTCAAGTGCGGAAAGATGAAGGACACGGCTTTCTCAGCGGCCCGCGGCGGGGCATTTTTGATTTATTTACATTACAAACGGCTTATTGGGTTAAAGGTTGGTACTATATTATATGCGGCTATGCATTATTTGTATACCGACTTCGAAAAATGAGTAAGTAATCAAATTGTTATGAATACACATATATAATATAAACCTAACTATTTTTTTGCTATGTTTTCATCAGTTTGAATCTATGTTCACGATCTATAATGTTTTATAAACTATTTATATAATTTATCTACTATTTCTGTTGGTATTTTGCCAATACCCCTCACTCGCGTATTCATTTTAACCGTCTTCAACTTTCTCCAAATTTGCTTGATATTAATAAATTACCACTATATTCGCGATCAAATTTGAAAATTAAACAAAGTTTACTAGAATCTGTATCATTGATATTCTACTTCAGAACTTGAATCCCAGCATTGAACACTTTAATTAAATGACATGAACGTTTTAATATGAGTACTTGTTATTTTATGACTTAATATGATGAAGGAAAACATTGTGAGGAGATGTATGTGAATTGTGAAATATATGGGACAAAATAAGTCGAAATGACGCTGCATACTAAATAGTTCAAAATATTTACAAATAAATAAATCTGTAATACATAATTCATATAGAATTATTTACATCCATGAATAATAACCGCAAAACCTAAGAGTATTACGTTTAAATTGATTGCTTTAATCCGTTCAGAAATAAGTTTCCTTTAACCGTGGCATTCAAGATACACTGTGCATTATTAGAATAATTTACACAACTTGAATTAAAATCATTAAATAAATTGGGTGATTAAATCAAATAACTAAAACTTTGTAAACAGTTAAGAAAATTCGTCATTAGACCAATTAGTTAGGAATAGTTGTGCACAGTGAAAAATGTACACCATTTCTCAAATGAAATGAGACCAATATGTAGAGTTTCAACACCAAGTACCGACTATCCAGTGGATTTATAGCGATATACTCAAATTAGTACACTTAGGTAATATTTGTGTAGTTGAATACGGATTGCGTATAGTTTATTTTTTATTGTACTTCGTGTCTTGCCCACTAATTAGTATTAATTAAATTAACTAAATTCCACTTATGATTTTTATTTTAATACAATTACTAAGTTTGGGTGAAACATAACATCACTTATTTTTTTAAACTGTTAACATAATGACAGCTTCAAATTAGAAATGATCAGAAATGTTTTAGTCACTGATTAATTGACTTATAATAAATGTTTGATATTCATTAGCATAACTTAAGTAAGGGTAAAGAAATGTTCAAATTATAAATACAAGATGTCAGACAAATGTCAAGCGTGAACGTTTTCATAGTATAGTATGCGGTGGTTGCCTGCTCTTAAACTTGCCGACTCTACAATAATTTGTATAAGTTGAGCCACATTTTATGCTCGTACGTGGCCTATGAACCTAACATATTAATGCATACATTTGTAAGTTAATTATTGAAATATTCTTTCGACTCTACCATTAAAAGTGGTTAACTCAAACTTTTTAAGTTTTACTTATTTGTTTTTAACTAAAATTTCGTAAAAAAAATACATACTATTACAAAATTATGGAATCGATTTCCGTATCAAGACAAAACACTTTTTTTTGGTTTTTCAATAAAATTTTAAGTAGAAACCCAAACAGGAAGTAAATTGCAAAATCACTTTAAATGCCAAAAAACCCGTATAGTTATAAATTAGATGGATATATCAATATATTAGATGGATATGGATGGATGGATTGATTATCCAGAATACAGGAACTAATTCCTCTATCCTGGATATCCAACCTGAAAATCGAAAAATGAACCCATATCATCTCATCATGTGAGTTATGGGACAGAAAATATAGTATGACTATTATTGCATTTGTATACATCGATTTTACATATATTTTTCGTTTAAAAAAAATTAGCTCTGCCCATAAACTTTACCACAACCGGAAACAGAACTCGTTATATTTAGTAAAGGTTCAAATATAAAGCTTTTATAGCTTTATAATTATCGGACCAGCCATTTTAAAGCAAATCAAAAACATAAACTGAATATTGAATGAATCTCTAAATACTAATTAATTGTTGTAATAGTTAGTAGTTTTAATGTTTAAATTGAATAGGTATTATATTTAATAAATAAAACCTGTTCTGAAGTGCAATATGAAATGATTTTACATACGTATTCTTCAATTCCCACACTCTGATATAATTACTTTGTAGAAACTGAGGACGCTAACTGTTATAACGGTTTATTATTAGGGTTCCGTAAAAATATGAGGTTTAGTAGAATTTTACACAAGTTACCTAGATTAGATAAAATAAAAGATTTGTTTGAATAGAACATATGTAAACTCCTTTTTAAAACTTTAGTGTGAGATAGATGAGAGATGTGTAATGATAAATAATATGCATTTTAATCCAAATAGACCCCTTGGTGACTGAACTTCGTTAGCTATTTTCTTTAATGATTGTAAGTCGAATCTGTGCATTTTGAAATAAGTTATTAAAATAATGAATCTATAGTCTAAAGAATTTTTATTACAAAAATATATTTTAATTACTAAAATAATATACCATTTAACCGGTGAGTGAGAAATAGGTAAGCAATAAAACTGTAAGAGAGTATTCGCTAAGTTCTTTCATTTTATTCCTTTAAAATCTCCAAAATAGAGATACAGAAATTGCAACTAGCCTGTACCTAGAGGTACACGAGAGTCGAGCGAATTTAACGCATTCTATTTATGACTTGAATTTCTTGGAACAAAAATTGTTTTTGTTTCCTTAAACTTCGAAGAACTGACGTAACAAACATAACTAACCTAGTTAAATTCTGAGGAATAATACCTATATAATATATACAAGTTTATCATTATATAGTTCTTGTATTTTTATCAAACCAATAAATAAGAATGGCCACTCTTGTTCACCATCCTCATCAATATTAGAGAGAAAAGGATCTCAGTCTCTTGAAGTCTCGCTTAACCAGGTTCGACTGTAAATTGTGTTTTGTAGAACCATTTGTTATTTATTGTTAAAAATATTATGTAGTTAAAATTTAATATTATATTTATCAAGAGTAGAAAAAGAATAAACGAAATGAAAATGGATAGCTTATTATTTATAAACTTTAGCTATGTGTATAGCACACAACAGTGAGTTTAAACTTTTTAGTATATATTATACTAGCATTTCCCGCGGCTTCGCGCGCGTTTTAAAGATCGGAATCCAAATATTTTCTTAGTCGTGTGGTATGGTAACTCCCGTCCATACGTTATTCCCGTTTTTTCAACATTTTTCATTGATGCTCCGCTCCTATTGGTCGTAGCGTGATGTAATATACCCTATAGCCTTCCTCGATAAGTGGACTATCCAACACAAAAAGAATTTTTCAATGTGGACCAAAATTTTCTGAGATTAGCGCGTTCAACTAAACAAACAAACAAACTCTTCAGCTTTATAATATTAGTATAGATTTATAGATATTTTTGCATTAATTGGGATTATCATTTGTTATTATATACACGGAACCATTAGTATAATTTATTGAACTACCTTATCCATTATAATAAAAAAAACTTTAAATTCTAGAAAAAACAATAATTGTTCTCTATGCTACGAAACTATAAGCAAATCGCGATTCGTTACAAATTAATTGCGAGAAATGTATGCTGCGACGAGTATTAATAATCAATCAGGCTAACAAGAATTATAATTAAACTAACGATCGCTGCTGACTTCGTTCACGTACTTACATTATTTTCTTCTTTACGTAAAGTTAGTTTTTTTTAAAGTTAAAGTTAAAAATAGTAGGTATATTACTCACTAAACCCATGTAGTATTATTAGTATTGTTGTTTTTACTATAATATTTATTTTAGGCCTTTTGGGTACAGGCCTAGCTTCAATGCGAGGGGCATCAGGACATCTAGTTCTAATATATAAAATTCTCGTGTCACGGGGTTCGAACTTGAACTCCTCCGAAACGGCTTGACCGATTCTCATGAAATTTTGTGAGCATATTGAGTAGGTCTGAGAATCGGCCAACATCTATTTTTCATCCCCCTAAATGTTAAGGGTAGTCCACCCCTAATTTTTAAAAAAAATTTTTTAGACAAAATTTTTAATTTTTATTTTTTTATGATACAACATACAAAAATACATACAACCCTATTTTTCTACTCTTCGATCAACCCTTATTTTTTTAGCAATTAAAAAAATTAACGCGGGCGAAGCCGCGGGTACAGCTAGTATATTATATTATAATAAAACTATATGTATTTAAAGTAATCTACTACCTACTTAGGCAGTAGTAATTTATATAACACGTGGCATTTTATGATATTATTAAGTGCTATAAGCTTTGCTTTGCTAAAAGATATTTAAATTTTTGACTCTTTTCGATATTTTGGCATAGAATTTTAGAATGTAATAGTTTTTATTCAAATATAGTTAGTATGAGGTTTAAGCGAATCTTTGGGACTAATAACGAATTTTATTTTTAACGGACATCGACAAAAAAGGGTGATTTTGTCTTTATCTCTTTCTAAGCTTATAGTTTGTTTATAAATGTTTATTATAAAGTGTTTATAAATACATTTTATTTGTTATGTAGGAGGATATGTTAATAAATTATTGATTAAAAATATATTTTTGCCTTCAATTTTCTGAGTTTTACTACTTTGTAACCCTAAACTGCTAATAAAAATAAAAATGTTAGAAAATAGAAAACAAGAAAAATGCCGAATTAATTTTATATAGAATTTTAAAATATTAAGATTTATAGTTAGCCTCCTTTACTTTGAGGCCTAATGATCTATCTGTCGATCGAAAATAAAACCTGGTTTGATAGCTCAATCGATTCCCGCGATACATCTCATGAATAAAAAACACATTAAAATGATGCTGTGATAAATAGTGCACTTCAAAACCAAGTGGATTTAACTTTATATTATACATTCTAACTTATTCGTATAATACTCTACGGCGTTACATATAAAGTAGAGTTTACCTCCATATTACGAAGGAAGCGAAATTCCCATACGAAATGCCATATTTAATGCTCTTAAATTAATCGCTTTGCTCAAACGTAGCTTTGTAAATATTTCAAAAGTAAACAAATATAGATATAATAAATTATAATTAGTATAATCATGATAATTGTAGATTTCTTAATGTTCTCAAAACGTAGCAATTTTCCTTAATATATACATACTTACTTAATATACTTAGATAATTCGAATTCACATGAAATTACTATAAAAGGATTTAAATTTTGTACGTATTTTTAAATTAGCAATTATAAAGAGTAGTGGTAGTGGTAGTATTACGTTCCAATTTTTTGGTTCTTAGTGCTTTTTTATAATAATAATAATGCCTTTCTGACTAATTTCAGCTACAATGATCAATCGCACTGAGGATAGCAAGATGCGCAGGAGACATAGACTATATAATATAGCTTTGGGTACCCTTCCAGGCATGGACGTGAAACACCGCCAACATTCCAACTTCAGGCTATTACTAAGAATATTTAAACAGAAAAACTCTGCAGCCTTACATGCTAGCTACTAGACTGTTTCACTGCTGACTATTTTTAGATATGTTTTAATATAGGGAAGACAAACGATTTCCTTGTAGCATACTTTGCGAAGATATAGAGAATCCGATGAAGAATCCGATTAATATAAAAATCTGTATATACGCGTAACACAAACACTAATAAATAAATATGTTGGGACATTATTACACACTCCATCTATTTCCGTGGTAAGCTACGAAGGAAGCTTGTGTTACGGATACCAGATAGTTGATATACTACATATATATAAGTTTAAATACATAATATCTATACTAATATTATAAAGCTAAAGAGTTTGTTTGTTTGGTTGAACGCGCTAATCTCAGGAACTACTGGTCCGAGTTAAAAATTATTTTTATGTTGGATAGTCCGTTTATCGAGGAAGGCTATATTACATCACGCTGTTATCAATAGAAGCGGAGCATCCATGAAAAATGTTAGTTCTGCGTGGTACCATACCGCGCGACTCAGAAAGAATTTGGTTTGCGGTCCTTAGAACGCGCGCTAAGCCGCGGGAAATGCTAGTATATTATAAATATAAACACCCATGACTGGAGTACAAACATTCGAGTTTTAACAAAGGAATGCCCCCAGCGGAACTCGAACCAGCGACCGCTGGCGCAATACATTAGGGTATTATACAAACTGCAAAAAACGTGTCGTCAAAGTAGAGACACTTTATAACTAATATTTCATATATAATGAATTTGTCAAACATTTGCAAAAATGAAGTCGATGCTAATTAGCATAAGTTAGTGCATAGGTACGTCTGGTCCTTAGAATCGAAGTGTAATATCCAATTAGTCCAATATGAAGATATTCTAAAGCACATTGAAGGATTTACTTGCTTTTGCTATAAAGGCGTATTACACTAGCCACTTCCTACCGATAGGTTGTTTATGATGATTTCTTGGTAGAGACACTATAAAGTGTCTGCGTAGTTATAAAACTACAAGTATTTGGCTCGACCCAGAATGTGAACCTTGAACCACAGTATCTATAGTCGTCTACTAACCACTAAACCACTAAGTCACTTCTAGCTGACCTGACAAGGGTTATATGAATAAAAATCGTATAATAAACTACTATAATGTTATAAAATATGTCATAAAGCAAACTATAAAAAGAGATTCTTAAACCGATAAGAATGAATGAATGAAGTTTGATACAAAATTTGCCGTTTCTATTTAATATGTATGAAGACACGTGTCTAGAACTTATGGCTTTAGGAGGCAATTTTAACAAACTGGAATTTTAACGAGATTTATTTTCGTTTGGGATTTTGAAATACTGTTTTGTTGAAGAAAGTAGTTGAAAGTTATTAAAACGCATAGTTTTTATTATGAATACTGAGTTTTTTATAAAGAAACAAGCACTCATTACAAATAATTTTGATTGTTATAAAGTTTTTAGGACTGTAAACACGATGAAATAGAGAAAAAAAATCAACTATTATTTTTTCTGGATAAGTAATTAACTTCGTTACCATGTTCTGACGACACGTTGGCTCAGTATGTTACTTGTACAGTATCTTACTTGATTTGCCAGCGGTCGCTGGTTCTTATCCCGCTGAGGGCATTCATTTGTTGAGCACGGACGTTTGTATTCCAGCCACGGATGTTTATATTTATAATATGTATGCATTTAAAGTTATATATGTGTAATGTCTACTCAAAGTGTATTCGAATTCGGTTCAAATCCCGGGTCGCACCTCTGATGATATTCTCAAGTACGAATCATTTCCAACAAATCAAATCAAAATATTTTATTCACCATAAAAATTGTTACAATTTTTTATTGAACGTCATGTGTCTACCACCAAGAAGTAACCTTTGAACTGGGAAGAACTGGCGAAAACTCAGCGCGACTAATATTATTTTATTATCTCTCTCTTTTTCATATTAAATTGCAAATAAACAAAAATTCTATATGTTGAAATGACTACCACTTGTCTTACTATCGAAAACATCTTGAGAAAACCTGCATGCCTGAGAGATCCTAGCAAATTTATAAAGGGTATAAGAAATCAACCGAGCCACATTTGCTAGCGTGGTGGTATATGACTGATCCCCTTCTCAATCAAGGGAGCCCCATGTACAGCAGTCGGATTGTAAGAAAGGCTGTATACATATATAATTACCGAAATCCAAAGTCATTTGCGAGATTCGACAAATATCTACATAACTAATAAATAAATAATAAATAATAATAACTAAATATTATTTAAAATATTTTAATATATCGTAAACAATACATTTAATACTAATTTTTAGTTGGTCCTCAAAAGCAAGTCTTTATAGACCTACTAGGAAACATATTACGGTGTTATTTAATAGCTTATTCATACTACTTGTAAAGGGCCAAACAAAATTAAATTAGACTATAGCGTTTTGCGTTAATAACCAATAAATATGATAATATATGATTATAATGAGGAACGTTGACACGATATCGTAGGATTTAGACGTAATATTACGAATCAATGTCCCAAGAAACCGTTCATAGAGAATGGTCGAACATAAACAAATTACATTATAGTAATTACTTTGTATACTTATGAAGATTTCTTCTCAATAAAATATAGCAAGATTAAAATATAAAAACCGCAGGTATCGCCGCGGGGCGCGACTTTATATGCCGTAATTGTAATATGACGGACTTCCTAGTTATTGTATGAATGTCTGTCTAAATTTTATTTGAAAAGTTTGTTGATTTTCTTATATTTATAATAAAGGAAATGCATAATACTTTTTTAGCAATGCGCTCGTTTAAGAAACCGAGTGAAGTTCTTTCAAATCCGGGTTCTTTAATTTGCGAATCCCTTCCATCATGATCACCACTTGCTTTACGGTGAAGGAAAACATCGTGAGGAAAATTGTATGTCTGAGAGACAAATAGGCAAAAACAACACAGTAGCACTTTTTTCTTCGATATAACCCATTTGTTAAGTTAATATTGACAAGCTCTAGCTAGATAAATTGTACTCATATGTGTTTTCCTTAAATTTTCCACCGATTGTGATTGAATATCGAGCTTAATAACATTGTAGTAATAAATTACAGCTCACGTAAAGGGAAAATTCCGTCCGAAAAAAAAGTTGAAAATTAAGATAAATTTTGGTACTTACAAGTTTTTGCTTAAATCTAAAGTTATTCATATCTTTTTATCATGTTGACTGAGGACCTATATAGTTCCCAGTATCTGGTATAAATTTCAACTTGCTAGGTCCTTGCTAGGTCCACCACCCGTTCCTGAGATAACCGGTGGTATCACACAGCTAGACAGACAGACGGACAAGAGAGTGATCTTATAAGGGTTCCATTTATTACTTTTTAAGGTATGGAACCCTAAAAAGCAAAAAATACAGCACGAGTCGCGAGCAAGTAGCTAGGGTGTTTATCGAAGTGGATAAGGATTTTAACTTAGTTAATTTACGAGAATTTGTTTAAAAATAAAAATCAAGCCAACCTATTAGTATTGGAAATGGCTTATAATGTATACGATCGGTATAATTAAAATACCGTTTTTGCGATTAAGTATTTATGATGCTATATTTCGATATATCGGTTACGTTCGGGGGAAAATTTGGTTCTGCCTAAAAATGTTAATGTTAATCAATGCCAATTATTTTTCATATTAAAACACTAAAATCGGCTTAAAATTTCAAACTACTTTAACTATTTAGTTGATTCTGAAACCTAATTTGTATGGCATAGTTTTATCCGGGCTTATCAATTGGTATAATAAATAAAATTTAAATTTTAAATAGGAAACGCGTAGTTATACCTTTTGTAGTGTATGTTAAGACCTTAACTCAATCAAACTCATCTTACACAAAATATACGAAAATAACTCAAACTGTTAACTTTTCATATTTCTTACTTTTCTGATAGTTTTTTATTAAGTGCTATTTTATATGCACGCGGATTGACACACGTGTAAGTTAGGTAGGCAACAACAACAGTTCCAGGATGGAAATTTGGTACTTGCCAAATTTTATTGAAATCGGTTCATCGTTTCTGCCCCAGTTACACGCGAGTGAAGCAAAAACAAGGACTTAAAAAGAAATATCGTTTCTATATTCTTATTACTTATTTGTATATTATATGCAATATACATACATAACTACATATTTACAATAAAAAACGACCTGTAGATAATATAAGCCGTATATATTGTCAATTGTCTTGATTAATTATGTACTACATTATGTATTATATTTATATTATCATTTCAAAACACACGGAGACCTTGAGACCAAATTAAATAGAGAACCCTGATTCTAATACTATTATAGCTATTAAGATTATGGTTTAAATCATCGCCATTTGTTATATCTAAGCCTTCATTACATACATATGTATGTATAAGCTGACCGCTATATATGTATGACATCATATTTTTATATAATTTCGTATAAAGCAATAACAAGTTATTTATATATCATTTTGGGTTTTAAAATTCTATGATCATTTATAGATAAATCAATGTTGTTTTACATAGTTTGTAATATTATTTAGGGCTTACTTTAAAATTTTAATGCATAGAATGCGTAAGATATTTATTTTTTGAGTCAAGTTTACAGGTTTCTTAAAGGGAACTGGCCCTATGATACATTTTCTATGAGTGACGATATCCATGTGTGTTAATGTTGCTGCCCTAGGCAAATATATCTATGGCTAAAACATAATATGAAATATTCTTTAATAACATTTTTTACATCAAGTTAGATGGAAGCATAATTATTTACAAAAATAACGTATAAATGAATCAATTAATTTTTATATCAACACCTAAATATATTTAATAGTTGTGACTTACCCTTCGCTTTGCTCGTTAGAACGCGGTTATTGTTTAGAATTTCTTAGGCTTTTAAAATTAAAATAAATTAAAATACTTATCAGCCATCTACCAGTAATGTCGTAGTATTTTGTGAATCCAGCTCGAACATGCAGAGAGACGGACAATTATTATTATTTTATTATAGATAGCGTTAATATTTTCATATGCATTTAGTAAAAAGATAATCAAACAGACACTTCAATTTTATTTATTTACCTATACTAATAAAGCTGATAAGTTTGTTTGGTTCAATGCTATTTTTATGAACTGTATGTAATATCTAAGAATTCCCGCCTTTAACGCAGCGGAACCGCGGGAAACGCTAGTATAGATTTATAAGAAAACATTGTATTGAAATGTTCGAAACGTTAAACTAATAGTCATTAGTTCGATCGTAATATGAAGATGCATAAGGACCTCTCAAGCAAACGTGACGTTTACCCACGAATCTATTCGTCAGTGCAATCATGAGTGAGTCATTAAAAGTTATCTGTTGAACTGGTGCCCTCTGTCCTCATTTGATTGCTAATACAATCAGCCATCGGTATGGGACCGTGTAGTCTATAGACTATGTATAAGCTAATGACGCTACCTTCGATAGGGTATATTTATATTATTTCAATTTTAAGAAAAATAGTAGGTACTGATTAAAGAATTTAATAGAAATGGATCAAAATAATATTTTTTTAATTTAATATCTAGTATGAAGTTCTAAAGAAGAACTAGAGTTGTGACTCCCAATTGATCCGCTGGAATTCGTCCCTGCGCCCTTGTTACGTTATAAAGTTTATTATATTTAGTTTTCTCATGAAACGGTCGAAGACAGTCAGACAAAAATCCAAAAAATTACAGATTCATTTCTTTATCGATAATAATGACTAAATAGTGAATGAAAATATCATGAGGAAACCTGCACGTCTGAGATAATCTAACAAGTTTGTGAAAGACTTGTGAAGTCCGCCCCGCTGAAAGCAATATATTATACATACAATCGTATAATCTATACTAATATTATAAAGCAGAAGAGTTTGTTTCCGGTTTCCGGTCTTTAGAATGCGTGCGAAGCCGCGGGAAATGCTACTAATACATAAAATAGTTTGGATACAAAGAAGCCCATGTGTTTCTAATGCGCTAGACTTTTATGATTTTCCACAGTACCAATTTTGTTTCTACAAAATGTTTTAATTAATCATCGACACATATTATTTTTCTTAAAAATGAGTGTGTGACTTAAGTTAAACAGAATGCATTGTTTAAGGTTATTTCTGTACTTACATATAAAGTGTAGCTAAATGCTAATACCTTA
This sequence comes from Boloria selene, assembly GCA_905231865.2. Classification (NCBI taxonomy): domain Eukaryota; kingdom Metazoa; phylum Arthropoda; class Insecta; order Lepidoptera; family Nymphalidae; genus Boloria; species Boloria selene. Next base: position 807,202 of record HG993145.1, read on the forward strand.
TTTATTGTTAATTATTAGTAACTAATTTTTAACGTTCAAGTTTTTTTAACGTTTTTTTTTGTTTCATGACGTTCAACAGTAAAGCTATCACACGTATAGTATAATTAGTTAAAATTTAAAAATGTTTTGTTCTTTTTTTATATTTTAAATTCAAATAAAGTAACCCGGAAAATAAATCAAAAAGCGGTTTAATTTTAAATCTCAAATATGAACATTTTCGCGTTTATCTAAGAGAGTTTTATTAGTTTTGTTTGTTAACTTGGCTAGTAAGCGAGACGTTTAACGACGTGATCTTGACACGAGTCATACTACATCAATTTATTTAAATTATACTTATACAAATGAGAACATTGATCGATAATCTATTACTCTAACAACCTTGTTATATCAAAGGTGAAAACTTTATACGAGTTTATTTATATACGAGTATCCATTATGACAGTAAAACATGGTTTTAAATGTATAATTACAAGTAAAATATATTTTACAGCCTATTTGCTTATGTTTTTTTTTAAATTTAATTTTTAATATTACTACTCTCTTACCCTATCTTTGCTTGACTTCTTAGTTTTTCTACATATATTTTAAATTTCACCAAATCTGCCCAGCTGTTGCTGTAATATGAGTCAGATATGAACACAAACAATTTTTATTCTTTTATAATATAATATCATTTTGGTCTACCTTCAATGTTCACATGTACAGAAGTTTGTGTGGTTCCTAGTTTTCATAGTCAGCAATTCTAAATGTTTATACTAATAATGGCGAGACGTTTTTTTGTTCCCTCAAACTGCAAAAACTACAAAACGAATAGACATGGGACTTATTTCACAAGGTGCAGCGTTATTCGGTGATGGTTTTAGTTAGTATATTATTTAAAAAATAAGAACTTGGTTTCCGGTCTTTTGAACGAAAAGTTGCGCACTCACTTCACACACACAACAATTCAAACTCTTAAATGCAAAGTTAAATTAAAAAGTTAAGTTAAAGTTAAAAAGCAAAGTACCATACTTAAAAAAACAAGAAATCTAGATTATGCAAAATATTAAAACCCCTTAAATATATGTCCTTAAATTCAAATACTATTATTTCTAAATCTTTTACCTTCAATGATTGATGATCTGCTACATTATAATCCTAATCGTGGGTCAAGGGGAAAATTTACAAGTCAGGTCTAATTTACATAGAGTGACAATTTGTAGTCATTACGCAGATGGCTTCAATTATAATATTATCTATTTACATATAATAATTCTAAACAAGTCAAATCTGTACATAAAATAATTTTTGGAAAAATTCTAATACAAAGGCCAAATCTATTGTTTTTAGAATTTTTGTTTACTGTCTGTCTGTGACCACATCACGAGAAAACCACTGGACGGATTTAGATGAAATTTGGTATTATGATAGCTGGTTACCCGGGTCAATACATAGAATACTTTTTATTCCGAGAAAATATCTTATTTCTGAGATATCACAACTAACCGCTACAAACCGGCTATAAAACATCACTCGGTATGTGAAATGTTTTGTCTCTAGAAAGCGGCCGGAGTCGCGGGAAATGCTAGTTTTAAAATAAACGTAAAGCTAATACAAATAATATACGATTGTGTAAAATGAAAAATTAGCATGACCTTCCTTTAAACGGTGTTTTGTTAATTGTACTCTTAGTTTAGTGCAAAATGTTAGTTACATAAAAGCGCTTAATATTTTTACGTTTTATATTATACATGTATTCTTTATTGCTGCATAAATATTATGTTAAAATTTTACTGTTTAATTATAACTCAAAAATATTTTAGGCTAGCGACTTATCCTTGATCCGCTTGTTTTAGCAGTTAGTATAGCTTTCTCAGAGGTGATAATATATTTTTCCGCATCGGATAAAGGTATCATCATTTTTTTATGGTAAAAAGGGGGCAAACAGGCAGGAGGCTCACCTGATGGAAAGTGATCACCTCCGCCCATGGACATTTACAAGTCAGGCTTGCAGATGCGTTGCCGGCCTTTCAGGAAAGGGAGGGAGGGAAGACGGAGGAGGGAGGGAAGACGGAGGAGGGAGGGAAGACGGAGGAGGGAGGGAAGACGGAGGAGGGAGGGAAGACGGAGGAGGGAGGGTAAACGGAGGAGGGAGGGAAGACGGAGGAGGGAGGGAAGACGGAGGAGGGAGGGAAGAGGGAGGAGGGAGGGAAGAGGGAAGAGGGATGGGGAGTGGGCCTCCCGGACTCTCACTTACCGGACGAAACGCGACAGCATAGCTGCCACTTCACGCCGGTCTTCTGTGAGAGAGTGGTACTATACGGGGCGTGCCGGCCCATACCCGAAGGTATCATACCAAAAATTTCATCAAAATCAGCTATTCTGTGGTTTTGTGGCCATGCGTTCTTAGACACATAAACAGGCAAACATGCTAAAAACTATAGATGCGGTCTCTAAATCGATAATAAAGGCTATTACAAAAAAATTACTCAAAATATATTTAATGTACATATTCGATTCTGAACTTTTTATATGTTTAAATTTAATTTCAATAGGTCCACTTATACAATATAGGTATTTCTGTTCTGGTATTACATCTGTTGAGTGTTGAACAATAAGTACATTCACTGTTATCTCACTAACTCTCATACACACATATTGACTCACGCATCACCCATCTATACTAATATTATAAAGCTGAAGAGTTTGTTTGTTTGTTTGTTTGGTTGAACGCGCTAATCTCAGGAACTACTGGTCCGAATTGAAAAAATTCTTTTAGTGATGGATAGTCCGTTTATCGAGGAAAGCTATAGGCTATATTACATCACGCTACGACCAATAAGAGCGGAGCATCAATGAAAAATGTTGCGAAAACGGGAGAAATATATATTTTTTTATTTTCAGCTTTTAGGAGCGAGCGGAGCCGCGGGAAAGGCTTACAAAATCTATATAATTTTATGGTACCATATAAAGTTTTCTACTTCGTGTACACAATAAAATTAAATTTTGCGTTTGTTACTACCTGCTTCTACGAGTACAAGACTAATTGAATAGAAACCTACATATTATGTTTTTACTGAAGCTGTCTGTACCGTAAAAACTGCTATTGAGTTACTTCAAACCGTTTCTCAGACGATACGCTAAATACATATTTAGATAAAAACCATATTATCCTTATTAAAATATACTAGAGCGATAAGTTTTTTCTTCATTTATGCACTGAGGAATCGACATAATGTCTATATAAACGTAAATTTATAACAAAATGTTATGGGCAAGCTTTGATCCTGTGGAAATATGCCGGTGCGGAAATTGCAAAAGGAACTTGCGCACATGCAAAAGAATACTGTATATATAACAAGTATATAAACCTCAGAGACGTCAAAAACCTAAGTCTCTCCCGTGACCATGATTACTGTAAAGCATTCGAAACATCAGGAATAAAAAAACAAAAATATCCAGGACAAAACCCGAAATAATACTTTCATTTATAGTATCTGTAAATTTGTGCCAAAAAGTATTAGAAGAAATATGCTTTCGAATCTCAATTAAATATAGGATGAAAATTAATTTATTTACTGACTAACACTTTCGCTCGGGTTCGCCTTAGCCCCTATGCTTTAATGGTTACTATGCATTTCTCAGAAATATGATGTTATTTCGCAATAACATGAATGATGATGAAAATCTATCCAGTTGTTTTCTTATAATGCGGTAATAGAAAAACAGACAAAAAAAAACGATTTGAATCCTAATTCTATAGTGGAAATAATGACTATTTCAATAAAAATTTCAAAAAAAAATTTATTGAATTACCGATTTGACTCGTATGTTGAACTTAGTGTAAAATGTAGGCACTGCGGTGTGTTCTGACTGTGATTTTTGATGTCATATGCTCTCTATCACATGTCTCCAGAGACATATTATGTCTTTTGTCTATGTCTAGTGCATAAAGATAAAGATAAAGTTTTGTTTAATTTTCAAAAATTGTTGAACTTACAATTCGTTTTAAAAAAAATCTTTCTGAGTTTATCAACCGACTCCAAAAAGGCCCCAGTGGGATTCGACTCCACTACCGCTTGCATAACAACTAAATGAACCAAAAGTAACATGAATTTTGAAGAATTACTACAACGCTAAGACTTTTAAAGGTAGAAAAATTATACATCAAGACACTCTGCGAGAGAAGCCGCGGTGTGAAGCTCGTAAAAATTATTATACATTCTCATTAAATACGGGAAGCAATATTTGTATAAGGTGTAAACTGTCAAATGCTTGTCACGTAACAACTCCTGACATGTAATGAAATTAAAACGCTATTTATTCAATATCAGTGTCACTAAACTCGAATTTCCTTTGATTTTCCTTATGAGAACTATAACTTACATCATTATCATCATCATTTTTTTCCGTCCTACTGCTGAGCACGGGCCTCCGTAGTACGAGGGGGATTAGGCCTTAGTCCATGCTGGCCCAGTGCGTGTTGGCGGACTTCACATGTCTTTCGAAAAACTTGCTAGGTTTTTCTAAGACACGCAGGTCTCCTCACGATGTTTTCCTTCACCGTAAGACAAGTGGTAATCACGATAGAAAAGATTCGCACATGAAAATATCAGAGGTGCGAGACCCGGATTTAAACCCGCATCACTCGGTTATTCAAGCGAGCGCGTTACTGCTGGGCTACCTCTGCTGCAACTAACTTACATACCGACACACATTTTTAAAATTTGTGACCAAAATGACTTGCGTTGTTGTTTATATTATATGCAAATTATTTAGAAAGTGACGAACACGTTATTAAGAGTAAACCTATGTATATAAATCGTAATTTATAATCAATAAAATTAATAATTTGACTTGGAACGTTCTGACTGGAGTTATAATATTTTAAGTTTTATTACAATATTTAAATATATCGACATTAAGTCGGGTAACCGTAGCAGAATTTTGCATAACAAATTAACAACTTGTTCTCGCTTCACTCAAGCTCCAGTGATTTTTATATTTGAGTACTTTTTTGTTTTCGTTTTGTCTTTGTATTACAACTAACGTTATACTGTGCATCCTCTTCATTGTAACTTTTATTAAATATAAACCTATATTATACACCTATATTTTTATTCGGGTTCGTTCGTAGAGGCTCTCTGCCATATTTAAATTTTGTAGCAAAAAAATGAAAGACTTTAATACAACTTGCGAGAGCCCTTAGACCTCCACAATCCAGCCCTGTCGCAAAGTCCGTTCTTAGCGAACGTCTTCTAGCTACAAAATACCTCCCTGCCGAATTTTATCTTTATACGTCAAGACATTTTCGATATTTCGTGATGAGTGAGTTTGTGAGTGAGTGAGTGAGTGACCTTTCGCTTTTATAGATACTCAGGATTGATTGAATATGCATATAAATGTTTGTACATATCAAATCAAATCAAAATACTTTATTCAGCATAAAAATTGTTACAATTTCTTACTTAACGTCAAGAGTCTAACACCAGTTCGGAAATAAGAAACTTCTGACCTGATAAGAAGTGGCGAAAGAATCTCAACGGGACTAATATTATTTATTATTTCTCTTTTTCAAATTAAATTGCAAATTAACAATAATTCTATATGTTGAAATAGCCTGGCGGCGATCACATCATTTTCAAAGGCATACTGCCTTCAAAAAATCGTTAATCGTATATCGTACGTGTACGTGTTGTGAAGCATCACATTTTTTTAAAGGCAATAGATTATACAAAATAAACAGTCAATCATATTAAAATCACAAACAGACAGTGGCATTTAATTAAACATAATATTATGTTAAATAATAGCTTAAATAAATAAAGTCTAGATAAAACTCATAATTCTGAGTATTTTAATTTGCATTCTATTGTCCAGACACCCAAATTGAAAATATATGCGGGGTATAATTGTTCATGTATAATTATATGGAGTGGAATAAATTATGTTTATTCACACCATTTTATCTGCGTTGCGGCTTCCGTCTCCATCTGCCTTGAACAGAGACTAAAAAAACTATAAGTTGTAAAAACAATTTTCAAATGTGAACTTCATGTCTGAGAGAATCTAGCAAGTTCTCGAAAGACACGTGAAGTCCGGCAAGCCGCAGTTGGCCAACGTGGTGGACTATATAGCGTTGTCGTCTTTGTACTGAATGAAGGTCGGGACCAGCAGTGGGACGTTAAAAAGGGTTGTTTAAATCAGAGTATATTTCTTCAAACAGAAATATACTCGTAAATCAATTCAATTTATTAAAGCACCGTTTAAATGATGAACTGTAATAAATTGGGTGAATGGCGTAGTTTAAGGATAGAAGACGCAAGAGATACTCCGGGAATCAAATTCCATACCTACGTTATTTACACTACGATGGTACTATGAAAAGGCTACACTAAAATTTATTCGTTTTTTTGCAAAATTTCAATTATGCTTTAAGTTTGATGGCATAAATGGTTAAAGAAATGGAAATAGCGATCCTCATGCCGTGAAGCTGTGTGTAGCTACGAGCTACGAGAGTGGCCAGCATGCATATCAGATTCGGAGGTTCGGAGTTCGACTCTCGGTTTGGGCTAAGTTTATAGTTTTAAGGGTCCCGTGCCTCAAAGAGCGCACAAAGCATAGATATGACCTGCACCCACTGGTCGTGTCGAAGTATCGCCTCATCGGACTTTGAGAATAAAAGAAATAGAGAGTACACTTGAGAATTCTGCGCGTACGCTCTCGGCTCTGGATAACTACTCTTAGTGAAATTGCCTGCCGTGGTCGAAATTGGTCAGGAGAACATTAAATTATAAACAGTTGTTTGACGTATTGCATCATATGTACTTGTATACAATAGGTAGCCCGCCAAGCCGCATTTGGCCAGCATGGTGGGTTATGGCCTGATCCCCCTCGCATTGAAGGGAGGCAATCAGAGACGTTAAAAAATTCGGCCAAGTGCGAGTCAGACTCGCGCACCGAGGGTTCCGTACAAACCTGTACGGAACGGTGTATGAGTAAAGGGGTAATAAGTTTAAAATTATTAAAAATATTTTTATTATATGATGTAACTAAAAATTTATGCTTTTCGCAATTTTTCCTTTATCTGTGTTATAAGACGTTGCTTCGTACCAAATTTCAAGATTCTGAGTTCACGGGAAGTACCCTGTAGGTTTTGATTCCCTTGCGAGTGTCGAAAATTTGCGGCATAAACGGGAGTATCTTTTGATCGCGTTGACTTAGAAGTTTGATTTTTTCACAGCTCCAAGAGACCATAGTATTTGATATTTACTTGAGTATTTGATATGAATTTCAGCTTGATACCTCCACGCGTTCCTGAGAAAAAAGGTCTTGACAGACAGACAGACAGACAGACAGACAGACAGACAGACGGACAACAAAGTGATCCTATAAGGGTTCCGTTTTTACCTTTTGAGGTACGGAACCCTAAAAAGGACTGAATAATACGTATCAAAATACTCTGTACGATCATTTAGGTCATAGTCTATCTATGTACCAAATTTCAATTCAATTCGCTTAGCCATTTTACACTAAAACAGTAACAAACACACATATGTACACAAATAAATTTTCATGTATGTAGTAGTAGTGGGTTTTAAGCAATTTACATATTAGATTTACGTTTTAATAAGACTTTTATGATTTTATGTTAAATATACGATGTTTAATTTTGTAATTGCATTAATTTTAAGACTAAGTTTATAACTAGGATAAAAAAGGCTATACATAAAAATTCGTTTAAGCTAAAGTAGTTTAGACAACATAGTAAAATTAAACTTGCTAACTTAATCCACATAAAAAAACGGGGTTTTAGCTAAGTACAAAAAAAATAATCATATTGTGATCTGAAATTATGGATATCTGAATCGATAGTTATTAAAATGATTGTCTGTTTGTGTGTTTGTAAAAGTTACTTATTAAGTTAGTTTATTTGTACTTATTTATATGTACTTGTAAAAACATGTTTTTTTATATATCAAAGAAGTTGTATTACTTAAATCGTAGGACTCAAATGTTTTGTAGTGTTGTATCTTTTCGTGTGTAGGTTCCATACCGACTTTGCCGTTTGTGAATCGATTTTCATAATTATTTTTTTATTATTACTCTACTGCTTTCTTAAGAGTAATTTCACAGAAATTTAAAAAAAAGCAACAAAAATCAATCATCACGTCTGTTTAGATATCACTACATAATATAATATACATTATAAGACAAAGTCGCTTCTCGCTGTCTGTCTCTATGTATGCTAAGATCTTTAAAACTACGCAACGGATTTTAATGCGGTTTTTTTTAATAGATAGAGTGATTCAAGAGGAAGGTCACTCATAATTTTACAGGTACGAATGGTCGTGACGACTGACGTCTGTGTTTTCTTTCTGTGTGGATTCGCTCGAGCTAAGTATAGGGACGATCCCGAGCTAAGCGAAAGCGAGTCGCTTGTTTTGTATAATAGTATTTTATTATAGCGTTGTTGTTTTGTATTATAGCGTATTACATCATAAACTTAATAAAGTACATTCATAATATCTATCGAACCATTATAGGACAATAGTAACAAAGTATGCACATTACACAGGATGTGGTTCGAGCTTAGTAGCTAGTGTTATTTAATTTTTCATATAAGACGTTTATTAGCGTTATTTAATTTTTCTCTTGAAATTCATCTTAGAACTTAGTTGCATAAAAGTAAATCATGAAGCGTCAGATACCACGTATCATACAAAAATGTAACATACCCGCATTGATACTTCATTTTAAGTCGGTTAAAATTGAAGAAAATTAAAAGAACTTTCTTTTAAGTTTTTAACCGACTTTCAAAAAGGAGAAGGTTCTATGTTCGTCTGTATTTATCTATTGCTTTATTACTAGTATTAAGTACGCAGGTAGCGCTTATCTTCGAGGAGTTAGGAAAACACCATGTATATATAATAATTAATTCTATTAGTAGAAAAAAAATCAACTTAAATTAGCTCTAGTTCAGAAAATTAGTATTGAAATTGAACACAATCATATAAAGGTCCCATGATCTATGCCCCGTGTCACTATAATTCAACGTCCCGCTGCGTCTGTACCACGTACACTCATTATTTTTAAAACATAGCGCACTTTATAAGGTAATATTACTGCAAAAAGTAATATATTGGTGCAAAAATCTCCACCCCAGGTAATGGCCGGGACCTCGTGTACCACATTCATCATGGCGATTAATGTTTTTTTTGTTTAGATGTTAAATTGCGTATCGAATTTATGTTTTAAAATATTTTTTATTAGTACTAGTTTTCCTCGCGGTTCTGCTTGTCTTGGAGGAATCTATAAGTAAAAAATATTTTATAGAATGCCATAACAATATACGAAACATGTTCACAAATTATCCAGTACATACAAACAATTAAACAGAGTATTTTCCCTGTAATACTTTTATAATACAACTATATAGTACTTTTATCATACTAACTGAAAAACAAAAACTCACAAAAAAGTAGGCAAATTAATCAAAACATGCCATCACTGGCCATAAATAACCATGTGATATTTACAAGAAAATTGCGAAATTAATTCTGTCGCCACAGTCGTATTGTACAGCTATAATAAAGTTGTGTGAAAATTAACATGTCATAGTTAAAAGCCTAAGGCGAAAGCTTCGACACTCTGTTTCTTTAATAAAAGCCTATAATAATGTCAATACATTCAGTTATAAACAAGTTCTATGTGGACTTATAGATAGCTAGTTCTCTCTTACGACTTTGTTTTCTTTCCACATTTAGTTTTGGATGTCGTATCGAGTATCAGCTAAAAGTTCATTCATACTGTTATATGATAATGATTCGATTACCATAATCCACATTGGAACATGAGTTATATGGAAAGCAGGTGTTTTGTTTAGTTTTTTTGTTACACAACTTGTGACTAATTTATATACTGTTTAATTCAAATTTTAAACTGCTCTGGGTGTTATAGTGGCTTATGGCTAGCATATACAGCTGCAGATCGCGTTCCTGGGTTCGGGTTGGGAGAATGGAAATTTTGACTTAACTCGATAATCACAAGTTGACGAAAAAAAATTAAATTTGAAAAATAAATTATTAAATATAATTCGGAAAAAAATGAAACAAAAAAACAAGTTTACTCTAAACTCCTGTCTACTAACGTAAATGAGGAATACTAAATTAATAATAATTAATCACTGTTCTTATTGAAAGTGAAAACCATACACGTCAAACTCCATAATGCAAATGCACAAAAACTGCTTCAATATACCATAATCGATGCATATAATGAAATTCTAAGTAAGTTGAATCCGTTTACATTTAATAGTTTTTGGAAAGCCTTATCACAGATCACATAGCCTTATTGAAATAGTACCTTATTGAAATAGTACCTTATTGAAGTAGTAATTAATATTATTGTATAAGTAATTATAAGGCGGAATCTACAGTTTTTAGATTTTTGTTTTGTCTGAATGTCATTGGAAGGCACTAAGGAGGAAAAGAGCGCATCACAAGAAAAACATTAGATATGTTTTAATGAAATTTACGATAATGATAGCTGATTTTCCGTGTCAAAATAGGATAATTTTTGTTACGAAAACATATTACACGTTAAAATGTAGGTACTTTGGCACAAACCGAAGCGAGGATGAGTCACTATTAAATTAATAATAACCTCAATAGAAGCTTGAATATTAAAAATTAAAATATAAGTATTTAAAAAAAAAATATTAAAGGTGTTTCATACAAACTTTGACATACATTAAATATTATTTTTGAGAAATATTATTTAGCACATTAACGATTTTCGAAATGTGCATAATTGTTTTGAAAGTTTTCTGCTGAAGACAGTCGGACCCTCATAATTACGTATTCTATACATAATGACCTATAACATGCCAGTTATTGTGAGCTGGCTTTACTACTGTTACACAAGTGCTTACTTGCGTTTCTAGCTTATATGTGACTAATCCTAGATGTGGCTTAAAATAATTAAAAATGACTATTTAATAATTTATACTAATATTATAAAGAAAAAGAAATGTTTTTTCTCTGTACCAAATGAAATTAAGGTAGTTAATGGGAAGGACATTTTAGTCCGAAATTAATTCCTAAAGAATGAAGATGAAAAGATATAAGACTTAACATAGCTAGTATAGTTTTCCATTTCCTTAATACCGTTAAAACAGCTATTAATGAACTTTAGTGTTATTATTAAAGAAAATAAAAAAAAGTTTTTTTATATCTATCCATTTACTTTATTTCTTACTGAAGGTAATGAGTCTACTACCAGCTCGGAAAAAAGAAACCTCTGACCTGAGAGAGAAGAACTGGCGAAAGAAACTCAGCGGAATATTATTTTTTTAACTTAATCTCACTCTTCTTCAAATCAATTGCAAATTAACAATAATTCTATATGTTGAAATAGCCTAGCGGCAATCACATCGTTACCAAAGCGTACTATTTAAAAAAAATCATTGATCGAAAATAGCCTTTAGTACACAAACGTTCCTTCACATTTTTTTAAATTTGGCAATGGAAGCTAGATCAGTTATCATTCGTCTTCACTAAACTCATCTAGAGTAATTAGTTCTGTGTGCGAAGATGCTCGCGTCTTCGGGTCAAGGAGCGCCGTTCACATGGCACTGTACCTACCAACTTCTAAATGCAGTGACTTTTGTGTGTTTATGAAAACATACTATTTTAATTTTAGCTCCGAGCTATCGAGAGATTGTTATGTAAGACGTTAATTTTACACACATTACATTCAATATGCGGAGATCATTAGGTGCTATGGCAATGAGTTTGCCTTTTTAGATCGCTTTGTAAGAGTACGTACATTATCTTTTCGAAATGTCGCGGATTCATTTTGATTTTTGGTTCCCAACGTTTCGAATGCTTTACAGCAATCATGGTCACGGGAGAGAAGAAAAGATAGTTTCATTTATAATTTCAAATATTCGCGTAAGCCTAAGAAAGTATTAAGTACATATATATTATGTAGTAGGAAATACCGATATGTGTTAAACCATAAAAAATGGATAAATACGAACAGAAAGAGTTGTCATCAAAACTTTTGTCCAGGCTATTTTTACTTAGCGATGATTTTGTTATGAAATCTATATCAGTGTTTGTATCTTGGATCGAAAAGAATTTGGGGGTACCTAAATTCTTTTTCCTCAACCATTTGATGTCTGTTCTAGAAATTTTTCTATCGAATTGGCTTTTTACTATCCATAAATGAAAAATATTTTTTTTAATTCTGTACATTATGTACACTAACGTAATAGGAAATACAACATAATTTTCTAATGGATGTTCTAAATCAAAGAGCTATTTTTAAACTATTCTAGAAACATATTCAGTTTTAAAAAAATTAAGAAAATAAACTATCATTCTAACATTGTTACGTTTGAAGAAAAAATGAGAACACATACATCGTAGATACGACAGCATGTAATAAAAATAAAACTATATAAAAACGTATCTTAATTTGAATATCTTTACAATATCATATATATTATACCAACTAATGGTGATTACACGGTTCCTTCCCCTTAATAAAAAGTAACCCATATATTTTCAGCAAGCCTTTCATAAAACTAAATAATTTCCATGATATTAATATTTAGTATAAGTCACATTTATTGGGCTGATTTATTTAGACTTTTTTAACAATGGTTTGAAAGTTTTACAATCAGTGTACAGCCTCTCCCTTAACCAGGGTTGACGGAAACAAAAAATCCGAAAAAATAGTTTTATTTATTAAGTATATTTATCTATATTATTATATTTAAAACTCATTATTCTTAAAAAGGCGCACAATAAGGCATCTCATGTGTATGTATTCTTACCTACCATTCGACAGTAGCGTTACAGCATGTGGTTTGCGATCCACACACGTAATTACTATGGAGGCACTAAATCATGAAATCGTATTTAGCAATAATTGAAATACAATGATCTTTCGACTCATATATTTTCGTAAGCGTCCCGACAACCGATAAATTGATAATTGCGCAGGTTATTTTGAGTACTATGATTTTTTGAATTTCATTATGTACTGAGTGAAATCTTTTGCTTTACATGATCTTGCTATTAAGTTTAACATTTCTTTTAATAATATACTATTTCAGAATTCTTTTAGAACTATCAGTAAGAATAATTTCATAAATGAAACTATCTTTTCGGATTTTTATCTATTTAGATTTTTGTTTCCTGACGTTTCGAATGATTTACATCAATCATGGTCCCGTGACCGTTTCATTTATAATGTCAAATATTCACGCAATCCTAAGAAAGTATTATAAGAATAATTTGTTCTCTTATAGTTTTTTATGCGCCTGTGTGCGACCAACGGTGAAGCGGGTTCAAATCCCGAGTCTCGCAGAACTGCGAATCTGCGAACAACTTTTAATATGATTATCACTTGCCTTGCAGTCGAGATTATAGGTAGATATCTGAAAGAACCTGACAAGTTTACAAATAAAACCAACTTTTTAGGTTAGTGTAGATTTTCAGAGAGATATTTTTCTGCAGTAAAAAGTATATCTTCAGTATATGTATAACCAGGTCATCATCATATAAAACTTCATAAAAACGTATTTAGCTGTGTTCTTGTGAATGGCTTTCTGATAGATAGACGGACAAACATTTCAAATACTACTTCAATAATATTTTTATTATTAAGAAGTTAGAAGCTTATATAAAAAGCTATATAGAAGCTTATATAAAGAATAAAATGCTTTTAACTCGTCCAATACTCCTACACAATAACACAATAATTTATTCATAGCAAAATTTTAATTCCAATATTATATTAATACTTATAAATGCGTGACTAAATTACTTTTAATCTATATAATGATAATTTATTTGATTTTTAGTTCAAGTTGTTTTCTTTTAATAACAAACTCTTTTCTACAATTTCGGATATTCATATTTCGTTTCGTTATCACCAGTCAATAAAGACCCCAGGTTTCAATGAAAACTTATGCCCTGTAGAGTTCAAGGGTTGGTAACCAATTAATTAAAATAAATTCCAAGGCTTTCTAATTTGATGATAGTGTAAAGGCACGTGCCCTATTTAAGAATATTGGGGCCTATTCAAACACATATGTTATTTTCTGTTAAGATTTATAAACATTAGACATGTTTATGACCTTTTTTTATATCATTATACTAGCGACTCAGGCTCGCACCTAAATTTAGTGCGGACCTTTTAATATTCATATAGATAGTATGTTTAAGATTTTAAGTTATTAAGCATATTTTCCATTAAATAATGTTATTAAGAACTACTGTAAGCAAATATTGAACGTATAAATCCTAAAGGATGTGCTTTCTGTAAGTGAATGTAATTGGCATAATCAACACGTTTCCGCAGAGCCGCGAAACTTTCATTGGCAATTTAAATAAGCGACCTGGATTGAACCTAGGACTTCGTGTATCACGATGTTTTTGAAGAGATAGTGGTGTGGATTTTCTATTTTATTCCAGGTAATATTTCTGGTATTTATTCAAGCAAAACTTTTAGTGAATATTTTGAATTTTTCTTCTTTTTAATGTTTATCTAATACCTTATATAGATTTTGTTGGATAGGAAACATATAATTTAGAATATGTAATGCGCTCGCTTCGATAACAGAGTGATGCGGGTTCGAATTCGAGTCTCGCACCTCTGATATTTTCGTGTGCGAATAATTTTTAACATGAATACCATTTGTTTTACGGTGAAGAAAAACATCATGAGGAAACCTGCGTATCTTAGAGAACTTAGCAAGTTTTCGAAAGACGTGTGAAGTTCGCCAACCCGAACTAGGCCAGTGTGGTGGAATATGGTCTGAACCCCCTCGAATGAAGGGCCGTGCCCAGCAGTGGGACTTTAAAAAAGGGCTGACATACATAATACATATCAGGTATATATGTTACTAATATATTTAAGAGTACATATAGTACATCATGAGTACGTCATAGCTTCCTTACAAGGGTGGTTTGGAGTTAAATAATACTAAAAACTCGAGTGCGTGATTATTTATTTTGTACGTCTGTAGAATGCATTTAACCATAACTTCCATAAAACATGCTACTTATATTAATTATATACAAAAATATGTCTCACAAAATATTACATTTGAGTATGTATTCGCGACTAAATTTCACTACATGAGTAAATAAGAGAGAAAATATAAAATGTATTGAATCATTGAGCAAATGTATAGGAATGTATAGTCGAGTATATTGTCTTTTATAAAAACAACATGGTACTTTCTTAGGTTTACGCGAATATTTGACATTATAGATGCAACTATCTTTACGGATTTTTTGTTGGATATATTTTGATTTTTGGTTCCCGGCGTTTCGAATGCTTTACAGTAATCATGGTAACGGGGGAGACGGGTCTCTGAAGATAGTTTCATTTATAGTGTCAATATACTTTGAAAAAGATATGTAAATTCTCGATTCTCAACTTTAACATATAGCGAATTATTGAAACAATAACTGTCGATGCACCCGAATTTAACACTTGCTAAATCATCAAACGACGTTTCAATCAAAATTCTACTAAAATTGAATAAATTATATTAAAGTTATACAAAAATATATGCAGTTATATTAATTTTCGTATTGGATCCAATTCCATTTTCAAAACCAGCTAACTAACCTAACCTTACAGTACAAATAATTTAGTATATACACACAATTTGTACAATGTACATCCTTCAACCGAGGCTTATACCAATAACACTTCATTTACTACACTACTTAAGATACGTATTTGGATAGACTCTTCAATTGATAACAATTTACAAAACAAACGCTTGTGTCCTTCAATCGCAACGATCACCGTCTAATTTACTGGCCTTCTCGTGTGGACAAAGTGATAAGTCAGAGCAACGCTACGAAGCGTTTTGCGATATCGGCGTCACACTTTGGTTGTTAGATCTAAAGGATGGAGTTTAATTCGCTTTATCTGTGAATACGATATATCTTCCTCTTCGCTAGCGGACGCTTGCTCGCTGCCAGATAATAGATCGTCATGGTCGGGAGCAATAACTTCACTGTCATCGGAACGCCGTCGAGCCGAACTCGACCGCCCATCTGATTTTACAGAAAGATCCATTGGGTTTTCTTGCAAGGGGGATTCAGATGTTCTTCGCTCAGCAGGTGGTGTTGGAACAAATTCTGCCTCCGCTATTATTTCTTTTTGTGGTGTTGGCTGAGCAGACCGTTGCTGTTTCAGAATTTCGTCTAAAAAGAAACGCTTCGATGACTCAGTGTTGTTGTCATCGATCCTCACATCATTGTTGTTTTCGGCTGCTTGTCTTAGAGCCGCATGGTCCAATAAATGTCTTGAATAAATAGGATGAAAACCTGGTGGGAAAAGTAGGGGATGATTAGGCGGAAATGGGCTAAAATGATGCGGTGGTAAAAAAGGCGAATGGGGGAAGTGAGGCAAGGATATATTGGCTAAAGGTAGGGGGAGAAAGGCATCTCTAGGTGGTGTTAACGGTCTATCAGGAGGGCGAGATTGCGTTATCCGTGCCTTTTCATCTAATTTAGGCGATGAATCACTTCGGTGTGAATCGGGAGATCCAGAACAGGGAACCTTATAATCATCGAGGCCTAATAGAGCCAGTTCTTCTTTTGTTCTTGGTCTTGCGAGTCCAGGGAATAAATGGGGTGGAAAAGGTGGTGCTAGGTGATGGGGCGATGATGGCACCCTAGGAGGTGATTGCGACTGGGCAGCTTGTTGCTGCTCTTGTAAAAGGCAGTGTATTTTGAACCAATTTGATCTTCTTCCGTATCTTGAGCCAGACTTTGACATGCCAACCATGAGGCATTTGCGCAGTCGACAGGCTTTGCATGCTGTTCTGTTCTTCTTGTTGATAACGCAGTCACCGTTGTTTTTGCACTCGGTGATGGAGTTCAGATTGTTGTAAGAGCGGCCGAAGAATGACTGAAAAGAAAGAGATAGAAAAGTTAGAGGGCATCGTAGTTAAAACAAGTGATTTATTATACTATAAATATTGTGATTAAATAGATATGTAAGTGGTCTTTAATCATAGCATATTAATGATATCATTAAAATTTACATCGTAAATTATGTATGATATAAAATTTCAAATGATCTTTTAAAGCGAGCATGTAAAGCTATATTTACACGGGCTGCTGGTTACAAGAGTGCGTAACGTCGAAAGTGAAACCACTACCTTACTAACGTAGTGTTTACGGCTTAAGACGTCATTTCCGTTAGATATAGGCCACAGGTTCGGTTCCGGTCGGCTAATATCGTTTATTTACGGTTTCGTTTTCGACCTTGGACTTTAATTCATTATGTAAGCCAATTCTATTGTCTAGCTATTTCGAGTTAATCAAAATCTAAAGGAAAATTCGATACGATCGAGTAGATTATATTGTTTTTAAAGGTTCTTTAAGTCCAAGAATCTTTTAGATAATTTATGATTTTGTGTTAAATAACAAAGACGTATCAATATTACCTATGGTCATTGCCAAAATATTCTTGGAACATGGGGTGAATGATAAGTCGAGTGCGATTGCACCGATCGCGTCATAGATGAGGAATTTAAACTGAAACAATGCCATCTTTAAATCGCGTTCCGCGCGTGATCCGAATCTTACGAATGTGTAAACGCCGTCCGAGATCGAATGTTAGATAGAGTCGGCGCCCGCGCCGGCTCACTTCGCTAGGTGTTTGTGCGGTTAAAGGCGACATTTTTTGAATTATATTTATGTAACGTTATTTTTATTACTTTATTACGAAGTTTGCTTAGATTGTAAATGATACAAATATAAAGATTTATATTCTTTGATTTTCGTATATCCTTAATAAATGTCAAATATCATTAAGATATTTTTATTATATCTATAATTTATACTTGCTGAAAGTTGTTTTAAAAGTAAGAAGTGCAGGAGAAAACAATAATTTATGTTCTGATACCAGTGATACAAAGCTAAACAGCTTTGCTATGTGACGTGAAAATTTTCACACGAGCCTATACCCTTTGAACTCAAACTCGACCAACCAGACCAGTGGAGAAGAGTTTTCCTGTTAGACAAGTTCACTTGATGTTATAATTAATTGATCAGATTACGGTTGTGAATGCGACGGGTTGCGTCGCAATTTGTGCATAATTTGTTACTTAAGCCCATGTTCCACTAATATTTTATTCATAAATACATGTATGTTTTCCATAATCTTATTAGTTAAGAATAGGTAAAGCTTTATTATAGTCCATGGTGCTTTACAGAATTTTTATTTTATTTTAAATTTCAAATAACTATAGATAAGGGTAGTAAAATAACTTTTTACATCGAGTACTAGGGCAAAAATTAAGTAAACATGGTAATTCCTCAATGCTTTAAAAAAAACTTATGACTCACATTTCTGTACATTAATGATTGTAATCGTGTAGCTTTTATTACTTTTAACCCTTTATTATATTACTAGCGACTCGCCCTCGCTTCGCTTGGGCTTTTTCCTAGATTTAGCACAGGTAAGGCGCGGAATCTGCTAGTTAGGCATATAAACCTTCCTCTTGAATCACTCCATCTATAAAAAAAACCGCACCAAAATCCGTTGCGTAGTTTTAAAGATTTAAGCGTACTAAGGGATATAGGGACAGAGAAAGCGACTTTGTTTTATACTATGTAGTGATATACGTTCGAGTTCGTAGATAATTACATTTTCGCAGTCACTATAGATTTCTACCCGAATAACCTAGCTATTACTATACCAAATTTCATCAAAATCGCTCCTGTGGTTTTTTCGTGATGTGGTCACACAGACAGATGGACAGAAAAATTCCAACAGTTATAGATTCGGCTTCGGTTTCAATATATTTTAAGAAGATTTAAAAATGTATTGCATAATACGTTTAGATTTGACTCATTTGGCTTTATATTTTACGTATAGAAGTACCTATAAACAAAATAAAAGGCAAACAATATTAATAAAAACGTACAACATTAAATGATTTTTACTACCAAATATTATTTACGTGTCCTAAATACCGATAAGACCTTGCATTAATAGAGTATAACATTTAGTTTACAAAGCATTTGACCATACGACGGTACGTTGAGCAATAAAATAATATGTATAATTATACACGGCCAACGGACGAGTCGGCGACTCGGCCACCTCTGACCCGATGTACCTGAGATGTCACTTGAAACTATGAATTATATTATAGTTTCTGTAATTTCTAATTTTATATCATTGAGTATATCTTTAATTTTATTTCTGCGAACTTAGTTATGTCGTTTGGTTGTTATGTTGTAAAACAAACTGACTTGTTGGATATTTTTGTGGATTTATTTTGATTTTAGGACGGGAAGGCTCTTCCGTGACCATGATTGTTCTAAAGCATTCATTACGTCGAGTACCAAAAATTTAAATGAATCCTCGAAAAAAACCGATAAGATCTCCAATATTTTGATAAATCAAAAATATTATGACGGGACATAGGGAATATAAAGTCATTTTTGAGTCTTTCGTTTGTGTATGTTATGTGACAATAGCTTTTATTTATATTAATGTAAAGTTTATTTATTTTATTTAAGCTCTTAGTTAGGGATGGTTGGATATTGATTTTAAATTAAAATTTGCTCTCTTGCATTAGAAAAGTTACTTATCAAAAATTTTAGTCTCGTTTTAAACGTTTCAACTAAATATTACATTGGACAACGAATTTCTAACTCTAAACGTAGAAAAATCTACTTCGACGTACAATTCAATCTCAAACATAAAAATACAATCTAATTCAAAAGCCCTTTGCAGATCCTTGAAAATCCTTAGAATGTAACGCAGACGGTCATATATGGGACCATTATACGAGCTTAAGTATTTATGAATACATCCTATTAGTTAGATTGCATGAACTGCCAAGGTTAATACCGCATTGTATTTAATAGCAAAATAAGGTACGGTTTTATTACTCCTCCGCGTCACTGTATGCGCTTCGACCAGATTTATTGCTTCACATCGACTTTTCTACGCATTGAAATAAGATTCACGACTACTATAGTTGTAAGCACAGTGTTTTATGCAATCTCCTGCCGTTAAATACATTAGCTGTATAGAAATTCGGTTGAAAATTCATCCCTGAATCAGAAAACAAATTTATACTTTCAAGTACATATTACTTATTATTTATCGATACTAAAAGTGCGGATTTTAATGGTACAGCAATAAATTCTAAGAAAGGTGCACCTAATAATCTATGTACTAGTTAGCTCTGAACTCCTCATATCGCGGGAGAGCTGAAAAAGGAAATGTCAAATGCATTAAAGAGTGTAATAACATTTATTATAGAGCCTCTAATAGCGTCCTGCACTCGATAAAGCATTGAATTATATTCGTATGGTTATTGAAGGTATTTTATGCGACAGTAAAGTGGACGCGCAAAGATTTTTAGATTTATTATACGGAAATTGACTATGTGATTAATATTCCCATTGATGGATTGTGCTGAAAGTATGGCAGAAATCTATGAGCTTTTTATATAGAAAATGATTTTTGATTTGACTATTCAGACAACTTTAATATTGTGTCATTATTTCATAGTGAAAATAAAGTATTGATTAAAAAATTGTAGATAAAGTAATAGACAAACAATTAAATTAAAATTATAAGAACAGTGATAACTGAATAATAGGAAAATCAAACATCCATTAAATGGATACTACGTTATGCGATAGACCGTGAATCAACAAAACTTAGCTTATATTAGCTTTGCGAAGTTTCGTTAATGTAAAACGCCAGTCATTACTACGCGAAATCATTATCAAACATCGAGGTCGTAATATACAAAGTATCTCCCATAAATTTTGTTCTGAGCAAATTCTCTAACCCATTAGGACTTCATAAAGTAAGGTATAAAACTTATAGCTTATTTTATAGTGCTCCCTTTGCGCCTTACCTACCGCAGTGTCTGGAAATCTAGGGACTTGCCTGGCATCGACTGGTATTTTTATTTGGTACTAGTTCGAGCCTACGGCTTCGTTCGTGAAGTGAAGATCTAAAGCAACCTATGTAGGTGTGTCTCGAGGATGAAATTTACGTTCTTGGCTTTTATCGAAATCTGTTCAGCGGGATAAAGAGTTGATCAATCAAAACATATTATTATATATAATTTGAATAGATGAAAAGAATTGTTACTGAAGTTCATACATTGTGGTAAAGTAAAAAAAATCTTTTAGAGACATTAGTGTTAAAAAAAAATACGCTATCATAGTAACAACTTTAGGTCCTAGTTGGTGTGAAACTTAATGACAAGAAACAAAAGCGATACGAAAAAGCTCGTTTTTGGTGAAACTTTTAAGGCGCTAATAGTATATCATGAATTAAAATCAATGCTAATAACCCATGAATATATTAGACATGACACAATATATAAAAATAGAGAGGATTTAAACGAGTTATTAATTATTATACAATACACAACTGTTATTTGCATGCGATATTATGTTATTATTGTGAAGCAATAATTCAGTTCGTACCATGTCTTTCCGTGAAGACTGCACACGTCCACCTTGGTGTTAAATATATGCTGACATAATAAATCTCTACAGCATAATTGTGTTATTAGTTAACGCGACACACGCAATAGGAAAAATACTATATGGTTTTAGTCTCATTGATTGCTTGGTCTTTACATCTGATGACTTTTATGGTTATAAAAGCTGGATGGATTTGGATGAAATTTAATGTCAATATAGATTATGATTTGGAGTACGTAGTAGAAGAGAAGCCAGAGGAAGTTCCTAGTGTAATATATTTTCTTCTTATTTGATATTTTCATTGACATCGACACAATATCGATTAAACTTATTTTCTATTTTTTAAGGTATGGGATTTTACTTGAATTTTTGAACGTATTGTTATAGTTTGTTTGGTTTAAAGCTTCTTAGGGTTAATTTATTTAATAGATTGATGTTTTAACTAAATTTTTCTCAATAAATGAAATTCTACGAGAAGTTTTTGACTTAGTTTGATAGTTAAGAAATTAGCGTGTATAAACAAACAGAAAACATTTCACACCAGATTTATATATTAACAATTTATAGATAGTCTAAATATTTTATGTTGATTATTGACAATACTTAATTGGAAGTATAATTGGAAAGTTGTAAAAGTAGTTTATTATGAAGGAGTGTCTCTGTCACAGTTTATTTAAAATTAACGACGTGATTCTAAATTACGGCGCCATTTTATATTTTATTTGACAAATCGTCTGCAACATTGTCCTGACCGGCTATCAAATGCTAAATCATGAAAAATGAAGTACGTGAGAATAATTTTTGACCTTTTTCCGTTACTCATAAGAAATATAGTGATGTATACTTTTAAAACATTGTATTAAAGTTGACAATCGATTATTTGGAGGCCGACAGCAAAATCGATACACGCGAAGATACCGCGCGTCATCTCTCGTTTTAATTCGGAGGCGCTGACCTGAACGGAGTCTCGATGTTTTGATTACGCCTGACATTAGGATACAATCGATTATTCGTGTAATGTGAACCGATGCCGCACTTTACTACTGATATTTCGATATCCGGTTACGATTTGAAATTGGAACACTTGTGATCGATTGTAAATGTTCTTGGACGACTTAAAGGAACACCGTATTGTGGAGGAGTGCTACGATAGCTACAGTACTGTTAACAAAAAAAAAACAATTAACAATCCCTTTTTCGATCGTTCGTATAGAAAAAAGGCTAATGCTCTATGGTAGTTAAGCGTGTTTATATTTATAATATGTATGTATTTAAAATTTATATGTGTAGTATATCAACTATCTAGTATCCGTAACACGAGTCTCGTAGCTTACCACGGAACTAGATGGTGCTGTTGTAATATTGTCCCAATATAAAAAAAAAATATCCATCTCTGATAAGCCAAATAGTAAAAACATATTATGTCATTAATTTTCACCGTACATGGACGCTATTATAATTTAGAAGTGTTAAATTATATCCATATCAATATAAAATTGCGGTAAAAATTAGCGCTTTCTTTATAAATAGACTTGTTTGGTATTTGCATAAAAATTCCACACAAATTGACTTGACATCGACGAAATCGACCCTCACAGTAATAAATAATGATTTTATTATTTATAAATAAATAATTATTTAACTATAAATCTTAAGACATAATTATTATAGGTGTTCAATACATGTGATTCTTAAACGGTTTTGTAAGAGGTTATCGGTTTGAACTGACGTAAATCCGCCTATCGTTCATAATAAATCAGGTAATGTCGCTATTACGGAGCTGCTCTCAGTTGCGGTAGAGCCATCCGTCAAAATGCCACTTGTCACAATAAACAACTTAGGGATGGGCGCACACTCGATACTAACATTCAATTTAATTAAAACCTTTATATATTACATATAGATATTAATATTTTTTTATATTATATATCTGTCGTAGTTGTATGGATAGGTAGAGGTAAACAGTGATTAATTGGTTTTAGAAAAAAGTATTATTTTCTTTTTTGTGATTTAATAACTTAAAATTTTAAATATCTATTATATTCTGAAACATATTTAAATATAATAATATAATTAAAAATTTAGAATAAAAATACGTGTGTAACCGCCCTACAATAATTCACTTTGCAAAGGGACTAGCTAACGTCGCTGTACATTTCGTGAGGTGAATAAAAATCAACGCCATGCTCCAATAAGTCGATCGGTGTGCCAACAGTTGACAGTTTCATAAGACCGCTAAGACAATGACAGCCATTAGGCACTAGCTATTGCCACGCGAATTCGAACCTAAAACACAATTTAGCACAGGATTTCAATATGAAAATCCTTTAATGATAAATCAAATGGAGGATACGATAGTTCAAATTAGATTTGATTTGTGTCGTCAGAATCGAAACGAATCGATTCACCCCGTGAATGGTATTGCGAATAGCAATATTGTTTCAACGATGACGGCCGTCGCAAATGAACCGTCTGATTTAGATCTAGTTTATTTAACTGATATTAATTAAAGTTAACTACAAAACACTAATTCGTTTAAAATACGTCTAATGTTAACAAAATAACTGTAAAATATAAGCATGATGATCAAATTTTAACTTCGGATATATTCTGTGAAGCTGTACTTAAATCAACCAAGAATTTTATGCCTTAATAATCCATACACATTGTACGTTAATAGGCGCATTCAATATAAAATATTAGACATAGCCATATCGTAAAAATAATATATTTTCTATAAACTAAAAGTTACATCAAAATAGCTTTAACGTGAAACTCATTAATCTAACTCTAAAAGTTGGCCGTCCAATTAAGAATACAGTAACAATCCGATTAATTCAGTCTTCGAGGCCATTAAAGGAGTTTCGTTTTCTTTGAGTTCGAACTAACGCGGGTGACAAATTACGGTGAGGCGGTGTCTTTTAACTACCGAGGCTCGCGCACAAAGGCGTACGGCGCCACAGTCGATTGTTCGGAACAACGCGATTACGCACGGAGATAATCGCAGAAAACCTTTAAAAACAAATTAGTAACCATGATTTATTACGTACCGCTTACGAAAGTCCACTTTGGATGGTCCATGCCGTTTTTTACTTCGCGTGCACTACTGTAATTTAGTTTTGATCTAAATTTGAATATAATTTTACGTTCTCGATGCCGAATGTCGCGATGAGACGAATCTTTTCGCCCTTGGCTTTTTTGACCTATGCCGTAAGATGAGTTGCTGTTTAAAAATGACAGTATTAGAGGCTGTTTAGTTTATATTTACATTAGATTTCGCATGCTATGTTCAATTAAAAATCAATGTATCTATTAGGTAATGTTGTAAAAATTCCAAAGTAACAATTGGGTTAGCCAAAATCTCTCACAATCTATAACCAAAATGTAGGTAGATAAAAAAACGTAATATTTAGGTACTCGTATATAATAAACCAAAATATGTTTTAATACATTAAAACTAAAAAACTTATGACATTAACTGCTATGAATTTAGTTGACACGATCAGTCGGTATTACATAAGTCGTTACTATGATGTCGGTAGATAATGACGCCAGAAGAAACTAAACGCCACCTAGGTATACTTTATATCGCATCACCTTAGTATTATAGTGAATGAGCGATGTCCAAGTAAACAGTAATTTCATGAAGCAATTAGAGCAGTTGTGATTCACACGTTTTTGCTTCGATTAATCGATGTGCAATATACTTGTACTTTAGTTTATATTGACACCTGTCAATGGAATGTAGAAAGAAGTTTTTATCTAAAGAAGTTGAATATTTTTTGAAGTCATTAACAAGAGAATTGAATTGAATATTTTAACATCTAATTATATTCTTTCTTGCACATAGAAATATAAACAGTAATGCAAGTACAAATTTAGTTTGCAACGGTATATATGAAAGAATAATAGCATGTAAGCAAAGGTATATCATAATCTAGAGTCAATATTTTGTAAATCGTGTAGTAATGGCAAGTGCTAGTCTAGTGGTAGCGCGCTTACTTGCAAAACTAAGCGAGTTCAGATTTCTGATCTCGCACCTCTAATATTATTATGTGCAAATCATTTAAAACACGATTACCTTCACTGTAAGACAAATATCTTAGAGTGAAGGAACACCTAAATGTCTGTGGAAATCTAGCAAGTTTTAGAAAGACAAATCAAAGTACTCCAAATCTATAGCCTCATCCAATTTGCATATACGACAGGACAGGCCCATGCCCAGAAGTAGGTTTTTAAACATCGTTGAATACAAGTGTATCAATGTTTAATATATTCTCTTTTTCAAGAAGTAATTAAAAATGCATATATATTATTATGAAATTACATATTATATTAAGTGTTTAATTAATCAACTCATGTTGGCAAATGGGTTACTGACAATTAAACTAATGGCTATACATTTGTGATAAGACCAATAAAAGTTTCGGACAGGTTTGCCAAGGCTAGGTCATCAGATCATTTCTAGATATATATTAAATATCGTCTTTTGTTAGTTATTTTGTTTTAAATATATTTGGAGTGATCAATTAATTTGTAAGTCAAAGATCAAGTTTAAAGGTTATTTGGATTCTATTATTTATTTAACGACACGTTTGGCAACGTTTGTAGTTACTTGGCTGTGCTAACGGTCGAAGGTTCGATTTCCGCTGGGGGCATCCATTTGTGTTATGTTTATACAACAATCATAGGTGTTTATTTTTATAATATATTTGTATTGAAAGTTATATAGGTTTAGTGCATCATCTATCTGGTATCCATAACATAAGCCTTGTTGTCCCAACATATTTATAATTTTTTACAGCTTTACACCTCCAGATTCCTATAGATTCCAGAAAGTGTGAAAAATCCTATAATTAAACGATCATGTCAAAATTTACTTGACAGAAATAACAAAATACTGTAATTAAATAAAACAATTACCTAAATCTAGAACTATATTTCAAGGTATTTCGGCACAATTTCATTCATTTTACGGCCTCTGAACTTAATATTGCTCAAGCAGTCATATTCCATGACCAACCTTGCCTTTTCTATTGAGATCGCCAACACATCATTTAATCATTATAATCAATCAAAATCATCTTTGTATGTTTTTTTCGCCCTACATGAAGGCTTTAATTTCATAATCCTAAGATTAATTATAGAAAATGGGTACTATGGGTAAATTTAGCAGGTCATGGTTTTATTGTAAGACTAGCAAACTCAGCCCGCTTCGCTGGGCGGCAATTAAAACAAATAAAACGTTATTTATAATCTTCTAATAATATAAAAGTAGTCTAAGTTACTCCTTATAACATTAGCTATCTGCGAGTGAAAGTTCCGTCAAAATCGGTTCAGTTGTTTCAGAGATTAGCCGGAACAAAGAGACAGACAGACAAAAATCTTCAAAATAGATTTTAATGTTAGTACCGTATATACTTTGAAATTAAAAACAGACACTTTAATTTTATTTGTATGTAGATACTGATATTTGTTTAGTAATTAGTAAAATAGATTTGATTTATATTGTAATATATTGCGTGTTGTCATTGAAAATGTCTTCCTGCAAAGGTAAATGGGTAATTGGCGTCACGGTACTCGTGATCAGACGTCAAAACTAAAAAACATTGATAGTAAGTACATAGAATACATTTTAAATACGTTTGTATTTTAATGATGGAGTAAAATTTTAAGTTTTTAGTTTAAAGGGTTCTGATATATACATATACCTTCCTCTTTAATCACTCTATGATCTATTAAAAAAACCGCATCAAAATCCGTTGCGTAGTTTTAAAGATCTGAGCATACATAGGGACAGACAGACAGCGGGAAGCGACTTTGTTTTATACTATATAGTGACTAAATACTCATTCTCGCATTGTTTTAAGATAACGTATTTTCAATCAGAATGAATGATATTGTAAATATCGCAACGAATTTCGCAATTTTTAAAACCATTCTGGT
Organism: Boloria selene; assembly: GCA_905231865.2. Lineage (NCBI taxonomy): Eukaryota > Metazoa > Arthropoda > Insecta > Lepidoptera > Nymphalidae > Boloria > Boloria selene. Next base: position 834,642 of record HG993145.1, read on the forward strand.
TCTTTAAAACAAATGGAGCTTGTAAAACAAAACGAGCTGCTTTACGTAAAACCAATTTATATCGAGTGCGACAGAAACAATGGTGCTTGCGTCAGTGTCACAGGATGCAGGAAACTCGGTCAATCTGCGTAACATCCTAAGCTAATACTTAGCCTAAACTATCAATAAGATGTCGTTGCTTAAAGGTCGTTTAAATTAGTATATTTAACTTGCGATGTACCCAATAGTCTTAGTTAAACTTTAGTAATTGTTAATTTCTCAGATACGTGAATTGTAATATTCTTCTTGAAAAATAAATGATCTTAAACCTGATATATCTAGTACATTCAATTTAGCATTATAATTTAATTTATAACCTATACATATAATAATTGAATCTGGACGTTAAAGGAGAATCTTTTTGTAAATGTCGTTATTATCGAAACAGTAGCCGTATTTATATTTGTTAGAATTTTTCTCTGTCGGTCTGTTTGTGATAGTATCACGAGAAAACCGCTAAACAGATTTTGATGAATTTTAGTAAGATAATAGTTTAGTATCTAGGTTAGCATATAGGATACTTTTTACTGCAGAAATATATCTAGTTTCTGAGAAATCTATGCTAACAGGTAAAACAAACTCAAAACTCACTACAAAATCTAAGAATTTGGTTTCCAGTCGCGTACGTACGACGGGCAGTACGCGGGCAGACCTGCGGGAAATACTAGTATGTACTAAGTTATAGCCTAGTTAAGTAAAATCCAATAAGAATTTATGTATCCTCCGCTCGAGAAATCTAAATCTTGTTTATTATGCCCAGGAAAAAAAATCGTAACGGACTAGTTGCGTGAACGAGTTATTCATGTGGATCTCCCGGAGCCACTACGTGTAAAGTGCATGCGATTTTCCCAATTTACGCATTAAATTTCATAAAAATAAGGGCAAATTTTGTTTGAATGTATGAATAGTAGTAATTAGATATAACGATTAATCGGATCGTGTTATGATACGTATTGATTTGTTAGGAAATGTGCGTTTGTATTGATTTTTTTTTAATTATTAATGATTTTTATTTAAAACTAAGTAGGTATATCTTTTAGATATTTAGATAAAGATAAAGTAGGTAGGTATATCTTAGAGATTTTTTAATTAAAATATGGTTCAAATGTCCTAAATGATTTTCGAAATTGTGCTCTTTTTAGTTAAAAGTATAAAAATAGTAATTTTTTATATATATTTTTATTTAATAAATAGTATTTTTTAGTGAAACTATTTATAGAAGAATGGTATGAAAAATGGTTTTAGAACAGCCTTGATACAATTACTCGAAAATTGCTTCAGCCATTTTCTACGCCGTTTCCTATTTAAAAGCAATTATTTCAATACGATTGAATATAAATCGGTATCGATAAATACTTTGAATAATATTAGTGAAAATTTATATTCGAGTATTAAGATATTGATTTTTTATAACAATTTTTATCTTTTAATATATAAAAATCTTGTCACAGTGTTAGTTATTGAACTCCTCCGAAACGGTTCCACCGATTTGTAATGATTTTTTTGTGTATATTTAGTAGGTTTGAAAATAGGTCGTAGACTATGTTTTATACCATTATGTGATAAGGGTGGCCCTATATAGATTTTTTTTATTTTTTATGTTTTTAATAGTAATTAGAATGCGGGCGGAGCAGCGGGAATTGCTAGTAAACTAAATAACTTTAGTCCTGTATGAGATAGTTTGTTTGTTATATACGAGATATAGTTTTATTAGTTTTTTTCAAGTCAGTGATAATCTTATGTATGAATGTTAATTTCTTAACTTCTGGCTGGAAGGTTCCTTTATATATAAGTAACCTATCCAGGATTTCTTTTAAGAAACTAACGGTGTAGGTCATACCAAACTGTAAAAACACAGGGGTAAGGTAAAAGTGTAGATATATAAAACCTTATATAACGGAATATAAACTTATCTTAACTTATATAAATGAACATGAAAATTATAAAATATATTAAAATAAAAAACCTACCTTGCATCCCTCGCACGTAAATGCACCGAAGTGAAAGCCGGCCGCCGGTTCGCCGCACACTTTGCACTTTTGATTCATCTGCAAGCAAACAAACAAATAAGTATATAACATTGAAAACACAAATAATAAATCTTATACACATAAATCTTATAAATTTTCTAAATATTTATATATATATAGGGTAAACAGTATTTCAATGGTTAAAATCTTCACTATTATATTTAAAAATCAGGCCAATTTTAATGATAAAACAGCGAGATTACCAAATACTAAGTATATATTGTTTTAAGTTGGAAATGTTTATAAACGCATGTTGAAAAAAAATCTTTTGCTTCAATTCGAATCTCCGTATGCGTGTATATACTATATAATAACCCGAGTTTTGTTCTGACATTTTTACAACAGCGCCATCTAGTTCCGTGGTAAGCTACGAGGCTTGTATTACGGATACCAGATAGCTGATATACTACACATATAAATTTTAAACTAAATTTTAAACATACATAATATAAATATTAACACCCATGACTATAGAACAAACATTCGTGCTCAACAAATGAATGCCCCCAGCGGGACTCGAACCTGCGACCGCTGGCGCAGCAAGTACGGTCACTAGTGACTGACCCAAACGTGTCGTCACAATCTGATCGGTGGAAACATTAAAACAAACCTACGTATATTCATTTTTATTTATATAGAGTAATAAAATAGAAGATCGATTTAAAGGTCATATAAAAATAAGACATGTATGTATAATCTCTTACCCGTATTTAATGAAAATCGAAGGAAATAGTTTTTCTACAACATTTCTTGTTAATTTTTTTACAAAGTAAGCAATGTGCTCTTATCGTAGCTGTAATATCGAATCCGTCTCAAACCCAATTCGATGTTAATACGCCGTGACGAGCGCTTGCAATCAGTCATTTAGCTGTTAATTTTAAGGATCGTGGTGCATGTTATTGAATGCATACGATAACTAGAAAAACGATAATTATGTTTCTATTTAAACGGAGTTAGTTTTTTAAAGAAGATTTGTTTCTACAATTTTTTTTTTTAATTATTTTGACTGGGATTTTAGGTTGTACTTAACCTTAAATACTACTGTATTTTCGCAAAATATTAATCGATTATAATTTATTTCTTTATATAATAAATAAAATTGAAGTGTCTTTTGTAATGTCTAAATAACAGCTTTTTATTTATGTTGGGACATTATAATATATTATGTATTTATAAATGCAAATTATGTAGAATTATATAGGATATTTGAAAAAAAAAACAAAATTTTAAAAATTTAAGTTTTGTCTATCTAGTCTGGCTAATGTCCGAAACAGTTGGACTGATTTTGACGAAAGTCTTACTATATGATAGCTCATGTTATAAGTAACTTAGGCTACTTTTATTCTACTCATATTAAAAAAAAAATCAGCATTAAATTATTACAATTTGTTACTGAATGTCATGTGTCTACTACCAGTTTGGAAAGAAGAAGCCATAGACATGAAAAGAAATGGCGAAAGAAACTCAGCGGGATATTAGTTTGCGGAACTAATATCATTAAACTTATGCGGACTTACTTTAAAGACTAATATTTATAATGCTTTATTTTGAAGTAGGTAAAAGCTTTTTACTTCGTTAGAACAATGGGTTGTAAATATATAAGTATAATATAGTATAGATATCGATGATGGCGGAACAGGTGCGTAAAGATGTGCCTGCTACGATGCACATTATAATCTAATAAATATGATTTTTTATGATATTAATTTTTATTGAAAATTACATTTTACTTTATTATTAGCCTATAAAATCAAGCAACTTAAGCAGGGCATGCATTCAAGTGGTAACAAAATCCTACGCCGCGACAAGATGGTATAAAAGTTTTGTAAAATATAGAAGAAAAGAGGGTAAGTGAAATAAAATGATGCGATTTAAATTGTAATAATATGTAACTATCGATTAATTATAATTCTCACTCCTTTTGTTTCTTTCTAAAATGTGCAGTTTACTATTGGTTCTTACATGCTTTGTTTTTTATATTTTTTTATTACTAATACTTTTATTTTACTATTTTAAAAGTATTTAATTATAGCCATTAAGCTGGTTGCAGAAAAGGAAAAAATACTATTTTAGAGATGTTAACATCTACTTTATTACTATTTACTAACGTATTTATTTTCATTATACCTTTAGAATAACTAAAACGGCACAAAGTTCAAAAAGACAGTTTCGCGATACAAAATCTCCAGCGTTGTAAATACGCATCCGGCGGGTACTTCAAGTAAATCACTCTGCAGGGGGTCCTCTACGCTTATCGCTCATCACGCCGGCTCTAAATTAGATTGAACAAGATCCCACCTATAGCCTTATTACTAAAGCAATAGAATTCAAAATATACTGGCTATTCATACACCATAGTATGTCCCAATGATTTGTCGGTTTTATGATATCACCTGCTATATTTTAATATTAAAGCTCGTTAAAACGTGTGCGTTATGGAATCGCGGTTTTCGCTGTTACTTGAGAAGTTTAAGTTGTGTCGATAATTTGGTCATATAATATTTGATGTAAAACTTGACTTGAGCTTTTTCTTATAAGTTTATAGCATATATTCTTAATATAAGTATATATATATTTAAAAAAAGCTAGATCATCTTTGGTTAAGTTGTCGGTGAGGATGTAGAGTGAAATATATTAAAAAAATAAAAAATAACGTATTTTCTTACATGTTATTCTTACGTTAGATCATATTATGTCAATGTTTTGATATAATTTAGATAGTTCTTAAAGGTCCATAAAAACTACATGACAAGACGTTTGGCACAGTTTGTAATGACTCTACTTTTTGTGTCAGCAGTTGCGTGTTCGAGTCCCACTGGGGGCAATCATTTGTTGTGACCGATTGTTGTACTCCAGTTATAGGTGTTTATATTTATAATTTGTCAATTGTATTAAAAGTTATATGTATATGTGTAGTGTATCAATTATCTGGTATTCGTAACACAAGCCTCGTAGCTTACAACGGAACTAGATAGCGCTGTATTATACAGTCATAAAATATTTATTTATTAGTAAAACAATTTTTACTTGATAAAAAATATACCTGCAATATATTCCATACTGTTCCATTATTATCTCAACATCACACAACAGATGATCCCACATCATGTTTCTGATTTAAACACACAAACATTTATCATGACTATAGAGCTATTTAGTCGAGTGCCGTCAATTTTGACGTTTCCGTAAGATTAATTTAAGAACCTTCACACCTTTATCAATTTGGCCGATACCGACACTTGGGTATATTACAAAACAACGCTTTCAAACCTCACGTCAACCAAATATTAAGTAATTAATATGGTAATTGCATGTCTAGATCGCATTCGAGATAAATTATAAGTTGTTGACGGCCCGTTCTTTTGCCAAATCGGTACATGTCATAAAATTTTGGTTCATACGGCCCAGTGGTCTTTGGGAGGTGTCAAGTGATTTTGCACTTAATGTTTTTTTGGGTAGAGCTTATAGTGGATTGTGGCTTGTTAATTTTGAGATGCGTAAGTTCAAAACACGTAAGGGCATCTGACAAATTAATTAAATGATACTGTAAGGGAATCGAACTGCTACATCGGGTTACTCGCTCGAATACGCAGGAGTACTGATCGGGTGTGTTTTTTGAATTTTTGAGAGCGATGACCGCGATTTCTTTTAAGCAAAATTTCTTAAATTAATATAATCTACAGTTTATGGAAATTATCTCGTTAAATAATTTTAATCTGTGCAGAGGCGGAGATGGGAGATAGCGCTTTGGTTTCAGTTTCAGTGCCCTGTATTTCGTTTTGACCTTCAAGTAAAAATCATCTTGTATTACGACTTAGTAGGTATATTCTAATAAGATGTTATTTTCATTTTCATATTGGGACAATTCATTTACCAGCGGTTACATAAGTTGGGATACGAATTTAAATTCTTATAAGAATAGCTACAATAGTAAACAAAGCGAGGATTAGATAGTTAAAATAACATTATTTCTTTTTAAAAGTGTCTTCATGTTTTATAACCAAGATATACAAATAATCGCTTTGATCACAGCGATAAAGTGATCTTATAAATCCTATAACTTTCTTTAGTAAATAAGCCATATAATGCAAAAAGAATTTTTCAAATCGAACCAATAATTCTCATCTCCTTCATACATAATATCAATCTATCAGTAAAATCGGTTCAAATGAACAGGTCGCCGCTATTAGAGCAGTACTGTTGGCCTGGACGAATCAGTGTGTGTTCGAGTAGATGCGAGCGTGTGAAGCGGGCCGGCCTGTCATTTGCCGCGACTATTATGTACCGACTCCGTGGGAAAACGGGATCTATGGGAATAGCATAGCTTTGTAGAAATCGGGAAGATTCCAGAATCGATATTTGCTGTGTTAGGTCTTAAAATATCATTTTTCAGCAATTTATTTTACCTCTTTTATAGAAAGTCCATAAATTAGGCTACAAAACCTTAAATTTACGCGATTTTATAAATTCGCGCTGACTTTACTTATATTGGTTTCATGGTACTATGTCTGAAGCTAGCAAAAATCTGAAATGTGAAGATAAAATTATAACAAATAATATATAACACAACACATTGATTTCACATAAGATTCATATAATTTACTTAGATAGAATGCAAAATGCATCCCATAAGAATGTATTTTTTATTACATCAGAATTACATAAGAACCCATAACTTAATAACCTTAACCTACATGGTATAAGCCATTACAGAGCGTACAGGACGCCACATTGTTATTCTTAACAGCAAGTGTGTCACCCTCCATGAAAAAGTTCCATTTCCATGTCGCACTCTTTGAAATTTCATTAACGTAAGGGCTATGCGAAACTCGTTTTGAAAAATCTAAATTCTAAGGCACAAGTATTTGCAAATGCCATTTTCGTGCTTCGTTTTATAATACGATTGCGCGGAATACGAAATGTACTTATTAATTAGGTCCATTGTTCTACATACACCAGCTACGTTCGCAAAAGTATATCAATATACGTTAATGTTGACAGCGTAATGTTTTGTTCGCTTTGCATTCTTAGTAGGTGATCACAGGTTCGATTTTTGTGTTAGTCTTTCAATTCTATACATTAAATGTTAATACTGATGCCAAACGAGTGTCAACGAAAACGAATTAATAAATTTTATAAGCTAAGTCAATAAAACAAAATAACTTCAAGGAACTAAGATAAGTTCATCACTTTAAATAAATTAAAATTTTGCACTAAAACAAATAAAAAGTATAGCGATTCTTAAAACCAACACAAAAACTACAAATGCTCATTTATTATTTCGTTAAATCTTCGCAGCAAAAAACGATTTAGGAGTAACAACTTAAAGTAATCTGTCAGAGACTTTACACTCGGGCATGTATCATACTCATATCTTAATATAAATATGATTCGTATTAAGACATTGGCCTGAACTACTGAGCAATCAAAATATATGATATGCGGACAGACTGAGTTTTTTGTTATATATATAAATGGTTTCTAAAGTATTGCTTTATACGTAAATAAGAGGTAATTTATTCTTTACATTATTGGAGTTTTAGTAAAGACCCTTAATTTTATAAATGAAATTATCTTTTCGCGTTACGGGAGAGTCTCTCCCGTACCATGATTGCTGTAAAGCATTTGAAATCCAAAAAGATAGTTTCATTTGTTATGTCAAATATTCGGGTAAACCTAAGAAAGTATTGCCCCTAATTTTTTTTGAAAATATAATAAAGCCTATGTCACTCGGGGATAGTGTAGCTTCTCAACAGTGAAAGAATTTTGTAAATCGGTTCTATAGTTTCGGAGCCTATTCAATGCAAACAAACAAAAAATAAAATCTGTCCTATTTATAATATTACTATATGTATTTATAGTATATATAAGTATTTATAGTATATATTATGTGTATTTATAGTATATATGTATTTATACTAGCGACGCAACGTTACTCCACTCGGATTCGTCCCTACGTTTTAACGGTTCGTATTGATTTTTCAGACTTGCGATATTTTTCCGTAGTAAATCTAATCTAATCTATAAAAAATCCCAGCGATATCCAATTTGAAAACTAAAATGTTAAAAACTATTGATTCGGCCCCCTCTACCAATAATAATGACTATTTCAATAGGATTTTAAAAAAAATAATGTATAGGTTCGACTCTATTAGAATTTTACTATAAATATACGAGTTGAATATACGAGTATTTCTGAGTAATTCTTGTGGTTAATTTACTTAAACTGAAATCCAATTGGAATAAAAATGTTCTTTCTTTTAATTTTTATTTATTTATATATTATCTTATTGTTCCATCAACAGTCAAACAACAAGTCAGGATCTCAATACATATTTCTTTTTCACTAAACTACCAACATTTTTTAACGCTATTTTGAAAATATTACAAATGCACGCCTTTTTACTATAAATACATTGTATTCATACGAAATAAACAAAAAAATATAAAATATTCATACAAGCATTACACGTTCAATAACAAGCTGTAGCAAGCAATTCAGACTATCTCGCCTCTTGCCCTGTATGTAAGGAAGAGCATAACAAATTATCGCCTATCAAAACGAAATCAAGAGATCGCGGCGCGGACTGCGAAGATATTACTGATTTTATGATGGATTATTATATTACTATCGGGCCTGCTCTTTAATGTTTAATCGCTTTAGAGTCGAGATAGTGATCTAAGTTCATCGGGTTCATAAAATATGCTATAAAATGTTAGTTAAAGATTGTGGCTTCACTCAAGAAAACTAGAAAATCTAAGCTATTTTATTATCCATTTTGATTAGAATTATTGAATAAAAAATTTTTGGACATACAACATTACAAACAAATCTAATCTATACTAATATTATAGAGCAGAAGAGTTTGTTTGTTTGTTTGGTTGAACGCGCTAATCTCAGGAACTACTGGTCCGATTTGGAAAACTCTTTTTGTGTTGGATAGTCCGTTTATCGAGGAAGGCTTATTTAGGTTCATTCCATTTTGATTAGATTTATTTATAAAAAAAATTTTGGACATACAACACAATGATACGTATATACAAAACGAAAGAAGACACCAAATTGTGTGACAAGCTCTAAGCTTTAACCTACACTAACAAAGCTTTATATTTTATTGTAGTATAAAATACACTACCCCTATGAAATAGCGGCAATGCATGAGATTTTTAAAACTTCTCTTAAGCTGATCTCATCAGCAACAATATATAAATCACTACATATTATAAAACAAAGTCTGTCTGTCTGTTCGCGATAAACTCAAAAACTAAAGCACCGATTTCCATGCTGTTTCCGCCAATAGGTAGAGTGGTTCTCGAGGTTTTAGTATATAATTTCTCAAGTTTGTTTATACTAGCGAAACACGCGGCTGCGCTCGCACTAAATCTAGGGACGAACCGGAGGGTAGCGAGTGTGAGTCGCTTGTAAATAAATAAAAAGTAATTTATATCCATAAAATAGTAGAAAAAAAGTTTATATAATCAACAGGCTCCACTAAATATCTATAAGGAACGTATAATTGAACTCGTAACCTACGACTAGTTGATAATATCACGTATAAATCTACACCTCTTGAGAAATTAAAAGAAAAAATATATCCAGTGCCTATTAAAACAAATACAGGTATTATAATATGATTAATGTTTATTTTACTTTGTAGTACTGTGGAACACTTTTTCCAAGTTATTATGAATTTGATACGCTTACCTATCTGTGAGAACTTGGCTTACATTTTGAACGCTTTTTACTAACTCTATCCTCGTTAACTTAACTCAATGTGATGCGGTTGGACTTAGGTTTTTATATATTAAACTTGAAATAGTTTTGTTTGTTTGTTGTTTAACTATGCTATAATACGACTTTTAAACACGTTTGGTTCAGTTTGTAGTGACCCTCTGTACCACAGCAGTTGTCGCGGGTTCGAATCTATCTGGTTCGAGCATAAATGTTGTCTAGTCATGGGTATTAATATTAAGGTAAAATATTATGTATGTATGGCTCTTTCAGTAAATTACTTTTTGGATAAATTAAGTTTTAGGTGATGAATATATAAACAATAGCTTATTTATTCAGAAAAGTTATATGCTATCACATTGCGACTCTTTAAAGAGTTACATTTAATAAGATATGTCATGAGTCACGGGAAAAAGCTAGTATATATGTATGTATAGTATAAATAGTAGTAGTAATATAGTATAAATGTATAGTATGTATATTATGCGTGTATAGTAAAAAATATGTTATGTATATTTATGTGACAAATTACTTATGCGAGGAATGATGATATTTGAAGAAGTGCCTTCTAATAGGTGTTTTAAATTCTCAGTCTCGCTTGCGGTTAAATTCGGCCATGTGTTTATCGTATAGCCATGAAAATGACAGAAGTGTTTAAATTTATGTGGTTAGTTATTTGTATGGTTAAATTAACATAAATACAACATTGTAATTCGATATTGGAATAATTTAAATGTTTAAAAGTAATATATATTTAGTTAAAAGATATTATATATTATATAAGTTAAGTTTAAAAGTATTATATCTTATAGTTAGTATTCACATAATTTTGAGTTGCATTGTTATTGTAGGTAAATGTAAGTTCGATTTATTTTCATTTTACATCATTTATCTATAAAAAAATGAAAGTTATTGTTAATTTAACAGCGTATTGCTACACAAGTATAAAATCATATTATGGTATTTAGTTGACACGTCTAAAGGGTAAGTAGGTATAATGTAATATTTGACGACACGTTTGGCTCAGCTTGTAGTGACCTTGTTGCTGCGCCAGCGGTCGCGGGTTCGAGTCCCGCTGGGGGCATGTATTTGTTGAGCACGAATGTTTGTACTCCAGTCATGATTGTTTATATTTATAATATGTATGTCCTAAAATAGTTATTTATTTATTATATTTTTTCAAATCATATGTTGTGAGTTTACCGCCAATCATAGAAAGAAAATGCCTCATACCTATTAACTGCCGAAAGAAACCCATTAGGACTATTAACAAACACATATTATATCAAAAAATATTTCCTTACAACGTACGGACCGTAAAACCAATCTTTTTTAGTTATAGCTAAAGTAATTTTATCATTTCAACATGCAAGTACATGTGTCGAATAGCAACACAAGGGTATTATGCGAGCGCATGGCTGGCGCACGTCGCGTCATTATTGCTTGACCTGCGCAATTCGCATCGATATTGCACTATAACTCGCGATTCACATGATTTTACCTATGATTTTTATATAATAAAGCCTTAAATAGGTTTAATTTTAAAAGGTAGAAGTAATCGTAAACTAAACACGCTTAGAATGTCAGTAGTTAGAGATATCATGATCACAAAAACAATAAAACCTAAAATAAATTTGCTTCATTCTTATAAGAAAATAATAAAAACTAGAATTCCTTTTAACAGCAATCGAACTCGAAACCTACCAAAGCAGGCAAATTACAAGTAAGAAGTAAAGCTCCGACTTTACTATTTATAGAATTTAATCATACTTTAACTAAGTATTAAAATATACATAAGTTTTAAATCGATTTTGTTTTATTATTCACAAGAGATATATTTCTAGTTGATGATACCAATATTTTTCAATTAGCGGCTAAATCACTTGGAAATTAATAAAAAGTTTTAATTACTCCATCAATACTCATTAAGAATCCCACAAACCATTGATAGTAGTTAAAGGGCGACTATTTTGTTTTAACTAAAGCAAGTTGTGGTAATAATGTATCTAGTTACATACATTATAAGACTATAAATTGTATTTCATTTTATTATCTACTAGCATTTCCCGCGGCTTTACACGCGTTCTAAAAGCTGGAAACCAAATAACTTTTTTGCAACATTTTTCATTGATGCTCCGCTCCTATTGGTCGTAGCGTGATGTAATATAGCCTATAGCCTTCCTCGATAAACAGACTATCCAACACACAAACTCTTTAACCAATCAAACAAACAAACTCTTCAGCTTTATTAGTGAAGATGTGGTAGTTTCTCAACGTTATTCCTTAGTAATAGTTGTGTTAAAATCTGATGAGCTTTACGGCTGAGCTTACAACTTTGACATTCACGTAATAAGAATTAATATAAAATGTATGAAGTTCAAATTACATACTGTACTTTTAACTTAAACGTAACTGTTATTTTTGCTTAATTGTAAAGGAAGAAGCTTTAATTAAAAGCTTTAACATATATGACAATAATCTTATTGAGGCATTTCTTATTAGAAAATCGTATTGAATGTGTCATTATTTAGAACTTTTGTCAGTCTGTCTGTCCGCGAGTGTATCACAAGAACACCTTCACAGATTTAAAAAAAATATTGTGATAATAGCTAGTTATCCGAGTCAACATATAAATTGCTTCTTACTGCGGTAAAATATCACTGTATCGCTAATTAGTTATATATTTATACTTATCAGTGCGAATCGATTGCGGTATGAACTATAATGAAACTGTTCGTTTTAGCTAGATCTTGGAAGAAGATAAAAGCCATATAGAACTAAAGCTTATGAATATTAGACCGGAATATTAACTAAACACCAAGATAGTAATCGCAAACGTGAAGTAGAGCCCAATTAAATTACGCATTGGACTTATTCAAACCAATTAGAGTTTTGTATGTAAACTATGGGTAATCGGTAAAGCTGTATCAGACGAGGTAAATTGCTTAAGTAGTGACTTATTAGTAACGCTTGAAGATCTAGGGTAGCGGGTTCCAATCTAGGTACTATAAATCTGAAATTTATATATCTAGATATCATATATACTAAGTCTGTAATCGCGAGTGGTCTCCACTGTAGGACCAAGGATTGACTAAAAAGTAAGAGTCCAACAGTCTCCTCTGTCATCATTATCAGGGATAACGCATGATGGATATACCTAAAAAAATCAAGAAAATAAACTAGACATATATTAAACTTTGGCTTGAACTAAATACATTTTGGTTTTTAGTTAATAATTACCTCTACTTGTTAGTTAATGCCTTTGTTCAACACTTTTATCAAAAGTGTGAGCCGAAACTCAGGCTACTATTGACGATATCGAATTTAAACGTTAGTACATCACTGTAGCAAAATACATATTTTATACTATTATTATTACTGTAGTATATTTTTTTGGAAGTTACGCAACGAATATTATACAAATTGTACAACTGTTTGTCATTCCAAAAGGGCTTTTCAAAGGTTTCGGTGATCAATATCGATGATTAATCGATTTTACTGATCAATAAAATTCAGGGCCTGACATGCGATTTCTCGACATGCCATGACAAATTGTTATGACAAAATATTTCACCAGTTGCATCAATTTATTCGAACCAACCCCCCGCGAAGACCGAATCTCACGTATATCTACACAACGTCGGGCATTCTATAGTACCTTATGGTATAGGACCCCATACTTGCCTATCGCCCACATTAGCATTTTAAACGCGTAACGCAGGTCAGAAATGACGAAGCATTCTGAATTTTCTTTCAATGAAATATATGTGAATGGTACGATTTGTAAGATGACTCGGAAAAATTCACATCTGCTTATTTTAATTTATTGATCTGATAAAATCGATTCTGAATAACCAATGCAAATACGAGTCGATTAATTTAATTATACAATAAAAATATATAATGTATGTATAAACTATAAATCAAAAATCTATTAAGAAAAATTCGTTGATTTTAATTAATAAAATTTTGTTATTTCAACAATAATAATCAATTAATTCGAATTGTATTATGGATTTATAATATTCATCAAATTTTGATTAGTCCTTGATGTATGCATAATTGGTAAACATTGTGAATTTAGACTAAAGTTTATATAGACGGAGACCGCTATAAATGCCGAAGTAAAAAAACAGTAGCTTAAATTGCTTTTTATGCTACTGTCTAGATTTTGTCTTGCTCTTTTAGATTCAAGGCAGATTTTTTTATTAAATTAATATACTAGTAATACTTTCTTAGGTTTACACGAATATTTGGCATTATAAACGAAATTATTATTTCGGATTTTGTCGCGGATTTATTTGGATTTTTGGTTCCCGAGGTTTCGAATGCTTTATAGCAATCATGGTCACGGGAGAGACAGTCTCTACTTTCTCAGCGAGAAAATCCGAAACGATTTTTATACTAGATTAATATACTAGTTTTGTAAATGAAATATGAATAATAAAAATTAAACTGCATTCTATCTCGCCCCCTACCCTTTGAAAGTTACTGTTGCTCATTTTAATTTTTTACAAATCATTTGATTATGTATTTTGAAACTGTCTATGACACTGTATATTGTGCCTTAGTTATGTAAGGTTCTAAACTCATCATCATCATCAAAGCGCTACAGCCCTGGGTGGGCCTTGGCTTGGTCAAGCAAATTTCTCCATCTGAGGCGATCTTTAGCGGCCTCTCTCCAACTCCGTACTCCCAAAACTCTCATGTCCTTTTCCACTCCATCAATCCACCGGCCCCTAGGTCTTCCTCTGCCTCTACGGCCCTCTGGTTTACTGTCAAGCAACTTTTTCGGGGCTCTCCATGCGTTGCACATGTCCTGCCCATCGCATTCGTGACAATTTGATGATTTTGACTACATTCGGTTCTTTAAATAGTTCATAGAGTTCGTGATTGTAACGAATGCGCCAGATACCATTATCTTGAACAGCACCGAAAATCCTCCTCAGGACCTTTCGCTCAAAAATTCGCAGGCTGTTTTCATCCTTCTTACTTAGAACCCAGCATTCAGCCCCGTAAGTAAGAATCGGCCTAAGTAAAGTTTTGTATAGGAGTATTTTAAGATGTCTTGGCAGAATCTTAGATCGGAGGTAGCGTAACAGACCGAAATAATATTTGTTTGCCGAAGTAATTCTCCTTTGAATTTTCTTTGAGGTTCTAAACTAACTTAATGTATTTTTGAAACACATGATATTTACATAAGTATTAAATAACAAACCTTAATTTTAAAATTAAAAATAAGCTTAAAATATGTCTTTATTTCATACATCTTTCGTACAATAACAAAATAATATAGTAAACTTGATTTTAAGCATGGATATAAATAGGTTATAAACCGAAAAGTGCAATAGTCTAGATGTCATATGAGTTTAATATCTTCAAATATAAGATTAGTCATTATTAGAAATAGTCACTAGTCACTAATTTCTTAGAAAATAACAAAGACCGTCTACTTCTTACTGTCATAGAAAATGTACAGAAATAAAAGGGCTACATGTTAAAAATGAAATAATCATCGCCATTGTTACTCCAATTACATACGTATTCATGTACCTAACTTCAAGTCAATAGGATAAAACTATTCACACTGGATTAGAGCTATCTTCGGGCCATTCCTGACCTCTGACATCAAGCTCGATGACTCGTATACATTACCTGACTTTTAACACTATTGTTTGAAACTGGCCTTCTATCAGCAGAAATAGAAAGATTCATTAATATCGATTTTATTAATGTTGTATGATTTCGCATACAACGCTACGAAAGTAGAGAAATTCTAAGGATTTCGAATGACATACATAAAATCTAGCGTAATTAACTGCCTTTCTTTAGCGAGGTGAATTTACATTTTATAGGGTTTAAATTTTGTAATTCATATATGAAGCTAATATAAATTTGAATTCTTTTGTGTTAGTTTGTGAAATTATGCTGTTTTATAGCGCTGGAGTTTTATTCATTCTCGAACTCGAGGAATTAAGAAAAGTATGTGCTTTTAAAGTATGCTTATTGTTTTATTTTTACACGTCCATTTTAAATCGCAAAAATTAAAACGATTTTTCAATTAAAATTTAACAAATAACTAGTGGTAATGGGCTAGAAGTTAAAACTCAAGAACGGCAGGACCAATTTTTATGATATTTCTTTTTTTTGTATTTCTCTTAGTCCGGAAAACGATAATAAGTATTAAAATATAATATTTATCAATAAAAAATATATAAATCATAACAATAATCTAGCTTATGTAATGGTTAGATAGACTCGAAATGTCAATTTCACAACAAAATATCAATTTACAATGTTTGCTTCCATAACCACCTAATCGTTGTACTGTTATACATGTAAGGATAAAGAACTAGATTTAGCGCGAGCAAAGCCGCGGGTTCCGCTAGTATAACATTAATTTAAAATATCGTTGCTTCAAATATAAATTCTATGGATAGTTTAATATTTCGCTTAGTCATATTATCGCCTTGAACAATTGATGTCACAGTATCAGAGCACTTTTGTAGAGCATTTCGCTTTGTTCCTCGCTTATTGTTCTTCATCTTTTATCTTCCAATGCGTTTTAGATAGCTTTTATTTTTATATCTTCGGTACATATTAGTGTAGACATTGATCCGATCGATAGCTATGAATGACGAATGGAAATTTAGAAACAGTAAGTTTTGAAACTCATAATATCTTATATTATTGAATAAACTATATATAAAATGTTTCGTATATCTTATAATGGCTTTAGCGATTTGGATTAAACTTTGTAAGAATTTTGCAATTAAAAATGAAATAAATACATCTTTCTTAAATATAGAGCTTGGCTCCTCAGGCAGTTGTATATATATTTATATATATTTTAACAGAATAACTTATTATTTAGAAAAAATGGGCAAGATATAGTGCAACATACACCAATTGTCCTCGTCATCATTTTTTTAAGTTGGTCTAACATATATTTAACTATTTCATACAATAACAGACAGTTCAACAATTTTCTTTACAGACAAAAGCTTATATTAGTATGTATCTGATGACTTTGTTATATCTCAATACATTATTATACCGCTTTCCTCCATTACCCTTTAAAATCACACCTTTTTATGCCGAACCGTGACTAATCAATTAGGTTAGCCTTAACTCTACAATAAACATGGTTCGTAGAACTGGGCCTGTATTAATTACTGCGATGTGCCTAATGAATGAAGCGACTGTGAAACTGTTATCTTTATCACTCAGTTTGTAGTGACCCTACTTGCTTTGCCAGTGATCGCGGGTTTGATTCCCTAAAATGTATGTATTTAACGTTGTATATGTTGGGACATTTTTTTTTTACAACAGCGCCATCTAGTTCCTTGGTAAGCTACGAGGCTTCTATTACGGATACCAGATAGTTGACTGGAGAACAAACATTCGTGCTCAACAAATTAATGCCCTCAGCGGGACTCGAACCCGCGACTGCTGGCGCTGAATATAGGGTCACTGCCAACTGTAAACGTGTCGTCATATAGTGCTAGCTTATCATGGGACTAGATAGGGGTTCTGTGTTTATTTCCCAAATATTAAATAATTTTATGGTTTCGATATATTGTATATTATAACATACACATACGCAGCCAAAAATCTTATAAAAATATTACTTGTAGTGAATCACAAGAAAACCCTGAAGTAGACCACTACATAATATTTAATACATACATATTAGATGTGGTGCACTGATGCTACTGTGTGTATAATGTAGAGTCGTCAGAGCATTGTCAAAGTACAATGCCTGCCGAATCATTCGAATACAATACGAATGGTACGCGAGTGGCGGCATTTATTAATGTGGCCGCTAATTTATCCTTTTATCTTTGCGATTGAGTGCAATAAACGGACGGATTTTAAATAAGTTGTTATGCTTGAATATATATTCTGTAAAATTAATGTGTAAGCGAATTCGATTCTCGTACGTGGCAACTGATTTGTTTCTGGTTTAGATTTGATTGCTCGTTAATTGTGCTTTAGAAGACGAGAGACAAGTTTTTTAAGCTCAAGTCTAAATATAGAGAAGTTGTTTACAAAGTATAAATCATATAATTTAAAAATAATAAAAACTTAACCTTATTAAAAATATATCAAAATTAAAGACTTTACACTTATTTACGAATTTCAAAATACAATTTAGATAACTAAATGTAAAGATAACTGTCAAATCATTAAATAGATAAAAAATTTGGCATTCCCTATACGTAATAAACATTAAAAAATAGAAATGCTTAATTGCAAAAAGATACTCCTGTCGGCACATGAAAGCTCAAAGTGCCGACAAAGCACTCATAAACATCTATTCGGCGAAAAGAAATTTTGCACAACGCAGTTTACGCATTGTTCGCTTATTACTTATGACTTTTGTGTAGAGCGGGTACTAAGCTCTATTATTTTAAACGTATTTCGCTCACTTGACTTAGGTCAGTAAAAACATAACTTTGCTATGGTTAAATTGAAATTTGTTGATTATTTAGAGTGTGTGAAATTAAATATGATTTTTTATGATATTCATTTATATATAAATTAATATTACGTTTAATAAATTATATCTAAATATTAGCTTTGTCTGCGACTCTGTTCGCGTTGGTTTTTTATGTACGATTCCATTATATCTGTGACATTATACCTATAATTTTCCTCGATAAATAAGCAATAAATTTACCATACCTTTAAATTTAACCGGTAATTCTTGAGATAAATAGAAATCGAGCTTTCGAGCTTTAAAATATTGATATAAACTACTTATTTTTTGATTATGATAAGTATATAATAACATTCTCTACTGAATAATATATACAAATTGGCCGTATCAATGACAATAGCGAGCTGTCGATTGGCTGGTTCCGCCACGCCTCTGTGACGTCAACATATAGATCATTCTAATGTCTTGTTGTTGGAAATCTTATAATAACATATTTTTCAAATTTCAAATTAATATGTGTTGTTTAAAAATGGTAATATGAAAAAGATTTGACTTCGTATATACGTAATTTGTAAGAAAAATGTTGACCAAAAGGACATAAGTAGAATATCGTGACTTCACGTGTGTTTTAGATTATAAAATTAAGGATGTAATACCTTAATTAAAACATTTTAAGAGTCATACCAAATTCGATAGACTTAAATTTAAAAAAAACTATAGATTTTCCTCTTTATCATAAAAATTACTATCACAGTAAGTTTCGCAATAATATTATTATTATATGTATAGACTCCGCTCGCGTTCTAAAGCCTGAAAAACAAAAGAATTATTTTTCTCCCGTTTTTGCAACATTTTTTATTAATGTTCCGCTCCTATTCGTCGAAGCGTGATGTAATATAGCCAATAGCCTTCCTCGATAAACGGACTATCCAACACAAAAAAGAATTTTTTAATTCGGACCAGTAGTTCCTGAGATTAGCGCGTTCAACCAAACAAACTAACAAACTCTTCAGTTTTATAATATTAGTATAGATTACTAGAGTAAAAACCAAAAAGTGTATAGATAGCCTAACTTGTCCAAGCCTGTTATTTGCCAGCGGTACCTTTACGTTTAAGCGAGTTAGTCTTAAGTGATAGTTGAACACGTCACGGGCGTCAGAATAATATATTAGAAGATGCAGAAAGCACCTGATGTATTTAAAATGTATGAAATTCACCACTCAGCCTACAATTAATTCTCTGATCTGGATCACAAAGGCCGCTTAAAAGTCGTCGATCACTATGAATGAGCCCAGCATTCATGTGTCACGCTGATCGATAACTGGGAAATCGATTCGTTTTATTTACAAATCGATAATGTTGGAGGAGTATAAATCTTTATTTTATATCAATGAGTTGATTGTTATAATATACTTTTTATATATAAATTATATTGACTTGAAATTAGCTAAAGAAGTGTTACTTAAATTTTTATTTGTACTATGGTGAATGTTTATTTGGGTTTCAATTTAATATCAATATTAGTTTTAACATTATCAGTGTTCATTAAGTGGTTAAAATTTGACCATAATAGTTTAAAAATTAAGTTAAGTTGCCTATCTTAAAAAATATTTTTAAAGATTTATGACTCTAGAGTTCGTTTAAGTTAAGTTTCTAAGCTGCTTCGTCTTTGTGTAAGTACATAATATGTATAGATAAATTAATTTATCCATTACATAAAAAATAATTAATTAATTAAGGACATAAAATACTTTTTGAATAATCGTTTCAGAAACAGACGTTGTATCAAATTGGCTTTTGTTACTCAAAAATATTTGCTCTTCAAAAATGAACACGCTAAATACAATAACCAAGATGCTCTAACGCTAAGAAACATCGCAATTAATCCTTCTAATTCCATGGAAATATTGCACAAGAGCGCTAAATGGGTTGTCAAAATCGTTTGGCCTTTGACAACACGACGGATATACGTTGTTAAGGCTGTGTCCACACAGACGACTATGCGATAGCGAAATATATTCTAATTATAGTTTTCAAACAGTAAATCACAGTACTATTATTATGAAAGTTTTTAAACAGACAGATTTGGATGAAATTAAGTATATATTAAGTAGATAACCTTTGTATATTACTAAAGGCAGCAGTCGCAAAGTAGCTTCTGTTAGTAAAAAAAAGTGCGTGTGTACAAAGTACACATGTCAAAAGTAAAACTTGAATTTCAATTAAGGCTAACTCTTCCCCGTCTCTGCGCGCCTGGTACTATTGACTTATTTTTTCGTTTCATCGAGTTTGAAATCACTACGATTCTAAAGAGTTTCACTTTAAAAAAATTGACGTAATGTCGTACTGTAGTTAATACTTAATAGCATTGCAAATACAAATGGATTAAAAGTAAGTTTAAAACTATCTTAGTTCACTTATGAATACTTACTTAACTTATGAATATGATTTTAACGCTTTTAATTTAAATTGTTTAAACGTTTTTTATCTTTCAATGATTATTATTACGCGGGATGAAGTCTTAACCTTTAATTTCAATTAATAATTAAAATAGGCACTAAGTTTTAGGCCATTTAGATGGTATCTAGATGCTAGTGTATAACATATTGTAAGACGACTATCAAGCGGCCTTGTGTCAGATTGTTTCCTCTCCGACCTTCGCGAGTTAATAACGGATCATCAAATTCGTATTACGACAGTAATATCAATGTTGTCTTACCGATTCCAACGTCCCAATATGCTACATCAGTTTACTTAGATATATAGCTTTATAATTTATTCACATTCATAGTATATACTCAATTACTCACATATGTATTTAGGTTTAAGACTAGTCTTTAATAATTTCTATGAAGCATTTTATGTTATTAGACGAGATTTTTATTGTTAGTTATATTTGTCACTATTAATATCTACATTTTGTAGAATAGTAGTATCAGAGTAGTAGTTTGTTCAATATTTCTTTCTTAGGTTTACGCGAATATTTGAAATTATAAATGAAAAATCCGAAAAGATAGTTTCATTTATAATGTTCAATATTATTATTATTATTAATATATAATTTATTAAAATTAAGTAAATTTAATACAATTATTAATAACCTATCTAACAGATAAAATCACATAGATGTTATAAAATGAAATGAATCTGAACTCAAAAATCTTAACTTCCTCTATCATTAGATCGATCGATGTTATAAGAAACTGTACTTAGTTCTAAATCCAAATTTCATGTGTATACTACCTGGTATTCGTAACACAAGCCTCGTAGCTTACCACGGAACTAGATGGTGCTGTGTGTAATAATGTCCCAACATATTTATTTATAGTAGAATATAAATTATCAGTCGAATAAAAATCTCGAAGTCTATTAAAACCAATTATTTCTCGATAGTATTCGAAGGTTGCAGGCGCAGTGACCGTCCGGGATGAGACGATGCAAATGACAGATTACACGCACTACTGTTTAGCTTATACAGATGTTTGACTTATTATTTCGTATTTTATTGCATTTTTAATCTATTCATATAATAAAATTCTATCTAAGTTGAATTTGACATTAAATAATGTATGTATATATGTATGTAAGTTTGTGTGTATGACTATTTACCTGTGTGTACATTATTTTTATTTATACAAATATACTCTATAAAACTCTGTATTGCACCCCTCCCCTATATCTTTTTTACTCTTTCTCTCTACCCAAAAGTTGCCTGGAAGAGATCGCTCTCTTAGCGATAAGGCCGCCTATTGTGCTATTTCTACTTAAATTAATTAATAAGTTTTCATGTAATTTTGGTGTGCAATAAAAGAATATTTATTTTTAAAAAATCTAATTGGTTTACATTTATTTCAGAAGGAATCTATAGTTTTTAGAATATTTGTCTGTCAGTTTGTCTGTGATTGCCAAAACCACTGCACAAAAACTTCATTAGAGGTAAGATTATATAGAGCTGGTAATCCGGATAAATATTATATAGGATACTTTTTACTCCCTTTTACAATACTGAGTTCGCAAAAACTAAGTGATAGAATATAAACTATAAAATACAGTTTTTCTTTTCTTTTCTTTATCTGATAAGTCTAAGACATATTTCACTTTCATTGTTATCTTTTGGTATATTTTTGAAAATTATTAATTTTCTTGCTATTGCTACGAGTAGTATTTGTATTATTAATTAATCTAATACATAGTGGTTTATGTAAAAACACCCTGTACATTTCATAAGCAGAACGTCACGCTGGGTGGCTCGGAAGTGTGGCAAGCGGACGGTCGTCGAGGACATTCAAATTGTGTCAATTTACATCCTTTATGTATTAACGGTTTATAGGTTTAAGAAAATATTGAAAAATTCTTCTCAAACGTAATATAAAACTTGTTTTTTTTTCTAAAAGATGCAAAATTGCGTTTTTTCAAATAATTTTTAAAGAGTCATTTCAGATATAAACAAAATAAATTAAAACTGTATATATATATACACATAGTATATATACAAGGTTGTTAAGAACTACTCAATTAATAAGGTATTGAACGATAACAGTTAGTACCGTATGTAAGCTTCATACCTAATTCCACTCAAAAAGTAATTACAATGAAGAACCAACAGACTCCCTCATAAACTTTCGCATTTACAATATTAGCATGTAACAATCAAGACTTCTAAAAATTCATTATATGTAGCTAAGAGGCTTCTAATTAACAAGTTATCAGCATATCATACTACTTGCTTTAGCATCTATAAAATTTTGAATACTTAAATCGAAAACATTGAAATATATATACGTTTAGTACTAAGTTTTAACATAAATCCTAGATTATAAATAACCTATGTAAAATCAATTGCATTTTAAGCTAGATCCGAAATTACTGACTTATTCAACTAGTCTCGCTAGGGTTATAGAGTCAAACTTTCTAGTCTGAAACATCTAGCTCTTCCCTATTACTTAAAGCATAAAACCCACATTCCATCGACACTTTCGATTAGATGACACATTTTGGGATGTAAATTAGACCTTATTACGAATGTTTACGGTACAAAATCGTTTATTTTAATGTTTTTAAGTTACTAAAAGGTGCACTCTCTGCACAGGTCGCGGGATGCGCCCAACCTTTCACGCGTGGATCGTTCTACAATAGGCGCGGTAGATTCATTGTAATGTGGAAATAAGTTGATATTTTGATAAAGATTAAGCGAAAGTATAGGTTGATTATTATGTAAAAGCCTAAGGCAGCTAAACAAACAATGTATAATAATTTATAATAGCAATACTGTAGATTTTTTTAAATATTATGTATGTGTATGTATGTAAGTAATAAATATGTTGAACATTATATACAGCGCCATCTAGTTCGATGGTAAGCTACGAAGGAAGCTTATGTTACGGATACCAGATAGTTGATATACCACATATATAAGTTTAAATACATACATATTATAAATATAAACACCCATGACTGGATTATAAACATCCGAGTTTAACACAATGCCCCCAGCGGGACTCGAACCTGCGATCGCTGGCGCAAGAAAGTAGGGTCACTACTAGGTGTCGTCAAAAGTACGTATGTATGAAAAAAGGGAAAAATATATTTTATATTAGTTATTTTGTATAACGAATCACTACATAGTATAAAACAAAGTCGCTTTCTCTGTCCCTATATCCCTTTGTACGCTTAAATCTTTAAAACTACGCAACGGATTTTGATGCGGTTTTTTTAATAGATAGAGTGGTTCAAGAGGAAGGTTTATATGCTTTAGCGGATCCCGCGGCTTTGCCTGTGCTAAATCTAGGAAAAAGCCCAAGCGAAGCGAGGGCGAGTCGCTAGTTCATTATAAAATATAACGTATATTTCGATTCATTCTGTCGCCAATGTGGCAGCGTCTTATTGGCATTCGAGTATTTCTCCTCATCTCGACCGGTACGTCTGTTCATTTATTGAAATGCTGTTATGTATGGATTGTATGTTAATCCAACCGCTCGTATATACGGAACTGAGTCCACATTTCGCGCACTTGACGTTTTGACTTTAAAATACAAAATTTCGAAACAATTTTCAATAATTGTATCTGGGCCATTGAGCTTCAATCAGTGTCATCGAAAATATAAAAAAATCTATAAAAGTACTATACAACTACATTTAAAAAAACAAATACATGTAGGTACTTATTTAAAGGCAGTGGTAGCCCAGCGGTAACGCGCTCGCTTGAATAACCGAGTGATGCGGGTTCAAATTCGGGTCTCGCACCTCTGATATTTTCATGTGCGAATCATTTTCCATCATGATTACTACTTATCTTACGTTGAAGGAAAACATCGCGAGCATACCTGCATGTCTTAGAAAAACCTAGCAAGTTTTCGAAAGACATGTTAAGTTAGCCAACCCACACTAGTCCAGCACGGTAGACTCGTAACGCTCTCGTACTGTAGGCCCGACCCAGCAGTGGGACGTTAAAAAGGGCTGATGATAATGATGAAATACAAAAAATTATTCAAATAGAACAATTTCTGAGATGCACAAAATAAACGCTTAAATATACACAAGATTTGCTCACTACATATAATAAGATATTTTTAATACCATGTTATTTATCGTTTAAAATACAAAGGTTATTATTAAACAAAAAGTTGCATCAAAATAAGTTAAACCTAATAAAAATACCTTATAAAAAATTTTAACTTTAAATCTCTCGCACTGATATAATAAGCTACATTCACAAATAACATCAACCCACTAAAGACTAACGATTAATTTGCAATCAAACATATAAATAAAAATGTTCTTTTGTATATAATTTAGTTATTTGCCTCTTGACTGAAATGATCTGTAATCAAAAGTCCATCCATCACAAGCTTTTATTATAGTGCATATTACTAAATATTTAATTTTGCTCGCATTTAAATTTAGCCTTATTTTTGGCGACTGAGCATCTAGGCAGTTTTATATCGGAGATCGTAGGTTCGAATCCCGCTTACAATTTTTTTTTAAATAACTTGGCATAAAAGTGTCAAAAAGTTTGATTAATAGAAATATCAATAAGTAAAACATGTATAGTGGTAGTAGAACCATTAAGATGACTAATTATTCGATTTTATTATAGTTATAAGATCTGCTTAACGTTATAAAGCACTAAACTAATAAACTTAAATTATAACTTAAACCTATCTTAACTAAAGTTTCCCGCAAACGAAGCAGGTGTGTATATCTCGAGATATAAATAAATAATAATACTGTAGGTGAGAATTTACTATATGGGAACGTCAAAAGGGCATCTGCCCTAAAATTATTGTAATGATATTATCTTCTAAGACTATAATTTGTAAATAATTGGCGTCTGGATTTACTGTAACTACCCTCGACCCGGCTCACGTATAGCGAATATGCAAAATCAGACATTGCTCTAAGTTTATGATAGGGTGATATACTAGCACTTTGCTATGGCATTTGTTGCTTTTATTAGAATATTTATAATAAAGTCGTTTTTACGAACGTTTTTATTAAATTGAGTACAAAACTAAGGGTTTATTTTTGGATGTAAAGGATAATTGGTTAGTCTACTTTTGAAATAAAGTATTTTGGTCAGTTTTATCTATATATATCCATATCTAAATTTAAAGTTAAAACGAAACTTGTAATTTTTGTTGTATTTTCTATTTTTTTATAATAATACAAGAAAAATATGTTTAAATTTCTTGCTTACCTAACAATAACTTAGATCAATAACTACATGACGTTTATAGTAAGAACGTCTTCTTCGACTAATTTGCGCCGTAAATATACCGTTATAAAGCAGGAAAGCTTATTGATTTTATAAGCAAGCGCTAATTTGAGCTTAGAAATTGACAAAAAATTTATATAGGGGTATTAATTACCCGCATCACTCGGTTTTTATATTGAGGCATAAAATAAGCTATATATAAGCTTTTCCGCGGTTTTGTTTATACATCGATATTAATATTATAAACGTTACAATTTTCTTCCCTTACCATCATAATATTAAACACCATTCATAAAATCAAATCGAAATATACTTCATTAAAATAGACTTTTACAAGGACTTTTGAATCTTCATTTTTACATTATTAAATATGTAGAAATTAAATTAAATATCTGTACGTGAAGAAATAACAAACAATACTTAGATTTATAATACAACTAAAAATACAATTTCAGGCAGATTGACTTATTTGGGTTAAAGCACTAACGCAAATGAAGTTTAGATCATTAAATTAATGATGAACTTCGAAAATTATCAAGATCTAAGGTCAGTCTGTATAATGGCGGCATCTTTAAACAAAGTTATGGGAAGACCAGTATCTGGTGACACACTAGGTTTATGGTACAGAGAGGCGTAAGTTATACGCGAGGCGCGGGCCAATTTGCTGCGAAATATTATTCGAGATTACGTTGGAATTAGAAGCTTGCTGTTTGCTGTGGAGCTTTAAGCTTGTATAGTAACTTTATAAATTGCAATACAAAATTAAATTGTAACAAATGTGTTTTTGAAGTATAAGTTAGTATTAGTTAGACGTTTGAAAAATTAATGTTTTTGGATATAATTTTTATGGGCTAACTCTTTTAATATACTTTGATTTAATGAGGAAGTAAGTAATGTACATAACTATTACAAATATTACAATGTGATAATGTGTTTGTAGGTTTCCCTGTCTAGTAGCATATGTGCAATATTTTTTTTGTGTAGAAATAGTTTGTGGTATACTACTCGCTATTCTGATACATTATCTATTTTGTTTATTAATAATAGTAAAATATTTTTATGATTCTATACATGTATAACATGTGTTATGAATCTGTTTTAATAAAGATAATTAAATTTTCGATGAAATAAATAAATTATATTATAGTATAGGTGACATAAATAGACATTTTTTGGAAATATTAAAACGAAATACACCTGTACATTAAGTACGACAACCCGTTACGTATGTTTAACGAAAGCTAAGCTACGAGTATTATTGAAATTATAAATGTGAACAATATGCTTATTTCTCACATCTTATACTATGGTTAAGAGTCAGTGGTCTAGTAATTTAACATTTCCTCGACCAATCCCCGTCCTGCAATAGATTGTGAGTATAATTGGTAGTAAAATGTATTGCAGTTAAAAGGTAGCCCGTTCAAAGCCTATAGCTAAAAGCCACAACCTCAATAGCATGTAATTTACGCCCGTAGGTGGACAATGCGAAAATATTCGAATTTTATTATATGGATGTAACGACAACGTTAGTTAATTTAAAATAAATTATATATTCAATTAATGTCAACGATATAGTCATTGGCGTAAATGCTTATTATGAAACACTGTACAAATAAGGTATAGTTATTGCGAATATACGCAGATATTAAAAATGATGTTGGGTAATGCTCTCAAACGTTAATAAATTATGTAAGGACAAGATTTAGTATGACGTTTAGGTACTTATGAGTTCGATTTTTCCAAGGAAAGTTAGTAATGTTCGCTTGGGAAACCGAGTGAAGCGGGTTCAGATCCTGGTTCGTGCACATTTTGATGTTTAAATGTGAGAATCGTTTGAACACCTTCGGACGCAAGGAAAGAAGCCAGCATAATTGAGAGAACCTAGCAAGCTGTAATAAGATAAGCGAATCCTGTCAACCCGTACTTATCCTGATAGATATTTCCTTGTAGTAAAGAGCGGCCCATGCCCTACAGAAAGAAGTAAAGAATAAATTATAACAATTAAAATAAAAAATACGAAAAAAAAAATCTGCGCTATTTAAAACAAAACATCAACCTTCATTCCAATAAATGTATTTTAAAATGTTACCCTTTAAAATGCATGCATTCCTTACATTATAAATGGACTACAAGAAGCTATAATATGTTTCGATTATTATCTCATTAGAATATAATATTATTACATTCTTATAAAATGGCACGCAACCGGATAATAAAGTAATAAATACGATTTTTTACTATGCCTTATACAATTTCATTAATATTGCAAAACAAACAGTATGGGGCGAATTAGTTTAATGTTAATTTAAATTGTCAATATTGTTTGAGTAAGCTAGCTATATATAAAATACTAGATACTTACGGTTTCATCCGGTTTTTACGTTTTTTTATGGTAAAAAGGAGGCAAACGGGCAGGAGGCTCACCTGATGGGACGTGATCACCTCCGCCCATGGACATGCGTAGCCGGCCTTTCAGGAAAGGGAGGGAGGAGGGAGGGAAGAGGGAGGGGGGACGAGACGGAGGATGAAGGGAAGAGGGAGGAAGGGAGAGGGAGAAGGGAAGGAGAGTGGGCCTCCCGGACTCTCACTCACCGGACGAAACGCGACAGCATAGCTGCCACCTCACGCCGGTCTTTTGTGAGAGAGTGGTACTATACGGGGCGTGCCGGCTCATTCGGCTGCTACCCGAAGGTAACAAGCATGACACTTTAACGGTAAGTATAATATATTTCTCAGAAATTATATATTTTCCTGGAAAAGAATCAGGCTATATGTTGACCAGAATAACCTGCTATCATCATACCAATTTTTATCAAAATGTGTCCAGTAGTATACTCGTGATAAGTCACAAACAGACTGACAAATTCGACCCAGAATTTTGTTACAAAGGCCTTGTATTGTAAGCTTTCAAAATTTACATCACGACAGATGTGCGATCCCATAAATTACAACAAAACCTCAACAAAATGCACGTTAATGTTCTCCACATATCACTATATTTTTACTTATTACAAATTTCGTCGCGATATTATTAACTTTATTGCGATTACTATCTCAAGGATTCATTTTTGACATTTTTATTCGAATTTATTGAATCTGTAGTGCTAAAACTCTTTTCTTTTACTATAAAAATTAATAACTCTAATCACGTTAACACAAGGTTGGTATTTCTATGGCTTTTACTTATAACAATATATTGTAAGTTGGTGGTCGTGTGACCGCTCTAAGATTTTATTATTTTGAATATTGATATTTATTTCTCGTATTTGTATCGCGATACTAACGTTCCCAGCGGGCGGCGAGGGTTCCTACACCAAATTAAAGCTTAAAGCTCCAAAAATAAGCTTTAAAATCTATTGACTCTTCATCGTGACCCTTTAAACGCTTCAAGGAATCGCAGGTCGCGTTTTGTTTTCTCCCAGTTGGAAATCTTCGATATCATCTTCAAATTGAACTAATAGTCCCCTGAGATTTATCACCATTTGCTATTGAATACAATATTTTCTTTGTTTTAATACGAACAAGAACATTTACGAGTAAATTTAGATGCGTAATTTCTAATAACTTGTTCAACATAAGTATCGTTAAGTAGCAGAGTTGAACGTCTTTTTACTGTATGTCGCCTATAAAATGAAATATGTTGATAGTGATCAGTAAAACCGATCTTGGCGTGAGATCGTCAGGAGATGAAATAATATAAGATATTTATGTTCTGATGTGATCTAGCAAGTGTCATAGAGCAAGTTGCTCTTTCCTCTAGAAAATAGCCTTTATTGCTATTAGCATACCGATAGCGTACGAAGATGAGGTCATGTGACAACGAATACTCTTATTTAATTATGTTACCTAAGTTGTATAGCAAAGAAATAGCAAACCAGTCGGGTATGCACCAGATTATATATAAGCAAGTAGCATCGTTTATGGCAATATAAAACAAATATGTAAAATAAATAAACGCGTAATGTTGCCTTTATAAATGTTAAAAACAAGTATGCGCTAAATGGAAAATGTTATTATAACTAATAATAGTAGCGATAGATTTAATTTATACAATAATATTCTAAGTCGTATCTTAAATTAAATATTTTTGAAAAAAGCTTATTGAAGTAGTCATGATTTTCAATATAGAGAATTTTTGTATGTCCGTTCGATTATATTTTACGTTACTATTCTATTTAAGAATATATATTCGTTTGTTTGTCTGTAATTACATCACGAAAAAATGACTGAACAATTTTGATGAAATTTGGTACAATTTTAGCTTTAGCTGGATATCCAAGTCAAAGGATACTTTATATTAGTGCCGAAAAATATTTAATTTACTCTAACTGTTAAAATTCACGTAGAGATAAGCCCAAACGGTGCGAGGGTGAGTTGGTATTGACAATATAAAGTAGTTCAAGTTGTATATAAAGATTGTTGCTGAGACAGGTACGAATTTTAATTAATTTTACTTTAATTATTTCGTTTATTTTAAAAAAGGTGAAATCGTTATTTCATATAGATAATAGAAAAATTACGTAGAATTTCATACACTTGCAAAACAAAGCCATGACATAAAACATCAACAGTATTCCAAAAACTCGTCCAAGGCATAAGTCGTACTGAGAATGCTCGAAGCGTTTCGTGCCCCCGTAATGACGCGCCCTAGCGTATGAGAATCTAATGTAATTGAGACTTCTGCGACTACTTAGCCTTCTTTGACTTCAATAACTGTTGTTTGGCTTCAAGGCGTGTAAATCACGGGATATGGTTCGAAAATTGAAATTTATGAACAGTACTATTGATCGGTCCTTCGAGCCGGATGTAAATTATTGGTGAAACTATGCAAGCGCTATGAAAATTTGATCTCTAGGTTTGCACAAGTTTTGTATTGATTTTGCACTTTTCAGTTTTTAATGTATTAGTTATTAATCAGTAGTTTTATTTAACGATTTGTGTTTAAAATAAAATATTTTAAATACATATTAAATAAAAATAAAGGAAAAGGAATCATCTATATTGCATAGATAAGTAGATTATATATTAAAGAAATTAAAGGTATGAATTATATTTTTTTAATTAATTTCTAGAGGTTGATGTAGTAGTCTGTGTTGTAGTAGTGGAAATGATCTGTTCAGACTAGCCCTGAACAAAGACGAATTTAGGAAGATGACTGCCGACCTTCAGTGATGGAGAGGCACTTAAAGAAGAAGAAGTGGAAATAGTTAACACATGGAAACATTGGAAATGCGTGACCCGGGATTTGAATCCGTTACACTCGGTATTCTATTAGTGAGCGCGTTACCATAGGACTACCATTGCCTTTTATTTTGCTTTTATTTAAATTGACATTTAATTAATTGATAATTTGAGCCGATAAAATAAGTTTGATACTAAAATTTCTCTTACACTGATAACATTGTATTTATTAGTATGCCTTAACCGCTCCTCGTAAAGATAACTTACGTAGATGATGATACTTTTAGTGAAGTAACTAGCAGGGATTGTTAGGTAACATTTGTGTTACTCGTACATTGTAAAACTTTAAAAGCTCAGGAAACTTGACTTTAAGTTTCTATTAGTTTAATTTAATATTAAATTAAATATTATATTTTTTATTTTTTTATGAAAAGGATGGAAAAGGAGGGTTTTTAATTTCGAAAAGATCTCTCAAAATATTTTTAGGCATCCCGTAAGCAAAATTTATAAACATAAAAAAGTAATTAAAAGTATTTTAAGCAGTCATTTCGTGTGCAAACACTATTAGTAGCTTAATGTAAGCGATATGTTACTAATTGAAGTCCATATATTAATTCCACAGCCCCGGGCCAGCAGTAGCTAACACCACTTATCTTTATATAGATGATATTTCAAGATACACGTAAAACCAATGTAATAAAAACTGAGATGGTAATATTGATGTTTATTTACATTTATAGGTACAACTCTAATTAATTGAATATACTACGATTAGAATGACTGTGTAATTGATTAGAGTTTTAGTTATTATTTTCGTTTTAATCTAGGATCTGGAAAGTACATCGGTTTACAAGAATATTGGTGACTCGCTCTATGATAAGTACGGAAAGGAAGAATACATAATTTATATTATATAATATGTATATAGAGTACTTGTAGGTTATATTTTAAGGCATTTGCGTGTGGAACTGAAATAATGACGATGAGCTCTCAACTATTTCTCTACTACACAAAAATTCATAACAAACCGTTGCCAAAAAATATTGTATTATTAGGATAAAAGAACAATACTAAAATAATAAAATTAATAAATAATTCTTAAACTTATATTACTTTCTGTTATCAAATAATTCAATGAATCGTATATCGCGTTCCCGCCATTACGATAAAAAGTATAGTTCTTGTTGTTTCTAAAATTTATCCCCAATAGGGAAAGGCAAAGGACTATGGTCCATACAGCCTACTAAAAAGTATAGTCAACGTGACAGCTCGGTCACAGATTATTAAATATAAAAATAATGAGTTTATCCTTATTGTATTTTATTTACACAAACCGCAGACACTGCAAAAGTTCAAGACAAATAGCCCCTTATATAAAAAAAATGATAGGTATATATTATTTACTCTTTTCTTTACTATAGGTACATATATTTTAATTTTACATAGATAAATATAGACAAAGTCAGAGGAATATATAAGTTTATAACAAATGTGATAGCTAGGATCAGTTAGGTTGCGGCGTGGGCGCGGCATCGTGGGAACTTAGAATTGCCCACTTCGAGCTTTCTTATGTAAGTTTACTATATATTATTTGTGTTTTATGTCTTGATATATAATAGGTTGTAATTAATTTCTCTATTTGTGCCATTATATACTACAATGTAAATAAAAAAGTGATATTGAAAGTTTGACTTGTTTGGTTAATTGTACTATTGTTTAAACAGTATGATGAGATTCGATTTCCGTTTGAAGTATTTTTTTTGTAATTAAAATGTATATTTTAATTTTATTTAAATATTTTAATTTCATAATATTTATTATTTTAACATATTATACAACATAACATGTATAAAATTTATTTTTTCTAGACGATCTTTGCTAGAGATTTATTAAGTAGACATACATAATGCATGTTTTTACGTTTAAGATTAAAGTATTCATACTATATTAAGCTTTATGAGTTGTATATATAATTAATAATGGCGCCAAAACGGTATCAACTGCGCCCACTCTAAGCCTACACGACCCATTGTTGTGCCTATAAAATTTTGTTTTAGTTATAGTGTTACAATTTAACGTTCTTGAACTAGCTTTTGTTTCAATTGTTATTATTTAGAGAATGGATGTATGGAAAAATGAATATTTTTAAAAAAATATTATTTTTACCATGGAAATCTTTATAAATTATAACATATTTGATGAGACATTTGACTCAGTTTGTAGTGACTTTATTTGTGCTAGCGCTCGCGGGTTCGAGTCCTGGTGGGCATTAATTTATGTGACGAGCGTTAAAGGTTATTTAGCAACCGAATGGGCCGGCACGCCCCGTATAGTTCATTAGTACCACTCTCTCACAGAAGACCGGCGTGAAGTGGCAGCTATGCTGTCGCGTTTCGTCCGGTGAGTGAGAGTCCGGGAGGCCCACTCTCCTTCCTCCCTCCCTCTTCCCTTCATCCTCCGCCTTCTTTCCCCCCTCCCTCCCACTTCCCTCCCTCCTCCATCCCTCCCTTTCCTGAAAGGCCGGCAACAAAAGCCAAGCTTGCAGATGTCCATGGGCGGAGGTGATCACTTCCCATCAGGTGAGCCTTCTGCCCGTTTGCCCCCTTTTTACCATAAAAAAAAAAAAAAAATGTACTTTAGGCTCGATCATATTTGAATTTTAAAGTTGTATTTAGTAATATATATATCCCTTGATATTATTTTTTATAATATTTATATCAATTCTACATATTATGTTCGATTTACACCTTTTCCATGTGCCATTGCGTCGAAAAAGAGACAGTTGGTACAAGTGAAGTCGCTCTCTCAATGTAGACGACCTGAGTTATGCCTTGTTTTGCCATTACAGGGGGTCAGAGTTCAATTCTCAAAAATGACAACGCGAAAGGCGAGCGAGAGAGAGAAACTTATAAATAAATCATACGTGTGAAAGAGATAAAACAATGCCTCAGGCGCCGGACTATCCAACGATATAGCTTAATTTCTAAAAATCATCTTGAATTTTAATCGACGTCTCTATTTTCTTCAATGTAAGGTTCAAAATGATGGTGTTTTATCAAAAGCATTTCTTTATTACGTGTTGAAATGAGGCGATTACAGATTTTGCAACGCCTGTGATATATCGGTTTAATAATATATATTTAGAATGAGATTACTTTCTGTGTTCGCACGTCATGCTTTAACTTTGATTTTTTTATTTTCAGTACTTAAATATAAATATTTGTAAGTAAAATGGGCAGTGGTAGCTCAGTGGTACAGTGCTAGCTTGGGAAACCGATTGATGCGGGTTTAAATCCTGCACCTCTGATGTTTTCATGTGCGAGTCATTTTCACCATGATTTCCACATGAATACAGTGAAGAAAACCATCATGAAACCTGGGAACCTGCTTGTGTGAGAGAATCTAACAAGCTTTCAAAAGACTTGTAAAGCCACTTTGGACAGTTTGGTGGACTATGGCCTGATCCCCCTCGTATTGAAGGAGGTCCATACCCAGCAGTGGGACGTTAAAAACATGTAAAATACAGTGTAAATAATGAATATCATAAAATAAATTTTTAAAATTAATATTAGTTTAGAAAACAAGATCTGCTTGTGTAAAAGCAGATCTTATTTATTTTTATAGCGCATATTTTATATCGAAATGTGCAGTGACCCTTAACCGTCTCTACAATTTGTATCAATGTTTTATGGATAATCGAAAGGTGTAAAATCGATATTATTTTACGATCTCGTAACGAAGTGTGAAGTAAAGTCGACACGTACGTTAAAATCCTGTTACGTCATCAAATCCTTATGTCATTACTGATAGAATGTGTATTTAATCAGCATTAGGTTAGATTTTCTTATAATTGTCAGATATATAAAGTTTATTATTGACTCAACTCGGGAATAAAACTGCCATCTCAATGCTGTAAATAAAATCTAAAGTAGAAAGCTCAAAATATGCTGGTAGTTAAAGTTTATGTTATATATGTAGCTTATATGGATTTTAATATAAATTTAATCGCTAGAAAAATACTATTTTAACAGGATATCGCTCGTTATAAACTAGTTTTTAATTTAACTACGATATAATATTACTTGCACTCGTAAATGCTACTTAAGATATATTTTATACTTAATCACAGTGTTTTAAATGGTTTTCAAAAATATACTTTCCCGTTTCTTCATACAATGAAAGTAAGTTACTCCTTTTAACATCAGCTATCTGCCAGTGAAAGTACTGTCAGAATTGGTTCAGCCGTTTGGGAGATTAGCCAGAATACAGACAGAAAAGTTGTGAGGTATTATTTTAATAATAATTTCATATTCATTTAGTATTAAACTTGTATTTCAACAGTACAAACAGACACTTCAAATTTATATTCTATATAGATAGACAATACACGTGCATAGCTTGAGGCGAAAACTAGTTATAATTTAATATCAATTTCGGTACAAGTGAACAATATTCAGAGGAACGCGGAGGTGAAACAATGAGGCGTAATTCTTTCCTCTACACCGGAGCTCGACCCGACACCGTTCTGTGCAGAGTTTATTGGATTCGCCTTTAGATATTCATACTCGTATACTTTCTACAGAAAATTGAAATTAGTTTTTGAGTTTATCGCGAACAGACAAATACATAAACAGAGTTTGTTTTATAATATGTAGTGATTAGTACATTATAAATGAAACTATCTTTTCGGATTTTGTTGTTTTGGGAACCAAAAATCTAAATAAATAAGCGACAAAATCAGAAAATATAGTTTCATTTATAATATCAAAAATTCGCGTAAACGTAGAAAGTATTAATTTGTACACAATTTAATATAATATTATAATAAAGCAAATCTGAACTAACCTATTTAACTTAATACTTCACTGTGTAAAAACGGTTCATACCTGAAAAATAAAAAAATATATTATTACCATTAGTCAAATTTATTTTGCCACACATTAAAGCCCATAGTTAAATATTAGAACAAACCAATTTTTTTACGTGCACATTATTTAAACATGATTTACAGTTTTAACTCCTCTGGGAAATCAACTTAGAAAAAAGTGGGACCATATTATGCCAAAATTCGTGCTAAATCGGCTCAAAAGTGATTAGGGTATCACTTACTGAGATGCAAATTCTCAGGCGACAAAAAATTCATATAAGCCAGTTCCTCCATTCATAATATAAACGTCAAAACATAATAATCTATTTCTTTGTTAGCATTAGCGTGTGGTTACAGTTACTGTCCAAAAGGGTTACAACTCTATTTGTAATTTGATTTATGACATCCATTTAACTTATTTTTAAGTAGTCAAAGATTAGAATCTTTCTAAGAAAGCACGTTGCTTCCCGACAGTGTATAGCGGATTATTTTTTGTTTCTTCAAATATTAGATGAATGGTTTTGGGGGTTTATAGACAATTTGAAATACGAGTACATGTTTTATAATTTAGATGCTTTTTTTGTGAGTTTGTGTACTAGAAATGGTAATTTTATCTTAAGTTTTATAAGTTTAAGTTATGACTTTAATCGTAGTTATTATGGCTTTGTATTTTTGACGACTCGTTTGGCTTAGTTGGTAGTGACCCTGCCTTCTGCGCCAGCGGTCGCGGGTTCGAGTCCCGCTGGGGGCATTCATTTGTTGAGCACGAATGTTTGTTCTCCAGTCATGGGTGTTAATATTTATATTATGTATGTATTTAAACTTATATATGTAGTATATCAACTATCTGGTATCTGTAATACAAGCCTCGTAGCTTACCACGGAACTAGATGGCGCTGTTGTAAAAATTGTCCCAACATATTTATTTATTTATTTATTTATATAGAGTAGGGGTGGAATTCGACAAAAACATTATGAAATTTTTGAGATAAGATACGTATGAATATAATTTACCTATAAATATTAAAAAAAGACTGTTGCCAATATTCTGTATTTATCTACTAATTTAATAATGAAAATAGCAGTAGCCCTTTGGTGTACGTTCGTTTGGAAAACTAAGCAAAGTGACTCACTCGACATAAAAATAAAAATATTTGCTATATTTATATCTCATAGTTTATAATATATTTATATCTCATACATGTTAGTAGTAAAAGTGTAAAATAATTTTCTACTTTGGCCTTATTTTTAGTGCACTACATCTTATTTTAGCACTATTATAAATAAGAAGTACTTTTATTTATTTCGTTTCTCTCACTGTTAAAGATCACGAGCGGGGAAAGTCGCGTTTCTAAATTAGCACGTTGTATTGATAGCGGACGAATTAGCATCTTTTGTTGGTCGCCACACGCCACACTACCTGTAGGCGGACCATGCGTCATTGAGGGAATGGGAAAATGGGATATTATAACACACTAGTATGACACTGAAAAATGTGTATTTCTATATATTTAGTAATACTGGGTATTTCTAAACGGTAATAGTTTAAACATAAACCTTCCGGGTTTTTTCGGATTCATTTTGAGTTTTGATTTCGTATATTTCGAATAGGTACTTCAAAGCAATCATATACGTAAATGTGAAGAAAATATCAAATATTCGCGTAATTCTAAAAAAGTGTTGTATGACTTTTAAATTATTATCTTCATAACTTATAGAAGTTATTAGGACAACAAAATAATTCATACAGCTTAGTGGGTGCTATTAAAACAGAATTTTATGCCAAAAAAGGATGTGTAAAATTAGGGTTTTACCGATTTTACATAAAAAATCGATTAATTGTCTTTGAAATCATCTTTATGAGATTTACCCACAATTATGCTCAATTATAAAAAACCCTGAAAATAGAACTATTTCAACATAAAAATATTCAATAATTATTAGTTATAAAATTTTGATTTGCTTCGAAAATTGTTTAAATTGTATTTAGTTCATATTTAAATGTAATTGTGAGGAATTGGTTTAGTAATCAAATTATTCACACTTAATTTTAATCGATGTTAATCGATTGACTCGAAAATATCTTGATCCTTTGGTAGGTATTAATTACACTTTATTTTTTGTGTTTTGTATCTTTTGTTGGTTTTTCATATATGTGTTATTAAACTTATGACTCAATCAGTAACATTAATTTATTTTAAATACAAATAAATAAGCTTTTTAAAGCTCTATCATATGAAAATTAATATTCTAATAATGTAGTATAGTACATATACTTCTATAAGGTTCCGATGAAACGTTATATCGATTTTGTAAAACAAAAAAGCAATTGTTATTTTTTAAATATTTTTCAATTGATTCCAATGTATTCAGCCATATTCAGGTTTTTTAACGTCTCAAACTAGGCACAAGCTTTTCTAACATATAAGAGATTTATTCACAACGCTGCCAAACTTCACATTATCCCTTAAAAAAGTTATCTAAGACGAGCAGATTTCCTCACAATGTTTTCAACAATTAATTTATCAAATGTGAGACCCGGGTTTGAATCCGATTCACTCAGTTTTTCAAACGAGTTTATTTTCAATGAGCTAACGCAATCCATAGAAAAGCTAAGTCCTAATAACTGTTAAAGCGTGGTATTCTTATTCAAACATCATTTAGCGCTACACATTACGTTATTCCGGAACGATTGTGTTAGCGACTACTTTTCGTGTACCAGATTTACACTTGAACGGCCCTTTCCTTCGAACCGGATAGATTTGACAGACCGATGTAGGCATTGTTGTTCTTAAAACACGAAAACATCATTTGCCTTATGAAAGCTTTCATTTCTTAGACCCACACAATTTCGATTAATTAATCAATTAAGTATTTTAGTTCTTGAGATTATCCCCAACATACACATAAACAAATTTCACCGACTTTAACTAAGGTGAGTTATAGATTTGCATGAACAGTCGTATCCAGGTCATGAAAAAGTTTTCAGAATGTGACACTTAGTATTTATGTAATGTTAACTTTTGAAATAAACGTCGTTGACCGATCCGCGGTGAGAGTGATAATAAACGCTTTTAATATATTATTGACATTTTACTATCGAAAGTAATTTACACTGTATACGTAATAAATATCACACTATTTGTTGAGTATTGGAAGCATATTTTTGTGAATGGTATTCTAAATGCAAGTACTAGGTACTTGCTTACTTACTGCCAGTTTGTATAACCTATCTACCGATAGACCGGTAGATACTTTCATACGATTTTGACAGGTTGTAACTTTTAATGTGTCAAAATAGTATGAAAGTAACTACCGGTCTATCGGTAGATAGGTTATAGAAACTGGCCGTTAATGTATGAATAATGTACAATATTTTTAATAATAAAAATACAGTGCGTTTTAGACTTAGACGCACTTTGCGTGACTTGATTATAAAATAACATTTTTTTATACACTAGCGAGTTACCCTCGCTTCGCTTGATTAGTCCCTAGATTTAGCGCGGGCGTAGACGTGAAAAAATCCGCATCAAAATCCGTTGCGTAGTTTTAACGATCTAAGCATACATAGGGACAGACTTTGTTATGAACTATGTAGTAAGATATCTTATATGTAGATAAAAATGTACATGACTATTTTTTTAAAACGTTTCTTAAAGTTTTCTATTTATAAAAACATTCCTTATACGAAAATTTAAGAATATACCTTGTTATAATTTCTCTAAAACATGAATTTAGTTTATTTTCATGAAGTCGGGTCTTTTCACGTCATTGAAAATGTGATTCAAGATCAATCAGAAACAAAACGAGCTGGTATAAACAAGGGCTCCGGGAGATCAAGCTATACGTCTTCCATAACCAAATTTACATACCGCCTTACATTTCCTATTCAATTCCTTATTTGATTGTAGATTATATCGCATACTAGTTAATATCTTTAGCCATGCTTGTTTAAGCACACTATAATACTAGAAAACCAGGTAAATAAAACTTGCAAGTGTTCTTCCTATATGCTCCTGAATCCGGCCCTGTCGTAAAATCCGTTCTTAGCGGAGGTCTACTAACTATAAACTACCTCTCTGCAAATTTCATTATTATACATCAAGCCGTTTTTCATATTTCGTGACAAGTGAGTGAGTTACCTTTCGCTTTTATATATTTATATTATAAAGATAAAAGGTGTGTTTGTTTATTAATCATAAAAACAGAAATTATTATATCGATGTTGATAATTCTTTCGTTAGAGAGCTAAGTTATTCCAGACTGCTATATTTTATATTAATATAGTGCGGTAATCTAGCTACTAAGTGCGTTTTTTTTCTATGAAATTAGAAAGAGTGAAGAAATATTTAAAAAAAAAAACTTTATACCATACATCTTTTTAAACTTTTATATATGATCAAATATTCACTTATATAATAATTAATTTTTATATATAGCTTCATCGTTTATATATAAGCAAAAATACTGTTCTTATGTAAAAATATTTTTAGGTATATTATTAAAATATTGGATCGTTTCAATAACGAAAATAGTAGTCTTATCTTACAAAACAAAAGCCATAAAAAATGATCTCTCATCTCGAAGTGTGATATAAGTCCGGATTTCACACAGAATTAAAGCAGTTATTGTTCTAAGATAAATGTTGCTGATAAAGCTGGCTGTGTAAATATGTATTTTGTTGCCTAATTATTAGGTTTCATTATACTGTGAAAGGTCATCGATTTAGTTTGACCTGGTAAGGTTAACTTCGAAATAATTTTTA
Organism: Boloria selene; assembly: GCA_905231865.2. Lineage (NCBI taxonomy): Eukaryota > Metazoa > Arthropoda > Insecta > Lepidoptera > Nymphalidae > Boloria > Boloria selene. Next base: position 875,413 of record HG993145.1, read on the forward strand.
GATTAAATTGATTATTTTAATTGGCGTCGAACGGCTATATAATTAATAAGTGCAATTATTTACGTATTACAAAATTAAAATATAGTCGAATCTGTGTATAGAATGTTTTTAAAATGTCATCGATAGTTACAAGCGATATTTCTAATAACGCAGTGGTAGCCCAGTGGTAACGCGCTTGCTTGGTACATAGTGATGCGGGTTCAAATCCCGTGCCTTGCACCTCCGATATAATGTTAATTTTATATATATTGAAAGAATGCCAATTATTAAATAAAGTCTGTCTGGTTGTTCAGGCTAATCTCCGAAATGGCTGGACTGGTTTTAACGGGACTTTCACAGGTAGATAGCTGATATTATTATAAGGAGTAACTAAACCTTATTTTATTTGAGAAAAAAGGTGGGGAGATTGATAAAAATAGTCACTAGTTATTAGTTAAAACGATTTTAATGTAATAAGTCACTTTGTAAGTTTAAGCAATCGTTTGATATTTATATCAATAAACCAATTATGTCATCAAATTGAAGTAATGAATAAATAACAATAATTATGGTATATATTTAAATTTTTACGGTTAATTTTTATGCTGTCTGTACACGCGATATTATCACGCCATTCGTTTTTGAAGGGTCAAATTGCTTAGAAATAAATGCTCTGGCGCTTCACGGTATTTTCATTTAATGATTTTTGAGATTGCTATATGTAATATGTAAGGTTACACTTTCATTTTATTATTAAATTGTATGGAAGTATCAACACTTGCTTTTGTAACGTAATAGATTGAGCTTTATGACTTTACCTAATATCATTTTAATAGTAGTGTTTTTATTTTGCAACTACTCGTACTTGTTCTTCATATATTTAGCTCTATAAAAAATCCTACTGGGGGTGGGCCTTCCTTTAATACGATAGGGTCAGGCCATAGTCCACACCCTGGTTTAGCATGGTTTGGCGGACTACCTAGACTTTTATGTATTAAAAAAACTTGTTAGTTTCTCTCAGATATGCAGGTTTCGCAATGTCTTCCTTGATCTATCCTTTTGAAAACGTTTTTTTATCCAACCTAAAAAGGCTAAATAACTAGTAAGAGTACTACAAATAAGATAGGAATCTCAACTTAATTTTCTAGTAGTCTTATAATTTGATTTACACGTGTAAAGCTACAGGATAAAGCTAGTAAAAAAACGTATGGACCATCTAATTAATATACACATGGCATAAACTCAGTTCACTTTAATTATTTCTATGGATATTTCTCACTTATACACATGCTAAGTGGCTTCAACGTCTCCGTAATCCTATAATTAGTATCTTTCGAAGTTCTAACATCTACGACCACACATGTCATGGTAAACAAACACCATAACTTAGTAAAGGTGTGTTGCTTTGCTTAAAAATTTAAATAGAACAAAAAATGTTGAGAATAATTATAAATAATATGCAATATTGTTTAAAAAATATTTTTATTTTAGTAATATTGTTTGAAGGAGAGATTAAGGTACTGAGATATGAGTTTAAATAAAAATTTGCATTGTTAGTTCCAGATAAGTTCTACAGCCTCGAATTTAACTGAACAAAATGAAAGTCTTTAATTTAACTCTTTCATATAAAAACGTATGAACAAATAAAAAAATATACTTACGTATGTGTACGTTATACATGATTCATAATAGCTGCGTTTTTGTGTATCTATGGCTGTAGAATAGTGTTCCTTCGTCAACTTTTTTTAACTCTTTAGGTAGTTTTTTACGTAGTCGATTTTTTTAATTTTTGTTATCTTCTTGATCATTTTAAAGTTTTATACTTTTTTTATTTATTGCTTTTATCATTTTTAATTACAAACGACATTTTACCATATTTGTTAATTACATTTTTGTAAGTCATGAAAAGTTAGTTGACTTGATAGGTTTTGAGAAAAAAATATGGCTGTAAAGATCAGAGATTTTAATTTTTATATTTTTTTATATCCAGTATCATAATTAAGTGTGCGAATGAAATATATATGTATATGTATATACATACACTAAATCACAGTTGGGTAAAAAGTTATGCAATAAAGTTGAAATCCGTACAATCTCACTTAATCGCTAAAAGTTTAACGCTAAACACATAATGAACTAATCAAAAACAAACTTTGGCATGCTTTAACCAATGTTAACTGCCTTTAACCAATATTAATAGTGTGGTAACAGTCAAAAACATCGATCAAACAGTTTATAAATCATAATGTACACATTGACCTACAGTTTTATGTATAGATATTTCAATGTATGCTTTTTGATAAACGTACGAGTGATTTTTTAGTTTTCTTCATCATTAACAAGGAAATTGAATTGAATATAAAAATAAGAGCTTCTTTAAAGAATAAAATAAATAAGCTTTCACTTAATAATTGCATTAAAATTTGTAATTCAAAGTAGCTTTAATAAAAAGTCAATACTTTATTAAAAGCTTAAGAGTAATCGATTTAGAAGTGATTTAAAGTTTACACGCAGATACTTTAAAATTGTGAAACGTTCTAGATTCTAGATAAGAATTATACTAACATTATTTAGTTGACAATCTCATTTACTTTAGCTTTCAATGTATTTTAATGTTTACATTAAAGTTAATATTATTAGTTTACTCTACGAAAGGCAAAATGACGAAATTTCTTAGAAGAACTACCAAATGAAAACTACTTGCTAAACTAATTGAGCTTAAAGGCTTATAAGTACATATATATTTTGTACGCAAGAAAGCTTCCGTAAGCTTCTAATTTAATAGCGCCAAGCATCGATATAAGGCAGTGGAAAAATTTGCATCACGAAGGAACAGAACTCTTGACCTCTAGCAGAAGGTGAAGCACTGATATAAAACAAAGGCAAAAGATACGTAACAGTAGCAACAATAACGCATTACGTTCACGGATAAGAGTGAAAAAGTTCGCGCTCTACTTCTCACGACATTTACACTGCAGTGCAAGTGAAGAGATAAACGCTGTGTGTAATTTATTTTGACAAGCCCCTAATACAATTATTATAAATCATTGGTTTTAACTATTTTAATTTTAAAATGTACATATTGATACCATTAAGAAATTATTCGATGCAAGTATGTATGAAGGATTTCTAAACTAAATAAGAAAAAGTCTAATTTATTGATTTGAAAGTAAAGCTAAGTAGGTATTTACACTATTGGGAATCAATTTTGATATTTGGCTCAGTTTGTAATATATTTGCTGTGGCAGAGGTCGCGGGTTCGAGACCCGGTCGGGATATTTATTTGCGATGAGTACAAATGTTTGACATTAAGTAATATTTAAAATTATAGGTTTGTGTTGTGTATTCACTACCTGGTATCCAAAATTAGATGGTGCTGTGTCATTGTCCTAACATACTAAAGTATATCTTTATAATTGCTACTGGCAACATTACTTACATTTTCCTAATTTTAACTGTTAAAAATATCGACCTAATTTTTCCTGTGACAATTATAAGTAATGCATTACAGAAATCGCTTCAGTTCATAACTTCGAATTTAACCTTGATCTTGTAATTAACTACGGGTATTACGCACGTGCCGCCGTCACCGTGACGTCTTTGTATAATTAAGACGTTAAAATGCTTCATTTGGTATAATCTTTATCTCGTTCAACTGTGTTAGAGGTAGCAGGTTCGATTTTAGTACTGTATTAGAGCTTTATCGTTTTCCATCTCTTAGAAATGGTTATTTAAATTGTTTTCTTGTTAATACTTTAATACATTATGCTTCAACGAAAAACTGTAAAATTTCGAAAGAAATCTATTTATTTCTAAATATTAATACAAATCAATAAACTACTTTTATCACTTGCAAAATTAAATTAAAAAAGGCAAGTTAAGTCATTTAGAGGGCATTTGTATCTTATATCGTTATAATATATATTAGGTATTAATGATAAAAATCTTATTTTTAACTTGCATTTAGATTTTTATTATACACTATTTTAAGCAAGACACGTGTCGAAATATTACAACTCTCATAAATTTTAGAGGAATTAAGCTTTAATTTAGTTTTAAATATTATTATAATATTATAATTATGTATATATATTTCATTATTTTAAATAAAAAACGAAATGGTTATCCTTGTTGTATAATAAAATAACTTAGCTTGAAATTATTACTTTTCAGAAATAACAATTACAGTTCACCTCATTAATTTCAATGATAAAAAATTTTGTTCGTAGCAGAAAATACACATTTTAATATGAAGCGATAGTAGCGTAGCTTTAAGATAAAGTTTTGTAAAACGCTATTTTTTCTACTATACATATAATAAAATTTTAACTGAGTGGAATCTGTATATTAAATAGAATTTTTGACTGTCTGTCTGTCCGACCACATCACGAGTAACCAATTGAACAGGTTTTTATGATATTTGGTGTGTTGATTACTGGTTATGAGGGTGGTGTAGTGGCTAGCATGTACGGTCATACATCGTGAGGTCCTGGGTTCGAGTCCCGGTTCAGGCCAAGTAACTATTGAGTCTTTCTGTTTAGTAAGTCTCAGTAACAGCCTGGAGTTGGGAAGTTGGCAGTGAGTCACCTGTGCCTCGGAGAGCACGTAAAACCATCGGTCCTGAACCTTAACTCTCTCTGGTCGTGTCGAGTAGTCGTCCCACCGAATATGAGAGTGATAAGGAATAGAGAGTGCACTTGTGTGCGCATGCACTTGTGCACTATAATATCTCCTGCGCAGTTGGCCAGTCTCAATGAGATTGGCCGCCATAGCCGGAATCGGTCGGAGAAAATAACATTATTATGAGGGTATTTGTAATTGTAATTGTCTTAGCCTAATAAAATATGCATAATATCTATATTTTAAATAGGTTCCATTCACATCTGTAATACTATTGAAAACATATGTCATTTTAGTATATTGCAAAACTCGTCGTTTTCACAAATTTATACGAGAAGGAAATTTCGGATTCACGTTAGTGCAAACTGTGGACTGACAGGACAATACCGTTAGGTTGTTATTTGTGAAAATCAATCATAGAGTGGACGACACGGTACCGTCGTAAAATTGAATTTCTATAGTAAATGTCACTCGAGTTATTGCTACTTATTACGTAGGTGGTTTAGTATGTACGATACGTGAGCGATACGATTTTATAGATATAAGAAAAAACATTAGTCTCATTTAGTTTTAAATTAAAATAACTAAAAATAGTTATACTAAAATACTTCATCAGTGTAACATGTAAGTTACATCCGCATTGAATCATCTTGATGTTAAACTTTATCTTCACACAATGTAAATAACTGCCAGTTTTATACATTAAATTATACTCAATAAAAATGTACTGTTTTTTAAATTTTTAATTAATATTTTCTTTTCTTTAGCATAGTTATGGAAATATTTACTACTACCTACTACTACCTAGATTGGGCCAGAGGTGTATTGTAAACCGAGTAAAACCTAATTTAAATCCAAGGTGTCTCACCTTTGATATTTTCATGTGCAGTAGGCCAACCCGCACTCGGCCAGCGTGGAGGTCTTTGGCGTGATTCCTCGTATTAAAAGAAAACTTGTGCCCTTTACTGGGACGTAAAAAGAGCTTTATATCAACTTGGCTCTATAATAAATAAATCATATTGTAAAAAATATGGTAGTATATACAAAACAAATAATATGATTTCTTCATCTTGAGAACATACATTGTCTTTGAATTTTATGCAAATACATAAATTATATTAAACGACGTGATTTAATAAAAAAACTGAATAAGGAAAATTATATTACTACTGACTTTATCACTCAAGTATATGGAGCGACGTTTCACGCTGTTAACTTCAATTATAATATCAAATTATCATATTAAGATAAATTAATTTTTTACCTATTTTCAAGTAAGAAAATATTTTGGAAATTCGTAAAATTTAATATTTACATATGAATTGACGGCATTAATCTTCAGAGTTATTTAAATATTTACACAACACGACAAATCGTACGGTATAAAAACTCGTTATGCAATCGCAGACTTTACGGCGCCAATTGTCGTGAAGACCCATTTAAGATATTGCAAAGGAAAAGGTTTTACACTGAAAAATTTACTGTTGTATGTAAATAGAAAATACGAAATATTTGTGTTATTTGTGAAACGTTAGTTATAATAAAATTTATAATGTTACACTCGATGACGCATTGGAAGGTGGTGTGTCATACTATGACTGACGTTGGCAGTTCGATTTCTGCAAATGACGTTCTACCTTAGCGTATATTCCCTAAATTGTAAAAACATGTATTCTAAATTTGCTTTTCCATAGTAATAAATAGCCAATTTCATACTTATTTTAAATTAAGTATATAAAAGTTTTTATAATGTATATACAAGTATGTATACAATCGCAATACAATATTATGATAATTGTAAAGTAACACATGAATTCTTAAAATAAACTTTCAAATAAAACCTCCATGACCGAAGTCATTTTTCACATCTCAAACACAATTTCTAAAAAAATCAATAATAACAAGCCTGTCGACAGTAACATTGACAAATTAAATATCAAACGCTAACAAATTTATATTTGCAGTTGTTAAAATGAAGAAAGCTCCAAGAGTTATATCATTTATTTGGGCCGCAGGTGTAAATATATGTTTGTTGGGTGCCATCAAATTTTCGCTAGAGTATAATTAGAGGTGAGTGACGCAAGAGGTCATGTGAGTGTGATACAAACTATCTATGGGCAAAATGTGGTACAAGGCATAAGCAACTGAGGTCGAAATTATGTAACTGCCATATATATTACATGTATGAGAATTAAAAAAAATGCTATTATCTTAGTAAATTATAAGCCAATTCTCTTAATGCTTTAATAATAAAGTTATAATAGAAACTACGTAGCAAGAACTATAAAGATATCGGTTGGTAGGAGGTTTTCTAAGTAGTTTAAAATTGCATGATTTTAGGTCTTAGATTTTGAATGAAGTGAAGAAAGTCAATAGTGAATTTGTAAGGAAGACCGGATGTAGAGAACACCATTTATAAATTTATAGTTAATAATTAAGATTTTCTTTTTTCCTTTTAACTTAGTCGTAGTTTTAAATTTTAAAATAACATGCACATAGTTTCTAATTGCGTTTCCGCCTCCGCCTATATCTTAACAACGATTTAAAATTCCGATTCAATTTAATTATAATTAATAGTTGTTAACAGTATTGTAATTAATGATTCAAACCTTTACGCTACTTAGGGGTGAGTGGTTCACAAAAAAGCAATCATTTGTCTATCTTTAATGACGAACATTATTAAATAGGTGTTTGTCAGGTCGCTTATTGATTTGAAGTCAAGTGGAGAAAGAGAATGTCTTATGTCGATGACAACTAAAAACCTTATTCAATTTGAAATGTCATTACTTTTTGATAGACAGCTTTGAATTTATTCTAAGCCGATTGCCCCTCTCTACAAATGTAGAGTCAGTTAAAAAGGTGTTTGTAGAGTTCATATATATAAAAAAAATCTTTCCACAAGAAATGTGTGAGAGAAATTCGTCGTTTTATTTTATTATACGATTATCATTTCTATTTCACCAAACGCTAACTTTCATTGTGTTTTATATGAGAATTATGCTCGCTTGAACATTATACAAATTTAAGTTTTAAGTTATATCGCCTATAATACCATCAATGGTTGATAGATGGAGATATCACGAAGTTCCAATAAAATGTAAGTGCTTTCGCCGTAAACAAGTATGTCGTCCATGTGTGCTTAGGAGTTATTCACAATGAAAGAATTAAAATATTTATAATTCAATTCATTAAGTATTCGCCCGCGGCTCCGCTTACCTGTGCATAAATATGGCCTATAAATATGGCCTACAAGAATTTTACTCTTTTTTACTACTACTAAAGAAATTATATTCAAAATTGACTTTCTGTAAAAGATATCTATTTTTAGTACAATTAAATAAGAAGTACAATTTTTGATAAGATGGACTAGGAGTTCCTTGAGCTTTTATTACAAATGTATAGATCAAATATATATGTATACATGTCCCTGAATAATGAACATGCTAGTACGTACATATGGGTCGATCATTATTATTAGTTATAGTTTCAATAATTTTTTTTCGCTTTATGTAATTTCTTTAAATGCATGACCTATAAATGAGTTAAATTTCATTTCCTTGTTTGAATTAGGCTTTTAAATCTTGTGTAACTGTCCTAACTAGGCGAATCCTAGCGAGGGTGTTCCTTTTAACCTCTCCGAGCGCTCACGACCGCGCACGATTTCAAATGAAGTTGTACGACGTATTTCTTACTTTTGTACCAGTGTAGTATTGTACCAGAAATGTTACGAAGATTCCCATGACATGGAACAAATATACGATTTAAACTTTAGCAGAACAAAATTGTCTTTTTCGATAGTTTCGCGTCGGAACTTGTATTCAAAAATCACTCGAATTTTCGAAGTATCCATCCTTCTTGCCTAAGCTGATTAAAAAAAACAACTTGAAGTCGATAATCGAATGTTGCACATTTTTTAAAAGAAGAACTACATACATAGGTACCATGTGAAAAAAGTTCACTCAAAAATCTCAAACCATGAAGGTTCTATGTCTAATTAGAAACTATTACAATAAAACGTCAATTTTATACTTTAACTCTTATTATTTATAGATTTGGTATAGTTCATGTCCAGCAGTGGGACTAAATAAAAAGAGTTAAATAAATACGTGGATTAAAATAGTAATTATAGCTCAATGAATATGTCTATACTAATATATGTCTATTGTCTATACTAATATAATTTAGTGGCTGGATTATTGGGCAGATTAAGAGATCCCGAGTTCGATTTCCGGCTCAAGCAATTACTAAGTTTGTTGTCATGGAACATGTAACAGAAAACGGCGGGTGGTGTTTACTCCAAAGCGGAAACAAATTTAGCTGTCGGCCCTACGCCTTATCTCACACCGCAAATATTGATTCTTTCTACCGGAATATAAGAATAAAGAAAATAAAGGGCGTCTAAATGTATAGTAATTATACTTCTTTCTTTCGAATATTATAATTATACTGTAAAAAGTAAAATTGTATGTAAAATGATACAGAAAAGTGACCATTTACCTATTATCAGTCATATATTTTAATTAAAATTTACCTAAAAATAGTTTGTAGTAACTGTGACATCATATAAAAAATATTTTAATATCTCTCGATCTGCCTAACAGTATCTCATCCAATGATTATGTAAGAATTTGTATATTGTGTTTCCTTATAATAGATTTTTTTGTAATATTACACGTAATAAATAAAGATTAGTAGATTTATTAATTTTAAATTCTATTTTATTGAAATCAAAATGGTGATGGTGTTCAAGTTTAGAAGGACATTAGGTGTACAAAAGCTTTTAAAAATGAAGATATCTATACTAATATCATAAAGCAGAAAAGTTTTGGTTGAACGCGCTAATCTCATGAACTACTGGTCATAATTAAAAAAATATGTTTGTGTTGGATAGTCCGTTTATCGAGCAAGGCTATAGGCTATATTTCATCACGCTACGACCAATAGGATTGGAGCATCAATGTAAAATGTTGCAAAAACGGGAAGGGCGGAAGTTAGAACGCATGCGAAGCCGCGGGAAATGCGAGTGGCTTTATAAATTGTTTTACCTCGTTTTTAGGTACATCATCACATAAACTGCTATAATTGGGTTGTTTTTGTAACGTGTGTATAGTTCAAGTCATAATTTTTTGACGACACGTTTGGCTCAGTTTGTAGTGACCCTACTTTCTGCGCCAGCGGTCGCGGGTTTGAGTCCGGTTGGTGTTGGCACGAATGTTTGTACTTCAGTCATGGGTGTTTATATTTATAATATGTATGCATTTAAAATTTATATATGTGTAGTACATATATCAACTGTCTGGTATCCGTAACACAAGCCTCGTAGCTTAGCACGGAACTAGATAGTGCTGTTACAATGATGTCCGAACATTTATAATGTATGTCATCTAGTAAATTATTACTTAAAGACCAGTCATTACAACAGAAAGAAGTACCTAAACTATAAACGCGGTACCGGAAAATATTTACATACGTAGATATAAATATTTTACTTATCATAACATTCTAGATTACTTCAAAAAGAGGTTACATAAAATAAGTGTAATATATTTGTACTTCAACAGACCGTAAAGGTCAAAAAACGTAGTTTCTTTTTAATTTCGATTTTTTTTGTTTAAAAAAGCACAAAATTTTAAATTACACATAAATTCATGTTAGAAAACTACATTAAAATTATTTGCTCATAAAACCGTAACAATATTTGTTCAGTAACTGCATAAGCTGGCTGACAGTAAAATATTATGGTATAGAAGTATCCTTCGACTTCACTTATATTTTTCAATATTATTATATATAACTTATATAAATGACATAATATGAAGTATTTGTTTGAAATATAAGATAATATAAGCTACAATGCAAAAAGGTTTGGTTGATAACGTTGACGTTGATGGATCAGTTAGTTAAGAAATGTAAATTAAAATGTAAAAAGTTATAAAACATTAAGGCTAATTAATAAAAAATACATGCAAAAATCGTTTAAATGGTCTTATTTTACTCATAAATACCAACTGTTCAAAAGTTCAGTAGTTAGAGCCAGTAATTTGAAAATAATTAGTATTCGAAATATTTCAAAACTAAGTGACAATGACTAATTGTTTATATTTAACGGCGAAATTGTGTGTGGAAGGAAAATCGTTTAAAGGTACCAATCGTTAAGACAATTTTAAAATAAATAAATATATTGGGACATTATTACGACAACGCCATCTAGTTTCGTCTTAAGCTGCGAGGCTTGTGTTACGGATAACAGACAGTTGATATACTACACAGTACACATACTTATATAATTTTTAAATACATACATATTATAAATATAAACACCCATGACTGGAGTACAATCATTCGTGCTCAATAAATGAATGCCTCCAGCGGGACTCGAACCCGCGACCTATTGAACCATACTTGTCGTCAATATTTTAAAATATGAAAGCATTTCATTCAGAGTATAATTTTTAATGCGAACGCTTGTATGTGTATTTAAGTATTGCGTACATTTTTTTTACTTTTAAAAGACTGGAGTTTGGGTAAAACATCGAACTTAAGGATACTTAAGGATACTTCAAGGTACTTTTTGTCGGACACGATGTGATGTTACGTCCTAATTGTTACCTAATATTCAAAAAATACTCCAAAGTTGAAAGTCTTATAAACTAAATCTAGATCATTATTCGGATAATATACGGTGTACTAGAGGCTCTTGCTAATAAATTATTTTTCATTAAGAGCAAATGTACATGTCCGTCGGTTTAAGAAAAAATCTCAGATTAAATTGAAATATTAAAATTGCTACATTTAAATTAAATATTTAACGCCTTTGTTAAAGAGATTCATAATTAACATGAATAATAGGCATAATTTAAACTTATTATTATAATCCTACGTTTGTAAAAAAAATATTTTTAATTTTTTTAGTTCGCTTATCTTATTTAACAAGACAAATGTAGGTATAGTTATTTTTCTAAGTCGTTTGCAATATTCTCAACATTTTTGATTATCAACAAAGGCGAAAACCTAATTTCATTAAAATTTAAGACAATTATACCAAATAGATTTGGTATAGTACCTAGTTTTACTTTTCCTTTTAACTTGAAGTAAGCTCTACTTCATAAGGGCTAATGCAAAAAATCATAATTTAGGTAACTTATAAAGTTTATCTATTATTTTATAACAATCGGCATTGTGTTTCGTCTCCACGTTCATTAGAAGTTGAAGCCTAGCATAAATGACAGCGTTTTTGTGTGACCAGTGGGAACAAATCTCACGGGTATATTGTATGGCTAATATCTTTGTTTTTTAATAATATTACAAACATAATGGTGAATTGTTCAATTGATTCCTAAATAGGTCGATGTTATATGAATGTTTTATTAAATTTATTATAAACTAGAAAATAACCCCCGCTTTGCTTGTGTACGTTATTATTAGATACTAGTATTTTCGTGGCTTCGCGAGCGTTTTAAAGACCGGAAACCAAAATCTTTCAGAGTCGCGCGGTATGATACCTCGCAGAACTAACGTCCGCCCTTCCCGTTTTGCAACATTTTTCATTGATGCTCCGCTCCTATTGATCGTAGCGTAATGTTATATAGCTTATAGGTAGCCTTCGTCGATAAACGGACTATCCAACACAGAAATAATTTTTCAAATCAAAACAGTAGTTCCTGAGATTAACGTGTTCAAACAAACAAACTCTTCAGCTCTATAATATTAGTATAGATTTTATGTATCTAAATTAAAAAAGTCCAATAGTATATAATGTTGATCCGTGTAACCTGCTGTAATCATAGCTTTGTGATGCGGTCATTGACAGACAGACAAAAATTCTAAAACCACCTCTCTGGCCTCTATATTGATAACTAGCGACTCGCCCTCGCTTCGCTTGGGCTTTTTCCTAGATTTAGCACAGGCAAAGCCGCGGGATCCGCTAGTTATGCATATAAACCTTCCTCTTGAATCACTCTATCTATTAAAAAAAAGCATCAAAATCCGTTGCGTAATTTTAAATATTTAAGCATACATAGGGACAGAGAAAGCGACTTTGTTTTATACTATGTAGTGATAATGACCAATTTAATTAGATTTACCAAGAAATATTAATTAACGTACAGATTTGACTTACGATGAATTTTATTATACATATAAATAAATCTTTTGTAGTTTCTTTGTTGTTAAAACTACAAATATGTGGCTTATTAAACTTTACTTAATTACTAGTTACGTCCCGCGGTGTTGGATTAAAAAATATTAGATTAGAGTATGACCTACATCTGTGTCAAGGTTCATTGATTCATAAATATTATATTATATATCAGAAATTATGTTAGTTTTCATATTATCAATGCCCTTTTATGTCGAGTTATAAAAAATAAGGTAGAAATATTATTTTTAATTTAAAGCTTTAACCACCATTTGATTAATGTAAAAAATAAAAAAAACGTAAGAACGTTCAAATGAATGCATTATATATAAATCAAATCTGTAAGCATTACCAGATAATGATCTAGGAAAGAGATAGTTTAATTACATTTAAAATTTCTGCGATAACATTGACGCTGGTTTTTTGTACGTATAATAAATAAGGCATGCAAATCGTAATTTAGTAAATATATCTTTTAACAAAACGTTCTTTTCCTAATATTCTCGGTATACTACCTACTATAGAAAAGTATATTACTATAAAAAATTATGATTTGTGTGGTTCATACATATATATATTTGTTTTGTATGAGCAAATATTTTTAAGCCCTTATCTATACTAATATTATAAAGCTGACGAGTTTGTTTGTTTGATAGTTTCTATCTATCTAATCTCAGGAACTACTGGTCCGAATTGAAAAATTCATCTAGTTTTGGATAGTCAGTTTATCGAAGAAGGCTACACCTACTACTTACACTACGACTAATAGAAGCGAAGAAAAATGTTGCAACGCAACGCTAGAACGTGTAGGAAGTCGCAGGAAATGCTAGTTAACTATATTTATTAAAACATAATAACATTCATATTTAATTGGTTTTTCATTTACATGCTATATGTAAATACATGCTTTGATATTGTAAGATCACTCAATAACTAATGTCTCAGAGATTACTTCACACTCAGTCGTATAACCAATGAGTTTAACGCGATAACGATCTAGACTCGGGTGTAACTTGATTTCTCTACACTTTAAAATAGTACGGATATATCTTGTTATATTTATTTAACATGTTAAATGCATCGAATTCACAAATATTTAGTTTATATTTTTTTACGGAATCACTACATAGTATAAAAAAAGTCGCTTTCTCTGTCCCTATATCACTATTTATGCTTAAATCTTTAAAACTACGCAACGGATTTTGATGCGGTTTTTTCAATAGATAGAGTGATTCAAGAGGAAGGTTTATATGCATAACTAAGAGCCCGAGCGAAGCGAGGGCGAGTCGCTAGTAAAAAATAAAGTTAAAATTAAAGAAAAGCTTATATGTCACGAATAATCGGGCTACAGTTGTATATTTAATGTAACTTTTTGCTTCATTATCTGTAATACTACGGGAGGTAGCGCTATAGTTGAGCAAGTCATTTCATACCGGCTGAAAATCACAACACTAATAGTTTTCCCCTTACCCATAACAGCTCCGAACGTCAGCTGCTCAGGTAGCGGTGGAGGTAAGAGAGGCAGCATGAGAAAGTCATTGGAAAAAAATCTGCTCCGATGAATTTTATACCGCGTAAAAATGAATTATATGATTGTTTTCATCACATTTTTAAAGAAAATCATCGTCAGCTGTATTGACGGTGGGGGGTTATATGTCAGTCGCGTGCATGAACCTCATAGAAATTTTCACAAAAAAAGTAATTTTATACCTTATGAAATTTATACATCTTAATTTTTATACTTTTAAAATAACAAAGACAATCGTCAGCTGCAATTTTGATGGGGGGAAGACCGTCAGTCAGCGTGATAAACATTTCGCGAGGTCAATGCATTTGAGAGTTGCATAGTCTCTTTGAACAATAAACTGACGATCTTTACATCCACAAACAATTAGCTGACGACGACTTATGTTTCTTGAACAATCTAGTTATCTTACGCTTAGAAATCAATAAGTATAGCACATATTAATCTATAATCTAATGGCTCTCGCAAGTTTGTATGACAGTCCTTCATTTTTGGGGCTAAAGACTTGAAATTTCGCAGGGAGGTAGTTAATTGTTAGTAAACATCCACTAAGAACTAATTTTGTGACAGGGCCGGCTTAAGGAGGTCTAAGGGCTCTCGCAAGTTTTTACGAAATTCTTTCATTTTTTGTGTAACAAATTTAAATTTTGGCAGGGAGTTAGTTTATAGTCAGCAGATAACTTTTAAAATTATACAAATCAGACACTCTTCCACCACACAGCAAATATATTAAGAAAGTATAGCACAGCGAGCAATGAGGAGAGGAAGGGAGACGTCCACATATAACTTATATGAAATAGAAAGCCGCGCGGCGCAGGAGTTACATATTAATTATGGGTTCTGAAATAGCTGGAGTAATTTTGAAGAAACTTTCAGTCAATCTACAGATCAACCCAGCGAGTGTTCGAATGAAGATTAGTAGCGAATAAGAAAATGAACGTGGAAGCCGCGGGTACTGCTAGTTTCTTATAAATAACACCGCATTATAATTATTTACTTTGTGTCGGTTTAAAACTATATTATAATACAATTCCTGTTGGAATACACACTCCGCCCGCGTTCTAATAACTATTAAAAATAGGTATTGTTGGGATGAAAATTTAGGGTTATGATTATTTATAGGTATAACATATTTGGTCTAAAAAAATCTACCAAATAAACACAAAAAAAAATCGTAAAAATCGGTTAAGCCGTTTCGGCGGAGGTCAATAACAAACACTGTGGCATGAGATTTTTATATATTAGAATTTAGATGTTTTTTTAACAAACGAGTATTGAGTATATAAGTTGTAAAACTTACCTATACAAATAAATAAAATTGTCTATTAAGTCTATTTGTAATACCAAAATAAAAACTATTTACTAAATTCAAATGAAATTTTATAAGATTTTATATTTAACTTGCTGACCCGTGCCCACATCGTTAGGCATAATGTTAATAATCCTTTTTTAGTACAGAGTATTTAAATAATTTAAATAATTTTATTAATATTAAAAATTAAAAATTAAATTATTACTATACTAATATTAAAAAAACTACTTTTTGTAACTTAAATATAAAAGTTAGACATATGCTGTCGTTGACTTTTTTGTAGGCATATTCAAGCTCCACATCTTTTCTCTAGAACTCAAAAATATATCTTTCATAGTTAAGGCAGCGTTCGTAAGAAACGCTTTCATTCGACCGTTTTTTCTCCGATTCACTTTGCAAAACGGACACCACGTAAAAGCCTTTTTATTTTTCGGTTTTTTATATAACCTATGACACTTAGCAATAATGTGGCTTTCTATTGGTGAAAGAATTTTTAAAATCGGTTCAGTAGATCCCGAGATTACCCCTTACAATTTAACAAATATACAAACACACAAACTTTACTTCTTTATAATATTAGTATAGATGAAGTTAATGTGTACAATTTTATTTCTGTCTGCCACTCTGTTTTTTCGGCTAATCCCCAAAACAGCTGGACCAATTTTTACGGAATTTTTAATCTCCGATCATCTGCAGAATAGTTAAAATTCCTATACCTATATAGTTATCAGAACAATACGTAGTACATAGAGACGGACCCGAGCGAAGCTAAAGTAAGAGAGAGTATTATGCACAAGAAATTATAAATAAAGTTATTATTATATAATTCTTGTAATCTTAAAAACTATCAATCTAAAAATGGCAACGCGCAAGCAGTCGCTGAGTCAATCGAGTGTGCATGTAACTACAGCGTTTGTGCGTAATTCCAAGCCTAAGATAACTAGAATGTTAAAGAAACATGAGTCGTCGCCAGCTGATTGTTTGTGGATGTAAAGATCGTGAGTTTATTTTCTAAAGAGACTATGCAACGCTCAAATGCATCGACCTCGCGAAATGTTTATCACGCTGACTGACGGTCTTTCCCCCATCAAAAATGCAGCTGACGATTGTCTTTGTTATTTTAAAAGTATAAATATTAAGATGTATAAATTTCATAAGGTATAAAATTACTTTTTTTGTGAAAATTTCTATGAGGTTCATGCACGCGACTGACATATAACCCCCCACCGTCAATACAGCTGACGATGATTTTCTTTAAAAATGTGATGGAAACTATCATATAGTTCATTTTGGCTCGGTATAAAATTCATCGGAGCACTTTTTTTTCCAATGACTTCTTCATGCTGTCCCTCTTAGTTCCACCGCTGGTGCGGCGACTGACGCTCACTTTACTGATCTCTGACCTCTAAACAACTGTTTGAAATAAAATTCATTCGGGATAAAATTCCTAGAAAAAATACAGCGCTACCTCCCGTAGTATAACTCCAGTTTAGCGTTTAAAGAGTAAATATATAAATTTATTTTTAACATAATTTTAACAAGAAAAATGTCAATATGAACAAAATAATGGCGAAATTTATTTCCAAGGAAATAATTGACTTGTTCACTATTTGAATTATTTGTCATTATAAAGTTTAAGTTTTTACGCGCAGTTTTACTTACATAATTAATTTATTGATGTGATCTCTACATTATTTAGGATATAAGTTATAAATAGAAAAAACAAACAAAAAACCCTTATATTTTATATAATTAAAGATTGAAGGTATTTATATAATAATATTAAATTTTGAATAGTAATTCAGAATTTTTACGTATTTTTTCTATAAATAATATGAATAAGGGTTAGGAGATTTCATAGTTTTTGACATTGACTTACAAACAGACACTAAATAATAGTTAGTAAGCGGAGATAAGCGAAATTAACAAAAGTAAAATATGTAATAGGATTAAAGTGTTAGGGAATTTCTTGAAATACAAAAATCGTAGCGCGTTTAATTCTTTTGTAGGGGTATTGTCGTAGTTCGGGATAAATGTAATGCTGTGATTTATTACACATACTTATTTATTCGCAAGCTTTTTATTCTAAGTATATGATGAAGCTTTAGATTATTTACTTAATTTAATTAGGTGTACGTAATTACAACTTTTTATTAGTTACTTGTATTTTTATCAATGTTGTTAATATAGAAATGGTAAATATTTCACTTGTAATGAATGGGTAATAAATTTCGATACGATAAAAATATTTTAGTTTAGTATAAAAAAATTAAGTTAAAAAATTTGTTAAATACATTTTTCGTTCTTTTTTGTGTGTTATTCTAACCACAGTCGTTTACCGTTAAATTAATTTTATTGTTAGGAAAAGACATGCATTTGTACAATAACGTTTGTTGTGAAATTATGATGTACCACGTGTAAACCGTTTTTATTTACTTTTCAAGCATAACTATGCTATATTGAATATTTTAATTATAATACGAGCTTTTAATAAAAACTTACTATTTGCAATATATTCGTATATTATATAATTTTTATATGCGAAAATAAAAATTAGTTTGTTTTAAATTAATTCGCAGTAATTCAAAAATATGTGTAAAACAGTGACATTTTAGTAACTAGTAAGTAGTAAAAAATATAAGTTAAAAAATAAATTAAACACTCACCTTAATTCTTTGGTGTGTAAAATTAAAAAAGCCAAAAATTCCACAAACACTTCACAGTCAGTCACTTAAACCAAGTTATTCTTCATAATATATTTAACCAAATTAATCAAACTTATATTAAAAAACTAGAAAATATTATTTATTTTGTGTTATCGCGTAAATTTCGATCATTGTCGATCAGTACGTGAAACGTGCGGCTTCTTCGGCGCGCGCGCACGAATAAGTTTAGAGGTGGACACGCAAAGTTGATCGCTAGGGGGGCGTGGCCTATATCTAACGTACCTTCTATCTATATACTTATCTCTGTCTATCATGTACAATTTTGTATATATCCATTTCATTCTAATTGAATGTGAACTTATACGTTAATAAGCTTAGTTTATTAGTTTGATAGTCGAGTAATATGATTTAGTTACTTTCTTTTAAATCTTAATAATAATAACAAATATATATGTATCAAAAACTGTATTGTCTATAAAATCAAAAAAAAAGAAATAAATTTAAAAGTTATTATGTAAAGGCATATTATAATCGAATGAAAGCACTGTTTGAAAGCTTCTATATCTCTCGTAGGTATAACATATTAAGAGATAAAAAATAATATAAATAATTTTATTGGTAGTTTCAAGTCAAGGCGAGGCTAAACACACATAATTAAGTTTTAAGTAGGTAACATTTTCTTTTCTACTGAAAACTATAAAAAATATTTAATTATATCTATGTAATGTGTAGATGTTAAACTTCCGCGCTCTCATTGATCCTGAATGACGAGTTAAGGTAATAACATATGTAAATAAATTAAACAATACACGAACTCGACCTTAATTATACATATTGTGTACTTACAATATGTTTATTTAGTGAGGCAAATTACGTAACATATATTTGTATGTTTGTTCGTGTTTTATATCTCATAAAATCTTAGATTTTTATTAGATTATTCTATTTAAAAAAATAAAAGATAAGAAATTAAAAGAAAGAGCTATCTTGTATGTGTTATGTTCATATGATTACCAAAATAAACAAGCTTTTTCTTTAACTGTCTTTTGCTTTTTCTGTGTGTTGTGCTATCTGTCAAGAAATATCATTTTAAAACCATTAAAAATGAACACAATTCTCTTAAAAATCATTACCCGTTAGATAAGCTTCACGAGCCCTCATAAAGCTCAGCTTTTTGCTAGTATTAGTATAAACTTTTATTATTCTTTTGTACATAAGATTCTTCTTTTTCACCTTGGATTTTGATACGTGGCACAACATATTTCATTCTTTGCCTATTCTTCTAGAATACCTTATAAACATAGTAGGTACGTATTTTACACAATTTTCCAAACAACTTACTTTACAAACAAAACAAAGCCTGGGTAATATCTAGTTAAAAAAATAATCATTTACATACAAGCAATACATTATTTAGAACTATAAATCTGAATCGTTTCTTTTAATTATGCACAATTATTATTGTTAGGTGTTAATTATTTAACGAAATTAGTTTTAAAATGTTAAAACATACATAATTATAGAGTTTATTACGTTTGTAATAAAAGATGGTTAGAATCCATTTGAGGTTATATAACGAAATATTTACTCAACTGATTTTCTTAATTGATTTTTTAATATGTACAATGTGTATAGTTTGTTCGTATTATGTATAGAAAAGGAGAGTTGTTATTATCCTTACAAATTAAGTAGATAGAGAAATATATAAAAACCATAGAGTCCCTGAATTACTGCAGTGCTAATATTCGCGGCTTAGCCAGTTTATTGAACTTGTAGATTCTTAACGTCTTGCTTAAAAACTAAATTTATAAATTTGTCTTTCCCAAATACATATGTATAGTATTATATTCAATTATATATAAAAATATACTTTAAAGTTATTAAGTATACATTTGTGTCTGTCTGAAAGTCATTCTGTATGTAAATCTAGAAAAAGGCTGGATATATTTTGATGATTTTTTTTTATTAGTAGTAGATAGCTGATATCATAAGAAGTAATTTAGAATACTTTTGCTTAAATAACAACTAGAGTTACTTTAAAAAAATAAACGCACTTATTTTGAATACTGACTAACTTACTGACTATTTTAAGATTTGCTATTTTCTTATCAATCATTATTATATCTATGTCTAAATTAGAAAAAACGAATCTTTTATTCAAATGCATGTAACTGTTCTATCTTACGCAAAAACTTTTAACGTCACAGTAAAAGCGGTTGAACCATAAACCTTTTGAAACAGTTAGGAAGCGGGTAATAAAATAATTTACTCTTACATTTTGCACAAAATTTCTTTTCGCAGAAAGATTTTTTACTTAAAGTAAAAAATGTGAGAAAGTAGGTAATGTAATTTGTAACAAAAATTAGTCTTATTTACAAAATATATCCTTAAAATAATCTGATTCTATTATAAGCAATTAAAGATAAATATGTTGGGACATTAACACAGCACCATCTAATTCTATCGTAAGATACGAGGCTTGTGTTATGGATACTAGTTAGTTGACGCACTATACATATCTTCAGCCCTTTTTATCATCCCACTGCTGGGCACGGGCCTCCCTCTCGAAGTGCAAGACCCAGATTTGAACTCACATCACTCGGTTATTCAAGCGAGCGCGTTACTGCTGGGCTACCACTGCCTCTACTAACTACACATATATAACTTTAAATACATACGTGTTATAAATGTAAGCACTCATGACTGGAGTACAAACGTTCGAGCTCAACACATAAATGGATACCCCCAGCGGGACTCGAACCCGTGATCACTGGTACTATTACTGTAGTACTGGTATATAATAATAAAAACTTACTTGTAACTACGACGTCACAGGATCGGTCTAACGGTTAAACCTTGCCATTTGGAACAGTTAAGAAGCAAGCTATAAAACAATTACACTAACGTTTTGCGCAAAATTTCTTTTCATAGAAACATTTTTTGTGAATCGGCAAATCTTAGTGAACTTTTTGCAACACTCTCTCTTATTGTATTTATGATCAATATTTGCATTTTTAAACAGCTATTACTGTTCGAAGTGCGATTTTTATTAGCTTTCTACTTGTAAAGAGTTTGTGTTTTTTATATATTGGTAATTAAAACTAATTTGCCTTCGCTTTATCTGTGGTGTATTCTAACGGGGATGCTGTTTGAGAAATAGCATTATATTTTACAATTTTTAAGAAATCATACAGATCTCTATTCTGTAATTGTGTTAAAGCTGCAAACATCGACGTTATACAACTTAATTAATAATTTAAAGATTACAGTAGTTTTCTTATCAAAGTTAGAAAACAAACAAATAAAAGACCAAAAAATGTATACCCTTTAAAAGAAAGAAGGTTAAATTAGAGTACAAAAGAGTTCAACGCGTCACTTTATAAATACGTAACAACTAGATCTACGACCATAACAAGGGGATATTCTATAACATTAATACTAGTGGAATTAAATTATATTTAATACATAAGCAATTATTATAGTACAATTAAATAGTAAAAGCAAATATTTTCTAAAAAATCTATCTACAAGAATCTAAGAATCAAAAATATTAAGAATAATGCAGTCCATATCGAATACTTTTCTCTACATAAATCTCTACGCTACATAAATCAGTGAGCCAGATTAGATCTCGTTCATACGTCTTAATTTTACAATAAAATTTGTTTGGTTTCACTTAATATTTATTGGGGGCGAAGTTCCAAAATGCGTTGGAGATAGCGCTGCCCGAGTATTGAGTAACGACTCTGTGTCCATATTTATTATTTTGGGACGGTTAAGTGTGCGTTGTTGTATCTTAGTTAAAACTGGGTTCACATAATACTTTCTTAGGTTTACGCGAATACTTGATATTATAAATGAAACTATCTTTTCGGATTTTGTCGTGGATTTATGATTGATGGATGACCATGATTGCTGTAAAGCATTCGAAACATCGGGAACCAAAAATCACAACAAAATCCGAAAAGATAGTTTCATTTATAATAAAACTGAGTTTGTTGGTTATAATTTTTTCTTACTTTGGTTTTGAAAACAGCCAACGAAATTTGACCAACAAAATTTTTACTTTGCAAGATTCTATTTTATAATAAATAGTCCAATGATGGACATAATTATATAGCCATATTATTTTGATTAGGTAAACAGTATTTACATTGACTATATTGTCATATGTAACTACAATAATATTATTGTAGTCATAAGACGAGTGTTTATTTTCATCCATATTCCCTTAAGGAACCCTAAAATACTATCGTTTTCTCTGGAATTAACACATCCTCGATATCGTACACGTTTAGAGCTGTTAATCCGATATAACGATACTTTAGGGAGCTCGCTTCGATTTATGTACACGTATTTGATTAATATCCAAATAAATACAACAGAAAAGGAGCTTTAAGCTCTATTTAAAAAAGTTTGAAATGGCTTAAATGATAAAACAATCGAATTTATCTTAAACAAAACATAAAATTATCTCTATAACCTTAAAAATAGAGTTTAGTTTTAGTTGATCATATAAGATTTTTAATCAAAATAAATTTGAATGCCAAAAACGCCCTTACGACTTAAACAAAAGTGTTCACAATCATCTGCAACGGTTCCCAGTTCAGACTTGAATGGACAGTACATTGACCCGTAGAAAAACCTCGCTAATACTTATGTCACATAGCAAATACCTAGCTTGAATTATTTTATAACGGTGGATGGCGTGCTTTATGCCTTTTTAAGGGTTAATATTGTTATAAATTAATTTTATTGCTCAAAGGTTAAGAGTTAAAGAAAACTGTTATATTTTGTTAATAATAACTTATTATCTTATGGATATTCTACTTTAGTCAGAAAAAGTGGCCTTATCGGGGACTCAAACTCGTCTTGGGTTAGACCACCGAGGCAGTTTTACCTACAATATAATATATTAAAAGCAAACTGATTACATTTTAGAAGCTATTTTGTAGCTTTTTTATTTGCGTAGTTGTTGTTATACAATGAAGTTTTTTTATGATGCACGTGTAACTTTTATAACCGAAATAGGCATGTAAATTTTAAAGATCCAAAACTAATCTTTATTTATGTTGATATTTATATATAATATGAAAATATTATCATCGGAATACATTCATTCCCAGATATTCTCTCACTTGCATATGCATAATTTTTCTCAATTCATTTCTAGGTAAATAGAAATAAACCTTACTCATATTTTACATGCTTTTCTACTACCATAGAAAAAATAATAATAATTTCCGTAACATTACATAAATCTGAGAGGTTTACAATGTTAAATTTAATAAGAAGACTATGTAAACTTTTATAATAATAATAAATAAATAAAAAAATACTTTGTTGTGTTTATAAGATTTGCCTTTCTTACCACAAAGTTCAATTTTTTATCCCCCAACTTTTATAAAGTTTTGCATAAAGCTTACTTGCATTAAGATTTCGTTATTAATTACTATATTATCATAATACTTTCTTAGGTTTACGCGAATGTTTGACATTATAAATGAAACTATCAACAACAGTAACAAGTATATAACCCCCTGAGACGTCTAATACCTTAGTCTCTCCCGTGACCATGATTGCTGTAAAGCATTCGAAACGTCGGGAACCAAAAATCATAATAAATCCGCGACAAAATCCGAAAAGATAGTTTCATTTATAATACTATATTATCATTCATATTTCACTTCTATATATAAGTATGTATACAAATTACATACATACAAAGTGATTATTTTTAGTTAAGGTTTTTCAAACCTATTTTAACACAATGTTTTTTCTAAAACAATACAAGTACCTACTAATAATGTATGCAGGTCTAAATACCTGTTATTATGAAAAATTATAAGCTTTCAGCTTAATCACTGCTTTTTGTTAAAAGCTTTAGTTAGGAACTAAATTTAGTACTGTTATTTTAAGAAGATTAAAGTATTATGAGTCATTAAGTTATTAGAAATTATTTGTAGCGAACTAAATAAGATTTTTATCGAAGGATGCGCACAATTTTCTTAGATTTACGAGAATGTTTGACATTTTATATGAAACTCTATCTTCGGTTTTTCCAGTAATTATTAAAATGGTAAAATAAATTAAGTTCTTGATATGTTATAATGGATATTTATGTGGATTTATTTATCTCTAGGTTCATAATATGAGGTCAGCCAAACCGCAAATGGCCAACGTGGACTATGTCCCGATTCTCCTCGTATTCAAGGAAGGCCAGCCGTTAAATAGGGGTTGAAAAGATAGATAAGTTTTAACGTTTAATATTAAATAGAAACTATAGACTTAATTATTTCTCCATAAAACATTTCTTCTTTATTCATTGTTCATTTTGATATTCTATTTGATTCGTTATAAAATTTTGATTGTTGAACTATAGACTTACAGAATATAAGCTAAATGAATAGAATCAACTACAATGTAATAAAAAAATGTTTAAAATTTGCCATTATTTTTCTTCTATTTGTTAAGAAAAACAATAATTCGAGAAAAGCTAGAGGCGAAAGTATGTTTGCAACAACAAGTTATTGGATAATACGAAGAAGATGGGCTCTTACTGGTCTACAAGCTCTATCAATCTTTATTATTATCATACTAAATCAAATCGGATTTTAAAAGATTATCCACACCGCTAAAATGCATTGCAATACTCGAAGTCTGAATATACTATAACGCGTATCTATTAACGGCTTACGAAGTCCGTCTAGAAATAAATACAATGCTGAAAACTAATTGGTATGCATCCGGCGTTTGAACCTATGACCCTGAGGCAGGGACACGGTGATATCTAACGTTAGAGCAAGTCACCACCAACTTGTAAAGCCTTATTTTGTTGATAAAAACAGTAGCTCTAATTTATCTTTTTAATTTTATTTCTTATAGCAATACGCGCGGCTTCGCCCGCGTTCATTTTTTTAATCGCTACTAAACTTCATTCAATCACTCGCTGGGTTGAAAACTCTCCAAAATTACTCCAGCTTTAATACACTCCGGAGCCGCGCGGCTACCTATTTCATATAATATGTGCGGCGTGCACTCCTCCTCCTCTCCTGTTATTGTAGTATTAGTAGAGATCCTTATTTTTTCTTGCAATTAAAATAGCCTTTATTAATCAGTGATAATGTAGCATTCAAATGGAGAAAGAATTTTTAAAATCGGTTTAGTACTTTTTGAGTCAATTTGTTACAAACATACTTACATACAAACCTTTCCTCTTTTCAATATTAGTATAGATGAGAAAGAAGTTATGTAGAAGGGGGGGGGGGGGGAAGTTATTTGGAAGGGCAAGTGTTTTTAATACGTATTTATAAAAGGTCAAGTCATAAGTTTAAGGATTTCCTAACGAGCGTGTTTGAAGAGAATGACTCGTAACTGTGTAAGAAAAGAAAAAAGGTATGTAGAGTTTGTTTGCATTAAAATTGTTGTCTTTGCCTACCCTGCAAGGGATTTGTAAGAAACTGTGTATTCTTACAGATAAATATAAATAAATAAATATGTTGGGACATTATTACACACAGCGCCATCTAGTTCCGTGGTAAGCTACGAAGGAATCTTGTGTTACGGATACCAGATAATTGATATACTACCTATATAAGTTTAAATACATACATATTATAAATATAAACAACCATGACTGGAGTACAAACATCCGAGTTTAACAAATGAATGCCCCCAGCGGGACTCGAACCCGCGACCGCTGGCGCAGAAAGTAGGGTCACTACCAACTGAGACAAACGAGTCGTCGAACAAATATAATTGTTGAATTAATAGATCCTAAAGAGTAATAGAAATAACTATCACTAAGAGGTGAGTTTATTCGAAATGAATCAAGTCGAAGGGAAAATAATTTTATATGTTTTTGAATACTCATACACAAATTGTCAAAAGTGATATAGTACAAAATCTCTAGTATAATATAATCTGATAATATTAGAAGCAAATCTAACACTTTGTATTGAATGAGGATATTCAAATAAGTTGTTATAATTATCCTCGTTGTAGCGTAAAGAGTTAGGGCTAGTTTCACCAGTTCCTGATAAAGTTTCAGTTAGTAATCTGCCACTTAACACTAACTAACAGATAACGGTTGCTGATATATTTTTTCTGTTTCACCATTAAACTACCTGATAAACTTACCAGCAGATACATTACAAGCCACTTGCTATTTTACAGAACGGCAACGTCGCTTTTTTGCGTTTCATTACACAGATGCATATGATCGCTATTTAAAATCTAGTTTGAAAACTAAAATATTTTAATTATTTTTTTACTTAAAATAAGATTTAAAATATGAATTTAAAATAAGACATTTTACTTTTTAATGTTCTTGAATATAATTTTGTTATAATGTGATGAAAAGTAATTAAATCGATGGTAAATGTTATTATGATTACAAGTCTGCGTTCCAAATGTAATTAGTGTAAAATGAACCCACGGATGTCATAATTATTTCGACTTTCGCGCTTTTTTGTTGTATGTTATATTTAATAGACGCTTGATTAGAACAAAAAGTTGAAACTGAGCTATTAATTTCACTTGTAGAAAATAAAAAAAATATTATTGAAAATAAAATCGATCAATCGATGACTCCAACGACCCTAGGAAATCTTGCAATTTCATAAAAACCTAGTGATATGTCCTCTGAATTTGTGGGGAATTTCACATACAAAGGTCTCAATTTGGCGATTGCTTTCTGCAAGCTGACGCTTTGCTTACTATACCGAAATCACCACATACAATCAAAGACGTTCCCGTTGCAAAATAGCGTAAAGTTATAAGCAATCGTTGCATTATTGAAATTATCAAAAGTCTATTAAATAAGTAAATCATGAAGATCATTGAAAAATATTACCTACTATCTACTTACCAGTCGGTTGTAGTCTTTATATCACTTTCTATTAACGTATATTCAAACAAATCCATCTTGTGGCTGCAGACTACTATAACGAGTATGATATTATTTATTACCAAAAATAAATGACAGATATTTTTATTCGCGCCCTCCATTCGAATCATTTTAGTTATCTACCAGATACCACCTTTAACGGCCACTTGATTCGGCTGATAAATTACCGGCCACTTTAACTGCTAGATACCACTATTCAAGACTTGTGAAACCGAAATTTGTAGTTCATCCGTCAGATAAGTTCCGGATACGCTATCAGGAACTTTATCAGAAACTGGTGAAACTGGCCCTTATTGTTTCAAATTTAAGAACCAATGTTTCATTTAAATATAAAGATATGGTCTTTTTTGTCTTTTATCCGACTTGGAAGCTAAAAGAAGGATTGTGATATGTGCTATGTATGTTTGCATGTTCCCGTTTATTATTTAACTATCTACTATGATAAACGATAATAATATATTTTGATGAGTTTTTTACAAATAAAGCTATCATAATAAATTTAATATGTCTAAAAGATATACATATATAATGATCGTATGAGGTCTTAGTTAGCACATTCAAAATCTATATTAGTTTATTGGCAATAATTGCGCAACTTTTGTCCATATTATCCATATAAAAATCATCGAAAAATTATATTTAAATACCTTCGCAAGATATAATTATTATTCGTAGGTTTTAGTTTTCTATAAAAATGTTTTTTACTAAAAGAAAGCGTAGAAAATAGCAGCAAATTCAATACCACACACGTAACATCTTTTTATGAAGTCGGTCAATAAATAAATACTAGTTAAAGCTATACTATACTTCGATAACACATTGAAGAGTCAGCCTTATCGGTCTGTGGGGAAGTAGAAGTTATTACAACAAATGATTAAAAGCGCAAATCCCGCACCCGTTGCTGTTAAATTATTCATTTAAATAATGAATCCCGTTAGTGTTATTCAATTGCAAGTGCATTTCGTGTTAGAAGACATTCACACTATTTTACATTAATTTTGTATTGGTTATCTATTTGTCTGTCTGTTTGTATATAACTTGCAATACATATACATAAACACTAATGGCTGAGTACAAAAATAGGTTCTCATAACTTAAATGAATTTCTTATTTAACTGTATTTTAGTTAGCGTTATACTACACTAGTAAATTTAGGATTGTCTTATATTTTGTTATAGCATAAAATAACTCTTTATTACATGACTGTATAACCATTAAATAAACTTTCAGAGTCGCATTAGTAGTTTCGGATAGTCCCACTTTATTTTAATCTTTTTATTTTAATATTATATATATATGATATAATAATATTTTTTTTATTTTAATATTATTATAATTTACCTAGCTAGTTTTCAATATTCTTATGCAATCCACCAACACCTGGCGAGAGAGATGACCAGATTCTCGTGATGAGAAGGAGCTTGTCCCCACACAAGAGACTTTGAGAAGGTGTTACATTCTAATATATTACTTAATAGTACCTATACCCTAAATTACTTTATAAAAAGAGCTTTCAAATTCAAATTTAATTTTGTTAAACTTTAAAGCGAATTAAAGTTTAACAAAATTAAATTTGAATTAAATTTCATATTAATATGAAACAAATATATTTATTTATATATTAAACATAAAATCTCTCTCTTAAGATATTTGTAAAACAATTCGTATCGATCTCGGTCAATCGCTCTATTGTGATAAAGTATTCATCTAATTATTTTATAAACACGATACTTCGGGTCTTTGACCTCTCGATAATAGATTTACGATTGTAGCGTTTTGTTTTAAACTATGTTGAGTCATTTGTGGACTATGGAAATGTAATATACGTGCTTTCGCCGGCGGTTTTACTTGCTTGTTATAAAAATTAATTTTAGAAGTGAAACTTCTTTAGAATCGTTGTGATTTAAAACTCGATGAAACGAAAAATAAGTCCATAGTACCAGGCGCTCAGAGACGGGGAAGAGTTAACTTTAATTTAAATTCAAGTTTTACTTCTGACATGTGTACTTGGTACACACGCAATTTTTTTTAATTATACCCATAATTAAAGACAAATTTTCTTTTAATTTAACGAATATAAGTATAAAAAATATATTACATCAATGTACATGTATATTTTGTATATCTACTATCACATCTGAATTGAATGGCTCCTCCTTTTTTGAGGTTGGCAAAATTTTTAATTTACCGGTGAGACTAACTCTCTATCTCGCATACTTGTTGCTTTTTTTGTAAGTTATGTAATCCGTAACTAAAGTTTTACCATTTTTGTTTTTAACAGACTTGCTGTGTTGAGTTGAGTTGAGTGCTTTATCTATTTTAAGACCACTAATAATCATAGATAGACGTTAATTTTATTTATAAGGTAAATTAGCATAATATAACAATTTAAATTTTTATTTTAAAGTTTTGAATTAAGTAAGAAATTAAAATTTTGTCTTATTTATTAAGGCAAAGTGAGTGAAATAAAGGAACTGTTTATCGAAAATTTAAGAAATCTTTAAAATTTTATTTGAAGCATATTTTATTCAATACTGGTAAACCTTAAATTAAAATAACAGGTTTTTATAATTTTCTCATACTACAAAAGTAGCCTAAGTTACTCTTTATAACAGAGATTAGCCGGAACAAACGGACAGACAAACAAAAATTTTACAAATTGACTTTATGATGTAAGTACCGTATATACTTTCATATGCATTTAGTGCATGAAATTAAAAAAAAGAAACTTCAATTTTATTTATACGTACTGATATTATTTCAATGTAGCTCAAAAATACCGTTAAAACCTATTCTCTCTTGATTTTTAACTGCCATTATTTGACTGATACGTTCTTTACTAATAACAACACAATACAATATTATAAATAAGATGTCAAAGATTTATACCGCCTTACAGTCTTCTAAGCTTTACAGTTTGACACTTATACCGAAGTTCGACTAAATATTTTGATGCAATCGCTACCAAATAAATGTCGTCGATTTATCAACCCGTCGGTGTGAATGCGATTGCAGTCCACAATTTATCTAAGATAATCAGTAATGTGATTTTTGTATCTTTAGTAGGTGACGTTTAGATCTAATGATCTGGTATAAATCAAAACTGTTTATTTAACTATAGATTAAATAAGCTCGTTAAAAGCTCTTTAGATATTCTCATGACTGATACAAATTATTATTATATAACGGATAGCTTTTAATCATAACTTGCTTTAGTTAATTATTAATGTTTTAAAAGCTTTCTTACGTTTATTACGCATTACGCTTTTATACGTTAAATATAGAATTCGTGGCTTTATTTTATGTATTTAAGTGTGAACGTTTACCTACTTCCTCTTTCATTGAATATAAATAAAATAAGACATATAACATAATATTTTGTACATGGTTATAATAAAGTTTAAATTCCAGATAATGTTCAAGGCGTCTTATCTCACTGCAACTAGCCAAATGCTCATGAGATATAATTATAGTGAACTAGTTCCTTTTGCTTTGACAGGCACAGAACTCGCTACTTTTTGTGTTCTCTGAAACGCGGGGGTGAAACACTGCCAATTTCCCAACTCTAACCAATATACCTATTAACACGAAGATTCAGTAACTTGACTTGACCCGAGTCAGGAATTGAACCTCGGTCCTCTAGATCTGCAGCCGTATATGGTAGGTCACCCAGGAAGTACACAGAAAGACCTACAAAATAGGCTGCTCTTAGCCACCCTAATTTATCCTAGAGACGTTGGGGGCATTCACGCAAGAATATATTTTGTTCTCCAGTCATGGGTGCTTATATACATAATATGTATGTGATTAAAAATTACTTTCTTAGGTTTACGCGTATATTTGTCATTATGAATGAAACTATCTTTTCGGATTTTGTCGCGGATTTATTTGGATTTTTGGTTCCCGGCGTTTCGAATGCTTCACAGCAATCATCATCTTTATGTCACGGGAGAGTCATAAAGAAAAGATAATTTCATTTATTATGTGATAAAAGTTATATATGTAATGTTATAAAACAAAATCAAATAAATACATAAATTTTAACTTTATACTCCCTTTGACAAATCTTATATCGCGTTTGAAGAATAGTACATTGTGTACGCGGTCAAGGCTCGCCCCGATTCACACACGACAATTCAACATTGTGCTTTTTATTGGCGACTGATATGATTGTTCCATAATAATGCTTAATATTAAATTACGTGAACTCATTTACAAAGTGACTTGTATGAGGTAATGAGGAACCTCGAACTTTGACCGTGATTGTTGGATTAAAAAATTAAAAATGTTTGGTTAAGTGGCCTTGAAATGTATTCCAATACGAGTTATTTACGCGACAGCTTTGTTTACAAGGTAGGTTAGGCACTTTATAGTTTAAAGCTTATAAGTACATATAATATGTATGCCAATTGTTAATAAGTATACTATTTCATAATATTTTTAAAGAAAAGATTCGTTTGCGATCTCTGAATAAACATCGAAACTACTGCACTGATTTTAATAATAATGTTCTCATTAGATAGATAGGATTTAAGCAAACAGTCAAGGAATTAACATAAGTAACATATTAATAAGAAAGGCTTATTAATGCATTACTCACATCGCCAAATTGATCGAGTTATTTGTGACACAGTTGTTATTACTTAAGTATCTGCTTAGAACCAATTTTTGAAAATTCAACCCTATAAATACGTAAGCGAACTATCCTATAACTTTATAGTCCCTTAATAAAGTCACTAAATAGAGCATAACATAATTATACATATCAACTTCACACAATAATTTGTAATATAACTAGTTTTGGTGCGTCTCTAAGGACTTCTTATTTTTTTATAAGAACTAAGGTTCCGTAATTCTGTTTCTTAAAAATGTATTCCGAGTTACTCCTAATGACCTGCTATGTCGACTCGACAATAGGCGGATGTGTCCATGGACTACTTCTGCCTTCATTAAGAACATCTTAAATTTTTTTGCTATAATTAAAATTCACAACCTATCTAGTTTTCAATTTAACTTTTAATCGTTATAGTTATTCAATTCTTATTTACTCTATATAATATTTTGTTTGTTGTTTAAATAAGCATCTTTTTCTATAAAACAATCACTAATGAAATTTGAAATATTTGCTACACACAGAAATCGAACTGTGAACCTCTCACTACTAGACAGGTGCGCTGACCACACGATCCTCTTATTATAATAAACCCAAAGCGATAAGTCAGCTTAAGCAAGCTATTTCTAACTACTCGTCCGTGTGAAACTCCATACCGTTCATATTTTATGGAATTATTCACGTTATCATGTCACATCTAGTATTTATTATGAAGCATTGTGTGCCTTCACGGTGGCTGCGACAAATCAATTTACTATATTTACTGTTGAATTATGTTTTCTATGTCTTTTGAAGTTACGACTTTTCACTTCAGTACTTGTATTTGAGTCATAAAAGCCTAAAATATTAGCGAATGTCTATAATGCTTGTTCCACAGTGGTAGCCCACACGCTCGCTTGGATATCCGAGTGATGCGGGTTCAAATCCGGGTCTCGTACTTTTGATATTTTCATGTGAGAATCTTTTCTATCATGATTACCACTTGTCTTACGGTGAAGGAAAACATCGTGAGGAAACCTGCATGTCTGAGAGAAGCTAGCAAGTTTTCGAAAGACATGTGAAGTCCGCCAACACGCACTAGGTCAACGCGGACTATGGCCTGATCCCTCGTACTGAGGGAGGCCCGTGCCCAGCAGTGGGAAGTTAAAAAGGGCTGAGTACATAGTGCTTATTTACTACATATTATACAATTAGTTTGCAATGCGTTATATTCTAGGATATTTGTTTTTTACAAAAAGTTTTATGAGAATACTTTACTCATTTAGTGGTAGTGCCATGCTTGTTTCCTTCGGGTAGCAACCGAATGGGCCGGCACGCCCCGTATAGTTCATTAGTACCACTCTCTGACAGAAGACCGGCTTGAAGTGGCAGCTATGGTGTCGCGTTTCGTCCGGTGAGTGAGAGTCCGGGAGGCCCACTCTCCTTCCCCCTTCCCTCTTCCCTTCATCCTCTGCCTTCGTTCCCCCCTACCTCCCACTTCCCTCCCTCCTCCATCCCTCCCTCCTCCATTCCTCCCTTTCCTGAAAGGCCGGCAACGCATCTGCAAGCCTGGCTTGCAGATGTCCATGGGCGGAGGTGATCACTTCCCATCAGGTGAGCCTCCTGCCCGTTTGCCCCCTTTTTACCATAAAAAAAAAATATATGTACACATACTTATATATTTATTTTAACAGTGAGGTCGATTGGTATATGTGTGTATAGTTGTATGTATATATGTATGGGTGTACGTGTGAAATACACGATATCTTTGTTTCACGAATTATTTTTTTATATATCTTTTTTAATAATAGGCTTATTGCTAAGGTGATCTAGTTTTAATTCCAAGAATCTTCCACTGCTAAGAGTTTTTAAGGCTATTTTAAAGTTGTTATTATTGCTAGTAATTATTCAAAACGAGTTAAAAACATTTTTTGTCGTAATTAGACTCAACAAGCAATTTGCGATTTAAATACATGATGTTTGCGTTAGTACGAAAACGATCAATTTTATACAAAACGATGAACATAAGTTGTAAATATTAGAAACCATTCAAGTTAAGTCGAGTTGGTTTACATTTATGATGCAAGTTTAGATATCGTCCAGTGTCAGACTGACGTCCGCAAGCACTTACATATCACTTATTATACTTATTGCGATACACATTATTACGAACAATTTCCTTCCTTCATATAGACGATGCAAAAATCCACATATATAAGTTAATGAATGTTAATTATGTTGTATACCAACTACGTTTATTATCTTATGCTTTACAGCCTATTGGTTGATCTAGGTCATATCTATTACCCCCTACCCCCAAACCTGCATTCACCTTATTATGGTAGGGGGGCTCAGTAGCTTCTGGCAATCCGACCGGGCGCGAAGCCAAGATAAGCGCACTACTTCGGCTGGCAGTGTGTCATGAGGGTTACTCTTGTAGACTTTGGAGCAACCCCTTTGCTGTTTAGTCTGCTTCAGCTGTCAAGGCGTTGAGATGGAATGCGCAATCGATCCTGTAATGATCAATTAAGATGGATGATGGGTTTTAGCTTTGTTTTTAGTGCGTAGTACTGACTTACCGGTAAGCCTCACATAAACACCTATTATCAACCATCAGGTGGTATGCGTTAATGCATTTCCCAAGAATTTGTTCTTAAAAGGTCATATTATATTGTAATATTAATTTTTTTCTGTACACACAATAAAATTTAAAAATATTTCTAAATAACTCAAAGTACAGTTTGTGTAGTCTCTTATCCAATCTCCATCTCATATCATCTCAAATTTTTGAAATAAATTAACTTGCTCTGGAAACGTCTTTGGAGATCTCACAACTCTTATAAAATCTGACACGCACGTAGTCTGCATGAGAAAGCAAAATGAATAACTATGTTGTGTGTTTAATTTAGTATCATGTTTTCAGTTAAAAATAAATTATTTTTAGTAAAATAGGTTTAAAATGAAAATATGGTAGATATAGGTCCGTGCACGGCAGGGAAAGCAAGCCACCTGGGCTTTGTAGGGGGTTACTACTATTAGCATTGTAGGGATAGCAGATAATCTATCCCGTCTTATCCCACAGGACCAAGGAAGGAAGGAACGAAAGGTGCTGGGCTAATTTGTGAGTAAATTAAATTAATCTCAGTTAAAGTGTTCAGCTATTTTGGCGTGATAAAGTAATTACACCAATTGTTTATCCATCCAAATTTAAGCCTAAAAATAATTTCCCCTTATATATAAACCAACAGTTATTAATAATATTTAAATGTACATACTTTGTTTATCCATTATACTTTGAAATAAATAACAGTAATATTTAATATTCTAACTGCAATACGCATTTATTGTAGTTTTTATATCAATTAGAGTATATAATTTATGGCGGCCATAAGTTTTGCGCTCATGATGCCAACAGGTCTATATCCTCGTATCGGGTTACTTCAAGTCTTAGTGATGATGTTAAATCGTTTATTTATTCTGAATCCCGACGTTGCCGTCAACCGCATTACGCCCACTTACCTTGATCAGTGATTACTAAGGGCTATTACGGACGATACTCGCTAACGAGAGCGTTAAATACGTGTACGACAAATTGAAAAACGCCTTAAGCGTACAATGTAATAGACTTTTTAATACGCTAGTGAGTGTAGTATAATAGTAATTTAATTTTACAGTGGTAACAGTTAAGATACTGCTCATCCTTTTGATTTCTCTCGTTTCTATTTATAACTCGATTTTAGTATCGCATTTATGAACTTAAACTCAGATCAAATCGTTTTAAAAATATTTTGATTCGAATGCCAGTAACTTATAGTATTAAATTACTTTCAATTGTGAAAATATTTGATTTCAATGTATTACAAACTTAGTGAAAGTCATTGCTTGAGTATTAAATGTTAATAAATTATTTGTTTTATAAACGTTATTTTAAACAACAAGCATAAATTTTATATTTTCCGTAGCTAATAGTAAGTTAGAGTGGTCTCTACATTAAAGTCGACCTGTTAAACATCGCTAGGAGCTAATGTGCGTATGTTTAAAAGAACCCATTTTGAGGAAATTTGTACCTTAAATGCAGACAATAGGGTTATAGCAGATGTTAGAATGGATTGTTTTTGCTGTAGCCTTTGACAAAGCTGACCTTGACGTGCCATAGTTCACACAGTCCCTTCACTGTGAAAATGTGGAAAAAACACACAATAGCTCGGCCCTCATGCATGTCTCTGGACAAGACAATCGATTATAATCATTCGTATGCATTTTATTGATTATTGTCAACGGAAAATTGAATTGGGAAATAGGTGTCCTTCAAGGCTCTATATTAGGCAAAGTTTTTACAATTTTTATATTTAATATTTAATTTTAATTTGTTGAATTGATAAATGTTTTAAGCCATTATATTTAACACTTACGCATAGTTCTAAATTATAAACAAGGCGTTGTATTGACGCCATTGGTACCATAGGTGATGGTGGTGATAGGTGGTAATTCCCAATGAATTAATAGATTTCATAATTAAACTAAAATACCAAAAAACATAAGTATGCTTAATATACTATTATTTCGTCGTTTTATATTCAAAATTGTTTGTAACCACAGTGTAGAATACATATTCAATGAAAACGAAATATAAGTAAATCCTAATTAGCTAATACTAATGATGTTCAGTTTAATATTAGCATAATATTATTGAAATCCTGTAATACATTTCCTTTTTATATGTAATAAATCTTTTGCTGTGTCGCATAAAATGTAATTGGATTTTGTATTAGCTATTAATCACGCTTGTGCCATTGATTTGTTATTTGTTATATTTAATAAGTTCTCACGCTAGTATAAGTTTCACATAATGTCCATTTTCCCGATAAAATATTACCTTTTTCTAAGACATAGGTGATTCTCCTATGTATATTTGTCAAATTATTTTTTTTAATTTTTTTTTATTTGTAATTATCTATGTTTTACTGAAATGAGTTCAGATTTTTTAAACATTTACTAATAGTTTAAGAGATTTTAACTTATAATACACAATATTTTAGAAAAACTTATCTCCTTACATGTAATAGAATAATAATAAATTATAAATTAACCAACATTAAAATAAATGTTTTGTAAGATTGTACTACTGCTGATATTTCGATTTTAACTAAACCTACGCTATCAAAAGTGACTAATATAAAGTGATATGCTAAATTCATTTAGTTATTCCACTAATCGTTCATATTAGTAATGCTATGTGAATCTAATATTTATTATGTAGGCTTTAAAGGCATTAAGGCAATTTAAATCCAAAATTAAAAGTACGTTGTTGAATAAGGCTTATTACACTATAACAGAATATTTAGTAGATGTAAATGTGTGGGATTAGTGACTGGTTGTGTCTCACGTAGGATAAATATATAAATATTGTAATACAATATTGTTACCAAATATTTTTTTGAAAAGAGCAACTGCTGAGTTTCTCGCCGGTTCTTCTCAGCAGAACAGCTTTCCGAGCCGGTGGTAGCTTACTCACAGACTTACAGACTGACTTTTAATTTTGATAATGTAAAAATGACGATTAAAAAAATCTTGTAAAAGTCTATTTGAATAAAGAATATTTTGATTTGATTTGATTTGATTTTTAAGGCGTACATCTTGAAAAAGTAGATGTACACTATGATAATCAATTAAAATAATATTCTGACAGATATTTAATTAAAAACATAATGTCTATGATGGATGCTAATAGGGTTTCTTGATAGGCTATTTTGAGACCTAAAACATTTTGTTTAAACTACTGTTTTACGGTACTTAAAAATGTAAAGTTTATGTATTATAAAAGACAGACTCTTCCGTGACCATGATTGCTAAAGCATTCGAAACGTCGGGATCCAAAAATCTAAATAAATCCGCGACAAAATCCCAAAAGATAGTTTCATTTATAATGTCAAATATTCGCATAAAGCTAAGAAAGAATTAAAGTTTATGTATATATAATACAATTTTTTATGTATTTATAATACAATCCTCAGAAAAATGTGTTAATTAAATTTTTTTTCAGATCAGATTTTGATGAAATTCAGTATAAAGATATCCTCTCGCAAATTTTACGGTGGGAAAATATCGCACTTCTTATAAATCTATACTAAACGTTAAAACGCAACTAGTCTCTACTCGCTAGTACTAAATAAAAATATTTGCATTGGACTTTTACTTTATAGTTTACTCTTATCGCAAATCGATGGACACTTAAAACAAATCACGCTATTACTCCAGGGACTAGGAAGCCTATAATTGGTATTAAATCAAACATGGGCTAAAATTCTGCGTGAAAGGAATCTGGCGATCGCAGATGACCGCGGCTCTGAGATGTTATCAGCAACACCTAAGCCAGCACATCGGGCGTAGAATGTAAATGGACGCGATAAAGCTGGGTTTGTTTTGGCTTTTGAGTCAAGGGTCGAGTTAAAATCGCCCTTTAAGAAACATCAATTGTAATAAAAATAAAATAAAATAATCATTAAATATATGAAATATTTCTTGTACATATATTTTACGAAGCTTCCCCAATATAAATATGAAAATTACATATCAATCGAATATTGTTAGATAATTAAATTTTTTAAATGGTTTTTTTGTGTACAGTTCAAAAAATGTAGTACCTAATATAGTGCGATTTTAAGCTAAATAGTGCGGTCGTTATGTATCTTTAGCATTACATTATTACAATGCAAGCTGTTCCTACTAACAAATATAATATAAATAAATATTATAAGCTATAAACTAATTTAAAATTTCAGCGTTTTACTAAATACATATAAAATTATATATGCATAATTGAGGAAAAGCACAATTAAAAAAAATCTACATTGTCTTTGTGTCTGAAACTTTTACTTGCAGACTTTAAAGCTGGTAAAATTTAGAAAAAGAACGAATAAGTCTAGGAACAGGTCAATAACCTTTGAGTTGATAAGTAGGTAAGAAAGGAGTCACTCTACACATCACTACATATTATAAAACAAAGTCATCCACCGTGTCTGTCTGTTTATCTGTGCTAAACTCAAAAACTACTGCACCGATTATCATGCTGTTTGCACCAATGGATAGAGTTGTTCTCGAGGAAGGTTTTAGTACTTAATTTGTAAATTATTTTTGGATACATTCACTAGCGAAACACGTGGCTTCGCTCGCGCTAAATCTACGGATGAACCCGAGTAGAGCAGGGCGAGGTGCTAGTGATATATAAATCACATTATTTCCATACTTTCGGCGCGTGCTGAATCTCAGGGAATTTAACGTCAAATCGCCGCACAGTAATTGCGCCTTATCTATTCATTGTTTGTAAGGGGCACAAGGCTGTCGACGTGTGAGCGCGTACTATTGTCTGTTTTGATACTGCTTAGACGTTTTTTAGTTCATATTAAGATCTAAAGATCTATGTTTTATTTAACTAGTTGTTGCCCGCAGATTCGTTCGAGCAATGTTTGTTTGCACCTAGTTTAAAAAGATTTTTTTAATTAATGAGTTATTGGGGTAATTTTTCTTACTACCTACATTAATATAATAAATAATACTTGTCTAACATAATACATTAGCTTCATTCAATATATTTCTTTTAATGTTTTTATTGTCTTTATAATATGTCTACTTTTATGTAAAAATATCTAAAGTTACACTACTTTTGTACTAACAGAGTTATAGTAGACTAAGTGACTTACCCTTGCTCCGCTCAAGATCATCCCCTAGGTAGGTTTTAACGATTACTATAGATTTTTTCCGAGATACTTTCTCGCAGGAAAAAGTATCTTATTCGATGATCATCAGCTATCATCATCAATTTCATCAAAATTTTGATACGGTCACAGACAGACGGACAAAGATTAAAAAAAACTATATATTCGGTCTCTGTACCAATAAGATTTCAATAAGGCTTTCCAAAGAGTATTTAGCAGATCTAACTCAGAATTTTTATATATATTTTTGTATAGATTTTAAATATAAGATATTGTTAGACAGTTCATAAAAACTACGAGGTTTTACAAAGAATTTATTTTATTTAAAAAATAATCGCATTTGTTTATTACCACGTAGCATTGTTTAAACTGGAGCCGGATACGCGTGGACGATCAACACCTTTTGTTCGTCCGATTTATGCACATTAAATGGAAGATTAATTTTTATATACACTTTAATTTAAATTATAAGTTAAATAATTATATATGACTAACAATTTACCCTTGCTTTGCTTGGATACATCTGTGGCTGTCTTTTGCCATACATTATCGGTAAAGCTTTAAAGCTCGAGCTTGAGCCGATAAAGCTCTCAACGGCCAGTTTTTCTACTTCATTTCAAGGTACCTACTAAGAGATTTAACTGTAAAGTAAATGTGTACAATTTCATCACAATAAAAATACCTAAAGCTGAAGCCTAAAGGGGTTATATACGAAGTTTTAATATTGAAATAATTTTCAGATATTCGTAGTTAGACGTCAATTTATTTTTTCTAACATTAGGTATAAAAACTTTCAAATGTAGGTACAAACTTTACTTCTTTTAATTTTAACCTACCAAAAATATTATGCTGCGTAAAATAGAAACGTTATAATATATCATTAATACAAACAAATGAAATTAAAATAATGGTTTAAATGTAAAATAACACATTTTTACTAAATGGTTATGGAACTAAATACAGTAATAATAAGGGAAAACAATTTTTAAAATTCTTGTCTGTTGTTTCGGCTAATTTAAGGAACGGCTGAACGGATTTTGCTGATGAGTTAAGAAGTAACTTAAGCAATTTTTATTTTATGAAACCAATAAGGGTCAGCTCACGAATTAAAAAAAACCTAGTAATAATTATATATTTACGATGCAGGTGACGACATTTTTTTGGTTCAGTATAACTTTAAAAATTCAATTTATTAGCCATGCTAAGTTCTATATTTTTGTACACTTAAGCATTTACTTTTAAACCGAACAAGATTCGTCAAAAAGCTCTTTAATAATAAATAGTTATTCAAGCTAGGTCCTAAGTACGTACTACTACTTTGACAGTTATTTAAATATCCTTTTTTTAGCATTTTCTTGACCTATTTAATAAGATTTTAAGTACATACAATATTAAAACAACTGAGTAACAACTATATTATTTGGTACTTAACAAAAAAAAACTTTATAATATTTTTATAATTATAGTACAGCCAAAAATAATTCGTAACTTTGACTTAATGTTATTATCAGTAAACAAATAAAGCTTTAAGTACGAGGGGATGAAACAGCACTAAACAGCCCCTTAAAAATGGCACATAAGGCACCTATTACGTATATAAAGGTGATAATAGAGCGACATCAATTTAAGGGAATTGAAAAGAAGGATTAAAAAGACAGGAACGTTTTTTGTAGCAGATTATATCTTAATATGTTTATAATAAATGGGGTTGTGATCTGTAACTGTCTGGCGTTATTTTGGATGACATTTCGCACCTTTTGGTGAATATTCGGAGTCACCCTTAACTTTATAACAATTATGGATTTTTTTTTATTATTTATAAGTTGGTTATCTAAATATTTTCAAGGAATTTTTTTATTTTTGCCAGTAATTAGAATTTTATTAATAGTCTAAGCTTAAGATAGAATGATAGTGAAACAATTAGTAGAAAATTCGTAAATATTACGTATCGTTAACGTATACTTATTCAATCAATCAAAAGTCAATTTATTAATTTATTATCAATGAACTTAAAACATTTTTAATTTAATATTAAAGCGGTTTTCTTATATAGGTGTGTACTTAATTGACAAAATTATAAAATCCGCCATTTTTACACAAATATATTCGACTAGTAACTATTTCGAAAAACAAAACGGTAATAACTAAAAGTCGCACGCTTTTATAATAGTCACCTAGGAAGCATACCGTTTCTTATTTCATTATTTTATGCGACATCACGAATGCCAGATACCGATCACATGCGGGTTCGATGCCGTATGGGGTTGTTATGAATAAGAGAATAACGGATTTTGTTTATTCTCACTTCGAGATAGCGGTCTGAACTGCCTTTAGCTTACTTTGAATTGTTTTAATAGTTTTGGGTTTGCTTATTTTTTAGTTCTATTCTTCGTACGTCGTTACTGCCTCGATGGTGTACATCGAGGCAGTAAAAATAAGAAAGTTATTATTACAATTAACACTCCTTGATCATTTTAATTTCATTTCATAATAATTCCCATGTCTTTATGTAAGTCTACACTACTATTATACAGAGAAAAAAAACTTAATTTTGTATGTTTTTTTATAAAGAATATTATGAACAAGATTTTTTTATCTTCAAAGGAGTCACCCCCTTGGAGGGACGACATTTTGTATGGGGGTAATCAATCATTTCTTAAGTAAAGAACATAAAATCCATCATACCGATGTATACTTAGGTAAATGTATGTATCAATTCCATACTAACCGTTACAACAAAGTTATAGACAACCCTGAGCGAATAAAATATGTAGTAAGTTTGTACAAATTATTATTTACTAGCAATACGCGGAGCTTCGCCCGCGTTCATTTATTTAATCGCTACTAAACTTAATTCGATCACTCGCTGGGTTGAAAATTCTCTAAAATTACTCCAGCTTTAATATACTCTTGAGCCGCGCGGCTACCTATTTCATATATTATGTGCGGCGTGCACTCCTCCTCCTCTGCTGTTATTGTAGTTTGATTAGGGATCCTAATTTTTCTTGCAATTCAAATAGCCTATATTAATCAGTGATAATGTAGCATTCAAATGGTGAAAGAATTTTAAAAATCGGTCCAGTACTTTTTGAGCTAATTCGTTACAAACTAACTTACATACAAATCTTTCCTCTTTATAATATAATAGTATATATAGTATATTATAGTATAGAAGTATAGATTCGGGTCTTATAAATGACACCCATCTTTCCCTTGGAACTTCAGCAAACGCGAACAAAACCGTCGGCAATACACATAGCTTATATTGCGATATCCGCGTATAGTCATAGGAATTTCCCCTGGCACCAGACCAATGCAAAATACAATAAAACTCGCACTGTCAATCGTGATATTATTTTAAACACATTCTCGACAAGTACTATGTACTAATAAATAGTGGGCGCTTGATTCATGGTTTACTACAACATAGCTTTGTTGCAAATATATCGAATACACTGTATACTGTAGAAATTTGTATAAACGGTTCAATGGCTGTAGATTTTCGACAAAAGTAGGACGAATTTTTAACATTAATGATATACTTTCTTAGGTTTACGCTAATATTTCACATTATAAATGAAACCTTTTCATGGTCACGGGGAGACATGATTGCTGCAAAGCATTCAAAATGTCGGGAACCAAAAATTCAAATAAATCCGCGACAAAATGCGAAAAGGTAGTTTCATTTATAAATGTTATGTTGGGACATTAACTCACAGCACCATCTTGTTCGAAGTTTTTATTATGGATGAAATAAATGTAGACATATTATAAATATTTAAAACACCCATGAGTATGACTGGAGTGCAAACATTCATGCTTATCACACAAATGAGACCCAGCGGGACTCGAACCCTTGATCGCTGGCAAAGTAAATAGGATCACTACATAACTGAGCCAAACGTGACGTAAATTATTTGAATTTCTGTGTATGGTCTACTTATTTTGTTCACATCTTGTAAAGTTTCTCGCCTACTCTTCTCAATACAACTGCCTTCTGAGTTCTGGTACTAGGTTTCTAATTTTTACTATTTTTATTTAATTTAAACTAGTTTTTATAAAGTAATAATTATGTCCTCCCGACTAATTCCGACCACGGCGGAAAATCTCATTGAGAGTATAGCCATCTGCGCGGAAGATATTAAAGTGCACAAGTGCACTCTCTGTTCCTTATAACTCTCATATTCCGGTGCGACGACTGCTCGACACGACTAGTGAGAGTTAAGTAACTTCACAACTTCGAGCTATTATTGAAGCTTACGAAACAGAAAGACTCAATAACTAAACTTGGCACAACCCGGGACTTGAACCCAAGACTTCCTGGTGTGCGACCGTACTTGTTAGCCACTACACCACCGGGGCAGTTTTATAGAGTAAACAGTAGTATACACAAAAAAAAATACGTATACAAACGCAATATTTTCATCTGTCTGTCAAGTAGTAATTAAGGCTACATTTAATTTAGAAAAGGAATACAGGGATTTGTTTAAAAAACGATTTTGACTTTGAAGATTAGACCCGAGTGAAGTGAATAACTAAACATAAAATCTTGATAACTTTAATTAGCATAACATTAAG
This sequence comes from Boloria selene, assembly GCA_905231865.2. NCBI lineage: Eukaryota > Metazoa > Arthropoda > Insecta > Lepidoptera > Nymphalidae > Boloria > Boloria selene. The sequence continues at coordinate 919,444 of HG993145.1, forward strand.
CAGTTTGTTAGTTTATAGAAGGTTGGTAGACTTGTTATATTCTCAGCTTTCAAGTTGAATCCCGCGCTCCCGAGTTACTCGCGCACGATCAAATTAGCTCGATGCGCTACCAAGTTGAATACACGTACAATGTATGGATACGATTAAAGCTTACTTCAAGACTTTATTTTTTTAGCTTTGAATAAATTTAAATCATAATAATTAATAGATGTTATTATTAATATTATGAAAAGAATATTAAAGAGCAAAGGCAAAACAGTTTGTTTTACTCTACTGCTTTTTTGTTATCATTTTTTTTATTTTAGTTAATTCTTGCTAGTGTTGTGAAAAAAATAACTAGAATGTTTCTTTAAATTTTGTTAGATTGTTGTTAAATATCGATAACTGGATGACAAGTAATAAAAATCGGGCTGGCGTCTAGAACTTCTATGGAATAAATAATAATCATTATTTTTACGGAACAGAAATTTAGAAAGAACCTTTACAAAAGTTATTATATTTCAATTTTGCTATTTTCTACTACAAAAACTAATTTTAATTAAAAAAAATCAAAATAATCCCTTATTGTAACGTAGCCATATGCGCACGCGTATCAAACATGACCAACGAGATTATGAGCTTTCATCACGCCGCCGAGCTTATTTATATCTCCCGCTCAATATATCTCTATGACGTTTCAATTTTGATGTAACTAACAAAAGCTTAGAAAAAATAACCCACTATTTATAATCGTATCTAGTGTAACCAGAGCCCTAATCCCGGCAATTTGTAAAGGGATTGTAAGTGACTTTAAGTAGGGAAGGGTCCATATTGAAATGGTCGTAGACTGTTAAACCGCATTTGATTTAAACCAATTAGTGATGCTTACGCGCGAACCTCACTTTGGATTGAGTCGTATTTTTTTTGACCGTTAAAACGTAACGTATTTTTAAATATACGGATTGGTATTGTGCACTTTTTTCTTTTTTTGCATATTTTATATGAAATATTAAAAAATGTTACTATTATATGTTTTGAAAAGTTTTAGTTTATTAAGTTTTAATGTAAAAAAATATAATACATATAGTATTAAAATAGTATATTCTACTATTGTTGTAAATTATATATTGAGATACAACTTATAAAAAAAGCTTTTTAAATAGTATTTAAATAGCAGCTAAACTTACATTAAACTTAAATTATTGCTTAACACCTACGTTTACTATATATTTACTAGCAAAACCTGTGGATTTACTTGCACTAAATCTAGTTTAAGTTAAAAAAAGTTCTGAATAAACATCAACGTCCAAAATTGATTACCGTATATTTTCTACTGTTGTAACATCTTGTTACTTCACTTTTGACTAGGCATTGTCCATACACATACAAAAATACACGTTATTCTTATAAAGACTTTCAATAAATACAAAATAATTAACTTGGCTTATTAAAATTGTATTGAGATGACTAGTAAAATGTTTTATGACATCAATACTCTTGTTAGTGATTTTACTCTATCTAATTGCAGCAGTATGATATTTTTGAAAATAATAAATCTACTTATGGTAGAGAAAAAAGAAGAAATGAAATGCAAAAAAAAAAAATTGTCATTCAATTTAATTTTTTCTGTAGGTTGTTTCGGTTCGATTTTAAAACCAATCAAATGTATATTGTAAATGAGTAATTCTTTTATGAGGAAAACATATTATATAGACTTATTTTATGGGTCTCGAAAATAGCTTTGACGATTAGGATTAAGATTCTTATAAGTATCTATAAATGAAAGTATATTTTCGGATTTTGCCGCGGATTTATTTTGATTTTTGGTTCCCGACGTTTCTAATGCTTTACAGCAATCATGGTCACGGGAGAGACTAAGGTTTTTGACATTTATGGGAGTTTATGTAATTGTTACGGTGACTACCTACCCACAATTTACAAAAATCCAAAATGGCACCAAAGTACCTTATATAAAATATGCATTTTAATTCTGATCATTTTAAATTTTAAAATTCTGAATTATATTATAACATATCTATATAGGTTATTTTTCCATGTGATCCGGCTTACGAAATTTCTTAGAACTAATGTATCTACATGCTCTACTAAAGATTCAAGTTTTTTTTGCATAGGAACTGGTCCTTCGTTTTCTTAAAATATTTTTTATATATCTTTACCTACTAATATTAATGTTACAACAACGTAGTTTAAAACAGAAATGAAAAATATTAAGATTAATTTTTTCCTTTACGTAAGTTGTCAGAGCGTAACGGACGATGATACATTACTCTATTTTATTACGATTTTATGTTGCACTTTACACGGATTTATCTACGATTACAAGTAGCCTTAGTCTCTATTAGTACCTATTTGTGGCATATGTTAAGATATAATTACGGTAAGTCCAATCTGGCATTTAAATTTTACAAATGTAAAGTGGTCCAAAATCACCTAAAATCAGAATTGAAAATGAATATTTAAAAAACTATACATATATAAATATAATTTACATATACCAGAGATAAAAAAAATTTTTTTTAATGATATAAAACTTCTTATTATTTGTCAGTAAACAAATCAGTAGACACAGCGGAGAAAACTTTACCTGCTTGATACTCATACATACATATATGCAATTTAAACGCAATTTAGCCCTTTTTATCGTCCAACTGCTGGACACGGCCCATCAATACGAGAGGGATCAGGCCATAGTTCATATATAAATTCCGCAAAGTTACTATATATTAATAATATTGTAAGCATATAAGTATATATTTTTTTATTTTTCAGCCTTTCCATTCGCCATTCACAGTAAATAATCCAAAACATATTTTGCTATAAAGAGTCAATTAAAAATTTCTATACCGTTCACATTCAATGCTTTCCCATACATTTCTCACGTAGATCAATTTTAGATTCGCAATACTAAACTACACTATGTCAAATTGATAAATAAACAGTCTAACGCAATCCTTTCATGCTGATCGGATGAGCTTGATCGATGCGTGTGCGCATCTAAACGGCTTTCGGGTTTTTGACAGCTCGAATTATTGGATCATATGAAAGAGATGTTAACACTTTTTTGTTGGCTTAGTCCTGTAATTTATAATTTTAGACTATTTTAAAGTTAAGATACTATCTACTTACTGTGCTAGTGGTCGCGGGTTCGAGTCCCGCTGGAAGCAATATTTTGTGTTATAAGCAATGAATGCTTGTAGTCATGTTATGTATGTTAATATATTTTATAATATGTAAAAAATCTTAAAATTATATATATGTAGTGTATCAACTATCTGGTAACTGTAATACAAGCATCGTTGCTTACCATTTATTATTATTATTTATTATTGCATTATTTATATTTATTTATTTCGCTTGCCTGAAGACAAATATAAGGGTTTCTATAAAATTTTTGAATATTTTTTTTAATAATTATAATACTTATATATAACCTTACCCAGACATCGAACCCGAAATTTATCAGCCAAATTCCATTGACACAAACATCAAGAGAACAACAAATCTGTTAGTTTATATTTAAAAATCATAAAAATATTCGAATAAAATGGAAAATAATGAACAAAAACAAGAGTTCAAAAGCACAATCGCCGGATGTAGATACCATCTCAGCAAAAACACAGAGATTAAGGAGGTATAGATTCGGTGCAAGGTCGTCACAATCTCAATGCACTTGTATCTCCTTACAGTGGCTATATACTACTATGTAGGCATACTAGTTATGATTGCGACTTTACTTGTTTGTGTGATGCTATTAATTTAATCTATACATATAATAAAATTCTAACTTATTTCAATCTGTTCATAATTTTGGATATAGTAAATATAAATCAGCGACAAAATCCGTAAAGATAGTTTAATTTATAATGTCAAATATTCGCGTAAACCTAAGAAAGTATTAAGTTTCATAGCAATAGTCATTATTTTCGATACATATGCCAAATCTATAGAATAAGATAGATTTTAGAACATTTTCTATCTGTCTGTGACGAATCACGAGAAAACCATTAGTCAGATTTTGATAAAATTTGATAAAATGGTAGCAGTATATTCGGGTCAATATATACAGTACTTATTACTATTGTTTAAAAGTCATTAGGGATGAACCTGAGCGAGATTGAGTCGCATGTAGTAAATGACTAACGACGGTAACTAGTGATGTCCAAATCATGTCTTTAAATTATTATTAATCCAATTTTATATAAAAATAAATAAAATCTATAAATTATTACTTCAATAACCTTTTCTTAAATATATTTAATGTACAGATTAGAATTAGTTTTTTTATGAATATCTACATAACTACAAAAAAATACGACCTACGAATGTTCTCATAAATTAAACTTAACATGTTTTTAAAATAATATGTACCTTCACAAATAACAGTATTTGCATACATTTTATATATAAATTTTATGTCCGCTTTTTACATTGAAGGTATAATTAATTGTATGAAGATTCGCGCAACTTGTAGCATTTATATTTAATACTATTTTTTGTGTTGAGTATTTACTTAATAATAAATTTTGAATGTGTTTGTTAAATGCATTAAATGTTAGGCTAGGTTAGGTATTATAAATCTAGAATAGAAACATACACGCTATTTAGGTAATACTAGTAGTAGTAATAGTAGTAGTAGTAGTTTCATCAGAGCTTTTTTTCATTTGTTGCTTAAATTATACTGTTAAGTCGTAATGTTTTTTCATAATATTACTAAGTTGCAAGGATAATTTGTCTTGTCAATCTCAGAGATGCGAATTCCGGATGCGAATCTTGGTTACCAATGGAATACCCCTAGGTAAACTGACATAATGTATAAAAAATCATTGAAAATCTTAGCTTCTAGTCAAAGATCTATCAATCTATGTAAATAATAATGAAGTATGAGTTGGTAACGCATATAGAGAATGCGTGGGTGGATTGAAGATTTTTAACGGTTATCATAGTCTGAATAAAGTTTGAGAGCAAGTAGAAAAATTCAGGATAATTTGGAACAGCTTTTTTATAACATCAATGTATTATCTCATAGATTATTAAAAAAATCATCTATATAATAAAAAATGATAGTTTTTACGTCTGTTCGGTTAACTAATGTAATAAATTTTCAAAATTTTAAGCAATACCAATGTATAAATCTTGTTTAGTTCAGGAATAAATGTATTACAAAAAACGTATGTCCGAATTTTGATCAAGGTTAAATTGTCACGTCGCGTCACGGTTTGCTTCACCTTTTGTTCACGTACATGTCACGATTGTAATAACGTTAATTTATTGAGCTAATTAGCCAAAATTATCCGTAATTAGTGAACTTTAATGCTCATGAGTTAACTCGATCGCAAATGTTTTTGCTCTTGACTCATTAGGATATGAGTTTATTATACCTTTTTTGTTTTTCTGTTAGCAGTTAAGAAAAATTCTAAGTAAAATCTGATTAAGAAATCTTTAAGAGTTATATATAGTTTAATAAATAATTTTTATTAATGTTATTAAAATTATTAGGTGATAAGTGATTATTCGTAAGGTGAAGTATCATCTTTATATTAGTTTAAAAAGATAGAAATAACTTTATTCGTATTTTAGTTTCTTTCGCTAGTTCTTTTGGTCTGAACCATCTTCTATCTAAACTGGTAGACTCATGAATAATTTAAATGTATTCTATTTTAGCCGTTTTTACGGTTGAACGTCACGCTGGCATGTTTTTGATAGTAATTCGGCATCTTACTAGTTTTAGACTGATTTTCATATTTTACTAGCTGTACCCGCGGCTTCGCCCGCGTTCATTTTTTAAATTGCTAATCAACCTCATTGGGTTGATCTGTAGGAAAAAAAAATGTCTAAAAAATAAAAAATAAAATTTAGGGGTGGACTACCCTTAACATTTAGGGAGATGAAAAATAGATGTTGGCCGGTTCTCAGACCTACTCAATATGTTCACAAAATTTCATGAGAATCGGTCAAGCCGTTTCGGAGGAGTATGGGATCGAAAATTGTGACACGAGAATTTTATATATAAGATAAGGGCGTGGTGGGAGAAGGGTCATATTTAAATGATTATATAAAAATACAATTCAAACAAAAACATTTTAAAAACAAAAACATTTTAAAGGCTTTTAATTAATATTTAGAGAGATAAAGCAGTTCATATTTTATCGTTTGCCTGGTTTCTTAACCCGTTTCAAGTAAAAAAAGCTTATGGTTTTTTTGTGTTAAAATACAAAAAAATATATCATATTTATCATCTCGAACTTACTCATCTTTGGTACTACTAGTTGCATTTGGAAGTTTTTTTTCATTTAATAACCTATTTATTAAGAAGATTATTATAAGAGTACCTTCGTACTGAGGGAGGCCCGTGCCTAGCAGTGGGACTTTAAAAAAGGGCTGGTGATAATGATGTTGAAAGTTGTCAAGTGACAAATGTTGGCAGAATCTATAATAGTATACGAAAATATAAAAAATCGTGTTGATTTATTAGTTCTACGTATACCTAGTTAAGGTAATTTTTCCATAATATCTATGGCTTCAAGAAAAATACAAATACCTATATATTTCAAAACTGATACTTCTATGTTATTATCATGGGATATAGCAAACACTAAAAAACGTACAAGGGTGTATCATCACTCAAAACCCATGTAATTACGTTCAAATTTAATATAATTATTTTAAACCAAAACATCTAGTAATAGATAGCATAAGTCAAGGCCCAGCACAAAAGACGGAGACATTGTTTCCGTGGGAACTTCATTGTGTGACATAATTTACTGTAATAGTCTTAGAGTAATTTATATTTAGTGCAAGGTCGGTGTAGAGGTTACTTGAATGTCAGATTGTAAGATTACTGTAGTAATCGCTGGTAATCACTGTGATGATACTAATATAACCTATAAGCTTATTGTATAGCTTTGTTTGGCATGGTATGGTATGGCATTTGACTACATACTTGTAGCGTAAATTGATTTTTCTACCTATTTTAATGACTAGCAGTATCGGCGACTTCACGTGCATTCAAACTTTCAATCCCTACCACTCTGTAAACGATCATCCGTTGGGATAATTTGATATGGTGTGAAAATTTTATCAAAATTGCTTCAGCCGTTTTAGAGTCTATAGAGAATATAAGTAATTAATACGTACATAGATTTTTATATATCAGGCTAAAGTTATTTTTTATATTAGTTTTCCATTTTATTGAAAAGTAAAAGAACATGTATTACAAAACAAGTGAAGACGAAAACAAAAAGTTGTATTAAAACAAACTCTTACTAAACTATTAGATTTACACAATCGTAGAAAAAGGTATGTTTATTTAAATTAAATGTAGATCGTTATTTAATACGAGATTTGTATAATGTAAATGAAGCTATTCATTTAAGAGCCATTTCAGAAAACAATTTCCAATTCCCGTCGTCCCAATACAATTAATAAAGTTTTTAAGTTGAGAAGAACGTATAATTATATATAATTAATACGTAAAACTGTGGGCGTTTCTGATAATATCACTTGTTCAAATTAAATGTTACAAATAAGTACTTCTGTGAAGTATCCCTTATGACGTAACTAGTATAGTATAAACCTTTATTAGTATAGATACTACTATAATTAAAATTTTAATGGAACATAAGTTGGTCAAGTGTGAATCGGACTGTAGATTTTACTCATATTTATGTCGTCTAGTGTTTTCCCGCGACTCTGAAAGGTCAATTATACATCTTTTGTTCTGATGTCACGTGTTTCTCTGATGTGAGCTACATTACTATCAAAATTCTTTTAGCAATAAATATTTATAATATTTATGTATTTAAACTTATACTTATATATGTAGTATATCAACTATCTGGTATCCGTAACACAAGCTTCGTAGCTTACCACGGAATTAGATGGCGCTGTGTGTAATAATGTTCCAACATATTTATTATATAATACTTCACGTTGGAGTAACACCGATTTCAATATTCGAATTGCTTTTGATACTTGAATATAGTTTTATTTATTTTTCCCCTTTTTAAATAACAATTTACTTCTTTATGAGAATTCCAAGTTCAGTAGTTTCAATTGAAAAATAGTAATTTAAACCAAACACTGCATTCGATAGTTCATATGTATTTTTATATCTCCTTCACCTACGCCATTCAAACTAACTATAAGTTTTAATCTTAGAAATGTATTTAATTAGAAATGCTCCCATAGACGACGATAATATCGCCACGGCGCTATCCTGCGGAGAAAAATGACATAAAAATTTAAATATAGTGTTAAAATAAAACTCTTAAACTAAAGTTTCAAGCATATCTTAAAATATCATCGTTTCATTAAAAATGTAGACGATATGATCGGTGGAGATGATTTAGTTTACTGAATCATTCTACTTACGAATATGATAAGAGCGAGCGACGCCGCGGGTTCCACTAGTAGATGCTTATAAAAACTTGACATATTATTTACTAAAACCTTCCTCAAGAACCACTCTATCCATTGGTGAAAACAGCATGAAAATGGGTTCAGTAGTTTTTGAGTTTATCGTGAATGCGAAGACAAACAGACAGACGCGGCGTTGAACTTTGTTTTGTAATATGTAGTGATTAATTGAATATATTTAGTAGTTGGTTATTTTTCTTTCTTGAATTCAGAAATCAATGAATTAATGAAACATGATATATTGCATAGTAATATATCAGAGAGAGTTAACAGGCTATATTTAGGGCATTACACTCCTGTAGAATCCACTCCCCTCATTTTCTTTGGGAATAGTAAAAGTTAAGATATCTGTAATAAAAATTTCAAACAAGATTACGGTTAGGTTAGGTAAGCGAGTGCGATCACTGCTTTCAAATGGTGAAGATATTCTTTATATTTTTTACCGAATTGCTTACTTTAAAAAGTAATTTTGCTTTTTAGGGTACATTTTAACTAAAAAGTTTAATAAAGAACAAATATTTGACAAAGAGCTTAAATACACTATTTCTAGAATGACAAATTTCTAAAACGAGAAATAGCTCTCGTTAAGTAAAACATACAATGAAAATACAGCATCTATTAAATTAGATTTACTATGTCTGACACAAAATACCCTCTAACAATTCATTACATAATATATTAACATGTAAATATCATATTATCCATTCAAAATCTTCTCAATGTCAGTCATATTTCATACAAATTTTGAATGTGTTCATGTAATCTGAGTGTAGAAGTAATAAAACGTTATTCTATTATTTTATGAGCAATGAATAAGTGCGTGTGGTCTCAAGATTTGTGGATATTTCAAATATATGTAGAGTTATGACATTATGAAGTTGTTAAACGATATTTATTTTTACATAAAATATACCTACTTAAAAAGTATATATATATATATATATATATAAATGAAAAAGCTGAAACGTCGGGAACCAAAAATCAAAATAAATCCGGGACAAAATCCGAAAAAATAGTTTCATTTTTAATATCAAATATTCGCGTAAATCTAAAAAAGTATATTATTTTTTGAGGGGTAGATTTTATTATATATCGGCATAGTATATTTCATTACATAAAAGAATTAAATAATATATCTAAAATCAGCCTGAATCTATTTAACTCTACGAATACTTGTAAATTAATATTCAAGTAAAGCCGCGGGCCGCAACTAGCTAGTAAAGACATAACACAAAAATAACACTTTTATAGTTCACCAAATATTTTAAGGGCAAAGTGCCATTAATAAAATAACTACATAACAAAAATCATGAACGATTTAAGTATACCATCAATTACCCCCATCCGGTTGTACACAAAGCCTCGGAAGAGACGGGTCCGAACCTAATCTTATACCAAACAAGTATGAGAAAAACAAAAGGTTCTTAATCGATTTGAATTCAATGTGCTGTATCTAATTTGTCAGTTTGTCGGTCTGTGGACCGACAATTAATTCGGACCGATTTCGAAAAAACTCCGCCAATATATAGATGCGTTTGGGAAACACTCTATCTACCCTATTAAAACGGGATAAAGTTTAAATCTAAACTCCTTGTTAGTAATGTTGTAGAATACATGTGACATTGTAAAATCGTTGTGTATTATTTATCCGTATACGTACTTGTTTTATAACGCCCATGTTTCGACACGAGCGTTAATAGTAATAATCAATTTAGAGATATTTTTTATCATTGTAGGCTAGGTGATGAGAGAGATATCAATGGCTAATCTATACATATAAATAAAATTGGAGTGTCTGTTTTTAATTTTAAATTGATAGCTTTTTACTTAATGCATATGAAAGTATATATACGAAACTAGCAACAAAAAACCAATTTTAAAATTTTTTTGTCTGTCTGTTTGTTCCGGCTAATCTCTGAAACGGCTGGACTGATTTTGATGGGAATTTCACTCGCAGATAGCTAATGTTATAAGGCGAAACTTAGGCTACTTTTTAACCGACTTCAAAAAAGGAGGAGGTAGAAATTTTAATTATTTTAACTAGTCCGCTAGTTAATCCGTGGCTTCGGTGATGTTAAACTCGAGAGAAGCGATGGTAAGTCGCTAGTTATTATAATATAGAAAGACGAGATTGTCGGTTTCTATATTAAAATTCAAATTATGTGATATTTTATCTAATATATGCATATATTATTTTGTAATATGTGTATAGATTATGTTCGAACTATCTTTAAGTGTTATTTACTGATCTTCATTTTAAGATAGTGATATGATAGATACCGTGTGGTTTTTCAAGAATATTAATGAGGAGTATATGCTTTTTGTGTTTAGAGTTTTATAAAGATTTTTCCTTTCATATATATTTTTTAGACAGTGGTACCCCAGCGGTAACGCGCTCGCTTGGATAACCGCGAGGAAGTGATGCGGGTTCAAATCCGGGTCTCGCACCTCTGATATTTTTATGTGTGAATTATTTCTATTATGATTACCACTTGTCTTACGGTGAAGGAAAACATCGTGAGAAAACCTGGCTAGTTTTCGAAAGACATGTGAAGTCCGCCAACACGCACTAGGCCAGCATGAGCTTCTTACTGAGGGAGGCCCGTGCCCAGCAGTAGCCCAGTCTCTCCCGTGACCATGATTGCTGTAAAGCATTCGAAACGTCGGGAACCAAAATCATAATAAATCCGCGACAAAATAAGAAAAGATAGTTTCATTTATAACATTTTCCATATAATTTATAATCGATCGATATAATTTCGATTAAAGACAACCAATAAAATTGATCTTATCAGTGATTTTTATTTAAATTTTATTCAGCGATAAATTAATTATTATTGGTACGTCATTTAGTATTTTATGGATATAGAATTTTATTGGTAGTTAATAGCAATGTACCTATTAAGTATAGTAATTAATATAATCAGATAGGGAGTAGACTAGTACTTAAGTTAGTACTAACTGGAGTTCAAATTAACCGTTAGTTAAAACGCTCGTTCAATTACTAATTTTCCATAAAAATATATATTATTTGGATATATACCGTAAATTATATGTTTTACGTTATTAGAATATTTTATGTTTTTAGCTGTCGTTCTAAAATAGAAAAGATTTTGTTTTAATTTCTTATCATTACTTATAAATTGTAAATTGGTTTTATGATGCTTTAAATGAATATAAAAAAAATATCGGTTGACAAATAGAGGAGTTAGGTATTCAACTTTAAGTAGTAGTTATTTACAATAAAGGAAATTACAAGTAAACTTAACTATATATACAAAGCAAATTTACATTTACCTAATTATTACTGTACAAGTCGGTATTGAACTGTTTTGTATTCGTTTATATAACTATTATAATATGCATTTTAGTATATAGCTACTTGTAACTCATTCTCACTCCGCTCCGGTTCTTTTTGTACGTTTTAACGGTTAGTTTGGATTTCTCAGAGATGTGCTTTCAAAAGAGCTTGTGAAAGTCTATTTGAATAAAGAATATTTTGATTTGATTTGATTTGTGATATTTATTCGCAGTAAAAAGTATACTATAAAATATTTAAGCATCTATCATACCAAATGTCACCGAAATCTAACAAGTGGTTTTCTCGTGATGCGGTCACAAATAACAAAAAGATAAAAATTTTACACTAGGTATAGATTCGGGATTATTATGAAAATGACTATTTTAATAGGATTTTCTGAAAAAAAGTTACGTACAGAACGACTCAGGATTTTATTACATGTATAGAATAGACATATAGAACACAATATTCGTTTCTAACAAAATATCGCTGGGATATTTCGTTAAAAACTAGTTTATTTTCCGAAATTGTGAAGTTAGAAATATCATGCTTTGTTGATAATAAAAGGCTTTTTTTTCACTATGAATATTTCGATACTCGATAGCGACAGCGTTTCCAATTATTTTAAACTAGCCTTTCCCGTGGTTCCGCTTGCGTTATAAAGGCTGAAAATCAAAAGTAATATTTTTCTCCCGTTTTCGCAACATGTTTCATTGCTGCTCCGCTCCTATTGGTTGTAGCGTGATGTTATATAGTTTATAACCTTCCTCAATAAACGGATTATCCAACACAAAAATAATTTTTCAATTCTGACCAGTAGTTCCTGAGATTAGCGCGTTCAACCAAACAAACAAACAAACTCTTCAACTTTATAATATTAGTATAGATATTTAAATTATTTTTAATTCCTGCTTTTGATACATTATACCTTAGTTGAAATAAAAGCTCATGGTAGAGACAAAGATGTTAATGTGGTATTGTAAAATTAAACTCCCATATTGCATATTATCATATTTATTTATTGATTTGTCAATTTTATGGGTTTTCTTATGACAGGTGTTTTATAAGTTTTATTGATATTGTGTTCTTTGGAAATAATGAAAGCTGTGCCTGTAAAATGAGTTATTAATATATTTTGTAGACATATTCTCAGATTTACTTTCAAGTTTTAAGACTAATATTAATATTTAATATTAAAATTGTATAACTGTTATTATTTATGTATTTTTTGTTTGTTTGTTGTTGTTTCTATATTAAGTAATCTTTTTAGTTAATTGTAAAAAAATCAAATCAATCAATCAAAACTTTAATTATTATTATTTATAATTATTGTATTATTGTGCTGTTTGTTTCCCAAATAAAATAAAAAAAATTCTACGAAGCTCTATTTTTTCAATCTTATAAAACTCTTTATTAGTTATATGAATTTGTTGTATATTTAAACATATTTGTAAACCTTGTGTCTTTTTATACTCTTTATTATATTCTAAAAGCAAAAAAGCATACAAACACGACATAAAGCTTTAAAATTGCGCATAAATCGTCACGTGTTTAGCAGAATATCTTCTCAATCATGTTATCTATTTACGCATCGTTAAGGTGCGAAAGTTAAACTGATGAATAGGAAATAACCCAAGCAGGAATCAAACTTGTGATCATAGAAAGCTTATATTTAGTGTTATAATATGGAAATTTCATACTACCAGTGTGTGTGGTCACCCGACAACCTCATTGAATGAATTCGATCGTAGAAAGCTTCAAAGGTCAATATTTCCATATAAAAAGATCGCAATAAATATAAATATTATACCAAAACAATATCTATAATCGCAAACGTTTTTTAACAGGAGAATGTGATTTTTCACACTCAATGTGAAACTGGGCGTTTAGAATTTACTTAGCTTTTAATATTTCACGAGCTCAATAAATTTTATAGTAATAGTTCCAATTTAAATAGAATTGGTAATTTCTTGCGGTTTTTGTGTATTTTCTATAAAAAAGTAATTATCCACTTCCCGATGAATCTAGAGTCCAATATTATATGCTGCTCGCGATAGCTTGAATTCTCTCCCTCTCTCTACCCCTCTCTCTCTCTCTCTCTCTCTCTCACGCACACACATGCACACACACACGCGCAAATGAACATGCACACGCACATATGCAAAACTGCTTACCCAAATTTTCTTTTTATTTATAACAGTCCAAAAATGTAATATTTTCATAACCAACATCATGTCACATTTCATGACTTCACACTTCAATCCAGTTAATTATAACTAATAATTTATGTTATTTTTAACAACAGATCAAATAAAAGCGTTTATCATACGATGCCATCCAAAGTTAAACCAAAGCATAAGCTAGGCTATTCCACAATTAGGCCTAGCTTGCATGTTTGCGACATTGTCGATACCGATCGCGTGATTTACGCGAAGCGCGCCGATGTTATCGCAACACGTCCTTTTAGGTAATGAGGTGGAATTAAAAGGATTTTTACTCTAGCTACGTAAATTAATTGAAATATCTGTATAAATTCTTAGTTATAAAATATAGTATTTCTTAAGTCTTTGTTCTGTGTGAAGTATTTAGCAGAAAATATTTAATTAACTCGTATAAAATAAAGGATGAAATGCTTTCTTATGCTGTGAATGTGTTTGCGTTTAAAGTTACAAGGAGTTATAAATTACAAAAACTATTTCTTTTTATAGTGTATATTGACTTAACTTTAAGAATGGTTTTGTTAGAGAGTAATAACCTCATACGATATGTTTAAATACAGTCGGTTTGGTTTAGTATTATAAAGCATGCATGCAGATCTGAGATAAGCTAGGATCAAGGTCTGAATTAAATCAGTTGTTGATTTTTCTAGATGAATATAATTTGAATTTGATACGTTCTAGGCAGTGGTAGTGGCAGACAGTACTAGCTCAGTGGTTCGCGCTTGCTTGGATAAGCATGTGATGCGGGTTCAAATCCGGGTCTCGCACCTCTGAGATTTTCATGTACGAATCATTTCTAACACGATTACCAGTTTTCTAACGGGAAAGGAAAACATCGCGAATAAACCTGCATGTCTGAGAAAATCTAGCAAGTTTTTGTAAGACATGTGAAGTCCGTCAACGCGTACTAGACCAGCGTGGTGGACTATGGCTTGATCCCTCTCGTATTTGAGGCTCATGCAGTGGGACGTTTAAAAGGGCTTAACACTGACATACGCCTTGACTAATACGTTTCAAACGACATTGTTATCTTATTAAAGTATAAGAAATAAAAGAATTAGAGATTGCGCTCCCATTTACTACAATAACATATTTTAGCATAAAACAAATTCTATATGGAGGGTTTTAAATTGGTATAAAATGTAGATTAAAATGAAGCTTTTACAGGGCAAAATCTTTCCGAGTTTTACCCCAGGTCCTCTTAGGACTTAGGATTTTTTAACTCCTGATTCTTACGAACTAGTAGTAAGTATATTCTGCAAGAGAAAAACTAAATATTAACCAGTTTCTTTGTTAAAACAATTATATTTACTCTTTAAAGAGTAGTATTCAATTTCAAAGCAAGCAAATTCATATCTTAAGAACTTTGTTGCAATTCTACGCAGCCACAGGCAACAACAATATTAATATCTACGAGTAATGACTCATTGGATAAGTAATGAAAGCTCTCATAAACTCAGTTCTCTTTAGGTGTCGATTAGTCAGTGTAACTACCCACTGCCATCAACTTCTTTGTCTCACGCCAAACCACATACTATCGAATCTTTGTTGTCTGGATCTAAAAACAGTTGACAGCACTAAAAAGTCATAAAAATTATATTATACTGATATATCTTTTATTTTATTCAATATAGATGCTATATTTGATTGACATATTTTAGGTGTGACAAGTGTAAACAAATGTTGCGATTTGTTTTGTGGTGGCGTTATTTAAATTTTATCGCCATGCTAATAAAATAGAGAGTGGTAATTCTTGTACGTTTTTCCGAATGTTGTGATTATAAATAAAATGAAATTGCATGAAAATTATTTTAATATTATATTTAAATCTGAGATTTATTTTAAAAGAAAACATTGTGTATATTCTTATTAACGAAAACATCAAAAGTAATATTGAAGCAAATTTTTCGAAGTAAATGCCAGTTTATTCTTGATTAATAAGTCTTCAAAATCTGAAACAAAAACATATGAACTTATAATATCATTAGTTAGTCGTAGTTCTCTAAATTTCACATAAAATACTTCAATTGAGTATATTATCCTTTTCAATAATGTTTAGTCAAGGATATAATATAAGTATTAATAATTATTATAAATAGGCTAAGATATCAGTTTATTGCTGTTTGTTCAACAAATCTGTTTTGGAAACAGTTAGCTTTTATACAGATATATAAATTCTATTCCTATGTATTTTTATTAAATTTTCAATAAGGCATGTAGTCGAATTTTACCACTGAACACTGAACAATTAACAGTTTAAATGACATTGAATAACTTATACAAACTTTACTACGATAGTGTAGTAAGCAACAGAACTGATAGTAACCTTGACTTGAGTAATCGTCATCGCTCCTTTCTTTGCTGAGGTCAACAAACAATGGCTACCATTCGCCCCATCCTGGCCTTAGCTAGTGACAGACACCCTAGATTCCAAAACCATTGGAAAAAGAACCTTAAACAAAAACATTTGGGTTTAAATTCAATTGAATGGTTTTCAGAATTATGTATCCTTTCGAGGGTGAAGATTATTCTAATGTGGAATTTGGAGGTCACGATTGTTCAGAGTTCTCAACAATATTGGATTTGTTCCAAGCGTTGCAACGACAATGCATCTTTGTTGGCAGCCAACGAGGTCGTCATCGCCTTGAAGAGTGCTTCCGATCTGGTCGTAAATAACTTTATTGTTTAATTGTAACTAATCGTAAGTAAGGCTATTTGGTATCCTTTCGTTTTATTTGCCTATAACCTTAAAAAGAAGGAGGAACTCGATTTGATTTGACTTTTTGTATGTTACAACAATCTTTTTGTCAATTATCAACAATTTAGTGATACTTTAGTGAGAAGTAATAAGAGTAAGTCTACTATATTATACTAGTGACTAATACTTGTTTTGAGCGGATTTGTTTCCTCGGTACGGTTGTAACGGTTAGTATTGATTCCTCAGTCAATCGAAGCAAATGTTACTGCTGTTTGCTTTTACCTGTATTATATTAATTTCAGTTTTATCTATCAGATGTTTTTAAATTCAGTCTAATTCGTAAAAAATGTAAGTTTCGTCACTGAATATATTATACATTTTCAATAAATACTATCTTTTCGTATTTTACGAACTATGGAATGAATCTGTCTATACTTGATCCAGATTCTAACTCTGACAGTGTTATTAGAGTTTACTGCAGATAATGAATTATTATCACAATTTAATAATATTTGAAAGAAAATGATAAATTCTAAATAGAGTACACTATTTCCAAGGTGGTAAAGAAATACTATGAAAACTCTTTTTTAATATTATAAAAAATGTTAGGTTAGGTTAGGTTAGATTACACAAATATATACATACATATCTTATAACTATTCACACGATAATTTCACAAACAAATTGTTTGTAGTAAGTAGTATATTAAAGGCCGTACAACAAAAACAGGTGGACTCAAAAAAGGAAGACGTGTTTCATATTAATCGCAATAAAAGGCGGTGACAGGACATAAATACGATATGGCGTATAGGTGGAGCGATCGGCCGGCACAATAAGTAAAACTTTATCGTTGATCGAGGCGCGCGCCTGTAAATCACAGGGCGCACGTTTGCTGCCATGATCGATTCGACAGAAGATGGTGCGTATCTTATATATTGTATATTAGATATTATATTATAATAATAATATGTTAGGACATTCTTACAACATCGCCATCCTAGTTCCGTGGTAAGTTACAATGCTTGTGTTACTGATACCAGATAGTTGATATACTACATATATAACATTTAAATACATAAATATTATAAATACAAACACCCATGACTGTAGAACAAACATTCGTGCTTAACAAATGAATGCCCTCAGGGGGACTCGAACCCGCGACCGCTGGCGCAGAAAGCAGGGTCACTACCAACTGAATCAAACGAGAGAATTAATTATTATATCTTAGTCGGAAACCTTCATAGTCTGAGAAAACTTAGCAAGTTTTCGGTTAACATATAAAGTCCGCCAACCTCTTCTGGGCCAACGTGAAGGACTATTGCCTGATTAGTATTAAAGGGAGGTCAATGCCCTGCAGTTGGATGTAATTGAGGACTAAGTACATTAAATTTTTCTTACTCATCAGAATAACGAATTATAAAAAAATATATAAAAGATATAAAAACTTTCGCATATGTAACAGTAGTCCAATTTTAAAACCAATCTAAATTTCTTTGTTTCTTTAACTATTTTACTTCAATAACAGCAATAGTTCATATTAATGATGCACACAAACATTACTTTCAAAATTTATAACAATATCTATAAATGTAGATCACGAAGTCTGTACCAGATTATAAGGCGAGGGCATCTGTTCATTGTTATTTACGACGCGTTACTAAATTATTATATGGATCGAATTGTGATCGTTTGAATTAATTTTTATTAGTATTTCATAGCGATAAACGGATATTGTCTTAAATGAGGTCAAGTCGTGGAACAGGAAACCGTTTTGTTAGAAAAAATGAAAATGAAGATCTTTTTTAACTTTAGCTACATTTTTATTGCATTTTGCACAATTTTTTCAAAATAAATTAACTTCCTGCAATTTAAGCGTGTCAATTATTTAACTATATATATAAATTTATATAGTTTCAATAAAAATATACTAGCATCGGCTTCAGCTTCGCTTTACGGTTTCTAGGTTTTCATTTACTTGTTCTGTTAAAACATACTCGTATGTTTAATAAAGTACTAGCTCCTAAAACACAGGTATCTAGTTCAGGAGTTAGGACTGAGTGTGTAGTGTTGTACGAATATGTTTGTGTCTAAATATAGTCTTTTTTTAATAAGGATGAAAATTTTACTAAATAAGTTTAAACAAATTACAAATTTAAAATATTTAGTAAATAAATTAGGAGTCCATCCTGGAATTAGACGTGATATCGGAACTTTTACTACTTAAGACCCACACAATAAATATATAAATAGAAATAATATTAGTTTTATTTTTCAAAGATATTTTTTATTTTCCGGGTTCGATTCCCGAGCTGAGTACAAGTTGTTTCTTAATTTATGAATGCAGTTTTTCTTGTTACTAAAATTGATGGGATGGTACCTAAGAACAGATCTTCGTATATATAGTTTCAGACTTCCCCAAACTGACCCATTTGAATGTTACACCCGGTATATTATATAATTAATAACATAAAGCATAAAATTTTATATTTTTAAATCGCACTTTCTTGTAGCGTTTGGTTTTAATCGATCGAGCGCGATAGGGGTACACGGTGCGTTCCGTCCTTGCGGGGCATATCGCGCCGCGGAGCAAATCACGAGGTGCCACTAATTGATATTATCTATTCAACTCTTAAAAAGTATACATGCTTTTGCGTATAAATTAAACGGAAACTTCACTTTTTTGTCTTATAATAAATGTTTTGAATTACAATGGACTTCTTTTGTTCGTACAACTGTTGACGCTAGTCGAGTTATGGAATGGAACTCGTATTAAAAAGTATAAGGGAAAAAAGTATGTGATCACATGGGGTATTTGTAGGTTAACGGTTTTTTTTAATATATTAAAAAACAATATTTTGTTTTATAATTTATGAACTTTACTGATACTACTTTGTTTTATTAAAAGCTATATTTTCGTGGATTTTGATGAGATGTCTTAAACCTTAGTCTCTTATATAACTGTGACTGTTCTAAAGCATTCAAAAAATTTTATTAAAAAAAACTAGAATTTAGAAAGTAATATACAAGAAAATAAATATTAAGTTCCTAATGATCGACTAATAGCCTTTGAAAATATAAATATGTTAATTCACATTCAAAATAGGTAAATTTAACTGCTCACATTAGTCACTGCTTACATCTCCATTAAAAAGGAAAAGAAAAAAAATACTAAAATATTTACATAATATAACTATATAATATGTTTTAATAATACGCAAATATTATACTGCGATGATTGTTAAAGTTGAACATACTTATTAATCGTTTTTAACACTCCCATCGAAAATTGTATTGAATTGAGTTACTTCTCTTTTAAGAAGTCGCTAAATAAAAAATACATTAATGTGTCTTTATTGGAACATTATCAATACATAGACATTTTCCAGTTTGAAAAATTATGAATCTCACTTACAGAATATATTCTATTTTTATGCGAAAATTAACAAAAAAAAACACAAATGACTAAGTCTAAGCAGATAGTTTTATAGTCTGTAACTAACCTAATAATAATAATGTTCTCCGACCGATTCCAGCCATGGTGGCCAATCTCATCGAGACCAACTGCGCAGGAAATATTATAGTGCACAAGTGTACGCGCAGACACAAGTGCACTCTCTATTCCTATCACTCTCATACTCTGGTAGAACGACTATTCGACACGACCAGTGACAGATAAGGCGCAGGACCGACGGCTTTACGTGCTCTCCGAGGCACGGGGGTGACTCACCGCCAACTTCCCAACTCTAGGCTGTTATTGAGACTTACTAAACAGAAAGACTCAATAATTAAGCTTGACCCGACCCGGGACTCGAACCCAGGACCTCTCGATGTATGACCGTACATGCTAGCCACTACTTCACCGAGTAGTAACTAATCTAACCTAGATATATTATACTCGTATCTGGAGCTTATACATACATAATATGCTACTATTAGATACCTAGAAAATTACCCAAAAAAAGATGTTATTGAAGTAAAACAAAGATCACTAAAAATTCATTTTCAAGATAAAAATAGGGTGATGAAATACACACCTACTCGTATGTAGGTGACATTCAAAATATTCTGTCAAGATATATTTCTATATTTAAATTTCTGAACCCATTTGTAACTGTCACAAGCACTTAGTTTTTTTAATAGCCTTATGTCATAGGTCACAAGATAGAGTCACCTTAAAATATATAATATGTTGTAAGAAAATATTTCTTGTATTGACTTGTAATAAATTAGATAAAGACGTTTGCATATTTGCTTCTACTTTTAGTTTCATTAAGGCAGATGTAGTTTGATAATTATGTATTCACTAATACGTTATTTTTTCACATGTATTTATAATATATATTTTATTAAGTTGTTAAAATATTATATTAAGTAGATTAATTTAAGAAATTTAGATTAATTTAAGAAAAATATTATATTGTACTTCAGTTAAAAATACGACGATTTTTTTAAATAAAAAAAAATATCTTCCAAAAGTACCGTCTCTATATGTTGAATTTTATTTATTTTTTGCTTTGTTTTTGTATTTCTTTTTTATTTTGGTTATCTAAGATCTTAGGATCAATGACCTCCATATAATTATTAATAAAAAGTTGTTATATAATATAAGAATCATTAAGAAAACCTTTTACAAATTAACCGAGGCCATTATCGCGGGATCTCGGGCACAGTAGCGGGATAAGGTATCTAACGCGACATCACTAATATAAATTTAGTGTTGTGCTCGACCCTGGGTTAACTACGTAGCTTGGTATCGCACTATTTCTCGCCGATTCATCGATATCGATTTTCTTTAATGATTATTAAACTCGATTTATTTCCAGTTTATTTTTGTATTGTATAGTTTAGTAGTTGAATTATAAGTACATTTAAGCCTAAAGCAGTTTAAACTGTGAAAACTGACGTCGTCGTTCTAAGTTTGTACGTTTGTTATTTCTTTGCACTGAAACTGAACAGTAGTTGGTAGTAAAAAAACTGCGTCAGCGTGGTTTTGTACTTTAATCATTAATCACATTATTTTAATTATTATCATAATTGTGATGATTGTTGTTTTAATCATAGATTACTTATACTTAGTATATATGAAACTAGCTTTATCTTCCCGTTTTTGCAACATTTTTCATTAATGCTCCGCTCCCATTGGTCGTAGCGTAATGTAATATAGCTTATAGCCTTCCTCGATAAACGGGCTATCCAACACAAAAAGATTTTTTCAATTCGGTCCAGTAGTTCCTGAAATTAGAACGTTCAACCAAACAAACAAACAAATAAACTCTTCAGCTTTATAATCAGTATACTTAGATATACATTAAAAAAAAGTTTAACTTGAACTATATTAAGTTCTGTAAATTCAAACTCTCTTATATCATTTATTTTTTTAAGCCACAATCTGATTTTATTTTCAAAAGCCACAAATTCTTTAAACACAAAAATGTCAAAGATTTACGATACGCGCGGTATCCAGGCAATATGGCGGCGATGGCGATATCGCGATCGGATACTCGCATCGGACTGACGTGATTGATGAAATAAGTCCTTAATGTGTTCGGATTCTTGTTAACGTGTGTAAATTAGACATTACAAATGTAGTTTTTTTGTCGAAAATGTTATTTTTGATATATTTATGTGAATTGAATTAATTGTCAATAATTTCGAAATTTTGTTTGGTTTGGCATTATAAGTCTACTAGCGACTCGCCCTCGCTTCGCTCGGGCTCTTCCCTAGATTTAGCACCGGTAAAGCCGCGGGATCTGCTAGTTATGCATATAAACCTTCCTCTTGAATCACTCTATCTATTAAAAAAAACCGCATCAAAATCCGTTGCGTAGTTTTAAAGATTTAAGCGCACATAGGGATATAGGGATATAGGGACAGAAAAGGCGACTTTGTTTTATACTATGTAGTGATACCTTTGCTATCACCTCTTATAAAATTAAAATAAACATAGTAATAACTTATTAAATTATCATTATAAATAGCTTTTATATACCGTTATAATTTTGAGATATTATAAGAAAATGTTTCGTTGAACCAAATTGTTTACAAGGTTGTAGAATCTAACCTAATTAGAAAAGTTGTAAGGCTATGTATGGCTTTATCTTGCGATGTTCACTTACTCGCAAGTTTAAGGAAATGTATAAGCTCGTGCGTGAAAACGGACGTGAGATTAAATAACCAGAGCTTTCATGATATAAACCATAAATTGGTGTCTTGTTTAAATAACTCGCGCCAATAAATTGAATGATTATGAATTACGTTATCAAAATCTATTACTTTACTAAATTATAACGCATTATTGACGTTCTATGATCAATGATACTCTACTCTGTCTATTTAATCTAATCAAATCAAATTATTATTTATTCAAATAGAAAGCACTTTTGAATCGTCATTTTTACATAGTTAAACTTTGAATTTAATTAATAATTGTCAGTATGTAAGTCTGTGAGTAAGCCCGGCTCGGAAAGCTGATCGTTACTTCGAATAGTACATATTTTAGTTTTAGTTAATAGATTTAGATAATATTTTTTTATATTAAGGATTTTCAACAAAACTTAAACTCAACGTGAACTGATATAAAAATGATTCTCCATTATCAAGTCAGCTCGATCAAATTTTCCTATACATTTCATATGAAACTAGGATGACTTACTTATTGTACATAGACGGTTACTTATATTCTTGCTGTCCTTGCAAAAATTATAATTATGATGGCATGTCATTTGCTTTATTCTACTGTGTTATAGAAAAAGGAGAACAGAGTGGTGTGGTTTATAACTTCAAAAAGGAGCTTAAAATACCTGATACCTAGATCGAAAATATTTAATTAGATATATTACATATATAGTAAATAGGAGCCTACATAAGTTCTTTTTGTTTTCAGTGGGTGAAACTTTTTGGTTATTTATCCTTAGTATCCTTACTAATATTATAAATACGAAAGTGACTCTGTCTGTCTGTCGCGCTTTCACGCCAAAACTACTGAACCAATTTTGGTACATAGGTATTCTAGAGCCTGAAAAAAGACATAGGCTACTTTTCAAGACGAATAAGGGGTTGAAATAGGGGATGAAGGCTTGTATAGAAATTACGTCATTTTTAAAGCTAGTACTTATTTTTTAGACTTTTGATTAGATATATATAAATGAGACATTCAAAGTTTGTAAAAATATCTTAAAGAGGGTACCTAAGGAAAAACCCGAGCGAAGCTAGGTCGAATCGAAAATTGTTTATATGTAGTACGTGATATTTTTGCTAAATATGAAGATATTTTCACAATTAATTTCTAATAAACATATTTATTCTTTATTTAGCCACTTTAAAAATACTAACCCTAGATAAGTTAAAATATGTAAAAATAGTAAAATAAAGTTTATTCGTAAAACTCATATTCCTAAGCACTATACCAAAGTATTTTTTACTTATTTAACATAACCGGTAAAGCTCAGCAGATGTATTCAATAAAATATTTTTTCGTACTAATAGAATTAATCTTGGTTTGTTTAATCGTAAATCTTTATATTTATGTCAACACCTGCTGTTCAATGCACGGCACTTAGCGATCCGCGGGTATAAACAATGTGATATCGCAGAATTATAGCGGGTATAACGACATGGAGTGGACGGTGTCATGCGATATGCCTTTTTTAAATAGACTATTTTAACTTTTTTCCGAGTGGGAATGACCTGAAAATTTTTAAGGTGGGTTAACAGGCTTCTCCTGGGTAAACTCGATACATCGTAGACCTTATCTATGTTTTCGAGCTAAGATAAAGGTCTAGAGGCCCATCTGTAATAAAAAAATATTTTGTATTTGCAAGTAATAATTATGTATATAGACCATTTAGGACGTGAAGGATTTATTTGGTTGGTATTAAAAGAGTTAGTTTTATAATGCGTGGTAAAGGTATTAATTTCGATGATATATGTAAGTATATACCTACTTATTGATTGACACATTATAATAATTTACAAACATGGTTCCACCTAAATTATAATTTCTTTTACACTACTGACTTCACATTGTACCTTAGATTTAGTAACTAGCCACTATAACTGTAGCTTTTTTATTTTTTTTAGTTCTTAGATATTATATATCTTATTTTTTGATAAGCCTACTTTATTGTTCAACGCTGTCCCAAGACGATATCAACGACCACCCGGGCCGCGACACGCGCTAAACAGTTCGATTTACGAACGCATCGCACTGCTACCTAGATAACCCGTAATGATCGTGCTGGGGTGTACATGACCCCATCTCTATATGATAAAATATCTTCTTAGTCCCGCTTGTCTGTACGTCATATTAGTTAACGGATTCACTTAATAGTTTAAAGGTCATTTGAATATGAAATAACTTTAATTTTCTTAAGCAGTTAATTTGGCACTTTAGTTAATTGAATGATGTGACGTCATTTTTCTATCAAGTTTTTATATACAATAAACGTATTATTTCGCGTTTTTAATATATATGTGTAAAATAAAACAGATTATTTTCATGGGAGAATTTAAAAGTATGAATGATTTCCTTAGTGCTGTCTCATTTTTATTAGAAACTAGTACGAAATTTGATACTAAAAGTAGTATATATTGGAGCTGAGTATGCTGAGTTTATTTAAGTAGTTTATTTTTGCAAAATTAATCAATTTTAAATCTTTAATTTTATATTAAATATTTATAAATTCACAAGTTTAAATTAAATGTAACCTTCCATTACAGTATTGAAGGGTTAAGCGAGTATATTTTTACAATAGATTTTGCTTAGCACTTGCGATATACTCATGAATGATAAAGTGGTATGATGTATAATTAAATTATAGCTTTAAGTAATGACTTTGGGCTTTAAATTTTTTTTATAAAAAGCAAGCATAAAAACAAATCCAAAAGAGACCATATTTATATATTTCATTCTATATTCTTCACATTACATAAAATAGTGGGTAATATGATAATTATAATTACAAATAAGACTCTATTATAGAGAGAAAATTTTTAAACCTCTCAAAATTTGCTCTTGGGCGAGACCGACTTTTTAGAGTTTTATGTATTTACAGACATAACTCCTGGTATCTAAAAGGTAAAACACATATTATTATACTTTATACATTTCTTACTTATAGTCAAATCTAATATGTATTTAAAAGGTTAATACTGATATATATCAAATTATATTGCAATCTAAATATTAGACATCGATAAATACAATAGTGAAGGTAGCGTCACACTAAAATTTACGACCAAATAAATAAAACAAGTTAAAAAATGGGTTCAAGAGGCGATCATATATTAGATGCCTAGTCATCAATGTCGCAGTCATTCTACTTAGACAATAAACCTCGATTTATTTCTATTTGGATCGTAAATAAACTAGACACTTTTAATACTTGCCCATTTTGAACCATTACAACACCATAAAGTTAAACTATTTCTTAGTTTAAATGAAATTCAGATCGTAAATTGAATGATTATTAGTTGTTGTAATTAAATCACAATTGACTATCTTAAGTAATAGTACAATGCACATTATTTAACATAATATTATGTATTGCATTTTAATGTATAGCTTGAGGTTATTATGGAATATCCTTTCCTGTTTAGAAATAATAATAATGATAAGATATTCTTCTTCGGACTAATTACGTAGTAGTAGTTTGATCATAGTTAGTTCAAGCTATAGATTTCTCATTTAGATAATAGATCTAAAGAATATATTTACATTGTTTCAGCTATTCTCTCTGTGTTTTTGTTATTCTTTAAACATAAGTTTGTTTGTTTGTTTGTTTGTTTGTTTGTTTGTTTGTTTGTTTGTGTATCTCTCTCTCTCTTTTTTAATGTTGGCTAATGAATTTATCATCTGAATGTATACAGGTGGATATGTAAGAATCACCAGATGCCAGTACCACGAGTACCTACTGGAACTTCCACAACTGCAGTCTACCGAAGCAGGCCATACGAATGGCACTCTGCTCAGCACAAACATACGTCGGTGGTGAACTTACGTAAGTAAGTAAGTAAGTAACTATTTATTGTAAACCCAAAAACAGAAGTAAATAAACAAAAACATAGAAAAATATAGGAAAAAACAGAAAAATATAGGAAAAAACGTACTAAAGTAACGTTAGCTCGATCTATTCAACATAGTAGAGTCAAGGCCAAAGAATGGTATTTTTATTTCCATAAATGTACAATAATTTGACTGTTATTAGAAAGTTCTAATCAGGTAATAATGTAGAATATGTTATAAATTGCAACGAAATCCAAAGGCATAAATTGCTTACTTTATGTTCTGATAAAAATAGTATGACCATGTGTTTGTTTCATCAAAGAACCAAATATTAACAAAACTTTATTATGTACATAAGTATATATTTTAAATATCTAACTTGTATTAAACTCTTGCACAAAGTGTTCGCATTCTTGCAATTGTTTTTTTTGAGTTTTCATTATAATTTCGGAAGTTGTGTGAATGTAAGTATTCAATTCAAAAAAAAGAAAACATAACTTATTTTTATAAAAAGATGAATTGACAGATAAGCGCGACTAAAAATCCTATTTATATAATATATAAATTTGTTTTTTTTATTTTTGAATTACTTGCTTACCAAAAAAAACATTTTAGTTTCATTTCTATATAATATAGATATATCGGTATCTGTACAGACATAAAATAATTTCATTTTAAAGAATAATATATGCATTTTTTATCTAATAAAACTTTCTTATATATACACGAATATTGTTATTTTAAATAAAAAAAACTTTTTTGGTTCTCAATTTTTCCCCCATAGACGTCAAAACCAAACATCCATTTTAATTGAATCGAATATAATATTCAAAATATTATTAAATCATGGTCACCTTACGTTCGTACTTCGATCTATAAAGTGTCGTAGTATTGTGCTTTGATTCATGGCTCTTATCGATGCGTCGAGTTGATTTGACGGTAACGGTGAGAAAATATGTGTGTGGTCTTTCATTTAGGGATATTTCCTTATAAATGGTATTAATAAAGGAGATATATTCGGTGTGAGAGTCGCGAGGCGTGGGTGAAAATGCTTTGTTTATTGCGTTTCAATAAAATAAGCTGATTTTATGATTTTTACTTTTGTCTTTTTATCTCTAAGTATGCATTGATATTTTGAAGATATGATGTGTTATTTATATTATGTTGATACTAGCGATTTGCTCTTGCTTCTCTTGGGTGTTACTTTACCTAAAGTTAAAATAAAAAAATAAATAAATGTTGGGACATTATTACACACAATGCTATCTAGTTCCGTAGTAAGCTACGAAGGAAGCTTATGTTACGGATACCAGATAGTTGATATACAACATATATATGTTTAAATACATGCATATTATAAATATAAATACCCATGACTGGAGTACAAACATTCGAGTTTAACAAATGAATGCCCCCAGCGGGACTCGAACCCGCGACCGCTAGCGCAAGAATGTAGGGTCACTACAAACTGCGCCAAACGTGTCGTCAAAATAAGTCAGTCAGTAATCAGTCAGTGATCGATGAGGTTAAACTCGTAGTAATCGTTTACGAATTTTCATCTAAATCCATTCAGCATAAGAATAAACCAGCGGACAGCAACCTAATCATTGTAGGTACTTATATGTAATTTTATTAAATATGAGCTTTTACTAGGAATTCATTTTTATCAATCGTCATCTGTTAATACTGTGAAAGAAGGCATAAGAATGTATGGCTGATAATTTTCTTAATTCTTAAAACACTAGTGTCAATATATGATGAGGTTCCTAGAAGTACGATGTGAGAAGAACTGACATTCTTACTTAACTCTGAGCGGGACTGATTTTTACGCAATTATTACTCAATGCGTCAATTAATACCATCTAAAATTACAACACACGCCCACGTGACACAGACAATGGTTCTCCATAACTAAAACCATATGTATTGTTCGCTTAATTATGGGTCCTATGACGAAATATGTTAAGCACCTATATTATATAGAAAAGGATTGATTATTTTAAACTAATTTTAATTCACCAGTCTAGTCTAAAAGCTTAAATCAAATGATTAAAAGCTTTGGCATGTAAGTGGCTGAGAAAGTATATTATAGGCCAGAGGTTCTAACAAAGCTCTCTTTTTATTGAGATTTTAGTTTAGTTATATGAAAACTTTTCAAAATTATTTATTACATATTTACAAATCCCAAAAAAAAATAATTGGAAAGATCAGAACTGTTTATTTTGTATGGTAAAACAGAAAAACGTACCGTTGCGTTTTTAATTTATAAAAATATCAATTAAAAGAATTCATAAATGGTTTTCATGCGTGTCAAATCAAATCAAATTAAACTTCATTCAAATATACTTTTACAAGCATTTTTGAATGGTGACTTTTTATAATATTAAAACTCTAATTAAATTAAGTGTCAGTATTGAAGTCATTACTACCACCGGCTCGGAAGGGATACATAATAGGTACGCGATATTTTCGCTTCGATTTATTTTATTCATCGTATATAAAAGATAGGATTATATATCATAAAAAATTGAAGAAAAAATAAGTCAGTCACAGTGAGAATTCAAAGCTGTCTATTTAGGCCTTTTTAGCAACCGGAACTGGAAATACAAAAATAATTGACGCCCATCGATCAACCTAATCTGTTGTCAGGTTAACATGTCTCCGATAATGGATCAGAGCTACCGTTCTAGGAGCTTTTTGCTTCTATGTAAAGCTTTTATTGTATAGTTTGATTTGCTTGACCGAAAAAAGGTGTGAATATGAACAAAATTGATTGGTGTTTTTGAATCTTTCGATGTTTGAGTATCTTAAGATACGTAAATTGTATGAAATGTCGTACGAACTTACGTACGAGTACGACTTTCAATATTATTTACACGTAGAAGTATAACAATTGTAGTGTATTAAATTATATATAAATACGCATTGATTAACATTTTTCCTACTTGTTAGATACACAAATAAATACGCTACTTATTCATCATCATCAACCCTTTTTAACGTCCCACTGCTGGGCACGGGCCTCCCTCAGTACGAGGGGATCAGGCCATAGTCCACCGCGCTGTTGTGTGTTGTTTTCCTTTACCGTAAGACAAGAGGTAATCATGATAGAAACGATTCGCACATGAAAATATCAGAGACCCAGATTCATCACGTTGTCACATTCGTACTTATTATGCACATATAACCTCAATTAAAAACCTCTTTACATCCCCCTTTGAAGTTGGTTAAGGGTGTTGATGCCTGCAAGAGCAGGCAAATGTTTACTTTTTATAATTTACACATATTATAATAATATTATTTATTAAAAAATAAAACAATATGAAAGCTGTTACTAACTGTGAAAATCAATTTTAACATAACTTATTATAAAAGAAAAACTAAGTATGCAAATTCAATATTATAATTTACCTGAGTTCTGAACTCGTGACCCTGGTTTCCAAAATGCCTTAGTAACCCTTGTCAAAAGTGACAGCGCGAAACGTTTAAAATAAAGCTGGTGTACATAATATTATTAATACACGAACTTCTTGCATACAATATACCATAATTTTAATTATTTACTTTAAATATTCTCACAATTAAAAAATTTGAAACGTAATTTTTAACAAGTGTATTCCGTGGAATCGGTTAATTTAGACATTACTTATATAAGAAAAATAATAAAAGGTTTTTATTCTTTACAATCGCACAAGGTTATAAACATAACTTTGAAAGTTTAGAATTTCAGCTTCAAATTAAACTTACATAGTTTTTGATAGTATGTCGGCCCCATCTATCTCAAGGGGTCGATCGATAGAACCTGTTCGTGGGTCCTGGATTCATATCCATGCTTATAGTACATACTAACGCATAGAAGTTAAGGCAAAATTGGTTTATAAAATACTTGTCAGCTATACCTATAATATTTTTTTAAAATAATAGAAATTTTAACTTTTTGCTGGTATATACTTAGTTTAATATCTAATATGTATCATTATGTAAACCTGTGATTTTAATGTATATATGACGTATATATTAAAATTTTAATTTATAAAAATGTATAGTGTACGCTGCCTCTAAACTCAAAAAAAGGGGCGCCCGATGTGTTCTTCAAATATTGTTCAAAAACTTTGTTTGTGTGAAATTCTAAGACAAATTGACGAACGCCGAAGCGTTATGAATATTCAGTGTTTGCTTGGATGTGACGAACAATGTGTGGCGAAGGTGAGAGGCCAACATTTGACATACTAGTTCTTATTTTTACTTCACTTATGAAATCTCTTAAAAAATGTTATATTGTATAGATATTTTGTTTAAATCGCAAATAAACGTTTCTATTACGTGCCAAATCTATATATAAATAGGCAAAGAGAAACAATTATGTAGCTTTTTTGTTTTTTTTGTTAAGTCTCTTATTAATAATCTATTCGTGAGCTTAAGAGTTATCACTTTTAAAAAGTTAAGGACCTACTCGTAAAGGTTTTGTGAGCTTTGCACTCTAGCTAGTGAATTTTGGTGAGATATGATTAAACGAGGTCCTTTTACACACCATGAACTAAATCTAGTCTATGCCCGTCAGTCAATGTTTTTTTCAATGTATTTTATTAATGACCATTTTTTACAAATTACTTAATTGTACTAACTGAAGATAAGGATTATTTTGATCTCTTCAAAATGTGGCGTTGACTTGTGAAAGTAAGCTAAACCAAAGAATAAACTTCTAAAATCGAAAGTTTTAATTATCAAAGCACAAATTCGAACTAACACATTACATGAAATACTTTTAGACGAAAAAAACGTGTGTTTTAAGTTTATCATCCGAATAAAAAATCATTCATTAGATTCAATATCGCCTTAGTAAGTTATATATGCCGATATATATTCATTTAAAGTCTATTTACTCGATTCCTTCGTATAAGCGAGCATATTGCACCCAAGGCATTGTATGCAAATGAACGGGACGTGTTCATGAGGAGAAAAAAGAAAAACGTTAAACTACCGAATCGCCTTTCGAAGGAATTTAATGTTATTTAGGTTATTTATAAGTTCACAAAGTGTAAGTTCTTAGTATTTCTCGTTGAATTTACTGGACGGTTGTGGATGAAATTTACTACGTGGATAGACTTATTTTGTCAGTGAAATTGCTAAAATATAGCTAAAAATAAATTGAAATGTCTATTTATAATGACAAAATAACAAATTCTTATAAAGCAAATATAGATCAAAATACACATGTTATTTATAAGAAAAAAAGTCTGTCGTTCTGTTTCGGCTTATCCGAAACGTTGGGCCTAAATATGTCAAAACTTTCATTCTCATATAGCTAATGTTATAAAGAGAACCTTAGCTACTTTAATTTTAGATAAAAATTGCTGTTCCGCTCGGAAATTAAAATCTGAGGATGCACCCGAGATGAAGCGAGGATACGTTGTTATATAGTATATAAATTATATACATATAAAAATTCGAGCAAAGCGTGAGTAAATCACTAGTATCGAAATCGTAGATATTATAATTTACTAAGCAAATATTCTTTCAACAATTATATTTTATAATATCTCATAATCTAAGAAAAAATAGAAGTAATTTTTCCGCCATTCAAAGGTATATCCCATAACATGTTAACCCGGATAACCAAATTTCATCAAAATCCGTCCTGTGGTTTTCTCGTGATGCAGTCAAATACAGACAGAGAGAGAGCGATAGATAGATAATGAGAGGGAGAGAGAGATAGAGAGAGAGAGAGATAGAGAGAGAGAGAGAGAGCGAGAAAGAAAACAAAAAACTATAGGTTCGGATCGTTAAATAATGATTATTTCACATAGATTTTCCGAAAAATATTCAATGGAGAGATTCTACTTAGATATAATTTTATTGTAGACGTAAGGTCATACATAAGGCAACGTTTTATGACTGTTGTAGTAGGGCATGCGTTTGACAGCTTTTATAGCTTTTTTGCTTTATAGTTTCTATAAATTATATTCTATTGAGGAATTGAGTCAATTAGATGTGTATTTGTAGTGGTAGTAAAGTCATGTATTATCTTAAACTAGTAATTTATTATACGTTTTGGTGATGTATTCACTCTAGTATGAAGGTTTGGCTATAGTCCACCACACTGGCAAAGTGGTGGTTGGCGGGCAGCACATTACACTTGCTATGTTCTCTCGGATTTCCTTAAAATGTATTTCAGCGTAAAACAGTGGTAACTAGTTTGAAAATGATTAGAACATGAGACGTCCGAGACCAAGGGTTGGAACCTACTTCGCTGGGGTTTTCTAGCGAGCGCTGTTACCATTGCCTCAACACAGCGTCGCACTGAAGCTGATATTGAAGAAGTTTAGTTTTATAAATGACAAAAAATATGATCACTTGATGTTTGAAATATGATTTATAGAATTCAATAAGTATTATAATATATATTCAGTTAGTAAGATATAATACATTTTTACAAAAAAAATATTTTTATTACTATATTATTTTAATCTTACAAATTCGTTTTTCGTGTGATAAATAATTTAAAAGATAAATTTTATTTAACAATAATTTATTTAACAACTTCCGATAATAGCTATATCTTATATGCCAGAGAATGCAGTTTCGTTTTTTTTCAGGGCAAAATGTATTCGATACATCGCTCATTTAATTCATAATAACATTATGATCGATGATCGATCGGTTTTGATTGTATTTAATAACTATTCGTAAGTTAGAAAGAGAGAGATGCAAAATAACATAATAATACGTTACTTAAATATATTAGAATTATACAGGATACAAAAGTATAGCATGCTTTCTCTAATTCACAATAACTTTTATTGAAATGATAAGTGATTCGGTATCGATGCGCCCACGACATATATATTGCAGCAACCCACGTTCGATGACACTTTTACGATAATTTAACGTAAACACAGTCGAGCGGTTAAAAAACTAAGCGTTTAAAAACTGAGCGTTTAAAAAAAAAGCTATTTTAGTTGTATTTATAACAAATATAGTAGAGATATAAAATCGACACGTATGGTTCAGCTTGTAGTGACCCTACTTTCTGCGCCAACAGTCGGGGGTTCGACTCCCGCTGAGGGCATTCATTTGATCATGAATGTTTGTACTTCAGTCATGGTTTTATATTTGTAATATGTAAGTATTTAATATTATATATATATACTACACAGATCTAATATCTGGTATACGTAGCACAAGCCTCGTAGCTTACCATGGAACTAGATGGCGCTGTGTGTAATAATGTTCTAAAATTACTCCTTATATTTGTCAAGTAATAAATATATATCTAAGTAATATCTAAGTATATAGTTAGTTAACATCGTGAGGAAAACTGCATGTCTGAGAAAACCTAGCATGTTTTCGAAAGACATGTGGCTATAGGGTCTGATCCCCTTTGTAGTAAGGGAGACCTGTGCCCATCAGTGACGTTAAAAAAGGGCTGATGATAATGACGATGATGATATAGTTTGTTTGACAACCGATTATCTTTTCCTTTTTTGTGTAGTAGCTATTGACTAACTTTATCGATAATATTTTTTTTAAATAACTGATTTTATACTATGCTGTAAACACTATTTCTAAAATAATATAGATCCTATATAAAAATGGACCTCTGGAATGAAAATGATTAAAAACGTCGGTCTGCACAAGCAATCAATACAATGTAATCACGACGTTGGCGCCGGCGCTCCTTAACAATCGATAACGTACTCGTATGTGCGTATTTGAAAAATCTAATAAAATGGTCATATTAGTTTGGATACCATATTTTTTATTACTATAAATATATTTTTCTACAACTTCACAATGTTCTTATCGGTTAAGACGAGACAATATAGACTCATCGTTTTCTCTATTTTTCTTATCTTTATCCTGATTACAGTGTTACTGTAAAGGTTAAGAATAAAGACATATTCGCTATTTCATTTTTCAGTAAGATGTAAAATAAAAATAGATCGATATTTGCTGTATTGACAATTATGTATTGACAATAAACAGTTTATTTTTTTCATACAAAATAGAGTACCGAAAATATTTCATGGAATAAAAAAGTCAATTTTTCCATTAAAACATATTTTTACAGTACTTGTTGGTGTTACAAGGTCCAAAATCTTAATAAAACGCTATTCCTATATTAGTGAACAATATAACTATTTATTTAATTACCAAATTTTAAAAATATGTATCAATAACATTGAAAAAATATTCTATTAAAAAAACTTCTCATGTCTAGGGGCTTGATAGTCGTTGATATATAAATCTAAACGACAAGTATCAAATAGACTTTTGCAAGCTCTTTTGAATCGTCATTTTTACATTATTAATATTAAATGTCAGTCTGTAAGTCTGTGAGTAAACTACCATCAGCTCGGAAAGCTGTTCTGTTAATAAAATAATAAAATTAGAACACACAACAACTATTAAAAGTTCAATGCTATTGTAACTTAAGAACAGATGTATTATAAATGAAACTATTTTTTCGGATTTTGTCGCGGATTTATTTTGATTTTTGGTTCCCGACGTTTCGAAGGTAGGGTAGGCACTGTCTGTAACAAGTATATAACCCACTGAGACGTCGAATACCTTAGTCTCTCCCGTGACCATGATTGCTGTAAAGCATTCGAAACGTCGGGAACCAAAAATCAAAATAAATCCGCGACATAATCCGAAAAGATAGTTTCATTTATAATGTCAAACATTCGCGTAAACCTAAGAAAGTAAGAACAGATGTATTATGTATATTAAAATAGTTCATATTAAATGCTAGTTCGCGTCCGTCCGTGCTGTTGAGTTTACGACCGAAACAATATTACAGCTATGTTAAACAACGTTTTACTGCGCCAGTGGTATGCGTATGCGCATCTCAAAGATCAATAGGTTAGAACTCTTTATTCATTAAAAGTAAACTTATTGAAATTTTCTGAAATAAAAGTCTGAAAGTACGACTTGATTTACAAATTTCTAAAAAATTGATCTTGGTTTAGTTTTAAATTAAACTATCTTTTCCCATTTCTTTGCGGATTTATTATGTTTTTTGGTTCCTGACAATACGAATGGTTTACAGCAATCATGGTTACGGGAGAGTTTTAAATTATTATGCGATTCCTTATAAACGCAACTATCTTTTCGAATTTTGTTGCGGATTTATTTTGATTTTTGACTCCCAACGTTTTGAGTGCTTAACAACAATCATCACCATGATTGCTTCATCAAAGCAATCCGAAAATAAAGTTTCATTAATAATGATGATATATAATAATTATGCATTTTTTAAATAGTTTTATGTTTTCGTAAAATAGTAAATATCTATTAAAAAAAGTACGATTAAACGATAATTGGATCAGCTTACTCTATATTAAAAAATATTTTGTCAGTTCTTCGTTGAGTGATCTCTACATTACGTGGACTGAACCTAGCATACTATATTTCCAAGT
Organism: Boloria selene; assembly: GCA_905231865.2. Lineage (NCBI taxonomy): Eukaryota > Metazoa > Arthropoda > Insecta > Lepidoptera > Nymphalidae > Boloria > Boloria selene. The sequence goes on from HG993145.1 coordinate 955,505, forward strand.
GTACACTACAAAGTGGCAAAAACCTGGTATTGTCAAGAAAGGGGCCATTGTGAGATTTATGTTTGAAGGGCGACGGCCGCTTAGGTACTTTTGCAAGGATGAGACTATTCTTAAGATATTTTAAAATACAGTTTTTTTTTTTACTTTTTAGAGTATTCTGTCTGCTGATAGTTTGTCTTGGAAACTCTTGAAATATAAGATAAATGTGAATGTTCTGCAAATATGTGTAAATAAACGTTATTCCTTAAAATGATAGCATTTATATCTAAAATCTTAAACTATAACAAAAAATATGTTGAATCAATATAATATGATTTAACACAACTTTTGTGCTGCGGTAACTTGTAGATGCGAAAGTTTGTAAATGTTCGTAAAAAAGTGTAAGCTTTACTTTTATTGCGTTCCAAAACTTTGTATTTTTATATTTACTTTAAGAAGAATTCAAATAAGTACAGTCTTATCAGATTAATACAAAAATTTCAAATTTACTTTAAATATCATAGGGTAAGTTTTTAAAATTTGTAATAACAGCGACTAATGTATTTATAATATAATATGAAAATTAATTTATTTTACCAAAGATACATTAAAACCTACACTACCTAAATTTAAGCTCGGTAAAATATTGCTTTAAATCTTATTTTAATTTATGCACATTATGATATATCGAAGCATTTCAGAATATGGGCTCTATAATCTAAAACGCTCGTTATCTTTGGATTGCGGGCGTTCATTTTGACCGGTTAAGATTTATTTTAATCGATTTTTTTACACTTGATGGTGATACCGCGTTACGGCTTTTACCAGTGTCAAACATAAGGTATGTAAATATTGAATTTGACTGCGTCGGCTCTCTCTTACGGTGTTTTAGTCGTGTGGGAACATGTGTATAATGTCAGCGTAGTTTAGTGAACATTTGGAGTAAAAATATTTCTGAGTGAAGAAATTGCTTAAGCTCATTTCTCTTAGAGAATAGTTTTGTGATGTAATATTTTTATATACTTGGTTCGAAGACTAATCGTTACTAAGACTTATTACGTATACATACTTGCGATCTACTACTATACTAGTCTAGACTATGTTTCTATGAAAATTTCAATTACTTACTCTCGGACGTCAATTTTTTTATACTTAATTAAAAAAAAGTTCATCCCATAGTTATTTTATAAGTATAGCTACAATATTTTATAGTTTTATCTTACTGTAATAAACTAGTTTTCATAATTAATATATGTATGTTTGTATGTATTTGTCATAACTCTATTTATATTACTAATCTATTTTTTCCACCCTTTCTTGCAGTTTGCTATTTCCTACACCTTAAGTTAAAACTTTATTACCTTTTAATACGTTATCTAGAAAGATATATTTTTTTAAGTTATTCCTTTTGCATTATAAATATTTTTATCAATCCTTTCTTAATAAAACTATTACTTAATAAAGAAAATAGTTTCTTTGATCTATCCATCTATCGATACTCTTAAAGTGTAAGACGGGTGTCAGTAAACACAGGCAGTAGCTAAGAGCTACTTGTTATATGGCAAGTCAATATAAAATTATTTCGTGAAGTTTGCCTGATCGTTTATTGTTAGTAAACTGTTACATTGTATACGTTGAAAAGAATTTATCATACGGATAGTAAAGCTTTATATATCGTTGATGACTCACGTAGGTTGAACTTCACATATCGTTCGAAATCGATGTTTACTTACTATTAACTACCTCCCTTCTAAATTTACAGTTTGTTGCATAAAAAATGAAAGGCTTTCATACAACATTTAAAGTGTATAGCACAAAAAATGAACGACTTTTGTCTTTCATACAGACTTGCGAGAGCCCTTAGACCTCCTTAATCCGACCCTGTCGCAATTTTAGCGGATGTCTACTATTTATAAACTACCTTCCTGCCAATTTTCCACTTTAAATAACTTGTTAGATTTTCTCAAACATGCAGGTTTCCTGACAGTATTTTCCTTCGCTGTAAGACAAGTAGTAATCAAACGCAAATGTTTGAAAATATCTGAGTTGCGAGACTCGGGATAAGAACCCGCTTCACTTGCTTTCCCAAGCAAAATAGTTACCACTCAGCTACAGCCTACAACTACCATTCATAATATACTTTAAGAATGAATGCCATTATTTTGAATCATAGAGTGATATAAATTGCGAAATATACATTAAAGGAATTCTCTAATACAAAATTACAGTTTAAGCTAATTCAAACTAAAAGTTTAATCATAATGTACGAAGGCGTCATCTATTAAGAAGAAGGCTATCACCCACAACTCAATTCTATTGCAGATTGGACATGAGTCAGACTGACTATATATACTGTTGTATATTTGCAAGAAGGAATGTAACACAATAACAATTTTTAACTAATTTAAGACACGCACTTAGTCATGCAGGTTTCCTCACGATGTTTCCTTCACAGTAAGACAAGTGGTAATCATAATAGAAATGAATCACTCATGAATATATCAGAGGTGGAGATCCGGATTCGAACCCGCATCACACAGATATCTAAGCAAGCGCGGCTTGGTTTTATTTATAGATGATCAGCCCCTAAATTATATCCGTTACTTATAATTATATACTAAACTGCTATCGCAGCAAGGTATTTTTTTCTAAAAATATCTACCCCTTAAAATGTAATAATTAGTTTTAAGTTATTTAAAATCTTATAAATAAATAAATAAATACGTCAGGATATTCTTACAACAGCGCCATCTAGTTCCGTGGTAAGCTACGAGGCTGGTGTTACGGATACCAGATAGTTGATATACTACATATATAAGTTTAAATACATACATATTATAAATATAAACAACCTTGACTGGAGTACAAATATCGGAGTTTAACAAATGAATGCACCCCGCGGGACTCGAACCGGCGACCGCTGGCGCAAGAAACTGCGCCAAACGTTACTGTCACAACACAGTCCTAATTAAATGGTTTTTTTTCTTCTTACTATCATTACACAATAAAAAAGATTTCGAACATAAAGATATTATAAGACATTAGTATATCAATAAATCTACACTGGATCCATACCAACTTGTTTCACCAAATTAAAATCGAAATGTTCCCATTGCTCGCGGGGCGGGGCCCGTTTTGATAGGGTTAAACAAATATAGCCAGCCGAATATAATGTAATAAATATAATTCACAATGTTTATACGTATCTCATGTTACGATCTCGGACCGCGGTTTTGTAGAGTAGTGTCGGGTAGAGCAATCATTTTATTATTTTAAGTTATTTTTTTGTATTGTTGTCATTAAACTATGACTTGAAGCATAATACTTAATATTTTTACTATTTAAAATTATAATAATATTTTGTAATGATTGGAATGATTGATGGAAGGATATCGCAATTAAATGACAAAATAAAATGTTTTTATGATACATGTAAATATAAAACATATTATAAATATAAACACCTACGACTGAAGTAGAGCGCCTACAGCGGACTCGAACCTGCGACTGCTGCAAGTACCGCAGCAAGTAGGCTTACTACAAACTGAGCCAAACGTATTGTCAAATATCCATTAAAGTTACTATATAAAATACAAATGTCTTTATTTATTATATTTAATAAATCAAGTTACCTCTGAGTCTAAACAATCTGTACCAATTATAAAAGAAATAAAATCGTTAGCGTTACATATGACCGGGGCAGTTCCAGTCAGGTTGTTCAAATATATCTTATCTTCGTTTAAGAAATTAATAATTAAATGCGCTAATTTATGACTGGGCTTTGTCGAGCACTACGAATACGTCTCGATCGAAGCTTGTAATAACATTAGCTTCGCCTCTTCCCACTCCCAATGAAAATTAAACTTGTACTATTGATCTATTTGGATAAATCTTATATAATCTTATAGTTTTTAATCTGAAATGTATATAAATAAATAGTTTTTGTATGTTTACAGTTTGAATGTTTTGTATTTAATGTATAAAAATAGATATAAGAATTGTTATTAAATTAATTATTTATTAACTATTACAAATTTCATATCAAGCCCTTTTCAACATCTCACTGCTGAGAATGGGCCTCCCTTTAATACGAAAGGGATCAGGCTATAGTCATCACGCTGGCTAAGTGCGTGTTGGCGGAATTTACATGTCTTCAAAAACTTGCTAGGTTCTCTCAGATATGCAGGTTTCCTCACGATGTTTTCCTTCACCGTAAGAGAAGTGGTGATCATGATCGAAATGAATCACTCATGAATATATCAGAGGTGTGATATTCGGATTCGAAACCGCATCACTCGGTTATCCAAGCAAGCGCGGCTTTATTTCATTTATAGATGATCAACCCTTAAGTGTGATAATTGAGATTTAATAATATAAATTAGGAATATCACCCTTCTAGAGTAAAATGTTAGAATTATCTTGTCATTCACATTATTTTTTTCCATTAATCTATAATATAATATAGAATTTTAAAAAGGTATCCTGTCAGTAACCCTTAATTTCCTTATAAAGAGTTTCTTCATTTATGGTTCATTAATAAATTAATGTGACGAAGTAGTTTAGATTTACATACATACGTCATAGGTTAGACTTTAAAAAGTAGACGTCCCATAGGCCGTGGACACCTGCAAGTCGAGCGACGCGTGCGGTCAAAATGGACGGTATTATGTAATGTTAACTTGCGAAAAACAATTTAGTTTATTTAATTTATTGTAAATATTACTTTTGATGATGATTACTTTTCCTTAAACATTTGGTATGATAAAATATAATTAGATTGGATTGTGAGGATTAATTTTGATAGATCTAATTATGTATAAGGAAAAAAGAAAGTAGTTTTTAGTTTTAAACATGCATTTTTGGCATTGCCAAAAAAAATAACGCAGAAGTTTCTTTGTATTCATAATTGATAACTGACCGGTATAAAAAATGGTTAGATTAATTATTGTAGAATTTAAACATAAAAGTGTCATATTATTTTAAGTTAAATTAGTTGCATAATATATTTAATATGCACAAAAATACGATAATATAAAAAAAACTTCATAAATACTTGAAAAAGTTCAAAAGTTAACAAAATTCTATTTAAATATTTCACTCTCGCATAACTTTGTCGAAGTGTAAAGGTGATACGTGTTAGCGAGCGACAAATGCGCCTGTTCTCCAAACAGATATATCTTAAGGATATGTACACATACATTATGCGGTTATTAGCATTTATTTTTCCCAACACACCGTGTTTTAGTAATCACTTGCAGTGCAATAATCGACTATCGGCTACAGATGTCCTGGATTCGAGTTCTAGGTAGGGTTTAAAATGTTGAAGTATAATAAAAATATCGCAAAAACAGAGTTAGGTTAGTCAAATGATTGCTTATCGTAGAAGCTATTAGTATATTATTTTATATACAAATAATTTTAATAGTAGTTTTGATTTATTACTATCCAAATATTTGTGGTGATAGAAAAAGAAACGTAGTTCCACAAGTGAAGTGAAACTAAATTGTTTGATTTTACACACTATATACCCTGTAATGTGATATATGGATAGTCCTTCATCGATAAATGGTATTCAACTCTTAAAGAAGACAACTAACTAGTTCCTGAGATTAACGCAATAAAAAACAAACAAACTCTTAAGCTTTATAACATTAATAAATCATATAAGATAAGTCTAGTGCGAAGGTCAGTTAAAATATACATTACACAAAAATATAAACTAGTTAGATTTGTGCGTCTTCCCGCAGTGACATATTAGCGGGTTGCGCTGATAAATGATATCAAACGCAAAGATGAGCGATATCGTATTGCTCTTGTCTGGGTTCATGTTTCCTTTCCATTTTATATACTAAATATGTGCCATGACTTTGTTTGTTTAAATTTATTATTTAATGTTATTTGGCTTTACTTAAAATATATATAAGAAGATCAATATTTCATTTAATTGTCTTTTGAACATGTTTTTACAATGTATTAAATAAAAAAATTGCTCTGTAATACTTTCTTAAACGTCGGGAACCAAAATTCTAAATAAATCTACGACAAAATCTGAAAAGATAGTTTCATTTATGACATAAAGTCCCTTGCTACCGTATTCGTTAAAAGTTAACAACCAAAAATAGATAAAAGAAAAATAAAAAAATTGGTTTATCCATTTGGGTTACATATAGATAACTCCAATCTCTATCACTATATATCCTAATTTCTCCTCTCTCCTTGGGAGTTAAATAATTAAGTTTTGAAAATTACTTAAGTTATTTAATTTACATTATGAAGAGATCAACCTTGAAAATATATAGAACTTTAATTCGCATTCAATCGTTGACTCTACCAATGCTTTTGTACGAGTTCTATTATATAATAAATACTCGTAGCTCTAACCAATAACTGAATTGTATGAAAGGCTTTGTAGAAATATCATATCACAATATACATGTAAATAAAAATATAAATGATATTTCATACAAATCTTCAAAAGTTATATTTTGTCAAATATTAAAGTTTACATATGGGGAAATACTCATATGTTTCTTTTTCATTTTGCTACTATATTAAATTAGACTGACTGACTGACTCTTAATCTTAATAGAATATGGTAATGATTGAAGTTTTAACTTTAGATACTTTTGGGATGTTAATAAAATTTTTGATGTCTCTCATGATTGTCACCTTATAAAAGCCCTTGCATAGATTAATAATAAATTACAGCATCTTTAAACGAACTAGTTAAACAAAACAAAAGTAAGTACTGCTATAACAATGTGCGCCCTTCACCTGGATATGCAAATGCGTTACTCATACGATTTAAATGGATTTATGGCGTACGATACGTAGGTTAAAGTTGAATTATTGATTTAGCACTAGTTGTTACTCATTTAATATTTGAGTAGGTAACGATTTCGATCGTTAGCTAATTTTATTAAACAAGCCATGTCCTATGGCTTTGCTTATATAAATTATAACTGCTTCGGTGGTGTAGTGGCTAGCATGTACGGTCATACATTGAGAGGTCCTGGGTTCGAGTCCCGGGTCAGGCCAAGTTTAGTTATTGAGTCTTTCTGTTTAGTAAGCCTCAGTAACCACCCGAAGTTGGGAAGTCGATGGTGTGTCACCCCCGTGCCTCGGAGAGCACGTAAAGCCATCAGTCCTGCGCCTTAGCTCTCACTGGTCATGTCGAGCAGGCGTCCCACCGGAGTATGAGAGTGATAGGAACAGAGAGTGCACTTGTGTCTGCGCGTACACTTGTGCACTATAATAACTCCCGCGCAGTGGGCAAGTCACAATGAGATTGGCCGCCGTGGCCGGAATCGGTCGGAAAATATTATTAAATATAGGGAACATTAATAGCAAGTCTATCCACACATAAATTATGATCGTATCAGATCGCCGTCATACCATGTTAGTTTGATAGATAAAGTGTAAACTCAGTTTTGCAATGAACGTGTAGGCTCGGATTGATGAAGCAAATGAATTTTATTTGATTGCTTTTGAAAATGATGAGAGATTTTCTCAAGGGCAACGTTAGTGATGCGGGTGGTATTTGTAGTAACATTTATATAGACTTTGCTTTGAAGTTCTCTTGAAGCTTTTTCAGATGATTATTAATTAAAACTCATTATAGCAAGATTTCATTTTTTTTATTGGGTAAGTCTGTCTTCTTCTGTCACTGTCTGTTACAAGTATATTATGGCCTCTAAAACTTTAGTCTCTCTCATGACCATCATGAAGCATTTGAAACGCTGGAAATCAAAATTCAAAATATATCCGCAAAAAAATCGAAAACACAGTAGTTTACTAAGAATGTCAATTAACGCTCCTAATCTACTCTGCATACACCTCTACATTTAATACATTTACATACTAATTATTGTAACATTACGTTTACGGATTTATTCGATTTCCAGTCCGTACTGGTTCACATAATACTTTCTTAGGTTTACGCGAATACCTTGACATTATTTCGGATTATTTTGAATTTAATCCGCGACAAAAACCGAAAAGATAGTTTCATTTAACTGACTTCAAAAAGTGAGGTTACATGTCCTGTATATAATTTATATATTCACATAACTATTGTTAGTAATTCCCGTCTTATTAAGACTACAACGTGACTAAGATCATACTTTGGACTAGAGTTTGACAAAGCGATTGAGGTAGGTTTAATTCATGAATGCCAATTGCTGCATCTGGCAGATGCATCAGAATTCCTGGATAGGCCGGGTATGTGACTCGACTCTATATTAAAACCTCGTTTAAATATCTTATGGTTCTATTTCAAACGGATTTTAAAGTGGGTTTCGATGGTTAACTAAACCTATGATTAATATAATAGTAAATTGTTACATTATAAGATTTTTAACTGACTTTGCGAGTGTGGAAATGTCATGTTTTTTCTAAAATCTATATAATTGGAATATGTATCGATTATAATGAATATTTCAATATGATTTATTCAATGTAATATAACATTTTCGCCTAAATTATAATCTAAACGTATACAAGCGAAAATTCACTCACTCATCACGAAATATCGAAAACCGCTTGTCGTATAAAGAAAAAAATAGAGAGATAGGTTATAGTTAGTAGACGTCTGCTAAGTAGATTATTGATATGGACTCTTGCAAGTTTGTATGAAAATAATTTATTTTTGATGCTTAAAAAACTTTAAATTTGGCAGACAGCATCTAGGGTCGAACCCGAGTAAAGCAATGGTGATTGGCTAGTCTTATTATATTGTATAATTTTTGAATTTTCGTTTGTATAGATGATTATTAAATAATTTTAAATTTTGAATATAAACATCTAAACCAAAAGGATTATATTCTCAACTATTAAATCTTATTTCGCATCACGTACATTTTACCATACGTCTAACATTATTTTTGTTATTTAAATAAACAAATATTGTCACCCAAGTTTATTACCAGTTAGGGTTTTCCATTTTAGCCGTATGTATGTAGATTATTCGATAAGCTCGTGCGCATGATTGGCAGCACAATGTATGAAATGCAAATGTCGGACATTTGGACGCATTTTACCCTTGAAGCTTTTTTAAATGTATTGATACCTCATTTAGAATTTAGAATTTATTTGTTATGATAAAAATAAAACTTATTTGCGAGTTTTACTTCTATGCTATGTAAGTTATAGTAAACTAGCGACTCGCCCTCGCTTCGCTCGGGCTCTTCCCTAGATTTAGCACAGGCAAAGCCGCGGGATCCGATAGTTATGCATATAAACCTTCCTCTTGAATCACTCTATCTATTGAAAAAAACCGCATCAAAATCCGTTGCGTAGTTTTAAAGATTTAAGCATACATAGGGATATAGGGACAGAGAAAGCGACTTTGTTTTATACTATGTAGTGATGATAAAAATAAAACTTATTTGCGAGTTTTACTTCTATGCTATGTAAGTTATAATAGATTAAATGGTTTTAATTTTCTAATTAAATAAAAGTAGCCTAAGTTACTCCTTATATCATTAGCTATCTGCGAGTGAAAGTCCCATCAAACTCGGTCCAGCCATTTCAGAAATTAGCTGGAACAAACAAATAGAGAAACAGAAGAAAGACTGAAACAGAGAGACAAAATTTGAAAAAAATGATTTTTTGATGTAAGTACCGTATATACTTTATCTGCATTTAGTAAAAAGCTATTAATTTCAAATTACAAACATACACTTCAAATTTTTTTATATGTACTGATGTGATACAATATCTTTCCACGAATTCAAGTTCCACGAATATCTATGTTATCAATTTATACCGTTGATTTTATCTATTAATGAAAGTTTAATTAAAATTAGTTAAGCATATGCATAAATTTTTTTAAGTGCTTAATCATAACATATCGAGTAAAAGTGTTGATTAATGGAATAACGTTTTACATTAGCAAGGCAATGCTAGCCTAGTGGTAAAACATACGTTTGGCAAACCGAGTGTTATTATTATTTATTTATTATTTATTTATTTATTATTATTAAAATGTACATATTTTTTTTAATTAAATGTAACATTGTAAATCACTTAAGAACGGGTTCTATTCTGGCTCTCGGACTTCAGACGAATAATTATTTTGGAAACAAGTTTAAACGATTACTATTAAAAATCCCTTAATTCTTAACAAGATGACCTCTTATCTTTATGTGAAGGAAAAAAATAGTGACGTAAAATCCCTTGATTCTCAACAAGATTACCTCTTATCTTAAGGTGATAGAAAACATAGTGATGTATCCTACCGATCTGAGACGACTTAAGAAGTCCGCGAACCCATGGCGTGGAGGACTATTGCCTTATCCTGTATTGAAAGAAGGCCTAGTAATAGTGCCTTAAAGTCCTAAATATAATGTAATATTGTATACATTCATAAACAGAGTCACAGCCCAAAGCTAGTTCTAATTTAAGTAAAATAATCCACAAAACCATTAAACTAAAACAAACAAAGGCAGTACCTAAATTTAGACCAAGCTATTTACACGAGTATTAGTTCCAAACAGTAGTATATTTGTCTACCTCTTTAACTCATAAAGTCTCTCCACTTACTAAGTAAATATACGTAAGTTCCACTTTTCAAGCAAACATCGTGATATTAAATTTCGTTTCCATATTATTTTCGAGTGTGTTTGAAATTAATTGGTTATACAATGAGAGTGAATATTATGTTTCGACAATATTTCTATAGTTTGGTTTCAAATGATCATTTAGAATTGTTGTGAAGTTCTTACATATTAAAGTGAAGACGTTTATAGTATATTTAATGATTTATTATTTTATTATTTCCTCTTGAATCACTTTATCTATAAATGAAACTATCTTTTCGGATTTTGTCGCAGATTTATTTGGATTCTTGATTCCCGACGTTTCGAATGCTTTCAGTTTCATTTATAATGTCAAATATTCGCGTAATCCGAAGAAGTATCACTCTATCTTTTTTAAAAAAACGCATCAAAATACGTTGCGTAGTTTTAAAGATCTAAGCATACATAGGGAATCTAAGCATACATAAACAGAGAGCGGGAAGAGACTTTATTTTAAATGTACTATGTAGGGATTAAATTTCAATATATTAAATATTTAACAGTAATGTCTATTTCTTTCAGGTTAACTTCAGGGCGGACTGTTTTTATACAATCATGCGCAGGATTCGAGCTAGCTGCAACAGCGTTTTTGTCATGGTTGCAAAGAGATTTGAATGTTTGACATAAACCATTGTTGCGTTATTTCCTACGGAAAGACTCCAGTAACTCATATACTTAGTCAAATACATAAATATAAATAATATTTTTTATTATATTAATCACTAACTTTAGAATAAGTCTTTATTATGAATACTAACAAAATGAAAAATGAGTCGAATATAAATATTAGCAATATTCTGTGGTACTAGTGGAATTGGATGATGTAAAGCCTAGTGTATGCGAAAGCTTGTATACATTTCATAACCATCCATGGTAAAAAATTAATCGGTTCAAAACAGGTATCAATTTAGATTAATATTCATTTAGACGTTTTTTGCAATTATAAGTTTATGGGAAAAAAACGGAAACAGAAAGAGAAAGCTAAGCTTTTTTTTATAATATAATCATCGCAATATAAATTGGAATACTCAAAACCCATAACCTTAATTCCATAAAACATAAACATTACATGGTTAAACTATCAAAAGTTCCATAAAAAGCTTAAAAGCTTATTTGTAAAAGCTCCATTTATAATGCCACAAATGTTTAGACAAATGATTGTAGATATCGCACTTGTTAATATTGTATGGGCGTTAAAAATAATTATATATATAGTTCTCATAGTGATTCATCTGCATTTCGTAAGACGCCCACACTTAAATGAGGTTACTTACAAAAGTTAATTAATCAAATGACTAATCCAGAAAGGGTTTTGATAGATCGAATCAGGTCGTATATGGCATTGCCATTGATTTTACGCGATAAGATATATTTTTGTAAAGTTTGTTTTTTTTAGTAGGAACTCTACTATTATTATTGACGACACGTTTGTCGCAGTTTGGAGTGACCCTCCTTGCTGCGTCAGCGGTCGCGGGTTCGAGTCCCGATGGGGGCCTTCATTTGTTGAGAACGAATGTTTGTAGTCCAGTCATGGATGTTTAAATTTATAATATGTATGTATTTAAACTGGTGTATCAACCATCTGGTATCCATAACACAAGACTCGTAGCTTACAATGGAACTAGATATTGCTGCGTGTAACCGCCCCAACATATTTATTTATTATTAAGTACTCCCTACTATATCCAACAAGTTTTTACAATATACGTGTAACCTTAATACTTCTTCACTTTTAAAATTTCCTTTAAAAAGTGATAAAAGTTTTTACAAATCTGATGTACACTCTACATTTTTATTGTATTTAGCCTTTTAAAAACATTTCTTAATCACTACATAGTATAAAACAAAGTCGCTTTCTCTGTCCCGATATCCCTATGTATGCTTAAATCTTTGAAACTACGCAACGGATTTTGATACGGTTTTTTTAATAGATAGAGTGATTCAAGAGGAAGGTTTATATGCATAACTAGCGGATCCCGCGGCTTTGCCTGTGCTAAATCTAGGAAAAAGCCCAAGCGAAGCGAGGGCGAGTCGCTAGTATTCATATATGATATAGCATCAAGTTTTGCTCTCTGCACACATATCAACATTATAATTGCATTTTAATAAACATTACAAAGAAATGTTACATATTATTCGTATACTGTTTCTATTTATATCTTTAATAAATCAGACTAAGAGTATGCGTAGTTAGAAATGTGGGCTAAGTTTATGGTCTCATGCTACTGAAACTACAGACATTAGAATATAAATTTCGAGAATCATTTAACTACTTGAGGACTTCACCTTTTTAAATTATTTTATTTCTTAATGACAACGGCTTGTTAAATAGAACAGTGTTAAATAAAACCATAAACAAAATTTTTTTTTCGAAATTTTATTGTATAATCTTATTAAAATAGTCACTATTATTGATACTAAAGCTATATAGGGGCTAAATAGACCAGAAAAATAGGCTCTACCCACTAAAACTCACCTGAACCACCTCATAATGGGCCATAAGATTTGGCATTACTGGATTATTTACTCTCTCAACGACGAAGTCATGATAGCTGGTATACCGACACATAGCAAACAGCACAAAAACCAAGAAAAGCACTGTAGCTTATTTAATAATATTTATAATAATAAAATATACGAAGTTCTAATACATTGTGGTTCTTTCTACATAGGATATCGGGGGAGGCTCTATGCATTATCACTTATTCAAGGCCGATCATTCAATTGAACATTCTGAATGTAATTAGGTAATCAGGTATTCATCAACTCAAAGGTTAAGTTCACAAGCTTTTGGCAGTGAATGTGATTAGTTCAGTTGGAATTTTATTATATAGAAACATAGGTATCATATTATATTGAGGAACAATCTTATACAAATATTTTATATTTTTGAATGTAACGATTTGGATCAAATTTTGTATTTAGACAAGTTTTGGATCTTTATTTTCTATCAATATCTTTTCTGAAGGAATCTAACTTTTATTCGTATCTGAAAAGATTAAGCGAAGCTGGAAATTTTTATTTGTAACGCCAAATTCTAATTGAAGCTGGGTTGCTTAAATATACTTTTGATACTTTAAAAATAACTGCAGATTGATCACTTAGACTTCGATTATTCGATAAATTACGTTACATCAAAGATATTTTTTTCTTTTTATTACTAGAGAGTTTAAGACTGTTAATAAAAAATATGGTAATTAAAATTATATGTTGATTATCATCAAGTAATGGTTTCCATATTTTTATGAACCGAATAGACATTTGTGATTTTTTTTTTGTAAACTAGAAAAGTAACTTTGAAAGTTTAGCTTATAGGTAGTATTCTCTCGAAAAAAACACTCGTTTCGAGTATTCGTGCTATACAAAATATTTGCTCATCCATTATCACGTACGATATCGGTAACGAGCTATATGGAAGTTAGAGTGAAATTTGGGTTAATCGATTTTGTCTGTGTTATTAGAATGTAGGTTTAAAGCCCGAACGAATCCTACGATGTTATATCCATATTAGAAAACAGTTAATTTTTAGTGCGAAATATTGATCAATTTCACGGTGAGAATGTTTGGAGTTTATCTTTTAGGGTTCAGTACCAAAAAGAATCAAATAAAATTAAAATATTTTATTCAGCATAAAAGATGTTACAATTTCTTACAGCTGAACGTCATGAGTCTACCACCAGTTCGGAAAGAAGAAACCTCTGACCTGAGAAGAACTGGCGAAAGAAACTCAGCGGGACTAATATTTTTATCTTAATCTCACTCTTTTTAAATTAAATTCTAAATAAACAATAATTCTATATGTTGAAATAGCCTGGCGGCGATCTCATCGTTCACAAGGCACGTGTCTTGACTTGTCTACTGAATAATAGCCTTTAGTACACAAACGTTCCTTCACATTTTTTTTTAATTTGGCAATAGAACCCTTTTGAACGTTTTTTGGCATCCTGTTGAAATATTGAATATAATTGAAACCATATAATAATATTTTATTTGTCTATCCGTTTGTCACAACATTTTACTTTTCACTTAATGAGATACTTAATTTCAGTTATTTATGATGGTGGACAACTTAGTATGTTAAAACATGACATAAAAGTAATGTTTTTAAGCTACAGAGCTCTTAAAGTATGAATCAGATTCGCACATTCCAATTTTTTATAATAAGTAAAAAGTTTGTTTGGCACCTAACGGCTCTACATATCCAATTTTGTATGACATCAACTTCTACCTTATATAGAAAGGATCCTTTTGAGGAAAGTATTAAATTAGAAAAGAAATAAATTCATCAAATTTACTTTATTACAAAATCGTATGCAAATTATTTTATATATTAGGAAAATATTTGAATCTGTTTTGGAATAATACCAAGAAAACTAAAATATTATTTTTGTGTATTCAGACTTTTTAATCGTCCCACTGCTGGGCACAGTCATATCAGGTTATAGTCCACCTACTTGATAAAGTGCAGGTGGACGGACTATACATCTTTTGAAAACTTGCTCGGTTTTCTCAGACATGTAGTTTTCCTTGTGATATTTTATTTCATCATAGGAAAATTGGTAATCATGTTAGGAACGATTTTTACTATTTGTACATAAAAATATTAAATGTGCGAGGCCCGGATCTGAACCCATTTCAATCGTTAATTCAAGCGAGCTCTAACCACTATAAATGTTTTTATCTAACCATATACATAGAAAGAAAATAAATTAATTTGCTAAAATAATATTATCAATCGAAATATATCAAACGACCCAATTTGTAATGGACGAAAAGTTACTGTGTAACTCTTAAACTCCAGAATAATATAGCACTGACTTTGTAATGATTTTCCTCTATAAATATATAAAAAAATAAAAAATAAAAAATATGATATACGTTACGATTATATTAACTTATTTATCGTGAATCTCATATATATCATAACTAGTGACATATCCTCACATTTTTCTATGTCCCTTTTGCATTCACAATATCATATAAGAATATCCTATATTTTGACCGAATAATAAGTTCCAAAAATAATTTATTTCATCAAAATTTATTCAGCGGTTTTCTCGTAACGTGGTCACAGACAGACATAGTAATAAAAAGTATAGATTCAGTTTTAAACATTTAATGAACAGCTGTGACTCAGAATTTTGATCTCTGTATAGATCGATCTATGTATAGATTAAGATTACGATTAAATTAAATTAAACTTTCCTTCAATTACCCAATTGTTATAACTTTAGTATAACCTAGTAGCTATAAGTGTTTTTGCAACATTTCTAGAAGTGGTATCACGAAGCAATCTAATTATGTATATTGCATGCTTCACTGCAAATGCTATAAAACTCTTGATTTTTATCATACAAAGGGCAAACTTGTTATGCTGATTTAAACACCTCAATCGATAAGCTGTGTGTCGAGTGGAGTAGATACGAGTATGTATGTACATATGAGGAAAACATTTTGTACGTAAATATACTAATATATAATTTGTGTTTTAATCGTATTACTTTATTATTTTGATTAAAATTTTATATAGAACTAAATACCAAATTAGTATCGTTTCGGTCGCGGGTTCAAATCCCGCTGGGGGCATTCATTTGTTAAGCTCGGTGTTTGTACTCCAGTCATGGGTGTTTGTATTTATTATATGTATGTATTTAAACTTATATATATCGTAGTATATCAACTATCTGGTATTCGTAACACAAGCTTCCTTTGTAGCTCACCACGGAACTAGATGGCGCTGTGTATAATAATGTCCGAACATATTTTATATTTATATTATTTGAAGAGATTCAATTATGAATTAGCTAAATAATAAATTAAAATTGTTTTTTCAAATAAAAATGTATTAAATATTATGATAAAATATTTAAAAAAAGCTCTATCTATAATAAAACATATTCTATTTAAGGTTCATTAACCTATCATGGAAAAAACTGTAAGAAACACCGTGTCTTAACACTAGTGTACCATACAGTCAAGTCACGTCTCGCAATACCAAAAGCTAAGTAAAAAAAGTGTGAGTGGCGCATGCGACTGCTTATTAAACTGCCTACTGACTTATTACATTGTGATCGTTTGTCATAGAATATTTAAAGGTGACATGAATTATGCTTAAAACCGTTTTAATAACTACCATTTGGTTGTGGCTTCGTCTATTTATTTTATTCCATTATTATCATTACTGTGCTTTAAAATAATTAAAATATAATATAAATTGTTCGATTTTCTTTTATGACACATAATTTATGCAACGCGCACTCTTTTACATTTTCATTGATAGACACCCTAGACGCCTCTCAGAGGCACGGGGCCATACACTGTCAACTTTTAAAACTTGAGCTGTTACTAACAATTTCTTAACTCTAACTAAACGTGATCCGATCCGAACTTGAACCCAGGACAGTCCACTGAGGCAGAAACTAATAAATAACGCTTCTATCAAAATGTTATTATTCTATGTTTAGTGTCATCGAACGTACTATCCACATAATATTTTTATTTAAAAGCGAAAAAATTGCTTTGTTTGCTCTTTTGTTGAAAGATTTGAATTCAACGCGTGTGTGGCTACAATTATCGTATCTTACGTTTAAGTATGAATGAAACTGTTGAATCCTTTCTATTGACTACTAAGTTACTTACGTTCTGTAGCTTTGGTAAGTGATAAGCATACCTAGTCCTATGAGTAAGTATGAGGTTACACATTCGATTTCTGTAGGAAGTTAATATTTATTCATTTTAAATATTTATCAATAGTGATTCATCCAAAAATGCCTTTTACAAAACATCACATTGCACCTAACTGTAGCCTATGTGTAGCTAAATATCCTATTATGACTTATCTATATACAAAATTGTATTAAAATCTGTCCACGCGTTTCATAATAAACTAACTTAATAAGCAAACATGTACAAAATAGAAAAATATAGAAACCTATTGAATAAGTGATACATATATCACTACATAGTAGCGGAACCCGCGGCTTATGCCTGTGCTAAATCTAGGGAAGAGCCCGAGCAAAGCGAGGGCGAGTCGCTAGTGTAAGTGATATGTTAAAAGCCACAGACTCACAGTAAAGCGAGGGTATGTCACTTGACATTATTATAATATTTCAATGGGCGTGACAGCTACCGTGTGCCGCGTCCCCTACTCGAGTACTATTTCGAAACCGGACTAGATGAAATGGGTCGGTGGGATGTAGGAATTTAGAAGACGGTAAGCAAACAAAGTTTAGAGGTGAACAGGTTTGATGCTTGAGCTAAATTTTATTTAAAAAAGTAGACTTTTCTAAAAATGTCATGTAAATATCAATATATTTTGTGATAATAGATTGTTAATTTGTATATTATATAATTTTTTTGTGCACGTGTACGGCTAGATCGATTTTGATCATATTTTGATTTTATATTATGATATGTTGTAATTGGATCTGTAGGTAGCGTCGTTATCATAATTAAGTTGTCGAATACTTTATTTAATAGTTCGATCAAAGTGCAATATAAATAAAATAAATATGTTGCGACATTCTTACAACAGCGCCATCCAGTTCCGTTATAAGCTACGATGCTTCTGTTACGGATACTAGATAGTTGATATACCACATATTATATAACTTTTAAATACAAACATATTATAAATATAAACAAACATGACTGGAGAGCAACCATTCGTGCTTAACAAATGAATGCCCCCAGCGGGACTCGAACCCGCGACCGCTGGCGTAGAAAGCAGGGTCACTACAAACTAAGCCAAACGATTCATTAATAATATAAACAAGAACTGACTTTGTAACAAAAACAGTTTCAACGAATTCATTCAAACTTATCCAAACATTTTATAATTCTTGAAAATTAAGGTTACTCTCATTGTCTTTTGACAATGTCATATTAGTATACAAAATTATGCATAATTTTCAGTAGTCCTTAAACTTATGCAATAGAGTTTAAAATCGACTAGCAAATATATTTTTTTACAAATTAAAAACACATATAAGTAATCCTAATTACAAAGGAGTACGGTTTATTTTGTTTAGCTTTATCAGCAATAGATATGGTATTTCCAAAGCATTGTATGCATCATTATTCATGAAGGCATTTTGGTTGTAATATTACATTTGACATATTCGTGTATGACAAGTTTTTTTTATGAATCAGCGCTAATTTGACTTGGCCGCTATTTTAAGCCAACACTACAGGTTATTGCGCCAAAGATTAATATGGCTGGCCCAATTTTGATGCTATTTATTAATATTGATATGATTGATTTGACGACTCGTTTGGCTTAGTGGTGACTTGCTTTCTGCGCAAGCGATCGCGGATTCGAGTCCCGCTGGAATTCATTTGTTGAGAACGAATGTTTGTTCTCCAGTTATGGGTGTTCATATATAATATTTATGTATTTTATGTAGTATATCAACTATCTGGTATCCGTAACATAAGATCGTAGCTTACCGCGGAACTAGATGGCGTTGTTGTAAGAATGTCCCAACATATTTATTTTATTTATTTACTTATTGGAATATAAACTATTTATCACTACTGTTGTAGTATTAATTAAATAGCTAA
This sequence comes from Boloria selene, assembly GCA_905231865.2. NCBI lineage: Eukaryota > Metazoa > Arthropoda > Insecta > Lepidoptera > Nymphalidae > Boloria > Boloria selene. Next base: position 974,623 of record HG993145.1, read on the forward strand.
TTTCAGTAGTTTTCAACTAAATCCAGTAGGTATATATATAAATTTTATATATATTATATACCTAAAAGCGTACTGATTTTCGTACAACTATGTATTTTATGGTATAAGAGTGCTCTTGCGCATCAAAATGAGTACAGACTCGCGCGCAGTTCGTGATCTCGAATAAACAGGCCTCGAATATTCGGAATGTACTGCGAGTAGAATTGCCATCGATTGATATTTCTGCGGACATGCTATTTACTAAAGAATATTTTTGCTTTATAAGCATTGAATTAAGCAAACTTAAAATGTATATAATGTATATTTGATGCAGGTATTATATATTAATATTTGTAATATTTTCTAATATTTTAAAGATATTCAAAATAATTAAAATGTTTTTTTTTATTTTGTGAGTTGGTATAACTTCAATATTTAATTTTGTATTCTGCTTCTGTTATTTTTGGTTTCTATTAAATCAATTGGAAAGCCATTTTAAGTTTATCATATCGCTTTAATAAGCTTTTTGATTTAATGACGACACTTTTGGCTCAGTTGGTAGTGACCCTACTTCCTGCGCTAGTGATCGCGGGTTCGAGCCCCGCTGGGGGCATTCATTTGTTAAGCACGAATGTTTGTCACACAAACACAAATTTTGACTTAATTCATGGTCCTATCTAATTTAACTGCTTTTTACATTATAGAGGACTTCACAAGCCCTTTGAAAGCCTCCCAGACATGCAAGTTTCCTTAGAGTTTTTTCTTTTACAATAAGACAAGTGGTAAACATATTGCACATTCGCAATATAACAATATCAGAGGTACGAGACTCAGGATTTGAACCCGCTTCACTCGGTTTCCCAAGCGAACACGTTACCACTGATCTACTACTACCAAAAAAAAAAACAAAAAATAGAAGTAAAGTAATTTAATATTATGTAAATATTTCATAAGGCATGGTCGCCATAGTGAACGCGTGCCGACTGCCAAACCGCAACCTACCGCGCACGCGTCCTAACACTATCGGTATGAATTTAAATCGGATTAACTATGTGCCTTAAGCGAGTTTATGGCAGCGGTCAAAGAGTACATGGATTATAATATTTGTATACGTAATTCGTTTATTTATATGTAAGTCATTGTTTAATTTCGTCGCTTATTCATGTACCTAAATAAAATTTAATTATAAAGACTTGAAGTACTTGAGTAACCGTGTGAAGCGGGTTCAAAGCTCGGGTAGCTCCTGTGACGTATTCATGTGCGAGTCATCTCAACATGAGATAAATTTTGCCACTCTTTCATAAAAGACTGAAAGGAGAAGTGGAATAATGCATAAACTGATGTTCGACATTTCGGGACGCACATGTCCCATGTGAATCAAAATGTCTAATTAAAAAATATGAATGTTTTTGAATTAATAACACTAAAGTAATAATAAAGCTCAATAGCTAAAAAAGAAAATCTAACGAGATAAATGCACTGAGTTATTTTGCATTTGTAATTGCCCTTTTTATATATTATAGTTTTTTTGTTCTATGTCTAGAAATAAGTTTACTAGATACTTTGACAGATACAAGCTGTTTGAAATTTAAATGATATCATTGGTATGGCCCTTTGCCAGCTTAGATTTAGCCTACTTTGTATCACGTTATAACATAAAGAACTTAGAGACCTATAAATTTTCATTCTAACATCTTTAGTGACTTTGAACTACCACAAACTTTAAATTATTATGTTAACTGACTCAGAATACAGTAAAATTTAATTTTATGTTGATTGTATATTAGGAATGATCAGTTACTAGTTTAATTGAACCTACAAAATTACTACATAGTATAAAACAAAGTCGCTTTCCGCTGTCTGTATGTCCATATGTATGCTTATATCTTTAAAACTACCCAACGGATTTTGATGCGGTTTTTTTAATATATAAAGTGATTCAAGAGAAAGGTTTATATGTATAATACACGAAGAAATAGTGTAGCATTTTACCTTTTTATATAAAAGGTTTGACCGTAAGTTCTGTAGATCTGGGAAATTAATTTAAAGAAAAGTTGGCTTTTAAGATAACTGTCTTTTTTAAGTTTAAATAATTTTATTTTTCATCAAATATGGAGGGTGAACTTTTTAATTCTACCGGAATAATAAGCTATTAGTTATATCATAATAAATAAATTGATTATTTGACGATGCGTTTGACTCAGGTTGTAGTTACCCTATTTGCTGTGCTAACGGTCGTAGGTTCAAGTTTTATTAGGGCCTTATGCGTCTCTATATATACAATATTATGTATAAGGTTTATGCTTAAGTTATCAATTACCTGGTGTCGATTAAACAAACTTACTGTAGAACTAGTTGTTGAATATTAATTCCCTATATATTTATTTATATGATAATTATGTATTTAATATTTTCAAATTAAGTATTTAATAGTATGTGATAATAGCACATAATATTACATAATATTTATTATTAAATATACATAAATCAAACCATTTTATGTAACTTTTAATTTAGAATTGAAGTAAATTTCTTATCTTAGATCGATTATTTATCAGAGTATTAAAAGACCTGAGTAATTATAGAATAATATTACAATTGTATCATCATCATCATCATCAGCCCTTTTTAATGTCCCACTGCTGGGCACGGACCTCCCTCAGTACGAGGGGGATCAGGCCATAGTCCACCGCGCTGGCCTAGTGCGTGTTGGCGGACTTCACATGTCTTTCGAAAACTTGTTAGGTTTTCTCAGACATGCAGGTTTCCTCACGATGTTTTCCTTCACCGTAAGACAAGTGGTAATCATGATATAAATGATTCGCACATGAAAATATCAGAGCTGCGAGACCCGGATTTGAACCCGCATCACTCGGTTATCCAAGCGACGCGTTACCGCTGGGCTACCACTGTCTCAATTATATATTATTTAGCATGTAATTTTGCGAAATTTAAAACATTCCATTTAATAACCTTACAAGTGTATCATGTATTCGAAACATTTTGGTCACTCTGTGTCAAGGTAAGTAAAACAATGTGGAACCATTCGCAAAATACTAAATTTGCCACCTTACTTTAGCAATGATGTCACACGTCGAAAACATCTTTAATATTCTAATTTCGTATTAAGTTTGGTAGAAAGGTAACGCTTAAGCGATTATTTATCTATTACTAGCTATTTACCTTCGCTTGTGTTTTTTGGGCGGAACCATCCGAAGGTCTTTGATTCGAATCCTGTGTCGGGCCTTATTGAGCCTTTCTGTTTTATAAACCTCAGTAATAGCCGGGAAGTGGACTATGTTTCATCCTAGAAAAGCGGTTAAAGCCTTAAATCTTAGCGGTCGTGTCTAGTAGTCATCCTATCTGAATAAGAGTGGCAGGAATTATAGATAGTGCACTTTTGTCTACTTGTACATGCACTGTACTATAATATCTCAGATGGCTTGTTTTAATCAATCGGGAGAACATTATTAACCATCAGATTTCAATATACGAGAACGGTCGCAGGTTCGTTCGACACTGGCTGCATACGGTGTTTCGAGCAGACATGTTTGCATTCCATTCATTATCCATATTTACATTTAAAATTATGTATCTATTCATAGCTATATACATATGTAAATAATATCAACTATCTGGTATCCATAGCATAAGTATCTTAGCTTACCATGGAACTGTATGGTGCTAGGTGTAAATTTCCCATAAAATTTATTTATATTAACCGCCTAGGTTTCTACCTTACAACACTTAGCGACAGATAGATTGACGGTCGACATATCAGTTGCGCACGCGCCAACCCAATGACAGTCAGTTTGGAATGTATCAGACATTGGCCATAATCCATATAACACTATAATGTGCCGTTACGTGTTAATAATATGCTGTAATCATTTTACTATATGGACTATTAGCTTTTACCCGCGACTGAGCTTTCATTTAACTTAAAAAAGTTTATTGGATCCTAGTCTATTTATATGCAAAAGTATTTAAATTTAATTTACTCCTTTTATACTGTTGAACAAATTTTGATAAAATTTATGGAAATGACTTATTAAAAAAATATTTATAATATTACGTTGATCTCATATTTGTCACAGATTTTTACTAAATTAAATTAAAATTGAATAATGTTTTTAATACATTTAATGAGCAAAATCTCTAGAGTATGAGTCCTTGAGTTGAGTTCCCAACATCATAGTAGCATGTTTTTGTTATTTCGTGTGCATAATGCTGCGTAAAGCAAGAATCAAACCAGTGATCTCTTATATTAAAACGATTTGATTTTTTCTATGAACCAATAACACGAAACTAAATAATTTAATGTATACTTTATATCTTTCTACTAAAAATATAGATATCAATGAGGTAATACAAAAAATGAAAATGATATGAAAACAAGTAGAAGTCAACGGCCGCAGAATAATTTGGCCCGTCGTTAATTATTTTTTAAGTACACACTGCACGTTTGCGCACGTAAGATGAGTGGTTGCGTTAATTATGATCTTCATGTTCAAACATTTACGTTGGAATAATTGAGTTTAGGACACGACAAAGTCACCTTTTCTGATATTTGCTTATTAAAATTCACACGGAGTACATTTTTGTGTTATGTAGAATGTTTTGTTAGAACAAACGCTGTATCTACGAAATCTACTCATGTATTATAAATGAAACTATCTTTTCGGATTTTGTCGCGGATTTATTATGATTTTTGGTTCCCGACGTTTCGAATGCTTTACAGCAATCATGGTCACGGGAGAGACTAAGGTATTAGACGTCTCAGGGGGTTATATACTTGTTACAGACAGTGCCTACCCACAATTTTTACAAATATTCAAAATGATAGATTATACATTTCAATTCTATACTTTTAAGATTTTAAAATTTTAAATTATATTATAAATATGGCAATATTATTAACTTATTTTTAGCTACTATAATTATATATAATTATTATAATTTTCTAACATTTGTTAAAATAATATTAAGTAGTGTTGCTATTATTAAAATATGTATAATGTGTTATATTAAAATATAAATTATTAAAGCAATATTAAACTTTCATATATTATAAATTAAAGATTAATAGTTTAAAACAACTTGAGTTTTGATAATTTTAAGTTAAATATTAAGCAACACCACTGCAAACTAAATCATTTCAAATTTGATAATATAATATTAAACAAATCTAACTAGGCTCAATCCACATAGACTTCTTTAAGTTCTTTTGAATTATAACTTTTAAACTATAAAAATGAGTTAATGTCATTTAGTATGTCAGTTGGTATGACATGTACCAACTGACATACTAAATGACATTAACTCATTTTTATAGTTTAAAAGTTATAATTCAAAAGAACTTAAAGAAGTCTATGTGGATTGAGCCTAGTTAGATTTGTTTAATATTATATTATCAAATTTGAAATGATTTAGTTTGCAGTGGTGTTGCTTAATATTTAACTTAAAATTATCAAAACTCAAGTTGTTTTAAACTATTAATCTTTAATTTATAATATATGAAAGTTTAATATTGCTTTAATAATTTATATTTTAATATAACACATTATACATATTTTAATAATAGCAACACTACTTAATATTATTTTAACAAATGTTAGAAAATTATAATAATTATATATAATTATAGTAGCTAAAAATAAGTTAATAATATTGCCATATTTATAATATAATTTAAAATTTTAAAATCTTAAAAGTATAGAATTGAAATGTATAATCTATCATTTTGAATATTTGTAAAAATTGTGGGTAGGCACTGTCTGTAACAAGTATATAACCCCCTGAGACGTCTAATACCTTAGTCTCTCCCGTGACCATGATTGCTGTAAAGCATTCGAAACGTCGGGAACCAAAAATCATAATAAATCCGCGACAAAATCCGAAAAGATAGTTTCATTTATAATGTCAAACATTCGCGTAAACCTAAGAAAGTATTATCTACTAATGTATTTTACGATTGAGTTCTCTACGTTTCACTTAAATCGATATTATGTGTAAAGATTATTTTGCAGATATACTAGTACTACCATTTTCGTGGCTTCGCATGTGTTCTAAAGAACGAAAACCTAATTTTATCTGAGTCAATACGATATGGTACTTCGCAGACTTCCGTCCTTCCCGTTTTTGCAGCACTTTTCATTAATGCTCCGCACCCATTGGTTGTAGCGTGATGTAATATAGCCTATAGCCTTCCTCGATGAAGGGACTATCCATTACAAAAAGTTTTTTTCAATTCAGACCAGTAGTTCCTGAGATTAGCGCGTTTAACCAAACAAACAAACTCTTCAGCTTTATAATATTAGTATAGATAAAAGTACCCTTATGCCAGTAGCTACGTATCCCTCGATTTTAGCACATGTCTATATTAAAAATGAAACCGATCCCTGTCATGAAGACTAACTTCATTAGTCATATATTCAGAAAATATTAAAGCGTTTATTCCTAAATTCTGGTGAGACGACATGTCGATGGAACTAGTGAAAGTTCAGGCACAATATTGACATTTGACTTTATAAGCTTCGCTTTTGACGCTATCTACAAAACTTCGTCTGCAAATGAAAATTTACTATATATCAAACCAATCTCAAATTTCAATTTTTGACTTGACACACAGCTGTAAAATGAATGTATTTAGTATGAATGAATGAATTTGTAAAATGAAACAAATTAGATAGGGTTAAATTAATAAAGATTTAAAATGATAAAAAAAATTGAAAGATTTTTAGTAAACTTCAGAATTTGTAAGTCTTAAAACAGTATAATATGCAATATTCATTGCAATAGCTACACGATTAACTACAAATCAAGTATCCGTTAAGTGTTATAAAAAAAAATTGAAATACTTCTAAATTAAATCTAATAAAAGCTGTGTATGGAAAAGCAAAATAAATCTGAGCCACACCTTAAGTTAGAGTAAATCGTAAGTAAAGAGAATCATTTAAAAGGGCAAGGGTTCGGAGATCGCGCGATACAGCAGATAGCCGTCGCCCGACATTCCCACGCCCGAATTGTTGATCATAGATAGGATTTTTCGAATAAAGCTTTTAAGAATTTATTTTTAACTAGGTTTATTTTGCGCTTTTTTGTTAAGAACTAGCCCTCATTATGGTAGTAACTAGTACTAACGGCTTTGACTTAGTTATTACTTATTAGGAATTGAGAAAATATTTTCTTATATAGCTACGTATTTCGTATGGAAAAAATAGTTTTTTTTTAACTGGCAAAGGATAATTCAAGGTAAAGTTATACTTTAGTATAACTAGACTGTGTATTTATTTATAAATCAAATAAAAATATTTACACTTACTATACTAAAGTAACATCTTAGAGTGTGATACTGAAATTAAAACAAAACAGTATTGTATGCGGTACTTCCCGGTTCTACTTTAGTATACGAGGTGCGATCTCTAGAATGATTGAGTTTTAAGAAGTCAGTTTTCTGTCACCTAAAATATAATAAGTTATTATATACTTTTAATGAATATTTTTGTATACAATATAATATTGTATTGGCAGTAGTAGAACGCGACTACTTCTTCAATTCACTTCAACAATAACCCATAGCTTTTGAATAACTAAAGTTGATGACGTAATTTCCATAAATTCGACAAAAGCGTAAAGCAAATAGCTTAATACATACAAAACCATATAAAACAAGATGTTTATCGAAACCATATCGCAATGACTACAAAACAAAGGTTTACACTAATTACAAAATTGACCGTTTCAGAGAGAGCACGACGAATCGTATAACGTACAATCGATCGATAACACAAAATCAATAAAGTCTATTGACTCGATTGTAAAAATGGCGGCGCCTTTGAAGATGCCGCGTCGGCACTCTTTGATGTCCTAATAATGCGACCAAATTAAGTCAAAAGCGCTAAGTGTGTGTCGAATTGAGTTATCAAAGTATTTCTTCGCGTTGATGACGGCTCGACGCGTTCAGAGTTACTATACAGAGTGTTTTAATCCGACTGAATAAAAAGGAGGGTATTGTTCTTGCATAAAATATGTGTATGAATCACTTTTGTAAACTTTGTAGTTTTAATATAAATAATTCAGCCTCTACATAATTGACTTGTGTTTATGAAGTTGGGCCTTTAGAAAGTGAGGAAAAGTTAGGTCTTAGTCCTTTACGATAGCCAAACGGGAGTTAGTTTCATTTTGAGAAAATATAAATAATACTTTTCCGTGAATTATGTTATTGTTATATTTCTTCATTTTTGTATTATTTTAAAAGTACGTACGTAGTTAAAGTTTGCCCCTTTGTAATATTATTACAAAGAGACAAAGTTTGTTTATTTGTTTGAAAGCACTCATTTCAGAAACTCCTAATTCAATTTAAAAAAATATTTTTGCAGTAGATTACACGGTTATTGAAGGAGGCTATAGGTATATATAATATATAATTTATTTAGACGGTATAAAAAAATTTTGATATTATACTTAAATGTACAATTATGCATGACCGAAAAATATAATAATATCATTTTCAATAATCTAACCACCTGTATAAACTATTATTTCATTATTTCTAAATAATATGCCAAGGTTTATGTCAAAAAAGCTCCATAATTCGAGTATGTAACAAATGCTGCAATACTTAAGTAGGAAATTAAATATCAAATGACCTTTATGTGTTTTATAAAAATGTTGACCTTTCACGGTAAATTTGGTACAAAACAAATATAATATAACGTCATATTTTGTAATATAAAATTTTGTTATTTCATACAACAAATTCAAACTTTTCTTTCAATTGTTTCATTTCAAATTTGACTGAAAGACAGAGACGAATTTGTACATTTAATATTTATAGAAATTTTATTTTAAATCCCTACTAATATTACAAATGTGAATGTAAGTTTGATTGTTACGCTTTCACGCGAACTACTCAACCGATCATCATAAAACTTTGTACACATATTCTAGGAGGTATTAGAAGTAACATAGGATACTTTTATTAAAAAAAATATTTTTTACGAAAAATTAAAAATCGTTTGTATTAAAAATGGGTTCTGAAATAGCTAGAGTAATTTTGAAGAAACTTTCAGGCATCATACAGATCAACCCAATGAGGTTGATTAGCAATTAAAAAAATGAACGCGGGCGTAGCCGCGGGTTAAGCTAGTAGTCTATATTATCGATACAGAGGCCAAATATATATATTTTTAGAATGTGTTTAAAATTTAGTGTTATGATGATAGCTAGTTATGAGGGTAAACACATATGTATTACTTTATATGATGATTAACATATAGTATACATACTATATGTTAATCATCATATAAAGCTGAAGAGTTTGTTTGTTTGTTTGGTTGAACGCGCTAATCTCAGGAAGTACTGGTCCGAAATCCGAATTTAAAAATTCTTTTTGCGTCGGATAGTCCGTTTATCGAGGAAGGCTATAGGCTATATACCATCACGCTACGACTAATAGGAGCAGAGAATCAATGAAAAATATTGTAAAAACGGGAGAAAAATATTTCTTTTGATTTCGAGGCTTTAGAACGCGAGCGAAGCCGCGGGAAAGGCTAGTTACTTATATAATACTTTTCACTGAGAGAAATATCTTATCTCTGAAACATGTAGGTATAGTACGTAGGCTACGTAGGGACTACCCTGGAACGAACCTGAGTGGGAAGAGGGCGAATCTCTAGTTTGAAATAAAATATTTATATTTTCCTTCCTTAAATTAATTTATTTTAGTAACTTTTACCGTCTACACTAATTTGTACCATCTTCCCGATTTAGTAAAAGAACCAGAGTTGTTTTGTTTCAGAGAATCGAATACTTAGTTTTCAAACCGGAAACCAAATTCTTTCTTAGTCGCACGGTATGGTACCTCACACCGTTTTTGTAATTTTTCATTGATGCTCCTCTCTTGTTGATCGTAGCGTAATGTAATATTATAGCATATAGCTTTTCTAGATAAACGGACTATCCAACACAAAAATATTTTTTTCAATTCGGACCAGTAGTTCCTAAGATTAGCGCGTTCAACCAAACAAACAAACATACTCTTCAGCTTTATAATACATACTAGTATAGATTATATTTTTAAGTTAACAACATATTCTTCAAAATAATCACTAAATAATATTTACATCAAATTATTTCACTACAAATATATGTATCGATTACGAATTATTCCTAAGGCAGAATGGTAATAAAACACAAATTACATTCAATTTTGCTTAGCCCTAGGCGATAATACCAGTAGCAAACATTAAAACGTTTATTTCTAACGAGGGGCGTGTCCGCCCACGGCACTCTGTCAAATCGTGTCGCTTCATTCAACCTGTAGGATTTATGATTTTGTCTAGTAGTAATTACGCTAATTATATATAATTTATCTATATTAAATATTTATATCTGATTAGTATTTACTATGTATAGTGTAGTGGGTTCGAGACTCGAATTCGTCGAGGAATCGTATGGGTTTCTCTGCTGTTTACTGACAGAATGTTCAAGAGAATGTTGTTGTATTTATGAAATCAGACTCTAAATATGAAAATTTGTATTTGTGTGTGTGAATGTTTGTAATTTGGCTTAAACGGCTAGACAAATTAGGATGTAACTTAGTAAAATAGGCAAAAACCTGTAGAATCGTATGACCTACAGCCAGGTATCCATATAAGCGATTGAGCGGCCTGATTGTTAGACGCTAGTCGTAAAAAGAATATTATGACATTTAAATAATTTATATTAGGGTATAATTTATTATGTATATACTTATGTAGGAAACTAACCAAAAGAATAGCCCATAAAACATTTATATATAGTGAATGCCTACGTAGTTTACTGATTCGATTCCCGATTGAGGTAGCATTAGCAAAATAAACAAAGTAAACAAATAATTAATTTGCCTTATCTACCTTCTATTGAACTCTGACACAGGCAGGAAGCCTCGCATGCGTGTCGTACAATAATTTATGGGTTTGGCTATCTGCTGACAGAGGGAGATTTTGTCAGCAATTTTGCAATGAGATTTATACGGTTCTATGTATGGTAATTGCTTTTGTGATTGAGAAGAGGATGAGTTTAAAGTTATTTTTAAAGTTATTGTTGTTTTTATTTGTATTGTCATAAACAAATCATTTTTGCATTGATCACGTTTGGCGCAGTTTGTAGTGACCCTACTTTCTTGCGCCAGCGGTCGCGGGTTCGAGTCCTGCTGGGGGCATACATTTGTTAAACTCAGATGTTTATACTTCAGTCATGGGTGTTAATATTTATAATATGTATATATTTAAACTTATATAATATGTATTATATCAACTATCTGGTATCCGTAACACAAGCTTCCTTCGTAGCTTACCACATAACTAGATGGCGCTGTGTGTAATAATGTCCAAAAAAAATACATACATACATACAGACATATAATACTTATATCTGCATACATACATTTATTACATGCATGTGGATTTATAAAAAGTGCAATTAGAGTTTAAGCATTTTGCAGGATTTTTGGTTTGATTTGTTTCTTAAGGGGTTATTTTTAAGAACACTTAAATACATGTTTTATTATTTTTATTTGGTTGTATAAAGTATAAAGATAAAAGTGCACTTTTCCCAAGAAACGATAATTTATGTTCAACTGCATTATGGTTGCTTCTTAAGAGAAATAAATACAGGGATCATTAATAAATTTTAATGTAATATACTATCTTTGTTATATATTATATATTTTTAACATATATGTTGTATCATTACGGTAGAGAAGAGCGGTATTAACAAGATCTGATGTCAGAACTATTACTTATTACAATATTCTGGACATCATAAGCCTAATAATTGATCGGTTATTTAGTTTCGATAAGGTATTCCCATTGAAAACCTTAGAGTCGACCCTTATATGAGTATTATTATTAAGATTTTATAGTTTTATACTTTATTTATTGCGAAGTTATCTCCTGCAAAAAGATTGACTTATATTTATAGAAATAATAATTTAATAAAACATAATAGTATTGAAATTTAAGATAACATATTTTGTCTATTTGTAAGATTACTTTATTTGACACAAAAACACATATTTAAATTGTTAATATGACAGTAAGGTAAATAGTCTGATACACAGAGGAAACAATTATGAATAATAATAAAATGTAATACGTCTTGATAAATTCGAGCGATGCAAGGGTAAATTACGTATTTTACTGTCCCACTGCTGGGCACGGGCATCTCTTCTATACAAATCAAATCAAATCAAAAATTCATTATGGCACACCACAAATTTGCATAAAATATTTATTAACTTAAATAGAAATAGCACAATAGGTGGCCTTATCGCTAAGAGAGCGATCCAGGCAACCTTTAGGTAGAGAGAAAGAATAAAAAAGATAGAAATAGGGGAGGGGTGCAATACAAAGTTTTATAGAGTATATATGTTACTGTAAAAGCCCGAACGACGGTAAATCCTAAGATTTTCAAGTAAATCCTAAGATGTACCACCCCTTAATGGTAAAAGTCCGAACCGTTCTATGATCAACGTATATTTCGGACTTTTACCACTATTCACATAGTAAATCTTAAGATTTACCTCAAAGACACGGTAAATGTAGAGATAAACAATACGTAATTCGGCGTATGGCCTTGTACTCGTGGCATTCTGCAGCCCTTTGCTACTCGTTCCATCTCCCTCTACCGTCTACGCTCGCCTTAGTCAATCGTTAGACACGTTAAAACTTTAATTCAATTCCTGTTTGTGTTTTCTAAGTCTAAAAGTAATTTATAAACAAAAAGCGAGTTTGAATTGTTTTATGTTTGCGTTTTTAGTGTCTGGAAGTAATTTTTAATGAAAATGAGTGTAAACCATAGATTTTATGAATTAATGGACGAAATCGTGGCAAAGAATTAAGAAGTATGCATTGTTTTATTTCCAAAACCAACATTTACCAACCGTTACTGGTTAAACCTAGCATGTACTAAATTATAATGGTAAAAGTTCGTTCAAATCGTTTCTTTTTTACATATTCTTACATTTACCGACTCGTGTTGGTAAACCTTAAGATTTACTGGTAGAACCTAAGTTTTACCAATATTCGGGCTTTTACAGTAACATATATATTTGTATAAATAAAAATATCCATACACACATACATACATACATACATACATACATACATACATACATACATACATACATATACATGGGGGGTAAAAGCCTAGCCCGCTAACTTCACATGTTTTCTGAATTCACTCGTATAAATCTCTCAAAATGTGTTTCATAGAAATAGCTAGTCGATATTGTATTGTATTGTATTGTACCTATTAGTATCTAATCTTAATACATTAATAGAAGTAGCGATTGTTAGAAACGACGGCGAGCGAGCACTTCACTCTAATAATGATCAATGATAGCAAGGTGTCGGAAAAATGCCAAATATTCCATACATCACCAATGCCTTCAATATTGACAGCCGTATGACCATAGATCTATAGTATTTTAGACTTGACACTAAACTATATGAAAATGTATAATATTTCGAAGTATTTTTTCATAATTATTATATTATAATCTTTCTGTTTACGTAAAAATGAGAGCGACTGAACTGATTTGGATATTTTTTTATTCAAATAGTCGTCCAATATTTGAGATAGGATCTTGTGAGGAGAAATTCATAAAAAAACTTGATTTAGGTCTAATCAGACCTTGATTTGATACAACAGAAAAAGTTATGCTGGCAGAACGAGATCTGTCGGGTCATCCAGTAAGGAGTCCACATAGGGATATCCAGAATTTATTAAATTAAATGAAAAGACCTTGCTTATTCTAATAATATTTAAGGCCGGTAAATAATATCTTAATAAGAGTTTGATAGAGTTTTTTGCGACACGTTTGGCTCAGTTGTGACCTTGCTTTCTGCGCCAGCGGTCGCGGGTTCGAGTCAGAGCCTGGAGGCATTCATTTGGTGAACACGAATGTTTATACTCCAGTCATGGGTGCTTATATTTATAATATGTATGTATTTAAAATGTATATATGTGTAGTATATAAACTACCTGGTATCCGTAACATAAGCCTCGTAGCTTACCACGGAACTAGATGGCGCTGTTATAATAAAGTCCCAACATATTTATTATTATTTATTTATCAAAAGAAGAAACTTACAGAAACTCCATTGTATATAAATTTAATTTAAATTCTAAACCAAAATAGAATTCTGATTCAAACTCATATTTTAAACTCGACGTTAGATTTAATATTATCGTCATTCAACGTAACACGATTGTCTCAGTAATTCTTGTTGCGAACATTTGCCTGTATTGGGACAATGGGATTACTTTATCAAATAAACTAAATTCGAACAGCCTCTCACTCACGATACTGAGCTGACTTAGGGTTGTCACTTAAAGGGTACATACATACATAAATGTATGAAATAAATTTTCTATACTAATAAGTGACGGGACGTTTTTTGTTCGTTTTAACTGCAAAAACTACAAAACATGTCGACATTGAGCTTATTTCATAGAATGCAGCGTGTTTCGCTGAAGGTTTTAGTATGTGAAAAATATAAAAACTTGGTTTTCGGTCTTTAGAACGCGGGCAGAGCCGCGCGAAATGTTAGTAAATTTGCAAATTAATAAAGGCATTAATTAATGTTATATAAATAAAAAAACAGTCAAATTCCTTGTTCTACGAAACAACTTCTTAAATATGCATATAAACTAAAGGGAATACTGAAAGACATAAAAAAAAACTTTACGTATAAGTTACCATGATAAAAACATTTAATTTAATAATAATGTAAGTTTTCATATTTATTTGATAATATTTCAGGGTATCTGACAACCCTAATGTAGCCCCATTAACCCAGTCTTAGCCTCAGAACGTCATTAGATGAGTATCTGCAGCATCAGCATGCATAGGGTTATCAGTAATAAATGGCTTTATTAGCTTAGATAACTTGTACTGATTTTGTTTAACGTCAATGGATGGTCTTGAAGTCGTTTCTTATATTGTATTAAAATACCTTGATTTCCCTTTAATTTCATATAACTAGCGATTTTTAATAGAGTGAATATGAAATATATTCTCGCTCCGCTTTGTATCATTCTCTAGATACCTAGCAATTTTATCAACTAGTTTTCTCGTGATGCGGTCTCTGACAGACAGACAATCGAAATTCCTAAATTCTATAAACTATAGGTCGCTGTATCTTTAATAATATAAAAAGATGATAATTTTAATAAGATTTTTTTTTAAATATTTTTTTACAGATTCAACAAGTTACCTACCATATTATTGTTATACGCATTTACTACAAACCTGATTATTAGTTATGATGACCCCCTATAATTAATAATTTAAACAAATATATTTTGAAATAATAATCTGAAGAGACAGTTTATTTTTTCTTAAAATCTATCTCCCCGTAACCTTAAAAATAAGGTATTGGAGATTAAGCATAGTTTTGTATTTATTTATAGTATAAAAAAAGGATTTTTAACAGGAATAGAAAAGCAATAACGAGTTAAATATAACTATTTTAACTTTATATTTTCTTCTAGAAACACTTGTAGTTCTACAAAAAATATTAACTTAACATAAGGTCATTTGTCACAAGGTTAGTTTGATTACTATTTGAATCGTTAATATTAATCCAATTGAAGTGGCGTGATTGACGTGGCATATAACGAATCTATTTTGTGATTATGCTGAATACGGATACCGTGGGTACTATAATGTTGAAAATAATACTAGTATTTGCATGTGGTGTTGCTTGACTTTAAATTCCTTGTGATTCCGAGACAGTGGTAGCCCAGCGGTAACGCGTCGCTTGGATAACCGAGGGTTCAAATCCGGGTCTCGCACCTCTGATATTTTCATGTGCGAATCATTTATATCATGATTACCACTTGTGTTACGGTGAAGGAAAACATCGTGAGGAAACCTGCATGTCTGAGAAAACCTAACAAGTTTTCGAAAGACATGTGAAGTCCGCCAACACGCACTAGGCCAGCGCGGTGGACTATGGCCTGATCCCCCTCGTACTGAGGGAGGCCCGTGCCCAGCAGTGGGACATTAAAAAAAAAGGGCTGATGATGATGATGATGAAAGAAATTAAGCCAGAAACTAAAGGACTAATTTTTGTGTGATAACTAGTACCTATGAATTAAGTTCTAAAAAAATCTTCCTAGAAGTTTTGTATAAAATATGTAAATAACCGGGGCGACATAATCATTGATTGATAAAGCTACTTTAAATAAAGAAAAAAATCTTCCTGTAGAATAGATTAGAAACTGAGTTTTTAATATAGTTATGGATACGATATAGTCACAGTAAAGGCAGTTATTATATAAAGCAAGAATACGATTTTACATACATCAAGAAGTCATTTGCTAAAGTATCATAATATTATGTGTGTTAGTTGATTTTAAATACACCACACCTAATTTTTTCTATTATTTCCTTCTCACACTTAAGGGAATTTGGTAGAAATCCTTTGAAGATATGAATTCCTTTGTACACAATGTTTGTACTTTCTTTTTATGTTTGTTTTTGTGCGGTACAAAAATTAATAAGGTATTAATTTGCAGTTCATTTACGGTGTTTTTCTTTTAAATGCAATTCACCTACTCTATGCATATACAATTTTATTATATACAGTGAAACCTGGTTAAGTGGGACCTGGATAAGTGAGAAACCTCCATAACTGGAACTCATGCTGAGGTCCCAACACTTTGGCATTGAATTACCCCTGTTAGTGGGACGAGCTAAGCCTCTATATCTGGGATTTATTCTTTCGATTTATCATCATAGTTACCTCTATAACTGAGACAGGGAGTAAATTTTATATGCATAAACCTCTGTAACTGAGATAACATTGTTTTGTTTAATCGCACCTTTAAAACTGAAATAACCTGTCAATAACCTCTAACAACGGAACCCTCTGTAAATGAGACAGATATTTATTTATACCTGGATATCTGAGACACTGGGTAAGTGGAATACCTCTATAAGTGAAACGACATTGCAGGTCCCTTGATGTCTCACTGAACCAGGTTTCACTGTATAAATAAGCATAAATAATGATAATCAATGACAAGTAATTGCTATGATACAGAATCGAACCTACACCTGTCGATATAAGTATCCCAAATCTGTACCCATATAGCTAATACTATAGAAAAGTAGGACTAATGGACTAAATACTAAACCGAACGCGAAATATCATATCTTAGAGTTAATCTAGAAAGCGTAATCGTCGATAATAATGTCTTACTGACAGGCGTTTGACTCACACCTTTAACCTTTTTAATCGTTGCTCATTAAGATTAGACAAAGTTCTCACGTCTAGTGCATATAAGTGACATATATACTTAGATTTTGTCGCGGATTTATTATGATTTTTGGTTCCCGAAGTTTCGAATGCTTTACATGATCAGCGACTAGTCTCTCCCGTGACCAAAAAGATAGTTTCATTTATAATGTCAAATATTCGCGTAAACCCAAGAAAATGTTATATAGTAACTGATTACCCTCCCTTACTACTTTTCGAAGGCAGAAAGAGTTATGGCAATGAATTAATACATAAAAATACAATTGAAAAGAAGTTTTTATTTCATTAATAATTGAAAGCTCAGTCTGGAAATCTTATCCAATCATAGGCTAGAGAATAAGGATCTCTAGTTAATAAGAAGTGGCTTTAGTTCAGGTTAAAAAGTATCACCCATAAAGATATAGCGAGTAATAAATATTGTAAGATAAATGAAATATAATAATTACGTGTATGAGCACGTCTCCTGTCAAAACGTACGTTACGAAAATGAGAGGATCTCATTGAGGAGTATTTTTAATTGCGATCAATCTAAAGCCTCGTACTTTAACTCCATGAGCTTTTTTGGTTTAATCCGCATGATATTTTGTTGTTTTACGCATTATCATTATAAATATAATTACACATATATATTATAAATATAAACACCCATGACTGGAGTACAAACATTCGTGCTTGACAAATTAATGTCCCCAGCGGGACTCGAACCCGTAACCGCTGGTGTAGAAAATAGGGTCACAACATTTATTATACCTTATTTATTAAGGTAAAAGTTGAACGATTTTTTGATACACAACAGTCCTACTAAGTAATCAGCAAGAAAAAATAATTTTATTTAATACGAAAGTTGAGATACCGTTTAGTGCTTACCACAAAGTTTATTTGTGTAACTAGTCTGCGGGTTCACAACGATGTTAGATAGAAATGAATTTATTCCACTATGTAGTGGATCAGAAAATCTTTATAATTTTAAATGTTTAACTTATTTTTCTAGTTTTTCAGACATAAATCTCAATAAACTTTAACATTGAACTAAAGCTTTGTGTCATTTAGTAATATTTTAGGTTTATTATTTTGTTCATGTTGGTTAAAAAAACCGACATCAAAAAAAATACATTTAATATATTTTATAAATTTACATCCTAGTTTTTTCTTTATTCACTTTTCGCGCCCCCTCTTTCTTATATCATTTTCCTACACCTAAGGTTGCCTGGAAGAAATCGCTCTTTTAGCGATAAGGCCGCCTCTTGTACTTTTTCCTATATTTTTCTGTGTTTCTGTTTATTTTATTCTGTTTTCGGGTGTACAATAAAGAGTTACTTACTTACTTACTTACTTATGCACTAAAAAGTAAAAAAATAATTTTGTATTGTTCTACAACTTAATAATCAACTTGCTTTTTTATTTTATTTAGAGTTCTCCGAAGTTAGATAAACTGAAATTACAATTATTGTTATATTTGGAATCGGTCTCAGCCAAGGTAGGTTCGTAACTACATACATACTTAATACTTATAGATGAGATGCGCTTGTGTCGCACGCGCGACTTGACAAGACGAATTGAGAACCTCCTCCTTTTTGAAGTCGGTTGAAAAAATTGAAGTCTTGATTTACTTTTACCAATGCTCCGAAGATTGTCAAACTTTGTACAAATTAATAATATACTATGCACGAGTATAAAATATGATATCGTACTATTGGATGCTCTTGTTTTGGAAGCAAAGTAAATCACTCCAACTTCAGGACTTTAAGGCAATTTTGACATTTTCATGAACCTAATTTGCGGCTTTCACTTTTTAATACGTCTTATAGCTTCAGTAGAAACAAAAAAAATGAGTAACAAAAGCCATTGACATTTTCATGAACCTAATTTGCGGCTTTCATTTTTTAATACGTCTTATGGCTTCAGTAGAAACAAAAAAATGAGTAACAAAAGCCAACGTCACGCGGTGTTCCCAGGCGGTCACCCATCCAAGTACTGACCGCGCCCGACGTTGCTTAACTTCGGTGATCGGACGAGAACCGGTGTGTTCAACGTGGTATGGACGTTGGCGACACTATGAATGAAATAGTCGTACGTTTCAGAGAATGCTGGAAGCTTCAATAAAGACAATCAACAAAAATGTGTATCATTCATTAACCGACTTCAAAAAAAATTCAAAAAAGGAGGAGGTTATATGTTCCGTTGTATGTATTTTTTTTTTTTTTTATGTATGTTCACCGATTGCTCCGCCGTCTGTGGGCCGATTTCAAAAATTTTTCTTTTGATTGGTAGGGTATAGTTCCGAGGTGGTCCCATTGTCACCAAGTCAGGATCTGATGATGGGATCCCAGGGAAATCGAAGGCAACTCTCAAAATTTACAGGCACCTATTATGTTTTTGATATATTTTCTAAACCCGATAAAGCTTTTACGTATGAAAATCATCATCTCATGTGGATGAGCTGATGATGGAAGGTAAAATTCCTCAACAGTTGTTTTTTATGTGTTTTCACCGATTTCTCCGTGAATTGTGGGCCGATTTTAAAAATTTCTTTTTTGTTCGGTAGGGTATACATTCAAGATGTTCTCATTGTCACCAAGTCAGCATCTGATGATGGGATCCTAGAGAAATCGAGGGCAACCCTTAAATTTTATCGGCACTGATTACCTTTTTCATATATTTTCTAAAGCTGTTCAAGAATTTGTGATGATGTAAGGTATATATCCTCAACGGTTAGGAGTTGAAAGAAAATTCTTTTAATATTATACGTACTTATGAACTGATAGTCGTACTCCTTCAGGATATTAGGTGGATTGATAATAGAAGGTAAATCTTATTAACGTCTACGAGTTACGTGGAAAAATAGACGTGGACAAATCTCGATTGACTATTGTCGTTCATTTCAAAACTTCGCTGACTTATTGGAGCAGTAGTTTAGTTAGCCTTCCAATATTTTATTTAAACATAATAATTTCCACAAAAAAATTTAAAATAAATTATTTTTTAACAAAAATGAAAACCGACTTCAAAACGCTACAAATCGAAACTAAAAAGAAAAAAAAAAAATTTTAATTACTTAGTTATTGTTGGAGTCGGTGCCAGCCAAAGCAAAATAATCCTAATACAATCTCCTTGGCTGGCACCGACTCCAACAATAACTAAGTAATTAAAATTATTTTTTTTTCTTTTTAGTTTCGATTTGTAGCGTTTTGAAGTCGGTTTTCATTTTTGTTAATTCAACGTAAGAACTCCACAAATTCCCATTACCCTCGTATTGAGAGAAGATTTAGGCCCAGCTTTGGGTCTATGAGTGGGTATATTGTACCTACCCTTGATACTATTGAGTCAATGAAGCTATGATAAATGATTATAATAACAAAGTAGTAAGTATGTATATACAAAAAGTTAAGAAAAGTATCAAATAAATTCAAGCGAACTACAGAACTAATCTCATTGCGGCTTTTTCGCGGAAGAGTAAAAATATACGTATAATCTATTTTAAACATTCGTCGTGTCACCTCCCGCAAGCCCGCGCTTTGTAATGACGCATGCGGTTAAGTAAGGAAGTTGGTTAGTACCTATTAAGATATTTAACTGTACCTACTCTACTAGTCGTGTAAATATCATAATAATATGAAGTAATTGAGAAAATTAAGATATTATTTCAATCTCCCGATCCATATACGGGTGTATCTCCCGACATTGACATAAAATCCGAAATAATTGATTTATTTCAAATTAGCAACTTACTTTCGCTTTGTTAGTTTCTAGATTCGTTTTTCCGCCTGTTTTTTTGTCTTCCCAATTTTTATACTTAAGTTACCTCTGATACTCCCAACTCCATACTCCCAACGAAAAAAAACTTTTATCGAGACTAAGGGACAACAATTATTGAAATGTACATACAAAGTCACAAAGTAAATTGTACAGAATTTTTTTATTACATAGTATATATATTTAATTAAAACTTACAAAAATGTCATAAAATTTAAAGAAAACGTGAAATTTTTTTTAATACATAGAGCTACTTGTTTTTTACTATGTTAAAATATTTAAATTCTCCATATAAAATAATATTTCGACTCGGCCACCCGCATAACTAAAAATTATCAAAAACATTCATAAAGCGAGATATTTCGATTTTTCTCACGACAACGAGTGCTAAAGGCTTTACTATGGATTTCCTCATCCCACATAGATAAAACCATTTTATTTGACCCCTCAATACCAACACGTGCCTACATTTGGGGGCTCTCACCCACCAGTTATTCGTGTCATTAATTTGGTTAACACCGGAGATTTACCGTGAGAAGCAATCCCTACAAAAGTATACTATAGTGAAATCTCTTAGCACGATATAATAAAATGATTAAGAGCATTTTTTGTCGCCACTCGCTAATAAATGTGACATGTGTTATTTTAGTAGGCGTATTTTGTATGTACAATGTACATATGTACGTATTTTTTTTTGACTTACCTTTACTATTAAAACTTCATCATCATCATCATCAGCCCTTATTAACGTCTCACTGCTGGGCACGGACCTCCCTCAGTACAAGGGGATCAGGCCATAGTCGACCGCGCTGGCCTAGTGCGTGTTAGCGGACTTCACGTGTCTTTCGAAAACTTGCCAGGTACTCTCAGACACGCAGGTTTCCTCACTGTATATGTATTCCTTCACCGTAAGACAAGTGGAATTCATGATAGAAATGATTTGCACATGAAAATATCAGAGGTGCGAGACCCGGATTTGAACCCGTAACACTCGGTTATCCAAGCGAGCGCGTTACCGCTGGGTTACCACTGTCTGTACTGTGATTGTATTACAACTTATATCTTGTATATTTGTATCGTGAATAAAATGTCTTGTTTTTATCACATATTATAGAGATTGAGAAAAAAACTATTTTACTCTTAGTATAAGCTTTAGAAAAGTCATTATATAAATTTATCAACCGACTTAAAAAAGGAGTATGCTTATTTTTTACGCCAAAATTATTGTTTAATGATATTTTATTTAAGTAATATGTACATTGCTCTTGGTTCATTGATTAACTTAACTCTTAAATGTATTGTAAACAGTTAAGATAATAGAAAAGTTGTATAATATTTTTGTAACTAATACATTTTCTTCGATACATCTTAGAAAGTTTAGTCAAAGCTAAGTTTGATCGTTCAAAACTCAAATGCTATATTCATTACAGATTTATATTGACAATCATTTTATGATACAAACAAAATTCCTGTTAATAATTTAGATATAATCAGAATATTAAAAAATGAATTAAAGTTCAACCCACGTATCAAGAGTCAACGGAAGCCGGTGCGAAAATTATATCAAATTGCAAAAAAGGTCCCAACAACCTCTATTATACCATTTTGGGACTCCCTTAATAACATCCATAAAAGATTTAGAACAAAAACCAAAAGATTGAGACCCAGACAAGATTTACAAGCATTTTGGTCCAATTACAAAAAAAATTAAGATCTTAAGGCGTAGACATACGATCGTCGTGACTGTGACCATGATTGCTGTAAAGCATTCAAAACGTCGGGAACCAAAAAAAATCTTAATAAATCCGCGGCAGAATCCGAAAAGATAGTTTCATTTATAATGTCAAATATTCGCGTAAACCTAAGAAAGTATTAACCTAAGGCTGAGCTTCTCAAGTTGCGTAAATATGCCTCCCCTAGTCAAAATTATATTTTTATAATTAATTAATTTAATCTAATCAATGTGTCTCAAGTCTGCACTGGCCCTGACACTGACACTAAACAAAATGCAACCATATTTTTTGCCCGATGCAAATTTGATTGGATAAAAAAATCAATCATGCCCAACTCGTGCCATTTCAACTCGTTTTTTTTGTGTATCATAATGAAAAATTAAGTCGTAATCGAATATGACGTTTATAGTGTTTTGTTATTTTTAATCATTTAGCCTTAAATTGAATTGCTTTTATCGATCTTCTTGGTTATTATTATCATAAAATAATGCTCTGACTAAGTAATTCATCAAAATCTAGATTTTGGTCTAGACTTGACATAATATATAGTACTTAGTTAATTATAACATATTTTTTATAATGTATAAAACAACTGGTGATACTTTCTTAGGTTTACGCGAATATTTGACATTATAAATAAAACTATCTTTTGGGATTTTGTCGCGAATTTATTTTGATGTTTGGTTCTGGACGTTTTGAATGATTTACAGCAATCATGATCACGGGAGAGACTGGAACCAAAAATCAAAATAAATCCGTGACAAAATATACTTTTATTTATAACAACTAGTGATATTTATTGTGACTAGTGTTCACCCAGTGGTCGCAATACAGCCATAATCAGTCATGATAATTTTGCATTGATAACTCTAAAGCTTGGCTGCTATACTGTACTATAGCCACTAAACTTTACTTTTTTGTTTTTTTTTAAATAAGTATTATTATTGATGCAGTGGAATAACCTATAGTTTAAATTACATTTTCTGTTTCTTTGTGTATAAATCAGAAAAAAACCACCGGACGATTTTGATCAAAATTGGTATAATTATAACTAGTTAATATTACAATATTATTAATTGTATAATGTACATAACATTTAAGATATATATTTATATAGTTATTTTTAAACTATAAAACCTAATAATAACTAATTGAGAAAATCTTAATAGCTTAACAGTGTTGGATAGAATTTCAATCTTCTTGGAAGTGCACTAATGGATTGTAAAAATCGATAATCGATAAATTATATTTTAAACTTTTTGTATGGCTACTGAATGTTCTTGTAATATATTAAGGCAAAATCGTTTAAGCCACCTATTAACTATTAAGTATATTTCTTATAATAACATAGTATTTTTTTTTGTTATTTTAAAATGTTTACTGTGAAATTAATAGTTCAAATGGTCACTCTTCAGTTTTATGAATACTTAAAAATGACTTATCTAAGTTGGAGTTTTCGATCCTACTATTATAGCATAGAAGTTTATTATAATCGCTTAAATAGTAATAATCGCTTATGTTGATAGATATATATGTATATGGGTATACATACCAACTGTAAAATTGTACATATTTTTTTCCTTACTCGCATTTTCCGCGGCTTCGCACGCGTTTTAAAGACCGCAAACCAAATTCTTTCTGATTCGCGCGGTATGGTACCTCGCAGAACTAACGCACGCCCTTCCCATTTTTGCAACACTTTTCATTCATACTCCACACCCATTGGTCGTAGCGTGATGTAATATAGCCTATAGCCTTTCTCGATGAAGGGACTATCCATTACAAAAAGATTTTTTCAGTTCGGACCAGTAGTTCCTGAGATTAGCGCGTTCAACCAAACAAACAAACTCTTTAGCTTTATAAAATTAGTATAGTTAGAAGGTTTTTTCACAAAGTGAATATGTCACCCTCATCATTGCTTATAAGTAACATATAATATAAATTACTAAACTACTAACTTCTATGCTTAATTGCTTATTTAACTTATTTAAATAACAGTATTGTACGAGTATATATTGTAAAAAGATAATTTCACAAAAGGTGTGTATATAAGAGGCATCGAATGGTTCTCCTAAGGGAAGTAAGGGTCGATCACTAGCGCAATATATTTCAAAATATGCCAAAACAAGTATAAGTATAGTTTACAGAAGATTCACGGAAAAATATTGTCGAAAGATCAAGGAGTTATAGCTCATATAATAAAATTAGAGGTCAATGCACAAATTTATGATTTAATTCGCATATTTCCTACCTAGTAATGACTATGTTTAAATTGGAATGGTAGTGATTAGACGTGGCTATTAGCATAATAATGTAGCTAAAATCTACCTTTAAATATCTACGGGTTCGATTTTTTATTGGGGTAAATATTTTTGATGAAGATAGATCTAATGTGTTTAAAATATATCTAATGTTCTTCTTATAAACAAAAACTCTCTGTCACAGTTTTTGTTTGTTATTACTTTATATTATGTCATCTTATATTGAGGTTTTTTAATAAAATACCAAACACACCCACAATGTTTTGAATATTGGATTTAAAAATAATATATCTTTTCTAATTTTCCCACAGATTTATTTTGTGTATTATAAACTAGCGACTCGCCCTCGCTTCGCTCGGGCTTTTCCCTAGATTTAGCACAGGCAAAGCCGCTGGATCTGATAGTTATGCATATAAACCTTCCTCTTGAATCACTCTATCTATTTAAAAAAACCGCATCAAAATCCGTTGCGAAGTTTTAAAGATTTAAGCATACATAGGGACATAGGGACAGAGAAAGCGACTTTGTTTTATACTATGTAGTGATTTGAACTCCCATAACTGAATACAAACAATCGTGCTCATCACACAAATGACTACCCTCAGCGGGACTCAAACCTGCGACTGGCACAGCAAGTACCACTATAAACTAAGCCAAACATTCATCATCAAAAACTAAAAAACTAAGCCAAACATCTAAATATTCACATTACATTTTTTATATATCGAATTAGTGAATTCACACAACGTTTGATAAATAAAAGGTAGCTATTAACAAAAACATTTAAAACATAGGCGTACCACATTCAAAATACAATCTAAATTCGAAATCGTATCGCGTCCTGACGTTTCCTCTACGTGCAGTTTCCTCTACTGACGCGCACAAAGAATCCCTAATCATGGACTCTTACATTCATTTTTTTATTTTTTTCTCGTCTGGAGGATATATTTTTTCTAGAACCATAGCTGATGTATCCTGTGAGTGATTGATGATGCTTAGAAGCTCGTTGAGTTGATAAATTAGTGCGTTGTATTCGTGCCGCGTCTGTGTACTAATCTTTGGTATAGGGTTGATATGGTAACTAATACTATTTAACTAATACAATTGAATATTGCTTTATCTTAAATAATAGATTACTAAATTTCATCTAAATTCATTTTCGTTTTTGTTTTTAGTTATCCAAAAACGAGTGACGAATTACCATCCATACATCGAAACTTATAAAATTCACGTTTATAATACAAGTAATATAATTTATTAAAATATATACTGAAGTTGTATTATTTGCTTAAAAGTATATAAAATATACCAGCTTATCATATTGTACTAATAATATAATTATCGTTTATCACATATTCAATATGTGATATTGTATCAACAGCATTTTTTTGAATCTTCAACTTATTCAGTTTACTTAAAGCTTTATATTAGCTTAGAGAGCTTTATTTTTCTATCAACAACATAAGGTTATTGATTAATTCTCTCGCTTTCGCTTAGTACGCGTGTGCCCCTTATCATAAATATTATTTTTGTACAGGTACAGGCGGCCGATAAAGTGGCTTTAGTACATTTAATTCATACTAGATTTATGAATATTAAGATTTAAGACCCCAAAATTTTATTATATCAAAATAAAGCATCATATTATCATATATCCGTCAGAGAAAGTATAGCTTTGTATTAATAAAAAAATTTTGGAATTGGTTAAGTAGATCCAGAGAAATAACCCTACATACAAACAAAGTTTACCTCTTTATTATAGTAGTATGGATTAAGTCCAATTTTTTATGTTAATCCTATACGTAATAGCAATTACGTACAAAAATAAGTCACCAGTTTATTGTAAATACTACGACGAATGTACTGTAATGTATTTTTCAAGTAACAAAATGACTAAATGAATGGTCAAAAATGATCACTATATAAGAAACATCACATATACAACTAGAATTACCTTTTTTATAAATCTTAAATTTTTTATATGAAATTATTTTTAAATCACTTCTATTCATAGATAAGTCTGTAGCTTTTTAATATGTATCACGACTGTGATTGACCGTTGACTGATGACTTCATTGCACTAGAGTATGTAAATCATGTTAGCGCTTAGCTTTGTATATAATATTTATTATATTTAATAATAAACCTTCTTGAATTTTATGATGTAATTTTTTATTAAATTAAAAAAATAAACTCTGGTAGTTTAAGTTGTGGGTTCGATTTCTGTGAAACGCAAATATTTGTGAGACTTATAAATATTGGTTAGTGAGACGTAATATAAACTTTTAATTTTCATGATACAATATCTGTATTCTTTCTATTTGTTTATATTAAGATAAAACTTACCTTTCAAAGCTTTGGCTTTCGTATCTACGAGACTTAATTTAATTTAATTTTATTTTTGTTAGTTTCTAGGAATATATCAAATATTTTTATATAATGTAATCGAGTACACTTTGTTTTCAAAATCTAATCACAAGTACCTCTGTTATTAAAATACAATAAACTTATATTATAAATAATGTATAAAAATATGTATATTTGTAGTAAAAATTATTTAAATGCATACAATACGTAATTTTTCTCTTGCTCTTTCGATGTTTATATACGTGTTATACTCGTGATGGCCGTTGACTGATGACTTCATAGTAGAGTACGCGCTGGACTCCTTAAACGGCATGCTATTAGCATTTATACATTTACGTTAAACTTCCGTTACATTTTAATTTTTACAGATCTAAGAACAATAAGTACATACAAGTGTTAATATTAAATGTTGAAATACTAATGTATATTTCAAGACATTTGACTGTTTTTTTAATACATTACCCTTATTCTTTACTTGTATTGAATTAAATACAAAATCTGTGAAAATAATATTTATAGCAAGTTAAGAAGTATCTAATTTTTAGTTACATTTCATGGCTAATCTATGGGTTTTTATATTCGAACTAGTCCCATATATTAAAACGATATTTAATTTATTTTCATTACTTAATATACCAATGGATTGGTCCAATCATTTGCATTCCAATAG
The DNA here is from genome assembly GCA_905231865.2 of Boloria selene. NCBI lineage: Eukaryota > Metazoa > Arthropoda > Insecta > Lepidoptera > Nymphalidae > Boloria > Boloria selene. Next base: position 1,002,701 of record HG993145.1, read on the forward strand.
CTTAATAACAAGGGAGGGATAAAAGTTATTTGTCATCCCACCCTACAAAGTCCTTTCCCATAATCAACTTGTATCCTTGTAGGATTACTAGAATTCATAAAAAATCATAGAAGTTGTTCATATTCAAATTCTATTACAAAATTGCACTACATACCATTACCAAACGTAAGGTACTATTTACTATGCGGCGCGCAACGCTCCCGCTGACGATGGCGCACTTTAAATACTGAACAATATAATGATCTATATACGAGGTGTACACGAGCGAGGGGATGTGTCGAGAATTGATAAGCAGGTGCTTTCAAAGAGTATAAAACTGTCTTAGCCTGTTTTATAGGAAATTTTATATTAAATTGAATCTTCGGATATGATAACTGTAAATCATTTTAAATATTGGTAATCAAAATTTTAATAAATGCACAAAAAAGTTAATTTGTATTTTATATGTCATATATTCAACATAATCAAAAAAGTATTATGGTGACATATGGTCTTTGTAAACGACTTACTTCTGATATGTTAAAAAGAAATAAGCATTTATTGCTAACTTTTAAAGCCTTAATGAATATTAAATAAAGTTTTATGTTTACAATTATTAAAGCTTTTAAGCTCTATATATGAAAAAACCTTTCTATCTCTTTATAGCTAAATAATAATTGTCTCTCAGAGACATGCCAAGTATAATAAACTGCCACATCTACAATCTGCATTCATTGCTAATAAATTCTAAAACTTATTCAAATGTGGTATCACAGGTTGTAAAGATAGTATCATATACGGGATTTCCGGAGCCCGACCCTACTATAAATATGTCGCTAATTTCTTAAGAACTCTTAGATCATGCCATATTTGCCTTTGGAATGCATTTTTTATTCCCATTCAATTGTTTCACTCATATACTTGATTTGATTATTAATAAGCCTTTGAGATATACTACAATTTAGAATTATGAATCAGCTGATTTTATCTTTTTTCACAATAATGCTTTATTTAGATTAGCGTGTTTGTATGCAGCATTAATATGTATTTTCTTATTTTATTATGTTACTAAGTATTAGAATATTGTTAGTTTATTTTCTATTCAGCCTTTTAAGCGTTGACAACGTTAAGAGGATCAGGCCATAGTTCACCACACTGAGCAAGGATGGCTTGATAAACTATACAGTTTCCCTATATCTATAATAAAGATTTCCGTCCGTACTGGATTGAAGTCAAATTTATACTAAAAAAATCCTAAAAAAGTATATAATTTCATATAAAATATGTAATGTAAATCTTCAATTAATATTTAATAAATTATGTGTCATTTAAACTATCTTTCTATAACTTTCGCTGTTAGGATCTTTTTAGGTTTGTTGAAAACAAAACATACTTAGTAGTGAAATAAATCTATGTAGAGTGTGATAAAAAATATATAATACCTCAAAATAACCTACTATGACAAAATACGTACTAAGACTTATGTGTTAACTTTATTAGATATATTATGATTTCACTTTATTAGATATCTTATGTTTTACATTACGAAAATTCTTAACACTCTATAAAGGAGCTGAAAGACCTTACCATGTGACATATAGTTATAAATCACAAATACTATACTATTACGGAGAAGGCAAATATCGTCAGGCAACCTGCATGTCTGAGAGAACCTAGCAAGTTTTCGAAAGACATGTAAAGTCCGCCAACACGCACTAGGCCAGTGTGGTGGACTTTGGCCTGATACCCCTCGTATTAAAGGGAGGCCCGAGCTCAGCATTGAGACATTAAATAAAGCTGAATACGTACATACAATACTATTATATTTAAATATACTAAACATAAGGCAAAAACTTAATTACATCTGATTTGTCCGCAACAAAATCCGAAAAGATAGTTTCATTTATAATGTCAAATATTCGCGTAAACCTAAGAAAGTATTATAGCTTAATTACTCTTTAAAAGTGGTACAATCAACAGTAATTTAAAGCTACATTTACTAACTTACTGGGCTTCCTATTTAAACATACAAATTGGCTGTTTAGTATTTATTGCGGGACGTACGCGTGTCTATCTTAGTTCATGCGCATTTGATTTGGATCGACCCATCTATTCTAAGAAACTTGTCATGGAGTAACAGATTGAACAATGAGTGTACATTAACACAATGATGAAAAATGCAGATGTGGTACCAAAATTAGTTAGAAATTTTGGTTGTCCAAAATTTTAAGCAAAACATTGGGCATCTTTATTGTTTTTAGATGGAAATATAAGACTTAAAAGTGTTTCTAATGAAAACGAATTATCTTAAATCATAATATTTATATTATTATAGGAAATATTAAAAGCGGTAATAATATAGAAGATATACTCGTATAAATCAACAATATAAATTAAGATTTTATTAATTGAAATAAATAGCTATATACGTATTACAAATAAATTATTAAAATAAGAGTGTTCAAAGATAAAAAAATATATAAATTATAGTATATGCTTTAGGACTATGATAAACATAATTATTAATTATGTTAGTATATTTGAGCAAATAAATCACTTATCTATTTTTTCTACATGGAATCGATTAAGATAGTTCGGATGAGAGATAAGATTCTAAGATAGATGCCAAATAATGAATTATAATTACATTAACAATTTAAAATATTTTTTTAATTTTTTATCTGTTTGCAACTTTGACAATGATGACAATTATTTGCGATGACATTTGGGTAATGGCTGTTTCACATGGGTGTAGCTATTAGTACTAGAGCCTCTTAGAGACAAATAGTTAATAGACACATTACTTATAATTTCCCACGAATATGCTATGGTTGATCTATAATTATATTATGGAGCATCAGTACGACTTGCGTGGGCGCCGGTAAGGCGTGATCCTTGTATCAATTGTATCATAAATTAGTGTGGCTTACGTAATTAAACACAAGTATTAGTTAATTAAAACCATGTTGAACTTAAAACTTTGTTATTGTTATTTTTATTATATTAATATTCCTAGCCATTTAACAGAAGCTTTTATGTTATTACAGGTCATGGACTACTTATGAACAAAATTTCACCCAAATCGAAGTATACACACATAAATGCAAATTCTATTTTATTACAATATTACTTTTATGTACATAACAATAATAATTTCTGATGAGACTAGCCATGTGCGCAGGAGATATAATAGCGTACTCAATCTTGGGACATAAGTTGGGAAATTGGCGGTGTGTCGTATCTGTAACGCATCTAATCTCTTATCGGACATGTAAGTTGAAATATTTTTCTGCCATAATTTAAAATTGACAGGTATGTAGAGTGCACTTGTGTCTGCGCGTGTACTTGTGTACTTTAATATCTCCTGTACAGTTCGCTAACATTAGTAAAACCAATCTATCAAGATAAAAAATGAATCAGGTATACCTATTCTCAACAGATTTGCAGTGTGTAAAAAAGTGTCATAAAAGTGTATATATTTTAATTAACATTTCTCGACCTAGACGCAATTAGTTAAATTTAAGGTTTGAAATATCACTCTTTACTAGTTAACTAACACACTGTTTAGTTAGTGCCTGTTAAAATTTAATTACTATCTTAGAATACCACAGCCTAATAAAATATGGAGTAGAAAGTTGAAATGTTACTTTTTTAATGTTTAAATTAAAATATATAGATATAATTAAATTCTTACTCTAATTAATATTTTTTCGTAAATATTATTGAAATAATCAATATTATTTCTAGATTATAGATAGATAGTTTTTAGATATTTTGTCTGTCTGAGGACATACCACGAAACTACTGGAGAGATTTTAATAAAATTTTGTATAATGCTCTACATGAGTTCTACTCATAATTTTTAGTACGGGAAAATATCTCATCTCTGAATAATCTATACTGTCTGTTAATAAGGCTGGTTATGGATAGGCTGTGGCACAAAAGTGTCTTTGACAGGTTGAAACAAATGAGTTCTTATAAAAATATGTGTCTAACCGCTAATGAAGAGAATGACCACAGTGTTAATTAGAGAAAGCTGTGTTAAATACTTGCTTTTAGTTAGCAATTTCTGTACGTTTAAAAAACAAGTTTATTATTTTTTGTGCTTTGCTAACTTTTTTATAGATCGGATTTTTTGCGGAAAAGTAGACTAATTAATTACTTGCATCTTAATAATATTACTCTATATAGAAAAATATAATTGCAGTGTCTGTTTGTAATATCAGCGTCACACTTTATATATTATTAATATTAAATTAAACGGTAGGTACTTATAAAAAACACATTTTTTAAAATTATTTCTTTATGTCTAGTCTATCTATTCTCACTAATTTCTGAATCGATTAAACCAATTTTGATGGGAAATTCACTGATAGACAGCTATTTTAGAAGGAGCGTTGTATTATAGTAAAAGGAATAAGGGCTGAACAAATTAAAATGTCCTAAGGAACCCGAGCGAAGTAAATCGTTAGTAATATAATAAGTGTGAAAGTTATAATTTATTATTTCTTTTAATTAATCTAAAAAAATACGCTCACTTGTGAAAGTTCACATACTATAGCAAAATAAATATACTTATGTAATATTTAAAGGTTAAGATTTATTTAAATAAAAAAATATAAATGTATGAAAAAAATTTGCGTTACCCCTGTACCTTCCGACTGGGGAGCCTTCCTTCAATACGTGGGGGATCAGGTCAAAGCACACCACGCTGGTCTAGTGCGGGTTGGCGGACTCAACACATGTCTTTCGAAAACTTGCTAGGTTCTCTCAGACATGCAGGTTTCCTTACGATGTTTTCCTTCACCGTAAGACAAGTGGTAATCATGTTAGAAATAATTCGCATATAAAAAATATCAGAGGAAAATATCAGGATTAGAACCCGCAATACTTGGTTTATCTATTACGTTAAACGTTCCTCTTTCTAAGATATATTTATACATTTTATTCATCAAGTAAAAATTATAATTGTTTTAAACATTAACTTATATTTAACAGTGATTTTTAGTAATAATATCTTCAGTACACAGTTAAATAAAACTAGATAAAACAAAATATTGCGCTTCCGACCTTCTATTTTGGCTAATTGATAGATAAACAAACAAAACTAAAATCAGTACTGTTGACAAATTAAACCAATATTAAATAGTTTAATAGTACTTTAATTTTTTTTTCTCGACCATACCAAAATCGTTAGTAATATAATAAGTGTGGTTATATAAGGGTTACTTTTCATGCACATTTCTACTATAAAATTTACTATTAATGTGATTGTAAGTCTCAATAAAGTTTATTTTTTTATTAAATACCATATTCTTTTATTATTTATTTATATATAATTAGTACTACTATGTGCTTTATTATATTTTAAATTAATAATAATTTATATCAAAAACTTATTTATAAAACAACATATGTATGTATAATGTAGAACTATGAATGTGAACTTCGATGACGTGTTTACTGTTTACATTAGTTTGAGCAAAACAATTTTAAAAGTTAATTAATTAAACCGCTCTAAACTGAAAGCTATCAAAACAAATAATCGATTAATTTATCTAATAAGTGCTAAATCAATTTATAATAACATCGATTAATAATCGATGTTTCTGTTGGCTGTACACAAGTCGTGAGGTACGTTTTCGTGACCATCTTGAGGTCGGGGACGCTTCAATCCGATTAAATTAAGAATCCAATGATGCCATTTTGTTTATTGAATGAATTTCGAGCACCGATGATCTAATTTCAGAAGCGTGACGAGCGTTAATGCAGTGCACTTAATAAATAGATACTCCCTAAAGGGTTGAAAATTTGATTTGCTTAAGAAATATTGGTAATAAAAAAAATATTATGGGTTTTCTCTAGTTTTTTGTACAATTTAATACAATATTGGTTTTTCATTACTTCGAGTGGTACTCATACATACCAACAGATTATAGAATAGATATATAATCACAACTAATCTCTTTCGTATGTAATTTTAAATATTTTTTTGCAGTGCATCACTGCACTATTCAGTACTCTTTATTGCTCCCATTTGTGCTCAAGCAATGTATGTATATATATAAATTTCATTTTACGTAGTTTGTGACGAGACGTCTATCCCAATAAACACTTTCCGACGATGAGCATTTTTCTATTATAAAAAAAATTCAGGAGTATAGCTAATTCATCAATGTCTCTAGCGAGAATCGAATAAAATAGTCACAGTCGTAAAACATTAGAGAGTTGAAAAACGAATGATTGTTCTATCTCGATTGTTTATTCTGTGCGCATGAGTTTTCACTTGTATTAACATTTTAGTTAAATTCATTAAAATTTGGTATAATTTCGTAATGTAAAATGTTTAAAACAGTTGCAGTCAACGTTATTAATATAGTAGGCATTTTTTTATCATTAATATCGATGTAGGATTTATACTCGATATATTTGAAATCGAATGAAAAGAAAGTTTTATGAGGTTGGTAGATTGTATTAACTTTCGGCGCCATTTTAGTTAAATTCAATAAAATTTGGTATAATTTTGTAATGCTATGATTGCAAAACATTTAAAACAGTTGCAGTCAACGTTATTATTATAGCAGGCATTTTCTATCATTAATATCGATTTAGGATTTATACTCGATATATTTAGGATCGAATTAAAGAAAGTTTTATGAAGTTGGTAGCATGACTAGGATGAGGAGGAGAGAATCGCGAGGGGAAGTGACAGGAGGGGGCGCGGGAAAAGGGGTATAAAAAACCAATACGCAAAAATATTGGGATCATTATTAGAATATTTTTTACGGTGCATTAAATACTAAAGTAGGATCATTATTAGAATATTTTTTACGGTGCATTAAATACTAAAGTAGGACCATTATTATTTTTCCCAGATCATTAGGATCATTAATTTAAATTAAAATTAATTTAGTTAAGGGTAAAATTAATTTAATTAATTTAAAGTAATTTTTTTCGATTTAAAAGAAAGTTTCCCGGGATCAAGAGGTACGTAGTAAATTATTATTCAGAACTAGGGATTTAGGATTCATATAATTGCATATTAATCGTTTAAGCAGTAATACTTTGTTGAGATGAGATTTTATAAATTCAGAAGTAATTATACGTGTCGCTAAATGTATATCAAGTATTGTCGAATATTTAACCCGTGTTTAGGTAGGAATAGAGTAATATTTTAATCGCATAAATATTTAAAACGTAATACATATAATTATTTTAATCGTAATAAATAAATAGCCGGGGTAACTTATTGAACATAATTTGGAGTAGAATTTCGTTTGTGGTTGACAATTTCTTTATCTGATTTGAAAGTATAGAATAAAATTCATAATTTAGAAGGACATTGTGGGTGAAATAAAATAGTTTTGAATTAAAATATGATAAATTTTTTTGAGGGTTAACTTAAAATTCTCATAAATAAGACGGGTAGATATATGTTTTAAAATACAGAATATTGGCGTTTTGGAATTAATTTTCAAAGAATTGTTCGTAAAGTGATTAGTTATATTATAAATTCGATTACATTGAAATTCGTAGAAAGTATTCTCACTGCTGGAAATCGGATTTCCTTTTGTATGTATAGTTAACGGTGCAATTGAGGGCAAGTGTAGGTAGATAAGATTTAAAGAGTGCTTTTGTTTCGTCCTTGGGTCCGTCTTGGCCGGGCTGACGCGGGAGCGAGACAATAGTTATTCTATGATCACGATCTTGGTTGTTTCATGCCTGGTTAGGAGACCTCGAGGCTTTTACCTTGTGTGGGGCGACTAAGTACGTGTTTGAATCTTAGTTTCCAATTGAGGAGATAGGAGTAGAAGAGGATTACAATACGAGAATAAAATTTTAAAGTTCTAGATAATTTATAGTGAATTTGTGGGCTAATTTTCTTTGGATAGCTTAGAATATGAATCTCGTAGGTACTTTTAGGGCTAGATTAGAAATGTTAGGATGATTTTATTGTTGTGTAAAAGTGTTACAAGTGAGAGAGTAGCTGTAGCGGTAAGTATATGAAGAGTTCGTCGAGTTTGGTATGTGAAATTTTATATTATTATATGTTCTGTGTCTTCTTTTATTAAATTCCTTAATATTTAAGTCATATTAATTAAGCCCGGAACACCTAGATTTAATACATTCAGTGCGTTAATCTTTAATAATTCGACTTAAAAGATTTAATTGTGTACTTAATTAAATCTGATATTTATTGTTTCAAGTCAGAAATTAACTACTAATAATATCTATTAAATTTTCAATGCTGTCCTAGGTTATGAGGTTAGGCAGGTACTGATAGCTTTTATAAGTTAGAGATCCAGAAGTCTATAATAATCCACTGATAGAAGTGATATTATTATCCAAACCATGGTTTGTTATATTATTTTATTAAATAATATATGTATATATATGTATATATACATCTATATAAATATAATTACTTATGATGATATTCATATCACTCAGTACATTATTAGCATTACACAAAGTAGTTCTGAACAGCCTCAGTAATGATTTCAAATGTCTGAAAACGTTCAGAATGAGGTAACGGTAATTACACTATATGTACTCAACACACATTACACAATATTTTGTAGTTTTGGGTGAACTTACGAGCTCCTCTGTCTCTTAAGGAAACTCAAAACGAGGTAAAGGTGTTTGAGTAATAGAGCTATCTTGTTTTACAATAAATTTATTGTAATTCAAAGGCCTACTTGGGCTGGAAGGACCAGCAAACGATTGTACTCGTCATGCGTTTTATTTTAGGGCTCCCTTACTGGTGAGGGCCTGTCCAGGCCTTGTTGTAGCGACTATGTGGGTTTGGTGGATACGAGTCTATTTTACATAGAGTATTTGTCAAATAGACATGGTTGTTACATAATCAGTCTTTAAAGGCTGACGAACCTCGCGTCGCTATGTGTCAGCCAGGCTGAACTTAAGCCCGATCTGATGGATCGCCATTGCGAGCTAGCAGCAAGAGTTAGTAGTGGGTTGTTGGAGTGTGTTGTGTGGATTTGCTTAGGGTCCCTTACCCAGCTAAAGAAACATAATCACATTCTGAATTAGTCCAATGCTAATTTTTGTGGACGGTCTCAGAAAGGTCCTAAAGGCGGATGTTCTGAGATATAGCCCTAGCCAGACCACTTGTCCTCTGTGTTGTGTATACTTACAGACGTCTGCTGGACTATCATACCCATCAAATACTGGTCTATCTTTCATTGTAAGATGAGAAGCTCTGAGGTAATAGTATTGATTCTACTTGAATAAATGATCGCTATATCATACCTACTGAGCAGTTTTATTTATCTCTCGACACTTATTTGTCCATGATAAATCCAATCAGTTCCTGAGAGAGCCTGATATATTCAAATGTTTAACAACTTATTTACTGGTTCAATGTTTCAATTGAACAACCCATTCTGTTTAATGGATGCTGTTTCATGTGAGTGCCGTGAGTCATGCAAGGGCAAACCTGCATAATACACCCACTCTACGTGTTATGATATTATATCTATACTTATTCCTGATTCCCTTATAGGACACTCGAAAGGTTGCGTTGTCGCGAAATCGCTGGTCGCCGTCTGACCCATCACACAATGGTGGCGAGGCTTGACACTATAGCGAGGACGGTAGACTCGTAACTTAGTAGGACTTCCTATGGGATCTTATATTATACAATCCTTGTGTTCATGAGGAAAACATCTTCGTACCATGTCTGTTTACAGCTTGGTAACTACATCAACACTAGTAATTCAATGGTTATGTCTATATGGCATTCCAAGGGATTACTCAAATACAGTCATTGCATGATTGTACTGCAACAGTATGAGACAAGCATTTGTTAGACAGGATATATTTCCATCTAACTTACTCTAGAGAATTGGGTTCTCTCAGTCTCCTACTTACTACCCTCTTTTGATTTAATAGCACCGATGTTGTGCCTAATTTAACTTAGTGCCTTCAGCACGGTGTGGATTGGTTGGGTTGGAGGGGATTTGGTGGTGCAACCCCCGGGTTCAGTTGAACCCGGCCCTATAATTCCCTGATACTTATAAACCTCATCCTAACAGATTAACATATACAAGCAGACACTACAATTTATCTTTTCACAATTATCTGAGATAATTTATTGGCTAAATAAATTATTTCAAGATGGTTGATACTATGTAATTATGTATTTAATCATTATTCCATTTACTTATTCATCAATATTTATTAATTATATGAATTATAAAACTCAACTCAAATTATCTATAAGTCTCATACATTTCTATTGATTGTAGAATCGAAGGATAATTCTAAAGGAACACATATTACTAGGTACCTATGGTTTGTCTTTATTATTATATCAAGATTTGATCTAAAAAAGGAACTTAGACACTTTTCAATTAAACCATGTCTTGTAGGATATACGGAATGTATTTAAATTTATTTCTAATTTTAGCTATCTAGATCCACTAAAAGTATTAGCAATATAACTTACACATTCATAAAAAGATATCAGACCTTTAGTTAAACAGTATAGATGATAGTTATTTCTAAATGTTAGTTATTTCTAAATGAATAAGTTTTATTTCTATTTATTCTTAATGGTTAGAATTTACTAAATTTTATTAATTCTAAATAAGTTACTTATTAGGTGATGTAAAGTTTAATATCTATTTTTTTTTCTCTCTAGTAGTATTTCAGAAGTTAGTTATCTATTGTATTTATATCACTGGTAAGTGTAAATATCTTTTCAATTAAACTTTAGGATAAATTAATTTCAGTAATTTAATGTCATTATGCAGAAATGTTATTTTTAATTAGTGACTAGGTAAGATGTTAGTTAGTTGTAGAGTTTATATAGAAATCATAGCTTCTAATAACATATACTATGTCTTTCCTTCGGCATACCACAATAAGAACTTAAGTTACTCTAAAACAAAAATCAAACACAACGTAGAGTCCCTATTTATACTAGATGATCACATTTATAAGGCCAAAGACATTTGATGTCCTCTTAAGCTTAACAATAGCTTGTAACACTCTCATTAGGGTCAAACAGGGTAAATTGGTAGATGGTACAATTTTGGTGCCGTGACCAGGACTGATATAAATTACTTAATTAATTAAGAAGGAGGAGTGTTACAATTTTGGTGCCGTGACCAGGATTGATATAAATTACTTACTTAAGAAGGAGGTGTAGTTACAATTTTGGTGCAGTGACCAGGATTATTGTGGTTGCACAAATGCCTAAGTGAGCGAGTATCTTAGAAGCTTTAAAGTAACTTTTTAAAGCATTAATAGTAAATAAATGTAATGCCAGTGATAAAGCAGTAATAGTTGCACAAACATACTGATATATAATAAGAATATACATGTACCTGTTGATTGCATCTTGAAGAAGACACAAAACATATTACTTAATAATTCTTTAAAAGCCATTTTACACCATATAAGTTAAACCTATTAAATTTATATGTAAGCATATTAACTTGTTTAGACAATCTAAGAATGATCTTATAGGTATATAGCATCTTGAAACAGGTAGATACATAATCATTATTTAACATTGACCGGCTTTGACAGACAAAATCAAATCTAAATATGTTTGCTTTAGGAGTAATATTGGAGAGATGTTTTAATACTTAAAGATGCATTAAGTTTCTAAGTGATAGGATTTAAATGGTCAAACTATAACAGCCTACTGTCTCATGTATTACTATTAATAATGGATAGATACTTAGTTAAATAATTATTTATTTATGAAATTACATGCAAGTACCTACATAATATTACTATATTTGCCTAGTAGTATATTGAAGTGTGTCATAAGCACGTCTAATTTTTATCTGACTATTATTATTATATTATCATCAATCAGTAGACATTGCTAGGATAGATAATAAAATTTAGATTGTATTAATTAAATATTGTTAGGGAATTTTAAATAAAAGTCTTAGTATGCAGTATTATTTTAATATTACTTACAGATACAAGTTATTTTAATTTATGTGCAATTCAAACTAATTTTTGTCAATTATAAAGTTGAATTAGGTTATGAAGGTAAGAGTTATTTTGACTTTGAATTTTAGGATTGACTGCAACTGTTTATGATAATTTTATTTGTAAAAAAGAGTATAGCTTACCGAATAACATAGCATTCATAGGCACTATAAAACCAATCCATGGATGGCCAGTTGTTGAATCCTTGGAGCATAATTTGTTTGTTATTGATATAGAATTTGTCCTTTTATTTCAATAAGTGTTCTTTGTATCCTTAAGTCACAATAAGTCAATAGGTTATTTCGTAAACATAATAATTAACTTATTGCGTCTCTTTATGTATACTTTAATTCAATCCTAATAAACTGGGGATCCATTATACTTGTATATAAATAACCAGTTATCAGTTGTGAAATAAAAATAAAATAAAATCATCATACATATTAAAATAAAAATAGTCCGTTGAATGCATAGAGAAAGCAAATTGAATGTGGTTTGATACCTGTGACGTTAGAGACTTCGTTTTAAAGTCAGCTACAATAAATTTTTGTTGAAAAAGTTCAAGTTTTTAAATATTAATAAGACATTTGTTTAAAAATATAGTACATTTTTGTAAATGAACATTATTATTACATTTAATTTATTTTAATTTATTATTATTTTGTTAGCTTACTTCGTATTTTTGAACTGTCAATTGTCAAAGGGAGGGAGAATTTTATTTTGAAATTTGAAATATGAATTGAATAGAATTCTAGATTAACTTTGTTACTAGTATTTATATAAAAAGAAAACAAACGAAATCGATATGGATCCTAGTGATCGTTGTGTTATGAAAGTAGTGATTGTTCCTTTAAAACTCACTTATCTGAAAGTTCCCTCAATTCGTTTCAATATCAAAGTGAGAAATAATTCTGCAAACAGTTACACATATCTATTTGTCTAGAAGAGGAATTGTTTGTTGCTGTTAAAAGAGGTTTGTGGTTTTATTAAAAGGCTAATGTTAGGACTGTTTCATAACGGGGTTTCGATGGCTAGACAGACTATTAATTTTGTGGCTCTAGATTGGATGAGCGGCTGTAATCATTTGAATTATCTTAGTGTTGAGAACTGATAGGCTTACCTAATATTAATATTTCAGTGATAAGGTTGTCATGTTTTGAAAGGTTGGACAGTAAGAGAAGGGGTTGATTAATGGGGGTTTAAAATTTTTTTTGATCGGTGGTTGAAAGTTTTTTTGAGTTTATTTGAAAACAAGAGGTTAGAAGTGGGTAAATATGTGTTAGCTTTGGTGGTTTATTTTGAGTGGTAATAAATAGATATTGACTTGTCTATTTCGATTGGTTATAAAATATTTAACTAACATAGAATTATTATCCAGACTTTAATAAAAGTAGTGAAATTTTCTTTCAAGTTATTTTAATGATGCTTCTTTTATTAAGAGTTAGTTTAGTTTAGTTTTATTAATATTAGGTTATTAATTATTCTCATACAATGAATTCATTGAAAAATAACAGCAGATACTTATTAGGGTTTTTGGATTGAATAGCTTACTAAGGATAACTAGGGGCGTCTATTATTCTTGAATAATGGAATTCGATAAATAAAGTTCAATATACTTTATTTAGACTAGATAGATATATTAACGTGTTATCTCAACATCAGATGTTGATATTACAGGTTTATCCCTAGGCGGCTTAACAACTTTCTAAGTGCACAACCGTTAAAAATGCCTAGGCAACGAACTAAAGCAAGACCAGCGGAGCTCAGGACGACTCGTATTAGGACCCCAGGAGTCCCCACAGATGATCCTTCTCCCGTGATGAGAAAAGTCAGCCCAATACAATACATGACTAAGATGATGCAGCGGGCTATGTCCACCATTAATACAAGATTAGCAGATTTAGAAAATAGAATCACAACTGCAGGTACACCAAATTGGTCAACAGATACACCAGTACAAGGGGACACAACTCTCCGACCCCCTGTACAAATTGTGCAAAATGTGCCTGGACCATCTACAATATATTATCCAGTGGCCCAGTTGCCTACAGAAAGGCCCAAATTTCCTACTAAAGGCAAACATCCAGTAACCTTTATTGAAGATTTGACCGCTTACCTTAGAAAAAGTGGACCAGAAGCAAGGGATAATATAGACACTATAATTGAGTGCTTAGAAGGCGAGACCAGGAACTGGGCACGGATCTATAAAGATAGATGGGCGCAATTTGAAGATTTTAAGAAAGATTTTCTAGACACATATTGGGGGGAAGCAGAACAGAATGAGTTAAGAAGAAGGATTAGTCAAAATTCCTAGGGTGGAACTCAATCCATGTTGGGGCACTTTATTACACTATGTGGGCAAGCGAAAATGTTGACATACCCTATTCAAGAAAGACAATTAATAAGTGATATAATGAATCACTTTCCGAAGGATGTTCAGTATGCCTGGTCCACGAGTAATTATACGACAATCTTACATGCTACAGAGTTTCTACGCAAACTGGACAACATCAACAAGCAAAACGGGTTCGAGAACAACATTAATGCTTCCACAAGCAGTGTTCAAGAGCCTGGGGCAATTGCTCAACATCAACATAACAGAAGTGGGTATGGTCGGAAGAGGAACATCAACTCTAGGCAAATGAGTCAGGCGACACCAAATAAAAGAGCTAGGGCTAATGTCGTAAACATTGTAGATAATGATAATAATGTTTCAATAGCGAGTCCGGAGCCAACAAATAATTTAAACTATTAGGTGTTGATGTTACAAACCCCGGTGCATCAACATTAGAAGGGGTTAACGGAATTCCTATTGCTTTAAAAATCATGCTTGGCCTTGGGTGGGAGCCTGGACGGACATTGGGTAGACATAATAATGGGATACGTAAACCAATAGTTGCTAAAGGACAGGACTGTAAGTCAGGTTTAGGGTCGAATTTGAAGGAAAATAATTCAACAAATTCTGAGTTGCTAATTGTAGAGTATTTAAAGCATAAATCAGATTTAGATAGTAGGTCGCTTGTGCAAACCGAAGTAGTTTCCTCGTTATTTGATGAAGAAGATAATATTACTGCGGATAAATTAGAGATAGTTAAGTCCGAAATTGAGGTAGAATTATTTAGTAAACGGGTTATATGCCTTGTCGATACGGGCAGTGATATAACATGTATTTCAGAGACATTTTGGGAAACTTTAAAATCACTAGTTGGAAATAAATTAAATATGTTACCGGTTAAACCAATACAGATTCGTGGGGCGGTAGGTCAAAAGAGTGCTAAAATTCAACAAATGGTGTTATTACCTGTAAGATTTGGGGTGATTGAATTAGAAATTAGATTTTTTATAGTACCAAAATTAATTCATTCGATGATATTAGGGTTTGACTGGCTTATGGCAAATAATACTAATATAAAATTACAAAAGCCAACCATAGGGTTAATTATTAATTACAAAGGTCAAAGGGTATTAATTCCATTTATTGAATATGTATCGGAGAAACAAAGGGTTTCTGAAATTGTGAAGGTGGATAATAATTTTGACTTTAAAAAATATTTACAGGAAATGAAAACTGGTATACCTCTTAAAGTAACTCAAGTCAATAAATTAAGACAGGTCCTAAGTAAACATTGGGATGTTTTTGTAAAAAGATTAGGTAGAGCAAACTGCTATCAGCATGTTATAAAATTGATGGATCATAGTCCAATTATAAAGCGTTCCTACCCGGTTCCGTATGCGTATAGGCAACAAATGGAGGAAAAACTAGCTGAAATGGTTGATATGGGAATAATATCTAGGGGTTCAACACCATATTGTAGTCCATTGACTTTCACGCTAAAACCAGATGGTTCAATTAGGGTGTTATTAGATGCACGTGAAATAAACAAATACATGGTAGCTGAGGCAGAAGCACCTCCAATGCAAATAGATGTATTAAATTCTTTTCATGGGGTTAATTACATTAGTGTAATCGACCTAAATAATGCTTATTATCAAATTGCCATATCGGAAGATAGTAAAAAGTATACTGGATTTACATTTAATGGGAAATCCTATATGTATAATGTGTTGCCACAGGGACTTAAGACTTCTGTAGGCAGTTTTAGTAGGGCAATGGACCTAATACTAGGACCTGAGGTTAGACATTTCTGTGTTAATTACCTTGATGATCTCGCTATCCTAACGCAAGGAACTTTAGAAGAGCATTTAGCACACATTGATATTATACTAAATAAGTTAAAATCAGCTGGGCTTACATGTAATCTTGAAAAATGTAAATTCATTTGTAAAGAAGTTAAGATGTTAGGTCATATTATCTCTACAGAGGGAATTAAAACAGATCCAGAGAAAATAGAATCTATAAAGAATTTCCCAGTTCCAAAGAAAATTAAACATTTAAGGGCTTTTTTAGGTCTTTGTAATTATTATAGGCGGTTCATTCCTGATTATAATAGTATTATACAACCTTTATGTCAGTTATTAAAAAAGAGTAAAGGATGGACATGGACTTCTGAAGCCCAGGCAGCTTTTGAGAAATTAAAAAATAGTTTTTTAAAGACAATAATGTTACACCATCCGGATATGTCTAAACCTTATTATTTACAAACAGATAGTTCTGGAGTAGGTTTAGCTGGGGTTTTATTTCAGTACGATGAACAAGGGGAAATGAAAATATTAGGATACTGTAGTAGAGCGTTGAGGGGCGCTGAATTAAGATGGACGGTTACAGAACAGGAATTTTGGGCAATAATCTATTGCTTAAGGAAGTTCGAGACCTATTTGAGGGGAGCGAAACTAATAATTAGGACTGATCATAAGGCACTGACATTTGTTAGGTCATGGAAATTATATAATAGTCGAATAATTAGGTGGATACTTTTCCTTGAACAATTTAATTATACCATTGAACATGTAAAGGGTAAAGATAATGTCGCTGTCGATGTACTGTCTAGGTTCCCGCCTGATTCGCCAATAATACAGGATGATAGGGTATATTGTCCAGAAATTCATTATATGGAAGTTAATAAAAATAAGACACTAATAGCAGATTTAAAAAATATATCTAGTTTTCAATCTAATGATAGAGAAGTTAAGTTAATTTTGGATATTGTAAATAATACTAGTGTTAATCATAGTAGTAGATTAAGTAGGATTGCTCAACGTTGTTATGTTAGGGATGGGGTGCTATATTTTAAAGTTGATTCAGATAAACATGTAATTTATTTACCATCAAGGTTGCGAGGGGAAGTCGTTTTTCAAATTCACAAAGAAATGGGACATCAAGGTATTTATAAAGTACTTAAATATCTTAAGGATAGATTTTATTGGCCCGGTATGCATAAGGTAGTAAAAGCTTTATTGAAAACTTGTCATCTTTGTCAGGTTTCCAAAAGTGACAACATAAAGTATGTAGGCAAGTGCAAGTCTATTGTAACAGAACAAGTAGGGGATCTTGTAATGGCTGATTTATATGGACCATTACCAAAAGGTAGATTTGGGGCTACTTATATACTTGTAATACAGGACTCGTTTAGTAAATTTGTTAAACTGTATGATTTGTCAAAAGCTACTTCACGTGCAGTTATTACTAAGTTAAGACAATTTGTCAAAATAATTAAGCCAAAAGTGGTAATGACTGATAATGGTAGTCAATTCTCATCTGAAAATTGGAAGCAGGCTTTAAAAAATATGGATATAAAACCTATTTACACAACAGTAAGAAATCCAAGGCCCAACACAACAGAGAGAGTAAACAAAGAATTAGGACGTCTATTTAGGACTTATTGTCATAAAAATCATAAAGGTTGGGCCACGATACTAAGTAGAATAGAAACTTTGTACAATAACACATATCATGAGAGTACTGGTTTCACTCCTAACGAAATATTATATGGTACAACTAATGACATGTCATTTGATAGTTGTCTACCTCAATTAAATAAAACTAAAGACATTAATAAAATTAGGATTCAAGTGAGGCAAAATTTAAAAGATAACAGTGTTAAACGGCAAATTAAATTCAATAAGTCTCACCGGTTAATTGAATTTCAGATAGGGGATTATGTAAAAATTCGTAAAGCAAATAAGTCAGAAGCACAAAAGAAACTTATCAAAAAGTTTCAATTACTTTATGAGGGGCCTTATGTAGTTTGTGCGGTTCCTTTTGCAAATGTTTACACTTTAATGGACCCTAAAACCAAACAAATTAAAGGAAATTTTAATACAATTCATTTAAATAAATACTACCTGTAATTACTTAATTACAAATACTCATGATTAGGTAATGTAGATATAATAAAGATAGAGCCAAGATAAGGATAATAGGAAATTAAGTTAGTCTTCTTATATATTTTCAATGATTAAATAATTGATATTGGTATATAAATATGTTAGTAAATTATTAATATTGTGGATCATTACTATGAATGATTTTAGATTTAAGTATGATTCACATTTCAATAATTTTGGAATTAGAGGTTAAATTTATGTTGTAGAATAAGCTATTGTAATTGTTTTAGACAGATACTTAATGTTGTTATCTGAGCGATACTCAAAAAATGGTTAAATTTCAATTATTGTTATGATAATATAATATTGAAAAAAAGAGTATATTATGTAAGAAAATGATGGGACAGGGAAATGACTCAACTACATCTATTGAAGCGTTTAAAATTTTAATTTATTAATTATATTACCTTTACCTTTGAAATGATCGATAAATGTCAATACTATTTTTTCATCTTAACACATTTTAACCTATTAAGCGCTAGCTTAATAGATGTGGTTGGTGGGGAGTAGGGTGGTCATTTCTAGGGGGGGGGAATAAGAAGTGATAGCCATTCATCTTTCAATGTTCAATATACACCTTGGTAAGAGTTGTAGATTGTTTTACTGCTTAAGTAAGACTAAACTTTGTTTGATTTTATATGTGACAAGATGATTGATTATTAGATTCCTTTTATTATTCAGAATGTAATTACAGAATCTGATAAACAATTTATCTCTAAAGATTATTAATAAAATTTAATTATTTTTTATTTACAATAATTTTTCTTTTGTGTAGTATGTGGCTATTATTCAAGTAAACACGGGCATAATGGTGATGGTTATTTTATTGGTGTCGAACCTATAAAATCATAGGGAAAGCTTCATTTATTTTAAGTAATGATTTATTATCTTGACGGGGAAAAGATAAATCATGAAAGTATGAATTAGGAACAGCATTAAATAAATAAGAACACATATAGTTATAAGTTAATACATATCATTTGCCTCAAAGTTACACAACACGTAGAACTTGATTAGGAAAAAAAAAACTATACCCAAATGTATATATGAATAAACACTAAACGTTGATTGAGAATTGGAATGGGGTCAGCAAGTTTCGGTGATTCTAACTGGTATCGATTAAATTCGAGATTATGCCAGAATGCGTTAGTGAGCTTGCGATGTTGAATGGATTTCCTGGTGTGTTGGGGGTTCAACTCGATTCGCCTTGTACCACAATATAAATGTGGGATAGGGTAAGTGGGAGCCACCAGTGCTAACCGGTCGACTTTGATCGAGACAATCCGGCTGAATTGGTGATTACCTGCGCTGTCGGGATGAATCTTTAACTTATTAGTGATTTCTGTTTGACATGCCTTGTACCATGATGCAATCAAAAGAAATCGGCAAAGTAGGGTTATATAATATATATATGACATATTCACTATAACATAACTCTATTACACACACTTGCAGAGCCATTGGTTGAAGCCGATAGAATAGAGATAAAATGTAGATGTCTCTCGAATCTTAGAATATAAGGATAGGGAAGAGCTACAACCAAGGCTGGACTTTTAAGTCCCAGTAATTATAGTAAAAATACACCTTCAGTGTATTTGTTTCAAAAGTTATACACTTGAATAATGTCACCGTTTCAGCTAGCATTAAGTGGGAGGAAGTTTAGGTTATGTTAGGAGCTATGCTACATGGTTAAAAATAAATAAATAAAAAATAAATGTTGAGTATAAGTGCCAACAAAGACGAGAGCTTTCCTATAAAGCTATCTTCTTTGCAAGCAGGAGGCCACCTCCATAGTGAGGGGTTTTGTGTGTGTGGAGGCACTTAGTAGAGTTATGATGTTTACTGTTTTTTTGTAGATGAGCATAGTCGCGGATGTAGGAAATGGCTAGGAATGTTTTATAAAGTTTTGTTCGATAATTGTTAATAAACATTATTTTTGGGTATATTGTTGTCCAAACAAAGGAAGCTGTATTCCCTGGAGTAATGTAATGGGGAGTGCGACAAAAAAAATAATCAAGGATGGTGGTTTCTTGAAATGCGCCGGAGGTACTCGTAGTTTTAAGTTAATATGAGAATTTCTTCCAGATTCTACGTGTAGAATTAAGTTATATTTAAGAGTAGTTAGAAGCGAGTACCATTAGTGATGGGCATGCAAGTACCACTTCACTCCTCTCGGGACTAAATAAATATTTTATTAGTTATTCTTTCATATCGTTAGTACTGTGCATGGGGAAAACTAATTTTGCTTCTTACAGAACATGGAATTCGAGAGGGTGAAATGCAGTACTGTGGATTGTTAGGCACATCAACATGGCTGAATTTTCTTGTTATTTTAATATGTTAAAAATTTGGAGTATCTCCTCAAAATTTAAGAAAAAAAAAAGAAAAAGAATATATATAGTAGTTTGGTAGAGATTTGGAACGTGAAAATGGGGTATGTTTCGTTGATATTTATCTGGTTGATTAAATTCGAACTCTAGATTGTATTGACGTTACAGATGTAGTTGAAATAGACTTCTAATTTTGTTAAATTGGAACTCGTGTCAACGCTCCCCTGCGCATGTGGAAAATCTATTTGTTTTAATTGATAAAAGAGAACTATTTCTATGATATTTAATAAAGTAAATTATTCAAACTAGATGAGATTAAAGATAAGAAATTAGAGAAATTTCAGTTGTTGTTGAATGGTGTGACAATCCACAGTCTAAAAAGAAGGTCTTCGAAGAGTTGTGGTATGATAAATAATCTTTATTTTGCTAAGCGCCATTTTGGGTTTGAAACTTTTGAACCATTTACTTTGTAATTTAAATTTTGGTTAAACTAAATAAATTCCTTTTACCATTAGATATACATATTATTAGATGCATATTAAGAAGTGATGTTGAACCCGACATGGCATAACCCGGTTATTATGATCAGTGATTCATGTTTAACGAAAATTTTATACAATTATTAGAAGTATCTTTAAGGTCACTTATCGTTTAACCAGGGTAAAATTTAATTCTAGGATTATTATTGTTAGTACAGCTACAACGGAAGCATTCCAACAGTTAATTAATGCTGACATATCTTATTGAATCCTTCTTATTTTGGTATTGTATGAACGTAAGCAAACTGTTAGTGTAAAAGAAAAATAGAAGGAAATATATATATAACTTATCTTGGCGATGAGGAAATTTAATTATTGCGATTTATGAAACTTTTATTTTCAGTATGGGGGAGTATATTACCCTAGTAGATACTAAAAGGCATAAGTTAGGAGGTTAGAAACAAAGGGCATTATAGTGTAAACCAAAATGAGCTGCTCTGATATAAATGAAACCCTTGACCATAATTACGTCCAGGTTGTCAAGAACTGACTTAGAAGGCTTATTTGTTTACGGTTTAAGCTAGCTATCTTTAGGTTAAATAACATAGTATTATTTCATATTGGAATTGAATGATGATTCGTGGTTAAGCAGTTGCTCTCAAACTTTTAAACTATTTTTCTCGCAAATTGGTACAAGATGGAGCACCCCATTCAGTCTTGCATTATTCTCTTACGAGTTAGGTAGTATTTCTCTATATTTTTGTGTTTTGTGAGAGAGAATTAACAAAAAGCTGGATTTTTTTTAGGTAAATATATTAAGTTTAATTCTATGTGATGTTGTCGGGTTGTAGTATTGTTGCAGGAATCGTGATAGTCGTCTTCGTTGTTGTGATTAATTTATAACTACGGTGAACTACTTTATAAATTAAGGGGCGGCTGTGACGAGACGTCTATCCCAATAAACACTTTCCGACGATGAGCATTTTTCTATTATAAAAAAAATTCAGGAGTATAGCTAATTCATCAATGTCTCTAGCGAGAATCGAATAAAATAGTCACAGTCGTAAAACATTAGAGAGTTGAAAAACGAATGATTGTTCTATCTCGATTGTTTATTCTGTGCGCATGAGTTTTCACTTGTATTAACATTTTAGTTAAATTCATTAACACTAGAGTACACGCGCGGCCTACTATAGTAGACCAGGGTTACTCTTTTTGCCATAACTTTTTAGCTAAGCGCCCTAGAAACTAGTGATTCCAGGTAATCCTCGTCTGGTAGATTTGTCACAACCTCAGTACCCCGCGCGACCCCAGCGCGTACGCACGCACAAGTAGTTTGGCGCCAAAAGCTCGGGCCTACTAAAGTAGTCCGCGCGTGTATTGGTGTACCAAATTTAGGTATGTAACTTTTTTGGTTTTATCGATTTATAACGTTATTACAATGTTCTCTTGTTAATATTAATTCATTTACATGTATGTATATCAATTTATTATTAATTATTTGTTAGTTACAAATTGTAAAATGCATTTTTTTTCTTATTTTAAGTATTTTTTTATAGTTTTACGTCATGGATGACATACAAGTGGAAAGGTGGCTGCGAGAGCTAGAGACTGAAGATGAAGAAGTGATTGAGAGTGAAGACGATGAAGTTCAGCCAGAGTTAGACTTGCAGGCTCTAGTCCGCGAGTCAGAACTCCGTGTAAATGAAGAGGAAAGATTGAGCGAAGCAGACGACACATCAGGTTCAGAAGACCTTCCACTCTCGGAAGTAGCAACCAGAAGGCGCGGTGGAGTCTATAAATCGACGAACGGAACTATTTGGCACAAGGATGTTCCACCAGCAACGCGAACTCGACCCCAAAACATTAGGATAAGACCACCAGGCCCAAAAGGAGATGCAGCTAGGAATGCTAAGGATCCGTTATCCTGTTTTGAACTGTTTTTCACGCAAGATATCTTGGACATCCTGGTAAGGTGCACTAATATATACATAGATAAAATAAAGGACGATTACCAAAGAAATAGGGATGCGAAACCCACTGATGTAGTAGAAATGAGAGCATTTCTGGGTATATTATATGTCATGGGAGTGTCGCGAAATGGACGGCGTAACATAAAAGATTTTTGGGATAACTCTCAGGGTACTGGTTTGGAAATTGTATATACCACAATGGCAATCAATAGATTTCGGTTTTTGATACGCGCCATTAGATTTGATGATGTTACCGACAGAGAACAGCGCCGACAGCTTGATAAAATGGCACCAATTCGACAAGTTGTAGAGTTGGTCACCAATAATTGTCGCGAAAACTATGTTCCTAGTGATTATTTGACGCTAGATGAACAACTTGTCGGTTTTCGAGGACGTTGCGGTTTTATAATGTACATACCGAATAAGCCGGATAAATTCGGAATCAAGATTTTTATGGTGGTGGATATAAAATTTCCATATGTCTTCAATTTTGAGATATATGTTGGAGCCCAACGAGAAGGTCCATTTCAAAAGTCCAACAAGGTAAACGATGTCGTCCATAGAGTGCTGAATCCACTTTGTAACTTGGGCTGCAATGTGTCAATGGATAATTATTTCACAAATCTTCCTTTGGCTAAAGACCTATTGCAGAAGAAAATCACGATTGTTGGTACTATGAAAGCAAATAGACCCGAAATTCCTAAGGAGTTCAAAGCTTCGAAGTCTAGGACTAGCAAAAGTTCTCTTTTTGGATTTCAAAAAGACGCTACCCTTGTGTCATATGTTCCAAAAATAAACAAGGCCGTCAATTTATTGTCTACAATGCATTATGATGCAGCTATCGATGCCGAAACAAACGAAGAACGGAAGCCGGAGATTGTTACTTTTTACAATCATACTAAATGTGGTGTAGACATTTTAGACAAAATGTGCAAGCAATATAGTGTTCTACGTAATAGCCGACGATGGCCGCTAACAATATTCTTTAATTTGATGAACATTGTAGGGATCAACGCTCTAGTAATCAACCAAATGAACGCATCCGCCGAAAAAATTGTCAGGCGTAACTTTTTGCACGAACTGTCCTTCAATTTGATAAAACCGCTTTTGATTCGCCGGAAATCCATTGAAACATTGCCCCGGCAACTAAAGTTCAGGATAGTAGCACTTTTAGGCAGCACAGTTCAAGAACCCCAAGAGTCCCAACACGATTTAACGTCAAAGATAGGACGAGTTGGTCGATGTGCACTATGCTCGAGAGCACGAAATCGGTCGACAAAAAAGTGGTGCAAGACTTGCAATAAATGGATTTGTCCCGATCACCAAGCAGTAGTGTGTCCTGATTGCTACGAAAACAAAGATATTAGTGACTAAGTTAAGTTTTAAGTTAGAAAAAAACATGTTGATCTCAGAAGTGCCATTTTTGTTACTTTTTCTTAGATATTTACAATATTGTTGATTTTTCAGTATTCTTAATAATTTATCTAAAATGTAAGGTTCTAAAATCAAGTAAAATAAATACCTTTTCCATTATTTTTGTTGTTTTAATCAGAAAATTAGGAATATACAATATACTGGCGATTTAAAATGGCCTACTATAGTAGGCCACGCGTGTACTCAAGTAAAACAAAGCAGCGCGTGTACTGTAGTGTTAAAATTTGGTATAATTTCGTAATGTAAAATGTTTAAAACAGTTGCAGTCAACGTTATTAATATAGTAGGCATTTTTTTATCATTAATATCGATGTAGGATTTATACTCGATATATTTGAAATCGAATGAAAAGAAAGTTTTATGAGGTTGGTAGATTGTATTAACTTTCGGCGCCATTTTAGTTAAATTCAATAAAATTTGGTATAATTTTGTAATGCTATGATTGCAAAACATTTAAAACAGTTGCAGTCAACGTTATTATTATAGCAGGCATTTTCTATCATTAATATCGATTTAGGATTTATACTCGATATATTTAGGATCGAATTAAAGAAAGTTTTATGAAGTTGGTAGCATGACTAGGATGAGGAGGAGAGAATCGCGAGGGGAAGTGACAGGAGGGGGCGCGGGAAAAGGGGTATAAAAAACCAATACGCAAAAATATTGGGATCATTATTAGAATATTTTTTACGGTGCATTAAATACTAAAGTAGGACCATTATTATTTTTCCCAGATCATTAGGATCATTAATTTAAATTAAAATTAATTTAGTTAAGGGTAAAATTAATTTAATTAATTTAAAGTAATTTTTTTCGATTTAAAAGAAAGTTTCCCGGGATCAAGAGGTACGTAGTAAATTATTATTCAGAACTAGGGATTTAGGATTCATATAATTGCATATTAATCGTTTAAGCAGTAATACTTTGTTGAGATGAGATTTTATAAATTCAGAAGTAATTATACGTGTCGCTAAATGTATATCAAGTATTGTCGAATATTTAACCCGTGTTTAGGTAGGAATAGAGTAATATTTTAATCGCATAAATATTTAAAACGTAATACATATAATTATTTTAATCGTAATAAATAAATAGCCGGGGTAACTTATTGAACATAATTTGGAGTAGAATTTCGTTTGTGGTTGACAATTTCTTTATCTGATTTGAAAGTATAGAATAAAATTCATAATTTAGAAGGACATTGTGGGTGAAATAAAATAGTTTTGAATTAAAATATGATAAATTTTTTTGAGGGTTAACTTAAAATTCTCATAAATAAGACGGGTAGATATATGTTTTAAAATACAGAATATTGGCGTTTTGGAATTAATTTTCAAAGAATTGTTCGTAAAGTGATTAGTTATATTATAAATTCGATTACATTGAAATTCGTAGAAAGTATTCTCACTGCTGGAAATCGGATTTCCTTTTGTATGTATAGTTAACGGTGCAATTGAGGGCAAGTGTAGGTAGATAAGATTTAAAGAGTGCTTTTGTTTCGTCCTTGGGTCCGTCTTGGCCGGGCTGACGCGGGAGCGAGACAATAGTTATTCTATGATCACGATCTTGGTTGTTTCATGCCTGGTTAGGAGACCTCGAGGCTTTTACCTTGTGTGGGGCGACTAAGTACGTGTTTGAATCTTAGTTTCCAATTGAGGAGATAGGAGTAGAAGAGGATTACAATACGAGAATAAAATTTTAAAGTTCTAGATAATTTATAGTGAATTTGTGGGCTAATTTTCTTTGGATAGCTTAGAATATGAATCTCGTAGGTACTTTTAGGGCTAGATTAGAAATGTTAGGATGATTTTATTGTTGTGTAAAAGTGTTACAAGTGAGAGAGTAGCTGTAGCGGTAAGTATATGAAGAGTTCGTCGAGTTTGGTATGTGAAATTTTATATTATTATATGTTCTGTGTCTTCTTTTATTAAATTCCTTAATATTTAAGTCATATTAATTAAGCCCGGAACACCTAGATTTAATACATTCAGTGCGTTAATCTTTAATAATTCGACTTAAAAGATTTAATTGTGTACTTAATTAAATCTGATATTTATTGTTTCAAGTCAGAAATTAACTACTAATAATATCTATTAAATTTTCAATGCTGTCCTAGGTTATGAGGTTAGGCAGGTACTGATAGCTTTTATAAGTTAGAGATCCAGAAGTCTATAATAATCCACTGATAGAAGTGATATTATTATCCAAACCATGGTTTGTTATATTATTTTATTAAATAATATATGTATATATATGTATATATACATCTATATAAATATAATTACTTATGATGATATTCATATCACTCAGTACATTATTAGCATTACACAAAGTAGTTCTGAACAGCCTCAGTAATGATTTCAAATGTCTGAAAACGTTCAGAATGAGGTAACGGTAATTACACTATATGTACTCAACACACATTACACAATATTTTGTAGTTTTGGGTGAACTTACGAGCTCCTCTGTCTCTTAAGGAAACTCAAAACGAGGTAAAGGTGTTTGAGTAATAGAGCTATCTTGTTTTACAATAAATTTATTGTAATTCAAAGGCCTACTTGGGCTGGAAGGACCAGCAAACGATTGTACTCGTCATGCGTTTTATTTTAGGGCTCCCTTACTGGTGAGGGCCTGTCCAGGCCTTGTTGTAGCGACTATGTGGGTTTGGTGGATACGAGTCTATTTTACATAGAGTATTTGTCAAATAGACATGGTTGTTACATAATCAGTCTTTAAAGGCTGACGAACCTCGCGTCGCTATGTGTCAGCCAGGCTGAACTTAAGCCCGATCTGATGGATCGCCATTGCGAGCTAGCAGCAAGAGTTAGTAGTGGGTTGTTGGAGTGTGTTGTGTGGATTTGCTTAGGGTCCCTTACCCAGCTAAAGAAACATAATCACATTCTGAATTAGTCCAATGCTAATTTTTGTGGACGGTCTCAGAAAGGTCCTAAAGGCGGATGTTCTGAGATATAGCCCTAGCCAGACCACTTGTCCTCTGTGTTGTGTATACTTACAGACGTCTGCTGGACTATCATACCCATCAAATACTGGTCTATCTTTCATTGTAAGATGAGAAGCTCTGAGGTAATAGTATTGATTCTACTTGAATAAATGATCGCTATATCATACCTACTGAGCAGTTTTATTTATCTCTCGACACTTATTTGTCCATGATAAATCCAATCAGTTCCTGAGAGAGCCTGATATATTCAAATGTTTAACAACTTATTTACTGGTTCAATGTTTCAATTGAACAACCCATTCTGTTTAATGGATGCTGTTTCATGTGAGTGCCGTGAGTCATGCAAGGGCAAACCTGCATAATACACCCACTCTACGTGTTATGATATTATATCTATACTTATTCCTGATTCCCTTATAGGACACTCGAAAGGTTGCGTTGTCGCGAAATCGCTGGTCGCCGTCTGACCCATCACACAATGGTGGCGAGGCTTGACACTATAGCGAGGACGGTAGACTCGTAACTTAGTAGGACTTCCTATGGGATCTTATATTATACAATCCTTGTGTTCATGAGGAAAACATCTTCGTACCATGTCTGTTTACAGCTTGGTAACTACATCAACACTAGTAATTCAATGGTTATGTCTATATGGCATTCCAAGGGATTACTCAAATACAGTCATTGCATGATTGTACTGCAACAGTATGAGACAAGCATTTGTTAGACAGGATATATTTCCATCTAACTTACTCTAGAGAATTGGGTTCTCTCAGTCTCCTACTTACTACCCTCTTTTGATTTAATAGCACCGATGTTGTGCCTAATTTAACTTAGTGCCTTCAGCACGGTGTGGATTGGTTGGGTTGGAGGGGATTTGGTGGTGCAACCCCCGGGTTCAGTTGAACCCGGCCCTATAATTCCCTGATACTTATAAACCTCATCCTAACAGATTAACATATACAAGCAGACACTACAATTTATCTTTTCACAATTATCTGAGATAATTTATTGGCTAAATAAATTATTTCAAGATGGTTGATACTATGTAATTATGTATTTAATCATTATTCCATTTACTTATTCATCAATATTTATTAATTATATGAATTATAAAACTCAACTCAAATTATCTATAAGTCTCATACATTTCTATTGATTGTAGAATCGAAGGATAATTCTAAAGGAACACATATTACTAGGTACCTATGGTTTGTCTTTATTATTATATCAAGATTTGATCTAAAAAAGGAACTTAGACACTTTTCAATTAAACCATGTCTTGTAGGATATACGGAATGTATTTAAATTTATTTCTAATTTTAGCTATCTAGATCCACTAAAAGTATTAGCAATATAACTTACACATTCATAAAAAGATATCAGACCTTTAGTTAAACAGTATAGATGATAGTTATTTCTAAATGTTAGTTATTTCTAAATGAATAAGTTTTATTTCTATTTATTCTTAATGGTTAGAATTTACTAAATTTTATTAATTCTAAATAAGTTACTTATTAGGTGATGTAAAGTTTAATATCTATTTTTTTTTCTCTCTAGTAGTATTTCAGAAGTTAGTTATCTATTGTATTTATATCACTGGTAAGTGTAAATATCTTTTCAATTAAACTTTAGGATAAATTAATTTCAGTAATTTAATGTCATTATGCAGAAATGTTATTTTTAATTAGTGACTAGGTAAGATGTTAGTTAGTTGTAGAGTTTATATAGAAATCATAGCTTCTAATAACATATACTATGTCTTTCCTTCGGCATACCACAATAAGAACTTAAGTTACTCTAAAACAAAAATCAAACACAACGTAGAGTCCCTATTTATACTAGATGATCACATTTATAAGGCCAAAGACATTTGATGTCCTCTTAAGCTTAACAATAGCTTGTAACACTCTCATTAGGGTCAAACAGGGTAAATTGGTAGATGGTACAATTTTGGTGCCGTGACCAGGACTGATATAAATTACTTAATTAATTAAGAAGGAGGAGTGTTACAATTTTGGTGCCGTGACCAGGATTGATATAAATTACTTACTTAAGAAGGAGGTGTAGTTACAAGTTTTCGATGAAATATTCTTTAATTATTATTGAACATTTAGGGAAAACAAACATGAATATTACTTACCTATAATATACTCTCAATGCCTTTTCTAGGATGAGCTAATGATAATGATGATGATGAATACTTTGATTAAAACCACTTTTACATATGAAGAAGTCAGTATATAAAATATAAACATGAGCACATTAGAAAAAATATTTGTCCCAAACGAGATTCGAACGCTTGAACTCCGGCAGGAACCATATTTCAAAAGCTATCTATCTGTCTCTATCATGACTATGAAAATCCAAAAAAATGGTTTATTTATAATGTCAAATATTCACGTAAACCTAAGAAAGTATTAGCTATCTATATTTCTAAATTTGAGGCAAATTAAATTTTTCGTTAAGAAAAAAACTAAAATATTAGTCATGTCTAAAAATATAATCTTCTACCGCTAAGGAAGTGTGTGAGAAATAGGTCATCTAGCCCGGCACGATCCACCGAGGCTGACGTCAATATAAAATATTATTACCATCCTTAGAGGATCCTTGATCATCTCATATAGTAATTATATGTTGAGAGCAACGGTAATTGAGCGAGTCAATCGTTTAACGCGTGTTAGACATTATTAAAACACTTTGCTTTTAGTTAACATTTGCTAATTTACTTGTTGCGTTGGCTTAATACTTTGAAAGTTTATAAGTTGAATATATGTTTATTTGAAACTTAACGAATAACATTGATATTATAATGTTTATAATATGTTATCTTTAGAAATGTCGACAATCTATTTAGATACATCTATACTAATATTATAAAGCTGAAGAGTTTGTTTCTTTGTTTGTTTGGTTGAACGCGCTAATCTCAGGTCCGGCTACTGTATTGGCGTTAGTTCTGTGAGGTACCATACCGTGCGACTTAGAAAGCATTTGGTTTCCGGTCCTTAGAACGCCGCGGGAAATGCTTGTAATAAATAAAATTGGAGTGGCTTTTTAATTTTAAATTAACAGTTTTTCATTAAATGCATATGAAAGTATATATAATATATGATATTAGCAACAAAAAAACCGTTTTTTTTTATTTTTGGCTGTATGTCTGTTTTTTCCGGGTAAACTCTGAAACGGCTGGACTGATATTGACGGGAATTTTACTCGCAGATAGCTAATGTTATAAGGCGTAGCTACTTTTTAACCGACTTCGATGAAGGAGGAGGTAGAAATTTAATTTATTTTATCTAGCGGACCCGTGGCTTCGCTGACGCTAATCCTAGGGATGAACCCGAGCGAAGCGAGAGTGAGTCGATGTTGTGAATAAATATAAATTCATTCATTGTTCGTTAAGCTGTCTTGTACTTTTCTGTTTGTGTGTCCGCATCACGAAAAAAACCTCTGGAAAGAATGTGATGGTATTTGGTTTGATACTTGTAATAGCCGGTTATAAGGGTCAAGATATAGGATAATTTTTATTGAAAGAAAATATCTTACTTCTGAGAAATCCATACTAACTGCGAGCGAAGGTGATTTAGTTCATAATATATAAAACACAATAATAAAATTATTCAAGTACATTTAAACTATAAACTTCTATGAATACATATTTGCGATACTAAATTATGCTTAGTTATAAGGAAAACCTAGAGGAAAATTGTTATATATAAATTGTAACAACATGATCTGCATATATAGAGCTAATATTACTAATGTAATTGAAATAAATAGAAAATTTAAAAGAAACTATAAATGCGAAATAGATTTCTAAGAAATGTTATATTTTCCTGCAGAAAAAAGGATCCTATACTTTGACGGATCATATAAAAAACTAGCGACTGACCTCGTTTCGCTCGGGTTCGTTACGGTCCAGCCGTTACAGAAAATAGCCGGAACAAACAGACAGACAGATAAAAAAATCCAAAACTAGATTTTTGAAGTGAAACTTCTTTAGAATTGTTGTGATTTCAAAATCGATGAAACGAAAAAATAAGTCCATAGTACCAGGCGCTCAGAGACGGGGAAGAGTTAGCCTTAGTTAGATCTCGCCCACCGCGAGTCAGTGACATTTCTAACTCTGTCTAACTCGTGGGTGTGACCTTCGCGATATCTCCCTCTCTCGACGAGCTCAGACGGGGTTATTTGGTATAAATATAAACGAGATTTAAAAATTAGTTTGCCAAAGAAGTTTTACTTCTGACATGTGTACTTTGTACACACGCACTTTTAATTTTTAATATTAGTACCGTATATACTTAATACTTTTATATGCATTTAGTGAAAAGCTGTTAATTTGAAATTAAATACTGACACTTCAATTTCAGTTATATTTATTGATAAAACATTTAAATTACATAGTCTTAGATAACACTACATACATCGTTATATATTACATATTTCTTAAACTTTCAATAATTGATTCGAACACTGAGGCACTAAAAATAATGATTCACAGTAGTAATAATAAAGTAAACAAAAAACTCTACAATGCTTAGTGAGTGCTCAAGTTTTGAAGATTATTTTTCGGAATTGAAGCGAGTTGAGTTCAGATTTGTTCAAGAGCTCTCTGATGGTTCTTAAGAGAATAAACAAATATATGGGTCAATAGACTATGGATTTTGGGAAGATGTAAGAAGATTGGATGTGGCATTTAAAAAATCTTAAAATTGAAGGGTATTTTAAAGGAACTTTCAGTCCTGAAATATTACTAGGTATTATAATACTACTATAATATTACTATAATATTACTATAATATTACTATAATATTACTATAATTATTATAAGTATTATAATATTACTAGGTTTTATAGTTTTCAATTTTTTCTGCGCTGTATTTTATATTGAGGAGTAATATATGAAGACAATGCCCTCTACCTCTTGAATTTACGAGTATAGTACAAATACATAAAAATAAAAGTGCTTATCTCTCAAATTTACTTTTACTTTTAAAGTACCTATATTATATAAAAATAATTATAAAAATAATTCTCTCACGCCACATCAAAACCAACTCCGTCGTAGCTCTTTACCGAATAAATTCAGTATATACGCGTGGGTAATGTTATGTTAGAAAGCAGCCTGGAATGCGACGTGTAATACCGGAATCCCAATCGTAAACGGATAATGTCTTAACTGCTAAAAAACTAATTATATTCATATTTTTTAGTGTTAGTTTAGATTTTTTAACCGACTTCTAATGTGAAGAATGTAGTAAAATGGAGTATTTTTTTTAATTATGTCGTTATATTATATAGTCCTCGTGTGTCAAATACATTTTTTTTTATTTTTCTAATAGTAATATTTTTAAGCCAAAGTTACTTTTATACAAGTAAAAATGTTTAAAGAAAGCTTTAATGTAAGCTTCCTCTTGCACATTCACAGCTTCGTTGGACTTTAGTGTTATAAGTATAAGTTGATATAAGAATTAGCATTTTTGTTTGGATTCAGACGTTAAATTTGTGGATGACGTAAACTAAAAAATGAAAAGATAAACATTCTAGCAACTGCAAATCAATTTATAAGTTAAAACAGAATCAATACCTATGTGGTATGTGTATAATCTACCTTATACTCGAAATGCGTTCGAAGTTCAGTAAATTCGGGTCCCCTCATATTTGTATAGTAAGTTTATTTTGTCCTTAGTAATTACTACGTGAGTGTTTATCTCAATAAAATTATCAAATAATACGAGTTATTCAACTTTATGACAACTTACAAAATATATATTTGAAACATGATATGAAAACCCCCTACAAAACATCTTTATGAAAATTATCTAGGTTTTAGTAAAACATTCTGTTTATTTACTTCCAAGTATCAGACTTCATTTTTAAATTCAGGCAAGAAAGCTCTAAACCTAGGAACTTTCTTCATAAAATTTTAATCCTATGACTGAAGCAATAAACGTATAAAATAATAATAATAAATAAATAAATGTTGGGACATTATTACACACAGCGCCATCTAGTTCCGTAGTAAGCTACTAAGCTTGTGTTACGGATACCAGATAGTTGGTATACTACATAATATATGTATAACTTTAAATAAATATATATTATAATTATAAACAAACATGACTGGAGTACGAACATCCGAGGTTAACAAATGAATGCCTCCAGCGGGACTCGAACCTTCGACCGCTTGCGTAAGAAAGTAGGGTCACTACAACCTGCGCCAAACGTGTCGTCAACTATAAAACTGCAAGTCCCTAGCAGACAGTTATTTCAAAGTAAATATAAATTTTACAGCTTATCTATTATATAGGGGACCTAACATAAAACCGCCTTTACGTAAGTCTAAGAAATGTTACAAGCGTGGACTCGCAAGATGTCGCCTTATCATTAGCGATCTGCGTATTCGCTAAACCTGTTCCTAATTGTGCACTTTTATATACACATGACATTTAAGAGGTCATTGAATATGGTTTAGAAATGGCATTGAATTTTATTATTTTCAGTTTTGAATAAATGTGTATTTATTGTTAAAGTAAATATTTGTTTTAATTTAGGTTATAATTAAAAAAAAATGTTCAAAAAATTAATAATTTTAAATTTTTGATCTTGATACTTAAAAAATTAAAATTATTTATATTAAACATATGTTTTTTTTTAATTTTGTTATATTATCATAAATGTATTTGCCTCAAAAAAGTATATAGTATATTTAATTTTCGTACAGAAATTGAATAAATGTATATACATACAATTATACAAGAAAAGCTCTTACAAAATTCACGCAAGATATAAGATTTAGGTACTCCTACTTACGTACTATGACACGTTGGGCTCAGTTGGTAGTGACCCTACTTTCTGCGCCAATAGCCGCAGGTTCGAGTCCCACTGGGTGCTTTCATTTGTTGAGCACAAATGTTTGTACTCCACTCATGGGTGTTTATATTTATAATATTATGTATGTATTTAAAATTTATATGTGTAGTCAGTATCAATTATCTGGTATCCGTAACACAAGCCTCGTAGCTTACCACGGAACTAGATGGCGCTGTTGTAATGATGTCATTGACAATGATGATATTTGTTTTATTTATATATAAATAGAACGTTTAATAACCGATTACTATCATGCCACTTCTAATACCTTCTAATCTATGACTGAACTGCAGGTCACAAGTCGGCCTAGCCGAAACGAGTGTATTGGAATCAAGTGTTATTTTATGTTTGTTATGAAATATTTACGACACCGTATTATTACGATGCGCCCGCGCAGCCCGTAACGGCTACATACTTATATGCTTCGCACTAAACTTCAATTACATGCTATAATATATACTGTATTTAATATGTAATTAGGTATTTAGACATTAGTAGTTATTGCAAAATCATTATTTTTTATAATTTTAAATCTTAAATTAATAGTTAACGCAAGAAGTAATTATTTTTTATAAGTTATGTCTTGAATTAATTGTAGGATTTAGGGAAAAATTATATATTATCTTCTTTGTTATTGGTTTTTTTAATTTTTTTTGTTTTGTTTTTACGTCAATCGAACGTATATATTTTTGACAGTGTCTTTTAGAGTTATTTTTATTTTTAATATTTTTTACATACAGTACTTACTACATGAAAAATACTTTTTTTAAAACAAAAATCTAATAGTCTATCTGTTAGTAGAGAATCGCTGGCTCAATTTTGAGCTTACGTTAATATGGTAATATGTTACAGAGTAACTTGACTAATTTTATACAAAAAAAAGAATTAAGGTTCCAATCAAAACTATTATTAAATTAATTTTACTAGCTGAAGTTCGTGAATAGAGGTGTTTTTGTTTTTTGATTGTTTGTCTGCTTAATACTTTAATGTATACATAAATAAATAAATAAATATGATGTGACATTATTTCACACAGCGCCATCTAGTTCCGTGATAAGCTACAGGCTTGTGTTACGGATACCAGATAGTTGATATACTACATATACATATATAAGTTTAAATACGTACATATTATAAATATAAACACCCAGGACTGGAGTACAAACATTCGTGCTTAACAAATGAATGCCCCAGCGGGACGAGAACCCGCGACCGCTGACGCAGCAAGTAGGGTCTCTACAAACTGCGGCAAACGTGTGGTCATACATATATGGTGGTACTGAGTAAGAGTCGAGTACATTAACTAGTATGCAAGCTGATGATATTTATTTGCGAAGTTACATCCACATTAATATTTCATCTCTGTGTTCGGAAATACCATTGTCTTCTATTATGAAAACTCTTCGCATATTGTTTGCGACTTTGACTCTCTTTAGATACGGAAGTAAAATATCAAATTAATGGCTTGTTTAAAGCTAGAGATCTGCCCCGGGTTTACTTGTCTTATTTTCATACATATATATTTTACAAAGCTACAGCTCATTTTTATCTATTTTTTATTATACTTGCTACAAGCATGTATGTTGATCTTTGAAGCAGTCAAGTTTGAGCATTTTAATTTTTTTTATTCTGTAAGAGCTTTGTTATTATATTTTCACATATCTAAGGCGGATAATTATGTTTATTTTATTTCAAATTTCGAAACTTGTCACTACTTAATGTATTGTTATTCAGTTACAGTACTGTTTTATAGATATATATTTTATATTCACTCATTTTGAAAAATTCATATTATAATATTGTAATAATTATTTAAGCTATTGTTATAATATTAAAATCCCATTGAATATTAAAAAAATAAAGGCACATATTTTTACAGTGACAAAAGTTTTTTTAAATGTACTATAGTTTGCCTTGTAAAGAAGGTTTGATTTGAACCAAACTTGAATCTACATCTACGTACAGACAAATTTTTCAATCTTTCGAGATATATAAATGAAAAATACTTAGCTTGTAAATATATATTATTCCTAACTTAGTATACCTAGAAATTCGCTTGTACGTATACTCTAATAAAGCCTCATAACAAAATCGCTTATTATTAAGGCTAAATGCTTGATGACTATCTCCTCTCACAGTTGTGGCCCATACATTATACCAGCCATAACCCCGTGTTAGCGTACCGCGCTTAATTTATTAATTGCACCCCTTGACCTTTGTAGGATTTATGATTCAACTTTATACTGATTCATGTGAACTTTTCCTTATAGTTTTAATTATTTTTTGGCTTGTCAATATCGTGTTGACATTATCATATGCGAATTTATGACTAAGGATGAGAAATTTTAATATTTTTCAATTTTAATAGAATTATTATGAGTGAATAATTAGTGATTTACCATAGCTTCTCACGTATTCTGTTTTAAAATGGTAGGTAATGTAATTACGCATTCCACCCGTATACGTACAGTACGGTATTCATCGGCTTAAAAAACCAGTACTAACTTTTTTTACTACCTGCATCTCGCTTCTTTCTACCTCGCACGTACAAAATGTAGAACGATCTTCCTCCCGAGGTTGTCCCTAAGCGCTACAATATGGGGCTCTTTAAGAGTCTGTAGGTTCCTTAAAGGTTGGCAATGCACTCTTAACTCCTCTTATGTTGCAGGTGTCTATGGGCAACGATAATCACTTACCATCAGATGGATCGTTTGCTAGTTTGCCCCTTATTAGCAATAAAAAAAAGAAAACAGGTGGTTATGTGGGGTTCACCAATACAGCTACCCCATATAACTCAAGTATCTATGATCCGTCTTAATGGGGCGTTGCAGGTTCGTTTGCACATTCAACCTCGAAACCCCGTCGGCCTGGCAGGTCTGCTGAATCAAATCAATAAAAATATATTTTTATAAGAACTTTCAAAGCTGTAATAACTTAAAGCTATCTATGACACCAACTTTATCAAGAATGGAATTATAATGACAAAAAAATAAAACATCTAGTCTAAATGGAGTCTTTTAAGTATTTTAAATTTTCAAATTCGGTCTACTATAATTAGTTAACGTTAATAAAATTTAGTATAAGAAATTTTAGAATCGACGACTTGTGAATGATATAAACAAACTAAACGTAAGTAGAAATACTCCATATTACATATTATGTAAATGATATTTTATGTGTTATTTATAATAATTTAGTACTTTGAATCACAATTCGAAATTATTTCCTAACATCACTTAGAAAAAAACATAAACTGAAATACATATTGTTTTTACATGAAAGGTATGAGTTCAACAAAATCGTCTAAAGTTGACTTAAACATAAAAAGCTTATGAGTTTACGCGAGTTAAACTGTTACTGTTATTTCGTTCTACGATCTACAAAGATTGTTTATACATAACGTGATGTTTTCGACACGATTTTATTATTCATTTGTAAATATTTTATTGAGTACGCATCAAGATTTCTTGTACAATAATTATCTAATATATTAGAAAATTTAACATCACTCTGTAACAAATTGCTATATTTAAATTTTAATAAATCTAATAATTAGTAGTTAAATACAATAAATATATTATATAAAAGACGAAATAACGTTCTAAATTAATTGACCAGCTACTTGGCTAAATCAATTTTACGACATATTTAAATCCGCAATAATGACAAAAATGCTCTTATTTAAAACGCTTTTCTACAAATCACAAACAATACTAAAATGTGCACAGCAAAATGACTGTTCGGCTAACTAATATTAAAAAAAAATATATTATATAATATAAATATATAATAAATTGAGAACCTCCTCCTTTTTGAAGTCGGTTGAAAATGACATCCGACCCGTAGCTTTTATAAATATTAAAAACCATACAAAATTCTCATTTACAACATAAGTATAGTACTAAAGTCTGTCTAAAAATCGTGTGGTGTAAATGCTACGAAAAGATAACGTTCCCCAGTAATGTAAGGATTATAAAATGTCTGAAGACGCATTTCGCTAAGAAACGATAGGATTCCACTCGCAATATCTATTTATTCGTATCGCACAAGTAATTTTAGTTTTGTTTTCCGCTACTATATATGTGTACTGGGATGAGCCACCATTATTTATGTTTACAAAGTATGAGTATAATGTATGCAGACGAGTTCAGTATTACGTCAGAAAAAGTAAAGGAACAATGGTCAGGGGTTCGATATCTGTTAACTGGACTTATAAAACATTTTGCAAGACTGTTGCCGAGAGTTGGGCAAAATTATGTAAATTATTATGGTGTGTTATGTTAGGCTGAAAATCAAAACAAATATTTTTCTCCCGTTTTTGTAACATTTTTCATTGATGCTCCGTTCCTATTGGTCGTAGCATGATGTTATATAGCCCAAAGCCTTCCTCGATATACGGAATAGCCAACACAAAAAGACTTTTTTATTCAGACCAGTATTTACTAAGATTAGTGCGTTCAATCAAACAAACAAACAAACTCTTCAGCTTTATAATAATAGTATAGATAGCCCCATTTAAAGTGTTTCTGTCGGAAACAAGCTCGCTTTAATGTGAAGATGATTTGGCCATAGTCCATCACGCTGTTCATGTTGGTGAAAAACGTTTGTCGTTCGAAAACTTTGTTAGTTCTATTTATGGAAGTCTTGTCACTGTGATTTCCGGTACCCACAGGTGAAGGAAAAATTGAATTGAGTGAAATTGCTGAAAATAATTTGCATATAAAAAACTTGTGGGGCCCGAGATTTGAACCAGCTTCACTTGATTTATGAAACCAGCCTATTTCTACTGTACTACCACTGCCTCGTACATAATA
Source organism: Boloria selene (assembly GCA_905231865.2). Lineage (NCBI taxonomy): Eukaryota > Metazoa > Arthropoda > Insecta > Lepidoptera > Nymphalidae > Boloria > Boloria selene. The sequence goes on from HG993145.1 coordinate 1,041,806, forward strand.
TGTTATACTATAAATATGTTTAGTAATAAAATCTACAAATATCTGCATAGTAATTAAACCTACTTTTAAGTTCGGAATGACTTATAAGTTATAACACAATAAATCCTTTCAAAAGACAAATTGATGGTATACCTAAAGCCTAAACTTTGAGTACGGAACCCTAAAAACAAAATCTATAGCTGCCTATAATAATGCACAAAGATGACCTCCTCGATGATTATATTATGCGAGTATACGTACAGTGCACCTACGGGTACATCTTGTGATCGGTTAGCGGTACACCGGTTACGACCTTGCGCACTCTCGTAAAACGAACCATAGGTATTCACTATTCAGAACGATTCTATTCAAGAGGGAAGCATGAGAAATATAAATAACCATGATTTGTGTGGTTTCTAATAATTTATGATGGAGTGCAAAATCATTGTGATCTAATATATTATAGTCGTAATGTCGCTTTTATATCGAACACGCTTTATGGGATGGAGAGAAGTTATTTTATCATGGCTTTTGCTATTAACGAGTGACAAAAGAATGAATCAATTTTTAAAAGCATTGATTAAATTAGATGAAACTTCAAGTTTCAAAAATTATTTTAAATATAAATTTAGGTTGTATTAGGATAGTTATGATAGTGTTTTGGAATAGAATAATGTCAATTTAAGAAGTTAAGGAGATACATACCTACATACATACATTGTACATATTAAATCACGTTTGTTTCGCTCTTAGTCGCACCTAATGAAAATCAAAAAATGAACTGACCTACGGGAACCATACGTTTTTCGGGATAAAAACCACTATTCCACCATATATTCTATTTAATCTATTCCAAATGTTACACAGATTCAGTTCTGGCGTAGTTTAGTAATAAATATCCATCCATCCTCACAAAGCTTCTCATTTACAATAAGTAGGATAAAATATGTCTAGTAAGCATGTAAGTTTTTTATTTATAAATAAATGAATATATGTTTGTACATTATTACACACAGCGCCATCTAGTTCCGTGGTAAGCTACGAGGCTTGTGTTACGGATACCAGATAGTTGATATACTACATATATAAGTTTAAACACATACATATTATAAATATAAACACCCATGACTGGAGTACAAACATCCGAGTTTAACAAATGAATGCCCCCAGCGGGACTCAAACCCGCGACCTCTGGCGCAAGAAAGTAGGGTCAATACAAACTGCGCCAACGTGTTAACAAAATACGCACTGCATATTTCCTTTACATCTTTATTAGAATAATTTCATATATATTCTTCAAATAGATATTAGTATCATTACTAAGTAATGTATTATGGCGAATGAAACTTTAACGTAGTGAGTTATGGGCACCATTGTCCACAAGAAGTACTTGCTATCTTAGTTACAACAGAATAAGCTTCGGCTAGTGTGTGATAAAGTTAAGAAAATGCCTCAGTTATTAAGGAGCGAAGAAATAAATAACACGTACTCTACTGGACTGCTCTTTAAAACATACATAGTGTATAACGAAAATATAAATTTAAGTTCATAATCCTCATAAAACGTTATGGTCATTTCAGCGTTTCAAAACTATAATTTTCACTAATGTTCGATTTTCACGAAGTTCGCATGATTTTATTGGTCGTAGAAATATTAGTTCGGTTTGTTTAGATGAATTGCATTACTAAGAAGTTAAAGTTATATGGACATATAAAGTTTCAACGATTTAATATTATTTCATTCCACGGGAACCATACAGTGTCAGGGATAAAAAGTAGCTTAGATGCTATTCCATATTATAGTATATTTTTATAAAAAAAATGCTAATCAAATAAAAATATTTTCATGAGTCTACTACCAGTTCAGAAAAAGAAACTCAACGGGACTAATATTATTTTTATCATGTACTAGAACTTGTCATAAGTATTTTTAGATATAATATTTTATAATGTGTGTACAATGTATTGTTGGCATATCCAGTACCTAAATAAATAAATCAGATCAACCGTTCTGGGTAATTGAGTTCGCATTCATATAGTAGTAAAATTATTTTCAACACATTAGTTGAGTGTGGGAAACGGTTTTAGTTAAAAAAGATAGGGAATAAAATACATAAAATACCCATCACCAAAGCATATAATATACATGACACATATATCATTACTGTATGAGTGAAAGCAAGAAATACATTTGAGCTTTGTATATTGAAAATGGTGGCTGAAGCGGTTAAGTTAAATTCTATAAATAAGCTAGACTCGTAAAATTTTCCAGTCAACTTCCTCTTTTAAATTGAAATCACAAGTATTATATTTATGATGAATCTTGTCTTCATAATGCTATTTTTCGAACATTTAGTACTTATTTTTGGCACGAATATAAATACATTTAATTTATCTTTTTAATCGCTTCTAAACTTCATTCGATCACTCGCTTGGTTGTAGTAGATTGCCTGAAAATTTCTTCAAACTTGAACAAAAAATTAAGAAATTTCGTAAAAACTTATTTACACAGTCAATTTGTTTTTAAAATGAATGGCGCGACGTACTATCCGATGGCAGTGACGTTTCGCTAGTGGCCAATATGGCGACTGCAATTTTTTTTTTCTGTCAGGACTATTAGAATTAAACAAAATACTCGACAATCCGAATTTTGCGGATATATGTTGTCGACTCAATTTTTTTTATTTTTTTTATGTTTTATTTACTCAGGCAAGGTTTCGATCTAGTCTACCGTACCCCTTGACGAAATTATTAATAAAGATATATATATGTTGGGACATTATTACACACAGCGCCATCTAGGTACGTTGTAAGCCATGAGCCTTGTGTTACGGATACCAGATAGTCGATGCACTACACATATATACAACGTAACATTATTGTAACTGTAAATACAAACATAATATAAATATTTAATAATAGTAAATTAAAAGAACGGTTATATAATGACAAAAATTTTTTATTATGCGATCAATAAATATCCAACCTATCTAAAATAGCTCGCAAACCCAATTTGTAAATGATTTTCTTTTAACCATTTAAACTATTCTCCATAATACTTACAGTTATTAACAATGAAATATTCTAAGGTACAAGCAGGTATTGAAGCTGGTATATCCGAGTAGGTGAAGTGACTTATATCGCATATTGTCGGCGTACTATCGGTGCGTTGATGTAACGTTATATATCGGAGGTCATAGTACGACCTGTGCATCCACATTAGAGCTAGCCTATGCTTTGTAGAGAAACGATTGTATTTTGTTTTCGTTTTGCGAACATTGTGCAGGATTTTTGGTGAGAATTCGCAATATTATTATGAGAAAGTATATTTAAGCATACCTATTTAAATTTAATTCTTTCAAAGTAATTAATAATTGTAATATTGAATAAGCTGTTATTCAGTATAAATATTGTTTAATAGTCCCTATTAATTTGCATATGTACAAATTCTCTCCCCTTGATATTTGTTATATACTAGCATTTCCCGCAGCTTCGCATGCGTTGTAAAGACCAGAAACAAATTTTTTTTATGAGTCGCGCCGAATGGTACCTCGCAGAACTAACGTCCGTCGTTCCCGTTTTTGCAACATTGTTCATTTATGCTCCGCTCCTATTATTTGTAACGTGATAAGCGGACTATTCAACACAAAAATAATTTTTCAATTCGGACCAGTAGTTCCTGATATTAACGCGTTAAAACAAACAAACAAACAAACTCTTCAGCATTATAATATTAGTATATTAATATTTCGCGAAAAAGGAACCAAGTTTAAATCAAAAATAGTAATAACATTTTTGTTTATATTATTATTCTATATACTGCAAATATTAGAGGAATTTTAATATATTTAATAATTAAATTTAAAAATTAAAAATAGGTACTATATTCTTTTGTATTACTTACTTCTCTTCTCCCTTGAAGAAAGATGGCATAACTTAGTCTAAAAGATATAACGTAAAAAATAATTAATATTTATACGTTAAACTGAGATAAAACTATATTTCCGTTTAGAAAAACGACCTAAAACATTCGCATTTTAACTATCATATTATTTTAAAATGCAAGCCTTAGACAGTTCCGATTGATGCACATTTTAGATACTAAACTAGTATTTGTAGTGAACGAAAAGCTTTTTATCGTCGCAAGTCTACACTGCACTTTAGCGGCAATAAAAGCTCGAGCTTTTAGTTTAGAGCCAGCCGTAAATAAGCGCGTCCATTGTATTTATGTGTTATGTAATTTGACCTCCGCACTCGAGCTAGGTATTGCACAACGATTCTGTTAATACTATTCTTGCTAATGAAAAATTTTTCATCATATGTGTTTGTTGACAGATTAAGATAATATTTATTTTTTATATTAGATTTAGAAGAAAAAAATATGTTATATAAATTTAATATTGTTCGTTGAATTGAAAATTGGATATGTAAGGCGCTTAAAGCTTCAAAATTTATCTATAAATTCATTCAAATTTCATGAACATCTTTTGCTATTTCAGTGCTGTCGAGTAAAAACTCAAATAAACGGTCATATTTAAATAATAGTGTGATTTTACTTGCTTTTTTAATTTTAATTATAATCTCCACTGTTATTTGTTTACCATATTTATTTTATTTAATATAAATATATAATTTCATATTAATTATATAATTTCTATTATCAATAACGCCAATAGAAAACTAAAGATGTATGAATGAAAACGACACATTGTTTTTGCTTATGAATATTGAGCTTAAAGTCTTTTTTGTTTTATTGTATTTTACATAATAGTAAGTACGTAATATTTTCTGTATGTTAAATGAAAGCTTTAGAAATGTATGAAGAATTGTAATTACCCCACAAAATAGAAATCTTGGAAGAGGTTTTCGAACACAAAATATCTGTCTATAGAAATATAAAATAGAATTGAAGTGTCCAAATGTTAAAATAAAATTGTTTTACTAAATGAACTTTAAGAACGAAAGTATGTACTTATAAAAAATATTTTATGTTATTTTTGTTTGTATGTTTGTACTAACTAATCTCAAAAACTGCTAAAGCCATTTTTATGGGTCTTTCACTAGTAGACAGCTGATGTTACAAGGAGTAAAATAGAATACGTACAATTTAGAAAAGAAATACCTAACATACATTATGAACAATATTCACGTACCAAACTTTACACTCGAGAGAAGCGGGCTCAAGTCACTAGTAATATCGTAAATAAAAAAAAAACAATGATTCTGTCATTCTATACTATCAAATATTGGCATCTTAAATTTCACTCATTACCATTACAATAAGATTATCAGCTTATTTCGAGAGCTGAACAAACTGACGCATCGTATAATTAACATGACGACTTTACACAACTGTTTGCCCAACTACTTCACCCGTTTCCAATTTTTGTTTCTTTTCAAGTACTCTACACGTGTTTAGTTGTTTCTACAATGGAAATATCCTAACTAAATACTGATGTTATAAAAGCGAAAGTGTACTTGCGCTATTCACTCAACACTATTTTTATTCTTGGCAAATGCATTTACACATACCACCTTAAAAATAAATAAAAATAAATATGTTAGGACATTATTGCACCCATCGCCATCTAGTTCCGTGGTAAGCTACGAAGGAAGCTTGTGTTACGGATACCAGATAGTTGATATACTACATATATAAGTTTAAATACATACAGGACTTAACTTTGCACTTAATTTCCGATATAAGTTTAAAAATTAGTCCAAAATTTGGATCGGAAATTTAGTGCATAGTTGACCCAAACGTCTGTTTTTACTGTACTAAAAGAATTGTTCCACAGTCCACTCTGCTACCAGTAGCAATCCGCATGATACACCAGGTGATATGTACCACCGAAGTGTACCATAATACTTTGCTATAGCTAAAAATATAAAATTAAACTTTAAAAATAAAATAAAAACAATATGTCTGTTTATAAACCTTAAAGCGTTTGGTTCAGTTGGTAGTGACCCTGCTTTCTGCACTAGCAATCGCGGTTCGAGTCCCACATTCATTTGCTGAGACCAATGTTGTTCTCCAGTCATGGGTATTTATATTTTTATAGTATGTATGTATTTAAACTTATATATGTAGTATATCAACTATCTGGTATCCGTAATACAAGCCTCGTAGCTTACCACGGAACTAGATGGCGATGTTGTAAAAATGTCCCAACATATTTAAAAAAATCGAGGGGTAGCTCTCATGCTTTTGCAATTCTGCTATTTGATACGTTCCTGGAGAAACTCACCACCATTCAGTGTGTTTTGGGGATGTTTCTCAACATATCTAGCATATTACCAATTTTAATCAGAAAAACTGAATTGAAATTTGCCAAAAATTTTAACTCTAAGAAGATGTCTTTACTCATGATATTTGAGATACCTACTACAAGTATAATACAATTTTTTTAACAAAACAGATTATAGTTATACTCAACCACTCGTACTTCTTCTGTCATCTAAATAACAGGAAATAAAAAAATCGAATATTAAATCTTAAATCCTGTACCAAAATGATTTTAAAGGAACAAGTCACTTTTAATTTCAATGACATGAACCGATAGCATCGAACGCGACCTTTGCTTCATAAACGCGGTCGGGACTCAGGTCGAGTCATGTGGCCACTGCGCGAGTGATTTATTATAGTACATAGCGACTTTTGACCTCTTAAAGTTACAGAATACTTGCAAAGGCAGAGAAAATAAAATGTAGACGTAAAAGCTGTTTATGTCTGTCCGCATAATAGGCAATACGCCATAAGCTGGCAATATCGTCAGTAGCACATAAAGAAATAGAAACATAGAAATCCTACTATAGAAAGATAAGTTAAAATACGGTATTAGTAATTGTTTTCTGGCACATTATTGTAATGTTTGTTGCAATTGTTCTTTAAAATAAAATTAAAAAAATATATTCATCCTTTAAGAATTAGGAGCATAATTTATTATATCAAAAGATAAAAAAGGGAAATTTGTCCTTTAAATTAAAATTAACTTAATTTCTTCATTTTCTAATTACCATATCTATAAGTTATTTTCATGTGTGTAACATACGAGCTAAGTCGCAAGCAATAACTAGTACAACTTATTTTTAGTATATTTTTTAAAATATATTATTTTTAGTATTGATTTAAATAATTAAACGCTTATCTACTGGCTCAATAGCTTATCTTAAATGTAGAAAACAATATCGATAACGACCTAGGGCGGAGTGGCCACGCCCTACACGAATAAATATTTAATTAAACATACGATCACAGATTTCGGTTACATTCTAATGGGTTCAAATGTTTCCTCTTAAGAAATAATAAACGGATCTGATTTAGGGTTCCGTATATTACATAAAGTGTCAATTTGCGTGATTTTTATGCTCTTTACTAATGATATAGTTTTTTTTATGGTAAAAAGGGGGCAAACGGGCAGGAGGTTCACCTGATGGGAAGTGATCACCTCCGCCCATGGACATCTGCAAGCCGGGCTTGCAGATGCGTTGCCGGCCTTTCGGGAAAGGGAGGGATGGAGGAGGGAGGGATGGAGGAGGGAGGGAAGTGGGAGGGAGGGGGGAAAGAAGGCGGAGGATGAAGGGAAGAGGGAGGGGGAAGGAGAGTGGGCCTCCCGGACTCTCACTCACCGGACGAAACGCGACAGCATAGCTGCCACTTCACGCCGGTCTTCTGTGAGAGAGTGGTACTAATGAACTATACGGGGCGTGCCGGCCCATTCAGTTGCTACCCGAAGGTAACAAGCATGGCACTACCACTTTGAGAAATTATTTTGCTCTTCAATAATAATTAATTATTATGAATAAAATACATCTTACTTATCTAAATCCCCATAAATCAAAAATTAGAATCATAAAAAGAAAGACGAATAGTATAAACAATGCCAATAAAATACAATTTATTTACTTACGGAACCCTCTTAACGTAGTCAGTTCGTGGCTGCATTATGTTCTCTTGATACATGTTCGATATTTCTTAGGAAACATGTTCATTATCGTTTAAGTTCATTGAAACTTTCAACGAATTGCTGTTGTTATTACGCCCATACTTTCTGAAATGATCAGTTTTAATAATTTATGACGCCAAAATGTTAGTAAAAATCAAATCTGGTACCTACTGGATTAACTATGTTACAATTATACAAATTATATAAATTTCCAGTTCAAGTCAATTAAATATTTCCCAATAATTTTAGACCACAGTCTTACAAAAGACAAAGAATAAATAAAGTTGCTTAAACCTCAAACCTAGGTCTCCTGGTAGCCTTATTCACCACTACTTAGCCACAAATCTTATTCCTAAAGTGGCAGTTAACACTACTCCATTACTTTCAAAATCCAATGGAAAATTGTTTCAAAAGATTAGGGTGAAAAATAATGATCGATTTCCTGAAGAGCTATGCTATATGCTTCAACACTGGGATAAAAAACCATCATCTTTCCAAATCCGCACTGTTACTAACGAATATTTTTGGGATATAACTCACAAACCTAATTTAAAACTCGAATCCAGGACTTCCATATTATGATTGACATGAGACAGGAATTTGTTTCCTTACTTAAATTTTACTTTTATTTTAGCATCAGTCGTACGACCTAAAATAATGGTTCTTTATATTAAATTTATTATTACTATGCAAGATGTGCTAGGGACATTCAATAATATAAAACATTTTCCCACACTGGTACTGAAATTGTCTGTAGCTGACCGAGGGGTGGCGCATCGCTTAATTAATACACGCCCACCGAGCACCGAACCCACGACCCTGCAATCTTAAATGGCCTAGGAGATTAGAAATTGTATTTTTATAAAAGGATGAAGATGTTGCAGATTATGAAATAAAAAGAGTGCGACATTATAATGATTAAGGATTTAAATTTAAAAATACATTATGTACATATGCAAACAAAATCATTTATGTCACTAGCGACTAACTCTATATATTTATATATTTTCTCACATTATATACTTATCACTATCAAAGTCGCTTCCTGCTGTCTGTCTGTCTCTATGATCTATATGATCTTTAAAACTACGCAACGGATTTTGATGTGGTTTGTTAATAGATAGAGTGATTCGAGAGGAAGGTTTATAGGTATAACTAGCGGGACCCGCAGCGAGCAAAGCCAGGGTGTGTCGTTAGTAGTCTATATGCTATTTTAATTTAAAGTCTATCCAAAAACGAAATTTCATCCAAATATGTTCAGTCGTTGCAGATTAATAATAACAAAATGCTATACGAAAGTACTAATCATGGTTTTGGAGGAATGGCCAGGCAAATGAACTAACATAGTAGACACATACAAAATTTTAATTAAGTTTTCACCTCGTGAAAGAAAATAATATATGAACAACGAACATATTTTATAAGGTTTGGTGAAGATTTTATTTTATAATAGGTATAACTCAAAGCCAAACCGTTGTCTAAGACTCGACTTTCTAAACTAGTTCAGATAGTTTCCAAAATAATTATAGAAGCTTATTTATCTGTTAATCCAGCAGTAAAAAGTATTCTATATGTAGACGCGTATAAAGAGTTATCATCATACCAAAATTTTATTAGTCCAGTGGTTTTCTCGTAATTCGATCACAGACAGACATACAGAAAAACTAAAAACTAAAGATTCGGCCTCTGTATCTATTGAAATTTTCAAAACGAAATATTATAATTGTAGGAACATAAAAATGGTAAATAAAACCACTCTGTTAGAACTCACTGACTATATATATTTAAAATATAAGATACTAGCTGACCCGTGCCCACTTCGTTGTGCATAATGTTAATAATCCTTTTTTAGTACAGAGTGTTTAAGTTAGACATATGCTGTCGTTGACTTTTTTGTAGGTATTTTCAAGCTCCACATCTTTTCTCTAGAACTCAAAAATATATATTTCATCGTTAAGGCAGCGTTCGTAAGAAACACTTTCATTCGACCGTTTTTTCTCCGGTTCACTTTGCAAAACGGACTACCACGGAAAAGCCTTTTTATTTTTCGGTTTTTTTATATAACCTATGACACTCAGCAATAGTAATGTGGCTTTCTATTGGTGAAAGAATTTTTAAAATCGGTTCAGTAGATCCCGAGATTACCCCTTACAATTTAACAAATAAACAAACTTTACTTCTTTATAATATTAGTATAGATAGGTAACAATTACGCGGTACGTCGTGTCGCCATAATGACATGACGTCCTCATTTCTTCCTTTTAAACATCTCACGCATTCTATTCTTAAAATCCTTCCATTCATCGCTGTTTATTCTTACATGCAAACTCCTTTTACAAATCCCACATAATGTATAGATTTAAATTGCTGTAAAGCATTCGAAACGTCGGGAACCAAAAATCATAATAAATCCGTGACAAAATCCGAAAATATAGTTTCATTTATTATGTATAGATTTAACTTAAGAATTTTGTTATATGTATTTTGTTAATTCCACTGCAATACATCTACATACAAATACTAAGAGCTTGTAATAATACATACATACAATATTATTTACATATACATTTACAGTAATTACAGCGTGTAGCGTGTTACAGGCATTTAATTAATTAATAATTACGATTTAGCGAGCCTAGCTTAATTGCTTCATATTACAATCACGCCTATTACATATAGAATTACACACGGGTTTAGAATGAATATTAATTATCTCCAGATACGAATATTCATTCGTAAATCGATATAAAATATATTTTTGTGTATAATATTTGCATATGACTCACTTCTGTTGTAATAATATCTAATCTTTTGTAATATGACCCTACTTGTTGTGCCATCGGTCGTGGGTTCGAGTCCTACTGGGGGCATTCATTTGTTGAGACGAATGTAATTGTTCTCCAGTCATGGATGTTTATATCTGTATCTTATTATTTATGTATTTAAAATGCATACGTGTAGTATATCAACTATCTGGTATGGCGTTATTGTAAAATTGTCCCAACATATTAAAAAAACCAAGGGGTAATCTCATGCTTTTGCAATTTTTCTATTAGAGAAGATTAGTAAGATGATCAGAAATATTTGGACTCGATCAATACTTGTTTATATTTATAATATCATGCCATATTTGTTCATTTATGTATGAATGTTATTCGAAAACGACTAATTTCGTTGAAATATTGCTACAATGACTTACACGCGATACGAGAATAATAATTGTGATAGTTAGATTTAATTTAAAGAGAATGAATTAAAACTAAAAGTTGACGTTAAGAAACTTAAAATTTTAGAATAAAATTAATTATTAATTAACCAATTACGGTAGCGGTGGAGCAATTACGGATTCTGCTGGAGCATTTGAGGAGCAATTTTTTGAGATATAGTTGAAGAAGAAATAATTAATTTTTGCGCTCTTTAAGAAAAAATGAATTTTTCAAAAATGGATTCTAAAAAAATTAATTATTAATTAACCAATAATGATAGCGCTGGAGCAATTACAGATTCTGCTGGAGCATTTGAGGAGCAATTTTTTGACGTATAATGAAATAAAAAAATACATAGTACCGCGCCAACTTCTTTCTGGTAATCATTTATCTGTCAAATTGAAATTTTAAATTATATGGCACTAGACAAACAATTTTTTTTTTACCTGTAATTTATTATATATTTTATATGATTTCTATCAACAAATAATATAAATGACAGTAAGCTGTAAAGTTACGTAGAACAAAATAAATATCGTGCATCACGTGCTATTTCTTAGTAATCTAATAATAGCTTAAGGAGAAGTTAAGATTTACCTAAAATGAAAAAATCTACATGAAAATATAATAAAATACAAGGCTTTTATACCCATTGAAATAGGTTTGGTAAGATTTTGTATATTGATAATTTAGTTTTTTGAATATTAATGATCTTTTTAAATAATTTAATGTATTACTTAATTAAAAAATACATGTGCTCTGTTTTTTTCAAAAATCTAGACATATTCTATATTCTATCAATAACATAATAGTAATATGATTTTTAGCAGATATAAAAAATCTACTCCTAAATCAAATTTGCATTACTCACGCCTTTATGTTTCAGCCTTAGGGGCTTTTGATGCTATTATGTTTATGAGTCTAGTTTTACTTTTACGCACACACGTAAAGACACAAACACACACACACACACATATACACTCAAACATTCATATTTATAATAGTAGGTACCTACATTATATTATTATATTAATAATAATAATAAAGTTGATATAAATGTTTATTAAAAATGTAAAAATAGCTTTCCCTTAACAAAAATGATACGAATAATCCAAGCAATGAGTGAGCTACAACAGAAGCCGCTCATCAGTTCAATTATTGTTCCATCATTAAATAATGATAAAAATAATATAATTCAGTTTAGTCAAGTAGACAAATGATTACTTTATGAGGAATCGTCGTTAGGGACGAGCCCTCTTGTGAATATGTTTTATCGATATCGAGAAAAAATATTATTCTTAAATTTTACTTTAGAATATCAGTGTAGTTTCTGAATGGTAATTTAAAAGATCAATGGTTTGATTTTGATAATAAACAAATAGTGTTATACTGACTAAAATCAATATATCTGAGTTTTATTACTTAGTATTTACATTATTTGAAATAAATGTATGTCCTATAAAAGTATATAATATTTTAATACAATAAGTAAATATGGTATTATTTAACATTTTCTGATTTTATTTTATAAAGATGCTGTCACGAAAAGCCGACACCCTGAAGTTAGCTATAGTCAACATTTTAGTGTTTCAAAAAAGTTACCAACAAAGTAAAAGTATTTCATTTTACTGTGTATATTTGACGATTATTATAACTTTTCTAAAACCAATATATTAAAAATAATTTTAATTTTTTCCAGTTTATCGATACACCCACATCACTACCCCATTACCCGGCGCCGTCTGTAATCCGGGTTTGGTTTATTTTTGCAAACAAGTTGCGGTGAAGCAACTTGCAGTAGCTGGGAGTTCCCAAGCCCTGTTATTTCACTTCCGACTGCATTATATTTGCTAATGTTAATCTAACATACTAATAAGTTATATTATATTAGATAGTTAATTTTAAGCAAAAAATAACTTTTGATTTACTTAAGAGGGAGAGGAGAAATGTATAAATTTTATAGTTTATATAAATAAATTTTTAAATAATGTAAGAATGATAATGTAATTTAATAATCTTTTCAGTTTTTTTCGCTTTATATTGATTCTTGGTTCCAAACGTTCAAATGCTTTAAAACATACAAAACATCTGGAAGGAGGTTTTATTTAAAATACCAAGTATGATCGTAAATGTAAGTATTAATTAAAAGGAAATAAGTAAAATGAAAATGATTAAATTAAGCTACGCTGGCAAAATGTTGGCAGACTTTACACGTATGTCAAAAACCAGTTAGATTCTTTCAAGCATGCAGGTGCCATAGCCGGTGATTGTGTAAAAATGTGACAAATTAGTAACTGGATTTCAATTTAATACTGGACTACCATGACTTAAAAAAGAGAATATAATATCCAAAAACTGGGAGGGGGGCATTTATTTGTTGAACTCGGATGTTTGTACTCCAGTCACGGGTGTTTATATTTATAATATGTATGTATATAATCTTATATATGCAACTATCTGGTATCCGTAACACAAGCTTCCTTCGTAGCTTACCACGGAACTATGCGCTGTGTCCCAACTCCTAACATACATTTATTTATTTAATTTATAAGTAATTTACATTAAGACGTTGTTTATACCATGCTGTTTTATTTCTCTCAATTTTACATTATTTTACGGGATTAATGGAGTAAGAATATCACTTTTGCCAGTCAAATAATAGAATTTAAAGCATCGAGTAAGAGCTTACAAATTAATTTTTAAAGGAATATAAAATAATCGTCTAAATATTGAACTGTCAAAAGTAGTAGTTCCCACCACAAAAAACTAAGAAACATGGGTGATGTGCATTAAAAATCAACTCATATGGTATTTTAACATGAGATCATAATTTTTTTACTTCAATACAACATGAATTGGGCGTTCCTTCTTAGCTATAACATATCAAAAGTAATAACGATATTGTATAGAATCTATTAGATCATTCAGAGCTTTGATTCGTAAGATTGGTAAAAAACTATTTGAATATTCAAATTTTGATTTGGTTTTTTATTCAAAATGTTCTCAATGCGCAATTACTTAATATTCTTATAGTATGTAATAATATAAATGCAGTTTGTAACAAAAACATGGAAATAACCATTAAAAGTTTGTACTTATTTAGCTTTTTAAGCTTTTTATTTTGATTAAAAATATTAATTTCAAAGTACACGTAATTATAGGCTTAAATAGAAATATGAATTTTTGTAAGATAAAAAATAACTGCAATAAAGTATCAGTATTATGACGACACGTTTGGCTCCGTTTTGTTCACAAAACTGCTGTGCCAGTGGTCGCGAGTTCGAGTCCCGAGACGGCCATCCATGTGTGTGATAAGCGAAAATGTTTTTCTCCAGTTATGTTTGGACATTATTACACACAGCGCCATCTAGTTTCGAGGCAAGCGAGGTTTGTGTTACGGATACCAGATAGTTGATTTACACAATATATTATGTATTATAATTTATAACTTTAAAATACATCCATATTATAAATATTATTACATTTTATTTATCACGAAATAGAATTGATATTCAAAAATTGAATAAACTGTTAAAAAAAATGGAATCAGTTCCTACTGATTTTGAAAAAAAACCATCTTAACTACTCTGAATATTTTAGGGTTACTATACAAGTACTCAGTAAGAATAAGTACGTCTGACATGTACTTATCATCAGACTGTCAGTTTTTAACTTGTCTAAAGTTAAAAATTATATACATTCGCGTAAATAATAATAATAATTAAGCAATCAGTATTTCGTACTTCGTCAAACCGATGTTACAGTTATTTAAGACATGGCGCCAATATACTAAAGCCAACTTTATATAAGAAAGTACACCTTATTCGTATAAGTTTAAGTGCTCATAGTAAATTACAGTGAAAAATTATGCAAAAGTAATAATTGTACGTCGAACAGTCAAATATTTAAACGGACTTTCGCTACGGGCGAGTTCAGTTAACTTTAATTTTCTTTTATTTCTTTAACAAACAACTTTTTGGAAGCAGACATCCTGTTATTATTGAAGTAACAAGTATAGTCCGAGGGGTAATGGTAAAATATTTTAAGTTTTTTTGGTAGATTATGATTCAAAATTAATATTTTTTTATAATTTTAGCTTTAAAAATGGTCCAAAGAAATTTTACAGTCCTTCCGAATCTAGTTAGTCTAAATTGAACATAAATAAAAAAAATATGTTTCAATTAATACAGCAAACTGAATATACATACATTAGTATAATATCATAAACTTTTCACTCAAACATCTATGTTGAACTATGAACTGATTCGTCTCCTATTAAAAGTAGGCCGTAGCTGTATCCAGCAACGGGACTTAAAAAAGGGCTGAATTGCTTTAGGTGCATAAATAATATTACACATATTAAATCCATTTGCATGAGTCGATTTATTTCTATTAAGAGTAAATATTGATTATTCTTAAGATAATATTTAACTGCGTTGTTGAAATATAGTATTCCATCATTTTACATTGAAAAAATATGCAGTAATCAATAACTTTAAGAATTTTGCAGTTGACTCTTGTACTAAAAATGAAGTACTAAAAATTAATAATTTCAAATATGGATTCATATTTTGTAGGGCTCTAGAACTTCAGTGTATCTTATTTACTAAGCTGGTGGTCTTATTATGGTCTTAAGGATACTTTAGTTTTGTTTATAACGTTTTGGTAGTAATAAATTTTAACAAAAGTTATGGAAAAAATAGAGCTTTCTGACAAGTGATTGTCACATTATATATACTAAAGCTTTTAAATACAAAACATATTCTAAAGTTGAAAAATAGATCTAGTACATTCAAAAAGAGCAAACACTGAATTCTGTACTAGCAATTCTCTCGATCCCGCCCGCGTTTCAAAGACCAGAAGCCAAATTCTTAGATTTAACATAAATTATACCATGGAATGTTATTAATTCGTACCTGTAGTTCCTAATATTATCACATTCAATCAAACAACTTCTTTAGTTATATAATATTAGTATAGATATGAATAATATTATGTGTACATAAACGTAAATAACCTTTAATTGAAGTAGAATTAATTTGTGATTAACATATAGCATGAATATGAAACAATTGACTTCATATTTCGTACCGTTCTTGCGTATTGTCTTCTCCTTGGTTAGGAATGTTACAATAATTATATGAAGCTGTTATTACCATGGTTATAAAAATCTTTATATTTTAATGTGTATGTGATGAAGTTTGTATGTACCACATTTGAAGCTAGGTCTAAGCATAGGTTTACTAATCATCACCTGAATTCCTTCATGGTAACATTCTTACATTATTTTTTTTCTAAGATTTATTCATAAAATTTAGATAGTATTTTTAAAGTACAATTTATAATTAAAAATTAATCGTTTTGTATTAAAAGCTCTTTCAGTAAATTGTAGTCTGAACAGTTGATATTTAGTAATAATGTAGTAATCATATAAAATATAGTTTTAATATTAGTAATAAATTCATCTTAATAATTAATTATAATTAAATAAGTATATATATAGAGTTCCTAGACTTACGTATTCGTTTCATTTCTTGGAGAAATCGAAGAGTATAATATTAAACGAAAACTCTCAGTAAAATTTCATTTAGAAGGTTTCACAATATTTACATACTTTTACAAAAATTATCAGACTTGATGCCACTCTATATGATAATATCGAAAATCATTATAAATAAATAATTTTCAAATTTAAGCCTTATTATTATATATTTAGAGCTCAAATCGTGTCTTGCAATATTTAAGCATGTGAACCATAAGGCACCTATACCAAAATAAAGAATAAGTGGGCAAGAGTCCGGTGAACAAATCGCTGATTTACATAAAACAAATACTGAAGTCACGTTTTTAGTATAAAAATTGTACCTTTGGTGATATCTGATGCTATCTCTGTAACACTTGCAGCGAAATATATAGTTTCAGATGTACCAATGATTATTATTGCTAACCGACTTCAGAAAATGATGGTACTTGATACGGGTGCTTATACTTTTATTAAGAAACAATGAGTTAATACCACCTCTTAATAAGATTTTTTTCAGTGATGTAGAAGTCAGTTTTTCACTCACGTATAATAGATTATACATTTTGGGTGAATATCTCTATGGTATAGAGAAAGGTTACCAGCTTTAAACAGGTTCAGAATTATTATAAATAAATTACATATTCAACTTTAAGAGTTGAAAATATTTGAGAATATTTTATAGTATTCATTACAATATCTTTGTATATTAGGAGAAAAACACTGGTCATATAAAAAGTGTATGGAATATTATAAAATACAAAGTACTTTAATAAGTTCAATATAGATCCAATAGGATAAGAATTTTACGCGTTTTTTTACTGTAAAAGTATACCTGAATCACGGAAGGTAAGCTTTCTTAGAAAATTTAGTACATCGTAGTAAAAATAAAATAGCATGGTATAATAAAAAGTAAAATAACATAATATCTAAAATATTACAAGAAACTTTCCTTTGAATTAATTCCAATTCCCCGATTTATTACGGTGTAAATTTTGCAAGCGTCAAAGCGCAGGTCAGTGCCGTTAATTGCATACTGCTATTAGTACTAGATGGTCTATTGTAGGTGTACTGTGATGATGTGAGACCTTATATTACTTGGGGTCAACATTTTATATGAGAAATGTAGAGTCGATATGAAATGCGAGGATTCCTTAATTTAGATAGATTTTGAGATATTACTTTAACTAATATATTTTACATACATTTATAGTGTAGTGTAGACAGTGGTAGCCCAGCGGTAACGCACTCGCTTGGATAACCGTGTGATGCGGGTTTAAATCCGCAAAAAGTTTAAATTCGCCGTAAGAAAAGTGGCAGTCATGATAGAAAATAGAAATGATTCGCACATGAAAATATCAGATGTGCGAGACCTGAATTAGAACCCGCATCACTCGGTTATCTAAGCGAGCGCGTTAAAACTGAGCTACCACTGTCTTTTGTAGTTAATAATAGTAAAGAACTATTTGACGTGTAGGATAATGCATAGATATAATTTTATAATCTATTTTTGTATTACTAAATGTTTTTTTATCACTATGAATCCAATTTTTAAACAATTTTTTTATTAATTTACTTAAATACTGTTGTGTACTTATTGAGTTTATATTTCAGTGAAATTCATTTATCGTTATAGTTGTGGAAGCTTTGCTTGCGTTGAATTCTTTATTTGGAAAGTAGAGAATATGATACTTACAAGTAGAGCGCGAAAGTTGGGACATTGTTGGGACATTTATACACACAGCGCTATCTAGTTCCGTGGTACAAAGAAGCTTGTGTTACGGATACCAGATAGTAGATATACTACATATATAAGTTTAAATTTATACCTAATATAAATATAAACACCCATGACTGGAGTACAAACTTTCGTGCTCAACAACTGTATGCCCCCAGCGGGAATCGAACCCGCGACCGCTGGCGCAACAAGTAGGGTCACTACAAACTGAGCCATCGGGTCGTCAAATATTGTATTATCACAAATAACTTTATTAAATTTTATATGAGTTTTTAATTGTTGTATTATTTATGTTAGATATTTTAACAGTTTAATAAATCTTTACTTTAAAATACGTTACTTTTATAAAAAAATCAGAAACAAAGTTGGTAGTTAGAAATATTTACTTGTACTAATAAGAACAAATATAGTGTATACAAACCAAAATTATGTCCAGAAATTTGATGTATACATTACAATTAAAAAATATTTATTTTTGCACTATAACAAATAAATTAATCAATAAAAATGTTTCATCGTTCAAGTATTAAGGGCAAAGACAACAGACGTCAAAATAATATCGCTTGAGACAAGATCCGAAACCCTGTCTCAACTTATAACACTCGAAAGGTACTTAGCATGTTCTCTCACGTGGGTGTTAACTCATCAAGTGTAGGCTTTACAGGCAGTAATTACTTTCCAATGCTATAAAAGACTTTAGGCCTGTCATCCTTTGGATATTACGCTAAGCTATGATATAATCTAGTGTTGATAATATTACAATATATGAACTTATTTAATATAATTTGTAATATTCTCGCTCCGCTTGCATTCGTCCTTGGTATTTGACGTCTCAGAAATATTTTACACTAGCATTTCCCGCGACTTCGCACGCGTTCTAAGGACCGGAAACCAAATTCTTTCTGAGTCGCACGGTATGGTACCTCACAGAACTAACACAAGCCCTTCCCGTTTTTGTAACATTTTCATTGATGCTCCGCTCCTATTGGTCACAGCGTGATGAAATATAGCCTATAGCCGTCCTCAATAAACGGACTATCCAACAAGAAAAGAATTTTTCAAATCAGACCAGTAGTTCATGAGATTAGCGCGTTCAACCAAACAAACAAACAAACTTTTCTGCTTTATAATATTAGTATAGTGCGTTTTATTTTAACACATATTTTCCCTTTAATGGATGACATACTTTCATATCCATGTTCTAAGATCGATCTGGTACAGTTTTTGCGAGTGGGTGTGACCTTACTGTGATTTATGAATTGTTAAATTTAATTATATTTTGCAATAATTAAGAACAATAATCACTCTCTTATATATTTCTTAGGGAAGAAATTATTATTTTAGCTAGTTTTACTGTTCTCATACTTTGCATACTCTGAAGTTACTATTGTAACAGGTACTTTTTAAATGTGTCAAGAGAATTTATTTTTAATGTGTCAAATAGAGCGTCAGAGATTCGAGTACTAAGATGTATAGAATTGTACAAGCAATAGCTTAAATTAGTAATTATCGAATAATGTTTCCTAGAACCCCTTTTGACTTATTTTACTATAAAGTATTGTGAAGAAAATAGTATTTTAAATTAAAATTTATAATATTTTTAATACTCGTTGCTTGTTATATTTCGATTGATATTACATAGGTACAACATTACAATAATAAACATTGAATTTTCTTGTTATTATTTATTATAATTTTAATATCAATAACGTAATTTTGCACATAATATATTGTGTATGTTAAGTACTAAAGATGTTCTTTAGCCATCACTTTCGATTAAATTGATTCAAACGTTATAAATGAAACTATCTTTTCGGATTTATTATGATTTTTGGTTCCCGACATTAATTCGAATGCTTTACAGCAATCATGGTCACGGGAGAGACTAAGGTATTTGACGTCTCAGGGTCTTACACTTATCAAATCCGAAAAGATAGTTTCATTTATAATGTTAAATAAAAACCTAAGAAAGTTTTGTATTTCAAACGTGTGATCTTATCTCCAAAGACCTCTTTTTAAGACCACTTTTCTCATCTTCAATGAAATCACCGTATATTTTATGACATGAATCATATAAAAATATTCTACATAAATAAATATCATATAAAGATTAGAAGCCTAGTTCAATTCGCGAAACAAATCCTTGTATAGTCGTGAGACGGTTCTGAGTCATTCATTCAGCAATCACGAACTAATTGTCTTGTTTCACCGAGATGGTATGCAAGAACGTAGCGACTTGACGTTTGTGTGAAATTATTAGGCGTGTACTCTTATAAAGCCGTTCTCAATATTAAATTAGTTCCTATAATGTCGAAGAGACGTGAAATATATTTAATATCTAATATTAATTTAGTTTGGTTTGAGTTTGTATTTAAGTATGATTAAACAACAACCGGTGGAATGAAATATGGATTCATCTTTTGAGATAACGGGAAGATAGCTATGTTTTTAACAAAATAATTGAGGTGTTTTATTGTTGTGTAAAAATAAAAGCTTTTCAATAAATGTTTAAGAAAACGAAGAAGAAGAAAGTAAGTCAGTCATATTATCTCATATTCATATAATCTAATTTTAGTTCGGCTTATCTCAAAAATGGCTTGGTAGAAACTGCGTCAGCTTCGCTAGCAGATAGCTGATATTATAAGGATAAAGCTACTTTAATTTTTTAAGGGTACTTAAGTTTTAATAAATGGCGTTAGATGATACGTATAATAGAGAAGGATTTTTCTATAATTCACAGAGTGTTATTCATACATAAAGGATAATATACCTACATATAAACATAAGAGCAAATACTTCTTCTATACCATGAAATGACGACACGTTTGGCTCAGTTAGCAGTGACCCTACTTTCTGCGCCAGCGGTCGCGGGTTCGAGTCCCGCTGGGGGCATTCATTTGTTAAGCATGAATGTTTGTTCTCCAGTCATGGTTGTTAATATTTATATTACGTATGTATTTAAAATTTATATAATATGTAGTATATCAACTATCTGGTATCCGTAATACAAGCCTCGTAGCTTATCACGGAACTAGATGGTGCTGTTGTTAAAAAATGTCCTAACATATTTATATTTATTTATGAAATACATATAATTTTACCATATATTTTATCTTAAAATCATATAAAAAACAGGATAATGTAAATTTATTACAAGCTTATTAACTTTTCTAATTACTTTTCGACAAAATAGTGTTTTTTACTACTAACGGAACCCAAAAACAAATGAATACTATGCATCGTGGGTAAGCCAGCTATCTACTCCAATCTATAGGTGTAAGATGTGATGCGTAGGCGCAGCATCCAACAGAGGCGAGTATCTTATAGATCATATCGATTTAATGATTATAAATCTATGTTGCTATTCAGAAACTCGATGTTTGTGCAAATGTAATGGAGAAGAATTATTGTTCTAATGTGGCGAAGTGGCAGCGTTTCGAATATATAGATGTGTAAGTCAGAGATTGTGAGTTTAATTCCTAGTTAAAGTAAATTTGTATAAGCTTAGGACTTACATAGTGAAAATAGTATTTAAAAATAAACCTGTCCTACGGGAACAATACATTTTTCCGGGATTAAAGGTAACTTATGAACTATTCCTAACTAAAATCGATCTCTGTGCCTTTCCATCAGGCACATTCCGCCGGATGGCTTGATTCAGTAAAAAACATCCAACCAAACTATCATTTATAATTTTTAATTATTAGATTAGGTACTATAACAATATTAGTAAATTGATTCACATCACATTTATTAATTCAAAACAAGCTTTAACATTTACTCTACCATGTCTCCAATACAAAGTGAGGGATCTTCATAAATTAGAATCACGATTTCATTACGTACGTAATCAGTAGAATATTTTGTTTCAATGAACGCTGTTGTAAACTATTGCTTACTTGAAAATGTGAGAGAATCGATTTCGAACTAACATTATCTTCAAAATTGACAGATAAAGTGATTTAAAGTTGTTCTGTGAGGACTTTAATTCAACTAGACTTGTATTTATCGTCGCTTAGGCAATTATAATTATTATACTAGCATTTCGCGTGGCTCTGCTCGCTTTTTCAAGACCGGAAACCAAGTTTTTTATTTTTTTTATTTTTCATATATTAAAATCTTCACCGAAACACACTGCATCCTATGAAATAAGTTCCATGTTTATTCATTTTGTAGTTTTTGCACTTAGAGCGAAAAATAACGTATCACCATTTATTAGTGTAGAGATAGGTCGTAGAAGTACATGTTACATATACATATATTGGCTTTTTAATGCTTTTTTACTGGTCATTCTAAACATAATGTGTTTTCATATTTATATACGTATTATACTTTTAAAAGTTGTTAAGATTTATTATGTAGAAAAAAAGGAATGTATTTTTTAACAAATTACTGAATTTATAAAGCGCATGTATTTGAAAGCGAGTTCACTGCGAGACGTAATAAAATGTTGGCAAGGGCACATGCAGACGCGCTCAGATTGATCGCTATCCGGATTCACGGTAAGAGAAAGAATTGTATGGACCTTTTTATAAAAGTTTAAAATTAAAAAACATAAGGATAAACATAGAGTTAATAATCTTAATAAAGACATAAATTTGGTTACATTTATCGATATAACCAAATGAATCCACCCTGCCCGAACGCCCGTTTATTCTCGTTATTTTTTATAGGTTCATATTATTATTATTATATATTGTTTATAAGGGACTTATAAAAACGTTTAACGATCACATTTAAACATCATTACTACTTAAAAATGCAATTTTTTTTTTAAAGAAAGTTTCCTTTAACATTAGTAAGCATAGATTTTCATTTTATGTTTGGCTCTAAATTAACTGTCAATTGATCATGTCCATATTAAGATATACCTCGTTCTTACAATACGTAGGCGTTGATACGCGAGCGCATCTGTTGCACGACTCGGCTTCCATCGACTGATAGCATTGTCATGGGAACACTACATCCGGCCATTTTGTTTACTTTATTATTTGAATTTTATTTAAAATAATCGTGAAATATGGAAGCGTACCTACAGCGTAGATTTGTGACTGTATTTCTTAAAAATATATATATAAAAACTTACTAACTTTACTGTCAGTTGTGTTTTTATTTTAACGTTTATGTTTTTTTTTCTGTTTGAGAGCGTGGTACTTAACTAGATGGATAATATAGATCATTATTGGCAATTTAGTAACATTATGTTTTAATATACAATAGAGTCTGCTTCTAAATTTTTTTTAATTTGGCATCAGATTTTATTGATAACGCGCAGCGCCATCTAGTTCCATGGTAAGATACGACGCTTGTGTTATGGATACCTGATAGAAGATACAATGCACATATTTTATTTCATACTTATTATAAATATTAATTAACAACCTTGACTGGATTTGAAACATTTGAGTCACACAAATGTATGGACTCGAATCCGCGACCACTAGCATAACGATTCACTACAAACTGAGCCAAACATGTAGTCGTTTCAAACCTTCTAGCACCAGATTTCCAAGGCTTAAACACTTTAGCACTTTAAACAAATAGAAAAACTTTTATTACAATTTTTCCGACTTTTTATATTAGTCTGTATAATTTTTTAGTGTAGTTTCCATAAGCTTTTCGAGAAATCCTTTAAAATTTACTATCCAAGATATGTCATATTATTATTTATTTGATATCAAATAAAATACATATGTGTTACGTAGGTATATTAGTAAAAATATGAACCGTCTCAGACACGGTTACGAATTGTTAGAAACAGGTGCTAGAAACTATTACCGTTAAGATATTATATATTTTAGATACAAATAAACTTATTTTATTAACCATATAATGGGAAGTTGTGACCCGACACTGACCTCTTTCCGGTAGTTTTTCTCACATTAACAAGGCGATGATGATATTTTAATACCTGTGCGATGACACCCCATACAATTACTATGATATTATGTAGTAAATCGAACGAAACGATGGGAACGTGTTGTACACTCAATAATAATGTAGCTAGATTCATATAATATAGATTTTTTAAATTGGTTTATGTCAAAATTATGGGGAATTTGATCTTAATTTACTAGTTTTTGCACTTATCAAGATATTTTATAGTTATGTCGGCTAGTAGAAAATACGGTAATAAAAGGCGTAGTTTTGTTTTTTTTCGTATGTTTAATAAGTATAATATGGACTTATATCTACAAAGATCTATCCCAGTCAAGTATGGACATAGTGCCATCTAACACGTAAACGAGTATTAAAAAGAGAAACAATCAACATTTTTTTTAGTCTATATGTTAGAATGAACATATTTCATAGGTACCATTTTTTTTAGGATTTTTATAATTTATCAGTTATAGAAACACAGCTAAACTAAGTCCCCACACTTCAAAAGTTGTATATGAGAATGTACTATCTATGAGCTAAGAAATGCTAGGAAATAGGTTTCGAACTTACGATTTCCGACATATATAATAGCAGTCATACTCAAACATAAAGTTACTTTTAGAAGGTTTATCTAATTATATTAATTTTATATTTATATACGTTTTATAATTCACCTATGATCACTTATCGATAACCCGAGTAGCTATTAAAAGATATTACTTAGGTGATTTTAATGTTATATCGAATGCTAATAAAATCAATTTTATGTCGCCAAGAGATATACAAATCGAGCTTATCTTTAAGTTTATTAAAGCTATTTACTCTTAAGTAATGTTAACAGGTGTAATTACAAGTATAATACTCGAAACACAGTGTTTCATAGAATAGGTTTATCTTTTTATATTTTTGTAAAAAATACTAATATTTTAAAAAGTTAGTGTTAGCTTTTTATTCTTAGAAGACCGAATAGATTTTGATAAAATAAGACAAGGAAATAGATTGAATTCTGAGACTGGCTATTTTTGAACCTCGCTACACTTATCACTCAAACTAATCTCAGTAAAAACAAGTGATTTATGTAATTTACTTGAAGAATAGTAAATAGTATAGATATACTAATATTATAAGGCTGAAGCTTTGTTTGTTTGTTTGTTTGTTTGTTTGTTTGTTTGTTTGTTTGTTTGTTCGTTTGTTTGGTTGAACACGCTAATCTCAGGAACTACTGGTTCGATTTGAAAAAATCTTTTTGTGATGGTTATTCCGTTTATCGAGGAAGGCTATAGGCTGTATTACATCACGCTACAACCAATAGGAACGAAGCATTAGAACGCGTGCGAAGCCGTGGAAAATGCTAGTATATTAATATAGAAATTGTAGAAATCTAATAATAATGAACCAATACTTACTTATGAAGTACAAAATACATGTTATTATGTGTTTCAGATTCTTACTGGCGCCTTCATAATATATCATAATTCTCCTATATTGCGAAGGGTGTCAGGATACTCCACCACACTGGTCCAGCGCGAGCGAAAGCCACATGACTTGAAGACCAGTTAGGTTCTCGCAGACATGTAGGTTTCCTCAAGATGCTTTCCTTCGCGGTATGGTAATCATGTTAAAAGTAATTATAACAATCAATGGCATAAGTAACTTCTATGTAAAAAAGAAAAAAATTTAGTTCCGGCTTAGGAACGTTACATACCTACTTGAAATATTATTTGGGAAATGTTATTGGGGCGGATCTTTTGTCAACTGAAAATGCTGAAAAAAACACTGAATAGATTTTGATGAGGTTTGGGATAATGATACTTTTTAGTACAAGAAAATATTTCATATCTGAGCAACGTATACTAACTGTTAAACCGTTAAAGTGACTAACCCAAGCAGAATTAATATTATATTTAGTTAATTACTTTTTTAAAAGTTTAAAATAGCAGTATGTATCCTATAATACTTTATAATAAAGTTTATCTATACGAAATAAAATTAAACCTACATTTATGGTGAAATAACTAACGGGGTTATAGGTTTATTAATTTTCATATTACTCTAATTACATCATAAACATTAACCCTATTTAATATATTTAAAGAAAATCACTGTTTACAAACGTTTTTTAATATTATATAATATTACTCTTTTGTATTAAACCCTTTTTAACCGACTTCAAAAAAGGAGGAGGTTATATGTTCCACTGTATATATATTATAATATTTAGGCCAAAGAAAAATACTCTTACTAGATACCTATTTGATTAATGTATACATTTATCAATATAATGAAAATACCCGTTCCAAAGTTCATTGCAAAGGCAGGATAAAACTGTCCTTCTTGGCAGGCACCGACTCCAACAATGACTAATTAGTTAAAATTATTTTTTTATTTTTATTTTCGGTTTATAACGTTTTTAAGTCGGTTTTTATTTTTGTTAAATAATAATTTAATGTCCCACTCCTAGGCACGGTTTCGCTAGTTACGCCACTGTCCATATATATAACAGTAATATTAAGAATAATTTATATGACCTAGATGCTAGCTGTTTCCTGTAACCTAGCAAGTAATGTCGGGAGTAGCATCTAGTGTTATTAGACTGTCTGCATCGTTGTTAAATACGATGATTTCATAATACAATATGCTTATCATTATAAATATGACAAGTGAATGATGTGTGGAAAATGCTATAAACGTACGCTCTTCAAAGTGGAGGCAGTGTAGACATGAGACAGTAAATTGCTTACTACAATATTTTTTGACGACCGGCAGGCTGATTACGTATCGAGTAATTCATCCACGATGGCGAAAATTGTACAATAATTGCTGTCTAATCTCAAAGTCGTATTAAACTTAATAGTAGCCTAGAGCCTTTTTTAATAAATGTTAGCTTCCTCATATTTAACTGACTATTAATAATAATAATAATTAATTATTCTTTAATGTATTTTACTTTTGATATAACTTTATTGTAAAAAACCTAACTTAAGAAATCAAATTAATAAAGGAAATAATAATAATAATAAACTCTTTATTGTACACCAAAAAGAAAAGGAAATATACATAGGAAGGAATAATGTACAAAAGGCTAAATCAAAGACAAATTACTAAATCAATTAATGCAAAAACCAATAAAATTATAAAAAACTACGAATGAATTTACTAAGTTTAATATGATTTTGCGATTGGACAGCAATTATTGTACAATTTTCGCTATCGCGGATGGATTGCTCGATACGTAATAAACCGCTTGGCTAATTTGGTAGTGACCCTTACACTGCGCCAGCGGTCGCGGGTTCGAGTCCCGCTGTGTATTTATTCGTTGAGCACGAATGTTTGTACTCCAGTCATGGGTGTTTATATTATAATATGTAGTATGTATTTTAAATAATTATGTGTACTATATCAACTATCTGGTATCCGTAACACAAGCCTCGTAGCTTACCACGGAACTAGATGGTGCTGTTATAATAATGTCCCAACATATTTATTTATTTATACAATTTCTATCTTATTTATTTCAATTATAAAATTTGCGTGTTAAAAGTAAATAAAACTACTTCTACTCCACAATAAAACATGTCATTGGATGTTGCACATTATGCACTCGGTAGACTTTGATTCCCTACAATTCAGCGTGAAAACCAGGAAACATATTATACTTGGATTGAAAGAATAACTTATAAAATATCTATTATATATTTTTAACTAGCAGCCACGAGTATTAAAACAGACATACGATCATACCACACGTCTATAGATTATAACAATCGAAAATTTCTGTATTTTCAACTTTAACTATGTCTCCAGTCTACACTATCCAAAGTGTTGCAAATTGTAAGTGTTGAAAAATGTTTACATAACGCGTTAAGCATGTTGTTCTGACATTATTGATAGGCTTTATTGTTACCTGTTCTTCTTAAATTGGTATTACATTATTGTTACATCGCATTTTTTGCAATACGAATCTTCACACATTTTATACGTAGAATAACCTATGTATATTGAATTCGCTCTTTTAAAAAAAACTGATCGATGTTAATGCTTTTTTATATAACCAATAAATAAATAAATATTTTAGGACATTATTACACACAGTGCCATGCAGTTCCGTGGTAAGCTACGAAGCTTGTGTTATGGATACCAGGTAGTTGATATACCACATATATAAGTTTAAATAAATACATATTACAAATATAAACACCCATGACTCGAGTACAAACATCCGAGCTTAACAAATAAATGCCCCCAGTGGGACTCTAACCCGCGACCGCTGCCGGAAGAAAGTAGGGTCACTATAAACTGCGCCAAACGTGTCATCAAATATTTACTAGGCTTTACGTACAGATTTGTGTAAACGTCTTTCACTTATTAAATCAGCGTGTAAACGATTAATGACTAGACTAGGACAGCAGAGCACAGAGAAATGATACTCTAGATTGTAGATTTTAGTATTTGGTTTTCGAATAGAGGACAGATGTGACTTAGGTAAAATACGTTGAGAAAGTTAGCTCTGTCTCTTCACAACGTCACTCAGTTGTTTTACATAGCTGTTATATAAAATACTAACGATTTTGTAAAACACCTGATTCTGCAAGTTGAACGAAGGAAATCTTTCATTAAAATATCATTATTTAGTTGTAGTATTGTAATGAATAACTATAATAAAAACTTTTAATTTTTTTTTCTTGGTTACCATGGAAATATCGTTTGAGATGACGAGTCAAATGAAACTATCTTGTCGGATTTTGTCGCGGATTTGTTATGATTTTTCGTTCCCGACGTTTCGAATGCTTTACAGCAATCATGGTGACGGTTTTTTTAAATGTGTCTGTTTCACCGGCTAATATCTAAAACGGCTGGAGCGATTTTGATGGGACTTTCACTTACATATAGCTAATGTTATAAAGTAAAATGGGCTACTTTTATACTTTTAGAAAATTATAAAAACCGTTAAATTTATTTTAACTTACTCCCAGCGAAGCGGGCCGAGATTGTTAGAACTACCTAAAATTGAAAAGCTTCAGCATAAGTGCATATAAAACCAGATACGTTAAAAAATCAATAAATGTATTACTTATATGAAGCCCACTATCTATTTATAAGTTTAAAACCATTTACTTCACAGTGAAGTATAGTCTAGAACTGGCGTGCAATAAAAAATCGCCACACAAATAGTTTAGCTTTATCTCTACACGATATATCGCACCATCTCTTACGCGACAGAAATCAATTTATAAAGCAGACCCTACACGAGGCAACAAAGCGAGTGTGGGCATCTCATTAATTTGGTCCACAGGCTAGATGAGAACAGTTTTTAGTATTGCAATTTATATTTTAAAGCAGATTTATTGTTACATATAGATATACATTACTTTTACATAAGAATTTACTTACGAAAGTAATAGCTTTAATTAAAAATCATTACTATTATTCTACTTGTAGAACTTTTTAATATTATTCTACTTGTAGAACTTTTTAAGTAGGTTCACTACAAATACTTCTACTTGTAGAACTTTTTAAGTAGGTTCACTACAAATACTTCTACTTGTAGAACTTTTTAAGTAGGTTCACTACAAATACTTCTACTTGTAGAACTTTTTAAGTAGGTTCACTACAAATACTTCTACTTGTAGAACTTTTTAAGTAGGTTCACTACAAATTGAGTCAAAATGTGTTAGTTCAAATGTTCTATATTTTATAGATCCTACTAATATTATAAATGGGAAAGTTTGTAAGTATGGATGAAGGGATGTTTGTTACCCTTTCACGTATTTAACTACTGAATAGATTTTAAGGAAACTACAATAATATTGCTTATATATCAGAATAACACATAGGCTAGAAATTATAAAGATATTGTGTGAATTGTCCAAAATATGAAGATAAGTGTCAAGTAAGTAGTAAAAAATCTACCATATGCGAGCTATTCTGGCGTGCGCTGCCAAAACCACTAGAGTTACACATATGTAATGTATGATGGAAATGTTTACCTTAAACAAGCGACTCACCCTCACTTTGCTCGGGTTCGTCCCTAGATTTAGCGCGAGCAAAGCCGCGGGTTCCACTATTTCAATATAATTCAAGATTGGTTCGATATGGTGCTTTTTATTACATGGTATTCAATAACATAATAAATATTAAAGACTTAAAGTTGTGTTGATTACTGCGTACTAACGATTTACTGCTTCGTTCGGGCACGATCCTAGGTACGATTTTGTTCACAATTTCATAGGTTTTCATTTTATTTCTGAACCCTAAGACTTTTTCTAAAAGTACCATAAGTTACTATTTATAACATCTATTATTTATATAATAATATTGGTTGCGTCAAAATCGATCCAGCCCTTATGATATTAGCTTGATCAAACAGACAAAAAAATATTTTTCGTGCATGTAAACAATGAACATGCGTATGTAACTTTCTTAGGTTTACGCAAATATTTGACATTATAAATGTAACTATCTTTTCGGATTTTGTCGCGGATTTATTATGATTATTCATTCCCGACTTGTTACAGACAGGGCCTACCCACAATTTACAAGTATATAACCCCCTGAGATGTCTAATACCTTAGTCTCTCCCGTGACAATGATTGCTGTAAAGCATTTTAAACGTCGGGAACCAAAAATCATAATAAATCCGCGACAGAATCCGAAAATATAGTTTCATTTATAACACACGTATACGAGTACATGTAAACTTTCAGAAGAAACAGAATTAATCCCATAACCAAGCAATCACCGCACTATACTAACTTGATTTTCTTTTGTAATAACAAAATTATTCATCAAATATGTACAATATGATTGATCCGTCTGATTTCATTTGCCCACGTGAACTGTAAGGTCGCAGTGCCGTGAGAGCCGGCCTTCGGCACACACTCTTTGTACTAGAGTGTTCTGATATCATCCTTATAATGTAAATTGTATAATGTAAAATATACATGGTTTGCATGGTTTTTGTATGGAAAGGCTAGTAATTGTCTACGTGCTTAATATTTAACTTAAAATAATCAAAACACAAGTTGTTTTTAACTTTTTAATTTTTTAAATAATAATATATGAAAGTTTAATATTGCTTCAACAATTTATATTATATTTTAATATTATTTTAACATTGTTATAAAATTATAATAATTATAATTATAGTAGCTAAAAATAAGTTAATAATATTGCCATATTTACAATATAATTCAACATTTTAAGATCTTAAATGCTTAGAATTAAAATGTATAATTTTATAAGGTACTTGATGTCATTTTGAATTTTAGTAAATTGTGGTTAGGCACTGTCTGTAACAAGTATATAACCCCCTGAGACGTCTAATAGTCTCTCCCGTGACCATGATTGCTGTAAAGCATTCGAAACGTCGGGAACCAAAAATCATAAGAAATCCGCGACAAAATCCGAAAAGATAGTTTCATTTATAAAATATTAGAAAGTCAGTAAGAAAGATACTTCATTATTTAAATAGGTTAGTTCGCTTCTAATATATACGTATGTAGTTTGGGTACAAAGTGATCATGCCACTCCCATTGGAATAACTAAATAATACACATTAAGTAATCAGCCTTATAAGTGACAAAAATTAAGAATATCTATGTCTTAATCCGACTTGTAATACTTTATACAACATTCTTGACTGATTCGACTAAGGATAGGCCAGAATGCAGTTAAAAGCTCCTATGTCTATAATATTTAAATTAAATCTTTACAGGAAATGAGTTCTTTCAGCTTCATTGTCTACGGTTGTATTTCCAATATCAAATAACTTATTTAAGGTATTTTTAAAATATGTTATACTATGTATAAAGATTTTGAGATGAAAATGAAAAACATTCAAAACTTGAACGAGCTCCATCTATCTTTGCCATCTTCAGCTTTATCATTATGTTTGCTTTGTGCTTCAGCTTTATAATATTAGTATAGATTATAATGCTGAAGAGTTTGATTGTTTGGTTGAACGCGCTAATCTCAGGAACTACTGGTTCGAAAAGTTCTTTTTGTATTGAATAGTCCGTTTATCGAGGAAGGCTATAGGCTATATTACATCACGCTACGATCAATAGGAGCGGAGCATAAATGAAAAATGTTGCAAAAACAAGAAGGGAGGGCGTTAGTTCTGCGAGATACCATACCAAGACTCAATAAGAATTTGGTTTCCTGGCCTTAGAATGCGTGCAAAGCCGCGGGAAATGCTAGTGAATAATACAAGGAAATACTAAAAGATCTCGTAATTACACTGCGGTAGATTTTTTTTTATATTAGGTTCACCAACAACAAATTCAAATATAATGCTAGTAAGTAATATAATAAATAAGGTAGCGTATTTTAACCCACAGACATACAGTCTGAAAAAAAAATTTTACCATAAATATTTAGTAGGTAAAGAAATAAATATTAGCATTACGGCTACATCATCTGCGCAGGTGGTGCTAGTAGTAGATAATCGTGTGCAAATACTGCAGTATTTTTATTCAATTTATTCTCAACAAGCGACTCACCCTCGTTTGTATCGAGTTTGACTAGAATTTATATACAATTTGTATCTTAGTAACTTAAAGTAGAGAAATATTTCATTACCCGTACAAGGTTCCATCTAACTATTCACCCATTTAAGGGATGACTTAGTAAGAACTACTCTTTATCTAAAGTTATCTTCACACCAAATTTAATCTAAATTGGTAAAGCGAATTATTAGTTTATACATTTTTCAGTACATATGTTCCTTTTATAATAGTAGTATAGATAGTAGGAATTATATGAAAAATAATTTACTATAAAAAAACTATAACACCATAACAATATAGCAAATGAATTTCTTACTAGCATCCTTATAACACGTATTATTTATATGAAATCGTTCTAGAACATCGTAATAACGAATAGGCGTTGAGTTCATTATGACTTGCTTCTATATACAAGTAATTTATTTTAATAGCAGAGTCGTTAAATCTACTATATATTTTTAAATCAGTTCAAAATAATAACTCCAGTAGTTTCTTTAACAGCTGATGTTAAAAAACTTGTCTCAAGTTTGACTCAAACGGATATTGCTTGGTACAAAAAGCCGTGACTTGCAAAGAAATTAGGGTCACTTAGGTCACATGTGGTGACGTATTTGGTTGTCCCAAATATCTAATATTTATTATTTAAATAAATAAATAAATAAATATTTTGGAACATTATTACACTCAGCGCCATCTAGTTACGTGATAAGCTACGAGGCTTGTGTTACGGATACCAAACCGCTGGCGCAGAAAGTAGGGTCACTACAAACTGACCCAAACGTGTCGTCAATTATTTGTACACCATAACGTTTGTATGTTCAACTTGTCTTAACGTCCCACTGCTGGGCCTGACCTCAGTATTGAGATCAATATTAAGGGTTGCTTATTGATTTTTACTAACTTAAATACTACTTTTCATCCGTTGCTATTGCCTGTTGTATAAATAGCAGCCTTTTATAATTTTATCTTATAAGAATGTACATTTTGAATTTTTCTTTAACCATTTTTGTATTTATTTTGTAATTAAATAGTAAGTACGAGCAAAATTTTACCAACATTTTCAATAAAACCAAAAGTTTTAGTTATAAATCGTTAATCTAAGAAAGTTCAAATATTCTGTAATAATGCAAGCAAAGACACTGGCAAGTACTATACAAAACCAACTTATATAGCAAAAAAACTACCTGTATTAGCGTAAACATACAATCTAATTCCGATATAACCCCAGAAGTCAGGGTCGTACCAGACAAAAACTCATCGTATTTCTAAATTATAACACGCTGTTGCTAATTCAAGATGGCGTCAGAATTGCTGTACGTTTGGCGGCAAAGATCACGCAGGGGCGTCTATTACTTGGAGTGACCAGGCTTTTAAATGAAGCCATAATATATTATTATTAATAATCTGTAATATGTGATAGATTTTTTAGATATAATTTGTTTTATTTGCATGATTAAATATCTACCAATGTTACGCCTTTATTTCTGATGGATTTTTAGTAATAACGATAAAAAAGATAAAGTTAAAAAAATTATGTTAGTCTCACTGAGTTCTTTTCGCCACTTTTCAGGTTTAACCTTCTTCTTTCCGACTTTAAGTAGACTGACAACGTTCAGCAACAAATTGTAATAATTTAATGCTAAATAAAATATTTTATATTTGAATTTACTATACTAAGTATTGCACAAGTCATGATTGATAAGTAAAAAATAACATCTCATCAACTTTATTCTGTAACTAATTTAAGAGAAATTCAAAATATAAATAAAAAAAGGACCTATTTTTTTTAATTTATGAAGGCACAATTATCAGTTCTAATCAATAGTTTAAAAAATTAGAACATTCGGACAGAGTCAATTGTTGAGATCTATGACTATATTTACCCCATAATAAAAAGTAAAGGCCGCTATACACAAAGTATATATTATTATTTCTATGTTTTTCCAAACTCATGGTCACCATGCGTAAAGACATCAAGTGCACTAATGTCAGGACATTAAGATTAAGGACACCACTAGTAGCTTTACCGGAGATCGTGTTTTTTACACCACTATTATAAATATTTTCAATGATTGCAACTCGATCAAATGATCTCTATTTAATGGATGTGGTATTAATTATTTAAACCTGAGTGTTTTAATATCTTTGTAATTTTTTATACTTTTTTAGGTTTACGCGTATGTTTGACATTTTAAATAAAAAATTATATTTTTTTATTATATTTGTACACTCCGCTTGATTTCGTCTCTGGGTACATTTCAACTACTAGTACAGACGTCTCAGCTACTGTCATATAGTAAAAAGTATTTAATTTTTAATGTTAAAACGGTTAAGGAAAATATTAAGAAGAAACCTGCATGTAATAATTAGGATACGAAATCTTTATTATATGGTAAGTAATTTTCTCGTGATGCGTTACCAAACAGACAGGCAAGAAAATCTAAAAACTATAGATTTACTCTCTATATCAATAATACTATTTTTTTTCTACTATTTAATTTTTTCCTAAAAATATTTCTTATACATATTCTACTCTAAATTTTGTTATATGTATAAGAGTAAGTATGATCGTTATAAATGAAACTGTCTTTTCGGATTTTGTCGCGTACTTATTATGATTTTTGGTTCCCGACGTTTCGAATGCTTTACAGCAATCATGGTCACGTGACTATGACCATTTATAATGTCAAATATTCCTAACCTAAGAAAGTATTAAGTATGATTATATTAAAACCTAATTTCTAATGCCACATCCAAATAGCATCGATCATTACGTGTTACAATCGGTCACCTTGACTTTTCCCAATAGGTATGGAATAATTCGACATAATACCGCATCTACAGTCATTACCTGTGTCATTACTTCGTGATGCGCAATACTCTGCTTTTGAGATTCACTTTTTGTTATAGACTTGTTAATGGTGGTTTGTTTTGTTATTGTTTTCCTGAACTTAGATTCTTAGTATTAAATATTACTAGTTATTAACCCGACTTTGCACACGTTCTACTTAGAAAATTTATACAAATATCGATCCTTCAAATTTTATTTTCAAACATCATCTTTTCGATTCTTGCATTTCATACAATCATAAATTGAGATGTAAATAATCTGCTATAGGTTATAAGATTTGCTTAAATAGTGAAGAAAATAAGTTAGTTGTTGGTCGCTTCTATATATTATAATATTTAAATAACAAAAGACATTTTGTTTGATTTTTTTGTGTTGTAATATTATTTTAGTTAAGTTATTTTTATTACACTTGCAACTTTTAATCTGAAGATTATAATTGATCTGAAGATTACTTCAGTAACGGATGTACTTACGTACTCGTACATATGTAATAGGTTCAACTTATAACCTCGATCTTATCAGATTTTGTAAATTTAAAGTATAGTAGGATGACTTAGGTCTTGGCTAATTTATCATTATTTTCATTTATGCAAAAAAGAACCAAGCAACATAAATTTGACGATACGACACATATTTATCGTATAATTGCATTCTTGCACTTGCACCTGGAAGATACCCCAATTTTTTTATTTTTTTTTTTATTTATTTGAGAGACGATTTAGTCTTTTATATCCTAATCTCGTCACTTCACAGTTATGGGTCTCAAAAATTATTAATAGAATCTCTCATCTAGAGTACATTCATATAGAACATTCTGAGCCAAACATTAAATTTTTTCAATTGTCTTCAGCCCTTTTTATTAACGTCCCACTGCTGTACGAGTTTCCCTCCGCGAGGGAGATCAGGCCTTAGTCCACCGCACTGGCCTAGTGCGAGTTGGCGGACTTCACATATCTTTTGAAAACTTGCTAGGTTTTCTCAGACATGCAGGTTTCCTCACGATGTTTTTTCTTCACCGTAAGACAAGTGGTAATCATGATGTAAATGAATCGCACATGAAAATATCAGAGGTGCGAGACCCGGATTTGAATCCGCATCACTCGGTTATAAGCGAGCGCGTTACCGCTGAACTACCACTGCCTTAATGTTTTTTCAATATATTAGTTTAATAGTCAATTATTGATAGAGAGGTAAATTTACAGTTTTTAAATGTTTTATCTGATTGTCTGTCACGAAAAAATCACACAACGGATTTAGATGAAGATAGCTTTTTGTGCTTGTCAATATATACGATGCTTTTACTGTTAGAAAATCTCTCAATGTTTCAGAAATGTATAAGAGAGTTTTATAAGTGGTAGTGCCATGCTTGTTACCTTCGGGTAGCAACCGAATGGGCCGGCACGCCCCGTATAGTTCATTAGTACCACTCTCTCACAGAAGACCGGCGTGAAGTGGCAGCTATGCTGTCGCGTTTCGTCCGGTGAGTGAGAGTCCGGGAGGCCCACTCTCCTTCCCCCCTCCCTCTTCCCTTCATCCTCCGCCTTCGTTCCCCCCTCCCTCCCACTTCCCTCCCTCCTCCATCCCTCCCTTTCCTGAAAGACCGGCAACGCATCTGCAAGCCAGGCTTGCAGATGTCCATGGGTGGAGGTGATCACTTCCCATCAGGTGAGCCTCCTGCCCGTTTGCCCCCTTTTTACCATAAAAAAAAAAGAGAGTGGGTTGTTTGGGAGCTCTAATTTTTTTCTCTTGTGAATTATCATAATGATTTGTTTTTATCGATTATTCTTTATTATATTTAAATGTATATTGTGTTTACCTGTGTGCGGCCTTGCTTTTAAATTAGTTTTTCTTAATGTTATTTCTTATGTATCAATTTGTTGTTGGTGAACCTAATAAATAGAAAAAAATCTACCGCAGTGCTATTACGAGATCTTTTAGTATATATTGCATTTGCTTGTATTACTTACTAGCATTTCCTGCGGCTTTGCACGCGTTATTAAGACCGGGAGCCAAATTCCTTCTTAGTCGCGCGTTATGGTATCTCGCAGAACTAATGCCCTTCCCGTTTTTGCAACACTTTTCATTGATGCTCCGCTCCTATTAATCTGAGCGTGATGTTATATAGCTTATAGTCTTCTCGATAAACGGACTATCCAACACAAAAAGAATTTTTCAAATCGAACCAGCAGTTTCTGAGATTAGCGCGTTCAACCAAAAAATAAACAAACAACCTCTTCAGCTTTATAATATTAAAATAGATAAGTTGATACATATAATCATTTTTTTTATTTATCAAATATTTAGCAAAATAATATTCTTGAGTCTCTTTTGCATGAAAACGATCAATTTAAATACGTCTAATAGACGCGCTTAATGAGCTTTTATATTTTTAATATCAATCACTTGGATGATTGGCGTTAACTCGAGCTTCATGTACGCAGATATTCTACTACTGACCTTTCAACCAGTTTGTATGAAACCTAATGAAAGCATCTAATACCATATATCATTGCGTCTTCGATTAATAAAACATTTTTAAGTTTAATGAATAGTTAATAAATAGTTATGATGTGATTTATGGATGTGGTATATGGGGTTTGAAAGCTTCGAGGTGCGTCGTTTGTATGAAGATTCTTTTTTATATATAGTAATAACTTATTTAATATACTAGCCTTACCCGCGGCTTCGCTCGCTTTCTAAAGGCTGAAACCAAATACCAAGCAGAGCTACCGGCGTCCCTCCCCCTACACAACCGCCCTTTCAACCGATCATTATCTTGTTGCGGTGTTATGTTAGAACTATGGTATCTCGTAAGATATTCATTGAAATCAAATGATGCCAAGAGCAATTTTGTTCAAAATATACTTGCAATGAGTAACTTATTTATTTAGGTAAGGATTAATACCAAGTTTATAAAACACCTTCACAAATAATGTTTTATCTTAAAAGTAATTTAAATACCATAAAAAAGGTTATAGCGAGTTAACATAAAAGGTAGGCATATGCTATTGCTGACTTTTTTTAGAACGTTTAAAGGGGAACAATTCTGCTTTATGGTTTTTGCATAACTTTGACCGTTCACGCAGTGTACGCAACAGAAGCTCTAAAGAAGAATTATTTTTCTCCCGTTTTTGCAACATTTGTAATTGATGCTTCGCTCCTATTGGTCGTTGGATGATGTAATATAACCTATTATAGCCTTCCTCGATAAACGGACTATCCAACACAAAAAGAATTTTTCAAATCGGACCTAATATAAATAGTTCCTGAGATTAGAGCGTTCAACCAAAGAAACAAGCAAATAAACAAACACACTCTTCAGCTTTATAATATTAGTATACATAATGTAAAGCAGTGATAGTCAATCTATGAAGTTTGCTTAAGCATTCCGAATCCCTTATATTTAAGGAAGACATTGTAAGAAAATCTATATTTTTGAGAGAACCTAATCAGTTTTCGTAAGACATGGAGTAGGCTATCCCGCACTTAGACTTATTTAAGATATTTATCTAACTTATTTATTTAAGTCGTTAGCACTAATAAAAAAGCAGTTATAGGGAAATAACATGATTTCTCACTCATACTGACTCTTCTGAATGGTTAAGGCGAAGATAGATAATCTCAATAAGACTAGTTGTTAGCCGCGTAATGTCTAAAGTGCAGCATCTGCATGTAGTGACCCTACTTGCTGCGCAAGCGGTCGCAGGTTCGAGTCCCGCTGGGGGCATACATTTGTTGAGCATGAATGTTTGTAATCCAGTCATGGGTGTTTATATTTATAATATATACCTATGTATTTAAATTTTATATGTGTAGTATATCAACAATCTAGTATCCGTAACACAAGCCTCGTTACCACGGAACTAGATAGTGTTGTGTGTAATAACATCCCAACATGTTTATTTATTTAGTGACGATTTGATGGTACCGGTGAAAGAATATTTCCATAAATATCAAGATATTACGTGCTCTTTGAAGTATATAATTTCTTGTTTAAAAAAGCTTAATAACTAAACTTTACTTAACCTGGGCCTGATCCCGGAACCTCTAAATATACAGCCGTACATGCTAACTACTGCCAAACTAAAAACTGCCCAACTAGAACGTTATTAACGTATAAATTACTTATTTAAGCGTTTTATTAAACACCTTAGCGTGTGATTCCTACATAATTTTAGTTTTCTACAAGAGTTATCGACTGTTGATAGTCAATTTAATGTGTATCTGTTACAGAATCACACATTAAAAGATTCGTATTAACATATTATTTGGATATTTAGTCATCGAAATCGATATTTCCCTTGATTTTTCGAGATAACAGCAAATCAAATCTGATATAAGTATCTAATTACCTAACAAATTCACTACTAATCGACGAATCGATATAGCAATATTCCTAATAAATCG
This sequence comes from Boloria selene, assembly GCA_905231865.2. NCBI lineage: Eukaryota > Metazoa > Arthropoda > Insecta > Lepidoptera > Nymphalidae > Boloria > Boloria selene. Next base: position 1,081,840 of record HG993145.1, read on the forward strand.
ATTTGTATATATCTTGGAAAACCGTTTAAAGTACGATTTACATTCGAATTCCGGAATTTTTAAAGAAAACTAGATTTTAACTCCATAAAGGTATCGTATAAGTCGATAACTGTATGTATTATTGTGAAAGATGTCAGTGCGGTTACAATTTGTGTGATATCTCGTGCGGGGTCAAGCAAAGCTCACATAAAAAATACTGAATGGCCTACTTAAGATAAAAAAGCACGTTAGAGCTTTTTTGACGCCTATACATTTTTATGCGGTGTAAGGACCCATGGAACATGATTGTGAAAAAGATAGCTTATAAGATTAGTAAATTTATGATTTCTACATTTGGAGGCTTACATTTGTACATAACACTACTATTATGTAATACATATATTGGTCTAGTTGCATATTATGATGTAGATCTTAAGAAAGTAGGTTCATCTCCCGTATGAGGCTAAACTATTATATGTTTTTTCTAGCAAAACTTTAAAGCAGTTGAAATAAGGGAAGTTATAGGGTATATAATGAGTAAAGGGTCGGAAAGACAGGGTAGTATTAGTAATTGCCGCTGCTCCGTCTGCGTTCTAAACACCAATTTTTTTACCAAATTTTAAACCATGTGACGTGCTGTATAGCCAAGGGCCTTCCTCGATGCAGATTTTCTTTATTCAAACCAGTATTTCCTGAGATAAGTGCATTCAATCAAACAAACAAACTCTTCTGCTTTTTAATATTAGTATAGATTTTCAAAAAATAAGAAACAGCATTTATGGATGATAAAGTATAACTCTTAGGTTTGTTCGAAATATATCTTAACGCAATCCGTCGCGATGATAAAATAGTAACATGGACCACCCATCTGCCGGATCGCGGTGCCTGGACGAGATGGGATATGCTACTGAGGATATGAAAATATTATATTTATATTAAAATGTAACAAAAACTATAATAAACGAAACTGTAACACAAGCAAAAAGGTTAAAATCAGTAAACACAATGTTAGAGAATTCAGCTTTTAAGTTTTATAAAAGCTATGTTAGAGATTACGATTATTGATTCTAGTAACCCAATATGAGATATAATTTAATTTTACTGATCCAGTAATAAACTGCGACTATGGTCATCTTTATTGAAATGTGCAAAGACATGATAACGGTTTCTCCTTATTCGTCTATTATTTACTATCTTTGTTTTTTGTTTCGGAGCTTTTGACGAGCTTTAATTTTATTAATAAAACAAGTAGGTATTTACCTACTTGTTTTTTAAATATAAGTAGCTTAATCGAAACAGTTATAGATACAATAACTTCTATTTTAAGGAAATAGGAGTATAAATTTACAAAAAAGACTATTAGTACTACGAGTAGGTATGTTAATATTTTCAAAATTAATCAACAGTAAATACAAATAATATGTATTTTACATATCACATTATTTAATATTTAGTATTTATTAAGCAAATCCATATTAAACCAACACATATTCGTATAGTAATTGGATTAAACGATTTTTGTCATTGTTTCCACCCACCATTGTTCTTGTATGTTTGTCCGTCTGCTAATAAGCTCTAATGTGGCTCAATATTTCATCGAGATAGTGATGTATTCAATACATTTGTTTTAATAAAACTTATCTTACATATACTTTGAGTTATGAGTGAACATAAATCATGGAAGTAGAGCATCTGTTTGTATTTTTTATATTTCAAAAGTGAATTAGGAGTCCAGTTGTGTTCTCGCTTGAGGCAATATTTTGATCTTAGTTTAGATTTATAATGTGAAGTTATATTCGTTCAAGTATAGACTAACATAAAATTCCTTCAAAAAAATATTTAAATGCTTTAAATCAAATTAAAAAAATACTTATAAGAGAGAGCTTATAAGCTTCTTAAATAGAAAATGAGAGCTTATATTGGAGCGTTATTTTTAAAACTAGAAATGCTAAAGCTCATATTAACCTATTACATGAAAACTTTTTGATATATATCGCACCTGCAATTTGCGAGACCTCAAGCATACCGTTAATTTCGATTAATATTTATGCGTAATGGAGTATAATCGATTTTTATCATGAATACTAATTTATGGCTTTTGTGATTTATTAACATGTTTAATTAAAAAAGGCGAAGGCGTGATTCGGCGATTTGGTGACTAAATTATGGAAACACGTAGTTTCTTGAGTTGTTATTAAACTGTGAATTTAAAATAATAGGATTTATAAGTGGTGAATTTTATTATATTTTTTTAAAAGAAGAAAAGAAAGAGAGAAGGAGAAAGAAGTTCTCTTTAAGCGTGACAAGGGGTAGGTCAATAAATTGGAAAAATTAAACGTCACGGAATTTCATTTATTATTTCTAATTATTGAAAAAAATGTACTCGTACATCTATTATTAATAATTTTTACTTATAAAAAATATTTAAAAATACATTACTACAGCAATTTTGAGATAATCTATTTATCTGAAGTAATACCATGATGTATATACACACCATGGTTCATGGTGTTTTAACATAGCTTAATAAACCTAAAATTGGTAAAAATATAAACGGTCTTAAAGTATTAGAGTACATGAAAAAGTAATTCAAATCAAATGATCAATAAGAAATTATGGCCTTTCAGAATTTACATCTCAATAACCAAACGTATTTACATACGTCTTTATGGCTAATAATATATGCTCGTACATCAAAATTAATCAATCGGTCAAACCAGGCATATCAATCATTCACGTCAACGATCAATCAAGCGATGCGATTGATCCCATTCGATTTGTATCTCGATCACCGATTATTCAGACCATTTATATCGCCATCACCGTTAAGTTACTGACTTAATTACATTTAAGTCTTACTTGTATACATTTGTAATATACATAATTAGCGATTTCATCATCATCATCAGCCCTTTTAAGCCACTGCTGGGCACGGGCCTCCCTCAGTACGAAGGGGATCAGGCCATAGTCCACCGCGCTGGCCTAGTGCGTGTTGGCGGACTTCACATGTCTTTCGAAAACTTGCTAGGTTTTCTCAGACATGCAGGTTTCCTTACGATCTTGCAAAAAAAATATCCTTTGTTACAGTTATATACAAATACAAGGTTTGGCTCAGTTGGTAGTGACCTTCTGTGCCAGCGGTCGCGGGTTCGAGTCCCGCTGGGGGCATTCATTTGTTGATGGCGAATATTTGTTATCCAGTCATGGGTGTTAATATTTATATTATGTATGTAGTTAAAAATTTATATATGTAGTATATCAACAATCTGGTATCCGTAACACAAGCCTCGTAGTTAGTTAGTTCGTTATTTATTACCTAAGGGAACAAAGATGTCTATCACATAAGTTCCCACATAGGCAGCATTTAATATATAAACAATAAAGCCATGCAAATCTTATTTCTAAATATAACTTACAAATAGTTTGCTTATTCGATATATTTGATTTAATATGAAATAAATAGATAGGTACGTATCAGTTATCTTTGACACCCAGCAAGTACTAAGGCGCATGTAGCAACACTGTTTTAATAAAAATCAGTAATCGCTTTTGTATTGTCTAGAGCGCCTACGCCGGCTCCAGATAAATTATTAATAGTGAATTTATAATGACATATAGATTAAATGTTGTAGATGGTGTGCGATTTGTTTATTTTGCCTAATATGTATTTAGTCCTTTTAAAAGCTTTCTTGAAGACGAGAGGCATCAGGCCATCACCATCATCAGCCCTTTTTTACGTCCCACTGCTGGGCACGGGCCTTCCTCAGTACGAAGGTGATCAGGCCATCGTCCACCGCGCTGGCTTAGTGCGTTTTTGGCCTAGTTTCCTCACGATGTTTTCCTTCGCCGTAAGACAAGTGGCAATCATGATAGAAATGATTCGCACATGGAAATGTCAGAAGTGCGAGACCCGGATTTGAACCCGCATCACTGTTATCCAAGCGAGCGCGTTACCGCTGGGCTACCACTATCTATATAATATCACGGTCAGGCCATAGTCCACACATAAAACTGTGTGAGTTTATTGGCTTACAAACTAGTCCTGCAGACTCCTCGACGGAGTCTTGAGTGATTTTATAGGTAATTGTTATGTCGTCATTAAAGATTCTTTTTAATTAATTATCTTAAAAAAAAAGAAATCTGAAACTCATGTTTAATGATTACCTCAAAAACAACATAAAACTCGTTAGTTCACCTTTGAGTGTTACATCATATACTTTCAGTTATTATATTAAAAGGTCCTGAGAGCTCTAAAAAATAAAACATTTCATTTACTTTCTTAACATATTTATTATTTCACTGTAACAACTTAGATTACATATAACTTACTAAATCCGATAATTTAAACAATTATTAATCTTTGCCGCCGTCTAGTTCAACTGTTTCAGTAAGCTGTATTATACACTTAGTCATAACCTAACAATAGGTGTACAGTGAACATGCAAAGTAAAACCTAAATTCTGTACATAGGCCCAAGTAATGGAGTACTTATATACGTCGCCAGGTGTACATCGTGTCGTATCCAGACTAAAATTTACATAATTCGACACGAGTACGCCATAATAAATATATGAAGTTCATTCAGAAATAAATATTGCTAAGCAGTTGGTAGTGTAACTGTGGGATGAACATCTATTAGCTACTTGTTTTACGTACGTTCAAATCTTGTTTAGGTAAATATATTATTTAAATTAAATTGAGTTTTGGTCTTCAATTTAAGTTGAATTTTGACTTCGCAACCAAAATATATAAAAATATCTTATTTTTTGCTTGGATGAAACTCTTTCGGATCAATTTAAGTCTAAAATTAAAAGTACGTTATTGAAGGCTTATTACACCGTCACAGAATACTTAGATGTAAATGTGGGGGATTAATGTCTAGTTGTGTCTCACGTAGGATAAATAGCTAAATATTGTAATGCAATTATGTTATCAAATATTTTTTTCCGAGCCAATGTTAGCTTACTCACAGACTTACAGAATGACATTTAATTTTAATAATGTAAAAATGATGATTCAAAAGAACTTGTAAAAGTCTATTTTAATAAAGAATATTTTGATTTGATTAGACCATAAGTTGATGATATACAAATTATAATTAGTTAAAATTTTGTTACATAGTTGCAATAAACGGTTTTAAAATGATACGTATTGATGCACTAAGATATGCTTTGCTTAAATTTTTGTAACATTATCATGGGGTTGTTACTGGTACTTCTGTGATTGAGAGGGAGCGAACCATGGGTTTTTGTGGTTTGTTTGTCGAAACTCCATCGGAGCTTTGTGGGTGAGTACGTAACTGTTGAGACTCCCCATTAATATAGGGGAGCTTTCGTTGGTATTAGGGGGTAGTACTGGCTTTTATAGCCGTTTAGTATGTTACAATTATGAGAAAACATTATTGTTGTCGAAACAGATATAATTAGTACTAATTTTTTATCTTTAATTGGATAATTGTTTTGACTTTAAAGCTTGTAAGAGCTTATATTTCCGATATAGTACAGGGATTTAGAATTGACATCCAAAATTGGACAATGTGAAGTTAAAAAATAAAATCATTACCAGATCATCGCTTTTAATTCTATTGAGAGTTAATCTAAAGATAGAAAGTAAACAGGGATCTCTAGACAACCTAAAAGAATCTCAACTCAAAATTTTTAAGATATCACTCATATTTATAACAAAATCGCCCATAATTTACAAGATGTACAAAAAAATGAAACACTGAAAACTTTCAAAACCAATCGACCGATCGCATAACTCCCGATATCCCCAATAAGTAACCATAATAAATATTTTTTGTATCGAATTGACATTGAATTTATAGGGTCGGCTACTAACAAATCATGTTCTTTGTTCAACCGATTACATTCAGAACCGACGAAGTGTAATGATTTACAGTGCTTCTGTACAGAATAAAAATTAGGTGTGACTTTATTGCTTACTAGTTTAAGCATGTGGCTTCGCTTACTTAGTTTTTCTATATGACTACATATTATAAATCAAAGTCCTCCGCCGCGTTTGTCTATTCGCGATAAACTCAAAACACTGAATTTTATTTTGTTTTCACCAATAAAGTAGTCCTCGAGGAAGGTTTTAGTAGGTATATAACTAGTGACTCACCCTCGCTTCACTCGGGTTCCTTTAGTATAAGATATCCTTTAGTATAAATTTTGAACAAAGTTTGATTTTTTTTAGTATTAAAACCTTCCGTGGACTTTAAGGAACATACACAAAAATTAATTAGCCGAATTGGTCCAGCCATTCTTAAGTTATGCGCTTACCAACATTCATTTTTATTTATATAGAAGAAAGATAGAAGATTTGTCAAGTTTTTGCATACATTTACTAGCGGAGCCCACGGCTTTGCTCACACTAAATCAAGGGTATGTGGCTAGTAGATAAATAAAATAAAAGTGCCCGATTCAATTATTATGGACTTTCAGGAGTAAATCTAGTAACATTCTGTAAAGTTAAAGTTTTTGACGACACGTGTGGCGCAGTTCGTAATGCGTCAGCGTTTGCGGATTTGAGTCCTGCTGGGGGCATTCATTTGTTAAACTTGTATGATTGTACTCCAGTCATGGGTATTTATATTTATAATAGTTATGTATTTTAACTTATATATGTAGTATATCAACTATCTGGTAACCGTAACACAAGCTTCCTTCCTAGCTTACCACGGAACTAGATGGCGCTATGTGTAGTAATGTTTGGGACATCTATCTATTTTATTTAATATTTTATTAGAATTAATCCTCTATCGAACTAGGAAGTTGCAATTAAATAGTAAATACCCATTCTACACAGATTCGACTTAAATAGATTTTTATTATATAAATAGATATTGAATTGTCCTAGCGATAAAATTGACTTGCGAATGTATATCTTAAAGTAAGATTTAAAAAAAAACATTATCAACTGTTTCATACATTTCTATTCACAATAGCTTCTTCTTCAGTTAATAAATGTCACAACATACCCCAACATTTAAGTTGAGTCGAGAGCTTTTGTAGAGCAATTGTTTGATAATTTTATTTATGAAGCGTGAACCACTTTATAAATCTCAACGAACACATATTAGTCGTAGAAAATATTTTACTTACACAGTCAATTCACTTTAAACCTTGTACATTTGTAATAAAGTTTAATATTTAATTTAATTTAATTCAAATCTGTCGATAGCTATAAATTAGTTTTGAACTAGAATTGTAACAATCGCAATGGGGCGCGACAAATCTTTTTTTTTTGTAATTTGTTACGCCTCTTAAATTACTTTCTAATAGATAATCCCGACGTTTATGGGAGCTTTATTGAAAAATATTTAGTGAAAAGCTATATTTTATGAACGTCATGAAGCGAAGTTCATTATTTCTAGTTTGAAAGAGCACTTACAAATACTATATGAAATGCATTGATATTGTGAACTGATTTTACATACCTTTTCTGTAGTTCTAATGTTAACTTAACTAACTTTTTTATATGGGGATAATATATCTTGTTAGAAAATTTTACTACCCTACAAAACGTACCTATGATGGGTAGTTCACTTGTCATATTTTTCGTACCTATTTCTAAACGTATAACAACTATTACTCAAAACTTAGACTTAGACGACTCGTTTGGCTCAGTTGGTAGTAACCTTACTTTCTGCGACAGGGGTCGCTGGTTCGAGTCCCGCTGGGGGAATTCATTTGTTGAGCACGAATGTTTCTTCAGTCATGGGTGGTAATATTTATATTATGTACGTATTTAATAATTTATATGTGTAGTATATCAACTATCTGGTATCCGTAACACAATCATCGTAGCTTATCACGGAACTAAATGGCGCTGTTGTAAAAAGGTTCCAACATATTTATTTATTATTATTTATTTATCATGTGTAAGAAATCTTTACTACCCTTCAAAACGTATCTATGAATGAGGGTGGTTCTCTTGTCACAATTTTGGTACCTATTTCTAAATATATAACAACTATTACTTAAAACAATAACAATAAACTAACGTGCGAAATACAGGGCCGTCTAAAGATAGAAATCGCACCGTGTATTACCATATTTCAATATAAATGTCCCATTTCGTTGTTTTCGAGTGTTATGACGCTTAGTCACCGAACTAAAACTATGCTAATAAAGTCAGTGAGAAGTAAATCATGGTTGGGCCAAGGTTGAAACGTGGAGTGCGAAGGAATCGAAAGGTGTCATTTTTGATCTATATATCTTAAAGAATAGAAAATTTTGCCTAAGATACATCAGTATAAATATAAATCAGTATGTGTTAGTAAGCTATCAGTACTTGTCTTTGCAAATACAAAATTTCAAAAAAATATGGTACTATACCCTAGCTATTTTACATTAAGTGAAAACTTCTACCAACCTGTCAAATGTCAAAAAATATTATTATTCTTGACAACCAAGATTTGTTTAGCGTATTTTGGGAGAGATATGAAAATGAAAATTTTTTGTTTGAAACACATAGCTATTAGTATTAAATGTAGTTAGAATTTTATTAGACCGAAAACCAAATTCTTTCTGAGTCGCAGGGTTATGGTATATTGCGGAAATTTCCCGGTTTTGCAACATTTTTCAATGACTCATATTGGTCGAAGCGTGATCTAATATAGCCTATAGCCTTCCTCGATTAACGGACTATCCAACACAAAAAGAATTTTTCAATTCGGACTAGTAGATTCTGAGATAACGTTCAACCAAACAAACAAACAAACTCTTCAGCCTTATAATATTAGTATAGATTACATAATATGTAATTACATTTATTAAATCTTAACTGAGTCGAATCGGTAATAGAAAAAAAAGTAATTTTTAACACCCATATCTTACTAACTCATGGTGACAAAGATATTCAAACAGTACCTACTCGATAAATCAGTAGTATGCAGCCAAACTATAACGCCTACGTCTTAACTTCACATTTCTCACATTATATAACTCAGCTTAAACTGTGCGAATACATTGACCTGAATAACTATTCAAAGTACAATCAAATTAAAAATTAAAAATTTAAATGACATTGCCTTGACTTGATGGTAGCATGATCGATTCCTAGATGAAGGTAAAAGAGGTGCTTTTTTTAAACTTGACATGATCATTGCCTATTAAGGAGTTGAAATTTAATGTTTTAATCACTTAAATTCAATAGTGTTAGTGTATATAGACAGACATGTAAACATTTTTTTTTGTACCTCGAATGTGATAAAAAAATGTCATTCATATATATAATAGTAGACTAATGTACATAGGTAGATATGAATTCATATGACTTGCAACACTAGATAATAATCATTAGAATATCATTAGAATATTAAATTAAAAGGATAGGAATGAGAGTGGTAGATGTTTTATTCTCTCTTGACACTTATTTGCATCCACCCTTAAGCTTATATCTTTATAATAAGTAAATGTATTACCTTAAATAAAAACAAATATAGCAAATGCCCTATTTAGGGCAAGTAGCTTACTTTTTTGAAATTGTTCAATAATAATGAATTTGCTAGTAATATTAATAACTGAAATATTTTTTTAAGTAATTAAAATTATAAATTACAAGAAGATTTACAAAATATTATATAATATTGATTAATGATGCATAAAAGTCATAAAATCTAGGCGTAGTTTCACAAAAACCATGTGTTAGTGCTAACGAAGTCGCATTGTTGGAGAGTTAATACTGAGTAAAATCGAACACAAGAGTGTCAGAATGTCTATGAGAGTATAGTACTAATGAGAGACTTTTTTATATAGGTTCAATTCCAGGCCAGCAAAAAATGTAATATTGTATGAGAGGGGTTTTGTTTTTTGTGTCAAGTTGTGAGTTAAAATTTCAATCGAAAAATAACATTGTAAGAGAATGAAGATATATGGACTAAAGGCGAAAAATATAATTAATTTTTACTACGCTTTGCCCAGATTTAGTCCATATTGTAAAGCGAAAACAATCTGTTCCTTGGGAACCGTATAAACTACTATTAGCTAAATTGATTTGTTAGTACTACTCCAGACTGTAATCTATTTCTATGAAAAATTTCATCGAGTTCCGTTTAGCTATTCTGGTGTGATTGAGTATCAAACATCCAACCATCCGAGCTTTCGTCTTTATACATTAATAGGATTAATAATATAAGGAAATATTAAAAAATTAATGTAATTATTTAAATACAACTAATAAAAAGAAACTAATAAAAAAAGAAACTAACTAGTAATTTAATATGTTTTAATGTTTTATCTCAAAACCGATTTAGGCGTAGGTTCCTCTTGTGTGTAAATACATATAAACTTTCCTCTTGAATCACTCTATCTATTTAAAAACCGCATGAAAATCCGTTGCGTAGTTTTAGATATCTTAGCATACATAGGGACAGACAGTGGAAAGTGACTTTGTTTTATACTTTGAATTGATAAATACTACAAAATATTTAAATAAAATTAATTATTTCAAAACATAAAATATTCCATAACATTTCCATTTTAAAAATCGTATACATTAGGTTTACGTCTACAGAAGATATGAAGAACTATTGATGTTCACTACAAAAACCCATACTAATGTTCCAGGGTCACTAACGAAGCGGCATTGTTGGCATATAGTACCGAGCAAAATCGACTTTTCTATAGACTCGACTTAAGTTAAATACTTTTAAAATATTATAAGCGTTAGTTAAATATATAATAATAATAAAAGACAAAAAATATATTTAAAATAGATTAATTTTTTTATTTTTTTTTAAATGTATATATTTCTTTATATACTTATACCCGTCACAATCTAAGAAGTCGGATTTGACACTTCATCAAAATTCAACAACTTGCCTTGTAACGGCGGGCACAAAATATTATTTATTACTACGAAGTTAGAGCTGCACAATTGCTTAAAATTTTTTCAATTACATCTACATATTTATTATAATAATTACCCAAAAAGTAATTTTATGATTTACTTTCATACATTTGACAGATCTATGTCAAATCCGACTTCTTAGATTGTGACGAGTAGGTATAATAGTTCTTTTATTTATAGGAAATTGCATCCCATTACTTCATACAATGTAAAAGAAACACATCTATGGTTTTTTCTTATTTAAATTAAATACGAACAAACTAATAAACGTTCCTGCCATTTAAAACACTAGTAAGGATATAACTAAAAACACAATATTAGAATCATAGGAATGAAATATAATAATGCAATCTATATTTTTTTTATTATACCTAACTATCTTTTTAACATATCGTATATCGTTCCCGACATTTCGAATGCTTTACACTTTAAAGAGTGATCTCTGAGGAATCCAAATAACATAATTTTATTGAAAACTAGCCACTCAGCCTCGCTTCGCTCGGGTTTGTCACGTGTTCCAGACACGGGTTCCGCTCGTTAAAATAAATAAAATTTCTAAAATAAAACCTCCTTTTTTTTGGAAGCCGGTTAAAAAATTACCTAAGTAACGCCTTATAATATTAGCTATCGGCAAGTGAATGTCCCGTGAAGATCGGTCCAGCCGTTTAATGGATTAGCCGGAACAAACAGACAGACAGACAGACAGAAATTTTAAAAATTGTTTTTGTATTGCTAGTTTCGTATATACTTTGCATTGAGTGAAAAGCTGTTAATTTGAAATTAAAAACAGACACTCCAATTTTATTTATATTTACAGATATACGCTGCCTTCTTCACTTTACGCCATACAAAAACAAATCCGAGCAAAATCGAACTACCGCGCAACAATGGTGCGTCCTCAATACAAAATTGACAAAGGCGAGTAAGAAACATGGAATTTATCACCCACTGTCTCTGAACTTTGTGTGTAAAATGTCGAAAAATATTATGTTAGCAGTGTGTTTCAACTTAATATTTTTGACCGATTTCAAAAAGAAAGTACTAAATTCGATGTATGTTTTATATGATATTTTTTATGTATGTTGCTGTATAGTGCTTTTGACATCTAATATTAGAAAAAAGTTTGTATGAATATTATTATGTTACTGTATCACACGGTTAGAGCAGTTTGTAGTGACCCTACTTTCTTGCGCCAGCGGTCGCGGGTTCGAGTCCCGCTGGGACTCAAACTTATATATGTAGTATATCAACTATCTGGTGTCCGTAACACAAGCTGCCTTCGTATCTTACCACGGAACAAGATTGCGCTGTGTGTAATAATGTCCCAACATGTTTATTTAATTATCATGCCGGAACGGCTAAACTTATCTGGATGAAGTTTGACACAAAAATTAATTAAATTTGAATTGTTTTGCATTTGTCTATTTGATATAGGTATAGACATTAAATCTTTATTTAGTTGTACTTTTACATATGTAAGTCTCAATCTTTGTTATAAGGTTTCATCTAGAAACACTCCCAACATTTTATACATTAAAAATTAATAATACCTAGTCAAAGAAAACTTACTATTCTATTTCTTATTATATAATAAAATAATCAACTCGAATCCGCGACATCATAGTTTACACTATGCTAAACGTGCTATCTTTCGTCGTTCGACGTAGTTTTGGTAATATTTATAAAGTTCTAGTAAGTTCTTGTATGAAAAAAAAAGTTTCTTTATAGAATTGAAGAAGAGGAAAAGCTTTCTATTTTATTAATGCGAACTTCTAGTAGAAACTATGAATTCATTTTAATATTTAAGTTACAACAACAAGTAGCTTATAATTATCCTATCCCAAGGTATAGTCTATTTTGTACCAAATTTCATCAAAATTAGTTTCAAGATTCGGAGAAAAGCGTGACTTTGTTTTAACTTCCATATGAACATTCACTATTCCCTATTTCATCCCTACACAGGCCGAAATTAAAACCTCTTACAAAAAATTATTTATTGCTTTTCTTAGTAAGTGCTTAAATTTACAAAGATTCATGGTTTTATGTTTGACAGAGATGAACCATAGAAACTTTCATCACCCATTTCATCGATTCTATTTCGCAATACAAGCAGCCATACCAACCTGCCAGCCAGCCAAGCATGTCCTTTCCCAAAGTCTAGTCTATCTCTGTATCAAATTAAATTGAAAGCACCTTTAAACCAGTGCTTTAGGCTCAAAAGCGTAACAGACAGACAGAGTTTTTAGACTTTTGCATTTATAATATTAGTAGAGATTTTGAAATTACGAGTATTTATTTATTATGTATTATATTATCATAAGATACTAAAATAATTCAATTTGTAATAACGGCCTAACCCGCTGAGTGAACGAACAAAAAACTGCTCTCTGTTTAAAGGGCGCTAGGAAAACACAAAAAATATAAATCTATAAACATATCTGACACAGATGTTTGCACCAACATTTTTCGATTTCTTATCAAACGACATTATCAGATATATTTATTACAACAAAAACTAATATCAAAGTAAAATGCCACCTGGGGTCGATAGTACCCACATATTTTGTGGTAACAGATGCTACAACAAAGACTGAGTATTCGGTAGGCGGTGACAGGTAAACGGCTTGAAATGTGATCAGACGCGGTAGTAAGACATCTTAGTATGGATATGGCAAGAAATTGCAAAGTTTGTTTAAGATTCAGCTAATAGAATATAAAATATTAATGGTAATTTTGTTTTAAATATATCTGTCTGGTACCAATGTAGTATTCATGTCGATTCGCATCACGAGAAAACCAGTTTTTACACTTTAACTTTTTTGACAAACTCAGAATATGTTGATGAAATTTAGTATAGTGATACCTGATTTTCCACGCCAACATATAAGATGTTTTTACTGCGGATACTTTTTACAACTTTTTTTTTAATGTCATCTCTGAAACGTGTAAACAAATTCTTAAAACGTACATAAAAAGAACCTAAGCGATGGTAAGTCGCTAGTTTTTTTAAATTTCTACTGTGAAAAGACTTAAAATAATTAAGTCTACTAACTAAACAAATTAGTCTCCTGGCAAATAAATAAATATTAATAATAATTTATTAAACTACAGAAATATATACCCAAATAAAAAAATACATGTCTTATCCATATAAAGATAACAGTACTAATCTACAAATTGTGCTATATTATTCGTGAACGATAGTAATTTATCTCGTTTGGCCACAAAGAGAACGAAAACATTGTTCATAATATTGACACGTTTTTGTTCAATCCCATTGGGGTCGAAAGGACCCCCACTTATCGTTTTATTGTCGCTTTGACTTTTGCTGTTTGGTACAAAATCAGGATAAGTAGCGTTTGTAAGAAGCTTCTTTACTTAAAAATAAGAAAAATATTTTTAATTACAAGCTATTACTAATTAACTTATCCTAGCTTAGTCATATCAGTAGTGTTTTCATGAAAACACACACATACATACTCACACACACCAACATAATTAGCACATTATTTTATAAAAGCTTTTTCATTTACATATATTATGTACATTTTTCAGTAACAAAGTAGAATAACATACAATACATAATTAATTGCGCTAGATGAAGTAGGTTCGATTCCCGCACTTGGTACATTAATTTAATTTCTGAGAAGGAATAGCCATATGCTAATTCAATTCATATTCAAAATCGCTTCCGCCTAAAACTTATGGCGTATTGCGAAATTTACTTATTTGCCCCTAAAATATTTTGAGAGATCGTGTCAAATGATTCCATTACATGCTATTGTTCGATGACAATGTAAGGGGAAAAAGTACAAATAATAAAACTAAGTAAGAATATGTGACTTGATTTTAAAAAGCCCAAATAGTGAACGTATATCTTCAAATCATTAGTCAAGGTCCTTAATTTATTGTATTCATTCCTTGCTACAATACCGTACTTCATACTTAAAAATTGAATAACATTTTCTATTGTCGAATAGGGATATGCGATAAGTATTAATAAGTTATACAAGTTACTTTTATACTGTGACTTTCCTTGCCTTTAGAGGAGGTATTCTTTGGCACTTTAATTTAGAAGTATACTTTAATGTCTTCTTTACATATACATATATTATATGAGATATTTACTTAACGAGATAAACTGAACACATCAGAGAGTGCACTTAACTGGCTCGTAAAATCTTCGAATGAAGTGTGGAACGGAAAAATAATTATTTTTTGGGAATTGAAGTGTTTTGGGGATAAAATATTGAAAACTTGTACTTTAAAAGTAAACTAAGAACACTGCATTTTAGGCCTCTTGTATTTGGAGACTTGTATATATTTTACATAATATAAAGAAGATAAGCTTTTGTGTAGAGATGACTTTTAATAAGTTTCTAATTTAATATATACCTATTCGTAAATTTTCTCATTAATGTGGTAGAAAATAGTTATCTTTCTCTGCGAATGTTAAGAAGATTATGTTATATAATGAAACCTTTATATTACTCTTTCAATCCAAAACCATAAATACTAACAAATTCGCCCCACATATTAAACTTATAAGTTGCTTTTAAGGACTTTTATTATATTTTTACAAAATACAATGTAGCTTGCAAATGTTCAAAAATATGCTTGTAAAATTCGACAAAAGATAACATAAAAAGGCGTGTGGGCGAATTTTGAAAGCAAAATTGTGCTCGATATCTTTATACTAAAACGATTTTATACATTTAAATGATTAAGAAATTATTTACATTTTTTAAAGCAAAAAGCTATCGGACTTACAATTCATTTTTATTGTTGACTATTGAGTCACTCTTACTTCGATCGGGTTCAGTTGGTTTTATATATTTAGAACGTAACTCTGAATGTTTTTCTAAATATAAAGTAGCCTAAGTTACTCCGCATAATATCAGCTCTCATGAATAACATTATATACGTACATACATACAAATTAGATTAATAAAATTTTTTAGTTATTAATAATATTATATATTTTTTAAAATAAATATGTTAGGACATTATTACACACAGCGCCATCTAGTTCCGTGGTAAGCTACGAAGGAAGCTTGTGTTACGGATACTAGATAGTTGATAGACTAGACAATATATAAGTTTCAATACATACATATTATAAATATAAACACCCATGACAGGAGTACAAACATTCGAGTTTAACAAATGAATGCCTGCAGCGGTACTCGAACCTGCGACCGCTGGTGCAAGAAAGTACAGTCACTACAAATTGCGTCAAACGTGTCGTCATTTATTTATTATTAATTCAAATTTATTTCACTTATTTTTTAATACTAATATGAAGCCTATACATAAAAACTCATGACCTCGCTCATTGAAAGCCAAAAGACAGTCATTAAAGCCATACCTGTGTGTTTTAACCAAAATATCTATTGAAAATCTATACTAATATTTATAGCAAAAATTTATTGTTCGAAGAACTAAAACCTAAAAGTCACTCAGCCATTTTATGCCCGCATTAATAAAATTTCGATATTATTAATGATATCGTCCTCTATGCCCTTTCTTGTTATTTTTTACCGTTCTTCGAAGGATACGTTCCTAAAAACAATTGTTTTTTATTTGCTCTTAAGGTGTCAAATATAATTTATGATATGTGTTTATTATTGATATATGGTAGTGGAGCATGGGATCAATAGGGGTATCGATTTTTTAACTTTATTTAAGTTTGGCTTGACTCTTCATTTGCTTAATTTTTTTGTTGGCTATTGCAGTAAGATATGTATTAGGTGAAGTTTCTAAGGACATTCTAATAAAAGCGATTTTAGATTCTAAGCTTCTTTACGTAATTTTTGATTCCATATTTATTATTATGAACGAGAAAGGAACTTAAAGGGAAAAAGTTTGAGGCTGACAATGTTGATTGCAGTGAACATGTAATTCAAAATTAAAACTATTTACTATCCGACTATCGATTTGAAAAATAATCTGATCGTACGTATTGTTTTTTTGTACGTAATCAGCATTTTTGACGTCTAAAAGTCACGATGGCCAAGTGCGAGTGTATGAACTTCATTTGTTTTCAAAACTAACACGGTGCTCACGATGTTTTCTTTCATCGTAAGACAAGTGGCAATTATGCTTGAAATGATTTGAAAATATGATACGTGCATGACCCGGGATTTGAACCCGTTTCACATTGTTACCTAATGGATTGCGTTACTACTGTTTTTCTTAGTTATTACATAATTTATAAAAAATAATAACAAGAATAAACGCCTACATTGGTACTAAAATTGCTTAAGGAAGTTCACTTTGATTATTATTATATACTTTAATAGATTATTATTGATAATTAATCATTGATTACAATACGAATACCCACTGAGACATTCAGCTTTAGTATAAATCTATTGAATTATTATAAATTGATTTCGTTCGATCAATCTTGATAGAGGTTTGATTTGCAACCTTTAGGTCACCTATATAGTTCCTAGAAATACCTTTATTTAGGCACGCTAAAAACCTTTTACATTTCGTAGTGTTATTTATTTAGTTTTGAAGAAATGAGACTGATTATTTATTCTTATATTAGCTTTAATCGTTTTCACTCTTTGTACCTATTTTAAGTAAAAAATATAATATACTAGCGACTCGCCCTCGCTTCGCTCGGGCTCTTCCCTAGATTTAGCACAGGCAAAGCCGCGGGATCGCCTAGTTATGCATATAAACCTTCCTCTTGAATCACTCTATCTATTGGAAAAAACCGCATCAAAATCCGTTGCGTAGTTTTAAAGATTTAAGCGCACATAGGGATATAGGGATATAGGGACAGAAAAGGCGACTTTGTTTTATACTATGTAGTGATAAAATAAGTGAATTGTATTCTTTTGAGAAATGAATGAATCTTAAACCTCATGTTGGGACATTATTACACACAGCGCCATCTAGTTCCGTGGCAAGCTACGAAGGAAGCTTGTGTTACGGATACCAGATAGTTGATATACTACATACATATTATATAATTTAATATAAACAAAACGACTACAGGACAAACATCCAAGTTTAATATATGAATGCCCCCAGCGGGACTAAAACCCGCGACTGCTGGCTTTCACTACAAACTGCGCCAAACGTGCCGTCAGAGATTTAAAGTAATAAATTTAATTTTTAAAGTAATCATTTTAAGAGATAAAAAATAACCTATGTACTATTCCTAGACTATCTAACTCTGTGCCAAATTTCATTCAGATATAGTTTACTTTTCAGCTTATTTCCTTCGTGGATTTCGGATACTTTATAGGTCATTGATATTGTAACAGATTTATTTCAATGTAAAAGTTATTGAAATTTATAATTATTAATTATATAAAATTATTATAGTATTTATTTATATTTATAATATTAAAATTACCATAAATATAAAAAAGAATCGTAAAATAAAGTTTTAGAATCTATGCTATTTAAATCATAAAAGTTACCTGATGTTTGTTTAAATTAATAATAACAATATTAAAACAAAATGTATATTATTATAAATATAAAATGTATATTATTATTATTTATTTATATTTATAATAATAAAATGATCATAAATATAAAAAAACTCTTAAAGTAAAGTTAACCAGAAGTTGGTTTAAATGAATAATAATATTAAAACAAAATTTAGTAACTTAATATAAAGTATTTATATTTAATTAACACCATAGTTACCTTACAGATATTGACAACTAACGCCATCTAGTAAAGCGAGGACACATCACGTCGAAACTGACAAGGCTTCTGCGCTTCCATTCGAAACGTAATGATTTCTGAATGAACGTGTATATCAATATTGTAATAGCTTCGTTGGTTCGTCTTTATTCGATCATTGGCAAGATTTAGTTATGATATAATTTCTTATTAGACTCTTTAACTTTTAGAAATATTTGTTATACTAATAATAATGAATAGAGGTCGTCTGATAAGATTTTGATTTACATAGTAAAAAAGTGTTCTTATTTGAATAGGCAAAGGTTGTGAGATTTATTTTTGATTTTAAACGAAAAATACAATTTCATTCTTTTATTTTAAAAAGGTTATAAGAATGAGTTGATTTATTCATTTGATGTTTAGATAATTGCAAATGTTTGACGGTTTAAATGAAAGTATCTTTTATGGATTCTTTCACGGCTTTATTTTTATTTTACCATGACAATAATTGCTATATAAAGCATTCGAAATTATTATCTGAAACCAAAAAAAAAATCTGTAAAACCTTTCGTATATATAATAAGTTGACTCATAAGCTTGCTACTTGAGGACATCAAGAGTCAGCAAGTATTAATTTAATTTTTTTTCTTCTTTTCACCAGAAGTTAGGATATAAGCTATAATATGTACACTATTCGTTTATTAGTTGAATCGTTTCAAAGTAAAGAAAAAACAAACACGTATAAAACTTACAAATTGTAGTGCTAAAAATGCAAATATTTTATAATATTTTATTATATAATAAGAATACTTTGAATAAATTAATAGATGTTAGTGTTAAAAACAACAAAAATAAAAAACGCGACTGCGCAAAAAGCGAACTGAGTAGGTAGGAACGAAATGATATATTAGTGCCTAAACCTATGTAGTGTTTTTATGCTTCTAGAGTTTCTCAGTTAGTAGTGTCTCTACCTTCTGCGCCAGCGATTGCGAGTTCGAGTCACGCTGGGGCCATTCATTTGTTGAGCACGAATGTTTGTACTCCAGTCATGGGTGTTTATATTTATTATATGTAATATGTATTTAAATTTATATGTGTAGTATATCAACTATCTGGTATCCGTTACACAAGCCTCGTATCTTACCACTAGATGGTGCTGTTGTCATAATGTATATGTATGCATAATGGTTTTATTTATATAAAAAACTTTTGAATCATAGATTTAACTTAAAAGGTACTATTAACCTAAGTAAGAGTTAAGCATATGTACTTACAAATTAGTAGATATGCAATCTAATAAGACTTACATATTCTAATAAGAATGCTATATAATTTTTAATAACATTTCGTAAAAAATATACTTACATTTATTACATTAAATTTACGCTACATCTTAGCTTAATATTTTTGACTGTTAAAGATTTTCTTGCTTATTTTATTAAAAAATCGTCTTTGGCGTTAAAATGATTAAGCAACTAATCAACGTATTGTGCAAAATTTCGATGTATATATGAATATATAATTATATATTTCAAAGACATCTTACAACAGGTTGACAAAAAGCCTAATATATAGCGCGGAGCTTCAAAAATATTTTTTTTCGTCGCCGCAATCCATTAATATTCAGTTCCTACCGTTCAATCGTAGTTGACCTGAGAATTTTATTCGTGACCTCTCAGTGGGTGAACACTTGTATGTTACTAAATTCACATTATTATATGCTCTTTGGCAATCACTTTTACTTATGTTTATATGCCTAAAGTGAAATCAGGACTGTTTGTGGTCTAATATTATAGCTCGAGGAGTCCTAGATTCGAGTCCGTGCTGGATGAAAATCCTAGGGTTTTCTATTTAAAAATATCTCAGTAGCAGTGACAGTATTTAGGCTAACATTTTTAAAGTGGTAGTGCCATGCTTGCTACCTTCGGGTAGCAACCGAATGGGCCGGCACGCCCCGTATAGTTCGTTAGTACCACTCTCTCACAGAAGACCGGCGTGAAGTGGCAGCTATGCTGTCGCGTTTCGTCCGGTGAGTGAGAGTCCGGGAGGCCCACTCTCCTTCCCCCCTCCCTCTTCCCTTCATCCTCCGCCTTCGTTCCCAACTCCCTCCTCTATCCCTCCCTTTCCTGAAAGGCCGGCAACGCATCTGTAAGCCTGGCTTGCAGATGTCCATGGGCGGAGGTGATCACTTAACATCAGATAAGCCTCCTGCCCGTTTGCCCCTTTTTTACCATAAAAAAAAAAGCTCGAGGGTATGCAGTCCTAGATTCGAGTCCGTGCTGGATGAAAATCCTGGGGTTTTCTATTAAAAATATCTCAGTAGTCAGCAGTGACAGTACGAACGCCTCTAAGAGCCGTTAGTCTTATAGTCCGACGCCTTATCTCTTACTTTATAGTGTCGAGTTGTCGTATGCGCACACGCACTATAATATATCATACCTAGTGCAGCTGGTTAGTTTCAGTTAGAATGGATTTTGTGACCAAAATTAGTTGTTTTTCGCTAAAAATTAGAACTTTTGATGATTTATTGAACATTTCTACCTGTTTAATTGTAAATAATAGGTGAGTATAATGATCTAAAACCGTATAATAAATAATATTTTAACAAACTAGCATACATTATCTACCTTTTAAAAGAGACAAATTTTTATTCGAATGAAGAAATAATCGGGCAAAAATTAGTCACTTAGTCAAGGTTATCTGATATCTCAATATATTTTCGTCGCTATATTAGCATTTGGTAATGCTGAAAATGATAAGCACATGAACTTCAGTGATTCAAATATGACCTGGTTTGAACCTGTTTCACTTCTTCTGTTTCTCCAAACGGGCATTGTACCACTGCGCATCAGTGTTTTATTAAAGAAATATTCATAAATTTATTATGTTTTAATTTTGATATCGGTATATAAATAGAAAAAGACAATACAGTTCAGTATAATTTATTTCCGCTGTTCTAAAGCAATTTGTTTTTGTTTAGCTCAAGTTAAAAACAAATTAAAAACAGCTTGGTTTTATGTAGAAAGTTAAATTATTTTATATTGTTAAAATATTTTCATTAATTTTTAATATTTATAACTATTAAATTTCGACCACTGAAGAAAACAGAAGTCGGGTTCATCATATTATTCATATATATAGCGCGAGCGAAGCTGCGGGAACTGCGAGTGTATTATACATATAAACCTTCCTCTTGAATCATTCTATCTATTAAAAAGAACCGCATCAAAATGCGTTGCGTAGTTTTAAAGATCTAAGCATACATAGGGACAGACAGACAGCGGGAAGCGACTTTGTTTTATACTGTGTCTATAACCAAGCAAGAGTGATTCGCTAGTAGAAATAAGGATAGGATATGACTCAATAAGATCTATAGTTTAAATACTGCTTAAATAACAAGGCATATATTATAATTTAAGTTACCATATGTAAAGGTTAAAGGCATATTGTTATTTGGAAATTTCTTAGTAGTAATATTCTTAGGAAACATAATTTTAACAAAGTAAAATCATATAAAGATTATATCAAGATATTGTATCCACCATATAAAACAATAATTTATTCTATCATAAATATTTTCAATTATTATTAAGTTACGTAATTACCTTACATACCTGCGTTATATTAGTTACAAGTTTTTAACGTGACTTTGTCTGCATTAATTCGATCATTAGAATAGGGTACAAGTTGTGCTTTGCAACACCATCAAGTTGCCAGAATGAAGTAGGTATGTGATCTATGACGACTCGTTTGGCTTAGTTGGTAGCGACCCTACTTTCTGCGCGAGCAGTCGCGGGTTCGAGTCCCGCTGGGGGCATTTATTTGTTGAGCACGAATGTACTCCAGTTGTACTCCAGTCATGGGTGTTTATATTTATAATAAAATATGTATGTATTTAAAAGTTATATGTGTAGTATATCAACTATCTGGTATCCGTAACACAAGTATCGTAGCTTACCATGGAACTGAATGGTGCTGTTGTGAGAATGTCCCAACATATTTATTATTTATTTATGTATAAAATTACCTATATTTAAATTTACGTGATCTACGAATCAACTTTTTCCTAACTGGAGCATCCTGCAATGGGCTATCTAATTGTTATAGATGAATTATATTTCTTTACTTGCGACTTTCTCAGGTTCGGCCCTAGATACGTTTTAAAAGTTAATATAGATTGCTTAGAAATGAGACATTTTCATGTAGTAAAAAGGACCCTATAACTATCATCATATGGTATAGAAGGGCTAGTTTCAGCAACTCGACGACTAAGTGCCTATTTTGCGTGGGAAGTTTCTTTAAATTTACTCTTGCCACCCAAGTTCCTCCAGAAACTTCAGAAGACTTTTGGGCTTCTTGAAGATCTCCGGAAGTGCTCTCGAGGTGCCAAGATGTTGTGCCCATTCACAGCTACTCCTGGACAGTTTAGGAGTACGTGTGTAGTTTCTTCAGCTCCCATGTAAGCTCTATTATAAACTATCATCATATCAAATTGCATTAAAATTTGTCAAGTTGTTATCTTGTGATGATGTCATCGATTATTATTATTTTAATAAGATGTTCCTTAAATATTTAATTCACAGATTTTTGATTGAGATTTGATTAAGAATTCTATTATAATAATAAAATACCTCTTATCAATTATCTTTTAATTAATCGCATACCAAAATTTATACAGCACTTTTTATTTAAAATATGTGATGTGTAAAATGCAAATTACTACAATAGTAAAGAAGAAATATAACCTAGCGTGTTATGTAAAGTTAAAAAAACAAATTATGATCCATACATTAAAAATGATATATACCAAATAAATTAAACCTTTAATTAGTCTATAATTTCAAAAAAATATAAATTATTGTTTTATTATGCGAATTTGTCTGTCATCCGCAAACGTATTGTCTAATATTTCGTATTAATTAAATGGCGTATGTTTATTTCTCCCTCCATTTGATCTACAAAACCCCCACTTTGGGGCAGTCAAAGCCCGCTGTAACGGTACAGGCGGGGCCTATAGAATTCACGCCAATCAGTGCCACTGCCGCTACAACGTCAATGTTCTAAACGAATGGATCTAGCTTACATGTCATTTTGCGAGTCGCCGATTGGTCGTTCATATAACCCTAAATTCGTTGATCTACATTCGTGATTTATTTTTATTGATCCACATTATAAAATTTTGAAATATACGCTAAAATATATAAATACGTAAAGCATGTTGAGAGAAAGTAACACACGACCTTCCCACCCGGTGTCCGCGTGTAGACTGACATGAGATGAACGGTGAACCTCTGATAATAAGTAAGAAAGGGATGGTGATATAATCTGTATGTGGAGTGAATAGGATGCCGAATGTGTCTTCTTCGTGAAGTATAAGATGTTTGTACAGTTCCATACTGGCCGCATCCGAGTGAGCCGAGTTTATAATTCGGATGCGCATACGCATCTCGTATAACGCGCGTGACGTACTCTGTGTTAGTGTGTGCAGTGATTATGATATATATAATATATATAGTATATTATATATAATATATGATATATAATAGGCTGGTGTTGAATTTATCAAAACGGAACTGGTGTTACCATATTTTGACACGGTAAGTGATTTTTTTTAATTGTTACAGTATAAAGGAAAAGTTCAAAAGGTCATGTAAGGCTTTAGTTTAAAGTTTTTTAGTCGACCTAGATATTTTTGTTAAGTTAATATGTATATTTTTTATGTGTGATATATGCAATTATATTTATATAATAATTCAATCAAATATATCATGTAGTTCATTAATATATTTGTATTGAAAAAAAATATTCAAAAAATTTAATACGTATTAATATTAATAATTATAAAAAAGTATAAAAATTGTGAAAAAAAAAATCCTTTATATTTATTTTATTATCCTTTCGTTTGCATTCTTGTATATTTGAAACGATAGAGTTATTTGTTTAGTTTTAACTTATTTTTTATAACGTTAAAAGTAGTATTATCACAACATTTTAATTATTACAGGCAATTTTATATACATATGTGAATATTTATATAGTATATATATAGCAGTACATAGCCTCATAATAGTTGTGTTATATATGTTGTATGTGTTATTCACACTTCGCTCAAACATAACTTAACGTGTTTCAAGCACGACGAGTACCATCTGCAAATAGCATTTCCTCAATGATTTTAACGTTATAGTTATTTTAGGGAGTAAGTAAAGTAAGTAAGTATTTAAGTTAGCGTTTTTTTTTTAAATAATTATTTCCAAAGCTAGGTATTAAGGTTTGTGTAGGTATTGATATATGTAAAGAACTATTTTAATATCATTTATCTATAAGTTTGATCTCAATTTTTCTTACAAGCATTTTCATTTTGTATATTTTAATTGAAGTAGTTGATTAAATATGGTTAAATAATAATGTAATATTAAAAATATCTTATTAAGTCATAACATTTACCACTGTTAATGTAATTCAGCACCGATTTTATTATAAATTTTCTTCATTTATTAAATTTCTTCGTGAAGCACATCACTAAGTAAATAACTTTCTTGAAGCTCTACTTTGGTAAGACTGAAATTACAAAAGCTTCTCGAATATTATCTGCATAATGTTTGAAAGAGAGTCTTAGAAGGGAAAAATAACAGCTGATTACAGAAATTTTCCATGACAAAGCGGTCTTACATTTTTCTCTTAGCAGTTCTTCCGATAAAAATCGTCCTTATTTTTTTCTTTTTAATTTAATTTGTGACTTTTAAAGATTGGGTATTTTTTTATTAAGGTAGATTTTTTTAAATATGTATTTTAATAAATAATTTCAATCAAAATTGTTAGTAAGAAGTAAATATAACAAGCAAGTCGTAGTTTTTTTCGTCGGCGGGAAATTCCCTATTCACCATATTATTTAATACATAAAAGTAATGTATATTCGTTGTAATAAAACTCTAAGTAAAAAAATGTTCTGCCTCAAGCTTTTAACGGTAAATAAAGAACCTACTTCGTAACTGTATTTAGGGCTCAAACAAAACGTCATTTTAGTTACAATCGGTAAAGCGAAGAAACCCTAAAAATAAATATTGATTCATACGTATTGTAAAAAGACATTTTGAATTTATTTCTTCATTTTTTTTCATTTCCATACATTTACAATTGTAAAAAAGCTCGTGTCCAAGCTTTTACATAATATTGCTCTCGTTGAACTTTTTTGAAGGAAAAGCATGCTAACAAACTGTTATAGTAAATATAGGTATATTACCTAGTCATATTGTATTCCAAGGGTTGAGAGATAGATTTTATTAGTATTAGTAGTGATAAATAAATAAGTAAATATGTTGGGACATTATCAGACACATCACTATATAGTTCCGTGGTAAGCTACGAGCTACAAATAGCTGATATACTACGCATTTATACATAGTATAAATATAAACACCCATGATTGGAGTACAAGCATTCGTGCATGCATTCGCAACAAATTAATGCCACTAGCGGGACTCGAACCCGCGACCGCTGGCGCAGCAAGTAGGGTCACGACAAACTGAGCCAAGCCTGGGAGCCACCACCGCTGCTATGGTCACCAGTAACCTACTACGATATCTTTTCTAATTTAATTTAAAAAAGAGTGAGATTAAGATAAAAAAATTAGTTCCGCTGAGTTTCTTTCGCCAGTTCTTCTCAGGTCAGAGGTTTCTTCTTTCCGAACTGGTGGTAGACTCATGACGTTCAGTAAGAAATTGTTACAATTTATGCTGAATAAAATATTTTGATTTGATTTGATCAAATTCTTCGCGACCACTCCACAACCACAACCATGCTATTATTATGGTCACCATGGTCTCGACCACGTTTGTATTACGTGTTTGACAATACAACAGATATTTTGTACAAGTTTTTTGTATTCCTTCAATGCTTCACTCACGTGGTACGTTGATAAAAATAGAACACTCCCAGAGTAGCATCGTAGCTTTTTATTGACGTAGTAATTTTTATAATCAGCCTATTAATTTCCATAAAAGAATAAAAGATAGAAGATAAATAATCAAATAGATAAAAAAAGCAATTGTGATAATATTTTTCACAATAACAATAACATCAAAGATAAGTTAAGAAAAATAACGAAATCCTTACTATTTATAAGATTCTATTAATTAAATTAAGTGGGTTAAAATATCACCGACATCACTTGAGACAACATGAAAATCTTATAATATTACTTTATTTTTCCGTCTTTTTGCCGGTAACTTAGTTTAAAAACTCTTCATACTACAAACGTCTAAAGTGGAGAATTTATTCCTTTACCCTATTTTTGGGAATGTCTTTAGATAGATCTTTAGATCTTTCAAAAAGTATTGCGCGCGACTAAGAGGCACTCGTAGGTTTTTGCTTGTAAAAGAACAAAAATCGCTCTTCTAAGTTCATTTTTTATTAATTATTAAAACTAAATTGCTTGTGGCCCGACAAACGATTTGACGGTTTTTTCTTGTATAAACATACTGTTAAGACGCCGGTATCGAGAACGGCCTACCGGTCGCTATAGTGTGGTTGGACCCTTATATAACTGAACAGGAAGTGGTCACCATGGTTTTATTGTTTTAAATAATCATTTGTAACGCAAAGAATGTATGAATATTACGAAGTTTTTTATATATATTTACATTTTTTGCATATTCCTTTATAGATAAAGAATAGATTGTATTAATTTTAAAATCACATTTCTTAAGTGAGTGCAATAAATTAGCAATAGTTTATCGAGAATATGTACATAACATTAGCAGAATGTCATTGATGTATTGTGCGGTTCCATGTAAAGAAAATTTTATTATTATTTCCTAAGCAAAAATCTAGCAAAATATTTCAAAAATAGGTTTATAATTATGTAAGATGACAACTGTTTGAGGTTATCGCCTAATAATTCACAGGTTTAATCTTTTGATAAAATATATTTATTTTATATATATTTATGTTTAAGATAATGAAAAAGCATTTTTTATTCGCTAAGTATGTATGTATAAAGTATTAATAAGTTTGAGGCACAATTCAACATGTTTAACATTACTTTTATTTTTGGTTGACTTTAATAAGATACTAATGTATATTATAAATAAAATAAAATAAATATAAAAATATGTTGGGACATTCTTAAAACAGCGCCATCCAGTTCCGTGGTAAGCTACGATGCTTGTGCTACGAATACCAGATAGTTGATATACTACATATATAAGTTTTAAATACATACATATTAAATATAAACACCCATGACTGAAGTACAGACATTCGTGCTCAACAAATGAATGCCCCCAGCGGTAATCGAACCCGCAACCCCTGGCGCAGAAAGTAGAGTCACTACCAACTGAGCCAAACGAGTCGTCAACTTGCAATTATCAATGTGATATCTTTGCAAATTTTTGACGACACCTTTGGCGTAGTTTGTAGTAACCCTTGCAGTTCCAGAGGTCACGGGATCGAGTCCGGCTGAGGCATTCATATGCGTCATGAGCACGAATGCTTGTGATCCAGTCATGGATATATTTATCATTTATATAAATGCATATCATTTAAAATTAATATAAGTATAATGTATCAACATAAGCCCCGTAGCGCTTATGGAACTAACTGTGTACTAATATCCCAACACAGAAAACATAACCTAACATAAATATCATAGTCATCGAGTAGTTTTTTTTTTGGTGTAAAATTAGTACGCCTTAAAGTCATAAAACCAAAAACTAATATTTTTAATAGACTTAATAAATAATTATTATTTCTAATAACATATTTACAAACTTTTTGTATTATTAGATACAACAATGAACTTAAAAGTCCAATTCTTGCGTGAACTTCATAAATATATCAAAAGATTGACCTGGCTGGCCTACACAACTAAATCTTGCTTTATCCGATCTACAATCTATATTAACATATTCAAAACATAAAAAACTAAGAATAAAAAAGAAACTTAAAATTTTTATTACTTGGTGCTAAAAATTAGCCTTAAAGTATTTAAATCTAATATAATCGAGATTACAAAATCAGTGCAAATTAGGGTAATTTATATGGTATTTTATTGTAAGAATGTTATTATTTAAATAAATATTTTGATAACTGCTTGCTCTTTTACATGAATGGATAAAGCTTAATCGTCGGCATAACTATGTCGATATTTAAAGTTTTTAGAGGAGGTAAGCTTTTGAAATAAAAGCATACAAAAAAAACAATAATATGATAATAAAAGTGATTATTAATAAGTGAAATTAGGTCGTAGAAACTAAAGTGAGGCTGCCCTTGAAAGGTAATTTATTTATATTTTATTTTTATTTTCATAAGAGTCTCTAACAAAGAATACACATGTTACTTTAAAGAAATACAAAAAGTTATTATAAAACACAATATTAGTACTCCTTCAATTATAGGAGACTACAGCTTGCTTATTTATCTAAAACAAAATTAAAATAAAAACAAAATTAACTAAATTAAACTAATAAACGAAAGAAAAAAAGAAAAAAACTAGGCAAAACTAATATAATAATGAATCATTATACTAGGGCTGACAATTGAGTAATTGAAGTTATTATTATTTTACATACGAGTATTAGTTACGCCGACAAGTGGTAAAATAATATGTATTTATACTTTTTTAAGGATACCTTCTGTACAAGTATAGCTTTTTTTTTAAATTAAGCTTTCAAGTGTTATTGTTTATACAGACTTGAACAGTCAAGTGTTAGTTCCAATCACAATAACGTCTCTCGCCAACTGTTTTTGAATACGAGAAAAATTACGGTAATAGGAGTTTTTTATTGCCCTCAATATAATGGTTTGATGAAAATTGATATGTTTGATGTTTCATTTTCAATTGTAATTTTATAGGGCTATGATTAATAAATATAAAGAAATTCTTAGATTATAATATCATAAGGCTATGATTTTCACTTTCATTAGATATTTGTCGTAAAATTTGACTTCTAGACATATTATATAATTATAATAAGCCTGTCTGGAATACCTATTCTGATCATTATTATAGACTCTTAGAGTGTATCTCTGATCTATGACATTTGACATACATTTCCTATGTTCTGAAATCCTACCAATTAAGATATATTTATAACTAGCGACTCGCCCTCGCTTCGCTCAGGCTCTTAACTAGATTTAGCACAGGCAAAGCCGCGGGATCTGCTAGTTATGCATATAAACCTTCCTCTTGAATCACTCTATCTATTAAAAAACCGCATCAAAATCCGTTGCGTAGTTTTAAAGATTTAAGCATACATAGGGATATAGGGACAGAGAAAATGACTTTGTTTTATACTATGTAGTGATAATATGTATATATTTAAAATGTATATACTTATGTGTAGCGTATGAACTATCTGGTATCTATATATATCTAATGTCCCAACATATATATTTATTTATTTAAGATAGACAAAGCATCCACTTACGATACAATCTAAAATTATAAAAAATAAAATTATGAATAAAACCAGAAAAGTTAAACAAGTACTTTTTTACTATTTGAGGTGTTGACATTATAATTTCGTTTTATCACAAGCTATAAATTAAATAGTGGCAAATGAAGACCAAATAAATCTTTAGTTCGAATATTTAAGTATTTTTATCTATTTTATTGACAAGTCTCTTTTACAACTCTGTTCGATTCGATGCATATGCTTAATTCCCATATACTTATATTTGAGTTTGAATTTGATCTACCTCGTAAAAGCTGTGTAAAAGTCGTTTTGTTTTGATCGCTATATGCACGTATATACGATCAATTATCATAAACTTTTAGACCTTCTCAGAGCTTTCAAAGCTTTTAAATAAAGCTTTTGTATTTCAAACGTAAGTTATTGAATCAAGTAAAAATTTATTTAATTCAATAACTGATATTGACAGACAAGTGTTTCATGAATGTTTAGAGTATATATAAAAACTTCTTAAAAGTTTATGTATCAAAATGCTATAAGCTACATAAACTGACTAACTAAATTAGTACCTACTACTGACTAACTAAATTTCAATGACAACGTAGTATTTGTGTGTCAATTTACTCGTACCTAGACAAAATTAAACATATCCTCATCGTATTTTAACGTGAAGCAAGTACCTAACATTAACAAGAGCGTGCAAGGTGATAAATCAAGAAATACACTGCAACTTATATACTACTAATATACCCTTGCTTTGTTCGAGTATTTATCTGAGAGTCATAAAAGCCTTTATCATAAATGTTTTCCTAGATAATATTCTATCTGCATACTACATTTAATCCAAATCAGTCCAGCCGTGACAGCGTGAAAAAGGAACCATACAAACCGACATACAAACTTTCGTATATCTACGTAGATTTAAAATGGTAATTTTCATAGTTTAAAGTCTAAAAATTCAAAATTTAATAAAAATAGCCGAAAGCCAAAATTTTGTAAACATCTTTGAAATTACATAGAACACTGTTTTTAATGATCTTACCTATATTATAAGAAAAGAAATGGCTAACGACTTGGGTTAAGCCTGATTAATTCATGTAATATATTCGATTTAAAATATCATATACGGTGTATACGTACGTTGAGTGTTTCTAGACACGATATCATAATTACCGTTCGATATTTGTTTATGTAAATGTCAGTATAATACTATTTTTACTATTTGGCTTCATTTTTGATATAAACAAACAAACACTACATTTTAAGTGTTATTTTTATGAAAAATATTTTTATAACTATTAAATAGGTAGATAGATTTGGTGACACGTTTGGCTCAGTTGGTAGTGACCCTACTTTCTGCGCCAGCAGTCGCGGGTTCGAGTCCCGCTGGGGGCATTCATTTGTTGAGCACGAATGTTTGTACTCCAGTCATGGGTGTTTATATTTATAATATGTATTTATTTAAAATTTACATGTGTAGAATATCAATAATCTAGTATCCGTAACACAACCCTCGTAGCTTACAATAGAACTAGATGGCGCTGTTGCAATAATGTCCCAACATATTTATTTATTTTCAACATACTTTTTAGCTGAAAATAACTTAGAACTGACTACTTATATTCTAATTTAAAGTAACCGTTATGTTTTATTTTTATGAAAAATATTTTTATAACTATCAAATAGATACTCTTAATTTTTTTATTTATTTATGTCAAGTTTGATTATAGAATTTGTTGAGATGTTTTATAGATATAATAGACTAAGCTATAGGCTATGGTAGTAGACTCTTCACAGGCAGAACTTTTTATTTCGAGTAAGACAAAGTAAAGATAAAAATAAGTAACCCCTTAAGTATATACTTTTAAAATTGAATGTCAAAAATCTTAAAATTTTGTATGTACGTATATTATTAAATCATAATCATTTCGATTATTTCTATTTTATATTAAAATTTCCAATGCTTTCTTACTGCATGTTACATAGTTACATCTTTTATTAATTTCTTTACATAGAACCTCAGTCAAAGAGTCCACAGTCTTTTTTAGCACAGACAAGACTCGAACCCAGTACCTTTAACTTAATTTTAAAATGTATTTTACTACTTATCACAAGCTTTACTTTGCCGTTTAAGTTAAAATCAGCAAAATACATATTTTCAATACAAATAACTGTATATAAACAACACGTATGTAAAGTTTTATGTGCAATTCCAGTTACAGTGTTATTAGAATATGTTCACATTTTACGACTTGTTTGCACTTTTGTGTTATTATATTACAATGAGGTCGAGTCTTTATTTATGAAATCGATTTTGCGTAAACTCTTTCGAATAAAATGATACACATGTTGAAATACTTACTTATATTATAGAAAAAAATGTATATTATAAATATTTAACATTAAAGTGTAGATATTTACTGAGATAGATTATAGAATCTTCTCGAGTAAATATTAAAAAAAAATATTAACTAGTATATTTTGTTGTAGATAGATTTATTTTGAGTTTAAGTTCCGGACGCAACGCTTTTAAATTCTTTACACCAATCACAGATTGGGGAGAGACTATAAGTAACACTTTAAGTTATTTTATTTTCCTCTAATATTTATGTAGCTTCATTTATAAGTAATATGTTATTAAGGCTTAAAAGTTAAAATAAACTTAAATTTAATTTAAAATTTTTGTTTTTATAATTAATGTTAAAAGCAATAATATTTTGATTTTTGAACTGGAGATCGATATTGACGAATACT
The DNA here is from genome assembly GCA_905231865.2 of Boloria selene. Classification (NCBI taxonomy): domain Eukaryota; kingdom Metazoa; phylum Arthropoda; class Insecta; order Lepidoptera; family Nymphalidae; genus Boloria; species Boloria selene. Next base: position 1,114,497 of record HG993145.1, read on the forward strand.
ATCTGTAATAACTAAGTAGAAATTTACCGTTTCTCAAAGTTATATAAGCCATGTTTCTTATATAAACCTATAAAATTATAATCGTAATTTGCATCGTCCTCATTTACGATTTTATCCACATAAATTGAATAACACATAGTTTAAAATACTGAAAAATAACGCTAATTAATCTTGAATTAAGTTTAAAAAATATTAAAAATTGTAGTCAATATGCTATTATTTTTAATAATATGTAAATTTTACATTATATTTTTATACTAATTACTTAAATTTTATATTTTTATATATGTTTTGGGACATTATTACAACAGCACCATCTAGTCTCACCATCCGTGGTAAGTAACGAGTCTTGTATTACGGATACCAGACAGTTGATATAAGTTTTAAATACATACATACATATTACATATATTAACACCCATGACTGGAGTACAAATATTCTTGCTCAACAAGTAAATGCCCCCAACGGGACTCGAACCCGCGATCGCTGGCATAGAAAGTAGGGTCACTACCAACTGAGCCAAACGAGTTTTCAAAAAATATTGATCATTCAGAAGTATAAAAAATTTAACTTATAAATATTTTATAGCTTTTTGCGATGTTCAGAGTAAAATTTATTCGCTTCGACCGTGTATTTACGTACCTACTACTGTGAAGAAACGTTTGAAGTTTCTAAACTCGACAAGTTAACAGTTAAAGCTTCTTGCTGATATATTTCAATGTATAAATAAATTCTATACATGTAACTTTTCTATCAACCTTATTTTAGAAACTGGAAAGTTTCATAAGAAAGCTATAATTTATAAAAACTCTTACTACAAAAACTTAATCCACATATTTTATTATTATAATACGGTTTTTAACTACAATTTTTTTTAAGTAATTGCTTAAGTCTAGGTATCAAACTATAGTGTAGGTACCTAGATAGTGTAAATTCAAGAAAAACAAAAAAATCACTACTAAAATACAGATTGAAGCATAAATTGTGATTTATAATATTACACTTATTAAATACTAGTGGAACCCGCGGCTTCGCTCGCGCTAAATCTAGGGACTAACCCGAGCGAAGTGGGGGTGAGTCGCTTGTTTAAGATAAACATTTCCATCATACATTACATATGTGTAACTCTAGCGGTTTTGGCAGCGCACGCCGGAATAGCTCGCAGGTGGTAGATTTTTTACTACTTACTTGACACTTATCGTCACATTTGTGACAATTCACACAATATCTTTATAAATTGTAGCCTATGTGTTATTCTGATGTATAAGCTATATTATTGTAAAGTTTCATTAAAATCCATTCAGTAGTTTTTACGTGAAAGAGTAACAAACATCCATACATCCATACTTACAAACTTTCGCGTTTATAATATTAGTATGGATTACGTTTAAGAAAAAAGAATATCAAAACGTATTAGATGCATTCTCATTCAACAAGCGTTAAGTTATAAATGGTTTTTCCAAATAAAAGACATCAACGCGCTCACATTTTCGCTAATTTTGTTCTCTGACCTTTAAATTCGGCGATAATCTAATAAATTATGCGCCAATATATCATATAATTTTTCCAAATATCAATGACTATTGTTGGACAATTTGTATAAAATTAATAACTTTATATATAAAAACAGTCGTAGTGTATCAAATGCCATCATGATACCTATATCTTTTTCGATTATTTTCATAATCTAATTATATAGATATACTAGCATTTCCAGTGGCTTCACACGTGTTCTAGAGACCGGAAACCAAATTCTTTCTGAGTCGCGCGGTACGGTACCTCGCAGAAGTAACGCCCGCCCTTCCCGTTTTTGCAACATTTTTCATTGATCCTCCGCTCCTTTTGATCGTAGCGTGATGTAATATAGCCTAAAGACTTCCTCGATAAACGGACTATTTAACACAAGAAGATTTTTTTAATTCGGATCAGTTGTTCTTGAGATTAGTGCGTTCAACTAAACAAACAAACAAACTCTCTGATTTATAATATTAGTATAGATTAAATTGCTGAAGCTAGAGTGTTAAAGCCGTCGGTTTTGCTTCTAGTATCTCACTAGTTACGCCAAAGTGCTATAGTTATATTTAGTTTAAGGGAGAGGGTACACTTGTGTTTAAGTGCAATATTATATCTATTGATCTTAGTTGTCTACCATGTTCGAAACCGATTCATTTTTTTTATATTTAATGTTGTAAAATATATATCAAAATAACACATACAAAGCTTTAATCAAAGTAACTAATTATTATCACTAATGTTGTATAAAATTTAATCGAAATAATTTTACAACAAAAAGCAAAATGTAAACAGTAGTCGCCGAAGTCGTAAATACGCTACTGGTGTCGCCAAATATCAGGTGCGGTATTACGTATTACATAATCTTGAAGGTTTACCTAATACTTATTTTACTTATGTAATACACGTATAGTGTTTTCTGTTATGGCAAAATTGTAGAGTTTAATGGGGCCTTACTGGTGGGTCTGGGATTCGATTTATTTTTTATAGAGTATTCAACTGACTTTAAAAAAAAGGTTTGTAATTTGTTGATTCAATTCAATTCTTTTGATTTTGCGTTTCATAAGAACGTAATATCAGAGAGTTTTTATAGTATGTGATACAATATCTATGCTTAACTGATTTTTAAAATTTGGTTCTTAATAATTTAAGCTAGTTTTTGTCTTATAATTTCAATTAAATAACTGATGACTTCATAATTTGAAGTAATTTTTATAGTCACGTATTAAATCTCAATCAAATAAAGACATCGCCATCTAGTTCCAAAGTAAGCATTTCTTACTAATGCCAGAGAGTTGATACTCTACCCATATATAAATATAAATACGAACATATTTTAAACTCCCATGACTGGAGAAAAATTTTTGATGGTTTTCACACAAATTAATACCTCCACTAGACTAGTGGGACTAGAACCCATGATTGGTGGCGCAGCAAGTACAGAGTGAGCTGAAAGCGTTATCAATTTAATACAATAATTCATATTTTAGCTCAGTTTTTGTAGATTTATAAAACGAATATTAAAATTTAAGCCTTTTTAAAATCATCTTTTTTATAATAAGAAGTTGTGAAGTTTTCTCATAAAATAGAACAAATTTCACAAGTGAAGAAGGTCATCCTAAAATCTCCATGAATATTTATAAACATAGAAATACCATATATTGTAAAATTGATAATAATGATTATTAATTTAATTAAACATCATGTAATATGGTAATATTTACTAGTGATATAATAAAACTTCTACCGGCCTAAGCCCGTTAAAATTTAGAAGCCTGGTTTAATCCGTATAAACTCTCAAGTTTTATATAACAAGATAAAAGGGCACATTATATTAAGTATACACTGTTATGCTCTAAGAGCAGTACACCGAGAAAACTTTTAGTAGGATATTTAGGTGTGTACATAATATTAATGTCGCCTTGACTGATTCGCACATTCAATCTTACTTAGACTATTTATATGCGCATATATTATATACTTTATATGTAAGCGCAAATACAAGTGCACTACCTATTTCTGTCACTCTCATACTCTAGTAAGACTAAATCTACACTACACTTAACGATCAGTAAGAGTTAATGCGCAGGACCGACGGCTTCAAGTGATTCCAGAGCAAACAAAGCAAACTTTCCAACTCCGGAGAGTTACTGAAAAAGATAGAAATACTCAATTACTGATGGTCCGACCTAGGACTCGAACCCTTGTCTCCGAATCTCTGGCCGTATATTCTGGTCATTAGATAACAGCATCAGTATAAATAACAGTATCAGTACTTACAACAATATACAAAGAAAATAACAATGTCTATTTTTTAGCATTACATCGCCATACTTACATAGCTAAGCAACTTTTGATGTAATTTGGCTATTCCATAGAATATAATTTATATTAAATATAACCATATACTATATATTATCTCCTTATTTACGATACAAGCAAAGTCATAGGAAAAATGTAGTTATATTTAATTTAAAAAGGTTACATAATCAGAATGTAAACATGATTTCCAATAGCATATTCTACGCTCCAATTTCGAATCGTTCACACGCATCGCGACTGACGCATCACGTCATGATCCGTCATGCCTTGACGTATCTGTATGACCCGGATCATGAGTTCGAGAGCATAATTGCATTATAGTAAAAAATATTATAAATAATTACACTTCACTAATACATAAATAATGTTTGTTTGTTTTTATGTAAGTTGTCTATGGAATATTTGCTCGAAGCTTTTTTAAAGCTCTTTTACTAATAGTAAGTTTTACCACTACTGAGTAAAGGAAGTAGGCAAAATAATTAGCAAGCAATATTTTTAAAATATAAACTAACAGTAAAGATGTATGTGAAAGTCCGTTTAAAATATAACGTATTTATTTATATACGTATTTCCTATTAGTTGCAACCACCAAACTTTCTTGGTCGTGGCCTAATATATGGGTAGGTGTATAATATATTATGGTAACCATTATTGCGACCATGGTCGTCTATAATCAGATATGATAAGAATTTAGTGAAAAGTCGCTGCAAAAATTTTAAAATGTAAATATAAAATTTTCTTTATGATATATAATGTTTATTTTAGAATTAAATTCGAAAACTACGGCTTTATAGATAAATTTAGTCCCGCTGACTTTCTTTCGCCAGTTCTTCTCAGGTCAGAGATTTCTTCTTTCCAAACTGGTAGTAGACTAATGACGTTCACTAAGAAATTGTAAAAATTTTTATGCTGAATAAAATATTTTGATTTGATTTGATTTGACTTCATTTGAAATAATATCTTAACTGATTGATAATAATTTCAGATTTTTATCGTCACCACGTGAAATGCCACATTTAAACTAGTTAAATATAATGATGTTTGAGCATTTTATATAGCAATTGTAGATCTATGGCCCAAATTTACAAACTCAAGCCCTCTTTAAAGTCGAACCGGACACATCATTTTTTCAAAGCTGTCATGACAAGACACACGCTCGCACGATGACGTATCGTGTCAGAATTCTGAACATAACGACGTACGAGTTAATTTAAATAGTCTGATCAATTTAACTAAACACCAATCGTACATAGATTAATAGGTATTTTATACAGTTTTAAGAAAAAAATAGTGTCAAAAAAACTAAAACATGCTCTCAACTTAGTTTTTACTGTATTTTTTTGTTTCGTTATTAGTTAATGCATTTTATTAGAACATACAAAAATGTATATCCTTGTATTTAAGTCAGGCTAGTTCATGGTAATTGTTATATCTAAAGGTAGGATAAATAAATAAACATGTTGGGACATTATTACACACAGCGGCATCTAATTCCGTGGTAAGCTACGAAGGAAGCTTGTGTTACGGATATCAGATAGTTGATATACTACATATATAAGTTTAAATACATACATATCATAAATATAAACACTCACGACTGGAGTACAAACATCCGAGTTGAAAAATGTTCAATTTACTTATTCTATACTTTTAAAAGCACAAAAATTCACAAACTTTATTAGTATTCATTATATTAACATAAAAACAAAACTGATTATGCAAAACCACATACTGCAGCTAGTATTAAATAAATGACAGAAGTAACTAAACGTTCGCTCGTTAATGGCTACTTTCCTTATTCTAGCCCTACAGTTCAAAAGCTAAGACCACATTACCTACATTGTAACGAAGAATTGTTCTTAATGCTTTCTCCACACTGAAAGGTACGCTAATATTTCCAAACATAGCAACATACTGAGCTTTTTTACTACTATTTTGTAAGAAATATAACATAAAAAAGACATTCTCATATAAGTTACTAGCGAATCAATCTCGCTCCACTAGGGTTTGTCCTCTAATACTGGTACATTTAACTATTAGTACAGACTTTAAAAAAAATAGAAAATTTCTCCGGTTTTCTAGTATAATATGTAATCTCTAAAGTCTATCTATTTATATAAACTGCATAAAAGTCAGTCGCGTAGTTTAAAAGACCTAAGCTTACAGACAGACTGCTGGATGCGACTTAATTTTTAATCATAATATTTATTTATCGGTTTTTATTTAATACACCGCAATCCTCTACACTACTGCTTACCTATTTTAAACTTAAAAATCTATAACCTTTACTAATTTTAATAAAACAATCCCATATATTGAATGTATTACGAAAGCTCTCATTGGTGGTCCAAGATTGCAGTGTAGAGGAAGTTTTACAATAGAAATTCACATGTGAAGGAAACTTGACAATAGCAATAGAAAAGATCGTAAAACCATACAAAACCACATACATCACTTTCCTCAGTCGTAAAACAGTACAAGTAAATGACCCCGCGAAGTTTGTTACGGGTACGTTCTAAGAACTTTTCTATTCATATTGTAAATTGTATTGCCTATATTTATGAATTGTTTGAAATTTTGTAGCTACGTCTAGTAATTAAGGTGTTGTATAAATTCTTTAAGTAATTATTGCCCAGTGGTACAACGCGCTTGGGAAACGAGTGAAGCAGGTTTGAATTCAGAGTCACTCAGATATTTTAATGTGTAACTCATTTTTAAAGATAAATAAAAATGATTTGCACAAAAATTGACGATTGATAAATTGGTGGTGAAGGACAAAATTGTGAGGAACTTATATGATTGAGAGAACATAGTCCTCTAATTCTCACTAGGCGAGCATGGCGATGTATACATACATACATACATATTTATGAAACACATTATGTAATAATAATAATAATTCAAAGTACATGACTCCTAAGTCCTAACGCATGTTAGGAGCTACAAAAGCAGTGAAGTAACCAATTAAATTCACTTATTAAAGGGATATTAGTTCAACATCCTTTTGCAAACAAAAATTATCACCTAAAAGTATTTTTATAGGAATACAAGAGTAATTTTACAGAAATACTCATCTATAAATAATTGTTTCTAAACATACACAAGAAAAACCATGTGAATTAGCTAGTACATCATAAACTTGAATAAATTTACGACCCTCTGTAAAACAATATTTATTAATACAGTTTACAGAACAACACTAACCTTTTGCCATTTATAGCGCTATTCACCATCCAATCTCAATAACTTACTTCTAAACGTTCATACAAACGATACAGCTCAGCTCTATAGAAAGCACGCGAATATGTAAGCATGGAAATTAGCTACCTCTTAACGACATATTAAACTAAAATAAACTTAAATCGAGGCAAGCGTCGGGATACCTATCCGACTTGATGATTACATACCCGGTCTTTATGGGTTGGGGAGTGGTACAATTTATAAGCTTATCATCTATCTATACTAATAATGACATGACGACTCGTTTGGCTCAGTTGGTAGTGACCCTGCTGTCTGTGCTAGCGCTCGCGAGTTCAAATCCCGCTTGGGGCATTCATTTGTTGAGCACGAATGTTTGTACTCCAGTCATGGATGTTTCTATTTATAATATGTATTTATTTAAAGTTATATATGTAGTATATCAACTATCTGGTATCCGTAACACAAGCTTCGTAGCTTACCACGGAACTGGATGGCACTGTTGTAATAATGTCTCAACATATTTATTTGTTTATATTATTATCGATGCAGAGGCTGTTGATCTATAGTTTTAAGATTTTTGTCTTTCAGTGTGTTTGTGAACGCATGACGATGATATCTGGTTACCCGAGCCAACACAATGATTAATTTTTACTTTGACATAGGTATCTGAAAAATGTTGAGTAATTGTATATGTTGAGTAAATGTATATGTATATATAAATAGACAAAGACAAATGTCAGTATCTTTTCCCCTTTTTTATTTTATTTTATGAAATTGAAATAAATTACTTAAAATAAATTTTGGTTAGTTTATTCTACATATTAAGCAATTAAATTAAATTCTATTTAAATACATGTTTTTAAGTTTCATTATCTTTTATCGATATGCTTACTTTCTTATCATATATATATTGTATATACTATCAGTTTGTCTCTTGCACTACACACAATTCAAGTCTTCAAAGTTAACAGAAACAATAAGTTCCCTACAATTAGACTTCTCCTAATTAGTTTTAGCCGCAGTAGCTGGCCAAAAGAGTAATGGGTCCCATAGTATAGGATCAAGACGCCTTTTAAGGATTTCAAAGGGTAAGCCGTATTCATTGAGTTAAGTCCTTTGTATAGTACTTCTGTGTAATCTGGTTTTGTATTGAATGTATGTATGTTGATGTTTTATATAGAGAACCCTTTATATCTCATTTAGGATTCCTCATTAAAACGATTAAAATGAAATTTGATTACTATGTCTATTGTCTACTTTACCAACATAAAAATATATGAAAATATTTTTATTCTTTCAAACATGTATTAATTAGGTAAGACAATATAATTAAGTAATAATAAGCTCTTAACAACAAATCCGTTTAGAATAATATATACGATGTATAAGAAATAATTAAATCCCATTAATACCGTTAGTACCGAAAGCTCGACTAAAAGCTTTCGTGATTGTGTATCAAACCTTCATCCAGAACATTTGATACTACAATCAGGACACTAAGAACCCAAGATGACTAAACGGATCTAGATGAAAATCTGCACACACAAAAAATAATCTCGGGCATATTACAATATGCAATATTACTTTTTGTCCCGAAAAAATGTATGGATCCCGTCGGATAGATTTGCTATTGTTTTTCACTAGGGACGAACCCGATCAAAGCCAAGAATATACAGGTACATATATAGTAGAAGCTATGATTTAAGACATTTAATTTGAATTTATTTAAAACAAGCTACTTATCTTCCCTTCTCTCGGGCTTGCCCCTAGATTTAGCGCGAACGAAGCCGCAGATTTCGCAAGTAAATGTATAAAATTACATACTAAAACCTTCCTCGAGAATCACTCTATACATTGGTGAAAACAGCATGCAAATTGGTGCAGTAGTTTTTGAGTTTATCGCGAACAGACAAACAGACAGACTGACGCGGTTAAGGACTTTGTTTTATAATATGTAGTGATTTACTACTACTGTACCAGTTAATCGTCATTTAAAACAAATAAAGGCTACCTAGTATTTGTAATACTGGAATTAAAATACGAGTAGCAATGTCGTCATACGAGTTCGAGTGAATGCGGTTGTTTGTTCTTCTAACAGTTCACCATTAATTATTTTCTTGCTTATGTTTAAGCTATTCAAGTAAATAATTAATAGTAAAGTTATTATAACACAATTATAACTAAGTTTTAATGTTATTATGTTAAACGATCTTAAAAACGCAGTACGTATATATTATTATTTTATATTAATTAATAAAAATACAGACAGACGTACAGACAAAAATTGGAAATATTTTTTTGCATTTTTTTTGTTTATTTGTTAAGATTTTGCCTCTGTATCGTTAATAAAGACTATTTCAATAAAATTAAAAAATATATATTTAATGTACAGTTTTGACTTAGTTAGAATTCTATGTAACTATAAATAGCAATTTGATAGAAAAACTTAATAATTACTTTGAATTCACTTATAACTTTTAATTATGGCTGAAAACTATTTATATTCTTTAACATTTTAAACAATATATTGACATGTAATGCCAGGCCAGGGCGGCGGCCAATCTCACAAAACTAGTCATCTGCGTAAGAGATATAAAAGTGCACAAGTGTACGCGCAGACACAAGTGCACTCTCTATTCCTGTCACTCTCATACTCCAGTGGGACGACAATTTGGCACAACCAGTGAGAGATCAGGCACAAGACTTACGACTGACTGACCAGGCAACTATACGTGCTCTCCGACTCCGGTTAAGGGTAAAACATCCCCAATTTCCCACCAAGCTTAACTCGAACCGGGACTCAAACCTAGAAACTGACCTCATGCTGTACATCATAGCTACTACACTTAGTCAATTTTAAAGCACGACAAACATTCATACAAACATAATATATCCAAATACAATATTATGTATGTAGATATATGATTAAGAAAGCCAGAGAAGACAAAGGTTGCGTATAATATTAATTATATGTTTGCTTTAATTAAAATGCTATAATTTCGCAAAAATGTAATGAAGTTGGCTGGGAACGTGAATTATGGGGTCTAACTGTAAGCTAGCTTATACCAGTGACCTTAGCTTAAGCAAACCTGTTGCTAATTACAGTCAGTGAAGTCCTAATGAAGATTCACCCGTCTTCGGTCACCGCGCACTTTCTAACGTATTAAGGAGTCAACATTATTAATATTTGATTTTTTTACTAACTTTTCCTTAACTTGTATTACTTAGATAAACTTATTAAACATAGTAGTGTGTTTATAACTTCAATTAAATCTTGTTGTCACTTGAAAGATAAAAATATAATCTAAACACAGTGCTTCGAAAAATACGAAAAGCCGTCATATCTCATTAATTATGTTGGAACATTACAACACACAGCGCCATTTAGTTCCGTAATGATCTACAAGGCTTGTGTTACGTATGGTATCCGTACAGTCCACCTATATAACTTTAAATACATACATATTATAAATATCACATGACTGAAATACAAACATTTGTGGTCAACAAATGAATGAGCTGGACTCGAATCTGCGATCGCTGATGCAGCAAATATTTTCACTACAAACTGAGCCAAACGTGTCGTCAAAGTTATTATAGTGAGTAGTAATAAAATGATTGGTTGTGCAGACATTCATTGTGTAACAGCGTAACCTACATCGATCGGCAGACGAATTATATTAAAAACGTATTAAAATCATCATTATTCTACTATAAAAAAAAATATTCGAGTCTAAGTTTATCCTGAAATTCTTATGATACTATATATTTTATACAAGGCCATAACCTATTTGTGCAATAAATTTCATCCAAATCTGTTCATCCGTTCCTCTGTTATGAAGTAACACACAAACACACATACATACTTTTGAAAGTATTTATTATTAAGATAAAAAAATATATTTATTTATTATAAGTTCTTCTCCTTAACGCTAGTGACAATCAGAACCGACATACGTGACGAGCTATCCGCGAGCCGGCGCGCGCGTGATCATGGTTTTAGGGTTCCCTAAATTTCTGAAATAATTAAAACCTTAGAAATTACTACAATAAAATTGACATTTATAAAGTATATAATGTGACTACTAAATTAAATATATTAAATTAATATTACTTAAAATAAAAAATAAAAACAATTATTATTCATTATTAATTGACGAAAATTGGATTTGGTTTGCAGTAGGAAGGTAGCAACACAGCACTTGCTAGACAGCGGTCGCAGGTTCGATTGCTTTTGTGCGCATTTACTTGTGTGCTGAGTATCATCATATTAACATTACTTTTTTAAAATGACGTATTAGTTTGCAAATCACTTTTATTACGTTAATTTATATATACATATTTATATGTATCAAATAACTAAAAAATATAAAATACAATACTTATTACATTTTAATCAAAAATACTACGGAACCAAAGCGTAGTTTGATAAATAAAAATCATAAATCATTTATGTACATCAAAAGTGTCGGTAAAGTTGATTAGATGCTAAACTTTGACATGCGCTGGAGCAACCAGTTCATTATGTTGTAATAGCCTAACGAAATTATATTTTAAATTGTGTTTATGAATTTTTAAGAGCCACTAAAATGAATGTAAAGCAATCGTTAATACAAAATGCCTTTCAACTGTTAAGTCATACGGTAACCAAATGAGTTTCGATAACTAAATATAAATATTATTGCAAGCTCTATACATGGTATGAGCTGACTGTTTGTTTTTACGTATGTATTCCCATAGGTTTTGTAGAGTATTATTAAGATATATGTACTCGAATGTATGTTCTTTTTCTAATTTAGTATTATTTTCTTTACGTGGTGCACAGATTGTATATCTTTAAGGGTGATCTAGAAATAAGCTACGAGGCTTGTGTTACGGATGATCAGATGATGATCAGATAGTTAATATACTACACATATATAACTTTTAAATACACACATATTATGAATATAAACTCTCTAAGACTCGAACCCGTGGCCGTTGGCGCAGAAAGTATGCACATAAACTGAGCCAAACGTAGAAGTAGAGTTAGATCAGGAACTGCTAGTTAGTAAATTTATTTATTTATTTATTTAAATATGATTACCTACAGTGCATAAAAGTAACATTGTTTAAAAAATAATAGTTATAAAAATAAGGGTTCATCTTTTCTATGTCAATTAAAGATAAACACAACATTCTTAGAATATAAGTAATCTGCTAGTATTATGGCAATTCTAATTTCGTCTCATCTTAGAAAAATACGCCTGTAATGGACATAAGCCTCCTTCACATAACGTGTCTATAAAAGTACAGATCAATCAAAATTAACCCATAGAAAGAATTGTCGGCAGAGTCTAGTCTTAAATAAAACTCGGGTGATATCACTTAAGATGAACTGATACACGTATTTAATTCCAATAAAGCGGTCATTTTACTACTTTCCAGGTAATATTGTAGATCATATCTCCTTAATAGGTTAAAATAATTTAATTACCCCATATTGCTTCGATCAAGATAAACAATGATTTTTATTGTTATATTTTATATTTATACTAGCAAACCTTCCTTGCTCCGCTCGTTCTTCCCAAAACCTCTTTTTTGTATTAGGTTCACAAATTGAATGATAATAATTTAAAAGGCATACAATGTTCATTCTTAGTACAGTGAATACAGCATGCAACGTTTTAAAGATTTGTATAGATTTATAAGAAATCAGACATTTCTTCGCGATAAAGAGCCTATATACAGATAAATATTGTAATACAATATTGTTACCAAATATTTTTTTGAAAAAAGCAACTGTTGAGTTTCTCGCTGGTTCTTCTCAGCAGAACAACTTTCCGAGCCGGTGGTAGTTTACTCACAGACTTACAGACTGACATTTAATTTTAATAATGTAAAAGTGAAGATTCAAAAGAGCTTGTAGAAGTCTATTTGAATACAGAAAAATTTGATTTGATTTGATATTATGAGCCAGATAACGAGTTTTCTTCATACCAAATTTCATCAAAATCTCGTGATGCGATTACAGACAAACAAAAATTCTAAAATCTATAGATTTGGGCTTTGTTTATTTATAATTCAAAAAACGATACATTTTTGCTGAACGATAGATTTCGATAATATTTACCAAAAAATATCATCAGTACAGATTTGACTCACAATTTTATTATATGTATATATTTATGATATTTTATTACAAATGAGCTAATTTAGTCGAAGATATATCTTATTATTTTTTGTATCAAATACCTTGTTTTATGTGCATATCTATGTTAACAAGTTTAGAACGTCCTAATAATTTAAAACTAACGTTTGCTTTGTTTGTTTAAAGAAATGTCAAGTGTGACTCGTTTAATCTTTTATAGGTTCTGTATATTCGAACTGTGAAAAAAAAGTTAAATATGATAGTTTAAAATTGAATGTCCTTTTTTCATATATCTTTAATATGTTTTTTTTAATAATTGAAGGCGAAGGTAAGACTGAAGATGGTTAATCAATCATTATACAAATTAATTAGAAAACAACAAGCTAAGTCAAAGGAAAATATTAAGATGGGTTTCATATTCATATGAAGTAACTATAAAGCTGGCGAGAGAAACTAAACAATAAAATTTGTTAAAAATAAGTTTATATCAAACTTATTTGCAATCTTAACATCAAGATCGAAATAAATATAAGTCATTCATTTAAAACACTACCATGAAATATGTAACGTATTAAATAAAATGATAGCTGTATAGGAAGCATTTATTGTTAAATAGATTTAAAAATGTACATGTAAGCTTAAATATTGAGAGCTTTTTAAAAAGCTCTATCCACAAATCGTATAGAAGAAAGATCGAATCGTCACTTTCGCTTCTAAAGTTGGTCGTAGATTCGATTCTCGCATATCAAAATTTAAAAGGGCTATATTATATACCACTTCGATCTTCATAAAACAATAAATATCTCAAACATACTTAATTGATCATAAAACTAAATCTTATATTAAAATTAATTAGTATTAATTCGTTATTTTCAAAGTTAACATAAGAATTAAAGTTATCATTAGAGCAGGTTATTTACATAATTGTGACTTCGACCCGTTTTGATTTTTCAACTTTCATTTAATTATAATATAAATAGAATATAATATGGTGTTTTTATTTGAATATTATGATGTTATTTAAATTTCTTTACAAATAATCAGTTATAGTCTGATATAAAAATAAACTATATGGGCAATGAAACTACACGTTTACAATAAAGAAAATATTTAGGTTTATTTCATTTATATTCATTTATCTGTATTTATAATTATTTATAGCGACTTAAACTCACTTCACTCGGATTCGTTCCTAGATAAATAAATAAATAAATATTTTGGGACATTATTACAACAGCGTAAAATAGGTATCACGATGACACGTTTGGCGCAGTTTGTAGTGATCCTGCTTTCTGCGCCAGCGGTTGCAGGTTCGAGTCCCGCTGGGGGCTTCATTTGTTGAACACGAATGTTGTACTCTAGTCATGGGTGTTTATATTTATAATATGTATGTATTTAAACTTATATATGTAGTATATCAACTATCCGTAAATATATAGTACTAGCGACTCGCCCTCGCTTCGCTCGGGCTCTTCCCTAGACTTAGCACAGGCAGGCCGCGGGTTCCGCTAGTTATGCATATAAACCTTCCTCTTGAATCACTCTATCTATTAAAAAAAACCGCATCAAAATCCGTTGCGTAGTTTTAAAGATTTAAGCGCACATATGGATATAGGGATATAGGGACAGAAAAGGCGACTTTGTTTTATACTATGTAGTGATATAGTATCCGTAACATAAGCCTCCTAGCTTACCACGGAACTAGATGGCGCTGTGTGTTATAATGTCCAAACAACATATAAATTTAATATTAATTTAAGAACAATAGATTTGGCCTCTGTATAGATAATTATTTCAAAGAAATCCAAGATTGTATGTTGGATTAAATGTACAGATCTGACTCAGTTACAATTTTATTAGTATAGAATGATTATTGATGATTATGATTATTACAACAAATAAGCACTAGTAAATTACGTTAGTCTTAAAAAAAATTCAATATAAATATTCATGCTCGAATTTCTCCAAAAAGGAGTGCATAAATTTCGTTCCAACCCGAAATAACATGTCAATTGGCGACCCAAAAAACGTTCCCATAAAAGACTATAATCACATCATACGTCATTGTACCTTGGAATTTATTACTAAACCAGTACATAAAATTGACTTCTGGTATGTAATCCATTGTTTATTTAAATGGCGTAATATTTAAATAATGTACTATGTTGTATTTGGACCGGTTTACTTGGGCTCGCTTTTTTTCCCTTGCTTTTATGGGGTAATCGGCCGTAATGAGAGCGGGTTGGGGTGACTTGAGTGTAGATTGCGAAACGATTGTGCTATTTGTATTTCTAGGATGTTTTGACAAATGTAAGAAATATTTAGTTTGTATAGATTAAGAGATTATTTTATTTTTAAAGTGGTCTTCTCTCTTATTTTAAAATAAAAAGCTTTTGCCGATTTACTGACTAGCGATTTAAACTTGCTTTGCTCGCTTGCCTGGCCTTTTTTTACTTAAATATTTTTCAAGTCCCACTGTTGGGCAAAAGGCTGCCTTCTATACAAGGGCGACCAGATAGTCAACCACGCTGGCCTAGTGCGAGTTAGTAGATTTCACATGTCTTTCAAAAACTTGCTTAGTTCTCTGTAACATGCTAGCTTACTCAAATGTGTTTCTTTACCGTAACAAGTAGTAATCATGAAAATATTAGAGGTGCGAACCCCACATTCGATGATACGGATTTGGCATTTGGACGCATTTTACTGCTCTTGAATCAGACACTGTCTTGATCCTATACGTATTTAGGTTAGGTAGCCTATACTTAAACCTATTACTTTATCTATCTATATATAAAATATCATTAAATTAGTTCAGCCATTTCAAGGTCAAGGAATAATAAACATACATACAAACTTTCACAAACAAAGTTCGCTTACTAAGTATTATACTTGTAAAAAGAAAGTCAAGTTACAAATAATCATCGCTCGCGATCTTTGATCCCATTGAATAACGGTTGACAAAACTAGAAAAGTCGACAATCATAGTGCAAAATACCGAATCTAATGTGACTCGACCATGTCAGTTTTTATTAAATTCTTTCTATTATAGTAGAATCAGTACAATAATAGAAGGAATTTAGTCAGTCAGTCAGTTTATTTTGATCGGCGTAAGACATCCGTAACCGTTATCGATTAAGTAGAGATACTCGCAGTTTATACTTTGTATGTTTAACACGTGTCTCGTTATTTTTTTAAATAAATTAGATAAGGTCTAATGGATCTTTTAAATAAATAAGATAAGGTCTATGGTTTCTAAGAGATTAGTGGTAACATGCTTTTTTTGGGAAATTAAGTAAAACGGGTTCGAACCCCGAGTCCTGCATCTTTGGTATTTTCATGCGTGAATTATTTCTACTTGTCTTACGATGAAAAAAACGTCGAAAGAAAACATGCATCTGAGAGAACTTAGAAAGTTTTCGTAAGACATGTGAAGATCGTCAACCAGTACATATTGGAGTAGCCTGATCCTCATCATGTTAAAGAAGAAGAGTATTTTATGTATACTAAATTCATCTATTTATTATAGAACTAAATTCATCTGTAGAAATCAAATCTCATTTTGACTTCTATCTATGTAATGATTACTCATTGAAAAGTTATATCAAAAACGGTAAAATAATTTTACTTTTCAATAACACTTACAAACACCTAAGCGAAAGTAAGAACATCGGGCCGTACGTTTTCCCACGTACAAAATTGAAATTACTAGGTATTAGTGTACTTAGAAGCCGATTAGTGAGCGAAAGATTTATTCCATACTGCACTTTTATATTTTAAATATAATATTATGTATTATTTTATATACAAACTTTTGAACTTGATATGTTTGACGAAACGGCTAGATCGATTTTGATAAGAATCAATACGAAGAGAACGATACAATAATTTGTACTTAAAAATAGTATAAAGATCATTGAAACTTTTCTACATTAGTATAGTATAAAAATACCTTTTTATTGTCGTGTAAGATTATACAATAAACGTTGACTTGAAAATCTACTGAAAATAATATAAATTTCAATTGTTGAAGTTTTAAACTTATCTGACAACTGATTTTCTTATTTTTTTTTTCTATTTAGTAGCTTTTTAGTGTTATCAAAAAAAACATTTTTAAACATAAATAAATCCCATTTATATGTGTTTTCTTAAAATTTTCAATATAAATATTTTAGTTGAATTTTAATCACTAGACAAATATTATTAATAATAAAGTGTATTGTATAGTTACAAAGCAGAACAAACCTCTTTTCCCAATGCAACGCTTAAAACACCGATAAACTGATTATGATTTCTTAATGAAATTATTATTACTTTAATGATATTATAAAATTCAGATTAGTTGTAATCACACTATCATGATAGGTTAAACTAAGGCTATGATGGGTCGCGGGTTCAAATTTTTATTAACTTTTTTTTTTTATGGTAAATAGGGGGCAAACGGGCAGGAGGCTCACCTGATGGAAAGTGATCACCTCTGCCCATGGACATCTGCAAGCCAGGCTTGCAGATGCGTTGCCGGCCTTTTAGGAAAGGGAGGGATGGAGGAGGGAGGGAAGTGGGAGGGAGGGGGGAACGAAGGCGGAGGATGAAGGGAAGAGGGAGGGGGGAAGGAGAGTGGGCTTCCCGGACTCTCACTCACCGGACGAAACGCGACAGCATAGCTGCCACTTCACGCCGGCCTTCTGTGAGAGAGTGGTACTAATGAACTATACGGGGCGTGCCGGCCCATTCGGTTGCTACCCGAAGGTAACAAGCATGGAACTACCACTTTAAAACTAAATTATTTTTTGTAATTTAACCCGTTATGCTGATGTCAAGCTGTTCAATGGCGAAGATATTTAAAATCCAAAACCATTGATATTATAAAATTAATACGTTAAAGTATTTTGACGTATATAATTAAATTAACGAACTAGTATTATTGACGTATATATGACGTATGATAAAATTTTATTTTCATAGTAAATCGGTATTTTTAAAGGCATAACACCTTTAAAGAAGCTATAGTTAAGTTTATTCTATAATAAGACTCAAAGGGACCGTAAAATAAATTATATAAATCAATATTTTTTATGTACTTATAGTTTAAATTAAATCATTACTTATTGCCATATACATTATACATTACTCCAAATATCATCTTCCATATAAGACTTATAAATCTAAAAAATAGAATACTTAAAAAAAGCATCAAAATTGTATATTGCAAGACTGACAATAGGCACAAAAGCGTTTGCCGCAACAGAAGTTTACCAACAAACTGTTGTGCCGCGTGATTAATTTAACTGGCGCATTGTGATGCCCCATTTTAATACAACTTTTGATATTTATCTCTTTGTCACAATGCACAATGCAGATGCGTGCACAGTTTATGCAGCTTTTTTAGCAAGTTTTTTAATCTATACTAATATTATAAAGAGGAAAGATTTGTATGTAAGTATGTTTGTAACGATTTATCTCAAAAAGTACTGGACCGATTTTAAAAATTCTTTCACCATTTGAATTCTAAATTATCACTGATTAATATAGGCTATTTTAATTGGATGAAAAAAATAAGGATCCCTACTTAAACTACAATAACAGGAGAGGAGCACGCCGCACATAATATATGAAATAGGTAGCCGAGGAGTATATTAAGGCTGGAGTAATTCTGGAGAATTTTCAACCCAGTGAGTGATCAAATGAAGTTTACTAGCGATTAAAAAATGAACGCGGGCGAAGCCGCGCGTATTACTAGTAATCAATATTTTAAGAACAATGACTTAATATTTATTTATTTTGATTTAATTATGAAATAAATGTAAATTTTAATCAAAATATCTGTTATCAATAAGCTTATAATACATATTGTCTTATAGGATATCGTATATATAACCAGCTATCAAAATACTAGCAGTTTGTGGAAGTGGCAAAAATAATTAAATATGTTGGGACATTATTACTCACATCGCCATCTAGTTCCGTGGTAAACTACGTAGGAAGCTTGTGTTACGGATACCAGATAGTTGATATACTACATATATAAGTTTAAATATATTATTATGAATATAAACACCCGTTACTGGAATACAAACAAGCGGGAATCGTACCCACGAACGCTGAAAACTGCGCCAAACGTGACTTCAAATTAAAGTATCAAAACAGTACAGTGTACTGCATAGTATTTAATAAGATATTTACCGTAATATAAAAAAAATAGAGCAACTTAAAAATGTAGAGTAAGAAAAATGTCGTACATAAATCTATACTATAACTTCCCTCAACGCTATTTATAGTAATGTATTAAAATAAGAAATTCGTTGTATAAGGAGTGATATTTGCTTTAGCACTTCCTGCAGTTAGAATAAAAAATAATGTTATCGTAACGATAACTTGCATATGTCCATATGGTTTCCGTTAAATTCAAGATATTGAAGTAGTTATGACTAATTAGACAAATATAATCATTTTTCTAATTAGTTTAATTAAATTATATAATAAACTAATAATACTTATACTATAATAATTATATATAAATATGAAAGGAAAAGTGCGTCTTACCTATTAATGAGTGCACCTGTCTGAGCAGATTTTGATGGAATTTAGCAAGAATATATATTTTTTAAAGGAACTATTAAATATTTTATAGCTTTCATTGCCTCTACGCTATAATATGCAAATCTTACCTCAAGTATAATATAGTTCATAAAATAAACAGGTATAAATAATGGGGTAATATGCCAAGTATAAAATTTTTAAATATTGCGTACTATATAATACGTGCCACGAAAGATGAGACTTGACTAGTGTTATTAGCGGGGGAGTTTCGTAGGTAAGTCGTGTTAGCAAGAGTTATGTATAATTAATTTCAAGTCTCATCTTTCGTGGCGCGGTCTATACTAACAATTTACAAAATTTAAATCGAAAATATTTAGGTAGTAGTTAAGCTACCATTAGAAATCAACATCATTAGTCACTACGGATTTACGCGTCAATTGCACAAAAACAGTTGACGTAAACAAATTGGCGATTCCCACATAAGAAGGTGAAAATCCTAAAGCAAATACAGGATATTATCAAGACGTAATAAATTTAAGCAATTTTCGTCCATCTTCACTGGGTATTGGGAGGAAAGTCGTATAGCAAAAATGATATTTAATTGAATTTTGAATCAAAATGTAAGAAAAGGTATCCACATGCGCTCTACAAGATTAATGATGCTCTCGAAGTCTCAGCAAGTAGAGCTATTGTCGATTCACAAAAAACACTTTGCGAATAACAATACAATTGTACAACACTTATTCTATAGGGGTAAGGTTTAAAATAAGAATGGGTGCAATAAAAAAGTTGACTAACGATTCTGGTTTAAATCAAAAATTCATGGTATTTTTTCTAAGTTTGACTTCACTTTTATTCTCACTTAAGCTTTGTCGAGCATCTGTTTAATGATAGCACTTTGAATTGCTATTGTATGTGTTTTTGTTTGTTTATCATTCCCCTTTGTAGTACTGTAGCCTTGGATAATTAATTAATGTGGTTTGAGTTGATGTTTGAACCGAAAACTAGTTAGAGCATGCGAATTCACTTTATTATTATAATATGTACATTACCTATAGTTACTTACCGTGGTTTCACTCTAGTTACTAACAACTCGAATCAAAACATCGTTTTCTTAAATCTATTATATCATATTTAATATATAGTTTATATCAACGCTATCTCTTGTTAGATTTTATTACTAACAGTAGTCATTATGATACTTAAAGTAGCCTATCTTCACGCCAAACTTTATCCAAATCTGTTCATCCATCAATGTAAAAAAGCTTTTAACAGTATTATATATAACATTGTAATAGTAATGTAGAAACCATTTTAATTAAACTTCTATACATATACACGTAATTATAAGTTTAAAGTTTCATATAAGTTATATCCCACACTTTATCAGAAGTTATAATTTTAACGATACTAATAATATTCTGAAATTTTCTCTACATATTTTCTATATCATCTAAATCATTATAATCTAAATGCAAGTAAATTGCAAATATGGTCAATCTCATGTCCCAGTTACCACGGTCCAGAGGCTGCATCTCTCCTCACCAAGGGTCGAGGTCATGTACCTTATTATCAAAGCTTTAGAGGTCATATTGCAAGTAATGAGATTCTACTATCATAGTAACTAACGAATAACGATACATTAAAACTAAATAGAGAGGAAATGGATGTAAATGCACTCTGATTTATATAAAATTTCTTTTAACTAAAGGTGCCGACTTAAATTCACTTTAAAAGATACTCATTAAGTCGCTTTAGAGTTCCATGTTTTTTATAAACTACGTTTGAGGTAAATTAAAGCTATTTGTTAGAAGTTTTGTTTGCCTTGTAGTAGTTATAATATAATTATTAAAAATTTGAGCTATATAATATTTCAATATTTAAAATTTTCATATTACCATGTTGGTCCGATGATTTTTTAAGTGTGTGATTTGTCCCAACTTAAAAGATAGATAGATTTATCGTGATTATTTAATTAACTTGTTTGTATAATCATAAAACACGACGGTAATATATAGTTAAAATTGTGTTTAACATCTTTTACGTATTCTTGCGTCTTTCTTCAGCCCTTTTTAACAACCCACTGCTGGGCAATGGCCTCCCTCAGTACTAGCGGCCATAGTCCACCGCACTGGCCTAGTGCGTGTTAGCGGACTTCACAGTTCACATGTGTTTCGAAAACTTGTTAGGTTTTCTCATACATACAGGTTTCCTCACGATGTTTTCCTTCACGGTAATACAAGTGGTAATCGTGATAGAAATGATTCGCACATAAATATCAAAGATGCGAGACCCAGATTTGAACCTGAATCACTCACTCACTCCCTTATTATTCTTGCGTACTCCTTAACTTTTACATTCAAAAACTTTTAATACAACATGTAACCGAAAAAGTCTGAACCCATTTAAATTTTGACTGATTCATTTAATTTTAATCATTATACCACTTACACACAAGTGTTTTATTGTCTTTAGTACAAAACAAGTATAAGTTATTGATTACACTTATAAGTATTTACGACCGACACTCTCTTTATCTCCACCCTCATTAAAAGATACAACAGAATTGATTTGTTTCAATTTTTCACATAACGAAAGTGTTCAGACGAAAATGAAATGTCTTTTGATTTTGTTGACGACACGTTTGGTTCAGTGTTTAGATCCTACAACGGTTGCAGGTTTGAGTCTCGCTGGGGGTATAAATATAGTGTGAATGATCATGATTTTCCTACTCCAGTCCAGTTTTATGGTATTTTCAGTAGTTTAGAAGAAAAGCTTATACGTAATTTAAAAACTATACTAATTTTATATTCAAACGATCTCTATGTTTTTACCTATATGTTATGAGAGAGGAAGTAGAAAATCAAATAGATTTCCTCAAAATACTTCTATAAAGAACCAATACAAATAATTACTTTAAATGGGAATCGAACAGCAACTACCCTATAATTAATTAAAGCAATTTAAACGAATTCGGAAGATATAATTCCAATACCAATACCATTCACAACTGATTTGAATCACGATTGATAATTTATTCATAAAGTAAAACACAGGGAAGCCCACGCACCTCATTTATTATGCTACAAAATTAATATTCATGTTATATCGGTAACATCTAAAGAGTAGTATCGAACTATTGCATATAAATTAAAAAGATAGAAAAAAAATTTAGCTCACTAACTAAAGTAATGGGAGGCTATTTATATAAGCTTAAATTTTTCGATTTTTGTTTAGTAGATTCCTTTTTATTTTACTTTACAGATATTCTGCATATTTGTAATCTCTTAAGATTTCCAAAAAGTTCAAGAAATTAAGTTCAAAGAAAAAAATGTTTAACGAGTGGTCAATCAAACGAGGGCGACATTTTATGCAAGTATTAATTGATGACCATTCCTGAAACTAGTTTATGGCCGTGATAACTAATCAACAAACAACCTATGTCCTTTCAATTTTTTTTCAAAATCTGTTCAGTACTTAGGCGTGAAAGGGTAAAGACAGACTTGTTTTCATTTATAATCACTACATAGTTAAAACAACGTCGCTTTCCGCTGTCAGTCTGTCCCTATGTATGATTAGACCTTTAAATCTACGCAATGGATTTTGATGCGGTTTTTTTAATAAAAAGAGTGATTCAAGAGGAAGGCTTATATGTTGCGCTAGATTTAATGACGAACCCGTGCAAAGCAAGGGTGAGTCGCTAGTATTAGTATAAATGTATGGTTTAATAATTTAAGTAATAATAATAATAAAAAAATATTTAATAAAATTATAACATATTTTGCTTGCGGCTGTACTGTGAAGCTACATTGATAAAAATAGGCAATGATCTAATCATATTAATTTGAATTTAATTATTCCATTCATTAATATATTCTATAAATTACCACATATTCTATATTCTAGGATATAAGCTAAGCTAATTAGCTATTTACATTTCAAACACACAAATCACTGTAGCTATTACACTCACAATTTTTGTGCTTTTAATAATACATGCGGTACACCATCGCTTCGCTTACTTTGTGCGTTTTAAACGTTGGACAATATAAATTTTATAAATAATATTATATTTTATAAGATATTTTTATAAAAAAAAACGCTTGTAAATTTGCGCAAGCCTTTTTGGTCATAAAAAAGAGGGAGAGGGAGGGAGAGATAAAGAGAGAGGGAGAAGGAGGTAGAGGCGAGAGACTACTTTTCATTGTATATGGAAAATATAGAAAAACTAAAAAAGAACACAAAAATCTTGTTTAGATGTTCAAGAAGCACAAACAGACATACAAAAAATCACAGTATTGAATTAAATTATAATTTTCATATAATTATATAATTTATATAACATCTTTTATATTATATATAAAAACCCGTCGCCCAAATATGGCCGATTCCTTACAAGATATGTATTGACAGAGATTGATATTAAACAAATATTTTTTAAATGTTAACGTTTAATTATTTTCGATTTTATAATAGTAAATCACGAAGAATTTTATCTAACGATAGACGAGATAATTTGATTATTTAAGGTATTGAAAAGGAACGATGTATCAGGGCACGTCAAGTATTCTTTTTGTTAAACCATTTATTATTGAAATATTTTTTTAAGTTTATTCGAGTCCGGGAGGCCCACTCTCCTTCCCCCCTCCCTCTTCCCATCATCCTCCGCCTTCGTTTCCCCCTCCCTCCCACTTCCCTCCCTCCTCCATCCCTCCCTTTCCTGAAAGGCCGGCAACGCATCTGCAAGCCTGGCTTGCAGATGTCCATGGGCGGAGGTGATCACTTCCCATCAGGTGAGCCTCCTGTCCGTTTGCCCCCTTTTTACCATAAAAAAATATATATAATATATACATATAGATAAACTTATACATATTCAGTAAGAAAAAATGTATACAAACTTATTTCACTTTAGTTATCTTAGAATAACCGACAACTTAAGAATGGTACAAGTTTGAACCCTACATTTAGTGTGCCTCTTGTGTCACATGACAGTAATATTTTATATTGGAGTACTACTACTATAATAATTTTAAATTTAATTTGTATGTTTGTTTTAACGCTAAAATGGCTGAACAGATTTGAATAAAATTTAAGTTGTTTTCTACTATAGTTTGAAGATATTTCGAATACTTTTAAAGCAACCCACAGTTTGAAGTCCCCTGGTTTAATTTATGCAGCATTCATTGAGATGTTACGTGGGTTTTTAATGATTACAATTGTTTATTAGAGAGTCGAGCTGTGATTTACTGTTCTATGGCCGTACGTAAACATTTATCAAATGAGGCTTACTTTAATCACTAAGTTTCAAATATTGATTAAGATTTGAATAAAAAGTAAATTTATTTTACGCCATATTTTGATTCAATTAACGAGTAATTGGATCGATCGATTATACTTATTTAGAAGCAGAAAGAAAGTAACTTTATCTTAACTGCTAGTGTTATTAATTTACTGAACAGATTTAGTTGTAATTTAATATTTCCCATAGTTTGAGTACCAAAGTGGTAAGACCATAAAATTCTCTTTATTACGAAAATATTCCTATAAAAGGAAGTGTAAGAGATTGGAGGGATATACAACTGCTTTTACATACGAGTACATATTATGTATATAGTTTATGTATTCCATACTAACCGTTAAAACGTACAAGTAAGTACAACATGAAGTAGGTACTAGGGACAAACACCAAGCAAAGGCGTGTCACTATTTTTTTACATTTCTATTAGTATAATTGAGTACTATATAACAGTACAATATGGAATCGATCATTAATTCATGGCAATCGATTTCTATAATAGATTTACAGAAGGCTTCAAATGGCATTCACTTTACTAAGGATAAAACGAATTCAGTAATTTTCCATAGTTTTTTCCTAGATAAATTTTACAATATGTCCAATCATTATTAAGTAGGAAGGAAATATTAGTCAAGGCTACACTTTTAAAGTATAATTAAGTATAATATAATATTATACATAAAATAATTTTGTTGTTCACATTCCAAGTCACAAATCATTATTTAACAAACACTCCTTAATAATTAATATTCAGTTTGACATATTTGTATAGAAATGGTTAAAAAATATCGACTCTATCAAATGTAGAGCTTCCTTTCCAACTATGAGATAGTTCAATTGATAAATTATACGAATTAGATACGCAAAGTATGTATGAGAACATTGTGTGGATCAATTTTTAGTTTTTTCTCAAACTTTGCGGTCGTTTAATATGTATAGGATATTAGATTGTGGTTTTTAAAATCAGAAAAAACTTTTATAATAAAACAAATTGGTTATATTATTATAATGACTAAGAATTAAGTTATAATAACCTTAAGTTAACTAACAATAAAAATTTTAATGGTACCTTATATAGAAGCTGGAAACTTAGTTGTTTTTTATTTGAATTTATACTACCTACCCACGAAATTAAATAATAAATTATTTGAACTAAGTAAATATTACCTTACTATATATAGGTTTACGTTTTTTTATTGATACATTCTTAGATTACGCTGCTAAGTTTTCTGTGATTCTAAAAACTATTTCCACCAAAATCATTTGCCTTGTAACGTGAAAGATTAATTCACTGTTCATTGCTTTTCTGTTATACAATAGTTCTTGTAGTAACTTATATACCTACTAAAAATTTTTGTATACATTTACTAGCGAAACCCGCGGCTTCGCTCGGGCTAAATCTAGGGACGATCCCAAGCGAAGCGAGGGTGCGTGGCTATATTACATATGTCCTGAATATGCTTTAGCTTTTCATCGCCTTACCTACCACTATCTTAGATTAATAACTTAGCAACACTAGTCTTTTATAAGAGCAATAATTATCATTAAATCTAGCCATAAGATTTTAATATCACATGAAATACATAAAATATATTGTATATTTTATATTTGTAATCAAACTGATGCTCAAACACTGTAACCATTAAGTTTCTATCACAGTCATCTTAGAAATATTAATTTAGAATACATTAGACCACCTAGACATGAATTAGCACTAAGCTAGCGTTCCACTGGCGATAAACTACGAAGTAACTTATAATTTTCAGTACTCAAGTTTTAATAGTAATAAAACAGTGACATGTATAATATATATTATACATCTGTTTAAATATTATAACATGATCAAAATACAAAATTTTATTTTATAAATAAAAGAAAAGATGATTGATATAATATATGACAGAATAAAACAAAATAAACAAAGTTATAAATTTATTGGGACATACTGAGGCTTGTGTTATGGATAGCAGATAGTTGATATACTATAAAAATATACCTTTAAATACATACACATTATAAAACTAAACACCCATAAATGGAGTACAAGGTTTACTCATTACACAAACGCCGCCCACAGTGCCCAACGGGACTCGAACCCGCGACTGCTATCACAGCAATTAGGATCATTTAGATAGATTTGGAGTGAAAGAAACTTAGCCAAACAAAAATAAAAAAAATATGAAAAATAATGATTTATATGGACAGTCAGTATGTAGCTAATCGGTGTTAGACACAATGAAATGGCAAGGCAATAAGGTGCCGCTAGATCAGGGCCTTTATATTTATTCATCAGATTAAGTGATCGTAAACGAAGTTAGAAGCGATGACTGAATATGAATCAGGACACACATCACACCGTTACTTTGTTTACATATACATTTTATAAATTGAGTTTTGAATGAAAATTTTTCCGTTTTTTTTTGGGAACTTATTTTGGTTTTTGGTTGATCAACATTATTTAAACGGGAGAAATAATGCGTTTTCTGTAGGTATTGGAAACGTTAAAGTCACTCATGAAAACTGTAAAGTGAATCTAAGAAAATATCATATAATATATTTATGAAAACTAGTAATTTCAGTAAAGGGCAGATTGAGTAATGGGTGATTATTACTTATCCTTTCGATATTTTTTTCTGAATCGAATAAGACGTAGTTATAAGATATTCTATGATTATAAAAATCTACTAAAATAGGCAGAAAATTTGATTCAATTGTATGCCATTTTCTAAATTTCCTCAACGAGAGTCGAACAATAATTTGTCTAAAATCGGCGCATTGAAGAATCAGGTGAAGTTCTTCCGATCCTTCCAAAACAATTCAAACTTTTTATTCGATAAAGGAAAATATTGTTAGGAAGTATGTCTGAGAGCTTAACTTATTTGGACAGACGTGAAGGCTATATAAACTGAGCAACTTAGTTTTATGATGACAAAAATAAAGATTTAAAACATTATGCTCCAGTTTTAACGGCCTATGATGAAATGAATAAATTTATCTTACTGTCCCTCTTTAGATTACTTAGTCGTATTAAGATACGAGCTCTCAGATATGCCATGGTTGTTTTCATATAAAATAATATCTATGAATAATAAGTGATTGCCTTGAGTGCTAAGAAGTTTTAGATCTGTGTTGATAAAATCACATCTCATTAAATTCAAAAATATACGGGTGTATTTGTTACTTCTATATGCTTTATTGGTCTATTCAAAATTGGGAAAGGTATTATATATTAGTATTAAGGTATTACACTATATGTTAATTTAAATAGTATGCGAAAAACGCTGTGTTAGACATAAAGCTTACCATTCTTCAATTAAGTGCATTATAATTTTTGGAGCGAATCCTTATTCTTTTTGAAGTGAACTTCTTTAGAATCGTTGTGATTTCAAACTCGATGAAACAAAAATATAAGTCCATAGTACCAGGCACTCAGAGACGGGGAAGAGTTAGCCTTAATTTAAATTCAAGTTTTACTTCTGACATGTGTACTTTGTACACACGCACTTTTTTTTTATAATAATCCTAAATATCTTCGTATAATATTATAAGAATATTTTGATTTGATTTGATAACGTCAGCTATTTCAAAGTTAAAATTCGTTTAACATCAGTCCATAAACAAGTAATCGCAAACAAATAGACATATATTTTAAAATTTTCATATTATGTATAAACAAACATATAAATTTAATAAAAAGCTGTTATTTTGATGTACCACACATACATTACAAGAAATCTTCTTCAGGTGCTAAACTATTAACATTAGAAGGAACTTACTGTTTTCTAGATTTGCGTGGCTAATTATGAAAATAGGTTTTTTTCACAATTATATCTTAGCATAAGGCTACATTCAAGTCTTACCTTACCATTTAAAATTGACTCAAAAATAAATCAATCTAGTGATCTGTATCAACAAATGTTCACTTAATGCTCTAGACAAGTACGTTTACAACGTTTGAGATATTCAAATCACTAGGTTAAGTTCGGACAATGCGCGCTTCATTATTGAACAAGGCCAATATAGACTTAGTTTCAATACATACTTAATTTAATGAATGTAAATCTAAATCACAATCTCATATTATTGCTTGCCATACATTTTTGAATATGTGCTCTACCGCTTCTTTACTCATGTCAGTGTTAGTATACTGTTTTTTACTTTATTTATTTTTTGATATAACAAACAGACACTTCTAATCTATGTATTTGTATAGATAACTAACAACCATAAAAAAAAATCTAAAATGATAAGCATAATCTTCGTCTGTCAAAACTACGCTTTAATTCACTTTAATGTAAAAAACACTTCAATTTGCTGTGTGGAACATTGTAAAATATCCTATCACTAAGACACAATGTACCTATCTTTTAAGTTGTGGAAGATATTTTTGGATAAAGTAATATAAAAAGAATAGCAATTTTTAAATATTTTTCTGTTATCTGTCTGCTTATTTCGACTTATCTCTGAACCTCTGGAACTTCTGAGCTAATTTTAATGGAACTTTCACTGGAACATGATGTTCTAAGGAGTAACTTAGGTTTAATTTTGAAAAAGGGGATTTCCGTATTTTAAATTCATGATTTTTAAAACAATATCCGACAAATACATTTGGAAAAAATATATATGAAAGCTTAAATTATAAGAATAAAACTACACATTTAAAACTAAAAGGCATCGGTTACTATATTATGTAATGTTGTATACGCGCCAATTGAATCAAACGAGTGTAACCAACGTTTACATACTAATAACTACTAAGTCCACCATATCTTATTTCTATCAACAGTTGAGCTCAATATCACTTAAAATATCATTAATTTACATACTTACAAAGTTTCAATCAAAGTAGAATAAAACAAATTCTAAACATTTGCTTACATTGTCACAAGTGAAGCTAAAAAACTAATAAAAGATATCGAAGCTTATGAAATAACCAGTACAAGTACCAAACTAGCTTTCGTCTCATCTTTAATACCAGGCCATATCAGATTGTAGCATTTGTTAGCACTATAACAGCGATATTAACGCTGGATGATCGTCTTCGTAGATGAGATGCACTATACCTTGTCATTTACAGCATCAATAGAAATAAGTGAAAATGTTTGCCTAGCATGTGTCGTCGAATTATGTAAATACTTGATCTAAGCATGAGCTTTAAGCGGAGTTCATTTTTTCAGCAAAATCGTAGTTATTATGACTTAACACGTACTTTTTGTACATACTAGGGGTTCATCCTTAGATTGCTATTTTCTTAATTTTTATAAAAGTTAGCAAACGTATCTCATTATTGAGGTTCTTTTCGAGATAACCAGCTATCATGATAACTATTTTTGACTGTGTATCATCGATTCCAACAATTTAAATTAGGATCCGTCATATTATTATATATTTTTGGAAATTATAATATAAATAGTCATTATTATTCATACAAAAGCCGAATTCATAAGTTTTGAATTTCTGTCTGTCTGTGACCATAATAAGAGAAAACCACTGGGCAGATTTTGATAAAATTTTGTATGGTAATAGCTAATTATTCTGGTTAACATCATCATCATCATTAGCCCTTTTTAACGTCCCACTGCTGGGCACGGGCGTCTCTCAGTACGAGGGGGATTAGGCCATAGTCCACCGCGCTGGCCTAGTACGTGTTGACGGACTTCACATGTCTTTCGAAAACTTGTTAGATTTTCTCAGACGTCATGTAGGTTGATGATGACGATGTTGACTAAGACAAGTGGTAATCATGTTAGAAATGATTCGCACATGAAAATATCAGAGGTGCGAGACCCGGATTTGAACCCGCATCACTCGATTGTACAAGCGACCGTCTTCGTCTTCTGGTTAACATAGATACTTTTTATTGCATAAAAATATGTCATCTGTGATCTTTCTTTCTTAATAAATACATAATGAAGCACTACTTTTAACTAAAATCTACATTATTTACAAATTATTACTTAAATCTAAATTTTTATATAAAAACTGTATATATTTTAACAAATGTCTGTTTATCTTTTAACGTATACCACACAATATTGTGGGTGGTTATAGCCGATACGAATAAAATCATCATACCATTCGCATAGCAATTGAGACACGGTAATAGTTGAAGCGTTTGGATTATTGACTATATACTAGCTCGTAAATTAACGAAATTATAGCTGAGATGTGCGTAAGGGCCTTTACGCATGAAAAGTGTATGGAATAACCTAGATATTTACTATTTTTGTACCGACTTTAAAGAAGAGGTATTAAATTTAAGTGTGCTTGTGTGATTAGCCTACATTTTTTTTTATTTTCGTATGTTATAATTTGGTAGCTACTACTAGTTGTGTTGAAAATAGGGGATTTTTTGTTTCCCAAGTGAAAGCGTTACTACTGGACTACCACTGCCTCGATATCTATATATACATTACTAAAAAATATTCCGAGTCACTAATAAAGCCCGTATAGATTTTTTTGTTATAATGATATATTTATTATTAAATTAACAATATACACGTGAAAAAGCACTTATCTAAGCCTAACCTTAAAGACATCCTCACTGACCATGCACATCTGGCCTTGGCATCTGGCTATATTACTATACAAACTTATCGATTTACTTTTATATATATTTGCTTTTTAATGTCAACATCGTTTTCCTTCAACATT
The DNA here is from genome assembly GCA_905231865.2 of Boloria selene. NCBI lineage: Eukaryota > Metazoa > Arthropoda > Insecta > Lepidoptera > Nymphalidae > Boloria > Boloria selene. Next base: position 1,146,150 of record HG993145.1, read on the forward strand.
TCCTAATAATTTTCATATAAAACTCAAGTATTGTATTATTTTTAGTATTTTATTTAAACGAGTGTAGACTAGTAGCTGAATCTATTATTATTTATATTGTTTTTATGGGTTTTGTTGGCAGAAGGCTATTAGTTTAACGTTCATACCAAGTTTGAAATGAAAGGATATTGTAATAGTTATTTCTTCGGCCTTATGTTGTTTTAATAAAAATAGGTAACTTATTGTATACTATTTTGTCTTTTACGCGATCACTAGAACAAAGATAGTAAATAATGATATATTATGTAATCTGTGCGTAAAAATTGTCTCATATTATAACATGGATTTAAGTTTATTAATATAATTTAAAGCTTTTTCCTCCTAAATATTGTTTCTGACTTAAACTTTGACTCCCTTTACCCATTAGGGGTTAATTTTCTATAAGTTCTTTCTACACTTTATTTATCCATAATTATAACATATTGAAACCTAATATGTAGGTACACACATTTATTTGACATAACATATTTTAAATGCTCTCTGAGGCACGCGTAACGAGTATAACTTCCCAACTCAAGGTTATTACTGAAGCTTCCTAAACAGAAAGACTCAATCACTAAACTAGGTCCGACCCGGGACTCGAACCTAGGACTTTCGGATTTGCATCCGTACATGCTGGCCACTTAAGAAGTGAAAAAAAAGATTAATCACTCAATGAAGCACATTAAAAGTTTTACTTTTAATACTGATCTACTATCATTATTTTACTAAATAGCATCATTTACATTTTATTTTCATGTTGAATAGTCCCTTTAAATAATATAAAGGGCCATTCAAAGTAAATCGAATGCCACACCCCAAATTAATAACAGATTCGGTCGCGATTATATTCATTCACGTTTTAATAATTAATTTCTTAGCGTTGATACAATTACTGGGTACGTTTTAATATAAAATAAGGCTCTGTATACATGAGTTATAATATTGACTGATTTTAATGTCTGTTTTAAGCCTAACAATAATATTTTTATATGACTTTTTCACGATACAACTTTATCTCATGTGGTGACCCTACTCGCAGTGCCAGCGGTAGCGGGTTTGAGTCCCGCTGGGGGCATTCATTTTTTGAACACGAATAATTGAACTCCAGTCATGGGTGTTTATATTTATAATTTATCTGTCTTTAAAGTTAATGTATAGTGTATCAACTATCTGGTATCTGTAACATAAGCCTGGTAGCTTACCTCGAAACTAGATGGCACAGTGTGTGTAATAATGTCCCTGCATATTAATTTATTTTGATTTGTCTGTTAGTATTTCTATGGCACTTTACTCAGTTTATTTAATACTAGCCTTTCCCACGGCTCCGCTCGTGTTCTTAAGGCTTAAAATCAAAAGAAATAGCCTTATTCGATAAACGGACTATCCAACACAAAAATATTTTTTCAATTCGGACTAGTAGTTCCTAAGATTAGCACGTTCAACCAAGCAAACATACTCTTCAGCTTTATAATATTAGTATAGATTTGTGGCTTTTTAAGTCATAGGTTTGGTACTGATGGTATTTTTTATAAGTTTCAGACCTCAAATTCAACTCCTTTTTAAATATCAAATAAGAATATAGTTACTTGAAAGATTGTTATTTCTAGACCAAATAATTAAAACCTGTTTAAAATAAAATATAGAAAAATGATAACTAACGTTGAAAACAAAGTTTACATTACACAAAATATGTCATATTATTTTTAATTTTACTTTGTAAATCCAAGAAATTGCTACATTTAATAGTATGCAATTGTGACTTTTCAAATGTGCACTAGCGCTTATAAAATGCTATAGTTTAGTCGTAAAATAAAAGGATTGAAAGGCTTATAATTGTTTTTACTTCGATGTATTTCAAATAGCTATACAGCGCATATAAAACACCTTATAATAACATCTCGTACAGAAGTCATTAAGGAACTTTATAATTAACATACCTTTTATATTTGTTACTATTGCCTTAGCAATGACAGTAATAGAAGAACTTTTGATCACAATTTTCAAATAAATTGATAAAAACTGTGAGCAGATTTTGATGAAATTTAGTATAGTTATTGCTAGTTATCAGTCAACAAATCTAATTTTGATAATATTTACTGTGGAATAATTTCAAGTCTGAGAAATTTTTAATACGTTAAGTTATTTATTTAATCAAAACTTTCAGTTCAAACAAAATAACGATTAAGTACTAGTAGTACAAACATACCTATTATACCTATTATCGTATATTAATATTTTGTATGCAATGTACGTTGTAATAAGTAACGTAGTGGTAAAGCACTGGCTTGGAAACCCAAATGTTGTTTTTTTATTTTTTATTTATTTATTCGGATCTCCAACAGTTGTACATATTCACTTATATCTAACTTATGCCTTACATCTACTTAAATTACTATGTACTACCAATTATAGGAGAACACATCATTCTCATGTAATCACAGTGTCACAATTTGACTAAGTAATTAATAATAAAAAAAAACAAAAATACTAAATATAACACAATTTTAAGAATAGAAATGTTGCAGCTTCTAACCTACGTGCGTCTCGTATAACGTATTTCATAGTATTTTATTTGCATTTTGAATATGACTTTCATTCTTTATAATGGTTAAATAGAATCTGTCCTATATTAGATACTAGCATTTCCCGCAGCTCCGTACGCGTTCTAAAGACCGGAAACAAATTTTGTTCTGAGTCGCGCGATACGGTAACTCACAGAACTAATGCCCGTCCTTCCCGTTTTTGCAACATTTTTCATTGACGCTCCGCTTGTATTGGTTGTAGCGTAATGAAATATAGCCTATAACCTTCGTCAATAAACGGACTATCCAACACAAAAAGAATTTTTCAATTCTGACCAGTAGCTTCTGAGATTAGCGCGTCCAACCAAACAAACAAACTCTTTAGCTTTATAATATTAGTATAGATTAAAGATTCACCAAATCTGACAATTATATTAAGTTAAAGGGGTTGAATAAGTATTATGAATTATAATTTACAATTTTTTTCCGTTTTATACAACCTCTATCATTCAGATTAGGTTAATTTAATGTGTGAGTAGTTTAGTTGATTTTTTGTAGCATGTTACATTATTACCTATATTAATTTAGGTTTCCATAAAAAACATAGAAATTAAATTACCTAAAGGTCAAAGGGTTAATGGTGTCAATGAACCTGATATTATTTACCTGTTTCCCGAATCGATTTCTCAAGTAATTGTTTTTTTCTGTACAAAGGTGTCGATGTAATAAGATATATCGGTCCGTTACTTGCAAAATGTTGGTGGTCAAATCGATTTTTTTAAATGATACGATGAATCGATGATTTATATTAAATACAAAATGTAATGAATAAGGTGTTTTGTGCCCTGATTTTTGATTTTGGCATGATTCAGCTTATTTATAACATAAATCAACTTCTTGAATTATTCCAAATATTTTGGTTATATTTTTCTTTTATTCTTGTTTCTTATATTTACTTCAATAATATAACTGTAACTTATATATAAGTTATTTAAAGTATTTACTATATCCTTGAACGCATCTGGCTATCTTTATGGAGGCTATTCTAAGAGGGATTCTTGATCCTTCATTCGAAGAAAGCGCATGCTCAATATGGGGTGGCTTCATCATCACTACATAGTATAAAACAAAGTCGCCTTTTCTGTCCCTATATCCCTATATCCCTATGTGCGCTTAAATCTTTAAAACTACGCAACGGATTTTGATGCGGTTTTTTCCAATAGATAGAGTGATTCAAGAGGAAGGTTTATATGTATAACTAGCGGATCCCGCGGCTTTGCCTGTGCTAAATCTAGGGAAGAGTCCGAGCGAAGCGAGGGCGAGTCGCTAGTATTACATAAATTGATGCAAAGGGAGGAAGGACTTCAACTAGACTAGACGTGACTGACAAAAACCCATATAATTCGGTAATTGTAACTTCTGATGTACTATGTTGGTATCTTGCTATAATAAATAATGGTCAGAGGGAAATTGTAAGGAACAATAGAATCTAAAGGCTCGATTCCACGCAGAAACAATGTCAATTTTACTTATAATTTGTTTGAAATAAAACGGACGGCCATTATAAATATTATGACAGTTGTTAATCATTCAAAGTAAAATAAAAATTTCACCCAAATCTATTCAATATTTTTTTTCCTGGTGCGATTACAGACAGACGGACAAAAAATAAAAAATAAAAATTCGGTCTCTTTTCCGATAAAAATGACTATTTCAATTAGATTTTCAAAAATATATTTAATATAGGGATTCGACTCAGAATTTTATTATATGCATGGATATAAATATTATCTCTTCTTATCAGCCCTTTTTAACGTCCCACTGCTGGGCACGGGCCTCACTTACATACGAGGGGGATCAGGCCATAGTCCACCGCGCTGCCCTAGTACGTGTTGGCGGACTTCACGTCTCTATCGACTTGATAGATTCTCTCAGAGATGCAGGTTTCCACACGATGTTTTCCTTCACCGTAAGACAAGTGGTAATCATGATAGAAATGATTCGCACTTGAAAATATTAGAGGTATGAGACCCGAATTTAAACCCGCATCACTCGGTTATCCAAGCGAGCGCGTTACCACTTGGCTACCACTGTCTATGAATATTATATGTACGAGTATATCGTTAACCAATAAAAATCGTATGTGTTTAAGATAAACACAAATCAGTATGTAACCTAAAAGGGGTTAAATATATGCGAAAATAACTTCCTTGACAAATTGAAGGCATTCAACTATTAAACGGAAGATTTATTATTAGTTTTATAGCAATATAGATTTTTCGTACGTAATTTACATATAAAGAATACAAATAAAAATCACTCTCAAAGTATAATGTTCACTAAATTTTACATATTATCTTTTTTACTGCTAGTTTAAGCTACTTTTGATATACTGCAAAATATTTATTTAAAAGAATACTAGAAGGCATGCTTTTAGCTTCTCTACTATCTACGTGTATAAATATATATAATTATTTCATCCATATTTTTTAAAAGTTCTTGAGAATAGTCCGAAAAATCACAAAGTCGGTGCACTTTACCCTATAATGGACCTAGTTATTTTATATTTTAACTTTATTAAAAAAAATCAACTAGAAAACTATATTACAGTAGATCAAATGTTTGAATATTAGAAAAAAATATATGTGTGAACAAACTCGAACCTAAGATCTAAAGATTTGCAGCGAACCAGTTAACTACTAGACCGTCCTTTAAAATATGTATAAAATTATACTTAACAACTATCATTACATATATAGGTATTTAATAATATTAAATGTGGAAATATAATGTTATGTAGCAAAAAACATACTCCGAAGAACTGGCGAAATAACGTGACTAAAATGAAAAAAGTAACAAGTGCTAATATCAATATGGCGTTAAAAATCGCAAACTTTATTTGCATTTTAATACGGAACGTTAAAAGAAACATTAAGTCATCAACCGTTGATTAATTATTAATTTGATCTCACAAGTTATTCACTAATTGGGATACAATTTGGTGATTGCTTCGACATTGATCCTGTCCTTTTGGTTGAAATACGTATAGTAAAGTCGTTAAAATGTATATAACATAAAGTAATTAACTCATAAAACTATTAAAATTCGAACTATCGTTACTATATTTATTTTAGTATAAGGTATATAATAAAGGCGAGTTTGTAAATTGTATTTTCGTTGTTTTTTTATTTATGAGAATTTTTAAGATTTTAGTTAAGCAATTTTTTTTTGTATTTTATAGTGAATTGACACTATGTTTTATACTCGTAACTATGACTTTAGAGAATAAAAATTTGAAGCTTTCAGGAACTAAAAAATAAACCTTAAAAGCTTCTGAAAGTATCAAAAAAAATTAAGAAATGATTAGTAAATATGTTTCGTAACAAATTCCTAACAAAACAAAAACCTCTATTTACAATGTAGGTATTATAGAAAGTATGTTCAACATGTTATTTTTTAATTACTTAAATACTCTTGAATATCACAATGAGTTTGGACAGCCTGACGTATTATTTAGTTTATTTACAAATATTTATTTATAATCGATTCTATTATTTTACGCTGTATATCGATTGTTTTGATTGAATTAAATTAAACATTAATCTAACCAGTGTTATTTATTTTGTTATAGTAAAATGTCAACTGTCAAATTTTTGATAGGTTATCTTAATAAAAATAATGCATGATATAGGAATTTAAATAAATTGATTGGTATTTGGAAAAATAATTGTAATGGCTTCGCTCGAACCCAGCTTTAGATGTCTAAACATAGTTTATTATTTTGCTCCAGGTTACGGTCTATTTTTGTACTAATTTCATCCGAAATCGTTCAGCCGTTAAGAATGGACGTAACAAACATACAAACTATTTTTTTTATAATTTTTAAAGACCCCTGTAATTTAATTCGCTCTTTAATTACACAATACGCATTAATCATTTTTTTATTTATTTAATTAGGTTTGCTAGTGGTTATTAAATTAAATACTACAAAAAAATACAATAATGCATAACCGTTTGAAAGCAAAAATTTATACTAAACTAATAAAAACATACTTAATAGAATTTTAAAACTCCAATTAGGTTACATGAATAAAATTAAATACAATAACTTACAATTAATTGAAAAGGTAAGCAGTATGGGTAGAGACAGCTTATGAACTGAAAATTGACTCGTAATATTTGTATACGTGGCATATTATGGTGTACAATATTAGTCTATCTCGAAAGGTGATTGGGGGGTCGTGTTTGAATGCGTAAACGATCTTACGACGCCCTATTAAGACGGGGGAGCTTCCGTTTGCTCATAGTTGGTAGTACTGGCTTATCTAGCTAAAATATGCGGATACATGTTACCAACCTTAGAAAAATATCACTTTATTCATAAAATACCTTAACAAAGCAAAAGTTGGTCACTAGTTTCTTAATGAACTTTACATTTTATAATTTGAAATGCTCAGTAAACATCTCGTTACTATAGTCTTCGCTCAGCAACTTAGCATACATAGTTGTTAGGCAATTAGTTTCGAGGTTATTTTATATGGTTACTTCGTAACCATTTCAACGTTATTGTTTGGATTTCTTCTATAATCCTATATATCGCTTATCTATACTAATATTATACAACTGAAGAGTTTGTTTGTTTGTTTGTTTGTTTGTTTGGTTTAACGCACTAATCTCAGAAACTACTGGTCCAAATTGAAAAATTCTTTTTGTATGCGATAGTCCGTTTTCCGGTCTTTAGAACGCGTGTGAAGCCGTGGGAAATGCCAGTCTAACAATATAACATTGTATAAGAAAAAAAAATACTTTTAAAAAAATATATAAACACACGAGAGAAACCTAGAGAAACAAGTAGTGCCAATTAAAAATGAAATGAAGAGTACGAAACTTATAAGACTAAGCCATTAATGTAGACATTCTTATTGGACTCAGTTATATTCAGTTATATTGAGTAGTATTTTTTTCTTAAGGGAATAGAAATTTTGAAAACCTTATAGAAATTTGCATTGCCTTCTTTTTGAAGTCGGTAAATATTTTATTTTTATTTTTATAATGTATTTAAAGTTTATTAATTAATTTTTCTTTATCAGAAATGCATTTTTGAACTTACAATTTGCAATAGTACTTTCCCTTATATTTCCATATTTTCTGAAGAACTAAGTTGTACCACTCTCTGGTATGGTTTCTCATATTTCATGATGAGTGAATACTCATCATGAAATTTGAGAAACCATTTGACGTATAAAGATAAAAGGCAGGGAGGTATTTTTTAAGTGGTAATCGTCCTTACGAACGGATTTTGCGACAGGACCGGATTAAGGGATGAGGGCTCTCGAAAGGTTGCATGAAAGTCCTTCATTTTTTGTACTATAAACTTTTAATCTGACAGGAAGCACGTAGGAAAGAACTCAAGAGAAACTAGGGTGAGTCGCTAGTCTATTATAAAACAGTAAGGCCCTGAAGCTAAATGTGGAATGAATGAAACATACTTTGAACACTAATTGACAGCTCCAATAATTAATTATAATTGGTAAATGATTCAGCCATTTTTAATGTGAATATTATATACAATTCGACATATCTGACCTTTTCAACTTTCTAGGCAATTTGGATATGATTATTTTAGTCCTTTCATTTTCGTACAAGAAATCAAATTGATTAGTTTTAGCTTAAGCTAAAATCAAGATCTAACTTGATTTATATAACACCATGTTATTCTCATTAGTATTCACCTTTATCAAATTAGAGTGTCCAACGGTATATAACAATAGAATTAATGACTAAAGTTGTTATTGGAGATAACTTTCGCTTATTAATTTTAAATTGGTTAACATACTATAAGATATTATAACAGCTTACAGCAGTCTTGAGTTAAATAACTAGTCGGAAATGGCTACTGTAGGTTACTGCATTTATTTACGGGGTCTTATAAGGAATGGTCTTGAGTAGCATCTATGTAGGGTTCAGCGGTTCTAATAGATTTCCTTAGAGATTAGTTATTTTTCTACAACAAAAAGTAACCAATATTTTTACCCAAATAACCAGTTATCATACCAAATAACACCGAAATTTGTTCAGTGTTTCTTTTTGTGGCCACAGACAGACAAACAGAGTAAAATTCTAAAACTATAGATATAACTAACATTTCCCGCGGCTTCACACGCGTTCTAAAGAACGGAAACGAAATTCTTTCAGAGCCCCGCAGAACTTACACCCGCCCTTCCCGTTTTTGCAACACTATTCATTCATGCTCCGCTCCGCGTAATTTAGCCTTCCTTGATAAACGGACTATCCAACACAAGAAGATTTTTTTTAATTCGGTAATAAAACTAGTTGTTCCTGAGATTAACGCGTTCAACCAATCAAACAAACAAACAAATAAACTCTTCAGCTTTATAATATTAGTATATAGATTATGTTTTTCTTAAAAAAATATGTAACGAACTGATATAAAGATAAAAGAATTCAATGTTATGTCAATAGATGGCGTTACATTTACCGATTTATTATTCCGATTAAATGAGTGGAAGAAAACATGTTTTTCAAAATTGGTTGTTTTATAATTTATTACAAATTGATTAGATTTCTAACTAATAACAGTTCGTAATCATAAAGATCATTTTTTTATTGGATAAATACAAAAAATATGGAATAAAAAACGATTGACCACGGGTGTGATTCACTAAATTTTTAATACATTAAATGTAAAATGATGTTTGCTATTTCATCACTAATACATTTATTTCAGTTTTTTTTTTGAAAAACATCGTCTAGGATTTTATTTTAAACAAAATATTTACATGTTATACATGAACAATCCTAGCTTATTGCTCTTTCTATTAGTGAAAACTATATCAAATTCTGTCGCGTGATTTAGAAAAAAATAATCCGAACAGACATACAGTAATTTTGTTTTATTATGTACTCGAATGTAGATGCCGAACTTCCAGGAGATTACTTTAAGATAAGCTTTAAGAATTGCAAAAGAACCATAAAGTTATTAAGAATACAAAAGTAGTTCAAAATTTTCAATCTTCACTAATTACTGCCCTCTCGTGTGAAAAGATCATTAATCAAAACAGAGGGTTTATTACTGCTTTAAAATTGATTAGTGAAATACTTAGTCGTTGAAGAATTTGAGTTTGTTTCCATTACTTTTTTTATTTATTCATATGTTATATATTAATTATTACTACGTGTTATTGTCACGAATAATTGACGGTTTCAGTATATTTAATACTACAACGATGCACTAAATTATTTTTTAACAAAAATAAAAACCGACTTGAAAACGTTACAAATCGAAACAAAAAAATTGTAGTCGGAGCAAGCCAAGAAGGACAGTTTTATCCTGCCTTTGCAATGAACTTTCTAACGGGTATTTTGATTATATTTACAAATTGATACATTTATCAAATCGTATTAAGATTATTTTGCTTTGGTTACTTAAACTTTAGAAATATAATTAGGGTTCAGCTCGAAACTTATTAAAATATAACGCTAGTTTTAAGTGTTTTTAATCATAATAAATCTACGAAAAATCCGGAAAAAAGATTTTTGTTTACAAACTAAATGCTATTCATCTGAACCGACTAGAGAGCGCGACCACCCATATAAGTACCACACATATTAATATGCAATTCGCATTCACTTGTTTGCGAACTCAATACGCCCGCCCACAATGTCAGAAATCAAATATTGAAATTATGTTTTACGAGGGCAAAATTCTTCAAATTTTCTATTTACATTTTCAACAACAACGGTATACGCTAAATAGCACCTTATATGTAAGGTGTAAGGATTGAAATTGCGTTATTAATACCATTTTTGGTTGAAACTGGTGCATATAATATGTTTAGGATTGGACGTTGACCTTTTAGGATTCATTTACACCTAAAGCAGAGCTATATCAGAGATATAATATTTTATACTACTATGTATATTAATATTATCTTTAATGTCCCACTGTTAAGCGCGATCTTCAGAATAAGAGGGATTAGGACATAGTCCACCATGCTGGCCAACTTCAAGCAATGTAATCTATACTAATATTATAAAACAGAAAAGTTTGTTTGTTTGGCTAATCTCAGGTACTACTAGTTCGATTTGTATTGAATAGTCCGTTTATCGAGGAAGGCTATAATCTATATTATATTACGCTACGATCAATAGTAGCGGAGCAACAAAGAAAAATATTGCAAAAACTGGAAGGGCGGGCGTTAGTTCTGCGAGGTATCGTACCGTGCGACTCAGAAAGAAATTGGTTTCCGGTCTTTAGAACGCGAGCGAAGCCGCGGGAAATGCTAGTTTATAAATAAAAAAATCTAAGTTGCACAATCCGGATCAGAACCCGCTTCACTTAATTTCCCTAGCAAGTATGTGTTACCATTGGACTATCAGTGATACATCACATTATACAGTTAAGTTTTTCATAACAATTTTATGCGTCCATACAACATTGTATACGATTTGAACGGTCCATATTCTTTCTAATGTTTTGTTTCTATTTTGACCAAAGCCAAGTTCACGCTACTATTTGAAAAGACAAAAGTATTTGGAGCGGAGAGCGGAAAATTCCTTGCTTGAGTGTAAAATGTGTAGCAGTTAACTATAGAAATAACGGTGTATTAGTTATATCTATAAATATAATAATATTATAATTTAATTTTAATATAAATTCAAATCTTTAACATTTTATATGTATTGGAAAACTTTATAACTAGTTATTATTCTCGACACTTTATTTGTAAACTGTGTAGTTTTTATTAGTACATTAAAACGATTTTTAGTACGTAACTAATGTCATTTTATGTTTTGGAACAGTATTATAACAAACTATGCCTCTAATATATCAAACTGTATCAAGGAAGACAGACCAACAGGCAAACCTCATGACAAATTAATCATTATTTAAATTTCTTATTGGTTATTTTCGTGTCTTATACACTGTCTTGGTTACCTCTTCACTACTTTCGTCAGGTCCATGATGCAATGTGCGTAGCAATTCGCAAAACCAACGTTTATTTTTGAACAACTAATTATACATCATGTAGAGTAAGAAAATGAGTTAAGGATAAAATAAAGAATAACAATTACAAGCGATCAATCAAAATATTAGAATTTTTTGATTTAATTTATTTATCGGATGACGTTGAAAAATTGTTAAATGCAAAACATAATCTAGTAATTTCGCAGGAAAATAAAAGAAAAAAATGAAAGAAAAAAGATAAATATTTGTTGGTAATAGTTTTACTTAAAATATTAAATAATTACTACAATACAAGGTTGTATGAAATAAGGGAAGAAATTAATATTAAGTCCCGCGTAACCGCTGAGTCAAAACACATACAACCTATTCATGCCCTAGAAGATGAAAAAAATTTCACGTAATTTTCCCTCAACGAATACTATTTTGATTTGAATAAGTCTTTTTGTTATTACAAATGACATGAAATTATATATTTCAAAATTAAATTTATCAATACGTTAGAATTTAATCACCCAGATATCTTATAAAACAGTAGCAATATAGTGTTTCATTTCAATTAATTGGATATAACCCAAAAATAAAAAATATATGACATACCTTTACCTAACAGACCATACAAAAAGACGGTCCCAAAAACGCTTTAAACATCTAATTAGCATGCAAAAAAATAAACAAACTCAAGGTTTAATCGTGCATCTCAAGTAATTGAATTCTGTTAAAGTCATGTAATACATATAATTACGTACTGATATCCCTTGTCTTAAGGCAAGAGGCTGTCAGCACTTTCTTTTTGCCAGTCGTCAGTTTGTGCTCGCTTTTTGTAGTACTTTAATCAAATATTCGTGGTTAAAATTGACCTTTAATTTGGAAAAGCTTTCTTTTAATTTTAGCTTTTAACCAATTTTGAAAACGGAGGGTTTGGTTATGTTATTTGTCACGCAAACTGGTCGCAAAATCGAAGATATGCTTCTTATCATCTATAAGTTGGTGCTTATTAGAAATGCTATAAATATGAGTTCTCTTTTATCTAACTTTATAGATAAATTTAAAAAGTCATTCTTTAAATTATATAGATTTACCTCTAAATTTTATTATAATATCATCATCTTCAGCCCTTTTTAACGTCTCACTGCTGGGCACGGGACTCCCTCAGTACGAGGGGGATTAGGCCATAGTTGGCGGACTTACACATCTTTCGAAAACTTACTAGGTTTTCTCAGACTTGTAGGTTTCCTCACGATGTTTTCCTTCACCGTAAGATAAGTGGTAATCATGATAGAAAATGATTCGCACATGAAAATATCAGAGGTGCAACCCAGATATGAACCCGCATCACTCAGTTATCCAAGCGAGCGCGTTACCGCTGGGCTTTATTATATGTATAGATTATAAATATAAAGGTACTTAGTTAATAACCTTTTTCCTTACACGTAGGCGTTTCTATCATTCTGTCTATTGGATCATTAGACCTAAAGTAAAATGTCAATTTAAATTACTTCTAGTTAGGGCTATCGTTATTTTGTAACTAATGCGGTACAAAAACTACAACAATTACAGTCTCATATCGAATTTGCTAATATCATGTCTTTTAGAATAATTGATATATGTCGTCATATACAATATTATAAGCTTTTTAGACGTATGTATCAGAGTTAACGTCAATCAAATGAAATAATAACTTCTTGTTACAAAACAGGTGATTTGGGTTTAAATTTACTTATTTAATTGATAAATTGTGTAATTAGAATACACTTGTATTTATATTGAAGTCAAAAATTTTGTACATCACTAGCCTTACCCGAGCGACGTGACGGAGAGATACATGCTAATTTTTTTAAACGAATCCTAATCCTTATAACATCATTTATTATAAGTTAAAATTCAGTCAAAATTACTCCATCCGTTTAAAAGATAATCGGGAACAAAGAGTCAGACAGACAAACTGACAAAAATATTAAAACTGCCTTTTTCTTAAACAAATTAAAATCAATATTATTATTTCTTAAACTTTAACATAAATAATAAAAATACATACACTTATTGAATCCACAGTACCTTCTCTTTTTCAGTCGGTAAAAAATTAAAACTGCTTGCCATGCATATATTTACATAACATGCAAATGCAGTCAGCCTTCGACACTGTACTGTTCACTGCCACTCAGACACTTATTAATTGGTTCATTAATATTTAAATTGTCTTCACACTACAATCATTATAAATACGAAAGTATGTACGTAATCTGTTATTTTTATGCAAATAATTTTGATTTTGATGGTAGTGCCATGCTTGTTACCTTCGGGTAGCAGCCGAATGGGCCGGCACGCCCCGTATAGTTCATTAGTACCACTCTCTCACAGAAGACCGGCGTGAAGTGGCAGCTATGCTGTCGCGTTTCGTCCGGTGAGTGAAAACAAAAAAATTAAACAGATTTTGATGTAATTTTGTAGAATGATAGACTATATTAGATAATGTACCTAAAATATCTAAAAAGCGACATTAATTGATTGTATATTATATAATAAATACTAATGAATGATATTATTTTCTTATCAAAGCTAAATCCTTAAAATTGATAATTTGAGAGAAATAATCAAGTCATAAATTGCCTTAGTATCTATTACTGCATAATATTATAAAACAAAGTCCTCCGCCGCGTCTGTCTGTTCGCGATAAACTCAAAAACTACTGCACAGATTTTCATGCTGTTTTCACCAATAAATAAAGTGGTTATCGAGGAAGGTTTGAATATATAATTTGTCAAGTTTTTGTACATATTTATTTACTAGCGGAACCCGCGGCTACGCTCGCGTTAAATCTAGGCACGAGACCAAGCGAAGCGAGGGTAAGTCGCTAGTATAGTATAATTTTTAATGACCCAAATTAAATATTAAACTCAAAATTTTCAGCACATCATTTCTTAAGCCCGAGCAACAAAATACAATGATGTCTTATTCGCTCCCCAATTACAGATAGCAATCATTAATTTACCATAACTCCGTAACCGCCATACTACATTATTTCTGAAAAATGTAAAATTTCTTTATTAAACCCAACACAATTTGTATAAAAATCTTAACAACACGATGAAATTGGTTTAATTGGACACCTATTTTTTATTGTGACGCTGACAGCTCTTTTATGCAAAAAGTGAGTTATTCTCATGATTTTTAAGTAATCATAAACGGTTTCGAAAGTTTGTAAGCTTTTGGAGTTAATTTTTTACGGGTTAAGAAATAGCGGCCTTGACAAAGATTAAATACCTTGTACGATGTGCTTATTTTGTAATTCCATAGATTATAGAAAAAAAAATTCCAATAAATCCGTGACAAAATCTGAAAGATAGTTTCATTTATAAAAATGCCATTACCAAAGTAAATGCCATATTATGGTCCACTAATACATTTGGTTTCTCACAACAAGCTACAAGTATCTAAACGAAGCGAAGTACTAGTAAATCATTATTTTCTTAAACATCATATTTAACATTTATCCATAACATTTTGGCTTTACTTTAATAAAAAAAAGGTAAAATAATAACAAAACAGTGTTTGGTATCTTCTAATATCGTGAAATATGTCACTATGACACTTGATTGATTGGTTAAAATTAGCTTCAACCTTAGATACTTGTGTAGAAATATTAAAGTTTTTATTACGCCTAATATTGTTTGAACTAAGTAAACATTTAATAAGGCAGGCTCATTAGCATTTCCCTAGCTTTTATGTCGTATATTTCGGAAACGGCTCTAACAATTTCAATTGAACTTTCTATTTAGATAAAATTTTACGTCTTAAAATTGTCTCTTTTGGTGTTTTTTTAAAAAATGCATTTTTTACTATCGAAGTTTGCTAGTGCATAGAATTTTACCATAAACTCGTACAGTACCATAACTATATTCCACCCAAATAAATTCTACCACTTACATCATTCCATTTACAATTAACATTAAAATACCACGTAAACCAGAAGTATCAACGTAAAAAGGCGCATCTGATTTGTCACTTATAATTTCTCACGACCTTTTAATCCGAGACTTGGATCTATTTTTATTAATTTTATTATATATGCCTCGATCCCACAATAAGTCAAGTGTAAAACTTTCAGTACCGTTGATCGTCTTATTTATAGTAGTTTTGAGCGTATCTTCTTTATTAGGTTGCATCACCACTTGTTAATACGTTTATGTTAAAGATGTAGTTTTGGATGTGGAATATAAAATACGATATTTAACTCCCAAAATTGTTATAAATGGCCTGTTTTGGATATTAAAGATTAAGTAATCGGTTTTGAGTTGAAATGAAATAGAAAGCTTCTGTGCCGTTCGTATGCTTAAGTTTTTGAGTTTGATTTACTTTGTTTTTTTTTATATATTCGTCTTTATGGCTTAACTAGCGATGGATTATGAGGGATATAATATACGCCTTACTTGAGAAATGTTAGGTTCTCCATATAAACTCGTTATTTTTGTAAAAAATCCTCCATATAAATTCACTTGTTATTTTTGTAAAACATACTTATTTAGCATCCGTCACTTTTGATGACAAATCAGTTTATTTGTAAAAAATTAGGGTAATATAGGTCTTATTGTATTCTTACGGCTTTTAAGATGTTTTTTGTAAACGACTGTTTTTGCCTGAATAAATAAATAAAAAAAATGCCACTTCCCTTTTCACCTCCTTAAGGGATGATTTCCGGAATAAAAATTATTATTTGTCTCTCCCAGGAAATTACTATTTCCATACCGAATTTTAATTAATTTTCTTAATCGACCCAGCATGAAAAGGTGAAACAGAAAGAGCTACTTTTGAATTTATAATATGAATTTATATTTTAAACAAACATACAAACATAAACAGAAAGCTTTAAAGTGAGTGAATGTGTAGTTTATAGTTTAAGCAAAGTTTTAAAATTATAAAAAATCTTATTAGGTTAAGCTTAGATTAATACATTATGGAACTTAAGTAACATGCATTAAGTATTTGAAAATTTAAAAGTTTGAGTGAAAAAAAAATGTTCTGCATTTCGCCCATACAAATAAATTGTAGAATCTGGTTGTAATATCATTGTCCAACAATTTTTCACATTTTTGTCTGTATGTATATTTGCTATGCCTAATCTTTGGCACGGCTGGACTGATTTTGAAGGGACTTTCACTGACAAATAGATGATGTTATCTGAAATAACTTACGCTACTTTTATTTCAGAAAAAAAATAGCATTCTGCTCAGAAAAATTAAACGTAGCTGGATATGTATCGCTAGTAGAAACAATATAAATAAACAACTCACACAGACAGTGTCACGCGCAAACCCTAGTTTATAAAGCCGTTTCTCAGCGTATACAACAGTTAGCTTACGATTAAAACGTTTTCGGCTATCGTATATCGCCATTATCCTGTAATGACTGCGTATGACCTAAAATATGTTCGTGGTAGCTTCGAGCCACGCCTACAAAAGATTTATGAAGTTGATCGACCGAACCGAAATTAGGTCGAGTTTTTAACAGGTGAAGAATTAAAATACTGTAATTTTTAATCTCCCAGAGTAATTTTGCATGAATATTAGTTATTTACATACGTTTATTGTACGTTACATACGTATTTTAGGTTATATATGACATATATTATTTTTTTTATTTTAATTAAAATGTCAAATATTCGCGTAAATCTAAGAAAATAGACGCTCGTTACTAGTACCATAGTTTATTACATATTCTGTGCTAGTACGCTTAGTACGTACGTAGGTAGTACTTATAAATTACAGAAACTTCCGAGCTTGTCGGTATTTTTTTCGGAAGAGGCACCGGTATAGATATTTCAAAAACAAAACTAAATATAAATGTAAATATAAAATTTAATCCAAATTGTTGTGTATGTATTTCACATGAATTTCTCATTTATTATTAAAAGATGGGGCTCGGCTAATGAACCTATGAAAGTTACAATTGCAAACGAAACCAAAAGCAAAAGCTTGTACATATTTACAATAAAAACGAAAGTTCACTTACGAATTAGTTACAAAACCAACAGTTAAGGCCCTTCCACTTGCAACTCTAACGATAATTGAGTGGGCACTTAGTTAAGCAAATATTGTTAGGAAAGTATTACTTCTACGCAATTTGCCTTAACCATTCACACTATAATAAGTACATGTATATCTCTAATAACGGTGTCAACCAGATACTAAATGAGATACTAGAATCGATGGGTACGCTTTGGATTTTAATATTTCAACTATCTATTGTAATATATAGTATTAAGAGACAGTTTGTTAGTTTGTTTGGACTCGTTTAGAAAGACGTTTGAAGACAATTATATAAATAAAATTGTAGTCTGTGTTTTTAATTTCAAATTTACAACTTTTCATTAAATGCATATGAAAGTATATACGGTACTAACATCAAAAATCAATTTTTAAAATTTTTGTCAGTCCGTCTGTTTGTTCCGGCTAATTTCTGAATCGGCTGAATCCATTTTGACGGGACTTTCAATCGCAGATAGCGTAATAAGGAGTAACTTAGGCTTCGTTTAATTTATCTCAACTAGTGGAACTCGCCGCTTCGCTCGAGCTAAATCTCATATAATATAATATTACAACTAAAAAAAGCGGAATGACTGACATATCCTAGAAGGACAAAAGTCCCTTAAAAAATTAGAAATAAAAAAAAGCGATACAGTCTAACTCGTAGTTACTAGGTATGTATACAAAAGTTTAAACCAAACACGTATCTAAATTATTTCATAACAAGTGCAGATATAATATTCAAAATCATATAAATCTTAACATAATAGTGTTTATTTCTAAGATATTGTTATCAATTTTTTCCTTTATTTTTTGTAGTCCAGTACTTATATTAACACTTCACTTAAAATATCCGCTACTGTGTTGATAAAATCAATAGTGACATCATTAGTCGGTACAAAAATATTTGACTTTGAAACATTTTGTTTGTTTTTATTGGCTAACTTGATATGATTCGATTTGTAGTATTAACTAGTTGTCGTCCATAGCTTTACTCGTATAGACTCTATGAAGCTCTATTCATATAACTTAAGAGGATTTTTTACATAAATAACGAGAATAGAATTGCTTTTAGTCAAGTAAAACCCCTACATGGTATCCATCAGGTCTCTACGTGAGACAATTTCTATGGTTCCTGTAGTGTAAATCCGATGGTATGCAAAGTAGGGCATGGTGACCATGTTTAGAAGTAATACCTTTTAAAGCACTCTCCTTTCTTGTACCGTTTTCACACTTATCAATCGCAATGGACGTGTCGATTTATGTGCGACTCAAATAATTCTATGTCAGTTAGTCTTGACTGGGTTTTGTGAATTAGGAATTTTCTCCAACGACAATTGCTTGGTTAGTATTGATAGACATATATAAATACAACAAGATTATTTATATATTATAGATATTAAATTATCTAATAATAAGTTGAATCTATCATATTCAGATTAAAAATCTCATTATGTGAAATGATAAATAAATGCATTTTGGAAATCCAAAATAGTTATAATTTATTAAAGTAACATGACCATAGGATGAGAAAAACTATAAAACTAGAAACACAAATACATGTTCGAACCCGGACTCGAACCCAAGACGTTATATATACATACGCTAACCGAGAGGACTTGGACTTCTTAAATGATAGTTAACAATTAATGTGTTCAGAACCCTTAGTACGAAAATCTCTCTCGAATTGGTCAATCGACACACGATATGCAGATATATTTTTACTTACTTTATCTTTTATAAAATCATCTTAAAACTTCTTGAAGCTTGAAAGCTTATAAAGCCTTTTTATTTTATTTCAACGTGTCACAAAGGTATCGTTTTAATAATAAAATTAATGGCTGATATACTTATCAATGCTTCATTTTTATTATTTATTGCATTGACTCAACTTGCTACCTGTTTTAAGTATGCGGAATTCTCTAATATGATTATGTTCGCATGTCTGTCTGATTTGATTTTTCTTATTTGTATTATAATTTTATTTATATAGATTTTAGAACTATTTTTAAATTCTCACAGCTAGTCAAAGTATAATGGTATAGAAATACACGGTTTTTACGATTTTTCTTTACAAAATGTTTTTCTAGCTGTAAATAAAACGCGTTAAATGCTTTGAGAAAATCAAATGTATGTCGGTAAGTAATATATATATATAAGTACATATTCGTGGGAGTATTTTATTAAAGTAATGACATTTAAAAGAAAAATGACGAAAATATTGTAAACCTTAAAAACTAACTCGAATCTGGCCAAAAACCAGGCTCGAAACACGATATCCATCCGAGGACTTCAAAAGATTAACTTGATAAATCACGATCATATTTTGTTCGTATACCAAAAAGGACGACCACCGATTGTCAATAACGAAATTACTTAATTAACAAACTAAAGATAATCTGATAAAGTTCATAAAATTCAACCTAAATTTTAGACTTTGATATATCGTTCAAGAATACGATGTAGAGATTATATTTAAACAATTTATATGATACTTTGACAGTCAAAATGACCCTTGCGATTAAACGAGCGGAATAAAATACAAGGATGGACACATTTTTTCGGTAAAATATCTCGGTTTTTATATGAAATACTTTGGAAACTTAATTTGTATTTTTATTTAGTATTAATTTAGTATTTTTGCATTGAAATATGATCTCTCAGGTAGCGGTCTTGCTTTGATTTTGCCCTGACTTTACTCAAGTGATAATAACACTATAGTATGACGTGAAGTATATTACATAGTGAGGTATAAAAAATGGAACATAATAATTATACAATACATAACTGTAAGAAATAATACTATTTTCCAAGTAAATGGGTTGAATGGAATAGTTCTGTAAAGTCTTATAGTCCAATTTTTACCATGTCATCTTCTATGTTTTTGTTATTGATAACACTCTTGGCCAAACTCCAACTTGATTACCGTTGTAAGGTTGCCGGCTTATCGGTGCTTTATAGGATATATTTTGGGGAGTGTTCCCAGGAGCTCTTTGACCTTTTTCCCCCTTCACCTTTTTACCAGCGCACTGTAAGACATCTTGGGCTCATCTTTATATCGTTCATATAGTATCCACGTACACGAAGCGGTTTAAGTCTTCATTTCTAATTCGCACGGCCAGGGTCTGGAATGCTTTACCGAGATCTATGTTTCCTAACACTTACATTCTGGGTATCTTTTAAAAAAGAGTGAATATGCATTTTCTAGGTATGCGCGTCCCACCTTAGGCCACATCATTACTCTCCATCAGGTGTGATAGTAGTGAAGCGTACGCCTATAATGTATAAAAGTCTAATAAAAATATAAATAAGAATATGGTAATCTAATATTTGAATTAAAATTAAAGACTGCGTTGGTTTATGCTGTATCTCAGCCATTTACGTCTACTTCAATTCCATATAAAAGATTATTAGTTTCTAACCTTTACGATTATGTAGATCAGGAGTTCAAATGAATACGTGGAAAGATTCAGTAAAAATGAATGGCATAAAAACACGAATCATTTAATTTTTTTTTTAATATAATAAAAAATGAAGGAGCTTGAATTTTGCTTATAATCTAGATAGGCGCAAAAGAAGAAAGGTTGGAAACCCTGATTTAGACATAATTCTTAACTAAGTCTGTGTGTGTAAGATATGCATATTTAAGTGTAAACACACATAAATATCTCCACCCCATTAACCATTTCTATTAAGGAATATCGATTAGTTACTTAATTGATACGTTTAAAACTAATTAACAAAAGCACAAAATTATCTTTATAATATAAATTTAATATTAGCAAGGAAATAAATTCGATAAGATTGTAATATAATTTAAATAAAAAACAAATATTGATAGAATTGTTAACTAATAGTGCTACTGATATTCCATTTTAAATTTTATTTGGAGTAAAACGATGTGTCATAGTCATCATGATTAGATCAAGCAAAAATAATAAAAACTGTCTATCGGTTTGTACGTGCAAATTTTTTTTTAACCTTTTTTTAGAAGACGAAGTTTTGAGAGTATGAAGATTGGATTGCTTCATATTACAACTTAGAAACGTTCTTCAGAGATAAATGAATACTTTATTCTCCTTGCAGAATTTTATAACGACGAACTGATAGTCATTTATGTAAGAAATAATTATCGTATACATAGTTATGCTTGTACACACTCTCTCTCTCTCTATACAAGTACACTCTACTCTCCATTTTTGTCAATCTCATACTCTAGTGATACAATAAACATGAACATTGAAATATCATATATGGGACAGCTCACGTAATACTAGGGTGAAACTTTTACTAAGACTTTCTGTTTCACAAAAACTGTAATTTGAACTCAAAACCTTTAGACTAAAAACCGTACTGTCTCTAGACCAGTCAGTCAGCGGGATATAGTATTGGAAAGAACGGCTTTAACAATCTATCGGTCATTGGTGCAAATTATCAATAAATTTTAAATAATAACCACACAAAAGATGATAAAAAAGAAAAAATCTACATTTATTGTTTTCCATATTTCAACATACTAATTATAATTTCGTTACAAATTCGAAAGGTCAGTGAACATGTTTAGTAATAAATCGATATTTTGCGATCTCACAGATTTTAATCTTTACTAATGAAGTAAAATAAATAATTTGTATTTACGGAGCATCGCTGACATTAAGACTTATACCCGGACTTTGGTACATGTTGAGTTAAATTTCACGTAATGTAAATATTTTGTATGAATCATACAAATGTGTTCTCATTTTTTATGTACTTATTGCGCTCGATTAGTTCATTTTAATATTGAGCGTTTAAAATAAACTGTGGTCTTATAGTTCTAGTGCGTGCTCAAAAGTTTTATAATATCATCATCATCATCATCATCATCATCATCATCATCTCTTCATCATCAGTCCTTTACAACGTCCCACTGCTGCCCACTGCTGGGCACGGGTCTCCCTCAGTAAGAAGGGGATCAGGCCATAGTCCACCGCGCTGGCTCAGTGCGTGTTGGCGGACTTCACATGTCTTTCGAAAACTTGCTAGGTTTTTCTCAGACATGCAGGTTTCCTCACGATGTTTTCCTTCACCGGAAGACAAGTGGTAATCATGATAGAAATGATTCGCACATGAAAATATCAGTAGTGCGAGACCCGGATTTAAATCCGCATCAATCGGTTATCCACTCGAACGCGTTACCGCTGGGCTATCATTGTCTGTTTTGTTTTATAATATACTAGCAACTTATCCTCGCTTTTCTCGGGTGCATTCCTTGAATGATATAGGAACGCTTACAAAAATCTTTTTTTGCACCAAAAATCTTGGTAGGCGTAAATAGAGTGACCCACCAGAGTTTTATTACCATCAGTTCAATGCTTTAGGGCCGCACTGATGACAAACATACGAACTTACATTCTTATTTCTATATAATTAGTATATTTACTGTTACTAATACCTAAAAAACAAATATATAAAATATTATAAAACTATAACGAAAAATTATGATAATAATGTAACCGATAACATCAGACGTTTTGTATTCTCATTTAAAATCGATACATTTATAGTATTAAACGGCCTTATCTATAAACCATCGGAGATTTTGTACGACACATAAATTATGTCAAATTCCTATAGCTTGTTGGAAAAATCTGACATAGGTTGAAAGAAACTATTAAAAGCTATTTAGTATTCAGTTTATTATAACGTCCCACTGTTAGGTACATTTCTCTGTTTCTCCCTTCAAACGAGGAGTCAGACCATAGTCCGAACGTTGGCGAAATTCACATCTTCGAAAATTTGATAGACTTTCTCAGACATGCAAGTTTCCTCACGATGTAAGACAAGTGGTAAATGTATTAGACATTATTCTCACATGAAAATATCAGAGGTGAGAGACCCGTAGTCAAACCCGCACTTAGTTATCCAAAGTTAGGTACTACTGAGATCTATAAAGCAACTTAGCACTAGAATATTAAAATCTAATGTGACTGTAAATATCAATTGCATGCACTTATAAACAGATTTACAAAAATTTACACCAAGAAAAGTTATCATTATACAAGTCGTCAACAAAAAATACGCTAACCGAGAGTAGTCACGCACCCAGTTATCCCTTCAAGTAACATATTATTATCGTACATTTATTTAATTTTTGAAGAAATACCTGAGCTTGTTCCATTTTCGAGAGGAAATTGTCATGATAAAATACACATTGTACACACGCGATGGTGAACCCATTGATTTCTTGCTACGTCATTTTATTTGATTTAAGTAACATTTAGCTTCTATTATGGACATGTAAATCTACAGCATCCTGAATTATTATAGTGAACTCATCTTATCTTAATTTGCGAGATGAAAAACTATATTATTATACGTTTTTAATTATTTTTTATCTAATTATTATCTTTTAGTCCGCCACAATATTATATTAATGCTTTTAGTCGATATAACACAAAATAGCTTTATTTAATTGGATTTATGGGTAGGTTTATGAGAGTTTTTGAATCGATTGAAAATATATTTTATTTAAATAGACATTTATAATTTTTATAAAATGTAAATCTTTTTTTTTTGTATGTTTGTCCGTGAGAAAGATCCTACTGAATTAAAACTACATAATTATAACAATGGTATACTACTACACTACGTTCTAGGTAACAGGCGACATCAAACAAATGCGACCTAATAAATTTTATCTTAAAATATGTAAATAGTTATCCTACAAATAATATAAATGCGAAGTTTTTGAAGCGAATGCCATGTATTGATGTACGTTTGTCACGTTTTCAAGCCAAAACTACTGAATGGATTTTGATGAAACTTTACAATAACATAGATATATAGATAACCCGCAGCTCGCGCTAAATCTAGCAGCTAGTAGAGAAGAATACAGAATGATATGTAAAAAGTACAAAATAAGTAAAAGAAGTTTAAAGAAGTTTATTGACATATTTTAGACATCCCACTCCTTCCTACTAGTACCTACCTACCTTTTCTTCTTACTCCCTATTTTCCATCAATAAAATACATACACATGTACATAAACATCTAAGAAAAATTCTTATTGAAATAAAAACTTATTATAACAGAGGCCGAATTTACGGTTTTTAATAATTTTACCTGTTTGTTTGCGATAACATCAAAAGAAAACCACTGGAATTATTTTGAGGAAAACTATGAAAACAAAGTATGAAAAATATTATATAGTGTATAGTTATTTAATATAGTCAGATCTAACTCGAAAATGAATTCGAGCAAAGCAAGAGTTAGTCGCTAGTCTAAATCTACAAGTAAATAAAATCGAAGTGTCTGTTTTTAATTTTAAATTAACAGCTTTTTACTAAATGAATATGAAATATAACATCAAAAAATCAATTTTTAACATTGTCTGTCTGTATTTTCTGGCTAACTTCGAAACGACTAGACCGATTTTAACGGGACTTTCACTCGTAGGTAGCTAATGTTATAAGGAGTAACTTAGGATTATTTTAATTATTAGAAAATTATAAAAACCGTTTATTTTAACTTGGTTTGATAGTTAAAAATAAAAAATATCTAAATCATTACCTAACAAAATGACATCGGTAATTGAGATATGACACACTTTTAGCTCTTCAAAGCATACACGATTTTTGACCTTCGATCAACTCTTGACGCTACTTGATTTTACAATGAGCAACACGTACCAATTTACATGGTATTTTAACCTTTACGCATTACAAGCTAAGATTTTCGCCCAATTATTTATATAAGGCGTTCTGTACACGGTTAATATTTGTTTAACAAACGAATGTGTTTGGGGAAAAATCAAAACATTTTTGAGTGATTCAGTGGTTTTAATATTTTCCTTACATTGTGGGCATGTCACGTTTCACTCGCTCTGCTTAAGAAATGTAAGTATTCTTATGACCTATAAAGATGCTGAATTGACTTATTAAGTATGATTTTGATATTTGACAATTTATAGCTATCGAAGTATTGATTTTTCCACTATATTATGCATGTATTACATACAAATTTTCTTCTTGAATCACTCTGTCTATTGATGACCGAATTAACATTCGTTGCGTAGATTAGAAAATGTAAGTGTTCAGAGAGTGTGTACAGACTTTGTTTTGTACTTTTTAGAGGTTAAAAAAAGTTTAAATAAAGGAGAAAAAAATGATTGGCAGATTTATTTATAGCTTTCTTTATAATATGAACAACGACACTAACATAAACATTATGTACTCATAATTAAATATTTTTTTATATATACAGTACCCCAGCGGTAACGCGCTCGCTTGGATAACCGAGTGATGCGGGTTCAAATCCGGGTCTCGCACCTCTGATATTTTCATGTGCGAATTAGTTCTAACATGATTACCACTTGTCTTACGATGACGGAAAATATCATGAGGAAACCTGCGTGTCTGAGAAAACCTAGCAAGTTTTCGAAAGCCATGTGAAGTCCGCCAACACGCACTAGGCCAGCGAGGAGGACTATGGCCTGATCCCCTTCGTACTGAAGGAGGCCCGTGCCCAGCAGTGGGACCGTTAAAAAAAAAGACCGTTAAAAAGGGCTGAGGATGATGATGATATATTATGTATAAATGTTATCGTTATCATTTTTTGTTAAAGCTTTTAAGCGTTTTAAGAGGTATTTTAGGCTTACACCAGCTCGAAATAACGTTTCTACGCTGGTCTGTCTGTTTCTTTAGTGTAATCTAAGTAAGTTATCAAAAGCTGTACTAAAATATAACTTGTTTGATTTGCAGATGAATCAACAATGTAAAGTATGTGGGGAGCCCGCCGCAGGATTTCATTTTGGCGCTTTCACATGCGAGGGATGCAAGGTACTTATTAGTTATGTTATTCACTTAGTATTATATCATACTTTTATTTATTTTTTTATAGATTTTTTTAATGTAGTCCACTGAATATTAGCTTATCGTTTACCAAATATGCAACGCAGACATTAAAAAATACCTAATAAATGTGTTAAGTCACATTAAAACATTAAATAATAAGGACATAAAAATTTTGGAAAAATTATTCTTTATGCACAAAAACGAAAAATTCAAACTAATTTATTATATTTACTATAAAGCATATTAGAATATTTAAAAATTTTAACGTCGGCTTGATTTTTACTTAAAATACCAGCGCTTTCCTTTTTTTCCCAACATATTAATTTAAAATAAGTATAAACTAAGAATAAACTTGTAACACCCAGTTTTCGCCTACAAAAAGTAAATAGGTCATTTATGGGGCAAGGTGTACGCATGTATAATAAAATTCCACAGTCAATATTGAACTTGCCTTTGAAGCAATTTAAATCTAAAATTAAAAATACGCTACTGAATAAGGCTTATTACACCATCACGGAATACTTAGTAGATGTAAATGTGTGGGATTAGTGTCTGGTTGTGTCTCACGTAGGATAAATAGATAAATATTGTAATGCAATATTGTTACCAAATATTTTTTTGAAAAGAGCAACTGTTGAGTTTCTCGCCGGTTCTTCTCAGCAGAACAGCTTTCCGAGCCGGTGGTAGTTTACTCACAGACTTACAGACTGACATTTAATTTTAATAATGTAAAAATGACGATTCAAAAGAGCTTGTAAAAGTCTATTTGAATAAAGAATATTTTGATTAAAAAAAATATTGTGTTATTCTAATATGTAGGACGTAGGTACTGTACATATTTTATATACTCGTAAACCTACCATATTTATTTTTACCGCATTATTATAACAATGATCAAAACGAAATAAAGGCGTATCAAATTTATTCTATAATTCTTATAGCAATGTATACATTAGACTAGACGTAACAAAATGTTAATATGGACTTACAATGTTACTAAGGATAATAAATTAATGTAAAGCCTAATATATTTACGCAAATCGAGCAAAAACAGTGGAGCAACAGATGTCATATAGCTTCTATACTAATCTATACTAATATTATAAAGCTGAAGAGTTTGTTGGTTTGGTTGAACGCGCTAATTTCAGGAAATACTTGTCCGATTTGAAAAATTATTTTTGTGTTGGTAGTCCGTTTATCGAGGAAGGCTATAGGCTATATTTTATCAGGCTACGACTAATAGGAGCGGAGTATCAATGAAAAATTT
Organism: Boloria selene; assembly: GCA_905231865.2. Classification (NCBI taxonomy): domain Eukaryota; kingdom Metazoa; phylum Arthropoda; class Insecta; order Lepidoptera; family Nymphalidae; genus Boloria; species Boloria selene. The sequence continues at coordinate 1,173,803 of HG993145.1, forward strand.
TGCAGAAACGGGAGAAGAATATTTCTTTTGATTTGCAGCCTTTAGGATGCGAGCGGAGCTGCGGGAAAGGCCAGTATATTATAAATTTATAGTTTGTTTCTTTGTCTTTTCACGTCGCGACAAAATGATGGCATGATTTTTAGTGTGAGTTAGAAGGCTGGAGATATAGGCTCTTTGATCGCGGGAGAGAATTATAGCGGCAAAACACGTTAAAATATAGCCTACAACAATCTATTAAACATATGTTTTATGTATGTATGTAGTATTTTTAATCCGGGACCCGAGCAAAGTAAGGGTTAAATTATGGTATTTCAACTGGATCTCAACAAGAAGTTCTAGTCTAAGAACTATAAATTTATTATCGAGTTTATTATTTGTCACAGTAATGTCGTATGATTAATGATGGGACCGATTACGTGTCGCGATGGCAATAGTTGCAATCAAATTTATATATAAAAATAAGATAGTACAGTTTGTTTATATTTTTTTGTACATTTTTATTACATTGTTATTATATTATTAGGTTTTAAATTTACTTTATTGGTATAGAAATATTTTGTCTTAGACAGGAATTGTATATGTAATTGATTCGATATATTACACACAAGATTTACTCTCACACAATATAAATTTTATAGGAATTATGCATAATTACCAGTTGTCATTACTATTAACTAAGACAGAAAATAATAATTTCTAAATATATTAACCGCTCCTTAATTTATAATATGAAGTATTGTAGGTTATAGCGGTTTTTGGACTCAAATAACAAAAAAAACACCTAGCAACAAAGTTAAGAGGGGAATTAAAAGGTAAAACTCTATGGTAACATTTGAGAAAAAAATGTCATAAACTAATAAATTTTGCAGAGTGAGTTAGGTTTAAGAATATTTAGGTGTTACAGTTTATTACCAATAATTACCGGTAATTATTAATACTAAACAATATTTTTATTAATAAAACCTTTTACAATATATTAGGGTATACTAAAGACATTTAATATATATAAAATTTAAATTCAAGCAAACCCATGGTATTAATGTAGTCTCATAAATCGCTTCAAGGCGCGGCGGCTGTCGCAATTTACTACCCCGAATCAATTTACTTAGTTTTTGTCGGCGTAATGTCGTTCGATTCAATTTTCTGTTAAGTACGCCTCAGAGCCGCCTACTATGTTATTTTGCTTTAACTACTAATACTTGTACTAGCCTATTAGTCGAATAGAATTCGAAATATTTTTCTTTGGAAAAAATCGTTAAAGTTTGTGTTAAAAACATGCTTTTAAGTGTATTATTGTATATTCTATATATGTATAAATAACACTATCTATATGTACCTATATAATAAAAATAAATTGTTGTTTTAACAGTTTAGTTTTTTTTTGTATGTTTGTCTATCAATTGTCTTTTTTTAGCTATTGACGAAATATAGTAAATAATTACATTTTTGGTATAGATTAAAAAGTTAGTTAGTTAGTTGTGAGTTATATTATAGTAATAATAAAAAAGTATAGCGTAAAATTTAATATGAAACTGATGTCACATCTTTTTAAACATCAACAGACATTAGAAAAAACATTACGCATAATACATTATTGTGACTTAAATACTAAATACGTGTTTTACTAAAGGTAATATATTCGATTCCCGCTCGAAACAAATATTTGTAATAAGAACAGTTTCAGTCTCACAACAGTAAATATCGTGTTACAGCAATGATAGTGATGATTAATTTAAATAAATGCCTAATTATGCACATCTAATCAGTGTTATTGACAATAATTCGTTAAGTTACAGACAGTATGGCGGAGTTATATGTAAATGTTAGACATGATTTGCGTTAAAACGTCTGCCTAATTACTGATATTAAAACAAGATACGAGATGCTCAGAAAAAATCATAACACTACTGATCTAATATAGATTCTACTCACTTGTAATAAAATTCATTTCCAATTGGATATAAAACCATAAAATTTCAACACAGATGCGAGTACATAAATCACAAGACCGTACATTTACATAAAGTATTCTGTGATCCATATAAATTTATACTTGTTATGACCGGGAAGTGAACCTACGACCGTGAATTGATAAATAAATTTAACCGATTCCATATTTAAATATCAAATAAGAGAGTTATTTAAAAAATTCTATCGCAACTGAATATGTATCGATTAGGAATATTGATAGTGTTATTAGTAAAAAAATGTATCATAGAAATATTGACTACTAGTGACTCACCCTTGCTTTGCTCGAGTTCATTTGCTTAAACTGTATTAGTTTTATATACCTTGATTGAGAAATGATTAATTCCCCATAAAATATTTATCCCCCTATTCACCCCCATGAGCAATGATTTCCGGGATAAAAAATACCCTATAACTTTCCAAGGATATCAAACTATTGTTTATACCGAATTTCTTCGAAATAGGTTCAGCGTATTTTTAGTTTACTCATTACAAACAAACATACATATTTTTTTTATTTAAATATAAACATGTTTCTTAACGAATATCGCGATTTTCATTCTCATTTGGCATGAGAGAGTAATGTTAGGTAATTTCTTTAAAAAATGTAAACCGATTTTTATAATACTTTTATTAATGATTAGATTAAATGTTAGGGAGTTCCATATACATAATTTCATATTAGAATACAAGCTTCTGCACGTGGTGTTGCTATAAAATATATTTTAATATTTAAGCGTTATCGTAGCGCTGTCTTTTTTATCCATATAAGGAAAAAATTGAATTTAGTAGGTAAGTTTACTAGGTATGTTCTTTTTTTTTAAAAAAAACCTTAACTCTTTTTCTAAAATTACTCCTTTTAATATCCGCTATCTGACACTAAAATACCGTCAAAATTAGTTGAGCCGTTTCAGAGATTAGCCGGAACAAACAGACAAACACAAAATAAAAGAGTTTTCTAGTGAGAATCGCATGTAATTCTATTTAAGAAAAAGCTGTTGATTTGACAATACAAATTGACCCTTTAACTTTATTTATTTGTATAGATTCATTAAGCTTACAAGCTTAAGCTACAAGCTTAAAGCTGAGCTTTTATACTTAGCTTAAAGCTAAGCTTTTAAATCATACTGTGAAAACCATTCATAGTACTACTATTCTAACCAAAACCGAGCAAACCTATTGAAACACTAACAAAACTAGCAAAAATTAACTAAAAACGGTAGTTTTTTGGGATTTATTTAATTATTCATTGTGGGTGCGCTAAGTGCTTTACGACTTATCAAGACCTCCCGCGGCTTGCCCAAATCATGTTTCTAATTCCACTTAATAGCTAAATTATTAATACGATCTACTTTGCCAATTCGCGGAACTTGTGACACTCTTATAGTATTTTATGGTGATTTTGACAAGAATTCGAGCAATTAAAGCGGAATATTATCGCATGGCCAAATATAGACTTGTTAAACATGTTACTTTATTGGAATGTAAGCTATATTTAAATAATTGTTTTAATATATACATATAAAATTATAACTGAATCGAATGAAATAGGCATTATTATTGATATTTTTGTCTTTTTGACTGTCTGTGACCAGATTTTAATAAAATTTGATATGATGATGTCTAGTCCGCATATAGAATTTTACTTCTGGAAAATATCTAATTTCTGAGAAATATATACTAACTATTAAAACGTATATTATATACGACACGTTTGGTGCAGTTTGTAGTGACCCTACTTTCTTGCGCCAGCGGTCGCGGGTTCGAGTCCCGCTGGGGGCATTAATTTGTTAAACTCGAATGTTTGTACTCCAGTCATGGGTGTTTATATTTATAATATGTATATATTTAAACTTAAATATGTAGTATATCAACTATCTAGTATCCGTAACACAAGCCTCCTAGCCTAATATGTATATATTCAAAATTACATATGTGTAGTATATCGACTAGCTGGTATCCGTAACACAAGCCTCGTAGCTTACCACGGAACTTTTTCGTGCTGTGTGTCATAATGTCTCAACATATTTATTTATTATTTATATGGCGTGGTCAAGCATGTAAGCTGACAGGTTGTAAATTATATGAGGTTTTGTGGTATTTAATCTATTTTTACATCTATTTTCCACCGTTGTTTATCAACTTCCTGATAAGTTCAAGGCTGAGTTTAACTTATGAATGATCATGCAAATATGCTGTATTATTTCGTTAATTACTTGTAGAATAAAATCTAGATATAAATTGACAAATACAGTAGCTATTGATGAGCTTAAAGCTTAATTTTATTTTCTTGGAAAAATTTGGTACTTATTAGTAAATTTATATATGTTTACCTCAAATTTTAAATAATGTTTATTCTCTTTTACATTTCGATCACAATATATTTTTATTATAAGCTACTTTTATAATATTGTTCACTGAACAAGATGAAATAAATATGTGTAAACAAACAATAGAAACTTTAATTATAACAAAAACATTAAAGCTAATTATTCAAAACTATTTACAAAAAAAACTCTACATAGGGAATAATTTGAAACAATTTCGTTACCTACATATATTATATTATATACGTACATATTATGTAGGTACTATACATAATATTTAATACATAGTCATACAAGTAAAGATCGACTCAGCGTTCATTGATTATACATCATTATTACAAAAATGTATAAAGAATACCCCTCGTATTGAACGGGCAACCAATCCCAGCAGTGAGACATTAAAAAAGGCTTATACATACATACATACGAACATACTCATATACGTATATACAATATACATACACACATACATACATACATACATACATACATAAATACATACATACATACATACATACATACATACATACATACATATAGATAATATAGAAATAAAATCCCTTCTAACTTTAGATTAGTTTAAACAGATTTCGCTCTTACTTATTATTAAGATCGAACGATACAAGTACTAAATATCAAATTACCAACACTTTGTAACTGGAATTTGGGCTCATTTTCAATATAAATTATTCATGGCGCGTAACCATAATGCATGTCATTATACCGTAACATATTACAAGATTTTGTATAAAAAAGTTAAGATCACTAAAATTGTTGTGAAATTTTCAATGTTTTTGTCAAAATTTGAATTGAAAAAGCATTATGGGACAACACACGAGCTTAAGGTGTAGAGAGCTTAAGATATGGGAAGTAGGTATGAAGAATACATATGAAATAGTAGTATTTATAAATATAAAACTTGGATTTTTCATTTAATAATTATGACAAAATGAAAGCTTTGGAAAAACTTATTAAAGCTATAAATAACTTGGGATTATATAGGCTGTAATTAAATACTAAACATTTGAAATTAGCTTTCGTAGTTTGTCTTAGATTACTGTGATATTTTGTCAAGATATACAATAAACAGATATCTAAATAATAATATTATGTATTATAGCTGCTATAGAGGAATATTTCAAGTCTTTTTCATTAAGTTTTAATCTAGTAATTATTAAATTACTATTAATAAGGTACGAATATTCATGTTTTCTTTTCAAAATTACATTAAAATACAGCAATTTTATATATAATGGTATGTACTACTGACCAGAGGTCATTGTTCGAGGACGTCGGACCAACAAACACACATACAAACCTTCGCATTTATACCATTGTTATCGTTAACATTATCTATTTAATGAATAGTAAAGAGTGAAAGTATGGCTAGGGTACGAAACCTTAACATACTGGCATCTGAAGACAGCCAAAAAGCTTAGTTAACGGCATCAGAGCTTTCATTTCTTTTGTGACAGGACAGGGCGTCACAATGTCGATCAGTCAATCGATTTTGAATCGGATCGTGATTATCGATACAAATTATAGTCTTACTAACGGTAGTGATTTTCGATTTTTCTATCGCTGATTAGGTCTATTGTTGGAGTTCATGGAATGCTTATTAAAAGTTCATATTATAATGATCGTATATCTATATATGCTTAGATTATAAAAGATCTTTGGAATATGAAACACTTGACTACTCCTGACTCCATCATCAGAACAGCTTTGTTATCCAATTATTGTATTCTAAGTGAATGCTTATCATTTTGAATCACTAAATCGTATTTAAATTGAGCGAAAAAATTTAAAAATGCAAATTTAACTTCCTGTCCCATATACTGGTATATAAATTAAAAATCGTACAAAAATAATTAATTCTAAACCAAATGTAAACGCATTAAACGATATGATTTTAATATGAATAATATTATGCAAGAAACGAAGTAGGTATTGAATAATTAGTCATCTCTTCAACTTAGGCCCGATCCTCACTATAATTCCGTTCACAGTTCATTCTTGATCCAAACTCGGTCTGGTAAAATAACTCGCTTGTACAACCGAATGATGCGGCTTCAAATCTGGGTCTCGCACCTCTGATATTCATCATTGCAAATATTTCTATTATGAGTACCACTTGTCTTACGGTAAAGGAATACATCGTGAGGAAACCTGCATGTCTGAGAGAAACCAAGCAAGTTTTCGTAAGACATGTGAAGACCGCCAACACGCACTAAGCCAGCGCGGTGGACGCCTGATCTCCCTCACACTGGAGGCCTGTGCCCAGCAGTGGGACGTTATAAAAGGGCTGTAGTAAATGATATATACGTGGGCATTCATACTATCGGTAACAGTCAGGTTTCGCTCCATCCCATTCACGATCAAACTTCTTAATTTATCAAATCATCAAATTTTTCTTCATCATTAATGAATCGTAAAAAGATGGATTGCATAATGTGAATAAGATACGTCTTTACCAGACCGAAATCGAACCGAAGACCAACTGTGAATGGCATTATAGTGAGGATAGGCCCTAAGTGTTATAAGGAAATCATTCGACGAAACTATAAAACTAGATCACACATAGGATATAAACTACAGTGAACTCATTTTTATAAGAAATTGTGATTCATAGAATATTTTAATAATTTATTATTATATGGTAAAATGTTTAACTTGTCTACGTCGTTTCACACAGAGGTGATTTTCCATTGAATAAAATCCAGATGATATCTATTTTTGTATTTTCTTAGATAATAATATTAATTTTCTCAGATATAATAAACTAGTAAGCTAATAAATGAAAATATCCTTTCGGATTTTGTCGCGGATTTATTTGGATTTTTGGTTGCTCCCGTGACCATGATTACTTTAAATCATTCGAAACGTCGAGTATCAAAAATCCGAAAACATAGTTTCATTTTGGTCCGGGATTTAATTAATTGATGAAAAGATTGTTGTGTATTAGTTTCATGCGACCTGAAATGAATCAAAATTAATATTTTTTTTATCAGGTTTATGTCGGCTGCTGACGTGTAATCCACCGTTATCTATCCTGCTGACTATTTTTGTATTGTTTTATATTATGCAAACAATCACTCAACAAATTATTAAGCGACCTGAAATAGTTTTTGGATTTTTTATTTTTTACATAATCGAAATTTTTTATCAAGCCCGTCCACCCATTTTGAGCCTGCTGAACAATTATCCGATTATTATCTTCATCTAAACTATCAATAAAATCTAAAATGGATCATCCTGAAATCGTTATGAAAAATGCAATGCTACCTTTTACCCCCCTGCTGACAACCTTACCACCGTTGAATAGCCTGCTGACGTTTTTTTTATTAATTAATTGATGAAAAGATTGTTGTGTATTAGTTTCATGCGACCTGAAATGAATCAAAATTAATATTTTTTTTATCAGGTTTATGTCGGCTGCTGACGTGTAATCCACCGTTATCTATCCTGCTGACTATTTTTGTATTGTTTTATATTATGCAAACAATCACTCAACAAATTATTAAGCGACCTGAAATCGTTTTTGGATTTTTTATTTTTTACATAATCAAAATTTTTTTGCCACCCATTTTGAGCCTGCTGACTTTTATATCACTAAATGACAGCTAATAAACATTTGATTTCACCATGAACTATTCGACCTGAAATGATTATGTGATTTGCAACGCTACCTCCCGGACGATTATATTGTCAAATATTCGTGTAAAACTAAGAAAATATTTGTAACGTAATAGTTCCAAATTAAACTTATTTAAAAAAATACATTTTAAATATTTACTAAAAGATAAACATTGAAAGTTTTTTTTAGGTTTTCTAAACAGAAAAGATGTGAAAACACAATATTATTGACTAGCGACTCGCCCTCGCTTGGCTCGGCTTCGTCCCTAGGTTAAGCGCGAGCGTAGCCGCGGGTTCCGCTAGTTATACATATAAACCTTCCTCTTGAATCACTCTATCTATTAAAAAAACTGCATCAAAATTCGTAGCGTAGTTTTAAAGATCTAAGCATACATACAAGCACAGACGGCGGGCAATAATATGTATTCTAATCTCTATATATTTTTAAAGTGATAAATTTAAATTGCTTTTCGTGGTAATGAAACTTCACAAAGTCTTCATTTTTAACCAACGTAAATTTTTTGGCCAACTTCCTGAACACTGAGTTTATATATTTTTATTTATAAATACAGAATATATATTATTCTGTTTCTACTTTGAATTTAAGTGAAATAACTTCAAAAATAAATGTTAATCATGTTGAGTTCAACTCAGGTTCAAGACGCGAATTTCGAACCCGATTTTTTCAATTTAAAGCAAGCGAATTTTCAATAACATGGGTAATAGAGAAGCATGTTATGAAGTCAACAATGTGTGGTTCAAAAATAACTTATATTAAAGCTTAAAAAAACACTTTGTAAGTATATTTCTTGGAAAATAATAATGATATATAAGGTAGTGGTAATTGTATCAAATTGTATGCAATCATGGCGACCTACCGCTGAGACTTGATCGAATCTTGACACTCAATTTTCGGAAATTCATAATGGTAGAGGAGACGTGGAAGATCGACCTTCACCGATCTGATAACCATATGAGACATATTTTTTATCGAATATAGTTTATAAACAAATATGCCTATAATTACTTGCCTATCTGAAAGTGCTCATGGCTATTTTTAGCTAGGCAACAGTGCTTTAAGTATGATTTTTTGCAGGCAATTCTATATGACTGATTTTGTAATAAAATGATCTAAAATTTGATATAACTTTCGATAAGTTAGCAGAACGATGGAGTCACCTATATTGACTTACCTGTTCACATCGGCTTGCCAGGTAGCTATACAAAAAAAATGAGTAGGAAGCCTACTGAGGCATATTCTGTGTGTTAAAAACTAATTTAATTAAAAATAGCCATGAGCACTTTCAGATAGGCAAGTCATTATAGGCATATTTGTTTATGAATTATATTTGATAAAAAATATGTCTCATCTGGTTATCAGATCGGTGAAGGTCGATCTTCCACCGGCTCTTAGACCATAATAAGATATTAATTTTACAGTGATTTTAAGACAAAAATAAGGGCTGTTTTACATAAAATGTATATAAATTCCTCTTATTTCGCATTTTTATCATGCCTGAAGGTTCAATTGAATTATGTGAAGATGTAGTTTATGATAAATGTCAGTGTAATGCCAAAAATAAAAGAGACAAATGTTAGTATTAATGATATAAATTCTATTAATTATATTTTTCTTCAAAGTTTTTGTGCAAAAGTATATATAAATGAAGAGGATTATTCAATTCACTTAATTTAGAAGCAAGCAAAGCAGTAACTTTGCTAGAAATTCAATTTTCAATAGTAAACTTTTTAGGTTTGGTAATAGCATAGAAATCGTCTCATACATGCTTAATAGACAGTTAACTTGATGTTATATTACTTTAACAAGTTGTTTTTGGTTCGACGACAGTTATTATGACATCGTGTCATAGTAAGTTGTTCTAAACTGGTACTGCATATAAAATTACTAAAGAGGTTACATGTACCATTTTAACCGTTGATTACGTTTAAAAATGAATTAATTTTTTTTTGTTATTAGAACAATATTACAACAGCGCCATCTAATTCCGTGGTAAGCTACCCCCCCGCGGGACTCGAACCCGCGACCGCTGGCGCAAGAAAGTAGGTTCACTACTAACTGAGTCAATCGTGTTGTCAAAATCTTACATTATATAAAAAAAAACATTATAAAGTCCAAGTTATATACCAGTACGTACTCGTACAAATAAAGTGGTAATCAAGTCCTATTCCCAAAATAGATATTGAAGATACATTTTATAGAAAAAGAAGATACGTTTTGCTACTTGAATTAAAAGTAATACTGAATTATATTCGACAAAATAACGATAATTTTAACAGCATAGCTAACAGAAAAATATAATGTAGTTAATTTAAATATAATAATTTTAAAGCATTCTTAAATGGACTTTTCCCACGGAAATATTGTATTAAATAGTCAATCATAAACCACTATCGTAACGAATCGATGAATTTAAATCTTTTATGAAATATTTTAAAAACACCAGAGGCAATAAACAGGAGCAAAAACTAACTAGTAGCAATGATTAATCAGAATTCTAGTATTGATTGGATGTCGCTACCAACTTGCAAAGCAAAAGCAATTCATTTAGCTAAAATGATTACCGCGGTAATCACAAGTTTATAGTTTTTATCAAACATAAAAATGGTTGTTAAAATATGATTCGTTATATATATCGAGAATCGAAGCCGTTTCGAATCGGAATAGGCGTAAGAATTTAGTTTCTTCATCAGTAGCGGTTTAGTTACGTATGAAAAATTTGAATGTCGGTGCAATTAAGTGCCTTATATGGTACTAAAGATATAGTATAGATCTTTAATCTATATATTATAGTCATTAGGGTCGAATGTAAAAAATTAATAGAATTCATTTTGAAAGTGTTCTCAGACAACAAAATTTTAATCATTTCTAAGAAGGATGATTCTGTTATTAATCAAATTCTATTATGATTTGCTTCACCTAATCATATTAAAAGTATGATAACTAGTGTTGTTCAGGGATTCTTATCAAAGATTCGAGAAGATAATTCTTTAATACAAAGGAACAATGCAATAATATAGTAAACTTAAGAAATCTCATTACAGTTAACACATTCCCTTATAATATGATTTCTGCGGCATTATTTATTTATTATTATTATTATTATTTATTAAACACACAAAAAACGCTTCTGATTTATTAAAATGGCACCTGTCAAACCGTATCATACTCGATTGAATTCAAACTCAATAAAACTAGAAGCTACTACAGAATTCCACTTTCCAGCTCCTGGCTCCATCATCAGATCAGCTCCAAGATTCGTATTTATATTGCATTATTGCAAATAAAACTAATATAAAAGAGTATAAAAAAAGCCTGTTCTAAATGAAACATATCTATACCATATCTATCTAATATTATAACGACACTTAGATGTTCGAATATTAATCACAGGTTATAGATTAGTAATTCAATAAATGCCTCGAGAGGAGAATGATAGGTATGTAATATGCTAATCTAAAAGCTCATCATAAATAGGACGAAATTGTAATTCAAGATGCGTTAGTCAACAAATCATATACGACATCAGTAGTGGCGCAGCAGGTGGCTACAATAATACTTATTCTCTTACAGTCACAGGCACGACTTTATATAAGATTTTTTCTATTTATCCCGTGGGAAGTGTAAATTTTCCCGGTTTAAAAAGTTACGTATTTGCTATTCCAAAATATTATCTATCACTGTGCCAAATTTTATTTAGATTCATTCAGGCGTTCCTGCGTAATTGAGTAACAAACATCCATTCTAACTTTCTTATTTATATTAATAATGGAATTCATGAAATTTTCATTCCAATATATAATTTTAATTATAATATAGTGTACCTACAAATTAAGAAATATTACTTTTTGGTGAAATAAAGAATAATTTGATATCCATTTACTGTAAGGCGTTTGGCAGTCATGCGAGAAATTAATGTTTATGAAAACTTTATAGGTGCGAGAACCGTGATTCGAACCCGTCATAGGACGTTATCACTGGGCTTATAATAATTTCAGAGGTGCGAGATCCGGATTCGAACTCGTCACAAGCCCACCTCTGTTGATGTACTGCTATAACTGTTGTTCTATAGCTACTGTAAGAAAATTAAAGGAGACAAGGAACAAAACATACTTTACACGATATATGGCGTAAAGCTCTTAGTGTACACACGTTATGTGTTCAACAATCGTTGGTCACAGTGCATACTAAATTTGAAAGTACATCGCAAATAACCTATTCAAGTGTACCCCACGCGGCGTTGACAAATACTGTACGTCTTTAGTTTTATTGGCATATTGCGATGTCAAGAGTTTCGATACGATGTTTTAACTTTTAAGTAAGTTTTATTAGTTTAGTAATGATGAAACTAAATATCTGTTTTCGTATAGTTAAGTATACCTTACCGAACAAAACAACAATTTTTGTGATTCATCTAGCGGAGAAATCGGTGATATGCATAAAATAATCGTTAAGGAGTTATCATCAGCTCTTCCATATGAGATGATAATTATTATCAGACGCTTTACTTGAACAGCTTCAGAAACTTTATTAAAAAGTTAATAAGTGCCTATAAAATTTTAAAGTTGCTTTCAATTTCCTTGGGACCTCATCATCAAATCCTGACTTCATGAAAATGAAGAAAACCGAATAAAAGAAAAATATTTGAAATCGGCCAACAGTTGGCGGAGAAATCGGTGAACATATATAAAAATATATATACAGTGGAATATATAACCTCCACCTTCTAAGATGTCTGTTTTCACTCATATTATACATTTTTGATACAATGATAAGAAATGTTCTTTGATTGTGTGCAATAATTTTCCTTTTTAAAAAAACATTTTATATTAAAATTTATATTAGGCTAAATAAAAGTACAAAATCGGGTTATAATAATAGTTTAATATGTAGATTAGATTATAAAAGCTTGTTATCATACAAAGTGACATAAACAAATGTTAAAATTGTATCGTGAAATTTCCTTAGCGCTGAAGCGACGAAGCGTAAAACGTACACGCATCAAATCACAACAGACTCAATGAATATAGTAGTTTTAATACAAACATGTTTTAAAACTAGTGAAGAATAATATTACATTATGTTTTGACTACTATAGAGATATATTTATTTAACTTTATATTGACTATCATTTATACATATTTGTTTCCTTTGGAGATAAGTTATTTTATAAGATGATGCGATCTTTTTTAATGTTGGGAAATGCATATATAACACCTATATAAAGGTGGTCTTGGACTTAAACGTTTCTTAAAGAAGTCAAAATACTACCTACTAAAACCCAACAAAACCTCGTATTAACGAAGCGTCGCAAGATTACCCCGACATCAGTTCTACCGAAGCGAAAAGATTGCTACAGTCAAAGCAAATTCCATGACACATCGCCCACCAAAGTGGATCACCTCTATGTAACTTTTAATCTTTTAACCTTTTTTAGCTTTGTGACTGGTTGGATGCCGAACGACTCGAACCTGCGACCTCAAGCACAGCAACTAGGGTCACTACAAACTGAACCAATGGTGTCGTCAACTTATAATAACAATAATTAAATAAAAAGTGCGTCATCACTGCATACGCGCTATTTTCTCATCGGGTATAAATTATAATATAGTAAATGCTAACATTTACTTGTCTTTAGCTTCTAGTATCTAGAAATTATTGAAGCTAAGAAACATATAAGTTACAAAAGCCCCAATTAAATTCCATTATTAATTTCGATATTAACAGATCTAATTAAAACCGTGTATCGCGCAGTTTAAAAATATTCTCACATACAAAAATCGTGAGACATTCATTCGGTACTAACCTAGCAATATTATTAGAACATTCCCATATCTCGTGATCGGTTAAAATAACAAATTCTCTTACATAAGAAAAAATAACCACGTTGATTGTGACTAATACACTGTATAAATCTTCGAGCTTCTAAATCATTATTCCATATTAATTAACTTTCGATTTCAAACTTGTTAATAACTGTATACTGTTAGATGTTTATGCTGTGGTAGATTTTATTTTGATTGGGATATACTAGGTATTTTTGATGGCTTTTTATGGGGTTAAGTTGCAAAAAATGATGGTGGTGATGATGTTTTTGACTGATATTGGCCATGGTGGTCAATCCCATTGAAATTACCATAAGAATACGCGCTGACAAAAGGAACCTCTCTATACCTGTCACTCTCATACTCCGGTGAGACGACTATTCGACACGACCAGGGAGTATTAAGGCACAGGACCGATGGTTTTACGTTTCTATAAGGCACGGACGTAAGAAAAAACTACCACTTATAACTCTGAGTTGTACCTGTCTCAATAACTTTCCTTACTAGAAGACTAATTAGCTAAACTTTATCTTGTTAGGTACTCGAACAGTGGACCCCCGGATGTACAGCCGTACATGCTAATTACTAGACTATCGAAGCAGTTGATAAACAACAAAATTACTACATAATATATATACAATATACATGCCTATAATCACTATAAAAATTGTACTAATTGGGTAAGGAAATTGTGATCTTAACGTCACAAAGATAAATAATAATATACCACTCATATATCAGTTGTCAAAAATTTATTAGAAACTTCACATCCTTATCTTGCTCGGGTTTGTCCCTAAGTACAATTTAAAATTAAGTATAAGTTTTCCGAGTAAATTGTTCGAGACAATCAGATATTAACGACGTAAATGATTCCTACAAGTATATCAGAAACGAGACACCCAAGTTTTGAACCCGCTTCAGCTAAAGACCGGAAACCAAATTCTTTCTGAGTCATGCGGTATGGTACCTCGCAGAACTAACGCCCGCCCTTCCCGTTTTTGCAACACTTTTCATTCATACTTCTCTTATTGGTCGTAGCGTTATGTAATATATCCATTACAAAAAGAATTATTCAATTTGGACCAGTAGTTCCTTAGATAAGCGCATTCAACCAAGCAAACAAACTCACCTGCTTTATAATATTAGTATAGATTCGTAAGTTTTTATCCTAAAATATCATCTAGTGAAAGTACAATCTTACGATTACAATTTTGTGGCTATAAAAAAAGATACAGACTTTAACAAATAGAAATAATTATCTATTTCTCGATATCACATAAACTCTAAGTCGAAAATTTAAAATCTTCCATTTTAATAAAATTTATTACCAGAAAGAAATTCGGTAAAACCTCATACGGGTGGTCCGATTACCTATTGCTCACTTATCGAACTCGTTTACATATTTTACATAAATTGTCATTACAACAATCACTCGTACATTGATAGGTCGAATCGATTCTATATCGATTTACCGCTAGACGCTATAACAATGTTCATACTGACGACTTTTTTATATATTGACGACACGTTTAGCGCAGTTTGTAATTTCTTGCGTCAGCAGTCGCGGGTTCGAGTCCCGCTGGCGGCATTCATTTGTTAAAATCGAATGTTTGTGCTCCAGTCATTTAGGTGTTTATATTTATAATATGTATGGATTAAAACTTATATGTATATATTATGTAGTATATCAACTATCTGGTATCCGTAACACAAGCTTCCTTCTTTGCTTACCACAGAACTAGATGGCGTTGTGTGTAATAATGTCCCAACGTATTTATTTATTATATATTATTATATATTAGAAGAATGTTGCTAACTCACTAACTAAATAACGTAAAATATTGTAGCCAAATGTATTTGTTCTTAATCTTTTACATTAACATTTAGTAAAAATTCTATTTGTATTTAAGACATTTATAATGTAAAAAAGACAGACCTCTTATAAGATACACTATTTATGTGATATTCCAGACTATCCTGGTACTAAATTTCATCAAAATTCGTTTAGCCATTTTAGTGACACACATAAAAACAAACAAAACTTCCGTATTTATAATACTACTAGTAGTGACAAATGTTTGTAGTTTACGTATTTTCCTTGTAGGGAAAATAGTGAGTAGGTTTTGAACTCATTCGTTATAAACGATGCGTGGGTTAAATGATCATTATACAATTTTCTAACTAACGAGATAAACACTTCAATGTCAGTTTTTTTATAACTAGGTATAATTCTAAATATTATTTACAACCTTATGTATACTTATTTATTACTTTGTTAGATTTACGCAAATATTTGCTATATTTATATTATGTATGTATTTAAAATTTATATATGTAGTATATCAACTATCTGGTATCCGTAACACAAGCCTCGTAGCTTACCACGGAACTATATGGCGCTGTTGTAAAAAATATCCCAACATATTTATTTATTTTACATAACAGATTTTTGGTTCATAAAAATTCGAATGCTTACCAATTCACAAGTATTTAACTAGTATACACATTAAATATATTAAACTTAAGTCCATGTTTGCTGTTAAGTATTCGAAACATTGGGAACCAAAAATTGAAATAAATTAAAAAAATTCTTAACGTATTACTAAAAAAATTCAAAAAGTAATAAAAGTTTTCAAATTGTCGCAAGTATGCACAATGCCTTAGCTCTATTTCAATCTATTTACTCACGGTTAATTTTTCTTACTCCCAACGTGTTACCTTTAAAGTATTTTATATGCACTTTTACTGCGCATTATATGTTTATTACAAAAAATAAATAATCTCTAAAACTGTTTTTTATCTCGGCGGGCATTTTCCAATGAGTTCTATACATTTTTATTAGTTTTATTGATAGGTTATTTATTTCTTTGACCACCATGGCTTGATGGTATTGTAATTGGTATGTACGGTATGGTCGTTGAACACCTTTTTATTTAAGTTCGATTTCGAAACTGAGCTTTTCTTATGACATGGTCAATCCATTTGTAAATTATATCGATTGTTGTTCAAAAGCTTAAGCTTTTTGTTTCGATAAATGGTAAATGTTAGGTGAGTATTAAAATATTTTTTTCCATAATTTTGCTTTTTTTACACCATAGAATTTCTGTAAGTTTGTATGTTATTTTAAACCCATTGATTATGGCTTGTAAAAACGAGTAGATACTTACCTACTAGTTATATCACGATAATATATTCACTGTCAAATAACAGCTTATTAAATCCTAAAATGGACCTTAGGTTTGATCATTATTATAGATGATTCTGTAAATTGCACTATGTTATTTTTATAAAATGTTAAGGCCTCATAAGACTTATCACCAATTAATTTTAGATACATATACTTAACATCATCAAATTCGTAGCGTAATCGAACCCAGAAACAATCACAATAAGCTGTATGTAACTGATACCTTCATGCGAACACAACCGTTACTAGAATTAATGTAATGAAGAAAATAGCCAATTCCTATGGAAATGCATCCAAAACAAAGTCTTACAATAAGGTGCATTAAAATCGTGCACGAAATATAAATAAAATCGAATCGAATCAACCGAATAGTAAGTACATCGACCCAATAATCTACTTAGCCTTACATAAGACATCGCCTAGAGAATATAAAGCGAAAATTTATTCATTTTTCTCGCGTACCCTGCCATCATCATTTAATTATCCAGACAGGTGCCCAGTTAAATTTGAACCTTATTTTTTAACTGGACGATCGCTATTAACTGTATGGTTTATATGACATTTTAGTTAAGTTAAAAGCTCAGTAAATCGTGGCGTTAAGGATTTGCAGGGTGAATTATCAATGTGTATCGATCGCGAGTAGACTATGAGTGAAGGATAGTGTTGAAATTTTTTGTAACACCACGTGATTTTTACTCATTAACGTTTAAATGACCACAAATTGACTGTTGGCTAGCACGGTTTAGTGAAGGTAATGGGTATGAACTTGGTAAGTGAAATAGCTGTTGTCTAAACAAATCTAATTAGAATAAATGTGGTATTAAAAGCAAGCATCTATAGTAAATTTCAGTACAAAATGAAAAATTTATCTTTGTCTTAGAATATATTTTAAGATATATAAGTAGGTACTAATATTAATTATTGTATGGTTGTACTGATAATTTTATACCTAAAGTACAGTAAGATGTTTACTACAATTGCTTTTAACTAGTGTTATATGAGACTAAGCTCTCATGATGAAGTTAAAGATACAAACTTTCTAAAAGCTAAGGATTTGGCATCTCTATCGATAATAATGTCTTTTTCAATAACATGCACAAAGTTCACATAGAATTTTATTACTGATAATATAATATACTGGTTAATATGCAAATATTAATTTGTTTTTTGCATTGCGATTATTATTTTCTGATATAAATATTAAATAACTAATTATAATGACTAACACAAGAAGTAACTATTGATCTAATGTTGTAAATCTAGAGGAAGGTTATGATGTTCGTAATACAGGAATTTCTTATTACAAGCTCTTATATGCACTCTTTCTGAAACTCTTTCCTCTTACATTAAACAGTTATGTTAAGAGTATATTTTTAACCTTATCATTTGCTTTAAATAAATAAATAAGAAGTAACTGAGATAAAAAAATATATATTAATTATGATCGATAAGGGATTTGATCTTACTTGTTCGATTATATTCTCAGGCATAGTTTCGTCTAAAACAAAACATCTTCACCAGTTCAAAACTCTTTATAGAAATTCTTGCTTTCAAAGATTAAATTGCACTTTTCTCTATGTTTTCTAGTACTTCGTATTTTATATACCCGTCACGAATACACTTTATAAATATAAATTGTTATATAATTCAAATAGTAAGCGCGGTATCTTTACCATTATAATATGATGTCACAGTACAAGAATCAATGTACCGATCACATTGTTAGATAATTAACAGTCATTTAACGTAGAATTTAGCATATATTTGGCATCACTTTGACACATGCTTTAGGCATCGTTCATATAAACATGATGGCATTTTTTACGTAATATTATTGTTTCATGCTGTAAATTTTGGAGGTTTTTTTAGCCTTGTATGTATTTACTTTTTTAAAAGGTATTATTAATAATGAAACCACCATTTAATATGCTAGATTTTACTGTTGTTTTATATTATTATGACAGTTTGGGATAGTTGTAGTATTCAGCCCACTGTTATACTGCTGGGCATAGACTTCTCTTCAATATAAGAGGATGAGGCTTTAATCCACCACGCTGGCCAAGTGCAAAACATAAGAGGTGCAAGACCCGGGATCCGAACTCGTTTCACTTAGTTTCCCAAGTGAGCGCATTACCACTAGCCTACCAATGACTTACACATTTATGATAATATTATTATAGTACATTATTATGTACTTTACAATTAAAATTACTTGGTTTCAAATATATCTTATTTGTAATACTTTCTTAGGTTTACGCGATTATTTGACATTATAAATGAAACTATCTTTTCGGGTTTTTTCGCGGATTTATTATGATTTTTGGTTCCCGACGTTTCGAATGCTTTACAGCAATCATGGTCACGGGAGAGACTAAGATATTAGACGTCTCAGGGGGTTATATACTTGTTACAGACAGTGCCTACCCACAATTTACAAATATTGTCTAGTTTCATTTATAATGTCTTATTTGTATAAACGCCCTAATATAAACACTTACATCAATAAATAAGAGATGGCGCTGCAAAACAATAGACTATGTGATCGACATGAAAATTGATTCATTTGGTTAGTTGAGCAAAAACACCTCGCGGTCAAATACGTAACGTTCTGAATGCTAAAAGATTAGAAACACTTTTAATAGATATTAAATACCGTATTATAGTATTGTACATTGAATAGTGTGGTAAGTAAGGACCGCTGCAGGACGTTGGCAGTTCGACTCCAAACGCCTAAATTGAAAGTGACTCAGACTGCAATGCGTTCGTAAAGAGCTCTTAGAGTTCTCAAAGAAATTATAAGCTAAAAATCTGCGTAAATCGAAGAAAGTAATCTAAAAACGAAATAAAAATACCTCGTAATACTTTCTTAGGTTTACGCGAATATTTGACATTATAAATGAAACTATCTTTTCGGATTTTGTCGCGGATTCCGCGCGGAATATAGTTAAAAAAAGATATTTTCATTTATAAAAATACCACGATTAATCTATCTATGTATATTTGAGAAATGGTTGTTTGAACTATCACCTTACAAATGTTACTTCATTCATCGTCAAAGAAGGAAAATAATAAATTTACAAACAAACTTCAATTCTAGTAATATTTAGCAAGGAAAAGCAGTAAATCATTGAAGTAAATACAAAAGTAATAGAAAACGTCAATTTCTGTAGGAACTAAATCACAGTCCTCTTAAAGAGCAGGCTATTTATTCGTATGAAAGGGCCTTCGTGATTTATGTTAATTTTCTCTATCACATATTGAAAAGGACTCTAAGAGCTAATTGAATTTTGATTGCCTTTATTATATTAGATCAGTCAATGGATTTTATTAACTACTAGCGTTTCCCGCGGCTTTGCTTGCGTTCTAAAGACCTGAAACCAAATTATTTCTGATTCGCGCGGTATGGTACCTCGCAGGCTCGCAGAACTAACGCCCGCCCTTCCCATTTTTGCAACATTTTTCATTAGTCTTAGCGTGACATTATATAGCCTATTATACTCTTCCGATAAACGGACAATTCAACACAAAAAGAATTTTTTAAATCGCAATAGTAGTTCCTGAGATTAGCGCGTTCAACCAAACAAACAAACAAACTCCTCAGCTTTATAATATTAGTATAGATTAATGTGGTTCATTTTGTTTTCAATCTTCATTTGAGTATTTACGATTGTAACGTTTGGCGTTAATTTGCAAAGCTATAATTTCAAATAATGGCTTAGGTTAATCTATTTCATTGAATTTAGAGCAACATTATTGATCAATAATTGACAGGTTTGTAGATCACACTGTTATTATTATAAATGTAATATTAGGTTATCGAATACTAGTTTTTAGTCTTCGTTACGCTCAGGTTTCGCTAGTCATATTTAAAATAGATATGAATGAAAAATGCATGTTTTTCGCGAGTTTTTCTAGATATTCTGCTAATCGCGATGACAAATACATATCAAAGATTAGAAAAATCGGTCAAGTATTATTTGAATTATAAATGGTTAACTAACTCGAATTTGTTTTATTTTAAGATGGTAAAGTACTTCTACTTATATTCTTAAAAAAGTTATAGATAAAGCATGCTTAACGTAAGTTGTTGTGATGTTATGTTACGTTAGGTCGATTTCAGAAAGCCCCGAGACATTCTTGCGCCAGCGGTCGCGGATTCGAGTCTCGCTGGGAGCATTTGTTGAACTCGAATGTTTGTACTCAAGTCATGGGTGTTTATATTTATAATGTGTATGTATTTAAACTTATATGTAGTATATCATATATCTGGTATCCGTAACCCAAGCCTCGTAACACGGAACTAGATGGCGCTTTGTGTAATAATGTCCCAACATTATACAATGAAGCAACTCGAGTACTTAAATACGATTATAACACGACAAAAATAAACAAACCACAGTGTTTTGTGAATTATATCTTAGAAATAGCCGGCGGTTTCTTTAAAACCAGCGTGTGTTGTCATTCAACGTTTCCTCATGCGTATTCAGGCCGCCTCCCGCATTGAAGATACAAGAAAAACTTCTCCAAACAACATAACGGATAACTAAGTGACCGAAGGCGCAAACACGGCTATGTATAGTTTGCATAACCTGTACTATAAATTGTACAGCTGGTTGGATTTTATACTTTAGTGTATGGAATTAAGGTATAAATTAAGTTTAGTAGGATCTTGTTTGATTTACTAATGAACGCTCAGTTGAGTACTTATGATCCGTGGTCAGTTGTCACTAAACATGTATCTTCTATTTTAGAGGTCGCCAAACTTTTTAGTGACCTTACATTTTTTGACTTTTCTATAGATGTTTAGTTTGTTTTTCGTATAATAGTATCATAATGGTGTGGTCGATAATGTACGTCCGAAGGTCCTGGGTTTAGTCCCTGTTGGGGCATTTTAGTCTTACTCTTAACATAATTATAATAATATATTTTTCTTCCACTATCTATCTTCATGGTTGATAACATTATGATTTTTATTTTGTACTAGTGATGTTTGTCTTCAGCCCTTTTTATCGACCCACTGCTGAGCACGGGCCTCCCTCTGTACGAGGGTCAGACCATAGTCCACCGCGCTGGCCTAGTGCGTGTTAGCGGACTTCACATGTTGCGAAAACTTGCTAGGTTTTCTCAGACATAATTGAAATGATTCGCACATGAAAATATCAGAGGTGCGAGACCCGGATTTGGATCGGCATCACTCGGTTATCCAAGCGACCCCGTAACCGCTGGGCTACCACTGCCTTAGTAATGCTTAGAAACGATTAAATCGTTTTTTAGAACCAGAAATGCCCGAGAACCTATTAAAGTTTCATAATTATTGGAATTAAGAATCTATATAATATTTATGCGGATTTACAAATAAATAAGCGCATGATGTTTTTATTCTGTGTATGGAATCGTTCGTTCCTTTTAACCTTATCAAAATTACATTTTATAATATTTCCTAAAACATAACATTTCCGCATGATTTTTAAAGACTAATTCAAGTAAAAAAAGCCATTTATTTACTCCAAAAAACAAATATAAAATAAAATTTATAAGGAAATAATCGTAAAATAATAAAAATGAAATATATGAATTATTGCATTACCTAAGCTAATTATCCAAAACTAGCGGCTTTCCCTTACTTCGCTCGGTATCTCTAAGTATATTATATTTTTTTAATAAAAAACCCCTATTTATAATAAAAATAAAACTAAGCTTAAGTTAATCTTTGTAACATTACCTATCTGGCAGTGAAAGTTTCGTCAAAATCTGTACCGTTCGGAGATAAGCTTGAACCAATTATTAGTGCCGCATAAAACTTATGCATTTAGTAATAAGCTGTTATTACCCGACTATGGCGAAGCTGAAAAGAAGGATCTTGAGCATTTTTGGACCTTTGCTTTTCTGGACCCCTTTTATACGTAGTCAGGTTATAGTTTTATAACTTTATTTATTTATTGATATAACAAACAGACACTTCAAATCTTTGTGTTTGTATAGATAACTAATCATCATAACTAAAAAATCTAAAATGATAAGCACAATTTTTGTCTGTCAAAACTACGCATTAATTCACTTTAATGTAAAAAAAACTCCTTCAATTTGCTTTACAAATGTATAACACTAGCAAAAAACTATGAAATAATTAATAATTGAAATCAAGGCGAGCGAGATTCGAATCTACGACCTTTTCATACTTCTTTAACACAATGTCCGGCTCGAGTGCCCTCTCGATGATTTACTAGCACTTTGCATCGTATAAAAAATTTGCAAACACAAAAAATCTTGATACTATGGAGTTATTCAATCAACTATTATAATTGGTGTGAAATAAAATCGATTAATTAATCGATATTTTCGTATTAATTATTAAGTCAGATTTACCACTAATCACCATGTTCTACTACTTTCAAAATTTTTAATATTCTAGCTATTTACAAAAACTAATCAGTATTATTATATATTGTTACAAATAACATATTAAATCTGTTTGATTTCACGAATAAATTGCTGAACCAATATCTATAAGTTTTGACCGACTTCAAAATTAACATCTAAATTTCTACTGTACATTAATAATACATAAGAATAATGTTTCTATATGTATATTGTGTATGTTAAATAAATTGATGTTTGTCGTAATAATCACTACTAGTATAAAACAAAGTCGCTTTCTCTGTTCCTATATCCCTATGTATGCTTAAATCTTTAAAACTACGCAACGGATTTTGGTGCGGTTTTTTTTAATGGATAGAGTGATTCAAGAGGAAGGTTTATATGCATAACTAGCAGATCCCGCGGCTTTTCCTGTGCTAAATCTAGGGAAGAGCCCGAGCAAAGCGAGGGCGAGTCGATAGGTATTTTATATTCGTTTATTTGAACTGTAAGAATTGTTAAAAGTTTGTTAAAATCCAGGTTCCGCTTTAGTTTTTATATATGAATTTGAGACTCGTTGCACTAAATACTGCTATTATAAATTGTGAAAGTAGGAACTTAAAATATAAATTTTTTAGGCAATATTAAGCTTTCATATAATATAATTAAATTAAGTATTAATTTGAATATAGGTTTTAAGAAATAGTTAAAAACAAATTATACTTTGATTATTTTAAATTGAACTCTTTCCACGATAAAACCGCTCTACAGATTTGGATGAAATTCAGTTAAAACATAATATAGATTGCATAATCAGATTGAATATAGACTATCTTTGATCCCAGCCCCTCTGATCACATGAGCAAAGTAGCGGTAGCCTAAGCGTCAAGCCCCTCTTTGAAAACTAAATCAAGCGGGCTAAAGTCCAAAGCTGTAAAAGCTCTGATTTACCTATAAGCTCCATTTATGAGTTATTTTTTGTATTGATCATACAATTGACTATCTTAGGCTAAAATCTGTTTAATGATCCATTCACTTTAAATTTAATACTAAATGACTGGTTTCAAAACCATAATCATATATCACAAAAACTGTACCAAACATATCTCATATTAAGCGTTATCATCGAAATCAATAAAAGGCAATTATCTCACCGTATTCCAACAAACTCTCACGAGACAGGTTTCTTCCCCACACCGACAATTAAAAAATCTATTCCTCTATCAATCTACTGACTCGAATACCATCAATCCAAAGAAATTTCAAGATAATCCAAAATATAAACATTCGAGATTATTTTTTAATGACTTAATCAAAATTTATTAGTTAAACTAAATTCGCGTCTTAAAAACCTATTATACGTATTGAGGAACGGCTATTAGCATGTTAATGAAAGAAAAATTAATAATTAAACTTTATATTCTTATAAGGTAAAAGGCGGCGATCGATCAAACGGTTCCATCGCGTGCACATTGTACCAAACGATTTGAAATACATTATCGGATAATACAATAACATTCGGAGTATTATCGGCATTAAATATTAATTAGAAAATCTTTTTGAAATAGTAATTATTATACAACTGACTAAAGATTTTAAAATTTTCGTCTACATGTCTGGAAACGCAAATCGATATAATCACTGAAAAGATTGTGATGAAAGTTATTATAAATATAGTTTGTTTGTTTGTTTGTCTGGTTGAACGCACTCATCTCAGGAATGGTCCGAATTTAAAAAATCTTTTTGTGTTGGATGAAATATTTAAATTTCATATCTTTAAACCTATTGTATATACAACAACTTAGACAAATATAAATAGTAAGTGAACTGTGAACAAATAATGTTTCAAAAAGTCTGTGCAACCTTATTTTTTTATTTAAAATTAAAAATAGTAAGCTTTAAATAAATGTTTAAAAAGTGTATGAAACCTAATTTTTTTAATTTAAAATAAAAATTATTTTGATCTCCAACGTTTTTTTCTATTCGTGTAATAACAATGTGAACGCACGCTGTAGAATATTGACTACTCCATCATCATATTATGAACTAATTGTGTAATTTAAACTATGTTATATCGATATTAATAGATTTATGCTGATATATATAAAACTAGCTGCTTACCCTCACTTCACTCAGGTTTTTCCTTAGTAAAAAAAGATTAAGCTTATCGCACGATTACCCGTTAAATTTTGTGGAATGATGTAGCCTATATGCAATTCTAGTCTATAATAATCTATCTCTTTGCCAAATTTTATCAATAGTAACAAACATTCATCCATACAAACTTTCAATTTTATATAGTAGTAAGATAAGTAAGAATATTTACTATATATGTATGTATTATGATAATAACTTTTAACTATATGAAATTAAGTACGTTACTTATAAGAAAACCACTATTTCTAATTTTTTTGCCTGTTAGTTTGTTCCGGCTTATCTCCAAAACGGCTGAACTGATTTTGACGGGATTTATACTAACAGATAGCTAATATTATAAACAGTAACTTACGCTACTTTCATTTTAGAAAAAGAATTATGATAAATATTAGTAGGTATAACCACTTTTATTAAAAGTCGATTAGCAAAAATAATGTTATGTCATACATAATAATACATACTATCACACTAGTTGGTACAAAAAACGTCCCTAATAACTGAAAATAGCAACTGAACCGTCCTGACTTCCCACGACCCTAAAACCGCTGTGCTCTATCCAATTTTACTTCCTAGTACATTAGAATTTTAACTTTAACATACATTAATAAGATTCAAAATTGCCATAGCATTTTAACTAATCCATTCAAAAGCGATGACTCGTTCACACATATGCCTTATAGGTGTGGGTGGATTGTAATCCAAAATGTATACGTAACTTAAACTCTATTTCCTTACGATAAGGTTTATTTTGTCTTCTAAAACTGTTAGGCTGTGTGTTTATTGACCAATACTGTATTAATAAAGTAAGTGAATCATAGAACAGTAAATTGAAAAGAAGTGATATGTGCGAAACTAAAATGTACCGTTGCATGTTTTTGATTTACTATAATATTATTTATTATATAGCGAAAAGTGCTCTTTGACCAACTTTAAGAGGGGGAGGTGTACAAATTAGAGAAAAATAATTACATTTATTATATGTTATTATGTTATTCTGATAATAGTGTGCATTTAGGTATTATACTTTATAACTAAATATTTATTTCTATGAAAGTACAATTTAATTAATGGATGAAACAGGAGTCAAACCCGCGCCCCTCTGGTACAGCAAACTGAGCCAAACGTGTCGATTAATACTTAAAAAAATATATAAAAATATTTCTAATTCATGTTAGGTACAACTAAATTATATTAAATACTATTTCTATCAGCTGTTCTATCATGACAGGTGCGCGCGCGTGTGTGCGTAATGTCAGAGTTTACATCGTACACTGGTACAATAGTGATCAGAGAATCTTTAATATAAACCGACTTAATTAAAACTTAGATTTCATCTTAATTTGTGCAATAAAAAATAAAATGTATGTTTGTATTATATTATGAGGATAAAGCTTTTAGTATAAAGCTATTAAATAGAAAAAAAGTAAGTTAAATATGATAAAAATTGAAATTGTCGGCTTGGCCAGTGGTGTACTATGGCCTATCCCTCTCGTATTGAAGGAAGCCCAACAGTGGGACGTTAAAGATAAATGAATACAAAAATGCATATAAATAGTCAAATATTCGCGTAAACCTAAGAAAGTATTATACATATACATACTTAAATATAACGGAAAATTTTCAAGGTACCCATAACTCATACTTGAAGCTAAAAATGAATAAAAACATAATTAGCTATCTATACATAAATACAAAGTCTTATCAAAAATCTTTTCACAATTTATGCGTGATGAAGTAACATAAAGACTCGCATTTATGATATTATGATAATTTTATTTATACATTTTTAATGTGACCACGCCTTTCTATATGACAGTGGGCACGAGTGGATCGTCGCAGGTGTATCTGGTTTAGTGTGCGTGAGGTCACTCTATTCGTACACACATAACGTTAGTGTGTGTATTCTAAGCAAGTGTACACACGATATTGTATCATTATTGCCTTAACTGATTTTGAATAAGAAAAAGTAATATATAATATATGTTACGTGGAATTTAAGTCTGAGTAAGAATTTGTGATCTGATTACCTGTTCGATTCTCGCCTAAATAAAATTATTTGATTTAAAAATATGCTACTCTTGTGTCCTCAATACCTCAGCCTATCTTGAAACGGCTCTCTCGAACTGTAGTCTTTATAGAGTTTTAATCAATAGTTTTTAATATACCTATATTTGGTTTGAATTTATATAGAGCTAGAATAATTTGAACCCATATTTTTTTAATGTGAAATTATAATATAACGAGTATTATAAGAAAACTAAAAGTAGTGCATAATAATCATATTTATGCGACTATTTAACATTAAGAAATTGGATTTTGATTTTATTGTGAAGGATTTTCTCTTAACACCATAAAATGTCCGTAACCAAAAAATAAAAAAAGAGAAAAACATATTTATGATGGTAATAGTATCATACTAAATGGCATAACATTTTTAAGTACGCTAGTTACCTATATTATAATTCCTATGGAATAAGTTATAATTTGTCTACATACGTGGCAGGTATTGAGTGCATTTTTCCAAGAGCACACTAATTATTTTTTAATTATAATAACAACGTGTCATTTTAATTTAATAATAATTCCGTATAATGTTATTTCTAAGAAAAAAAAATATTTATGGGACAGCAGGTATCACTTAGTTTTATGGTAAGGTAGTAGATACTACGCATATATTAATATAAACATACATGACAGAAGTGAAAAGTGCATTCATGCTCATCACACAAGTGTATGTCCCCAGCGGTACTCGAACCCGCGACCACTGGCATATCAAGTAGGCATATCAATACAAACTGAGCCACAGCGTCGGTAATGTTTTTAAATCACTCCAATAGCCGATTTTGATTGTACTTTCTCGTAAAAACAATAAGTTTTAAAATGTATGATTCAGATCACTTTTGTTGTTAATGTCTAGCAATCAACACATCGACCTCCACTGTGCAGAGCCGTGGGCATTTACTAGTAATATATGTCGGGAACTAGATCACTGTGTATAGTTCATAAATAATATTTCAATTGCATCTAAATATATGTTGTTAAACGCCTGCGATTTTTATTTTCAACTTTGCAATCGGTAAAAACTCTTACATGTACCCGATATCTATGTTAAGGTGGCGTTGTACTCCACATTATATGATATAAGCGATAGAGAGCTATATAAGGCATTTTTTCATACTCAGGAAATAAATAATGAATTAATTCATATAGTGATTATTATTAATGGTAAAAAATTAATGTTACCTCACTATTTTTGAATGTGGCCAGCAAAATTATGTTTAAAATTTTATTCTAATTTAGGTAGAATCAATAGTCATAAGTAAAATTTAATTCAACAGTAATTACTTTTAAAACAATATCTCTCAGAATCATGTTTTTCTGAAACAGAATCAAATCTACGAGTAAATACAAAACTTTAATCCAAATCGCTAGAACCGGGTTCGAAGAAATAAATGTCAATATATTTTACTAATTTATGTTTGGTATACAGCATACAATTAAAGAATATGCTTACTAAATATTTGTAAGTAAAAATAATAGGCCCAAATGTTTTCACTCATAAAAAATAGTTATTATACTAACATTGACATATTTTATGTATGAAAAATTAATATACACTAATAAATACAAAAACATAAGATTTTATATACAAATCAATAACTTTCTATTCTTTATGATACAGAATAAATATATTTTTTAATTTATATTAGATAATCTAAATATATCATAGCTTTCGCGTTCGAACACAAGGTTGGTATATGGCTTAATAACCAGTTGTGGGACACGGCGTCGTAATTACAATATACACGATCATTAAACGTTACTTTATAATTTAGCTAATATACTGATTGAGCCGTCCGACTGATAGACATGGGAACTTACACTTTATAGGTGTGTGAAATGGATAAATTGATATACTTATAAAAAATATTAATATGTTATGACTTTAACACATAGAGCCATGGAACTACATGGCTCTATGTGGTATGCTCTACTTTACCATAGAACTAAGTGACTATCCCATAAACATTTTTTCTTAGAAATAATAACATACGGAATTACTATTAAATTAAAATGACACGTTATTATTGTAATTAAAAAAATTAGTATGCTCTTGGAAATATGTACTCAATACGTGTCACGTATGTAGAAAAATTATAAATTATTCCATACGAATTATAACATAGGTAACTAGAGTACCTAAAAAAGGTTATATCAAGTTTTTACCTTTTTTCTTTGTTTTTTAGTTACAGAGATTATATCATGGTGTTATAAGAAAATCCTTCCCAATAAAATCAAAATCCAATTTCTTAAATGTCATCAAATTTTACCCAGTAACACATAGAGGCATGTAGTTCCATGGTAAGCTATGAGTCTTGTGTTATGGAATACTAGATAGTTGATACACTACACATATATATGTCTTACACATATATGTCGAACAATATACATATCATAAAATATATAAATATTCATGGAGTACAAATTGTGATCAAATGAATGCCCCCTACGGACTTGAACTCGCGACCACTGGCACAGCAAGTAGGGTCACTATAAACTGAGTAAAACCTGACGTCATGTAATTTTTAGATGTGAAAGTTTGTATGTTTGTTAGGCCTAAATAATAATGGCGGGACGAGTTTAAATGTTATTTAGTACAAATAGACTATGAACTGAAACTCTTAAAATTGAATAAATAAGGGCTTACTAAACCTAAAACTAAGTTGGATAAAAATGAGTATCCTGATTATATAAAGTTATGTAAGATCTAGAAACTTGAATTGTGCGAAGGTAAATTTAATGCGTATTTATGTAGTGTACTTAGTCTTTGCAATTTTAGAATCTTTTTTATGGCATTCTTAAGATTACAGACGTACGATTACATTTCTTAAGAAATACGTTTAAATTAACATTGTCTTCCTCTTTTACATTCTCGTATATATAATTACGTGTACCTCGGCCGTTAGGCTCTAACGATTTTGACCAAATTTTATATTTAGATAACGTTTTGCGTTTTAGAACTATGTTTTTGACCATTATAGGTTTACGAAAAACGATGAAAAATTCTCGGCTGCCCTAGCTTTTGTTTTACTGGATTTGAACCCAAACCTACCATCTTTTACAGAGCAGCTGCTTTTTTTCGAAAATACGTATTGAAGAAGTTTGTGAGTTATATTTAAATAACTCACAAACGTATATTTTATGCAATTTAATTTAATATATATACACAACTTGTTGTGTTAAAGTGAAGCAATATTTTATTTCGAAAAATATTTGTTTTGTAAAATCACCTCATACTTGTACTTGTTACGACAGTTTTCTGCGAATTTTATTGTTAAACTTAAGTGCATGATCACACTTGAGAATTTTTTTGAAAGTGTTTTTTATATAATATTTGATATATTGCTCAGTCACAGAATTGAATCATATCGTATACCTGTGACTCACCCTTTCTCCGCTTTGTTCGCCCCTAACACATTTAAACGGTTATTTATTTATTTATTTTAAAGGCTTATTTATTTTATTTATTTATTTTATTTGTCATGTCACAGTGTTTGTTATCGAACTCCTCCATCCGTCTGATAGTAAGTCGTAGACTATTTTTTAATCTCCTATATTATAAGGCCCTAGATTATAAGAATTAAAGGCCCTCTCCAAATTTGACTTTTATTTTAGACCAGATTTTCATTTTTTTATGATTTGGCATCAAAAACACATTAAACCCTAAGTTTTCATCCTTCTACCACCAATCCCTATTTTAATAATTATTGGAACGCGAGTGAAGTCGCGGGAATTGCTAGTTTTTTTATATATTTTTAACATAACATTGCACAACTCACATTCAAGTCACAAACAATACTATACAGTAAGATATAACAAGTTGAAAACGATTTCTCTATTTTCTCTGTCTTCGTAAGACGCCGCAGGCGCCAACAATTATCAGTAGCGACTACCTTCTTATTAAGAACATAGATCGCATCAGATATACAAATGATGAATTATTCGACTACCATATACAGATTCTTATATTCACTAATAATATACCGTCATTTCGATAATTGTATTTAAAGGATGATTAAGGCTTTCGGTTCAACGGATCGGTGAAAGGAGTGACGTTATAATTGGAGTAATTATATTAATTGGTTTTAATTGTTTAATTGTTGATCGTTTTAGCCGAACTTTTGAATATGATATGTTAGTTGTTCAAGGTCTACTGGAGATCCAGTACCTACTGGAGCGAATTTTCCCTTTTTTTTTCTTTTAGTACTGTAATTACTGAAATACTCATTCATGATCATCTCATAAGCGAATACCCCCGGGACTAGAACCCGCGACCACTGGCACAGTAAGTACACTTCAATCTAAGCCAAACTTGTAGTCAAAGTGAGTAAAGTTATTTTCAATAGTAGCAGCAAAACTTCAAAGTCTCTACACCTTAGATAATGACAGAAAGTACTGCTCAATATAAAACTTACACATTCCTCTTTTCTTTAACATTTGAAATAAGTCATAATATAAAGAAGAACTTATATTTTTGAATATATTTTTCTAAAGCAAGTTTTATAACTTTTCCTCATATTATAAACATCATTAACAATTTCCATGTGATACTTTCTTAGGTTTACGCGAATATTTGACATTATAAATGAAACTATCTTTTCGGATTTAGTCGCGGATTTATTATGATTTTTGGTTCCCGACGTTTCTTATGCTTTACAGCAATCATGGTCACGGAGAGTGACCCGAAAAACAGATAGTTTCATTTATAATTTCCCTGTGGTTGAATTTTTACCGTCTACTTTTATACATCATTACTTAAGCCACACCGGCAGCTAGTAATCCCATGTAATGGTATCCAATTATCGATAAGACACGCTCGAATTTCAATAGACTGACTGACAAGCTGAAATATTATAATAAATGTCTTAGATTTTATACACGGTGAAAACAATTACATGTGTGATCGGACATGGTTCAGTTTATAAGAGAAAGCGTGTGTGTGTATATTGTATATAGACTTGAAAATTTTGGGATACCTTTGTATAATGAAAAAAAACTATCCTAGGAAATCATACATTTTCCAGGACTATTCAAGACTATAATCTATATCTGTACTAAGTTTCATCTAATAAGCTAGAACTGCTTAGCCATTTTGGCGTGATCAAGTAACAATAGCCATACAAACTTTTCCATTTATAATTAATATTAAATAATTCGATTTATATATTTTCTTTGGTAATTACAATAACACATAATGGCTAATTATTTTATCCATTATTTATTATACGAAAAATTTAATAATACAGTGATGTATCTCTTATTTTAGTTTCATTAATATAATAGAATCGCTACTACTCTCAACTTAAAGTGCATCGTAAGAATGGCTGCTAGCTTAGCATTTTGTACACGTATGATTGATTTTGAATTGGAAACGAATTGTTAAGTGTTTTTTGACGGCTAATATTTATTATTATCTGCGTGAACGTATTTTTTAATTTTTAACGCAATAAACACCTTGTTGAATTTGTTTCTAATTGATTTAATCCGTCAGTAACGGATTTAGAGCTTATTGAATTTATACTAATATCATAAATATTCAATATTTTTGGTTCGTTAGAGGCACCTTTGAATTAGTGCTTGATGCATTGGAAAGTAGTATTTTTATGTTACTTGTATATAGCTTTAAATTTTATTTTTATACGTGTTTCCTATCGGACTTACAACTTAAGCCCAGAAAGAATTAACTCTAGTCATCGTGCAATCTTTTCCAAAAACTAGCATCAAAACCTTTGAAATATAACAAATAATTGGAATATTGTTGTCAATATAAAAATATAATGAGTCTGTTTCAATTTAATATCATCATCATCATCAGCCCTTTTTACCGTCCCACTGCTGGGCACGGGCCTCCCTCAGTACGAGGGGGATCAGGCCATAGTCCACCGCGCTGGCCTAGTGCGAGTTGGCGAACTTCACATGCCTTTCGAAAACTTGTTAGGTTTTCCCAGACATGCAGGTTTCCTCACGATGTTTTCCTTCACCGTTTTTTCTTCTTCTTCTTTCACATTTCTTCTTCACCGTTCTTCACCTTTTATTATATATTACATTAATTATATAAATATGTGTTTAACAGAAACATCGTGTTAAATACTCGTAGATATCATATATTAATTTTAACTACCATACATTAAATAAGGCAAAACAATTTTCAACTTTACACTGTCAATTTAAAAATTACTAACATTTTTACGTGATATCTGTCATCGAATTCCAAGCGATATTAGAAGTATAATAAAGATATAGACTGGTAAGAATGTTGCTCCTTCGTTAAAGTTAAGTAATCTAATTAAAAATGTAGAGAAAGCTGATAGTTCACTTATCTAGAGTCGAGCATCGCCCATTACAGGGACGGTCAAAGGTAATGCAAGAGATCGGTGACAAGCGAAGCGATAAGCGTTGAAATACTCATTAAGCTTTGTAACATCACTAGTTAGAGTATATAAATGTATAAATTAAAGTGAAATGCAAAATGAAAATGTAACTTTTTTGCCGTCAAAGATGTTGTATGTATGTTGCAGAAGCTCTAACTCGGTTTTGGAGAAAACGCTTCTATCCTGAGAACAAGTAATGTAACAATTAACTTTGGTACTTGGATTTTTGTAATTTTTATAAATATTTAATAATAACAATTTTAGTGTGTTGGTTAAATTAAAAAAAGGAAATTAAAAGTACTATTTACTACTACTACTACTTATTTGCGAAATCTTAGATATATTCTTTGTTATAGTTTTTAGTCTTTTAACATTATTTATATTTAATTTTAGTTCCACGAAAAGAACATAAAGTTCCTCAATTTCTCCACGAAATATATAATGTATTATCAAAATAACATAAATCTAGTGTTAAAAATAGCTACATCTTCACACCTTTACAACCTTAAACGTTAAGATAACGCCTTACTTACGGCGCGATTTATGACCCAAGCAATTGTGGCGTGTACGTACTTTACGTAATTAGTTGACAGTACATTCATTTTATATGGAGACAAATTAAAAATTTCAAATATATCTTCAGATTTATTTTAATGTATAGCATTAATCACTCGTTAATGGAACAAGATGGTGTTAGCTCGAAATATATTTTGATAAATACAGTAAATGATAACTCAAGTGTTCAAAATTGACTGCGATATATAAATAGTCTCCTTATAAATTATATACGTTTTTAAATGATAATTTGATAATATAACACTTCCTTACTTTGTTTATGAACTGATTTATTTATAACGGATTGAAATAATACTTATAGGCATCTATAATAATATTATAAAGCTTAAGAGTTTGTTTGTTTGCTTAACGCGCTAATCTCAGGAACTACTAGTCCGAATTGAAAAATTCTTTTAGTGTTGGATAGTCCGTTTATCGAGGAAGGCTATATGCTATATTACATACCGCTACGACCCAATAGGAGAGCAGCATTAATGAAAAATGTTACAAAAACGGGAGAAAAATATTTCTTTTGATTTTTAGCCTCCAGAAAGCGAGCGGAGCCGCGAAAAAGGCTAGTATTAAATGTAAAAAAAATATATAATCTTGGTGAAAATTATTATTATTCCCTAAGAAAAAAATATGTTCTTAGGTTTTTTAATATATTATACTAAAAACCCGATTCAGATGAAATTGAGTATGAAAATAGTTTGACATTCAAGAAAGGATATAGTAGAATATAGATAGTTTTATTCCGGAAGTCATCCGTTATGGGGGTGAAAATGGGAAGTATGTATAGGTAATCGATCTCACTTATATTTCTATATTTTGTATTCCAAACTAATGGTCAATACATACCGAGACAAAAAAAAACAAGGAAAGCGAAGGTGATGAAACTAAAAACATTTTTCAATCTACAGTAAAAATTACAATTTTTAATATAACCTACTTCAAAATAAAAAAGTTTATTCCAAATTCATCTTATTAATAGCATCAATCAAATTTAATTGCTACCCAAAGCCATAACGATTTGCACTAATATCGATATTCAAAATCGATTCACAATGTCAATGACCGGGTCAGAATAAAATGAAATTTCTTAAGCTATTCTACCGCTTTCCATTACCACCTTGATAAGGCACAATAAATTTATCACCGCACCTTACGGGGCTCTAAATCTCAACAATCTATAAAAAGTACAATGTGACACCGCTTGTGTTCGATGACCCTAACAATAAAAAATAGCCACCATAAGCTCTTGCTTTACGAAAGCTCTATCGGAATCATGAATTAGAAGCTTAAAGCGATTTGAGAAATATGTAAAATATTTACATAATGTATGCTATTTATATAATTTTACTTTTAAATAGAATATGAAATTATTATCTTAATTCGAAAGTATGTAAGCGAATTTATAGAATGGCTTAGCCTATGTGAATAATTTTATTTTCGTTCTATTTATAATTTGTAGGACATAGTATGATACTGTTTTTTTTAATATGATAAATAAATAGTATGAATGAAGAAAGAGATATGAATAGTATTTTTGTAGGAAAATCGTAGATTTAAAAATAATAATCTGTATAGAACTCGACTTTCAGATTAAAAGTCCTGCTGCCATATATTTATATATTTTTAAAACAATAAGAAAATTATTAGTTTACGAGTACTTTTCATGCAATAAGTAATTTATGTACCAACTTGTTTTGCTGGTATAAAAACGTTATCATGTTATTGTTATTATTATATACTGTTTGTAAGTAATATTGTAAATTTGTTTTAATTATAAATTGATATTCATTTTTACTCGTCTTACTTTTTCCAACTTTAAAGCTATAGTTATATTGCTAAATAAATTTTACTCAATATTAAACTGAATTATTTTCTGATATCATCAAATACGCGATAGCTTTGCCTAAATAACGTTAAAAAGTTTAACGTTTTCTTCTTCTCTTCTGAAAACGATGTAATGTATAATAAAATAACTATTATTTAAATATAGGACTCTATAAACATTAAGAAACCCCAAAAATCCAAACCTTAATCTAAAAAAAAATCGAATTTAATCGCGGATTTATTTTAATTTTTGATTCCGTACGTTTTGAATGCTTTACAGAAACCATGGTCACGGGAGAGACAAATTTTTGTAAATCTAAGGAAGTATTAAAAAAATAATAATACCGTTATATAAAATCGCTAGCAGCTTACAACTTGTAACACAAAATAGACGTCATTTTATCGACTCGTGCGCGACACGGAATAAAAAGTGAATAAATAAGAGACGCATGAAGGAGCTGAATTAATTAACAGAATTTTGATGTTGACCGCGAACGGGACATTTCACTGACATACGACAAATTCTTTTCATGTATGGACGGTTTTATGCAATTAGCTTAAAAAACTAAAATATATATAAGATTTATGTTATAATATAAAAAAATATTGTTTTATTTTTGTTGCGATTTTTCTTTTGAAAAAGCTGTATTTAGTATAACAAAGATGAATTTTTTTACAAAATGCAAAAAGTTTTAATGGATTATTCACATTAGTTATAATATTTTAGATGTAAGAAAATCATATCACAAGAATTTTTAAGTCTACTCTCTGTTAATTCACGTATCGATAAAAATTGAAAAACAAATAAAACGTATAAATAAATAGAGCTTCATTTGTTTATTATTGATACTATAGAACCAAGTTAAATATTTTTAACATTAATTTTGCTGTCTTAATAAAATTGATACTCATTTGTATATAAAGTAAATTATGGCATTTTGTTATGTGTTAATAAAAATGAATGTAACTTTATATGGGCTGTTTTGGATAAGATCGTCCCGGCCCACGCGCATCTTTATCAAATCAGATGCTTACGTTCATTATGCTTATGAGTATTACACATAGTAAAGCACCACACAAGGCAAATAAAATATAACTCATATAAAATTAGCTAACTTTAAAAACTTTCTCCTGTAAAGTACCTACATAAGGAGATTATATAGCTACACTAATATTATATTAAAAATATGTTTTTGTATGTTTGTTTGTAATGGATAAACTGAAAAGCTACTGAACTAATTTTGAATATTGTTTCATCTAGCAAAAGCAATTTACAGTCATAAAAATCAAAAATATCCAGGAAATTGTAAAAATAATACCTATAAGTAGGTACCAAAAATTTGCTATTACTGGCAATGGTTAAAGATGAAACAGACCGAAGTAAGGTTGAAACACTAGTGAATATTTACTCACTGTCCCAACTATATGAGTTACATTCTTCTTACTCTAGAATTTAATCTATACCCTTGTCAAATTTTATCAAAATATGTTATATTATAATAATATGTATAGGCACAGACATACATAGCTTAAAATATGTTGGGACATTTTTTTTACAACAGCACCATCTAGTTCCGTGGTAAGCTACGAGGCTTGTATAATGGATACCCGATAGTTGATATACCTACTACACATATAATTTTTTTAATATATAATACATAATATAAATATTAACACCCATGACTGGAGAACAAACATTCGTGCTTAACAAATAAATGCCTGCAGCGGGACTCGAACCCGCGATCGCTGGCGTAGAAAGTAGGGTCACTGCCAACTGAGCCATACGTGTCGTTTGATCTTTGTTTGATGGAAAAATCTTGTATAATACGATAGAGCTATATTAAAATGACTTCACTTTCTCATGGCATACGAACATACATGGTCATAATTACTAGCAGTAATAAGGCTTTGTGGCGTGATTAACACTTAACTTAATAAGTTACATTTTAATTGTCGATGAATCAATATATAGTTATGTTATTCCGTGACATTAAATCAAATTGCCTAGTGCCAGTACTCATCCTCCCTGCTCTAGTGTTCGTAATTACGTATGTTATTATAAATTCCTCAGAAAGGATATATTTTCCTGCGCTAAAAGTAACCTATAAATTAAATAAATTTGTTGGGACATTATTACAGACAGCGCCATCTAGTTCCGTGGTAAGCTACGAAGGAAGCTTGTGTTACGGATACCAGATAGTTGATATACCACATATATATGTTTAAATACATATCTCAACTATCTCAACTATCTGGTATATCAACTATCTGGTATCCGTAACACAAGCTACTACTACAACACTAGCTAATATAAACACCCATGACTGGAGTACAAACATCCGAGTTTAACAAATGAATGCCCCCAGCGGGACTCGAACCAGCGACCGCTGGCGCAAGAAAGTAGGGTCACTACAAACTTCGCCAAACCTGTCAAGTCGTCAAGTTTTAATACTCATTACACAAATATCACCAAATATTGTATAAAAAATCACTTCGTCGATTTCGAAAGTCGACTCCACTTGCGATTTTTTTAAGTAAAATACGAAATTATACAATTTGTTCGTGTAAACGCACTATAAAATGTAAAACAAGGGATTTACAACGCATATTCATATTAACGATTCATTAAACAAGTCAACGAATTCAAACAGTTATATGACGTCGTAAAGAGCACTGCGTTTTGAAAGCTATATATTGTTATGGAAATACCACGATGGTATGTACGAGTAGAATGTATTTTTATGACTTACTAGCGACTCGCCCTCGCTTCGCTCGGGCTCTTCCCTAGATTTAGCACAGGTAAAGCCGCGGGATCTGCTAGTTACGCATATAAACCTTCCTCTTGAATCACTCTATCTATTAAAAAAAACCGCATCAAAATCCGTTGCGTAGTTTTAAAGATTTAAGCGCACATAGGGATATAGGGATATAGGGACAGAAAAGGCGACTTTGTTTTATACTATGTAGTGATGATGAAGTGATGATGTAATGTGGCACGTGTCGGACACCGACAGTGGGGAAGGTCGTAGGTTCCAACGTGAAATGCTTATAATGATATTTGATTTACATGAAAAGAGAGAAGTGTATCTATTTATGCGAATATTACGAGATATTGAATAAAATGAAAACGAATTTCCGTATTTTTATATGAAGGGTGATATCGAATATGTAACAAAATCTTGCTAATACTTGCGCCAGCGGTCGCGGGTTCGAGTCCCGCTGGGGCATTCATTTGTTAAACTCGCATGTTTGTACTCCAGTCATAGGTGTTTTTATTTATAATATGTACATATTTTAACTTATATATGTAGTATATCAACTATATTGTATCCGTAACACAAGCTTCCTTCGTAGCTTAGGATGGAACTAGATGGCACTGTGTGTAATAATGTCCCAACAGATTTATTAAAATGCGTTTATTTTTTTTTCGTTAATTAATTGTTTTAAAGTTTATAAATTTTTCCACTGCACAGATTCGAACTTCACAAGTCAAACCCTAGCTATATAAACATCATTAGAGCTACCATAAACTATCTCAGCTCCTCTCTACTGACTCATTGGAATTTCTCCACATGACCATAGATACTAATCAGTCACGTAAATACATAAATCGTTACATATTACAAGCTAACTTCATGGAAACGATTATTTGAGTGACAAAATAGTGGTGGAATAAGGATAATGTATAGTGATGCGCCACGCGAATTCTTTAGCAAAGGTACCGGCTTGTACCTGACTGTAATCAGTAATCTAGTCAAAGGGCCGCCAGATTTATTTTAACAGATATTAGATAATGCTGATAAAAAATATTTATCACCTGCAAAAGGTTTCTCGAAAGTTAAGGAGTCAAGAGACTAACTTTTAAAATTTTTGCACTTCATAATTACCTATACATTATATACAATACGGTACTTAAACGCGTGTATTTTAGTGGGTTTTACCTTATTTATTAAATGTAGTTTATTTATTTAAACGTTTCGACTGGGTTGCAGCTAGAATGTTTTTCAGAAAGCACTAGTTCATACGAAAGTTTGTATGTATGTAAGTTTGTTAAGAAACGACTGGATCGATATGGATGAAATTTTGCCTAAAATAGACCAAAACTACCAAAAGAGCAATGCTAGTATTTAATATTATCAATAAAATAGAAAAATTAGGTACGCATTTAAAAGAAAAAAGGTTAAGTAAACAAATAAACAGTTGCTATTTGGCACAGTGTTAGTGATAAGTACCACTTATCGATTAAAAGGTAGCGCGTGCGAATCCCGCTTGCAGCATTTACATAATGATTGACGTGTTAAGAATATTATGTAGTTGTTTAAACTTCTTAGATTAGACACTATATTTAATGCGAAATGCATTCGCTATAGCTTATAAAACAACAAAAGTGTATGGAAATGACTAACGATACCTTCATGTTTTTAACTTGCTATATCGTTTGAGATAGGTAGAGGTAGCCTAGTAGCAATTTGCTTGGTAACAGAGTGAACCGGGTTCAAATCCCGTGTCACGCAAAATATTTTAGTTCTTATCTAAGTAAACTGAGCTGAAATTTGGAAAGAATTGTGAAGCCCGCTAACTCGCACTTGCACATAGTGGTACTATGACCTGATCAGAAGATGACAGAAAAAGATGAATATCTATCGTCATTACTTTCTATCCTCTAGTATCAGAAACACATATTTAGCAATACTTTCAGTAATAAGATGAAAATTCATGTGAGAGATTCATCTTCTCAACCCAAAAATAAAGTCGTATACTTAAGCTAATAAATTATTATTATCAAAAACATATGTAAAACATCACAAATTTAAATCCACTATCAGTCTACTAATAACCAATAAACCATACAAAATAAAAACAAATTCTTAAGCAAATTATTCTAACCTACAAACCAGTCGTACACAAAATAAAAGGCACTTTGCATACTGCGTAGGCGCAGGTCGTAGGTCATAGAAAAAGAGTTAGATTCACCTTGCGTTGAATTTGGTTTTTTATAGCCCAATTCACTTGTACACTGTCGAAATGTAATTTATTGGGAAATTTAAGCCTTTCTACCTTAAAGAATTTTAATGATTACAAACATTATTGTGGTCTGATACATTTCATATACAGGGACTCGTTAAATACTTAGCTTATAACGAAAAATCTGCAAGAAAATAAGAATTTGTTTTTACTAATTAATTTTTAATTTGATTTTATTTTGATTGATTGAAGATTTGTTTTTACTAACTAATTATTTTACACAAAAAAGAATAGAATAGAATATACTTTATTCTTGAAATTTATATAATATTTTAACTATAACTTATACATAAACATGTTACACATGAATTGCCAGATTAAGTACCTACGCTTTTTATAAAATCAGTCAAATAAAAAATGCAAAAGCCACTATTTGTTTCTATTTCTTTGCTTAAAATAATAAAAACTCCAATATAAAAATACATACGTTACGGCCACATCCTGTTTATTAAATTGATAATTTTAGTTTCAGTACGATTTTAGTAGAGCACGAATGTTTGCACTCCAGTCATGGATCCTTATATTTATTATATGTATCATAATCATTAGCCCTTTTTCAACGTCCCACTACTGGGCGCGGGCCTCCCTCAGTGCGAAGGAGATCAGGCCATAGTCCACCGCGCTGGCCTGGTTCAAAAACTTGCTAGATTTTCTCAGACATGCAGGTTTCCTCACGATGTTTTCCTTCACCGTAAGACAAGTGGTAATCATGATAGAAATAATTCATACATGAAAATATCAGAGGTGCGAGACCCGGATTTGAACCTGCATCACTCGGTTATCCAAGCGAGCGCTTTACCGCTGGGCTACCACTGTCATTTCTATGTATATTTTAGAGTTAAATATGTGTAGTGAACTATCTGTGATTCATAACACTAAACTTGTAGCTTACTATTGAACTAGATGATGATATGAAAAAGTCCCAACAACATTTATTTACACTTCCTTAAAACAAATAACTATTATTTCTTATAACACTATTATTGATTCTTGATATAATATAAATGGTCTTTAAATAATCTATGTATTAACTCATCGACATAAAAATCAACAGGTTCTATCAACGTGAGAAGATCAGTGTTATTATTGTCTATTGAACCATTGTTTGTAACTTGAAGGTGCTAGCTTGATTTATCTGATCAATTACTTGTATCTTTATTAAAAAGTATCTCCGGCTTATAATGTTGTATGAGTCATACAAATAGTTCCTTTTTCTATAAGATTTCTGTAGTAGTGGCAGTTTATGTGTAGTTTTAATGAAGTCAACACGAAGCGTAATATAATGCATAATTTTTAATAACATATTGATAAAATGAATCTTATTTTACATCAAAATTTATCGCCCGCCCTTCGTTGAAGCTTTTGTAAGTTCACTCTAAACGTTTTTTAATTACTTAATTTTAGTCAGTTATTTAATTACGTCTTTACAAATCTTTTGACTTATGAAAAGATTTTTTGGTTAGTTCCCATAAATATTATATTTTTGTTTATCGCTATTTATAGAAATTATATAATTTTTAAAATTTCCAAACAAATCCTAAAGCAAGATATTATTTCTGTGTAGGTAGTTTTAAACATACCTACCAATAATCCATAAAAGTAACTCGTAATAATGATAATGCTATACGTATATATTATGTAATTTAAACAACTAAATCCAATGTTCCGTATGAAAAAGCGTCATTCTTAATAAGCTTTTAAACTTAAAACAAGTTTCAAGTTAAAAAGCTCAATAACTAAGCTTTACTCAATGAAATATTGGATGGATAGCGTGAAAATACATAATAAATTATCTCATACATTCACTCGTCTCAACAATTTCGAATCGCATAATTCACATATTATGACAAATGTTCTAAGAATTTCGATTGTGCGTGCCGTAGGCGTGGCGGAGGTTCTCACGGCCTTTGAATAATAAAGATTTTTATAATATTTTATATAGTTTTCTCCAATATATAAAGAAAAATGGGTCGTATTTAACTAGTGACATGTCTTGAAAAATTATATAAAACTTTATATTTATGTGTACTCTAACAAAATAAACACTCTTACAATTATTAGTTCATGCTACAAATACAATAGGACGCAGGTGTCATAGAAACTACTCTTATACATTAGATAGCCAGTTATATTCCCGTTTTAGGTAATATTTTGTTTTTTTTTATATAAATACTTTTTTATTATTACAGTTCATCGACTTTCCAAACATCTTTCAGGTAAAGAGTCACATTATTAAAAGCAACCAAAAGATGATTTCGATTTATTGACTTCCAATTTGGGTACGAATGATTCAGAATAAGGTTCACTGAATCATATTGAAGTTATTTATTTGCCTTAATTCGCAAAGATGTAAATAGTAATAGGTATATATTTTAAAATTATAACATGTTATATTTATAATATTGTAAATTAATATTAATACTTTCTTAGGTTTACGCGAATATTTAAGATTATAAATGAAACTATCTTTTGTATTTGTCCCGGATTTATTTTGATTTTTGGTTCCCAAATTTGTTGTTGGATTGATGGTTTTCATTTTGGGAAAAAGATATTTTCATTTATATTTGTGAATTAATATTGAACTATTGTTATAATTTTAATCAACATTTACATAAAAATTGATCGAAAGACAACATAAACAGAAAACTAGAAAAGCACAAAGGAAGACCTCTTCAAACTTTACCCCTAAAAGCTTTAATTGGGTACAGTTAGAATAGAAGCTTACCATTTTTAACCGAATTCAAAAAGGAGGAGGTTCTATACAAAAATATATATTTTGTCTTAAAGCTAGAAGCGTGTTAATAATACCGTTGAGTAATCACATTTATTCAAAGAATAATATTTTATAATTAAAAAACCGTATAGATTTTGAACTTATTACCTAAATAAGTAAATATGTAACGTGATGTTCTCACACAGTGTAGTCAATGACACTCAATAAACATGAGTCTGACACCAAAACTTAAAAATAATACAACATTGTGTATATAATGAAGTCTTTATGTTCATCCTAACTTATATATCCCGGAAATACACGAAAATGCGTCGAATAACCAATTATTTTAAATGTAAAGGAATAACCGTTAGATAAACACATGTACCGACATTACGACATCGACCGACATAGTTGTCCTGTCACAATGGACAGATGACATAGAATTCAAATTTTATTGCATTCGTTGGGATAAAATACACCGATTAATCGAACGTTTTATACAATTTATTTGTGTAAAAAGTCAATAATATGTGCGCTTGCGCATCAAAATATGTTACTACATAAACCTATTTGATAAA
The DNA here is from genome assembly GCA_905231865.2 of Boloria selene. Lineage (NCBI taxonomy): Eukaryota > Metazoa > Arthropoda > Insecta > Lepidoptera > Nymphalidae > Boloria > Boloria selene. Next base: position 1,218,421 of record HG993145.1, read on the forward strand.
GATTGCTTTAAAGAAACTACGAGTAGAATTGAGTTTATAGATAAAGCTTTACAGAATTCTTCGCATTAAATATTGTAAGTACATAAACATACTATATGAAAATAATTAGTCCTTTAATTATTCATTGAACTACTATTATAAATATAAAAAGTTGGGTATGGGTGTGTGTGAGTATGTGTCAAATTGTAACGACTGAACGAAATTTGTAGAAATTTTAATCATGGATTTGGAATATTCAATACATACGACTTTTACAGTAATATTTAAATGTACATTTCCTTTGTATATATAATTAAGTTTACATGTTATTTCCTTTATTGCAAATAAAGAGATATTGATAATATGTTATGGTTCAATTTCGTAAATTACAGAACTCTTTAACTTATATTATAACTAAATGCATATTTTCGCATAAAAATAGCGCTCATCTCAACATAAAGGCTTACACGATAAACAATATGCCATCAGTTAACGCACCCATTACGAGCGGCCTTAGCTTGTACGGCTTAATCAAGATAGTGCTAACTAACTCGTTGAAGGCAGCAAAATTGTTCCACACATAGAACACTGAATATTTTTTGGTCTAATTTCTTTTATAAAAAAAGCTCGAATCAGAGCTTTTTCATTTTTGAAGTTGGTTAAAAATAATATACTAGGAAATAAAGAGATTCGATTAAAACTAGTCGTCTTCGTTGATAAACTGTTTGATGTGTTATGAATTAATTGCTTAAGCACAATTTTTGTTTAATTTTTTTTATTTTATTTTTAATAAACAAATATGTTCGGACATTCTAACAACAGCGCAATCCAGTTTTGCGGTAAGCTACGATGCTTGTGTTACGGATACCAGATTTATTAGTTGATATACTACATAACATACAACTTTTCTTAAATACATACATATTATAAATATAAACAGCCATGACTGGAGTACAAACATTCGTGCTCAACAAATGAATGCTCCCAGCGGGACTCGAACCCGCGACCGCTGGCGCAGAAAGTAAGGACACCAACTGAGCCAAACGAGTCGTCGTCTAGTCGATGGGTGAATATATTTATAAAATTTTCATACCTAATAATCTGTAATACAAATTATTATTTATGCAAGTTGGCAACATATCAATATAGAAGTTAAAGCAAAAAAAAGAATAAATTGACTATTTATTCCTTCTATTAACAAAGTCGGTTAAAATTAACACTCATAATATTATTTACCATTTTTAGTATTAATAAATGTGAGATTTCATAAAATCTTCATGCCATTTCCACATTCCACTAGTCTAGGAGCCATCTTCCACCAATCTTGTAGTCTTTTTATGAACGAGTAAACGCGTGTTTACTAGCATTTGTGCAAGTTGGATTTATGTTATTGCTGGGTGGTATGGCCTAGTTGAGAGCAGTTTACGATTTCCCTCGTTAAGTAATCTTGACCTAAGGTTGTAAAAGGATGGGTAACCTATGATGTCACTGCTATTTTAAAGTTTAGATTGCAAATCTGACTCTTGCAATAGAATCTTCTTGATTTTGCTACTTAATTTTCTTAATCTTTACTAGAAACTTTCCCTAGCTTTGCTTAGATGTTAATTAATTACTACATACTTGTTAGTATTCGTCGGAAACAACATTGACTATACCTTACGTAAAATATACGACAAAACTGATATCTTAACGTTTTTATAGTAGTAGTTATTTTATATTTATTTATGTATCATCATAATATGGTATCTCCAACACCATCAGATTTTATTTCATCACACCCAAATATTTAATGGTAAATATTTGAACTTTGATCGCGTTTAGTAGCAATTGAACCCACGTACGTTTACCCAAATGAAGGCATTTAGTGTAACATTATTTTAAATTGATATTTTTAATCAAGCAAGCATCAGAATTAATTATACGAAATACAATAATAATACTCGTTAGTGCACAGTATGTACGGAACTTATTAAGAATGTAAGAAAATTATATAATTATCATTTTTACATCATCTTGTAACGAGGTGAGGTGAAGTTAAAGCAATAAAGAAAACAGTTAAAGCATTTCATTTAACAAAATACCACAAAACAAGGGAATACAAATTTTACGTAATTTTCACGTCTTATTCAGAGTTACTGAGACATAAATCTAACTTACTCGAAATGGTTATTTCGATTCATTTGCATACCCGTTGAACGCAGCATGCGACATTTGATGAAACCCATAAATATTTTTAACTGAAGTTATCTTCGACATCGTATCAATTTGTAAAGTTTAACTATAACGATGTGTCAATAAAAAAAAACTTCACTTACCATTTTTAGTATCGGCTTTAGTATGTTGTTAATTGTTTCATCCATATATATTTTTGGTTTAGTTTTTACAATGAAAGAGAAAGAATGAGAGAATAAGAGAATAAGAGAGTGAATATTTTTAAACTAAATATTTTCAATGTTAGCTTTTTTAAAATATAAATACGTTCTATTTATGTTATGATTTGTACTTATGGGGTTGCCATGGAATCAACCATGGTTTTACTAAGGACCAACGAATCCATGGCAGAACGATAACTACTTCCGGGTTCACATTACACACTCTTTAGTTTTTTTTTTAACTTAAGAGCAATAACGTTTTAAACTTTGAACTTTATTGACATATTCCCGCTATACACAAAATACTATGTCTAGTCCTCACATAAAACCTATCATAATAATCCACCTACTAATAATACGGTAAATTTAAAATAATCCACATTCCATACAGTGTCAAGCAATTATAGCGGTCAGATCTAAATCTTGGTATAAATTCATGCTACTCTATTTTAGGTATAGGCACCTAAGTAACGAGACGTGACAGCCTTCCATTATTCATATTTCGTTGAGAATAATTCAAATATGATATTATATTAATATATTACAATACATTATAATATAGTTCACTTGATATTTGATTGAATTAATGCATTGGATGCAGTAGCATTACGATAGATCGTAGGTTCGATGCTTATTAAGTATTTTTAATTTAAAATTCTTATACATTTAGTGTTTCTGGAGAGTGTATTTGAAAATTTCTATTAACATTAAATATTTTATTTAAGTAAAGTAAAGAATTTCACTTTTAGTGGTAGTGCCATGCTTGTTACCTTCGGGTAGCAACCGAATGGGCCGGCACGCCCCGTATAGTTCATTAGTACCACTCTCTCACAGAAGACAGGCGTGAAGTGGCAGCTATGCTGTCGCGTTTCGTCCGGTGAGTGAGAGTCCGGGAGGCCCACTCTCCTTCCCCCCTCCCTCTTTCTTTCATCCTCCGCCTTCGTTCCCCCCTCCCTCCCACTTCCCTCCCTCCTCCATCCCTCCCTTTCCTGAAAGGCCGGCAACGCATCTGCAAGCCTGGCTTGTAGATGTCCATGGGCGGAGGTGATCACATACAATACTCTACTAGGAAGATATTATTATGTATATTGTATTTCTTCATTTTGGAGAAACATATTAATTATTATAATATTTAATATTATTATTACATTTCAAATAAATTTAACAATATACGCTAAAATACAAATACAAATATCCTTGACTGGAGTACAAATATTCGCGTAAAATGTTCCTAAGCGGAACTCAAACTCGCGACTTATTGGACAGCGAGTAGGGTTACTAATAATGAGTCAAACACATTTACAAAATTATATCGTAACTAGTTTTACCCGCGGCTTCGCCCGCGTTCATTTTTTTAATTGCTAATCAACCTCATTGGGTTGATCTGTAGGATGCCGGAAAGTTTCTTCAAAATTACTCTAGCTATTTCAGAACCCATTGTTAATACATACAATTTTTTAATTTTTCGCAAAAAATATTTTTTTTTAATAAAAAGTATCCTGTGTTACTTCTAATACCTCCAAGAATATGTGTACGAAGTTTCATGATGATCAATTGAATAGTTTTCGCGTGAAAGCGTAACAAACAAACTTACATTCACATTTATAATATTAGTAGGGATAAGCTTAGGATATCCTGATACAATACATCACTATAGCACAGTGTAACAACAGAAGTAAATCAAGTCACGTAGCAAACCTCAATTAGAGGGTATCTGTAACGCGAGATCCACACCCATAACGAAGAGGCAGTTATCTAAAATTTCTAATCTAGTGACTCATTTTATACATGTTCGCGAAATTACCCGCACTAACTGGACATAGAATTATAACGTTAGTTTTATTAACCGACTCCTTAAAATTGGTGTACTTTATTTGCTTGAACCAATTTAATAAAACTAATATCTGACGACACGTTTGGCTCAGTTTGTAGTAACCCTACTTGCTTCGCTAGCGGTTGCGGGTTCGAGTCCCGCTGGGGGCATACATTTGTTGAGCACGAATGTTTACACTCCAGTCATGGGTGTTTATTATTTATACTATGTATTTATTTAAAGTTATATATGTAGTATATCAGCTATCTGGTATCCGTAACACAAGCCTCGTAGCTTAACACGGGACCAGATAGCACTGTGTGTAATAATGTCCCATTATATTTATTTTATTTATTTATTTATATTTATGATATTCGTTTAGTATATGTGGTATGTACATATATAATATATACAGCTATCACTTGCGACTATATTAAAACATATTTTATGCGACATTTTATGTTAACTTATTATATTTTTCATACGAGAATAGAATCGGTTACCCACAGCTTAGTACATAGTGCTTATAAGATATGTGCTTTATTACTAATAAATTTGATATATTAAACATAGAATGTTGAATACAAATACAGTATTTGTCATTTTAGCAAATGGTAAACAAATTATAAAGTTAGAAATGCTCTTCAGGGTTCAAATCCGTGACAATTAGATGTAGGTCGTATTTAAACTATGAATCATATTTTGAAATATTGTCGAGTTCTAAGCCCAGTAAGTGCAAATAGTGGGCGTTAAAAGTCATAATAATGACACTTGAATAGAATCATTTAATAAGAAAATGAATATTACTGCGAAAGTCATCTAATATACATATTTTAAGGTAAATCTAAATTTGTGGGAATTTTAAATTAATAATTTATGAAATAACGTCATGTTAATGGGTACGAACTAAAAAGTAATTTAGCAGGTAAAAATTATATGCAAATCCCGTATATAAGTTAAGCAAGAAGATGGTACAAAAAAGGTTCCGGTCATGCAATACGCAATCAAAAATATTATTGTAATCCAAAATAATGTGACAGGTCGTAATTTTGTGCAAAAAACGTACCGATCACACCGGGACTCAGTGAAACTGTAACACAATCACATATTTTACGCTTTTGTATGGGTTTAATTGAGCAAGAAATGAGTCGAGGCCGCTCTCAGCGGGGAAACAACCGAATTTATCCAAAATATATATGAGAAACCCTCAACTTATTTACGTCGAAGTCGCTACAGGACGTAAAAGAGCATCTGCAATATTAAGTGTAAGATATAACCTTTCTGCGGTGACCCAGATTTCGATCCACGCTGTGCTCTTTATGATGACTTTTTGAAAAATGTAGTTTTTAATTTCGAGCAGAGATGGTCGCGATCAGGCGAGCCCACATGAGACTTTTTAACTGTAAAGCATATAAATTGCTATTTTTTATGCGCAGCCTGCGGAAGTCTGACGATATTTTACATAAAATTAATGTAGCCGCGTTTATAAAATCGATGCCATCATTTTTAATCAAATTGAATGCAATTTTAATGTTCCTTTATTAATATGAGAATTTTCTTTTGTTACAGTCATTCTTCGGCCGGACGTACAACAATCTATCTTCAATATCAGAATGTAAGAATAATGGTGAATGTGTCATCAATAAGAAAAACAGAACTGCATGTAAGGCATGCAGGCTACGGAAATGTTTGCTAGTCGGTATGTCCAAATCTGGATCAAGATATGGGAGAAGATCAAACTGGTTCAAAATACACTGCCTTTTACAAGAACAACAACAACAACATATACAACAGTTGCAAACGAGTAAATCACCTCCAAATTTCAATACTTCTATCAGTCCTTCTTTTTTACCTACTAATCTTCTGCCGGCTGCAGCTTTAGCAGAATACTATAAGAATACAGAAAAGAATGCTTTTACTGAAGAGGTTACACGTCAAAGTGTGTCTCCATCAGATTCTGGTGCATCATCAGCTGATCCAGAAGATGATAATAGTTCGCGGAGCACGAGCGGCTTAAGCATTTTCAGACCAGCTTCATCACCTAGCAGTGAAAAAGATATCCGACTTCACGCAATAAGGAATCAAAATAAAGATGTTAGAAGAAAAAAGCCTCCAACAATGTCACCATCATTTGGTGCAACTGCTTCACCCAGTTTCTCACCGAGGTCAGCTCAATATTTGCCCACTCCCATACAAAATCTTAGACCAATACCACCAGGTATGCCTTGGCCTTCTTACAACGGAGGAGATCTAATACTACATTCACCAGCAGTAGCTGGAATTGCAGTTGAACAGGACCAGCCTATAGATCTGTCTATAAAATCTACAGCTGTTCTATTTAGAAGTCCAAAAAATGAAGAAGTTAGTGACTCTGAACCAGAATTAAGCATCGATTTGAACGACGACAACGGCAAGGATATGATGAAAAACCCCCTAGATTTGAGTATCGTATCAAAACGGGCAGAAAAAGTTTCTATGACAGGATGAAGTAAAATTATATTTAGAATTATTAATTTGTCGTGATTTTCGCAGCCATATGTCATGTCTATTTATATGTAAATAAATACGTATTTTGGTTGTTATTCCTAATTAAATGAAGGTTTCGAGTACTTTGAAAAAAAATACTCTACCATTCAGTATTTGAGTAAAGCATTACACATTCCTTCTTTTAGATTATCTGATATTGCTGTTCTCTTGTAGATATTAGATAGATTATTTTTAGAATTGATCATGTTTATGTCAAATGATATGTGTCATATATTCAAAAGCGAGAAAATGATTTTTTTGGTAATATTCTCTTGTCCGTCCATATTAATGTTTTAAATAAAAACTTAAGATAGTTGTCATACAGAAAAAGAGTATTATTCTTCATATATTTAAATGTCCAATACAAAACATCATTTTAGTGTTAGTAATAAATAATAGTCTATCATTTCTCGCTTAATTGTATTTTAGTGAATAAAACATTGTGCCAGTCGATGAACTATGCCAGTTTTAAGTGTATTACCATAGTAGTTTTATTTAGTGGGATTACGGCCAGTCATGAAAATTGAAAAAGGTGTACAAATGGAAATAAAATTGTATGATATTAGATGATTTACTGAAACAGAAATTATCTAAGTATTTATTCTAGTTAGGCCAGTTAATTGAGTCATAAAATAAGGAGATTTAGAATAATTTGTAATATATAATTTAAAGTTTTGTGTTTGCATCGTTTAATGTTTCGTTGTTTGTTTAGTTTGTTGAAGATTTTTATTACTTTACATTCCTTATACGATTCTTATTAAATGTATTTGCTTCTTTTAATTTCTTAGCTATAGAATATTCTATCTTACATCTTGTCTTAATAGTACAATTGGAAGTTGAAATTGCTTTCCATTCTCTTATTCCAGTATTCAGAATTATCTATTTCTAATATGTATTTTATTTTCAATTAGTTACTATATTTCAAAGTTAGCATAATTGTGAATTCCTATGAATGAAAATACGTAAGTTATAAACTATAGTTATTTGTTATCAGTGTGATACAATTTTTATCTACGTGTTTATATTTTTTTTACGTTTATAAAATCTTAATATATTGAAGAAAATTAAATGTGAGTGCCTTGAATACTGTTTTATTTATTTACCACTATTTTTGTTATTTTGCACATAAATGTACTATATTAAGTTCAAGAAAAAAACCAATTGAAGAAGATTCCACATTTATTAAAATGTAAAAAAAATTAATTACAAGTACAGTGCATACAGTACGTAAATACTGCATAATATATATATCATTATACTTAATAGGAATTTGTAAGTGAATTATATTTTATGATCCCCATCATAAAAAATACAGGGATCACTGTTGAAATCGTCAATGATGTAAAACTTTTATACTTTTAATTTTACATAATATTATACAAAGCAGTAAATATAAAATAAATTAAAATTTAACTATTTTAGTTATTTTATTATTATTAATAGTTAAAATTATGGAATTAACATTTGACAATAAGAAACAGAATCAATCAGCTTTTTTTTATTAATAAAATTATTTAATAGTCGTAGTATTTTACATATTTATAAGAACGTTTAAAATCACTATAAATATATTTAATTTATAATATACTAGTTAGTAAAAGCTAATAAAAGCGTGCTAACAAACTTTTTCTTCTTGAAATCCATTTAAAAGTAATAAAAGTGATATTAAAAGATTATTATTAAACATTATTACTAATTAGTACTTCTTACTAGTATGATAAAATATCTCAATAAAAAAGTTTAAAGCTAAGTAGACTTAAGTTATTGCTAATAGAAAAATAATTCGAACTTTATAGTCCATTAATAATTAAATTAGCCATAACAGTTTATTAAATCACTTGAGAGCGAGTACTTTACCATAAACAGGTTGTAGAATTAGAAAAACTTCTTAATAAATGCAAAATTTTGTACCTATGTATGTATTTGTCATTTTTAACGCTCTAACTGATGGAAAGATTTGGATGATATCATTAGTAGACTGATAGGTACGACCTATGTTTGAACTGGACCTGGACTAGAACAACAAATAAGCTACTCTTAGTACTAAAAGTAGCCAAACGGTGACTCTAAGTAATCGTTTATAAAAAAAATAATTAATTTTAAATACTATTATCAATATTATATATAAAATACTAAAAGGTGTACAAATAGACATAAAATTGTATGATATTAGATGATTTATATGTCGTATTTTTATTTTCACAAAAAAATCATAAATGTACACTATCGAGTGAGTTTAAGCAATATACCATAAAATATATTATATATATTATATTAAATATATTATTAAAATCCTATTCTAAGTTTTTTTACAAAATAAAGCTCTATAAAAGGAAAAGGAAAGATATAAAAGATTATAGAATATTAGATATTCGTTGGCTGTAAAGTAGTTTAGACGTTATTGTCTAATCTATACTTCTATACTATATTACTATATTACTATATTTACTATATAATATTATAAAGAAGTAAAGTTTGTTTATTTGTTAAGTTGTAAGGGGTAATCTCGGGATCTACTAACCGATTTTAAAAATTCTTTCACCAATAGAAAGCCACATTATTGCTGAGTGTCATAGGTTATATAAAAAACCGAAAAATAAAAAAAAATTTACGTGGTAGTCCGTTTTGCAAAGTGAATTGGAGAAAAAACGGTCGAATGAAAGCGTTTCTTATACGAACGCTGCCTTAACTATGAAAGATATATTTTTGAGTTCTAGAGAAAAGATATGGAGCTTAAAAATGCCTACAAAAAAGTCAACGACAGCGTATGTCTAAATTTTATATTTAAGTGACAAAAAGTAGTTTTTTAAATATTAGTATAAATAATTTAATTTATAATATTAATAAAATAATTTAAATTATTTAAACACTCTGTACTAAAAAAGGATTATTAACATTATGCCCAACGAAGTGGGCACGGGTCAGCTAGTATTTTTTATATATATTGAATTGGATAGTTTATTATTGAATTCAGATTTTAGCCCTTTATATGTTTAACTGGGCACAGGCCTCTCTTCAATGCGAGGGCGATCTGACCATAATAAAATCCTCAGTAAAAAATTTCGGTTTCCTTAGACATGCAGATTTTCTACAATATTTACTTAACTGTAATTGAATGTTAGAAATAAATCACATGGTAATATTAGGGTTTCGAAGTCCGTTTCTTTTTAACTTTTTCAAATGAATAATCAATACCTGAATGATTTATATTTTAATACACTATTCTTACTTTAAATAAAGAATATTAGGCAAAAGTTAGTAAATTTGTATGTATTTGTAGCTATATAAAAAGGATGTACTTTGTTAACACCAAATACCTAAGTATACAAAAAAGATACTCAGGAAACTGTATATAAATTATGTAAATGAAAGCCAACAAACAAATAATAGTCTATGGGAGTCCTAATAGTTGAAGCATTTCTCATAATCATCTCCATTTCAAATTAAGATTTACCCATACATTATGGAGAAATGCTACTTGTATTTCACACTATCCTAGATTATTCAGTGAAGCTACTGTAAAATTTTCGAAGGTAAATATTAATTTACATTTGATTTTACCAGAAGTTTGTTTTGAATGTGAATTCTTCTTAGAATACAAATTGTGTAAGCATAAGCTCTTAGTATTAGTTCGTGAACATCCATAATGAATCAATTAATGATGCCTCTTTAAAAAAAAGCATTAATTTAAATTTTCATGAAAAACTATGATTTCTCCTATAAAAAATATCTAAAATGTATACGGAATTATTCTTAATGTAAAGTCTATTAATTTTAAAAAGAACATTATAATCAAGGAAGTTATAGCGCAACGAACACAAAAAAATGCAGCAGGATTGAGTAACAGCCTTTTTGAAGTGAAACTTCTTTAGAATCGTTGTGATTTCAAACTCGATGAAACGAAAAAATAAGTCCATAGTACCAGGCACTCAGACGGGGAAGAGGAAGAGCCTTAGTTAGAGTTAGTCAGTGACATTTCTTCATTTAAAAATTAGTTAGCCAAAGAAGTTTTACTTCTGACATGTCGCTGCTTATAAACGAAAGGGTCACAAATCAAAATTGTGCAAAAACACTTTTAATTTAAAAATGTGGCCAAAATGCCGGTATTTTCATAGTTGCACAAAGACACCCGTAAAAATCGGCCTCTTAATTACAAATTTATGCATGCGCCCTTTCGGCATTCTTACACATCGACAGCTAAGTTCAGAGCAAAGCAGCCATCTTTTTAGTTGTGACCCGACAGTCCTCTATTGTGAGTAAATTTTATAAGCAATAGTGCCACGTTTTGGAAAGCGTCCGTTTCGCATAAAACAAAACAAGTAAGTAAACAATTATTTTTAAGACGAAGGTGCCATGTTTTGAAATGTGTCCGTTTCGAATTAAAAAACATGTAAGTACACTTTTATTTTTAAGACAAAGGTGCCACGTTTTTGAAAGTGTCCGCTTAGCAATAAAAAAAGTACCCAAATGTTATTATTGTTATAAGCTTAAGAGTTGTTTATGTGATACGTCTGTTTTGCTCATAAAAGTGTTGTGCTTGCAATGCTTTCTTTTAAGACAAAAGGCTTTGAAAAAATTATGGGATTGCTAAAACGCCAGTAAAGGAATAGGTTGCTTATTGATTAATTTATATTTTATATTGAACGAACGAGATTTGTAATGGTATTGAATTCAACATCACTGTGCTACTCGCTTTTTTAATATTTGGCCTAAGTTCAACATGACTTTGCCAATCCTAGTCTTGTCTTTCTCTGTCTACCTCTATAACTGATGTATTTATTTTCATTTGCAGAATGAGTAGCAGTTCACATAAAGTTTTAAAAATGGTTCTACCTGAAATGCTGCTTCCATATCAATAATGCCTGGAAAAAATAAACGATCCAAGTATTTATAAAGCCAAATTTTTCCTTCTAAATGACATGAAATCAGAACTCGACGAGCGTTTGGCTCAGTTTGTAGTGACTCTACTTGCTGTGCCAGCAGTCACGGGTTTGAGTTTCGCTGGGGAAATTCATTTGTGTGATGAGTATGAATGTTTGTACTCCAGTCATGTAATTTATATTGAAAATATTTATGTATGTATATCAGGTATCCATAACACCAACCTTGTACCTTATCATAGAACTAGAAGTGCTGTGTGTTAATTCCCTAAATATATTACATTTATTTATTTAAAATAAACGCTGTTCTTACCTGGGCTTGACGAATCATGAATTCATATTACAAGCTCCAGAATACCTAGGCTTTGGAGAAAATTTGGTTGTTTTAATCGGCTTTATCGAATCACTATCTAAATCTGACTTAGCTAGAAACTTAATATGGAAGTCAGGATCTTTTACACTATCGTCTGATGAAAAAACATCTTCTGTACTATCAGCATCACTATTAGTTCTAGAGCTGGAGTCATCATCAGAGCTAGTCTTCTTTAAGACTAATTACGACGACGCAGATTTCAAGTCATTGTCCACATTGACAAAAAGACAAGCTAATCTATACTAGCTAATCTATACTGGAGCAAACATGACACTAAAAAAATGATATACACAAAAACTAAAAGTTCCTAAAACAAACACAGAAGGTATTAAATTAAAGAAATATATTACTTTAAGTGTAAATTTTGATCTCTTGTTAGTACTAGTACGAAGAATTTATCCATGTTATTATGGTTTCATAAGAAGCTACGATTATTGTGTTACCTATAGTAAGTGTGAATGTATGTCTGTTAAGATTATTGAAGCATTTATTTTTATTAATTAAATTTTTTTATGGAACCAAAACAATCTATTTTTGTAATAAAAAGTAGAGTTTTTGATTTATTTAAAAAATGGCCATGTGCAAAGTGAAGGTTTTTTATGTTCTTTTTTTAATTGTAAGATTGTCTTTCCTCAACAAGGTAATGATAAAAAAAATTAAATAAAACATTTATATTTTTTGTACTTGTGGCCTTTTATTCAAAATATTAATTTACTTTTTAGGAAAATTTTATAAACTAAAGGGACTTATGTGCTGCTAGTCGTCTTTGGGTTACAGATACCACTAAGTCGAAATAAACAACAGATAGGAAATTAAAATACGCATCGAAGGGTATATGATATAGAACCATTGAAAGTAGGAGTGCAAAAAAATAAATAAAAAATGAAATGAAAATTTTCAATGAGCTCTCCTGAAAAATACTTTATTTTGATTTGTGGCACTTTCGTTTATAAGCAGCGATGTGTACTTTGTACACACGCACTTTTAATTTATTTGTAATAGAAGTAGTCAGCAATTTTAATATGTATTATTATTTATGTTCGAAATATTAAAAATACTACACTACTCTTCACTGTAAGTTACAATTATTAGTTTTTACTACTAGTCCTTAAGCTACCCAGTCAGTTCTCGTATATAAATTCTACTCCTACATAATTTTTTATCAACTTTCAATAATTATTGTAGTAGAAGTACTAAATTTTAGTATAAAATAAATATTTATTTTAATTTAAATGCTCAATAATAAAATACCTAAATTAAAAACTTAAAAAAATGAAATTAAAACGTTATCGTGACGTCAAAATAAAGAAAAATCAAATTTAAAAAATAAAAGAGTGTCAGTTTTTCACTTACTAATAGCAGATAGCTAATCAGATATTGTCAGAGTCGATGTCAGTCGATCTTACATCAATCTGCAATATAAACTTTGATAAAATTAGTATATTTCTATACTAATATTATAAAGCTGAAGTTTGTTTGTTTGTTTGTTTGTTTATTTGCTTGAACGCGCTAATCTCAGGAAATACTAGTCCGAATTGAAAAATTATTTTTGTGATGGATAGTCCGCTTATCGAGGAAGGCTACAGGCTATATATAATATACATCACGCTACGACCAATAGGAGCGGAGCATCAATAGAAATATTTCAAAAACGGGAATTTGGTTATTATAATTTGGTTTCCAACTTTTAGAACGCGTGCGAAGCCGCGAGAAAGGCTAGTATTATACAAGAATAAAATTATAAACTAATTACTTTTACTTTGACAAATACATTGTTATTATTTCTAATGTTATGAAGATAATGGTACATAAACCTTTCTACAGATATGAAAGTTCAACTCATCGAGTTAGTTTCAAGATATATCATTTCACATTATTTACAAACCATTAAAAGATATAATTAAATTTTCTTCTTGTATCTGTTAATAATGAAAAACTATTAAACGACTTTCTAAATTCCTTTCAAACGTGTCAAAGGGCATCTAAAGGCCAATCCATTTATTTTATTTAGAATTTCACATTTAATATTATAATATTATTATTTTGTTTCTCTTGAACATTAATATTATTGGGCTATTGAATACAAATAAATAAGAATTAAATATATCGGTATTTTAACACATAGTACCGTCTAGTTTCATGGTAAGCCATGGAACTGGTCTTGTGTTATGGAAGACAGTAAGTAGATGCAATACATGTATTACTTTAAATACAAATATGTTATTCTTATTAATAAAAACACCCATGATTGGAGTAAAAGCATTTATGCTTATCATACAAATAAATGTCCCCATCGGACTCGAACCAGGAACCGTCTACCATTTCTATCATCCACTAAAAGTTCATTTAAAAATAGCTTAGCAATAAAAAACAGAAAAATAAAATTTGAACATTACAAAAAAACTACTTCACTATTGTAAAAAAGTCATTCACTCATTGCATTTCAATAAGTGAACCTTTTTTTTATTGATATTTAAACATGACGTACCTAGATAATTTTATATACTTACGTATACTTAAATAATAATGTTCTCTGACCGATTCCAGCCACGGCGGCCAATCTCATTGATACTGGCCAACTGCGCAGGAGATATTATAGTGCACAAGTGTATGCGCAGAGACAAGTAAACTCTCTATTCCTATTACTCTCATACTCCGGTGGGATGACTGCTCGACACGACCAGTGAGAGCTAAGGCGCAGGACCGATGGCTTTACGTGCTCTCCGAGACACGGGGGTGACACACCGCCAACTTCCCAACTCCGGGCGGTTACTGAGGCTTACTAAACAGAAATACTCAATAACTAAATTTGCCCCGACCCGGGACTCAAACCCAGGACTTCTCGATATACCATATATTATGCTATCCACTACACCACCGAGGCAGTTACTTAAATAACATGTGCATTAAAATGAAATATAGTTATGATTTAATTAAGCCGAGATCAAACACGCCGAATAACTGCTCTCATTTGTTAACGCATAACTGTAACGTTCCTAATAAGGCAACAATAAAGCCTTCACAGGTTTAATTGATATTATTAACTCTTTCCGTTCTCAATCCAACACCTTGCAAATCAAAACGGCCTTTAAACCAAAGGTGTAAGTTATACAACCAGAACCTGACAATAGCGTTTTTGACAACATTTTTGTCACTCGCTTCATGCGAAGTCATGCAGCGGGCGAAGTAACAAATCATCATTTTTTCGGAATGCCCGGCGGTCAGTCATTCTCTGATATAGCCGGCTTTGCGAAAAGAATTGTACCTCGTTAGTAATAATGGGAGCTTTGAGAACAGACGTGAATAAAAGTGTTACGAACATGCCGTGTACTCGAGTTGATCAATAGGTTATTGAAGCTGTTACGCATTTCTACTATACTCAATAAGGCGTTAAAAAAGTTAACTTTGAATGTGATTACGTTTCTATTAGTACTGGTTTTCTTAAATAGCTCGCACAGCTAAAGGAACTCATATATCAGTGGTATCCTTCTAAGAATTTAGAGTTATTCACACCTTTTATAACAATTTAATACTATATTATATAACATATTAAATTTTATTCTAGTATAAATTAGTTACAATCGAAGAAACAAACTATATACATTTTTATGTATTAAAAACTTACAAATACAAAAAGAATTTAGTTATAAAGTATTTGATAATACGACGAAAAGGACTTACGTATAAAGAAAAATAAAAATATCCTATATCGAATTTCTCGCACGATGATATCATGCGCGGGCGCAAGTCATACGCATTTTAACGAGGAAATATATCGTCTTAATTGAGATTACACCTCGTATAGGTCCAAAAAATCGCCATTATGCCCATATATGGTGTTGATTTATTGAAACATCTACAAATAGACGTGAAAAATTGGAGCAACGTATGTCTTGGTATTTTGGTTCTACTTAAAAAGTACGAACTTAACGAAGTTTTCTGAGACGTGTACTTATTATGTTATTTGTTGAATTCGAGTTACAGAGTAATAAAATCAGTTCTATAAAAACAAATGTATGTGTGTTTCTGTGTGAATGTGACTGTCACTAATTCAAAGTATTTCAGATCAACTCTTTTTAGTATAACTAAAAATAGAGATAGTTTATATCTTCAATAAATAAATAGAAGGGAAATTGGTAACGAGATGATTTAAGAACGTAGATTTATAACAAAAATATTATTTTCAATTACATATTTTCTTTATTACAATCTTCACAATCAATATCATTTTATTTATCACAATATGACGATAGTCACAGCCAGAGCTTTATCGAGTAAAAGTTTTAAATGCAAAGGTAAATTTTCCCATGCAGAAGTTCATGTAGTCATTTCATTTCATATATAAAATTAATATTCCGAAGTCTAACTACTTTGCCAATACTACTTATATTATATAAGTCTATTACAATTTTTTAATCCAAAATTAACAACAAGTTCAAAAACCGCAACATTTTATATCAAGTTATTTGTATACAGTTAAAAGTATTAGAACATTAGTACTACAATATTTCTAGAAGTAATAAATACTTCTTACACGTATTTACTTTCAGTTCATCGAATGTATCTTTCATCTTGTCAATAATGTGTCACTTATACAAGATACTTTGTCATGTGTTTTATTTTATATTCATTTATTATAG
Source organism: Boloria selene (assembly GCA_905231865.2). Taxonomy (NCBI): domain Eukaryota; kingdom Metazoa; phylum Arthropoda; class Insecta; order Lepidoptera; family Nymphalidae; genus Boloria; species Boloria selene. The sequence goes on from HG993145.1 coordinate 1,235,004, forward strand.
ATTCTCAATTTTTGTATCGTTTATTTCATGTCATGTTTTCGTGTAAAACGTTTAGTCTAATAGGTACATCATCATCATCATCATCATCAGCCCCTTTTTTTAACGTCTCACTGTTGGGATCGGGCCTCCCTTCACTACGAGGGGGGTCCGGCCATAGTCCACCGCGCTGGCCTAGTGCTTGTTAGCGGACTTCACATGTCTTTCGAAAACTTGCTAGGTTTTCTCAGACATGCAGGTTTCCTCACGATGATTTCCTTCACCGTAAGACACGTGGTAAACACGATAGAAATGTTTCGCACATGAAAATTTCAGAGGTGCGAGACCCGGATTTGAACCCGCATCACTCGTTTATCAAATATTCTAAACGAGTCGAATATTTTCTTAAATATCTTTAGAAATACATAGTTATTTCCAATACAGATACCGAATCTTTAATTTTAAGATTTTTTTCTGTCTCTTTGGCTGTCTGTCTTAGAGAGCTTACGAATATTAGAAAAAATGACAACAATATAATAAGTCTAAAGAAGAAGAAAAAGGAGTGTTGAATTAACTAACATACTTTCATATTTTTGCTGTTAAAAAAATATATTTTTATTTATTTATATAAATAAATAAATAAATAAATATTTTGGGACATATACACACAGCACTATCTAGTTCCACGGTAAGGTAGGAGCCTTGTGTTATGGATACTAGATGGTTGATATACTACACATATATATAAGTTTAAATACATAGATATTATAAATATAAACACCCAGGACTGGAGTACAAACATTCGTGTTCAACAAATGTATGCCCCCAGCGGGACTCGAACCCGCGACCGCTGGCGCAGAAAGTAGGGTCACTACCTACTACAAACATCATACCTACACAATATCTTCGCATACCTAGTATAGAACTAAGCTGAATTCCGCGTCTGTATATCCTCTACTAACTCCTAAGCAACGCAATAGTTTTTAGATCAGTTAGATATTTTTTCACATAAGATATATGTATACTTATCCATATAATATATATGTAGTACATGAATAGATATAGGCCATTTGACGACACGTTAGCTCAGTGTGTAGTGACCCTGCTTGCTGCGCCAGCGGTCGCGGGTTCGAGTCCCGCTGGGGGCATTCATTTGTTAAACTCGGATGTTTGTACTCCTGTCATGGATGATTATATTTATAATATGTATGTATTTAAACTTATATATGTAGTATATCAACTATCTGGTAACCGTAACATAAGCCTCGTAGCTTACCACGCAACTAGATGGCGCTGTGTGTAATAATGTCCCAACATATTTATTTATTTATACGTTCAGCGAGTAATAAATTTTTCTATTCTTAACCAATTAACTCTTACAAATAAATATTCCGAAGTCTAATATAAAACGAACACAACTTTAATTAAAAATGACATTTTCTTTGTCGCAAGATAAGATCTGAGAGGATGTGAAACATTGTATTTGTTCTAGTGAATTACCGATTAACTTTTTTTGTTTAACATAACTACTCGTAGCTTTTACCTACTTTTGTTTCCTGCATAATTAATTATTATCAGAAGGATACAGTAAATAAATGTATTTAAATTATACAGAAATGCCTTTAATTACAAGAAATAATAATTTAACTTGGTAACATTTTGAATTCGGGTTCGTCGCTATGTACTTCTAAATTTTATTAAGCGGAACCCTAAAAATTCAAAAATAAAAGCAGTCTATTACTCCTTATAACATAAACTATCTTTCAGTGAATATTCTATAAAAATCTATTCAGCCATTTCAGAGATAAGCGGAAACAAACAGATGGAGATACAAACATTTTAAAAGTTGATTTTTTCCTATTAAATACCATATAATTTCATATGCATAAAGGAGAAAAATCTGTTATTTTCACATTAGTTAACGCGAACGAGTCCGGGCGAGAATGCTAGTTGAAAATATATATATTAATGCTAATATCAAAATTAGCTTACTCTATTGGATACTGGAGTATATTAAGTGATATAGTTTCTTCATATACTTCAATACACACAAAACAAGTAGGTAGTGAGTTCGATTCTTGAAGATATGTATTTAAAATGTATATTTTTTTAATACAGTAAAAACTAACAATATATTGACTTGTAATAAATTCCTTAATACAAACATATTCTTAACAATTCGACAAGTTTAATTTTTTCTTCTCCCAAATTTCATCATCTCTATCAGATATAAGGAACCCTAAACACTTTTATTGAAATTAAAGGCCAAGAATATCTATTCCATTTGGAAAAACTTCACATTCGTACTAATTTATTATACATAATTAATGTTAAAAATACTCTTTTTAGAGCAAACAGCATCCCGGTGAATGTTAACGATTCGTAATTGAAACTATAAATGCGTATCATTTCTTATCTCGCTCATCGGATCTCTGTGTAAAATGTAAGAATAGCCTTAACTCTTTTTATTTTTTACTCCTTAGAACACTAGTTCTGTAGATATTACTGATGACTGCTGTCGTATAAAGCGGTATGTGACTTTAGATGTTAGTTAAAATAATCATTGTAATTAACACTATTGTATGTACTTTAAGTAATTTAATAAAAAATATATTTCTACTAGCAACTAATCCTTACTTTACTCGGGTAGTCTAAACAGGCGAAAATGGTGAAATGATAAAAAAATGTAATAAAATTGCACACCAATATTCAATTTAATAAGCTTTTGTTCGTAATTTAATAACTATTTTTGACAAGGCTTTTAATTAATTCTTTTGTAAGTAAAACAAGCCCAGTTAAAGTCAGTCTTCTCGTTTTAAAGATTAGCCAGAACAAACAGAGGCAAAAAAAAATAGTTTTTTCTTATTAAAGTTGATACTTTAATTTACATTATACAATTTTACAAATGCATTTAGTAAAAAGCTAAAATTAAAAAGATACACATCAATTTCATTCATTTGTCACCAATCACCAATTAACCATGTCATATACCTCATCTGAAGATGATGAGGATCAATCCATAGAACACCTTCTTTACATGTGTTTCGGAAATTAGATAAATTTTCTCAAGTATTCAAATACGATGTTTTCTGTCAATTATTCAAACAGTGTTAAAAATATTTAAAATTATTATTAAATATAATCTAACTGCATATTATATAAAGACCGGAAACCAATTTCTTTCTGAGTCGCGCGGTATAATACCTCGCAGAACTAACGGTTGGCCGGTCCCGTTTTCGAAAAATTTTTATTGATGCTCCGCTCCTATTGGTTTTAGCGTGATGTAATATAGCATATAGCATTCCTCGATAAACGGATTTTCCAACACAAGAAGAATTTTTCAAATCGAACTAGTAGTTCCTGAGATTAGCGCGTTTAACTAACCAAACAAACAAACAAACTCATCAGGTTTTATAATATTAGATTATAGATTATATTTAAATTTAATTTTGAACCCATGTCTTTTGGTTTCCAAGCAACCACGGTACCATTAGCATTCTTTCGTAACTTAATGTTATAACAAATAAGCCTTAAGTAAATGACTTCTAGCCTACCATCTTAATTAGCGTAACATTACATCTAAAGAAGGATATCTTTAATTGAGTGTTGTATGTAATTACGCTCATAATTAAAAGATCTTAAGTAAGTCATAATACTTTATGACAAGTACAAATTTGGATTGAAAAGTAGATATAGATGACCATTTTCGTAGTCGGAAAAATATCAGAGTCATTAAATGGTACATAAAATGGTATTACTAAGCTTTATATATACTGTAATTATTTACTATTGTATAGAATAATAATTAGACAGTAACAACAGAATATGTTTTAATACGTTTTGCTTATAAATTATTTATTTAACCCTATTTGGGGTTTTTCTCCTTCAATACGAGGGGAATCAAGCCATAGTATACCAAGCTTGCGAAGTGTAGTTTGGTGAAATTTATGTATCTCTTAGAAAATCTTACTAGTTTCGTCAGACATGTAGGTTTCCTTATATTTTCCTTCGCCGTAAAAGATGTGGTAATAATTTTGGGAATCATTCACAAATATAAATATTAGAGGTGCACGATACAAGATTTGAACCCACATCACTCGATTTCGCGCTACCTCTTGGCTACCACTGCGTATTACTGTAATGTAATAAACTACAGTAATAAGATTTGTTGAAACGAACCAAGCGAAAACATAAAGATTAAAACAAAAGCAATTTAAATTCCACTATCCTCTTCCTGACTCTCATCAGGACAAATTATAGTATTGCCAGAAATTGTAAATAAAACTATCTTTTCGGATTTTGTCGCGGATTTATTTGGATTTTTGGTTCCCGACGTTTCGAATGCTTTACAGCAATCATGGTCACGGGAGAGATGCTGTAAAGCATTCGAAACGTCTTGAACCAAAAATCAAAATAAATCCACGACAAAATCCGAAAAGATAGTTTCATTTATACTGTCAAATATTCGCGTAAACCTAATAAAGTATTAGAATTGCCAGAAATCTGATTTTTTATACCTAAAATAATATTAATACGAAGTGAATACATAAAAGAAGACACTTATCGATGACTCTTGAGCAATTTCAGTTTTAATTTAAAACCGATCGTAACACATTACATTATTGTAAGTGTCATATTGAAACATAAGTAGTTATTTAAACATTTTATTTAACATTGGAAGCTTCATTCCATATAGGTAATTATTTCCATCGAAATTATATAAGGTTAACAAAATTTAATATGTAAGTATATTAAGTTATGAGAAGTAATAGGGAAGTTATTACGATGGTCGAGGATTCGATTTCGACTCAGTTCATAAACTGTATTTTAAAAATATAATGACTACTTGACTACTACTGACTCATATTTTTATAAGCTAGTCATATTATGCGTATATCGTAAACTTTTATGATACATTTAAATCTCAAAAAAAAAGCTCCTTGCATATTTTATGAGGTACTTAGATATTTTATAAATAACTAGCGTGTTATAAAATATTATGTTTTAATGGTTAGTTAGTTCAGTATAAGATTATCGACTGATGAAGAAATGAGAGGTGACGAATGATATAAAACGAATTTGTGTACCTCGAACTTGAGAAATCATTTATATCTTATCATCATCATCTTCAACATCATCGGCCCTTTTTAACGTTCCACTGCTGGGCACGGACCTCCCTCAGTACGAGGGGGATCAGGCCATAGTTCACCGCGCTGGCCTAGTGCGTGTTGGCGGACTTCACATATCTTTCGAAAACTTGCTAGGTTTTCTCAGATATGCAGGTTTCCTCACGATGTTTTCCTTCACCGTAAGACAAGTGGTAATCATGAACAGAAATGATTTGCACATGAAAAATATCAGAGGTGCGAGACCTGAATTTGAACCCGCAACACTCGATTATCCAAGCAAACGCGTTACCGCTGGGCTACCACTGTCTTTTATATCTTATACAAATTTTGGATTACGTTCATAAATTTAAATAATCTTTCGAGTCCTTATCTTAGTTATTAGCTGCAGAAAAATCTTCAAATACTATTTTTTTATAGTTAAAACCATAATCCTGCCATATTTTATATTCATAGTTATAAAATTATAATAAAACAGGGACGGAATTAAATTATGCGAGGAACGTTTTGTTCTGTAACACTATAAAATAATTAATTCATAGTTTTATCTGATGACACTTGCAAAATCATTGGTAAATTCGAAATAGATTTGATGACCAATAAAATTGTTAGGCAGATTTTATTTCGTTGTTTTGATTAAAAAAGTTGTAAAAAACTTATTTGCGTTTTGACGGTAAAAATTATTGGTTTATAAGTCAAACCAAAAATTTTAACTTGACTATATTTGACGATACATTTGGCGTAGTTTGTAGAGACCCTACTTTCTTGCGCCAGCGGTCGCGGGTTCGAATCCCGCTGGGGGCATTCATTTGTTGAGCACGAATATTTGTTCTCCAGTCATTGGTGTTAATATTTATATTACGTATGCATTTAAAATTTATTGTTTGGTCGTCTAGGGGGTTATATACTTGTTACAAACGTCTAGGGGGTTATATACTTGTTACAAACAGTGCCTACCCACAATTTAATACCTTATGGGTTAGGTGTAATCAACCCCTTAGTCTCTCCCGTGACCATATTAAGCATTCGAAACGTCGAGAACCAAAAATCATAATAAATCCGCGACAAAATCCGAAAAGATAGTTTCATTTATAATGTTAAGTATTCGCGTAAATCTAAGAAAGTATTAAATAATATTAAGTATGTGATCTGCCTAATTTTTTTTACGAGTTTAGCTACTTCCTATTTTGTCTGTCATGCGGTTTTATGACTTAGAGTTGTTCGAAATTAGCATTTTGTTTAATTCAAATTAGTCGAAGGATAATTTTTATTATGACATTAAAAAGTTGTATTTTCGCTATTCATTTTTCGCTGTTTTAGTTTAATTTTTATTATTCTAAAATCAACAAAAATGGCATTCCCGTTATTTAAAAATACATAAAAACTTGACACAGTGAATTTTTACTAAATTTTGAAAATTTACTCATTAATATCCCCTTCTCATTTGCTTCAAATCAGTCCTCTTTACTATATCTCGCTTATATGCTATATAAAAAGAATTTTTAAAACTTAGATCTTTAATATGAACTGACTATCAAATTATATAGTAACATTATCGGAAAAAGATGAAAAGGAACACATTGATGGTAACTGAATCGAATGACTTTGACCGAACAAGAAGATGACTGACAACCTTATATTATTATATATAAATATCATGAAGAATATAGAGAAGGAGTCCAATCTCTAAAGGTTTCATATTGAAAATTCCATTTACAAAAAAATTATAGCCATAGTTGTAGAAACTGACACCAGTCGCGCTGATTTACGTAGTTACCAATTGAATTTAACTTTCTGTCAAAGTTAGTGATATCCAAAGAAATGTAAATTAATTTAAAAATTGGACTGAAGCCTTTAGATTTACGCGAATATTTGACATTACAAGAACTATATCCCTTTAAAAATATTATAATCAAAAAAATAATATTAAGAATAATAAAAAGGATTACATTCATTATAGTTATTATATATTGGAATATTCGATATTTTATTTAAATGTATACTATAATTTTCTCAAATTCTTGAAACTACTTGTACATAAAGGGATTTGACTTTTTTATCCATTAATATTATTTGTTTGAAGAACAGAAACTACTGTTCTGAATTGAAAAATTCTTCTTGTGTTGGATAATCCGTTTATCGAGGAAGGCTATAGTCTATATTACATCGCGCTACGACCAATAGGAGCGGAGCATCAATAAAAAATGTGCAAAAAGGGGAAGGACGGGTGTTAGTTCTGCGAGGTAGCATACCGCGCGACTCAGAAAAAAAATATTTTCTGGTTTTTAGAACGCGTGCGGAGCCGCGGGAAATGCTAGTGTATAAATAAAGTAAAGCAGTGGGTAGATAAATGTTGATGAATGTTGATGATATCAGAATATTTTTTTAATTAATTTTTTTTCATTAACTAAAATGGTATTTTTAAATAAAAAACAAATACCCGGATATGTATTCAACGCCGCGGGAACATTATAAAATCTTATTTGGAAATAATTGATACTAAGCCGTCAAATATATTACAAATTAATTAACAATTTATTTAAACAGCTCTATATAAAATTAAATACCTGTTTAACGTTCATATTATTCAAAACAAAACTATGTCGCAAAAAATCAAGGAGCATTAGAACTGTTTTGGTTGTAAAGAATGTTAAGTTACAAATATTGCCTTAGACTTGAAATCCATCTAGTTCATCTAGTAAGATGTTAATTCGTGTTCATCTCATCATACAAATGAATGCACCCAGCGGGACTTGAACCCGTGACCGATACTACAGCAAGTAAGGTCACATAAAACGAACATTATTTCCATACGATATTGATACGGCCATTTTTATTTTGTATATAATTAAACGGAATGTAATCTCTGAACCAATAGACCAAGTCATAGAAACTGTTTAAAAGACTACTGGATTATGTATAAGTTAGGGCATCAATTTATACCTTCGAGATTAGGTCTTTTCGAATAATTGAATTTTTCAGTTATTTCGTATTATTTTAATGTCACATATATGGGTCAAAATATATATTTTAATATACTTTTTAATCTATCACGTTTTAACTTATCATATTTAACTTCTAAAAAACTTGCTTTTACACATTAATTTATATTTTTTGCTATAAATGTATTACTAATACTCGTAGCATATACGAACAACAAAAATTTTATTTACAAACAGACAGGCAAAGTAATTTACCGTTTATATAATTATTAGTTTGATATAGAATTGAGATTCGTATCAATTTGCTTATTATACTGTAATCTAGTTATGTTAAAGATAACCACATTATGTTTTTAAATAATTTAAATATTTTAATGAATTAAACTATTCAATATTAAAACTATAACAATGATAAAATATGAACTCATAATCTATTTTTAGTACTATACGTTCTATTATAATACATTCTAAGATTTACATTAATATTTTAACATATTAAACAAAAAGTCTTCTTAAGTGAAACAGTTTTTTCGGATTTTGCCGCAGATTTACTGGCTACAGCAATCATGGTCAGGAGACAGTCTCCCCCGTGACCCGAAAAGAATCTCCAAAAAAAAAAAGAAAAGAAAATCCGAAAAGATAGTTTTATTTATAATGTCAAATATTCGCGTAAACCTAAGAATTTTTATCTTGCTTTATTTCGTTTTAATGAGTTCAATACATAACATTGAATCTAAAGCATTTTTCTTTGTAATGTTTTTTAAATTAGCTACAAAAAATTAAACTTACACCAATACGTTAAATGACACACCGAGGAAATCTTAGCAGAATCTCGTTCCTTAGAATATTCTGCAATAACCCATGAAATTCCTATAGGTTTCACTAAGATTTAAGTCAGAAAGAGTGTCACAGTCCCCTGCCTATTAGCAGGAACCCCATGATGGATTTTCCACGATATAAAATACCTAATTACCTTCAGGTATACTAGCTTACTAAAATTATTACCAAATTAGCCTTTCTAATATCAAAACCATAGTATACCACAAGGTTAGTAATCGAATTGAAAGCGTAACGATCTCGATTCATATTAGAACCTTGAAAATACGATTTATCAATGGCAATTGATAGATTTAGATGTAATACATAATTGACAGTCATCCTACATCATAGCTTTAAAATAACTATTAATATTATTGTAGTTATACATTAGTGATCAACATAATATGGCACAGTGAAATGTCAGATTCACATCAGATTTAAGAGTCTTAAGTTCAATTTTCAACTAATATTTATAACAATGTTAAAACATGATTTTAAATAGCGTTTTTTTATTAAACGAAATTTAGGTTTAGTTTAGATAATAATGAACGAACATAACGAGAACAAATTATTTTCAAACTTTTTTGATTATTCGGCAGATTCATTTTATTTTTTAATTCAAAAAATACACCTTCACTGAAATGACCAATTTTATTTTAAACCTAGCGAGAGATCACGGGAGAGACATGGAGGCGGGAGAGACCATGATTGCTATACAGCATTCGAAACGTCGGGAACCAAAAATCATAATAAATTCGCGACAAAATCCGAAAAAGTAGTTTCATTTATAATGTCAAATATTCGCGTAAACCTAAGAAAGTATTAAAATTACATTTTTACTAAAATAGTAAGAAAGTATTATAAATTAAATCAAACATTCATTAAAAACTAGGCCGTTTAGATTATTGGTAACCAATAACCATGCGGTTTATTTAAGTCGAAACAGAGTCATTCAAATTTTATTTACAAATATATGCAGATGCCACTTCCATAAAATGGCCTCAATGGTTAGGCATAAACACAACTCGAAATATTTTATTTAAAGGTTGAAGAGCAACCCCCGGGGGGCCTTTAAATTTGTTTTCAATATTTCATTCGCTAAAGCCAATATAATTTTGATATACCAAAAATATATTATTCAATCGCACATTATAATCGAATTAAGTAAAGGTCAGCCTAATAAAGTCATTCGATATTTATGACCAAAGTCTAGGTGTTGGTTGATGTTTGCCAAAAATTATTACCTACCTTTGTTGAAGTTAATTCTATACCAGATATATAATAAATACATTATATAGAGAAAAAATATTGTTGTATGTTTGTTTATATTGGATAAACTAAATTATAGGTGAATCAATTTAAATGTAATTTGGTAGAAAGATAGTTTAAGATATTGGGAAGGAGATAGGAGTTTTTTATTCCAGAAAAGGTGATAAAACTACAACTTTATAAACTAGCGCTTCCCGCGGCTCCGCCCACGTTTTTAAAAATAGAGATTGTTGGAAGAACGATGAAAACTTAGAGTTATAAGAATTTATATATTTAAAAATTTCGTTCAAAAAAATCACCACCCTTATCACTCAAGGGAGTAAAAAATAGCTTACGACCTATTCTCAGAGCTACCAAATATACAAAAAAAAACATAAAAATCAGTCAAGCCGTTTTGGAGGAGTTCAATAACAAACACTGTGACAGAAGATATTTACATATTAGATATAAGATTTGAATATTAGATATTTTTTTATTTCATACTAACCGTTAAAGCCTTATACCTAGGTATGAACCCGAGCGGATCGAGGGTGAGTCGAGTGTAATGTTGCAAATTTAAAAAATAAAAAGCAAGTCAAGGTATATATCAGTACTATCAGTGATAATAAAATAAAGTTATGGTCGATATAATATTTAGTGTGTTCGATTTTAAGTTTTACTCAGGTTTTTTCTGCTTTTTTGATGACTGCATTAGATATAACTTTATGAGATATTTGCATTTATCAATTCGCTTTATCGCGCTATTATTTTAATGAAGATTAGTGAGGGTCCTTAATATATGAAGGACCAGGCTATGGTTCTTAATGTCAAGTGCGGGCTATTTTACATCTATATCTAGTAACAAATGAAGTTTTTTCAGACATCCCTCCCGACCGGTTACGGCCACGCCGGCCAATCTCATTGAGACTAGCCATCTGCGCGGGAGATATTATAGTGCACAAGTGTATGCGCAGACACAAGTGCACTCTCTATTCCTTATAACTCTCATATTCCGGTGGGACGACTGCTCGATACGACCAGTGAAAGTTAAGGCGAAGGACCGACTGCTTTACATGCTCTCCGAGGCACGGGGGTGAAACACCGTCAACTTCCCAACTCTGGGCTGTTACTAAGGCTTATGAAACAAAGACTCAATAACTAAACTTGGCCCGACCCGGGACTCGAACCCAGGACCTCCCGGTGTGCGGCCGTATATGCTAGCCACTAAACCACCGAGGCAGTCATCTAGATACCTATATATTATTTTTATGATCATATTACTTTACGAATTCGTAATTTTATTGTAACAACTTTTTTGTTGCTACTTACTCCTCCTAGTGGTATGAAACTAAGTTAGCCAAATTTTGAATCAGGGTGTCTTTTTAAAAATTATATAAGTATTATATTCACCCCCTACCCCTCTTTAGCATAAGATTTTTACGAACATTTAATTTTTTATTATAAAAACATTCCTTGGGCCTTAAGGAACATACAAAAAATTTTCGAGCCATTCATGAGTTTTGCGCTTACCAACATTCATTTTTATCTATATAAAAGAAGATTAAATAATGTAACAAATGTGTGCAAAGCCGCAAGTTCCTGTCATATGTAAAAAAATATTATTTATTACTAGCCAAGTTATATTTTTTGTCCTTGTAACTATTTTTATAGTTAATTATTCTTGATCTTGAACTCGCCGACATCACTTTTAGTTTTCATTTCTTGATCCATAGGTCTGACATCCATCGAGGAAATTAACAAATGCGGTATTATACAATAAACAGACCTGTTATCACAAACGAAATTCTTTATATCACTTTTATATATTGTTACAATATTACACACAGCGCCATCTAATAACGTGGTAAGCCACGAGGTTTGTGTTAATTTTATATAAGTATTATATCAACTATCTGGTAATACCCATGACTGGAGTACAAACATTCGTCTCAAATGAATGCCCCCAGCGGGACTCGAACCCGCGACCGCTGGCGCAGAAAGTAGGGTCACTACCAACTGAGTCAATCGTGTCATCATCACTTTTACCACTCAAATGTGACTGTATTTTGCAATACACGAACATGATTTTATTAAAATCATTACCCACCCACAGCGCTAATTCTAGACCAACCTGATCTAGACCTGATCTCTCTAGATCTAGACTTTAATAAAATGTTGAAACAATAAAAATGGACGCATTGCTATAAAAATAATTTATTACTTTCTCGCCGTAGGTATGAAGTGGAAGACGACCCTGATTGGTCGTGAATTAATTCGCAAATAAAAAATGAAACTGCATTATTAATAATTTGTCAAGTTGAATTTACGAGTATGTTATTTCAAAGTGTATCTTTCGTGTAGATTTAGCACCTTAACGCTATATTCTAATGGCGGCATTATAAATTGTATTTTCGATATTTTACATTTTTTTCTTAAAAATATATCAAATCAAATAAAATATTTTATTCAGCGTAAAAATTGTTACAATTTCTAACTGAACGTCATGAGTCTACCACCAGTTCGGAAAGAAGAAACCTCTGACCTGAGAAGAACTGGCGAAAGAAACTCAGCGGGACTAATATTTTTTTTCTCTCTCTCAAATAAAATAGCGAATTAACAATAATTCTATATAATATATTCATTATGTAATAAACTAACGATCCTGCGCTTCGCTCGGGTTTGTCCCTAAGAATGTTTTATTAATAGGTATGGATTTCTTCAAGATTATATTAAATGCCTGCAGTAAGTATCTAAAATCTATAAATTTATCCAGTGGGTTCTTGTGATGCGTCTGACAGACAGATTCTGACAGACCTCTGTATCGATAGGTAATAATGTCTATATCAATAAGATTTTCCAAATAATAATTATTAAATAAATAAATAAATATGTTTGGACATTATTACAATAGCGCCATCTACTTCCGTGGTAAGTTACGAGGATTGTGTTACGAATACCAGATAGTTGATACATTACACAGTAGGGTCACTACCACCTCAGCGAAACGTGTCGTCGTATTGCAAGTCCGGTAATTATGGATTCGAGGTCCGGGTCCGGACCAAGTTTAGTTACAATTTTTCATAGTTTATCTTGTTTATATAGTTTATATATTACGTTGTTTATGTTTATATTGTTTGTATTATATTGTTTATATAATATTATATTATAGTTAATATAAAATAGAATTTCCTATATCTATTAATATTCTAAAAACTAAAAAGCTCTTACGAAACACAGTATCTGTATTAGTTATAAAAGAGGCAAGAAAAATGTAATTCGAAAATTACGTCATCTTTGAAAATAATGTACATGCATTACACTGATAAGATATTTTTAGCGTTAGTTAGCATTGCGTGCACCCGATAGCAATAGGTGGCGTCAGAATCGCGATAACCGCTTAGAGGTTATCTAAAGGTTTCACTTATGGTTATCAAAAATCTCTACCTTACACGCTGTTTATTTTGCCACGTCCTTTACACCTAGGTGTACGGAGATTTTATCGTTATTTATAAGGACATTTGCAGTAAGTATCTAAAATCTATAAATTTATCCAGTGGGTTCTTGTGATGCGTCTGACAGACAGATTCTGACAGACCTCTGTATCGATAGGTAATAATGTCTATATCAATAAGATTTTCCAAATAATAATTATTAAATAAATAAATAAATATGTTTGGACATTATTACAATAGCGCCATCTACTTCCGTGGTAAGTTACGAGGATTGTGTTACGAATACCAGATAGTTGATACATTACACAGTAGGGTCACTACCACCTCAGCGAAACGTGTCGTCGTATTGCAAGTCCGGTAATTATGGATTCGAGGTCCGGGTCCGGACCAAGTTTAGTTACAATTTTTCATAGTTTATCTTGTTTATATAGTTTATATATTACGTTGTTTATGTTTATATTGTTTGTATTATATTGTTTATATAATATTATATTATAGTTAATATAAAATAGAATTTCCTATATCTATTAATATTCTAAAAACTAAAAAGCTCTTACGAAACACAGTATCTGTATTAGTTATAAAAGAGGCAAGAAAAATGTAATTCGAAAATTACGTCATCTTTGAAAATAATGTACATGCATTACACTGATAAGATATTTTTAGCGTTAGTTAGCATTGCGTGCACCCGATAGCAATAGGTGGCGTCAGAATCGCGATAACCGCTTAGAGGTTATCTAAAGGTTTCACTTATGGTTATCAAAAATCTCTACCTTACACGCTGTTTATTTTGCCACGTCCTTTACACCTAGGTGTACGGAGATTTTATCGTTATTTATAAGGACATTTTATATTTGAAAATAAATAAAACTAATAGATAATTCTGTTTAAATAGCTTTTATAAGGAAATACTTTATAATAAAGTAATAAGCATGTTAGTGGTGAAAGGATTAATAAAACCGTATTCGAGACGGTACAATTAATATTAAATATATACAACTATGAAAAACTACGTTTATTTACGTATATGACGTCTTTTTTTTATGGTAAAAAGGGGGCAAACGGGCAGGAGGCTCACCTGATGGGAAGTGATCACCTCCGCCCATGGACATCTGCACGCCAGGCTTGCAGATGCGTTGCCGGCCTTTCAGGAAAGGGAGGGATGGAGGAGGGAGGGAAGTGGGAGGGAGGGGGGAAAGAAAGCTGAGGATGAAGGGAAGAGGGAGGGGGAAGGAGAGTGGGCCTCCCGGACTCTCACTCACCGGGCGAAACGCGACAGCATAGCTGCCTCTTCACGCCGGTCTTCAGTGAGAGAGTGGTACTAATGAACTATACGGGGCGTGCCGGCCCATTCGGTTGCTACCCGAAGGTAACAAGCATGGCACTACCACTTTATGAATATACATAAATACATACGAAACACAAAAATATTTATATATCTACACATATAACTACATAATACATATACACATTATTATTAGTAGTCAGACAATGCTTAAAAGTACATAATATCTAGGAATTTTAAATGGCAAATATCGTCATCTGACCAACGAATACTTACGAGTACAGTAATAAGTTAGTAGAAATAATGTCTTCCTCCTCCCAATATTCCACATAAAGAAAATAAAAGTTCCTTCAATCTCATTACTTTGAGGAAAACAGATGCTTTCTATTCTTAAACATAAAGCTTATACCAAGAATCGAGAGACGTTATTTCTGCCTTTTACACCTTTTATCTACTAGGCTTAGTCATCGTATCATACATACGTCCATGGTATCATAATTCAAACATCAATGAAATGATAAATTATGCTGTATATTAAAGTTTATATGATACATATTGTTCGTTATTCGTTATTTTAGAGTTAAATACATAGATGAAGGAAAATACTTCGCAAATAATGTAAATCAAATTTATGAATAATACTAGCGATTCCTCCTTACTACGCTTAGGTTCGTCCCTTACGTATATTTTAACGGTTATTATATATTTCTCAGAGATAACTTCCCACAATTCTATAAAAAAATATTCTATTTATTAACATGGACAAAAAGCTATCATTTTACAAATTTACATCAAAATCTGTACATCGGTTTTCTTGTGATACGGTCACGGATAGATAGACAGACACCCAAACGGAAAGACAAAAAATATGAAAATCATAGATTTGTACTATGTATCGATAATAATTACTATTTCAATAAGATTTTACAAAAAAATATTCAAGTACAGATGTAAGTTTAAAATTATTTAATTTTTTAAGCTTATTTGAACGAAATTCTTATTAAAACATAAAACACCAATATATGTTGAATAATATATGAGAATAACAAATTAACATATTATTTATTGGCCTTGATATGTCAAATGCGTGTAACAACATTTCATTTTTTATATAAAAAAAAATCTAGAAACAATTTTTTTTATTTAATTACTAAAACTTCCTTCTTCTATAGTAATATTATAAAGAAGTAAAGTTTGTTTATTTGTTAAATTGTAAGAGGTAATCTCGGGATCTACTGAACTGATTTTAAAAATTCTTTCACCAATAGAAAGCCACATTATTGCTGAGTGTCATAGGTTATATAAAAAACTGAAAAATGAAAAGGCTTTTACGTGGTAGTCCGTTTTGCAAAGTGAATCGGAGAAAAAACGGTCGAATGAAAGCATTTCTTACGAGCGCTGCCTTAACTATGAAAGATATATTTTTGAGTTCTAGAAAAAAGATGTGGAGCTTGAAAATGCCTACAAAAAAGTCAACGACAGCATATGTCTAACTTTTATATTTAAGTTACAAAAAGTAGTTTTTTAATATTAGTATAGATAATTTAATTTTTAATTTTTAATATTAATAAAATAATTTAAATTATTTAAACACTCTTTACTAAAAAAGGATTATTTGCATTATGCCCAACGAAGTGGGCACGGGACAGCTAGTATATCATAAAGTAAACAAAAACAAAGCGATAATACTATAAAATAATATAAGGCACAAAATATTCTAGATTTCAAACTATAACCAGTTTCGAATCGCGGAAGTGTAGACCGTAGCACTACGATTAATTATACGACACAGATTAGTTAGATAGCAGATAAGGCAAGTAGCATTTAAATGTTATTGTCGTTCTCTCATAATAAAGTTTATCTTTTGCATGTGGAAAGAGCATCAGTGTAGTTGATGGTTGCTTATTTAACTGAAATACATAACGTATCTTGTTAAAATACGGTTTATCTAAGGTCAGGACTTGAAAAATTTCTAGAATATTTAATTTAACTTAAACTAAGTTGACAGCTAGTTATGTTTAGTATTAAATTTGGTATGTTTTATGTATTTACTGTTATAATTTCAGTACAGAGAAACTTACTAGCACAGATACTAGGCGAGTTCGACATAAACATAATTATTATAATAAATATTTTGTATTAATATCATATTCTAAAAGAGAAAAGAAGTACAAGAAGTACAAGACGTACTATTGTTGATAATGACTATTATAGTCATGTAAAACCTATAACTAATATTAGCTTACGAATCGAATATTTACAATAACATACACAAAAGCAAAATTTCTAAGTTAGTCTGTAGGATGATAGTTTTCGTTACTACTTTTAGAGATAAAATAACGATAAACAGTTTTGATTAAGCTTTTAAGGAAGGTGGCAATTCATTTGCGTTAATGACGCCCAGTATAAATGAAATAAAGTAGTTAAACGTTTGCTAAAACTGTGCATATTCCCTTGTTTTGCTTCACTAGTAAATATAATAATACAAAACATAATTCTTCATTAACTATAAGAGACTTAAAAAAAATAACATTTAGTAGAATATAAAATATTTTTTTTAATATTACAGAAGTCACTCTGAGACAAATTAATACGAGGCAATAAAACACAATTAAACAAACTCATCTATGTCAAACCAATCAAAGCTATCTAAGCTCAATAAAGGCAGCTAATTACAATACTGTCGACACTCTTATATCTTCATTACCTTAAGTTGACTGATGACTGCACTTTGATGTGCCGTTGGAATTGGTCCGGATTGATCATAACATTAGAAATAGCATCTGCGAATCTTTGCCAAAATGATATTATTATTCTTTCTTTTATATATATAATATACCAGAATTTCCCGCGGCTCCACCCGCGTTCTAAAGACCGGAAACAAGAAAGATTTCACATACCGTGTGATGTTTTATAGTTGGTTTGTAACGGTTAGTTGAGATTTCTCAGAAATAAGATATTTTCCCGCAGTGAAAAATATGCTATGTATCGACCCTGGTAACCAGCTATCATAATACCAAACTTCATCCAAATCCGTCCAGTGGTTTTCTCGTGACGAGGTCACAGACAGACAGACAGACAAAAAATCAAAACAATAGAATTGGCATTTATATCGATAATAATGTCTATTTGAATTAGATTTTCCAAAAAATAAATTAAATGTATAGATTTGAATTGGTAAGAATTTCATTGTATCATTTATAAATCTATAGATTATGTATTATTTAATGGTGTACCTATACCACTGAAAAAAATATTTTCTTAATTCAATAAGGTTTTTTGAAGAGATCTCTTAAAGATATAAGCTATGCTTGTGGACCTTATTTTGTTTAACATATTTCACAGTACATAAGTTTACCTGTTTTCGCTATTTAATGAAAATCGAGAAGAATGAAATATAATCTAAAGAACAGTAGTAGCTAGTGGTAAATATTAGAAATCATACTAGGATGTCAAATATGTATACATTTTTATATTGTTATATTATTTCGTTACATACAAAGAATCTAAAGTTTGATTAGTTTCTTTTATTTAAAATAGATTAGGATTATTTTGATTAGATTATACTGGAGGGTTACATAGACCATACCTAAAGGAAGCAACTTTATTAAAATATCCAATGCAAACGAAATAAATATCCACAACGAAGTTACAAAGGGGTGGCAAATGCCTTGAATCGCTTCGAGAAAAGAATGGTACTGCCTTGTTTGCTCTACTTGGTGAAGCACTGCTCTTGATATGAGACTTAGTAATGTTTGATAAAAAGGCTGTCTCATATAAATATAAAGTCACTAGAATCGCTATTGCAATACCGTATGAGTATATAATAAAATAATTTATCAAAATACGTTTAGTTTTGTACCGAAAACCTTGATACCATTTCCATTTTCATTCTAAGGATTATAGGAAGGGCTTTGAATGGACTAATGTGCTATGCCATTTACTGAACCGCAATAATGCGTGGGAATCTAAACATCATTTTATACGTCAGAAGAGCGCTTTCTTCGAACCAATGATATAGATTACTTTATTTCTCTGACTATGAGTTTCATTGTAATATTATATTTATAGTAGAAGTTATAAATCGATTGTTCAATAATAGTTTACCTTATGTTCTTACAAATATTGCTTCAATTTGGCACATTTGTTTCAGTGTGTAGCTCTACAGCAGTGCGGTCGCGGGTTTGAGCCCCGCTGAAGGCATTCATTTGTGTAAAAAACACGAAGGTTTGTACTCCTGTCATGGGTGATTATATTTATAATATGTAAATATTTAAAGTTATCAATTTGGTAGTAAGTATTAATTACCTTATATCTATTAAACAAGCCTTGTAGCCTAACTAGATGGTGCTGTGTTAGCATCCTAAGTTTATTTATTTAATATCATTCGATATTTCGATATTCGGTATTTGATTATTTTTTACCCACAAATCGTTTTTGTCTTATTCTTAAAAGACGAAACCTTATACTCCACTTAATTTCTACAAAACATATCATTAAATAAAATG
Organism: Boloria selene; assembly: GCA_905231865.2. Lineage (NCBI taxonomy): Eukaryota > Metazoa > Arthropoda > Insecta > Lepidoptera > Nymphalidae > Boloria > Boloria selene. Next base: position 1,254,360 of record HG993145.1, read on the forward strand.
TTTACGTTCCCCTTTCCTACCAACTTTCATTTGAATAAAACTTATGAATTATGAACATTAAAGTTTGAAAATCTTATTCACAGATTTCAATAAGAAAGAGCATTTATTGCCTGTTATTTAATATAAACAAAACACTGGTTGTGAATATTTCTTAATACGATAACTTGCCCTTTTTCGAGCGCCGCTGCTAAGTCAGGGTTTGCCAACTGTTTGTTATTGTGTCATACAATTTATATTAAAATTATTTTTTCACAATTACAGTAAAAATAGTGGTTTCTATATTTTACTTTGTTTAATGTTCTATAACTTATTAAAAATAATAACTAGTATTATGATTTGAAATAATATGAAACCATCACACAGATTTTGACGTATGATAAGTAGCCGACTCAATACATAGGATAGTTTTTATTGCAGTAAAATATCTCATTTCTGATAAAAAACATAGTAACTGTTACATTGTATCTAGGGACAAGCCCGAGCAGAGCTAGGATGAAATCACTAGCGAGCTATAAAATCTCGTAATCAGATGAAATTATGTGACGACGGAAGCTTAGTAATATAAAATATGAAGCCTATTTACATGGAAAATTTAATTAACCTACGTGTTCTATCAGAAGTAACCTGCGGTCAGAGGCCAAGTCGTAATCGATGAAAGTCCTCTTAATACATTTAATATTTATTGATATTTCTTTACACATCCATATTATGCTATAAAACCTCTCATTTACTATCGCACAATACGTATTTATTTCTGTATATAATTATTACCTATTTATTTACCTATAATATGGTCTATTATTTAAGCTAATAATATAATTTTATATCTTTGAAAATAATAATATATTTGTGAAATATTTGAACTTCGATCATAATTAAAAAGCTTATCATATATAATAAAAAAATTTATAAAAAAAATTGAAGCCTTATTTGAAACCCTGATTAAAGAGATTAGAAAGAATATAAAAAATTATTTCTTAAAACAATTTTTAAAATTAAAATGTCAAAGGTAAAGTCGAGTAATTTAGTAATAAATTTAAAACCAAACATGTATTTTGTTAGAGTTTAAATGTCCATTTATTGTTTACAAAATTAATTTCAAAATACTTATTTATAGAGAAAATGCAATTAACTAAACTTAAATTCGTTACGTAAAGAAGTAATATACACTCATTCATAAACTCACTCACTTTGTTACTAATTAATATTAAGTTGGTTCCACTTATTATAAACCAGTGACTCACCCTCGCTTCGCTCTAGTTCGTCCTTTTTGTATAAGTTTTTACAAACTTTCCAAGCATTCCAAGGAACATAATAAAAATATTAGCCGAATTGGTCGAGCCATTCTCAAGTTATGCGCTTACCAACACTCATTTTTATTTATATAGATATATAGAAGCATATATATTTTAATATTAAAAATATCACATATTTTTGCTTAGGATTTGTCCATTTAGATACAGAAATAGTTAATATTTTGTTTTTTCTGTCTATCTGATTGCATCACTAGAAAACTGCTTCAACGTTAGTTGTTAGAAAACATTTTTTTATTTAAAAAAATGTTAATTAAATTTATATAAATCAAATATTCTCAAAAAAGGTTGATAACAGCCGAGTTCGTGAGCGCCAACTAAATTTCCACGATTCACCGTGAACACGCAACACGGTAGCCGAAGTTCTATCACTATTAACAGGTTTACATCGCTTTATTGTTACGAACGTTTGTTCCCTATACAGTTAGCTTCATGACTTCATCAAATAAAGCAATTTAAAGTCTTGGTGATTTCATCTAGCATGTTCAATTTCAGGCTAAGTCAAGATTATTTATTTATATGTATTATATTATTATTTAATTTGTAAATATATTTTTACATAAAAGTTTTGTAGTCTTCCTCGTAAACTAAAGAATTAATCAAAATTTACGCATAGGTTTCAGTAGAAAAAGATTATATTCTATACAAATTAAGCCCACATACATTTAAACATTTCAGTGAACGAATAGGCATTTTAAAGTACCTGTACCTTATATAATCTATCTATACTAGCATTATAAACGCGAAAGTTTGTAAGTATGGATGGATGGATGTTTGTTACTCTTTCACGTAAAAACTGAAACTTTACAATAATATAGCTTATACATCAACACATACGCTACAATTTATAAGGATTATGTGTGAATTGTCCAAAATATAACGATAAGTGTCAAGTAAGTAGTGAAAAATCTACCATCTGCGAGCTATTCTGGCGTGCGCTGCCAAAACCGCTAGAGTTACACATATGTAATGTATGATGGAAATGTTTATCTTAAACAAGCGACTCACCCTCACTTCGCTTCGAACTTAGTGCGAGCGAAGCCGCGGGTTCTACTAGTAATGAATATGGGATAGTCACAAGGGTCTGCAAGTCTCAGAACATCACTTAAACGAAGTGGGAGTAAGTCGCTAGTGTACAAAGGATAACGCTAAGGACCGTCATCAGTACAGATAAATCTTGTCATTTTTTCTTGCGAATCAAGTGAAATTGATGACCCGCAGTCATCTGATATCACTAACAAGCAGTAGTTGATATGAACGTGAGATATGGGACTAAGGATGTGCCTCTTATATCAGAAATTGCCTGATACAGTTTTAGTGCTTCGTAAACCGTAATAAAACTTATTTTGGCGTGCTTTATATAAATATTACTGGATGCTATTATTGCATACCTTTGGGTGCGTTTTGCGGTCAGCGGAATGTTGCGAGTCACCATCATGCCTAATTTTATGTGCCAAATTAAATTATGATTATGTAAGGGTCGATTTGTATATAACGGTATTTTTATATTCGACGACTTTGGCTCAGTTGGTAGTGACCCTACTTTCTGCGCCAGCGATCGCGGATTCGAGTCCCGCTGGGGCATTCATTTGTTGAGCACGTTTATACTCCAGTCATCAACTATCTGGTATCCGTAACACAAGCTTCCTTAGTTGATTAGTACGGAACTAGATGGCGCTGTTGTAATAATGCCCCAACATATTTTTAATTATATATACAACATACATATATTTGACGATTTTTTTCTTTATTACATAAATGTTCTGGCATTTAATTGACTCTCTTGTATAACACTTTCTCAAACGAATATCTGCGTTGTTTTTCATAGGTAAAATAATGAATTCATACTCACGTATTGTGACTATTTCGATTTTCACGATTATATTTTTGAAGAATAGATTCTAACAAAAAAAATTTATAAGCCTTTTTATGTCCTAAGGACCAGTCTGTGTTTAATACGAGGGAAATTAGCCTATAATCCACTACGCTGGCTATATGAAAGTTGGTACATGTCTTTCTAAAACTCGCTAAGTTCTATCAGATTTATAACCTCGCTATAATACAAGTAGTAATCATGTTAACAATGAATAACTTCGGGCAATATCAGAGGTGCGACACCCGGGATTTGAACCCTGTACCAACCAACCAACCCACTTTATATACCTACCGAGTGCTTGCTAGGCTACCACTGCCTTTAACTGCAGATTAGTTGGAATGCCCTTCCACATGAAATTCATCTATCGAAATCAGTACAAGTCTTCAAAAGCCGTCTCAAAACCTACTATTTATCGCTATAGGTTTATGTATATTTATGTAATCTCTATGTAAGTATATTGTAGAATATATATGTATTTATATTATATATGTATGTATGTATAACTAGGTAGCCTGGAAGAAATCACTATAAATGATAATGCCGCCCCTATACCAGATTGCTCTCTTTATAACATGTATATATCTTTATTTTATTTTTTGGTGTTTTAAAGGATTTATACATAAATAAGTCTCGGGTAAACAAAAAAGAATTTAGGGGTGGCAATTACAAACTAAAATACCGAAATAATATACAAAAAAATGACAAAATAAAAAAGATATCTGAACCAGTTAAAGCGCCCCGATTTGGACAAATCGTTTGTAAATTGGTCGGTTCGTAAAAAGCAAATCATCTGGCAATTAGCTGATTAATTGTTTAATTAATTGTGCCCAGTGTCGACATTGCTCGGCGAGTTTTTACTGAGACAGATTTTGGTTGTTACAGTTATTTTGCCGCAATTCATAAGAAATAGCGAATAAGGAAGTGAAAAAATTATATTTTGTATACCATTAGTTTGTTTTTCGGTTCTGCTCTATGTCTAGGATAATAGACTGTGTTCAGATTATAAGCCATTTTTATTCGAAATTTCTTTTAAATATATTGAGCGGTTACAGCATAATGATGTATGAAATACACGCACAGTTTTTGAAATAAAAATGAATAAATTCTTCAGAAATGATTTCATCATTTCTTACAATAATTCTCGAATATTTTTACATTATAATACTAAATAGATTTAATTTTCTTAGGCCCGATTTCACCAAAGTAGAATAACTATTATTCCTAGGATAAAGCTGTTATTTACTCTAAGGTAACCATGCTTTCATTTCACCAACTACTTATCCTGAGTATAACAAAGCTATACGAGAGTAACTCTTATACCGCCAATTTTGAAAGAATAACCGGCTTATTCCTCAGATAAAATCAAAATGGTGTCAAATTTTATGTAAGTAAACTGTTGATTCATATTTTTGCACATTGAATTGTAATTAGGAGAAAATATTATTAAAATGCAGCGTTTGAGAAGAATTTTATCGGACAGTGAAAGCGATAGTGAAGATAACTATTTTATTTTGAGACGTCCAAGGTGGTTTAAAGAAAGAAATGAGCATTTTGCATTAGATTTCGTTTATCTAAAACAGCAGCATGCAATTTATTATTAAATTAAATTTATTATTAATTAAATTTATTATTATTTAATTTATTATAATTTTTAAAAAACACATAGCAAACTAAACGAAATTAACTTGAAAAATAGCACTGACACATTGACATAAGTTCAAAGTGACGACTAAATTAAAAATGTCCTGTTATGCTATACTGTACTGAGATAATGACAAGTCTATTTAATTTGACTGCATTTACATTCAATTCTCATTCAATGTGCCACAGGTAAAAAAAACATTAATCTAAGAATAGTTATACTAGGATTAACATTTTGTCTTTACAAAGCGGTGAAACGTATATACGAGTTATTCTGAGAGTAAATGCAGCGAATAATTTTATACCTGGCATAGTTATTCTTGGATAACGACATCATTGGTGAAATTGGGCCTTATTATATTTTAAACTAAGAAGAATAAGAAAAGAGTAGGTAAATAGTAAAGCCATATTGAGTACTAGTCTCTAACTCAAGGGAACATAGGTTATATTGGAACTTTCTTTAAAATATTTAAAAATCTCGCTAACATAATTTTATTAGTATGTGATATGCTTAATCTTATGACTTTTAGAGCATTTTAAAAGAAATCGCTTCGTATATATTTTTGTGACAAAAAATTGTCGCGAAATTAGCCCAAGTTTTTAAAGGTATAATGTTCAGGGTAATTGTTTCTCGTACGCATCATGTGTTCATATTCTACGGAACAATGATTGATCGTTATCAATGTCGCAGTATATTTTTAATCAACGAAAATTTGTGAACCACTGGCGCAGTGATTTTATGAATAGTAACAAGTTCGATTTTTGTGAGAAGCAAATTAATTACACTGCTATGATAAATATAAACGACATGAATATAAATAAATAACAAGTATATTGGGACATTATTACACTCAGCGCCATGTTCCACGACAAGCTTCGAGGCTTTGGTTACGGATACCACATAGTTGATACACTACATATACAACTTAAAATACATATATATATATATATATTATATGTATAAACACCCATGTTTGGAGTACAAACATTCGTGCTTAACAAAAATGAATGCCACAAGGGGGACTCAAAACCACGACCGCTGGCAAAGCAAGTATGTAATAATAGTACGATGGTAACGTGCTCGCTTGTGAGCGAGTGATACGGGTTCAAATCCCATGTCTTAAACTTCTATATGTACCTACTAATCATTTCCAAAAAGGTGACCGCTTGTATTAGGTACTGCCAAGATAAACATAGTAAAACACTTGTTAGGTTCTTTCAGATATTCATAGAACCTAGCAAGTTTTGCTGACCCGCTCTTAGCCAACGTGGCGGAGTATGACCTGATCATCGTATTGAAAGAAGGCATGTGCCCGGCAATCAGACGTTAAAAAGGCTGAATACATACATCACAGCAACATCACATATCGTATATGTTGATCAGATAACCAGCTATCATCGTCTTCAACCCTTTTTTAATGTCCTACTGCTGGGCACGGGCCTCCCTCAGTACGAAGGGGATCAGGCCATAGTCCACCGCGCTGGCCTAGTGCGTGGTGACGGACTTCAAATATCTTTCGAAAACGTGCTAGGTTTTCTCAGACATGCAGGTTTCCTCACGATGTTTTCCTTCATGATAGAAATGATTCGCACATGAAAATATCAGAGGTGCGAAACCCGGATTTGAACCCGCATCACTCGGTTATCTAAGCAAGCTACCACTGTCCAAAATTTGAAGCAGGATAGAAAAACACGATATTTTAAGTAGAAAATAAGTGTAAATGTCAGATGCCTACAATACTTTGCCTTATCAGTATTTCTGGGCGTCCCCTGTAACTGAATAGGGTGCGTCAATCGACCTCGGACATTCGACACCGACGACTCAGTGAATATTTACAAAACTTAGCTTTGTATACTCTCCCGAATTGAATGGCTCTATTTTTATTGGTGAAGGTTATTAATATTTTGGCGAAATACGGAAAATCCCGGAAGCGTCTAATCAATTAAAGATAAAGCTACGAGGAAAAAATCTAAGAAAATAATATATTCTGGTAATAAATTGGTGTAAAATGATAATATAATAATATGTGTGTACAGATGTTGCCCTTAATTACGTGTTATTGTTTGGTTTAATTTATTTTATAGTATTAACTTGAAATAATTTGGTAAAAAAATGTTGTGAGGTCTCGATCGAGCTTGTTGAGCTTGAATATTTATTATATAAATAAACATGTATAGAAATAATAGAAAAATGTAAGTTTTTAATTATATTAGTTAAACACTAACCAATTTTGAAGACATGTTTGGCTTAGTTCGTAGTGACTCCACTTGCTGTGCCAGTGGTCCCAGGTTCGAGTCATTGTGTCAGAGAACATTCATTTCTGCTAAAAATGTTTGTACTTCAGTAATGAGTATTTTTACAATATTATGTATGACTGGAAAATTACATAGGTGTTTAATAATAATAATAATGTTCTCCGACCGATTCCGGCCATGGCGGCCAATCTCATTGAGACTGGCCAACTGCGCAGGAGATATTATAGTGCACAAGTGTATGCAGACACAAGTGCACTCTCTATTCCTATCACTCATACTCCGGTTGGACGACTACTCGACACGACCAGTGAGAGCTAAGGCGCCGGACCGACGGCTTTACGTGCTCTCCGAGGCACGGGGGTGACTCACCGCCAACTTCCCAACCCCGGGCTATTACTGAGGCTTACTAAACAGAAAGACTCAATAATTAAACTTGGCCGAACCCAGGACCTCTCTATGTATGACCGTACATGCTAGCCACTACACCACAGAGGTGTTTATAAGTGCTTTAAAATTTTATATACGTGTATTGTATATCAACTATCTGGTATTTGTAATATAAGGCTCGTAGCTCAATAAATAGTACTGTGTTATATATATTTATTATTAATTTAATTACAATTGCTTCTCAAAAAATATAAACAAAAAAATCTTTATAGAAAATTTAAATGCCCGCATACTGAATTTCTCAAACACAAATAATCATATTTGTAATCATTAGGATATTCTCCTGACTGATTTCGGACACGGCATCTTCTTTCACTGAGACAAAGTGCATGAGTAGGATATATTATGTTGTTTCTGTCATACATGTATTAAATATTATCGCTACATCAGCCTTATGGTATCAAATTATTGTACGAGTATTGTCATATGATTTTCATATACCTATAAAGTTTCAAATCGATTCTACAGTAAGAAGGTTAAAATCGATATTCCAATTTGATAATGTGCAACTGTCACAGCATGATTATTATTTACTAGCGATTCGTTTTTGTTTATTAGGTATGTTTCAGCGGTTATTAAGAAAAAAATTGTGGGTCAATAGACACGGTCTATAAAAAACAAAAACAAGTCTACTACTAAACAATTACCCTGAATCGTACATTTTTCAAGGATAGTTATAATCCATGCCCTATTCCATAAAGTAATCTATCTTTGTGTAAAGTGTTATCTATATTCTTTCATGCAGAATGGCGTGTTTAAGTAATCAAAATGGATTAGTTGAAAATTGTGTATTTATAATCGTACTAGCGCGAGGGAAGACGGGTGTCACTAGTGTATTATACTTATAAACCTTCCTTATGAATCACTACTCACTCACTCACTCTATCTATTAAAAATCTTTATCAAAATCCGTTGCGTAGTTTTAAAGATTTAAGCATACATAGGGACAGACAGACAGCGAGGCGACTTTATTTTATACTATGTAGTGATAGTCAGATAATAAGACTAGTGTTTGTCTGGTGGTGGAAAACAAACATGATTATTGTCCCACATTTAAAGAAAATATACATGAATAGCATTAACTTAACAATATAACAAAACGATTATCACAATTTTTATTCATTACACTAAAGCTCCATAATACTTATACTACTTGTACTTCAGCCCTTTTTAATGTCCCATTGCTGGGCCTCCCTCAGTACGAAGGGGATCATGCCTTATAGTCGACCGCGTTGACCGCGCTGGCCTATTGCGTGTTGGCGGACTTCACATGTCTTTCAAAAACTTGCTAGGTTTATCTCAGACATGCAGGTTTCCTCACGATATTTTCCTTCACCGTATGACAAGTGGTAATCATGATAGAAATGATTCGCACATGAAAATATCAGAGGTGCGAGACTCGGATTTGAACCCGCATCACTTGGTTATACCATCGAGCGCGTTACCGCTGGGCTACCACTGCCAAGCTCCATAATAGCTACTGAGAAAATTGAAAAACGATACCGCCTATATATTATTTCATATACAATACGTATAAGAAAAAAAATGTATTTAAAATGTTTATGCCTATTTGTTCCGTGTTATCTCCAAAATTAGTTGTAATAAAAATTGGACGCTTATATGGTTGAAAATATTATTATGAAGAGGACAAGTTTAGCTCAACTTGCTGTACAGTTGCGGGTTCGAGTGCCGCTGGTGGCATTTATCCGTGTGATAAGCACGAATGTTTGTACTCCAATCATGGGTATTTAATTTTATAACATGATTACGTATTTATTTATATTTATTTGTGTATTGAATTGAATATCAGGTATCCATAACTCAGACTTACTAACTTACCATGGAACTAGATGGTGAAAATGTTAATGTCCTATGATATTCAATTAGTACATATTATGTACAAACACGTTTAGCTCAGTTTGTAGTGACCCTACCTTCTGCGCCAGCGGTCGCGGGTTCGAGTCCCGCTGGAGGCATTCATTTGTTGATCACGAATGTTTGTTCTCCATGGTTCATATTTATATTATGTATGTATTTAAAAAATTATATGTGTAATATATCAACTATCTGGTACGTACGTAACACAAGCCTCGTAGCCACGGAACTAGTTGGCGCTGTTGTAAAATGTCCCAAATATATATATTTAAAAAAGAAACAATTATCAAGTTGAATGACTTGCAGGGTTATTGTCAGTTAAATATATATATTAAAAGTAATTTTTACATTTTATAGCGCAAGCGGAACCAAACCTATAAAAGTTTATGAGGATCAAACTTGCTACACAGCGAGCTTATACCAGTTTTGGTGGACAAAAAACTAGAGCAGTACTCATGAAAATTTATAGTTTCTCGAGAAGCTCTCTGTCGGCGTTTACGATATTCGAAATTTCTGTCCGCAATTTGTCCGGTTCCGATACGAATCGTTGGAAGGGAAGCTTTGTTTTAACATAACGGTTTATATTATTGGATGACCAAAACGAATTATAATCTATACTAATATTATAAAGCTGAAGAGTTTGTTTGTTTGTTGGTTTAGTTGAACGCACTAATCTCAGGAACTACTGGTCCGAATTGCAAAATCCTTTTTTTTGGATAGTCCGTTTATTGAGGAAGGCTATACTACATCACGCTACGTCCAATAGGAGCGGAGCATCAATGAAAAATGTTGCAAAAACGGGAGAAAAATATTTATTTTATTTTTCAATCTTTAGGACGCGAACGGAGCCGCGAGAAAGGCTAGTAGTTCATAATGTAGGCGGTTGTATGGCGGTATGTTTATATGCCTTTTGAATGGACAGTGAAAAATCTATTTGTAAATATTATCTTGAAATTAAATATTTTTTATGACATATTTATTGACGTAGAAAGGGAAGAAAAAAATCCCTTATTTTTAAATATGTAACCTACATTTTTACTCCTAATAATACATGAAGAAAAAATTTTGTACCCCTTTTTTAGCATTTTGCAGGTAAGACTTTAAGAGAGCTTTCGCATAGTTAAGGTCGTAAAATATAAAATCTAAGGAAGGTATAACCTTCTTCTATGCTTTATGATTTATAGTCGAATTTTGATCACATCACAAGTTATTTTTAGTTGTAAAAAATTTGCTCGAGGAGCTTTTGAAAGATCAAGAATTAGTAAGTATGATATAAGTGAATTTAATATATAAAATTATAATTATTGTTTCTATTTCTACGCCTAAATAATTTCGTTGATTTTTAATATTTTTTCGTACCATAATACAGTTAAAATATTTAAAATGTAAACTTACAAAAATTAATATTCATATAAAAACTTTAATGTTTACCCAAAATTCGTAATTTTCATATATCATTCACACCTCCTACCGAAAAAAGAAATATTTACAGCAATTATTTCTAATTAATGCTTAAACTGTAATATATTTAGTAATAATTTTTAATGGCGATTGTTAACAGATAGTGTAAATAAAATTTTATTTTGACATTTATTTTGACATTTATATGAGTATTTGTTATATCATTATTACACATTAATACATGCGCAATAAAATTAATGTTGGGAATTGTTTTTTTAATAAAACGTTCTTTTGGCGGATACGGCGGATATTATGATTTTAATAATATCATCATTATTTGTATGAGTATAATATTTAATTAAGGAATATATTATTAAGGAACCATTTAAGTTTAACACGTTTCTAAAATCAGAAGATTTTTATCTCTCTCTCTCTCTCTCTCTCTCTCTTTCTCTCTCTCTCTTTCTCTCTCTCTCTCTTTCTCTCTCTCTCTCTTTCTCTCTCTCTCTTTCTCTCTCTCCTTCTCTCTCTGACACACGTCATTAGAAACTTCTAGATAGATTTTTCTGAATTTTAGTTTAAAGATAGTTATCCGGTTAAACAAAAAAAAACATTTTACTGGAAAATATCTCATCTTTAACAAATATATATTAATTATCCTATACGTTCAACTTCTTAACCATCAACCGCTATCATCGTAATAAATATCATCAAAATCTGCCCAGCGGTTATCTACGGGTTAGCAGTTTTTATATAGGCTCAAACTAAGTTTGTTAAACAGAAGGTTCTGAGGCATCCCTAAATTATTTTAACCCTTTAAAATAAATAGTAAGCAGGAATATAAAAATAATTATTTTATTATCAAATCACCATAAAGGTACGGAAAGATAAAACAAATAAAACAAATTTAATATTGAAAAATAACATCACAGTTACGTCACCGCTCCAATATCATAATCGAGAAAGAAACCCAAAAAGCGGTCCAAAAAAGCCACATGAAAACTCGATCCCCATATTTGGTACAGTCGGCAAGCACATAAACGTCGCGAAATTGTTTCCAGTACGGACTTGTCCCGACAAAAAACACGTGTCACTGCAATAAATCATTCGAGTCGCTCACTCGATTAAACGAATCGATTGCCGATTCATTACACAGATGGACCCAAAAATGTTGAGGCAATTTTTGTAGTAGCTTTTGAAAGTTACTATTACTTTTTTTTGTTTTAAATTAAGCCTCTGTTCTAGATGTTCAGATAAAATTCTTAATATATAAGATGGTTATCTTCTTTGTAAATGGTTATAACGCATTCTTTTGACGTTTTCGTCAATCGATACCAAATGGATATGTTTTTGTGTACAATTTACAATCATTATGGCTTTTTTTATGTGTTATATTAATTATTTTATTGGTTGTCGAATGGAATATGTTTACACATGTTACTGTGTAATTGGGGCACTTATAAAAGTTCCGACTAAGTCGTAAAAACTGCCGGGAATTGGATAATACTCGTACATGAACTAACTTAATAAGTCATTTTATTATACACAGTGCCATCTAATTGTGTTATAGATACCAAATAATTGTACATATATTATATAACTTCAAATACATATATATTATAAATATTATTATTTATTTATATTATTATGATATATGTATGATTTGACTACAAACATTCGTGCTCAACAAATGCATGCCTCAGTGGGACTCAAATCCGCGACCGCTGCCACAGCAACTAAGGCAACATATCTTCGAATTTAAAGTGTCTCACGAAAATATATTATGAAATGAGACCGAAAGTACTCTCTAGTAGGACAATAAAACAATCATGTTTCACAATTTTTTATAACATAATGTGCCAAATTAATGTTACACGATTTGCATTGTTATGCGCCTGAATATAATTATAGGTATAAATCAATACTGTATACAGATGGATACATATTTATGATAATAATTTCTGTTTTTCATAGTAAGATTTTGTTTTATAGTAGTTCATATTAACTTGGCTTCGGCCTTTTCCAACGTCGCACTGCTGAGCTTTCAAGATAAGGGGAATCTGGCAATAGTCCATCATTCTGACCAAGTGCGCGGTTGACGGACTTAGATATTAAAACGATTTGAATACTTACTATAACTATCGAACATGCAGGTTTCAACTCAAAGTTTTCCTTCGCCATAATACAAATATTATTATGTTAAAAATTATTCGCACATGAAATTATCAGGAGACCCGGATTTGAACCCGCTTCACTCAGCTTCTCAAGCAAGTGCTTTATCACGCTCGTTGCGGTACGCAGTACTTTTATTATAACCCATAGGTTTATTTTTTTTATTGGCTGAACTTATATATTATTTGTTGACGACATATTTGGCGCAGTTTGCAGTGACCCTACTTTCTTGCGCCAGTGGTGGCGGGTTCGAATTCCGCTGGGGACATTCATTTGTTAAACTCGGATGTTTGTACTCCAGTCATGGGTGTTTATATTTGTAATCTATATATATATAATGAAAATGGTGTTCGTTTGAGGCACAATCACGCCTAAACCACTGATCGTATCGACATGAAACTACCACCATTCGATGCGAAATTTTTCCTAGATGGTTTATGGCTATTTATTTTTCGAATTCTAACGTTCCTTCATTTTTTTATTGCTGTTTTACTTTTATGAACATTTATCCCGCTAATAAAAACAAAAGACAAGCGTTTTCTCTTGATTCTTTTGTTTTCATGGATTTCAACGGAGTTTACTAAACGGATAATGTTCTTTTACATTCAGCTAAGAATCTACTTACAAACTTCCACGCATCCACCCACCAACTCCCACGCACCCCTGCACACCCACTCTCATTTTTTGATAAAAATAAAATGCCGTATCTATGATCGAGTATCACTTGAGAACGGCTGGACCGATTGGGTTAATTTTTTTTTTGTTGTCTTCAGAATTGTCAGGAGAATGTTTATATGTAAGAAAATTTTAAAAAAGTCTGCTAAAACGTTAAAAATTTCGATGATGATCGAAGTATTCCAATTTCTATAGTTACTCATCACGAAATCTCGGGAACTATAGGACTTAGAAATGTGAAACTTGGTAGGAATATTACTTTCGTTATGTAGAGGTCAACTAAAAACGGATTTTAAGAAATTCATCCCCCAAAGGGGATTGCGGGGGCGTTAACAATGAACAATTCCCGTTTTTAAACTATAGCTCCTATAAATTCCAAATTTGGTAGGAATCTTCTGTAAGAGATGTAGAAATAGTCTATGAACGAATTTTACGGTAGCTCACCCCACAGGGGGTTGCGGGGGTGGTTTAACAATGAAAATTTTTATTTTTTAAGCCGTAGCTCCTACAGACTCCAAATTTAGCTAGAGTCGTCTATATGTGATGCAGAAATGATTTAAGAGCAGATTTTACAACAACCCACCGCCGAAAAAGATTGCGGTAGTGGGTGTTAAAATGTGAAATTTCTATTTCCAAACTGTAACCTCTATAGACTTTAAATTTGGTAGTAATCTTTTATTTGTCATGCAGAAATCATCTCAAATAGGATTTTACGAAATTCTATTTCCAATAGTGATTGCGGGGGTGGGTGTGAGAATGTTAAATTTATGTTTCCAAACTGTAACTTCTACAGACTCCAAATGATTATTTTTTTACTGTTTAAATAGAAAAGGTTAAAGTCAATTGTTTTTTTTTTATTTAATTAATTTCATTTGTTTTTATATAACCTAATAATCTATATAAATAAAATGATAGAGGTCTGCAGTTGTGCGCGCATCACGGAAAAAGTACTGGATAGATTTAAATGAAACTTTCCAAGTTTTATTTCTTAGACACTTGGCCCTTATATAAAAAAAGATTGCGATATCTTCATTTAATAAAAATTTATTAAAGTTTCAAGAAAAAACGATTTGTATATGTACTGCGTGTTCAGTGATGCAGTATGTTTCCTTCTCGCGGAGTAGTGGGGCAAGCGGCGTAGCGCCATGCGGAAAACTTTGTTAATATTTCAAGCAACGCGGACGAAGTCGCGGGTATCAGCTAGTATGTATATATTTAAACTTATATAATTATGTAGTATATTAACTACCTGGTATCCGTAACACAAGCTTCCTTCGTAGCTTACCACGGAACTAGATGACGCTGTGTGTAATAATGTCCCAATATATTATTCATATTTATTTATTTATTTATTTATTACACTCAGACTTTAAGGATGCTGTATAAAAAAATTAATTCAGTTTTTGTACATCAAAATATGTTTACGACTGTACTTCACGTAATTTATCAAGACGTAATCAATTACAAAGCCATTACTAGAGTACAATGGAGCGAAAAAATATCACGTTTAGTCTGTGATGATGAACTGCAATGATTATTGTGAAGACAGCTCAATGCATTTATTAATAAAATTATTAATAGTCGATATATTTGTTTGCGATCGGCTTGGGAATTGAATTAACTTACATTGTACATCTATACTAGCCACTGCCCGCGGTTTCGTCTACTTTATGTCATTTTTAGGATAAATTTTTCCTGTATAGTAGTCTAAGATATCTATACCTACTTAATATTATAAACGCGAAAGTTTGTATGGATGGATGGATGGATGTTTGTCACTCTTTCACGTAAAAACTATACTGAATGGATTTTAATGAAACTCTCACAACTCTACAATAATATAGCTTATATATTAGAATATCAGATAGGCTACAATTTCTAAAGATATTGTGTGAATTGTCCAAAATATGACGATAAGTGTCAAGTAAGTAGTAAAAAATCTACCATCTGCGAGCTATTCTGGCGTGCGCTGCCAAAACCACTAGAGTAACATACATGTAATGTATGATGGAAATGTTTATCTTAAACAAGCAACTAACCCTCACTCCGCTCGGGTTCGTCACTAGATTTAGCGCGAGCGAAGCCGCGGGTTCCACTAGTTAAATATAATATTGTAAGTGGTATACGTTCTACCAATTACACATGTTGTAGTAACAGTACAGTATAATAACCGACATGATCTTAAACTTTAGCATAATTACAATATTACTATGGTATTTACCCAAAAAGTAATTTAATAAGTTCCTATTGAGTTTATAATCTGAAGTTACATATACATAGTCTACTAACTCCTACGAATCTAGGAACTTAGGTATCTAGGCATACTAACTATCACGAGCGAGGGATAAGTTGCTAGTAATACTATAATGGCACCCACATTAAATCCTTACTTTGTGTACCGTTAATATCTATATGTGCAGAATCTCACATTGCAGAAACCAGAAGTCGTGAAATAATCAACATTAAATCGGTTAAAACTCGAATTGGTCCCGTATTTTTGGTCAAATATTTAGAGAAGAAGGACTTTTCGTGTATGTTATGCTACTTTTTTAATATTTGTCTTTAAAATAATTTTGAAAACGAACACTTAAAGTGTAAATTAATATTTGGAGTGTTATTTGATAACTGAAAATTAGTTAGTTTATAAAAAGTGCG
The DNA here is from genome assembly GCA_905231865.2 of Boloria selene. NCBI lineage: Eukaryota > Metazoa > Arthropoda > Insecta > Lepidoptera > Nymphalidae > Boloria > Boloria selene. Next base: position 1,270,671 of record HG993145.1, read on the forward strand.
CCTTTACTATTTATATACAACAGTATTGCTTTACCTACTCGTGTTGTTTCTATAACGAAGATTACACATTGTTGAAATCATTTATCTGTACTAAACGACGAAAATTACATGAAATTTTATAAATACTATTTTCAGTTCAAATGAAGATAGCTTTTATTATTTCTTTAAATATAATATAAGACATAATATGCAACAGTTATTATGCTACTTAGAAAAATCGAACAAAATCTATGGCACTTTCGACGATATACGAGCTTCTGATTCTTTTTGATTGATTTGTCAAACATAGATTGTTATATTCAACGTTTACATGTATATGAATCCCATCGATATGAATTCAAGGTTATGAATCCCATCGATATGAACTAAAGGGAACCCTGCAAAACCAAAAAATTACAGGTACAGTTACAAATTGCTATAATATGCCCGGTAGCAAAAAAACAATTCGTCCGAACAGGTGAAGACGACGTACCATCCAACTTATATGGTGACAGCCGAAAAAGTACACCTTGTAAATAACAAACGTATTTCGATGGGAAATAAAATTATTGACTCCATAATTAAATTGACCGTTGCAAAATTCGTCGTATATTTGGAATAATCATTAAGCGTTTTTTGGAAAAAAATATTCTTTTTGGATGTACTTATCTAGATAATATTTTCACACTTTTTCCTTTATAGGGACGTTTTTATTCCGTGATGTGGAAGGCCTTAGTAAGAGCGAATAAATAAATAAATAGTGAGACATTAATACACAGCACCATCTAGTACTATAGTAAGCTACAAGTTTTATGTTATGGATACCAGATAGTTAGTAGTAGATAGTACCACTACAAATATATAACTTTAAGTACATGCCTATTATAAATGTAAACCATGATAATAGTAAAAATATTCGTGCTCATCACACAAATAAATGTTCCCAGCGAGACTTGAACCCGAGACCGTTGACCCAATCTATGGTAGTATGGTCATTATTATCAGCTGTCCTATCAGGCGTGATCGAGTAACATACATTCAAACCTTCTAGTTATAATATTATTAATGGGAACGCAATTAATACTTTCTTAGATTTACGCGAATACTTCACATTTTAAATTAACCTATGCTTTTTTTATTTTTTGCGCGGATCTTTGTAAAGCATTCGAAATGTCGAGCACCAAACCAAGTGAAAAATTACAATTATTATTTACTATTCTAGTAGAACCCTGACAGAAAATTTTCTAGGTTTCAGAGTATACGAAATTTAGAAGTCGTGACTTCTAACCGGTATAAGAGCTTGTAAGTGATTTTTGATCTTTGATTTTGAAAACATTGTAAGGGTGTCGGTGTACGTGTCTCGTAAGAAACTGCTAACAAAGTACAGATCCTCTTTAATTAGTAAATTACGTTAAGAAATATATAATGTTTGTTAGTAGTGGCGTAGTGGAATTTTCAACGGGGAAAATATTTGAAGTATTTCCTCACCTCCGATATTTTTCTAATGTGATTACGACTTCTCTTACGGTGAAGGAAAACATCTTGAGGAAACCTGCATGTCTGAGAGAACCTAGCAATTTTTCGAGAGACATGTGAAGTCCGCCAACACGCACTAGGCCAGCACGGTGGATGGCCTAATCCCCCTCGTATTGAAGGGAGGCTTGTGCCCAGCAGTGGGATGTATTAAAAAGGGCTGAAAATTATTTTATTATTTTTCGTGCATCAAAAAAGATTAGGTTTGTAAGTAGTAGTGTAGAGTGTAGTGTAGAAGCTTTGGTTTTTACATTAAAAGGGCTGATTTGACATATGTATGTTAATATTATGACCTACAGTGCACATTTATATATTGGAAAGGTCTTTTTTGGTTTTTAAACTTTCTTGGGCAAAAAAAAATTATAACCGAAAAACGAAAAAATGGAGAAAAGAAATAGTACCACAATAATTTACTGATGTACTATACAGTATACATATACATATTTTGAGAAAGTGCTGGCAGAAAAATCAAAGCAATTTAAATACGTCGAACTTACAAAGCACATCTTATTACAGTACACTTTAAGTAAGAATCCATAAAGATGGAATAAGTTTTATGTACACCATTTTAAAACTAAATCTGTAATAATATTTAGCTTATAATATGTATTAAGTCAAAATGCTATAAATTTTAAATAATTTAGAACGAACGTGCAAAGTATACAATGTATCGTCACATCTCAAAGTGAGCCAGAACGTTGATTTATAGGCAATTCACGCGAATCTGACGTAGAAATATCTGAAGTACATCAATTAAGGTATGGCGTGCCGGCGCCTTCGTGACTACTGTTCGAATGGTTAATAGCGATAAATCGTGGGAATACTTGGACAGTGCCACTACTGAAACTTGGGTAGTTTTGGTAAATTTCGCTTTATTTAGTAGCTTTCATCCCCTGTCTCCTCTTGGATGATACTGCGATTGATATTATAATGATAGCAATCCTTTACAGCAAATTCCTAGCCAGATAAGCATTATAGTGCACAAGTAAACACACATACACTTAGTCTAGTTAGTGCCCCTATTTCACTCTAATATAAATAGAGATATATACGAGACACATACTAGCGACTCACCCTCACTTCGCTTGGGTCCCTAGTTAAATAATATTTTTTGAGCGGATCCCTTATTGTTTTTTAAGGAAAAAATAATCTTAAAATAATATTTTTTTAAATGTTCGGAAATTCATTTACGCATACCACCTGTATACATGAATCTGCTAAACAGCCTGTAACTAGTCCTGAGTTACCCACTTCTTCAGAATCTTCTTCTCGTAATAGGGCGTTTCAGGACCGCTTCCAAACTCGATCACGACACCCAAAAAATTAACCCAGTTTATTACAAAAAGCCCGTTACTATTTGAGCTTATACCGGGTAACGAACCTACGACCTGTAAATCATTATTCTAATTATTATACATACAACACATTCAATTTTGTATTAATATTTCAACAATTATAAAAACCTTTCTCCATTTGTTATCATTTCGAATGCAAATATTAAAACTAGTATGGGAAATTTAAATTGATTCGTAGCCTTAGCGAGTGTGGTCATGTCATGACGAACCGATATCATCACTTCACGATTTATAGAGGCAACGATATTGAATATTTCAAATATTAAGCTTATCGCCTTCACTCAAACTTGGATTCGATCCCATTATAATAGTTCAATAAAAATATTTTCTTTTTATAAAAATACATCATGTTTGGGTAGAATATTTTAATTTTATTAATGACTTCGATTTAGGCAAAGAACATTATGTTTGTACTGATTTATCAATATTACTTACTAGATTAATAAAATTAAGATGATAAAATTGTGTCAAGTAGAATAAAAGATAAGCAAGCAAATTAACAAAAAATACACGGACACAGATTCGAACCCATTACCTTTTATATACAAAAATTTATGAGTTGCTTCAGATTCTTATAATATGCATCATACTTAACTACTGTAGTTACGTCAGTTAAAGGATAACTATAATTGACGCGCTTGCAGTTAACGTCAGTTCCACGAGAATCGTTAAAAATCACAGTTTTTACGACGAGAACATTTAATAAAGATAACATTATAAAGAGAATGTAAAACTAAACGTTTATGATGTATATTGTAATGCTTTAATGCCACTTAATTTTATTTTTATTTAAGGCGACTCTGCAAGATCATTTTGTACAGTTTGGCTCAGTTGGTAGTGACCCTACCTTCTGCTCCAAGGGTCGCGGGTTCGAGTCCCGCTGGGGGCATTAATTTGTTGAGCACGAATGTTTGTTCTCCAGTCATGGGTGTTAATATTTATATTGTGTATGTATTTAAAATTTATATATGGGTAGTGTATCAACTATCTGGTATCCGTAACACAAGCCTCGTAGCGTACCACTAAGTTTTCAAAACAAGAAACTTTGTAACAAAAAGCTATTATATTATAGGGGAAAAGCTTTTTAAATGTTTGATATATAACGGACTGGTACTATATAGTAAGTACATACTTTGGTAGCTACAATCGGAAAACTGGGTACAACTGGAATTTTAATGTATCCTAATATGTAAAAATAATTATTATAAGTGATTTTCAGAAGTCGTCATATTCAAATAACATAAATATCATGCAAAAAAATGTGTGGTTTTATTTTTTTAGGTTGCTCATAAAGCTATCCTATGTTACTCTATAGTGCAAAGCACAAATTATCTATACAAAAATACCGTAAACTGAGCTTCATTGCTACACATCAAACAAATAAAATAAATATCAAACCCGCTACTATCACTACTGTAACCAGTACCATCATATTGTCATATTCTTCGACCGATTCCTCATTGGGATTTTATAGTGCACAAGTGCACTCCCTCCATTCCTACGAGACACGTGAGTAAAACACCGCTAACCTACTAACTTCGGGATGTTATTAAGATTTGAGGCTTACTAAACGGAAAGACTCAATAACTAAACTTGGCCCGGCCCTGGACTTAAACCTATGATCTCCGGATATGCAAACGTACATGGAAGCCACTATTTTACATTATTAGTCATGTATAAATAGATAAGCAAAATGCATAACTTTTAATTTAAACTTTTCGGATAAACAAAACTAAACGCGATAATTCGAGAAAAGATCCACACCTTAATTAAATTCGTCTTACGTTTAAGATATAACATTATGGTCTTTACAAGTGCGTCGTAAACTCCTTCTTATGATAAAATCCTTACAACCTGCTAATAAAATAAGCTTAAATACAAAAATTATAATAAAGAGAAACACATTTGTTGGCAGGTCGAAATATTAAGCCGTCTCCGTCATTTTTAGGATTCTGATGTGAAATTGAAGAAAACTAAGATTTAGTTTTTGATTACATACTAGCGGTTTATCTTCGTTTTGCTCGACTTGTCTATAGGTTTTCTATATCTAATACTGTATACAGGTATAAGGCAGTTGTAGCCCAGTTGGGCCATTATTACACACAGCGCCATCTAGTTCCGTGGTAAGCTACGAAGGAAGCTTGTGTTACGGATACCAGATAATCAAAAAAGGCATCTTGCATTCCGTCACAAGACCCCAGAAGAATTTAAGACATACCATACTAGACTCAAATATTTAGGAATGCAATCACTATATGCTCGTAGATCTATATTGGACCAAAAAATTTTATATAAATTATTTAATAATTATATTGATAGTCCACATTTGCTACATGAGTTATGTATAAATGTTCCTCATGCGCCGCCCAGACACCCACGTGCCTATTTTACACATCGAGCCTGTAAAACGAAATTAGGCAGGAACGCGCCGCTAGTACGTATGTCTATTGAACATGACGTGTTCGACCCGCGAGACAGACTTAGATATAGGGCATGATAGCTTGTCAGTGTTTTTAGAAAAATGTGAGAATTGTTACAATATGATATTTTTAATTTTTTTTTGCTCTTTCATAGATGTTAAGGGTAACTTATGTATGTACTTGCTGTTGTTATTACCTTTATTTTATTGTTATTGTTAATTACTTATATTTTTATTGAAGTGTTTAGCTACCAAAAATCGTAAGATATTTTTGAAAATGATTAAGCATGCTGTGTTCTCCTGTAAGTGTAAGTGCACATAGGTTAAGTTTTGATAAAGTATTAGTGTAAGTTTTCTGTGTACTAACGTTGGAGATCTTAATTAATAAATAAATAAATAAATAATAATTGATATACTACATATTATATAAGTTTAAATACCTAAATATTTTAAATATAAATATAAACACCCATGACTGGAGTACAAACATGCGAGTTTAACAAATGAATGCCCAGCGGGACTCGAACCCGCGACCGCTTGCGCAATAAAGTAGTGTCACTACAAACTGCGCCAAACGTGTCGTCAAACGTTACCAGTGGTAACGCGCTTGGGATGAGGGAAGTGGGTCAATTCTCGGTTCCCGCACCTCTGATATTTTCAAGTGCGACAGATTTTAACTTCATTTCGACTTGTCTTAATTGGAGATGCGAGACCTCGAAATCGAAATTTGGACTCACGTCATTGGGTTTCGCAAGCAAGTAACTACTGCGCTATCACTGCATAAGATACATTTAATTATTTTAAAACACTACTAAACAAAATCAGGACAGACGGCATATCGCAAGGCAATTTACGGGAAATGTTGATTAGCGAAGAGTTATGTTAACGCCTTGTTCCAACGAGTTTCGACACGCGTTTTCGCCTTAGATGTAAATTAGAATCTGGATCTGTTGAACTAATACCTTTGATTATGTGCTAATACTGACGATATTTATTCCGCAAACTTTAAATATCTTTGCTTATATGTTTTCCCATATATAAAATAAGTAATGGGATCCCAGAAATTATTATGGAAAATCCAAGGGGTTATTAATTTTGCCTCATCTATTTGATACAACATGTTAAATATATTTATATATTAACTATCAATTACAAAATATGTTTTAGAGTAGTGTAGTTTACTGAATATTGTAATTCTAGGTCTGGGTGCCAAATCCCTTCGACAAGTAGTAGTAAGTACTATTAAAATTACTCAAGTATGACGAGCCATGACCGTGTCAGTGTCTTAAGAAAGTTCGTGATGAAGAATAAACTTATATTTATCGCTTCTTTTACAAGTTAGTTAAAACTATTTTGTGTGGTTGAAAGTAAAATTCTGTTCCTAGACAAAATATTTAACTTGTAGTGTCTTATTTCGCTTAATAAAGAAATTTGTGTAGTTTTTACTGATCTATACGAAGGTCTTTTTAATTTATATTTTAATTCAGCTAGTGGTTCCGAAGATTACGCTATCAAACAAGCAAAGCCAAACTAATAAGAATACAGTTAGACCATAGAGAGAGAGAGCCTTTCATTAGCATTTAAATATCTGCATTAATTATAAGCAAATAAATGTGGTATACATACTAATTTCTTAGAACACGCGAAAATTTGAAATTAAACTATCTTTTCGGATTTTGTCGTGGATTTATTTTAATTTTTGTTTCCAGATGTTTGTAATTCCTTACTTGCGACTCTAATGTTGCATATCTTTTATTAATATTTATTAAATTAATTTTGTCCTCATGCTCTTAAGCGTCATAGATTAAATTATTAATTTTTCATAATATCATTTTTAAAATTACGTTATGTTCTTTCTTTTACTTAAAAAGTCGGTTAAATTTTTAACTGTACGTAATAAAAACATCAACAAACAGACAGTTAAGCATTTATAGATATTTGCATAAAAATCCAGTTTTCTTAAAACTAAACACAAAAAAGCACCAATTTCTCGCTAAGTCTGTATAAGGCTATGTATACATTATTCAAAACGCCTAGAATCAATTACCTCAATTCAATTACGGTATATAGAGCTTTAGTAAGAATAAACGTTTAATTACTAGAACAAATTGTAAAGCAACTAAGTTAACTTGATCGATATTCAAATAGTACCGCACCTTTCGGTCAATGTACTAAGGCTTAAAACGAACTAGCGACTTACCATCGCTTTACTTTATGTAGATATTTAATAGTAGTCTTTGTATTACTTCATGTTAGCTTAATTATATTATATACAAATTATTTTAGTAGTATTTTCGTATTTTTAGGTACCAAATTTTTTTTTGTACAATGTTCAATTATTTTTATGATAATCGTAATGTTATTATTATTGGTATGTTTCTATTATTTTTAATGTACGGAACATAGAATTTATTTCTAAATAGGTATATCTTTATTCACTTAACAAAATTTTATCTCATTATAAATCACTAGCATTGCCCAGGGCTTCGCACGCGTTCTAAAGACCGGAAACCAAATTCATTCTGAGTCGTGTGGTTATGGTACCTCGCGGAACTAACGCCCGCCCTTCCCGTTTTTGCAACATTTTTCATTGATACTCTGCTCCTATTGATCGTAGCGTGATGTAGTATAGTAGTAGTAGTAGTAGCCTGTAGCCTATAGCCTTTCTCGATAAATGGACTATCCAGCACAAAAATAATTTATCAATTCAGACCAGTAGTTTCTGAGAATAGCGTGTTCAACCAAACAAACAAACAAACTGTTCAGCTTTATAATATTAGTGTAGATATGGGTACATTATTTTGTTTTCATTTTAAAGTTAACTAGTAGCGATAAAAAATACCTTTTTATTAACTTTTATCAATATTATAGATCCAAGAGTTTACAAAAAAATACCGTGATAAGTAAAAACAGACAGACAGACATACTAAATTCAGAAGGACTTTAACGTTTTTCCTAAGAGACCATAAAATTAATTAATAATTAATTAATTAATTAAACCGGAAAAAGTTAAAATAATCATCTCCCAGTACAAAATAACCTTAGATACATGATTCAATTACATATAAAATTATGGTCATAGTATGATCTAAATGCTATCGATTGCGCCTTATCAGGGCAGCATATTATTGGCTGGAAAAACTGCGTCCAAACTAAGGCAAACTGTCATCTTCTATTTACAACTTGTTCGTTGCTATTCAATTTCTTAGTAAGAATTTACAGTTGGTGGGCAAGATATTTTATGAAAAATTAATTCTGCATCATATTCTTCGTAAAAAATGGCTGTATTATTTTTAATGAAATTTATTATATTAATTAACTATCACAGAGCATCATTTTTCGTTAAGTTATTCCCAAAATATACAAAATTACAAATTATAAATCCCTTAAATTTCCTAAAAATACGAAAGCAAATTAATTATTATAAGTATTGTAAAGCGTAATTATGTTTTAATAAAGCATGAACTATACAGTCACACAACTTTATATATAAAGAATAAAATTATAAACATAAAATAATAAATAAGTGTTACTTAATCACACATATTTTCCTTCTATGTAATAGATAAAGCATTTTTTTGAAAGGCAGTATATAACTAACCCAAAGTCATGTTATTTACTACTAATCCGTTAATTATTTATATTTTAAATTATATTTCCTTTAACCAACGTTCAGTACCAAACAGAACATACCCATTTAAAATATATACACATAATATGATACATATTCCACACAACTAGATCACCTGCCACCAATAGATCAGTCCATACCATATATGGTCAAGATAGCTACCTTTTAGGGCACGAACCAAATGTTACGCGTATAGAATATCGCATGATCCTGACGTAAAATAGCTATTTGATCGCTGCAGTCCATTGAAGCAAAAAAAATAGGAAATTCCGCTTATAGTTGACACGTGTCTTGCTAAGATATGATTACGGAATTTAATGTTTAATATGTATGTAAGCTGTTGCGGGTAAAAAGTGGAAAGAGTATCTTAATATTTATTTATTTTTTATTTTTTTTATGATGAAAAGGGGGCAAACGGGCAGGAGGCTCACCTGATGGGAAGTGATCACCTCCGCCCATGGACATCTGCAAGCCAGGCTTGCAGATGCGTTGCCGGCCTTTCAGGAAAGGGAGGGATGGAGGAGGGAGGGAAGTGGGAGGGAGGGGGTAACGAAGGCGGAGGATGAAGGGAATAGGGAGGAGGGTAGGAGAGTGGGCCTCCCGGACTCTCACTCACCGGACGAAACGCGACAGCATAGCTGCCACTTCACGCTGATCTTCTGTGAGAGAGTGGTACTAATGAACTATACGGGGCGTGCCGGCCCATTCGGTTGCTACCCGAAGGTAACAAGCATGGCACTACCACAGTTTTTGCACTATTTACATACATACATACATACGTACATACATACATACATACATACATACATACATATACATACATACATACATACATACATACATACATACATACATACATACATACATACATACATACATACATGCATAACATAAGGCTGGATAATTTTCAAGGTTTTGTCGGTGTGTGCGTTGTGCGTGTGTGTATTTACTTACAAGCATTATGCAAGAGTCATAAAGAAGTTATAGTTTGATCCTTACAAATTAAAAAAATAAATACTTTTCTATAAATTGGAAAATATAACGATGTTGTTAATTATTTCCTGCTTAATTACCACTTTATCTCTTGTCCCACAGCGAAAGAAAACAGCGTGAGGAAACCTGCATGTCTGAGATAATAAGTTTTTATTATTTTTATTTGTGAAACCTGAAAACAATTAACCCTGTATTTTGAACTAACATGGGGAGAGTGATCCAACACGTAAAGTCTCCTAGAAATTATTTTTTCAAATAACGCATCAGTCGAGATTTCTGCGCCACACAAAAGGAATTACCCAAAAATTATCTCCAGATATTCTATATTTTATGGAGTCTAAATAGAATTAGGATATTTGAAAAGTATACCGGAAATCCGCAAATATGAAACTTTTTATTGAACGGTACGACGACTTCAAAACCACGTCAGAATAGCTTGGGGAGCCTCTTTTGCTTCAATTTCCATTAATCTCTTGGTACTTATATAAATTCATAATAAAATATTAATTTTTTTTTTCAATATAAAAAAATATTTTATCAATTTACTATCATAATTAAGCATCTCCGTTTTTTAAAGTCGGTAAAACACCAACGACACATGTCTTTTGTTACACGTAGATCATTCCATAGTCATGTTTTTTTTGATAATTCCTTTTTTAATTATCTTTGATTGTCGATGCATGTGATAAAATGTACTTTAAATGCGTGTACGTGTCATTAGACTTCGTTACCATACGTTTAAAAATGTTAAATAACTTTAAATTGTACCAATTTGTATTAATTCAGTTGAATAAAATAATAAGATTTAAGTTTTCTGTAGACAACATAATTAAATGCTTATGAAATATAAATTTAAGATTTTTGGGAATATACAACAACAGCTAGACCAAAAACTGCTGGCAATTATAAATAAATAAATATGAAGGGATTTTAAGCACTGCACTGTCTAATTCCAAAATAGGCTGATTAATAAGATAGTTGATAAGTCTAACATATTATACAACTTTACATACATATATAATATTATAAAATATATAAACCCCCATGATTGTAGTAAAACGTGGAACCAATGCCCAATGCCCTCAGCGAGATTCGAACCCGCTACCATTGGTACAGCACGTAAGATAACTATAAACTAAGCCAAAAAAGCCAGAAATGGTTTCGTTGATCATATAAAAACATAATAAATATTCATTTGTTTACTTTTTCATTTCATTTTTCGATCAATTTATCAATTAAAATAAATTATTTTTTAACAAAAATGAAAACCGACTTCAAAACGTTACAAATCGAAACTAAAAAGAAAAAAATAATTTTAATTATTTAGTTATTGTTGGAGTCGGTGCCAGCCAAGAAGAACACTTTAATCCTGCATTTACAATGAACTTTCGAACAGATATTTTGATTATATTTACAAATTGATACATTAATTAAATTGTATTAAGATTATTTTGCTTTGGCTAATAAGCTAAGCTAAGCTAAGCTATACCCTTTCAAACAAATAAAGAATTTTCCAAATCGGTCCAGCCAACGTCGAGTAATCGGGGAACATACATAGAAAAAAAAAGTCCCCGACGAATTGAGAACCTCCTCCTTTTTTTGAAGTCGGTTAATAAAATTGCCCTTTAGCAGTAATCCCGTTATTTAAGAAAGTAATACCACGGATCCCCAAATTTTATATATAATGTAGTCTTACGTGTAAAATGGACCGGAAAGGCTCATGACATATGCGATGGTAACAAAAACGCGTACATAATTTTCCCGCTTTCAAAATTCGACGTGCCCAGACTTTAAATGTTGCTTCTCTGAATCAACACCCGATGAAGAGATAAACATGATGTATGCTAGATGCTGGGAGTTTCACTACACCGTAATGTCATATAATAATAATAATTTCAAATCACGTATCTTAAAATATTTGCAAACTCTAGTAGATTTTCGCTAAGGCTCGTCCTTAGAAAAGAAAGAACTATCCAAAAGAAGTCGTACTTTCATAGGTAAAAGTAACCTATATGATGTTCCAAACTATAATCTATCACTGAGCAAAATTTCATCTAGATTTGTAGATCAGTTCTGACGTTATTGAGAATGAAATTGTTAATGGATTTTTAGTATTTTTGTAACTAACATTATAATATTATAATAATGTTTCCCGACCGATTCCGGCCATGGCGGCCAATCTCATTTAGACTGGCCAACTGCGCAGGAGATATTATAGTGCACAAGTGTACGCGCAGACACAAGTGCACTCTCTATTCCTATCGCTCTCATACTCCAGTGGGATGACTACTCGACACGACTAGTGAGAGTTAAGGTGCAGGACCGACGGCTTTACGTGCTCTCCAACGCACGGAGATGACTCACCACCAACTTCCCAACTCCGGGCTGTTACTTAGGCTTACTAAACAGGAAGACTCAATAAATAAACTTGGCCCGACCCGGGACTCGAACCTTTCTATGTATGACCATACATGCTAGCCACTACACCACCGAGGCAGTCAACTAACATTAACTCTACATTAATAGTGCTAGCTAGACTATTTCCTCTTTATAATGTTTTATACTAAAACTAAAACTAATTCTTAGATCTCAAATACGAAATTCATCATTAGTCAACAATTATTAAAAATAGAATAAACTAAATATTAGTTATCAATTTCCTTCAATATAAACAAGATACGCACTGGCCTATTGTTTACAAAACAAAGACGATATCGATCACGTTTGCAACGGTACACCTGTTCGAATCCAATGGGTGCACGTACGCGACCCGGTACATCCGATGACACAGACCTGTTGATATACTGCTTGAGACAGCGATAAGCGGTAAGCTATAGCCTGCTAATGTCCTACTTACATTTTACTAGGTTTGGCTTTTCAAATATATTTTGCACATTATTTATTGTTTATTTGTGTATAAGACATCATATTTTTTCCTTCTTGACTCTCCTTCCGTTCTCTAGTTCCGTTTTTGCAAGTGAAATTTTAGAAATAGTGATATTTCGCCTTTTTAGTACCTGGGAAAAAGATATTGGGGTTTTCTTGTAAATTCGTGTGTTCAAAAGTTCATTTTTTTCATAAAAGATAATCTAAAAAAAAATTAGTTTCACCTGAATACATATTACATAAAATAAAAATTTAACTTATATATTTCAATACTATTACTAAATTTCACATCCATATTTTGTAACATAAAAAGTTTTCGTCATAGTTTAACCGCCAATTTCCCTCTAAAAATTTCAAAAGGCTTTTTTAAACTCGATTATAATGCTTACAATGGCAATCACGAAAACGGGAGTGTGGTTTCTCTACGAATAATTATAATCTAAGTCTAATTTGTGTAAAAATGAGTTTAAGTTGAACCTAAAAGGCAAATATGTCCAAGAAAAACGAAATAGATCTTTACAAAAAATTCTTAGATCCTTATCTACGATCTAGATCCTCGTGATTTTATAAGTAAGCTTAAATAAAGTAAACGTAACGTCAAGGTTAAAAATATTTTGGATATTTTCATACAAATAAAATGAACATAGTAGACGTACGAGTATATCAAAAATTAAAATCATTTTCTGGCTAGACGTTGTTTATCACAGACAGCTTTAATTTTGATATTTATAAAATCACCAACTAATTGATTTAAGTTAGCTAAAAACTATCCAAGTCCCAGCCAACATCAAAATCGCTCAAGCTTTTTAAGAAAACAATTATTTCGAACATTCGCACACTGAAAGTTTATAATGGCGAGAGAAGCGAGTCCTAACACTGTTCCACAACCTGAGCATTTGGTGATGCGCTTTACTGAAAAACGATCATGCTTATAAATTTGTGTGTATAATATCAACCGACTTCAAAAAGGAGGAGGTTCTCAATTCGTCGGTATTTTTTTACATAGTAATTTAACTTCATATCAATATGTGTTATCTGTCAACAAAAAAATAATTTTATAACCATAAAAAAGGAACATTAACAACAATCTTAAAAATTATTACCCGTTAGAAAGAATTCGCGAGCCCTCACAAAGCTCAGCTTTTTGCTAGTATATAAAGATATATCTTATATCATACATTTATTAAATACCACTATAGCCTAAGGCGTAACACATGGTCACGTACACGGGTGTCACAAATCATACGGGATGCTTACAGCGGTTAGCAGGCACGCCTTTGATTTAGTTCTCGAGCTTGCTTCCTTGTATTGTACTATACTATACATTGTATTTTTAACATATTATAGTATTTTAAATATATTGTGATATAATTTTTAGGTGACTAAATGAAATTGAATGAAAAATTAGTTCCTAAATGCCTGCATTTAACTTCAAGTTACTAAAGTAACTAATTATAGCTTGAAGTGTGCATATTATAATATGTATGTATATAAGAATATACAAATTGTAAGTAGTTCAATTTATTTTAATATTTAACCTATTTCATAATTTTGAAGGTAAAATCATAGTAATACTGTCTTTTAAGTTTTACTCTAATATTATAAAAGAAAAAAAATGTATAGATTTGAGTCTTTATTTTGTATAATGTATGTATGTGTATATAATATGTATCCAGCCATTTTTTAAATCCCTTCTTCAATACGAGGGGGATCAGACCATAGTCCACCACGATGGCCTAACACTGCGAACTTCACATGTCTATAGAAAACTTGCTAAGTTCTCTGAGTAATGCACTTTTCCTGATGATGTTTCCCTTACCCTAAGACAAGTGGTAACCATGTTAGAAATGATTCGCATATGAAAATATCAGAGGTGCGAGACCCGGATTTGAACCCGCTTCACTAGGTTACCCAAGCAAGCGCGATATTACTAATAATCATCCAATATTTACATGTCGATATCTCCTAAATTCAATATAAAAACTGGAGTACAGCTGTAAAAAGCTCAAAAAAGCTCTCAATGGTCTTTAACCTTTTTGTTATATTTCGATACAAAAGGACATGACTAAAATATGCGAGAGTACCATAAATTGTGGACTGTTCTTATTTTGACGCACGATTTTCGGTACGTCGCAACATGAAACATGGCGATTCTTGCGTATAAATTTAAAGTATATTTTGTATTTAATTCAACCGTGCCGGGTTTTGTTAAACAAAAAAGGTGGTGAAAGCTTAATATTTTTATTTCCGTTATCATATAAGCTGTCTTTGAGATTTGAAATTTTTGTCACATCTATAAATGTAGATAAAATAATATAAAACAATTCAATATATATGTTAGAATATGTTAGGACATTCTTACCACAGCGCCATCCAGTTCCGTGGTAAGCTACCATGCTTGTGTTACGGATACCAGATAGTTGATATACTACAATATATATCACTTTTAAATACATACATATTATAAATATAAACAAACACCCATGACTGGAGAACAAGCATTCGTGCTTAACAAATGGATGCTCCCAGCGGGACTCGAACCCGCGACCGCTGGCGTAGAAAGTAGGGTTACTATTATTTTGTATATTCTTATTGAAATGGTCATTAATATTAAAATAGAGGCCGGATTTATAGTTTTTAGAATTTTTGTCAGTATGTCTTTAAATGCAGAAACGAGCAAATCATTGGACATATTTTAATGAAATTTAGTATAATAGTCAAGGGAAGACATAATTTCTCACACTGTTATTTTATTTTTAGAATATGTTACAAATTTTTATTTTTATAATTACTTATAAAGCAAGCGCGCTACCGCTTTCGTAATTCTTCTATTATAATAATCATATCAATAAATAAATGTCTCTTACTTTATATACATACACGCATAATTTTTTGATTGTATGTACATAATAATTAAATTTTAATAATTAAATGTTATTGCATTATAAACTGATCACAAAATATATTAATTATACTCATGGGTATAAGTACGATTCACATTTACACTTATCCCATGGGATTCAAACCCATTAAAGCTATAAGCATTCCACCATAGATCTTTACACTATATTTTATCTTCATAAAAACGCCATTGGACTAAAACATAATCTAATTCCAGCAAATATAGCGTATTTAATGTGAGAATTCCATAAAAATTTATTAACTCAGTGACATTAAGCAGATCATTAGTCATCCACATAAAGCTGATACAGTAGTTATTACGATAATGATCTTCGTGTGGGGTCCAGAAAAAGCATACCCCATATAGATAATTATATTTTGTTGACATATCGCGAGTATACACTATGTGAATGTTCGTGTCACCGGTAGCGGTGGTATTTCGACTAAAATTAGGCTGGTATACATGGTTAATATGGATAAGTATAGGTAACGAATTCGATAATTTTAGGGTATAAGATTACCCAAAAAAAGTTTTTTTTTCATTTTAGCATTTCCTATAGTGCACTGACTTACAAGTGGTATGCATTAATGCATTTTTCAACATTAGGTTTGGGAAAAAGAAAAAAAAGAAGAAAGGAAGCTGTCTGAAGATGGTCTTAGTAGTTGTATTTTTATATATATTAATTTAGTGTAATATACATTAAAATATGTCTTATTGAATCAATATTAAATTAATAATTTTATGGATTTATTAATTTCTTATAAATAATTACATATTTTAATAATTACATACGTATTTGACCATTTTAATTCCATATTTTTAAGAATCTAATAATTCCATATTAAAAATACAATAGAAACTCGTTTTGATAAAAAATCTGTTATTTAAAATGTTTTTGGAACTAAGTCTTTATAAGATACAATATTTTTCATGTACAGTATGTACTATTCCTAAATCTATTTGGAGCGTAAAGTTTGATCAAACATTATTAAGGGAGGTGTAAAAAAGGTTAGTGTTATTTGTCATTCAACGTCATTGACGACATGAATGTTACATTTTGAAGTAAATTACATAATTATTTTCTAGATATATTTAAAATATAGTAAGTACACACATACCTACTGTTAGTCCCTAAATTTGAAAACAGTGGTACCTTACTGTGTCAGCGGTAGAAGGTTCGGTTCCCGCTGGGGGCATTATTTTGTCTAATGAGACGAATGTTTTAATCAGTCATGGTTGTTCATATTTATAATATAAACTAGCAACTCGCCCTCGCTTCGCTCGGGCTCTTCCCTAGATTTAGCACAGGCAAAGCCGCGGGATCCGCTAGTTATACATATAAACCTTCCTCTTGAATCACTCTATCTATTAAAAAAACCGCATCAAAACCGTTGCGTAGTTTTAAAGATTTAAGCATACACAGGGATATAGGGACAGAGAAAGCGACTTTGTTTTTTTTATAGTATGTAGTCATGGACGTATTAACTAAGGACCAGTCATAAAATACAAATGCATGAAAACACTTTCAACCATTTGAAGTATAACGCACACAAAGAATTGACACAATACATCAAAATTCACTCTAATGCTAGTGCTTGAACGTAGTCGATAAAATACATACATCAATGACATTTTAAATATTAATAATAAATATTGTTTGATTTTTCGCCGACAATCAAACCCAGAACGTTCGAATGGGAAAGAAAGGGCGTATCATAAATAAGCTGTAAGGCAATGAAAATAAAGGGAGAATAAAGGTGGGGTAAGCTTCCGGTATTTATATTTTAATTATACTAAAATAAGCAGGACATTGTTATGAACTTTTTACTCAATTATAGTTATTATAGACTTCAAATTTTTTGTTAAGAATTTTTTTTCTCTTTCGAGAAGGATCCCTAGGAAATCTAAAATTTTGTGTAATTTATGTGTTAAAATAAAATAAAAATTAAGTACACATACTAATTATAATTTTTGCATTTATAATGTTTTTATTTAATTATAAAAATATTATTATAAATTTATTGTCATCAGATTGTAGGATACTGCGATAAAAGTATTTTATGTTATTGTACTGTACAAATAACATCCATTATTCGCTTAGTTATTTCGTCAAATATCGATATATTTTTCGACATTGTCAAGCACTAGTCGATGTCAAATGGACTTACTCGACAGTTCTGTCATTTGTTTTGAACGGTATAATCCAGCCATTTTATGATGGTTGTCAGATGTCAACAATACATAGATATATCGACTATATTTAACATAGTTGAATAATACGAAATTTTATTTTACATTTACTCAAATTTTGTGATAAATAACATTAAATGTAATAAAATATATTACTTACAAGTGAAAAGAAATAGTGCTGCTTCCGCTGCTATAGTTTTTACACCATCTAATAGAATTGGGAGATGTTTTGTTGACAAGTAAGTGCTTGAGACTGACGTAAAATCAAACGGCCAGGCCTAAAATATCCTGATTACTGTCAAGGCCGGTAAAGGTACGTCAGCTTATGTGTCTCGTCCATTAGATACGTCCATGTATGTAGTGATGTATTTAAAGTTATATGTGTGTAGTGTACCAACTGTATGGTATAACTCAAGCCCTATAGCCTACTATGAAACTTGCTAGTGCTATATATTAATGTCCGCATACTACTATTATTAGGGTTTTTTCTGTATTATAGCCTATTTTAACGTCCCACACGTGGGCACTCTCCTTATCCGCAGTTAGTCAGTGCGTTAGGTTAGGTTAGGTTAGGTTATGATGACCTATGACCTATGACCTAACCCCCTCGTTAACCGTACCCAGCAGTGGGACGCTAAAAAGAGCTGAAACTGTATACTAAAGCGAAACACATTTTTATAACAAAGTATAATTCTCAAAAGTCGTTTAAACTCGACAAAACTACGCACACTGAGATACATAAAATTCACATCGCGCACTATATTTCATTCAACACTGCGCCCGGATACGGTCTTTTTGCTTGCCTTTAATTTGTCGCCTATTTGCCGACTTTCTGTTTAGTTTTGTAAAGACTGTTAGCCATCGCACTTCATTTTATTAGCTTACTACAGATAAGCTTTTACTAATTAACTTGTTTTTAGAATCTAATATCACGATTTATGTAGTGACATGCAAATTATTTTAAAACACGTCTATATAGGTATGAGGTTAATTTCTCAGAAACTGGAAAATCCTCTAATCGCCCTAAATTATTACTCAATATTATTGTAAATGAAAGCTGTTATAATTATATTTAAATCAACGATTAGATTCTTTAAAAAATATTTAACATAAAAAAATATTATTATAAAAATAAAAACATAAAGACTTTGTCAGTCAAAATAGATATTAAAAAGGAAAAAAGTCCGAAACAATAATTCATTCATATAATTTTTCAACAAAATAGTAACTTTCTATATGAAACTAGATAAAAAAGCTCGCAACATTTAGTGGACAGCTTTATAAAGCTTATACAATTTTTTACCTCGCTTAGATCTTCGTTTGCTGGATCATTAATTAGTGTAACGTCTCGTATATCGCATTTGTGTTGAAGAAAAAGCTTTAAATCGTAAAAGCAATTCTAATGGATTTAAGTTAAGTTAAATACAGAAATTTTAATTTTGTAACTATGTTTGCTTGTTATTCATGTATCACAATAATAATTCTAAGAGTTGACATTGAAAATATGTCCATCTCATCTTCTTATTACGAGTAAATATTATGTATTATTAAAAAAAAGTCCCTCTCGCGTCTGTCTGTCTGAACGTAATTAACTCAAAAACTACCTACGGATGTATGTACGTTCACCAAAAAACGAAATGATTCATAATGAAGGATTCGGTGTAAATTAATTAAAATTTTGTATAAAACGAGTGTTTGCGACTGAAAGATAAAAAAATATATAACGACAGTAAAGACAGTGGTAGCGCTCGATTAGTTACTGAGTGAAGCGGGTTCAAATCCTGAATATTTTATGTGTGAATCATTTCTGATGTGATTACTATTAGTCTAACGGTGAAGGAAACGCGAGGATACCTGCATGTGTGAGAGATGCTACCAAATTTTTAAAAGACATGTGAAGTTCACTAACCTTCACATGTGGACTTGATAGCCGTATTAAAGGTAGATGCCCAGCAGTGGGACGTTAAAAAGGACTGAAAACATTTAACAGTAGCAATGCTATATGTCCTATCTACTTAAGTTTACATTTCATAAAATAGCAAAAACAAAAACAAAGTAATAAACAAATTAATATGAACAAAAAACAAACAAACATAACATCACATTTGTTATATATGGCCGTGGTAATTTTAACCACCGGATGAATAAACAAAACAGGAAATTGTATACGAAATATTACGTTTTTCACACCATAAGCTATACCATATTTCAATTACTGTATAAGGTATACTATGGCGTTAAATTACCATTTGCAACAAAGAAACATTCAAATTCGAATGATCTAATTCGCCATGACATCCCATAAAACATTCTCATAAAAATACCATCTACTATATACAGTTTAAATTACAAGCTGAACTCCAATTAAGAAATTTCATTTGAATTAATTCATTTTCAAACGTTAGTGTAGTATTAGGTCTTAGGTGCAAAGTAATTACAAAATTCCTAAGCAAATCTATTTCATTTAATGATTTGAAGAGCCTCCATTTAAATTCCATGTATGGATTAAATGTCCTAATCATGATTTGAGTCAATTTACCTACTAAAAGCATTTACTAAATTAAATGAAAAAAATGTTAAGTTGCGCATACGTACGTGATTTTAGTTAAAGAGGTGTGTCAGTAATACTATATCAGTTTTTAAATACCACTAGACCAGTGACTGTAGATTTGGAGGGTTATATACTGGGTTCGAATCCTGGGTCGACGAGATTTCTGAAAAGTAATAAGTACCACGGAACTCTAAAGTTGGCACCATTACAATCCCTTGCCTTCAAGAGTACATGAACTAAGGATCTCAGCATCAGCTGAGTTTCTTTCGCCAGTTCTTCTCAGGTCAGAGGTTTCTTCTTTCCGAACTGGTGGTAGACTCGTGACGTTCAGTAAGAAATTGTAACAATTTTTATGCTGAATAAAATATTTTGATTTGATACGATTTGATTTGATCACCCAAACTAAGCACTTCACTAAAAATCAGTTAATAGATAACTAAAATAATAATAATTTTAAACTTTTCAACTATTGCCATTTTATGAAAGGGCTAAGTAATTTATTATTATGGGGTCATACCTCTAGCTTTCTTCAAAAGAAGATATCTAATTAAATCTGAGTGCACAACCTGCCGTATATGGTGTGATCTGTGACCGAGGACGAAACAATTGGCTTTAAGTTACTGTTAGATCTAATATAAATTGCCGTCACACTGTCTTCTGGAGTCCGTAAAAGTTGTCAATAAAGTTGGTTTATTTCATCTATACGGTTATTAATAATTATTTGACGAAACATGTGTCTCAGTTGGTAGTGACCCTACCTTCTGAGCCAGCGGTTGCGGGTTCGAGTCCCGCTATGGGCATTCATTTGTTGGTCACAAATGTTTGTTCTCCAGTCATGGGTGTTAATATTTATATTATGTATTTAAAAATGTATATGTGTAGTATATCAACTATCTGGTATCCGTAACACAAGCCTCGTAGCTTACCACGGAACTACATGGTGCTGATGTAAAAATGTCCCAACATATCCCAACATATTTTTAGTATGTTAGGAATAATCTATATAAAAAATTACCGACAGCAAACCCATGAATAGTGTATTTGACCGCATCACTAAGCTCACAAGAACATGTTCTACCTTAAAAATTATTTTTTACGCAGTCGGTTAAGAATTTGAACTAATTGTCTTTTTTATAAGTATTCAGCCCATTTTAACTTCCCACTGCTGGGCACAAGCCTCCGTTCAATACTAGGGGGATCAGGCGTAGTCCACCGCGCTGGCCTAGTTCGAATTGGTGAATTCACATGTCTTTCAAACACCTGCTAGGTTCTCTCAGACATGCAGGTTTCCTCACGATGCTTTCCTTCACCGTAATACAAGTGGTAATCATGATAGAAAATATTCACACATGAAAATATTAGAGGTGCGAGAGCCGGATTTGAACCCGCATCACTCAGATATCCAAGCGAGCGCATTAGCACTGGACTACGCTGTCCTTTTTAAATAATATTTTATTTTTAACCGACTTCAAAAAAGGAGGAGGTCATATGTTTATTGTATTCAGTCAAAATATCCAAGGATCATCTCTTAAAAAATTCAAAACAAATCACAATGCTATCATTATTCAAAATTGAAAATATACCCATTTATCTGATAACATTTAAAGGCAAGTGATGGTGCCATCTCTATACGTCATGACAAGGTTCAAGCCACTTAACTTAAAAATGCCATTAAAATCAAGGATTATTTTATTTTACAAGTAAAAATGCGCATTTTAATTAACCGGAATACATATTGATCGTTACTTGTTTTAACATTAGTATAACAAAGACTATGTATGCGGTAATATGTATATTAGTAGTTTTCTCTTCGTATCTATAGAATTAAATGTCATTAATTAAAGAGCTTGTAAAGAATTCTAATCTCTACTCAGTTTGTTTCATATATAAATAAGATTACTAAAAGTAACTGAATACTATACTAAACTATGATAATTTATTTATATTTTTATATATAGTGTAATTAATAATGAAATGTCTTACTAACTCAGTATAATAAATATGATTTTATAAAAAAAACACCTTATATCTGTTAAAAATAGTTAAACAGCGTTATTTTTTGTATATTAGTGAATTTAATGTGGCCAGTGGCTTACTTTTTAAAGTTCATGTGCAAGTAGGTTTTATAGATATTATGTGTATTATCACTTACATGGAGATGATTGATTCCCCATACAAACTTTCATCCCCTTTTTCACCCATTGATGGATTATATCTGAAATAAAAAACTATAAAACTAATCTATCTTTTATCTATCTTTACAGGGTTTCGATCTATCTTCATATAAAAGCTAATCTGAATCCGTTCAGCGAGTTCTTAATTTAATAATTACAAACAAACACACAAAATACAAATTTGTTCTTATTAATCTTTATAATAGTAAGTATTAATAATATAGATAAGATTTTACTAAGCTAAAGCTATATAGTTTATAAATTATTCAAAGTCAGATGCTATAACAAGTTTTAAGGCTAATTACTCTTCTTTCTTTGACCTTTTTATAAACACTAAAAATCACTTTAGAATTTTTCATATAAACGCGTTCGAAGTCATATGTAACACTGAATCATTAATAATCAAAGATGGTCAAGTGCGAGTTGTAGGTTTTTATAATAATAATTACAATTTTATATATTTTTTTACTTATATACAAATATAAATACAGTAACTATGTATAACAACTACACTTATAAAAGACACATTTCAAAGTTTTCGCATATTTAACTTATGAAAAAACCAAATAATATATCGATACCTTAATTCGCAAATCGGCTAACTCCGTTAACGTGATATTTTTAAGGGGCTACTAAAATTGTTATTATTTCAATAATAAGTGTTAGAAACTCATACAACATGATTTTTTTAGATTAATTCAGAATATATCGTTAATATAAAAAAAAATATTTTTCTGAATTTTTATTATAACTAATAAGTATTATTGTATTTCTTGATTTTGGTAACCTTTTAAAAAAATATTGAAAAGGAGTTAACCGATTTGCGAACTAAGGTATCGATATATGATATAATAATATAGATAGGTTAGTGCTAGCATCCAGGTTGTACATCTTGGGTTTGAGTCCCGGGTCGGGTACACTTCAGTTATTGTGTCTTTCTGTTTACTGTCTGTCCGATTCAGAGGACAACTATTTTGCGTCGACCTAAATTTTCATATTATTTCTCCTTTAAAGTGGTAGTTTCCCAAAAAAACTTTATTACACAAACATTCATCAATATAATAAATGATCCACGAAAAAAAAATCGTGATTAATCAGTCAGTGAGTGAGTAGAACTTTGATTTAATTATCAACGATCATCCACATTTTCGGTAAAGATCCCTAAAAACGATACACCCCGTACATTGAACTTAAAATCAATTAATTCGCAAAAAACTTTCGCCTGAGTATTCATTTATCATTGCTTATTATTCTTAGGGCTCATTTTTTCAATACTTTGACAGGTTAACGATAGCGGTGTCCCGATTGAAATTGATCATCAAACCTTTTTGGTAATCTGTAACGAGAATGGCAATACTTACAATAAGTTAATAAATTATTTCTGATTGTATCAACTACTAGTTTTAACGACCTTCTGGCATAATGATGATGGCTAACGACTACTGTTTGACGCATTCCATTTCTAACAAAGTATTACATACAAATTTGTTATTAACGACATTTGCTTCAATAATGTAAACGTATTTCTTTAGTATTGATAATAATATTAAAATAAATAATAAATATGTTGGGACATTATTACTCTAGTGCCATCTATCTCCGTGGTAAGCTATGAAGGAAGCTTGTGTTACGGATACCAGATAGTTGATACTACATATATAAGTTTAAATACATACATATTATAAATATAAACACCCATGACTGGAGTACAAACATCCGTGTTTACCAAATGAAAGCGTCCAGCGGGACCCGAACCGGCGACCGCTGACACAGCAACTACTGCGCTAAACGTGCCGTCAAAAATATTAATCGCTAGACATATACTAAAACCTTCCTCGAGAACCATTCTACTCATTGGTGCAACAGCATGAAAATCCGCGCAGTAGTTTTTGAGTTTATAGCGAACAGATAGACAACGCGACTAAAGACTTTTTTTGCGTTTTCTAATATGTAGTGTGATAATGAAATGAAATAATAATATGGTAAATATACTAAATATAAATATAAACACTTTACATTTTTACTTATTGATGGTTTATATTGACTTACATCCATTATAAAATATAAAAAAAATCTACGATCGAAATATTCGATCTATCTAACAAATAAACTATGTAACATAAGAAATCCTTGTTCAAAATACATTTACTGTTATTTACATAATACATACAACTGCCATTTAGAGTAGGAAGATCCATACACAGTTCACCTTCTAAACTTTACTCGAGCTTTCCTTATTCGGGTTAAACAAATGTGCAGTTTCGCTTTCTTCAAACGTTTGTTCAATACTTGACACGCGACGAAAATAAACAGATGGACTGTTTTCTTAATGTAATTTACATATGCATTCTTTGCATAATTATATGTAAATTTATATATATTATGTATGTATAAAAGTATATATATTCTCAATAAGTAACAATTATAGTGTTAATTATAATATAATAGTTTTTATTTCAAAATTTTAAAGTGAAATAGCATGAATTAATTAAATATCCTTATAACTATGGCGAAATGTTTGGCATACTGTGCCATTGATCGTGGGTTCGAGTCCCGCCTGAGACATTCATTTATGTGATGAGCAAAAATGTTTGTACCTACTCTAGTCACGGCTGTTTTTATTTATAATACACGCCTCGTTAAATTACTAGGGAACTAGATTGTACTGTATGATATGTCCCAAACAAAGCTTAGCTATTAAGAAAATGTTATGTATGAATTTAAATTCGATAATAATATATTCTTTAACCTTTACACGTAAATTAATAATCCATTATACGGTCCATCTTGTACGAAATCATCTCATGTTTTACCTCCTTGCAATAACAACTAAAAAACCACATTAAGTTAAGAACAGCTACCAAAAATATTTAAGTGAATATCGATACAATATTATTATGAAGTAACCGTTAATATTTTTAACGAATGCATGAAAAAACAAATGAAATTCATTTTAACAATTTTTAATTACAACATTAACCTACTAGTAGACTTATATATTTCAATATACCTACTAACGAAAAGTTGAGCTTTTTGACTGATTTTTTTATTTTTTTATTTGACTTTAATTTTTTGACTGATTTTAAAATCAATAGGCGTGATAGTTTTCAGTAAAATGTACCACAAAATACACAAATTGTGGAATAGTGTTAGGGCTCGCTTCGCTTGACCTAATAAATAATCTTTTAATAACATCAAGAACGATGAAGTTTTGATCTACTATTGCCAATTCCGATCTTTTTTCCAATAAAATTATTATAAAACAAATAAAATTAAAATCTCAATATAACAATAAAATACGAAAAATTAAAAATATGTAATATCAATGTCAATATTTTCACATAACATACATAAATTACATATAATATATTAAAATAAATATATATAATATATACATATATAAATAGTAAATAAATAAAGTATATATTATATGCATATGATATATTAAAATAAATAAAAAAACCGATTAAATTACTACTATAATAACAGAATTGGAAAAATCGGAACCCGTTGATGTCTTTTACTTGCAAATTTATTAATACTTATACAATCACACAAAACACTTGTCATACGAAAAACCTTGATGCGACTGACAGAAAGCATTATTTTATTTAATCATGTACAATACCGTGTTTTGAGTTGACGCAGTACAATAATGGAATAAATTAGCAATAAGATATCCAACGGCAATTCATATTGATATGGCTTCAATATTCATTCTTAACCTTTGATTTATAAGTAACGTTCAAGTTAACATATCGCGTAGTGTTAAATTGGTTGTGACAGATTGATTTATTCACTGTATTCGAAATTTTATTGAATATAAGCTTTATGTGTTTATCATTTTTGTTTTATATACTAGCTTTTGTTCTTGGCTTTGTCTGCGTCAAAAAGGTCTGGTCTTCTCATTATCTTGGTATAAACTATTGTGTTGAATATAATATACTATAAAAATAAAAAAAATCATAATATTTTTTGTAAGTATGAATGTTATTCGTAATGTGTTTGTTAACAAAATTCATTCTCGTATTATGTGTATATTTTTAATAATATGATTTGATTAAAAATAAAATAAAAGCTATCAAAAACTTAAACTAAGTAAAATTTTTTTAACAAATAATACAAACATATTCTTTATTTATTATTAAGAACAATCATATATTTAATGTTAATATTTTACACATTTTTGACATCACAGCCATCTGATTCTTATCAGAGCCCGTTGATGTCTTTTCTATTCTTACTTTACACAACTACTTTGACTAGATCTACTAATCATACATCCTCATATTGGATATTTCAAGTATACGATATTTTATTACCTTTTATATATATATATACTATACCTACCATATTATATTTCGTAAGAAATTAAACAAAAATTCTGGTATTGCAATAAGCACTAAATAAAATAGCAAATTCATTTTATTAAAATGACAACTAATTTTTTTTCCAAAAACTTTAATCATCAATAAATCAAATCATTCCTATCTTCTTTTCGTACTTTAGACAAAATCCTAAATAATAGGAGTAAATAATAGTTCCGGACGCAATATCTTATTTAAATATACTATATTACATAATTTACCACTGCAGGAATTGAATCCTGGACCTTTTTGATGTCTCATCATTATTTTCATATGAATATATAAAAAATTATAACTAAAAGAGCAATATTAGAATAAAGCCTATTTATTATCTTGTTAATGGCGGCATCTAATTAATGAGGTGCGCGTAAGTAGCACGACGGCTGATTCAAATGATAGCTCGGTTTGGTCTAGCTGGAACCGAGTAAAAGCGAGTCACACGTGCATCCAGTGAATAACTAAACGTTTATACTTAAAACTAGCATTTCCTGCGGCTTCGCACGCGTTCTAAAGACCGGGAACTAAATTCTTACTAAGTTGCGCGGTATGGTATCTCGCAGAACTAACGCCCACCCTCCCGTTTTTATTTCTTTGATGCTCCGCTCTTATTAGTCGTAGCGTGATATAATAATAGCCTATACCTTCCTCGATAAACGAACTATCCAACACAAAAAGAATTTTTCAAATTGAACCAGCATTTCATGAGATTAGTGCGTTCAACCAAACAAACAAACAAACTCTTCAGCTTTATAATATTAGTATTATAATAATTTTAAGTTTTACTGTACATGTCTTTTTTCCTTCACCACCCATGGACTTCTGCAACACCTCCTGATGTGTTGCAGAAGTCCATGGTCATGCCAAGTCTAGTCAACGCAATTGCAATCCCTGGCTTGCAATTGCGTTGCTGGTCTTTCAGGAAGAAGTACGCTTTCTACTTGAAGTTTGCCAGGTTTTAACGGTTCGGAAAGACCACGACAGCTGGTTCCACAGAGTGGTTGTGTCAGAACAGTTTTAATTACGCCAGATTGTAAACCGTCTAGGCTGTTAATGATGCATCGCCATTTCATGATTTGGCTTATACTTTATTTAATTCGTGAAAATTACCTATTATTGACATTATCAACTACATACGTCACTAGTTTTTGCATACAAAAATATTTAAATTAATGAAAATGAAGAAAAAAAATGTTCTATAACATTTTCTCCTTCGTTAGTTCACCGATTATCTACAAATATTAGCTTGGCAAGCTTAAGTCACATGAAATCATTAGATTTAAAAAAAATGATTATGGTTTAATTTTTACTATTATTAAAACTAAAACGAAAACTAGTATTTCAAAAACTTGATAAAATCAATAAAATGTAAAACTTATACATTCTTGAAAAGCATAACCCTCTTTCTTGCAAAGACGGATATTAAACACATATGGTCCTTCTCCCGTCTGAAGCATACTTAGATCGCGTGTACCGCAAAGGTCCACAATTAAATAACATTCTTTATATGGTCCTGTGAAATACCGTTGTTATTGTAACCACTATGTCTCAACTAACGCGTAAGTTGCTACTTGTTTTAATTATGTAGACTTATGTAGGATTTTATTACAATTAGTACTCTAGAGTTGGGCTTAGATTTGCTCTAATAATAATAGTTCAATTATTTTTTATACTCAATAGTATATATATCAAGGACTCTTTGGAGACAAGTCTTGTGTCAAGGGGAGAATCTGAGTACCTACCCCTAACTAGTCCATATGTAACATATATATAATATGTTTATCTTTGATTTCCAACATTTCTTTTACTTATTGATTTTGAAATATGAGAGTTGTATTAGAGACAGTATTGAGAAAGTCTTCCTTGAGATATATTCCTGTAAGCAATTAAAATGTTGTTTGAAAATTCAAAATAAATCAGCGAAAAATATACAAAAAGGGTTTTAGTGGTTTCGACCGTGTCATTTAATTTTAATATAACCTCTCTTTTGTATATCGTAGTGCGACGTAAGATAACCTATAACCTTCTTTAAGAAATATAGTTGAAATGCAAGAAGAAGGATTAATTCTTATTGAACCAGTAAATTCCAGAAATCAGTGAATGAGATGAAATTATAAGGCCATTTTACTTCTAAATATGGACGTCCAAAATAAATTATATTAAAAAGCTTATTTACGTACTTTAAACAATTTAAAAAGGTGTATTAATAATTATTAACTATTGAATTAAGAAAACTCTTATAAAAAAGAAATGAAATCGAAAATATCATCACGTATAATTTCCAATACGATCAACTTTCGAAGCTCGCGACGAGCAAAAGCTCCGCTCCCTAAATTGATTTATGACAACCTACGCGCACGCATAACGGTTCCAATAACACGACTCAAGATAAATCTTAAAGAAACGCACAGTATTTACATATTTTAACACAATAAATACATTTTTAAAGTTGATAATAGATGTTTGAAAAGTTGATGACTTAACTTGCAACTAATTGAATACCTTCCATTTTTTCTGTATATATGAAACTAATATAAGCGTGAGCGAAACCGTGGGTTCTGCTACTTGACAAATTATATACGAAAACCTTCCTCGAGAACCACTCTATCCATCGGTGAAAAGAGCATGAAAATCAGTGCCGTAGTTTTTGAGTTTATCGCGAACAGACAGACAGATTCGACGGAGGACTTTGTTTTATAATATGTAGTTATTATGAGTGTTTCTATTCATAATTTTTCTACTTCAGTATCTACTTATACTTTTTTGGTTACTTATGTCATCTGGATAGTTTTTAGCTTTAGATTTTAATCATAAAAAAAACAATGACTGTGGCCGGATAACAATATGTATTTAATGCTTTTTAAAACCTATCGTTTTCATTTATTATATTAAGTAAATTATTCAAAATTAATTATCAAACAATTACAATATTTCAAAAGCAACTAGATTTAGACTGATTGAAAATAAGAAGATATTTTGTAGATTATATTTGTTCGTTGAAACTAATTCAAGGTTCTTCCCATAATTTGCAAGTGTCGATCAATATAAACCAAATCATAGGCGTAGCTATTAATATTAGACATTAAATAATCAATTCATTAATAATCCAAAGATAAATATTTAGTAATTCTTACAACTATATACTACTACTATAGAAGATGCACCGAATAACGGACCGTTCGTCGTTGAGAGCGCCAATTGTATGAAGCCAAAACCTGTGTTTTGCATATTTACGCCTTTAATGACATTTTTGTTTTTGCACTATAATTTAAAAGAATTAACTGCACTAATAATGGTTTTATAGAACCACGATACATGTTATTATCTATACTTTTATACTATAATTATAAATAAATGATTATGTTGGGTCAATATTACAACAGCACCATCTAGTACCGCGGTAAGCTACGAGGCTAGTGTTACGGATACTAGATAGTTGATATACTACATATATATAAATTTTAAATACATACATAATATAAATATAAACATCCATGACTGGAGTACAAACATTCGTGCTCAACAAATGAATGCCCCCAGTGGGACTCAAACCCGCGACCGCTGGCGCAGAAAGTAGGGTAAATACCAACTGAGCCAAAAGTGTCGTCAGTTAAAAATAAAAAATCTTATATTTTTATATGCTTTTTGTAATGTTTTAACTAATAAGCTGCTGATATATAATATGAAGATAGTTATATAATCTGAGGTCCTAGAAAGAATATAGGATACTCTTAATGGGGTGAAAAATGGGATGAAAGTTTGTACCAAGAAATTTTCGATAATTTCAATTCCTGACTAACTAACCGTTGAAAAGTACCTAGGGACAAGCTCGAGCGAAGCGCGGATGCGCTAGTATGTTATAAAATAATTGTTCTTTCTTAATTATATCTCTTAGAATACATTATAATAAATTTAACTAAATAATTGATTATTGACTTTAAAGTAAAAATAAATACCAATCGATTCGTTAAATCTGATCTTGTGAAACTCCCAACCAACCTTATAATCTAAGAAAGATACATTGAGTACCTACTTAAGTTATTAAAACAATTAAGATACGATTAATTAAGATTAATAAAAAATAAAGTGTATTACTATTAAGATACGTTAGTAAATAATATTTAGTTGATAAAATTATGAATTTTCAATACCTACGATTTTACGTATTAAAATATATTCTTTATACTTAAATCTTATTATAACAAAAAAAGCTCAATGAATACCGAGCTTTTAACCCACTACGGATATGAAAAGAATTTAAAATTTTTATCTCGTTTATACTTTTGCCCAATCGAAGAATTGGAGCGACTTGGCTATAATACATTACGTATTTCTCAAAATACGCCATAAATCTTAAAAAATGCAAGTTGAAATTGTTTTTAAAAAATGGCAAAAAATGATATACTGTCGCAATCAGTTGTAGCAAACCTTAATTTAGCTTCATTTTACTGCTTATTAACATGCATGAGTATAAAAAATTGAAATGTTTATCAGAAGGCGACTCACGTAAGTACTTTTTGACGGAAAACCTATTAAATTTTATGAGTGTTTTCCATACTTGTCCTGCTCCAATTTTTTGTGTGCCCGGCTTGTTTAATTCTGCACGCGGATATAAAATTATGGAACGGTTCGGAATTGCTTGATGCTTTTTAAATAACTAGCTATCAATAGCGATTTTGCTCGGGTTCTTGCCTACGTACGTTAGTAATCAGACATGAGAATTGTTTGTTTAGTAAAAAGTATGCTATTATTAACACTACTAGCTATTATCATATCAAATTTCATCAAAATCTTTCCAGTAGTTTCTCGTTATGCATTCACAGAGACAGACAGACCGACAAAAAATCTAAAACAACAAATTTGGCTTCTTTATCTATATAAAGACTATTTTAAATAAAGTTAAGTACAGACTCGACGCAAAATTTTATTATATGTATTATAATATTTAAAGTTTTAATGCATTTTTAAAAGAAGTTTACTTATGCCATATCCAGAAACGGTCGAAAAACGTAGCGATCCCACTATGCGGAGATCTTGATCCTCATAAAATTTTATGTGTCTCGGACAAAGCGAATTTTGTTAATTAACTGTTTCAACCGTCCAAGGCACCCTCGCAGTGATAGATAATGTTTTCTCTTTTTATCTGTAAATCGAGTCGTGCCGAAGCTTTATATTTAAATGGACGCCATAACTGGGCTTTCCGAATTTTGAACTTTAGTTTCATTGTCCATATCCACTGGTATGAATATTTTAATTAATTGCGTAGCTTCAGGAAACGTACTTTAAATAATGGTGTTTTTTTGGTGATAAAATTTAAAAGATGTCTTGAAGAAACTATTTTAACGAATATCGAAATGTCGCTCGAGTGCATATTCGTACCATATATATCATGTGAGTAATATGTATGTATTAGTAGATCAGAACTTATGCATGTAACAAAATCCAGTTGCAAAATAAATTACCGCTATTTATCTTCCTATATTTAAATTTTAATTTTATTAGAAGTATTACATTCTTGTTTTAAATAGAGTTTTTGAAGTATTCTTGTTCAGTTCTTCTTCTTCGGAACTGAGAACGTTTTTGTCACTTTACATTCGTTGTAAGATGTCATCTTAGAATGAGGGACAAGGAAGTGAGAGTTGAATTTATTAATGATAACAATAAATAATAATAATAAATAAATATGTTGGGACATTTACACACATCACTATCTAGTTCCACGGTAAGGTACGAGCCTTGTGTTATGGATACTAGATGGTTGATATACTACACATATATAAGTTTAAATACATACATATTATAAATATAAACATCCATGACTGGAGTACAAACATTCGTGCTCAACAAACGTATGCCCCCAGCGGGACTCGAACCCGCGACCGCTGGCGCAGAAAGCAGGGTCACTACCCACTGAGCCCAAATACATTATATTATTTATATTTTTATTATAGTGACTTACAAAAAAAATATTTATTACTTATAATTTTATACACAATTTATTGATATTTGGATTTGCTTTAATCTTACTGCAGTAATATCCGCACGTTAAGGTCACACGCAATCATTTTTTAATTAGTTTTTGTATGTACATTGTACATATTCTTTTCTATGGTGGTGGGCGTTAATAATTTCGACATAGTTCATAAATAATGCTATTTGTATGGTCCTTATTTAATAGTCCTTAGAAATTTTAGTAAATCCTTAAATCTTTTTAAATTTAAAAAGCATTAAAAACAAAATATTCTCATGTAACACGAATAACAAACAAATTAACCAAAAAAACTTCTCGGTTACCTCGGTTTAGCCTCTAGATCGTAATCAGTCTAATTTAAATAAAACTAAATAGTGTCGCACAACTGGACAAGTGGGTGGAATTCAACTCGTACAGAAGCCCAAAAGTATTTAATTACCGACCATTACTTAACAATCTTGACAGGTTTGAATTCTTCGCAGTGCGCGATAAATTTGTTATTTACGAGGCACAGGAGGAGAAATGCCGATTGTTTCGTCGTTTCACTTTTGAGTTGGTGGAAGAAAGAAATTATATGGCTTGGTTTGGTAAAGTTTGTATAACACATTATCTTTGGATTTTTTTGCGGATTTATTTTGATTTTTGGTTCTTGACATTTGATTGTTTTACAGTTTTCACGGTTACGGACAGGTTTTAGATGTCTCAAAGATCAGTAGAGTTGTACTTTTGAAATCATTTTCTAATTTTTTGGGTTTGTGTTTCCTGTAGCAATTACATATTGTAAAATGTCATAAAAGTAAATCTAAAAGAGTATAACGCATAACCTTTGTTTAATTTCAATGCGTTTTAATTTTGTCCATTATTTAACTTTTCTTATAATATTATTAAAATTTAGTGCGTTACGTTTTTCTACATAACATACAAAACTAGTAACAAGCTTTCATATTATTATATTTATTTATTTATTATATATCGCTAACAGAGCGCACATTCTTACAATAGTAGGTACATGCTATAACACGACGTAAATACTAGACTAAATGGTGCTTTTATTATAAGTAACACTGCATTCTTTTAAGATAATAACAAGAGAAATCTCATATATAACTAGCATTTCCCGCGGCTTCGCACGCATTCTAAAAACCGGAAACCAAATTCTTTCTAAGTCGCACGGTATGATACCTCGTAGAAATAACGCCAGCCCTTCCCGTTTTTTCAACATTTTTCATTGATGCTCCGCTCCTCATAGTCGTTGCGTGATGTAATATAGCCTATAGCCTTCCTCGATAAACGGTCTATCAAACACAAAAAGAATTTTTCAAATCGAACCAGTAGTTCCTGAGATTAGCGCGTTCTACCAAACAAACAAACTCTTCAGCTTTATAATATTAGTATAGATAATATTTTACATTGGTAAGCAATATTTTAATTTTATATGTAGACAAATTAAGAAAGTCGATAAATAATATTTTGTTACCAAATCGTCAAATCCGAGTAGTTTCTAGGTTGCGGTTTAAATAGACATTTGCAGTAACTGTTAGTTTATCCTTATTTGCGACATTCTCATCAAACAGCAAAACAAATATTAGCTATTTATGACAAATCCATAGAAAATGGAACTGGTTTCAAGACCTCTTCACATTTTACGTTAACGCTCTGAGTTTATCGTCTTATTACAAAATAATCATCGCCTCAACAGAACATCATAAAGTAGAAATAAACTTACAAAATAACACTTGCAATACCAACCAATCTTATTTTAAACTATTAAAGTTAAAATTGGCTTGAGCTTATGCTTTTTTAAGGATTGTCATTAAACTGGCCCGTATGGTGAAAGTCGGCGCATCCGAAGAGATAACCTTTGACCTTACCTGTCTTTAGTTTGCTATTGTGAGCGATACACCTATTAGTGAATAGTGCAAACATAAAATATCGTAGATTACGTAAATTGATTGCTCACGCGTACTATTAATTTGGTCCATATAAGTTACAGATTTACATATGTGAAAATGTCACTTGTTGTATGTCCTTTAAAGGTGTTTAGATGCGTTTTGTACTTACCATGGTGTTCTAAACATAATCGATTATTATTTTAAATAATTAGATTTTTATATTTAATATTATTTAATATTAAAAATGTTGTTTTAGTTTAAGCTTTATTAAAATGGCAAATACCATATGTGCATATACTCGTCTGCTTGCCATAAGTATCAAGTTCAATGAACAAGGAAGTATGAACAAATAAGTTTAATTTATTCTGGTAAGTATTTTAGCACTTACAATTTCAACTATTAAAGTTACTTCGAAAATGGAGTGTGTTAATAAATAAATATAAATAGGTTGGGACACTAACACACAGCGCCATCTAGTTCCACGGTAAGCTACGTATTATGGATACCAGATAGTTGATACACTACATATATATAGCTTCTAAATACATACATATTATAAATAATAAATATTATTTATATTTTTTGTATTGTACAGAAATAACTAGAAAAAAAGGGCTTGATAGATGAAATGAACTGAAAGCTGAAATAATACACAGGCATCTTTTAGGGGCTTAGAAAAATATTCGCGTGAAACGATGTCTCTAACACATATATATTAAAACCTACCAAATACACTAAACACAAGTAAACTATAAACATTATTCCTTTAATTTGCATATACAAACAACAATTGCAAAACATTAACTTAAATATTCGCATAAATTACAATTCTCGCTTCGCTTTTGAATTCTACACAAGTGTATTTTCTTTTAAATTACCCCAGAATATGCTTAAAATGTTTTAATGATCCACAATACGGCAGATAGTTGTAAATCAATGGATCTGTGGATAAATCAACTGAAATATGCTGACGGTACAATTTAGCAATTTCCTTGTCAACAAGATCTAGACTTAATGTAGGCTCAAGATGTGAGATGTAGCGGTTTTGTTTATGCTATAGAAGATATAATTAAAATCGTATTAGTCTAGTCAGAAGTGGTTATAGGGTTAATTCATGTGATAGTAGGTCTAAGATTAGCTCAGAAAATGGTGTGCCAAGTGGGTCGCTTCTGGTACTTCTTAGCAGGGTGGAGTATTGGAGCGGCCTCATGGCTGTTCTGGTCTGATTCAACAACCAAAACGTCAGGGTGTCATAGTTGTCAGAGTAAGTGACCCTGCGACTCCGAAAAAGATAAAGGGTTCAAGCCCTTTTGGAATAAAAGTTCTACTACTACATTTCCTGTAGTTACGTCATAATCAAAAAAAGTATATATTGGTAATAGAAATATACGAATTATCAAACTTTTATACAGAGCTTCAGATTTTTCCAGTTCCAATCAATTGGATACTGTCACAGTCAATCAATCAATCATTAATTATAATCAGCTTTATTGAAAAACCAAAAAAATGTGCAGAAAGATAACAGTGATATTTTCGGTGACCTTTAAGTGTATAAAATAACATCAAAATACCGTCCTCTCGGGACTCACATGTCACACATGTAGAGAATTCATTCCGGTTATTTTGGTTTTGTGGTATTTTAATTGGTATCTATGAAAAAACTTTAAACTTTAAAAAAATATTTTGTCTAATATTAAAATTTATTTTAACTTTATATAACAAAATCGCTTCAATTTGTAACTTACACCATACAAAACTAAAACGATTTCTATAGTCGAGTTGTAATTAAAATAGTGCAAAAAGGTCCATTCATCGTCAAGCTCCAAGCACGCTCTCATTACTGCCCTTACCTATTTTACATTCAAGGGATTGTAGAATAAATATACTATATTGAACAAAAATCATTAACATGTTATTGTCAGCGGTTCTGCTTATCTTAAGCACCAAATTAATGCTATTTAATATTTATTAATGTTCTCCGACCGATTCCGGCCATGGCGGCCAATCTCATTGAGACTGGCCAACTGCGCAGGAGATATTATAGTGCACAAATTTACGCGCAGACACAAGTGCACTCTCTGTTCCTATCACTCTCATACTCTGATGGGATGACTGTTCGACACGACCAATGAGACTTAAGGCGAAGGACGGCTTTACGTGGTCTCCGAGGCACGAGGGTGGCTAACTTCCTAACTCCGGGCTGTTACTGAGGCTTACTAAACAGAAAGACTCATTAACTAAACTTGGCCCAACACGGGATTCGAACCCAGGACCTCTCGATGTATGGCAACATGAACACCGAGCGAAGCGGGTTCAAATATTTTTTTTTGTTTAAAAATATATTACCACTGTAATGGTGAAGGAAAATATCGAAAGAAAACTTATATATAACTTATTTTCGAAAGATATCTGAAACCCATCAAAAACCCGTAATTGACCATGGCCTGATCTCCCTCGTATAGAATCGAATCCTTGAGTTATATTTAAAATATATTTATCGCTAAGCACGTATTTTTTTAAGTAAAGACTTAGTTTCAATCGTCTTCTGTAAGATAAAAGAACTTTTACCGCTTAAGCAAAATATGTAATACTTATAATTTATGCTCAAATAATTAACTACAGAACACTGACTCTATATAACTTATTTCAGGCTTAACCATTATTTGTTAACGCACAAACGTTATTAATTTACTAGCCCATACTTCTACACTGCTACTAGAATGGTATTTTATCTGCACCGGAACCTTTCAGGTGATTTATTCCTTGTGTTTGTAATTCGTTGTATTTATAGCTCGCTATAAATTAAATTATTAGAGCTACTGTTCAACTAGCCGCTAGGTTTTCTTATAATAAATTGCATTGAGTGGTTGCAAATTCGCATATATTATTAACTTGTTAAATATTTTTTCTAAACTAATAAAAAAAAATGAATGCAAGAAATATATTTGAATAGATAGATTTTTGTATTTGAGACGGACCCGTGACCAGCTGTGGGACGGTAAGAAGGGTTTGAAACGAAAAGGAAATAAGTTAAGTTATAATGAAAATAAGTAGTCAAATAATTCATGGCAGTTCTAGTACGACAGCTCAAAATATTTACATCTTAGTACTTATAAAATCTTACAACAAAAGTCTTATACTCTGATACAAAAAAAAGACTAAGTTACTCCGTATAACCTTATCTATCGGAGAATGAAAGTCTCGCTAAAATCGGCCCAGCCGTTTCAAAGATAAGCTGGAACAAACAGACAAACACAGATAAAAAAATAAAAATGATTTTTTGACGTACATAAATACCGT
The DNA here is from genome assembly GCA_905231865.2 of Boloria selene. NCBI lineage: Eukaryota > Metazoa > Arthropoda > Insecta > Lepidoptera > Nymphalidae > Boloria > Boloria selene. Next base: position 1,308,811 of record HG993145.1, read on the forward strand.
ATTTTCATATACTTTTAGTGAAAAGCTGTTAATTTGAATTTAAAAACAGACACTTCAATTTTATTTATATGTACTGATGTACTGATAACGGGTCTTACTTTATCTAAGCTTCATTTTAGTACGTAAGTAAATGAAAGCAAGTAGTGTACTAATTTCAAAGCTATTCATCACAGACCTAAGTCTCGAACCCAATGCATGCCGATGTTCGCCCATAGAACTTGTAGATAGTATCGCATCCCTTTACTTGAGCTCGCCGACGCTGCAATATACGAATTGTAAGTGATTTATACAAAATATGAATGAAATGCTGGTTTGCAGTTGAATAGGAAGGAAAACTTGGAATTATGTAGGAATTATAATAAACTGGTGACCTGCTCGAGCTTTGGTGGTATGGCTATTTTGAGTTGACCCCCGCAAACATTATTAACCATACAAACTAAACCCTTTCAATTTAGGGGTTGAATTGAAATACAACAAAGAGTTTTTGGCTAAATGATTGCCTTGATTTCTAGGTACTAATGGTACGGAGGCATATCTCAAACGATTTGCCTTTGATACAGTACAGGGATTAACGAAACTTATTTTAATGAATTATAAAAAATAAGGCACTAAAGTGCTTACAATAGTTTTTAGTTTGGTTTGTTAATGTATACAAATAAACAACTCTTTAGTTAAACTAAAGTTAAAGAAAAAACTTTAACTCAGCACTTTTGTTACATATTTTTACTACCAACTTACTTATGGAATTTTTGAAAAATTATCTTCTTGAATTTTCGTATCTAACCTGACCATGATTGCTGCAAAGCATTCGAAACATCGTAAACCCATATCAAAATACAATTTTAAATTCAGTCAATAAACTTAATGAGTAATTAATTATACAGTTGTTTGTCGCAACCCTCCATGCAGGACGTCGAAGACACGTTTCACTATATCTACTTCACTATTCTAAGCTGAAGGCTTTATAAGCGGATCAATAAAACCATACCAGTCTTACATCTTGCTTGCAATTCTAATGAATTTGAATGAATTTCTCTCGTCTCATTGGAATTGAATCGGCTTTTAAGTTTTAAGCTTCTTATTTATGAACTGTGAAAACGTCTAATCCAAATACAGGCGGCTTTTTTTATATTTTAGCCATATATCGGCTATTTGCTCTTTTGAATTATTTATAGGACACTTTGTAAGGGATGTTGAAAAAATGTAAGTTGAACTGAGTAGTTTACTAAAAAATAAGTGGTTTAGTTTGAAATATCAATTTTATCATACATGTTATCTTTTTAAATGAAGTAAATAAAAATAAAACTATCTAATCTAAACTGTACTTTTCACACAACGTTGACGACACGTTTGGCTCAGTTGGTAATGACCATGATTTCTGCAGCAGCGGTCGCGGGTTCGAGTCCTACTGGAGGCATTCATTTGTTGAGTACGAATGGTTGTACTCCAGTCATGGGTGTTTATATTAAAAATATGTATGTATTTAAAATTTATATATATGTAGTATATAAATAAATAAATAAATAAATAAATATAAACTATCTGATATCTGTAACACAAGCCTCGTAGCCATGGAACTATGTCTTCAATAATGGATATAAAAACGATGTTATTTTATCATACCATTAAAATAACATCACATAAAATAAATATTATGAATAAAATCAACACTTTCTTTAAATAACCATAACGTGTACACAAATAATATTTATCTTTTTTTGAAATTGCGTCGCGGAATCGTAAAAAAGCTTTCAAGTTACACTAAAAGATCTCTCACAATGCTTATTAAAACATAAATTTCAAAACTGTTTGTCAGTCGGTTTCGCGAATAAATATATTTTCAGAAATAAAAATATTTTTGTCGTTCTGAAATGATCTAGACTAATCCATAAGGTACTATTCTGGTACATAAACATTCCAAAAATATATATTATGTATATAAATACATACATATATATGTATATTAAATAGGCTAGACAAAGAAGTATCGACCTACCATACCATACCGTACCTTTTTCCTCTCTATTAGTTCAAACTTTATTGTTAAAAATAAAATTTTAGTATAACGTTTAGTTGTTTTATGTAATAACTATAGTATCATTTCGACAACTGAACAAACACTATGTATATCAATGTACATAAGTAAATGTTTGAGTAGAACTTATTAATTTAAAAAAAAAACAATTTTGAAAATTATATACTGCACTGGTTTTATATTTAAACCCATAGATTTTATCAGCTAAATAAACCTTCCCGTCAATCTTTTAGCTACATATTAGTTTTCTTTTTCTTCTTATTCTAAACAAGACTTTGAAGACAAACGAAAATAACAACAATTTGTATTTTGTAATATTACAAACTAGCGACTCGCCCTCGCTTCGCTAGGGCTCTTCCCTAGATTTAGCACAGACAAAGCCGCGGGATCTTCTAGTTATGCATATAAACCTTCCTCTTGAATCACTCTATCTATTAAAAAAAACCGCATCAAAATCCGTTGCGTAGCTTTAAAGATTTAAGCATACATAGGGATATAGGGACAGAGAAAGCAACTTTGTTTTATACTATGTAGTGATGTAGAAGTACTTCTGACTGTTACCTTTTCATGTGGAACCGTGAAACATTTCAATGTATATGGATTAACAATGTATAAAACAACAATGTAAAAAACAAATAAAACAATGTATAATATGGATTTTTCGTAGATTTATTTGGCTTTATATAAGGCATCCAAAGCGTCTGAAACGAAATTTTAGCAAAAAAAAATATTAAAGGATAGTGTTATTATAACTTCCCTTATTCGAGTAACCAAACAAGCAAACTCTTAAGCTTTATAATATTAGTATATATACAATTAATGGCATGTCATACTAATTTATAAGAAAACACGTAAAAAAACCCTCAAATTGCTCATCGCATATAAAGTAAACACTTTAAAGTATAGTTAAATTTCCTTCAATCAATCGATTTACGTGGAATATTGGCATACAATAATTGCCCCGAAAATGGCATCTCAAGACAGCATTCCATAAGGGGAGTATATTAAAATCATGACTTAGTGCATATTGAAACCGTTTAAAAATGATTTTATTAAAGCTTCAATTGACATTTGCCAAATTGGATTCAACAGAACGACGCTACAACGATCACGAATCGAAAGGTTACTTTTTAATTAAGAACCGTAATAAGTTAGTCTCTATGATAATTATATATTATTTTTTTAAATTGCAGTTATCTGTTATATTTTATATTTAATAATTAAATATGGAGGTAAGTAGCTTCCTTTGATGTTTAAGGTTGAAAATATCTTTTTATTAAATAACTACATTCGTTGGAGAAAACAAGGTTCAATGTTCTACAAATATTAGTCATCATCATCATCAGCCCTTTTTAACGTCCCACTGCTGTTCACGGGCCTCCCTCAGTACTAGGGGGATCAGGCCATAGTCCACCGCGCTGGCCTACTGCGTGTTGGCGAACTTCACATGCCTTTCGAAAACTTGTTAGATTTTCTCAGACATGCAGGTTTCCTCACGATGTTTTCCTTCACCGTAAGACAAGTGGTAATCATGATATAAATGATTCGCACATGAAAATATCAGAGGTGCGAGACCCGGATTTGAACCTGCATCACTCGGTTATCCAAGCGACGCGTAACCGCTGGGCTACCACTTGTGCAAATATTAGTATAAATGTAAAAATAGGTGTCCCGTATATGATATGTTTATCATAATAAAAGAAATACTATTAAAATTTTTAAATTTAAATATTATTTAAATATATTTCATTGAAATGTACAGATTTTAATGAAAGTTTGTAATTAAATATTTGAAATTTTGTAATTAAATATTACAATAATTAATTAGTAAAATAATACAATTTTACTCTACAGTAGTTAATCATGATGTGTTTCCAGACCAACAAACAGAACATTCAGGCAAGTCGACAAACACGCAAACACGCAAAAATTCAAAAAAAATATAGATCGGGACTCTGTTGAATAATAATAATATAGTAAGAAATATTAATTATTGCACATATTTAGAATCAGATAGAATTTTATTATATGTAGGTATAGCAAAACCTTCCAAGGACGTACAGGAAAAGCAAGATAATTAGTATTAACTTTTAAACTAAAAGGAATCAAAAGATTATCTTGATTCATTTCTAAGTTAATTTCAAAGGAAATAGAAAACAATGATCATTATACAGATGCCATTGAAATAATTGGTTACCACCATTTAGACGTTGGATAAACCATTGAGGGAACAATTTGTCGGTACTTTCTTTTAAAGTCAAGCGACATTTCCAAAGGACCGCTTAGAACGTTGATACCTCATTACTTATCTGGCATTACGACAATAATTGTAGCAGTTAAACATTTAATTCATATTGGAGCTTATTTTAAGGGGAAAAAGTTTATTTTTAATTACATAAATAAGTTAATACACCTAAAGAGTTATATATTATATGCTGGCTCTGCTTGGGATCGTTTCCTAGATGCATTTTAAAAATATATTATATTGACCCATACAAGCCCCAATAATCATACTAAATTTAATCAAAATTTGTCTAATTGCACAAGTCTAATGCACACATTGTAGAAACTATTGCCTCTTTATTGAAGGTTTATTAAATATATTTATTGTACAGACTTGACTCTGTTATAATTATGTTTATATATATGACGACACGTTTGGCTCAGTTGGTAGTGACCATACTCTCTGCGCCAACGGTCGTGGGTTCGAGTCCCGCTGGGGGCATGCATTCTTTAAGCACGAATGTTGTACTCCAGACATGCTCATGGGTGTAATAATATGTATATATTTAAAATGTATATGTGTAGTGTATCAGCTATCTGGTATCCGTAACACAAGCCTCTTAGCTTACCACGGAACTAGATGGTGCTGTTGTAATAATGTCCCAACAAAAAATAAAAATCATTTTATGTAAGATTATATCGGAAATAAAATGTAAGAAAGCGATAAAAATGATTCTACTGAGAATCGAACCTAGTACTTCTAGAATATACAAATATAAAAACAACTGGTCATTATGTTAAACTACTAAAAGTATTAGTAAATGACTAACTTAGCATAGTATTGAAAAAATTAAAGAACCGTTTAGTGCAGAGCAATTTATATGTCTACGATCTATTTAGTTCGAGTGATATATGCTTACTTAGGGCTAGTTTCACCAGTTCCTGATAAAGTTTCAGTTAGTAATCTGCCACTTAACACTAACTAACAGATAACGGTTGCTGATATATTTTTTCTGTTTCACCATTAAACTACCTGATAAACTAACCAGCAGATACTTTACAAGCCACTTGCTATTTTACAGAACGGCAACGTCGCTTTTTTGCGTTTCATTACACATATGCATATGATCGCTATTTAAAATCTAGTTTGAAAACTAAAATATTTTAATTATTTTTTTACTTAAAATAAGATTTAAAATATGAATTTAAAATAAGACATTTTACTTTTTAATGTTCTTGAATATAATTTTGTTATAATGTGATGAAAAGTAATTAAATCGATGGTAAATGTTATTATGATTACAAGTCTGCGTTCCAAATGTAATTAGTGTAAAATGAACCCACGGATGTCATAATTATTTCGACTTTCGCGCTTTTTTGTTGTATGTTATATTTAATAGACGCTTGATTAGAACAAAAAGTTGAAACTGAGCTATTAATTTCACTTGTAGAAAATAAAAAAAATATTATTGAAAATAAAATCGATCAATCGATGACTCCAACGACCCTAGGAAATCTTGCAATTTCATAAAAACCTAGTGATATGTCCTCTGCATTTGTGGGGAATTTCACATACAAAGGTCTCAATTTGGCGATTGCTTTCTGCAAGCTGACGCTTTGCTTACTCCACCGAAATCACCACATACAATCAAAAACGTTCCCGTTGCAAAATAGCGTAAAGTTATAAGCAATCGTTGCATTATTGAAATTATCAAAAGTCTATTAAATAAGTAAATCATGAAGATCATTGAAAAATATTACCTACTATCTACTTACCAGTCGGTTGTAGTCTTTATATCACTTTCTATTAACGTATATTCAAACAAATCCATCTTGTGGCTGCAGACTACTATAACGAGTATGATATTATTTATTACCAAAAATAAATGACAGATATTTTTATTCGCGCCCTCCATTCGAATCATTTTAGTTATCTACCAGATACCACCTTTAACGGCCACTTGATTCGGCTGATAAATTACCGGCCACTTTAACTGCTAGATACCACTATTCAAGACTTGTGAAACCGAAATTTGTAGTTCATCCGTCAGATAAGTTCCGGATACGCTATCAGGAACTTTATCAGAAACTGGTGAAACTGGCCCTTAATGTTATAAATTATGCATGTCTATTGAAAGTAATTTTTATGTCAATGTACTTTTAATACATGTTATAAAAAAATAGACCTTACTTTTTTGTTTGATCTAGTTTTGTTATGGGTATTTGGTGCGAACATTTAAAATTTAAAATATATGATTTACAGCAAACATGGTCTCAAAAGTGACTAAAACTAAGCATTTAGCATCTCAAAAGGTTACATATTAGAGGTATTGAAGTTCAACCAATAATTTGATAAGCTTAATTATTTTAAGCGTGTTGTATAAGAAAAAAGTTTTAATTTTTTACTTTATTTTAATCGTAATAATTGTGTTACACATAAGTTATGACTTTCAGCTTAAAATTAATTTGATAGCTGAATACTCGTGAACTTGATTTTTATAATTCGACAAAGTGAACTCAAAATGAGTAACGTATAAAGTATATAAATATAATTTTCAAAAAAAAAGAACAACTCTTATAACAATAAAATAATATCAGCTAGAGTTATACTGCTAAAGTATGATCTACGTTTTGAATCAACCCCCGCCTCCGTAGTCTTTGATAGGTAGGTACTACTGTTCACTCTTTCGTATGTGTAGCATTATTGTTATAAATAAGCATTATTATTAGTCTATCTATACTAATATTATAAGGCAGAAGAGTTTGTTTGTTTGTTTGGTTGAACGCGCTAATCTCAGGAACTACTGGTCCGATTTGAAAAAATCTTTTTGTGTTGGATAGTCCGTTTATCGAGAAAGGCTATAAGCTAGATATATTATATCACGCTACGACTAATAGGAGCGGAGCATTAATGAAAAATGTTGCAAAAACGGGAATGGCGGGTGTTAGTTCTGCGAGGTATCATATCGCGCGACTCAGAATGAAATTGGTTTCCGGTATTTAGAACGCGTGCGAAGCCGCGGGATATGCTAGTTTATTATGCAAAGGAACCCTTTTTTTTCTGAGAGAATCTAGGGAATTTTTGAAGGACATGTGAAGAACGCTAACCCGCACTAATTATCCTGCGTGGACTATGACTTGATCCCAGTCTAGAACCGTGCCCAGCAGTGGGATGAATTATATATTTACATTTATCAGTAAAGGACTACTGTATCGGACCAATCAGATTTACATATATAAAGCAATATTTCCTGTAAACTTCATATTAAATCATTGAAATTCTACATTATAATAATTATCTATAAAAATTTATGTGTTTATATTGTTTTTATCGTAACCGGCTTCGAAGTAAACTGTAATAAATTGTAATTAATATCTTTGACATTAGATACCAATTAAATAATCGTAAATATGAGTGAGTAATGTTATGTAGCGTGTTTATGATTTATGACGTGAAATGAATTTCATTGCCTTTCACGCTTTCATATAAAAGAAAAAGAAAAGAAGCACGTGCACGAAATATTGAAAATAGCCCGCCATTATGGCATTATAATTTAACTCTGCTAACTAAATAGCTAGGTTAATAAAGTAGTCGAAATAATACTTATATTTGAATTTATTGAAAGCCCTATTTTATATATTAAGTAAATAATAACTCATTCTTACTTCACATGTAGGTATACTGTATACATGAGATATATTTTGTTATAACATGTTACACTTGTTCGAATCTTGTGCAGGTTATTTTTAAATTAGTTTAATCGGTAACCTGGCATAACCCAACTGCACTACATTGACACTGTCATAGTGGACACTATGACAAAAAAAATCTAACATAACCGGAGAGAGGCCAAGGATTCTATAAAACAGACAATTATAAAATCGTTCAACCTTTTTCACTCTTATAACTATTTGTTTATTTAGAAGCTATTGAGATGCTTTAGTGTTATTTGTAAGAGAAATATAAACAGTGCTTTTATATTCATAATTCATCGATAGTTATTACTCAATCACATCAGAATGATTGAACTGATTTGGATGGAATTTAGCACAGATATAGATTATTGTCTGGATTAGCATATAGGCTATTTGCTGTAAAATGTACTGTTTCCGGGGGATATCAATAGTAATCGATAAAACATACCTAGGAAAGATGTTAGCAGGTACTTTTAAATAAAATGTAAGTTATGGACTACTAATAAGGTAGTTTTGTAAGAAAAATAGCTTGTTATATTACACAATAAGCTTGCTACATCACGTAGACAATAAAATCGAAGGTATTAGTTATTATACTAAAGCAAAATACCTTTTATTCATACTCATGGAAACTGAGGTAATTATATTTTAAGAACATACACAGCACATACCGTCTAACAAATAATGTTACAAATAGTTCCACATTCTCGATACAAAATCGTAAAAATAAATTTTATTGATATCTCGAAGTTCATCTTATATCAATTACTATTGTAAATATAGATTTCTTAACTACACTCACGATCGTAAAAATGTAATATTAAATTGGTATAAAAAGGTATAAATATTAACGCCATCGATCCCGACTGTCGAACGCACTCGTAGTAAAGGAAGTATAGTACGTGACTTATGAATCAAATGATAGCACATCAGCTTTATCTTGTAATGTCACACTGTATCTTTTTAATTAGAAAAGTTTTTATCCGAACAAGTTCTTGAGTAAAGTATAGAAAAAGCATTCTTAACTGGTATGCCATTGATCTTTGTGCGGTAATATGGTACAAGTTATGAAATAAAAGCGATTTATTTATACTAATATTATATAGATGTAGAGTTTGTTTGTTTCTTATTTTATAAGTACTGGAATAATTAAATAGTACTTTTATATAATATGGTTGTTATGTTAAACGTTATTTACTTAATCAATATACTTATCGAGAGGAAAAAACGGAAAAAGAAAAAAGCTTTTATATTTTTACAGAACTATTTTTATTTTGGAAAATAAATGAATATAGCTAGCTACAAACTTTTAAAAACTAAAACTTCATCCAAATTCAAAATTTGATTCAAATCGTTACAGCCATTTCCGAAATACGAAATTTAAAATATGTATACAAAAATGCTAATTTAATATTATAAAATAAGTGATTTATAATGAAATTGCTTCGAATTAACTTCGAAAAATATTTTTTCCAATGTAATATATAAAATCGCTATGAAATATAACTTGTACCATACATCAATAATTCAATATAATACATCATCGTGACACAAGCTGTACCTTTATCCAGAACAAACTGGTGTGAAATATTTTCATTCACTATTCATTCACATAATGCACATGTCCATCGACATCGATTTGTAGCGTCAACCGTTGACGGACTTTAAACGACTGTTTGCGATCGAACTATGCTTATTGCTCGAGCAAAGTTATTTTTATTTATAAAATACCTTTATACTTGTTCTAAGGTTCTATTTTATAATTGCAATACTAACGACATATCATTACTTCGCTTGGATACGCCTATGGATACTCTTATCAAATTTAGTTGTTTTTGCCTCAAGGAGAAACAAACACACAAAAGACTTTTGCATATTAATAATAATTAGACATTTTTACGAATATAATTTAAAATACATATGTGTATATATATTGTTAATATAAACACTAATGACTGGAGTATATCACGCAAATGAATGAGTTTCTTTCGCCAGTTCATCTCAGGTCAGAGGTTTCTTCTTTCCGAACTGGTGGTAGACTCATGACGTTCAGTAAGAAATTGTAACAAATTTTATGCTGAATAAAATATTTTGATTTGAAAAAAAATGCACCTAGCTGGACTCGAACCGGCAACAACAGGCAACCGACTGAGTCCAACCTGTCGTCCCTTAAAGTATTAGACTTTTGAAACAACATTATAGCTAATTAATTAATTACCTTATATGCCGAAGTAGAAGCACTTGTAGCAGACAAAATGAGACAGAGACAGCCAATATGCTTAAACTCGGTCGGTTACATTAGATTATAAATTATATTATAATTTACGAATATCTTAACGAAATATTTTACCATTTATCAATTCCCTATACGCAAATTGATATTAAGATAATATATTATAATCATATACTAATTAAAAATATAATTTACACATGACATATTTAATAATCGTTCAAAATAATGTGTCAAATATGAAAAATTTGATGGTTTTCCGTTGAGAAGATCCAATAAATTAAATATATATTCAAAAATCACGCCTTAAGGCGGTCACGATGTGAGAAATTGACATCATAGTGTACCCATACATAGTAAACTCGCCTACGGAGGTTTTATAATTTAAAATAAATATTCAAAGTCGTTTAAGAAATATTAAGAATAATTAATATTTCCTAAAACACTTGGTCTCATAAATTGAGTGTTATATGATGCTGCCATGGTGGTCTAATGCCATGTACAGTAGTTTTAAAGGTACCCCGTTCTAATCCCGGGTCAGTTTACTTAGTTATTGAGATTTTCTGTTAAGAAATTTCCACTAGTAGCCCGAATTTGGGAAGTTGTAGGTGTTTAACTTCGATATCTCGGAGGCCACGCTGGATCTCGAATCGGTCGTATCTTATTATCACTCGACTAAGGAATAAGAATGATAAGAATACAGAATGCACTGGTGTTTGTGATGATGTATAAATAATCTACTTGTACTATCTCCTAGCTACTAGATCATTTTCAGTGAGATCAGTCGCCGTGGCTGAATCCGTCCGCGAAGGAAATTCGCTATAAATTTAGCTAAACTGTTATAATATGGTTTTATAAACTTAATTAATTAATTTAATTTAATGTAATAGTAAACATTAAATTGTAAGAAAAAAATACAAGTAGAACTCACCATTTTGCAAATAGAATCAACCTTACGTCCAAATTGAAAAACACTCAAGCAAAGTCATATGCAGTACATAGTAAAATAAACTTTAAAATCAAGCCATAGGTCATCCCTTAGACATAGTGGAAGCTATTCATTTCCAATTAAAAGCGAATAAATTGGCACCTCCCATGTGAATATCAATAATACCGGGCTCAAGAATCAATTTGTGCATATAATAAGAATCCTGGCAAAGACTAAGTATGAGATAGATAAGAATAATTTAATGAATTACAATATACAACTTACAACCATTTTTACGTTTGGATCAGTTGGCAGTGACCCTACTTTCTGTGCCAGCGGTCGCGGGTTCGAGTCCCGCTGGGGGCATTCATTTGTTGAGCACGAATGTTTGTTCTCCAGTCATGGGTGTTAATATTTAATTATGTGTGTATTTAAAATTTATATGTGTAGTATATTAACTATCTGGTATCCATAATACAAGCCTCGTAGCTTACCACTGAACTAGATGGCGCTGTTGTAAAAAGGTCCCAACACGTCCCAACATTTGTATGTGTGTTTGAACTTGTGCCATTAATACTCCTAAAGCTCGATGAAACGATATATTAAAAATCGTTATTAATAGGTAAAATACGTAATATTACTGAAAAATATTTATAAAGAATGAAGAACATGTCGTTCTATTCTATTTAGCTTCATTTGAGTGCAATGAAGAATAGTTTTCAGGCAATCTATATCTCAGCCCAGCGAGTGATCGCGCGAAGTTTAGTAGCTATTGAAATCATGAACGCGGGCAAAGCCGCGGGTACTGTTAGTAATGAATTAAAACTTAATAAAATTACCGAAGTTTTAGTAGTAATTTAATACAAAACTGTAACAATCCTTAATATGAAATGGAAAATGTCTACTTGTTATATTGTTATAATAATACTATTTTCTACCCTAATTTAGCATATTTCTTTTGAAATTATATCAAAATCGGTCCATCCGCTATGTTATCGAATACTTTATCACAGTTACTGTTATGTAGTAGGTACCTACTCGTAGTAGCTATGTAGTAAATATGTACGAGTGTGTATCAGTAATATTAGTACCTATAAACACTTCTGCAAAACTTTATTCTTTGGCATAATAATTTATGAGTAAAGCAATCGCCTACGTTATTACTAGTCTAATAGCACTACGCGTTTCCCGCGACTTTACCCGCTCTATCTCACGCCCCTGGAAATTAGTTTAGCTTTTGTTGAACATTAATATAACATTGTATGTAATAAAGCTGTGTTTTGATATTGTAATACAGTTTATTTTCGTCTATTCGATATAGGTTTTAACGAGTATTCGAGTATCACTGTTTCTTATAATTCATCCGTTAGTTTTAGATAAGCTGCATTTTTAAAAAAAAACTATCTATAAAGATTAATTTAAAAAAATAAAAGATTAGTTTAAAAAATAAAACCTTAACTCTATACAAAATTCGATAACATTAGGTCGCGCAATTTTCAAGACACACGAAATCAAAGTATATAATATGTACGTTGTATGTACTCTTATTTATATCAAAATCGGTCCAGCTATTCTTTACACGTAAACGTATACGCTTGCATTTATTGATAAACATATTTTTGTAGATTTTAGCAGACAATGGTGATCATAATGTTCTCCGACCGATTCCGGCCATGGCGGCCAATCTCATTGAGACTGGCCAACTGCGCAGGAGATATTATAGTGCACAAGTGTATGCGCAGACACAAGTGCACTCTCTATTCCTATCACTCTCATACTCCGGTGGGACGACTACTCGACACGACCAGTGAGAGCTAAGGCGCAGGATCGACGACTTTACGTGCTCTCCGAGGCACCGGGGTGACTCACCGCCAACTTCCCAACTCCGGGCTATTACTGAGGCTTACTAAACAGAAAGACTTAATAATTATACTTGGCCCGACCTTGGACTCGAACCCAGGACCGTACATGCTAGCCACTACACCAACGAGGCAGTAACCGCATATACCGCATATATATTACATAATATTTTAAAATATTATGTATATATTATTACATAATATATACATAATATTTTCAAACACATATATATTTTGACTGTCATAAATACTTATTTACGAATATTCTCATCAAGTTTTAAGATAGAATTAACACTATATAATGTAATCAATGCAGTTACAAATACGTATTTAAATAAGAGAAAAGGACTATCTGTGTCGTAAAATAAACGCTGATGGTATTTATCTTGCGATTTATTTGTGTAACTCTCACCCCACGCTCTTAGTACTATAATTCTAAAAGATAGTAAAAGTATGGTTTCATAATGTCACGTTAATAACTTCAATTTTTTTACCGACCTCAAAATATCGAGGTTTTTGTTTGGTTGTATTTATATCTTTATGAATTTAAAATCAATTTTCCCATAATACTTTCTTAGGTTTACGCGAATATTTGACATTATAAATGAAACTATTTCTTCGGATTTTGTCGCGGATTTATTTTTTTGGTTCCCGACGTTTCAAATGATTTACAGCAATCATGGTACCTCCCTCTTGAAAAGATAGTTTCATTTATAATGTAAATTTTCCCAATTAAAGTTATTCAACCCAGCCTTTTAGCATAGTACTGTTGGTCCAATATGCTGACCAAGTGGGAGTTGGCGGACTTCACTTCGTTGACTTTAGTTCCTCTCATGCAGCTTTCCTCGCATTGTCTTCACCGTAAGACAAGTAGTTATTATTATATCAGATGCGCAAGACCCCGGATTTGAACCTGCCACACACGTTTTACCAAGCAAGTGCCTTACCACTTTGCTACTACCTATGATGTGACAGAGTATATTTTTAGTTAGAAGTAATAAAGTATTTACGACCTGCAGTCGTTTATACGAGATGTAAGATAATAAACACGTATGTAAAGTATTTATGTGTTTTCTGTCTTTGTAGTTCAGTAGTTAGAATGTACTAATGCAGATTCAGGGGTTCTGGGTTCAAGTCTCGGGTCCAGCCAAGGTTGTTTTTCTTTCCTTAACTTAATTTTACAGTACGATCACTGTTTTAATGCTTATCACTTAAAAAAGATATAGTATTATTTAGTTAATAATAAAGAAAAATGATTGAAATAGGAAAAAGAATCGTGGAAATTTATAATTTATATGATTTACAAAAATTGTAGTTTTAAAATATTTTTTTGTTTGTATGGGACGATTCAAAACATATTATGTTTGATCGATACTAGTTGGAAAAAAATTAACTATGTAGAAATCAATAGCGATGAAATTCATTAGAAACCTACCACTTTTTATGATTCAATCAAATCAATCCGATGACATCAATATTAATTCATCATCATCACAACTAAAGTTAAGTTAAAAGTTAAAGTCCCAAGATATACGTACAAGATACGAGTTTATAGTTTAACTATGCAGTTATAACCCAGTAGTAACGCGCTCGCTTGAATAACCGAGTGATGCAGGTTCAAATCCGGGTCCGCACCTCTGATATTATCCTGTACGAATAATTTTTAACATAATTACCACTTGTCTTACGGTGAAGAAAAACATCGTGAAGAAACCTGCATGTCTGAGATAACCTAGCAAGTTTTCGAAAGTCATGTGAAGTCCGCCAACCCCCACTTGGACAGTATGGAGGACTATGGCCTAAGCCCCTCGTATTGAAGGGCCGTGCCCAGCAGTGGGACTTTAAAAAGGGATGAATACTGTTAAATTATTAAAATTCGAATTTAAAAAAGAACGGTTTTGTAGTAAGTTTAATATATAGTGCTTGTGTGGTCTGTGGAATCAGAGACCAAAATGTTATATTGTTATCTCTGGCAACACCACCTTGCTTTTTCTGCTTCTTGCCTAGACGTCGAACCTAATGTGCGCGCTCTTATAAAGAATTAAAATTATTTAATATAAATTTTTTGTAAGTGGTAGTGCCATGCTTGTTACCTTCGGGTAGCAACCGAATGGGCCGGCACGCCCCGTATAGTTCATTAGTACCACTCTCTCACAGAAGACCGGCGTGAAGTGGCAGCTATGCTGTCGCGTTTCGTCCGGTGAGTGAGAGTCCGGGAGGCCCACTCTCCTTCCCCGCTCCCTCTTCTCTTCATCCTCCGCCTTCGTTCCCCCCTCCCTCCCACTTCCCTCCCTCCTCCATCCCTCCCTTTCCTGAAACGCATGCCAAGCCAGGCTTGCAGATATCCATGGGCGGAGGTGATCACTTCCCATCAGGTGAGCCTCCTGCCCGTTTGCCCCCTTTTTACCATAAAAAAAAGTGTTTTTTTTTTATGGTTTCCTATACCAATACAATATAGTTTATTTAAAGGCATGGTCACAAGCTACCAGTTAAACTTCCACTTAAGCATTCGTGTCGTCTAATTAAATGAGAACACTCTCCATGTAACAGACGGACAGAGCAATAAATTGTAATCCGATATTAATATAAATAAGCCTACCCTACGTGACGACATGCGCCCGCGACTACTCATATTATTAATTTATAAGACCTTTAATTAGTTATGCAGCTATAGCTTTTTTATATTTTTGTCGATGAATTGAGTAAGGACATGTATCTTTTAATTTTTTGTACGTCCATTTTTGAAATATTTCACTTTTTTTGTGTTATTTATTTGAGAAAAGATGTTATGTACTTAAATATTTAGCTTTTGAGCTATGTCTAGTTATATTTTCTCACATGTACAGATTAACAGATTAAATTCTTCATATTAGATAGCGTATAATTTGTTTTTATTTTATTACTAGAAGAATAAGGTAACATGATATAATAAAAGTGTAGGATTGATAGATACTACATAACATTATTTTTTTGTTAATCTAAGTTATACCTAAGTTATTTTTTTAAAATAACCTCAACATCATTATATAATTTTAAAATAGATAATATTATTACGAAAATGTATGTCAAAGGCCATTTTTTACACAGCAATGCAATAGAATGAACTTTCATTACGGGTACTGTTACATTAAACTTTCTTAGATATTTTAATTATAACTATATTTTCCTTTTATTTAAAATGTCTCTTCTTTCTAACTCTTCTATCTGACAACTATTATTTTCTTTCTCAAAGATTTTGTTTTGGGTCCCGGCACTTAAAATGCTTTGCATCAAACATACTCACGAGACTAAGCTTTTAAAAGTCTCAAAAGCTTTATATACATATTTTTGAAATTTTGTGGATAGACTATTATAGTAGTTGTTATAACAAAGACTTGACAAAAAATATGTTTTCATTTTTACTTCTTATACTGTAAATTCTTTATAGCATAATCGAGTGAAACGTGTATAACAATAAATAATTTGCATCTTAGTGAGAGTTTGTTGAAGTCAACGTAATAAAGTGTAAAAATTCATATATTTTGTCGAAAGATATAATTAAGCAAGTGTGTCATACATCGATACGAACATATAAAGGAAATCGACAATCTTCAACTAAAATGTTGCTAACTTGATAAATAATTCATTCATAATTACTTATATCGAGATAGTGAGGTGTCATCACTTTGACGATGGAAGTGGCATCTACTACGTTTTGTATTTGCTAGGATATTGTAAAAAAAATATTTATTTATTTATAAAACATTTATGAACATTAATTATTAAAAACAAGAAAAATTGAAATAAGTCTTTAAAAGTGTACATGACATTCACTTGTCATAATCAAAGGTATACATTCAAATCAATAATTCCATAAGATACGTGTAATTAATTAATTAATGAAATTTAAATAATCTGCATAAGACAACCAGTCGTTAAGGTAGTTCAAAGATAATAATATTAGGTAGGTATAACTATAATATTTTTACTGACAATTTTAAAGATAACTTTTAGTTTTGTTAGAATTTACACCGCCTCAAAAACTGTTTGATAATAATAAAAAATTTAACTTGCTATTAATGTAATTTTATAAAGATTTTTATGTGACATTTATACTAATTTTAAATTTAGATAGTTTATAAATAATAAAAATGGAGTATTCTATCTAATGTTATATTTACTTTATTAAAAGACAGTGATAATATTATATTAAATTAATATGTTATTAGCAACTGTATAGTTTAACCAATTTTTTTTACATTTTTTTTTATTTAAAATACTGAGTTTAACATAAATTATCAAAATTATACGTGAATCTAAGAGATTAATGTGTAAGCCATTTCCACTAAATTTATTTTTCTATGGAACATCACTAAAAACGGCCCTTTAATCAAAATATTTTACGTGGTGCCTTATCGAGATAATTATAGGCAAATTGACAAAGATGCGATGTAAACAAGGTACATGGGTGAGGACATTTTTTTAATATAGCTTTTGTCTGCCTCTCACACCGTGATAACTCACGTTACTAATATTATAAATACGGAAGTGTTGAGTTTGTTTGTTATTATTTAGACGACACGTTTGGCGCAGTTTGTAGTGACCCTACTTTCTTGCGCCATCGGTCGCGGGTTCGAGTCCCGCTGGGGGCATTCATATTTGTAATATGTATGTATTTAAACTTATATATGTAGTATATCAAATATATGGTATCCGTAACACAAGCTGCCTTCGTAGCTTACCATGGAACTAGATGGCGCTGTATGTAATGTCCAAACATATTAAATATATTAGCATATTGATCGATTTTTGTACGTGCTAATTTTAACGTGCGTTTGAATAAAATATTTTCTTTTTATTTATTTTAATTAAGGATATTATTCGATAAACGATTTTTTAGAATATATTACGCCTTGGGAATGATGTGATCGCCTCCAGGACTATTTCAACGGATAGAATTATTGTTTATTTCAATTTAAATAAAAAAAATATATTAAGACAAAAAAATAATATTAGTCCCGCTGAGTTTCTTTCGCCAGTTCTTCTCAGATCAGAGAGTCTTCTTCTTTCCGAACTGGTAGTAGACTAGTAGAGAAATTGTAATAATTTTATGCTGAATAAAATAATTTGATTTTGATTTTTGATTTTGAATAATATCAGATTTATATATCTTTACAAAATTATTTGAAGTTTTAATTTTATATGTATATTTGATCCCACCATTTCAAATGCTTTACAGCAAACGTGATGATGATGAACTAGGATTTGAAAATTTCCCTATGTTATTTTATAGTTACGAGAAGGACAGACAACAAAATTTGTAAATGTTCCTTAACAAATATACTTACTTTTTAACTTGAAGTGAAAAGTTCAAATGTCGAAAGAAAGCCTAAATGTACCTAAATAACAAGAAGTCTCAGCAATATCTGAAGAAGTTTACAGAAGCGTTGTTTTACAATAAATCTGAATACGAAAGTAGAACTTAAAAGAATATCTTAAATGAGTTCAATATGAGATTTTTTCCCTTTAGGTGACAGTGAAACATTTTTAATTATGAATGTAAGTAATTAAATAATTTTTGCTGTTAATTGATTAAAAAAATAGTTCAGAAACTTTACTGTACATTCATTTTCAAAGCTTTTAAAGCACAAGAGTGAAATATAAATAAAAACGGTGTAAATAGCGCTCAATTTTAATATGACCCTTAAAATTCTTATAGGTGCTAAAATTCGTAAAATATGCCGAATTACTTACACATAACAATAATAAATGATAATCACATCCTCAAAGTTAATAAGCAAATAAATTATTATTTCTTAATTAAATTGTTCTTTCAAGTTTTGGTCATTTTGTTTTAAAATATTATGAAAATTGAGTAGTATGTAAGCTTAACTTCTGTTTAAGAATCAAGATTTCCGTATATAGATGGTTTTTGATTGAAGAGTATCAAACTACTGTATTATTCATTTTTTAAATAGACTTTATAATATCTATGGAATAGAAGTGATTAATTTTGTTCCAAGCTTAAATCTTTTAAAATAATTTCTAAATAAACAAATAAAGCTTTAAAAAGTTCACCAAAATTTTGATACACAGGCTATATTATTATTATCAACGAACTTGTTTTTAGTTCGTTGATTAATTATTATGTATAGAACTAACTTTATAGTAGAGCTTTTATGAAAATAGAATATCCCTCTTATCATCTTTAAATGAAAAACACTAGGCAAAAGGCATAAGCACACAATCTAGAGATAAGAAGCTTCTATAAGAATTATTATTGTCTTGAGGACTATTTATTTTTTAAGACCTCATTCTAACAGCATGGTGTTTTCAGTATACTAAATAGTATATTTTAATATGACGATTTGTTTATATTATTATTTAAAAAGTCTAAAATACGACTCAATCAATAAACTTGCCCCAACCCGGGACTCGAACCCAGGACTGATCGACCGTACATGCTCTCACTACACCACTGAGGCAGTTAAATTGAAATAGTAAATATTAAGGATGGCACTATATCATTTGACTCTCATTACCTCCGTCCAATAAATGTACGGTACGCACAAAATTCTGAGGCGAAATAAATTTCCAACAACCACTATTACAACACTTAATTGAAAATTCGGTTATCGAGATTTCTGAGCAACTTTCGTAGAAAACCTGTAAAAATTAGGGTTGACAGTAAATTTAATTAATGATTTCAATAAAGTCATGAATATAAGTTTTTTTTATATTATTTTATACTTTTATATGAAATGACAAGCCTTTCCTGTGGCTTCGCTCGCGTCCTAAAGGTCGAAAACTAAAAACTCCTATTGTTCGTAGCGTGATGTAATACAGCCTGTAACCTTCCTTGACAAAGCTTCAGCTTTATAATATTGGTATAGACTAGAAACTCATTCTCACTCCGTACAGGTATAAGCTACAATAATACAAAATATCATCAAAATTTCTCCAGTAGCTTTCTAGTGATTCGTGAGGCGAAAATTTTAAAACCATGGACCTGGCCTCTATTTCGTTAATAATAACATATTTATGTTACTCCTATTTCCTTAATATTTTCAAAGAAAACATTCGATGTACAGATTCGACTAAATTAGAATTATGTTACATTTAGATATAAATAGCTAATTTTAATTTATATTAATTATATTACAAAAAGGAATCCTTATATATCTATTAGTATCATACTGTGAAAATAAATACAAAGTCGAAAGACATTAAAATTGATACTAATAAAATTAATTAAAAATGTCGTTACAGCCCTATCCAGCGTCTAAGTTATGGGTAGTCAATACCTGCTTTTATTATTCAGAATAAACAAGAAAATTGATTCTAAAGAGCAATTTAAGAATGCTTCATGATTTCACGGAAACATTTACTAAATAATTCGAAATAAACACAGCAGTACTGTAATAAACCCAATAATGGTTCAAAAAAATAAGTAGTGTCGAACTCGACGTAATCACGAGTTTTGCTTCATTGAAATTCGTTCGAAATTCGATGCGCTCCAGATCAAAAATGTAAGTCCTATAAAGTAAAAATGATCGACGAATAAAATTTTGTAAGGAACATTTGTGAGGAAATTAAAATAAGTGGCAGTTTTAGTCAAAGGAAGTTGGATTTTTTAACTAAGTTTTGCATGCGGTTATGTTCGTATACAAAAAATTGTCAAAAGATTATACAAAGTCTGAAACAATAAATAAATACATCTATAAAGTAATGTACTTTCCCTCTTTTTTTCCCATAAAACATGTAATAAATTTCTTCTTAATTCTTCAGTGTGAAAAAATAACAAACAACACATTTACTTTTATAATTCTAAAAATTTATCAAAATTTACATATCAGAAAATATATGTAACAAAAGAAATAAACCTGTTAAGAATTTTAAAAAATTAATTAAATTTGTAAATTAAATGTAATCTATTTATTTAGTAACAATTGTAATAGTCTTATAATAATATAAAAAAAAGAAAATTGTACATTAAAAAATAGTACGTAGGCCATCTTCAATATGAGTAAAATCAGACCATAGTCTATATCAAAATTCATGTCTTTCGAAATCATACTAAGTTCTCTCAGACATGCGGGTTTCCCGACGACATTTTACTTCGCCGTAAGACAATTTTTTTTTTATGGTAAAAAGGGGGCAAACGGGCAGGAGGCTCACCTGATGGGAAGTGATCACCTCCGCCCATGGACATTTGCAAGCCATTTGCAGATGCGTTGCCGGCCTTTCAGGAAAGGGAGGGATGGAGGGGTGAGGGAAGTGGGAGGGAGGGGGGAACGAAGGCGAAGGATGAAGGGAAGATATTGCACATGAATATATCAGTTACGAGATTCGGGATTTGAACCCATTTCCCTCGATTCTCTGAGAGCTTTAACTTTACTATGCATATACTAAAATAATGTTTGCATATAAAAATTATAAAAACAATGAAAGTACGAAGCAATCATAAAATCATATATTAAGATAGATCAACTCTTACTCAATACAATTATAGCTAGAAGCAATCATAAAATTAAATATTAACTCTTACTCAAAACTTTTTATTGAAGTCATACCAAGAATCTTCTCCTCCAAGCATTCTTTTTCCACATGAGTCGTAATGATTACAATAGCACAGTACCAAATTACAAAGCCTTTCCTTATATAAATGGGTCACAAATCTCGTAACAAAACCTATAATTTCTGAACTTACGATGTCACTTGCCAATTATAATTGAAACAATCATATCATTAAAGTGGAGACGAATAATGTTTCTCATCCAGTAAAATTATAGTACTATTTAAATGACAATTATTTATTACTAATGACTTATCCCCGCTTTGCTCGATTACCTTTTGTATTTAAAATCCGTATATAAAGGTTTGACAACACGTTTGACGCAGTTTGTAGTGACCCAACTTTCTTGCGCCAGCGGTCGCGGGTTCGAGTCCCGCTGGGAGCATTCGTTTGTTAAACTCGGATGTTTTTACTCCAGTCATGGGTGTTTATATTTATAATATGTATGAATTTAAGCTTATATATGTAGTATATCAACTATCTGGTGTCCGTAACAAAAGCTTCGTAGCTTAAGACGGAACTAGATGGCGCTCTGTGTAATAATGTCTCAAAAAAATAAAAAAGGGATTGTTTTGGCTTTGTCTGTCTCTAATTATGCTTAAACGCTAAACAGATTTCAATATAATTTGGAATAAATTACATCTCGGGAAAGGGACGGGACAGGCTACACCTCATGATCGCATCAGAAGCTATAAACAAAATGTTGTATTATATATGGAAACCCTTTGGTAAATTTTTTTATTTACGCTATCCTATGTATTAATTTCATACATAATCCATCTTATCTATGCTTTTGCATCAAGACCAAAAGAACGTACAAACACACAATTAATACAAACTTTCAGTTTTATAATGGATGCCCATATTTATACTAATATTATTAAGCTGAAGAGTTTGTTTGTTTGGTTGGTTGAACGCGCTAATCTCAGGAACGACAGGTCCGAATTGTATTGTTTTTGTGTGTGATAGTCCGTTTATCGAGGAAGGCTATAGGCTATATTACATCACGCTACGACCAATAGGAGCGGAGCATTAATGAAAAATGTTACAAAAACGGGAGAAAAATATAAAAATATTTCTTTTGATTTTCAGGCTTCAGAACGCGAGCGGAGCCGCGGGAAAGGCTACTAGTTAATATTCGATTTCGAGTGAAGGAAGAGTACATCGCTAATATAATATTTAGATTCGAAGTTATGAGTTTAAAACGTGATCGTGACTTGATAGCATTAGCTTTCTTCAATCTACAGGTTTAATTTATTATTTGTTCTAAGTTAATAATTAAATAATATCGATAAAACAGCTTAATAACAAATATAATTTATTACTGACATTTTTAATTATGAATAGTAGTTATTCTCATAAATTTTCCATACAATTAGTATTAGCAGAATCTACTAATAAACATGTTGTTTCAAATTATCAATAAAAACGGAAAAAAATTATGTCTTAGCCCCTTAAGTCAAATATTTAAGGGAAGCCCCCTTAAATATTCATTTTATTTTGTATTTTAGTATTTGCTGTTATAGCGGCAACAACAATACATCATATTATGTGAAAATTTCAACTTTCTATCACGGTTCATGAGATACAGCCTGGTGGCAGACGGACGGACGACGGAGTCTTAGTAATAGGGTCAGGTTTACCCTTTAGGTACGGAACCCTAAAAATTGATAAACATGTTATGTAAGAAAATGTCCACATCGAACCCTGTATTAATCGGAATAAAATAAATAAAAAGTAATAAAATAATAATAATAAAATAATATAGACTTCAGTAATTATAAAGAATCTATAGAAATTATACATAATATTATTTACGTATACAAAATAGTTACTTTTTGTTTCAATTTGAACTATTTTTACCTATAGAGCTTACCTTCTAAATCTTATCTAATAGTTTATAAATCTATTTATGAATGTAGAAATAGAAGCTATATTTAGAAGTTATATTAGTTACTAGCGACTCGCTCTCGCTTCGCTCGGGCTCTTCCCTAGATTTAGCACAGGTAAAGCCGCGGGATCTGCTAGTTATGCATATAAACCTTCCTCTTGAATCACTCTATCTATTAAAATAAACCGCATCAAAATCCGTTGCGTAGTTTTAAAGATTTAAGCGCACATAGGGATATAGGGATATAGGGACAGAAAAGGCGACTTTGTTTTATACTATGTAGTGATGATAGTGATGATGATGATGATAGTGAAAGCTCACATTATACATTATAATTTCAAATTAAAGGTATAACGTAAATTATTTTTGGATTGTTATTTCAAATTATATAACTTATTTTAGGATAAGGCATTCTTGAAGTAGAAAATAGTAGATGACTTTTTTATTATTGCCTTTTTTATATTTTATAATTTATAATTTATAATTTATAATAATATTATAAACGCGAAAGTTTGTAAGTATGGATGTATGGATGTATGGATGTTTGTTACTCTTTCACGTAATAACTACTGAATGGATTTTAATGAAACTTTACAATAATATAGCTTACACATCAGAATATCACATAGGCTACAATTTATAAAGATATTGTGTGAATTGT
Source organism: Boloria selene (assembly GCA_905231865.2). NCBI lineage: Eukaryota > Metazoa > Arthropoda > Insecta > Lepidoptera > Nymphalidae > Boloria > Boloria selene. The sequence goes on from HG993145.1 coordinate 1,332,888, forward strand.
CCAAAATATGACGATAAGTATCAAGTAAGTAGTAAAAAATCTACCATCTGCGAGCTATTCTGGCGTGCGCTGCCAAAACCGCTAGAGTTATACATATGTAATGTATGATGGAAATGTTTATCTTAACAAGCGACTCACCCTCACTTCGCTCGGGATCGTCCCTAGATTAAGCGCGAGCGAAGCCGCGGGTTCCACTAGTATTTTATATAGATCAATAATTCTACATTGACTATTTGTATTACATCTAGCCCCTACCATCGCTTCATTTGTCGCCGAATATCTAAAGTTTAAACATTTAAAGGTAGCAAACATAGATATTAAAATGACGCACACATTAAAATATTCGCATTTACAATACTTCGATTATATTCGACTAATTTTATCAAAGAAAACCTGAATTTAATAACTTTAATGATATCGTTCCATTATTTGAGAATGACAGACGATACCCTACTCTATAATATTAAGTTTCGATAAGATTGGCCACTGTAGCCGTATAGGATGGGCCATTGGGTCATATTTACTCCTTTAAATTATTATAGACTAGCGACTCGCCCTCTCTACAGCGCGAGTGAAGCTGCGGGTTTCACTAGTGCATTATACATATAAACCTTCCTGTTCAATTACTATATCTAATAAAAAAACCGCATCAAAATCCGTTGCGTAGTTTTAAAGATCTATGCATATATAGGGACAGAAAGACAGCGGGAAGCGACTTTATTTCTAACCGACTTCAAGAAAGGAGGACGTTATATACTATGTAGTGTTAATTTATAAAATGCATACATACTTATACTCGAAAACTTACCCATATTTTTACCAACAAAGCTATTGTTATTGATGTAGTAATTTTACATTGACATTTACAACTGAAGACAAAAGCTCTCATTTTATAGCAAATAAATTTATAAAAGCTACCGGACGTTAAGTACATATTAAGTGTTATATAAATATTAATAATATTACGGCATGCTCTTTACTGTATCGTAAAGGTTTGTGTACATATGATTAGGTTGTATCAATTTAATACTGTCTTATGTTTACGCGAATATTTGAAATTATTAATAATACTATCTTTTAGAAAAAGTAACATAGTAGCAGTTTCATTTCATATTTTGGTTCCGGACGTTTTTTGGCTCTAAAAGTATAAACTAGTATCGGTTTTTTACAATTTTGACTCTTCTTACTGACTTCGGCCAAGATAGCCAATCTCACTGATGATAGCTACGTAGCTAGGCCAAAATAAGCCCATCTATGCAGGAGATATTTACTACTGCAGTTCACAAGTATGTGCACTCTATTCCCGTTCTTACTGCGTGGCACGATAATTTGATGCGACTGGAAAGAAATAAAATATGTAATGATTAGGTAGAGAAACGGAACGAAACGTAATGTCTTAAAACTCGACCCGACTCGGGACTCGAACCCAGGATCTCTTAATCATTCTTCTCTTCTTAATTAATATTCTTTGATATTAGTGATTATTTTTATATTAATTTTACCTAATATAATGCATGAACAATGAATCAAGTACAGTGTGCGCACTACTTTACAATTTGAGCAGGAAGAATTAACAAATAAAGTACTGATAAATAATGTTATAGCTTCATCTCAGAAAACTACTGGCAGCCGCGCCATTAATTATTTTGCTTTTGAGTCCCACATTTTTAGGTCTTATGTTGTTTACAGTACTATCAACTTCGCCTTACAAGATTATCAAGATGAAATAAATAAACCCTTTTAAGTGATATTCGAAATCTGAGATGAGACGAGAATAATTCACATTTTATTTGCATTTTGTTTTAGTTATATATTGCTATAATGTAACGGCGACACGTTTACCAAATTTGTAGTGACTTGCACCAGCGGTCGTAGGTTCTATTCCCGCCTTCTTTTGTGTGAGTAAGAATGTTTGTACCAACCTTACCTTGTACCTTTTGTACCTGTATATAGGTTTCCTCCTGATTTTTATATTTCACCGTAAGAGAAATAAGTGACAATAATTTAATTTTGCAATAATAATAATAATTTTGGTATTAGAAATGGTTAGCTCATAAACATGTCAAAATTGACCCCACTTACTCTGTTTCCTAAGCTGAAAGTGTAGCTAGCTGCTGGGTTACCATTGTCGCTTCAATAGAATAATTTAATAATATTTGAATTATATTATATTATCTAAATAAAATATAAAATACACTATATATAACAGTGGTATGTAAAGTATGTCTTAAATAAAATGAAATAATGTTTAACAACCTTGTATTATTAAAAAATCGCAACTAATCTGCCGTTACCTACTCACAATCTATAAGTCTGGCGAAATAAACTTGTGAAGTTGAAATGGCAACTTCAATGTCTTTTTTTAATTTAAAATCATTTTGTTCTTAAAATTTACATGGAATTCAAGATGTACTTATTATTGTCCTTAAAAATTTATGTGAGGATGTTTGTTACACTAGAACTGTGTGATTGATTTAGATTAAATTTTGTCAGTATTAGAATGTAAGATATTTATATGTAGTAATTCGTATAATTTTAAGATTAAAAGAAGTTCACTGTTATTAAAATCCCTTTAGAAATAAATATAATATAGTGGTGGATTAATCTTTAAAAATAACGATAAAAAATGAGTTTAAGTTAAAAACTTATACCAAACAAACACAAATACACCTCTTCCTTGTAGAAGTCGGTCAAAAATAACATAATTCGTCTCATTAACACCTTGTACGTCAATCAGGCTCCCTAACTGCCAGAATTCACCCACTTTTATGCCAATCTACTAGAATAAATGCACTATCGAAGCGGTAAGACTGATCTCAGATGTTATCACGTCTTCAATAGCATTCCGAGCCTTTACTTGTTCACGTTTAGGACTGCTTCGGTATTGTTGTCTATTTATAGGTATAAATGCTAGTGTGATATCGTTCATGTAGTGCCCATTCTGTTTGATGTAAGGTTGTCATTACGCAGCCTATATATAACTCTGATTTGCGTCTGGCAATCCAGCTGGCTGTGCAGCCAAGACACGTTAGGTGGTCTCATTCGGAGACAAGACCATGCGAACTTATCCTGGTACTTTTCTATCTAATAGATACATTAGGAGGTGGTCTCTTTCGGAGACAAGACCATGCGAATTTTTCCTGGTACTTTTCAATCTGGTAGCAGAGTGGACTGTTGGAGCAACCAGCAGTGTGGCCAATTATTCCTATTTATCGGATCGGATCAGTTAACTTTTATATTATATTTTTAATATACAGAAAATAGTTTTTAACGAAAAAAATTGAAAAAACTTTCACAAAAAATTGGATTGAACGCTTGATTTTTATGAAACTTTTGAGCTCAAATGATAATCTAAACTTTAAATTAAATTTATAGATCCAATGATTTTGTAAGTTAGTTCATATAAGTCTTTTTCAACACAGTTTTCTTTAACTTTTCGATTTTAAATGTCGTAGCATATAAAATATATTATACAAGCCAAAATTCAACTCGACTTTTTTAACTCCGATTCCGCTAATTAGGCGCAAGGACGTTTAAATAATAAATAGTGATGTCCAAACAACGTTTTTATTAAAATTAGCAAAGGGCAGGAGTTATGACTGGTTAAGTCACTCTTACCATTTACGGTTAATGAAACAAAAGTGTCATCCGCATGATCCTTTTTTATTCTTAACAAAATAACTTATACTCATTGAGTATTTTCGAGCACTCGATACGGCTGTAAAGGCGAATAAATATAGATGAACAAATTTCTTTTTGCAGTTAAACACCTTATTTTAAACTTTATGCATTAAGAAATACAAGTTATATTTATTTTTGTGATGACATTTGTTATCTTGAATAAAGGTATTCAATGTCTGCTTTTTGTTGTAAATAAAATATATATTCTTCGATTCGTTACATGTGTCCAAATTTATTTGGAAACGAAATCTTGAAATTTTAGGGATGTTGCTCAAAGTATGCGAATTTTGGACGATTTCTCATATGATAATGCAAACGACTAATATGGTACGAGTTGATTTTGATCTCCCACACACTTTGTTTATGTAACACAAATTGTTATATATACTTTTTCAATATTAATAAATAAATATGTTGGGACATTATTACACACAGCGCCATCTAGTTCCGTGGCAAGCTACGAAGGAAGCTTTTGTTACGGATACCAGATAGTTGATATACTACATATGTAAGTTTAAATACATACATATTATAAATATAAACACCCATGGCTGGAGTACATAATCTCAGTTTAAAAATCTGAGTTTAACAAATGAATGCCCTCAGCGGGAAAAGAACCATCAACCGCTGGAGCAAGAAAGTAGGATCACTACAAACTGCGCCAAACGTGTCGTCAAAATTTATGTCAACTTTAACCATCTTTTCAAAAGAAGGAGGATGCTGCCAAATCTGTAAATAGGATTGAATAAAAGCGTAAGAGGAAGCGTACCCATTGCAGTTGTATTTAAAATGCATAATTTCCGACTTAATACGTTTTTTTTGTAAACAATATTAAAATGTTTGGCGGTTCGACTTCAAAATGTTACAGATATTTAAAAGTCATCCCGCATCTGGCCAGCGTAGTATAATGATCCTCCTCGTATGTAACGGGCCTAGCACTGGACTTTAGTTTTATAAGAAAAAAAACAGTTCTTTGATATAAATACATAATTTCTATTCATTATAATTATAATTTATATTCATTCAATCTTAATTAAATTGTAGGTAGGCACTGCCTGTATTAAGTAAATACTGGGATATCATAAACGAGACATCTAACATTAAGTTTGTATATTTCTAAGAAATATTAAATACCATAATAATTACTATTCAATAAGAATTTCCAAAAAATATTCAATGCAAAATTTTATTATATTATGCTTAGATTTTAAAGCTTGAATCCATCAATTAAAACCGCTTTGCATCTAACCTGACTTGTAAAATACCTTAAACTGTTTTTAACAACTTCCTTTTATCCTCGCTCCAGTTAACGTATCTACGAACATTGATTTCTACTTTAAGTTGAGTAGTTAATGGGGGGAATGAATTTCGAGGTCACGGGTCACAGAGTTCTCACTAGATAAAAATAAGAGCTACAAGGAAGTATTACGGAGACACGTAATATGCATATTATTAGGTACATTTGGGTTCAAAGGGTATTGAAAACTGTTTTTTAAGATAAATTGTCGTTATTACACTTATTTATAAACGATCAATTTCAACTCATTGATTTTTAAAGTTTGAATTCCAATACCAATAATAGGATTACATACATATTTTCTTTTGAAGCTGAATAAGTGTATTTTGTAATATAGTTTACAGTAGTTTGTTGTTATTTACCAGCGGTCGCAGGTTCGAGTCCCACTTGCTTGCTTTTACTTCTGTTATGAGAAAAAAAACGAATCTAGGTGTTTATATTTGAAATCGTAAGTATTAAATTACATAATATTAAGTGTAGTGTATTAACTATCATAATATTATCATAACACAAGCCTCGTTACATAGAACAAGATAGTGTTGTGTGTTTCAATAATTTATTTATAATATTTTATATTATTAATAAAACTTAACGCTTTACAGCAATCATGTTCACGAGAGAGACATTCAATACTGTACACCGTTCAAAACGTCGGGAACTAACCATATAAATAAATCCGCTAGAAAATCCGAAAATATTGCTTTAAAATATCAAATATGCGTGTAAATCTAAAAAAGTCATTAACACATATTCTTACGTTATTAGATTTATTCTCACATTTTTCTAAAATTTGAAAAATAACTTTCATTTAACGAAATAAATTACTAAGTCATTAACAACTCTCACGAATTCAAATGATTCGTCACGTTCGATCTGATTTATAAATTGTTATTTCGAAAACTACGCGTTTAATATATAGCTATTAGGTCCCGATATAATTCCGCCAGATCTCGGCACTTGTCGCTGACAGCTGTCATTAAGATCGCCGCCATTTCGGTAAGAATTTCACTTAACTTCCTTATAATTTTAATGCAATTTCGGAACGTGACTCCAACACCTACTGTGTACGTGGTTTCGAATAGATATACAGACTGTATTATTTTGTATAGATATACCTGAATAGCTACTCATTTTATTTTTAATATTATATAGTTTTTAGAAGGTAGCATAAGTGACTTCCTTTCAGTAGTGGATATGAGTCTAACAAGAGAGTGAGAATGAGTTAGGATCTTGGGTTCGAGTGTTGGTTCGGGCTAATATTTATTTACATTTATTTGTTCTACTTTATGACAAATACATTGGTAACTTTGTCAATTGAACCATATGAAGCGGGTTCAAGTCTCGGGTCGCGCATCTATGACATTATTATGTACCCATCGCATTCAACATGAACTCACTTCACGGTATAGGAAAACACCACGAGGAAACCTATAAGCCTGACTGAAAGTAAGAAGTTTTCTGAATATTTAAGAAATTTCTTTTCATTTTTTTTTATTTTTCAAAACCATCTGTTTTTGTAATATATTTATACACCAGATATCTGACTCAAGAAACAACAACTTGAAATAACTTAAATTAAATTATTTTTGCTAAATAACGAATGATAACAAAGAACACTCTGTATAATAACATAAATAAATTTAGTAAATTTTCAAATTTAATATGTGAAAAGTGTAGTAAACTATAATATTTATGTTGTAGAGCTTTCGTAATAAACAACATACTCAAGCAATATATGATCGATATATTGGCAGTGATATGTTATTACGTAATTATCCTTTTTTACGTACAACACATAAATATTATGGGTATATGCCTAATGGCGTCTTATGATACTGGTTCTGACGATATTATTGAGTTTTTTTTCTATACTATTAAAACTTTACTTAGTTGTTTACCTAAGTAACCCTAATTCTTTTATTAAATAAATGTATCTATAGGTATGATTAAAATGTTATTTAAAAAAATGCGTTTTTCTTATAAATAGCGTATATATTATATGTAATACCATAAGGCAGTGGTTGCCCAGTGGTTATACGCTCGCTGGGATAACCGACTGAAGCAGGTTCAAATCGGAGTCCTGAATCACTGATATTGAAGGAAAACGTCGTGAGAAAACCTGCATGTCTAAGAAAACCTAGCAAGTTTTTGAAAGACATGAGTGCAATCTGGCAATCCTCACTTGGAAAGCGTTTTGAACTATGGCCCAATTCCCTCTGTTATACGTGGCCAGCACTGGGATGTAAAAAGGCTAAATTCATATATAATGAAATATGACATTAAAAAAAGTTGTTTTATTGACATTACAAAAAGACAATTCAATTTTATTTATCTGTATAGATAAATGGATTTAGTTTTCAATATATTCTCTAATACCAATTCCTAATAACCTATTTATTGTAAAAATGATAACTGGTTTAGAACTTACAAAAACTGTATAGATGAATGAATTTAGTTTTCAATATATCCTCTATTTCCAAATTCTTAATAACCTACTCATTGTAAAAATTATAAGTCATTTACAACTTATAAAAAATCTGAAATCATTTGTCAATCAGACAAAACTGCGTTGAAAACACTAGCTTTATTATTAACTTATAAGTAGTTCACTGACTCGATTACTCCACGTAATTTTCATCAAACTGTACATTGGCATTTACATGGGAAGTGTAATTGAAATTAAAGACCGCTTCGTACCCGACAATATAGTAATAAGCATGCCAAATCAGTGCCTTTTGGTAATGCGTCATAATTTTACATGAATCATGATCGATACAGATTCTTCTTATATAAGAAAACTAGCAACTCGCCCTCGCTTCGCTTGGGCTTTTTCCTAGATTTAGTACAGGCACAGCCGCGGGATCCGCTAGTTATGCATATAAACCTTCCTCTTGAATCACTCTATCTATTAAAAAAAACCGCATCAAAATCCGTTGCGTAGTTTTAAAGATTTAAGCGTACAAAGGGATATAGGGACAGAGAAAGCGACTGTGTTTTATACTATGTAGTGATTAACTTACCTGTAAAGTTTCTTTTACCTAGAGCTTAGAAAGCTTTTATTATAGATTTAAGAACTATATCTAAGCTTAGACTGGGCGGCGAAGCTTACATATTCTAGTAGAATACAGCATTTTCCTATAAGACATTGCAAGGATGGGATTAATACCAATCAGATAGATGTTAGTTCGGTACCTATTAACCTTATAACACCATAACTTTTTTTGAGCGTCTTTGGATTCGTATGGCTGCCATAAAAACCAATACCGGTGAAACCTACCCTATCTTAATGGGATGCTTTATTGTTCCTAAAGCACTCGACCATGAATTATTATATCATATAAAATAAAAAAATCTCGTGTCACAGTGTTTGTTATAGAACTCCCCCAAAACAGCTTGACCGATTTTTATGATTTTTTTTATATTTGGTAGGTCTAAGATAGTAGGCTAAATTTAATTTCCCTAGGTGATAAGAAAGGCATTACAGTACTACCATTTTTTTAATAATGCAGTGAGCAGTGAAAATGGTTTAAGAGTAATTTATTAATATGTAAGAGAATTAGGTGTTTAAAACGCGGTCGGAGCCGCGGGAATTGTTAGTAGGTAATAAGTATTACATTTTCTATCAACTTTTAAGTTCAAAAGAAACCTGTACGTCTGTACGGTCATCAAGCCTCATTAAGGTTAATTTAGAGTTTTGAGCGAAAATCGATTTATATATCGATATAAGTTCCGATTACGACACATTACGTGCCCCTTAGGCCATATTTATGAACATTTAATTTATAGCTTATAAGTTTTTAAAAAACGATTCGCAACGCTCTGATTATATGGTGTGGGAAGGTTTAAACACAAGTGCTGAAATACAAATGGTTACAATGTAGTTTTGTATCTGTGGGCTCATTCTAATGTACAATGTTACAAATATCATATGCATATTAAATGGAATGAAACTTTATTCAACTAGAGTTATGCAAGCAATTGTGAATGTTATTTTAATTTATAGAGCGTTAGTGGATTTAGTCCGGAAGTAGTAGTAGCACCAACTCGAAAAACAGCAGTTCTGCTAAGAAAAAATACTTTATTCTATCATTATAATCATTATAATTTGTATTATGATTACCACTTGTCTTACGGTGAAGGAAAATATCGTGGGGAAACCTGTGTGTCTTAGGAAAACCTAGCAAGTTTTTCGAAAGACATGTGAAGTCCGCCAACACGCACTAGGCCAGCGCGGTGGACTATGATCCCCTCGTACTGAGGGAAGCCCGTGCACAGCAGTGTGATGGTGGAGTGGAAAAATTGGTTTAAACAAAAATCACTCTATTTACATGAAAACACTTATTACTGACTTTGAACTATCGATATTAATATAAACAATATCTTAAATCATTAACATTGTATAAACTTAGAACTAGGAATCGAACTTGCGACCTTTCATATAAAACCTATGAATATTTATTATGATATCATCAATTGCATTCATTTATGCAGTGTAATATCAAACATATCCTGTTGATAGCATCTGCATTTAATTTACTATTAAAACTACTCGCGCCTTCCGCTCTATGTTCACTTTATCTTAGTAGCGGTTTGCTTTCGTTTGAGAAACTTATGGCTACATCGTATGACATATAGGTACATTGGCCTCGGTAGTAAAGTAGCTAGCATGTACGGTACATTCGGAGGTCCTAGGTTGGAGTCCCGAGTTAACCAAGTTTACTTATGTTATTAGTTTTTCAGTTTAACTACATGATCTTAATAGAGTTTTTAAATCACAGAAGGAAGTTTCTATTTTTCGCGTACGCTTCTCGCGTATTTTACTGATGTGAACTCGCTCCACTATATAGGTAAGACAGTAGATAGATCATAGATCATAACCTTCTTCAATAAGTATGTAAAATTAAAAAAAATGGGTTAGATTAAAGAATAAGCGCTTTCAAACAAACAAACTGTTCGAAGTTATACGGATATATTGAAGCATTAAATCAGCCCTTATTGATCACCTTGGACAAAGCCTCTCCATACAAGAAGATCCCATCCTCACGTCTAAAAATGCATGTTTATGAATTTCACTTACATTTTTCTCATTAGTTAGGCTCTCTCAAAACACATGGTATAAGCGATTATAATATTTAAAAAAATACATTCAAGACGAACCAGCTTAACTTTATTTGACAAGTAACATTGGGATATAAGCTTTTATATAACACTGGAATCAGCGCGAGTGAAATCGCGTGTTCCGCTAGTGTATAATACATATTAAATCTTCCTCTTGAATCACTCTCTTCAAACATCTTTTAAATATATCGGTTGCGTAGTTTTAAAGATCTAAGCATACATAGGGACAGACAGACAGCGGGAAGCGACTTTGTTTTATACTATGTATTGATAAGTATAAATTATTAAATAATCAGCAATCCAAGTAATTACTTATACACATATATATTACTTATAATTACCGTACTGGTTATATTTACAAGTTATTAAACGTAAATGCATCCGTTAAATTAAAACCACAGCTAATTTGTAACATTCATTATCTTAAAAGGTTTAAATATATTCCATTTGCAAGTAGTATTTGCGATAAATAGATAACTAGTATTAATTTTATTGTAATTACCATCTGGTTTATTGATCGTGATGAACTAGAGGTTCGAACTTCGAGTCTCTTTTGATGTAAATGTTTTAATACCCGAATAAAATTAATCGTTTATTTTATTGAAATCATTCTTAAAAACCCATTTAATTTTCGTCGTTTTTTATAAACACTGACATAATAGGATAACGTTATTTAAACTGATTTAGCTACATACATGCTTAAACAATAGCAGAATTTCTATATAATATATAATTAAATAATAATTTTTCTTATTAATATACTCCTGTTTGTGTGTGACTTAACACAGCACTATCTAGTTCTATAGTAAGCTACGAGACTACTTATACTAGATAGTTGATATACTACTCATATATTCTTATTATATAATTACATTATTATTGCTAATCACACAAATGAATACCAACGGCAATCGAACCCGCGACCCTCGCACAGCAAGTAGGGTCAATACAAACTGAGCAAAACGTCTTCTCAAATATGATTGTTATTTAGAAGAAAAAACAGCAAAGACTCTTCTTCACGCTACTTTGACTGGTATATTTGGATCCAGTGTGTTTCCTTTTCCGGTATTCAATTTTCGAAGACGTGAAGTCCGCCATCCTGCCCTTGGCTGGCGTGTTGGGCTATAGCCAGTTCCGTTCCCAGCTGTGCCACGTTAAAATCGGTTCAATACATTTAAACTACATTGCATCAAAATTTAATATATTATATAAATTTACTGTAACATTTTAAGTGAATTCAAATTAACTATAAAATAATGAAGTAATATAATTATTAACGCATTTCGTTAAAGACGTTGTGAAAATTAATTAGATTGATTTATTTCTGCACCTTCAAAAGTAATCGAGTGATATTTTTAATAACTAATATTAGCATTTATATTAGCTGTTTCATACATAAATTAGTTAACGTGAGTAGTGCGATGTGTTTAAAATTTTGTCATTAAAAATGTATATCATTAAATTAAAATAACTCCAGATATGATAAATATGAATTGAGAAATGTATCAAAGAGCTTCTGTAACGCTCCATTTAATGATTAATGATTCAGTCAAATGTTGATGATAAATGATGAAAAAATGATAGCAATTATAGTAGTAATTTGATTGTGGCAGTTTTAATTTGATTTTAAAATCCAGAACTGATGTCATTTACAGTTATATAAAAATATTTAATGTATTTGGTGTGTAATATATTATTTCATACGACAATGAACTATATCGATATTTTATAATGTACCAAATATGGTATTTAATTTTTATTTACCATAGGCCATTTAATAAAATTTAATAAAATTCTGATACCGTAAGACTTCCGGAAATGGAAAAAAATTCGGGCCTTATACCTCCTATAAACCCAAGAGAGGTGAAGGAAGCTCTACAAAGGATGTCCAACAAGAAAGCGATAGGACCTGATGGTATCCCAGTGGAAGCTTGGAAATGTTTACGCGAAAAAGGAATTGTACTTCTTACAAATTTGTTTAACTGCATGATGCTCTCTTCTAAAATGCCAGAGGCATGGAAATTGAGCACTATTGTTCCAATCTATAAGGGAAAAGGAAGCAAGTACGAGTGTAACAGCTATCGCGGAATCAAGCTTTTAAGTCACACTATGAAGCTGTACGAGAGAGTGATTGATAGCCGCTTAAGATCTGAATGCTGCTTGTCAAAAAATCACTATGGCTTTGTTCCCGGCTTATCGACCATCGATCCCATATTTGCTCTCAATACAATCGCTGAAGAATACCGTGCAAAACACCGAGCACTATATGTCGCATTCCTAGACATGGAAAAAGCATTTGACCGTGTCCCAAGGGAAACCATCTGGTGGAGTCTCCGTAAAAAAAACGTCCCCGAACGTTATATTAACATAATTGCCGATATGTATAGGGGAGCGAGATCGATGATACGGACGGTGGTGGGCGAGACAAAACCCATGGAGGTAACAGAAGGCGTGCATCAAGGATCTATAGTAAGCCCCTTTCTGTTTTGTCTGGTTTTGGACTCGCTCACCGAGACCGCGCAAAATTCTGCAGCATGGACATTTATTTATGCAGACGACGTGGCCATATGTAGTGAGACCAGAGAAGACCTACAGCAGGCATTGCTATCGTGGAAACATCAGTTAGAGGCCGGGGGCCTAATGCTGAGTGTTGCAAAAACCCAGTTCCTATGCTTCAATGAACCAGATTTAAATGACAGTCGATATATTTCAATCGACGATCATCAAGTAAGCATGTGCGATCAATACAAGTATCTGGGCAGTATAATGCACAATTCTGGGAATTTGGAGTGCAACATACAGCATAGGATAGCCGCAGCGTGGTTGAAATGGAGGGAACTGACTGGTGTCACATGTGATAGAAGGATGCCTGTAAAACTCAAGGGTTTAGTTTATAAAACCATTATAAGACCAGTCCTTATGTATGGCAGTGAAACGTGGGCCGTAAATAAAAAGCACGTCCGTACCATCCAAGTCGCCGAGATGAAAATGCTTAGGTGGATGTGCGGCGTCACCAGGCTCGATAAAATACGCAACGAGCACGTGAGAGGAAGCCTAGGAGTACGCGATATATCCGACAAGATGCAGGAAAGTAGGTTACGGTGGTACGGTCATGTGAAAAGGAGGTCACCAGACTATGTGGGGAACTTGGCACTACATCTCTCTATACCAGGTCGAAAGTCCAGAGGCAGACCCAAAACTAGATGGAGAGATGTAGTGTCAAAGGACATGAAGGAGTGCAGGCTTTCCGAAGACGATGTCTCTGATAGAGCGAGGTGGAGGAGCGAAATAAGGAAGGCTGACCCCACCACCATGTGGGATATATAGCTAGGAAGAGAGAGAGAGATAGGCCATTTAATAAAATGGCTAGAAATAAGGTTTAAGTCCCGTCATATAAAATTGTGATAAAATGTGTACAGCCTATATTACCCGAGTCACTATTACGTATCTATTGACGACTTATTCATTAAAGTGACGACACGTGTGGCGCAGTTTATAGTGAACCAACTTTCTTGCGCCAGCGGTCGCAGATTCGATTCCCGCTGGGGGCATCTATTTGTTAAACTCGGATGTTTGCACTCCAGTCATGGGTGTTTATATTGTTATTATGTATGTATTTAAACTTATATATGTAGTATATCAACTATCTGGTTACTGATATACACAAGCTTCCTTCGTAGCTTTTAACGGATCTAGATAGCACTGTGTGTGATAATGTCTCAACATATTTATTTATTTTTTTAAAAAAAAATCGGTTCAGTAGTTTAGGCGCTGCGGTAGAACATACAGCTACACATACATACATAGTCATACATTTGTAAAACTCCTCATACATCCAAAATCTTTTAATTTCTTGGTATTGAATAATATTACTAGTAAACGGTAAAGCTAAGATGACACTGTGCATTTTATTTTCTCCTGTTCCTGGGATGTAGGTCAGATCGCGGTACGACAATAAATAGAGCATTTGACTTTAACCTTACAGCGATTTAAAATGGATACTGTGGCTGTCACGACCTGCAATACGAAGAATGAGTTTTGGATGCGGTATATTATTGTACAATTTTTCTTTTTTATTCGATTGCGACAAAATCGGATAGTTTAAGGTACAAATAAGAACTACGAATACCTTTTTAAACTTGAGAACTGCAGGTAGTTATACCACATACATAAAATTTATTGCAAAAGCCAACACTAACCACTAAAATTCAACTTAACCTCTCCTATAGGGGACTCGAAATCGCTTACGCATTTAACGACGCTTGAACTTCAGATTTGACGAAGCCAAAATAGGCCACCTCCTTATGAATTTCTTGGATTCACCGACTGGATTGCGGTATGCTAATAAGCTAAGAAAGTTGAACTAACTTACGAACTTATGCTAAAAATCTCCCTTGAATTACTAATTTAGTAATAAATAAGTTCTCAGAAGAACTACCTTCCGTTGGTAGATTCTTCACGGACTATTACATACGAAATTTAGTACATACGTTTAATGAGATACTCGTAGTATGAGTTTCTCTTGATCTCGCTCACGGACAGACAGACTTATAAAAATTCTGAAAACTGTATGCAATTAAAAAATAAAAAAGCGGCCTCTGTATTTATAATAATGAAATACAAGTAGATTTTAATAAAAAAATTAAGTAAAGTTTTAAATATCGTCGATCGAATTGCTTAGATTTATAAAAAAATGTTGGAACATAATTACACACAGCACCATCTAGTTCTGTGGTAAGCTACGAAGCTTGTGTTACGGATACCAGATAGTTGATATACTCTATGACTGGAGTACAAACATCCGAGTTTAACAAATGAATGCCCCCAGCGGGACTCGAACCTGCGCCAAACGAGTCATCATTATATTTGATCATACTATACTTATAAACTTGATGCCTTTTGGAATTTTCTAACATCCACGGCTCCGTGAGAACCTACAAACTGGCGCATCGAGTTTGGGCCACGTTTGCGCTATCGCGTCGCTTTGTAATCATCCGATACTTTTGCCATCCGTTGATTTATCACTTACAGTATAAGGATATATTTTGTTATCGGGAAAATTTTGCACGCTCTGAAATACAATCGTCACGAAATTCGTTCAATATTATGGGAATAAAATTGATTCATATTTAGAAATTGTTCTAGATTTTAAGAACTGTGTTATCTTTAAACATTTTTATATTAATTGTCTTTATAATAAAATATTAACATAGCATTATTTTTTGAAATTCAGCGAGTTAAGTTAAATGCTATAAACATAGCTTTAAAATATTTTTCTTCTCTGTTTAAATGGACACTTTAGAAAATGAATTTCCACTTATTCTTTTACCGTACAATAATAGGTTATAAGAATAATAAAAATAATAATAGTTCAAAAGAGAAAATGAAAAAAATCGACTCGTATCGTTTTATATGAAACTAATGCATAATTATGAATAAATAAATAAATAAATGTTGTGACATTAACACTCAGCACTATCTAGTTCCAAGCTACTGCGTTTGTTTTATGGATTGATACATTGATAAACATGGACCGGACCCATACAATCATTCTTGCTTATCACATAAATGAATTCCCACTGCGGAACTCAAACCCGCGACCTCTGTCATAGCATGAAGAGTCACTACAAATCCAAACGTACCGTCAAAAAAAGTGTATGATTATTTTATAGCTAAATATACATACTAATCGATTAAATTTATAGAAATTTCAAAAATGAACACAAACTTATTTATGCATCTTCGGCAGAAAAAAATCGGAGTTTTTAAACTCATATTTAACTTGCAAAATATCAAAAAATGTATAAAAGAAGTGAGAACTCTTGTATATTCTCTTTATGATACGATGCTTAATAATGATAGGTCATAATTTGTTCAAGATGCTCCAGTAGTAGGTAATGGCAAGCAACGACATGAGCTTTAGGCTGTAGTGAGTGAGGTCTACGTATAAGCGAAAAGCGATTTTAAGTAAAAATTTTAATAATTAGCATAATTTTTATACTGATTCTAGTACTCCTTAAATAGTATTATATATGCATTTATTAATTTAATAAATATAGAAATTTTAATTATAACAGTACATGATGACACGTTTGGCTCAGTTGGTAGTGACCCTACTTCTGCGCCAGCGGTCGCGGTTCGAGTCTCACTGGGGGCATTTATTTGTTGAGGACGAATGTTTGTACTCCAGTCATGGGTGTTTATATTTATAATATTATGTATGTATATAAAATGTGTATGTGCCTATCAACTATCTTGTACCCGTAACACAAGCCTCATAGCTTACCTCGGAACTAGATGGTGATATTGTAATAATGTCAATGTCAAAAAAACATTACTTTCATGAGAAGTTGCTATATAAAATTTCCGACATTTTATCACAGAAAAGATGAATTCACTTTTTTTTTCAGAAAATAAAAGTTCCTCTTTATAGAAAAGAAAACAATAACTGTTTTAGCCTGACTCGAGAATCAAACTTGCATCCGATGCATAATTGTAACGTATATTAGTTTTATGATAATACCGCTACCCGCTATTATTTTGGGCCGGTTTGGCTAAAAATATAAAATTTTATGTGCACTGCGAAGGAGATCAAATTAACCGACACTGAAAAGTAAGTGTTATTGCTTAATTTGAGCATAATCGTAACAGTTTTTGATTTTATCCAACACTGTGAAATTCATATGCTTTAAGGTGATATTTCGGCGATTTTGAAGATATCAAAAGTATTTTAACAGTTTTTACGAGGAATTTATATGGACTTCTTATTAACCCCCTAATAAGGTAATGTGTACTTCATTTTTAGAATCTTAAAATTTTTATAACTTAATTTCGATGTAAATTGAAGTATAATATGACGATTCTTCGATGCAAACGTAATTTTGGTTTTGGTATTGGTAAGGTTCCAAATAATTTATTATATAAGAACACACTATAGTGTGATTTTGATTTTATAGTACGAAATATTTCTGTATTGTTGAAAATATTGTGGTTTTAATGGGATCTGCTACAAATAAAATTCAGCCTTTATCTAATATTATTTTTTTAATAGAGAAGGATTAAACTTATTAAATTATAGTCCACCACACGTGGAATAACTTGTTGCTGGCTTTTAAATTTTGCAAGCATTTTTAGGGTCTATAAATTAATCATGCGCACAGTATGTTCACTGTGTTACCCTATATTATATGCAAAGAAAAAGTACATGAAAATTGCTATCTATATTGCTATAAATCAAAGTTATCAAAAGAACTACCGGTTCTATTCATATTTCGTATGTATGTATAGCTTTTTTTAATTAAAAGTATAAGTATTATATAAAGTATGTATAAGTCTATGTATATATAAGTGAAAAAATAAAATCACTAATTCCTTAGCATATGTGGAAAACAGTTTTTTAAATTAAGAAGCTTTCTAAGCGATCCCTTTTGCTGTACCCAGTAAGGGGTCGTCCATAAATCACGTGATGTTTGAATGGGGGGGGGAGGGGGTTCGGAAAAAATCACGAAATATCACCAGGAGGGAGGGGGGGTGTAGTGAGTTATCACGTGATTTTTTTTTTACTCACCGTTGGGATTATCCCGCGCGCGCGCCGCGACAATCGCCGAACTTTTATAATAATAAGCCTAGTCACCTCCAAAACTTCTCTGAAAAGACCTGTACGGGAACTACTATTGCAAGAAATGGCACTATTAAAAGCTATGCTATGCTTTAAAAAATCGTGTATTATAAATTCTTCAACAGATGATAAGACCAATAGGATGGGCCAAACATTCCCCCAGACACACGAAGCGTCGCTATTAGTAAGAAAGGAAGTGTAATAATGAACGGATTGGTCTTAATCGCTTTGGATTACTTATAAAAAGTATTGACTTACTTCCATTAATATCATGTATAAAAATTAAGACATACATAAACTATAAGTAACGTTACATTGTTATAGTAGTAGTAATAAGTTACAGACGGACGAATTATACATTTTTAATGATATTCTCAAAAACTTTTACTATATTTACATATGTGAATATCAGCACTGAAAGTTTAAGAAAAGTGAATACTATTTTGATTTTGACTTAACTTTAGCACCGGGTGATGTACCCAGTGCTCAAAGTTAATTGACCGTCGGCCGAAACTAGAGGGTATGCATACAGTCAAAGACCATACATAAACCACCTAATCCCAATGATTTTGTTAATGAGAAAAAAGAAAATTCTGGCAGGATTTTAGTCGAGTCGTAAGGATTCTGTAGGTGCTAGTGCACAAAAAAAGCTACGGAAAAGTAAAATTTCACGATTATTATTTTGTCATATTTTTACATTTTTATCACGGTGCTTAATTTACCAAAATTATATTAGATTATACGTGTTAACCTTTATTTAAAAATAATATTCAGATTTTTTAAGGTACTTTGTAAAAAAATACACGTGATTTTAAGGGGGGGGGGGGGGGTAATCTTAAACCTCACCACGTATCACCATGGGGGAGGGGGGGTCTAAAAAGTTGCTTAAAAACATCACGTGATTTATGGACGACCCCTAAGTTGGCGTTGTATCAATTTAAGCTCTACAAATATTCAATCGATAACCACGAAATAAAAATAAAACTTGCCTTCTTTAAAGTAATAATATTGATGAATATTATGTGCTTTATAAATAAATTGAAACATCAATAAATAAAACCGTTACGAATTCATACTAAAAGAGAAATGATCGGGAGAATCCGATACCTTGATTGTGAAATACGTCCTGAAAATCGATACAATATACATATTTTTATTTATTTTTGATTAAAAGCAATAAATATGTAACTGTGGGTAATCGATTTTAATTGCTTTCGCAAATAATCGATATTAATTTTTATGCAGACGCAATAACGTCACAACGATTTATCGTATTATTCGGGATGATTTGTTTTATTGCTCTTACGTTACATTTTGGTTGGTTTAAAATATTGAAACATACTTTTCAAGAACCAGAAGCGACATTTATTTGATTTAATATTAATATTTGTATGTATTCGAAATACTATATTTTCTTAGGTTTACGCGAATATTTGACATTATAAATGAAACTATCTTTTAGGGAACTAAAAATCAAAATAAATCCGTGATAAAATCCAAAAAGGTTTATACTCAAAATACATTTAAAATTCAACCATTCTTAAATATTACTACGATACGATATTATTCAATAGAACTACTTAACAGAATTTAGACTTGGACGTAATTTAACGTCCCACAGCTAGGCCCACCTTCAATACGAGGAGGAACAGGCCATAGTCCACCGCGCTGGCCTAGTGCGTGTTGGCGGACTTCACATCTCTTTCGAAAACTTGCTAGGTTCTCTCAGACATGCAGGTTACCTCACGATGTTTTGCTTCACTGTAAGGCAAGTGGTAATCATGATACCGTGGATTTGAACCCGTATCACTCGGTTATCCCAGCGAACGCGTTACTGCTAGGCTATCACTGTCAAAATAATAATAAATAAATGTGTTAGGACTTTACCCCGACTACTTTGATCTATCAGCTACGTTACATATATACACACTGTATACATAGACACTCAACAACTTTGCTCTACACTTTCCCTAACAAGTTACACATTAGTCTCCCAGGGTATATAATTATCACAATTTGCCACGATCGAGCATCGAATCGGCGACCCCCCGCACAGCTACCGTAGCGTCGTTAAATCTTACTTATATAGCAATAACACATAATCCTTTACTTGGCTATCGCTAATAGTGACTTATGTACACTTATGTAAAGAATTTCTTTATGGGATATAAGTCTATAAGAAAACGCTCTATGGTCACATCCTACACTTATTAAAATAATATGTTTATGTGGATATTCTTGTATTTTTTTAATATTAAAAAAAAAGTTTCACAAATGTTAAAATTTTATTCAAGTTCAAAAAGAGTGGCGATAATATGTATAAAACTTTCTTTTATATAAACTTAATCAAATCAATCATAAGTTACTTTAATCGTTGCTTAAACTTTTTGAAATTGAGCATTTTGGCGACCGTAAAGATAGCATCCTCGCTGAATTGTTCACTTTAGACGATGTTTTAATTAAAACATAATCAATACATATAATAAAATACTAACCGAATCGAATATATAAAATTAATGGTTATTGGAAAATCTTATTGAAATAGTCATTATTACTATCGACACATAGATATATTATGTCAAATGTTTAGTTGTTACAATTTTTGTCTGACTATCTATCTGTCTGTGGCTACATTACAATAAAACTACTAAACCGATTTTGTTTTTGGTATTACGGTAATAGCTGATTAAATAGAATAATATTACCGTTTAAACATATAAACTAGGGAACGAAGTCGAGCAGAGCGAGGTTGAATAACTAGTGAATAAAATTATAAAACCTCATAGTTACATACTAAATATTAAATTTAGGTACTATTAAAAGATATTCTTAGAAGTAAATAAATGAATAATAATATATTAAAAAAATTAGTCATGTCCATTGTTTTCTTTCGCCACATCTTATATCACGGTTTTTTCTATATAAATAGTTACGCAAATATGTCGGCGTTTAAAGGTGAGAAATAGTATTTAGTAATAAAGTGAATTTTTTTTAATTAGTTTCCTTAAAAGTTATAAAGCGGTACTATAAATCGCTGTAGGTGGTTGCTTTTTTCATATAAAAACTACTGTTAGTTATAATTACATTTATTACTGTGACAAGTAGATATTTACTTTGTCTATTATAAACAGAAAAAAATGTATGTTTGTATGTAACTAAAAATCCGATCCGAATCGATTTAGATAAAATTTTGTAAGATAGTTTGAAGACATAGGTTGGTCCTGGGAAGGACATAGGATTATTATTATCCCGGAAGTCATCCTTTGTGACGGGTGGAAAGTTGGTATGGGGAATTAATTATTTCTCAAATAAATATTTAGTTAAGTTTTTTTTTGAAAATGAATATTGAATATCTAAGTAAATAAATACTGATTACGTCACTTTTAATAGAAGTATATACATAAAAATCCGCAATTTATTTATTATATGATTTAAATCA
Source organism: Boloria selene (assembly GCA_905231865.2). Classification (NCBI taxonomy): domain Eukaryota; kingdom Metazoa; phylum Arthropoda; class Insecta; order Lepidoptera; family Nymphalidae; genus Boloria; species Boloria selene. The sequence goes on from HG993145.1 coordinate 1,354,041, forward strand.
CTTAAAATTAATAACCCTAACCGGGAATGAACCGGCACTTAGCCTTACTGCATAAGAAATAGAAAGCCTAGCTGAAACGATTTGAGAAAATAATTTTAATTCTGTTTCTGAATCTGAAACATAGTTTAGTAACAACATAAATACTTCTCGCTTAGGACTTTGTATTTCGAATTGGCATAATATGTTTTAAACGCGTCTGTAAAGTGTGAATGTCATGGTAAATAACGATTGAGTGAACATAGTGAGAGACCCCACGGGTGTGTACTAGTAACTAAAGGGGACTATACAATAAATATATTTGTTTCGTGAAATTTAAATTATTCTTTATTGCTCTATAAAAACATATGCAGTAAGTTAAAAACAATTTTTGATTGCAACGGTGGACTTATCTCTAAAAGAGATCTCTTCCAGCTAACCTTTTTTTATGAGAAATAGTGTTATAGAGCAGGCCTTAATTGAGCAGTGATTTACATAATATAATATAATCTATACTAATATTATAAAGAAGTAAAGTTTGTGTGTTTGTTAAATTGTAAGGGGTAATCTCGGGATCTACTGAACCGATTTTAAAAATTCTTTCACCAATAGAAAGCCACATTATTGTCATAGGTTATATAAAAAACCGAAAAATAAAAAGGCTTTTACGTGGTAGTCCGTTTTGCAAAGTGAATCGGAGAAAAAACGGTTGAATGATAGCGTTTCTTATGAACGCTGCCTTAACTATGAAAGATATATTTTTGAGTTCTAGAGAAAAGATGTGGAGCTTGAAAATGCCTACAAAAAAGTCAACGACAGCATGTCTAACTTTTATATATTTTAAGTTACAAAAAGTAGTTTTTTTAATATTAGTATAGATAACACTCTGTACTAAAAAAGGATTATTAACATTATATATTATGGGCACGGGTCAGCTAGTATGATATACGGATAATTAAAAATATAAATATATAGTACCTTACAATATACATACATACATACAGTATACATACATATATATACATACTAAAATAAATAATATCTATATAATATAATACACTACTATACGAGTAGGGAGAATGTGAAAAGGAGAACGGAGGTATGAAGGAGAATTGGGATATAAACTTAAAGCTTTTTTAAGTTCAAGCAAACTTAATAATTAGTGTCTGTATTTTCTTAGACTTAAATAAACTTATTTTTTATCTATATAATGTCTTTAAGACCTATAAAAGCTGAGTCTCTCCCGTGACCATGCTTGCTGTAAAGCATTCGAAAGCTCGTGAACCAAGAATCATATATCATAATTCGAAACGGTAATCTGAAAAGTCTAGAAAGAAAACAAAATCTGAAAAGGTATTTTCATTTGTTTTTTTTATCGAATAAAATAAACTACCCTTTAAATGTATGTATATTTATAAAATTTAAAAATAAAAAATATAACAATGGCGGACTCAGCATTAAACTTATGATAAAGTGTAAATATATTGTTGAAAAACTGCGATTTGGAAGAAGGTTGATAGAACAGTAGCCACTGTTAGGCGCCAAGGGAGTTACATTTTTGGATTCTAACAGATACTTGAAAAGGTTAATTTATAATATGTATATAAATCAATATGCTTATTTATTTCAAGTGCAATGAATAATACCTTTTAGTGATAAATAAAATCTAATAAATTTAGATGTTCCTCAGTGAAGGCAGCAGGTATAGAATACCAGTAATAATTTCTTAAGGACATCGCACTAGCTATATTTTGTTTATTTGAATTTCTGATCAATTTACATTGTACATATTTTATTAAACGTATTTTTAACGTTGCATACATATAGATAGAAATAACCAGTACTAACTACTAAGACCTAATGTAATCTTCCCGATGGTTGCCATCCGAGGCAGACCTCAATAACCATGGGGTTATAATACTTTCTTAGATTTACGCAAATTTACTTATTATGATTGCTGTAAAGAATACGAAACGTCGGGAACCAAAAATCCGAAAAGATAGTTTCTATTAAATAACCATAGGGTTGCTCCCTTGGCAAACTGTGCTATGAAGAGAAGTACCAGGAGTAGGCCGCATGGTACACTGAGGTAGACCTTCTCCCAGTACAACTTATGGCTTCACTATCGGCTATTCTAATTAGTCAAATCCCATTTAAAAGCATAAAACTACTTACTCGTAATACTTATATTAAATTATTTATCTAAATTCAACGTGAATGTTTAAACTACAAAATCTGTAAGTTACTGGCTGTTTAAGTTCGCAATATAGTTACCATAAAGTTTGATTTCTTGTTCGTTGTTATTTGCTTTTTTCCGAACTTTCTTTAAGATCTTGAGCATTTATCTTTTTTTTTTTTATGGTAAAAAGGGGGCAAACGAGCAGGAGGCTCACCTGATGGGACGTGATCACCTCCGCCCATGGACATCTGCAAGCCAGGCTTGCAGATGCGTTGCCGGCCTTTCAGGAAAGGGAGGGATGGAGGAGGGAGGGAAGTGGGAGGGAGGGGGGAACGAAGGTGGAGGATGAAGGGAAGAGGGAGGAGGAAAGGAGAGTGGGCCTCCCGGACTCTCACTCACCGGACGAAACGCGACAGCATAGCTGCCACTTCACGCCGGTCTTCTGTGAGAGAGTGGTACTAATGAACTATACGGGGCGTGCCGGCCCATTCGGTTGCTACCCGAAGGTAACAAGCATGGCACTACCACTTTAAAACAAATCCTCGAGAAAAACCTAGTAGAGTTCAAAAAAGGCAAAAAATGACTGACCTTACGTTATTACAATAAAATTTCATATACAAAAAGTTAATATAGAACGAAATTCAAGGCATATTTCAATGAAGGGGTAAAAAACTATGCATAAAGTACCTTTCACATGGGAACTGTAATCAACGCGTGCGCAGACATTAAAGCAAAAAGTGTGCAAATTGAATGAGCCGCAATTATACGAAATGACCGACACAGTTTTAGTGCTACTATATTATAATAATCAATCACAGTGCGACTATAAAAAATCGAATTAAATCGGAAAATGTTTTAATAAATACTAGTGGTATACCCTCGCTTCGCATGGGTGTGTCTTAGGCCCTTTGACTCCCTTTTTTTTCTTGTAGAAGGGATAGATTCAATTTAGTTTAGAGTTTTTAAATGTATTTGCTTGTAAAAACGTCTATTTGAATTTATTTATATTTTAAATTTTGAAATATTTATTAATAATTGTTTATGAAGGACAATTTGATTATGATTGACACATTATACAGGTTGTCACGTGATGAAAAAGTATTTTAATGTGTAATGTAATAAAATATAAAAGGTATGTATGATATTCTCTATCGATTAGTTTAATGAAACAGTCAACTGTAAAATTTAAGTTTCTAAATCGATTTTTACATGTTCCATCCCTTTTCGCTCAGTTTGTAGTGACCCTAGGTGTGTGTGGTCGCAGGTTCGTTCGTGTTCGTTTATGAAGAGCAAGACTGTTTGTATCCCAGTCTTGGGTGCTTATAATTATAATCTTATATATAAAATTCTCGTGTCACGGGGTTCGAACTTGAACTCCTCCGAAACGGCTTGACCGATTCTCATGAAATTTTGTGAGCATATTGAGTAGGTCTGAGAATCGGCCAACATCTATTTTTCATCCCCCTAAATGTTAAGTGTAGTCCACCCCTAAATTTTTATTTTTTATTTTTTAGACAATTTTTTTTTCCTACAGATCAACCCAATGAGGTTGATTAGCAATTAAAAAATGAACGCGGGCGAAGCCGCGTGTACAGCTAGTATGTATAGAATAAATTTATATATGTATGTGTAATAATTTTACTGACTCGCCATATCTTTTAAGTAATTTGAACTTCAGATGTCCTTCTCTTAAATATACGCGTAACAAATCATTGTTTTACCTACCAATAACTAGAACTAAACATATTATGCAGAATACTTTATTGTTACATTCCTGTAATTTATATAACAACAAGTTTGTTAATATAGATATAAATTTAATGACTATAAGTAAATTTAAAAAACTCGTAAGAGAAATTGAAATTGTTAGCCTTTACTGTTTTTTTTTCTCTACACTTCTATGTCAATGATAATTTAAATGTTATATTTTTTTTTCTTTTATTTTCTTGTCTACTCTATGTGTATGCGTGTTTAAATTAGTGGAAACTTTGCTGGTTTATGTTATATTTTATTTGTTATGTGCCTACTTACATTATAATACTGTGTGTTTCCCAAATAAAATATAATAATAAAATAAAATAATAAAATAAATAAAATATGTGTAGGGTATCAATTATCTGGTATCCATAATATAAGACACGTAGCTTACAATGACACTAGATACTGCAGTGTTAATGTTCAAAAATATTCAACAATTATTATTATTTATTTATTTATTATTCGGAAGACAAACAGTATTTAATTACTTATAAAACGAGAAAAAAAAACATACCTATACCAATTAAGTCTTCACAATTTACAATTTCTAAAGGTAGGTGTTAGCTTAATTAAAACATATAATTATATTACAGTACATAAAAATGAATAAGAGAATAAAATAAAAACATTACGTAAAAGTTCTAGATAAAATTTAGTTATAATGCACACAAATAGAAAATAAAATAAACTAAACCGAATAAGATAACGTGACTTAAAACTTTTTCAGCTTATACATATTCAGCAGGTACTTCGTATATTTTCCAAGCAAATCACAATATATATACGCAATAGCCAGTTTACATTATAACGTATACAAAAACCGATACGATAGAATGTAAACGTGTTTTTGTTCAAACCGCTGCAAAGCAATAACTCATCCTGATGGATTCTAATTGAAAATAAATTATATCTCACTAAAACATATTTAGTTCGGACATTTCAAAATTAATTTCTTAAGTGACGACCGTTCGACGCCTGCCTACTTGGTAGTAAGTTTGGTTCCCGTATGAGGCAAGTTCTATTAATCATCATTAAGTGTAAATATACGGGCATCTTATACACATATATTCTGTATTGCACTTGCACAATAAAATTAAAATATACATACATAGCTTAAGTACAATTAAGTTTGAATTTATTCAGTTGTATGCAGCTTTAAACTATCGGAAAACATAACAAAATCTTATTTTATTTATAGGAATTTTCATAAATAACGTTTTTAAGACACTCTTCTCAAAGTACATTTTGACCATTTTATTATTACAAATTATCAACTCTATTCTTCCAACCTGTGTAAAAATTTACTATCCTAAATAAATAATAAAATAAATAAATATGTTGAGACATTATTCCACCCAGCGCCATCTAGTTCCGTGGTAAGCTACGACGGAACCTTGTATTACGGATCCCAGATAGTTAATATACTACTTATATAAGTTTAAATACATACATATTATAAATATAAACACTCTTGACTGGAATACAAACATCCGATTTTAACAAATGAATGCCCCCAGCAGGACTCGAACCCGCGACCGCTGGCGCAAGAAATTAAGATCACACAAAATAAATCAAATTTATTTTTTAATAATTAAAATATAAACCCATACTCCTATCCCACTAACGGAAGAGAAATTAGCCCACCACACCAACTTTCAGCATAACGGGTAACACTCCTAAAACGTAATGTCGTAACTACTTATAAAGTTGTAAACATCAATAAAATTTCAAGACAAGACATGAGCAATAAAATTACTTACTCAAGTAAATAATTGTAGCTTTAATCATCCTAGCAAATATCCTCTAAATGTTTAACATTTATGCGGTATGGATGAAATTGGACGCACCCATGTAAATACCGTCATACATCAGTGTCAACCCATTCATCGAATCTGGCATTTTGAACCTTATTTTTAAATAAAATAGAGGTTATTCTATCAATTTCTTCTTTAAACAAGAAAAAAACTCAGTCATCTGTGCGTTTGTGCGGTGATTTCTTTTAAACCATATCATTAATTTTAATGGGATTTATACCATGAATTATAGAATTTCTTTGAGAAAAATGACATTTTCAATTCCTAATTTTTTTATATTAAGATAAAATAGTAGAATTTTTTTAAGTTACTGAGTGATTAAGTGCAGTAAAGCAAAGTAAGGGCAAGTCACTAGTTAGTCCATATATTACAAGTCGTTACGTTTTCGGGTGCTATAACCGTTATGGTTTAAAATTATTACTTAATGACGATGCGCTAATTTCTCGAAATTTTGGGATTCCCCATTATTTTTAAGTAGGTACATATTATACTTTATATTTATAATAAATATATAATATATTTTAATATATGTTACCAATTATGATTAACTTTATGGACGCAGATTCGAATCTCGGAAGCATAATGTAGGTTAAATAGAAAATTGAACTGAATTTTTTATTGATTAAGTTAGGAGATTGATTTAATGTTAAGAACAAACCAATAGTTTCGAGACGAAAAACACCACTAAAATTCTTATGTATGCATGTCATAGCGTACATAAATCTACGGAACCCTGTGTGAGAAAATTCGTTAATAACGTTAATAGCCTAATTTTTCTCCCAGTTTTACCTGTCCATCGAATAAGTGGAAATTCTCAAAATGATATAATGCAAGCTAACCTTTACCCGTTCTCACGAATGACTTAAAAACGACTCGATTGATGATTTTAATAAGTCATGTACCATGTTAAAATTATGGTGTGCGAAATATATCTTATGGAGGATGTGTAAATGGACCAGTTGAGAGAAATTTTAAGTTTTTTACATCTTCACCTACTTTCCATTGAAGAGTTAAGATTGAAAATAAAACATTCTTAATTAAATTAAGTATCTCTCGTTCAATAAGGAAAATTCTTATAAAGATTTAATATATTTTTATACTAGTTTTAGTTTGCGGCTTCGTTCGCGTAGTAAGTGGCGTGGGGTTAAAAGTCACATAGTCTATCTTCGTCCACAGTATGCAATTTATGCACTTGAAAAAATTTATCGAAATGTGTTCAGCTCTTTAATCGTGAAAAGGTGAAATAGACAGAGTTAATTTCATCTTTATAATATACAAGGGATTCACCCTCCTCCGCATGTTTTCTAGCTACTACGTTTTAAGTAACTATTATAGTAATGAAACTATCTTTTCGGATTTTGTCGCGGATTTATTGATTTCCAAATAAATCCGCGACAAAATCCGAAAGGATAGTTTCATTCATAATGTCAAATATTTGCGTAAACCTAAGAAAGTATTATACGTATAGATTTCTTAGAGATTTTTTTCCCGCAATATAAAGTATTCTATTTATTGACCTGCCAGCTATCATCATAACAAATGTCATTACAATATGACCAGTAGTTTTCTCATAATGCACTCACAGACAGAAAAAACCTAAAAACTATAGATTTCGTCACCTAAAATCTATAAATCAAATATTTTATTCAGCGTAAAGATTGTTACAATTTCTTACTGAACGTCATGAGTCTACTACCAGTTCGGAAAGAAATAACCTCTGACCTGAGAAGAACTGGCTAAAAAAACTCAGCGGTCCACTAATATTATTTTTTTATCTTAATCTCACTCTTTTTCAAATGAAATTGCAAATTAACAATAATTCTATATGTTGAAATAGCCTGGCGGTGATCACATCATTCCCAAGGCGTACTGTCTTCTAAAAAATCGTTAATCGAATAACAGCCATTAGTTCAAACAAACAAACGTTCCTTCACATTTTTTTATTTGGCAATAGAAGCTTTTTGAAAGATTTCTGGGATCATGTTGTATAGACGTATACATTGTCCATAAAAAGAATTAATAAGAATCTGTATCGAAAATAATAACTACTTATTTCAATAAGATTTTCCAACATACTTAAGGTTCACTTAGAATTTTATTAAATGTATAGATAATAATAATAAAATATAGATTACATTTAGCTTTAAAAGTTGTAATAACTATAATAAACTGTTGATTATTAAAACATTCTTTTCTTGCAATAATCCATTACTTCACTTACCTTCTGCCACAAATATCTAATAATCCCATACGTAAAATCGTAAAAGTAATTCAAGTTTAAAAACTAACATCACTAATGTCGTATTAACTAAGACTTAATTCTATGAAAATAAAATTTTATGGGAAAAATAATATGACAATATATTTGAAGGCACGTTTGGCGCAGTTTGTAGATACCCTTCTTTCTTTTACCAGCGGTCGCGGGTTCGAGTCCCACTAGGAGCATTTGTTAAATTCGGATGTTTGCTAACAAAATGACAAGACCAGGTTAACAACACGAAAGCTTTTAATTAGTCTATTAAGCAGCACTAGGTACCCCTTTAGAATGAAACTTTTGAATATCTTCATTATTTATATCCAATCAAAAACCAAAAAAGTAAGTTCAAGCTTCTAGCTTTAAAAATTACGTAATTTCCATACACAATTTCATCCCCTATTTCAACCCCTTAAAGCCCTTTATTCGCGTTGCAAAGTAGCATATATCTCTCAGGCTCTATACTTTCTATGCACCAAACCTCAAATTTAAATCGTTTCAGTAGTTTTGGTGTGAAAGCGTGACAGACAGACAGTGTTACTTTAGCATTTATAATATTAGTAAGGATAAAGATAATAAGAGCTTTTATTTATTATGATAGTTTAACAAACAATTAGTCATAAATAATATTTTGAAACTATAAATATCGAATAATCAAATTATTTTTAATGTGAACGAAACGATTTGTTATAATTGTATGGGTGCACGCTCGTTACTTCTACATTCTAAATAGATTGAAGGGATTTAGATGAAATTTAGTAGATACTACTGCTACTGAATAATGCCAAAAACGAACCGGAGTTGAGTAGTTAATAAAATAATAAATCACTCGTGACAGCCAGAGGGATGTGGAAAGTTAAAACGCGAGTTTAAATCCAGTAGGCCGTCAATAACTTGACGTTTTTTACCTCAGTTACTTTAAGGATTTTGCACACTGTTTCAAAGACATATAAAGCTAATCTTAGCTTTTGCGAAGCCATATTTAAATAGTGTAAGTCGTCGTAATGTACTATGAATTTGGTCCAAATTTGGAATGAAAAGTACAACCAGATCCTATCACTTTTGATTTTTCTGGGATTTATTTTGATTATTGTTTCCAAATATTTATTTACAATAGCACCATCTAGATCCATGGTAAGCTACGCGGCGGGACTCGAACCTGCAATCGCTGGCGCAGATTGTAGGGTAACTACCAACCGATCCAAACGAGTCGTTTCAAATGATTTACAGCAATTATAGGAGAAAATGCCAAATAATCAAAAATCTAAGGAAATATTATATCATACATATATTATCGTAGAGTCTAGCAACTTACCCTCGTTTCGCTCACTTTCGTCCAAGCCAAGTACGTACAAATATAGATTTGAACTCTGTATCGATAATAATGACTGTTTCAATAAAATTGTACAAAAAATCATTAAATTTTCGACTTAATTAGAATTTTATTATAACATGGACTTATGTATAATTAATACATAAATTAATTAAGACCAAAAGCAAAGTCTTTGTGAAACTCCTACTTTCCTCTCTCTTGGTCCTTTAACTCTATATATAAAAGAAACTATATGATATAATCGCAGCTGAATTTATTTATTAAATTTGTTCTTTTCTAATAACTAGTCATTTTATTAGAATAAACGTCATCTTATAATATTTTTAGTACCGATTATACCATAATAAAGCAAAATAACATTCAAAAATGCATATACTCGTTAAAAATAATGACAGACTTACATACATTACTATACTTATAGTAAATATGCCAGTATAAAGGAGTGTATAAAATTAAATTGTTTTCACCTGAAGATGATATTTTGAGGAAGCAGGTCACATCGTTCTCTTAAATCGAATTATACAAGAACATGTGTGATTATGGTTCTATACTAGCTTTAGCCTGTAGTTTTACTTACTATTTAATATTAAATTTTTGTATGTTTGTTACTTCTTTTAATATAAGCAGCTGGACTGATTTTGATGGAATTTAGTACAGCGATCGATCTCACTAGACGTGACCTCCTCACCTATGCTGATAAAGAGAGGGAAGAGTAAAGAGCGATTACCTCTCAAATAAAATACATGTTTCTTTAGTAATAATTTATTTATCTTACAATAACATTTTAATTACTATTCTTAATATAAATAAAACATTCAATAACATCATTAAAAACATTCTAGTTTCAAAAATGTCTTTCTTAACATACTTTAAAATCCATTTTTTCGACTAGCGTAGCCTATAAGAGCGGTCGGGGGTTCGATTACATAACACGCAACTATACTGTTACATATTACGCTTATAATTACTAATGACAGAGGTTTTAGCCACTATTACTATACCTTTAAAAGAAGAAAAATCTTCAAAACTATATACAATATACATAGACAGTACATGGCACATACCTTATATCATAATGTATTTTTAAAAAAAAAATATATTTTAAATTGAATTAAATGTAATTAAGTAGTTAATAATGCCTAATAATGCCTCGTTGGTGTAGTGGCTAGCATGCACGGTCATACATCGAGAGGTCCTGGGTTCGAGTCCCAGGTCGGGTCAAGTTTAATTATTGAGTCTTTCTGTTTATTAAGCCTCAGTAATAGCCCGGAGTTGGGAAGTTGGCGGTGAGTCACCCCCCGTGCGTCGGAGAGCACGTAAAGCCGTCGATCCTGCGCCTTAGCTCTCACTGGTCGTGTCGAGTAGTCGTCCCACCGGAGTATGAGAGTGATAGGAATAGAGAGTGCACTTGTGTCTGCCATACACTTGTGCACTATAATATCTCCTGCGCAGTTGGCCAGTCTCAATGAGATTGACCGCCATGGCCGGAATCGGTCGGAGAACATTATTATTATTATTACTAATGAGCATTTTGGTCTAAATAAAAATTTATTTCGTGTCTCTCGGAAACGGCTCTAACTATAAAATTTTGTATATAAACAAGGTTTAGCTTTTATAATTTGCCTCTATAATATGGAGGTTTCTTGTACTAGGCGATGAAATGATATCATTTATAAATCGAAAGACGATTCAGATATTAGCGTGCTTATACAAACAAACATACATAATGTTCATCTTTACAATACTAGCTAATATAATATATACAAGTACAAGTGCAATTGTTATAACATAAATGCAGTTTCATGTTTCTCCGAAAATTTAAATACATAATTTGGTAAAATTTAAATAATTTGTTTGTTTTAAACTTGTGATAAAAAATTATTACAGTCGTTGAAGCTTTAAAACATTGGCACAATATTTACGATTCTTGTACGGTGGTCCTTATAAAAATTAACTAGCGAATTACCTAGCTTTGCTCGTGTATGTACCTTGACTTTTACGACTTGATATAACCATAGACTTGTTTATAAACATATGACATAGTAAACTTTGTAAGTTACAAGTTATAACCTAAACCTAAAGACCTAAGCAGTTTTTAATACAGAGTTATCTACTTTTAAATGTCAATTCTATTAGTATATAATACACATTTTACTTTAAAAATCCCAAAGATGTGTAATAATGTATATAAATCTCAAAAACAAAACTTTGTTTTTAATTAAAATTAAAATTTTAATAAATAGACGCAAAAAGTAGACTAATGCACTCTCCATTTCTGTTAATCTCCTACTCTGTGGTGGGACGACTGCTTAACACGACCAGTGAGAGATAAAGCGCAGGACCCACGGTTTTAGGTACTCTCTGAGGCATAGGGGTGAAACACCTCAAACTTTCCGACTCCGGGCTATTACTAAGGTTTTTTAACTTGGTCCGACCCGGGTCTCGAACCCAGGACCTCCGGATGTCAACAATACATGCTAGCCACTACACCACCAAAGCAGGTATTTTCACCTATCAAATTAAGCTATGATTGTACAATGATTATTTTAAAAAAATTTGAGATCTCCATAAAATTCGCAATAATACAATAAAAAATATCATAAGCCCATAGTAGTTCGATACAAACCCGTGTAAAACAAGGTAGAGTCACAAGTTTTATATAAAGACACAAAATTTATATGTAATATTTTTTCAGAGATATGGCGTAACTTGCAAAGTAGAGTCGTAAGTTCAAATACATTTATCCTAGCACCCTGTCGGGCCCCGCATGTAAATAAGGGCATATATCACAAGGGTCAGCACATCTTCGTACTACAGGTGAGAATTGTGTAAGGCTAGGATTTCTAGAATACTGTCTTTTAATAATAAATATGTAGAGATAGAGTAGAAGTAAAGAGCTATTATTTTATGAAAACTGGTATTTATCAAATTGAAATAACAATACAAATATTTATTTCTAAGTATTATTCTAAATATTGTGTTTAAATTCTAAAAGAAACCTATCTTTTCGGATTTTGTCGCGGATTTATTATGATTTTTAGTTTCCAGCGTTTCGAATGCTTTACAGCAATCATAGTTACGGAAGAACACCAAAAATCATAATAAATCTACGACAAAATCCTAAAAGATTGTTTCATTTATAATGTCAAGTATTCGCGTAAATCTAAGAAAGTACTGTTGTGTTTAAAATTATTTCAAAAGTAAATTTTAGTGGATTTTTTATAAATATAGACACTTTGGATTTATTTCATCATTATCATCATCAACTCAGCCACAATACGTCCACTGCTGGACATAGGCCTTCCTAAAAACCTCCTCGACGGCCGGTCTTACGCCATCCGCATCGAGTGTCTTTAACAAATTATCTTAAGTAGCTCGGTGGTGAAGTAGTTATAGTGAGTACGGCTGCAGATACGCAGGAGAGATTCGGTGTTTGAATCCCGGTTCAAGCCAAGTTTTGTTACCCAAGTTTTCTATCAAGAAATTCTCAATAAGAGCATTAAGAATTTTATCTTCTGTCTTTCGAAAAGCACATAAAGCCAGCGGTCTTACACCGTATCGTTATCGGTCTTGATTATGAGTCACCGGAGTATGAGAGTGACAGGAACAGAGAGTGCACTTGTGTCTGCGCGTACATTTTAGCTCTCACAGTCTTAAAATTAAACATCAACACAAAATTAGAAAATACAAAAATAAATTAAAATAAAAAATAAAATAAATAGGTATGTTGGGACATTATTACACACAGTGCCATCTAATTCCGTGGTAAGCTACGAGGCTTGTGTTACGGATACCAGATAGTTGATATACTACATATATAAGTTTAAATACATATATTATAAATAAATATAAACACCCATAAGAAGGAAGCTTGTGTTACGGATACCAGATACTTGATATACTACATAATATGAACACCCATGACTGGAGTACAAACATCCGAGTTTAACAAATGAATGCCCCCAGCGGGACTCAAACCCGCGACCGCTGGCGCAAGAAAGTAGGGTCACTACAAACTGCGCCAAACGTGTCATCAAATTGATTCTGCTTATGAAAAATTATTATTACTTAAATTTAAATACGTAATTTTTCAGAATACTTTAAAAATTCACTATAAATATTTACAAAATTTATATTTTCAATGGTTATGTGTATAATAAAAGTTAATAGTATGCATCGACATGTTGAGTCTTGAATGAGTAATTATTCAAAATTTCCAAAGCAATTAACATTTAGTAATAATTGAAACATTATCTTTTGGAAGATGGCAAATAGCTGTAATTATAATTTTTCTTTACATATTTTCGATGCCATGACTCAAAGTTTACACGTAAAGTCTTCAATATAAGTAATCAAATCCAGATTTTTTACTACAATTTTATAGTTCAAAATATAAACTAAATAATCATAACATATAAAGAGACAGTGGTAACTCAGTACGCGCTTAGAAAGCCGAGTGAAGCAGGTTCAAATCCAGAGTCTTGCTCTGATAGTCTACCTCTGATATCCATCTTCCTAAATGATTTCTAAGTATCTTATGGTGAAGGAAACTATCTAATATACGAGTAGGTTTCGAAAGACAAATTCAGTCTGCGCACACTTGGGCAGCGTGATAATATAAATAAATATGTTGGGACATTTTTTACAACAGCGCCATCTAGTTCCGTGGTAAGCTCCAAGGCTTGTATTACGGATACCAGATAGTTTATATACTATACATATAAATTTTATATACATACATAATATAAATATTAACACCCATGACTAGAGAACAAACATTCGAGCTCAACAAATGAAAGCCCCCAGCGGAACTCGAACCCGCGACCGCTGGCGCAGAAAGTAGGGTCACTTCCAACTGAGCCAAAAGGGTCCTCGTGATGGATCATGCCATAGTTTTCCCCACTGGCCAAGTTTACGTTTTTTACAACTCTTATTCCACAGAATAACGGTCCCAAAAAGTATTTTTTGCTTTAGAATATCAATATAATAATTTTATATAAGCTTTTTATATAATGAAGCTTACATAACAGTTAGCTTAAACATTCCTTATGTCTAAGTAACAACCAATTTCCTTCACTTAAAACAATTAAAGGAAAATATAAATCAAACTATAACAAGTTTGATTGGAATTCCATTGAATTTTACATTGAAAAGTATTGGAATTCCATGACTACCTTCATTAGTAGTGTTACTGTACCGTTTTAAATTATCAATGTATTAATGATTGCGAGTTAAGGTGCTTTCATATGGATGGTCGAATCTCTACATAATATTATATATACTGATATTATAAAGCTAAAGAGTTTGTTTATTTGTTTGGTTGAACGCCCTAATCTCAGGAACTACTGGTCTGATTTAATTTTTTTTTTTGTGTTGAACAGACCGTCTATTGAGGAAGATTATAGGCTATATTACACCGCGCTACAATTAATAGAAGCGGAGCATCAATGAAAAATATTGCGAAAACGGGAAGAGCGAACGCGACTCAAAAAGAATTTGGTTTGCGGTCTTTACAACGCGTGTGAAGCCACGGAAAATGCTAGTGTATAATAAATCTGTATATTTAATATTTTTTTAAAAATCTTATAAAAATAGATACAGTAGCCAAATCTATAGTTTTAAGAATTTTCGTCTGCCAGTCTGTAACTGTATCACGAGAAAACAACTCTGCAGATTTTGGTGAAAATTAGTATAATGATAGCTGGTTATACTTACGACTTACTGCAGTAAACTATCACATCTTTGAAAAATCAGTACATATTGTTCGTCAAAGTGTATTTGGAGAATGAACAAGAACGAAGCAAGGGCGACTCGCTAGTTTTTTTAGTGTGTGATGCCTTTACACTGAAGAAACATTGAGCCGTCCCGTAACGTTTTTTCAAGCAAATCGCAATCGATACAGATATTTTTTTTAATTAGTCCTCTTCTACGAATCTTAGAAAGCCGGTATTTGATAACAAGCATTGTGGATGGATAATTGTGACGCGTGCATTCTACAGGATACAATTAGAGGTAAATAAGTTTTTATCTTGTTAAAGCGAAAGTGGTACATAAGATATTTTTAAATATATAGAAAATATCTTTGAAATAGTGGCACTGTTCATTCCTTAATTAAGTGCTAACTGTTACTAGGTTTTTACTTTACTATTATAAAGAAATAATTTATGTGAGTGTGTGAGTGCGTGTGCGTGTGTGAGTGCGTGTGCTTGTATGTGTGCGTTTATGTATGATTGCTTGTTACACCTTTACAGACATTTAGTACACAGAAAAACTATGACTTGACACAGAAATACTTTTTTTATCTATTAATAAATTTGTGTAAAATTTATCGCTAACTATAACGATATAAGTACTGACACCTTAAAACGCAACTAGTCTCCGAGATGATAAGTCACTTGTATAATATTTTAAATAATACTATCCTTTCTCATAGTTTCGTGGATTAACTTAGTTTTTTGATTCCAAAAGTTTCGAGCTATTTATAACAATCATGATCACGGGAGAAACTAAAGTCTTAGACGTCTCAAAAGTTAAAATATTTAATAGTTATTTCAACATATAACATGAATATATAACAGCTATTCTATTTCTACCTCTTATAAAATGCATAAAAATAACATAACACCGTTACCAGTACAAAAATATTATTCTCTATCAAAACTCGAACCTAGAACAAAGTTCAAAGTTCAAAGTATAACGCAGTATTTACTTATTTTTATCTTACTTTCGCGGAAAAAAGCAAATAAAAGCAAAAAATAAAGCTTCGTCTTTATTTATAAATATCAGTACAGAAGTAAAGATTCTAATGCATGTGAGAGCGCAAAACCTTCGAACGTGCGAAACGCACCAGATGTCAAGTAAGATCAGATAACATCAACCGCTCAATCATTTGTCAATGATTGACGTAAACGTTGCTGACAAATGCTGTATCTGGTTGGAAAATATATAATTATGACAAATTGATTATTAATACTACTAGTTTTTACCGCATAGTTTTAATGTATTGACTTAGCAATACGCGTTTATACAGGTTTCGCTTGGCTTTTTTATTTGAAACCCGAAAATTGGTTATTTCAGACAAAATTTTTGATAAAATAATGGAATAAATATTTTTTTGCAATTAATATACGACCGACCCGACCGACCGACTCAATAACAATATTTGACCCAGCTCAAGAATCGAACACTGATCCTCCTGATCTGCGACATGCTATCCATCTATACTAATATTATAAAGAGGAAAGGCTTGTATGTAAGTATATTTGTAACGAATTGGCTCAAAAAATACTTGACCGATTTTAAAAATTCTTTTACCATTTGAATGCTACATTATCACTGATTAATATAGGCTATTTTAATTGCAAGAAAAAAATAAGGATCCCTACTAAAAGTACAATAACAGGAGAAGAGGAGTGCACGCCGCACGTAATATTTGAAATAGGTAGCTGCGCGGCTCAGGATATATTAGAGCATGAGTAATTTTTGGAGAATTTTCAACTCAGCGAGTGATCGAATGAAGTATAGTAGCGATTAAAAAAATGAACGCGGGCGAAGCCGCGCGTATTGCTAGTATTGAATATATTAATGAGGCACTCATATGTTATATATATACAAAATATTATGAAGTATATAATGTACATATTAGAAAAAAGAAAATATTAAAATTCAAATATATGTGGGAGCATGATACATGTCAGCATTTGAATCGCATCAGATGTCGAGCAACTAGATTGATAAGATCAACCATTCAATCATTTGTCTCTCTCTGACATAAACATTGCTGACAGACATAACAGAATGTTTTTTTTATTTTATGTGAAGGAAAATGGTGTTAGATGACCATTGAGAAATAATGTAGTGTTGTGTAGTATAATGGAAATACTGGGTTCGATTTCAGGAGAGCTTGAATCTTTCTGTAACTTTGGTAAAAATGACCATTTAGCAAAATTGATGGCATTAACAGAGAGGAATTTAATCTTATTATAGCTGAGAAATTAAATTAAATAAAAAAATAATACAATAAAAAATATAACGTATTTTTTATTGTATTGATTATTATTAGAAGCGTACAAAACCAAAAAGGGTTCAGTTGAGAATTTTAACCAACTATTCATTAAAAAAAAGGGCACGTGTGTGTTTGTGTATATGTAATATAATATAATGTGTTTGTAAATAATTGTAATTTTATATACAGATATACTAAGACTTGAATTACTCGAGCAAAGCAAGTGAACTACACTAGTCAAAATACATCGAGAATACATCCTCTCATATAAGACCGATACCTCATAACTGTATCAACCTGCCATACAAACTAACAATAGATAAGCGACTGTAATAGTAGCGTTCAACTTCTCACGGTCTCTGCCACAGTAATGTTGTTTATGTAACACGTAGAATCGATTCGTTCATTCGAATGCATCGAGTTTGGGCGTGTATCCATTGCTATTGGGTTTTACTATGATTCACCTTTTTTACTCGTTGTGAAAATATTTTAGTTTGCTTTCATATTATTATACTTAATTGAATAAAAATGTATGTCATTTTAAATAAAAGTAGCTTATGACATAAGATACTTTTTATCCCGGTACGCCAATATAATAAATATATTATTTATTTTAAAAGTAGATTACTATTTTATATCATAAAACAAACGAACAAGGAGTAAAAATCTCTTATCACTATTTAATTTTTCTGTCCTTCAATCCTTAGGTGTTTACAACATTCCATACGAAAAACAGTAATTCATCTTTAACTTTTTGAAGTTGGTAAAAACTAAAAATATCCACTTAAGGAGCTATTATCAAGATTCATTTTAAAACGCTTTTTATTTTTTCATTTTTTTTAAAACTTTAGTACGTAATGGAAACAAACACCTGTTATTGTCTCATTTTGTGAATTCCGTTTGGCGTTAAACAGGGAGGTTAATCGGTATTCGTCAATGCAAACATTTAGGAATCTGGTTCTAGAACGCATTACGATGATTTTATACTTTACGTATGGAAATTACTGTTTGGCTATAAGATGCACTAGGTTCCCGATTTTTGCTTTGAAGTATATATACCAACACACAAAAATCTTTCATTATTTCAATATTCGTAGGAAATAAATAAATAAATATGTTAGGACATAACACACAGCACCGTCTATTTCCATGGTAAGTTACAAGGCTTGTGTTATGTATGCCAGATATAGCTTCTAAAAATGGTCGGTTACTACAGACTGAGCCGAATATCGTCAATAGCATTAATGTAACTTTGTACTTATTATAAAATTAATTAAAACATTATTACCTTATATATTTTAAATAATATTGACAAATCTTAATTTTTTACTTGCTGCGTTACCTTCAAAATAAATACAATAAGTTAATTATTGAATTTATTATGAAGGACAAATATGATGGTTTGTATAACGGCTATTTTTATTATATTAATAATCTTCACATTAATATTATGTCATAAAATTATTTAAATCTAGCCCTGCTTGCTGCGCCATCGGTCGCGGGTTCGAGTCCCGCTGGGGGCATTCATTTGTTGAACACGAATGTTTTTACTCTAGTCATGGGTGTATTTATTTATTTATAATATGTATGTATTTAAAAAAGCTATATATAATATGTAGTGTATCAACTATCTGGTATCCATAACACAAGTCTCGTAGCTTACCGCGGAACTAGGTGGCGCTGGATGTTAATGTCCCAACATAATAAAATAAAAATTAAAAATAAATCTACCTCTTGAATCACTCTATTTATTAAAAAAACGCATTAAAATCCATTAGATATAGGCACACATAGGGACAGACAGACAGGGGGAAGCGAGTTTATTTTATATTATTTAGTGATAACATAAAATAATAGCCATTTTAAACAATAATTTTAGGCAAATCTAAAATATATTTATGTTAATATATTCTTAAGTTAAGCATTAATTTGTTCTCACAATATCCACAAATTCATTGCAGCGTCGTCCCAACAATGTAGAGTTTAAGAGCTATAACTTCTACACTATAAGCTTATCAGGAATACCTAGCTGGAAATGTTTTAGAATTTATGGGAGAATATCGCATGCTTTTCGGAACATTCGTATAACTTACGGTATTTTATAACATTTTACCATGAAGTTAATTTATATAATAAATATTTGTTTATTTTTTAAACGCAGTGAAGCTCCAAATAAATCAAGAGAGACAGGAAAAAAAAGACAATAAGGAGTTTAGTTCTCACTGATACATTTACATCGTCTGGTAATCGAATCGGGAACACAGTCCAAAAAGTCTGAGCATAAAGTGATATGCCTCTATCATTTACACATGAGACATATAGGAAAAATTTTAGTGGTCGTAATCAAAAGTAATTTTATGAATTTCAACGTCATGGTATTGTCATAGTCAAATATCAGTATCTATAAATAAAATTGGAGTGTCTGTTTTTAATTTCAAGTTAACAACTTTTCATTAAATACATATGAAAGTGTATACGGTACTTATGTCAAAAAAACATTTTTGATATTTTTGTTTGTATGTCTGTTTGTTCCGGCTAATCTCTGAAACAACTGGACCGATTTTGACGGGACTTTTACTGGCACATAGCTAATGTTATAAGGAGTAACTTAGGCTCATTTTTAGTTTATAAGAAAATTATAAAAACCATTTAATTTATTAGGTATGCTTGTCATAAATCAAATACTATCATAAGAAATGCAAATCTTGAAAGTAAAAGATTACTGTTTGCTGTAGTTTCTGATTAATAACCGATCTGAGTACACTCCAGCAGTGCAAAGTTGATATTGGCATGTTTATATCTTAGATTAAGTTATAGCATGATATTATCTTCGCTTTAAAGCTTGGGCCAATGTGGGATGCCAATAAACGATTCTAGTCTAAGAGACGATCGTTGAAAACTGTTAAATACCTTATGTAATTTATAAGTCGCTATATTTAGTATACGTGCGGTGTAAGTTTCACAATTTTTTTTTTGATTTGGTCCCACTCGGACATATTGCTCAAAATAGTAGTTGCTTTCTAAGCCGATAACTTTCCAAGAAAATATTAAGTTGATCAATATTATAAAGAAGATTTTTATATAAATTTTAAAAGTTTTAGTTAGATTAGTATTTTATACTATTATTTGGCATTGGCCTCTGGCTGAATCTTGATCCAACGTATGGTAGCATATTTTATTTGAGTACAATCGCTTTGACTCATAACATATTATGGTCTTAAATCCGATTTACGCTACTGATTTATTTGGAAGAGCTTAAGCCGTCTCAATTTTTTGGACTTTTTGCCCTTCCTAAGCATTGCTTTATAATATCATTATTAGAAATAGCTTAAGTTATTATTATGACTCTATTATAGAGCTTTATTTATGTCATAAAGCTTAAAATATTTGATGATTGAAAAAAAATTGTAGAAATCTTTATATAAAAATGCAATTGAAACAGTATAATTTATTGTTTTGTGAGTAAAATTTATTTAAGTTATTTCTGAGGAGTAATGAGTGAAACATATGAGATCAAACGCAAAGCTAGTTAATGGGCTGGTTCAACTTACTATCTACTGGTCAGCTCATTGATACCAAAAATTATTGATGCCTTAAACATTTTATTTCTAAACTGCAGCAGAACGAAGATTAAGTCTACTAAACTTTTGAGAAAATACTTGCAAGAAAAATCCTTTTTGTTTGTTTGTTCGTTTGTTTATTTGAACGCGCTAATCTCAGGAACTACTGGTCCGAATGGTAACGTAAAATTCTTTTTGTGTTGGATAGTTCCTTCACGCTACAACCAAAAGGAGCGGAGCGTCAATTAAAAATGCTGCAGAAACGGGAGTAAAATATTTCTTTTGAGAGCTTCCGTCGCTAACGCTGCGTAAACGGTTAAAGTTATGCGAAAATCATGTATGACAGAATTGTTACCCTTTAGAAGTTCTAAAAAAAGTCAGTGATACCATATGTCTATCTTTTAAGGTTGAGTCGCTATAACATTTTTTATGGTAATAAAATTAGTTTAATATAATTTAAAGATAGTTCATTATTTGCGAAGGTGTTAATCCTTACCTAAATAAATAAGTTACTCATCACAAATACTTAATTTTGTACTAAATTGCTCTTGGCATCATTTGATTTCAATGAATGTCTTACGAGATATCATAATTTTAACATAACTCCGCGACAAAATAATAGACACCGCGTGCAAGACGGGCAGTTGCGAGGTATTTAGTTGCCAGACTTTAGAAAGCGAACAAAGCCACGGGAAAGGCTAGTAATATATATAATAAAAAATCTTATTTTAATACAATTTCAATAAAACACAAACAACATTTATAAATACATAATTAATAAAAAAATAATTTCATAAACCAAAACTAGATGGCGCTACTAGTATTCTACATCGCGCTATGGTTTGGTTCGTTTGTAAAGTATAAGAGTTTGGCGCGACCACAGAACAGTTGCCATCAGAAGGGTCTTAACTGACTCGACTGAACAGCGAGTGATGACTTAGGATATGATCCAAGTGATTAAACTCCGCTCGCTCGTGCCTCTACTATCGCGAGGCACGGGTCGAATATCTGACGCTGTTTTTGGCCTTATTTTAAAACTATGTAAAACTAGCGACTCGCTTCGCTCGACCTTCGGGTTCTTATCTACTCCCTAGATTTAGTGCAAGTGAAGCCACGGGTTTCGCTAGTAAATATACTATACATTATTTATTAAATCTATATAATACTATCGACTTGCCCTCGCTTAGCTCGGCTTCTTCCCTAGATTTGGGATTGGTGCGAGCGAAGCCGCGGGTTCCGGTAGTATAATATACCTTCTTTTACAATCAATAAAAACTGTAAAGGAAAATGTAATAAATTTTATTGAGTATTAAATGTACCGATTTTAAAATAAACTAGTACCTATATAAATAATAATTTATGTTGCTAAGCGCAATACTCGAGAATGGCTCGACCAATTCGGCTATTTTTTTTGTATGTTCCTTAAGGCTCACGGAAGGTTTTAATAATAATGAAAAAAAAAACTCGTTAGGTATAAGTTTTTACAAAATTTGTAAAAACTTATACCTAACGAGGGTATCTAGTATCCTATATCCTAACTAACTTTAATATTATAAATGCGAAAGTAACTCTGTCTGTCTGTCTGTTACGCTTTCACGCCTAAACCTCAACCGAATTCGATGAAATTTGGTACACAGATAGAGAAGACCTTCAGAAAGGACATAGGCTACTTTTTATCCCTGTAATCCCACGGGAACAGCAACTACGTGTGTGAAACCGCGGGTTTATATAAAAACGTCGTTAAATTATGCAATACCTAAATGTGCCAATCAGTAATGATTATAATAAACTTATAAATCTTCATCAAAATCTATCCAGTGTTTTCCTCGCAAGATGTTCCCAGACATACAGACTAAAATTCTTACAATTTCCTTTAAAAAATGTTTTATATGTATATATTATACATAATATGAATAAATATAACATTTTCAGATGTTGTTAACATTAAACTAAGGCGTTTTAAAGATTATGCTCACTTTTACATCACTATTTCTGCTGACGTAATCGCATAATGCAAATTCGGGTATTTTCTTATCTCTTTAACACGCTTATAAAAATATGTGGTCGTAATAAATAAGCAGGTTTGAGCCGATCCAAATATGGTCCGATATGTAGAGCTAATACTTATTATCACTACATAGTAAAACAAAGTCGCTTCCCGGTGTCAGTCTGTCCATATGGATGCTTAGATCTTTAAAACTACGCAACGGATTTTAATGCGGGTTTTTAGTAGATAGAGATGATGATGATTCAAGAGGAAGGTTTATAATTTATATTATGTTTTCCTTGCGCTAAATCAGTAGTAAAATATCATAATTTAGTAGAAGAAGTAGAAGTTATCTTTAAATTAACTTAGGTACATTTTAATGGTACCACCAGATGAGATTCGTGTGGCAACACTGTAGCTTACATGTCATAATATAATTCTCCCAATTAATTAATTTATTTTTAATAAATTTTGTATATATTATAGCTAGTTAAGCTTAGTTTAAATAAGTGCTACTTTATTTTAAAGTATCAAAGTTATTGTGATATACGTTCCTAAAAGGATTATCCATAAAATTAAGTTGTGTTCGTCGGCTGTCATCGTACAGGTAACGAACTCAAGTTTTAAATTGAATCTTTGTCGTTGTAATTTCTTTCCTTCCTATTATCATAAATTGTTAAGTAAATTAATATAGTTATATTACATTGTTCACACCTCCTGTACACACGTTAGAAATAGTCAATATTATATTTGTTCAATTTGTTTTAATAAATAAACATGATGACCCGTGGATCCAAGGCGCGCCAGGCGGAGGAGCAACTCCAGCTGACGCTCCAGGAGCTAAAGACATACAGGATTCAGTGTGAACAATTGCTTAAGGAAAGGGATGACAATGAGAAGGAATTAGAGAAGATTTTCAAAAAAAATACTGATTTGAAAAATGAAATGTCAAAAATGCATACTGAATACACTAATATAATGTATGAAAATGAAAATCTTCTCAAAATAGTCAATGGGTTTGACCAGTGCAGAGATGAGTATGAGGAAGCCCTCAAACTCAACAGTGATTTGAAACACCAACTGCATGAGGCAAATAAACAAATTGTTAATCTTAAAAATGTTAACTATAATCTAACAGCCTCACAAACCCAATGTCTATACAATGAATTGGTTGAGAATGCACCAAACTTAGTATCCTCTGTCTCAAACTTGAAAAATAATATTAGTGTGATAGATTTGACCAGTGATGACTCGAGCACTACCATATCTATGCCGAGTAAAAATAAATTAAAAAAATATATTAAAATTAATAAACAAATAAAAAAGTATCACCAACTCATAAAAACAAAAAATATATATAAAAAGTATAACAACATTTGTAGAGAGAAAATAGCACTCAAAACAAAAATGATATCATACTGTCAAGAAATTAATATTTTAAAAAATGACTATGAGACTGATGTTAGCTCGCTGCAGTCTGAGATTGTAAATTTAAAACAAAGTTTGGAAATGTTAACTTCTAAATACAATACTGCTCAGAAAGAAATTGCTGAACACATATCTGCCATGGACGACCTGGTAAAACTTAGTAATAATAATCTTGAACGTTTTGATTCATTTATTAAAAATCATAATTGTGAATGCCATCTTTCAGCCTCAGGTCCAACAGGGCAGATAGATACTAGCTTAACTAGTGAATCCCTTTCTCTGCCTGCGGTGACTCTCACTGACCTCAAATATTATAATGTACAAAAACCTGTACAGTCCATACCTATTCCTAAGGAAACAAAATATTTAAAAATTTACAGTGATGAGCTAGGAAAAGGTATGGGTGTATTATTGAATGATTTTTGTGTGGGACAGAGAGTAATCAATCATTGCATGCCCGGAGCCACTTATAATAATATAGTTAATAGCATTTTGAGTGAGACTCACTGTCCTAACACAACTATTATTTTATTAATTGGGAGAAGGGGTACTGTAAACAAACATTCAATGGAAAATATTTTAAATAAATTGGAACAATTAAATATAAATAAAATTTTATTGTTTACACTACCTTATTTAGCTAAATAGCCACAGGAAAATAGGTTAAGATATGACATAAATAATTTAATGCACACATTAAGTACTTGTAAGTACTTAAATTTAAATATTAAAAAAAGTAACAAAATTGATGTTATTGACATAAATAATTTATGGAAAAATAATAATTATATGTTGACATATAGTAGGCTGAGCCTACCATATTATTTTAAACGACAGATAGCATCTGTGCTATCTTATTATATACAAACTGACATAGCCAATAATCTGGTTGCTTTGACATCTGCTCCTATTGAGCAAAATTGTATTATGACATCTTGTGATGTGGAATCCGTTCCAAATAAGAATTTAAATTAATTATTAAGACAACAGAGGATACCTCTAGCATATTAAAAAGTAATGACACCAAATCATATAAATGTCATAATAATTTAGTGAAAAATGCCCACATTTGTAAAAAATTAAATAGTGTAAACCTGGTGCACCAAAATATACAGGGCATGTTAGGCAAGGATCTTGAACTGGAGTTATTTATGAATGGCGAAAATATTCATATTTTATGTTTAACAGAACACTGGCTTTTCATTTCCCAGTCCATATTTAACTTCAGCGGTCACCAGGTAGCTAGTATGTTCAACAGAGAAAAAGCTATACGCGGTGGCTCTTTAATAATTATAAATAAACTTTTTAAGTATAAAGAACGTAAAGACCTTGTGAGCCTCTCTGTTGAGCAAACTATTGAACTAGCCTGCGTAGAGCTTGAGCACTTCATTGTTGTATGCGTATACAGACCTCCTAGTGGGTTATATGAGTACTTTGAGAAAGTATTGGAAGAAGTTTTGTTAAAATTAAATATTTCTAAAAAGGGTATTATTATATGTGGGGATTTTAATATTAATTTATTAGATAATTGTAATACAAGTCTCAGATTTAAATCTATGCTTCTATCATATAACCTACATAACTTATTTACTGAACCAACTAGGATCACTGCTACCAGTGCTACATGTATAGATAACATATTTACAAACTGTAAACCAAATTCTAAAGCTATTATTAATAAGTTAAGCTCAGACCATTGTGGCCAGTTTGCTTCTTTTTCTTTTTCTTTAAATGCCAACAAAAATAATTTAAAAAAGTCTTTTATACCTATAAGTACTACACGTATGGAGAAGTTCAGAGGTAATATTGTGGCAAAACTTCCCTATTTATCCTACACTAATGACCCCAACTTCTTATATAACTCCTTATTTAAATTAGTAAAAACTGAGTTTTCTACAATATTTGCTTCTAAAACAGTCAATTCAGGGGGTCTCTTGACATTCGGTGAATGGGCAACTCCTGGCATATACAAGAGCAGGCAAAGGCTATACGAATTGTACAGTGAAAGAGCCTATAATCATAATGTATCGTTTGCTTCTTTTGTAAGTGCCTACTCAAAATTGTTTTGAAGAGTATGTTCCATGGCAAAATCATTATATATTAAAGATAAAATAAAAAATGCTAATGATAAAATCAAAATGACATGGAACATAATTGCCTGTGAAAGTGGAAAAGTCGCAGATCGCAGCTTCGATTTTAAGTTAAATATTAATGATAATTTTATTACCTCAGACCGAGAAGTTGCATCTGAGTTTGAAAAATTTTTCACTGACATTCCACTTTCAACAACGCAATCACTAAACTCGTCTCCCGACATTGCCGAACTTTTGTTAAAGAAAAACGTCAAAGAATGTAATGTTATATTTAAATTTAAACAAGTAAACCCCAAAGATATAATGGTAGCTTTCAGAAGCCTGGACGTCAAGAAAACAGCTGATCTATGGGGTATATCTGTAAAAGTTATTAGCTCGGTAATAGATGTTGTTGCACCTTACCTAGCTACTATATTTAATGGCTGTATAAAACATGGTGTGTTCCCTGATCTAATGAAACACAGTAAAGTTATCCCTATTTTTAAATCAGGTAGTACCCTAGACCCTAATAATTTTAGACCTATTTCGGTACTCCCAACATTTAGTAAAATTTTTGAAAAAATTATACTCGGGCAAATGTTATTGCATTTTAATGCACACAATCTACTTCATAAGAAACAGTTTGGTTTTACGAAAGGTCGCTCCACAGCAGATGCTAGTGTTGAGTTAGTTAAAAATATTTTTGAGGCTTGGGAGAGGTCACAGGATGCTCTTGGGATATTCTGTGACTTATCCAAGGCCTTCGATTGTGTGCATCATGAGACATTGATCTGGAAACTACATCACTATGGAATTAGAAATAAGGCACTCAGCCTCCTGAATTCCTATTTGAGTAATAGAATTCAGAGGGTTGATGTAAATGGTAAGAGATCTCCTGGGGCTCCGTTAGATATGGGTGTTCCACAAGGCTCTATTCTTGGTCCATTTCTCTTCCTAATTTACATAAATGATTTGCCATTCTTTGTACAGGACAAACATGAGATAGTATTGTTTGCAGATGACACTTCACTTATTTTTAAGGGGAAACGTAATTTACTAATGCACGACGATGTAAACGATGCTCTCTCAAAGGTTGTCTATTGGTTTGATTCGAATAATTTATTATTAAATAACCAAAAAACTAAATTAATTAAATTTACAACACCTAATGTTAAACTTGTTGATAATGGTGTAGTATTGGGAGGGGAAATGTTAAAACCAATAACATCCACTAAATTCCTAGGCATTATCATAGATTCGAAATTGCAGTGGAATCTCCATATTGAGGGGCTAGCAAAAAGGCTCAGCTCTGCAGCGTTCGCGGTAAAAAAAATTAGACTTATTACAGACGTAGATACAGCTCGTATAGTATATTTTAGTTATTTTCATAGTGTTATGTCCTATGGAATCTTATTATGGGGAAATGCTTCTACTGTTAATACTATTTTTGTCCTGCAGAAAAGAGCTATTCGTGCTATTTATAGTTTAGGCCCTAGAATATCATTAAGAGAAAAGTTTAAAGAAATTAAAATATTGACTGTTGCTTCTCAATACGTGTACGAAAATGTTATGTATGTTCATAAAAATATACACGAATTTCCCAAGAATTGCGACATGCATAGCATTAATACTAGGAGCAAACATAAACTTGTAATGCCTGTAACTCGCTTACGCCGAGTTAGTAATTCTTTTTATGGACAATGTATACGCCTATATAACAGGATCCCAGAAAACGTTCAAAAAGCTTCTATTGCCAAATTTAAAAAAATTGTGAAGGAACGTTTGTGTACTAAGGGTTATTATACGATTAACGATTTTTTAGAAGACAGTACGCCTTGGGAATGATGTGATCGCCGCCAGGCTATTTCAACATATAGAATTATTGTAAATATGCAATTTAATTTAAAAAAAAAAAGAATGAGATTAAGATAAAAAAAACATTAGTCCCGCTGAGTTTCTTTCGCCAGTTCTTCTCAGGTCAGAGGTTTCTTCTTTCCGAACTGGTGGTAGACTCATGACGTTCAGTAAGAAATTGTAATAATTTTTATGCTGAATAAAATATTTTGATTTGATTTGATTTGACCACACTAAAAAGTACCTTATATTGATCACGATAACAAGCTATTCCCAAACCGAATTTCATTAAAATCAGTCCAGTAATTGTCTCGTGATGCGGTCACAAACATAAAGACAGATGGACAGATAGAAAGACCAACACAAAGATAAATATATATTTCTTAATTTCAATAGATATAATTAAAATAATAACTAACGTACCTTCCATTCCTTCTTTATTAATGTAATACACTTACAATTCCCTTAACAATATTTTACCAAGCGAATAAGAAAAAACGTGTACTTTATTATTGAATGAACCAATAAATACACTTAAGTCGGGTACCATGAGATAATAACCTTATTTCGATGCTGAAAAATGCGTGCAGACGGCGATATTTTGTTGAAACAATTGGGGTTTTTAAAACCAGAGTACATTTATATGGAGCGGCCGAGTCGAGTGACCCTTTTGATGTTATTTATATAGTAAAATTATTAGCTGTTGCCTGTGACTTCGTTTGCTAAGACGTAAAGATAGACTGTTTGTCTTTAAAATGTTAAAGTTGTTAACTTTCGTAGAAATCTTTTACTTGATCTCATGTTGGGAATCAATCCGTCTGACTATAGGTATGTGTAGTAGATGTAATATTTACAAGTTACTATTTAAGCTACAATACTTGTGTTATGGATACCAGATAGTTAATATACTTTAAATATATAAGTACATAATATTATAAACAACCACAACTGGACTGGTTATCGGACGACACAAATGAATCCTTCGACCTTCGAGTAGTCTCTCCCGTGACCATGATTGCTGTAAAGCATTCGAAATATCGGGAACCAAAAATCAAAATAGATCCGCGACAAAATCCGAAAAGATAATTCAATTTATAATGTCAAATATTCGCGTAAACCTAATAAAGTACAAATAAATCCTATTAAATATGTTGTTGTGTATTCCGCCCTTTTCAAAACCCATAGTTGAAATGAACTACTTTCCGTAGTCTTAAATTATTATATTTGATCAATATCTTATATCAGACAAACGAAAATTTTCCTGATGTTGCTTTCATAAAAAGATATATTATACTAAATTTTGAGTAGAGTCACTACAAACTGCGCCAGCGGTCGCGGGTTCGAGTCCCGCTTTCATTCATTTGTTAAACACGGTTGTTTGTACTTCAAACATGGGTGTTTATATCTATAATATGTATGTATTTAAACTTATACATATGTAGTATGTCAACTATCTGGTATCCGTAACACAAGCTTCGTAGCTTACCACGCACTAGATGGCGCTGTGTAATATATATTTATTTATATTTATTATAATAAATATCTTTATGTAATATGTAATACAAAATACAACATGATAGTATGAATTATTCAAAATCGTTTATACTCTTTACATGCGATACGTATCGAAATGGGCCATATAGGTCATCTAGATGGAAAGTGTTAATTTATTTATTATATTTAAAAGTTAAAATTATCACACAATACCTTGTCAAAGAGTACGCGTGTAAAGCTGAATTCACAATAACGTGTTTTACATACGACTGGTGAATGTTTAAATTTTTTGAGCCTCACGAGCATCGAACCCGTTACATTTTAAAACAATTGGTCACATGCAGCTTATATTGCTTTATAAATATTTAAAGGATATAACGAGTTTAAAAATATGGATACCTTAGAATATTCGTAAAAATTATTATAATTATTTAAAAATATATAATATGTTGTTACATCAAGATTTCATTGTTTTTAGTATTCATTTATTGCTATTTTACTTATCAGCTGGTTATCTTATACAACTGTGTAAGTATTAGGTTTGATTCCCGGGTCGGGTCAAGTTTTGTTATTGAGTCCTTCTGTCAACAGCTCGAAGTTGATTATGTTTTACTCCAGATGTTTCGAAGAGCATAGTATTTACCTACGCTACTTTTACTTTCTGTATTAAATTTTAATTTTAATCTATAATATATGTAACTATTAATTTCTCTTACTTCAACAAAATCTGTATAAATACAAATGAATGTTGTAAGTGCAAAACTAGAGAATGGCTCGACCAATGCGGCATTTTTTTCGGATTTTGATAGATTTTTATAAACTCGAAAGGTTTTAATAATAAAAACAAATAAAAATGTTAAGTGAGCGAAGCGAGGGTAAGTCGCTAGTTCATAATATAAATTAGGTTAAACTGATCATTAATTATGATCTAAAATAGTTTGTCTAAGTAATTTATTAGTTCAGTATAACAAAGACTTATGTTATTTCGGTGTCGTCTTAAATGTTTGTAGTCCAATAATGACATTCATTTTCAAATAATATCAGTAACAAAAGTCCCACCAATTTTAAATGTGGAACAAACTGAAGTAGAGAAAGCTAGAAATACTTTATCGATTCTTTCTAAATAACAAGTACCTACAACAATTCTCTAGTAAAAAAATATTCTAAATGACTTGCAGTTGCTAAAAAGTAGAACTAAAACATTACCCTCATTCTAGCAGAGTCGGATAAAAAATATATAAAGTATAATTTTGAAAGAATATTCAAGTAGCCCACTTTTTAAGTGGCATTTTTACGAACTCCCAATCGATTCCTTTAAGACGGAAACAGATTACTCTGAATGATTGGAGTCAAATTGATGATACATAATTTTACGTTTACGCGGTAAGACCGTCATATTTCATTTTCGGTACAAGTTAAAAACTGCCCTTTTTCTGACACAGATCTCGATATTAATTGCATCCCATCTTTATTTATATGCTTTGTGTCAGTGCTTCGGGGAAATTTAACTAGAGGAACACGCGATTCTGCCTGTGTTGGTTTGGAGAAGAATACTAAATAGAACTTTTTTTCTTTTCTTAATGGTTAAAATATGTATTAAAAATATAGCCTTAAAGTCATGCCTACACCATAGTTATGTTTCAGACTTCTTTGGTATAAACACTTATTAAATAAATAATTACCCGTATGTAGAAAGCTATATATAAACATAGTAAATAAATCAATAATTTTAAAATTGGTTCTAAGAAAATAACCTCGAAAAAGAAGCAAATTGACAACCAGATATACCTACATATTGATAATAATGACATTATTACCTGAGGAGCTGATTGCGATTGACGAAAATATATTGCATGGGTGATTTAGCTTAGTCATAAAAATTGAGATAAGTTTTATGGTTTTTATCTTGATCACTATAGTGTGTTATGGGCCGAGCTCTCAACTTATCCTTTACTTACTTTAAAATTATATATATTTGAATTGATCTTATAATTACGATTGTTTCAATAAAAATCTATAACAATTGACAAATCTGAATCTAAATATTGTAGCAACAGTATTTTTATGTATCTATGTAAATTAATATCGTGTATTCCGATATACTACACGGTTTCGGCGATATGGATATCTAAATACTTACAAGTTTTGTTGTCTTTGTAGAAAAGACAAAAAACTCGGTCGCCTAGTGCAAATTCTGTTCCTCATTTTATAGTCCATTTAAATGTTACATTTTTGAGATTTGCGTGCATTGTTCATTTGACCACAGATTAGATAATATTTGACGCAATATTATTTTTTAGGTATCAAGTATGGGTTAGTAAATTTATTTATTCATTCATAATTTTATTTTTACTCTCCATTTCCAAATCTCTAAATTACGGCTCAATTTAATTTGTGTTTCCCTCACAAAACGCGACACTGGCAGAATGTATTGCGTCTGTTATCGCAATTCTAAGCCATAACGAAAAAAGGTGTTAGTCTAAAGTAAAATTCAAATTTAATTTTTCAATCAACTATTAGAGCATCTATTACCATTTTTAATGCCTGAGAAACGAGTCACTGGAAAATTTTTAATTTTATTTTTAATTACTTTTACACGATAATAACAATTTTCATTCTGCTCTTTAGTTAAATAGCAAGCAAATCCATGCAAATCATTAGTGCTTATTTATAAAATAAGTTAGCCGTTACCCACGTATCTTTTATTATATTATAATCCAAATTAATTTTGCTCGATAAATATATTGCGAGACTCGCAGTAAAACGATTAGGTATCTACCAATTAGTCAAGGGATATACTTATGGGTAAACACCGGTAGCTAGTAGTGGCCGGTGGGGCGTTAATCTTGGATTACGTGCCAGACTGTATTGTGTTGGACCCCCAGTGGAAGGCAAAGAATGGGTGGTGTTGTGTCATTATTTGTGCCTAGGTGTAGCTGTCTCTGAGAGGGTGGAGTTGGGCTTATTAGGTAAATTGCAAAAATGTATTAGCTTTATTATTTAGTTAAGTTTATTAGCCAAACTTTTATTATTAGTAATTGGGTCGGAAGGATAATAATATACTCGTACTTGAACCTAAGTAATGCAAATGTACAGGACGAAATAAA
Organism: Boloria selene; assembly: GCA_905231865.2. NCBI lineage: Eukaryota > Metazoa > Arthropoda > Insecta > Lepidoptera > Nymphalidae > Boloria > Boloria selene. Next base: position 1,386,862 of record HG993145.1, read on the forward strand.
AATAATTTGCTAACTTACTAAATTCATATTGATACGAAATAATATTTGCGGAAAGACTGGATGGGCCGACCATAGGGAGGTTTATCAAGTTACATGTACAAAATGTGAATGGATCAACCTCCCTGTGGTAGCTATTTATCTATTTATTTATTTATTTATTTTGTTTGTATTTTGTTTTACTAACATAGTTCTTAAATAATTGTAGTGTACTAACAAACTATGAGCCTATGTTGCTTGAAAATAAAAGTTTTTTTTTTTTAAATAAACACTTTATAAATCAATCTGTTATCAAAATGTTTCCTAAGAAAGCGTAAGACTCCTTTACTATTATATATTATGATACTTTCTTAGTTTATAGATAGAAAATTGACTTACATATTAAAAAGTATATACACAAAATACTCTTTGACCATTATTATACTAATAATATATGAGATGATTCGTCATAACCGAATAAGTGGCCTGCAATAACTCATAGTGCTTTGTGTACTGCGCCCATACTTCCGGTCGTAATCTTGGTACTTGCGTGTTATACTTTATCACTGAATGCGAGATATATTGCCTTAGTTGACTTATGCACCACGTTTATTATAAGTAATTTATTTTATGGGAAATTGTACTTCGTGTGGTCTTGAAAGTGTAGATTAGACTACCCTTAAGTATTATGGTACTATTTTATTTGTTGAAATAATATGGGGTTTCGTAAAGCTGATTTGATGGGAATGATAAATTGAAATTTATAAAATAACTTATTTAGGATACGATATAATAAATGTAATTATCTCAAGATTTATCACTGAAATAAGAGATTAATTTCTCAAACTTTAATGATTTTTTTTCTATATACGAGTTTAATATAATAAAATTATAACTCGGTTCTATCTGTACGTTAAATATTTGTTGAAAAGTTTTATTCAAATATCATTATATAGATACTAAGGACGAATGTACGCTTTTTAGAATTTATGTATGTCTGTTTATGTGTCTGTGAATGACTAATTGATCCGGATAACATCATACCAAACTTTCAATTCAATTCAATTCTCTTGTTAATGGCTTCAAAACGTGCCAGTTGAGCACAGATTATTTCGCCAATGTCACGTAGAAATACCAAACTTTATCATAATTTGCTCAGTGGTTTTTTGTGGGGCATCACAGACACACAGACAAATCATCATCAGCCCTTTTTAACGGCCCACTGCTGGGCACGAGCCTCCCTCAGTACGAGGGGGATCAGGCCATAGTCCACCGCGCTGGCCTAGTGCGTGTTGGCGGACTTCACATGCCTTTCGAAAACTTGCTAGGCTTTCTTAGATATGCAGGTTTCCTCACGATGTTTTCCTTCACCGTAAGACAAGTTGTAATCATGATAGAAATGATTCGCACATGAAAATATCAGAGGTGCGAGACCCGGATTCGAACCCGCATCACTCGGTTATACAAGCGAACGCGTTACCGCTGGGCTACCACTGTCATGTAGACTGATTAAAAAAATACTTACTATAGATTCGGCCTTTATGTCTATAACAATGCTTTTTAATGAAATTTATAATATGTATAGGTATAGTGTTCAATTCGATTTTGACCCTGGGATATATATCCCTATGGTGCTTGGCGTAAGACACCAGTGATCGGACTGTTGAATTACTATCTGGCTCCGTAGAACCGTTATCCAAACTTTCAATCCGATGTTGCCCATCCCAAGATCCCCCTGAACCCTGATGCTTAGAAGGAAACACCAGTGTCGGATTGTGGAATTATCGTTAATTGCATGGATCTTTACTAATACAAAGCATCTTAACCAAACGCTAAAAAATACGCCAGTAAATGCCATCTGTTACCTAAATATGTACAATAGTTATAAATTTAAACGTAGAACAAAAATTACACATTAAATATGAAACAATCATATAAAACCTTAAACATATATCTTTCCTAAGTCCATAACAACGCGTTCTCATAGCACAGTTACAGAAAGCATAATTCGATCTAAATTAATTATAAATTGCCTCACGATCATAGTTCTTTATAATTGATTTAACCAAACCGTTAACTAATAAAATAGTGCTTCATATAATTATATCAATGTGAATGTTCCCAGCTTAACTAGTAAGGTAATTAATCTACATTTTGACAAGTTCAAGCGTATCTGTACTATAAAAATGTTCATTCGACTAAATGATGTGTAGTGTATTATTATGTGAATAAATAAATAATGTATAAGGTGCCAGTCCCAGTGCTCTTAGTGATTAAGCTCCTTCAATTGAAGCAAAAAAAATCCCGAGTAAGTAAAGTAGATATAGTTGTGTTACGAAAATATCAGTCAAATCTTGCAGTTGGAAAGTGTATAGTAAGTGTAAGTAAACGTAAGTGTAGTGTAAGTATGTTGTTCTCACGGAATCGGACTCTGCTTCCAGAAAAGTCCCCTCCGAGATAAGCCACCTACCAGTTTTTCTCTTAGTTAGCCCATCCCAGCTGGATCCCCGGATGTTAATAAGCTCCCTCCCCCTCCTCATCACGACTACTTAGTCGCTGGAAAAGAACCATAATCTACATTTTGACATAGTTTTGGAGAAAACTCGGTGTAACACATACCATAGACATAAAATCTAATAGGTATTTTAAGACAAGCAATCCTAAAAGTGCTCCAATTATAACTTTAGTATAATATGACCTAGGACATAAATAATGTTTAAACTCATAACTTCAATGAAATAACAAATCGATTCTGAATATAAAAACAATAAAAGTTAATTTTAAACAATCAATTTTAAGTAATATCGAATGAAATCAATTAAAATTATGACAATACTATTAAAAACAAAACGTTTTGCGAATATGAAAACTTGTTAATTTATAAAAAGTATACGCGCCATTTAATTTAATAAACGCGTCTCTTATGGGTGCAATTCAATTACGCGAATGAATATTATATAGAGGTCACGGTATCAGATGAAGTATAGATAAACAATACATTGTCAGAGATTGTCAAAATACGGCCCGAAGCCTAAAATTCAACATAATTATGCTCTTTCCAGACTATTTTGAACCGACTTCAAAAAAAGGGAAACCATTTTACATTAAACTGTTAAGTTATTTTTATTAAAAGTTCTTGACTACTTTCGACTGATTTTCGTTGGTTTATATAAATAAAGTTATTGTGTTATTATTTTGAGTTAAAAACTTTTTGATGTTAACGTATCTCTTAGCACTACTATTTAGTAAGAAAACATGTAAAATGACAGCGAACTGCGACTGAATCCGCTAAGGATTCAATAATTGCGTTTCAGTAGTGAGATATTACGGAATTTAACTTAAATAATTTCGTAATTTCTAAAATAACGTGGAATCGAATTCACAGCCATTAAACAAAAACTGAATCAAATTCGCTTAACATCCACTAAATGGTTCAAATATTCTTCCAAGAGGTCTGCCTGTACTTTCAATCATTAAAATAAATATGTGTATATCATTAGTCACCTGTGTTATAGGCTTTGCCGCTAAGGAAAACGATGCCCCAAGGGCTAAGATCTTCTGAATTTTCTTTTCGTAAACATTCCTATAAGCATTTTAAATGTATAATTTCAAATACAAGTAAAATATAATATTTATAAAGTTTAGTCAGCCTTATAGTTGTTAGGATCTTAAAAAGTAGTGATCCAATGCAGTAGAGCTTAGTCTATAATGTTTCTGTAATAGATTATTGATAATTATTATTTGGTATTCATAAAAATAACGTTATGTCTGTCACTCTTCTCAAAAGTTTGGAATTCATTGTTCAAAAACAATCTCCTTCGTGTCTTGTCCATTTTCCAGTACATTGGTGAAGTAAATCTGTGTTCAACTGGCACGCTTTGAAGTCAACAAAAGAATTAAATTGCGTTTTTTAATTGCAATATAAAGTAATCTAAGAAATAAATCTTTGTTTTTAAAATAGAGGAAATAATTGCTTACTGTACAGTAGTGTTCTAAAGTATAACATATTATATTGATTTGAACTTGCATTAACGGTTTTTTAAATATTCTCGATATTCAATTAAAATAAAAATTATCAATTTTATTGTGTTATTTTTTCGAAACCCCTACTCTACATATTGAGGCGGTGATAAGAAATAAATCATTGTATCGTGTAGGTGGTCGAGGAACCGGCAATTACCAATTAAACGCCTCGTATTCGTTGGAAATTCCAAATTCAAATTCATTCCGCCGCCGACCGTCGACCGCGACGCATGTCCAAAATGGTAGCGTGAAATTTACAATAAATCAAACGTGGTATTAAATTATATGATAAAATCGATTTTAACCGAGTTTTAATAACGAGTATTTAGGCATTTTTTTATTTATAACCACAGGTTATTATTTTTGTAGGGTAGAGAGAAATAATAATGACACAGTATCACTTTAAAGATGATACATTATCGGAACTTCAAGACTACTATATCAGTCATTATTATATATTAATATCGAATATATTTCTGTCTGTTAAACCGCATCATGAGAATATCAATAAACAGATTTTGATTTTTTTGTAGGATAAGTATAGCTTGTTTTCAAGTCTCATATTTTATGAGAAACTTTTAATGCGACATCTTCACAGCTGAAATCTATTAATAACCGTTAAAAAGACCTTAGTATAAAACAAAGATTTTTAAGTTCTCTACCGATTTCTGATAGGCGAGCAGATGAACTTGCAAAGATATTTTCTATATAATATGTGCATATAAATAAAATTAAAGTGTCTGTTTTTAATTTTAAATTAACAGCTTTTCACTAAATACATATTAATATTCGGTACTTACATTAATAAAATCAACTTTTAAAATTTTTGTTTGTATGTTTGTTCCGGCTTATCTCTAAAACAGCTGGACCGATTTTGACAAGACTTTCACTCGCAGATAGCGAATGTTATAAAGTGTAACTTTGGATACTTTTTAACCAACTTCAAAAAAGGAAACTTAACTAGCGACGAATCCGAGTGAACCGAGGCTGAGTCGCTATAAATAAAGTTAGATTTTTATCACTTAAATACAATTTTAAAATTTTCTATACCTATTATTAATATTTTACTTTTTGACTTACCTTATTGCAATTTCACGAACCTTTAAATTTGCTTTAATTTTCTTTCAGGAAATAAAACAATTTATTCTGTAGGGTGTTTTATTAAAAGTTTAATTTTACGATAATACATACATAATACGTGTCTTAAAAACAAGATGTGTATTTTGATTTAATCCCTATTATATTTACATACATTTTTAAATGAGCAATATCTTTAATGAATGTAATTTGAATTTATACATTTAATAATGTTTCTACGAATCAATATATAATTAATTTAAATTTAAAATATTATTCTTAAAATAATAATATTGACAACAATTTTGATTTTAAAAACAAATTAAATTCGGTAAAATTTTATATTAAAATAATAAGATTTAATTTTTAATTAAATGTTTGAATTTAATTCTATTAAAAATATTTAATTTTAATTTATAACAATATATTCTAATTAATTAAAATATTATTATTAAATGCGATTTAATATTAAAATTGTTTAAAATGTAATACATTATAATTAACTTAAAAATATTAAATACAAAGAAACATAGAATCAAGAAAATTAAACGTAAAAAGTGAGTATACTTCCAGTAATCTAAAGCTAATGTTAAAGTACAATTTGAGGCAAAAACGGGAAAGTCTAAATTTCAAAAATTTTATTAAAAATTATACAATTATACATTTTCTAAAATTTAATACCATCATTTTAAATAGATAATCTTGATTAACAATATTTTCTATGTAAACAGTGATAATAAAAAAATTAATTCAAACAGATAATTTACATTTTTAGGTTAGTTAAAAAATAAGAAAAAAAAATCTTTAGTTTTTCAGCCAATTTAACAATTTCACAACAAAGCAACTAACTACATATTATACAAAATACATATCATATTTTCATAAAATATTAGTCAGGCCCCTTTAGCTCTAATAATAATAATATTGAGTACCTCACTTTCTAATAATTCTGCGATTTAATTTGGATTTTTAAGCAATATGTTTGAGTGATACAGTCTCTTTCTGAAAAGCATTCGAAATGTCGAGAACCAATCTCCAATCCAAAAATCTCTACTACATAGTTTTATTTTAATAATATTTTGTGCATAAAACTAAAATAATCACAGTGCAAATTGTTTAAAATACTTAATGTTAATTATTACTATTAGGCCTATATTATTATAATATTTTTTTAAATATTAATACAATTATCAATCACAACGCATTAATTAAAAATAAATAAAATTAATTTAATAATTATTAAAATTAATACCAAAAACTTACTAAACATTACACAGTAAATAAATTTTATCATTTCGTAATTATTTGTGTTTTACATGTTAATTATATTCTATCTAGGTATATTTAAATTAATAATAAATAGAGTATTTACTCAAATTTAATATTACAATAATAATAATTGTGAAAATAATTCTAAACGGTCCAAAAATTTGGCTTTTTAGAGTGTTACTTATGAAATATAACAAATAAAAAATAATAATTTATACATAATATTGTCAAACACTTATTACTACACTTTTTACTTAATTAAATAATTTTCCACCATACCCATAATTTTAGGCCACATTATTAGAATACTACTAAGTAAAAGCATACTTAGTTTACAGATGAAAAATATTTATCATATAATTAGAAATAATATTGAAAAAAAGGAATTGTTTAAATTGATAAATTGTTATTTATTTATTTATTTATATATTTTGTTATTATTATAAAGCTCAAAGTTTCAAACAAATTGCCATTACATGACGAAATACGTACATAATATTTAATAAGTTATTATTCTTTTAATAATGCTACTTTTACACAATAAAGTGAATTTAATGTACTTTTAAAATGTTTTAATGAGCATTTAGTTTATTTTTTATAAGAAAACTAACAATCCTTGCGCCTTCATTTGGCATTTAAGTATTTTATGGTGGCAAATAATATAAACTAAATCAAATGTAAGTCTAAAAATAAAAATAAATCTGGAGAGGGTTATCACCTAGGGTAATAAAAAATAGCCTATGATCTATTCTCAGACCTACCAAAAAAATTCACAAAAATCGGAGTAGTTTGATAACAAACATTGTAATGATAAAAACTATTGTTTTTTTTACCATTATAAATATGATTAAGCATATTATAATTAAATACTTTATTTACTTTCACTAATTTTACTTAATTTTTTCAAAAATTAATATCTAAAGACAAAAGCTTTTAAAATTAGTTTGTTTTGCAATTTTCAGGTTTTCTATATTTGAATGTCTGTTCCTGTGGCATTTTCTAAAAGACACTTGAACGAGGGTAATAATATTAGATATTATTTTTAATTTCTGGTATATTGAAAAATAATATAGTATACAATGAATTATAATATTATTTTTATTTATTTAAATAAAGTAAACTAAATTAATACTTAACCTTGGCATTTTTCATATTTTTTCTATATGATAAAAGCTCTAGATTATCATTTTAATAAATAATATTAGTTGCCTTTAAAAATAACTAAATGTAAGCTTTTACTACAAATTAAGAGAACTTTTTACCAGAAAACCGCTAATTCAAAGATCCTAAAATATAATACAAATTGTTATTTATGAACCAATATTTGGTGTTTTAACGAAGTAAGTCACTAAAGTCCCTTTTCCCTTAACAAAAGTCGGTCCTCGACACTCGCACGTGTATCCCGCGTTCATTAGCACTCTGAAAATAATATATATTACATACATAAAATAAATAATTTTCAATTTATTAATATTAGTGTATTAAATAAATTAATATATTTTTATTTAAAAACTTAGCAGATTTGTTATTTTATAGTAATTTCTATTTCAAAAACATTTGCTTTGAAATTTCGGCAGGCGCTTAGAAACCTTATTATTCATCGGATTCATCTCAGATATGTAACGATTACTATGTATTAGATAGACTTTAGAACTATAGAGTATCCTATCATAACTATACTAGTATTCCTTGCTAGAGAAAAGATTGCTGAATGGTTGATCATACAAACTTTCATCTCCTTTCTAAATTAATGGGATTGGGATAAATTATCTATTTTTTTCTATTTCAAAATATCTTTATACAAAAAAATCATCAAAATCGATTCAGCGGATATTTAGTTATTACATTACAAATAAACATACAAAAATATATTTTTTCTTTTTATAAAAATAGGAAGGTATACAAGAATAGTATATTTAAACAAAAATACGAAGTTGTTAAATAAATAATTTTAAAAACGTCTTCGTTAACAGATTAAAATATCAAGTTAGCAAAATTTTTCGAATCATTCGATTTGAGTTTCGAATCGAATATTAATATTAGATTCTGAACGAATAATTTGTAAGTTCGAATTATTCGCACACCTCTAAAAAAAGCTAAATAAGATGCGACTAACTTGGCAGTGTCCTCGGTGACTTGTAATCGGCCCATGATACCGGTAGAGTCCATGCGTGAGGCAACGTTCACGGTATTACCCCAGATATCGTACTGGGGCTTCTGAGCTCCCACCACGCCTGCTATCACTGGCCCGTGGTTCAGGCCTACAGTGGTATAGAATATAGATCATTAGATTTACAAAAATATTTCACACTAGCAATACGCGCGGCTTCGCCCGCGTTCATTTTTTTTATCGCTACTAAACTTCATTCGATCACTCGCTGGGTTGAAAATTCTCCAAAATTACTCCAGCTTTAATATACTCTTGAGCCGCGCCTACTTCAGATATTATGTGCGGCGTGCACTCCTCCTCCTCTCCTGTTATTGTAGTTTTAGTGAGGATCCTTTTTTTCTTGCAATTAAAATAGCCTATATATCAGTGATAATGTAGCATTCAAATGGTTAAAGAATGGCTAAAAAATAAGTTTCAAGCTTCTAGCTTTAAAAATAACGTGATTTCAAAAACCAAAAATCATAGAAAATAGAATGATGAATGAGAAGATTCTGAGAAGACTCACTCTCACCCTGGCTCCGCTCATGTTTCCTACGTACATTTTAACAATTCACACACATTTTTCAGATTTCTCGCAGTAACCATCATTATAAATTTCAATAATGCACAAATTACACTCAATTACAAGATTATATTATGTTAGAATATTACATTTATAAACAACTAACCTATCCTTAATTTAAATCTCTGAAACGATTCTCTATTGATCTGATCTAATATCGTCATGAGAGCGATACCGAACTCCACCAAAATGGAAACGGTGTGTTCTTCTTTACTATTGCCGTCCTGAAACATAAAAATTATAATATAATTCCAATATACAGCAAGTACTTTGTATGTATTACTAGCTGATACCCGCGACTTCGTCCGCATTCTTTGAAATATTAACAAAGTTTTCCGCATGCGCGCTACGCCGCTTGCCCCACTACTCCGCGAGAAGGAAACATACATCACTGAGCATGCAGTGTATATACAAATGGTTGTTTCTTGAAACTTTAATAACTTTTTATTAAATGAAGATATCGCAATCATATTTTTTTGATAAGGGCCAAGTGTCTAAGAAATAAAACTTAGAAAGTTTCATTGAAATCTATCCAGTAGTTTTTCCGTGATAAGCGCACAACTCCAGACCTCTATAATTTTATTTATATAGATATCTGAAACCACGATATGCGTGTTTCATCTACACTATCTACACTAATATTATAAAGAGGAAAGATTTGATTGTTTGTTTAAATTGAATAGGCTCCAAAACTCCTGGACCGATTTAAAAAATTCTTTTACCATTAGAATCCTACATTATCCCTGACGAACATAGGCTATATTTAATACTAGCAGAACCCGCGGCTTCGCTTGCGTTCTAGGGACGAACCCGAGCGAAGCGACGGTAAGTCGCTAGTCCATAATATGTATTCAGCCCTCTTGCATTTCCCACTGCAGGGGTTAACCTCCCTTAATTACGAGGGTAATCAGGCAAAAATACACGACGCTGGCCAAGTGGGTTAACTTCACATGTCAACAGCTGTGCCAGCGGTCGCTGGTTCGAGTCCCGCTGGGAGCATTATACGAGTACTCTAATCATATGATGTAAATATAAAGAAGTATTATATATAGCACAGTGATAGCCCAGCGGTAACGCGGTCGCTTGGATATCCGAGTGATGCGGGTTCGAATCCGGGTCTCGCACCTCTGATATTTTCATGTGTGAATCATTTCTATCATGATTACCACTTGTCTTACGGTGAAAGAAAACATCGTGAGGAAACCTGCACGTCTGAGAAAACCTAACAAGTTTTCGAAAGGCATGTGAAGTCCGCCAACTCGCACTAAGCCAGCGCGGTGGACTATGGCCTGATCCCCCTCGTACTGAGGGAGGCCCGTGCCCAGCAGTGGGACGTTAATAAGGGCTGATGATGATGATTATAAAGTCTACTCACAACCTGCTCCTCCTTTCCGGGCCTGAGTCCGGACGCAACCATGTACGTGCTGCCGATGGTCTTTATCTTCTCAATGCAACTGAACTTCGGCTTTAGTAACAACTGGAATGTAATTAGTGCGTAATTAAAGTGTATGTTCATAATATCAAAATTAATGTCTCTCCATTAGCATTCGAAACGTCGGGAACCAAAAATCATAATAAATCCGCGACAAAATCCGAAAAGATAGTTTCATTTATAAAATTAAAACTTTTTACTAAATACTTATAAAAATATAGACATTAAGAAAGTACGTAAGAAAAATATTTTTTACAATAATTACCTGTCCTGTCGTTAAGTTTCAGTTTATCTCAAATACGGCTGTACTATTTTGAGTTTTGGATCCATTTCGAATGCTTTATCGTCTCTCCCGTGACCAAGATTGCTATACACCATTCGAAATATCCGGATCCATTAATCAAAATAAATGCACGAAAAAATCCAAAAAACTAGCAACCAGTAATTAAAGAAACTGTAACACAATAGCAATAGCAAAAAACTAAACTATTTGACGACACGTTTGGCGCAATTTGTAACGTCCTCCCTACTTTCTTGCACCAGCGGTCGTGGGTTCGAATCCCGCTGGGGCATTCATTTCCTAAACTCGGATGTTTGTACTCCAGTCATGGGTGTTTATATTTATAATATGTATGTATTTAAACTTATATAATATGGAGTATATCAACTATCTGGTATCCATAACACAAGCTTCTTTCGTAGCTTAACACGGAACTACTGTTGTGTGTAATAATGACCCAACATATTTATTTATTATTTATTATTATTATTTACTAAAGATACCTTATCGAAGTCACAAATGATCTCATTGAGGAGTCGAAGACACTCGAGGCCCTGTTTATTGACGTCGGTTTCGTCATAGAACTCCTTGTAGTTGGGGATGGACGCGAACATCACGGCGATGCTCGAATACCGCTCGTGGTATAGTTCCTCCTGAAATTGCCAGTAATAAAGTTAATTTATTTGATTTTTTGATACTAAATGAAATTTGCGGAGAGACTTAGCCTCCAGTGATTGCTGTAAAGCATTCGAAACGTCGGAAACAAAAAATTTAAATAAATTAAAAGAATCTTTCTTGAAAAACAATCAAATCAAAATATTCTTTATTCACATAGACTTTTACAAGCTCTTTTGAATCGTCATTTTTACATTATTAAAATTAAATGTCAGTCTGTAAGTCTGTGAGGCTCGCAAAGCTGTTCTGCTGAGAAGAACCGGCGAGAAACTCAACAGTTGCTCTTTTCAAAAAAATATTTGATAACAATATTGCATTACAATATTTATCTATTATCCTACGTGAGACACAACCAGACATTAATCCAACACATTTACATCTACTAAGTATTCCGTGATGGTGTAATAAGCCTTATTCAGTAACGTATTTTTAATTTTAGATTTAAAACAATACTTACTACGTTAGAGGCAACTGATGTTAGGAAGTGTTGAGCGACGTGAGCAGGTAGGATGTTCTCGAGGAGGATCTGAAAATAGAGATAAGATACATAATTTAAATTTCTATTAATATTCTCTATACTGTTACCGCCAAATTGGAAAAAGCAACGGTGGTCCTGAAAACCAGTGTTAGGGCTTTTAGTCCTGACTATAGCTGAGGTCCCTTTTTGGGAAACATACTGTTACCTACACTACTATCTTATTTTAACGTTTATATTTTTAAACATCAAAACTTTAAATGTATTTCTTACCTTAGATATTATATGTATATCTAATATAAAAATGTATATATGTGTTAGATTCAGTGTGTTTATCAAATAAAGTTTTATTATTATTATTATTAATTACATATTGATATCGATATAACCACAACACCAAAGTTCAACGTTTTTAACATTTCACTGCTGGAGTTTGGCCACCCTCAATACGAAGGAGATCAAGATCAGGAACATAGTCCACCGCGCTGGCCTAGTGCGTGTTGGCGGACTTCACATAACTTTCGAAATCTTGTTAGGTTCTCTCAAACATTTTCCACACGATGTTTCCTTCACCGTAAGACAATTGGTAATTATTTTGTAATTTTTGTCTTTTTTTTAAATATCTCACCTTATTAATTCCCCTCATAGTCTCAACTTCCTCTTGCTCCAGCTTTAACTTGTCTTTCCACAAAAAGTCCGTTCGAGAAGTGAACTCTATCTGCCTGTCCAAGATATGAAGAAGTGCTGCTAAGAATACTAATACTAAACCTGCTTTGGCTGCGTATGGAAGCATCGAGAACCTGGAAAGTTATATGTAAATTTGTAACATTTCATAGCTTTTGCAGTTATTTTATGTTGTGAAAATAAATAAAATATTACGAGTGAACCTTATAAGATAGACAAATGCTACTGCAAAATTTTCTATAGAGCTTTTTAAGGCCTACAAATTTTAAGTACACAGTTTGTTAAGGTTTAGCGTCAGCTGTGTTATTTTCAAACAATTAATCGTTAGAACAAATTGTTGTATTTCCCGTGGGAATGAAAGACTTTCATGTAGTAAAAGGTATTTTGAACCATGCAATATTTATCAGAGAATGTTTCGTCAAAGTGCCTGTGGTCGTTTCAGATTCAGAGATTATCAAGAAAAACAGATCGTGTTTTTCTCATAAGAACTAAGCCAGCCTTAATAAAAAGCTGTTATGTTGATGTGACAAATAGACACTTCAATTTCACTTATCTGTATAGATTATTCATAATAAATAAATTTATATGTAATGTTTATAAATTTTATTATTTTATTTTATAATATCATGAATTCGACGAAAAGATAATTAGGATTCAACACAAGTTTTCTTCCAAATTCTGTATTCACGAGTGAATGTATAATAAAAAAAACATAAAAGATTTTCCCCACAAGCTTCCAACCCATTTTTATCCCTCAAGGTGTCAAATTTCATTTAAATAAACTAAATAAACTTACTCAGTATCCGGGTCCTTATTCTGATATTGGTAAAACAATTCTGAAGAAAATAGTGTGATGTGTGCAATTAATGTCAGGATCATCAAAAATAGTTTTAATACGAAGCCCAAGCGGAGAAACACTGATATGGACGCTAGGGTCAGTACTGAACTGTAGAGATAGCTCTAAAACAAAGAGTACATATTAATACAAGTGATCCACCCTTGCTTCGCTCGGGTTCGTAGGTATCTTGAAACAATTATTATGATAATATAATAGATAGAATATTAATGTATGAGTTAGTAGTAGAGAGTATAATATGAGGTTTGTTCCGTTTCATATTTAAAAAAATAAATGAATCTATCTTTTTGGATTTTGTCGCGAATTTATTATGTCCGCAAAAAATCCAAAAATATAGTTTCATGTCAATGTCAAGTATTCGCGTATGTATGTATATGTAAGAAAGTATTATATTTAAAAAAATATTTTTCGATATAAAATTTCCAGAGCAACTAATTAACTTCATTCCATCTTAAAGTCTGTTCAGTGGATTGAGTATGAAAAGATAAGAGATAGACAAAGGGACGATAGGAAGAGAAAACAAAAGATACCTAAGCAAATCTAAAACGTAGTAGTAACGTAGTAATAGCTAGGTCATGAGTATATAATAAGTTATGAAAGCTTACCGGAGCAGAATCAACGTCTAAATATATCGGAGTTCGTGGTACATTCGTCATGTTCCAACTGCTGTTATTACTTAAATCCTCTGGAAAGTCTTGTATGATGTATCCTTGAAACTAAAATATGCAAAAAACTATTAAAACTAGACTATTTTAGACTATTTAGACTATTTTTTCTAGACTATTTTAACAATTATTTAAGTTCGTATTTAATCATAACAGATAAATTTCATGGCTAGACTGTTATCATACCATCGTTTAGACACAATTACAGCAGTAAAGTAAAAATATTGAACTAAAAATTGTCCTTTTAGGTTATATAGGCATACCACGTGATATCTTACTGTACCATATTTACATTAGATATTTTTTACATTCATTAGACACTAGAAACTAAGACCAACAGTTTTTAATAATAAACTAAGCCTTACCAAATTTATAACTGCACAGGAGCTTATTAAAACCACTGATATGATGAACATGGTCAGTCTTATGTAACAATTGTTGGCTACCACCTGAATTCAGTACAAACATATTTTAATCACTACATAGTATAAAACAAAGTCGCTTTCTCTGTCCCTATGTCCCTATGTATGCTTAAATCTTTAAAACTACACAACGGATTTTGATGCGGTTTTTTTTAATAGATAGAGTGATTCAAGAGGAAGGTTTATATGCATAACTAGCGGATCCCGCGGCTTTGCCTGTGCTAAATCTAGGGAAGAGCCCGAGCGAAGCGAGGGCGAGTCGCTAGTATACCTATATTTAAAAGAAAATATTGAAAAAAATGAGACGATACTAAAACTTGGTTGTATGTTGTTTTAGTATAATATATTACCCGATATCTCTTAGATATTAATTTCAAGAAACAAAATATAGAAAATGTAAAAAATTATTTTAATACGTATATTTTGGTAAGCGACTTTGAAATACACTTTTTCTATTTCTATTAGTTAGTAGGTACCTGTCTCACGACTGTTTTACAACATTACAAAATAAATATTAACTTTTATTCAGAAAAATTCCAGAACATTTATAATTACATTCAAAAATTATTATACCGTTAATAATAATCTAACATAGTCTACACACCTGTCCTGGTTTCGAACAATTATCCACATACAAGTCCTCGGGTACATCTGACAGTAATATACCTTCTCTGCCGTCCGACCACGAAAGGTAGAGGAATACTAGTAATGTCAATAATGTCGGTCCAAAAGACGCGTAAATTACTATTCCTCTGAAATTAAAAATACATTTGGTGTTCTTTTTTATTTTTTTTTATCAAAAATCAGCATAAAAATAATTATAGTTAATAAAAACTTAAATATAGGTACTAAAAATGTGACTAGAAAAATAATTATAAGTATATACAAATTACTACTCGTAGTATTACAACCAGATTAATAGAAAACAGAATATTATATACAATAGTAAAAATATACGGTGCCCAATGTGGGACCAAGTTATATTTTATTATTTGATTCAGTAGGAACAGACGTGAATTTTATTTTGGGGCTTATAATATATTTAAAAAAAACAGACGCTGATGTGAATGATATATTTATCCCTGATCTTCAAGATCCCAAGGTATGATATTTTTAAAAGAATATCTTCTCTAATATAAAAAAGACACAGTGTTTGTGACCAAACTCTTCCCAAACGGCTCTCAGAAAAGTTATACTCATCACTTAGTTTGAACACTTAGTTTAGAAACGTATAAAATACAAACTTTTTTGTTCTTGGAACCTTCGCAGTCAGTATAGGATAACCCACTAAAGTTTTATCAGAATTGGATAGGTTTAGGAACGCATTGAGGACAGTTTTACAAACATTCATCTTTATTTTTATAGATAAATAACTCAATACTTACTTTGGCACAGTCAATATCTGAATGAAAGCGAGTAGCATGAACAAAGCAGTGGAGCACGCGATGTAGTATTTGAACTGAGCGTCGGGCTGGTTCCTGTACTTTCTCTCTTGGTTCGCGTTTTGGAAACCTAATGTTAGAGGCATTAGGCCTTCTGAGTTGTTGCTGAAAGATAATTGCAGTTAGTTGCAGTTTGATGTCTGTTTGAAGCAAATATGTAGTACTTAGAATATTTTTTGGTATAAAATTTGTTTATACAAGCATTTAACTATATGTATTATTACTCAAAAACTATTATGGTATATATTTTGAATTAAATATTGTTTTTAAATTCAATTTACCTGCAATCACAACACGTTCTCTGAGGAAGCAGATGTTGTTCGATCATCGCTAAGCTCTGAAATAAAACAATGATTAAGGAAAAGAAAGGTATATAGTAATTTGTACTTTACTCTTTATTATTTGATTTGGCAATTTTATAACACATGCAGTCTCTAAACATAGAAGAGGATTCAAATACTTAAACAAGATGCTATCTACAATATAATGTGAAAATTGCTATATCACTACATAGTATAAAACAAAGGCGCTTTCTGTCCCTATATCCCTATGTATGCTTAAATCTTTAAAACTACGCAATGGATTTTGATGCACTTTTTTTTAATAGACAGAGTGATTCAAGAGGAAGGTTTATATGCATAACTAGCGGATCCCGCGGCTTTGCCTGTGCTAAATCTAGGGAAGAGCCCGAGCGAAGCAAGGGCGAGTCGCTAGTAGAAATTAAAATCATAGTGTTGTATTTGAAAAAGATTTTATCTTCCTATTCTATAACCATTGTAGTATGACATCACGTCTTAGCCGTGGATAATCTATACATATCTTCAAATTCCAAGTTAAATTTTACATATTTTTTTGGATTTTTTAGGAAATACTCATTATTACAGAGGCCAAATCTATTAGTTAGTTAGTTAGTTAGTTAGTATTTTTGGATTTCTTAGGCAATACTGATTATTACAGAGGCCAAATCTATTAGTTAGTTAGTAGTTTTTAGAATTTTTGTCTATCTACCTGTCTTTTTATCTGGGAACGTATCACGAGAAACTACTGAAGAGATTAGGGTGTTGTATAATGGTAGGTAGCTATTTATGTCCACATAGTTTTTTAATGCAGATATCTTATCACTGAGACATTCAATCTTAACCGTTAATACGTACCTAGGGATTAATTTAAGCGGAGCAAGGGCGACTCGCTAGTATCATATATTTTCTTATCATTGCATTACTTACAGAAATACCAATATTTTTAGCCAAAGTAGAATCTGTGATGTTCGCGAACGGTTTATCAGCTCCCCAACATTCAACATATTTTGTCATTTTGCTCGACGGACGAGATCTTGTTGGTACTCCCGGTGTTGCTAGAATATGAAAAACATATTAATAAGGTATTTGTCTATGTGCTAGCCAAGTGGGGTTTGGCGAACTCCACAAAATATTGACTGATATGGAAGTTTCCTCACGATGTTCACCGTAAGATAAGCAATTATCATGTCGGAAATGATTCGCACATAAAAATATCAGAGGTGTAACACCCGGGATTTGAACCCACTTCGCTCGGTTTCCCAAGCTACAATTGCCTTTTATTAAACATACTATAATCTACAAAATAAATCATTATTTTGTAAAAAGGATAATTGTATGATATTATTAATTTCAATGAAACTAGGGGATATGGAATTCTCATGCTTCGCTAATATAATAGTTATTAACAGTTTTATATGAGTTTTGATAGAATGAGTTTTGACCTACTTCAAAAAAAGTCGATTCTGTCCTATTAATTTGGGTGTTATGTAAGAGAAACTATTAAGAGACAATTTTTTTTTATAAAAAGAAAAGCCTTTTTAAATGTTTAGCTGTACGTGAATAAATAAAAAAGCTTAAATGTAATTTAGCTAATTTTAACCGACTACAAAAAAGAAGAGTATTTAATTTGGAAATACTTTTATTAAATGTATTTGTTAAGATATTATATTTTAATCCATTGTGAATCGGAATTTAAATATTCTTTAAACTACCAATAAGTAATAATAACATTAATTTTAAACAATTTTACAGAGATAATATTCTAAATAAAGTTTACTTATGTATGCAAGTCCCATTTGCATATAATATAGCTAATATCTTTTAAGCTAAAGCTCTTGAGTTTGATTCCCATGCATGAACAATTCCTAGAATGTATGAATAGACGCATCACAAGCGTCAGCTTAACCAATTTTTTCACTCTCAATGTTTATATTAAATTGATAAGGTTATACATTTATAGTATAAAAAACTGTCTGTGTATGTATTTTTTATCTTTTTCCTTCTTTTTACCAAACTAAATCCATGGTTAAGGAAGACGTATAACTCTAATATTAATATAACTCTAATATTATTCAAGTGGTAACAGTGGTAGCCCAGCGGTAACGCGGTCGCTTGGATATCCGAGTGATGCGGGTTCGAATCCGGGTCTCGCACCTCTGATTTTCATGTGCGAATCATTTATATCATGATTACCACTTGTCTTACGGTGAAGGAAAACATCGGGAGGAAACCTGCATGTCTGAGAAAACCTAATAAGTATTCGAAAGACATGTGAAGTCCGCCAACACGCACTAGGCCAGCGCGGTGGACTGTGGCCTGATCACCCTCGTACTGAGGGAGGCCCGTGCCCAGCAGTGGGACGTTAATAAGGGCTGATGATGATGATGATGATGATTAGTCAAAATGGAAGGGCTTGTGCAAATTTCGTATAGAAAATTCACATATATGTTTGTACGTATGTTTGTAACACCAAGTGCATACATGCCGTTGGGATAACTAACTTAGCGACTCCACAGACATTGTACTTAGCATTCGGCGATAAAACGGTTGAATATCTCGCACTGGCGGAGATTCTGATTCAGAATCTGAAGCGATATGAAATTAAGTATTAACATTATGTTGTAATTTGTTTGTTTGATTGTCGTTGAGTTTAACAATTACTTTTTTCTGAAAAAGTATTTTAAATCAAAAAGAAATAGTACTAAAAATTACATGGTATTGTATAAATTTTTACTCCTTGAAGCAACTAAAGAATTAATTGATTGAATAGTATAAAATTTGTATTTTACTGATCCTCATTTTATACTCATTTAATAATTAATAAGTACATTTATAAAAAAATTTCTAATTCTTAAAAAAAGTAGACGATCTGTAGGTATAGCAAAATCTAGAATAGTGAAATTTATTTTGTCCGTCTGTATTATTCTTAAATTTGAGTAATTATGACAAATTAAAATGGACTAGGTACTACATATGTTTTAACCGACTTGAACAAGTATAGTATGTTTGTCTTGTGATTGACATTTTCAACATTAACATTGAAACACAAATTTGATAAATTTCATTAAATTCATACGTCGAAGTAATCTTATTTATTTAAATGTAGTATGTAGTCTTATTTGGTATAAATGATAATTTAAATAATTTAAGCTTATCAAATACATGCCGTTATATATTTAATTTTAAAAGTAAGTTTAAACTTATATAAAACACAAAAGCCCAACTTGTTCAGATATTAAAAAAAACAACTTTTAAAATGTTAGTTTGTCCATCTGTTTGTTCCGGCTCATCTCTGAAACGGCTGGACCAATTTTGACGGGACTTTCACTCGCAGATAGCTAATGTTATAAAGAGTAACTTAGGCTACTTTTTAATTTACTATAAAATTATAAAAACCGTTTAATTAATTGTAACTTACGCCCAGCGAAGCTGGCAGGGTTTGCTAGTTTATCTATAAATGTTTACAATAAGTATTACTATGATCTTATCTTACCTGTGCCCATAAGAGGGCTAATGGCCCCTATAATGGAGCCACTACGACTTTTCGGTTTAGTAACGGCGCCGTTACCGACGGTGTCACCGGCGTTAGTAGCGCTGTTGTGTTCGAACGCGACAGTTTTAGGGCCTTCTACTTTTACTGATGCTCGTCTGTTCAGATCTAAGAAATATACATTCTTATTATAAGATTCTGTATATGCAAAATCTATTCATCTATATAAATAAATAAATTTGTAGAGTCGGTATGTTACATCAAAATTACAGATTTTTAGTAAATGCATATTATGTTATTAGTTTCTTGTCTGTCCGTTTGGTACTGCTGATCTCTGAAACGCCGGACAGATTTTAGCGGGATTTTTAACTGGCAGGCAGCTGATGTAATAAGGAATAACTTAGTTTCGCTCAAAAGAATCATCTAGTAAATAAGGTTTAGGTTAACGCTTTATTTTAATCATTATAATAAAATTTGAAATACACTACCCAAAATCACTATTACTACATCATCACTACATAGTATAAAACAAAGTCGCTTTCTCTGTCCCTATATCCCTTTGTACGCTTAAATCTTTAAAACTACGCAACGGATTTTGATGCGGTTTTTTTAATAGATAGAGTGATTGAAGAGGAAGGTTTATATGCATAACTAGCGGATCCCGCGGCTTTGCCTGTGCTAAATCTATGAAAAAGCCCAAGCGAAGCGAGGGCGAGTCGCTAGTAATATTATAAAACAAAGTCCTCCGCCGCGTCTGTCTGTCTGTTTGCGATAAACTCAAATACTACTACACCGATTTTCATACTGTTTTCACCATTCGATAGAGTGGTTCTCGAGGAAGGTTTTAGTAAGTATATAAAGCGGAATCCGCGGCTTCGATCGCGCTAATCTAGGGACGAACTGGTGTTCGATGTTTTGCTGATGCAAAGCGACCTTAGGTCCCGAGTTTTAATATAATATCAACATATCTCACCAGTAATTCTTAAAGACTCCGCTCTCATAACTTTAGTGTTCTCTTGCTCTACAAAACTATGCTGTGATGGCGCTGGACTGATTTGCTTAGTCTTCGTCGGAGACACATCTTGGCATATCGATGAGACAATACTAGCCTTTCTATCCACTATACACACGGATAGGCGACCATTTTCTGATATACCTGGTTTCTGAAAAAATATTATTTATTTTAACCGGTGTTATTAACCGGACAATTTTGTGTATTACCAAATCTTACATCTTATAGTATATATTTATATCTAAATAAAAATGAATGTAGCTAAGCGCAAAACTCGAGAATGCTCGACCAAATCGGCTAATTTTATTTTTGTAGAAGTTCCTTAAGGCATACGGAAGCTTTTTTTATTATAAAAAAATGAAAAATTTTCAAAAAAGAACTTATTCTAAAGGGAGTACCTAGAGACAAACCTGAGCGAAACGCTAGTATGTATGTCATAAAACTACAGTTATAGCGCTTCTTAAAAATTTCCATTCCATAAGAAAAAATAAATAATAATTTTATTATGTATTTGAAAGTCACATATTATGTGTAGTATATCAACTATCTGGTATCCATAACACAAGCTTCCTTCGTAGCTTATCACGGAACTAGATGGCGCTGTGAGTAAGTAATGTCTTAACATATAAATTAAATTTATAAATACATACGAGTATAATACGTAAATATACAAAAGTAAAAACAATCTTAATACAAAACTCTATCTAAATCGTTATGACCGTTCTAAGGATTCACGAAATAAATTTATTTATGTACAATCATAATCTTACAAGATACGCTCATTAAATATTATAAGAATAATAAAAACAGATAGGCTATTAAGACAGCGGCGGAAATTACGAAACATATTACTTTCTGCGTGAAAATACGAAGAAAACGGTTTTTCCAAATGAGACCTGGCTAGATCGATTCATCGCCCCCCTAAAACGCGTGTGCGATATACCGGGTATAACATTTAAATGGGTCGGTATGGGGAAGTCTGAAACTATAAGACATAGGAAGATCTGTTCTTAGGTACCATGTCATCAATTTTAGTAACAAGAAAAACTGCATTCATAAATTTTGAAAAAACTTGTACGTAGCTCGGGAATCGAGTATATTTAATTATATTTTATTTTCAGTTCAGTACAGGATTTTTAAAAAAATGCAAAATCGGCCCATCTATTGGCAATTAACATGGTTTATTGCAAAAAACGATTTATTTTTTATACATGTAAATATAAAAAAAAACTTACGTTATCTTAGCAAAACGAGTATTAATTTAAAATTAATCGAATGAATAAGCTCTGAATTCGTTTAAGTTTAAATCGATTTTTTTATTTAAGTTTCTTAAAAGCATTCTGAAAGTATAATCTCTATAAAAATACAAAAGTAAAGCGGTCGCCAACCCCTGGGGAATACCTTTCAGATAAATGAAAATGATTGAGAATGGACTTTCACTTAAAAAAGCTCCTTTTCAGACCTGAATTGACTTTTTTTAATAGCATTATATATTTTATTGGACCTACTAGATTGTTTTCTTTATATATATTTAATTTATTTATCTATTATATATTAAATTTATGATTTGTACTAAAAATATACAATTGTATCAATATTCTATTGAATAGAACTTTCTTATATGAAAGTTATTTTCGTTAAACGTGTTTTGCTCAACATGTTTATCATAATATTATGATGATAAAGTACCATTTATATTTATAGTTTAACAATTGTTAGCAAGTTTCATAATAATCTATTCTAATATATTAAATTGAAGTGTTTGTTTGTAATTTCAATAACTTTTTACTAAATACATATTATTAAATTATGCGGTATATGTAAGAAAAACAAAACTTATCACTACTCACTACTTAGTATAAAACAAAGTCGCTTTCTCTGTCCCTATATCCCTATGTATGCTTAAATCTTTAAAACTACGCAACGAATTTTGATTCGGTTTTTTTTAATAGATAGAGTGATTCAAGAGGAAGGTTTATATGTATAACTAGTGGATCCCGCGGCTTTGCCTGTGCTAAATCTAGGGAAAAGCCCGAGCGAAGCGAGGGCGAGTCGCTAGTAAAATATATATTTGTCTGTCTGTTTGTTACGAGTAATCTTCCAAACGTCTTCATTATTACTGGACTTTCATAAGATAATTGGAATTAATGAATATAAAAAGAATCAAGGCTCAGCTCAAGAAAATTGAATGATACTCAGGGACGAACTCGAGCGAAGCGAGGCTTAGCTGCTTCGTTAAAATTTATAATAGCAAAAGGTCACTCACTCATCACGAAATATCGAAAACCACTTGACTTATAAATGAAATTTATAGTTGTAGATGTCCGCTAAGAACGGATATTGCTACAGGTCCAAATTAAGGAGATCTCAACAAAAATTTCGCAAATTTGTATGAAAGTCCTTCATTTTGAAGCTACAAACTTTTTTGGCAGGGAATATCTACCTCGCTATTAATTATATAAATGAATAATAATTACATAAAAACGACACGTTTGGCGCAAGTTGCAGTGACCCAACCTTCTTGCGCCAGCGGTCGCGGGTTCGAGTCCCGCTGGGGGCATTTATTTGTTAAGCTCGGATGTTTGTACTCCAGTCATGGGTGTTTATATTTATAATATGTATGTTGGAAACTTATATATATAGTATATCAACTATCTGGTATCCGTAACACAAGCTTCCTTCGTAGCTTACCACGGAACTAGATGGCACTGTGTGTAATAATGTCCCAACATATTTTAAGCCATTGTTAAATGAAAGTAATTTCTGTCGCAATACAATATTGTATTTATGCGCTTATCCAAAAAAGCTTTCACTCATCTTAAATTGACGCAAATATTAATACATTTGAAAATTAATCTATCTTCTCTGACTTTTTCGCCATCAAATTTAGGCGATTGGACCACTGGACTACCACTCCCTTTTATTCATTTATCTAAATTAAAAAGATACACTCTTAATACTTTTTTAGGTTTACGCGAATATTTGATATTATAAATGAATCTATCTTTTCGGATTTTGTCGCGAATTTATTATGATTTTTGGTTCCCGATGTTTCGAATGCTTTACAGCAATCATGGTCACGGGAGAGACTCTTAATTAAATACTTATAATCAGGTCAAATCAACATATTACAGTAGTGTAATGAATTTTCCAGAATAATTATGTACGAGCGTATTCATGTCAAAATACACCACTCGTGCTCTACGTGAGGCTCTTCAGCCTTATTGAGGGTTTGGAGATTTATATCGAATATTTCATACCCGTAGTCTCATTTGCATATTATTAAACATATAAATAAATAATAAATATGTTGGGTCATTATTACATACAGCGCCATCTAGTTCCGTGGTAAGATACGAAGCTTGTGTTACGGATACCAGATAGTTGATATATAAAATACATACATATATGACTTAGTTTTTAATATTTATTAATTATTGTATTATCTTAAATATATAAATATCAACAATCATATTTTTGTACGTTTTTTACGTGTTTCCGAACACGCTTTGTAATCTTGGAACGAAGTTTTCGTTGATTTGCATAAACTGATATAGGATCTAATTCTAATATGATGGTCAATAATATAATATAATACAAATTTTAAACTTTTTTATTTACACCCTCGCTATTTTCGTTTAATCACGTCATAATTAATCAATCGGCACATATTACTATATATGTATAATAATATTCGAACTGGTTCGAATCTGTACATCAAAAATTGATTGGAAAATCTTATTGAAGTGGTCATTATCATCTATAAAAAAGCTTAATCTATATCTTTTTAAGATTTTTTCTGTCCTTCTGTCTGTCTGTCTCTGTATAATTTAAAATAACTATTTAATATTTTTATTATTTATAAATTATTTATATATTAATAGGTTTATATAAATGTGTAGGCCATTTTAAGACATACATTTTTTATAAAAAAGCCCGCAATATCATATTCTTATATTCGTAAGATACACTCGCAATAAGTATGATTATATTTCGAAAATGTACGTAAGCACCCGAGACACGACAACGCAAGTCACTAGACTAGTCTACAAAAGGTACTATTTATTTCTAAATATTATTTTATTTCCAATTTCAAATGGCTTAAATATAAATAATAATAATAACATTTATTTCAGACAAGAACTCCTTAGACAGAAAACAGAAATAAAATGATAACATAATAACAAAAAAGCAAAGAAAAAACGCAAAATTATCATTTAACAATAATTTAAATAAAAGGCATGTAATTAGCGTTTGTTCTTTTTAATTAGAAAGTATAAAGTAATATTAGCTCTTCTTTGAACTTTGCTATTTGACGCGCTAATTACAGTTGAACATTTTATTTCATAATTATTAATCATTTGTTTTTGTTAGAAGTATTTAATTTTATTAATTTTCATGTACTTATTCATTTATATTCACTACTATCACTATCACTACATAGTATAAAACAAAGTCGCTTTCTCTGTCCCTATATCCCTATGTATGCTTAAATCTTTAAAACTACCCAACGGATTTTGACGCGGTTTTTTTTAATAGATAGAGTGATTCAAGAGGTAGGTTTATATGAATAACTAGCGGATCCCGCGGCTTTGCCTGTTCTAAATCTAGGGAAGAGCCCGAGCGAAGCGAGGGCGAGTCGCTAGTTATGTATAAAACACTTCTGTGCGCGTGTATGTAATTGAACTCCTCCTAAACGGCTGGACCGATTTTGATGAAATGTTTTGTGTATGTTCGAGTGCATTCAAGAATGGTTTAGATTCACAATGCGGTCCACTACAAAATGTATTATTTGAATTATTTAGTTATTTATACATTTAAACAATAAATGACTTATTACGTTGTTTTCGCATGTGTACAAAAATATTTTACCGGGAGCAAAGGTTTATAATTTCAACGTGTACAGACAACGCCTGTCGGGTCCGCTAGTATATATTATAAAACATGGTTTTATTTGTAGATTATGAAAAATAAATAATCTCTGAAATATAAACTATAAATCACTAATAAATATAAATATGTTATTCCTTCACCATTAACTATTATTTGATTGATGATAATGGACCGTAGCATCACGACAAACGTCCCATTAGTGGGTGATATGCTGTAGTCGATGATCGATCTAGTAGTTATTTAATATATTTTATGTAACTTTACTTCACGGTACAACTATATTATTTTAAAAGTAGGTGTACAGAAAATTTAAAAGATTTCCTATCTTTATTTGATTTTATAAGTATACTAGCTGATACCCGCGACTTCGTCCGCGTTGCTTGAAATATTAACGAAGTTCTCCGCATGCGCGCTACGCCGCTTGCCCCACTACTCCGCGAGAAGGAAACATACATCACTGAACACGCAGTGCATATACAAATCGTTGTTTCTTGAAACTTTTATAACTTTTTTTTAAATGAAGATATCGCAATCATTTTTTTTTGATAAGGGCCAAGTGTCTAAGAAATATAACTTAGAAAGTTTCATTGAAATCTATCCAGTAGTTTTTTCCGTGATGCGCGCACAACTGCAGACCTCTATCATTTTATTTATATAGATATCTAAATGATAATAAAATTATTGTGTTTCCCATCCAGCGTTAGCCATATATTTTCTCACAAAATTTTCGAGTGGTTTTTGGCCTCTGTACCGCTAAATGTGAAAGATTTTCTAAGAAAATATATAATGTATAAATACTACTACTAAGAATAGTTAAAATAAAATAACATGTAAATTGACTTATTAAATTAAAATATTAGTTAGGTATTTTTTATTTATTATGACGAAGCTTATTCATTCATATTCTTAAGGCTTATTAGGGATACCCACTTTCGCATCCCTCAGGGCTTTATTATATGAAAGTAAGTCTAACGCATCATGAGAGAAATATTTTTTTAATATATCTTTTTGTACGTATAAATAATAGTTGGTACTTATTTTTATGTTACTTATTATTAAAATTAAACAAAACATAACACATCTTTCTTCCTGTTTTCAACCCACGGACTAGCCTACCAATTATTTTGGAGTAAAAATCAGGATAATACCAATATATGTATACATAAGTTACACATAGATAAAAATATTATATTCTATGGATATAAACAAATTGGTTTAACCTATTTAACGGGACGTTCATTATTGTGTAGAGGGCGCGTTTCTTTTTTTCTTTTGTTGAGTTTTTTAGTTCTTTGTTGAGTTATGACGAACTTTAGAGTTATCAGTTTAAAAAAAATTACGTCTTTTGCGAAAGTACTGTAACTAACAGGCAGACAAATAGTATGGTGAATAAAGTTGACTTTTGTATCATTTATTAAATATTAACATGAAAATTTTCTATTACATCATATATTTGACATTATGATACAATATATATTATCATTCTCAACCTTAATGCCTTGAATTTTATACATAACTCATAATAGCGTCTACACACTGTAGACTTTCTATCACACAATACTTAAATCTTATTCAAATCTTGAAAAATGTTCCAATTACGAGAAGGGCACGCGTTAGTACTGCGAAGTACGCGCGACTCAGAAAGAATTTGGCTTCCGGTCTTTAGAACGCGTGCGAAGCCGCGGGAAATCCTAGTTCATAATAGGTAAAGACATATTAATACGTACATTCTTCGCGATTCTTTTAATTACCAAAAAAACTATGAGTTTGTGGAAATACTGTAGTCTAAGTAGACTCTTATAACGTAAAATGTGCATATCGTCGCGCTGTATAAAGATAACCTCGTATGTCCAAAGATCCAAAATTTACAGAAAACGAAAAATAAGGTTCATTTTGTCAATGTTTTTCAAACAAGAGGTTTTCGTTTTACTCCAAATAGTAGTAGTCATGTATTGGGTTTACGGTTTCGCCGTAATATAAAATACGTAATTTTCATTTGATTTTTCCAAAAAAATATGCATTTTTGACATGCGAGGTATTCATTCTACAGCGACGATATATTATATACTTACTTTAGGGGGCACGATTAAATACGTTTCAACTTTGTGATCTGCAAGGTATCCTTCTCTCGATGCACCATCGCCTGGTTCCACTTCAAACTTGCCGCCGAGCTGCAGCATAGTGGCTTTTGTGATGTGAACACGACTGCAATACATTACAGTAGATAACTATGTGGTATAATAGAGATAACATTACTTTTTATAATGTTGCGAAACTAAGGATAACCTATATCTATTCATATAAATAAAATTGAAGTGTCTGTTTTTAATTTCAAATGAACTACTTTTCACTTAATGCATATGAAAGTATAACCAATAAACCAATTTTTAAAATTTTTGTCTGTTTGTCTGTTTGTAGCGGCTAATCTCTGTAACAGCTGGACCGATTTTGACGGGACTTTTACTCGCAGATAGCTTATGTTATAAGGCGTAACTTAGGCTACTTTTAACTGACCTCAAAAAAAGGATGAAGCGTGGGTAAGTTGCTAGTTATAAATAAAAAACAAACATTCGTGCTTAATAATTTATTTATCTTTGAAACCGAATTACTGATTTAATAATATAAAGTATCATGTATGTATATTTTCTTCTATTGTTGTATAATTTTATTCTTGGTTTCGTTTTAAATAGCTTGCTTTAGAGCAAATAATATAGTCATAGCCAACGGGAAAGACGTAGGTTTTTAACGTCTCACAAGTCCTTATACGAGTATTATAGAAGGCATCTGCCAAAAACCTAGGTTACCTTCAGTATATAGAAATATTAAATCATGTAACTTGATTGTTAGAACGAAAATTACAAGAACGCAAAGAATTTCTATCAAAGGAATTTTAAGCACCACATTAATAATAGTATCTAATATCATAGTTGCGTGTAATCGGTTCATAACGATAAACTTGAAATTACATTATGTCGTTACAAATAGACGTGCTTATGGACAATTGTTAAGAAAAAACAAATTACTTTATATACTAGTTTAAGACTGCGATTCCGTTTGTTTTTTTTATTATTAATTATTCTACAGACTTTTTTGCAAAAAAAATTATTTTGATAAATAAATCGGACTCTTAAGAGCTTGTTAGTTCATTCACATATATGAATAAAAGTTGTTAGGTCGAAGAACCCATCTAAGGAACGAAGTTTTTTACACTTTCTTCAAGTCCGAATATAATTTGATTTAAATTAACAAATGTTGTAAAAATTTACACAATAATATTATCAAGTGAACTGTAGAAATATATTCTTTAACTTACTTTTCTTAATACAAATTAAATATATTTCTATAGTTCACTTGATATTATTATTACGTCAAATTTACTACTAAATTGTTTTAAATCTCCAACAACAACCTTATAAAATTTCAAAAATGTACTAGCAATAGCACTTGACAATATCTGAATCACACAAAACGCCACCGATCGACCCGTAATGCCTTCTTGTTAGTCTACCATTGTTATGCTCAACTTCTACCATAAAAGATACCTACTTTGTCCCGTAAACTTACTGTCATCAGAAAATTTACAAAAACTCCTCAAACAATACATCTCAATGACATAATAAGAAAACGATAAAAATGAAATAATTTTATCCAGTACATTTCAACATGTTAATATCTCCATTTGAGTAAAACGCTAGTAAAACAGCTACGACTTGAACTTTACTGCCTGCTTAAATTTGCATTTTTATAGCGAGGAAGCGAGCTTTGCATAGTGCAAAGCTCGTGGAACGGAAGGTTAGTCATAGCTGACTCACTTTAAAATATTCTTGTGAATATATGTATTACCTATTTTAGATACATGAAATTACTTGAAATATTAAAAAAAATATATATTTTAGTATTTTTTTTATATTATTGACGACACGTTTGACTCAGTTGGTAGTGACCCTGCTTTCTGCGCTAGTGGTCGCGGGTTCGAGTCCCGCTGGGGGCATTCATTTGTTGAGCACGAATGTTTGTATCCAGTCATGGGTGTTTATATTTATAATATGTATGTATTCAAAAATTTATATAAATGTAGTATATCAACTATCTGGTATATGTGACACAAGCCTCGCAGCTTACCACGGAGCTAGATGTAATAATGTCCCGATATACTTATTTATTATTTATTTATTATTCTATACGTCTGATACCAAACGTGAACAATTAATACGTTGGATTTAAAGTTGAAAAATAATGTTCATAACTACACTACTAACTGAAAAATAATGTCAATTACTAACATTTACCGCGACTTCGCACGCGGTTTAAAGACCGGAAACCAAATTTGTAGAACTAACGCTCGCCCTTCCCGTCTTTGCAACAGTTTTCATTGATGTTCCGCTCCTATTTGGTCGTACCGTGATAATATAGCCTATAAGCCTTCCTCGATAAACGGACTATCCAACACAAAGAATTTTTCAATTCGGACCAGTACTTCCTGAGATTAACGCGTTCAACGAAACAAACAAACAAATTCTTCAGCTTTATAATATTAGTATAGATAATATAGATTAATAGTTATAGTTTCGACCAGACAGAAAATACTCACAACATATAGAATACTTTTAAAATCTTATTTCTGAAAAACCTACACTAAAATCTGTACCAACATCAACATATTGGGTTGGATCTGAGTGGAGCGAGGGTGAATCGCTAGTTTTACAATATATGTATATACCTTACTTTACTATAAGTTAAATTACTTTTATTATAACCTTGTCTAGTTAGTCATTAGAAAATCCCTCAAATTTAAAATATGGAACCCCAAATACATCTAATAAGTTAAATATAATAGTGTATTACTTACCGATAGTATTTACGAAACCCTAACACTTACTTCTTATTAGCTGATTTCATTATATGCATGGTAAATACTTTAGAAAAATTTTCATTCTAACCGCTTTGACAGTAAAAGCATGCAAAAAACACACAGTGACTAACAAAAAATAACCTTTGAGCCTGTTTGGAACTAACTGGCTGTCTTTTTACTCTTACCCTATTCTCGTTTGATCCCGGGAAAATATATTTCAATAGAAAATACAAAATAAAAACTTGCATGTAAATGGTTTTACAAAGTAAATAAAGCAAAAGCGTTTGAGTACTGAATACATTTTGTAAGATCTTATATTACAAAAAAAAAGTATTTTTTCTGAAACGATTATTTTGCGAACTACTAACACAAAAAAATTATCAACATTTTCCTCGTAAGCATTAATTAACTATTTTACACAACATTCATCAGCCTGGAACATTATCGTTGAAATGTCTTTTAACTATTAACATTGGTGAAAAAGTAGAGATGATATGAAATGTAGAGGGCCCACAAAAATAATGAAAACATACATACATTTATATATTAATAAATCTATGAAAAATTAGTAAGGCATCCTGCCTGCATGTAAGAAAAATATTTAATTATATCTTAAAAAGATTGTTGTATGTTTATATTATCAACAACACAATCTTTCTCGAAAGTAAATACATTTTACATTTTAAATAATATTTCCGTACGAGATTTCTAGTGCGAGTGCTAGTGCATATTAGACATGAAAAGCTAAAAAACTTCATATTCTTCATGTAATCTTTTGCCAGACATGTTTATTCCCTGCACGTCGAGCTTGAAAATGATAAATAAATGTAGTACATATATTCTTACTGTAACTGAAATAATTATATACTCTTGCTTTCATCAGCTTCATTTCCAGGTATATTTTCAAAGATATGATTTTTCTTCGCAGTGAAGAGTATCTTACGAGTATATGTATAATAATACACTTTCAAATATATTTTTTTATCTACACTAATATTATAAAGAGGAAAACTTTGTTTGTTTGTTTGTTTGTTTGTTTGTTTGTTTGTAATGAATAGGCTCAAAAACTACTGGACCGATTTTAAAAATTCTTTCACCATTCGAAAGCTACATTATCCACGAGTAACATAGGCTATATTTTATTTTGGAAAAAAATAGGGTTCCGTAAGATATTTGGGTTTTTCGGACACAAGGTGTAATCTATATCTATATTAATAATTTCGTCAAGGGGTACGGTAGACTCGATCGAAACCTTACCTGATTAATAAAACATAAAAAAATAAAGATTTCGAGTCGACAACATATATCCGCAAAATTCGGATTGTCGAGTATTTTGTTAAATTCTAATGATGCTGAAAGACAAATCGATTATCGAAATCGCCATATTGGCCACTCTAGCGAAGCGATACTGACATCGGATGACACGTCAATATTGAAGCAAAGGAACTCATTCATACAGCCATAAAGATTTACCTCTGTATTAGTGTAAATAAATAAAATAAAAAATAAATAAAATAAATCCTTTCATTTCTTGCGTTTACAAAAAAAAATAATATCCTATTAACAATAAATCACAACAATTTTAAAAGTATGTTTTTATAAAATCATCTCACATCCAGTTAAAACAAAAATATAAATTCTAATGTTATACGTATTAAAATATAAGAATTTATAATTCATATAAAATAAAATATATAGTATAATTAAATAAAATATAATATATTTACTACATAAAAAAAGAATATTTAATTCCTAAAATACTGCTAAGAAAGAATAAAATAATAATAATATGTTCTAAGTTTTAACTTATCAAATGATGCGTAATGATTTCTCATAGATGGCGTTATTAATCTATATACCTATGTAATATATAAATGCGAAAAACACTCATCACGAAATCTCAAAAACTGCTGGACGTATAAAGATGAAAATTTGCAGGGAGGTACTTTATAAATAGTATAGGTGCACTAAGAACGGATTTTGCGATTGGGCCGGATTAAGGTGGTCTAAGAGCTCTCGCAAGTTTGTATGAAAGTCCTTCATCTTTTGTGCTACAGACTTTAAATTTGGCAGGGAGGTAGTTAATATTTAGTATGGGTCTGCTAAGAACGAATTTGGCGACAGGGTCGCATTAAGGAGGTCTAAGGACTCTCACAAGTTTTTTTTTAATTTCTTCATTTTTTGTCCTAGAAACTTTAAATTTCCCAGGGAGGTAGTTTAAAGTTATTAGATGTTTGTTTAAGAAAGGATTTTGCGATTGGGCCGGATTGAGGTGGTCTAAGGGCTATGGAAAGTTTGTATGAAAATCCTTCATTTTTTGTGCTAAAAACTTTAAATTTGATAGGGAGGTAATTAATAGTTTGTAATCGTTCGCTACGCGTATAAACATATTTTGCATCGGGGCCGGATTAAGGAGGTCTAAGGGCTTTCGCAAGTTTGTATGAAAGTCTTTAATTTTTTTATGCCACAAACTTAAAATTTAGCTGGAAGGTATTTAATAATCAGTAGACATCCGCAAAGAACGATTTTGCGACAGGGCCAGATTGAAAAGTGCAAGGGCTGTCGCAAGTTAGTATGAATGAAAGTCCTTCACCTTATGTACAACAAACTTAAAATTTTGTAGAGAGGTAGTTATTGTCAGTAGAAGACTTTTAAGAATGGGTTTTGAACAGGGCCTGATTAAGGTGGTTTAGGGACTCTCACAAGTTTGTATGCTGTTCCTCTATCTTTTCTGCTACAAACTTTAAAATTGGCATTGAGGTAGTTAATAGTTAGTTGACATCCGCAAAGAACAAATTTTGCGACGGGTCGAATCGAGGAGGTCTTAGGGCCATAGCAAGTTTGTGTGAAAGTCTTCATCTTTTGTGCTATGAACTTTAAATTTGGTACGAAGGTGGTTAATTGTTGATAAAAGTACGCTAAAAACGTTTTTTTTTCTATAGGGCCGGTTTAAGGTGGTGTAAGGGTCTCATAAGTTTTTCGAAATACCTTCATTTTTTGTGCTAAAAGTTTCAAATTTCGCACTGAGTTAGATAACTTTTATGATACTACAAATCGGACACTCCATTCAAAGGATATTACGAATTTAAAAATAATAATAATAAAATAACGCGCAGCACAGCGGTCAATGGGGAGAGGGAGTGGGAGCCAAGAGCGGGGAGAGGTAGCCGCGCCGCTCAGGAGTATATCAACGATGGGTTCTGAAATAGCTGGAGTAATTTTTGTAAATTTTCAGGCAATCTACAGATCAACCGATTGCCAGTGATCGAATAAAGATTAGTAGCGATTAAAAAAATTAGCGCGGGCGAAGCCGCGGGTACTGCTAGTATTTTATAAAGCTATTTATAAAACTCTATATATTATATGCATTATGAGAAAATCATTGCATACATTTTGATGACATTTAAGTATAATAATAGTTACATAAATAGAATTTATAATATATACTTATACATCATCAGTTAGCGTTCGTCCGATCAAGTACAGTGCGATCATTCACTTACGACTACCCGAAACAAAAAAAAAAAAAATGGTCAAATGTATAAAATGTACGAAAACAATTACAAAGAAACTACCTGGATTGCAGTGTGGCAAATGTAATAAGTGGTTACATGCGTTATGTGCCGGTCTTACTTCTGATCAACTGATCACCCTGAACTCCACCGAGGCTATCGACTGGAAGTGTAGAACTTGCGCGGAAGGAACTAAATCCAGGCGTCTTTCATGTATCATGCCTGATATCGAGGATGAAGGCGACGATAATACCGACCCTGAGTTTCTGATCCCAGACAACAACATGACGCAGCAAATTTTACGGGAAATAAGGAACGAAATTAAGGACATTGTTCAGTTTGAATTACAACGTTCGCTTAAGTACTACTCCGACAAGAAGACGACTATGAGGAGCGCATGAAATTATATGAAACCAGGATCAAAACTGTCGAAAATCAGTGCGTTGATTTGAAAAATAATCTCAAAAACATGTCCTTAAAATATGACGTCCTTGAAGGGAAGTGCAACCAATTAGAGCAAGCACAACTATCCCAACAGCTGGAAGTCTGCGGAGTCAAGGAAGTGGAACGGGAAGACACGATGGAAATAATAAAGAGCGTGGCATCGAAAATTAACACCGACATCTCCGACGTCATCAAAGCATATAGAAAGAGGATACCAGCCCACAAGCGCACCGAATCGAAAAGGATTGAATCTCCACACAACCCCATTACCGTTATTCTGAGGAACGGTGTGCGTAGTTCTTGGCTGGAAGCGAGTAAGAAGGTAAAGTTCTCAGCTAGTGATATAGGAGCGGAAGGTGAACAAAATCTATACCTACGTGAGTCTTTAACACCGGCTACTGCATACCTCCTGTGGAAGACAAAATCAGAACTAAAGGTACGTCATGGCTTTAAATATGTATGGTGCAAGAATGGAACTGTCTTAGCGAGGAAATCCGAAAATGAGAAAATCATTTCTTTTCACTCTTTACAACAGCTGGAAGTGTGTACTCGTAAACTAGAACAGTTAAATTAAAAAAAAATTTTTTTTTTTTTATTATACTCTAATACTTGTACTATCTACTTTTGTTTAAAAAATGGATGACACAATTTGTGACTCGAAAGAATTAACTTGTATTAACTTTAACGATTTTACAAATAAATTGCCGAATTACGACAAACCGCTATTACTATTTCATGTAAACATAAGATCTACTCTCAAAAACTTTGCTGAACTCGAATACATATTATTTAATTCCGATAAAACCATTCATTTGTTGATTTTAACTGAAGCTAACATAAAAGAAGACTGTGTTAATATGTATGAACTCCCAGACTACACAATGTACTACGAACTTAGGCAATACAGAAAAGGTGGAGGTTTATTACTTTATGTTCATAATTCATTATCCTTCATTAGACATAGTTCTTCCTTTAAATACTTCGAATGTATTACCGGAGAGTTAATTATAGACTTTAGTTTTAAATTAGGAATCTGTGCAATCTATAGACCACCGGATTATAGTAAAGAAGGATTTATTCATGAACTTTTATACTTTGTCTCAAAATATAACTCAAAAAATAATTATGTTATTATTGGCGATATAAACATAGACATTAAAAAAAGTAGCACTATTACAAATCTTTACTTAAACTCCCTATCCGAAATAGGCTTTTACTCGGGTATAAATCAATATACACGAATAGAAAAACGTATGGACATAATTTGTAAATCTTGTGTTGATCATGTATTTATTAGAAATATCACTAATTGTGAAATATATACCGGCGTTGTAAAAATCGTCCTAGCCGATCACTGCATAACCTGTTGTGCGATCTTCGACGCGCGGCTCGGTACCGATGATTCACGCTTGCCTCAGCTGATTACGAGAATAAATAATAACAATCTGCGAAACAAGTTATGCAGTGTTGACTGGAGCGAACCGCTTTGTTATAGTGACCCTAACGATATTTATAATTTTATTTACAAGCAATTTAAAAATGCATATGAAACGAGTAAATATTGTATAGAATATAAAAGTAAAAGAAAAAATTGTATATGGGCAAACAAAAAGTTAAAGTATATGTGTAAAAAACGGGACGAACTTTATAATATTTGGCGTGCCGATGAAAAAAATATTGAAAAGAGATTGTTATATAATTCGTATAGAAACAAAACAAACAAGTATACTCAATTCTTAAAAAATCGTAAAATAAAGAATGATATCTGTAATAACTTTAAAAATCAACGAGAAATTTGGAAAATAGTTAACAATCTTACCGGAAAAATTGCTAAATGTATTGATGATGTAATTATTAAGCATTTTAAGCAGGATCCGCTTAGTCTATCAAATAATTTTGCGACAGAATTTGACAATAATTTGAAAAGTATATGTATCGATTGTGATTTGAAAATATTAAATCCTACCTCGTATG
The DNA here is from genome assembly GCA_905231865.2 of Boloria selene. Lineage (NCBI taxonomy): Eukaryota > Metazoa > Arthropoda > Insecta > Lepidoptera > Nymphalidae > Boloria > Boloria selene. The sequence goes on from HG993145.1 coordinate 1,423,346, forward strand.
AAAATATACCAGAAACTTCAATCAGACTAGAGCGAGCACGTGAAGAGGATGTCAAACGTATAATTTTGCGTATAAGTGACAAAAAAAGTCCAGGTTATGACGGAATTAGGGCAAGCGATATAAAATATACCTCCTCACATCTAGTACCAGTCATTACTCACCTCATAAACCAGTGCATAGCTACATCAAATTACCCGGATATATTGAAAATTGGCGTAATTCGGCCGATTTATAAGAAGGGAAAGCGTGACGATTATAATAATTACCGTCCCATCACTATTTTGTCATGTGTAGATAAAATTATAGAAAGGTACCTAGGGGATAAAATAAATAAATATTTAGCTCAACAATCAATTATTAATAATAAACAATATGGTTTTCAGAAAAATAAAAGCACCACTGAATTACTAAGAAAATTTACTAACGAAGTTAACACGCATTTGGACAAAAAACTTCACGTGCTCGTTTTACTCGTAGATTTTAGCAAAGCCTTTGATGTATTAAATTACAATATTTTATTCGATAAACTTTCGCGGGGTGGTATACAGGGTCCTTTACTGAAATTATTAAAAAATTATCATCTTAACAGAAAAACCACAGTAAGCCTATCCAAACAATGTAGTAACTTAATATCAACCAAACGGGGCACAGCACAGGGCTCAATTATCGGCCCTACTGAGTACTTGTTATATGTGAACGACATGGTTAATATTATAAATGAGGGCACTGTATACCAGTTCGCGGATGACACGTGTTTAGTGGTAGCTCAAAGAACGGTCAAACATGCCCAGGAAAAACTACAAAATAATTTTAATCAATTATGTAAATGGGCACACGATGTAGGTCTGATAATAAACGCACACAAAACGAAGTTTATACATATTCACTCGTCGCACAACCAGACAGACATCAGACCTACCATTGTGGCTCACAACCACTCTTGTTTACACTCCTCATGCAGTCTGAATTGTTCATGTGTAGCTGTTGAACAAGTGAAAACACATATGTACATAGGCTTAATAATCGATGACAGATTTACCTGGGGCCCGCATACAGATCACGTTTGCTCAAAATTAAGATCATTATTAAGTAAACTAAGTATACTCAAAGCAAAATTACCATACCAGACACTGCGGCTCCTGTACGTGGCCTTGGGTGACTCGGTTATCGATTATGGTGTTAGTAGTTACGGCAGATCCTGCAATTCAAACTTGGAAAATATTTACAATTTACAGTTAAGATTATTAAAAACAATTGTACCTAAACGCATACTTAATAACTATAAGAACAACTATATTCAGCTATTTCGTCATTGTAATGTTATGAATATATATGATAAAGTTAAATTTTCTATTCTAACCCAAATTAATAATACTACCTTGTTAAATGAAAAACTTAGACCTATAGGCTTACGTCAACTTGATTTAAACCATAAATACCAGTTACCAAAAACTAACAATAAGTATGGAAAGAGAACTGATAACTACTTAATACCTGAATATGTTAACGAACTGCCCAGAGAACTGCAAGAAATGTATATAAGTACCACGAAAACCAAATCACTTTTAAAAAAATATTTTTTACAAAAACAATCCGAATGAACTGAATGACTCTCTGTACCCAGATAAACCCGCGAGGTTTTCGTGGTACTTAAATTGCAAATTATAATGTATTTGTTATATATTGGCCAATAAATTGAAAAAAAAAAAAACATAGTTGTAATGAAGTTTTCAATCCTAGAAGTTATATAAGAGTTCTAGAGTATCCATGTACATAGTCAATTTAAGCCGACTATGTTATCGAAATACAAAGCTAAGCTGCTTTAATGAACGCACTGTGTGTACCATCAGTGGTCAGTTAAGCACTCTTCATTAAACGAGATGAAATAGTTGATTACATATGTTTATATTTACTTAATATATAAAACTCACGTGACTTCTGTTGGATTTCTGCAAATTAAATAGATTTCCCCATATTTTACCCCATATTGGCGTTCTTTATAATACGTCTAAGAAAATTAGCTAGGTGTTCTCAGACATGAATAATTCCAAACGATGTTTTTTTACCATAAGATAAATTAATGGTAGTCCCGGCGGACCTCGAGACTTGACTTCACTATTCCAAAGTGATCGCATAAACACTGGACTAATATGTGACATGTTGAATTTTAAATATAATATATAAATTATAATACTATATTTGTTTCTCGTGTAGAAATCAATTAAATCCCTAAGTAAGATATCTGTCACAAGACCTTATAATCCAGTACAACATAGCTGTTAAATTAATCTTGACTTACCAAGCCAATACCAATCTATTGTGCAACGGCCGGTCACATTTAGTATTCAGTCAATATTTGTATACTACGAGGCTTATGTCAAAGCTATTGGTTTAAGTTTATTGGTTACCAGCAAACTCGGCTCGCTTCGCTAAAAGTAAGTTAAAATAAATTAAACGGTTTTTATATTTTTAGATAAAATAAAAGTATCATAAATTACTCCTTATAACATTAGCTATCTGCGAGTGAAAGTCCCGTCAAAATCAGTCCAGCCGTTTCAGAAATTAGCCGGAACAAAAAAAACAGACAACAACAGACTTGTCTGTTTAGACAACATTTAAAAAAATATGTAAGTACCGTAGTATACTTTCATATGCATTTAGTGAAAGTCTGTTAATTTGAAATTAATTCAGAAACTTCAATTTTATTTATATATAAATACTGATTTACTATAACAAATAATCAGACTACTACTTAAAGATGCAAATCATAAATATTAAAAAACATGTCCGAGATGCAGTGATAATAACAAGAAAAGTAACAATATCTATACTATACTACTATACTACTATACTATTATAAATAATTTATTGAATAAGTCTTTTTAGAACAAAATTTTCATCAGATCAAGTATCTCCCGTATGGTCTAGTGGCTAGGATACCTGGCTTTCACCCAGGAGGCTCGGGTTCGATTCCCGGTACGGGAAAGACTTTTTTACAGTTTTTTATTTCTTATTAACTTTTTATTATATATTTTATATAGGTATCAAGTGATAAGTAGGGGCATTTTTCATAATGTCCGGGCATTATAAATATTGCTATGCGGTTCTCAGGCAATTCGATGTGTGTATTTTACATTGCAACTTGGTTGGTTGGTTGTTTTAATTAGAAAATATATCAAAAACATAATAGGTGCCTATACATTATGAGAGTTGCCCTCGATTTCCCATGGATCATCATCAGATCCTGACTTGGTGACAATTGGACCCCCTTTGAATACCCTACCGAAAGAAAGAAACATTTTTGGAATCGGCCCACAGTTGGTGGAGAAATCGGTGAACATACATTAAAAATATATATAAAGTGGAACATACAACCTCCTCCTTTTTTGAAGTCGGTTAATAGAGCCGAAAATATGTATTATATATTTACAAAATACATATACATATGTGTACATAAAGCTAAAATAGAAAACACTAATGTACAAGTATTAGTTCAATTTGAAATACACACCCAGCTATTCCCCCAGACTCCATATGGTTAGCCAGCGTGACGTCATCACTCCACACGTCGAATTGCCACTTTCTGAGACCAAGCACGCCGCACAACACGTTTCCAGTATGTATGCCGATACGCATGTCCACGTTGAAACCTGTCGCTTCCCGGACAAAACTACGAACAAGTTTGAAGAAGTTAAGACATGAACCTGACCGTCACAAATATTTAACCATCTAGGAAAAAAGAAGTGCGTGTGTACAAAGTACACATGTCAGAAATAAAACTTCTTTGGCAAACTAATTTTGAAATCTCGTTTATATTTATACTAAATAACCCCGTCTAAGCTCGTTGAGAGAGGGAGATGGCGCTACGGTCACACCCACGAGTTAGACAGAGTTAGAAATGTCACTGACTCGCGGTGGGCGAGATCTAACTGTGGCTAACTCTTCCCCGTCTCTGAGCGCCTGGTACTATGGACTTATTTTTTCGTTTCATCGAGTTTGAAATCACATCGATCTAAAGAAGTTTCACTTCAAACAATATTTTTTTATTAATTTCGGTACATAATATGAAACAAAAAACATATACAACGATGATAATTGCAGAAGTTAAAACTTAGTCGCAATTATCAACGCCCTCCACCAGCAACGTAACAGTAAAACAATACCGAAAAAAATGGTATAGTACATCCATCATACCAAAAAATAAGAACATTGAAGAGGAAAAAAACAAAAAAAAATAAACAAACAATATTTAGAGTGAAAACAGACACAATACAAATAAAATAAGTCTATAAAAAAAATGATTACCTATTTGTATGTACATGTATGCATGTATGTATGTATGTATGTATGTATGTATGTATGTATGTATGTATGTATGTATGTATGTATGTATGTATGTATGTATGTATGTATGTATGTATATATGTATGTATGTAAAAAGTTTAGTAGTAGTGTGTATGTGTCCATGTATGAAAGTTTCTTCAGCCCACCCGAAAAATATGCTTACAGGTATTTCATTTAATTACTTTAATGTTTACTAACCGTATAGCATCAATCATTTGTAGGCCCATGTTAACGCAGTTGTAAGCGTGGTTGGGCCTAGATACGGGCAGCCCCGACACGCAGTAATAACAGTCCCCAAGGATCTTGATCCGCATACACTGGTTCTCCTACAGATAGAAATATTATAAATTATAACGTTTTTAAGTTTTTTGGAAATCTTCGTTTATTATAATCGACATTTCTGATGCGACATAGAGCGATTTTCATTTCCCAAGAATTGTGACATGCATAGCATTAATACTAGGAGCAAACATAAACTTGTAATGCCTGTGACTCGCTTACGCCGAGTCAGTAATTCTTTTTATGGACTATAAAAAACGTTCTATTGCCAAATTAAAAAAAATTGTGAAGGAACGTTTGTGTACTAAAGGCTATTATTCGATTAACAATTTTTTAGAAGACAGTACGCCTTGGGAGGGATGTGATCGCCACCAGATATTTCAACATAAAGAATTATGGTTGATTTGCAATTAAATTTGAAAAACACAGATAAAAAAATAGTATTAGTCCCGCTGAGTTTCTTTCGGCAGTTCTTCTCAGGTCAGAGGTTTCTTCTTTCCGAACTCATGACGATCAGTAAGAAATTGTAACAATTTTTATGCTGAATAAAATATTTTGATTTGATTTACATATTATAGCAATTTAATTTCAGATTTTGTAATCAAAAGTTGTTTTACTTCACAGTGATAACACTTTAAAAAAAATTTAAAAAAAATGTTTTGCGGAATATTACTTAATAATTTTAATAAAATAGTCATTAGCTCCATACCGAAGACTTAACTTCAGAGGTGCAAAACCCACTACCTATTTTGAAAGTCAGTCAATTTACGTTTACATTTTGTAACAGAACAAATCCGTAATAACAACATTAAAATATGTGATTATAATCAACCCCCATGGGGTTAGTAATATCAAATTAATCTCTCACATGTAAATAAGGTTTGATAAGAAGAGCCCCTAAAAGGGGTTGTCAGGGTGGCTTAATTGGACTCTAATATCTTCCTTTGAAGAACAATTAGACTTAATTATATATTCATATGCAATTAATATATATTCTCTTATACCTAATCCCTTATGATAAACATGTTTTAAATTTTAATGTTTTTTAATAAAGTTAAGTTCTTTTGTTTTCCACTACGGTGAAGCCAAAACGAAGGGTAATTATTTTGGCAGTCTGTTTGTAGATATTTTTATTAGTATCGTTATAGCGTTTTAATTGCTTAACAGACTATGATTGCTGTAAACTGTAAAGTTTGCGAAATGTAGATAAAATAAATCTAAATAAATTCATGGCAAAATCCGAAAGATACTTTTATTTAAAATTTAAGTGTAAAAAGTATTATACGTATTATAAACTATCACAAAAACAAATTACACGAGAAAAATGTTAAAACTTTTTGTCTTTCCTGAAATAAACTTATAAAACCTTTCTCTTGAATCACTCTATCTATTAAGTAAACCGCATCGAAATCCGTTGCAGTTAATAAGTAAGTTATAAGTTTTAAACATCTAAGCATATATAGGGACAGACAGACAGCGGGAAGAGACATTGTGTTATACCTTCTATATTGTAGAGATTACGTTCTCTTTAACGTAAGCTGTTAATAAATATGCTTCAAGAGGTTTTGCTATTTTTTCATTTTAGGCTAAAGAAAATACTGTCACTCATGTATTAATATCAACAACAGTAGAAGAGTCTAAGAGCCCTAAATATACACAGAGGAATTTATTTAAGCATCGTGTGGACCTACTGGATTGGGAAGATTATATGCTAAAACGCGTAGGCTGCATCAACTATATACTTGAAGCGCTCGAGTATGTCTTTTTATAACTAACTAGCCTTTCCCGCGGCTTCGCGCGCGTTCTAAAGGCTAGAAACAAAATACCTCCCGTTTTTGCAACATTTTTCATTGATGCTCCGCTTTTATTGGTCGTAGCGTGATATAATATAGCCTATAGCCTTCCTCGATAAACTGACTATCCAATACAAAAATAAAATTTTCAAATCGGAGTTCCTGAGATTAGCGCGTTCAACCAAACAAGCAAACAAAAAAACTCTTCATCGTTATAATATTAGTATAGATAAGCATATATTGACAAATACAATAATACAACCAATATTATAACCTAATTGAGTACCCTCTTTTGAAGTCGGTAAAAATAAGTTAATCTTACCAGTATTAATAAGGACCAATATCGAGTTTTTGTTATATAAGAAGCTATTTATTACTTTACCCCATGGCATTATTGCCAATTGTCATCTTAACTTTTTCCTTATCGATATTACTCATATTGCTTTTTATAAATCATAATAAGATATATTTCTTCATTTTCCGCTCGTCTATTTATATATCTAATAAATAAAATTGAAGTGTCTATTTGTAATGTCAATATAACAGCTTTTTACTTATGGAATTATTGTAGAGAAATCAGTACTTATAAGACAGGCTAATCTTCAAAACGGCTTGACTGATTTTGATGTGATTGCCATCGGCAGATAGCTAATGTTATAAGAAATGGAGTAAACTAGTTTTCTTAGAAAGATAATTATTAGGGTTCCGCTAAAAAAAGCTTATCTAGTAACAAACCCGAGTTACGATAAGCCGAGTCGCTAAGATAATAAAAATAGTTTTTGCATAAGATGTAAGCAGTGATGTAATTATACATAGTTTTTTTTAAATTTTAGTAAACTAGTGATGTTTTTTATTTACTTATTAAAATCATTCTAATTTCTATTCGACATTTGGAAAAAGACTTGCAAAAAGCGAAGCAACTGTACTTCAAAGCCATTAGGTGCCTACTTATATATTATATAAACATATGATTGAAAATCGTTGCTTATCACTTGATAAATAGAAACAACCTTGTCATAGTATCTAATGCTTTTTATATTTCATATAGTAATTTCCAAAGTAAACTCACACATTGAAATATACGTTCAGTTCAACCAGTTACAGAACTAGTTTCACTAAGATCGTCGTTGTATTGTAAAATGTTTTAGAATATAAATTTTTTATAATTAATGTACTATGAACTAACAAAATTATTTTGAAATTTTATAATGAAAATAAACTAAAAAATATTAAGCGAAAATTAGAGAAGAAAAACATAAAAGAAGATTTTCAATTTGATTTAAATGTCTTTAAATAAATATAAATATGTTAGGATATTCTTACAACAGCGCCATCTAGTTCCGTGGTAAGCTATGATGTTTGTGTTACGGATACCAGATAGTTGATTTACTACGTATATAACTTTTTTTTCAATTAACAAACATTCGTGCTTAATAAATGAATGCCCCAGCGGGACTCGAACCCGCGACCGCAGGCGCAGAAAGCAGGGTTACTACCAACTGAGCCAAGCGAGTCGTCAAAGAGTTTAAGTTAGATGATTTTCGTTAAAAAATTCATGAGGAAAATTTACCTGGCGTATACCTACATCTGCATAATAATATACTCGTACGTATAATAAAATTCTACTTGAGTCGAATCTTTCAGACATTGAATATTTCTATTTATATCATGGTTACCACTTGTCCTACGGTGAAGGAAAACATCGTGAGGAAACCTGCATGTCTGAGAAAACCTAGCAAATTTTCGAAAGACATGTGAAGATGGACTATGGCCTGATCCCCTCGTCCTGAGGGAGGCCCGTGCCCAGCAGTGGGACGTTAAAAAGGGCTGATGATGATGAAGGGCTAGTAAGTTTGTATGAAAATCTTTTGCTTTTGTGCTACAAAATTTAAATTTGGTTGACGAGGAAAGAATCCGAATGAAGCGAGGGTGAGTTCGCTAGTAATTTATATAAAAATGTAACGTTCTTTTTGGTCATCTATAACCACTGTAATCTAGAAATCCGTCGTTCAAATTGATTGGGCTCAAAGCCAATATTAGTTCAACACATGGCAGGTGTAAATTGAGCGTGATGGATAAGTAAGGACGTATAATTGTAGTACTATACACTACTGGCTAGCCTCAGTTTTACTTCTGATTTTTATATTTTCTTGTACGTATATTATGCTCAATAAAATTTAAGGTTTTTTTCATCAAATTTTATATAACTTAATACGTAGTTATATTAATATTTACTGCGAAATTTTAAAATTAATTCTTTTTAGTGAAGAAAATTGTTTTTTTATACACCACATATAGGTATTCTCTTTGGCAAAATGGAACTATTAAGACGAGAGGTTTTGTTGTATTTTAGTGGACAGTATCTAAGGCCTTTTTATACTGGTTTGCGTAAAAATATTTCTTGATTAATTGTTTATTTACAATTTCTCAAGAATGAAATATGAATTTAAAAAAAATATTACTATTAGATATTTTTAGAGTTGAAAAAGTGATGAATTAATATTAGCTTTCAAAATTTTTATTCGTTGTAAATGTAAAACTGTTAGCTTCATTTATTTACTCGTCATAGTAAGAATATAATATTTATATTTGTATACTTTTTAGTACATTATTATATACATATGTCATTGTAAAATATCATTATTTGGCCGCGTGCTCAGTTCTATGACACTGTGTACATTATTCGTCAGCCTTTGATAAAAACCTTCATTTTTGGTAACAATTTTATTAAAATCTCTATAACGAATACCAGTAATTATTGAATATATGGAAAACTAATATAAGCAATATTAAGCTTATGTAAATGAAATCTCTATCAAAACTTTTACAGCTCAAAAAAATTTATTTCAACCCCTCTGCATGTTACGTTAAATAAAGATAATCATCCAAAAACTTATAATTTACACAATATCACATTAATTATACTACTATAAATGAAAATCTCATATACATATATATGTTGGGACATTATTACACACAGCGCCATCTAGTTCCGTAGTAAGCTACGAAGGAATCTTGTGTTACGGATACCAGATAGTTGATATACTACATATATAAGTTAAAATACATACATATAAATATATATGTATATTAGTAACCCGTTTACGCTGAAAAAACTAGACTTATTAGCATGAAACTTTTTTTTTTATGGTAAAAAGGGGGCAAACGGGCAGGAGGCTCACCTGATGGGAAGTGATCACCTCCGCCTATTGACATCTGCAAGCCAGGCTTGCAGATGCGTTGCCGGCCTTTCAGGAAAGGGAGGGATGGAGGAGGGAGGGAAGTGGGAGGGAGGGGGGAACGAAGGCGGAGGATGAAGGGAAGAGGGAGGGGGGAAGGAGAGTGGGCCTCCCGGACTCTCCTCACCGGACGAAACACGACAGCATAGCTGCCACTTCACGCCGGTCTTCTGTGAGAGAGTGGTACTAATGAACTATACGGGGCGTGCCGGCCCATTCGGTTGCTACCCGAAGGTAACAAGCATGGCACTACCACTTATTAAGAAACTTTGTTCAAAGGCGTATTATGCTACTAGGATTTAATACAACTTGTAAAATACTGAAGTGCAATCACTTTCAAAAATTGTAATATACGAATATAACTCGAATGTACGAATATTTCTTATTTAATCTAACTTTAGTCCGAGCTAGATATTAGTTTAGCTCTAGCTAAACTAATATTTGGTGTACTCGTACTAGCATTCCTATATTTGATTTATTAATCCGACTCGCTAGTTTTATTTGGATTCGCATGGAAAGTTTCAGACAGTTTCATATGGAAAATCTAAATATATATCCCATATTATATTGTGTTGCCTTTTTAACGTCTCACTGTTGGGCAAAGGCTTTTATTCTATACTAGGAATAACACAGTTAATCATGGTAGCCAATTAAGAGCTGATCAAAAATTTGCTAAGTTCCTTTAGAAATGCAGGTTTCACGATGATTTCCTTCACCGTAACACAATTGGTAATCATGATGGAAATGATTCGCACATGAAAATACTATATAAATACCCCTTCTATCATTACAGTACTAGGAGTAATGCTCATGGCACACAGGCTGTGACATTGTGACACAGCCCACTTAAGTGAGCCTCTCAGTACGTTTCTTGGCTTCGCTTCTGGCTGGATTGTTGGATGCTACGTCCTCTCATAATGTCAGGGTACCTAACATATTTTGTACAGTAAGCTGGAATAACCAAAAACATGAGATATATCCTAAAAACTGACCAAGTGCCAGTCGGACACGCGCACGAAGGGTTCCGTATCATTATTTATAAAAATAGTAAATCAATTATGTGTGCTGTATACCTGAATATATTATGCTGGGACCTTACTGAAAATTTTTTGTTCTTTTTTTTAGTATTTGTTATAGCTGCAACAGAAATATAATATTATCTGTGAAAATTTCAAATGTCTAACTATCACGGTTCCTTAGATTCGGCCTGGTGACAGACGGGCAGATAGACGGATAGACAGCGTAGTCTTAGAAATAGGGTCCCGATTTACCCTTTGGGTACGGAACCTTTATAATAAAAATTTTGTTAAAATGTATCGTTATTTTTACTGCTGTAGTTAGTTATTATTTATTTATTTATATTTATCATACTTGTCTCTAATTTATGTAGGTAGTATTTATAAGTGGAAACTTTGCTGGTTTATTATCTTTGTAATATTTATAACAAATTTTACGTAATGTATGTTTCCCGAATATAATAAAAATAAAAAAAATAAAAAAATAAACAAAAACTTACTTGAGCAATTTGGTCGAATCTTCCGAACAGTTCGTTTAATGTTTTCACGAGGTCCGAAGCACTGAGTCTCTCAGACAGCGGCGTGAAGTTCACGATATCTGCGTACAGGATGCTAACGTTATTATGACGTTGCACATGCATCTCGTGGAAGCGGGTTTGCTTCGAGCTGTCTGCGCACGCGCTTGCCATTTTGAGCATGATTGATCGTTTAACCTGGAACAAGAGAGTGAATTTAGATAGAGGATTTTTAATTGACTTCAATAAAAGGGAGATTTTCCATTCAGTTGTATTTTTATATATTAATTAATTTAAGGTTTTAAATTTTTTGATACCCAGATTCTTTTTCTAAATCTAAAGTAACTCCTAGACGTTATTTCTGATAGCTTCAGCTATTTGCCAGTGAAACTTTCGTTAAAATCGAACTAGCTAGTTTCGGAGATATAGCTAATTCGACTTACTTTTGTTTATATTTAAGCACCATATTATATATTTATTTTCATTCGAAAGATACACATCATGGCGTTTTTCATTACAAATTCTAATTTCAGACGAAATAATAAGAATGTACACAACATTGGTTTTCAATTAACCTTGCCATTTCATATATAAAGTACGCTCCAAATTATTGGTTATAAAAGGAATATTAAAGAATATTTTTTGTAATTTATTAATATTTGCTTATAATAACAACATTTTTATTTCATTTTATTGTACTGCGCCTATTTTAGTTTAATTAATTAAAACAATACAGAATGTATTAGTTAAAAAACAGACAGGCATACAAAAAATCTAATCTACTTTAGTTTCGGCCTCTGTATAATCGGTAATCTATACTAATTTTATAAACGCGAAAGTTTGTAAGTATGGATGGATGGATGGATGGATGGATGTTTGTTACTCTTTCATGTAAAAACTACTGAATGGATTTTAATGAAACTTTACAATAATATATTTAGTTTATCTTAAGCGACTCACCCTCACAACCCGCGGGTTCCACTAGTAATTACTATTTCAGTATAATCTTACAAAAAATATACGATATGTTTATAAAAATATGTACAAAAATTTAATCTAACTACATATGTATGAGAAGATTTTTTTCCATTAAGCCTGGCTTAGGGGCTGATTGAAAAATAGCTGTTCGCTATTACAAACCAATTTCGTTATTCAGCTGGAAATATTAAACTGATACCTACCTAGACAAAAAATTTTTCACAGACTTATATAAGACTAGTAACTCAACCTTGCTGGGCCCGATGTTTTTTCATTATGTGGTTACAGACAGTTAGTAGTAGTAGCAGACAGACAATTCAAAAAACTATAGATTTGGTCTCTATAGTCGGTATTGATAATAATGATTATTTCAATATGATTTTCCAAAAAAAATATGTACTTTGACTATTTTACTATATGATTAAGGTTGGAATTTAAAACTAAATTAAATTTTAATACAAAAAAGCATTAACCATTTTTCGTAAAACCAAATAAAAGTTACAGTATACAGTTAAAATATAATCCAATTTCACAATTCTAAGAGGTCTTAAGCTTTCCTAATAACTTTAGTTGACAAATTGAGAGACTTCAATAGCTTTCGTTATCAAAGAAAGCTTTATGACATAACTTTTAGTTAAATTATATATTCAGCTTCTTACTAATTAACTTGATTTGTCCTGATATTTCATTCACATTTCAATTCAATTAGTTGCTGGCAAAACTTTATCAACGCCTAAGCCCGTTGCTAGTAATATTTTAACAGGGACCTTATATAAATAAATAAATAAATATTTTGGGACATTATTACACATAGCGCCATCTAGTTCCGTGGTAAGCTACGAGTCTTGTGTTACGAATACCGGATAGTTGATATACTACATATATAAGTTTAACTACATACATATTATAAATATGAACACCCATGATTGGAGTACAAATATCCGTGTTTAACAAATGAATGCCCCCAGCGGGGCTCGAACCGGTGACCGCTAGCGTAAGAAAGTAGAGTCACTACAAACTATACCAACTATCTTGTATCCGTAACACAAGCTTCCTTCGTAGCTTACCATGAAACTAGATGGTGCTGTGTGTAATATTGTCACAATTTATAAAAAAAGACAGAAAAGGATAAGAAATAGCACATAATTTACTTTTATCCCTGAAAAATGTGTAGTTAAATAATATTAGTCCCGCTAAGTTTCTTTCGCCAGTTTTCCTCAGGGCAGAGGCTTCTTTTCGAACTGGTAGTTGAATGACGTTCAGTAAGAAATTGTAATAATTTTTATACTGAATAAAATATTTTGATTTGATTTGAGTTACAGTGAGATAGATTAGTTTTCGCTTTACATCGGGGATTGGGGACTAACCTAAGTTCATAGCTAGTCGTTCGTCCCAGCAAGGCTAGTTTTGCATAAAATGTATTACCTAAAACTAATGGATTTCTATTTATGTTATATTCTTGAAAATCTACGTAATATTAACTTTTTCGCTTCAATAGAATTACTCATTACCTTTAAATAAATCCTACGCACTAAGAGATAACAAATTTAAGGAAAATTTTCTCTTTGTAAGCAATGATTCATACCCACTCAATTGATGCTGAAGACAATGCTTGTGCCAGTTTCTTAGGAAAATAATTTGTTGTAAAATCAGTGATCTACTAAAACAAGTAAAGTTTAGAAGATTTCATTGAGTTAAAATACCAGAAAGACGCAATTAATTAATAATTATTTTACTAAAAATAACAACTACATAGTATTCTTTTATTAATTAGGTATAGATAATGTACCTATTGTGATAATATTTTCTACTTTCTAAATAATAATTTAAATTATTTTAATTTATTTGTAGATTTGTATTAGTAATTCTAACTTGGTGATAGGAAGATTGATATATTGTTTGAATAACTGCCTCGTTAGTGTAGTAGCATGTACTGTATACATCGACAGGTCCTGGGCTCAAGTTCAAGTGGCCGTCGGTCCTGAGAATTCGCTCTCACTGGTCGTGTCAAGCAGTCGTCCCACCGGATTATCAAAATGACAGAAACAGAGAGCGCACTTTTGTCTGCGCGTACACTTGTGCACTATAATATCTCCCACGTAGTTGGGCAATCTCAGTGAGGTTAGCCGCCATGGCCGAAATCGGTCCAAGAATATTATTATTATTGTTTTAATGTCCTTCTATTGACTAAGAATATACATTGTAAAAATACAACAGTATGTACTTTAAATATATTCACATAACTATAATTTACCAAAAGAGCAACATTTATAATATCAATAAGTATCTTTTCTATGGACTCAATAACGGCTGGAGCAATATGATGAAATTTTTCAGGCAATTTTCAGATTATACTTATATTCTATCCTGTGAAGTTTGATAGCGATATAAAATTATAATTATTATTCATGAACTTTAATTTAAAAAAATACACAATTATTACGAATATTACCACGATTACTTTGTAAAACAATAGCAATAATAATAATAATAGATTGTGACACCAAATCTGCGAAGTGACGTGATTGTTTGCTTAAGGTGAACAATCTCATAATTGTTCACGCAAGTTAAGAATACGTGACTAAGGGCACAACTGCCTTCCGGATACACAAGGTGACCAAAACACACTAAACTATAATATACTAGCTACTCAACCTCGCTTCACTCGGGTTCCCCCCTAGGTACCCTTTAGGACAAAATGTTTACAAACTTTGAATGTCTTATTTATTCATATCTAATGAATATGAAAGCCTAAAAACTTTCATCACCTATTTCAACCCCTTACAGTTCTTTCTCGCCTTGAAAAGCCTATGCCCTTTCTCAGTCTCAAGACTATCTGTGTACCAAATTTAATTTAAATCGGTTTAGTAGTTTTGAAAGCGCGACAGACAGACCGAGTTACTTTCGCATTTACAATATTAGTAAGGATAAGTAAACTAGTCATTTACTTTCACAGTAAGATACTTTCCTGCACTAACAAGTATTCTATTTGTTAACCCAGATGACCAGCTGTCATCATATTAAATTTAAATTTCAAAATCTCCCTACTTACTTAGTAGTTTTCTCGTGATGCAGAATAAAATATACTACAGATAAAAACTATAGATATTCAATGTACAGTTTTAACTGAATTCGAATTTATACTAAGGCAACTAATAGCAAAAATAGAGACTTTCTTAGTTTTTATGTAAATATTAGTCTCTGCCGTGACGTTATGAATCAATCAACCGTTCAAGTGCGAGTTTGACTCGCGTGCGAAGGATTCCGTACCATCTAATATTATAAAGGTGAAGAATTTGTGTATTTGTTTTTTTGGTTGATCGCGCTAATCTCAGGAACTAATGGTTTGGATTGAAAAATTCTTTTTGTGTTGGATAGTCCGTTTATGGAGGAAGGCTAAAGGCTACATAACATCACGCTACGACTAATAGGAGCGGAGTATCAATCAAAAATGTTTCTTTTGATTTTCATCCTTAAGAACGCGAGCGAAGCCGCGGGAAAGGCTAGTTATCTGTAAAGACGTAAAAAAAAACAAGTTTGTTGTATGGCAGCCTCCTTAAATTTATTTTATGCTGTTTGTATAGAAACAACATAGAGACAATAGAAGAGGAAATAATAGTTCAACTGTCTAACTATCACGGTTTATGAGATAAAGGGTTACGGAACCCTAAAAATCAGATTAAATCCGAAAAGATATTTTAAAATTATAAAAGTAATGACAAAACTTTAATAATAAACTTATAAAATAAGTGATTGGTGTTTAATTTGACTATATATTTAATCTTTTTGACATCCAAAACTACCTTGACGACTGTTGACTTATGCTAATTATTTAAATTGTATTAATTAATTATACTTATCTTATGGAATTATTGATTTCAATGTATACCTTTGATTATGTACACTTTTAAAGACTGATGACTGATATTTTAATAATTAATGTTCATAAATGTTTTAATATGTATGTTGTTTCTGTACTTTCATAAATAAATAAATAAAAATAAATAACATTTATATAATGAGTAAAACTGTAGAGGGGCTCGTTGGAAATCAAATTTTTTTACTAGGAAAAATGTATATTAGGCTTTTTTTTCGTTAGCCATTATTAGCAATCCACATTAATGAAGTCGCGGGCATAGTTAGTATGTATATTATGATACCTATTAGTAGAATATGAGTCACCATTCTCGCTTCGTTCAAGCCCCTAGGTAACTTATATTAAACGGCTGTTTACTGCCACAGCCCAAGAAGGTCATTTACATAAAAATAAATTAATTATTGAAACTTGTATCATAAACTTTTGTGATAAGCGCTAATTTTTTATGAGATTATTGATAAAATCACTATTTATGTACATCCGTGTAATGGTTTAAATTTAAAATGGCAAATTATAGGAAGTTGGCTGGTTATCAATGGGTTTATTTGGTTATAAAAAAACTATTTATACATTATTTTCTATGTGAGTTGTAATTATCTATATTTAATACTAGCAGTACCCGCGGCTTCGCTCGCGTTTTTTTAATCGCTACTAATCTTTATTCCATCACTCGCAATCGGATGATCTTTAGATTGCCTGAAAATTCTCGAAAATTACTCCAGCTATTTCAGAACCCATCGTTAATATACTCCTGAGCGGCGCGGCTACCTCTCCCGCTCTTGGTTCCCCGTCCCTCTCCACATTTCCCGCTGTGCTGCGCATTATTTTATTATTATTATTTTTAAATTCGTAATATCCTTTGAATAAAGTGTCCGATTTGTAGTATCGTAAAAGTTATCTACTAATTCAGTGCAAAATTTGAAACTTGTAGCACAAAAAATGAAGGTATCTCGAAAAACTTATGAAGCCTTTACACCATCTTAATCCGGCCCTATAGAAAAAAAACGTTTTTAGTGTACTTGTACCAACAATTAACCACCTTCGTACCAAATATAAAGATCGTAGCACAAAAGATGAAGACTTTCATACAAACTTGCTATGGCCCTAAGACCTCCTCGATGCGACCCGTCGCGTAACTTAACAGTAGTGTCACTATCACAAAATATCAACAAAAAAAGAGCACACTACTTGGAATGTCACTCACAAAGATAGAAGGATGCACTCATAGAATATCGTAACCATGATCGTAACACAATATCGTCAATCGTAATACTTTTTTCCGTGTTCTGATTTTTTTATTTATTTTTTTGGAGTTTACCTTTAAGCCATAAATCTCCGTGTTCTGAAGTGCGACAGAATGATTGACATATTAGTTGGTTGTCAAATCTAATGTCAAATATTATGGTTGTGTTCAGAAACTAAATTTGTGACAAAACTTAAGATTTGTCAAACTTAAAAAAATAATCTGATACAGTTACAACTGAAGTTAGCTAAAATAAAGTTTCGCGAAGCCGACCAAATTAATTGGAAATCAGTACTACTAATATGTAGTATATTACATTTTTTGTCGCGTTCGCGATTCATTTTTGTTTGTTTTCGGAACGCGACATTAGATCCTTCAAAGCGCACGGGAAGACTATTTTCATAGATATGATTGAATTTGAACTTTATGCAGCGGTAATAAATTGCAAATTGACTCTTTGACGTTAGGAACACGCCTTAATTGGTTAGACAACAGTGAGTGATTATAATTTAATATGAACTTTATTGAATAGCAATAAAGTTCAAATTGACTCTAGAAAACGTTTGTATGGGAAATAGAAAAGGGCTGTTTTTAGGGTCTTCCCGGAAATTATTAGATTTTTTCTCGCCTTTTAAACCTTCCCTAGACCTCCACGAACATTTCAAGACTAAGATAAGATAAATCCGTTCAGCCGTTCTCGAGTTTTAGTGAGACTAACGAACAGCAATTCATTTTTATATATATAGAAGATAAAATACAGTCACTTCTAATCTGTAAGCTTGTCGCTGGGCGTAAGATAAAATAAATTTATCGATTTTTATAATTTTCTAATAAAATAAAAGTAGCATAATTATATATATATACATATAAATACTCCTTATAACATTAGCTACTTAGGAGTGAAAGTCCCGTCAAAATCGGCTCAGCCAATTCAGAGATAAGTCGGAACCAACAGACAAACAGTCGAAAATTCTAGAAATAGATTTTTTTGATGTAAGTATATACTTTCATATACATTTAGACTTCAATTTTATTTATATATACGTACTGAGGATAATATAAACCGGCTCCTGAGTCCTGGCACAGGTAAATATTTACTTAAAAGGATGTTCCAATAACAAATTAATGTATTTGTAACCTGTTTTAAATAAATAAATAAAAAACATACAAAATAAAAAAATTATATTTTTCTTAACAGGTATCATAAAATGCAATGTTGTGAACCTAATAACCAGGCAAATGGACTTTATCTTTTGACTTACAATATTTAATATTCCATCTCATTCGCATCTGGCAATCCAGCTGGGCCAAGAAGCCAAGAATACCGTTAGTTACCCCCTTAGTTGGCTACTTCTCTGATACCAAACGACATAAGGAACCCCATGGCTGTTGTCTAACTCTACATAACACCTTGTATATTATACCTATGTGGTATACGCAAATATATTTCCCAATAATAAAACATTTTTTCCCATACAAATAAGTTATAATTTTTAATGTACAGTTATAATTCATATTTTTATATAATAATGTAGGTACATTTTACTTATTCGTGATCGTCGGCTCACAAACCGGTGTGATGACAATGACCTGAATGTTCACGTCTGGGTCTTACGATACCTATAAACTTATACGTAAATATAGTATGTATACGCCATATGTTCATTAAGAGCAATATTTAATGTTTTTCATTAGCATATTTTAAAAATAACTGAATCAGCTACAACTGTTTGAAAGTGAATGGATCGCGCAATAGTGAGAGGTCTTTAATTAAAATAAACTTAATAATATCTATACTAAAATGTATGAAGAGTTTTGTTTGTTTGAACGTGATAACTGATAATCTCGTGAATAGGTTGTACTTGTAGTCTATCAATCATTACGTTACTCTTATAAGTGATGCATTTATATAAATAAACTGCGCGAGTTAGGTTTCAGGCAGAGGCTTTTTAATAACCCACTGCTGTGGGTGGGCTTCCATTTAATACGTGGGACCAGGCCATAGTCCACCATGCTGGCCTAGTGACTTTCGAAAAGTTATTCTTACTTCATACTTCTATAATTCATGTAACTGCCTCGGTGGTGTAGTAGCATGTACGGTCGCACACCGAGAGGTCCTGGGTTCGAGTCCCGGGTCGGGCCAAGATTAGTTATGTAGTCTTTCTGTTTCGTAAGCCTCAGTAACATCTGAGAATTCAGGTAAGTTCCTCCTTCTCGCTGCAGTCGGATAAGAAAGGAACAAAAATCAATACAAATACAGCAATAAGTAGTAGGTACCTACCTATAATAAAAACAAGTCGTCAAATTCTCGACTACACACGCATTATATCTATTACCGGACATAAAACTGAGGAAACGTCTATCGTAACTTCCCCTCATATCCAAACATTATCAACAGTGTTTATAAATTTTTAAACACATTTCTAAATATCACACAGTATTGTTTTAGGGTTCCGTAATTAGAATTTAAAATATTTACCTTTCTTACTAAAAATAGGTTCCGTTTCTGAAGTATAAAAAAGAAGTTAAAGAATCAGTTATTACAAGTTTATTGTTTATTAATGCTAGTATTCTGAAGTTGTTAACTTCCTCGTCCCACAGCTGGGCATGTGCTTGCCTTTAATACGTAGTATGGTAGACTTTGAATGTCTGACCAATTTAGTTAAGTAGTCGGGTAAAAGTGTGGGAGTGATGACAGAGTTCCTTAACTCTACTGTACACATACATATACCCTTTCTGGGCAAAGCTAAAGCTGTTTAAATCGGTTAGGAATATACGATTATGCACACTGAACAAAAAGATTTTCTTCTTCGATTTTCATATTCAAAATGGCGTTTGCGCCAATTTTCATTATGATATTCGTGAAGGGAGGTCAAAATACGTCAAATACCAAATTTCAAATCAATGGGAGGTATGCGCTTTTTGAAAGCTTATCCACTTATTAATATAATATTTGATTTATGTCTTTTTTCTATGCTGGTTTAACATTCTTTCGTTTAAAAATAAAAAGCGTTGTATAGCTTTTGTTAACTTTGTGGACTTTAAAACTATACTTTCCTTCCATTGTATTGATTATATTATCATCAGATTGATCCTGTGCATGTAGCAGAAAGAAACTAACTTAAGATTACTTTGCACGTATTGATCTCGATTCTCATATATATTTCAAGACTCGTGCATGTTTTATTTGAGTCACGCTTTGTGCACTAAAGTTAGAGTATGCCTTCGATTTAAACTGGAACAATACTTTTTATGTTATATATATAGATATTATATATATTATATATATATTATGTATAAGTTTTGTTTACTTTATGGGTTACTTTAATTGTAATAAAAATACAGTATTGTAAATAACCTATAAAAAAAATTAAGAAATTGAAATAAGAATAAGTAAGTATAATGCATATATTATAATAATATATATTATACCATTCAGCCTCGCTTTAACGCTTACGTTTTAACGGTTAGTGATACTCATTAGTACCTACATATAAATAAAATTGAAGTGTCTGTTTATAATTTCAAATTAACAGCTTTTCACTAAATGCATATATGAAAGTATATACGGTACTTACATCAAAATATATATATATTTTTTAGTTTTTGTCTGACTGTCTGTTTGTTTCGGCAAATCTCAGAAACGGCTGGACCGATTTTGACGGGACTTTCACTCGCAGATAATGTTATGAAAGAGTAACTTAGGCTACTTTTATTATATTAGAAAACTATAAAAACTGTTTCATTTATTTTAACTCACGCTCAGCGAAGCGGGCCGAGTTGCTAGTACAAAATAAACATGTTAATACTTTTAATATGTGCTAGCTACTTTTTTGGCTTTTCTTGAGTCGTATTTGCATTTCCCGGTATAAAAAAGGGGTTTATAACAAAAATATAGTTAAAGGCTCAGTGTTACGAAAGCAAATATCTATACAGAAGATAAATAAATTGCATCACTAAAAGATGAACGTAATATTGAATGGACCACACAACAATGCAAGTCATAATATACCAAGACTTCCTTATCAATTTGATGCACGCGATAACATAACCAGGTTACCCACGTTTGTTTATTTTTAAAAATATTTGTTTACTTGACATAGTTGTTTTGAAAATAATCTTTATCTCGGTACTATCTTTTAGGTTGAAATATAAATGTATATTTAGAACAAAAATTTCCTCTTTTAATCAGCTATACGATCAGTATTATATTGTGTTTATGTGTGTCTGTTACCTTTTAAATGAAATTCATAATAATGATAGCTACTCGTTTAAAACGTATCACATTAGTGTGGGAATAACGATAAGATTCTCAATTACCATTTAAACGTCAGAAATAATGAAACTTATTACAAATGCGCCCCGCGGTTTCACCCACGTAGTTGCCGTTCCCGTGGGATTACAGGGATAAAAAGTAGCCTATGTCCTTTCTGGAGGTCTTCTCTATCTGTGTACCAAATTTCATCAAATTCGGTTCAGCGGTTTAGGCGTGACAGCGTAACAGACAGACAGACAGAGTTACTTTCGCATTTATAATATTATAGTTAGGTAAGTTAGGTATAATATTAGTTAGGATTTGTTTATTTTTAACACTTTAAGGAAATCATTTAAATAATTAAAAATATTATTGTTCATTCTCGTTATATACTAACGTAAGCTTTTGTTCTCCATTCTCACGGTAGAGACGAATGGAGGACGGCTTTAAGAAGCCAGTATATCCACTAAAGCCTAACAGAACCTTCGTCCTAATCGGGCGTCACAAGATCATAACAGCCTTGAAAACCACGAAATTTAGGTAATAGTCGCGAAGGCGAAGTAAGCTTAGTATTCATAAAATCTGTACAATAGGCCCAAATTTCTTATAATATAGAAATTAAAGTATGAAGTCGCATAGAAAATACTTGTGTGTGTGATATCAGTTACGAGACGCCAAAATATTTGTGTTAGATATGTGTTTGATTAAATCAAAATGTTGTTGTCTTATCCTCATGCCCATTAATAAACATTTCGAAGGTGTGTTTACAAAGTAAATGAATTGTTTTATCAATCTAATATCTCTTAATAGGATTAATGAATACGTAGCGCAATTATGGCACTATTCACCGACCGCATTTAAATAGCGCGGTGGACTATAGCCTGATCCCCCTCGTATTTTAGGAAATCCTACCCCTCAAGTGGGACGTTAAAAAAGGGATGAATTTCATGCTATTAAATAAGATAGCTTTGCGTCAGATATATCATCAGTCGATACAAATTTTTAATAAACGTAATTAAAAATAGTCGCAACACAATATCATTTCAACAATATAATTAAAATTACATATTTTTACTAATCTTACAATGTATTTCAAATTTAAGTTTTATTTTCCTCAAATATATCTATCTGTTAGCTTAAATTATGTGTTATTGTAATATGTAATTAATATTATTAGTATGAATGCTATGTACACTTTTTAAGGATGTGCTTGTCTGACCATTTTAGTTAATTAACGTATTAAAATACTTAAACATGAGATATATTATAAGTGTCATAAAATAAAAATAAAGTATAAAACTAGATAGAATAAAGATTATTTGCGTTGGCACAAACTTATTATTTTATTATTAATAAGTATATGTATCATAGTTCAAATCTTTAGGTAATTTAAAAAAACTATTTCTTACGTATGTATAAAAACATCGCTACGTCAGCAACCAATTTATGTAGTAAAAAACTTAAAACCTAGATTTTTGTTTCTCGTTTATTAATTGCTAATTTCAAAACAATTTATTGGTTTATTATTCACCTTGTCATTAAATAATAATCGATATCCACTTAATTTTAAATTTTGTTTAGCGGTCAATATTTTGAAAAGGTTGTTTAACAGGTATTCTTAACATAAATGTTAATACAGTTGAGAATTAGTATTATTGTAGATTTTAGATTGTCAATATTAAATTCATTTTCTAAAATTAAAGTAGCCAATTTATTCCTTATAACATCCTACTAATATTATAAACGCGAAAGTTTGTAAGTATGGATGGATGGATAGATGTATGGATGGATAGATGTATGGATAGATGTTTATTACTCTTTCACGTAAAAACTACTGAATGGATTTTAATGAAACTTTACAATAATATGGCTTATACATCAGAATAACACATAGGCTACAATTTATAAAGATATTGTGTAAATTGTCTAAATGAATAATATGACGATAAGTGTCAAGTAAGTAGTAAAAATCTACCGTTAGAGTTACACATATGTAATGTATGATGGAAATGTTTATCTCAAACAAGCGACTCACCCTCACTTCGTTCGGGTTCATCCCTAGATTAAGCGCGAGCGAAGTCGCGGGATCCACTAGTCAGTTACAAGGACTAAGCCTGCCAGTGAAGATCCCGGAGAAACAATCAATCAGTCGGAACAAACAGATGGTCCTTATAAGTACCTACTGAATATATTTCATACGCATTTAGTAAAAAGCTTTTGTTTCAATTCATAGACAGATACATACTCTCATTTTATATTTAGTATATATACATTTGTGATCATTTTGTAGAGCAAACTGCAGCAAAATTAGTAGGTAGTTAGCTATTTTTAATTTACTTTGACTTATGTATTTTAATATTTTATATTCTAATTACTGACTTATATCAAAAGATTTAAGTTATTCAAATACAAACCACTTACACACGAGTCTCTTCAGTAAAGCTAATCGTCCTAATACAATGATAATGAAAGAGTAACGTTTATGACTCTATCTTATAGTTCAAGTTAACATTTTAGTGATGCACGGACCGACCGACTGATATACTATAACAGAATCTGCTAATTGGAAATTAAACATATAAAGAAGATAAATAAAAAAATAATTATCTCAATATTTACTTGTACTTTCTTAAGTACATATTATTTTCGCCTACGTTAGTATTGTTCTTTTTTTTTTAATTTAAGTTCATGAAATATATGAATATTGGTGATTGTAATATAAATAAATAAATGAATATGTTAATCTTACTGCACTACTCAACTACCCTCTTAGATCTAGTGCTTCGAAAACTTGCTACGTTCTCTTATTAATATGCAGGTTTCCTCACGATGTTTTCCTTCATCACAAGCCAATTAGTGCTGAATATATATAAAATGATTCGCACATGAAAATATTACAGGTACATGACCCGGATTCGAACCCACTGCACTCGGTTTTCCAAGCGAGCACGTTACCACTGGGCTACCACTGCCTCAAAATCACTTTCACCCTAATCCATCCATACAAAAAGCAGTCAGTTATGAATGAATTCACTTTCTTTATTCTTTTTATAGTATATTCTTATCTAAATGTAAAATAATAAGCCCTTTTATCGTAGACTAAGTTTTAAACTAACGCCGCTATCTCTACATTTATTGGGTCATTATTGCAATTGTAGTCATGCGACCAATTGTAAACATTATCAATTTTATTGTTCATTTTGCGACTTATAGTTTGATTAGATATTTGCATGAATATAAACAATTCAAGTGTAATAAATAATTTACTTTTTATCTGATATGCTTTCAATTCCAGGGGCATCTTTCAGTTGTCCTCTGTTTCTGTTTTTTTTTTATATTTTATGATAGATTATTGTATTGAAGTGCGTAAGTTATCGTCACATATTTAATGAATAAAAATGATCAATTTCATAATGTCCTTGCGTTTACTGATAATTGTATACGAAAAAATGCAGTGTACGTATAGGTGCACTTTCTATACCTACATTGATTACCATGGTCTAAAAACCAATCCTAAACTTCCGGTGATAAACCAGGTGCTAGATATTTATAAGAATCTGTTACCATAAAGAGCCGAAAAACCAAATAACAGTTTTGGGTATCACCCGGGACTCGAATCTTAAACTCAGGGGCAACTTCTGCATGGACAAAAATCTCCAAAATGAGTTCTGACGAAGAATATAATAAAGTATTCCTCGGTAGAGAAGCTTTACCTCTTTAAGATTAATTTATTATTCAATAAGTAAAATAAATATAATATTTTTCTTTTAAAATTTGTCAAAAAAGTGTTTTATGACAGAAAATAGATATTTAATATAATCCGGTAATCAATCAAATCTATTCAAGTTCCTTCCATATTTTTCCATCACAAATATGCTAATTCGATTAAAATTGTAATGCTACAAATTTCGAACTCTTTGATATCATACGATATATAGACGAGAATATTAAGCTTTAGGTATGATAGATATTTAATGGTATTTATTCGGCTTTCTGTTATCTACTAGTGGAAATTTTAGGTGTAATAAATCGCACTTGCTACTGTTGATTTGACTAATATATATGTGGTAAAAATACCTATCAATCTAATTTACTTTTTTGTAAAAGTTGATTACAAGTGGCCTAATTAAAAATGTCTAATTGAAAAGATAACATTTACACAACTTCTATTTTTAATCGTTTTTTTACCCTCGGGAAATACATTAACGCATACCACTTATAGTAAAACAGGTTATGTGGGAAACCTAAGCACCCATCTTTCGTCTTAATGGGGCATCGCAGGATCGCTTGCGTATTCAACCACGATGGCCTAATTGACCAGCAGCTGCCAAAGCAGATCACACAACCAATGGGCCACAGTCTCTTTTTTTATGGTACAAAGGGGGTAAACAGGCAGGAGGCTCACCTGATGGGAATTGATCACCTCCGCCCATGGACATCTGCAACACTGCAGGGCTTGCAGATGCGTTGCCGGCCTTTTAGGAAAGGGAGGAGGGAGGGAAGAGGGAGGTTGGAGAGAGGGAAAAGGGAGGTAGGCGGGAGGGAAGAGGGTGGCGGGAGGGATGGGGATTGGCCCTCCCATACTCTCACTTACCGGACGAAACGCGACAGTATAGCTGCCACTTCACTTCTGTGAGAGAGTGGTACTATACGGGGCGTGCCGGCCCATTCGACTGCTACCCGAAGGTAACAAGCATGGCACTACCACTATAAAGCCTAACTCTGCTATCAGAGAAGTGTCAGAAGCAAACCCATGACACACCGCCCACAGAAGTGAGTCCTCCCTGTGTGTTTCTTGTCTTCATGCCTGAACGATACTGAGTCCCTCACCCCACCACGACAAGGTGAACGCACTTTGGAGGGGACATACTTGTACCTACTATTTTTGAAGTTGGTCAAAAACAATAACAAGATTATTATGAATTATGACTGCAAAAATACAACTTATATGGTAATTAAATACATCGTTATTTATCACTATTTAGCATACTTCTGTTAACGTTCGAGTTCGTTTTAACGGTAAGCATACCCATACAAAATTAACGGTTTTGAACTTTTCGATTTGACTTTTATTTTTTTTAAATATTACTCTATTTTAATACTTAAACAACCCCTGACACACCCCTAACAAAAAAAGAGACTTGGTCAAATCAGTCCAGTCGTTTTTAAGTTTTAGCGGGACCAACGATCAACTATTTATTATATAATATATACATTAGCGACTCGCCCTCACTTCGCTCGGGCTTGGCCTTAGATTTTGCGCGAGCGATTCCTAATGGGTAGTCCGTGCTCCTACTGCCTATAGTGGGGACCTTTAGAAGTTGATTATGATACTTATTTTTATTTACGATTAAAATTTAAAATAGTGATAGCAGCCCCCGACGGATATTTTGGTTTTTTTTGTTAAGTTTTTGGATAGTTCAATATGTTATTGCCACATCTACAATAATCGAGAACCAAATAGGGATGTACGTAGGGAAATGTTATGAAAACTGATACTCTATTGTTTACATATATGACCGACTCCGAGAGAGATCAGCTCTACTTATTTAATCTTTTTACGTTTATTATCTCGCGTTACATTTAGTTTTTAAGTCGGGGGTTTCAAATTATTTTATCCTTTTTTAATTACTTTTTATGACTTTATCGCGAACAGAAAGACAGACAGACATATGCAGCGAAGGACTTTGTTTTATAATATATATGTAGTGATGATATATAGAAGTATATAGTGAGGATAAACAGCATCCTTTTGAAGCCGTTGCTTAATTAACACTTAATAGTGGTTATGCGAGACTGACAATGACGTTAAGAACTAATCGATTTACTGAAGGAGTTTAACAAACACTACTTAAGTGCTTAGACTTTAGCAATTCGAATATATTACTTAGTAGCAACTTAATATTGCTGCACTCAAGTTCGCTTTATACCGATAAAATAGGTATTGGTGTACCTTATAAAGTAGGTACGTAAGCAAAACATACGCGATTTTAGACTTTTTTGAGTGCCTTTTTTGGACCTACGCATACCTATATATACATTCATCTTGGACATAGTTTTGATGTATTCCCTTTAAAGTTTAACCTGCGTTAGAACGTTACCCATATAAATATCAAAGCGCGTTTCGACAGATTCTTTTCGGAACACTTTTGAGACACTGATAACTTCTACATCATAATTTTTGGTATATCACTGAAAAAATAATATGATAATTTTCGACGTAGCCCAGCTTAAATATATACTAATATTATAAAGCTAAAGAGTTTGTTTGATTGCTTGATTGAATGCGATAATCTCAGAAACTACTGGTCCGAATTGAAAAATTCTTTTTGTGTTGGATAGTCCGTTTATCGAGAAAGGTTATAGGCTATATTACACCAGGCTACGACCAATAGGAGCGAAGCGTTAATGAAAAATGTTGCGAAAAGTACTTTAAAAAATAGTTCTCCGAGGTACCATGCCGCGCGACTCAAAAAATTTAGTTTTCGAGCTTTAGAACGCGTGCGAAGCCGCGGGAAATGCTAGTTTATTATAATCGTTTATCATTTAACATTATTTCATAAGTATAAAAGGCGGTAGGCTCTTGTAATGTGTGTCGTAATTTTGAACATATTTAGTACTAGTGACTCGCCCATGCTTCGCTCGGGCTCTTCCCTAGATTTAGCACAGGCAAAGCCGCGGGATCGCTAGTTATGCATATAAACCTTCCTTTTGAATCACTCTATCTATTAAAAAAACCGCATCAAAATCCGTTGCGTAGTTTTAAAGATTTAAGCATACATAGGGATATAGGGACAGAGAAAGCGACTTTGTTTTATACTATGTAGTGATAACCGATCATAGATTCAGGTGAATAACATAGTCGTCGATATCACACAATCATTAAAAGATAGTAAAATATGAAGTACTCACAAAATCGATCAAGAACAGTAAATAAATGATAAAATAATATCTTTACAATATATTTCGATATAACATTAAGTGCCCATACATTTTATATTACAATTCATTATCAGAAGACGTTGTAAACAAAGAACCAAAGATGATATAATACTATCTGGACTTTAATTATTTCCTTAATATTGTAAATATGAAAGTTTAGATGTTTTGCTGGAAGCTGAGGATTACTCATTTCTGCTATTTGATGGTTGTCATTCAGAATAGCTGAAACAATTTAAATGAAATTTAGCAGTAAAATAGAATATAAATAGAGTGACATGCGACTTTTATCTCAAAGCAATGTATAGTTTATTGGGGTAGATTTAATTTTATTTCTTATAAGGGACGAAACCGAGCAAAGCGAAGGTGAGTCGCTATAATATTTTTATAAATCAATATGTTGGGACATTATTACACACATCGCATAAGGAGCGCACAAGGTAGCTTGTGTTACGGATACCAGATAGTTGATATACTACATAATATATAAGTTTAAATACATACATATTATAAATATATACACCCATGACTGGAGTACAAACATACGAGTTTAACAAATGAATGCCTCCAGCGGGACTCGAACCCGCGACCGCTGGCGTAACAAAGTAGGGTCACTACAGACTGCGCTAAAAGTGTATCAAAGTTGAGACCAAATCAGTTATAAAAATAAATCTTTCAAATAAGAGGATTATAATAATGAACGTATGAAATAGTAAGCATAAAAAATCTGCGTAGTTGTAGATAAGGAAAAAACATAGCAATTATTCTTTGCCAATAAAACTCGATATCGTTGAAAAGTTTGCAAAACTATTTAATCCTATGTAAATTTTTATTGAACAAAAGATCTTTAAAGATAACATTTATGTAAGTTTTAATTTTTTTTGTACTAGGATTTAGCTTTATAGTAATAAAACTAAGTATTTATTATAGAATGATCGGATTTTTTATGATTTAGTTTAAATAAAAGGAAAAAACACGCAATAAAATGTCCTTTAAGAGGTTTTTGTATAATATTTAGTACTCGAGCAGATAAAGAATGGAATTAAAAATAGCAGCATGTTCGAAAAGTAGTATTTACTATAATATACTTATTTACAGACAGTATTGGCAACTAGAGTTTTATTTACTAGTAATTAACCATCGCTTTACTCGAATGCATCCCTAAGTACATCCAAATCGTACAATCGTTTAGGTGAAAAGGTCGAACAAACATACATACATTGTTTTTTCATGACCTTTGAGAGTAATAAATTTTTCAATATATGTTCAATAATGTACATATAGATTTTAATACTTATGTATATCTAAACAGGAAATTATACACCAATCATATTCTGATTTAATCTTGCATATAAAATAAAACGTTTAGATCGAAAGATTATAAAGTACGGCGAGTTAAATTGTATATTTCTATATTTATATATGCAGGTTAATAAAATTGCCTACTCTGTTTGTAATTTCAAAATACAGCTTATTACTGAATGCATAAGAAATTAAATACCGCACTTGTACGAAAATATAACTTTAAAAATCTTTATTCTAGCTAATATCCCAAACAGCTTTCACGAAACTTTTACTGGCTTTTTAGGGTTTCGCTCAAAATAAAAAGGTATCTCGGAACGGGCCTAAGCAAAGCCAGGGTAATAAGTACAAGCGCTAGTCTTGACATAAATTCAAGCTATATTTACCTCAATCTAAAACTTTGTGAACATATAACTATGTTATAATACTTTCCCGTTAATTAGATATAGCTCGTTGGTTAAAGATTCATGCGGGTCAAGTAACTTTCGTTTAGCAACTTGCATATTGCATTAACAGCTAGTATGTCAACACTTGGTACACTTTGCTAATAAAACCTACAATATGTTCGCTATCATAAAAAAAAATTCTTTGTTTCCAAGAAATACTTATGTAAGATTAAATGAGATCTATACATACAATAAAATTATAAGTAGAATCTGTACATAGAACAATTTTTGGTAAATCTTATTGAAATAATATTTAAACGGCTGTCTGTCTGTTCCTATGTATGCTTAGATCTTTATAATTACGCAACAGATTTTGATATGGTTTTTTTGAATAGATAGAGTTATTCAAGAGGCAGATTTATATGCATAAGACACTAGCGAGACCCGCGGTTTCGCTCGCGCTAAAAGTCAAGTTGCTAATATATAATATATAAGATACTTTTTACTTGCGGGAAAATATCTAATTTCTGAGGTAGCGATAACAATTCAACGCACCTAGAGACAAACTCGTGTGGAGTAAGGGTGATTCACTAGTCAATAATAATTTCATACTTCTGCTTTGGCCGAGTTAAAGCCAAAGGAGGTCATCCTCACGATATCACTCTTTCTTTGCCTGTTATAGTGTTGTGAATGGGAAAGTGTGTTTGTTTGTATGTCCTTCTTTTAATAAGAAACAGATTGACGTCATATTATGACATGAACTACTTTTCATATCGGTAAATTAACTGTTTTTCATATTATACTCATTTATCGGTTCTAATGTTGTACATTTGCAAGTTGTAGTTGTGTGTGTTTCAAAACATGTCTATCTAAATCTATTGTTAATCTACTTAAGTTATGTATACAATAGTTGAATAAAAAAATAATCCTTCCAATTGAGTTACACAATTTTCAAATTTATTGAGAATTTCGGAGCAATTGCTAAAACCAACTCTGGGACTTTTTTCTTAGCTTATAATTCACATTCATCGATTGTCAAAACCCTCAAAACATATGTTAGTACATATATAGACTCATGTATATGTCTATTAATAATACGTACGTACTTTATACGATTACATTAATTATAATTACAATGGGAATGTAACGAAAACCCCATTGCAATTTGTGTAATGCTTTCAATCGTATCGTAACGTAATCTATATAAGGTACATGGTACACATATGTCCTAGAATTTTTTCAAGAATCCAAGTTAATAATTAAAAAGAAAAAGTGAAATGTCGTAACATTTTATTGATTGGTTTGAATTCTTCCGCCAATAATTTGTAAATTCCATTATAGTGAATTATATCCTGTTGAAGGAGCTGACATGTTTTATAATTTCCATAAGTTATATAGGATCTAGAAGTTTCCAGATCACCCAATGAACCCTTCTTACAATGAAGCCATAGCCAAATATTTTTAAAATATCATTCTAACATCCGTTTACATAATATACGTAGGTAGGTTTAGGTATTAGGTAGGTTACATACGTACGTGCTATTTGTCAGGTTATCAACTCCATAGTTCATAAGCGTACGACGTAATTTAAACTTTTAATTAGTTTTTTTTAATTATTACACATATTTAATTTAATTATCCACAGCACTACAAAATAATAATATTTAATGATTTATAATAAACAATGATAACAAGCAAATATTTGCTATCAACAAATAGTTATTTGTCAAGTTCATCCAACCGATTGATTTAATCAACATGCGTCGTAATAAACTAGCGTTCATAAAAACGTGTGCTTTTAAAATCGAAAAAAAATCACCATCTGAGATAAAGTACGTCACTCCCCACTACATTTACGTGTGAATCATCTATATGTACGTAAAAGCCGGCATCGGTTTGTAAACTTGCAATCATAAGCATTCCACTCGTCGACTCGTGCGCACGTATATTGAAAATAACAGCGGTTCGAATACAGCTCTTTGCGATATCCAGTTTTATTCGTATAATGATATTGCACTGTGTGTGATAGTGATAAGTGTACATTGTGCACTATTTCTGAATAGTTTTAGTGTTATATTGTGTTAAGTGAGACAAATATGTTTCCAAGAATTCAGGGATTGGTAAGTAATAGTAACATATTTTGAAAATATAACATAATTTATTTATCTGTAAAACTGGTTTACCTTGTTTAAGATTGCGTCGTCAATAAACATTTTATTTAACTAATGAATTATTAATTAACGCCATTAAATATTAATAATTCAATCCCAATAAGCAATAGTGCAGTTAATTACTTACCTTGTTTGTTATTGCATAAAGTAGAGCGACTCTATTAAAACGCTAACTAAGTTATATTTTTGCAAATATAAACAAACTAAAACAAAACATTTTTGTTATCAGCGATAACTAAAACAAAGCATATTTGCGATTCGAAAGTATTAATAGCGTAAGATTAGTAGAAAATCAATGTGTTTAATTTTAGTCACGTTCGAAGATTTCTATTCTCTAACCTAACTTAATATTGGGTCAAGTTGCTTTGAGTGACTAATATAATAATAATGCAGGATTAAGCATGCGGATGAGTAACGTCTGTCCTTATGTTGTCCATATAAAGTAAAAGGAAACTCAGTATTCATAACTATACGTAGAATTTAGAATCGTTTAATACAAAAGCAGGTACACAGCGGCATTTTTTGTTTCGACGTGAGAAGAAAGCATTTTGAAAATGTAAGAATAGATTACAATATCCGATAACGCATTGTTTTAAGAAGGATTATATTAGCTTAGAAAAGCTTAAGACCTATTTGACGTCTATATTACCAAAGTAAAAATACTTTTAATTTTATTACTTGTGAGCTTTAAAAAAAGGTTTGGCTCTAGTTATAATTACGTTATTTTAATATTCAAATGTGAATGTATTTAGTAATATTTTAAGAGGCAGAATTAGTTTTATGCGCTAATAATACATTATTAGGAATTACTGAACCGATTTGATTTTTTTGCATTAAATGGCCCGTTTATTGAGGAAGGATATACGCTATACATTACCATAATATAAAGACAATATATGTATAATATATTCCATACTTACCGTACAAACTAAGCTAAAGGCGAGCCCGATCAAAGTGGAATGGAGTGGTTCCCTAGTACAGTAATATAAATAAAACTCAGGTAGGTGACAAGGAAGCAAATTGTTTTATAATGGCTAATGTTGGACCTTTCGTCTGATTCGGCTCAAAAATAAGTCATTGTCGTTTTTTTTTTCAGATTGTCTTAGGTATTTGAAAAATATTATTAATATTAATACATCTAGCAACCTTGTTATTTTATTACAAATGTAAACAACATTGTTTTTATGATACCCAACTTCTCATGGTACTTAACGTAAGTCATTATTAGTAGTCATGGAAAAATCTTCAACAGCTCTTCTCTACATTACCTAAATTTATATTGTGATGATGATATATAATTAATCAAACCGAAAAATCTGGTCAGATTAATACCTACATAAAATATCTTAAAATCCAATACAGTAATATATTAATAAAATCTGTCTTGACTTTAATAATATATTATGAATAAAAATGTCTCTAGGTATCAACAAATCTGTAGGTAAGTACGGTTTTTTAAAATAAAAGTAAGCCCAAGTTACTCCTTATAACATATGCTTTCTGCCAATGAAAGTCCCATCTAAATCGAAACAAAAAAAATGTGGTTTTCTTATAAGCACTGAATGTAATTTGATAATGCATTAAGTAAAAGGTTGTTTGGACATTACAAACAGACAAATCAATTATTTTATGTATATAATTTTATATCTCTAGAAAGATAGATATTATATATAAAAATATCTACATGTATCGTAGATATTTTTGTAAGTTTAAGCCTCGTAGCTTACCACGGAACTAGATGGCGCTGTTGTAAAAAAGTCCCAACATATTTATTTATTTATTTATTTATGTATCATTCTTTATTATTCACATATTTCTCAATACCTGTTAATACAACAGATATAAAACTATCATTTCTACAAAATCTTTATGGAGTAATAAAATAATTAAAATGAAGGACGGTTCCTTCATATAATATTAGTTAATTCTTTTAATAAAACAATAATTATAGTGAAAGGAAACTTGATTCATCTAATTAAATGAAATAAATTGACGTAAACCAATAATTTGTTATCAATTATAGGAATTGCAAATTCATATTTAAGAGAAAAATCAAACTGACCTACATTGTTAAATTCTGAAAAAGAATAAATTATTATTATAAAAATCTAAGTAGTAGCTCAGGTTCATCATGTTCGAGATCGTAAGAATCTCGAAAGAATCTCGAAGAAAGATCGAAAAAGTATTTTATATGTCTACGACGACACGCGTGGCGCAGTTTGTAGTGACTCTACTTGCTGCGCAAGCGGTCGCGGGTTCGAGTCCCGCTGGGGCATAATTTGTTGAGCACGAATGTTTGTACTCCAGTCATGGGTAGTATTTATAATATGTATATTTAAACTTATATATGTGTAGCATATCAACCATCTAGTATCCATAACACAAGGCTCGTACCTTACCGTGGAACTAGATAGTGCTGTGTGTAAATGTCCCAACATATTTATTTATTTATATGCTAACCCAGATGAGCAGCATCATACCAAATTTCATAAAAATCTGACGAGTGATTTTCTCATTGTGTCTGTGGTCACAGACAGACACAAAACAATTCTAAAACCTATAGATTAGATTAATAAGAATTTCCAATTTATATTTATTGTACAAACTCACTTAGTATTTTATTAATTACTAGCCTATCCTGCGACTTCACTCGCTTTCTAAAGGCTAAAAATTTAAGAAATATTTTCTCCCGTTTTTGCAACATTTTTCATTAATACTCTGCTTCTATTGGTTTTAGCGTGATGTAATGTAGCCTATAGCCTTCCTCGATAAA
Source organism: Boloria selene (assembly GCA_905231865.2). NCBI lineage: Eukaryota > Metazoa > Arthropoda > Insecta > Lepidoptera > Nymphalidae > Boloria > Boloria selene. Next base: position 1,458,456 of record HG993145.1, read on the forward strand.
CGGACTATCCAACACAAAAAGAATTTTTCAATTCGGACTATTGGTCTGAAGTTCCTGAGATTAGCGCGTTCAACCAAACAACAAAACAAACTCTTCAGCTTTATAATATTAGTATAGATAAGTATATATAAATATTCTTTAGATCGGTTATAATTAAAAATCTATAAATACATTGCTAAGTACCTATATTATAACACCGGTTAAAATAATATCAGGTAATATTATGTAAGTAGGAGATGTGGACCTTTTTAATCTCCACTTCAAATAATGAATTGTTTCGAGTAATTTGTGTAAAAGCATTTCTTAGAATGTTACTTAGTAAAATGTTTACTGTTATAGTCCTGGGAGTACTTCTGCAAACATTTTCTTAACTTTTTGAATTATCTGTGCTTCTAATCTTCTTTATAAATAAAAATGAATGAAGCTAAAACAAAAAAACGTGAAGTAAGTAGAAACCCGAGTGAAGTGAGTGTGAGTCGTTAGTTTTAAAATAAATATTAGTTGAATTATTGCTATGTATTTATTAATTTGTATGATTTTTATATAATATAAAAGAAGTTTCATTGACAAAAACACATATTAAATACACGTACAATGTACATACGTATATAAGGAAAATAAATTTGATTAATTACATAACTAGTTATGGGTATTAGTACTATATAAATAGTTATTTTTAACGCTTCCCTATAGTTATCTTTACTTTTAACATTATTAAAATGATCTATTAGGTATATATTAAGACATAATATGTAGTACATGTCCTTCGAAAACTTGCTAGGTTCACTCAGACATTTGAACTCGCTTCTATTCACACTACCTTGTAAGTTTCTTCACCAGTAAGTTCTTGCGTGTTGAGTGAATTATTATGTCAAAACTTTCATTGTTACAATATATTAATATAATTATTGAATAGCTTTAAAGTAATAATTATTTACTATTACTGAACTATGTAGTGATAGCTGTAATCACTACATATTATAAAACAAAGTCCTCCGCCGCGTCTGTCTGTCTGTTCGCGATAAACTCAAAAACTACTGCACCGATTTTCGTGCTGTTTTTACCAATGCATAAAGTGGTTCTCGAGAAAGGTTTTAGTATATAACTAAAGTAGACCGCGGCTTCACTCGTGTTAAACAATTTATATATAAATAATTAAAAGTGCGTGTATACAAAGTACACATATCAGGAGTACTTCTTTGGCAAACTAATTTTTAAATCTCGTTTATATATTTTATACTAAATAATAGCTCGTTGAGAGAGGGAGATGGCGCGAAGGTCACACCCACGAGTTAGACAGAGTTAGAAATGTCACTGACTCGCGGTGGGCGAGATCTAACTAAGGCTAACTCTTCCCCGTCTCTGAGCGTCTGGAACTATGGACTTATTTTTTCGTTTCATCGAGTTTGAAATCACAACGATTCTAAAGAAGTTTCACTGCAAAAAGGGAAACTTTCAGTATTATTATATATATTATTAAGTATTAAGTACCATCGTGTAACTTACCTACATGACTTACCTATTGTTATAGCTATTTACAGAACACTTGTAACTTTATTGATGCCTGTGGAGCACTTGGTCATCGTTCTATGAATTGTGATAAGATTATGTTTAGATACTTCAATTGTAGTATATAAATCATATTTTTTTCTATTTATTATATTATTATTAGTAATTTTTCAAGACATGTATGGCTCAGTTTGCAATGACCCTACTAGCTGCGCCAGCGGTCGCGGCTTCGAGTCTGGGGCATTCCTTTGTTGTGCACGAATCTTTATATTTATAAAATGTATATTTTGTTTAAAGTTGTATAATATATTATGTAGTGTATCAACTATCTGGTATCTGTAACATAAGCCTTGTAGCTTACCACGGAAGTAGATAGAGATGTGTGTAATAATGTCCCAACATTACTATTTAAAAAAAATATTTAAAAAATATTAAAATGACAAGAACATTAATAAAAATAAAATTCATTGTCGATTTTAAGTAAAAAAAATACTTTAAAACGTTTAACTACCGATCTCCTTCGTGTCTTCTCCATTATACGTGACATTGGCGGCAATATGTACTCAACTAATGTACGTTTTAAAGCCATCCAGAAGACAATTGAATAGAATGGAACCTTTACACGGTACTTATCATTTTAATAAAAGCGACCTCAACTCTAGATTTCTGAATTACTTTTATAAGCTTTGAATTACCAAAAAGGTTAAAACTTAAGGTTGTGTGAACTTAAATTTATAGAGTAAGGACCAGTACAAATTATAAATATTTGTGTCTGTATGTTCAGCCTTATTTAATATCTCCCTTCAGAGCAAGGGTCGCCCTTCAATACGAGGGGATCAGGCCATAGTTAGTCATACCAAAACAATATATTATATTTTCTATATACTTTCTTCTACACTATAACTTTCGTATTATGGAACCCTTAACTCGGACTGCTAATTAAACACAATATCTCGAAAACTTTTCGATTAAAACTCCACTGGTAATAATCATTAAAGCTAAACAGCTAGGTAGTTTGTACGTTGTCTAAGAACAGATTGGCTAAAGAGCTGAAGAAAAAAAATTAAGGACCGTAGTTAGTTCGTGAGAAAGCCCTAAGTTTTTCTTCTAGACACACACATACAAATTCCGTTGACATATCACATAAACATAGTATTAATGCTAGTTAATCTATACTAATATTATAAAGAGGTAAAGTTTGTTTATTTGTTAAATTGTAAGGGGTAATCTCGGGATCTACTGAACCGATTTTAAAAATTCTTTCACCAATAGAAAGCCACATTATTGCTGAGTGTCATAGGCTATATAAAAAACCGAAAAACAAAAAGGCTTTTACGTGGTAGTCCGTTTTGCAAAGTGAATCGGAGAAAAAACGGTCGAATGAAAGCGTTTCTTACGAACGCTGCCTTAACTATGAAAGATATAATTTTGAGTTTTAGAGAAAAGATGTGGAGCTTGAAAATGTCTACAAAAAAGTCAACGACAGCATATGTCTAACTTTTATATTTAAGTTACAAAAAGTAGTTTTTTCAATATTAGTATAGATAATTTAATTTTTAATATTAATAAAATAATTTAAATTATTTAAACACTCTGTACTAAAAAAGGATTATTAACATTATGCCCAACGAAGTGGGCACGGGTCAGCTAGTGGCTTATAAATAACGTTCGCTTGGAAATTGGATTGTAGTGGGTTCAAATCCTGGGTCGCACCTCTGATATTTTCAACCCTGTGCTCAGTACTGGGAGTTGCGACGAAACTTTGCTTGTCGTTTTTTAACATCTTGTTAATTCGGATTTAATGTTATTAATGCATTTTTCGTAATAATTTAGATGAATGTGTTACGGGTATTTCAGAAGTAGATCAGGTAGGCCAAGCAAAATTCGATGAGGCTTCACTTTTATTATTTCATACATTAATTAGTTTCTAATCAATTTTTACGTTTTTCTATTCAGATTTCCGAGTAACGACTAACGGCTCTAACGACATTACGAATAATCAGTGTTGTCAACTTAAGAAAACCCCAATAAATATTTTATATAAGAATATCAGAACAGGCAACATTTAAAATTAAATAATCTTATATATAAAATTCTCGTATCACGGGGTTCGAACTTGAACTCCTCCGAAACGGCTTGACCGATTCTCATGAAATTTTGTGAGCATATTGAGTAGGTCTGAGAATCAGCCAACATCTATTTTTCATCCCCCTAAATGTTAAGGGTAGTCCACCCCTAATTTTTATTTTTTAGACAATTTTTTTTTCCTACAGATCAACCCAATGAGGTTGATTAGCAACTAAAAAAATGAACGCGGGCGAAGCCGGGGTTACAGCTAGTAATACATAAAGTACATATAAGTATTTATTGTAGTACTTCTAAAGATAAGAAGCTTAAAGTATTCTACTAGTCATATTATAATATCTGTCTCTATGAAATACAATTTCATAGTTGAAAAATAAATATTCAAATACAAATAAATTGAAAAAATAACCGAATTCGTTTAATAAAACAATTTAAATGCAGATTGTAACGTGTTCTTTCATCAATTTGGAAAAATCCGCGTTTTAATTGAATAATTTATTACATCACCTTTACAAATACTGTTTTTGCTTTAAATTAAGCTTATATACAATATAAATATTATAAAGATTTATACGTATTTATATAAAAATAAGTGATGTATTAATATTAGTTACTATAACCTTATATGGCATGTACCCGTATATGACAAAAAAGCTTCTCATTCTGTTAAGTCACAAGTATAAAATCTGTTTAAGACGAAAATGTTACGAACATACCTACCTACTACCTACAAGAATTTCATAATGATTGCGTATTTCTCGCTCTATAAATTATATAAAATGAATATAAATTTGATACATTATAATAGGTAAAAATGAACGATACCTTGCGGTGTACCGACAATATCGAAGTGAATATTCTATTTCAACATAATACCTACAGCAATTTCATGTAGTACAGCAGTTTGATAGTATTAGTTATAATTACCATAAACTGACGTCATACCACTAAAATTAATAAAAAAAATATAATTTATCTTTTAGATTACTTACTGTCGCATTTCTATAATATATGCGAAAATTAATTAGTGTGTCTGTTTAAATCTATACGTATAATTAAATTATGATAATTCTGAAGCGAGAGCGAGTGGCTAGTCTTATATATATAAAAATAACGATGCAAAAAATCCTCAAAAAAGAGGGTTATTCCATAATAATATATAATAACTTATTCAAACGCTAAATTGTTAAACAAAAGACAAAAAAATATGTTTATTCAAAAAGCAGTAATAATAGGTACCTAAGTACAGTTCGAGTCACGTAAAAAGAACGCTGGAAGAAAGTGGTGGGGGGTGTGTTTGCGCATGGGTACATTCGCACACGTAATTACTAAGCCTATTCTTTTATTTCAAAACTTGCCTTTCGCTCGCGACGTATGTTGGTTATTGGCAGGTACATTTAAAAATATATTAGATAAAATGTATTAAATAGAATTCTATTAATTAATAAAATATGTTTGATTCAGTGTAGAATGTTTAATCTACTTACAAAAAACTTAATTGATTCATTTAATATATGTTTTAAAATTATTAACTGCATTATTATCGGACTCTCTCTTTATAAATAGTTCAAAAATATTTTTCTCTATTTTTTATATATATGTATAAAACCATTTCGTAATTAATAACTTTTGTGTGCGCGATGGTATTTTGAACTGACGGACCAATACCGAGCCGGAAAGCATGCGGCTCGTACCTCTACGTCCCACACCCCGCGTCTTACCACCAAATTGGCCTATAAATCGTCTCTGCGCAACTGCCAGCGTTCTTTTTACATGACGCGAATTATACTACAGTATGTCGTGGAAACAAAAGCTTTATATTACTATCATTTATTAGAAGAATGGTATTAATAGGACTTTTAACGTCCTATAACAAAAAAAATCGTATTATTTAAAAGCAAAGCTCTGCATTTACATTAAACAAAATCTTTTCAACAATTCCAGTATAATAATTATAATAAATATGTAATAATAGATATGTTGGGACATTATTACACACAGCGTCATCTAGTTCCGTGGTAAGCTTGTGTAAGGCTACGTCCGCACAGACAGGCGGCTTGCTTAGCGCCTAGAGACTAGTGGATTGCGCTCTGGCAACATGGTGGGATACATAGTGGCCGCACTGCAGGAGGTTTGCGTGGTTGCTTGTCGGCACGTTGACAAGATGTCACTTTCAAAAATAGCTTTCAAAATTATTTCTTGAATAAAATGCCTCGCGCCTAGTGTCAAAAAACCAACATGTTTGTTTACTTAGAAACACGCTTAGCAACTAGCTAGGCGCTAAGCGCGCAGTGCGGCCGGTCGCGAACATTTTAGAATGTTCGTTTTAGTAAGCTACTAGCTAGGTGACTCGTTAGGCTCTAGGCGCTAAGCAAGCTGCCTGTCTGTGCGGACGTAGCCTAACGGATACCAGATAGTTGATATACATATATAATTTTAAATACATACATATTATAAATATAAAAACCTATGACTGGAGTACAAATATTTAAGTTTAACAAATTGATGCCCCTAGCAAGACCCAAACCCGGTTGCAAGAAAGCAGGGTCACTATATAGTCACTACAAACTGCGCAAAACGTGTCGTCAAATTCAGATTTTTAAAAATTCTCTCTCATAAGACACTGAGCATAGAGCAAACGAAGTCGCGGCTAACAGCTAGTTTCCAATTCCTATATAATTACCGGAATCGATTACTTATTCGATACATCTAACGCGGTATCGAATAAGTAATCGGTATATCATTTATATGATACTCTGTGGTCAATTGCCAATGAGATTAACACCTCTCAAACTGAATATACTATTTCAATATTGGACTAAACTTCATCATTTTAATACATAGTTATAAATATTTTCGTGGTCGTTTATATCTTCGCATATGATGATGATGATGATGAGAGTTAAGACGCAGGATCGTAGGATCGAACACCGCCAACTTCCCAACTCAGTGCTGTTTCTGAGGCTTACGAAACAGAAAGACTCAATATCTAAAATTGGCCCGACCCGGGACTCGAACCCAGGACCTCTCGGTGTGCGACCGTACATGCTAGCTACAACACCACCGAGGCAGTTAAAATTAAAATATATACTATTATTTAAAGCAATTAGAATAGAACTGGTCCACTACAAATAGCTTGGAAGAATATAGCAGTAAACCAGCTAGTTTTAATTTCGATAAAATACATGAAAAATTACGTGCAGTATGAAACTTCGTGCAGCACTGCGATGCGTTTAATTAAAAGTAAACGAAACAACCTTAATTATTGCAGCGGGAATTTTACACAAGAACAAAGAAATCCAATTTAATATTTTACATACTATCTAGCGGTGCTCCCTGCCAAATGTAATGTTTGTAACACAAAAATGGAAGACTATCAAATAAACTTGCGAGAGCCTTCCTTAATCCGGCCCTGTCGCCAAATCTAATCATAACTGCCATCTACTAACTATAAACTACCTCCCTGTCAAATTTCTATTTCTACGTCAAACGGTTTTGATATTTCGTGATGAGTGAATGACCTTTTGTTTTTATATATTTAATTAGATTTAAAAATATATTTATATATATTTACGCGTATATGAGGCATGGATAGATGAATGTCAATAGAATTTTAACATATTATCATATAAATGGGAAAACAAAACAGTTAATTTTCTCTAACACAAACAAAAAACACAATCTTTTTTTTGTTCGCTCTAACTCCAAAAACTAGAAAATAGAAAGACATGGAACTTATTTCAGGAAGCAGCGTATTTCGGAGAAGGATTTATAATATTTATAATATAAGAAATTGCTTTCCAGCCATGTAAAACGCGGGCGGAGCCGCACGAAATGCTAGTGAATTTTAAATTATAATAAAGTTGAAGCAGTATGAAAACGATCACATCATATCCAAGGCATTGCACTGTCTATGCAATCTTTATTTTTTAATCTATATTAATAAATAAAACCTTTATTGCACAAACTTTTATTACTTATATACATATATAGTTTAATAGTCAAGTAATGTATTTTTATCTCTATGTCATTATTAAAGTTACTATCATAGTACAGACACATTGCTTCAACTGATTCTCATACATTCTTCTTTGTGTATTGAGATAAAAAGTAACGTAGTTAAAAGAATATTACGTTTAAGTTGTTGCGTAAAAGTGGAACAAGTCTTCAAACAAACACGTATATTTATTACTAGTGACTTACCCTCGCTTCACTCGTGTTCATCCTTAGATTTAGTGTGAAGCTAAAGCGAAGCCGCGGTTTCCAGTAGTTAAAACAAATAATATTTCTAAAATAAAGGTAGCCTAAGTTACTCCTTATAACATTAGCTATCTGCGAGTGAAAGTCGCGATAATCGGTCCAGCCGTTTCAGAGATTAGCCGGAACAAACAGACAGACCAAAATTTTTAAAATTGTTTTTTGATGTTAGTACCGTATAATGCATACTTTCATATAATGCATTTAGTGAAAAGCTGTTAATTGAAAGTTAAAAACAGACATTTCAATTTTATTTATATGTATAGATTAGTCTCGCTTTTATTATGTAAATACATAGTAAATATGTGACTTTGAAACTAAATTATACAATATAACTTATAATAACGATGTATGTAAAGAATAGAAAAACTCGCAAAACGTAAAGTTATTAATTTTTTTATTTACTCGACCCACGACTTCGTAAAATTGTATACGTGACTTGTGTCTCATTGGGAACTCTATTACTTAAAAGTATTTTTTATTGTATTACCGATACCGCCTTTGCTCTATCTTTTCTAAGCAGATATGATTTTTCATGCAAGAAATAAATCAACTTTAGTAAAGTCTGTAACAAATTTTATAAGCCTAAAATAGTTTAAACAGAAACAAAAGAGCATACATTAAATTTATTATTATTTAACTTGTGAACACACCCTTGCTTCGCTCGTCCCTAGGTTTAACTAAAATTTCTAAATTAAAAGTAGCCAAGTTACTCCTTATAACATTAGCTATCTGCGAGTGAAAGTCATGTTAAAATCGGTGCAGCCGTTTTAGACATTAGCCGGAACAAGCGAACAAACAGACAGACAGTGAAATAGACAAAAAAAAGTTGCCTTCAAAATATATGAAGTAAAAAAATAAATATGTAATACTAAAGCTAAATAAAATAGAAAAACTTTAACCGACTGTGACTGTCAAATTATAGTAAAAACAAAAGTGTTAATACATCAAAAGGAAAATAACTTTAGTCATTAATTTAAAGGCACTTAATAAAATTGGTTTTAAATAGCGATAATGTCACTATAATAGCTACCTTCTATATCGATGTCACATGACTAATTAATAATATATCTAAGTAGGTTGAATAGAAGAACAAAAGTTTGTTGTGGCATGCATATAATATATTATACAGGTTGTCCGAGAAGGTTTCTACATTTGGAGTAACTTGTCTAAACAAAAAAGACATAAAATAAAGCGGAAAGCCTACTAAATATTTATTTAGTAGTTTTAGTTTTAGTCTTAGTGGTAGCCCAGCGGTAACACGCTTGCTTGGATAACCGAGTGATGCGGATTCAAATCCGGGTCTCGCACCTCTGATATTTTCATGTGCGAATCATTTCTATCATGATTAATACTTGTCTTACGGTGAAGGAAAATATCGTGAGGAAACCTGCATGTCTGAGAAAACCTAGCAAGTTTTCGAAAGATGTGAAGTCCGCCAACACGCACTAGGCCAGCGCGGTGGACTATGGCCTGATCCCCCTCGTACTGAGGGAGGCCCGTGCCCAGCAGTTACAAAACGTTAGAACGTTAAAAAAAGGGCTAATGAATATATAAATGAAGAAAATATAAATTTACCCGAAAATCTTGTTTTACCCAAAAGAAAAAAAATCTAAGAAATCCGAAATGATACTTTTTTTAAACGCCGGCTTATTAAATTGGTATGTAGAGATTTTTCTATACAGTTGATAGTTTTTCAAGTCGCATCAAAAAATCAATTGGCATTATTTATCGATAGTAAAAGATACTGTCTGGCCGATTAATCTACCTTAATGTCCTCGGCTAGCGGTCAATCGCCTAATTCAAAGCCGACGTTCGACTCACACTCCCACTAATTCTTTGCCTTAAAAAAGTTTGTCATTTATATTATTTATCTTTGATTGAACTTCACTAGTAACCTACATTTTGTTCTTGAGCGCTATTTGTACTACTAGCGAGTCAACCTTGCTTCGCTCGGAATCGTCCCTAGAATTAGCGCGAGCGTAGCCGCGGATTGCGCTAGTAAATGTAAACAGAAACGTGACAAATTATATACTTAAACATTTCTCAAGAACCACTGTAGTATGCATTGGTGAAAACAGCATGAAAATGGGTGCATTATTTTTTAAGTTTAACGCGAACAGACAGACAGACGTGGCGTACGAATTTGTTGTGACTTTGTGACTCTTTTTCTCAAAAAAATAATATTCAAAGACTAAGAATTTTGTTTATAAACAAGTTACTCCAGATTACAATCTATTTGTGTACTAAATTTCATCTTAAACCGACCAGCCATTTAACGCAAAAGAGTAACAAACGTACATACAACCGAACAACATTTTATACATTCTCTGATAACAAGTTTAAATTGTTTCTTATCAATAAAGTCATTAGAACTAACATAGAAACATGCGATAGATGACGTAAATGTTTTGAAATGCGAAAATGACCATTTCAATTAAAGTTATATATTTTATGACCATATTATCATATTCCAAAGTTGTTTATTATACACATATTTAATAACTTGTTATGTAATAATAATTATTGTTTTGATGACGTTCTACATTAGGCAAAGCATACTATTTCCTTTTCATAGTTCTGCTTAGATTTTAAATTAAATTAAAATAAATATTACTTGTATTTATAAATAACTAGCGACTCGCCCTCGCTTCGCTCTGGCTCTTCCCTAGATTTAGCACAGGTAAAGCCGCGGGATCTGCTAGTTATGCATATAAACCTTCCTCTTGAATCACTCTATCTATTAAAAAAAACCGCATCAAAATCCGTTGCGTAGTTTTAAAGATTTAAGCGCACATAGGGATATAGGGATATAGGGACAGAAAAGGCGACTTTGTTTTATACTATGTAGTGATATTTTTGTGCACATAGCTTTATAGTAAACTTATTTGAACTGCTAAAGACGCGAAAATTATTTTGGAACGTGACTGCAAGGTATAAGCTTAACTATTTCATTCACGCAACTGTCATTATTTATTTGGTGTTGTCTATCTTCTAAATAGATATATTAAATACTTCATGTCATGCTGTTTGTGGGTGCACTCCTCCAAAACGGCTCGATCGATTTTAATGATATTTTTCATATTTTATAGATATGAGAATATCGTAAAATATTTTTCGCCCTCTTACCCCCACCCCATTTTTACTTTTAATGATTTTGTATTAACAATATCCAAATATGACAGAACAGCGTTTGTCGTTTATTTTATAAAATACATTTACTATTTAATGAAAATCGGCCATTGGTTTATAGTACTCATATTTACAAGTTATTGTTAGGCGTCTCATACAAAAATTTCACCTGCGATAAGTTAGAAAAATTATGAACAAACTCAATCTCCTACTATTTTATATATAGAGACTTCGTTCTTTATATTCAAGGACCTGTAAATCAAGTTTTTGTATAATGTGCCAAGATTCACATTGCATCATATAAATCCAACTTTTCAACAATAATATAATGTCTATTATAAAGTTATATATGTAATGTGATCTTAGTTCACATGTCAATGCTGTGTAAAAAAATCTGTCTCTTTCTATACTAATATTATAAAAAGGAAAGGTTAAATTGGCTCAAAAAGTACTGGACCGATTTTGAAATTCTTTCACCATTTGAATGCTACATTATCACTGATTAATATAGGCTATTTTAATTGCAAGAAAAAATAAGGATCTCTACTAAAAATACAATAACAGGAGAGGAGGAGGAGTGCGCGCCGCATATCATTATATGAAATAGGTAGCCGCTCAGGAGTATATTAAAGTTGGAGTAATTTTGGAGAATTTTCAACCCAGCGAGTAATTTAATGAAGTTTAGTAGAGATTAAAAAAATTAACGCGGGCGAAGCCGCGCGTATTGGTAGTCATTGATATAACGAAACTTATTACGTTGAAGAAGATATCTATCAAATTTTACATTTAGACAAGATTTTTAAATATAAGTTTATTTTATGCCACAAAACCCACGTACATTTTAGAAAAAAATACGATGGCTTATAAGAACGCCTAGCGATGCTTAGTTATTTGTCCGTACACTTGTAAATGACTGAATAAATAAAAAACACATTATATGACAGGACGTATGCAACCACTTCCATAATACTTCCTATAAAAATTCTCACGCAACCTGAGATTATTATACTTTATGGTTAAAAATCTCTACCATCGGTAAATTGATACTATTGATTATTGATACTATATTGAATAGTGGTAAGTTTTGGGGTTAGTTTAAGTTACATATAAAGTTTATAGGTTAATAGAGAGTTTTTAACTAACTACATATCTTCGAGTGACTTTAGTTTCCATATTATTTTGCTAATATATTTTATACTTGATTAGATATACGAAGAAATATATGTAGAGTATCATTAAAAAAGCATCAATGTGATCCCATATTGAGGAATATTATCATGACTTCACGATGGGAAATGAAATAATTTACTGTAGGAAATATAAGAGCAGGTTTCCTTAGACTTTAATTTAAACTGATTTTTTTTTCTTTCTCTACAATCGATAAGTTGTAACTGTGAAGTTTCAAATCCAACCCATGATCCCGTTAATTACCCAACATGCCTTCAGGACTTTTACTCAAGACGTTTGATAAATGCCGAAAAGACACGAAAAATGCGGACTAGTCAGGCAACTTTACTGTATAACCTTCAAAAAAATTAATGTCATAATAATTAATAAATTGTTGTATAATGATAATTATATTTTACATTGAAACTTGAATGGACAAGACGTAGTTATGTAGTCCAGTTGGAAAAAAACCTAGTTTTTGTTTGTAATTTACGACTTTTTGAAGATAAGGTTTCAAAAAGTGGGCTTTTCAAATATGGACTCATTTCAAGTCTTACAAGTATTTACCTTTTCAGCACAAAAAAGCTAAAAGAAAAGAACGTGTAAAAACTATGACACGATATTATGTTAATTCATTGCATATTTTATTAATATTATAATAAACTATAGACACGTCTTTTATTTAAATTAATTATTTTACATCAATTACTTATATGTCAAAAGTCAAATAAATAAAAAAAAAAAATTATATTAGTATCTATCTCAATGAACTTTGATAATTGTTTTTTTCTATTATCTATATATATATAATGAAAATGGTCTTCGTTTGAGGCACAATCACGCCTAAACCACTGATCGTATCGACATGAAACTACCACCATTCGATGCGAATTTTTTCCTAGATGGTTTATGGCCATCTATTTTTTGAATTCCAACATTCCTTCATTTTTTTATTGCTGTTTTACTTTTATGAACATTTATTCCGCTAATAAAAACAAAAGATAAGCATTTTCTCTTGATTCTTTTGTTTTCATGGATTTCAACAGAGTATATTAAACGGATTATGGTTTTTTACATTCAGCTAAGAATCTACTCACGGTAGTGGAGAACGGCTGGACCAATTAGGCTATTTTTTTATAGTCAGAATTGTCAGGAGAAAGTTTTGTATGTAAGAAAATTTTAAAAAAGTCAGATAAAAAGTTAAAAATTGCGATGATAATCGAAGAATTCCCATCTATATAGTCACTCACTACGAAATCTCGGGAACCATAAGACTTAGAAACGTGAAACTTGGTAGGAATATTACTTTTGCTATGTATAGGTCAGCTATGAATAGATTTTAAGAAATCCATCCCCCAAAGGGGATTGCGGGGGCGTTAACAATGAACAATTCCTGTTTTTAAACTATAGCTCCTATAGACTTCAAATTTGGTAGGAATCTTCTGTAAGAGGTGTAGAAATAGGCTATGAACGAATTTTACGATAGCTCACCCCGCAGGGGGTTGCGGGGGTGGGTATTAACAATTAATATTTTTAATTTTCCAGCTACAGCTCCTACAAGCTCCAAATTTTGTAGGAATTTTCTATATGCGAAATATAGCTTCTAAAAATTCTAAATATGGTAGGAATCTTTTAGTATTCACATAAAGATCATCTCAAAATGGATTTGCGGGGGCTTTTTCAATTCGCCCAGCGAAGCGGGCGGGAAACGGCTAGTTATCTATAGATACAAGAATTTCGGAAATATATATATTTAAAATGTACATATTTATCAATTTTTATGACTGAATTCTAAAACGGGTATATTTAAAAAAGTACTTTTATTCCTAATGAATGCAGCTCTGCAGATGCAATTTCAAAGTTGTTTAAAAATAACAAAGATCTCAAACAAAACAGTTAAGAGAAGCCCTACTCAGTCCGTTTTTGTGAACATGTGTGTAGCGGACGTGTCGATGTGAAGGCAATTATCCACATCCTGCGACCAGGTGGATAGCTTATCACAATGTAGGGTTAAAATTTTAACCAGTTCTATAAGGACTGAAATTATGGTATTTTTGCCTGCTAAGGATGTTAGGTTGTTTTATTTCGTAAGTTTTAAATGGACTGCTCGTAAATTGTTAGGTACCTTTAATTATTTCATGCTAACAAGAACTTCTATGTATATGCGATGGATATGCGACTAACTGGTTCACTTCTGAGTATATTTTAAATTTTTTTCAACCATTGACGTACAGAAAGACAAATATTTTAAAAGTTGTCGTTGTTTTTTCCTATAAGTATCGTATATAATTATATATGCCATTAGTAAAAACCTGTTATTTTGACATTACAATTATTTTTTCTTTATAGAAAGAGTATGGAGTGAGAGAAATATTATCAACTAGCTGTACCCGCGGCTTCGCCTGCGTTCATTTTTTTAATTGCTAATCAACGTCATTGGGTTGATCTGTAGGAAAAAAATGTTTAAAAAATAAAAATAAAAATTTAGGGGTGGACTACCCTTAACATTTAGGGGGATGAAAAATAGATGTTGGCCGATTCTCAGACCTACTCAATATGCTCACAAAATTTCATGAGAATCGGTCAAGCCGTTTCGGAGGAGTTCAAATTCGAACCCCGTCACCCACGTAGTTGCCGTTCCCGTGGGATTACAGGGATAAAAAGTAGCCTATGTCCTTTCTGAAGGTCTTCTCTATCTGTGTACTAAATTTCATCGAATTCGGTTCAGCGGTTTAGGCGTGAAAGCGTAACAGACAGACAGACAGACAGAGTTACTTTCGCATTTATAATATTAGTTAGGATTAGGATATACCTGTAATAAAATTGAGAAAACAGGTTCCAAATTTTTATACAAACATGACAGGAGCAAAAAATATTGACTACGAGATGGTCTGATATACAGCATGAGACTTGACCTATAACCCCCGTCGTAGGAAATAGCATTGACGATGTTCTTTTGTTCAAGATTTCAAGGAGAAGATTTCATAATATATTATTATAATAACTGTGTTGGTTTGCACATTTTCTTTCTAGAATATAAGGAGAGAAAGACTTATTCTATCTAACGGACTCGACAGTTGGCCTGGTCTTAAATCTGATAATTTCATACTTTTAAAAAAAAATTGTAATTGGTCCAGAATTAAAAAAACACATTTTGTGGCGGATTACATTGGGATTTAAATCATTTTCGAATTAATTTTAAACAAAATCGGTCCTGCCTTTCCAAGAAGTTTAGTTACATACACTGTATGCACATATGAATTATGTAAAGATTAAAGATTTTTGGATTATCAAACCAAATGGATGACGCACTTAAGAGATACAACCTCGATATTATTATTTCGATCTATTCAAAATACATATGTATTATGTACTGGCATTTTAAAATCCAATGGACTCGCCACTGTCGTAACGAAATATTGCTCAAGACTGAGAGAGGTCGTCCAGTCGTATACAGTAATGTAATGAATGATATTAATTATAATTCGTCTGTCCTTACTTGAAGTGAATAAAAACATGTTTAGTTTTACATACAAAGATACAGATCTCTTAGGAATAAAACTGGCAAAAAATTTTATAAACTTCCAGTATCACGAACATTTCACAACAAGATTTATAATCTAGACTTTTACATAAACATACATACTACTATACATATGGTATTATGCATATAAAACATTTTATTCACATTTCTGTCTGTCTGTTAGTTTATTGTGTGTTTTTAGATTTAGAAGGGATCTTCACTGGCAGATAGATGATGATGATGTGAGGAGTAACTTAGGCAACGTTTACTTCAAGGAAATAATCAGGTACAAAAAAATTAAAACGTAGGTACCTAGGACAAATCATTAATAACAAAAAATCTATTTAAATAATTTAATTTTTCTCGCTGATAGGTAATTTACTTTTTTTTCGTTTATCCATTATAATTTAACATACAAAAAAACAAAAGATACGTCTCTTTTATTATAATAGATAAGATATTGTGTGTAGTTATAATTCTTCTAATTCTTGCTGATATTTTACTTTCTATAGGTACTTTATTAATTAAATTCTGTTAATTCATTATAATTAAACAAACAAACGGATCGCCTCTTTTTACTACCATAGTTAAGATATTGTATAATGTATATAATATATAATGTAATGTATACAGCATATAATGTATATATAAAGAACTTCTTAAGTCGATTACAAATAAAATTTGTTATGGGAATGGGTATGTAAAGAGCTCACATGCAAAACTTATTCTGATCTGCGTCTGTATCAGTCCTGCAAATGCAATCATGAATGAATTTACGTAACAATAAGTGTTTATCAAATTAATATTAATGAGTAATGACGCATGAATCGATTGTACCTATAAATAAAGATGTTTGTTCTGAAAAATCGATTCGAATTTAAGTTACCTAAACACAGGATAAAATAAATCCTCACACGAAAAGAGAGTGTCATAGAAATAAACGTGAATATATGTACATAATTATTATCTATATATATATAAATAAAATTGAAGTGTCTGTTTTTGATTTCAAATTAACAGCTTTGCACTAAATTTGAAAGTATATAAGGAACTTAAACCAAAAATCAATTTTTAAAATTTTTGTCTGTCTTTCTGTTTGCTCCGGCTAATCTCTGAAACGGCTGGACTGATTATGAAGTAGTCATACATATAACATACACAGGTTCAAATGTATATTTTTTTTTAAATTTGAGGTAAAATGAGGAAACCAATTGGCAGATTTTGATGAAATTTGACAAATGAACAAATTACTTAATTAAAAAACAAAAAAATTATAATGTCGATGTATGTTCTTATAGACTCCGAAACGTCCGGACAGATTTTCAAGAAATTTTCAGGAAATCTTCAGATTGGCCAAGCGAGTGCGAAGTTTAGCGATTAAAAATATGAACATGGGCGAAGCCGCGGATACAGCTAGTATTATATAGTTTTCTGTTAGCGATTAAGGTAGTTTGTAAAATAAAATTTTGTCTGGAATTGACTACAACATCCGCATTAGCAATGCTAATGTAAACACACGAGACATCATGAGTCATGACTCAGTCTTCAGTCTCCGAAAATACCCGACTGTAAAACAGTCTCAGAGAAATACATTCTGTTTGTATATTGAAATGTGATTCATTTAAAGAACTTTAGTGTAGAATTTGCGACAAGAAGTATTTCTATAAACTCCTAACAAAGAAGACTGAAGAGGTTAGGTTTCGAGATAATCTTAGCTCAACTGGCGCGTTTTGAAACAATTAACAAAAGAATTGAATTACTTTACGACAATAAATGTAGAGATTATATGATTATAATATACTAGCGACTCGCCCTCGCTTCGCTCGGGCTCTTCCCTAGATTTAGCTCAGGCAAAGCCGCGGGTTCCGCTAGTTATGCATATAAACCTTCCTCTTGAATCACTCTATCTATTAAAAAACCGCATCAAAATCCGTTGCGTAGTTATAAAGATTTAAGCATACATAGGGATATAGGGACAGAGAAAGCGACTTTGTTTTATACTATGTAGTGATATACACGTTTTTATAATATTTTTTGGGGAATAAGTTATACCACAAATTTTAATAAACATTTATAATAATATTTACAAAATATATTATACAAATAAACAAAACTCTAAGTTTAACAGTTTTAATATAAGCTGTCGTATAGAACAATTTATTACTTGCCTTAATACTACTCATAAATCAGATGTGTCACATAATATTATATCATCAATAAAGTTGCATACGTTTTTAATAATAATTCATTTATTAAATAGCTCCTATAAAAATAAGACTTAGATACTGTTTTTGAAAACTTTAAATTCGCTTTCAATCGCCATAATTGTTGAAACACAAAATAATCAGTAATTTAATATTATACGTTGATAATTAATCTCATATATAAAAGAAAGCCTTTCCCGCACCTTCGCGCGCTTTCTAAAGACTGAAAACCAAATACCTCCCGATTTTACTACATTTTTCATTGATTATCCGCTCCTATTGGTCTAAGCGTGATGTAAATAGCCTATAGCCTTCCTCGATAAACGGACTATCCAACAAAAAAATAATTTTTCAATTCGGACCAGTAGTTCCTGAGATTAGCGCGTTCAACCAAACAAACAAACAAACTCTTCAGCTTTATAATTTTAGTATACATACAGTTGAATTAGGGTATAGGTATTGCATAGTATTGTTGCGTCCTTTTTGACAATGTGTGACACGGGCCTTCCTTATTACGAGATGATCCAGCCATAGTCCACGATGGCGGACTTAACGTGTCTTTCAAAAACTATTTGGATTTTCTTAAACAAGTAGGTTCCTCACGATGTTATCCTTCTCCATAAGACAAGGGGAGTACAAAAATATATAACGTTTTTTCTATTCATTGTATTACTTTCTTAGGTTTGCGCGAATATTCGACATTATAAATGAAACTATCTTTTCGGATTTTATCGCGGAATTATATTTATTTTGGTTGCCGACATGACGTTCGAATGCTTTACAGGTATCATGGTCACGGGAAAGACTGTATTATGTACTTGTATTACATATATTGTATTACTTTCTACCACTAAGTTATATCATTTGCCACTGTACAAGTATATGCGTCACCACGGCATGGTGAGTAGTAAACGAACAGGATAACGTTTGCTAATATCGCTATGTTAATTCAGATAAGGAGCAGGGACTTTTTATACTCATTATAATTCGTAAACCGAACTAGGAGTATATATGAATAACAAAATTGTACTTTTTTATAACCACTTGTTTTCGCAGTCAATTTAAGATGTATGCAACTTGTAATATTAACAGAGCAAGTACTTTAGGTGATTTCTGATACATTTTTTCAAATTATTACAAATAATGATAATTAATAAGTATGAAAATTTTTAGTTTTTGTAATTATGTCTTACATATAAACATTCAATTAGCTAGCGGATAATTGAACTAGATAGGTAACTAGTATAGGTAATACTTACAATGTCTACTTTATAGGAATAACAAAAAAAAAGCGATGTACTAATTTATTGGCAGCTAATAAACGTACTAAAATATTAATGCATACTAAGCATATATCTTTTTTGATATATTAGTTGTTTTGTTGACGTAATAAGCTATTTAAAACGTGATAAAAATATATTGCAAAGCTGCCAGGTGGCAATATATCGTGTTCCGATATTTAAAAATTAGATAACTCATACCTACCAAATATAGAAAAAAAATCGGTCGAGTCGTTTAAGGTTGCGATCAAAAACACCGTGACAAGAGTTATTAATATATTAAATAAAACTTTATTACTTAAAGTAAATCACTGCAAAAAACTATACTAGTGACACATATCTTAATATAAATTGAAAAAGGTGAAAAAGCTCAGTCTTTTATGTTCTTCAACCGGTTTTTATGTACCTGAGGAGCTTTAGAGTTTAGTGTTAACAAAATCAATGATAATGTTTGAATATATACATATTTACAGACATACATACATACACACACATACCGTTTTTCAAGATATTAATCAAGTACGCTATTTAACAAAAGTATGCTCGCTTATGCACAATATGACATTATTCCCTCAATAAATTAATATGGAATAACATATAAGGAAATAATAAAATGACAAAGTCAAGGCCTAAGTCAAACTAACTAGGAATTATAAACATCTAGATATAAAGATAATATGACTTACATCTCTAAATTTATATTATGTAATGCACTATTACAGTTCTTTAAACATATTTGACTTAGATAGAGACTTATTACAATGTTGTTAGTATCAAGAACGTGATATTGTTTAATCAATGCAACGCGTGTTCAACCTACTTCAAAGTTACAGGTTCGATTTTTATTAACAGAAGTTTTTAATTTTTGTGTTATAGATACCAGATAATTAATGAACTACACATATTATGTCACTTTAAATACATACTTGAATATACAAATATAACACCCATGACTAGAATTCAAATATTCGTGATCACACAAACGGATGCCACAATCGGGACTCGAACCCGCGACCGCTGGCACAGCAAGTAGTAGTAAAACTGAGCCAAACGTCACGTTAAAACAAAAACAATAGCTACACCAAATCATTCAAGTTTAAGAATTCAGTTAAAAACCACCGTTTTGTACGTGAACGGAAGATGTTGCTACCGCGTCTAATTAAGCACGTAAACAATTCATTCACATCGGTCACGCGTACACGTATTCGTGAGAAACAAGCGAATGATGTAGCTCTCAACATGCAATGGACGTACAGACAAAATAAATCCATTGTCACAAATACTATTGTAATTTTCCCATTGTTAATACCGTAGTTACTATTAGTTTAGAACGGTGTCACTCAATGATCGGTCGTGTTGCGTCTTTCTTAAATTTTATGATTTTTTTGTTTGATCGATTTCTCGTCAATCGAAAGGTTTTAGAACGTTAAAAGTTATTTTAACTTAATCTTTTGTTAGTTTAGCAAGTAAATTGAAAATGCGTAGACACGCTTACAATCACATTGATAATTCTGATGAGGAATGTGCATGTGGCGCTGGAGACTATAGGAATCTACGACGTGTGTCGAAGTTACTCCTTTTCAATAAATCGGTAAGTCTGATATTTCAATAAAAAACAAATTTAAATATATAAGATAAAAAGAAAAATCACGTTAAATATGGTATTTGTTTGATATCCTTTCTCTTTAAAGTCCCACTGCTGGGCGAAGTCCCGTAGTAAACGAGGGGATAAATCAGACCATAAACCTATTGAAAACTTGCTAGCTTCTCTCTAGATATACAGGTTTCCTAGAAGACAAGAGAACAAGAGTTGTTTGTGTTAGAAATTATTCGCACATGAAAATGTCAGAGATGCAAGACTCAAGATATGAATCCACTTCATTCAATAATACTCTCTTGATTCACCTTTTTTCCATTTCATTTGGTTTCCGAAACGCATTACAAATATGATACCACTGCTTTTTTATTTAATTCTAAGTAAAAAAATATTTTATCTATCATAAATAAAAATTTCTTTAAAATATTCCATAAACAATAAGGTTCTTAGCAATAAATTAAAGCAAAAATATAATTTTCACGATCACAGATAATGTAAATATGTCAGTGATAAGACACGTTTCGCAGACATTTAAAGACTACTCACGTGTTAGTAACATACGAGTATGAAACAAAATATATATTCGAAGATGATAAAATTTAATGCGGGCTTACTATAATATACTGTAGTAATTATTTCTAACAAAACCTGCTTAAGTATTTTATCGTATCTATTCTTAATATATTATTATCAGAGTGTACGTATATTGTATAAGAATTTGCAATATAATGTATGTATAATATACTATATATGCACAAACATACATTATGCAAACTACATAGTGATTTTTATGTATATATAATTGAGATATGCGAGTATTATACTCGTTCAACGAATTTTATTTAATTTAATGAAATATAAGTTTTATTAGTATTGGTAGTTTACTTACTACAGACTGACTTTTAATTTTGTAAAAATGACGATTCAAAAGAGCTTGTAAAAGTCTATTTGAATAAAGAATATTTTGATTTGATTTGATTCTTATAATATGACAAAAAAACCTGTGTACGATCAATTCTACATAGTCCGTGATAGTCAATATAAAACAAAGTCGCTTCCCGCCGACATCAATAGAGGAAACAAGAAAAAGGCACAATATGGTGTATAAATACATGCATATTATAATAGTAAAATGCCGAAAATTTTAGAGATTTGTAATGTGACGATACCTTTTACTGCAAGAAAGTATCATCTTTAAGATATTTATATCGTATATACCTAGGAGAGAGGTTGATTAGCTAGCACAGACACATCGTCTAACTAAAAAGAAAAAAAAATAATTTTGATTACTTAGTTATTGTTGGAGTCGGTGTCAGCCAAAGCAAAATAATCTTAATACAATTTAATTAATGTATCAATTTGTAAATATAATCGTAACTCGTAACTCGTAACTCGTATAATCGTAACTCGTAGACGTTAATAAGATTTACCTTCTATTATCAATTCACCTAATATCCTGAAGGAATACGACTATCAGTTCATAAGTACGTATAATATTAAAATAATTTTCTTTCAACTCTTAACCGTTGAGGATATATACCTTACATCATCACAAATTCTTGAACAGCTTTAGAAAATATGTGAAAAAGGTAATCAGTGCCGATAAAATTTAAGGGTTGCCCTCGATTTCTCTAGGATCCCATCATCAGATGCTGACTTGGTGACAATGAGAACATCTTGAATGTATACCCTACCGAACAAAAAAGAAATTTTTAAACTCGGCCCACAATTCACGGAGAAATCGGTGAAAACACATAAAAAACAACTGTTGAGGAATTTTACCTTCCATCATCAGCTCATCCACATGAGATGATGATTTTCATACGTAAAAGCTTTATCGGTTTTATAAAATATATCAAAAACATAATAGGTGCCTGTAAATTTTGAGAGTTTCCTTCGATTTCCCTGGGATCCCATCATTAGATCCTGACTTGGTGACAATGGGACCACCTCGGAGCTATACCCTACCAATCAAAAGAAAAATTTTTGAAATCGGCCCACAGACGGCGGAGTAATCGGTGAACATACATAAAAAAAAACATACAACGGAACATATAACCTCCTCCTTTTTTGAAGTCGGTTAAAAATAACATGAAATTGTCATTTTTACTAGTAGGTACCTATTTAGGTCAAATGACTTTGATCTCTGTTCTCACAAAAAATCATTATAACTGCGTATAAATATTGCCGTAAAGCAGTTTTCCTTATGATTTATTATAATACAGTAATTGCCTTTTCGGTGTTCACGGTGACTGTACATTGTAGTAATATTTTATTACTTTCCGTTATAAATTCCCAAGTATTCAACATTACATATTTAAGTACTCAAATACTGACTTACTGACTCTATCTAATGACTGACTGACTGACTGACTGGCTGTTTGTTTGTTATTGACCAATGCCAAAGTACAGGAATCGAATTCCAGATCTCGGAAGCAGGTTTAACCGGAAAACTATTATTATGACTATTCGGGTAAATAAATACTTAATTTTAACCACTATTTTACAATATTAATGATAGATCTGTAACACTGCGGTAGCATTGTTAGTGCATATGAGTATATGAGTCCATTATTATCAAATGTACACGGCGAGTTAATGGTTTGTCAACATGCCTTAATTAACTGACACTATTAGCTCTTGTGTTCTAGGCTTACATTTGAAATACTGAAAAACTAGTTTTAGCGCGTGAATACGCTTGAATTATATAAGGGGTTAAAAGTAAGCTAAGTTTTTCGTATACAGTCCTTTGACTTCCCACAGTTGGGCACGATCTCTTCAATACGAGGGGGATATGATGATAGTCAACTGGCTAAGCTTGTGGCCAATTTTAAATAAGTTGTGTCCCTCGAAATTTAAAAATAATAACTATTGAAAATTTAAATTTACTGAACTCTTCTTTTTGATTACATTTTTTTTACTACTTGTGTATAAATCTGTTACCTGTTTCCTAAGGGTCTTTTAGGTCATTACGAAGGAGAAACAGGGTACTGAACTTGTTGCATTTACCTATTTATTTATTTAGAATATAAGGTCCTTGATATCATAAACAATAACAATTTAACATTAAAAAAAAGCTTTCGCAAGTATTGTCAAACAACGGTCTAAGCTTGGTCTAATACGCATATATTATAATACTTTCGTAGGTTTACGCGAATATTTGACATTATAAATGAAACTACCTTTTCGGATTTTGTGGCGGATTTATTTGGATTTTTGGTGTAAAGCATTCGAAACGTCGGGAACGAAAAAATCCAAATAAATCCGCGACAAAATCTGAAAAGGTAGTTTCATTATAACGCATATATTAGTTTCATTACCTTTTATCTCTTGCAATAAATATCTATGACATAACGTATTAATCAACATTAGCTGTTTTACTGCTCAATATGTTATAAATGAAACTATCTTTTCGGATTTTGTCGCGGATTTATTATGATTTTTGGTTCCCGACGTTTCGAATGCTTTACAGCAATCATGGTCACGGGAGAGACTAAGGTATTAGACGTCTCAGGGGGTTATATACTTGTTACAGACAGTGCCTACCCACAATTTTTTACAATATTCAAAATGATAGACTATAAAATTATACATTTCAATTCTATACTTTTAAGATTTTTAAAAATTTTAATTATATTATAAATATGGCAATATTATTAACTTATTTTTAGCTACTATAATTATAATTATTACAATTTTCTAACATTTGGTAAAATAATATTAAGTAGTGTTGCTATTATTAAAATATGTATAATTTGTTATATTAAAATATAAATTATTAAAGCAATATTAAACTTTCATATATTATAAATTAAAGATTAATAGTTTAAAACAACTTGAGTTTTGATAAT
The DNA here is from genome assembly GCA_905231865.2 of Boloria selene. NCBI lineage: Eukaryota > Metazoa > Arthropoda > Insecta > Lepidoptera > Nymphalidae > Boloria > Boloria selene. Next base: position 1,483,061 of record HG993145.1, read on the forward strand.
TTTAAGTTAAATATTAAGCAACACCACTGCAAAACTAAATCATTTTTAAATTTGATAATATAATATTAAACAAATCTAACTATGCTCAATCCACATAGACTTCTTTAAGTTCTTTTGAATTATAACTTTTAAACTATAAAAAAAGAGTTAATGTCATTTAGTATGTCAGTTGGTATGTCTGTCTGAAGTTATTATAGGGATTTGAGACTATAGAGTTAAATTGTTGTCAGTCTGAAGCTACTACCGGTTCGGAATGCAACTGATACTGAGAAGAACCGGCAAGAAACTCAGCTCTTGCTTTTTTCAAAATAATGTGTTTACAATTTCAGTATTATCAATATCTAAAATATATAAGTTTACTTAAGTTTACAATATTGCAATACAATAATTAATATATATAATTAATCATCACTACTATCATTGAGATCTACACAGTATGAGCTAACTACATCTGGCTGTCTGTTATGACTAATTTTATTAGATGATTTTATTATATTAATGACAGGATCCCAAGATGATGGTAGTACCCAGCCGTCCTCTCTATTAAAGTTAGGATGTTTTTTAATTTCAATTGCTTCGCGAATCATTCTTGGTCTATAACGAGTTTCTTTCGCGAGTATTTGAGGATTATCAAAGCGAATATAGTGGTTGGGGCGATCCTGACTATGTTTACAGACAGCAGATGTTGCATTGCGACGGTGTTTCACATCAGCTATGTGTTCTTTGATCCTGGTTCTAATGGATCTCTTTGTTTGGCCGATATAAGAGAGCCCACAGTCACAATCAAGCTTGTATACTCCTGCATCTTGGAGGGGTATATGGCACTTGACTGATGGTAAGAATTGACTAATTTTCTTGGGCGGCTTGAAGTATGTTTTGATAGAAGCACGCTTCAGGATGTAGCCAATCTTGTCAGTGACACCTCTCATGTAAGGCAGAACTGCAGGTACGCGCTCGACTGTGGCTGGTTTCACTCGTTCACTGTGACGCAGGCGTGGCACTTGCAGCTTGTTGTCTCGCAGAACCTGCTTGACATGTTGCAGTTCCCCCGCTAGGTGTTGCTCGTCACAGATCCCTTGTGCCCTCTGAAACAAAGATTTTCCCACGGTAGCTAACTGTGAAGGGTGGTGGTGAGATTCACCATTCAGGTACCTATCAGTATGGGTCTTCTTTCTATACACAGTATGACTCAAGGTGTTATCTGGTTTACGTTTAATTAAAACATCTAAGAAAGCTAATGTATTGTTCGATTCTAATTCCATTGTAAATTGTATTTTAGGATTTATAGAATTAAGGTGTTCTAAGAATACAGTTATTTTGTCAGTTGGTAATATTGTGAAAGTGTCATCTACATACCGCTTGTAGAACCGAGGGGTCACAGGTGATGTGCTCCAGACAGTCTCCTCGAAGTCCTCCATGAAGATGTCGGCTACAACGGGGGAGACTGGCGAACCCATGGCCACTCCATCCACTTGCTTGTAGAATTCATCATTCCACAGTAGATAGCCAGTTGTTAGGCAGTGTTTTAAAAGTTCAGTGTATTCAATAGGCATGTTGTTATCCATAAGTTTCTTAGATATTATTTCAATACAGTCCTCTACTGGTAGGCTGGTAAATAGAGACTGTACATCAAAGCTAACCATTGTTTCATTGTCCATGAGTTTAAGATGTTTCACTTCATTGACAAAATGGTAAGAGTCCCTTGTGAACGCTCTTGTTTGTCCTCTGAGTGGTGAGAGTACTTTTCCTACTAGTTTGGCCAATTTGTAAGTTGGTGAGTCAATTTGACTCACAATTGGGCGTAGGGGGGCGTTCGGCTTGTGTATTTTTGGAAGTCCATACAATTTAGGTGGTTTTGCACATGATGGAATGAGATCTTTAACATCAAGACTTAATGTGTCGGAGTATTTCATAATTAACTTCTTAGTGTTATTTAAAACAGTGGTTGTTGGGTCCGTTTTAACCTTTTTATATGTACTTTCGTCCGACAAAAGTTGTATTATTTTATTATTATAGTCCGATGTATCCATCACTACGGTTGCATTTCCCTTGTCTGCGCGAAGTACAGTGATATCAGACCTGTTGCGTAGGTTCTTCAACGCTAAATACTCTTGTTTATTCAGATTAGGTTTGGGCCATGTACTACGACGTAACAAAGATGAAACATCTTGACGTATGGCCTCCATATCCTCAGTTTTCATAGTATTTTTGGCCAGGGCATCTTCAACAGCGCAAATTATATGTTCATAGGGAATGCGCGTTGGTGTAACAGCAAAATTCAAACCTTTGTTTAGTACCTGAACGGTGGGATCATCCAACGGTTGTTTTGACAGGTTGACAACTGCGTGAAGACCGCACGAGTGTGTGTCTGTGGTAGACGGGCGCGTTCCGTTACACTCTTTGAATTTCTTTGTCTGTTTGATGTTCAATTTTTCAACGAGTTTTTGATATTTTAAAATGTGTTTAATTTTGCATTGGTTATATTTAGATGTTTCGCGCTTATTTAACGTCTCAATGCATTCGTTGAAATCATCTGGTGACAACACTGTCTTAACACCGTCGGACGCCTGTTCAATGTCCCGGTCGTTACTGCGTAGATCGCGGCGGTTTTGACGAATCACTGTCCGTAACAACTTAAAACTTGCCTGGTTAATGATCTTGGCGCTTCCTCGTATGACAAAATCCGAAAAGATAGTTTCATTTATAATGTCAAACATTCGCGTAAACCTAAGAAAGTATTATGCTCAATATGTATTAATTAAAGTAAATAGTATGAAACCTGGCTTTACTATGTTCACAATTTAAATTTATTTTCTAGACGGTCTGAATGTTTTGTTCAACCGAACAACTATTGTGACTGAAAGCGAAATTTTAGTTAGTAACTTAGTTAAGATTTACATATGTACATTAACAGTACAGTATTTAAAAGCATGCGATTTTTTACACAAACGTTTTATTTACTTATTTTTATGCACAAATTTATTTTTCGGGTTAAAGAGACGATAGACATAGACAAAGAGATAGACATTTTAATTGTTTTTAACTTATCTTTTATTTATTTTTATCGTTGGATGAGGCATCCCTGTATATATAAAAAAAATATGGGAGTCGGTCCCAATGATTAGGGTCAAATTTTGTATTTACACAAGGTTTTGCTCAAATTCAGTTCGTTTATATTAAACTAGCGACTCGCCCTCGCTTCGCTCGGGCTCTTCCCTAGATTTAGCACAGGTAAAGCCGCGGGATCTGCTAGTCATGCATATAAACCTTCCTCTTGAATCACTCTATCTATTAAAAAAAACCGCATCAAAATCCGTTGCGTAGTTTTAAAGATTTAAGCGCACATAGGGATATAGGGATATAGGGACAGAAAAGGCGACTTTGTTTTATACTATGTAGTGATTAAAAAAACAACGCATTTAACATTAAAAAATAATATACTGTGTATCTTCTTAGGACCATAATTTCTAACGCATTCACATATACCTATATTGGTCAATATCCCCATTCAATAGATATAATTTAAAATCGATACAGCTGTAGAACTGTGCAAAAACCTCAAATTGCTTTGTTCGTCTCGGTGTTACGCAACCGCTGCTATTTCCTGAGATCTTGCTAAATAAATAAGGCATTGCAGTATAGTGAAAGCGAAGCGATTGTTTGCCTTAAGCTAGAGTGTGCTATTCCTGCCATTCCATCCCCTAGAATACCCATCTCAATAATATTCCCTTCTTACCTCAGTCAAACTTGCATATTGTAATTGTTAATAAAAGTAAGTTAGTTACTTAATCGATTCGATCGATTACAATAAAATTATTCTGTTGTAGGCGGTGTATCTTCTTCTTTACATTACCTACTAACCTATCTTTAAACGTTCAACTTTATAATATTATTTTTATCTTATTTGTCATCATTTTTAATAAGAGATCTTACTAATACAACGAGTTGTCAGAAAAGGCCTTTTCCTTTTTCAATGAAACTTAAAAAAATTATATTTCATAGTATAGTATAAGAAAAGCATTGAAATTTTATATAGTTACTAGCGACTCGCCCTCGCTTCGCTCGGGCTCTTCCCTAGATTTAGCTCAGGCAAAGCCGCGGGTTCCGCTAGTTATGCATATAAACCTTCCTCTTGAATCACTCTATCTATTAAAAAATCCGCATCAAAATCCGTTAGGTAGTTTTAAAGATTTAAGCATACATAGGGATATAGGGACAGAGAAAGCGACTTTGTTTTATACTATGTAGTGATATATGTGTAGTGTATCATCTATATGGTATCTATAACAAAAGCATGGTAGCTTACCTGTGCCAACATATTTACTTAGTTATAAGTGTATACCATTGCTAAGCATTCACCAGTACATTTTAAATGCTTCTCAAATTAAAAATCTACGAACGATAACCATCGTATCTAAGAGGCGGGATATATCAATAAGCAAAGGGCATGAGAGCGGTGTACAGTTCACTTTTATTACACATCCAGTTACAACCGGTTTGAGTTTTAAACGAATCAAATGAAGATTAAGCATCACTTATTGAACGTATCTTCCATTACACGAATAAAATCACGTGGGATTCTAAAATGATAAACGTTAATTAAAACGTTAGTTATAATTAAATACTGATATTAGTTGTAATGTTATATTCTGAATTAAATGTATACTAGTCATTTAAAGAACATTATAGGAAAATGTAACTTTGCCAGTCATTGTTTGCAATGCCTAGGTGACAAAAATATCAATTTGGTTTTTTTTGAAAAGGGCATGCAAATAAACTCCAAAATCAATACCTTATTTAAATACAAAATTTGATCCAAATCGGTACAGCCGTTTTGAAGACAAGCTTAATTTTAAACAAAAAAAATGGTTAGAATTTTTGTTTTTCATCAGGGACGAACCCGTGCCAAGCGATTGTAAGCAACTTAATTAACACTATTAACAAAATGAGATAATCACCAAACATAATATATTTATTTATAGGAGTTATGACGTAATTGATTGATATAGAGTTAGGAGGTAATTGAAATTTTATACAACCACTATAAACACTATAATTATTTACTAAAATTATTAAAAATAATCGTGTTATATTTCTTAAATTTCAGTTTAAAAGTATCTCAAGACTAAAAGACAGGGTGGTTATCGAATAAGCTTTTAATTAAAATAAGCATGCTTCAAAATAATCTATAGATGGAACACAGTCCTTAATTTCACAACTGAGCCGTGTTTATCTACAGCGTACGTTATGTCGCAAAACTTAGGTCTCCTCGGTTCACTCCGGGTTGAACCTAAATGAAATAAATTAAAAGTGCGCGTGTACAAAGTACACATGTCAGAAGTAAAACTTTTTTGGCAAACTAATTTTTAAATCTCGTTTATATTTATACTAAATAACCCCGTCTGAGCTCGTTGAGAGAGGGAGATGGCGCGAAGGTCACACCCACGAGTTAGCCAGAGTTAGAAATGTCACTGACTCGCGGTGGGCGAGATCTAACTAAGGCTAACTCTTCCCCGTCTCTGAGCGCCTGGTACTATGGACTTATTTTTTCGTTTCATCGAGTTTGAAATCACAACGATTCTAAAGAAGTTTCACTTCAATAATCTTACTTCACCCACTAACCTTAGTGCTAAGAGTGTGTTGAACTATCTATTCGCTATTATTATTTCTTAACACGATTTACCATAAGCACATAAGATAAGGGTTTTTTTATGAAATAAAATTCTAGTACATATAGACAGATAGATAAGGGGTATTTTTTTAAATTAAATTCTTTATACATCCTCGACTTATGATAGAAATATTTTCGGACGTCGCAATTAATTTTCATATTTCGTTACTTTATCGATCAAGTAATACCAAATCAAGGGTGATACAAATCAAGGGCGATACAAATTAAAAAATGTATACTAGGCGAGTTGTCTAACTTTTACCTAATTATTGCACCTAATTTCATGCAACTTTTATCATTATATGTATTAAAAAAAACTTTTCGAAATGTGATTTTGACTGTCGTTAAAACAAGTTGTTACCTCAACAACAAAGAAGGCGTTATACTGACTCTATGAATACTAACCTTAGGTTTACGCGAATATTTGACATTATAAATGAAACTATCTTTTCACGGTCACGGGACCATGACTATGATTGCTGTAAAGCATTCGAAACGTCGGGAACCAAAAATCCAAATAAATCCGCGACAAAATCCGAAAAGATAGTTTTATTTATAATGACTCTATGAAGTCAACATTCTTGACTTTCGTATTGTGTGTTATATTTTTAATGTATACTTTTTTTATGTTAGCTTAATAATTTTTATTTTTTCTTATCCAACGTAACTTGCCAACACAACTCGTTTACAAAAGGTCACCAACCAAAAACAATTTGTATTGATTTTTCACACTTTGATCATCGTTATGAAACTGTTATCATAGATACAAAAATAAACAGACGAAGGAAAAAATATTAATAATAATGAAGCGGGCAGTCAATAATTTCCAGAAATATTTTATATAACTTTATATAGAATAAAAAATTATTTATTATTATCATAACAGATTAGATGTTTTTTTGTAATAATTACATATTAATTATGTTATAATTACATTATATTATATGTTTAATGTATTTTGTGTATTTTGTGTGTTTCTGGTTTTAAAGGAACCTTGTGAGTAGACTCAGGGGCGGATTTACATAGAAATATTTAGGGTTGCAGCACCTTTTTGAGAACAATTGTTAATTTATAAAAGTAAAAAAATATGCAAAATAAAAATACGTCATTAAAGGCTTTTTGAATGTGAAAAAATTGAATAAGAATCTTAATGTTTGATTCTTTATTTCGTATAGTATTATTTTTCATAAAAGATTTTATAAACACAAAATGACAATTAGTTGTCCAAAAAGTCTTAGGATAGGTCCTCTGATTTGGGGGAGGTTTTGTTGGGTTTAAGAGGGTGGTATACAAGTTTTAAGGGTAAAAACATTTCCCAACATTAAAAAAAGATTATGTTACGCAAAAACCTCAGTCCGCCCCTGAGTTGCCCAAGAATAAAATATATCCTAAAAATCTTTTTTGTTAATTAATTTCAAAGCTTTATAATGATATTATTATATTTACTAAGAAGTAAAGACGTAATTGCGTTACATATTTGTTTTAAATTAATACAAACTATATTTAAAGCCTCCATTTCATATATCTCTACAAAATAAATAATTATTTTAAAAATTCTGTATACATTTTTTGCAAAACCAGCTATAAATACGAGTATTATATTATTGTTTTTTTTGTCAACAGTTTCATTCCGTAACGGACAAGAGATCTCAAAATCATGATTGTGGTGAGAACAGTATGAAAATAATCACTGAAAACAAAATAGAGGACGACGCTTCAGAGTCCTCCGGCGGAGAAAATGTGGATATAGAAGGTAAATAAATATAAATATAAAATGCTTTTTCGGATTTTGCGGATTTTAGTTTTAACTAAAATCCAAAGAAATCCGCAAAAAAATCCGAAAAGGTAGCTTATTTGACGACTCGTTTAGCGTAATTTGCAGTAAACCTACTTGCGTTGACGGCTTCGATTTCAGTAGTCAACAACCACTCTGCGAAATTTTCCTTTTACATATTTAGATTATTAAAAATAGTCAGTCAGTCAGGGTCACTATGCTCTTATCGTTTGAGTTTTTGGTTTTCTATATTATATATCATACATAATTTAGTTTAACCGAACGTAATACAAACGCAGTATTTTATTTCAAGGATATAGAATTGAACTCGCGACGATGCTTTGTTAGTTTCATAAAGAAATATTTGTAAAGGAAAATAAACATTGCTTTTATCACACAAGTACTTAAGTGAAGAATAAAATGAAAAACAATGGAACTACGCTTCATATCTACGGTCAATATTGACCATGGTCTATGACTTCACTTACAATGAAAAATAAGTAGTTTTTTATAAAGGAAAACTGAATATCCTATAGCAATCCATACTAGATATTATGAGTCCATACTTAATGTAATATAAATGTAAAATTGTATTCTTTTGTTTTTAGAAAATACCTACATACACATAAATGCAAAAATCTACTGAAAAAGACTCGTCCAAACGAACGAAATTAATCTAAACTATAAAATTTTACGAGTAGCCTTCGCCTTGTTAGTGCTTATTTATTCAAACTTCCAATTGTTATTGCACTTTACAAGAGAGCTTTTTCCTATATTTAAAACAAAACATATTTAAAAGTTTTATATAGGTACACATTTATAAATAAAATTCATAATTTTTCAAGCTCTCCTAAAGTTTTTGTATTTAATAAAAATATGATAGACATTTAGAAGTCGATATGTCCGGTTCAGAAAATTCTTTTAAACTTTTGTTAAGGTTATTCATACTTAGGTCATTAGTTACCCACATCAAAGTTGTCAATTAGATATTCATTTTGTAGGATTCAGAAACAGTTTCTAACTGTTAATGTATTCTAAAGAAGAAAAAACTGAATGTTATTGCGAAATAAAACGAAGAAAAATTTAAATAAAGTTATTATTGTAGCTATTTCATCAATCCACATAACTTTTGTCCTTCAACGACATCAAGAAATAGAAGAATTAATATAACTAATTTTTTAATGATTTATGGCGTAATATACGCCGTTTTATAGTCGCCGTCATGTTGATTACCATCTTTTTTGATTGGGCTAAAATCAATTGTATACATGGCGTATTTTTGGACTATTAACCCATTGATATTTGTTAGGAAATGAACGTAAAAGACAAAAATTGAGTTTTTCTCATGAGTACTAAACGTATATAAATTCTATATTTATTGAAATAACTAAATCATAACCTACATATAATAAAACTGTAGAAAAGTCGTTTTTGTACATCAAAAAAAATTACAAAAAAAATAGCCAGGGTGTTAAAGGATAACCAATAGAACCCATTTCCAGCATTTTTAGAATTTTTGTCTGTTTGTCTGTTTGTCTGTTTATTTATCCGGGCATCACGTAAAATGTACGAAAGCAATGTAGATAACTTTTATACACAACGATTGAACGTAACTTGAAGTAACATTTAGTTTTTGTTTCATTGCAATCGGTTCAGTCTATCAAAAGATATTTGAGTTTAAAGTGAAGAAGTAGAGAAATTCCAGAAGTAAAATTAGGGTTATGTGCATTTGGTCTTACAACTTCACGTAACTTTTATACACAACAATATGTGCGTAAATTGAAGTAACATTAAGGTTTTTGTTTCATCGTAATCAGTTCACCACTTATAAAAAATGTAAATTAATAAAAAAATAGTGTTTCTGAAGTAAAATATTAAAACAGTGCCATCTACGAGTATTCAAACTTAGACGGGACTATAACTAGAGATCAACTGCGTGCAGTATTGTTCGATAGATGGTGTTGTGCGTGTAACGTCATTTTCTGAATCGCGGTGTCAAGATTTTCTTTGAAAGAATGACCTTCGTCCATGCCTGCCGGCTATATTTGAGTATTGTAGGAGTCTTACACCCATATTCTTAGTCGTCTCCTCGAGATTTACTCGACTCGACTCAACCTCCACTCAACCAAACCGTATTCATAGTCGTTAAAACCGTCCTCCACTCGAGAATTTCCTCACTCGAGGAGAGTTTGAGTTGAGTAAAGAACTGTCAAACTCAAGGTACCTCGCGACCTACCTTGAAATCTTCCTCAAGCCAAAAGTGCGTGTTTATTTTGTTGATTTTGTTAAAAATGAGTGCAATTATGGATTTTGAAGAGAATTTTAATTTTTTTTTATTGAATTAAATTCGTTCGTGAGCTGTGCCCACGCAGTTTTTTTGGTGTCAGGATTCCCTGCACCAATGGTAGCACTTGTATTTAATTTATATATTACTACTAACTCCTGCAAACATCTTTTTTCTTCATTTGTGAATACTTGGCGAGACATGTTTTTCTAATACGCGATAAAATGCCGAAAACCAAAAAAGACGCGACGCGAAGCGATGTAAGCATACAAAAACAACACGCTGATGATCAGAATTCAGAATTCAAATGCATTATTATGCAACTGCAGCATTTTGACAAGAGTTTGACCATAGTTAATCTTAATAGTTGTCAATGTCACCAATTTTGACAGTTAATTTGACAATAATTTGTTGTCGCCAACATAATAGCAATAAAATCTCCTCGAAACGATGACGTCACATCTTACTTTACACCTCCACTCAACCGAGTTTACCTCAGTCGAGGGATAGGTAAAACAAGTTCAAGAAACGTCTAAGAATACCGATTTCGAGGTTGCCGCTGAGGGACTTTCGAGGCCTCCTCGATTGAGTTTGAGTGGAGGAATGTTCGAGGAGACGACTAAGAATATGGGTGTTAGCTAATGTTGTTTATAAAGAAGCACTAGCATAAATAAAAAAAAAGATTTGTATCGATATCCTCCAACAGCGCTTCGCACTAAAAAATACTAATTAAGTTCCGACATCCACGCGAACGAAGTTGCGGGCACAGCTAGTCAGAAATAAGTTGCCTTTCAAGCCAAGTCAATATATTATATTATTGGTCTAAGTCCCATTTATTTTATTCTAATTAAAACGAAGTAACTAATATACCACGAACTTCCCATATAAGTTAACAGTACAATTTTCGACACACCTCTATAAAATACGTTATATTCCGAGAATTTCATATAGGTTCTAATAATTCTTTGTTCTCACAATTCCACGTATCTTACTCATTTTATCCGCCAGTCTGATATCATATCTTGATGACACAATTATTACGCATTGATGTAGACGGAAGACGAAATATTTATTTTGGAATTAAAATGATAACATTTTGAGGCAATCTTAAGTGCAATTAATAATAAATTGCGTGCAAATCTCTTTAAGCCCTACATTATATTTAAAAGTACAAATTAGACGGCATAATCTGTTGAGGATTAAACATATCTTTGGAGAGGTAAGCGTGAGGTAACGTAATAGTAATTCGCTTGATGAAAAGCAAAGTGAAGCGGGATAATATAATATTAGTATTTAAACGTTTTAACGATCCGTATATATTTTCCAGGACTGAGATTACACTATATTCAAGCTTTCATCATAAAAAAAGTGTGTGTGTACAAAGTACACATGTCAGAAGTAAAACTTCTTTGGCAAACTAATTTAAATCTCGTTTATATTTATACTAAATAACCCCGTCTAAGGTCACACCCACGAGTTAGACAGAGTTAGAAATGTCACTGATTCGCTGGGCGAGATCTAACTAAGGCTAACTCTTCCTCGTCTCTGAGCGCCTGGTACTATGGACTTCGTTTTTCGACTTCGACTATTTTTCGTTTCATCGAGATTGAAATCACAACGATTCTAAAGAAGTTTCACTTCAAAAAACATCAAAATCTGTCATTAATTTTTTCGTGATGCAGACAAACAGGCAAACTATAGATATTAGATGTATAATGATTCGCTTATTTAGAATTTTACTATATTTATATTATTACTATAAGAAACTTGCATTATCTATATGCAATACTTAGCACACAATGATGATGATGACGTAAAAATGACATCATGTTTCATTCACTACACTATTCCAATAAAATGGATCTTTGTTTCTGTTTTACTAGTTAGGTCATACCGTCTATAATGTAGTAACGTCATACAAACGCTTCCGTTGAGTCAGTGACACCTCTTCAAAAATCCGCAAGGCACGTCACTACGAGGAATTTACAACTCACTCCTACGTAGTGCAAGACTGACTAATTTAAAACTACATTCATAATTTGCACTTTTTAATGTGTTAGGCATTGGCCTCCTTTTTCGCTATGCTGATGCGGGCGTAATTCACATGTCTTTTGCATACTTAATTTTCTCAGACATGCGGGTTTACTCACAATGTTTTCCTTCAGCCTAAGACAAGTGGTTTTCAGGGGTGCATGAAACGGAATAAGAACCCCTATTACTCAGTTTTCCAAGGGCTAATCCCACAGGATATGATCTAATGGCGTTGCTACCGAGTAACAGTCGTTTTGTTATTCACGAAGCCCTAAAGTAAACGTTCCTACAGTATAGCAATTTTGCGGTAAAGAAATCTTAACGAGGAGTCTCAACTTCTCAGTTTTCTTCGCCTCGTACAAAGCATGTCCCCTTTATTTCGTTTGCAAAATAAAAACTTTTTAACTAAGTTTATAATAATTATTAGTATCGATGCAGATTCTCAGGTATCTTAGGATAGGCTGATCCTATATTTTTTTAGAAATTCTGTGTGTCAAAAAATATTATCTCTAAAAAATCTATCTCAACGAACATACAGACAAACCCGAGCTAAGCATCATAGTTAATGTTTAGAGAATAGAAACAAATACTGTTAGACAGTATACGCTTTCGTCTAGATAAATATCCATATAAATAATGTAAACCTTTTAAAAAATCTTAAGGAAAAACACTTAGGTCTTCCAACCTTGTACTTTCAATGTTGTTTTGCTAATTTGTTTCTATTATCGTAATAGATGTTTTTGGCAAAATGTTTCTATAGACCAATACCATTGTATATGGTTTGCTTGCACTGTGCATGTAATTATTATTAGTACTGCGTACGTTTGATACGACTAAATTTGACGACGCGTTTGGCGCAGTTTGTAGTGACCCTACTTTCATGCCACGCTGCTTACGCCAGCGGTCGCGGGTTCGAGTCCCGCTGGGGGCATTTATTTGTTAAACTCGGATGTCTGTACTCCAGTCATGGGTGTTTATATTGATAATATATGTATGTATTTAAACTTATATATGTAGTATATCAACTATCTGGTATCCGTAACACAAGCTTCGTAGCTTACCATGGAACTGAATAAATATTGTCCCAACATATTTATTATTTATTTACCTTTTCTGTTTAAAAAACAAATAATTAATATTAACCTCAGTTATATGGTATTTAATTTTGTTCTTACTAAGGCCGTGCATTCTTACGATAAATAAATCATTGCATCGTCATAAAGTTTTTGTTTTAATTTTGTATTTTTAGTTAGAGTCGAACCTTTGTAAAAAAAAATACCAAATTTTAACTTCATCTGTTTCGTTAAACAAACTCAATAAAGCATGTAATATTTTTATAGAGCTTAAAAATAATTATATAGAAAAAAATATCTCTTTGTCTGCCTTTTTAACAATATATAAAGTGAGTACATATACATTACCTGAATGAAATATTTATATTTAGTTTCAACCAAACAAGTGAGACCTTAACCTTCAATGGACACTCATACAAAGTGGAGGTCACGTACTCTGGATACGGAATTAAACCCAAAAACACTTCATATAATTTCTTAGACTGGAACGAAACTCAATTATCACAACATTAAAATCCTTTAACGCGAAATAATATGTTATTATTACAATAACCTTGATTAGAGCAATTATACCGATCATTAAAAATAGATTTATTTTTTCTGAACAAAGGAGTCTATTACACATACAATAGATTAATGACTTCTTAAATATGCTTAATATTAAAAATAATGAACTAAGAAAGGCTTGCTGTATTTAAATAAGATTGGTTCTTTTTTCGTTCATCATTCACCATTCAATTCATAGAGTTGTAAATACGACTATGAAAATTAGAATTTTCGACCGTATATTATACAATATACAGTATATATAAAGAAACAGCTGAACTACTTTTGACGGGAGTTTGACTGATACATAACTGATATTATAACAAATAACTACCATTATTTTAGAAATTTTCAAATACGTTTAGATAGATTAGGATTTAGCTCAAAAAAATTAAAACATACAACGACTTACCCGAACTAAGCGAGTTAAAGTCACGTTTTAATAAGTTTGTATTAGAAATAATACTTTTAGGGAACCTCACAGATAACTATACTTTTTATATTCCTATACACATAATATCAAATTAAGCTTGTTTCTACAGTTGTAATTTTATTATTTAATTAGTTTTATCGCTTATCAATTGAGTCTGTATTTACAAGGCGTTTAAATGAAAATGAGTTGTAAAGGTGGTAATTATTTTTAACGAGCAAAAGGCTCGCAAAAACGTTTATAAGCGAGGTATGTTTGAAAAATTATGTACTCGGGATATGTGATAAAACATTCTCTGTAGAAGAAAAATGGCATTAATAATAATTTAATTTAGAAAAAAATGTGTTCTGTAAGTGTTTAACATATTAAATTCCAATTATTTCGCACATAGTTACGGTGTCTCTTTTAAATTTTTTTGCTATTGACCTTTCGAAATCAGTACAACGAATACGAGAATACATCATAACAAAACTTGGAAAAAAAAGAAACAAAAAAAATTTTTTAATGTTATATATTCGCATAACCTGTAATAAAATACATGCGCGTTTTAATCAAAAAGTACTGAACCGGTTTTAGTTAAATTTTGTTAAGTGATATCAAAGCAAACCTGACTAAAGCAAGGGTAAGTCACTAGCCTAATGTAAATGGGTATCTATATATTTTTAAGGATATTTTAGGCAGGTTAAAACTTCCGGTCATTAAGGTCATTTGGTGCATGCGAAATCCGTACTCAGACAGTGTAATAGCTTAAACCACGTTCAAGCCTCGAGGTTACCTTGCTCAAGCAATCTTCTCATGACATTTTCTGTCTCGATCGTTTATTTTAACCTTTGGAGGTCAAGGTCGTTAGTGTTTATGTCAAAAATTGTAATATAAAAGGTTGAAAATGATTTTGATGTTAAAACAATTACCTAAGAAGTAAACTTCTTACATTGTTACAGTTCCATTTATATATGATAGGTGGCGGTTAAAATATTCAAATCAAATCAAATCAAAATATTTTATTCAGCATAAAAATTGTTACAATTTCTTACTGAACGTCATGAGTCTACCATCAGTTCGGAAAGAAGAAACCTCTGACCTGAGAAGAACGGGCGAAAGAAACTCGGCGGGACTAATATTTTTTTTATCTTAATCTCACTCTTTTTTAAAATTAAATTGTAAATTAAATTCATTCATTCATTTAAATATGTTAATTAATGTAACTTAATATTAATGTTATTCCATGGCAAGAATGGCTTGTGTTATGGATACCGGATATTTGACTATAATACATAACACAATTTTAAATACATATTGTATATTATACACAAACACCCATCACTTGAGTACATACATTCTTGCTAATCACAAAATGAATGACCCAAGAATGACTCGAACCTACGACCGCTGGCACATCAAGTAGGGTGTACGTTAATAAATTTCTTAAAGTAAAAATAATCACTTTTTTACAAAATTACACGCAATGCATATTTTTGTATATGGATTATGGGTCTCTATAGATTTATGTATTCTCTACTTTGTAACTACATATGTACATATTGAACAGCTACAAGTATATTTACAAGTTTCAAGGTCTTACGACATTGATAAGTGGTTTTAAATTGGCATATTAGATTTGTACCTACTTATCTTATTATGTCATGATATATAATTTTACTAAAAAATATTACGATTCGTATAGCAATTATTGCTGGATTATTACGGGAACTGGTCAGATCGGTGGTTTAGTAATCACATAAGTAGGTAATATTAGTGCATGAAGCTCTATTAAAAGTATTTATTAGTGCATCAATCGATAATAAGCTAGTTACATCAAACATACTCGCCTCTAGGGTCACAATGTTTACAGTACGTCTATATCAGATAATATAATAGTACCTACTTGAATTATAAAATAATTGCTTTAGTTTCCTTTATATCTACTATCACAGTAAATGCTTAATTTGTGTACGTATGCCTGTTACCAATTAACGCTGGAAGAATAGAATTGAGTGAGTACACAAGTAGAGGCGTAGTAACTATTAAGTAATCTGTGGTAGAGGTAACAAATTTACTATGACATCTGTATTCATATGGGTGGTAGTAAAGGACTCATCAGCCATCATTTTACAGAATTTTGTAAACCTAATAAACATTTTGAGAATATTTTACTTATAAAAATAAGGCGAAAGAATTGGTCAACGCAGTCGTAGCCCATTATAACAAGGCGATACCGATAAACAAAAACCGATTCCTGGCTCTCGCACCTCGAATATTGTTAACCTTATAGTTTTCAAAATGAATACTTGTCTTATGGCAATAGAAAATATTTTGAAGTAACCTGCATATCTGAGCGAACGGGCACGCCAGCGTTACATGTCAGCACCAACAAATTAAAAAAAATCATACAAACTACCAAGAACCCTTAGACCTCTTTAATCCGACTCCTTCGCAAAATCCGCTCTTAGCGGACGTCTACTAACTATAAAGTACCCCCCTGCAAAATTTCATCAATGTGTTTTCATTATTTGGCAATGAGCGAGTGCGTGAGTAGCCTTTGCTAGTTCGCTTGTATCTATTTAAATTTGTGCAAACGTAATAAAATATGATCATAATAATTATAATTTAATCTCTTCTTATATTTATACTAGCGGACCCTACAGACGTTGTCCTGTACATATAGAAAATTTTTATAAACTTTTGCTCCCGGTGAAATGTTTTAGTATGCATGCGCAAAACAGCGTTGCCTAGCAACGACTTATTTATAATTGAATATGTCATTTATTGTGCAAATGTATAAATAACTAAATAATATAAAAAATACATTATCTAGTGGACCGAATTGTGAATCTAAACCATTCTCGAATACACTCGAACACACACAAAACATTTCATCAAAATCGGTCCAGCCGTTTAGAAGGAGTTCAGTGACATACACACTCACAGAAGAATTATATATATAAAGATATACTTTTATATATCTCTTAATATATCACGTAATAATCTAAACTTCGCGAATAGTATGTCAAGTATTTTCGGCATCTTATATGAAATGATAAACTGAACTAGTGATCTACATAAACAAAACAAGGGCAGCTGATGTCTTATTTTATCAAATACAAAAGATAAGAAACTTAATGAGTTCGTTGACTTTCACTTCAAATATATAACAAGTAGTTGGCACTATTTATTTATCTTGAGTCTTTACTTGGCAATTAGATTAAAATTGTATGAATAATAATTATTCTCTTAGTTTTACGCTTGTTCTAACAATATTTTATATTTAATATTTAGTTTTACGCAAGACAATACACTGATTAAAACATTTGAAATAGATTTAAAAGCCATAGTAGTAGTAGTAGTAGTTTTACGCAAATATTTGTCATTTTAAAAAAAAACGTTTTTGAATTTTAAACCATATATTAATTATAATTTTAAACACTATATGGCACACTCATCACTACTATAAAATAAAGTCGCTTCCTACTGTCCGTCTGTCCCTATGAATGCTTAGATTTTTAAAACTACGCAATGGATTTTGATGCGGTTTTCTATAATAGATAGAGTGATTCAAGAGAAAGGTTTTTATGTATAACAATATCATCTTAAGCGACTTCAAATAGGTTATTATCACGTCCCGATTATTAATGTTCTTTAGAAATAGGTATATAATTATATTATGTTACATAACATAAGTCACTATTACTACCTTTTCATGTTTACGTTTTGAAATTAAAATTACGTTTATAGAGATTTCGACATAGTTAGTATTATTGAGGTCGTCGACCCACGTTTGTTTTCGGCAACATGAATAATCAACCGTTATTTGAACCTACATTTTAATTCCTTACTTGGTTATATGACGCAAATACATGAAAAACACATAGATAGATAAATTTCTTATTCAATTTATATCATTTGTAGAGGCTGAAGACAGCTTTATTTAAAAGTCTAGCGACTCGCCCTCGCTTCGCTCGGGCTTTTCCCTAGATTTAGCACAGGCAAAGCTGCGGGATCCGCTAGTTATGCATATAAAACTTCCTCTTGAATCACTCTATCTATTAAAAAAACCGCATCAAAATCCGTTGCGTAGTTTTAAAGATTTAAGCATAAAGCATACATAGGGATATAGGGACAGAAAAAGCGACTTTGATTTATACTATGTAGTGCTTATAGGCTACAAGCGACTCGTCCTAGCTTCGCTCGGGATCTTCCTTAGGTCCGTTCTGTTATTTTACTCCAGTAAAAAGTATATATATGTTGACCCGGTTATCACCATATCAAATTTCAACAAAATTTGTAGAGTATTATTCTAATGATGCGTTTCCATACAGACGAACCAAAATTTAAAAACTGTATATTCAAGAACTGTACCTATTTATAATAATGACTTTTTTAATAAGATTTTTCAAATAAATGTTTCTACAGATTCAACTATGTTAGATTTTTATTATATACTAGCTGACCCGTGCCCACTTCGTTGGGCATAATGTTAATAATCCTTTTTTAGTACAGAGTGTTAAGCTCCACATCTTTTCTCTAGAACTCAAAAATATATCTTTCATAGTTAAGGCAGCGTTCGTAAGAAACGCTTTCATTCGCCCGTTTTTTCTCCGATTCACTTTGCAAAACGGACTACCACGTAAAAAAAAAAATATTTTTCGGTTTTTTATATAGCCTATGACACTCAGCAATAATGTGGCTTTCTATTGGTGAAAGAATTTTTAAAATCGGTTCAGTAGATCCCGAGATTACCCCTTACAATTTAACAAATAAACAAACTTTACTTCTTTATAATATTATAGTATATATAGTATTAGTATAGATATAGTCTTTAGATAATTTCCTAATTATAATACATGAGATAATGTTATAAAAAAGTAATCTAATCTAGTTCAATATTATGAAACTAGGGACAAAAATTGCTGTATATCTTGATAGAAATGTTAAACTAAGCGTTATCTATCTATAATCTATATAAATAAAAACAATGTATGTTCGTCTGTAACCGCAGTAGCTCTATCTATTAATTTACCTATTTATTTACCAAAGCAGTAGTATTAGAATAATAATTTTATTGGGAAAATATTATCCCGATCCTTTAAGAAACAATGAAAATTTTTATACGCACTAATAATCACAAAATATTGTTAGAATTTGTGTAAATCCATGTCATATTAGTTAGTCAAATATAATATAACGTCCAGTTTATACTAACTCTTCGCTATCGAATCTACAAATCGGTCGGCAAACAGGTTACACTAACCTCGAAACCTTTCACAGTTATGTAATCACTACGTTACAATTCACTTGTAAGCAACTTAAGCTGTTGCGACATTGAACTTTGTTTTAATTTTAAGAGGTTCAATTAGAGGTATATTTTAGTAAATACGTACTTTTCCAAGGGTTTTTT
Organism: Boloria selene; assembly: GCA_905231865.2. Taxonomy (NCBI): domain Eukaryota; kingdom Metazoa; phylum Arthropoda; class Insecta; order Lepidoptera; family Nymphalidae; genus Boloria; species Boloria selene. The sequence goes on from HG993145.1 coordinate 1,502,265, forward strand.
TTGTATAATAGTTTTTTTATACTCCTTCGACGTAAATGGATCCACAAATTATAAACTAATACCTTCCTTGACAACTACTTTATCCATTGGTGTAAACAGCATGAAAATCGGTGTAGTAGTTTTTGAGTTTATTACAAACTTGCAGACAGTCGCGGCTAAGAACTTTGTTTTATGATATGTAGTGAAGTATAGTATAGAACATGATATCCACTTGTCATATATGCCTAAAAAACTACGAAGTTTGCGAACAACATGTAATGTAAGGCAATTGACCAACGTGGTAGACTATGGCCTGATCCTACTCATGATGATGGAAGCCCAACCTATGCCTAGTAGTTGGAAGTTGAAAAAGTATATTATAGTATATAATTATAATTTTATATAGAAATTAATAAAATTAATAATTTTCAAATAAGAGAGAAAATGTTTTTTAAAAAAATAAAAATATACGCGTAAATCTATTGCAGTTACACTTAATATATTGTCACAATACAAAGCTTACTTAAAACAAACGCGTTATTGTTTAAGAAAATTACTTACAATACGGAAACAATAAATGGCAAGTGTATATAAGTTTTTATCTTTTTTACGTATGATTTGATACATATTCTTTATAGGAAAGTAAATAATAATAAACGATAATTATCTCGCAAAGCTCAAGGTATGCAAAAAATCTTATAGAGTCAGGTCAAACACCTATATAAGAAAAAATAGCGTTTAAGATTTTTATAATTCTTTTAATTTAATATCTGATATGAATGAAATGCTTTAATTAAAATTCACCTTTGATTAAATTATACATTGGAAAATATTTTTTTTTTTGACTTTTTATTACAAGTACCGTATACCAGATAGTTGATATACTACACATAATATATAACTTAAAATACATAAATATAAAAATAAACCCATTATAATATACATAAATGATACGTAAAACTGGAGTACAAACATTTGTGCTTGACAAATGAATGTCCCCAGCGGGACTCGAATTCGCGACCGCTGGCACAGCAAGTAGGGTCAGTATAAACTGAGCCAAATGTGTCGTCATGAAGGTAATTTTTCAATAAATAAAAATAGTAATTGTGTACTTTGGGAGATAAAGACGTGGTTACCCTAAAAATAGAGTACTACTTAGTTCAAGTATATATAAAAATAGAGTACTAATTAGTTTGTTTGTTGCAGACAAATCTCTACCCATAGTAGAGCCACCGCTAGAGAATCCAGCAGAAGCCCATTCAGCACAATGTTCGTGTCCGAACTGTGATGAAATACTGTCGAGGTTTTCCGAATGCAGCATTTGTTTGGAACCTATGCAGGTATTGTATTGTATACAGCCTATTTAACGTCGTTCTGCTATGGTGGGCCTACCTCATCACGAGGGGGATCAGGCCATATATTGATAAAAAAATCCATATTTTTTTATTATTTCTATATGATTTAAAGGTCTTTGAATCTTTAAAGATTATGCCAGACCTAGTGTATCACAATAACATAATATTATATTCAAATACTAATCTTATTTAAATATTTTAACCATGTAATGAAAAACTAATTAAGCTTGTTCTGTTATAGGAGTAGATAGTATGTAATTAAATTTACCAACATCTTTGACATTAAAATCATAATTTCTAATTAAATTATTTCGCAAGGCTTCGCTTCGGCACTAAAATCCACAAGGTAAAATATTCGATATCTACAAGTTTTATCCATTTAAAAAAAACACCATATTAAAAAAAATATTCAGTGGAATCTTTCTACTAAACATTTTTTGGAACATCCTATTGCAATACAGAGATCAAAGCTACAGCTTTTAGATTTTTGTCCAACTACTGGACCAATTTTGATGAAATATGGTACGACGATAGCTGGGTATCTGGCTCAACTTAACAATATGTAGGAAATTATGAATAAAAATATTATGGCCATGATTGCTGTAAAGCATTTGAAACGTTGGGAACCAAAAATCATAATAAATCCGCGACAAAATCCGAAAAGATAGATTCATTTATAATGTCAAGTATTCGCGCAAACCTAAGAAAGTATGATATGTAGGAAACTTTTTACTGCGGAAAAACATTTCGACTCTGAAAAATGTTTACTTGGTCTTGAAATTTACGTAGAAACGGACTCAGACGAAGCGATGTGAGTCTCTAGTTTTATATAAATTTTGATTTAACGAGCATTTATACAATAAAATTGTCGTTTTAATTTAAAAAGAACAAAATCTAAAGGTTACGTCGTCGCGATAAATAATAAATAATTAACATATTTTTGTAAACAAAACGTTAATAAAATGTTATAAAAACCCTGGTATTTTATTAAAGGTTCCTTTCTAAAAATATACGTCAACTTATGCCAACGACCTTAAAGGATAAAATGTAAAGTAAATATTACATACTAGCAACTTCCACGCGCTTTACTCGCGCGGATACGTTTTTGGACTAATAAAAATAGTTAATAAAATTTGGGAACTAAAACTACAAACTGCTGTTCTTTTGTTTTTTTTATTATATCAACCTGAACATAAATCACAATTCTTCCTTATCTTGCCTTTTTCTTAAATAAAGTTAAAATAAGTCTAAGTTATTCCTTATGACATTAACTACTTAACAGTGAAAGTCCCGTCAAAATCGGTTCAGCCGTTTCGAATATTAGGAAAAACATTAAACATAAAGACAGACAGTCAAATATATATATATTTTTTAAGAATGTTACGTGTATGTTTTTATAAACATTGAGAATAAAGTTATTTTGACATTGCAGACTCTTTGGTTATATTTGTCTGTATAGATGTTACCTTATTTTGTTTATGCATTCGATCCCGTTTTTTAAACAAAACAATACGTATATGTATGAAATGCTACAGCATTTTTCCTTGAAAATTTGCTCTGGTAGTCAAGTACGTATGTTTCGCAAGCCCGTAACAGTACACCTCGTGAATATGAAACGATCGCTTATAAAAAGTGATGTAACCTCTAAATTCTTTATTTTTAGTTTAGATTTCTCAGATATGTTATGCAGTAAAAAGTATACTATATTATGTTGACCCGAATAATCAGCGAAATACCAAATTTATCCACCAGTTCAGTCCAATGCATAGAGTAGCATCAATTATATATTAATAAAAACATGATTATACCTATCAACAACACATAAATAAAACTCCTTAATATTTATATGACATTTACAAAAATTTGTTTCCATGGAATTTTACGAATGAAAACAAAATATTTTGAACGTTGAATATATTATTTAGGTTTCATATTTATTAACGAATACTAATTGTAACAAGAAGTACTTGTAATATAAAAACTATAACGAATCTTGAAACAGTACAATAGTATCTAAACGCCCATTTAGTTAACGATTGAGTATATAAAAGCACTAAAATAGTAACTATTACATAAGCTTTACGTCTACATAAAGTAGCAGTAAATCCGAATTGTTTATGTAAATTAGGCATTGTGCACATGAGTTGGCTTTGGAGACGAGATTTGTCGTCATTTACATACGATGTATCGAAATATTTGCTCTGAAACTGATTTAGAGGAATCACAATGAATAAAACCTTTATATTACTTCTATTCTATAAAAACTACTGTATTACGTTAATCGTATTTAGAATAATTATAGTGTATTGTTTTGATGAATTTTAATTAAGTTTAAATTTACTTTTGCTTTTAATGTCATTAGTATGTTAATATTATCATCTTATTAATTTAGTATGAAAACACACATATTTTTATGATTTATTATTATTAGCCCAGTGGTAACACGTCGCTTGGATAACCGAGTGATGCGGGTTCAAATCCGGGTCTCGCACCTCTGATATTTTCATGTGCGAATCATGTGCGAAACATGTGAAGTCCGCCAACTCGCACTAGGCCAGCGCGGTGGACTATGGCCTGATCCCCCTCAGACTGAGGCCCGTGCCCAGCAGTGGGACGTTAAAAAGGGCTGATGATTATTAGTGTCAGACCTCGACTGTTTCTACAACTTACGTTAAAATACACTCGTAGTAGTAAAAAAAATCCATGTAGAGTCGCCAGAGCAATATCTATATTAAATTTTCATTTAATGCAACACGTGACAAATAATTAATATATTCACTCTCAAATGGTCGTCATATAATATTAATTCGTTTCCAAATACATAAAGTTACTGAATGTTTAAAGTTTATTGCAAGCAAACAGGTGTCACATATAGCAATAAATTATAATCTAGAGCACAGCAACACGTCGATAAACGAAAAGTTATCGTACAAACCCGATACGACAGAAAGGTTTATTTAAATGTTTTATTGGATTGAAACTCAGTGCTTTTATTGCGGAAAACTTGGTAGTGGCTGTTTTTTAGAGAAAGTTCAATTTTCTTATGAGTCTTTCTATTTTATATAACGTTAAATAGTAACATATTATGAATAAAAGGGGTTAATCTTAGGTTTTACTGGTATATCTAAAGATTTACGAATATGTGTTGGTAAATGTAAGGATTTTCTTAAAAAGCGACGACTGAAAGTCAGTGTTGTACCTTATACCTATTAGCTTATTTATAATTTGGTTTTATATAAAAGAATTGTATCTTTACAGCCATATATAGAATTAAGTTGTAAGGTATTACAAAAGATATTATATAGAACAGAAAATTTCAATATTTCACTACGTCGTTAACCAGTTTTTTGCAAAGTTTTTGAATGAAATATGAAGTGTTACGGAACACATTCGTCTTAAGCAAAGTGGAACAAATAATGTTGAAGCTACAATAACAAGTAGTTTCAAAGATGTTTACTAAAATAAACACGCTAGTTATAATTGGAAAAATTATTCGTTTAATCAAGAGAGAAAGTGAAATTGTTTCTTTTTCAGGCTATAAGGCTTAAAGGATTTATGTGAAAATTTATTCAGCCCTTTTTAATGTCCCACTGATGGGCAAATGTTTCCCTTTAATACTACTTTACTTTTAGGAAGTATAGTAGTAATGGTGAGACACTGTGGGATCGCTTACACAAACGTTTGGGGTCATAACACAAATAAATGCCTCGAATGGGACTCGAACCCGTTACCGCTGGCACAAAAAATAGCGCTACAAACTTAGCCTAACAATTGTGATCAAACGCACTAACATAAGTTTTACATTATAATAAAATACTCGTATGTGTTAGAGTAGACAGTATTTAAGGCAATATTCTTTTAATCACTACATAGTATAAAATAAATCCCTATATCCCTTTGTACGCTTCAACCTTTAAAACTACGCAATGGATTTTTGATGCGGTTTTTTTCAATAGATTTATAAGTGGTAGTGCCATGCTTGTTACCTTCGGGTAGCAACCGAATGGGCCGGCACGCCCCGTATAGGGTAGGTAGGGGTATTTTTCGAGGGTAGGAGTGAAAGACGACACACGACTTTTAACAGCTGTTCTTTATTTAAATAGTAAAAAAGTGTTTTTTATTAGTTTTTACGAGCTATTATGTGCTTGTAAGTAAGGCCTACTACCTGCAAGACTTATCCTTTAGTTATCTCACTGTATTCTTCACTAAAACCACCACAATTTACATTGAACCATTACAATGGAGTCCATTAAGGAATCACTATCTGCACTCACTGATTTATTCAATGCGAGGATGAACGATTTCCAGCAAGACTTAAATAAAACTACAACACCTGTCACAAATAACTCTTTGCCAGCAGAATTTAATACATTTAGAACTTTTATTCTTTCTGTGCTGAACACCTTACAGCGCCAGGTTGAATGTCTAGCTTTAGAAATTGATCGGCAAGAAATGAGAAGGCGGCATAAAATGTTATTATTTCATGGTGTGCCTGAACAGAAGACCGAGGATATAACAGCAAGGATTACTAGTTTGGTCGCTGAACATCTGGACTTGGCAAACTTTTCTTCTGCAAGTGTCAAGCAGACCTATCGCCTGGGCCGCGCCTCAGACAAACCTAGGCCGATTGTCGTGAAGTTCACTGATTCTGCAGTGCGTAATAAAGTATGGTTTAGCAAAACCAAACTCAAAGGGACTGGCATCACGCAGTCAGAGTTCCTTACAAAGACCAGACATAACACCTTCATGGAGGCTCGGCAACGCTTTGGTATTGGTAAGTGCTGGACACGCGATGGGTTTATCCATATAATTGCTTCTGATGGTTCTCGGCATCGCGCAGAGTGCAAATCGGATCTTAACTCGATTCCTCTTAATCAAGCTAAATCACCAACGCAACAGGTAACATCCAAGAATACGGACAAAGTGACAGTAACACGCGTTAAACGTGCAGTGAAAAAATAATATTGCTATTTCTATTTAATTATCTAAAAAAATATCTAAATTCCCTTTAATATTTCTTGTATTTGTTTACTTTGTTACATTTTACTTCATAGGTTGTCATTACTGGAGAAATCTATCATAGATTATAACAAATTGTCAATAGACAACATATTTCTGTACTGTGCGTGTTGTCTATGCAATTACTGTCTATGGTTGCATATTTTATTTTCTATAAAGCTAATTATATACATATTTATATATTTTTTATGTTTAATAATTTGTTACATTTTATGTTATGATATTTTTTTTTGTTTTTTATCATTTATGTACCTTTTGTTAGTTTTATATCCTAGTGTTGTGTTTTAAATTTTGTTTGTGAAGTGATTTTCTTTCTTCTCTTGCAACTGGTGGGAAAGTAGGCATTAAAACATACTTGCGCATTATTTACTACGTAATATTTTTTTTTTACACATTATTGTTATTATTTATATACATACCTTTTTATTTATATACATATTTACATATACCATTCTTCGATTATTATTAATATTACATATATTTATAAATTTATATATAATAATTAAATGTGCATAGTTATCATCATATCATTTATTTTTAATTATTTTATTTATTTATTATATATATTTCTTTTAATTGTTGTTTTTTTATTATTATTATTTTTTCATAATTCTAAATAGTACAGTTTAATATGACAAGTAATTGCAGTGTTTCCAGTGATTCCTTTTTATCCTTCTCATCCTCTTCTACTGGATCAAGCAATAATGACAGTTTTCTAAGTATTCCATCACTAAGTGAAACTTTGAATTCTACCTTCTTAGATTTTCTAAAGAATTTCAATATTGTCCATATTAATGCTCAGAGTATACCTGCACATTATCCTGATCTTTTAGCCTCTTTCGACTGTAAAAACATTCATGCAATTCTAATATCTGAGTCGTGGTTAAAGCCATGTTTACCTTCGACTTCTTATTCGCTCCCGGGGTTTCATTTGATTCGTAATGATCGTACTGGCCGTACTGGAGGTGGAGTAGCCATTTACTTGCGCTCTCATATACCTTTTTCGATTGTCGACCTCTCACAGCATCAGTCAACTGTTGGACCAGAGCACCTTTTTATCGAGGTCTTATTTGGACACTCTAAGGTCCTGCTTGGAGTGTACTATAATCCGTGCCTTACGATTGATTACTTTTCTTCTTTTGAGACCCTGTTGGAGCGTTTGAAGCCGCTATACAATCATACGATAATAATGGGCGACTTTAATACTTGCTTGTTGAAAAACAACCATCGCTCTTCTCGTCTGAAATCCGTGGTAAGCAGTGCAAATTTAAATATTCTCCCCCTTTCGGCTACTCATAATTTCCCCAATTGCTTACCATCATTGCTTGATTTAATTTGTGTTTCTTCTGTTGACCATGTTGAAATATATGGCCAGCATTCTGCTTCGGCATTCTCCTATCATGATCTCCTTTACTTATCTTATAAAATTAAGCCCCCTAAAGCTAAACCAAGAATTCTTCTGTTACGAAATTTTGGTGGAATAGACTTCAACTCTCTCCGGGAAGACGCTGCTCAGATAGACTGGCTAGGAGCGTTGAATGGTGTTAGTATTGACGAACAAGTGACAGTTTTCAATTCCCTCCTCAATGAACTCTATGACCATCATGCTCCAATGCGTCCTGTTAGGATAAAGCATCTTCCTGCTCCCTGGATGACCAATGAAATCAAAATGCTACAACATAAAAAAAACTTAGCTAAAATTAAATATAGTGTCAACGCGAACGACGAAAATCTTCGTAGATATAAAAAAGCTCGTAATCTATGCAATAGAGTGTGTAGAGATAATCAGCGACGCCATATCCATAAATCCGTGGCTGAGAAAAATGACTCATCCAAAGTCTGGAAATTTCTTGAATCCATAGGAGTAGGCAAAGCTCGCAATTTCGCAAATCCGCAAAATATTAATCTTAATGAGCTTAATAAGCATTTCTCTTCTTCTGTTGCCATTAATGATGCTACCAAATTAAGAACTATTAATCAAATTTCAGCTTCATCCTCTCCTAATAATGATCAGAGTTTTTTCTTTAGTCAATTTACAGATAGTGATGTTAAGAAGAGTATCCTTGCGATTAATTCTGATGCAGTCGGTGCTGATTGCATTAGTCGTAAAATGATCATTCCCATCCTTGACATCATATCTCCTGTTTTAACTTACATATTTAATTATTCTATTAATAACGGTGCTTTTCCTTCGTCTTGGAAAGACGCGCATATTATACCTCTGCCGAAAAAAATTAATCCTGCTAGAAACAGTGATTATCGTCCCATTTCAATCCTTCCGTTTTTATCCAAAGTCCTTGAGCGTCTAATTCAACATCAACTGACTCAATTCCTTTGTAAACATAACCTCCATAATCCTCTACAATCCGGCTTTCGACCAGGTCATAGTACGACTACTGCACTAGCTAAGATTACAGATGATATTCGCATGGGCATGGATAGTCAGCAAGTCACCGTTCTTGCTTTGCTAGACTTTAGCAATGCGTTTGGTACTATAGATTATGATATCTTGCTGGCGTCTTTAACTTCTTTTAACATATCTCCTAATGTAATTGACTGGTTTCGTAATTACCTGTGTGAACGTCGTCAACGTATACGAATCCACGATTCGTACTCAGATTGGCTTCCAGTCAAAGCTGGCGTTCCACAGGGTGGCGTGCTGTCCCCTCTCTTATTTTCACTTTTCATTAGTAGTATTTGTCAACATATCTCTTCTCTCTACCACTTCTATGCTGATGATTTACAAATTTATAACCAAGCAAGAATTGCTGACCTACCTACAGCTATTGACGATATAAATAACAATTTAGTAAATATAACCACTTGGAGTGAGTCATTTGGGCTGCAATTAAATCCTTCAAAGACTCAAGTCATTATTATCGGCAGCCCCAAACTTATATCCAAAATCGATTTTAACTCTTTGCGTAGTGTCGTTTTAAGCGGTGTAAGTATACCATTTACTAAATCCGTTAAAAATCTTGGGATTATTATGGACCAAAACATGTCCTGGGTATCACAAGTAAGTGAAGTGAGCAGGAAGATGTTTGCTTCGGTTGCTTCTCTTAGGCGTTTGCGTAACTTTCTCCCTATTTCCACCAAAATTTCGTTAGCACAATCACTCCTCTTACCAATTCTTGATTATGCTGATATTTGTTACCTCGATATTACCGAGGAGCAATTAAATAAACTTGAGCGTCTCCAAAATCTTTGTATTCGGTTCATATTTGGTTTACGCAAATATGACCATGTTTCAGAATTTCGAAAACAGCTCAAGTGGCTCCCTATCCGCCTTCGCAGAAATACTCATATCCTCCATCTTCTTTACTGTATTTTGTTTGATCCACGCACTCCTCCTTATCTCAAGGAACGTTTCTCGTTCCTTGGGGCCACTCATTCCCGTGTTCTTCGCTCTGACCTTAACCTAACCCTGAAGATTCCTTCTCACTCCTCTACCTATTACGGTAACTCCTTCACTATTACAGCTTCTCGTCTCTGGAACTCTCTTCCTCAAACTGTCAAGAATGCGAAATCGCTAAGTATTTTCAAAAAACGTTTAAAGGATCACTTTTTCACACTTTGAATTCTGAATGAACTCCTACTGAAATGTTATTTTCTGTTTTAACTCTATTATTAATAAATCTTGTCTTCTTATATTTTATATATTTATTTATATTTATATATGTCTATATATATATTTATTGATATAGTATGTACATTATAAGTATATTATATATGTAAGTAGTATTCTATTTATTTATTTTTATGATAAGCATATTTTATAAATTTACATCCTAGTTTTTTCTTTATTTACTTTTCGCGCCCCCTCTTTCTTATATCATTTTCCTACACCTAAAGGTTGCCTGGAAGAAATCGCTCTTTAGCGATAAGGCCGCCTCTTGTACTTTTTCCTATATTTTTCTGTGTTTCTGTTTATTTTATTCTGTTTTCGGGTGTACAATAAAGAGTTACTTACTTACTTACTTACTTACTCCCTCCCACTTCCCTCCCTACTCCATCCCTCCCTTTCCTGAAAGGCCGGCAACGCATCTGCAAGCCTGGCTTGCAGATGTCCATGGGCGGAGGTGATCACTTCCCATCAGGTGAGCCTCCTGCCCGTTTGCCCCCTTTTTACCATAAAAAAAAAGATAGAATGATTCAATAGGAAGGTTTATATGTATAATACATGCATAATATAAAAAGAACAACTGATAATTTTAGAGGTTTCTAATGTGATGTCGTAAATAAACTCATTTTTTGCGCTTACATTGCGAACGCTGGCTAAAGTCTACGAGATAGATCAAAATAATGTACTACAGTATTGTACACCTTAAAAAGTTCTAGAAAAAAGTCCACGATGGTATATGTCTATCTCTTACGGATAACTCACAATAATCATTTTATCGCTTCGATTAGGCTCTTCCCTAGATTTAGCGCGGGCGAAGCCGCGGGTTCCACTAGTATGATGATAAAAATGCTTCGCACCTCTTAATAATATGTAATTTCATTTAAATTTATAAATGACCGACCTTCCTCAAAATTATTTCATTGTACAATGTACATGTTAATTTTATTGCGTACAGCACGTATTTTTAATGATTTATATTTTAACATTTTTATTTTTGTATGTAGCAATAAGTTATGTGTTCAAATTTATGTGTATTTTTAACCGACTTCAAAAAAGGAGGAGGTTATATGTTCCGTTGTATGTATTTTTTTTTATGTATGTTCACCGATTTCTACGCCGTCTGTGGGCCGATTTCAAAAATTTTTCTTTTGATTGGTAGGGTATAGTTCCGAGGTGGTCCCATTGTAACCAAGTCAGGATCTGATGATGGGATCCCAGGGAAATCAAAGGCAACTCTCAAAATTTACAGGCACTTATTATGTTTTTGATATATTTTATAGGGTATATTTTTATATTTATTTAAATAAATTATAGATCGTTACTGTCTTATTTAACCCTGACAATAAATGTTGCCAAGTAGATATTACTTTTATTAACAATAAAGCCACATTACTGTAAGACGTAGACGTAGATATATCTATAATAATAGTACTTATTAAATTTACGTGAATTTTTGACATTTTCAATAAAAGTATCTTTTCGGATTTTTCGCGGTTTAATTATGATTTTTGATTCCCGAAGTTGCGAATTCTTTACGGTAATCTTGGTCACGGAAGCATAGTAAAAAATCAGGCACATTATTTCCCTACAAGTAGTAGGTACTAGGTTAAATCAAATAAAGATTTATTTTAAAACAAGACGTATATATTATAAGTTAAATTCCGCCCAACACTTGAACACACCTATTAAAAGACGCATGACAAATCACTACGTAAGTCAAAGTTGAATTAGAGTTTATATATACAGCTAACAGTTATTCAAGTTTCAAAGAACATTAACCAGAAAGCATTTTGAAATTCGCCTGCGTTATATAAATTAGAGAAAAGATATATTTCTTGTCCAACTTTAAAATATAGTGCTGTAATTATTGTTTAACTGATTTCAAAACAAAACAGGTATTCATTCGGTTAATATTTCCGTTGTATATATACTAATTACTAAGTGATATCTTCGCAAATTTTAAAACGATTTTCAAAACTTTTTTAATATATAGGTCAGCTCAGGACCTAAAAATTGTTTAAAACTGCAAAATAGTTTTTTATGGAAAAAATAGAACTTGTATATTAAAATTCCTTTTACACTTTTAATAAATCTTAAAACTGTCGAAAAACCGTTTTGACATACAGTTATATACATACTCGTAACTTTGTCTTTAAATCGATTGACAGAATACTATATGAAGGTTTAAATAAATAATTTTACATGCCTCATACACTTTTGGACACTTATTTATTATGATATAAATAAATATGTTGAGACATTATTACAACAGCGCCATCTAGTTTCGTGGTAAGCTACGGGGCTTGTGTTACGGATACCAGATAGTACGTGTAGTATACACATATATAAATTTTAAATAGTACATACATATTATAAATATGAACACCCATTACTGGAGTACAAACATTCGTGTTCAACAAATGGATGCCCAGCGGGACTCGAACCCGCGACCGCTGGCGCAGAAAACAGGGTCACTACCAACTGAGCTAAACGTGTCGTCAATCGATATGAAGTACTATAATTTTTTTTTAACCCTTTCTTCTTATTTTCAGTGTTGCGGCCCTTGCGTATGCCCTTGGTGTGGGGGTGTATGGTGTGCTAGATGCTCTAGACGCATGTCACGGTGCGCTTGGTGTAGGGGCATTCTTAGATCTCCTGCCGCACCGTGTCTCGCTTTACAGAGACTTGTCAATGACCTGATGCTGCCGTGTCGGAATTATAGGTAAATGTTTGTTTTAATTAAACTTTATTCAATGCAATTCAATTCAATTCTCTTTAAAGATTAAACTTTATTCAATTAATTTTACTGCCAGTTTCTATAACCTATCTACCGATAGACCGGTAGATACTTTCATACGATTTTGACAGGTTGTAACTTTTAATGTGTCAAAATAGTATGAAAGTAACTACCGGTCTATCGGTAGATAGGTTATAGAAACTGGCAGTAAAATTTTAGCCCACATTTTTCGATAATGTCACTTAAAATAAAGTATATAAAGCAGATTGGTAGGTAAAATAAGTTTTTTCAAATATCAAATATTAATAAATTAAGCTATCATTATCTCCCGCTGAGTTTCTTTCGCCATTTCTTCTCAGGTCAGAGGTTTCTTCTTTCCGAACTGGTAGTAGACTCATGACGTTCAGTAAGAAATTGTAACAATTTTTATGCTGAATAAAATATTTTGATTTTGATTATATCGGCACAGAAGCCGATTTATTATTATTTTAATTTATGTCTGTCCGTCTGTGGTCGCATCTCAAGAAAATCTATGGACAGATTTTAACGACATTAGGTATGATGATAGCTAGGTAATTCGGTTCAACATATAAGATACGTTCAGGAAATTTATCAAAACTACGAAAAATCTATACTTTACTGTTAAAACGTATCGTATAAAATAATAAGTTTTACGATTGAGAATATTCACAATAAAAAGGTAATTTTTCAAGTTATTTTCTTAAATAAGTTGTGTATACGAGTAACATGAGTGTTGTCACGTACAAAAGTTAGATGTAATCTCATGAGAATGTCGTGATGCAAAAACTAGCTATCCTTCATATATATATGCATAATATATGTGCATATAAATAGTCATAATTGTATGTAAATGTGCAAATTCTACAAATACTTAAAGTAATGGTTGGCTACTATATTGTAAATACGTTGATAAAAAGTACTATACAGATTTATTATTTGATATAATACTATAAAAGTTATTTCCATTTAGAATTATATTGTAATATTTTCTTAGATTCACACGATTATTAGAATTTTTAAATAAAATTGTACTTTTTAGGTGTTTCTTTTTTCTTATCTTGACGTTCCGGATGCTTTACAGTATTTTAGTTACAGTCGTGAGAGAGGTTGCTAGTTTTTAAGAACTATATTCATTTCCTGTTACTAAAACGCATAAAGGAACGTATAAATGACAAGCGTCCAAACAAAAATCCAGAGTTTCATCAAAATTAAAATATTTATTTTGATTTATATAAAAAAATATTAATTCAAATACGTTTAACTGGTATAACTTGGAAGTAACACATAATAACTCTCTTACAAATATAAAGTATCAATAACAATTTTGTAATATGTTACATTCTATTTTGGCTATTAGCTTTCACTATTGCGAATTAAACTAGGTGCGGATCATCTCAATATTTTATGGGTTATATAAATATTTGTTGGCCTAGTGGCTAGGCCTAATTTCGTTGAGACTAGCTACCTGCATAGGAGATATTATATATATTGGGACATTATTACACACAGCGCCATCTAGTTCCGTGGTAAGCTACGAAGCTTGTGTTACGGATACCAGATAGTTGATATACTACATTTTATATCGCATATAAATATATATACCCATGACTGGAGTACAATCATCCGAGTTTAACAAATGAATGCACCCAGCGGGACTCGAACCTGCGACCGCTGGCGCAAGAAAGTAGGTACTACTACAAACTGCGCCAAACGTGTCGTCAAAAGTATTGCACAAGTGTACTTGCAGACACAAGTGCACTTTATTCCTTACATTCTCATACTCCGATAAATACTCGGTTCGACTACTCGACGCGATCACTAAGAGAATAGACGCAGGACAGACTACGTGTGCTCTCCGAGGCATGGTGGTATATCTAACACCAACTCTAGGTTATTACAGATTTTTTTTGGCAGAAATACTCAATAAACTTGACCCGACCCAGGACTCGAACCTAGGTCTTACGGATTTGTGGCGGTTTATACGGCTAGTCACTAGACCACCTAGGCAGTTAAGTTAGACTTACATACATATATACAAGTATGAGTACTAATATATGCAATTTTAATCTTTGCATTTATAGCAACTTTCTGGTACTTTATTATATATGTTGTAAATTGCACAATAAAATCTATATTTTATCTCCGATACGAAAATAATATCGTAAAAAGGCAATAAAGCAGTTTGTTAAACGATTTCATTGGCTCTATGTACACGAGATCTTAAAGTGATTTTGTGATAGAAATAGCACTTTTATGTTATTATTAAAAAAAAACATTTGCTTATAATAAAAAGATAAGTTTATGTAGCAATATTTGCTTCTATATAATATAAAAATCATAATATTATGATTTATATGGGGATTAGATATTAACTCCAAAACTTGTTCTTAAAATATTATGTATAATATAAATATGTACGTATAGATATTAAAGAGAACGTTCAATTTATTTCGAAATATTATTTAATGTAAATTAACGTGTTCTTATAAACAATATTGATTTAGAGCAAAGCGTATCGCGATAGATTTTCTTCTGTTTCACCACCAAATAAACATAAGTTATTCAAGTTTGTAATTTTCGGATAATTAATTTGTGATACATACAAAATACTTCTTTTTCTTATTCTATTCCATGTAAGATATAAAAATAACAACTTATCACAACGATACAGTCTTATCCCGGCTAAAATATAGGTATATTGAATTAAGTAAAACTGTTTAGGAAACTCATTTAATGAACCAAACTAGACTGCTTTTGATCTAGATTTCGCTAGTATACCTAGGTACTAGAAGTACCATTCTTTTAAGAAGTTAGTGCAAAAAACCTATTGTCCTGGAAATCTGTTGTTTACGACGAACTCTTACTACAATTCAATGAAAGCGGAGCAGTATTAAATAGAACTAAGTCGGTCGTGACTGGTTAGAATTATGACTGGTTGAAATCTAGGTTAGATAGATAAAATGGCGGTCGGTTGTCTCCTGGGCAAAGTCGTGTTTTAACCGCTCGCCTGTCACGTACCGAGAACCTCTCCATACGATTATCCTCTGAGGAGAACTGTATACCGTAATCGTATACGCTACTAAAGTTTATTAGTAAATTAATGTAGATTAAATATTTTTTAATACTTTACTTTATACTATTGATATTTATTTTAATTGCAATTATAGATTTTTAGATTTTTAAGTTTTGTTTTTATTCGAATGCCTATTATACATTGCACTTATTCATGTAAAATATATGATTTACTGTTTACAAGCTATCATCTCTATGCACGTTATCATATTTCTCATATATGAGCTATATTTTCCCACGGCAAAAACGTTCTATGTGTTAACCTAAAAAATTTGTTATTATTATACTAAATTTCAACAAAATCTGTCCATTAATTTGATCATGATACGGTCAGAGCCAGACATACAAAAATTCTTAAAACTATAGATTTGGCCTGTGTCGATAATTATGATTACTTCAATGAAAATTGAAAAAATTACAAATCAAATCAAATGAAATCAAAATATTCTTTATTCAAATAGACTTTAACAAGCTCTTTTGAATCGTCATTTTTACATTATCAAAATTAAAAGTCAGTCTGTAAGTCTGTGAGTAAACTACCACACTACTACACACTACTACACACACTACAGATTCAACTGTGAATTTTATTTAGGTAATAAATATGTTTTCTTGTCAACAGACGAGGCTGCACCGAACTTCTAACGTCAAGTACTAGATCGAAGCACGAAGAAGCATGCAAATATGACACAATGATTTGCCCAATCACAGCTAACTGTTGCACGGTACCCTTCGAAGAACTGTCTTCGCATCTTCAATCGAATCACAACATCATAGCAGTCTACTCTCAAAAAATTAAAATCCTCATAGAAAACTTCCAAACAAAACTTAAGAAGACCGCTTGCTGTAGAACGAAATACAAAATAATCTTGCTGTATCAAAAAAGCGCATTTATCATTAAAGTATGTATATACAACTATCATGTTAAAGTTGAAGTTATGAGACGTAAGCTTGGTTATATAGCTGATGTGAAGTCAGAATCTAAGAAAAGCGATTACTGCGCTCTGATAGAGTTCCAAAGTAAAGCATTATGTACTAAATCTGCCATTATTATTGAAAACGAAGCGTACAGTAAGAAAGCCGAAGTTCAGTGGAACGATTTTATACTAAAATCTGAAAACGATGAAGCTATAACTATACACGTGAATATAGGTAAAACTGATCGAGAGACATTAAGAAAGGAATTTCATGAATCATGATACCAGATAATTTGATCTACCAAAAAAATGTGTGTCGAATTGATTTAATCGTTGGACTGATTTGATTGTTTGTTAGCGGCCAAAAACTTAAGTCGTACTAACTTAATAGTAGTATTCGATGTATTTTATATGAATAAATATTAAGTTAACACCGAATTGTGAGAATAAAAGATATATACGAATGGTTATTACAGAGTGTTCCTACGTGTTGCTTTTATAATATGTAATATGGAAACATTCCCAATAAGTTTGGATGGTTTTGTGATTTAAAAGTAAGATGTTCATTGAAGATAAATGACTGAAGTAGGTTAACTATTAGCTAGTATTGTAATTGTATTGTAGAGAAATAAAACAATTGATAATGTAGTGTGTATAATTTGTTTCATTTTCTTCTTCTTTAAAACTCTTGTATACAGATAATTATATACATATACAAAAACATTATATTAATAATTAAATAAAATAAAATTAATTGAGTTGAGTCGAATTTCTATTAACGTAGATAACTGGACTGATAAAAATACTATAAGTGAGTTATTAAAATACCATTTAACTAGAACTAATAGCTTTATACGCACGAATTCATTATAAAAATAAGTAAGTACTATTAAAGTTTATATCATTTCATTATTGTGTATCTACATACTAATGAAATAGAAGTGTCTGTAATTTTCATACTAACAATGTTTTCCTAAATTTCTTTCCGTAAATTTTAGGGTAACCGCGATATAATCGAACACGATTACACGAAAAAATCTGCGACAGCATTTGTTTATCTTATAAAGTACCCAATAACTATTTTCATTCAATGAAATCGTTCTTAGTCGGAAGAATGCATTCACGCAAAGCGGGAGTAAGTCGCTATTCAATAATAAAAATAATCTATAATAAATATTTATAAGTTTACATCAGTATTAGATATCGTTTAAGTATTACTTAATTTTTGTATGAGAAAAAATCTAAATTAATTAACATTTTTCCAAAACTACAAACAACTTTTAAATCATATAATTTTAAAAGACCTTTGAAAATTAGTACATTTTAAAATAATAAAATTACATTATAATAAAAATTTATTATTAACTAATAATCTTTTTGTATTGTATTTCATAATTTACGCATATTGCATTTGATTATATCTTAAGAATAATTATACACCTTTGTTCTACAACCTTCAACCCTCTCTAATTAGTATTCTCTCACGTCCTATGTGCGAGGATAATAAAGCTATTCAAAGAAAGGAATTTGCGCATCATAATCTTGTTAGTTGCTACATTTGGTACGATGAAATATTATAATAATTAAGATTTTTGGCATGATAATAATAGGTATTTAAATAATGTTGAATATAATTATTAAATTATAATTAATAATTTCTTGTTCATATTTGCGCCAGTAGATCAATTAGATCGCTTGGGAAACCCGAAAGAAAGTTTCATGTTTCAAACCTCTGATACTATCGTTTGTTGAAAAGAAAGAGATTGAGATAAAAAAAATATATTAGTCCCGCTGAGTTTCTTTCGCCAATTCTTCTCAGGCTTCTCCTTTCCGAACTGGTTGTAAACTCTTTGACGTTCAGTAAGAAATTGTAATAATTTTTATGCTGAATAAAATATTTTGATTGGCAAGTACGACACTTGGCAAGCACGGTAGTCTATGGCCTGATCCCTCGAGGCAATGCATAATATTTTTGTATGCAATCTAGTAGTAATTCAAAACCTACATAATATTATAAATAGACTTGTAATTAACAAAAAAACCGACTTCAAAAAAAATACTATTCAAAACGATTATGATATATGCACTATACAGTAAAAAAAATAATTGCGTATTGTTCTACAACTTAATAATCAACTTACTTTTTTATTTTATTTAGAGTTCTCCTAAGTAAAATGAAATGAAATTACAATTATTGTTATTTTTGGAGTCGGTGTCAGCCAAGGTAGGTTTGTAACATACATACTTATAGGTGAGATGTGCTTGTGTATAGTTATTCAGATGTATGTAAGTGGGGTTATATTTCTAGAGCAGGCCAATAAATTGGACACTTAGAAATGACGTGCCAATAACTGTCACTTGTTAGTCATTCTGCACACGAAGGCTCTGACGAGTTTCCACTGACACGCGGTTTATTTTAAACACTTGCACTAAAATTGTTATACTTATTTGTATTGTTTTTTTATTTCTTTCGACGTTCAGTTAAATATGACATTGATATTTAATAAGAAGAATGATCTAAATCCTAAATAATATATAGTATTATTATTCAACCCTTTCTTAATTATTAGTTTAATTATTAATTTAATTTAATAATAAATTAGTATTATTATTGAACCCTTTCTTAATGTTCTGTTGTTCAATACGAAGGAGATAAAAAAAATATTAGAGGTGAGAGATTTGAAGCCGCTTCACTTGGCTCTTCAAGCGAGCGCATTACCACTGCGTACATAAATAATGCGTAAATGTGTATCAGTAAACTAGTGATTGAATTACAACGTACTTTCTTAAAACTCCATAGAACAAAGCGATAGATATTTGTATAGAGGTCTATAATTTTTATAAATGCCTCTAGAAACTTATCAAGTAAGGTATCACCACAGAAAAGATGATAGATGCTAGATGTGTTTTTTATCTATTCCATGGGTATCATAGTACATAGTACAAAATAAAGTCGCCTCGCTGTCTGTCTGTCCTTATGTATGCTTAGATCTTGAAAACTACTCAACGGATTTTGATGCGGGTTTTTTAATAGATAGAGTGACTGTTTAAGAATATAATTTATCAAGTTTATGTATACATTTTTTAGCGGAACTCGCGGCTTCGCTCGCGCTAAAACTATGCGCTAGTGTATAATATTATAAACTTTTGATAGAATTATAAATTCTTTTTAATATAACTTGCCTATGCGATAAGTTAGCGGCATTCGATATTATCTCTAACAATGTGTAGTGTAACACTTAACACTCAAGAGGCCCTTCTCGCTTTATATCTATTTATTATATATTAGATAAAGATATATCAAGAAAATACGTGTATATCTAATGTTAAACGATCATACTATTTTGTATTTCATATTTGAATACTAAATACTATATTAATTAACTAATTATTAAACAAATTCCCACGAACTAAAATAATCAGACAACTCACAGTCTAAGCCATTATGTCTACAAGCTTAATATTTACCTAAAAAGTTTCTTATATAATGAAGTGTAACACTAAAGAAGGATTAGGGGACGAATGTTTGTGTGAAAGCTCGCATGAAAATTGGTATTTCTTTTAACTTCTACTTGTTTATAAGAATAAATATAAAATTACTTTTTTTGTACATTTTTTTCGTAATGGCATAGAATTGTGTTAATAGACGCAATATATTCTGCCAGTGTCGCGTTTTGTTAGGAAGAAACAAATGAAATTGAGCGTTAATTTTGAAATTATGAAATGCAGTGTGAAAATAAAGTTATTTCAATGAATAAACGGTTTACTTTTTACACATTATAAGCAGGTAAATTTGAAATATCTATCTGTCAATCTGATGTATGACAACGATGAAATGGTATTTTAAATCGGAACGCAAAAAATATTCGTGGATTTTTAAATTTTCTTTATCTTGGATAAGCAATAGCAATGTAAAATTACATCCATTTTATACATCAACCAGAAAATAACTAAAGTTTTTCCATTACAAATAACCTCAATCGTTTTTGATCTTACAAAATAAAATATTATAATATTTTAATAGTAAACTATGATTCATCTTCCGTAGCGTAGTTGATAATGGACCCGAGTCGAAAATTATTACTATTCACAAAAGAAAATCAGCAGCTATTATATTTCTTCCGTTAAGGATAATCGTTTCAACGAACAAACGCTTTCAAGGCAAAAAAGAAACCAGATTTTAACCTTTCTAGATTATAAATGAAACTATCTTTCCGAATTTATCGCGGATTTATTATGATTTTTGGTTCCCGACGTTTCGAATGCTTTACAGGTCATGGGAGACTAAGGTATTAGACATCTCAGGGGGTTATATACTTTCTAGATGACTAAATATACATTTTCTTGTGTTTA
Source organism: Boloria selene (assembly GCA_905231865.2). Classification (NCBI taxonomy): domain Eukaryota; kingdom Metazoa; phylum Arthropoda; class Insecta; order Lepidoptera; family Nymphalidae; genus Boloria; species Boloria selene. Next base: position 1,523,343 of record HG993145.1, read on the forward strand.
AAAATTTAGCTAGAGAATTGAATTTAAGATGCCATAAATATTTATTTACCGAAAAGGTATAAGTATTCCAAAAGCTATGGATTCGGCATTTTTTTCTATAACAATGACCATTTTAATAACATTTACCGAATATTTTTTAATGTCCAGATTGGACTCTTACTTCATGTAACTCTTAAGCAACTCCTACTACGAGTAAAGCAAGATATGTTACTAGTCAATTATAAAATATAATGTAAGAAAAAAACTGTTTAACTTAAATAAAATCGAGGTAATATCAGTTATTAAGGTGGAACGGCAACTAGACATTCTAGATCTGACGAAAGACCTGTGCAAAGCAAGCTTTATGAGTCACATGGTGACTCAATATCGTCAAATTCCTAACTGATACTTAATATGTTTCAAGAAAAACTAGCGATTATTAGTTTTATCACGATCAGGGAATCGAACTTGTGATCTGCAACAGTAAATACTTACCCAACAAGTATACCAAAGATTAAGATTAGAAGAGTAGGTACAACACAGTAATGAAGCTCCAAATAAATCCTGAATTTTAAATTCTTATAATTGCTTTTTAAATAATAATAAGTTAAATTATCCATAGGTTTGTATTAATTTCTTCTGAAATCTTCGAGGTGTTTCATTTCAGCAATACAATGCTAATAATCTACAAGTATATGTGTAATAGTTGTGACATACAGACAAATATGACAAAATACTTATTATATAATATTTTCTGCTATTTACGAATTTGTTTAACAAAAAATATGATTCAAACGAATATCACACGAAGAGAATATTTTTATCTCTTTCTATCTAACTGATTTTTTAAATAATTATTATACTTTAAGAGACGAATGATTTTATTTGTATATATCATTTTTCGAGCAATAAAAACGGTGACTATGGCAACCATGACGGTTTTACGTGACAGTTGAAATACTCTCATACGCGCAATCAAGTCTCACTTAAAATCGAACCCACAACTCCCAGCTTATTATACACCACTCAGTCAGTTAAACTTCCTAATAATATGTATCAACGCAGTCATCTTTCGTTGGGTAATAAAATATTTTGATGTCAGATCGTGAGATTCAAATTATCACCGAAATATTTACATTGTCGAGCTAAGTAGGTGACCAGGATTGATAAAAGTGTTTTCTTTAACAAAGAATTATTACAAATGTGGCATAAACTTACTCTTACCACCTCATTTATAGATACCTACATATTTGATATTGCACTATACTAAAAAACAGAATAAAATAAATATTTAAGGGGGTTCCCATACAACAAACGTGAATTTTCCTCGTTTTTGCTCGATATTGATAACAAATTGATTATTTTGTTATGTTACATATTCACTTTAAAAATAAGCAATTAAATTAATATGAAACAAATAGTTTTGGGGGACTCCCATACAACAGACATGATTTTTTTTTATAGATAATGGTACGGAACCCTTCGTGCGTGTGTCCAACTCGCACTTGGCCGGTTTTTTTCATAGTTCGCAATAATTACTTTAGTAAGGAATCGCTACCTTTCTAATGCTACTTATAATAATTGATACCATTTCAAAATATTACTGCTCGATGTTTCTCTTACAACGTTAGCAAATGTTTACGCCAGTTTACCCGCTAAAATGTGAATCACTAAAATCACTGAAAATTTCAGAGCACTTTCTCTTTCCGCTATGTTTCATCAAAAAACTAGTTGAAATAGGCTTCTTGCTATACTTATTAACATCACTTTTATAAAATTTCTCTACTTAACTTTAAATTATACGAAAATATTTTACTTTAAATATGTGATAATAGTATAATTATTACTTAGTATGTATTAACCCTTTTTAACGTCCCACTGCTGGGCACTGGTGTGCATGTTAGCGGACTTCACGTGTCTTACGAAAACTTATTAAGTAGGTTCTCTCAGACAAGCAGGTTTCCTCACGATGTTTTCCTTCACCGTAAGACAAGTGATAATCATGTTAGGTTTAAACCTGCGTCACTCGGTTGTCCAGGCGTGCGCGTTCCCACTGGGCTCGAATTATTAGTTAACTGAATGGTAATTTTGCTAATTAAATCTGTGTATAACAGGTTCGCGGGATCGAATCCCGAGTCTCGCACCTCTGATATTTGTATCTAGGTATTATTTTTAGCAAGATACTTTTTTAACTATGTCTGAGTAAACTCAGCATGTTTTTAAGGCCGACGCGCACTAGGACATCACTGTGTACATTATCCTAAGACCTACACCCACGAATAAAAGAAAGAACCAGCTTCAAATTTATGATTATGAAAACTAACACATTTTCCTTTCAACTAAGTAAATTGCAAGTAAAGTCTAACTTCTAAGCGTTGTTATATTTAATGTCTGCGCCTTACTGTAAACTAACAGCAATTTATTTCAACGACATTTTGCCTTATCTTGTAGAAGTTTTTAAATAGCGCAATGAAATGGAGATGGGATGGAATTATGTAAATTACATCATAATGTACTTGCATAAATATAATATATCTATACATATGATCTTATTGACAGTCAATATTATCGATAACTGCTGGACAGATTTTAATTATATTTTTGTTATGACGATAGCTGGTTATTCGGATCAACATACAGAATACTTTTTACTTCTCGAAAATATCAGATTTTTGAGAATTCCCTTAAAACTAAAAACCCGAGCGGAACGAGGGTGAGTAGCTAGTCCATTATTCGAGAGGCTCGCGTACGTCTTAGTAAATTAGTTTTAAGTGGAATAACTAAAAGTTCAACGAAGACTTACATTATTCTCGCCATGAAGGCAACTACATAGTTTATACCCAACTAATGTCAAGTTACTTTAGTAATGAACAAGTTTGACCTCACTTTTATTAAGTTTTGTCATTTATTGTGATGGGAAACATGATAACTCTAGTTTCTTAAAAGTATTTTAAATATTGTATTCTGTATATAGTTATCTTATCAAAATTGAGTTATAAAATTTCGAAAGAATCTTCAATTATATTTAAATGTAGTAATTTAATTTAAAAACTACATATAGAAAATAGACCTAGGATCAACAGATGGCCGTGTATATAGAGATTATTTAATTTGTTTCAGATTTGCCCAGCGCGGTGGACTATTATATCCCTTTCAATAAAAGGAGGCCTGTTCCCAGCCGTGGGACGTTAAAGAGGTCTAACTTAAGACAATACATTAATTATCTATGAGAAAGCAGAAAAAAATATCGGATTTTTCATAAAAATATGAGCCTCGCTAACTTCAAACGTAATAAGATCCTTCGTTAGATATTAACTTAGTTTTATTGCGCATTTCTTATAAGTAATTAAGCTGAATACTTGTTATAAGCTAACTTTGCTTTGTTAGTGTTCTTATAGCTTTAGGCTGTAATCTACAGAAAATTACTTAAAAGACGTTCTTGTTTAACGTATTTCAAGACAACTTTATCTAACTTAGTTTATAATATTATCTCTTCCATCAAACAAATTAGTGAATCAAGTATTATGGCCCACAATTTAAAGAGTTTATCTATACATATTAATAATTTGGAGTGTCTGTTTTAAATTTCAAATTAACAGCTTTTCACTAAATGCATATGAAACTACATATGAAACAAGCAACAAAAAACAATATTCTGTCTGTCAGGTGTAACACTTTGTAGTGATCCTAATTCCTACTTTCTGTTCCAGTGGTCGAGTTCCGCTGGGATATTCATTTGTGTGACAGTGGTAGCCCAGCGGTAACGCGCTCACTTGGATAAGCGAGTGATACGGGTTCAAATCCGGGTCTCGCACCTCTGATATTTTCATGTGCGAAACATTTCTATCATGATTACCACTTATCTTTCGGTAAAAGAAAATCTGCATGTCTGAGAAAACCTAGCAAGTTTTCGAAAGACATGTGAAATCCGCTAACACGCACTAGGCCAGCGCGGTGGACTATATGGCCTGATCCCCCTATAGTACATCTACATAACAGTGTTTTTGAAATTGTAATTACTTAATATCGTGTGAAATGTCGTTTTCTATTCAGTCTAAAAATCAATGTACCTATATTCAAAAATATTGTACCTATTTATTTTCTAAAATCAAAAAGCTGTTAACTTAAGTACCAGTAACAACATACCTTAGTCATAAAAAAAAGAAAACCGATGAAAGGCACCAAACGTGGCGTTAATACTCGTTTAAAGAAATACAGCCTTTAATTATATCCTATCATCTCTTTCTTTAAATTCTGTAAGGTTCCAATCAAATCAAATTCAATTCTTAAAAGCTATAAGAATTCAAAATTACTTACCTCAGCAGCGATATAGGCAGGTATCACTGAAAGAAGGAGACTTTCTTGCTGTTCTCTCTCACATTCAAGCTTCACGCGTTGTTCTAAACATGTTCTGGTCCCCGCAAACGTGTTTCTATGAGCCCGTTCAGTTAAAGCTCTATAGTAGAGACCGATGCCACTCGCAGAGAATAAGAGAGCCAGTTCACATGTTAACTGTTAAGGAAAAATATAATTTTATAAACATTAAAGGTGGCAGTTCGTACAGATGCATGTTTGTACTACAAGTACGTCATACTGTTAACTTCTTCTTTGTATTTATTAGTTATTAATGTATATGTTTAAACAGCCCATATAATATAAATAATATGTATGCGAAAGTTTGGACGAATGGATTTTTGTTACTTAATTATGGCAGAACGGCTGAACCGAATTGGTAGAAATTTGGCCCAAGGATAGATTATTGTCTGGAATAACACCCATGAAATATGTAAGGTTGCCACGCGATAGATTTTGTTTTTCACTAAGGACGAATCCGATGAAAGTAAGCCGGTAGAAATGTAATATGCTCGTATGTGATGTCCCCCCGACCGATTACGGCCACGGCGGCCAATCTCATTGAGACTAGCTATCTGCGCGGGAGATATTATAGTACACAAGTGTACGCGCAGACACAATTGCACTCTCTATTCCTTATCACTCTCATATTCCGGTTGAACGACTGCTCGACACGACCAGAGAGAGTTATGGCGGAGGACCGACGGCTTTACGTGCTCTCCGAAGAACGGGGGTGAAACACCGCCAAATTCCCAACTTCGGGTTGTTACTGAGGCTTACTAAACAGAAAGATTAAATAACTAACTTGGCCCGACCCGGGACTCGAACCCAGGACCTCTCGGTGTGCGACTGTACATGCAGACATGTAGTGGTAGACCAGTGGTCAGAAGAAGTTGAGTCAGAAGTGGAACGCTAAACTTAGAGCAGGATTCTCTTTAATAAAACATTATTTAAGTCTAATGGCTTGGAATTTGTACAGTTAATTATACCTATCTAAGAGTTTATGAAAAATTAACTTCTCTTTCTCTGACGTCTTTTTAAATGTAATACCTAGTATTAGAACTTTATACATACTCGTAGAATGTATTTTCTTCGTAAATTTAATTATATAAATAAATTATTTCTTTTTGACGTGTGTTCAAATTGAGAAGAATAAATATATTCTATAAAATGGAAATATATATTTTGCGGAATTTAAATGCAAAAAATAATTATTGGAAATACGGAAAATTTTGTAATGTACATGTAAATTTTCATGGCAAAGTTGAATTTTATTTTATTGCTATTAAAAATTTTTCAGGCACGTTTGTCAACCTTAATTGAAATCATAATTATAATTCTAAACAATGTTTCCGACTCAGCATAATAATTAAGCTTTTAAATGACAATAATAATATTAATATAATGAATGAATTAATTAATTTGTTAAGAGGGGTTCCTAATGAACTTTTGTCATAATTAGGTAATTATATTCTTAATAGCTATCATATGGCCATTATGGCTTGTTCTCGACAGTAAAACGTAATAAGAACTGGGAATTGAACCCAGAACTTTTTAACATAAAGCTATCTACTACCCTAAATAAATCTGACATTGTAGTAATTTATATAAGTATTATGTATAAAGTATTTGACTTAATAAGTATTACAAAATATAATAATATGATGTTCGGAAAATCACAAAAAAATTGTAGTCTCTAATACCACTATATGTATACGATTATTGGGTACGGATTTTTTGCTTAATATTATGTATAAATAGTGTATTGCCATTTTTAAATTAAAATTTTGGCAATGAAAGTACTTATGTATAAATACGTATTTTTCAGATGTCTTGAACTATTCAATTTTTGCCGTCATATTTTGTGTTTAAAAAAATGACAACTCAATGCTAAGTTTCAAACCTTTGATAACATCAATTAGAAACAAATATAAACTAAGAAAATGGCGAAGTGTGATTTTCTCGTACACCGGAAGGTACCTATCAGAAAACATTAAATTATATAAAAAGTAAAATGAAGTTTCACCATATTAATTGTAACGACTGTAATGCAATAAATGGGTTTGATTTAATATAAAGATATTTTTTTTATTTTTTACCGTATTCTAGCCCTTTAATCCATATGCATAAAAAAAGTCCGTCATCTTTCTGTGTTTCTGTGTTCTGCCTTCTAATTTCGTTATGAGATTCGAATAGCCTATTCAAATGTATTCTATCATGATCACCACTATGCTAATTAACTAGACTAGACTTAAAATAGGTTTTAGTTTTGTAAAGCGCTTTTTAATTTGTTTGGAAACTTGCGCGTTGTGTAAAGGAGCAAAACTTTTACTTCATTAAGACGGACTTTGAAACTTTACAGCTGCTGATATATCTTCGTTAACCGTCGTTAGAGGAAGAGTAAAATATGAAGGACGAGGTTTTATTTTACAAGTGTCTCTTTGTTTTTTGATTTATTTTGTTGAAAGGAAAAACCTTAGTAGGCTAAATAAGATAAAATTAACTATCTTTTGTTATAATTTCCATTTTTACATCTTAGACTAGATCACCGAAACAACAAAAACATTTAACTAAATTGAGTAAGCCCTTTTAAAAATTCTGCTGAAGTTAGTAAAAAACTAGTATAAAAAGTAATAATATTAACATTGATAAAAAACACTTTTTTAGCAATTATATTATTATATTATTCTTATATTTAATTATATATTTGAATTTACTATAAATTCTATTCAATTTTCTACTTATACTTTGAAGCTATTAACTTAGCTTCAGATTAATTCATTAAACTATAATAATTAATTTGTTATTCATAAAGGTAAGATGATTTGAATATTTATAGTAAAAATGCGCAAAGATATGCTCACAGTAATTTCCATCTCTATTTGACGAGAATATTAAAAACTTAATTTTACCTGTTGATAAAACTGCCTCTCTTGATTTTGTGCGCCCAACCCTAGCGCCAGTCCGATGTAGCCAAGCGTCAGGGACGCAGCCATACCCAGCGCTATAGAACGCGCTATCGGCATCATTGTATGCACCATCTGTAACAAAAAATATTAATATAGAATTATATTGTATAAATTAATTTAAATAATATATATATTTTATATTTTTTTCTTATTTTTTTTATTATTATTATATTATTTAAATCGTCAACTTTAGTATAATTATTCATTTGTTCTGCCTATTTTTTTTTCTTTCGTTTATTAGTTTAATTTAGTTATTTTTGTTTTTATTTTAATTTTTGTTTACTTAGTCACAATATAAAAATAAGCAAGCTGTAGTATCCTATAATTGAAGGAGCACACATAATTATTGTGTTTTATAATAACTTTGTATTTTTTTAAAACGTGTTTATTCTTTGTTGGAGACTCTTATTAAAAATAAAATAAATAAATAAAATATTTAATTCTTAAATATTTTTAATTTAGTCATCAAAATCTATAGGTTTCTTCGTAATTTGGTCACAGACAGACAGACAAAAATTCTAAAAACTATATATTCGGCCTTTGTATTGATAATAATGATTATTTCACTTATTGAATTTTTTTTATTTTCCAAAAAAATATTCAATCTACAGATTCTAATAGTTAAAATTTTATTAAGTATATGTGTAAATTAATTTATTATACAAGTATTATGTAGAGATAGAAATCACTACATAATATAAAACAAAGTCGCTTTCTCTGTCCCTATATCCCTATGTATGCTTAAATCTTTAAAACTACGCAACGGATTTTGTTGCAACGGTTTTTTTTAATAGATAGAGTGATTCAAGAGGAAGGTTTATATGCATAACTAGCGGATCCCGCGGCTTTGCCTGTGCTAAATCTAGGGAAGAGCCCGTGCGAAGTGAGGGCGTGTCGCTAGTATTTTATAAATATAGAACCCTTTTTAACATCCCACTACTAGGCACGGGCAACTCTCAACGTGAGGATTACGCATAGTCCACCGCAAACAGTTCTATTAAAAACATTTTAGTTAAATTATGTTATATTTTCTTAGGTTTACGCGAATATTTGACATAATAAATGAAACTATCTTTTTTTTGATTTATTATGAATTTTCGTTCCCGACGTTTCGAATGCTTTACAGCAATCATGGTCACGGGAGAGACTATTATGTTTACATTTTTTTGTTTATTTAGTTTGGCCATCACATGCATTGAAAAATGAAAGTTCTATTTAATTAATTATTATTGAATCTTAACAGTCAAGTCTTGTACAAACAGTAATTATAGTAATAAAATCTACCTTGAAAATTACTTTGGAAAAATACGGATGGACCAAAAAAACCTCCGTTCACTGCACCTTTTAAACATGATCCATTAAAACGTTTTAATTGTAAAATCTTCCTACAATACTCAGTGCGAATTAAAACAAAACTAGCACTAGAGATTTCCAACTGAAGTTTCGAATGAAAGTGGATATTCTCCCGTCTTTGCAAGAAAATAGAGATTGCACTTAAACGAAAATTCACTGTTTCAATTGTAAAACTTTAAATGAATATTTTGAGGGAAAGTATAAAATGATATTGTATTTGTATTCAGCCCTTATTCACCATCCCACTGTTGGGCACTCCCTCAATGCGAGGGGGATCATGCCATAGTCCACCACGCTGCCCTCGTGCGGGTTGGCGGACAAATAAATAAATAAAAATAAAATAAAAAATCATTATTGGAAACGTTTTTTACAATATACAAATTATGTATGATAAGGGCTACAGTAGTTACAAACAGTGTCGTAGCCATTAATATAATTTTTTTCCAAATCAAAATAATTTCATCAGTTTAGATTGTCTGTAGAAACCTCCAGACTAGTATAATGTAGTGGATCTTCACATAATATTTAATAGGCCAGTTAAACTGTAATTTTTATAACGGTTCAAAATCATCAGGCATCACAAATACAAAGTTGACCAAAAAAAAGATGTAACGACGAAAATTTGCATATTCAAATGCAACTTTTAGAATATTATTCATGTGCAGAATGAAGGCATACATTTTTGAATACGTTATTTAACCCAACTGCGAGGCAGTTTAAAAGTCTTTTAAAGTCTTGGAAATTAAATGATGAAGTTCATACATTTCAAAATTACTTTGAACGAAAAATTAACGTACAAACAGCTTTAGTTTTGTTAGTAAACTTTTACGAGGAAAACAGCAAACTCGAAATCTTTTGCGCCTTTTGTAGCTTATATCCGTAGGTATAGCTTGTGGTTTTATTCATGGAGTTAACAAAAGATATTATAGCGTAAAACTTCAAAGGGTTTTTAGTCGTTTTTCTAGTTAACTTATTTGCTGCAGTAACAAGTAAGTAAATAATTTAACAAATAAAAATATATTATTATATAATAACTATACAACATGCTTGCCGCGTCTCTGACAAATTAGGCTTGTTTCATTTAAATTGTGTAAGAGCCTGCGGCGGTTAAAGCGGCAGTTAAAACATTTGTTATGCTTCATAATTTTATCAACCAACTTCAAAATGGAAGAGGTTTTGTTTAAACCAATTTAGATAATATTTTTGTATGAAAGCGTTTTTCTAATTTGTTAATTTTCTAACTTCTAATTCGGTCCCATTTAAATTTGAAAATGAAAATCCACTAATGAGTGTAGAAAATAATTTTAAAATCCTGTTTTTCTTTTGCTACTGCGTCTTTATTAAAAAGTAACAATAAAAACTTAAATACATATTTCTATAGCATCTCTAAGTATCAAAAAAACTGTTATAATTATTCCCACAGATTTTTCTGTATTAAAGATTATACTGTTACTTCTTTACAAAGTACAAAACAAAGTTGCTTCCCGCCGTCAACGTATTTTAATGCGATTTTCATCAATAGATCGAGAGATTCAAGAGGAAGAAATAAAAAAGGCCGAGAAAATGTCTCATTTCTGAAAAATCTGAAGGTACTTATCATTAAAACGTGTTAAACGAAAAAAATATAAAAAAAGAAAGTAAGCACAATTAATAAAATTTCCAGCCTAAAGCTTTTAGCGTTAATCAAGTCGCCCAGTGGCTTTGAAAACATATTTTCTTGTAAAAGTTCGTGCCAATTGAATTTCTGAAAATACTTTCATCAAAATATTGACAGTTCCATACAGATAGGTGATTACCCTGGTCAAAATATTTTCGAAAACTTGCTAGGTTTTTCTCAGACATGCAGGTTTCCTCGCGATATTTTCCTTCACCGTAAGACAAGGTTTCCTCGCGATATTTTCCTTCACCGTAAGACAAGTGGTAATCATGATAGAAAGATAGAGAGAGACCCGGATTTGAACCCGCACTCGGTTATCCAAGCGAGCGCGTTACTGCTGGGCTACCACATTTCTGAAAAATCGCATCTAGGCACGAACTCAAGCTGAGCGAGTCACTAGTATTTAATAAATAACCATAATATCACCCTAGACGTTAATAAAACTGTCACGTGAATATATGTTAAGTGATATATCTCAATGTGGCGACAGTTGGACTACAATCACAAAGCACTTAATTAGAATGTTTGTCTTCTCATAGGCAATCATCATTGTATAATAAGTTATTTTAGAAACTATAAACTATATTGTTGAGATACATTGATGTAAAATTATTAAAGTAAACGGAAGAAAAAAGTGCTCGGAATCGATTTAAAAAATCGATTAATTTCGGTTTGTGTTAATTTATTGCACGATCATTAACTGGTTATTAAAAAGTAACGGTTTAGTAAAACGAAATTTTTATAGTTGTAGGTTCTTAGAGAAAGATTAAGCTTAGGTTTTGAAATTTTTCTTGCTTTTCCAAAGTATGGCAACAAAGTAAAATTTTTGTAAAAAACATAGTATATATACTAATTTGTGCGTATAGTTCGTACGTACATTTAGTAGATAATATTATAAAGTCTGTGATTATATCTAGCACTTAGGGATACGCCTGATCAAAATGAGGGCTATTTACTACTTACTAGTAAATTTTAATTATTATATACAAAAATTATACTCGACCAAAAATTGAACTTGGGACTTCTAACAATCTGCTAAAGGTCAACTATAAATAAAGTGATATATATTTTATTAATATTAAAACAAAGCAATTTAGTTATACAGGCCATTTTCGATCTATTTGAACCGTTCCTCTCCACATGCCATTAGTCCAGATGGAGAGCCCTACATGCGAAATTGGATTTTCAATGGAAGTGGTCTTTTTCTCGTTCAATAAACTGCAAGAATTGATTGTAACTGACCGACAGTTGCAAAATAGTTAAATGTTACAGAGAAAGCAATTTTATTTATTGCTATTAGTGTGGTACTCTGTCATAATGGCGTTACTCACGAGTTCGATTACTGTAGAAGGAAATCTTTGACATGGTTGTAAGTGTCGATAACGATCTTATATTTAATTGGTAGTTTATTTGAAAGGTTACAAAGAGAAGAAGAGATTCCAAATATTATAATAAAATATATTCATTATATACTTATTTCTTAAGTAAAAACAGAGTATAAAATCTAATTACTACATTTGCTTTTTAAAAAGTACTTGATTTAATTCATTTCTCTTTTTCAGTGGCTCCTTGAAGTGCCTTTTGTGAGAAAGAACAGAAATAAATTATTTATGGAATCGAGATAAGTACATAAATAAATGAATGAAATTGACTTTTTTGTTATTGTCATCCAACCTACATGTCTTAGAATAAAATCGTAATTCATAGAGCGTGTCGCTACGCCAGAGGTCGTTCGACTTATGCTTAAAGACTTTTTGTCTTTACCGTAAGCATCTTGCTTTATTAATAATACTATTCATTATTTTGTATCACAGTTTCATTTATAAACATCCATTTTAACATATTTATATTTGGCGTGACAATAGCTGTTCATTCGGTTGCTGCGGAAAATATATCATTTCTGTGAAATCAAACTAACCGTTTAAACGTAACTAGGGATGAATCTGAAAGGAGCAGGGCAAGTCTATATCACTACATAAATAATTTTTGAATAAAAATGAAAACTGACTTCAAAACGTTACAAATCGAAACTAAAAGAAAGAAATAATTTTAATTACTTAGTTATTGTTGGAGTCGGTGCCTTACCTTACCTTCTATTATCAATCAACCTAATATCCTGAAGGAATACGACTATCAGTTCATAAGTGCGTATGATATTAAAAGAATTTTCTTTCAGCTCCTAACCGTTGAGGAGATATACCTTATATCATCACAAATTCTTGAACAGCTTTAGAAAATATATTAGGAAATATATGAAAAACGTAATAAGTGCCTATAAAATTTGAGAGTTGCCTTCGATTTCCCTGGGATCCCATCATCAGATCGTGACTTGGTGACTATGGGACCAACTGGAAACTATACCCTTTCAAACAAAAAAAGAATTTTTCAAATCGGTCCAGCCATCGTCGAGTAATCGGGGAACATACATAAAAAAAAAGTCCCCGACGAATTGAGAACCTCCTCCTTTTTTTGAAGTCGGTTAATAATATAAAACTAAGTCGTCCCGCTGTCTGTCTGTCGCTATGTATAATTAGAGCTTTAAAACTACACAACGGATTTTGATGCGGTTTATTTTATTAGATAGAGTGATTCAAGAGGAAGGTTTATGTACAACTAACTAATATAAATTGCTTGTTATATAAATCTTCATACTATACCTCTAATAGTGTTGATGACTCTTGAAATCATAGCAACAAAATTATTAAATGACCTTATCTACTGTGAAAATAATTGGGCCCATCCGGTGTGAGAGTTTCACGTTTGAGAAAGCTTTTGGTAGAGAGCTTTATTAAAATCAACAAACAAGTGATATTTAAGCTACAAATAAGCTAAGCTAAGTTAAGCAGGAAAATAATAGTTGAGTTGTTTAATTTTCTTTGATACGCCTATAAAATCTAATATTCTTAATTTTTCTAAATATAAATAATAATTTTGTGTCACTGTGTTTGTTATCGAACTTCTCCGAAAGGACTTGAACTTCTTTTATTTTTATTTTTAATATTTTTATATATTTTCTATTTTTGATTTGTTAATTTCATTTGTTAAACTCGGATTTTGTACTCCAGTCATTGGTGTTTATATTTATAATATGTATGTTTTTAAAATTATATATCTAGTATATCAACTGCCTGGTATCTGTAACACAAGCTTCTTTCGTAGCTTATCACGGAACTAGATGGCGCTGTGTGTTAAATTAAAGTTAAATACTTAGCTCGTCACTTCCTCAATCTGGGTTAAAAGATGTCAAATTTTTAATTTCTCAAAGAAACATCAAAGAACGTTAAACGCCATTCTTAATTTATATAAAAAGAACAAAGGTTATAGAATAATTACAAATACAAAAATAAACATATTATTTATTTTTCAACACCGTAGCGTAAGCAAAATCTTTATCCAATGCATTATATATTAGTTACAATATGTCTATACGTTCACAAAGCAGATATTCTTAATCGTAGGTACTCTGTTACTAAGCAAAATTATTCATTAATTATCTAACTAATATTGTTCAATGTATGCTTAAAACATTAATATTATGTATAACAAGTATAGATAACTTTGCTGTTAAAATGTTATATAAATTTTCGAAGCGTTAAGCTTTTAGCCATGTTAGTTATTAATAAGGATATTATGTACACAAATAAAGACTTAAAAATAAGATTTAGCATCTTTTCATATATTATTATGTGAGGAGTTCTTGTAAATAATAATAATCTTTTTATTATTTCGTGTATTTTGGAAGCAGTTACTTAAAGTTATTACAGTTAAAAGAGTGAAGTTAACAAATGTTAGTAAAATCTTAATACATGACATTTAAACCTTTAAATTAATCTTTAATCATCTTTGATATTTGCCTGAAGAAGGGTTATGCAAATCAACACTAATTATGCTCAGTCAGGCTTACCGTAAACAACACGTTTCGTTAACATTATGTTGGTATTATTCGACATTCTGCTTAACATCGTTTAAATATTTGTTTCAATTACATGCGAACTATAATCTATATAAACAAAACTGAAGCGCCGAAATATATGTATATATATAATATACGCGCATAACTTCGCAACGATTGCAACATAATGGGTAATTCTGTTTTGTTTTCGTTATTGTCATGACAAGATTCGTATAAACGAAAAAAAATTTTTTTTTAAATCAATAATATGAAAATTGAGTGAGTGAAACAAAATACTTGCATATATCTTCAATATATTGACAAATTGACGTTGCGGATACGTGTCGATCGGTCTGTGATCGCACCGACTCAATTAATAACCGAATAAATCACCGAAAAAGGAAACCATTGGATAGATTTTGATGAAATTTTATGTAATGATAGCTAGTTATCCAGATAAACATATAGAATACTTTTTACTGCGGAAAGAAATATCATTTCTGGAAAATCTATACTAAATGTCCAAACGTATCTAGTGACGGACCCGACGGAAGCGAGGGTGAAGCACTAATACTAAACATCATATAATTAATGAACTCACTTTACCTACAAATACCTACTTCCTATAATACATATAAAAATTACCTACTTCATTCAGGTATTCCTCAAGCTTCTTTTGAAACTTTACCTTTTTGTTTGAAAATTGATAAGATAACTTATTATGGACATTTAATTTCTCATCGTATATTTAATAATTGTTCAAATAATTATAAGTATTCAGAAATATCTAATCAAGGAATGTTAAAATTAAAAATTAATAGAAAATTTATCGATATCGTTTAAAGATTAATTTTGCTTTCATAATAAATTAAGTTCATTTTAGAAAGTGATCCTTACTAATATTATAAATGCGAAATTAACTCTGTCTGTCCGTCTGTCGCGCTTTCACGTCAAAACTTATTTAAATAAAAATTGGTACACAGATACTACCTAAGAAAGTACATTATGTTACTTTTCAAGGCGAAAAAAGGGTTGTAAGGGGCTGAATTAGGGGATGAAAATGTATATGTAAATTACATCATTTGTAAAACTAGGAACTTATAACTTATTTTTTAAGCCTTCGATTAGATATAAATAAATAAGACGTTCAAAGTTTGTAAAAAACTTATCTATACCTAGTGAAATAAAAAGAAAATTAAATATTTAAGAACCACGTATTAAAGTTGATTACAAGAACGATTGAAAAGAAGAAACCATAACAGGTTAAAAACGAACTTTCAGATGAGCTTGTAGAGAATTAAAATAAAACTGACTAGCATTTAATAAAAAGTTCGCACAACAAACTAAATTATAGTCACCGAGTTCGAATTGTTGGCATATTAAGTTTTTCTTGGTTTTTCTTATAGTACCAGACAATCTTTGCAATGAAATCGTCTAGTTAAAAATTATACTTGTGTTATAGATATCAGATAGTTGATACACTACTCATATATATCTTATAACACATACGTATTATAAATATAAATACTTGAACTTGGTACTCTAACCAACGTTTGTGCTCAACAAATGAATGCCCCCAGCGGGACTCGAACCCACGACCGCTGGCGCAGAAAGTAGGCTCACCACAAAGTAAGCCAAACGTGTCGTGCTGTGGTTACCAGATAGTTATCTACATATTATATAACTTTAAATCCACACATAAAGTAAATATTTTTTTGTCAACCTATGGCCCATTTAATGAACCCGTTTTTCTATTTCGGCCGACAACTCTCAAAATATTCGGTTAATCAATAAAATGCATGTTCTATAAATCGTAAACGGTAATTTTTACAAAAAAGTTTACAGAAAATAAAAGATACGAAATTTTATTCTCTACAGTAATGGTAAGAATAACTTTAGTCCTAAAGTGCATAGTTTCCGAGATATCGGCCAAAAACTTTTATTCAAGATTGCGATCGAAGCTCCACCTGGATCTGTCAGCATTTTGTGATTTTATGGTCAGTAAGTGACCCTTAACCTAAAAAAAAAAATTAAAATTGAATCGGAAATTTAGTGCGAGGTTAAATTCTTTATTTACTGGCCTAATAATATTACAAATAATAACGTCAAGAGTGGTGAAATCCTTGTCCATCTGTCTTTCCAAGACTATATACATAGTATAACTTTTGTAATACTTAAATAATAATTATAGGTTTATAGTAAACATAATTTTAATTTGTGCCTAAATTTATACTACGTGAATTACGTAAATGCCCCACATTCTTAGCGTTTCAAGCACGGTTAATTGTATAATAGGGTAAAGACCGCTTTGTAGAGAACTGTAAGTTGTTACGAGTGCTAGATTATAAGTACCTATACGAAATTACATTTTGTATAATGTTATAATCTTCGTCACAGAAACCTCAAGTTTCGGAAAAATCATGTATATTTTCATTTAAAAAATAAAAAAACTTTAAATATTGATACAAACAATTTAGTATACCTAAATACTCATATGTATATCGTTTGTCTTTTACCACTAAAAAATTCTTGCTATAGGTCCTAAAGCTTTAGTCAAAAAATGCGCATTTACAAAAAATACGAAATATATAACGTTTTCTAGAATAGTTAGCAATTTGTATATTTCCACATTAAAAAGATAATTTACAGTACATTTTTTTTTCATAATATTTTAGCTTCTTCATACGTCTCACATAAGAATTATATGCGTGTCCATACACAGGCACCAGGCGGAGCCGCTGCCTAGCATGCAGAATTGCTTCAAGATAAAAACTTGAGAAAAGCATATTGATTTATGGCCGAGTCTGCAGCAAGATAAAAACACTACTATAGTTCTTCTCTGATATCAGAATGGACTGTGTAGCAACCCTTTGGCTATGTGGTCTGCTTCGGCATCTACCGGGCCGTTGGGGCAACGTGGTTAAACAATAGTTTTTAATAGTTAAGTAGTAATAGTGCTTAAGCTATTCTACGACATCCCCATAAACGAGGAGGTTTAATGGGTATTACTGACTTCTTGTAAGCCGGTAAATCCCTCATAGTAATTTTCATTTCCTAACGTAAAAAAGGGGAATCCACAGGCAGTAACTAGTTAATTATTCGAATTAAATACTAATACACTTGCCTTACATTAATATTCATATTCGCAACCCCTACGAAGGTCCTCAAAATATAATAGTTACATCACAATTATGACATCCAAATAATCTTTATGCTAATTTATCTTGTGAAGCCGTCGTAAGGGCTTTTAGTTCATTTAACTCGTTTGGGTTGTTTGTTTGTTCGTTTTAAAGCTAGTTCAAATACCATGGAAATAAGGCAAAAAGTCTAATTGTATTAAACTTAAAGCTCAAATTTTATTTCAATGTGTATTTACTTTATTTTCTCACTCGAATTAGCACTTTGGTTCGGATCTTCCCTTATTAGATTTTTAAAGCTACGATGGACCAAAATTAAAATTATCTTAATTCAGCCCTTAACTACGAGTATGTCTGTGCTAAAATTGTATCGATTAGTTACCGACTATGCATTTGTAACGAAAAAATGCTATTTATATACTTACGTAGTTTAATTAAGGACTTATAATTTTTATTGTTTCTATTATGTCTTAAAAGAACAAAGAAAATCTTAAATCAATAATATGTAGGTACTTTATTAATTTCAATCAAATATTAGTAATTTCTTAGCTGATTTACTCGAATATTTGATATGAATATATACATTAAATATTTTTTTGGAAAGTTTATTGAAGTTAGTCATTATTATTGACACAGAGGCCCAATCTATATTTTTCTCAATTTTTGTTTGTCTGTGACCGCATCGCGAAAAAGCCAGTGGATGGAATTTGATGTGATATGTTGATAGCTGGCTATTCAGGTTAATATATAGGACCCGAGAAAATATATCATCTCAGGTTATTATCATACCTAGGAACGACCCCGAGAGTGTGCTAAGTTTAAAATCATTTTTTTTACATAATACTTTCTTAGGTTTACGAGAATGTTTGACATTGTAAATCTAGAAACTATCTTTTCGGATTTTTATATCTTTTATAATTTTTTTTTCGAATGCTTTACAGCAATCATGGTCGCGGGAGAGACATGAGAATGATGGTCACTTTTTTTTCCATGGGTAGGTCATTACGGTTTTAGGTTCCTGACGATTTAAATGTTTTACAGGCATATTTTATGTTATTAAGAAGCAGTTGGTAAAAATACAAGAACATTTCCCCGAGAAAGTTTAGAAAGTGTAAAATTTCTTTGGGTAAAACATTAAATTATAGGTCTTGTGTAGCACTTACATTACCTGCTTAAATTACTTTAAAAGTGGGTGGAACAAAGTGAGTTAACTTTTTAAGAAATTGTTTCCACTTAAGACTTTGTAAAGAAATCCTTGACCTGCATTCTATTTTCAGATTTTTTGAGAGTATTAGACTTATATCATTTACTTTCTTTCAATATACTCTGTCAAAATTTACAACCTAATAGTTAGCATAAGCAAAACTATGAGCAAAATTAGTAGCCGATTCTAAGACAACTTTCTTTGAAGCAAAATAGTCAAATTTTGTTAATTTTTGAGT
This sequence comes from Boloria selene, assembly GCA_905231865.2. Taxonomy (NCBI): domain Eukaryota; kingdom Metazoa; phylum Arthropoda; class Insecta; order Lepidoptera; family Nymphalidae; genus Boloria; species Boloria selene. The sequence goes on from HG993145.1 coordinate 1,542,125, forward strand.
ATTAGGTATATTGTATTATTGAACAAGGCAATAAGTTTGTCTATTAAACTAGTACGTCTTAATTAAGCTAGTACGTATCCAGAATTTTAAGCTGCAAATTATGCGGCCCTGGGTTCGAGTCCTGAACTAAGATAAAATGTTGATAGATTTTTTTCCATGATGGATGGACTAATCTAACAGAGTCTCAGAGATAATGCCGGCAAATACTTAGGAATACAGTAAACAATAATATAAAACTAAATGTCACTTTAACTTACCAATATAAGAGCAAATAGTGGTAGAGGTGCGTGATGTGTAGCCATAAGTGCGCCAGTACCAAGGCATATAGTGACGAGAATAGAGCCTGTTAATGCGAGGGCTTCCCATTCTGCCGCCGCCGGTAACAATGCCATAGCCAGGACGATCGTCAATACGAATACCACCACTGAGAGTACTGATATGGCAGTGACTTGGGGTGATAATGCCTGAAACAAGAAGCTAGATTTAAAACATTTCGTAACGTATAGTTCGCGTCACGTAAAAAGAACGCTGGAAGAAAGTGGTATGGGTACATTCGCATACGAAATTACTTTTAATTAATTTTAATTATTTTATTTTTGAACTAGCCTTTCGCTCGCGACGTATATCGGTTATTGGCAGGAACATTGAAAAATATATTAGATAGAACGTTATTAAATAGAATTCTATTAATTAATAAAATAGATACTTTTGATTCAGTGTAGAATGTTTAATCTACTTACAAAAAAATTAAATTATTCATTTAATATAGTTTTTAAAATTATTAACTGCATTACTATCAAACTCTCTCTCTCTCTCTCTCTCTATAAAACAATATACATCATAAATATTTTTTTTATATTTTTTATATAAAACCATTTCGTAATTAATAACTTTTGTGTGCGCGATGGTATTTTAAACAGACGAACCAATAGCGAGCCGGAAAGCATGCGGCGCGTACCTCGAGTTCCCGCGCACGGAGTCTATTACCAAATTGGCCGATAAATCGCCTCTGCGCAACTTGACAGCCAGCGTTCATTTTACATGACGTGAATTATAACGTAAAAACATTGCAATCGGTCTTCTAATGTTTGTATTCAGTTCTTTTTAACGTTCCACTACTGGTCTGCGCCCTTTAATACGACGAAGGGGATCAGGCTATAGTCCATCACGCTGGCCTAGTGCGAATTGGCGGACTTCACATGTCTTTCGAAAACTTGCTATGTTCTCTCATGTTTTCCTTTACCGTAAGACCACAGAGGTGCGAGACCCGGACTTGAACCTGCATCACACGGTTATCCAAGCAAGCGCGTTACCACTGGGCTTCCATTGTCATAGTCAAATAGCGAGTAGAAATTGGATGAAAATTTTTAAACGGATAAACGGATGACCTTGTGTAAGGCTTATGTACTGATAGTTAAGCCCATACTCTTAATATGCGAAAAGTTACATTGATATGTGAATTTGCTAGTTTAGCATTTGTAATGTAAATGTTTTTTAAATTTACAGCAGTAAAATCAGCAAATATTATTATTATGCGAACGAAGCAAGCCCTAACACTATCCCACAACCTGAGCATATTGTTTACCTACTGAAAATCTATCACACCTATAGATTTGTGCTTTAACATAGTAATTTAACTTCATATATACATGTGCTATCTGTCAAAAAATATCATTTTATAACCATTAAAAATGAACATTAACATTGTGTTTGTTAGATAGAATGTTATTGTACTACTAACGTAACTTAAAAACTATTGTCCGTTAGAAAAATTAAGCGTGCCCTCACAAAGCTCAGCTTTTTGCTATATATACCTTCATGTAGAGACACGACGCGTAAGGATTTAAAGATACTAAGACCATAGATACCTACGTATATATATTCTTCTTTGTCATACACTTAGCCTTTTCTCATGCACTAATTAATATATTATTGACAGATATAATTGACCTCTCCTACAAAATAGAAGTAAATAAAAGAAATAAAACAGGAAATTTCATTAGTGACAGGAAGTAGTCATTAACGAGCGGATGTAAATATACATATATGTATGTATAAAGCTAGAACATCGTAGAAACTTTATACATACATAGGTATATATATCTATACATATTACTTACAGTTGGTTGTCTTAGTCTAGCATAGAATTAGTTCAAAAACTTCTTCATTTTTGTGAAATTCGTTATAGAAAAATTCTAATTAATTCAACAAACATTCGAGCAAAGCGAGGGTGGATAACTAGTAAAGTATAATAAATAAATAAATAAATAATATATATGTTGGTACATTATTACACACAGCGCCATCTAGTTCCTTCGTGAAGCTTGTGTTACTTATACCAGATAGACTACTACAAATATAAGTTTAAATACATTCATATTATAAATTTAAACACCCATGACTGGAGTACAAACATCCGAGTTTTACAAATGAATGCCCCCAGCGGTCACTACAAACTGCCCCTAACGTGTCGACAAATAACAAGCAATCAATAAATATCCGAACAACTAATTCAATAATCTACATAAAAGCAAAAAAAATCCGTTGTGTATGTAGTGGAGTGCATTACTAATGGAGTTACATACAATTTAAACTGTTCGGAAATATTTTAAAATTTTAATTGGTTGTTAAAATCAATTGGCGTTTTAACACTAATATATACAAAATGTTTTCTGGTTAATTAAATTAATAAATGTATATTATTTATAACAAAGAGTAAAAAGTTGTCCAAAAAGAATCCTCAGTTTTTATTTCTATATTAAAAATACGGACAAGTAAAGTAAGAAATTACGGAAGAAAATTTATAACTACTTTACAACAATATCACTATTAAGATTTTCCCTAAAAATACGTATACAATGATGTGTTCAAATATTAATTCAGCAAAGGTACAAAAATTTCAGAAAGGGTAGGTCTGTAACATTGAGACATCTAAAACCTTAGTCTCTCCCATGACCATGATTACTGAAAGCATTCGAAACGTCGCGAACCAAAAATCTAAATAAATCTGCCACAAGTTCCGTAAAGAAAACAACATGTTTAAAAATATGCATTCTGTAGAAATTTTAAAAACTACTCTGAATAGAAATATAAATTTATTTTATTTAAAGTGTCACAACAAAGGAAACCAAGAAATTTTACAGCGTTGGTCTTCAAATATGAAAGTTAACAATCAGTACTTGTGAGATAACAAAATAGTTGTCAGTTTCAGTAGTTTTCAGGAAACACAACACAAACACAAAAGCTAAGCCGAAGGCTTTTGCCTCGAATCTCTTGTTGACTGTCACCGTCATTATTTATTTACCAGTGACTCACAGTGTCAGTCGGGTTTGTTTTGTAGTATAAATAAATAAATAGGTTGGGACATGTTTTACAACACGGTAATACGGATACCAGATAGTTGATATACTACACATATAAATTTTAAATACATACATACAATAAATATTAACCCATGACTGGAGAACAAACATTCGTGCTCAACAAATGAATGCCCCCAGCGGGACTCGAACCCGCGACCGCTGGCGCAGAAAGTTCGCACTGCCAACTGAGCCAAACGTGTCGTCAAGTATGTTTAGCATGTTTAGTATAGATTTCTAGAGATAAGATATTAAACCGGAATTAAAATATTTGAATTTCATAATATCGTTATACTAAATGTCATCAATATCGGTCCAGCGCTTTTCGTGCGATGCGGTCACTGACCGACAGAGAGATTTTTAAAAACTAAAGATTCGTTTTCTGTATCAATAAGAGTGGTTATTTCAATAAGAATTTCAAAAAACTATTTCATATACATGCACTTTAGAATTTTATTTCAATTATTTATAAAAATAAGTCCATCTTATGCAGGACTTCAACTGGGATACATCTACTATCTACTTATCTTCATATATACGAGTAACATTGCTTACGAAACTAAAAAATCAAAATAAAGATCTGGAATTTAGGTCAGGACCTGCGCTTCGTATTTCCTGAAACCCTTAATTACATAATATACTACGCACACGCTATAGACGCACATGGCTCGCACCATAAAAGTCAAGTTATCAGATCTTTTGTAGAGCCAAGCTTCTAACTCTACACTCTCTCTACAAGCCCTAACTTCTCAAACTCAAACATTTCGCCACATTCACATAGGCGTAAGGTGAAAAATATATTCACTGTTCATTAATTTTCTGTTATATAATAGCTGTTCTTGTAGTAACGAATAAAAATATATAATTTGAGTGTTGGAGGTCAAATTCTAACACTTCAAAAAATTCCTGAAGTAAAAACTGTTTAGTAATAATCATAAAAGCTTAGTAAAAAGCTCTGCAAAAAGCGAATCACAAAATTTTCCAAAAATTTTATATTCATTATGTACAGAAAAGATAATTTATTTTCAGAATATTCCAGTCCGTTGTTATTCAAAGCCGACACCATGCTTTGGACTTGACGTTTTGTCGTTATCTTTCAGAAGATTAATAATGTGAAAACAACGGTATACGGTAGAAGTGGAATATAATAATAAATAAGTTGGGACATTATTACATACAGCGGCATCAAGTTCCGTGGTAAGGGGTCGTCCATAAATCACGTGATGTTTGAATGGGGGGGGAGGGGGTTCGGAAAAAATCACGAAATATCACCAGGAGGGAGGGGGGGTGTACCGAGTTATCACGTGATTTTTTTTTCGCCGAATTTTTATAATAATAAGCCTAGTCACCTCCAAAACTTCTCTGAAAAGACCTGTACGCAAACTACTATTGCAAGAAATGGCACTATTAAAAGCTATGCTATGCTTTAAAAAATCGTGTATTATAAATTCTTCATAACAGATGATGAGACCAATAGGATGGGCCAAACATTCCTCCAGACACACGAAGCGTCGCTATTAGTAAGAATGGAAGTGTAATAATGAACCGATTGGTCTTAATTGCTTTGGATTACTTATAAAAAGTATTGAAATACTTCCATTAATATCATGTTTAAAAATTAAGACATACATAAACTATAAGTAACGTTACATTGTTATAGTAGTAGTTATAAGTTACAGACGGACGAATTATACATTTTTAATAATATTCTCAAAAACTTTTACTATATTTACATATGTGAATATCAGCACTGAAAGTTTAAGAAAAGTGAATACTATTTTGACTTAACTTTAGCACCGGGTGATGTACCCAGTGCTCAAAGTTAATTGACCGTCGGCCGAAACTAGAGGGTATGCATACAGTCAAAGACCATACATAAACCACCTAATCCCAATGATTTTGTCAATGAGAAAAAAGAAAATTCTGGCAGGATTTTAGTCGAGTCGTAAAGATTCTGTAGGTGCTAGTACACAAAAAACTACGGAAAAAGGAGCAGTAGCCAGTAAGTATATTATGCGTCATTCCCAGTCACATAGGCTAGACTCATACTTCCGCATGACTCTTATGGAACCCAACTTGATGGACAAGGAAGGACAACAGATTTTGAAAAAATTTACTTTTAAAAAAGGCTGCAGAAGTCCACACAGAAGTGTGAAATAATAAGGTTACCGACAGCCATGAAGTCTTAGTAGAGTATGTCGTTATGTCGAGTAGAATGACAGAGCTTTATTCTATGACTTACCTTCTCCGCAGTAGCATAGCGACCATGTGTGAGAGAGCCAGTATTTGCTTCAGGTACAATAGTAAAATTTCACGATTATTATTTTGTCATTTATTCTTCTTAATTAGAATTTTTACATTTTTATCACGGTGCTTAATTTACCAAAATAATATTAGATACCTGTTAACCTTTATTTAAAAATAATATTCAGATTTTTTAAGGTACTTTGTAAAAAAATACACGTGATTTTAGGTGGGGGGGGGGGGGGTAATCTTAAACCTCACCACGTATCACCATGGGGGAGGGGGGGTCTAAAAAGTTGCTTAAAAACATCACGTGATTTATGGACGACCCCTAAGCTACGAGGCTTGTGATACCAGATAGTTTATGTACTAAATCAAATCAAATATTCTTTATTGCACACCAAACTTACATGAAACTTATTAATTAAAAAAAAGTACTACACATATATAAATTTTAAATACATACAAATATGTTTATATAGACTGGAGTACAAACATTCGTGCTCAACAAATAAAGGTCCTCAGTGGGACTCGAACCCACAACCGCTAGCGCAGAAAGCAGGGTCACTACCATCTGAGCCAAACATTTCGTCAACTATATTTACATTTCATTAGACGGTGGCTTGTAAAGTCATAGAATAGCCATATAGAGTAATTAAATGTCGGAAGCAGATTCTAAAATTTTATTTTTCCCATATTTTTCTAAGCTTTAAAATATATCTTGTGTTATTTTATGTTTCAAATACAGAAGTACCATGATCCGAGTATTTTTAAATTTAAATGTTTTATACATTATCTCGTAAATTTATTAAATTCTCTGAAATATTCAGGTTCCTTCACGAAGTTTTCCTTTACCGTAAAACAAGAAAATATATTATAAATGTAGGTGTCCTGTCCCGGGATATGATCCCGCTTCTTCACTTAGTTTATCACTGAGCTACCAATGCCTTACAATTTTATATTGTATGTATACGGTATAAAAATTACATGCATTATTAATCGACAGCAAGAAGTTCAACAAATTGCTAATGGCATCATGACCTTTTAAATGTCTTCTTTAAATACTAGTTGTGGTCGCGTGTTTTTATTAGAATTGTATACAACGATTGCTTTTTACTGCAAAGCTTATATCCAGCGTATTTTGAAGTAATTATTCTTTCTAGCTTTATATTTTAACCTTAGGCTTAGATTATTTTGATTGGTATAGGTTGGTATTTATATTGTACTAGTACTACTCCCGAGGTACATTTTAAAGGATAGTATAGAATATACTATATATATTGTATGTGTACAACAACTCCTGAAATAATTCATGACTCCTGAATTTTACGGAGGCTAACCAACTGCGCAGGATATAATATTATAGTGCTTGCATGTGCGTTTAGACTTAACGTGCACTTTATATTCCTATCACTCCACACTCCAGTGGGACAACTACTGAACACGACCTTTGTAAATATGGCTCAGGAATCCTGGGGGCGTAGGATTACGAACTATGAACTATGAACTGTTATAGCATGAATACTATAATCTTACTTTGACTATTCGTACCATGACGGATACAGGAACCAAAGTTCTACGTGTTAACTTTCTTAATGACTTAATATACTAAAAATGACGTAATACCAGGTTAATATAATATATAATTTATATTATACCCGGTTCTCAAACCCAGGACCTACAAATATGTGGTACATGCTTGCCACTACACCACCGTGGCACATTATAATATTCAAATTTTATGCAAGATTTAACAATATTTCTTTAGTAAATGTATATTTTATTCATAACAAAGTTAATTCATACTAGAAATTCTAATTAGGTTATTTCATCACAATATAATGTTATTGAAGTTAATAAAATTAAACAGGTTAAAATATTATATATTTCAATTTCTTAACACTTAACTCTATAATTTGTTCATTTATAAAGGGTAATTTTTACAATATCTAGACTGTAATTAAAATTTGAATTTAAGAAAATCCAGTGACAGCATTATTAATGTTTTCTGACGATAGACTAAACACCGAACGATTTGTTTTCAACACTAGGATTATTTCACTATACACAAAAACTGGCTGAAAATTAAAAAAACTCTATCATCTTTCGAAATTCTAAGTCGAATCTTTTTAATCTTTAATCTTTAATTTTTAATCTTTTATTTCATTAAATTAATTTTTTTTATCTTTTTAGGATAGTTATTCATACTTCAAGCGGGCGATGAAAGTGTGTGTGGAAATCTTTTCTCAAGTTGGGTAAGTATATAAAACGAGTGAAACATAGTTTTGTAATTTGTATGTACCTATATATAATTTATTTTTTACATTAAACGTACATTCATACATATGTACATATGTACATACGTACCTGGGGCCAACCCGAGCAAAGCGAGATGGCTACTTACTTTATAATATTACCGCGCGACGCTACTACCATTCCAAACAGTAAAGAAAAACATTCTAAAAACTATAGATTCGCTTTCTGTCACAATAATGACTATTCCAATAAAATTTCCAAAAAAAAAGGTAACAAATTATTAGCAAAAAAGTTGATAAAGCTCGTAGTCATTTATAACACAGTCAAAATTAAAAAAAACAAAATCACTTGTTTCTATGTTACAGTTTTCGTGACGATTATTAATCATGCTGTCACCAAAAAAATAAAGTATTGGAACGGGCTGGGCTTTTCTTTAAAAATATTCAATGAATATTATAAAAAAACTTTTGATTTAAAATATTTAACTTTGAGTAAGCTACAGGAACACAACACAGTATTTTGAAAAAAACATTTATCTTAAAAAAGAGGGAGCCCGTATTTAAGGTAGGTATTTAGCACGTGAATCGACTGTAATTACACAAATATCTTGTGATTTCTGAATCTACCGTAAAGTGCAAACATAAATTGCGAGATTGTCAGGAAGTGCTGAGTCCTAAAAGCTCTCTCCACATCTCTTTCGCTTCTATCATTGTGATTTTATTGTTATATAGACAGGTTTAGCGCCAGTAAAGTAGCCGGTTTCGCTAGTTAAAATAAATAAAACTTCTAAAATATAACCTCCTCCTTTTTTGAAGTCGGTTAGAAAGCTGCAAGTGAGAGTCCTGTCAAAATCGCTCCAGCCGTTTCAGAGCTTAGCCGGAACAAACAGACATACATACAAAAATTATAAAGATTGATTTTTTTGAGCTAGTACCGTATATACTTTTATATTACTTTTACATTTAGTGAAAAGCTGTTAATTACAAATTAAAAACAGACACTTCAATTTTATTTATATGTGTATGTAGACGTTTAGATTTATATATTATAATAATTTATTATTTTACTAATTGAGGTGAAGGATTTACTCGTAATAATTTTAATTTCGCAGAAAGTATTATCGAAATCGATTCAGTAGCTGTAAAATAATAATACGCCAATCAGTTAGTGAACTAAAATGTTTAGAATTTCAATTAATTAACATGCCATTTGCACTCAATGTAGCTAAGGTTGTATTATAATAATTATACGGCGAACAATTTCAACTATCTGCTCCGAAATATCTCATATGTACATAACTTAAATACTTGCTGTAATTTGCATTCATGCGAATTTCATTTGTAGGTAAAGTTATCAAGTTACTCGAAGCTACCTGTGTTAAAGCATGAATAGTAGCCTAAGTTATATCATAGCGAACGTTTAACCATTGTTATCTAGCTACTGGTTGCAAAGTGCAGCAAGGTTTGAGTCCTTGTTAGGGTCAAATTTGGTATGATTTGTCGAACAATTTTATACTGTGCAATTGTCGATGATTAAAAGAAAGCACATAAAGCTATAAATCCTCCACCTGATTTCCGATTATTGCATTAGTCAGCGTGTTAGTCACAGGAATAAGAAAGAGAGCACTTTTGTTTTTCGCGCATACGACTTGTGAACTACAACAAATCGTGCAATAAGCCACTGTAGCCGGGCAAGAGGATAATATTATAATAAAATCAATCTTCGACTAATAGTTACATACGAACAGTCTGATAATGTGAAAATAAAAAAGCAAAATATGCCACTTTTATGTGAATATTATTAAGACGTAACAAAACAATGCACTCTGACTCTCTCTTTCTCTCTCTCTCTCTTTCTCTCTCTCTCTCTCTTTCTCTCTCTCTCTCTCTCTCTCTTTCTCTCTCTCTCTCGTTCTCTCTCTCTCTTTCTCTCTCTCTCTCCCTTCAAAAAGAATGCGTCACACGAAGTTTCTAAATGGCAAAAATAGTAGTGACTTATACAAAGAGATATTTTAGTAAATGTCATGTTTTTCCAACAACCAATGAGGTTCTGCTAAGATTTGTTTTCTGTATCGATTTATTGAGAAGAAAGTGTACTGGTTCTTGTATTGAAACGTTGGAAGACGGGGCGGCGAATACGAACTCCACTTAACACATAAAACCTTAAGCACATTATACCACACTGTGCTTTATTAAAATATTTAGATAATCTATACTAATATTATAAAGCTGAAGAGTTTGTTTGTTTGTTTGGATGGTTGGTTGAACGCGCTAGTCTCAGGAACTACTGGTTTGAATTAAAAAAAATAAATATTGGATAGTCCGTTTATCGAGTAAGGTTAAGCTATATTACATCACGCTAGAACTAATAGGAGCCGAGCATCAATGAAAAATGTTGCAAAAACGGGAAGGTCGGGCGTTAGTTCGACCACCACGCGACTCAGAAAGAATTTGGCTTTCGGTCCTTAGAACACATGCGAAGCCGCGGGAAATGCTAGTTTAAGATAATCTCAAAAAAGTCTACGTCATTTTCATTCTCTATATTTTTTTCTAAATTCTAACCACAGTGTTTTCGGTTACTGTAAGAGGAATTTACCTTTATATAGTGCGATGTTTTATACCAAATCTTTTAGTTTGCTATTTTGTTCTTTCAAGCTTGATTTCCGTTTCTTGTTTATATAACTATATTAAAAACTTTGCTCCCTCTAAGCGCTCGATGATTATGCCGTCAGAGTGGAGGTAAACTTTTCTATTTTAACTCCGCAGTAAAAAGTCACTAACAGGCGAATTCATTGAACATTGAATTTTCATTTAATTCACTTATTTTTCATATAATTGCTAAAAATTTATTTATTTATTTATTTATTTTATTTATTCTGTCTGTGTTTGTCTGTTTTTAATTTCAAATTAACAACTTTTATACGATACTAGCAAAAAAACAATTTTTGAAATTTTTACCTAACTGTATGTCTGTCTGTCTGTTTGTTCCGGCTAATCTCTGAAACCGCCGGACTGATTTTGTCGGGACTTTCACTCGCATATAGCTAATGTTACAAGACGTAAGCGTAACTTAGGCTAATTTTTAACCGACTTCAAAAAAGCAGGAGGTAGAAATTTTATATATTTTAACTAGCAGAACCCGTGACTTAGCGGATGTATAATAATATGTATGTTTTTTTTTTATGGTAAAAAGGGGGCAAACGGGCAGGAGGCTCACCTGATGGGAAGTGATCACCTCCGCCCATGGACATCTGCAAGCCAGGCTTGCAGATGCGTTGCCGGCCTTTCAGGAAAGGGAGGGATGGAGGAGGGAGGGAAGTGGGAGGGAGGGGGGAACGAAGGCGGAGGATGAAGGGAAGAGGGAGGGGGGAAGGAAAGTGGGCCTCCCGGACTCTCACTCACCGGACGAAACGCGACAGCATAGCTGCCACTTCACGCCGGTCTTCTGTGAGAGAGTGATACTAATGAACTATACGGGGCGTGCCGGCCCATTCGGTTGCTACCCGAAGGTAACAAGCATGGCACTACCACTTTATGTATAATATGTATGTATAATAAAATTTGGACAAAATGAAGTTTATTATATTATTTGTACGGTCGTACAGTTATATGTTGCAAAGTACGAGTATAATGCCAGAAAACCTATAATAAAATAACTTGTTACTTCAAATAAGCTAGCTAAAGTCATATTTGTGGAGTGGACATATCCGATAAGACGGCTTTGGAAGGCTTACTAAGGTTTTACAGTTTTGTACTGAACGTATTTCAACATTTTATTTAAAGGTTTATGTTTCAGTTATTTTCAGAATATATAAATATGATTTTTTATTTTTTTTATTTTATAAGTCTCCAACAAAGAATACTCACGTTACTTTACGTTACCTTAAAAACTTCGTAATACCATATAAAAAGTATTTGTTATATAGTTTTGATCCCAACCTTAAAAAAAATATATCCATCCACTATTTTTGAACCATTTAATTAAGTAATCATTTAAAAATATCTAATTGGCATCATCGATAATTAAAAATGTACTTTGAATTTCATTCAACAATTTCAGCAGTCTATATTAATTAGATGATCGGTAATTAGTATAAATCATTTATTACTTCGAAATTATTTTGTTTTTGGAAAATTAAATGAAACGAATAAATTGAATTAAATTTAATAAATGTATTATATTTATTAATGTATTATATTTATTCGTGTATTATCCTCCTAACAACTTTCCTGAGATGACTACTAGTCCGGGGACTACCAAATTTTAAACGAACCTAATTAAGAAATACTTAATTGTCCTTTATTACACTTAATTTTGTTGCGAAGAAGATACTGTGTAAAGTCTTTGTACAAAAAATAATTATTCAATATGGTACGTCAGACTCGCACTTGACAAGTAATCCTTAGACAGTTCCCCAATCAACAAAACAAAGAATATCAACAAGGAGAAGAATACTTAATCTTAAATAATTGCGTTTGTGAGAGAAGAATATATTTTTTTTCAGAAAGTCAGGTTCTTTTTGTTGTTTAATTGCTAGGAAATTTTGAAATGTTGTTATTTATGTATTTCAAATGAAATGAATATATCAAAGACAGAAGAGTAGAGAGATAAAAGGAGATTGTGTAGAAATATGAAAAGTGAACAAATTGCGATGAAAAATAGTACTCAGGGATTAATCCAAAACTGTACGTAAATTAATAGGTACGAGTATCCGTAAACTGCCAAAAGTAACTCTTGTAAACCTAAAGTTTTCTGCATAAAAAGGGCCTAAACTTTTTTTTAAAACCCCAAAAAAACTAAAGGAAATGACGTATTGCTTTCATCACTACATAGTAGTATAAAACAAAGTCGCTTTCTCTGTCCCTATATCCCTATGTATGCTTAAACTACGCAACGGCTTTTGATGCGTTTTTTTTAATAGATAGAGTGATTCAAGAGGAAGGTTTATATGCATAACTAGCGGAACCTGCGGCTTTGCCTGTGCTAAATCTAGGGAAGAGCCCGAGCGAAGCGGGGGCGAGTTGCTAGTTTACTATACCTACAACTCCTTAAGACACCTATGGGATATAGCTGAGATATTTATAGAAGAAGCAAGGTCGTTTTACTAGTTCAAAACAAATAAAATCCTAATCTTAATGCAAATGTGCACTTAAGGTAAGTCCCTTTATACATGTAAGTGGAGTGTTAAAGCTTAAGGCAGTAGTGGATCGAAGGTAATGCATCCGATCCAGTTAGATTAGCTGTCGGAGTAACACAATTACCCCTTATAGGATTACCGGTCAGAGGCTAGCTTCCTCTGACTTAATAATGCGTTTATACTCGTATCGTGCCTACATGTACAGGAAGCTATAGATGAGAATATAACTACTAAGCACAATATATACGAGTATTCCTGGGTTCAAGTCCCGGGTGAGGCCAAGTTAAGTTATTGAGTCTGTCTGTTGAAAAAGCCTTAGTAACAGCCTGGAGTTGGGATGTTGGCGATGTTTCATTCTCGAAGAGTACGTAAAACCGTCGGTCTTGCGTCTGATCCCTAGCCAGTTTGATTATATGAATGAATATGAATTCATTCCATTGGAATGTGACAGTGAAAAGACACTTGTGCACTATAAAACCCCCTACGCAGTTTCAGAGATTGACTGCCGTCACCAAAATTGATCAGGAGAGCATTTAGTCTGTGAACGCAAGTTATTTTGGTTTTTGACCAAATTACAAAAAAAGAGTAATTTCGGATGCATAGTTTTTTTTCTATTGCAAGATGTTTTCCAAATCTTTCTTATTAATATTTTAATCCAAAAATTGCATTTCTAAAAATTTATAGTTATTTTTAGAGTCAATGTACTTTATTTACAAGCAATCCACCCTGATATTACTCCTTGTGAGCTTCCACCCACATTATTTAATAAATACTATACCTACGTATAGGTTCTGAACTAATACCTATTTATCGATTCCTAAGGACCTATTACTAACCAAACAAAACATTCTTAGTCTAATAGGATCAAGACAATTTAATCATCTCCAACAAGTGTTCGCTAGTTTCTAATCCCGTTATAGTAATATATGCAAATATTCGTATTCACAATTCAATCGTTAAATTCTCGCAGGGGTCATATCAACTTACGTATATGAAGTTTAATTTACATATTGATTCAAGCATTTACCTGCAACTTGGTTCGCGTTTGAAAATAATATAATTTATTCGTCCAAGAATATAATATTATATCCATTCTTTATTGCATATTAACATTGTTATACAAGTATGAAATAGAAGAAAGAGCAAAGTGAGTAAAGCTGTATTTCTATGGGAGTAGTAATTTTCAGTTAACTTTCAGTAGTCCAATTGATATTAACTAACGAATCACCCTTGCTTCGCTCGGTATCGTCCCTAAATACGTTTAAACGGTTAGTATAAGACATCTCAGAAATGAATCATATTTTCCCGCAGTATAAACCATCCAATATTTTGATCCGGATAACCAGCTTCGACTTTAACCTTTTATCAAAATCTCTCTAGTAGTTTTCTCGTAATTTGGTTAAATTACGAATTACAGTATAAGTAATAAGAGAGACAGAGAGACGGATTGACAAAAATTCTAAAAACTATAGATTTTTCCTCTATATCCATAATAATGAGTATTTCAATCAGATTTTCCGAAAATTATTGTATTTTCTGATTCGACTTTATTAATATTTTATTATATGTATATCTATATGATCTATACTAATATTATAAAGCTGAAGAGTTTGTTTGTTTATTTGTTTGGTTGGTTGAACGCGCTAATCTCAGGAACTACTGGTTCGATTTGAAAAATACTTTTAGTGTTGCATAGTCCGTTTATCGAAGATGGCTATAGGCTATATCAAATCACGCTACGACTAATAGGAACGAAGCATCAATGAAAAATGTTGTAAAAACGGCAAGGGCGGGCGTTACTTCTGCGAGATACCATACCGCGCGACTCAGTAAGAATTTGGTTTCCGGTCTTATAACGCGTGCGAAGCCGCGGGAAATGCTAGTCTTTAATAAAGTCACTTTAATCTATTAAACAAAATACATTTAAACGGAGTGAGATAATACAATACCTAAGTGAAATAGATTATCTCGCACAAATTATTTACGTTAGTATATTTCATTATAATTGAATGCAAACACATTTGCACCGCACAAAGGGATCATAAACATTAACGTTACACAATATATTACAAAGTATGCACTTAGTTATTACAATTGAAGTGATATTATCATAATCACTAGTAACCTACCTATAATATAATAATATAAATAAAATTGAAGTGTCTGTTTTTAATTTCAAATTAACAGCTATTAACTAAATGGGTATGAATTATGAAAGTACCTATATACGGTACTTAGATAAAAAAACATTTTTTTATAGTTTTGTCAATATGTCTGAAGGTCTGTCTTTTTGTTCCGGCTAATCTCTGAAATTCCTGGACCGATTTTGACGGGACTTACACTCGTAAATAGCTAATGTTATAAGGAGTAACTTAGGGTACTTTTATTATATTAGCAAACAGTAAAAAAACGATTAATTTATTTAAACTTACGCCCAACAAAGCAAGACGGGTTTACTTGTTTTTCTATATTTACGTCAAAAATTCTATTGAACATCGCATCAAAAGAAATGTAGAGGACACGTGTCCGCCAAAAATAGGAAATTGTGGTGCTTTCAATTTAATAATATCTTCTTTGTAAAGTAGTTTGTAAAGTTAACGTTTTTCTATTTGACTGAATCAATCGAATATCGTATTCGATTGATATGTATCTTGGTGCAGAATTTGGGTGTATAGTTTATTAGCTAGATGTATAGATTATTATATAACTGACATATCTTGTGAAAAACAAAATCAAATCTATCCCACGGAAACCATACATTTTCCAAACTAAAAGTAACCTTTGTGCTACTCCAGAGTATAATCCATTTCTGCATCAAATTTCATAAAATGTCCTAAAACTTATTGCTTATCTGAATGAAACTTGGTACAGTGATTAAAGTTTTATCTAGATTATAATCTATAAGTTACTTTTTATTCTAGAAAAATGCACAGTTGTCATGAAAATAACTGCGTTTGATTTTTATTAGGGATGAACAAAAGGCGAAGTGGGAGAGTTGCTAGTACTACTCGTACATATAAACAAAGGACATCATCAGAGGATCATTATCAGTCCTTTTTAACGTCCCATTGCTGGGCACGGGCTTCCTTCAGCACGAAGGGAAACAGGCCATAGTCCACTGTGCTGGTCTAGTGCGTGTTGACGGACTTCACATGTGTTTTAAAAACTTGCTAGGTTTCTTAAACATGCAGGTTTCTCAAGAGGTTTTCCTTCACCGTAAGATTATAATGTAAGACAAGTGGTAATCATGATAGAAATGAATCGCACATGAAAATATCAGAGGTGCGAGACCCGGATTTGAACCCGCATCACTCGGTTATCCAACCGAGTCCGTTACCGCTGGGCTACCACTGCCAGATAGTCATAATAAAAATAATTTACTTTGGATTTACAATAATAACGCGTAAATCTAAGAAAGTATTAAGGGACTATAAACTTACTTGGGCATGTAGAACACAAACTGCACATAGAAGTACCAGACAACACAACAACGTGACGCATAGCGCGGACACGAACAACGCGTGTTTGAGTCGTACGCAATATCTTCTGTACAGCGCTTCTAGCTCGAGCTCTGTGCCTTCTTCCTCTGCAAAAAAGAGAATATTATATAAAAAAAATATAATAGAAATAATTTTGCAGTTTTGTAAATTATAATACGTAAGACAGTGGTACTCCAGCAACGCGCTCGCTTGAATAACCGAGTGATACGGGTTCAAATCCGGGTCTCTCGCCTCTGATATTTTCATTTGCCAATAATTTCTAACATGATCAACACTTGTCTTACGGTGAAGGAAAACATTGTGAGGAAACCTGCATATCTGACAGAACCTAGCTAGTTTTCGAAAGACATGTGAAGTCCGTCAACACGCACTTAACCAGCGTGGTGGACTATGGTATGATCTCCTCGTATTGAATGGAGGCCCGTACCAAGAGTGGGACATTAGAAAGGGCTTACTACACGCGTCACAATAATAAACATTTACGATTTGTTTCAAATTATTCTTCACTAGCTGATACCCGCGACTTCGTCCGCGTTGCATGAAATATTAACAAAGTTTTCCGCATGCGCGCTAAGCCGCTTGCCCCACTACTCCGCGAGAAGGAAACATACATCACTGAACAGTGAACACGCAGTGCATATACAAATCGTTGTTTCTTGAAACTTTAATAACTTTTTATTAAATGAAGATATCGCAATTATTTTTTTATAAGGGCCAAGTGTCTAAGAAATAAAACTTAGAAAGTTTCATTGAAATCTATCCAGTAGTTTTTCCGTGATGCGCGCACAACTGCAGACCTCTATTAGTATTATTCTAAATCTATACATACCAATAAAATTGTCTGTCTTTGATTTCAAAATAGCTATATTTTATTAAGTAGGTACATTCACAACGAATATATAATACCAATGCTTAAACAATCCTTTTTAAAATGTTTGCCTGTTTTTTCGGAAGGACTAATTACCAATTATAATGGGGCATTGAACACTGAAAGGAGGTTGTAGAATTAAATATATTACGTAGTAGGGTAGGGTGGTTTATTCCGCAAATATCTATGGTTCCAGCGTAAAATTCGAAAACTTAAACGCACACCTATAAGCTTTTTCTGAATTTAAAACCTTCAGAAAAAGAAAAATCTCAATATTTTATGGTTTTATTATGAACATGGTTACAATATACACATTAAAAGTAATTTTAATATCTATCATATTATAAACCAAAGTGAAATTTGAAGTATTCAATAAATCTAAGTGAAAAAGGTGCTTCATATTTCATACCTAAACCATTATATATTCTGTGCCTAAACGTCCTGTTCAAGCCAGATTTTGTTGAAGGCATATTAAATAACTGCGCCTATCAATAATGCTTAGTATTTTCTTCATGGATAGTGCCTTTGTGCTATAAAGAAATGAGATTGCAATATATATTTCAACGACACGTTTGGCTCAGCTTACTTGATGTGCAGCGGTCGCAGGTTCGAGTGCTGCTAGTGCATTATTTGTTGAACAGGAATGTTTGACTCCAGTCATGTTTATGTTTAAAGGTTTGTATGCATAGTGTATCAACTATCAGGTATTCGTAACAAAAGCCTCGTAGCTAGCCACAGAACTAGATGGCGCTGTGTGTAATTATGTACCGACATATTTTTATATTTTCATTTACCGATAAATAAAATCATATTTATTACATACCTGACTCTAGTATAAATATGTGTAAAGCATAGATAATAGTTTATCAAATATATAATGACTTAATTAATCAACCTTCATCTTTACCTCTAAAACGTTAAATAAACTTAATTTAGTTAAGAAATAAACACTATTTGATTCGACCTCACAATTCTTTTGCGAATGAGGAAACGATCGTATCAAAAACAATTAGTCCCAGTGAAGATTCCAAACGGACCGATTACTGGCGACAATTTGTTAAATAAATATAAATATATTTTACGCGAATTTCAACCTAAATCCGTCTAATTAAGACATAATTTAGAGTCGGTCATTAGCAATTTATGTTGAATCCTTGCCAAAGACGTTGATTACGTTCATTAACTATTTTCACCTTGAGAGACAATTGCAGTGTCAAAGCAAAGAACCGATGGAACACGTGGCAATGTTTACTTGTATTATTTTTAGCTGTCCGCTAAGAGTTTTTGCATAATACTGTTATTGTTGATAGACGTACAATCATCAAGAGTAAACTGCCGCTTTGTTTTCAATTATGTAATCTATACTAATATTATAAAGCAGAAAAGTTTGTTTGTTTGGTTGAACGCGCTAATCTCAGGAACTACTGGTCCTAGTACTGGTTTATTGAGAAAGGCTATAGGCTATAATTTATCATGCTACGACCACTAGGAGCGGAGTATCAATGAAAAATGTTGCATAAACGGGAAGGGCTGGAGTTAGTTCTGCGAGGAACCGTACCACGCGACTCAGAAAGAATTTGGTTTCCGGTTTTAGAACGCGTGCGAAGCCGCGGGAAATGCTAGTCTTTAATAATACCCAACTTAGGAATTATTCTATGGAGTTCATACAGTTCGCCTTATTTGCATCTTAATTTTTGGAACAGCTAATATAATTTTAAAGCGACTTTCACGCTTATGTGATTGATAAAATATCCCTGTGTCAGTACTGGCTACTAGCAATCCAGTCAAAAGTTATATAGACTGCTTCTTGTTTTGAGGACGAGTTATTACGACTTATTAGGTCCTTCTTTAGGAGTCTTTTTTATGGAATTTTATCAGAACCGATGTCGTAATTGTGTGTAAAAAAAATTAAAATAAGAAAATTTAAAAGATTGCCATAAATATTTTCCCTACAAATTAACCCGCTTGTGATCGCAAAAGCGTTGTTTCATTACACTTCGTAGTTGCGGAGAATGTTATTAATAATTACTAGTGAATATTCCAAGCATAACATTGTATGTTAAACGTGAAATAACGTAGAACAATAGCTTTAGTAGAAAATTGAGCTATTTTAACGAGAAGCTCAGTTATTTAGGACCTGCTTTCATAAAATAATAGTTTTTAACATATATAATATACTCGTGTAAATATATTATAAAGTAAATCGACAATATTATTTTCATTCTTATTAAATCTATACATAGTAATTTCTTTATACAGTAGAATTCTAAGTCGAATCTGTAAGAACATTAAATACTTTTTGATAATTATTAATAATAATAATCGATACAGAGGCCGAATCTATAAATATAAATTTTTTTGACTGTCTGTCTGTGACCGAATAAAATCTGTTGTTTTGATGATATTTAGTATAATAGTAGTTGGTCAGTAAAACAAGAAATAAGTCACCATAGTGTAAGATATCAGAAAAGACTTGCGCAACACGTTAATGAGCTAGCACTAGCACTAAGTGGAGTAGGAGGACAAAAACACACGAGGCTGAAGAGATATGACATCCCTAATTTAAAGGATAGATTCAGATAGAGAGATGAGAGCTATGCCACATATATGTAAACTCTCATAATAATTAACCCTAACCCTAACAGACTAGAAGTTGGTCAACCTAGTGGCTTATTGTCCTAGGACAGATTGCCATGTTATAGAAAGGATCAAAAAAAAATAGTAGTTGGTTATCATAGTCCACATATATTGCGCTATATATTATATTATTATTATTATACACTTTTTAGTGCGGGAAAATATCTCATTTCTGAAAGATCCATACTAACCATTAAGACGTATCTAAAACGAACCCAAGCGAAGCGAGAGTGAGTCGCTAGTCTAAAATAACATAGAAAATATCTATCCGTCACAATTATAGCTGAATATGATGCATGCTATCAATTAAAGTTCAAAATGGGCCGTACTACTTGCTAACGAACTATAAAACTGAATAGTCCGAACGTAATGGATTGGCTAATAGCTATTACGTACAGACATACGTACCGACAAATCCATTAACTTTCACTCAAAGCGACGTGTTTGTTTTAGAGAATAAAAAACAGAAAATATTAATTTAAACAACAACACGAAAAGAAGATAGAGTAAGTACTTATAAAATAAAAATATAAAACTTGTTTAAAGTTAAGAAAGTTTAAAGTACTAATCATACTTGTTAATGACGCCAAGGGTTCTTAGTGGAAATCGACGATGGATAAAAATATGCTGCTTGACGACAATTAACTTTAATTTACAGTAAAAATACAGTTAAGTACAAAATGGATGTGCATTACAGTGCGCGCGAGTGACGTCCCCGCAGCTCGCCTTCGTCTCGTTCGACCAGTCTCCTCCGCCGCGCCCGCGCTCCTCTCCTCCCCCCGTTCGTTCCGCTGCCACGGCACGCATATTAAACTATATACATACTTAACATTCCTCCCCCCCCTTGAAAGGACTACTTTCAAGAGGCTCTTGGGAATCTATGAGCATGGGACATAATCTTGAGATCGCTCTTCTCAATACGCCTTTCCTAGTGGAAACGTCGACGACTCTGGTGATGCCATCTTTGCCAGGATAGAGCTGGTGAATTCTCCCCAACAGCCATTGTAGTGGTGGTAACTGGTCATCTTTGACGAGTACGAGGTCTCCAATGTTGACCTTAAGACCCTTAGAGCGCCACTTCACACGCTGTTGTAAGTCGGAGAGCACTTCTTGCTTCCACCTCTTCCAAAATTGATGTCGCAGCCTTTCGAGTAATTGGTATCGATTAACGCTGATGCGTTCGGTGACTGGTGTTGGTAATGCTGTCAGAGGTCGACCAATCAGAAAGTGCCCAGGTGTAAGCGGTGTCAAATCGGACGGATCAGTTGATAAACAAGTTAATGGACGCGAATTTAAAATAGCCTCAATCTGAGCAAACAATGTGGACAACTCCTCAAATGTTAAACTAGTGTTGCCAGCTATTCGTTTTAGATGGAATTTAGCTGCCTTTACGCCCGCTTCCCAAATTCCGCCGAAGTTGGGCGAATAAGCTGGACTAAACTTAAAATTAATGTTTTCACTAGACGTGTAAGCGCCGATAGTCTGATCACACCGTTTTACCAATCTAGCCAATTCATTGCTTGCTCCTACAAAATTTTTGCCATTGTCACAGTAAATGGTTCGAGGCTTGCCACGACGAGCGATAAATCGGCGCAAGCATAAGATAAACGCATTAGTGCTTAAATCGCTTACCACCTCCAAGTGTACTGCTTTTGTAAATAAACAAATGAAAATACATAGGTAACATTTGCTGGTACGTGCACCACGTCCTTTTTTATTTGAGCAGAGAAACGGGCCAGCAAAGTCAGTTCCACAAGTTTCGAATGGTGGCGCTGGGTTGACACGTGGAGACGGCAAGTTGCCCATTAGTGGTTGAAATGGTTTTGCTTTAAATCTTTTGCATTTCATACACTTGAACACAGTTCTGGTACTCAATGCTCGACCACCAATGGGCCAAAATTGTTGGCGAATAGAACTTAATAACTGCTGCGGACCGCAGTGAAGTAGTCGCACATGCTCGCTCTCGAACAATAATATAGTCAAATGATGTCTTGAATCAAGTAACATAGGATGAATAGTGTTATACGAACAGTATGTCGCGTTTTGTATACGACCTCCAACGCGGAGGACACCATTTTCATCAAGAAAAGGACTTAACGATAAAATGTTGGATTTTGAACTAATTGAATTTGTAGTAGACAGTGATTGGATATCTTCTAAAAATGAATCTTGTTGCGATTGTTTCACTAGTGCAACTAATGACTGCTGTAATTCATCAGTAGTAAGTATACCGTTTACCTTATTCTGCTTATCTTTACAATTTTTTATAAAACGTAGAACATATGCCATTACTCGCTGTAATTTGCTAAACTTTGAATACCTTTCGAATGATATAACATTTTCAAGACGTTGGATTTTATAACTATTTTTTGTTTCAGGTAACTCAACGTGAATGGAATCAGAAGAAGGCCAACACTTGTCAGGTTTCGTCAGGAAAGGGGGACCATGCCACCAGAGAAGACTATGATGGAGGCGTTTCGGTGGAATACCACGAGAGGCCATATCTGCTGGATTGACATCGGTCGGTATATGACGCCATGAAGAAGGATCGGTAAGTTGACGTATCTCCTGAATCCTGTTACACACAAATGGCTTAAGAATTTTTGGTTGAGTCTTGAGCCATCCCAACACGATAGTGGAGTCAGACCAAAATAGTGATCTTGATACTGAGACCCTAAGTGAACTTGCTACTTTAGAATACAGTCGCGCACCCAGGAGAGCTCCTAACAATTCTAATCTTGGGATAGTCATACCTGGCTTTAACGGTGCTACCTTTGATTTTGCACATAATAATTTAACTTGATTATTAGACCTTATATAAAGACAAGCTGCATACGCTTTCTGAGAAGCGTCCGTAAAACAATGGATCTCAACATCAAGTGACTCACTTGAAAGAACACATCTCGGTATTTGAATATTCGACAGGTAGGTAAGGTCATTAATAAATGACTCCCACAAAATTTTGATCTCGTTGGGAACTGGATCGTCCCAATCAGATTTCAAGCTCCACAATTCTTGCAATATTATTTTAGGTACTATCGTAGACGCAGACAACAAACCAAGTGGATCGAATAGTTTACTTGAAGTAGATAAAATATTTCGCTTTGTTACCTTATTCGATATTTCTGCATCTGAAGAAAAATGCAACACATCTGTTGTTGGAGACCATTTTAAACCAAGAACTGTAGAATCCTTGCAAAAGTCTTGAGCTTTATTATCTATATGGAGGTCATCAAATATCTCCGGAACATTAGTACGGAACTTCCTTAAAGGGAAGCAGCCCTCATTTAATTTATTAACAACACCTTGCACTATAAGCTTCAGATCATCTTTTGACGTAGAACCCGTATTTAGGTCATCAACGTAAAAATCATGACGTATGACATTAGCAATTTTTGGATCTTCGCATTCATTAGCAAGTTGAAGTAAGCAACGTGTACTCAAAAAGGGAGCCGATGCAGTTCCATAAGTAACTGTGTTCAATTGAAGTACCTTAAGAGGTTGCAACTCATCATCCCTCCACAAAATCAACTGTAGATGGCGCTGGGATTCATCGATGGCTATTTGCCTGTACATTTTTTCTATGTCTCCTGTTACAACATAAATGTTCTGCCGGAACCTCACAAGAATTGAAAACAAGTCATCCTGTAAAGTTGGACCAACTAGCATGATGTCATTTAATGACTTATCAGAAGCCTTAAAGGACGCATTAAAAACAACTCTTAATTTTGTGGTTTCACTATGTTCACGCAACACGGCGTGGTGCGGTATATAGTAACCAAAGGTAGGACGGGACACCTCCGTTAGGTGTCCCAACTGTTCATATTCATGTAAAAAATTTGAATAATCTTGCTTACGATTTGATTTCGATAGTCGTTTCTCTAAATTGTAAAAAAGCTTTCGAACAACAGGATATGTATCACCAAGTACCACTTGTGGATATTCTCGTAACGGAAGTTTGACACAAAATCTACCGTTTGAAAGACGTTTATAGTTTTGAACAAAGTGAGCTTCACACTCTTCCTCTTCTTTGGACAACAATTTTGTTGTCTGTGGAAGCTCCTCAACTTCCCAAAATTTAGCAAGAGATTCCTTCATCTCTTGGGAAAAGTTGCACTGAACTTTGGAACTTGAATTAGACGAAATACCCATAGGGCCAGATACTAGCCAGCCAAATTTAGATTCACGTAATACTGGTTGATTCGATAGCAACTTTATTTGATTGGACAAGACAATTTCCCAAAACACATCAGCCCCTAGGAGTAGGTGAATTTCTGACGGTTGGAAAAACTTGGTATCTGCTAACTTAATATTAGAAGGGAGCTGTAATTTAGATATATCAACTGGCACATTTGGTAAATTATTAGTGATATGTGGGATAACCAGACAGCTTACATTAATTGAAAAATCATTCACCCTAGATTTTACTAGCAGATCACACATTTTGATTGAACAAGTTACAGTATTGTTCACACCGCAGACCGAAATTGGACTAGTTCGAGTGTATGAAATATTCATAGCCCTTTGCAATTTTTCAGATAAAAATGAGGACTGGCTACCATTGTCAAGCAAAGCCTTAGCAGAGAAAGTTCTATTATTTTTGACGTCAACTAAATCAACTTCAGCAGTGCACAAGAGAACCTGACTGGGCACCATCGCAGACAAAGTTACACTAGATGAAGAAGCCTGATTGACGTTATCAACATTTGTCGATGGCAAAGTAAGACAGTTATTTTCATTATTATTGTTTTTATTATCAGGGTATTTATGCAATAACGAATTATGTCGTTTTTTACAAATTTTACAGGGCCCTAGACGACACTGCGAAACATTATGACCAGCCCGGAGACAATTGGCACATAATTTATGGTTGTTGACACAGGAAACCCTATCTCTCAAAGACATAGACTTAAATTTATCACATATATAAATCGGATGATTTTGTTTACAAACTAAACATTCTTTAATATTAGAATTATTATTATTATTATTATTTGTATTAATAAAGGACCTTGTAGATTTA
Organism: Boloria selene; assembly: GCA_905231865.2. Classification (NCBI taxonomy): domain Eukaryota; kingdom Metazoa; phylum Arthropoda; class Insecta; order Lepidoptera; family Nymphalidae; genus Boloria; species Boloria selene. The sequence goes on from HG993145.1 coordinate 1,567,149, forward strand.
TGACCTTCTTTTACTATGCCTCTCTCAAACTTGCCCGCATCAAAGCGACTATATTGAATTGTTTCCAAAACATCAGCACGACTGCGAAGAAATTCGAAAAAATCGACAAGTTTGGGAGACGTGTCTAAAGTATTCCTATGTTCCTCCCATTTCCGACTAGTGGAGCTATCTAGTTTGGATGACATGATAAAGATGACCATCGTGTTCCAATATGGAACGGGTTCACCTAACTCTTCCAAAGCCCGAAGATTTTTTGAATAATAATCCACCATGTAACGAATAGACCTGAAAGATTCCTTTGAGATGGCCTCAAAATTAAACAACGCCTTGGTGTGATTATTTATGAGTATTCTTTTATTATTGAAACGTTCACACAACGTGGACCAAGCCAAGTCATAGTTAGAAGATGTAAAACTAATCGATTTAATTACTACTGCTGCTCCGCCTTCCAATGAATTTCTAAGGTAATGAAATTTGCTGATCGCAGGCAAAGACTCATTATTGTGTATTAATGACTCATATAAATCTCGAAACTCCAACCATTTTAGGTGATTACCATCAAAGATCGGCAGATTAATGGTAGGTAGACGAATATTCGACTGGTTACGATGACTGCACGAAGCGGAACGAGAATGGCAAGACTCTTCATTGCGGTTCGCAGGATCCGGTTGTTGAGATTTACTAAAATTTTCTATTATATTTTGAGCAACAGATATAATTTTACCAAAACTAGTCTCAATGAAGTCTCGTTCCTCCATTTGAGAATCGATATCCGTTACTATACATTCTATCTTGCTCTGAATTTCATCGAAAGTTGGTAACAATTCTTGCATACGAGTTAATTTGAACTGTAATTCTCCAATGAGGACACAATCAATTTCCCTTGAATCGAGTTTACGTAAATTATCAATATATTTTTGAAAAACAGTAATTCTGGCCTTGACTGTACCTCGTTGATGAATTAATTCCTTAAATTTATCCTTAGAATCGGCTGACGCTTCCTTAGGTTCCGCCATTATTAATTAAATTGAATAAATATTCAACTTGTGCAGCTATGTTTGACTACGGCTATATATTTACGTAATAATATTAAGTTTTATTTTTAATAATGGCAATAGGAGCAAACAACGAACAAACCCGACCAATAAATCGATAAAAGTAAATAAAGTTATCAAACCATGAATCACCACCGTAATTTACTGCAAAGCGGCAATGTACTCGTAACACGGCACGGTGACTCGGCGCTTACGACGCACGAACGCAGCCCGCTATGTATAACCCGGCGGAATCGAGGAGTCGGCCGTAGTCGGCCAGCGAACCTGGAATTTGTACGATAAAACTTTGACGTAAACAACGTATTTAATTTGGTCGGGTTATACAGGCTATTTGAAAATTATCGTCGAAATTTTAGGTTTTTATTGACAAACCAGCATGAATGTTGTTAATTTTTGACAAATGATGATATTTAGCTTGCAAAAGTAAAGTAAAATAGGCTGCTAGCTTTAGGCCGCTAAAAATATGATAGGCAACCTAGAATATTGACACAAAGTTATAGTACTTGTTTGTTAATGCAAGTGAAATGGATTATTTAGTGTTTTATGGTTAAAACTGTATGGAAAATGAATGAATAGGTTACAACTGCCTTTAGACAGCTAGAAATTAGGTAACCTAGGGCTTGAACTAACCTTAGGGACTTCGACTAAGGTGAGCTGGGGGCTGAAGCTTGAAAAATCGAGCAATAATTAGCTTAAGTGCTTAAGCATGAAATTATTTGATCCCTCACTTGGCAAACACTATTTTGATATGCACACAAATTGAATAAATTGGAAGCAACTTATAAAATAGGCATTGGCGGTTGCATTTAGATTATCTATCACGGACCACTAAATCAGAAAGAAGGAAATTAGGCACACTGCACGCTTAGAAAAGGCAATCTTAAAGGCGTATTGGTAGTAAGTACTCGTAACAAAGAAATAAAAGATAGGTACCTGCTTACTAGAACCGAGCTTACTTCCCCTTTGAATCACCAACGACTACAATACCCTTTTCTTAGTATCTCCTTCCTTATTTTCCACAAACTGTTGCCAACGATCGTTTCGAGTTGTAATCCGTCCTTCCGTCGGTGGAAATCAATGGCTGGTAAGTTGCTGCTCCGAGATAGTGCCGCCAACACAGCATACGCCACGAAAAGCGGCGATGCTTCAGCTTCTGTTGCGCGTTGCAATCACGTCGGGGTCACCATCATGTTAATGACGCCAAGGGTTCTTAGTGGAAATCGACGATGGATAAAAATATGCTGCTTGACGACAATTAACTTTAATTTACAGTAAAAATACAGTTAAGTACAAAATGGATGTGCATTACAGTGCGCGCGAGTGACGTCCCCGCAGCTCGCCTTCGTCTCGTTCGACCAGTCTCCTCCGCCGCGCCCGCGCTCCTCTCCTCCCCCCGTTCGTTCCGCTGCCACGGCACGCATATTAAACTATATACATACTTAACATACTTATGATTAACATAACACTGTAAAGAACTAAAATAAAGCAAAACTTTCTTGTTATATTAACAGCAGGATAAAAGATCAACGATATTTATAGTTAGATAGTTATCAAAATCATTCAAATTCAACTATCTGGTATCCAGAGCACAAGCCTCGTAGCTTACCATGGAAGATATACATGTTGCTGTGTTAATATCCCAACATACTATTTATTTATATTTATACTAACATTTCCCGCGGCTCCCCCCGCGTTCTAAGGACCGGATATCGAATTCTTAGATATTACATATTATTATTATACAATGTGAATATCCTATAGCTTATAGCTTTTCTCGATTACTGGGCTATCCAACACAAAAAGTATATTTCAATTTGCGCATTCAAACAAACAAACAAACTCTTGAGCTAGTTTCTTAGTTTCCACGGTTTTTATTGCATCCTAATTAAATAGGTCTTCCTCTGAATTAATGTCTTCTCTTGGAGGATAGAACTTTTTAATCCAACTTTAATCTCCGTCACAAACATGGCTTCGGAAGAACTGCAGTTTAGAGTGATATGATTAGCTTTATTCTTATTACCAGAACATAGTGATCTCTACATACTGTAAAATAAAGTCGAATCGTGTTCTGTCTGTCCCTTTGTATGCTTAGATCTTTAAAACTACGTAACGGATTATGATGCGGTTTTTTTAATAGATAGAGTGATTCAAGAGGAAGTTTTAGTATATTTGTCAAGTTTATGTATACATTTACTAAATCGCTAGTAAATAATAAAGTTTAAATAAATATTATTAATCACTTGGCATAATTCGACTAGTCATTATTTATGCAGACATTATAAATAGGTCCTTAATTTATCACATAGTCCCACATACAAAAAACAGATTATAATATATCTCCAACAATCAACATAGTGAAATTATGACAGCCGTGACGGATAGTTATGAATTACAGGCACATCCTACTTTACATGAATATTTTTTAAAATTATTCTGACTGCTGATTTTTGTTATTCGGCAAATTTATAAACCGATATTTTGTTGGGAAAATAATTAATTATATTATTTTGAAGAAGTTTCAAAACAGCGTGTTAGTAGCTACTGTCTTATTAACATGTTAAAGCTTTAGCACCTGCTTAGTTGTTATCTGAGCATGAACGTGAAAGTGAGATTAATAACATAATGAGAATTGCTGGTAATATCTATCCAGATACTTTATATATGGATCCATATACATACAAATTAATAAGAAATTTATATTTACACTAGCATTCCCCACGGTTTCGCTCACGTTCTAAAGACTGGAAACCAAATTCTGAGTCGCGCGGTAAGGTACCTCGCAGAACTAACGCCCGTCCCTTCCGTTTTTGCAGACCTTTTTATTCATGATCCGCTCCCATTGGTCGTAGCGTGATATAATATACCTTATAGCCTTCCTCGGTAAACAGACTATCCATCGCAAAAAGATTTTTTCAATCCGGATCAGTTCCTGTTCCGTTCAACCAAACAAACAAACTCTTCACGTTTATAATATTAGTATAGATATATTCCTACCAACAAGGTTGGAAAGTTACGATCGTGAATTTCAATTTAGGTATGTCAAGAGAGCATTTTTAAGTTTACCGATTTTGAATATTCGCTAGAGCAAGAGTATGTAAGAGGATCCATACGTAACTTCCAATGAAAAATCTACCCGTCGTTTTTACGAGATGATTTCATAGACAAACAGATAGACGGGCTTTCTAAAAACACTACATTCGGCCTATGTATATATAAAAATGATTAAGTATTTCAGAAAGATTTTTCAGAAAATATTCGATGTACATTTACAACATTAAATGGAAGAGGAAGTAACGAACGTAACTGGATGTAACCTTGACAGTAATATTCACCCTTGAACATTTATACGTAAAGTTGAAGAGGTTCACTGTCAAACCAATTTAGACTCGCATGTCGCTAAAAAGGAGTGGCCCCAGAAACTACTCGACTTTATTACCAACTGTCTGTTTCCATTTACAATGTCAGGACTATTATGGAATTATAGTCATTAAGCTTATCAATCGTACTATCTAGTAGGCCACTCATTTTTACTTAAAATAAAATTTGACAACACGTTTGGCTCAGTAGTTTAGTGACTCTACATGATATTTCAGCAGTCATGGGTTCGAATATCGCTGGGGGTATTCCGGTCATGCGTATTTAGTGTATATTTAAAATATATTATGTAGTGTATCAACTATATAGTATTCACTACGCAAACCTCGTAGCTTACCATGAAACTAAATGACGATGAGTGTTAATGTCCAATAATAATTATTATTCATAAAGCCAAAGGTATATTATTATTAAAATTGTTAAGAAAGAGCTATGTTTATTGTTTAGTTATTTATGTACCGGTCATGATAAAAATAAAAAAATATAAAATAAAAAAATCAAAAAAAATAAAAATAATCGTGACTTTTAGGGAATACGTTTCTATCGATGTGTTGTTTGTTTTTCTGATATATTTTGTCAACTTTACTTATCTATACATAATATTTTAACTTAGTGGAATCTGTACATTGAATACTTTTTGGAAAATCTAATAGAAATAGTCATTTTAAAAGGTACAGAGGCGCAACCTTTAGTTTTTGAATTCTTGTCGCATCAGGAGAAACCCACTGGACAGATTTTAATGAAATTTAGTATGATAATAGTCAAGGGAAAATAGCCAATTTCTGAAAAAATTTTACTAAACTTTAAAATTTTACTACTTGTTAATAAAATAAAAAAAAACAGTCTTATTACTGTTACGTTGGAATTGAAACGCCTATAACGTATTTACACTATCTGTCTCAACACTCACCGAAGAATGTCTATATAAATATCTCCGCAACAATATAAAAAGGGTCTGACATACCAGTGGGTTCTAATAATTTAAAAAATTCGACAGCTTTTGCGCCGAAGCTTTTCCCTTTAGTATCGAATAGAGCATATACGCTAGCTTTAATCCTAATGCACGTTTTGTTACGTATAGTATTTCTTGAACCTCCCTCAATGTCAATTGAAAAGGATTTTACCGCAGCTTATATTTCGCTTTATTATGCCTTACATGACATATTGTTGCCTCAGATATGAGTTATTACATTTTTGTCATTATTAATATTTCATAGCTATTACCTCTTAATAGATGTAGTGCTTTTTCTGTTTTTAGTTTTTAATGAACTCGTATGTTATTTTTAATTAAAAATAACAAAACTACGAGTACGTAGATTAAGTAGCAATTTAATTTGAAATGTTGAATATTAAAAAACCTATTAGAATATGCTGTATGTGTATTGTATTGTATCTGTCGGTGTGATTATTTCTAATTTACGTTAGGTATTTCGTTATAAATGAAAAAAAAAATCAATAAATATGTTGGGACATTATTACTACGAGGCTTGTGTTACGGATACCAGATAGTTGATATACTATATACTACATAATATATAACTTTAAATAAATACATATTATTATAAATATAAACACCCCTAACTAGAGTACAAACATTCGTGCTCAACTAATGAATGCCCTCAGCGGGACTCGAACCCGCGACCGCTGGCGCAGAAAGCAGGGTCACTACCAACTGAGCCAAACGTGTCGTCAAGACTAACTAAAAGGTAAGTTTAAGCATTCATTGATATGATTTTTAACTGTCCTCAGAAAACATTATTTTCTAACTCAATCGCAAGTTAGTAAACAAAGACGGGAATTAAGTTAAAGTTTCTGGATAATATAATAGGATTTTGAGAAGCTGGAACAATAAGTCTCAACAAACACATAATAAACACAAATTATAACTTGTTCATTGTTAGCGATTCTAAATTATATAATATTAATTAAAGTTTATAAACACAGTATACGATGCAGTGGTAGCTCAATGGTAACGCTCTTGGATAACCGAGTTAAGCGGGCCCAAATACCGGGTCTCGCCTCACAATTTCTGATATTTTCAATTTCTAACATGATAACCAATTCTACGGTAAAGGAAAACATCGTAAGGAAAGGTTTCCTTATTATTATATTATTATGCATGCAAGAGAACTTGACGTGTTTTTCGAAAGGCAGGCAGAAGTCAGGCAATCTGAAATGATTTTTAGTAAATCTCAACTTACTCTCAATTCAAGACTTATTTGTTTATACTCGTATATAATTTTCTAATTTGGTAGTAAATGAACAAAAAACAATGAAAAAACTAAAGAAAAACATTTTACGTCCATGCGAATATTGCAATTTTTTGGAAATTTATTTGCCTACGAAATTAATTGCATCTTACTGCAGTCGATGCACTTTTCAACCAACCAGCATTTTCTTTTAAATAAATATTTGATGTACGGAACTATATTCCATTGTTATTATTTTTTTGGTTTTATGAACTATTTACTATTTTGACACTCTTTGGTCTCCAAACGACCATTGACCTGTACAGCAACGAAAATCCTACAGAACTTTCGACAATCTTAAGAACTCATCTTACAGAACCGATAACTCAAATAGTAGAACTAAAATTTAAGTTTTGTATAATAATTTTTTGCGTTAAGGAGATCATTTAAATTTTCATTTTCAGTATATATAGTTCATAATCAGTTTTGGTAGGTAATTTGTAAGAAGAAATATGTTACTTAATTTCCAAATAAGGTTCTTTAACACGTACTTCGTTCGATGCAACAAACTTAGATCGTTACGTAAATTACAATCAATTACACACATGTCTTTGACAGGAAGCTTATTGAGACAAAGCTGTTGGAAACAAGCAATTTCGTAGCAGCCTTCAAGCCTTAAGACTCTCAGTGCCTGCCTCGGGCTTTTAGTTGTTTATTTAAGACACACGTTTAATGACTACGTCTTTCATTTAGCTTTGTGCAACGTCCCATCGTATATTTTTCGCAAACAGAACAGAAACAAGAAAAGCTAAAATATTATATTTTAAGAGTGAAAGAAAATATAAGTTTCTACAATAGAAAGTAAGATACTATTAAAATATGATATTTAAAGAAATATAACTTATTATAGTTAATAATAGAAAATAAGTTTGCCTAATTCTGACGGAAATATAACTTAGAAGTCAAGCTAATAATAGCTAATAAAATAGCTGTAATTGTAATAATATTAAAAATAAACTTTACTTACTACTAATTATTTTTATTTCGGAGATACGCTAAAGTAGAAAATTATGGTTTTGTAAAATTAATTAAAAAATATCAAGTAAAGTTATGTTTATACGTTCTTGTACCATTTGCATTGCTTCTATAATCAAAGCTTACAAATATATGGGTCGAACATATAATGACAATAATAATATGTAAGTTACAATACATCCTTAAAATTTATTTATAACTAGTATACATATTTTTTATATCCCGAGATCATGTTTTTTAAATTCTTGTACTTAAGACTATTATACTGATTGTTTTCTCCTTTAAATATGTTTCAATTTTCGCTCGTAAATTATTCAAAAATTTTTGATTCTCAAATTCTAATGATAAAGCAATGTTAGACTTTAATTAACGTTATAATTAGCCTACCTTCAATATTATCTTCATTGTCCATTTCGTTCATTTTTATTAACATTTTCACTTTGTTTTAATTATTTCGAAGAAAATTGTCATTTGAATATTTTAAAAGTGAAACTAAAATGGATATTTTATCGAGAAACTATTATTTGTATCTCGTATACGAAGTTTTGATGGAAAAATGGGACGATCGACACAACCGTCTACCGGCAATGTGTAATTCATACTAACCTGTTCGAGGAAATTTTCAGAGACGTGGGAAAATGTGGAAAAGGGTTTCCTAAACTTTACGTTTTGGAACTTAAAATTGATATTAATAACTATTTATCAGTGTATTATGTTACAGTAACATAATTTTATTTTAATGAAAAATTGAGCTTTTAGAATATATCTCTCTTTACTCTAAGATAAATTATTTTATTTTGACGACACGTTTGGCTCGTTTTGTGAACGCTGTCACCCTACTATGCCAGCGTTCGCGGGTTCAAGTTCCACTGGGTACATACATTCGTGAGATTATCGCTAATCTTTGTACTGCAGCTATGAGTGTTTATTCTTCTTCTATCCCACAACCTGAGCATTTTGTGGTACACTTTACTGAAAAACTTTCACGCCTATAGATTTTTACTTCAATTCAATTCTGTTGTTGATGGCTTCAAAGCGTGCCAGTTGAGCACAGATTATTTCGCCAAGATTTTTACTTAAACATAGTAATTTAAATTCATATATTAATGTGTTATCTGTCAAAAAAAATATAATTTTATAAGCATTAAAAAAATGAACATCACAACAACTGTTTTTAAAATTATTACCTGTTAGAAAAACTACGCGAGCCCTCACAAAGCTCAGCTTTTTGCTAGTTTATAGTATAAATTAATATAACTAAATTAATTACCTACAATACTATTCGCCTCTTATCTACCTGTATAAATAATAAAAATATTTGTTTATTTTCCTCCTTACAATCAACATAGCTGTACAGCGGAGGAAATTCGGCGCGAATTCTTGCAAGAATGCGGACACGACTTGTGAAGTCATTTTTGAGGATAGATAGATAAGTTTTTTTTTATATTTCTGTATATAAATCATATGGAATTAGACTGATTGTATTTTCTTTTACAAGTAAAGTGACATAATCATTATTCAGTGTAATATATGACCAAGCCTTGGCTACTATCCACGTAATAATTAACTAAATTTAAAGCATCATATGGCCCATATTTCGCAACTAGAAAGTCTGTTAGGTTTTAATAATATAAGAAAACCTATTTACAATGTAGATAAAGCATATAAAATAACTATAAAAATAGAAAATTATTGTAATTAAAACATCATCATCATCAATCATCATCCTTTTTAACATTCCACTGCTGGGCACGGGCCTCCTTCAGTACGAGGGGGAATCAGGCCATAGTCCACCGCGCCGGCCTAGTGCGTATTGGCGGACTTCACATGTCTTTCAAAACTTGCTAGGTTTATTTCAGACATGCAGGTTTCCTCACGATGTTTTCCTTCACCGTTAAATAATGAAAACATAATAAGTGAGAATACTAAGAATTATAATAAAAGTAGGTGCTAAATTTAAAGTTTGTAGCACGAAAAATTAAGAACTTTCATACAAATTTGCCAGAGCCTTTAATCCGGGGTTGTCGTAAAATCCGTTCTTAGCGAATGTCTTCTAACTATAAACTACCTCCCTGCCGAATTTCATTTTTTATGAACCCGCTGACATAGAGTGTACGTTACCGCTTTTTCGACGTTGATAAATTTAAAATTGCAGATTATTTTATTATATTATGACTCTACACCACAGACATTTGTCTTCATTGTATGAAAAGCTGTCTTTTTAAATCAAATTTTGATTTGATTTAAAAAGAGAGCTTTCAAATCAAAAAATATATACATATTATAAATATTGTTTATGTTTGACATAAACAATATTTATAAAATTTTTGAGGTCGAACACTCGAGGTCAACAAACTTCGGGACTTGAATCCGCAACCGCTGGCGCAGCAAGTAGGATCACAACAAACTGAGCCATACGTGTCGTCATATAAGCCGCATAATATAAGCCTTCAGTGTTTATTTCATAAGTTGATCTGATCAAGGACTTGACTCTATTACGAAATTGCTTATCAATTCACGGAATTTTACGATTATTAGGTGACCTAGGACAATACGGGAGACTGTAGCACTTGACAATTCTATCTCTGAGACTACATCACAAAGGGTATACTGTAAAGACAATGTACCTTGATACAATAGATGTTATATTTAATTATTATTAAAGCTTTAGGATCCAGCCACGTATTTTCCATTACATCAATATGTAGATTAGATGTGATAAAGCTACGAATTTTATCGTCACGCATTAGACTTGAACGTCATATACTAAGGTGAGGTTAGGTACATCCCTAAGGGATAAGTATGATACAAAAAAGGTAGCATTTATTGTATTTCAAACTGTTTAACTTCAGCCAACGCAATAAACTAATTTCTAAGGAGACTCGATAGAGCCAGTATTGCGTTTTCACTTGGGTATAAAAGATAGTCATTTAGTAAAAGGTAGCGTAAATTCTCGCAGAATAACACTCTCCGGTTTTGCCTACATTAAAGAGATATGTTTAAATAATAAAGTGGAAAATTATAAATCTTAAAAAGATATATAGAAAAGTCTTCTAAGTTGTACTCGCAATATATATTTTTAACTATTTAAAACGTACTAAGAGACACTCAAGACAAACAAGGGTAAACCGTTAGTTAATTAAATTCGTTTCGTTAGTTTCCGCCCAAATACGTCCACTACTAGACATAAAAGATATCCACGAAAACCGGCCTTGCGCCCTCCGCATCCAGTGAGGTCCTGTGACTTTGACTCTCGTCGGTCCCCCTTGTGGGAGGCTTGCCCACGCTATATCTTCAGGGAGGTTAATTAAATAAATTAAAATAATTTTATAAATTTTAATAAGTTAGTGAAAAATTAAATATAAAAATTAAATTAAAATGTAATGTGAAATTATGGAATTCATGTTAGACATGTCCCTAGCGACGTGAAGTTGGAAAATTTGCATCATTTCTATTCTTATCCAAAAAAATATACTTGTGAACTTTCTAAGTTATTTTTATATATAAAATAGCTTTATTTCGTTTCAAAATTTTCCTTTTAATAACTGAAATTATAAAGGCTCAACTCTCAAGTCTCATTAATAACCAAAGAGCCGAACGATCGAATCTACAGTATCATAAATCCTAAAGGAATTGAGAAGGAATCAAATTCTTAGCAACTTTACCTCGAAACACATGAAAATTGAACCTCCAGTGTGACCTACATACATCGTTGCATTAACTTCTTAAACTCTAAGCACTGTACTAACCAAACTGTTTATTTTGACATTAGATATTTTATGAGAATATCTTCCAGGTAGTGTGTACATTTAAAATGAATCTATTATCTATACTTCTATACTAATATACTAATACTAATAATAATATATAATATAATATATATATAATATAATATATATATATATAATATAATATATATATAATATAATATTATAAAGAGGTAAAGTTTGTTTGTTTGTTAAATTGTAAGGGGTAATCTCGGGATCTACTAAACCGATTTTAAAAATTCTTTCACCAATAGAAAGCCACATTATTGCTGAGTGTCATATATAAAAAACCGAAAAATAAAAAGGCTTTTACGTGGTAGTCCGTTTTGCAAAGTGAATCGGAGAAAAAACGGTCGAATGAAAGCGTTTCTTACGAACGCTGCCTTAACCTTTTTTTTTAATATTAATAAAATAATTTAAATTATTTAAACACTCTATACTAAAAAAGAATTATTAACATTATGCCCAACGAAGTGGGCACGGGTCAGCTAGTACTTACATATAATAATATTCTAAGCAAGTCAAATCTGTACTACATCAAATATTTTTTGGAAAATCTAACTGAAATAGATATTATTATCGATATAGAGGCTAAACCTATTGTTTTTTTGAATTTTTGTCTGTCTGTCTGTGACCTTTGGGTGAAATTTCCCAAGAATCCATCTATCTCTTTTGTCTTTTCTTTGTCTAGTCTTTTGCTTGCCTGATCCGTTCTGCACCGGCAAATCTTTTGAAGTCAAATCTGTACATTTATAGAAATTGTTAGTATTGTGTATCAAAATAAGGCTAGTAACGCCATCTATTGTGTATCTGTCACATAATATGTATAATCTATTGACTATCTGTATTTAAAGAAATAAATAATATTCTTTCGCTCGCTAGATCCCAGAGTCTATACTACTGAGCACGTTGTTTCATTTATAACAGGTTATGGGCCCAGGCCTACTAGCGCACTTAGTTTTATTTAAATTACGTTCCTGAATCTAAATTCTAAAGTAAAAGTAGTAGAACATAGTTAGTTAGTGTTATTCAGTGTGTGCAATAAAGTTTGCAAGAATGGCAACGAACTACCTAGTAAATGTTCCTAAACTAAGGGGCCGAGAGAATTATAACGAATGGATCTTCGCCGCGGAGAATTTTCTAATCCTAGAAAATATGGTGCACTGCATTAAACCAATTTCTGAAAGGAAGATAGAAGCCGCAGATGACGCGAGAACCAAGGCAAAGTTAATTTTGACTATAGATAGTGCGTTATATGTACATATCAAAGAGGTGAAAACTTCGTTGGAGCTATGGAACAAGTTAAAGGCATTATTTGATGACTCGGGCTTTACTCGAAGAATATCTCTGTTACGTAATTTAATATCGATTCGCCTAGACAATTGTGTTTCTATGCAGTCATACATAACGCAAATAGTCGAAAATGGACAGAAATTAAGTGGGACCGGATTTAATATCAGTGATGAGTGGATAGGATGTTTATTATTGGCGGGATTGTCAGAAAAGTTCATGCCGATGATAATGGCCATCGAACATTCTGGCATACAAATTACAACCGACGCCATTAGAACAAAACTCATGGATATGGAAACGGAAGTGAGCGGAAATAGTCAATCTCAATCGAATGAAGTTAGTGCATTCGCTAGCAATACACAGAAATGGCAACATAAGAAAAATAAATTATCTATGACCCACGCGCAGAATAAAATCCAAACAAGGAAAGCTTATGGTAATGGCGGCGATAAAAGTCACGTTAAATGTTACCGCTGTAAGCAAACAGGCCATTATAAGAATCAATGTACAATTAATAATGAAAATACAAATATTAGCATGAAAAAAGCCAACGTAAACCAAGTAACGCGTTTAGTGCTGTTTTTTTGAGCAGTCAATTTAATAAATTCGACTGGTACATTGACTCAGGCGCAAGCATGCATATAACAGCTAATGAGCAGTGGATTAAAAATGCCACATATCATAAAATGAAAGAAATATGTGTAGCTAACAGTGAGAGATTGCAAGTATTATGTTCCGGCGATTTAACCATTATAACTAAAACTGATCAATGTGAATATGAAATTCCAGTCAAGGATGTATTATGTGCTCCAGGATTGACTACCAACTTGTTGTCAGTGAGCCAGTTAATAAAATCCGGAAATACAGTTCATTTCACAATAAGTGGCTGTGAGGTATACAACAAAAACAATGAACTGGTGGCCACAGCTGTATTAAATAATGGAGTATACAAATTGATAGTACCGGACAGTGTTATTGCTAATTTAGCTACATCTAGTATTACATGGCATCGCCGATTAGGTCATGTTAATAGCAAATACCTTAATAAAATGACCAGCGCAGTTGAAGGTATGAATCTTCAAGAAAAAGTTAATCTTGACAAGAAGTCATGTACAGTTTGCTGTGAAGGTAAACAGTGTCGATTGCCATTCACAACAAAGGGTTCTAGGAGTAAAGAATTACTTAACTTAGTTCACACAGATATTTGTGGACCTATGGAGCATGAATCATTGGCAGGTTCCAGATACTTTATATCATTTATAGATGACTATAGTCGTATGATACATATATATTTCATTAAGAAGAAGAGTGAAGCATTAAGATGTTTTATAGAATATAAAGTTAAAGTTGAGAAACAAACTAATAAAAAAATAAAGATATTAAGAACTGATAATGGATGTGAATATTGTAGTAAAGAATTTGACTCATATCTCAAGAATGAAGGTATAATTCACCAAAGGAGTAACCCATACACCCCGGAACAAAATGGCTTATCAGAAAGGAATAATCGTACAATTGTTGAAAAGGCTAGATGCTTACTATTTGATGCCAATATGGGGAAGGAGTTCTGGGCAGAGGCTACCAATACTGCCGTTTATTTACAAAATCGTACAGTTCTACCTGCTTTGAATGAAAAAACTCCTTATGAGATCTGGACTGGGTCTAAACCAGACATAAGTCACTTGCGAATATTTGGTAGCAAGGTCATGGCACATGTGGCTAAGGAGAAGCGACTAAAGTGGGATAGAAAGTCTGAAGAGCATATACTAGTAGGTTATTCAGATGACACTAAAGGTTACAGATTATATAATCCTCGAACAAAATGTATTATAACAAGTAGAGACGTTATTATTATGGAAAGTGAGAAAAATATTGAGATGAGTATACCAATTATTGAAAAACAACAAGAGTCACATTCAGTGGGGGATATAGTTATTAAAGATTCACCAATTTCAAATGAAGTATCCACATGTGAAGATACATTGCTTGAAACTTCTAATAGTTCAGATGATACTTATGTTCCTAGTGAGTATGAGGATGCTTTTGACTCACCTGAGAAGCGCGAAAGACCTAGCAGAATAAGAAAGAAACCTGAAAGGTATGGGATGTCAAATATGTGTATTCCTGGAGAGATATTAGATGATGCTAGTGGACTATGTTTAGAAGAAGCGCTACAAGGACATGAGAAGGAACAGTGGTTACAGGCGGTGAAAGAAGAATTTAAGTGTTTTGAGGACAATAATGCATGGGAGATAGTTGATATGCCTAAAAATGGTGAAACCATAGTGAAGTGTAAATGGGTGTTGCGTAAAAAGTTAGACAGTGATAACAGTGTTCGTTACCGTGCTCGTTTAGTAGCCAAGGGCTTTATGCAAAAGCAAAATGTGGACTATACAGACATTTTTTCACCAGTAGTTAGACATTCAACTTTGAGATTATTGTTTGCATTATCTGTTAAACTAGACTTAGAGATTACACACCGTGATGTTACTACGGCTTTTCTAAATGGGGATCTTGAGGAAACAATTTATATGCAAATACCAGAGTGTTTACCAAATTTTAAAAGTTATAAGGATAAGGTACTTAAATTGAATAAAGCTATTTATGGATTAAAGCAGTCCTCAAGGGCCTGGTATAAGAAAGTTGATGAATGTCTTGTTAGCAATGGATATAAGTGCTCTAAATTAGAACCATGTTTGTATACTAAGATTAAGGATAGAAAAAGAACTATAGTAACATTATATGTAGATGATTTTTTTGTGTTTACTAATGATAAGATTGAATATGATAATTTAAAGAAGGTATTGTCATCAAAGTTTAAATTAAAGGATCTAGGACAGGTTAAAAATTGTTTAGGTATGTCTGTTAATATTAATAAAGTTAGTGGCACAGTTACATTAAGTCAAGAAAATTATATTAATCAGTTATTGAATAGATTTAACATGACAGATTGTAAGTTAGTTGATACACCTTTAGAGCCTAAATTGAATATTGAGTTAAAAAATGAAAATTGTAATAAACAGATACCTTATCAACAACTGATAGGTGGACTTATGTATTTAGCTGTTTTAACAAGACCTGATATTGCTTATTCAGTAAGTTTCTTAAGTCAGTTCAATAATTGTTATAATAATGAAATTTGGTCATATGCAAAACGTATATTGAGATATCTTAAGAAAACTAAGTATTTTGGGTTAAAATATTCTAGATATGGTAATTGTGAATTAAAAGGGTTTGTTGACGCAGATTGGGGAAATAATATTATAGACAGAAGGTCTTACACAGGTTTATGTTTTATGTTAGCTGGAAGTGTAGTTTCATGGGAGGCAAAGAAGCAAAAAACTGTTGCTCTCTCAAGCACAGAAGCAGAATATATGGGTATGGCCGATGCTTGTAGGGAAGCTATTTATTTGCATAATTTGTTAAAAGAAATTGTTAATGAAACTTATAGTATATTATTATATAATGATAACCAGGGTGCACTTAAGCTGTCTTCAAATAATAATTTTAATAAGAGAACCAAACATATTGATATACGTTACCATTTTTGTAAACAATGTGTTGTTGATAAAATTATCGAACTGAAATATTTAGATACAGCTGAAATGCCAGCAGATCTACTTACAAAAGCTTTAGGTGTTACAAAGCATTATTACTTTATGCAGTTATTAGGAATACAGGATATAAGCATTGTATAATTAATTTTTTTTTTTTTTTGTTAAAGATGTAAGTTGATATGTGTTCCTATGTTATTTTGATAAGTGGGGGTGTTAGTATTGTGTATCAAAATAAGGCTAGTAACGCCATCTATTGTGTATCTGTCACATAATATGTATAATCTATTGACTATCTGTATTTAAAGAAATAAATAATATTCTTTCGCTCGCTAGATCCCAGAGTCTATACTACTGAGCACGTTGTTTCATTTATAACAGAAATGATAAATATTTTCCTATGAAGATTTATTTTTAAATCTTACTAGCGACTCACTTCTACTTCCCCTTTGGCATAAAATTTTTACAAACTTTGAATGTCTTATTTATTTATAAATAACAGCATGCTTGTACTGTCAACACTGAAAAAAGTTTTAATTTGACTGCAAATCTACATTAACAAATGATCGGCCATTTAATGAATTCATTTGTTACAAAAAATGTGATAAATAAAGAACCGCTCGACCGATTTTGTGCAAACTTCACATAAACCATCTACTAAATAGTCCAAACAAAGCCTAAACATTTGATTTGGATAGGTGAGCCCGTTCCAGAGTCAGCTTTTACTAAAATTACACCGAAAAGTGGCATTGATTTTTATATATACAGATAAAAATAGAGATAGAGAGATCTAATGAATATGATTACTTCTAAATTAAGTAGACTCTTACAGAAAAGATCTGGAAATTATTTTCATGTCATCTTACGAGTATTTTTTTCTTGTTTTTATTAATTACCACTTTTTTTCTTGAAATGTATATAGCTCTACTAGCTCGGTCAGCGTCGGGTTCGTACATACAGTTCGCGTCACGTAAAAAGAACGCTGGAAGAAAGTGGTGGGGGGTGTGTTTGCGCATCGGTACATTCGCACACGAAATAACTAAGCATATTCATTTATTTTTGAACTAACCTTTCGCTCGTGACGTATATTGGTTATTCGTAGATACGTTGAAAAATATATTAGATAGAATGTCATTAAACAGAATTTTATAAATTAATAAAATATGTTTGATTCATTGCACAATTTTTAATCCACTTACACAAAATTAAATTAATTCGTTTTTATATATATTTTTTTATTGTTAACTGCATTGTTATCAGACTCTATCTTTATAAAACAATATTATTCAAAAATATTATTTGTCTATTTTTGATATAAAATCATTTCGTAACTAATAACTTTTGTGTGCGCGATGGTATTTTGAACTGACAAACCAATAGCGAGCCGGAATGCATGCGGCGCGTGCCTCTACGTCCCACACCCCGCGTCTTACCACCAAATTGGCCGATAAATCGTCTCTGCGCAACTTGACAGCCAGCGTTCTTTTTACATGACGCGAATTATAACTACGTTTCAACGGTTAGTATAGTTTTCTAAGAAAAGAGATATTTCCTTATAGTAATTATCTTTATATATATAATTCTTCTGTGAGTGTGTATGTCACTGAACTCCTCCTACACGGCTGGACTGATTTTGATGAAATGTTTTGTGTGTGTTCGAGTGTATTCGAGAATGGTTTAGATTCACAATTCGGTCCACTAGATAATATATTTTTTATATTATTTAGTTATTTATACATTTGCACAATAAATGACATATTCAATTATAAATAAGTCGTTGCTAGGCAACGCTGTTTTGCGCATGCATACTAAAACATTTCACCGGGAGCAAAGGTTTATAAAAATTTTCTATATGTACAGGACAACGTCTGTAGGGTCCGCTAGTATACTATATATTAACTTGGTTAAACAATAAGGGCCTAATAAAAGTAAAAAATATGGCCACATATATACATATAAGTAGACAACACTTTTTTTTCATAGTCTATTGAGCTATTTAGAATAACAATTACGAACACACGCACATCGAAATTTTATAGATAAAGAATAATAAATGAACAGATGATTTAAAGCATATTTCAATGAACATCCGCTTATCTTTAGTCACTGACTAAATTTACCTACTTGACGCTGAGTACTCCACATTATTCGTAGCATTCCCGCTCTTATAGTTATTTTATTAACAGATATTACATAATATAAAATATTTATTAGGTACTTGGATTTTAATTAATCACATTTTTATTATTATGTATTTGTTTGCATAATAGAGCTACATCAGTACTAACTCAGGGTTACGTTTCTTTTTTTTAAATCGTAGATGTCGTACTAATATGAAACAAATACGAGTATCAACTATTAGAACCAATTAGAGATGTGAACATTTAAATTTCTAAGTCAAATCAACGTAATAAAAAAATAAAAGAATTAATGCTACATATTTTGACCCTTGCGAGGTTATCAAAACCAATACCTACCGTTGACTTACAATCTGAAATTTGGTATGAAGTATGGTTTTAAAGCAATTTAAAGGTACGAGTACACCCCTAAAATAGCTATTATGAACCTATTTCAATATTTCATGGTTCAGAGCCCTCAGTGTGTCTCTATCCGATTTCTCGGCACTGTCAATATAATACCCACCACAACAGTGAATATGACAAAACACAGCCAAGCGTACACTTCAATTATCACATATATTACTTAATCTCAGTCTTGGGCGAAATCGTCATAGAAATAGATGTAAGCTCCATTTGTTTTCTTATATCTTCATTCAGAGAAAATGATTCACAAATAATCTAAGATAAGCTGATTTTAATTTTAAAAGTTGTCGTAAAATAATAGTTATAGAATAAATATTAAAGAAACTCTATTTGTCTGTTTCAAACTTTTAAGGCTAAAACTAGAATCTGAAAATATTTGAATAAATCTTGCAAGGAGGTTTTATTATGGGGATAGACAACAGGATAAATTTATAAGAGAATCCGGGAGCTAATACTAGTATTTTTATAATATATAACACAAATGTATCTCCAGAGAATAACTGCTGTAAGCCAAATGAAACTCCTATTTCCTCTTAGAATAAGTTTTCGTTTAACCATTCCTCAAATATTTTCTTCTCTGTAAATATTTGAAACTGTATATTTTGTGAAGGGATGGGTAAGCCTACACAAGTACAAAATGCTTAGTAGAATACAAAGTTATAATAAAGAATATTACTATTTTCTTAAGTGAAGGCAAATCTATATTCTATATAGCTAAAAAATTAAAGCGTCTGTTTATCATAACAATATTGACATTGTCAAAATAACAGCTTTTACTAAATGCATATATTATATACCTGCACCTACAGAACTAAAAAAGACACAAGATTTTAAATGTTTGTCTGTTTGTTCCATTTGTTATTGAATTTCGTTAATGTTACTGGTTTTATTTTTGTAATTTTAATATGTACCTAACTCCATAATAAATATGTTATGGCTGTGGTATCTACGCCTGTAGATGCGGAGGTTTTGGATCCCATGGGATTAGCTATTAAGTATTTTCTGTCAGGAAATTCTCATTAAAACCAAGAAAAGGGGAAGCTGGCGATATTTCATCGATATTATGTCTCGGATAACAGGTAAAGCCATAATATATCCTACACCTGATTTCTCCCCGGTATTGTTGAGTAAGTAGTCCCAACGGAGTTTGATAGTGAAACAAGAATGCACTCGCTAGGTAGGTACTCGTGTACTACAATTTTTCCTATATACATGGCTATAGGCTTTAGAAGATGTGTTATATACATTTCTTTTATTTTGAGACGTTATTACATACAGCGCCATCTAGCTCCATGGCTACGAGGCTTTTGTTACGGATACCAGATAGTTGATATACTAAACACATATAACCTTCAATACATACATATTTTCAATAAATACACCCATGACTGGAGTAAAAATTGGCGCGTTCAGCAAATTCAGCCCCCAGCAGAACTCAAACCCGCTACAGCTGGCGGAGGAAGTTACTACAAACTAAGCCAAACGTGGCGTCAATTTTTACTAAATCATAACTTTTAGCTTTAAGCTCCGAGAGAGCTTTTCTTTGCGAGTTTCGCTATGCTAAGTCTTTCTTTGAATATTTATGTAACTTCAGAGAAAATTAAAGATAGTTTACCATTTTAAATCGCACTCCCTCTTTAGCATTCAGTAATAATAAATATTTCTCTATTTATTTTCTCAACAGCACCGTTGTTTTTTTCTTACAAACCTTCATTCCTTTGAAGTGTTTTCGAGGAAACTTCCTATAATGAGATATGTATATATTAAAGGTCTTTTTATAAGAGGAAAATAGATATTGTTAATTCGCTACACTCGGTAGCAGGATTGTTCGAGTGGCTTCTAGCCAAGTAGGTACTCGAGAAGAAATTGTTGATATTTTTTACGTTCAAGTACAAAACTATTGCTTCACTGATTATTACTATGTAATCGTACAAAAGAGACTATTTCGTAATAAGAGAACTTAAAATAACGAGAACTTTTAACGTAGAAAAATAGAATTGTGCAGTCGGAAAGATTAATGTTTCAAACTTGCTGCGAGATCCGCCATTTGCATTTAAAATAATATCCATAAAGTCAAGACGAATCTAACGATGTATGAATAATGGGTTTGGCGAACATACATACATACGTGCTATGTATGTGCAAACATACATGTGAATCATATAACCCTAATTACAGTATTGCCACAGTCGAGTAAAAATACCAAATTCAATAATTATTAGTTTATCAGATCTAAATCACATTACAGGTTGTTTTAATAGATTTAATAAATAGAACCCTAAATAGTGGGGTATAATAAAACTCTTATACAGCAAACTGTACTTTTAAAATGTTTCCTTTAATTACGCGAATATTTGACAATTAAAATTAAAACTATACTCCAGCTTTATCGCGGATTTTTATATTTTTCTCCGTATTTTTGTCACAATTGCAAAGCATTGGAAACTTCGAGACTTAAAATCAATATAAATAATAACACAAATAATTATAATTTTAATTTAAATTGTATAGCCTTTTTTTAAATGGCCAGTAATTTTCCACCATGTATTGTACTTTAAAATCCCAAGAAACATCACTCACAACGTAATCCAAAGGATTTAATTTAGACAAAATAAAAGATGAAGTTGGATAAGTGTCTAACTTAGGCAGAGATTACGCGGATTAGCTGAAGACCTTTACAGTTCTGGCTTTTACTCTCATGAGATTGTTCTCGACTTAATGAAGGTCGTGTACCTTTAAGAAAGTTGAAGGAACTTCTTTTATCTCACTTTAAAATGTACTTTGTAAATAATAAATAAAATTCTAACTAAGTTAAATCTATTCTTTTTTTTTTTGGAAAACCTTATTAAGATAGTCATTATTATCGGCAAATCACAAATCTGTAGTATTTTTCTGTGTCTGTGACAACGTTACGGTAACCATTAGACAGATTTTGATGAAACTTGGTATGAAAACAGCTGGTTATACGGGACAACATATAAAAAAATAAATGTGTGGCACATAGCATTTTGATCAATTTATGCAATTATAATTATTTATTTATTTTTTATTTATTTATTTTTTATTTATGCAGTATATTTTTCTTTCTTTGATATTAATTCAAGTTACACTTTTTGAGCGTGGTGACCGATAAGAAAACATTTTTTTTCTTTTATTGAATAAAGGAGAAGTTTATATCGTTTAAAATATTAAAATCTACATGGTAGGCGGAGTGGGGGGTGTTAGGTTTTATTTTCGTTAAGGAATTTCTTGATTCGGTCGCCGCGCTCAAAGCCCGCGATAAAAGCTATGCAATAGCTTAATAATTTATTTTTAATCAGACGCAAATGCTTGAACATCTTTAGAAAATATATAAAAACATAATAGGTACCTATAAAATTTAAGAGTTGCCCTCGATTTCCCTGGGATGCCATCATCAGATCTTGATTTGGTGACAATGGGACCCCCTCGGAACTATACCCTACCGAACAAAAGAAAAATTTTTGAAATCGGCCCACAGACGGCGGAGAAATCGGGCGGTATTAGGTTTTTTTTCGTTACGGAATCTCTTGATTCGGTCGCCGTGCTCAAAGCCCGCGATAAAAGCTATGCAATAGCTTAAAAAAACTTTTTACTGCGGGAAAATATCATATTTCTGAGAAATCTATCATTATAGTTAAAACGTATCTATGAAACGAAACGAGCGAAACGAGAGTGAATCATTAGTTGTAACTATAAACTGATAGATAATTTTATTACTGATATTTAATTTAACAAGAAAACTCAATTAAGAGATAAGAGTGAAAACTTTTTAGTTCTCTAAAGACAATGCTCGCTTTTTAAACATCAAGAAATAATTAAAGAATAACAAAATACGCGCATTCAAAAACATACCGTGTTTTATAGTTCACCGCACAAGTTTAATACAAAATTAAATTAAATATTCGCCGTTGCCAAAATAAAACAGATTCTGACAAACCTTTTGTTAGCACAAAAATTACGTAATTATTAGATATAAGAATAAGTAAGACATACGTATGTAATGAAAACAATGTAATTTTACATGTTATCGCGTCTATTTGCGGATTTTTAAAATTTTTGATTCTTGATGTATCGAATACTTTAGCCTTAAGAGCAATGGAAGAAACTCATCTGTGAACATCCCGTGACCATAAAATATCAAATATTTGCATAATATATATAAGACACATTCCTTACGTAAGGCACAATCACTACATAGTATAAAACAAAGTCGCTTTTTCTGTCCCTATATCCCTTTGTATGCTTAAATCTTTAAAACTACGCAACGGATTTTAATGCGGTTTTTTTTAATATATAGAGTGATTCAAGAGGAAGGTTTATATGCATAACTACCGGATCCCGCGGCTTTGCCTGTGCTAAATCTAGGGAAATGCCCGAGCGAAGCGAGGGCGAGTCGCTAGTAAACTTATAAAGTGAATAACATCTAATATCAATATAACATATTGTGCAAATACAATAGTTTATAAGATGCCTGTAGAAAATCGTACTTCTTTATTATAATCAAATATTTTTACACTCCAAGGAGCTTTAAAGTAATATACTGGCAGTGAAAAAATCTTACTCATATTATAAATGTGATGTTTCAATATTTAAATTGTTTGAATAGATGGTTGTTGCTTAAGCAAACCAGAATGGCTTAACGGATCTGGATGAAATTTTGTACAGAGATAGAATATAGTCTAGAACAGCACATATGCTACTTATTATGTCGTTATTAATCTATAGATACGTTTTGAATCTGAACGACAAGTCTTAGTGCGGTTAATCAGCCTTGAATCCTGAATACAACAATCCTTTGAATTGCTTCGTAACATATAATAAATAACTATAGTAATTCTTTTTATAGTACTTCTAACTTAAGTAGTTTCTATCGCTTATCAAATAGAGCTCAAGAATTTAATATTTGAATGTTTCTTGCCTTTTACTCGAATAAACGCGTCTCTAGCATTTTTCTATATCCAAATATGGCATGCGAAACATTTGAAATACATACGTCTGAGACAATAAGAACTGTATCATTCTCATTTTTTTTCTCTTTATTAGGTTTACCAACAACTTTACATAATACAAATACACAATACACTATAATAAAAAATACAGATCTAAAAATGTAAAGCCACTTACAGGTAAACACAGCATGCATTATATAAATTTAATAATTTAGACGGTAAAAAGCATAACAAACAATTCTACATTTTAGTGTTCCTTCCAAGACAAATAAAACGTTTTAACTTATCTATCTATATATATATATATATATTCATATTCATAAGGTATGCAAAAGATTCACTGTTCTTGGTGTTGTCTCTTACAAGAAAATTGACGGCATTATTTCACAATTCCATTAACCGAACAAGTGTTATAAATTTAAAAACGTTAATGTCTGTATATTTGTCATTCTGAAAGGAATAGACCGATTTGGAATAATTCAGTAATGTATATAGATTAAACACAAGATGGTTTCAAGAACATAGATCGACTATAACAATAGAAGCACTTGCTAATTTTAGGCACCAATGATTCAACCGGACAAAGAGGGGGCATTTGATACACATACGAGTACATCTGATAGAATCTTAGAGTATTAACTAAGATTTATTTATTTATTTATTTTATTAGACCACCAACAAAGCACTTACAAAACACATGAAAAAAATTGTACATGGAAAATAAAACATAAAAAGTAGTACCTTAATTATAGGTGATAACGACAAGAAATAACAAATTAACATTTAACATTAAATATACCTAGTAGGTAAAATAACAATATTTCAACATAATAAATTTAAAACCAAATACTTAACTAATGTTATTAACATCACTACATAGTATAAAACAAAGTCGCTTTCTCTGTCCCTATATCTCTATGTATGCTTAAATCTTTAAAACTACGCAATGAATTTTGATGCGGCTTTTTTAATAGATAGAGTGATTCAAGAGGAAGGTTTATATGCAACACTAGCAATTCCCGCGGCTTTGCCTGTGTTAAATCTAGAGAAGAGCCCGAGCGAAGCGAGGGCGAGACGCTAGTTTTAAGAACAATCTAAGATTAAATAAACGTAACTTAAGACTGTATCTCTGTACCTTTCTCCTCCTCCCGTATTTACCTATAGTTATTTTAAAAGAACGCTATAGAGACAATGATCTTTTTTTTAAAACTTAATATATAAAAAAAATTATGAAGAAGGCTCGTTTATCTAAGCGTAAACTAAGACTCAAATGTATACACACTTATTACATATTTATAAAATTCTGAATCGACTTTCTATATTAAATTTATTTTGCCGTAAGCGCATCTATGTTCTATAGTTTTTTGAATTTTCATCTATCTATCTGTCTGTTTGGGAACAAGAAAAGAACAGCTGGTTCGGGTAACCAGCTGTTCTTCTCTTCATATAGGATCAGGATATTGGATACTTTTTACTTGATGAAAATATCTCATCTCTAAAGGCTGATTTACACATATTAAGTGAATAAGTAGTTAACTAAATTTTACATTAATTTTAAGTGATTCCGTATGTGTAAACAGAAAATTTAGTAGCAAGTCGCAAGTTAAAATTTAGTTAATTACTTAAATACTAAATTAGAATGTTTTCTATTTTTTCGAATAAGTAGGTGGGCTGGGCTTGCATCCAGATCTGTTTGGACAGATAAAATTTAGTAAATCGCATAAGTTTTCCGCGCCATTTTTTGAATAGAACCAAATTTTTTCTATAGACGTGAGCTTATTTTAATTATTATTGAATTAATTAATTCATTATTATTATGTCGAAGTGGAGTGAAATAATGATTCTGAAGTTTGTCGAATTTCTTTAATTATTTCATCTTTTATTTCGTCCAAGACCTCATTAATAACAAATTTAAGCACAGAATTTACGACTTCATTGCGTTGTTGATTGTCCATCTTGAGTGAACTAAAGAGCTTAACTACTTATCTACTTAAATACGTTTGGACAGATACTTAAATATAAGTCACTTAAAATTAAGGTAAAATTTTGTTAACTACTTATTCACTTAATACGTGTAAATCAGCCTTAAGAAATGTATAGTAATCGTTTAAACATACATAGGAACTAAGAGCGGAGCAAATTTTTACTTGATGAAAATATCTCATCTCTAAGAAATCTATAATAACGATAATAAGTTCAAACATACATAGGAACTAAGAGCGGAGCAAGGGTTAGTCCCTAGTATTATATTATAATAAAAGAAATATAAATGATTTATTCTTAACTGTCACCAGGTTTACCGCGAGTGAAGCCGCAGGTTCCTCTATTATAAATGTATACAAACCATGACGAATTATGTATTGAAACCTTCATCGAGAACCATCCTATCTATTGGTGAAAACAGCATGAAAATCGGTACAATAGTTTTGAGTTTATTACGAACAGACAGACAGACGCGGCGGACGTCTTTGTTTAATAATATGTAGTTACTATTTTTAAAATTTTCTCTAAGTGATGTAGACAAAAACCGACATTGGTATATTAGACGGAAACAGACAGTAATCGCTTGCTGTGGGAATAGAGATTTATAAAATGTAAAAGCTATTTCTACATAATGGCTTTACCTGAAGTTGATTTATGTTGTTTTTTTTTCATTGGCAAATGTTTTGACCAAATGTTATTCAAACATAAGTATGAAATATTAGGAGTGGAAATGTGTGTGTGTTACATCAATAAATAATAAATATTTTGAAAAATACCACTAAAAAAAAATTCACCTGCATAAAATAATATTTGTCAGGACGTATAAATAAAATTGAAGTGACTGTTTGTAAATTCAAATTAACAGTTTTCCGGTATATACTGTACATACATAAAAAATCAATTTTTAAAATGTTTGTCTATCTGTCTATTTGTTCCGGCTTATCTCTGAAATGGCTGGACAGGTTTTGACGGGACTTTCCCGGAACGGAAGTGTTTAATTAATTTTAACTTACGCCCAGCGAAACTGGCTGGATTGCCAGTTAGTTAATATAAAAACTAAGTATAAATAGAATCGCCGCGTATTGTCCTTTGCAGTTAAAGTGTTTCAGGGTGAAATGAAAATATCTTTTGTTAAGTACAGACCTAATATAAAAAATTCTTTTCTTATAAAACGGTTCACTATCCCTGAATAGCAAACAATATGTTATATTATATTATCAACATTGTAGCAAAATAACTGTCTGTAACTGAAGGGTGAAAAGAGAATTCACATAAGTATACTATTATTATATTATTTATGTTCCTACAATGTACATACATATTAACAAGTATTTAAATATATATCTACGTACGTAGTAGATATACATTTCTCAGAGATACCATATTTTTCCACAGTAAAAAGTATTCCATATATTAACCCGGATACCCAGCTATCATTACACAAAATCTCATCAAAATTTGTTAAGTTATTTTCACGGAACGCTGTCTTAGACAGACAGGCAGACAGAAAACTATAAGCTATACGAGTATATATTAGGCCTCTTAATCGATAAGAATGTTTATTTCAATAAAAATATATTTATTACAGATTTGACTTAGTTTGAATTTTATTATACCTACTAGCCTTTCTCGCGGCTTTGCTCGCGTTCTAAAGGCTTACAAACAAAACAAATATTTTTCTCCCGTTTTTGCAACATTTTTCATTGATGCTCCGCTCGTACTAGTCGTAGCGTTTTGTGATATAGCCTATACTGCCGTCATAGCGAAAAAGGGCACAACTAACATTTTGCAAAAACGGAGAAAATCGGGTTTAAAGTATTTCTTAGTTTTTGGTGAATAAAAACGAGAGTATTTTATTTTTCGAGGATGTTTGAATGAAAATAGTAGCGTCTATATGATTTTTATATGTATGATTAATTATTAGTTTTTATTTTATTAGTATGTATTTAATAATCTACATTTTCTTTTTCAACGTAACAAAAAAAATTGAGTGGAATCCTAAATTTTACTCAATTTTTAAAGTAAGTAAATGTAAGTAAGTTAAATGTAAGTTAGATGTGCTCTTTTTCCGTCTTAAAATAGAAAAAATGGCTCAGTTGTGCCCTTTGAGCTTATGTTAGTTTTGTTTATCGTGCTTGTAAAATTATAAATAAATATAGGCAGATAGGCCTTTTTTTCCTGATTCCAAATATGTATAAAACTCAATTTCGAAAAAATGTTAGTTGTGCCCTTTTTCGTTAT
Organism: Boloria selene; assembly: GCA_905231865.2. Lineage (NCBI taxonomy): Eukaryota > Metazoa > Arthropoda > Insecta > Lepidoptera > Nymphalidae > Boloria > Boloria selene. The sequence goes on from HG993145.1 coordinate 1,595,154, forward strand.
GACGGCAGTATAGCCTTCCTCGATAAAGGGACTATCCAATACAAAAAGAATTTTTCAATTCGGACCAGTAGTTTCTGGTATTCAATCAAACAAACAAACTCTTCAGCTTTATTATATTAGTATAAATGTATAATAATATTTTAAATTGCCCTTGTAATTTTAATATTATTATTAGAAGCAGTTTAAAATTTAACGCCAATCAATCGTATCATCTACAACTATTCGTATCGATCAACAGATAGTGCAAGGTCATGACTCACTGCATGGTTCCGTATGAGACCGTGTTATAGGTACATCTGTTTTTAGATACGCTATTTGCGTAGTGACTGTGACATATAAATTATTAAGATCATATTATTTTGTAGACTACAGTTTTATTTGGTTTATTTGGTTTATTTCAAGCAATCATAATAAAAGAATAGCTATGATATTGATATAGAGAAATCACAATACATATTAATACTTATTGTTACCGACTTTAGAAATTGTTAATATTTAATAAAGAAACCTGCAATGTTTTATTAAGTCATAGAACTATATCGCGTAAATAAATATTTTAATTGTATCTTTACGTTAAAAACTAAATAATAGTTTTATAAACAAATGTGGATTTTAGTTTGACCATAGACTTGAGAAGTCTATGGTCAAACTAAGAAAGGAGACAAAAGGCGGGAAAAAATAATGTTGACAGATTGAAAATAATAGAGTATTAGGAGTGGATGTAAAAATTATATGATACGAACACGAAGTAATTAACAAAGTTTTAACACTAAATGGTTTAACTAGTTTCTGCTATTATATGTAACTAGAATTATAACGCTAGGTTTTATTTAAATTAGACAATATTACCCACCAAAAACATTTTCATGTAAAATGTTGCCAAGACGAGCCCATATGACTCGCACTGTCAAAAAGTTATCAGATCTCATGTAGAGCCAAGCTTCTAACACTACACGCCCTAACTCTACAAGGCCTAACTTCACAAACTCTACACCTTAGTCAAAATATGTGGCTTGGCCGTTCGTTACTACAAGAACTATTGTATAACACAAAAGTAATGAACAGTGAATTAATTTTTCACCTTACGCCGATGTGAATGTAGCGAAATGGCCAAACCACATATTTTGACTAATACAATAGTTCTTGTAGTAACGAACGGCCAAGCCACATATTTTGACTAAGGTGTAGAGTTTGTGAAGTTAGGCCTTGTAGAGTTAGGGCGTGTAGTGTTAGAAGCTTGGCTCTACATGAGATCTGATAACTTTTTGACAGTGCGAGTCATATGGGCTCGTCTTGGCAACATTTTACATGAAAATGTTTTTGGTGGGATTTCATTTCTTTTTGTAAGTTGTTTGTAACAAATTTATATGATCTGATCTGATCTGAAGTATATGTCTCAATATATGTCGATTATTTTTTTTTTTTTAACAAGGAGTACCTATACATATATATATCTGGGGGCACCAAGTTTTAGATTATTAGATTAGACCTCTAGCGTCATCAAAATTTAATTTAAAATTACAGGTCTCATACAAACTCCCATCCCCTAGTTTAAGGGGTTGGGGGATGAAAGTTACAAGTTTTATAATTTTTTTGTTGTTTGTGTGCTAATACTAGCTTACATACAAAATTTCAGCTTTCTAGGACATTAGGAAATACCTTAAGAATTTTGATGATCATCAGTGAGTCAGTGACGAAATCAGCGTTTTTTAGACATAAATAAAATCTGAAGTATAAAAGCTAATGTAATTAAAACTTAATATGTTCAATAAGTCCGCTATTGACAATATATCCCGAAAATTTTGTTGATCTAGCATAATCCAAACCCAAGTTATGAGGGTTCAAAAAAACGACGAAGCGCTTCGAGAAAAGGTAGGTAGTGCCCGTGCGCTTCGCTTGGCTCGTCTTGGCGGGGGCACTACCGTGCCCCCAGATAGTAAAAGTCATTTTTTGGAATTTTTTTATGTCTATTTGTACTTTACCAAGCATTTTCATAAAATTCATCGTGAACATAAATTGTATTATGAGGTACTATATGTCATAACATAACATATGTCACTTGAGGGCAAAAATCTATAATAAAAATCTATAATATATAATAGTCAACTGGTAAGTCGTTACTACAAGAACTATTGTTTAACAGAAAAGCAATGAACTTACACCTATATGAGTGTAGCGAAACGGCCAAGCCACATATTTTGACTAAGGTGTAGAGTTTGTGAAGTTAGGCCTTGTAGAGTTAGGGCGTGTAGAGTTAGAAGCAGATCTACATGAGATATAACTTTTTAGACAGTGCTAGTCATATGGTCTCGTCTTGGCAACTTTTTACATGAAAATATTTTTGGTGGGATTGAGTTTTATTCTTTTACGTACCATTTGACCCGGAATACTTCGACCAGCCAATTTTAATTAAAATGATCATTAATATTCCAGTCATACAAAAATGTAGTAAAAGCACTTTTAGTTCACCCTCATTTCCCAGAAGACCGAGAAACTTTTCCTACCTTTAAATATAAAGCTTAGCCTACCTTTGTTACGGCTTTTAAGAACTTTTAAAAAATTCAAATCGATCAGATATTCTTCTTAACGAAAACCCATAATTTGATTTTTATTTATATAGATAAAATTAATGATTTGGATGATGACGTAGCTAGTACCGGTCATATGAAATTCCATCCATTTTAAGCGTCCTAGACGTGTGATTTTTGCACTTTTGAACGAGCACTTAGGCGTGTACCGCGTTAAATAAAAAGGTTTATATACGCTTATAAGCTAAAATAAATAATTTTACATTCAGTAATAAATATTAGAATTGATTTTAATATATCTCAGCATTTTTCTAAAGAATCCGGCTAGGTTTTATATTAATAAAATTATTTAGCAAATATGTATTTCCATATTTATTTAACTTATAAGGCGTATGGACTTTGATTACTTTAACTCTAGTTATATTGGGTCATGCAAGTAATTCGTGAAGACCCTCCTTTCAATGCCAACCTCACACATAAGCGGATATATCGAATTAGGATTGCGCTATAAATATCATATTTATGTTAATATTATATCATCGCACAGAAGTTTATATACCATTCACCGCATCCGCAGTTGGATTAAGATTTATTTCATGCTAACTCTAGGGTTTTGCCCGCGTTAATAATAAATATTGCATTAAATGCATTTCAGTATAATATATACATATGTACATTGTACATACAAATATAATTTACCCAGAATTTCAATACAATAATAGAAACTTAGTTCTGTATTCAGCCTTTTTTAACGTCCCACTGATGGGCACAAGACTCCCTTCAATACGAGGGGGATCAGTCCATAGTCCACCACGCTGGCCTAGTACAGGTTGGCGGACTTCACACATCTTTCGAAAACATGCTAGGTTCACTCAGACATGCAGGTTTCGATTTTCACCGGTATATCAGAGGCGCGAGACTCTCGGATTCGAACCACATCACTCGGTTATCCAAGCGAGCGCATTACCAATGGCCTTCCACTGCCAATAGAGACCTATAAAGTTATAGATAGCCAGTTTTTAATAAAACCTATGGGTCCAATGACCTCCAACGAAACCATTATTACATACATATTGTTATTATTATATTTTTAAATACCATAATTTTTGATAGAATGCCAGCTATCAAACTGTGGACTGCTGTGAAATATTTGGATGAAACTTAGTACGCATAAATTATCTCTACACATTTTATCTTCAACTAGCGACTCGCCATCATACTCATAATACAGATTACAAATTCTCGCATTTATTAATGTAACCTAATAATACACACAGACGGACCGCGAGCAATGAATATTATGGAATACTAGTGAATATTATAGTTTATTTATTAGTCTCGCTGAGTTTCTTTGGTCAGTTCTTCTCAGGTCAGAGGCTTCTTCATTCCCAACTGGTAGACGCATGACGTTCAGTAAAAAATTGTAATAATTAATTAAATACTAGTGAATATTACACAAAATTTAGTTTATTAGTCCCGCTGAGTTTCTTTCGTCAGTTGTTCTCAGGTTAGAGCTTCTTCATTTCCAACTGGTAAACGTTCAGTAAATACTAAATACATAATTTTATTTTATTTTGAATTTGTATATCATTTACACAGTAATCTAAACAGCAACAGATGTTTTGCGTATAAACATTTTATGCAACACATTTTTGAACGAATCCCTTTTACTTTTTATAAATATTACTATATTTTTACTAAACTTCATAAGAAAAACTGTGCTGAGAAGAACTGGGTAAAAAAACTTAGTAAGACTAAAATTAGTATATATCTTTGACTTTTTGTATGTCAAGCTATAGAAATCATAATAATGGATGGCACTCATCTCTCATTCCGAATGTCTAACAACACATATAATAAAATTTAAACTAAGCTGAACCTTTGTTTGGAAAATTGGTAAGGAATTATAATCTATACGGAGACCTTTGTTACTTTTTAGATTTTTTGTCTGTCTGTCTGGGATCGCATCCCGAAATAAAAGTACGGGTCAGATTATAATGATTTTAACTTTTTATGGCCGGAAAATATTTTATACCTGAGAAATGTTTTCTGACCATTAAAAACGTTAAAACGAACCGTTTTTTTTCTAACTTAGTCGAATGTGCATTATTTTTTTTTAATTAATTGACACATTATTAAAGATACAGGCTGAATTTATAGTTTTTTTCATTCATTTTCATTTATTTTCATTCATTTCATTTCAAATTTGGTTTCCGGTCTTTAATACATGGGCGGAGCCGCGGGAAATGCTAGTCTAATATAAAAAAGTTTATTGCATATTGTATATACAGATGTCTATGACACATAGTATAAAAATAGTACATAACACGAGAGAAGCGAGGGCGGACCGCTAGTTCTAAATAAATTTCGAGTGTCTGACTGAAGTTTAAATATCTGTTCTAAACTCTTGGTATAAATCATTTCTTAGCACACATGTATGCCGTGGAACACTTTGTGAAATTAAAATTCTTCTCAAAAATGGATACACACAGCTAGAATTCATAGTATAGATGCGCTAATAATAATTAATAGGTATGGCAATAGCGATGCTATTTTAATATTTTATTCTTCTTCTTGGAATCTGTTTACGTTGTAGACTGTACACTATACAGGTCTTCAGGTCTAGCGTTTAAATATTTAAGCAGGTGCAAATAGTGAATGTTTGTAGTTTGTTATTGTTATTTATAACAAATACAAACAAACTTAACACATAAAATAGTTTTTAGATTTTTTGACTCTCTTTCTGTCTGTGACCACTTCAAGCGAAAACCAATGCACAATGCACATATTTTGAAGAAATTTAATATGAGGATAGCGAGTTGTCCGAGTGAGCTTATTACTGCTAGAAAATATCTAATTTCTGAGAGATTTAACCACTATCTCTTACTTCCATGGGTTGGCTGGAAGAGATCTCTTCTAGAGATACGTCCACGTTTGCAAACTCAAATTGTTTTTAAATTACTGTATGTATTTTTATAGTGAAATAAAGAATATAATAATAATGTATACTAACCGTTAAAACGTCTCCAGGGATAAACCCGAGTGAAGCGAGGATGAGTCGCTAGTATCATCACTACATAGTATAAAACAAAGTCGTTTTCTCTGTCCCTATATCCCTATGTATGCTTAAATCTTTAAAACTACGCAACGGATTTTGATGCGGTTTTTTTTATAGATAGAGTGATTCAAGGGGAAGGTTTATATGCATAAATAGCGGATCCCGCGGCTTTGCCTGTGCTAAATCTAGGGAAGAGCCCGAGCGAAGCGAGGGCGAGTCGCTAGTAAATACTATATTAGAACAATAACCATACTCCACTACGCAGTTCACATGTCTGTCTAAATAAATATATACGTAGTACTATATTCCCTCTGATTTCCTTAATTTTTTTCCTTTACATATCAATATTTCAGAAATCCGTGATCCGTGCTTGAACCCGCTTCAGTGCTACTGTATTTACTCGTTTTAATATAAAAACAAAGTTTTTTATAGTATTAAGGAGCGATTAAGTCTTACGATACGTTAACAGTATTTCAAAGCAAAAACGGCACTTTGCTGCTTTTAATAGTGGCTTAAAAGCTTAAAAAATATTGTTATTTAACAGATAAATAAAATTGTAGACTCTGTTTGTAACTTCAAAATAATAGCTTTTTACTTAACGCATATGAAATTAAACAAAAAATGTACTGGATAGTCCACGAAACTGCTGAACCTATTTGACGGAATATAAGTAACTTAGCCTATATTTCTTATGGTAAAAATAGGGTTTACAAAAATAGGGTGTTTTAACACAAAAAAAAAAACATGATATTTGGAACAAAATCGCCTTAAACATAAATTTATTTCAGCAATATTAAAATATATTTACAAGGAGGCAATTTCATAAAGCAATTACTACAGGATTCCGGATTTAAAGATGCTGTCAGAAGTGATGATATCTCGTTTACTGTTTAATTAATGTCTTGCTGTGAAGTTAGGTGATGAAATACAAATTAGCTCGAGAACTTCGTCTGTGGCACTCTCGTTAACTACCTTAGAATGAATAAGTTTATAGAACAAGGAATAAGTAAAATTATGATAATAATTGTAGTTGTACTCGTAAATTCTCAATTAAAAGTTTATTAAATTAAATTAATATATTGATATAAAGTTGGTAAACATTTTTTTGATACTTTCCCTTCTGTCGTTGTTGGAAAAGTTAAAAATATCAAATAAGCCAACGGTGCACTCTAAATGGATTTTTTTTGCTTTAAATTATGTTAAATGATACGACTAATGTTTATGCATTACAAAAGCTGACGCCAAAATACTGATCTAGTTTATAAAATTTAGAAATGAACCAATGAACGTTACTAATAAAAAAATCTGTTTGAACAAATTACCTATGTTAAATTTGAATCACTATCCTTACTCTCTAATAGGTTATTTTGATGTGTCGTTAATAATACACAACGACACGTATGGCTTAATTTATATATAACGTAAACGTAATTTATATATAATATTATATATAACGTGTTTATATTTATTATATTATGTTTATATTTAAAGTTGTATAACTATAGTGTATCAACCCATAACACAAGCCTCGTAGCTTACCATGGTGGTAATGTCACAAAATATTTGTAAAAAAATGCTTAACCCAATACCATTAACTAAGCAAAACTTGCGCTTTAGAAACTTCACACATGTAATCGTGGCTATGTTCTCTCCGTTATACATTGCAAGAGATGCACAAAGCCATATAATTAGGTAAGGCACAACATTATACTCGTACTTGCTGCATAATTATCACAATTATTTTATTTCTTGGTCTAGTTAAAAGAGTCGCGACGTTAAACTGTACATTCAAACTGTAAAAAAGCAGCCAGTTAATAACTTTGTATACCTTCTCTCTTTTTTCCGATTTTATTTTTTTTCCAAGATTGAAAGTGTCTTTTGGCTGTGTTTTGTGCTACTGGGTACTCCAACCTTTTCGAATATTTCAAATTACCTCAAATTTTATTATTTATGCTTTGACAGCTGCGTGCAACTTAGGCGACTTCTTTTTTTTAAACTGAGTGAATGTGAAAAAAAAGTGTTACTGATGAATTATATTTTATAGAAAATATTAAAATTTGTTGATCTTACACATATTGAAAGCATAAGTGTTTAGTCACAATTTTACATAAGTAGAGCACATACATAGATACCCAAATGATATTGACTTCAGTCATTCTACAACTTCAAAAATACGTTTTTGACTGTGTAGAAAATCTCATTTAAGCTAAGGAAATATCATAAATATATAAAAAGGAGGTTTTAATCTGTTAGTCTTACAATTAGACATGTGCTAAGATATGTCAGTACAATTACGTCTAACCTCGTTAAATAACATAGTCTATTGTCTTAGTGCCAACGAAGTTCACATCGCTTGTTTATAAAATAAAATTTACCACTCTGAATAAATCCATTAAATTTCATTTAATTGCCCTTTTGTTTTCAAATTCTCATTCCGAATGTCTAACAACACATATAATAAAATTTAAACTAAGCTGAACCTTTGTTTGGAAAATTGGTAAGGAATTATAATCTATACGGAGACCTTTGTTACTTTTTAGATTTTTTGTCTGTCTGTCTGGGATCGCATCCCGAAATAAAAGTACGGGTCAGATTATAATGATTTTAACTTTTTATGGCCGGAAAATATTTTATACCTGAGAAATGTTTTCTGACCATTAAAAACGTTAAAACGAACCGTTTTTTTTCTAACTTAGTCGAATGTGCATTATTTTTTTTTAATTAATTGACACATTATTAAAGATACAGGCTGAATTTATAGTTTTTTTCATTCATTTTCATTTATTTTCATTCATTTCATTTCAAATTTGGTTTCCGGTCTTTAATACATGGGCGGAGCCGCGGGAAATGCTAGTCTAATATAAAAAAGTTTATTGCATATTGTATATACAGATGTCTATGACACATAGTATAAAAATAGTACATAACACGAGAGAAGCGAGGGCGGACCGCTAGTTCTAAATAAATTTCGAGTGTCTGACTGAAGTTTAAATATCTGTTCTAAACTCTTGGTATAAATCATTTCTTAGCACACATGTATGCCGTGGAACACTTTGTGAAATTAAAATTCTTCTCAAAAATGGATACACACAGCTAGAATTCATAGTATAGATGCGCTAATAATAATTAATAGGTATGGCAATAGCGATGCTATTTTAATATTTTATTCTTCTTCTTGGAATCTGTTTACGTTGTAGACTGTACACTATACAGGTCTTCAGGTCTAGCGTTTAAATATTTAAGCAGGTGCAAATAGTGAATGTTTGTAGTTTGTTATTGTTATTTATAACAAATACAAACAAACTTAACACATAAAATAGTTTTTAGATTTTTTGACTCTCTTTCTGTCTGTGACCACTTCAAGCGAAAACCAATGCACAATGCACATATTTTGAAGAAATTTAATATGAGGATAGCGAGTTGTCCGAGTGAGCTTATTACTGCTAGAAAATATCTAATTTCTGAGAGATTTAACCACTATCTCTTACTTCCATGGGTTGGCTGGAAGAGATCTCTTCTAGAGATACGTCCACGTTTGCAAACTCAAATTGTTTTTAAATTACTGTATGTATTTTTATAGTGAAATAAAGAATATAATAATAATGTATACTAACCGTTAAAACGTCTCCAGGGATAAACCCGAGTGAAGCGAGGATGAGTCGCTAGTATCATCACTACATAGTATAAAACAAAGTCGTTTTCTCTGTCCCTATATCCCTATGTATGCTTAAATCTTTAAAACTACGCAACGGATTTTGATGCGGTTTTTTTTATAGATAGAGTGATTCAAGGGGAAGGTTTATATGCATAAATAGCGGATCCCGCGGCTTTGCCTGTGCTAAATCTAGGGAAGAGCCCGAGCGAAGCGAGGGCGAGTCGCTAGTAAATACTATATTAGAACAATAACCATACTCCACTACGCAGTTCACATGTCTGTCTAAATAAATATATACGTAGTACTATATTCCCTCTGATTTCCTTAATTTTTTTCCTTTACATATCAATATTTCAGAAATCCGTGATCCGTGCTTGAACCCGCTTCAGTGCTACTGTATTTACTCGTTTTAATATAAAAACAAAGTTTTTTATAGTATTAAGGAGCGATTAAGTCTTACGATACGTTAACAGTATTTCAAAGCAAAAACGGCACTTTGCTGCTTTTAATAGTGGCTTAAAAGCTTAAAAAATATTGTTATTTAACAGATAAATAAAATTGTAGACTCTGTTTGTAACTTCAAAATAATAGCTTTTTACTTAACGCATATGAAATTAAACAAAAAATGTACTGGATAGTCCACGAAACTGCTGAACCTATTTGACGGAATATAAGTAACTTAGCCTATATTTCTTATGGTAAAAATAGGGTTTACAAAAATAGGGTGTTTTAACACAAAAAAAAAAACATGATATTTGGAACAAAATCGCCTTAAACATAAATTTATTTCAGCAATATTAAAATATATTTACAAGGAGGCAATTTCATAAAGCAATTACTACAGGATTCCGGATTTAAAGATGCTGTCAGAAGTGATGATATCTCGTTTACTGTTTAATTAATGTCTTGCTGTGAAGTTAGGTGATGAAATACAAATTAGCTCGAGAACTTCGTCTGTGGCACTCTCGTTAACTACCTTAGAATGAATAAGTTTATAGAACAAGGAATAAGTAAAATTATGATAATAATTGTAGTTGTACTCGTAAATTCTCAATTAAAAGTTTATTAAATTAAATTAATATATTGATATAAAGTTGGTAAACATTTTTTTGATACTTTCCCTTCTGTCGTTGTTGGAAAAGTTAAAAATATCAAATAAGCCAACGGTGCACTCTAAATGGATTTTTTTTGCTTTAAATTATGTTAAATGATACGACTAATGTTTATGCATTACAAAAGCTGACGCCAAAATACTGATCTAGTTTATAAAATTTAGAAATGAACCAATGAACGTTACTAATAAAAAAATCTGTTTGAACAAATTACCTATGTTAAATTTGAATCACTATCCTTACTCTCTAATAGGTTATTTTGATGTGTCGTTAATAATACACAACGACACGTATGGCTTAATTTATATATAACGTAAACGTAATTTATATATAATATTATATATAACGTGTTTATATTTATTATATTATGTTTATATTTAAAGTTGTATAACTATAGTGTATCAACCCATAACACAAGCCTCGTAGCTTACCATGGTGGTAATGTCACAAAATATTTGTAAAAAAATGCTTAACCCAATACCATTAACTAAGCAAAACTTGCGCTTTAGAAACTTCACACATGTAATCGTGGCTATGTTCTCTCCGTTATACATTGCAAGAGATGCACAAAGCCATATAATTAGGTAAGGCACAACATTATACTCGTACTTGCTGCATAATTATCACAATTATTTTATTTCTTGGTCTAGTTAAAAGAGTCGCGACGTTAAACTGTACATTCAAACTGTAAAAAAGCAGCCAGTTAATAACTTTGTATACCTTCTCTCTTTTTTCCGATTTTATTTTTTTTCCAAGATTGAAAGTGTCTTTTGGCTGTGTTTTGTGCTACTGGGTACTCCAACCTTTTCGAATATTTCAAATTACCTCAAATTTTATTATTTATGCTTTGACAGCTGCGTGCAACTTAGGCGACTTCTTTTTTTTAAACTGAGTGAATGTGAAAAAAAAGTGTTACTGATGAATTATATTTTATAGAAAATATTAAAATTTGTTGATCTTACACATATTGAAAGCATAAGTGTTTAGTCACAATTTTACATAAGTAGAGCACATACATAGATACCCAAATGATATTGACTTCAGTCATTCTACAACTTCAAAAATACGTTTTTGACTGTGTAGAAAATCTCATTTAAGCTAAGGAAATATCATAAATATATAAAAAGGAGGTTTTAATCTGTTAGTCTTACAATTAGACATGTGCTAAGATATGTCAGTACAATTACGTCTAACCTCGTTAAATAACATAGTCTATTGTCTTAGTGCCAACGAAGTTCACATCGCTTGTTTATAAAATAAAATTTACCACTCTGAATAAATCCATTAAATTTCATTTAATTGCCCTTTTGAGGTATTTACTATATACTACTGATTATTATTTATTAAAGTCGGTTTATGAATTCAGGTTATAAGAGAAAAATACGAAAAAATGTTAAGTGAACTTTTCGTGGCTTACTGTGAGCGGGGAAACAATAAAACTAAATAAAACACAGCTGCTCAGTAATTACACTTGTGGTACAGGTGAAAAGAAAAATGAATGTTATTAAAAATTACAAACTAAAAATATATGGGAATGACATATTATTATTATTCTACTAATTAAATATTCTAATCGAAATAATGATTGTATATTAAACCATGATTCCTACTTTTGTTACTATGTATAGATTTATCACTATTATATGGTATATATTATACACTAAACCATTCATGAGAATTTCATATTTGTTATTACTTTTGACATTAGATTAAAAAGGTTAAGATACGATAAAGTACTTTTTAAATGATTATATAATTATACTTAATAGGTAAAATACTATACATCAAAAACACTGGCAAATGGCAACATTATATACACCTGTTGTCATCTTAATCATAATCTTCTGCTGTTCTCTTTATCTTTAATCTTTACTAATATTATATAGCTATAGAGTTAGTTATCTCTAAAGCTAAATAAATAATAAAAAAATCTAATCTCAGAAACTGCCCGTCCAAATTGCAAAATTCTTTTTGCGTTGGATAGTCCGTTTATCGAGGAAGGCTATAGGCTACATAAAATCACGCTACGACTAATAGGAGCGGAGCATCAATGTAAAATGTTGCAAAAACGGAAAGGGCGGGCGTTAATTCTGCGAGGTACCACATCGCGCGACTCAGAAATACTTTAGTTTCCGGTCTTTAGAACGCGTACGAAACCGCGGGAAATGCTAGTCTTTAATATGGCTATAAATTGCATGATTTAACAAAATAACTTTAACAAGTCTTATAACACTTTTCTATACAATTATACCAACATGAAGCTCATATTAGATTTATCATTGCAAATACCTTTTGGCTCCAATAATAGAGTCGGTGAAAAAACAAACATGTCATTCAGCACTTAGATAACCACCTGTACGCGATAAATTCTGAGGGCCATATCTTAAAAATCCATCGCTTTGACTTGTTATAAATACAAAAATTCTCACAAACTTTTTGTAGTGTACTTTATACGAAATGAGAACATAAAAATTTTATTATTGATAGATGTGTTTGGTATGTACGATATATGTAATATAAAATTCAAATCAAACTTTAAGCTTTTATTTAAATAGCTTAAAATTATATTGCAATCCAAAAATTGATGGCAAATCTAAATCAATATTCAATACTTTAGATTGTTATTTAACGACTCTATCCAATTTTTTGGACCTCTTTGGACCTCCCTATAAGATTTAGCGCGACCGAAGCCGCGGGTTCCGCTAGTAAATGAATAGAAGAACTTGACAAATTTTCACAAAAACTACTCTAACTCTATCCATTGGTGAAAACAGCATAAAAATCAGCACGAAAATTTGTTCGATTCGAATTTAGCAACTGAATCTCATAGCAGACTTGGCCTACGTTTAGTCTGGAAGAAAATACATAATTAGCGAAGTGACGTCATTCTAAATCCGACATGATGGACCTCCCAAAGAAGACCGACTGTGTTTTTAAGAACCCCATGTTATGATAATGAAATAGAAGTGTTTGCTGAGAATAATACTAAAAACAAACACAATATTTATAAGACATAATAAGTACCTATGTCTAGTAAAACACTTCAAATTTACTTTTGAATTCCACTTACGGTTATTATATATGTTTTTACATATAACACACAGCGCTATCTAGTTCCGTGGTTAGCTACGAGGCTTGTGTTACGGATACCAGATAGTTGATATATTACACATTATAGATTTTTAATATAAACACCCATGACTAGAGAACAAACATTCGTGCTCAACAAATGAATGCCCCAAGCTGGCCTCGAACTCGCGACCGCTGGCGCACTACCAACTGAGCCAAACGTGTCGTCGTTATATACTCAAAATAATTACATTATTATCATAAAGTTCTTATCAAATATTTTTATGGCATGCAAATCCAAATCTGTTCTAATTTTTATAATCAAATGGAGAAATAGGTCATTCTACACCAAACGGGGTCAACGCCTCGTGACGTTGCAATGTTGTAAAAATCACACGCAATCATTAGAGAATATATTTTATTATTTACTGTTTACAAGTGTCACAACACTGTCTTAGTAGCTTAAATTTATTAAACTAGTGATTTACCTTCTCTCGGAATTCGGATTCTTTTCCTAGTTAAACGGTTAGTATAGATTTCTTAGAGATGTGATGTTTTCCTACAGCCAGAAGTATGGACTGTTTTTTTTTTCACGTTGAGAAATGCTTTACCGCATACCATGAGTGATTATGTGGGACCTACTGGGCAGATAAGCCAGTACCTACGTCTAAAAAACCCAACGGACCTCACCCGTCTTAATGGGGTAATTAGTGTAAAACTAAAACTGAAAGATCAAATCTATGAAATTTTAAGTTCACTTCTGTTATTTCATTCCGTTATGTAACAGTACGTATCCCTATTACGCGGCAATTGAATACGACTTGACATTCATATTCAAGGTATAAAACGCATCATGAAACAATTTCACGGCTGCTTAACAAGGAAACTGCCCAGAAACGATTACTACTGACAATTGCATTGACTTCTTTCGATTAACGTCTTGAGAATCTCTTTGAATAGATTTTTATGCCATGTATAAATCCTGATGTATTTTTTTAGTTTTTACAATTATCGGCTCAACCTCGCTTCACTCGCGTACTAAAATTTTACTTCTACGTACATTAGTGTACAATTCACTCTGAGAGATATGAGGTATTTTACCGCAATAAAAGGTATTCTATATTATGTTGACTCAGATAACAAACTATCATCATATCAAATTTCATTAAAATATGTCTAGTAGTTTTTTAGTGATACCATATCTATCCGCGATTGACAGATAGGCAAAAGTCCAAAAAATTGGATTCAGCCTCTGTATAGTCACTTTTTCAATAATATTTTCCAAAAAATATTTAATTTCGAACAACATAATTTTAACTCCGGGAAAATATTTCATTTCTGATATATCTATAAGAACCGTAAATCATAACTAGGGCCGAACTCGGGCGGAGCGAGATTGAGTGGCTAGTGTAGAATATTTCAGAAGATTACATAAATAGAATGTTTATTACTGTGATAAGTAAATAAATGTTCATAAATAAAAATAGCTAAGGTAATTTGTTATAATAAATAAGAAAGCTCATAATTTGATGTCTCTTTCAAGAGAAATAGAAGTAATGCTTAATAAATACAAAATATTATAGCAATATTTTTATTATTCAGTGCCTATTATTTATATTTTCATCGCAAAAACTGCTTGAAAAGAAACGACTAAGATGTATATATAAACATCAATTATATTTTGAAAATATTTAACGATCTGTATGGAAAAATTGAGAATAATAACATAAACAGCTAAAGCACTCTATTATTTTTTGCTATGACAGTTTTTCGGCGAGCCTCATCTTTATCATTCTTTACTTTCAGTACGTTAGTACGTTTACCTCCTGGACGCCAAAGAAAGCGATGGCTGGATGTTGTGAATCCGGACATGAGAGTCTGCGGACTTATCCTGGACTAGCGACTCACCCTCGCTTTGCTCGGGTTCGTGCCTAGATTTAGCGCGAGCGAAGCCGCGGGTTCTGCTAGTATTAAATATAGCCTATGTTCATCAGGGATTATGTAGGATTCTAATGGTAAAAGAATTTTTTAAATCGGTCCAGTAGTTTCGGAGCCTATACAATTCAAACAAACAAACAATCAAATCTTTCCTTTTTATAATATTAGTGTAGATTACGTTAAATATCGTGCAATATGAAAGCAAGGTGTGCAAGTCGGAAGGCCCTGGCAACAATAGCTGGGAACAATGCTAGGCAGAAAAAGAGTTTCAGTACGTATTTAATTTACTCGACTTTACGCCTCATTTTCCTTAGTTCCAATATTGGAACGTGTGCGGAGCGAAAGTTATGTCAGATAGTAGGTACTAAGAACCTACGTAAAAGAAATAAAGATACATATATCGAACTAATAATGGTTTACTTTTATATTTAAATATGAATATAAATAGGAAAAAAAACAGTTCAGTAAGCTTTTGTTCTTTTTCAACCGTGTTCTTTCTGTTACGTAGCTATTGATGAGTGTTATCAAAAGACAAATTAATTACACAAATTAAAGAACTTTTTATATATAGATAGGTATTTTCCTCAACTTTTCTAGTGGTTTAATTTCGATTACTACTCTATATAATCATAGGCTACCGCTGCTTTATGATTATTATAAGCATCAACTTTTACGACTTTATGCTAGTGTATTAGGTTTTTTATAGGTGACCTAATCTTAACATAATTAGTTCATGAAAGTGGACTTTAATGAAATAGAACTACGTTTGAAAAAACCGACTTCCAAAACTAAAAAGTTTAAAATAACTTAATAAAGATTTAATTTAATACACTTCTTATGCAAACCTAATACCTTTAATATTAATAAATTACTATTATTTGTATGTACTACATATTGATAGGTTTTTTAACGTCCTCTCCTGCGGAAGTCGGTTAAAAATATAATAATTACAATATTGGCAAATTAACATGTTTGCTTGGGAAGTCAAATGAAGCGGATTCAAATCCCATGTCCCGCACCCCTCATATTTCCTATGCAAATAATTTCTCATAAGATTACCACTTGCCTAACGGTGAAGAAAACCATCGTGATAAAACGTGTATGTCTAAGAGAACCTAAGAGTTCGAAAGACGTCAAATTAGACTCGATCCTCCCCATATTCAATGGAAACCCAAGCACGGTAGCCAGACTACGACTATGAAACCCATTAAAATTATTAAAATATATATATTTAATTTTGTATAAGTAATATGTATAAAGTAATTTTTAATTATAATTAATTTCTTGAATTATCTTTAAAGCTTCGAAAACACTTCTAAGCGTTCAATCGTTAGGTACTAACAAACAAACAATGTGCAAGCTTACATATATTATTAAAATATTTAAATTATCTTTAAACTTCACGTTTAACGTACTAGAAATTTTTGTCACTTAATCCTCACAGTAATTCCCGCTTAGAAGTTGTTATACAGTAAGCTATACACTTTTATGAACCACTACGGAGCAACATTTACTTTTATTTTACGACTTCATACCGCGCAATAACTATTCATGAATGAAAGAGATCCCTACAATAACTAGGGCCGAGTTACAACATAATTGGACCGTAGTAATTGCAATTTAAGCTGATCTAAATCATTTACACGTCCATTAACCAGATAAATGTGAGGAATGTTATTTGTGACTCACTGATGCCACACATCATTTTAATCCACATACTTGGTAGAAAATAGAAAAATTGACGTCAAAATGACGACTAAATTAAAATTTTGTTTGTCTAATTTAGTAACATAGAGCATGTAAGTATACATTCATTGATAAAAATCTTAAAAAAATATAAGGAAAGGAATTTAGTAGGACAATTGAATGGATCCTTTATATCTAGGATTGATATACTAATTTTTCATTATTATGTATATATAAATATCATCATATTATGATTTAAAATAAGTTACTAGATCAAAATTATTAAACTATCACAAATTATTCTGAATAATGTGTATAGATAATTGTAAGGAGCGGATAATAATCAGATTTTTAAAGTATTTCAATCAAATATTAAAACGACTCTTTAGTCGTTTCGAATATAAAACACTCGTATTATCTCTCTATATACATACTTATAAACTAAATATGTCTGAAACAAACAAGTTCACTGTTAAATAATGATGTAGTAGCCAAGTCAAGGAACTAACAACAAAGCGACACGTACATACTCTTTAGTGGGAACGGATATTCAATAAGCCGTATGACCATCTAAATTGTGCGTAATGGATCAATTGAGTGGGCAAGTCTTTGTTATATAATAGAATATCTTATGATTTCATAATAGACGGAGTATAAGACAATGTCTTCGTTTGTTAACTGAATATCTACAAGTACAATGTCATTTGCAACCTAATATATATCACACGTCCCCACATACGTTAAAGTATGTATTACATCTGAGAAGGAAAATGCAGCTTAAGTATTGAGCTTTAAATTTCTTAAAAGCTTTCTGAATATTTGTTATAATGGACGCATATATCTATAAAATGGGCAAAGTATGTCAAGTGAGAAAATTACATAAAGTATAATTAGATAAATAATTACATTATACTCGTGAAAAGAACAGCTGATATCTATAAATAATTATAGATTGATTTTAATTTACACAACGCAGACAGAAATTGTATAAACGGTTATACTTACTCGACGCCTCGTAGTTCTTATGGGCCCAGGGCATTAATAGGTCAAAATGGCTCTGTTTATGGGGTTTGAAGAAGGATAAGTAGAATTTAACTACTAAAAATCCAAACATTCACGTTCGTTACCATGGCGCCGTACTTGGACGGACGCCAAGTGTCAAATCCCGATTACATTTTAGATGTTATTTCTGTAACATATACTGAGATGTACCTTGAATAAAATGTCGCCATACGATGCGAACTTAAAGAAAATTCGCTAGATAAAATTGTTAAACGTTATGTTAAAATTACATCTATTGTAGTATTGTTACAATATAATATTTCAAATGTACAATACTGATTTGCTTTAGAAATATTATATTGTTAGATTAGGATGTATTTGTCGATGATACAAATTATAGAAATTTGTTTAACATAACATAATATATAAAGTGAATATAATGTAATTTTTCGGATATAAACGAACAATAATAACGATGTTTTTTAAAGGAAAAACTTAAACGTTTAAATATCATTAGGTTCTCCCTATGTAGTCCACTAGGCTCTATCTAGCAGATGCATAATATTACGAGTACCTACATATAGTAATACATAAATATTTATCTATAGAAAACATTATTAAAATGATTTACTTGGTCTAGTAAGTATTACAATTACCTTACCCCTTCAATAATTACGAACTCTAAACAAAAAAACGTATTTAACAAAGATTTTAACCAGATGTAAAATTGTAGGTTTTAAAAGTAAAACTCATATATCTGAGCTTAATAATAAACGAAACATGGACCAATTATCCATCCAAGCTAATAACCAATCAGTGATAATTATGCAATAGTTAATTACAGAAATTATACGTCAACGACAAAGAGCTATAATTTGTACAATAACCTGAGCTATTAAATTCTACATCAATTCCATGAAATTCTAACTAAATGTACTATAGTAGTTTCATTTAAAACCAGTGACTCACTCTTGCTTCGCTCGTGTTATACCCTGGGTACGTTTTAATGCTTTGTGTAGTTATAGACTATAAGATAATCAAATTACATCGAAATCTATCTAGTAGTTTTCTCGTAAAAACTATATATTTGGCCTCTGAATTGATAAAACTGACGATTACAACCTTCACCTGACACCTGTAATCAGGTGAGATGGTGCTATCTAGAAGTAATGCGTTTGCTTGGATAACTGCGTTATGAGGTTCGAATCCGGGTCTTGCATCTCTGATATTTTATGTGCTACGTATAGAAATGGTTATTTGTAACATGATTACCACTTGTCTTACGGTGATGGAAAACATCGTGAAGAAACCTGCATGTCTGAGAGAACCTACCAAGTTTTCGAAAGATGTGTGAAGTACGCCAACCCGAACTTGGCTAGGGTGGACCTGATCCCTTTCGTATTAATAAACGGAGGGACGTGCCCAACAGTGGGACGTCAAAAAGGCCTGAATACATATTCAGTTATACCGTATATATAAGACTAGCCTTTCCCGCGGCTTCACGCGCGTTTTAAACGCTGGAAACCGAACACCTCCCGTTTTTGCAACATTTTTCATTGATGCTCCGTTCCTATTAGTCGTGGCGTGATATAATATAGCCTATAGCCTTCCTCGATAAACGGACTATCCAATACTAAAATAATTTTTCAATTCGGACCAGTAGTTCCTGAGATTAGCATGTTCAACCAACCAACCAAACAAACAAACAAACTCTTCAGCTTTATAATATTAGTATAAATAATGCAGAAAGATAGGTCTTTGAACTCTACACTTCGTACAAAACTTAATACTTAAACAGAGCCAATAAGACACATCGCATCAAAATAGATAAATAATTAGAAACTCTGCAAACTTCTCGATTACAGAAATACGAGTTGAAGTACACGTGTTGCGATTTATATTTTGATCCACCTACTGGTACGCTCGAAACCCACATCTTCCCATTTTATAATGTGACAAATCTGTTTCGTTATGCATATCATTAATTCTCTAAAATTTAATTTCAATTGAATAATTGAATCTCATTAATTCTCGAATAAACTTCCGTAGACAAAAAATGATTATTTTTTTATATTTTGAAGAAAAAAGTTGGAAAATAGTGGATTTTAGTGTATATTGAAAATGCACATTGATTGCTTTAGGACTGAAAATATAGGAATTGAGCTATATCGCTGGTTGTACTTAGCGTGTATGTTATAATTATATATATTCATATATATTTATGTCTCATTCTATACGTTATCATAAAAGCTGATATTAGAAAAATATTAATTATATAATTACATATAGTAACATATTATATGAATAAAAATAAGTATTTGAAAACGGATCATTTTTTATATGTACAAAGTTAAATACTACTCGATACTCATATAGCTATGTTTTCATCTATAAATATACTAAATAAAATATGAGTGTCTGTTTTTAATTTCAAATTAACAGCTTGTCACTAAATGCATATGAAAGTATATACGATAGCAGCAACAAAAAACCATTTTTAATATTTTGGTCTGTCTGTCTGTTTGTTCCGGCTAATCTCTGAAACGGCTGGACCGATTTTGACGGGACTTTAACTCGCAGATAGCTAATATTGTAAGGTGTAACATAGGCTACTTTAAAAAAAAGAAGGCTTTAGACATTTTATTTATTTTAACGAGCGAAACCCGTGGCTTCGCTGACGCTTACCTATAGTAACTAATATGGTCACATGTCGACCATTAGGCAAATACTAGTATAAATAAAGAAATAATTGATACAAACAAAGTCTTCTTCCTACGTAGTAATAAATATTTCATTATACATACTAAGTATTTTTGTCACATCTCTTTGACATAATTTGTAAATAATGTATTTGAATATCTCAACGTCATGCCATTATCTAGATATTTAAGTTGTTTACAACATAACTCGAAGTGACAGTTGGTACTTATCAATTTTTAAAGTATTATATCGTATAGTATTCAACATATGCAAAGAGAGTAGGTTAGGGTTCACAAGTCCCAATTTTTTTTATAATTTGTCTGTTCACCGCTTATTTTTCCGAACATATTGGAAGAAACGCTCTAGACATTGATATTATGTGGATTGGACCTAAGATGGATATTTCTCCAAAGAACATAATATTGGTCTTAGTTAGGGCACGCTCGAACTCGAGTTCGTCGCTAGGTACGTTTTAATTGTTGGCATAGACTTTATAGCCAACATTACTGAAAAATCCTGAGTATCCTAAGTATATGGTTAATCGGATAGTCAGCTATTATCACACTAAATTTCATTAAAAATCTGCCCAGCAGTCATCTCATATTGTAATGCGGTCACAAACTGACAAACAGACAAAAATACTTAACACGATAGGTTCGGCGTGCTTCGATACTAATGACTATTTTAATAAGATTTATCAAAATATGTTTAACATACAGTTTTGACTCGGTTAGAATGTATTATATGTATAGATTTAAAATATATTGCTGACAGATTTAGTGAAAACAACGGTTATTGCGTTTTGGCAGCCAGCCCGCACGTGCCAGCCCGCCACCTCATTGTTCGGAAAACGCTAATTATCATGATTAATTCATTGTAAGATTGTTTTTTTAACGTTGTTAGCTAATTTACTATCAATATAATATTATTATATATTAGCGATCCAACCGCGCTTCGCTCGGGTTTGTCCCTAGATATTTAGTATACGTTTTTTTACAAAGTTTAAATTTTCATTTTTTTTTTATTATTTTATTACAACTTTGCGGGTACCTTAAGGAACACACGAAAAAAAATAGCCGAATTGGTCAAGCCATTCTTTAGTTTTGTGCATTCATTTTTATTTGTATAGATAGATAGATAAAATAATTGTACTGAAATAAACTACTTTTAAAATATCTAATAGGTATTAGATAATACTTTCAAATGAACTTAGCCGTATTATGAAACGTGCACAAAATTGTACATTACTAAGTGATATTTTTATATTTTATTCAGCCTCTTTTTAACATCTACTGGGGACCGGCCTACCTGCAATACACGTATCGCGTGGTAGAATGGGGTTTCAGGCCATAGTCCACTACTCTAGCCAAGTGCGGGTGGACGGCTGTACATGTCTTATGAAAACTTGCTAGGTTCTCTTAGACACGCAGGTTTCCTCACAATGTTCCCCAGAAGTTGTAATCATCACAAATAATTCGTACATAAAGATGTGTAAGACCCGGATTTGAGCCTGCTTTACTCTGTTTCCCAAGCGAGTGCGTCAACATTGAGCTTTAACTGCCTGCAATATTATATTTTTTTATATTAGCTATTACTTATCAGCAAAAGTTCTAACTCCTAAGAAATATCTAAATAATATTGTAATTCAAAAGAGATACTTCAAATACGTCATTACGGCTAAATAAGTGGAAATATTTAGTCTTTTGTTCCTAATAAATAATCCGGTATCGGCCATAAATCCATTCATTAGTCGATTTCCCGTCCAATGTCAAGTTTACGTCGACTAAATCGAATCCAAAGAAAACATACGAAGGAAAACGTTACATTCGTATAAATAACTTTGAACTGCTCGTATGGAACTGAAACTTTGATGTCCCGAGTTTACAATCGTACTTCAAAGTACTTTGTACAGTGACGTCTGTATAGCGAATAGCGATAGCATTGACGTGACAGCTTCACAGATAACATTATCTTATAAATGAAACTATCTTTTCGGATTTTCAATCATGGTCACGGGACGGTCACTCTCTCCCGTGACCATGATTGCTGTAAAGCATTCGAAACGTTGGGAACCAAAAATCGTAATAAATCCGCGACCAAATCCGAAAAGATAGTTTCATTTATAATGTCAAGTATTCGCGTAAACCTAAGAAAGTATTATAACATTATCTTAATTGTTTATTTTAGCAGCTTCAATGATTATAGTTTTTCATATTATATATTAATGAAAATGATATGTCTGTTGGAAGGTTTTCTTAATGACTGGACTGATTTAGCATTTTTTTTTATAAATATTTATAATAAATTGGGAAAACCCCCAGAAAGAGAGGGGAAATAGAAAAATTGCAAATACTTTTTGTAGGAGGATTTTAGTATTGATTTCGAAGATAATCAAAATTTTAACTATATATTATGTACCTACAATGTACAGTTTTGATCGGTGATTCTTCTACAGTAAATTGTTTTAAGTTATTATCTTGCGTTCTTAACATTGTAATTTGAATATATAACTCAATTTAATTTTATTTCAAGGCTTTGTTCCAAAACAGGTTTAACACCTCGTTTTACAAGTTTTCGTATAAAGCTGAATTATTTATAAATTTAAAAGGATTCATTTTTAGCGAGTGAGCGAAACCAATGATGTGGCTTGTTCAAAATAAAACACATTAGTGAAGAAAATAAAGATTACACTACTATGTGTTTTATATAGCGAGAAAATACGAAAGGGACTTATAGCTTTAATAATTAAGTACTACGAATACGCTACGAGTGAATCTTTTGGGATTAACTACATTTACTAACTAGGTTTTTTCTTATTCTACCAAAAACTTTGTTATCGTACGAAAAGACAATTTATCTTATCATTTTTACAGTCATATAATCAATACGATTGCAAATTTTACTCACAATATCTGCTATTACAGCAGAATATTTTGTTTAAAATCTCAAATATATGGTGTAGGTATATAGAGTTTTTTGATAGTAAAATTATTACTAAGTATTTAAAAAAATAAGTGGCATACATTTTTATTACAAATTTTTATTATATATGAACATCAGGTAATTTTTTTACAAACACAAAATTACCTATTTTCATCTTCACAAAGCTTCAATTCTGTAAGCATGTTCAATGTTCATAGAGAAGAGTTTTATAACAGCATGTAAACAAAATTTTGTACTTTTATTACTTGTTAAGATGTTTCACAACTTTCTTGTAATGTTCAACACTGATGATGGGTTTAATAATAACGAGGCTTCAAATTCTTCAAAAAGACTAAAAATAACTACGTTTTTAGAAATTGGTAAAAGTACTTAACAAATGTACATGTTGTATTTTAAATTTATCTTAAAATTATCCTATACCTAGAACTTATTGTAAAATAGTATTTTTGTTATACCTTATTTCCACGACACATAAAGCTGAATTTGTTGTAACCCTACTTGCTGTGCTAGCGATCGCCGGTTCGAGTCCCGCTGGAGGCATTCATCTGTATTTAAAATTATATACTTATGTGTAGTGTATGAACTATCTGGTATCCATAACAAAAGCTTACCAAGGAACTTAGATGGTGTTGTCTGCTAACGTCTCAACGTAAAAAAACTAAGATTTTTAAAAAGAGTGTGAAAAGTTTTATCTTCATAAAACAATCTAGTCCAACGCTGACATATATAGGTAAACCCCTCGTCATCTAAGGAAGCGTAATAAATAATTTTATCCCTTAAACTATCATAATTTAAATAAATGTATTGACTCTATGTAACCGACCAATCTCCTTCGTGTCTTCTCCATTCTACGTGACACTGGCGAAATAATCTGTGCTCAACTGGCTCGCTTTGAAGCCATTAACAAGAGAATTGAATTGAATTAAATAAATAATTCTAATATTACTTATTGAAATAGAAAAGTAAAAAAAAGATTAGATTAGTCATATTTCCAAATACCGCACGATCATAAAATAGTTTTCCGGGAAACGACGCATTAATATTCAAAAATAACCGTTTGTTAGTA
Source organism: Boloria selene (assembly GCA_905231865.2). Lineage (NCBI taxonomy): Eukaryota > Metazoa > Arthropoda > Insecta > Lepidoptera > Nymphalidae > Boloria > Boloria selene. The sequence goes on from HG993145.1 coordinate 1,619,911, forward strand.
ATTTTGCACTAGCATTATCTAATTATTAACTTATTACACAAGCGACTCACCCTTTAGCCGTCCCTAGGTACGTTTTAACACTGATATTTTCATGTGTGAATCATTTCTATCATGATTACCACTTGTCTGCCTGCATATCTGAGAGAACTTAGCCAGCGTGGTGGAATATGGCCTGATCCCCCTAGTATTGAAGGGAGGCCCACCCCCAGCATTGGGACGTTAAAAAGGGCTGAATATAATAAACTTTTAGCCCCATTTTACCTTAAAGAAATTTAGAAAATAAAAGCCATATAAAGATTTAAAAAAGATAAAGTAATGGTTTTCAGTCTCATGTAGTCACTGCCGCCGTATTTATCCACGTTTTCAATTAAATCGTATACTATATTGACTTACAAGATTTTAATGAAGGCCTGAGGCAAATACGGCGTTATGAGATAAAGTCTGCGTTAGGTAACTTGTCTGATATAAATAAAAAAGCATAATTTTTTACAATGTTTAGTCTCGTCTATTCAAGATTAAAATAAATGTTAGTTATTGTTATTGCGAATAAAAATACGTGCGAAAACCCATTGGATTTATAAACATTTCTAGAAAACTACGCGAAATTATGAAAAAAGCATTCTCGTATATAAATAAGGCCATAAATATTTCGTAAATAACTCGATACCTAATAAAGTTGTCAAATTATCAAATAAATTGGTGATTTTGATAACAAAATAAACTTCACATTGTGGGATTTTTCCAAAGTAAATTATTCAAGTCTATTGTTTTTTATTTTGTACGTAGATACATACTATTGCTGTTGATATCATTAAATCTGTTATTTGGTATTGGTTATACATCAGTACATATAAATAAAAGTGACTGTGTTTATATAAAAATTAACTGTTTTTTACTAAATGCATATCAAAGAATATATTATACGGTCTACTTAAAAAAAATGTCTGTCTGTTCCAACTAATCTCTGAAACGGCTAAACCGATTTTGACGGGACGCAGATAGCTAATGTTATAAGGAGTAACTTAGGCGATTTTTATTTTATTAGTAAATTATATTTTTACTTACGCCGAGCGAAGCGGGTTGGGTTTGCTAGTGATATTATAAATACTTAATTATGAAGACTTTATAGATACACCTCGTCCATCCGCTCTAGATTAAAATCTATGTAGAATATAAGAAATGCTGAGTTTGCGTCTAGTCGACCCACCCGGCCGGCATACGACAGCCGTCAGCCGAAAATGTATTTAGAGAATAAACAAGCAAATCGGCTCGACGTCTCTCATTTTTAACCGACTTCAAAAAAAGGAGGAGGTCCTCAATTCGTCGGGGACTTTTTTTTTGTTTTATTCTTTTAATTTATATTAGTACAATTACTGTGCAAAACGCTCCGAAATCAAAAGAACGTTCAACAAAGATATAATTATATTATATACTGAAAACTGATAGACAAGTATTTTCCTGAAAGAACATTGAATACCGCTATTAATATCAATAACCCCACTAAAAGCCACGTCCTGAATTTATTACGCACTTATCACGATACCTGTTACGGATAATTAAAAAAACGTGATCTCTGAACAATAACAAGAAAATGGTATCATTAATTAATTATTGTTTAGTATTCTGACAGTGCTGATTCCTATTCATTTCAAAAACTTCAATCATACTCGTTTATGTGTATATCACTATATATTATAAAACAATGTCCTCCGCCACGTCTGTCTGTATGTTCGCGATGAACTCAAAAACCACTGCACCGATTTTCACACCGTTTTCACCAATGGATAAAGTGATTCTCAAGGAAGGTTTTAGTATAAGTTTAATTTATCAAGTTTTTGTATGCCCTTACTAGCGAAATCCCCGGTTTCGCTCGCGCTAAATCTAGTCATTAATATAAGTACATAGGGCAACAACGCAATTGTACTAGAGGCAATGTGCTCAGTTCGGTGAACTAGTAAAGCGGGTTCAAATCCCGGGTCTTGCATAGGAAGAAAAAAGTAAGGTAATCTGCTTGGCTGAGGGAAAATATAGGAAAAAATACTTCCTTAGATTAGATGTATGCGAATATTTGTCATTTTAAATAAACAAATATTTTTGGATTTTGTCGCGGATTTATTTGGATTGTTGGTTATCAACGTTTCGAATGCTTTACAACAATCATGGTCACGGGAGAGACTGATGGTGGTCTCTCCGTTTTATTTAAAAGTACTCACTTAGTAAGTTTAAGCACTTAGCAAGCGTGGAGAATTAAAGTCTGACCCCCTAGTATTGAAAGAAGGCTCGTGCCCAGTGCGACGTATGAATGGGCTTTACAAATTTCGACTCTCACACAGTAACGAGTCTTACGAAATACGAATAGATAAATCGAGTATCGAGAAACTTTATCAATGGATTCCTATAAAAAAAGTAACTTTGACCTCTAACTTTTTCTTGGCGCGTTATTCTGGTCTTGTTGAATACGGAAATAATAAATAATGCTTAGGCCATCAATAAATAAGCAATGATTTATTAGAACTACTAACATATTTTTCAGTTTCAATGAAAAGTTAATATATTTCTTTTCTTTTTTGCGCTTACGCACAATAACTCAATGTAGCGCAACTGTTATTAATTCTATACTAATATTATAAAGCTGAAGCGTTTGTTTATTTGTTTGTTTGAACGCGCTAATCTCAGGAACTACTGGTCCGAATGGAAAAATTATGTTTGGGTTGGATAGTCCGTCCATCGCGGAAGGCTATAGGCAGTATTACATCACGCTACAACCAATAGGAAAATGTTGCAAGAAACGGAAAAAAAAATCTTTAGATTTTCAGCCTTTAGAACGCGAGCGGAGCCGCGGGAAAGGCTAGTATGATAATAAATTACGAGTATGTGCCTACTTATTTTAATAAATATCTTAGAAATATTCCTATCTACTCGTATTTAATTTTAATACTGACATATTGTTTACTATATATATTGAAGCAATATTTGTTCAAAATTCAAACAAGAAAAGTTTTTCATACATAAAACATTTATTTAATCAATATATTGAGCAGTCTTTAAAAAATCAATAACAATACATAATATTAAAATTTAAAATTCCACTCGCGTACACGATTCTATAATGATAGTAATATTTTATATTATTTTTTTAATAAAATTTACTGTGAAATATTTAATGGACAGATTGACCTCTACATTTTTATTATACGTATTACAGATTTAACGCATTGGTTGATTAATATGATCTTTGTTTATGCTTGCGTAATTTACTAACTTACTATCTCTAGCCCTCGACGTCATCCTTCTTTGTAACTATTATAAGATAAGATGATTAAATTTAAAACTGGACATCGGGCAATCAGCATTGTATATTAGGTATATTGCTAACGTTATTTTTGTTAGTTAAATACATGTTATAATATATTATATATTATGAACTATATTATCTACTTATATACTTCTTATCTACTTATGCTACTTATTTTTATTTTTTTAAGAATCCGCTAATTCTAGGTATATTTAGTTAAAATTTGTTATGAAGATAGTTTGAGACCCTGGGAAGGACAGATTTGTTTATATACTTAGTTTATTCCATACCAACTAAAATGTATCTAGGAGCGAACCCGAGCTAAGAGAAACCGAAAATATTTATTTATATTCAACCCTTTTTTAACATCCCACGGACACAAACCTCCCTTCAATACGAGAGGGATCAGGTCATAGTCCACCACGCTGGCCTAGTCCGGGTTGGCGAACTGCACATGTCTTTCGAGTACTTTTTTCCAGGTTTTCTCAAACATGCAGGTTTACTCACGATGTTTTCCTTCTCCATAAGACAATTAGGTTATAATTTTACAATGATTCGCTTCGCGCGATTGGCATAATCTCAAATATCAGAGGTGCGAGACCCGGATTTGAACTGCGTTACCAGTTACCACTGCCTTATTATATATCCCTTGTTATTTTTATTTCAACAATACATCGCTAGGGTCACATATTTACACGAACGTTGTTTCAACACTAAAATTCGTTTTATAATTCCACTCCATCCACTAAATCGTCACGCAAATACTCTACAAGAAGAACAAAATTAATAACTAATTTCTTTATAAGGTCTTGTTTTACTTTTGTGTAAACGATCACGGCCTGAAAGCATGCAACATTTTAATTTATGACTAGGAAACTAATTAACCCGATCGATATGTGTATATTTTGTCACCGTATAATGAACTCTTTACTTGAACAATAGTACACTGACCTATACCACACGTCTTATACTTTAATGAATTATATCATCATATAATTAAAATAATAATAATTGTGGTTATATAACAAACCTGGCATATCCTTGTCTGTGATATTTTCGATATCATTCATTTTCACTTATTGTATACGGCACTAAATATATTATAACAAACTTTTGTCAACTGTATTCCAATGACATTCAATTTAATTTAAATATCCTATAAATTAACCTTATCACGCATATTTTATATTACACCGCATTAAGAATTATTAACACATGAAATAAATTATTTCTTTAAAATCGGTAATAAGTTTCCCGCCACTCGCGTTATTTTTTTCAAACGCTTCTCGTACGTCTCGATACCAAGCGAGTCAGTCACAAACTGTTCTATTTTTGTTGTGGGAAATGAAAAGAATTTATTTATGTATGTATGTATGTAATTACGATTTATGTATTGTTCAATTTTAATTATATATGTTTATTGAAAACTTATTAATAAAAGCATGCTTTAAGTTTATAACCTATTAAAGGTTTATTTAAATAACATGATACTAATCCAACTTCAAAATATTACTTCTATACTTCTCAGTTTCTAATTCTATATTTTTCAATTTCTAATTCAGTACGTTTGCGACATGGACTTTTTTAATAATAATTATCAGTCTATCTGTGTGGAAGCTATCTAGATTCACCGGCTGGAAAGCAGTTCTATTAAGAAGAGCTAGCGAGAAGCTCACCAGTTGCTCTTTTAAATATTGAGTTACAGAATTTATATTACAATCAATAACTAAACCTTACAATACAAGCTACCGTTTTTCAGCTTTCGCCGAAAGAGCAAGAAGAACGTAGAAGAAAAGGTTCCTATAAAAAGTATAATGGAAAAAATAATAATCGAGATTTTCATGTGACGTCAGACGTGCTATAATCACGATTAGTCCGTGGTTATAATAAACTAAATTAAAGAAAGAGGAAATATTAAATTAGATGTTTAGAATATATTTTAAATTTGCTTTATAAAGTGTATAACCACTTACAATTATATACCTGTTTCAACATCTTCAAATAATGCATTGTTATTTGAAAATTAATTAATCAATAATATTGTTATATCCATAGCTGGGCATTAACTCGTTAATCCGGTAATCGTTAATTAACGAAGTTAACATTTTGATTAACGATTAACTTTTAAGTTAACCTAGAAAAAAATTAACGGACTCGTTAACTTCCGTTACATTTCCTCAAGTCCGTTAATCGTTAATCAAGTACCTACTCTTTACCAAGCACCGCGTCGCGTCGAGTAAAACGAACCAGGTATCTAAGTAAAGTTTGATAGGTAAGGTTGTCGGTGCGTGTTCACGTGCCGGGCACCCGGTAAGCATCTGTGTCCATGTCTGAAAGTCATGACACCATGTAGGCCTCCTGGCCCAGTGAAACAGGACGAACGGCATCCACTTTCGCCAGGCCAGCCTCTGGGTTTCTTAGTTGCTCTCTCCATCGTCGGATCATGGCCTCGTCAGCTAGACGGGTACACTTCGGCGAGTACCTCTGCCTGCGCCTGGAGTACCCAGGGTGAACTCCCGCCAGAAGGACACCGTGCGTCATCCCCTTATCGCCTTCACCGCCAGGACCCGCTGCGTACTGCACAATTGGACCCCGTTTGGGACGGAGAGGGCGTCGATCCAAACGGGGGCACCATACAGTGCGATGGACCTTACAATCTCAAAACCGACAAAGAGATTCGAGAGAACGTCCAGCGTCTGTCCAAAGCCAGAGAGAGGTGCCTCATATAGCGAAGTGGCTCTTGTAGATTCCCAAACGGCTGGGTATTGAAGGCGTTGAACTGAGTCTGTGATGAGCCCGGTCCCGCCTCCTCGAAATGCTGAGAAGCTTTTAAGTTCCAGAAACCAAATCAACAGATTTTATAAGCAGATCATTATTGTTGCAATGATATAAAAATACAATGTTAATCACGTGTTAACGGATTAACGATTAACGTTAACTTGCGTTAAATCTTTCGAAATGTAACGCTTTAACGTTTAACGAAGTTAACTTTTTTAAGTAACGGATTAACGATTAACGAGTTAATTATTTGTTTAACGGTGCCCAGCTATGGTTATATCCATAAGCAGAAGATAATAATTTCTCAGATCAAAGTTTTTTGTCTTAATAGGATATTATATATGTAAGCTAATAATAACATTTCTTCTATTGTATATATAAAAAAAACAATATGACTTTATTATAATATGTTGAAATTAAATAATATTTAATTAATATTTGATGGCACTTAGCCGCCACAACGCTTTAATGGGCTTATAGCATTGTTGTAAATTATAATTCTACTCAATATTATGCACAATATAATAACATCGACCATAACGAAGCATAATAACCAAAAACTTTTCCTAAAATTAGCTTGGGAAGTCAAATTGATAATTTACACTTACTACTGTTAATTTTGAATGCAGCTTATAATATATAGTCTGTCACTGTCAACTGTGTACTGTCACTGTGTAGTTTAGTGTCAAAAATGTCATAACTTATTGCATTGTTTTGCAACTGAGTAAACTTATGTTTTTGTTGTTATCTTTAAATATTTCTTTAAACTCCTTTTTTAATACCTAATTCTTTTTGCTTTAAAGGAAATATTTTTGTGTAAAGTATAGTGATAAGTGTCTGCGATGTCAGACAATGAGGAAAATTTACATAGGCTAGAAGGCACTTCATCCGATGCTCCTTGTGGTTTAATTATAAAGAAAAAAGATAAACCCCCTGATTCTCAGTTTGTCAGGCCTTCTTTATTAGGTTTAGATAAGTTAGCTGCTGCTAAAAGGAAGCAAAATCGCTTGATTTCTTTTCAAAATGAGGATAATGACAGCGAGGAATCAGATAGTAAACAAGATACTTCTGATGGTAAAGGTAGAAAATATAGAAAGCATAATGAAGAAACTCCTACTTATACGGGAGGATTGTCAGAACAAGCACGAGAACGCATGCTAGAAAGACTACAAAAGTAAGTGAACAAGATTATAACCTAAAAAATTTCTAAAATTCTAGGTATTTTTGTAATTCAAATTAAATTAATATTTCTTATTATGTATGTATAGTATACATAATATATATAACGTATGTATACTTAATATATATAATTTCATCATTTGTAATATTCTTATTTTTCTAAATATGTTTTACAAAGAACCTATTGATGAAAGCCATTATTATTTGAGACATTTTTATGAAGTTTTAAGTAAAGGAAATGTTAAGGCTATTATTAAATATTTATTATAAAACTATGAGTACAATTGACATTAATTTAATTTTTACTTTCGTTAATTTTTACTTTTAAGGGTTATAAGTTTCAATGTTAATTTAAATTAAATTTGTATTTGACATTTGATAAAAGATTTATAGCATAGAATGAAATATTTTCTAGAAAAGAAAAGGAAACAAGAGAGAAAGGAGTACATAATTCAACACAGGAAGAGAAACAATCTACTTCTAAAGATTCCAGTGATGATCATTATCACCGCTATGATCGACATGATAGAGATAGGCGTAGAGATGATTATAGAAGAGACAGAGATAGATATAGAGACAAAGACCGAAGTGATAGAAGTGACAGAAGAAATGATAGAAGCGAAAGAGATAGTAGAAGGGACTCAGAGAGAAGAGATCGAGGTACAGATAGAGACAGTTCTCGTAGAAGTTATTATGAGCCAAGATTTAAAGATGAACCTAGAACACCAAGGTAAGTTACCAATTTTTTTAAATCAATACTAGTTACTAATTTTATTAACAAGCAAAATTATATTCTTTCAGTTTGTAGTGCTTTAACCCATTTACTATGCCAGCTGTTGTAGGTTTAAGTTCCTCTGGGGGAATTTGTGGTTGCCAAATGATTGTACTCCAGCTGTTTATAATTATAATATCTGTGTTTAAAAGTTATAGACTTGTATAGTGTATAAATTATCTGGTATCTATATTAAAACAAGTCTCATTTTACGGCTTACCATAGAACAGCTTAAATGGTACTGCATGTTTATGTCCCAGCATAATATTATTTTTTAATTATTTGTATATTTTTACTAGTGTAGTTCAGTGTACAAAAACAAAAATGTTTGAAAGTCTCCAAATGAATTAAATTCTTTGTGTTATATTTTTATTTAATAGCATTTTATTTTTTTCAGCATCAAAGCTCTCAAACCAACTGATAAAACAGCATGGGATGATGATGATGATGATCCCAAAGCTGTTCGTAAATCTAGCTGGGACTTCCCCACGCCTTTGTCAAGGGATTCTGACAGATATAAAAAGCCCACTAGAGACTATAAGGGGCGTCCATATGACGAAACAGCTAGAGCTACACCTCATAAGTAAGTACTTTATGATTTAGAATATACTAGTAACTCACCCTCGCTTAGCTCGAGTTTGTCCCTAGATTAAGCGCGAGTGAAGCCGCGGGTCCCGTTAGTTCAAAATTTTTAATATAGAAATAGCCTAAGTTACTTCTTATAACATTAGCTATTTGTGAGTGAAAGTCCCATCAAAATCGGTCCACTCGTTTAAGAGATTATTCAGAACAAACAGGCAGGCAGATTTTTTTTAAATTGATAATAATTCTATGTTAATTCCATATATATTCTATATTTCATATGCATTTGGTGAAAATCTGTTAATTTGAAATAAAAAACGGCACTTCAATATGTATGTATTTAAAATTTATATATGTAGTATATCAACCATCTGGTATCCGTAACACAAGCTTTGTAGCTTACCACTGAGCTAGAAGACGCTGTTGTAACAATGTCCTTACATATTGATTTATTTATTATATTATACCTAATTTTTTCCAATGTTAAAAGGAAAGTGTAATTAAAAATAATTAACTTAATTATACAGGTGGGTGAGTTCTCGTCGAGGCCTAGATGTAGACGATCCGGAATGGCAAGAAGCTGAAAAGAAATTAGACAGAGCTTGGTATAATATGGGTGAAGGTAATTTCCATTACTGATTAGTGTTAACTATTAGTATTACTGACTAGCATTTCCCGCGGCTTCGCACGCGTTCTAAAGACCGGAAACCAAATTCTTACTGAGTCGCGCGGTGTGATAGATACCTCGCAGAACTAACGCCCGCCCTTCCCGTTTTTGCAACATTTTTCATTGATACAGCTCAGCTTCTATTATTCGCAGCGTGATGTAGCCTTCCTCAATAAACGGACTATCCAACACAAAAAGATTTTTCAATTCGGACCAGTAGTTTCTGAGATTAGCGCGTTCAACCAAACAAACAAACTGTTCCAGCTTTATAATATTAGTATAGATTAGTATTTTCAGTTAGGTTTCGCATGTTTCTTCTGACTGATTCGTAAATTATCTAAGAATAAGTTGTTTTTAGTTTGTGGGTATAATAATACAAATGAGACATTCAAATTTTAAAATCATATTTTTAAAACATATTACATAGAAATTCAAGATTTTTTTACCATATATTATAGTGTCTTGGGAAAAGTTGTTGTCTTTGTCTATATTTATAAAGCACACAAAAGAAAGGAAAACAATTCTTTAAGTGCATTCGATCCATTCAAATGTACTGAATGTATGAAGCGATTTTTGACTTTAATTTTTACTGAGAGAAAATTTATCTAAAAGAAATATATTATGGCAGTGGTAGCCCAGTGGTAACGTGCTCGCTTGGATATCCGAGTGATGTGGATTCAAATCCGGGTCTCGCACCTCTGATATTTTCATGTGCGAATTATTTATATCATGATTACCGCTTGTCTCTCGGTGAAGGAAAACATCGTGAGGAAACTTGCATGCCTGAGAAAACCTAGGTATATTATACTAACTGTTAAAACGTATCTATGGATTCGAGCAAATCAAGAGTCAGTCGGTAGTATAGGTATAGGTAGCTTGGAGTATAGGTATATAGTTGCAATACATTTTGTTATTTTTTTCCTTTACATTAATAACCAGATAAAAGATATACATTAGTATTCTTTTATATTTCCAGGTGAAACTGACGAGTCTGACCCCTTCGCTGATACAAGCGCAGAATACATTGCACGCAAGGAAGAACAGATAGAGAAGCGTCGCAATAGAAAAGTGTCGGCCGCCAGACAGCAGATAGACAAGGACAACGAGCTGTGGGAGCGGAACAGAATGCTTACAAGCGGTGTTGTGCATTCTATCAATGTTAATAATGATTTGGATGAGGTGAGTTATTGTTTTTTTTTTTTGAGATTTATTTTTTAGCCAGAGTGAGAGATAGAGAGAAAGAGGGAGGGAGAGAGATAAACAGTAAGAGAGAGAGAGGAGTTGTCCGTGCACATGAATGTTTCCATTTTTCTAGGTTTGTCCAATGTAGATATTGTTTTATATGAAACGGATTGTTTTTCATCAGAATTGGTTCAGGTAGGTAGATGTGGTATGATGGATAAAATAGGAGTACAGTTGACTTGCAGAAACCAGCTTGTGGTTACCATACCACACCATACAATGTCTTGACGCATATAGATGTGGTTTTCTGTAAATGGCTTTTGATTCGTCGAAGATAGTTGCAAAAGTAATGAAAAATTAAAGAATAATATATCAAATTTAGAAGATATTAAGCAGAAAATAGTTTCCTTTATTTCGCGAGTTCAAATCTAATGAATGATGATTTTTAAACATGATTACCACTTGCCTTATGGTAAAGGAAAACGTGAGGAAACAAGCATGTATGAGGGATTGATAACCGTCAGAAAGTCTCGTAAATATAAGCAATAAAGCTTTCTTTTTCAGTCCTTAATGTTTATTTTTCTAATATGTATCTTCTTTAACAGGAAAGCGTAGATCGTGTCCATCTTCTAGTGCACAACATCGTACCTCCTTTCTTAGACGGTAGGATAGTCTTCACAAAACAGCCGGAACCTGTTATACCAGTAAGTATTCTATTTATAATATTTATTTATTTAATCTATGTTATAGTCACAGATTAAGCCATTGTAGTAGTAAATATAGCATCGTGCTTCTTAACATGAAGCAAAAAAATGTTTTAAAACATACATAATGTATATTATGATGTGATAAGTTAATAAATATTCATATCCTAATAGTAATAGCTATGGATTGTATTATAATATAGACAAAAAAAATATGATAACTTGTATTGTGCCATCATTTAAAGCAGGAGTTCTTCTTAAACAAGGGCGCAGAACGTTTATTTAACATATAATTAAAATAAATAATAATTCATTTTTTATTATCAAAATTCTATGAAGAAAATAACCACTCTGTATAGCGAAAAAAGTAAAGTAGCATAAATATTTATCTTTGACATTTATTTTGTTGGACTTCAGCATTATTTTAGTCTAAGGTTAAGCATTACAAACATACAAATCATTATATTTATATAGTAATATGTATAATGTATTTATAATATCGATGTAATATCCAAAGGTAAAAGACCCCACATCCGACATGGCGTTAAATGCCCGAAAAGGTTCCGCGTTGGTGAAAGCTTTTAGAGAACAGAAGGAAAGAAGGAAAGCCCAGAAGAAGCACTGGTTGTTAGAGGGAACGAAAATTGGTAAATATCTCGTCAAATAATAATGTTGATAATAAATATCATGAGTTTTTTTTAAGCTCTAAAATTAAAGTATATAATGATAAGAAATTAAAAAGTAATAAACTTAGTCTCTTTCTAATTCAATTTTACATTTCGTATTTGTATAGCTTTATTTTGAACATTTTGTCAATTTTCATAATTTTCAAAATAATAATTATAATAATGAAGAAGTAATATGATTTAAATTAATTAGTATAATATATTAATGAAACAAGTTTATTTTTTAAGGTAACATAATGGGTATACAGAAAAAAGAAGAAGAAATCGAGGATGGCCCCACGAAGACAGCTTACAAATATGCCGAACACATGGATAAAGGTATGTACAAATATTTATTGGCTTATGATATAATGTGAAAAAAGTTTTATTAATTGGCTATTAGCTACTAGGTACGTTTACCCTATAGCTATACGTATCCCTATAACTGATCTATCTTTCAGTGAAAATCCTATTACAAATGGTTAAGGCAGACAAAGAATTTCATTTTAACAGTTATTTGGTGCATCATATAAATAACCTTATGTACTTGAGAAAACAGTTACATATTGTACTCACAGACACACACTACAACTTACAATATGATGTGATCTTAAATAATATAATATTAAGGTGGCAACTGCCTTTATTAAAAAGACAATTAAATTCAATAATGTAGTGCGTGACAGTTTAGCATATGTTGAGCATAGTAGGAGAAAAAAATGAGAATAGAAGAAAGTGAGAAGAATGGAGAAGATGAAGGAATGTTTGTTTTTTTTTCAGATGAGAATGAGGAAGAACCGGAATCTAAGTCGGATTTCGTGAAGAAAATGTCAATAGGTGAGCAGAGGCGGTTCCTACCCGTCTTCGCGGTGAGGGAGGAGCTAATGCAAGTCATCAGAGAGAACAGTGTCGTTATTATTGTTGGTTAGTGTTCTTTTTGGTATTTATGTGGAAATAAAAATTTATTACGTAAAAACAAGAAAAACAAACTGCAGTACTATATTTTTATGTTATATTCTTAAGTTATTCTTTCTATAATATAATGTCTTTGACGTCAAGTTTCAGAGAGGTTTTGACTTTTGACGGTCAGTATAGATGTCTCAAAGATGAGATATTCTTTTGCAGTAAAAATTATCCCATATATTTACTCGGCTAACCAGCTATCAATTATCATCATACCAAATTTCATCCAAACCTGTCCAGTGGTTTTCTCGAGATACGGTCACAGACAAGCAAATATCTAAAAACCATAGAGTCGGCCTCTATCTATAAATAATTACTATTTCGATAGAATTTCCCAAAAAATAAAAAGTCCGTGTGTACACAGTACACATGACAGAAGTAAAACTTTTTTGGCAAATTAACTTTTAAATCTCGTTTATATTTATACTAAATAACCCCGTCTAAGCTCGTTGAGAGAGGGAGATGGCGCTACGGTCACACCCACGAGTTAGACAGAGTTAGAAATGTCACTGACTCGCGGTGGGCGAGATCTAACTAAGGCTAACTCTTCCCCGTCTCTGAGTGCCTGGTACTATGGACTTATTTTTTCGTTTCATCGAGTTTGAAATCACAACGATTCTAAAGAAGTTTCACTTCAAATTATTTAATTTACTATTTATATTTTTAATTTTTATTATATTTATAGACTTATTCATATAATGCTATCTATCACATACTAGGCGAAACTGGCAGTGGCAAGACTACTCAGCTAACGCAGTACCTACACGAGGACGGGTACAGCAAGCTGGGTATGGTCGGTTGCACGCAGCCTCGCCGCGTCGCCGCCATGTCTGTAGCCAAGCGGGTAGCTGACGAGATGCACGTCAAGCTTGGTCAGTGTTATATACTACACTATACTTTGATTTAGCTGCACTACACTAAGATATAGTTACACTACACTGTGATATAGTTACACTATACTGTGATATAGTTACACTATACTTTGATATAGTTACACTACACTGTGATATAGTTACACACTACACTGTGATGTACTTACACTATACTGTGATATAGTTACACTACACTGTGATATAGTTACACTACACTGTGATATAGTTACACACTACACTATGATGTACTTACACTATACTGTGATATAGTTACACTACACTGTGATATGGTTACACTATACTGCGATAGATCTATACTACACTATGATACAAGTGCACTACACTGTGATGCACCTACACTGTGATATAGTTACACTATACTGTGATATAGTTACACTATACTGTGATGTAGTTACACTACACTGTGATATGGTTACTCTACATTGTGATATATCTACACTACAGTATGATACAATTACACTACACTGTGATGTACTTATACTATACTGTGATATACTTTTCACTTTATTACACCACACTATACTATGTTGGTGGCCATAAACCAATCGCGTGTTCGACAATATTAGAGAATATAAGAGTCGGACCGGGTCAGTGTACTAGATACATTACACAGTAATATCAAATCAAATACTCTTTATTGCATATTTATTTTAGTCGGTTTAATTTATAAATCCAAAAGATTCTAATAATTTCACATCCTGATCTTACAATAACAATAAAAATAGTTCTATTACCGAAAAAAGCGATAGTTATGTGGAACTTCAATCCTGCCTGAATGGACTATAATGAAAGAAAATATGAAAATATCTGTCTGAAAGAGTTAGCCAGATAATAACCAGCTTGTTGAATGATTGCATTTTTTTCACATTGAGAGCTTCGTGCCTACAGCCCAGACGTTAAAAAATGCTGAAAACCTGTGTTTTTAGTGAGCATTATATGTAAATTTCCCTCATCAGAACAAGAAGTAGGGTACGCGTCCGTTTCGAAGACTACACTTCTCCCGCCACCAAGATCAAGTACATGACGGACGGAATATAAAATGTCACATTATAAATAGTGACAAGAACTTAAATAAAATCTAAAAAACGTATTATATGTAAACTTCAAATATCTTATAATGTGATTTAGTGGTTAATTTTAATTATGACATGTTCTGTACTTATATTTAATTTTGACATTACTACTACTTTATTAACTTGTATTTTTGACATGTGAAAGTACCGTTTAGATAATAAGTGATATTTGATTTTAATTTGACTATACAGTTCGCGTCACGTAAAAAGAACGCTGGAAGAAGGTGGTGGGGGGTGTGTTTGCGCGTGGGTACATTCGCATACGAAATTACTAAGCCTATTCTTTTTTTTATATTGTATATTGGTTACTGGCAGGCACATTTAAAAATATTTTAGATAGAATGTTATTAAATAGAATTCTATTAATTAATAAAATATGTTTGATTCAGCGTATAATGTTTAATCTACAGTTCGCGTCACGTAAAAAGAACGCTGGAAGAAAGTGGTGGGGGGTGTGTTTGCGCATGGGTATATTCGCATACGAAATTCCTAAGCCTAATCTTTTATTTTTGAACTAGCCTTTTGCTCACTATATTGAATATTGGTAGGTACATTGAAAAATATATTAGATAGAATATCATTAAATAGAATTCTATTAATTAATAAAATATGTTTGATTCATCGTAGAATATTTAATCTACTTACAAAAATTAAATTAATTCGTTTAATATATTTTTTTTAAATTATTAACAGCATTTGAGCAGCATCAGTCTCTCTTTTTATAAAACAATATACGTCAAAAATATTTTTTCAGTACTTTTTATATAAAATCATTTCGTAATTAATAACTTTTGTGTGCGCGATGGTATTTTAAACTGACAAACCAATAGCGAGCCGGCAAGCATGTGACGCGTGCCTCTCCCCCCGCGCCCCGCGTCTTACCACCAAATTGTCCGATAAATCGCCTCTGCGCAACTTGACAGCCAGCGTTCTTTTTACATGACGCGAATTATACATTTTAATCTTTTTAATATACTACCTAGACGACTTGCTAATTGACTTGACTTATGCTAATTATTTAAATTGTATTTATTAATTCATTATACTAATCTTATGAAATTATTGATCTGAATATATACCTTTGATTATGACAAGTGAATGTTATGTACACTTTTAAAGACTTACATATTTGACTGTTTCTTGTTTTTAATATAATTAATGTTCATTAATGTATTGTGTTTGTGTACTTTTATAAATAAATAAATAAATTTCCCTCATCAGGACAAGAAGTAGGGTACGCGATCCGCTTCGAAGACTGCACTTCTCCAGCCACCAAGATCAAGTACATGACAGATGGAATATTGCTTCGCGAGGGTCTTCGCGAGCCCGACCTCGACCAGTACTGCGCCATCATCATGGACGAGGCTCACGAACGTTCACTATCAACAGATATGCTGTTTGGACTGTTGAGAGAGGTTAGTGGCATATTTATTCACTTTTATTATTTTTTTCTGTGAATTATCATGCAATCAGTCGCTAAACTATGAGCAGATTAGAGGAAGGGCTTATCTCAGGAATTACTGTTTCGATTTGAAAAAATTCTTTTTTTTTGACTCTGAAAGGATTTGGTTTCCAGCCTTTAGAACGCGAGCGAAATTACGGGAAAGGCTAGTATTTTGATATAATATTTAATGAAAACCACTTATAATAAATGACGTATGTTTAATATGGTTATTATTAATAAATCTTTTAAAGAGAAACAATCCTGTAATACATTTGTTTGAATATTACTTTAATAGTTAACATGGCAAACGCCGGTAAAACTTGATTTTTTCCGACATCTTCAACAATCATCTTCATTTTCCAGCGAATTAAAAAAACAATATTATACATCCAAAACTTTCCCATGAATTGCTCTATCTATTAGTGAAAACCACATGTAAAACCGTTCAATACTTTTTGAGTATAACGCGGACAAACAGACATTCACAAACTTCTTTCTATAGGTAATGATAATAATAATAATTTCGCATATCGATACCTTAATTCGCAAATCGGTTAACCCCTTCTCAATATTTTTTTCAAAGGCGACATCTGGTTTTCATTAAATATTATATCAAAATACTAGCCTTTCCCGTAATTTCGCTCGCGTTCTAAAGGCTGGAAACCAAATCCTTTCAGAGTCAAAAAAAAAGAATTTTTTCAAATCGAAACAGTAATTCCTGAGATAAGCGCGTTCAACCAAACAAATTCTTCAGCTTTATAATATTAGTATAAATTTAATTTGATTAAAATCTTTATATATCATTGTCTTTTATTGTATTATAGATATTATATAGAAGTCACTATAATCATTATTTATACTAAAAGTCATTGTCACGATTAGTATCGCTAGATGTCCCTACTTGACCTTAAACTAGAACCTCTTAAATAAGACTAAATGCAGAAAACCTAATTTAACTTTGACTGATAGTATTTTTTAGTCTGTATAATTAATATTAATTATTATAAATTAAAATGTCAACAAACAAATGAGATCTATTAATATTTTTTTATTAACTTTTAGATTTAAGTGTCGACAAGTCCGAATTATATTACGAATTTCTTTTATTGTTGTCATTGCAAATTGTCGTTAGGTAAAGACTTAATAAATAAATTTCATTTGATATTATACTACAATATTATGCAACCGATTAAGAATTAAACCAAACTTAGAAGAGAAAAGATTTGAGCTTTCGGTCCTCTAGAACCTATTTAACTACAACTAAATGTTAAAATGTGTTGTTGAGATTCGGACTAAACGTTGTTTTATTTATTAGATCTTCTTAAATCAATAAACTTTGTCTCTAGTATATTGATCATACATGATAAGATTATTATAGTGATTCAGGAACAATTAATTACTATATTAAAACATAAATTGTTTTAGCAATATTAAAGTTTTATAATATGTGATAATTTAATTTAGTATTAATTTTTAATCTTAATCTAAACTTTGAAGCCAGTAACAAGATAATTAAATTAAAGTACTAACTTCAATTTGATCAAAAATAAAATATAAGTCTTAGGACAATTAAAAGTTAAAAAACAAAATTAATTTTGTTTTTTTAATATGCAATACTACTGCAACCTTTATAAAGGAACCTTAAATAAAATACATATTTTTATTTCAAAGTGTTTATTTAAAAATGCTTCATATAAATAGAACATTAACTTGTACATAACTCGCAAACCATCTAACACATTTCGCAAACATATCATTTTCATTAGGTGGTTATAAATATCAATACTTACTAACAATACTCATCAAAGTACAAACTACGAAAAACTAAGTGACTATATTATTATTTTTAAATCTTAAAGTCAAATTCCTTAAGTACAATTAGTGCCAAGTTAAAGATGAACAATATTTTATTATTTTATTTATAGGATTTAAAATCGTCACTTATAAAGGAAGTAAACCAAAATTTTAATCATGGAAAGAAATAGTTTCACGCGTTTTTCGTAGTTTTGATTATGATTTCAAAAATCAGAACAGTCTTATTAGAATCGAAATCCTTATTTTTAATAGTGAACAAAATAATTATCCTCTTATTATATGAAGGATACAATTAAATCATACATTTACATTAGATTACCGCGAGGCGCGTCTTTTTAAACAGGAATGTTTACTGCGAACAAATCAATTTCTAAAACAAAATTAAAGCTTTTTAAATCCTCACATTATTAAAAAATCTTTTTGAAACTTTTTCTAGAATTTTTCAATATATGGAACATTATTATAATTTGTTCTGAAATAGTTCGGGCCTCTATAACAAAGGAGATTCCGATATAATATAATATTAATGTTAACCATTCAAACATTCGGAACTCGTAATATAATGCGAGAAATTCCGATATAAACCCGGACATCAACTATCAAAACAATTTTATATTTAATCTGTAATTTATACACTTATTAATAATCTGTGTAAAAACAGACTTCAAATCAACATAAAAAGTGACAGCTTCGAAAATTATTATAAAATGTCAAATAATTATAGAAACTTTTTTAACTTTAAACTTTTTAAATTTAAAAAATGGAATGGTTCTAAATTCAAACGTAGTCGATGTTACCGGGTCGGGAGAAGCAAAGACAAGTGCCGGCGCTGCCGGCGTGCGACACTCAGACGGACTTCGCTTTAGCTCGCCCATTAGTTTGGCTGACCAACATCACGCCCATGTTCATGCCGATGTTACCCCATTTTAGCGATTCGCTTATCTGTAACAAGAAAATTATTGACAATTGAATGGATAGTTCTAGAATAATTTTCAATAAACAAATATCAAACGTTCGTAAATTAAAAGTAGTTGTATAAGTAGCTCTTGGTTATCATAATTTTAGTTTCGTGGGTAACTGAACGTTATATTTTTTTATTATCATTTAAAGGTGACCTTAATTATATAAATATACATATTGTATACTTTCACAATGATAAGGCTGTCGCTGACTGATAAAATTTATTGGGAATTTATAGTTATACCTACACTATTTATTTAAACATTATCAAAGGTCGCTTCAAAATGGTTATTTCTTGTGATAACATGTGTTGACTATTTTTATACATAATCTGTCATAATTATGTGTCGCGACAAGGAATTAGGTACAATAAAGATTATAATTTATACGTTAAATGCGACTTCCGCTATTATTTATGCTTAATTTATACAATTTTAATTTTTTACATAATATATTTTTTTATTATGCAATACAATTATTAAATATCTTATTTTTATCTGTTTTATAGTCACGTGTTTAATAACGTGTGTGCTCGAATCGGGGCTCAGCTACTTATTGATAAAATTGAAACAAATTGACCCCATAGTGAACTCGAGGGCAATTAACCTAAATTATAATAACTGCCAATGTCACAAAGTGTCACGCTTGAAAAAAAAATTGATTGATAAATCTTGACATTAACAATCGATAGATTTTAATTTTAAAATATTTATATTATTAAATACTAGCTAATCTGGAACGCATTGTTTTGACATATAAAAAGGGGGTTAGGGTAGGTAAATATACTTTACCTATTCTCTTACCTACCAAATATACAAAGTTTCATTAAAATAGGTAGAGCCGTTTCGGAGGAGTGCGACCATACATACACCGTGACACGAGATTTTTATATATATTAAATGATTAAAAAAATAAAATAATATTTTTATAATCCGTATGATATTATAATATAAATTTATTTTATAATCGCATCTGAATAATACAAACAACTACAGCTACAAAATTATAACGACAATGTTGTATGATCTCATTGTTTAAACATGTGTCCCTTTCGTTTATATACATGAAGAAATGTGAGCTTTGGAATTTTAATTAACTGTATTAGGTTATTCAATTTATTCCATTAATTGGAATTTGCTCTTCTATACCTACATATAATAAAATTTTACTAAACCGAATCTGTACATTCAGAAAGTCTTATTAGTTTTTAGATTAGAGATTTTTTGTCTGTTTGCTTGTCTGACTGTCTGTCTGAGAACACATCACAATTCAACCACACAAGAAAACCACAAAGCATTTTAATGAAATTTGATATAATGATAGCTGTATAATATCCAACTTAAAGGATAAATTTACTGAGGGAAAATATATCAACCCTTAATTAATAATCGTAACAAACCCGAACCCGAACGGAGCGAGGGTAAGTCGCTAGTTAAATATAATTACAGTCGTCTAACTATTTAAAAGTTATTTGTTATTGTAATCAGTCAATTTATTCGAAGGTAATCGTAATAACGTACAATGCATTCGTGTTTCATTTACATTTTCATCGCAAGAAGTAACGGAATATTAATTTATTTACGTAAACCGTGTTCATTTAAATACTTGCCTTGTCATATACTTAGTTTTTTGTCTTAGTTCAAGGAATTTTCTAGAAACAAAGTTTTTTATGTTATTACGAGTGTGACGATGCTATTGACCGATAGTTGCATTACATGACGATGATATAATTGCACGAGTTTTAATTTTTATGCTATCGTAAAATTCTTAAGTTTTTTGTTGTTAAAATATGCCCATAATTAAAATTAATTAAGTTATTAAAATAAAACATAAACCTAATTAAAATAAAAATATGACGCATTTTTAAAATGTCGATTCGTTTTGTTAACGAATTACATTTTAAGAACCGGTCTAACAAGTTGTCTGAAATGATTAAACAAGTATTTAAACCCGGTGCATATTTAATGAATGCACGCTGGCGCTATGCTACAAAAGTTCTACTTTAACCTCCTAAGGCCCAGAGCATGAAACGGTGTGCTAGTCATTGTAGCCCAAGGTGCTACCAGTAGTACTAATATTTTATTGTCATTCAGACCCAACACTTCTGTGTGTTTTTTTTATATGATAAAGCAATCGTATTGAAGTCATATTTTCAGGGCGTGGTAGTTACGATCATAGGACACGGTTTTGGAAAGTTTTGTTCAAATAGAATAAGTGCTATGGGCAGGCCCACGGGCATTAGTGAGGTATGATTATTTGTATTATTATAATTTTCGAATGAAATTAAACTACCAATTTATTCGTATTTTTAATCAACATTGTGTAGTTTCCTTCATTTATGTTATTATTATTATTAATAAATCAATCACAGGTAGGAAGTCTGACTTAGAAGTAATCTTAATTTTTTACTTGACTTAGCAGCAACAAAAATTTGTCATGACTTGCTGTCAGTCTTATATAATTTTTTTAGTAAATAATAATTTTAGACTTATCTATAAACTTATCAAAACTTTAACAATTACAAAATGAACAGATTTGTTACTTAAATCAGTCTCAGTTCTTCTCAGTTAGGTACCTAATACAAGTATATTTCAAAATATTAAACTTAAAATAAACTTTTCATAAGAAACTTTTACATTTATTGTATAATTAATGAAATATATCATAGATATAGAACCTCTTTCATGTTATAAAGTTTCAAACTGAAAAAACTGATCCACATAATTGATAATTGCTTTATAGTAATTGCGTCCCGAGGTCCTACTGATGGACCATATTTCATAAACTTGACATGTTACCGTAATGATGCATAGATACTGCGAAATAATTATATCATATAATCAAGCATTTATTGATTGATAGGTTTATGTAATAATTAAAACTAAATTACACGTGATAACTCAAATAAAAATAGATTAAATTACCTCTTCCTCGTGGACCTGCCATATCGCCACCTATTTTTAAAAGTCTGACAGTTGTATTTTTGTTGCACCTAAATTCAGTGTGACCATATGCTACTAAATATAATGATCTACAAACTCGGATACACTATATTGCTATAGCGGCAAGTTCGAATCGAAAATGTGACGTTTTGTAAAAAGTCCTACAGGTAGGCCTTTGGGTCGTAATGACTACATAGCGCGTAAGAGGGTCGGGTCTGAATTACTATAATAAATTAGTACTATTGGTAGGACCGTGGGCCTTACGAGGTTAAAGGGATTTATAATGAACGTAATAATAATGATCTAAGTATAATAAGCGTAGAAATAGAAAAAGTATAGCATTAGATCACAAGTGTATCTCACAAGTAACACAAGGCACATTGAATCCGGTACATATCCGAAATATAAAAACCTCACCGATATTGTAAAGTCGTCAGCCAGTCCAAAGCGCCTCAACGATTACCATCAAAATATGATAATCATAGGTGTTTTCGATGTCGATAAGCTGATCTGTAACAAAATTGCTACTTTGTGCGTTTCTTTTTTTTTTATTCTATCCCATCGATGCCCCATGTCTTCGTTCATAATGTGCCAGGTTTACGTTCAAATGAAAGCATGGCGAAAATCCACATTGAAAACTCAAACATTCACTTAAGCTTCAAGTAAGCAATCTTATATGAATGAATAATGGTGAAGTGAATCGATTTGTCCAAGAATCTGTCGTTACAAAAATCGTATTGGATTTCTAATTATAAACATATGAACTAAAGTATTAGCCTATAAATTTATAACGTAGAAATCCTTAACAAACTCAAGTACTAAATTGCGAAAACAATACATACGATGCGAAAGTTACTTGAAAAAAAAACATCACAGAACGTAAAGACAGTTCTCTTTTGTAGCATGCATACATAAACTCTAGAACCGAAAAAAGCGGAAAGGGAAGTTTACTTTAACATTGATCAAAACATAAGGGTTCTAGAATTTTTAAAATTTATGCAATATTTTATAGGTTTGATTATTTACCTGTCTCATGCGAGCTTCTTGGGGAGTCTCTCCATACCGGCACCAGTGGACGAAGTGCAGTGTGTTATGCCAGTTCCTTTCAAATCGGGACTTAGTAGCCATGTCGAGCTGCAATCAGTAGAAGCTCCTTAGTAGCTGTTCCACTGTTTTGTCAAAAAGCCCCGATGAGGCTATCTGAAAAGAGGTTTCCAATTCTGACGTCTATCCTAGAGGAATATACGGAGCAAAACCTTTTAAGGTCGACGGTTAAATTAGACAGGAGTAGACTTGTCGTCTATTGAATTTTTTTTTGCTCAAAAGGGATATATATCTTAAATCACGCCTACAAATATTCAATGCAATTTTTATTCATCTGAAGTAGATGTCTATCATCAGAAATTGTGGCAAAACCTACAGAAATCTAATTATTTATCTGCTATAGGTTGGTTCATGTTTTACAAAATCGTAATTGGTCTTGCGTGTCAAAACATTGTTAGAAGGCCGCGTTATGCAAGTTACTATCGGAACATATGACGCTGATAAATCGATTTTTATTTACAAAATATCTACTTTATCAGGAATTATTTAATCAAGTTCAAAATATAAGGGTAAAGAATCTACATCAAGAGGGGTTAGTGCGAATTGGAAACGTGTGCGTTCTGTGTGTATTTACCTTGGCCCTGATGTCTTTCTCACTATTGGGAGTCTCTTGCTTGTCGTCCACGTTGTTGATACGTATGACAGAATCTTTCTTCCAGAAAGCACTCAAGGTAGTCTTGATAATACGTTTGCGCACACCCTTTTGTTGCACTGTGTACACCTCTATCTGTTCCGGGTTCTTTGTTTTTTCTGCAAAAAATACAATCGTTTTTTATAAAAGTATGAATTGTTTAAAAATGATAATTTAGTTATATTTTTCTCGGTTATTTAAATGCAAATATGTAATCTGAATTATCATGTTTATTAATGTTTATTAATTATTTAACAAAACACTTTTAATTTTCGTAAGCTTTAAAACACGAGAAAGTATTATTTTTCTTTGCTCGTAACTAATTAAATGATGTTTCTCTTATAAATCTCCTTTAAAATATAAAATATCATTTAGTATAAGATAAATTCAACCGGTAAAAGCTCGAACAAACCCACAATTACTATCGTAACTTATTTACATTTCAACGCTCAACGTAATTAAGAGGCGCGGACGTTGCAGCATGCATGAATTATTTACAAATCCCATTGTGAGATCATTAGTACGGCGCGCGACGGCTACGCAACGTAGTGTTATTTAGTCCAACATCACACCCACGAGTTTACGCTTTATCAATACTTATCAAGGTTCCCATTAAATATTCACATACCTTTACCCTTCTTCCACATGGCAATGGCATACATATGGTAGTCAGGGGACAATGTCGAGTCAGGCGGCAAAGGGTCTTCAGCTCGGACTTCCAAAACGAATCCAGATTCCAATACTGCACACAAGATATTCTGCTCCTCATGTTTGAACCACTTAGACTCGCGTAACTTGTGTATAGCAACAGATGAACCGAATCTTGGTTTTTTCGGCGCGAATAAGGCCTGAGCTTGACTCCCGAAGCGAGACAGCAGCCCCTTGACTGTAGGTGGCGGCGCTAAACTTTTCTCAGGCGGCTTGATCTGTTGAAAGCTCCGGCAAGTGACGAACCTGGCTTCCATTGAACTCTCTTATGTTCACAATAAATTCACACCACTTAGATTTTAGCGTTAAGGGCGCTCGCTAACTCTCTATGAGAAAATGCACTTTCACAAAGACCGCGTGGCTTCGCGGGTGAACGATCACAGATCTACACGGTGGCTCCGGAACGTAAGACGCGGCGCGCGGGCTGCTCGACGTTTTATACTACACGGACAGGGGGAGACGAGGCGGGAAGGGACGGGTCCCCCGCCTCTTCGTTGCAGCGCATCTAGAGACGCTCGCGTGCGATAAAATTTTATCGATAAAATACACCAGATAGCAAAGTATTGATAACGTTTTTTGTACTGATACGTAGATATGTTACGTATTGTTTTCTATTAAGTGTCCAAACATGTAGTATTAAATGACAACAAATATTTTATTTGCGATATCATTGTGATAATGTATTAATAATACATAGATATAATTTGGAACTTGTTTTCCAGAAGATTCTTTTGGTTTTCCCACTATTATTTGTGTGTATAACTATATAATGTGATAATTAGATCACGTCTTAATTATGTTTTCGTGTAGTTAACATTTTAATTAATTGTTAATTATATTTAAGCTTAAAGTAAGATAAGTTATTTACCTATTTTTTTTGTTAAAAAATTTACATCGTTAAAATAAAACGTCAAATACGCCAACCGTGACGAATATCACCAGCCAGATCGTATCTGCTATTAACTGCAAATATTATAATAGCTTCTCGGAAGGAATTCTTTTTACGTAATTTAATGATTAATTATAAAGTTTGTTAAAGTACAAATAATTTAATATTTTCTTAGTAAATGTATTTTTTTTACATTACCTGAATTATTAAATTTGTTAAATTTGTTAAATAAGTTAGTTAATTAATGACCTTGCGTGATTGATAATTTTTATCTAGTGCAACGACTTCATCTGGGATCAGTCTTAATATGCCTTCTTAATATGCGATAATTACTAAGTGAAAATAAGCAATAAATTGGTTACTATACAAACATAATTATTCTTTATTTAATTTAATATAAAATAAAATATCGATATCAGCACAAATAGCGTTTCGCGACGATACACCGAGTGACCTCACTTGTCACTCCCCTCCGCGTGCCGGCGCCAGGTATGTGCCGTTCGGTCCAGTAAAAACCGTAATTTAAATTAATACGTACTATAGTAAACATGACCTTTATAATACGAACTATGCGCTTAGACATCCCTAACGCAGTGACGTCACGTCTGTCGAAATCAATGATTCTCAGTACACTGACTTTACTACGAGACTGTATAATGCATTTAAAAGCAATTAACCGTTTAAGTTAACACGATAAAGATTTTTTTAATAACTAATAGTTATGTTAAACGTCAGAGTTAAGAGTTTCTTAACGGAATTCACTGTAGATGTCGAAATGCACGTACATAGAGGATGAGAAGATAGTTAATTATACATAGTTAACTTGGGTTATACTTAACTACTGTAGAAATCTTACTTTGTTGATTAAATAGAATAAGTTATAGGCTGTAGCTTAAGACATTAACCTAATATTAATTAGACAGTTCGTCCGTAGGTACGTTTTAATTTTTAAGTAGAGCCTGTATTATTTCCCAAAGAAAAATTAACTCTTTATAAAAACTGCTATCTGCCTGTTAGAGTCATTCCAAAATTGGTCAAGCTATTGCGAAGATATAAATATTTAGAATATACAGACATACAGATAATTGTGGTTTTTCTTATAATAATCGTATTAACACACAAAAATTTTATTTATCTTTATTGGCATTAACTATGAAAATTCGATTATTACAGTCAAATAAAGGAAGTCACAATTATATATTTGGTATTTTAATTTTCATCGAAAACATGTTTATAACGAGTTAATCGATTCAATAATATAATCGCTGTCGGTGGAGATAATTTTAATTGCACTTTAAAAGTTTCTAATCTATTAAAGATAATAATTATTGTAATACGAATTTGTCGAATATTAGGTATTAGTAATAATATTATTTTAAATACCTACCTTTAAGTACAATTTTTAATGGAATACGAGAGGTTTATGGGTAAGTAGCTTTTTCTCTGACTCCTATCGGTTCATGTAACTATTTTTTTACAAAACTATGTAAATTCTGGTGTATAAATTATATTAATCTAAAATGTCATCAAAATCTGTTCAGTAGTTTTTTCATCAAAGCAACAAACATAAGTCCTAACAAACTTTCGCGTTAAGAATATACGAATGAGTAGGCTATTTCCAGTTGCCGTTCTGCTTTGGTGGGCCCTATTGAACACTATATATTTTTACTATCATAAATTTAAATGTACGTCGAATCCACCAATAGATATAAATGTTTGCATTAAAATAGATAATAGGGCGTACATGATATAGGCTGCTGTTGCCCTTAATTCCTATGTGTGTATACATAAATATCTATTGTAAAGAATCAGTCAGCTACAATCTGTTATCTAGGGACGAAGCCTGAACAAAACAAGGGCATATCAATAGGTATATGTATCATATAATGTGTAATACTTATGCATATATTATTAAAAGATAATATTATTAAATGTAACCCCTACGTTCTGTAGCATTTTTTTTTATGTTGGGAAATGCATTTACGCATATCACCTGTATACCTTCAAGTGGTTAAGTGGGAATGGTAAAGTTAATATTCCCACTTATACCCAACGCATCCCTCAGTTTTAGTTATGCGTTGCTGGATCGCATGGTTTCAACCAAATACAACAATATCTAGTGTAGAATAGAATACATTAAAGCAGTAGGACAATTTAGTAACAGATAGATATATATTTTGTATATATAGCTCTTAGGGCTGTGAGTGAGATTTCTTTAACCGCTAAGTACTGATATTACATAACGATGTTAGCGTGTAGGTGACAGACAGGTTTAAAAGAAATTCCACTGCTATCAGTATACTTGTTTAACTACAAAGTAACTTAACTGCACTTAATAAATATTAAACTTTCTATATAATCAACTTAATCTCTTAAGAAATCCTGGTAGATACGGGTAATAAAAATATTCTCTCGACGATTTTAATCTAAGGCGTTTTAGTTTTTATCCTTTTTACGGTAGGTTTATAAGATAAAATGAAGTATTTCTGAAAATACGTAGTTGTTATTATAATTGGTATTTTTCCTGGTAAGATCTAACTGAATCGCATTTGTACATTAGTTTATAATTTTAGGATAATATTTTTGAAATAGTAGGTAATTGTCTTTTATTATTAGGTATAATTTTTGCTCTCGAAAAACAGTTAGTAGTTACAGGAGCCTCAGAATATCTTTAACTTTATACTTTATGAATAAACAATATTAATTTATCAAA
This sequence comes from Boloria selene, assembly GCA_905231865.2. Taxonomy (NCBI): domain Eukaryota; kingdom Metazoa; phylum Arthropoda; class Insecta; order Lepidoptera; family Nymphalidae; genus Boloria; species Boloria selene. The sequence continues at coordinate 1,647,870 of HG993145.1, forward strand.
AAATAATACTTATATTGTTATTATTTGTACAATGTATGTATATAAAGACATACAATGTATATTTCATACATTAATACATAAGTTGACAATATCCGTTATATCCAAATCGACTTTATTTCATCTAGGTATTATGCAGACCCAAATAAGGCTTATCTACTAGATTCTTCTATGTCAATAAGCTCGTCGGAATTGCTAATTAGTAGATAATTACTATCAATATTCCATACTTGTTTTTTTATATAACTATAAGTGTTAATTTCGCAATAACCGTATTTTATTTTGAATGTATTTATTTTATACATATCAGTAATCGCGTATACGTAAATATAACTAGCATATATATATAACTGCAGATCTGAAGGTACTGGATTCAAGTCTCAGGTTGGTTCGAGACTCGAGTAGTTATTGGGCTTGAGCCCGGAGTAGGGTATTTCGCGGTGTTATACCACCGTGCCTCGGAAAGAGAAGAAAGACGTTAAGCCGTTCGTCCTTTACCTAAACTCTCAACTTTATTGTCTAACTGACGTCGCATCGACTTTTAGCGTGAAATGAATAGATTAGAAGTATATGTAGGAGATATTGTAATTGTAAATCCAAAATCTTCCAGGAGGAATGATCTAGTAATATATATGTGTGAATAAAAGCGATGTGTGTACTCCAAAATTGTTGGAACAATTTAGATTAAATTTTCAGGCAATCTTCAAATTAGCCCAGCGGAAAATTCAGTAAAATTTGGTAGCGATTGGAAGTAGTCACGCGGGCGTAGTCATGAGTACTGATACCTACTACAGTCCACATATCCGTAGAGACCTACTCTATCTTCTTAACTGTCATAGGTACTATAAATCGCTTGCTATTCGTTTAAAACCATGGAAATTAAAGCATGAAGCTAATATTAGTATTTATGACGTACTTGACACGTCAAGATCAGATAACGTTTAATATCTTGCAAACTAATTTCTGCCCTTGTCGCGTTGAGTAGGTCAGAAGTACATTTTACATAGTAGCTACTTACATATTTACAATATAAATATATTAATAAGAAGGTACGTAATAGGCAAATAAACACATTTGGTAATGTGTTTATTTGCCGTTATTAAAAAGAGTATTTTTTATGGTTGTCTATGCGTTTATCGGAACGTGCCTGAGTGAAAGAGGCCTCAGAAAGCCTTTGTGTTAAAATTATACTAACTGCCTTATTATCTAAGAGACTACGTACTCGCTGCATTAAAGTAAAATAAACTACCTATTTTGATGAACAAATTCTTTTAATCTATACTTCTATACTTCTATACTAATATTATAAAGAAGTAAAGTTTGTTTATTTGTTAAATAGTAAGGGGTAATCTCGGGATCTACTAAACCGATTTTAAAATTTTTTTTCACCAATAGAAAACCACATTATTGCTGAGTGTCATAGGTTATATAAAAACCGAAAAATAAAAAAAAAATTTTTGTGGTAGTCCGTTTTGCAAAGTGAATCGGAGAAAAAACGGTCGAATGAAAGCGTTTCTTACGAACGCTGCCTTAACTATGAAAGATATATTTTTGAGTTCTAGAGAAAAGATGTGGAGCTTAAAAATGTCTACAAAAAAGTCACCGACAGCATATGTCTAACTTTTATATTTAAGTGACAAAAAGTAGTTTTTTTATTATTAGTATAGATAATTTAATTTTGAATATTAATAAAATAATTTAAATTATTTAAACACTCTGTACTAAAAAAGGATTATTAACAGTATGCCCAACGAAGTGGGCACGGGTCAGCTAGTTATCAATATTAACATTGGCGCTTCGAGCCCGGATCTACTAAGAAGAATATTTACTAAGAAGTTTATACTATGTAAAATAATTATATTCGGTTGATAAATATTATATCTTTTTCCAAATATTATCAATATGTTATAAAGTTAGAAGTTTCTCTCTTTTACATAAATGGCAATTAACATGATTTATTGTTAGTAATTAATTTACGTCAACTCCTATTTAAAGTGAATAGTGTAGCTTTTTTCCTTCCGATTTCTACGGAAGCAATGTAAACCTCCATCTTCCAATACGACCTTCGACAGGCAATTCCGATGGTGATATACTGATATGTTTTACTGAGTATCGTCGCGCACAAAAAGTCTATATAATTATAGTACCGTTACACTTTGGGATTTTATTTAGATTATTGTTAAGAAAGCAGTAATCAATCATATAGATAACAAGAAATTATGATAAGATAAAATTAAATTTCAGTCTATTTGATAATAGAGATATGATATTAAAATATCAAATCAGAAAAAAAAACTTACTTAACTGTAATTTAATTTAATGTTATACCATTGAAATTCAAAGTACAAATGCGTGAGTGAGTATTTAGCGAGTATTTAGCGTAACGATAATGTAACAGAAATGAGAACTTTTAGCGCATAATTGTCACATATGAAGGTTAGGTTACTCTATTCCATGAGCTCGTAAGTTCTAAGAATTAAACGTAAAGGTATCGAACGTGGTTGTAAATGAATGCACGATTTGTTAGTCAGGTGTTTTAATGATTTATTTGAAACTGTAGGAAATAATAATAATTTAAAGGAAGATGTTTTATATATACAGATAAATAAATTAGAGGTGTGTATATTGGTAACATCAACGTAACAGCTATTTATTTAATACATATTATGTTTTTATATATTATACGGTAATTAAAAGAAAAACGCAGGTTTAAGATTTTTATCTGTCTGCGTGTATGTTCTCGCTGGTATCTTAAATGGATGGACAGATTTCGACGGAATTTTCATTTGCAGATAGCTCATGTTATAAGGAGTTACTAAGAATATTATTTTTGTAAAAATAGGTTTTCTTTTAAAAAAAAATATATAATTAAAACCATACCTACGTATGTTAAGCACGTTGCGTAAAATTATAGTGGTTTTTAGTTAGAGTTTTAATCAATTTATCAATCAAAAAGATTTTTTCATGCCTCTTCTACTATACTAGTATATTAAATTGAATGCTTTTGACGACAACAGTACACCAAAAGAAGAATGTTGAGTTTCCTGAATAAAAAAATATAACTAGTTGTTTGTATTCATTGAAAAGCGTTAACTGTAAAAGGCATTTTAAGTTTTTTTATTAGTGTTATGGTGAGGGCTATAGGTTCAATACCCGTACAAGGTACTTATGATTGTAATGTTGGTCTGTGATTTTACCCGAAAAATTGAGGATCTAGAATTTAACTAAAATGAGTAAGTAATTTATGAGTTTGTTTTTCTTCAAACCATATCCATTTTATTATTAACAATTACTTTACATCCCATACACTCGTACGTAAATATTGTAAATGCGATAGTTAGGATGAATGGATGTTTGTTACATAATCACGGAGATCAGAACGACTGAACGGATCTGGATGAAATTTTGTAGAGATAGATTATAGTCTGGAATAGCATATATGTTACTTTTTTTTAAATACAACAGCACCATCTAGTTCCGTGGTAAGCTACGAGGCTTGTGTTACGGACACCAGATAGTTAGACATACTCATACATATTATAAACATATTTAAATCGCGGGAAAATGTATACTACGAGTACTTCCTGTGAGATAAATGCGCTTTTGCTGTTCAGTAAGGCCAAACTCAACCGAAGCAATGGTAAGTGGCTAGTACATATAATATTATAACTGTGATTGGATAATAATTAAAAGCGAAAAAACCCCGTCAGATAAAATGACACTTATATTATCTAATTATTAACTTAAGCTGGTCTAACGATAAAGGTGTTATTTAAAACCTTAATCCCTTACGGAATGCGTGGTAACATTGAAAGTCACGTGTTTCCCTGAGTGTATGTTGTTTATACTTTATACTATACTAGCGACTCACCCTAGCTTCGCTCGGGTTCGGCCCTAGGTACGATTTAAAGGTATACTTATTATATGTATATTATTTTCCTCCGCTTCGACTTTCGCCTAATTCAAACAATATTGCCTAAGAATTACTTCATTTGATAATAAAAATTGCGTTGCATTGAAATACATTATTATAATTTAAAAAAAAACATTACAAAAATTATATTTTGGATTATATTTTGGATTTTTCATATACGAGTATGTATACAAAACCTGCTTTGTATATATTTTTATGTTACACAAACACGTTATTACAAATAAATATAATCTAGAACTAAGGAATTTACAAAAGATTTTCCCTAAGCTGAATGTATAAATTAGATCGTATTAAATATTATTTTATTTAATAGTAACCTTTTTTCCTTAATGTTAAAAAGATTCCGATTGAATAAATGTTCCCATATAGAAGCTATTCCAACTTTATTTAAAAATGTTAGTCAAAACTTGTTGTACCATTGTAAAATAATGAAATTTTTATAAATATTGTCTATAATATACCATAAAAGCATAATAAAATAACAACTTTAGTCCTTTAAATTGAAAATGTCAAAGATAATACGATCAAATTTCAGCAAATTTTTCGATTCCGGTAAGATAATGCAACGTATTTTCCGTAGAGTTCCTTCTGTAGTTGACAAAAACTACGTATAGTTTTTTATAAGAGGCGTATCTCGATGTAAATATTTTTCCTAGTAACCAGCTGCAGCGTGTTTTGGTTTTACGTTCTCTCTAAGGCCCGAGACACAGTACATAATACATATACATAGAGTTATAACTTATAATATAAAATATAAAACATGTATAATGTATATTATGTAATTAAAACTTATATATTAATGAAGTTCTAATACAAGTTTAAATTATACAATCAAAAATTCTAACTCAGATTGTTAAATCTATACATATAAAATTTTGAGTCGTATCTATTCATTAAATATAATATGGTAAATGTTATTGAAATATTATTATCGATACCGTGGCAATAGTTATTAGAGTTTTTGTTTGTCTATCGATGACCTCATCACGAGAAAATTCTGCACACGTTAGAATAAAAATTGGTTTAGTGATATGCGGTTAACTGGTTTAATCAGCTGAGTGTTTACCCTTTGCCATCGATTTATTTAAACCACCTTGTATATATTAACTTTCTTTATGTTCTTTCTTCATGGCAATAAACGATTATTATTATTATTAATATATGGAATACTTTTTAATACTGTGGGAAAGTATATAATTTGTGATAATTTTTTAATAATCGTTTTAATAAGTGGTAGTGCCATGCTTGTTACCTTCGGGTAGCAACCGAATGGGCCGGCACGCCCCGTATAGTTCATTAGTACCACTCTCTCACAGAAGACCGGCGTGAAGTGGCAGCTATGCTGTCGCGTTTCGTCCGGTGAGTGAGAGTCCGGGAGGCCCACTCTCCTTCCCCCCTCCCTCTTCCCTTCATCCTCCGCCTTCGTTCCCTCCTCCCTCCCACTTCCCTCCCTCCTCCATCCCTCCCTTTCCTGAAAGGCCGGCAACGCATCTGCAAGCCTGGCTTGCAGATTTCCATGGGCGGAGGTGATCACTTCCCATCAGGTGAGCCTCCTGCCCGTTTGCCCCCTTTTTACCATAAAAAAAAAAAAAACTAGAGACTATTTAAAGTGACTTTATTATTCACAAGTTACTCACAAAGTATTGATTATCTTTATTTCATTTAAAGTAAATTTATATAATTTCATATTATTAAACATCAGGCTAAAAGGCAAAAATAGCACAAGTAAAACTTTATTATTTCGGAACACGGAACCCTCGGTAAACATCATGCGTATCCGTATTTATTTTACTGTTTGTTTATTCAGCAAATGTGCGTGAGATAATATTAAAGTCATTAATCTTGTTATATTGAAGCATCGCTATATTTCTTGATTATTTTATTCTTTTCTTTATTATATAAAAAAAAGACAATGATATCCCAGTGGTAACGCACTCGCTTGGATAACCCAGTGATGCGGGTTCAAATCCGGATATCGCGCCTCTGATATTTTATTATGCGAATCATTTTTGTCTCTATGAAGAAACATATCGTGAGAAAACCTGCATCTCTAAGAGGACCTAGCAAATTTTCGTAAAACATTCGAAGCCCGCCAACCGGCACTAGGCCAGCGTAGTGGATTATGTCCCAATCTCCTCCGTACTAAAGGGAGGCAGACTCCCAGGTGTGGAACCTTTTATTAAGAAAAGTAAGTTTATCGTTATTATAGCGTTTTCTATCAGCCATAAAAGAATTTAAACGTGTACCAATTTTATATATTATCTTATCCTTAGTGTTTGTACAAATGTAGAAATAAAGATAAAAATATTTGAAACTTTAATTCATTAGCAAAATGATAAAAACTATAAATTGAGGAATGATGTTAAGATTTGGAGTTCATCCGATGTGAGTCATTTAAACGAACAACTATTATAAATACGAATGTGTGCTTGTGTGTGTATGTATATTATGTATTAGTAGTTGCTTCACATTGAAATTTAGTAGGTAGATATATAGATTATTATAGACTATGGTATGTGACCTGAAGTAAGCTCGTAGGCTATTGATAGGCATGTAGTGGAATTTATTCAAAAGAAAGTGTAAATAAATCATGCATACTTAATGCATGATTTATTTCTTTATACCGAAAATGACGTCTAAATTTAAAATAACGCCTAATTTTATCTTGAGTTATCTTCATTTATTCCTTCATACTGCTGTTTTATTTGGTAACATTAAATTGATTTGGTTATATAAAAGAACTACATATTTCGATAACCTTATTATTTTTATAGTTACTTATCTTTAGCAATACGCACTGCCTACTTTTGTTTTCAAGTCGCATTCCTTCGTGACTCACGAACATTTTGAGAATCTCAAGGTAACTTATACGTACATATACGTGCCTAAAGTAACTGTACTGTAGAGGTAAACGAGTAATAAACTACAAAGTTTAATTGACAAATTATAAATATAGGTACCTACAATTTGTTCAAAATCAAGGCTAATTATCCTTCAAAATATTTTAATTGGATAGCATGTATTTTTTTCAATTATATTTGCCTGCATGAGTAATGCAGCAAGGGATTTGGTTTTTATCTGTATATAACAGTCTAATAAATCATCAAGCTAGAGCCAAACTATCAGATTTATATACAAAAATCTCCAGCTCAATTGTGTGAGTCACACGGTTTTTTTGTCTATTTTTATTTATTATCAAGAAAGAAAATGTGTTGAATGCATTATAGTATAATTATTTTGATGTTAAAACTTACGTATTATAATAAAATAGTCAAAACCTAGTTATGATTACAACTCGTCCATCTGTTTTAGATTAGGATACTTAGAATAATAAAGACGCTAACTCAGCGTCTGGCCGGCCCGCCCGGCATCCGCCGGTCGAGAATGTATTAAAGAAGCCTCAAATCGGCTACATGTCTCATTCTGTTTTATTTAATTAATTTAGTGTTAATTTTAATTTAGTTATAATTTGTACTAACTGTACCAGTGCTTTTTAAAAACGCTCCGAAACCAAAAGTACCTACTTTTTGATTTTAATAGGTACTTAATGTTACTTATTAGAAACAGAATTTTGTCGAAAAATACTTTTGGTATCGCAGCCTTTGTTATATAATTATATCAGGCCTTTTATTTCAATACATTGTGTATTGTTTTCATTATTATTTTTCTTTGCAGTGTACGTCACAAGGCAACCTTTTTTTTGTCGACTCGACTAAGTTCGTGCGCTTGTTTCAAAGCACTACAATTTTCTGGTTGCATACCTACAAATAACTTAAACTGCGTTTAAATTACTTATCTTTCGAGATTAGAGCCCACGTACAGATGTTAGCTGGTGACTTACTTATTTTACAAGTCACGTGCATCTTTTCTATATGATATAGTATTTTTTTTTATTTTATTGTTTCCAGTAATTGTTTTTTTACTTTGTAAAGAATAACTTTACAAAAATGATAATCTGTTGGTGGATTTTACAATTCTACTAAATTATTAGCTACTTACAATATTTTATGTTTTATTCGAGGTTTTATTTTCGATTTGCCTAAAAATTTTGTTATTACAATTCGTTATTTAAATAACCATTAGAATAAAAACGCTTCCGTGTGGCGTAAGAGCCCTAAATTTATTAAAGGGCGTTTTGTAATCACCTCTGCGCTATACAAAATAGGGTCTATTTTTGTCGCAATTTTAACGGATACTGCATTTAACGTGTGGTTAGTCACGTAAGCTTATTCTGGCGACACGCAAAAATGAATCTATGGGTATGATACTTAAAGACTAATATACAAGGCAGAGAATATAACTATCTATATATAAATTATGTCTTTTGATTTTGTTGATGAGATGTGCTTTTTTATTGTATTTTTAGTTTATTTTTAGTTTATTATTGCTGCTATTATTTTCTAGTTCTGTCTAGGTGTTAGGATTGAATATTGTAGTTAGGTTTAGTTTTTAATATTATGCTTTTATATCGAAAATTTATTATACATAAATGTATGAATAATCCAGTCATACAAATCTGTATCTTTCTCTCATAGGGATTATTATTATCTATAATATTATAATATGAGACTACATACACCTCAATAAGCTTATCGCAAAAATAATTTGATAAATCTATAAAATATAACGTATGCGGAAGTAAATTGGTTCGAAATAAGGTCATTCATCATAATTTGATGATGAATGGCATTTTTTTTTGTCATTGACATCATATATATATGTATACCTAGACTGCAGAGTTGATAGTTTGTAGTGGCGAAAAATAAGCTTTTGTCTATGTACATTTTGTACATGCATACATAGGTACTTATTTATATTATACTTACACATTTCTTATTATACAACTTTTCATTTATATACCACCTAAAATATTATTATTTGGCTTGGTTAGGTCTACGGCATTGTCTTTATTATTCCTTAATCTGAGACTGTTACGGTTTTGAGACTTTTTAAGCATAATGCGAAAATGTCAGTCCCATTGTTCCCTGAAACAACAGTAATATTTAAAGCTAAAGCACAGGCTAAAGTAATAGAGCATTACAATGAAGAATATGGTGTGTATGCAAACTTCTATAATTTCCTATTACTAAAAATAATAAAAAATATCATTAACCAAACAGTTGGCTCTGTACACTTATAAATAATAGCTACTTTCCTCGTCCGATTATGTTGTCTTAGCCTGTTTGCTGACCTTACAAATGTTTGCGCGACGTCACGTTACGTTACTACGTGACGAAGCGCTTGTGCCAACGTAGTTGTACCGTATGTATGAGTAATTCATACAAGCACGTAAGTTCTTACTATATAACCCAATTATGATTTTTATTATATAGCTTTTGTTCTAAATATATATGTTAGGACAATAAAACACAGCACCATCTAGTTATGGATATGAGATAGTTAATAGAGGTATAACATTGTATATATATACGTATTATAAATATATAAACACCCATGACTAGATGGATGAAAAGGGTTACTACAAATTTAACCAAACGGGTCGTTTAAATTATATTATGTTTATTTTAAAATAATAAGAAAGTTGAAGGCAATTTATAAGAATTAAGAGCTGTAAAGGCGGACGGGCATACAAGGTTAAGTATGACCGTCTTCACTATGTAATCTATATATTACATACGAATTATTTAAATTCAAATAAATTAATGTAAAAGAAATTGGTGCAAAAGGAAATGTCCTCATTTACATTGAATGTTTTCAAGGTTTTCGCAATATCGAACAAACAAAAGAGCAGCTTATCATTGTATATGAAGTATTAGTTTATTATAATAAGTATTTTGGTAGATAGAGACAAAGTAGTTCTCTAGAACTGGCTATTGTTTCATTGATCGGAAGTTCGGATAAGATCAAAGGCGGTATTAGAATGTTGTTAGAAAATAACAAGACCGCTTTTTACATTTTTAACCATTTGCTCTACTCAAATAGATAAGTAGATAATAACTTGTTTGAGATTCTAAGAATTTGTACCTCCATGCTGCAAAAGCGTTGTATTGAAAGCACAATCAGTGTATTTTATGGTAGCTATTATTATTATTATTAATGTGAAAGATTGTATGTGTGTATGTTTGTTATTTGTTATTCCTTGACATCTTGACGAATTTTTTTTTATGTCCATCTGTGTGTGATCGCTTTACGGAAAAACAATGGACAGATTTTTATGATATGATGATAGCTGGTTACTGCAGTAAAATTTCACATATCTTAGAAATCACATACCTCAGTAATCTACTAGCGATTTAGCGCGAGCGAAGCCGCGGGTTTCGCTAGTTATATATTAAAAACTTCCTCGAGCACCACTCTATCCGTTGGTGAAAACAGCATGAAAATCGGTGTAGTAGTTTATGAGTTTATCGTGAACAGACAGACAGATGCGGTTGAGGACTTTGTTTTATAATATGTAGTGATGTAGAATGTGTCCTGTAACTTGTGAGTACACGTACACTATTGTATCTATCTCATGAATAGTATCATAAATAGCAGCTAATAATACAAGAGATTGACGTAATTGAAGTAACATTCACGTGATTCTAGTACGTCAATTTATTTCATTTTTAGTTTTCACTGGACTTTGATTTATGACTTTTTGATACTAAAATACTGATCTTTTTGGTAGAACAAGTAAGGTCACTAAATGAAACAACAATTATAATACGTTTAACATTTATTACAGTGAAAAATATAGAATTCCGTGTATAATATTATTTTAATATTTAGTTAGTTTATTTTCAATAATTTATGATTTTATCATAATTCTTTAATTCACTTTTTTACAAATATTATATAAATCAAAAATAAATTCAAATTTATAAGAAGATAAAACCAATAAATTTTAACAACTTAATATGCTATATTACTAATACTGATTGATCGTACAGATTTACTTTATCTGACATTCTTCAATTTAGGACACAGTTGAAAACATCATTCAGTAATAATTTATTCATATTATAAATGAAACTATCTTTTCGAAAAGATAGTTTCATTTATATTGTCAAGTATTCGCGTAAACCCTGAAAAAATTTATTCATAATTAATTAGTGTCGATGTGTTTGCTCATAGAATATTATTGTAATAAACTAAACTACAGCACTATTATTGATGAAAACTGCTTACTAGTTAATTATTAATATTTTTCCATAATAAATGCCAAAGTTTTTTAATAAGATATTGTGTGATATGTAGGTACCTGGTACATGTTGTGTGCATGCGTGCATGCTGCGAGTTTGTGTATGTATGACTGTTTGTGTGTCTGTTACATCTTCCTCTTAGAATAGCTCAAGGATTTTGAGTGAAATATATGTTATTTTTAAACGTCATACATGTGGTCGCGTACCATCGAATGGCAGAAAAATAACTAGTGCTCTAAAAACTAGGTAGGATTTTAGTTAAAGTTTAGTCTGTAACACTTGCTAACAAATAGCCGACACGTGCTTGTAACTCAACATAAGCTTGTTAGGTATATTATAAATGCCATATCTTGAAAGAAGTTAAGATAATATAATATTCTTCAACCTTGTCCTAGATATCGGGTAGTAATCAGGTCACATTTCCGTAAAGGGTCGATGTGTATCGTGTCTCGTGACTATCTATGCCGTGGCGATTGACCGAGATTTTTGGTGGTGGTTTATAGCCGAGCCTTGTGTATTGTACATATAATATAGCCCGTGTTCGCTTTTAGTTTTCTTTTTGTTTAAACCTCTAGAACGAAGGCGAACCAAAACTAAAAATAAAACCGCAAAACATAATTTAAACAAATATGTATTTGCCTAGATCGAAGAAAGCCTTATGATCATCACATTGGACATTCGTGTATATTCAGTTCTTTTTAACGATAAAAAAATCTATGTATACACTCATCACGAAATATCGAAAACTTCTTAACTTATAAAGATGAAATTTGAAATTTGGCAGGTAGATAGTTTATTGTTAGTAAATGTCCGCTAGAACGGATTTTGCGACAGGGCCGGATTAAAGAGGTCTAAGGGCTAAGATCACCTAGGGACGAACCCGAGCGCAGTGAAGATGAATCGCTAGTGCAAAATAAAACACCTACAATTTTTTATAAGTCATACAATTTAATTAATAGTACATTATGTTCGAAATAAACGTACGATTTAAAAGCAGATATTGATGATTATTATAATATTATTATCCATCATATATACCATACTTAAATATAATACGCCCATAGTAACTAGTAAGTAAGTAGGCCATTTTCTTTTAGTTCATAAGGTCTTTGCCCTTTGTTATTTTCCACATAAAGGGCCATTGAAATAGGTCAGTGTGATTTTATTTTACTTTGAAAATTAAGCCCTACGCTATATTGTTATAAGGTTTGAAATATCACAAAAACCAGATTTTCCTTCATTTATTATTGTACTGTGCTGTATAAATAGATAGATAACTCTGCGTATATTTTATTAGACGAGACGACAAATATCCTTTTCTCGATAAATTATTAGTTATTACGGTTAGTAGGTATACAAACAGTTACAGACAGACAGATTTTTCATCTTAATATTAAGAATATTACTATAAAAGTACGACTTAACGAGTAATTTTTGTAATAGGCCGACGCGACGTTAGAAAAAGATAAATTAATTTGGGTGCTTAGAATAATAAATGTTTGGCTGTATGTGTCTTTAACGTTTTTTAAGAAAATATTTTTTTAATAGTACCTATGTTATAAGTTTATGTATCATGTGTGCAAATATGGGTTTGTTTAATCAAGTATCACTCGAGGTCTCGCCAGTTTTCAATGGGACTTTAGCTTTCTGTATTTTAATCGGCGGATTAGAACTACAAATATACCTTTCATTACACGCACTTCCGTATTATAGGGAAGTGATGTCGAATGACCCTGGAAACATATAAACATTTAAAAAATACATGGTAATGGTACGAAGCTAGGGTTAGTCGCTAGTACTTTCCTACTTTCATTCAATTCCTTTAAAAGGCTAAAGAGGCATAGAAGTAAAAATATGAGTCACTCAAAAACTTAATACACTTATATTATAAGTGAGATGTGTTATTATTTATATGAAATGACAAAAAGCTGTCTAAATATAAACACAAACAAGTTGTATGAAAACCTCGAAAATGCCAACCTTAGGTTCAAAGTACAGAGAAGGACTGATCAGAGCTAGGTCACGGCATACTACGCATTTATTTATAATTGATTGTTCTCGGTTGGATCTATTCATGTACTGTTTACTCTTAAATTTTAATCTGCGTATTAATTACATTGTATATGTAATAACCTTGTAATCATCTACACAATACACATAACACATATCTTTCAATAACTTGCTACGTTCTCTCAGACTTGCAGGTTTCCTCATGATGTTTTTCTAGACAAGTGACTTATAAGACAAGTGGTAATAATATTTAAACATGAAAATAGTAGAGATGCGAGACTGAGGAGTTGAACGTCGGTTTCCCAAGCAAGCGCTTTATCACTTACCACTGCAATGGGTTATCACTGCCTTTTATATCGAACTTTTACTCATTTAAATCTATAACAAAAACCCATTATTCATGTCATACATTTAACATACTGTATAAAGTTTAACAAGGAATTCCTCCCTTATTTTCCTCGTATAATTTTTTCATTAATAACGTTATGTAACCACTATGAAGCAAGGCAATTCCTAACAGCGTGGGAATTTGTACTCCTATTTCAAAACCTACCTCACACTATTATAGCTTCTAATTTAGTAAATATAGGGTATATTATCCCTTTACCAGTACATTGAATAGTTCATCATAAATTACAGCTTGATCTTTGAAGACGTAGTCACCTGTTTAATAATAGACGTGAAGATTTATTACTTATCCAATATGTGGTTTCTTATTTAGTTAATGTAATAACTATAAAATAAGTACTAGGTTATATTTCCTAAAGCTTACAAGTTACAAAATATGCTTTGGGTTTTTTTAGTAAAATCAATCAATACTTGTCAATCAATTGAAATGTGAAATATTTGCCTGTCATTTTATGTGTAATTTAGAAGTGAATATCAAAATAATATGTACTTGTTTTAAGAATGAAAATTCACTAAAGATAAAGAATATCTTTTTACTCTTATTATTTTTCTTAGTCAAAACATTCAAGTCGTGACTCGTGACTCGTATACCTTACGTATATTTTATTGTTTTAAGATAACTTTGCTTTTTATACGTACTTTCAGCTCATTTTTTTGATACCAAAGTATAGTTATAGACAAATAGCTATCGTAGCGGTAATTGATATTCCTACATAGTGCTAACAGATATTTAGTCTGATTCTGTTAAGTTAGTTAATAGAGTAATTTTCGTATAGTATATATAAGTATTATATATACTGTACATATGCTTTCACAATCTATTTATAGGTGTGAACTTTATGTCTATGACGCGCCAATGTTATGTAATAGTACGCAATGTTGTTGATATTTAGAACCGACGTCAATTGTAACTTATCTAAGTTTTATCATCTCTCAGTGTTTGTTTATATACAGGCAGATTTGTTTACGATTCAATTATAAATTAAAAATATGTTGTAGTAATTCAGTCATACTAAATTGTATTCAATTTATACGTAACACTATCTGGGTCTCGCACCCCTGATATTGTATTTGGTGATTCTCTATTACGGTGAAGACAAGTAGAAACACATCTTGAAAAAACCAACACATTTGCATCAGTTACAAGTTCTCTAAAGAAATAAAAATAAACAAATATCATAGTAAAGTTCACCAACGTGGTGAACTATGGCTTGATCCACCTCGCATAGAAGGCCCTTGTCTAACAGTGAGACGGTAAAAAGGGCTAAATGTACTTATACATACATACATATCTAGATCGTACTCGAATCGTGAATCATATTAATCTAATCACCATTTTCTTTTAGAATGCATCATTTAGAAAATTATTATGAAATTATATCTTTCCTCGAATTCCTTTTATTTAGTGATTCAATAAACAAAGGCCCGACGTAGAAGTAGCTACGGGGTACCTAATCTTATCAACCGTACTTGAGCTGCGTAGTTTTCCGATCGACCGAAATACAAGTCAATATATGTATTATTGTTATCATTAATTTTATATGTTTTGCGATTGTGTGTTAGAAAAGCACGATTCCTTTGAATTTACAAAGTTTGTTGAAAATATTTTCTCACTTCCCATTTATTATAAATTTAGATGGAAACTTGTTTCTCAATCATACTAGAACGTCTGAACGGGAGATAAATTATAGTCTGCAATAGCACATACGTTACTTTTTATCCTGGAACAACGTACGGTTCCCGTGGGATCGATTTATTGTTTTTCACTATACTAGTGTAGTGTAGTACCTACCTATTCACTATACAAGTGAGTTACTACTTACTTGTAGGGCATAAATGTGTCAAACATGACATAAACATGTCATACCTTTAGAAAAGACTTAAAAATGGGATTTTGTATTCAAATTCCCTTACCACCTATATTGATTATAATATATGTTTATAATAATATGTTTAGAATTAACTTGTAGCAAATACAATTAAAGATATATTAAACCTTTTAAGAAAATTTATATGTGCTTCGTTAGTTTTTAATTTTTAATTTAATTCACTTTAAAGAATTTCGAGAATTTGATCAGTAGTCGGTATTTAATCACTAAAATAAAATTAACAATGTTTATTAGTCGTGGGCGGAAACGCGAGTTTTGTAAACGTTTGTATACGCATATCATGTGACCTACCCCACAAAGGACATGAGGAAATTAAATAAAAAACGAGTTCACGCTATTGCGTACTGATAAAGCGATAATAAACGTTAGGTAGCTATATTTTATCGTACTATTTGATTATCATAAAGAAGGCTTTAGAAATGACTTGCTTTTTTCTTTTTTTGATGAATCAAAGGCATAGAACTTTACAAAACATATTTAATAGGAGGATAGTGATACATTATTATAAAATAGGTTCTATTATATACATTAAAGCGTGAAGACGTTCATACTCTCAACATTTCACTACCGTGAAATAGAGATGTTTAGTGCCCTACTTTCAAAAATAGCGTACCTTAAAACTTTTGTATCTCAAACCTTTTGTATTCCTCACATATCTGCAGTAAATACTCTATTTCAGACGTGACCTAGATGTATCTAAGGCGGCTTTGCATAAGATTTTAATATGCAAAGAAATGCCTAGTAGAAGTTATTCTCGATAGGTTTTTGTTGTCTGTCTTTTTATCTGTTACTAAATAAAGCTTAATTATTGTTAAAATATTTTTTTTATATTATTTGTATCACGTTAACTACGCATATAGTACTTTGCGTTGTAACTTATTTAGGATGTATACAATCGAGGGTGATAGGGAGGGGTTAAAGTAATCAATTTATTGCAGGCTATTGAAGAAACCCTTTTCAATAAAAGTAAGGTTGATGGGCAGTTTAAGGCTGTGGCCTAAATAGAAATACACTTAATCGTAGTTCGAAAAAAAAACGTTAATACGGTATCGTATACTTTAAATTTACTTATTACTACCAAACCTTGATAGATAGCAGTCCATAGACAAAAAAATTTAAGAACTATAACGCAGAACATTCAGTGATAAAAATGACTGTCAATAAGGTTATTCGAAAAATGCTTTTTATACGAATTCGCCTGCCTCGGTTAGTATTTTGTTATACAAATGATCATTAATTATAAACTTTTTATACTTGGTACTTTCAAAATCGTGCTTCCGTATGGGGCTTTAAGACTTCATCATGGATTTCCACATAGAAAAGATTTTCTCCTGTATACAACAAAATTAACTGTATATTTTTCTATTTATATGCCTGCATCATAATCTGTGAGGTGACCCATTTTCCACCTATTGTAGACCTTCATTTTGTTCTCAATAATGAGAACACAATAGTCCCTCTTCAAAACTTTCAAGCTCTTATGACTTCCACAGTATTACGTCTCGTTAAGTATGAAAACAAAAAAGTCATCTTATATAATCTATACTCAATATTATTAAGAGGAAGTCTCGGGAACTACTAGTCCAATTTGAATTTTTTTTTTATTTAGAGTCCGAGATAAGATTTCACTCGTCATATACCTAGTATAACCCTGAAGAGTTTGTTTGTTTGAACGAGCTTATATCTAAATCTAAACACTATAATAGTAGACTAAATAATATTATATTCTGTATTGTATATTAGTATCCTTTATTTAAAAAATGATTGATTATTTTGCTGTGTGGCTACGGCAAGAAGAATATGGCCACCCCATATCTTCCCGTGGGTGTCGTAAAAGGCGACTAAGGGAAAAACTACCGAACACCATGGTAGTCTCGGTGGTAGGCTCCAACATCAGCCGACGGCAGAGTTACCACCCATCAGCAGAAGTCGTGCCGCCAAGCGCCTAACAGCGCGTTCCGGCATGTGAGAGCTGATGAAGCCGTATGGGGAATGGGTCTGAATAGTTGTGTTGCACAGTAGCCGTGTTGGTGGTGGATCGTTGTTTGTTGTGTCGAGAGCTTAGTCGCGGAGGGTAGCGGGATCCGAAGCACGGCTTGCCGCTGGCCGACCGCAGACAGTTGGGGGCCCAACTAGTGGGCTAGCCACCCATGAAAGGCTGCCCCGCCATCTGTGAAAAATCCCAGGGTGGCTCCATCGTGCTGGTTGGCGACCAGAGGAGGGGGCCCGATGGCGATCCTTGGGGGGGTTCGGGCGTCCCCGCAGTCTCCAGACTAAGCCCTCAACGACATGACAACACCAATATCACTGCCGGGCTCGTGCAACACCTCGTTCAACTGCCATTCTCCATCCTATTCACTCTTATATCAAAAACTCAATCATGGCTATACACAAAAGGAGTAATGTTTTTAAGCGGCTGCACTCCCCCTCACTTAATGTGCACCTCACAAATATCCGAGGATTGCACACAAACCTCTCATCAGTCCACTTCCATCTCGAGACTGCGCAGCCACACATGCTCTTTTTGACGGAGACGCAGATTCAATGTCCATTAAGCGCTGCGTACCTGGACTATCCCGGTTACACGTTGGAGCATAACTTCAGCTCGCGGGCCGGAGTCTGTTTGTACGTGCGAAATGACCTCTGTTTCCAGCGTCTCCGCCACCTTGAAGACCCCACATTCTCTATGATCTGGGTTATCGTAGATACAGGAATCGAAAAGATCCTGTATTCCTGTGTCTACCGATCGCACACAGGTGACCAGGAGACAACTCAATTATTTGGACATCTCAGTGAGGCCGCTGATGTGGCCATCCAACAGTACCCCACCGCGCAGCTTGTCTTTCTGGGGGACTTTAACGCCCATCATGAACATTGGTTGTTCCCATACCAGAAGACGGACCATGCTGGGAGAGAAGCGTGGAAGTTTGCGGTGTCACTTGGACTCTCCCAGTTGGTTGACCAAGCGACGAGGGTACCCGATGTGGACGGCCACACAGCTAATTGTCTGGACCTTCTGCTGACAACTGATCCGGACAGATATAACATCCAGGTTTCATCCCCATTGGGTAGCTCTGACCACTGTCTGGTAAAAACTGTATTGCCTTACTCTCCACCTGGTAACGACTCTATTGGTGTTAGACGAGTATGGCAATACAAGTCAGCAGATTGGGATGAGATGCGACACTTTTTTGCATCCTTTCCTTGGCGGCAGGTCTGCTTCTCTTCTTCCGATCCGTCGACCTGTGCGGATGCTATAACTGATGTGGTACATCAAGCGATGGAATATTTTATCCCATTCTCTGATGTACCCGTTGGTGGCAAAGCTCGCCCATGGTTTAATACCGAATGCATCCTTGCTGAAAAGCGTAAGCATTCGGCTTACCTTGCCTGGGTTGATGCTCGAGACCGCAAAGCTCCGGATGTAAGACCTAAGAAGAGAGCCTTTAACTTAGCCGCCAAGTCCTACAAAAAGACATTAAAGAAGGCTCGTCTTGACCGAATTACACATTTTGGCGCAAAGCTCTCTGCCCAACCATCTGGTAGCAGAGCTTTTTGGTCCCTTGCCAAAGCGGTCGAGACGAACTTCTGTCGGCCTTCACTGCCACCGTTGGTAAAATCTGACGGATCCCTGGCTCATACGGCAAAGGAGAAGGCGTCTTTACTTGCCTCGCTTTTTGCCCAAAATTCATATCTAGACTCTGCCAATGCTACTCCACCACATCTACCTCACTGCGGGATCTCAATGCCCAAAATCTCCATAACTAATAAGGAGGTAAAGAGAATATTGTGTCGTCTAGATGTGAATAAAGCCAGTGGTCCCGATGGTATACCAGCGATAGTGCTAAAAACATGTGCTCCCGAGTTGTCTCCGATACTGACACGTCTGTACCGCCTTTCTCTTAAGACTGGAATAGTGCCTAAATCCTGGAAGCTTGCTAATGTGCAACCTGTGCCCAAGAAAGGTAGCCGTGCTGACCCAGCCAATTATCGTCCAATTTCAATCACCTCCATACTCTGCAAGATTATGGAGCGTGTATTGAACACTCGTCTTATGGCATACCTAGAACAGAACGATCTCCTCAGTGATCGACAATATGGGTTTCGCCGGAATCGGTCGACTGGGGATCTTCTAGTGTATGCCAACCACACCATTGGCGAAGCCCTTGAGCGAAGTGGGGAGGCGATTGCTGTCTCCCTCGATGTCTCGAAGGCCTTTGACAGGGTTTGGCACGCTAGTCTTATAAGCAAGCTTTCAGCCTATGGCATATCTCCTGGCTTGATCGGCTGGATAAAAGACTTCCTGAGCGACCGATCACTCAGAGTTGTGGTGGAAGGCTGTTCATCAGAACCCTTAAAGACCAACTCTGGAGTTCCTCAGGGATCTGTTCTCTCTGCAACCTTGTTCCTGCTGCATATTAACGATATGCTTATACCCGGTATCTATGGGTACGCAGACGATAGCACTGTTGTAGAGAGATACCTGCCAAATCCTCGAGCCAGTAGAGATCAAATTCAGTCCGAAAGAGAGGCCATGGTAGAGCGTTTAAATCTCACACTCAAGGCAGTCTCCACTTGGGGCGATGCCAATCTTGTGAGTTTCAACGCCACCAAAACACAGGCGTGTCTGTTCACCACAAAAAGGAGTCCTTTTACCTTGACTCCTACTTTCCGAAATGTGCCTCTAGAATACACTGATCGTCTGCAGTTGTTGGGAATGGACATTAGCCCCAACATGAACTACGGGCGGTTCATCGCGTCTAAGGCTAATGTAGCAGCGAGGAAAGTTGGCATCCTCGCAAAGGTCCGACAGTATTTCACGCCGGGACAGCTTCTTAATCTATACAAAGCTCAAGTCCGGTCGTGCGTGGAATACTGTAGTCACATATGGGCTGGTGCTGCGAAATGCCATCTGTCAGCCTTAGACTCGATTGAGAGGCGTGCGCTGAGACTTATTGGTGACCCTACCCTGGTAAAAGCCAACTTACAAAGCCTCGATCACCGACGTAGGGTTGCCAGCCTTTGTGTATTCTATAGGTTGCATTTCGGAGAGTGTGCGCAGGAATTACACGACTTAATTCCCCCATCCCCTTTCCATCATCGGACGACTCGACGAACGGCTGGTCTCCATTCTTATGTCGTGGACATTCCACCCGTCCGGACGAAGCGTTTCGCTTCGTCATTTATTATACGTGCGGCTAAGGATTGGAACAACCTGCCTACGTCAGTGTTTCCGTCCGATTACAATATGGGTGTCTTCAAGGCAAGAGTGAATAGGTGGCTACTGAATTAGTGCGACATACCATCTCCGACTGCGTTACCACTTACCATCAGGTGGAACGCAGTCAAGCACTAATTCAGAATAAAATAAAAAAAAAAAAAAAAAAAAAAAAAAAAAACTTATACAAACTTTCTTGCCTCTTTTCACCTCCTAAATAGTTGTTTTCCGTGACAAAAATTATGTTTTATTCTCCCCCATAGATCTTCATCTTATAAATAGGCACGAATGTTTTTTTAGTATTATTATTCATTCAAAAAAACTAACAGCTTATAAACCTTACCAGTTTACATCACACTTCGATATAACAAGTAGAATTATTCTCGAAAATCTCGGAACGCTGGTGAAGCCGCAAGAAACGCTAGTGTTACATACATATAATGTTAAGTATTTTGTTTGTAAACATCACGTTGTACTTTCATTAAAGTGCAACCGTCAATGCAGTCACGTTTCTTGCCAATACATGGATAATTAATTACTACTAGACACTAAATTAATTGATCTGTTTATGATACTACTATTAGTCTTTCCATCTGTAGACCACATGGTGTAGTGGTAGAACAATTTGTTTTATGTTAGAGATCGCAGGATCTATTCCAGGTGACGTTATTCGCGTCGTGTTGTTTTTCTAATTGTTTCCGATGTGGGTGTGTCTATGTATTACGAATACCTAATATTTCGTAATATAAATACTAATAGACAGTTCTTCTAGCTCTTACGAATCTTCTCGGTAGAACTGCGTTTGGAGTGAGTAGGAATTTTTCTTACGGATTCTGTGAATTTCAAAGACTAAAAAATGAAGTTTAAACTTGTTTAATTTTGTCCTACTTTTATAATGAAGGAATGCACACAATAATCGCCACTATTTGGTTATATTATAGTTTCACGTATGTTATGTCGATTTTTGTTGTTTATGTGGTTATAACATATAGTAATATTTACTCTAATTAAAGCTATTGCGTAAATTTTTATTACATAGAAGCTATTTTTATGTAGACAAATAAAATTACTTTGTTAAATCACCGTACATCTCTCTCTGTTCTTTTTAGTTATTATTTTTATGCTATGTAATCTAGTCTGTAATGTAATCAGAATAATGATTCTTCTAGAGTCACTTTTTATATATTCACTTTTTACATCCATATTAAGTTTAATAGTAGTATTATATAACGTAATATTTCCATAATTAAATATAATTGCCCATATTTTATTTATTTTATCATATTTTTCCTCTAACTCGATGTACTACTTATCTTACAAGTCTATTTATAACAGCCCGGTGGGGTCGGCACGTATGATAACATACACAATCTACGCTGCACTTGTTCTTTGCGGCATCTAATCAACAATTACAATTAATTACATATTGCTTCATCCAATTTTATCTCTTATAACGTTGTCATACCAGCTATATTAGCTTAAATGTATTAAGTAATTTGATACTAATAATCATGTAACTTTACCCTATAGAGAAAAGATCGAACGGCGCAGTTAATATAGATTAGGACGATTTTAATAGCGTTTCATTTGTTTGACCGTGAATAAAGTAATTGATAATGAACTAGACTTTATGACTTTGTCTTGTTTACACAATATGCTAATAGTACTGCGTATAGATAAAAAGATTTCTGAAAAATACATTTACGACGAACGTATTAACTTGTATAGGACTAGTAACTGATAGCAAGCTCCACTTGCTTGCTCTTGCTCGAGTTGATACGGTTAAAAAAAGATTATCTAACATCGTTGTAACGTTTATTATTTTAACCATAAGATTTTCATTACAATAATTGTTTACGAAGAAGTGCTAAAATTTAATTTAAAAAATGTTATTAAAACCAGTTAAGCCGTAGAACGTTAAAGGCGATGCGCACTCGCAAGCAGTGGGTACTTTTACAATATAATAGTGCTTATGGAAGAACTAGAATCGATGTCATGTTATATTGAATCAATTATAGTTTCCTTGAATATATTAAAGCTATATATTATTATTTCGAACAAATACACATGTGGAATTAACACAACTCGTTTGACCTTAAGATATTCACTTTCTAACTAGTTTGTTTACTTTATTATCAGCATTCGGATCTAAAGCTAATGATACAACTGTTACTTTGTTGAAGAAAAATCATATTTTAGTATTAATGAGATACACTTTATAAACTATAATGATGCAATTTGGTGTAATAAAATAAGTTACTGATATAAAACACAAGTATTCAGCCCTTAGTATGACCCACGGACACTGGGCACGGGTCTAAAAATACTTAAAGTGAAGGAAAACTTGGCGAGGAAACCATACCTAAGAGAGAAAAGCAAGTTTTCGAAAGACGTGTAGTCTTCTAAAAAGCCTTTGGCCAGCATGGTGGACTATGGCCTGATTCCTCTCGTATTAAAAGAAAATCGTTTAAGCAAATAAAAAATATAAGCAGAAACGAGGCCGCTACATAAAAAATGGTAGTGAATGCGGATTTTCCGAACATATACCATAGAATTGATGGGATGCATTTGTTATCTACATTGAACATGTATCGGCCATATGCTTTTATTCCCGGTCTATGGAATTATTTTTTGGTAGAAAATCTACTTATATATTATATAACTACTTAAAGTGAAAGTACATAGACCTTGATCGCTATTCGTTGTTTTATATCGGTATCAAGCCCGCTAAATTGCTTGTGAATATCAAATAATAAGGTTCAAAGTAATATTATTAAAAAATTAATTGCTGATTTGACGCTTATATGTTATAACATAATAATATATTCAATTAACATATAAAAATACTATCTCTTTTAATTTACACACAAACAAACACACAGACATTATTTTAGTTCATATCCCCACTAATAATAATTTAGTATAAGTATATTTTTTATTCATAATATGCATTAATTTTGTATTCATAGAGACAGTTTATGGGTCGGATAGAATATGCATGCCTAGTTTATAGGGCCTTTTTATTTATTTTTTTAAATTGCCTACGCTTATATTATTCTAGAGATATAGCAGTAGTTGGATTACTATTTATGTTTCTACATTCCACACTGTAATACAGGTTTTCTATTCTATCGCGATCGTAGCAAGTAGTTAATCCATGCCTCCTATTCACACCGATATCGACAATATAGTGTACCTACTGAATAAGTATATTTTGTAGTCGTAATGTGAGCTATAATACAGATAAATAGAATTAAAGTGTAAGTATGTACCTATGAAATGTTGAAACAGCTTTTACTAAATGCATATATGAAATTATATAGAAAACTAAATTTTACCATTTTTCGCCTGTCTGTTTGTTCCGGCTGGTCTCCAAAACGGCTAGACTGATTTTGACGGGACTTTTATTGGCAGATAGCTGATGTTATAAGGAGTAACTTACCAAGAGAAGCGAGGTTCGATTTTAAATTTAATACCGTTTAATGTTTAGTTTATTAATAACTAGCGACTCGCCCTCGCTTCGCTCGGGCTCTTCCCTAGATTTAGCACAGGCAAAGCCGCGGGATCCGCTAGTTATGCATATAAACCTTCCTCTTGAATCACTCTATCTATTAAAAAAAACCGCATCAAAATCCGTTGCGTAGTTTTAAAGATTTAAGCGTACATAGGGATATAGGGACAGAGAAAGCGACTTTGTTTTATACTATGTAGTGATATAAATTTTGTTAATATTTAAATGTAAATTTATTACCTAGTACATATTTATTTTAGTAATTTCAATTTTTTTACTTACAACAAACAATCAAATTTTTCCTCTTTATAATATAAGTACATAAGAACCTACGTAGATAAAATTAAAAATGGAATAAATGCGCGCTAAATGTTATTTTTCCTGTGTAAATCATACTCATAAATTTGTTTTATTATGCAGCTCAAACAAACAAGCAAAACAAACTGGGGAAAAACGTAGAATTTTAATTAAGTCAGATCGCTGCCCTTAGAACATTCGAGTAACATCTATCGTACATTAAGAGGATTTACACCGTTTTGTTTTGATTTTAATTTTCTTTGCAATAATTAGTATACAATGTATTCATTTTACATGTGTGTTGTGCCTTTAAGTTCGTGTACTTCAAATTAAACAAGTCTAGGTTTAATATTTCAAACGAATTTTCAAGCAAGCAACTATGAAGCAAAAGAACATTTATGATATAAATATTACGCTACTATACCTATTTTTATAAAAAGCAATAATAGCGCAGACTCTAGACTTAAATGTCTAGTCCTAATCCACTTGCAGAAATATTTTATGAATGACTGCATATTTTAGCTATCTCTAATATTTTTTTATATCTGTATGCGTAGTTGATTTTTTTGTTTACATTTATTTCAATATAACATATAAATTGATTTTTATAGATTAGCTAATGCAAGATGTAAGCAATGAACATTTAAAGCAATGACTTTTCCATACTAAGTTAGTAGTTAGAAAATTAAAATATTTGTCTAATGAAAATCATTTAAGTATAATCTATAATTTATTATCATTTAAAATGATATTAAATTATATTTAATAATTAATATGAACAAAGTATTTGAAAAATATCAATTATTGTGTCTCAAGTCTGCTACTATAACTAGTTTGAAGCAGTCTAGTGGCCATTTATAGCTCGAGTATCTACATAAGTCGAGTCGAAGCTTGCGACCTTCTATGGTGTGTAACATACGAGCTATTTTTATAGTACCGGTAACTTGTCCGGCCTTACACTTATGTTATTATATGGCGTTTATGTAACACAGCCTTTATAAAGCAAATTGTTTGCTAAACGGAAACGGATGTTGATTATTTTTATCTCGGTAAATAAAGTTTAATTAAGCCGCCCCAAAAATATGTTAAAGACAAAAATACTGGGGTGATTTTCTGTATAAAAAAAAAAAAATAAAAATAGCCTTTATTGCTGTTTTCTTTTTACAAATACACAATACAATTACAAATGCCTACTTAAACTATTAAACTTTTATGTAATTATTAATTTAAGGTAAATTACTAAAATTACTATCGGCAACTGGAGTTTTTTCTAACAGCTTGTCTGTCAACAAAGGCCTCCTCTAAAGATATCCACTTATTCCTGTCTCTTGCTAAGCGAATCCACGTCGGACCTGCTATTTTCTTCAAATCATCTTCCCATCGTTTAGTTTGTCTACCTCTCCTTCTTTTCCCGTCTCTCGGATACCACTCTGTTATTATCTTCGTCCATTTTTCTTTACTCTCTCTTAGCATATGTCCCGTCCATCTCCATTTTAGCTGTCTGTAAACTGTGTGTGCGTTTTTAAATTTTGTTGTATTTTTAATTTCTTGTAATTTAACTCTGTCCCTTTTTTTTATACCTAATACACTTCTTTCTATACCGTTTTGGCAGACTTTTAATTTACTTTCCATTTCTTCAGTTAGTGCCCATGTCTGGCACCCATATAATAAGCATGGCATAATACAGATTTCGAATACCCTCTTTTTCCCTTTCATAGGCATATCTTTGTCCTTCATTATTTCGCTAAGAGACCAAAACCGTTTCCAAGTACTCGCTATTCTTCTTTCTATTTCTTTATTCATACAATCTTCTGTAGATATTAGTTGCCCCAAATATATATATTCTTTAACACATTCTATTTCTTTGTTATTTACTATTAACGTATCAATTTGTTGTTGTAATCAATCCGCAAAGCGTAGATGACTAAGATTTTCACCGTTTATATTGAGGCCGTTTTCGTTTTCTGTATATTATGTATCAAATATTTGTGTAAATTGCTCTGAAATGTGGGGAAAAATCATCATATTCATGACTAGCATTTTCCGCGGCTTCGCACGCGTTCTAAAGACCGGATACTATTTTATTTTCGTTTTTGCAACATTTTCATTGACTCCTCTCCTATTACTCGTAGTGTGATGAAATATAGCCTTTCTCAATAAGCGGACTTTTGAACTCAAAAAGAATTTTTTAAATCGTAGAAGTTCCTGAGATTAGCGCTTTCAACCAACCAACTAATCTTCTCTTCAGCTTTATAATGTCAGTATAGATATATGAAAACAATGTATTACAGAAAACAATCTTCTTATTAAATTTAACATAGAGGCGCGCTCTCCGACTTAAATAAAGCCAGTACTAACTACCCACTAAAAACCAACTGATTTAAACTATATTATAATTCCCTAGGCTAAGTTACAAGGTGTATAACACTTATATGTACTTTATTAGTCATATATGTCCGTATACTTGTACCGTAATGTTGAAGGCCGCATATTCCATTTCTTATTAACAGAATGTTCTCAATGTACTTTCGAGAAAGCTCATAATTTATATTCGAATAATAAATGAAGTAGGCAGTAAAGAAGAACATTGAATATTAATGAAACATGGCTGTTTTTGATTCAATGATATAAAGATAGTGGAATACGTACTAGCTGTTTCTATACTCTATCCGCGGAGACAAGTTAATATGGCGCTTTCTCTGTCACGTAATTCCATACAAATGACAAAGACAAAAACCCCCTTCCAAAGTCATTAGGCGTTAACAATTTTGACTGCGTGTACACACTAGGTGTTTTATGCTGCTATTAAATTGAACTAGCATTCTTAAGTTGAACGTAATGCTATGAATTTTATAGATTTTTTAAAGCCTCTACATGTTGTTCTCGAGATATAACGAGAAACATACGCAAAAGAATTGAAAATTTGCCGTAGGCATTTGAATTTAACTATCGACCCACCCTCGCTCCGTTTCTCATTAGATATTTTCCAAGCTTTATCTACTATAATATGTATGTATTTACATATTAACGTGCCTCTTTAATAACTCTACCTATTAATGAAAACCGCATTAAAAACTTTTGCGTACTTTAGAAGATTTAAGCGTACAGACGGCGGGAATCGACTTTGTTTTACGCTATGTAGAGATAATGTAAACATATTGTAACTTTTATTTGTTTACTTACATAATATATGTTCATAATAGTAAATGTCAACAAGATTATGTACATAAATTCCGTATCAATTCTTCAAAAAGTTCCTAAGTTCAACTCGCGAGTGATATCATATCGGTATAATAATATTATGATTCTAAACATCCTTGATCTTTTCCTGCGTAAAAACTGTACTATAAACATCTATCGAATGTATATTTTGGTAAAGTATTACTATTCGTAATATTACAATTTACAAGTGAGATTTCCGCATGTTATAGAAAAAGTAAGCTATAAATTATAGTATCATCCGATTTCATAGAAATACGTGCAAAATTTTTTCAAGACTATCTGTTGTGGCGAAGATTAGTGCATTCTATTACAATGTATGTAATTGAACTCAGTGCGTCTCCTACACAAAAAAATGTAAGGAGGTAATCTATACTAATATTATAAAGCTGAAGGGTTTGTTGGTTTGTTTGGTTGAACGCGCTAATCTCAGAAACTACTGGTCCGAATTGAAAAATTCTTTTTGTGTTGGATAGTCCGTTTATCGAGGAAGGCTATAGGATATATTACACTAGCAGAACTCGCGGCTTCGCACGTGTGATACTAGGGTCGCTAGTGATGTTATATTATGATGACACACACATATAGCACGCGCACACACGTACAAACAGTTACTATTTATAGATATATATAATAATGAATATGAACAAATATCTATATAGGTAGTGTAAATGATAAAGAATACCTAAATAAAAGTAGTAGTGTTCACCCGAGGATTGAAATTTGATCATAAGTAATCATAACCCTTTTTTATATATTTAAGAAAAAAAAAATATATTGGGACATTGTTACACACAGCGCTATCTAGTTCCGTGGTAAGCTACGAGGCTTGTGTTACGGATACCAGATAGTTCATATACTAAACACATAATTTTTTAAATACACACATAATATACTCGTAAAAAATGACACTCATGACTGGAAAACAAGTTAAAAGTGGTAGTGCCATGCTTATTACCTTCGGGTAGCAACCGAATGGGCCGGCACGCCCCGTATAGTTCATTAGTACCACTCTCTCACAGAAGACCGGCGTGAAGTGGCAGCTATGCTGTCGCGTTTCGTCCGGTGAGTGAGAGTCCGGGAGGCCCACTCTCCTTCCCCCCTCCCTCTTCCCTTCATCCTCCGCCTTCGTTCCCCCCTCCCTCCCACTTCCCTCCCTCCTCCACCCCACCCTTTCCTGAAAGGCCGGCAACCCATCTGAAAGCCTGGCTTGCAGATGTTCATGGGCGGAGGTGATCACTTTCCATCAGGTGAGCCTCCTGCCCGTTTGCCCCCTTTTTACCATAAAAAAAAATCGTGCTCAACAAATCAATGCCAGCGGGACTCGAACCCGTGACCGCTGGCGCAGAAGGTAGGGTCACTACCACTTGAGCCAAACGTGTCTTTAAAAAATCGACTGAAAGTCAGAAAAAAGAAATAAACCAAACTTTTTGTTATGTCTTTGCTTATTTATATATAAACGCATATTCCTATATTATAATACATATTGGTACATCAAATAATAAAGCCCAGTACATTATTTTTGCAACAAGCACCGGGCGGTCCGGCGCCGTGGCGTCTTGCCAAGGGACCTAACGCACCTCACGTTTGTATAAGACTTTATGTTGTAGTAGGCATTTCTCATAA
Organism: Boloria selene; assembly: GCA_905231865.2. Lineage (NCBI taxonomy): Eukaryota > Metazoa > Arthropoda > Insecta > Lepidoptera > Nymphalidae > Boloria > Boloria selene. The sequence goes on from HG993145.1 coordinate 1,677,124, forward strand.
AGGTTAAACACGTTAAATACTTCAAGGATTATCTTGTAACATTTGTAACAAGTAAAAGGTATAGGCGTAATTATGCCATGGCTGTTGAGTGCTGATACAGATTCTCTTACATAAGGTGTGTATTATACTTTAAAATTTTAATAGTCAAAAACTTAAGTCGCTTCGATGGCCATATTTGCTGCAAAGCATTCGAAACGTAGCAAACATTATGTATGTCGAAATAAAACCGTAATTAAAATCATAAAATAAAGCTTTAGTTAGTCCACCGTAAGATGCGAATCGTCACAATCAAAGGTTACATCTGTAAGTTTTTTTTATAAAGTATGTACCTACCTATAACTTAATTTAATCGTTGTACTTTATAAGCTAATTATGGTTATGGGAAGTCACTGTCTCTCGACACACGGCTAACGCTAGCTTGAGGGACAGGGACTACAAGTAATTGATTGTAACAACATTTTGAATAAAGAAATTATTATTATTATTATTATAGAATTGTCACAAACAAACGGGACCGAGCGTTTGATTTACTCTATAATACACTGGATTTTGTATTACAAAGAGTCGCAAAACCATACCATAGAGTAGAAAGGCTATATGCATATAATATTTGCAATCAATTGCTCTTTTATAAGTACAATAAAGTTTATTGTTGTTAGTTATTATTTTTCTACATAATTTGTAGAAACATTTCAAGAGGTTATATATTTTTAGATATTTCTACAATCGATATCGGTTTGGAAACTGAAAATATAACTGATAACGTCTCGTATAAATAAGTTCCTATTATGGAACGTAATGCCCTCTCTACGAAGACACACCAGATGTATCTGGTAAAGATGAATAAAAATAAATAGGCGTAGAGCGACACCCCGCAAAGAATCACTCATAAAAATAGAAAGTAGAAGTGTGTAGTAAATAATTTGTTTTTATAATATATGATTTACAAATTACATAATCTTTATAGTAGAATAAACTAACAAATGGATAATGGCGTCGATTTTACATGTGCCACTGATTAAAACTATATTATATTTTTTTACCAAATATATACAATAACTACTATATTGAATTAAAAAATTGCAAGTTAGATATGTTTTAAATACAAAATATTTTACAAATATGATATAGACAGTATTATGGCTGTCGTCATTTTTTCTTACAAATTTAAAAATGACGAATGTACGCGTCAGTTCATGCACGGAGTAATCTAGAGCTTTAGGCAAACTCATCTTAAAATAGTATTTATATTTATTACATACGAGTATCAGACAGCGAAGCGAAAAGAACTCCAATATATATCACATATAATAGCATACTCGGTAAGGACTTTATAATGTACTAGCGACTTGCCCTCGCTTCGCTCGGGCTCTTCCCTAGATTTAGCACAGGCAAAGCCGCGGGATCCGCTAGTTATGCATATAAACCTTCCTCTTGAATCACTCTATCTATTAAAAAACCGCATCAAAATCCGTTGCGTAGTTTTAAAGATTTAAGCATACATAGGGATATAGGGACAGAGAAAGCGACTTTGTTTTATACTATGTAGTGATACACTATACATATATTATGTATGTTTATGGATTAATTAATTTAAAAATATATGAAAATCTTTTTTTTGTAGTCTCCTTTTGTAACATAAAGTGATAAAGTTCTACTTAACTTGTACTTATTTTGTTTCAATCATATTCGGTTATTTACAAACTGGTTTTTACAATTGCCGTCGAACAAAGAGACTAAAGCTCCAACATTTCTAGAAAGCTTTAAAATTTATTGTATTCTGTAAATAAAAGTTTTGATTTAGTTTGGAACATTTACTATTGTTTTTTTTTTCTTAATAAATATTGTTATTTATTATGTGATACTGTAAGTAAATAAGTATGTATAGTATAATAGTTGACCATCGTCAGTATGTTATTACAAATAGAAAAAAATAGACTAAGTACAGACGCCAATAACGGTATTTAATTTTTAAATACATATTCATATAAATTTAAAGTTTGTAACACAATAAATGAAGGACTTCGATATAAACTTGCGAGAGCCTTACCTTCTTTTTAATCCAGCCCTGTCGAAAACTCCGTTCTTAGCGGACGTCTACTAACTAAGTATAATTTATAAACCTCTCTGCCAAATATCATCTTTATACTTCAAACGGTTTTTAGTCTTTCGTGATGAGTGAGTGACCTTTCGCTTTTATATATTTGAACTAAGACAGGCTTCAATTTTCCTATCCTGTGCGCTCTATTGAAATAATAATATGATAATGGTTAAAACTATATAAAATTAAAAATGTTAAACTTTACGTAAATATAATATATCTAATTCTGTACAAACGTTAATACCATACGACATACATTTCAAAAATGGTTCTAAAAAGTATAATTCGTCAACTCATACTATAAATTTTATTAACCAACAGATATAGAAGCACCTATCTAGTTCTGGGTTGAAGCGTACGTGACTATTTAAAAAACACGCTTCGAAATTACAATTTTCTATAGAAAACATTCTGTCACAATTCACAATCTATTCGACAAATATGATAACGCTTGCATCGCAGGATATGCTATAACTTGCAAAGATATACGACTTCCTTCCAGTAAAATGATAAATACACATTAAAGTATTTAGTTTAATGTTACAATGTAAATCTATATCATTTGCAATAAGTTTACCACTGGCTTTATGGTGATGGAAAATATTATGTGGAAACCTGCATGTCGGAGAGTAAAGTTTGAAGTAAGACGTTAAGAACGCACACTTAACAGTTGTTCAGCGTGCGTGGTGGTGGACTATGTCTTGATCCCCTGGTATTAGGAAGCCGTGTTCAGAGGGACTATGCTTAAAATGAAATATCACATTATTATTATAAATGCGAAATTTTGTAGGTGCGTGTATTTTGTAACTCTTTAGATTTAGATAAGTTCTTATACTTAGCAAGCAAGCAAATCTAGAGAAAGTCACTAGTGTAACAAATAATGAATTAGAAGTAAAAATTTTTATTGAACAAGCTTCTATATCATATATTTTTTTAGCATTTCATTAATAGTTTCTTTTCAAAAATGTTTTTGTACTGTTATTTTTTTAGGTAGCTTTCATTTAATTTCATCAGCAGCATAAAAACACATAGCTCGCCTTCTTTAGGAGTTCACCATGTTGGATTTAGAGTAACGTCACTTAGCTTACAATGAATTGTAATCTAAAATTAAGGTTATCAAGATCAGTTGCAAGATTTGGCTCGAACAAACAAACAAATATTGCCAGTTTAATAAAAGCTTGTAATAATACGAGTATATAGTAGTAAATTGAACAGTACAAATGGGCTTTCTATTTTATGAAATTATAAAAAATATTTTAGCAATGACTGCCAATTTTCTGTGTTCAAGAAAATAAATTTAAAGCATAATCATTATGTTGGCAGTTGTCCTGAACGCCCAAGAATTGGCATCAGGTATGAATTCTAATTATAACTAGTAACTAGTTTATCTTAATTATTTCGTCCAAATAAAGCAAATTTTTAAAAGGTTTACTTGTTTAGAAAGAAACTTTTGGAATCGATTACGACTTCTTTTTGTCTTACAATGAAACTTTGTATTTAGAAATCATATGAATTCTATAGAATACTTCGATAAGATCGATATCTAATCTATTAGGGTTTGTGTATTTTATTAATTTTTAAGATCTTTTTATTGTTCGTACAATACGATATTCTTCAATCACAATCTAAATATTAATACTTTCTTAGGTTTTCCTGTGACCATGATTTCTGTAAAGCATTCGACACGTCGGGAACCAAAAATCAAAATAAATCCGCGATGACATCCGTAAAGATAGTTTCATTTATAATCTAAATATTTTCAGCGCTTATATTGAAAATTTTTGTTATTTTATCAACAGTATCATTTTCAAGATGCTCTTGAAAATTTATTTTACTAGCGATTCGCCCTCGCTTCGCTCGGGCTCTTCCCTGGATTTAGCACAGGCAAAGCCGCGGGATCCGCTAGTTATGCATATAAACCTTCCTCTTGAATCACTCTATCTATTAAAAAAACCGCATCAAAATCCATTGCATAGTTTTAAAGGTTTAAGCATACATAGGGATATAGAGACAGAGAAAGCGACTTTGTTTTATACTATGTAGTGATTACTCTATCTTATCTTGTCTTGAAGACTATTTATATAAACATTTAAAGGTATTCTTTAAATTACTATCATTAATTGAAATAACCGTAATTTAAATTCTGACATGAATAAAGTAAAATTGAAATGAGATTCCACAGGTAAGAGAAAAGGAATTTTAAACCACACCAAGTCAAACCTCTATTGACCTCAGCCTACTTAAATAAAAAGCTACGCACAAAACCGAACTAGTGAAAATTAAACCAGTCATCTAATATTTATTAAAAGTAATTGATTAATAACTTCTATATAATAACTTGAATCATTTTATAGAAGCTCTATTAAGTCCATATAAAAAGATTCAATGTTCCAAAGTAAACGGTGAAAAATGTTAAAAAATTAATGGTGTTATGCAATACATAATTAATTTCTAATAATATAATTATAAATATATATATTGTGATAATTAGTTAGGTATTATTACGTCATGTATTGCGTTTCGTCCATCTCTCATTAGGAATCATACGTGAATTATTTAGTATAGAACTCACGACCAAAACAATATACTAGCTTCCTGGACCTGTGTCAAGATTTATATTTCGGCTATAACCTTCCTCACCAAAATGTTTCGTTTAAATTGGAGTACTATTATTTTATGAGAAAATTGTATGTATGTGTGCGTGCCTGCATGTGTAGGTGTGCGTGCCTGCTTGTGTAGGTGCGCGTGCGCTATGCGTGTATGTCTGTTTGTATGCTTTTACGCCTGCACACTAAAAGGACTAGACGTATTTGGCAAAAAAATTATATTATTACAGTATATAAATAAATTATAAATTGAACCTGGAGTAAGTGGTATATAAATAAAACATTATTGTTATTAAAGGTAATATATATATAGAACAATATTGTCTTCTACAAATAAATAAAATGAGAAAACTCATACATATTACAAAATAAACAATACTTTTCGAGATATCTTCTAACTTTTCTTAGCAGTATGGTCTGTTACGTGTAAAAATTACAAGAATGTGTAAACAAAACCGAGCTTGAGTCAGAACTAGTGAATTACGTGCTTATTTTAGTAGGAGTATAAATTGAAATATTTATGGACATTCTTTGGGTTGAAAAGCTATTACATCAGATATTGAAATAACATGTAAAATACGGGATATTAAATGAATATTTTACTATAACATTGTATTAGTCCCGCTGAATTTCTTTCGCCAGTTCTTCTCAGGTCAGAGGCTTCTTCTTTCCGAACTGGTAGTAGACTCATGACGTTAAGTAAGAAATTGTAACAATTTTTACGGTAAATGGAATATTTTGGTTTGATTGAATTCTATCGATCCCACCTCGGTTGGCACTGATCCGAATATCTATTTTGCCTTTTTAATCCAGAGGATAGTATATGACAGCCGTAGTTAGTATTGTGTCATATAAGTAATAAATTAAAATATCAGTAATGAAAAGCCAGTGAATTACAATTGTATATAATATAAACTAATATTTAAACAGTTAACGCTTGTAAGTGGTGTGTGAAATTAACGACCCGATTCTGAATATTCCTTGTAGAAAGCTTTATCCCCGAGCGACTTTGGTATATTTCGATATAAAAAAATACAGACGAATTGAGAACCCCCTCCTTTTAGAAGTCGGTTGAAAAAATTGTTTTCTGTCGGAAGTCATAATAAATAATCTTCAATTGAAGTACGAAAAAACAAAGCTGTATGTTATTTACAAATAAAATGCACATACCGAGCGGATTGTGGGTAAGTCACTAGTTAAGTAGGGAGATATTATTAATTGACGCTTTTTTGGGAAAGTAATAAAACAGTATATAATTTTCTCGCGCACTGAGACGCATATATCTTCCAGACACATCCGTCCGATTTGATATACGTATTGCTATATAAATACTTATACGGGCACAATAACATTCTGCTCTGTTTACCACATGTAGGGCGCGAGACAATAGCGTCTGTGCTCCCGTCTGCTAGGGACTGTAAAAGTAGAAATATTTTAAAAGCATAAATATATAAAAATGTATATGTGTACTAGTTTTTGCCCTCATCTTCTCGTGGTCAATCTTTATCTATACTAATATTATAAATCTGAAGAGTTTGTTTGTTGGTTGAACGCGCTAATCTCAGGAACTATTAACCTTTATCGAGGAAGGCTATAGGCTATATTATATCACGCTACGACTAATAGAAGCAGAGCGTCAATGAAAAATGTTGCAAAAACGGGAGAAACATATTTCGTTTGATTTTCAGCCTTTAGAACGTGAACGTAGCGGCGGGAAAGATTAGTAAAATAATATAAGTCAGTGAATCTTTGGGTGAATAATGTTTTAGTTTACATTATTTTAATTGAATCTTTAAATAGATTTTTATAAACTTTGCCTTAATAGTTCTTTAACAGTAATTAACGACAGAGTTAGCCCACAAAATTATTAGAGATGAGCCTATTAGTCAGTTTTAAAATCTACTAGTCGGGCTACTACGAAAATGGCCGAATAGTCCCTAAATTTTTACATTTATCACTTAATTATGACTGTTAAAAATATTAGAAACAAAAGAATTATGTATAAACAAACAAGTGCAGAGTGCTGTTATTAACATGTAATATCTTCGCGTAAATCTGAGAAAGTATACATTATATATTCAAATTAAATCTCTATACATAACTTCGTCTTAATTTCAATGACACATTACATAAATCAACTACTTTGTACTAATGCATTGTAAACACAATAAATTAATTGAATTGATTTTATTATTGGAACTAATTCGCATAGCAGTTGCCAATGATCTGAATGTCATTTTCGTGTTTAACTAATTAATATCATCATCATATATGTGTATATGTTAAATATCTGACATAACATTTGCATTTTTTTTAATATATATTCGAGACAACTTTAAAGAGGAAGGAAATGTATAGATAAAGTTTATTTGGTTGAAGATTAAGAAAACAAAATTCTCTAAAACGTTGAGTTTGGTCTGAAATCTAAAATTAGTCAGGAAGATAGTAAGCTTTCAAGACATTGTCATATTTTATAAATACGTACCTACTTCTTTTGGTCAGCAGATTCTTTTGAATAGTTTATATTATATTTTATGCGCTCCAAGGTTAATAGCGTGATATTATTTAGATTTGATCAATAAAACTAAACAGATAATTAAACTTCACGTGTCTGTTTGTAACGTAAAAATAAAATTTTTACTAAATGCACACAAAATACATGTTTTTTTTTGTGTGATAGACGCGTTAGTTTAGCATAATCTCCAAAACGGCGGAACAGATTTTGAAGAATTTTACTAGCAGATAGCTCAAGTTGTAAGCACTACTAAGACTTTTCACTTTTATTTTAAGAAAAGGATTAATTTTCTGCTTAAACAAATTAAACTTAAAACCTAGGAATGAACCTAAGCGAAACGAAGGTTATATACATATTATGTATAATGCTAAGTAAAAATCGAACAATCTCTTGAGCACTGTAGTACTGTTTGTATAAAAGCCGAGAATTTAAAAAAATAATTGAATTATAATCACATAAAACATCACAGCATAAGTTCCCTGTTGCATCGGTTACATGAGTGTTTATTCCCACCTCGTAGCTGTTCAACAAACAATGGCCGTTTGTGCAGATGCTGTTTAAGTCACATGCATTGAATATTAAGAAAGTTTATTTTTAATCCTCTCTATAATAATAGTAGTTAGCTTTCTAGTTTTGAGTTAGTAGGATACAGATTTTTCCTTATATTACTCTCTAGCTTCCTGCCTAATTTAAAGTTTGTACCACAAAAAGTACTTGCGAGAGCAGTTCGAACTCCTTAATCCAGCACTGTCGCAAAATCCGTTCATAAATGTGCTCTACTAACTATAATTAAACTATATCCCTGCTAAATATCTTTATTACGTCAAACAGTTTTCGATATTTCATGATGAGTGCATACATACATACATAAAATCTAGGTGGAAAATTGTTATTAAAATAGAGAATACTAGATTTATTTTGCTACGATTGACTATTAAATTGTCATCTAGAACACATGCGGCATGATATTCAGATTCCTTAAATACAATTAGCCTTTTCCCAATAAATGTGACCGCAGAATATTCAGTTCACAGTTCTTGCGGTTATGATCACTCGGTAGTATTGACGTCAAAGGACCTGTTAGGTCAGAATTTAGTGCGAAATTAAAAAGAATTTGTTATTTAAATAGTGGGAAAATATGCAGGAAAGACAATAATGATACATTAAAAAAGGCCGTTTGTTAAATCTGGTATTGTATTTAAAAATCATTGTTTTTATGAACCGAAAATTTGTTCGACTTACAGGAAGATTACTTATAATATAATGTACTGAAAAAATATATTTTAATAATAAATGTTATACAGAAATCTTAGAACGTTAACATTATATTTTTTACGATATTCATTATCATATAATATCATATCTACACTAACATCTGTTCATATAAATAAAATTAAAGTGTCTGTTTTTAATTATTTCAAATTAAAAACTTTTTAGTAAGTGCATATGAAAGTACCTTTATACGATAGTAACAAAAAAAACAATTTTTAAAATTTTTGTCTGTCTGTCTATTTGTCTGTTTGTTTCGGGTAATCTCTGTTATGGCTGGACCGATTTTGGCGTGATTTTCACTCGCAGGAAGGACGCACTTATAAGGAGTAACTTAGGATACTTTTATGTTTGAATTTATTTTAAACTAGCGGAACCCGCGGCTTCGCTTGCGCTAAATCTATATAGTCTAATAATATAATTAACGTATGCATAAATAAAACTGCTATGATTATAGGAAACCAGAACATCAAAAAGTTTTCAAGCGAAAACTTTATGTTAAAAAATCACACTAAGTTGAATTAACATTGTCTAAGAAGTGATAATATAAAAGTATAATACTGACATAATTAATTATACAGTCCCAGGGCTATTCATATCGGATGACAAACAAAGCATGTGTGAAGCTCGGGCGCCGCGACGACCGCGCTGGCGCCAGCCAACCGATCCTATTGATTTCTTCTATTACACTTATAATAAAGTGCATCGGTTCCTTATCATGTTTGTGGTCTTATTAATTGCGTATATTATAAACTTACTTTGCTAGGGCGTAATTAACCAATATTCTATGACTTTTACCTACTGTGTCATAAAAAAATGAGTAACGGTGTCATTTTATACCCAAAAATATATAAAATACGTAAGTTTTACAAAAAAAAAATAAGTTTTTATCATTTATATCTAAGGAGTGTGTGTTAAAAATGACAATGACAAAAAAACGTATACTTAATGCACATTTTCTTGTAAATACTATCTAAACCATGTAGAGACATTTGTCAGTCGTTAACTTTTGCTCTTTTCTTTTATATAGAGATTTTCATTTGTTACGTATTAAATCCTGATTACTTGGAGTTAATTTTGTAACATGTAATTAAATAAGTTAACTTATATCAGATGTCCAACAACACAATCATGCTATGAAGTGTTGCGGCGACGCGGACGCACTGGTGCGTGACCGTGAGGTGTCGGAACAAATGATTATTTATTGGCTACTGATATTTCAATAATAGAATTACTTCTTGTTTCTATCGTATTATAAATTTCGTATAGTATATAATATTGAAAATAATTATAAACTAGTTGATCCTATACTTTGTTTGACGCCAGATGATAAGTCCTATAGAATAAAGCACTCAGTTGTTCCAGAATTATACAATTTTCTGTTAACTTTTCAATTTATTCGCCTTAACAACTAATATATAAGTAAATTGCTGGTCGCTTACAAAGTAATCGTTGCCTACTAAAATAAATTGTTTAGTAACTGTCTTAAAGTGATAGGCGCAATCGAATTATCTTTGACATTTTCATTACAACTTGAATATATAATTTAATGTTAAGTGTATTACCGCTGTATCTATTTAGGTCGGCTGATTGTCTAGAGTCTAGACTTTATGAGGTAACCTAACGGAATCATCTACAAAATAATTAAATTTTAATGAACAGTTCTTATACTTCTAAGTTGCATGAAATTACATACATAACTATAATGTAACTTTTTTGTTGTTTTGTATGCCAGAGATAAGAAAGAAAAGAAATGGAATAATCTAGAGATTCTTTTTTTGTCATTTGCTTAGTATAAATATTTAAATAATGTTAAACATGTAGGGACGAGACTTGTGTTATGGATACCAGATAGTTGATACACATATCTGGAATCCATAAAAATATTACACTGGATTACAAATATTAGTGTTCATAACAGAAAAATCGAACCCGCGACCACATCCAGCTAGTGGGGTCACTACAAATTGAGCCAAACGTGCTTAATAAAACACTAAATAAATATTTAAATATTTTGGGACATATTATACACACAGCACTATCTAGTTCCACGGTAAGGTACGAGCCTTGTGTTATGGATACTAGATGGTTGATATACTACACATATATAAGTTTAAATACATACATATTATAAATATAAACATCCATGACTGGAGTACAAAAATTCGTGGTCAACAAATGAATGCATCCAGCGGGACTCGAATCCGCGACCGCTGGCGCAGCAAGTAGTCACTACACACTGCGCCACGCGTGTCGTCATAAACACATGGTGTTGTTGGTATGTTCAAATGGCTGAAAAGGCGTCATCCAGTCTATGTTATAAAGAATATTTAATGTAATATACGTTAGCCTATTTTAAGAAGGAGTTCATTATAAAGGTAAAAAAATACAACAATTTTTTTCAACATAATTCTAACACAAAATGTGTCATATTCTCATTTATACTGCAAATTGCAATCTATTTTAACGTCTCCGTAATTCTAAAATCTGTGCGCTGAATTAATTTATAGCTCATTCATATATTATTCTTCCTTTAGGAATATCATCATGCATTATGCAATACGTGTTTGAAAACAAGTGGGTATTTAAAAGCTTTTCTTTACAAGAATAGACTGTTTAGCTTTAATTATGATTTTGGCAAATTTTATTGAATATAGCTTAAACCATGCTTTAAGACATGTTATATTTAAAATTTTCGTGCCACGATGTTTGTCCGGGATGAACTTCGAAACTACTTATCCGATAATAATTAATCTTTTTTGTGAAATATGTTTTTTCCAACTGTAAATCCATTAAACGTAGTTTTAATCCTGGTCCTTGCTTCTTTTAAGAGTAAAATTAACGATTTTCACATCTTGAAAGCGATCCCGTAGAGAAAACTTGAGAAACGGCCACACTAATCTACCTTGGAGATAGAATTTGTAGCAAATCTGTATTTTAAGTAAAATTATCTCTTCGGATTTTTTCGAAGTTTCGAACCCTTTATAGCAGTTATCGGGAGAGATAAAAATTAAAATGACAAATTTAAAAGTAATTTGCAAAGTATAGTCATACTTTCCATATATTTTTAGTTTTAAAAAGTCAGCCTGTCCTAGGAGTCAAATTCTAAAATTTTAATATAAATTTGGTGAAAATTAGAGCAAATTATGGTATTACAAAACACTAAATTTACCATAGTTAAAATTAATTGTATTATCGTGCATGAAAATAGAATTAATTCATTACTGCATTCTAAAGCGAGCAATTGATTAAACAATTTTGCGCTCGTATTTCCAATGATGAATATTGATTTGCCTCCCTTTTATATTCCGTAAGTTATTTGAGTGCACGATCCGACACCGATCTAGATTCTAGATAGACGGGCGAATAATGAAATATAGTGAACGTAGATTATGGGACAGTTAGGTGCCTATTAGGTCTTAAATAAGCTTACGGTTTTGGGTTCAATTTACCCGTACGCTCTTGGATAATAGGTATTAGTAAGCGTGGCATTGTTCAGGCAAAGGCAGAACACATCTATTACATATAAATAAAATTTAACTGTCTAAATAATAACATGTGACTATGTTTAGTGAAAGTATATATGTACCGTACATGCATATAAGAAAAACATAATGTACTTTTGCCTGGCTGTTTGTTCCGGCTAATTACCTGCTTAATTAGCTAGCTTATACTAAGTATAAAGAGCAACTTAAGCTACGTTACCAAAAATTAAAATTGCACCCGATCGAAACGAGTTAGTAGTTAGTATTGAATTTTAAGTTAAATATAGCAACATTTTGATAGAAACCAAACATGTCGCTCCCTTCAGGTTCATCCCTAGATACGATTTAACGTTTAGTATACATTTCTTAAAAATGATATGTTTTCCAGCGCTAATGAGTATCCTATATTATGTTGACCCGGATAACCAGTTATCATCATACCAATTTTATCAAGATCTGTCGAATCATTTCTTCGTAATACAGTCACATACAAACAAAAAAATTCTAAAAACTGCTTCTGTATCCAGATCTATACTAATGTTATAAAGCTGAAGAGTTTGTTTGTTTGGTTGAACGCGCTAATCTCAGGAACTACTTCTCCGAATTGAAAATTTCTTGTTGTGTTGGACAGTCCGTTTATCGAAGAAGGCTATAGGCTATATTACATCACGCTACGACCAATAGGAGCGGAGCATCAATGAAAAATGTTGCAAAAACGAGAGAAAATATTACTTTTGATTTTCAGCCTTTAGAACGCGAGCGAAGCCGCGGGAAAGGCTAGTCAATAATAAAGACCATTTCAATAGGATTTTCCAAAAAAAGTATTTAATGTACAGATTCGACTCATAATTTTATTATATGTATAAATTTTGATTTACAGTGTTTAACTCCTAAAACAACAATTTGTTTGGATTATAGTTACCTAAAACATTATTATGTAAATCGCTTTCTTTGAGGAAGTACAAGATCTGCTTGAGGTTATAATTTGTTTTACCGATTAGTCCAGTCTCAGTGAAAGTTTAACTCGTTACCGATTCCGATAGTAAATTGTAAATTCCCTTTGATATAGGTACTAGTGGCGATAAATTAGTAATGCGGTAGAATTTATAGTTTATGTCTTTAGATTAGTGCTATTGAATATATCAATTTATGTCCTACTGTTCATACTGTTGAAATACCTACTTGTTCTTGTAATATTAATGAAAACTAATCATTAAGCAATCCTCTAAATACTCAATATAATATAAATAGACAAAGATGAGAACACAGTTTGTATAATTTTTGCCTCTGTTGATCAACTGAATTTCATATTTTTTTATTTACGATGTTTTAAAAGGTAATAATTAAACTGTATTATACTATTAGTATTGCCTTTTAATAAATTTTATTAGGAGAGCTCTGTGTACTAAATTTCAGCCAAATCTAAATCTGTTTCCGTTTAAAAAACAACAAACTTTTACCTTACCAATAATAATTTGATTTGTTTGCTTTTATAACTCTTTGTTTATCGTGACCTCTAGCATAATAAGCCAACCAAAGTCACAACTGCTCTACCAAAGGAGTATAAATAAAATAACACTTCCAATTTTGTTCTTCTTATTAAACATTGACATCTATAAATAAAACATCCCAAACACCCGAGGACGCAATATAGCAAAATTTTAGCACGCAAATTGAAATTTATGGGAACATTGGCCTCATTGTTAAGATTTTGGCCACAGTAATAGTGCGCAAGGACAGTCATGTAATATTAATGATTGTCACAGTGGATCTCTCACTTTGCTCTCATTTTAATATTTAGGTCGATGTTCCGATAAAAAATTTAAAGATTGGCGTCAAAATCTTGCGGTTTTCCCTAATTATAAACTAGCATTTACCGCGTCTCCGCACGCGTTTTAATGTGCGGGAACCAAATTGTTAGATTAACAAATTATTATAACATAATATGATGGTACTTAGATGTTATAAAGATTCTTATAACTCAAAGAATTTTGCACCGAAAGTAACAAGAAGGCTAAAAAATAAGGTCCGAAATAAATTGGGTAGACCATGAATTTCGAGTCCTTGGACAAACACTGCTAGGTGACCTAGAAGTCACAATCAGTTTAATCAATTAGGATTAGACTAATTGTTATTTTGTCCTCTAAATACTATAGTGATAGATGACAACGATATTAAAATAATGCTCTTGTTCTATTTAGTTGATCTCATATATAATTAGGCCAACAATTTTTGTTGATATTTTACATGTTAAAGATTTTTTATCTTATAAATTTATAAAACTATCTATTATACCTAAGGTTTAAGAGGAGGAGGGAAGAGAAGTAGAATGAAATCTTAGGGGCTGGTCTCTACTACCTTTTTTCTTAGGGCTAGAGAGAGCCGTAAAAGCCTATTTATTGACGCCATTTTTATTTGTGTATAATATATTTTTTAATATAAAATGCTTGTGGGTAAATGAGTAGCTAATAAAAATACTGTTGACGACATCAAATCTGTTTGTAGGAAACTTACATTCCAAGCACGCGTTATATTGACGTTGCGAAATTTAATTAGCCATGACTTGAATTTGTAACATCTTGAAGCAGCCATGTCAAACTTTTTAACAGATCCTATATCTTACTGTGTAATCTATACTTATCTATACTTAATATTATAAAGAAGTAAAGTTTGTTTGTTTGTTAAGTTGTAAGGGGTAATCTCGGGACCTACTGAACCGATTTTAAAAATTCTTTCACTAATAGAAAGCCACATTATTGCTGAGTGTCATAGGTTATATAAAAAACAGAAAAATAAAAAGGCTTTTACGTGGTAGTCCGTTTTGCAAAGTGAATCGGAGAAAAAACGGTCGAATGAAAGCGTTTCTTACGAACGCTGCCTTAACTATGAAAGATATATTTTTGAGTTCTAGAGAAAAGATGTGGAGCTTGAAAATGCCTACAAAAAAGTCAACGACAGCATATGTCTAACTTTTATATTTAAGTTACAAAAAGTAGTTTTTTTAATATTAGTATAGATAATTTAATTTTTAATTTTTAATATTAATAAAATAATATAAATTATTTAAACACTCTGTTTTAAAAAAGGATTATTAACAGTATGCCTAACGAAGTGGGCACGGGTCACCTAGTTCGTAATAAATGTAATGAGAAAATGAGAACGTGTGCTATAGAATACACATATCTTCATACTGATTGGTGATTATGAAGTCGAATGAAGTATCGTACAGAAGTAGGTCTAGAAATGGGCAAAGGATCTAAAAGATTATAAAAAATAATACAAAATCTATATAAGTACATTAAAATCTATTGCCGTTCGGTAGTCTCGCTAAATCTCGAAAACGGCTGGATCGATTTGAATTATTCTTTTGTTGTATTGTGGGAGTGTATAAGTAAAAACAATAAAGAGAAAACACAAAAAAAACAGCTTTTGAAGGAATCACTAACCTTTAAAACGTATCGTCGAGTCGATATAATATATGTAGGTAAATAAATAATTTACAGTGAAATATATATGGAACTTAATACTAACTCTTAATAAATATCCCAGGCCAATTACCTAAACTTGCGAGTCGCCCTAAACGTTTTTCAAATAAAAAAATATAAGCAAGAATATTAAAAATATTTTTATGATTTTTTTACATCAAAAACATGTTGATGATGATTATTTTTATTATTAACATATTTTTTTATTGTTTAGTAATTTTGATATTCTTGCAAGTCTTTGTTGTATTATTATTATTATACTTGTGACACCTTTAATGTTGCAAATTTATTTTACTTTTTGTACTGTGTTTCTTATATAATATATAAAAACATATTGGTTATAAGATAAACAAATGAATACATTTTTTATGAACCCGCTACCTTCGACATTAAAAGTGGTGTCAGTAAGACTTATAAGAGCTTTATGAGGGTAATATCGTGACTGACAATTTAAATCTAGTAATCCACGGACATGTTTATACATGATCGAGTGACTCACAGGCTATAATGGTCTGCGCGCACTAGGCGTAACACTGCAAAAGAGTTGGCGTTGTGCGCTATGTCTCATAGTATTTCATACAAAGAAAAATGATGTTGTGGGACACCAGGTAGGAACGAAGTTCCTTCGGCTAATGTAGAATCGACACAATTTGTAAAAAAAATCGTGCTCAATTTTATGTAGGTTTTCTTGATTTTTCTCTTAAATTTTGCTGATTAGTTTTTATTTAAGTACTGGAAAGTATTTAGGAAATTCAGTATTTTAGGAAATAATACATTACGTAAAATAAAAAAAATCGTAATTCAAATTATCAACTAAAATAACAAAATATGTCTCTTTATTTTTGTTTGACAGCATAAAATTACATAGAAATAGAAATAATTACAAAAAAAGTTTATTATTATTATTATTATAAGTAATAGAGAGAGAAGGGATGAGAGAACGAAAAGAAAGAGGGAGAAAGAGAAAGGTATTATACACTACTCGCTTGTGTATACGACTGTCGCGCCTGCGCACGTCTCATTTAACGGTTTTATTCCACGGACTTTGTCTTACGGTTTTACTATCACATTTTTTTCAGTTCGGTCGCGCAGCAAAATCCCTATCTCCTCCAAGCCTGCCGTAAGGAACTTCGTTCCAATATTTTGAAGTGCAGTCATGCCGGTCGCTCCTCTGCAGTGCAGTTACGCCTAGTGCGCGCAGACCTTAAAATGAATCAAACTCATGCGCATCAGTCCTCCTTTTATGTCTGTCTCGTGATTGCAATGTATCTTTGATATTTAATTCTGCAATTTGAACTTAAATACTTACATCTTTCATTTTTATATTAATGTTTAAGGAACAACCAAACAAGTGTCACTGTTCGTCATTCTCGCTAAAACTCCAAAATGGCTGGACTGTTTCGAATTTTTGTTTCTTTGTTGGAGGTGGTATAACTATAAAAAATAATGGATAGGTACTTTTTTACTATTTTTTACTTAAAAAATAGTAAAGTGCGAAATTAAAGATCTATGTCTATTATACAAATCTATTAACGTTATATTCAGTATTAGTTCCTTTACATCTTTAGTTATATTATATATAAATCTTGTTTAGACAACCGGTTTTATGATTAAATGATATCTTTAAATGTAGCATAGATAGAGAAAAGCATATAGAACGTACCATAAAAATTAAGATTTTTAGGCACACCAATATACCGTTAGACTGGCCTCCCAAAAGGAGGCCTGCAGTCAAGGACACAGCAGCCAATGAAGACTGGAAACAAAAAATTACATTATTCTTTAAATGGGCACGGCCTTAGAAAAGTAATAAAATCTATACAGATAGGTATATATATTTTTATATGTGGCAATAGCGTAAATTAGGGGCCCGTTCGATCTTATGTACAATGTATAAATTAATATCATATTGCTATAATATGTAAAAGCATATAGCAACTGTGTGTTTTTTTATCAGTTTTATAAAACTACTTTAATTACTAAAGTGGATAAATACTATACCTACTATGTATAAAACTTTATAGCATAGTTTACAGTGTTTCCTTAAATTATATACAATAGGTGTTTATATTTATATTTATAATATGTAATATATATTTAAAAGTTATATAATATGTGTAGTGTATCAATTATCTGGTATCCGTAACACAAGCCTCGTAGCTTACCACGGAACTAGATGGCGCTGTTGTAATAATGTCTCAACATATTTATTATTATTTATTATTATTATTAATAGCACTTCATAAAGAACATGGTACTGGCAAAGAAAGCTCATGCATACAAATATGAAATATCTCGTATAAATTACGAATCGTTTACAACGGATTTATCAATGCAATATAGCTATTAATAGATTCGAAGGCAGGCAATCAATGTCAAGAACAGCTGCCATCGTTCCGTTTTGACGTAATTATACGAGATTCTCAACAACCCCGCCCCCAATTCTTATGCTAGACGTGCTAATATTAAAAAAAACGGTCAAGAACTTCTGGCACTGACTATGATATCGTAACTATTTATATATAGTACTACTACTACATACTTAGTGAATACTATATACACCAACTAATTTTTACGGAAGTGAAAGTTTGTGTGCTACTTTCTTACTCTTAAAAGGGCAGATTTTTACGAAATTTAGTACTTACAAATAAATTGTAGTATATTTTTTTGTAAAATTGAGATATAGAAAATATGTTTACCCATACCACCCTACATTTCATTGTGAGCCGGATTCACTCACACTATTAATCACACTCGCGCTCAAACGGCTAACCTTATACCCAGGCAGATCACGACTACCAAAGGGTCTCATAGTCTTTGAAGTATTAGAAATACAAAAATTACAAAAGTAAATAAATATTTAGTAGGCTATTAGTTAATCCGCAAGCTCTCTCTAGTCAGAATTTTCTACGAATCTTAATCAACGAGAAGTAGCAAATAAAACACATAATTAAGTAATATTAATATTATTAATGACTTAATATAATATTAATGTCATTAATATTGTAGATGTGAAAGTGTGTTTCTTGCTTACATAGCAGCGGAGAAACGAAATTTTGTGTAGACACGAGTAGTTTGTAAAATGCGGGTGGAAATGTTTATGGTGCGCTGCGATTCCTGTGGAATATTGAAGAATCAACGCAGCTTATTAAATGATTTCTGGAGAAAGTGTAAGTGTAATTAAGTGAAATCATGACACTTTTTTATAATAAACGTACCCAAATTGCAAAACACTTATATACAAACACTTAGATCTTTGAAATCTACAAAGAAAAGTTACTATATTCAATCAATGCATGTGCCTGAGATACGCAATTTAAAGTATATTACTATCGATTTATATAAGTACCTGTAAGTAAATACTATAGTAATCAATACACTTACACTAGGTCATCTTGAATGTCATATAGAGGACACATCTATAGAATTGATTAATGTTTTACGGATATGTTATAGCTGTAGTATACAGAAAAAACCTATATGAATATTGAAGAGTGTGAAGTGAGTGTGAGTGTGAATTGGGATTCTGGGTCTATAAAAATCTATGTATCCGTGAAGCCCGATGTTTTATTAAACTTTCGCCAAAAATATTACACTTGATAGCTAAATTTTATTAATTTTACTACTAATTCTAAAATCTCAATCTAAAGAACAATCTGATACATTAATTTTTTTCTCTATTTTTTTCTCTATTTATCATATATATGTCTGCTTATCGTCTTCTAATCTCGTCTTTATCAGCATTTGGATTATGATCTGATTCCCCCTATATTGAAGGTAAGCCCAACCTATGCTGGATGTTTAAGGGTTTCAGTGTTATTAAGAAACAAACATAAAAACACACAAACTTTTGTAATTATAATAGGTAGTATTATAATTACACGCACTCTGTCATGTTGTCGTTTCTCAGTACACATAATTGATTACTAAACGTCAAGGAAGTTTTATTACCCGAGCCGTTAACATAGCTTATCGGTCATGACTTTACCGATCGTTGACACATAACTTAATGACTCCAAAAGCGGTTAAAGAAACTTACATAATAAATATTTTCGTTATTACCACTTCGAAGTTAATAAAATGTTAATATTTATTCAGGTACAAAGGTTATAGTTGTTAAATATACATTTGTAAAGTGGAAACGGAATGTATGTACGTAATGTTTTAAATTGTAGCCTTTTGAGGTTTACATGAATTAATTAACTTGACATTAAACTAAATATATTAGGCCTCTTTTTATTTTCAATATAAAACCTATTGAGGACACACATTTTCTTTTGCCTATAATTATGATACTAAATGATGGCTGGCGGTGATACTTGGCAGTATACAATTTTCTTCATTAATCAAACTGTTTGCGTATAATAACTATAAATATTCGACTCATGCGAGAATTGAACTGGTGACCCAAAACTGTGACCTATGACTAAAGTGGAAAGTAGCATGTCCAAAAAAATATAGGATTGCCATACTGTACTGGTCATATGTAGTCATTATTGGTATGTTATTGATAATAATAATTATTTCAAAAAAATTATCAAAAAGTGTCTAATATATAAGTCCGACTCAAAAATTTATTATAATAAATAAATAAATATGTTCGGACATTATTACATACAGCGCTATCTAGTATCTATTCCGTGTTAACCTACGAGGCTTATGTTACGGATACCAGATAGTTGATATACTACATATATATATATACCTTAAAAAATACCTATTATAAACTTAGACACTTATGACTGGAGTACAAATATTCGTGCTCAACAAATGAATGCCTCCAGTGGGACTCAAACCCGCGACCGCTGGCGCAGCAAGTAGGGTATTTATATATTATATAAGAGATCATCAAAGAAAAGTAAACATTTCGTCCTATCGAATACCACAGCGTTAGGAAATTTCCAAAGGACATGAGCAACAATGTTGCTCAAAGGAAAAAACAAATTACTAACCAATAAACTAAATTATACTCGACTCTGACAGTAGTGAAAAAACTCCAGCCTTGATGTATTAAAGCAAATTGGATAACAACTGTTCTGATACAATCTTCTATTTGAGTCCGCAATCCGTTTCAATTAGACATTTATCTATTTATGCAATGAATATTGATGGGTTGTTTAGAAGTTACTAGACGAATTGTCTACTATTATAATATGGGATATTTTTATGTGTGTTTGTTTGTCACTCCTTTACGATTCCGATAAATCTGCGGAACAGATTTGGATAACATTTACTTCATAATGTAGGCAGATAATCTGGACACTCTGACTACGGTATATCTGGTGGGTATACCCGAGTACGTCGCTTGTTATTAATACATATATATAAAATAATACTGTCAGGCGTAGTGGTCTGTGTGTCGGTTTCTACGTCAAACGTAGTGAGTTCTTATTCCGCTCTCAAAAATATTTGGGATATATATTTAGCAATTTAAATTTTTGAGACTTTGGGAATTATAATTTAAATCTTTACTTTCTTTTCCCATATATCCGGGAAATTTTAATGTTTCGCCTTAAAAGCCATATGCATTAAAAATAGCCAAATCGGGCAAGCTGTAATTCATAATTAATTAATTAATTCGTTTACAAACGAACAAATATTTGATTTTTATCTATATAATTATTGATTAGATAATAGGTAAATATGTGACATAATGCATATAAAGATACAGACTAACGTGTTATGGAGATAAAGTTTCTAATTTAAGACCTGCATAATAAATAGCCTGCGTTCACAGTTTCAACGCGAGTTCATTGAAGTTTATATGGGTCAATGACGAAGTGTGTACGAGAAGTGATATCGGATGCACTAGTTTTTATTCACGGCTTCGCTCTTATTAATCTCTTGTTCTTATTAAGTTTTAAATTGCGAAGAACGAAAAAAAGTTAACAAAGTTAAAACTTATAGCTCTAGATGTACGTCTGAATAATTAAAATTAATAATTTGTGTAATCTTTAATCTAAATATATATCGGAAGGTCACTCACCCATAAAATACCGAAAAACTCGTTATTAAAGGTCCGCTAAGAACGGATTTTGTGGCAGAAAGGGCCCTAAGGACTTCTAAGGGCAATTTGTATGAAAGGCCTTAATTTTTCGTGCTACAAACTTTTTTGGCGGGGAGCACCTAGGGACGAACGAAGTGAGGATGATTCGCTAGAACATTTATATTTATGTGAGTTTGTTTATTTTACAGGCTATTCATCTCAACGAATTTATTTCAAATTAAAAATGGAGCCAGCTAAAATATTTTTTTTTAATTTAACGTTTTATTTTTTAAATTACAAGTGTAGTAAGTTTTTAAAGACAATATTTTACAGTTAATAGAAGCATTAGACGTGAAAAGCTTTTACCGAGTAAAAGCTTTCTCTTTACACTAACCTTGAGATATTCTAGCGTCTATATTTAAAGTTGACGCTAATTTTGTTTTTCATTTAATTTAAATCCTCGTGACTGGGGGCTTGGCTGTTAACTCGCAAATAGTTTATCGTGAGATTTATTTGCCTATAAATTTAGTATGTAGGTATGTACGTACACGTACAGCTCATAAAAAAACAAAATACATATTATCCAACGGCTCTTATTTATTAACTAGCGACTCACCCTCTCTTCGCTTAGGTTTATCCATAGATTTAACGCGAGCAAAGCCGCGGGTTCCGCCAGTTAAAATAAATAAAATTTCTAAAATAAAAGTTATTGAAGTTACTCCTTATAACATTAGCTATCTGCGAGTGAGCGTCGCGCCATAATCGGTCCAGCCGGTTCAGAGATCGGAACAAACAGACAGACAGACAAAAATTTTATATAGTGCCGTATATAGTTTCATATGCATTTAGTAAAAAGCTGTTGAAATTAAAAAAGACACTTCAATTTTATTTAAATGTATACTTAGATGTATAGACTTATTATTAGGTAGGTACCCATCATCGCTTCGCTCGGTTTCTCCCTAAAAATAAACAAAAACAAAACTATACCACGGGAACCTTGCATTGTTCCGACATAAAAATATTACAGAGGGAAAGAAAAAATATATTTAAAAATATTTTATTTAATCTATCTGTGTTGCCAAATTTCATCCATATATGTTCAGTTTTTTTGGCGTTATTTAGTAACATATATAGTAAACATCTATAAATTTTTACATTTATAATATTATGTAAGATGTCGTGAATTTAACACAGTAGGTAGTAATTTCTTCGCGTGACAAAAGTGTGTTTATGTTTTTTATTGACAACGCATTTGAATATTCATGCATCACGAAGTTCGTACTATTTTTATATCAAATTAATACTCAATAGTTTTTTTAATCCTAGCATTCGAATCTGTTCATTAAATCTTTTGAAAATTTTATTAAAGTAAACATGTTATCGTTACAGAGGTCGAATATATTTGTTTTTTACATTTTCGTGTATCAGTTTGTAACCGCATAACGAGAAAACCAGTACAAAGATTTTGATGAAATTTGATTGTCCAGGTTAACATATAGTATAATTTTTACTGCGGTATTATATCTCATCTCTGAGAAATGTATTATCATCAGCACTTATTAACGTCCCACTGCTGGGCACGGGCCTCCCTCAGTACGAGGGGGATCAGGCCATAGTCCGCCGCGCTGGCCTAGAGCGTGTTGGCGGACTTCAGATGTCTTTCGAGAACTTGTTAAGTTTTCTCAGACATACAGGTTTCCTCACGATATTTTCCTTCACCGTAAGACAAGTGGTAATCATGATAGAAAAGATTTGCACATGAAAATATCAGAGGTGCGAGATCCGGATTTGAACCCGCATCACTCGGATATCCAAGCGACCGCGTTACAAAATTGTATTAAATAATATAAACTACTTTTTATTAGTATATGTCTTCGTACGACGTAACAACTATGCTATGATGATCTTATTTTACCACATACATACCACCAGCCACATACATTTTTAAACAATTTGCATGCTTTATCGAGGAAAAAACCTTGTTAAAAAAACTATAAAATGCGATTCTGCCACATCATTATTAATTATTAATCAAGTAAGTATATTTGTATACACTTTACTTAAGTGTATTATACGTTGGAAGCCTTTATATCAAAAAATAAAGCACAGTATTTTTAGAATATAAAATGAACACATCCAGTTTTTTTCCTACGAGTGCCTAAAAGGAAAACATGTTATTGTACAAACTAAGAGTGACACTATATTTTCATCGGGGCGTCGTTTCTAGACGTTCTTGTTAAACAACATTACCTAATTGATGTATATAATATATTATGAAATTATCAAGACTACTTTTAAATGACTAAAGTAACACCGTCATGCCCTAAAATATCTTTATGAAATAATAATGTTGACGAAATTGTAAGAATATCTATTAGTTGATATTCACGAAGATCGCTAACTTTCTTGTCATAATATACAGTACAGTGAATATAGATTTTGTAATTAGGTAACAAAAAAAAGTACTTATCTGCGGTTTTAAAAAAGTATTACCTACATGTTAAAAAAGAAATTATAATAACGTAATAAAATTGTTTTGATTTATAAAAAAATATGTACGTATACGAAATTTGTGAAAGCCTCCCTTAATTCAGGGTAAGTACATCCCTACAGAATCTGTAGGGATATATCTGTAGTACAGATATATGCCCAAACAATATAAAATCATTTAATATTCAACAAGTTGGAAGTAAAAGCAACTAGTCATCAGATAATCCTCATGAAGGTTGCCTGCCAGCTTTCATCTCACGATATACAGTATAGTGAATTAGTGAAATGACCGTAGAAAATGCGACCCAATTTTCTAAACCATCGAGTTCAAATTACTGTACATAACGTCGCGTGCTACACGCTGATATGGATTATAGTTAACTAGCTTTAAAACCTGACTTTGTTTATATTATAGATTATATTTTTTGAGTGGTTTCTTTTATTTCTTTATTATTTCATTTAAATGCACTTAAAGTTAATCATCGCATAATTTTTGTGTTATCCCAAATTTTTTGTACCTAGTTTAATGTTTTTGATTACATATATATTTTTATCCGTCGATTGAACTTGCGTATCTAATACTTAGTTATTATTGTTGATGTTAGTCTTCTGTGCCTGCGAAGCCTTCACGCGTCTGCAATTGTGTTGATTGAAATTATCATCAAGATAGTTCTACTGAAAACATTTCTTTTTATACATATTTTATACTAGATTATATTTTGGAATTTTCTCGAATTTATTGGATTTTATTGTATATTTAACTCTCCATTTTATTTGTATCAAATTACCTAACTTAGACTATTACGATTTAAAGGAATAGCTAAATCGGTTTTACCGTTTGCACTTAATAATATTATGAAAGTTTAGCCGTCGGTCCTTAGCCTTAACTCTCACAGATTGTTATCAAGTGAAGCGACCAACAAACAGCATTTAATATTTATATATATATATATATGTAGATACACAGGATGAATATTTCTCATGATCGTGTTTTAATGTTGCAATGTCATTCATCTTTAATAAGCGTTTTACTGCCATCGTATCGGTGTTAGAGTTGTTAGGAATTCCGCTACGTAGCGGTTTTTGAGCGAAAACAATATACGTTCATCATTGAATACTTTGCTCGTTCTTCGTGATATCCGGTGACATTACAAATTTTCTAATTATAAATACTAAAGTTTCTTTGTCTTTTTGTCATTCTCTCACGCAACAAGGCAACGTTTTGTATACAAGAAGAACATGACAAATTTGTTTATAAATAATAATGAATTAATTATATATCTACTACGACTCGCCCTCGCTTCGCTTGGATTAAGCGCGAGCGTAGGCACCATGAAGACAGTCGTTAATCGTACCTCTAGAGTTATCAGTGTTTATCTACTATATTATGCATGTATTTTACATACATGCATAATATAGTATATAAACACTGATAAACCTTCCTCTTGAATCACTCCATCTATTAATATACAACGCATCTAAATCCGTTGCGTAGTTTTAAAGATCTAAGCATTCATAGGGACAGACAAACAGCGGGAAGCGACTTTGTTTTATATTACGAGTATGTAGTGTTATTTCCATTTCCTAAGTTCTAATGTCCGGAAACCAAATTCTTAGACTTCTTGAGCTTAACGCATTCATAAAACAATCTCTTCAGCTTTATAATATCAGTATAGATTATAGGTACATATTTATGTTATTCTTTATTTCTCGTTTGTTATAAGATAAAATTGAGAAACGTTTGATAGTTTTAGCTAGAGTTGTAGAACAAGCTTTAAACTTTAAAGTGACATAAGCTACTATTGGTATACCTACTATGGAAAAGCATTAACATGTCAATCTCGAACTAATATAAGTGAAAGCGCAAAGGCAGGAAAGCTGGTATAACAGAAGCTTTAATATATCACTATTTAATTGATTTTAAAGTTATTATGTATGTACAATGCACATATTTTATGTATGTGATAACTTCGCTAATCGTAAACCGATTTTACAACTATTTTACTAAATGAGTTCATAATATCAAGGGTGGTATTGAAATTTCAAGAGATTTCGAAATCGGAACAATTCTATACTTTTAGTGAAAAGCAATAATGTACGTACATTTAGAAATCTGTTAAACTGTTATTAATATAATTCAATACAAACAGGAAATCGTTTAAGTATCCAAGGGCATGTAAAAAGCGAATAAAAAATATATCCATTCTATTCATTTGTACTGAAAAGTAAAATAACATTAAAAATTAACATTTTCTTGCCAACTACAAAAAAATGGTCCATATTATAATGGATCGTATTATTAATCTTACTTCAGTTGAAACTGTTTTTATACAGATTTTTATAATAGGTTTATATTTTTTTAGATTTTTTTATATACTTATTTATAAAAAATGGTCAATTTAAAGTGGTAGTGCCATGTCATACCTTCGGGTAGCAACCGAATGGGCCGGCACGCCCCGTATAGTTCATTAGTACCACTCTCTCACAGAAGACCGGCGTGAAGTGGCAGCTATGCTGTCGCGTTTCGTCCGGTGAGTGAGAGTCCGGGAGGCCCACTCTCCTTCCCCCTCCCTCTTCCCTTCATCCTCCGCCTTCATTCCCCCCTCCCTCCCACTTCCCTCCCTCCTCCATCCCTCCCTTTCCTGAAAGGCCGGCAACGCATCTGCAAGCCTGGCTTGCAGATGTCCATGGGCGGAGGTGATCACTTCCCATCAGGTGAGCCTCCTGCCCGTTTGCCCCCTTTTTACCATAAAAAAAAAAATTAAATATAGTGAATAATGTATGTGTTAAATAGATTGATAAATAGTAAATTGATAATAGATAAAAACATAGATTCAAATGTCCTAGCTTTTCATGAATTTCTTCAAAAAGTGGCGTCTATACTCTATACGTGTAATAATATTTAATATGTTTGTATGTATTTATCTATACTAATATTATAAAGCTGAAGAGTTTGTTTGTTTGGTTAAACGCACGACGCTAATCTCAGGAACTACTGGTCCGAATTGAATTCTTTTTGTGTTGGATAGTCCATTTATCGAGAAAAGTTATAGGCTATATTACATCACGCTATGTATTACAACACTAATAAGAGCGGAGCATCAATGAAAAATGTTACGAAAATGGGAAGGGCGGGCGTTAGTTCTGCGAGGAACTAGGTATACCGTGCGACTCAGAAATAATATAGTTTCCAGTCCTTGGAACGCGTGCGAAGCCGCGGGAAATGCTAGTTATTTTAATATTATAAAACCTCGTTCTACCTATTAAAAAATTATCTTTTTGCATATTTGGTAGGTATATAAAATAGGTCGTAAAGTATTTTTCACCCTCCGAACCTTTTTATATGGTAGAACAACGTTTGCCGGGTCAGCTAGTATCTATACTAATATTATAAACGCGAAAGTTTGTAAGTATGGATGTATGGATGTATGGATGTTTGTTACTCTTTCACGTAATAACTACTGAATGGATTTTAATGAAACTTTACAATAATATAGCTTACACATCAGAATATCACATAGGCTACAATTTATAAAGATATTGTGTGAATTGTCCAAAATATGACGATAAGTATCAAGTAAGTAGTAAAAAATCTACCATCTGCGAGCTATTCTGGCGTGCGCTGCCAAAACCGCTAGAGTTATACATATGTAATGTATGATGGAAATGTTTATCTTAACAAGCGGCTCACCCTCACTTCGCTCGGGATCGTCCCTAAATTTAGCGCGAGCGAAGCCGCGGGTTCCACTAGTAAATATATAAAATTATTCGCCCTACCTAGTTATGTTACAAATTCAAACCAAATCAAAGCCGCAACCGACCCGTAAAATCTATCAGCATCGATAACGCTCTCATTTGTTTCATTCTCCGAAGCGAAGCTGTATTGCATTATTAAATTAAGTGCAATACTTTATTCCATAATCGAAATCTACTTGAGCGTTTAAAATTGTATTTATCGCACGCACTTAAGACGCAATCTGTACTATACTATAAATAAAATTGAAATATCTCTTTTTAAAGTCAAAATAACATTTTTTTATTACATAAATAAAATAAAAAATAAGTAAATACGAAAGTAAGCGGTCCATACTCATAATAAGCAAAACCATAGAATGATAATCTGTATGTTTGTCCGACTTATGTTCGAAATGACTGGACCGAATTTGTTGGGACGTTTCATAACAGATAGCTGATGTTATAAGGTGTTACTTAAGCTTTTACTATAGAACAAATGTTTTTTTTTCCAATAAACATTTTTATTTTATTTTTAATTTATTTACGAATTTGCATAGCAGCTGAGGGGTTGTCCATAAATCACATGACGTTTTTAAGCAACTTTTTAAACGGTACCATGGTACGGTATGGTATGGTAAACAAGGGGCTATTTTCCGCAACTCGACGAATTTGCGCCTATTTTGCGTGAAATCAAATTCCATATATGATCTTAAAGTTATGCTCTGTCGTAATATTGATACATATGAATGATAAGAAATAAATATGTTTTTGTTCCAGGTGGTCGCACGTCGGTCAGATCTCAAGCTAATCGTCACATCTGCAACAATGGACTCATCAAAGTTTTCATCTTTCTTCGGCAACGTACCGACTTTCACCATCCCTGGAAGAACTTTCCCTGTTGAAACCTTCTTCGCTAAGAATGTTTGCGAAGACTATGTGGATGGCGCTGTTAAACAGGTAAGTTATGTAACTTGTGTAAGAGTAAATAAGAAATAACTTCGTAATTTGATAAAATTCCTACATGGGTTAATTTAGTTTATATCAGAAAACATGTTGAAATTCCCGTGGGAATATGTGTATCTAAGACATATTATTACGTTTCTTCTTCTTTTAACGTCGGGAAATCTAATATGACAGAGAAAATGTATACTCTTAGGAATTAACTCATAGTATCTTTGGAAATCATCCACATCGTAGACATATGACTGGATATTTTTGAATTGAACTAACAATATTATAATTTAATATATTAATATTTTAATTTATTGTGAGAATCTATATGTTTCCATATCACCATATAAACTGTAAGTGTTTTTAAATGTACCTTTTTTGTCTACTATTCGTTCCATACAACCGTTAAATTGCTCGTTAAAGCTCTGATTGATTTTACAATCAAGTACAGTTATAGGATACCGGTAAAGTGAAAGATATTTATGTCCTCTGCACTCGATTATGCAGACGTTTTACGATTTCAGAAATAAACCAATAAATTTATGGGAATTTCTATACTATAAAATTTTAATTACGACTTGTCTATGGAATAATAATTACATGGACTTAGTATTCTTTTTTTGTTTTATTAAGTTTCTTCTCTGTACCTATTCTTCAAGCATTTATTTTTGCGTCATTCACTTCATTTTGAAAGTTTTGTTCGTCTATTGTTTTATATTTCTACCCACTATACAATATAACATATTTGAATATAACCTTTAGGGTATTTTTTTTCAAAATCTACACATCACACATCTATAAACTAACCGAAACAACTAACTTAAAGTCAGTAAACCATTACATTGCAATAATTCTCTATTTTTGCCATATCCGGTAATAAAGCCTAGCATATTGCCTATTTGTAACACCAAGTTATAAATATAAAATCAATTATACTAACAACAACGTTCATACAGATTTACATATAATATCTTGTATAGCAAATGGTTAAGACGGATAGTCGCGTATCCAGTCGATTAGTGCATTTTGCAAGTCTAGTCTAGATCAAGTCAATGAACTGTACTGCTTAGTATATTGTACCGATTTACACTTGAATGGTATTCGCTCGTTTCATAACTGCGTTGATATACTCGTAGTATTGTACATAGGTATGATTGAATGGAATGTGGATTTATTTTTTTTATTTTTTAGCTATTTAATCTAGTGTATGTGTGTATATGTGATATTAATTTATAGAAATAAATTATATTTTTTTTTTATGGTAAAAAGAGGGCAAACGGGCAGGAGGCTCACCTGATGGGAAGTGATCACCTCCGCCCATGGACATCTGCAAGCCAGGCTTGCAGATGCGTTGCCGGCCTTTCAGGAAAGGGAGGGATGAAGGAGGGAGGGAAGTGGGAGGGAGGAGGGAACGAAGGCGTAGAATGAAGGGAAGAGGGAGAGGGGAAGGAGAGTGGGCCTCCCGGACTCTCACTCACCGGACGAAACGCGACAGCTTAGCTGCCACTTCACGCCGGTCTTCTGTGAGAGAGTGGTACTAATGAACTATACGGGGCGTACCGGCTCATTCGGTTGCTACCCGAAGGTAACAAGCATGGCACTACCACTTTATAAATAATATGTAATGTGAAGGTAAATATATAAATATGATAAATTTACGTATTAATATCATATACACACACCTACACTTGTTTCCTTAAAATATGTCATTCGGTATTGGCTATACATCTAATAAAATACTAACGTAGTAGAATCCATGCATTGAATATTTTTTTGGAAAATCGTTTTGGAAAACCGATCAGGAAATAAGAAGCAGCTAGTTTGGAATTTGTACGTCTTTTGCCCAAATTGTTATACTGAATTGAGATATCGTACTAAGCACGGGCACTTCATTGACTTCAGTACGAAGTAATCAGGCCATAGTCCTACGTTGTACAAGTGCGGGTTGCCCAAACAAAAAATCTTTAAAAAATACTAACAGTGCAAACGTAAATCTAATAAAGAAGGGATCTTAATAACAGAAGCCTTACAAAGACATCCAAATTGCATATTTGAGAAAAATGCGATGTTCACGACGCGACAGCTAGACAGACGATCGATTACAAAAAGCAATTTTGCTTACTCCCGAGCGTTGAACCTGTGTCCCAAAACAGACTATTGACCTCTACTATCGATACTATCTATCCATCACTTTCAGTCTTTTTCTACGCAATAAAATACGAAGTAGAATGTTACCTAAAGTGCTTTACAAATTTCAGTTCCTTTTGATTAGATTGTTTCTGATATCTTTAATAGTTCTTCTTCGTCTAGATTTAAGACATCAAGACGGTAGGAATATAAGATTATTTTTTTGTTCCATGGTATGAATTCACCATTGTCTATACTAAGTACGCCTTATGTGTTTCTTTCTGAAGGATAACCTTAAAACCGCTCAACCGATTTGCAAAAAATTCGATATGAAAATATTTGGAAATTCAGGTTCGACCCCAACTAAACTAAACATAAAAAGCCAAACTGATAAAACGGTTGAATCCATAAAACCACGGGAAAGTTTCACCTAACTAAAACTGTATAAATATATTTACTTACATAGATGTACATACATACATGCATAATATGTACCTACATACATTTCAACGCCTACTAGAGTCCATTAGCAATATTACTCGGACAAATTGAAACAACAGCACAATTTACTAATTGGTCCATTAAATCTACATATTGCCCACAAATTGCCAGGTTATATTACAAACCACATGTGTATATTGCTCGATGGATAACTAATTAGAATGTTAACATCAATTAAATCTAACATTTTACTTTGTTTATACGTTAATTTATGTCTACATAAAATATAGTTTTCAAGCGAAGCAGGTTCAAATCCGAGTCTTGCATGATTTTTTCACGTGCAAATCATTTCTACAATGATAAGCACAGTAGATGAAAACTTTGTAAAGAAACTTGAGGTTTTATTTAGTTTTCGAAAGACGTTACCGCTATCCCGCACTTGTCCAGTGTGGCGGACTATGACCTGAACCCCACTCGCATTGAAGGGAACCCATTCCCAACAATGGGACGTTCAAAAGAGTTAAATATAGTTCTTTTATTGTTTGAAAGGTTACTTAAGTGTTAGCATTCTTAGATATAAACTTAGAAAATTGATTTAGCCGCTTGTAGGCTCCCATACTGGCATCCTATTACTTTAATGACATTGCAGCTTATCTATTATATTTATATATTATATTTTTATTTAAATACCTATTTTATTTTATTCTTTTCTGATAAGTTATCCATATAGGTTATTGAATACCGATGATATACTACTAAATACCGTGTACAAACAAAGTTCACGTACATACTACTATAATTGATAGAATTCGCTTATAAATATTTCTCTAATTATAACGTTTCTCTAAAGTCAATAAAATAATAATAGCAATTATATCGTAATCTTGCGCATTGTCTCGTAACGTCTTAGATAACGCTTTGATGTATGTACGTACACGTGTTACACATATGACACACGACATGTATCCGCGGTTCACCGCTAACCACGTCGTTGTTTGTTGAGACATTTTAATGTATCTTATTCAATATTGTAAAATTATTAGGTTTATCTATAAATCTAAGTTAAGCTTAAGTAGTATTATGAGATTTTTGATTATCTTTATAAGTTTGTTATATTATAGGGACTTTATTTTAGAGGGATCACATTTTATGTTCGAAAATTATGGAGTTATGGTTGAAAACAAAGTCAAAATTATTAAACTACATAGTGGATTTAGTTTGAGAGCAGGCGAACTCAGTACAATACTTAATGTTACTCATAGTATTTACCTCTACTATTAGGATATTAATCATATTCATCATAGGTATATAATACTTCTAACGACTTACCATCATTATATATCCCTAGTAAGAACAAAAGAAAAGTATCTCACGGGAACAGTAATTTTCCGTGATAAAAAGTATATATATAATATATTCATAGTTTTTTTTTAAAATATAGTCTGAAACAGCTCATAGAGCATAGTATAATGTGCTATTTCTTATTATAGACTGTTTAAGAAACAAACCACCATCCAAACTTTCGCCTTTGTTTATAATACTATTATTAATGTTTATAAGTTACAGGCGTGAACTATTTATATGAGGATAGTCGTGCTAATTCATACAAATACATAGCGTGTTTTCCCTCTTTGATAAGCTATGTGACGTCATAACGTGACGTTAACGTTAACGAATCAATGTGTTATGTGTCCGCACTAAGTTATATATTTAGCTTAGCTTATCTTTCTTATGTTTTTGCTAATGATTTTTTAGTTCAGAAATATTTGTACTCCAGTCATGGATGTTTGTATTTATAATATGTATATATTTAAAATTTATACATATATCAATTATCTGGTATCCGTAACACAAGCCTCGTAGCATACCACGGAACTAGATGGTGCTGTTGTAATATTGTCCCGACAAATTTATATTTATTTATTTATATATATATGCCCTAATATGGCCGGATAGTCGGCTTTACCGACTAGTCGGCCCGTCTTTATGTGTTATCTGAATTTACTTAAAATATAAATTTAACATTTACTTTAAGATAAACTATATATAAATGGAAAATTTTCACTGTCGATGACATTGGTAATTATCTTAAGGACGAGTTCAATCCCCATTCGTTACAAATATTTGTACAGAATAGAAAATATTTGTATACAGAAGTCGAAAATAGACGAAGTTATACAAGCGGTAAACAGTAAGTATGTTTATCGCTTGCACTTTGATCTATTGGGTACTATAAAAATAAATATTCTTCTTCATATATGTAATGGTCTAGCTTTGAGCTAGCTAGCTTGAAAACTAATATTAACATTAAAATAACTTTTTACAAAGGCATGTAATTATATAAAGAATACAGATTTTTCAATATTTTTGTCTATCTCTTTCTACTCGTTAATCTCTTAAACGGCTGGATAGATTTTAACGAGACTTTCTCTTTTTTAGAATAACTTGTGAATTGAGTTGAAATTGAATGATTTATTGATTAAGTTTTTAACTAAAAATGAACGTATTAGATATTTCTAGAAATGAAACTAACATTTATTTTAAAGAAATCACGTTTTGTTTGTATGTTTTTATGTTCTCAATTATACCACTATGATTATAATTATTATAAAAAATACTATCCCTCTACTTGATTTTTCATGTTATGTACATAAATTTTATTTTATACACTTATCTATTTTTTATTATTATTTACTACTTAAAAGTTTTTATTTATTTCTTTAAGAGTCTAAGCTTATACATTATTGCAGGCATTACAAATCCACCTACAGCCAGACGAAGGCGACATTCTGATATTTATGCCGGGGCAAGAGGACATTGAAGTCACCTGTGAGGTAACTGCTAATAAGATAATTGGACATAGTTATGCAAACCAGAACCAACCCACAGAAAGAAAACAGTCATTCTATGATCTGATACGATCGATTTTCATAAAAACTGTATACAAAGTTTGTATAAACCTCTTTCCCAAAAATACCTTATAATATTATAGAATATGTAGATAGCTTTGATCTTCTTAGGATTTATAAGCCACGCAATTTTGGACCTGTGTACTTAACTCAATTTAACCACCATTGTGGGTTGGTTCTGGTTTGCATAACAATGTCCAATTATTTGGGTTTTTACTTTGTAGGTACTTGTTATTTGCTTGCGACGTGCGTTTTCGCACAAGTGTGATGTATATTATGTACTACATATTTTTAGATACGTGATGAATGTTATCTATACGTACTTATAATAATATTCTAACGGAGTCGAATTTGTACATTAAATATATTTTGGAAAATCTTTTTGAAATAGTTATATTGATTTAGATGCTATATCATTAGTTTTTAGAATTGTTGACCGGTCGTCTGTCTGTCTCTAAATCCAAGCGACCGCGTTACCGCTGGGCTACCATTGTCTTTATTAAAGTATATGTGTTTTAAATTTCGATAACATCCGTCAGCGAGAAAGAGAAACAAATATAGAACCACATGCATTGAACCTTTATTGTACCCATTATATTGTAATATTATACTTCGATTAGATAGATAAATAGTAAAAATAATTATTTCAGGTCCTAACAGAACGCCTAGGTGACCTAGACTCGGCCCCGCCGTTGACAGTGCTGCCGATATACTCCCAGCTGCCGGCGGATCTGCAAGCGAAGATATTCCAGCGAGCCCCGCCCGGGCAGAGAAAGTGTATTGTTGCTACGAATATAGCTGGTAAGGTATTTCTCTTTAATCTACATATCGTCGCTATAGAATGAAAACCTCGTATGCCCAGAGATCCAAACTTTACAGGAAACGAAAAAATGTTTAAGTTGTCAATGTTTTTCAAACAAGAGGTTTTCGTTTTACTCCAAATATGGCACTAGTAGTCATGTATTGGGTTTACGGTTTCGCCGTAATATAAAATACGTAATTTTCTTCAAAAATTCAAAAAAAAAATGCATTTTTGACATACGAGATATTCATTCTACAGCGACGATATAGGTTCTTACTTCTTGAATTGTAGCCCAGGTTTCCTGATGAAAATATTGTGAATTTATAAAATAAACAAAAAAACATTTTTAGGCTTGTAGGTATTAATAATGCCAAGAAATTATAATCAAATTAGTGCTATCATAATTTCGTCTAGTAAGACAAAATGACAATTAGTTTAAGTCCTTAAAGGGCTTACAGCCACCAAATTCACCGCCCAAAGTGTATTTTTTTCTTTACTTCTAATTAAAAGTTCCTTCTAATTTTGTATGTGTATTTAATAATTAATTTATTTAAGGTTAAAAGATTTATATTTCAGAAAACGCACACTTGAAATACTGTTATTTTTTCGTTTCCAGAAACATCTCTCACAGTAGACGGGATAATGTACGTGATAGATAGCGGTTATTGCAAGCTCAAAGTGTATAACCCGAGGATTGGTATGGACGCGCTACAAGTACGTCATATTGTTAACTTTATCCTTGTATTTATTGAAGCTATTAATGTATATGTTTAAACAGCCCATATACATATTGATATTATATATACCAAAAGTTTGGATGGATGAATGTTTCTTACTCAATCACGCCAGAACGACTGAATAGATTTAGATGAAAGTTAGATATTTGAATAGCTGTCTGTAACTGTTCCTGTGATATAGATAACAATATTGTAGACTTATAAATCTTATCTTGAAATGTTTACAAGATTACCCTTTTTTAGCTCTATACTATCCTGCGATCAGTTTGAGGAGATTTAACTGGAGATTATTTAATACTAGCGACTCGCCCTCGCTTCGCTCGGGCTCTCCCCTAAATTTAGCACAGGCGAAGCCGCGGGATCCGCTAGTTATGCATATAAACCTTCCTCTTGAATCACTCTATTTATTAAAAAAACCGAATCAAAATCCGTTGCGTAGTTTTAAAGATTTAAGCACACATAGGGATATAGGGACAGAGAAAGCGACTTTGTTTTATACTATGTAGAGATGGTGTATGTCGTGCATGGAACAATTTCCGAACATAAAATTCACTGTAACATAATTTGTAGATAAGACACTGGTAGCCCAGCGGTAACGCGGTCGCTTCGATGACCGAGTGATGCGAGTTCAAATCCGGGTCTCGCACCTCTGATATTTTCAAGTGCGAATCGTTTATATCATCATTACCACTTGTCTTTCGGTGAAGGAAAACATCGTGAGGAAACCTGCATATCTGAGAAAATCTAACAAGTTTTCGAAAGGCATGTGAAGTCCGCTAACTCGCACTAGGCCAGCGCGGTAGACTATTGCCTGATCCCCCTCGTACTGAGGGAGGCCCGTGCCCAGCAGTGGGACGTTAAAAATGGCTGATGATTATGATGATGATGATGAATTTGTAGATATATCCAGTAAGTCAAGCCAACGCGAGGCAGAGAGCTGGTCGAGCTGGTAGAACAGGTCCAGGGAAGGCCTTCTGTCTGTACACCCAAAGACAATTCCAACAAGAACTCTTAGCGGCCACAGTACCTGAAATTCAAAGAACTAATCTCGCGAACACTGTGCTGTTGCTGAAGTCCTTAGGAGTTGAAGATCTACTGGCTTTTCATTTCATGGACCCTCCCCCAGAGGTCAGTTTAATGCCTTGTTTTAGATATTTATTGTAGAAATTTTGGTGATATTTTGTGTGCGAACTATTTTTATTGTTATATTATGTGGATTTGGTGCTGAGGTCGACCCTAGCTACAATCACTTCTGATCTTTTGTGGCTACCTTATAAGTTAATTTAAAGATGTCCGCTTTGTTCTTTTGATTTATAAAACTAAGTAACTTGCTTTGCCAGCGGTTGCATGTTCGAATCCCGCTGGAAGCACTCATTTGTTGAGAACGAATGTTTTTACTCCAGTGTTTTTATTTATAGTATGTATTTAAAGTTAGATAGTATATCAACTATCTGATGTCTGTAACACAAGCCTCGTAGCTAACCACGGAACTAGATGGCGCTGAGTGTAACAATGTCCCAACACATTTATTTATGGGTAATTAACCAAGCCAATGTGTCGGTGTTTAGGACACGATACTAAACTCGATGTACCAGCTGTGGATCCTGGGCGCGCTAGACGGTACGGGATCACTCACGGCGCTCGGCCGACAGATGGCCGAGTTCCCGCTCGACCCGCCCCAGTGCCACATGCTCATCGTGTCCGCAGAGATGGGGTGTAGTGCTGAGGTGCTTATTATTGGTGAGTTGTTATGGTGTTCTGGCTGTCATGTTCCCATGGAGGTCGCTATATAGTGTCACGTGATCAATCAAAGGGATGGGGTGGACTAAGGTACTTATTATTAGTTGGCTATGATAGGGTGGAGGTTTCTCCAAATCCGCCATCGGTCGAGATATTGCTAACTCTACAAAAGCTATAATTGTCAACAATTGTCCATTCCTCTTTGGGTTTAACAGGCAAAAGGCAAAACGAAATATTTCTGTTTTTATTTTAATGTGCATGGGATTATATATTACTTTATTTTGGTGAATGTGGTACCGTTTGTTTTTAAGAAAAAAAAATCATATGAATTACAACGCGTATCAATTTTCACGCGCAAATCATTATTAACAATCAGCTTATACAACGAAGGAAAACCTATTCAATAACCTACTTCTATACTTAATCACCGACTGCCACTAGACCAGAAGCTGATTCTCCTAACATTGAGGGAAGATCTTCGTCCAACAGTTGGAGGATCAAAATAATATTATTCTTATCTTCCCCCAGTGTCAATGCTATCAGTACCATCAGTGTTCTACCGACCGCAAGGTAGAGAGGAAGAAGCGGACTCCGTGAAAGAGAAGTTCCAAGTACCAGAGTCCGATCACCTCACTTTGTTACATCTCTACAATCAATGGAAAGCTAACAAGTAAGATTACAGTGTGATTTTTTTTGGAATCATATGAAATTTGCCTCATAATAGAGAATGTTGATAATCAAAATTTAGTACTTAATTTTTTAATCGAATCTGTACATTGATTTTGTTTTGGAAAAGCTTATTGAAATTGTCATTATTATTGACACAAAGGCTGAATGTATAGTTTTTCTGCTTAAGCTATAATAATTATTTCATTATAAAAGTTGCCTATTCTGATATTACACATTATTTTGGGTTTTTTCTTAAGTTTAACTCTCTGAGTAAAAAGTGATGGAACTAATTAATGTATTAAATAACTAGCATTTCCCGCAGCTTCGCACGCGTTCTTAAGACCTTAAACCAAATTCATTCTAAGTCGCGCGGTAAGAACTAACGCTCGCCCGTCTTGTTTTTGTAATATTTTTCATTGCTGTTCCGCTCCTATTGGTCGTAGCGTCATATAATATAGCCTATAGCCTTCCTCGATAAACGGATTATTCAACACAAAAAGGATTTTTCAATTCAGACCAGTAGTTCCTGAGATTAGCGCGTTCAACCAAACAAACAAACTCTTCAGCTTTTTAATATTAGTATAGATAAAACTATGTGAAGCCTCATCGAATTTTACTTGACCGACTTGATCTACTTCTTAAATACCCATAACACTATGGCCTGATCCCCTCGTATTAAAGGGAGGTCCTTGCCCAAAATACTCATGATCTGATGCCTCTCTTATTGATCGAAGACCCGTGCCCAGCAGTAGGACCTTAAAAAGGTCTGAATATATAAGAATACTAGCTGATACCCGCGATTTCGTCCGCGATGCTTGAAATATTAACAAAGTTTTCCGCATGCGCGCTACGCCGCTTGCCTCACTACTCCGCGAGAAGGAAACATACATCACTGAACACGCAGTGCATATACAAATGGTTGTTTCTTGAAACTTTAATTTTTTTTTATTAAATGAAGATATCGCAATCATTTTTTTTGATAAGGGCTAAGTGTCTAAGAAATAAAACTTTTCTGTTTCATTGAAATCTATCCAGTAGTTTTTCCGTGATGCGCGCACAACTGCAGACCTCTATCATCACTACATGGTATAAAACAAAGTCGCTTTTTCTGTCCCTCTATCCCTATGTACGCTTAAATCTTTAAAACTACGCAACGGATTTTGATGCGGTTTTTTTTAATAGATAGAGTGATTCAAGAGGAAGGTTTATATGCATAACTAGCAGACCCCGCGGCTTTGCCTGTGCTAAATCTAGGGAAGAGCACGAGCGAAGCGAGGGCGAGTCGCTAGTTTTATTAACATAGATAACGTGTGTCGTGTGTGCTACAGCTACTCGTACTCGTGGTGCACGTCGCACTTCGTGCACGCGAAGGCGCTACGCAAGGTGCGGGAGGTGCGCCAGCAGCTGCGCGACATCCTGCAGCAGCAGCGACTACCGCTACGATCATGCGGCGCCGACTGGGATACTGTGCGCAAGTGCATCTGCTCCGGTACGTATGCACTCGCTTAGGGGCCATTCATTTATTACGTAAGACAATTTAGAGGGGGAGGGGGGTCGACCATGTCTTATGTTTTCTTACAAGGGGGTGGGATAGTTCTTACGTAAGATCAAAAAAAAATCGCAAAGTTAAAATTATACTTTGAAAAAGCGCGCGCAACCGAGCGAAAGGTACTGTACCTTTAAAATTACAAATGAACACCTTAAAAAATTGTTACTTTGACAAAAAAACATTAAAATATACCAAACGTGTATTCATTTTTTCTTTTAGAGTCTTACGTAATAAATATTAAACAGGGGAGAGGGGGTCGGCATGTTCTTATTTTTTTCTTATAATAGGTAGGAGGGGGTCAAAAACTAGCGAAAATAGTCTTACGTAATAAATGAATGGCCCCTTAGTAGTGTTGCTAATCTAATATATATAAATCACGTGTCACGTTGTTTGTTCCCGATGGACTCCTAAACTACTTAACGGATTTTAATCAAATTTGCACACACACTTATTTTTTACGCTATAATATATTTATATGTTATATATTTTCTGTACGTAGAAAGATGCGTTTTGATTACCATACGTTGTTAAACGTTACATTACCTATAAATTAAAACAAAGATCACATAACCTATAATAATTAATTAATATTCGTTAAAGTTAAATTCATTTCATTACTATTTCAATATAGTTCTTATGCAGTTGTCTTAAGGCATAATTTGGCGCAAGTGACTCGTGACTAAAATATTATACGGTATCACGAAGTGTCAAGCGCGGCAGTTGTCGTCCATAGTGATTACATTCTCTTTGTTGTAGTCATATTATATGTAATAAAAATAAATTAAAAAATAGCGCTTGCTTCTGGAAATAAATAACAGACCATTTGATTATTTATAAA
Organism: Boloria selene; assembly: GCA_905231865.2. NCBI lineage: Eukaryota > Metazoa > Arthropoda > Insecta > Lepidoptera > Nymphalidae > Boloria > Boloria selene. The sequence continues at coordinate 1,717,559 of HG993145.1, forward strand.
TAGCAGGTTATTTTTTCACGCCTACGCCACGCCTTTTTTTTATTGTTGGGAAATACATTGACGCATACCACAAGTGGTTATGTAGGAGTCACTGGCCAGAAAAGCCAGTACCCATTTTCCGTCTTAATGCGGTGTCGTAGGATGATGTACACATTCTACTACGACGCCCGACAGCTCTGCTGAAGCAGAGCACATAGTCGCCAGGTTGCTCCATAGTCTACTCTGCTCTCAGAAGTACTAGGAGCAACCCGCGTGACACACCGCCCACCTAAGTGGGTAACCTCCTTGAGTGGTTCTTTTCTTTTCTTTTGCGTAAACCCTATGGAACTTCTTCGTCTGAATAGAACGCTTCGTTGAAAACTTACATACTGACATCTAATTTAAATTTTATAAATTCTTAATGTATATAATTCTGCGTGTAAGAAAAATTTACAAATTTAAAAAGACCTGTTTAATCTGCCCACACTTGGCCAGTGTTAAGCTATGTACGAACTAGTCCCTTCCGTATATAAGGATTTTCCAGCTGTCGGACGTTCAATAGAACTGAATGCATCACAATGCAATCTTTAACATTTACATATAAAAGTAGTTCCTTTAGTGTAATACTAGCATTTTCCGCGGCTTCGCACGCGTTCTAAAGACCGGAGACCAAATAGTTCCTGAGTCGCGCGGTGCAGTACCTGTTTTTGCAACATTTTTCATTGATGCTCCGCTTCTATTGGGCGTAGCGTGATGTAATATAGCCTATAGTATAGCCTTCCTCGATAAACGGACTATCCAACACAAAAAGAATTTTTCAAATCAAACCAGTAGTTTCTGAGATTAGCGCATTCAACCAAAGAAACAAACAAACAAACTCTTCTGCTTTATAATATTACTAGCGACTCGCCCTCGCTTCGCTCGGGCTCTTCCCTAGATTTAGCACAGGTAAAGCCGCGGGATCTGCTAATTATGCATATAAACCTTCCTCTTGAATCACTCTATCTATTAAAAAAAACCGCATCAAAATCCGTTGCGTAGTTTTAAAGATTTAAGCGCACATAGGGATATAGGGATATAGGGACAGAAAAGGCGACTTTGTTTTATACTATGTAGTGATTATTTGATCTTGAACCCTGCAGCATATTTCCAACAAGCGGCTCGTCTAAAAGGCATCGGGGAGTACGTGAACTGCCGCACGGGCATGCCTTGCCACCTGCACCCCACGTCTGCGCTGTTCGGGCTGGGAGACTCCCCCGACTACGTGGTGTACCACGAGCTGATGATGACCAGCAAGGAGTACATGCACTGCGTCACCGCTGTGGACGGCCGCTGGCTGGCTGAGCTCGGGCCCATGTTCTTCTCCGTTAAGGAGACTGGCAAGTGAGTAGTTTCAGGGTTCGTACTCGATGGTGTTAACTTTAGGCTGATCTCCATCTTATTTAAGAGAGGATACGTGCACAAACAGTGAAATGTTAAAAATACGTGCCCAACAGTGGAATGTTAAAATGGGCTGAATACTGCTCACGCTCCGATGGGACAACAGTCCAAACTCAAAGAGATCGAACATAAAACCGTTGTAACACATGTTTTGCTACTTAAAGTCACACCACCAACTTCCCAACACTAAAGTATGTTAATGATTATTTCTTGAAGAAAACTCCAAACAATACTTATTTCGTGCCCAGAGTGCAAACTGTTCATGCTAATCGTTAGACCATCAAAACGACTATACACAATCCAATAATAAATATTAATCCAATATAATATTTACATAATATACCACTATTTCAGAACAAACCGCGACAAACGCAAAGAAGCAGCAGTTCACCTCCAGCGTATGGAAGAAGAGATGAAGCAAGCGGAGATGAAGATGGCAGAAGATAGAAAGAAGAAAGAACAAGACGTGCCAGTGAAGCAAGAGATCGCGACGCCCGGCCTCGCCACCCCGCGCCGCACTCCGCAGCGACTTGGCTTGTAGTATTTTATAGTTCTCGAGGCGTAAGCTCAGTGGGTAGTGACCCTGCTTTCTGCGCCAGCGGTCGCGGGTTCGAGTCCTGCTGGGGGCATACATTTGTTGAGCACGAATGTTTGTACTCCAGTCATGGATGTTTATATTTATAATATATGTATGTATTTAAACGTATATATGTGTAGTATATCAACCATCTAGTATCCATAACACAAGGCTCGTACCGTACCATGGAACTAGATAGTGCTGTGTGTAAATGTCCCAACATATTTATTTATTTATTATTTATGTGAGTGATAGCTAATAGCCAATAGCCGCGCATCAAAAACCAGTTAAAACAGATTTAAACCACCTCGCAACGCGCTACGCCTTCGGTCGTGCCTATCCGTACACTGCACTCACACAAATGCAAAGCTGAGCTTATGCCTCGAGAACTGCAGTTTTTTTTTAAGTAATACAATGGTTTTTATAATAAATGGCATAAATAATAGCCTATTGTCTCTTTTTGCCAATTTTGTTTTATTTAAGACGTGTGACGTACTTTGCAATGATTAGGAGTTTCATTTTATGCGAATTGTTGCTCGATTTAATCTACGTTACAGTTTTTAGACTGTGTGCCAGAAAAAAAACAAAGCGTCAAATACATTTTATCCTAATACCTCAATAAAATATACTTTCAAAAAATTCGATTATACTAAGGCTTTCTTATAATTTATAATGATCGATTTAAATAAAGTAAATGAACGAACTTATAAAAAAAATCTATTAAAATGCTAAACATTATTGATGTTTTATAAAATTCTATCAATTCACTTAACCATGAACAGTTAATTTAAAAAATGTCTTTGAAATATATGTATCGTGTTGTATTTACTATTCAGCCCTTTTTTAACTTCAAACTGCTGGGCTTCAATTTGAAAAAATCAGAGGTGCGAGACCTGGGATTTGATCCCGCTTTACTCGGGCCCAAGCTTGTCACCACTAAGCTTCCACTGCCTAAAGAGTATAATATGTAGATATAACTAAAATTCTCTCTTAACTTTAAAAGCTAACCTATTCGATAACTGTAAGGTACTTTTAATTGCAACCACTTAAAATACACAAACTAAACTTAGATGGCTTTAAATAAATAAAATTATGTATGAACAATATTTTATTTAATTCATAATTACAATCTACAACTAAGATAGGGATGGAAGCGGAAAAAATCTATTTTACATTTAATTTACCATTTGCAAAAATATATTTCTTTTTAATAATATTAAATATATTAAACAGTGGACTTATCACGTTAGTTCAAATACACACCATATGGCTTAACTTCTCAACAATTTCATATCCTTTGGCTCTGTTTTTGGATTTTGTTAAGGAGTAACTTAACGTCCTATTCCATATTGAATGGCCTTCGGAAACTTACTAAGTTCTCTGAGACATGCAGGTTTCCTCACGATGTTTTCCTTCACCGTAAGACAAGTGGTAATCATGATAGAAATGATTCGCACATGAAAATATCAGAGGTGCGAGACCCGGATTTGAACCCGCATCACTCGGTTATCCAAGCGAGCGCGTTACCACTGGGCTACCACTGTCTTATATAGCATTAAATTACAATTATTTTAAATAAAACAATCTTTTCGAATTTTGTCGCAGATTCGTTTTTATTGTTGGATACCGAATGCTTCAAAAGCTTTACAGTAAACGTGGACTTAAGAATTTATAAGTCTTAAAGTCTATATAAATATGTAAATATTTTGTGCACTCCAGACTGTATTGGATTTGTTTAATATAAATTCTGGCGAAAAATGAAACGAGTTTATTCTCTCCATAAAACCTCTTAAGAAAAAAAAATTAAGACAGCGATTCAAAACGAACCTTTTTAATAGGAATTTGAAGAAAATTGTAGTTTTCATTAGTATTTTTTGTAACTAACACAATAAGTCCACACAAGACGCTATGTATTTTAATGCATTTTCTTTAAGAAAACGAATTAATTAATTATTTTCAAAAGATTCTAATACTTTACAAAGTAGGTAGTAAAGCCGTACTTTATTTGACAGAAAACTATTTAATAGAAGGAAATATACATAATTACTATTAAAAATATATTCTTTTTACAATACAAATCTAATATGAAAAACGTTACACATAACATACATACACAACGCTTGTTGATACAGCATTAATGTTGTACAAAAAATCAGAATAAAATAGATATCATATATATAGAAATACATATTTAAAAAAATAATGTTGTAAATAAAATAGATATGGTATATGTAGAAATACATATTAAAAAACCAACATTAATTGCAAATAAATTAACCGAATGAACATATATTTAATTGTACATACGAAAATATTAAAATATAGATCCCATGGGAATTGAACCACCGATCGACGCTGTAGACATTCGAACCTGCATACCATGTAAAATTCCCAAAAGTTGTACATAGAATTACTACATTTTAAAATTTTGCAAACAGCTCCATTAATGATATAAGGTTATGAGATCTAATGACTAAAAAAAACTAATTTTATTTTTTTAAGACTTAAAAGCAGTAAAAAATTTCAATGAACCATCATTTCGAAGAAAAATTGCTAAAATAGGATAAAAAATGTGCAGGAATTGATAAATATTTCTAAAATTTAAATAAAATCTACTTTTCAAGAAAAAACCTACATTTAACTAAAGATACACTAACTTCACTTACCTTAACTACAATAACACAAAGTAGTGTAAAAAAAAATTTTACAGGTGTTTTTTGCTCTCTCTCTAAAACATCTCGTCACTATCGAGGTAAATCTTAATTATTTAATTTCACTAAATATAAATATATTATATAATTAATCAATTTTCTTAATAAACACAAGTAAAGGCACAAATTGATTTTTATGAAGATGTTCCAAAAAACAATTTATAAATACACTTTTTAGCTTCACATTAAATCACTGACGGTATTGATACTATCAGAAGAAATTGTTTTTAAAATAATTATTTTATAATAAAATTATTAATTAAAATTGCAATTATCTTTTTTTTACATAGAATTATTAGAAATTATTATTAGAATAGAATTTTTACTCTAATTAAAGAATTGAAATTAAACAATTTTTATTTATGCAAGATTATTTTAAAAAAATTAAGCATGTAACATATTTCTTATGAAATATTATTAATATATTTATGTATTAGCCAAAGATTGAAAAAAAAATTTAATTCATTTTTTCCAAGAACTTTTCTCAAAAACTAAGTTGATATTATTAACAGATGAATTAAATTTAGTTTTAAATTAAATGTATTTAATATTAACATTATTATTGCTTCAATTAATTATTGCCTTAAAAATACTTTACTTGTAACAGTAATAATAATAACTTGTAAAACTTTATAAATATAATCTGTTGCTTTTTTCTTTACTTAAAAAAAATTGAATTAAAAAAAGAAAAGGTTTACATAAGACACTGAAAAAAACTTTTTTAAGCATTTGTATAATTTTGATTAATTGCAATACTTTATTTTACCAAAAAACATAAAAAATTGGTGTCATTAATGAATCTAGTCTAGAAAACTTGTACTGGTTTGTAATCAACTTCATTATTCCAAATAAGTTCTATAGTTCAATTGTAACAGACATTACCTTCATTAAAAAAATATTTATATATTTATTTATTTTTAATATTCTTTGCCATTTCTTAATTATACACAATCAATGTTACCAAAAACAATAGTACATAATAAAAATTCACACATATATTAAAAATATTTTAAAATACCAAAATTAAACTAGAAATAAACTACATTAAAAGCCCCTTTCAGAATATCAATGACACTACCATATTGCTTTCAGAATGCCCTTTTCTTATATAATTTCAACTATTTTTAACTCTAGACAAAAAAAACAAAATAAGAAAAAAGTTATTTTGACAACCAAACAGAAAAAAAACCAAATAATAAAAATATTAACATTTTTTAAACCTTTTTGCGACTAAAACCTACACTTTACAGATAAAATCAGCAATTTAAAGCTACGTTTAGGCCATGTTTTTCTATATACCTCTGTCTTGCTTCGGCTATCATTTGGGCTTTTCGTTCTTGGAAGCTCATTTGCCTTTCTTTGGCAGATTTTGGGAATACTCCCGTCGGTACAGGGATTATATACTTGGGTTGAGCTGTGGATGTGCTTGGTTGGGGTTCGATTACCGGTTCAGCCTCCGGAGTATAAGGTGTGAGGCCCTCGAGGAAGTTAGTTATCGTTACATCTACACTACGGGTTTTTTCTGAAATAAATTATTATTTTATTTTATAAATTAATCAGTTCTATTTCTGACTATGAAACTCTCTAAAATGAGTTGTCAGATTTTATTTTTAAACAAGAGATGTCATACAAAATCGCAATTAATTTATTCTCACATTATGTATATTTTTAGTTACAGTAACTTTAAATACTTGTAAAAGATATAAAGAAGAATGAATTAATAATCTTACATATAGTATTATATTTAGCCTTTATAAGGTCCTGGACTACTCCTAAATAAAGGACTATCAGGCCATAGTCCATCACACTATTCAAGTGAAATCACAGCCATGTTTAAAATCCTAATAACTCACCAAGTTCCTTAACAATATCTTTTAAAGGCACTCTCGGCAAGATCTCTTTGACACGGTTGGCTCTCTTCATTAGTTCACTTTGCTGTTGGGTCCTGCGTTTGATTTTAGGGCCTCGGTTTAAATCTTCCCACGTAGACTCTGAGAGTTCCACCTATGAAGTAATAGCATGAAACTATAATAAATTCAAAGTTGCGATAAATGAGTTTTTATTCAGTTAAAATAGTTAGTTGAAAATTAGCACAAAGATATTAGGTTTTTTTTTATCATTTTAAACATTTTATCTTTAGAAAAGTGTATGATATCTATAATAGTGTTATTTTTCATTTATACTAATTATAACTACAGATTATAGATTACCTGCAAAGCTTCAGAAATAACCCGTCTAACCCGTTCCACAAATTCCTGTTCATTCTCATCCTTCCTCTCCAAAGTCGGTAGGGCTCTCAATGTGAACACAGAGTATGGGGTCCACAGAAACCATAAGGCGTCCCTCCATGGAAATACATCCAACTTGTCATAGGGGCGGTGTACAGTGACATTTGTATAGGGGCGTTCAATGGCTGAAAATAATAAATAATAAATATGTTGGCACATTATTACACACAGCGCCATCTAGTTCCGTGGTAAGCTATGGAGGAAGCTTGTGTTACGGATACCAGATAGTTGATATACTACATATTATATAAGTTTAAATATATACATATTATAAATAAAGATACCAATGACTGGAGTACAAACATCCGAGTTTAACAAATGAATGCCCCCAGCTGGACTTAACCCGCGATCGCTCTCGCATGAAAGTAGGGTCACTACAAAGTGCGCCAAACATGTCGTCTATATTATAGCTATAAAATACGATCTTGGAAAACTAAAAGACTTCATTAATATAATTATGTAGTCTGTGAAATTACTTACATTGTATGTACTAGATAAGAGGACTTCAGACAAGTTTAATATACAGATAAGTCATAAGTAAGATCAAAATGAAAATAATCACTTACTTATAGCAACAGGTTGGACCCTATTGCCAATGGGGAAAGACCAGTCGGTAAATCTCAGAACAGCTTTCCCATTGGTTGGACCTCCTTCAGGTTGCAAGAGAACTGGTTTACTCGGACACTCTGTGAAGTGTTCTCTGAAATTTCAATATTACTTTATAATTTTTACATTTTTTTGTTTCTGTATCTGGACAGACTAAGGAAATAAAACTTATTTTATGTATAGAAAATCTATATTATATAATTATATTATCTGCGGTCTCCACGAGTTACATTTAATTGTATTGAATAGATAAATAATAACTATTGTTATTGATCTTTAAATATAAATTTTACTTACTTTCTTACGAATTGAGCAGCATTTCTAATACCAAGGGCAGATGCAAAAAATGGTGGTACTTTCCATTTTCTTAACTAAAATTATTAGAAAAATTATTAATGATTATTAAATAAATGCTTAAAACTTAACAAATGTTTACTAAAATTAAACTAAAGTAGGTAAATTATATATCATTACAAAGTTGTAAATTTCGACCTTGAATATCACTAATAAAAAGTATGACAATTTTGTGATAAAAAAATTATAATTGCACTAAATTATAAATAGCATCTATAAGGAGTTTTAGTATTTATTAATAAACGTAAAATAGAATACATACACTAATTGTTCCAAACATATGAGCGGCAGCCAAAGAGTCCAAGCAAGACACATAGTTAGCTACCAGTAAACTGCTCCGTGGGTCTTTACTGCCCTTCACCTTTACATATACTCCTGCAATAATATAACTATTGGAATAATAGACTATTTATGGGAGAAATGACTTTTAATCCCATTATTAATTAATTTACTCAAAAATTTATCATATTAAAACAAAATCTCATAATTTGGTTTGAATCTAATCCAAAATCTATTTGCTTGCATTAAATCTGGTACGAATATAAGCTTACCGAACGTCCAACACGCCAAAGTAGATAATAACTGTCTCACAGCAGATTTATTAGGCAGTATGATTGATGCAATCCAGAGTATTAATGCTAACACTATTCTCAAGGACATCAAAACGAAACCAAAGGGAAAATATAAAAGAAACTGGAAAGCATTTTCCCCGTTAAATCTGTAAAATACATATAAAATAGTAAAATATTATAAAACACTGAAACATACTACTTTCCCTTGAAATAAACACAACTGGTTTACCTTTCTTCGTTGATAAGTTTGTCCACTGTTAATGCCATTGTTTTATGTAAGTTACATCAAAAATATTTACAATTTAATATATTACGTTTTATTTTAGCCACAAGTGTGAAATAATAAAGAATTTAGCTATATAATATCACGAAATTATAAAGAATACGACAGAAACTACCACAGAGTATAACAAACATAAAGCTAAAGATTAAAGAACAAAAAAAAAGTAAATATTAAATTTAAAAGTATAATATTCTCTATGCTAAAGAATAAGAAATGTTTTTGGCACATAAAGGAAATTTTTAAATATCAGGTATTCATAGGAATGTAACAGGAACCAAATTAATGAATTTATCATAATATAGAAAATAAATCACAAACCATTGAATATATAAACAAAACCATTTTTTTAATTTCTGAGGCAACTTCTGTTAAAAAATCTATTATAGTTTATCAAATTGTAAAATAAAAACGTCAGTACTCAGTCGTCAACTCGTCACCCGTAGATAAAGAATGTATTAGATAAGCTAATAGGCAATAGCTATGAAAGTGAAACTATTGAACTGCGAAGGAACGAGATACACATACTATGTAAGCAGACAAAGGAAGAAAAAGGATAACATTATGATGTTCTATCTCTGTCAGCGTGTCACATAATATTAATACAGTTCGCGTCACGTAAAAAGAACGCTGGAAGAAGGTGGTGGGGGGTGTGTTTGCGCATGGGTACATTCGCATACGAAATTACTAAACCTATTCTTTTTTTTTGAACTAGTCTTTCGCTCGCGACGTATATTAGTTATTAGCAGGTACATTTAAAAATATATTAGATAGAATGTTATTAAATAGAATTCTATTAATTAATAAAATATGTTTGATTCAATGTAGAATGTTTATCTACTTACAAAAAAATTGATTAATTCCTTTAATATATTTTTTTTAATTATTCACAGCATTATTATCAGACTCTCTCTTTATACAACAATATACGTCATAATTTTTTTTTCTATTTTTTATATAAAACTATTTCGTAATTAATAACTTTTGTGTGCGCGATAGTATTTTGAACTGACGAACCAATAGCGAGCCGGAAAGCATGCGGCGCATCCATTGACGCCCCGCGCCCCGCGGCTTACCACCAAATTGGCCGATAAATCGCCTCTGCGCAACTTGACAGCCAGCGTTCTTTTTACATGAAGCGAATTATATTATTGTTTATCCTCGGGTTGGGGCGCAACAACTGAGTCGACTAGTATCAAAGGTGGCAATGTGACTTTAAGACAAATGTTGGTAAATTCAAAAAAACGGATTGTTAGTTTTGTATCTCGTTTGTAGTTACAAAACTCATTTAAATAAGATCTTAGGTAAATAGCAGGATGAATTAATGCTATATTACCCTAATTCATTGTATATCAGTTTTAAATACTATTTCAATTTTGAAGATTTCCGGCTTTGATGCTATTTTTTTAAGAATGCCGTATTTGAAATTGAGTAAGGCACAGATAACCGTTTTTGATACTATAGATGTTATTCCAGAATTAGGGTTGTCATACAAGCATGGAACGACTCTTTATTTTTTGGCATAGTATATTGTAATTAAAAAATAATGCATTTGGCAGTTACAAAAAATCTTTATAATTAACTTATGAACTAAAAAATAACTCTAAAAAGTTTTTTGAGTATTTTTAAACTAAATTTAAAATTATATGCGCATGTCATGTCATGAGCCATTGTTAAAGTAGCACATTTTAGTGCTTTCGAATTACTCTATCGAGTAATGATTTCACCGAGTTTCTAAAACAAAAAAATAATAATACTACAATATTATACCCTTTTACATGACAAGAATTGACAACCCTACGGGTAAACTTACTTCAATTCCTTATCCCGGTTTCTTGTCCAATTTTCTGGATTCCTCTTGAGTTTCCGTGTAAAACTATTTATTACTAAAGGGGGGTGACTTTCCATAATACTACTTCCACTGCTTTATATTAGTTTAAGTCACAAAAACACGTAGAAAACATTAAAATTCACAGAACGAAATGTTCCTGCGGCCGTTACGAAACGCAAATGAACTCTCGCTTCTGATTGGTTGACAGCGTAAGATTGCCGGGTTTGATTTCAAAATTTTACAGATTGCCGGCTTTGAGGCTGATGTCAGTTTTTGACCTGCTTTTACTATGGTTTATTGCTAGTTCTCAACCGTATACTCCAAGGGAAACGTTTTTGATCAAATCAATCTGAGTCGCCGTATCATTAACTACTTTTTGTCAAAATTTTCAGATTGCCGCCTTTGATACTAGTCGACTCAACTATCAACAATAATAATAAATATTAAATGGAACGCATTAGCCACCAAGCAGTACACCACCAATGTTCCAACCTTCTATCACTACAGTTTGATATTCCGCTTTTATAACACACAAATTAGTGAACGTTAAATTACTTCAAGTAGTGACTAGTGAGAGTCTGTTAATACTTTAAAAAAATGTATGAAACGTATTAATTTATTTTTTCTTAGCGGATTAAATATACTACACTGAATCAAACCTATTTTATTAATTAATAGAATTCTATTTCATGAAATTATATCTAATATATTTTCAGTGTACCTACCAATAACCAATATACGTCACGAGCAAAAGGTTAGTTCAAAAATAAAAGAATATGCTTAGTAATTTCGTGTGCAAATGTACCCATGCGCAAACACACCCCTACCACTTTCTTCCAGCGTTATTTTTACATGACGTGAACTGTATATGTATGTTGTATTTATAATTCTATACTGTTTAGGTAATTTTAAAAGCTGAATAATTTGTTTGTTTGTTTGGTTGAATGCGCTGATCTTAGGAACTACTGATCCGAATTGAAAAATTATTTCTTCTTACGCCAGTTGGTAGCTCTGCGACGTATTGTTTTCCAGCCTTTAGAAAGCGAGTGAAGCCGCGGGAAAGTCTCGTATTATAATATATTCGTATATATACATTATTATCTAAACTGTGATATGTGATATAAAGAGGAAAGATCTTACTTAAACTAAACTTCATTCGCTAAAATAATTAATAAGCTCCCTAGAATAGAGTAAATATGCTACTTGTTAAAAATCAATTATCAAACAAAATGCATAATTAATAAATACAATGAGTTGTAATGTTGTCAGCGAAAATAAAAAATATTTTCCTACATTTGATGGAATTTGTTGTTCGTAACATAAACTAGTTCCTTAGGTTGACTTTTGTTTTTTTAATAATTGTAATGCCTCAATAATTGTATTTTGTATCTTACTTAAAGATTTCGTAAAGAACTAACTATTCTGCCCAACTAAGCGCAAAAGCGGTATCTCAATGAAAGCTAGTTTCGAGATAATTGGAGTTATGTGAAAATAGTTTTTTTTTACTTTTCAAATTTTTATTTCCTATTATGGTATTCAAATATACGCTTCGAATACTCTTAGTAATTTAAGGCAAAACTGAGATAAGAAAATCTTTCTTAAGGTTTCTTTATATTTTTTGAACAAGATAGCGTTAAAAGGCTTACTTCATTAGATGCGTATTTTTAGAGCTATCCGATGGCATAAAAATCAACTTAACGATTTTTTTTGAGATACCGCTTTTGCACTTAGTACGGCAGTATTAGAATTTAGAAGTCACTGAATTCAAGCTATACTGATCAATCTAATTGGCTGCCAACTAATCAATCCTGTATTTTATCTAGACATTTTGAGAAGATGTTTTTCTGGCCCAAAAATTTAATAGCAGTTCATAATAATAATATGTGGAAATTTTATGTAATGAAAATATGTTTTTATTTGTATCCGTTTCCTAATTTTATCATAAAAAGTGTTATAATGTTATAAATTTTGTGTTAACAATTTCAAATAACAGTTAGGTATTAGTTTATTAAAATAAATATTTTAAATAATTTTACGCTTAGTTGTTTATTAAAATTACATTAAAGCATTGGGCAAGCAATTGTTCTGATCTGTCTGTGAGCCCCAGATGTATTTATTTGTTAGTAATATACTGATACCCATATTCTGTAGTCTGTCTCGCTCACGTATACGTTAATAGCACGTCTGTTCACTGTTGATGCTATATATATAATGTAGGCTCTGTGCATAGATGACTAATAAAAGCTCTGTGTACGATACATCACCTGACTGCATGATTAAAGTGACAGTGACGTATGTCGTATAGTGATGGAAATTATTGAAAACAAAGAAATTAAAGGATAATTAAATTAAATAAATGAAATTGTTTATTTAAATTTTATATAGGTATGTAGCAAAATACTCTAAGATTTAAACTGCGTATACTTATGAACCTGTGTTCGTGAGCGGATCTGGTTTTCGTCTTTGAAAATTGTTGTCGAATACATTGTTTTGAACCACATAATGTCTTCATCAGAAGAAAATATGCCTTCAGATAACGAAGGAACATCTAAAAGAATAGAAAACCGTGATGTCGATAATGAAAGAACGCAAGGTCCATCGTCATGGTCACCGCCTACTTCTTCGACCTTAGCACAAGTGGAAGAGAAAATGCGACGTAAATTACAATTCTTTTTTATGAATCCGATCGAAAAATGGCGAGCCAAGCGTAAATTTCCCTACAAGTTTGTAGTTCAGGTAATTAAAATCGTTTTAGTTACACTTCAACTTTGTCTGTTTGCACACAACAGATATAATCATGTTAATTACACTTGGGACAACAGAATCAGTTTCTCTCATTTATTCCTACTTGGCTGGGACTCGACTAGAGAGATAAATGCATACCCACCAGGTGCAGGACCCTTAGCTGTATACAAAGTGGATGAATTTTACAATGCTCTGGACTATGCTTATGCTGGATATTCAAATTTAAGCAATGCTATTGGCCCATATTCATATAATAATGAAGATAATAATAAAACAGACCCTCAGTTTTGCACCTACACTTACAAGAAAGGCATAATTCATGGGTTCAACGAAAGTTATGAATTCAACTCTGAACTAATATATAAATGTGTAAATTTTACAAATGGAGAAAATGAACTTTTTAAATCACAAAAATTTATAAAAAATGTTGGCTTGGAAGTGGATTTCGCTGCACTGGTTCGCGCTGAATTAATGTTTTCCTTGAAAACTATAAACTTTAGAGCTGCCGGGCCAATAACACCACCAGACTGTTACAGGTTTGATGTGAAGGTTATTTTTGATAATGAAGATCATGATGGCCAGATGTCACTGGTTTTAGATGCTCAACCATTCAAGTTGACATGCAAAGGTGACAAGGCATATGTTACTAACAATGAATTAGACCAGATTCTTAGAAGTGTACTGAACATTTTTGTCATAATTATTTGTAGTGTTTCACTTATATTATGTAGCAGAGCAATCTATAGAGCACAACTACTAAAGGAATTGACAGTAACATTTTTCAGACGTGCCTATAATAAGGAACTAAGTTTAGATGGTCGATTAGAGTTCCTAAACATTTGGTATATTATGATTATTATCAATGATTTTCTCATTATTATGGGATCTGCAATAAAGGAACAAATTGAAAGAAATCAATTTACTAATGACCAGTGGAATGTTTGCTCCTTATTCTTAGGTGTAGGGAACTTATTGGTATGGTTTGGTGTTTTACGGTATCTTGGCTTCTTCAAGACTTATAATGTTGTTATATTGACATTGAAGAAAGCTGCACCAAAAATATTCAGATTTTCTTGTTGTGCTCTTCTATTATATGCCGGTTTTACATTTTGTGGTTGGCTTGTACTTGGTCCATATCATATGAAGTTTAGGTCTTTAGCAACTACTTCAGAGTGTTTGTTCTCATTAATAAATGGAGATGATATGTTTGCGACATTTTCTATAATGTCCAAAAAGTCACCAATGCTTTGGTGGTTCAGTAGAGTATATCTATACTCTTTTATAAGTTTATACATTTATGTAGTTTTAAGTTTATTTATTTCTGTAATAATGGATGCTTATGATACTATTAAACAATATTATAGTGAAGGATTTCCAAAGAATGACTTACAGCAGTTTATAGGTGAAGCAAATATCGAGGAAGTTTCTTCTGGATTGTATAGAACTCAAAGCTCATCTTCACTGAACGAAGCTATGAACTCCTTATTTTGTTGTAATTTCTATAGGCGTGCATATTCTAAAATCGGAGGTGGAAATTCGAGTGTCAATTTACTTTAGACTTTATAGTGTTCTAAATATCAAGATGCTAAATTCTCATGTAAATAACTATTTATTAAGACACATGCAAGTGTTCAGTTTATATATAGATTATTATTTGTATATGCTAGGAATGTTTTTTTATGATAAGTCATAAGGAGCCAAATTGAAATCACCAAAGAAAAAAGGAAAAGGTGACCATATTTTTGTAGGAATAAAGTTAGATCTTCAATCAAATGAATTTTTTAGGACATTATATGAAGTACCAATGTAGGTATTCTATTTTGTGGTTATATTTGTAGCATAATATCAACATAATATGCCATATTTGCATGCACGTTTACAATAAATTGTTTTTATGATTTTATGTCAATTTTTTTATTTTTCCTTTGTCCATACATAATCAAATCAAATCAAAATATTCTTTATTCAAATAGACTTTTACAAGCTCTTTTGAATCGTCATTTTTACATTATTAAAATTAAATGTCAGTCTGTAAGTCTGTGAGTAAGCTACCACCGGCTCGGAAAGCTGTTCTGCTTAGAAGAACCGGCGAGAAACTCAACAGTTGCTCTTTTCAAAAAAATATTTGATAACAATATTGCATTACAATATTTATCTATTTATCCTACGTGAGACACAACCAGACATTAATCCCACACATTTACATCTACTAAGTATTCCGTGATGGTGTAATAAGCCTTATTCAGTAGCGTATTTTTAATTTTAGATTCGAATTGCTTCAATAATATAATACATTGAATATTTTTTGGAAAATCTAATTGAAATAGAATCTATAGTTTGTAGAATATTTCTGTCTGTCTGTGACCGCATCACGCGAAAAGTGCTGGACAGATTTTGCTGAGGTATAATGATTAAGAAAACAATTATTTTTTAAAAACTGGCTATATAACATCAGATGGTATAATAATGTGTAAAAACTCAGATCACAGAATACTATACTAGGTAAAATCTAAGAATTTGGTTTCCGGTTTTTAGAACGAAGGTAAAGCCACGGGACATGCTAGTTTATACAATATTGTTATTAATACCATATTCGAGGACAATTGTATTATATTTCAACCAGATATGATATGGCAGAGTCTACAAAGTGATTAGTTGCTATAATAATTGTAGCTTGTAATAAAATTATTACCACATAAATAATTTATCAGTCAATAATTTGTCATGTGGCGCCCAGATAGATAACAGACTGGGATTTGCTATACTTACGAAACATAGGTGTGTCGATGTATGTTCGGTTGTTGCACCTTTTCACCGTAACGGCCGAATGGTTTTGAATGAAAAGTACACGCAGATCTATAAATTGTATAACAGACTCTTGTTAAGCTTCTAAGTCCTAGGTAGTACGTATAGTAGGTGAAGAGAGTTTGAAAATGTGGTTAGGTCGCTTTAACTATTTAAGAATAAAGTATTGTTATAGTTGCTAATTTATACCATTTACAATTTACAATTTATTTCTTTTACGTAGTAACTAGTCATTATATTTTTTTAGGTATGCAAAGGCCTTTTTAAATAATCTATACTAATATTATAAAGAAGTAAAGTTTGTTTATTTGTTAAATTGTAAGGGGTAATCTCGGGATCTACTGAACCGATTTTAAAAATTCTTTCACCAATAGAAAGCCACATTATTGCTGAGTGTCATAGGCTATATAAAACACCGAAAAATAAAAAGGCTTTTACGTCCGTTTTGCAAAGTGAATCGGAGAAAAACGGTCGAATGAAAGCGTTTCTACGAACGCTGCCTTAACTATGAAAGATATATTTTTGAGTTCTAGAGAAAAGATGTGGAGCTTGAAAATGCCTACAAAAAAGTCAACGACAGCATATGTCTAACTTAAAAACACTATGTACTAAAAATGATTATTAAAATTATGCCCAACGAAGTGGGCACGGGTCAGCTAGTTTTATAATAAAAATGCTGACCAACTTTATGCAACATATTATTTTAAATAAATAAATATGTTGGAATATTATTACACACAGCGCCATCTAGTTCCGTGGTAAGCTACGAGGCTTGTGTTACGGATACCGGATAGTTGATATACTACACATATAAATTTTAAATACTTACGTATTAAAAATATAAACACCCATGACTGGAGTACAAACATTCGTGTTACACAAATGAATGCCCCCAGCGGGCCTCGAACCCGCGACCGCTGGCGCAGAAAGTAGGGTCACTAACTCACCACTCACTACCGACTGAGCCAAACGCGTCGTCACTCGCTGTTGCTGTTTTTAATAACATGAAATCTATAAAAAAGCATTGTTCGAACCATTTAAAATATGGCGTAATGTCATAATAAGTACCTACATTATGTTACACGTAAAAAGATGCATCATAATATTATAAAATAATTATATATATTATTTGTTTTCTATATTATTTTTGTATACGAGAAGTTCCCAGGCGAGTCTCAATTTCAACTTTTACACGTACGTCTTACTCTTAGGTAAATATTGTACATACAAAATTGTCATATTATGTGCATACTAAATTTTTATAACAAATGATTCACTCAAGTCCTTTGAGGTTCATCAAAAACTATTTGACTATTTTTTTAAGTAGGTAGCAGGTTCGCAGTAATCTAACCATTATATACTACCCTACCCTACATTTATTATACCATTCTATCATACAAGATATTCGAAATATTTGCCTACAATGGTAAATGAACCCGCTACTAACATAGAAGTAGTGGCAACATTAAAGTACTACAGTATGTAAGTACTAAAACAAGTAATGACTTTGAAGTTTGAATAAATACATTAAATATCATAAATTATTAGCATTCGATTTGCTCTGCGTGAAGAACGGCTATTGCACTGTTTGAAGACGTTGATAATACAATCGTAGTATGAAAACAAAGTTATCTATACATATTATTACTTATTATACTATTAGTTGTACTAAAATAGTGGGTAAGTAGGTATCTTAGAAAAAACGTACATAATTTTTTTTCTAAATGAATGATGAATGAATGAGTGTATTGCATATTATATAGACCCCTAAACGACAATTATTAAAATTTTTGCCTGTTTGTCTGTATGTTATCGTTTACTGTTTACGTTTAATATAAAGTATTGGACTGATTTTATCCGAATTTTTGTAGTGATAACTTATTAAATGCAACAACAGTCAACTCTAATTAAGATAGGTATGTAGGTACATTTTATTACAGAAAAATATTTCATTTCCAAAGGAAAACAAAATAATTCAATTCAAAATAATAGTCCTAAGAAAGGCCTACGATTTCAAATATCTATCTCTAAAGTTACCCTCGCAATGTCTATTTTTATTAGTATTTAAATAGTACGTATAGAAAACGAATAAGAAGAATAATAATCAATAGTAATTAGGCTTGCCAGATGGCCGGGAAATTCGGGATAGTCGGCTAAGGCCTTTGAAAATAAAAAACCAAGATATTTATACTATGATCTCAACCGACACCGGTGTCCTAGAATTGGCAACCCTAATAGTAATTAGTATTATATGTCTGTCTTTAAAGGTACACGAAAAGTAACTTAGTTAAATGATGTGTGCGTTCACACAAAAAGTACTGAACATATCAATCGTTGGTACATTATAATTTATAAGTATGTAGCATGAAACCAAAAATGTTTTTTTGTACTTTTAGCGCGTGTAAAGCCGTGTGTTTCGCTATAGATATATTATATAAATAAGTATTTATAATAATATAATAGTATATACAATGTTACTTACGCAGTATTGTCATTATTGAAGAATATAATTAACCTATAGATGTCACCTTCCTTAAAATAAAATAGTTGACATTTTTTGGCACAATAGACATGAATAATTAATAATTATAAAAAGTGTCGCGACATCTTCATGGACTAACTTAATTCAATATTCCCTCCTTTCTTTTTCTAAACACTACCTGTGTTTAGACAACAAAAATGTAATCTTATGAGTTATACAAATCTAGCAATTCGCCCTGCCATGCTTGGGTTCGCCATTCGTCACTCCCTGAGGCGTTTTAAGCTAGTAGGTATAGAAAAGTAAAAAAAAAACTATATTATATTATGTCATTTGAGAATATTAATTCTTCATTTAAAATATTCTAAAATTTCGAATTTGATAGAAACAGTTATCATGTTTCCCCATGAATCTTAATAATGTACCAAGTAATAATTAATAAGTTTAATTTCACTATATAAAATTTAGTTAAAATCAGTTACTTTTTGTGTGAAACACACACACAGACATACATTTTATTAAGCTTTCCGTACTCATAGGTAATTTACAGTCATTAATTAAAAAAATATGTACAATAACATATTAATACCATATAACTAGATACCCTATATTAAGAAGAATTTGAAAAACTGGTATTTTTTTCCAAACCCATGTTATTTGAATTGGATTTTAGTCTGCTAGGTATCACACCTCACTTCACAAAAGTGTATTTAATTACTATTTTACCCGACTGCGGCGAAGCCATAGACAAACAAAATGGTAACCCTACCACAAAGTGTTTTTTGTCTCATTTCGTTTCGGCGGCCTCGGGTTCGTTCATTTCATCATTCTTTGTAGGTGTTATAATATGCATAATTGCCTCATAATTTATTTTAATTGATTCTTACTTAAATGAAAAATTGAATCTAAGATTCTCGTAGATTGGTGTAATAAAGTTATCATATAAAAACATATGCTAAAGCACAAGCAAAGTGTACGCTACATGTGCCTTAAAAAAAACAAATTATTCATGTTTACATTTATTTCTTATAATTTTTATTATAAATATATAACAATTAATTATACTTATGACGTCAAAGATGACTAGAATTAGCCAACCACAGAATATCTAAGATAAGTCATAATATCTAAATAGTAAATATTATTAAATATATTATCAGTCTCTATGATGGTTTATCTCTTTTCGTCCTGTTTCTTTTGCGGTTCCGCACCAAGTAATACTTGAATTTCTTCAAAGCTTTTGCCTTTCGTCTCTGGTATTACAAAGAATATGAATATAAATCCAAGTAAAGTCACACCTCCAAACAACCAAAAAACTTGTCCTGCTCCGATGGCAGCGTTAAGAGAATTAAATGTCGTTGTAATTATAAAACTAAGCGCTGAATTTATTGTACCGGATGTGGAAGCGACGAACCCTTTGATGTCAATTAGGCACAGTTCCCCTGCCATCATCCACGGGATCGGCCCAAAACCGATAGAAAATGCAATTATGAACAACGACAAAGAAAGCAACGGTAGCCAAGATATTGCTTCTATTATTGATGAATTAGCACCATGTGCGTCTTGTAAGAAAAAGAATACACCCAAAATAATAGTACATATACACATGACAAGTGCAGAAAATAGAAGAAGAATTCGTCTTCCTAATTTATCAACAACTAAACTAGAAGCAAAGGTTGCGACAACCTGTATCAAACCAATGATAATTGTAGAAATTGCAGGAGACATAGTTGAACCTGCGCTAGCAAAAATAGCCGATGTATTGAACAAAACAGCGTTTATACCAGAGAATTGTTGGAAAAACATAAGGGCGTAGCAAATTAATATAGCTTTTATTGCTGTTTTCTTTGTGATTGCTGTGAAGAAAGATACAGAATTGTTTCTTGCACTTTCATCATTCACTTTCAGATGGTTTAATTCACCATCAACATCAAAATTTTTTCCACGCAGTCTAATGATCGCTTGTCTAGCTTCGTCAAATTTCCCTTTTGTTACTAAAAAGTAGGGACTTTCCGGCATGAAGAAGAAGATCAGACCAAATATGACAGGAATTAAAGTGCAGGTAATGTTGAATATTAAAACACTGGTATAACTACCTACAGCATATGCGTAAAGTATACCTGTCGTAACCATCAAATAAAAGAAACTACCTAAAGCTCCTCGTATCGAATCCTCTGCTATTTCACTGACATATGCAGGACATGCTACACTAAACCCCCCAGCTCCTACTCCGGTTAAAATGCGGCCAGCCATTAACATGCCTACATTTGGAGCAAAAGTGATCATAAGCCATCCTAGTACGAAAGGAAGTACTAGAAGAAGCATAGTACTTCGTCGTCCTACCGCATCCATAATCAGGCCGATGGGAAAGCAAATTAAAGCTCCTCCAAGATTATTGAGGGAAGATACCCAATCACCTTGAATAGCGGAAATATCGAAGTCATAGTCGGTGTTGTTGCTTTGAATTATTTTGTATACGACTGGTGATGACCAACCGATCATAATCCCAGAAGATAGTGGTCCGAGGGCAGCTGAAACAAAGTAAAATTGTACTATTAATTTTAAGTTTTTATAATAACTTATATTAGAAAAAATACCAGGTAGATTTTAAGCATTGTTTATAACTTTAAAAGCAAACGATTCGGCAGTTATTGAGTTTAAACAAAAGCTGGCTTAGAAGTATCTGTCTCAATTTAAACTCACTCGCAAGTGTACATGGATGTTAGATTTTTTAGTTATCACTATTGTTTATATTTCGTCAATTTGAGAACTTTATACCGATTTTTGGCCATTTTTAATCCCCGAGTAAATAGTACAGACAAAACATTATACAATAATGAGTCTCACCATTTTTAGTAATATAATATACTATATTACATATATAATAAATTAATATGCGTAAGTTTTCGCGCTAATGCCACATACAAGGGGTCTGTAACTGTATTATTTGCTTCTAACCCATAAACATTTATACTAATATTTGGATTGTTCTTCTTACTCGGTTATTTTTGTCTCTAACGTATATAATATCTAAAATTAATACAGTTTATATTACCTGCCAATGCAGCTATATACTGCAGTAGCTTTCTAGACTTGTCGCCCCTCGATTCCACCAGCACGGACTGGGACGTCCCCACCTGTGCCATTGCGCCGTAATTTCTTTCCGCTCGCTGTAATAGATAAAGAATGGTATTTGAATACATTAAAGTTTCTATTGTATTAAAAAGTAGTTACTTATCTATGATAAGTTTGATAGCCATTATGATACATGATGTGGGCATATAATATTGCATATAGAAGTAAATTAGTATTGTCTGGCAATTGTTTAACTTGATTCCTACTTAAGAAAAATTTTGGTTATATAGTACAGCCAATTTTAAACAGTCACGGTTGGATACTGGCCTCACTCAAATAAAATAAGCAACAAACTATCACGCTGGTTGAAAGGGTCTTGCAAAATTATTGTTTTAAATATCCCCTAAATATAAGGGGGGCCCCTATTGAACAAGAAGATGTATCCTGAATATAAAAATTAAAACGTTCAAGAATAAAAACAAGAATAATGCCAAATAATCAAAAATAACAATAGCGTTATCTTAATTTCATCTAGCATTATTAATGATTATAGATTTTATTAAAGCAAAATGACAATCAGTGGAGGCTCCCAAGTAGATGGCACAGAAAAAACACGGTACAGCTGCTAAAATTAAATACATAATATTAATACAATATTATATCATGCTTTTAGTATTTTTTTTTAGGAAAATGTCGTTTATTTTAGAATATTCGTTATATTTTTATTTAGCTACCGCCATAATTGACAATGCCTAAATGATGCATAGTAGAATATAGTGTATTATTTAAATAACGAATTTTACATAACGTTAATAAATATAGATCTGGTAAATTACAATCTAGTAAGCTCAACTCTGAATGCACTTTTAAGACGAAGAAATACCCAAGGACACTAAATATCAAACGATTTTTTACGGTTATTGCAAAATTATAAAAGAAACGTTAAAAATTTAAATTTAATAACTTTTGTTGTATATAAAATCTATTGTTTTGATAAAAAATAAAGATTTACTTTAAACATACCTCATATTGTATGTGATTATCGAGTACCGCTGGGAGTAAACGTTCTGTATCATATTCTTCGTCATACCGATGCCAAGGGAACAAACTCGAACGCATTTTAAATTATTATTGAACACTAATAACAAAAATAATGTAGCAAATAAAATCATTAATTACTACAAGTCATAATTTTAGTTATCTTTGTTACAGTTCGAGTTGTTCGCGGCCAGTCCACCACTATAACTAAATACATTTCCCTTCTGTCGGATATTATACGATACGCGAGATCATGATTCGTCATTCGTTTTTCGATTACCTTCATGTTAGTTTATATTTGCGCTTTGAAGACATTAAAATTTTAATTAAAAAATTAAAGCCGATAGCTTAAAAGTTATAATAATTAAAAATAACCTGAACGTGATTTTTCTACACAAACTATAATAAAACTCCGAATCTATACATTAAATATTCTTTGTAAAATGTTATAAAACTAGACGTAAATATCTATATATTATAGACTGAATATATAGTAAGTAGAATAGTTGACTGTCTGTCCATCTCATTCAATCTCATCTGTGACCGCATCAAGAGAAAACCACTGTATTTTTGTATAATCATAGCTGTCTGAGTCAATATATTATATAATACTTTTAACTGCGTTATTAATCATTTATGAATAATCAATGTTCAATACTAAGCTTCAGAACGTTAGATATATAAATAAATAAATATGTTGGGACATTATTACAACAGCACCATCTAGTTCCGTGGTAAGCTACGAGGCTTGTGTTACGGATACCAGATAGTTGATAAACTACTATATAAGTTTAAAAAAATACATATTATAAATATATATTTTACATTATAATAAATATTATATAATATACCGTATACTTTTAACGGGGACTAACCGGGCGGAGTGAGGTAATAAAGATATTTTTAACAAAGCTTAAGCTGCATTACATTAAAACGATTTAATATTTTTTTTACAATTAAAATAAGTAACTCATATGAAATATCTAAATGGATTTTTATTTTTTTTTCCTTATAGCAGTTAAGTTTTTACCGACGCGCCTGCGAGAATTTGGTGAACAATGAACATGAATAAGAAATAAGTATTAATATTGTTAATTGTGTGAAATATACAAACACATGTACATATTTGACGACATGTTTGGCTCAGTGGGTAGTGACCCTGCTTTCTGCGCCAGCGGTCGCGGGTTCGAGTCCCGCTGGGGGCATACATTTGTTGAGCACGAATGTTTGTACTCCAGTCATGGATGTTTATATCTATAATATGTATGTATTTAAACTTATATATGTGTAGTATATCAACCATCTAGTATCCATAACACAAGGCTAGTACCTTATCGTGGAACTAGATAGTGCTGTGTGTAAATGTCCCAACGTATTATTATTATTATTATTATATTACATATTATGTATAATGTACTGACAATTAATTTTAATTATTTTTTTACGACTTAAAAGTGCTTGTAAAATGTAAAAGTCTATTTAAATAAAGAATATTTTAATTTTTTCTTTTACGGCTGCGGTGAAGCCTAAACTACTTACATAGTGTTTGAACCCGAACATATTATCCAGATGTTTGCTCATAACTACTAAACGGCTTAACCGATTTAGATAATTGATACGTCATTAGATTCGTCTTCATAACGCAAAATTGAAATCTTTAATATACTTTTTTTCATCCGAATGTAGAGGCTTATCAAAATTCAGGTAAAAAATATATACAACTTATATACTAAAAACGGCTTATTCATTGTTAATTAAAACTATCTGACCAAAACTAAAAGCTGTATATATAAAAAATATCAATCGGATTTTTTTGAGTTAAAAAAACGACTCCGAACTGAAAAAATGAAAGTTGATGAAGAAAAATAGTATTAATGCAATTATCAACTTGGATGAACTAATTTTTCATAAACATGGAGTACCTATAAAATTGTTACTAATTTTACATAAAAATTAAAAAATGTAATGCGTAAAAAGGTAGCGATCTGCGGTACTAGTAGATATTATGCAGACATGACCATACATTTATTTTTATTTTTTCTGCGAGTCTAGCTACGGGTTTGGACCTATGTTAGTACATAAATAATTATCGAAGAGAGTATGTAATGTTTTAATTAAATTGTGTTTTTAAATATGGTAGCTCATGGATGTTGTAGCTAAGTGGTAACGCGCTCGCTTGTATAACCGTGTGAAGCACGTTCAAATCCGAATCCGCATCTCTCATACTTTCACGAGCGAATAATTTCTAACATGATTACCACTTGTCTTACGGTGAAGTAAAACATCGTAAGGAAACCTGAATTTCTAAAAGAAATTAGCAAGTTCTCGAAAGACATGTTTGTTCGCCAACCCTCACTTGGACAGCGTGATGGATTTCCCCTCCCTCATATTGAAGGGAAGCCTGTGCCCAACAGTGGGACTTTAAAAAGGGCTGAATACATTAAATACTATAAAAGATGAAACAAATATGATTTTAAGGTCAGTAATGTTAATTCAATTAGGAAATGTCTCAATCCTTCAACTAAATATACCAACTGATTGGAACGAGTTAACCTAATAATAGATGCAACAAAGAGGAGGAAGAAGTTTGTTGACAAGATGTAGACTGGACGAGACTCGAGAAGAAACATTCGCGTATTTAAAGGGTAGTATTACAGCAATTTATCTGTTAAAACCATTAACCAATTATTCTAAAACACGACTTCCCTAAACGAGAAGTTAAGCTGAAAATGTAGCTAATTTTCAATTGAGTATAAACTGCAAAATAAGATTATTCAATTGAGCTAGCAAATGATGTTACAGGTACTTATCGTCATCCCCCATGTGGAGTACTGGGAGTGCTTATTAGCGTTCCGCAAACCAGCATGATTGCAGTGAGCGTTAAGCATCACTAGATCATCAAAACATATTATTATAAAACAAAGTCCTCCGCCGCGTCTGTTTGTCTGTTCGCGATATACTCAAAAACTACTGCGCCTTGCGATTTTCATGCTGTTTTCACCAATGGATAGAGTGGTTCTTGAGGAAGGTTTAATTATATAACCAACGAAACCCGCGGCTGAGTCGCTAGTACAATATGAACTGTACTAGGTGACCCTAGTTTCTGCGCTAGCGGTCGCGAGTTCGAGTCCCGCTGGGGGCATTCATTTGTTGAGCACGAATGTTTGTTCTCCAGTCATGGGTGTTAATATTTATATTATGCATGTATTTAAAAATTTACATGTGGAGTACGTCAAATATCTGGTATCCGTAACACAAGCCTTGTAGCTTACCACGGAACTAGATGGCGCTGTTGTAAAAATGTCCCAACATAAAAAAACTGCTTACTTTTTTATTTAATTATTTTATTTTATCTCCAAGTTGAGTTGACTGTGGAGCAACCCTTTGTCTGTGTGGTCTATTGCGAGACCTATTAAGGCAAGGAAGGTTCAGTTGGATTTTAGAGGGCATTACTGGCTTCTCTTCAGCCAGTTAGACCCATATATCCTGTATGTATACTGGTGGTATGCGTAGTGCATTTCCCAACATAAAAAGAACGGTAGTTTAATCCAAGAGGATTTGAGAGCTCATGACGAAAACGTTAATGTACTAATGATATCAACTTCCCAATTCTTTCTGAAAACACTTCCAGTTTAACTTCAGTGCTGATACTTAAGTCAATTGAAGTCAATTACTTCTAGAAAAGCTGTTTTCAACAGTTTATTCCACGGGATGTCCTTATTACGCCGGGATGAAAAGTCAACTTATAACGTAGGCATAGCGTTAAATTATTACTACCTACCTTATACGGTTCAGTATGAAGTATTTAGAGTGATTTAAACAAAAATGAAACACAAATTATTAGATATGTTCTCCGACGGCAGCCTATCTCATTGAGACTGGCCAACTACGCAGGAGATATTATAGTGCACAAGTGTACGCGCAGACACAAGTGCACTCTCTATTCCTATCGCTCTCAGCTCTCATACTCCGGTGTGACGACTGTTCGAAACGACCAGTAAGAGCTAAGGCGCAGGACCGACGGCTTAAAGTGCTCTCCGACGCACGGGGGTGACTCACTGCCAACTTCCAAATCCCGGGTTACTGAGGCTTACTAAACAAAAATACTCAATGACTAAACTTGGCCCCGGGTCGGACCTCTCGAACCCAGGACCTCTCGATGTATGACCGTACATGCGAGCCACTACACCACCGAGGCATATACGAGTATATAGTTGGTTTGAATATAAGTTAAAGAAGGTATATATTTCAAGATAATAGCTATATACATGAAAGCGTTTAATTATAAAAAAAACCGTTATAAATATTTATGTTTGTTTGTCCCTATTTATCTTGTAGAGTTTACAAAAAGTTAATAAAAAAAGGTAACTCTGAGTTTCAAATTACGTAAGTGCATATTTTTTTTTTCAAAAATACTAAATAAAGACAGGAACATTTATAATTAACATGTTATTAGTTAGAAAACGTTCAGAACGTTGAATTCAAAATGCGTCGGTACGTAAAGGTTACAGGAAAATTAATAAAATTATAACTAAAAGTAATTTTTAAAGTGCATACTTTTTTTTAATTTTAATTGAAAATACTTCAAGCATCATAAAGACAGGAAAATGTTATTGGCCAGGAGATGACGAACGAAACAGAACGTCTAATTAAAATGATCTTTCATAATTACGGTATTATTAGCTGACCATTAATATCGGGGTAAAGGATTAAGATAGTTACTACGACGTTACTTATGATACAAAAGCCTCTACACCTACAATATTTACGCTCGGATATTTCCCTAGGTTTAGCTTCAGCGAAGCCATGGGGGCTTCCGGTTGAAGCTAACAAATAAAATTGGAATGTCTGTTTTTAATTTCAAATTAACAGCTCACTAAATACATATGAAAGTATATACGATACTAGCAACCAAAAACCAAATTTTAAATTTTTTGCCTGTCTGTTTGTTTGTTCCGGCTAATCTTTGAAACGGCTGGACCGATTTTGACGGGACTTTCACCAGCAGCCTACAGACAGCTAATGTTATACGGCGAATGTTTTAGAAATTTTATTTATTTTAACTAGCGGAACCCGCGGCTTCGCTCCCGGTAAATCTAGTAGTATTATAATATTTTATTGGAGTACTTGTATTTCTTGTCAACTCCAAATGTAATCAAAATTTTACGACATGTAAAAAATACATTATGCATTTATATGAATTGTTTTGTATTACGAGTAAGTAATATTGATATATTATACGAAATATTTCAATATTACTTACACAACTATCACTGCAAAAAATTAATTCGATTGTAAGTATGTATGTACAGAGTGACAAATATCGTTCATTACACGTGTAGAAAGATATTTTTTATTTGATGATTAAACATTTTTATTGGTCTTAGCAAGCATTTCGTAGAAAAAGTATCGACAGGCAAATAAAGAAAAACATATTTTTTTCTTATTTAGTGTGAAAATTATGATCGTAGTACTAAATTATGGTAAAGTGTGTGAATGGGTGTTTTTGTTTGTTTTTTATTCGTTACTTATTTTTACTGAAACGGCTGAACGCATATCGATAAAAAATATCAAGGAAAGACAGGATCCTTTCTTGATACCTTACCTCCTGGACTATATATTCAGCTCTTTTAACGTCCCACTGTTGGGCAAGGGGTTTCCCATTAATACGAGTATGACGGAGATAATCATAGTCTTTTGAAAACATGCTAGTTTCTCAAAAAGATGAATTTCCTCACGATTGTTTCACCGTAAAACGAGTGGAAATCATGTTACAAATATTTCGCACATGAAAATATCAGAAAAAGCCATTTTTTCATTTGTAAAACATATTGTTTTAAATATTCATCTAATAACGCGAATAAAAATACGATTTTCGTTTTCTGTTTAACCTTTTAAGTTATTTATTATACAGATATTAAGATAAATACGTACATAATATGATGTAAAATCAAAACGCATACGTTGGAATTAGGTACACTTCTGTAACAAATATTGTGACATATTTAGTATTCTAATTATTAAAGAATGTCACAATATTCTGTTCAGTTCTAAAAATAAAAATATATGGGTATACAAAATATAAGATGTGACATCGGAAGCGACCAAGCCTTAGAGCGAATGAGCTTCAGCGTTTTTCCAAAAAAAAAAATATTTATACCTATTATATAGATAAAATTTACGTATTTTTAAAATTTATGTTTGTTACAAAACAATTTCGAGGAATATAAATTTTGTACAAAAAAAAAACATTTAATATTTTAAAATGTACGTGACCAAAATTAATTTTTATTTTATAAAATTTAGTATTGATCTCTTAACTTAAAAATTTACAAAATAACACGTATTTCAAAAAAAAAAATTTATAGATTAAAATAATAATAAATGAGTTACGAAATAATTCATCCATCCCTTATAACGTGAGCGACTATTTACTACATATATATTTTTATTTTTTAAACGAAGTCAGAAGAAAGACGAAAGTCAAACTTTTAAATTTTTAAAAAAAAGAACTTACCTTTTAAATTTTTATTTCAAAAATTCCCCAAAATATTTTTGATAAAACTATGTAAATGAACTTGTTTATA
The DNA here is from genome assembly GCA_905231865.2 of Boloria selene. NCBI lineage: Eukaryota > Metazoa > Arthropoda > Insecta > Lepidoptera > Nymphalidae > Boloria > Boloria selene. Next base: position 1,746,926 of record HG993145.1, read on the forward strand.
AACTTGAAGAGAAAGAAACTTTTATGCGTATATTTAAATATATATGCTGATAATATGCAAAAGACTGATCGCGGCCTATATTCTTGAGCTAGACGTTAGCACTGGCCGGTGATGCGAGATTCGGTAAAGCGATATATAAGCAGGAAGTCTTGACATATACATAATATGATAGTGGCACTATTTTCCAAAGAATATTACAAAATATTTGATTTTTTTCAGTCGACTATAAAGTGGAAATTATTTTTTTTTCTGTTTTTTGAACTGAACCCGCGAACTTTGTGGATAGTAGGTACGCGGGTTCAATTCTTGTCCAAGAGATTATTTGTAAAATACAAGTTTTATTGTTTACAATACGTATGCAATGCTTACCTATTACTTACATACTTGACACTATCATGTTAGCTAGAGAGATAAATGGCACGAGTATTCATCATTTTTAGATATTTTTTATCTCCTTTTACTTATGATAGATATTGATTTGATTTAATATTTTTTTAATATTAAAATAGTAATGGAAGTAGAATTAAAAAATTTTCAAAGAAATTTAAGTTCCCACTTTGTAGTCGACTTTTATTAATACATATTATTAAAATAAAAAAAGATGTTCATAAGAAATAGTAGATAGAATGAGCTCTTATTTCATTCTTTTAAGTCTTTACAACTTGACGTATTTTGTACATATAAATAAATAATAATAGAAAACCGTAAGTGTACAATATGCTGAAATCAATAATTTTTAGCCATTCATCCAAGTGAATTCACGTGCAAATATAATACCTAGTCAGTGAAATTATAAATGTTGCAGACGGATTGTCGAATCCGCTGTTTTACAAAACCGCTAATTACTTAGTTACCATAACTTCGATACATATACATAACTGAACGCTGCTGAACTATAACATGGTGATTTTTGAAATTAAGGCAAGATTAAAAAAAATCTTAACCTTAACCTACGTTATCCAAGTTGGAACTGTCATCTAATCGGAAAATCAAAAATTGATAAATTATTAATTCTACTATCCGAGTTACATTTTATGCTTTTTTACAAGGCGTCATATTGTTGATCTACTCCACGATAAATGCATATTCGTTAAAGCAATTCTACTCCTTAAAGCTTAGTCATTAATATTGTAATTTTACAAATAAATATGTTTAATTTATAATTATGCAAAAACTAAACGTCGTTCAGTTGTTTAACAAAATGGAGCTGTTATTTAAAATAACTAGCGATGTTGTAAAACAGCTGTTTCAATAATCCATCGCAATATACCTACACAAAAAACAAAACTAATAGCTATAGCTTATCTGTTTGTTCATTCTTATAACCTAAGTGTGAGAAATCCGGGTAAACTTTAAATTAATTATCTAATCTCAGTATATATACTAACGCGGAAATTCAACTGTCTTAAGAATTTAAATTTTTGCCATAATATTTAACATTTTTCATAAACTATTCATTATTTACTTTGTTTGGATCATGGATAAAGTAGATAAGTGGCGAGATTACCAGGAATGATCCACCTTTTAAAGACGAAAGGCGTATTTTATGTCACATGAGCCGTCAAAATAATAACTAACTAGCGATTCATCCACGTTTCGCTCGTCTTTGACCATAGGTACATGTTGACGCTTAGTATTGAAAACTAATTATATTATATATAAAGATATAACTATATAGCCTAAAACCTTCCTCGAAAACAAGGTAATCTAATCATACAAGAATTTTTCTAATAACCTTAGTAGTTTCTGAGATTAGCGCGTTCAAACAAACAAAAAAACGCTGCCTCTTTATAATACGAGTTTAGATATATGTATATATATACGAGTATAGATAATGGTGATCTCTTTAACTGTTACTGCCTAAATATGTGTACACTTCTGCGCAATTCTGTACATCTAAAGTCATCTAAAAGAATCTTGAATAGTAAATGTACATATGTAATAACTTAAATTATTTCAATAGTGAAGTGCTTTGTTATTTTTTCACACATTGCTAACAATAAAATAAATGGCTAACATTAGCAAATACAAAGAAAATAGCATTTAGTTATCCATATAGGTTTGTTTTAAGGAAATCTTAAATTGAACTATTTAAAATGTAATGTGACACACGGAAAATAAAGTGAAGAGGAAGACGGTTAATTTTCACGTACGCGGAACAAAGACACTTCCAGTACTAAACTAACGTCATCTAAATAATAATATCTATACATCTATATATTATAATAAAATTTAGAGTCGCATCTGTACCTTTAATATTTTTTGAAAATCTAATTGAAATAGTCATTTTAGTTAGGCGGTCTGTCTGTAACCCCATCACGAGAAAACAGTTGGTAAGAAAATGTCTACATAGTTATAGGATACTTTTGCTACGAAAAAATATCATATTTCTTAAAAACCTATATAAATACTTATAAACTTATACTTCAGCCATTTTTAACGTCCCACTGCTGGGCACGGGCCTCCCTTAGTACGAGGGGGATAGGCCATAGTCCACGGCGCTGGCCTAGTGCGTGTTGGCGGACTTCACATGTCTTTCGAAAACTTGCTAGGTTTTTCTCAAACATGCAGGTTTCCTCCTGATAGAAATGATTCGCACATGATATCAGAGGTGCGAGACCCGGATTTGAACCCGCATCACTCGGTTATAACGCGAGCGCGTTACCGCTGGGCTACCTGCACTGACTTTTCTATATAAATAGTTAATACATATTACTGTAATCATTTTAACTTTTTCAACTAAAAAAACTCACAAATGACATATTTTGGTGATACGCATGTCCTCGGTGCAACTATAAGACGTGATGTGCATAGGCCCTTTTGCGTATCTAGGAAAAATACGCACAGTCAATATAAAAACGCATGTAAAAACGTATTAATGTGGTGTAGACTGACCCTTATTAGTACTGTATCCGATTCACTCAGCTTTGGTCTTCGATCGACTTGAAATTTTCGATAAAAACGGAAGTTTGTTCGAAAATTATAATAAGTTTTCTTTTTGTTATTTCATTGGAATTTGTATTTATATAGAAAAACCTACATTTACTTCTATTGCTTTAAAGCGATATGAATTTCGTAATCGCCGTTTATTTTGCAAAGATTAGGCAGTAACAAAGCAAATAAAAAGAGGCTTAGTTACGTTATTTTGAACATAAAAGTTTAGTCTTTGTAAATTTGAACGTAAAAGTTTATCTTTTAAATACAAGATTAAAGGATAAAATTATTTTGTAGGCTCATTCAAACCTTCTATTACGTCGCGTTGTTTGAATCCCATCTAAGTAAACCATTACACTACTCGTCAAAGTTGCTTCAACAAAGTACTGGTCGAAATTTACTGAAGACTGAAGACTGAAGTACGTGACTGTGCTCTACGATTAGTGGAGTGAAACGCCTTGTGTACGCTTAAAGAGCTTTGACTCGGGTCTCATTCTCAAAAAGCTAAAATGCTTGAAAGTTGCACTAGACTAGCCGAAATTACTGTCCACACTCTTAGACGAGCCGAAGTGACTCTCGACACTCTAGTATTCATTAAACTTCGATCAACTTTACTAGTAGTGTAGTCTTAGTAAAAAATTTTCCTCCTGAAAGAAAAGGAAATGAATACCAGAACTAATATCTCCATTTCCGCATGTTCCCTGCATTATGTGACATATACTAATATTATAAAGATGAAAGATGTCTATGTAAGTATGTTTGTAACGAATTGGCTCAAAAAGTACTGGACCGTATTTAAAAATTCCTTCACCATTTGAATGTTACATTATCACTGATTAATATAGGCTATTTTAATTGCAAGAAAAAAAATAAGGATGCCTACTAGAACTACAATAATGTTACCCAAGGTGTAAAAAAAATGCCTATAAAATTTCTTTCATTGCATGCGCTGCGAAAACTATTGATGATAGAACAAAAAAAGTGTTCCACAATATTAAAAAACATATCAATATCTACGGGAAGGGCGGGCGTTATTTCTGCGAGGTATCAAACCGCGCGTCTCAGAAAGAATTTTTTTCCCGGTCTTTAGAACGCGTGCGAAGCCGCGGGAAATGCTAGTACTATATTTTTTTTAATTTTTATTTTCACGTTGATAAATGCGTACCTACATACCTACAGGTGATTAAGTGAAGCTCAAACTTCAAAAGAAAAGCCAGAATACCGATGATTAAGATAAGATAATAATCTATATTACAAGTGGTATATCATGAAAATAAAATAAATAATAGTGAAATAATAATCCGCCTTTTTATCCTGTTTCTGTAAGATAAATAATAAATTTAACATCATGTTCGTAACTTTTCAAGGGTAAATTATTTTGTTAAATCAACGGTCGAGTAATGTTAGACTTAATTTTCTTAATCTGAGATTTGACTTTAGAGAGATAAGAAGACGAGAGCAATACTATTAAACAATAAAACTACTAAAAGATAATATGGCTGAGCACATCCGTGTCTGATTATATTGAAGAAGTCATCTTTAAGAATTAGTTTCATCTAGTATTAAGTATGTGGTTTCTTGAAAATATCAACTAATTTACACATATACTGTATTTTTCACTAATAAGGTTTTCCCAGACATGTAGGACTCGTCACAGTTTCACACTTCACTTTTACACTCGACAGTAATAGGTACTTTACTGACGGTACCTTATACTGTCCAGGTTCTAAGTAAGAATCAACTGTAAGATCTAAAAATCTATTGGTACATACATAATAAAAGTTGGGTAAGTGGAATCCAAATTGAAATAATTCATATCGAAAAGCCAATTAAAATAATGATTTTCAACGATTCGAAAGGCCGAATCTATACTTTTTAAATCTGTCTGTAAGTTTACTATAAATGTGTAATATTAAAAACTAGCGACTCACCCTCGCTTCCCTAGATTTAGCACAGGCAAAGCCGCGGGATCCGCTAGTTATGCATATAAACCTTCCTCTTGAATCACTCTATCTATTAAAAAAACCGCATCAAAATCCGTTGCGTAGTTTTAAAGATTTAAGCATACAAAGGGATATAGGGACAGAGAAAGCGACTTAGTTTTATACTATGTAGTGAAAAAGCACATAATATTAAAAAAAAATAAAAAAAAATAAAAAAAAGACATTGTCGGACCACGTCATAGAATGTAAGCATGTATCGCTTGTTTTAAGTTTTTAAAAATGTAAAACGCCAAATAAATAAAAGAAAAATAAATATACAAAAGGCACGGGCGATTTACGCCTGTGGATGAGTACATTTAAAAAAAATCTGTCTGTACCAATATCATAAAAAAATCATTGGACTGATAGATTTTGATGAAATGTTGTATAATGATAGCTTATTTTCCGGGACAAAGTATAGCATACTTTTTATGGCAGGAGTATGTCATTTCTGGGTAAACTATTATAGGAGGAACTCGAGCGGAACGAGGTCGAGTCACTAGTCTTTTCTAAATGAGTAGGTATATAGCAAAAAAAAGTAAATTGTTTAATATTGTCGCGGAATAGAGTGCGAACCCGTCATAATAGCACGTTTGTACCATGCCTTACAACGGCTAATGTCAATTTATAACTTTTGACAATTAGATAACAAGAACAGTTTATTGCAAATTTTAATGTGTCAGAGAGAGAGAAAGCATTTTCAGGAAAGATTTGGAAGTTACTAGAAACATTTTGAATTTTCGATACTAGAATGTTCTATATTTACGCATATAAAAAGGCCGGCAGTGTGTCGAGAGTTCAGTTGAAGTTCGACGTTGAGTGAAGATTACGAAGAGATACGAAATAGTGGAAAAGTGAAGAAGAGTAAAGTGAAATAGTAAAAGTGGTGGAATATAGTGCTCAGAGACTCAAAATAAACTAGTGTGGTGTACATACTGCGCGTGTATATACAGTATAAATAAAAACATCTTTGTGCAAGAACGCTTTCAATTTCCGATCCCGAACCCGTAGTACGTAACAATATAAATAAGAACTAGCTTATTTTGTAACATATATTCGCGACGTAGTGCAGCTCGTATACGCAGACACAAGTGCACTCTCTATTCCTGTCACTCTCATACTCCCGTGGGACAACTTATCAACGCGCCTGGGGAGAGGTTTTTTTTTGAACATAAAAGTTTAGTCTTTGTAAATTTGAACGTAAAAGTTTATCTTTTAAATACAAGATTAAAGGATAAAATTATTTTGTAGGCTCATTCAAACCTTCTATTACGTCGCGTTGTTTGAATCCCATCTAAGTAAACCATTACACTACTCGTCAAAGTTGCTTCAACAAAGTACTGGTCGAAATTTACTGAAGACTGAAGACTGAAGTACGTGACTGTACTCTACGATTAGTGGAGTGAAACGCCTTGTGTACGCTTAAAGAGCTTTGACTCGGGTCTCATTCTCAAAAAGCTAAAATGCTTGAAAGTTGCACTAGACTAGCCGAAATTACTGTCCACACTCTTAGACGAGCCGAAGTGACTCTCGACACTCTAGTATTCATTAAACTTCGATCAACTTTACTAGTAGTGTAGTCTTAGTAAAAAATATTCCTCCTGAAAGAAAAGGAAATGAATACCATAACTAATATCTCCATTTTCGCATGTTCCCTGCATTATGTGACATATAGTAATACATATTATAAAGATGAAAGATTTCTATGTAAGTATGTTTGTAACGAATTGGCTCAAAAAGTACTGGACCGATTTTAAAAATTCTTTCACCATTTGAATGTTACATTATCACTGATTAATATAGGCTATTTTAATTGCAAGAAAAAATAAGGATGCCTACTAGAACTACAATAATGTTACCCAAGGTGTAAAAAAAATGCCTATAAAATATCTTTATGTTTTCGCTAAAACTATTGATGATAGAACAAAAAAAGTGTTCCACAGTATTAAAAAACATATCAATATCTACGGGAAGGGCGGGCGTTATTTCTGCGAGGTATCAAACCGCGCGTCTCAGAAAGAATTTGGTTCCCGGTCTTTAGAACGCGTGCGAAGCCGCGGGAAATGCTAGTACTATATTTTTTTAATTTTTATTTTCACGTTGATAAATGCGTACCTACATACCTACAGGTGATTAAGTGGAGCTCAAACTTCAAGAGAAAAGCCAGAATACCGATGATGAAGATAAGATAATAATCTATATTACAAGTATTATATCATGAAAATAAAATAAATAATAGTGAAATAATAATCCGCCTTTTTATCCTGTTTCTGTAAGATAAATAATAAATTTAACATCATGTTCGTAACTTTTCAAGGGTAAATTATTTTGTTAAATCAACGGTCGAGTAATGTTAGACTTAATTTTCTTAATCTGAGATTTGACTTTAGAGAGATAAGAAGACGAGAGCAATACTATTAAACAATAAAACTACTAAAAGATAATATGGCTGAGCACATCCGTGTCTGATTATATTGAAGAAGTCATCTTTAAGAATTAGTTTCATCTAGTATTAAGTATTTGGTTTCTTGAAAATATTAACTTATTTACACATATACTGTATTTTTCACTAATAAGGTTTTTCCAGACATGTAGGACTCGTCACAGTTTCACACTTCACTTTTACACTCAACAGTAATAGGTACTTTACTGATGGTACCTTAAACTGTCCAGGTTCTAAGTAAGAATCAACTGTAAGATCTAAAAATCTATTGGTACATACATAATAAAAGTTGGGTAAGTGGAATCCAAATTGAAATAATTCATATCGAAAAGCCAATTAAAATAATGATTTTTAACGATTCGAAAGGCCGAATCTATACTTTTTAAATCTGTCTGTAAGTTTACTATAAATGTGTAATATTAAAAACTAGCGACTCACCCTCGCTTCGCTCGGGCTCTTTCCTAGATTTAGCACAGGCAAAGCCGCGGGATCCGCTAGTTATGCATATAAACCTTCCTCTTGATTCACTCTATCTATTAAAAAAACCGCATCAAAATCCGTTGCGTAGTTTTAAAGATTTAAGCATACATAGGGATATAGGGACAGAGAAAGCGACTTAGTTTTATACTATGTAGTGAAAAAGCACATAATATTAAAAAGAATAAAAAAAAAGAAAAAAAAAACAGTGTCGGACCACGGCATAGAATGTAAGCATGTATCGCTTGTTTTAAGTTTTTAAAAATGTAAAACGCCAAATAAATAAAAGAAAAATAAATATACAAAAGGCACGGGCGATTTACGCCTGTGGATGAGTACATTTAAAAAAAATCTGTCTGTACCAATATCATAAAAAAATCATTGGACTGATAGATTTTGATGAAATGTTGTATAATGATAGCTTATTTTCCGGGACAAAGTATAGCATACTTTTTATGGCAGGAGTATGTCATTTCTGGGTAAACTATTATAGGAGGAACTCGAGCGGAACGAGGTCGAGTCACTAGTCTTTTCTAAATGAGTAGGTATATAGCAAAAAAAAGTAAATTGTTTAATATTGTCGCGGAATAGAGTGCGAACCCGTCATAATAGCACGTTTGTACCATGCCTTACAACGGCTAATGTCAATTTATAACTTTTGACAATTAGATAACAAGAACAGTTTATTGCAAATTTTAATGTGTCAGAGAGAGAGAAAGCATTTTCAGGAAAGATTTGGAAGTTACTAGAAACATTTTGAATTTTCGATACTAGAATGTTCTATATTTACGCATATAAAAAGGCCGGCAGTGTGTCGAGAGTTCAGTTGAAGTTCGACGTTGAGTGAAGATTACGAAGAGATACGAAATAGTGGAAAAGTGAAGAAGAGTAAAGTGAAATAGTAAAAGTGGTGGAATATAGTGCTCAGAGACTCAAAATAAACTAGTGTGGTGTACATACTGCGCGTGTATATACAGTATAAATAAAAACATCTTTGTGCAAGAACGCTTTCAATTTCCGATCCCGAACCCGTAGTACGTAACAATATAAATAAGAACTAGCTTATTTTGTAACATATATTCGCGACGTAGTGCAGCTCGTATACGCAGACACAAGTGCACTCTCTATTCCTGTCACTCTCATACTCCCGTGGGACAACTTATCAACGCGCCTGGGGAGAGGTCAGACAATGTACAAAGATGTACCGATGGGCTTTGTTATTGATACTATATTTGTGTTAAAAACGTTTATATAACGTTTTGCGCATCTTAGTTTGAAAACTGCATTTCAAAGCTAATATACTATCAGCTTCAATACTGCTAATTTTACTAAGATATCTCATATGGTTACCTACCGATTGTTAATTATATTTTATATTATTCTTGCATATTGTCGAAAACGTTGAAAAACTATGTAAAAGAAAACTGTACTCTTGTATTTCGTCAAGGACCCCGTTTTATAAAAGTTCATTTTACAAGGGTTAATCGTCGAGATTTAAAAAATATCAATATCAGCACTATTTTTTTAATTATATGACGTAATGGGTGTGGGAAGGTATCTAGGTACCTAGTACTTTTTATTTTTTTAATAGCGCCAGTGAAGTAAGTGTGCAAAGTAATCACCAACAACAGGTACCATAAAGATATGTACCTATCTTGCATTTATCGCCATCCATGTCGCCAAATTAATATGTAATTTTAAATAAAACATAAATCCATAAACTAAATTTTTCTACTTTCCCAATTATTTACTCCAATATATGTAGGCTACTTTATAAAGTGTACTGAAAATTGAAATACCTTTTTAAATTTGTTACCCAAAATCCTTGCACATAAAAGCCCTTTTTATCATCCTTTTTATGAGTACCTACTTTTATTGGTAGAAAAACTAATATAAGTTTTTTTTTTATTTTGGGCTTGGCATAGAGTATGGTATTTGACCCCTCGTGCCATAAAGCTCAATTCGACTGTCACAGACGATTTAAAACCGGAATTTTCTTATTTTCTTTCTTATCTGGTAACACCAGTGGAAATCCGTGAATCCTAAATGTTCTCCATCTCCAAAAATATAAATTACAATGAAACTATCTTTTCGGATTTTGTCGCGGATTTATTTAGAATTTTGGTTCTCGACGACCGACGTTTCGAATGCTTTACACCAATCATGGTCACGGGAGGAGACCGAAAAGATAGTTTTATTTCTAATGTAAAATTACGTTTTCAATGCCACATTGTTGAATGATTTTTCATCTTGGATTTAGAGTTAATTAAAAAAATAAACAATTAAAATTTAATTTATAAGAATCACATTTCAGGCAAATTTGTATTTATCTATTGAAAAATATTTATTACTTCAATTCTCTAAAAATGCTACGTACAATGTACATACTTCTATAAAAATAAAAGAATTGCGGTAATAAAACCACAAGTTTATCGATTCGATTATCTCCTGCTAATAAAAAGTTATTTTTTAAAGTTTATTTTGTTGGTAAAGAAAAAATATAAATGATAATCCCTTTAGAAAATAAATAATTTGAGTCAAGTTTGACGAAGACACGTTTGGCAAAAGTTGTAGTGACCCTACTTTCTTGCGCCAGCGGTCGCGGTTTCGAGACCCGCTGGGGACATTCATGTGTTAAACTCGGATGTTTGTACTCCAGTCATAGGTGTTTATAATATTTATAATATGTATACATTTAAACTTATATATTATGTAATATACCAACTATGTGGTATCCGTAACACAAGATTCCTTCGTAGCTTACCACGGAACTAGATGGTGCTGTGTGTAGTAATGTCCCAACATATTTATATAAATCTTGTACAAATAACAACTTTTCCTATTAGTAATGTGTGTAAGGGATATTATAAAATACTAGCTACTTACCCTCACCCCGCTCGTATTACGTATGTACGATTTAACGGTTAGTTTCTCGGAGAAGAAATATTTTCCGAAAGGAAAAATTATCCCACACGTTTTCCCGGATAACTAGCTATCATCACATTAAATTTCGTCTAAGTCTTGTAATCATGATAGAAATGATTCACACGTGAAAATATCAGAGGTGCGAGACCCGGATGTGAACCCGCATCACTCGGTTATCCAAGCGATCGTGTACATATTACATACACAAGAAGTTCTATAGAATATCAAATGCGTGTAGAATCTTTTACAAAGAATATTACATTCATTTCTATTTCCATTGAAATTCGTTTTACATATCTAATAAGTGTGAAATAAAATTATCTATAGGTGTAAATGAAAATTAAATATTGAAGAACGTATGGACTGGTTAAGTAAATATTTTTAACAAGTGCAAATAGCGTTGCTTCTAGTAATAGTGCGAGGAATATTTCTGTAATACATTGTTTTCATATAAGAAGTATCTTATATAAGTATTAGTTGACTCGGCCCTCGTCAATAAAACTTGATGTTATCATGGTTTTTCCGTCATTTACAACAAACATTTTCATGTTTTACCGAATTAACACTAAACTTTGATGATTTATACATCTACACCTCTCTCATGTTTCTCAATCACTCCGTCTATGGGTCAAATACGCATGAAAAGCCGTTCAAGTAGGTTTTGAGTTGATGCGAACAGATAGTGACATTCTAACAGACAGTGGCGTAGGACTTTGTTTTATAATATCTAGTGAAATATACGAATCACTACATAGTATAAAACAAAGTCGCTTTCTCTGTCCCTATATCACTTTATATGCTTAAATCTTTAAAACTACGCAACGGATTTTGATGCGGTTTTTTTAATAGATAGAGTAATTCAAGAGGAAGGTTTATATGCATAACTAGAGGAACCCGCGGCTTTGCCTGTGCTAAATCTAGGGAAGAGCCCGAGCGAAGTGAGGGCGAGTCGCCAGTTATTAATAAAAGGTACAGTGCGACAGCATCAGCCATTTATTAATCGATTTTAATGTTACTGAAAAAGATACTTTTAGATATAGATAGATTGATTCATAATTCTTTCTAAGGTTATTAAAATGAATTAATATCACATAATGTAGAATTTAGTTTTTTAATAGGTTGTACAATAATATACATTAATAAGTATGTTGGGAGATCAATTACACACATCACCAGCTACGGCACTATAAATAATATAGCACGATAAGGCACGACTTACGAAACTTGTGTTATAGAACCAGTTAGTTAATAGACTACGCATACATATTAATTATTATAAATATGCTTATATTATATACCCATAACTGGAGTACAAACATTCGTGTTCATCACACAAATGAATGCTCCTACCGGGAGTTGAACCTGCAACCAATGGCACCGAAGTCACTTATAATCCGAGTCAACCTGTCGTCAAGTCATTTCATCATCATTATCATCATCAGCCCTTATTAACGTCCCACTGCTGGGCACGGGCCTCCCTCAGTACGAAGGGGATCATTCATTTCATCAAGGCATTTATTTTACTGTAACATAATATATACAAACTACAAAGTAGGTATGTAAAACGCTCTTCTATTTATGTTTTAAACGGAGCAATATCCAATAAAATATATACAAAGTTTTACTTCTACTACTTTAAGGAAAATTCTAAAAATAATCAGACATTGTTTGATGTTATATAACTAATAATTATTATTGACATAATTTTTTTACAAGAGAATTGAATAAATTTTTACAATTTCACAGTATTCCCGCTAAAATCCATGGAATTGACAATTCACCTGCTGTGTGCTAAAATCAATTGGTGATTCTACATAGTACAAAACAAAGTCGCTTCCCGCTGTCTCTCTGTCCCTATGTATGCTTAGATCCATGGAATTAATAAGTACTTACTTACTAATTCCATGCTTAGATCTTTAAAACTACGCAATGGATTTTGATGTGGTTTTTTAAATAGATAGAGTGATTCAAGAGGAAGGTTTATATGTAGAGTGTATGTAAGCGCAGTTTCGCTCGCGCTAAATCTAGGGACGTTCTCTAGCCAAGTGAGGGTGAGTCACTAGTACAATATATACTAGAGATAATACAATAAACAAAGGTGCACCTACCTAACGTGAGGGATTTGGCTATGTAATTTGTGTTATTTTGACACACTTTGAAAGTACATCTAGATCTAGACTATAGATTTTAATAGCTACTATGACTGTGACTCAATATTCCTTCACTACCGAAACGTTAACCAAAGTTTTAGATAAGATATAATTTTCCACACCTACTTATACAACGGAGTAACTGCTGAGTGCTGATCGCAAATTATTATCAAATCGTTTTGGGTTTGGTCACGTTTGGTTAATTACTAGAAGGCGAAGTCGAATTGCTATTTTACTTGTTCCCTCAAAATATTCTAAGAGGTAATTAATAAATAAATGACAAATAAAAAGGTTTTCACATTTTTAAAACAGCGCCGTCTAGTTCCGTGGTAAGCTACGAGACTTGTGTTACGGATACCAGATAGTTGATAGTCATTATTATTCACATACCTATAAATTTTAATTACATACATATTATAAATATGTATGTATACGCCCATTACTGGAGTACAAACATTCGTGCTCAACAAATGAATGCCCCCAGTGCAACTCGAACCTGCGACCGATGGCGCAGACAGTAGGGTCACCGGTCACTAACAACTGATTACTAAGCCATACGTGTCGTACACATATATAACTATAGTATTATAAATTAATATATTCAAAGTATGTAATGTTTGACATCATAATTCCATTACTACTAATTTCCAACGTTAAAAATAAAAATTAAATAAAATATATTTATACTTATTTAGATTAGATTTTTTTATCGCTTTGTATATACTTATAATATTTGGTCATGATGATTGAGAATCAACTTCAGATCTATTTATGTAGCTGCCTCATTTAAAAACGAGCTTCACGACTAAGTAATTAACGACTATGGTATAAAATCTATATCCATACATATACACGTATTGTACTTAACAAACAGAAATAGGTAAACACGTAGTATAAATAAATACATGAAATTATAATTATAATACATGTTACTAGCTGAAAAGTTCAGTATATGTCATGACGTTCAGTAAGAAATTGTAACAATTTTTATGCTGAATAAAATATTTTGATTTGATTTGATTTAAACAACGGAAAGAATCCGTGAAATCTATTGTGTAGCATGTCTGAATAGAAAAATGGTGGTAATCCGGGATTTTTTTTCAATGTGTCTCTTTATAAGAACTTTACTAGGACTTTAAAAAATATATAAGTAAAAATAGCCGAATTATTACCATTAATTTAGGAATTCATTTTTATTTATATAAATACTCGTGCCAAAATGAAACATCTATTAAGATATAAAGTCCTTTAAAATTTGTTTCCAATATATTTTTTAGAGTCTTAAGATTGAACAGATCAGTGAACATTATTTTATTGATTATCTATTTTAATTTCATGATAAATCACTACATAGTATAAAACAAAGTCGCTTCCCGCCGTCTGTCCCTATATAATATTATGCTTAGATCTTTAAAACCACGCAACGGCTTAGAGTCATTCAAGACGAAGGTTTTAGTATATAATTTAAATATAATACAATGATTTTTCATGTTCTGTGTATATTTTTTTAAGTCTTATTGATACAAGTACTCATTATTATTAGCCTGTGGCTAAATCTATATTTTTTTTTAATATGTTGGAACATTTACACACAGCACTATCTAGTTCCACGATAAGGTACGAGCCTTGTGTTATGGATACTAGATGGTTGATATACTACACATAATATATAAGTTTAAATACATACATATTATAAATATAATCATCCATGACTGGAGAACAAACATTCGTGCTCAACAAATGTTTGCCCCCAGCGGGACTCGAACCCGCGACCGCTGGCGCAGAAAGCAGGGTCACCCACCCACTGAGCCAAACGTGTCGTCAAATCGTCAATGTCGTCAATTTTTTCTGAATTTTTGTCCGTCTGTCTGAAGAATATCACATCTCTGAGCAATCTAAACTAACCGTTAAAACTTAAAACCCAGTATCAGGGAAGGGTGACTCCCTAATAATCTATACTAATATTATTAAGCTGAAGAGTTTGTTTATTTGTTTGGTTGAAAGCGCTAAACTCAGGATCTACTTGTCCGAATTAAAATAAATTATATTATGAAGTTGGATTTTTGATAGTGTACATACCTTTTATTAAAAAATGTTCGGAAATACAATATTACTTAAATTTCTAGCGTAAAATATGACTGAATGACTATTATTCTATGTGTGTATGTATGTTCATAATGTAGTATACTTAGTTATTAAGCTTTACCGTTAATAAAACTGTCTGATAAAGTTCAATGTTTCATAACATTCCTTCGTCTCAAAGTTTACGAGTTTGACTCGGTCTTAGGTTAACAGTTTTGTCTATTTTGATATAATTGGCCATTTAAATAATAATTAATTAACAATACAATTGAAATATACTGCCTTACAGATAGCAAGTAATGATTAATAACTTAAAATACATTTGCTTATATACGTATGTACATATGTCTTTGGAAGTCTTTGAACTTCACTCTAGGAGTACTACTCCACTCTATGTGGCATTATCCAAAGATAAAGAGAAAGAGAGAGAGAGTGTGTGTGTGTGTGTATGCGTGAGCGAGAGAGCGAGAAAGAAAGGAGTTGGAGGGATAACGTGGTAGAGGTGATTGGATTATCCTCCCGATTTTGGCCACGTCGGTCACTTTCTCATCTTTTTACTCTCAAATTTCGTTGGGTAAGAGATTACCAAACGGGTCTCGAACCCAGGACGTAGCCGAGTAGCCGTACATGCTAGCCACTGCGCCAGTAAGTTATAATATTGTGTAAGATATCGTAATTTTCAAAAAATCACTTTTTAATGTCAAGGATTTATGCATACATCCTTTTTGTAAAATTTGCTACGCTCAATGTATATATTTTCCTTAAACCTTAGACAAAATATAGGAAGTCATATTTTGTAAGAATTGATACAACACGGAAACCATGACAATGAGGTTCAATCGGGACCTTATTATGACAAAAAAGGTCGTAATATGTTTTCATGGCGAACTTCTTACCAAAGAAAAATGTATATAAATCTTACCAAAGAAAAAAGGTTTTTGTGGATAACAAAGGTTTTTCAAGGCCTTTTTTTCTACTTTAATTATTATTTTCTAAAATACTTAGTTTTGTATTGTTGTTCCATATAACATCAGTTATCCGCCATTAAAGGTGCGTCAAAATCGGTCCAGCCTTTAGAAGATAAGTACACAAACAGATTCATAAGTGACGAATGGACGCAGACAGAGAGACAAAAACTTTAAAAACTGTATTAAGTTTACGAATTTATAAAAAAAACTGTTATTTTGATATTATTAGTCACTTCAATTATTATCTATTACCTAAAACCTATACTAGATGCATAGATAACATTTTTTGCAATTAAATAGAATGTTTAACATCTAATTAATCTAAGCATACAAAGATAACTGGTTATGATCACTGTAAAATGTTAACATAATGCATAATACATTAGTAATAATGCAATTAATACACTCCCACGTGTACGTGAGATGTAATTTGTAAATGAGGTTTTAACATAGGTAATTGGATCGAAATAACTCTTTTTTTATTTATGTCATAATACGAGCGCTTGCTTATTTTCCGGCGGCAAGGACCAAAAGAGGGCTAGTATGTATTATGTAACATATATTTATGTATATGATATACCTACACCTTTTTTCTCTCGTAATCACTAAAGGAGTTAACCAATTTGATAATAATCTTTGATTTATAATCTAAGTTGATAATGTTGGTTTGTTGTTTTTAAAATTTATCCCCAATAGGGAAAGGCAAAGGACTATAGTCCATACTGCCTTTGATAATGTTGGATATTAATTAAAATTAAAGTAGCGATTTTTTTTTCAATTTTGTTGTGAATCAAATAGAAACGATAATATATAGATTAAAATTATTCGAACCTTTGTGACTAAAGAAAATTGTGTAAATAAAAAATATAACAATTTAAAAATTGAACTCTAACTACTTATTAGCATTTAAATAAAAAATAAATAAAATAATAATAAAAAATATTAACCACTATATAACTAGTGTGTATAATACATTTGTTTGTTTGTATGTATTAAACAAATTAAAAGAGGATTTTGGCTGCTTTCCCGCGCTTTTGAGGTTAATTGGGAGAAGGCGGGAGAAGTGGGCTCCTAATATTTTTTATTATTACTGAATGAATTTTTAACGTGATTTTATTTTTTGTAATAATATGTTTTGTATGAACTTTAAAAATTAACCTTTTGAATTATTATTCAGTATACAGGCATGTTGTTTAAAGTGCTGGTAATATAAGTTAACTTACATTATTAAATACAAGAATTTGTAAATTGTGATTATATACAATGTTAAAATGGTATGTTATTATGTTTGTAATCTTAATTAAAAAAGTTAAATAATTAAATAATTTAATATTGAATACAGCAACTGTTCCGCCAGTGGGCTACTCAAGGACAGAATATGAATTTGAATATGAAGTTCTAAAAAACTAAGTTTATGTTTCAAAAGTACTCTGATAAATGTCTGTAGATACGAGGAAAATCTCGACATTATCCTCTCGAACTCGAATATTAAAGATTATAATTATTGTTATCACGGTTTTTGCTTTAATGTTATCAAGCACTTGAATATGATACAGTAATATTTGTACGAAGATCCCCAGATCTTATTTTATTTCAATAAGGGGCCATTCATTTATAAGATAATTTAGGGGGGGAGAGGGGTCGACCATGTCTTATGTTTTCTTACAAGGGGGTGGGATAGTTCTTACGTAAGATCAAAAAAATGCGAGATCTACCTTTTAAAATAAACACTTCAAAAAATTGTTACTTAGTAAAATAAACATTAAAATAAACCAAACGTGTATTCATTTATTCTTTTAGACTCTTACGTAATAAATATTAAACAGGGGGGAGGGGGTCGGCCTAATCTTATTTTTTCTTATAATAGGGGGGGTCAGAAATTTGCGAAAAAAGTCTTACGTAATAAATGAACGGCCCCTAAATGACATTGACTTAACGATATACTAACGATATACGAATAACGATAAAACGATGTTTAGAAAGTAGAATAGATATTAGAGATGCACCGAGTAACACTTTTGCCGAGTAACGAGTACCGAGTTTTACTCGGTTCAATTTTTTTCCAACCGAGTACTCGGCCGAGTAACTCGGTTCAATCAAATTCCACGATTAGCAAAAGTGTTTTATGTGCACTATGTCTAGCGTTTATTTTCGGAGGCTGATAACGTCTATGAAGAAAAAAGGAATAGTCTGTTACCAGAATGTGCAGAGAGCCTTGTGTTCCTGCATCATAATTTACCTTTATTAAATTTTAAATATTGATTTTTTCACTAAAGTTCTCCTAATTTTGTCTCATTACTACTCACTCATTATCATAATTCAGATTGTCAAAGATTTCATAAATCTATACTTCTATACTAATATTATAAAGAAGTAAAGTTTGTTTATTTGTTAAATTGTAAGCGGTAATCTCGGGATCTACTGAACCGATTTTAAAAATTCTTTCACCAATCGAAAGCCACATTATTGTTGAGTGTCATAGGTTATATAAAAAAACGAAAAATAAAAAGGCTTTTACGTGGTAGTCCGTTTTGCAAAGTGAATCGGAGAAAAAACAGTCGAATGAAAGCGTTTCTTACGAACGCTGCCTTAACTATGAAAGATATATTTTTGAGTTCTAGAGAAAAGATGTGGAGCTTAAAAATGCCTACAAAAAGGTCAACGACAGCATATGTCTAACTTTTATATTTAAGTGACAAAAAGTAGTTTTTTAATATTAGTATAGATAATTTAATTTTTAATATTAATAAAATAATTTAAATTATTTAAACACTCTGTACTAAAAAGGATTATTAACATTATGCCCAACGAAGTGGGCACGGGTCAGCTAGTTAGTTATAAATACGTTTTGATTATATAACACTGCTGTTTTAATTATATCTACCTAAATAAATATATTGCTTTACTTAAACCGAGTATACTCGGCATTAAAACCGAGTTATTCGGCCGAGTACGAGTATCAAAATAACCGCCGAGTACGCCGAGTACCGAGTATTAACCGAGTACTCGGCCCATCTCTAATAGATATTATCTGGATTTAGCAGGAATTTTTATTTGGTTTAATTTTTTCGCTGAAAACTGTTTCATATGGAATATTATTATTATTTGTTACTTGAATGTTTTGATGCCTTAAGGATGTTATCATTGTTTTTAAGAGATTTTGAGGCAAGTGAATGTTTTTTTAAAAAAACCTCATTATTAGAATCATCTAAATTACAGAAGTGTAGTGATTATATCGCAAGAATATTGTAATGCTAGTACATTATAATTTTTCCAATAATATTATTTATTATTATGGATTTTTTTCAATCGTATCAATTTTTTACAATAGTTTATACAATTATATATTATATATAATAATATTTTCACAATTTTCGATAAATATTAAAACGATCACAGTTCGGTCAAATAAACTGTTTTGCACCCCGTGAACCATAGACTTAGTAAAATAACGGGTCAGAAGTAATTATAGTATATAGAGTAGGTAGGTTATACCTATCATTTAACTATTATTCATATTCATTCATATTAGTCAGTATAAGAAAAGTACTCAACTTGCAATATTAATCCGGAATTATAATATGCATTACCGGCAATGACACAGATTTTCGCGTCACTATTGATTTTTTTACCTTGACCCCATTCAAAATATCAAGTTTATTTTCGTCGCATATATTGCTGATTTGTAATTCATTGTTTAAATATAATTATTATTAACTAGCTTCTGACAGGTGTTCCCCACCAAATTTAAAGTTTGTAACAGAAAAATCCGTTTCGTAATTAAAATAAATAAAATGTCAAAAATAAGAGTAGCCTAAGTTACTCCTTATAACATTATCATTTATAACATAGATGTACGGATGTACTGTAAGAATGATTGATAAAAATACAATCGGACCAGCCGATTTAGAGATGTAAAGAAAAGCAACGCCCCGTGGTTTTACCCGCATAGTTTCCGTTACCGTGACTATACGGTGATGATAATGTAGCTTTCCATTAGTGAAAAAAATTCTAAAATCGGTCCAGTACTACTTCTTTAGTTTATATGACTTTAACGCACAAAAAATTTTTTTGTATATTTTTAATTTATTTTAATTTTATATTTCCTTAATGAAAAGTTTTAATATAAAAAAATATATAATTCATAATTATTAAAGTTTAAGATTTAAAAACTATTATTTAACAGTATTAGGTAAACTAGTACTTGTTTAAAGACTTAACGTAGGACAGTTAATTTATTCAAAACATAACATTTTTCGGACTATTTTTCGGACTATAACATGAGTACTATTAATATATAGAACAGTATTTTATGTATCGTCAACACCAACAGTTTTGACAGAACCACGCAAATTAATGACTTTTATAGTCAACATTTTGAAACATTGGATTACATTGTTCCACTTTGGGTAGAGAACTCTAATTTTTTTGAAAATATATTATAGCTATTGGGATTTTATTTAGAATTCTTGGTTTCAAATAAACAAAATCTAACTTATTTTAATACTGAAATTATACTTTAACGTGTTTTACAATTTCTCTACGACGTAGGCATGCATAGGCAGGTAGGTGGGCGTAGGTATGTAATTTTTTTGACCGAAAATAATTAATTTAGTGCATGCTGGCTTTTACTTATCCATATTGGCTCAGCAATTTTGCAGTTTATCGATTACAAACAAACAAATCTTTCTTCCTCATAATAATATAAGTACGAATAAAGAAGTACCTATTGATTACTATAGATATAAAAGTAAATCTAGGTCAAGTGTAAATCGGACACGCGCCCTGATTGTTTGTACTTTCATATATAAATAATCAATAGATTACAATTTACAAAGAAATAACAAAATTTTAATACTTTTATCAATTTAGGGTAAGGTTAGGATTATTGAGCCGGCCGGCGTCTGACGTTGATATTCCGCGACAAATTGTTTTTGAAATAAGATAAATTCATATTTTATATTTGAAACTGTTTATGATTTTTTATGAATATTTTGTAAATAAAAAACTTATTTAAATAAAAATGTGAATAATTTTGTACAGTAATCTAATATTCGGTGAAATAAGAGAGGAATTGAATGAATGATTTCGAATGTATCACGGGGGAGACATTATGAGGTGGCAACATATTTGACATTTTATACTCATGTAATAAATCTAATAGAAATTAAATGTCTTTCAAAAGAAAATACCTCCATATTTTACCTGATACTAACTATAAGTTTGAAAATTAGTGATTATTATATTTTCAATGACGCTATTTTGCTAATAGTTGTTGGCCCTTAGAGAAAATGTTAATAATAATAATACTTTAGTTAAAATAATAAGGTCATAATAATATGTATCATTTGATTATTTTCCCATACTTCTTCCACTAATGGCATACAAAATATGTATAATATGTCGCAGGTACATAATTAGGCAAAGAAAAAATAATTCAGAGCTTTTTTTTGTTTTATGTTATTAAAATATGATTTCCGCTGGGCAAGTAAGTATTTTATAATGTGTGTATTCTTGCAAAGCTGTGGCATTTGATTATGTAATGATTGTATTATATAATATAAAAACATACACAATTTTAACACGTTCGCTGCGGCGGCGCTAGAGCTAAACTTTCTGCCCGTGCGTTACGAGACATATACTGCCCGTATCTATATTTCCTGATTTGCGTTACGACCTCTATTTTGCCGTACCAGCACCCGACTTCCAAGGTCCATACAGACGTGGAAACTCATAATATCATCGATTTTTTTTAACTAATCCATAGGGTACATCCTCGTGTATACGTAGCTGCGGCCGCCCGGGGTTCTTTAAGATATTTCGAAAGATTCAGGGATTTTTCAAAATCAGCTATTTACGGCAATATATTTGCCGTATAGCATAGAAGTGATAAAATGCTAGGGATTGAGCTTACTTGTAAAATAAATAATCGATATTTTAATGATAATATTCTTTATTAGACATCCTAGACAAAACTTTAAAACTTAACAGTGTATGAATCAACTTTTTTTTTATTTAATTCTTCTTAAAATATCAACATAATAATTATTATTCATATAATTAACGTCAATTTTAAAAACACTTATGTACTGAATTTTTAAAAATACTATCTTTTTACTTTGTTACTCCTACTACTGTATCTACACTACACATGAAAAATTAAAACTTTTAAAATACATACCTAATCAGATATTTTGCCAGACAAATCAAAGCACACCTTTGAACTACTCGACTTCGAAAATATGTGATAGATAGAGAGTAAATGAAAACTATCAATCAGTTCATTTTTACTTTTCAGTGTTTTCTTTTTGAAGTAGATTTTTGTAAAGGTTTTACGATTCCTCTTAAGGTTTATACCTTTATTTAAATTACTTTAGTATCTATTATGAGATCACACAATATTAGGAACTCTAGTTAGAAGAAATAAAGTAAATTTATAGCTAAGTATTCCAACATGGTCAATTTCATCACCCTTCTCTTTTACCTGAGTTCAATCAGCAACATGTACCTACCTAGTACAAATAAATTAATCAACAATAATGTTATCTTTTTTTTTTAATTTTGATTCATATTAAGGTACAAAATTATTGTTATTAATATAATGTCTATTATGTGATCACACAATATTTAATTTAATTTGTTTTGTTTAATTTTTTAATGACTTTAATTTGAAGGAATAAAATTTAAGAAAGAAATAAAATTGCTACAATAAAACGCATGATAAATAAATAAAGGTGCTTTACTCATATCGAGTTTTTTTCGCGAACGTCTTATTGTACTATAATTTTTTCGCATAAAAAATATCGAGCACAAAATCACTTACGGACAGCTCTATTGCAAACCGAGGCTCCACGTGGGCGCATTCGGTAAGACGCGGGGTTGGGGGGGTACGGCAAAACAGTTGCCGTGTCGCACTAGACAAAAATATTGTATTCACTATGCGTTACGGCAACTATTTTGCCGTACATTATTAGTGTAGAATATTATTATATTTAAAGTAACAATATTGAAAAGATCACTGTCCCTTTTCTACACTTACGGGAACATAGTTAAATCACCCCCGCACCGAGCGTAAGACAAGGATAACGAGGTGCCGCACTTGCTACTAGTCACAAACGGCAAAATACTTGCCGTAACGCAGCGAACGTGTTAATGTGTAATAAATATGATAGTTAATAAAATGTAACATAATTTTGATAGAAATGTCTAGATCGAAATGACTTAAAATTTATGTGATCTTTAGCGCCTATGACTGTCTTTTGCACAGAACATCTAAGTATGTTTAATAATAAAGACAAAATGAAGAAAATTTTGGCTTTAATTATTTTAAGCAAAAGATATTCGAGAAGTTGCAATCTTTTCCTTAAAGCGCTAGTAATTTAATTTCATTTTTTTGGATTAACCATTATTGGTACACTGATACAGATTGTGTATCTGAATAAATAAAATTCAAAAATGCATCAATAGTCAACACTTACAGGTAAATCCCCTATTACCGGGTATTTAATGAATATTAGAAAAAAAATAACGAAAATTATGTTAATGTTTATATTTTTAGTTTTAATTATTCTTATGTAATCAACACAAATATTTAAATAGTCTCAAAACTTTCTTTAAATGATATTTTTCATGTATATCTCGTGTACGAAATAGTCCGACAGTCTTATTTTTTAATTCCAAAGATAAACATACATTATTTAATCAAGTAATTAACAGAGTTGTACAGCACACAAGAAATCGCGCGTTTTTTAATTTTGACCTTAGTAGTGTCCGGCTTTTGGAGCCGTCCGGGCTTATGGGACCTCCCCACTTATAGGACTAAGTGATAACTTGATTGCAGCAAAAGACGCCAGAAAAAAAATATTATTGTAGCTCACGCGAACTAAGTCAAGTGCAAAAGCAAGTCTAGAAATAATTTCCCTTTATTGAATGTTTACACACATTCTTTCATTAAGTTAGCTAGTAGTAGGTAAATGCTGCAACAGCTTTAATGTACCACGGATACATAGGTGTCAGCGGAAGACTGGCCTAACCTCATTTATACGATAATAGTAACCTACATTTCTATCTTTAGTGGTAATAGACAATAACTTAAATGCAATCATTACAACGCTATATACTTGCAAAAATTGCGAAAAATTATTAACTATTTTTACACATAAGTTCTGCTTTCGGGTCCATTCGTATTTAGAAAACATCCGAAAAATAAATTTGTTTGGAACTAGTTCCGTGGTAAGCTACGAAGCTTGTGTTATGGTATCCGTAGTTGATATACTACTACATACATATTATAAATATACTAACATATTATTAATATACCGAAAAATGGCTATGTAGTTATGCAAAATGAACTTAGTCTGTTCCTATAATAGATATTACATAATTTAGAAAAATATTTATATTTTTTTAGTGCCACATAGACAGTTTTGCGCTGGTTGCCTGAATTTATAGGATTTGCATGGAAACAATGTTGCACAGATTTTGTTCTATATTTCAAGTGCAAACAATCGCAAATCTACGAACAATTATGAATAATTATCTTAACGTTAAACCTACCTTTTAAACAAACAGTTGTTAGTTAATTGTTCACGCCACAATTATCTCTCTTAATCCAGGATTAAGCTTTAATCTTTAACTAGCGACTTACTACAATATCTATGACCTTGTCCCTAGGGAAAGTTCATTAAAAGAGCTGGGTCGTTGAAGTTCGAAAATGTTACCACCAGATCTGAGTTTTCTTTTCTTTTTTGTATTTTTCGCATAAGAAATCTACACAGAAAACTTTTAAAAGCGTAATCTTAATAAAAAAATGATTTAAATCGCCATTTTCGAGATACAAGAAATAAATTAATATGTACATAAAAAGAAAAACCTAAAAAAAATTTTGATTTGATATTATAATTTTTTTTAAATGCCAATTTCATCGTATTGTACCGTTTTCAAATTGCTTGTACTTCAAGTGATCAAAACATACCTACGGGTTTCCAAAAATATTTACCTTCGGGTATCTTTTGTTTTACTTAAGTATAAATTAAAGTTGTTAAAGAATACATTCATAATAGTACCTACGGTAAAAGTTTTCACAGAGTCCCTGTTACCTAGAAATGTATTACTTTAATCACTTTTTAATTTCTTTACTTTTTAGACTTGTAGATATTTAATATTTTCCATTTAAAAAAAACTTTAAAAACTAAAAGACAGTAAACGCATGAAACTGAAAATGTCTAGTGTGTCAAAAACTACCTACTACTACATTCATCAATATCATTTTAACAATTATGATAATATTATATGTATTACTAAATATATTTTAGTATACCGTTAATCTTATAACAATAGCCTGCCTGAGATTTGCCAGTTGCCGCGTATCTATAAAAATACCCTATTAAAATTCAACTTTTTATGACGACACGTCAATCGTTAATTAAAGTTATATTCATTGCATAATCACGAAATAAAAAAATGAAAAATTATATAAGTAATTTCTGTCTAACTGGTATAAAATTTGTGTATAATACTTCGATATACTCGAAGGCAGGCCGCGTAGAGCTGAAAATTGAGGCCTCTATTTTGGCACGTGCCAAAAGAGAGGCCTAAGTCTAGTAGTGGACGAGTAAAGCCTAAGCATGATGATTAATTATCATAAACGATCACGTAAATCACATATAACCTAATGTATCATTCATTTTATTCATTCACTGCTACACAAAAAGAAAAATTAATTATTTAGGGGTTTCCCTGCTCGAGTTAGCTTCGAGGAACATTAATTAAATTTATTAACATATAAATTGCGCTTGCGCATTTCCAAGCACTAGCTCATATAAAACTATAACTACGTTCAGCTTAAAAACATAATAACTCACGTAAACTTAATTAACACGAACAAAAAAAATTATCACTTACCAAATTTTTTTTCTATTGAATGGGTATTCTTGATACTGGCAATAACGTAACTTCGTTTACTTTTTCTATATATTCAAAGCATTAGAATATTTAAAAAAAAATCGTTAACTTCACTCTCACGTTTTTAATATTTTTGAATTTATTATAGATTGGTAGAATTAAACACTGGATATGTAATTTCATTGAAATCGCATATAAATATAATAATTATTTCATAGTAAAATATTTTAAGTTAATTATTAAATAACTGTACGTTTGAATTTGTGTGACAGCGTAACGTGAATGATTGCAAAAATATAATTAGAAGGAGACTTTACACCGGAGTACACGTCGTATAGACGACGGCAAGCAAGTAAACACTCGTATACAGCTAAATACGATTTACTGATTAAGGATAGAAATTATGATGTGATTATCATTGTTGTTGATTTCATTGCAATTTATAATTTTACTAACAAAAATATTTAATTTAAGTCCCGCCGTGTCTCTTACCCCCATTCTTCTCAAGACTATGGCTTTTTCTATCCGAATCAATGGTGGACTCAGATGTCGTTCAGTGTTATATTATAATATTTTTTTATTATAAGAGATTATTTATTATATATATTTTAATTCAAGTTAATTCTGTCTTATTTCTTTGTTATAAACGAAACTACTTTTCGGATACTGTCGCGAATTTATTTTGACTTTTTATTCCCGACGTTTCGAATGCTTTCCAGAAATCATGATCACGGGAGATACTAAGGTGTTAGGGGTTTATATACTTGTTACAGACAACACTGCAAAATTTGTCTGTTCTAAAATACGTAGTTCAATAATTATTTCATCACATATTTTTTTAAATAATTTACTTTTGTTCTCTGTGAAGCTATTAGTTTTTTAAACTTATCATTTTTGGTTAAGGTTATACTTGAGATATTCCGCCGAATTCCAGGGCTATTGTCACCGACTTTAAATATTATTATTTGGTATTAATATTTAATGAATCAATCCTTACTAATATTATACATGCGAAAGTAACTTTTTTCTGTCTGCCTGTCACGTCAAAACTACTGAACCGATTTAAATGAAATTTGGTACTCAGATAGTAAAGAGCCTGTGAAAGGACATAGGCTACTTTTCAAGGCAAAGAAGGGGTAGAAATATTGAATGAAAGTTCGTATGGAAATTACGTCATTCTTAAAGCTAGAAGCTTGAAACGTATACGCTTTTGATTAGATATAAATAAATAATACATTGAAATTTTGTAAAAATTTTATCCTAAAGATGATCCTGATTCTTAAAATGAAATAATTGTTTTCATAAAAGAATATGGATCATTATTTTGACTCAAAAAAGAACAATTTGGAATAATTTCTATATCCGCTTTGAATATATTATGATCATATTGGCGTAGCGGCCAAAAAATCCAATTTAGGACTAAACTATTAGCGATATAATTATTTTTTTTGCTTACGGTCAAAAAACTTTGACATTGAGACAAGTCAAATTCATTATTATAAAACAGAAAAATATCAAGTAAGTGGGAACTTTTAAACATATTATCAAAAATATTATATCAAAATATCGTTTCATATTATCCAAAAATTTTAAAATGCAGGTTTAGTTCTTATGAAAATATGCTATATGACTATTTACGTGGACGATGCAAATTAAGTTTTTGTACGCTTTTTTCGGAGTTTTCATTAGGTTGTTATATATTATTATTATTATTCCGTTTCTTTCTCGAATTTGCGGCATTTTCCGTAGGCTAACCCATAGCTACTTAACAAAACTACTATTTAATATATGACAACAAGCAACGAAATGTTATTAGTTTACCTGATGTAATCTAGAAAAATCCTACTACAGTTTACAGAACAACCTATTCCAGACACTAAAAAGTAAAAAAAATCTAATTTAGATTTTTATGTAACTTGCTACCAGATGAACAGATTTAACATATGAAATTTTCTCTTAAACATTTATTTCTTTAGTTATCTCTTTTTACTTTTGATCGGTCGACCATATTGAGCTATTCTTTGTAACTTATAACGTCACAAACAATAGTTAATGGACGGACACAGTGGTCAATAAAATTGTATTATGGACGCTAATGTTCTTAAAACGTTCCGTAAACGTACGTAAGTAATTTAAAATAAGTTTCAAATAATATTTTTATATTACTATATTTACATTGTATATTGTTACAAGTATGAGTTTTCAGCAATAGAGTGTTATTTGATACATAAAAAGATAAGATAATCACTACATAGTATAAAACAAAGTCGCTTTCTCTGTCCCTATATCCCTTTGTACGCTTAAATCTTTAAAACTACGCAACGGATTTTGATGCGGTTTTCTTAATAGATAGAGTGATTCGAGAGGAAGGTTTATATGCATAACTAGCGGATCCCGCGGCTTTGACTGTGCTAAATCTAGGAAAAAGCCCAAGCGAAGCGAGGGCGAGTCGCTAGTACTATATAACCTAAGCAATGGTAGCACAGTGGTAACAAGCTCGCTTGGAAAAGCGAGTGAAGCGGGTTCAAACCTACGCTTTTCTTGTGTGAATCATTCTGAACATGATTACCTTTTCTTACGGCGAAGGAAATCTTGAGGATACCTACATGTTTGCCTGACTAGTTAGTTAATTTTCGAAAACACGTATTCTGCCATTCTGTAGTTGTACTAGGGTTTGATCTCTTTCTCGTCAAAGGAAGGTCCGTGCCCAGCAGTGAGACTTTAAAAATGCCTGAATACACTACTATAATATGATAATGTCGGAATAATATTATTTTTAATTTCATATGAATTTTTAATTATGAAAAATAAGCTACTGTTTTATGCATGCAAAGGAGATAATAACTTACCATTATTACGCACAACGGTGCATAATAATAAAGTATGTTTTTATCTAAATCTTCGTCATCGTCTTTTATTACGAATAGTGACCGTTTAAAAATAAATTTAAAAATCGTTTAACGTTGATTGGTTCAAATGAGACTACCAAATCCAAGTTTCTCACAATTTTCATGAAACAAAGCTTATGTGGTCAAGCAATTCGTGTTCAGTAAGAGATTTTAAACTGAAAGATCAGTAAGGGATTTTAAACTGAAAGATTTCGACTTTAACGGAGAATGTGTAATTCCTCATCAGCCATTAAATTTTTGTTCACAATATCTTAGGTACGAACTTTTCTAGTGCTCTGGACGCTTCGTACAGTTAAAGTATGAAAGTAGCAGGAAAACTAAGTCTGCGCATAATTTTTTAGTTAAAATCTATTTATTTTATTTAGAAATAAATTATCACAATTTTTTACCGAATGGTTCTAAAGTTTAGTAAGCGCTACCATTACATGCTTGTGAATGGTAATCTACAAGACCATTGCAATGGTACAGCCCTATACTAAAACGAAATACGCTTTAAATATTTTTATCCATCGTTCGTGTAATCTGAATAATAAAACATTTAGTACGTTTGATATAAGTTCATAATTTAGTTATAAATTGTTTAAAATTATTGTTTTAGTTGTTTATTGTATTTGTCTTTGTTCTCTGTTTCTTATCTGCATTAGTTATTAGTTGACTTGATTGGTTTATGTAGGGTCTTGTTATTATGTATTATTTATGTGATGTTTACTCCAGTGTTAGTCCTGACGCGCGCTCGCTCGAGACACTAGTGAAGTGGGTTCCGATCCCGAGTCTGGCATCTCTGATATATTCATGTGCGAATAAATTCCAACATCGTGGGGAAACTTGCATGTCTGAGCAAACCTTGTAAATTCAGGAAATACATGTGGAATCCGTCGAATCTTATTTTTATTATTTTTTGCTTTATCTTCAATCCGAATTACTTCGACTTGAAGATAAAGCAAAAAATAAAAAAAATAGCAAGCCTTTGTCAAGTATTCAAGTATGATATTTACATTTATTTTTATAAAAGATCTGCACTTTTTTCACACACCTACAATCTACAGTAAGCATTGATAAGCATGACGGCTAATACTACCAACACGCATTTATTGGTCAAATCAAAAAGCACGCGCTTCCCCAGCTTCCTGTTACACTCTTCCGTCCCTTTTAAGTTTAACGTATTCACTCGCATTTGCTTACAGTTACAAAAATATGGTTTAAATAATCAATAGATAGGTACATATAATAAAAGTAGAGCTAATTAATTATATAGAGCTATTTATTTTCTTTTATAAGAGGAAATAGAAAAATCATTCGTGCAGTCGCATCACTTAGCAGTTATAAATCAATGTTGCTTTATTAAGCTTAGGGTACAAATTAAAATAAGATTATTGCAATTTTGGAACAAAATAGTCTTGAATGTTTTAAAATAGTTCATAGTACGCCCCCTGTATAGGGATGAACCCGAGTGGAGCGAGTCGCTAGTAATTAAGAAAATATGTTTATTTGTTTATTTAGGCTATAAACTTACAGCATGTATAAAAACTAAGCAGCTATAAAAAATAAATTATTTTATAACCCGTAGTTCCTAATAGAGATTATCAGTATTTCATTTAGTTATATGCGTAAGTAGATAATGCAGAATAATAAAAATGAATCACTACATATGCGCTAGATTATTGTATTTATTCATAGAGTCAATACAGACGGACTATAGTCGCTCAATAAAATTATATTTTTTTTTAATTTTACATGAAATTATTTTACACTGTTACACTAAAATTATAAAACATATAACCTCCTCCTTTTTTGAAATCGGTTAAAAATTAGATAAGCATTCCAAATTACGTTATGGGTTTTTAAAGGTATTAGTTCTATAGTAGGTCCCTACCGGCTACTTAAAGTTTCATTTAGCATTATAAGGTTTTTTAGTAATTTGAAGTAGTCGGGTACATTGAGATGAAAATATATTTACTTCTATAAAAAGCAAACTACACAACATTAAATTATAAATCAAAAAATACTCAAGCCCTTTCGTTTCATATCCATTTTGAGGGAGTTGTGAAAAAATACGCAATCCGTCATTTTGTAGCTGGGGTCATTGGTCTTAGACCGATCAGTTCATCCGTTCTTGAGCTACTATGACACATACACGCACACGCACACGCACATGCACATGCGCACGCGCACGCACATGCACATGCGCACGCACATGCACATGCGCACGCACACGCACACACACATACAAATATTAACCTTTTTGGTTATTTTATTTAT
The DNA here is from genome assembly GCA_905231865.2 of Boloria selene. Classification (NCBI taxonomy): domain Eukaryota; kingdom Metazoa; phylum Arthropoda; class Insecta; order Lepidoptera; family Nymphalidae; genus Boloria; species Boloria selene. Next base: position 1,777,958 of record HG993145.1, read on the forward strand.
TATTTTTACGGTAAGAAAACTCCTTCTTAACATTGTATTAAAAGATCCATACACTCGTAAAAAAGTATTTAAAGTAGGTAATAGTAAACTGTAGTCATTGACTACTAAAAATAGGTACTGATAAGAATATCAATTGACATACATTTTTGACAGAATTAGGTACTTTTGATAAAATAATAATATTTAATTAACGTATGCTAATAGGGTATTATTTCAAGGCTTTCTTAAAGAGAGGGGTGACATAAGAGTTTTTTTTATAGTATATTCTATTGTAAGTATTGTAGGTTTTCATCGGTTAGATTTAATTATGAATGTTCCTATGGATACGCGTTCCAAATATTGCATACTATAGACAGTGGTAACGAGCTAGTTTGGATAAACGATTGATACGGGTACAAATCCGAGTCTCGCACCTCTGATATTTTCATGTGTGAATCATTTTTAACATGATTAACACTTGTGTCACGGTAAAGGAGGACATCGTGAGGAAACCTGCGTGTTTGAGAGGAGGTAGCGAGTTTTCGAAAGATATTACGTGAAGTCCGCAAACGCACTAGGCCAGCGTGGTGGACTATGGCCTGTGAAGAGAAAAGATGAAAAATTGATCAAACATTGATCCGAATGTGATGACTCTGGTGATTTTCTTCATAAGTATATCTAACAATCGAAGCCAAATGCGAAGCTAGTGAACTACATACATCTCAATCATTGTAAATTATCACTATCTGAGTTCATTTTCCCCTGTAGTGTAACCTTGACTAGAGGCATGCAGAGGTAGAGCACTGTTTTCTGTAACGAATCATTTAATATTAATTTTACTTTGATAATAATATATTAAGCCAACAAGTAACATTTTTAAGTTGTACAAGCTTTAATGTAGGTCATCTTTATAGTAAATTTCATCCAAATCGGTCCAGCCGTTTAGTCAATATTTATACAAATTATTTTAAGTAAGATTTTCAGTAAGTACATGTTACTTGCAGTACCTCGTTTTACGATTAATGACGAATGGAACAAACATAATCGGTGAACATACATAAAAAAAAAATACATACATCGGAACATATAACCTCCTCCTTTTTTGAAGTCGGTTAAAAATAATAAATAGGGTAAAACTCGGATAGTTGCCTCGGTCTTCGATACACTATATTTGAGACATCCATGGTGTTAGCGCTCTTTTCCAATTTTGGAGGTTTTCCCAAAAGACATTAGTGCCATACAAATAAACAATATAGATGCTTTGTCGTGTGAATAAAAATGTTCTGCGCAAAGACATTGATGGGCGTTGAACTTATATTCGTGAGTTATTCATATTGAACATTTTTGTATGGTCGTGGATTTAGCAACTTTTTGCTTCTTCGGACGAGCTGTTTAAGTTACCTTTTGCCTCATATTATTATTTAGTTTTTATTTAATTTGAAATATATAAGGGCAAGTCCACAATGAAAAGGATATTTGCTCTGTATATATACTTTAGCAGATAGTCGCCCTAAGAATAATTAATAATTTCATGTTGCAAATTGCCAAATAATATTAAAGAAAGAGCTTAGCATATCTGAAATAGATAAACAGTCTTCAAGAGTTGTAAATTCTAACGAATCAATGTCCCCAACATACCTAATTATTTATTTATTTTTCGTCTAACATCATCTAGAACAAAAACACAATCTAAGATAAAAATCTTATTGAGATTGGGACATAATACTAATTTGTAATTCTGAGGAGTTTGGTCATTATAAACATTACTTTCTGAACCTATGGTCAAAATTTGAAAAAAAACTCTTTTTGTTTCCCATTAGTAAGTAACCTTCTCTTCGATCTGGTTCTTGTGCAGCCCTTTTAACATCCCACTGCTGCGGTTTGGCGGTGGGCCTCCCTTCAGACAATACTAGGGGGATCAGGCCATAGTCCACCACGCTGGCTAAGTGCGGGTTGGCGGACTTTCGATAACTGGTCTTTTTTCCGTGATAAAAAGTATCTATATGTGCTACTCCAGACTATAATCTTTCTCTGTGATAATTTCGCGTATTGATCGATACACATGCATCAAAACTTTCGCATTAATATTACCTATTGAAGGCATTTTCTGAGGTTATCTAATATTATTTAACATCACAAAATGACCTTGGATGTTAAAAAATTACCGCGGCCGGAGACGTGCAAAAAGCCTAATCAAATATAAGACGAATACACTATGGAGTACAAGATATTATCTTCTTGTTATGTAAAAATCTTGTTTTTAATCCATAATATTGTATTTAGTTTGGAAATATAAAGTATTGTACCTACTTATATAAAAATAATTAGTTGGTACGTACATAAATATTTCATGTATCTTGGAAACTAATATTTACTTCTTTAAAATTATTCTTGTATTTAATGTTTTTTTATAGTAAATGTGTTAGTTAAAAAATATATATTAGGGACAATGTGAAGAAAAAAAAGTCGAAGTTGACACCAAATATTTTACGGCATTCTCTACAATCTACCTATCTATATCATTTTTATATTATTATTTTAATATATATTTTTTTTAAACTTGACATTGTAAGCTTTGTTTAATTATATAGCCTGATTTTCCTGAAAAAATAAATAGACCAGCAACAAAGCAACCCTTCACGTATAAGGCCCTCTTTTTGGTGAATTAAATTTACTTTTATATTTTTAGAGACAAAATAATAACAATGGAATAATAATAAACTTTAATGCTTTTTACTATTGTATTGTATTGTTATGTTTGAGCACTTAGGTACACAACAATTTTAAAACTTTTTTTTCTATAACCATTTTTTAATATATTTTACTAACATAATTATAATATTATTATTTACTAGCATTAAAATAAATATTTTTCTATGTATACTAACAAAAATTTCAATATATACTTGAAATAAATAAATAAATTGTGAATTATTATTAACGAGATATGTAATAAATAAATAAATAAGTAAATATACTTAATTGTATTCATTTTTATTAACTTAATGTTTTTATAATCAAAATATCTCTCTCATAATCAAAATATAATTAAAATGTATATCCTTATGTACATAAAACTTACAATAAACAGCGAAAGTTCAATTACTGAGATATCACTTAAAATACGTATATCGTACACTACTCCTGAAACACTATAAAAATAATTTTCTCAGAAAACGCAAATTTAAGTCACACTTGAGTGCGTATTTAGACACGCTCTGTTGATATTGAAATAGTCATTGTCAAGTTCAAATAATGTGTAAAACGTTATTTATAACCATTCACATTGAGGCCTACGTAGTACCCATGGAGCACGGCTTACTATGGTCTGAATTTATATGAAAATTCTATCATAGTGCCATGCTTGTTACCTTCGGGTAGCAGCCGAATGGGCCGGCACGCCCCGTATAGTACCACTCTCTCACAAAAGACCAGCATGAAGTGGCAGATATACTGTCGCGTTTCGTCCGGTGAGTGAGAGTCCGGGAGGCCCACTCTCCTTCCCTCCTCCCTCTCACTCCCTCCCTCTTCCCTTCATCATCCATCTTCGTTCCCCCACTCCCTCTTCCCACCCCCTCCCATCTTTCCTTCCTCCCTCCCTTACCTGAAAGGCCAGCAACGCATCTGCAAGCCAGGCTTGCACAATGCACATGTCCATGGGCGGAGGTGATCACTTCCCATCAGGTGAGCCTCCTGCCCGTTTGCCCCCTTTTTACCATAAAAAATATATATATATATATGATATTCAAACTACCGTCTTATATATTTACTAACTCTTCAGCCTTATTATATATTTTAATGTATATATTCTAACCATAATCTATTTATATACCTAATGAACTCATCCTCGCTCGGGTTCGTCTACCGGAGTACCTAATAACTAAAGCACGAAAACAAAAAAAATTGTTGATAAGATATTCACTGAAGTACCTATAAGTTTTACTTTTAGCTGAAACTAGTTAATACTAGTTTCCTTAGTTACATCTTATGTATGTACTCGTATAGTAAGTACGTAGGGGAAAGGGGGGCAAGACGGGGTTGCGGGCAAGACGGGGTACCCGTCTTAAATAAGAAACCAATTGACCAATCTCAATCTTTTTTGCACCTGACAGTGTGCCGGAATGTTAGTTATTAGTTAGCAAAGTCAATGGATGACAATACTACATTGTTTAGTTGTCAAATGAAAAAATATATTTTTGGCGGTTTCCTTAGCATTTTTTTACATTACTTGGAACGTGTTAGCTCTGGAAATAACATTATTTTAAATTATAAATAAATTTAGTCATATTTATCAACGATTACGCTTGCAGGTAAGCACTTATTTATGTGTGTGTGAGACCATTGTGTTGAGAGGTAACATTTTTAATGCAATCGGGCATGAGAGGGCAAGACGGGGTATGGGTACCCAATCTTGCCCGCATTAAAATATTTTACAGATTATTTTGCTATGTCAGTTAAAGTGTAATGATTTGTAAGACACTATCGATGATTTTTTTGTTGTAGGATAGTAAACATCTATCTAAAAGAAAAACAAATAGAAAAATTGATCAGTAGAGTCTGTGATACAAGGAAAAATGGCTGAGATCAGCTGCAATTAAATGAAGGTTAGGTTAGGTTAGTTAGGTCCTAAATTACTAGTTTTTTTCCTATGATGAAGAGAAAGAGTTACGTGATTATAAATGAGATATGACATAACAATATCTGAGACCCATCCTGCATTGTCCTCACCCACTCAGCAAAGAATAGATCTGGCTAACACACCGGATTTATCTATAACTTTACTATTGCGACTGAGATTTGGTCGGCGGTTAACAAAAAAAAAGTGTGAAAAGTGAAGTAAAAAAAAGGTTCGAGGATTAGCTCATCAATAAACAGTAGCAATAGTGAAGTAGAAAATACACCATGTTTGTATTGTGAAGGTTGTTATTTGGAGTCAAATGTAGGCTGAGCTGCATGTTCTGCGTGCGGAAAATAGGCTCACTGTAGCTGTGCTGGGGTAGATGACAAAGATGAAGATGCGAATTTTGTCAGCAAAAATTATTAATTCAATGATTTTGGCTAACCTCATCTTGCCCTTTAGGGTACCCCATCTTACCCGAGGGAGGGGCAAGATGGGGAGATCTGACTTTTTCTACTTTTAGTTTTATTTTTATTTAATTATGTAACATATGTTTCTCATTAGACTGAATTATGAAAGACAGATAACCAAAGATGATTATTAAAATAAAAAATATAATATAAACACGACTTTTCTAACTTTTATTGACCTTCAAACGTTAAGTACCCCGTCTTGCCCCCCCTTCCCTACTTATATTAAAATTCTACGTCGAATCTATACATTAATTTTTTTTTTAAATCTTTTTGAAATAGTCATTTTCTAGGTAGTTTAATAAGTCTTGTCGTACCATGTCATTATATTTCTAAGGGTAGTAGTAAAACTAGTATTTATAGCATACCTAACTATCAACAAAACATTCCCAGTATAATTTTTCACTCTTTACTTAACTAAATAACTTAATTGAAAGATTTATTTAATAATTCCGTTATGGTATCTTTTACAGAACGTGATTTTGCGTAATTTTATACTTCTGGATTAGATTATTTCTGTGTTTGGCCCAGAAGCGTGGTAATTTTGGATTTGGGCCTTGAGGTATTCCTCATATGGTACTGATATGACTTCAATTCTGGTGAATTTGGACTGTACGATGATCTTCAGCCAGGTAGATCGTAGCGTAATGCGTAATTAGAGTAGCATTTGAACTCCTGTAGCTACATTACACATAATTGTGATTAAACTTATATGTGAAAAAGCTTTGCATGCTTACTTTGTAATAAAGCATCAACAGCAACGTGGCTCGAATGGTGCAAATTTATTAACCGACTTCAAAAAAGGAGGAGGTTATATGTTCCGTTGTATGTATATTTTTTTTTATGTATGTTCACCGATTTCTCCGCCGTCTGTGGACCGATTTCAAAAATTTTTCTTTTGATTGGTAGGGTATAGTTCCGAGGTGGTCCCATTGTCACCAAGTCAGGATCTGATGATGGGATCCCAGGGAAATCGAGGGCAACTCTCAAAATTTACAGGCACCTATTATGTTTTTGATATATTTTCTAAACCCGATAAAGCTTTTACGTATGAAAATCATTATCTCATGTGGATGAGCTGATGATGGAAGGTAAAATTCCTCAACAGTTGTTTTTTATGTGTTTTCACCGATTTCTCCGTGAATTGTGGGCCGATTTTAAAAATTTCTTTTTTGTTCGGTAGGGTATACATTCAAGATGTTCTCAGTGTCACCAAGTCAGCATCTGATGATGGAATCCTAGAGAAACCGAGGGCAACCCTTAAATTTTATCGGCACTGATTACCTTTTTCATATATTTTCTAAAGCTGTTCAAGAATTTGTGATGATGTAAGGTATATATCCTCAACGGTTAGGAGTTGAAAGAAAATTCTTTTAATATTATACGTACTTATGAACTGATAGTCGTATTCCTTCAGGATATTAGGTGGATTGATAATAGAAGGTAAATCTTATTAACGTCTACGAGTTACGTGGAAAAATAGACGTGGACAAATCTCGATTGACTATTGTCGTTCATTTCAAAACTTCGCTGACTTATTGGAGCAGTAGTTTAATTAGCCTTCCAATATTTTATTTAAACATAATAATTTCCACAAAAAAATTTAAAATAAATTATTTTTTAACAAAAATGAAAACCGACTTCAAAACGCTACAAATCGAAACTAAAAAGAAAAAAAAATAATTTTAATTACTTAGTTATTGTTGGAGTCGGTGCCAGCCAAAGCAAAATAATCTCAATACAATTTAATTAATGTAAATATAATCAAAATATCCGTTCGAAAGTTCATTGCAAAGGCAGGATAAAACTGTCCTTCTTGGCTGGCACCGACTCCAACAATAACTAAGTAATTAAAATTATTATTTTTTCTTTTTAGTTTCGATTTGTAGCGTTTTGAAGTCTTTTTCATTTTTGTTTTAAAAAAAATCCAATGTCAAATATAAGAACGTGGTTTCGATATTGACCGTCGATAAAACTTTAAAATAGTATTTATTATATATCAAAATACTATTAAGCGCGTACGGTACAAACCTAATAAATTACAAAGCAAAATATGTTTTTTGATAATGAGAAGCACCCAGCTGTCTGCAAAAGGATGATGCCAGTTTCTTTTTTGTAAAAAGCCCTGGATAGAAGATTGTTTCAAGTTCACGGTAAACGAAAGTCTATCTGGCTCAATTGTTTAAATTTGTTGAATAGCAGGCCAAACTCAAGAAGGAGTTCTTGGTTCCTGTATCATGACAACGCATCTGTACATTGAGCTTACGCTACCACAGTCCAGACTTAACAGTGGCGTAGCTACCTTGGGTGGCACCCGGTGTGGAAAATGATGGTGTTACCCCATCGAAAGTAAAAAGCAATAAATTTTATATGATAAAGGACATGGATCAATTATTATTTATAATATTGAAGAAATAAAACACAATAATAACTAAGACAGAAAAGGAATTGTTATACAATTAAAATTTCTTCTTTCTAGCTTTGACAGCTGCAAACTTAGCAATAACTTCATCGAAATTTATATTTTGTATTGCCTCGTGTTCGATGGCTAATAATCTTGGTAAGGTTGCCGCGATTGGGTCATTGCGACAGCGTCAGGTTATTTTGCGGGAATCCCCGAATTATACATATTATCACAGATCACATAAAAAAGATATTATACAGACCTGAGCTAGTGCTAGTGGAGGAATCCCCGAAAAATAAATTTTTGTGCTAGCTATTTTTTTTGTTTGTACATTGTTCTTAAAGTTGAGAGACCGGGTGGGTGTCATCCTAAAAAAGATGACACCCGGTGCGGACCGCCCCCGTCCTTTGCTACGCCACTGCCAGACTATATCAATTATCAGGCAGTGGCATTGTGTCGGAGCATCCTCCCTACAGTCCTGATCTGGCTCTCTGGGACTTCGGTTAATTCCCTAATCCCTACGTCAAAACTCGTTAGGAAAAAACCTAGTTAAATATCCTTAAAAAACGTACTAAGGGAGCTTAGATAATAAATATAGGGAGCTTAGGTAAACAATAAAAAACAAACACTTGTCAAGTTATGAATAAAACAAGTAAACTTCAGTTTCCATTAACTTTATTGTGGGCATAGAGTAGTCACTGAAAGGTATTGCTCGTAAATTTTCAAAGGCGTTTCTGCTGATAAGAACAATAGTCAATACCAATAGTAAATATAGGTTTTTTAGTGGTAGTGCCATGCTTGTGACCTTCGGGTAGCAGTCGAATGGGCCGGCACGCCCCGTATAGTACCACTCTCTCACAGAAGACCGGCGTGAAGTGGCAGCTATGCTGTCGCGTTCCGTTCCGGGAGGCCCACTCCCCATCCCTCCTCCTTCCTCTTCCCTCACTCCTCCGTCTTCCCTCCCTCCCTTTCCTTAAAGGTCGGCAACGCATCTGCAAGCCTAGCTTGTAGATGTCCATGGGCGGAGGTGATCACTTTCCATCAGGTGAGCCTCCTGCCCGTTTGCCCCCTTTTTACAATAAAAAAAGGTGAAAAGTATAATGATGATATAGTATATTATGTCGGATTCGTACCTAGATTCCGCTAGTATATATTTGTAGTACCGTTTGTATATCTTAATAAATTATTATAGCATATGTGATAATCTGATGTGTAGCTATATTATTGTAAAATTTCATCAAAATGCATTCAGTAGTTTTTGCGTGAAAGTGTAACAAACATACATCCATACTTACAAATTTTCACGTTTATAATATTAGTAGGATTTTGTTTTAATTGCCTCGTTGATCTAGTGCTTAGGGGTTTCAGATTAGGTCCCGGGTTCGAGTTGGGCAACATAATTTTTTGATACTTTTGCTTTCCAAAACATAATATCAACTTAATAATTGTACCATGATATTGAAAGGAATACCTAAACCTTGCACTTGCATGCGCAAACACACTAGAGGTCATTCCCAGTGTAATTTTTCACTTTATAAAAATAACATTATTATTTATTATTAACTAGCGACTCGCCCACGCTTCGCTCGGGCTCTTCCCTAGATTTAGCACAGGCAAAGCCGCGGGATCCGCCAGTTATGCATATAAACCTTCCTCTTGAATCACTCTATCTATTAAAAAAAACCGCATCAAAATCCGTTGCGTAGTTTTAAAGATTTAAGCGTACATAGGGATATAGGGACAGAGAAAGCGACTTTGTTTTATTTATATGTAGTGATGTAGTGATATCCAACCTATAAGCTGCACTTTTTTTACGTTTTTTTATATTTTTGAACAGCGTAATTTAGGTACTCGTGTAGACATGATGCTTTACAGCTGTCTCAAATAAAGTTAATATGACTGAACTAATAAATGTGACTGATTAAAATTGTCATCAATTATATTATTATTATACAAAATCAGATAATCAAATGATCATTAAATAAATAAAATGTGCATCTATGCAATAATATTCAGGTTACTTTAGCGTATAGTACTGCTTAAAATATGATAGTTAAATCAGTAATATCAACAAATATTATGGAAAATTAAAAATGACGCTTTTTTCTAGCATTTTAATTTCATCTGGAATAATAAAATAAAACACCATAATATATCATTAATTACTTACATTTAATCACACTATCATCTTATTCTACAACAATATATACAAATATTTGCAAATAATTTAACAAGTCCATATATAAAGATAATGAAAACGACGTTATTTAAAAGCAAAATACAATCTCATCTTCTCCAACATATGGCAACCCGCATTAATATAGATTAAAAATATTACATACATTTAAATCTCATACTAAAAAATAGACATGTCATTTCTGAATACATAGCCTATTTATCAGTACCTATCTATGAACTTTAAAAATGACAGCATATTTGCTATATTTTTATATAAAAGGTAATTTTATGAGGTCCATATTGTTTCGGTTTGATTCGTAAAATACGAGTACATTATTTATACAAGAATTTCATATAAAAATATATCATCCGTTAAAATCGTATATGCCAGTCATGGACAAGTATGGTTTTTTTACAGAAATGCAATGACGAACTATATTCAGCCTTTTTCAACTTCATTCAGCTCTAGTAGAAAAACTTTTTTGTAATATTTTAGTTATTTATGCTTAATTAAAACGACATGACACACTTTTATTATATACTACTATGTATTATACATTATTTTCCATATAGCACTTATTGCTTTCTCTTTGAGTGAAAGTTATGTATTATATATATGTATTTGTCTTATCTGATATGTTTTTATTATTTTTTTCTGTGTCATGGATACAATTAATTAAGACATAATAACTATAATTTTACATATTCTACGATATTAGATGTCACGTTATTTATAGTGTTGAAATTTTGACACATATTTTCACATATAACATGATATTAGAACAATATAGGTAATTTGATTATTTGCAAATTAATAAGATGTTTTTTTTTTAAATTACGCGTCATTAATTAAAATTTATTTTAAATGCATAAAATATTTTGTTAATTACTAACATACTCTTTAACATTTATCTTAATCACTTGGACTAAACAGTTAATTCTATTACTACTATAACAGCCTTGCTACTTCTATATAAATAAATAAATATGGCAATATGTAGCTGTCATACGAATTTGTAATTTATATATATTATTTATAAATAAAATTGTACTGTATATTATTTCTAAATAAAATTGTTTAAAATGTATCATAATTGCAATAGACATAAATTATTTCTGACTTATACTAGTAATATCAGAATGTTCCCGTTTGCGAGAAAATAGTCGATTATTAAAAAGAAAACTGCATTTGAAGTATAAATTATAAATAAATAAACATAGGATAAGTATTTATATCTTAAAACTAACGCTGACGAAAACAGACGGTTGAATCTTTGGTTATACAGCATTAACTAAGTTGCTTGAAAGCACATTGAATTGCGATACCAAAGATATCTAGAATTAGCCGAGCATAGACTACCTAGAAAGTCTTTTAAAAAAATACTTAATCAGTCTCTATGATCGTTTATTTTTTTTCATCACCATTAACAGACTGTGGTTCCGCACCTAGCATAATTTGAATTTCGTCAACGCTCTTTCCTTTTGTCTCTGGTACGACAAAGAATATGAAAACGAAACCAATGAGCATAATACCGGCGAACATCCAAAACACTTGTCCTGAGCCAATGGCAGAGTTTAAAGAATTGAAAGTACTTGTAACAGTGAAACTTAGTAACCAATTGAATGTTCCAGCGGTAGAACCGACGAAAGCCTTGATATCGATTAGGCATAGCTCTCCAGCCATCATCCAGGGGATAGGTCCGAAGCCCAGGGAAAACGCAACGATGAACAGAGACAGAGACAGTAGAGGCAACCAGGATATCGATTCAACGATTGAAGAGCCACCACCATGGGTGTCTTTTAAGAAGAAATATACCCCAAGAGCAGTTGAACATAGACACATTACTAAAGCAGAGAACAGAAGTAAAATACGCCTGCCAAGTTTATCGACAACTAAACTCGAAATGAAAGTGGCGATAACTTGAATAACACCAATAAGTATAGTTGCGATTGCAGCCGGAATAGTTGCTCCTGCGCTATCAAAGATGGCTGACGTGTTGAAAATAACCGCATTAATACCAGACAATTGTTGGAACAACATAAGGGAGTAGCAAATTAATAGAGCTTTTAGGGCAGTTTTCTTTGTAATGGATGTTAGAAATGATGATGGGTTATTGCTAGCGGCTTCCGCTTTATTTTGGAGATTACTTAATTCACTGTCCACATCATAGTTTCTACCACGTAGTCTTATTAGAGCTTCCTTAGCTTCATCATTTCTTCCTTTCACAACCAAAAAGTTGGGACTTTCCGGCATAAAGAAGAAAATTATACCAAAGACAATAGGAATCAGAGTACAGAGGATATTGAATACAAACACGCTGGTGTAGCTGCCTACGGCATATGCGAATAGAATACCAACTGTTATCATCAGTTGAAAGTAGCTGCCTAAAGTTCCTCGAATAGAGTCTTGGGCTATTTCACTTGTATAAGCTGGTGCTGTTACACAAAAGGCTCCACCGGCTATACCAGTGATAAACCTACCAGCCATTAACATTGCTACATTTGTTGCGAATGTTATCAAAAGCCAGCCTAAAGTGAATGGAATTATAAGTAAAAGCATCGTAGTTTTTCGTCCTATCGCATCCATTATTAAACCTATGGGGAAACACACAGCTGCTGCACCAAGATTGATGAGGGATGATACCCAATCACCTTGGCTCGCCGAAACATCGAAGTTGTAATCTGTACTGTTACTTTGTGTAATTTTGAAAATAACAGGAGAAGACCAACCGAGCATGGAACCCGCTGCCAATGCGCCGAGAGTAGCTGAAATTAAAAAAAAGTATATTAATATAATAGGGTCATTTCGCCTGTTCGCGTCCAATTAGTGCAGTTGGCAAGTTTAGAGGAGAAAATTAAAATGTCCCAGCACTAATTTCAATGAAAAATTTATGTAATGTGTTCATTATAATTTTAATTTTAAGGTAGCTTTCAGTTTTGTTCGAAACATCTTATGTTTTTTTTTTAAAAAGACAAACCTTAGAATTAGGCGATTTACCCACTTCGCGCCCATAAAATCCAATTTGCGTCCACCCGCTGGACCACTTAGCGTCCAACAGCTTAGAAAAGGAATTAAGGGATGATATTTTTATAATAATGTAAAGAGAGATTGGATATTAATAATTAATTTATTAAATAATTACAGTTATTTAAAAATCAACATATTAACATTAATAAATCACTTTAAAGAAAATAAAAACACCTATTCTTCTAAACATTGACAGACCTTAAAAAAACAAATTAGGTACCTATGTAGAAAGTAAGTAAATATTAATTGCACCTTTCAAATTCAACAATAATAATTAATATCAATATAATTTCACCCTAAAATCAGAAGGAATGTAAGTAAGCTAAAGATCAGCCTTGATTAATAATAAGTTTTTGGCTAAATTGAAAAAAAAACAATACAATAATTTGGTCTAATCTTACTACTAAAAAAATGTTAACTCTTAATAATTAATTACCTATAAGACAATGTATGATTATTATAGCCCTAGAATTTTAATTAATGACACAAGTCACATTCAAAAGATTTATCTTTGGCCTCTAAATAACTTAATCCTACTAATCGCGTGCATTTCAGATGATACCATCTAATACACTTGTCACAGCCAATGTTTTTATCATCGTCGTCTTCTACGTCTGAAATTAGTATATCGACACATTCAGGACATTTCACTCGTTCCACTGCTAATTTCCACATCTACAGTTTTCTTTGTCACTTCTTGAAGAGGATGTATTTCCTTTTTTCGTTTCGGAGCAGTTTTACGAACCGTTTGAGAGTGTTTAAAAGTATTTTTCTGTTTTTGTTTTTCTATTCGTTCTAACTTTCTTTTTTGTATTGCTGCCTACTTTTCGTTCTTGATCTGCTCTTTATCTTCATAACGCTTAAGTAATAAATAAATTCCGGGCCCGGTTTTTTTACTGCATCTGGTCTAAGCCCACTGATTTTGTCTAGTATTGTGGTCTTGGGAATTGCATATTCTTTGCATATTTGTCTTACCGATTTCTTCGTCTTTCGAATTTCATTCAACTCTTTCCTTAAATCTTCTTCTGTGTATGTTCTTTTTTTCTTCTTCTTTCTTATCTCTGAAGAACTCATCTTAAACAGAAAAAAATAAGAATTAAAGAAATTACTCATTTCATTCATACTTTGAATGAAATGAGTAATTTCTTTCAAAGTAAAAATTTTTCGAATATGTATTAAACTTGTAGTCATAATCAAAAATGTACCACAATACACTTTATATTCAAAAATACCTACAAACAAATCAATTAAAGTATGTAAGGAATTAATTAAAAAAATGGACGCGATTTGCTTTTGTTATTATTCCGTGTAGGTATAGCTTGCGTCCATTGTGGACGCAAAGTGCAAGTTTTATAAATTCGGTGTAGTAATTCGCGTCCACCTTATTTTAACTATTAACTATAAAAAAAATAAGCAAATTCATAATTAATATAATTCCTTTTATCATTATCAACGTCTAGAAACAGCTATATATTCAAAATACATATATAACAATAAAAGACTTACCTTCAAACGCACCGCTGTCCACTATTTTTCTCTCATAATCCTGCGCATCCGTGCTCTCTTGTTGAACAGCCGTCACTAACTATTTTTTCTACACAGGATTGGTTGGACTCACGGAACTTTTGTCTATGTGTGCGTGCCTCTTATACATTGAGGTATTGGCGGTAATGACTTTTCGACTTATTGGTGTGTTAGTATACTTAATTTCGAGAGTTTTCGAAGGGAGATCCGTAAAACGGTCGCGAATTGGGCGATGGACGCGAAAAGGCGAACTTACCCTATATGCCAGTATTCGTAGAATAGATATGAATACTTTCTTAAGTTTATGTGAATATTTGACATTATAAAAGAGAGATGAAAATCTCTCGTGACCATGATTGCTATCAATTGCGAAATAATGATGCTTGATTGCGAACGTCGGGAACCAAAAATCAGAATAGATATTAGATATTATTGAAAAAAATATTAAATACAGCATACAAGAGTACATTATTATGAAAGAAAACTACTACTTTTTATGAGTTTAGTAACCATCCACAGGAAATATTATAATTATCTAATAGTTATTGTTATTTTAAAGCAGACTTTCTCAAAATATTTCAGTCTGTAAAAAATGTACTATAACAACATTCTGGTATAACATTAAAAATTTATTCAAATTAAAGAAAAATGATTGACTTATTCTCAAAATTATAAATATTACTGGCTTTTATATAATCAGTTTATAGCTTATACATACCCGACAAGGCGGCAATGTACTGCGGTAGCTTTCTCCCATTGTCTCCTCTTGGCTCGACTAACACTGACTGTGATATCCCCACATCAGCCATGGCACCGTTGTTGCCTTCTGCTTGCTGGAATAAATAAAATTATACATTATCAACTTATCAAAATAAATATATAAATTATCTAAAGGAAAAACATAATACAGTAACATTACTTTTATTATTTATTTTAATAAAACTATAATTTTAATTTTAATAAATTAGTTCTATATTTTTAATATAATTACAATTAATAACACTTCAGAAAATCTACAATACCTATTATTATTATTAATACAAATATTACTAGAAAACATTATTATTACTTTATATTTCATATACTACCTAAATATATGAAAAATTTTTTTATATTTCTATGTTACATTCATGGGAATAAAAAGATAGACAAAAGTAAACAAAGTCTGTATAATCATAATATTTGATAATGTACATCACGATAAGTTGTTACAATCAGAAATAAAAGACGTAGTATGGCGGATAAGTTATCACAACAAAACGAGAAAAATATTTATGTAACAATTTTAATTTCTATTTGGAATTTAATTATTACCTCATATTGAATTAGGCTGGGACCAGGTATTGCTGCAAGTAAAGGTTCTGTTTCTGAGCTATTATAGCGTTGTCGACGAAACAAGCTAGAACGCATTTTGGATTATTGTGTCATACAGAATATTTAAAAACGATTTTAATAAACGAATTAACCGCACGAACTCTTGTTAACATAATACTATACTAATTGTTTTGTTTTGCAAAAACATCGCGAAATTGTTAACGTTGTCATATTGTAACTTGTCAATGTCATTTATCTGCATTCTGCCAGAAAAATTATGACTTTGACGTATGACATTTTAAAAATGGATGTCAAATCTCTACGCGCGCTTTATTATCTATGCTAATAGTAGTCTTCATTGCAAAATGTGTCGCATATTATTTTAATAATATTTGTAGTATTTTTTCATATTAACTAAATGTAAATAAATATTAATATGTAAATATGGCGTACTAGCCATTCAGTACCTTTTCACTAGGTGCCTTTCAATATAACATTAGCAATTTAATATATCTATACTTTTGCATATAATATGTTCTTCTACTAGGCTTGCAGAAAAATCTAATATGTAGATTTATCTGTAAGCCTAGTAGAATAAATAACTTTATATAACATAAGAAAAGTAATTATTGGAAATATAAACTTTATATACAGCATTTTGTAATATCACACATTATTATATTTTGTTTCTTATATAATTAAAAAATGTAAAATATAATTCTAAATATTAAATATTATTTGGAATATGGCTGAAATTTTAATATACCTGTATTAAACTTAAACATAAAAATACAACTATAATATTATGACTCAAGTACAGGATTTTAACTGGTACATCTACGGTACCACAAAGTATTATGTATTCTCTAAGCATGCTATAATTTTCTGGCCTTGACAATGACTCGTATGGACGGTACAAATCGCAAAGAAATTATACATAAATTAGGCGTGATATATTGAATTTTGAACCTTATATGATATATATTTAGGACAATTTTCTAACACAGCTACAGTGCTCAGCGGAAGAACACGTGAGATATTTAGCGTGATTGAAATATGAAGTAATGTGTAAATCTTCATACATTATTTATATTTACAGTTATTGTTATATATTTATGAATGCTATAAGTTTTATTTGTAGCCCAGTTGTAACGCGTTCACTTGGATTAAACCGAGTGATGCAGTTTCGAATCCGGGTTCTAGCACCTCTGAGATTTTCATGTGCGAATCTTTTCTTTCGTTTCTTGATAATACTTGTCTTACGGTAAAGGAAAACATCGTGAGGAAACCTGCATGTCTTAGAGAACCTAGCAAGACATGTGAAGTCCGCCAACTCGCACTAGGCCAACGCGGTGGAATATGGCCTGATCTTGTTGAAGTTAATGCGACTAAGCTAATGCGAGTTGCGATTGTTCAGTCTGTAAATCTAGTCGAGATTTTACGATCACATAACTTATTCGATGCTATATGTTAAATTATATGGTACGTCTAGCGGTTTAGTTCAAGCGAAGCTGCGGGTTCCGCTGGTTTATCTTATCATTATATATCTTGAATCACTCTACCTATTAAAAATACCTCATCAAAATCCGTTATGTAGATTTAAAGATCTATGCATACACACACATAACATTTGTGAAAATACGTTATTCTTTTCCATCTATCGAAAGTAGTAAAGTAGTACTTTCTAATCAAAATATTGCAAAGCAAAAGTTTTCAACATATTTTACAGATGCAATATATTTTTATATTATGTTATCTAACTATATAATATGAAATATCTACCTACAATATTTAAAATACTGTAATTTTATATCCTATGATAAGATAGTATGTAGGTACTAGGTATTATAGATTATCATAAAATGGATATTCTATATTGCTGGCAATAGAAAAAGTCTGGCATGTTTTATCATGTTGTTTATCACAAAGAGAATGTAACTGGTTTATCAATGGAAATAAATTGTGATCAAGTTTTATGTTTAACAAAGAATAATATGTAGTTTATGTTTTTTGTCTATGAGTATTGACTATAGAGTAGTTTCTGATTCGATTATTAAAATTAGGAAATTGAAAAATACTTATTTTTAAATTGTACTTGATAGAGCTTTTCCCAATATTAGATTACTCGACAGTTTTATTAAAAAAAATAACTTTTCGTTTTTTTGCGTATTTATTTTGACTTTTGGTTCCCGAAGTTTCAAATGCTTTACAATAAGCATGGTCACGGGAAGACTAAGGTCATTAAGATTATTAAAAACTGAGTTGTCATAGAAAGTCTGATTTAATAAATTATCTTTTTATTTACTCCCATTATATGAGACCTATGACATAGTAAATTATTTACAAAAGTATTTGTATTATTGGTTATATTGATAAATGTCGTTGCAGTACAATATGATACGTCATATCCATATCATGATTACGAGCAGCTCGAATGTCAATAACAAGGAGATATTTTCAAAACATGATGCTTGCCAATGGAATTTAATCTATTGGCAACAAGTTTAGCTCAGTTGGTAGTGACCCTGTGCCAGCGGTCGCAGGTTTGAGTCCCGCTGGGGTACGTTGCAGAAAGTTAGTTTAGGTACGCCAATCATGGCTGTTTATATTTATAATATGTATGGATTTTAACATCCTACATCTGTGGTCCTACTGTTGGGCACCGGCCTCCTTTCAACACAAGAAGGATTAGATCATTACCCATAGTCCCAGTCCATTGACTTGGAAATTCTAAACGAATAGGTAATAAATATCTCTATTAATATCTAACTGTCCAAGATGGGATCTGAGTCGGAAATAACAATGCTATTAGACCTCATAATTCTAGTTTATTATATGCAGTTAATTAGCTATTGTTAGTGACGTCAAATGTGTTATTTTCTCAACACCAATAGTGATGTGTTCTTAACTATTGTGTTGTGTTATGTACATGATTTTAAAAGGTAGAAGATTAAAATATAATAAATTTTATAAGAAACTGATATTATCTGCATTTGTCATTGTATCAAAATCAGTTTAGCCGTTTTAGTGTGATACTCGTAGAGTAACAAGCATACACTTATTAAACATATCATCATCAGCCCATTTTTTACGTCCCACTGCTGGGCCCGGGCCTCCCTCGATACGAGGGGGATCTGGCTATAGTTTACCGCGCTTGCCTAGTGCGTGTTGGCGGACTTCACATGTCTTTCGAAAACTCGTTAGGTTTCTCTCAGACATGTAGGTTTCCTCACGATGTTTTCCTTCACCGTAAGACAAGTGATAATCATGATATAAATGATTCGCACATGAAAATATCAGAGGTGCGAGACTCGGATTTGAACCCGCGTCACTCGGTTATCCAAGCGATCGCGTTACCGCTGGGCTACCACTGTCACTATATTTATTTCTATCATAATATGGAATATCAACACCTTTTTTGTTCCTGCCTGAAAGTAGAAGGGCATACACGCTCACAATTATAATTATTAATAAGAGGATTCAATACCGGATGAGCGATAAAGGACGAAGTTAGTAAATAATATTGAAGAAGACAATATTAGATACGTGTTAGTTACGGTAGAAATATATGTGTTCACAATGTATTCAAACATCTTTGTTTAAAGTAATTTCCAAGATAATGGATGTACTTGCCATTGTTAGTCTCACATCAAGTCTTCGTTTTATATTTTTCAATTAGACACGCTGCTGTATGAAATATGCAAACTCGTTATGAATACTTTTTAGTTTTAAGTTTTAAATTTTTTTTTTGCTTATACATACATATAATTTTCAACAACCTTATTGCGTTCCGGCACAGGTTCCAGTTCATCTAAAACTACTACATATCTACGTATTACACTACATATTTTAAAACAAAGTCCGCCGCGTCTGTCTGTCTGTTCGCAATAAACTCAAAAACCACTGCACCTATTTTCATACTGCTTTCACAAATGCATAGTGTTTATCGAAGCAAGTTTGTCAAGTTCTTGAATACATAGTAAATTGTCAAGTTATTGTAAACGTTGTATACAATTTACTACTATCCTCGTATAAACGAATCCGATGATAATAAATTTTATAGCATGTTGTGTAATTTATTATTTAGTGTTTGGTTTGAATTGTCATAAAATAATATGAAGTTTTATATCACGAAGGTAACTTATATGGTTCTACTCATCTCTCGAGTATCGAAACCGCGAAGGGCGCCGCCTAAATTTCCTAAATGTAGCAGTTGAGTTTACAGAAACGATGGCGTTCTCTTTTTTCAGGACTCTGACTTTATCGATACAGGGGCGGCGTACAAAATCTCGTAGGGCACTGGTAGTCGTAACGCCAGCTCTGTTTATATACGTATGTATAAATACACAGTAGGTACACTTACAATCTTGGGTTTAGGAATATATCTAGATATATTCTAAAGCTAAGTAGAGAGACGATTAACTGATCTATGTTTTTGTGGTAGTTAATTAAATACCTACCTACTTCAGATAAATAAATTGTATCTGTTGTTGTGAGTTCAGCTTTTTACTAAATGCATTTAAAATTATACCTATGCGGTACTTATAAGACAAATAAAACTGATCTGTCTGTTTGTTCCCACTAATTTCTAAAACAGCTGAATAGATTTTCACGGCACCTTCCATGGTAGATAGCTAATGTCTAAGGAGTTATTGTACATTTCAATTTTTAAATTAACACAATTTCACTTAAATTCGATTCTAACGTAATTTCGGTTCTTCTTCAGAATATACCTACGTAAAACACACACTCAACTTTAATATTATTTTAGTTCTAAGTCAGCTTATGGTAAAACCAAGGTCTAAAAACTCAGAAAACCAACAGAAAATGATAAATTAATTGACTCTTTATATTTTATTAGTTTAAACTTTAAATTGAGCTCGATATCTGTAGGTATTTAATACATCCATATGTATTAAAATTCGATCGAAAATACGATACAAATTAGAACATATCACACATTCTTTATCCTTTAAACTAGATGCACAAAATATCAAAAATTACCTACTAAGCGATAAACATTTTACAGGTGTTTTAACATTAGTAATAATTATTATATAAATAACATAAACAGTACCATATTAAAGCGGCATGTCGATGACATCGATTGTTCTGCACTTGAAAACAAATTCACTGTCAACAAAGTCGCCCCGAGCGGAGGGTTAAAGGGAAAAACAGCGAATCCCAATCCCGCATTCGATCTTCCACCAAACATTATTATTATATGAAAAATATACAGTATTTCGAAATAAATAAGAAAAATGACTATCAAACAATATCAACTTGTCAAGATAATAGTCGAATTGCATCTTGAGATTCTGATTACGTTTCGCAATTTACCAACCTAAATAACAAATTCAGATTCGGCATGTTCATAGGTCTTGGGTTCGAGTACAAGTTCGAGTTGAGTATAATTGTGAGGTTTAAGACGGATGATATTTGTAGGGTTTTAGTGGGTAGTAATTAAAAGTCTAAAATTAGTAGAGTTGAACAAATAATCACTGAACTTAGTTAACACCTTGTCTAAATTATTTTATTTTAAACATAAACTTGTTTTCGAGTCACAGCACAAATCTAACAGATAAAATACGATATTTATCTTGTTTACTTTAGACTGTTGTCAATTCATGTAGAGATAAGCATTTATATATATAGAGAAATCTCGTCAGTTGTCAATTTAAAACCATAGTTTTGTTTATTACAAAATAGGCAACTTGTCAAACAGGTACATAACCAAGAAACGATTATTAGATCTTTTACTACGACGTAGTCTGTACTTTAATCTTGTGGCTCATTTGCATGATGATAGCTTATTCCATTAGTTTATAATGATTGCGCAAATAATTAGTTACCTGAAATATCAATCAAGAAACGTGGAGAAATTTCCAGAAAAAAATAAAAAGTTGTAGTAAAGTGAATGCTATTTTCTCCTTAGTTTTTATAAAGTGTTTTGGATTAGGGTTATAGGTCAACAGCATCAGTGGAGAACAGTGAAAGACCCATCGAAATCGATCCAGCAGTTATGAAGTTTATCTTAAACTAATAGTCAGATAGACAAAAATTCTGAAAAACACATAACCCTATTTCGGGCTGCGCCGCAGTCGGGTAAAAATACCACGGAATAGGTATCTATCATCTTTTCTGTGAAAAATAAAACCGCGCTCATGTGAAATGTTTAATAACATAATAAAACACTTATTTTTATGGCTCTATACATAGAATCAATCAAAAGTGTTAACAATCACTATAGTAGTATTGAAAAAGCAATTTACTTTATCGAGTGTAATCAACGCGGTGTTTTAACCGCATTGCAATCTCACTATCACGTAAACAAAACCTGAAGACGTCATGGAATTTATATTTTCTAAGGTAATATAACGAGATTATTGGAAACTAGGTAGGTTCTAATTTTAAGCGGAAATTTAATTTTAATTAGTAGGTATATTATATTGCACTTTATAACATCAAGATATCTACCAATGGTAGATCCATTAAAATATATCCAGCCATTTCAGAGATTAACTAAAGTAAATAGATGAAACTGATAAGAATTTGTGTTTTTTTATGTAAGTAGGTACCACTAGCGACTTACCCTCGCTTTGCTCGGATTCGTTCCTAGCATCAAAATCCGTTGCATAGTTTTAAAAATCTAAGCATACATAGGGACAGACAGACAGCGAGGCGACTTTATTTTATACTATGTAGTAATAATATATTTCAATTTTCATGTTATGCATTTATTAAAAAGTTGTTACTATATTAATATTACAAACAGACACTTCAATTTTATTTATCTTTGTGGATACAAATGGTTGGATAGATTTGGATGAAATTTTGCAAAGAGATAGTATATATCTAATATGATGGAGAACGGTAATGTAGTAGCACGTAGGTTCTTGTTTAACATAAAATTATAAGTTAGTGTTACTTTCGTTAGACTTACATTAATTTTTGCAATGCCTTGCTAATATTTTTGTCATCTAAGGCTGAGAATGTTGCGATAATATTTTCATTTGTTCAAAGAGAAACTGAGATCTCATTCAAGACATCTTTAAGATTTAAGATTATATATTAATAATTTAGATAAGTATTTATTAAATAAATTAATTTTTATATTTAAATAAGTGTTCAATAAAGTGACAGATAAAACCGATATAATTGTAATATAATAAATACATCGCAATCTCCAGATTTATGTAGTTATATGTGTGTTTTAGTTCCTACTTTGCGACCTCTCTCTCTCCTATTCATTCATATCCGTTTCCGGGCGGATATCTTTGAATCTTGTAGACTGGTATATAGGCGCAAGCTTTTTAATATCTTCGTTACATTTGACATATAAAGTATTTGCAAATAGGGTAACATTGAATATAAATTTTTAATTACACGATGACCCGAATAACCAGCTGTCCAGCTAACATTAAACGCGAAATCCAAATGTCCAAATCTGTCCCGTAGTTTCGTCGTAATGCGTACCCAGACAGACAGACAGATGAAAATTATTCTAAAAACTATACTATTGTAATGGCTATTAAATAAGATTCTTTTTTTGTACTTCAAACTGAGCAAAGCTAGTTAGTAAAATGTTCGATTTTCATAAAAACTTGCGAGAGTCATAGACATCCTTAATCCAGCCCTGTCGCAGAAATCCGTTCTTACTTCCTAACGGACGTAAACGACTAACTACTTAATTTATAAGCTACCTTCCTAAAAACTTTCATCTTCATACATCAAGCATATCGAATAGATATTTCGTTATGAGTAAGTAAGTGAGTGAGTGAATGACCTTTCGCACACAAATTTCTTACAAAATGTACAATAATATATTTCCTCGCTTTATAACGTTTACTGAGAATTTGATCAAGACAGGATTATCATCAGATAGAGCTATCTTATCGCTTAACAAAAGTGAGTATTTACGATGAAATAACATGTCAATAAACTTATAAGTAGGTTGCGAATGTACAACAATATTTTTGGTAACTGGAATGAAATGCTGGCGTTAATAATGTTAGCTTTCTTACTAAGATTTAATTTTTAATACTTTAAACTTTTTCAAACTCTTATATGACCGTAATATGACTTAAACGTGAAACAGTTTTTTTTTGATTTCCCAAACACACTACAATACTATAATTTCACAGCGTTTTATTTAATTTGTAAATCAAAAGAAACATTCAATTTGTAGACGTTTTGTCGGACAGTTTTCATCTCCGTTCCGGCTAATTTAGCTAAAGCGGCTACATAAGTTTTGACAGGACTTTTACCTCATAGCTGATGCTATATGATGTATCTTAGGCTTGTTTTATTTTAGATAAAGAATAAGGGTTCCGTTTAAAAAAAATGAACGCACCTAGGGATGCATCTGAGCGAAGCGAGGCTAAACTAGTCTCATTCACGAATATAGATTAAAATTTTCCAAATGTCCAAAAAATATTATGATTTTAACGATATTTAAAATGTAACCGCACAACACTATTATAATTTTCACTGTACCAAGCGGAAAAAGGTAAAAAAGAAGTATAAACGAAACGGCCGCGGCAATCACTTATTCGATAATTCGATCATCATTTTTATTTATTATTTGATTCCTACCGATGTTACCGAAGCAAATGCAACAAATAATTTTTGAGGCATAAATATGTACGTACTATGTGTGTAAGATAGGAAAAGGCTCGAATATATAGGTAATTAATCGTAAAAAGTAATATTACAATTAATTGTTATTAAAAAAAAGTACCCGTATAAAAAGCTTACGTAAATACAAAACTTGATCCAAATTGTTAGAGCCGTTTCCGAAATACACGATATAAATTATCTATATATAATATACAAGAGTTGCACTATTATTTTAAGACAAATGTTGAATTTAAAATAATAATACGAGTTAACACCTTCTTTGTGATATAGGACAATTTTATAAAGCAAAAATCACTTACATTTTACACGACGTTCAGAAACACTACTAACAGTGCATTTGTATCGAAATAATACAATTGTTTAAAAGTTTCGACGGGGATTTCCCTGTTGCTTCATACTTTAAATTTAAATTGGGTTTACTTGAGAAATGTTACAGTTTAATAAGTGACCGAATTTCGTAATAGAAAACGGATTTTGTTTTTTACTTTAGTCGGTCAGTTTGTAAGTGCTTTTTATTAGTCATTGGGCGCTGTCACCACTTTGAGGAATGCGGACTGATGTATCAAGGCTTTAAGTAATTATTTGTAGGTACGTAATTTTATATTTTACATATTATCTCGGGTAAATTCCGTAATCACAATTTTTACAGTTGCATTCAGTTAAAATGTTTATTTGACTTTTTATGCGGTACCTACTCTCATATTCATAATTCAATTATTTTTTTAAGAGAAAAAAGTAATAACTCTATCTTGTTGCTTTCTAATATTAATACGATGTAAGTATGTGAACTAGATCTTTATTAAAACCCTACGAATGAATAAAACTCACGAACTATATAATATATAGGCATTGGTTACCGCTAAACCATAGCGCTAAATGATACACCGTTCATATTCCCGCTTATGTCAATGGATGAAAAGTGACGGGGGTATGAGGAGAGACCACAGAAAAAAATAGAAAAAAACAAGCTACAGATATGTTAAAAAGATAAGTACAAGTAAAAGAATAAAGTAAAAACACTAAAACGAGGCTTATTAAGCATTGATTACCAATTTTAATTAGATGTTAGAACAATATGAAAATTAGTAAATACAAAATGGCTTCGCTTAATTGAGTGACTTTAATTAGATTTAGGTCGCAATTATTGATAATCTCGGTTTATCGAACGTTTGCATTTAGGTATACATCTATGACCTATGTACTTGATATGGCTAGAGAAAACAATCTGACGCAAGAAATCAACTGGATAAACTTTACCCTTGCATGTGTAATATATGCAGACTAAAGATTTTTCATTATCTATGCATCTATATAGATAATAACATTAAAGTGTCTGTTTGTAATTTTAAAATGACAGCATTTTACTATATACATATATACAATTATAAGAAAAACTGTTATTTAATTTTGTCTATCTTTTTATTGTACTGAAGTCAGTCAGGAAGACATATTTATTTTTAATATTATGTTTTTTTAGACGACACATTTGGCGCAGTTGGTAGTGGCCCTACTTTCTTGCGCCAGAGGTCGCGGGTTCGAGTCCCGCTGGGGGCATTCATTTGTTAAACTCGGATGTTTGTGCTCCAGTCATGGGTGTATATATTTATAATATTTATGTATTTAAACTTATATATGTAGTATATCAACTATCTGATATCCGTAACACAAGCTTCCTTCGTAGCTTACCACGGAACTAGATGGCGATGTGTGCAATAATGTCCTAACATATATTTTAAGAAAATGAGTTTCGTAAACAAAATTACCTATGTATAATTTAAGCAAAAAAGTGAATTAAGCACTAAACGAGCGTTGCATTATTATAAACTGTATAGATATTTGACGTCATTCCTTCATGTATAGTTCTGGGTGGCATATACGATATGTAAGTGGGGCGTGGTGTGGTGTGGCAGTGAACTATGTAATCATCGTAATTCATAATTGACGTTGGCGTATTTAGATTCAATGTTATCACTATTTACAATTGAGTTGGTTTCAAAGTTCAAAATAGAAGTAGGGAAATACGTACAAAATGACATACCGTTTTGTATTTTGATCATTACTCTTTTTTTGTTTCTTGTGTGTTTATGTTATGTTTTACACTAATCATCTTTGATTTTTGAAGTGAAACTTCTTTAGAATCGTTGTGATTTCAAACTCGATGAAACGAAAAAATAAGTCCATAGTACCTGGCGCTCAGAGACGGGGAAGAGTTAAAAAGAAGTTTTACTTCTGACATGTGTACTTTGTTTGTACACACGCACTTTTTTATCTATAAAATGTAATAATAATTTATAAGATGAATGTAACAAAAAGGAAAAATATTTTAGTTTAATTGAAATCATTCAAAATTGTTTATGACTATACGCTATAGACAAAATGGCATACATAAAAAATCTTTCAATAAAAAATAGGATATTTTCTATGAAAAAAGTTATTCGAGTGCAACAACAAATTCTTGAGAATTCAAATAAATGCTACACAAATAGGTGACTAAGCGAAAACTATAACTTAAACCCAAATAACTTGTTGCAAGGAAAAAAACTCTACCATTATCTGTCGTTGGCCAAGACAGTCGGGTGAATGAAATAAAGGAGGTCGAATTCAAAATATAGCGCCTATGTCATTTTGTAATGTTATTTTATACGTATTTCCCATAATGTTCTCCGACCGATCCGGCCACGGCGGCCAAACTCATTGAGACTAGCCAACTGCGGGGGAGATATTATAGTGCACAAGTGTACGCGCAGACACAAGTGCATTCTCTATTCCTATCACTCTCATACTCCGGTGGGACGACTGTTCGATACAACCACTGAGAGATAAGGCGCAGGCCGACGGCATTACGTGCTGTCCGAGGCACGGGGGTGACACACCACCAACTTCCCAACTCCGCTGTTACTGAGGCTTTACTAAACACTAAACAGAAAGACTCAATAACTAAACTTGGCCAGATCCGGGACTCGAACCCAGGCCCTCCCGATGTATGATATAGTTATAATATAGTTGTCAAACTAAAATTAGAACGCAATTATTGAAGCGCATTTTTACAGAATAAATTATTATTATTACGCATGAAATCATCCCATTATATTTACTGACAATGGGATTTGAACCGTTCGTAATGTCACCAGCAAACATACTTATATTTTATCATTTAACAAGAGGCAAGATAAATAAATGACAGGTGTTTAGTAAAAATATCTCTTGTGATGAAGATTATATTTCGTGTATAATAAATTTTGAAGATTATGAATAAAAATTGTAAACTAGAATGAAATCTATAAATATAACAGAATAATAACTAATTCGAATCTTTCCAACATCATATAACTTTTGAAAATTCTTTTGGAAATAATCATTTTATCATCAACGAGAGGTCGAATCTTTAGTTTTTTAACCTTTGCCTATCTGTGATTGCTGGTTTTTCGGATCATCAGGATACTTTTCATTGCAAGAAACTATCCCTTAAATATTTCTAAGAAATATATAGTAACAGTTTAAAAATATCTAAGGACGAATCCGAGTAATACTATGTAGTTAATATTATGTGTAGTTTGATTTAGTTTATATTGGCAACTTAACCTTTGTTATGGACTGTATGTGGATATCTAAATTAATTAAGACTGGTAAAATAATAAATACCTCGCTAAGCTTGACTACATTTATTTTCCGTCACCATACAGGAAGGCAAGAGAGAGAAAAGTTACATTGATGCCACTTATATACCAATATTTCATACAGTGTTGCTAACAATAAAAATTATTTTAATTTATAAAAAATATTATTTGTAAAATTATAAAATATATTAAAATATTTAAATTAAATGTTGGAGATGCCAACAACCTTATAGTTAGTTCGTAACAAGATGCAATTAAGTATATTGATAAAACAACTCAAATGCTATAAATGTTGAACTTAATTAAACTTTACAGCGATAAAGATGGTTGGATAGTTCGTAGAATAGAATTTACTAGTAATAGTAATTGTATGGTAAATACGTTCTTTTACTTTGACGTCCTTGTTTAATGATTCAGTATAATAAGAATTAAATGAAGTGCCTTTCATATTTGTCTTAAACATTAGTTGTAATTAAATTGAGTTTATATGATTATAAACTTAGGGAAAAAAATCAGAAAAAGCTTTCCTACCTACCTACTTGGACAGATTGATTATAAAAAAAATTGCCTCTGTAGGAAATGAATGTTATAAAATTTAATTTCTAAATAGGAACTATTTTATCATTTCAAGACGGTTTCGTACCTCAAAAAGGAAAAAAAGAACTATTATAGGATCCCTTTGTTGTCTGTCTGTTCGTCCGTTTTTCTACCTCGGAACTTCGATGTGCGAGTGTGTTAAAGAGTCAACAAGCGAGAAGCAAGTAGCTACGTAAGTTTTTTTTATTGTATCGGTTGTACAAAAAAATAAACGAAAAAAATATGCAAAATAAATACTTAGATAACATAATTAATAATCGAGATGTCCTTGTGATAATTAATTAAATATCTTAACTCGTATTACATTATCTATGTGACTTTTCTGATAACTTTTAATGTTTTGACATAATATTCCACTGTCAATTGGAGGTTCATTTTACTGCATGAAAATATCTCATTTTTTATGCAATAATACATTCGTAGTCCCTCATACAAAAATGATTTTTTAATCTATACTAATATTATAAAGCTGAAGAGTTTGTTTGTTTGGTTGAACGCGCTAATCTCAGAAACTACTGGTCCGAATTGAAAAATTCTTTTTGTTTTGGATTATCCGTTAATCGAGGAAGACTATATTACATCAGGCTACGACCAATAGGAGGGAAGCATCAATGAAAAATGTTGCAAAAACAGGAAGGACGGGTGTTAATTCTGCGAGGTATCCGCGCGACTCAGAAAACTCCGTTTACTTCTAAACCACGCAAAGGGTTTTGATATTAACGAGAGAACTTTTTGTTGGCTTTTTGTCATGAAAATGGAAATTTGTAAGTTTTAAAAAGGCATACAGAAAAGTCTACGACAGGATAAAAGTATTTATTGTGGTACACTTTCGATGTCAATTATATATATTTATAATATTTTAAACTTCAGGTGATAGCACCACCAAGCTAAGTAAGAATAATTCGCTAGTGTTACAAAAATATTTAAATATAAAAAAGATACAGTGTAGATATGGATCTAAACTACACATTAAAAACATATTTTTAACGTTGATAAAAAATAAGTCAGTTAATCCAGGATATCTATAAGCTATCTCTATTCAGAATTTCAAGTTAATCCGCGTTAACAACTAAGCCATTCTAATGTCCAGAAATTGAAAAAAGGCATTCAATTGTTCATAATCGTTTCTATTGATATTATTATGGGGACTTTTCATTAATTGTGAATTTTTTTTTTTTAATTTTTATTTAGTTATTTTTTAATTAGTATTTTCCTTTTTCGGTCTGCGTTCCTGCATATTCTATGTATGCATTAGGTATATCGCAATTGCAAAAAATATAGCTTAAAGTATTAAATGGAATTTCAGAAAATACTGAAAATATTAAAATAAATATCCTCCAAGTAAGTATTAAAAATCCGGTGTAATGTAAATTGTGAAAAAGTTAAAACAGAATCTGTCACTCACTAAGTTTCTCATTTATAAAATTATTATAATATCTAAAAGTTACTGTCACTACGCTCTAGTGGTCCGTGTTTGCCTATTTGTTATGCCAGGTCATTTCCAGCTAAAGTCTTTCTGTGTATTATGTTTCATTCAAATCTATCGTGAAAATGGAATAAACAAACAAACATACACTTTTGTAATAGTGTAATAGTAGTAGTATTATAATAGTAGTAGTGATATGATTATTAAGACTGTTCAAATCTATATTTTCCAATTGTACATGAAGTATTACTATAAATAAGATATTCAAGGCGAAACTTCTATTTTCACAATAGTAATAACTTACGCAAAACAATCTTTCGATATTATTGTCCTCAGATATATAGTACAATGCAAGTCAATGTAAATCGTGTCACAGCACTTCCTTTTTGTTTGCAATCGAATAAAAAAAATTATGAACTCAAATACAGTACGCAAAGTCCAATTTTGAGTTGATTGTTTTAGCTCTCAATGTCCTATAGTTTTAAAATTAAATTGATACAAACTAGAGAGTATACTACTAGACTAATAATCGAGTAAAACTACGTTAATTTATTCGAAAAGTACCCTCAATTACTCAATGAATATTTTCAATAACGAAATAGTTTACATATAATTTAAATGAATATTAATGAAGTAAACCGATAAAATTATTTTACCATTTTTGACGCGAATAGTGTGTTAATTCAATAAGATTAAGAATTTCTCTATAAAAATATCTCGATATTAAAAATAAAAAAAGTCGACTCGATTGAGCAATCAATATGTCATGTACATGTGTATATTAAGTTAAGAATTTATATATTACTAGTTAATATAGAAAAAAATATATCATAGTAATTATTACTCTTAGAAAAACCTTACATATCCTATTTTTTATTTTATACATAATACATTTTATTAAGCAAATAAAAACAAACTCACCTAAAAATACCAATATCACTATCCAAAGAAAATAGTTGAACGAAAAAAACCGCTGTCAATCGAACTAATCTATCGATAAATTTCGATTTGCACGAGTAACGGTGGCGGCCTATTTTCAAGAAGAACGCACTAACACTGTGCGTTTCCATCGACTGTAGATTACTACGCGCCCGCTACGATATAAAGCTGCATTACAGGAAGTAAATATGTCATACGACATTTGCGCATTTTTTCTTGCATTTTCTTAGATTTACGCGAGTATTTCATATTTTATACAAAATATAACTTCTAAATAAGAACCTATAA
This sequence comes from Boloria selene, assembly GCA_905231865.2. NCBI lineage: Eukaryota > Metazoa > Arthropoda > Insecta > Lepidoptera > Nymphalidae > Boloria > Boloria selene. The sequence goes on from HG993145.1 coordinate 1,808,980, forward strand.
TTATATAAATTAAAACTTTTTAGGTTTTTTGTTTTGATCTTTGGTACCTACCTAAAGTTTGATACCTACGACAAAGACTTTCCTGGGACTAAATCCGTAAAGATAGTTTTTCATCATTTAAAAATTAAAATTTAGTTATGTTTTCATTTTATTTATTTAAAATATTAGGTATACAAATAAGGTTAAAGTAAATAATAACATTAAAGAACCTAAGCATTTAACTTTGTTAACACGAAAATATCAGAAATTTCAAATTAGTGTAATAGGCCATAGTTAATAAAATTTGAACTCTAATTGAGGCACGCCATTTTAATTAAATTAAATTAGAGCCAATAATACAGAGGATAAATCAATTCATATCTCGTTTGTAAAAGGCATAAAAATAAAAATACAAAAATATTAATGCTTTCTATACATATTCTTTTTTTTTCTATCATAATATTACTTATACGTCGTTACTGTAGATTATATTTACTGTTGTGTAAGTTAAATTAATTACGAGTAGGTAATATCTAAGTATTATGTTCTTAATCTTGCATCTTTTATTTATTTCACCTAATGCCTACATATATATGAATATCGTTATAAGTTGTTGGTGTATACTTATAATTATAACTATAAGTTAGACCGATAGTTTGTCTGTTGAGATATATAATCGTACCTAGTAGGTGCCTATATTTTAATGCGTACCTGACGCAAGTAACGTAGATATTGCAAAGCATAATATTTATTATGTCGTACGTTACAAGAAACTATATCCGCTTCGTAATTACGCTGTTAGTTTGGTAATTAAAGTTGAAAAAATTCCTTTGCCCTTTTTCTTTAATTTAAAAAAAACTTTAGAAATGTCAAAAGCGGTTAAAAAATAATAAAATTGAAAGCTTTGAATTTTTTCATTTTTTTCCGGAACTCCACAATTTTTATTTTTATTTTTAAATACTTATAAAAAAAATCTTGAATAGTTCACATTACTGTTAACAATATTTAAGACATTCCAAATAGTTCTTAACTTTATTAAAATTTCGTTATGACATGATTATGATATTATGAGGGGGGCAACATTTTTTATCTTATCTGTAACAAGATATTCAATACGTTTACAATACAAGTACAATTGCGATCATTTTTAATACGTCAATATATTCGATAACAAAGACGATAATAAATATTTGATGGAAGAATGTTTGATAATATTTTTATGTAATTGAGTATCCTGCGAAGAACAACAACATCTTTAAATATAACACATAATATATTAATGTGTAAAATAACGCTAACTGCCTATTTAGGAAGTATAAAAGTCTAACTGCCAGTTTCTATAACCTATCTACCGATAGACCGGTAGTTATTTTCATACTATTTTGACACATTAAAAGTTAGAACCTGTCAAAATCGTATGAAAGTATCTACCGGTCTATCGGTAGATAGGTTATAGAAACTGGCAGTAAGATTTACCTAAGTCTAATTTTGTTTTTAAAATTTATCCCCAATAGGGAAAGGCAAAGGACTATAGTTCATACAGCCTAGTCTAAATTTCTTACCTAAGTCTAAGTTAATTCTAAGTCAAGACCTAGGTTTTTCTCAATTTGTGGCTTTTAAAAATATTGTTTCGTGAGTAGAGGTCCTAAATTGGTGTAGTAGGTATAATTAGCTACATACTGCCACATAACCTGTTATATCGCTATGCCTTCTAGAGGTACCCTGGGAGGGAAGTTGGCCTCTTTGTTCTCTCTAAATATATGTGTCATTATTAGTTTTAAATAAATTTATTGCGTTAATTTATCTATACATTTCATTAGGAAAAGGATAAAAAAATTACATATTTAAAAATTAGATATTGCGAATTCTTGTACCAATAAATAATGTGAGATTTTTAATTCTATGAAAGTATAAAATTAAACATACGTTTCAAATGGTATAGTGTATATAATATGTTAATTTAAACATGTTTAATTCATTAAACAAAATTGTTTTTTTTTATAAATCTGTGGAATGCAACAATCATAATACTATATTATAAAGAAAAAATAATGTTTGTAAGTTTGTTTGTAATGGATAAATTAAAGATGTGCTAAGTCGATTCACATGAAATTTGGTATGAAGATAGTTTGAAACTCTGGAAAAGATATAGGATTTTTATCTCATATTTCTTCCCGATTATTTAGCAATTTTTATCCCGGATATGAAATGAGAAGGAGTATGAAAGTTTGTAAAGGGAATCTATCTAATCCATACTACCCCTTAAAATATACCTGGGGGAGACCGGAGAACCCAAGCGAAGCAAGGGTGAGTCGCAAGTTATTTATAAAATTTCAAAACTAGAAACTTATACATTATTTATTGGTACGCCACAAAACAAGAATTTCCACTATCTCATTTTCCTTAAAACCATTGTCTCATATGTAATCTGTACATTGAATAATTTTTGGAAATTCAAATTGAAATAGTAATTATTAACGATACAGAGGCCGAATCTATTGTTTTTTGAATTTTTGTCTATCTGTCTGTGATCGCATCACGAGAAAACCACTGGACGAATTTTGATAAAATTTGGTCTAGTGATAGCTGGTTCTTTGGGTCAATATATAGGATACGTTTTACTGTAGGAAAATATCTAATTTCTGAGAAATCTATACTAACCCTCAAAACGTATCTAGAGATGAGACTGAGCGGAGGGTCGCTAGTCACTACATAGTATAAAAGTTAAAACAAAGTCGCTTTCTCTGTCCCTATATCCCTATGTATGCTTAAATCTTTAAAACTATGCAACGGATGTTGATGCGGTTTTTTTAATAGATAGAGTGATTGAAGAGGAAGTAGTTTATATGTATATTTTTGAAAATTTAACGCGTGCGGGCCACGAGCAGTAATGAATAAAGGATCGATTTGAATCATTTTTTCAGTGAATGACATAGGCTACATATTTTATACCCGTGCGAAGCCGGAGCGGGCCGCTAGTATTCTATATAATTAAATGTTCTGACATTTGATTACATCATTATTATATCATTATTAATATATATTTTTTCAAATTCCACATTTATTTCGCTAATTAATATGTAGTGGAAAAACCCCTGTATGTAAGCTAAAAATCTTAGACCCGTCTAACAGCCTATACGATGATGAAATCGAGATTGCAAATATTTTGTTTGTGATTGTCAAAATCTGTGATTTTAAAACATTTTGTAACAAGTGTTAAATAAAAAAAACTAACGAACAACGCAGTGGCTTGGAAAAACGAGTCGAGTGGAAAAAAATATTTCTAACATTGTCTTTCGGTGAAGGAAAACGTGAGGAAACCTGCGTCTGAGAAAAACCTATTAAGTTTTCGAAAGAAATGTGCATTTTACAGTCCGCTAACCCGCACTTAGCCAATGGTGGACTATATCCTAATCCCCCTCGTATTAAAAGGAAGCCCATGCCCTGGGATGTTAAAAAAGGCCTGAATACCATACATTACAAAAACTGATTTTTTCATAGTTTAAAACCGATTATTTTTTATGCGTGGGCTTTAAAGTACTTCCGTGAAGAATAACGTACCAATTCTAAAAAAAGATAATTGGTTGAAAATTGATTTACAATTGCCATAGATAAAACAGATACTTTGCATAATATATACTAAAGATATAAAAATTAAGCGTCTCTTACTTTTCAAAGTCGGTTTAAAAATATTTAAAGTGATTAAGCTATAAAGTGTAAGGCACTTGTAGAAATAATATATTTTCACAAAAAATATGTTCGTAAATATTCTATACATAATAAAATAGAGAAGTGAATATAAAAGTGTAAGCAAAAAATTCTCTAAAGAACTAAATATCATAAAAATATAATAGTCCTTTGGATAAAATATTTATTAATAATAATCTTTTATAAAAAGTTTATTTTATCTATTATTCTAAACTAAATTACTAAATATTTCAGGGTACAGACCTTGTCATCATCAGACGATAAATACTTCAGCGACACCAAAAACACATTATTCACCATTTTAGGCACAAAATAAAATTATTCTAGAAAAACCGCATTAAATTAATTAATTATTAAAATTAATAAATTATATTAAAACAAAATTTTTACTATTTTAAGTTTTAACTTTAAAATATAAAACACCCAGTTTAAAGTGTTTCCTTAAGCGCGGGTCACATGTAAATGGACATCACTGCGATCTAACGTCGTATATGATACAGGATATTAAGATTGTTTTCCGTAACGTTTTTCCCTACATGGCGTGAATATCTATTTAATGTCTAAAAAACATTATTTTGTACTCCGGTTTTACCCGTCCTTTTTAGGGTTCCGTACCTCAAAAGGTAAAAACGGAACCCTTATAGGATCACTTTGTTGTCCGTCTGTCTGTCTGTCTGTCTGTCTGTCTGTCAAGACCTTTTTTCTCAGGAACGCGTGGAGGTATCAAGCTGAAATTCATATCAAATACTCAAGTCTATGGTCTCTTGGAGCTGTGAAAAAATCAAACTTCTAAGTCAACGCGATCAAAAGATACTCCCGTTTATGCCGCAAATTTTCGACACTCGCAAGGGAATCAAAACCTACAGGGTACTTCCCGTGAACTCAGAATCTTGAAATTTGGTACGAAGCAACGTCTTATAACACAGATAAAGGAAAAATTGCGAAAAGCATAAATTTTTAGTTACATCATATAATAAAAATATTTTTAATAATTTTAAACTTATTACCCCTTTACTCATACACCGTTCCGTACAGGTTTGTACGGAACCCTCGGTGCGCGAGTCTGACTCGCACTTGGCCGAATTTTTTTATACTCCTTGCTCTAGATCTCTGAAAACCAATACTTTTCTTCAAAATATTTACAGACACTTCCAAATATAATATGTAAGTTATATTTCTACCTTATGGGTATGTTTTAAAATGTATAATTTAGATTTAAGAGCTTTTTATAATAACATAACTTTATAAATTAAACTTTTATAACATATTAAAAAAAAGCTCCTCCCCAGTTGTGTTTAACAATATTTTATTACTATTAATTATTTACCCGGTTTAGCGCATAAAGAAATAACAAAAATACGCATACTTTCATATTTATTGATTGATTGAAATTAATTTCTTCATAATCTTCATAATAATATATTTTTAAAATATATAAAAATGCTACAGAAAACTGCTGTATTTATAAATATTTACGGAGTTTTTATGAGTAAGCTAAGAGCAGCTAATTAAATTATGAATAATACAATTTATTATTTATTACTGATTATTCTAATGAAGTAAAAAAAATTGTCAGCATATAAAATACATGACACATCTCCTAACACATCTATTCTACTACATGATATAAAATCACATGTCTTGAATTATTAACTCATTGTTGTAGTTACACATACCTAGTTGTAAAACAACTTAGACTTAAATAACTACTGAACCTACAGGATTGTTTGTTTTAAGAATAGTAATACTAAAATAATATTATTATGGAACACCATTAAGATTTTTGATAAAAAATAGTGACTAAAATATGAAAATTATTATTATTTATTTGTTTAAACGGGCCTTCATTCAATATGAGGGGAATCAGGCCGTAGTTCATCAAATGGCCAAGTGTGGCTTGGCATGTAGTATATTTTTGTAGTTTCATCACGTTTGATATAGTTTTAAAAAAATAATAAGTTTAGTATAATAAGCAAAGAATAAAAAAACTTTTAAGAGTTCCAAGCGAAATAAAGGTGCATAGTAAATACCAACATTCATCGAAAATGTACGTACATTTAGCTATAGAATAGTAAAAAACAAAACAAACTAAGGGAAACCCCTTGTGAATCTGCGCAATTTAATACATATTTTATGTAAATAATAGTCATCACATAGATAAGTTTATACAAAAGGTGGATCTTTATCAAGTTGGCTTCATGTCATCAATTTTAATTCGCTTGTAAGTTACTAAGCTGTGCTGTTATAATACTTGTAAATGTTAAAAAATAATCAAGATACTTCTATAATTAAGAAAATAACATATTTTCTTCAACCTATTTCTATACAATAATGTTTTTTTTTGTTTATTAACCAATTATTGAAATGCGAGTTTCATCTCTCTTCCCTCTCTCTTGAATTCTGAGTCGAATAAATAAATGTGTTGGGACATTCTAACAACAGCGCCATCTACATAGTTCCGTGGCTACGATGCTTGTGTTATGGATACCAGATAGTTGATATACTACAAATATAACTTTAAAAAACATACATATTATAAATGTAAACGCCCATGACTGGAGTACAAACATTCGTGCTCAACAAATGAATGCCCTCAGCGGGACTCGAATTCGGGACCGGTGTCGCTGAAAGTAGGGTCTCTACCGAATGAACCAAACGAATCGTCAAAATCTGTACATTAAAATATAATTTTCGTAAAATTTAATTTAAATAGTTTTTAATTTTTATATCATACTAGCGACTCGCCCTCGCTTCACTCGGGCTTTTCCTAGATTAAGCACAGGCAAAGCCGCGGGATCCGCTAGTTATGCATATAAACCTTCCTCTTGAATCACTCTATCTATTTAAAAAAACCGCATCAAAATCCGTTGCGTAGTTTTAAAGATTTAAGCATACATAGGGACATAGGGACCGAGAAAGCGACTTTGTTTTATAGGTACTATGTAGTGATAGTGAATAGTGATTATGGATATAACAATTCAGAAGCCGATTCTATAGTTACAAGATTTTTGTCTACCTGTCTGTCTGTGACCGCATCTCGGGAAAACCCCAAATAGACGTTGATATTCATGAATTTAATGGAAGTATGATAAACCAACCGGTTACGACCAGGATCGTTAACTATACTTTTTATTACGGTAAAATACGGTTAAAACGTATCTGAAATATAAATATCAGTACATAAATATAAAACAAAGTCCTCCGCCGCGTCTGTCTGTGTGTTCGCGATAAACTCAAAAACTACTGCACCGATTTTCATGCTGTTTTCACCAATGGAGAAAATACAGTTAAGTTACACATACATTTACTAGCGAAACCCGCGGCGTCGCTCGCACTCAGTCTATAATAAATAAACATGTTTAACTCCAATACATCAAACCGTAATCGATGCACTTATGCCATCGTATAAACAATGGTAGTATATAATGATAAAATGCCGTTCTTAGTAAACACTCTCTAATGTTTCATTAAATAGTCAAATCATGTACGAATAATGAATCAATTTTCCGAATGAAGATACAGTATAGGAAACAGGAAAATGCGCGATGACGGTACCCACAAAGCTACGTGAGTATTTTGACGTCGACAAAAAATCTCGTTTAATATGCTATATGCGAAAATAACAGCCTCGTTGGTATAGTGGCTAGAATGTACGGTTCGGATTTGCTTCAGGAGGTCCCGAGTTCAAGTCCCGGTTCGGGCCAAGTTTAGTTATTGAAACTATCTGTTTAGTAAGCTTAAGAGTAAAGACCTAATAGCCTGGAGTTGGGATGATACGTCACGGTTGAGAGCGCAAGCGATCCCATAACGTCCCATTGCATTGCGGCGAAAGGTTCCGCTGGAGTCTTTAGGGAGTTGGGATAATGGCAGTGTTTCTACTCCTACCTTGGAATTCGGATAATCAGACAGAGAATAAGAGCATTAGTTGATAAATATAGTAGGTACATATTTATCAACTAATGCTCTTAAAAACTAATAAAAAAATCTAAAACTATTAACAGTGTACAAAATAACAACAAAACAAAACTGACAAAAGCTCGACAAAAGCTCACAAGAAAACTCGTAGGTATGGAGAAACAGGACGACGCGGCGTAAGTTACAATAAAAATTATTTGTGATTTTGCCATAGTAATATTTTAACAATGCTTAAAATATGTTGTGAGTTGTGACCGACTTCACAAACAATGAGATACCACTTAAATTCCACTTTTTTATAAATCTAAATTCATTTAGAAAATAGAGATATAAATTGACCAATATTTGTAACATTAGCGTAAACGTGCAAAATTAGTTAAAATGAAAACATAATATTTCCTCGCCTATAAGCCAAAGCAAAGAATTGAAATTGATTAGGTACTAAATTCAGAAATTTTATTTAAATATTACAGAACCGCGTGTACGTTATAACTTATAAGACAATAACTTGCCCAATTATTAAACAAACATAAATTCGTTGACTGTTACGTCAGTGAATGATGTCTATCAAACGTGATGAAACTACTCAAACATTTCCTAGAAGTTAACTGTGCTATTGTTGTCCAAAATGTAATTTTTTTTAAAGTTAAAAGCCTTCAAGCGAATAAAATTCGCTCGAGAACGTTTCATCATCTAGTATAGAATAGTTTACATAATATGTGTATGTAATTGTGATTTATGTGTGACTTATGTATCTTTAACTTGTATTATAACATATCCTTACTAATATTATGAATGCGAAAGTAACTCTATCTGTCTGTTTGACTGTCACGATAAAACTACAGAACCGATTTAAATAAAATTTGATACACAGATTGTCTACAGCCTGAGAAAGGACATAGACTACTTTAAAATGCGAAAAAAGGGCTGTAAGCCGTAAGGGGTAGAAATAGGGATGAAAATATGAAAAGTATTATTAATTATCTATATTAAAAAGTTTGATAACAGTTTGTGCGAAGCGAGGGTGAGTCGCTAGTACAGTATAAGTTATTTAAGTTACATACTCAGCTTATAGGAAAGTAAGTACTTAAAAAAGTAAAAAAAAGTACGTTACTTGGAAATGATCAATTTCATATTAAAATTTCCTTTCCCCTATTCTAAGATAACTCGAACCTCGTTCAACCAAACAAACTAACAAACTCTTCAACTTTATAATATTAGTATAGATCATACGTTTATCCTTATTGCGGTCCACAGTTAAAGTAATTTGGGGAAGTTATATAAGTATTTCTTGCGTGAGCAAGCTAAAATTACATGACAGTTTTAAAAAAGTACTCGTAACTCAAATGACGAATGATTGTTGAAGATTTATCTAATCTTATGATTCAGTTTTTGCTGTGTATTTGATCATTTTGACCGCCTTCATAAAAAGGAGATTCAAGTAGTCAACAAGATATTTCTTTTTTATTTATATTACACTAGCGGAACCCGCAGCTTCGCTCGCGCTAAGTCGCTAGTATATTATAGATATAAAATATTTTAGCAAAATACAATTAACACTTACTAAAATTAAATTATAAAAATATTAATAACGCCATCTATGAGAAATCATTACGCATCATTCGATAATTGAAAGTACGGAAATATGATTTAAGAGTTTAGAACACAATATTCTATTATTCTTTTTTAATAGTAGGTAGGTAGGTATTTTAGGAATTAAATATTCTTTTTTATGTTGTAAATATATTATATTTTATTTAATTATACTATATATTTTATTTTATACACTTTAGTCACTTTTTATTTTTATTTTGTTTTTATTTTATAATATGAATTACAAATTCAAAAATAATCCTTATAGCATGATTCAGTATTCACGCGCGATGGCTTATTAGTAATTAGCGTATTTCATGTATAACTATGGTGTTTCTATACCGATTTCTATGATTCTTTATTATGGAATAGTTAATAATGTTAACTTTTTTAATTAGGGATGACTGAGAATGTTATAAACGTAAGAGTAGACAAATATAATCAGAAAGCTTCGAATTGCTAAGCTATCGGGAGTTACTCGTATTATTGTGAGTTAACCATAAAAGATAGACATATGCTGTCGTGGGATATTTTTTATATAATTTTAAGGAGAACGTTTCCGTCATACATAATTTCTGTGTAGCTTTAACCATTAAGGTTGCATACGCGACGGAAGCTTAAAAAATGGAGTAACTTCTCCCGTTTTCCCAACATTTCCCTTCACTGCTCTGCTCCTATTGATGTCAGAGTGATGAAAAGTATACTATAACCAGCTCAGGAGTATGAAAAATAATTGTACAAAGTTTCGTCAAAATCCGTTGAGTAGTTTTTGTTTCTATAACGGTTATACAGACAGACAGACAGACAGACAGACAAAAATTTTACTGATTGCATTTTTGGCATCAGTATCGATCCCTAATCACCCCCTGATAGTTATTTTGGAAATATATTTCATGTACAGAATTGACCTCTCTACAGATTTATTATAAGTATAGATAAGAAGGCATAAGCAACATTCTTCTCATATCAAATAATTTTCGATTCACTAGCGAATTACCCTCAACTCTCTCTCCCTCTGCTCGGGTTCATCCCTACATGTAGGTACGTTTGTATACATTTCTGATACTTTCAAAGTTGAGATACTTTCCTGCAGTGAAAAGTATCACTACATAGTATAAAACAAAGTCGCTTTTTCTGTCCCTATATCCCTATGTATGCTTAAATCTTTAAAACTGCGCAACGGATTTTGATGCGGTTTTTTTAATAGATAGAGTGATTCAAGAGGAAGGTTTATATGCATAACTAGCGGAACCCGCGGCTTTGCCTGTGCTAAATCTAGGGAAGTGCCCGAGCGAAGCGAGGGCGAGTCGCTAGTACTATATAATATAATGTATCATCATTAGTCTATCATCATACTAAGTTTATCAAAATCTGTACAATCGTTTTCACCTGATGCGGTCACAAACAAAAATCTAAAAAATATAAATTCAGCCTCGGTTTCGATAGTAATATAATTAAATAAAATAATATAAAAATATTTTATGTTAATATTCGACTTCGATATAGATTTATTAAACTTGCGTTCTATAATTAGTCCATAAATTTTTTAAATATTAATAACAGTAATGTCAATAGGTATTGAACAAAACATGGTCGGTTAACAAAAACAAAGAGGAAACAAAACTAAACTAAACTTATGTCTTTGTCTATTTTTATATAAGTAGATGGGAGTTTAAACTACTGACGGCACCTTTGGCTCATATTATCCCAGTATATTATACAACACAAACCCCGTAGCTTACCATAGAACTAGATGGTGCTGTGTATAATGTTCCAACATATTATTATTTATTTAATACAATTCTAATCGCAAGTTTCATACAATGAACATTCATCATAACTTGTAACCAGAGGGGCTGAACAATGTTTTTGTAGTAAATTAAGATTTCACTTCACTTTTAATCACTTTTAACTAAAATGCCCTGTCTGCGTCTGTTTTTCCGAGTGCGTATGACCTGAAACTCTTTAAAGTGCGTGTTAACAGGCTTCTGGGCAAACTCGATACATCGTAGACCTTATCTATGCCTTCCAGCTAAGAAAAAGGTTGAGCAGGCCTCTTGCCTGCTAAAATAAAGGTAGAGCAGGAAAGAGTAAGCCCATCTGTAATTTAAAAAAAACCAAACAAAGAGCAAGCAAATAAGCTAACAGAAAAACAAAAATTGAAATACTTAAGTGTGATTTACATATAATGCATAATATGTATAACTTATTAAAAAGCTATTATTTTCAAATTACAAACAGAAATATCAATTTTATTTATCTGAATCTGTATAAACATTAAAATAAGACACATTTGTAAAATGAACTCTTAAAACCTTTTAGGTCCGATTTCACCAAAGTAGAATAAATTTTATTCCTAGGATAAAGCTGTTATTTACTCTCAGATAACCATGTCTTCATTTCCCCAACTACTTATTCTGAGTATAACAAAGTTATACGAGAGTAACTCTTATACCGCCAATTTTGAAGGAATAACCGGCTTATTCCTCAGATAAAATCAAAATGGTGTCAAATTTTATGTCAGTAAACTGTTGTTGTCATATTTTTGCACATTGAATTGTAATGTTTTCAATTATGCTATAGTGGTCTGTTACCAGATCCAACAACAACAAGTCTATTTAATTTGACTTTTACGTTCAATTCTCATTCAGGTGTGCCACAGGTAAAAAAAATAATCTAAGAATAGTTATACTAGGATTAACTTTTTGTCTTTACAAAGTGGTGAAACGTACTACGAGTTATTCTGAGAGGAAATGCAGCGAATAATTTTATACCTGGCATAGTTATTCTTGGATAACGACACCATTGGTGAAATCGGACCTTAAAGTTAATATTGAATTTTTTTGTTTTAACATGGCAGTGATCATTCGAATTTCCAAAGACTAATTAATTATTTTACTTACATTAATTTCTTACATTAACGTAAATGTTTGACATTTTAAATAAAACTATCTTTTCAGATATTTTCGCGAATTTATTTTAGTTTTTCGCTCTCGTTTTTCTTCATTCCCGTGTGTAGCCGAGACCATGATTGTAATAAAGTATACGAAATATCACGTGGAGAACGAAAAATCAAAACATATCCACGAAAAATTCCAAAAGAATATAAAGAACAAAAGGATAGTCTTTTTTGTAGTTATTATCTGATATTTAATTAAAAATATATATTAAATAAATAATAATAGTCTATCCGTTGAAAATATATTTAGCCAATATTTACAATAGGTACTACGTCGCTATAATTTTTTAGTCTTGTTGCTTAGTATTATATTACCAGTCCAACCCTTTATCTTTCTGTTCTTTTTCTTATCTATCTCTCTTTCTCTCTCTCTCTCTCTCTCTCTCTGCCTCTGTACTTCAATGTTTACGTTAATAATAAAGGAAATAAAGATTGGTATCTTTAGTTAGTAATAAAAAGTTATACAAGTTCGTCGGCCTTTATATCGCCGTTGTGAAAGTTAACGACACAAGTAAGTGCGTGCAAGCTTTTTGCGATTTTAAGATTGATTATAGAATAATCGCAGTAAAAACCTGTGGTGCGTTGTTAACATAGTAAAGGTCACAAGTTCGATTATACAAAACAAGTTTTCAAAATGTATAGCCAATAAACCACATTTTATTTTAATAAATTTATCTATCTACTGAATCTACATATCATAATAAAATTCCAACTTAACCCTTAACCACTGACGTACGAATGACATTCGTCGCGGAAACCGTTATTCGTTCATAATTTTATTTTGCTCGGGAATTCGTGCTCGTCGTTCCTAGTAGTTTCCTAGCCGCTAGTGACGCGTGCGCAGCGGGGGAGAGCGGACGTGTGGCGCAGTTCCAAACAGGTGAGTTCAACTATCTGACGTACGACATTCGTATGGTCAGTGTTAGTGTAACTTTTTTGAGTTCTTTCTTTTTTTTCTTTTGTAGCTAAAATGAATCGTAAGCGGTGTAATACTTCGCCTGGGCCTTCTACATCGCGGAAAATTAAACGTGTTCCAGTTAATTGCAGTAAATCATACGAAATCATAGAATCATGGCTGTGTGAATCTGAGGAATCATCGGCAGATGAAGAAGATTGTATATCTGTAATAGCTGTCGTTAAAAAGTGTGTAATTAATTGATTAGCTGTTAATATGATTTTGATCTCATTAAACCTATCTCACTTAAGTATAAAAATGAAAAGAAAAAGTTCCTGTAAAACATAGTTTTTATTTTTTATTTTTTTTTATATTTTTTGTTATTATTTCAATGCCACTAAGAATGTTGGTTAGTAAATATTTTTCTAAGAGCATTTTTTTTGTTTTATTTATTTTTGCATCTTAGATTTGAAATATTCTATCACTTAAAAGTGAATAAAAACTCAAATTACGATTGATGGCTGCCTGAGAAGTCTTTGAAAAAATTGACGAATATCATTCGTACGTCAGTGGTAGTGTAACGAAATGAAACGTCAGTGGTTAAGGGTTAATCAAATCAATACATTAAAAATTTCTATTTGTAAAATTTTATTTAAAACAAGCGACTCACTTTCGCTTCGCTCGGCTCCCTAGATCTAGCGCGAGCATATACTAAGTATTATACATATAAACCTTCCTATTGAATCACTCTATCTATCAAAAAAATCCGTATCAAAATCCATTCCGTAGTTTTAAAGATCTAAGCATACAAAGGGACAGACAGACAGCGAGGCGACTACTATGTAGTGATAGTCGATACAGTGTGTGAATCTGCACGTTCCTTTTAGAATTTTCTGTCAGTTTATTTGTATGTGACCACGTCACAAGAAAACTGGACTGATTTTGAAGTAAATTAGGTATGATAATAGCCAATTATCCTAGTCAACATATTTTTACTGTGCAAAAATATATAATTTCTGAGAAATGTGTACTATACCGTAATAAATATGAATATCGTATCTATACTAATATTAAAAAGTTGAAGAGTTTGTTTGTTGGTTTGTTTGTTTGGTTGAACGCGATAATCTCAGAAAATTTCAAAAAAAGTCACACAACAAGATTTTAGTTTATTTCATATTTATATAACTTGCCTTTAGTAAATACTAAAAATAAGATCACTACAAAGTAAATAATGAATAATACGAATGTCGAATGCAACGTGTTTTACGTTTCATTGCCAATGTCAAGGCTCACTAACAGGCCTGTTAACCTTATGTTACAGTCAATGACTTTTCTTTATCGCGAATAAAAAGTGTCTATAGAAATAATAATAAAAATTTGTATATGTGTACATATGTTTGAATGTTTATAACAATTTGATGAACCAGTGTTATAAATGTGTTTTTAATTATTTAGTTATAATTAATAATGAATTAGATAAATTGATACTAAATAATCAAATAGTTTTACTAACTTTACAACACATACATTTGACGGCGCTTTTGGCTCAGTTTGTAGTGACCACTTGATGTGTCACGGGTTCGAGTCACGATGTTAGCATTTTTTGTTGAGTACAAATATTTTAATCCAATCATGGATGTATTTATTTATAATCTGTTTGTATTTAACGTTACATAATAACGTTACATATAATCAACTATCTGGTATGCATCCGTAACACAAGTCTCGTAGCTTATTATTGAACTAGATAGCGCTGGGTGTAATATAGAAAAAAGGTTTTACATATTTTTTTTATAAGCAGTCGACGATCTATGCTTTAATATTCCATCTAACACTTTTTATCTCAGGAGCCATACTTATATTGTAGAAGCTTTAAATAATATTCGTTTTGCACAGCAAAACTATATCGTAAAACGAGTTTTTTACATTTTAATTAATGTAGTTGCTATTTTTGAGCAAGGGTTTTACCTGAAATTTAACGATCCAGGAAAGTTAAAGAGTAATTAATCGTTATGTATAATTCTAGATACTTTTTTACTTTTTATTATTTATTATAGTTATTTATTTCTTTATTACCTATTATTTTTTAACCTAAATGAAAATTTATATAATATTTTTATTTTTATAACGCATAAACTTTTTAATGTTCTTATATTATACAAGACTGACTTACCATCGCTTCCCTCGGGTTCTTCCCTAGCTTTAGCGTCACCAAAGCCACGGGTTCCGCTAGTTAAAATGAAAAAAAAATCTACCTCCCCCTTTTTTGAAGTCGGTGAAAAAGTAGCCTTAGTTACGACTTTATTAGCTATCTGCGAGTGAAATTCCCGTCAAAATCGGTCCAGCCGTTTCAGAGATTACCCGAAAAAAACAGACAGACAGACCATAATTTGAAAATTATTTTTTTGTTGCTAGTAGGTATCGTATACACTTTCATATGCATTTAGTGAAAAGCTGTTAATTTGAAATTAAAATCAGACGCTCTAATTTTATTTATATGTATAGATGTATAGATAAGAGAGAAAAATTCAATTTTCCCAGTAGGTACCTGTAACAAGAAGAAAAACAAAATTAATATAAAGGAATAAGTAAACTATTTAACTAAGTTTGATAATAAAAATATACCCTATTTACTAGAAGACAATATCGAAATTTGAAGTAAATACTTTTTCGTTCGTTACGGGTCTCTCCATGACCATGATTTCGGGAAGCAAAAATCAAAATAAGCCAATAAATAGTAAGAGATAGTAATTTTTAAAATATTTAAGCTGTAAATCTAAGTAAAGATCTAGTCAAATGAAGTTGTTTTCTTTTAACCAGCTATTTCAGAGAAAAAGAGCGTCAGTATGTATTTTTAAACACTTGCTGTATTTACTCACAAATAAAAACATTTCCACGAGTATTCTAATATGAAGCTTGTTATGCAAATTGTTCTTATTATTAAAATCAATAAAACTTGCCTCTTGTCTTCTGTCTACAAATGTGGACAATAATAAAATATTTTGCTAAAATTACCAATTTAAAAACGGGCTTAGGTTGATATTATAATATTAAATAAATAAATATGTTGCGTCATTATTTGGTACACAACACCATCTAGTTTCGTGGTAAGCTACGAGTCTTGTACGGATACCAGATAGTTGATACACTACACATATATATAAGTTTATATACATGCATAATATAATATAAAAACCAGTGACTGGAGTACAAACATTCGGCTTTAAGAAATGAATCCCCCCAGCGATACTCGAACCCGCGACCGCTCAACACAAACACTACACACATCGTCCCACAAACAACAACATCCTCACAACCCACTCTAAGGCAGCGACTCCGTGCCATCCCAAACACGCTACGGAATCTGATCACGAGGAGAGCTACCCCTGTCACACCTTCACCAACAACTTTACCCACAACCCTCCCTGAGCTACTACTCAAAAAGGGAGAGACTGGAGACAGGGGCATAAGGTTGAAAGGTGTAGCACTCTTCATGAGCTGCGAGCAAGAAAGAGTGGGAATTAGCTTCTGTCGCCCTGAGAGCCCGGACAAAGTGACGGTGTCGCCGGGACTAGCCCTGCTGATAAAAGGGAGCACAACGAAAACGAGCGTAAAGTGCACAAAAATCGACGCACTTACAGTGCAGAGGGGGGAAAACCAGCCCTACCGGATAGTGTGGTTGCAAAACAAAGCAATTGCACTTTTCGAGTGGGGTGGAGACTCCCCTTTCACACTAGCTTGCTCAGCGCTCTCAAGACTCAACGGGCACAGTGATGGCACACCCCCACGAAAGCTTAGCGTGGACGCCATGAGGGTAGGCTCTATTAGAGGAGACGTAGCCGATAGCTACGGCTGCCTGTTGGCCTCATCACATCACGAGGTCATAGTCTATGAAGACAGAGGGGAAGACCTCTCCTTCCTAAGAGGAGAGGCAAAAATAAATCCCCCACCCACAGAGCCACCCCCCATGGGGCCACCGCTGAGTGGGTCTGAACGCCTTCAAAGGCAGATAGAGGCTGAACGTGAAGCCTCCAGCCCAAGGACCTGTCGTGAGGAACGGCCGAGCCGGGATACTGAACTGCAGGTAGTAGATAGAACCATCCGCCAACTGGTCTCCCCAAAACAGCAAACAAACGAGGACAGGCAGGCAGCGGCGATAAGGGAATTCCTTAGAGTTAAACACTCGGTGAAACCCGAGTCGCCACACACCATCCGCACTCGAGCTGATATGGGACAAGTCACACCACCAAAGCTGAAACCAGCAGAAAGCCCACAAGACCATGCCATTAACGCATTTGTCGAGTTCCTGGCTATAATCAAAGGGAACCGAAAGGTTAACTTAGCCACCTGCCAGAAGATCATGCAGGCCTATCAGCGAGGAAGCGAAAAGATGCTGGAGGTGGAACTCGACAAAGCTGAAGCGGCTATATACGACAATGACACTTCCCAAGTTATTCAAGGGGAAATGACAGGGTCGTACATGACCGCCTACAATACCACTAAAGGCTTCGTGGGACTGGTCGAAGCAGAGGGGCGTGAACAACAACAACCCCCCAAATTTGAAACATCTCCTGGAGACCCAGTAGTTGTGGTAGCTAGGTGCACGAGGGTAATGCTGGACGACAGAATGCTCGAGAAGGCTAAAACCATATTGAGCGAAGTCGACACCGGCATTACACTCGCAAACTGGAAGCTGCCAAAACTAACGTGGACAAACGGGGTACCCGGATGCGGCAAAACAACTCACATCATCAGTCACTTCGATGAGGACAACGAAGTAGTAGCCACCACTACAGTCGAGGGAGCGAAAGACCTAAGGGAGAAGCTCGTGGAACGCTTTGGTGACAAAGCCAAATCCAAGGTGCGTACCATGGCCTCTATACTGGTAAATGGTTTCAAGGAGGGCACTAGTTGCAACCGTCTAACGGTCGACGAAGCCCTCATGAACCATTTCGGAGCCATAGTTATGGCAGCCCGACTGTCTGGCGCAGAAGAAGTGGCACTCATCGGAGATATAAACCAGCTGCCTTATATCGACAGAGAAAATCTGTTCGACCTAAGGTACTGCTGGCCAACACTGGTGACCAACATCACATGTGAGTTGTCCTGTACGCATAGAAACCCGAAAGACGTCGCATACGCCATCTGAGACGTCTATGGTAATATCTACTCCTCCAGTAAAACCATCCACTCCCTGAGCATAGAAAGGTTCACCGACGCGCAAATACCATCTACCAAAGAAGGAACCCTATACTTGGTCCACACCCAGGAGGAAAAGAAGCTCCTGATAGACCAGGGATACGGATCCGGCGAAGGGTCGCGCGTCATGACCATCCACGAGGCACAGGGCCAAACCTACAAAGAGGTCATCATCGTGCGGACGAAGACCAAAAGGCTCCGCATTCACGATAGTGTGTCACATGCTGTCGTCGCTGTGACAAGGCACACCAAGACCTGTGTCTATTACTCTGACGATGGCGACGACGCAATTGGCAAATTTATTCGTCGAGCGGAGGGAGCCTCAGCGAAGACCATCCCAGAGCACAGCCTCAAAATGTCCATTCTTAAACGCGACAAAAAAATCACAGAGGCTGTGCTTGCCCAACTGCGGGATGGGGCGGGGTTCTAGAGTCCTAAAAGTCGACTGAAAAAAAAAAAAAAAGTCAGTGTCGGCCCACGTTACATGATTAGCATGTATCGCTAGTTTTAAGTCCAAAAATGTAAAACGCCAAAAAAAAAAAAAAAATTAAAAAACAAAAGGCACGGGCGCTTAACGCCTGTGGATGACACATTTACATTAAAAAAAAAAAAAAACCCGCGACCGCTGGCGCAGAAGCCAGAAAGTAGGGGCACTACCGACTGAGCCAAACGTGTCGATATAGACTATACAGTATACTAATATTATAAAGTTGAAGAGTTTGTTTGTGTGGTTGAACGCGCTAATCTCAGGAACTATTAGTCCGAATTGAAAAATTCTTTTTGTGCTGGATAGTCCGTTTATCGAGATAGGCTGTATAGCCCTAATATAGCCTATATATTACATCACGCTACGACCAATAGTAGCTGGGCATCAATGAAAAATGTTCAAAAAACGGGAGAAAAAGATTTCTTTTGATTTTCAGCCTTTAAAAGGCGAGCGGAGCCGCGGGAAATATAATTATTATCCTGATTTGATATTTCAACCAAAATTAACTTTCGTATTGTAATTTTCTTTGGTTTAGGTTAATTTTATTTTATCGTGTCTCGGTATAATAATATAAACACAACGAGTACAAAGAGGGTGTGTCAACATTGTCAATATTATGGTTTGCAGCTAAAGGTTTTCATTTAATTCTTGATAGTGTTATAATCAATGTAATGCACTAATGAGATTGTCGGTAAACCGACAAGTTTACACAGCTCTGTCCCGCAAACTATTACAGGTAAGCATGGTGAAACTTGAGTTCAACACATGAATATAAGTATCTATACTTACTATTATAAAGAGAAAAAAGTATGTTTGTTTATAATAGATAAATTTAATCTGCTGAAGCGATTTTAATGGAATTTGGTATGGGAAAGTATGAGAGCCTGGAAAGGATAATAGGATTTTTTCAAGATTATTTGAGGTTTAATATTTTTATGTATTTATTTCATTATAAATCATTAATTAAAAGGATGAAGAAGATGAAATCTCTATAAGTACATGACTATAGTTCTAAAGCATCTACTTAGTACTTACAATGAAGAAGAAGAAACCCCGAGTGAAGCATGGGTGAGTTACTAGTTTTAGACGCAGTAGGGTCAAACCAGTTAATGGAGATGTAATTTTGCAGGGCAAAAACTTGAATGGACCGTAAGACTGGTTTCGATGTGGGTGTGTCAAAGGCACCTTGAGAACCGCCACCCACTAAGTCTTATCGCAAGACTCAATAATGTAGCATCGAATGTATTGAATTTGTAACATATATAGGTTACGTATCTACCCTTATCACAGACAGTGGTAGCCCAGCGGTAACGCGCTCGCTTGGAAAAACCGAGTGATGCGGGTTCAAATCCGGGTCTCGTACCTCTGATATTTTCATGTGCAAATCATTTCTATAATGATTACTGCTTGTCTTACGGTGAAGGAAAACATCGTGAGGAAACCTGCATGTCTGAGAAAACCTAGCAAGTTTTCGAAAAACATGTGAAGTCCACCAACAAGCACTAGGCCAACGCGGTGGACTATGACCTGATCCCCTTCGTACTGAGGGAGGCCCGTGCCCAGAAGTGGGACGTTAAAAAGGGCTGATGATGATGATCTACCCTTATGAACATAAAACTAAATAGCCATCTGATTTATTATTTAATTTTCTCGATAACATTTCCAATAAAAATGGCCACCATCGACTCTCGAAACTTCTTTAAAAACTTGCGACCTTCCCTTTTCTTCGATTCACTTTAATTTATGATTAGAGCCCTAATTCTTTTCTAAAATAAGAAGAAGTTATCTGTCGGTGAAGTCCAAGTAAACAATCTGTACACAGATTAATAGAGCATTTTTCGCTAAACTGTAAGTACCTACATGTTTTTGGAATTATTATTACTTAAACACTAACAATGAAAATTAACCAACATCGAGTAAAAAATCTTTCAATAATTTAACCGAAATATATTTAAAAATGGTACTACATGCTAAGAAGCCTGAACTAAATAATATTCTATAATTTCTCTTCGATTAAAGTAACGTGCCGAGCGAGCACGAGAAAAACTGGTAGCTAACTAGCAAGAAAATAATGACCCTATACATTCCGTATTACAGTACCGGTTTACACGACGAACGCAAGCATTGACCAAAATGTAATTTTCCAAGTAATATACCAATTAGAAAACGAAGTTATGTTGTTATTAACCACCTGTTTGGCTTAATTACTGTGCAAGTTGTCACAGGTTCGAGTCCTGCTGTGATGAGCAAAATATTTGTACTCCAGTGGATGTTCATATTTATAATATCTATGTATTTAAAGGTCATGTTTCATCGTTTTTGAACTATTTGGCATTATGGGATATTTTCTTTTTAAATTTGGCATTTTCATTCACTGAACTTTACTTTCATACTACCTTATAGTCTTACTAGCGACTCGCCCTCGCTTCGCTTGGGCTTTTTCCTAGATTTAGCACAGGCAAAGCAGCGGGATCCGCTAGTTATATATATATACCGCATATAAACCTTCTTCTTGAATCACTCTATCTATTAAAAAAACCGCATCAAAATCCGTTGCGTAGTTTTAAAGATTTAAGCGTACATAGGGATATAGGGACAGAGAAAGCGACTTTGTTTTATACTATGTAGTGAAGCTAATAACCTCATTAACAAAATTAATTCAAGTTCTACATTACAGGTATCGGGCAGTTATCTAACCTATTTTTCGTAATTACAATAAAAGCTAAAGATAACTCGGTAAATGTTGTGAGCCTTGCGCGAGCTTTTTCGCCCCGACCTACATACATACATAGTGACAATAGTTTTTTTATAAAAAAAATAAGTTAGACTCAGATTTGCTCTAAAACGGTCTTAATGTCTATATTTTTAAGCTATAGTTTTTTGAAAATAATTGAAACTACAATAGAAACAGCACTTATATTTTTTTTCCGGTACCTTGAAGAAGAAGTTTTCGATATTTCGTGATTAATGTTATTATTATGTTAAAGTTGAATAAAAAATGTCGATACTGCTAAGACTCTATATTAAGACATTTCTCTTCATATAGCCGACTACTTTCCTAGGCACAACTTTGGCTTAGTGTTATTTAGACGCTCAAATAACGCTTAAAATACTAAATAGTCTATCGTTTTTCTGCGGCTCCTCCCGCGTAGTTTTACAGTCTTCATAAATTCAAGCTTATATGCTACTCTGATGTTTAAAATATAAAACTGTAGAATTTTATTTACAGACAAATACAGAAGAACAAAGTAGCTGGCAGTAAATAGTTTCAAATATTTATACTAGGTCTATAATTGCGTGTAAATTACAGGAAAAACAACAAAATTTATTTATGCTTTTGAAATAAATTTAAGACAGATGAATAGGCTATTATTTAATAATTAATGTTTTACTTTTTTAATGCTTTCAATTCAAATAATTGTTATGATCTTAAAACAATAATTTTACTCCGATTAAAGCTTATCTAACAATTGTACAATAAAAACAAGTAAGAATGCTATCCTGAAACTTGATATACTAAGCTTAAAATATTAGGTATAGAGTTAAAGATATTGCTAAGAAAATAATATATCTAAATAAGAAGTTTACTAAGATATTTTTACTTATGTTACAAATAGACAAACATATTTTTATAAACATATTTAAGTAATAATAGGAAATGAGGCAATGGCTTCAGAAAAAACTCATCGAGTAATTTCAATGCTTTTAATAATAACAATCAATATTTTCTTTATAAACGACGTTTTATAAATTAATCAACTGCGACATCGCAATACGCAAGTCGTAATCTATTAAAAGTAAATAGTTTCTTAAGATCAGTTCTTCCGCTTTTTTCTGTACGATTATGTTCCGGGTTACAGTAAATGTTATTATTACCCGACTGGAAACTCAAGAAAGGGTTATGTGTTTGACCTGCATGAAATAAATTAGATTGCCTAAAATAATATAAGTATTCTGTATCTACGCCATTTTGTTTCTACATTTTAAATGATTGTACCTACCCAGTGGGGATTTTCCATTTTTGTAAATAATATATCTATATTTTTTATATTATGACACTTAAATTATTTAAGAAATATTTATTGGGAAATATTAAATGTAGCGCCTTTCTAAATTCGTGCAACAATTTTTTTTTGTTTTATTACAAAGCAATAATCGCCAGCAACAGAGATTGTGTCAAGATTTTTCGTAATAAGTATAATGCACCTCTTTATTTTAAAATATTTATCGATAAAACTATAGTAGCATGAAGGAAGGTAAGTATTTTGTAACCTTTGCAAAGACATTTTTCTGTTTTCCATTATCTTAATTATGAAATGTACCTTTATTCTACAGATGTTTACTAAATTCAGAGCTGGGGCCATCTTATTTAATATTAAAAAATAAAAATTTAAATAAGGGCATATACATGCCTTAGACTTGTACTATATGATATTTTGCCTATATATTAATAATGACTCAAAAATATAAATATAATATAACCACCTCTATTTTATTGGCTTATTGACCTTTAATATTTACAAAATGGTGCAACGCAGGAATCTTTGTTTTGTAACCCGTGACCTCCATTTTAATATAGATTCATTATTAATATTTAATTGGTACAGATTCATTAAATATAATAATTACAAAATTAACCATTTTAACCTACAATCTCTAGCTAACCTTATAATAGATAAGATATACCCCGGATATCCTACGGAAAATCTGATTGACGTTACCTTTAGGTTTTTTATAACACTTAATTTCTGAACTTCGCAAAATAAAAACAAAACATTAGACTATCGTAATCCACGAGCTAGTAATTGAAGTATTTTTATGTTACGGTCTAAATATTTCTTACAAGACCATTGTAATGATTATTATATGTTCGTTGCAATAACTAAAAATACAGATTTACCAAATAACCTAAACTTATAAATAGCGTTAATGTTAATTTTCTTTCTTATCTCAAATATACATAATTGATAAATATTTAAAATAAACATACGTAACTTATGTATATCCATAAATAAAAAAAACAGTTTTTTATTGCTTACATAATTTTGCATATTGTATTTAGAAAATAATTTAAATTTTAATTAGGTAAAATGTACTTTTTAACCTAATAAGCGCATTTATACAACCCGTCATGGATGAAAAAGCAGGCAACAAGGTTGAAGACTCATACATTGCTAAATCCTTACTTTTAAACGATAGAAGATAAAAGATTTGCATGTGAAATGAGAAAAGATTAAAATAATACAACAAATTTGTAATAAAATTATTGTTCAGAACTTAATCTCTATAAATACCTATAACGATAAATAATACAATATTTATAATGTTAAATAATAAAATAAATTAAATTACATTAAATTTTAAAATAGTTGAAATTTAAACAATTATTTCAAAAATAGGTATTAATTTATATTAAGAAATTTAATTAACAACCGTAAAGTTACTAAAATATCGAAGTAAAATAAAAAAAAACTTACACAAATAAAGCTTGTCAAAAATAAACAATGAATAAATTAGAATGCTAACCTTTTCCATCCAAACATGTTTTTCAGACATAACGAACCCATTATTATCATAACCACGCTTTTTATTCATATTTTGTTATCACTGATCACTAATTAAGTATAATAATTTTCCTAACTCAGCACAAAAAATCCTTGAAAATGTTTTATAAAATTGATGGATATGTAACGGTTATATAAAATTGTAATATTTATAAAATTTTATATTATTTTTTTAATGTAAAAAAATATTATAATAATCTGTGGTGTCCGAAATATGTGACGCGAAGTGCGCGGGAAAACCTTTCTGTAAGTAATACCGCGGTGTACTGACGGAGGTTTTACGCTTAGCCAAATAAATACGAAATTGAACAAAACCGGAACAAATTTTCGCGGTGTTTACTCAAATTACCATATTTAAAATAATTTAGTAGTTATTTTTCAGTGACACGTAATATTTTTAGTTGTTAGTATATCTAATATATGAACCTATTTTTAGTGAAAAGTTTCTCGTCTTACAAAAAAATTCGGACTAAGGAACAATATCATGAACGGAGTGTCGTTGAACTTAAATAAATATATATACAATGTGTATAGTTTAATGTAAGTAGTTACCAGAAGTTTTGTTACCAGGCAAAAATCTAAAAATATTTTTTAAACATTAAGATTAAAACCTTTGAATTTGCGGTTTATTTTCTTCTGCTTAATTTACTAGAATAGTATACAAAATTCATAGACGTATTAACTAAGGACGAGACACATAAGCTGACGTACCTTTACCGGCCTTGACAGTAATCAGGATATTTTAGGCCTGGCCGTTTGATTTTACGTCAGTCTCAAGCACTTACTTGTCAACAAAACATCTCCCAAAAATGACTAAATGTTCTATTAGATGGTGTAAAAACTATAGCAGCGGAAGCAGCACTATTTCTTTTCACTTGTAAGTAATATATTTTATTACATTTAATGTTATTTATCACAAAATTTGAGTAAATGTAAAATAAAATTTCGTATTATTCAACTATGTTAAATATAGTCGATATATCTATGTATTGTTGACATCTGACAACCATCATAAAATGGCTGGATTATACCGTTCAAAACAAATGACAGAACCGTCGCGTAAGTCCATTTGACATCGACTAGTGCTTGACAATGTCGAAAAATATATCGATATTTGACGAAATAACTAAGCGAATAATGGATGTTATTTGTACAGTACAATAACATAAAATACTTTTATCGCAGTATCCTACAATCTGATGACAATAAATTTATAATAATATTTTTATAATTAAATAAAAACATTATAAATGCAAAAATTATAATTAGTATGTGTACTTAATTTTTATTTTATTTTAACACATAAATTACACAAAATTTTAGATTTCCTAGGGATCCTTCTCGAAAGAGAAAAGAAATTCTTAACAAAAAATTTGAAGTCTATAATAACTATAATTGAGTAAAAAGTTCATAACAATGTCCTGCTTATTTTAGTATAATTAAAATATAAATACCGGAAGCTTACCCCACCTTTATTCTCCCTTTATTTTCTTTGCCTTACAGCTTATTTATGATACGCCTTTTCTTTCCCATTCGAACGTTCTGGGTTTGATTGTCGGCGAAAAATCAAACAATATTTATTATTAATATTTAAAATGTCATTGATGTATGTATTTTATCGACTACGTTCAAGCACTAGCATTAGAGTGAATTTTGATGTATTGTGTCAATTCTTTGTGTGCGTTATACTTCAAATGGTTGAAAGTGTTTTCATGCATTTGTATTTTTTGACTGGTCCTTAGGTAATACGTCCATGACAAAATTATTTAAAGTACAGTTCGCGTCACGTAAAAAGAACGCTGGAGGAAAGTGGTGGGGGGTGTGTTTGCGCATGGGTATATTCGCACACGAAATTACTAAGTCTATTCTTTTATTTTTGAACTAGCCTTTCGCTCGCGACGTATATTGGTCATTGTTAGGTACATTGAAACATATTAGATAGAACGTTATTAAATAGAATTCTATTAATTCATAAAATATGTTAGATTCAATGAAGGATGTTTAATCTAATTACAAAAAAATAAATTAATTCGGTTAATATATATTTTAACTGCATTATTATCAGACTCTTTCTTTATAAAGCAATATACGTCATAAATACGTTTTCTCTATTTTTGATATAAAATCATTTCGTAGTTAATAACTTTTGTGTGCGCGATGGTATTTTGAACTGACGAACCAATAGCGAGCCGGAAAGCATGCGGCGCGTGCCTCTACGTCCCACACCCCGCGTTTTACCACCAAATTGGCCGATAAATCGTCTCTGCGCAACTTGACAGCCAGCGTTCTTTTTACATGACGCGAATTATAAATGGATTTTATTGTAAAAAAGAAAAAACTTTCTTTTAAGGAAAATTAAAGCTCGAAGAATATAATTCCCCTTTATTTAATGTTATTTCATAAATATGTTCTTTCATAAATCAGAAAGTAAGAAAGTATTATGATTTTTCTAAATATATACGTATAGATATTTTTAAATAAAAAAAATTGTCCGTTACGAAAGCCCGGCAGATGTGGAACATCTATGTTATCAACGTTGAACCTCTATATTAGAATTCACGATTGATAAAAACGTACATACGTAATACATACTCGTATTATTAAAAAATAAAGATTCTGAAACTATATACGAGTATAGTCACAGGATTATGATTGCTGTAAAGCATTCGAAACGTCGGGAACCAAAAATCAACTTAAATCCGCGACAAAATCCGGAAAGATAGTTTCATTTATAATGTCAAATTTTCGCGTAAACCTAAGAAAGCATTATAATAAAATAACAATATTTTATAAAGAGCGTGTAAAGTAAACGCTCACGCAAGAAAATCAACCTACACGTTTTACTACCAAGGAGCGCAAAAAGATGTTTCAGTTCAAAATATTTATATTTTATACTATCGTGTAACATTTCTTTCACGAAAAGATCGTAAAATCTTTATGACACTTATTGTTTTTCTACAATATACATAATTACTATTTATTACATGTAAAATCTTGTAAATGTTTTTAATTTCACAGTACTTATTATTTTCAAAGATTTTTTTCTATGATATAATTTTGCTTTTTTTAAATAAGATCTTATTTTTTTTATATACATTATACATACTATATGTACATCAATTTTAAAATTATTTTAAGTGCAAAGCAGACTTATAATATCTTTTATATAGCAATCTCAACAAATATACCAGCTTGACAAAATAAATTATCACGATAAAAATCTGAATCTTTTAAAATGAAACACCTTAAAATCGCTTGAAATATTGGGATGACATAAGTTCTTTAAAAAGTAATGTATTTCTGTTACAATAAAATACGATAAGATTTCGATATATTATATAGTATAAACTATTTTCCGCGGCTCCGCCCGTGTTTTAAAGATCGGAAACTAAATAAATTACACATACCGTGGGATGTTTTATAGCCGGATTGTAACGGTTAGTTGAGATTTCTCGTATTGACCCGAGTAACCAGCTATCATTATACCAAATTTTATCCAAATCCATCCAGTGATTTTCTCGTGATGCGGTCAGAAACAGACAGATGGACAAAAATCTAAAAACAATAGATTTTATCTCTATCGATCATAATGTCTATTTCAATTAGATTTTCCCAAAAATATTTAATGTACAGATTTGACTCGGTTACAATTTTATTATATGTATAGAATATATATTATTTAAATTTGAAAAAGAGAGAGAGAAAAAAATTGTCCCGCTGAGTTTCTTTCGCCAGTTCATCTCAGGTCAGAGGTTTCTTCTTTCCGAACTGGTGGTAGACTCATGACGTTCAGTAAGAAATTGTAACAATTTTTATGCGGAATAAAATATATTGATTTGATTTGATTTAAACTGATTCGTATCTCAGCATTATTTTTTTAAGTTTTTTTTGTAATAGACATTATTTTCTTAGAGCTTTTCTATCTTATCTGTCTGTCTGTGGCCGCATCGCCAGAAAACTACTAAACTGAATATTTTGATTGGGTATGATGATACCTGGCTATCCGTGTCAATGTGTACGTGTACGTGTATGGAATAGAATAAAAATATGACATATCTGAGAATGTGTCGATTCGTTAGTATATACAAACAAAAACAATGTATTTTGTTTAAAAAAATTAAAGCAAAAAAAAACAACATTTATAGCATTTTGTTGAAAAAAAAATATAAAAGTTTTACTTATTGTTTTATAAAACAATATATTTACAAAACAAGTATCCCCTAATAAATTGTACAAGTCATATTAAAAACATGTCAAGATAATAACCAAAATAATTAAAAAGGTAATAAAATATAAAATAAACGACTAAATTTAGCGTGGAATATACCCGGACTCGGATAAAGATTTACATTAATGTCGTGTTAAATCGGTATAGAGCTGGTTTTTATTTTCCATTAATATTTTATAGCGTCGCACGTAATTTTTTGTTATTTTTCTCGAAAAAAATAATAATCTGATATTTCAAATATTGTAAGTGGCTTCGTTACGTTTTTTTCAACTGCCTCGGTTGGTGCAACGACTAGCATATACGGTCGCACATCCAGAGTAGGGATTGCAATCCGGAAAACCGGATCCGGTAATCCGGCGGATCCGGCATCATTTCACGGTCACCGGATCCGGTACTAATATACCGGATCCGGCGACCGGATCCGGTGTTACTAATTTTTGGCAAAATAATAGAGCTTTTGCATGAGTTGGTACTTTAAATGCGTACTGCGTGGTGTTCATGCGTGCGAGTTGGTGTCTGACATAAATATAACACTTGTTTGTTAGCATTATCGAATACTTTAATAATTATAATGGTCTCATATCAGTAAAGTAAGGTTTAGATTTTATAAAGTTACTTAATAAATAAAAAATAATTGATCTATCTGTGAAAGTGTCATCTAGGAACACTGAGCTACTCGTAACAACGTTAAAATTTTACCTAGTTGCCTACACTAGCCACCGCTACATTTTAATTATTTGCTCGTTGCCTAATCTTAACATTGGGTTAGAAAATGCTCCATCCTGAATGACTGATGGATCAACGCTCAGCCTAAACTGCTACTAATTGTAGAGACCTGAAACTTTTAGAGTGTGACCTTGTAGTTTATGACGTAGTTATCGGATTAGAAAGGATTTTCCGAAATTTTATGCCTAAGGGAGTGAAAAACGGGAGCAATGTCTGTATGGTTTTTTTTGCATTTGCATAAAGCATTGCAATTGCATAAAGATACTTTAACAGAATTGATGGAAAAGGTGTTTCGTATTTTAATGAAACCCGTTGCCTTACGGGGTTAAAAAGGGGTAAACAGTAATTTGGGGGTAACTTACATCAAAGATGAAATCAATACTTCTTAGTACTGCTACTACTTGATTTAAATAACAGTTTATTTTTGCACATGTTTGAAAACGTAATACTTTTCTCATCAAAGTCAACAAAAAGTTTGTAATAGTAGGCATAGGTCTATCTACTACTACAACTACGCCAAGAAAACCGAATAACTGGTTTAAAGAGTAGTCCTCATAACAAAAGGGATGAAATGGTAAATGGGGAATCAATTTTTGGTATATTATAAGTAAAAGCGTATAGCCAAACATATTTTTGTACTTGTAGTTAACGAAGCCGGGAGTTCCGCTAGTTTTTTATAAACTACTTACCTAAATTAAGTACAATGATACTTGAATAACTTACTAACAGTTAATTTTGAACCAAAAAAGGTGAAAATTGTATCGATCTGGTCAATCCGGCCGGATCCGGTCGGATCCGGCCGGATTGATGGAAATTCAGCCGGATCCGGCCGGATTGAAAATGACGCCGGATTGCAATCCCTAATCCAGAGGTCCTAGGTTCGAGTCCCGGGTCTCGGAATAGCAGGTGAAAGCCGTAGGTCTCGCGCATTTACTCTCACTGGTCGTGACCCACTGATGACTGGATTATGAGAGTGTGAGGAATAGAGAAGGCACTTGTGTCTGCATCCTCAAATCATGCTCAATCCACAAATGAATGCTCTCAACGGGACTCGAACCCGCGACCGATGGCACAGCAAGTAGAGTCATTACAAACTGTTCAGTTTTTTGTGACTATACAGTACATCTATACAGACCTCCTATTTGTAGTAAACAAATAATGATACTCATTAGTAATGACGTGAAAGCAGTAATATTAAATAACAATTTACTCAGTCAAAGGTATTAGTAACATTCATTCGTAACATTCGTAACACTATAAAAGGATGAGCGACTCGCCCTCCCTTCACTCTGACTCGTCCCTAGATATAGCGGGCGAAGCCGCGGGTTTTGCTAGTGTATTATACATATAAACCTTCGTCTTGAATCACTCAATCTATTAAAAAAACATCATCATCAGCCCTTTTTCAAAGTCCCACTGCTGGGCACGGGCCTCCCTCAGTACGAGGGGGATCAGGGCTCAGGGCTCAGGCCATAGTCCACCGCACCCTAGTGCGTATTAGCGGACTTCACATGTCTTTCGAAAACTTGCTAGGTTTTCTCAGACATGCAGGTTTCCTCACGATGTTTTCCTTTACTGTAAGACTAGTGGTAATCATGATGGAAATGATTCACACATGAAAATATCAGAGGTGCGAGACCCGGACTTGAACCCGCTTCCACTATCTTAAAAAAACATAATATAATATAGTTTTAAAGATCTATGTATAGGGACAGACAGACAGCAGGAAGCGACTTTATTTTATATTACAAATTAGTTTCTTAGTAAAAGTACAGAGAATTACCTTTTAAGAATTAATGAAGCAAAAATACTATTTACGTGTAAATTAGGTAAACGTTACATTACTTTACGATTGAACTTTGTCCTACTTGCCTAGATCTAAGCGCGATTGTTTTCATGAGAATATTAAACAACTGTACATTTTTCCACTTTTTTATTCATCACTTTATATAATATAATAATAATAATAATATCTTTATTCAAGAAATTTTAGTAACAATTATTTATGCTGAGACTTCCCAGTAAGTTATCAAAGATACTACTTTATATTGTAAAAGAAATTCCCACGCCGCGTCTGTCTGTCTGATCGCTATAAACTCATAAAGTAATGAATAACGGAATTTTATGCGGCTTTCACCAATAGATGGAGTACTTCATGAAGAAGGAAATTAATATATTATTTTTATAAAAAAAAACGACTTCAAAACTATACAAACCTAAACTTAATAATTTTAATTACTTCGTTATTTTTGGAGTCGATTCACCCAGTCGAAAGTTCTGAGGTAACAAACATAAAAAAACGGACAAATTGAGAACCTCTTGCTTTTTTAAGTCGGTTGAAAATAAAGGAGAGCAGGTAAAGCCGTCGGTTACCAATCGAATCGTGTCGAAGCATCGTCCTACGCACTTTGAGAGTGACCCGAACTAAACCGTTTAATATTTATACATAATGAATGAGCATTATGTACTTGTGTCTTGCTGTATGTACTTGTTTGAGCATTATGTAGTAATGTCCGAACAGTAGATAAAAGCTTTAAGCGAGCTTTTTATAAAGATAAACAAACACTACATTTTACACAGCTTTGTTCACAATACCCATACAATTACAGTGCCTATGAATAATGCGGGTCATCTTTTATCTAATAATTGATTTATAATCACGTGACCGATTATATGGGTATATTGTGATCTAATCAAAAATCAAAATCAAATTATTTTATTCAGCACAAAAATTGTTACAATTTCTTAGTGAACGTTCCTTCCTCAGTCTTCAAATTTAAAGATATGTTTTGGAAATTAGTTATTTCCTTTTTTTAAAAAACCTTTCTTATAGTAAATGAAAGAAAAAATAAAATGCAGTCGAGTGAAGTCTGGAGCAAAAATTTAAGTTATATTATAAAATTTGATCCCGGAACACGCATTCATTCTGCACACATCGTTTGTGAGGGATTTTGCCTCACATTGTCTCGTTTCCTTAGGAAGCGTAATAAAATTAATATTAACAAAAGGTCGAGTATTGACTTCGAATATATAAAATGTGTACAGTTATTTCTTAAAATTTCTTTGTATTATTATCCTTATTTTTAAGCTCTTAGGTAGTATGACTACTTGATACTTCTTTCTTTTTTAATTGTAATAATTAAGTGTGAATTGCACACATGCTTTTATAACCAAATTCAAATAGAGGGTGTTCTATCGTCTATAACATGTAGTATTTTTTTATCCTAATTTTCAGTTCGATGAAAGAACCAGAAAAAACAGGATAGAAGAAAAATAGCAGAGCTAACATTTTTTTAACCGAACCATTGTAATTATTACACTATAATCTGTTAAATCGATGAAACATAATTTTACATAAAAAATGTATATATGTACGTAAAACACGCTAAGTATAGGTGAATGAACTCTGATACTCCGCTGTGCTTTCTAAGTCAATATTTTTTTCTAACGAATAATATGAGGTATGAAACTAAAATATTTTGCGGTTATTTATATCAGTTTAAAATATATTTCAATTAATTATCTTATTTATGTACTTAGATATTGTTTTTTCTTAAGCAGACATTGTTTTTACTGGTGATCAGAACTGACTTGCTTAGTTCTTTTAAAACTACTTGGTTATATCGAAATATATATATATATATATAGGTACATTGTGGGTTAGGTACAAAAAATAAAATAAATATAACATTAGTATGAGAATTTTAACACTTCATTCAAAGATGAAACGGAGTTAAATTAAAATAATTAACTATATAGCAGCTACATGAAAAAGCAATTAGGTCGATGCAAAGATTTCCATCCATTATGTGCCGTATGTGACGTCATATACTTGTATAGACATCTATTTTTTTATTGTACAACAAATAGCAATGGAATAAATGATAGATTATAAAATAATACAGATAATTCTATAATGAGAGTTTAAAATAATATAAAAATACGCAAGTTGAGTCTTTATAATATAACATAAATACCGCAACGTATACCACCTGTGCACACACAGGCGTCGCGAGATCTTTTATGTGAAAATTTCACATCTATCTATACTAATATTATAAAGCAAAAGAGTTTGTTTGTTTGGTTGACCGTGCTAATCTCAGGAACTACTGGTCCGATTTGAAAAATTCTTTTTGTGTTGGATAGTCCGTTTATCGAGGAAGGCTATATTATACCACGCTACGACGGAAGGGCGGGCGTTAGTTCTGCGAGATATCATACTGACTCAGAAAGAAATTAGTTTCTTGCGAAGCCGCAGGAAATGCTAGTTATAAATAAAACTATATAAATTATCTAATGTTCCGAACATTAGATAATTTATATAGTTTTATTAATTGGGATTTTGCACGATTTTATTTTGTTTTTGATTCCAGATGCTTTGAATGTTTCTTAAATTCACTATTTCTAAAGTCGGTTAAAGTATCAATTCATTAAAAACTGTGTGGGCCCAGAACGTCTTTATCTGGACAGGATGTGACCCATCTGAACATATTAGCTTCGTTGTTACGACATTATTATACTTATATCGCTCCGTTTGTTTGTCTATTCTTAGATATTGTGATATTGAAATACATATCGTCTTTTACAATGAGAATTATAAAAGAAGCTAGGAAGGGTTATAAATTCTATTCTTTTATTATTTATTCTCATATCTGCTATATATTATATTGTCAATAAGTGACTCGCGTATACCAAGGTCCTCTTACAACTGGAACAGATTCCTTCCCAGAGCATTTTTCATGAAGCAAATCTAAAGATATGAACGAGAAAAGCTATACGTCTTTCCAGGAAATGAGATTTTTACTTTGAAGGCGAAATTAATGTTGAATTATTATTATTTATTTACTAATGACCATGCTTTAGATGGTGTTTTTTAATAAAGTATCTGTTTAAAAAAAGTAACATTGTTCTAACTATTCAACACTACTCGTATTTACACTCACAAAAAGAAACTAAAGGAAAAAATAGTGAGTGAAGATTGTTTAGAATGCACACAAAAACAATTCATGAATATTTTATAATTTTAATAATCCCAACAACTATAAACCGGTTGCAAGATATACCTACAAGTATTAATAATATTCAAGAGTCTATATGTGATTTCGAAATATCAGTATCCAAGCAACCTATTTAATATTTGCCTATCTACCTGTATTTTTGTTTCTTGGGGATAAATCTTTGGAACGGCCTAACTGTAAAATGAAATAAATAAAAATAAAATAATTTTGTAGAGTTACTTGTAGGTACGTTTTATTGCATTAATATTTAGGGTTGCAGTGTCAAAACTAGTTAAAATTAACAAAAACGTTACGTTTGTAATCTAATAGAGGACCATATTAGCTAAACGAGGGGATGGAATTAGTTAGTTATATTAGAGATTAGCATGATTGTTAATTATGTAATTTAATATAGTTGGCTTGTTATCAAATTTCGTTAACATCCAAGTTCTATTTCTGTGAGGGTGTGACGTCGGCGTGAGCCGTGACGTCAACACGAAAAGGGTCAAGGTTTCACATCTTAGTTACGAATATATCACAACAATTGCGTTTTAATATTTGGGAAAGCCCTATAGTCAAATTACATCGAATAAACCCAAGGCAAAGTGGCAACACATGCTATGGTCTTTAGGATTCCGACAAAACTATATTAATAGCCCTATATTTACTAACCGTTTTATTAAAAAAAATACATTTTGTAGTAATAAATATTTCATAACAAAGTAAAAAAAGAAGCTGACAAATAGGGGAATCCCCATAAAATATTTATGCGTTTATGCGTATATTTGCTGCGATTACAAATAATAAGTAATAAAAGGTTGTGTCTTAATTAGATTAATTGAGCATAAAGATATTGATATATATTGATTATAACCGCTTTTCTATATACTCCTAAGATTATATTGTTAATGTTACTAGCAGACCCATCTTCAGACTTTTTCTTAATGGGAGTAAAATTTGTATGTTAGACTAGCCGACTAGTAGTTTCGGATTTTGTTATTACCATTTCGTATTTGCCTGATTTATTATTAATTTAGGCGTTTTTCGTCAACCGTTTTTTGTATTAGTTTTATAGCTGTTAAACTATAATTTTATTCGGTTCGGCCATTATTTTTTACATGTTAACAAAAAAATTGAGTTAGATAATTTTTGTCTTTACATAATGAATGGTCTGATCTTGTTTTCAGTCTGTACAAAACGGATACAGATTATTATGAGCCACTCTAAAATGGCGGAAGCACTCAATTCATGTACGGTTACGCGATAACTTTTCAAATTATGAATCTATTTTGGTATTTTTTTATTTCGAAATTCTGTTATAATGATTATCGAAAATTTGAATAAAACATGTATGAGAATTAAACAGGGTTGCAAATTTTCTAATTCAAAAAATTTTAATTAAAAATTAAATTTCCAATGTCTAATTCAAATGCTCGGATTACAAATTAAAAAATTACTTTTTAATTTCAACGTTAAAATTAAAAATTAAAAAATTATTTTTTGATCCCAATTTGAAAATCAAAAGTTTAAACATTATTTTTTAATCCCAATGCTTGGATTGAAAATCACAAATTTAATTTTTAATCCTAGTGCTGGAATTCAAAATAAAAAAAATTAATTTGAATTGACTTAAGTAAAATAATTTTGTACACATTAGCATGTGGTGATTTTGTATCAAAATACACCCGCGAAACTATAAGTATATTATAATTTTATACGTACTTTATACTTTCTGATTATGTGTTCAGTAAAATTACGGCTAGAGTAATTCAAAGATGGCGTTGTGTGAACCTTCTATCTAAATTAACTATGAGATACCAACAGGACACAAATTAAACGCGCGAAAAAGTTTGAAATCTGAATCGTTCGAATGAAGATAATAACGAAAATTTATTGTAACTGTTAATTAAATTATTATTTTATATTTTTTATTTTTATTTTTTAATGCTCAACATAAAATTAAAAATAAATTGTTAATGGAGTAATTGGGATTAAAAATTAAAAAAATATTTTGTATTCACAATGTCCAAATTAAAAATTAAATAATTAATTTTAAATGCAGTGATCTGAACTAAAATTTTTTTTTATTTTTTAATTCCTATGATGGGATTAAAAATTGGAAAATTATTTATAATCCGAATTTTTAGAATTAGAAAGTAAAAAAAAATTTTTATGTAAATGCTAATTCAATAATTTAACCCAGGAATTAAATTGATCTATATCTACGAAAAGTATTAAGTAAATAGTAAGTAAGTTTAGTGTTGTGAATAATTCTTATTGTCAATAGTACACAAAAATCTGTTTATCAGGTGTACCACTTTTGAGAGATGTGATTACAGACAGACATACAAACAAACAAATTTCTTTCAGGCAAGAATTATCTAAAAAATATTTAATGTAAAACTTCGAAACAGAATTTTTGTATATGTATACATAATAGATTATATACTTATACATGCTTAATGGGTATTTGATGTAACTTTTTGTGTGGAGTGTAGAAGGGTCAAAAGTTATCGATTAATATAGATATGATGTAAATTTTAATGTACAATTACTACTAAATGTTTATATTTTATCTGTGAGGTGAAATGTTACATATTAAGACATCTTTGTAATAACAAAGATGATTTAATATGTATCATTTTAATATTAAAAAGTTATCAGTAGGTAGGTATGTAATTTTCACCAAACTCTGCAAACTAGTGTTATCGCGACGAATATGCTAAAAACTATAGATTCTGCCGCTGTATCGATAATAATAATAACTATTTCAATGAGATTTACCAAAAATATTTAATTTAGAGATTCGACTTAGTTAGAATTTTACTACGTTTGGCTCAGTTGGTAGTGACCTTACTTTCTGCGCCAGCGGTCGCGGGTTCGAGTCCCGCTGGGGGCATTTATTTGTTGAGCACGAATGTTTGTTCTCCAGTCATGGGTGATAATATTTATATTATTATGTATGTAATTAAAAAAATATATGTGTAGTATATCAACTATCTGGTATCCGTAACACAAGCCTCGTAGCTTACCACGGAACTAGATGGCGCTGTTGTAAACATTTCCCAACATGTTATATTATATATACGTAGGTATACATATAGTATACGTCAGCAGTCACGATAGCCTTTTCCTGCATCTATACAAGTGCAGGAAAAGACGTGTACATAATTATGTATGTTTAACAAATTAGTACCGATATGTTTATTTATGTAATGCTAAAGATATAGAACCATATTAAGTCGTCGTCGTCTATCGATGTATCTATATTTAGAAGACGATTTTTACATCTACAATAACAAATAGTGATAAGATGATGCAAGATTTCAATTTTACTGGTAAAGTACCTACCTATTTTATCCGAAATAATACCTACTTTCGAAGAATAACGCGAATATTTGTCATTATAAATGAAACTATCTTTCGGATTTTGTCGCGGATTTATTTTGATTTTTAATGCCCAATGTTTCGAATGCTTTACAGCAATCATGGTCACGGGAGAGACACCTCCCTTCCTCGTAGGTTTTCATTAATCCTGTCCAAAAATTCAAAATAGGTTCAATGAAACTTAAGCAAAGCTACTGCAGTTTGTTTTTATATGTAAACAAGAATATATCATCAGTGCGAATAATTAATGCAAATGTTTAGAGGTTGGATATACGTGTATAAAGTACTAAATATTGGTTTTAGTAATCTACAGTCCTCACTACGTATGTTATTTTAATAATCGCTTTGCCTCCTTATTGATATTTATATAATACCTTAACTGGCTTCATACATCGATTATATTAGGCAATAGATACGTAATAGAAGTACATTTCTTTTTAATTTAATGTAATCATTAATTTAAACTGATTTGTTAACAATTAAAGTTAAGAGATTAACTAACATTAATATTGCTAAATTTTAAAATCAAAAAATATATATTTGATCGATAATTATGTATAATATAAAATGTGTAGCTTCACAATAAAAACTTTTTGGAATATTTTTACTAGGAACATTTTTACTATGAATGAATACTACGCATTTGGAGTAACTTAATGTCAAAGACGTATTATATTTGGTTTAGTATTTACTATTTATTTGTGAAGTTATTTCCAAAATTCACTTTCGCACTTAACTAAATATTTTTATTTTTAAAAAAATAATATTATATTAAAATTCGGCTCACGAAATCACAAAATTACATCGTCCTTTAATGACCTTTATCAAAATGTTACCTTTTTCTCGAGAAGACCGATGGTTTCGTTGGCTATTTCCGTCTTTTCCGCCATAATTCACTTCAACACTTATGTTATATAGTTATTTAAATATATAAATAAGGTTATTTAAGATGTACTTCGTGGGATAGTGAAACTACGACTGACTGTCACCCTAATGCGCATGCGTCCTGGACCCCTGTAAGTGCCGGTACCCCTCTTATCTGACGCGCAAAGGTCAAAGGGCAGTGTTTAACTATTTAGTTTTTTAAAGTTAGAGGAAGTTTTCTGAGCTTATAATATATTGTTTTATTGGGAAATGAGATGTGAGCTATAAGAAATCTTTTCTTAATAAGTATGCTTTATTATTATAAAATACTAGCATTTGCTACGGCTTCGCACGCGTTCAAAGAACCGGAAACCAAATTCTTTCTGAGTCGCACGGTATGGTTATGGTAGAACTTCGCAGAACTAACGCCCGCCCTTACTGTTTTTGTTACATTTTTCATTGATGTTCCGCTCCTATAATAGGTCACAGCGTGATGTAATATAGCCTATAACCTTCCTCGATAAACGGACTATCTAACACAAAAAACTTTTTTAATTCGGTAGTTCCTTAGATTAGCGGGTTCAACCAAACAAACAAACAAACAAAAAACAAACAAACTCTTCAGCTCTATAATATTTGTTTAGATTTATATGACTAATATTTTCAATTACATTACATCGTTCGAACAACCAAACAATATAAAAAGAATTTCTTCAGTTTTCAATTTTGAATAAGTAATATTAGTTATTGTAATATTATATATTTGTAACAGGGTATATATATATATTATAGCAAATGAATTACAATAATAATAATTATAGCAAGGAAAACATCGTGGGGAAATTTGCATGACCGAGAGAATCTAGAAAGTTTTCGAAAGACATATGGATTACTAAGGAGTAAAGGGATTTTAAAAAGGATTGAATAGATAGGCGTCATGGAGCACAAGTCACAACAACTAGTGGGGAGCGCACGCGGAGTCACCATACATAATATGCTAAGTCAAGCTTACGCGACGGAATTTTGATCAGTCGTTGTAATTCTATGCTTAAGTACGGACGTCACGCGCTCCCGTTTTTAAAGTAAAAAAAAACGAAGAACAATGCCTAGTTGTTCAATTAAATGGTGTGGAAATTCCAGTGGTAATTCAAGTTACAAAAAAAACGGGATCACATTTCACAGGTAAGTGGTTTCCTACTCCATTTTATTCAATTTATAAAAAATTCAATTCAATTTGTAATGTCTAAATAGCTCGCGTCAACGTTGACGTGTTTAATGCCGTTTGCCGTCTCTTTATGTTGTCTCTTTTTTTCTCAATAGTGTTGATCGCAGCATCGCAACGATTTATATCGATATAATTAAAGATTAGATCAATTTGTATTTTATTGTAGGTATTATTATTTATTTATTTTAAGACCTTAGGATAATTAAAAATATGTGATCTTGTATGATTTAAAATTTGCAGATTTCCCAACAAAGACATCGAGATGAAAGAAATTTGGATTAACGCTACTCATAGAGACAATTTTTTTCCATCAAAGCATAGCGTCGTATGTTCTAGACATTTCACACCGGATTGCTTTCAATCTTTAGAAAATAATACACGCCGATTATATAGGTCATCTATACCTACATTATATATACCTTGTCTGGTAGGTACCTATCTTTTAGTGTACTAAACTTTTAGATAAGCTGGTCGTGCACTTATTGTTAAATTATTTTTTAGACCGTTCCAGATGACTCAAAAAACACCCAAAATCAATCGCCTCCATTAAGAGATATTAAGAAAGAAGCAATTGAAACGGTAGTATTAATAAATAAGAATGATTAATTTAATTAGGATTCTTGTTATACCTAATAATTATCAGCTGATCATAACTATGAAACGTTCGAACAATCAAACAATATGACAAGAATTTCTTAAGTTTTCAATTTTAGATAAGCTGGTCATGCACTTATTGTTAAATAATTTTTTTAGACCGTTCCAGATGATTCAAAAAACACCCAAAATCAATCGCCTCTATTAAGAGATATTAAGAAAGAAGAAATTGAAACGGTAGTATTAATAAATAAGAATGATTATTTTAATTAAGATTCTTGTTATACCTAATAATTATCAGCTGATTATAACTATGTACCTATTTGCAATATTGTTTCCATAATTCTGAAAAAATAATAACTACCGTA
Organism: Boloria selene; assembly: GCA_905231865.2. NCBI lineage: Eukaryota > Metazoa > Arthropoda > Insecta > Lepidoptera > Nymphalidae > Boloria > Boloria selene. Next base: position 1,849,668 of record HG993145.1, read on the forward strand.
ATTTTTATATTTTCTCTCAAATATTTAAATAATATAATGCAGATAATTTTATAGGACCCATTAGATGTTTCAACTTATAATACCCAAGCTCAATATCTATCATCAGAAGATGAAGAAAATGAACCTTCTGCAAGCAAGGTAATCTTCATTAAATTTAGAAATATTAGAGTTTCTATGGGTAATGTTGCAATTATTAATACGTATCTATAAATTCACTTTCAGAGTTCAGATAAACAAAATCATAAGATCCCTGAGGAACAATACGAAAATTTAACACCAAGAGAACGAAAAATGAAACGCCACATCGACAGTCTCATATACAGTTTGAATGAAAAGAAAAAGGATGTGAAGAGATATCAAGGCATAGTAAGGGCATTAAAAAAGAAAGTGGCATATTTACAAGAAAGTGTAGACAAACTTAAAAAACAGACAACAAAAAAACAGACAACAAAAAAACAGACAACAGAAAAACAGACAACAGAAAAAAAAGACAACGACAAAAATGTTTGACATGTCCATGTTAATTATGGAGCTGCTTTGGAGTCAGATTGTCAACTTGAAGCCAAAGAAGCGCATGTTTTTCTTTTCATTGCAGTAAATTCTTTTTTTAAAAACCCAATGACTATTTCTTGATCAAAGGCATTTGTAGCATTTGACTGAAGAAATCGGTATCAGGCAGTAACTTTTGACGGTTGCCCTGCAAATTTGTCTATGGCTAAAATATTAAACTGCTCTGTAGATCTTAATAACTTAATTACGACATTCAAAAATCCATGCAATGACTATCATTGAATATAGCAAATAGCAGTTTTTTTTAATCCTGCGGACATGATTAAACTTGTAAGAAATTCGCTTGAATTTTACTGTAGCTTTCCTGATAAAGGTGGTCAAAACATATCTTAGCAACATCTAGAAAATTTACATAATTCACAGACAGGAACATTTCCATTCAGCGAATCGGTTCGAAATTAGGAAATTCAGGAATCTACAGATAACAAAGGTCTTTAAAATAAATCACCTATTTTATTAAAAAAATCGAACACGTAATGTCTGTATCGTAAACCAACCTTACCTAATATACTATAATGTGTGACAGTTTTTAGTATTGTTATTTTATGCTTAAACTATTATATTATGATAGATAATCTTATACTCTAAATAAGTCAAACAATTATCGATATCGATGTTTTTTCAGTCACCCTTTTAGAATCCCTAGAGAATCAGTCATCACTTGGTTGCACAGAACACTTATACAGGAGCTTGGTTGTCACTTCGTTACCCAATCACAGCTGGCGAAGCTTACCTCTCCCCCCGCCGTAAATGAGTGACAGTTTGAGCCATTATACTACGTTAAACATCGATAGATTTGTATTCCGATAGTTATCGATAGTTTGTGAAAAAACTATCGATAGTATCGATACTATCGATAGTTTCGTGTATTAAATAAATAAATATTAAAGATATATGTTATAATTAATTGAAACTAATAATTTTAATTAGACAAACAAACAATGTTTGTCGACAAGAAGTTGGCGCGGTACTTCGTATTTTTTTATTTCATTATACCTCAAAAAATTGCCCCTTAAATTCTCCAGCAGAATCTGTAATTGCTCCACCGCTATCATTATTGGTTAATTAATAATTATTTTTTTAGAATCCATTTTTTGAAAATTTAATTTTTCTGTAAAATCGCGAAAATTCGTTTTTTCTTTTTGAACTATATCTCAAAAAATTGCTCCTCAAATGTTCCAGCAGAATCCATAATTGTTCCACCGCTATCATAATTGGTTAATTAATAAATTTTTTTTAAATCCATTTTTTGAAAAATTTAATTATGCTATAAAATCGCGAAAATTCGTTTTTTCTATTTGTACTGTATCTCAAAAAATTGCTCCTCAAATGCTCCATCAGAATCCGTAATTGCTCCACCGCTATCTTAATCGGTTAATTAATAATTTTTTTTTTTTAATTTAAGTAATAATTTTATTCGAAAACAACTGCACGTGTCTGGCCCGTTTTTTAAACACTAAAATCTCACTTCAATAGGTTGGCTGGAACTTGGAAGAAATTTCTTTTAGAGATAAGCCCACCTTTGCTCACACTGGCCTCTGTATTACTTGTGTAACATTCAAAGGGCAATAAAGAATATAATATATAATTTAATGTCTGCAATCATTGCCACCAATGTACGTCTTTAAAATGTACCTATATTTACGACAAGCGAAACCTGCGGCTTCAAAATATGATTTAAGAGACAGGCACATTATTATATTATTCTTTTTTAACAGTATTTTAGTAATTAAATATTATTTTTTATGTAGTAAATATATTATACTTTATTTAATTATACTATATATTTTATTTTATACACTTTAGTTACATTTTTATTTTGTTTTTATTTTATATGAATTACAAATTGTTATATTTTATATTATATTATAAAAAAATAATTCCCGACTATGCAGGTTTAATGAGAAGGGAAATAAATAATAGTAACTTAACAATCGATAGTGCCATAATAGTTATCGATACTATCGATAGCCCATGGCTATCGATACTATCGATAGTCTATCGATGTTTAACTAACACTACGATAACCAATTGTAAAATATAAGCCTATAGACTATGGTATGACAAAATGCATTTCCAAACAAAAAATAAGGAAAGTAAATTTAGATATATGGTATTTAAAGTTATACGGAGCGGAGAATATTTTAAATATCTATTGAGCAATTAACGCAGATATCTTCTTTAATACATATAAAAATATCATCTTTATTGCGGTACATTATCGATTTTTATATTTTATGTTTACACGTTGATTTCCTTAGTTGATTTCTAAATTTTTATTTGACATATTGTTATTATCTACTTAATCTGAATTGACGATTAAGATAATTTAAATCATTTAAATAGCAGGATTTCTTTTTGTTATTTGTTATAATAATGACAATGTAGTAATGTACCTACTTCTTTAAATACTTATAATACTTTTCGAGTATTCTCATTATTTTTCTTTTTTTTAGTTCGTTTTAAAAGTATAAATCGAAATTGTAACACTTTGAATCATAAAGTTTTTAGATTTTTCTCAATATATTTAAATAATATTTTCAACGAATATTTATTTAAATATAGCTAAGTATTTTTTATTATCAATACCTAGCTTTATTGTCATACGCACTTACCTACAAAATAAAATATAGTGTAGCTGAATTCGAATAATGAAAATACCGTAAAATTATGTGATAGAACGTAATACTTTGATTTAAGTCTTTGAAGTTTGATGTATATAATCTAAGATTTAAGTATTAGGTTATCCTAAAGCAATTAGTTATAACCCTAATAAGTTTAATTTAAATTATTTGTAATTTAATTTTCATAATAAGTAAATACTACTTAAACTATAATAAATAATAAAGATAAACGGATACAGATAAAAAATTCAAATAATTATTGGTGTAAATAGCGATTTGAAAATAAGTGATGATGAAATAGAAAAGGAAGATTTTGTGAATTCTAAAACCAACAGAAAATAAATTCCGCAGCGAACCACAAAAGATTTTTTTTCAAAGACTGTTTAGAAATTAAAAAAAACAAGCTAGTGTTCGTTTATGAATTTTAATAATAGGCGACGGGTGCTTTTTTTCATTATTCCAAATTCGTTATCGTAATAGATAGGCAAAGGGATATTTTCTCTTTTGTTGCATTTAGGCCCTATGCTGGGAACTGCTTATTATTAACTAATACTTTCCATTTGAATTAAGTATTAGAAATCTAAAGCTTATGTTCTATGAATGCTAGTAAATGAACTTTAATAAAAACTTGTTTTTATTTCAACATACTTATCAAGACATTCTCAAACAAGTCTTAAAGCAAATGAATAGACTAAGTAAAATACGTTTAGATAAAGTAATAAGAGAAATCTAGTAATTTTTTTAATAAATATGCATTTGAACACTACATATTTTAGTGACAAACTATAATTTTGCCCAATTCCTTCACGTAAGGTTCAAATTTAATAAAGTTTACATATAAAAATAATATTCTTAAAATAGAAGAATAAAACAAGCATGTCATAGTTCATAATTTTTATTTTACGATCAAAACTTAACGTTACGTTGGGGCGTCACTCCGTTCACATTACAAATATCGAGATGGCATTATAATATCAGTCAACATCACAACTGTTTTAACTATCCTTACAAGTTACAATCATTGGCTAAATACATACAATTATTAAATTGAATTATAAAATAATAATATTTTTTATAACAGATTATAAATAGGTATTTTATCATCATTATGCCTAGAGCATGCAAACAAAATAATTAAAGAAAAGCATAGAAATCAATAATAATATCTATGTTTTAAATTTTAATGTCTTTCAATGTGTAGGGCTAGAATTTTTAGTTAGAGTTAAATTCCGGCATTAGATAAACTCCCAAACTGTTATATTTTTATAATATTGCTGAGTCGTATATATTTAAATTTTAAATATGTATAATTAAAAAAAATATAATATATATTTTAAACAAATAATATGTGCTAAAATAATAAGTGACTATGAAATATAATAAAATTTTTAAAATAGAAATCGCTTATATAATAAAATTCGTTCTCACACTCCGGTTCTTTTCACGGCAAGAGTCTATACTAAAAAGTTGTTAAAGCTGTTTAATTAATCACTAATTATTTTTGACAAACGTTAATTTATTGCAAAATTTATCGACCTCAATATTTTTTTATTTTTACTAAATAATATTTTAATCTGTATCTTATAAAATATTATAATATTTAAAAAATAAATAAATATAAAGATAAATAAAATTTGGCCAAAGTATACAAAAAACGCACAAACGCTGTACTTAATAAATATTCCTAACGTATATTAAGATTAGAGCTTAGACTAAAAAACTAAGACAGTCAGAGAGCTCAAAAGGCAATAAATGAAGTGCACAAGTTCATTGTGAATGGTATTATAATTTAATATGTAGAATAGTAAAGAATAAATGAATTGAATAAAGAGTCAAATAAACAATAATTGTTTTGGCTTTTTATAAAAAATATTCAAGTATTAAATTATAAAAAAAAATTGACAACCCCTAACAAAAATAAACCCGTTATAAAAATATTTATTAATATTTCAAAAACATCTTGAATTAAAAAAAATCAAAAAAGGTATAAATATAATTTTTTTATTATTAAAGTTTTCACAATGCCTATTGTATTTCGTTTTATTTCAAGCAAACCAAATATTTAGTCTCCATTTATTGCTATAATATAAGCTATTTCCATCTTACTTTCTTAGTCTAAGAATTAGACATTCGAGTGGTCTTTTTTCCACTAACTATTAGGCCGGTGTCACTACTCGTTGTTTTCATACAATAATATAATATAATAATTAATTGACGATTAATATATGAACAGTATTTACATTATTTACACGCACTGGACTAAATTTTGTTTACTTTATTATGAGAAAACTTTTTATAGACTATAATTATTGTAGTGAAAAGCTTTCATTGTAAAGCTATTGAGATTTCTCGCAAAATTTTGACCGAGGTTTTTGATTTTGATTTTTTTATTTTATAAGTATTGCAAATATAAATGTTATAAGAATGTATTTTATATATTATCTAATTCATTGAATAATCCAAATCAAAAATACATAATATATGAGAATGACAATATTATGGTTGTATGACATCAAGTCTCTTATTAATTACTATAAACTGGCAACATTGAAACATTTTGACATTGACAGTTAAAAAAAACTATATTATTATACTTATTCCGTTTAAAAATAACCATTTTCAATAATCATTAAACATATTATCTAATAAATCTTGCAACATATAGCTAGTATGATATGTTCGCGCTATACCACTGACATTTATCAGTTATTTAAATTTAAATTCATATATATTTACAGTTTTACATTATATTATAAGATTGCCACAAACTACTTTAACTTTGAACAAATCGAGACAAATAAATAGGGCAATATTTTTCTGCAATATGTAGTTGCAATACAGTGGCCGGTATTGCAAGCAATACTATGCTTACTATGCACTATGCAATATTTCAGTACTGTATCTATATCTTGCCATATCGGCAATCATGTTTGGTATGGCAAATATTGCCCGGCCAGTCCTATTGTTGTTTCGGTCGCTCTCTATGGTTATGGCATAGTGTGTCTTTCTACGCGACTGAAGTTTGCTGTGAGTGATGCTGTGATTAATTGCTATATTCTGTACTATTAAACTGTAAAAAACTTTATGACTAATATAGCTTTAACAAAGTTAAATTATTTTTTATAGGCTTGACACACATACACATACTACTCGTACTAACATTATAATGAAGATAATAAATATTTACAGATTATAAAAATATTATAGACACAGACTAATATTAGTTGATTAAATTCACACGTTATTATATTTTGATACATATTTCTAAACAAAAACATTGCAACTCCATTATTGTGATAATTTAAACCCAGGAACTTAAGTTCTCATACATTTTAAAAAACGAAAATATCGAATATTTAATCGGTACGAAATCAGGAAATTTAAATTAATTGAAATGAAAATATTGACGATAATTATATCTCCCTAGAGGGTCTTATTGGAACTATAAAAGCAATTTTCAGATCTATCTATCTATATCTATCTATATAGATTGATCTTTTGAAAAGAATATAGCACAGACTAAAAATATTTAATGATGAAAGTTAGTTTTATGATATCTTATTACCGCAAATATTTGATACAAATATTTGATAATAGAATTATTATAGGTAACACTATTTCATATTTATTTATGTAATTCCAATAGTATTTAATTTAAGATACAATGAATCAAACATGTGATTAATTATCTATTTACAATACAAATACATTATATATTTTCATTATCAAATCCCTTACATTTCAACGACGACACAAATTCTAAGTTCCAAAAAATCTATTAATAGGTCTCATTGGAACTTAACTTGTTATGACACTATTAGCATATAACGTAAATTTTAAAAAATCAATACTATTATATTAAAATCTTTTTAAAGTCCCACTGCTGGGAGTGGGAATATATAAGCAACAAATAGCTTATTATAAGTTTTTAAGTTCTCTCAGATATACATTGTTTACTGTAGCCAACAACTACTCAGCCTGAAGCTGAGTAGTCAATGACTACAGCCCATCAGAGATAGACATTTGAGAAATTAATATAGAAAATTAAAATGATAAATGTTTTTAGTGAGTTAAAAATTTAATATAAATAATAAATAAATATGTTGGGACGTTTACACAGCACTATCTAGTTCCACGGTAAGGTAAGAGCCTTGTGTTATGGATACTAGAAGGTTGATATACTACACATATAAGTTTAAATACATACATAATATAAATATAAACACCCATGACTGGAGTGCACACATTCGTGCTTAACAAATGAATGCCCCCAGCGGGACTCGAACCCGCGACCGCTGGCGCAGAAAGTAGGGTCACTACCCACTGAGCCAAACGTGTCGTCGTATTTAATAATACTTCTTTTTTTAAACTATATGCTAGAAGCGCCATCTAAGGTATTATTAGTTTGAGACCTCTCATTAGATTTTTATCATAGCAAAAAACACAGATGGACCAAACAATTTGAATTTAACGAACAATAAATTCAATTGTATATACACTAAAACTGGACATTTTCAGATCTTTTTTAGAACGAATAATTGCATTAACAGTTGATCATATTTTTTTATAATTATCATTTTTAAACCAGTATAATAAAATATTAATGAAAGAACAAATAAAAGAACCTCACATTATTACAATAAAACAATCGTAAATACCAATAATATTTTTTATCAAAGTCACTAAATACTTTCGAATTATAAATTTAAACTCCATACCAATATTAAAAAATTTTCACATCAATAAAAAAAATAGAAAGATATATCTTTAAGAAAACTCTTCAACGTGTGGCATACATATTATACTTTAAGTCAAACCAAAGAAAAATTGAAAAATTGTTCTAATTGCCTAAACACAAATTCGACCTTACACATACCACATAAAGTACTTTTTTAAACAAAACACTGATCCTTTTGATTTCATCATCCGAAGAGAAATGGACAAAAGAGCAAAAAAGTAACAATTTCAAAAAGTGCTCTTTTTGTTACTTTTGAGATATTTATATTTTATATTAAGTTTTTGTATGTCAATGCACTTTTATTACATATAAGATTCAAATCATACATGTACTATAACCCAATTCCTCTCAAACGTTTAATCACCTCACCGAACCACTTATATGTGATATATCATAACGGGATGGTAATATCATCATCTAAGCTATTCTCTACTGGACAGCATGAGACCAGCTCCTCGAAAGACATACCATCCAGGGTCATGGAAACTGAGGAGATGCTTTTGAAGAGTGCTTCAGGATCCAGGTCTTCTGGTAGTTTAGTTAGGAATTGTGCTGCGGATATGAAGTCCATGTCTTTTAGTTCGTCTTGGTAGAGGTGGAGGATACCTGTGGCGAGGATCAATGAATTAGTAATGAAGTTATCAAACGTATAATAATAAATTAGAAATTTTTGTATGTATATGTATTTCGTGTATCTCGAAATTTCTAAAAACTAAAAACGATCGAAATCGTTATAGACATTTTCGATGACGATTACATATTTAGGTAAAGGCTTGCGATTTAAGTTTTTCTAGGTGTCTTGACTGAAAAAAAAGTATAAGTAATAATTATTACACCCTTTTTCTATCTGCTATTAAATATCAGTTATTGTTTTGAAGCTAGGTCACCCCACCATACATTACCACATAATCAAATTAATATTATAAATGCGAAAGTTATTACTAAACATATCTGGCTATGAGCTTCTTTTCACGTTTAATTCGCTGAAACGATTTTGATGAAAAGGTGAAGACCATAAGATAGTTCTTATTCCAGCAATCATATCTTGAAATTTTTATGAGAATACAATAATAATTCAAGTAACGCGTTTTTTTTTCATAAAGCACTTCAGGGCTCAAATCTCGCATCTCTGATATTTCCACTCGCGAATCATTTTTAACCACAGCAACAGTACTTTCTAAAGAAGGAAAACATAGTGAAGACATGTCTGAATTAATCTAGCCAGTTTTCGACAGATGAATGTGAAAATTTAGTCGGCCGAAGTTATAAAAGCCTGGACCCTCGCGTATAAAACAGAAGCCCACTCTCACTCACTGAGATTCAAAAAGTTAAAAGAAAATATACCAAGAGGATAATACGAAAGTATCGCATACATACATACATATTATATTTATAATATGTTACATGTATTTAACAATGATATATGTATAGCGTATCAACTATCTGGTATCCGTAACACAAGCCTCGTAGCTTACCACGGAGCTAGATGGCGCTGTGTATAATAATGTCCTAAGATGTTTATTTATACATACCAAGAGCAGTATTAAACAGGAAGGTATCCCCATCCCTCAGGAACAGGTCCCACACGCGGCAGGCGGCGTCCAGTGGCATGGCCTTCGCGAAGGCTGTGTACAGCCACTCCAGCAGGTACAGTTCTGGTGCCAGCCGTCCTGAGAGTGAGGGCAGCTGCCGAGCTAGTAGCCGGCTGTACGCCTTCCACAGCCGCTGTTCACACACATTCATACATCAGATATACAACTAATATATATAAATTACGTGTCACGTTGTTTGTTCGCGATGGACTGCTAAACTACTTAACCGATTTTAATCAAATTTGCACACCGTGTGCAGTTTGATCCAACTTGAAAGATAGGATAGCTTACATCTTAATTTATAGTCCCAATATTATTATATTTCAAATTAAATGTTTATTATACGACTTTAGTGTGTATTTATCGGTTAGTTCTATAAAATCCTAATAGATGGCGGTTTGGCATCTAAATTGCACAGATATCCGGTATACGGCGCCGTATTTCTAGATTATAGATGGCGGGTGGCCAAAATGTAATAAGGAGTAGTATTTTTATTTTATTAAAATATATATAAAAACCGTTAAATTTATTTTAACTTACGCCCAGCGAAGCGGGCCGGGTTTGCTAGTATTATATATACATCACATAATATAACACTAAATAGAAAAATCCTTAAGACGGTTTTAGCACTACCAGTGCCCTGGGGAGATTTCTACGACCAAAAGATAAACGTCACTCACTGTCTACTAAAAAAGGACAATTCAACTGTTTCTGTTAACTAAATTGGTCCAAAGATATTTTTGTCTCGAGTCAAAAAAATCTCACCTGCATAGTGGCACCATCTCTAGTGAACGCAGCTCTTAGTACCGGCCCGTCTAATAAATTGGCAAAGCACACAAACGCTTGGGGCGCCTCCATATTCAATATCAGCACTGCTGCTATGAACGACATACCCTGGAATAAATGGTAAAAGCAAATAGAAATCATAAATATATCTTTAGAACCAAGGTAAATAGCACTTTTTAGAAATGCTAAGCTACAAAAGAAACAGAATTTGCGAATAGGTGGCACTGATTGTTTGCCAAAAGATGAATACATACATTGTATTTTATGACATTTAATTTTAATAATGTAAAAATGTCGATTCAAAAGACCTTGTAGAAGTCTATTTGAATAAAGAATATTTGATTTGATTTAAAAGAAAATTTACCTGTATATAACCGATATCCGGTCTATAACACACGTACGCTGCAAGTAGCTCGTGAAGCACATCAAAATAGGGCCCGCCTGGTTGAAATATGCACAAATGTGGAAACGTCCGAGCTATGTCTAACTGAATTAACTCCATAGAACATTCGTCACTATAATCTAGCAAATTGGGGTTAGATTTTGAACAACACTTTTTCGGCCCCGGATCTACGTTCAACGTCTTCAGATTCTGCTCACTAAAGTTCCTTGGCATACCCAATCTTGGTTTTTCTGACTTTTCGTCTAACCTGTCATCCATTTTGGACACCTTATCCGACCTTTTTGACGATCTTTCTTCTGTCTTTGCAAACTCTCCGCTGGATAACCTCTCATTAGTTTCATCAGATTTGGGCTGATCGTTTTTGCAGTCACATGTGTTTTTAACATTGACTTTTAACCTTTTCCGTCTTAACTGTGCCTCGTGTAGTTTCTGCTTCGCTTTTGCCACATAATCCTGGTACATTTCATGTGTTATCTTAAGTTTATTTTCGATCGCTAGTTGCCAGACCCGACCTCTAATAGCTGGTGGAAGCCCGCTCCACCAAAGTTCAAGAGTACGTTTTGCATTTTTCCTGCAAAAAAAAAATAAAAAATATATATAAGTCCTCAAAAAAGCTCCATATTAAACATCATAAATTACTAAGCAAATTATTTGAATCTACTTTAAGGTTTCCATCGTTATTTCTTACAGGTTACATGAAGAACAAGACAGTCAAATTTTCTGGAAAAAACCCCAAAACCAAAAATTACAAAGACCTTTACGCCAATGCCTAATGTACTGTGCACAAAATCTGGGCCCAAAATCAACTACAAGTAGGTCAATGAACTAATCTAACAAAACCTTGTACCAAAATCAGGAAGAGAATAATATGGCAATAAGTTCACAATGAGGACATATTGCCATTCATTGGTACAACAATAGTTGTGTGGAAGAAAACAACAAAAACAATGAGTTTTTCATGTAAATTGTGAGCATTGTTCCACATACAATACGTAACCCGCCCTCATTGCTGTTTAGCGGGTGATGGATTTGTCGTCTGTCACAGATAACGGACGAAGCCATAAAAAACGATTAGGACTTACTATGTAATGCCGGTGGTAGTGGTAGTAATGGTGGCTTGGTTTTTAAATTTGTTTCTCGAAGTTTCTAAATCTTTACAAGAAAAATCAAAATTAACACGCAATTAAATATACGTAAAAAATGTTTTATTTAAATTTTCATTTTTCAAAAACGCAAATACTTCCTTAGTTTACGGGAAATTACACATTTTAAGTAAGACTATTTTTTTCGATTCTTTAGTTGATTTATTTCGATATACAACACCTATGAGGTCTATTAAACCAGTCTCTCTTAACTCTTATGACCATGTTTCAAGTAAAGCATTCGAATCGTTGGGAACCAAAAATCCAAATAAATCCGCGTAAAAATCCGAAAACATGAAAATTTAAGAAAGTATTATTAAAGCTTGGGTTATATAGATTTCTTCAGAAATATAAGCAAATAAAACTTTCTGATTTGATCGTGGTTTTGATGAGAGATGATCCACTAGTCTAGCCTTTCTAAATTTTTAAAATCGTATGCCTTGAACTCAAGTACCGTGAAAACATACATAAAAACATCACTTTAAATACTAAATAGATAGTTTCACGTACACATGATATAAATTCCTAGCTAGGAGTCCTAAATAATATTATTATTTCAGATATTCGACGACACGTTTGCGTTTAGTTGCTGACACAGCGATCGCAGGTTTGAGTCCCGCTGGGAGCATGCATTTGTTGAACAGAAATGTTATAAATGTTTATATTTACAACATGTATATTAACATATTTAACAGTATATGTATACTATATGTGTATCAACTATCTCATAACCGTAACACAAGCCTCGTAGCATACCACGGAACTAGATGGCGCTGTGTGTAATGTCCCAAAATATGTATTTATTTACAGTTTAATAATAATAATAGTAATATCTTTATTGAAAAATAACAAAAAGAGTTACATTAACTTTCTTAAATAGTTTAGTTAGTTAGTTAGTTTAGTTTTTTCTTATAGTTTTAACTAATTACTTACATATTCTGCCAGTCAGGTAATATAGTCTGTGTCCACTCTCTCGCGTGTCTTGCTAGTCTTTCCTCCATCCGTATGGACTCTTGCAATCTCGCGTGTCTTGCGGCAGCCTCCCTCTCTACCCTCCGCCTGGCAGCCTCCACCATCCTCGCGTGCTCCGCTTTGTGACGGAGAGCTTCCTCCGTGCACTTTGCTGGTAAGTTTGACGGTCTGAAAACAATATAATAACAATGTTATTTATATTTTAATAATAACTACATATCTATTAGAATTTCTAAAAAAATATCTAGCTTTTCTGGTTTTTGAGCAAACCTATATAATAAATAATAAAAACTTGTACATGTTGACTACACGTTTGGCGCAGTATGTAGAGTCCCTACTTTCTTGCGCCAGCGGTCGCGGGTTCGAGTCCCGCTGGCGGCATTCATTTGTTAAGCTCGGATGTTTGTACTCCAGTCATGGGTGTTTATATTTATAATATGTATGTATTTAAACTTTTATATGTAGTATATCAACTATCTGGTATCCGTAACGCAAGCTTCTTAGCTTACCACAGAACTAGATGGCGCTGCGTGTAATAATGTCCCAACATATTTATTTATTATTTATTTATGTGAAAAACATACATAGTACGCATACCGTATTGGGCCCTTTTTTAAGTCCCACAGCTGGGCACGGGTCACCATATAATACGAGGGGATCAGGCCACCGATACTTTCCTTCACCATAAGACAAGTAATAATTAGGTTTAGTACCATTCTAATGTGAAAATACCACAGGTGCGACCCGGGATTTGAACCCGCTTCACTGAATGACATACGCGAGCGCTTTACCACTGGGCTTACCTGAATATGTATAAATATTTAACCAATATGTTTGAACGGCTTTTCATTGCTGCGTAATCGCTTATGTTATCAGCGAATACATTTAGAGGCTATTAACGTACTACGTTGATATAATTTTAACGAGTTGCGAATCAACTAATTGTACACTGATTTTCATGTGTTAATTTAACGCTGCCGACGTAATAATAGTTTTGACTGACGCATTTCGTTCAAGGCCGCTTTAATTCTAAATTCTAATGTACTAAGTTTATAAATTGTGTATATTTCTATTGCTTTTATTAACAGTTATTCAGGTTAGAGCATATTCCTTTATATTACGGTTAAAATATTTACTAAAACTTTGATTATTCTTCAAGAAGGCGAACAAATATTTCAAAGAAATGTTGATTGATGTGGTATATGTATTTACTAAGTGGGTTACTAAATTTAATTTTACTAAGTAGGTATTTAATATAAAATATGCATTTCGACAACAAGATTTCTAATGTTTATTGCTGGATTATTAAGGTGTTTAACAGAGCCACAAACGACTACTATTAAAATGTCTTTTTTTGCATTCTTCTCATTTATTCAAAACTAGTGGATCACCCTCGCTCCGCTCGGATTCGACCCTGCCCGATGTTATAGATACGTATAAACTACTACTAGTATAGATTTATTATCAATATTTTCCTGCAATAAAAAGGACCTATAATATGTTGGTCCGGATAATCAGTTAACATTATACAAAATTTCATCAAAATCTGTCTAATGGTTTTTTGAAGTGAAAGTTCTTTAGAATCGTTGTGATTTCAAACTCGATGAAACGAAAAAATAAGTCCATAGTACCAGGCGCTCAGAGACGGGGAAGAGTTAGCCAAAATTTAAATTCAAGTTTTACTTCTGACATGTGTACTTTGTACACACGCACTTTTTTTTGAGATGCGGTCACAGACAGAGACACGAAAAATTCTAAAAAGTATAGATTTAGCCTCTGATAGCGTATATAACAATAAATTATTACAATAACGATATAATAAAATATATTCAATTTACAGATTCTATTAAGTTAGAGTTATTATTATATGTATAGACTAGCTGACCCGTGCCCACTTCGTTGGGCATAATTTTAATTTGTAGGCATTTTCAAGCTCCACATCTTTTCTCTAGAACTCAAAAATATATCTTTCATAGTTAAGGCAGCGTTCGTAGAAACGCTTTCATTCGACCGTTTTTTCTCCGATTCACTTTGCAAAACGGACGTAAAAGCCTTTTTATTTTTCGGTGTTTTATATAGCCTATGACACTCAGCAATAATGTGGCTTTCTATTGGTGAAAGAATTTTTAAAATCGGTTCAGTAGATCCCGAGATTACCCCTTACAATTTAACAAATAAACAAACTTTACTTCATTATAATATTATTAGTATATTAGTATTAGTATAGAAGTATAGATTTATTATAAGTATGTTTTGTATCAGTAATGAAACTAAAGTTCCATATGAAACATACAAACAATAAATACCCTTGTAATTAAATTTTTTTCAAGCACCAGTTGTATCAAAATTCAAAACCAATCTTGTTCAATTTAAACGAAATATAGATTTACTGATAACAGAATTGTTTCGAATACTATTAAATAACGCGTTCCAGCTACTTTCTTTCCTAAAAGTATATTTTGTATCGTATATGAGCGTTATTAAAGTGCTTTACAAGAAACCTCGGGGGCTAAAAGCTATAAGGTCAAATGTTATTAACTTTTGACCTTTACTAAAATGTAATCTTCTGTGTGGAGCATCGTGATTATGTCTGATCTAAAACCCACTTTTTGCGAAATGTATCCACTGATTTAATCAAAATATTGTTTCGTGATTATACTATAATAAGTATACATAATATAAGATAACATTTTATTTATTTTTATTAATAATTATTATCATATTTTTATTTTTTACGCATAAGTAGTATAAGACAAGAGATTAATATAATTTTCGTGTAAGTCATATCTTTTCTAGCCGACGAGTATTTCCCAACGTAAAAAAGTGTTTAAATAATTATTAATTGGAACGTATAGAGCCTCCGAATATTTTTTATATTGATAGAGTATATGTTTAGAAGTATTGTTATCCTTTAGGGTGTATCTTATTCATAGAAAAACTGATTCACAACTGGTAAATTGTACCTCTCTTACTTAGAATGGAAAACCTTTTCAATGCAGCAGTTACTTAAATTACGGCTAAAAATATTTTGTAATATCAAGTTGTTACTCAGACATTCTGTGTCGAAGCACGAATTATGTCTAATAATACAAAACGAAGCCAACACTCGAGTGCATAAAAACGATGGTAATTGTAGGAAATTCCCAACTAACTGGCGATTGCAGCGTTCTTGTACTTCGTGACCTGCCATGCACACTAGTCATTTATCTAAGTTAATGGGATTTGAACCTGTAACTGTATGAAAATAGAGATCAAAATGAATTATTTTGCGTGTAGGGCCATCGTAATAATTCAGTATATGATGATACGTTTACACTATATCACTCTGAACCTGGAAATAACAAGTTGGTTCGATACCTAACTATACATACCTTTAATAAAATTCTAAGTTAGTTGAATCCGTACATTGAATATTTTTTTGGAAAATCTATTTGAAATCGTCATTATTATGAATAAAAATGCCGATGCCGATGTATATCTGTCTGTAACCACATCACACAAGAAAAGAACTGTCAAGTTTTTGATAAAATTTGGTATGATGATAGCTGGTTATCCAGGTTTATAATAGGTATATAGAATACTTTTTAATTATGGAAAATATCTTATTTCTAAGAAATTGATACTAACCGTTAAAATTTAATAAGTGACGAAACCGAGCGAAGCGAAGCTGAGCTCACACCTATATAATAAGTATATATGAGTCGCTCAGCGGAAGAGTGGCCTAATCCACAAATTTACAGAAACAGAGTTAATGTAGATATTTGTATACTAGACTATAGATCTTTAAAACCATAGTGACCTAAGTTTAGTTTCGGTAGTGTTTGAAAGATGGCGTTGATGAATGTTCTTATTCCATTTCAAATTTATGATTACTTTCATAGGAAAAGCGGCCTACTATTTGATAGGCCCTTTAACCTTAGCACTTAATAATTTTAGGACCACAGAATAGTGGCCCAACCCACTCTAGGCCACTTTAGTTTTTTAAATATGGCCACACCAAAATAAAACGTCAATCACTTTCGCTAGCATATGTCACTGTCATCGTAAATTTTACATTGTGGTTTGTTTATTTCGCGGCTAAAACTGATTAAAAGCATTTTGTTTGTGAAATATGTCTGAAAATGGGATATCGGAAATATCCGGGACAGATTTCGAGGATTCTGGTTCGGAATATATTCCATCGGATAATGAAAACCAGCGTAATAGACATCGTTCTCGGAAAATCCTTGTAATTCCAGAAAGTTCTGATGAATCTTCTGCTGAGGAAGCTAATGATGGAATTTCAGCAAGAAAAGGTACGTTCTTCAAGTTTCGTAGTATATATTTGATAAAATAAACATCAACTACTAAGTTATTATTGTACTAATTTTATATTTCCTTCTTCTAGTTGCCGCAGACGATAGCGTATGCAAGAGTCGGAAAAGAAAAAGGAACGTGAGGAACTGGAAAAAGGAGAAGGCAAAAAGAGCCAGGGCTTTCGGACAAGCGTACCTAAATGTGAAAGGAAGTTCTGTACCAGCAAAGATTTTTAATAGTGAAGACTGTGTATGTGTTCATAAGTGTCACACCAAACTATCGATGGAAGAAAGAAGAAAGATTTTTGATGACTTTTATGCACTTGGAAACTTCAACTTACAATCTGCATTTATATTTGGGCTTGTCAAGGTGACAAATAAACTCAGAACATACACTGCACAAATTTCCAATAGACGTCAGTTCTCACGAATATACTTTTTGCCAAGTGGAAATGGTGGAGACGTAAAAGTATGTAAATATTTTTTTAAAAAGTCTTTGCAGGTATCGGATGGACGACTGACAAGAGTTCTGCGTAATAAAACAAATCCAGATTCTGAAACTACAGCTCCAATTGATAAACGGGGTACAGCTTCAGCTCATAATAAAACAAGTGAAGAGCAGATAAAGAATGTTTGTGATTTTATAAATAAATTTCCCTCATACTCATCACACTATAGTCGAAGTAAAAACCCAAATCGCCAGTACCTATGCCCAGACTTATGCATCACTAAAATGTATGAATTATATAAAAGAGAGTGTCTGAAAAATGGAGATGTAGTGGTATCGCAGTTTATATTTAGAAAGATTTTTAATGAGAAATTCAATCTTCATTTTCGTCCACCACACAGTGATACATGTAAACGATGTGATATATTCAATATCAAACTGAAGTATGGAAGTCCAGAAGAGCAGAGTGCTGTAAAGATTGAGAAGGAAGTTCATTTACGAAAAGCTGATTTAGCAAGAGATGGAATGAAAGATGATACACAGTATGGAAAAAATTTGGAAAATGATACCAGTGTTATTGCATTTGACTTGATGAAGACACTTCCAACTCCACACATAGCCACTGGCGTAGCATACTACAAGCGGCAATTGTGGACATACTGCCTTGGTATTCACAACTTGACAACAAACCAAGTGTATATGTATGTATGGCATGAAGGCTTGGCTTCTCGTGGACCATGTGAAATTGGATCGTGTTTATTACACTATATGAAGAAATATGTCACTACTACGAATCTGATTATGTACAGCGACCAATGTGGAGGCCAAAACAGAAACATTAAACTATCAGCAATTTGCAATTACATAGTGTGTTCAAACAAGTTTACAGTAAAAAAAATAGATCACAAGTTTCTTGTATCTGGTCATAGCTATCTACCTTGTGACCGTGATTTTGGGTTAGTAGAAAAGGAAAAGAAACATAATAAGGACATTTTTATTCCTGAAGACTGGAATTATGTTATATCAAATGCCAAGAAAAAGAGTCCAAAATTTTTGATAGTGAAGATGATGACAGAAGACTTCAAAAGCACTGAAAAATTGGAAAAACTAATAACTAATAGAAAAATAGATAATAATACTGACAAAAGTCAAAGAACCAAAGTCGAATGGCTAAAAATTCAGTGGTTGCGATTTACCCATGAAAATCCATACAAAATATATTACAAGTACACCAACAGTAATGATGAAACTTTTTCTCCATTTAACTGCTTTGATATTGAAAAAAAAAGAACACGTTTTTCTTCTTCTTTGGCTGAAATTGATCTAGATGTTTTGTACCCCAATGGTCGCCCCATAGAGAAGAAAAAATATGAAGATCTATTACAGCTCTTACCATATGTCCCTCCAATTCGACATGATTTCTATCGCAACCTGAAGACAAATAATTCTGCACAAGATACTGAAGCTGACTTCTACGATGATGACCTAAGCCAAGAATAACTTTCTAATTTAGTAGAATAGTGGCCTACACAACACACATTTTTTTTAATTTCTATGTTTTATACTAGTTTGTAAGCATAAAACTATCAATAAAATGATTACTTTGTATGGTATGTCTTTTATTTTTACATAACTAGAGAAAATACTAAAATATTAGTACTGATGTAATTCTCAAATAATTAATGCTAATTATCTCCATACTTTAAGTGCAAGGCTTGGGCCACTATTTTGCTGAGCGACTCATATATAGAAAATAAATGATTATTTTTGTTTTTAAAAAGTTATATTACCACGTCCATTAAAGAGAGGTTACCTAAGAAACAACAAACTATTGTAAATAACATAAATAAACATTGATATAACATCAATATTATTGATTTATTAAACCCAATTTTAATTTATCCCTTTTAAATTGGCCGTATAAAATGGTCGAAAGAATATAAAAAGTGCTATCATTAGAGCTAAAACCTTAAACGATAAAAGCTCAGTTTCATACTTAAAAAGAATTATAAAGCAGGGTCGTTTGAATGAAAGCTTCGCAAATTTCTTTCAACGATAACAGAAAATTTCCGTTTACGCTTTCCTCATATTCAATCAAGAAGTCTATTCAATTCTGAAAGCTTTCAATTCTGAAGCGTAAAAGTTTATATAATAAAGTAAGAAATACAGCTAAAACATTTATTAAACTTTTATGTGTACTATTACGACACGTTTGGCTCGGTTTGTAGTGAGTAGTGAGCCTAGGCTCAGTTTTAAATAGATTTTATTAGTGGTAGTGCCATGCTTGTTACCTTCGGGTAGCAACCGAATGGGCCGGCACGCCCCGTATAGTTCATTAGTACCACTCTCTCACAGAAGACCGGCGTGAAGTGGCAGCTATGCTGTCGCGTTTCGTCCGGTGAGTGAGAGTCCGGGAGGCCCACTCTCCTTCCCCCCTCCCTCTTCCCTTCATCCTCCGCCTTCGTTCCCCCCCTCCCTCCCACTTCCCTCCCTCCTCCATCCCTCCCTTTCCTGAAAGGCCGGCAACGCATCTGCAAGCCTGGCTTGCAGATGTCCATGGGCGGAGGTGATCACTTTCCATCAGGTGAGCCTCCTGCCCGTTTGCCCCCTTTTTACCATTAAAAAAAAAAAATTTGTATTTGCTGTTGCATGAGCACGAATGTTAGTACTCCAGTCATGAGTGTTTATATTTATAACATATATTATATGGTTTAGCGTCAGCGAAGGCACGGGTTTCGCTAGTTATAACATTAGCTATCTGCGTGTGAAAGTTCCGTCAAAATCGGTCAAGCCGTTTCAGAGATTAGCCTGAACAAACAGAAAGACAGACAAAAATTTAAAAAAATGGTTATTTGTTGCTAGTATCGTATATCCTTTCATATGCATTTAGTGAAAGATGTTAATTTGAAATTAAAGTAAAAGTAGTAGTAATTAAAAATACAGTAAGTAGTAGTAATTAAAAATACAGACACTCCAATTTTATTTATATGTATAGATGTATAGATATGTATCCATCTAGTACACAACACAAGCCTCCTAAAGCCTCGTAACTTACTATGGAGCTGGTGGTGTGTTTTAATGTCCTGACTTAAATGTATTAATATATTAAATTTAAAATATTTTGTTATGAAATATTTGTATCACTTAAAAAGTAGAAGTTCTACAAAGAAAGAGAATAAACTAAGTACATAATCAATAAATAGTATGTTAGATTATGTAGAATGAAGTGTTATTGGAGATTTGCCAACCTAATGCTCAAACAAGACCAATGGCGTGCCCAACATTTTGGTAGCTACGAGTAAGCCTGTATATTAAGGAAAAGCAAAGCACGTTATTAATATAATATTTCATGTTAAGGCAAAATAAATAAATATTATACCTAAATAACAAGTGTTATTTTATAATTGTAATTGAATTTTGTATTAAATAGAGGTCGTGATTGTTGGCACATGTAGACATCCTGTTAGATATGTAGTATGTACAAAGCTTGTTTTAAATTATTTAAAACAAGCTACGCACCTTTGCTTCGCTCGGGATACCGGTTCAGTATAGATATCTCAGAGATACCTTGTAAATAATATCTTATACCAATAAATAAGTCATTAAAGGCCTTAGACTTTAAATATTTAATCATATTATATTTCGGCATTTTAGTGCTTCTCATCTCTTACGTTATCATATTCCATAAAAAGTGAGACTTTATTTTTGTTTAAAATTAAATGAACTAATAACCAACAAGCTAACATGTTAATAAATGTAAGTAATTTATTTAGAACTAGTATAATTAGTCTAGAGTAGTGTAATATTTCGTATTAATTAATTCCTATTATAAATACGATATTCTGGTAAACCGTGTCCCTCCTGGGATGTAATTTACCTATACACTATTCCGATACAATTACTTTAAAATATGAAAAAAATCTGGGAAAGGGCGAGTCTGACTAGGACACAAAGTAATCCATAGCATTAAACATTAAAATTTATTTTTTATTTCATTTATAAATAACTAGCTGACCCGTTCCCACTTCGTTGGGCATAATGTTATTAAATCCTTTTTTAGTACAGAGTGTTTAAATAATTTAAATTATTTTATTAATATTAAAAATTAAATTATCTATACTAATATTAAAAAAACTACTTTTTGTAACTTAAATATAAAAGTTACACATATGCTACCGTTGACTTTTTTGTAGGCATTTTTAAGCTCCACATCTTTTCTCTAGAACTGAAAAATATATCTTTCATAGTTAAGGCAGCGTTCGTAAGAAACGCTTTCATTCGACCGTTTTTTCTCCGATTCACTTTGCAAAACGGACTACCACGTAAAAGCCTTTTTATTTTTCGGTTTTTTATATAGCCTATGACACTCAGCAATAATGTGGCTTTCTATTGGTGAAAGAATTTTTAAAATCGGTTCAGTAGATCCCGAGATTACCCCTTACAATTTAACAAATAAACAAACTTTACCTCTTTATAATATTAGTATAGATAAATAAATAAATATGTTGGGACATTATTACACACAGCGCCATCTAGTTCCGTGGTAAGCTACGAAGGAAGCTTATATTTACACATTTCACATATATATAATATGTATGTATAAATTTAAGTATAAAATTCTTTATTCCGACAGTACAATTAGACAGAAAGACTATGATGGACTAAGACGCATGGAAGTTAAAACTGACTTTGACTGAGATATTTTTTAGAAAAATCACAATAATTGTAAATAACCCAAATCGGACCTCGAACCTAGGACAAATCTGCAACCTTACACGCTACCCACAAGACCATCGAGATACTAATTTAAAATAACGCAATAGTGAATTAATAAGCTAATGGTTTCAAAGTACAGCTACAGGCTAGTAATTTCATACAATAGTGTCTGGAACGGAAACGGCAACCGATGGCGGTATGCAATTTGTTCAACCATTTAAAGGGCCCAATTTACGACTCTTGTACTAGACTTATAAACTTTAATGTTAGGGTTAAAGATTGGTTTTTACTAGAGGTAGATACGTTATAAAGTTGTATATAAATAAAGTAAAATAAGTTAATTAGAATAAAAAGTTTAGTGCGGCTTTAAGTATAAGCTTTTTGCCATTTTTTCTAGAATAGTAAAAATAAAATAGAACCTCGCACTAAATTTCCGATCAAATTTTTTTATATATAAGGTTTATGGTCACTTACTGAGCACAAAATCAGTCATAAAAAAGTTTTTGGCCGATATCTCGGATAGGTACTATGCACTTTAGCGCAAAACTTATTGGAACCATTATTGTAGGAAATAAAATTTCGCATCTCTTATTTCCAGAAAGCTTTCTGTAAAACTTACCGTTTACGATTTATGGCCCATTTAATAAACCGGTTTTTCTGTCTCGACCTACAACTCTCAAAATATTTTATTAATCAATAAAATGCATGTTTTATGTTATATATACATACACAGCTGACTCGACAAACGTTGTTCTGCCAAATGTAATATGGTACCACCCCCCTGGTAGTGGCGGGAGTAGGAGGGTGAAAAATGCTTTACGACCTATTCTTATATATAAAAAATAATTAAAAACGATGAAGCCATTTCGAAGAAGTGCGACTACAAACTATTTTAATACATTTTGGAATATATAATATATTGTAACTGATGATTATTCCACTTCGAGTACTGTTACAGTATAAACAAATAAACACTGACCTCGATAACTTTCAACATACTCGTAACTATCATTATTATTTACTTTTGTATCGATTAATGATTATACCCTTCACCTAAAATAGCTAGTGATACATTAATCGTTCAAAATTAGTCTTACTCGTAAGTGGTTCCTACTTCTTAGAAATACAAAAAGATATATCTGAAAGTGAAAGTTAGATTTTATGTGTAAATATTAATATTTGACAATAAAGAATTCCTAATATACGTAATACTATATGTAATATGTGAAAGATGTATTTTAATTATTTATGAAAACAACGGTCGAGTTTCTAGACAGCTCGACTTTTCTCGACAGATCTGCTTTTGAGGCGGCGATGTTTTTTTCAAAATTAAAATATTTTATTCAGCATAAAAATTGTTACAATTTCTTACCACCAGTTCGGAAAGAAGAAACCTCTGACCTGAGAAGAACTGGCGAAAGAAAATCAGCAAATTTCCTGACATTTAATTTTTAAAATGTATAAAATTACAGTCCTTAAGTGTTTGAGAAAACTCTATTTATTTTTTAATAATAAACTAATACCAAAAAATTATCCAAAACAAAAGTATAAAATTAAGGACAGAGTAGATTCTATCACGGTTATAACTGTATAAGGTTTAATGAACCTTAACAAAGCGGTTTTATTTAGGTACGGTTGAACTAAGTAATATAAATTAACTGTCAAATATCCAAAGACAAGTTAATCACAGCACGATAGTAAAAGCTGATTAGTCTGTTTTTAACCGACTTCAAAAAAGGAGGAGGTTAAATGTTCCGTTGTTATATTTGTTACTACAAAAGCGCTTTCTTCTTCTTTAAGGCGTCTCTCTACGTAGTTTTTAAGGGATGGTGTTAAAGCATCGTATCGGATTAGGTGAACTATGTCACCGGGCTGATGATGTATAAGTTAATGAAATTTACATGCCTTTCTAATAATTGTTTTGGTCTTTCAGATGTGCAGGTTTCCTCACTTTGTATGATGTCATCATAAGACAAGTGGTAATAATATTGGAAATGATTCGCACATGAAAATATCAGAGGAGCGAGATCCAGGATTTGAGCCCAATTCACTGGGTTCACATTATTATTAGACGGCCAGTCTTTTTACGCAGGTATATTTAAAAAAAATATCAATGTGCTAATTATCTCTATGTAGGTACTTAATATGTACATATCTGACATTATACTTAATATGCATAATGTCTCATATCATTCGAATTTTGTCAAAAATACTATAAAGGTTCCTTGTAGAATACGGAACCCTAAAAACGATTATTTTATAAGCTCCATAGAATATCTCATATACCGATTCGCTAAACTAAACATAGAAATGCAGTTTCGAGTTGCATTCAATGCTAATGTTTTTGTTTCTCTCCGGTCCGAGCCAATAAGCATTGGTTTTTACATAGAATACATGTAAATCAGTGGGTTACTTGTAGCTACACAGTTACATATACGGTACATTGATACGTTATTGATAATAAGTACCTACGCAAATTATTTGTATGAAAACAATTAAAAAAATCTATTACATGAAAAGCTGATTTAGTTTATGTATTGTATGTATTCGCACGTACGCATCAAACGCATAACTATTATTTGGACTTCGCCGCAGTTGGTTAAAAAGAGAAAAAAATATTATGTCATTTAAAATGTTTTCTCATAAGATACGCATTTTTTATATCTACATAACTTAGTAGTCGATTAATTCTATTATCATAAACGCAGTGAAACATCGTTTTTCATACACGCAATCTGTCAAAATTTTAATACGATTTTAATAATGATTACTGGTAATTTGTTTTGCAAATTTCTTAAAATACAAGTAAATAACAAAAGGTTGAAATAGTTTGAAATACGACAGACGGACAAAATTGCAAAAAATTAAAAGTATAATAGATTGCCGAATCTCTGTATCAATGATAACCACCTCTAAGATAACAACATCTAAGGCACCGACTTCAACAATAACTATTAGGAAGTAATTATTATTTTTTTAGTTTCGATTTCTAAAGTTTTGAAGTCGGTTTTCATTTTTGTTAATTAAATACTATGTAGCGATGTAAAGTCTAGGTGCTCCCTACCAAATCTTTAAGTTTGTGGCACAATAAATTAAGGGCTTTCATACAAACTTGCGAGAGCCCTTAGACCTCTTTAATCCGGCCCTGTCTGTTCTTAATGGACGTCTACTAACTATAAACTGCATCTTTTACGTCAAGCGGTTTTCGGTATTTTGCGATGAATGAGTGAATGCCAAACCTTTAGCCACTTTATAAAAATAAAGTTATATTAAATTTAATAAATTGCACACGCAATACTCACCCAGGCTAAGGATTTATTTAAGCACGATTAGTGGAATCACGAAAGCAATTAATTTACATTTGCACGAATAGTTTTTGCAATGGCTATATTACGAGACTGAAATGATAAACGAAAATATTGCTGAAATATTCATTAACCATTTTCTTCATTTTAAAGCTAGAGTTCGCAGCATTTAAAAAAATTGGAATATATTGTATTTAATTTGTCGAATCCACAATCAATATTATTAGATTACTTATTATTTATTATTGAGGCTTCCTCAACAGAAATATTCAACTACTAAACTTAGCCCGACCCGAAACTCGAACACAGGACCTCCGAATGTGCTACCGTATATACTAGCTAATACACCACTGAAGCTTATCGTTAATGTATGTCAAATTATTCAAATGCAAATTACGAAAACTTAAAAGCGTAATGCGATTTATTCGCAATAAACAGGCCTGGATTTACACTAGGGGCAGTCGGGGCGAGTGCCCAGGGCGGCAAATTTTTTAGGGCGGCAAAACTTTGAAAGGCAAACAAATTTTTTTAGTCTTAGGGGCCATTCATTTATTACGTAAGAATATTTTCGCTAGTTTTTGACCCCCTCCCTATTATAAGAAAAAATAAGAATAGGCAGACCCCCTGTTCAATATTTTTACGTAAGAAAAAATGAATACACTTTTGGTTTATTTTAATGTTTATTTTTCAAAGTAACAATTTTTGAAGTGTTTATTTATAATTTTAAAGGTACAGCTGTACCTGCCGCTCGGTGGCCCGCGCTTTTTCAAAGTATAATTTTAACTTTGCGCTTCTTTTGATCTTACGGAAGAACTATCGAGACTCCCTCCCACCCCCTTGTAAGAAAACATATTAAGACATGTTCGACCCCCCCCCCCCCCCCCATACATTGTCTTACGTAATAAATGAATGGCCCCTAATTAGTAAACTCGAGTACTTAATATTTTTTTTTAATTTTGAGTATAAATATACAATTAATTGAAAAAGATGTCCGACGGACGTAAAAAATTGAGCGGACGTCGCGACGTTTCGAATGCTAATTCGTGACAAAATCTGAAAAGATAGTTTCTGTTTGTTACGTTTTACAATGACTGCTAATATACAGGGGCGTAGCTACCGCTGTATCAGCCGTATCAATTATACGGCGCCCCGGGGGTAAAAGGGCCCCCAACCCATGTAAGCAAAAATTCATAAAGTGCTATTCAAAATCTCACTTGAACTCTAAGGCCATACGCTTAATTTCCCGGGAAAAATGAAAATATTATACGAAATTGAAAATTTTTGTAAAGTATTTATAGTGCGTTTTGTTAACTTTTTTGAGCAGTCTCGGAGAAATAAGAATGAGGTGTCATTTGATTCGGAATGGTATGAAGATCTTTGAAAAACATCAAGTCCCGCTATAAAAATTGCAAAGTTAAATTTTATAGTGGTTAAAATTGGTCTAGTACTTTTTGTGTTAATAATGTCCGAACATAATATGTTGGTAAAGATATATTATGTTTAAATATTTTTAATGATAAAAGTAGATGTGGCTTGCGAAAGCCAGAGCATTCGTTTTCGGCCGTAGGAAAATTATAAATATTGGTATTACAGTTCCGGAAGTAAGAACTGTTTTTTTGAAAATTTCCTCCTCTTTTTGCATCTTTTTCTAGATTTAAAAATCTCAATTCAATCTTTTTGAATCTTTTTTTAGATTTCAAAAATCTCGATTAGTTTTTGAGATATTTGCAAAAAACTAAACTTCTTTTTTCTTGATTATTTATTACTTTTGCAAATTTTTCTTCAAAAATATTATGTCCATATTTTTCTGAGACTACAAAAATGACCAAAAAAGCACTGGTTGACTATACTGGCCACACACTAAATGTTGATACAGGGTCCATCAAGGGCAAGCTACGCCCCTGTTAATATACTAACTTAGCTATTCTATGCATCGAATCCGACGTACTTCAACGTTTAGATTGCGAAGATTTAATCGACCAATTCGCAATACAAAAAGTTAGGCGTGTTTGTCTGTGAAAAAATTGATGTTAAAATTGATGCAAAATTTATAATTGTTAGGAAAAACAACAAGTATTTATTTATGTTTTTGGAATATGTAACATATATTAAAGTTTCTGCAATAAATTAGAGATTTTAATTTTGAGAAATAAAATATATAAACTATAAGTTTAAGTAAAGTTCCAATATTGGGGCGGGTTCTTTTCCGGTGCCCAGGGGCGGCATTGAGTTTAAATCCGGCCCTGGCAATAAAGCCATTAAATGTGACCACACACCTCAAAATAAAACAAAATATCAAAATTGCTATGGTAATTAGCGATGCGAGATATCGAAACCGCGTATTGGTATTTTGATGTCGGTCAGACGTGTCATTATTCCCATGGTTTAGGCAGATTGTAAGTAGGCCATTGATCCATGGTTTATCGCACCACTATTATTAACGAAAGTTTGTATGTCTGTCTAAACCTTCACATTTAAACTTCTGGACTAGTTTAGAGAAATTAAGAACATATATAGACGTTGACGTGACTTTATACACAAATAGGCTACATATTTTAAATTTAAATGTACATTGGTGAAACAGTATTAACATCTGTTCAGTAGTTTTTGATTTCCTCGCAACAGACGCGGCGGAGGACTTTGTTTTATACTATGTAGTGATTATAAAAACAACAGTATATACATATTAATACAAGGCTACAAAGTTAATTTATAAAAATGCGCAAATGAACCAACAAATCCCGGAATATTCGACTGATGAATGAATAGATTCAATGATAGATGAATTACCCACTTCCATCGCTATATTTCAAAGTTCCAACTACTATAGAGTCAAAAGTAAATATTTATCGGAAATACTAAAATAATAGTTTTAGTACAGTATATTTAGCCACAAATTATATCGATAGTTATACCAATGTTTGTCACATCCAGCGTGACCTTACTCGTATGTGCGATACAACAACATGCCGCCGGACCCCGGCTATTGAACCACTCACGTCACTTAATTGTCAGATTACTTTTTTAGTGCAACTTATTGTTACTTAATATAGGTAAACATTTTGAATGTATTGAAGTAAGATTTCCTTTTTCTTACACGTACTTATTATAGGTACGAGTATGCTTCAACGGTTACTTCAATAATTCATGTTCTTAATAATTCAGTCTCTGAACAAAAATACAATTAGTGTAACTTTGATGTTCTTCATAAGTTAATATAAATTATATCAAATGTTAAGAAACTTAAAAAAAATAAGTATTAAAAAAATTAAAACACAATTACATTTTTGATGACGCGCGTGGCGCAGTTTGTAGTGACCCTACTTGCTGCGCAAGCGGTCGCGGGTTCGAGTCCCGCTGGGGGCATACATTTGTTGAGCACGAATGTTTGTACTCCAGTCATGGGTGTTTATATTTATAATATGTATGTATTTAAACTTATATATGTGTAGTATATCAACCATCTAGTATCCATAACACAAGGCTCGTACCTTACCGTGGAACTAGATAGTGCTGTGTGTAAAATGTCCCAACATATTTATTTATTTATTTATTTATTTATTACAAGCATTTAACTTAAAAAATTATCACAAGCAACGAGATAAGAGGTTAAAGTTCAAAGTAAAAATAACAAATAATAAAGAATATCGGTTATTACCGGGATTTAATAATCATGACGCTTACCGAATCCTTTAGCAATAATTGCTCCTCATGACGTTTTGATAACAATTGAAAAGAATTATATGTACCTACATAAAAAAATATTATAATTAGATATACGTAGCTAATTGATAATATTTTGATACGTAAAAAATATCCGAGTCGATCGTCACTCTTGTTATCTCTTAATTGGTTCAAACGCTATTTAATCTAAATAATTCGCTTTAACCCCAATATTGCGAGTTAATTTTGCGATAATTATATTCACATGAAAATATTCCATTCATCATATCTATTAATAAATTATATTAATAATTATTGTAATATTTATCAGATTAAATATTCATTTTCTGTTACGTATAATGCTTATGTATAAAGCAGATGTGCATATTTGATAATTTGATGGGGTGGTTAAATTTACTGATATACCTATTTATGTGGTTTTCCATAGGTAAGGTAGAAATATGACAAAACTTTCATAATTTACTATAGGTATCACTAAAATAAAAACAATATTTACATTATAAACTACTAGAGACTCCATCCGGCCTCTGAAACGATAATAATGACTAATTCAATAAGAGTTTCCAAAATTTTTAATTTGACTAATTGAATGTTGTTCTATTTTTGATTTAAAAATTTTGATATACGTGAGTCTGACGGGAGGTAGATAATAGTTGATATGTTTACCATAAAAAGCTATATTTACTCAGAGCGTAATTAGAAAGCGT
Organism: Boloria selene; assembly: GCA_905231865.2. Lineage (NCBI taxonomy): Eukaryota > Metazoa > Arthropoda > Insecta > Lepidoptera > Nymphalidae > Boloria > Boloria selene. The sequence continues at coordinate 1,879,650 of HG993145.1, forward strand.
GGCGTTAATGAATTTAAACCAGCCATGGTGTTTCCCTCTCTTTAAACATTGCGTAATTGTATCACATAGTATACATGTTTACGACTAAAATTTACCTAACACTTTTTAACTAAAATCTTTAAAAACGAAGAATATTTTTGGTGATGGGATTTTTTAAAACCAAACTAATCACATTTGCTTACTAGTTATTATCACTTACCTATCATGTTGTATAAGTGCTATTGAACTTGCGACGAGATCGTCAAATTGTTTTTCGCTGGCCGAGCTTCCTTGCCTTTTGTGGTGATGAGGGGTATTCGCGGCTGATGATGTAGGAGTCAAGGATTTCTGAACTTCAGTAGACAAGCTCTTAGTTAAATTCCCATTGGATTTACTTCCGAACAGCCGCCAAGTCGAACCTGCGGTTGACTCTTGGCTTTTGGATGAGGAATTGCTTTTCCATGGGAAGACGCCTCTGTAACAAAAGAAAACATGGTAATACCATCTCGCCATAAAACGATTATATCTAAAGATAACAAAAAATACGTGTTATGACGTATAACATTAATTACGTATACTTTCTGCGATAAAATGACTTCGTTGTTTATAAACGCTAATATTGTTAATGTTTTCTAACATCAGTTTTCTAGTTACCTATCAATCGCCATGTCTCCACTACAGTCTACACACTAGTGTATCCGGAAGCAGGAATGTCATTGTGATAATTTGCTCTCGCGTGTGACGTGGGCGGAAAGTTGATAATGACTTCCATGCGAATTTAAAATTGCTATATAAGAATTTAGATAAGTACTTATATTTTATAGTGCACTTACTGATTGATATATGATTTAATTTATTTCTGTATATTATGATAAAACCTTTGCATAATATTCACTATTATAAAAAATGATTATTAATTGTTTGTTTTTGTCGTTTAAACTTGTTTATTTGACGATTCTATATCAAAATATTATTATAGGCTTTAATTTAAATAGAATTTCAAGAATTCAGGATTTTCCCCAGCAAGTATCGAATAGTTTTGTGTTTTTATATAAAAATTTACTTACACAATTTTTAAATAAAACAATTTTATCGAACAATTGCAATAATAAATTAGTGAAAGTTATGTAGCCTCTACAGTTTAATAAAATAATAATAATACACGTGACGTATATAAACAAGAAATACATATTTTGTTTGCAAGCTTACATATAACAAATATAGGTATATGTACAAGTCCTGCTTAAGAACTAACTTATACAACTAGAATGTCTTCATCAGTATATACCTATTATAAATAAAATTGAAGTGTCTGTGTTTAATTTCAAATTAACTGCTTTTCACTAAAAACATATGAAAATATATACAGCAATTTCATGAAAAATCAACTTTTAAAATTTTTGTCTGTCTGTTTGTTCCGGCTGCCGGTCCAACTGTTTCAGAATTAGCGGGATATTAGCACGTCATATATACTTTCAATTATGCATTTAATTAAAAACTGTTAATATAGTAAAGTTAGTTAAAATTAAAAACAGACACTTCAATTTTATTTATATTTATCTATACAATTAATCGCAACTAATGTAAACGTGATTTAATTATTAATAAATATAATATAATATCAGTAAAGAACGGCGATACCGACGTCAATGCAAACGTCCTCCTTACAACTTACGTAGAACATGATAAATATTGACACTGTGATCATGTAGAGGAAAATAATATTTATACATACGAGGATAAAAATGATTACATCACTACATAGTATAAAACAAAGTCGCCTTTTCTGTCCCTATATCCCTATATCCCTATGTGCGCTTAAATCTTTAAAACTACGCAACGGATTTTGATGCGGTTTTTTTTAATAGATAGAGTGATTCAAGAGGAAGGTTTATATGCATAACTAGCAGATCCCGCGGCTTTACCAGTGCTAAATCTAGGGAAGAGCCCGAGCGAAGCGAGGGCGAGTCGCTAGTTGTTAAATAAAACGAATCAATAAGTAACAAACGCAGATCGTGCCTTTGAAAACAATTGTAATTACTAATATTTTATACTAAGGACGCTAATATGGATAGTTCGTAAGTATATAAAATGAAAAAAAAAAGTGAATTAATATGTGCCAGACGGACAGAAGGACTATTAATTATTATATATAAGTATGAAATACCATAATATATGATTTACTAGTAGACCCGTCCAATCATTCTTGCGGAACATTTATTAGTTCTATTTCTATATTATACACGGTACGTAAATGTCAATTTAAATAAATATTTAAAAATCTACAATAAATAAAGAAAGTATTCGGGATAAAAACTATCCAATCTTTGAAGTTGAAAACCAAACTCACATTAAAAAAAAGTACTTAAGATCCGATAAGTTGATTCGGAGTTCATTGCGGTCCAACATCGTGACACGGAAATTTTATGTACATATGTATTTAAATGTACAGAACTGTAAAAATGAAGCTAGTTTAGTTTTTAAACGTTTTAAAAGCACTAAATGTCGCAGTTTTCATTCATGATGTGCTTTTTTCTGAACAAGTTTGATTTACCGCAACACAACATTTTATAATTTCCAACTCTTTAATTCAGTAAAGCTGCCCTGAATCTGTATTCCTAGTTTTTTCAATTTCATAAATATTAAACACTTTTACTGTAAAAAATACCTTCCGCACAACGGAAAATCCTATAAATATATTATATACAACTCGAATTATGAATCTTATTGAATTAGTTTGAAAAACTATTATGTATTAAAATATAATTATTGTAATAGGCATATTTTAATAGAAACTATGACTATCGTTATAACAATAATTTAATTGTAAAAAATCTGTATAGGAAGACGTAGAAACACTAATGGAAAGTCCCGCTGTGTTACCAATTATCGTTGAACAGTTTAAATATAATTAATCCACACAAAGAACCTTATATGTAGATACAATAATTCTTTTACAAAAAAGGGTTTGACCGAAAAAAGTCAGCCTTTTTGACAAAAAAGCAAATTAATTAGTGTTAACTTATAGAGCCAACAGGAAAATTAAAGAATTAATAATTTTCAATAAATGCAATTTAATCACATTTTTGTAGTATATAGACTATATCAACAACAGAGAGAGTACAGAACACAGAGCAATTTAGAAAATTATCCACAGATTAAAAATAACATGTTCATGTATTGAACATAATTGCCACCCCAGAAGGTAAAGGATATGCATTATTATTATAATATTAATAACTAAGTATATTATAATTATTACCAAAATTTTTAACACAGGGAAGTATAACATATTTTTAGAGTAATTATAAACTTAGATTCAATTTTTAAATGAGTTTTAACAAATAACTAAACCAGTATTGTTTAAGAATCCAGTCATATGAATACAAATATTGTTTTTGCGGTAAGTACTTAAACTAAAACATATAAAATACAATTTTTAATTTTATATTGCTACTTGAACTATAAAGATACTGTTTTAACAATAAAATCTATTCTATTAACATAAAATTATTCATTTACAGGTAAAGGACATATTTTCTTATAAGAACGAATAAAGGTTTTATCAGAATTTGCAAATTTTAATTCAACCACCCTAACTTTTCCGTCCTGGCCGGGAATAGCCTTTACAATTCTGGCCATAGGCCATTGTAATGGAGCCAAATGGTCATACTTTACAATGACTAAGTCTCCAGTTTTTAAATTCTGATTGGGATATTTCCATTTAGGTCTGTTTTGTAACTGGCATAAATAGTCTTTAGACCAAGCTTTCCAGAAGTCTTGACTTATTTTAGTGCAAACATTATAGAATTTCAGCCTATTAATTTTAGTATTAGTAAGATCAGTTTCTGGAAAACTTGTTAATGGAGCACCTATCAGGAAATGTCCTGGAGTCAGGTATGTCAGATCTGAAATGTCTTGGCTCATAGGAAGTAGAGGTCTTGAGTTAAGTACTGCCTCTATTTGTGTAACTACAGTATAGAGCTCTTCAAAAGTGAGACATAAATCGCCAACTACTCTTTTTAAATGTGACTTAACACTCTTTACTCCAGCCTCCCACAGGCCACCAAATTCTGGAGAATAACCCGGTATGAATTTAAACTTTATGAGGTTGGTAGAGCAAGTTTTCTACCTCATCTTTATGTTTATTACATGAATATGCCTTATGCAATTGATTGGCCGCTCCAACAAAGGTTTTTCCATTATCGCAGAAAATCTGTGTAGGCATCCCTTTCCGACTTATGAACCTTTTCAGACTTGCTAAAAATGTTTCAGTAGTGAGATCACTTACTACCTCAAGGTGAAGAGCTTTAGTGCTAAAGCACACAAATAAAGCAATGTACGCTTTGCTGATTAACGGCTTGCGTATTCTACCTATTTTTATATTAAAGGGTCCACAGAAATCTATCCCTACAAATTGGAAAGGTCGTGAAGCCATAACTCTTTCTGGAGGAAGAGATCCCATCAGTTGCGAAGCAGCTTTGGCCTTAAGGCGAGCACATTTTATACATTTGTGAATTATCTTTTTAACAGCTCTAATGCCATTAACAAGCCAATATTTCTGCATGATAGAGCTTAAAACATGCTTAGGACCTGCATGTAAAAGTCGTAAATGTTCTCTATTTATAATAAGGTCAGTGATGTGACATGACTTGGGCAATATTATGGGATGCATTTTACTATACGAAATATTTTTGGCATTCTGTAACCTTCCTCCTACTCTAACTATTCCATTCTGATCTATAAAGGGGTATAGGCTACCCAAGCTATGCTTTTCATTTTTGTTAGAAATTATTGCCTGCTTTTCTTTTGCAAAATGTTTTGATTGAATTGTGACAATAACAAAGGTTAGTGCATTTTCTAATTCTTTTGGAGATATAGTTCCATATAATTTTTCATTTGGTTTTAAGCAGTTATGTTTAAACCGTTGAATGTATGCCATCACTCTTAACAATTTATCCAACTTTGAGAACTTATTAAACACTTCCAAGAATGAATTTTCAATAATACAAACATTAGCAGCCGGAGCACTTTCAATAGTATCATTTGTTTGGTATTTTTGAATACTGAAATCATTTTTATATATGGGATGTTCAAAATTCCTATTCAATAAATATTGAGGTCCCTGCCACCACAATAAATTACTTTGAAGTTTTTGAGGGTCACAACGCCTTGAAAGTAAATCTGCTGGATTATCACAAGACTTTACATAAGACCATTGAAACTCTTTTGTTGATGACAAAATTTGAGAGACCCTGCTAGAAACATATTTGTCTAACTTAAGTTTGTTAGAATTTATCCAGCTAAGGACAATTTGGGAATCTGTGTATAAATGCACTTCAAGATGAAACCTACCTTGTAAGGTTTCTTTGGTTCTGCTAACAAGCTGTGAAAGTAATAGAGCACTATTAAGTTCTAATTTGGGTATAGTTAACACTTTATTGAGTGGAGCTACTCTTGATTTAGAGCATAATAAATTAACTATAACCTTGTCATCTCTATCAATGAGTCTCAAATAGACACAAGCGCCATATGCTTTTATAGAAGCATCAGAATAGCCAACAAACTCCGCTTTGATGATATTTGGAAATGTGATTCTCCGAGAAACAGAAATAGTTCCCATCTGCATTAATTTGAATAGAAATTTATTCCAAGTTTCTAGTTGCTGGTGGGGCAATATAGTGTCCCAATCTATTTTTAACTGCCACAGTTGCTGTATGAATAATTTACCCACTACTACAATGGGGCCTATAAGACCCAATGGGTCAAACATCTTGCTAATAAAACTCAATATTTTTCTTTTTGTGTTTAAAGGTTTTTCATTAGACTCAGGACATTCGTATGTAAAGGAGTCTGATGCAATTTTATATTTTAAACCTAAAGTTTTTACTGTATTCTCTTTTTTGAGTTCTACTTCATCCACAAAATATTTGCTATCATTGTCAATTTCATTTAATGCCTGTTTAGAATTGGAACACCACTTATGTAGAGTAAAACCACCCTTTTTCATTAATGCGATTAATTGATTCTTGATTTCTATCAATTGCTTTTCTTCATCAGCACCAAAGATCACATCGTCTACGTAAGTGTGTTTAATTAAAGCTTCAGCTGCAAGAGGATACATATGACCATAACGAGATGCCAGTTCTAACAAGCATCGTGTTGCAAGAAATGTGGATGCTTTAAGACCATAAGTTACAGTTTGCAGCTGTAAGCAACTGATGGGCTCCGAAGGGTTCTCCCTCCAGAGAATATTTTGAAGGCATTTATAATGTTCATTAACTTTTACCTGCCTGAACATTTTTTGAATGTCAGACATCAATGTATATAAAAAGGTTCTAAAAAGCAATAAGATGTCAAACAAATCATTTTGTACTATGGGACCATTAAGCATGACATCATTGATACTGATTTTATTTTTTGATTTCATACTCCCATTGAATACCACCCTGCTTTTTGTAGTACGGCTCTGTTCATTCGTCACCATATGGTGTGACAAGAAATATACTGGACCATTGTAAATATCATATGAATTAATATCAACCATTTTAGCATGACCCAGAGATTTATATTCATCAATGAATTGTTTATATTTTTGTAAATAGTCCGGGTTGTTTTTAAACTTTAATTCTAAGGATAAAAATCTTTGTAATGCAGCAGAAAAGCTATCTCCGAGATTCAAATCCTCCAAGGGGAACATAAGAGGTATGTCTACATGAAATGTATTCTGTTCAAGTATTACAGATTTTTTAAAACTGTCTTCTGCTTTTGCAAATTCACTAGAGTTCTTTTCTGAAGTTAAATTTTGAGGTATCTCCTCGGAGAGCCAAAACTGTTGCATTACATTTTCCAATTTACTGCTATCCCCAATAGCCAAATTATTTGTTACATAATTATTTGAATTCATAGTTGGAACAATGCCGCCAACAATATATCCAAAAATTGTGTTTTGTAACACTGAACCATTTTTTATTTTAACACTGCCTTCCAACAATGAATTGAAATAAATATCTGCACTCAACAAAATATCAATATTTGATGGTACATAAAACTCATCATCAGCCAGTATAACCTCCTTTGGTAAAATAAACTTTGAAAGAATGTGTCTTTGAGGTAACTGTGTTGTGATAGAATCAATAACATGACACTGTATTCTGAAATTAATATTCTCATAAACACATGAAAATATGTTTATACTGACAGATTTATCAATTTTATTATTTTTATTACCAATACTTATAATATTAGTTTGTTGAGTAATAGGACTCAACTTTAATTTTTTAACAAGGGAACTTGTTATAAAGCATGTTTGACTACCACTGTCCAACATTGCTTTTGCTATGATATAATTATTTGTAAAGGAATCATAAATTTTCACTTTTACCGTAGGTACCAAAACAGTGTTAGACAGTGAATTTGAACAAAAATTAGCTATAGAGTTATTCTCTTGGTTGTTGTTAATTACAGGACTTGATACACAATTTTGTTGCTCACCAGGCTTTTCATTGCACAACAGGGTATTGTGGAGCACTTTTTTGCACTTTTTACATTTTAGTGTTAACTTACACTTTCCATTATGAGACTTCATACATATCTGACAAAGGTTATTGTCAGCAACAAATGATTGCCTCTGAGTAACTGAAGCCAACTTGAACTTGGGGCAGGTATAAAGCTGATGCGGAGCAGTTTGACAATATTTACAGTTTTGGTTACAGTTCATAACCATATTATTTACTGTTTTATTATTCAGTGTAGTTTTATGCAACAACTTGGGTGCAGAGCTATCTTCAAGTGCTGTTGCACGTTGTTCTAAAAATGTCATGAATTCAGATACTGTGGGTAACTTATCACAGTCCCTATCCAACTGGTAAGCCCTATGTGTGTATAAATCAAGCTTTCTGCTTAAGATTGGTATTAGGATCATGTCCCATTGTTCTACAGGTTGTTCTAAATTTTTTAGAGCATATAACTGCTGCTGTATTTGTGAAATAAATGATCTAATAGATGCAGCTGTACCCTTTTGTAGCTGAGGCAAGTCGAGGAGCAACTCTACATGGTTGGTAATTAGGCGTGACTTATTGTCAAATCTTTTGTTGAGCAACTCAAGAGCCTTTTCATATGAGTCATTTATAATTGGTAAATTTATAATTAAGTTAAGTGCTTCTTCAGCTAAGTATTTTCTAAGATAAAATAATTTTTGAACATTTGATAATGACTTATTGTTATGAATTAATGCTGCAAACATTTCCATAAACGGTTTGAACTGTGTGAAGTCTTTTCCGGAGAATACAAAGAGGTCTATGTTTGGTAGTTTGGAATTTGACACATCAGCACTAGTATGAGACGTTGAGACACTGGCTTCTTTAAGTAACTTATTTAATTTTGATAGCACTATGAAGTATTTATTTTCAACTATTGACACATCCTCAATGTCTTTTTCATCACAATTTAAAATGCTGATCTGCGTCTCCTCATATGCTTGGAAGGTTGACACTAGCCTTTCCTTGCGCGCCTCCAGCAACTCAACACTTAAATCCTTAGGGGGATCATTTACAAAAGTCTCCAAACGCGTGATTGAACTTTTTAAGGTCACACGTTTTGTACGTAGTTCTTTTAGCCGCTCTGCAGACATTTTTATTTTGTATTATATTTGCTCAAAAATATATTATTTGTTTTCTTTTAATACGATGTTAATATAGATTAACCACTTTAAGTTTTATTTAACTCGAAGGACCACTTGTTAACTTATAGAGCCAACAGGAAAATTAAAGAATTAATAATTTTCAATAAATGCAATTTAATCACATTTTTGTAGTATATAGACTATATCAACAACAGAGAGAGTACAGAACACAGAGCAATTTAGAAAATTATCCACAGATTAAAAATAACATGTTCATGTATTGAACAATTAGAAATATTATACGAATCCTAGCAATATTTAAAAATAAAACTGACACAAAAAAATAACACTGGAGATAAAGCTATGGCAACCCTATATCTTTGAATAATGAGATAAGTTAAACTAAAAAAATCTATCTCTTTCACGTATAAGAAAATGTGTAGAGTAGAAAGAGAAGACAAATCAGAGCAGTAATTTAAGACATCCGCAGGTAATTGAGTGCACGTGCATAGGAAGTTATGGGGCTGCTATTACGATAGGTACATTCATTATTATCATCTATGGGATAACTAATACATAAAAATTCCTAGTAATTAGCCCTAGCATTAATAATAACTAACAATACGTCGCAAACGGGCAATATCGATTTAAAAAGAATAAAATAGATTTTAAAGTATTTCTGCGTAAGCTTACACAGAAATACCATAGCTATAGGTATAAAAAAAATTTAAGCACATAATTCTTTACTTCGCTAACAAGAACTTAATAAGCAATCAATATTATATTTCATGAAGTGTACTTAATTTCAAAATATTCAGGTTATAAAAACGTATTCACGTAGCGTATCAAAACTCAAATCGCATATCATTTCAACAGTGTAGTACAGCTGATACTACCTATAACTATACAGCGGTAACTACCTGTTTGTTTTTTTTTAATATTTTCGTTTTCTAGAACACGATTCATATTACGGATTCCACGAAGCAGATCTTACTTTGAATATTTCTACTAAAACAAGTGTTTTTAAAGTTTGTCATTCACATATTATGTGCTTGGGTACATGTAGTATTGCATTACGGTTGCCACATTTTTTATTGCTCGTTGACAAAAGTTATCCGATGCCATATTAGAATGTGATACTTTGGTTTTTGCAACTAAGCGAAAAGTAAAATATTGTATTAATTTTAATTTACTTTAAGCTCCCCAGGTTTTACTAATAAGAACCGTAGGTAGGTATGTAGGTACCTTCTTTTCAAATTCAAACATAGGCTATAATTTGAATCGCTTTGTCAAAAAAATTGTTTGTTTTTATAGTGTATAAAGATTTAAATTCTTATTATAATAAATCCACAGTTTCAGAATTTATTTCTTATTTTTTTGTTCAGAACTAAGATGATATTCTCTTTTTTTACTGACCCTGGAATGATTTACTAGAGGAATTATTATTATTATTTTTTTTTAATTTAATTTATTTTTTTGTTAATTTATTTCTTATTTTTTGTTCAGAACTAAGATGATATTCTCTTTTTTTTACTGACTCTGGAATGATTAACTAAAGAGGAATTGTTATTTTTTTTTTTTTACTGCCATGCTCCCGCTCAACACCCTAGGGAGCTGGGTATTACTGAAAATCAGCGCTGTCTGAGACTCTGACCTCAGCAGCATCAGCTGAGTTATTACCCTTTGCCATTTAGTTATTTAAGCCACCTAGTTTATGTTAAATTCTTTTTACTGTACTTTATGGCAATAAACGATTTTATTATTATTATTATTATTTAAATTTTTGTTTTAAAAACCTCGGCTTTGCCGGTATTCTCAGCTAACACGGGCCAGAGCCAAGTGTTAGTGGGATAGTTTTTGTGGCATAGTAATGAAGGTATGTTTTGTGGCAGATTAGCTAATTTTGTGCAATATCAAACGATGTGGGGACATTACTACCTGTATCATTTTCTGTTTGCAGAAACTTACGGACAATTCTGCACGTGTTCAAAATAACGGCCTTTTGTAGATTAAAATATGTATATACAGGAAGGTTCAGTGTTTTGAGAGATTGAAACAGTTGCTTCGGAATTACACCAGTAGTTGAGAGTACGATTGGAACTATGGTAACGCTTTTAAGTTTCCACATTCTCTTTAATTCATCCTTCAACTCAATGTACTTGGTCAACTTTTCAGCTATCGCATTCTGTAGATTATGGGTATTTGGTATAGCTATGTCAATTATAAAAGCCGATTGACTGCGTTTATCATGAAGAGTTATATCTGGTCTATTGTAATGGATTGTCTTATCAGTCAATATGGCGCGGTCAAAATAAAGACGATAATTTAAACTTTCTATAACTGTATCTGGTATATATTTATAATATGGAACACTCTTAATCGTTGTAATTTTAAGCATTTGGACTATCTGTTGATGGATGATGTTAGCAACCTGATCATGTCTTATTATTATTGAAACAAATTGCTTACTTCTTAGGATAAGTACATCTCTACTAAAGCTCTAACGATTACTCTTAATATTTACGGATGAAAACTTTCGGAGTAACAGTAAAAAAAAAACTAATAGAGAGTGATAAGCTGTATAATAAGTGCACGTAGCCATAATATCATCTTGATTTAAAAAAAACTTAAAGCATTGTGTACGTCTGTCACTGTCAGATAAGTAAATGCGTCGTAACAAAAACGCGCGCCGTGCCGGCCCGCGCTTGGTACGGAGGCGGGCGACCTGTTGACTTGTATGTTATGTCGACTATTAAATATGCAGTTGGATTAAAGTGTTTTGAATTTAAAAAATAACTATTACAGAATAATGTAAGGTGATGATTTATCACTATCGTCTTTAGTATAGTAGGTATAGTATCTTCAAGTAGAATATCTACATCTATACATGTAATAACATTGAAGTGTCTGTTTTTAATTTTTAAATTAACAGCTTTTCACTAAATGCATATGGATGTATATAGTACAATATTAGTAACAGAAAAACAATTTAAAAAAATATCGTGTTTGTCTGTTTGTTCCGGCTAATCTCTGAAACAGCTGGACCGATTTTGACGGGACTTTCACTCGCAGATAGCTAATGTTATAAGGCGTAACTGAGGCTACTTTTAAAACAACTTTAAAAAAGGAGAAGGTAGAAAATTTATTTATTTTAATTAGCGCAATCCGTAGCTTCGCTGACGCTGAACCTAGGGACGAACCCAACCGAATCGAAATAGGGTGAGTCGTTACTAATAATATTATAAAATTCTAACAGGGTCAAATCGTACATCAAATTATTTTTTGGAAAATCTTATTCAAATAGACATTAATATTGATACAGAATAACTCTATAGATCTTACAATTTTTGTCTGGCTGTTTGTCTGTCTGTGGCCGCAACAGATTCAGATTTTGATACAATTTTATTTGATGATAACTGGTTATTCTGGTCAACTTATTACTTTTAAAAAATATTACATTTCTGAGAAATTCGCACGGTTATTATGGTTAAAACGTAAGTATGCGAGTGAAGCGCTAGCAATCGCTGAAATAATACTGTTATGAAGAAGTCCGTATAAGATATTAGGTACTCTTTGTCTTCCTCAGTCGGCCTTCTAAATATTTGACTAAGTGTTAACTATCGTGGAAATCGAGTTCACAAATGACACAGAAAACAATATGAAGTAAACAATTAGGTATACTAAATATATAATTAAATACCTTACATATTTAACTTACATATTTATTTAGTATTTGTTTATAAATAATAAGATTAGATAAAGAAGTAAAGCATAATGCATAAGAATAGATAGACATACCACAAACATTTATCGTGCAATAATTAATTCATAAAAAACATGTACTGTTAAATACTTATTAAAAAATATTCCTAATAAAGCGTGATAACGTCAAAGTAATAATGAAAATGTTCTATTTACTACTACTATAATAACATTTATTTAATAAAAATAATAATAAAACATACCCATGTATGTATGTATTCATTATAATGTATTATAAATTATATATAGAAACTTTTATTACGCTAGATATATGTATAATATCTAAATTAACGATTAACCTTTGCTCAGGTTCGTCTCAAGAAGCTTAAAATTTAAAGTTTGTAGAACAAAAAATGAAGAACTTTCATACAAACTTGCGAGAGCCCTTAGATCTCCTTAATCCGGCCCTGTCACAATTCTTTAATAATTACACAACTCTAACAATTGAACTGTGTTTTACTTTGTTTCATAATAATTAAATAATTATTCATTTAGTGTTTTAATATACAGTTTACAATAAACAATAACTTGACCTCTGCTGAAGTTAGTTAAAAACAATTGCGTGTAACATGAACAGATGGGAAACCTTATTTTATATGTATAAAGGATTATAATTTGAAGAACGCGTGATGAATTTAAATTGCCAGTATTTATTTCTAAATTCGGTATAAGAAGCTACATGACAATTAACTTTGAAAATGGTTCTCATGACAAGTACTTAATTTTTATAATGCTGTTACCTATTACGCATTATATCGTATTAATATTTATGATCTAAGTCACGATAAAATGCATCATGATTTTGTAATAAAATTAATAACATGAATTTAAGTAGTTATTAAAAAAAAACTTCTATCGGTAGGAGAGAAAGGTTGTAATTTGAGAAAAAGATTTTAAATGTAAAAATCGTTTCTTTAAAGTAAATGTTGGCCTTAAACTTTTAAAGCAATTATTGCATGTCTTAATAACTTTAATTCTTAGCCATTAAACATAACTACAAGAAAAACAAGCTACACCCATAAAGCAAAGTATATTATTATATACATTTAAAATCAGACTCACTTACGAAAGTATATGAAAGCCTTGGTGCGTGAGCAATAATGTTAGAAACTTAGCTAGAAGCTAAGTGAAATTCCATTTGGCTCTTTGCAAATCTAAAAAGGAAATTGACGATTGAGTTTGAAAACTAAATTGATCGCATCGCAAATGTCTGACTTCAAAAGAGAAGTAGTTAAACTAACAGACCTGTGTATGATGGAAACTTATATTTCTACACATATATTAATATTTTCACTGATGTGCTTCACTGCTGTTACTACATTATAATATAAACTAAATAATAATTTTAAAATTGAAGCAATCTAACACAATTAAAATCACTTTAACCAATAAACATCCTTAAACGAAGAATATTATCTATTTCTAAATGTATAGAAGGCAAACCTTGACTTATAATATTATATTATATTACCTATTCACAAGAACACCGAAAACCGATCCTGAGGTGTCACAAAATGTATTTTAAACAAAAAGGTACAAATATTTATGGAAATTAAAATGGAGATACAAAAAAAATCTCAGGAAAATTAAAAAAAAAACAGAAATTACATATGAAACTCATTACCAAAGTATATAAGTCGATATAAGTACATCATTCGCGGCAAGAAGGCGGCCTCGCGCGACATGCAACAATAACGTGAGGTCGGGGAATAGCTCCGCTGACCCCGGACCGACGATGTTTTTACGTTTGCTTTAATTATACTTTTAAATTCCGTTAGATTTCCTGATATTTGACGTCTTAAAGTGTTCTATTTAAAGACACTTATAAGTTATAACATACTTCGACGACTCGTTTAGCTTAGCTTGACGTGACTCTACTTGTGTCTGCGTTCTTTTGTGCGATTAGGACGATGTTTGTAATACAATCAAAGGCGATCATTTTAAAATTATATATTGTGTAGTGTTTCAACAATCTAGTATCCAAAACACAAAACTTTTACCTTATTATGGAACAAGATGATGCTGTGTTGATATCATAACATATTTTAACATACCAGCGCCTAAGAATGATTACTTTGCTTTTAATTTTCACATTAATCCTTGCTTTCATTCGCAGAAGTTTAAGCATAGTCATGAATGATGGTATTTCGTTATTATATGCATGTATCTATTATTTATTTCATTTTCAAATATATACACTTATATCCAGATTCTACTTCATTATATACAAAATAAAACAAACAAATTATTATGCCACAAACATCGTAAGATTAAGAAAACTTGATAAACTCACAACAATAAAGATTGTATCTACACTTCACTATAATATATTATACCTAATAATACAATAGTTCATTTCAAATACATATCGATGGGTGCCTGGAACAAGACCGCAATAGCCATAGTAGCTGTTTTCCGATTAAGCCATTTTCGTAATCTACGGACCCTATTACACCTTGTGAATTTTTTTCACGAATTAATAATGAAAACTGACTGATTTAGCAAAAGCAGTATGGATATTGTCTCTTTATTCCCCCGTTCATCGTTCGAATTTTGTTTACCGGAATAATCGTGCTATGTGCAATGATAAAAGTTTTATTCACCCTTCTACAAGTAACGGCCATTGCGACTTTGTTCACCGAAATAAACTTAGTATGCCGATTCACAATAAACATTGCTGTACAAATATTTTAAACTTTCACTAGTAATAGTAATTATGGTTTTCTACTATATATGTATATAATAGTAATTATGGTACTAGGGGTTCGGGATCGGAAATTAAAAGCGTTCTAAACATGTTTTATTTACACTTTATATACACGCGCAGTTTGTACACAGCACTAGTTAAATTGAGTCTCTGAGCACTATAATCCACCACTTTTAATAATTTACTATACTCTTCTTCACTTTTCCACTATTTCGTATCTCTTCGTAATCTTCACTTAACTCCGAACATCAACTCATCTCTCGACACACTGCCGGCCTTTTTATATGTGTAAATTTAGAACATTCTAGTATCGAAAATTCAAAATGTTTCTAGTAACTTCCAAATCTTTCCTGAAAATGCTTTGTTTGTCTCTCTCTGACACATTAAAATTTGCAATAAATTGTTCTTTTTATCTAATTGTCAAAAGTTAGAAATTGACATTCGCTATTGTAAAGCATGGTACAAGCGTGCTTTTATGACGGGTTCGCACTCTATTCCGTGACTCTACCCCCTCCTAAGACATGCTCGTTTCGAGCATCGTTGTTGCTGTGATACTTGGCTAATCGGTCCACATGCACGATTTAAGCCGGGCTTCTAGATGTACGTTGAATTCGGAAAGTGACATCGTTAATTTTCGTTTTAACCATATAAGGTCCCTCTCAACTGGGTTGCAGCTTTGGCGATTTCCTCTTTCATCTCCGGGTTATGCAGCCATACCAATGAGCCTTCCTCGAAGTTTGTTCCTGTCGCCTTCCGGTCATAACGAGTTTTAATGCGTTCACTTGCTTGTAGCCTTACATCTCTTATCTGCTCATGAACACCAATCATCTTCGCTCTTAGTTCACTGGCATATTCGGTTATGTAACTTGGAGTATCCGGCGGGCAACCATTTAACAAATCCGCTGGTAACCGTAATTCTCTTCCGAAATTTGCAAAAGCAGGTGTTATGGTCATGCTTATGTGTACAGCAGTCAGGTAAGATAGCAGGAACAATGATAAATATTCGTCCCAGTCCTTTTGATGTTTATCCACAACCTTAGCTACGAGTAGATGGCGTTCCAGAGTCTGGTTAAACCATTCAACCATTCCATCTGACTGCGGATGATGTGGTGTGGTTCGAGTCTTGTGCACCCCCAGGATTTTACATACTTCCTGAAATATATGCAATTCAAAGTTTCTTCCTTGATCAATGTGAATTTCTAGCGGAACGCCGAATCTGCAAAATACATATTTTACCAAAGTATATGCGATAGTTACTGCTTCTTGATTCGGGATACTGACTCTGAGGGAAATAAAATATTATGGTCCAACATTATGGAAATGGTTGCGTGTCATACTCATAAGTTAAAATACAGCTTTGAAGATTATAATATTATGGAGTTACACACTCGTGATCTACCAACCAGATTTCCTACTGGAAGCGCCCGAGTACGAGGTGGAGGCACATGAAGTGGACATACACGAGGTGCACAAATACTTCGTGCTGCTGCTACTCCTACTGCTGAAATTCCAATCGTTTCCAAGTTGTAAAGGGCTTACAATCAACCATTTCCTGTGCCTACAGCCTTGCACTCCGACTTATTAAGTCTTTGTAAAAATCATGACATTCCTCGCCACTACCATGATTTTTATGAGGCTTTGGTATGCGAAACTGTTGAGGATGAAGTAGCAGAACATTATTCCCAAGAAGACACCATTTCCTTATGAATAATGTTATTTCTTTTTGTTACCTACTAAGATTGTAATATTATTGTTTCTGGTTTCATTTATGTGGATAGACTTTGATAATAATAAAAAAGGGTGGAAAATTTTAGATCGTAGAAATGTTATAATAACCTGAAGACTATGTTTAAGTCCAAAACTTTAAGTAAAATCAATAAATACATAAGAATAAATAATTATGTAATATTCTAGATTGATTGTGGTCATTCCATAACAACCATATTCATATAATATACACAGTATTGACAAGTACATTTTCCAAGTCGATCATTAAATTCATGTAATATCACTGCAAAATGCTATTACTGTATTCGCCATACATCCTTCAGATCAACGTACAACGTAGCAATAGACTATTGCTGTTTGATTGATTTCGCACTTTTTACCGGAATAAAACCACATTAGACTCTTAACGGAAACGACATTCAATGTATGAAGCGGCAATATGATTTTTTACTTTTTTTAGTTATATCCTTAGCACTAGAAGCTTATGTACATTATATATCCCTCCAGAAAAAAATAACGCATCTTTTGATATACAAACCGTTTTGATGATCCTCGTAGTTTAGTAATTATTCATGATTTTCACTAAATCTTTTTTCCTGTAAAATTGTATTTTGTCGATTGCGGCTTTGTTCCAATAACCCATCGATATTTGAAATATATTATAGTAAGTACGTGACATACTAATGCAAGCACATAATGATGGTATGCAAAAGGAATTTGCAGAGCCCATATGGCAGATATCTGCGACTACAACAAAGCAAGATAACTTTGTTTTGCAACTTGTAAGTCAAAACAAATCGTTAATCAGAAGAGATGCCTGTCCCATACAAAGTTTCATCATTTATTATACTCTATACATACGAGTAATTTAAAAGAGTGAGTGACTGATTGACAGTTTAATGGCTTAATGTACATCATGCGCCGTTGTTGCTTAAAAATGTTTAAAGTATCGTTTGTTTATTTTCAATAAACTGATTATATGCGTGGTATATTTATTAAGAATACGTGAAAATACGTTATGTTAGTTACATAGTTCGTAGAAATCTATCTATGTACTAGACTTGCGCATAATAGTTCGCGACTGGGAGCGGTCAATTTAGTTCGCAGGTCCTTAGCGAACTAGGTCGTTCTTTTAGTTCGTTAGTTCCTTTCTCAAATCCGAGAGAGATCGTTCGCCCGATCCGGATTCCGGCATGGCTCAATTAATGAAATTGAGAGTTTTCTTAAAGTGTCACGTCTTTACAATAACAAGTATAATATTACTTTTCTCTATGAACCGAATGTACGCACACATACAGCCAAATAGATTCGAACCTCGAAATGTATTAGTGTAAATAAATAAAATAAAAAATAAATACTTTTATTTCAGGCGTTTACAAAAAAATTAATATGTAATATTATTTTAAAAGTATTTATTAATAAAACCATATCATATCCAGTAAAAAATAATAACATAAGATCTAATATACATATATGTATGTATATAAATATAAATAAGAATAATAAATAAATAAGAAATAAATAAAAAAGTAACAAAAGTGTAGGTATATAAAATAAAATATATTATAATAAAATAAAATATAATATTTTTACTATTATAGCTGAAATCTATTTTATCGTAATGGGATTTGATTTCGTTCGTTTCGTTCGTTAATCGTTTGTGAAGTACTTGACAGCTGACAGTCTTCGAATTCGAAAAAGGATCCATTTACTAATGAACTAAAGAACTAAGGAGCGAGGGATCTGAGAACTAGTTCGCGCAGTTCGTCTGTGGGATCGCTCTTTCGAACTAGTTCGTTCGCGAACTACACAAGTCTACTATGTACGTAAACATAAATAACTTTCTATTTTATACAAAGCTGTTTGAAATAGTCATTATTATCAATACAGCGGCCGTATCTATAGTATTTAGAATATTTATCTGTCAGCCTATCTGTCTGTTTGTAACCGCATCACAAAAAAACCATCGGAGAGATTTTGATGAACTTTGGTTAGATGATTACTAAAGTCAGCAGCGAGTATATAGAATACTTTTTACAGCGGGAAAATATCCCATTTCTGAGAAATCTATATTAATGATTAAAACTAGGGACGAGCCCGGAGCGAGGGTTAGTCTTTAGTTATCAATTATTATAAGACTATAGCGTTTTTAAATGTGAGGGAGACCCGTGTCAATCTATGGGGATTGGGGCATTATTTAAAAAAGTAATTAGAATGATATATGTATGTACTCGATATTACCGAGGAGCAATTAAATAAACTTGAGCGTCTCCAAAATCTTTGTATTCGGTTCATATTTGGTTTACGCAAATATGACCATGTTTCAGAATTTCGAAAACAGCTCAAGTGGCTCCCTATCCGCCTTCGCAGAAATACTCATATCCTTCATCTTCTTTACTGTATTTTGTTTGATCCACGCACTCCTCCTTATCTCAAGGAACGTTTCTCGTTCCTTGGGGCCACTCATTCCCGTGTTCTTCGCTCTGACCTTAACCTAACCCTGAAGATTCCTTCTCACTCCTCTACCTATTACAGTAACTCCTTCACTATTACAGCTTCTCGTCTCTGGAACTCTCTTCCTCAAACTGTCAAGAATGCGAAATCGCTAAGTATTTTCAAAAAACGTTTAAAGGATCACTTTTTCACACTTTGAATTCTGAATGAACTCCTACTGAAATGTTATTTTCTGTTTTAACTCTATTATTAATAAATCTTGTCTTCTTATATTTTATATATTTATTTATATTTATATATGTCTATATATATATTTATTTATATAGTATGTACATTATAAGTATATTACATATGTAAGTAGTATTCTATTTATTTTTATGATAAGCATATTTTATAAATTTACATCCTAGTTTTTTCTTTATTTACTTTTCGCGCCCCCTCTTTCTTATATCATTTTCCTACACCTAAAGGTTGCCTGGAAGAAATCGCTCTATTAGCGATAAGGCCGCCTCTTGTACTTTTTCCTATATTTTTTTCTGTGTTTCTGTTTATTTTATTCTGTTTTCGGGTGTACAATAAAGAGTTACTTACTTACTTATGTTAGCCTGAATAAAATTGTTCAGTAGAAACAAACCCGCGTGCTATAACATACACAATAATTGATACAAACAGTATTAAATGTTTATTATTCAGTTCATGCCTGTGGTGTACTGTGGAGTATCACATTCTGTTCGTGACCTTCTATTCAATGTACACCGTACACTGCTACCGTGTAGTGCCGACTGCGACTGTGATGCGGGACGTAAGCGTGATCTGACCCGGATATAATGAATTTTGCAAATGTCAGAATCTCAGTAAGTCCTCAAATCTATATAGATAAATGAATTGAAGTGTCCGTTAGTAACAGTTTTTATTTAATAGATATTTAAAATGATATAGATAGATACGATCCCCCCTCGTACTGAGGAGACCATGCCATAGTAACTATTTAAGTAGTAATATAAATGTAAATATGTGCCCGTGCCCAGCAGTGGGACGTTAAAAAGGGCTGATGATGATAGATAGATACGATATTATTAATCGATTTTGGTAGATTTGACGGCATTTTTAACACGGCAGATAGGTAGCTGTATTACTTTTCTACCAATTACGAACATATAGTCCGGGAGGTAGTGTCAAATTTTTACGGTGATTTTGGCATGGACTCTATGAACTTATTTTGATAGTTAGTACTTGTATGAGAACAAAAATAATTGTCAGCTGGCGCGACTCCGGGGCTTTTGGGCTAGAGAAAATATTAACGTAGATGAAAAAAAAATATTCTTGGACTATTTTGGCAATGATGAAAAAGTATAAATAATTTAGTTTATGAATTGTAGATTTATATTATATTATACTTCATAACCAAACTTTGAAAGTCAAGCTAACAGGTTGTGCCTCGTTAAAATTCCAGCTGACATAAATTATTATGATTATTGAATTATAATCTTTAATATTATATACAATTTTCAGCTTTGCCAAAATGCTACAAGTTTTTCTGATTTTTTAACATGTTTACATGATCAGCTAACATATTTTGTCACATACATGATACAGCTGACACTTTTTTTTAAGATCTACAATTCATTAACTAATTATTTATACTATTTCATCTTTGCCAAAATAGTCCAAAAAAAATTTTTTTTATTGAAGTTTCCTGGCATTTTCTCATCTTATGCCCCGGTTTTGGGCCAACTGATACCTCATTTATTAATAAGCGATGGAACAACTGACTATACAAAAAACCAAAAACCATGCCATAATGATCTGATATACCTAATAACCAAACTTTGAAAGTCAAGCTAACAGGTTGTGCCTTGTTGAAATTCCAGCTGACACAAATTATTATGATTATTGAATTATAATCTTCAATATATACAATTTTCAGCTTTGCCAAAATGCTACAAGGTTTTCTGATTTTTTGACATGTTTACATGATCAGCAAACATATTTTGTCACGTACATGATACAGCTGACACTTTTTTTTGAGATCTACAATTCATAAACTAATTATTTATGCTTTTTTATCTTTGCCAAAATAGTCCAAGAACATTTTTTTACTATCAAGTTTCCTAGCATTTTCTCATCTTATGCCCAGGTTTTGGGCCAACTGACAATTTATTTATTAATAAGTGTTGGAACAGCTGACTATACAAAAAAACAAAAGCCATGCCAAAAGGCTCCGGTCAAATTTGACACTACCTCCCGGTCTAATACCGTGCGGTATGTTCTACAACATTTAATACAATGAGTAGGTTTTTGTATGCAGGATATTTTCACGTTTCAACTACTCAATAAAACATTCTAGTATCAAAACTGTAAGTACTTAAAAATTCTTCAATTTAATTAAATGTTCTTGTTGATAACTTTAAAGTGTGCCAATTGAGCACAGATTTCGCCATCGTCGCATAGATTAGAGAAAAAGACAAAAAAAAATATTCAGCATTCATTGAATATATTTTTTACTGAACATCACCAGCTCTCCATTAGAAAATCGGGAGAACAATGAAGTACAGTGTATACTGTGGATATATCTACTGCATTATGAAGTGCAGGACGCAAACACGTTTTTCTGACAGACTTTCTAAATATTGCAAATATAACAAACATAAAATATTAAAGTAATCAATAAAAATGTCGGTAATAACCAGCCAATTAACAATTTATTAACGGGCGTTATTACACGACTACCGACAGCAATTTTTGAAATATGTATTAAAAATATATATGCAGAAATTACTATTAAAGAAATACTATAATGCAATCACTACATAGTATAAAACAAAGTCGCTTTCTCTGTCCCTATATCCCTATGTACGCTTAAATCTTTAAAACTACGCGACGGATTTTGATGCGGTTTTTTTTAATAGATAGAGTAATTCAAGAGGAAGGTTTATATGCATAACTAGCACATCCCGCGGCTTTGCCTGTGCTAAATCTAGGGAAGAGCCCGAGCGAAGCGAGGGCGAGTCGCTAGTACATAATAAATAATAATACAATTTTCGTATCAGTAAATATAATATTCGTTGCGTATCAAAATACTGTAAATTTTCTCCCATGAATAACAAGTTTCACTTATAAATATGTAAAGAATTACTCTTCAAAACAGCAATATTAAAAATATATAATATGTTTATTTACAAACGGCTTATAATAAGTGCACCTTTCTATAAGTATACGTATATAATTTAAACCAGCTAGTCATCCTTCGTACAATCTTATGTTTAGAAACTACATTTCTCTGAGATTAGATATTTTCCCGCAGTAAAAACTATTTTATACGTCGACTCGGATAACCAGACAGACAAAAATTTTTAAAAGTTTAGATTCGGTCTCTGTATAGATAATAATGACAGTATTAATTAAATAAAGATTTTCCAAGCAATATTAAATGTCAGATTCGACTTTGAATTTTATTACATATACAAAAAACAAATGAACTACCTATTTATTAAATATCGTAATATAATACAAAGGTTGAAATCGTGGTCACTTAGGCGAGATATTTGAAATATTTCATGAAGCGTGAAGGCGGAACGGAGATTCTAGATTCTATAACGAATTCGCAAATTATAACTACTATTGTAAGAGTGGAAGTCGAAGTCGTAATGAATGGATCGTGAGACTTAAAAACTTATGAGAATAATATTATATGATGTAAGAAAATAATAGGAAATAAAAAAATATCGATACTAAATATGTTGATCGGTACTATAAAAATTATAATTAACTCTTACTTGGTACATATTTTAAATATTAGTTATTGGCCGCACGATTCAAAGATTTTTTAATTTTTATTTTTTTTAATAATTGGAGATAGTCAAATGAGTGAAAAAACAACGATATTTGTATTTAAACTAGCGAATCAACCGCGCTTCGTTCGGGCACAGCACTAGATAAGTTTTCATTTTTTTTGGGCGGAACCCAAATTACGCAAATCACAACTTAAAATGCATTGCACCATTAATAAGTAACAGATATTTCTAGCATTACTATATTACATGAATATTATAGCATCAAATATCGCAGTCCTTGACGTTTGGTTCCAAGCGGATGCTCGTTTTAGGAATCATTTGCAATGTACGTTTACGTCAACATTTTGCAACGCTGTACCAATCTCCGGCTGAGACGACACTTAGCGTGAGAAACTACTACATCTGATGTAAAATACCGTGATGGTAAACGTTTTAACTTAGTTATCTTACACTAATTAAATACTGTTAAGAATATATAATCAGTACATATAAATAAAATTAAAGTGCCTGTTTTTAATTTCTAATTAACAACTTTTCACTAAATGCATATTATGAAAGTATATATATACGGTATTTACATAGAAAAACTATTTTTAAATATTTGTCTGTCAGTCTGTTTGTGCCGGCTAATCTTTGAAACGGCTGGACCGATATTGACGAGACTTTCACTAGTAGATTGGTGGTGCTAAGTGGAGTAACTTAGAATACTGTTATATTATTAGAAAAATATAAAAACAGTTTAATTTATTTTAACTTACGCTAATAACAATAAAAACTATTATTATATAGCGTGATAGATATCTTTATCATAGATAAGTTTTGTAGGTAATAAATTACTGCTGTTAAAAGGCTTCATTAGTTTGTATATATTATAATTATAATAAACGTGTAAATGTAGTGGAATGCCTTTTAAACTGACTCTTACATTTAGAGTTTAAATGTTTTTAACAAGATCATTCTAGAATAGATATCTAAGAAAATATATAAGCATGGCATTTTGTGGATTAGTTAGGTTTTTCAATACAATTTCTATTCAAACATCAATATGTAATATCACATCGATGTTCCTTAGATGAGATAGAGACGTGAATACTTTATGTTTTTATATCCTTACAAGAAGTAAGCCTGATGGGTTTTAAGAGACAAATAATATTTTCGAGTTGAAAATAACAGTACAACATATATTTTTTCTTATCCTATAAGTCTTAGAGTGCATAAAAACTTGCAAAATTTGAAACTTCTACACCCACCATTTAATACTGCACGTCGTAAGTCAATGTTAATTTTATTTAGAAGATAAATCACAAATTATCAGATTTTAAGGCGAAAACATTTGTTACAGTTAAATAAAAACAATCAGTGTTTAGGATCAAAGTACACTTGCGTTACCAACTGTAGAGTACGCATAAGCTATTAATAGAATGCTCTCAGGACGGCACGCGGCAGAAAACCGAGACCTATTTCCAACTACACATGTTACGTCTTTCGCAAATGGAACAAATATTTGCCTTTGTAAGAGCATAATATTTGAACTTCGACATCTAGAGTAAAGTGGTACTAGGATATTCATATTTCATTTGTGTTGTATGAAGATATGGGTACATATATTGTACTTTGAAGTACACACTTGTATGAGTAAAAATGAAGTATTTTAATTTTTGTCTAACAAATAAAAATCAAAATATTCTTTAAATAGATTTCCACAAGCTTTTTTTAATCGTCATTTTTACATTATTAAAATTAAATGTCAGTCTGTAAGTCTGCTAGTAAGCTACCACCGGCTCAGAAAGCTGTTCTGCTGAGAAGAACCAGCGAGAAACTCAATACTTGCTCTTTTCAAAAATTAACAACTAGGTACATACTAGGTAACTCAGTCTTACTCCGCTTAGATTCGTTCCCTAGGAACTTTATAACGGTTAGTATGGATTTCTTAGAAATATTATGTTTTCCATAATGAAAAGTATTTTATATCAACATGTACTCGGGTCAACCACTCGGATAACCATTGTACCAAATCACATCAAAAGCCCAGTAATTTTCTTGTAATGTCGTCACTGACAAAACAATAAAAATTCTAAAAACTATGATTCCGCCTCTGTATCTATGACAATGATTATGTGAATAAGATTTTCCAAACATTTAATAACGACTAAGAAGTAAGAATTTTATTATAATTATGTATAGATCAGTATATTAGTATATCAGTAAGCATATAGATAAATAAGTTAATGTTATTATTATAATTAATATTCTAAAAATTTAATTT
Source organism: Boloria selene (assembly GCA_905231865.2). NCBI lineage: Eukaryota > Metazoa > Arthropoda > Insecta > Lepidoptera > Nymphalidae > Boloria > Boloria selene. The sequence goes on from HG993145.1 coordinate 1,904,963, forward strand.
ATGTTATACTAGCGACTCGCCCTCGCGACGCTCGGGCTTTTCCCTAGGTTTAGCACAGGCGAAGTCGCGGGATCCGCTAGTTATGCATATAAACCTTCCTCTTGAATCACTCTATCTATTAAAAAAACCGCATCAAAATCCGTTGCGTAGTTTTAAAGATTTAAGCATACAAAGGGATATAGGGACAGAGAAAGCGACTTTGTTTTATACTATGTAGTGATATATATAGAACATATGGCGCGTCACATCTACTACGTGGGGTACTGAAGCAATAAATATGTAGAGCTGTATAATCGAAAAAAGAGATCAACATATGTTTAAGCATTAAACACGTACGTAACAACTACTCAGGCCAAACCAAGTGTTATTCACAAAATATAATAGCTTTGTAATATATTTTGCCATGACTAAATGCCATCACACTTAAAACCAAATTTGTCGTGATTACCGATAACATATTTTTTAATGTATGCTGTATATATACGTATACACTAATAATACGTAGTTAAATAGTAAAGGTGAATCCCCTGAGAGTCGTTCTATTAAAAAGGTTTATGAAAATGCCGATTTTTATGATTTTTTATTTTCGACATTTCGCATGATTTCTGAGAAAAATGTGAGAAAGAGAAATTTACTTTTTCGCCTAAAACTAAATACTAATTCACATTCTTACACGTAGTCCAAGACTAGACGGAAAAATGAGGTCAAATTATTTTGTTAAAAAAAACAAACTTACAATGCATCTGCCGCCATTATCTGTAGAAGCAATACCGGTACGTGAGCCCAAACAATGAGACAGATTAAATAGCAATTAGCAAGTATGTAAACCGCGACACTAACACTGTTTTTATACAAAACGAGAATGTGACTGAGGGCAGGTGGCGATAAAAGCATATTTATACAACTTGGAACATCTTATATTTTCTTACTTGGGTACGTATTTTGTATGATAACACGAAACAATTACACATTATATACTATTTTAGCGTCAATTATTGTATTACAAATTATACTTAAAAATATAAATTTTGCTTTAAAATGGCTTTATTTAACAGAAAATTATATAAAAAGAATTTATTTGTCAGTCATCGACCATCGTTTGACAGATAAAATAGTTTTCATCTAATCTAATGTCTAATCTCTAAAAGGGTTCCGCTACTTTTACTGGAGGATAGAGTGGATGTGCCAAGATTTTTATCATTCTAGTTAGATATGCGAGTAACAGGAGATAGTACATATAGTAATACATTTATATTCCTTAACTTTTACTATACCACTGAGCTACGAATACCTTTGAAAAACATTAAACAAAAATATTATTCACCTAACTATGCCATTCATCACGTACCCACTGTTGTTTACCATTGATTTCGAGGGGCAATTAAAATTACAAGTACATAGCACTCGACTCCACAATGAGTAAAGCACAATTTCTAATTGTCAACAGCCTTGGAGATTTTCCCAAGGCACTTAAATCCTTATCCAATACATGCGATAAGAGCAATTAAATTTATATGAGTTTGAGATTGTATAGCAATTTTCTAGTTAGATATTGTTATTAAACATGTTTCGAAATATTATTTTTACCATAAAACACCTATTAATTAAACATATTTCATTAATTATTATTTTTTTGTTTTATTTTCACAACTAATAAATTAACAGTGTTTAGCTTAATTTTTCAGTAATAATAATGCGCTATAACATGGACTTGGAGTTAAGTGTCTTATGTGTTACAGTTAAATAAATTGTAAACGTTTGTAATAACCAAGAATAAACTACTTTAAAGGAATGTAGTGTTACAACAATGGCTTACGTAGCAGTAGAATGAATGAAACAAGAAACAATAATAAACGTAAAAAGTATCTTAAAGAAAGATCAAAGTCAACCGAAGAGCGTCAAACATGTCATTCCGCTTGAATTAGCTAGGATATTATAAATGAAACTATCTTTTCAGATTTTGTCGCGGATTTATTATGATTTTTGGTTCCCGACGCACGTTTCGAATGCTATACAGCAATCATGGTCACGGGAGAGACTAAGGTATAAGACGTCTCAGGTCCTACTAGACTAGACTTGTGCATCAGCGGAATAATAATATAATAATACATTTTAGTTCGTATTACATAAAATATTATAATCAACTCAATTAACCTCAAAATCTTCACCTAAGCTGGTCCGAATTGCGTATACGGTAGTTACGCATATTATATTTCATTTTTTTAATTTAAAAGCAATGTTGAATACATCGTACCCTTTTCTTTTTCAACACCCATCGACCTTGCAATACTTTCTGATAGTTAGTATCGAATAGCCGACTTGTGACGTCTAATGTCGTCAATGCTTCACTTGTTTATTTATAAACAGTTATCATGTGGTTACAAACTTGCGGTCAGAAATTAGCGGTATTTCTGTTGAGTCCTTATTATTTATTATTATTTCATTACAAGCGACTCACCCTCGTTTATAGATGCTTTTTAACTGTTAGATAGATTTCTTATAAATGAGATATTTTTCCACAGTAAAAAGTATTTTATATGTTGACCCGAATAATGAGTTCTCATGATATCGGATTTGGATGACATTTAATTCACAGATAGACTATAATTATGATCAACGCATAGACAACAAGTCGTATCGTACTCGTATCGTTATAAAATTAGCCAAAAAGTCAATATTGCGTTGTGGTTACCAAAAACACATAAACCTATATATACCTATACAATAAGATTCTAATTATACTAAATAAATCTAAAAATACCGACGAATACAAATGTGTTAAGCCAACAGAATATTTAAAGTACTATTTTCCCAAGAACCGAAACAAACGAGCCTTATATCCCATTAATTTTCCGAGTGACTAAGCAAACACAATCACCGGCCACTTCGCCACCTGTTCTCGGGTCATGCTTATGGTTAATGGAATAAAAATAATTTATATAAAATACTATTTATACATAATAATAAAATCCTAACTTAGTCGAATTGAATATATATATTTTTAGAATTTTTGTCTGTCTTTCTGTAACCGCATCACGAACCACCACTAACCACTGGCCATATTTAGATGTAATTTGGTTGGTTTGGCGCAGTTTGTAATGACTACTTTCTTACCTACTTTCTTGCGCAAGCGGTCGCGGATTCGAGTCCTGCTGGAGGCATTTATTTGTTGAACCCGGATGTTTGTACTCCAGTCATGGGTGTTTATATTTATATTTATAATATATATGTATTTAAACTTATATATGCAGTATATCAACTATCTGGTATCCGTAACACAAACTTGCTTCGTAGCTTATCACGGAACTAGATGGCACTGTGTGTAATAATGTCCCAACATATTTATTACTATCCGTAAAAACGCGTCTAGACGTACCCGAGCGAAGTGAGGGTGAACCCGCTAAAAGGATACATTTTAAAGATATAGTCAGTCATTCATAATTGAAGCAGCAACAAAATTCAAAAGACTAGTATATATAAATAGGAAATCACCTATTTCCGGATCAGCAATCTTTGCCTACAACGTTGTCATCGCTGAAGATTGCCGTAGTGTCGTTATGACTCACTTAATTACTATTAACTGGAGGGACTCACGTAACAAAGACACTAATAAATAATAATTACTTAATAAGCTATGGTTGCTGTTATTCTACAATTTGATGTTATCTGATGAATTAGAGTATAGACTATATTATAATGTACTGAGCAGTAAGCAATTTATCTCTAGAAAGAGATTCTAGAGATACTCGTAAACAAGCGAACTTGCGAATGAACATAAAGTATGATCTATTAAAAAATATTATATTGCAATGGAAAGTAAAATGGAAAAAATATAATTTTTTAAACTTAACACATTTACAGAACGTAGGTACATTCATTGTCTTCGTCCAATTTCCGGCATTTTGCTTTGCTTCGCTTCGAGTCAGTAAGCTCGCCAAAAGAGTGTGAGAATAAGTAAACCACTCGACCGTCTTCGGAAGGGGAACGATCATGAGGGTGCTAGTACGCTGCACTCTCAGTACATGTCACTGAAACTATTTTGGGGTGATTTAAGATATTCTCATAGGGGAGCTCACTATAGATAACAATCGGTTATTCATCGGGATTCGGGACTAAGAACTATCTTACAATTTAGTAGGTAAAATGTAAGAAACTGTATAAAAATAAATACTAATATTATTGATGTTAAAAAATAATAAATAACTGAAGTAGATATAAAAATAGATATAAAATATAGATAGAGTCGAATCTCTACAATCTACATTATTAGGGTATTTTTGAAAAATTTTATTTAAATATTCATTATTATAGATACAAAAGCAGAGTTCTTAGAATTCATAGAGCTCTTAGAATTTTTGTCTATCTTTGACTACATCATTAGGAAACTACTGGACATATTTTGATGAAATTTGGAATTAAATCTTATTTCTAAGAAAATACTAACAGTTAAAATATATCTAGAAACGAACGTAAGAAGAGCGAGGGCGTTACACTAGTTTACATACGAGTGAGTACTCGAATCCACCTAGACTCTTTCTAAAAACGAACTATCGTAAAACTCTAACATGAACTATGTAGTCCAATTTCCGGAGCTAATAAATTTCAGATGTTGTAAATACCAACACTATTAATTTGAGTATTTGGTTTGGCGTTTGATATCGAGAGAAACTATTTTACAACGAGGAAGCCATTTGAAAGATAAATAAACAAACGAAAAATGTTTTTCAGACATAGTTATTTAAAGTGATATTTATTTAGTGTCGTAGATCTAAAGACTACATTCCTGACGTATGTGGGTACTTATTTGATTACTAACAAAATTATATGAAAGTTGTTGTTTCGCACTCTTTGAACGAATATGGATGAAATTTAGGCTACCTTGGTTTGAAAATTTAGGTGCCCGTGAGTCTAAGATAGGTCTGGATAAGTCTTGAAGAAACACACGGGCTAGTATTAGGCTCTATGGAAAACACTTGAGCTGTTACTCTATAAGGAAATAACATTAGTCAATAACAACCATTAACATTAGATAATCTGCCGGAAGACTTTTAATCTATAAAATAGTCTTTCCGACCAGAAATATTACTTATGAACTAACAAATCAACAAACAGTGCACACATTTACGCATTTGTTATATTAAATTACACTAGCGAGTACTCTTGACATTAATATGTATTATTATACTTTGTAAGACTTCTCGACTTACGAGTATATTAACTTAAAAGCTTATTTTTCAAAATATCATTTTACTTTCAAATTGTAAACTCAATCGCGTATATTTTTTGCATCAAAAATGCCTTTGCAAAGCTGAAACAGTAGAAAACAATGTAGAAGTAAAGTTAGCCATACACGTTAAGGTTTTCTGAGCAGTGTTACCTGCATAATGTCCATACACTCAGATTTATTTCGTCATTTAACTTTATTATGAAAATGGAAATATCTGTACTGTACACGTGAAAATTAACACCTTGCTTACCTAATATACAAAAACGTGCGAAGCTAAAATATAACTATTTTACGTAAACCTACTCAAATTACCTAATATTAAATTACAGAATGAAAACTTTAATAAATCTTATGAAGTTACATTATACTTAGTTTTGCCATAGAATCATAATATTAACATTTTATTCCCATATTCTTTTTTTATTTGTTTTTAAGCATTTTCAGAACACCTTGTCGTTTACTTTGAAATGTATTTTGTAACTAATATTAATGAAAATTTTATTTATTTTCTAATCACGCAGGGTGGTACAACGCACAGTGTCTTACACAACTATAATTGACTGCCCCATTACTCTATGTAACTTCCGTGAAAGAAAACAGCTTAAACGTATTACTTTCACCAGACATAGCAAATTTCACATTTCTGTTACAGATAGACCATAACTACACTTATATATTAGATTGCTAATTTTATATGAATTATCCGTATATATAATATCTTTAAACGCTAAGTACTAAAAGTATTTAGTTTGGAAGCCACAACAATCGCTCTCTACACAAAACTAAACGTGAAATCAAAAATGGCAGTATGAATTTCATATTAACAGCTTTTCTTAAAATGTTATATGACATTATATAGTATAAAATCAATTTTTATAATTTTTGTCTATCTGTCTGTTTTCCGGTTAATCTCTAAAACAGCTGGACCGATTTTGAGGACACTTTCACTCGCAGATAACAAATGTTATAAGGAGTAACTTAGGCTACTTTTATTTTATTATAAAATCAAAGCGGTTTAATTCATTTTAACTTACGCCCAGCGAAGCGGGCCAGGTATGCTAGTACATATAATATATACCTACTTATTATGCAAGTATTCTATTCAACGCTGTTCAAAGGATTCATATAACAGATATGTTACATTTTAACCCCATTACGCGGTATTACATGACAATTCATACAGCGTTATTACTCTATGAATAAGTCTACAGTCAGAGAGCCCTCGAGCTATGATGCCATAATTGATTCAATTGAAATACGAGCGACACGAATTGAAACTGGACTTTGTAAGACGTAGAAAAACATCTAGTATGTACTGTTTTTTATTTACTTACTAGTGGCTTACCCTTGCTTTGTTCGAGTTTGTACAAGGTATGTTTTAAAGGTTAGTAATTTCCATACAAAATTCTACTTCCAAAAAAAACAGGCTTTATGACTTTTTATAATTACTAAGCCCTATAAGTAACAATAAGAGTTAATGCCTGTGTTATTTATATTAAATCATGCAAACGAAATAATTTATTCAGAGTCTCAAAAAGACTTAGAACCGTTAGTCATAAAGAATAGTAATTTTCGTAAAATCTTAAGATTTGATAGCAGTGGACGAGTCTAGTTAAATTCTCGAAAAATATTCTCAATAGTAATCACTAGGTATACCAATAATTCATAGCAATGCGATACATCGCAATCAGTTCCATTTTCCCATCACAGTACCTTCGCAAAAACTCGAACGTTAGGTAAGATTTCTCACGCGACAGTCGTTTTACAGGAAAGCGAGCGATGAAAGTGTGCATGCTTTTCTCCTTATCAAAACTTCACTCAGCGTACAATTGCGTGGACGTCTGTCGTTGTTTTGTAAGACGTTTATCTTTTACATAATATGATAAAATTTGAACTAATAGATAAAATATGTTTAAACGTTTTAAAATGGTATTAATTTTGTAGCTTTTCCTGGAGAAGTTTTGGATAAAATCGAGTAGAGAGTAAAATTGACTTTAACTTTAAAAGTAGGTACTTGATTAAATAAATAAATTATTGGGACATACCACCATCTAGTTCCATGGTACCTAAGGTTTGAGTTATGGCTACCAGTAAAAAATTGATAAATATTAACAGCCATGTTTAGCGGAACTCGAACCCCACAACCTCTGGCACATTAGGTAGGGTCACCACAAACTGAGTAAAAATTATATATTTAAGAGTTTTGATGTAACATTTTGTTAAATTAATAATATGTTCATAATATAATTACTTTCAACTAGTACCTAATACTTACCTAAAAAAACTTAAAATTCCACTTACCTACTTATTAACAAAACAAATAAGACCCTAATATTAACAGAGTGAATCAGTTAAAAATGAAATTATCAAATAAGGTTCGGTCAAAATTATTATCAAAACATTTAAGGCATTCATATGACTCAAAGCACATAATACATATTTCTGAACCAATCCATAATACAAGCGGTCAGATTAGTCATAATCGACTAATGGGTTATATTACGCTGCTTTAAATATGAGGTAAGAAAATACGTCATTGTTTCTTTGCATTAGTCGATGATTGATAATAGTAGAATAATTAAAATAGTTACTTGGAAATTACAACGGTCTTATTGTTAACCGTCTTCTAAAGAATAGTTTCAATTGTTATGCGCCAATTATGAACTAATTTTGATTTTTTAATAAGTAGAGTTTATGATTTATAAAGAAAGTAACATGTATAAATCTTTAAGTTAGGTATTTCCGTAGCAAAAAGTATAAATATATAAAGGACTTATTTACAGTAATAGGTAATACAAAAACTTTCGATATAAAATTATATGGACATATCTAATAAAAAATAAAAAAAACACTTGATATCAATTGCTTGTATAAGGATAAATAAGTTACCTATTAAAATAAAGTAAAATCAGTTTTGTTACAATATATGTATATCTACAGATAATTCATTTTTTTCTTTTTCATTCAATAAGCCTATGCCCACTTAAGCATCGGACTAAGATCTGAACAGTAGCGGCTTTTACTTATACGGTTAATAAATACATTTCTTTGTTCCCTCTCTAGAGGCTATCGAGTTACCGAGTCTCTTTGGAAATAAATCACAGAGAACCAGTTTATTTTTCTAACAGACGACTTTAAAGTTTGTCTTATATACGTATAACTACAGGACTAATTTATTGGTATCTTTAATGGTGAAGTGCATAGATATTTAAGATCGTTGCCAGATACAAATTAAATCAAATATTTATAAATTACTATAAGCTATTTATAAATTAATAAAATTTATTACGACATAAATAAAATTTAGACGAAAAATTTAAAAGAATCTATCATTTTATAACTAACGTTTGAAAATGGCGACTTCTTTTAACAGCTTTAAGATTCAAACTTAACTTTTGATATTATATAGATAAATAATACTATCTGTCTCTATATTAATAATTATAGTTTGATCAAGCTTATAAATAACTTATACATACTTTTGCGCTAAATGTAAAAATGTGAAATATCCGCTTTCTTCTAGTCTTTTTCCTATAAGGTACTACACTTGCAACTCATATTAAACACGAGCGAAGCGAGAGTATATCACTAGTTAAAGTTATATTATAATGTATACTTATATTGACTTTCTTAGGTTTACGCGAATATTTGATATCGAATGCTTTATAGCTATCATGATTACGACTCACGGGAAACGTCGTTCGAAACGACAGGAACCAAAAATCAAAATAAATCCTCGACAAAATCCGAAAAGATAGTCTCATTTATACGCGTAATAGGTACTATATTGATTCACTTATTGAAATCATTCAATTCCGGCTCTTTTACCTGACTCTATCATAACATATTAAAAGGAATGCGGGCATTGTTGCGGTAAGTGTTTGCACAAAAGAATGCACGCCTTTGTTAAGTTTGCACAAAGGTGGTTGAAAGCGATGCAATGTGAACAAGAATAGAAGGCAATTTTAGATCTAAGTTAAAAATTTTAAGTGTCCTTATGTAATTTTAGAAAATCTACATTATATTTTAGTTAATATGGTTAATAAGATTTCATATTATCACAAGCTGCCAAAATGTATATATTTATCTGTTAAAGCTCTAGTTAAGCTTTAAGCTCTCTTACTTCAAAAATAATTTTAACAGCACTTTTCCAACGATCATATAGACAGTGCAACGCCAGCAGCAATAAAGGTAATTTTAAAATTAGTTTCAGGAAATAGAAAAGTGCTTAAGCTTTCAAATTTAAAATTTATGTGTGTAGTATATCAACTATCTGGTATCTGTAATACAAGCCTCATAGCTTACCACGGAACTAGATTGTGCTGTTGTAAAAAAATGTCCTAACATATATCAGCAGCAATGTAAACAAATTACTGTATCATCGATACAACAGTTACATGTAGGGGAACATAAACTTCCAAGTTTATTTTTTCATTCCAAGTTTATTTAAGTTTCTTTACTTAAAAATATTATAAGCTAGAAAAACAAACTTAAAAATCCTTTTACACGTAGGAGCTGATCTTATTAAAAATATACTTGAGTATTTGGTAAGGAATGCGTTACAAAAAAACTGAGCCATCCCATAGCGAGGTCACGATCGAATATCTTATTTAAGCCAATGTTAATAGCGTCGTGAGTAAAAGCTTTGGCTTATCATCATTCTGATTTAAGAATGTTTCTAATTTCTATCAATACTTTATCGAGAATAAGATCTATCATCAGTATACCGTATACGTTACTATAGTGACGATGGATAAGTTAAAGATAACGTTAAAACTATTAAATAGATTCAATTAATTCAAGTACGTTTAACTGAATTAAGATTAGTTTTAAAACTATATAGGCTTTTGGATTGGATATTTTCCTTAAAATTTGAAAGGAAAACCGGTCCACAATTGTCAAAAATTGATGAACAAAGTGTATAACGTATACAAAAGACATCCTCATATTATGAAAATGTAATTCAGAAATATAGTACTAATGATAACAATCAGCAGCGCAGCGAAGCAGTTAATTAGCCCTAACAAGCCTTATTATTAAAAAGAGTTATTATTACAAAGATCCCAGATTGAATATTCCACGAGTTATATAGTGAAATATATCGTTAGTTAGCACCATCGATCAATAATAGATTATTGATCGATGGTTAGCACTTACCTGTATGGCCGTAAAGTTTCAGTACCTTTTAGGACATTAGATAGCAACCCAACTAAATTAAATAACGTGCGGCCGTATCTAATGTAGTTTATACATACATCTTTAATTAACTTTTATAAGAAATGTAGAAAAATATACAGAAGTTATTATAAATGAAACTATCTTTTCGGATTTTGTCGCGGATTTATTTTGATTTTTGGTTCCCGACGTTTCTAATACTTTACAGGAATCACGGTCACCGGAGAGTAAAGTATTTAAAGTCCCAGAGTACTTGTTACAGACAGTGCCTACCCACAATTTGACGACACGTTTGGCTCAGTGGGTAGCGACCCTGCTTCCTGTGCCAGCGGTCGCGGGTTCGAGTCCCGCTGGGGGCATACATTTGTTGAGCACGAATGTTTGTACTCCAGTCATGGGTGTTTATATTTATAATATGTATGTATTTAAACTTATTTATGTGTAGTATATCAACCATCTAGTATCCATAACACAAGGCTCGTACCTTATCGTGGAACTAGATAGTGCTGTGTGTAAATGTCCTAAAAAAAAAAAAAAAGATTTGGAAACGGTTAAACAACATTTAAAAAAAAAAAAAAAAACAATTTACGAAAAATCCAAAAGAAAATATTATATTCGTAAATTTTAACGTCACTAATTCTCTATTTTTCCGTTAAACATTATGAAAATCAAAATAATAAGTTCATAAAACACTCTACCTATGTATTATTACGTAGATCAGTCATATAATTCTTAACGCTATCTAAACAAACATAAACGCTTCTCATTTCTTTGCTTTAACGTGAACTTTACTATCGATTTGAATAATTTATTTGTACAAAATCGATATATAAGAAATCGATTCGATAAACTAAACAAACAACTATATCCGTTCAAGGACGTTGACATGAAAATAGATTACTGTCAAAGACGTCTACGATCGGAAATAAACATGAGTTTGAATCAGTGAAATAAAAAAAATGGGAGTCACAAGTAAAAGCTGTGGCTTATTATTCTCGTAGTTTTAATTAAAAATATTTCTATGTTTTAGCTGAAATACGATACGTTATAGTTTTCTCTCATAAGTATACATTACTTCAGTGATGATAGTAAATAATAGTTAGTAAAATTCAAGTTAAAAAAATATATATTATATTATGTGCTACTATTTTTAACCGACTCAAAAAAGGAGGAGGCTCTCAATTCGTCGGATTATTTTTTTGTATGTTAACCGATTACTCTATAGGTGTAGTTTATAAAGGCAAAGTCGCAGGATAAAAGTAATAAGTTTAATGAACGCCTATGATATCCGAATGGTCGACCTGAATATTTGTTGCTTTTGTTTCTATAGAGTGAAAGCAGTAAACAAACCAAACAATATATCAAGCAAATTGGTTCTATTTTAGGAAGAATTAATACGATGTATTCAAATAGAAGTAGACCGGGTCATAAACTTTATTTCTTGTTTATAATATTTAATCAATAGAAGCCGCTTCAATAAAATATTTTAAAGTAATTAATATTTATATATCATAGACGCGATGTCAGGTTTTTAGTTTATACTCAAAGATTTGAGGAGCTAACCATTGGCTACTTTGCCTTGAAACCTTTAAAAACGAGGTATACACATATATGGACTTCAAGTGAAATATTATAAATGAGAACGCAACATAAGCCATTAAACCCGTCCCGTTAATACACGAGCAAGGCCACGGGCAATAGCTAGTAATAAATAGAGAAAGACAAAAATGTAGGACACTGAATACTTTTCAATTAACTCGAGCTAGATGTGAATGAAAGGTAACCTTGGTCGCAATTAACAGCTGAGCAGGGCCTTAATGGGCAATGTGACAATATTACACCGTCAAGGCGAGTTGACTTTTTTGCAAGACTCTTAAAATATACGAACGTATTATGAGGAAAAAATATTGTATATTACCTTCAACAAACAACCATTATTATACTTTATCGTCGGTACTTATGTAAATATGTATAAATAAAAAATGTTATTACAAAATTATTCTAAGTCGAACCATAAAATATTTTTGTATAGTAAAATCTAATTCAAATAAGTAGTTATTATAGCGTAAAGGCATGAGAAAACTACTGGACATATTTTTTATTAAATTTGGTATGATGATAACTGGTCATCCATGATCCATGTCAATATAATATAGGATGCTTTTAACTGCAGAAAAATACCATATCTCTGAGAAATATTACACTAACCGTGCAAAAATTCGAAGCAGTTGGTTATATATTTTTTTAGGAATTTAAGTTATTTTTATAATACTAGGTTAAATAAATATGTTGGGACATAATTACACACAGCGCCATCTAGTTCCGTGGTAAGCTACGAGGCTTGTGTTACAGAGACCAGGTAGTTGATATACGTTATTATATAACTATAAAAAAATAATAAAACTGAGTCAAACGTGTCGTCAACAAGTTTTAATATGATAATCTCAATATATGTCTAAGCATATATAGTAAATCATGAAGGAAATTTCAAAGAACTTTTAATTTAAGCTTTATGTAGCTAGAAAAGCTTTTAATGGTACAATTACGGCCAACGTGCTTGCGTAAACCTAGATTTATCGCTTAAAGGAGACGTTGAAAATATATACGATATACATCTACAGAATTTACGGCTGGGTCAAATTACTAAACTAATTGAAATATAAATTGCCTATATTTAAGATCATAACAATCTTTAGATATAAATATTTGAGTGTCTGTTTTTAATTTTAAATTAACAGTTTTTCACTAAATGCATATTATGAAAAAAATTTTTTTTTGTGTGTCTGGAATAGAAAAATGTAAATTGTATACTATGTATGTTGGTAGGTAAAAAAACGTAAATGTTTATAACCCGAGGGAAAGTTAGATGAATTCGGCCCTTACTGACTTAATAGAGAATCTAAATGTTTCGAAAATTAATTACTTAGGTTTTCGTTCACCGTGAAGAAAATGCTTATAATCATTTCCATATGAAAATATCAAAGTTGCAAGACCGTGGTTTGAACCCACTTCACTTGCTTTCCCACGCAAGCTTGTTGCTACTACACTACCACTAAGTTTGAGGTAAAAAAGGATGCTTTAAAACTGGAAGCGTCCACTTACCAACACTTAATTAAGGATATCGAATATCGAAGCTTTTTTTATTTTTTTTACGATTATTCTTAAGAGAGTCTAATACAATTTTAGAACGTGATAAAAGCATGAGATAGACAAACTAAATCATTTATCACTACGTAAATATATAATTTTCCTTATAAACGTGGACATAATAATGGTACATAACATTGAGAGTCAAGTTTTGTCATTGAATAAAACCATTCACCTTTACAAAATGCGGTTTATTTTCCGCTAGAACATCTGCCATAACCTATACATCAAGTAGGCGTATCCTGTGCCATATTTGGACAGGCGAAAAGTCAATGCACCGTTTTACCGATAACATAGCCACTTAAATCTTTATAAGCTAAATCCTTTTGAAGTTTCTTCAAACCATATCCTATGTTTCTATGACCGCTTATTAAAATACGTAATCGAATAATTTATATTACCGAAAATATTTATTTATTACTTTCAAGTATTACTTGCGAAAACCTATTCGAATATTATATCAAATTGCGATAAACTTGTTATATTAACATATTTATTGTTATGTTATATTAACAAGTTTATATCGAACGAAGCGAAACCAAACAATTTGCCACAACACAACCTAAGCATTTGTGGTACACTTTACTGAAAAACTATCACGCCTATAGATTTGTGCTTTAACATAGTAATTTAACATCATATCTAGATGTGTTATTTTTCAAAATAATAAATTATATAACAAAAAATGAAAATTAAAAATTTTGTGTTCATTGAATAGAAAGTTATTGTACCTACTATAACGCCATCTGTTAGAAAACCAAACATCAATAATCCTATATAAAAAACAAAATAATTAAAAAACTGTCTTAAAAATTATTACCCGTTAGAAAAAGCGAGCTAAGCTCTGCTTTTTGCTAGTTTTTACATAATATGAGACACGTCTATTTCACAATAAATCGACTACTGCGTTTAATTCATAACTTTATCAACATCAATTGAACAAAAATAACGGAATAACCAAGTTTATATGAAAACACCTGCTTCGTATCGTAAATATTTATCCACCACAACACTGCAAGAGTCGTGTCAGTTGGGTAGCGTTGCCTTCGTGAACAGGTTTCCTTCGTATCAGGTTTATGTACAACCATCCTACGTTACGTGTGCTCGTATACGCTTTAATTTTATAGCACATTGTTCTGAGAAACTTGTATTTATTGGATTTTTTTATTTTCCACTCGGCCAATTATTATGTTAGCCTTAAGTTCATTGTGAAGCCAAGTATACCCATTTGTGTAACAAAATTTAGATTGTGATAAAACGCTTTGTATTGGAAATGTTTTACTTCAAAATATATTTAAGTTTCCATTATACCTATTATATAAAATAAAGTCGCCTTCTCTGTCCCTATCCCTATGTATGCTTAAATCTTTAAAACTACGCAACGGATTTTGATGCGGTTTTTTTAATAGATAGAGCGATTCAAGAGGAAGGTTTATATGTATAACTAGCGGATCCTATATATATAGCGGATAGCGGCTTTGCCTGTGCTAAATTTAGGGAAGAGCCCGAGCGAAGCGAGGGCGAGTCACTAGTTCTTCAATAAAAGCGAATATTTTACATCTATATAGACAAATAAAATGGAGATATCTGTTTGTAACATCGAAACAATAACTATATTATTATTATTCATGATTGCTGTAAAATAGTAGAAACGCCGAGAACCAAAAAAAACGATAAATCCGAAAAGGTAGGTGTCCCGTGTCTTTAAAACATTCAAAAACTATTTCCAGTAAGCAAGTTTCGAGATAACTGGTTCAGTTCTCTGTTGAGCTAAGCCTTAAATTATTCGTCATTATATTCATCACGTTTTCCAAACAAAGAGCATTCTAATTCTTGAATTTATAGAAGGTACAAATATTACATGCTATCAAAATATAAAATGACAATGAATGCTTTGAACAATTTACGAATCATTACTTCCTGCAATTTAAACAATGGTGTTCCTATTCGTACATTCCCATAAGATAATTTCAAGAAACCTTATAATAGAAAAAAATAAACATTACAATACAAAACTTGCATGGTTTCTAATGGTTCTATCTTGATATTTTTACAATATAAAAAAGAGATCTTAAATTCGTTGTTGTTTATGATTTGCTGTTTTATATTAATAATATTCCTTGGACTTCAAAACATTGAAAACGGAAGTATATAATTTGCACAATTTGTTCTAATAATTTATTTTGAAACCCGCTCTGAAATTTTATTTTTTATTTGGTTTGTTAAACGTCAATATAATAATTTTTGATCTTTCTTTTCGTAAAACAAAACAAAATTAAGGTAAATAAAAAAAACAGTAGCTATTTAAATTTTAGCTAAATTTCTCGTACTAATTAGCAGAATGATAAGCTGTTAATTATTTTATAATTCAACTAGCGACTCGCCCTCGCTTCGCTCGGGCTCTTCCCTAGATTTAGCACAGGTAAAGCCGCGGGATCTGCTAGTTATGCATATAAACCTTCCTCTTGAATCACTCTATCTATTAAAAAAAACCGCATCAAAATCCGTTGCGTAGTTTTAAAGATTTAAGCGCACATAGGGATATAGGGATATAGGGACAGAAAAGGCGACTTTGTTTTATACTGTTGGAATACCACTCAGAATAAAAGACTCACTTATCACTTTTTGTTTATTAACACACATAAATGATTATACTTTTACAAATAATACACAATAATCGAAATATCACACCGAGGCATAGCTCATGCTATCACCGTGGTCGTTAACGTACTGCCCTCTGATTGACACCTCTCCTATATTTATAGTAATCAAAAGTGACAGCTGTCAATGTTTCTATTAGCTGTGTTGCATCGATGTTAACTTTTATTATTGCTCTGTAAATTCAAATAATATTATTAAAGAAATGTAAAAAAAACTGTGAAGACTATGCTTACACATATTAATAAAATTAATAAATAATTATTAATTCATAAATTATTTCTTTCTTATTAGTACAGATTATATTAAACATTGATATTTAAATTTAAAAAATGTACAGATTATAAAGGGTATGCTAACAGACGGCCGTCCTGTGAACGGAATGTCCCCATTCCGGCTCGGCCATCCGAAAAGAAAGCAAAAAAAAAATGAAACATAATAATGTAAGATAAATCAAACATAATAAAACAGAATAACATAATATAACTCAACAAGAGAAGTAATATAAACAATAAGAATTATATAACAATTCCTGCTTTCTCATTAGTAGATTTAAATCATGATATAGAATTTTGATTTTGATGTACTGTGCACTCTCAGATGATTGACGTAGCTGGAATTTTACTGGGACACCTGTAAAACTCAAATAATAATTAGAAGCTGATTTAGTATAACATTTAAAGTATGTAGTAGTTTCAAATAACCAGAGTACAATTTTAATGTAAACGACACACAAATATAGTTATAGAACAAAACAATAAGTAATAGTTTAAACCATACCGTAATATTCAGTGATACATATAGTGATATATTAAAAAGATGTCGTTGCAATGTATGACAGCATAATTCACTTGTCAGTATTTAACAATTTATTCGACGGAATGTCTCACTTCTTATAACTTAAACGATTATCACCCCATATAGACATAGGAAAGTTTACTTAGTTATTTCTAGTGATCGCCGCATACAGCGGCATATTTCACTTATTGATTTTAATAATCATTATCGGTTAAGCAGCACACCTCATTGAGAGCTCACAGAGAGCATGTCTCACTTATAATTAGTGATCACTGCATTCAGCAGAATGTCTCACTTAAATCTTTCGTGATCACTGCATATAGCAGAATGTCTCACTTAAATCTTTCGTGATCACTGCATTCAGCAGAATGTCTCACTTAAATCTTTCGTGATCACTGCATTCAGCAGAATGTCTCACTTAAATCTTTCGTGATCACTGCATTCAGCAGAATGTCTCACTTATTGTCATGGACTGTATGGGGGTTCTTCAATGAAACACTAATTTCACTTGTATTCGCTTGTTTTCTTTATTGTTGCTTCTTCAGTAGCTGTCGTCGCTGCCTCGCCATCGGGTGTCGTCGCTGCTGTCTCGCTCTCGCGTGCCGTCGTGCACGCTCGGCCATCATCGTTCTTCATCCACAACACTTATAATTAGTGATCACTGCATTCAGCAGAATGTTTCACTTAAATCTTTCGTGATCACTGCATATAGCAGAATGTCTCACTTAAATCTTTCGTGATCACTGCATATAGCAGAATGTCTCACTTAAATCTTTCGTGATCACTGCATATAGCAGCATGTCTTACTTAAATCTTTCGTGATCACTGCATATAGCAGCATGTCTCACTTAAATCTTTCGGGATCACTGCATTCAGCAGAATGTCTCACTTAAATCTTTCGTGATCACTGCATTCAGCAGAATGTCTCACTTAAATCTTTCGTGATCACTGCATATAGCAGAATGTCTCACTTAAATCTTTCGTGATCACTGCATATAGCAGAATGTCTCACTTATAATTAGTGATCACTGCATTCAGCAGAATGTCTCACTTCATATGACCTAGAGTTTAAACAACTGATCACCCCGTTTATGGGCAAATTTCACACAATTATTCCTAGTAATCACCGCATACAGCGGCATATTTCACTTATAATTACATATATATATGATAGACATATAAAGCATCGTATCTGTGTAGTTAAGTATAATATACCATTTACACATAATTATTCCCATCTGCGTTATTCCATACGCATGGCAGCATCATCAGGGCATCGGTTGGTTATGATACCACTAGTCGATAGGGAGGACCTTTTTTTTCCGCTAACATAACATGACCCTTTACGATATTATAAAGGGTTTAAAGTCCCTTTTTTTTTTGATTTCGTTAAAATATATATAAATTCAGGGAACCCTTAGTTTTTGATATCAATATCGTCTCTCGTTTTTGATCTATCTTTCTATTATCACTTTTGAATGATAAAGTAAATGATATCTTTTGAACGCATTCGCGTAGTAAACTTTTGTATTATATTTTATATTTTTGTTATAAACTTTTGTATTTAGGTTTTGTAACCCCGTCAGTACTAATAATTTTATTTCAACAACAATGATTTGTAATCAGAACGATCATTGAGAGCAAATATTTTTTTTTTTATCCATGTTATTGTTGATTACATGTTCATTCTTTCAAAGCAGTCTGACTTTTCTCAGTGTTCGTAACAACAATCTGTCCTGTTGTTGTT
Organism: Boloria selene; assembly: GCA_905231865.2. Taxonomy (NCBI): domain Eukaryota; kingdom Metazoa; phylum Arthropoda; class Insecta; order Lepidoptera; family Nymphalidae; genus Boloria; species Boloria selene. The sequence goes on from HG993145.1 coordinate 1,923,715, forward strand.
TTGGAATTTTCTGAACAATCTTGAGTGATGTTTAGGATAGGTGCCTCTTCCAGACTCACGATCTTACGATCGAAAACTATTTTGGATGTACTACTTAGTAATCTCCGTTAGTGTTATTAAAACTCCACTGCACTTTGTTTGGGTGATTGTCTCAAACCTTTTCGTCCAAACTTTGATTGGATTACTGGGATGCCGCTTGTGATTCCAATATACGAGAAGTTCGGTTATATCTCTCTATTTATCTATTTGTTCAGGGGGTTGCGACAGCGTTCACAACATGTTTGGTTTCAATTTCTTTTACATATATATTTTTAAGTATTGACAACGTAAGACTAATTCCTCTTTCTAAGTATCCTCTCTTCATAATTGTATATCTTTCAAAATGTTTAAGTTGTCTTGCTTTAAGATTCCGAAGAGTTTTAATGAATATAAATACGCTAAGTCCATCAATTATTCTCAAAATATACATATTTCCACTTTCATCTATAAGAAATTGTTCTACATGGTCCATTGTAAAGTGAGAAACGGAACTGTGTTAGCTTTATGTTTGGATGCAAAAATATTTTCCATTGTAGACGATTTGTTGTATGTGCAACTGAAGCATGCGGATACATAGTATTCTTGTACAAATATACTCATTTTAGGACAGAAAACTTTACCTAAAGTTATATCAATCCTATCGCGATGTCCTGATTCACTGTGGCTATAGTAAAGAAAACCCATTTCAATCTATTCATATATTTATTCTTTTATCCTTTATGATATTTATTTATTATAATAAGATAACTGTAAGTATTTGCACCGCTTGTAACTATTCGGTATTTGTAACTCATTATACGTGTATCTTCGGAATGATCACAGTTTGTGACTTGAAGGCATTCGTTCGGCAGCCCAAAGCATACACATGTAATGCAATGCAGACTGCGCATCAACAACAAAATATGTACGAAACTTCCTTACTGAAAGAACTTCCTTGGTTGTCTTTTTGCTGTAGTATGCAACAGGTTTTAATAGGGTTTTCTCATCGGGTCTCTGCATGAAAATATCACCCACACATAGTTTTACTTGCGTAACATTGCGCTTCTGCAATGTACTTCGGATAATGCAGCGCTGCGATGAATGTCATCCCAATTTCGAAGATGGATTTGAAGACTAATAAGTCTTCATAAGATTCGTAAATAGTTTTGCTATGCTAGCAATCCAAAGATAAATCTCCAAGAAAATGTACTAACTATACAAACTACCTCAATTGGTAAAACTAATTCATAGGTGTAGCAATTTAGGATACAGCATTCGCCTTCTTACTACCCAGTCGTAATACTTCCTTCATATACCAAGTGGTCGGGCTGTTTCTTTATCAGTGGCAGAAGCAGGAGATAGAAGGCTACCCATCTATCGAATTGCCAAATCATACCTATCTTTTCCGAGGAGTTCATTTATTATATACACAGCTGGTGCATAACAAACATCAGCGTAAATTCATAGTGCTCTTCTGGCGTCACAAGTGCTGTTAAGTGCTCTTCTGACTTGCATATTTGATAATAACCGGATTAGGATCTAGACTGGTAATATAAACCTCACCACTGAGATAAACTAGCTAACAATCGTCTTTTAATGTTCTCTTGTTCAACCCCTGATAATCAGAACATAATCGGCGTTCACCTTTGTTCTTTTGAACTGGGACTATTGGGAAGCATATTTTATTATTTCATTTTTATAATTGGTATAGCTATTCATATATCTCTCGCTGTAGTCTATAAGGTTTGTAAACTACTGCCACTTCGTGCAATCCAATATGTATCTCAGTTATATTGATTTTTCTCGTTTCATTCAGACTTAATGCCACACATTTTCTTAATTCGTTAAGTAAGTCCAACACCTATTGTTCTTGATATTTCGTTAGACTTTCTTCAATATGTAACTTTTCCGTTTATACTCGTAGGCTTGTCAGGATTCTTATCGAGATTCATTAGTCTCATCGTCAATTCAGTTGAAAGCCTTTTTAAAATATAATATTCTTGTACATAACATATGATCACAAGCTAAAAGTTTTCCTTTCTTTAACGAAAAGTACGCCAAGTAGTAATTAGTGTGTTTTCTCTCTTTAAATTATGTATTTTCCAGTAAATAAACATATCTAGTGTAGTTTTCGTCGCTATCTTTACCGGTATGTGTCTCACGGCGATGAAGTGTGCATTATATTTATTCTATCCATTTCTGCCTCATCGGAGGACAAAATTAAACTAATATTTGTATATCTATTTTCATTCGTGATGTTTCTTATCTAAATAGCAAATTTATTTAAAAATGCATTCGGTAATACTAAACGGCCTCAATTTTAAACCTATATAAAATCCAGAGAAATATTGAGCTCGATTCTCGACCATTCCTAAGCGACGTAAACTCCCAGAGGCAAACCCTTTGATAAGTGCATTCATCCGTCTGTTCTACTGTGAGAGTCAATTGCTCAGAATAACCAATTTTTTTTTTTTAATAGTGCACTGACTACCAGTATAATATTGTGTATGTATCTTATAAACCTCATCTTGGGTCGTGATACGCAGAACCTTGTTAACTGCATTATTGTCACTTTTTTTTAACGTTTAAGAGTGTCAGTCATTTCAGTGCGTTTGCAATATAATGAGCCAAGTGCCTTAATCTAATGCTCTTTTTTTTTTTTTGCCTCACTTGAAATTTTAGTGTAAATTCCTTGTTGTAATATTTCCTTTCCGCTTACGTTACACGAGTTGACTAGACTGGATTTCTCACAAAAGTAGTCTCCAAGTGTATCCTCACTACGGCTCCCTATTGCCAAAATTTCAATCTGTCAACTAATTAAGATCTTTACTAAAGTAAATTTAGTAATATTTTTTTTTCTCTGCCACGCTTTCTGTAGGCATTCAAATGAGGATAAACCTTCATATCAACTTCGTGCCAATCCAGACATCTTGAGCAGGACATAGAAAACCGCCACTCTATTTAAACGTAACGGCCGTCTCCTTAACCTTTTGATCTATTTAATGTATCGAGTTTCATGGCTATGGTTGAAACTACTCGTAGGTATCATTTACTTGAACCACCAATCGTGTTCTGTGTATGACTACTGGGTGTATCGATGAATCTATCCATCAAGTTATACGGTCCTAGATTCGAACTTGTGAATTTGGACGATAGCGCTACCTGAATGCGTCTAACTGGATTTCGTTTCGATTTTCACTTTTCTCTTTTTTTTTGGCAATGGTACTGCACGTTGAGCTCAATCTCGTTAACTGAATCTCAACACTTAACTGGAAACGGGTAACTCTTTATGCCTTGGCATTCTCTCTGAGTTTTCGATGTGATGAATGGCTTCTATCTTCGCATTATTATGAGCTACTTCACTTCTTCTTTGTATAATATTTCTTAACCATCTCCGATGAACGGACGCGTGATTCCCAACGTATTATGTATGTAACATATGCTACGTGGGCTTGTAGTTTTTTTTCCTTACTTTCTTTCTCTTGTGTTTATCATGCGTCACTTACGGCGTATAGCCGCTTTGCTAAGAGCCCAAAGTTTTACTGGTAGATATTGTCATTTATCAGTATATGGGTATTAATTATTTGAATTTCTTTGAATTTCAATGACTTTGAAACTATCTTTTCGGATTTTGTCGCGGATTTATTATGATTTTTGGTTCCCGACGTTTCGAATGCTTTACAGCAATCATGGTCACGGGAGAGACTAGGGTATTAGACGTCTCAGGTGGTTACATACTTGTTACAGACAGTGCCTACCCACAATTTTTACAAATATTCAAAATGATAGACTATAAAATTATACATTTCAATTCTAAACATTTAAGATTTTAAAATTTAAATTATATTATAAATATGGCAATATTATTAACTTATTTTTAACTACTATAATTATAATTATTATAATTTTCTAACATTTGTTAAAATAATATTAAGTAGTGTTGCTATTATTAAAATATGTATAATGTGTTATATTAAAATATAAATTATTAAAGCAATATTAAACTTTCATATATTATAATTTAAAGATTAATAGTTTAAAAACAACTTGTGTTTTGATTATTTTAAGTTAAATATTAAGCAACACCACTGCAAACTAAATCATTTTTTTTTTTTTTTTTTTTTTTTTTTTAAAAATTGAAAATATAATATTAAACAAATCTAACTATGCTCAATCCACATTCGATTGATTATAAAAGTTGATTATATAACATTATTATTCTTATCCGATTCCAATTTTCTTTGAATGTGATTTTTTTTTATAAGAAATAATTTATTAAGTTAAATTATCATAAAACAAATTTTACAACTATAAAGAAAAACATTAAGCACAATATCATAAAATATATTATAGTAGTAAATTCATTATAGTGCAATCTATTCAATATAAATACTATTACTTTGAAAAATCCAATTGATAATAATAATAACATTTAATTTAGTCATGAATGTCTAAAGAAAATTTATAATTATTTTACTTAGGATATAAGACATGTTTAAATCCTTCAAATAAATGAAAAAAAACAACAGTAATGCTAATATTCTCAATTTATTTTGTTTAATATATTTATGATCATTAATATCATGATAATGATATTTTAAACCGATAATATAATTAAGAAAAAAAATATAAAATGAGGGTAGATTGACAAATGATGTTGAGTAAGGACAGTAACATTATGTAGATTAATAATTGTTATTTCAAAGTGAACATAAACTGATAAATATTTTTACTTTGTCCGACTTCGTTTTGTAAAATTATTTTAAAATAACAAAGAGTACATACCAATGTGAGCTGATCCACCACTTCTGATTTGTTGGAATACCACTCAGAATAAAAGACTCACTTATCACTTTTTGTTTATTAACACACATAAATGATTATACTTTTACAAATAATACACAATAATCGAAATATCACACCGAGGCATAGCTCATGCTATCACCGTGGTCGTTAACGTACTGCCCTCTGATTGACACCTCTCCTATATTTATAGTAATCAAAAGTGACAGCTGTCAATGTTTCTATTAGCTGTGTTGCATCGATGTTAACTTTTATTATTGCTCTGTAAATTCAAATAATATTATTAAAGAAATGTAAAAAAAACTGTGAAGACTATGCTTACACATATTAATAAAATTAATAAATAATTATTAATTCATAAATTATTTCTTTCTTATTAGTACAGATTATATTAAACATTGATATTTAAATTTAAAAAATGTACAGATTATAAAGGGTATGCTAACAATACTATGTAGTGATAACGGCTCATCTTAGTTCAGTAAACGGGAAAGCACATAACTTTGACCACACACTTGACGTTTTTATCATTCTTATTATATTATTTAGGACAGATTTCTCAAAAACAAGATATTTTCCGGCAGTAAAAAGTATATATATTGAATAATCAACATATCATCATACAAAATTTTATTAAAATCTGTCCAAAAGTTCGGAAAACTATAGATTAAGCCTCTGTATCGATAATAATAATCAACAATGACTATTTCAATAAGATTTTCCAAAAAAATTTTATTATACAGATTTTAATAAGTAAGAATTTAATGTATGTACCTATGTAAATATATGGACTATTACTATCAGAGCCTAAAGCATAAATGAATGAGCATAATAAATCATTGTTTACGTACAAAGGACAAATAACGTCAATAAAACGATAACGTATCAACCACGTAGCGGATGTAATGTGACATATTATTATCGACTTATAAACAAAATAACGAGAGCCAACACTAAAGCAATCAGTACAATTTTTTTATGAATAACTACTATTGTACGAAAAGTTAGTTTGAATGAAAGTGTGAAAAATATGTGTGTGCGTGTTGTGAAGAAATCTTAGTAAAATCAAATAACTTTCACGATACGAAATTTTTAATGGTACTTTTTATATAAAATTCGTAAAAGTGAAGTACACAGCTCATCTTGTTTTTATTAACTCGACAGAGGAATGTCCGATGAATCTTATTCGATATTATAAAACTTCTAATCTCCATCGTCACGCGCCATTGGTAAGCTAACTTGTAGGGTTGCCAGTTCGTGAGAAAAGAAGAAAAAATTATGTATATCTTATCGAGAAAGGTGGTGCTACTATAAATCCTAATGTACTTAGAAAGTGAGTAAAACTTGATTAATATATAAAACTAAAATATTTTTTCAGATTCATTAAGCACATAAAAAAAGTTCTGCCTTTATGACAGTGTATGCTTCAGAAACCATAATAACTAAATCTTTATAATTTAAAATTTGACATCCCTAGTACCAGATCAAAGAACCTTAATTAATGCTTTGGTACCGGCGGACTGAACTTATCTACGAAATGTGAGAAGCAAACCGTTAGATATGCTTATCTCGTTCTCGCTTACGTAAACCAAACTGTAGTTGTGATAAAAAATTATAAATGTAAATTGTAGACATAAATTTATTATATCTATATAATATAAATAACTCATTTGTTTATGTTTAAAGAATACGAAAATTTATAATTCTGAAGGATATCTAAGATCGTTTGCACATTAAGGATTTCGCATGAATATAAAACAATAGGTATTAAGAGGATGTGGTATTTTTAAGTTTTCAATATACTTATACTTGTTTCGCTCGGTTGCGTCTTTACAAACCTAATAGTAGCCTAGGTCTGCCTATCTGTGAGTTAAATTTTATCAAAACGACACTAATTTTCGTATTTGTATAAATAATCCCATAACAGTACTTATTATTAACTCTTTCAGGCACACTTTTTTATGGATGACGTTACAAATAAAACAATTGTAAAATATGTTTAGTGTAGGTTTAACTATTAATAAAAAAAATATTTTACGAAAATCCGACATAAGGCTTTTTGGGAATTAGGTGGTTAGTTTGCTAACCACTGTGACGGTTGGCATGTAAAATAATCAACACAGGAATGAGAAAGAAAAAATTATTACAGGTTTAATTTTTTTTCTGTGAAAGTCTAAAAAAGGTTTTATCTTTATGGATACAAAGAGGGACTTTACAGGTGCTACGTTGCCATAGAGTACGTGCTGGACTTTTTTTTAGTGCTGCATTTCGCGCACCTTCGTGAAGTAGATCGCTTTGGCTGATGCATATTGCTTTCCGTGCGTTATTCTGTCAAAACTAATGGTTTGTGGCATTTTATTAAAACTGGGAGTGGGGAAGACGATTCAGAGCTATTTAGGGATCGTGTAGAGTTTGGCTTGCGGTACTTTGCCTGAGCTGGTGCTAGAGTTCTTCAGTACACAATTCTACGATAGTTTTTATTTTCTAGACTGCAGCGCAGTCCAGAAAATAAAAAAAAGACTAAGACTAAAGACTGAGACTTTCTGTCTATTGCATAGGTACGTTTCAATTGGTCGTATTCCACAATTAAGTTCATACATCTGTACTGCATCACGACCTCAGGACAAGCTACTTCAATCGGGTCTCCATTGCGTTCTCTACAAGTAACGACACCCGTTTTCGTCGAATCTAAATAATGAGTAAGAATAAAAACTGATCTTTTATCTTTCCTCTTTAGAACCGTAGCGTCAAGAGGAAGAAATATTTCTATTTCTTCAGTAGTTGTAGGAGTATAAGGGGTGCCTTTTCGGGTAGCATACAGATTCGTTTGAAAGAAAATTATTTCAATTAGATCCTGTGACCAAAAAGTGAAATAGTGTGTAGGCATGACACTCTCTAAATCTTTTATATGATTTGGAATGCCTGCACCCCTGTATAACCGCTCGGTTCTTACATCCTGAAAATCGTCTTTTATTTTGGTTCCGCTACAACAGCTTAATTAGATGTTGTTGAAATACGACTGTTCGGTATCGACATCATGACTATCTGAAGTACTAGCAAAATTTGATAAATGTACGTCATTGTCCGAGACAAATTCATCATCAAGTCCTGTCTGTAGTTTTGAGGGTATGTCGCCGAGCATCATCAGATTTTGTGGTCCATCATACAATGATCTGGATTCTTCATCTGGTTCCAGACTACACATGCTCTCACCATCTGAAGGAAATTGTCTAAAAGTACTTCTTAAACGTCACGTTTATTCTGAAAAATTTACTAATTAGGTCTATCTATTTCATCTATAAAATGAATGAAATTACACCTACTACAGCCACAGTGGTTAGTAAACTAACCACCATATTATTTAGGTTATTTACAAAAAAATATAAATGATAAAGTTTATTTTTTATCATAAATCAATTAAAGTAATACTTCATAACAGACAAATACAAAATTCATAACACAATAAACACTCTTACTTTTATTATCCAATTTTAAAATGCTCAGTTGTAAAAATAGCACTCCACTACTTTTTCAAATTGTTGAATTAACATCACCGTCGCGCCTTACTGTCAAATTTTCGCAACACACGATCACCGATGTCTTTAAAAAATATAATGTAAAAACATATTGTTGATAGATGACATGGAAATATATTTTAAACAACCGACAATAAGTGGTTAGAAAACTGACCACCTAACCTGAAAGAGTTAAATGATAAAATATAAATTTCAAAACGAACCTACTAAGAACAAAGTGATAGTACACTTCCACTGCACTTGATATTGTAAATAAATATGCTTCTCGGTTTATGACTCACGAAATTCCAGACTACAATCTTCCCCCTACTGTTAACATATGATAGCCCAAATCATTTTAACGAAGCCTAATATTAAGTATTCATAACAACACATTTATTGATAATCATACTGTGTAGACATGACGTAATGCGCATGCGAAACAATTTGCGAGTCACAATAGGCAGTCAGTAACATTCCATCGTTCTAAAGAGTCAGCGGATTTAAATTGAAAATTTAACAAAAATAAAAAAAAAAACAAAAATTGTTTCAATACAAACAAACAAACTTATTATGAAACAATTATTATACATATTTGCACGTTTTTTTCTAAGCTAAACAGTTAATTTTTCCATGTAAGGACTAACGGTACACCGTCGAGGTGCTAAGAGAAAGCGTAGAGGAATCCATTCGAGTGAAAGCAAGACGGCAGTGTAGACGCGACATTAATATAACCTCAAAATGTTGCTGATAACGTCAATAACAATAATATCTGTGTCTTTTGGCGTTTACTGGTATATTAACAGACACAAGAAGCTAAAGCATATATTGAGTGAGTTAAGATATAGTTTGGACATGCAAGGAGCAGGAGCAGGGGGTTTAATCGACGATTGGGTAAACATTTGGAGGAATAAAGCGGTGTTGCCAGATGCAAGTAACAAAATCGCCGTTATAACGGGAGGAGCTCGCGGTATCGGCTTAGAAGTTGTTAGAGGACTTTTAAAAGCAAACATGACTGTTATTATGGGTGTGAGAAATCCGGATTCTGTGAAGTCAATGGTTGAAACAATGGAAAACGGCGATAGAATACGTGCATATCCCTTGGATTTGAAGTCTTTGAAATCTGTTAAGCAGTTTGCAGAAAAAGTGTTGAATGAGTATCCTAACATTCACATCTTAGTTAACAATGCAGGCATCATGTTTGGAGACTATAACTTAACTGAGGATGGATTTGAGACACAGTTAGCAGTCAACCATTTAAGTCACTTTTATTTAACACATTTATTGTTGCCAGCTTTAAAAAGTAGTGGTAAAATGACAGAACCAGCTAGAATAGTGAATGTGACATCTTGTGCTCATTTTCCGGGAAAGATTTACTTTGATGACATTAATATGAAGGAACATTATGATACTACCGCTGCATACGCACAGTCTAAGATAGCACAGGTAATAATGCCAAAAAACTATTTAATTTATTTTTTAGAATGTTTCGTTATACTTGTATGGGTACATATATTAATAAAATACATTATATTTTTTTTGTTTCAGCTAATGATGGCTAGGTATATAAACAAAATTATGGAAGAAAAAGAATTCCCGGTGAAATGTTATTCAGTTCACCCAGGAATAGTTGACACTGATCTATTTGAAAAGTCAAAATTCAACAAATTTCCATGGATCAAAAAGACATTCTTCAAATCACCAGAAAAGGGTGCTGTTTCTATTTTGTATGGATGTTTTGATGAAGAAATTTTATCAAAAGGTGGATTGTATATCAGCAATTGTAAGGAAGGATTTAGTAATCGGTTTTCTAAAAATGGGGACCATCAAGAAAAGTTATTTAAGCTATCTTGTGATTTAGTGGGCATAGAAACTCATACATTTGGAAGAAATTGATATTATTGCATTTGCATAATAAAATAAGTCCATTTATACAATGGATGGGAACTTACTTACTTACTATTTATTTTTTTATAATATACAATATATGAAATGTATAAACTCATTTATAAATAATTTATTTAATCAATAAACTTTTTACATCTGCACTTTTCTGTTTATTTTTAAAACTTTTCCTAAATCAATTATTTTTAATATTTTTAATAGCAAAAGAATAAAATTGAGTTGGAAAAATTATTAAGTAATAAGAGTATTAGGCCATAATATAGTTTATAGATTTTTTCATTCATTTAAACTTAGCAAAATTTAAAAAATATATATTTTTCCATGATTTTATAGAAAATTAGGTTAATATGTGATTTTATTCTTGAATATATTAAATACATATTCAAGTATAATTCGCGTCATGTAAAAAGAACGCTGGCTGTCATGTTGCGCAGAGGCGATTTATAGGCCAATTTGGTGGTAAGACGCGGGGCGCGGGACGTCGAGGCACACGCCGCATGCTTTCCGGCTCGCTATTGGCCCGTCAGTTCAAAATACCATCGCGCAAACAAAAGTTATTAATTACGAAATGGTTTTATATAAAAAATTGAGAAAATATATTTATGACGTATATCGTTTTATAAAAAAAGAGTCTGATAATAATGCAGTTAAAATATATATTAACCGAATTAATTAATTTTTTTGTAATTAGATTAAACATTCTTCATTGAATCTAACATATTTTATGAATTAATAGAATTCTATTTAAATACGTTCTATCTAATATATTTTTCAATGTACCTAACAATGACCAATATACGTCGCAAGCGAAAGGCTAGTTCAAAAATAAAAGAATAGACTTAGTAATTTCGTGTGCGAATATACCCATGCGCAAACACACCCCCCACCACTTTCCTCCAGCGTTCTTTTTACATGACGCGAACTGTATAGTAGTATGTTAATTATAGTATTGTATAATTTAAAACAACAACCAATTTGGCTTAATTTATGTATGGCTATTGTAATTCATGTAGAGTTTCACGATTCTAAGTGAAAGTTTATTTTATGCACCATATAACAACATTATGTAGTTACAAAACGTTATTGAAATGATATCAGTCATGATGAATATGATTAATAGTATTTAAAATATTCTACTAACCTGCTAAAAAATCCAGACAAGCCTTTTTTCTTTAATTTTGCATTTTCATTAATTGTATCACCATTGGCTATGTCATCTTCCTTCGATGCACTGGATCCGAGAGAACATTCTGATAGACTAGAGACGGTACTCGAGAAAGACCCTCCATCTTTCCCACGTTGGTGACCACTTACACTGCCACCCCATTGAAGAGTGCTTTTTGGAGAATCACTAGTATCACTTTTCTCACATGTTGAAATAGAATAATTTCCCTCATCACTGAAACTACTCTTTTTAGATAATTTATCGATATCGTCCGAAGTGTCCTCTGCTGGCTTCTCGACCTTGGGACTGACGAAATGTAGCTGTTTTGTTATCGGATTATAAGCTAGTTGTATATTATCTAGGGCTTCACTAAGGCGCATCCCACCTTTTTGGCACGGAGTCGACATTTCGAAGTTTTCAAACTTGAACTGGGCTCAAAAATTCCATCCATTTTTCAATAATATTCTCTTAACTGATTCTTCATTAATGGATTCATTATAAATCATTATTGTAATTATTTGCAAATGTTAGCACTTTAGCTCGTTATCTTAATTTGTTCAATATTTACAATTCACATCACAAATGAAAACAATCGATGTAAATATCTCGTAACGATTAGAAAGCTAAATATTTCTTGAATATTCACACAATTAAATAGAATGATAAATTGTTTACACAAAAATTATCAAAACAATGATTAAAATAAAATCGATACTACCACTAACACTATGTGTTTATTACAATAAATCATACGGAACTAAAATATAAAGCAAAGCAACACACCCACTACCTTTTCCTTTCCACTCTGTAAATAAAATTGAGTATTGACATTGGCGTTCCGCGTTCGTTCGTTCGGAAACTGTAAGCACGAGACCTCTTTACACGAGTAAATTAAGTAGGCCTGCATATATCAGAATAGTGATGTCGGTATTATACATCACATTCTTGTTAGGTTATACAAGCCTCGCAAAGGTTTATGAACGAAAAAAGATTTGTCATAACAAACGTTTTGTTTTTTGTTAATTTTCCATGACACTTAAAATAAGTATGTAAGTATTAAAATATAAAATTATCAAGTTTTAACAAAAACAAGACTTAGCGTTAATTTTTTAAAGTAATAATAATTAATTTTTATTTGAAAAACATAAGTAATGTACCCTAACATTTACGTTAACTTAAAACTTCAAATAATTTTGTACATTAATTTAACTTTTCTCTCATTTGTTTTAATTAAATAGATCTTTATTGAATAAAAATATAATAATATACAGTTTACATCAAAATATCCAAGGAGGATTTTTTTTTGTTATCTATAAGCCAATTAGCTTCTTTAGGGGTGTCCACTTAAAAAATATATCGATATTTATATTCGATGTAAAATATTGGATCCCAGCATCGATGTTTATCGATATATCGATTATCGCTAGAAAACATCGATATTTTTTCACTATCGAATACTTTCCACAAAAATTTAATATTACCTTTTTCCAGTGAAATATAATATTATATACCTTTTCAACTTCGAACTAGCAATCAAACGATAGGTCAAATCAGTTATTTTAGAGTAATAAATTGTAGTAGCAAGTAAAATTCTTACATAAATTTGTCTTAGATAAACAAATAAAACAATGATTTATTTGCGTTACCGCCAAACAGAAGAAGACGACGCAAGAACAAGAAGAGTGAAGTGTCAACTGTGAACTGTCAAGTGAGTGTAAGTAAATATAATTAACCTATAGAATCCACAGACTATACATACATTGAGAGTGAATAGTCGATCGATCTGTCAGGATAGATTAGATAATTAAGATGGTCACTCACAGATGTCACTATCTTAATGAACCTTATTTAAAATTGAAGGCATCAAGTAGTGTTAACATTATTTAGTTCGTTAATAGATTCGACAAGAAAATAAAAAAAGCAAATATTCGATGTTTCTATAAATAAATATATCGATATATCGAATACAATAAATGTTAGTCAAAACATCGAATCAATCCGATATATCGTACGGAATACATCGAATAAATTCGATATATCGATGTTAAGTGAATATCCCTAGCTTCTTTATATTACTCTTTGGCTTTTATTATCTATAATAAAGTATAAGTGTATAATCTATGCTATTATTATCTATGGTAGTGTGCTAGTGTTTGAAATTATTATTTTAATTATTATAATTTCGATTTGCAATTTACACCTTTACACAATTTTAGTATATTATACTTATACATAATATATTTACTTTCAAGTTTCAAGTAAAGCTAAATAAAGAAATGGCTACTTTAGAAGACAAAATTCTTGGTGAGAAATTACAAAATTATTGTAGTAGTAGTGAAGATGAAGGATCTGATGGAGAAGACAGTCATAGTGGTGAAGAAGAAGGATCAACTGTACAAATGAGTTCAGCTAAAGCAGAACCACCACCAGTCAACAACTGGAACGGGTCAGCCACTAACACTGGCCCAAAAGGCGTCCTTGAAGATTGGAGAAGATTCAAACAATTGGAAGCAGAAAATCGCCAGGAATTAGAAAAAGAGCGTGTAGCTCTTGCAAAAAAGCTTACTTTGACCGTGAAAACTGTTCGCGAAGAGGAGGAAGCCAAAGAAGTTGATGAATTAGAAGAAGAATTAAATGAGCTTATAGATGAAGGATTTTTAATGAAATATCAGCAACAGAGAATGCAAGAGATAATGTCTCAATTACAAAAAGCACCTAAATTTGGAAAACTCATTACTCTTAACAACCAGGAAGAATTTTTAAATGCCATTGATAAGGAGGACACAAAAGTAACAGTAGTTATACATATTTACAATAATGGAGTAAGAGCCTGTGAAAGTATGGATGGTTGCTTGAGTTTATTAGCATCAGATTATCCGGCAGTTAAATTTTGTAGAATAGCTGCTGATGTGACGGGATTAAGTCGAAATTTTCGTGTTGAAGGAGTTCCTGCCTTGTTAGTTTACAAAGCAGGACAAGTAATTGGTAACTTCGTTCAGTTAGCTTCCGAACTTGGTAATGATTTTTTTGTCTCTGATGTTGAGAAATATCTAGTTGAATATGGAATGCTACCTGAAAATTAAATTTTAGTATAATTCTTGATGAATTTAAATTAATTCTTTTATAAAATTTATTTTTGTCTACTAAATACTTAATTTGAGTGAATTAGTATAGCTGACTGATTGTATACATTTTGTATTTTTCCTATTCTATTTTAAATGATTCTAAAAAATATCAATTTGTCTCTTAAATGAAAATTCCAAAATTCATTTAATATTGTACCATAATTTTTGATAACAGTATTATACTTCTATTAGAAACTATAATTTTTTAAAAATATTTGGTTATACTTTGTAATTAAATAACTTTACTAGATCTTAAGCTGTCATTTAAAAAATCTATTATTTAATGATTAATTCATAATGCTGCAGTAATGAAACCCATTCATTATCTTTCATAAGTACTTACCATTTTTTAGCACCTGATATTCTATTGAATAATGGGTACAAAAAATGTATGATAAATTATTTCTAACGCTTTCTAAATAACTTGAGTGCATATGGCAATTAATATTTTTTCCACTCTGTGGTTGCTGGTTAAGCCATTGTATGTGAAAAGTTGATTTACAAAATTATAAAATTAACTAGAGTAAGTTTTACGCAATTCTTGTAGGAAGTGTACTGAGAGGGATTCACCAAAACTTAAGTAGGTTATTCTGTGGATTTCTCCACCTTCTAGTGATAGGTTCATTGTTCTTTAGGCTATGAGTAAATTTATTTTTGTTATTAATCAGGCAGGTTACAAGAGTTTAGTTTTCTTGCAGAAAATTTTAATTCAAAGCAAATTATATTTTTTTTATTGTCCAGTGTTTACATCACAATAAATTTTATATTATTTTCTTTTTTATTTTATTGTTAGAAAATAAGTTTTTAGATTTAATATGAAGAACCTCTTTGTTTAATTTTATTTTACTTAGGTAAGACAAAATGGAATTCTAAACTTAATTAAAATATTGATGGTTAATGTTGCTTGTTTTTTGTGTGAAAGTTAAGATTGTGAGCATTTTATGAATACTGCATTTTTAATAAATAGTTCTTATTTTTATTTCAATTTTTATTACTGTAAATTCCTTAATTCTCAAATAAATTAACTTATAAGTAAAAGAAAAAGAGACAATATTATACATTCATTTATTTCAAGTAGTAAATATTTAAAAAAAAATGTTGAACCACAAGTGTTGTTTGATTCTGTAAAATGTATCTTACAACTATTCTTAAGTTTACAAATTGTTTAAACTTTGTTGTATTGCTTAATATTTATTATCTTGAATATAACATTATGAATAAAAAAATTACGTAACTATGAAATGTTAGCAAAAATTTTATGTAGAGCATAAAATACCTAAAACACAAATTGCACAAAAATACACAACTTGTGTGTGGTTTCTAAAAAAAATATTATTTATCATATTTAACACATTCCGTGCTAATTATCCATAGTAGAGAAAAAAGTTTTAAAATACTTGTTTTTTTCACAGATCTAGAGCACAAGAAGTAAAGCTCTTGCATCTTTAAAGGAAAACAATGAAGGTTAGATAGGAGAACTATCTTGTATGGGAGAGAAGTTAAAAATATGTATGTCCATGTAAGTTGTAAATAACAGTTTAATTACCCCAGAATGTAACTAGATTTTGCAATTTAATATATTGGATGATTTGAGTAATTGATAGTATTTGCGTTGTCAAAAATAATTGAACAAATATAACCAAATAAAACTGGTGATACATACATGAACATTTATATTTAATAGTACATAATTAATTTTTTATAGTGGCATTTTTTTCAATGTATAACCAATTACTTCCTACTACGTTTTCCTATCTACCACAAATTGAACGCAATTCAACATACACTTTATTACGGAGATAGTTTTCCTTACCTACCCTCCATAGAAATTATGAACAGTCACAGAGTTTACTATAAATAAATCATTCACATTACACCACAAGGTAAGATACTAGCACAGCTCTATAACTTCACTGGCTTCAGTACGCCTGCGTTTAGGTTTAGGTATGGGTTCATCATCATCTTCTTCAATAATCTCCATATCACTGTCACTGTCTTCCTTGGACCTTGACGGACCAGGCTTGGGTTCAGAACCATTGGATCCATTTGCCGTCTTCTCTTCCTTGGGACCTGGCATTGGTTCATCTGAATCGGTTATCAGCCTCCAGGACTTCTCTTCATCCTCTTGCTGAAGTCGTACTCTCACTTCATAGTTTTGTAGAAAGTCATCTACTAGTAGAGCACAGCCATCATTCAGGCCTATTTCTTCCAATGTTTTGTCGTTGTTATGCTCTGTTTCTCCAGGTTCTGAGGATAGTACTACTAGGCCTTTGCCCTCAACGGTTGCGTCTGGCGCTTGCATGTTTAGACCTTCTTTGAAGGCTGTGTTGAGATCCTTTAGAGTCAGCTGTTTGATGTTACAAGCGAGACCTACTTCTGGTTTTGGAGCGCAGACGTAGCATTTCGGGTTGGGTGCTGTTAGAGCTGAAAAAATAACAGAATTTTCATGTGATTTTTTGTTCAAATGAGCAATTTACCAAAAAATACATTATACAAAATTATTGACTTGTTCATCCAAAACTATAGTATAACAATATTAAGTGGTAGACTCATGACATTCAGTAAGAAATTGTAACAATTTTCATGCTGAATAAAATATTTTGATTTGATTTAAGAATACTAAGTAATAATATTAAGAACCTCTACTATAAACTGGCTTCAAGGATTTTCTAAGCTACTGCAGTAACACTATTGACATTGAGTCTTTGTGAGACATTCAAATTCATAGATGTGGGACAACACCACAAAATTAAAAAAAAAAAACAATTTTTTCAAGTATTAAAAAAAATATATTTCTTCTTATCAAATGTAAAATATAAACCTGAATTTACCCAAACATTTTAAAAACCTTATTAACAATACTTACTTCGTTCAGGCACAAACAGTTGACCGCGGTGATTGACTTTAGGTCTGAGATACACACTGGTACAATTCTCCACTTCTCCCCGGAGTATCCCTTGAGCGCGGAGCACTGCTAGTCCCGCTACGATGGCGTTTGCGGTCGCTATTGCTGGTATTATATTACCAGCCATTGCTGTGGAAATAAATAAATAAATATGTTGGGACATTTCTACAACAGCGCGATCTAGTTCCATGGTAAGCTACGAGGCTTGTGTTACGGATACCAGATAGTTGATATACTACACATATATATTTTAAAATACATACATAATATAAATATTAACACCCATGACTGGAGAACAAACATTTGTGATCAACAAATGAATGCCCCCAGCGGGACTCGAATCCGCGACAGCTGTCGCAGAAGGTATTAGTATGTTTTTCAGCTGAACCAGTCTAGTTAGACTAGCATCTTTCTCCTTTCCACCGAGCCAACCGGGCGCGAAGCCAAGTAACCCTCAGGAGGAGCCCACTTAGATGGGCGTTATGTCATGAGAGCAGAGTGGACTGTGAAGCCGGGTCTCGCACCTCTGATATTTTCATGTGCGAATCCTTTCTATCATGATTACCCCTTGTATTACGGTGAAGGAAAACATTGTGAGGAAACCTGCATGTCTGAGAAAACCTAACAAGTTTTCGAAAGACATGTGAAGTCCGCCAATGTGTGGACTATGGCCTGATCCCCCTCGTACTGAGGGAGGCCCGTGCCCAGCAGTAGGACGTTAAAAAGAGCTGATTTAGATTTAGAGCGCAAGCGGAGCCGTGGGAAACGCTAGTTATTATTATAAAAATAAATATACTTACATTTTATTTCAAATCTAGACTTCAGTTGTATATTAAAGATATGGGCACGTATGTTCGCGCAAGCTGTTACAAAATCCATGGAACTTTTCTCATCCTTGTCCCATACTAAGTGGTCACCATCAGGGCGGCTCTTCAGATCAGCTTGCAAAGCTTTGCAGCTTGCGGCAAAGATCTAAAGAAAAAAAAGGAAGATAAGAAAAGATTACAAATTAAAGCAATGTGTTTTAAGGAAAATCTCTAAGCAAACATCTTACTATTAAGATGAAAAATGTAAATTTACAATATATATGCTAGTCTAGTTTCTTTTAAATATCCACTTGGTCTTCAATAATCTTAATATATATGTAGGATATAAAAAGTAGTGAAAACTAGTGTAACATCTTGTTTTTATTTGCGGGAAAATATATTGTTGAAAGTAACAAAAAATAGAGTATATTGAATTAAAAGAATTTAAAGGCTTTACAGACTATGTAAACTACAGTTTTCATAGTTTATTTATTTATTTAGGCAACATTGAATAAATGGCTAAGACAGATAGATTTATTAAAGTTATAAGGGTCCCGTTATTGCTTTTTGACTAAAGAAGCTTAGAAATGTAAAAAATGTAATTTATTACTCACTTGTGCACATTCATAAACAGACCACACTCTTTGGTCCGGCAGTCCTGAGTGCTGAGATGGCGCGTTATCTTTACCCGGCAAATTGTTCCAGGACAATGGAGTGGGAGGGCGTCGTTTCTTCCATAAATTTTCCATTGAGAGCAAGTAGCGTATGTCATCACCAAAAAGTTTGGCGAATAACTTTTCTGGATCATAATTAGTTTCTGAGGCCCAAGTTCTAGTACTTTTTCTTTCTACATTTCCCGAAGTTGTCCCTTCAGATGCTAGCGCAGTTGATCCGGCTTCACCCGCTGCTTCAGGGTCAGCTGTATCAGGGCTGACATCTTGATCAGGGTCCTCTTCACCAAAAAGCTGGTTAAATAGATGCTTTGCCCATACAATACAATGGATAGGCTCTGACGGTGTGTTTCTTATTGTACAGCCGGGAAAAGTCTTTTGAGGTGCTTTGGGTTGACATTCATAGCATTGTGTTAAACCTTTTTTGATTAGCTCGACCTATGAAAAATAATTTGTTTATAATTTAACACCTTTTTTTTGAACTTTGAGTGTATTATAAGTTAATACTGCTTTTACTACTCTTGATAATGATATACATAACATTTTATTTATGTCAGTCCATCATTATACATGCTAGTTTGTTTGCTGTTTTGTGTATATGCTTGCTATTTGTTCACATTATAATAGCTGACTAAGATCTAATGTAAAGAGCTTCTGTTAGGCACCTAGGAATGCATCCAAAAAAAGAGTTTTAGTGTATATAATAAGTCTAAAATATCACTCTTTTGTTTGATTGAAAATTGAAAAAACTAGTTTATAATTTAAAACAATATATCTAATTACAATAACAACATCTCAATAACTATATTCCTTTTATAATACTACTAACAGCTCTACAGTTTAAAATCCACCTTATTAACTAATTTTATCACATACTTAATAAGTTTTACTTAATTATATAAAAACACTGTATGGATGTAATTAATATTATTTTTATAGATTGATGGATGATGAATTTTTCATTTTTCATATTTATTTCTTTTAGTTTTCACCCTTCAAAATCCACCTCAGTGTTTAATACAGTACTCCAGTGTAATGTGGCGAACTAAGTTGATATGTACTTGTAATTTTTACTTATTGGAAAATAAAATTTAACATTTTTTCTATATTTGAATACCTTTCATTAGTATAAGCATTGTCTTACCTGTCCAGCATATCCAGCAGTTCCAGTTTCAATAAGAGGTACATTAGCAGCTAAGCACATTCTATTCACATGGTTCCGAGCTACTCTATTATCCAATGCATTCATTACAATATTAAATTGCTTGAAGTAACTCACTCCGTATTCATTACTGAAATCAAAACAATGTTATATATAAACAACACATTGTATTGTTAATGTAAAAGTAATTAAAAATTTAGTAAAAAATGAAGTTTTTAAGCCAAACTTCTTTATTATTTTATGATCTGAATCACATGTTCAGCATAACATTAATTGGCTTGCTGTGACGTTGAATCCTTAGAATGTTAACCTTTGATGACAAAATAACCTAATTCTTAACTAACCTGATGACGCTGTCATGATGCGCAATAATATTCACATTAGGATTAAAGCTCAGTGCACTATCCTTAGCGACTTGCGCTTTTGATTTTCCTACATGCTCTTTGTGAAACAAAAATTGACGATTCAAGTTGCTTACGTCGATTGTATCTAGGTCGATCTGAAAATTTAACGTAATTTTATATATGCTCCCAATTATCACAGAACAATTTTAAATTAAGTGGACATACTATTTCAATTTGAGGAAAGCCGGTCAGAACTAGGTTCTTCAATATCTCACAACCTATACCACCGGCACCAACTACCAAAATCTTAGAATTAGCAATCGCTTCGGTTAGTTTCTCATCAAACACACCAGCCACTCTTGCAACCATTTTTATACACTTTATGTGTTATCAGTTTTCACAAAATAAATTAAATATTTCTAAATATTACGCAGAGAAACAGCAAACGGAAGATTTGCGGCATTGAAAAAATGTCAAAGTTAGCGTCGCGCAGTGCTGCCAACTTGTAAAATTTAAATGTTTTTTTTTATTTATA
The DNA here is from genome assembly GCA_905231865.2 of Boloria selene. NCBI lineage: Eukaryota > Metazoa > Arthropoda > Insecta > Lepidoptera > Nymphalidae > Boloria > Boloria selene. The sequence continues at coordinate 1,944,669 of HG993145.1, forward strand.
ATCTAGAATCATACATAATCACTAAACATTTTAATCCTTTGCCTTTCCCTATTGGGGATAAATTTTAAAAGCAACAACCACAACTAAACATTTAATTTACAAATAAATTATTTAGGCTAACTTTAAATAGTTTCTTTTCACATTTTATTTATATAATAAATTAAGTCAAAATGTTTACATTTAATTAAATACAATTTAAGATTATAGAAGTGATCACAATATGTTTCGATATGTGAAAAAATCTGAAACATTAAAACCTACCAAATATATGTAAAAAACATAAAAAAACGTTGCATAATGCATTCAATAATTCTTAAAAAAAATTGCATGAAATGAATAATACCGACAAACATTTTAATGTATAAAGTGAGTGCAACTTTGAATCTTTGACTTGATAATTAAATCAAAAGTAACTAATATAGTTAGTTAAAACTATTAGTTAGTTAAAACTAATATAGTTTATAACATTATTGAGGTAATTTTATGATTAGTTAGACTAATATCGTAATTTTGACGGCGAAATTGACGAAGCAAATTTTATACAAGAGCCAAACGATGGTCGACAAATGAATTGTAAAGAAAATGTATATGCAATTTGCTATTTAAGAATTATTTATTCTATTTAAAGTGCAATTCATTAAGCATATCTGTGTATATGTTTCAATATTATAAAACTTAAAGGATAAGCTTCCGAAAAGCGCATACCACCGATCGATCTGAAATTTGGTATAACAACGTATTTTGACCTCCTAATCACGAATATCAAACGAAAATTAGCGCAAACGCCATTTTGAATACGAAAATCAAAGGATAACCTCTTTTCGTTCAGTGTGCATAGTCGTGAATTTCTAACCGACTATTTTAGCGTTTTCCAGAAGGGGTATGTGTGTACAGCAAATATAAGGAACTGTGTCGTGACTCCCACATTTTTACTCGACTACGGATAAGCAGAAAGAAAGGATAAGGGCTTTGACAGTCTACGTATGTATGCTTGTTTGTATGTTCTTCTGTAGTGCCTAAACTACTGAACCGATTGTAATGATTGAGGTGTCAATAGATTCGTAATAATGTCCCGGGTAACATAGGCTATACAAATTTTATAAAAAAAATATGTATGACGAATAATAAATATTATGAAATTTAAACCTAAGATTCCAACCTCGAAAAAAAATTAACTGAGATAATCATCACGTGTTTGGTGCCAAAAAAAAGATCTCGACTAGCACTGTACAACTAAAGTATTTTTTTTTAACAAAAAAGGTATTGGTACATTGTAATATTATTATCCATGATTGTAATATTATTCATAAAAAATGCTTTTGCAAAGAGTGTCACTTTACGATGCAATGGTATCTAACTTGAAGACGTTCATAAAAATTGCTTTTAGCTTTATGAAGCGACACTTACTTGCTATCTATAGATTTTCTTTTCTACTTGTCGTCTGGCGATTATTACTTTTCAACTACTACTTAGTAGTTACTAACGTGAGTGATATTGGTAAAGCTAATACTAACTTACATTAAATTAACAATTATTAAGTACATTACCCTAGTACTGAACACATAATAAATATTCGGGTCGTTTTAAAATGCACCTAGGGGAAAATACGAGTGAAGAAAGGGTGAGTCGCTACTCGCTAGGCATTATAATCTGTAGGTCTATATGTATAATCTAAAAATCACTAGTTACGCCTAAACAAATTTATTTTAAAGTCGTTTTACAGGTTATTACTATTTACAACTTATTTTCAAATTTATACCAATTTCTTCTGTATTTGTTTTTTCTTGATATTACCTACTTTTTATTGCATAGTATATCTTTAGCCTTTTTTAACGTCCCCCTGCTGGGCACGGGCCTCCCTCAGTAAGAGGGGGATCAGGCCATAATCCACCGCACTGGCCCAGTGCTTGTTGGCGGACTTCACATGTCTTTCGAAAACTTGCTAGGTTTTTATTCAGACATGCAGGTTTTCTCACGATGTTTTCCTTCACCGTAAGACAAATGGTAATCATGATAGAAATGATTCGCACATGAAAATAGTATATAGTATAATTAAAATTTTATTATTTGTACACAACACTAAAATAATACTTAATGAGCTAGATTAGAATGAAGTGAGGATTGGCCGTTAGTATTCTATAATTGCGTATTGACCTCGTTCGAAATGAGATGGTATGGCTACGAAAATCAAATTAAGGAACCGCGTCAATCCCAAATAATCCAGTTTCTGTAAGCCGGGTAACACGTAAGGCTTGTTAGCAATTAGGGTTCACAGTAAAATGGACATTTGGGTTTATTCGGGATGACCTCACTATTTTCCAGTTGGACTGTCGCTCCAGCCTCGTGGTTTGACGCGCCGTTTTAATGTCATTGTTATTATGACGAGAAATATTGGTTCAGGTTCTCTAAAAATAAGGAAATTAAATAGTACCGGAGAATATATTAATGAAATGAAGTTTTTTGAATATCATATTTATACTATTCATGAATGAGGTTTTATTCGGTTTTAGATGATTTAAAAATACTTATACTCACAATTAAGTGATATTTGACATGTTTATTGTAATCTTATCATGGACTTCACTTACATATAATCCATAAAACAAAAAATTATATATTTAAAATTGATTATATACATATAATAATGTATATGATTTTGTGATATTTTCTTTTTTTTTTAAATTACCAAGTGTTAGAGGATATAATTAAAATGCCACCTAAGAAAAGTAAGGGTAAAGAACCATCGCCAGCACAAGCAAAAGCTTTGACGGGTCCCCCTCCTAAGCCTAAGAAGCCTCCACCTCCTCCTGCTTGTTTTGGACCAGAAGACTTGGCAAAATTCAAAGAAATGTTCAAAGCTCATGACGAAGAAAATATAGACAAAGTAAATATTAGCATAAATTCATAAAGAAATGAATGTAGATGAATATATTGTAAAGTTTTCTTATTTTTCAGGTTAAACTAGAGGCCATCCCTTTAATGTTGAGAAAATTAGGATTCAACCCGAAAAGTGCAGAAATAAAAGAACTTTTTAGATTATTTTTGGAAGACGACTTAGTTGACACAGTCGAATACCACGAATGGCTATTTATGATAGAAGCTAAAATGAATTGGGGTGATGATTTTGAATTGGCAGTGACTAAAGCATTTGCTGCATTAGGACATGACGATGATGAAACTGGTATTGCAGACTTCGAGGTTTTACGTGAGGAACTTAAGACGTGGGGTGAGCCGCTTTCTGATATTGAGTTTGTAGACTGGCTTCGCTTAGCCATAAAAGATAAAACTTATAATCCAGAAGATGGCAAGTTACAGTATGTTAAATTCATTGAAAATATGAATGCTAAAGATGAGAGATACATAAAAGAACCAATCAACTTCTTTAAGCTTGATCAAAAGACTTTAGCTGAGATGGCGATGAAGAAGGCTCAAGAAGAACGTGAAGAACAGGAAAGAAAAGAGGCTGAAAAGCGTGCGAGGGAAGAAGCAAGAAGGCAGAAAATGATCATTGAAGGCTTAATACCTCCAGATTAACTATAACTATAATTACGATATAAATTCAAATTATTTTAAAATATATTCAAGAGAAATCTCAATATTTACTAACCATGTTAACGTTTTAAATGAATTATATTTGATTAAAGTACGCAGCCATTTGTTAAAGATTTGGAAATTTTATGAACAAATCGTATAATTAATTTTCCTTCTACTCCATGAAGTGAACAAAATCACTATTTTACAGAAAAATGACGAACAATGTTTTAAACTACTTACACAATATTACATAGCAAAAGATTAAAATGGACTTTATAATTTAGTTTTGGGAAAATATGAAAATAAAAAAAGATTGCTTAATTCTGAATCCATATCTTTAATATCAATTGTTAAAGTTAAAAAGACTATCTAAAATATTTTTATAAATATATTCTGAAAGATAAAGAAATAGCGGTAATATAAAAGTAATAATTTATAGACTCTTTCAATTTAAATGTTAGTTTTTCTTTTATTTAAAATCAACTTTCTATTTTAATATGTTTAATAAATCCTCCTGAAAGATTTCGGCCACAGCATCCAATCTCACTGGATAGAGCAGTAAAGTGCATAAGTACACGCATACAAAGTGCTCTCTTAGCAACTCTACTTATAATGTAACAATTGTTATTAAAATTTGTGTCTGTCAATATATGTCTATTTATATGTATTGATTAGTTTTTATCGATATCGATAATGATTTAAGTATATCCATTTAAAACTCGAGTGAAGCGAGGGTAAATCGCTAGAAATGAGATAAAGTTTTAATTAAATAAGTTATATATTAATTAAATAAGTATAGTTTTTATCAAGGCTTTAAAAGAACTTTAGCTTCAGTTCTATTTGAAATTATGACTTCAGTATATATATAAAAATGTTTAATGCATAGTAAGTTCACTCTACAATGAAGATTTCAGGTAGTTAAGACATTATATTGTACACTTTCCACATTATAGTACTCGACATGCATATTCATGCTAACGTTAAAAGCAAGTCTGTATAATTTTTCTCTAACAAAGAAATGGGACGGACTTAATGCGAATATTTTCGCGTGCCGTCCAATTTAAGCGAAGAATATGAAACGTGACATGTCGGGCGTGAAATTATCTCAACATCTGTCATAATAATAAATTATTAAGAGTGTTTAGATAAAAATGTTGATAAACTCCAATAAAATAGTGGATGATTGCAATTTTTCTAACTGAACATAAGATTAACGTTTTACCTATAAATATTATACACATAAAAAGATAAATAAAGTGTCTGTTTGTCTGTAAAATCAAATTAATATATATTTATACTGAACGCATACGAAGGTATAATAATTAATAACTATAAATTACGTATAAGAAAAAAACATTTATTTTTATTTTGTCTGTCGGTCCATTTGTTCATCTGCATATCCGTCCGCCCGTCTATCTGAAGTTTGTTCGGGCTAATCTCCGAAACGGCTGGACTGATTTTGACAGGATTTTTACTGGCAGGTATAAAGTTAATTGTTATTTTTTTTAAATAAGAGTTCCACTCAATTAAATATAAACGTACCTAAAGACGACCCTACTTATTACATACCTACTTATTACATGCTTTCAATTATGGTTTTGACACTCAGTTGTCTCAAAGGTGTTAATATGATCTTGTAAAGTTTTATAACATTAATAATGGCTGTACCTTCTTATCAAAACATCTCAAATAAAAGTTTGTTATAGAAAGTTACAAGAAAATTTCCAAGAAATTCAATTAATTACTGTCATTGTTACGTGCTCCTTGTTGCTTTTGTTTAACCTTAACATTTTTGCTCATTAGTTCTTACATGATGTTAAATGTATTTAGCTTTATTTATTAAACATGTATTTTAAGCAGACTTAAAAAAAATAAAATATTTTCAAATAGGTACTTCCTTTTATGAACTTTGAATATTTTCACAATGTATTAGAGACTAACGTTTGCTCTACTCGGATTCATCTCGAGATTCGTTTAAATAAATAAATAAATAAATATTTCGCTAATGATTAATCATTGTGCCCACTTTTGTGCTAAGGTACAAACAGACGGCAGTTTATTAATTAATATTATTTGTAAGCAAAGGAAATGAATAATTTAAACTAGATGTATACATTTAAAAAATGTATCATATATAGGTACTAGATGTAAACATCTAAAAAATATAATGATATGTACCCATGTAAATGTAATAAATAATGAAAGTAAATAACCTTATTCAAAGTCTACTCTTATGTTTGTTTATTCAAAATATCAAACAAACTTTGTAAGGATAACCAAGCAACAAGTCATATTCATGACATCAAATTTGGTTTTCGTATCTCGTATATAATTTTGTAATTTGCAATTACCCAATTCTGCCCGCGTCCTCTCTAATCATTGAAAACTAGAGCACTTTGATGCTGATGATAGATAGCAACCCGTGGAATCACTTTTTCGTGCTTAGAATTAGTAGTACTTCACTTAATATATTATGTAGGCTTAATTTGGCTGTCTCGGGGGAGCTTGATAGGTCGGTCATTTGATACTGTGGCCCAAACCATCGTTAATTAAGGTCATCGGGTTTCTTGCAAAATGACGTAAACTCCCATTTTTTCTCATTGAATTTTAACATTTGTACATTGTATTTGTACTAGCATTTTCGCGGCTCTGCCCGCGTTCTAAATACTGGCACTAAATTGTTACATAAAACTAGATACTCTAAGCATTTATTTTAATATCAATACTTTATTGTTACGGTTCTGTAATATAAACCATTAGCCTTGTATTTTAGAAATGTCAGTTTCAGTCAGCAAACTCTCTAAGTCCAAAGTTCTAGAATAAATCCGCATTCCATTGGCTTTGTGTGGACTGCACTTTCTATATTCTGTCACTGCACTTTGTGGACTGTAGAATTGCTTAAGTGGGGATCTTTGGAAATTCAATCGTTTAAGGTTTGGTAAAAATGTTGTACCTAATAAATAGAATCCATACTTAATATTATAAGAATAAATATCAGTGTTTATCTGTTTGTTCCTCGAAACAATATATGAATTGTTCAGGTATTAAAAGAAAAAAAAAATTAAGTTATAAACATATCCACGGCAGATAGCTAGTTTACTATTATAATAAAATATTCAAAAAATAATGATTCACTGACAGTAAAGTCTCTTGAACATGCAAATCAGTCTTCGAATTTCTACATCTTGTCCGACTGATCTTCTTTTTCAGCACCAAAAACACTTGTGTTAAATAAAATTGATTACAAAACGGTTTTCTTTCTTTATAAGCAAAATGCCATCTTCGAAGGGCAGGAATAAAAATCAAAGATCGAATATGAATAAATCGACACTCGACTTTATCAAACATCAATTTATTTTAAAGTGGAAAATTTATTATGAAAATGAAGTTTCGAGTCGTACGCGAATATTTTGCGTTTTGATTTCAACTTTGTTCACTGTAAATTGCTTTTTAACTGACTTTTTAAATTGGAAACTGTTAGTTCTACAGTATGTAAATGTATTTTACTCTCGACAATCAAAATGTTTATATACTTATCTATACTAATATTATAAAGAGGAAAGATATGTATTTTTGTATTGAAACGAATAAACTCAAAAATTAATGGACATTTCCAAAATTCTTTTACCATTAGAAACCTGCATAATCACTGAGTGACATATCCGCGGCTTCGCTCGTATATAAGTATAGATATGACAATATTTAATAGTTTAAATAGTAGTTCTTGTATACCTAATTATTATTATATACAAAGGGCTTATATATAATCCTAAGTAACTAACAATATAGCGTATAGTTTAGGCTTTATTAGCTTAAAAGGAACCCTTTTAGGATTACTTCGTTGTACTCTGCCTATCTGTCAACACTTTGTATCTTAGGAAAATGTACACTAGGGTACTACTTAGTACTTATTGACCTAGATTCATTAAATTTGGCAAAAAGCAAGGCCTTGTTCAAGTAAAGAGTAGTAAATGGTATTTTTTCCGATTTGGTATTTTATCTTCCTTTATTGCATACTATAAAACATAATATACTATACATATAAATAAAATTGAAGTGTCTGTTTTTAATTACAAAAACAGCTTTTCACTAAATGCATATGAAAGTATTTGTACTTACTATAAAATTCTATATTTATAATTTTTGACTGTATGTCTGTCTTTTTGTTCCGGATGATCTCTAAAACCCACTTTGACGGGACTTTCACTCGCAGATAGCTAATATTTAAGGAGTAATGTTAGCTACTTTTATTTTATTAGAAAATTATAAAAACTGTTTAAGTCATTTTAACTTACGCCTAGCGAACCGGGCCAGGTTTGCTAGTAATTAAAAGAAATGCTACATTACAAATATCACATTTTAAAACAAGCTAAAACTATATGAAAGCAAATGCCAAAATTGTATTTCCACTAATTGCACTGACTACCGTCTGTGTATACAACTCTGTGAACATAAGATAGCAACGCGTGGGCGAACTAAAACCTTTTCTATATGCGGCAAAATTTAATCCCAATACAATTTAGTTTATATTCTTTTTACCGACTTCAAAAGAGGAGTATGGATGTATTTTTGTGCGTAATAAAAAGTTCTATTTGAACTATTTGAAACCCCTAAGTTATGTTTTTAATTTTATAAAATTAATAATATATTTTATCGTATAGATACTAGCATTTCCCGCGGCTCCGCCTGCGTTCTAAAGACTGGAAAGTGGAAACAATACATACCGTGTGTTTTATGGCCGGTTTGTAACAATTAGTTGAGATTTCTCAGAAATTAGATATTTTCCCGCAATATAAAGTATCCTATGTACTGACCCGGGTAACCAGCTATCATCATACCAAGTTTAATCCAAATCCGTCCAGTGGTTTTCTCGCGATGCGGTCACAGACAGACTGACGGACAAAAATTTTAAAAACAATTAATTTGGCCTCTGTATCGATAATAAATGTTTATTTCAAATAGATTTTCCAAAAAGATATTTAATGTACAGATTTGACTCTGTTAGAATTTTATTATATGTTCGTATATATTTAAACTAGCAGTACGCGCGGCTTCGCCCGCGTTCATTTTTTTAATCGCTACTAACTTCATACGATCACTCGCTGGGTTGAAAATTGTGCGAAATTACTCCAGCTTTAATATACTCCTGAGCCGCGCGGCTACCTATTTCATATATTATGTGCGGCGTGCACTCCTCCTCCTTTCCTGTTATTGTAGTTTTAGTAGGGATCCTTACTTTTTTCTTGCAATTAAAATATCCTATATTAATCAATGATAATGTAGCATTCAAATGACGAAAGAATTTTTAAAATCGGTCTAATACTTTTTGAGACAATTCGTTACAAACATTCTTACATACAAACGTTTCATATAGAATACGTTTTTCTGAGAAAAATTTCTTATCTCTACGAAATCTATACCAGCCGTTAAAACTTGTTGTACGTTAAAACGTAAAGTTAAGTCGTTAAAACGTACCCGAACTCGTATATAATGTTTCTCAGATATTAAAGGTATAACTTTAGCGTGTAAATATCACTGTCTACATATAAAGACTATTTATTTAGCATCGTTTGTTTTGTGGGAAGGCCACAATTAGCACTGATCAAACAATGGCGGGCCCCACCTGTATTGTCATACCGCTAAGGGTTCTGTGAGAATTGATAATTTTATTACTGTACAAATAACTTAAGCCTGCAAAAATTTTACACATTTACGTAATCAATATAAGATGTCTTCTAGTAATACATAAAATATTATTTTTTATACATTTCAGGAGTGGCTTGTAGCTGAATTACTTGGACTTGGCTGAATTTTAATTTTACATGCCATTAAGTTTATAAAAAGGATAATTTAAAGAAGTCTCCATCTTTGCTGCTTACTAACTACGGTTTCTTTTGTCTATTTCAGCTTAACTAATAGGATTCATATCAATGGAGTGATTCATATATAAACGAATATATAGATGATTGTAAAAGATGTTGGAAAAAACACATGGAGTTTTTTGGCGTGCACCGCGTTATATAGTAAAGTTATTTAAAAACAAAAATTACAAAATTATCTATCTTAAAAGATCTTATTACACACCAATAGCAATATGAACTTAACTTAAAATTAAACTTAGTAACTAAAATGTAAGAAAAATTGTAGTATTATAAGTGGCATATCATCATAATACTTATCATCTGAGATTTAGTAAGACACAAGAAATCAGTGAGATTCTATGGAAAAGCTGTTTATTTTTATATTTAAGCTTTCTAAAGCTCTGTGTGATAAAAATAAACACATTATTTATATAATATACTAGCTGACCCGGCGAACTCTGTTCCGCCAGAATATAAATAACTGATTATATTATTACTGAATATTGATTTCTGTCAAAATTTGTAAAAACCATACTTAACCATAGACAAATTAACGTTTAGCTGTCATTTTCGTTATTCCATGTCAGATGCTGACGTTTAATGTCACGTCACATGGGAACGCGGTTGAACGGGATAAAAAGTATCCTATGTCCTTCTCCTGGCTCTAAGCTACCTCCCCACCAATTTTCAGCTAAATCGGTTTAGCCGTTCTTGAGTTATAAATGGTGTAACTAACACGACTTTCTTTTATATATATAGATTTTCTTCTTTGAGATAGGAAGGGAGATAGCATAGAAGTTAATAGCACAAAGTGATACTGTCGCGATTTAAATCACAATTTTATATGTGCAACTATTTCATGGAGTTTAATCGTAAAACAGGTTTATTGGAAAGCTAACGCTGAGAGGAAAACTCTTATTTTATTGTTTTAGGGCAACATTATAGTTTTACTGCGTATAAATGTGAGAGCTATCAGAGTTATTTCTTAAAACGACTGTCATTCAATTTAATGTGATAAATTTTGTTCGTCGTTTTAACGCAAACAACGTTAACGTTGATAACGTTATGTGATGATTAGAGTATTTCTTTAAATGTGCATATCACTACATATTATAAAATATAGTCCTTCGCCGTTTCTGTCTGTCTGTTCACGATAAACTCAAAACTGCTACGACTTTCATGCTGTTTTGTATAAATTTACTAGCTTAAAGCTTTTTAAAGCTTAAAGCTTATGTTACCGATAAAAATATTGTGGATATAGTTTTTTTTTTCAATATTGGTTGGAAGGTAGGTTGCTTTACATATATATGTTTTCCTAAAATTTTAATAATGATTGGTCAATTTTCGAACACTAAGCGAAGCTTTAAGCTTTAAGTCGACGATATGTTTGGCTTAGTTTGTTTGCTACTTGTTGTACTAGCGGTCAAGGGTTCGAGTCCCTATGTGTGCCTTAATTTCTGTCAGTAGCACGAATGCTTACACTATTGTGTTTATATTTATAATATGTATGTATTTAAAGTTATAATACACCTACCTATAATATCTGTGTATCAACTACCTGATATCCATAGCACAAGCCTGGTACCTTACAATGGATCTAGACGGACTGTGTGTTGATGTTGTATATTTACATATTGATTTATCAATCAGACTAAATTAAAATATTTTAAATGTAATATCAGTAGTATTCGCATAAAGCCAGTTTTCTTAAACATCACTTAAGAAAAGCTTCAACTGTGAGAAGAACTGTCATACGTATATGAAATACTCCAATAAGGGCTATTTAAACAAACGCGAACGTTTTCTCATATTTAATTCCGATTTTTATGAAGATACAATCCTTCTCCCTTTTATATTGCGTGGTAGTAAAAAGACCTTTTATGCTACTATCCCGTTCGCTTTTAATATAGAGTTACATTTTAATAAGTTCGTATACGTCACATACTTGGTATGAATAATAACTTTTTGCTTTCTTCTAACGTCGTCTTGTTACTTATGAGTATATTTATTATGTCAATCAGTACATATAAATAAAATCAAGTGTCTGTTTTTAATTTCAAATTAATAACTTTTCACTAAATGCGTATGAAAGTATATATACGGTAATAACATCAAAAAATCAATTTTTCTAATTATTGTCTGTCTGTCTATTTGTTTCGGATAATCTCTGAAACTACTGGACCAATGTTAAAAGGACTTTCACTGGATAGTTAATGTTAAAAGAAGTAGCTAAGGCAACTTTTATTTTATTAGAAAATTATAAAACCCGACTTTATTATACTTACATACTTCTATACACAATCAAGATGGCGGCTTGTTGCTAGTACTAGCCAGGGGCTGGAAACTTAGAACATCGACAACAGATAAAAAATTGGTAGTGTCATCTATTTCGCGTCACCCAAAACTTTTGCTTAAATTTATCAGCGACTATAAGTCGGTGTAAGAGATGTCGCTACGGTCGCAATCGTCAATCCAGCAGTCCAGTACACGCATACCAAACAAATTTGCATGCAAAAAGTGATTTAATTTTTGAAAAAAAATGAGCATCATGTCACATAAAAATAATACTGTTCATTGCTTAAAATAACAATTTAAATATTTGAATCGATATATTTCATTATAACTTTTTAGTGAACCATTATTTTAAACAAATAATAAATTTATACAAATGCGTGAATTGGATTGCTTGCAACATTGTTTTGTTTTTTGACATTTTAAACTTCTTTAAATTTTATCATTTTGACGGTTAATAAAAATATTAAATATCTTAAAATTTAGTTGGGTTTAATTTAGTTATATGATATTGACACTATTTTAAATAAGCAGTCTAAAGGTCGCTTTATTTTGTGTTGTCTAGTTTAAGCAATATTAATCCGTTGTGTCTTTGGGTGTCTGTATGACCAGAGGTAAGATTTTATTTTGCGTAATGCCACGCGCCGCGAGCTGTGTTATACAACAACAACAACTGTATTACACAAAAAATATACAAAATAAAGTTTAAAAATAACATTTTATTGTATTATTTATTACATAGAACGACAGTCTTCAACCCTACTTAATAATTTAAGTAAATCGATTTTAAATTTGTAAATATGGTGATGTTAAGTATATATTTTTCTTGCTTTTATTATTTTAATGTTAATAGATATAATTATCATCACTATATTTACATATTTAGAATCGATCGACTTTAATTTTATGATATCAGAAGGACTAGTATAGGCCATAGGGTGAAAAATTACAGATGGCGCTAATTTCGTGTTGGCAAAAAAAAACGGTAGAGAGGGCTCTCTATTAAAAGTATAATATTACTTTTCTCTATGGTACTAGCTTTCATAACGAACTTTAAAAATCTCTATTCTTCTATTATTGTAGATATCGAGTCTTGGCTGAGTACTCAGGTTTTATTAACCTTATTGTTGAAGCAGATGGAAGTTTTCCGTTCATTCATTTTAAATTTATGATTTTTATATTTTACATGCATATTTTGTTATTTTATTGTTTGTTTAGATTCAGATACTGCATAAGTCTAACTTTATACGATATTGGCTATTAATTAACTAGCAGAAGAAGTTTCATAATGGAAATATCGGCGGTACAAGTTGTAAAAATAAATTTTAATCTGTATGTAGTATGAGGTATTTTTTTTTATGGTAAAGAGGGGACAAACGGACAGGAGGCTCACCTGATGGGAAGTGATCACCTCCGCCCATGGACATCTGGCTTGCAGATGCGTTGCCGGCCTTTCAGGAAAGGGAGGGAGGGTTGAGGGAGGGAATGGGAGAGGGAAGAGGGAGGGGGGGAACGAAGACGGTGGATGAAGGGAAGAGGGAGGGAGGTAGAGGGAGGAGGGTAGGAGAGTGGGTCTCCCGGACTCTCACTCATCGGACGAAACCCGACAGCATAGCTGCCACTTCACGCCGGTCTTCTGTGAGAGAGTGGTACTAATGAACTATACGGGGCGTGCCGGCCCATTCGGCTGCTACCCGAAGGTGAACACTATGTGTATGATAATCGACTATCGCCGTCTAATCTTACGTGGAATTCGATTATTATACTTTGCGTTATATATCCATATTATTTCTACAAATTAAAAAATAAAGATTTTACCTTTTTTGTACTAATTGCTGAATAAATTTGTATAAAAAATCAGCGAGAAAGTGCAATATGCTTGACTTTATACTCATCTCGCTAACCACGTAAGCTACGAGTTTAAACTACGTTTTATACCTATCCATTAATTGCACAAAAGCTAACATAACTTTAAACTCAACTTAAAAATAAGATATACCGCATTATAACACATAGCATTTATAGCTGCTTTTAAAAAAACTGATAAGCGGTAGATATAGTAGTAGATATTATATCGGTTTCGAAATACTTAGCATTTTTATGGCACGTATTCTGAGAACCGTCGGCCATTTAAATCTAATTACGCTCTTACTCAGCGGGTTTCATTTAACATATAATTTAAATATTAAAATTTCCATTACGTTGTCCTTTCATCTGAACCTCACCTTAACGAATAAAGATTAAGCGACATCAAGAAATATTCGTAAATTACTAAAATAATAGGATATTACAAAGTATTATAAAATACTTAGGTATGAGTACATTGATAGTTTATCAGATGTTAAATAAAACTGAAAAAATTAAAATATTTTAAATAACTTTTCATGTTATTGTAGAATTAGTGTAATATTAGCAAGTTTTGATTGAAATTCATAAATCATAGCTATTGGATATTTACCGCCTCCTTGGCTACTAGCATAGTATATGTCACGTAAAAGAAGAATAATTATTTGAGTATTATGTGTCACTTGTCATTCATTAATAGACTTGAAATAAAATGGTTTACTATATATAACTAATTATTCTTCTTTTACGTGACATATACTATGCTAGTCTAATCACAGAGCCAATAAATGCAGACACGTTAACACCGATTGCATAAAATGTGGAAAGACAGGACATTTAGCTCGTGTTTGTCTACAGGTATTAAAACAGAATACAGCACACCAGGTAGAAGCACCGAACTCAGATGACGATGAGAGCATTTGCGATATCAATGCCGTCAACTCTATTGGTTCAGACAAGTTTATGGTTGACGTAACTATTGAAGGCAAAAAGGTGCAGATGGAACTAGATACAGGTGCAGCACTTTCATCCATTTCATTGAGAGACTACAGACGGTTCCAATTAAACAAACAGATATTTAAAACAACAGTAAGAATGAGAACGTACACAGGTGAACTTATTACGCCAGTTGGAGTTACATACGTCAAGTGCAACTATGAAAACCAATCTTTCTATGGAAAACTGTTTATTATCAGACAAAACGTCAACGCCATATTCGGAAGAGCTTGGATAAGAGAAATCAATATTAATATAGCAGACATGAAGAAAATATCATTAGAGAGGGCCGACAACTCACGATTGGACAATATCATTTCAAAATTCTCACCAGTCTTTGATGGCAAACTGGGTTGCATTCCAAATTACAAAGGACATTTAACTTTAAAGGAGAACACTACACCAATTTACATTAAGCCCAGACGTATTCCATACGCATTGAAAGAAAAGGTTGATAAAGAAATAGATCGTCTGTGTCACGAAGGAGTTATAACGAAAATAGATAGCTCAGAATGGGGAACTCCAGTCGTACCGATCGTGAAACCTGACGGAAGCATACGTCTATGTGCCGATTATAAGGTCACCCTAAATAAAGTTATTAAAGATGAACAATACCCGATTCCTATCATAGAAGATATCTTTTCAGAGATGAACGGTGGCGAATTTTACTGCACATTAGACATTTGTCGAGCGTACCTTAATATGCAAATGGATGAAGAAAGCGCTATTCTACAGACACTGAGCACTCACAGGGGCACATTTAAGGTGAATCGCTTGATGTTTGGGGTAAAAGTGGCCCCAAGCTTATGGCAAAAATTTATGGATAAAATTCTTCAAGATATACAGGGTGTGAAATGCTTTTTTGATGATATTATTATACAAGGATCGACAGAACTACAATTACAACAAAGATTAGAAACAGTGTTAGGAAGATTACAAGAACACAATCTGAAATTGAATAAAGATAAATGCCATTTCTTCAAAACTAGTATAAATTATTTAGGCCATACAATAGACAAACACGGACTACACAAAAATAAAGATAAAATTCGAGCCATACTTGAAGCAAAGAAACCCAACAATGTAAATGAACTAAGAACATTTTTGGGTATGAGTAATTATTATAACAAATTCATACCCAACCTTGCGACGATTACCAATCCTCTCAACCAATTATTACAGAAAAACACGAAATTTGTGTGGTCAGAAGCCTGCGAAAATAGTTTCAAGAAAATTAAAGAAGAAATAATTAGTGAACGAGTCCTACTGCATTTCGACCAAAAGAAGCCCCTGGTCCTCGCTACAGATGCTTCACCGTGCGGCCTGGGTGCCGTGCTCTCACACCGAATGGCTGATGGGACCGACAGACCAATTGCCTTTGCATCACGTTCACTTACATCTAGCGAAAAGAAGTACAGCCAAATAGATAAAGAGGCAACAGCTATTTACTGGGGAGTGAAGAAGTTCTTTCACTATTGTTACGGAAGGAAATTCACACTGATTACCGATCACAAGCCTTTAACGACCATATTCCACCCTCACAAAACCTTACCTGCAATGAGCACGATGCGGTTGTTTCACTATGCACACTTTCTTTCGGGATTCGACTACAACATTGAATATAGAAATTCAGCGAACAACAGTAATGCAGATTATCTCTCAAGATTCCCAGTGGAACGAATTTCGGAACACCATATAGACCAACACAGTATATTTCAGCAGAACCAACTTAATTTTAATTATTACTAACCCTAGTGTATAAGTTATAGTATGTAAGGTTTACTAACAAAATATGGTTCCAATGTAGTTCCGAAATAAAAACAATTATTATTATTATTATTATTATTAATGTATTTACAATTAACCGCAAAGTAATAGCGAAGGAAACAATGAACGATCCAGAATACAAAAATATAATACAGAAACTAAAGAATGGACAGACTCTAAAACCATTGGGCTACGGTGACAATGAAATAACAATGGAAGACGACTGCCTTCTTAAGGGAACTAGAATTATGATTCCTCAAAATCTCCGACACAATATATTGAAAGAATTACATACAAGCCATACTGGTATACTAAAAATGAAACTTTTAGCGCGGAGCTATGTATATTGGAAAAATATTGACAAAGACATCGAGGAATTGGTCAGCAAATGTCGTGAATGTCGTCTCAAACAAAACGAACCAGAGAAAGCCCCATTACACCACTGGGAAGCACCGACAGCACCCTGGCAGCGTATACATATTGATTTCGCAGGTCCAGTACGCGGCTATTATCTCTTTATAATAGTTGATGCAATGTGAAAATGGGTAGAAATAATCCCAACTCAAACAACCACAAGTAAGTGGTGTATCTCAAAACTTAAAAATCTATTCATTGATTTTGGCTTACCGTACATTCTTGTCTCGGACAACGCGAGGCAGTTTACTTCTACAGAATTTTTGTCATTCCTACGTGAGAACGGAGTGTCCCACAAAACTTCGGCTCCATATCACCCAGCCACGAACGGTCAAGCTGAACGATTCGTCCAGACAGTAAAGAAAGCTTTGCATAGTATGGATAATGAACCTGGCTCAATACACGAGAAAATTTTAAAAATCAAATCCCAACTGCGAAGAACGCCCTCTAGACAAACTGGGAAAAGTCCTTACGAACAAATGTTCGGTGGGCGGTTGGTGAGAACGTTGTTCCACGCCATGTTCCAAAAACCACAGGCGCAGATAGCACAGCCCGTCTCACTCATTAACCAGACGGGACGGAATCTAAGAACATTCCGTTCAGGGCAGAGAGTCCAACTACGAAATTATAGTGGGACGAAGAAATGGGAATTTGGCACAGTGGTCAAACGATTGGGCCAGCTACATTATGAGGTTTTAACGGATTCTGGTGCGACGTGGAGAAGGCACATTGACCAAATGTTAAGCACCTCAATCGACGGAACTATAACGCAATAATTAAGGGCGGAGACCTATTGGATATTTACCGCCTCCTTGGCTACTAGCATAGTATATGTCACGTAAAAGAAGAATAATTATTTGAGTATTATGTGTCACTTGTCATTCATTAATAGACTTGAAATAAAATGGTTTACTATATATAACTAATTATTCGTATTTATTAATAGCAATATCTTTTACTACGAGTATGTTAGTGTTTCGAGCACCGTCTCTATGGTATAACTTTAGTGATGTGATGTCCTCCCGACCGATTACTGCCACAGCGGCCAATCTCGTTGAGACTAGCCATCTGTGCGGGAGATATTATAGTGCACAAGTGTACGCGCAGACACAAGTGCACTCTCTATTCCTATCACTCTCATACTCCGGTGGGACGACTCCTCGACACGACCAGCGAGAGCTAAGGCGCAGGACCGACGGCTTTACATGCTCTTCGAGGCACGGGGGTGAAACACCGCCCACTTCCCAACTTGGGGCTGGGCTTACGAAACAAAGACTCAATATCTAAACTTTGCCTGACCCGGGACTTGAACCCAGGTCCTAGGTCCCAGGACCTCCCGGTGTGCAACCGTAAATGCTAGCCACTACACCACCAAGGCAGTATATAACTTTAGTACTATAGATACGTCAACTTGTTTAGTTTTCAGCAGTAAATAATAAGTAGAGTGAATTGGGAGTTTTTATATAAAACTTTTTAAAGTATTGCAAATTTGATGGATGATGAAATAATATATTATGAACAATAACGTAGTATCTGAGTGTCTTTACGTTAGTTTCCACTCCGAGTCTTGATCAGAAAAGAATATTATATAAAACCATATATAAAACACTTTAAATTTTCAAGATCTTACAATGTTAGAAAAAAATAATGATTCATAAGAATAATATTAACCATCATGTAGAATCGTTAGTGTAAGCACGTCTTCTTTATCATATTGTGTTGAACTTGGCACTAGTAATTTAGCAAACTATTTATAAAAATTATTTTACTAATTAGGTAATATAGAGATGAGTATGACAAGGTGTGTGACATAGTATAAAACAAAGTCGCTTTCTCTGTCCCTATATACCTATGTATGCTTAAATCTTTAAAACTATGCAACGGATTTTGATGCGGTTTTTTTAATAGATAGAGTGATTCAAGAGGAAGGCTTATATGCATAAATAGCGGATCCCGCGGCTTTCCCTGTGCTAAATCCAGGGAAAAGCCCGAGCGAAGCGAGGGCAAGTTAGAAATAAAAGCTTACTTTGGAAATAAATTTCATATAGGTACAAAGTATGAAATGAAGTTTTATATATTTTCTTAAATGCATTGCCTGTATAAAAAACTTACAAGTTAATTTTTAATAGAAATTTATGACAAGGATGTTACATTGAGTTAATAATTTGTGCAAAGTGAGTTAGTTAGACTTTGAGCAGTCGAGAAGTGCCTATAACGTATCTTACAAACTTCTTAATAGACAGCATACTTTGTTATTTTATCAACTTGGTTTCCTCTACGCAAATTGAATCATCTACCCCGCCATTTTCCTAATGGTTCCTTATTATTGTAAGATGCTGATCTTTTAAGTTACACAATTTTATCCTTTGTATCTTACAGAGACGTCAAAGGACTTACTTTCAGTACTATGACTTCATTGACTCCAAAGGGAAGAAAGCCAAGGGTTGTTATTAAAGTGTATTGTATGTAGGTATATTTACCAACGTCTAGTTTTATAAAAAAATGATATCATCCAGAAACGCATATTATATAGTAACATATATTCATATGTAAAAGTGAATTAACGTTTGTTATTCTCAGAAAAACTCTAGTACTTTTGTCAGAATAACAAACGTCCGAACCCATTTGCCTAATTTTGGTTTTAAATATTTGTAGAAATCCCAGGAAGGTTTGAAAGGTGAGAAAAATATAAAAAATAGAGTATTCCGTACCAAGATATTATATGTGACGTATACGTGAATAAATTAACTTTTCAGTAGGCGCCGTACACATGGAACCCTTGACTTTGACTTTTACTCTCAGATTCCCGGTACCAAATAAGATCTGAAATACAAAAAAAAACTAGAAGCAGGTTGTTACAGAGTTAACACATACAAAAAGACACTTTAGATATAAAATATGTATACAATATGTATATAATAATATTTTATTTTATTCTTTATTAAATGGGGAGCAATAAAACAAAGACCTAATTATTGCGTTTCTTTATAGCAAAAGAAAACAACATTTAAAGTCTTTATTTCCTTCAACTTGAAATAAATTAAGAAATTAATAACATAAATATCTTATAACAGTAAATTCAAATTATTGACATTTTATACAATAATATTTTATAATATTTTTTTATGCCAACTTTGACATCTTGTATTATTTAAAAATATAATATAAAAACTTTTTAATAAAGAAATACATTTCTTTACATCTCCCCCCTCCAGAGAGTAAACAAGTGCAAATAATCATGTATGCAATTTGTTTATTTATTACCAACTACTGGCGTTAACTTTGTAATGTGGTAGAGGTTCGATTCCGCTTTCTTATGTCCGACATCAACTTCATAGATTGAATTAGATATCTTCTTCAGAACTTTGTATGGTCCAATTCTTAATTCCTCCATTTTCTTCCTATTAAGTCGATTTCCGTTTTCTACATAGACTCTGTCTCCCACTTCCAAATTATATTCTTTCCTATTCTGGTCAAATATTTTTTTATTGTAATTGTGAGATTTTATTGTGTTCTCAAACGCTAATTTCCTATCTCTATTTAGATCCTCATTTGTACATCTTGATTTCAATTCAAATGGAAGAATATTCATATTTTCGCCTTCCAAAAGGTATTTTGGAGCAAACTTCGTGACTGTGTGTTCTGTTTCGTTATACTTCTGTACACATTTCTGTGCAATAGTAGTCCACGCGGTTTTTTTATCACCTTCATTTATTTTACATCTTATTTTATTGACTAAAGTCTGATTTAGCCTTTCATTAAGTCCATTTGAAAATGGTGCATCCACAGCAGTAAAAACCATTTTTATATTTTCCTTTTTAAGAAATTCTTTAAATTCTTTGGAATTTATGCCAGGATATTGATCCGTTAATACCATGCCAATATTGTAACTTTCTAACACGTTTTTTATTAGTTTTATGAAATCATTTGAATTTTGATATTTTGATGTAGAAATATACGCATATCTTGTGAAGTGATCAACCAGTAGATGTAAGTATTTCTTTGTTGACCGTGATCCGCCAAATCCTCCAATGGTATCAATAGATATAATTTCGAATGGGTGTGTTGCTGGACCTAACTGTGACATTAAACCATATTTTGTTTTCCTTCTTGATTTGTTTTTTATACAAATTTCACATTGATCACAAATTTGTTTAATGTTTGTGATTATATTCTTTGCTGTGTAGAATGGTGTTATTTTATTTATCATCTGGGTTCTCCCAATATGACAGTAAGTAACGTGGACATCTTTTATTAAGGTTTTGCTAAGTTCTTCGGATAGTATAATTTTTTTCCTTTTTCTCTTTTTCGTGTAGTAAACTTCATTCTCCAATATAAGCTTTCCATTTTGTAGATCGAGATTTGTGTGTTGGTCTTTTTTTATATCTTCTAGTTTAATTAAATTTACGACTTTTAAGATGTCGTCAGTGTTATCACAAGGTTCTAGAACCGGATTCCTGCTTAAACAGTCTGCCTCTTGGTTCGTTTTTCCTGGGTTATATTTTATAATAAAATTATATTGGGATAAGTAATAGGTTAAATCGCCTAGTTCCTCATCAGTTCTAGCCTTTATATTCATATTTTCTAAAGGCTTATGATCAGAGTAAACTATAAATTCCTTTCCCATCAGCCAGTGCTGCCAATATTTCACAGCTTCTGTTATTGCCAGACATTCTAGATATATTGCTTTCTTCTTTTTTTGAGTTTCACTCAATTTTTTTGAAAAATAAGCAACTGGTTTATTGTCTCCGTTTTCATCTTCTTGTTTCAACACCGCTCCCACTCCTTTGATACTAGCATCTGTGTAAATATTTATTGGTCGTTCAGGGTCAAAGATATTTAGAATTGGTTTCGAACATAGTAATGCTTTTATTTTATCAAATGATTCCTGACATTCTGGAGACCATATGAATTTAACATCTTTTCGCAAGAAATTGTGTAGTGGATCCAGGATGATTGCACTGTGTGGTACAAATTTATGATGAAAATTTATTTTTCCTAAGAACTGACGTACATTTTTTCTTGTTTCTGGAACTGGAAAATTTTTGACAGCAGTTAGATAATCTTTCAGAGGCCTGACTGAATTGTTTTCTATAATGTGACCCAAATATTTGGCGTAATTATTTGCAAAAGTACATTTCGAAAATTTTAGTCTAAAGCCTTCTGTTTGTATTGCCTCCAGTAGTCTTGATAGGTGTACTATATGTTCTTTAAAAGTTCTAGAAAAAATTAAAATGTCGTCTATAAAATTTACTGCAAAACTAGAGAGTTCATATTTTCTTATGATATTGCTTAATATTCTTTGGAAAATGGCTGGAGCAGTTTTTTAGCCAAAGGGAAGACACGTCCATTGAAAATGACCTTCTTGTGTAACAAAGGCAGTTTTGTATCTATCTTGAACTTTTAAAGGAATAGACCAAAATGCAGAATTTATGTCTAAGGTAGAAAAATATTTACAGTTTACGGTTTTTACCATTAAATCTTCGATCAAAGGAAAAGGTTGTGCTTGAGGCGTGACAATTTTGTTTAATTCTCTGAAATCTATACATAACCTTGTTCTTTTTCCATCTTCTTTTTTATATGCTAGAGTTACTGGAGCAGCGAAAGGACTATAAGATTCTTCAATTAAATTCTTCTGTAATAATTTTGATATTTGATTTTCTATTTCTTTTCTATCTTCAAAAGTGCATCTATACGGACGTTTGTAACAGTATTTATCCACCATTAAGTCAATATGAGCTTCATAGTCTCGTACAGTACCAATGTCATATTTATCCTTAGCGAAGACTGGTTTGTACTTATCTATCAATGCTTCAATTTCTGACTTTTGACACAAATCTAGATGGTTTACTAAAATTTCAAATCGATCCGAGTTTATATATTCATTGAAATTTATTTCGCATTTGTTTAAGTGTTTATTTTCCTGTTCTAATACCTCATAGTGTAAAGAACATCCTTCTTTATTTTTGTCACCTAGTACATCAGGAATATTGACATTTGTGATTTCCTTATTTTGTTTTGAATTGTTACATTGTATTATCTTCTATTCTTCATTTTGCACTAATTTGAATTTTTTTATACAATAATAAATAAAAAATAAAAATAAAAATACTTTTATTGACTCAAAATTTTTACATAAAAACTAGTCGCAAGGGCCCCTGTACTAGGTGTGAACCTGTATTACTGGGTGCCCCGCTCATCCACCTAGACTATAGAGTCAACAATCTAAATAAATAAAACAGTTTTGAGAATATAACTATACATTAAAAACTAAACTAACTTTTAAAACATTTCCTTTAAATAACTATATTAAGTGTACGCGCGTGTGTGTGTGTGTGTCTGTGTGTGTCGTCTTTCTTCTGAACTCATACAGTGTTTTGATTGATCAGCAATTTTTCAGTCTCATCATAGTTTAAAGTCAGGAGAGTTTCGGTTAATATACGTTTTAGTTTAAGCTTAGGAAGTCTGTAAAAGTCAAGTCTGCTGTTTAGCTTATTATAAAGAAAAGTTGATTGACAGTTGTATTGCATTTTCTTGAATTTAGTTTTGCTGGAATAGGTAGGGCAAACGGTCTTACTCCTACGTTTTTGGGTTGTACAAGGGATAAAAGGTAAGTGATGGTGAACTCTGAGAATGCAATTTAATATATAGATTTGTCGTGAGGTTAGCAATTTGTAGTTATTATGTAAGTCGAATGTTGGAAAAATGTACGGTTTGAAGAACATTACTTTTAACAAGGACCTTTGTGCCCTTTCTAAAGTTATTAGGTGTGATTTGGCTGCACCACCCCATACAGTAATGCAGTAGCTCAGGATGGACTGCGCTAAGGCTTTGTAGGTGGTGATAAGAGTTGTTTCTTTCGCAACATGTCTAAGTTTTTTGAACACCCAGGTAAGTTTCCTTATTTTGTCAACTATGCTCTCTATATGATGTCGCCAGGTAAGGTGTTGGTCAATAATAATTCCAAGATATTTAATTTTATTAGTTTTAGAAATGTTGTCACAAGAGCAAGAATTTGAGTCTGGATAGTTGCATGTATGTACTTTTAAACTGAAAAGAGAATCAGGTTGTGTAGTCTTGCGGATTGAATATGTTACATATTTAGTTTTATCTGTATTTAGTGTCAATAAATTCACTCTTAACCAGCAAGAAACCTGACGCATTCCAGATTCAGCTATAACTTTTAGTTCTTCCCAAGACTTGGCGTTAAAGATGAGGGCGGTATCATCGGCGTAAGTATATATTTTACAATTTTAATACTTAAGTTACAGAGATCGTTTACATAAATTAGAAATAAGGTAGGTCCGAGGACGCTGCCTTGTGGGACGCCATACGAGGTGTTTGAAGGTTGGCTAATGTGTTCACCAAGTTTAAGTAGTTGTTGACGATCAGTAAGGTAATCTGCAAACAATTTATGGGGCATACCTCTTATGCCATAATTGTATAGCTTGTCGAGAAGGATGGGAATTGATACTGTATCGAATGCTTTTGCTAAATCGAGGAACACTCCAACACATTTCTTACCGGTATCTAAATTGTTGATTATTTCATCAGTCAAGGCCAGAACTGCGTCTTCAGTGGAGATGCCATTTCTAAAACCGAATTGTTGTTGTGATAGCAAATTATTATGAGTAAGATATTGTTTTAAGCGGTTGTTTATAAGCTTTTCAAAAACTTTACAAAGGACAGTTAGTACAGAAATCGGCCTGTAGTTCTCGATATCGTCTCCATTTCCACCCTTGTAAATAGGTGTTACAATAGCTCGCTTAAAGGATTTTGGGAAACAACCATTTGTAAAGCAGAGATTGTAGATATGACACAAAATTGGTACAAGGGCATGCCTGGCCATTTTGATAAACGAAGTGGGAATGTTATCGCAACCAGGAGCAGAGTCATTCGATAGACTATTGATAATCATAGCCACCTCAGTAGGGTCAGTATGTAGTAGAACAAAGGAATTTACAGGTGGAAATATTTTATGTGAACTACCATCAGCTGTAAAGGGGGTATTTTTAAGTTTTTCAGCCAAATTTTTGCCTAAATTAGAAAAGTAGTCGTTAACAAGATTAGCAGACTGTACTGGTGATGTCGAGAGATTGATGAGCTTACGTGCATTTTCAGTTTTATCCTTACTTATGTAACATATAGATTTAATTGTTTTCCATAGGGTTTTTGAGTTTTGTGCGCGATCTAGTTTATTTTTTTCATAATTGATTTTTAGTTTCCGAACAAGTTTATGACAGAAGTTTCTATACCGGGTATAAGTAATTTTTAAAATATGATTTTCAGGGTTCTTTTTAAGTTTTAAGTGGAGTTTATCACGATTACGGAGACAGCGTAATACTCCAGGTGTGATCCATGGCTGAATAATACGTTTTCTATGTGGTATCGTAGTTGTATTTTTGTTATTATTAATGGCGACTGAGATTCTACTGATCAGAGTTTCCGTGGCTATTGACGGGTCTTCGATTTTCAGTATATCTGAAAGGTTATCTTTTAAAAGATTCAAAGCTGAAACGTAATCTATTGTGACTTTGGTTTTTAAGGGTAGTCGGTTTGTACGCTTGTATTCTAGATTCAAAAGGACTGTAGAATGATCAGTGGGAGCGTTGCTAAGTACAATGGATTTTGCAGCGTTGGTTGTTTTAAGCATTACATGGTCATAGCACATTTTTTCGCGAGTGGGAAGCCTATGCGCTGGTAGAAGTCCATAATATGCAAGTGAGGTCAAGTAATTATGGCAACTTGTGTCTATACTATCAGGTTTTATGTCTATATTAATGTCGCCCGTCAAAATAATATTCTGAAAGTTATTAAATTGCTGGAGTAGTGTTTGAATTGACGAGATAAAATCATCCGTGCTTCTTATAGAAGGTGTACGGTAAATACCAATTAGAACTGTGTCAGGCAGCGTTAGCACGAGACAAGACGCATTTTTAATATAAGGCTCGAAAACGTTACAGTTAAGGTTCTTGTGCACGTATAAAATTACTCCATCACAGCGATTCAGAGTATTCTTGGTGAAATATGAATTATAATTCTTATTAAGACTAGGAATAGGTTTATCTTTCGATAAATGACACTCTGTCATAACAAGTACATCGCATTCTGTTTGAAGTGATTTCAGTGTTACTTGAAAAGTGTCAATATTTTTATATATACTCCTAATATTTTGCGTCAGTATGGTAAGATGATTTGTAGTAATAATATGTGTATAACATTCTTCAGGCTTACATACAAAGGCCTGGGAAATTTGAAAGTTGTCTATATCTGTACATGCTTGTAACGTATTATCCATTAATATAAAAAATTGTGTGACTAAGTATTTTATAATCGCGGTAAGAAGTCTGAATATTAAGAATATTAGAAATATTATTATAAAACGGACAATATAATGAAAATGCAGTAAGGATCCCTAAGAAGTTTGCATGCAGTAACATAATTAACATAAGGAGGACATGTAATATGTAAGTAAGAGTGTATGAGTGTTTTGTGTATTTAATATATAATAAATAATGCTTAGTGTAGATAATTATTGTAATTAAAAGATTTACATACATTAACATAATTGATGCAAAGGGGATGTGTAAAAGGTAAGTGTAAGTGTATGAGTGTTTTGTGTGTTTAATGTAAAGTAGGTATTGGTTAGTGTAAGTTATTATTAGTAATGTTACGTAACTAATTCTATGTGAGAACACAAAAATCTTAAAATAAAGAAATATCTTAATTACATAAAATAGTCATTTGTTAGATTCATACATATTCTTGATTTGTGATTCGCTTACAATTTTTATAATAGGAGAGTTTTCATCCTTTCGTACCATCACGTCACCAATGGATGTCCAACAGAACGCATATTTATTAGCTCTGGTGAATTCTCTTGCCAAAAAGAACAGTCTATTGCCTTTCTGTGTTAAATGGTCCGATAAAAAAATCGGTGTGTTATGGCCAGTCAATCCCAGGTGCTGTGCGTTAAGTTTGTTATTTTTGTTTTGGTTATTGAATTTTTTAGCGGCGCTCATTATATTTATCTTCTTTATATACGAACATAATTCCACAATAATAGGTTTTTTATCACCCTTGTTAGTCGTTCGATAGATATCTTTGATGTCATTTGTTTGTAGTTCTATATTAAGGGTAGTAGATAAATGGGTAACCATATTCATCAGAGATGTTTTTGATTCACCGTTAATCTTAGGAACATTTTTTATCTCTAAGGAGCACTTCCGTTGTGACTTTTGTAGGCCTTCAATTTGATTTTCTAAAATTTGTATGTATTCTTTATCCTTTTGTTTTTCGCGTTCCAGCAATTCCATTGATTTTTTCATGTCTTCGTATTGTGCAGACAGAAATGACAGTGATTCCTCAATTGTTTTAAGGGAAGACGTTAGTTGGGCCCTCTCACTATTTTGTTGAGACATCCATGTAGATAACATATCCTTAATTTCATTTTTAAACTCCGAAAATTCAGAGAGGATTTCTTCCGAGCGCTTACGCTTATTGCGGGTACTTGCAAAGCTAGTCTTCGGTGAAAATTCGTTATTAACATCCATTTGACGTAGGTTAGACTCGGAACTAGATTTCTCCGGTGTGCGTAACATTTTAAACGTAGCGTTGAACACAAGTACCAGGCTCGCAGAGATCAGAGGTAGTCGCAGCGACGCGTATAATGGGGGGAGGGTCCAAGCACCAGGCCTACCGCTCTCTGTTGTCTATTGGTCACAGGGCGGAGCTAATTAGCTGTCACTACTTCTTGGGCGGAGCTTAAGAGGAGGAGCTTGTAGGCTTCTTACCAGATCGGATGTCACTGCGCGACTGTGTAAAGAACTCCTGCGCAGCCATGCGCTCCTAGTATTTAAACGGATTTTAAATCACTTATTTTTAAGATTTATTAGTAAATTTACTATAACGGATCACTCGGTAAACACGTCTACACTTGACAGTGGTCCAGGAGGAAGAGGGAATACAATAAATATACAATCCAAACCAATTAGAAAATCGTAATTAAAATTTTCATTATCTATTACAAAAATATCCATAATTCTTTCAATATCTTTTATTTTTATTTTTAGTGTTACCATACCTTTCGTTTTCTTCTCACCATTAATAGTTTTTAAAGTTACCATTTGTATATTCCTTGGATTTTCTTTCGGCCGTATCTTCAATAATTTTGCATTAATTAATGAGACATTTGAACCTGAATCATAAATTCCAGAAACTTTTAAAATGTCATTTAATATTAACCTTACTTCTATTAATGGTGGTACCTCTAGTTTTTTGGATTATTCTCATTTAGTTCAATTTCCAATTCTGAGTTGTTTACGGTTTTCACAACTGCGTTTTGAATTTTCCCTTTAAACCAGCAATTTTCCTCACTGTGGTAACGTTTTCCTTTTTTCTCGTTAACACAAATTTGGCATGGTTTTTCAACTTTTTTGGATTTAGTGTCAGTAATACCTTTCTTATCATATTTATACTTCCCAACAAGGTGTTCCAATCTTCCTAATTCGTTATATAGATCTTCCGTTTGTTTTAAAGTCTCTCTATTAATTTTATCAGCTACATAATTAGGTAAGCCAAATGCTATGAGATCTATAAGTGTCCCAGTATCAATTGATTTTCTTACTTCCAATAATAATTTTTCTTTTTTTAGAGCATATTCAAGTAATGTACCTGCTTGGTATTTAAAGGCAAGAGCATATCTAATGGGAGACCATCCTTTATTTGCAAATGTCTCACAAAAATTTTTCTCCCATATGTTCCATTCTGATTCCACTGTGTTTTTCATTAGCATGCAGTTGTACCAATCAACACTGGAGTTTTCCAAAAAGTGTTTCAAAATTTCAATTCTTTTTTTATCTTCCTCGATTTTAAAACGTTTACATTCTGTCTTAAAATCCTTAATCCACTGGAAGGCGTTTGAATTTTTACCAGTGAATTTCTCTATCATAAAATCCTTAGCAATTTTGCCTAAATTTTGAGTCTCCGATTTTGATTGTTTTTCTTCAAGTAATTTCTCTAATAGCTTTTCTAATGTTTGATTTGAGCCACTAGATATAGATTCAGCATTAGTATTCTTTTCTAAAATCTCTTCTAAATAAATATCATTAAATTGTAAATTATTCTCTTCATCTAAATATGTTTTCGAAATTTTTTACCTTGGCATAATTTGGAGTCTTTATAATTTCATGGTGTAGATTTGCAGGTTGGTATTCAGCTGGTATACCAAAAATTTGTCCATCAGTTGTAGCTATCGATGTTATGCATAGCATGTTTGATTTTCCATCGCCTGATGATTTTACGGTAAAGTCAAATCTTAATTTTTCCATTAGTCTTGAAATATTTGCAGAAAATGTTGTTTTATAATAATATTTTATTTTATTCTTTATTAAATGGGGAGCAATAAAACAAAGACCTAATTATTGCGTTTCTTTATAGCAAAAGAAAACAACATTTAAAGTCTTTATTTCCTTCAACTTGAAATAAATTAAGAAATTAATAACATAAATATCTTATAACAGTAAATTCAAATTATTGACATTTTATACAATAATATTTTATAATATTTTTTTATGCCAACTTTGACATCTTGTATTATTTAAAAATATAATATAAAAACTTTTTAATAAAGAAATACATTTCTTTACATGTATATTATAATAAAATTCTATTCAAATCAAATCTGTACATTAAATATTTTTTGGAAAATCTAATGGAATAACCATATCTAGAGGCCAAAGCTATTGTTTTTAGAATTTTTGCCTGTCTGTCTGTTTGTCTCTCTGTGACCGCATCACGAGAAAACCACTGAACGGATTCGGATGAGATTCGGTATCGGGTCAATACATAGAATATTTTTCATTGTGGGAAAATATCTAATATCTGAGAAATCTCAACTAATCGTTACAAACCGGCTATAGAACATTACACAGTATGTGAAATCAATTTTAATTCCGGTCTTTAGATCGCGTGCGGAGCTGCGGGAAATGCTAGTATATGTTTAAAATTGTAGAAATATTAACATTTGTCACAGCTCCCCCTTTGGTAGTGCCAATGCGCTACTTCACTTTAACGGTCGATTGTCTCCAACTAAATGGTATTTCAAAGATTCGAGAGCTTGATTCACCGACCGCGAACAACAAAGGCCAGCTTTCGATGTGTGACAAAGGTACAAGTATTTGGCTTGAGCATGAACAAACAGATTTAAAAAGTATAAATCAAACAATTCTTACAAATAAATCTGTACAGAACGCATCTTGAGAGCACTTTTGGTTTTCCAAATAATGTAACGACGTAATAAAGAAAATGAGTATTGAGGGTTCGCTTATTTAATTTAATCATTCAAATTAAAAAAAATGATTTACAAAGGGTATATATTTTTAATTTAATTATTTAACAGTTTATTATTCACGCTTGCTACGCTCAGGATCATCCCTAAAAACGATAGGTTATACCTACTACTACAATTTTCAAAGATGAGATATTTTACCGCTGTAAAAAGTATCATATATGGTTTTCTCGTAATGTCACCACAGACAATCAGACAGACCCACAGATAAAATTTCTAAACACTATAGATTTGACCTCTATATTGATGATAATGATTATTTCGGTAAGATTTTCAAAAATATTAAGTTGGCTTCCGATCTATTAATTTAAAAGATTAAATTAACGTACATCAAACATCAATATGTCTATTTACATATAAACTAAAGATAATTGTAAGCATCTATAAATAACATATGTTTTAAATCTTATAAATATAAAATTCTCGTGTCGAAACGGCCTCCCCTAGATTTTTATTTTTTATTTTTTAGACAATTTTTTTCCTACAGATCAACCCAATGAGGTTGATTAGCAATTAAAAAAATGAACGCGGGCGAAGCCGCGGGTACAGCTAGTTATTTATATTATTGCCTTACTTGTTATTGAACTAAAACAATTAGTTAACAATATTCCTCTTAAAAACGAATGTAAACAGCTTTTCCTTTATAATGCTAATATAATTCCTTACAAATTTTAGTAGTTAGCGAGACGTAAATAAGGCATTTAAAATATTTTTCTTTCCTGCCCCTTGTCACAGTTTCACGTGCGGTCGTGTCACAGCCAACATTGTCATTTACAGTAGAAGTTATAGTCCACGTGAAATACCCCTTTTAAAACAATATAAACAGAGGTTTTAGGTTTTAACAAATATTCCATGATCGTTACAAATAGAAAATTTAAAAGCGTATAATATGTATGTATGATATGTATATTAGTTATAATACTTTAAAGTCATACTTTATATAAATCCTGACCGGGATAACCAGCAGAAATACTCAATGTACAAATTCGACTAAGAATTTTCTTATCTATACTAATATTATAAAGCTGAAGAAATTTTCTGTTTGTTTGTTTGGTTGAACGCGCTAATCTCAGAAACTACTGGTCCGAATTGAAAAATTTTGTGTTGGATAGTTTGTGTTTTTTTGATTTTCAGCCTTCAGAACGCGAGCGAAGCAGCGGGAACGGCTAGTATATAAATAATTGTAGTAAGAAAAGTTTACACAAGCAAAGGTAGCTAATGTTTCATAAGATTACGTTTGAGACTAAGTTCATAAAGTCCAAGAAATACTGCTCAACTTAACTGCACTTAAACACCGTAAGTGCATGAAGCTGTTACACTCCCTTATATTGTGTTTTCTGTTATGTGTTTATTACTCCGGGGTGTGTTTATAACGTGTAATGATCATAATTTCTTTATTTTATTAGGGGTTGTTTTACAATTTACCTTGTAAATTATAGAGACATACTTGGCACTTGCGTTACGAGTTTTTTTCTTGAGTACTTATATTGGTTATACTCAGAAAAAGTGTACATTTGACATTTGTAACTAAACTGATAGATAACGATACTGAGAATCTTCGTAACAAAACTGATGTCATAAAGCGTAGTATAGAAACAATTGTTTGGTTTAATAAATATTATTTACATTATTGTAATGTATTATTTACATTAAATAAAATAATGTATTTTAAAGTTACAAAAATTATAAACTGATTGTCGTGGACTGTATAAGAGGTTCAAATTCTTTTCTTGCTTGTTCGTTTATTCTTCTTGTTCTCGCCTCTTGGATGGCTGTCTGACGATGAATGTAGAGTGCTGTTGGCTCTACTGGCCTTTACAGCGTGGTGAGGCGGACAGAACGTCCTGCCTAAAAATGGAGCATGAAATTCGGGGGGCTTAGTGGGACTCTGAAGGAGTCGTATACGATTTGGGACCTCTTTCGCGTCGGCGAGAACGGTGATTGTGTGTACGGTGTCGGTGTGTGTTCCTAAAGATAAAGGCTAAATTACGTCTTTTGGTCGTCTGTGCCTATCTGTAATGTCATCTACGGGTTCGTAATTAGCGGCGTTTACTAATAACTCGGCAGTGTGCATTGATATTATTGCAAAGTACCTAGTTAATGAAAGTTGTTTTTATGTAGTCCCTAATGATCTCTAGCTGTAAGTCTTTGTGTAGGTCTACTGTGCACCAGGCTGCCTGTGGCTATGCGTATAAATCGGTTTTAGTTAAAAGTACTCAGCCACTCTTTTCTCAGGGTTCAACTCACTACTCCATTTTCGGAACCAATGCCCCATGATTATGACTGCCTTTTGAAGTCTTGAAACTATTCTATTAGTCCATATTGCTGGGGCATAAATGGCTGTGTCATCCGCATTGAGGGCGATGGTCGTAGTCTCATGCCTCGGAATGTCGATCGTGTAGAGTGTATAAAGTATCTCTCGTGTCTTAGCTTTGAGCCCTGAGGTACTACTGCCCTTATGGGGTGTGGTGTGGGAAATGTACCATCTACTCTGCAACGGAAGAAACGATTTGACAAATATTCTCGTTTGATGTGAACGAGACCATTTGGTACGCCCATTCGGTAAAGCTTATATAATAAATCGTTGTGCCAGATTTTGTCAAACGCCTTTACTATAGAAAAGAGCACACATGTGCCTACTGATCAATTAAAAATGTTAAAATGTCTATGTATGTGCTGCGTTAAGCGGTGCATTCCGAATTGTTCAGGAAATATGAGAGTTTTGGCCTATGCTATGGCCCTTTGTTTGGCTTATATTATTCTTTCGTTGATTTTACTTATGCGGTTTAGTAGTGAAATCGGTATGTAGCTAAAAAGGAGGTTGCGAGCCTTCCCTGGTTTGTGAATACCTATAACTATAGGTTCTTTCCATTCGTTTAATAATTTTATTAGGGATTCTATCTAAGGTGTCTTTCTAGTCTGAAGTGTCTTGATTATTGTTTAACCTCCTCTACTGAGGTTGGTGTAAGTTGGTGTTGTAGACACCAATTGGGTTTAATTCTACCTAAACAAGCCATTTGTTAGTTTGTTAGTGAGGTGAATGTAGCAGAAATGGCTCCTATTTTCTCATAGAATATAACGCCTTAAATGATGAGACTATTTCATCCAACGTGAGTGTCGTGACTCGTGTCTGCCCTGAAGGCACTGTGATATCTGTCTGCAATGAAGGCCTCTTGGGTAGACCCCAGCTTTGGGTACCCATGCGGTTCGCTCATACGTTAGTTGTCGGCACTGGTACCGGTGTATACATTTGGCATTGGCCTTTGTGTAGGGCGCGTACCAGAGTCCTGCCCTTGTGGTGCGCGGGAGCACCCACTATAATTCGCGTGAGTTCCCTGCTCTCCGCAGAGAACTGCTCAAAGAGGCGTCTGGTACGGGTTCCCTACGCGGGCAGTCCGAAGTCCCGTGGTCCCCTAGACACTTTACACAACGGGGGCGGGCAAAACAGTTTCTGACCTAATGGCAATATAACTGCCATCGTTTGCTGTCTCGCTCGATTCCAAGTTTATTTGAGTTTGACTTTGTTGCCGATATTGTAGCGTGAATCCGTCCTAATAGGAGTGCGCTTGCCTAGAAGGTACCTATTCACTCTTGTCTTGAAGGTACTCAAATTAAAATAATAGTAATTGTTTTTATTCGGAACAATATAGGAACCATTTTTTGTTAGTATACACCTTAGATAATACAACTTATACACTAGGGTTAGTAACAAATACAAACAAAACATAACAAAAGTGATTGACAATGGTTCTGCCTGAGATGCCTCAGCACAGGAGCTCTCGTGTCCTCAGCCACGATTTTCAGGATGCTATTTATGCTCCCCCGAATCCTTATCACATGCGAAGCTACCTTTTTCCTGATGATAGCATGGAAACCATCTGTAAGCGATTGGGTAAACATCCCAGAGGCACTACAGAAACGAGGGAGTTTCAACATCATCCTGAAAAGATTATTATATTGGACACGCAGTGCATTTAGCGCCCCGCGCGAACAGCTGAACCACAGACTTCCCGTGTACAAGCCTTGACAGTACGCTAAATTATAGTTCGCAGGAAACACGGCTGCTGTGAGGTTGCGCCACGCCTTGTCATGTCTAAATCGATGTCAATGTTTCTAGTGCTGCTCTTTTAGCGGCTTAGTGGTAACAAATATTGCGCTGTAGGCGCAGGATGTGGTGAAGGCACTGACACTCTGAAGGAGCAGAGGACGCTGTTGGCAGCGGGTTTACAGAATACACGTGGGTTGCGAAAGGCAGAGTATGCTTCATAGACACGGGTTGTGGCACAGATGATCCGAGTTTGTCTTTAGATTTCTTTGAGAGCTCTACAAGCTCTTAGTTCACTACAATGTACACTAACACTTCTCTGGCAACGCTAGACTCACTTCACTTATACTGTCTTTCCACTGCTACGCTCTGTAGTACGTCTGCTCAGCTCGATGTTGCTGTCCGGAGTGAATGCATGCCGTACATATTTTTCCTGAATGTAGAGTGCGGTTAGCCCTATTGGCCTTAACTACGTTACCGGGTGTGGAGGCGCACAGGCTAGAAATGGACTATGAAGTTCAAGTGGTGTAGTTTTGTAATGGCACCTCCTGCGAGGTTCGGACCACGGCTTACGAAACTATCGAATGGTATGGAGACAGCTTAGGGGGACTCTAAAGGAGTGCTATATGACTCACACACGCTTAGGTGTTGACAAGTCATTACAAACAAACACCGTAAATAAAATAGGCGTGGCCTATTTCTAACTACACACAGTAGTTTAACTGTTAACAATCTAATAAAAGGGGCATGGTTTAAAACTAATGTGTTCGGGTACGATCGTGAACGGTCGGCTGCTACCGCTCGTGGTCGGGTGCCGTCGTCGATGACTCGCCGGCGGATGTAGTACTACGTTCTCCCCATAGCGTAGCGCTGCGCGCCTCATTCTTCATCAGCACGATCAGCACAACGCGTTTAGTGACGGGACGATTGAAGCCGCCGCTCTTCGTTCGAACGTCTGCACCTCGTGCGTCACCGTCGAGTAGGCTCGTTTCACGATGCCCATAAGTTACATGTTACGTGACAAGATGGGGTTAACCATCATCATGATGTCTCCCGCTTGCAGAATCTTTGTCTTGTTCGTTGGTCCACCGATAAGAATGAGAGTGGGAGGTACTCTCGCACCCATCTTCGCCAAAAATGATCAGCAAGCGCCTTGCTGGCTCCCCTCACGTGTGTGCATCGGTCGTCGTCTTTCCATGGCCCGGTTGTAGGCAGGCTAGCAGATGACCCCAGCAGGAAGTGGTTAGTGGCCTCCCTGATTCGGGGCACCTCGGGGAATGTAGCACCACTCCATACAATGCAGAAGTCGTTCCTCCTTCACCGCTGGTTTTATTCTTGGTAGACAGCCCGTATGGCAATACAAGTCAGCAGAATGGGATGAGATGCGACACTTTTTTGCATCCTTCACTTGGCGGCAGGTCTGCTTCTCTTCTTCCGATCCGTCGAGTTGTGCGGATGCTATAACTGATATGATGCATCAAGCAATGGAATATTTTATTCTCTGATGAGTCTCTGAGTTCTCTGATGTAACCGTCGGTGGCAAAGCTCGCCCATGGTTTAATGCTGAATACACCTTTGCTGAAAAGCGTAAGCATTCGGCCTACCTTGTCTGGGTTGATGCTCGAGACCGCAAAACTCCGGATGTAAGATCCAAGAAGAGAGCCTTTAACTTAGCCGCCAGGTCCTACAAAAAGACATTAAAGAAGGCTCGTCTTGACCGAATTACACATTTTGGCACAAAGCTCTCTGCCCAACCATCTGGCAGCAGATCTTTTTGGTCGCTTGCCAAAGCGGTCGAGACGAACTTCTGTCGGTCCTCACTGCCACCGCTGGTAAAATCTGACGGATCCCTGGCTCATACAACAAAAGACAAGGCGTCTTTACTTGCCTCCCTTTTTGCCCAAAATTCATGTCTAGACTCTGGTAATGCTATTCTTCCACATCTACCTCACTGCGGGATCTCAATACCTGAAAAAAAGAGGTAAAGAGAGTTTTGTGTCGTCTATATGTGAATAAAGCAAGTGGTCCTGATGGTATACCAGCGATAGTGCTTAAAACATGTGCTCCCGAGTTGTCTCCGATACTGACACGTCTGTACCGCCTTTCTCTTAGGACTGGAATAGTACCTAAATCCTGGAAGCTTGCCAACGTGCAACCAGTGCCCAAGAAAGGTAGCCGTGCTGACCCTGCCAATTATCGTTCGATCTCAATCACCTCCATACACTGCAAGATTATGGAGCGTGTATTGAACAATCGACTAATGGCATAGCTTGAACAGAATGATCTCCTCAATGATTGACAATATGGAATTCGCCGGAATCGGTCGACTGGGGACCTTCTAGTGTATGCCAATCACACCTGTGGCGAGGCTCTTGAGCGAAACGGGGAGGCGATCGCGGTCTCCCTCGACGTCTCAAAGGCCTTTGACAGGGTCTGGCACGCTAGCCTCGTAAGCAAGTCTCAGTTTTTCTCAGCAAGTTTCAGTCTTTGGTATATCTCCTGGCCTGATCAACTGGATTAAAGATTTCCTGAGGGTTGAGGGTTGTTCATCACAACCCTTAAATACCAACTCAGGGGTTCCTCAGGGGTCTGTTCTCTCTGCTACCTTGTTCCTGCTTCATATCAACGACCTGCTTACACCCGGTATCCATGGGTACGCAGACGACAGCACAGTTGTAGAGAGATACCTGCCAAATCCTCGAGCCAGTAGAGATCAAATTTAGTCCCAAAGAGAGGCCATGGTAGAGCGGTTGAATCTCACACTCAGGACAGCCTCCACTTGGGACGATACCAATCTTGTGAGTTTCAATGCCACCAAAACACAGGCGTGCCTATTCACCACAAAAAGGAGTCCTTTTATCTTGACTTCTACTTTCCGAAATGTGCCTCTAGAATACACTGACCGTCTGCAGTTGTTGGGAATGGACATTAGCCCCAACATGAACTACGGGCGGTTCATCGCGTCCAAGGCTAATGTAGCACCGAGGAAAGTTGGCATCCTCGCAAAGGTCCGACAGTATTTCACGCCGAGACAGCTTCTTAATCTATACAAAGCTCAAGTCCGGTCGTGAGTAGAATACTGTAGTCACATATGGGCTGGTGCTGCAAAATGCCATCTGTCAGCCTTGGACTCGATTGAGAGGCGTGCGCTGAGGCTTATTGGTGA
Organism: Boloria selene; assembly: GCA_905231865.2. Classification (NCBI taxonomy): domain Eukaryota; kingdom Metazoa; phylum Arthropoda; class Insecta; order Lepidoptera; family Nymphalidae; genus Boloria; species Boloria selene. The sequence continues at coordinate 1,981,937 of HG993145.1, forward strand.
CCCTACCCTGGTAAAAGCCAACTTGCAAAGCCTCGATCACCGACGTAGGGTTGCCAGCCTTTGTGTATTCTATAGGTTGCATTTCGGAGAGTGTGCGCAGGAATTACTCGACTTAATTCCCCCATCCCCTTTCCATCATCGGACGACTCGACGAAATTCTGGTCTCCATCCTTATGTCGTGGACATTCCACCAGTCCGGACGAAGCGTTTCGCTTCGTCATTTATTATACGTGCGGCTAAGGATTGGAACAACCTGCCTACGTCAGTGTTTCCGTCCGATTACAATATGGGTGTCTTCAAGGCAAGAGTGAATAGGTGGCTACTGAATTAGTGTGACTTACCATCTCCGACTGCGTTTCCACTTACCATCAGGTGGAACGCAGTCAAGCACTAATTTAGAATAAAAAAAAAGGTTACATTTTGGAGAGTGCGCGCAGGAATTACATGATATTTTAATTTCCCCATCCCCTTTCCATCATCGGACGACGCGATAAATGACTAGTCTCCATCCTTATGTAGTGGACATTCCATCCATCCGGACGAAGTGTTTCGCTTCGTCATATATCATACGTGCGGCTTAGGATTGGAACAACCTGCCTGCGTCCGAGTTTCCGTCCGATTACATTATGGGTGTCTTTAAGGCAAGAGTGAATAGGTGGCTATTGAATTAGTGCGACTTACCATCTACGACTGCATTACCGCTTACCATCAGGTGGAACGTAGTCAAGCACTAATTCAGAGCGTAAAAAAAAAGTCCGTTGTCCCCTCCTCTAAAGTTGGTGACGATGTCTGAGTGAATGGTGTTCGGCCGTCCTCTTCTAGCTGCCACTCGTCTCAGCGCCATGATCGCCGAACTCGTGGACAGTGATGGGCGATCTCCAGATGCACGGCACGCGATTTGAGACACGTGAACAGCGCTTCCCACCGCTTCTCTCGATATCTGCCGATCTTCACTATCATCGGCCCGAAGTAGTTCATTCCAAAGTAATCGAATGGTTGTTGGGAAAGTACGAACTACACGTTCTCGATTGGCGTGACCCCAGCGCAATGTTCTCGTAGTACAAGGAGTATCCTAATGCGTTGGCCTTCATCGAGGATAATAGGTCATTTCATCTGGAGGGGCGAGGTGGCAGATCCTATACGGCCTCTTACACGCAGCACATCATCCTCCAGTACTGGATCCAGTCGAAAAAATCTGCTCGTCTTAGGTGGTGGACGATATGCTTTAATCCGTAACATTTCTTCTTTAAAGCTGACCGCGTTCAGCTTCTTCGATGTGACAATGCTTCATCCTGTAGCTCAACGTTGACACTTGTTCTCAAATGTCAATACTCTAGCTGCTCTCACCAATGTCTCCGATTTTGAGAAGAGAAGCGTGCAGGATCCGGTAGCCACTCGTCGTCTTGCTTGAACTGCTTGTCCTCCTCAGTGACGTGCAGCTTTTTCTCCTCCGTTATGTGCAGCAGACCTTCCTCTTCTGTTAACGATTTTTTAGAAGACAGTATATCTTGAGAGTGATGTGATCGCCGCCAGGCTATTTCAATATATAGAATTATTGTTAATTTGCAATTTCATTTGAAAAGAGAGAGAGAGAGAGATAAACTTAAAATAATAATATTAGTTCCGCCGAGATTCTTTCGCAAGTTCTTTTCAATTCAGAGGCTTCTTTTTTCCGAACTGATCGTTCCGTAAGAAATTGCAAGAATTTTTATGCTGAATAAAATATTTAGTTTTGATTTGATTTATCAGATATGCCCCTTGAGCGGGTTATAGTTTTTCTGGCCGCTACAGAAATTCCAGCTCCCGCAACAGTTGGTCATGCAATGGCTTCTGGTGATAACCCCGAGGGCGCGATAATGCGTTTTATTTTGTCATCAGTGGCGAGGTGAATTCATCCAGTCGGTGTCCCACCACACAAACTATCGTGCTGGCTGATCCTCAGGTCGAATCTCACCCGAAGGATTATCTCCTGTATGTCAGCGTGGTATCCACCTGCCCTTCTTGAAAGCCTAACAATATAAGCGACGTTAGCAGATTAGGTCCCTCCAGCAGATGGTCGTAAAGGCTTACACCTCTGCTAAAGGTATCAGCAGACATCACTCGAATGTTCTGTGCCGTCGCACTACACTGCGTATTTCTTCTCCAGCAGGTTGTCTACCTGCTTGACGTATTCTGGTTGGAGGAGCTTCATATTCTTAACTATTCTTGTGTCTCTTCCCGTCCATCCCCACCAGGTGTACTGTGACCAGCTGACTATCTTCCTCGTGCTGAGACATGGAATCCTCCTATCTCTAAATACACACAGTAGTTTAACCGTTAACGAGTTAATAAAAAGGGCGTGGCTTAAAACAAATGCGTGTCGACGACTCGCCGTCGAGTGAAGGCCGCCTTCGACTTTTGTCCACAATACTGATGTTAAATAAATTATACTATTAAAACATATTGAATGAAAGAAGAGCTAGGTAGACAAGGACGCCGAGATACATGAGGTACTCCAGATTAACACAGCCAAACAAAAATATAAACACCGCCTTAAAAAATCTACCAAATTACCTGGCATCTGTGCTGCTGTATATAAGCTACTACACACGCTTGAAGCGATACGATATCAAAGAGCTAGATCTTAGACACTTAAAAAGGTAGCTACCGCTGGTAAGCACCTCTAACAAGAAATAGGCCCACATCCCACAGGCCCACAAGATCCGCTTATAGTCTAAAAGAGACTGATCGCAGATATCGCTAATAAAAAAAAAGTAATAATGGTTAAATGGAATTTTAACAAAAATAATATATAAAGTTGGTTTCAGACGTTCTCTATATTTTTTGTCTCTCGGCGTGTCTACTGAAATAAAATTTCATTTATAAAGTCAAATATTCGCGTAAATTCAAGAAACTATTAAATTAGATCACCATTTACCTACAACATGTATTTTAATATTTTTGCTCTGAAAAAAATATTTTATAATACTACATAAAATAATTATTTATTTGTTTTTATGAACTAAGCTTAAAAAATTTTCAGTTTCGTAACGTCACGCAATATAACAAACCTGAGAATCAATTCTGAGAAATTATAACTTTAAAGAGGGTTTTCACGTTAACCGTGTATTACACAAAAAAAACACTGAAAATAGTTATAATTGTTGGATAAAATATAACAAAAGTATTTAGTTATTAAAAGAAAATTATAAAATATTTACCAAAATAATAGTCGTTTATTACCCTGAGACATTTTTTTAAAAATATTTGTTTGAGAAAAAATCATGAGTGAACTATGACAATGAAAATACAAAGACCGCAGCAATAACAATTTTAACGTTATTACTAGTACAGCCAATACAGAAAAAATATTTCTACTCTTTTAAATAAATTCTTTCTAAATTTTATTCTGCGTAACTCACCCTGAGTAACAAAATGACATAATTTTAGGACATACATTATTTTATTAAAATATTTTTTTCCTTTTATGATTTACGAATAAATTTATTCTAATTTAATTGATTAGTTTAGCAAATATAATATGGGTATACACAATGTTAGATAAATCTATTATTATTCGTAACAACCAGTCTCTGAACAAGTAAAACGGTCATTGAGACATTGAAAAAATGTATAGAGAGATAATTTTTAAGAAAATTAATCTCAAAAAAAAAGTATGGTTTAATGTAAATTATAGATATAATACTAAAGAAATCAGTTTATTAATAGATAAATATAGCAACAAAGGCATTTCTTTTTATTATATTTGTAAAATATGACATTTATAGAAGTATGAAGTAGCGGGACAAGAAAAGATGACAAATGTACACTTTTTCTGAGTATGACCCTATACCGTTTAAACTTTAATCTATACTAATATTATAAAGTTGAAGAGTTTGTTTGTTTGTTTGGTTGAACGCGCTAGTCTTAGGAAGTACTGGTCCGAATTAAAAAAATCTTCTTGTGTTGGATGGTCCATTTATCGAGGAAGACTATTTCTTTTCATTTTTAGCCTCTAGAACGCGAGCGGAGCGAAAAAGGCTTATAGTAGTTAATAAGTAAGTATTATATTTACAAAGTACGAACATAAATAACATTTAAACTTCAACAATAATCTAAACAATATAAAATTCTAACTGAATCGTATCTGTAAATAAAATATTTTTCTCTTAAAATCTTATTAAAATAGTAATTATTCCCGATAATGATAACCCTACGAGAAATCCACTAAACTGATTTTGATAAAGTTTTATATGATAATAAATGGTTAACCCAATCAATATATAAGACACTTTTTACTTGAAAATGTCTAATTTCTAGACCATCTCTCTCTTAACTCATTCCAGGTACGAGTAATAGGGCTAGCATACTCTTAGTTATTTTTCATACATAAAAATCCTTTATAAAAGTTTTAGTAGAGTTAAAACTTAGAATACACCGTTGTTACAAAATTCAGTTTTAGAATATTACATTTATAAAATGGTTCAAAGGCTCATTTTTTCGTTGTCCCAGTATATGAAACTTTATTACTTCACAGTTCTGGGCAGAAGTACATTATTTTATTAAGAGAGAGGAATTTTCTTGATGAAATTTGAAGTTTCAAAATTGTTTTTGTTCATAAATTAGGTTAATATCGCAGTTATTCTCAGTACATTTTGTTATTTTTAAACAAGTATAAGGAAACAAAAATTCTTTGCTTCATTGTTATTTAATGTCAAATATATTAACTTTATTTTAGAAACAAGTGTGTATGGAGGAAGTCGTGAAATTCAATTTCGTACAGTGAAACGTACTACATAAGAAATAGGTATGTGTATATTATGCCTAGAAGACATTTTTTAATCATATAGTGTTTTAAATTTTATTTTAGAAAAATCTTGAAGAGAACATATTTAATATATTTATTTGTAATGCACTTTAAAGAATAATAAAGAAAAATATTGTTTTTTTATTTTTAAGGACTTCAAAAACACTTTAAAAGTCACTATTCTACAAGTTTAACTCATTTGATTTGGAATACGCATACATCGCATCACTATTGCCTAATTATATCGAGTATATAATATATTTGAACAATAATACCATCTATTTTTGAAGTTAGTCAAAAATAATAAGCAGTTTATCCTTGTAGTATGAGCTTTACAATACATATTTCATATTTCCCCTTAAAAAATTATTGATGATAACGACGACAGGGTGTAAAATATAACCCCGTTAAATTTAGTTACTTTGCCGGCATCCGATGTTCAATTTTCGTCAATCTTGTAATCTCATCGTGACCTTTCGTGATTATTGCTATACCTAAAATGTTGCTAGTGTATTAAATTACATGCCATGTAGTCACACTTTTACTGCTCTGAAGTTGAGTTTATATAAAAAACGTGCAAATGTAATGACTGAATGAATGTAATAGTGAATATTCTTAAACGCTTTTATTAGCTTTACTTTAGTCCAAGATTCCGATGTATAACGGAATTAAAAATCGAAAGGAGCAAATTTTTCGTGACTTTTATACTATTACTAGCGACCCGCCCTCGCCTCGGTCGGGCTCTTCCCTAGATTTAGCACAGGCAAAGCCGCGGGATCTGCTAGTTATGCATATAAACCTTTCTCTTGAATCACTCTATCTATTAAAAAAAACCGCATCAAAATCCGTTGCATAATTTTAATGATTTAAGCATACATAGGGACATAGGGACAGAGAAAGCGACTTTGTTTTATACTATGTAGTGATGTGCGAATCATTTCTATTATTTTCTAGCATGGTTACCACTTCTCTTACGGTGAAAAAATCGTGAGGAAACCTGCACGTTTAAGAGAATCTAGCAAGTTTTTGAAAGCCATGTGCAGTCTGACAACCCGCACTTTTCCAGCGTGGTGGACTATGGCCATATCCCCCTAGTATTGCCCAGCAGTGGGATGTTAAAAAGGGCTGTATACTATTTTTAAAAATATTTATAAATAAAATTGCATTTGAATGTGTGTTCTTCTAATAAATTAATTTTAAATAAAGTATATCTTTCATAATAACTGGCAGAGAGCGAAATAGAAAATATAGTTGAATTTCAAACAAACAATACAATTTCTGCTTTGTAGTTGCACAAACTAAACAGTTGTCAGATTTCCCTCCTATTGTTCCCGAATTCAAGACAATGGCAATAATACATGTTGTGTACAACAAATTGTTTTAATAAGTTCTTCGTTGCTATTAGGATTGCCACAAGTTATTACGTTTTAGGAAATAAAAATTCTTTATTACCTAAAAAGATTTTAGATTATTATAAATTTCTATTAATTACGTTAAATGATTTATCCCCAAAAAATTTTTCAGTCTTTAGTGTCCCACTTCTGGACAGTATTTTCTTTTCCACTATATTATTATCAAATATTTTTTGGTAAATGTCTTTTTTGACATATGAGCACATCATCTCTATTTGATTCATGATGCCTAAGAAAATACAGAGCCCTCGATATAAACTTAAACAAATAGTCAAAATTGATTAAATAAGCCAGATATCTAATATTACCTAATAATATAACTCTTAATATAACCTTTATTGATAGATAGCTTTCACAGTGGAGACCTCGGCAACGTACGGCTACGTAAAGTGGCGGTTGGATATACGTATATGTAGAGCTGGAGTTCGAGCTCATGTCGTGCATTAGAACTTAGGAGAGGCTGTATACAGCAGTGGGTATACAGGATAATAAGATGATGAAGATGAATTACTGTAAAACTGTGTAAGCTCATATTCTCGTGGAACTAGCACAACAATGCTAGCAAAGTTCTTCTGTTTAACCAAACATCGTATTTTGGGTAAGACATGGAAGGGTCTTGGGCCTTCTAGTTAGTTACCGGTAGATATGATACTAAAGAAGTATGGAGTGTTTTCAAATATAATATATAATATATTTAAATAGTAAAACATACTAAGTTATATGGACACCCCGCCCGACCTAACATTTAAACCGTTGCATCTCGAAACTAGATTCAAAGACTTGTGTCAAGCGAACTGCAACGTAGGTTTCCGCAAAGTTTACAACTTTATAAGAGAATAATTCAAGAGTATCGAAAAGGAAGTAAAGCAGGATTCTAGGCGCTTTTATTTTTGTTTATTCAAAAAGAAACTAACTTTATCGATAGTTCAAGTCGTATTTTATTGTAGCAAGACTTGACGAATTATTTAGGTTATGCAGGGGTTATGCGGCAAATAATATATATAATGTAAATACAATATATACCGAATGGCTTATCGTCTATTAATTTTTGTTTTTAGCTTCAAAGGTAAACGAAATTTAAAAATTAATTTAAATCTCTTAAATCCGCTGTAAAATCAGGTTAAACTTCAGCGAGCTAAAGTAGTCAATTATCGAGGCACTGTATGCTGAAGTAGATTAAAAATACTGATTTCAGGATTTAAAAATAAAAAATTCAGCAGTATATTCTGCTAGTGACTTAAAATTTGATTAAAAAAATATAATGAGGAACAGGATAATACATTATACTAGAGATTCAGCCTCACTCCGCTCGGGTTCGTCCCTAACACAGACAGACAGACAAAAAAATTGTGTGTGTACTTATGTACAGTGTACACGCGCTACAAGTTATACTTCGTTGGCATCATTAAATAATACATACTCATTTTCGCAATTAGCACCCCGAGAAACCTCGAAAATGACACCCATGTAATTGTTTAAAAAAACCAGATGTCCGCCATCTTGGATTTGAAAATGGACCTCCTTTTCGTAATCAGCACCCTGAGAAACCTCGAAAATGACACCCATGTAATTGTTTAAAAAAACCAGATGTCCGCCATTTTGGATTTGAAAATGGACCTCATTTTCGTAATCAGCACCCCGAGAAACCTCGAAAATGACACCCATGTCATTGTTGAAAAAAAACCGGATGTCCGCCATCTTGGATTTGAAAATGGACCTCATTTTCGCAATTAGCACCCCGAGAAACCTCGAAAATGACACCCATGTCATTGTTGAAAAAAATAACTTCAAAAAGGCTAAAAACTATAGATGCGGCCTTTGTATTTATAATAACAAATATTTCAATGAGATTTTTCAAGAAACAATGTAAGGCATTTCCAATTAATTTGAGGTATAATGTACATACATATTAAATGGTTAATAGTTATTGAATATTTTATATTTCGATTAGGTATATTCTCTCCTGCGTGAGTATGAATTACATTTCTAACCAAATTAACTAATTTTACAAAGGGAACGTATTTAAGTGGAAAATTAATTATAGTTAGTCGTCAAACGTATATCAACAAATTAATAGTGGTTAGACCATTCATCTTCGATGAACCATCATGTAAGTAATAGGTTATCTATACATATAATAAAATTCTAACTTAGTCGCATCTGTATATTGAATACTAGCTGATACCCGCGACTTCATCCGCGTTCCTTGAAATATTAACAAAGTTTTCCGCATGCGCGCTACGCCGCTTGCCCCACTACTCCGCGAGAAGGAAACATACATCACTGAAAACGCAGTGCATATACAAATCGTTGTTTCTTGAAACTTTAATAACTTTTTTATTAAATGAAGATATCGCAATAATTTTTTTTGATAAGGACCAAGTGTTTAAAAAATAAAACTTAGAAAGTTTCATTGAAATCTATCCCGTAGTTTTTCCGTGATGCGCGCACAACTGCAGACCTCTATCATTTTATTTATATAGATTTTTTTGAAATTTTTGTTTAAATAGTCATTATTAGCGATACATACGCCGAATCTATAGTTTTAAGATTTTTCGTCTGTCTGACTGTGACCACATCACGGAAAAACCACTAAACAAATTTTAATGAAGTTTGGCATGATGATAGCTGGTTATCTGGATTAGCATATAGGATACTTTTTACTGCTGTAAAATATCTAATTTCTAAGAAATCGCAAGTAACTGTTAAAAAACAGCTGTAAAACATCACACGGTACGTGAAATTTAAGAATTTAGTTTTCGATCTTTTAACGTGGGCGGACCCGCGGGAATACTAATCAATTATATAAAAATAATGTATGTATATTTTTAATATATATTTATGGTTGTTTGGTATATAATTTATCAAATTTTGTATACAGCTTTTTTTAACGTTCAACTATTGGACTTCCTTCAATACGAAAGGAATCAGGCCATAATCCACCGCTGGCCAAATGCTGATTAGCAGACTTCACGGTGTCTTACGAAAACTTGTAAAGTACTCTCAGATATGCAGGTATTCTCACGACAATCATGTCGGAAACGATTCGCACATTAAAATATCAGAGGTGCGATACTCGGATTTAAACCCACTTCGCTCGATTAGCTGCTTCGCCATACAAGCACGTTACCTACGTTACATACTGGGCTACCACCGCTTTTTAAATCAAGTTACGTATATAAAAATATTTTTATGTGTATATTATACGATAAAATTACTTTAAGTGCCTATTGAAATAAACAAAGGGAATATATAAAACTAGTTTTATTCATAAAACCACCATTTCAGAAGCGCAATCATTACTATGTACGTGTCAAGTTGGAAGGAAATAAATAGCCTAATTTGTATTTTAAATGGCCTACAAGACTGGATGGATGCCAGCTCGTAGCAGTACATATTGAGCAATATCATAGTAAATAAATCACTAAGTATTACAGTGGAACAGTCGTTTAAATAAGGCTTTATTGACATTATGCTTGAGGAAGTTATTTGGAAAATATAACATTCCCTATAAAAAAGTGAAAAGGTGACATTCTCGCTTGGGAAATTAGGTAAAGCGGGTTCAAAATGAGGCTCTTACCTCTAATATTCTTTTGAATAATTTTCAACATCATTACTACTTACCCTACGGTGAATATAAGTGAAAATATAGCAAGTGTCCAAAGGCATATCAAGAGTTAGGTAAGTTCGCCAAACTCTACTTAGCTAAGTATATAATTTAATATTTAATTTAAAATATCCATATTTATTATACACTGAAATAATTTAATTTAATTTTTGTTTAACCGCAACTGCTGGCACAAAATTAGTTATTAATTTTCATATTACTAAATCTTAATTTCTTAATTTTTTAATTTTAATTACTAAATTAATTAATTAATTATTATTTAAATAATTAAAATTTAGCTAGCGTGTTGGACTAAGGTCTGTTCCCAGTTTTATTGTAATCTGTTAAGACCCCCGAATGATTAGTCTCGATCTCGGTCGACTAATAAAAAAAATAAGTTTAGATGGTAGATTCTACCACTGTTTTAATAGTTAAGTTTAACTATTAACTACAATTCTTATGTCCCGACATTTGCCAGCTTGCAAGAGAAACTTAAGATTATACGAATCTGTGGCTTGGTTTAGTTTACTTAGTTGGTGTAGTTTAGTATTAGATTAGGTAGATAAAGAAAGGATTAACTTTAAAATAGCATCTTATCTAAGTTTTCTGATCCTTTTTCTTTTTTTTTGTATGAATGTAATCATAAAAATACACAGAAGTCTTCAAAGTTAAAGTTAATACGAAAAGCGTGGATTTAAAATTTAATTAATTGTTTATTGTAAAGCACTTACATATCTACTACGTTTGTGTTTTTAGTAACATAATAATATGTAAAAAGAATTAAAATAATAAACTAAATGGAAAAAAGTAGATGTTAGTAGTATTGTTCGTTTCAACGACATTATTGAAATAAATCCATATTTTTATGTAGTCAATTAAACTACACAATAAATAAAAATGAAAATTAATTTTACAATTGCACAGAATAAAAGTCTTAGTAAAGTAAAACTTCAAGAACAGTGTGAAAAATTAAAAAGAAGTGATTTTAGTCTTTATAACAATGAGCAGATGGGTTACAATCGCATGAGTATTTATTTAAATTTTCATACCGTTTATTTTTTGTGGTAAAAGCAAAGGACACGCTACAGTTTTCTTCAAAGCCATCAATTTTTTTACCACAGACAAGTGACAAATTATATCTGATCCTTGAGAGTAGCGCTAAATTAAGTTTTGCTATGTCATTTGCCACGACGTCATTTATTTAACACCATGAAGACTAAAGTTTTAAGCTTTAATTAAAGCTAAATCGAACTTCGAAAGCTTTAAAAAAGGTCATTACTTTATTAATACTAATATTAATATTAGTTTGTATTTTGTATTGTATTTACAAGTAATTTCAAGTCTCTACATGGAAGGAAATCTTTTATATTGTGTACAATTCATTTGTATTTTGTTTTTGAAAGTTTTTGAAACTTTGTCTTAATTTTGTTGCATTACACGTTGTGAGAGAATAAGTGACTCACTCACTCGGATTAGTCCTTACGTTAGATAGTAGACATTACTCAAGGTGAAATATTTTCCTGCAAAAAAGTATGTAATATATTGGTCAATCAAGAGAATATAATTCTAAATTTCATCAAATCTAACTAGTGCTTTATTCTTGATGCCGTAATAACTGGAGACAAAAATGCTAAAGACTAGATTCGACGTCTGTCTCAGTAATAACAACTATTTCAATAAGGTTTAAAAACATTTATTTCACAAATTTTTATATGTAAAAATCAGAAATTACAGCGTTATTTGGTATATATTTTGTAATTTACATTATGTATAATTAAACTTTAAATCATTCTGAAGTATGTGTTTGTCAGGAAAAAGCGTGTACAACACTTTTGACCAAATTAAAAAATAACATTTTAATGGGAATTTTTAACGGTTTCAAATAAAAAAGGGTCTTTATAATATTAATAAAAGGGAGGGTCAAAATGTTTTAAATTCCAATTAACGCTTATCAATATTCGACAGGAAATTAATAGAATATTTTGTAGACATAACAAGAAATAATATATATTTTATATGTATATATAAGTAATGATTAGAATATTGAATCATTTCTTTTATATATCCGAGTAAAACAGCATATTCTTTTCTCTTACCTTTCGTATTTAGGTGTCATTATATTATACATAGTATAAAACAAAGTCGCTTACCGCTGTCTGTCTGTCCCTATGTATGCTTAGATATTTAAAACTACGCAAGGGATTTTGATGCGGTTTTTTAATAGATAGAGTGATTCAAGAGGAAGGTTAATTGTATAACTAGCGGGACCCGCGGCTTTGCTCACGCTAAATCCAGGGGCGAGCCCGAGCTAAGCGAGGTCGTGTCGAAAGTAAGAAATATAATTACATATTTCATTCTTTAACCCTTCATAAAGTTTAAATACATGTTCAGTACAACATTTATATGAGAGTTAGAAACAGTTGAAACTATTTCGTCTTCACTTGAAAAAAAAAAGTGTATTAACAGAAATCATTATTTATTTTGATGCATAATTATTAAAAAAACATTTAATTTTAGAGATCTTTGATATTGAATCGATCAAGTAAAACTTTACGTATGTTCATTTATGTATATAGATTTAACTAAGCATTAAGCCCGAGCTTTCAAAAAGCTTCATGTAATCTAGTCAAACTTTACTATATCCAATACCAGCAGTAACAACTTGGTTGAACAGACTTAAAGTTATAGAACTTACCTAAGCTTTCCATATTATGTGTTCTAATAAGAAGCGGGAAATGTGTTTGTATGGTTGGAAATAATTTAGAACCCGATTAAAATGGAAACTATATCTTTTGTGCGTTTGTAGTGTCTACATGTCTGAACTCCTTTTAAATGGCTCGTCCGATTTTGATGAAACAGACACAAAACTGTTTGAAGTGGATTCGAGAATGGTTTAGCCATAATCCGGTCCAATACAAAATGTTTTTTTTTAACAAAATTAACTTTTTTTTATAAAAAATCATAAAAACGGTTCAGATTATTACAATTACGTTTGAATCATTCGGATTTAATTTTTTTCGAATTTTCAGGACAACGTCTGTCCAAAATTCCGGAAACACGAGTCGAACAAAACTGCGCTTTTATAAAATTGGTTAAAAAATATTATTTTAGTACGAAATTTTATAAATTATATAGGTTAGGGTAAAAGTCGTTTCTGATATATGAGTCAAATACAAAAAAAATATCGTGCAATCGTTTTCTCGCTTTTCTTCTGTAGGTCGTTGTATAATAGGATATACATATAGCCTTTCTTAATAAAATTATTAAAAAAATAACGTAAAAACATCAAATAGGACCGATAGATCGAAAAATTAGCGTATGTATACAAACAAACAGATTTATCAGCGTTACGTTAGGTTACATTACCTTAAGGATGGGATGTCGGGTAAAGATGTCAATTGTCGTTATTAAGGGTAAGTATCTCATCAATAAAACATGGCTTCGGAATTACGTCGTATCTAGAATTCAAATTTGGGTGATAGGTAGTAATAAATTTTATTCGAAATCAGTTGTAATAAAATGTAGTAGAGCTTGAATATATAGGCTGCTTATTTATTATATGGGTTATCTATGGTACATACTTTTTGTATAGGTCTATTCTTTTAGATTTATTAAATAAATTAAAAAAAAATTAACATACGTATATGCGTACCTGTTTGTGTCTTTCTGTGTGTGCGTTTGTGTGTTTTTGTTTTTATTGAATCCCTTAACATTTTACAACAACTATTTTTTAAGAATGCATCCATCTTTATTTATTTAAACTAATTTGCATAAAGGTGTAAGGGTGGAACCAAATTAAAAAAAAACAATTAAAAAGTTGTCGAAATTCAGATTACGCCTAACAATGAAACTGACCCTTCTTAATTAAACCTGGGCGCGAGTTGAAGTTATCAGGTGCCTTTCATTTTGTTCACTCACAAATTATAGACTTATTTATCCGTATAAAATTGACTGATTTATAAATCGTTGATTTCATAATAAATAACGACACGTTTAGCTCAGTTTGTAGTGACTTTACTTGCTGTGCCAGAGGTCACAGGTTTGAGTCCCGCTGATGCATTAATTTGTGTGTTCAGCACGTTCGTACTTTAGTCATGACTGTTGCATTGACTATTCTAATATTGGGACTTTTTAACAATTGTAATGGTTTTTGACTGAATCTGCAATATTTTAATGACTAACTTTAGTAATAAAATTTTTATATTCGATTTTAATAAAGTCTTCTTATTTTCTTTTTATGTTTTAAAATTTTGTCAATTTATGGAGAGTAAACCCTGCAAATTTCATTTATTTTGGATCAAGGGTTGTTTTAAATGTATAAAAATAGGTCAAGTGCTGAAATTTTTAGTAGCTACTGTACCTACAGCAAAAAAATAGAATTTCAATTAATGTCATATAAAAAATTTTATAGGCATCTTGGAATAATTTTGAATACTCTTGCTCTTTCATAGTTAAATTAATTGAAATATTATAATAATTATACGTTAAGATATTAACATATAGCACAATTTTGTTTCACGGTAAGTTACGAATTCTTTGGGTCATAGGAAGTAATACATTTTATTTTGCTTCTTTGCTGTATTGGCTTAAGTTATAAATACCAGAGAATTGCTGCACTACACATAAATAACTTTAAATGCTTGACATAATACTTTCTTAGGTTTACGCGAATGTTTGACATTATAAATGAAACTATCTTTTCGGATTTTGTCGCGGATTTATTATGATTTTTGGTTCCCGACGTTTCGAATGCTTTACAGCAATCATGGTCACGGGAGAGACTAAGGTATTAGACGTCTCAGGGGGTTATATACTTGTTACAGACAGTATTTTGAATAATTGTAAAAAATTGTGGGTAGGCACTGTCTGTAACAAGTATATCTATATATAGCCGTTGCGCCCGACCTCTAAATGTATTACTTCAATCTAAAATATATTCGAATATCTTGAACCACAGGAATTACTTCTAGTTGCGAACTCTATTTTACACTCCAATGACAAAATGCCTTTCGTTCACCAAATAATTGTATCTGACTCCCGACATTGTAATACTCCCCTGACACGAGGAATGATTAGGAAATTCTAAAATCACTACTATTTGTGTCACAAATCAAGTATTGTTAGATTTATAATGAACTGTTCCGAGACTACGTGTGAATATATTACCTATAAAGCTGAAGAGAGTTTCTTTTTGTGTTGGATAGTCCGTTTATCGAGAAAAGCTAAAGGCTACATTACATCACGCTACGACTAATAGGAGTGGAGAATCAATGAAAAATGTTGCAAAAACTGGAGAAAAATATTTCTTTCGATTTTCGGAAAGGCTAGTATGATATATATTAATAAAACTATGAATATTAAATCCGAAATGAAACTAGCTACTTACCCTTGCTTCGCTTGGGTCGGTCCCTAGTTACGTTTTACTAACCAGCCTCTACTGGTTTTTCGGAAACGAAATATTTGTCGAAATATCTGTACTGAAAATATGATTCGGAAAACCAGGGGTTTTATCGTAGTGGTTAAAAATTTTGTTCAAACAGACAGACAAAATTTTGAAAAAAATTCTAAAAAATATTTACAGTATAGAATTCCAACTGAGTTCAGTTGGAACTTTATAATATGTATAGATGTAATGCAATTTTATTCCTATACACTTAGGTATTAGGTATATAGTATAAAACAAAGTCGATTTCTTTGTCCCTATATCCCTATGTATGCTTAAATCTTTACAACTACGCAACGGATTTTGATGTGGTTTTTTTAATAGATAGATTGATTCAAGAGGAAGGTTTATATGCATAACTTGCTGATCCCGCGGCTTTGCCTGTGCTAAATCTAGGGAAGAGCCCGAGCGAAGCGAGGGCGAGTCGCTAGTACACTTATATACCTATAATAAGTTAATAGGAATAAGCTTATTAAAATAAATTAGATTATGCTATTGCATATTTAAAAGTTATAATATGTAGTACATATCAACTACAATGTATCCGTAACACAAGCATGGGACCTACCACGGAACTGGATGGCGCTGTTGTAAGAATGTCCCAACATATTTTATTTTATTTTGAAATAAATTACAAAGTACCTTTGAGAAATATTAGATCCTTATTCCTTACCCGAATAATTGAAGAGATTGGTTAATTCTCAAAACGTCGTAATCACTATTATAACACGCCCGTATCTCATACCCCGGAGTTATTTTGACCCAATTCTAGTACACGATCAATCTAATAGAACACTTAATAGACCGTTTGAGGTTAACTATTCAGATGCATTGCATTTGCAAATACAGGGCATTCCGTTTCTGTGGGTATTAAGATTTAAGACGTCAACATAATTCATTTTTACTTGTATGGATTTACGCGAATTTAAAGAAATTAAAAGTGACTTTAGTTGTCGATTTTTATATTTTTGATTCTATGCAGAAAAATTTAAATAATAAAAATTCAATATTCATATAACTTAAAAAAATGTAAATTAAAGAATTAAATACCTACTGGATCTAGCGCGAGCGAAGTCACGGGTTCCGCTAGTAATAAATATAGCCTATGTTACTCAGTGATAATGTAGGTTTATAAAAGGAAAATAATTTTTGAAATCGGTCCACTTTTTGAATTTACTATTCGTTATATATATACAAAAATAGGATACAAATATTTCCTCTTTATAATGTTAGTACTGGTAGTAGTTTAGAGCCATTTTTCTTAATTCTTAAAATTTATTATCATTAAGCTTATTTTATTGTGGGTTTCCAACTATAAGTAGAATATATTAAATATTGGTAATGGAATATTAGATATATTATATTATATTTATAAGATAAGGCGCATATTTATTCGAGTAAGAAAGTACAATCAGTTGAACTTTCTTAATTACAATAACCAGGTGACGAGTTCATTTCTGATATTAATTTGATATCTAAAATATGTATAGAAATTTCTTGAACTTTGAAACAAACTTAACTTTACGTTCTAATAAACTTTGTCATAAATTGACTTATTGAAACTTAAATTTAAACGAGGATATAATTTTCTATTTTTTTATACATACCTATAGAAAAATTGTTAAGTAATAAACATTATAATCGATATAGATAATTGTTGTATGTCTGTCTGTGACTCCGTCACAAGAAAACCGGAACCCATTTAAAAAGGTAACCGAACGAAACTGACGAATCCAGGCAGAGGCGTGGGTGGGTTCCTAGTTATTTATATTCATTTTAAATCAAAGTCTAGCCTTTCGAAAACATTGATATAATTATTTTGTGGGTTTTAGTTAGTAAGAGTCTTAAAAGAAAATAGACTTAGTGAGAAGTAAGAATGAGAGAGAGGGAGAGAGAGAGAGAGAGAGAAAGAGAGAGAGAGAGAGAGAGAAAAGAGGTTAGCTTTTGTTTGGATATCATAGCAAAAACAACGAAAATCTATGTACCAAGTCTTATCTAAATCCGTTTTGACGCGTCGGTTATCCCTGTTCCAATATTTCTTTAGGCTTTCTTAGTTTTCTATTCTATGAATAATTTAAATACTATAAGTTTTAAGGCATTTTTTGAATGTATGCTGTTGTAAATAACTTAAAGAAAATAATGTTATTTTCAAGTTGTTTTAAACATAATGGTTAAAATAACGTGTATTTAAATACCGGAGTATCTAAAGAATAGTCTTTGCGACAAAGCATATCTACACTACGCTCTCCGTGCCGTACAGACCGCAGCAAAGCGGTAAATGTGGCTGCCTACATTGAAACTTATAATTATTACTAGCGCTTTTTGAATGTATAAGAATAATTAATTAACCTTCGCTTGTGTGCATTCCTTGTTTAATGTTTATTTATAATACTATATACAAGTAGCGCTAATTTTGGTAAATTTCAATAAACAGTGACATACTCAATTCATTTTTCCGATTCTTTTCCCAAAAAAACCTAAGTTCCCCCTTAACTCCTTATAATATCAGCTACTACCCAGTGAAAATCCGTCCAGACGTCCAAATCTATCCAGACGTTTCAAAGGTTACCCGTTACAAAGAGATAGACTGACGGTAAACAGACTTTCATAAAATTCTTAGACTTTTTTCCTATAGTGCCGTATACACGAGTACATACTTTGATATTATGCATTAGTAAAGACATACTTATATCTAGTATCAGGTATCAAATCAAATCAAATCAAAATATTCTTTATTCAAATAGACTTTTACAAGCTCTTTTGAATCGTCATTTTTACATTATCAAAATTAAAAGTCAGTCTGTAAGTCTGTGAGTAAACTACCACCGGCTCGGAAAGCTGTTCTGCTGAGAAGAACCGGCGAGAAACTCAACAGTTGCTCTTTTCAAAAAAATATTTGGTAACAATATTGTATTACAATTTATCTATTTATCCTACGTGAGACACAACCAGTCACTAATCCCACACATTTACATCTACCAGGTATTCCGCTATAGTGTAACTATAGCGGAATATATAGCCATCTAGCTATGTATACTTTTCCATGTACGTATAGGTTGTCCAGCCGTTCTTAAGTGAAGAATTGACATACATGCACACACAACCCCTTTTTAACAGTCGTAAGAAAAAGTTTCATAAAAATGAATCATAACAATTTAATGACATAACACACAAATTCAACCCCTTTACAATGCAATTCCATCAATTTTCTTCAAAACGCGCTTAGCAAATTATTCTCCAATGTCGCTTAGAACGGAGAAGACACGAAGAAGGTCGATGTCTTTAAATCTTAAAACATATTTATAATATGTATGTATATAAGCTTATATATGTAGTATATCAACTATCTGGTTGGTATACGTAGCACAAGCTTCCTTCGTAGCTTACCACGGAACTAGATGGCGCTGTGTGTAATAATGTCGCAACATATTTAATTAAATCATAATATTTATTTATTTTACAATGTATATTTAGGTACTAATACTTTAAACAAATCCTGACTGACGCTCCATTTGCCGTTCTAATGGCGAAGTTTGCAACAGACGGCTTTGAAGCTTCTATGTAAATGATGTAAAACTGATATTTACCATGTTTTTACTTTAATTTTACGAGTTTCTGATATTTTGGCACTGTCAAAAGCGCCATGGTCTCGGGTAATGGAAATTTTCTAGACGCGGACGTTTACTAGCTCTACTACTACTAAATCTCTGCCAAATTATTACTTTATACATCAAGCGGTTTTCGATATTTCGTGATTAGTGAGTGACTAACCTTTTTATTTGTTTAGGTATTTTCCGATCATTTTGTACGATCGTTGTACAGTGACATAGGCCGCCCTGATTAAAATAGGTAAGGAAGAAATCATCAGATTGTTTAAAATCATAACTAAAAGTTATGTACTTGGCATGCGTAAAGAACTTACCGCTATAGAATTTAGTTTAGTTAAGAATGTGTATGTCTTTTATTATGGATAGGTACATTTAATAATTTTTAATATTAATGTAATTTTTTACATCCGACTCGCACTTGGCGATCCACTATGTACACCTTTACTTATGACATCAGATAATTTTTGTCGGCCAAAAAGTGCTCGTTTGTCGCAGGCAGCTCCTAACAAAATGTTGATCTGCGTTCAAAGCAAATAAAAAACTTTGAAATGCCCTTTGTAAACCCTTATATTAAAATCCTGGAAAATTTTGAACGCGAACGAAATATAATGTCGTATAAAATGATAAAACGAGTTTCTGTATTTACTGTATTCTAATAATTTCATTTTAAGCAGTATCTAGTTGTTAATAATATCTCGTTCCTCAAAGAAAATCAATAAATGGAAAATGTTTAAGCAAAAAATATACTCTCTTTCATTGGATGCTGTTTAAGAAACAAAACATATTCTAAAAAATATCACGTTCTTTACACACGTAATATTTCTTTGGTTTGTTTCACTGTAAAAGTAGTGAGGAAACCTGCGTGTCTGAGAAAGGTTAGCAAGTTTATAAAAGTCATGTGAAGTCAATCAACTGTAAATCAGCCAGTGCGTTGTTCTATGGACTGATCCCTTTCAAATTGAAGAGACGACCACGCCCAACAGTGGGGAGTGGATAAAGGGTGAATATAATTACTTTCGTTCTACAGAATAGGTTACCTTTATGAACAACTTAACACCAAGGTTTTATTTTTTTATCCTCTAAGGCGTAGTTACAAGTACTAAGCTTTTTAATTCCAAAGCACAACTTTAAATATATTAAACAACTTTCAAACTTACTTTCTTTATCAGTACTCTAATCAAACGGAATAATTAGTATCTATACGAAATAAAATTGAATTATTTATTTCTAAAACCGTAAACGACAGTTCATTTGCCATTTTTAGTTAAACCCTATATAGATTTAATCGATACCAACGTTCTATCAACAACAATACGCTTTGAATTTATCCACGCTTAAATAACTTAGCAAATTAACTTAAAGGCTAAAATGTCGTGACACTGATGTTGCGAAATTTGCATATTAATTGCAGGGTTTATCTTGTTATAAGATACTGAAGATTACTAGTATAATGTCTTGAGTTTTGATAAAAATGTAAACCCTTATTATTTTTAGCAAGCCGACGGTAAGGGTTCGAGTCCCGCTGGGAGCATTCATTTGTTGAGCACGAATGTTTGTACTCCAGTCATGGTGGTTCATGTTTATAATGTGTATGTATTTAAAGTTATAGGTATATGTGTAGTACTAGTATATCAACTGTCTGGTATCCGTAACACAAGCCTCGTAGCTTACCACGGAACCAGATTGCGCTGTGTGTTAATACCCTAACATATTTATTTATGCAACTATTGTCAGACAGTGCAGACCAATCTTTGTTTTTGTGTTAATAGTTATTGGGCATTACACTCGACAGCTTTTTTCTTTTATGATAAAAAATCATCTCCTAAATCACATGGGGGTGACAAATATTGCATGGAAAGTAATATTGAATGCTTTCTTTCGAATACATACTTCCATATTACAGATGCACTTGTGTTCAATTCATGCTTATGTGCTCCACTCACTCATCACGAAATATCGAAAACCGCTTGAGTTGTGTAATGATAAAATTTGTCAGGGAGGTAGTTTACACTTATTAGACGTCCCCCAAGAACGAATTTTGCCACAGGGCCGGATTAAGGAGGCCTAAGGGCTTTCGTAATTTTGTATAAACATCCTTCATTTCTTCATTTTTCAGGGAGCACCTAGTATTAAACAAAACAATATTACCATTTGTATTGTTTTCCCTATGAACATTGTTTATTATCAAAATGTCGTGAACTGTAATAGAACAAAAAATACTTTAAAATATAGGTATATTAAGAAATTAATTATATGTTAAAAGTAAACGATTATGACACTGACAGACCGAGTTGTTAATTGAATAATCGCTGAACTGTGGACTAAAACCGATTAGCGTTTCATGAATAAGTTGTCTTTGATAAAGGTTGTATTGAGAGAAATAATAATACTGAGGTGGTCGGCAAACTTAAAGGACACGTTTGGCGCAGTTTGTAGTGACCCTACTTTCTTGCGCCAACGGTCGCAGGTTCGAGTCCCACTGGGGGCATTCATTTGTTAAATTCAGATGTTTGTACTCCAGTCATGGGTGTTTATATTTATAATTTGTATATATTTAAACTTATATATTTAGTATATCAACTTTCTGGTATCCGTAAAGCGCAATACACATTGAGCCCGCCGGGCCGCCGACATATGTCGGCAACTTTTTGTCGGCGGTCTAGTTGGCTTCACTTAATACAAGTCGGAAAATTTGGTCGGCGGCATGTCGGCGGCTTGAGATGAGAAATTTATTTGGCAGTCAGTGATTCGTCGCCGGGCAACTGAGCGCAGGCGTACCCAAGCCGCCAACATGTCGGCGGGCAACACGCGCGGGCGCATGTTGCCGACATGATTCTTTTCATACAGGCCGCCGGGTTGTGTCTCCGGGCTTTGTCGGCGGCCCGGCGGGCTCAGTGTGTATTGCGCTTAACATAAGCTTCCTTCGTAGCTTACCACGGAACTAGATGGCGCTGTGTGTAATAATGTCCCAACTTCCCAACAAACATCGGACAAGTACTAGTCTGATTCACACACCCTGGGTTCCGTAGGACTTTTTTTTGTTAACAACTACAAAATGTATACATTTTTTTTCCTTTACTTGTGCTATAAACTACCTTGCTTCTAACTGAATTTCATGATTCTAGGTCAGGAAGTAGGTAGTATGTAGACTCCCTCGCGACCGTCAAAATATTCTACATAAACAGCCGTAACTTTTGATTGCGTTGGATTAGGAGTTTGTTATTTTCACAGCTCCAAGGGATTGCAAATCTGAATATTCGATATTAATTTTAACTTGTTAAATTTACGCTACTATAAAAATGGGTATTTACAAAGGGATAACGAATTGATCCTACATGGGTTCCTTTTGTCCTATTGAGGTACGAAATATTAAAATATATATTAAATTTAGTATATAACTGTTATTATATAATTGATTCAAAGTGTTAAACATTTGTTAAAAGGCATAGCACCTCAATTTATCACTTTACACACTCTGGTTATAGTGAAGAAACCCTAAGCGGCGAGCATTGTTTCCAAAATTCTAGGCATCTTCTAAACATCTTCAGTACTAATATACCGGATGTAACATTCAAATCGGTCAGTATGGGGAAGTCTGAAACTTTTCAACATGAAAAACTGCTGTCATACATTTAAAAAACTGGTACTCACCTCGACAATAGAACCCGAAAGTAAGAAAATATAAATCTAACACTGTTTCTATTTAGATATCGATTGTGTAGGAGCTGTAAATATTACTATGAAACATGATGTCTAAAATTTATTATAGCCCCTTTAATTTATTTTAGTAGGTGTTCGAAATTGTTTTTAATACAACATTCTACTCTAATAGGTAACGATCTATGGCATTTTGTATCTTCAGATGGTGAATATGCGTTAATATTATCTCGCGACGACAACCACACTTTTTTACTTTTTGATTTGTTTTTTTTATTAAAAAAATAGTATTTATTTCGAACAATTACTTAACTAAATTAAATGATATTAAAACAATGCATTTTATTCACTTTGGAAAATAATTGAGGTTATTATTATAAAAATATATCTTTTTAAATGTTTTGTTTGTATAATTGAGGGAACTTTACGGTACTGAGACTCCTTAACATCCAGCTGAAACTTATTTCTATGGATATTTATTATTTTTTATAATGATTTAAGAAAACGTTAATTAAGTTTATATTGATACATTAATAATCGATGTACATACATAAAAAATATACCGATCGAATTGATAACCTCCTCTCCTATCGAAGTCGGTTAAAAAACAACCTCTAAAGACGCCTGTGTCAAAAGTAAATCCTGAAAACAATCAGGCTATACAAAAAGTGTAGGTTGTAAGAATGGACTTTCCAGATAGTATTATTATATAGTAAGTAATAAAAAACCTAGGTTCGTTATATTCGATATATGAGTAGGCAAGCTTAGAAATAAGTCAAACTAATGAGAATTTCATTTTATTTGCCCAATTTTCTTCTTCAAATTACTGTATGATATTTTTATTAAGTACATATTTAAGGATGCTGAATGAGTTTCGTATTTTTTATTGGCCTTTGATAAAATTTTTCTTTCTCGGTGTTATAGTCACATCTGGAGGTCTTGGATTCAAGTCTCAGGTCGGACCAAGATAAGTTATTGAGTCTTTCTGTTTATAAATAGTCTTCCTGTTAAAAAAATCTCAGTAATTAGTTAGTCTCATTAAGATTGATCGCCTTATTCAATCACGAGAATATTATCATCATATATACTTATTAAATTTGTATTTTATTCTTGTTTATATATTATATATACACACAACCTTTGTAATTATCTTTTTAATATATGTAGGTATTTATATATTTTAGTTAGCGAAGCCTCGTAGAAAATTTATTAAAAAAGTTATTAGATAATATCGTCATAGTAAAAATGGCAGAGGAATTTTGGTACTATTAATATTATGATTTTTAATAAAAAAATAATAATTTGTATATTTATTACCAAAGTATCATAGACAATTCTGGACTCTGGTGTTAGTAGAACATTGTTATTCCAACTTTTAACTAGGAAACCAATATATGACCTGTATTTATGTATGTTTCTCACCGTAAGACAAGTGGTAATCATGTTAGAAACGTTTCGCACATGAAAATATCAGAGGTCACAGAGACCCGGATTTGAACCCGCATCACTCGGTTATCCAAGCGAGCGCGATACCACTATGCTACTGCTTTATTGTGACTTGAGCTTGAATAAAACACTTGTTTATTGCCTAATAAAATGTCAGCATTAATTAATGGATAAGGTTTTTGTGAATAGCACACCTTAAAACTTTAGCTAATTAATGTTGTCCATGAAATTCATTACTATCTTTCAATATCTTTCTAACATTTTTGTTTTTTAATAAAAACAAATAAAGAAATAATTTTCGATAGCGATTCACCCTCGCTTCGCTCGGGTTTGTCCCTGAGCTTAGTGTCAGCGAAGCTATGGGTTGTGCTAGTTAAAATGAATAAAATTTCTACCTCCTCTTTTATGAAATCGGTTAAAAAGTAGCCTCAGTTACGCCTTATAACATTAGCTATCTGCGAGTGAAAGTCCCGTCAAAATCGATCCAGCCATTTCAGAGATCAACCGGAACAAACAGACAGATAGACAAACATTTTAAAAATAGTTTTTTTGTTGCTAGTATCGTATATATATTTTCATATGCAATTAGTGAAAAGCTATTAATTTGAAATTAAAAACAGACACTCCATTATTTTAATTGTATGTATAGATGTAAGTAGGTATATATATATATCTAGGTTATATCAATAAATAATGTTATTAAAAGGTACTTATCTTCAATATTTGCAGAGAAAGCAAATTGTATTCCAATAAATGTAGTAAACATAATAATATAAATATTATTCAAGATCTTATTATGCCAATGAAATGTATATTACAGATGATATAATAGGTACTATACCTACAAGCCTACTAGTAATATTACGATGGTAATTTTGGTTTTCGTTCAACGAATCGCTATTTAGTTTCATGAATCGTTGTAATATCATTACATAAGAAATAAATAAGTGTTATATAATATTTTATTATAATGATATAGACTTAAATAAATTAATTTATTGTATTAGCGAGTATATGTTTAGAAAAAATGTAAAGAACGATACATTTAAAAGACTTTTACTAACTTCCGGTCTATTCCTCCTGTACTAAAAGGATTGAAGAGGATTTTTTTATCTTAATTTATTTAATTATAGTTTACTAGCTGTAACCGCGGCTTCGCCCGCGTTCATTTTTTTAATTGCTAATCAACCTCATTGGGTTGATCTGTAGGAAAAAAAATGTCTAAAAAATAAAAAATAAAATTTAGGGGTGAACTACCCTTAACATTTAGGGGGATGAAGAATAGATGTTGGCCGATTCTTAGACCTACTCAATATGCTCACAAAATTTCATGAGAATCGGTCAAGCCGTTTCGGAGGAGTATGGGAACGAAAATTGTGACACGAGAATTTTATTTATAAGATATTATAAAAGTATGACCATGTGTATGTATGTATTATTATATATAGTATAAGAGGTATATATCTTATATATAAGTATTTATTTATCGACAACCTATAGACGGATGTGATGGAACAAAAAATGCGGGTTTTTCATGTTATTATTTACAGAGTGAGGTCATTTTCTTTACAGTTAATTTATTCCTTTAATGCTGCTACAGATCATTAGGTCCTAACTTCGAGTCCCGAGATTCCTTCTTCGCTATTTCTGGACCAATTTTATATTTTTTATCTTCTATGTAGATGAATAGAATTGAAGTGTTTGTTTGTATTATAAAATAACAGCTTTCTACCAAATGAATATTCGTGTTTCATTAACCGCCTTCAAAAAAGGAGGAGTTTATATAGGATAGGTACTCATAAAAATCAAAATTTTAATGTTTGTTTGTCTATCTGTCGGTTTGTTTCGGCTAAGCTCCGAAACGACTTTCACTACCAGATAGCTGTTATAATAAGGAGTAACCTAGGCTACTATTATTTTAGAAAAACAAGGTTTCAAAAATATTACTTATTTATAGAATAACTCGAGCAAAGCAAGGGCGAGTCGCTAGTTCAATAATATTATGTATTGTATGAAAAAATTACTTTAATTATTTCTTTCATCCATTATTGTATTTCATTAACTTATCTGGCGTACCAAATGGCGTCCGATTATTATTAAGTTGGACAAAAAGTATTAATTATAGTATCTTGACAGCGATATTGCGGGCAGCATCTGTTGCAGATTCCTTATAACTCTCATTCTCTAACAATGTTAGATTTTTGTTTTTGTTAAAGCTAGATTACAAACTGTATACTACGATGCTTCCGAAAAATGAGGCTAAGCGAAATTTTTTTTTGTTATGGCTTAAAGAGTTAGTTTTGTGAGGAAGACACGAATGAAAAAGTCTAATGTAAAATATGTTGCAAAATAAACCAATTCTATTAATATTCATTTTCCTTAAATTTTTAATACTTATTATTATTGAATTCTGGCCTAGCTAGCATGTTTACCAATTTACTACAAAAAACATTACGAACAATAAGGGCGTAATCAAGCGAAGTGAGGGAATTTTGCTAATTTTAATTATTTTTTTTAAAGAAAAACGACTATCATAAATAATATCAGTACATTTTTATACATGTTTCACCATTTTACCTATATTGCTTAAAATAACTTCGCATTTCCATAAGGTATTTTTTAAATAAAAAACAGACTTAAGTAACGGGAGATACGTGTTCGAGCTTGCAATGCTTTTGTTCAAGCTTTTCCTACAAATTGAAAGCTTTTTAAGGTTAGGTAAAGAATAAATTCCAGTATGCATAAATTTTAAAGAAAACTGTAGTATAAGGTATGCATTAACTTTCTATAGTCGTATCGATATCGGTACTAATCACTACATAGTATAAAACAAAGTCGCTTTTTCTGTCCCTATATCCCTTTGTATGCTTAAATCTTTAAAACTACGCAACGGATTTTGATGCGCTTTTTTTTAATAGATAGAGTGATTTAAGAGGAAGGTTTATATGCATAACTACCGGCTCCTGCGGCTTTGCCTGTGCTAAATGTAGGGAAGAGCCCGAGCGAAGCGAGGGCGAGTCGCTAGTCTATACATATAATAAAATTTTAAGCGAGTCAGATCTGTACATTATAAATTTTTTGAAAAATCTAATTAAAATAGACATCAAGAGCGATATAGAAGCCAAATCTATTGTTTTTAGAATTTACGTCTGTTTGTCTGTCTGTGACCGTATCACGAGAAAACCACTGGACGGATTTGAATGAACTTTGGTATGATGATAGCTAGTTACCCGGGTCAATATCTAGGATACTTTTTATTGCGGGAATATATCTGATATCTGAGAAATCTCAACTAACATGTTACAAACCGGCTATAAAACATCACACGGTATGTGAAATCTATTTTGTTTCCGGTCTTTAGAACGCGGGTGGAGCCGGGAAATGCTAGTTGAGTTATAAATCTATAGTTTTTAATAACGTTATAATATTTTAGAGCGAGTTGCAGCATCTAACGTTAACCTCAAATCAACTTAGCAATATCAACTATTTATTTTTTACTCATGAGCCAAACGTTGGTAATGCCAGACTCAAGCCTGGTATTACTGGTTCAGGAAATATAACAATTATATGTCTATAATATAATATCACCCTGCAAAGAAGCTAATATTATATAAATAAATAGCCCAAGTTCAAATTATGACACCTCTTTATTAGCGTGGGGTTAAGGGTTAGGGTTATGAAAAGTAAGCGGAAATGGTCAGATTTCTAGATATTATGACGCACGCAGGAATCGAACCTGCTATTTAACGTCAAATATATCAGTTTACCTGTACTTAAACAATATTCAAGTGAAGGTGCTAATATAACTTGTGTAACTTCATTAAGCAAATGTGTAACATGAAGAGTAGTTTAGATTAAGCAATATAACTTACTAATAGCTCTCAAAACGGAATGTTTTTGATACTTAACCCAATATTCAGATTGATTAGGAAGTTATGTCTAATATGATTGACTTGAGAGACTCTCTCGATTATATTAAGAGCTAACGATTTTCAATAAACTTAAATAATTACGAGGTCCTGTAGTTAGTCTATACTTTTATACTAGTATTATAAAACTGAAGAGTTTATTTGTTTGTTTGTTTGTTTGTTTGTTTGTTTGTTTGTTTGTTTGTTTGTTTGTTTGTTTGTTTGTTTGTTTGTTTGTTTGTTTGGTTGAACGCGCTAATCTCAGGAACTACTGGTCTGAATTGAAAAATTATTTTTGTGTTGGATAGTCCGTTTATCATGGAAGGCTATAGGCTATATTACATCACGCTACGAGTAATAAGAGCGGAGCATAAATGAAAAATGTTGCAAAAACGAAGAGCGGGCGTTAGAACTGCGTGATACCGCGCGACTCAATAATAATTTGGTTTCCAGTCTTTAGAACGCGTTCGAAGCCGCGGGAAATGCTAGTTTATTTATAAAAAGATTCATTTCCCGTCGAATTTTAATCTCCCCTTATTCAGACTAGCTAACTACGCAGGAGATATTATAGTGCAGCGCGTGTATGCCTAGACACAAGTGCACTGTCTGTTCCTAACACTACCAGCTTTCTATCTTCCGGTCGTTACTGAAAATTCCTTGACAGAAATCCTTCATAAGAGACCTTTTTTCTGATCCGAGACTCAAACGTAGGTACTGCGGATGTAGGGCCGAACCAGCTATCCACTAAACCACCGAGGCTATATATAGTATAGACTAAAATTAAATATACATTTAGTTTCGTATTCCGATTCCTCTACAGTCTACACTAAGGTAAGTGAAAGAAATCATTTCTTGTCTACAATATATCATACTTATAGCACTGTTACCTAGCTAAAAAAAACCATGAGCACTTTCAGATAGGCAAGTCATTATAGGCATATTTGTTTATAAATTATATTTGATAAAAAATATGTCTCATCTGGTTATCAGATCGGTGAAGGTCGATCTACCACCGGCTCTTAGACCTTAATCATTTTTATGTTTCTGTGATGTGCAATAAAGTGGCCATGAATTTATTTTTTATATATTTAATAAGCGAGCGAAACCAAGGGTTTAACTAGTTATATACAACAACCTTCCTCGAGAACCATTCTATCCATTGGTGAAAACAGCATAAAAATCGATGCAGTAGTTTTTGAGTTTATCGCAAACAGACAGATGCGGCGAGAACTTTGTTTTATAATTTTATGTAGTTATATATTTGATCTGATCTGATCTGATCTGAATCTTACTGAATTCGGACAGCCATCCATGAAAAGATATACCATAATTATTTTGGGTAACATTGTTTTATGAGTATCAACTGTATAGATATGAAACTGTTTTTAAGAACTATAATTCAACTATAATTATTTTAATTCTTTTTCTCGAAAAAGAAGCTTATTTACTTCTTATAACATCATTTATCTGCTGATATATAAGTTTGACGACAAGTTCTGGTAACTTTGTAGTGACCCTATTCATTTACTGTGCCAGGGGTCGCGGGTTCGAGACCCTCTGCCCCCAGAGGGTTACATTTGTATGAAAAGATAGGATGTTCGTTTTCCAGTCAGTCATTAAATTCATGGTGCGTAATGCTAATTTTTTTATACATACCTACATTCATCATTAAACGATCAAAGAGTAAAACGACGTTAAATTTACAACTATATAAAAATTGTAAACACGAAACCGCGTCGTGTTCGAAACGCGTCAAACGACCCTAAAATATGCAATTTTCGCATAAAACACGGCTATAAGGAATGAATATTACTGTGCAGACATAAAATGAAATGCTCAGCCTTATTCATGACAATGTCGTCAGTGAAATTCGTTTTATAGGCCGGTTTCAGTAGCCGCCGTACTTTTCTTAGTACTTCGGATGAAAGGATGTGTTTAAATATCAACTCTACCTATCTGCCTCCCGTTTCGAAGTATACTAACTTATTTCCAAATAACATTTTTTGCATGTCCTTTTTTTGCATATGATTAGCTACTTACTATAGTAATAACAGCCGTACTTTTTATTTTTTTTGGTTAAACCGTAAGTTTAACAAAAAAAAATTTGTCTACATTAATGGTTTGAGCAACAAAATCATAATATAAAATATTAAAAGATTAAGATTTTTCTTTTGGTTTCTATTAATCATTATTTTATTTTAACTTTGTATTATAAAATGTAATATGTTAATCGTAACAGAAATATAACTACTAACTCTAGTACAAAATTCACATGTGAATTATTACAGAAAAGCTACGGGCGTGTATTCATGAGGTGCTCAAAACATACTTTCACTGAGCCAAAGTAAGTTATAACTTAGTTTATTATTAGGATTGTGATATTTGTCACGAGAAGAGTCCCAAAGAGTTTGGAAAATGGTGGAGAATATTAATATCTTACTAGTTAACACTGTATTGTGTAATATGATGCTACCAGCTGAAAAAAAAGTTATATCTAGTATTTGTTTATAATGATAGGAACAATTACTTCTTATTAAAATGCCATCTTCTTTCGAAGGTCGGTGATCTTTAAGGTAACTTGTATCTTTGATGTCGAGGATCTGAATGAGGAAGGGCTGCTTTTTCCAAACTTTTTTTCCATTGGCATAGGTTTTTTAACCAAGATGTTGATCTTCGACCCACACTTAGTTTTCCTTGAATCTTTCCCTGTATGATTAGTTGTTTTTTATTATTATTTTTGGTATATAGTTATTTTCGGTCTCTTATTCTTTTCTTTTTATTTCTGGTTTCGGATCTATTTTGTATACTAACATCTTCAGTTCTTTTCTTAATGTGATTAAATGTCGTCTCAAAGAAACAAAACGGAACAAATATGAATCTAAGTACGGAAATTTGATATGTTCCATGATATCTCTAATAGTGAAAAGTTAGGTATGACTGAATGTAAGTATAATATTCCTAATATATTTATTTATTTATTTATTTAACTCTTTAATGTACACCAATAATACACACAAAGAATAGACACAAAAACACAAAAAGAAAAGATGTACAGAAGGCGGCCTTATCGCTTAAAGCGATCTCTTCCAGGCAACCCTTGTGGTAGAGGAGTAAGTTTTTGCAAGTAAGGTAGGCGGTGTACGCGAAGACTTCGATAGATATACTATAGATACATAAAACATACATACATACATACATACGTACATACTAACTTACATACATACATAAATACATACATACATCCTTATACATACATACATACATATACATACATAACATACATACTTAACATACATACAAACATACATATAGAAGAGCTCATTAAGAAAGTCTGATTATACAAATAAAAATAATTCAAAAAATTTTAGGAAGAAAAATGAGGGATACCGTCAAGGAAAAAAGGAGATAGTTAAAGGGATAAATAATATTCTTTCAATAAAATCTTAAATTTGTCCAAGCTCTTAGCACATTTAATGTTTAAAGGAAGAGAATTCCAAAGGCGGACAGCTTTAATTGAGAAAGAATTTGAATAGAAACTAGAAGAGTGGGAAGGAATCTTAAGAAGGAGTTTTTGATCAGAGCGAAGGGATCGAGTGTGAGAGTCACTCAAAAACCCGAAACGCTCTTTTAGATAGATAGGAGTTGAAGGATTAAACAGCACGCAGTAGAGAAGGTGAAGAATATGAGTATTCCTGCGAAATCGGATAGGGAGCCATTTGAGCTTTTTGCGAAACTGAGAGACGTGGTCATATTTTCTGAGTCCGAAAATAAACCGTATACATAGATTTTGGAGTCGCTCAAGTTTATTAAGATGCTCCTCTTTGATGTCAAGGTAAGAAACGTCAGCATAATCAAGAATTGGTAGAAGGAGTGAATTAGCCAGCGCAATTTTAGTAGGTATAGGAAGAAAGTTTCGCAATCTGCGAAGGGAAGAGATTGCTCCAAACATCTTTCGGCTCAGTGCAGTTACCTGCGGTCCCCATGACAGATAGCGGTCCATTATTATCCCAAGATTTTTTACATTTTCATCAAAAGGAATTATAATACCATTAAGAACTACGGGCGGTAATGGCGTTGTTCTATTTGTAATTTTGCATAATAATCTTTGACTGCCGATTATGATTGCCTGCGATTTTGTAGCGTTCAAGTTTAGCCCATACGATTTACACCAGGTCGATATCGATGAGAGATCTGCGTTGATTAGGTTTATTGTTTGAGCTAAATGATCTACGGTTGAAGTGGCATAAATTTGCAAATCGTCAGCATATAAGTGGTAGAGAGAAGAAATTTGAGAACAAATAGAGTTTATAAAAATTGAAAACAAGAGAGGGGACAACACGCCACCTTGTGGAACACCGGCTTTAATTGTAGACCAATTGGAATACAAGTTATCAATCCGTATTTGCTGCCGGCGATCACACAAGTAAGATTGAAACCAGTCAACCACCTCAGGAGATATGTTAAGAGAAGATATAATGGCAAGTAATATGTCAAAGTCCACTGTATTGAAAGCGTTACTGAAATCCAACAGTGTCAGCACAGTGATCCTTTGATCGTCCATGGCATGCCTTATGTCATCAGTGATTTTGACTAACGCAGTGGTGGTACTATGATTAGGACGGAAACCTGATTGCATGGGATTCAAGAGATTATGCTTGTAGAGGAATGAACTTATCTGCTGGTGTATTAGACGCTCGAGAACTTTTGAAAGGAAAGGAAGAATAGAAATAGGACGGTAATCTGAAAAACAAGATGGACTAGATTTTTTTGGAAGTGGAATGACATATCCGTCTTTCCAGGAAGAAGGAAACTTATGAAGTTTTATTGATGAGTTTAAGATGGATGTTATAATAGGAAGGATAAGTTTAATAATGGGAAGAATCATTTTACGACTAACGCAGTCAGTTCCAACAGCATCAGATTTTATTGCCATAATATTTCTCTCAACATCACTTTCGGAAAATTGACTAAACGTAAAACAGGAGAAGTCTGGAGTAGGCAAAGTTGAAAGGGAGTGAAGTGTGTTTAACTTTTCTGTACTATCAATTGTACTGGAGGATGAGAAATGCTGATTTAACAGATTTAGATCTATATTATGCGGAGTTATGTTATGTTTTGATTTACCTACTCCAAGAGACTTAAGAAACTTCCAGACTTTATCTGAATCAGATTCTTCTATGACAGATTTATAGATATGGCGTCGTTGACTATCTCTACACACAATATTGCAACGATTGCGAGCCTTAATGTATTTTGCCTTATGGAACATTTTGAGAGAGTGTCTGTTTAAAGGAATGCAAATTGCACATAACATATTAATCTACATATCTCATTTTTTTAGAAAATAGTTACTACAAGAATTACTGATGTTCAAAATAATTCATTACATGCTCATCAAATCAAGGTGGCTACTGAATTAGTGCGACATACCATCTCCGACTGCGTTACCTTTTACCATCAGGTGGAACGCAGTCAAGCACTAATTCAGAATAAAAAAAAAAAGATCATAATCGTCAGCGCGTCTTTATATTAGTGGAAGGAATGCTTCATTTTAATTTAATTAAAGTTCCTCATTCCCTCGCAAGGGAAGTGAGTGAAGACATTGATGGCATCTGCTTATGAATATCAATGCGGAAAACAAATTCTTCAGTTTTCTTAAAGATTGTTCGGTCTCGTTCAGATATCGGTCTGGTCTCCGAAAATAAAAGAAGTACAATAAAAATATGGTCGGCACTATTTAATGGTATGTACTAATCCTTACTACAGCCTACTAATAAATTAGAGATTATTATTATTTATTTACTGCGAGTGAAGCCGCGGGATCCGTTAGTATACATATAAACCTCTTGAATCACTCTATATATTAAAAAAACGGTATCAAAATCCGTTGCGCAGTTATAAAGATTTAAGCATACATAGGAACAGACAGACAGTGGGAAGCGACTTCGTTTTATACTATGTAGTGATATATAATGATTAAATAATTCACCATTTGAATTAAATGTACTCTGTAGCCTGTAGGTTTTCTTAACCAAAGCATTCTCTTTACAAAAAGTATCAGTGATATTCTTTTAGGTATTATTGATGAAGTTGTTAAATAATACCTTAGTGTTCATCACTTAGAAGACAAATACTTTCATTTATTGTTCACTCCACATAGTATAAGTTTATAAGTACCAATTTATGTGTTTTCTAAACATATATTTTTTTTGTAATATCCAAAAGCCCGCATAGAAGTTGTCAGAATTATTATGAATAGAATGAAATGTATTTTCTTTGTCATTAGTTCATCACAGCGTTTTTCAATTTTTAAATTTTGTTTACACTGAATGTACTTCGTATACGATATGCGATAAGTAAGTGCATTTACAAAATTTATAGAAGTAGATTGTGTGCCTCTACCTAATAAAATGCATTTTTTATTAGACACCCTGACTGTAATATACAAGTTAGGCTTTTTCCCATTAACTAAGTATTAATGTTATTAAAAGACTCGTGATGGAAAGTCAAGGCGTATTTAACACATCAGTTTTTGTTTTACTATTGGAAAAAGGCAAATTTTAATACAATATTTCGTGTCAAAAGCGGATATTACAAAATTTTCCAAAACTTATATCGAAAATGATATAAAAAAACGCAGTTGTGCAAATTAATAAAATTGGGAGCCCATAGTTCGTGTACGTGGTTCGTTTTCAAGGCTTCGGATTGCCAAACTCAAAAGTACAGTCCCCTGGGTACTGTAATTAGAGGGACAGTCACGAACGTTCAGTTCAAAAGGAAAACCGAAGTAAATCGCCAAGACGCAACTTATTTATGTTTATGTCAGTAATAGCTCAGTTCAGATGTAGTGCAAAATTAAAAGATCTCCAATAAAAGGCAATTAAAGGTTAAATGATTTTTCCAAGGCGTGCTATCTTTAGACTGATTGTAATTAGAATTTTTAACATCCCACAGCTGGGCATGAGTCTCCATACTAGCGTGACCAGACTAAAGCCCAACACTCTGGGCAATTGTAGTTTAGTGGGCTTCATATATCCGTTATTTCGAAATTTTCCTCTGGCTATATCAGAGCTAAACCAGTTTTGTATTTCAATAATTAGAAGAGTAAAATTACCTTATAATAGCAGATATTAATTAAATTTACCCAAATTATGTTGTTATTTGAATATCGCTAGAGGGGTTTGGTTATAATTGTTTTAATTAGTAATATAGTCTAATAACTGAAGAATGATTAATATTGAGTCAATAGTTTCAGAGTTTACTCTCTTCAAAGTAACAAATTTTACCGCTTTGTATATACTAATATTATAAAGCTGAAGAGTTTGTTTGTTTGGTTAGTTGAACGCGCTAATCTCAGGATAGTCCGTTTATCGAGGCTATATTACATCACGCTACGACCAATGAGACCGGAGCATGAATGTTGTGTTGCGAAAACGGGAAGGGCGGGCGTTAGTCCTGCGAGGTATCATACCGCGCGACTCATATAAGTGTAGATTGTTGAAGACTTTTCATTTTCAAAATTGATTTTGAATCGTTACCAACATGATTTTTGGCAGTAAAAAAATCGTCGTGAGGAAACCTACATGTCTGAGAGAACCTAGCAAGTTTTAGATGAAAATGTGAACCGCTAACCCACATTTGGCTAGCTTCCTGGACTTTGGCATGGTCCCCGTTGTACTGAAGGGAGACCCGTACCTAGCAGTGACATTTTAAAAAGGGCTGAATACATACGAAAAATACATATATCAAAATAAATTTCCACCATTTAAAGTTGATTTAACACATAAAGTTAATGATTTAGAACAAACACTTTTTTGGTTCAAAAATGACTATTTTAGCTGATAGCAAAGAGTTATAGCATGTACGGCAGAAAAATCCAACAAAATCACTTGTTTTTCACTTGACATAAATTATGTAAATAAGCTTTTATTTACGCTCCAGACAAGCTTAAGCTCTAGGATAGATATTAATCGATGTTTAAGGTAGATGCTCTAATTCAATTTAGGTCTGTTATATCACGTTTAATAAATACAGTTTATCCGATTGGTTTTTTAATTGATCTTTTGCTATAGATCGTGAAAAACAACCTGAAGTAGAAATGTTAAAGCAAGGGCCTATATGTGCTTATGTTCGCTAATTTCTGAAACGGCTGAACAGATTTTGACGAGACTTTCACAGGCTTTTAACTGATATCAAAAGCAACATAGGCTACTTTTATTTTATAAAAAGAAATTGGTTTCCTCTCAAAACATTTTTTTTCTCTCACAAAAAGAGCTTTTGAACTGTTAAGAACGAAAGAAATATATAACTTTCTTACTATTGATATTTAAAAGAAACATCCATGTCGTTTTAAAAACCAATAACGATAAACTGAACATGGAACTTAATTTGATTATAATAAGTAGTGGTTAGCATGATACAAGATTTTATTTTTAAGAATATATATAATACCAAATATAATCAGTGTATTGCGTACTTATTTATGTTGACAGACATTATGAGATTTTAAGGAGGAAATTCTTAAGGTCTCAATTCCCCTCCCCCTCCCCCTTTGACCTTCTAGTAACCGAATTCCTTAAAAAAATTAATAATAATAATCTTTTACACGAATTTGCGTAATTTATGGCATAAACCCCGATATACTTTAAAATTGCATATTCTTAAAAATCTAAAAGTACCAAACCTGTAGTATATAACTGTAGTTGAAGAGAAGCCCGACTAACCAATTTATACCCACTCAATTCTCATTGACTATGCTCGGTCCTGTTCTACTTCGCAGTCATAAAAGTACAATTCCATTTTATACATGACTATTCGTCCTGCAATAATCCGTCAAATATTCACGTAAATCGAAGAAAATATTATGAATAGAATTTTCATTTATCAGATATGTATATAAAACATTATATTTCATTATTTTTATTGATACTTTTTCTATTAATGATACTAAAACACGCTAATAGCTACTAAATTTCACGACACGTTTGGCTCAGTTTGTAGTGACCCTACTTGCGGGATCGATTCCCGCTGGGGGCATACATTTGTTGAGCACGTATGTTTGTACTTCAGTCATGGGTGTTTATAATTATATTTTTAATATGTATGTATTTATTTTTAGTTACATATTATGTAGTACATCAAGCCTTGTAGCGCTATGTGTAATAATGTCCCAATATATTTATTTATTTAAATAAAAACAAAAAAATGAAAATCAGCTTCGAAGTAGAAGAGAAAAGCTAGTGAACCGTTTTGCCTTAACCTATTCACTGATATATAATATGTATGTATGTATGTATAGTTAAGTTATCAGCCATATCAGTAAACAATTTTGAATGCTATGAGTCACGCGTCGTAGCGAACGACAACGACCTCGCTTAAATCTTTAGATAGTATACATTTGTTTATTGCATTTCAGGGACATGCTATATGTAAATTATTCATATATCTTAGAATATTTTCCATGTAGACGTTTCTTATAGGGGCTACGTATTCTTGAAAGCACTGCTTAGCATAAAAAACACAACACAAAACTAGTTTTGCTTCTACGGCAGAATTAGTATGGTTCACGGAAAAATTGGGAAGATATCGAATCTGTATCAAACGCAATAGAAAGTGACGCTGAAATACTTAAAATTACATTCATTTTAAGTTTTAATGTTTCCTACAAATATGATGATATGATCCTTAGTCTTGTATACGATGTATTTTAAGAGGATATTTATTATTATTCCATTGTTTTGAGAGATTAGTAGTGAACTCTGAGTCGTCTAAATGTTCGCGTGTATAAGGGGATGATGTATTTATTCGAGCTATATACCACCATTTAACTGTACATTGTGAATCCTTCTTATTACTCTGAAGTAGT
The DNA here is from genome assembly GCA_905231865.2 of Boloria selene. NCBI lineage: Eukaryota > Metazoa > Arthropoda > Insecta > Lepidoptera > Nymphalidae > Boloria > Boloria selene. The sequence continues at coordinate 2,019,669 of HG993145.1, forward strand.
AACCGCATTTGGGAACTCATTTGAAAATTAGTGATATGAGTAAAGTACTGACAGTGGTAGCCTAGCGGTAACGCGCTGGCTTGGATAACCGAGTGATGCGGGTTCACATGAAAATTTTCATGTGCGAATCAATTCTATCATGATTACCACTTGTCCTACGGTGAAGGAAAACATCGTGAGGAAACCTGCATATCTGAGAAAACTTAGCAAGTTTTCGAAAGACATGTGAAGTCCGCCAACACGCACTAGGGTGGTAGCGGTGGACTATGGCCTGATCCCCCTTGTACTGAGGGAGGCCCGTGCCCAGTGGGACGTTAAAAAGGGCTGATGATGATGATGATGATGATGATGATGATGAATATGAGTAAAGTACGATAGGGTTTCTCACTATCTCCGAGCTGGTGTTGACGACACGTTTGCTTCAATTTGTAGTGGTTGCCTATGGTCGCGGGTTCGAGTTCCTCTGGGGCATTCGTTTGTTTGTAGCACGAATATTTGTACTTCATGGTGCTTATATTAATAACATGTAGTAGTAAAAGTTATATAAGAATATGTGTAGTATATCAACTATCTTGTATCCGTAACACAAGCTTACCATGAACAAGAAGACGCTGTGTATATTAATGTCCCAACAGTAAAGGTAAAATAACATTGTCAATGATTAAAATCGTTAAAGTTTTCGGTTTCCTATAAAATGTTCTCATTGCTTATACATACTCGTAAGTTAGTTAGTTAGTAAGTCTTAGGTATGTAACGATATTCTAGACCAGATGACGTACTGGTATTACTCTAGTGAATAATTGTATTAAACTAATTAATTGGTGGTAATTAACAGAATGACACTGTTTATTTTGTGACAGCTATAGAACATGTAAATGACGGCATAAGTTTGACACACATACGTATAACACTTACATTTTTTTTATCATTTTGGAATTATTATGAGTATATCGACAGCAAAATCGCTAACCGATAGAGTCAGTTTTTTGAATAAATGAGACTAACCTTAGTAGTCTATTATAGCAAATAATCCTCGTTGTTTCTTTATATATGACCTACTGTAAACTGTGGTTACTGATATCTTTTAACAGAAAAGCTTCATACACCATACCTAAGCTTGTCAAGCCGGGATTCGAATCGAGGACCTCCGGATTTACAACCTTACATGTCAGGCACTTGATTACCTAAACAATAAAATATATACCATATTCTATAATATTCTGTAGTATAATTTTCTTTAATAAATTAGACGATTCTAAATGCTAGGCTAAAATTCGGTTCTACAAGTAGGTAATTAGCTACAACTTATGCAAACCAAACCTAGATCCAACTTTCTAAATTGATTTTACAAAAGCTATAACTTCATAATATAGAACATTTTATGTAATATAATAAGCTTTTAAAAACCTTAAAAAGTTTTTATTTATAAAGCCTTTTATACGAGTCACTAATGGAAAAAATAATTAAGTTCATATACCGTTTTGCTACGACAAAAAATACAAAGGAAAAAATATGCTGTTTTTCCAATGCAAAGGTTTTTACATGGTGGAGCACGTCTGCTTACATTAAAGTAGAAACTCATGATTCAAATTTAAAATAGCTAGGACAAAGTAAAGAACTGAATAAGTGCGAGTCGATCTCATATTAATAAATTAATTGTTATATGTCAAAGAAAATTTTGTATATATGTTGTACAAATAACTATGGAAGGTAGTGGTAGCCTACTGGTAACGCGCTCGCTTGGATAATCGAGTGATGCGCGTTCAAATCTGGGTCTCGCACCTCACCTCGATATTAATGCGCCACATGTGCGAATAATTTTTTCTAACATAATTACCACTTGTCTTACGGTGAAGGCAAACATCGTGAGGAAACCTGTATGTTTGAGAAAAACCTAGTTTTTCAAAAGACATATGAAGTCCGCCAACACCCACTAGGCCAGCGCGGTGGACTATGGCTTGATCCCCCTCATACTGTGGGAGGCTCGTGCGCAGCTGTGGGACATTAAAAAGGGCTGAAGATGATATTGATGACGATGAACTTATTTTATTATAACTTGCCATATTAAAGGTTATGTCTAAAGAAAATACATGACAAACATAATTGCGATCATTTAATATTTGTTGGCTCTTAAAATGTAAATATCTACTTAATTTAATATCATAACGTAAATCAAACACCAGAAGAATAAATATTTACATCTTTTTACTATTTGTAAAGCATTTTAATATAAAAATAATTCTAGTTTTCTATGAAAGCACTAAGTTTGTATTTTCTCCCTACATATTGGTAACGGTTCACAACCCTTGCACTGTCTGGGTTGGTACGGTACACAGTTTTCTTGGCCTCTGCAGACATGGTCCTTGCACACGTTGAAATCATCCAGACATGATCTGTAAGCTGAAATTTAATATTAATTAATAAATAGTATTATAAATTATTACGACTAATATTTACCAATAATAAATTATTTTGACACGTTTGGCGCAGTTTGTAGTGACCCTACTTTCTTGCGCTAGCTGTCGCGGGTTCGAGTCCCGCTGGGGACATTCATTTGTTAAACTCGGATGTTTGTACTCCAGTCATGGGTGTTTATATTTAGAATATGTATTTATTTAACCTTCTGTATGTAGTATATCAACTATCTGGTATCCGTAACAAAAGCTTTCTTCGTAGCTTACCACGGAACTAGATGGCGCTGTGTGTAATAATGTCTTAACATATTTATTTATTTTTATTTTATAATATAGACATATACGTATATATTATGCTTCTATTTGCACATTAAATATATAGTTATGTTGGTAGCACCTTTTAGTGACTTTTTTTATTACTGTAAATTGAAACAGTGGAAGTCCTCGCATAGATAACCAAGTGATGCGGGTGCAAAATCCGGCCTCGCACCTCTGATATCTTATGTGTGAATCATTTGTAACATAATTCGGTAATCTTGTCTTACGGTGAAGGAAAAAATCGTTAAAAACTTTGCATGACTTAGAGAACCTACGAAATTTTCAAAAGACATGTGAAGTCCGTTAACACATTCACTGCGTTACCAGGTCTAAACACCTTGTATTACGTCTCGCGTACAGTGCGGCTAAGAAAAGTGTAGACTTCCCTGTCGTGCGGAAGGCATAACTTCAATTTGGTTCGGTGTAGGAAAGAGATGAATATATATCTAAGATGTATTTGTTAAATAGAACCCAATGGTATACCTACCTTAATACCGGGCTTATAAACCTGGTACCGCACAGAAGAAATAAAATATCATCACAGTGCGAAACCAGGTCGAAGCACCTTGTACCTCGCGCACCTGGTACCGCACCCCACGCTAGCTTCGCGCGGCTAGTGTTGGCTTGCATTCGCGAGAAACGCAGGCATCGACATAGGACTAACAAAAAGGTGCCGAAGAAAAATAATCCACGGCTTTTGTGAGGACAGTAACGCGGTTAATATTAAATCTAATCATAGATTGATTGATCAAAGACAGGTGAGTCTTCATTACTATATATTTTATTCTTTTACAAAAAAGGACTTTGACAATGATACAGGTAATTTCAACGCAAACGAAAACGTATGCACACATACACATCCACATCCAATCCACGCACACATATACACCTATAAATAAAAAATAAATTGATAAATTTATCTTTCTGAAAACCCGCGCGAAAAATTAAGAAACACAATTTAATAAAAGGTGTTAAGAAGAGGAATTGGATGCTACGAAAAACTCCGAACCTTTTACCGAAAAAGCTGCTAAGCTAACAAAAAGTTAAAAAAAATTACCGGAATGTGTTCAATCTAAAAGAAACTTTTGTTATCCATGCTTTATTGAAAAACATTAAATCATGCTTGTTTTTTTCTTTTTGTCATTATATTAAAACTTAATTAAGACTCGATATTTTTATTTCACATCCCTAAAATACGCACCAGACTTCCCATATTCAGTGTGGTACAGGGTGCATAGACCCTGTATTTTAAAAATAGCTATAATTTTTAAACTAAACAAGTTATTTACAAACGGTTTCAGGTGTATGTCAATTAGTTCATTATTATTAATATTCAAAGCAAAAAAATCAAATATATTTTGACATGAAGCCAAAAAAAGGATTTAAGTTTCTTAAATGTTACAGGGTCTATAAGCCTTGTACCGCAACAATGGAAGTTTTATTACCAGGTGTATAGACCTTGTACCGCATGAATGGAAAGTATAGAAAAATAACAGCCGCAGTGAACGTGTTAAACCGCACTTGGCTAGTTGGTAGACTGTAGCCGGATTCTCTTCGTATTGAAGGTAGGCCCGTGACTAGCAGTGGGACGTTAAAATAGGCTGAATACAAATTGTTAATTAACATTATGTATTTGATAAATAATAAGAGCAACTATTGAGTTTCTCGCCAGATCTTTTTACCAAAACTAATTTCCGAGCCGGTGTTAGATTATAAAAGAATTAAGTTGTTGTAAGTAAAATAAGAAGTTAAGTGTTAAATTTTATTAGTAAGTATTCTATAATATTAAGAACATTTCTGCAACTTTTTTTGTAAAAAAATACTTAGTTCTAGTTCACTTGTCCATAGGCGCTGTCCGAAACGAAAACGAAAAGTGTAAATTGAAATTACGAATTATTCTGTATGGTATTTCAATAATAATAAAAATGTACCTACTGTCGATACAACGCTTATTAAAGCAACACCCCCCACAGCACTGCTCGTGCGCATTACACTGAAAATTACAAAATTACGTTTTATACTATAGAATAGAAATATTTATATAGTATTTATAATATATATTTATTTGAAGTTATATAATATAGAGTAAGTATATCAACTATCTGGTATCCATAGCACAAGCCTCGTAACTAAACACGGAAGTAGATAGTGATGTGTATAATAATGTCCCAACATATAAAAAAAAATTGGATAATGTATATACTAAGGTATAGATAGACAAGTAGATAACTGATATAAAAAATAAAAAATATATATCCCTTATTTCAGAATGATGATTTCTGCCTGGATGGATCCAATGCCTTTCCCAGGACTTCAAACTATCTCCATACCAAATTTAATCTTAATTGGTTCAGCGGATACGTCGTTGAATTTAAACAAACAGACAAAGTTACTATCGCATTTAAAATACAAGTATGGATATATAATGGGATTAGAATTTGTCTGTACGTTACACATAAAGACGATGTTCCAATCGTTAAAATAGAGTTAACGACTTATGATTGCTACGCTCTGCCGCGTTTCTAGGTGTCTAATAACTGATAGAGCAACTTGATTGCCATTATTTTCCTACTTATTTTTTTGCCTGAATAAAAAAATGCATCTTTTGGTAATAAAGCTTACTATTAGTACAGGAATTTTGCAAAACGGATCATTTCTGAGATTAACCCTTTTTTTTCTGTATACTTTTAAATCGTTTTCGTAGTAACGAAGCAATTAATTATTATATAGCAATATATTAATTTTGCTTAGAATTATTTTATGTTCTATGCCAACTTTTTAGCTCAAAACTATTGATTATTGAGTCAATATGTAGGACCTACATTTAAAAATTATACTTGGTGAAATTTTTATCACAATTAACTCGAATGTGCACAAAATATACATAGAAGGACATCGTCATATATCTTATACTTACTAATATTAAAAAAAACTTTAATACTAAAGGAGACAATAATGTCTAAAATACCTGTTTTCCTCTAACTTTGCAATCCTGACAGTGCGCAGCCACTAACACGAACGACATTAACAATAAACTAAAACGCATCGCTGGAGACCTACATGTATGAACTACTCGTAGTTTACATGATAACTGCGACACTATGGACCGTATTCAATCAAATGTGAATTACTGTAAATCGCTTCGTACACTATAGACAAAAATGTCGCGTGTTACGGCGGAACTACGAATCCAATTTGGATATAAGATAGATATAACTCATTTATTCAGGGTAAATTTTATAAACATATCATTGTGCTACAACCGAATGAAACGGAGCAGTAAACATTAATGTTAACAAAATATAATATGTAAGCCAAGCAAAGCGAGGGAGAGAAGCTAGTTAATATAGTTATATATTACTTACTTTGTTTCTGTTTAATATTTTTGTCTTAATATATGTAGTATGCTTTCAGTTGCGAGTGTAACGTAAGCGACCTCGATCAATGGCCGAGTTAGTTCAGGTGCATTTGTCCATTTATTATTTAAGTGACATACTCGTAGATGCTAAATATTGCAAAATTGTCTTAAGTTGAACAAATATTTTCTATTTGCTTCACTTTATTATTGTAAACGTAGTGCGTTTAAAACCGTTCTATAATTATTATTCTATAATACTATTTATGTTTATTTTACCGATTTTAGTTTATATTATTGTCGCGGAATATAGTGCGAACTCGTCATAATAGCACGCTTGTACCATGCCTTACAACAGCGAATGTCAATTTCTAACTTTTGACAATTAGATAACAAGAACAGTTTATTACAAATTTTAATGTGACAGAAAGAGATAACGCATTTTCAGGAACAATTTGGAAGTTACTAGAAACATTTTGAATTTTCGATACTAGAATGTTCTAAATTTACGCAAATAAAAAGGCCGGCAGTGTGTCGAGAGATCAGTTGACGTTCGGAGTTAAGTGAAGATTACGAAGAGATACGAAATAGTGGAAAAGTGAAGAAAAGTACAGTGAATTATTAAAAGTGGTGGATTATAGTGCTCAGAGACGAAATTAAACTAGTGCTGTGTACAGACTGCGCGTGTACATAAAGTGTAAATAAAACATCTTAAGTGCGAGAACGCTTTTAATTTCCGATCCCGAATCCGTAGTACGTAACATTATTATTTGGTGAAATGGAAAAACATGTCTTTTCCGTTTTGGCACAGATCTTTTAGATAAGAAGTAGAATTCATCGGACAAAATTGTTACTTTCAGAAATTATTTAAAAGTTTTTATGTCTATAAATTTATGTTATACTAATATTTGGATCAATATTTCGATTACTATAACTTTAAGAACATATGTATCCGAAAACAGCTATGTCAACTATTAAAACTGGCTTGTTTTAGCCAGAGTCTATTGTAAAACAATTCGTAATAGTGAGCCTGGCGTGACGTTTCAAAAGCAAACTATACTGCATGTTAAAGGAATACTACTCTTTCACATGCAAATCGTACAAGCTTTTGAGAGACATGTGCAGGCCGCTAACCCGCACTAGGTTGTTTCAGTGTACTCGACTCGATTTATATTATCTTTATTAATTTGATTAGTATTTCCTTATTCTTTTTATATAATTATATTTAATTTAGGTTTAATATTTTTTTAATGTTGTATAAGAGTAATCTGCCCGAAACTTGAAAATTAAATGGTATAGATTTTTTTTTGTTTCGTAGCTATTTACTAGCGTTATTATTAACAGTAAAAAAATCAGCCCTCAGCCTATATATAGGTTTATTCGAGGCGGAAACCTGACGTCTTTAATTTTTTAATTTTACCGGTGCATTCAATTTTGATGTTGCAGTCTATTTCCTCAGATCACACCACAGAATATTTACGAATACATAAATATAATATTTTATTCACTATATAGTATAAAACAAAGTCCCTTCCCGCTGTAACTACACAACGGATTTTGATGGTTTTTTTTTAATAGATTGAGTGATTCAAGAGTAAGGTTTATATGTATAACTAGAAGAGACCGCGGCTTCTAAAAAATAATTAACTACTTAAACATTGGAAATAATAATAACTTAAATCGGTTTTAATCACACATTCGAACAAAGTACAGGAAGTGCTTTTAGAAGTCGTTAAAATCTCTTTTCAATTTATATTTGTACTAAAGCAACTTTCACCTAACGCACCTTTTTGATATCAATGAGTTATGAACAATTGCTTTAAAAAATGGGTTCACTGTGACACGATTTGTCCAAAATTAAACAAAAGAATCAAGCGTTTAGAAATTTAGTAGGCCATTGTATTAGACCTATAGTGTTGAGGCACTGAACCATGAAGTAACGGCTTAAAAGGGTACAAAGAGGTTCTATACACATCGAATCGATACTGTCTAGACTGATTAATAGTTCTTATAGAAATGGTTTATGCAAGACCAAAAAACATAAAATAGGAGTTGAGAGATGTCACAGCAACTTGAGACAAATTTGTTATTTAAAGATTTGTAGATATAAGTTTCTTATCCTTTTTCCTTTCTAATATTATTATCATCCTTATTTATTATCTTAAAATATATACATTACTTGCGAATGCAAATCATTTCTATGATTACCACTTGTCTTACGGTGAAGGAAAACATCGTGAGGAAACCTGCATGTCTGAGAAAACCTAGCCAGTTTTCGAAAGACATGTGAAGTCCGCCAACATAGTACATGTTGGCCAGCGTGGTGGACGATGGCCTGATCCCCTTCGTACTGAGGGAGGTCCGTGCTCAGCAGTGAGATGTTAAAAAGGGCTGATGAATATAATGATGATATTGTTGGTCTAGTGTTTAGTATCTACGATCGCAGGTCTACTGGGTGCGAGTCCCAGGTCAGGCAAAATCAGTTTTAGAATTTTGTATGTATTGTAATGTTGTGAGTACATTCTCATTCAGAGCTGTTGGTTAGTCTCATGAACTAAGATGCCAAACCAAGTGGTCGTAGGATTGGTTATATTATTACAAATGTGAAAGTGGCTTTAAAATGTCAATTTATAGTTTTGTCATCCGAATAAATCAAACTTACAAAATTCGATATAGTCAAAAGTAGGTAATTTGTCAATTTTCAGAGTTCGAATTCTAAGGTATAAATGAAGACAATATAATCTTATAAAAAAGTAGTCGTATCTTATATTTTAGCTAGCCTATAAAATATTACAATAAAAACACACATCAATCCAGATTACATTTTTATCGTTTTTACTGTTACTTTTCACAAAATTTAATAGTCGTCTGATGAAAAACCTTAATGTCCTGTTCTAATATGTAACACATTTTTAGACTATAAAGGGATATGTACTAATGGTGTTATATAAGATGACTATATGGTGTACTAGCAAAACTGTCCCGCTTCGCTGGGCGTAAGTTAAAATAAACGGTTTTTATAATTTTCTAATAAAAAAAAAGTAGCCCAAATGACTCCTTACAATTTTAGCTCTTTGCGAGTGAAAGTTTCTTTAAAATCGGTCCAGAAGTTTCAGAGATTAGCCGGAACAAACAGACAGACAATAATTTTAAAAATTAGTTGTTTGATATAAGTACTGTATATACTTTCATATGAATTTAGTGAAAAGCTGTTTATTAATTTGAAATTAAAAGACACAGGCATTTCAATTTTATTTATATGTATTGATGTACTGATGTAGGAATGTATGTACATGAAAAACCATACTCAGTATAATCCATTTTATTTCAATAATACCGTTCATAATTTTCGTTTCAAGTTTGTCAGCAAAAGTTGTTACAAAAACTTAATAAAGCAAATTTCGGACTAAATTGGACAATGTAATTTGAAAGTTAAAATACTTTTATGGCTTTCCTTTGCAATGATTGAAAGAGAATGAGTGTTGAAGAAATTTGTATAAGAGCGAAATGCCTCGTTGTTTAAAATATTTAATTACCGCGGCTCCGCTCGTATGGCAAGTGGCAAATCTTTTTCAGCCCCCACGATACAATCGAAACTTCATCGAAGTCTGTATAGATTAAAGTTGAAAATGCCAATTGGTTTTGCTAAACACATAGTTTTAAAATTATAATATCAGTGTAGGTTATTTGTTATTAATCACATCAAAATACATATTCATGTCCACCATAATATATACGGTCTTTATAGTTAATATAAAGGATCTTTATAGTTAACTAGCATTTCCCGCGGCTTCGCACGCATTCTAAAGACCGGAAACCAAATTCTTACCGAGTCGCGCGGTATGGTATCTCGCAGAACTAACGCGCCCTTCTCGTTTTTACAACATTTTTCATTGATGCTCCTCTCCTATTAGTCGTAGCGTGCTATAATATAGCCTATAGCCTTCCTCGATAAACGACCAACAAACAACCAAACTCTTCAGCTTTGTTAAAAGTGAATATATTTTTATTGAATAACTTACAGTGGTTTATTATATAATGCGATTAAACAGTTGTTCTGAAGTTGATTTAAGTAATTTGCAATTCATAATTGTGACTAGCCTATACAAAGTTGTTATCATGTTATCAAATTCGGTAATACACAATGTTCAATAAAATTGATTGCGAGGAGAAAATTAGGTCGCAATATCACTGTGCAAGAGATATGATAGTCATACTAGATTTGCTTACTCAGCAAGATTTGCACAGAGGGAATTATTTTTCTCTATACTAATAAATGACGAGACGTTTTTTTGTTCGCTCTAACTGCAAAGACTATAAAACGAATAGACATGGAACTTATTTCATGGGATTTAGCGTGTTTCGGTGAAAGTTTTAGTATAATACTAGCGACTTGCCCTCGCTTCGCTTCGCTCGGGCTCTTCCCTAGATTTAGCGCAGGCGAAGCCGCGTGATCCGCTAGTTATACATATAAACCTTCCTCTTGAATCACTCTATCTTTTGAAAAAACTGCATCAAAATCCGTTGCGTAGTTTTAAAGATTTAAGCATACATAGGGATATATGGACAGAGAAAGCGACTTTGTTTTATACTATGCAGTGATGTTAAATATAACAACTTGGAGTTTTGAACTTTAGAACGTGGACGAAGTAACGCGATATGGGAGCTTGTAATATTTTAAATAACTATTATAATACAATTTTGCACAATAAGTGATTTGTTTAAAAAAAATATGTGGGTATTTTCTTGAAAAATTACCTTGTATACAAAGAATGTCGTCTAACATTACAATCAACACACAGTGCCAAAATACACCTAAAGCGTGTATTTTCAGTGCCTTTTATAGTCTCAACTCTTTTACTGTACGTTTAAAGTTTAAACAAACCAAATTTATTTATTAGTATTCACAGCGATGGTAAGCAAGTCAGTTATGTTGTCAAATTCTTAGCTATGACAAGGGTTGTGAAATTTAAATTGAATAGCGCCTGAGTGTTGGCTTTACGACTGATTAACTTAAATATATACAAATACACTTTATTCAAATAGACTACTCCCGATGAGAACAGTACTCCATGTGGGGCCGAATTTGAAATCATTTCTGACATTTTAAGAAGGTAAATGTCATGATAATAAATGCAAGAATAGCTAGCTTTGTTTGGGAAGGCATTTCCAATGAAAGTAAAAACATAAGTAGTAAATCTGACTCACTTCACTGGGCGTAAGTAACAATGAATTCAGCAGTTTTTATAATTTTCCAATACAATAAAAGTAGCCTAAGTTACTCCTTATAACCCGTGAAAGTCTCGTCAAAACCGCTTAAGCCATCTTAAAGATTAGCTGGAATAAACAGTCAGAAAGACAGACAGACTGACAAAAAATATATAAAATAGAAATTTTTTGATATAAGTACCGTACCTATTTACTTTCAAAATATGCAAAAATAGAAATAAGTAAAAATTTGTTTATTTGAAATTAAAAACAGACACTTCAATTTTATTGATATGTACTGATTTGACCAACAAGTTCATCTCAGTTTGTAGTGGTTTTGTAGTGGCTGTCAGGGTCTGGGGTTTCTAGTACTGCGGTAGCGATTGCTGATTCGAGTGTCGCTTGGGGCATTCATTTGTTGAGCACGAATGTTTTTCATGGGTATTAATATTTATAATATGTATAATATATTTAAAGTTCTATATGTTTAGTATCAAGACCAACTATCTGTTATCCGTTACATAAGCTTTGTACTCATAGCTCACTACAGAAGTAGATGGCGCTGTGTGTAATAATGTCTCAATATATTTATTTATTTGTGAATGTATTCGATACATATTTTTGTACTAATCTTTAGATATAGAGTAGAAATTGTGATCACCGGAAATTTACACAAACTATCAACAAATTGTCGCCGGTATTTTTCCAAATTCTTATATAGGGGCTTTGTCACGGTGAATAATTTTCTTGCCTGTGTTCATGAATATCAAAGGTAAGAAAGATATATGAAAAAAGTATACGTCAAACAGTGCGTCCTTTTTATCGAGCTTTATTTTATCCTTATATTTGAAATAGTTAGTTTTTACCTACAGAAAGATTATTGTATTTAAAATTATTACAATATGTTGGGACATTATTTCAACAGCACCTTTTAGTTCCGTGACAAGCTACGAGGCTTGTGTTACAGATACCAGATAGTTGATATATTACACATATGTAAATTCTTAATACATAAATATATATTATAAACATTAAAACCCATGTCTGAAGTACAAACATTCGTGCTCAACAAATGAATGCTTCCAGCGGGACTCGAACCCGCAACTGCTGGCTCAAAAAGTAGGATCACTACTAACTGAGCCAAACGTATTGTCATAAATATAATTATCCTGAAATCAGATGATCTGATGAAATCAGATGAAATCTGATGCAGGTTCAAATCTGGGTCTCGCACCTCTGATATTTTCATGTGCGAATCATTTCTATCATGATTACCACTTGTCTTACGGCGAAGGAAAACATCGTGTGGAAACCTGCATGTCTGAGAAAACTTGAGAGAAAAAAAAGAGACTATGGCCTGATCCCCATCGTACTGAAAGAGGCCCGTGCCCAGCAGTGGGACATTAAAAAGGGCTGATGATGATGAGTATAATAAACGCATACAGGTACATAAAGTTTATAATCTGTCCGTCATTGCTGCGTTTATATAGAACTTACCTTTTTATGCACTTATTATATAAATTAAAGCAGTCGCCTTAATAAATAACAGTGTGTGGTTTTTAGAGTTCTGATAAAGGTTATATTATATAATTAATTCTGTTATGTTGTGTGAGCTTTTCAGCTCAGCGTCGATTAATCAGCCGCTCGCCACAAGTATTTGTTCCTGTGGACTCCGTTCAAAGACTGGTTAGTACTACATAATATATTAAATTGGTATATAATGGTATATATACAAGCTTAACCCATTTGTACGATGAACTATGAGATATATTGTAAACATATGTACATATTGTATCGAAAACCTATACTCTGTTATTTAAATCTAATCTTATATATAAAATTCTCGTGTCACAATTTTCGTTCCCATACTCCTCCGAAACGGCTTGACCGATTCTCATGAAATTTTGTGAGCATATTGAATTGATCTGAGAATCGGCCGACATCTATTTTTCATCCCCCTAAATGTTAAGGGTAGTCCACCCCTAAAGTTTTATTTTTATTTTTTAGACAATTTTTTTTTCCTACAGATCAACCCAATGAGGTTGATTAGCAATTAAAAAAATGAACGCGGGCGAAGCCGCGGGTACAGCTAGTGTCATTATAACATATATTTTAATCATTATTTAATTTACTTATTTTATGAGACATCTTTCACGATTTACAAATTAGCAAGAAGACTCAATTTTATCAATTCCTTAGCTTAGTACAAGCAAGTCTTTATTTTTCAATTATTTTTAGGGATGATCTCTGGGTTTACTAAATTGATTTCAAAATATATTTCATTAATATGAAGATAAACTGTGTATATTTTGCGTTTTACGGATAAATTTGTTTTATGGCCATAACCATTATTGATTCGATCAAAATCACTTAAGATTGGTCTCTTCTCGACTTTTATATTCAACTGCTGGTTTAACAACTTTAATAAACTCTCCTTCTTTAATATCTTAGTATATAGGATAGCTAGAAATAACATTAAAATAATAACTTAAGTATAACTTAAAGAAACTTTATTATTACTATATCCTATAGCAAAAAAGCTTATAAAATGACTTTGAAATTTAAATGGATACAGTACTGAATGTACCTAATTAATGAATGTCACTATAATCCAATAAGTCAAGACACGAAGTTTCGGAAGCAGACGACAGCCAATTCCGACTTATGAGCTTTATTTGCAATCAATCACTCTCGCAGAACAAAATATACTATGTAACAGATTAACGGAATTCTGGTAAAGAAATAAAATATATAAATGTTACACTATGTTAGTCGGTAACTTCTAGCTTCTTCTTGCTTGAATAACGGAGTGTCGCGGGTTCAAATCCGGGTCTCGCACCTAAGATATTTTTATGAATGAATAATAAATATGTTGGGACATTATTACAATTAGCGCCATCAAGGTTCGTGGAAGCTACGAGGCTAGTGTTACGTATATTAGATAGTTGATATACCATACATATTATATAACTTTTAAATACAGTGCAAATATCCGTGTTTAACAAATGAATGCCCTCAGCGGGACTCGAACCCGCGACCGCTGGCGCAGCAAGTAAGGTGCAACAAACTGAGCCAAACGTTATTTCTAACATTATTCCAACATGTCTTACGGTGAAGGAAAACATCGTGAGGAAACCTGCATGTTTGAGAGACCTAGCAAGTTTTTGAAAGACGTGAAGTCCGCCAACGTCAATTTCAAATTAAGCTAGAAGATTCTTCACAGATAGCAACTATCCAGTAAAAGGAATTTTAGAAACACTAGGAAATAGAGCTTACATTTTCTTGCTAAAGGATTATAAGAACTTTCGGACTATAAGAATTCTTCGAAGATAAAAATATTTATTCGATTAAAAATTACGACTATAATCATACAAAGATCTTGGTAGAGAGTTAATTAGTATTTAATTAAAATAACTACTTTGATTAATTAATATTGATAATATATGTCTATGTATAAAATGTAATAGCGTTACATTAAGGCAAATTAAGCTGCGGCTTTCGAACATGAAGAGCAAATAGGGATGTGTGGTTTTAAATACACAAAATTGTGTGACTATTTCCACTTAATATATAAAGACAAAAAATGTAGCTCTCCTGGATTTTGCTAAAAGTGGTAAAAGAAAGAAAAAGTTCTTTCTGGTCTTGCCAACCAGGAATTACCCATGACCTTTGAAGTAGTAAAGCAGTAAGCCATACTGTGAGAAATACCGAGTTCGCAGAAGTGAAATCTATTAATTTAACTTAAAGCTTTCGATTTAATTAAAGCTTATAGAACTAGCGTAAGCAAACAGTGTAAGTTATTAATTCAAGTCGTTGATACAATCGCTAAATTAACAATTATCGGCGTCATTGATTTTTGCTTATACAATACCCTAGTCTTCTAAGCCATAGTCGTGTATCAAAGGGCCGATCTTTTACACGTGAATCAGTTTGTAGTGAACCTACTTAACATGTCAGCGGTCGCGGGTTCGAGTCTCGTTTGGCGCATTCATTTGTGTAATGAGGCATGTACTCCAGTCATAAGTATTTATATTTATAATTTGTATGGGATTAAAGTCATATATAATGTATAGTCTACCAACTCTCTAGCATTTATAACACAATCCTCACTTACAATGGACTACTACTAAAATCTTTTTATATGTAGATGGTGCGGTGTTGTAATGTCCCAACATAATATTTTTTAATTTTCCTGAAATTGAGTGGAACGTGTGAGAAGAGGCCGACTAATCTCATAGTTATTTGACAATTGGCAAACTGCTTTTTCAGATTTAAGCATAGAACCTGCCATCTCAAACCGATAAAAGTATTTTTGACTATCCCTGAATTTATTAAGCATTTCCTCTAAAATCGATGGGCGATCGCCAACTGTATGCATTTTTTATACTGTAATATTTTTACTGCTTTGTTATTGAAAATAGACGCGAGTAAACAAACCTATAATAATAGTTGACTCAACGTTATTTAAAATTAAAATTTTATTTGTTATATAAATATTTTCTTGAATCTAAATAACATAAATCCTTAATAGTACACCAAAAATCATTTTTTTCCCCTGACTTTTAGACAAAACCAGCACAATCGGCAACACAGCAGCGGGACTAAACCACCCAATACAAATATAAGTTATAGTCCACTTTATGGTAATGTAACGATCTATGTATAAAAACTCAGTAAATTAGATATGAATACTAACTAATATATCACTTAAATGATTATAGTTCATTTCTATTTACTTAATAAATTAATTTGAAATTGAAATTTCTTATCATTACATACGGCCTTGTTAGTGTAGTAGTTAACCGTGTATTCACCTTGGCGTGTGAGGCCCATTTTGGAGGTAAAATAAGATTGAATTTGGAGATATTCCTTTAATCATCACCTTATTGCATGAGCAAAGCCAGGCTAAAAACTAGTACAAAATAAACTATGCACCCAAATAAGTGCTGATATTCAGCATATTGTGTTTTCAGCTCTTTTCCCACTGAACAGCACGGAACTCCCTTTAATACGATGGGGATCAGGCCATACTCCACCACGCTGGCTAAGTGCGCTATAGCAGACTTCACATGTCTTTCGAAAACTTGCTAGTTTCCTCAGCACGTTTTCTTTTACCGCAAAACAAGTGATAATTATGTTAGAAAATGATTCACACATGAAAATAACAGAGATGCAAGACTCGGATTCAAACCTACATCGCTCCTACGAATAAAATCTGGTATTATTATATTATTTGAAATTAAAATATTTTGATAGACATCTAAGAAGGAATTTCAAATGTTAAATTACTGCTAACATTTTATTATTTCCATCGCTACGGGCAATGTTTGAACTTTCCTTTAATAAGAGTTCTGTTTTCGTCTCTTATTTTTTTACAATTTGCCTGCTTGAGCAACTTTTATTGACTTATTCCGGAATCGCTAAAACGGTTTGCCATTTTATACTTAACAACAAACGATAGAGTTCTCATTAAAAATTACAACAAAATTTTCGTACCTAAATAAATATTATCTAAATATATAAAAACGAAAGGTCACTCTTCACGAAATATCGGAAACCGCTTGACGTATAAAGATGCGATTTCTCGTAGTAGTTCGTTCAAGTAGTTTATAGTTAGTAGACGTTCGCTAAGCAGATTGACTGGACTGGATTGAGGAGGCCCAAGATCTACGTTTCCTTCACTTACTTTATTTTTGTGCTACACACTTTTTGGCAGGGAGCGCCCAGGGATGAATTAAGCGAAGTTGCAAGTATCTTATAATAACAATAATTAACTAAAAAAATATTGTATTGTGGTGTAGTTGAAAGTGTAGAAGGTCTTTACACCATAATATGATAACTGAAAGATGCTCAACAAAACGAAATTATTTATATAGAATCTTATTTATAACCAATTGTTTTCTTTGCTACAGGAAGAAAAATAATTTAATTATTTATTTCATTAAAAATATATTTAAAAGGATTACAAGAGGTAAATGCCATATATAGCATTTGAATCTGTATGAAAAACCGATTCAAGTCTCCCGTGTATAGAACAAGTGAGCCTGATTATCTAACAAGATTTGCTTTCAGTCGAATATTTTGTATGGTTTCGTATTTGACGTTCCCAAAGCTAAATATATACATACATATAAAATGTATTTATTATAAACTAGCTGACCCGTGCCCACTTCGTTGGGCATAATTTTAATAATACTTTTTTAGTACACAGTGTTTAAATAATTTAAATTATTTTATTAATATTAAAAATTAAAAATTAAATTATCTATACTAATATTAAAAAAACTCCTTTTTGTAACTTAAATATAAAAGTTAGACATATGCTGTAGTTGACTTTTTTGTAGGCATTTTCAAGCTCCGCATCTTTTCTCTAGAACTCAAAAATATATCTTTCATAGTTAAGGCAGCGTTCGTAAGAAACTCTTTCATTCGACCGTTTTTTCTCCGATTCACTTTGCAACTACTAGCGGACTACCACGTAAAAGCCTTTTTATTTTTCGGTTTTTTATATAACCTATGACACTCAGCAATAATGTGGCTTTCTATTGGTGAAAGAATTTTTAAAATCGGTTCTGTAGATCCCGAGATTACCCCTTACAATTTAACAAATAAACAAACTTTACTTCTTTATAATATTAGTATAGATTACATAAATTATAAAAGTATATGTTGTAAGCATCGTTTTGAGTGTAGAAAATTATTTAAACATAAAACAGAGGTATTAGAGTTTGAATCTAAGCACGTATTATATTAAATTAAATTTTAAGTGATAATATTTTTTCTTGTTAGAAAATCCTGCCCATTAAAATTTTTGTAATAATTCGTAGCTTAACCTAAACTTAACCAAATTAATTAGGTATTTTTTAAATAAAGTTAATTAGAAACAAAGCTAAGTTTAACTTTAATTGATTCATTAAGAGATCAAGGATATTGTTTGAGCTTAGCATTCAATGGCCACAGCAGAGCTAATTTGAGTCTCAGAGTACCTAATAGCTTTTTTAGTAAAACATACACAGATGAAAATCTAAAAATTATAGTTTCCATCTTTCAATAGTAAATACTAATTCAATTAGATTTTCCAAAAAATATTTATGTATATTAGTGGTTAGAATAATTATAGTATAATTGTATTTTATATACATCACTAATCGTAGTCAGTTAAATCTGTTAACAATAAGTCAAATTATAGTATGATAAGTGTATGATGTAAAAAACTCAACTTAAATTTCTACCTCAAAAAACAGATTTTAGACTAGGCCATTAAATAGAAAAACATGCGAGACGCACACTAAGGAGTTGCTATACATAAGGACTAAGACAAAACAGCTTTGTACCTTTTCTCCTCAGTTAGGCAATCCATTTTTTTGTCTTGCAATTATTAACTTTTATTAACGATCTGACCCTTAGTCAGTTCTATTTTAAGCAAGGAGGTAATATTCATTAATTTACATTAGTTTTTTGTTATAATCTGTTAAATTAGAGCAAAAAGTATACATTATTATAGCATTGATACTTTAAGTTATACTATGGAGTCACTCTCACTCCGCTCCGGTCCGACCCTACGTAAGTTAGAATACATTCTGTTTACATAGAGTCACCCTCTATAGTTTTTATTGAAGTGAAACTTCTTTAGAATCGTAGTGGCGCTCAGAGACGGGAAAGAGTTAGCCTTAATATAAATTCAAGTTTTACTTCTGACATGTGTACTTTGTACACACTAACTTTTTATTATAGTCTTATAGTTTTTATTATTAACTAGCATTTACCGCTGCTTCGAACGCGTTCTAAAGACCGGAAACCAAATTCTTTATGAGTCGCGCGGTATAGAACTAACGCCCGTTCTTCCCGTTTTTACAACATTTTTCATTTATGCTCCGCTCCTATTGGTTGTAGCGTGATGTAATATAGCCTATATCCTTCCTCGATAAACGCACTATCAATCACAAAAAGAATTTTTAATTCGGACCAGTAATTTCTGAAATTTACGCGTTCAACCAAACAAACAAACTCTTCAGCTTTATAATTATAATATTATGTATAGATAGGATAAAAGTTTATATCTCCAATAGATATATATACATGTAGTTGAAAATCATAAGAACAATCCAACTTTTTTTTTATGGTAAAAAGGGGGCATACGGTCAGGAGGCTCACCTGATGGGAAGTGATCACCTCCGACCATGGACATCTTCAAGCCTGGCTTGCAGATGCGTTGCCGGCCTTTCAGGAAAGGGAGGGATGGAGGAGGGAGGGAAGTGGGAGGAGGGGGGAACGAAGGCGGAGGATGAAGGGAAGAGGGAGGGGGGAAGGAGAGTGGGCCTCCCGGACTCTCACTCACCGGACGAAACGCGACAGCATAGCTGCCAATTCACGCCGGTCTTCTGTGAGAGAGTGGTACTAATGAACTATACGGGGCGTGCCGGCCCATTCGTGTGCTACCCGAAGGTAACAAGCATGGCACTACCACTTTAAAAAAAAACTTGAAACAAATAATTAAGGTCATATAAAACAAATGAATTTACACTAAACATTTGTATTTCGATACGTTCAGAAGATATTACACCTTTGTTTATATTTATTGTTTTGTATACATTTTACATAAATATATAATAGAAAATTTGATGCTTTTCTTCAAAATGTGTTGTTCTTTCGCTTCTACAATCAGTATTTTCCTTTGGCGAGACGGAGTGACAAATTACTCGTATAGCGTTTCAGACATCGTTTTAGGTTGTTAGCTTTGTAAATTGACGTCGGAGTGATACAAAATTTATGTACTTTGCAAAAATGTTATATATTGTTTGTATACTCATAAAATATGCTTGCTTTAAAAATTTATATACATTGAATCCTTTTTTAACATCCCACTGCTGATATCCCCCGTATCATGCCTTAGCCCAGTACGCTTGCCAAGTGTGGGTTGACGACTTCATCTGATTTTGAAAAAACTGTTAGGTTCTCTCAGAAATGCACATGTTTTTATGCTTCATTGTAAGGCAAGTGGCAGTTTAATTACGTTGAAATAGCTTCGCATTTAAAATATCAGACACGGGATTTGAACCCGCTTCTCTTGTCTCAAGACAGCAATGACATAGTGCTTAAGGTCTGAATTATTATAACAAAATCTAATAGCAGTGGTAGATTTATCGATGTATAAGGAGTCAACAGCAGAAACTAGAATTTTATTAAACACAATAACAATTTGTATTATTATTTCAACACTAACTAAATAACAATAATTTTCAAGACTATTGTTATATAAGTTATTGTTTGTTTCTAAGCGTATCTTGCCTTATCATTAATTATGGACTGACAGACAACGGACAGCCTAAATTAGTGAACATAGAGTCCGCGCCAAAAGGAAATTTTACTTTAGTGTCAAAATTTTGAAATTTAATGCCTTAAGGTGAAGAGGGTTGCCACAATTAAAACTTGATAAACGCTTTTCTACATTTATACTTTACTATGTAAAGAAATAAACTTTATAGTTTTGTATTTTTGTAATGTATAAAATAAAAATCCGCTGAACCGATTAAGATGAAATCTCGTGTGAAAGTATGAAAGACGATAGTTTTTATCCCAGAAATCATCCCTCAACGGAGTGCAAAGAGGGATGAAAATTTGTATGACGCATAAATTATATTTTCCCAAGTAAGGGATACTAATATCTCGTCTATTAATTTCGTATTAACCGTTAAAATAAATACGTTTCGATTTCATTAAAAGCTTAACTTGTAAGAGAGAAATTTGTAATATTTGTTTATTTCAAATATTTTGTATTATATTTTAGTTTTGACTGCTCTCTGTACGAGTGAATAATTTATAAGAAGATTTTCACGGGATCGTAGAGGATTATGGATATAGAGTATTATATCCTAGTAAAAGAAAATATCCAGTGTTTAGAATATAAAAATGATGGAAAATCCAAATAAATCCGCGACAAAATCCGAAAAGATAGTTTCATTTATAATGTCAAGTATTCGCGTAAGCCTAAGAAAGTATTATGATGGAAAGGCTTAAGAACCTCAATGTTAAAATCATAAATTAAAATAAAATAATAAATTTATTAAATATAATAGGACATTATTACAAACAGCGCCATCTAGTTCCATGGTAAGCTACGAAAGAAGCATTTTGTTACGGGTACCAGATGGTTGATATACTACAATATATAAGTTTAAATACATACATATTATAAATATAAACAACAATGACTGGAGTACAAACATTCGAGTTTAACAAATGAATGCCAGCGGGACTCGAACCCGCGACCGCTGGCGCAAGAAAGTAGGGTCACTACAAACTGCGCCAAACGTGTCGTAAAATGATATATTATCAAATCTAAACGTAGGTATGATAAAATTCTAACTTAGTCGAATATATTAAATATTTTTTGGAGAATCTTATTGAAAAAGTCATTATTATCGTTACAGAAGCCGAATTTATGAGTTTTAGGATTTTTTTTGGTGGTCTGTATATTTGTCTGTCTGGCCACTGCTGATCACTCTACATACATTCCTAATTTCATCAAAATCTGTCGAGCAGTTATCTCGTGATTCGGTCACAGACAGTCAGACAAACAGACAAAGTAACATATATTCAAAAATTATAGATTCAGCCTCTTCATCGATAATCTATATATATAAAAGAACGTCGTGTTAGTTACACTATTTATAACTCAAGAACGGATGAACCGATTTGGCTGAAAATTGGTGGAGAGGTAGCTTAGAACCAGGAGACGCTAAATTTATTTATTAATTTAAGCGGATATTTACGTCAAAGAGAAAACAAGTCACTATAAAATGTGGTATAACAAAAAAGCATCTGACATGGAATAACAAAACACAAATGACAGCTAAACGTTATATTGTCTATGGTTAAGTATGGTTGAAAATTTGATAATTATAAATTTTATCAGAAATCAGTAATAATCATTAATTTGTTCTGGCGGAACAGAGTTCGCCGGGTTGGCTAGTAATGAATATTAAAAAAATATTAAAAAAAAAATGAAATGTACAGATATGACTCGCTTAGACAACTTAATTAATAATTAATATGGAATTTTCATACTTTTTCTATTTTACGTAGCAGTAATCGTAAGTCGTAACCCTATCAAATAACCGGTAAACGTACTTTACGACTCGTCCTTTTAATTGTCGTTTTATTGGTTCACGGCTGTTACAAAATATAATAACCGACGAACCGTAACTTCATTACTTCATCCATTAAATTCTTTTAATACCAACTTGGATTGTCACATAATGGAAAAATATTATAGACGATTATATTTAAAGTTGCTATAGTTTATATTTTCTTCGATTTGCACGAATATTTTATATATTAAATTGAATTATTTTTCCGTTTTTATTTGAAAACTGTACAACAATAATGATCATAGTAGTATCAAAGCTTTTTGACGAAATGCTTTATTAAAATCCTAGTTTATCTTTTATTTTATATGCGAATATTCACCTAAAATCCATATAAGTAAATTATAATTCGTGGGGCTGAAAGACTTTCTTGAAGTAAGAGTAGTAAAAGGTATATTTAATATTGACCCTAGTAATAAGTTATCAGTTAATAAGCTACAGTAGCTTTTGCGTGAAACGCGCACTTCGATTTCACTAACTGTACTATAGATTACAATTTTATTCTCTCTAAGACTTAGTTACTTTCGACGAATGAGCGAACGAACCCAATCATATAAATAAGGTAAAATTCAGTGAGTGCAAATTATGAGACGTTGGGTGTTATCGGCTTAATTTTATGGTCTCATAGAATGGACCTGAGTCCTTTTTTCTGCCTACATAGAGTTTCAAGGCTATTAATTATATAGTTGACATAAAAGTTAATATAAAATGCAATAAAGTACCTGTAATGTATATCCATTTATTATTTTTTGTTTTTTTTTATTGTGATAATGCTAAATATGCTTTTGAAGACACGTTTGGCTCAGTTTGTATCGATCCTACTTGCTGCGCCAGCGGGTTCGAGTCCCGCTGGAGGCATACTTGTTGAGCACGGATGTTTGTACTCCAGTCATGGGTGTTTATATTTATATTATGTATTTACTTAAGATTTATATGTATATCAACTATCTGGTATATCCGTAACACAAGCCTCGTAGATTAACACGGAACTAGATAGCGCTGTGTAATAATGTCCCAACATATTTAATGCTTATCTCTACAACTTTTAGTCAAATTTGTAAAAAATTTTTTTCAATTAATAACATTATAACACGCTTTAGTCTTTTAAGAATGAGGCACATTCATATGAATAAACTGTGCGGCTAGGGTTCTAGCCATAGTAATATCAACCACGATAGTAACTGAAAATGGAAGGAAAAAGAATAGAAAAAGAGTTTTCTCCATTTTTAACCAATTTTATTTACGAACTTTTAAAGCAATACTCGAATATCAGGTCTATCATTATCTAAAAATATAAATAACGACAGCAACTTTCTTATTACTTATTAATCACCACAAATTCTAAAATGGGATTAAGCTTTCGTGCTTTCATAAATAATCTTGTATTAATTTAATAATAATAATTATTATTATTAATAATATATATACTATAGATATAATTATTATTATTAATAATAATTATATCTATAGTATTGTTAGAATTACACAAATTAACATATAGTCAGTTACAAAAGTCTATAGTAGACACATGATCTATAATTCATTCTTAAATCCCTCATCATTATCCCCATGAGGTCTCCGAAAGACTTGGCAGATGCCCGTCCTCGAAACCAAAATACCAACGTTAGTTGAGAAAATAAGTAATAATAATTAAATTTATTTTCGCTCTATTTTAAAATAATAATTTATTTTAAAATAGAGCGAAGCCAGTGTAAAACCCTAGTTATAGGGGTATATAGTAAAGTGACAGGGTATCAACTATCAATATAACCCTGACAAGTGTCACTTTCATCTATTTTCCAAAGTTCGTTGGCTTTAAGCATTTATTCGTTCCAGAAATCCGTCTGGCTGATAAGCGGTCAGTTCAAATAAACGATAACAAAGAAGAAATCCATTTGAGATGGAAACGTACAAACCTTCAAATGAAATTGAAATATCTCACTACTACTTGAGATAGAATCTGAAATCTCAAATCTCTTTCAATAATAAAACTAAGTAATTTAACATAATTTATGTTTTAAGCATATAATACTCTAATATTACTTCGCAGTACTGTTCTAATAATTTTCCATTTCATAGAGAAAGAGAATTTGATTTAGAATTGATTTTTGAGTATTTTTAATTACTAGATTGTCACACATTTTATATGAACTCTACAAATTTTATTTTTATTTTAACACAAGTGTTTTTAAGTATTGCAAGTACTATGTATATAAGTAATGTTATATTTATACTTTAGCTGCCAGATTGTTAAATACTACATAGAAATCTTCAGGTACACAACATATAATATGACCTTTTAGTTTTTTTTGTCAAAATAGAAGTGATCCTGCGATCGGGTACTTATACAATACATGTATTGTTAACCAAACATTTTAAATACATCAATTTACGAACATGAGTGCAGTTTACTCACCGCACAGTACTCTACAATAGCCGGCTAATTAATAACAGAATTCCGACGCATAATCTGAAAGCTCCGTTGAAGCGATGTAATTTGATTATGCTACTCGGATAATTGCTGCTTGAAAGCGAACTTTACAAATTATTTGCATAATTAGTATATTTTATACTATACTGTACATATACTGTAGTTAAAGACAGTTGTAGCTCAGTAGTTATGCGCTTTGGTTGGAAATTAGAGTGTAACATGTTCACATACCGGGTCTCGCACGTTATATGTTCTAATCATTTTCAACATAATTATAAATTACCATTCGGGGAAGGACACATCATGAACAAACCTACATGTCTCACAGATCCTAGCTAGCTATTGGACTACTTTTCTAGCTATTGGACTATAGCCTCATCCTCCTCACCTTAAAGAAAGGGTCGTCATCGGCAATGAGTGAATAAAAACGATTTAATGTGTATGATACGATTCAAAAGAGCTTGTAAAAGTCTATTTGAATAAAGAATATTTTGATTTGATTTGATTTGATATGATACACCTACTTGTATACACATAGGTTTTAAATTTTAATATTTGTCACAATTTTAACATATTAATTACATGTCAGATGTCTACTTCCTTTTGATATTTTATTTGTGGTATTACTACTTTACCATGCGAGTTGCTTCTGACACTTGTCTGATAGCGGAGTGAACTATAGGAATCGCTATGGTCTGCTTAAAAGGCCATCAAAGGGACTCCCAAGGGTAGCAAGAATAAACCATTAGTAAGCTATAATACATTAAAGACAGTGGTAGCCCAGCGGTAATGCGTTCTGTTATACGGGAACACTTAAACCACTTTTTAAAAAAAAGAAAAACTTCTTTACACAAAATAGTTTATTGAATTAGAATTTGTAAAGAAATAGCATTACAAAACAAGAACTAGTATTTAGAATAAAATTCGGATTTAGTAGTACTGAGCGAGACGAATGTTGAAATAGAACTAAACTAATGTAACATACAAAGATACAATACTAAATCTAAAGGGGCTTAGTCAGCAGCTTGCTAAGCATAAGTTCATACAAAGGGCTACATATAACATCCCCCTCCTTAAGTATAAACTTACCCTTTAAGGTAAGTTTTACAATAAAGATATTTTATTATATAAGAAATTAAATGGATATACAATATACTTCTAATCAACTCTGAGACGAGGTTGGTCTTCAGACATTTCTATTATAGAATCTACATTATTACTTTCTACCTTATTCATAAATTTAGGAGCTACAAAGTTTCTATAAAAATAGATTATCATAATACTTAATATTAAAAGTAAAGATATAACACTAAATATATTTATACTAAGTAGATTATCAAGTGGTTTTACGGGATCATTCAGCTTAATACTATTAATGATGTTATCAGATACTTGTTTATAATGTTTGAGTTGCTCTAAGTTAATATTATTTATTTTAAAATTGGGAATCTGGGATTTATGTTTATTGTAATTTGTTAAATTACAGCAACTATCATTAATAATATTATACTCCGGTAACACTACTGGTATATTAATTTGAGGGTAGGATTTTGTCACAAATTTGAAGTTTTTAAAGTATGCTATACAATTTTGTGGAATATTAAGTATTCCAGTACCGGATATAATAGATTCAGATACAATATTATTTTCACATTCAATAGTAAGTTTTGAGGGTTTCGACTGAATAAATACCCATTTATTACTATACAATTTATGCCAAATGTCTATAACACCATGAATATATCTATGAATACAAGTATCTGGTAAGGTCGAAATGGCTTTAGTAATAATTTCTATTTCACAAGATGGATTATTTGGTACATTATAAACGTCAACTACTTCACACAGATAGATTACAGATTGAATGGTTTTACATGAATTCAAATTTCTCAAAAATGTGTAACTTGTCTTGTCCTTGCTTACAGCAAGATACTGCTCAAAAGGTTCAATCATCACATATGAATTAGGATTATCAGACTCATGAGGTGTTGGCAGTGGTATAGTATTATACAAATTATACTCCTGGGCATCTACCAGGGGAATTTTGATTACAAATACTAATTTATGATCTAGATAATAACAAACTAAACTAGCAGTGTTAATTAATACATGGATGTTACTTAAATCTAAACTAACAGGGAAATCTCTAAACTTAGGAAGTAGTTTAAGATTACTTACAATGTCATTGTATAGTTGTCTAGGCGTCAAAATCGAAGGATGAAGAACATTGTTTTTTACAAATAATATGGAATTTAGTATATCTTCTATTTTAAATGAAAGGGTTAAAAGATGAGATTGTAGTATATTTAAAGCATAATGTATTTTCATTATAAAGTTATCAGTTTCCATAATTCTAGACATATTAGTAACAGACGTTGTTAATTCTTTCATAATGATATTAATTTTCACTTGATTGTCGTTTATTATACCTAAGGACTCATTAATATTAGATATGGCAGACTGTGATACCGCAATATTCTTTTTAATAGATTCTCCAAGTAGTTTTTCATTGTTGTATAAGGTCTCTAAAGCCGTATTGTACATTTTAGCGTCGTCCTCGTCGAGGGTTCCGAATATATGTTTAAATACGATCCCGACACCAGAGAACCATGCAGACCTTTTATTGGGATTATTCGAAACAATGTGAGAAATGGAATTGTAATCATTAAGCATATTTCTATTAAGCGATTCTAATGGTTGTAACACATTTTCACAATGGGTATGGCTAACTTCCTCGCTTTCACGACATTGAGATCGGATAGAGGAAAAGACTTCTTGTGTGTTATCAATATAGTGTTTAAAAGGAGACACGTTAATAGGCATTATTATATGAAATTGGTCATTAATAATTTTCACTATACCAGCCGGATCGAAAAGTATGCCAGGGCTCGAAGTGATGGGTCTGACGAACTTATTGCTAGCACTGGCTTGGACGATGTATGTCGTCGCGACCATTCTGCAATGACAAGCACTAATAACTAAATTTAGACTTTAATTAAGTATACTTAAAATTTTATTAAATATTATGATAAAGCTTTAGAAGTAAATTTGCAAAATTGTAAAAATAAAAAAGGCAAAAGGAAATAATTTTATTCATTAGCGTCATGTGCTGGTTTTATCTCGTCATAATGATGTTTCACATGTCTTCTATTTATAAGAAGGGACAATGTGTTGTTACCATGGATTTTGACGATTTTGTAAGGACCTTTCCAGACGGGAGACAGTGCTTTTCTTAGTCTTAGATGGTTTTTAAGATAGACGTATTGACCAACTTTATATTGTATATAACGTGAATGTTTGTCATAATAAGTTTTTGATCTATCTTTGGAAGCATTAACATTTTGTAATGCTTTCTCGCGAGATAATTTGAGGCGATGTTGCAACATTTTAATGTAGTCGGGATAGGTTACATTGGGACTTTGGATGAAAACAGAATCTGGCAGATAGGGCTTATGACCGAATATTAATTCGAAAGGGGTAAATTGAGTTGAAGTATGAACTGTGGAGTTATAAGCAAACATAGCAGTATAAACGTATTTGGGCCAATCATTTTGGTTTTCATTTACATATGATTTCAAATATTCCTTAAGTGTGGAATGGCTTCTCTCTAGAGCGCCTTGTGTCTGTGGGTGATAAGGAGATGCCCATATTTGTTTTATTTTGAAAAAATCGCAAGTCCTTTTGAAGAGTTCAGAAGTAAAATTTGTACCTTGATCTGTGAGTATAGATTTAGGAAGTCCGAATAGAGATATAAAATGGACTAGGCATTCGCAGGATTCTAAAGCAGTAGCATTTGAGATTTGGTAGGCCGTAGAAAATTTAGTTAGGTCATCTTGTAGGGTAAGTATGAATTTCAGTTTTTGAGGTCCTGATTCGGGCAATGGACCAACAATATCAAGGCTAATTCTTTCAAAAGGGCGACACGAAGTGGTAGTGATTTGCATGGGAGATTTATTTATTTTCCTTAAGGCCTTATTGGTTTGGCAAAGTTTACAGCTTTTCACGTATGACTCTATATCGGATCGCATGTTTTTCCAGAAATACCTCTCTCTTATTCTATTGTACATTCTATTGGAACCTAAATGTCCAGCAATTGGAATATCATGGTTTTCCTTTAGAATTTTAGAAATTTCTGTAGGAACAGGGTAGATAATGCTGTTATGATGGATATTAATAGTAATATTAGAATTATCGAATAAATACATAATCATTCCATATATTTTAACAAAAGAATGTTGTTCAAAGGGATTTTTGAAGTCGGATATTGCGATGTCATTTATACTACCAGTAAGTATAATATCATCACGAGCTGATTTAATAGTTTTAAATAAATCTGGATAGGTACAACTATCGAAATAGTAAACTTTAGTAAAAAGGAAATAGTAAGTTTTGTCTTTGATCGTGAATTTCTTAAAGGAATGAAGTTCGCGTTCACTGTCAGTGATATTAGCAATATTGTCGGATGCAGAGATAATATCTTCTAGATAAGGGTTAGAGTCATCAAGATCGATGGATACTGGAACTAGGATGGTCTTAGAGACGCTTTTGAAGAGTGTTTCGTTGTGTTCTTTAATAAATGTGTTAAAAGTTCTGTCTTTGTCGTTAAAGGCTTTAAGGAAATTGGAATAGTCATCGTTGTGACTTATTACGTTTGGATCTATTTGAGTTGGAGGATTTGGAAAAAGTTCACTTTCAGTGTTTGTAGTCTCAACTGGAGTTTCTGGATTAGATAAAGGTTCTAAAGGATGAAAATCGATATCTTGTGGTTCTAAGGGACTTATATCTAGTGCGCCCAGTTCAGTCAAATCGTCGAGTATGTCTTGGGGAAGTTCAGAGGATTCTTGGTTGGAAGTTGAGGGTATGGGATTATGATCAATAACAGGATTCACAGGAAAACGGGAAAGAGCATCAGCATTACTATTTGTTTTCCCTTTTTTGTATTCAACCTCGTAATCGAATTCTTCCAATTTCAATCTCCACCTTACAAGTTTGGAGCCTGGATCCTTACAATTTAATAACCACTTTAAAGGCCTGTGATCCGTTATAATTTTGAAACGACGGCCATAAAGATAGGGCCTGAATACTTTTGTTCCAAATATGATTGCTAGGCACTCCTTCTCAGTAACACTATAATGAGATTCTGCTTTATTTAAAGTTCGTGACGCGTAGGCAATTGGACGATCATTATTGTTAGAACCTTGGGAGAGAATAGCTGAAATAGCATGATTCGATGCATCACAGGTGAGAATGAAAGGTTTTGTAAAATCTGGGTAGGCTAATACAGGTGCCTCAGTTAAGGAGATTTTTAAGGTTTCAAAAGCGAGTTGCTGTTCATTTTTCCAGAGGAAAGGTATATCCTTCTTCAAAAGGTTAGTGAGAGGTTTAGCAGTTTTAGAAAAGTCAGGGATAAATCGTCTGTAATATGATACTAGTCCAAGGAAAGATTTAATATCTTTTGGTGTTTTAGGAACTGGAAATTGTTGGACAGCTTTAGTTTTGTCAGGATTTGGTTTGACACCCTGATCCGTGATAATATGACCAAGATAGGAGACTTCTTTACGAAGGAACTCGCACTTGTCAGGTTGAAGTTTAAGGTTGAAAGCGCGAAGTCTGTCGAAGACATTAGAAAGATTTTGGATGTGTTTGTCAAGATCGAATGAATAGATTACAATGTCGTCAAGATATACAAAACATTGGACACCTTGCAAGCCAGAGAGTGCGGTATTCATAAGTCTTTGAAAAGTGGCAGGTGCATTCTTTAATCCAAAAGGCATACGGGTAAATTCGAAGTGTCCTTGTGGTACAGAGAATGCGGTTTTGGGTGCGTCTTGCGCAGACATTTTAATCTGGTGAAATCCGGATGCCAGATCGAGTGTTGTAAAATATTTAGATTTACCTAACTGGTCTAAGATCTCAGTGATATTTGGAATCGGATAGGAGTCTCCTATTGTTATATCATTAAGTTTGCGGTAGTCTATTACTACGCGCCATTTGCGTTGGCCAGATGCATCTGTTTTCTTTGGCACCACCCATATGGGAGATGACCAAGGGGATATAGAGTGTTTTATGATTCCTTCGTCAAGCATTTTATTAATTTGTGATTGCACTTCATTTTTATGAATATCTGGGAACCTATAGGATTTTGTACTTATTGGGACAGAGGAAGTAGAAGTTATGTCATGTTGTAGAACGTCAGTATAAGTTAAATTGTCATTAGGTAAATGAAAAATGTCAGAGTAAGTTGAACAGAGATCATATAAAGCATTTACTTCTTCGATATTCAGATGTGAGACTCGTAAAAATTTTAGAACCTCTTCCGTCCGATTCATAATATTGCATTTCTTGTCATATGACATATTGTGGTAGACTAAGTAATTGCCGCTATCGATATCGAGAGGTACAATATTAAGTTTTAAGTTAGAATTTAAATGTAAAGGAGATTCAGAGGTATTGACGACAGAAAGATTCACTCTAAAATTTGATTTTACTGTAACTATACAATTTGCGACCAGAAGAGAATCAACCGGGTTTTGGTCAAGAATAAGCCCTTCCTTTATTTGCGGATTTGAAACAGAACACTCAATAACGGTTTCTGTTCTTGGGGGAATAATATAGATGGGATCGTGGAACTTTAATCTTATTTCGACGTCGTTGATGATCAAAGCATTCTTAGTGTAGTCTATTTTGCAATTAGAAGTAGAAAAATAGTCATTACCAATTATACCATCGTAAGGAAAATTAAGATCTGGAATAAGATTAAATTTATGTTGGAAAAAATCGCACTTGAGTATTATTTGACCTAAAGAATTCATAGAATCATTCAATTTACTTAGACCACTAAAGGTGATTATATGATTATCAATTTCTGGCATGTCTTCGATACAGCTTATTTTTAAAAGACTTATGGATGCTCCACTATCGACAAGTAGTCTTAGAGGCTTAGAAGAAAGAGGAGTTAGAATTTCTATAAATGGTAGGTAGTTTTTTGATGGATTTGTTGTAATATTGTATGATTTTAAAATTTTATTAGAGTTACTAGACACGGTGGGTTTAGTAGATTCAGTGGGGTTAGTAGATACAGTGGGTATAACAGATTTAGTGGGATTAGTAGATACAGTGGATGGAACAGATTCAGAGGGGTTAGTAAATGCAGTGGATTTTGTAGGCACAGTGGATGTAACGGATTCAGTGGGATTAGTAGATACAGTGGATTTAGTAGATAAAGTGGTTTTAGTAGATTCAGTTGGCTTAGTAGATACAGTGGGTGTAACAGATTCAGTGGGATTAGTAGATACAGTGGATTTAGTAGACACAGTGGTTTTAGTAGATTCAGTTGGCTTAGTAGATACAGTGGGTGTAACAGATTCAGTGGGATTAGTAGATACAGTGGATTTAGTAGACACAGTGGTTTTAGTAGATACAGTGGATCTAGTAGTTTTTGATAGATTAGAAAAACCCACGAAGTTGGTGTCGGAATAAGTATTTAAATGGTGTCTCGCACGACACCGATACGAGACTTTATCTAGTTTTTTGGTTCCGAATTTTCAGTTTCGTCATAGCCTTGGCTTTCGTTATTATCTACAAAATGTATTTTATTATAATGATTAGGCTGTCTAGGTCCTGAGTTTACGTGTGTACGGCTATTAAAATTTGGACGTTCATAATTTCGCGCGCGGTTATTATATTCGCGTTTTTTACAATTTTCAATAGTGTGTCCTATATTTTTGCAGTAACGACATGTGGGAACACTAGATGTAGACGGTTGGCCTTGATGTTGGTATTGTGGCCTGGATGTAAACGAATTATTACGGCGTTGCCAATCATTACGTTGATATGATGTAGAAGGAATAGATTGATTTTTATATGAAATTCCTAAAATTTTCTCTTGAGAAGTTGCGAAATTAATTGCTTCGTTTAAAGTGCTAGGGTCTTTGCAACTTACTATGGTAGAGAGTTGAGGGTGTAAACCTACAATGAATACATTTAAGGCTAAGTCTTGCATTGCTGCAACACGACCGGTTAGTTCATCCTTCTTTTTTGTGGGGATGGAGATATTTATTTCAGTTAAAAGTCTTGCAAGGCAACTCTCAACCCTTAACGAATACTGACTCACGGATTCATTACGGCCCTGCTTACATTCTTGTAAATCAGAAAGCAAATAGGCATAATGCTTCCTGTCGCCGAATTGTGTTTTTAAAAATTCCTCGAGTTGGGACCATTTACTAAATTCCTTAATAGCGCATGCCGTCTCTGCCTTGCCTTCAAGTCGGCTTAAGATATACTTTAATAAAATATCTGTTTGGTTGGTTGTACAAAGGTTAATAGCATTACGGCAGTTATTTAAAAATGGACTCAATTTTTCCCGGCTTCCGTCAAATGTTCCTATAAATTTGATTATAAACATTAAGATCTATGTCTGTCATTTTCGTTTGGATGTCTTCATCCTTAATTTCCTTCGCTCTAGACATAATGTAAAATATTAATCTAAATGTAAAGAATACACGAACCAGTTAATACAAAAATAGCTCAATAATAATAATTATATCTAATAATAAAAAAAATAATAATTGTGGTTACCAACTATTAAATATAAAATAATATAAGTTAGAATCACTTTAAAAGGTACAAAGCTTCACTGCACAGGTGCTCTTATCAGTTCTTAGAAGCGCTAGCCACTCGATAAGTGTGTGTAGGCGGATGAGATGTGAGAATATACTCCGTTGGAATGTCAGAATTTTACATTAACAGGATTTAAGTTTTGCAATTGTTTTAGATTTCCACAGCTTAATAGGTAATTATGAAATTAACTCACAAAAACAGGAACATTTCCTTAGGGACCCGGAGTTTACCTAGACGGTAGGTAAATGTTGCACTTTTTAACTTGTTGCACTGCATTGCACTTGAATAATAGAACTTAGCACAATCACAATTTTATTTTCGTAAGGCTCCTGGGATAAAATTTATCCCACCGCTGCCACCAATGTTATACGGGAACACTTAAACCACTTTTTAAAAAAAAGAAAAACTTCTTTACACAAAATAGTTTATTGAATTAGAATTTGTAAAGAAATAGCATTACAAAACAAGAACTAGTATTTAGAATAAAATTCGGATTTAGTAGTACTGAGCGAGACGAATGTTGAAATAGAACTAAACTAATGTAACATACAAAGATACAATACTAAATCTAAAGGGGCTTAGTCAGCAGCTTGCTAAGCATAAGTTCATACAAAGGGCTACATATAACAGTTCGCTTGGATAATCGAGTGATGTGGGTTCAAATCCGGGTCTCGCACCTCTGATATTGTCATGTACGAATCATTTCTATTTTCTATCATGATCGCCACTTGTCTTACGGTGAAAGAAAACATCGTGAGAAAACCTAGCAAGTTTTCAAAAGACATGTGAAGTCCGCCAACACGCACTAGGCCAGCGCTGTGGACTATTGCCTGATCCCCTCGTACTGAGGGAGGCCCGTGCCCAGCAGTGGGACGTTAAAAAGGGCTGATGATGAATATATTACTAAGCAAGACAGACACCTTAAAATTACGATCCGACAGTAAAAGCCCACAAAAATATTAAGTAACTTATAAAATATATAATATAATACGATTTTCACATTTCTAACATAAAATCCGAAGTGGAATTTCATCTGAAGAAATTCATGTAAGAGTTACTCAATCGCATTGCACATTGCGGAGATATCCGTTGCTCGACAGCTCTGTCAATATCGTGCTCATTGCTCGTTGATGCTTCCGGTTCTATACAGTAAATATCAGCCCAATTTGTTTCTTATTTCCGATTTTATATATTTTTATTGTGGAATCTAGTGAGTCTTGTATACCTATATTCCTTTTTTTATTTTTTATTCTTTATGAAATTACAATTTTATATTATTTATACTATTTTAGTACTTTTAACTGCCTCGGTGGTGTAGTGGCTAGCATGTACGGTCATACATCGAGAGGTCCTGGGTTCGAGTCCCAGGTCGGGCTAAGTTTAATTATTGAGTCTTTCTGTTTATAAGCCTCAGTAATAGCCCGGAGTTGGGAAGTTGGCGGTGAGTCACCCCCGTGCCTCGGAGAGCACGTAAAGCCGTCGGTCCTGCGCCTTAACTCTCACTGGTCGTGTCGAGTAGTCGTCCCACCGGAGTATGAGAGTGATAGGAATAGAGAGTGCACTTGTGTCTGCGCGTACACTTGTGCACTATAATATCTCCTGCGCATTTGGCCAGTCTCAATGAGATTGGCCGCCATGGCCGGAATCGGTCGGAGAACATTATTACTATTTTAGTTCGGTTTTCCGATACTTGACGTCGGCTTAATAAATACCCCTGTCCTACATCCCGTAGGAAAAGGATATCTATTTATCTTTGTCTTCTTCTTCTTCTACGTATCTTGCTTGTGTTTGATGGAGTTGATTCGTGATTTTTTGCACTTGAGTGTGTGGTAGACGAGTTATTCTAGAATAAGAAAGTAAAAAATATACTATTATACATAATTATAATTTATATCCAAAGAGAAATTTTCGATTTTTTTCATACTTTTTTCATGTGACTTTAAAAAGTAATCTAATATATAAAAATTTCGTGTCACAGTGTTTTAGTATCGAACTCCTCCGAAACGGTTTGGACGTATTTTATGTTTTTTGTGTACGCAATCGGTCTGTAGGCAATTTTTTTATTCCGCTAGGTGATATGGATGTTTTACCAGATTTTTTAGACCTAATGTTTGTTTTTTAATGATTTAGAATATATGTATATATACTTAAAATAATTATGAGGGTCAAAAATATTCAACCTTCCCATTCCTATTTTTAATTGTGATAAGAACACGGACGAAGCCGCGGGAATTGCTAGTAGTTTTATAAATTTGGTTACAATAATTATTATATATGGCTATTATAATTAGGGTATCTTAGTATTAGGGTGTCTTAGTAGGGTATCTTAGTTTATAGGTGAAAGAAATTTAATACAGTTTAAAAGCTTCATTCTACTGAGTAAAATAGTTCATTCCGGGCTATGATGTATTGGCCGTTTATAGCTGCTATACCATCTCCTCTCACATATTGAGCTTTTAAAAATATTTGCATGACTACATCCAAAGCCTTTAAAAAACTTTATTTGTCTGTCTGTTCATCTGAAATTCTGTTTATTGGTAAATTAAACTTTTTTTGAACGTGGGTAAAAATGACAAAAAATATAGGTAATCTTCACTAAAAGAAATTAATTTCAAGCGGTATAAGGAATAAAAAAGAACAGTACAAGAAATATTTAACTATCTGATCGTAATACTAGCAAAAAGCTGAGCTTTGTGAGGGCTCGCGTAGTTTTTCTAATGGGTTATAATTTTTAAGACAGTTTTTTAATTATTAATTTTTATGTATACTATTTTTTATATTAATGTTAATTTTTTAATGGTTATAAAGTTATATTTTTATTAACAGATAACACTAAAGTTAAATTACTATGTTATAGCGCAAATCTATAGTTTTTTCAGTAAAGTGTACCCAGGTTGTGAGAATGTTAAAATGGTGTTATAATGGGATAGAAATTAATGTTACGAACAAAAGATAAGTATAGTATTTTTTTTATTTTGAAGAGTGAAAAGTGCTGTTTTGAGGGCGCAGACAGAATAAATATCTGGTAATACTATGAACGATCGTCCAATATACTCGTAGAATCAAATTTTAGTTCTATGTAGTGTGCTACCAGTACAAAACATTCCACTTCAGGAAACAACTTACTCTTTATAATAATAATATGTTTTTACTGTACAGCAAACAGACAAACATACAGTCATTAATTAAAAATAAGATTAATTAAAAATAAGATTCATAGTACGCCATAATGCTTAAAACGATATCTTTCAACACCAGACAGTGGGACAGATTACCCTGCATATGTACCAATAAAATTGAGTTTATACAATCTAAATATAACCCAAGCCGTATATATATTTATTATATAGGAAAATACGAATGAAGTATCTCGAAGGTAAGTGAAATTTGTCAGAGTCGTGATTTAATTAATAACATGCCGGCGCTATAACGAGACGGAGTTAATATTACGTTAACGGTTTGTGATATTTTGACGTTAAATTATATTACGTATATTAATGTATGTAATATATTAGTATTATATTATAATAAACTAGCGACTCGCCCTCGCTTCGCTTGGGCTCTTCCCTAGATTTAGCACAGGCAAAGCCGCGGGTTCCGCTAGTTATGCATATAAACCTTCCTCTTGAATCACTCTATCTATTAAAAAAAACCGCATCAAAATCCGTTGCGTAGTTTTAAAGATTTAAGCATACATAGGGATATAGGGACAGAGAAAGCAACTTTGTTTTATACTATGTAGTGATAAATTTATAATCATAATTTTGAAAAACGTATGCATTTCCAATTAGCCATTGACGCCAACCCGTACTAGATCACTATGGAGGATTTTTGCCTGATTCCCCTCGTATTGAAGGGAGATCTACACACAGCAATGGGGCAGTAAGTTAAAAAGAGCTAAATTCAGTTACTTATAACCCCGTAAAGCGCTTTATAGTACATAATATGCACTATCTCCTAACTTTATTGAATTCATAATTTATAGTTCTTTTTAAAACACAAATAAAAAAATTTACCCCGTCACAGTTGTATAAATAAAACAACTTTATTAAAAAAAAAAAATTAAATTTAACGTATTAAATTTATTTCTCATTTGATTAAACATCTTAATTGATATACATTTTATATACAGCAAGTCTAAAATATATTGAAACAGTCTAGGTATTTATTTTAATTAGAATTCCGTATCGAAACACGAGATTGAATAATTCTATGTAGGTTGCCTTTACCTTAGAAATAAAACCCGGCAAGTGCGAGTCGGACTCGCGCACCACGTTCCGTACAATTAATGATCTATGAAAACGGTAAAAAAATCATAAGCCACTTAAATATTTATTTTATTCTGTTTTTTTAATATCTTTTGTTAATACATTATCTATGAAAATTTCAAATGTGTGATTATCACGGTTCATGAGATGAGATGAAGCCTAGCGCCGGACGGATGGACGGACAGCGGAGTCCTAGTAATTCCCAGGTCCCCATTTACCCTTTGGTCACGGAACACTAAAAAAGATCTGTGGAAGAAATAACCTAGGTAATTGATTTGTATAGGACATTTAGTGCTTATAAGTGTTTTTTATTGCTCAAATAGATGTGAGAGAACTACGGTAGACTTTTTTGAAACAGGGTAGGTATAGTGCCTAATGGCTACCGACATGGTCGGATGGGCGGCTAATACTTTATTTAAAGTCTTGCACATAAATATTATGTATATTATGTAGTTTATTACATTAATAAGTTTGTTCTACTATAGATTACAGTAGTAGTAGAAGTAGTAGTTCTCCTCTCCTTTTACTAATTCGTAATTTGAAATTATTACGCAATTTTCCCATTTGAAAAAAATTTCTTATCTTTTAAAATTATGATAGGGATAATTTAGGTTCCCCATAAGAAATTAATACTCACACTAAATAAAATTGAACTAGCTAATATCACATCATCGGGGCCCATGACCATGATTGCTGTAAAGCATTCGAAACGTCGTGAACCAAAAATCATAATAAATCCGCGACAAAATCCTAAAAGATAGTTTCTAGCTAATATTGTTATACATACGATGACTCATCACCTTGATAAAAAAGTTGTTTTTTTTTTCAATATTTGTATGTAGAGTTGCTTTGAATTTTAATTATTCAAAACAATATACGTAAGGAACATTAAGAAAGAAAAAAATAATTAGAAACGTCAAAAAGGCAATATGTACATTCTTTGTTAGCTTTTAAT
Source organism: Boloria selene (assembly GCA_905231865.2). Taxonomy (NCBI): domain Eukaryota; kingdom Metazoa; phylum Arthropoda; class Insecta; order Lepidoptera; family Nymphalidae; genus Boloria; species Boloria selene. The sequence continues at coordinate 2,058,384 of HG993145.1, forward strand.
GAGTTGCGAAATGTGAAACTGCTTTTATGAGGCATTGAAAAAGTAATAAAAATATTTTGTACATTTTCTACTAAATTTACTTAAAATGAATGAAAAGTTTTTAAAAGAAAATCTGAGAAAATTGAAAGAGTAATTTTTGTGTTATTGAAAAGCTCTATATTAAAAAATACGACGAATCTAGAAAATTCCATTTCAGAACTAATAATTAGCATTCAAATTGGATTTTAGATTAAATAGCTCAATAAAAATTTACGTCAAATGTCCGTGATTCGTTCAAGAATTTTTACAATGATAAATAAGCAAAACAATTTTTTAAAGGCAGTAGTAGCTCAGTGGTTGTGTTTGTTTGGGAAAGCAAGTGAAATGGGTTTATATCTCGGGTGCGACACTAGACCTATGGTATTTTCATGTGATGTGCGAATTATTTTTAACATGACTATCGAAGGATTGTTCAGTGAAGGGAAATGTGTAAAATCCGGCATTTCTGGGAAAACATAATAGGATTTCGAAAAATATGTGAAGTCCGCCAACCCGTATCAGCTTAGCGGATGACCTGGTTATAGTAAGGCTTGGTTATACTGAGAACTACTATTTTATATATTTATTCCTTTTAAAATCATGTTTATAGAATGATAATAAATAAATATAAATAAATAAATATGTTCGGACATTTTTTACAACAGCGCCATCTAGTTCCGTGGTAAGCTACGAGGCTTGTGTTACGGATACCAGATAGTTGATATACTACACATATAAATTTTTAAATACATACTTAATATAAGTATTAACACCCATGATTGGAGAACAAACATTCGTGCTCAACAAATGAATGCCCCCAGCGGGACTCGAACCCGCGACCGCTGGCGCAGAAGGTAGGGTCACTACCAACTGAGTATATCGTGTCGTCAATGAATAATGGCTAGCATATTTACCTTTTTGATACACACAAAAAATACTGGTAGTCGGTATTTAAGACACGTTTGGCTCTGAGTGTTGTCATTCTATTTGCTGTATCAGGGATCGCGTGTTTGAGTCCCGCTCGGGGAATTGATAATAATATGAAATAAATAAAATAAAGTTATTTACGTGTAGTATATAAACTATCTAGTACAAGCTTCTTACTCGTAGCTCGTAGGATCATTAATAGAACATTTATTTTTAACTACCTAGGTAACTAGGTTCAACTTTTAAAGCGGAACCAGTCTTCTCTTTAAAAATTAAAAGAAGCCATAGTTTTACTTTTGGCAATATTTATCTGTTATTAAAAGTACCGTCAAAGTCTCCGTTTAGGTAATTAGTCAGAACTATCAGTCAGACAACCAGACAAATATAAAAATTCGTTTTTCTTTAAATAATAAAATGGTTATTTTAATATTACAAACCCTTCAATTTTACTTATCTCTATAGGCAAAGTAAATACATTGAAGTTACAAAAATTTGTTTTTAACTATTATATATAACTAAATAAATTTGCAGTCACCAAAAAGTAATACATTGACGACTTAACTAGGGGAGTGCCTGCAAAATTTTAAGGAAGTTAAACTTATTTATTTCAGACGTTAACGATTTAACTTTGAAATAATTAAAATTTGAAACGACCGTCGTCACCGTTAATTATTTCTTATAATTGTTGTCCAATAAATCGTAACTAGAGAGCCTTCAGCGGAGCTTTCGTACCATATTACTTATTAAAGAGTTGTTATACCTATATTTGACCCCGACTTTGTCCGGTTTGCGCTTTTCAATTAAGAACCTTAAAATATTATTAATATTAATATAAACTTGAAAAAAACACAATATATTATATCGATTATTATTATTAGATATAATTAATAATTTCTTTTTACTTTGAAACGAACGTTTTCGAAATAATACATACGTGTAAGTACTTTTATTTATAAGATACTTAATAATATATGTATTTAACGTATTAAATATAATATAAGCTTTTTAGTTTCTGCTTGCAGTTATTCTAACGATTTCTTTCACCGTAAGATATCATATATAGAAAATGATTCACGCATGAAAATATCTGAGCGAGACCCCGGATTTGTACCGCGAGCATTTTCACTTATTTTATATGAATTTTCCCCTTTTCAATTGATTGTGTTCGAATTTCGACTACTTGTATTACAATAGTGATTTATATTCACTAACTACAAAAGGGAAGTTAGTGTGTAGCTATTTTTATATGCATATAATTTATGTTGCATAATATCTTTGTCGATTTTAAATAACCTATAATATTTTTAATAAATGGCCTATTATCTAGGAGTTCTATAATTATCAAGATCATAAAATCAAAAAATCAAAATGTAACCAGTGTATATTATTTAGTGAAAAATACTTTGTTTTAAATATTTTGTTCTAATATTGTTCGATCTTTCCTCTAATAGCTTTCCTTTATAAGCCTCCTTTATACCAATTTTCATTTATTTTATCCTTTTAGACTTATATTCTGGTATCATTTTATAGAAAACGGTACTAAGACTTCCTTTTACGAGCAGCATTCATTTATTTCGTTAAGCTTCTACGACATGAGATAGAAAATATCAGTTTCAAAGACGTCTTCTTGTAACCATTCAGTATTATTAATATAAATAATGTATACTCTAGAAATAACATTTTTAAACAAATTTAAAAAACAGTTCGTCTGTCTTTTAAGAACATTTTTTTGGATTTTATTTGTAGTAAAATATATAATACTAGCGACTCGCCCTTGCTTCGCTTGGGCTTTTTCCTAGATTTAGCACAGGCAAAGCCGCGGGATCCGCTAGTTATGCATATAAACCTTCCTCTTGAATCACTCTATTAAAAAAAACCGCATCAAAATCCGTTGCGTAGTTTTAAAGATTTAAGCGTACATAGGGATATAGGGACAGAGAAAGCGACTTTGTTTTATACTATGTAGTGATTTATCGATTACTTTTTCATGAATAATGAAATTATAAGAATTTATTTATTATTTTTATTTAGGAATTTATAATATGAATGGTTTTTTGCAACCAAACCAACCTGGCTCTGTTCAGGGTCCCTAGGTACATTTTAACAGTTAGTAATATTTCGTATAGATGAGATATATTTCCGTCCAGCAGTAAAAGTCTTACATGGTATAATCTTAGCCGGTTATATACCAGCTAAGATTATACCAAATCTTATCAAAATTTATCCAATGGATTTCTCGTGATATGTTCTGAGACAGACAGACAAACAATTATTCTAAAAAACATAGATTGAGCCTCTGTGTGATATTATTATATTGATAATTTCAATAATATTTTCCCAAACATAGTGTTAGTAGTAATATTATAGATTCAACTCAGAATATTATTAAATACTAGGGTATTCGCTCGGGTGCGTCTTTAGTCGCTCCCTACCAGATTTAAAGTTTGTAGTGCAAAAGTCTGTCCCGTAATTAAATAATATTTCTAAAATAAAAGTAGCCTAAGTTACTCCTCATAACATTAACTATCTGCGAGTAAAAGGCCCGTCAAAATCAGTCCAGCCGTTTCAGATAATAGCCGGAACAAACAGACCGACAGACAGAAAAAAAAAAATTGCATTTTTATTAGTACCTACCGTATATACTTTCATATGCATTTGGTGAAAAGCTGTTAATTTGAAATTATAAACAGACACTTCAATTTTATTTATATGTATAGATGTATAGATAAAACACTTTAGTAGCTAAAATACTTTTCATGTTAACAGATAGCGCTATAATTTAAAGGCGAGTTATTAATACGAGAGATTATATACCAGCGATTAATGAAAATGCGAACAAATCAACACTGAAAGCTTTTGACTAACCAAAAAACGTTTGATCCTATTTTGAATCTTAATATCTAGACAGTAAAGACTTAATATAAATGAGTAATACACACTCTACAGTACGATTTTAGTCATATCACCTCTATTTCGTTGTACCATAGTAAAAAGAATGACAAAGTAAGGCAACTTCGGCCCAATCCGCGATTACCTGTCATAGTTACCATAGTTGCCTGTCACAGGGTTGTCACTGTAGCTAAATTTTAATTCAGTGCTCAGAAATTGGCATTGGGCCGGGAAGTGTGTTATTAAAAAATATTTATTATTTATATATATTTAAGAATGTAAAAAATTTTATTTCTACATGTTTATGATTATTTTTATTAGGCCTGTAGTTACTTGCTTAACTGATATATCAGTAGAAAATAGTATTAAAAATGTTTGGTTGTTAGAAAATAAATTCTTTAATTTCTTGCGTTTACAATAACATAAATATGCTATTAGTAACAATTAAAAAAAATGAAAAGTATAATATGTATATTAATAAAATCATATCACATCCTATTAAAATAATAAACTAATACAACAAAAATAAAAGTACCTACATAAGTAGTACTTCATCATCAAGTATATTTTATTTTATTTATTTATTTTTCATATAGTGAAAAGCCGTGACGCGCGAGACTTCTGCGGCGTTAGCCTTGACTGGCGCACTGATAAACGGTTCGAGATATTGTTTGAGTGTGCGTGCGGCAACGTAAAGATACTATGACGCATACATACAAGCCGCGCGCGGTGCGTTTGTATGAAGTTGCCCTACTTTGTCATTCTTTTTACTATGGTTGTACTATACGTTTGGCTGAGTTTATTATAGTGACCTTATTTTCTATACCAGCGGTCGCGGGTTTAAGTCCCGCGGGGTGCACTCATTTGTTAAGCAGGAATGTTTGTACTCCAGTCGTGGGTATATTTAAAATATGTATGTATTTTAAAGTTATATCTCAAAATATTTTTTCATAGCCGAAAATTATAAAGCATATTTGTAGTATTCTAAAAAGTGACAAAAAGTCGTGGTTTGTTTGGAAAAGTATATTTTTCTGACGTTGATAAAGATAAACATTTGAGGAATTTTTTGTGTTACTTAAATATATTTTCCTGAAACAGCTTTTACTATAGATTAAATTGAAATGGTTTTTACTTTTGACAAAGCTCATGGAAGCTTTGATAATGAGTCTTATATATTTTCTTTGAGAGGAACACTTTCAAAACTTTCGATAGAACAATAAGACGAAAGTCGGTATTCAACGTTAGTATAAGTCAAAAATAATATATTTTATTATATATTTATAATATATATTTTAATTTGTAATATAATATTTCTCTGTAAACTGAAAACTGTATTTTATTTTATATCCTCTCGATATTTCATAAATTGCGTCATGCTTTACAGAATTCGTCCATACAGATAAATAAAATTGAAAAGTGTGTTTGTGTTACAATTTTTAGTATATAAATATAACCTAAATTTTAAATATATAATATATAAATATGAAATTACGGGAACGAAGTAAATTATGAAAAAAATAAACACAAAAATTAATGCACTTTACGTGTTAAGAATACGAACTAAGTACACTAAGTACTGTTATAATACTCCAGTGACAACTACATAGTACGTAGTTGTCTATTATTATTAACAATGTGCTTCGACCGATTCCGGCCACGGCGGCCAATCTCTTTGAGACTAGCCAACTACGCAGGAGATTATAAGTGAAACTATCTTTTCGGATTTTGTCGTGGATTTATGTTATAAAAATTATGAAAATGTATTATTTTAAGGTACTTTGATGCCATCTTGAAATTTTTGTAAACTCTGGGTAGGCACTGTCCGTAGCAAGTATATAACCCCCTGAGACGTCTAATACCTTAGTCTCTCCCGTGACCATGATTGCTGTAAAGCATTCGAAACGAACCAAAAATCATAATAAATCTGCAACAAAATCCAAAAAGATAGTTTTATTTATAATGGCAAGTATTCGCGTAAACCTAAGAAAGTATGACGCAGGAGATATTATAGTGCGTACTCTACGCACAAACACATCACTCTCATACTCCGGTGGGACGACTACTCGACACGACCAGTGAGAGCTAAGGCGCAGGACCGACAGCTCTACGTGCTTTCCGAGGCACGGGGGGAAACACCGCCAACTTCCCAACTCCGAGCTGTTACTGAGTCTTACGAAACAGCAAGACTCAATAACTAAACTTGGCCCGACACCGGGACTTGAACCCAGGACGTCCCGGTGTGCCGTTTGCTAGCCACTACACCACCGAGGCAGTTAAGTGAAAAATATACGGCTAGAAAATTTCAAATTCATAATATGAAAATGTATTCATTTCGTTCAATTATAATACAAAAGCTAATCCCAAATTCCAAATGCTGAGTTCAATCAAATAAAAGGTTTTAGGTCAACAGGGAAATAAATATAAGGAAAAAAATGGCACAGTAGAAAATGAAAATGAAAATTAAATATTAAATACGAAGCAAACAGTGCTTTATTTAACAATACGGTAGTTAAATTATAAATCTTGCGGGTCTTAATTAACGTATTGTATTGTATTTAGGTTCAAATATTGAGTATGTTTTGGTTTCGTGCGGGATTTTATTAATTTAAAGAGAAGTCAATCTCTTGTGTGTTATGTTCTGTACAAGATCTATACTTTTGTATATATTAGACTATTATTACTTACATAAAATAGATTAAATTTAAATTTTATTTGTTGTGAACTGTTACAAAAAGTCAAACTATGAATAATGAGAATATATAACCTATCAAGTTTTAAGCAAATAGGGTGTATATATTATAAGTGGAGGTGGAAAATTGTAGAGTGTTGAAACTAGCAAATCATCCTTGCTACGCTCGGGTTCGTTCAACGCCTGCGTATGTTTTAACGGTCAGTATCGATATCTCAGAATTCAGATATTTTTTCGCAGTGAAAAAATCACGCAGACGAACGAAAGTTGTAACAAAATTTAAGATTCTCCAAAAAATTTATGTACATATTTGACTCCGTTACAATTTTATCATACATATTATGTATAGAATATAGATTGTAAACAAACAAACTTAGAAATGAGGGTATAGAAAATTATATTATTTCGACTCATACTCAAGGTATTTAATAATTTATTTCAAAGGCGTTTACGTAAAACGTTTGACGACAAAACAAGGAAAATAACCATACAGGATTTAAGGTTTCACCATAAAAAGTAATTTCGTGGTAACGAAATGTAACGCAAAAGTGAGATTGGTAAGGTAAAAGATTTTTGAAGTAATTATATGTATACTATGTGTGCTGTTCTTATTGTCCTTTTATTATGTTTTACATTATTTGTTGAACTTAGGATATTCAGGTCAAATCTACCAACAAAAGCCTTTTAAAGCAGTTATTTTCTACCGACTGGGCTGAAATTTGGCATACACATTAGTTTAAATGACATAACATACAGACAAAAATTCTGAAAACTAGAAATTCCGTCTCTTTATTGACTTTTTAAATAAAATAATCAAATAAGTTTTTTTTTCACCTTTTTATCATATCAGGCGTATCATTCTGCTGGGTCTAGGGGCCTAGGTGTATCCTTACTGCTAAAGGTCATACCCAAGATTTGAACCTGCGTCACTTTGTTAGCAAAACCAGTTCATAACCACTAAACTACGAATGGCACAAGTCTACCGAACTTAAATCAACCCAAGTGATTTCACTTATAGGGATGGAACTTTTTTACAAGGGCCCATTGAGAGAATTAATTATGAATATCCACAATACGTCCTCCATATATATATATAGGCAATAAGAAAGGATTTATATTACAGTATTTCTTTACTGTGTAATTGTTCCGAGAAACAAAACTTTCTACTCAAGTTTTGCCACTTCTTAGTATTGTTTAGCAATAATGGAGTTTTGTTAATCATAACATCCGAGTTTGCAAGGTTAATATTGCCGATTCATTATGAACAAAATTTTAATTAAGCACGTAACTTACTTTAAGTATTACTTTGCGTTACAACAAATATAACTTTACTAGTGACTCACCCACGCTCTGCTCGGGTTTTTTCATCCCTATCCTATCCCATACGTTATAATTGTTAGTTGAAATTTGTCAAACTTGAAATTACAGACAGACACTTCAATTTTTATTTATTTATATGTACTTTACAAAGAAATCTATCGTCTTTTTTATCTATGTTTCTCTTAATTTGCGATGTAAATTAGATAAAAATATATCATAGAAAAGATTTAATAACATAGCCATTTTTACATTAACTATACATCGTTAACTTTAACTTAGATTTTATTAAGCCTTCACAGTGAATTTTTACACGAATAATTTTTTTAATAAGTAACTTGATAATTTCAGCAACAATTACCTTGAGGTTATAAATTTTATATTTAATTAAAATTATGTTGACGCCTAATAATTCAAATTTGCCAAGAAAATATTACAAAGATAAGTAAAAAACATCGTTATATTTATTACAGTCTTCTCCCTTGAGGCGACTTTTTATGGAAAACATTCTACGCTATTATCCTTATACAAAATTAAAGGTGCTCGGGTCTAACATTTTTGGTTTTGAGGTCACAAGGATTTTACATATTAATTCAAATAAGTATTTATCCTTGTGATATCTGTATCTCAAGAACATTGGTCATAAGATATAATTTTAGTTTAGACTTTAGAAACTATAAGATATTTGATATTTAAAATGTTTGTAAAGTCGTTGAAATAATAATTTTATAATAGTACTTTAAAATATGTCATTTTGTTATAAAGAAAACAAGATATAATAACAAGTCAATGTAATTAAAAAACCGTTGTCGTATAATTTTGAATTAAAAATATCCTTAAATATGTTGTGTGATTCATAATAATTTGTACCCGTTGTCACTTTCACAATTAAGACAAATCTTTTTCAAATTTGATGTCAAAAATCCGCCATTTTGTTTTTTTTTATTTACCCAGTGTCACTCTTACAGTAAACACGAATCTAACGACAAATCTCAAGCTAAAATCCATCGAGCCTTTCAGGCCGCAGAGCGTGCCCAACAATTATAAACACATACATAATCTTAAAAACATAACCCTCCTTCTGGCGCAGTCGGATAAAAATTGATTTTCATGGCCACATAAATTATATTAAGATATTTGAATAAACATAAATAAATGAGGTATTAATATCATAAAATGGCGAGCCTATAACAATTATATAGAAGCTATTTTTTGTTTATGCCTTTGATTAAGGTTTGCCATTTTTTCCTTATTTGATTCTCGGCTAAATTTTCGCACAATCACAAAATTATTTAAGGTCTGCTAATCTCGCTATTGTTATATTATAAAGCTTTTTTAAGTACAATAAACAATAAATTTAGAAAAGTAATTTTCATTTTTCGTGATATTCCTTGTTCAGTTTAATTACAATTTAGTGACACGAGAAATTTAAAAGGTCCTAGTCAAATGAGTTACCGACTTGTCAAAACGGTAAATCAGAAAAAAATTGCGTAACTAGTACACGTGCTAAGGCTTGATTGTTACCAACTGCTGCGGACTATGTTTAACGGCAAAGTTGCGGGTAAAAGAAGTGTACACTGTTAAAAACGTTTGTAAAATTACAATCATTTTACAAAACAAAGGTTGAGTAAAATTACAAATCGATGTTTACCACTGCGAAATTGTGAAACAATTCTAGTAATTTTCCAAAAGATGTCAGGAAACTTAGTAGGATGTGTTGTAATTTTACGATCTTAATGTAAAAATCTTACTTGTATTGTAATTTTACAGAACTGTTTGTCGAATTTCATGAAAAAAATTATAGATTTCCAAACATTATTTGTAATTTGGTTTACTAGAAATTTTTGTAAAATCACAAAACAAAGTTGTAATAGAAATAACAATGGGGTCATTGTAAATTTAATAATTTTCTTTGTAATATTCAAATTTTGATTGTGAAATTATATCATGAATTGTAATTTCACCAGCAATTATTATTTTTTTAATGTGTGTGGTAATTTTAGAAGACTGTTTGCTGAATTACTTTAAAAATGTCTTATATTTGCAAACATTTTTTATAATTTTATTTACCAGAATTTTTTTGGTTTTCACGAACTAAAGTTGTAATATGAATTACAATGACGACTTTAAAAATTGAATACTTTTTTTTGTATTATTCAATTTTCGGTTGTACAATTACTTTGTGCAATGTAATTTTATCGAAAAATTTTATTTTTTCAATGAGCGCAGCAATTGTACGAGACTATTTGCTGAGATTTTAAAGAAAACTTTTTATATTAACAAACGTTTTTTGGAATTTTATTTCCGAGAAGAAAAATTACAAAAAAAAATGTACCGAAAATTTATTACAATGGAGACATTAAAAATTCTTTTCATAACAAAGAATTATCTAAAAACTTAAATTAAATTATGCAAAAATATTTCATTATGTAATTTCGATTTTTTTTCATGATCAATAATTTCGATTTGCTTAGTCTTCTTCATTGAACTATTTAAATTCAATAATTTTTTTTAGAATTCCGACTTATTTTGAGCGATTCAACAAAATCTGCAAATATTTAAAATTCATTTCAAATCCTGTCTATGAAAATAACAATATTATTTTTTTCTGATGATAAACTTTTTTCTGAAAAAAATGAGACCAAAGTTGGTGGGCGCGTCTGTTAGATTCTTTGAGCAAAAAAAAACTCAGTTACAAACTTTTAATTTTTTATTCTAGATATTTTATTCTTAAAAATAATTATTTTAGAAAAATAACGTATTTGATTAGTAAAATTACAATACGTGTTAGAAGTTTTACTAAACTTTTTTCAGTAAAAGTTTAGTAAATTTCAACAAATATGTTGTAATTTTCTTATATTAAATTACAATAAATAGTATAGTAAATTTACAAAACTGAGTTTTAAAATTACTAAACATCTTGGATATCATTTGATTAGTAAAATTACAATACGTGTTAGAAATTTTACTAAACTTTTTTTCAGTAAAAGTTTAGTAAATTTCAACAAATATGTTGTAATTTTCTTATATTAAATTACAATAAATAGTATAGTAAATTTACAAAACTGAGTTTTAAAATTACTAAATTGGGGTGCGTAATTACTTCCAACACATTTTTTGTAAAAATACAATAGAAATTTTTAACAGTGTAGGTAGAAGGAAGATGTCCTGGCTCTGTAACATCCGGAAATGGACCGGGATAAATTAAGTTGAAGATCTTTTCAGCCTAGCCCTGAATAAATAAGAATTTAGGAGGATGACTGCCTACCTTCAGTAATGGAGAGATACTTTAAGAAGGAGAAGTCAAGTGATTAGGATGTCTAATTTTTTTTGTTGTCAGACATAGATTCGTAGTTCATATACATTAATGCATTTAAGTAAATATATGTATGTGCCACGATACATTTTAATTGTATTTATCGGTACCTATATTTCAAGATTTTCTTTTATGATTGAAGACAATTTTTTAAAGACAGATTTAATCCTTACCATAATGTCTATCGGTTAGTACGACAAAATAGTGACGTTGTATTTAACTGTATTTTGTAGGTTCGATTACTGGTTCAGGTAAGTCTATGTAAAATACTGTAATACTGAAAAACAGCGCTGTCTGAGACTCTGGCCTCAGCAGCATCAGCTGAGTTATTACCCTTTGCCATCGATGGCAATAAACGATTATTATTATTATTATTATTAAAAAAAAATTATGCAGTATTTAATATTTTTATTATATGAAAACTTTATATTAGTAAAATATTCTAAACATTTCACTGAAAGGTAAGGGATCATTTACGGTTTTATAATAAAAGGCTCACGGCAAATTAAAGCATTATTAAAATTCCTGATAAATTTTAAATATAACATTATGTAAAGTAATGTCAGAAAGGTATTGTTGTACATTTTTACCTACGTATGTTTAGCAAAATTATAGCGAGTTTAAAAAGGAAAATGAATTTTTATGAAATAAAAAATGATTATTATATATATGGAAAATTCTAAATACTTTGAATTTATTTGAAAAAAATTTAATCTAATTTAGTTTTATTGCTTTGTCAGTTTGAATAGACGTATATACCTACAAACGTTATGGAAACTTATAAACTATAGAACGGATTTAGAAACTTGAAAGTAATATAAGTATCTTGCTCAGATCAAATCTTGCAACTAAATTTTAAAGCTATCCTGAACCGATTGAAGTATTGCATATAAGTCTAGATGACAATGTTCGATAAGCTACTCGTAAGTGACGTCATTCTAAATCTAATATGGTGGACTCCCAAAGTCCGCGGAATATTTTTTATGAATTTTCATTATATGGATATCAAATGAAAAGGCGTTTGTAATAAATAACTATATTTAAATTAAATTCATCAATTTTTACACTATAGGTAAAATTTATTATTATTTTAATTTATTTGTCCCAGAAGGTAACGATAAGCTGGAACAGGGAGAAAGGCCCTCTTATGATGAGCCAGTAAAAAAATCTGCATTCTACACACAGTAGAACTCAAGTACTAAGTAAAAATATAACATGTTATAGGTTAATTTAATTTTTTTTTAATAGTAATTTATTTGTTTTACAAATAAGGAATTATTTATACTATCTATTTCCACCATTAAATCTGTTATTAGATATACAGATAATTTAATATAAGTTCCCAAGATTATATTAGAACTAGTGGAACCCGCGGCTTCGCTCGCGCTAAATCTAGGGACGATCCCGAGCGAAGTGAGGGTGAGTCGCTTGTTAAGATAAACATTTCCATCATACATTACATATGTATAACTCTAGCGGTTTTGGCAGCGCACGCCAGAATAGCTCGCAGATGGTAGATTTTTTACTACTTACTTGATACTTATCGTCATATTTTGGACAATTCACACAATATCTTTATAAATTGTAGCCTATGTGATATTCTGATGTATAAGCTATATTATTGTAAAGTTTCATTAAAATCCATTCAGTAGTTATTACGTGAAAGAGTAACAAACATCCATACATCCATACATCCATACATCCATACTTACAAACTTTCGCGTTTATAATATTAGTATAGATATAGATTATAACCTTATAATATATATACATAATATTTATTTATTTATTATTCAGAAGACAAACAGTATTGAATTACATATAAAACGAGAAAAAAAAATTACATATACCAATTAAGTCTTCACAATTTACAATTTTTAAAGGTAGGTGTTAGGTTAATTAAAGCATATAATAATAATATTACAGTATATAAAAAAGAATAAGAGAATAAAATAAAAAAATACGTAAAACTTCTAGTTAAAATTATTAACTTATATAATGAGTCTGAAAATAAATAAATAAATAAATAAATAAATAAATAATATATAACCATACATATATTAAGTAATAAGTATATCGATAGAATATTTTTTAAAGTAATGCTTTGTACTCGTAGTGTACATTCCGTATTCGCTGTTAGTCATTCGAAGTTAAAAAGTTACGCGTTGTTCTTTAAATTCAATTCATTCCAGAAATACAATTGCTTTTTCACAATTTTATTTCATTTTAAATTTATAACAGTCATCGACTAGAACTTTTTTAAACTTTGCGTTTGTATTGCTTTTAGAGGACCTATTCTGTTGTTCAGGACCTCATCAGAGCTATAGCAAATTTTATGAAAATAGCTTAAAGTTTACCTTTTAAATACAAGAAAATCAATGAAATGATCTATATAAATATTCAATTTATTTATCTTGTGTTGTTATCTTTTTATATACAATTTTTCATCTCTAGGATACAAAATATATTTTAAATTCTGATTGATTTCAAGATCAGCCTAAGGCTTTTACGGCATATAATATAACACCTGTAAATCACTTCTTTCTTTTTTTCATCTCAGTTTCATACTAATGAAAGGAGAGATAATAGATAGAATTGACTATTTCCGATGAAAGGGTATGCTTTTTATTACCTACTAACTCAAGATTATACTGAGAATTTCTTAAAGAAAATAACTGACCCTAGCAAAGTCTTGAACCCAGGACCTCCGGACTTGCCAGCTTACAAGTAGTTTTTCCACAGATTACATAAATATTTCTATTCTTTTATCATATAAATGAAAAAAAAAACAAATTGTTATCATTAATACACTTTATTTATATAATGACATAGAATTGCACACATTCCGTCATTGACGTTAGATACAAGGCCTTAGATTAATAAAACATTTACTTATACATGTAGTACATATTTACTTAAAATATACTATACATACAATATACATACATTACTTATAATAAGTCTTAAACAAAAAGCAAATTTATCAACGGGCTCAAGTTCCAAGGAACGTAATTGATAAATACGCTTTTTTATATTTACATACAAACAACAACAGAATTTTATCGATAATTACGTACCTACTTACTATGAAACTGGAACTACACTAATTTTTATTTTTACACTTAAAACTAATAGCTTAAAGCTGATAAACGTCGCAGTTAGTGATGTACTTATAAATAGTTCCTATAAGATACCTGGAACAAAAAAAAAAGATATTAATGATACCTACTAGTAATGTAAGGGAATGTAATGTGTAAAGAAGGTTATTTAAATTAACTACACACATTTTATCAAAGAAGTCAAATAATATACAATCGATTTTTTTTTCATTTTTGCTTATTAGCAAATCCTGCGGCTTCGGCCGCGTTCTAATCACTATTAAAAATAGAGATTGTGACAGAAATCATAAAAAAATAAAAAAATAAAAAAAAAATTGGAGAGCCACTCATCACTTAGGCCCCTAGAAGAATAAAAAAATTGCCTACGACCTATTCTCAGATCTACCAAATATACAGAAAAAAATCATAAAAATCGGTCAATCAATCGAGATTTTTATATATTTGAGAATTTATTATAGTCACTAAGTAATAATAATGGTCTATATAAGAAAATATATTTTAATATATTACAATTTAGTTAAAAATTAGCAAATTAAAATAAATATTTAAATACTTGTACAATCTAAAATAAATTTTCAACAAAAACTCAATATATCGCTACAGTGCTTTTACAAATTAACAATATACCTAGTGTTATTTAATTTTAAATATCAATTTAATTTACATAAGGCACTTGTTTTACTTTAGGATGCTGAAAATGATTATAAATAATGTAAAGCTTTATATATAAAGCTATGTTTTTCGCTAAGCCCCAAAGGTTCTGAAAAAAGCACTGTACAATACCAATAGTTTTAGTGGTATGAAGAAATAAGCGTGTAGTGCTTGTGTTTTGTAGTTTTTAATGTGAGGCATTTAAAATCTTATCATATTTATATACATCTTTAAAGTTATATATTTTCTGCAGATAAATTAAATGTGAGTTTTCATTTATAAAATAACTTTTTAACTTTCAGTGGGTAAAATTTTTTTGTAAGTGAGATCGTCTTAAAATAACATGGGTTTTATAATAAATTTTCAATATAAGAACTTACAAAATGTTCAACTACGTTTATAAATGGATTTGAAACTTCATGAAATAGAGTGACTGTGTGTATTTTATCAAAGGGAAATGCGGAATAAAAAACTTCTTATGTACAAATATTAAATAAAATGACAGAAAGCAAAAAAAAAATTGTAAAAATCAGAAAAGATATTTCTATCTAAAATTAGCTTTGTTATTATATTATAATAACCACTCTTCGAATTGTATAGACGATGTCTATTTTGTTAGTTGACGACACTTTTGGCGCAGTTTGTAGCTACTTTCTTGCGCCATCAGTAGCGGGTTCGAGTCCCGTTGGGGGCATTAATTTTTTATACTCGGATGTTTGTACTCCAGTCATGGGTGTTTATATTTATAATACGTATGTATTTAAACTTATATACATACACGTACATTAACTATCTGGTATCCGTAACACAAGCTTCGTAGCTTAGCACGGAACTAGATGGCGCTGTGTGTAATAATGTCCCAATATATTTTTTTCTCTATATACATAAGAATGTAGTAAAGGTCTAACTGAAACCTTTCAGAGGCCGCGTGTTTTAAATATAAAGTGTATTTTTATAACCACCTAAATTCCGAAGAGTTCATATTTTACTACGCAATACCATTTGATCGATACTTTTTATTGCATATAAAAGTTATGAATCACTCATGAGTGGTGTGGTGTGAAATCGACTCTTAAATTTGTTTTTCGAATATTTTTCTATTTACGATCTTGTCTTAAAACGCATATCTTAGATCCCGTTAGTCATCTAGTTAGTGAATCTCTCAGATATCGAAATGCTTTTAATATAAACTATTTTAGGATAAAATATTTAGATCTCAGGTCCAATAAATTCATTTGTAAGTATACTACTACAAACATTTTTTTTAAATAATAATAATTATGAGATCTATTTCGATGACTGATCTGCTACCCGTATCACGTACAAAATTGTTCCGAATTCGGTATAGTAGGTATCACAATTTATAACTAAATATTTAAAAATACACATAGTTACAGGATTATAAAACACTAATTACTGTATCCTTCGGATAGTATGTGTTTTGATTCATTTGAAAGTTATAGTCCGGCAGGTAGTGTCAAATTTGACCGGAGCATTTTGGCATGGCTTTCGTTTTTTTGTATAGTCAGTTGTTCCAACGCTTATTAATAAATAAATTGTCAGTTGGCCCAAAACCGGGGCATAAGATGAGAAAATGCTACGAAACTTGATAGTAAAAAAATGTTCTTGGACTATTTTGGCAAAGATAAAAAAGTATAAATAATTAGTTTATGAATTGTAGATCTCAAAAAAAAGTGTCAGCTGTATCATGTACGTGACAAAATAATATGTTAGCTGATCATGTGAACATGTCAAAAAATCAGAAAACCTTTTAGCATTTTGGCAAAGCTGAAAATTGTATATATTGAAGATTATAATTCAATAATCATAATAATTTATGTCAGCTGGAATTTTAACGAGGCACAACCTGTTAGCTTGACTTTCAAAGTTTGGTTATGAAGTATAATAAATAAATAGTCCAAGAATTTTTTTTTTCATCTACGTTAATATTTTCTCTAGCCCAAAAGCCCCGGAGTCGCGCCAGCTGACAATTATTTTTGTTCTCATACAAGTACTAACTATCAAAATAAGTTCATAGAGTCCATGCCAAAATCACCGTAAAAATTTGACACTACCTCCCGGACTATTACGTAATGTTTCAATTTTATCTATATTTAGGAGTATATTTATATTTTTTCGTATATAAAATGCACTGCTAAAAGGGTAGAAGCTTTTGTCAGGAAACTGTCCACAAAAGATGAGAAGTAGAATACAGCCACTAAAAAGTAAAGTATACCTACTTTTACATTTGAAAAAAATATGTGAAGTGTGCGGAAACTGGCGCCTTGGTTTGCGGTTGCGTTTTAGGCGCCTTTTATATGTTATAATACCTACTTAGCTACGCTCTGCTCCGATATGTCCCTAGATACGTTTTAACGATAAGTACAAATTTCTCTGAAATAATATATTTCCTCAGTCATTTTTTACTACAAACAATCTTGACCCTGTGAATAAAAACCAAATCAAAATCCGTTGCGTATTTTAAGCATTTCAAAAAGGCTAAGATAGTATTTCATTTCTGAATCGTTAAAATATATTAATTTCGTTAAAATGTATCACGAATGACGAAAATGAGCAGAGCTAGGGTGAGTTACTAGTTTATTATATATGGTGGAGCATGTACGGTTGCCGAGAGGTCCTGGGTTCGAGTCCCGGGCTAAGTTTAATAATTGAAACTTTCTGTTTCATAAGCCTCAGTAACAGCCCGTAGTTGGGAAGTTGGCGGTGTGTCACCCCCGTGCTTTGCAGAGCACGTAAAACCGTCGGTCCTGCGCCTTAACTCTCACTGATCGTGTCGAACAGTCGTCCGACCGGAATATGAGAGTGATAAGAAATAGAGAGTGCACTTGTCTGGGCTTACAGTTGTGCACTATAATATCTCCTGCATTTGGCTAGTCTCAATGAGATTGGCCGCCGTGACCATAATCGGTCGGGATGACATATATAACAGTAGTGGTAAGTAAAGAGAATGACGTCAAAAGACGTAAGCGTTGTATTTACAGGACCAATGACGTCATATCAATATGACTTTGTACATGAGTTTCATAAGCGTGTGGATTATGATATTAAGATTACGTACTATTTTTTGTTTTTATTAGCGAACTGTTGCGCATGCGCATGACCTTCTATAATTGGATCGGTGCGAGATTGACTCACGAGGAGAGTTCCGTAGAATCAAATATTAAATTTTAAAGTTCGACCAGTTTTCTCGTGATGCCGTCACAGACAGACGGTCAAAAATTCTATAAAACGATAGATTTGTCCTCTATTGTAATAATAGTAATTAAATAATAAATAAATAAATATGTTGGGACAAAATGCTTGAGGCTGGACAAAAGGTTGACGGACAGACAGACGGCGTTATTATAAGGGTCCAATTTTAGGTATTTGTTTACTGAACCCTATTACTAAATTATACATTCATGTTGTTATTTAATATCATGGAAAATATCTTTTGCGATCATTATTTAAACATATGTTTCGAATTATTATGTAGGTGGCAATTGGACAAATAAGTATAACTTACTAATATCTTGTTTGTATATTGACTTGTTCAATTTGCATATATAGGTATATAATTTATAGAGTACTTACAATTTTTATCTGCCTGTCTGTCTTTTTGTTTGTTACCGCTAACTACTAAACCGTTAACGAATCGCTGAAACGAATGAGTAGATTTTTATGCGTCTTTCGCTGGCAGATATCTGATGTTATAAGGAGTTACTTATGCTTCTTTTATTTTCGAAGAATAATTAGGGTTCCGCCAAAAAAAGAAAATGTACCCAGGGACGAACCCAGACAAAGAGAGGGTAAATCGCTAGTCTATAAAGAAAACAGTCCAGTATTATTGATAAATTTTAAATATAGATAGTGGTCAACCACAACACAACAAGCGAATACTAAGTAGCATTAAAAATTGCCTTCAGTGAAATAAACATTGCTCTTCACGAACACTTTCCATAATTGAATTCCCAATGATATTTCAGTATAATGGAGATTATAATTTTAAAACTCCATCTAGTTCGACTCGCACAAAATGGTTCATAACAATTTATATTTACTATAAACTATAAATTATGTGTATGATAAAATTTTATGCTTCACACTTTTATCAATCATTTGCAGATATGCTTCAGGTGTTTTATTTTTTACATAATAACTGTCTAGTCTTAGAAAAAATAACGCGAATATCAACAAAGTTGTTTACTACTACAATTAATTAACTGTAAAAAATAGAATAGAAGTAAAAACTACATTTAAAGCATCTATTTCAAGTACGTTAATATCTCAACAAATTATAATAATAAAATTTGACGACACGTTTGCCTCAGTTGGTAGTGACCATACTTTTTGATGTCGCAAGTTCGAGTCCCGCTGGGAGTATTCATTTCTTGAGCACGAATGTTTGTACTCCAGTCATGGGTGTTTATATTTATAATACGTATGTATTTAAAATTTATATCTGTGTATTGTATCAACTATCTGGTTTTCGTAACACAAGCATCCTAGCTTACCACGAAAGTAGATGATGCTGTTGTAATAATGTCCCAACATATTATATAAACAAATTGAAGTCTTTGATAACAATCAAATCAAATCAAATCTTATTAACAACTGTACGAAGGCATATGTACTATAGGCATATATACCGTAAACATTATTTATTTTTTGTGTGACTGTTTCGGCTAAAAAACAGTTCAATCGTTTTAACTTTCACTTGATGAAGTTATTAGGAGTATCTTAGGCTACTTTCATTTTAGAAAAAAATCAGCTTTCTGCTTAATAAACGTACAAATGGCTATTTAGTTGTAAATTATAAAACCAAAAAGTCTGTATTTACACTCAGAAACTACGAATAAGTATGATTAAAATGAATTTTTAAGAACAGGTAAAGCTAAATTAAATAAAAAAATCAATTATAAGATTGTGTCATTTGATAACTTTATCATTACTTACGAAGCGATTATATGTAATAAATAAATCGTCATTAGTATATTAAACTCATACTTTTACGCAGTTTCTTTATAAGAATTCTGAATTGAGTATTACATTTTCATTTATAAAGCATAATATCATCTAAATATATTATATATAAAAGCGAAAGGACTCGCTTATTACGAAGTATCGAAAACCGCTTTAACCGAAAAGGTTATTTTTAGTTAGTAGACGTCCGCTAAAAAGTGATTTTGAGACAAGCCCGTATTAAGGAGGTCTAATAATGACCCACGCAAGGTTATATTAAAGTCCTTAATTTTTTGTTCTACAAATATTTATATATTTGGAAGGGAGCGCCTACGGCCTGTAGGCAGTAGTAGCCCAGCGGTAACGCGCTCGCTTGGATAACCAAGTGATGCGGGTTCAAATCCGGGTCTCGCACCTCTGATATTTTCAAGTGCGAATCATTTCTATCATGATTACCACTTGTCGTACGGTGAAGGAAAACATCGTGAGGAAACCTGCATGTCTGAGAAAACCTATCAAGTTTTTAAAAAGATATAGTGAAGTTCGCCAACACGCACTAGGCCAGCTTGGTGGACTATAGCCTGGTCCCCAGCAGTGGGACGTTATAAAGGGCTGAAAACCTAGAGCCGAACCAGAGTGAAGCGAGTATATTTATAAAAGTAGACGTAGATATAATTAATACGCTTTGATAATAAAAATGATAAAAACACAGTTAGTATCTGGAATAAGTAAAATTCTGAACACTTAAAAAACTTGTGTCTAAGTCATTTCCTTCATATGTTCTTCAGAATACTAAAATATTTTAAATGTTTAAGCATTATCAACTACCAAACGTAGTAATTTTATAAGTTTAGATTAGTTATGATAGAGAGTTGTGAGTGAGAATGAAGAAGTTGTATTTGTTAATTTGAACAAATTCAATGATAAATAAATTTATGACTAGTGATATACTGTAGTATTGCTCTAGTATTGAATGTGTTCCTGTATGCATGCACATGCATTGGATATTAACTATCCTTCTAATATTTTTTTACATGGTAATTAGAAAATGAGACTGTAGGATCGCTTGGCACTATAAATTATGATCTTAACCTAACACTTAAAAATAAAAAAAAGCAATTAAAAAGATAACTTACTACTACATTAAAGCGCAGATACAATTGGCTCCTTATCCGAAGATACAGTAGACTTATTTACAAACATGTACATTTTAACGCAGTCTTCATTCGGACTAGAATTGTCCTCCGGTTTTTCATCAGGACTTATATTATCTACATCGTCTTCATACACTTTCCCTTTATCATTAAACTCTATTTTATATCTAACAGATGGTTTTGTTACAGTGGATGTTAGAAGCGATTCTTGTATTGTATCGTTTCCATTACACGTTTTCTCTGACCGGTACATACCTGTTCTTTCAGATTGGTTGAAATTTCGTTTCGGCTTTTTAGTCACAAAGGCTCCTAGACATGGGAGTATCTGTTTGAACTCTTTCCTGAAGTTCTCATTCAGCCAGGCATATAGAAAGGGGTTGTAGCAAGTAGAAGACATAGCAATAAAATGTGCAACAAAAAATAGTACCATATAGTACCTCCAATCTTCAGCTAAAGAATAAAAGTCACTACTTATGTTTATCAAATTTAATGGCAGCCACGACAGGCCAAATATTGCTACCATTGCTATAAGCATTCTGTTAGTTCTTCTCTTTCTTTCTCTTTCTGCGTCTTCTTTTTTACTATTCTTACTACCAGGCCTAGATTTTAGGCGATCATTTAATTTTACACTAACACATGTGTAGCAAAATGCCATGACTATAAATGGTATCACAAATTGCATGATTGTCGTTACAGCCCCAAAGGCTTTGCGGATTTGATCCGAAGGCCACTTTTCCGCACAAAACACATCTTGTAAGGCCATATAATAGCCGTAGGGAAATGTTACTGATAATGCAAACACCCAAATAAAAACAATGAGTCCTATACAAGTTTGTATTTTCATTCTTGGTTTGAATGGATAAATTATAACAAAGAATCTATCGATGGCTATTGATGTTAGTGTTAGAGTTGAAATATATACGCTACAGCCTTGAGCGTAAGGCATAATATGGCATAAAGGTCCGCCAAAGACCCATCTGCCTAGGAAAGTGTATAGAGGAGTAAATGGTACAGCAAATACGCATAACAATATGTCCGACAACGCAAGGTTCGTGATGAACAGATTAGTGACAGTTTGCATCGCTCGATTTCTGATTACCGCATAGCAAACAAGAGCATTACCGAAGATGCCTACTACGAAAATTATCGTATAAGCCGTACAAAATGCGGCTTGAATCGCTTTGTCTTCGATAGGATCTGGTATAGTAGTGTTGCCATCGTTCGTTAAATTTTCACCTGTTCCAAATAGTGTTTTGTTTTCATTGTATATCGATTCCGTAATGTTCCATTCGTCCGGCATAATTTTATAGTCTATTTAGTAATCATAAGTAATGGTTGAAAACAGTTGGTATCATTTTTAGACGGATACTTCCGGTGGTTACTTTTTCCGGTATGAAACAAGCTGATTCTCATGCTACTTTAGGACGCTCTTCTTCAATTTCTATGAATCTTCTTTACTTCACAAAATTATGAGTTTTTAGAGAGAAGAATCTGAAACAAATAAAAGCCAATATTATTCATACTATCGGATGTTATATAAGATGCGTCTGTATATTCAAATCAAATCAAATCAAAATATTTTATTCAGCATAAAAATTGTTACAATTTCTTACTGAACGTCATGAGTCTACCATTATATAAATATTAAATGGGCTTTTTATAAATTTTCATTGGCTACTTCATAAGAAGTTATTTATTTTCTTCTCTATCTTATAAATAAGATTTGTAGACAAAAGATATGTAGAAGTCAAAAATAATAAAATCATAATAAATGCAATATTAATAATATCATTGGTATAATAATATAATGTCACTGAATTTATATTTTTGTTACGAATTTCCTTTATTGAAAAATCTTATAAATTTTCTTGACGATGTTAGCCGGAAAGCATACTTTATATAACAACTTACACTATCTATTTTTATTGAACGAAAAGACAGCATTGAGAACTCGGAGTAATTATGTATAATTAAAAATGTTGGTAAGTTAAGTAAGTAAGGCTTAGACTATGTAATGTGTACTCTGTAATAGGATTGCTAATACATCTTGAGATGTAGAGCTAATCTTAATAAGTGCACTTTAACGACAGATTAAACGATCGTAAAAATAACAAGTGATACGAATTAGTGTTATCGAGGAAATTTACGCTAATTTGTAAATCTTTCTGACATAAGTATAGTATAAAGGTACTTAATTTTGTATGATGTAATAAATTAACAGTATGGGATAGATATACATAATATATTACTAGCAATTCCCGCGGCTACGCCCACGTTCTAAGCACTATTGAAAAATAGGGATTGTTGGTGGAAGGATGAAAATTAATGGTTATAAATATTTTTGATGCAAAACCATAAAAAAGTAAAACATTAAAATTTGGTCTAAAGATAAAAAAATAAAATATCTAGAGAGAGACATCCTTATCACCTAGGGGGGAAAATGGCCTATGACCTCGATTCTCAGACCTACCAAAATATATACACAAAATTTTTACAAAAATCGGTCAAGCCGTTTCGGAGGAGTTCGATAACAAACACTGTGTCACAAGATTCTTATATATCAGATAATGATTATACAGCCTTTAGCCTTCGTCAATAAACGGGTTATGTGTAATATATAGGTATAGGTAATGCGGTTATCAAACAAACTGTGCCTCTTTATAATATTAGTATGTATATGTTACATGTATACATATACGTACCTTTAAAATCTTTATTTACTTTATTTATCCATTCTTCCATACAAATGTGTAAACTTAAAACCCAGTGAACCGATTAAAATGCAATTTGGTATCAAAATAGTTTACAAACCTGGGAAGGAATGAGATTTTTATCCTGTAAGTCATTTATTGAGGAAACGAAAAAGTGGATGAAAGCTTGTATGGGGAAGCAATCATTTCTCAGGTTATAGACGTAAAACTCATAATACCTTTAGATCGTACCCAGAAACCTGAGCGAAGTGAGAAGACGCTAGTACGTCAATTTATTTTTATTAAGAGATTCGATAATAAATTCATATTAAGATTCAGAATCATCTATTCTTATGACAATCATATACAATCATTGCTTATTCACATGTTTTAATTTACATTACACTGTGTATAAGTTTTCAATTAACATATTTAAACATTTTTCTTCTATTATCAACTATGAAAGACGTTACAATGTTATGAATTAGAATGAGAAAGTTTCGATTACTAATTCGATATATCTTCTAAGAATTCCTTCTTAGTAATTTCTAAGAAAACATTCATCTACTGAAAAAATATTTATTACTATCAAGCTACGACCTTTTTATAAGATCAAAGTAATTTGTGCTTCGTTGTTTCTTTTAATATGAATCTTGATCCATGGAAAGTTAAAAATGAATTTTGGTACATTTTTTTAACTTTAATTTCCATTTTTTGCACTTCGCGCGTTTAGTCTTTAGAGAAAACACAAACTATGACTTTTTTCTAGCAACAGGAAAAGCATTTTAGTCGATGATAAGATAAAAATTCACTATATTTTTATCACACTACTATACTATACTATATATACTATACTAGCGACTCGCCCTCGCTTCGCTCGGGCTCTTCCCTAGATTTAGCACAGGTAAAGCCGCGGGATCTGCTAATTATGCATATAAACCTTCCTCTTGAATCACTCTATCTATTAAAAAAAACCGCATCAAAATCCGTTGCGTAGTTTTAAAGATTTAAGCGCACATAGGAATATAGGGATATAGGGACAGAAAAGGCGACTTTGTTTTATACTATGTAGTGATAGTGATATGAAAGTTTGTATGTAAGTACTTATGTATTCTCTATTAATGACCTTGAATTTGTATGAAATTTTGTGCTACACTAGCGACTCACTCTCGCTTTGGTTTCGTTTGTTGTTTTAACGGTCAGTATAGATCTCAGAAATGAGATATTTTCCTGTAACAATTTTTTTTATGGGACAAAGGGGGCAAACGATCAGGAGGGTCACATGATGGAAAGTGATAACCGCCGCCCATGGACATCTGCAATACCGCAGGGCTTGCATATGCGTTGCCGGCCTTTCAGGAAAGTGAGAGAGGTAGGAGGGAGGAGGGACGGTGAAGAGATGGAGAGAGGAGAGAGGAGGATGGGGAGTGGGCCACCCGGACTCTCACTTACCGGACGAAACGCGACAGCGTAGCTGCCACTTCACGTCGGTCTTCTGTGAGAGAGTGGTATATATAAACTACTATGGGCGTGCCGGCCCATTCGGCTGCTACCCGAAGGTAACAAGCATGGCACTACCACTTAAAAATATCTTATATGTTGACCCGGATAGCTATTATCGTACCAAATTTCATCAAAATATGTCCAGTGGTTTTCTTGTGATGCGGTCACAAACAGACAGATAGACAATAATTCGAAAAACTATAGATTTAGCCTCTGTATCGGTAATAATTACTATTTCAATAAGATTTTCCCAAAAATAATATTGTACAGATTCTACTAATTTAGAATTTTGTTATATCTGTATAGATGTGTACATCTATACTTAATATTATAAAGCTGAAGAGTTTGTTTGTTTGTTTGTTTGTTTGGTTGAACGCGCTAATCTCAGAAACTACTGGTCGGAATTTAAAACTTCTTTTTGTGTTGGATAGTCCATTTATCGAGGAAGGCAGAGCATCAATGAAAAATGTTGCAAAAACGAGAGAAAAATATTTCTTTTGACTTTCAGCCTTTAGAACGTGAGCGGAGCCGCGGGAAAGGCTAGTTATAGAATAATCTTGGTTCTACACCCTGGAGACACACCTGGCGATATCTAATATTAAATTATTTAAAAGCATATCAATTATGTTTTAGGAAACTTTTGAAAAATTTACTTACTTAGGTGGAGTTACCTAACTTGCGAATTAAGGTATCGATGGGCTATTTCTACTGTAAAGTAAAAAGGTAAGCGAAGTAAGTATATGTCGCTAGTTTCGCATAAGATTCAAAATAATACAGTTAAATATTTACTGTAAAAACAAAATTCGAATTACACTAAGCTTACTTTTGTTTAGATCATTAAGAGTTTTAACAGAAGCTGTGTTTATTTAACAAAATGTTGCTGCCTTAAGGATTTATAGAGAACGTAACAAGAAACGTAAACGTAACAATATTTTAATCCTTTGTCTTACTCGACGTAGAAGAAGAGGTACGCTAAGTGTGTTTCAAACCATGATATAGTAATTAGAAATGAAAATCACGTGATATTTCATTTGCTTAGGTTTATCGACCAAGATTCTGGTGACTAACTAGTGATCGATTTTGTTAGTTAATGAAATTTCTTATTATTGAAGATTTTTTAATAGAACACTCTCAAATCTCTTATCTTATCTATTTAAACGAGCAATACTAGTAGTATACATATAAGTAGTATGACTTATGAGTATATTTCGTCTATGAGTATAATCTCGTGTATCTCGAAACAGTTCTAACGAGTAGTAAAAAAAGCCTAAATGAAAATACGATTCATTTTTTTTATACTTAGGGGAGGATTTTTAATTAAAATTACCTACCCTACTTTTAGATTAACTTTCTGTAATAAATAAATAAGCATCGTAATTATGCGTAGTTAAACTTGAATAACAAAAATAAAAACCGACTTCAAAATTTTCCATCCTTACAAATTGAAACTAAATAGTAAAAAAAATAATTTTAATTACTTAGTTATTGTTGGAGTCGGTGCCAGCCAAGAAGGACAGTTTTATCCTGCCTTTGCAATGAACTTTCGAACGGATATTTTAATTATATTTACAAATTGATACATTAATTAAATTCTATTAAGATTATTTTGCTTTGGCTGGCACCGACTCCAACAATAACTAAGTAATTAAAATTATTTTTTTTTACTTTTTAGTTTCAATTTGTAAGGTTTTGAAGTCGGTTTTCATTTTTGTTAAAAAATAATTTATTTTTATTTTTTTTGTGGAAATTAGATATTATGTTTAAATATAATATTGCAATGCTAACTAAACTACTGCTCCAATAAGTCAGCGAAGTTTTGAAATGAACGACAATAGTCAATCCAGATTTGCCCACGTCTATTTTTCCACGTAACTCGTAGACGTTAATAAGATTTACATTCTATTATCAATCCACCTAATATCCTGAATGAATACGACTATCAGTTCATAAGTACGTATAATATTAAAAGAATTTTCTTTCAACTCCTAACCGTTGAGGAGATATACCTTACATCATCACAAATTCTTGAACAGCTTTAGAAAATATATGAAAAAGGTAATCAGTGCCGATAAAATTTAAGGGTTGCCCTCGATTTCTCTAGGATCCCATCATCAGATGCTGACTTGGTGACAATGAGAACATCTTGAATGCATACCCTACGAACAAAAAGAAATTTTTAAAATCGGCCCACAATTCACGGAGAAATCGGTGAAAACACATAAAAAACAACAGTTGAGGAATTTTACCTTCCATCATCAGCTCATCCACATGAGATGATGATTTTCATACGTAAAAGCTTTATCGGGTTTAGAAAATATATCAAAAACATAATAGGTGCCTGTAAATTTTGAGAGTTGCCTTCGATTTCCCTGGGATCCCATCATCAGATCCTGACTTGGTGAAAATGGGACCACCTCGGAACTATACCCTACCAATCAAAAGAAAAAATTTTGAAATCGGCCCACAGACGGCGGAGAAATCGGTGAACATACATAAAAAAAAATACATACAACGGAACATATAACCTCCTCCTTTTTTGAAGTCGGTTAAAAAATAGAGGTTCATGTCGATATGACAAGCTTCTCGTTTTTTCGTCAATTAAATTGTAACAGACCGATTTACTTCACGACTTATTTTATATCTAATATTAGTATGGATTACATAAACTATGACACATAATTATCATAAACATATATGTACAACATAATATATGTTAAATTGTTGATTATTTTAAGTTTTTAATTTTAATTTTTAAATTTAAATAAAACTTACATAACTAAAACCAAGTTTAAATTTAAACTTGGTTTTGGTTATGTAAGTTTTTAAATGTCTCGTTCCTAAGAAGAAAAATTGTACTATTTTTATTTGACTATTACGCATGCTGAGTTAGACTGTGAAGCATACAATTTATAAGCTTCCTATTGAATAAATTAATAAATATATGTATACGTAGTTCGTAGATAGTCATGTAATAAAATCTTTTCTATAGCATACTAAACAAAATCGTTTCACATCCGTGTTCAAAGCATACCACATCGATATACGAGTGAGTACAAATAAATCTTTTAAAGGATGCCATAAACTCTAGTTTGTGAAGCTGCTACCGGAAACAGGAAAACCTTTCTTTATAGGTCGGTTACTATAATGTACAGGAAATTAGTTCAAACTTTTATGTTTTATTCCCCATATATTTTACTTATTTGTTATGGGGTGTAACCCTATTGATCACGATCGATTTCGTTCATTAGAAACTATCTATTTGAAATCTAATGGTTTCAAGAAATATAATAAACGAGTTAAATATTAGTTAGTTTTTATAACAAGTAATGTAGAAAATTATCGTAAAAAAATTGTAGGAGTCTGAATATTAAATGTGAATATTCAATTACTGAAATTGTTTATAACATTCTATTTGTGTATTGCTTTAGAAAATTTTGACAAAAACTAATAAAATAGTGGTGTATCTATTACATACTTCATATTTTGGCTGTACTTTGCGAAGTTCAACCGAAAATCTGGTTTTAAGGATGTAATTATAAAAATAAAAATAACTAGACCTACCATTAACAATAAGTGGAGCTTAAGATATATAATATGATACATAGGTTAAACAAATTGATTTTGGCTATGATTTTTCAGTCAAATTGATGTTCTGCCTTACGATTTTTTTTTACCAAGCAGTATCTATGACTAAGCCCGAATCCGATGGGCTAATCTCAAATATTCCTCAAAATTCCATTATAAAAGTTCATAGGGCATAAGTACACACATCGATTTTATATTATACACAACTTTACCTTAAAGAATAAAAAAAGTTTATAAATACATTAGAACTTTGTATTCGCATCGTTATAACTTATACGGTGCTTTCACATAGTTGGAGAAAAATTTCAAACAATTAAAATTATTTGAGTAGCTTTTTCCCGCGGACTCGCTCGCTGTACTTATTTATAAAAATACTAGCGACTCTCCTTCGATTCGCTCGGATTCGTCCCTAGGTTTGGTGTGAGCGAAGCCATGGGTTCTCGCTAATTAAAATAAATATAATTTCTACCTCTTCCTTGTTCAAGTCGGTTAAAAAGTAGCCTAAGTTACACCTTATAACATTGGCTATCTGCGAGTGAAAGCCCCGTTAAAATCGGTCTAGCCATTTCAGAGATTAGCCGGAACAAACAGACAGACAGACAAAAAAATATAAAATTGTTTTTTTGTTGCTAGTATAGTATCGCATATATTTTTATATACATTTAATAAAAAGCTGTTAATTTGAAACTAAAAACAGACACTCCAATTTTATTTATATGTATAGATCTATAGATAATAATTGCAATATTTCTAAAACATGTGTCTAGTTACCAGTTACCTATATATTCTATCTCCTTAACCCTTAATATAAATATTTTCGGACCTTTTTTTTACAACAGCGCCATCTAATTCCGTGGTAAGCTATGAGGCTTGTATTATGGATACCAGATAGTTGATATACTACAGATATACATTTTAAATACGTACATAATAATAATATTAACACCCATGACTAGAGAACAAACATTCGTGCACAACAAATGAATGCCCCCAGCGGGACTTGAACCCGCGACCGCTGGCGCAGAAAGTCACTACCAACTGAGCCAAACGTGTCGTCAATAATAATTTAAAGAAAGTAATAAGATCTAATTAAATAACACTATGGTGGTGCTATAATTAAATACTGGTATTTCAAAGTTAACACGTCAGTGTCACAACGAAACGTGTTTTACAAAGATAAAATTTCGGTTGGTAACTTTTCTCATGAAGTAGGGCAGCACTCAGTCGAATGCATTAGGAGAGTACACAATAACGTAGATAAGATACACCAAATATTTGTGGTGGAGCTAGATGGGCGCACACTGATTACTATTAATATATGAAAATATTATTAAAAAAGTCTTCGAAAGACGTGACATTTTCTTTTGTGTGTGGGAAATGAAAGTCTTTTGACAAAGCAAGAAAGGGTAGATAGGTAATCTTAATTAGAAAAAATTGTAGAAGGAATCCAGTAAAACATAGGTTATTTTTAGCTTGATTTCTCACTAGCTTTTCTCGTGGCTCCGCTTGCTGTTTTGTTTTTCAGTGTTATCTCAGATGGCTTACCTTTCACTGCAATTAAATTATCGAATGCAAAATAGTTTTTGGACCAAAGGTTAATGCGTCCAAAGAAAAAACAAAAAAACTCTTCAGTTTTTATATTTACAGTAAAATTCCAAAATATAGTAGTATTAGTGAATATTAAGTATACATATTTATAATAAACTTTGTCGCAGGAGAGACTTTCGGAAAAGATATTTTCAACCGACTTAAAAAAGGAGGAGATTCTCAATTTGTCTGTATTTTTTTATGTTTGTTACCTCACTTTTTTCGACTGGATGGACGGATTTTGATGATTCTTTGTTTTATTTGAAAGCTTGTGCTTCTCGACTCCAAAAATATCAATAATTGTAATTTCATTTTACTTAGGAGAACTCTTTCTTTTTAGTGCATATTTATTTGTTTTGGAAAAGTTTTTTTTCGAAGTCGGTTTTTTTTTGATAAAATATTTGTTTATTTTCCAATTTCAATTAAATATCAACAATTGTTTCGCTGCTGTACGGGGTGACATAGGCAATATCATAGGCAATAATTCAAACTCCCATGTAAGAAAATAAAGAAATAAAAAGAAAAAAAAAACAATTGTTTCGTATTTTTCAATAACAAGATATCCGCCATCACTTACTCTCCTAACAACATGCCAACTGCGAAATGGGTATCCCGCAGAGGTACATTTTTCTGTCCGGAAGTGAGAATTACATTAAAATCGTACCTATATTTATTTCCACGACCTTGATTATTCTAGGACAAAGAAATACTTAAATATTATATATATATAAGTATATTTCTTATTTTAATTTTGTTTATTCAAAATTACTGCTACATTTTTTTATTTGTTTAAGATCTGTTACAGTAAACATAATTATGTTACTTAAAAGAAGGATGCTAACGAGTGAATTGAACGGGAAAGAGATGACTTGAATATCGAGAGGGACAATTTTGCTTGGTATTGCGAAAAATAAATAGAAGTAGTAGTAATAATGATACTAATAGATTTTTGTAGCTTATACAAAAATGAAGTTAGATTTTTTTATAATACTGAATGTGTTGATCACAGATATAAAATAGTAATACGTTTATATTACTTATTAAGTCTCTAGTAAAATTAGCATGTATAAAAACATTGACCTCCTGGCCAATTTCGGCCACGGCTGTCAAAATTATTTTTTTGTAAAAGCAATGAAACTGGGCCTGACCCGGACTCTAATTAAAAATAAAACAAATCGAAATAGAAATAGTGTTAGTTTTCCCGTGTTGAGTACAAGCTTTTTCTATATGTATGAATGCATATTTTCTTCGTACTAAAATAAACGACAATGTACCTAAGAACAGATTTTCGTATGTCTTAAAGTTTCAAACTTCCCCATACTGACCGATTTAAATATTACACCCGGTATAGTTCAAAATAACTTCTATTCTATGAAAACTTACTAGTACCTATGATAAAATATCTTTTTAATAATAATAATAGTAATTTAATTCCAAACCAGTTTTTATAATATACTATGGTAAGTCATAATATATATTATATCTAGTTAGAGCTTTCAGCATGTTGACCTTTCGAATGAAGTTGGATGGCAATTTTAAAGTAGGGTGGTATACCAGTCTAAATGACTTTGTCGCGTTTGGAGAAGCGTAAAATGAAATCTGATAGGGCTATAAAAAACATTCGCCACCAAATTTAAGGTTAGAGCTTTAAAAGCCTCGTTCAATATTAAGCTCTATAAATAAGGTATCAAGATCGAAAGCTCTTGCAAATTATTCATTCAACGGTTGCGTTACGTTTTGTAAATTTAAACAGCAGTAACGATGTGTTAACATTTTGTATATAGATTTACTTTTGCGATTGACGTCTGCGTAATTTATATGTACTTTTTTGCTTCCGAGTACTTATCGCTGTTTGCCGATAACTTAGAATTAGATTAGGTTTTTAAAAAGTATAGGTAACAGTGATTCAAAGGAGAATTGCGTATATTTTAAAGAAAGTGTTTGCATTTGGACTTTGGTCCTTTAAATATAAGGTTATAATATTTTAAAGTTTATTTTAAAAATAGTATCCCTACCAAAGACGCAACGACTATATTATGCCTTTTTATAATAGTATAACAAATATTATATTTATTAATAGAGTATAAAATGAATCGACGCACTGATTAAACCAATAAAGAGCACATACCTATATAAAATGTTACGAGAAATTCCAATTAGTCTTTTTGGGTACAGTCTTTGGATGGCTGTAACAACAATACATGATGGAAAAAATCAATATGGCATAAGAAATAAACAATGGAAACTTTACTTAATTAAAAATAAAAATAAAAACTTATCTATTCAGGTCAATGAATTAGAAATAAAAAAAAAAACACTATTTAATCCAATAAATCAATAAGGAGTACGATGATTATTATGGAATCTTTCAAACAAATATAAATCAAGACAATCTAATTTGTAGACCTTACGTCTAAAACCTTTGTCACGCCCAATACCATCACTCAAAGCGAGTAACAACAGTTTCAAAAATTCAAAGGATAAAAAGTAATCAATCTTTCTATTAGTAGAATATAAAGAAGCGATTCAAAAGATTTTTTTGACATTAGATACAAACAAACAGAAAAACATTATAACAACTTACAAATAATTTTGCTTGTGGCTTCAAGCTATGCTAGAAAGCACTAAAATATAAGATCTATTAGAATAAAATATTATATAATTAAATATTTGAGGACACGTTTGGCGCAGTTTATAGTGACCCTACTTTCTTGCGCCAGCGGTCGCGAGTTCGAGTCCCCCTGGAGGCATTCATTTGTTAAACTTGGATGTTTGTATTCCAGTCATGGGTGTTAATATTTATAATATGTATGTATTTAAACTTATTTATGTAGTATATTAACTATCTGGTATCCGTAACACAAGCTTCGTAGCTTAACACGGAACTAGATGGCACTGTGTGTAATAATGTCCCAACATATTTATTAATTTATTATTTAATAAATTAACAATGGTTGCTTAAAAGATCTTCCACTTTAATAGCATAATACCTAAAAAGTGTCTTAAAATCACTTTAATGTATAAAGTTTTGATGATGATTAAAAACAGTCAACTACAAACATGGTACTAAAATAGTTTATAGGTCAATATTAATCTCCAAGCCATACAGAAAGCAAACTGGATAGTAAGTTTAACAACTTAGTTATTTATCCTTTTTCTTCTTCGAATTAAATCAAAATATTTTATTCAGCATAATAATTGTTACAATTTCTTACTGAACGTCATGAGAGTGAGAGAGAAAGAAGAAACCTCTGACCTGAGAAGAACTGGCGAAAGAAACTCAGCGGGAAAAAGAAGTAGGAAGCTTCATGTCGAGTCGACTTTTTTATGAGTGGACCTTGGATGGCCCTTGTGGTGAAAGGATTGGCCAATCAGCATTTTGTTCAGGGTGCGCCGGACGTATGGGAACGTATACGTCACTCGAGGATGCTCTATCATGTACCCCAGATATTTATTAAAAACAAATATAATCGGACTTTATATACACAAAATATATTATTTTTCAAACTTTTTTTTAGTTTTATATGACATTTAAGTCTTATTCATAAAAAATTACAATAAAAATAATAGTTATTGTGATCAAAAATATTAATATGTGTATGTTTATTTACTTTTTTTTAAAAAGAGGAGTATGAACTGGAGTTATATATAGATTTATCTTTGTTACATGACGGGTAAGTCTTTGTCATTAAGAAAAAAAAAACCATGAGAATTTTTAGATGAAACAGAATAATTTTGCGATTTGAACAAATTTAAAGACAGTGGTAGCGCAGTGGTAGCTCGCTTGGATATCCGAGTGATGCGGATTCAAATCGTGTTGTAGCACCTCTGAAATTTTCATGTCCGAATCATTTCTAACATGATTACAACTTGTCTTACGGTGAAGGAAAACATTGTGAAAGTTTTTGAAAAACATGTGATGTCCGCTAACCCGCAATAATTCAGCGCCGTGGACTATGGCCTGATTATCTTGTATTGAAGTAGGCCTGTGCCCAGCAGGGATTTTAAAATGGGCTGAATACATAATCAAACTTACCTAATTTAGCTAGTGTCTTTGAAAATTTTATTGGTTGATCCAAATAAAAAGCAAATTGTTTCTAAGTCCTGCATTCTTGATATCTGGTTTAAGTACGTAATATACTTTTAGTATTCGTATTACTGACACGACCGTTCTCAATGTGAATATGTAAAGGCTTTTAAGGACGTCTTGAGGGACAAGCAATTTAATATTTATATATAAATAGGCAACCCGGTACCTTCTTCTGTTCTGTTGTTAACCGATTATCTTTTGTGTTATTTCCTTATAAACTATTGAATTATATGCTACGATATAATAATTCATAGTATATCTCTAAAGAGAAAAAAAAATTATGTTCGTAAGTATGTTTGTAATGGATAAACTAGAAATTTGCTGAACCGATTTTGATGTCATCTGAAAAGAAGGTATTTATTTTATCTTGGAAGTCATCCCTTAAGTGTGTGAAAAGGGGGATTAAATTTTATATAGGGAATCAATCGTTTCTTAAGTAAGGGATAAAACGCATCATACCTAAACATGATACAAACGCGAGTGAAGCATGGGTGACTAGTATTGTATTAAAAGGTTTTTTGCACAGGAAATACGATTTCTATACTAATATTATAAAGAGGAAATGTTTGTATGTAAGTATGTTTGTAACGAAAAAACCTGCACCGATTTTAAGAATTCTTTCACCATTTGAATGCTAAATTATCACTGATTAATATGCCTATATTTGCAAAAAAAATAAGGATCCTCAGGAGTATATTAAAGCTGGAGTAATTTTGGAGAATTTTCAACCCAGCGAGTGAATGAAGTTTAGTAGCGATTAAAAAAATGAAGGCGAGCGAAGCCGCGTGTATTGCTTGTATGAAATAAATAACTATTTGTAAACAGTCCACATCACGACATAAATAAGCAATCACAAGGCGTATAATAAAAGAATTCAATTTATACAACAATTCTTAAGCAAATTGAAAAGAAATGGACACCTCCTCGCTCAGTCACTTAAAAATCGACCTTCGTCACTCTAAAGTGTCTTATAAATATTTAAAATTTTATTTATCATGACGACGCTTTTGGCTCAGTTTGTAGACTTGTACTTGCTGTACCAGCGGTCGTAGGTTCGAGTTTCGCTGGGGACTTTCGTTTGTGTAAAGAATATACGTAAGGAGCATGAGGATTTATTTTTATAATATGTATGCATTTAAAGTTATATATGTGTACAACTAACCAGATAGTATTTTTGATTTATATTTGTTAATGATTTTTTGTTGACTGTCACATCTACTTATGTATGAGAAACTAAAAAACTTTAGCTTATTCAAATGCTATACTATCTCCTATATTTTGTTATTCTGAAAACCAAACAAATATTATGTATTGTATAACAACTTATAAAACGTATAATGCTAAGCTCATTTTGTTCCGTTCACTTTTCGGAACTATAAATATTTCTGTAGTAAGATTTACGAATGCCTGTGTCACGATATTATTTGCATATTACGACATCGAATTTTCTTTAGGCCATGTGTAGAAAAGTCAAGGATTTTCCCTAGAGGTTGTAAGTTACTGTGTTTTTAAGCATTTTATCTTGCACTAGCATTTCCCGCGGCTTCGCATACAGTCTATGGGCCAGAAACCAAATTCTTTCTGCATTGTACCTCGCAGAACTACCTGCCTTTCCCATTTTTGCAACATTTTTCATTGATGATCCGCTCCTTTTAGTGTTAGCGTGATAAAATATAACCTATAGCCTTCCTCGATAAACGGACTATCCAACTCAAAAAGAATTTTTCAAATCGAACAGAACAGTAGTTCCTGAGATTAGCGCGTTGAACCAAAAAAAAACAAACAAATTCTTCAGCTTTATAATATAATATTATAGTATAGACTAGCATTTCCCGCGGCTCTGCCCGCGTTCTAAACACCGGAAACGAAATATTAGATTTTGCGGAGGTACCTATTACCGGAGAATACATTTTAACTGTCAGTATAGATTTCACAGTAATGAGATATTTTCCTGTAGTAAAAATTATCCTATATATTGAGCCGAGGAACCAGCTATCATCATGCCAAATTTCATCAAAGACCAGTGATTTTTCGTGATGCAATCACATACAGACAATAATTCTAAAAACTATAGATAAGACCTCTGTATCATTTATAATAATTATTTCATTTAGACCTTCCAAAAAAAATTCAATATACATATTTAACTGCGTAAGAAATGAAAATTTCTACTTTTACTATATGGTTATCATTCTAAATTTGTTTCAGAATAAGTTCAGGCCTGAATAAGCGTTTATGTACCAGAATCCAATACATTACTTTGTGACGTAAATATAGTGAGAAGTGCTATACGAAATAGTGTGCCTTTTAGGCTTAGAAGCTTTTATTTATTAATTTAATAATAACATAACTTATTAGGCTTAGAAGCTTTTACTTCTTAATGTAATAACAAGATAACTTATTTCAGCAAAATTAAGCTTACATATTTAATTCACTACATGTACATCTCTAGAGGCGTACGTAATTTAGAACATTAAAACCTTGCCTGCCGAGCGATGTGCGACACTGCAATACATTAGTTAACTGTAAGTGATTTGTTAAACTACTTGTAAACTAACCGATTTTCACCTGTCTCTTCTATATTCTAAAAATTCTAGTTCTAGTTTCAAAATGCTCTAATATAAATAATATAACATTAATTCTATATTTAATTTATAAATTAAAATTAAGTCGTTTTATCGTCTCATTGTTGGAAATGGTTGAGGCCGTGTTCCACCGTGACTTCAAAAACTTACTAGGTTCATTTAGATTTCCTCACGATGTTTTCCTTTACCGTAAAGCGAGTAGTAATCGCATTAGAAATGACTCGCTCATTAAATATCAGAGGTAGTTTTCCAAGTGAGTGCGTACCCACTGGGTTAGCTAGTTAAAGTTAGGTAGGGTTAGTTAGAATTGGAAAAAAGACATGTGTTAGACGCACGTTCGCTTTTTCTCTTTGTCAATTTCTTGACAGTATTGCTCAGTTTATTCGCTATAGAAAAAAGAACTAATGTAAAATGACAATACAAAACGTGATGTGAAGGCTTAATAAGCCTAGACCGCTGGGCCCGATTAGACTGCGTAGTCGCAATACGTTAAGCAAATAATTAAAGGTTATTTTAAAAAGTATATTTTTCCATTAGTGCAGATCCTCTCTATTCCTGTCACTCTCAACTAATGGAACGACAGCCTGACACAACCAGAAAGTTAGGGCGCGGGATGGCTTTACGTGGTCTCCGAAGTTCGGGATTGAAACACCGCCAAATTCCCAATTCTTGGTTGTTTAGTAAGCCTCATTTACTACAAAGGAAGACTAAATTACTAAATTTGGTTCGACCCGAGATTCGAATCCAGGATCTTTGATTTCAGGATTTTACAGCCGTAAATGCTAGCTCCTACACACCAAGGCAGTATGTATAATATGTAGTATATATATATAGCATGTATATTGTATATATAATATATGCGTAATACATACACTATACTCTTATTCCGTTATTATGTCAAAGAACGTAACGTAATAACGTAACGTATATATCGACTAACGATCACACTTTTGCATTTATAATAAGGATGTCTATTCACGAAATTGAAATAAATTCAACAAAGAGTCGTATTCATGTATTCACTTATTGAATATATTCATTTCTTGGATCATGATTTTATTTTATTGGCATATCGATTTTATTGCTTTATTTGGGTATTTTAATTGACTTTTATAGACGTAGTATTACTAAAAATTAGAATATTTTACAATTATTTCTTACTTTTAGGTAATAAACTTATATGTTTAGCGCGAGCGAAACCGTGGGTTGCTTTTCAATCAATTCTAATCGCTCACATCCTTTTTTAGCATAAAAATTAGTCTATCTAGTTCTTTCTCAGAACTTCATTTAAATCGGTTCAGTAGTTATGCGTGAAATCGCGACAGACAGACAGAAAAACAGAGTTACTTTCACATTTATAATATTAATAAGGTTTAGAATACTATATGAATTTAAAGTACGATGTTATAAATGCTGATGCTAAAATTGTTAAAATTTCCAAAATTTTGGATCATATAAATAACGGAATGTTAGAGCTCCCAAAAGAGCGTTCCAAAGTTACTAAAATATATGCAAAACAGTGCCAGCTGTTGAAACGAACACTGCATCGTCTCTAACTGGAAATAAAAGTCAACATATTCTATTTTCGTTAGCAAGCATAGATATTCAGCAGAAATATATTCGTCTAAATTTATGTAAGTCTGAAATATCATAATAAATATGATTAATGAAATATATCTGAATAGATCTCAAAATATTTTATAGCTATATACAATTTATATACATAAATATGTACATACATACATACATACTAATATGTAGTAAATAAGGTTTCCGGTCTAATATATAATGTATATTTTTGAATTTATAGATAATAAATTTTCGCATATTCTCTATTAGTGACCCCGGCTTCTCTCGTATGCAATAATGAAGGTAAAAATAAAGTTAATCTTGTACGCTAAAATTACTGGACTGATTTAGATGTAATTCAGTAAATTGATATGAAGACCTTAAATAATTCTACTGAAATGAGAGCGAAGCGAGAACAAGTTATTAGCTATGTATTTTAACTATACGTTAGTTTTTTAAGCATACATATTTGGTTTTAAACGGACAAGCTTAGAGTTAAACGAATAAGCTTTTATTTTATGAATCAGCAAAATGAGTAAATGTTGTATCTTTTCAAGGGACTTCGATACAAAATTCAATTTTATTGCCTCAGAAAATAAACAGCTGACAGACACATCAGAAGAATGAAATGTAAAGTTCTTACGAAGACAATATACTTATGTACTTGAATTATTTCTTGTTTTCACTTACGTTTCTTTTAAGTGTCTTTATAATGTTTATTTATATATTTTTTTTTATTTTTCTATTAAGAACAGTATAAGCGTCATATATAAATAAAAGTGTCTGTATGTAACATCAACCTAACAACTTCGTACTAAATGCATATTCAAGTAAATATGGTACTGTTAAAGAAAACTCTTGTATCTTTGTGTTAGCCAATCTGAAACAGAGGACCAATTATTATTAACAATAAAAAATATTAAATTTATGTTTTTATAGTTATTAAATTATAAAGTTATATTTTTTTATTATTTTGGATTTAATAAAATAATTAAATATTTATCTTTTATTAAAAATACTCGTAAGCTTATAAGTATTCGATATTGATGATAATCGAGTAATAAGTCATACTAATATGTATTTTTTTTTGAATTCTTTTGACCTTTTTGTGGTCTGGTATTGTAATATAGTATAGTAGTTTAGAACAGTTTGTAGAGACCGTAGTTTCTACGCCAACGGTCGCGAGTTCGAGTCCCGCTGAGGGCATTCATTTGTTGAGCACGAATGCTTATACTCCAGTCATGGGTGTTTATATTAATAATTTATACGTATTTAAAAGTTATATATATGTAGTTTATCAATTACCAGAAATTCGTAACACAAGCCTTGTAGCTTACCACACGTAACTACTGTACGTAATAATGAGTCAAAATATTTTATTTATTTATTTAATGGCGACAGGCTAAATAGTAAATTAAAAATAGAAAGAAAACCCTGTCCCCCTTGGTATATACAAAATCAAATTTCTTTGGCTGATTAACCTTATTTCACTGTAGTCAATGCCACAAGTTTTCTTAAAGTTACTATAATTGACTTATTATGTGGACGTCTTTTGTTCCTTAATAACAATTTCCTTTGAAGACACTAAATAATCTTTTCCACAAAGAAAATCTAATTTCAAAGAACCGGTACGGTAGTTAAATAATTGCTGACTTACAGAATAGTTTTCCTTTGCGGAATATAATACGGAATAAACGATTTATTTATGTGGCATATAATTTGTTTTCTGTATACTGTATGTATATACAATTTTTTTATTGTGGATTTCACTTTTTTAATGTTAAGAAATGTTTTAGGCACGACCATATGTCCATACATGTAGTTATGTGGGCATTATCAGCTACGCCAGTGCTACCCATATAAGCCCAATGGAACTTGACCCTATTCTAATGGGGCGTAGCAGTTTGCTTACGCACTCAGCCATGATGATCTGATGACATGTCTGTCGAAGTAGACCACAAAAACTATAAATAAATATATTGGGACATTTTTAACAACAGCGCCATCTAGTTCCGTGGTAAGCTACGAGGCTTGTATTACGGATACCAGATAGTTGATATTCGTAGCAATATATGAGCAAAATCCGTTGCGTAGTTTTAAAGATTTAAGCGTACAAAGGGATATAGGCACGTTAAACTAGGCCTTTTAATTTTTTTTTTCAAATTATTTATAATGATCCGAAAATATAATATTTAAAAAAGGCAATTATTTGTAAGAATAAAAGTTAAATAATATTCGATTTAAACTAAAAATATTTCACTTACTAAATACTGAAGCTCTACAACTAAAACAAAACCCAACTATGCTATGAGTAATAACAACGAAAGGGTTATTATTATCTAGTAAGGACATTTCTGAGTGTCATTTGAAAGGATTTATCATTAGGCACAAACTATGCTTACAGAAACAGTGACGAGGGTAAGTTCACGTGACAGTAGCCGGTCGTAGGCTGGGTGATCGTAAACGAGCCTTACCTTAACCTTAGTAAATCTATTACATATAATAAAATTTAGACTGATTCGAATCTGTATATTAAATATAGCCTTTCCCGCGGCTCCGCACGTGTTCTAAAGACTGAAAATTAAAGGAAATCTTTTTCTCCCGTTTTTGCAACATTTTTCGTTGATGCTCCGCTCCTATTGGACGTAGCGTGATGTAATGTATATATTCTTCCTCTTCCTAGATAAACGGACTATCCAACACATTTTTTTTAATTCGGACCAGTAGTTCCTGAGGTTAGCGCGTTCAACCAAACAAACACACAAACAAACAAACAAACAAAAACAAAGAAATAAATAAACAAAGAAACAAACAAACTCTTCAGCTTTATAATATTAGTATAGATTTTACGAAGAATCTAATTGAAATACTCATTATTATCGATAGATATCGAGAGATGAGAGAGATTTTTGTCTGTCTGTCTGTAACCAAATCACAAAAAAATCACTGGATAGATTTGGATCAAATTTGGTATAAGTATAGCTCTGGGTCAACAAATGCGATTATTTTTAGTGCGGTAAAATATCACATGCCTGAGAAATTTATAATATTAAAATATACGTTGGGAGAAGGAAAAACCCGAGCAGAAAAGTTATGGTCATGACGAATACCAAATTACTTATTTACGAATGTGATTTTCATACAAATAATTAATTTGTTAGGAGTTATTGGGTGATTTATTTGAATTTTGGTTGCCGATCTTTGGAATGATTTATTATGGTTATTTACAATAAATACCCGTGGTATGCGTAGTAACTATCACTACATAGTATAAACAAAGTCGCTTTCTCTGTCCCTATATCCCTTTGTATGCTTAAATCTTTAAAACTACGCAACGGATTTGATGCGGTTTTTTTTTTAATAGATAGAGGAAGGTTTATATGCATAACTAGCGAATCCCGCGGCTTTGCCTGTGCTAAATCTAGGGAAGAGCCCGAGCGAAGCGAGGGCAAGTCGCTAGTATTAAATAAAATGTAAAATATTTGCGTAAAGAAAGAATTACTAAACTCTCACTGACACGCTTCGAAGCCTTTAAGAAT
Organism: Boloria selene; assembly: GCA_905231865.2. Taxonomy (NCBI): domain Eukaryota; kingdom Metazoa; phylum Arthropoda; class Insecta; order Lepidoptera; family Nymphalidae; genus Boloria; species Boloria selene. Next base: position 2,100,574 of record HG993145.1, read on the forward strand.
AATAATATAAGAAAATTGAAATGAAGAAAGTATTATTGAGAAAAGTTCAATTAGATAAGATGACCGACTTACTCTATTGAAATGACACTTAATTATATCGCCAGACCAATGTTAAAGTCTTTGAAAATGGTAAAAAGTGAAAAAAAAATTTGTAGGATGAAACCCATAGGAGAAGGAAGAGAATGTAACAAAAATAAAAGGAAAAATAATTTACGCGCGATCTGAGGTCGGGAAGTAGAAGGGGGTGGAGTGTTAAGGGTAAAAACCGGTTTATTCCTACTATATTTTTTTTGGTCTTAAAAATTTTCAACACTGGTCTAATAGTAAAGAATGTGACAAAAAAACTGTTTTACTAATCTAAGCTGTTTATGTAAAAATATATAAATAAATAAAAAAATAACGTTCATATTATTTATTAAATATTACTTACTCAGTAACTATTCTATTATTATATGTTAGTAAGTATTCAATAAATATAATTTTTATAGCTAATAGCCTGTACAGAAAACATTGTAGTTAACAAGACTACTATATATTGGAATAAAAGACAATTACTTGGCTAAGCTCAAAGTTTTTAAGCTCCACCTACAACTGTTATAGCTAATAACGACTAAGAAATAAAATAAAACGTAGATTACTATAAGCACATTAAAGTATATATGAACTTATAAATCTTATAGATTTAAAATTTAAATAACCAATAAAGTTTTACTTCTAACATGTTTCCATACAAATTTGTTTTTTTCTTGATGTGGTTGAAAGGAAGGAAGTTAATGAATGAGTAAGAGAGTTACTCAAACAAAAAAGTAAAAGGTAAAAGTTGAGCGGATATTAGTAAAATTTGAAATAAGATACAACTTTGTTAAAGTATACGAGTATTATGAATAAATTTAATATTCTTTATTGCACAAGTAAATAAATATAGAACAAAAATACAGAAAAGGTGTGAACAAAGGTGGACTTATCTCTATGAGAGATCTCTTCCAGTCAACCCTGCATGTGAGAAAACGTGTTAACAACGGGACAAAAAGAGAAAGTGCATAGAGACAAATTGAAAATATGTATAAATATAAAAACACGCATAAATATAATATATACTAACATACAATAAATATACTATTACATACATACATATATATACATACACACATACATACATACATACATACATACATACATACATACAAGCATACATACATAGTATATAAAAACTAAAATAAATACATACACATTAAAGTTGTCTAAATGTATACATACACAATTATGAATTTCAAGTTTGAGTAAGAAAATGTTCTTTTAACTTAAATAAGTTTGTTCATTATCAGGCAGCAACATTTTACATTTGGTTCCACGAAATTCGCATTCGCCATGACCAAAAAGGTCAGATTATTATAAGACATAAAAATAATAATTCAAACGATATTTAAGTCTATCTTATAATTATATTCTCCGACCAATTCCGGCCATGGCGGCCAATGTCATTGAGACTGGCCAACTGCGCAGGAGCTATTATAGTGCACGAGTGTACGCGCAGACACAGGTGAACTCTCTGTTCTTATCTTACAGCTCTGAGGCTTACGAAACAAAGACTCGATAATTAAACTTGGCTCGATCCGAGACTCGAACCCAGGACCTCCAGATGTAAGCCACTACACCACTGAGGCAGTTATTTGTAATTAATTTATTTATAAGTTTATATTTTTAAATTTATGTATAAGTAAAATTGGTATATAAGTTATTTATAAAGTTTATCTATCTGGTATCCAAAACACAAGCTTTGTTGCTTACAATGGAATTAGATGGTGCTGTGTAATAATGTTTCAACATATTATATATTTACTAGCGACTCGCCCTCGCTTCGCTCGGGCTCTTCCCTAGACTTAGAACAGGCAAAGCCTGTCTGCTAGTTATGCATATAAACCTTCCTCTTGAATCACTCTATCTATTAAAAAAAACCGCATCAAAATCCGTTGCGTAGTTTTAAAGATTTAAGCATACAAAGGGATATAGGGACAGAGAAAGCGAATTTGTTTTATACTATGTAGTGATTTGTAATTCCATGTCTTCAACCTACTACTTTTAAGTTTTCTGTCTGAAATCGAACCTAGGTCCCATAAGCATGACAAGTTTGCTCACGACATATTTTTCCATCACCGTATTGAACTTGAAAACAAAATGTGTATATGAAAAAGAAACTCGCAAACTCACTAAAAAACATTCATCTTTATTAAGCACTTTTAAGTTAATGTTTCAGAATAGTGTAATAAAATATTCTGTCTGCATATGCAAGCGTTAATAATGTTTTGTTAAACGTATAATTTCTGTCAGGACTATCGCAGTTGTAATTTATATTCTTGCTATTGAAATTCATGTATGCATGTATTATGCGACGCTTAATGATATTGTTACGTTCTGAATCTGGGATCGGAAATTAAATTCACTACGTATAATTTTCAGTAATATAGATGTTTTATTAGGTACTTTAGAATCTTAACAGTCAGTTATTGTCACTCAAACACTCACAGTACTTGCACAGTGATGGATTAGTTCACTCTCCATTACGTGGTAATATAGTACTGCTTTGTATTGCTTAAAATAGTAGCTTTTAAATGTTTCACGACTGGACATGGGCTATCCTATAATGTGAATTGAATCAAGCCATAGTCCACTTCGCTGGACAAGTGCTAGTTGTCGGGCAACACATATCATTCGAAAACTTGCTAGGTTCTCTCAGAAAAACATGTTTCTTCACGATGTTTTGATGTTTTTTTGCCTTCACCGTAAAATGTGTGTACGTTGGGAATGATTCGCACATGAAAATAAAAGAGGTGCTAGACCGAGGATTTTCACCTGTTTCATGCGGTTTCCCTTCCAGCGCCTGCAATGCTTTAACTTTACTTGTATTTGTTTAGATAAAAATAACCTTTTTATAATTATTACACTTTTAATTCAAGTCTCATAAATTAAAAAAGTATTAGAATCTTATTATGTTACTAGCATTTCTTTATAGTAAAATAGCGTAGCGTATATCCGGTCACTTATATTTGCAAATCAAGTCGACCCAATCCTTTGTTAAAAACAAAGTAACAAAATAATATTGGTATAACACTACTATTATAAACCCGAAATTTTTTATTTACATAATAATAATAATATGTTTGTTATTTATATCCTTACAGAATATTATATTATATCCTAACAGAAAACCCTTACAGTAGTTTCTGAGTTTAGTCTGAACATCTATTTTATAAAAACGAAAGATCACTTACTCACTCATCATGAAATATCGAAAACCGTGTGACGTACGAGTATTAAGGCGAAATTTGGCAGGGAGGTATTTTATAATAAGAAGACGTCCGTTAAGAACGAATTTTGCGACAGGGCCGGATCAAGAACGTCTTGCAAGTTTGTGTGAAAGTCCTTTTTTTTTGTGCTATAAACTTTAAATTTGGCAGGCACCTAGGGACGAACCCGAGCGAGGCGAGTTAATAATATATGTATAGTAGTATATGTATATCTTGTATATGTACTTAACGATATATGTATATCTTGTTTAATAAATATAAAAAAATACGATTTCACTAACTAATAACATTTTATACTATTACAGTAACATGAGCAATGTCAAATCGATTTCAGTCGCGAAGAAAATAAATTAAATAATCAAGAGATACCTAAAGCCCATTTTAATGAACCGCCTTTGTATGAACTTGAGTATTTTAATCACAAGCTGACGGTTGAAATCCAGTATTTATTAAACCGAGATAGGGTTTTATTAAGACTTAGTGTTTGTCTGAAAGCGACAATTAGATTCTTTTTTGTCTTATACGAGATACATAAAATTACCTTTAATTATTAAACAAATATCTTTTCGGATTTTGTCGCGGATTTATTTTGATTTTTGGTTCCCGACATTTCGATTGCTTTGCAGCAATCATGGTCACGGGAGAATTTCTCTAGTCTAGTTTCATTTATAATATCAAATATTCGCGTCAACCTAAGAAAGTATTCCCATACCATGAATTACATTTTATTCTAGTAGCTGGTCTAATAAGCTTAATAAGACGTAATTCAAAAAGTATTTAAGTATAAGTAATTTAAACGATAGAATCTTATAATACCTACATAATTTAATCTAAATCGTTACAATAGTTCCCAAAACACACGATATTATGTATGTATAGTAGATATGAAATGATTGTTCATAATATATACAATATATATTATATTAAACTAGTAAATACATTATCGTCTACCTAATTTTTTACATTAGTCTTGTATGCTGCTGAAAAAAAAACTGCTAGTGAATTTTACGATATTATCTGCATGAATCTTAGTACATAGATAGATTATAGACTGGAATAGCACATATATTACTTTTTATGTAAGAAAAATGTTCCCATAGGATAGATTTATATTTGGTTTTTACTACCTTACCTTAAGACAACAATAAACGAAGCAGGGGTTCGTGTGAAATAATTATGGCTACATAAATCGTAGTTATAATAATAGAAGACGTTTACGGTTAGATGTTTTACCAGAATATTAGTGTAACGATGATATATTTACCCTAATCATGGTTAATGGTTCGCGAGGGTTACACGAGTCCGTTCATTTATGATTGAAATATATTGAAAAATAACTTATGCAGTTTGAAATAAAAAAAGAACTGTGTTCCTTTTAGGTCTATTTAATCTATTGGTCACATAGTTTGTATGCGGACCCACTTTATATCTAGTAAAATAAATGTAATAACTGATTACATAATACATATTATGTACCTACTTATATTTACTCATACTTATTTATGTTATTTATGTATAATTGATTTCAAAGTGCTTTTTCTATTTATACGTATAACTATGTGTATTGTACATATAAACCTTTCTCTTGAACCACTCTGTCTATTAAAAAAAACGCATGAAAATCCGTTGCGTAGTTTTAAAGATCTGAGCATACATAGGGACAGACAGACAGCGGGAAGCGACTTTGTTTTGGTCCTAAGTTCGAGTCATGTGTCGGGTCAAGTTTAGTTATCTTTCTTTTTAGTTAGCCACGTATCTCGGAGAGCTAAACTGTCATTTCTGTGCCTTAACTCTCTAGCGTCTCTCTAATTCAGACGGCGAGATGCAGTATTACTTATTATATTTTTAAGTAACTTACTAAAAAACAACAAAAAATTGACTATGTTTATAAAAATTCAGATTTTTTTTAGTTTCATATACTTATGACATAGAGGTATTTTTTTAAATATTTAATTTTAGCTTTCTCTCATGCCTAACTGTGGCCTAACTGTGTTAAACATCAAATATTATGTTTAAGATGAAAATCAAAATATAATACGATTTTTCGCGAACAACTTAGCGTTTTATTAAAAGCTTTTAAAGTGCAAATTTATGCTCAAAGTCTTGGTTAAAGTTTAAAAACTTTAAAGAATCGACTTAAATTGGTTATTGTTTATACAAATTTTATAAAGAGTACTTTTGAAAACAACAACTTTACTTTTGTTCAAATAAATAACGAAATTATATCATTATAGATAAGGTAAAGATAACTTTAAATCTGTTTTATTATATAAGAGAATCTTTATCATAGGGTATTCCCCTTTTGTCATGTATGCATCCATTTTTAACGTCCCACATCTGGGCATGGGACTCCCTCCATTCCAAGTCCACCTAGTGCGGATTGATGGACTGCACGTCATGTCTTTCGAAAACTTTCTAGGTTCTCTCAGACATGCAGGTTTCCTCTCGATGAGTTCCTTCATCGTAAGACAATGTGTTTTATAAGATAACAATCAAAAACAAAACGGTGATTCGTAAAACGTAGCTCATTTAATTTTATTTATTGTGAGGAATAGCGTCCCAATAAGTCTATCTTCGATATTTTTACTCTATATTTTGATGGATAGTAGAACTTCACCATTACTCATTAAGAGCAGCTTAAGCTGTCATATTAAAGCTCGGTGACAAGTGAAAAGGTTATGAGAAAAATGAAATTGAATTCTTTTATCAGTTGTTTAACTACAATAGCCAGCTTTTTCATTAGAGCGCAAATAACGCTCAAAACCCGTAATTATCTACAAAAATTAAATACGTTTTTATTATAATTAATAATAATCTAAACAACTTGTTGATATTTACATAGGTTTATTCATATAAGAGAGAATTTTGTAGCTAATATGAATAGACCTATGTAAATATTTTATTAATAATTACTATCACGATCGGTTCACAAAATTCAGTGATAACATGTCAGATTCCAAATTACAAACGTTTTTATAATGTTAGTCGATTAGCTCTTAGACTAAATAATATATAATATCTATCTCTCTCTCTTTTCTCTCTTTTCTCTCTATCTTTCTCTTTTTCTTTATACTAATCACAATATTGTTAGTCTTACACTAGTCCTCTCTCCTTTATCTCAAGAGAGCTCTTTATACTTTCTAATTCATAATATAGTTAGACCTAAAATAAATTGAGTTTAGAAATTAAATAACAAACAATGTCCCATATCTTCAGTAGATATAAGTTGGAATTAAGTGTATTCTTCTCAAAAGGGTTGGGCTTTAACATATTTCTCATCGAGTTTAGTTATTATACAGAAATTACAAAGTGACCTTTGCCCGGGATCCTTTGAAAACATTCGAAACATTTCTTGTTAGCTCCATTTACTGTATTTATAATGTACAAGTTAAACAGAACAAGTTGTAAGTTAATAAACAATGATGAAATTTATTTGTACTTGTTATTTCAGAAATTGAAATATTGGAAAATAATCTATATATAAAAAAAGTGCGTGTGTACAAAGTACACATGTCAGAAGTAAAACTTCTTTGGCAAACTAATTTTTAAATCTCGTTTTTATTTATACTAAATAGCCCCGTCCAAGCTCGTTGACAGAGGAAGACGGCACGAAGGTCACACGCACGAGTTAGACAGAGTTAGAAATGTCACTGACTCGCGGTGGCCCAGTGAACACAATTATGTCAGACTGATGTCTGAATGACATCATGCTATGTCATGATTTACATAAGATGTGACTCATATATGAGTCATATATGACTCACAATTTCCCACTTCCTGACGTAAGATTCTTACGTAAGATAGATGACGTAAATATGACGTCCACCTCCTGACGTCCTATTGACATCATTATGACTGATGTGACGTAAATAGTTTTTATATTTTATGAAATTATTTGGAATTTTGTGGGTAGGCATTGCCTGTAAAAACTTTATAATGACTTGTGAGATGTCTAAAACCTTAGTCTGTACTGTTTGTCTGTCTGTCTATTACCATGATAGCTGAAAAGCATTCGCAATATAGAAAATATTTTTAATTAATGTCTTGTCGTACAAAATTTCATATACAATTTTAGTAGTAATAAGAAACAATGAAAAAACCAAAAAACTGGTTAAGTATAATACCATTAATAAAAGGCTTTTATTCCAATAAAAGATAAAAGCTTCATGAAATGCCCATAGACAATACATGAAAATATAGATATTATCCAGCGGTGCGTTATTATGAACCCCAGGGGTTGCATTTTTATGACACTTAAAAATAAGCTCTGAAACAAAGGCCGTACGTTTAGTTGTTATTTTTATAGCATGTTCTATGGGGGTTCCTATCTATTATTTTTTACAAAACTAGCGTACCCGCCAGGCGTTGTCCTGTACACATAGAATTTTTTTATAGTCTTTTCTCCCTGTAAAATGTTTTAGTACGCATGCCCATAACAACGTTGCCTAGCAACAACTTATTTATAATGGAATATGTCATTTATTGTCTATAATCTATATGTATAAATAACTATTTAATTCAAAAAATACATTTTGTAGTGGACCGGAATGTGAATCTAAATCATTCTCGAATCCACTCGAACACACACAAAACAATTCTTAAAAATCGGTCCTGCCGTTTTCAATTACGTACACACGCTCAGAAGATTTTTATATTATAATTAGTGACTTGCCCTCGCTTCGCTCGACTTACCCCTAGATTTAGCGCGAGCGAAGCCGTGGGTTCCGCTTATTATACACATAAACCTTCCTCTTAAATCACTCTATCTATTAAAAAACCGCATCAAAATCCGTTCCGTATTTTTAAATATCTAAGCATACATAGGGATAAACAGATAGCGAGAAGCGACTTTGTTTATACTATGTGTAGTTAAGATTGTATAAGTAATTTAAAATTCCCACATCATGTCCTTGGAGACAAATCTTGTTAAATATCAGAAGCAAATATTTGACATTATTATAAATTTTCGCAAAGCATATTTATGTAGGTATTACAAAACGTTTGTTATATTTAGTTATATTTAATTAGGATCTCTTTTGCTGTCGTAATAAATTTGTCTTCATAATCTTTTTTTGTGTAGTCCGCCAAAAGGGGTACTAGATTATTTGAAGAGAAAGGCGTAAAATGAGAAGAGGAAAGTGTTGGCATTACGATTTTTGTAACGGAAATGGTTGTTACGGAAGTGAATAAATAGTTATTAAAAAACTAATTAAACTGTCATATATGCATAATTCAAAGAAAAGTATAAAAAATATTTACTTGAAATTTGTTTGTTTATAATATAAATAAAACAGCTTTATACTACATGCATATTATATAATTAATTATATACGATGCTTTAAAAATTCTCGTCTGCCTGTTTCTTCTAGCTAATCTCTGAAATAGCTGGACAGCTTTTGACGGGACTTTCACTGGCATATAGCTGATATTATAAGGAGTTACTTAGTCATTTTTCCTTTAGAAAACTAAATAGTATTACACTCACAAAAATTAAAACATACCTGGGGGGCGAAACCGAACAAAGTACTACTAGAATGATATATTGTTTAATATGTTTTTTCCCAAAAAAAGAGTTTTTCTGTTTAATATATTTATATAGAATTTATATCAACTGTATTTTTATATACTTATGTCTAGACGGAATATCTTTAGAAAAAGTGAGGCTATTAGGGATACACCTGATCGATGTGAAAAAAAAATCGCTACTTCAAAATATTTTGTAATGTTATTGAAAGTTCCATTTTTGTTTTAATTAATTTTATAATTATTGATAAAGTTAATTACATATAATTATATTTACCAGTAGGTATTACCAGTAGGTTATATATTTACCAGTAGGTAAATATAATTATATGTAAACAACTAATCAGTTAACTTTCAGAAATAGAACTTGTTCTTTTATTTGTATTATTTAGAAAGATGAGAAAAACTATTGTCATGAAAAATAGCTGTTGATATAATTTCCAAATAGAGAGTGAGCTTTTTTCTTAAAGCAAGTACGAAACCACCACTTCAAAGTTTTGGTATACTAAAGTTATTCCGCCCTAAAGACCCTTTTCCTTTGTGCGGCCTAACAAAGAAAACCATCGTTTAGAAGATTTTATTTTTTCTCTACCTGTCATTTACTAAGCTTTCTATTTAATAAATTGAGCCCCTCTTTTTAATCCGACTTAGCAGGAAGACTGCTATGTTTTCGAATGTACGAGTATGTACGTATTTTTACCTTAAACGGATTAATGGATTTTAGCTAAACATCATTACGTTAGGTTAGGTTAAGTCTATATGTAAGGAACATAAACTAAATTTCCATCTCGTCGTAGTAGAGCTTAGTAGCTTCCGGTAATTCGGCCGGAAGTGAAGCCAAGATTTAATTTTTGATTTAATAATAACAGTTTTATATATGTATACATTGCAAAGACAGTGGTAGCCCAGCGGTAACGCGTCGCTTGGATAATCGAGTGATGCGGGTTCAAATCCGGGTCTCGCACCTCTGATATTTTCATGTGCGAATCATTTATATCATGATTAGCACTAGTCTTACGGTGAAGGAAATCATCGTGAGGAAACCTGCATGTCTGAGAAAACCTAACAAGTTTTCGAAAGACATGTGAAGTCCGCCAACACGCACTAGGCCAGCGCGGTGGACTATGGCCTGATCCCCCTCGTACTGAGGGAGGCCCGTGCCCAGCAGTGGGACGTTAAAAAAGGATGATGATGATGATGATGATGATGATGATGATGATGATGATATGTATACATTATTTGTATTTTATGAGCATTATGCTATGTCCTTAGATCTTTCTATTTACACGACTATTGCATTAAACGTGATTAAACTATTGAAACTTATATTTACATACAAATATATATTTCGTATTTTTATCATTTCTAAAGGATTTAGGCAAAATGAAATTATAGAATCAAAGTTATTTTATTTCGGCACCATCTAAACATTTTTTATCGTTCACTTCAAATCTAAAGCCAGACTAATCTTCTATGAGATAATGTATGACATCATGGAAATATTCGAGTACTAGAATGTTTTTTGTAAATAGGCTAGTAGTCTAGTGTGTGAGTCTTAACAAAAGAAGTCAATTAGAGAAAAGGTATTAATTAAGAAATAATATATACTATGTATTTATATTATTTATATATCAAAAATATTGCAATAAAAATAAACGCATCAATTTGTTTTATAGAAATGAAGGAGAGTGGAGGTGTGCGTATTTTGAAACGACGAAGGATTTTGACGTCTCTAATGGTTTACAACAATCATAGTCATAAGTGAAACTAATATTTAAGACATTTCAAAATTACATTGTGATGATGTCAGAGAAAGTAGCTTGTTTGTAAAATACATGTAAAGTTCCTCAAATTGCTTGGTAAATAATGGTCCGTACCCAGCATAAAATTTTGAAAAGTGCTGTGGACGCGGCTCCGCTCGCGTTCTAAAGGCTGATTTTTCTCCCGTTCTTGCAACATTTTTATTTATGGTCCGCTACTATTGATCGAAGAGTAATGTGATATAACCTATTAATAGCCTTCCTCGATAAACGGACTATCCAACACAAAAATAATTTTTCAATTCGGACCAGTAGTTCCCGAAATTAGCGCGTTGAACCAAACAAACAAACAAACTCTTCAGCTTTATAATATTAATATAGATATAGATGTTGTTTATTTTACCCAAAGGAAGAAAGATGCAATATCTAATTCCAAAGCTGTCGGAAGCAGTTTGTTCAAAGGCACATAAACGGAAAAAACTTCTTAGAAGATCGCCATAAAAATTACTTTCAGTGTGTCGATAGTTACTGAGCGGGAAAGAGTTTTCTTCTAGGAATCCTTTACACCAGCTTTAAAAAGGAAGGTACTCAATTCGTATCTGGAGGGGAATCCCGGAAATATGGAATGGAAAACCGGATAAATGGCAACCCAAAGCAATATTTTACCCTCAAGCTAAAGAAAAAATATATTATGAGTGTGCTATACCAACGTGTAGCAGGGTTTATTAGTTTAATATAAATTAATGCTTAAATATTATCATGGATTATTTACATTGATGTAATATTGCTGCAAATCGACATTAAAATGTATTTTAATGTTTGATGAATTAGTTGCTTAAAAGTAAAAGTAATAAGTTTTATTAAAAATACGTTCTTTACATAAAATTCAAACAAAAACTTAGATCGAATATACAAAAGATAAAATATTCATTCAATCGTTTCTAAAAATCGATTGGACTATATTATTTATTTAGTAAGGTGAATGCAGTTAATGACTTTGGTTAAAGGCTTTCTGCTCTACAATTGCTGGGAAATCAAAATGCTTTTGTTATTTTTACTTAAGTAAATTATAAGTAATAGGTGCCGGCATGTGAACGCGACTACGCTCGAGAAGAGAGTTAAATTAAAGTTATTTATAATATAAGAACAGCTAGTCTCGTCAAAATTGGTCTAGCAGTTTCGGAGAATGTCCAAAAGAAAAACGACAGACAAGAATTTTTAAAGTATTTCTATATGAATTTAGTAAATGTCTATTATTTTGACAATACAGATAGACACCTAAAATTTATTTATTTGTGTTATAATAACTCACTAGTAATAGTACAGACCATAATAAATCGTGTTTCCAAACAATAATTAAATTTAATCGGTTGATTAGCGTCTTGTTTAAATAACAGAACGTAACTGGGAAATGCCTAAATTGTGGGATTTAAACTTTGGGTCGTTAAATGAGATCTTTAAGTTGGCTGAATAGCATTTGCCGAAAATTACTAAGAGAAAGTGAAGCTTGATCATTGTAATGTCTATTCTATGTCTATTTATTTCCTTATTTTAAGATTTTATTAAAACTAATTGTTACATAGATATGTAATTCATTACTGTGTATTTTAAAACAAATTCCCACTTCGCAACTGTTTGTTTTCTTGCGATAAAAAAAGACATAATTTAGAGTAATTATGACGAAGAGGTTTTTTTATAAATAAGAAGGTTATATTCACTAACAAAATAAACGAGATAAGACAAAAAACAACCCAAAAATTTTTACATGTGGATTTTACCTATAGATGTAATGATTCGAAGTAATGTGAAGTTATAAGTGAATAATTCACAAGGTTTCGCATAAATTCGAACAATATTTTTTTGAAACGAACTTTATTTCCGTTGCGATAACTAATAAAATTATTTACGAAATCAGTGTATTACCGAATTGCTCTTTTTTAAAAAGATCTTTCGATTAAACAATAGCTACACTATGTACACCTTGGAATGCATAAAGAACAATTATAAAAGTACCTCGCCACCTTAATTTCTTATTTGTTCGAACCAGTAACACTTGTTGTACTATACTAAAAAGATTTTTCCTCTAAATTAAAAATAGACATTTGTTTTGTAGATATGTGTACAAATATAGATTAAAGAATTTTTACAGCTTAGAAGCCGTAGATATAGCTTAGAAGTCTTAGAAGGCGTATTCGACCGGGCCAGGGTACTGGTAATTAACTAATTTATTAATGACGCATAATCTCTGTATACCGCAACCTACCTTGCGTTAACTTTTTGAAGGAAATATTGAATTAACAAAATTATCGAATTACATTAAAACAGAAATATGTTCGTCTCTAGCTTAACAGCAGCCATTATTAGGCAGGTATATAACAAACTAGTGGCTTAGTCTACGTGGGCTTAGGCTTAGTGGCTCAAAATCTGTCCATTGTCCTCGTGATGTTCTCTTAGACAGACAGACTTAGAATTTCTAAATATAGATTCGGCCTCTGTATTAATAATAATGACTATAAACAGCAGCCTGAATATTCACAGGCTCCCAAAGATCCACTTAAAACGTGTATTAACTGAAACTCTTCTAACATTGAATTATGACGAGACTGAAAAATTGATAATTAACCAAAATATTGTATAACACACGCACACGCACACACACACACACACACACACACACCACACACACACATACACACACACACCCACACACACTTTTTTATTGTAAAAGCTGATGATTTGAATTACAATTGTCGAAATTTGTATATGTTATTGTATTGTATTGGTTTTCGTCACTTTGTTGAGTTTATAGCCTTGGTGGATAAGCGAGGCACCCAGTAATACGGGCTACCACCTATAACAGGGGCCCTTGCTACAAGTTTGCGTTGTAATGTTTGAGTCAGTAAAAGTATTTTTATATTTTTTTTATTTTTTATTATACATTACGTGTGCACATATACACATACATATTATTAAATTAAGAATAATTTTTATCTAATCCATTATTTTGATAATACAGTATCTTGTGCTTCATATCATTTAAATAATATACCGTCATCTTATTTATGACAGGATAGATATTTTTTTCTTCTACTCTACCTGCGATGTCTAACACATATTTGGATCGAATCTCGAGTTCAGATAAGATTTTAGCAATATTAGTTACTTAAAACTATAATCATTATGTATCATACTTTCAAAATCATGATATTATATTTATTTTAGTCCATTGACTATTTAGTTCGATACAAGTTATACGGATCCTAAATTGAAAAATTGACGAGTGAAGCGGATTGATTCGATTTGATGGCTTTGCCTTTTCGCAATAGTAAAAGACTTTATATTTGTTATAAGCTTATAACACTGCTTTTATAAAAAGTTAGTATGGGACTGATTAAGATGAAATTAATTTCAAAGAAAGTGTAACTTGGAGTAACTACTTACTATGAGTAATAAAAATGAAATTATATCATGAATTAGCGCGAGCGAAGCCGCGGGTTGTGTTAGTAAATGTTTACATAGACTTGAAAAATATACTTAAACCTTCCTATTGAATCACTATCTATTAAAAAAACCACATCAAAATCCGTTGCGTAGTTCTAAAGATCTAAGTATACATAGGGACAGACAGCGGGAAGCTACTTTGTCTTATACTATGTAGTGATAGTGATATGGAGAACACGTAGGGATACATCTGAGCCAAGCATGCTTAAATCGCAACTTTGTTTAAAAAATAATGCAAACGAAAACATATGTACGATATTGTAAATCCAAGGATTTCAAGTAGAGAAAGTACTCTTTCAGAAGGAGTTTAGGGGTGAAAGATCTTTACCTTAATACCTTTGAATTTTAATACTGTGGTATTTAAATTTAATTTTACCATATCCAATCTTAAATTTGAAAGAAGAGACATATTGTTATGAAATAATAGTCTATTTAAGAAGATCCATGATCTTGACAGCGGTATCAGTGGTACTGTCGCTAGTAAGTAGGTACTTTATCTTAAAATGTTTATCAAGTGTTAGATTTTTTAAACATTTTTTTATCAACTGTAAGTTATTGCTAATGTGATAAGAGTTGTCTACTATTAAATAATATTATTTGAATAAACCTAGTCAACAAGTTGTTTGTAATGATAAATAGAATTTTATACGAAAACAAAACTAAAATGAATCTTAAACGTATAAAGAATGGATTTTTCGTATTATTTTACGCCTAAACTTTCAATGTACGAAATTCTTGCCTACTATATAATGGGCATAAATACCGTCTTGACTGATATTTATGGAGGGGAGTCAAAATTTTGTGTGTGAAGTTGAACAGCTGCTTTATATTCATGAAAATCTTATTCATACCTAATAAAAGAAAATGTACTAAAATATATAGGTATAAAGGAAGACTTAGTGTCTGTCTGTGGTTTCACTCTAGGGTATTTTAAAGGAAATAACATCATTAACACGTTCGAAACTTAATTGGTAAATATACGAGAAAGTAATAAGCAGCATTTAATTTAGAATGTATACTAACAAAACTTAAAATACACACATATTATAAACATAAACACCCATGACTTGAGTACAAACGTTTGTGCTCAACAAATGAATGCCCCAGCGGGACTCGAACCCGCAACCGCTGGCGCAGCTAGTAGGGTCACTACAAACTCAACCAAAAGTGTCGTCAAATGTACATGCACTAAAACTTCAAATAAATCAACAATCAATTAATCATTTACATGGATTAATATACATATCGTCACTGGAAAGCCAATAATACTTAAGCGCCATTTTGGCTAAAATGAGTTTTATATATCGTTGGATAGGATTTTTTTTGCTGCATCGATTAGTCTAAGATTTGTTACGATATAAGCACTTTTTTGGCGCTTAAGTCGTGCAAAAGTAGGATATATTTTATGATTTTGTTTTTTTGACAATTACTAACATGATGAAAGTTTTGATTAATTGAGAGTCGTTGTCAGTTCAGTATTTTTCATCACTGACAATACCCATTTTCACCGTGATAAGAACCATAAAGTACTTTAGTTTAAGTCATTCATGTCTCTTCAGTACTTTTTGCCAACCGTAAATACAGGTTAATAGATAGTTTAGTAAATTTGCTTTACGTAAAATATAATGAGCATAGCGTGTTAGTATATTTTGTTTACGTACTTTTCTACAAAGGTAAGATTTTAGTAATGTTGCTTTACATGTCTGAATATTTACATAGTCTGTTTAGAATGTTTAACATTCAATGAAACCATATATTAATGTTATTAAGCATAAAAATTTTAATTAATAAAATAATAACGGTTTGCTTAGTATTTTATTAGGAAAAAAATTACCAATAATATTTAGTTTAGTCTTATGAAATTTAGTTTTGTTTAGATTATGATTTGTTAAGTTTAAACGGCTTATGTTTTACGCCCGATTTATTGACGATTTCGGCGTTTAAGTTGACTTTGCAGTTGGCTTCGCGTTTAATGACGTGTTCCCGCAGTAGAGTAAATAGTACATTTAAATTGAGACTAGGTAAGTAAATATTGATTATATATTTTTCTTTCTACACCGAGCGCTTTGAAAAACAATGTTATCTAGAAAATTACTTAATATTACTTAAATATTATTACATAGTAGCAATTAGTAGTGCCATGCTTGTTACCTTCGGGTAGCAACCGAATGGGCCGGCACGCCCCGTATAGTTCATTAGTACCACTCTCTCACAGAAGACCGGCGTGAAGTGGCAGCTATGCTGTCGCGTTTCGTCCGGTGAGTGAGAGTCCGGGAGGCCCACTCTCCTTCCCCCCCTCCCTCTTCCCTTCATCCTCCGCCTTCGTTCCCCCCTCCCTCCCACTTCCCTCCCTCCTCCATCCCTCTCTTTCCTGAAAGGCCGGCAACGCATCTGCAAGCCAGGCTTGCAGATGTCCATGGGCGGAGGTGATCACTTCCCATCAGGTGAGCCTCTTGCCCGTTTGCCCCCTTTTTACCATAAAAAAAAATATTAGAATTCCCGATTTTTAAACTTATCTATATGATTAAAGATTATTTATTAATATGTTGTTAAGAGTATAAAATCTTTTCGATCATACGTATAAATTATAATAAATATAAATTTACAGAAACTATTCAACCCCATTACGCATAGCCGTAGATCATCGTTTTATAGAAAATTTACAAACGTGGGTTTTGAAAACACTATAGGATCATCATCTAAACCAAATGTAGTTCAGAGAATACTTATGGAAGATCAAAGCGATAATGATTTCGTGATGATGTGTGGCTACGGCAAGTAGAATATGGCTACCCCATATCTTCCCGTGGGTGTCGTAAAAGGCGATTAACGGAAAAACTACCGAACACCATGGTAATCACGGTGGTAGGCTTCAACATTAGCCGACGCCAGAGTTACCACCCATCAGCAGAAGTCGTGCCGCCAAGCGCCTAACAGCGCGTTCCGGCATGTGGGAGCTGATGAATCCGTATGGGGAATGGGTCTGAATAGTTATGTTGCACAGTAGCCGTGTTGGTGGTGGATCGTTGCTTGTTGTGTCGAGAGCTTAGTCGCGGAGGGTAGCGGGATCCGAAGCACGGTTTGCCGCTGGCCGACTGCAGACAGTTGGGGGCTCAACTAGTAGGCTAGCCACCCATGAAAGGCTGCCCCGCCATCTGTGAAAAATCCCAGGGTGGCTTCATCGTGCTGGTTGGCGACCAGAGGACGGGGCCCGATGGCGATTCTTTGGGGTGTTCGGGCGTCCCCGCAGTCTCCAGACTAAGCCCTTTAAGACATAATCAACATCAATATCACCGCCAGGCTCGTGCAACATCTCATTCAACTGCCATTCTCAATCTTATTCACTCTTACCTCAAAAAGCAATCATGGCTTTACACAAAAAGAGTAATGTTTTTAAGCGACTGCACTCCCCCTTATTAGAAGTGCACCTCACAAATATTCGAGATTGGCACACAAATCTTTTATCAGTCCACTTCCACCTCGAGACTGCGCAGCCACACATGCTCTTTTTGACGAAGACGCAAATTCAATTAAGCGCTGCGTACCTGGACTATCCCGGCTACACGTTGGAGCATAATTTCAGTTCGCGGGCCGGAGTCTGTTTGTACGTGCAAAATGACCTCTGTTTCCAGCGTTTCCGCCACCTTGAAGACCCCACATTCTCTACTATCTGGGTTATCGTGGATACGGGAATCGAAAAGATCCTGTATTCCTGTGTCTACCGATCGCACACAAGTGACCAGGAGACAACTCGATTGTTTGAATCGAATTTGTCGAATCGAATTAAATTGATCTCCGCGCGCACCGCGCAGTTTGTCATTCTGGGGGACTTAACGCCCATCATGAAGATTGGTTGTTCCCATACCATAAGACGCACCATGCTGGGAGAGAAGCGTGGAAGTTTGCGGTGTCACTTGGACTCTCCCAGTTGGTTGACCAAGCGACGAGGGTACCCGACGTGGACAGCCACATAGCTAATTATCTGAACCTTCTGCTGACAACTGATCCGGACAGATACAACATCCAGGTTTTATCCACACTGGGTAGCTCGCCCATGGCTTAAAGCCGAATGCACCATTGTTGAAAAGCGTAAGCATTCGGCTTACCTTGCTTGCGTTGATGCTCGAGACCGCAAAGGTCCGGATGTAAGATCCAAGAAGAGAGCCTTTAACTTAGCCACCAAGGCCTACAAAAAGACATTAAAGAAGGCTCGTCTTGACCGAATTACACACATTGGCGCAAAGCTCTCTGCTCAACCATCTGGCAGCAGAGCTTTTTGGTCCCTTGGCAAAATGGTCGAGACGAACTTTTGTCGGCCCTCACTCCCACCGCTGGTAAAACCTGACGGATCCCTGGCTCATACGGCAATGGAGAAGGTGAATTTGCTTGCATCTCTTTGTGCCCAAAATTCTGTCTAGACTCTGGTAATGCTACTCCACCACATTTACCTTACCGCGGGATTTCAATGCCTGAAATTCCCATCACTAATAAGGAGGTAAAGAGAGTATTATGTCGTCTAGATGTAAATAAAGCTTGTAGTCCAGCGATAATGCTTTAAACATGTTTTCCAGAGTTGTCTCCGATACTGAACTGTACCGCCTTTCTCTTAAGACTGACATAGTGCCTAAATCCTGGAAGCTTGCCAATGTGCAACCTGTGCCCAAGAAAGATAGCCGTGCCGACCCTACCAATTATCGTCCGATTTCAATCACCTCCATACTCTGCAAGATTCTGGAGCGTGTAATGTGTAGTATTTTAATGTGTCAGAGAGAGACGAAGCATTTTCAGGAAAGATTTAGAAGTTACTAGAAACCTTCTGAATTTTCGATACTAGAATGTTCTACGCATATAAAAAGGCCGACAGTGTGTCGAGAGATCAGTTGATGTTTGAAGTCGAGTGAAGATTACGAAGAGATATGAAATAGTGGAAAAGTGAAGAAGATAATAGTGAATCATTAAAATTGGTGAATTATAGTGCTCAGAGTCTCAATTTAACTAGTGCTGTGTACAAACTGCGCGTGTTTATAAAGTGTAAATAAAACATCTTAAGTGCGAGAACGCTTTTAATTTCCGATCCCGAACCCGTAGTACGTAACAATGGCACTCGTCTTATGGCATATCTAGAATAGAACGAACTCATCAGTGACCGACAATATGGGTTTCACCGGAATTGGTCGACTAGGAACCTTCTGGTGTGTGCCAACCACACCATTGGCGAAACCCTTGAGCGAAGTGGCCCCTCCCCACGTCGCTCATTGCCGTCTCCCTCGATGTATCAAAGGCCTTTGACAGGGTTTGGCACGCTATCCTCATAAGCAAGCTTTCAGCCTATGGCATATCTCCTGGCCTGATCGGCTGGATTAAAGACTTCCTGAGCGACCGATCACTCAGAGTTGTGGTTGAGGGTTGTTCATCACAATTCTTAAAGACCAACTCTGGAGTTCCTCAGTGGTAACTTTGTACATCGAAGATCATTCCTGAAATGTATCACCAATACGAAAATTTTCCTAATATCGTCAATATTTAGGATACCCTTCAAGATTCTGATATCGAAGACAATAATTAATTATAAAATATTATACCAATTAATTATTTACATCCTTGCAAAGTAATGATAAAAATATTATTAAAATGATTCTGTTGCCTGATTATTGACACAATACATAAACTACAATATAAACAAATATAATGAAAATGTTGAATATTTAAAACGTTTTTTATAAACCTACCTGACTACTTAGCAAGCTATTATTATTATTATTTATTCCTTTATCAACCAATACACTAATTAAATAAAAAGATGCAATCCTTATACACACGCGGGTGAAGCTGCGGGCGTAAAATAGGAATTAATTATTTCCACAATCACTTTGTTCGCATATAGTAAATTATTAGCACACCCATACAGTTAACTTTATCCAATCAGTAAAAAAGATTTAATTTAAAGTGATATATTTTTAGCTAAGTCTCTTTGACTTAATATTAGTACAATCTAATTATGTATTACGTCGTTTTTCCCTACGTTTTTAACGTATATAAAAACGTATAAGTATACATATCCTGAGACTTTATCAACCCATAAGGCATATTAGTCATATTTGTCTCCTACATTTAAAATGACGTAGGTTGTTAGTATTTTTTGATCACTAAACTTAAAAATGATTATGAACTTAAGTTCTTCTTCTCTGCGAATTATCCAGAGTAAATCTACTTAAACGACAGCTATCTCCTGAATTCCTGAATATATGTAGTGTGTCATGTTTTCAGTACATAGATAATACTGTCACGATATACTTTTGCCTTTACAGAACTTAATTTAATAAATAAGCAAAAAAGTTACACAATGTTGTAACTAAAAAAAAACTTTAAAATGCTCTACTGTAAAATCATGTTTTGGCGCTTCAGTATTATTGGCTTTCCAGTGACGATATAATTAAGTCATTTTAATAGCATTAAAAAACATATAAGCTTAATTAATTTAAATACCTATTTACATACGATAGCAGAATTTAGTGATAAAATTTATTGACCTCATATCATTCGTTGAACTGCTGATAGATTAATTTCTGGGTGAAACCGATATGTTTTTTGTATTCTTTCCTACGATACAAGCTTTGATTGATACAGTTCTTGGAATAACATGTTTACTTTATATTTTCCTTTTTTATATTATATATTATAATTTTATACTGTTATTATTATAAATACGAAATTTCGTACATCAGGTTACAAAATTTTACATAAATAAGTTTAATAATTATAATATGTATAAAATAAATCCGCGACAAAATCCGAAAAGTTAGTTTCATTTATAATGTGAAATATTCGCGTAATAGGGTATTCTACTATGTTGGAAAAAGTACTTTAAAATGTTGATTTTCCTAATAAAAAGCCGCAATAAAATATATTTCGGCAAAATAAACACGCTTTTTTGCCATAAAATTAAAAAGAAATGTGCCTATAGGTATGCATGGATTAAACACGGAACTATATTGGTTCGCAAAAGTGACGCTTCGCCAGTCATTGCAATACGGTCACGGAGTGATTTGTGTAAAATTAAAAATGTGTAGAATAGTTAATTTTTGTTATTCGTCTTTTTTGCTTAAAAGTTATTTAGTTGGATTTTTTATTATTAGTTTATCACATTTTTATAATAAGATTAAAGCGTTGTACGACGGACGTATCTGTGTGGTGCGCTACTCTGTACTGATTGTGTTAACTTGTTTACAATTTATGTTACTAGTCTATAAATCTACCTGCATTTATATGTTGCTTTGCACTTTTAAAGTAGTAAACTATAAAATAATTACAATATACTTAAGTAATTACAATAATCATTTGATGATATATAATATTAAGTGGCATTTTTCGATTCGACCTATCCTATTTAGTGTTTTTATCAATAATAATGCATTAGTGAGCTATCAGTTTTTAAGAAAAATAACTTTTTATTTATTATTTAATGCTGATGTACTTATATATCACTCAATGAGCGCCGGACAAGTTTTAGAGGTAAGTCATGATATCAATGTAATACCTGAACCATTTCCATACACATTTATGAAGCAAAGTTATATACATTCATATTATATGCCTGATTTTTTAGATCTGAATGACTGTTATCATATTATACTATATTATTTATTTATTATTATTATTTTTATTTTATTTAAATTGACAGTAATTTTCTTTTATATTAAAAAATACCAGCGATGGATAAGATAACAATATATTACCAAAACTGTAGGGGTTTGAAAACAAAGTTAGACACACTTTATGCTAATGTTTTATCGGAATGTTACGATGTAATAATCTTATCAGAGACTTGGTTAATTCCTCAAATCAGTGACAGTGAATTCATTGACTCCCGTTATATGGTTTATCGTTGTGATAGGGATCGACTAGCGACCGGCAGGAGGGACGGAGGCGGGGTTCTCATTGCTGTACGACATGAATTGCAAGCTAGACAATGTTTTTTAAGCGTTGATACTTCTTCGTGTTTGCCCTCTGTTGTTGATTACGTAATCATAAATGTAAGATCTAGTGTTAGGGGTAAATATCATCTTTTGTGTGGATTATACATTCCTCCCGGACAGGCATTACATGTATATCAAACTGTCTTTGATACTTTTCAAGATGAAATATTAAGTAATTATACTGATGTTTTTTGTATCGTCGGTGATTTTAACTTACCGCATTTGGTGTGGGAGCCCACTGATCAATTATACCTTTTACTCTCATCTTCAAGTTGCTTGGATGCGAAAGACAACGTGTTCGTTAATTTTCTGTCATCTATTGGTGGATATCAATACAATAATTTCAAGAATGATCAGGGCAGGACACTTGATCTTTTTATTACAAATAATGAAGTTTGTCATTGCGATCCCGCCCCAATGCCTCTGGTCCCTGTCGATAGCAAACACCCCCCATTTTTCGCTACCCTTGATTTTAATCTACATTGTAAACCAATGGTACGGTCATCAACGAATACACTTTGTTTTGTAGAGGGTAAATATGAATTTATAAACCTCGAAATAGATGCAATAGATTGGGAAGCTCTCTTAACAGAGGTACCAATCGAGGATGCCATTAGTAACTTTTATGAGAAAATATACGCTATTATTAAAATTCACATTCCTGTAAGACGCAAGAAATCGAGCAATTTTCCTATTTGGTTTTCAATACCACTTATACACATCTTTAAAAATAAAAAAAGGGCATGGATAAAATGGAAAAAATTTGGTAATAAACTGGACTATAAGGAATTTTCGGATTATCGTTACAAATTTAAAGACTTGTCGAAGAAATGTTACAATAATTATATTGAATCGGTTGAAAAAGGGCTTCGGCAGGATGTTAATAAGTTCTGGAAATTCGTAAACAGTCGTAAATGTAAAACAGGTATTCCTAATGATATGGTGTACGGTAATGAACGCTCAGATGATCCCCATAAGATTTGTAATCTCTTTTCAAATTACTTTGGTTCAGTTTTTGAAGAAAGCTATTCTAATGAATTTAATTTTCATAATTTGCCCCCTGCTCACCCAAACTGTGAAATCATATCTAATATATCTATATCATTGGGCGACGTTACCAAAATTCTTAAGAGCTTAGATATCACGAAAGGTCCCGGTCCTGATGGTATACCTCCATTATTTTTTAAATTAACTGCTCAGTCTATTAATAAACCTGTTCATATATTATTTAACAAAAGTTTACAGAGTGGCATAATGCCACAAATTTGGAAAAATGCTAACATTACTCCTGTCTTTAAAAATGGTTCTAGAAATGACGTAACTAACTATAGAGGTATCTCCTTGTTGTCTACCTTGCCGAAAATACTTGAAAGATTGATACATAATTCCATATATAACATTTTACATCACATAATTATTCCTAATCAACATGGATTTGTAAAAAATAGGTCAGTAATAAGTAATCTTATGATATATACAAATTTTTTGTTTGAAAGTATTGATAGTCGGCAACAGATAGATGCTGTTTATACTGATTTTTCCAAGGCATTCGACAAGGTCGATCATTTGCTGCTCTTAAAAAAAATAGCCTTTAATGGGATAAGAGGAAATCTATTGCGCTGGTTTGCTTCCTATATTGAAAATAGAACACAACGGGTAGTCATCAACGGATTCGCTTCTAAGTCGATTATTGTCAGCTCTGGCGTCCCACAGGGATCAATACTTGGCCCACTTTTATTTATATTATTTATTAATGATATTGGATATTGTTTTCATAATGCCAAGTATTTACTATATGCCGACGACTTAAAAGTTTATTTAAGAATAGATGATCACAACAGTTGTCTTAAATTACAAGCGGACCTTGACAGACTATCTGAATATTGCATTGAGAACAAATTACAACTGAGTATCTCCAAATGTAAAAGTATTACTTTTACTAAAAAGTTCAATATTATAAATTACCAATATAGTCTTTGTAATGTTCCGTTACAAAAAGTATCGCTTATAAGGGATCTAGGTGTATTGATGGACTCAAAGCTGCACTTTGATTCCCATGTAGATTATATTGTCAACAAAGCCTATCAACTTTATGGTTTTGTTATTAGGGCATGTGCTTCATTTAGATCCATATCGTCATATTTGATTCTGTTTAAATCCCTTATTAGATCACAGCTTGAATATGCAACAGTCATTTGGAATCCTTTTTATAATAAATATAGTGATCGTGTGGAAATGGTTCAGCGTAAATTTCTGCGTGTCATTAATTATAAGTTTTTTCATAGTAAGTCTTCTTACGATAATTTACTAATTAAGTTTCGAGTACTTCCATTAGATAAAAGAAGGATAGTCTCTGACCAGATCTTTCTATACAAAATTTGTAATAATATGATTGATAGCAACGATTTGTGCAATCAACTTTACTTTAGAGTCCCGAGTAGGCCTTGCCGTTCGTGTAGCACTTTGAATTTTCATTTATTTATGCCTAAAAGTATTAAAACTAAAGCGGGTGAACGTGCACCTCTGCGGCGTCTTATGCAATCATATAATGATGAATTCGCAGGGGTTGACATGTTCTGTTTGTCGCTGTCTTCTTTTAAGAAAGATATTATTGGCATTCTACAATGATAAAGTTTAATAAACATATTATATAAGTTTTGCGTCACGTTGTTTAACTCCTAAACTACTTAACCGATTTTAATCAAATTTGCGCACCGTGTGCAGTTTGATACAACTTTAAAGATAGGCTATATTTTATTTTGATATATGTAATTATTATATTTAAGAAAGGAAAAAAAAAATAAGGCGGTAGGAAGTTCTCAGGTCGGCTAATTTGCTGTAATTTGTGAACACTTTTTATTTTCATTATTTAAACTTTTGCAATACTGTAACTACTTCTTGTTTGATGCTTTGTGTTGCAACTACCGCAATACATTTACATTAGTGTAATCTGAGGATAATTGTGCTGGTTGTACAACAACAGATATGTTTAGTTATAATACTTGTTTATTTTATCTATTGTACAATTGTTTTTTATCCCTAATAAAACAAAATAAAAATAAAAATAAACATTTTTTATTCCCGCAAAAACGCTGTCAGCCATTTGGTGACGTAATACTGGTAATAAACAACAGTCTTGTATGTAGTACCCATAGCGTATATTACCACAGAACACTTACTCAGGAGAACTAACAGTTTATTATAATATGTAGCAACTAGCAATATGCTCTATGCTGACAGTGGTCTGTGGCTGGTTGCCTGACTGACGTCACATCCATAGCAGCTCGTGTTTTAGGTCACGTGATATACAGGTTAAAAATTACGACT
Source organism: Boloria selene (assembly GCA_905231865.2). NCBI lineage: Eukaryota > Metazoa > Arthropoda > Insecta > Lepidoptera > Nymphalidae > Boloria > Boloria selene. The sequence goes on from HG993145.1 coordinate 2,125,966, forward strand.
TTTAATTTTAATATAATAAATCAATAATGAGCTTTTATGACTCAAAATCAGAATATTTAAGTATATTTTTACATAATCTTTTATTTTTATCAAATTTTATTACACATTTTATTACACATGTGATACATGGATCATACCCGTTCATTCCACACGAATGACCGGCGCGCTTACAAGTTTCAATATCTTCGTTGCTGAGAATGTCTTGTAGTACTTGACGACCATTGCCGGAATAGAGATACTCGCGTAGACAAGACAGGCAATTAATGCTTGTTGTCTTGTAGGTTCCTTCTCGAATAATTCGTCCCAATCTAGAGTTAAATCCTCACTGTTTATTATTACTGATGTATATGAGGTGCAAATGCCATCTTCTTGTTCCCTGATGGTAAGCGATGAGTTTATAAGGTCCGTTATAAACTGCTGACACTTCATCTTCAGGCTTTCTGATATGAGGTTTTATTGAATAAGAGGCTCACAGTCCCCGCCGATTGATGGACCGACAGGACCTCATGAGAGTTTCCTCCAGCGAAAAAAAAATAAAAAAGAGGATAAGATGCCAAACATGAGGCAATGTGCTAAATACGAAAAGTATTACGAAGAGTGCGTCAATGGGTCAGCAAACGACACGGGATCTTTTGAGTGTTCTGATGGCTGTTACGGAAAGGAATTCGTTATTTTTTAAGAGTACATGTATGATTAATGCATACCTATGATTATTGATCTTAATTAGCAAATATAAGAACCTATATCTTATTTATTTACGTGTGTTAAAGTGTTAGGCCTTATTACCCGACCATAGTATAATAAGGCCTACGTCTTGGAACTATCATTACTTAGGGAAAAGGGACGAACCCAAATAGTGCGAGGATAAGTTACTAATAAAAATTAATATTATAGTAGGACACTACACGTTTGGCGCAGTTTGTAGTGACCCTACTTGCTTACGCCAGCGGTCGCGGGTTCGAGTCTTAAGGTTAAACTTTGTGAACGTTTGTACTCCAATGATGGGTGTTTATATATTTTATAATATGTATGTATTTATAACATGTAGTATATCAACTATCTGGTATCCGTGACACAAGCTTCCTTCTTAGCTTACCACGGAACTAGATGGCGCTGTGTGTAATAATGTCCGAACATATTTATTTATTTATATACTACAAGCATTATTTTCAGACCAAATTAGCTAAATCCCTTACCTTTGCTCACACCATTTACGCTGAAAGCTGAATGATCGTCGTACTCTCACTGATAAGCGAATATTAAACACATTCCCATTCATGCTTGCTATTGATGTATGCGGTATATTAGGAGATAACGAAATTAATAACGAGTAATTTGATGTATAGACGATTACGTCGACGTAATGGGATATCAATTCTGAAACTATTTTGTTATATTTTAATTTGTTATAGCTAATAATAGATAGTGGACCTGGTGGCAGACATTCTGCGATAGACATTAGATATAGTTTGGTTTGAATTAAAGAAAGTTGGGTTCAACAACAACGCCACCTACCGTAAAAACTCTGTAGGAATGATTAAGGAAGTCATTATAACATGAAGAACATACACAAAGAAGTAAAAATGTACTAAGTACTACCATTTGCGCTCGCTTATCATTTTAGATTTTGAACTGGTTTCGATGATATTTTGACTAGAGATCAAGGAATCTGTGACATAAATAAATAAATACGTTGGGACATTATTACATACAGCGTCATCTAACTACGTGGTAAGCTACGAGGCTTGTGTTATCGGATCCCAAATAGTTGATATACACACATATATAACTTTAAATACATACATATTATAAATATAAACATCCATGATTGGAGTACAAATATCTGTGCTCAACTGCCACCAGCGGGACTCGAACCCGCGACCGCTGGCGCAGCAATGTCGTCAAAATATTGTCAAAATATTTCGAAGTGTTAACTTGAAGTATAATAATAGGGTACACAGGAAATATTATCCGTACTATCAGTGTCGATCCAGCCTTAATACAAGTCGCTTTATCGTAAGCTGTCATCAGTGATTTAGTCACGAGGATATTCGAGTCACGAACATTTACATTTTACACCGCTTTCAAATTAACGACTACTGCATTTTAAATGTAATTACCTAGAAATGTATGCGTTATAGCCGTTTAATAGCCCAATTGAAACAAAACAAGACTTGTATTAGAAAATATAGATTATTCTGATTTGTTGTTGTACTTTAAAGAAAGTGACTTATCCCTACTGGTTTATTTAAATCCCCCTTAGGTTAGGGAACTACCTAGTTATAATGGAAACTTAAAATCTCCTTATTTCTATTTTTCTGTCAGCCTGTTCATTCTGTCTTGCCATTTTAATTGAAGGATTTAAAGCTACAGTGCTGTTTAGTACTTACATATATGTGTCATTTAATCCGAAAAGCAATTTTTAAATGCAAAAAAAAGAAATAGGTTTTGCCCTTCAATATCTAACCGAAGCATGAAATATATTTATTCCATTAATAAAATACAATAGATTATCGATTACTGCCCTTATCTAAGGATTTTTAACGATGATTTAGAGATGGATCGTCCCTAAAGGGAAGCCGCGGATTCCGCTAGTGTTCCTCTTGAATCACTCTATCTCTTAAAAAAAACCGCATCAAAATTCGTTGCGTAGTTTTTAAGATCTAAGCATACGTAGGGATAGACAGCGAGAAGCGACTTTCTTTTATACTATGTGCATGTGTCTCTAGGTAAATAATGTGTAAATAAGTACAAATTATAGAATATATAATAATATTACTCAAATTACTATTTTCTTCAAAATACCTAAAATATATAACGGTTACTAATGAAAATATAGATTATTTATATATATATATATATACTTATATATGTGGGCAAGTACCTAATTTAAAAAATAACCCTTACTTAAGAAATGATTGATTCTCCAAACTTACTTATACTCACATTTTCCCATACTTTCAAGGGTGATTTCCGGCATAAAAACTACCCTATTTTTCCCTGGGCCTCAATCTATTTTCCATACCCATCTAAATCGGTTAAGCGGATTAAGTGTGAAAAGGACAATGGAAAGATTTAGTTTCGTATTTAATATTAGTACAGATATATGAACCAAAAATAAATATTGATTATTTGAACTGGCCTTGCCCTCGAACTATCATCCCGAGTTATATTCGAAACTATAATTAAAAGCGATTTGTAAGTTATTTCAAATGAGAAATGTGAGAGATTCAGACACACTTTACGGCTACAGTTCATTTAAAAAAAATCTCAGATGATGCCTAAATTATAAAATCAAGTTCCTCTCCATCATCGTTTGAACTGAGCGTTGATAAGTCAGTCAGATTTTTTTTACACAAAAAAAATATTTTTATTGTTTAATGATTTGGGATCCAAAATACGTATAAACCTAAACTTTCAACCATCTACCTTCTTTTTATTAGTCAATAGAACGCAGGCGGAGCCGCAGGAATTGCTAGTAATATTATATAATGTAATATGTTTAAGTAAATCTATTTCCCAAGGGCACCACTCTCATGTTGCGAGTTATAATGGTATACGTTTCATCCATCATACGGTGTGTGTAAAGTAGAGCAAAGTACCAAACAAACTTCGCCATTTACACCTCGCTATTTGTTATTATGTAACTGATTTCAAACCTTTTTGGCTTAATACTGACCAAGCTCATTCTTTCCTTAGGGACGTTTCTAGCTGCTTCGCTAACGAATGTTTGACTTTTGGTTTAAGTCTATCTATGTGTTGGCGGTAAAAACTGCGGTAAAAGGGCTGGTTCTAAAAGGTATAATTTAAGTGGACTGTATATAATAAGCGGGGAAAATTAAAGGGGGTGCGGTTGTATATGCGGACAGCGGGAATAAAAGCACGCCTACCTTGACCCTTAAATAGCAGGCGTGCATAAAATGGGAAGCGGGTAGGAAAAGAAAATATGCAGGTATACTATTGGCGGAAACACTATGCGATAAATAAATAAATATGTTGGGACATAAATACACACAGCGCCACCTAGTTCCGTGGTAAGCTACGAAGCTTGTGTTACGGATGCCAGATAGTTAATATACTACATATATAAGTTTAAATACATATATATTTTAAATATAAACACCCATGACTAGAGTACAAACATAAGATTTTAACAAATGAATGCTCCCAGCAAGACGTGAACCCGCGACCGCTGGCGCAAGAAAGTAGGGTTACTAGAAACTGCGCCAAACTGAAGCTGAAGCTTTAAGAAAAGGGAATACTGCGACCCGATGCGATGAGCGATGGGGGGATGTCTGGGATTCTCACTACAAACTTTAAATTTGGCAGGGAGCACCTAGAAACGAACTTTAGCGAAGCGAGGGTATTTAAGAAAATTACTTTTGGCAATTTTAATTAACAAATATACAAGAAAAACTGTTAATTTCTGTTATTTATGAGAGCTGGCGTATTTGTACCTACGTGGGTTGAACTGAAAGGCCTATAAAGCGTCGAGAGCAATCACGATAAGTGATATATAGTACTGTATAGTTTGCAGCTTTATATGAAACGAAATTACAAAAATATTTTTTATTTGCGTTATTATGATTTTTTTTAACGGGTAGATAGATCCGAATGGTTTTTTATAAATGTATGAAATGCAAGGTCATAAAGCTTAGATTAGGGATTTTTTTAACTCGGAGAAACTAGTAAATAGCAAAGTTAAAATATACAGTAGCGTAATATGTTGTTTATACTCTAGATTCTAACCACATACCAATAAAAATATGAGCAGAGCTCATCATCCTCCCCTGGCACTTTCCCTATTTGGGGTCGGCCCTCCTGATACACGATTTCCACATTCTACGGTCTTGAGTCATTTCTGGCGTTAGGCCGAGCATCGTCATATCTTTGGAAATGGTTCTAGTCCAGGTTGTTGGCGGGCGACCTCTGCCTCTCTTGCCCTCGTCTATTTCCATTACTCGTCTTGTCATGTGTAGTTTATCCCTGCGCATTACATGACCATACCAGCGTAATCGACCTTCCTGCATCTTATGACGTATATCAGCAACTTTAAAAGTGCCTCGGATATACTCATTCCGAATTCTGTCCGATCGAGTAACACCTCCAGACCAACGCAACATTTTCATTTCGGTGACATGTACTTTCTGTTCATCTCCCTTTCTCATACCCCAACATTCAGATCCGTAGAGCAGAGCCGGTCTTATAGCCCGTTTGTACACGGTGCCCTTGGTTTTAATTGGTATTTTTGCGTCGCAAAGAACACCAGTGAGAGATCTCCACTTAAGCCAACCTACGTTTATTCTATTTTGAATATCGCTTTCAATATTGGCTTTAGTGTTTACGACGGACCCGAGATACTTGAATTCCTCGACCTTATTTAAGGGTTTGCCCTCGATTGTGGGTGGGGAAGGTATACGTACGTCACTTTCGGTAAAGTTGCAGTGCATATACTCAGTTTTCTGTCGGCTCACTCTTAGACCTTTACTCTCCAGTGCTACCCGTCATGCATTAAGGCTCCTTTGAAGTTCTGACTGAGATTCTTCTATTAGAACTACATCATCTGCGTATAGAAGTGTCCATGGGGCCGGTTTTTGAAGATCTTTGGTGATGTATTCCATGACGATATTAAAGAGCAGAGGACTTAGGGTAGACCCTTGGTGAACTCCGACTTTCACTTCGAAGCTATTACTCATGCCAGCAGGTGAAACAACTTGGGTGGTCACATTGTTATACATGTCTTGTATGATGCTTACGTACTGTTCAGGCACTTGTTGGGCTCTGAGTGCTTGCCATATGAGTTGCTATATTATATTTTTCTAATTTTTAACCAATGGTTGAAAGAAAGATGGCATAATAATGATTCACATCACTCAGAGAACAATTGTTAGTATATTTTATAACTTTTTGACATTTTACTAAATACATATAAAACTATATTTACGGTACTTATAGGTGAAACAAAAATAAAAATATTGTCTGTTTCTTTCTGCTAATCTCCGAAACGGCTGAACTAACTGGCTGACGGAACTTTAAAGGTTAAAGGTTATAAAGGCAACTGGTTTCAAAAAAGAATTATGAAATGAAAAACTTAAGCGCATCTTCAAAAAGAAAATATTTTTGAAAGTTATATAACTGAAATTGTTAGAGACTCGTCAAATCAGAGACACCTGTCACCCTTGACTTTTTTCGTATTTCAATCCACAGTACGACTATCAACTTTCCTGATCTTTTTTGTATTAAGCAATGTACAAACATATGGGACTTCCTTTTTTATTATACTATGTGTTCTATTTAATAGATGGCAAAGTTTGTGAGTGAGGATGATTGTTTGCACTTGTCAAGTTTTAAAAGAAAATATCTTTTGATAATGTATCACTTTATACGAATATTTTGATACGATTTTGTATGATCACTTATTATTATAAAAAAAGTCCTCCGCTGCGTCTGTCTGTCTATTCTACTTTTTTTTATTCTTAAAAACTACTACACCGATTTTTATGCTGTTTTCATCAATAGATGAAATGGTTCTCGAGGAAGGTCTTAGTATATTATATGTCAAGTTAATGTATATACTTACAAGCGGAATCTAAATCTAGGTACGAGACCAAACTAAACGAGGGCGATTCAATAGTACAATTTTCACCCCCATAAATCCTAATAAAAGAAATCAATCCAAATTACCAAGACTTTGAAGACAAACAGCAGATTTTTTAATATGTGGGGTTTAGATATTTAGATCAGACATAAACAGATAATATTTATTCGTTCTGAATAGTTTTCCCAAGTTTTAAGGACGCTCTCTTATTTAATGTCAATGCTAATGATTAAAAATAATTACAGAAAAAGTTTTCATAAAAAAATAAGATTTTTAAATACTATACAAAAATCCAACCAAAACTAAGAAAATATAAATATAGTACACCATGATGAATTCATCATTCATCAACGTTTTAGAAGCGAAACTTCAAAAATTTTGGCTTCAAGTTAATGAGACGAATGTAAAATTTCGGGAAGAGGATAATTGTAGGTTTTAGTAATGATCTTCCTATCTCATTTTCTCCCACGTTAAATCTTATGAATTTATGTGTCTGTCTCTTTTTACTGTCGCCTTTTCGTTTCATCGACTTTCAAATCAAAACAAATGCAGATTTTTAACCCTTCATTGCATATACTAATATGAACTAATATAAACATTTATTCTATTTTTCAACAAGAATACTGTTGGCTTATAAAAATATAACACATAGAATCGCCTGCTTTAGTGGTCAACGTGTCCTGAGTCCTGACTCCTGACCTACTAACATACTTAGGTCACTTCCAGCTGTTTTCTAGGTCTCTATTGTCAGCTTTTCTTGACCAGATTATCATATTTTCTTTATATAAACAGTCCATATTTGATCTTATCTATTCTCTATTTTTAATATCAAATTAACAGCTTTTCCCTAAATGCATATGAAAGTATATACGATACTAGCAACAAAAAAACAATTTTTAAATTTTGTTTGTCTGTCTGTCTGTTTGCTAATCCACGCTAAAATAAAGTCCGGCTAATCTCTGAAACGGCTGGACCAATTTTGACGGGACTTCCACTCGCAGATAGCTATTTTTATAAAGCGCAACTTAGGCTACTTTATAGCCGACATCAAAAAGGTGGTGGTAGCAATTTTATTTATTTTAACTAGCGGAACTCGTGGCTTCGCTGACGCTAAACCTAGGGACGACCCCGAGCGAAGCGAAGGTGAGTCACTAGTATAGTATGCAAATGTACGTATGTATGTATATATTATTTAACTTTGTGTGTTTACTGGACCGTAGAAGTATCTATGTTACACTTGCAGTAAATGTTTAATTTTATCATTAGCAAAGTTGTGCCAGTACGACATTAACCTACGTAATTAGTTTTTCACTGACAAGTTATTTTACACTATGTAGCTTTTTAAATTTAAATGAGTCTGCTTTTGATTATTTTAGGTATACTAACAAAATGACTACTAACAAAACGTACCTAATATAAAAAGTCAATAGAACAAAAAATTATTGTCAATAATAATTAGAATTTTTCTTGATGTTACAAACAGACATTAAATATATTTTTATGCTAAAAATAAAAAATAAACTTAATAACTATAAAAAAACATGAAATGAAATACATATGAAAAATAACACCGAAGTAATTTTCTACGTGAACGAATAGAAAATAATGTGGCAGATAAAATGTCACTCTATTTTATTTGTTCGGCAATCGATATATTTGTTCGCATCCACAATTTGTTCTCAGTATATCAGAACATGGAACCTTTTAGTAAATAGTGATAGCTGTCACTTTACTTGTATGTTTGATGTATGGTAGTAAGAAATATGTGCAACTCATGATTAAGATACATTGGTATATTTTACGCGTCATGGGCGTCTTTTAAGAGCAAATCAACAAAAGAATTGCTGTTTGTATAATATGTTATCTATACGTATACTAAAATTCTGAGACGAATGTGTACATTAAACTTTTTTTGAAAAATCTTGTTGAAAGAGTATTAATTATGAATACAGATAAATCTATTGTTTTCGAATTTTTGTCTGTTTTTCTGTCTGGGAAAACCAGTGGCGATTTTGATAAAGTTTGGTATGACGATAGCTGGTTATATACCTTTTTAAGCTTTCGCGTTTTATAACTATCTCATATATCGTACAACGGGACTTAACGCGTGTATTAGTTAAAGGTACAGTTCTCGAGGCTCAGCTTTGCATTTGTGTGAGTGCAGTGTACGCCTATGCGTATAGTAGGCACGACGATACGGATAGACGTTGCGTGATTGGTTTAAACCTGTTTTAACTGGTTTTTGATGCGCGGCTATTGGCTTTTAGCTATCACTCACACAAATGCAAAGCTGAGCTTATGCCTCGAGAACTGTAGATACCCAATTTCCGACGTTTCGGTTTTGTACCAGCCGCGCGTGGTCACAGGGAGACTGTGCCACCCGACCGAAACGTCAAAATAGCCGAATAAGGTATACCTTCAACTAACACACGCGTTAAGTCCCTTTGTACGATATATGAGATAGCTGGTTATGCTAGCGAACTATAAGATACTTTTTAGTGCGGATAATAATAATATGTGAAATCTCTGAGAAATCTTCGCGAACCGTTAAAACCTTCCTCCCTCACAGCTGCCTTGCTATGTTCTAAATATTTAAACTAGTTTTCGTCTACTAATATTTGCGCTTATATTGAACTCACTCATTATTGAGGTTGATTTTTTTGGTTCATATCAATACACAAACAACAACAAAGAAAAAAAATTGTTTGACAAACGGGAAAACTTTGTATTTACCTATTTATATATACTCGCAGATTACGTTACATTACTCATATATATTTATTGCACGAGCTGAGCCTTTATATGTTATCTTCAAACAAAAATCTTTTTCCTCAACACTTGTAATCGGCTATGTTTGGATCGCATCAATAAAATATAACTTTCGTACGAAAAAATATCTATCATATTCCATCAGTGATAAACATCCAATACCGTCCATTACCAAGTCTATTTTGATTCTAAGCTTCTTGTGGTTTCATTTCATTTTAATAAATGTTATTTTGAAGTGGAAGTTAAATACATATATACTAATAATATAAAGCTGAAGTGTTTGATAGAAGTGTCCATGGGGCCGGTTTTTGAAGATCTTTGGTGATGTATTCCATGACGATATTAAAGAGCAGAGGACTTAGGGTAGACCCTTGGTGAACTCCGACTTTCACTTCGAAGCTATTACTCATGCCAGCAGGTGAAACAACTTGGGTGGTCACATTGTTATACATGTCTTGTATGATGCTTACGTACTGTTCAGGCACTTGTTGGGCTCTGAGTGCTTGCCATATGAGTTGCTATATTATATTTTTCTAATTTTTAACCAATGGTTGAAAGAAAGATGGCATAATAATGATTCACATCACTCAGAGAACAATTGTTAGTATATTTTATAACTTTTTGACATTTTACTAAATACATATAAAACTATATTTACGGTACTTATAGGTGAAACAAAAATAAAAATATTGTCTGTTTCTTTCTGCTAATCTCCGAAACGGCTGAACTAACTGGCTGACGGAACTTTAAAGGTTAAAGGTTATAAAGGCAACTGGTTTCAAAAAAGAATTATGAAATGAAAAACTTAAGCGCATCTTCAAAAAGAAAATATTTTTGAAAGTTATATAACTGAAATTGTTAGAGACTCGTCAAATCAGAGACACCTGTCACCCTTGACTTTTTTCGTATTTCAATCCACAGTACGACTATCAACTTTCCTGATCTTTTTTGTATTAAGCAATGTACAAACATATGGGACTTCCTTTTTTATTATACTATGTGTTCTATTTAATAGATGGCAAAGTTTGTGAGTGAGGATGATTGTTTGCACTTGTCAAGTTTTAAAAGAAAATATCTTTTGATAATGTATCACTTTATACGAATATTTTGATACGATTTTGTATGATCACTTATTATTATAAAAAAAGTCCTCCGCTGCGTCTGTCTGTCTATTCTACTTTTTTTTATTCTTAAAAACTACTACACCGATTTTTATGCTGTTTTCATCAATAGATGAAATGGTTCTCGAGGAAGGTCTTAGTATATTATATGTCAAGTTAATGTATATACTTACAAGCGGAATCTAAATCTAGGTACGAGACCAAACTAAACGAGGGCGATTCAATAGTACAATTTTCACCCCCATAAATCCTAATAAAAGAAATCAATCCAAATTACCAAGACTTTGAAGACAAACAGCAGATTTTTTAATATGTGGGGTTTAGATATTTAGATCAGACATAAACAGATAATATTTATTCGTTCTGAATAGTTTTCCCAAGTTTTAAGGACGCTCTCTTATTTAATGTCAATGCTAATGATTAAAAATAATTACAGAAAAAGTTTTCATAAAAAAATAAGATTTTTAAATACTATACAAAAATCCAACCAAAACTAAGAAAATATAAATATAGTACACCATGATGAATTCATCATTCATCAACGTTTTAGAAGCGAAACTTCAAAAATTTTGGCTTCAAGTTAATGAGACGAATGTAAAATTTCGGGAAGAGGATAATTGTAGGTTTTAGTAATGATCTTCCTATCTCATTTTCTCCCACGTTAAATCTTATGAATTTATGTGTCTGTCTCTTTTTACTGTCGCCTTTTCGTTTCATCGACTTTCAAATCAAAACAAATGCAGATTTTTAACCCTTCATTGCATATACTAATATGAACTAATATAAACATTTATTCTATTTTTCAACAAGAATACTGTTGGCTTATAAAAATATAACACATAGAATCGCCTGCTTTAGTGGTCAACGTGTCCTGAGTCCTGACTCCTGACCTACTAACATACTTAGGTCACTTCCAGCTGTTTTCTAGGTCTCTATTGTCAGCTTTTCTTGACCAGATTATCATATTTTCTTTATATAAACAGTCCATATTTGATCTTATCTATTCTCTATTTTTAATATCAAATTAACAGCTTTTCCCTAAATGCATATGAAAGTATATACGATACTAGCAACAAAAAAACAATTTTTAAATTTTGTTTGTCTGTCTGTCTGTTTGCTAATCCACGCTAAAATAAAGTCCGGCTAATCTCTGAAACGGCTGGACCAATTTTGACGGGACTTCCACTCGCAGATAGCTATTTTTATAAAGCGCAACTTAGGCTACTTTATAGCCGACATCAAAAAGGTGGTGGTAGCAATTTTATTTATTTTAACTAGCGGAACTCGTGGCTTCGCTGACGCTAAACCTAGGGACGACCCCGAGCGAAGCGAAGGTGAGTCACTAGTATAGTATGCAAATGTACGTATGTATGTATATATTATTTAACTTTGTGTGTTTACTGGACCGTAGAAGTATCTATGTTACACTTGCAGTAAATGTTTAATTTTATCATTAGCAAAGTTGTGCCAGTACGACATTAACCTACGTAATTAGTTTTTCACTGACAAGTTATTTTACACTATGTAGCTTTTTAAATTTAAATGAGTCTGCTTTTGATTATTTTAGGTATACTAACAAAATGACTACTAACAAAACGTACCTAATATAAAAAGTCAATAGAACAAAAAATTATTGTCAATAATAATTAGAATTTTTCTTGATGTTACAAACAGACATTAAATATATTTTTATGCTAAAAATAAAAAATAAACTTAATAACTATAAAAAAACATGAAATGAAATACATATGAAAAATAACACCGAAGTAATTTTCTACGTGAACGAATAGAAAATAATGTGGCAGATAAAATGTCACTCTATTTTATTTGTTCGGCAATCGATATATTTGTTCGCATCCACAATTTGTTCTCAGTATATCAGAACATGGAACCTTTTAGTAAATAGTGATAGCTGTCACTTTACTTGTATGTTTGATGTATGGTAGTAAGAAATATGTGCAACTCATGATTAAGATACATTGGTATATTTTACGCGTCATGGGCGTCTTTTAAGAGCAAATCAACAAAAGAATTGCTGTTTGTATAATATGTTATCTATACGTATACTAAAATTCTGAGACGAATGTGTACATTAAACTTTTTTTGAAAAATCTTGTTGAAAGAGTATTAATTATGAATACAGATAAATCTATTGTTTTCGAATTTTTGTCTGTTTTTCTGTCTGGGAAAACCAGTGGCGATTTTGATAAAGTTTGGTATGACGATAGCTGGTTATATACCTTTTTAAGCTTTCGCGTTTTATAACTATCTCATATATCGTACAACGGGACTTAACGCGTGTATTAGTTAAAGGTACAGTTCTCGAGGCTCAGCTTTGCATTTGTGTGAGTGCAGTGTACGCCTATGCGTATAGTAGGCACGACGATACGGATAGACGTTGCGTGATTGGTTTAAACCTGTTTTAACTGGTTTTTGATGCGCGGCTATTGGCTTTTAGCTATCACTCACACAAATGCAAAGCTGAGCTTATGCCTCGAGAACTGTAGATACCCAATTTCCGACGTTTCGGTTTTGTACCAGCCGCGCGTGGTCACAGGGAGACTGTGCCACCCGACCGAAACGTCAAAATAGCCGAATAAGGTATACCTTCAACTAACACACGCGTTAAGTCCCTTTGTACGATATATGAGATAGCTGGTTATGCTAGCGAACTATAAGATACTTTTTAGTGCGGATAATAATAATATGTGAAATCTCTGAGAAATCTTCGCGAACCGTTAAAACCTTCCTCCCTCACAGCTGCCTTGCTATGTTCTAAATATTTAAACTAGTTTTCGTCTACTAATATTTGCGCTTATATTGAACTCACTCATTATTGAGGTTGATTTTTTTGGTTCATATCAATACACAAACAACAACAAAGAAAAAAAATTGTTTGACAAACGGGAAAACTTTGTATTTACCTATTTATATATACTCGCAGATTACGTTACATTACTCATATATATTTATTGCACGAGCTGAGCCTTTATATGTTATCTTCAAACAAAAATCTTTTTCCTCAACACTTGTAATCGGCTATGTTTGGATCGCATCAATAAAATATAACTTTCGTACGAAAAAATATCTATCATATTCCATCAGTGATAAACATCCAATACCGTCCATTACCAAGTCTATTTTGATTCTAAGCTTCTTGTGGTTTCATTTCATTTTAATAAATGTTATTTTGAAGTGGAAGTTAAATACATATATACTAATAATATAAAGCTGAAGTGTTTGATAGAAGTGTCCATGGGGCCGGTTTTTGAAGATCTTTGGTGATGTATTCCATGACGATATTAAAGAGCAGAGGACTTAGGGTAGACCCTTGGTGAACTCCGACTTTCACTTCGAAGCTATTACTCATGCCAGCAGGTGAAACAACTTGGGTGGTCACATTGTTATACATGTCTTGTATGATGCTTACGTACTGTTCAGGCACTTGTTGGGCTCTGAGTGCTTGCCATATGAGTTGCTATATTATATTTTTCTAATTTTTAACCAATGGTTGAAAGAAAGATGGCATAATAATGATTCACATCACTCAGAGAACAATTGTTAGTATATTTTATAACTTTTTGACATTTTACTAAATACATATAAAACTATATTTACGGTACTTATAGGTGAAACAAAAATAAAAATATTGTCTGTTTCTTTCTGCTAATCTCCGAAACGGCTGAACTAACTGGCTGACGGAACTTTAAAGGTTAAAGGTTATAAAGGCAACTGGTTTCAAAAAAGAATTATGAAATGAAAAACTTAAGCGCATCTTCAAAAAGAAAATATTTTTGAAAGTTATATAACTGAAATTGTTAGAGACTCGTCAAATCAGAGACACCTGTCACCCTTGACTTTTTTCGTATTTCAATCCACAGTACGACTATCAACTTTCCTGATCTTTTTTGTATTAAGCAATGTACAAACATATGGGACTTCCTTTTTTATTATACTATGTGTTCTATTTAATAGATGGCAAAGTTTGTGAGTGAGGATGATTGTTTGCACTTGTCAAGTTTTAAAAGAAAATATCTTTTGATAATGTATCACTTTATACGAATATTTTGATACGATTTTGTATGATCACTTATTATTATAAAAAAAGTCCTCCGCTGCGTCTGTCTGTCTATTCTACTTTTTTTTATTCTTAAAAACTACTACACCGATTTTTATGCTGTTTTCATCAATAGATGAAATGGTTCTCGAGGAAGGTCTTAGTATATTATATGTCAAGTTAATGTATATACTTACAAGCGGAATCTAAATCTAGGTACGAGACCAAACTAAACGAGGGCGATTCAATAGTACAATTTTCACCCCCATAAATCCTAATAAAAGAAATCAATCCAAATTACCAAGACTTTGAAGACAAACAGCAGATTTTTTAATATGTGGGGTTTAGATATTTAGATCAGACATAAACAGATAATATTTATTCGTTCTGAATAGTTTTCCCAAGTTTTAAGGACGCTCTCTTATTTAATGTCAATGCTAATGATTAAAAATAATTACAGAAAAAGTTTTCATAAAAAAATAAGATTTTTAAATACTATACAAAAATCCAACCAAAACTAAGAAAATATAAATATAGTACACCATGATGAATTCATCATTCATCAACGTTTTAGAAGCGAAACTTCAAAAATTTTGGCTTCAAGTTAATGAGACGAATGTAAAATTTCGGGAAGAGGATAATTGTAGGTTTTAGTAATGATCTTCCTATCTCATTTTCTCCCACGTTAAATCTTATGAATTTATGTGTCTGTCTCTTTTTACTGTCGCCTTTTCGTTTCATCGACTTTCAAATCAAAACAAATGCAGATTTTTAACCCTTCATTGCATATACTAATATGAACTAATATAAACATTTATTCTATTTTTCAACAAGAATACTGTTGGCTTATAAAAATATAACACATAGAATCGCCTGCTTTAGTGGTCAACGTGTCCTGAGTCCTGACTCCTGACCTACTAACATACTTAGGTCACTTCCAGCTGTTTTCTAGGTCTCTATTGTCAGCTTTTCTTGACCAGATTATCATATTTTCTTTATATAAACAGTCCATATTTGATCTTATCTATTCTCTATTTTTAATATCAAATTAACAGCTTTTCCCTAAATGCATATGAAAGTATATACGATACTAGCAACAAAAAAACAATTTTTAAATTTTGTTTGTCTGTCTGTCTGTTTGCTAATCCACGCTAAAATAAAGTCCGGCTAATCTCTGAAACGGCTGGACCAATTTTGACGGGACTTCCACTCGCAGATAGCTATTTTTATAAAGCGCAACTTAGGCTACTTTATAGCCGACATCAAAAAGGTGGTGGTAGCAATTTTATTTATTTTAACTAGCGGAACTCGTGGCTTCGCTGACGCTAAACCTAGGGACGACCCCGAGCGAAGCGAAGGTGAGTCACTAGTATAGTATGCAAATGTACGTATGTATGTATATATTATTTAACTTTGTGTGTTTACTGGACCGTAGAAGTATCTATGTTACACTTGCAGTAAATGTTTAATTTTATCATTAGCAAAGTTGTGCCAGTACGACATTAACCTACGTAATTAGTTTTTCACTGACAAGTTATTTTACACTATGTAGCTTTTTAAATTTAAATGAGTCTGCTTTTGATTATTTTAGGTATACTAACAAAATGACTACTAACAAAACGTACCTAATATAAAAAGTCAATAGAACAAAAAATTATTGTCAATAATAATTAGAATTTTTCTTGATGTTACAAACAGACATTAAATATATTTTTATGCTAAAAATAAAAAATAAACTTAATAACTATAAAAAAACATGAAATGAAATACATATGAAAAATAACACCGAAGTAATTTTCTACGTGAACGAATAGAAAATAATGTGGCAGATAAAATGTCACTCTATTTTATTTGTTCGGCAATCGATATATTTGTTCGCATCCACAATTTGTTCTCAGTATATCAGAACATGGAACCTTTTAGTAAATAGTGATAGCTGTCACTTTACTTGTATGTTTGATGTATGGTAGTAAGAAATATGTGCAACTCATGATTAAGATACATTGGTATATTTTACGCGTCATGGGCGTCTTTTAAGAGCAAATCAACAAAAGAATTGCTGTTTGTATAATATGTTATCTATACGTATACTAAAATTCTGAGACGAATGTGTACATTAAACTTTTTTTGAAAAATCTTGTTGAAAGAGTATTAATTATGAATACAGATAAATCTATTGTTTTCGAATTTTTGTCTGTTTTTCTGTCTGGGAAAACCAGTGGCGATTTTGATAAAGTTTGGTATGACGATAGCTGGTTATATACCTTTTTAAGCTTTCGCGTTTTATAACTATCTCATATATCGTACAACGGGACTTAACGCGTGTATTAGTTAAAGGTACAGTTCTCGAGACTCAGCTTTGCATTTGTGTGAGTGCAGTGTACGCGTATAGTAGGCACGACGATACGGATAGACGTTGCGTGATTGGTTTAAACCCGTTTTAACTGGTTTTTGATGCGCGGCTATTGGCTTTTAGCTATCACTCACACAAATGCAAAGCTGAGCTTATGCCTCGAGAACTGTAGATACCCAATTTCCGACGTTTCGGTGTTGCACCAGCCGCGCGTGGTCACAGGGAGACTGTGCCACCCGACCGAAACGTCAAAATAGCCGAATAAGGTATACCTTTAACTAACACACGCGTTAAGTCCCGTTGTACGATATATGAGATAGCTGGTTATGCTAGCGAACTATAAGATACTTTTTAGTGCAGATAATATGTGAAATCTCTGAGAAATCTTCGCGAACCGTTAAAACCTTCCTCCCTCACAGCTGCCTTGCTATGTTCTAAATATTTAAACTAGTTTTCGTCTACTAATATTTGCGCTTATATTGAACTCACTCATTATTGAGGTTGATTTTTTTGGTTCATATCAATACACAAACAACAACAAAGAAAAAAAATTGTTTGACAAACGGGAAAACTTTGTATTTACCTATTTATATTATACTCGCAGATTACGTTACATTACTCATATATATTTATTGCACGAGCTGAGCCTTTATATGTTATCTTCAAACAAAAATCTTTTTCCTCAACACTTGTAATCGGCTATGTTTGGATCGCATCAATAAAATATAACTTTCGTACGAAAAAATATCTATCATATTCCATCAGTGATAAACATCCAATACCGTCCATTACCAAGTCTATTTTGATTCTAAGCTTCTTGTGGTTTCATTTCATTTTAATAAATGTTATTTTGAAGTGGAAGTTAAATATATACTTATAAGATAAAGCTGAAGTGTATGTTTGTTTGTTTGATTGTTTGGTTGAACGCGCTAATCTCAGAAACTGCTGGCCCTAATTGAAAAATTATTTTTGTGTTGGATAGTCCATTTACCGTGGAAGGCTATTAGCTATTATACATCACGCTACAACCAATAGGAGCGGAGCATCAATGAAAAATGTTGCAGAAATGGGATGGGTGGGTGTTAGTATAACGAGGTACCATACCGGGCCTCCCTCAGTACGAGGGGGATCAGGCCATAGTCCACCGCGCTGGCCTAGTGCGAGTTGGCGGACTTCACATGCCTTTCGAAAACTTGTTAGGTTTTCTCAGACATGCAGGTTTCCTCACTATGTTTTCCTTCACCGTAAGACTAGTGGGCTACCACTGTCATACATTAAACTAATACACTGAATAAATTTAACTTTGCCTCTATAACATCCCACTGCTGGGCAAGTGGGTCATTGCAAGGGATCAAATGCCATAGTCCAAATTCATATCACGCTTTATCACATGTCTTCAGCACGTCTTTATTAAACTAACTAGGTAGGTACTTGCATTAGTATAAGTATTTTAAAAACTTTCGATTTTTATATATTTTTTTATTATTAAAACCTTCCGTGTGCCTTAAGGAAGATACAAAAAAAATATGCCGAATTGGTCGACTCATTCTTTAGTTTTGCGCTTAGCAACGTCCATTTTTATTTATTTTGATTATTATTGTCCTACACCTCCATGTAGTTCCTTTAATATTTTAGTAAGTAACAATAATATTAAAATAAAATATAATGAGAATAAACACATATATACTATTATGTGTTTATTCTCATTAAGTATATTTTTTTTATTGATTTCCTTTTTACTGATGTTGTAGACAAATATTTTTTTGTACATCACTCAATTGCAATATGCAAACATTTGCATGCAAATAGGTTATTCATGACTTCAATATTAGTCGTAGTATTATTTTGTTATTACTAGCATATATAAGTATCATTTTAATTATATATGTTTTATTAGAATGATTTATTATTGAGAATTTAATTGTATGTAATTCTAAACGAGTTATTTCCACACTTATAATATAAAAAGAGTCTTGTCAGTTTGTTTGTAGGGTGTAATCTATGGAACAATCATTTTAATTCAGACGTTTTTTTTCAGTATATTACCACCCAGTGTTTATACATTTTATAATAATAAAAATTACGTTTAGAAAACACTAAAATAGCTTTAATTGAAATCGCTAACCATTCCAATATAAAAAGCTCTTAAGCTTGTCAAAATTAAGCTTTTAATCAATGAAAGAGACAGACTGTAAAATAATCATGCAATTTGTAAGAAAATAATAAATTATTGTAATCCAACCGTAAGCACAACAATTTATTTAAAAAGATCTCGTAGGAAAGTACCAGTTTTCAGATTACACATTTCCCGCACAACTGGGTTTTGAAAAATATCATGTTATTTATCTTTGCAGTGCTACACCACAATAGTGTTTTGTAAGGAAAAATACTAAGAAAATAACTTAATAAAGATATTATATCTAGACACTTCTTTCTAATGTGGTAACTAATCTATACATAAAAATAAACTTGAAGTGTTTGTTTGTAGCATCAAAATACAGCATTTTCCTTAACTCTTAACTTAGCCTCTATCACATCCCACAGCTGGGTAAGTGGTTCATTGTATGGGATAGAATGCCATAGTCCAAATTCATATCACGCTTTATCACATGTCTTCATCACGTCTTTATTAAACTAACTAGTGACTCACCCTCACTTCTCTCGGGTTTGTCCCTAGGTAGGTACCATAGCATAAGTTTTTAACTTTAACTTTATCACGTCCTTAAACTAACTAGCGAATTACTGTAGTCTTTATTACACTAACTAGCGAACTAGCTAACTAAACTAACATATGAAGTTAAATAAATTATATTTTTTAAACATTTTTTTGTTTAGTTTGTCTGTTTGTTCTCAATAGATCTCGGCAGATAGATAACGTTTTAAAGTAACTTAGGCTATTTTAATTAAAAAAAACTATTATACAAAATCTAGTACACATGCAAAAGGGGACTTTATAATAATCATTCCGCTAGTTAAAATAATTAAAATTTCTAAAATATAACCTGTTCCTTTTTTGAAGTCGGTTAAAAAGTTGCCTAAGTTACGCCTTATAACAATAGCTATCTGCAAGTGAAAGTCCCGACAAAATCTTATATATGCCTAAGTTACGCCTTATAACAATAGCTATCTGCAAGTGAAAGTCCCGACAAAATCGGTTAAGCCGTTTCAGAGATTAGCCATAATAAACTGACAGACAGAGAGACAGATATAAATTTTAAAAATTTGTTTTTGGTTGTTAGTAGCGTATATACTTTCATATGTATTTAGTGAAAAGCTGTTAATTTGAAATTAAAAACAGACACTTCAATTTTATTTATATGTATAGATTAGCGACCCTTGCTTCGCTCGGGGTTCTCCCTAGGTTTAGCGTCTAAATAAAATTTCTACCACCTCTTTGAAGTCGATTAAAAAGTAGTTACGCCTTATAACGTTAGCTATTTGCGAGTGAAAACCCCGTCAAAATCGGTCGAGCTGTTTCAGAGGTTAGCCGGAACAAACAGACAGACAGACAGAAAAAAAATTGAAAATTGTTTTTTGTTGCTTGTACGATATACTTTCATATGTATTTAGTGAATAACTGTTAATTTGAAATTAGAAACTGACACTCCAATTTTATTTATATATAACTAGCGACTCGCACTCGCTTCGCTCGGGCTCTTCCCAAGGTTTAGCACAGGCAAAGCCGCGGGATCCGCTAGTTATGCATATAAACCTTCCTCTTGAATCACTTTATCTATTAAAAAAACCGCATCAAAATCCGTTGCGTAGTTTTAAAGATTTAAGCGTACATAGGGATATAGGGACAGAAAAAGCGACTTTGTTTTATACTATGTAGTGATAATCTAGTGAGATTATTTCTACTGACTAATATGAGTAAAATGAAGTAAAATTGAAAATTTTAAACCTTGTGTTGTACTAATATAAAAAAATACAGTAGTTTTTAAATGGAAATTCTTAGTATCAAATACAGATAAAATAAAGATCTTTTCCTGTTCAAGTCAAATAAAACTTTAATGTAGTAATGGTAGTAAATGGTAATACTAATGGAGATTTGTGAGAAAACGTGATTTATTTAGTACGATATTACGAGATTTACAAGTACATACTCGTATATGTTCTATGTCTTATTATGTATCCTGAAAAATAATTTTGAAATTATGTAGGTCATAGTTAACTGAATAGATGGATAAAATAAAATAAAAATAAAAAATAAAATAAAATAAAATAAAATAAAATAAAATAAAAATAAGTATTAATAGTTCCGTTTTGAACAAGAATAGAAGAATTACATAACAAACTGACAGAAAATCATCTGTACGGAACCTAATTTATATATGTACTTATGAGATATATACAGTCATTAATAAGGTCCTTTATGCGAGGAACCCTGAAAAACAGCCTTAACATTTAAAATATTACAATTAACGCAAATTTTATTCACCCAATATGGAATATGTGAGAATAAATGACATTATATTAATAATCAGTTCACCTTCGGAAATTATTGAGGTTATGCACATATTTGCTGACATAATAATTGCACTATATTTTATTATATCTCATTAAACTGTTTGTTTGTACATCTATACTGATATTATAAAGTTGAACAGTTTGTTTGTTCGTTTGGTTGAACGCACTAATCTCAGGAACTACTAGTTCGACTTGAAAAGTTCTTTTTGTGTTGGATAGTCCGTTTATCGAGAAAGGCTATAGGTTGTATAACATCACGCTACGACCAATACGAATGGAGCATCAATGAAAAATGTAGCAAAAACAGGAAGGGCAGGCGTTATTTCTGTGAGATCCGCGCGACTCAGTAAGAATTTAGTTTTCAAGCCTTAGAAGTCGTGTGAAGCCGCGAGAAATGCTAGTATATAATATGTCAAATAGACTAGTTAGATTTCTGTACAAAAATATATTGCTATCAATGATTTTTTTCATCGATTAATATTAAATGAAGAGTGCGATATAAATTAAATAACGACAGGTTCTGATCACGTTATATATCTAGAGCGAGCGAAACCGCGGGTTCCGCTAGTGTATTATACATATAAACCTTCCTCTTAAATCAATCTATTTATTAACAAAATCGCATCAATATCCGATGCATAGTTTCAAAGATCTAAGCATATATAGGGACAGACAGAGAGGCGACTTTATTTTATACTATGTACTAATTTCAATAATATTGTGTCATGGTTTGTTTTAATTTTTTTATTAAAGAAAGCTTACATACCAAAATATTTTCTTAGATTTACGCGAATATTTGACATTTTCAATAAAACATTCTTTTATAATCTTCTATAAATTAATAGTTTCTTAAAAAAATATCATGATTATAATAATTAATAATAGTTAAATTATAATAATATAAACAAATTTAATTATGATACTTTGTAAAAATATTAAATAGGCACTTAGAATTTAATTTTAATTTTAAATTAAGAGCAACAAACATAGTAAAATAAAAATTAATTGTGTAGGCACTGTCTGTAACAATATACCTTTTAAAAAACTAAAACCTAACCTCCTAAACTAAAACCTAACTAAAATCTCTACCATTAGTGATATAATCGGGTACCATTATATCAAAATAATAAGTTAAATAATATTATCTATTTAGAACGATAAACGAATGTTATTTAAATTTAAAATTAATGCCTTAGGTACCTTATAGTGCGGATTATAGATTACACATGATGATGTAGGGAGCATACACCTACTAAATAGCTTCTTTACTGGCCGAAAGACGAGATCAAAGTAATGATTCTGAACATTCTTTGTCTATTCAAAGAGCTTTATAATGGATTAAAAGCTTAAAGCTTCAAAATAGATAGATTAAGAAAGAGCTTAAACCTAGAATTTACAATTTTATACCCTCAGTTTGTACAATAAATAAATTTGATCCCAAAATAATTTTGTTTGGGAATCGGTGTTCCAGGGATAACTGATAAATATTTATTTTAAATTATTATAATTTAATGTACTTCAAGTTTTTGGAGACGCTCAACTTGGTGTCTACTCCATTCTACTTAACACTGGCAAAGTAATCTGTGCTCTCCTATCTCGTTTTGAAGTGAATTGAATTGAATTGATTTTCATTAAATAAACTAGCGAGTCACCTTCGCTTCGCTCGGGTTCATCCATAAGGGGACCTTTTATACCTTTAGTATAAAATTTTTACAAACTTTGAATGTCTTACTTATTTATATAAACCAATCGCCTAAAAATAAGTTTCAAGCTTCTAGCTTTATAAATGACGTAATTTCCATATAAATTTTCACCCTCTATTTCAACCCCTTCCAGCCTGTTTTACCTTGTAACGTATGTCCTTTCTCAGGCTCTAGAGTATATGTGTACCAAAATTCATTTAAATCGGTTCTGTAGTTTTAGCGTGAAAGCGCGACAGACAGACTCGAATTTATAATATTAGTAAGGATAAAGCAGTGTCTCATAAAATAAACATCAATCAAAAACTCTGATTAAAAAAATCAAAGTGATCAACTCCAGCGGAAATTGTACGTCTAAGATTTATTTATCAGTTTACTGCAATATTTCAGATAAGAGCATACATTACAGAAAAATACAAGTCATTGAAATGTTTTATGTTCTAATGGACAGTAATAATGCGGTCAAGAGCCAAGGGTCTTAGTTCAATTTATATTTATTATGAAACCAATGGGTTTATAGATACTATATCTATAGTAAACTTTATCATAAAATAATGACGTAGATTCTTCCACTACCATATACACTCGTATATGAAGAAAAATCAATTACTGTTGTCTGTTTGTTTGTGTAATGAGTCTCGCTAAAACTCAAGAACAACTTATTTTGTTTTTTCTTTGTTATGGTTTAAGTTTCGAAAAATAGGGAAATAAAAAAGAAGTCCGGAAAATATACAATAAGAACTATTATATTTAAATATTTATTCAAACCCTTTGTATATTTTTTAAGTATTCTTTGTAACGTCATTTTATGGTTAAGAGCGAGTTGTCTTAATTTTTTTAAAGATTATTATAAACCAATATTTTTAGTGGTAGGCATTTTTGATAGTCCAAAATAGGTCAATCTGAGACTGAATTCGCAACATTGTCTTCTGGTGACCGGAGATACGATTACGGATGACGTCAATTGTCTCAAGTTATGTGTTGTCATTCAGAAGAATGTAAAATACCATTACATTTTTAATTAGGTTGCCAAATTACTCAGAAAACTAAATTTTATGTAAATTGGTTAAGATCTTAGTAGATTCATCAGGACCAACATATTTCATTACTTATATTTTTTTTGTATATTATAAAAAAATCGAAAAAAAAAAGTTTCGCAATGTAACAAAATATCGTTAATTTTGCAATTAATAAAAAATAATTTACATGATAACATCTTTCCTAATTTTTAGTTAGAAGAAATCACTCATTTAAAAATACGTTATTAAAAATACAATCGGATAAGTAATTTCGAATTTATCTCGAACTAACATTGGGGCACAAGTTATTATTTTATATAGAAAATGAACAATAGTAGGTATTTATGATATGAAGTTATAATAATATTTTCTTTAATATAAGTTGATTTTGAGTTTTTTTGTAAATACCTATTTATGTATTTAATAAAAAAAATATATTTAACCTTTAAACATACAGGTACTATAATACAATATAATAATCGGCATACTTAGTTACAGTCTGAAATAAATAACTCAAATCACAGTCTATGTCTGTACTAAAATTCATTGAAATCCGTTTAGTCGTTTCAGGATGCAAACATTTTTTAAATGTTTAAAATAACCATTTATAATATTTCTTTTTTTATTCTAGTAAAGGCATTGATACAAAATATAAAGAAAAAAATATCGTCGATATATCTAAAGAAATGGTGAATGATCTTTGTATTGTTAGAATTTGTTCCGATTTATCAGTTATCTGATAAAAGTTATCCGTTCAATTGTACTCGTAACTTGACAACCGGACGGAAAGAGTAACAGAATTGAAGTATCTTTAGTTGTTATTATAAATATATTTACTACTTTAATTTTTAAATTAATTTAATTCACTCAACACTTGACTAATTATTTTGGATTAATTTGTGTTTTTTGATTCGGATTAACTATTTCGCCAGGAAATTTCGAAACTCAAAGGTTATAAAAAATCTTTATCTTTATGTTATTCATTATAAAAATTGATTAAAATAAATAATACTCCTATAAAATATACATGAATTATTAAACACTTTAATATTAATTTAAGTCTTGTTTTTTTTTATTTTCATTGTTTCTTTACCGCATTTGAAACTCAGTATTTATATTTGATATATATAATATATAAAGTATATGTATATAAATATATAAAATAGTATAAACTACAAAATATGTAAGATGTATATATAAAAGAAATAACTATATTGCCCAATCATATTTTATTCAAAGTAAAGTAGTAATATAATTACTCATTTTCTATTATTGCATTATCCATAATAATAATAAATCTCCTCTTTGGAGGAAAAGTTTAAAAAGAAAAATGCATTTTAATACAGATAACAAGTTAAAAGCTTGTAAAATATAATCAGCAATATAATCTGCATCATAAATACATTAAGTTCTTAATCACGTTCCAATTACATATTTTACAGTAACGAGCTCTTTTTAAATAACTCATATTTTTTTAATTAAAAAAGTACATAAGTAATAATAAATAATATAAATTCATTTTATAAAGTTAAAAACCGTTTAATTAATTAATATTATCATTTTTATAATGTACATTAATTCTGAAGTTAAAAACAAAAAAAAAAACTTACCAAAAATAATATATTCTTATCACTCTTTTTAGAGTAAATCCACTCACAAAACATAAAGCAAATAATATTTTTAACAAGAAAAAGTTTTTTCCTATGTAACGTCAACGCTGAAGTATAGCAAGTAGAGGATATTAGAGCGCGTGTATTCGCAACGCTGTTCGATATAAGACTGGCGTATCGCTGACTTTATTGCGACAGATATGTTTATAAATAAAGGTCATTAAATTGTTTTTGTTATATACAATTGTTTTATGGCTGTTTTAATATATATATTTATTGTAAATTTGTTTGGTTTTTTGTTTTATATTATTTTAAATAAGGATCTAGAACGTGTAAAGACGTAGACAGCTAAGGATGAAGATCGGCGCCTATGAGTGTGGAATGACTACAATCTACTATACATAATATTATGTACAATGTACATATAAAACTAGTAGTCTGCTCTGACGTCACTCGATTATTTTTTGAAGTGAAACTTCTTTAGAACCGTTGTGATTTCAAACTCGATGAAACGAAAAAATAAGTCCATAGTACCAGGCACTCAGAGACGGGGAAGAGTTAGCCTTAGTTAGATCTCGCCCACCGCGAGTCAGTGACATTTCTAACTCTGTCTTACTCGTGGGTGTGTCCTTCGCGCCGTCTCCCTCTCTCAACGAGCTTAGACGGGGTTATTTAGTGTAAATATAAACGAGATTTAAAAATTAGTTTGCCAAAGAAGTTTTACTTCTGACATGTGTACTTTGTACACACGCACTTTTTTTTTTACTTAATCCTTTTCCACATTTTTTATAAATTATGTTTAACAGCCCGCGTTACTTTATATCATACGGACCTAGACGATGGGTCAATCCCTCTAGATCTAACTTTATTCCGAACGAAGCAAATTGGACGAACACGAAGGTATAATATTATAAATGTTATCGGCAGACAACGTGTGTATCAGGATTTAAACATGTTTATTTATCCGTTTAATATTAAAAGCGTAAAATGATTTTAATATATTTTTAATGGAAGTTATGGAACTTTTCTATGACGTGTTTGGTTCAGTTTATTGTTACTCTACCTTCTACGCCAGCGATCGCAGGTTCGAGTCCCGCTGGGGGCATTCATTTGTATGAAATGCTGTATACACCTGTAAAGGCGTATCATACTCAATACTGAACTGTATATTGGAACATTAATTATAGTGTACTTATGATAAGTCGATGGTGTATCTTTCTAAATAAATAAATAAATGATGAGCACGAAAGCTTGTACTCAAGCCATGGTGTTTAGATTTATAACAGTTATGTATTTAAAGTTAAGTATATATGTGTAGTGTATCAAATATATGGTATCCATAACAATTAAAATCTCTAACCTTAAAATGGCACAAAATGGCACTGAGTGTTAATGTCTCATTATATTTATTTATTTGTATCTCGGTAAAGATATGGTTAAGGCAGTGGTAGCCCAGCGGTAACATGCTCGCTTGTATAACCGAGCGATGCGGGTTCAAATCCGGGTCTCGCACCTCTGCTATTTCATGTGCGAATCATTTTCTATCATGATTACCACTTGTCTTATGATGAAGGAAAACATTGTGAGGAAACCTGCATGTCTGAGAAAAACCTAGCAAGTTTTTGCAAGACATGTGAAGTCCGCCAACACACACTAAGTCAGCGCGGTGGACTATGGCCTAATTCTCCTGATACTGAGAGGGAGGCCCGTGCCCAGCAGTGGCACGTAAAAAAGGGCTGAAGAAGAAGAAGGATAGGGTTAAACAATATTATTATGGTTAAAATTTGTCAATATAATTTTAAATCACCTCTTACGTAATACAAAGTACTTCACTGTCACTTTATTTAATAGTATAAAACGCCTATTATCTAACGTTACTTATCTCAAGTGCACTCACAAAGAGATACAAGATTAGGCAGAAATCGATCATAAGTTTAAAAAATTTCAATTTAATTCTAGGGCTCGATTTCCGATTACAATAAATATATTTCTTTGGAGATTTTCCTTAATTGTACTTACTTTTCACTCTGTAGTCAAAAAATTTCATTTTCTTTCCTTAAGAATTTCTTTTGTACAAGATATCGAGTTTAGGTCTTTATTTTGCTATACATTTAAATAAAATTGGAATGTCTGTTTTTATTTTCAAATTCACAGCTTTTCACTAAATTCATATGAAAGTATAATAGGTACGATATTAGCAACAAAAAAAACAATTTTTGTCTGTCAGTCTGTTTGTTCCGGGCAATCTCTGAAAAGGCTAGACCAATTTTAACGGCATTCACTCGCAGATAGCTAATGTAACTTAGGCTACTTTTTAACCGCCTTCAAAAAAGGAGGAGGCTGTATTTTAGAAATTTTAGTGGTAGTGCCATGCTTGTTACCTTCGGGTAGCAACCGAATGGGCCGGCACGCCCCGTATAGTTCATTAGTACCACTCTCTCACAGAAGACCGGCGTGAAGTGGCAGCTATGCTGTCGCGTTTCGTCCGGTGAGTGAGAGTCCGGGAGGCCCACTCTCCTTCCCCCCTCCCTCTTCCCTTCATCCTCCGCCTTCGTTACCCCCTCCCTCTCACTTCCCTCCCTCCTCCATCCCTCCCTTTCCTGAAAGGCCGGCAACGCATCTGCAAGCCTGGCTTGCAGATGTCCATGGGCGGAGGTGATCACTTTCCATCAGGTGAGCCTCCTGCCCGTTTGCCCCCTTTTTACCATAAAAAAAAAAAAAAAAAAAAATTTTGACTAGCGGATCCCGTGGCTGGAACCAGCTAGTTGTAAATAAATAAATATATTTATGTAATAAAATAATTAATCAATCTTTATATTAAATATCTTTTGGGAAATCTTATTAAAATAGTCATTATTAGCGATAGAGAGGTCGAATCTTTAGTTTTGAAAATTCTTGTCTGTTTGTCTGTCTGTGACCACATCACTAGAAAACCACTCTATTTTAATGAACATTGGTATGTTGATAGCTAATTATTCATGTCAACACAAACAAGTTGCAATTAAAGCATATTCTCCAGTAATATACGTATAATAATAATGTTCTCCGACCGGCCATGGCGGTCAATCTCATTGAGACTGGCCAACTGCGCAGGCGATATTATAGTACATAAGTGAACGCGCAGACACAAGTGCACTCTCTATTCCTATCACTCTCATACTCCGGTGGGACGACTACTCGACACAACCAGTGAGAGCTAAGACGCAGGACCGTCGGCTTTACGTGCTCTCCGAGGCACGGGGGTGACTCACCGCCAACTTCCCAACTCCGGGCTTTTACTGAGGCTTACTTAACAGAAAAGACTCAATAATTAAAATTGACCCGACCTGGGACTCGAACCCAGGACCTCTTGATGTCTGACCGTACATGCTAGCCACTACAGCACCGAGGCATAAAATCTACGAATTTGCTTTCTGATCTTTCGAAGGCAGGCGGATCCGCGGGAAACGCTAGTTCAATTTAACTCGGCAAGCTTGGAATAATAAATGATGTAGGCTGATACTACAGAGGTCGTAGATTAGAAATTCAAATTCCAATTTGAGTAAATACATGTATACGAGTATTAATGTTTGTTTATGTAAAAAAATATTATTAGAAATGACTTAATAATCCGAAAAGTTTTTATACTTGGATCCTGATGTTGGAGTGAATTACTCTCGCTATGAAAATAGAAACAAGGAAAAAAAGTAAAATTATATTTGCTACATTTCATTTCCATCTCGTTAATATTTATTTAGCTTCTTGAGGTTAATCTTGCAAGGTTATCACCTTAGATACAAAGTGAAATTCAGATAATAATAATCTCTCTCTCACACGCACACACACACACATGTGATGCTCCTTCTCTTTCTTCTCTCTCGCACACTTAATACAATATGTCTTTCAAAGTCCTGAAGCTTTTCTGATGATCGTTTATAATATATAATATATTATTACCATTTTAAAACATAAACTGTTATCGCTACTAATGTTTATTTCAGAGCCACCTTGTTTTTTTAAGTAGTACCATACAACTTCAGACCTTTTTCCGGAGATAAAGCGGAGTTTTAAACCAAAGTTTTAGATAAGGGGTTATGGATTAAACAAAATTTAAGCGAAGAATTAAAAAAGAGCTAACTTAGTACTATTATTTAATATGTACATATTGTAACAGCGGTAGCTAGGTAATGCGCCCGGTTGGAATTTCAAGGGAAGTGATTCCAAATTTGGATAACTTTTGAGATTACAGATATACTTTTATTATTACAGAACTAAAATTTGTAAAATATCGCTACCCAACTTTAGGCTCTTAATGAGGCTTACTGAAAGAAAGACTGAAGACTAAGTTAAGGTTTATAAACGGGACTCGAACCTAAGACCGCTGGATGTACAGGCGTACATTCAGTACCTATACTATAAATTGTAATAAGTATTTGGATGATGCCAAATACCAAAACCATAATAAATAATACTGTAATGGTTCTTCCGGTTTCCAGTCAATTTATTCGGGTTAACCTCAGAAATGAACTCAGGAAATGAGCTTGCTATATGTAATCAAGAATCGTGAGTGAATTTTAACCTACTTCCGATTATTCATTAAAAAAATTGCTGAAAATTATTACGTTATAATACCAGCATGTACCTCTTCGATGGTTCAAACTTTAAGACCTGGTAGTTTTAGCTTACTTATTTAATATTTTACTATTATTTATACATTAAATTTCATTAAAAGTGTGCTTGAGCTTACTTGGAACAATTTAAAAATGATTCGTTAGCTATATTATAATATGATTCTGTGAATAGCATTATTTCAGCCCTTTTTAACGTCATAGTAATAGGATCAGGCCATAGTCCACCGCTGGTCTAGTACTAGTTGGTGAACTTCACATGTCTTTCACAAACTTGCTAGGTGCTCGCAGACATGCTAATTCCTTACGACGTTTTCTTTCATTGTAAGTGGTAATCATGTTAGAAATGATTCGCATATATAATATCTTAGGTTTGAGACCTGGATTTGAACCCGCATTATTCGGCAATATCTGTCTCTCAAACGTTAAAAACCAAACTTTATTTATGAGGTATTTACATACATATACACCACGATAATAATTAACTAATTACAATATAAATAATCGTGATAGTATTCCATTCATTACCTCGCCCAAATAGCACTAAAACTACCAATAAATAAACGTTACAAGTATTTAATTACGCGGAATAATAAACACATCGTCAATCTCTCAGTGTTATTTTATTTAGATTTACGCCCACATAATATTAATTCGGATGTTTTCAAGCGTCATTTACTAGTTTTAACGGTAGTGAGATACTGATTAAAAATACGTTATACTACTTAACTAGTAACTCATACTCGCTTCGCTCGGGCTTGTCCCAAGACTTAGCGCAAACGAAGCCGCGGATTCCGCTAGTTAAAATAAATGAAAATTCTAGAATAGAAATCGCATAAGTTACTCCTCATAGCATTAGCCATCTGCTTGTGAAAGTCCTGTCAAAATCGATCGAGCTGTTTCAGAGATTAGGTGGAACAAACAGACAGAAATACAAAAATTTTAAAAATTCTTTCTTTAATGTTAGTACCGTTTATACTCTCATATGATTTTAGTGAAAAGGTGTTAATTTGAAATTAAAAACAGATACTTTAATCTTATTTATATGTATAGATGCAGTATAGATATATGAGTAGATTATACAGTAGGTAGTAAAACTGCTAACTATATTTTATATCATAATGCCAGAAACATATGTCACAATTCCATAACGTGATTGTTTTGATCGACATATTTTTTTTATATTGTCTTCAGATTTCAGGGAGCATAGTTTTGTAATATCGCTATAGCATATAGAAAAAGTAGAATAACTTTAAGCTCAATAGTTAGGTATATTATATACTAACGACCTATCATCGCTTCGTTAGAGATTTTTGAACTAGATAACTTTATTTTAGGAGCTAGTTGGTACCGTTTCATATCAGGTCTGATATCCTCCCGAACGATTACGGCCACGACGGCCGATCTCATTAAGACTAGCCATTTGCGCGGGAGATATTATAGTGCACAAGTGTATGCGCAGACACGAGAGCACTCTCTATTCCTAATCATTCTCATATTCCGGTGGGATAGCTATTTGACACGACCAGTGAGAGTTAATAAAAAGAAAATAAAACATTTAAATATGGTTTTCTTCAATAGACAGAGTAAGTCGAGAGGAATTTTCATACGCTATTTCATAGTATCATGTATGGAGAAGGTATGTATACGTTTTGGGAGTATCCGAGTTCTTTATCCTATTCGTAAAAGTATATAAGTGTCACAACTAAATATGAATTTAAATATATTTCTTCTTATATTAATATGTGCTAAAAATATGCTTATAAGTATATTTTAGTACATATTAGGTGCAAAATACTTCTACAAAATAGTCATTCATGGTAATAGTAATTCAATAAGCTAATTCTGTAAAGACAATATTGTTGCTTGCAAAAAGTATTAAAAGTCAAAAGCTTAAATACAAAGATTCATTGTATAAGCAATAAAACTCACGCGCGCGATGCAAATAAAAACACGTAAATAAACGACAGAAAAATTACGAGTTTAAAAACCCGCTTAGCTTACAAAATGCTTTTAATAAGACAGTACTTGATTTGTATAACGAGGGTTAGTTCAGACATTAGACAAGGCACAAGGTTTCAAAAACTTATGTACTAGTACTATGTGATATTTATATACTATATTTAGGTACGTAAAGCCGTCGGTCCTGCGCCTTAGCTCTCACTGGTCGTGTCGAGTAGTCGTCCCACCGGAGTATGAGAGTGATAGAAATAGAGAGTACACTTGTGTCTGCGCGTACACTTATGATCTATAATATCTCCTGAGATTGGCCGCCATAGCCGGAATCGGTCGGAGAGAACATGTAGGTATCATATACGAGTAGGTATGTTACTTTGTTACGTTAAAAAGGCTAGAAAGATTTAAAATGAAACTTAGAATATATATGGGCTTAGAAGCGTCTGGCAATCCGGCCGGCGAAGCTAAGAGACGTACATGGAGGCACTTCGATGGGAGGTGTGTCATGTGGCTTGCTACTGGTACTTCTCTGCTAGCACAGTGGACTGTGGAGCAACCCTAATTTTAATGGGTAGCATTAGATTCCTGGCTAGTGAGTCCTACATAATCACTTATGGTATGCTTTAATACATATTCTCAATAATAATAAAAAAGTACATACTTAAATAATAAATTTCTAATATTTTATTCTATATAAGTACATAATTAAAAATGAAATAAAATAAGTAGACATAAATATGTGTATAATATTGACACTAAATCGAAAAAGTCTTGCCTGAACGAAAGTCTGCGTATACATTAACAAGATGGCAAATAGAGAAAATCATAACAAATAAACACAGCACTTACATTCGAAGTGCAACGTTCGAGGAAAAAATTGAAATTAATCATTTATTTTTAATTTATCTTGTTTATTTTAATGGAAGATTGATTGACAGATGTTACTGAAGAACACTTATAGGAGCCAAAGTTCAGTTTGTAATCTCTTAAAATAAGCTCATTAGTCGAGTACTCTTTAAATAATTTCAAGTCAGGAGCGACTTGTACATTCGATTAACCAATGAAATAGAGCTACAAATAGAGTATAGTATATATAATAGGTTGTATGTTTTTTTATTTAATTTTTATTTTTAATGAATTGATGCTATTCCTTATGAATGAACGGTAGTTTTGATTTTAATTTCTTGATGAAGGTTCACATTCTCAATGGTTTCCAAAAGCATTAAGAATGTTATCATAAATAATTTTAATGTTTTGAATGTTTTCATTAATATCAGACTAGAGTACTAATTCTACAAGTATTGAAGAAACGAGAGCTGACTAGTTTTTAGATTTAGAAGAAAAGCTAAGTAGGCTTTATAGTTCCTTCTTCTTTTAGAACTTTGTAGCAAGCTCTTAATGTAAGCTTATTTATCTCGGACTAAACTTATTTATATAATGACCAATTAGCACACTCGCGTTTTCACGTCGACTAAAGTCATTCTGAAAATATCAGGAAAACATCACAAATGCAATATTTCCAAAATTCTGTTTCCTACTCTTTTACGTTCCTTTATTGTATATCTAATACTCAGAATATAATATGTAATTATATACTTTAATGAACAGTTTTTTTTATTGATAACATTAAAGTTCGTCAATAGCTATTTATAATTAACTAAAACTAAGGTAGAAGCCAAGCGAAGCAAGGGTACTCACCCTAGTTAAGAATAAAATTAAAATAAACAAGTTTTATTCCCGCAAGTACTTGAACTGTCGTCATAAAATACCCCTCAATGTAAACTACGGTTTATACTCGTATAAAAGAAATGAAACATATTTAAGATACATTTGTTATTTGTTGATGTTTCTTCCTTCATTATACATTAAAATATTTATTAATGTATACTTTTGGAATGACATTAGTATATTTTAATATTGGATTGATAATGTGAAACAGCTGGACAGCTTTTGATGCTAAGTGCACTGAAAGACTGTGACCTGAACAACAAAGCCACCGTAAATAATATGTATATTATAAAATGCCATATTATAAAATATTGTGATTTTTTTATTATAATTGTTACTAGTTTAAGGAGGTGTATACCTTTTTATTATGAATTCAATAAATAAAAAAAACATATTTATTATATTTTTATGGTGAAATAAATACCTTATTTCCGAAGTTTCGACTGGGTTGCACCAGCCGTAGTCACGGGCAGACTGCCCGTTACTACGGCTTAACGTTATACGATATGCATTTACTCATACTATCTGCATACATATTGATGGTTCTATGGGACTTACCAGCTTTTCTAAGCTAGCTCAATTGCTAGACATCCTAAAAGAACCTCCCTAAGCCTCGTCCATCTTAATGAAATGTCACAGAATCGCTTACGCAGTCCACAAGGGCACCAGACGTAGATCACAAAAACCGTGGTTGCTTCCACGGTCAACTGTACTATCAAAGAAGTACTAGTAGCAAATCGAATAGAGCACTCTCTACCTAAAGCCAACTGTCATCTTCAAGCCCCAGATCTATTTGTGTACTAAAATTAAATCTTATCCAAAGTCTTTTAGCATGAAGGAGTATAAGTACAAAATATAACATAAAAAATATCGCTATGTAACTATTTATTTAACTTTAATTTATAGGTAAAAACTTAAATGTTCACTGAGATCTTTACAAAATTACTGCTCTAATAATATATTTCGTACATTAAACTTGATGGTAAGTTTAATGCGATTATAATATAAAATTGGCGGTAACAAGAGAACATTTATTGTAATTTAGTTTGTAAGAACGTGACTGCTTATTTCGAAAGAATTTTTCAAAGTTACATTCACTAATGACATTTTCGTGGCCATTGCTTGTGGCTGTAAAATATCAAAAGCTTTTATAAAGTACTAGCATTTCTCGCGGCTTCGCATGCGTTCTAATGACCGGAAACCAAATCCTTTGTAAGAACAGAACTAGTGTCCGTTTTGCAACATTTTTCATTAATGCTCCGCTCCTATTGATCGTAGCGTGATGTAATATAGCCTATAGCCTTCCTCGATAAACTGACTATCTAACGCTAAATGAATATTTCAATTTGGCCCAATAGTTCCTGAGATTAGCGCGTTCAACCAAACCAACAAACAAACACTTCAACTTTATAATATTACTATAGATTAAAACAAAATACGTATATGTATTTAACGCGGCTTTTCCCGCGTTCTAAAGACTGGAAACCAAGTTCTTGTATCTTACATATACTTAAAACTACAGCGCCATCTGGTTCCGTGGTAAGCTACGAAGGAAGCTTGTGTTACGGATACCAGATAGTTGATAATATACGACATATATAAGTTTAAATACATACATACGAGTATTATAAATATAAACACCCATGACTGGAGTACAAACATCCGAGTTTAACAAATGAATGCCCCCAGCAAGACTCGAACCCGCGACCGCTGGCGCAAGAAAGTAGGGTCACTACCAACTGCGCCAAACGTATCGTTTTTTAGTTTTATATTAAAAAAAAGTTTTAATGTATACATTTTATTTGTAACAGGTTTTTGTCATTTGGTATTCTATTTTCTATCTTTATAATACAGATTTATGACAATTCATACGGATTTATTGTCAATAAAATGAAGAATCTCGTTTAAATAAAAATACATATATTGGTATCTATTTTTGATATCAACCCAACCTTCATCTATGAAAAGTGAGTCCAGATTATCCTCCTTTCTATAAAAAGTGTGAGGAAAACGGTTGTTAAAGGCGATTCATGTGTAGCTGAGTCGAATGTATCAAGCGGAAATATTATTTCTTTGACATCTTCTATAGCCAAATGAAGGATTGAAACGGTTGACTGAAATATACAAACAATGTAAAAATCTATACTAATTTTATAAAGCTGAAGAGGTTGTTTATTCGTTTGTTTATTCGGTTGGTTAGTTGAACGCGCTAATCTGAGGAACTACTGGACTGAATTGAAAAATTATATTTGTGTTGGATACTCCGTTTATTGAGGAACGCTGTTGGCTAAATCGGTCCAGGCATTTCAAAGATTACCCGGAACAAACAGACTGACAGATAGACAAAAAAATTAAAAATTGGGGTTTTATTGCTAGTATCATAGCATTTAGTGAAAAGCTGTTAATTTGAAATTAAAAACACACTCCATTTTTTTATATGTATGGATTATTATTAATGTAAACTCCCGTGACTGGAGTACCTTTTATGCTTATTTCACGAATAAGCCTCGAGTTGGAATCGAACCCGCGATCGCTGCCAATCTACACACTAAGGCAAACGTAACGTTAAGCTTAGTAGCTTGAATCATTAATATAGTACCGTAGCTGCGAGTGTGGTTGGGTCCTATCCAAAAATAGCACAGCTGACCCATTTTCGACCGACATCAAATAGAAAGTAATTCGATAGTGTATTTTCGTGAATTTTACGCGCTTATTATATATATACAACATATTACATATATACCTTATAACCAGAATTTTGTGTTTTATTGCAACATAATAAAGACTAACTGCATTTTCTATACATCTACACATAAATAAAATTCAAGTGTCTGTTTTTAATTTAAAATTAACAGCTTTTCACTAAATGCATAATATGAAAGTATATTCGGTACTATCATCAAAAAAAAATTTTGTCTGTTTGTTCTGGCTAATCTCTGAAACGGTTTGACCGATTTTGACGGGATTTTCACGCGCAGATAGCTTATGTTATCAGGAGTAATTTAACCTTTATTTTAGAAATTTTATTTATTTTAACTAGCATAACCCGCGGCTTTGCTCGTGCTAAATCTAGGGACGAACCCAATCGAAGCGAGGGTTGAAATAAAATTAATAGACATTTGTTTTTATTCGTATAGATATATATATTTATATAGGGAAGATAAAAGATAAAAAAATATATTATAAAATTTTTAAAACAATTGTTTATGCACAAAAAGGCAAGGAAAATCACCTACCTATTATTACCTATTAAATCTTGAAAGATACGTATTACGTAGCACTGAAATAAAATGCTATAACGTAGTAATAAAAACGTATAGGTGAATTATTAAGATAATGGGGACAAAGCGAACTGAACTATCATAAATTATGATATTTTTATTATAAAGAATATCAATTTACTCTTAACATTATTAAAAAGCAGTGAAGCAATGTTGTCACTTGTCAATTAGAAAAAAAGCATTAGAATTTAAATACTCAAATTCGTAACAATATTGCGGATATTCAAAACTTATAAGCTGAGTAATGTTGACTTTTTTTATATAAATAACAATTATTTTTTTGAAAAAGATAAAAAATAAAAATGTACAATAATACAGAAAGAACTGGCTGTGGTAGCCCAGCGGTAACACGCTCGCTAGGATAACCGAGTGATGCGGGTTCTAATCCAGGTCTCGCACCTCTGATATTTTAATGTGCGAATCATTTCTATCATGATTACCACTTGTCTTACGGTGAAGGAAAACATCATGGGGAAACCTGTATATATGAAAAAAACCTAGCAAGTTTTCGAAAGGCATGTGAAGTCCGCCAACACGCACTAGGCCAACGCGGTGGACTATGGCCTGATCCCCTTGTACTGAGAGACAGCCCAACAGTGGGACGTCAAAAAGGGCTAAAGACAATATAGAAAGAAATTATAGAAAATAAAACTTTCTTCTCAAAAGAAGCCGCGAAATGTAACTTGTTGATCAATAGCGCCTGGTAGCGACCTCATTATTCGTTGATACAATAATACTCTGAGAAGCAATGATGGATTACGGTAAGAACCTTTCATCGAATATAATTCAAGAAAATGGCGAAAGATGGCGTTGAATAAAAAATCTAATAGAAAAGTTTTTTATGAATAAATAATGAATGTCTAAAAATATAAACAAATGTAAATTATATTTATATAACACTAAATAAAATTTCATACATGTGCTTTGTAAACAAACCTACGTGCTAAAATAACAAAGCTGTATAAACTGTCTTCTTTTTCAGGTTCCTTTTTATACATTGGTTGAAGTTATTTTTTTAATATTTAAACAGTAAAACACCCATATCAACTTTAGCAACAAAACCCACTAATCAACACCCACATCTTAAATTATATATATACTTTAATCCATACTAATATTATAAAGTGGCAGCGTTTGTTTGAACGCGCTAATCTCAAGAACTAGTAACCTGATTTTATAAATTCTTTTAGCATTAGGAAGCCTGTTTTGAAGGCCTTATGTCTCAAACTTATACTATGTGTTAAAGATGTATAATACTTAAATATGTGTGTAAAAAATAACTATTTTTTTAATAATATTGTTAAATGTTATATATTTTTTATTTTTTTATTATATACTAGCCTTCACCCTCGGCATCACACGTACAAAAGTGATAAAAGAGTTCGTGCAGACGCATGGATAAGACAATAAAATGTATAATGTGATGCTACAAAAATCCCATTACTTTTTTAATAATCCGTATTATTATTAATACGATAGACTTCGGGTGGATGATTGTTACTCAATGATGCCTAAACGGCTGAACTATACTAGGTATATTGGTATATTTATTGTGGAAATATTTACGGCTCCCGTAAGATAGGTTTCTCTTTTTTTACTAAGGAAGAACCTAAGCGAAGCTAATCTAGACACATAAAAAAATTGAAGTGTTTGTTTATAATATTAAATTAACAACTTTTAACTGAATGTTTATGACAGTTTATACGGTACTTATGTACCATAAAAAAATTAAAATATTTACCTGTCTGTCTGTTTTTTCCGGCAAATCTTCGAAACGGCTGGACCGATTTTGATTTGACTTTAACAAGGATTTATTAAGGATATATTAAGGATAAGATAAATTTTTAAGGATATATTAAGAATAAGGATTATTTTAATAAGGAACTTAGGCTACATTTATTTTAGAAATTTTAATCATTTTAATTACAAGACGGATTTTTGTGCTACGAATGTAGGTACGAACTCGAGTGAAGCGAGGGTGAGTCGCTAGTATTAAATAAAACCGCTATAATATTCGAAAAGACAGTTTCATTTAAAAACCATTTTCATTTTTATTTTCAAATATCAATTTACGTGTCTTGAATCAAACAATATTTTTAATATTTATATTTCATCCATTTCAAAACGTCAGGTGCACGTATTGGCACTTCAACTTAGTCAGCATATAAATTTTATCCAACTTGCATAAACAATTGAATAACTTAGTAAAACTATGCTTGCTTTTGTATTTTCCTCTTTAAATAATGATTATAATATATTTACGTACATGTTTGGCTCAGTTGGTAGTGACCCTACCTTCTGCGCCAGCGGTCGCGGGTTCGAGTCCAGCTGGGGGCATTCGTTTGTTGATCACGAATGTTTGTTCTCCAGTCATGGGTGTTAATATTTATATTATGTATGTATTTAAAAAATTATATATGTAGTGTATCAACTATCTGGTATCCGTAAGACAAGTCTCGTAGCTTACCACGGAACTAGACGGTGTTGTTGTAAAAATGTCCCAACAAATGTCCCAAATGTCCCAACATAACGGTTTAGCCCAGTGGTAACGTGGTCACTAGGGAAACTGAGCGTAGTGTGTACAAATCCAGGTCTCACAGCTCATATATTTTCACGTGCAAATTATTTCTAACATAATTGGGGTCTTACGGTGATAGAAAATATCATTAGGAAAGTTGCATGTCTGACCTTTCAGAGACCTAGCAAGCTTTCCGAATACATAGGCAGTCTGCCAAACAAGAATAAATCAGACAAAATATCTCATTTCTGAGAAATCTATAATCGCTAAATGTAACTAATAATAATCTATATCAATATTATAAAGCTGAAGAGTTTGTTTGTTTGGTTGGTTGGTTGAACGAGCTAATCTCAGGAACTACCGGTCCGATTTGAAAAATTCTTTTTGTGTTGGATAGTCCGTTTATCGAGGAAGCGAAGAATCAATTAAAATGTTGCAAAAATACGGGCGCTAGTAATAGGGTATATAGGTATCATACCTCTCCACTCAGAAAGAATTTCCGCTCTTTAAAACGCGTGCGAAACCGCAGGAAATGCTAGTAACTAATATTATGATTACAAAATATACTAGAGACACGTCTGAGCAACGTGAATCACTTATTTACAAAACAACAAGATAAATAAAAATATTAAAAAGACGTCATTGCGTTAAAGCCGAGGGTTCTTGTATTCGTTTATCACAGTGCATGTGACTCCTTTTACTATGGATGAATAACTTTGTCGGTGTGCTTGCGTCAATTGTAAGCTTTAATAAATAATTGGCAGATTTCGATAAGATTTTTATCTTTTTAAGGTTTTACAGAAAAAATATATTGATATTAAAAAATATTCTATTTATGTGATCTGTGATACAAGTTTATTAGTATATTTTGTACCTACATCTCGACAACGATTCTCAATTGAATTGTGCATTAACATAATCAGTCAATCAGTCGTAAATGATTTGCATATGAAAATATCAGAGGTGACCCGGGATTTGAACCTGCTTCCTTGTTTCGGAAGAAAAAATAAAATTGGCCTATGAACATGAGATAAAAACCGCTTTGTTTTCGTCTATTAATATAAATACTATTATTAAGATTATATAGATTTAGCACGAGCGAAGCCGCGGGTTTTGCTTGTAAATGTATACAAAAAAAATGACAAATTATAAGCTAAACCTTCCTCGAGAACAATTCTATCCATTGGTGAAAACAGTATGAAAATCGGTGCAGTTTTTGAGTTTATCGCGAACGGACAGACGGACGAGCGGAATTTGTTTTATAATATATAGTGATAATATTCTGTTATGAAACATTTAATATTCTACGAATAACCTATAAAGGTATCTTACAAATACTTGCAAGCGTCCATTTCAATTTCCTAACCACAACTGCAGGAGCTTCTAAGTGACTTGCAAAGTGAACAAGGAAATTACAACCATTGTACACTGACGGCTTCATTCAATATAGCTCTAAATAATTGAGTGGTCTCCACCTACACAGAAATATCTAACAATTATTGGTCATGAAATGCTTGAAATACAAAAACGAACAGTAACTTAAGTTTCGTCTTTTATTACGTTTCAGTTATTTTTATGACATCGCTTTTATTAAAAATTTTGCATAAAATTATTATCAACACAACGAATGCTAATTTAAGAATCGAATATCGATGAATGCATAGTAGATGAATGGGTGTGTAATAGTTTAGAAAGTTCAAAGATTTCTCTATTGGTCTAAGAGCCGGTGGGAGATCGACCTTCACCGATCTGATAACCAGATGAGACATATTTTT
Organism: Boloria selene; assembly: GCA_905231865.2. NCBI lineage: Eukaryota > Metazoa > Arthropoda > Insecta > Lepidoptera > Nymphalidae > Boloria > Boloria selene. The sequence continues at coordinate 2,167,528 of HG993145.1, forward strand.
TATCGAATATAATTTATAAACAAATATGACTATAATTACTTGCCTATCTGAAAGTGCTCATGGCTATTTTTAATTAAATTAATAAAAATAACATAATTATAAAAATAAATGTCGATCTCCCACGGTCTCCTCTACTATATGGGAAGACTTTTAGTTACAAGTTACGTATTTCAACATGTAAAATATTTGAATCTTTACAGCATATATTACCCTTAATAAGGGCTAATCCTTTATTGCCATCGTGTTATATCATTATTAGGTATATGAAAAATAAAATATTAGTCTTGATCGGAAATTCAACCTACGATCACAGGCATCATCAGATGGAGTCGTAGACCTGACCTCTACGGGCTACGCGACGTAGATCCTTCCAGAGCATATTCTATTGAACTAAGAGGACCAGAATTAAGTAAGGTAAACTTGATTTTTGAGCTTTAATTAATTAGTTAATTAAGATAATTAACGCTTTATATTTTCTATTTATTTGTATCACTTATCACCTCTGAGAGTTAACGTAACGTAACTAGAAAGTACCTTTAAGAGTGTTCATCAATTTACAAGATCTGATTATAATGTATACTTTTCAAAACAAATCAATCAAAAAAAGTCTTTCTGGTGGTGGTGTACTAGTAGAACTTAAGGTACGACACCCCACGTAAATTCATACACAATTGTTAGTGCTTGATAATAAGGTTTAACAGTGGCTTCGTACTTCTAAAAACTGAAACCCGACTGCATAAAAGCTAACCAAACGTGTAATGTGTATGTCTCCGACTGCATAATAAGTACTATATTCCTTTGTCAATTTGTTTTCGTCTTTTTAGTTAGATTTTATGCAGTCGGTTTTTTTTTTATTTTTATAATATATTTTTTATTTACAACTGTTTAGTTTTTGCCAATTAGATATTTGAAGTAATATAATTTGGTAATTTTTTATCCTAAATTACATTATATACTTTTGGGATGACCTCTTACAACCTTTATTATGATACCCCACTCCATTAATTTTGAAGATTTTTTTAATGACACACAAATTGGCGTCTGAATTGTCCATTTTGTTTTTTATTTTGATATATATTTGGTTAATACGAATCTAACGATACCTCTCAAGCTAAAATCCATCGAGCCGTTCAAACCGCAGAGCGTGCCGAACAATTATTCATACTCTTGATAAAACATAACCTTCCTTCCGGCGCAGTTGGGTAAAAACACGACTCCATCTTGGTCTACCATTACTTTATGACATCGCTTTATATAATTTCACCGCCGTGTGGCAGTGATCATAAATTAAGTTAACATTTACTGGCGCTGGCGACCGCTTCAAAACGTTATTACATCATTTAATAATGTTAGTTTCTTACGAACTAGTTTATGCTTGCCGTTTAGTGGATCGATAGTAAACGTTTACTCGCTAAGTAATAGGGAGCAAAAGCTAGCGATATAATAGAATTTGTTTTAAGCCCCTTTCAACGTCCCACTACTGGGCATGGGCCACCCTTCAGTGCGAAGGGGATCAGGTCATAGTTCACCACGCTGGTGAACTATGGCAAAATAAGTATTGAATATTCAAAATAATAATATAAGTGTAACTGGAATTCTGTCTAAGTTCAATAAAAAAAACTTAAGAGGAATAGGGAGTTTGTATTGGGAACAAAACATAGTTCTAGTTTAAGGCAAAAAAATATATATCATCAATAATATTTCTATTAATTTGGTAAGAAATTAATTATATTTACACGTAAATGCCCAAACGAAGTAAAAATGGGGATGATTCCAATTCTTTTCAAAGTACTAACCTTCTTTTCTTTTTGTGTTGGAACGCGTCGTTCTAATACAAGTCCCTGATAACTTATATCTCCCATGTAGAAGTTTTCACGAGCCTCTACTAGTTAAAGTGCAGCGCCTTAGGGCATAAACGCAGTTGTAACAGCTTTAAGTTGTTCGACACATAACAACCGCTTCGCACTCAAACTTTTGCTACTTAAAACTTTTGAATCCTTCCTCCCCTTTCATATTTCTATTGTCTTACTTGATAGAATTTTCTGTAATATGTTATATTGTGAGCTTTGTTATAGGAACTAGGAGAATATATTTGTTTTTTTTATGGGACAAAAGGGGCAAACGGGCACGAGGCTCACCTGATGGGAAGTGATCACCTCCGCCCATGAACATCTCCAACACAGGGCTTGCAGATGCGTTGCCGGCCTTTAAGAAAAGGGATGGAGGGAGGAGGGAGGGAAGAGGGAAGTAGGAGGGAAGTAGGAGGGAAGTAGGAGGGAAGTAGGAGGGAAGAGGGAGGTAGGAGGGAGGGATGAGGGATGGGGAGTGGGCCTCCCGGACTCTCACTTACCGGACGAAACACGACAGCATAGCTGCCACTTCACGCCGGTCTTCTCTGAGAGAGTGGTACTATACGGGGCGTGCCGGCCCATTAGGCTGCTACCCGAAGTTAACAAGCATGGCACTACCACTTGTACTATTAATTCCCGCAGAGCAGCGGGGCACGCGTCGCATGCTTTCCGGCTCGCTATTACTTCGTCAGTTCAAAATATCATCGCGTACACAAGAGTTTTTAAATTCAAATAGATAAAAAAAAATTCTCGTATATTGATTGTTTTATAAAGAAATATCTGATAATAATTTAGTTAATAATTTAAAAAATATATTAATCGAATTATTTATTTTTTTAAGTAGATTAAATATTCGAACCTGAATTAAACATATTTTATTAATAAATAGAATTCTATTTAATGACATTTTATCTAATATATTTTTCAATTTCCAACCAATAAACCAATATACCAATACGTCGCAAGCGAAAGCCTAGTTCAAAAATAAAAGAATAGACCTAGTACTTTCGTGGGCGAATGTACTAGTGCGCATTACACCCCATAACTGTATGTCTCACTTTAATACAACTCTATCGTATTTTTTCTGATTATTTCGCGGTTTTATTTTGATTTTTGGTTTCGAATGCAATAATAGTCCCCGGAAATTCTGAAAATGCAATCTCACAAAAATATAAGAAAATATTACCGATATATTCATCTAATTTTTTGATTAAGTTACAGACTCTTACATTCACAACATAGTATAAAACAAAGTCACATCCCGCTGTTCCCCCTATGTAGGTATGCTTAGATCTTTAAAACTATGCAACTGATTTTGATGCGGTTTTTTTAATAGATAAGAGGAAGGTTTATATGGATAATGCATAATATAGTAGAGATACGACAGAAAGACGACTGACAACTGTGTTTTTTTTCTGGGCGGCTTCGCTCGCGCTAATTTCTTAAAAACATTTTTATAAATATATATAATAAAAATTAATTAGAAAGGAAAAAAAAGTATGTTATGAAAATACTATATAACAGCTTAAAAATAGCGTAACGAAAATATTTTGGGAACATTTGAGGCCATTACACGAGATATTTATGTGAGCACACAAATTGACTTGCTTTTTACAAAGTTCGCAATATCGTAAGGAGTTAGTTGCAGCCGTTACGAAGTTTGCACTTAGATAATATATTCTGGATTTTACGAGTATTACCTGATGCAGTTCAAAAATTTTTGGTTTATTCTTCTTTGTGTTTCTTTTTTTTTCACAAAATAAATATAAGAACTAAGGACAAAGGCACAACGCTTTTCGACTTAAAAAGTGCATACGTCTTTTTTGTTTAAAGTGGTTCATTACGTTCGAGCATTTAAAACGTACCATATAATAGAATTTTAAATGCCATATTGGGCTTGTATATTGAAGAATTTAAGCCAAAAATTGAAAAGCAGGTATCTTATTAAGCAATACATATTACTGGAACACGGAATACTTGGACTGGTACAATATTAGTCACGAACAATATCTACATCAGCTTTGTTCAGTTTCTCAGCAGAATGCCTTGCAAACCAGTTTCCTCACGGACTTATTAGTACGTGAAATATTTTATTTAAATTTAAAATGTAAAATTGAAGATTCAAAATTTCTTGTTAAACTCTAGTGAAATAAAGTACATTTTGATTTGATTTTTGTGAAGGTATTTCTTGGTTTTTCTTCCTTAAGCAGATTAGAAAACATAATCTATATATATATAATGAAAATGGTGTTCGTTTGAGGCTCAATCACGCCTAAACCACTGATCGTATCGACATGAAACTACCACCATTCGATGCGAAATTTTTCCTAGATGGTTTATGGCTATTTATTTTTCGAATTCTAATGTTCCTTCATTTTTTTATTGCTGTTTTACTTTTATGAACATTTATCCCGCTAATAAAAACAAAAGACAAGCGTTTTCTCTTGATTCTTTTGTTTTCATGGATTTCAACGGAGTTTACTAAACGGATAATGTTCTTTTACATTCAGCTAAGAATCTACTTACAAACTTCCACGCACCCCTGCACACCCACTCTCATTTTTTGATAAAAATAAAATGCCGTATCTATGATCGAGTATCACTTGAGAACGGCTGGACCGATTGGGTTAATTTTTTTTTGTTGTCTTCAGAATTGTCAGGAGAATGTTTATATGTAAGAAAATTTTAAAAAAGTCTGCTAAAACGTTAAAAATTTCGATGATAATAATCGAAGTATTCCAATTTCTATAGTTACTCATCACGAAATCTCGGGAACTCTAGGACTTAGAAATGTGAAACTTGGTAGGAATATTAGTTTCGTTATGTAGAGGTCAACTAAAAACGGATTTTAAGAAATTCATCCCCCAAAGGGGATTGCGGGGGCGTTAACAATGAACAATTCCCGTTTTTAAACTATAGCTCCTATAAATTCCAAATTTGGTAGGAATCTTCTGTAAGAGATGTAGAAATAGTCTATGAACGAATTTTACGGTAGCTCTATGTGATGCAGAAATGATTTAAGAGCGGATTTTAGAACAACCCACCGCCGAAAAAGATTGCGGTAGTGGGTGTTAAAATGTGAAATTTCTATTTCCAAACTGTAACCTCTATAGACTTTAAATTTGGTAGTAATCTTTTATTTGTCATGCAGAAATCATCTCAAATAGGATTTTACGAAATTCTATTTCCAATAGGGATTGCGGGGGTGGGTGTGAGAATGTTAAATTTATGTTTCCAAACTGTAACTTCTACAGACTCCAAATGATTATTTTTTTACTGTTTAAATAGAAAAGGTTAAAGTCAATTGTTTTTTTTTATTTAATTAATTTCATTTGTTTTTATATAACCTAATAATCTATATAAATAAAATGATAGAGGTCTGCAGTTGTGCGCGCATCACGGAAAAAGTACTGGATAGATTTAAATGAAACTTTCTAAGTTTTATTTCTTAGACACTTGGCCCTTATATAAAAAAGATTGCGATATCTTCATTTAATAAAAATTTATTAAAGTTTCAAGAAAAAACGATTTGTATATGTACTGCGTGTTCAGTGATGCAGTATGTACGTTTCCTTCTCGCAGAGTAGTGGGGCAAGCGGCGTAGCGCCTGCGGAAAACTTTGTTAATATTTCAAGCAACGCGGACGAAGTCGCGGGTATCAGCTAGTGATTAATATATGTATTAATACGTGAAGCAAAAACATTATACAAAAATTGCGCGGACGGAGGAGTATAAAATTTGCACATTTATAGTTTATTAGAGTAGGAGTGCAGAATGCTAATATTTTTTTTTAAATTATACATAAAAATATAATAAATCAATTAAAATTACATTACACACACTACCATATTTTTGACATACCTACACTCTATTGAAAAAAAAAACACATCAAAATCCGTTGCGTAATTTTGAAGATCTAAGCATACATAGGGACAGACAGACAGACAGACAGACAGCTAGGCGACTTTATTTTATACTATATAGTGATATATTATATTCATTATTAATTATGGTCGAATTTTGACTACAGGGCGACCACTAGTAAAGATAATATAACTATAATCTCGTAATAGAAATAACGCCGTATACCTATAATACGAGAGTATACATTTCTTCAAAGATAGTGATTTCATTATACTGACCCACATAACTTATGTTTGTCACGTACATAGGTGAATGGGCAAAGTCTTGCATTACACAAAAACCTCCCTTTTGATGGAAAAATCTCGTGTATTTTTGCTCATCCACATATTTTTATATTATACAGTTTCCGGGTGTTAATGTCACAAACCTTATTCTTTTACTTTTTTCTTACCATTTTTCTATACTTTTCCAATGTAATAGAAGATAGCTAAATGTCTTTTATTACTCTCATTTCCGTGATTACTCGCGATTTTCTGTAGCATCTTTTCGAAATCAAAGTTAGGCCGAAATAATAAAAAAATCACATATTTTAGTACTAATTCCTCTTTACCATAATATTCATACGTAAGCCAAGAGTTCTGCCAAATAGATATGTTAAAATAGATATGTTAAAGTTGGTCGTAATATGCACTTACAGTTTTCATTGCTACAAGAGACAAATGGTATTATGTAATCAATATATTAAAATTCAATTCTACATATAATTGATTTTTTTAATATTAATATTAGTTATTTTCAAAGATTATGCCCATAAATACTTTAAGTTTTAATCCAAGTAACATCTTTATTAAAATCGATTTCAGCTGCATTACTGTCTCGACCTCCTTTTGAAGTAGCGTAGCTATAAAATAGTTTGTCACGTAGTCGTGTTAATAAAGGGTTGATATAGAGGGAGAAAATTATAGGCACGTGTCGAGAAACTTGCATTAGAAAATGACATGCTCCGGGAAATGAATCAAACAGGTAAAACGTTTTCTGTGATATGAAGCGACATCTGCAATTAATGTCGAGTAATCAACGTTTTGATGATTGTCTTCAATGTGAAATTTCATTTATGGCTATAAATACTAGCAAAGGACCCTTGCTTTGCTCAGATTTTTCCGTAGTAAAAGTAAAATACATATCCTTTTTATGGGAACTGTATATTTTTAAATTATAAGAAGTACCAATCTATACTAATGTTATAAAGCTGAAGATTTTGTTTGTTTGTTTCTTTGTTTGGTTGAACGCGCTAATTCAGGATCTTGTCCTTTTCAACTTGTCCAAATTGAAAATTGTTTTTCGAGTTGGATAGTCCGTTTATCTAGGATATAGGCTATATTACAAACCGCAACGATAATTAGTATACTATAATTGTAGCGTTAATTACTAAAATCTATAATTATTTTTATCTTTCTACGTGAAATAAACAATATGTGCAAAGCTTGCGTCGGTAACGACAAAGTGGAATTATTGACAGATGATTATATATACCAAACCTTAAGAATCATGCCAATTACTGAACATGACGTATTTATTTAGTTTTTCAGAAAAAATAATAGAATATTGGATATAAAAACTCTATTTTTTCTCAATAATGCCTAACCCGTTGAACCAATATGGGTCAGTACAAATGCATAACCAAAACTTTCTTTACTAAATACTAATATATAAAAACATATGCACAAATATTATATGCCGATAAACAAAAAAATATATATTTGATGTGGACGTAAAGTTGAAAACAAAATAATCATAGTCACCTGCTGCCGGCACTTATCGTAATATAGGATATGCGGAAATTGCGAAACATTTTTACTGTACGTTATGATCCATTGTTTATAGTGAAGCCCGATTTACTACTTTACAGTCTGTTCTTATTTGTATTTTTACAAACCGAGGTATTTTCTCGTATTATGCAACTGGTAATGAATTGTAGGATGCAGTGGTAGCCTAGATAACCGAGTGCACTACAAGTCTGAGAAAACCTAGCAAGTTTTCGAAAGACATGTGAAGTCCGCCAACACGCACTAGGCCAGCGTGGTGGACTATGGCCTGATTCCCTTCTTGTTGAAGGGAGTCTCGTGCCCAGCAGTGGGACATTACAATGAATTGTGATTGTCATTTAGGGTTCTATCTATAAAAATCGCTCCCTGAAAAACTTATCACATTAAAATCGAAATTAAAACCATGAATATAGTAAAAGCGCAAAGTTAGTTAGTATTTAATATAGGGTTCTCTCAGATTTGTTGAAGCTGAAACCCAAAATATAAAATCTTTATTGAACAGAACCGTTACTTATGTCTGGCTTGAACTTGAACCAGATAAAAACTTAAAGTATGAAGTCCATCAAATAAAAGAATAATACCCGTATATATTTATTTCTTGCACCAGTTACAAATCAGGAATTGTGATTTTTCTAAGTAATAAGTATGGGTAAGTAAAACAAGACATAGACTTTAATAAGCTAAAAAAATTACAACATATGTAACTATACGAGCTTAGAATACATAAAATTATTTTTAGATGCCAGCTTAATTTTACTAAATATTTTATAGGCATCTAATGTTAAAAACTACTACTAACGGTAAGTTTTACATAAAAGTTTACAGGAAATAAACGATGTGAAATTTTATTCTCTACAATAATGGTTCAAATAACTTTTGCCTTGAAGTGCATAGTTTCCGAGATATCAGCCAAAAACTTTTCCTCAAGATTGCGATCGAAGCTCCACCTGGATCTGTCAGCATTTTGTGTTTTTATGGTTAGTAAGTGACCCTTAACCTAAAAAAAAATTGGATCGGAAATTTAGTGCGAGATTGACCAAAAAAAAACGGCTTTATTTACTGTACTATTATGTCTTCCACTTAACAATGAAACTACAAGTACAATGAATTATTGTTATCGAATACTGTCTGCTATCCTTGATCATCCTAAAATAGTTTGTAATAGTTGGGCTAAAATAGATCACAATGGAAGGATGAATAAAAAAGGAAGTACATATGTAGTTATTATAGGTCAAAAAACGAGGACTATCTCTACTTAAGAGTAATCCGCTTTTGATTATGAGAAAACCTGTACAAAGTTTTAAACTAAGCTTCGAAGCGTGTTTGATGGCTCAACGTGTAATAAGAAGAATTTCTATAGGGATAAGTGTTATGAGATCTAAAAAAGACCACCCACGAACACCGCTTGATTGCGTATTAAGTTAATCCGAGAATTTTGACCTTTTATCCTAACATTATATTAAATATATTTAATATTTAATAATTACGCTTTTTTTCATTGTTATTTCCATTGATATTATTTAACAATGTGATGTTAATTTTAATTTAATTTGAAAAAAGTTGTGTTTCTTTCGCCAGTTCTTCTCACGTCAGAGGCTTCTTTTTTTCGAACTGGAAGTAGACTCATGACGTTAAGAAAAAAAAATATAATTTTGTGCTGAAGAAAAGTTTTTGAATTTGAATTGAATTTGAAAATAATTTTGTAAATTTAGTGGAACTAACATGATCAGCAAAATCGATTGAAACTTAAAGCGATACAAATAATACACCCTGCTCCACTCGTGTTATTTCCTTTAGTAAGGTTTCTAACGATTAGTATAGACTTCTCCGAGATGTAATAATAACATTGTACCAAATTTCATCTTTGTCTAGCATTTTCTCGTGAAAACTATACATTCGGCCTCTGTGCCGATAGTTATGGCTATTTCAATAAGATTTTCCAATAAATATTTAATGTACAATGCGATTCAGAATTTAATTTATATGTATAAAATGTACGATACAAAAGCTTTAAAAAGAGCTTTAAAAAGCTTTGTAAAAAAAGAATATTAACAACTGTCTTTTAAAGATTATTACCCATTAGAAAAACAACGCGAATCCTCACAAAGCTTAGCTTTTTGTTAGTTTATGAAGTAGCTTATTTTTTAAATCTATGAGTTGTATGGTTTTTTCCTACTCCATCACTGATGGTACATAGGGGAAATATGCTAAAAGCTTCGTAGTTGCCAGAAAATGTTTGAATCGTCTATTCCGAATATAAGTTCAAAGCAGTTTTTGCATATTATATTATGTAGTTTATTTAGGAAAGTAGAAAATAGAAAGATATTATTCTCCTAATATATGATATCATTCTACTAATCCCAATAATATTATAAAGGATTAATTGATGGAAGATATTAAAATATAACACATAGTACATTTTTTTAATATAGTTATACGCAATTGAACTAGGCACGTAGAGCCGCGGAAAATTAATTGTTGATAAATAAATTACTAGAATATACAGAGCCGTAAGTAAAAAGGTGGTTAAAATGAATGCATTAAAAATGGTAATATTTTAAGCGAAATTGCACAGTCAATTCAATTCTAATATTTATATAACAGCAAGTAAACTAGACACATAAAGAGTTTTTTCAAATCCGACAGACAGTTTTAGAGATGACCGCGTATAAACTAAATAAACAGTGATGTGAAAACTTATGTCGTTTATATAAAACCATACTTATGAATTAAAAGTTCTTAAATAAAGTTATTTAAATATTATTACTCTTAATAAATTATTAAATTATTTCTCTCTCTTTTACGACACGTTTGTCTCAGTTGGCAGTGACCCTACTTTTTGCGCCAGCGGTCGCGGGTTCGAGTCCCGCTGGGGGCATTTGTTGAGCACGATTGTTCTCCAGTCATGGGTGTTAATATTTATATTACGTATGTATTTAAGATTTATATGTGGTATCCGTAACACAAGCCTCGTAACTTCCCACGGAACTAGATGGCGCTGTTGTAAAAAATGTCCCAACATATTTATTATAAAATAAAGTATGTAAAGTAAGGTTGACACACATACATAATCGTATATTCAATTATCCATTAGGCTGTAAACAGACGAAAATGTAGGCGTCAGGTACATCTAAATACTCACCCATTACAAGACGGATTTACGTCACAAAATAACATTAGTATACAAATAACTCATTATGAGTAAGAAAACGCTATGCGTAATTTACTTTGTTTACGCGATTTCTTAACATTTTTCTCTCTTATTTATACTATAATATAAATACACGATACTACTATTTTAAACTGTATTTGAAAACACAGAAGTATACAATTCGGGTATTTATAAAAACCCATTCATATTTTATTTCTTAACTAGAATATTATGTAGCTTTGTTCGGTTCTGGGTGCGTTTTGAATTTTTTTGAGCGAGAATAAATTATTTATATGTCATAAAAGTAGCCTAAGTTACTCCTCATAACATCATCTATCATTCCGTCAAACTCAGTCCTACCGTTTGGGAAATTAGCCGGAACATACAGACAAAAATTTTAAAAAAATATACTATTTTTATACGTACCGTATATAATTTCATATGCATTTATTAAAAGAGCTGTTATTTTGACAATGGCCCATTATATAAGTTACTTTGTAATAAAAAAAATTATATCGCGAAAACAACTCCTTTTTTTCTTTTTTTTTACCTTGTGATATGCATTATCGCATACCATCTGTAGAAAATAGGCGGTTACGTGGAGCTCACTGACCAAAAATCCATCCAATACTATAAGAATAATAAATATGTTGGGACATTATTACATACAGCGCCATCTAGTTCCGTGGTAAGCTACGAAGCTTATGTTACGGATACCACATAGTTGATATACTACATATACTAGTATAAGTTTAAATACATTCATATTATAAATATAAACACCATGACTGGAGTACAAACATCCGAGTTTTTAACATGAATGTACCCAGCGGGACTCAAACCAGCAACCGCTGGCGCAAGAAAGTAGAGTCGCTACCAACTGCGCCAAAGGTATCGTCAAACTCGGTAGGGATACCTACGAACCCATCTACCATTTTAATGGGGCGTCGTAGGATCTCTTACGCAAACTTAGTACACACAACTCTTACAGGATATAAATCTAGTTATAGACATCTAGTATTAAAATAAGTTATTTTCACTTTATTCAGCAGAAAGAGAAAAGTAACTAAGATAACTTTTGATAGTTACAATACACAACAATCAAAATCAATTCAACCTATATAGTTTTTTGGTTTAATGCCAAATCGGAATATCCGAATAATATAATAGCCCACAGTACATTGCCCTTTTATCTTAATGATTAATATCAAGCAGAATAGTTACAAGTATGTTGTGAAGAACTACTTACTTACTACTTTTTCGATACTGGAAGATATTAGTAATAGGTACCTATTACTATTTATTTTATCTTGGCAAAACTCAATAAATGACCAATCCAGACATACCCGCACGCACGCAGGCTTGCTTTCACGAACACACGCAAGGACGCACACACACATACACACATGCAACCTATATATTATATGTATAATACACATAATTGGGCTGATAATAGTAGTCCGATATTATAACTAAACAAGCGATATAGGTACGTTTTAATTTATAGAGCAAAATCTTAATTATTTTTCTTTAATAAAAGTATCATAAGTTACTTCTTAAAATATCAGTTTCTGTCAGTGAATGTCCTACCAAAATCAGTTCTGCCGTTTCAAAGATTAGTCGGATTAAACAGACACACAGAAAGACAAAAATGTTAATAATCCCTTTTTCTTATTTACAACAATACCTGCATAGTAAAACATTTTATTTTTTGACATTACAAACAAACACTTCTTTTTTATCTGTACTGAATATTATGTAGATTATAAATTTGTGAATTAGATTCAAATATTGGTTTTGGCTAGTACAATACATTAAGCGTAGCTGTGCTTAACGACCAACTTCTGAGATGAAAAAGTCATTTACAAACTTATTTCACGCCTAAGTATCGGTTATAACATTCAACGTTAATAAAAAGAGTTTTTTGTTTATGTGTTTACTTTCAGTTCAAAGAAATCTTGGGGCATGCAAATTACAATTTTATATGACTTAATGATACTTTGATAAAAAATATTATTTAGTATAAAGTATAAAATCTTTCTTTTTTACTTCTCACTTTAGTTTGTATTTCAAAAATAACCATTTAGTTTTTTGCTTAACATTAACTTAATAACTATTTAACATCATTTCTAAATCAATCATTTCTACATATGCACCACATACTGACTGCAGAAAAGAGGAGAAGCAAGCCTTTTGGGAAGAACTGCAGGAGGTACTTCAAAGCATACCGCATACGGAGAGAAAAATCATAGCAGGAGATCTTAATGGACACGTTGGCCAAAAAGCTCCAAGAGACTGTAATGCGCATGGAAACTTCGGGTATGGTATTCTCAACGATCAGGGAAAGGACATTTTGGAACTGGCTGCAAACTTCGATATGTCCATAGTCAATACCTTTTTCCAGAAAAAGGAGGAACACCTAATCACTTATAAAAGCGGAACGGACTCCTCACAAATGACTTTTTCCTCTGTGATGCGGCTATTCGCAGACTATTCCGAGACTGCAAAGTTATCCCGGGGGAACCTTTAACCACTCAACATCGCATTCTAGTTGCCTGCCTAACATTACCAAAGTGGAATGAAAAACGCAAAACTAAACCACTACCTAGAATCAAATGGTATAATTTAAATAAAACTGAAGGGACTATAACCATGAAACAAGTAGAGGAGTATCTCGCTGAATCAATAGACGACTGCGATACAAACGATGCTAATGCAGTTTGGAATAATTTACACGCCCGCATTATAAAGATTGCCAACAAGACTCTGGGAATATCAAAAGGTAGTAAACTAAATACTGGAAAAGATGCTAGCTGGTGGTCTAGTGAAGTGAAGCAAGCGCTCGCTATAAAGAAATCCACTTTTAAAGTGTGGCAAGAAACAAAAAGTGAATTGGATAAAATCGAATACAATAATGCAAAAAAAGCTGCAAAACGAGCTGTTGCCATTGCTAAAGCTTCATCAGATGACGCGCTATATCTCGACTGCAGAACGCTGAAACCGAAAAGGAAATCTTTAAAATTGCCAAAGAACGTAATAAACAATCACAAGATTTTAAACAAAACAAATACATTAATGACTCTTCAGGAAGACTTTTAACTACGGACAAAGAAATAAATAACAGGTGGCATGAATACTTTCAAAAACTGCTGAACGAAGAATTTCCACATCAACATATTGATAGGGTGGGCTAATCAAACAACGACATCTTGGAAGTATTGTATTCTTCATAAAGCTATCTCATTCTAACATTACACTTATTTGCTATATCTATCCTTGTCTAGGGTGTTGCTGTATTAAAATATCAAAAACTATTACTGTTCATCCTAAATATAAATGTTGCCCTTACATGCCCTTTGAAATTCAAATTTAAATTAATATTTATTAATTTACATTTTAATTTCACATCTTCCTTACATGCCGTTACTTAAAAAAATTTTAAACAATTTAACAAACTTTTATTAAATTACTTTAACAACAAACAATTAATTTTGCAACTTTATAATTTAATTTATTTATCTATTGGGCGGGCCTGAAACTGAACTACTAACTTTAATAACTTACAATGTCCTTTATGAATAAACTTTCTCTATTTGTCACTGTTTCATGTATAAAAAATCAACTGATGTTCTTATGACTAACTTATGTAACTGACTTATGTATTTACTCAATATAATATCTATATTTAGACTTTAATTTGTCTGTTCTTAAACTATAAGCGATATTTACAACTAATCTTTAACTCAAATGCTCATGCATTGCTTAAAATTTATATAATTAAAATATTTTTAATATATATACTTTACCTATAAAATCTACTTACATTGTTATTCAAGCTAACTTTACTTCCTTTGCTTATATACATTTTAATATATTTTTGTTATTTATTGAAAATTTTATGCTTTTTTTTGTTTTTATTGTTATATTTTAATGCTTTTTTTTTTATTTTTTTAAATAAAATAATAACTTATCTACTACAAGTATATTTAACTTAAATCCTTTATTTCTTTTTTATTACATTCTTTATGCTGAGTTACTATATTACTATTTAGTTTGAAAACACTACTACTGTTTAAAAATATGCTATTAATTATATATTATGTTACTTAATAACTTTGATTGCAAAAAACAAAAATAATGATATCTAAGACTCTGGAGTACATAGATTGTATACTATCATGAAATATAAAAGAGATACATATATCTATACAGTCAAATCCGGTTATATACCATACTTGAATGGTTTCTCGGTGATGCGTCCTCTCCTAGTAACATACTGCCTTTTATGTACTGTTTGGCTGGTACCATCATATTCAGGTGTGTGTGTCATATCCTTGAGCTGATCTTCCTCCTTCATTTGTATTCTAAGGGAGTTGTTATTATTGCCGTTGTCATCATATTGGTCATCATTGTTTATATCTGAAAAAGCTGAAAAAGAATCTAGGACTGGTGGGGGGGATAAAGGTTTTAAATAAAAATCTTTTAGAAAAATTTTTAAAACAAAAAATTGAACAAAATAAAGTAACTAAATATAAAATTGAAAATCTACCTAGAAATGATTGGATAAATAAAAATATAATACAGAATATAACGAAACGTAACCTACTATGGAGTAAACTGAAACAGGATCCTAATAATAATGAATTGAAATTGAATTTTAAGCAAGAGAGAAATAAAGTTGGAGAGATTATAAGAAAAACAAAGGACGAATTTTATTATGAAGGTTTTACTAAATGTTTAAATAATTCAAAACGTATGTGGGATTTAATTAATTCTATTGCCATTAATAAAATTAAGAATAGCAGTGCTCCTCCAAAACTCGTCTTTAACAGTAAAACTATTACCGAAGGAAATAAAATATGTGAGTGTTTTAATCAATATTTTTTATCTATAGGCACAATTTTAGCAAAGGATATTCCACTTAAATACCACAATAATAATATCATTACCGACAACTTGACATACAACATTACGAACAACTTTTGTACTTTAAAACCGTGCACTACTACGGAAGTAATAAACATTATTAATAATCTAGATACAAATTGTAGCACGGGAATTGATGGGATCACTGTAAAAGCACTCAAACGAATTAAACATCTTATTGGGGAAAACTTAAGTCAGTGTATAAATAAATCAATCGAAGATAACTGTTTTCCTGATAATCTTAAAATTGCAAGAGTCACCCCATTATATAAATCAGGCAATCATTCTGATCCTGGCAATTATCGGCCTATCTCCGTGCTGCCAGTTGTGTCTAAAATATTTGAAAAAATTATTCACGTGCGACTGAATGAACATTTAAGTAATGTTAATATTCTTAGTGAAAACCAATATGGATTTCGTTCTAAATCTGGAACGCTGTCTGCTACTTTAGATCTAGTTACTAAAATAAAAAACAATATAGATAATAAAAATATAGTATTAGGTGTATTTATTGATCTAAAAAAGGCTTTTGATACAGTTTCACATTCATTGCTATTACAAAAAATAAAAAAGATTGGTATATTAGGACCAGCTTATAAAATTATTGAATCATATCTTACAAATCGTAAACAAATTGTTAAAATCAATAATTTCCAAAGTAATTTAGCGCCTATTACATGTGGAATACCACAAGGTTCAATTCTAGGGCCTCTGCTTTTTTTAATATACATTAACGACATAAATCAGTTGCCAATTTCTGGAGAAATATCACTGTATGCCGATGACACATGCTTATTTTATTTCGGAGAATCAATTCACTCTCTTATAAAAACTGCCCAAAACGATTTAAATGTCTTAAACGAATGGCTCCAGTATAATTTACTCACTATGAATGTCTCTAAAACTTCATATATGATTTTTGCAGCAAAAAACAAACCCATACCATCTTATGAAGAACTTAAAGTTAATAATGAAAGCATTCGACTATCAAACGCTGAGAAATATTTAGGTTTGATTTTAGATAAAAACTTGACATGGCGCCCTCACATAGATTCCATACACTCTAAAATAATTTCATTAACTGGGGCTCTTCGAAGATCAGTGAGCTATATACCACTTAGAGTCAGAAATATTATTTATAACACATTAGTTAAACCTAAACTTGAATATCTCATAGAAGTATGGGGTAGCGCAGCAAAAACTAATATAAAAAATATTCAGATTTCTCAAAATAAGCTTCTTAAAATCTTATTTCACATGAATTATCGTACACCTGCAAAAATTGTTTATGGAAAGACAAAAATACTATCAATAAAACAAATGTATCAATATAAAACATGTATACTTATCCGAAAAATAATAACAAACACCTTGCACTCACAGCTCACATTTAAAATCAAATCTCACTCACATCGCACTAGAAGTAGAAATAAATTAGAGTTACCAAAAACTAGAACTAAATACGGGATTAAAACGATACTTTTTGAAGGAGCACAGCTATACAATTCGTTACCTAAAGATGTAGAAGATGCGGCATCGATTAATATATTTAAGAAAAAATTAAAGAAACACATAATGTCTAAAGATCTGTTTTAGTAGCACTATTGAATGATTTAGTTACATAAGTTTTTTATTATATAATTTTCCCTATTTTAAGTGAACTATTGTTCTTTTTTTGGGAAATAAATGTCTTTAAACCTAAATATTGAACATGTACTACTTTCTTCTGTGTTGGTTTCTTTGTATTTTGAATTTCATAACAAACTGATCCTATCTTATTAATAATTTTGTATGGTCCCTTGTATTTTGGTGTCAATTTATGGTCTTGTGGTTGGGGCCATGCATATAAAACATATTCTCCTTCTTCAAAATTATGTTGTAATTTTTTTTGGTCATACTTTACTTTACTTTTGCTATGTTGATCTTGTATTCTAATGATAGCCTTTTGTCTCGCCTTTTCTAACAAATCTAACTGGTGTGTCCGGTCCATGTTTTCCTGAATGGTTCCAATATGAATTTCATTTGGTGGAATTCTGGGGTGATATCCATGTAACAAGTAGAATGGTGAATAACTTGTGGTCTTTTGTCTTGATGTGTTGATGGCTAACAATGTATTTGGTAATAACTTATCCCACTCTGTACTGTTTTCTAATGCCACTTTAGTTAAGGTTGCAATTATGGTAGCATTTGCCCTTTCTATCAAACCATTGCTCTGAGCAGTATATGGTGTAGTCGGTAGATGTTGTATTCCATATTTTGTGAAAAACTTTTGCATTACTTGACTCATAAAGCATGGGGCTTTGTCTGAAATGTATGTCAAAGGTGGACCATATACATATATAATATCCTTTTCTATGGTATCTATAACATCTGTTGTCGATAAAGAACTTGTAGGTTTAGCCATTATATATCTAGTCGCATGATCTATATGTACTAACATGTATAGGTTTCCTGAAGTGGTCTGTGGTAATGCAACTATATGATCAGCTGATATAACCTCAAATGGTGTGTTTGGTATTGGTCTATTTCCCATTAATCCATATGCAAATTTTGTTCTTCTATTTGTACTTGCACATATTAGACAGGCTTTTGTGTAATTTTTAACATCTTTGTGCATGGATTTCCACCAATACTTTTGTTTGATCCTTGCTAAAGTTGATTTCATGTCCAAATGTCCACTTTCATCGTGTGCTAATTTTAATATTGAAGATCTTAAACTGTGGTATTACAACTTTCTCCTTGTTGAAAAGCTCTTGATTGTCTATATGTAATAAAATACCATTTTCTAACTTGTATGTTTGTCTTATTTGTTTTAAGTGATTTGTTGTTGGTTTTTGACTTAATTTTGTACATATAACTTTAATGAAATTGTCTTTATTTTGCGCTTGTTTTAATTTTTCTTCATTAGTTGATATTATCATCATACATAGTTCTTCTAAAGGATATCTTGACAAATGATCTGCAATACAATTTTGTTTACCCGGTCTGTGCACTGGTGTGAAGTCAAATGGTGCTAAGTCTACTACATATCTTGCGAATTTTCTGTTCATTTTTGATTTATTTATTACATATGCTGTCGTATAGCTGTCCGTGACAAGTGTGAACTTGGTGCCTAATAAATATATTCTAAATTTTTGTGTGATAGCCCAGTGTACTGCTGTTACTTCGAGTTCATTAATGTGATACCTTGTCTCTGTGTCTTTTAAAGAACGGCTTGCATATTCTATCACTTTTTTCTGACCATTTTGTATTTGTAACAAACACGCTCCAATTCCGCTATAGGAACTGTCAGTTTCAACAATAGTTTCCTCTGCGTTCTGTTTAAAGTATGCTAATATTGGTGAAGATGTTATAAGTGATTTTACTGTTTGAAAAGCTTCTTGTTGTTTATCTGTCAATGTCAATTTATTTTTCTTTAGATCCTGTTTATTTTCTATGGTCATCTTTGAGGTTTGTTTCAAAATGTCAGACAGTGGTTTTACTATAGATGCATAATTTTGAATATATTTCCTGAAAGTATTTGCAAATCCTAAAAATGATCTAATTTCTGATAACGATTTCAAAGTGTCATACTTGTTAACTGCAGCTGTTCTTTGCGGGTCTGGTTTTTCTTCATTGTAACCAACTATTCTTCCAAAAAGTGGTAGTTCTGTCGCTATAAATACACATTTTTCTTTGTTAAGTTTTAATTTCTTTTCACGTGTGGCAATAAATACTTGTTCTAAAATTATCAACAATTTCTCAATGCTATTAGCTCCTCCTGAAATGTCATCATAATATAATCGCACTCCTTCATTATACAAATGTCCATATGTTAAGTTAATGACTTTCGACATAATTGCTGGACCTCCGACCATGCCAAACATTACTCGCATAAATTCTATATGATGATCCTGTGTGATAACAGCTGTTTTGTAAATATCTTCCTCTCTGATTTTAATATTGTGGTAGGCATGATAAATATCAAGTTTAAATTTGTAAATAAATTGTGAAATTATGAGTATTATATCTTCCATTCTGTCTATAGGTTGTACATTTTCTTCTGTAATTGGGTTTATTGTTTTTGAATAATCTACAACAGGTCTAAATGGGGTTGTACTATGAAATGGCTGTTGTACAACAAACATTGGTGCCGCATAAGGGGAATCTGAATGTCTACATATCTTTTGTTCTATCCATTGATCTATTGTTTTCCTTAAGAATTCACGTTCTGGCTGTGGAAGTCTGTATGGTTTACATTTTATTGGAATGTTGTGTTTTAAATTGATTTCTAATTCTACATCTTGAAATTCTCCTATGTCATTACTGTCCCTTTTAAAAATATCTGAATATTTATCAACTAATTCATTAATTTTGTCTTGATCTTCCATTGAGACTGAAATTTCCTGTTTATTAGGTCCTGGGATTTTCATACAACATGCTATCGAAGTGTCTTCTTGTACTGAATTAGTGAAATACTCTGTATGAGTAGGTGTAATTATACATACCCTGCCATCTGGTTCATGTATGATTCTTGCATAAACTGCGTGTTGCCAGTCTTTACCTAGTATCATATCTACAGGTAAGTTGTCACAAATTGCTATCTGAGGCATAATATAATCAATTCTTCCCACCTGAAGTCTTGCTGTAATCCATCCAAAGGGTGTTATCATATTGCCTGCTGCCTTATATGAGCCTTTTTGCCATGGATATACTTGCAAATCACTTGGGAGCAACTTTTTATCAACCAATGTAATGACTGATCCTGAATCTGGGAGAGCTGTCAATGTTATGTCACTGTTAAGGGTTACTGGAATTAAAGTTACACTTGGTTCATTAAATTGTATGCAATTAACTTGTTTTTCCTTCTGTTGGTAATTTTTTGTGCTTGCCGAAGTGCTTGGGGTACTAAAATGGTTAGTATGTGGTTTTGTGACTACTTTTTCTTTTGGATTCTGTACATGAGATTGTTGACCTTGCATATCACAATTATATGAAACATGTCCTTTCTTTTTGCATCGAAAACAGGTTACTTCTTCAAGTTTATCTGTGCCTGGGTTATATTTTGGTATGAAACTACTTTTAGGTCTGTCAAATGGTTTACTTACTGATTCATAATGCTCGGTCATCTTACGCTGTACCTTCCTGATGTTGTCCATAGCTGTTGCATGTGTGATAAGGTCCTCAACGTTTTTACAACAATGAGTTGCTAAAGGCGTTGACCACTGCATATCCTGGATTCCTTCTAAAATAAGTGATACTCTATCTGGCTCTGGAATTATACTGGGAGATTTTTCAAGCATAGCATTTTTGACATATATGTATTCGGTTATGGTTTCAGTTAAGCGAAGTGTTCTTTTACTTTGGTATTGTATGAATTCAGCAAATGACATTCTTATTTTAAATCTATCAATTAATTGTTGCTTCCATTCTGACCAAGATTCAATTTTTTTACCACAAACTGTGTTCCAATTATAAGCTTGACCTTTCAATCTCATAGATGCATTTACCATTGTCAAATTATCAGACCAGTTAGCTAAAGCAGCGATGCGTTCGACTTGTTTTATCCATTCAGAAGCATTTTCAAAACGATTGCCACCAAAAAGAGGTATAGCTTTGCTTGTATCGCTGGTTGAGAATACTTGAAATGTAGGGGACATATTTTTAACAATTATTTCCTGTGTTTGTGCCAATTGAGTCAAAACTTCGGTTAAGGTTGCATTGTTACTATTGCTAGACATACCTGGGTTTGAAAAAGGAACGCTCCGTGCCTGTAACTCTAAAATTTGTTGTCTCATGGACTCCATTTCTAAAACTTGAGATGCTCTTCTAACCTTTTCTTCTTTTAACGCTTCCAATGTACCATTCTCTATTTTTGCCTTGTTGTCTTGTATAATTCGTTTAATTAAGTCTTGCTTAAGGCCACTTGTTGGCAAATATCGTAATACCAACTCTTCCTTTAATTGTGCCACCGTGTAATTTTGATAGTTTTCTTCTTCTATTGCTTCCATTATTATATATTATACTTTATTTGTGTCTAAAAATACCTGAAAATAGTACCTGAAAAACCCTGCAGACAGTACCTGAACGTGGTACTCGCAATTAATCGTATTGCGTGCTACTTTGCATGAAACGTATGCTTTCTTTTCACAATCCGGCTACATCAGGTTTTTAATTATTACTTTTTAATTTATTTTACTTCATTATTGCTTCTTATTGCATATTCTATCGAAACTTTACTTTATTTTCACTTAAACGTTAACATTTACTATTTATTTTTAATTAATTTGTCGCAGCGCCATGATAGGGTGGGCTAATCAAACAACGACATCTTGGAAGTATTGTATTCTTCATAAAGCTATCTCATTCTAACATTACACTTATTTGCTATATCTATCCTTGTCTAGGGTGTTGCTGTATTAAAATATCAAAAACTATTACTGTTCATCCTAAATATAAATGTTGCCCTTACAATATGACATTGCTTCCCCTTATCCATGGCCCTGTTGAAGCCATTACACCTACAGAAGTTAAAACCGCTATTACTGCAATGAAAAATGGCAAAGCTACAGGACCTGACGAAATACCTGCAGAGCTATGGAAAAGAGCAGGTACTAACGGTGTACATTGGCTAACAAATCTATTTAACCTTATTTTATCTAAAGGAATTATACCAGATATGTGGATAAAGAGTAGAATGATACCATTATATAAAAATAAAGGAAATATAGCGGAGCGTGGAAGTTACAGAGCGATCAAGTTGACGTTACATACCCTGAAGATCTGGGAAAGAGTATATAGTAGTCAAAAGACTTTACAATCTCACGACCACCTCATCAAACCAGTGTGGCTTTACTGCAGGAGTGGGTACTACAGATGCTATACATACGTTGCGGATACTGATGGACAAATACAAATCCCTTAAAAAGGATCTGCATATGGTCTTTATAGATTTGGAAAAAGCCTTTGATCGAATACCGCGGCAACTCATATGGCAAGCACTCAGAGCCCAACAAGTGCCGGAACAGTACGTAAGCATCATACAAGACATGTATAACAATGTGACCACCTAAGTTGTTTCACCTGCTGGCATGAGTAACAGCTTCGAAGTGAAAGTCGGAGTTCACCAAGGGTCTACCCTAAGTCCTCTGCTCTTTAATATCGTCATGGAATACATCACCAAAGATCTTCAAAAACTGGTCCCATGGATACTTCTATACGCAGATGATGTAGTTCTAATAGAAGAATCCCCGTCAGAACTTCAAAGGAGCCTTGATGCATGGCGGGTAGCACTGGAGAGTAAAGGTCTAAGAGTGAGCCGACAGAAAACTGAGTATATGCACTGCAACTTTACCGAAAGTGACGTACGTATACTTTCCCCACCCACAATCAAGGGCAAACCCTTAAATAAGGTCGAGGAATTCAAGTATCTCGGGTCCGTTGTAAACACTAAAGCCAATATTGAAAGCGATATTCAAAATAGAATAAACGTAGGTTGGCTTAAGTGGAGATCTCTCACTGGTATTCTTTGCGACGCAAAAATACCAATTAAAACCAAGGGCACCGTGTACAAACGGGCTATAAGACCGGCTCTGCTCTACGGATCTGAATGTTGGGGTATGAGAAAGGGAGATGAACAGAAAGTACATGTCACCGAAATGAAAATGTTGCGTACCAGACCACTGGAGGTGTTACTCGATCGGACAGAATTCGGAATGAGTATATCCGAGGCACTTTTAAAGTTGCTGATATACGTCATAAGATGCAGGAAGGTCGATTACGCTGGTATGGTCATGTAATGCGCATGGATAAACTACACATGACAAGACGAGTAATGGAAATAGACGAGGGCAAGATAGGCAGAGGTCGCCCGCCAACAACCTGGACTAGAACCATTTCCAAAGATATAACGATGCTCGGCCTAACGCCAGAAATGACTCAAGACCGTAGAATGTGGAAATCGTGTATCAGGAGGGCCGACCCCAAATAGGGAAAGTGCCAGGGGAATGATGATGATGATGATGATTAACGAGTAAAATTTAATAACGAGTAAAAGCGAAAGGACACACACACTCATCACGAAATATCAAAAACTGCTTGATGTATAATGATAGGTAGAGGTAGTTTATAGTTAGAAGTCCGCTAAGGCCGGATTTTGCGACAGGGTCGGATGAAGTTGGTCTAAGGGCCTTCGCAAGTTTGTATGAAAGTCTTTCGTTTCTTGTGCTGAAAACATTAAATTTAGCCGGTAGTACCTAGGGACGGGGGGTACCTAGGGTAGGATCCCGCGGGAAATGCTAGTATTAAACCTGGAATACGTAGAGATAAATAGGCTACTTTTATCCCGAAAAATGTACGGCTCTCGAGGAAAAAAATAATAGTCCATGCGGTTGATTTCGCGGGCGTTTGCTAGTCGACTATAAGGGAAATTACAAATACACTTAGTTAAATATACAAATTAAATGTAGATATCTTTAAGATATTTTTGGACTCCGTAAGTTTCACATTTTTAGGTTCAGGTCAAGTAGCTAAGTAGGAGAAAATAAAGTTACTTTCTTATTCTGCAATTAATAGCACTAGAATAGCGTCTTATTTTTACTATAATACAGTTAAAATATAAATAAAATTACATGCCAGCAAATTATTCACTCAGAAAACATTAATAAAAGTATGATAATTATTAGTAATATCATACTAAAATAATTAGTTTGTAGGGAAAATATTACATCAAGTTGTGGAATATCGCTAGCTATCCCTATTTTTGACTGTCGAGAGCCGAGCGCTATCAGTTTATACATAGAGACCGTGGAGTTAACACGTCCGTACTCTATAAAGACGAAAGTATTCGAACTTTTACCAACTTAAGAAAGTAAAATAATTTAATCTGTGTAATAAAATAACTTTTAAAACAATTTCCTCTTGTGATTACAATTGTTTGAGAATTTAATCTAATTCCAGCTGTGGTTTTCCGAGCTTTTGAGACTTTCAAAAGTTTTTGTGTGAATAGACTTGTATAATTAGAAAAGCTTCAGTTCGTCGGTTATCAACTTTAGTTTTTTTCTAAAGGTAAGTAATTTTTTGTTTTTGTTCCGGTTTTTTTTACCAAATTTTTCATTTTTAATATATTATCTAAGTACTAACAATCAAGTTATAATTAGGTACAAGTTTATTTCTTTATATTCAATAAGTCAAATAATTACATTTAACTATTAATCTATACATAATAAAATTTCAATTGAATTGAATCTGTACATAAAAAATGTATTTTTGGAAATTTTGTGAAATCGTCACGAATCGATCGAAAGGCCCGATCCATAGTTTTTGGATTTAATATGAACTTACATATTATATAATTTAATGAAGTAAATACGTTATCATAACTAATAATATTTAACCTATATACTAAAACTTAAAATTTAACTGGAAAGAAATGCAAAGTAATTAAAACTATGAATTAATTAACACAATAAAAGTTTACTCTTTATGAAGGGTGGAGCTAATAGACTGACACTCCCTCTGAATTAATATTTAAAAAGTATATACTTTATCTATACTACGAAAAGAAAAACAAATGATAAGAAAAAATGGGGTTTTGTTTATTTGTTAATCACTACATAGTATAAAACAAAGTCGTTTTCTCTGTCCCTATATCCCTATGTATGCTTAAATCTTTACAACTATGCAACGGATTTTGATGCGGTTTTTTTTAATAGATAGAGTGATTCAAGAGGAAGGTTTATATGCATAACTAGCGGAACCCGCGGCTTTACTTGTGCTAAATGCAGGGAAGAGACCGAGCGAAGCGAGGGCGAGTCGCTAGTAATTAATAAATTAAGAATTATCTGAACCGATTTAAATGAAATTTAGTAAACAGATAGATTAAGATCCATGGAGGGACGTAAGATAGTTTTTATCCCGTGAATCCGTAGAGAAAAGTAAAGGGGGTTGAAACTTTTTTGTATGGGCAATAAATTTTTTCTCGACCAAGGGATATTTATAGTTTTATGGTTTCTATTCCATAATAACCTTTAAAACGCACCCGGGGAATAACCGAAGCTTAGGAGTGTGAGTCGCTATTCTTAGTAGTATTATAAATGCGAATGTTCGTTACTCAATTATGCCAGAATGGCTGTACGGATCGGGATAAATTTTGGCACAGAGATAGATTATAGTCTGGAATAACGATTTTTTGTTAAATATAAGGTTCCCGTGGGACATATTTGTTTTTGTTTTTCACTACGAACAAACCCAAGCAAAACGAGGGGTAATCGCTAGTATATAATATTTATTGCAGGGTAAATTACCGGATTATTATGATCCGAAATTGATTTTGCAGGAATAATTCACTTTTCTCGTATTATTATATGACACTAACGTATGACAGAAATTTCCTCGACAAGGAAAACGTAGTAATAAAGGAAAGCTATATCAATTATTAGTATGGGAGCTAAGCTATCTACTTAATGCACTGGATAACTATTGAAAATGAACATGACTGTCCGAATGTAGTTTTTGTAATGAAAAATTTTCTATGACTAACATCAAGAAGAAATTGAGTTTCCGAGTAGTGTAAGGGTATTAAATCGTCTACTTACGAGTATATTTAAACCTTTTTAACGACTACTTCTATACGACGGCGATTAAAAATAATTCACCATATTCGGTTTGGTAGACTTCAGAAGATGCCTTTCAAGAAATTGTTAAGTTCTTTCAGACATTCTTCTACAATTCTTCCCCATAGGATAAGTATTAATCATTTAGTTCACCGTATATTAAAATATTATTTATGCAAATCACGGTATTTGAACCTGCTTTCTCTCTATTTCTCAAGCGAGACCGAACTGGGCTATCACTGTCTCTCTATCATTCACCAGTCCCCTTACTACTTATTTCTATTTCTAATAGGTATCTAATATTTAAACACAAGCAAAATCTGCGACATCATCCGTGTATAAAATAACAAAAACCAAAAGCCTCGGCTTTATTTACGACATGATACAGTACCTATTATTTTGATAGCCGAAATAAAATTTCAACAAAATGTTTACTCAATTCTTTCTTAGGTATACGCGAATACTTGACATTATATATGAAACTTTTTTCGGATTTTGTCGCGGATTTATTTAGATTTATATTATGGGACAAATCCTAATAAATCCGCGAAAAAATGTTTACTATATGCACAAGATCTTTAACGGCCAGTTTCTATAACCTATCTACCGATAGACCGGTAGTTACTTTCATACTATTTTGACACATTAAAAGTTACAACCTGTCAAAATCGTATGAAAGTATCTACCGGTCTATCGGTAGATAGGTTATAGAAACTGGCAGTAAATAACGATTGTGAATGGTAGAGCACCTGGCGCGAGCGTAACTTGTTTGTTTTTTTATTAATTGCTTTGCTGTTAAATTTAGTTGATATTCAATAGCAAGTTTAACATTTTCTAAAGATATTACGATACTTGAACGTTTTTAAAATTAAAAAGAAAATAGCCACCGTATAAAACGGGAAACAATAAATACATTAGGACTTTATTTGCCATATTAAAAAACGTAATTAATTCAAATCATCATCATCATCAGCCCTTTTTGAGGTCCCACTGCTGGGCACGGGCCTCCCTTAGTACGAAGGGGATCAATTAATTCAAATAATTTAGGTAACTTATAATTTTCTAATAAATAAACGTACCTTAGTTACTTCTTATAACATTAGCTATATACGAGTGAAGGTCACGTCAAAAGCAGTCCAGCCGTTTCAGAGATTAGCCGGAACGAACAGACTGACAGATAAAAATATTAATAATTGATTCTTTGATGTAAGTACCGTATTTTCTTTATTTGTATTTAGTAAAAAGCTGTTAATTTGAAATTACAAACGTACACTTCAATTTTATTTACATGTACTGATAACGCAAACAAAAGCTTCTCTTTAGAAAGTCTAATGAGTGCTCAAGACTTTACATGCGGGCTCGTAATAGATATTCAGAGTTTAACAACTTAGTCAGCGGCAGATACTTAAAGGGTGATGGCTGAGTTGCATAACAAGTACGTATTTCCGTTTTGTGGGGCATATTAAGCTGTCACCGGGGTTGATACCGATTGATTGAACTCGTTAAATCATGTTAGAAGACTCTTAGAATCCTCTGAAACTAAATATAGAAGTTTTATCGTCTTGAATAAATCTACAACACAAAAATCAAAAATATATAGGTAAATCATAAAAAAAGTCATTGTGTGTGACTGTCTGTTTGCATGCAACAGATTTAGATTCAATTTTCACTAGTACTCGTAACTATAAACAAGGATTATTTTGTTTGTTTTGTGAATATTTTGACTAAACTGACTGAGTATAGATGGTGATTAGTCAAAGAACTATACGATACAATAACAATAACTAACGCTGACTAAACCTTTAAATTCACATCATTATACTAAACACTACACCAGAAGAAGTAGGTTTAAAAAAGTTAAGAAACGTCCACATATGGAATATGAGTCTATCTCGTAAAATACGTTCATAGTAACTTATTTTATTTGACTACGGTGAAGAAAAAAGGAATGGTAATGATTTTGACAGTCTATGTATGTATTTATTTTTGTATGTTCCACCGCAGCACCTAAATATCTATAAATCTACATCAAATGTAGCCTTAAGACAATAATTAAAAAAAATATTACAAAACTAGTATTTGTTCGCGGAGTTACATGCTTAATAACTGATCTATTTGCATTTAAAAAAATACTTAAATCTACTGAACTTACTGCTTAAAGAAGTAACAAACAAACATTAGTATTTATAATTTAAATGATATCAACTGTACTATGACTAAGAAGCTAGACGTTTAGAGCAAGTAATAAATAGAGCTGATACTATAATAATGGAAGTATAATTTATATATACATTTGTATGTACTCGTAGTTACCGATCTGACCTTCGCGGTTTGACATATTCGCGTTCAATGTTAAAAGTGGCTAAAAATAATTGAATTGTTGTTAAAATATTAATTAACACGATGCTAACTTTGAATAAATAATTAGAAAGCTATTAGGCTTAATTAAGCTCAAAAAGTTAGTCAACGAGTTAATCACCTGAGTGAATTTTGTCGATGTACACATAATGTATATTTTCTTTAAAATATTCATCTCCAATAAACTTTATGGTAATAATCAGATATTTCACTTCATTTGTGGCTTGTTTGAGCTGACTGACATGACTCTATCACTTATATCTTGTATTCAGCCCTTTTTAACGTCCCACTGCTCGCACGAGCCTCCCTTCAAAATGAGGGGGATCAGGCCACAGTCCACAACGCTGGCCCAGGGCGGATTGGCGGACTTCTCATGTCTTTCAAAAACTTGCTAGGTTCCCTCAGACATGCAGGTTTCCTCACGACGGTTTTCCTTCACCATATGATATATCTTATGCAATTTATATTGTGGCTAGTTGATTTCGATGAGTGTGTTATCATCACATAATATTTAATCAAAATCTGTTTAATGGTTTTTTCGTAATGCGATCATAGACAGACAGACATAATTGTTAAAACTATGAATTCGCCTCTGAATAGTTAATTGTAACCATTTTAATGACATTTAAAAAAATATATAATGTACAGATTTGACTCAGAATTCTACATACCAACACTTGTAAAATAGCGTCCATCTAAATGTCTCAATATTGAATGGATAATAGAAGGATTTGCAAAATAAAATTTACAATTATTCATA
Source organism: Boloria selene (assembly GCA_905231865.2). Classification (NCBI taxonomy): domain Eukaryota; kingdom Metazoa; phylum Arthropoda; class Insecta; order Lepidoptera; family Nymphalidae; genus Boloria; species Boloria selene. Next base: position 2,196,855 of record HG993145.1, read on the forward strand.
AGGAAATGGGATTTCCATATCATTATGCATTATATTATAAGCTTTTCCTCGGTTATTTCCTTCATTAACATTTCTTAATTTGCATCTTATTCTCTAGTAAACAATATTATGATACGATTTAAAAACATTTTTATTTATACTTATTTTCAAAATTCAATTCAATTCAATTTTTTAAAATTCATTTAAAGTCATGAATAGAGATGAAATGTTTCTATAAAACATGGAGTAACTCTTTAGTCTATTTATTATAATACTTACACAAAATACAGCTTTGTTATTTGGATTTAGATAATTATATGTGAAACGACATGGCTTTTTTTCGTTAAAACTAGCGATTCCTTGCTTCGCTCGGGTTTATTTTTACGTAAGCTGTAATGGTAGCCTTCCTATACATACGGGATATACGATAGTAGTTCCTGAGATTGGTGTATTAAAACCAACAAACGAACTATGTCTCTTTATAACATAATAGTTTAGTAATAGTACAGAGAGGAAGTAAAAGGGAAAAATATTTGTAGGGTTGCGTACTTCAAAAGGAAACACCGTAACCAATATAGGATTATTTTGATGTCTGTCAAGACCATATATTTTATTTTAATGTTCAATTGAATTTATAACATAGCAATTTAAATACAAAAATTAATAAAAAATACATACATTGACTATTTCCTGCCAAAATAGTATTACTCTTTGCCTTTTCCATATCATTTTGGATATACAAGTCATTTTTTAGCAGTTACATCATACAGTGTGAGAAGGGCGGTAAAATGAGGTGACATAATTTTGCCATTTACTATGAAAAATGTGTACACTCTTACTCTATATGTAAATGGGATAAGAGAAAAAAGTTCAGTTTCTTTAAAGTATCTTTTTACCCGACTGTCAACGTTTTTATGCGTATCTTGTATGAACATACTTAATATGTACCTATATAAGTATATACAAAGAAAAATTGAAGTGTCTGTTTTTAATTTCAATTTAATAGCTTTTCACTAAATACATATAAAAGTAAATAGGGTACTTATACGAAAAAAATAAAAAGTGTGTGTGTACAAAGTACATATGTCAGTAGTAAAACATTTAAAAAATGAAAAACGTTACAATCGTTTTTTTCTGAGTATCACTGGAACGTGCTCTTTTAACAACTAGATGGATATACACATTATTTGTATTTCAATTAATTTTGTCATTACTTAATGGAGAGCAAATTAAATTAGATATGCTGGGAAATTGTAACACAGCGCTATCTAGTTCCGTGGTAAGCTATGAAGGAAGCTTGTGTTACGGATACCAGATAGTTCATATACTACATATGTAAGATTGAATACATACATATTATAAATATAAACACCTATGACTGGAGTACAAACGTCCGTTTAACAAATTAATGTTTCCAGCGGGACTCGAACCCGCGACCGCTGGCGTAAAAAAGTAGGGTCATTACAAATTGTGCCAAACGTGTGGTTTTGAATTAATAGAATATTTTGGCTTACAAATGAAAATATTTCGTAATAGAAATGGTTTCAATAGAATGTTTTAAGGATTGTGTGAGTTATGAATTTGTTTCAAAGCGTTCGATGTCTTAATTTTCCCTCTGAATAACACCTGCCAGGAAATATAAAGCCATTTTATTACCCTGTGCTGTATAGTAGCTCTAATACCGGTATTGTCATAAATAAAACATAAAATCTATTTACAAGTAGTTACATACACATAACACGAAAATTATTTTTATTATTATGAAATACTGCCAATTTTTTAATATTCTTATTATTCATAGGGATTGTCTCGGTCATATGGCAGCTATGGATATCCTAGGTTCAATTCCCGGTAAGCTTAATAAGCATTTTAAGCTTTTCTGTCAAAAAGTCTTTTCTGTCTTTTTGAATGAAAAGAGATTAGAATATTTTCGAGAGACACATCTGTTCACTGTAATATTTCTAGGATATAATCCAATCATGAGGATATTGTTAAAACTGTAAACTTATCCGTTTTGATATCTCCGTATAATTAGAATCATAGAACATAAAGATACTTTATAGTCAGAAGATACTTTTAGCGAGATACTATGTAAATAGTATCCTTCAGACAAAGTAAGGCAGGATTGGACGACTAGTTACTTATAAAGGCTTCAGCAATATTGAAATCACAATAACAATAACGCCTTCCATAAAACAAACTTTACAATGGAATTAAATTTCCTTTGAGATTTCGTAACTGAAAAAGGTCGTAAATAAATGTTTATGAAGTGAATAAACTTTTTGTTGTTATTTTTACTTATAATCGATTTGTGTTTTATCAAACTATCAAAATTAATTTTAATTAATATATATAAAATTGTGCATTAAGCGATTTTTAAGCGTCCCACTGGTCACCATTAGAAAAACGGGTTTTATATAGAAAATATTGCTAGTTTCTCTTACACGATGTCATAACCAACTATTTTCTACAAGTGTGGTATGCGTTAATACATTTCTCAACAATAAAAAAATCTTTCGAAAACTTGCTCCCTCAAACATTGACGATATTTTTCTTCACCATAAGTCAAGCACTAGTCATGGTAGAAATTATTCGCACATGAAAATATCAGAGGTGCGAGACCCATATTTGAATCCGCTTCACTTAGTTATCCAAGGGATCCTTTTACCACTAGGCTACCACTACCTGCCTGCATATAAAAAAATATTACATAATATAAGCAAAATAGAACCCATGAAAATTCACGCGGTATAAATAGTTTATGGGCGTGATGTAAGCTCAATCTGTTTCCACTGTAATGTGTTAAGACAGAATACGGTGATTAGATAAACGTACGCCTAATACTCCTTGAGGTAATAATTTGTTATAACGACAGACAAAATTAATGGCCTATAAATATGGCTGTTAGAATAAATAAATGGTGCAGATAAAAATTACAGTACGTATATTTAATTTAAGAATTTAGGTTTTAGGGGTTATAAGAGCACTTTGTTAGATGTAAGCAAGTAGAAATTAATATAATACACTCAAGTTTCAGTTATTTCAATCACATAGAGAAAATTAACAGTGTTTTTACATCATCATAATGTAATTTATAACATACAAACGATGTATGAATAACAAAATAAATCTGTCTTAGTAAAATTTTCATTTATAACCCGTAACATATTAATGACTTCCTCAGTTTTATAATAAATAACATAAATTCGTTAGAAACGTCTAAAAAAATTATTAAGTGTTTTCTCTACTGGAATAATAAGATATATCATAATTAAATGCATGGAATATGACTTCAAAAGTTGCTTTTATATTTTGTTTTTAAAATGATTTCAGTTTAATTAAATATGAATGTAAAGTAAATATTCATTATTCTTTACAATAAAGTTATAATTTTAAAAGTGAGACATATGTTATACTCTGCATATCACTACATAATATTGTAAGTTATAGCCGAAGGTAGCATAGTATGAGTTACTACAAATCATGTCAACCAAATCCGTCGGGTCGTTCAAGGGTGAAACAAAAACAAATACAAACACGTTCAACATAGGGAGAGAAAGAGGGAGAGAGAGAATGAGAAAAAGAGACAGCGTGAGATGGAAAGAGAGCGCACGTTGCGATCTCATCACATAAGAGTATTAAAATGCATAGTATATACTTTATAATTATTATCATAACAAATGAATATTGTGATGCATAACGAATTAATTTCAATATCGAATACGAGATTAACGTTTATATTTTACATTGTATTTAGATTATAAAGTTCAATAGATTTTAACGGAACATAATTTTGAATTGGGTGATTAAATCTACAGGCATTTGATAAAAACGTTCTGTATAGAATCTTATACTAGCTGTCAGTCTGTCTGTAGCATATTATTCTTCTGAGATATATTTTAAGGACATAGCTTCAAATCAATCAAATCAAAATATTTTATTCACCATAAAAATTGTTACAATTTCTTACTGAACGTCATGAGTCTACCACCAGTTCGGAAAGAAGAAACCTCTGACCTTGACGAGAAGAACTTGCGAAAGAAACTCAGCGGGACTATTTTTTATCTCTCTTTTCCAAATTAAATTGCGAATTAACAATAATTGTATATGTTAAAAAAAATATTTTTCATGCTTATACATAAAGTAAAGTAACTCGATAGCGAAAAAAGTATGCAATAGTAATTAATAGAAAATCAAAGAGAAAAATTAAAAATATTACTTTAATAACTAACGTAGAAATGTTTAGGTTACGAATTGATCATCCATTCTCAATCACTAGGTGCTCCCCATTGTACTATTATAAACACAAAACTATTTTCCTTCAAGCCAATCTCATTATTACTCTAAACACAAACTTTTCAACGAAGCGAGCGACTTCGGAAGAACCTAACCAAACTTGTACAAAAAATAAATAAAGTTTTCCGCCCTTCTTTGATGTAAATACTACGTAGTTTTAAAAGTGAAATTATGGAATAAGCCGAATAATAATTGTTACGAAATAATTATATCACTTACATTTGTATTGAGATACGAAGACGCTTCTAAAGAGGCCATTAACATTCAACTAAGGCATGATAACGTATCAAGATGATAGGTATTAGCAGATTAACCACTATCTAGCTGTTGACATTCCTTTTTGGGTATTTTGAAGATCGTACTCTACTCTAGTTTAATAATGTGAAATTCATGGTTTTAATTTTTTAAATTCATTCAATTAATCCATATTTAATGGCACATAGTATTTGGTGGTTATGCATACCATATGTCGTTATGTGAGACTCACTGGCTATAAGCCCTAGTACCTCGTATCAACTACTTGATAGATCTATAGCACAAGCCTCGTAGCTTACCATGCCATGGATAAGATAGTGCTGGGTTAATGTCCAGAAATACTAATGTAAGAATTACTAGTGATTGGGTTCCTTCCTAGGTCCCTGCCTTTGAAGTTTGTAGCACAAAAACTATGGACTTTCATACAAAGCGATAGCCTTTCAGCGACACCTCCTTAATCCGGCCCTGTAGCAAAATCCGTTCTAAGTGGATGCTTACTAAATAAAACCTACTTCCCTGCCAAGTTTGAATGATTAAGTGAGTCAGTGAGTGAGACCTTTAGCTTTAACCGTATATTTAGATTTATATTATTATTCATTAAAAGTAGAATTAAATAAAAAAAACTGAAATTTAATTCTATAGACTATAAATATATTAGATCTACAAATGTCAGAGTACTCTTTTTTCAGTATTATATAAAAGATCTGAACTTTCGCGTCAAGACTAGTTCTCAAATTAAAGATCGCACAGCGACATTTCTATCAGAAATAAAATCAGAAATTAAGTTGGTACAGACTGAAGGCGGTAAGCTCTGGATCTAGTTTCATCAAATACGTTGAAGTACAGTTGCGGACTGAAATAGGCTAATAATAAAAAAAATATAAGAGCTTGTATATTATATTAATATTATGTTTGTTCCTTTTTTATGTTGAAACTGCTGGACGGATTTTGATGACATATGGCACAAACTATGGCTTTTTCTATGTTGTACGATATGTTTATTCATACCATCAGTAGGTATACATGTGGTTCTCTAAGACTCAAAGGTTAGATTAGAACCTCACCTGTCTTAATGAGATCATCTATATACTTAATATTAAAATATAAAATTAAATTCTAAGTTCGTATTCAATCGAAACGAAGAAGGTAAGAACGAAGGTAACGTGATAGTTTTATAAAAAAAAATAGCAAGATGTATAGTCATAGAAGTAGAAAACATAAATAAACTTGTTCTATCAAATTCTCAACTATAAGTAAGTACGGCTTGCGTCTGAAACGTATGATTTTGAATATTTATGAGGAGCCTTCGATCAATCACTGGAAATTCATAAGAGATTTAGACTAAGAAATGCAAGAATGGAATTAATACTTATTTGTTTTAAAATGAAATTATTTATACATATAACAAAATTCTGTACATTCAATATAATAATATAATACAGGGCCTGAGAATATATAGTTACATATACATTCATTCAGTTACGTATACATTCATAATGAAATACTTGTGTATTTCACAAGTATTCAGTCCGACAGTCACTCACAAACACATAAACAAACACACATACACACACACACACACACACACACACACACACACACACACACACACACACACACACAAACACACATGGCACACTAATATGTATATTCGATGTCATCATATTTCATTATATAGCTTCCTATTTTTTTTTATAGTTGTTATAATAATACTTAGATTTTTGTTATGTTTCCTTACTTTAGTTTAATATGTGTAAGAAATTTTGTTGTCATACATGACGCTTGCGAGGTGGGCGTTAATAACTGCGACACAGTTTTATACTAATGCAGTTATTATCGTTATGTTGTTTCTGTCATACATGTATTAAATATTAAATAAGTAAAATAAATAAATAAATAAATAGTTTATTACGATTAATAGAGTATACTTCTTTTGATAGAACTTGTACTGTCAGATAGATTATTGTTTTGATGAGTGTTCGTCTAATAGTCGAAATTCAAAAATTTGATTATAATGAGTAAAATATTTGAAAGCCAGTAAGTACTTCCCACTAAAACCTACACTCCCCGTCTTAACGGGGCGTCGCAAGATCGCTTACGCGTTCAACTACGACGCCCCGACGCGACGGTAGTTATGAAGAAGCAAACCGCCACCAATGTGGTAGATTACTCACAGACTTACAGACTGACGTTTAATTTTAATAATGTAAAAATTACGATTCAAAAGAGCTTGTAAAAGTCTATTTGAATAAACAATATTTTGATTTGATTGATTTGATTTGAATGGGTTGCTCCACAGTCCACTGTACTAGCAGAGAAGTACTAGGAGTAACCCGCATGACACACCACCCACCGAAGTAGGCCACCTAAATGACGACACGTCACGACACGACTTGACGACTCGTTTGGCGCAGTTTGTAGTGACCCTACTTTCTTGCGCCAGCGGTCGCGGGTTCGAGTCCCGCTGGAGGCATTCATTTGTTAAACTCTGATGTTTGTACTCCAGTCACGGGTGTTTATATTTATAACATGTATGTATGTATTTAAACTTATATATGTAGTATATCAACTATCTGGTATCCGTAACACAAGCTTCCTTCGTAGCTTACGACAGAAGTAGATAGCACTGTGTAATAATCACCCAACATATTTATTTATTTATATTCATTTTAAATGTGCGATTATGCTTTCCCTATATTTCGGGTAAATTATGGGTAAATGGGAATTGTAAACATTATAATGCAAAATCAACTGTGGTTAGATTTACATAAATTACTTATGATGATACAATGTTAAATTCATGTTAAAGTTCAGTTAAGCGTGAACTAACCTAAAACTAACTGTAAACTACTAACTTTGACCAAGTATATACTAAGCAATATTAAAAAAAATATAAGAATAGGTATGACTAATGAGGGGGTAACATTTAAAAATGGGGCAAGTTACATTTTCTGAAGTAAAAAAAATGTATGTACCTATTCAGTCCTTTTTCAACGTTCCACAGACATATGTATATTGTTTATTTAATTATTATTATAATAACTGCATTAGTAAAAAACTGTGTCGCAGTTATTAACGCCCACCTGGCAAGCGTCATGTATGACAACAAAATTTCTTACGTCCTATAGCTACTAAATAATAATAGGTTAAATAATATAAAATAAAGTAGGTTTATAAGGTTTATAAGTACTCTTTAGATGTTCCGAAGAAATAAACTTGTAGCAAAGTTCGTTAAATGTGCACATTTATTGTTAGTTAAGTTTAAACTTTAAAACAAAATTTATGCGCTAAAGGTGTTTCTAAACTTTTTAATTGAGTGTAGTACTGTGTTCGTTGTGTAAATGAAATTGGGAAACAAGATATCTTATTGCTTACATTATACCTGCATTTTTTAGTCTTATAATACTTTACTAAGTTTACGTGAATAATATTTGACATTATAAATAAAATTATTTTTTTGAATTTTGTCGTAGATTTATTTTGATTTTTGATTCCCAACGATTCGAATGATTTACAGCAATCATGGTAAGAGGAGAAATCATGGAAAAGACTAAGGTTGATATCTCAGAGGTTTACATAGGTACTTGTTACAGACAGTGCCTACCTACAATTTTAAAAAAAAAGGTAATTTAATAATATTGCTATATTTATAATGCTTTTTAATTAAAATAGTATATAAAAAGTATATAAACTTCAAAGACGTCAAATACCTTAGACTCTCCCGTGACCATGATTGCTGTAAACGTCGGAAAACAAAAATCAAAATAAACCCGCGATAGAATCCGAAAAGATAGTTTCATTTATCATAGAACCCTGCTTTTTTAGCCACAGGATCACTATCAATCAAAGCACTCCGACGGCTTATCTACCGAGGCAGAACTAAACCAAGTATTTGCACCCAAAGCCCACTCAACGTTCCAAAAAGTTGCAAAGTTCTTGGCTTTACACCCACCTCGTTGACCCATAATTAAACCTCCCCATCGATGTTTGTATTTGAAAGTAATTTTTAACATCCGATTTGCGACATTTGGGATCAACAAAAATCAATATAACTTGTTTGGGTGTGAACGAATATTTCAACCCTTTTATTACATTTAATCGGATTACTGATGAGTGTGACGTATTGGCAAAATTAGAATATTGTGTAATACATTAGATATATTATGTTTTTTATAACTTACTATGTAACTAAAGTAGGCAATGTTTTTGTTCCTGCAAATTCTAAATGCACGTTTACCGAAAATGAGGAATCGTAGAAATGGTTGTATATGCAACTTTTATACTGACTACAATAAAAAGAAAATCGATAAAATATATGATAAATGAAATTTAAGTGTCTGTTTTTAATATTATATTAAAAAAAATATTTCTTACTAAACGCATATAAAACTATATTTTTGTCTGTGTTTTCATCTTTCTATTTGTTGTGTCCAATTTCCAAAACAACTAGACTCATTTTTGAAGGACTTTCACTGGTAAATAGCTGCTATTAAAAGGCGAAACTTAGAAAATTGTAATTTTAGAAAAAGAATCAAAATTACACACAAAAAAAACGAAGCTAAATTGAGTCGCTAGTAGGTACTATTAATAATATATAGTAATATCATATTACTAACAATTGAAATAGCAACAAAGCATTTTATGAAGAAAACTCAAACAGGATCCTAATATTTTTTGAGTGGGAATTGATGCATTCGTAAATCATAACAAAAGTAGACGTTATACGTACTTCTGAGAATAGTTTATAAAACCATATTTTTTGGGAATGTTTATTATTTTAACTGCGCTCGGTTTAGTTCGATTTCGTGCGGAAAATCGTTTATCATTGAGTCATAAATTTGAAATATTTGTTATATTTTTCCTGTATGCATATTCCATTGTAGTCTAAGATCTCATGTTAGGTCATTCTATTTTCAACTGCTTATTTAATTAAATATATTTTAAGGCAAAGGGGTTTCATAAGTTTTTTTACCAATATATAAATTAAACAAATTCTATATGAAACTACATTTTCGAACTTTATAGCGGATTTATTTTGATTTTTGGTTCCCGACGTTTCGAATGCTTTACATAAATCATGGTCACAGAAGAAACTAAGGTATTTAACATCTCAGGGGTTTATATACCTACTTGTTACAGACAAACGATCCGCGACAAAATCCGAAAAGATAGTTTAATTAACAAAATATTCGCGTAAACCTAAGAAAGTTAAACAATTTCTGTATTGAGATTTCTATTAATATCCAAAATCTTTTACCCAGCTCGCAGATAGGATTTTAGTTCCAAATCTGTGACTTAAAATACAATCAACATTACTATGCTTGACACTCAGCGCTCGATCCCAATATTTTTTCAAAAGGTATTTGGAAAATTCTTAAGTTTATAAATCATGATGTTGAAATTCAAAGGAGTGATGCTTTAACAATGAATGGTACACATCTAAAACTGTTATTTATTTTTATATCCGCTATATTTGAACCCATTTTCTGTAGAACTTTCAGCATACTTACTTTACATTCTCTTTGATACACAGTGTAGTATGTTCACTCCGATAGTGACCAACTAGGGACTGTATTAGTTTCTCAAAATCACTTATAAGCCTTTTAGCTTTCTAATATTTCTAGAATCTGGAATACATCTCTAAGGCTCTCACTATATATCCATACTTCCATTTCATCTAAATCTAATCTACATCCGCTAAACAGTTTTCTTCACATGTCTTTCGAAAACTTGCTAGATTTTCTCAGACAAGCAGGTTTCCGCACGATGTTTTCCTTCACCATAAGACAAGTGGTAATCGTGATAGAAATGAATCGCACATGAAAATGGTGACCCGAGACCCGGATTTGAACCCGCATCACTCGGTTATCCAAGCGAGCGCCTGTTACCGCTGTAGTTACCGCTGGGCTACCATTGCCACTTATTCCATTATTTTATATAAAGTAAAGCTTTTCATGTAGCACACGTGTATAGGGAGTACTTACATAAGCCGTATATTCCAGAGATGAAAATCAGTAGTATGCACTCCCATGAGGACGCTGCTGAGAGTATCTTTGTCTTATCACATAGATAGTAAATAATATACAGACAGTAAGTAGGGTTCTCAATGACCCATGGTCCCTAACGGTGATTTATAATTTTCATTAAAGGAGCTTGAAATCTACAGTATTTGCTATAAAATTAATTAATTAATATAAAAATTATAGTCTTATAATAGTTTCTTAGGTTTACGCGAATATTTGACATTATAATTGAAACTATCTTTTCGGATTTTGTCGCGGAATTATTTTGATTTTTGGTTCCCGACATTTTAAATGTTTACAGCAATCATCATCAGGAGACGGCTCTCCCGTCTCATAGTTTCATTTATAATAATTATAGTCTTATCACAGTTTTGGTACACTTGAAACATATTGTACTAATAGCACAGCTTATAGTGCATATAAATTTAATATTATAAAAATAAATCGCTGTACGTTTGTCTAATTGAAACTCAAAAGCGGATAGACCGATTTAATATTTTTTTGGTTTGTTGGTATATCAGGGTGGTTTAGGTCTAAAAAAATTGAGAAATTAAAACAAACTGGAAAATAATAGGAGCAGAGCATGAATGAAAAAGTTGCAAAAATGGGGGAAAAATATTTCTTTTGATTTTCAGCCTTTAGAACGAGAGCGGAGCCGCGGAAAGGGTTGTATATATAATACACACAAATACAAAGTTCATTACTTGCAGTGGGTTTGTAGTAAGACTAAAAAAAAACTACTTACTTATTAGTTTTATAGTTTTTTTAGAGAAATCTCAAAACTACAATAATACTACAATACAATAATACGAGTCATTTGAAAGTGAAAATTGCACAAAGAGCCAGCACTCACTGAAAATGAAACCATTCAGAAACAAAAGCAGAAGTTCTAAAAGTGTAACGTATATTTTGATATCTTAAAAGAATACAATTTCAGCTAGCTTCAGTCAAAACAAGTGGAATTTACTCTTTTATAAACTTAGGTGTCTTCAAAGGTGTAATAAATTATATGCGTTAGATGTGAAACCTTAAGAATACTTTTTTGAGTCCGATTATTTATTATAAGAATAGATAATCTTATAATTATAATGAAAACTAGAGTGACTGTTTTAATCAGCGATAGAAATTTTGTAAAGTTAACTAGCCAATAACTTCGCTTGAGCCAGATTCCGCTTCATACGATTTTGACAGGTTGTAACTTTTGATGTGTCAAAATAGTATGAAAATAACTACCAGTCATCGGTAGATAGAGTTATTGAAACTGGCAGTTAATTAAGCGTTTCAGAATGTAGGTGTAACATGCGTAGATACACATTACACATACAAACCTTTGCATACAATTTTTTTTAATCTAGTTCCAATACATATTTACATATTTATTTACTTTGCTCGGGGTCGTCCCTAGGCACAATTTAATTTTGAGCAGAACCCTAATCCTTTTTCTAAAATGAAAGCTGCCTAATTTACTAATTATAATATCAACTATCTGCAAGTAGAGCCTCGTCGAAATTTTATTAGCCCTTCGGAAATTAGCGGAAACAAAGAAAATTATTATAGATATAATGTTCTCCGACCGATTCCGGCCATGGCGGTCAATCTTATTGAGACTGGCCAACTGCGCAGGAGATATTATAGTGCACAAGTGTACGCGCAGACACAAGTGCACTCTCTATTCCTATCACTCTCATACTCCGGTGGGACGAATGTTCGACACGACCAGTGAGAGCTAAGGCGCAGGACCGACGGCTTTACGTGCTCTCCGAGGCACGAGAAAAATGAAAACGTGTATTATAGATACACATACATTGACGACACGCGTGGTGCAGTTTTGGTTCGGTTCCCGCTGGGGGCATAATTTGTTAAGCACGAATGTTTGTGCTCCAGTTATGGGTGTTTATATTTATATTATGTATATATTTAAACTTATATATATGTGCAGTATATCAACCATCTAGTATTCATAACACAAGGCTCGTACCTTACCGTGGAACTAGATAGTGCTATGTGTAAATGTCCCATCATATTTTTTTTACATACATACATTTACTAAAAAGTTATAAAGATAGTATAGTATATATTATAATGAAGTTATAAAGATACACTTCCATTTTATTTATCTGTATAGAAACGTAGTAAATTTCTTTTATACCTATAGGTATTATTTATTTATATATTAGTTGAATCGATTATCAAGCCTTGGTTTAGTCCCACATGCTAGTACATTACTTTTAATGATTTCCTTTTATTATTTTAATTTATATTATATTTAATTATTATTATCGGAAAAGTAGAAACGTAGTAAACTCGTAATAATTTTAGTTGAATCGATACATACATATATTATACTAATATATATTCTATATTAGTATATATGTATCTATCGATAATACTCATAGTTTAACGAATTTGGTTTGAGTTTATATTATTATTTATCGTTTTCATTTAATTTCCTATTTTAATGAACATTAAACCACGTCATTACGAGGCCCTAATAGCAATTTGCTTACGACTTGATTTTGGTCTCGCGTCTGTCGATAGGTTATTATCGAGAGCGACCGCATATATAAATTGGAAAATTGCTTCTTACACTCGATTCGAATAATAATCACATCACAACGCTATTTGGAATTTTTAGGGTTCCATAGGCTAATGCAGAAAACGAAACCTTTACTTTTGTATTTTACGGATGTATGAAAAGGGTTCCGTTATTCACTGTTGATTCTTATTAAAATAAGAAAGAAAAAAAGAAAAAACACTTTAATAGTATAATAATTAATAATATAATTTTAATATAAATAATTAAACCTGTCGTGTTTATCCCAATTATGTTACCGACATTTCGAAAGAAGCACAATATAAGCAAATACTAAGATTTTAATCTTAAACTTATGTTACTAGCGGCTTCCTTCTATTCCAGACTATTACTGTGCAATATTTGATCTAGATGCGTTCAGCCGTTCTGGCGTGATTGAGTAACAAACATTCAAACATCTAAAAATTTTTAATTTTTTTAACCGACTTGGAGGAGGTTATCAGTTCGGTTGGTATTTTTTTTATGTATGTACACCGATTACTCTGTGAAATATGATCCGATTTACGTAATTCTTCTTTTGTTTGATGGGCAATAGCTGTCATTTGGTCCCATAAAAATTTAAAATAGTTTGGGTCAGTAGTAGTACCGACTTCAAACCTATCAATAGGTAGCGCATACAAATAATAGTAATTTATTAATATTAAAGTTATTTTAAGCATTTTAGTTTTTGAAATCGGTTTTTTTGTGAGTATAGTAAACATAGTCTATAAATCTATCTATATCTCTATCTATATATAAATATATCTATAGTATATAGTCTATAAATGTTGAATATTATTCTTATGCTAAGTATTCGTACCATATATACTTATATCTATATCTATATATCATATATTGTGTTGTGATATACACTTTAACCAAATTCAATCAGTGACCAATCAGGTGAATTACCAAGCATTGACCAGTCGACCAAAAGGGCTGTAACATCGTAACTACTGTATAGAAATTCCCTTATACTATTGAGAACATCTTCGTAGATAAGTTTATTTGTTGGAACATTAACTGACAGAACCATCTAGTCCCAGATAAGCTACGAGGCTCATGTTATGGATACCAGATAGTGAATATAAATAAATAAATAAAAAAATAAATTCAGCCCTTTTTAATGTCTCACTGCTGGGGTCGGGCATCCCTTCAATACGAGTGGGATTAAGCCATAGTCCACCGCGCTAGCCTACTGCGGGTATACGAACTTAATATGTCTTTCGAAATCTTGCTAGGTTCTCTTAGACATACAGGTTTCCTCACGATGTTTTCCTTCATCGTAAGACAAATGGTAATCATGATGGAAAAAATTCACACAAGAAAATATTAGAGGTGCGAGACCCGGATTTGAACCCATATCACTCTGTTATCCAAGTGAGCGCGTTACCACACATATATATACACTATATACACACATATATATACACTATATACACACATATTATATAACTACACATTTGACAAATACCTTGTAAATATATTTTGTGCCCCAACACAGAATCGAATACAGAACCTCATAATCAGAAGACGTAGTTGCAAGCTACTGGGTAAATGAGGCCGCTATATATAGACGATTAAATCGTACACAAAGCCCGTTTCTGATTGGCACTGCTTACTAACCGGACATCACATTTGTATTTACCAAACAGATGTTGATTAGGAGCTAATACACAATGCATTGAAAATTAAAATTAAATACGCAATCTAAAACCTAACTCCTTATCAATAAAACACACCTATTGATTGGTTAATTCTATCATTTTAACAAAAACCTGCATTTTTGCTACTTTTTATGTACAAATATAAATATCCATAAAAATAAATGTCCACACAAATTTTCACCCCTATATTTCAACGCTTTCGCGCGTCTTTAGATTCCTTTGCGCGCACGACTTCATTTATTTTCATCTTTCATCATATCAGCTGGCCAAATATCAAATTACATACTAAAAACGTAAAATTTTATTCGTATTAGATATTTGTGATGGTGGAATAATTTATTTTTGTAACGGGAATAAAAATTAAATAATCACTAATCAGTTTAAAATTAGGTATCAAAAATCATACGTAGTTAAAAACTCATTGTCTTAATTAACTAGGAGTATATAACTATATCTTTGGTAGTGTGTCCTTCTAAGGGGATCTTCTGAAGAGGTAGTAAGATTTTATTTTGTAAAACTTAAAATTAAAATAAATATGTACAGTACAGTAGTAAATAATGTACCTTTTATTATAATAAAAAATAGGCAAAGGCCTGGAAAGTCTGGTTTAGACTATGCAATAGCAGTCAGTGAAATATAACACAAATCTATATGTATTTTCAAAATTAATATTTTTACGAAGTAAATACTACGTGTATAGCAAGTATATAATATTTAATTTCGTTCATAAATTCATTATTTTTGTTCATAAACTTCCTATTTACGCTACAAACAAAAGAATTAAAAGCGTAATATATGAAAGAATTTATATTATATTATATAATATTTATATATATTATATTATACATGAAAACTGTGAGAACATACTTCATTTTATTCATATACTTCAATTATAATTTGTTTTTTATTATTTTCCTTCCGAAAAAATTTAGAATAAAGAAAATTATTTTTGTTAACATATCTACTTGGACATATTTCAATCTTCGTGTTACTTAGTCTGAAAGGTTCTGACAAATCAAATGGAATGCTAAAATAGAAACATTATTCAGTGCATTTGTACAAAGGCCGTAGAGATATTGTGCGTTTCATTCTATTTGTTAGTAGATCATCAGTGAATGTTGCATATAAGGAGAACTATAGGCTTGTCTGTCTATATTCATATATTTCATCTGAATACAAGACAGTGGTAGCCCAGCGGCAACGCGTCGCTTGGATAACCGAGTGATGCGGGTTCAAATCCGAGTCTCGCACCTCTGATATTTTCATGTGCGAATCATTTATATCATGATTACCACTTGTCTTACGGTGAAGGAAAACGTCTTGAGGAAACCTGCATATCTGAGAAAACCTAACAAGTTTTCGAAAGGCATGTGAAGTCCGCCAACACGCACTAGGCCAGCGCGGTGGACTATGGCCTGATCCCCCTCGTACTGAGGGAGGCCCGTGCCCAGCAGTGGGACGTTAAAAAGGGCTGATGATGATGATGATGAATATGTATATCACAACATCTGACAAGGGTAGCTCAATGGTATAAAAGTTGCTTGGAAATGAAGTGGTTTGAATCCCGGGTCTTGCACACACATATTTCTATCTGAGAATTATTTTCATTAGCGAGACCGTCTTTTTGAATCTTAAATCATGATTCTGTATTTCTAGAGGATCTAGCAAATTTTCAAAACATATGTGAGATCAATCCCACTAATGGCAAAAGTGCAAATTAAAGCTTTAACCCCCATATTACATATATACTACATATTGCTTTAAAATATAATATTTTTAGTTATATAAAACTTAATTTGTCTGTTGTTTAACTCTATATGAATATACTTTTCATTTTTTTAGAGTGAGATATAAAATATCTTTTTCGCTTTATATTGTTTCGATTTTCGAATATATTATATCAGTTTAATCTTTTCACTATGCAACAGTTAACGAATAACCTAGATTAAGAATTTTAATGTACATCTAAAGATATAAATTCTATGTCACATAAGTTTCCTTCAAGAAACCGATCACTGAGAAACTTAAATAGGTTCAAGGTTGGGAGTGTAACAAACAGTGTCATTAAACTACGAAAACAAGCTTATTAGCCTAGATATTGAGCTTTATAAGAGAACGAACGCTACTTTGTATTAGTACTCTTAAGTTACTAACATTAAACAATCGTACACTATCTTTTTTTTATAAATATATTGTGACATTATTATACACAGCGCCATCTAGTTCCGTGGTAAGCTACGAAGGAAGCTTGTGTTACGGATACCAGATAGTTGATATATTACATACATAAATTTAAATTCGTACATATTATAAATATAAACACCCTTGACTGGAGTACAAACATCCGAGTTTAACAAATGAATGCCTCTAGCGGGACTCGAGCCCGCGACCTCTGGCGCAAGGAAGTTCACTACAAACTATGACAAGCGTGTCGTCAAACCACCGTCTTTGAACCAAAAATATGAAAACATAATTTTTCACTTATTTTGAAACTTCTTTCCCTAAATCTCGTAAAACAGGTTTTAAATGTTAGGTTAGGTATCTCAGGTCTACAATATTTTTCCGAAGTAAAAAGTATTTTATATGTTGACTCGGACCAATATTATACCAAATTTCATCAAAATCTGTCAAGTGGATTTGCTGTGACGCAATCACAAACAGACGGACAAGCAGACATATACTTTAAAATTACTTTTAAAGTATATTATTATATTTAATTAAAGTATTATAATTAGTTAAAGTATTGGCCTCTATTTCGATAATTAAACAACTATTTATACCAAAGAATGTTTAACATACACATTCGACTTAGCATTTTATGATATAAGATTTGCTAAACAGAAATAAAAGAAAATCTATTGATTGAAATAGTGGACAAAAGGCACACAGCTGCTCAATGCCTTTTTAATATTATAAATATTTACCACATACCGTTATCGAACGGGTAACTTCCTTAATAACAGCCTTCGCCTTCAGATAGTTATCATAAACTAAATGGATTCTGACGAGTTAAGATCGTACAATAAAGATAAAAGCATTATATGTATAGAGAAAGCTTTATAGTACAGTTTTATGTTAACTTTTTTTACGTTCTACGGCGAGAACTTTCGATAGAAAAGCATTTCTCCTTCTTCAAAAGAGGACTTAGATATGACGCCCTTTCCTAGAACTTTACTTCTATTTGAAATATTCTTCCTTAACAATAATGAATAAAAGTAACTAATCTATGTTTAATTACGAGGTTTAAATTTGCCATTCCAGTATAATTTTTTATCTGTCTAAATGCAAGTCCACCAAGTCCACCAAGTCCACCAAGACTTTACATGTCTTTAAAACTTTTCTAGTTTCTCTCAAGCGTGTACGATATTTCTGGTACGATGTCTACGATATTTTCCTTCACCATAAGACAAGAGCAAATCATTTTAGAATAACTGTTACTTCTTGTTAGATAGACCAAAAGATTTGTGGTCAAAAGTTAATTTTCAACATAGTACAGTCGTAAGCAATGACATGTATACGTTTACAACTTTTCAAATATATGTAAACATCCTTCGTTGCAAAAGAAAGTATACAAGCTTTGTGTCAAAATAAAGTATACGTAAGTTGCGTCATATTTAAGTATACATTTTTATCAATTTACAGTAAATAACATAAAACGAATATTAGCCGACTATAACGAATATTTATAAGGATGTAGTCATATAGTCTGTGCACATTTTGTGCACAGTTTCGTTTTCGAAAAGCATAAAATAATATTTTCGTATTTGAAACAAAGTTTTCTAATACATATACTGTTTCTCTACCATTAACATTTTAGTTAATATTTTATAACAATATTATATATTAATAGATGCTATTACTTATAATATACCAACAATTCATTTCCCATTTAAATTTCCACCACTCTTTTATGTGAACCACTTCATAGAACCAGCTATAATTGTATTATCCAGTGAGAATAAAAGATTATCCTGTAGTAAACGGCATCCTAAATATTGACCTTAGTAGGTAATCTATCACTACACAAAATCGGTTCAATACTTTTTGTGTGAACGCGCACGGCGATTAGCGATAATAGTTGCTGATATATTTTTTCTGTTTCATTATAAAACTTCTTAATAAAGTAACTGGCAGATAATAAAAATAATATATATTATGCCACATGTTATTTGACGGAACGGCAACGTAAGCGACGTTGCCGTTTTGCGTGTCGATACAAAGACATCAATTTAAAATCTATTTTGAAAAGTCAAATAATTCATTACCTATCTATACATAAACATATAATAAAATTATGACTGAGTCAAATCTGTACATAAAAATTTTTTTTGGAAAATCTACCTAATTGAAATAGACATTATTATCCATACAGAGTCTAATCTATTGTTTTTAGAATTTTTGTCTATCTGTGACCGCATCACGAGAAAACCACTGGACGGATTTTGATGAAATTTAGTATGATGATAGCTGGTTACTTGGGTCAAGATATAAAATACTTTTTACTACTGGAAAATATCTCATTTTTAAAAATCTCGATATCTAAGTATTTAGTTTCCGATCTTTAGAATGCGGGTGGAGCCGCGGGAAATGCTAGTTTCTTACATTTTAAAAAAAGATGCATTTTTTAATTGTTCTACTAAAATATGATTTAATCATAGTATGATAATAAAAAAACATAGATATTTATATATAAATATTTAAATAAAATTGATAAATTGTGTCTGTTTTATAAATTAACAGCTTCTCATTCCGTATGCATATCGAGAATCTTTCCTTTGGACATAGTTTGTTTGCCTTGTTAGACCTGAAAGTCTCTTAACAGACTTAGGACTCAGGTTAGCAGAAGCAAGGAAAACTTGACCAGGTAGGGATTTGCGAACGGTGGCCTGGAGTGCAGATGTGGTACTCTTCCTCTCTTACACTTACTAATATGACCACCTTGCCCTGTTACCTGCAACTTAGAGGAGCTTATGCAATTATTATAGTGGCCGAGTCTTGGGCTCTATCACTTTAACAATTGCCATCGACTCGGCAAGAAGAAGAAGACTAAATGCATAGCAAGAAACAGAAAGAACATCAATTTTTAAAATTTTGTACTTTTTGTGTTAAACAATAACATATAACAAACAGTTCAATGCACTATACGTTACAGTCAGTGTTTTTAAAAATATTTATGTATAGATTTTTTAACTCGCTGCTCTATTATAATTATACGTATTATTGTATACTCTTATACATTCACAAATGTGGAAAACAAAAATTAATTAAAATATACTCATGAAATTAACAAAAATAAAAAAAAAACTCACACACGCGCGGGATTTGAACTCGCGCTGCAAAGATATGAAACGCATACTAGCCACGCCGATTGAGCTATGATAACTATCAATATCAAAGGCGAATTTACGAAACAGTATGTTTCCCATAACAACGCAAATTAAACAATTAGAGAATTGTCAGTTGTAATTCTAATAATTTCGAATCCTTTCCGGTAATGCTTTATTACAAATTAAAATTTTCAATAAACTGATCTTGTCTTCGAATTGTCAAAAGTTTAAAACTGTCATCCAATGTTGTGAATGTGTTACAAACGTGCTCTTACACATACACATATGCACACTCTATTACGCGATAATATTTGTATTATACGTATGATTTAAAAATGTATTATAATATTTAAATTTAAATACATAATAATACATTTTTAAAAGCTTAGTATTATGTGTTCTCTTTTTTTCAATTTTGTTTCATTTTCCGATGCAATAAGCCAAAGATCTTAAAAATATTTTACTGTTAATTATCTAATTATTAAGTTTGCGAATCATGGTGTTACAATACTTTAAAACCTGTCTGTGCGGTTGGCTGCAGAGGATATCTCATATACCCTGGGTAAAGCTGTTTAGGAGAGCTCTGCCTGAAGTGAATTCAAGGCGCATCCTGGAGAATCAGGTCGTCGAATTGATTCAATCACTCAGCATATAAAAATAAATTAAACTTCTATGGACCAGTTTAAAGAATTCACGTATTTAATGAAAGAGACATAGTATTCGTATTAGAAAACTTTGTTAAATACAAAAATATTCTTTAATGTTTTATTCTTAGTTCTTAGACTAATGGCTACATACTTATAACACGAAACGTGTATACAATAATATTCGTTTTATGTTATTTACTATGAATTGATAAAAATGTATACTTAATTATGAAACAACTTACGGATACTTTATTTTGACACAAAGCTTGTATACTTTCTTTTGCAACGAAGGATGTTTACATATATTTGAAAAGTTGTCAACGTATACATGTCATTGCTTACGACTGTACCTATTATGTTAAAATGAAACTGAATTACTACAGTCTTCATTTAGCAATTACCTATAGGATTTAAATGAATAAAATATTATTTACAAGATACTATAGGCAAGTTAGTCAAACTTATCAAATCTCATGCTTCGTTAAATTTATGAAATATTTGTCTAAATAAATTGAAGTAAAATTATTCAGTGAAAGAACGTAAATTTTAATTTCGATTTGGTTGAATGATGTAACATTTATTATGTTTCTTTATACATTCTTAATTTGTCTTTTATTTAATAATAAAAAAATATTATATAACATAATAATGTTTGATTATAAACAGCTCGCTGTCTAAGTAGGTACTCTGAGTTCATGAATATTGCATATATTCTTTTATTTATAAACACTGAGTTGATATAGATTAATAATGTAACACCTCTTCTTGCAACACCCAGTTTTCGCCTACAAAAGGTAAACAAATCGTTTATGGGGCAAGGTGTACGCATGTATAATAAAATTCCACAGTCCATATTGAACTTGCCTTTGAGGCAATTTAAATCAAAAATTAAAAATACGTTATTGAATAAAGCTTATTACACTATAGCGGAATACCTGGTAGATGTAAATGTGTGGGATTAGTGACTGGTTGTGTCTCACGTAGGATAAATAGATAAATTGTATTCCAATATTGTTACCAAATATTTTTTTGAAAAGAGCAACTGTTGAGTTCCTCGCCAGTTCTTCTCAGCAGAACAGCTTTCCGAGCAGGTGGTAGTTTACTCACAGACTTACAGACTGACTTTTAATTTTGATAATGTAAAAATGACGATTCAAAAGAGCTTGTAAAAGTCTATTTGAATAAAGAATATTTTGATTTGATTTGAATGAAAATAAGATATCTGTACAAACCTCTTTATTATATTTTACACTAAATCATAATAAAAAATATAATGAAATGAGTTAAAAATGTCGTGTATACAGAAATACGTGCCGATGACGACTTGCTTCGTCTGAAGCCAATTCTTAATCAGACAATACCTGTCATACTCTATGTATAGAATAAGAGTGCTTCTAAAACAGACTGGAAGGTTTATTTTAAATAAACATACTTGTAACAATTAACAAACTAAAATATCTAAATATGTATAGTTCGCAAAATATCTGCTCCTAAATCAATTAAAAGTAATTATTCCATTACCTTAATAGAAATGAAAAATAATTTCAGTTATTTACCTACTCTACCTTTTGTGGATAGGGATTATGAAAATGAAAATTAACTCTCAATTTTTGGAAATATAAAGATTGTTATGATCCAGACTGAGAGAATTCAAATAAATTGAAAAAAATATGAATTATAAGCGAAAAGCTTTCAGATTGATCTTGAAATGTTAGTTTTACTATTAATAATAAATTAGTAACTTAAATCTTATTCGCTTACCTTAGTTTATCTCAAGCTATTAACCATAGATGTCGTCCCATCAAACAAATTAAATTCTTTTTTAAGGGACTTTACTAACACCCACCTCATAATAAAGTAAGGAGCATTCTTCCGTATTATAATTAAACTTGGTCCCAAAAACCTTTTGTTTGTTGCAAATTAATTTCGTTTCTATCTTATCTAGTTATTGGTTTGGAAATCCTATGTATTTACTACATATTGTTAAAGGACGATTTTTCGAAGAATTTTAGTATTCTATTTACACTGTAAGCTTTCTATTATTCGTACAATGTTATCTCTACGAGAAAAGTTTTCTTTTGAACAGCATTTATTTATTTATTTGTGTGATACAATTTGCGGTTTGGTTAGTTTGTTGTGACACTACGTGATGTGCGTTCGCGGGTTTGAGTCCCGCTGGGGACATTCATTTATGGGATGAGCTCGGTTACGTGTCACTCCAGTCATGAGTGTTTATATAAATTATAATATGTATGTATTCATACAGAATTAAATTACAGGTAGGCACTATCTGTTACAAGTATATAACCCCCTTAGACATCTTACACCTTAATTTCTCCCGTGACCATGATTGTTGTAAAGCATTCGAAACGTCGGGAACCAAAAGTCATAATAAATCCGCGACAAAATCCGAAAAGATAGTTTCATTTATAAAAAATGTATTTAATGTTATACATGTGTGGTGTTTCATCTATCTGGTATCCGTAACACTAGCCGCGTACCTAACCAAGGAACTAGATGGTGATTTATGTTAATGTCACAAACTATCAATGCCTAAAACATTTTGTGACGAATCATGATAGAATTGTTGGCACATAATATAAACTAACAGAAAAATATATGTAAGCACAGGACGGCCGACATCAGAAGTAGTCATAGTAGTGGGCGTGATTATTAATGTCTTTCGAGGGAACACTGTACATTTAGTCAATTTAACTTAACACACTCATAACTAAATACAATGTAAACATAATAAAACATTAAATTATCAATAATTATTTACAAATACGGATATAAGTAATTCGTCGACATTACGTGGTGCACGGGCGGTCCAAATCTGACATTCCCTTTTCTCTTTTTTTTCAAACAGCCAATTTTTATTCTAATTCTAATTTAATGTCTTTTTAAAACATGCCAGTTTGTATCACCTTGCTGCCATCGATTCGACGCTTTACAAAAGTGCGATGTCAAAGCATGATTTCACACTCTAATCCGATAAGCTTACCAAAACCTCCAGATGGCGCACTGAGTGCGCCGTCACGGCCGGACTGACATTCGACCGTCCTCGGGCGTTTGTTTATTGAAGCCAGGAAATCAGGAACGACGCCATTAATATGTGACCCGCTCGTTCATCCTGTCACTCAGGAACAATCTAACTAGCATTACTAAAATAAGTATGCTCTATCATATTTGTACCGTACGTAAATCCAAAATTATTATGAAATCATGTATCCTTTCGACCATCTCAACTTATGGACCGGATGACATCTTTCCAAACCATGAGCGTGGACCGGACGAGTGTGTCCCTTCGACTATCCCAAAACTATGGGCATAGACCGGACGACACCGTCCCTTCGACCACCTCCAAACCATGAGCGTGGACCGGACGAGTGTGTCCCTTCGACTATCCCAAAACATGGGCATAGACCGGACGACACTGTCCCTTCGACCACCTCCAAACCATGAGCGTGGACCGGACGAGTGTGTCCCTTCGACTATCCCAAAACATGGGCATAGACCGGACGACACTGTCCCTTCGACCAGCTCCAAACCGTGGACCGGACGAGTGTGTCCCTTCGACTATCCCAAAACATGGGCATAGACCGGACGACACTGTCCCTTCGACCACCTCAAAACCGTGGACCGGACGAGTGTGTCCCTTCGACTATCCCAAAACATGGGCATAGACCGGACGACACTGTCCCTTCGACCACCTCAAAACCATGGACCGGACGAGTGTGTCCCTTCGACTATCCCAAAACATGGGCATAGACCGGACGACACTGTCCCTTCGACCATCTTCACTGCTTAAACATAAATCGCGCAGATGTGTCCCTTCGACCAGCCTTATAAGAAGGCGTGGACAGGACGACACCGACCTTTCAATCACTTTGTAACCGTACCGACTTATCACAAACAATCCTCCTCAGTGAGAATTCCAATCTCGTACTCGTATGTAAAGATTACACTCGATCGCATCTCTTCATCTACTTTAATCGCCGTCACGGTTTCCTCATCATTGTCGGTACTTGTAAACAACCATCGCTTTTCTACGGTATTTTAAATTAATTCTCAATTTTTAGTAAATCTCTAAAGTTCATACATTTAGCTTCTTCTTCTTCATTTTTCTATCTCATTCCTAACTTTACTTGTGGTCGGGCTAACTTGTTCATCTGCGCTAGCATAATCTGTCTTGATTGTCTTGAATGTCAAGCACTATTTTTGCTGAGTAGTTCTCGTTCCGCCTCATCACATAGCCGTACCACCTGAGCCTGCCCCCTTTGACTTTCTCTGTTACCGGAAACACTTTGAAAGATCCCTCACATATTCGTTTCGCACTCTATGTAGACGCGCCACGACGTCTTCCCAGCACAACATCTTTATCTCCGCTGTATGGAGTTGCGTTGTCGGTCTCACAACTGTATTATATAACTTGCTTTTAGTTTTGATAGGCATTTTAGGATAGCACAGAATATCAGGCAGAGATCTTCACTTCATCATCGATGCGAGAATCAGCAGCTAGTATTGATCCAAGGTATTGGAAACCTGACAACTTCGGTAAAACAGTGCCTCTACTGTAATCTAAATAAGTAGTCCATTATTAAATTATTGTTACGTACTACGGGTTCGGGATCGGAAATTAAAAGCGTTCTAGCACTAAAGATGTTTTATTTCTTCTACATAAACCTAACAAGATGTTCACTCACAAGCGCAGTTTGTACACAGCACTAGCTCAATTACGTCTCCGAGCACTATAATCCACCACTTTTAATAATTCACTATACTCTTCTTCACTTTTCCACTATTTCGTTTCTCTTCGTAATTTTCACTTAACTCCGAACATCAACTAATCTCTCAACACACTGCCGGCCTTTTTATATGTGTAAATTTAGAAGATTCTAGTATCGAAAATGCAAAATATTTCTAGTAACTTCCAAATCTTTCCTGGAAATGCTTTATCTCTATCTGCTGACCCATTAAAATTTGCAATAAACTGTTCTTGTTATCTAATTGTCAAAAGTTTTAAAATTGACATTTGCTGTTGTAAAGCATGGTACAAGCGTGCTATTATGACGGGTACGCACTCTACTCCGCGACATTACATAACATCAGGCTCAAAACGGATCCGTAATACTCTAACCCATACTAGAAATAGTTCACCCACACCTGCAGTGCTACTAACTTGTGTGCAAATGTCTTTATACATTTCTTGTATCAGAGAGATAATGAGAGGCTCTAGAGAGGTACAATCATAGGTGGATACGTAGAAACATATTATAGCTATCATTCTTAAATAGTAAATAAAATAAAATCGATTATACTTTCTATGTAACTTAGTTTGATTCCGCTCGCTATTTGTAATACGAAAAATAAACAAAGTCCTTTAGAAAATGCTTTACCTACTGGTAAACCCCGACCATAACTAAACCGTATTGCATTTGATATTGAATAAACGCTACACTGTATACCATCTAAACTAAATCGGCTACTTTTGCTTTTAAAAGTATCAGATAGGAATCACACCTACCTAACAATAGTTCCGTGCGTAATTAATAACAGCCGATTTCTTACTGTTAAGTGCTAAATAAATATTAATCAGTTCATTCAATATTTTTTTAGTGAGTCAGAATTATCTTAATTATCCTCTAACTTTTTTTTATACTAACCCTCCTAGTAGGTTTGCCGTAAATATAACGTTTATTTAGTGAGTTCAGAAGATTTTTTTTTATTCTCTTTATTTAATTTTATATCAATCTAGGAGTAGTTGTTTTAATTTAGCTTCGCAAAGTTAGTCGTTATTCTAACATCACATATGATATTATCGATCCTTGACCCGGGACTCGAACCCTGGACTTCCCGATATGCAATCGTGCATGCTAGCCGCTACACCGCCGAAGCGATAAATAGTCATATTTTGACACTTACTTATTATTACTGGCCTAGAAATAACATTATCACACATGCAAGCAAACTTTTCACAGTATTTGTAATTTTGATTTATACGCAAATTACCTTTTAAAAGGGAATAGACAGATTTACTATAAAATAAACAAAGGACATGCTCACCGAATGTTTCTAAAGTAACTCTCCACGTTCTCGATTAAACTCTATCTCGCAGCGCCGGCACTTATTCTCTTGTCTGGGAACGATTTTGCGACGTGCCCACTGGCCAGGCTTGCCACACGTAAGAAACATAGCATTTGTTATCATACCTTGATCACGACTTAAACTACTTACGCTTTTTTTTACAAACAATCTATTTTGACCGGTGATTTTTGTTTATGCCACTCCAATGAAATGTTCCATAAAATCTCATACCAAGGTCCAAGGCTTCTAACAATAAGGATGTTGGTGTCGAACTTATAAGCGATAAGATTTCGAAATAATTGTACTCTAGTAATTATGTAATATTATCTGGTCAGTTCCCATCGTGTTAAGCTATCTTTATAACGTAGTACAAAACAAATTCAGTTTTCACTTCTTCAGACAATTCAGGCGTAGTTGCTTAAAAGAATTAAGCAAATTCTATAACCACGTCGTACCTTAGCCGCAGTTTTCCTAGCTCTGGCTTAAAATTGTCGTGCTTGTAACGGTATCTGCCTTTGACATCCTTAGCTCTCAATAAAGCCTTCATAGCCATTAAAACCTTCGTCAGAACATCAACCGATTTCATTGTTACATAGTATGGTTCATCTATCCCACTTCTGATGTAAGCACAGGACGGCCGACATCAGAAGTAGTCATAGTAGTGGGCGTGATTATTAATGTCTTTCGAGGGAACACTGTACATTTAGTCAATTTAACTTAACACACTCATAACTAAATACAATGTAAACATAATAAAACATTAAATTATCAATAATTATTTACAAATACGGATATAAGTAATTCGTCGACATTACGTGGTGCACGGGCGGTCCAAATCTGACATTCCCTTTTCTCTTTTTTTTCAAACAGCCAATTTTTATTCTAATTCTAATTTAATGTCTTTTTAAAACATGCCAGTTTGTATCACCTTGCTGCCATCGATTCGACGCTTTACAAAAGTGCGATGTCAAAGCATGATTTCACACTCTAATCCGATAAGCTTACCAAAACCTCCAGATGGCGCACTGAGTGCGCCGTCATATATGTTTAAATATTGAACGTCAACTGTGAGAACGCTACATCTTAACCATTCTATTACAGTTCTATCAAGAATATGTTTAATACAATTTTTATTTTTTTCGAGCCAAAAGTTTTTAATTGTCACTTTCAACTAAACAAAATAATTTACAAATTTAACAAACTTTATTTACTACTTAATTATGCACTTATATAATATATGTGCATATTACTCGTTAATTAAATACGAAGACCTTTGTAGTGTAATGTAACATTGACATGTAATATGTTTTACTCCGGAAGCCCGACAGCAATAAGTCTCTTGACTTCCGGTCCACTCAAGCTTAATATCTTTTGTAGGATAGTTAGGTACTGCTTTTAATGCTTTATTTTAAAATTATGAATGTAAATAACAAACAAACTCTTCAACTTTATAATATTAGTATAGATCTATACATCTATACACATATAAATAAATTGAAGTGTCTGTTTTTAATTTTAAATTAACAGCTTTTCACTAAATGCATCTGTACTTATTACTTATACTTATCTACACTAATATTATAAAGCTGAAGAGTTTGTTTGTTTGTTAGGTTGAAACGCACTAATCTCAGGAACTACTGGTCCGAATTGAAAAATTATTTTTGTGTTGGATTGTCCATTTATCGAGGAAGGCTATATATTATATTATATCACGCTACGACCAATAGGAGCGGAGCATCAGTGAAAAATGTTGCAAAGACGGGAGAAAAATATTTCTTTTAATTTTGAGCCTTTAGAAAGCGAGTGGAGCCGCGCGAAAGGCTAGTTAATATTATAAAGCTTAAGAGTTTGTTTGTTTCTTTGATTGTTTAGTTGAACGCGCCTAAAAAATTTCGCAGGGAAACCCGAGCGAAGCGAGGGTAAGTCGCTAGTGGCTTTTTTTTAACTTAGCGTGGTTCCATTTGACTATCACTGCTTTCCAAAGAAAGAAAAAGAAAGCGAAAGAAAGAAAGAAAGCGGTTGTAGTAATATTCAAAATACAATCGTATTATCAATAATTTTCTAATTCATATGCTAAATACAATTTCCTTAACCAAAGTGACTGCCGTTCACAGTAATTAGTACGCGGTTTGGAGTGCAGTTCCGGTCGTTTGATAGAAAGGCTTAATTGGTCTAGCGACAGTAACGCACTAAATTGTATTAATTATGCACGTGTGAGTTACTATTTGATGTCAACCTTCCGAGCAATGTGTCGGAAGAGATATCCTAGGAATTTGAACTTCACCTTACTAGTCTAATGTCTGCAACATTAATGTTTAATGCTTATTAGTTTACTTTTCTTTCACTTTTAAGAAAATAATTACAGATTCTTACCCTTATATCTATGATAAATGCGATGTATGTCGTAGTAATGCATATTTTGTATATTGTATGATACCTACCTACCTACCTACCTATATAGGTACAATTTTAAATTCGAAATTGAAATAAACTTTTACTTCTTCTAGACATAAAGTCTAAAAATAGACTAAGAAAAACAATTAAAGTATGAAAAAATTTTAGGGACCGTCTCGGTAATTATCTTAATAGCTATAACTTAATATTATTAACAGCTGCTTTGCTTGTAATACCAAAATCCGCCGAGTAATCTACGAAAAATCGGTAAGCTTACGACATGAAAACGAGAATTATACTACATACAGTAATATAATAATTATACAACATAGAACCTTCTTTTTTTGAGATCGATTAAAAGTACGACCTTATTAGCAATGGTTTAGTAGTATTTAAATGAAATACCAAGTCAATTTTGAGGCTGAATGCATTTACTTTACTCAGCTTAATAACAAAAATATTCCGTATTAAATCTTTTCGGACTTTGTCACGAATTTACTTGTATTTTTGGTTCATTCAAATATTCGCGTAAACCTAAGAAAGTAAAAATATTCCTTCTACCAAAAACAAAAGCTTCTTCATTAGAAATTACATATTAAATATTCATCATATAAAATGACTGTATAAAGACAGACGTAAAGGCATGACGAAACTAAAATTGTTCATTAGTGCATATTAACTGGAAACCACAACATACATTGTTCACATTTGGCGGAAATCTAATGAATCTAAAGCTTATTTGGTTTGCCGTTGTGATTGATTACAACACTCGAGTTAATTGGTATCAGATTCACATTCTATTAAATGACGGAATCTGTTTATATTTGCCCACATTTGGTCATGAAAATCAAAAATGGTTGCACGAAGCTTTTTGAATGAAATATAATATGTTTTCGAAACTTAAAAGCTCTTGAAGCCGCAGTATACGTAATTCAGAGTTAATGAGCATGTTACGGATTACAATATTTAATTTACATGGTTTTGGTTTTTAAAAAAATGACTTTTTAACTGAATTTAGGTATTTTTTACTGAAAAGGTATTTAATAGGTTAAGAAAATTATTAGGCGTTTATTTGTAGTTATGGTGAGAATTAATCTCTGCAACTGTAAAGTTTTCTGAAGCAACATTTTTTTCTCAATTATTATATAACATTAAACCGATAGCTAATTTTCATAACATAAATTAATGATATAACAATATGCTTATAAACTATTATCATAATTAATGTTAACTCTGTGCGAGTACTTTATAACTATTATTAAAGTTCCCACTTAACAAACGCTCTATGCCTGAGAAATTTAAGTTAAATAATGAAGTTTTAAAAAATCATGAATTCGTCCAGAAAATTGTATAAAATTTCACAAAAAAACTACCCCCACACGGCCTTTTTGATGTTTGTTAAAATATGGGAATCCGTAGTAAGCAAACATAAATACCCTTCAATTTTCAAGAGCCTATATACCCTATATATGTATGTTTTCGTTTTGTACAACAAAGTATATTTTAGCCAAATAAATAATGTTATTACATTTGCGCCATATATTTCTTTATAACGTTTTATGTTGTTTTCGTGTCTTGTAAAAGGGTAAAAACTTTCTTTGTAGAAACGAAATTATGTAATGTGAAAAGATCTGAAGGAAAACATACATTGAATAATAAAAATAACATTAAAAAAGCAATATAAGGTTTCATCGGTGTTTAGTTGTATTCAACCCCTTTATTTAACGTCCCAGTACTGGGCATGGGCTTCCATTCAATACGAGGGGAATCAGGCTATAGTCTACCACACTGGCCGAGTGCAGATTGGCGGACTATATGGCCGCTTATTGCAATGAAAGCCTTTTAATAATACTTTTACAGTTCGTCTAGCGTCAATCATTTAATGTTACTTACTAGAACAGCACATATATCCATTGTTACAAAGAATAACTTAGCATATTGAATAAAAAAGTTTCATACTCACTATGTAATTCTTCATAATAAAACAGTCAGAGAAGAGAAAAAAAGAGTGTTTTTCAACTTAATTCAAATAATTTCATGATTGAAAAAGAGAGTGAGAAAAAAAAATAGTCCCGCTGAGTTTCTTTCGCCAGTTCTTCTCAGGTCAGAGGTTTCTTCTTTCCGAACTGGTGGTAGACTCATGACGTTCAGTAAAAAATTGTAACAATTTTTATGCTGAATAAAATATTTTGATTTGATTTGATATATTTGTTGTAAATAACCCTTCCAAGTAATCCTTCTTTCTCCCGATACCCAAATAATAATTAGTACAGCAATTTATGAGATTATCCTGAACAAACATAAACTCATTTTGTAAAGAGACTTTTTAAAATGTTTAATGATGACGCTATTAATTTGAGAATGGTCTCATAATCTCAAAAAGTTGTAATAATACATTTTGAAGTAATTTTAAATCTATAGATATAATAAAATTTTAATTCTATTCTTCTTCTGTACATTAAATATTTTTTGGAAAATCTAATTGAATTAGACATTATTATCAATATACAGGGCAAATATGTTGTTTTTAGATTTTTGGCAGTCTGTTTGTCTGTCTGTCACGAGAAAACTACTGGACCGATTTAGATGTAATTTATTATGATGATAGCTTATTATGTGGCTCAATATATAGGATACCTTTTGTTGTGGAAAAATTTCTCGTTACTGAGAAATCTCATCAAACCGTTACAAAACCGGCTATAAAACACCACATGGTATGTGAAATCTCTTTTGTTTCCAGTCTTTAGAACGCGGGCTGAGCCGAGGGAAATGCTAGTAGAGAATAAATGATTTTATCACACGGTAACATATACGCTTAAGTTCAAAGTGGCAAGCTAAGCTGAACTACCGTAGTCCATAAAACGTTATCCGAGCACCATCTCCAAGCTCCACGTAGTTTATATCCGATTCTTATCTTCCCAAGAAAATTCTAAAACAATAAATTTTATCCTGGAAAATTGTGCACGAAAAATATTTTATTATTTTCATAACATTCTCTTGCAAAGGAAATAATAAATATGAAACCTTAAGAACTTTACACTATATGTTTTGTTTCACCTAGCTCAGTATATTTCCTATGTAATATACTATCTCATTTGTTATAAAAAAACCATAATATTACTTTTAATGTATTAGTAAAAAAATATTAATCATCATCATCATCAGCCCTTTTTAACGTCCAACTGCTGGGCAAGGGCCTCCCTCACGACGAGAGGATCAGGCCATAGTCCACCGCGCCCGTGTAATAAACAATGTAGTATGTAATAAACAATAGTGTGATGGTGAGTCATTTTCTATTACAATATGATTTTCCAAAAAATAATACATAAAGTTTTTGAAAAAATATAGTTTGTAACTTATTTTCTAATTTTGTTGTTGTAACATTGAAAATCACACATCAGTGCAGCGATTCACATTTTTCAATTAAAAAGTAATATTTATCCATGAAATAATTGCCAGTATCAGAATAATGCAAGCCAACGCTTTATTTCCTTCGTTGAGTAAAAAAAGGGCTCTGTTATTAGATCTCATCTGAAACCTTAGTTGCTCGCTACTTTACATCAAAAGCTCACTGTAGAATATCATAGCTTTTATATGGCTTTTAAGTTGCGAATTAAAATAGATAGAACTTTTATTATGTGACAAATAAAAATTTCTTGTACTATTACAATAAAACTATTAAAATACTATTTTATCGAGTGTAATGTTCACAATATTTAGTAAAAAATTCTCGTTTCTATTTACACTTACTTTTCTGTTATAATGCATTCCGTCTAGAGCTAAAGCTTCAAATGTGAAGGGCTATATGCCTTTAAGTGAGGGTTGATGCTGTCTAAAAGCTTATTTTACTTAGTAATAGAATACGGATAGCGTGTTAAGGGTCGATCTATGGGCCCTGTCAAATGATCTGATTGAAGCGACAAGGTAATTTCTAAGGTAACCCTTTTACTGCCCGTTTGTATACATTATTTATAATTTTTTTCGAAATACACAAACTACATTTACAGCTATCTATAATATAGATGTAAACAATTAAAAAAAAATAATATCAAATAAGTAATTTTTATCGCAGTACGATTCAAAAACAATAAACAAAGTGCCATGCTTGTTACCTTCGGGTAGCAACCGAATGGGGCGGCACGCCCCGTATAGTTCATTAGTACCACTCTCTCACAGAAGACCGGCGTGAAGTGGCAGCTATGCTGTCGCGTTTCGTCCGGTGAGTGAGAGTCCGGGAGGCCCACTCTCCTTCCCCCTTCCCTCTTCCCTTCATCCTCCGCCTTCGTTCCCCCCTCCCTCCCACTTCTCTCCCTCCTCCATCCCTCCCTTTCCTGAAAGGCCGGCAACGCATCTGCAAGCCAGGCTTGCAGATGTCCATGGGCGGAGGTGATCACTTTCCATCAGGTGAGCCTCCTGCCCGTTTGCCCCCTTTTTACCATAAAAAAAAAAAAAAAATATAGCACTAAAAAAACCATAAAATAGAAAAATATTTTTTTACTCTATTCGAAGCTACTCTCTTAAAAAACCGAGCTTTGCTTGGCGTTTTTAGCAAGCTTTTAAAAGTGTGATTACAAATAAAGAAAATATCACATTCTTTCGGTTTCAGTAAAAAACAATCAGATTAAGAATCATTTCTTACACAAAAAAAACTTATTTTTCCACAAGAATTCTACATTTAATAGATATATTATGTCTCTTTAAATACCTTCCTATACATTTTACCTTTGTATATGTGTTATCTTTTAACGTATATAATAATATATTATGCACCTATTTGTATAACATACAAGCATTTTTTGACATTTAGCGCGATCGAAGCCGTGAGTTACAAAAAGATAAAAATTTAAAAAAATATATTTTTTGATGTTAGTACCGCATATACTTCCATATGCATTTAGTGAAAAGCTGTTAATTTCAAATTAAAAACAGACACTTCTATTTTATTTATATATGTAAAGATAATATATCTATACTAATATTATAAAGCTGAAGAGTTTGTTTGTTTGTTTCGTTGAACGCGCTCTCTCAGAAACTACTGGTCCGAATTGAAAAATTCTTTTTGTGTTGGATAGTCCGTTTGTTGAAGAAGGCTATAGGCTATATTACATCACGCTACGACCAGTACGAGTGGAGTATCAATGAAAAATGTTGCAAAAACGGGAAGGATGAGCGTTAGTTCTGTGAGGTATCATACCGCGCAACTCAGAAAATATTTGGTTTCCGGTCTTTAGAACGCGTGCGAAGCCGCGGGAAATGCTAGTAATATATTGTTCAAATATTTGTATAACATATAAGTAATATCAAAATATGTACTAAAGTTTCCGTCATGTTTATGACGTTATTGATAAGATATCGACAACATATTTGTATGAAAGCCAATACGTAATATATCTATCATCCGGAAGCTCTACATCAAATAAAGCAAATATTATGTTTAACGTTTGTTTTAATAATAACGCAGTAGAAATGTAAGATACGTAAGATATCGAATGCAAATTAAACTCGGATAATGCGACTATTGTAGATATTTTTTATCATTATAGAATGTGTATACGAAGAACTAAATGAAAATTTAGAAAAATCTTATTAAAATAGTCATTATTATAGATACAGAAGCTGATTTTATAAGTTTTAGACATTTTGTGTGTCTGTCTATCGGAAAACTACTGGAATATTTAATGTAATTTAGTATCATTATAGTTGGTTATTTAGGTCTGAATAGGTATATAGGATTTTTAAACTGCGGAAAAATATTTCATCTCTCTCTGACAAATCTACATTAATCGTGAAAATTAAAAATTCCTAGTGAAGAATTTAATTAAATCTTCATTTGTTAACAGTTAACTCATAGCTTTTCACTACATAACTTGGGTTTAGAAGTATAAAATTTTGCTCAAAACTTCCTGGTCCTTCTATAACAAAGGTAATTAATAAAGAAGGATTTCTAAAATTTCAACACTTGAGTGGTGTTAAATAGATAAAGTTTTTAGAGAAGTACGTCATTTTATGAATTTATTTCATTGAATTTACAGCAAGTACTACAATATAATACTTATAAGTGATTGTAAAAAAACTTAATTTTTCCATCTTATATAGCTAGTAAAGGCTTTACAAAAATTTTCCAAAGAATTCGACTAAGTTAAAATTTTATTAAATGAATGGGCAAGATTTGTTTGAAGTTTGAGTTTGAGTTTGAGTTTGAGTTGTTTGAAAATTTAAAAAAACCAACTGTTACGGGTTCAAAATGCCAAAAAAAGGAAACAATCTCAAATGTTCAATCAATCAAATTTATGGTGACCATAGTTAATAATCATGTTACTCTAACAATAGGTTTCGTAAAATCTGTTAACTTATCACCGTTATCATAATACATAATGTAAATAATGTTCTAACCATGTAGGAAGATATCGCGACTACCGATAAAATAAATGGTAGTATGACCTAATACCTGCATATATTGTAAGTGGGAAATTGTTTTTACTTTAGTGTTCTCCTTTCGATGTCAAGTCATAATATTGTTTTAAGTATCTGCTTCAAAAGAAAGAAATATAAAATATAAATAATATAAATAAATATGTTGGGACATACACACAGCACTATCTAGTTCCACGGTAAGGTACGAGCCTTGTGTTATGGATACTAGAAGGTTGATATACAACACATATAAGCTTAAATACATACATATTATAAATATAAACATCCATGACTGGAGTACAAACATTCGTGCTCAACAAATGTATGCCCCCATCGGGACTCGAACCCGCGACCGCTGGCGCAGAAAGCAGGGTCACTACCCACTGAGCCAAACATGTCGTCTATGTCTAAATATGATGAAGAAGAAGGAAAAAGTAACCTTTGTACAAAAAATCTGTGCGTCCCTTTGTCAATTATTATTATAATGAAAGGAAGCAACTACTGTACACACGTTTGGCTCCGTTTGTAGTGTCCGGTTGTAGTTTGTAGTTTCCATTATATTTATAATATGTATGTATTTAAACTTATATATGTAGTATCTGGTATCCGTAACACAAGCTTTCTTCGTAGCTTACCACGGAACTAGATGGCGCTGTGTGTAATAATGTCCCAACATTTGTAGATTGTAGGTAGGTAGGCATATTTAAGCTATATATGTGAAGTGTATCAAGTATAGCACAAGCCTCGTAGCTTATCGCGGAACTAGATGGCACTGTGTGTATTAATGTCTCAACATATCTTTATTTATTTCATAGTGAAATAGACTTATTCTTATATTACGTACTTTAAAAGTTCATTTCATACTATTTGTATGAAAATGTTTGTATCCATATATTTACTCCAGAATTACATCAAAAGTAAATTTAAAATAGATTTTTCAGTAAAGCGTATCATGTTTTCATTAAAACTTTATTTCCGTAACACCTGAAGCAACAGATTCTATATTCTGCCAACGTAACCAGACCAATTTGAATATACCCCTAATCTTCTTATTACTTTCACATAAAGGACATATTTGTTTAGCAGGCTTATATCAAGAACGCAATCACGTTACCATGGTGACGACCCCATTAACTTGGGAACATTAACACAATTAACTCGGATGTCGTAAACTGTTAATCTCAATTGTACATACTGTGCGTTTCCTATTACACATCTGATATTGAGTGATGGTCGAAAAAATATGAAAATCTATTCTAATATTATAAAGCTGAAGAGTTTGTTTGTTTGGTTGAACGCGCTACTCTCAGGAACGACCAGTCCGAATTAAAAAAATATTTTTGTGTTGAATAGTCCGTTAATCGAGGAAGGCTATAGGCTATATTATATCACGCTACGACCAATAGGAGCGGAGCATCAATGAAAATGTTGCAAAAACGGGAGGTATTTGGTTTCCAGCCTTTAGAACGTTCGCGAAACCGCGGGAAAGGCTAGTGTTTTATAAAATATTGATACTATATAAGTAATGTATTCAAATATGGGTCCCAGAAGGGTTGGAATGACCGAAGATTTTACACGGAAGATTTTAGTACGATCTATCTTTCCATCGTGAATCGCTTATGAGCACTGAAAACTTGCCATGTACGAAGGTACGAATGAATGAATCACGTGACTCTATTGGAAGTAGAGGGTTAAGTGGAAAGGCGACATAAGAGTCATAAATCGGTTGTATCACAGTTTATTTTTTTTTAATTTATCTTTATATTACATAACAACTAATATTGGCATTTGTTGGTTCTACCGGCGTCCAATTATAAAAGAAAATATAAGAAATAGCATGTACACCTTAAATATGGTACTGCAAACGAAAATTTTAAGCTCACAATTCCCGGCATTTGAAGTCATATTTGTGTAATTATATGTCACACCTAAGCAGATGGTTGATATAAAGAAACTAATTTTGAATCACATAAATATCAAGAGTCACAGACGAGGGATCTTTCTTGCTCTGTGTCATTAAAGGTGACATGCCACTGGTTTTTCTTTATCAAATATGACTTTAGCAAAAAATGGGTGTATTCATCAAATATGTCAGCAACACTGTATATTTGATTCAACCATTTCTGACAGTTCCATCGGAGCAAAATGAAATTGTTTCACTGTGCTGTTATCACAACGCGGAACGAAGATATTCGGCTTGTGCGATGATATGGGGCAATATTTTGACATTATATTCATAGAAAAAGATAATAGAAAAATTGTATACTATTAGTAGACCACACCGTATATTTTAATTACGCGTATTTTAACAAGTTTTATTTATATTTTATTTACTTACTATTTATTGAGAATACATGTACAATATAAGGTATATAGTTAGGAGCAGTGGTAGCCCAGCGGTAACGCGCTCGCTTGGATAACCGTGTGATGCGGGTTCAAATCCCGATCTCGCACCTTTGATATTTTCATGTGCGAATTATTTCTATCATAATTACCACTTGTTTTACGATGAAGGAAAATATCGTGAGAAAACCTGCAGGTCTGAGAAAAACTAGCACGTTTTCGAAAGACATGTGAAGTCCGCCAACACGCACTAGGCCAGCGCGGTGGACTATGGCCCGATCCCCTTCGTACTGAAGGAGGCCCATGCCCAGCAGTGGGACGTTAAAAAGGGCTGATGATGATGATGATATAGTATAATTATGTAGTACTAGCGACTCACTCTCGCTCTGCTCGGGTTCGTCTCTACGTATAAGTTTTTTTACAAATTTTGTTTTTTTTATTTATTTATTATTATCAAAACCGTGTGCCTTACCGAACATACAAAAAAATAGTCGAATTAGTCGAGTCATTCTCGAGTTTTGCTCTTAGCAACATTCAATTTTATTTTTATAGACTATCGGCTTTATTATTTTACCGAGAGTTGTTAAAATTAATTCATACTATATAATATTTTATCTTTTAACATGTCATATTTATTTGTTATTTACAATAAAGGAAA
The DNA here is from genome assembly GCA_905231865.2 of Boloria selene. Taxonomy (NCBI): domain Eukaryota; kingdom Metazoa; phylum Arthropoda; class Insecta; order Lepidoptera; family Nymphalidae; genus Boloria; species Boloria selene. Next base: position 2,235,517 of record HG993145.1, read on the forward strand.
TTACATGTAAACTTATCTATATATGTATATTATTTTGATATTTTTGCATGTAACTATATTATTATTCATTTTATCGACTGTAAAAGCAAGTTTAAACTATTTCTCGAGGAACTGACAAACGAAGTTAATTTGCGATGGTTCAAGTAACATAGCGTAAAGCCGAAAATATTATCTCAATTCTCATATCTTAAAAACGACTTTACATAATATCTTTAAAATAATGATTTGGAATTTATTTCAAAACTTATTTTATTACGCCTTAAATTGTGTTAGAAATGTTCAACCATTTTTTAAATCATTAATAGGTATACCGTATACATTAAATTACAACAAAAAGTTTTCTACATATTTGACGACACTCGTGGCGCAGTTTGTAGTGACCCTACTTGCTGCGCCAGCGGTCGCGGGTTCGAGTCCCACTGGGGGCATACATTTGTTGAACACGAATGTTTGTACTCCAGTCATGGATGTTTATATTTATAATATGTATGTATTTAAACAAATATATGTGTAGTATATCAACCATCTAGTATCCATAACACAAGGTTCGTACCTTACCGTGGAACTAGATAGTGCTGTGTGTAAATGTCCCAACATATTTATTTATTATTATTTATTATAGAAACTTATGTATGCACAGAAAGAATATAAATATAAAAATGTGATGTTATATAGAAATAACAATGTATCAGTTTCATGCAAAAGATAATTGAACAGAAGGTTCGTAATAGCTTTTAAAGAACAAATATCAATTTAAAGGCTTTTAAATAATAAAAAAATATGCCAACGTAAGCCTTCAATAGGAAAGCTTGTATTATATTCAATAGATCAAGGATAAAAATATTTCATTGCGTGCACTTATTGTATATTTTCAAAATTAGAAACGACTTTTCTGTATAATGGTCCGGGAGGTAGCGTTGCATTTTTCATAGTGATTTCAGGCTGATCCATTTTAGATTTTATTGATAGTTTAGATGAAGATAATAATCGAAAAATTGTTCAGCAGGCGCACCTGAGGTGGACGGACGAGATGAAAAATTTTGATTATGTCAAAAATAAAAAATTTACCACCGTTGAATACAACCTTACCACCGTTGAATAGCCTGCTGACGTTTTTTTTTTATTAATTAATTGATGAAAAGATTGTTGTGTGTTAGTTTCATGCGACCTGAAATGAATGAAAATTATTTTTTTTAATCAGGTTTATGTCGGCTGCTGACGTGTAATCCACCGTTATCTATCCTGCTGACTATTTTTGTATTGTTTTATATTATGCAAACAATCACTCAACAAATTATTAAGCGACCTGAAATAGTTTTTGGATTTTTTATTTTTTACATAATCGAAATTTTTTATCCAGCCCGTCCATCCATTTTGAGCCTGCTGAACAATAATTATTCGATTATTATCTTCATCTAAACTATCAATAAAATCTAAAATGGATCATCCTGAAATCGTTATGAAAAATGCAACGCTACCTTTTACCCCCCTGCTGACAACCTTACCACCGTTGAATAGCCTGCTGACGTTTTTTTTTATTAATTAATTGATGAAAAGATTGTTGTGTATTAGTTTCATGCGACCTGAAATGAATCAAAATTATTTTTTTTTATCAGGTTTATGTCGGCTGCTGACGTGTAATCCACCGTTATCTATCCTGCTGACTATTTTTGTATTGTTTTATATTATGCAAACAATCACTCAACAAATTATTAAGCGACCTGAAATCGTTTTTGGATTTTTTATTTTTTACATAATCAAAATTTTTTAGCCACCCCGTCCACCCATTTTGAGCCTGCTGACTTTCATATCACTAAATGACAGCTAATAAACATTTGATTTCACCATGAATTATTCGACCTGAAATGATTATGTGATTTGCAACGCTACCTCCCGGACGATAAATAGTTGCTTAGTTCTTGAGAAGATTGAAGTAAGATTGTATTATTTCAAAATATAATACAAAAATCAATACCAATCTAGCTGTCAAATAAAATATTTGAAACCAAAAAAAAGAATTTTATGATTTTAAGATGATTTTTTGCAAAATCTATCGCATTTTCCATGCCAGTGCAACTCTAATGGCAATATAATAAATTATATACCTAACACAAGAACCCATTCAAAAATAACAATGAAGCTGCTAAATTAGTTAATTGATATAAATAAAATAATTTTAAAGCCATACTGCATAAAATAGTTTTTGTTGTAAAATCTAACAAATTTACATGCCAGTGTCATTTTAATGGCACTGCCATTAAATTAGGGTCTAAAGGATAATAAATCAAAATATAATACGGAAACCCTCTCAATTAATAACAATTAAGCTGTCAAATGAAATAATTTGAAGCTATTACGAGTATGATGGACAGACATTAGGTGATCAGCTGAATCTTAAGCCTTTTACTTAGGAAATTTATTGTGAACATAAACCAGTACATTTTCAGACAGGTGTCTGTGTCGCTTGTGATTAGGAGGAAGCGATATTTGAAAATATTTGTTATACCTGAAATTGACATTTTGATTGATGGTTTAAGGGTCTTAATAAAAAATATAGTTTTTTTAAATCACTTTGTAAATATTTGGGGTGTTATAGTTTGTATATAAAATTTCTCCGATATGTGGTCTTTTTGTATTTTTCATTCAACTTCGCACAGAAGTGTAAGTGAAGGAGTAATAAGCAAACTCGTACCTATTAATTTTTAGAGCTATACATCTAAAGCCAGAGATGGCGAATTAACTGTCAATTAAATTCATAAAATCGCCATTTCAGTTTGTTTTTCGAGACGGTCCATTGATAGACTTGTCCACTGACTTAACATGTCTTTCGAAAACTTGTTAGATTCTCATCCCTCTCGCGATGAAACATCCATGAAATAAGCATGTTTCATCGCGGTATTTTCTTCACCGTAAGGCATATAGATTGTCGATAATAAGTATTCTATGAAAAACCTAAGTAGTGTTAATGGCCCAACCATTATCGTGTAGTAAATAACATAATATACTGACTCCCAAAATTTCACATTTATAACATCCCTGACATATAGCGACTGTCGTCTAGTAAATGCTTAAACCATGTATAGTACTACCAAGAAAACGTAAATTGAAGAACGAAATAATAAGTGACTGAAATGTCTTTGTCAACCTCGTACGAGAGCAGACGTTAATTTGTATAAAGAAGTACAATTTATTGTTATAAGAAACTAATGAAAATTGTCGACCGCTTGTATCTTAGCACGTTATATTTAAACCTTAATAGCAACACAAAAACATTTGGAGTCGTAAAAAGTAAATTAATGTTGTCACAAATTAATGGAGAGCTTACGGTTCTTACGCACAATTCAATTTATGTGATTACTTCTATTATGAATTGTTGGGATAAGTTATAAATAAATTGATATGAAAGAAAAAATACCGTTATAGAACTATATTAATAAACATTAAAAGTTATAACAAAATAAAGAGCATAAATTATCCAAACTAATGTTAAAATATGAAAGCAATCAAAGCCATAGCCAAAAACTAGTTCTTAACTTTAAAACATTTTAATTTCGTCTAGAACTTTCTGTTAAACATTTCTGCTTGATGTTGAAAATGTTTAGAAATGTAATTTAAGTGTTTATATTCTAGTGTCTTCATGATCTATTTTTTTCTTGTTTTCATTTTGATCACCAATGAAATCGTTAATTATTAACAAAATATTAGCTAATTACAAAAAAAAGTATCGAATGTTCCTTGAAATATTACCGTTGATTATTTCGATTATTGTATATTTTGATACAGTCCCTAAACATTATGGATACCTACTAATATTAATTAATTATGATAATATATTTTATTTTATTTTATTTTATTTTAATATTTTAGGAAAACTTACAGCTAGACAATTATATTATAGTTTTGGAATTACTACTAAAAGGCCAATTACAAGTTTTCACTGTTAGGTAAACATTAATAAAGTGTAAACTTAAAGGTATTGCGCTACAACGATCAAACAGTTATTATTCAATTAACTGCACATGTTTCAAATATAGTCTTAAGTATTACTTGGAAAAAAAAAAAAATAAAAGTATTTGTAACAGTATGAAACTTTAACTAGACAATAAAACAATTATGAACTTTTTCAATAAAGATAAATAAAAAAAAAAAATTAATATGTATTATTAAATTTAACATAATCTAAAACTAAACTTTATTAAAAAAGATTTTACTACAAATTTGTTTTAGTTGTCTAGGTGATGTAAAGAATAGGTCAACATCGAACTGCGTAGAAACGTCGTTAAAACATCTACTCGCTCGCAACAGGTAGCTATTATGCCTATAGTTGGTTTTAGCTTCAGGTATATAAAGTGTGGCTGGTCGTCTACAAGAATGTGGAACACGTAAACCAATAGCATGCAAAAGTTCGGAACAATCGATCGAACCATTAGCGATCTTGATTAAATAAACAAGATCGGCTATACGCCGTCTCTCGTATAGTGGTAATATATGAAACTTTTTGCAACGGTTCGTATAATTAGTTATATATTGATTTGTACGGAATTGTATGTAACGTAGGAACCTTTTCTGTATCCGCTCAATGCGTGTGCTATAAACATTATACGCTGGGTTCCAGACTTGTGAGCAATATTCTAAGTGACTTCGAACGTAAGCACAATATAAAATTTTGAAAATTTTGACAGAATTGAAGTCCGCTGACATACGCAAAATAAATCCAAGGGTTTTCGAAGCTTTATTTACGATAGTGTTAATATGATCATCGAATAACAATTTGGAGTCGAACACTATTCCTAGGTCACGAATAGAGTTAACCCGAGTTAAATCTGTGTTTTTTAACTTATAAGTGGATATGATTGGAAATGGCTTACGAGTATATGAGCATATAAAGCATTTATTTACATTTAAGTCCAATTTATTCTCAAAACAATAATTTTCAAACCTAATAAGATCGTCTTGCAAGAGCTGGGTACATTGATGAGATTTTATTGGGCATAATATTTTCATGTCGTCAGCGTAAAGCAAGATTTTGGAGTTATGGAAACACGAATAAATATCATTTACAAAAATATTAAATAAAAGCGGACCGAGCAGCGAGCCCTGAGGTACTCCAGATGGTATTGGCATGGGTAATGAGGTATATCCATTAAGCACTACAGTTTGGCATCTGTTCCTAACATAAGATGTGAGCCATCGGTACAAGTTACCCCTTACGCCCATGGAATGGAGTTTACGCAACAGCAGTATATGATCTATTCTGTCGAAACATTTACTATAGTCCGTATATATGACGTCGACCTGAGAAGGCTCCGACATATGTTTTGATAGGTAGTCACTACACAGAACCAGGTTTGACACAGTGGATCGGCCTCTTATAAAACCATGCTGTTGTAGTATGAAGGTGTGTTTTAGGCACGCGTATAACTGCTTATAAACAACTCGCTCCAATACTTTAGCAAAAAGGCAGAGTTTGGATATGGGTCTGTAGTTCATTACGTCATCCTTTGGTCCCTTTTTGTGGATAGGAGTGATATACGCGGATTTCCAAATAGACGGTACCTCACCCTCTGTCAAGGAACGCCTAAATAATAGTGAAAGTGGCAGTGCGAGGCTTTTAGCGCACTTGGCTATAAATACAGATGGTATGCTGTCTGGACCGGCTGATTTATTTAAATCTAGCGACTCCAACAGCTCACAAACCTCTACAGGGTCGACCTCGATGTGTCCAATATCAACTACTGATAATGTGATGTCCGGTTCGATAAAGGAATTGAATGAGCTCTCGGAGTCAGCAATATTTAAGAAATTCGAGTGAAGATGAAGAGGTATGGACCATATTTTTGTAATTTGATGTACGATAAGTACATTACAATTTCAACTTTCTAGCTATCACGGTTCATGTGATCCACCCTGGTGACAGACAGACGGACAGCGGAGTCTTAGTAATAGGGTCCCGTTTTACCCTTTGATTGATTCATCTGTATCATCAATGATAACTATTTCAATTTTCAGAAACATTTCAATATACAGAAATATTCGACTGTTTGAATTTTATTATATGTACAGATTTTACTAATAATAATAATAATATTGTAAATAATTATTTTTTTTCTTTTTATCTTTATTGTTGGATTTAATTGTAAGTAAAATTTTACACATCATCTGTGTAAATTTCAACTTTCTAGCTATCACGGTTCATGTGATCCACCCTGGTGACAGACAGACGGACAGCAGAGTCTTAGTAATAGGGTCCCGTTTTACCCTTTGATTGATTCATCTGTATCGTCAATGATAACTATTTCAATTTTCAAAAACATTTCAATATACAGAAATATTCGACTGTTTGATTTTTATTATATGTACTTAGATTTTACTAATAATAATAATAATATTGTAAATAATTATTTCTTTTCTTTTTATCTTTATTGTTAGATCTAATTGTAAATTAAACATTTTATGAACATAAACATTTTTTATTTATAAAACCTCAATACATGTATCATAAGAAATAAATATCGACACTTATCGACTTTGTTCAAATATATGGATGTCACATCACTACGGCCAATCGTCTTTTTTAGGTAAAAACGCTTGTTTTAGAATTAGTTTGTTTTCCTTTTTTTTGTATTGAGCTGGAACAAAACTTTATATTATTATCATAAATAAACCTTTGTAATCCTTATCTAGTAAAATTCAATATAAAATAAAGTAGATTTTATGGAAAAAAATGTCCCTAAAAAAGTGTCTAACTTTTTTTTGCGCTTTTCGCTTTTATTATTCTTACATTAGATATAGCTTTAAGTATTTTACATCTATAAATAGATAAACTATTAACCTAGAAATATCCGTTTACAGAACTAAGATAGGTAGTCTAGTTCTGTTTATATTAATCTTTTCCCGCCGCGCGGCATAAAGTCGCGTAAAACAGTAGCGCGGCGGGTGAGTTTATGAACTCTAATGTTATTAGTATAATTTTTTTGCGTTTCTTGAGGGGTTAAGGGTCTTAATAAAAAATATAGTTTTTTTAAATCACTTTGTAAATATTTGGGGTGTTATAGTTTGTATATAAAATTTCTCCGATATGTGGTCTTTTTGTATTTTTCATTCAACTTCGCACAGAAGTGTAAGTGAAGGAGTAATAAGCAAACTCGTACCTATTAATTTTTAGAGCTATACATCTAAAGCCAGAGATGGCGAATTAACTGTCAATTAAATTCATAAAATCGCCATTTCAGTTTGTTTTTCGAGACGGTCCATTGATAGACTTGTCCACTGACTTAACATGTCTTTCGAAAACTTGTTAGATTCTCATCCCTCTCGCGATGAAACATCCATGAAATAAGCATGTTTCATCGCGGTATTTTCTTCACCGTAAGGCATATAGATTGTCGATAATAAGTATTCTATGAAAAACCTAAGTAGTGTTAATGGCCCAACCATTATCGTGTAGTAAATAACATAATATACTGACTCCCAAAATTTCACATTTATAACATCCCTGACATATAGCGACTGTCGTCTAGTAAATGCTTAAACCATGTATAGTACTACCAAGAAAACGTAAATTGAAGAACGAAATAATAAGTGACTGAAATGTCTTTGTCAACCTCGTACGAGAGCAGACGTTAATTTGTATAAAGAAGTACAATTTATTGTTATAAGAAACTAATGAAAATTGTCGACCGCTTGTATCTTAGCACGTTATATTTAAACCTTAATAGCAACACAAAAACATTTGGAGTCGTAAAAAGTAAATTAATGTTGTCACAAATTAATGGAGAGCTTACGGTTCTTACGCACAATTCAATTTATGTGATTACTTCTATTATGAATTGTTGGGATAAGTTATAAATAAATTGATATGAAAGAAAAAATACCGTTATAGAACTATATTAATAAACATTAAAAGTTATAACAAAATAAAGAGCATAAATTATCCAAACTAATGTTAAAATATGAAAGCAATCAAAGCCATAGCCAAAAACTAGTTCTTAACTTTAAAACATTTTAATTTCGTCTAGAATATTTGGGCAGGCTTACTTTAACTTAACAAAGTTTTAGAAACACAAACACTAACAAACATACAGACATCGTTCTAGTTTGTATAATTATATTGTTTTACTCATACATCTTGTTTCTATTTCAGATGGATTGGCGAGTGATCCTAGAAGCAACTAACCAGTATCATACATAAGATGCCGTTGGCTTACAATGGCAGCCCTGATTACATTTCAACAAAAAGTGAACATGCTTCATCTACTATGAATTTTACCGGCCCGTCCTTTGCAGGGGGGGTTTTGATATTAAAAACACTAACTGGTGAATCGCTGGAAATGATAGAAGAGCCCAAAACTAATCGAACTACTGACATTATTGACGTGAAAGTTGTACAAATTGCTTTTTGTATTCTATATGCAATAATCTTCGTTCTTGGCGTGTTTGGTAACGTTTTGGTTTGCTATGTGGTGTTCCGAAACCGAGCGATGCAAACTGTTACAAATCTCTTCATAACGAATTTGGCTCTGTCAGACATTTTACTATGTGTTTTTGCTGTTCCTTTAACGCCGATGTACACGTTTATTGGACGATGGGTCTTTGGAAGACTGCTTTGCCATCTAATGCCATATGCTCAAGGAACCAGCGTCTATATATCCACTCTTACGCTCACATCAATCGCTATAGACCGATTCTTTGTCATTATATACCCTTTTCATCCACGAATGAAACTTAATACTTGCATATTCATAATAGTATTTATATGGGTATTCTCTTTAGTTGTCACATGCCCTTACGGACTCTTTATGGGGATACAGATTACAAATAATAAAACCTACTGCGAAGAAAGCTGGCCTTCAGATAGGTCGAGGAAGATTTTTGGCGTATTCACAACGGTATTACAATTTCTAATACCATTTTTAGTGATAGCAATTTGTTATACATGCGTTAGTATAAGACTAAATGACCGAGCAAGGTCGAAGCCCGGTGCTAAGAATACAAGAAGAGAAGAAGCAGATAGAGATAGAAAGAGAAGGACAAACAGAATGCTAATATCTATGGTGGGAATATTTGGTATATCATGGCTGCCATTGAACTTAATTAATATATTTAACGACTTCTACGCTCAGATGACAGAGTGGAATTACTACTACCTTTCCTTCTTTCTAGCACATTCCATGGCTATGGCTTCCACCTGTTACAACCCATTCCTATATGCATGGCTGAATGAAAACTTTAGGAAAGAATTCAAACAGGTCCTGCCATTCTTCGAACATACAGGAGGAGTGCGAAATAGCTACCATTCAGGCCGAATGCCCACACACAAAGCTGATAAAATATGTAACGGGAATGAAACTATACAAGAAACCTTACTTGCCTCGTCTTTTAACAGGGGCCCGTCAATTAAACAACGAATACTAGAAACAAATGGACGGAAAGAAAATGGTATTGAAATTGAAAATATTTTATTAGAAGAGAAAACTGTTCCGTCAACACTTCAAACAAAAAATGAGAACCTTAATTTACAATTGATTGATGAAGAGTCGCATTTCTCAGAGCCTAAAGATTTGAAGCCAGGAATATAGTAAGTATAAGATTTAATAATCTTTATATTATGAAAACAGAATTATATTTATAACCTGTTTCGTCTTGTATATACGTTTTTTTTTTATGTAGATGTTCTCATCCACAGGCGTTAAGCGCCCGTGCCTTTTGTGTTTTTAACTTTTTTTTTTTTTTTTTTTTTCAGTCGACTTTTAGGACCCTAGAACCCCGCCCCATCCCGCAGTTGGGCAAGCACAGCCTCTGTGATTTTTTTGTCGCGTTTAAGAATGGACATTTTGAGGCTGTGCTCTAGGATGGTCTTCGCTGAGGCTCCCTCCGCTCGACGAATAAATTTGCCAATTGCGTCGTCGCCATCGTCAGAGTAATAGACACAGGTCTTGGTGTGCCTTGTCACAGCGACGACAGCATGTGACACACTATCGTGAATGCGGAGCCTTTTGGTCTTCGTCCGCACGATGATGACCTCTTTGTAGGTTTGGCCCTGTGCCTCGTGGATGGTCATGACGCGCGACCCTTCGCCGGATCCGTATCCCCGGTCCATCAGGAGCTTCTTTTCCTCCTGGGTGTGGACCAAGTATAGGGTTCCTTCTTTGGTAGATGGTATTTGCGCGTCGGTGAACCTTTCTATGCTCAGGGAGTGGATGGTTTTACTGGAGGAGTAGATATTACCGTAGACGTCTCTGATGGCGTATGCGACGTCTTTCGGGTTTCTATGCGTACAGGACAACTCACATGTGATGTTGGTCACCAGTGTTGGCCAGCAGTACCTTAGCTCGAACAGATTTTCTCTGTCGATATAAGGCAGCTGGTTTATATCTCCGATGAGTGCCACTTCTTCTGCGCCAGACAGTCGGGCTGCCATAACTATGGCTCCGAAATGGTTCATGAGGGCTTCGTCGACCGTTAGACGGTTGCAACTAGTGCCCTCCTTGAAACCATTTACCAGTATAGAGGCCATGGTACGCACCTTGGATTTTGCTTTGTCACCAAAGCGTTCCACGAGCTTCTCCCTTAGGTCTTTCGCTCCCTCGATTGTAGTGGTGGCTACTACTTCGTTGTCCTCATCGAAGTGACTGATGATGTGAGTTGTTTTGCCGCATCCGGGTACCCCGTTTGTCCACGTTAGTTTTGGCAGCTTCCAGTTTGCGAGTGTAATGCCGGTGTCGACTTCGCTCAATATGGTTTTAGCCTTCTCGAGCATTCTGTCGTCCAGCATTACCCTCGTGCACCTAGCTACCACAACTACTGGGTCTCCAGGAGATGTTTCAAATTTGGGGGGTTGTTGTTGTTCACGCCCCTCTGCTTCGACCAGTCCCACGAAGCCTTTAGTGGTATTGTAGGCGGTCATGTAAGACCCTGTCATTTCCCCTTGAATAACTTGGGAAGTGTCATTGTCGTATATAGCCGCTTCAGCTTTGTCGAGTTTCACCTCCAGCATCTTTTCGCTTCCTCGCTGATAGGCCTGCATGATCTTCTGGCAGGTGGCTAAGTTAACCTTTCGGTTCCCTTTGATTATAGCCAGGAACTCGACAAATGCGTTAATGGCATGGTCTTGTGGGCTTTGTGCTGGTTTCAGCTTTGGTGGTGTGACTTGTCCCATATCAGCTCGAGTGCGGATGGTGTGTGGCGACACGGGTTTCACCGAGTGTTTAACTCTAAGGAATTCCCTTATCGCCGCTGCCTGCCTGTCCTCGTTTGTTTGCTGTTTTGGGGAGACCAGTTGGCGGATGGTTCTATCTACTACCTGCAGTTCAGTATCCCGGCTCGGCCGTTCCTCACGACAGGTCCTTGGGCTGGAGGCTTCACGTTCAGCCTCTATCTGCCTTTGAAGGCGTTCAGACCCACTCAGCGGTGGCCCCATGGGGGGTGGCTCTGTGGGTGGGGGATTTATTTTTGCCTCTCCTCTTAGGAAGGAGAGGTCTTCCCCTCTGTCTTCATAGACTATGACCTCGTGATGTGATGAGGCCAACAGGCAGCCGTAGCTATCGGCTACGTCTCCTCTAACAGAGCCTACCCTCATGGCGTCCACGCTGAGCTTTCGTGGGGGTGTGCCATCACTGTGCCCGTTGAGTCTTGAGAGCGCTGAGCAAGCTAGTGTGAAAGGGGAGTCTCCACCCCACTCGAAAAGTGCAATTGCTTTGTTTTGCAACCACACTATCCGGTAGGGCTGGTTTTCCCCCCTCTGCACTGTAAGTGCGTCGATTTTTGTGCACTTTACGCTCGTTTTCGTTGTGCTCTCTTTTATCAGCAGGGCTAGTCCCGGCGACACCGTCACTTTGTCCGGGCTCTCAGGGCGACAGAAGCTAATTCCCACTCTTTCTTGCTCGCAGCTCATGAAGAGTGCTACACCTTTCAACCTTATGCCCCTGTCTCCAGTCTCTCCCTTTTTGAGTAGTAGCTCAGGGAGGGTTGTGGGTAAAGTTGTTGGTGAAGGTGTGACAGGGGTAGCTCTCCTCGTGATCAGATTCCGTAGCGTGTTTGGGATGGCACGGAGTCGCTGCCTTAGAGTGGGTTGTGAGGATGTTGTTGTTTGTGGGACGATGTGTGTAGTGTTTGTGTTGTGTGAGGTTGGTGTGGTTTGTGTGGATTGTGGTTGTGTTGGGTTTGTGATTTGTTGGGTATGCCTAGTTGTGGAAGTGGTTGTTGTTGTGGTTGGTCTAGTTGCAGATGGTATGGCGGTTGAGCCGTTCAATTTAGCTGCCACTTGTGCGACTTTTCTCGCGTAAGTGAGGAATGGTAATCTGGTCGCCTCGTTCTCTATTATGGTTGGTAGAGATGGCTGGTCCAGTACCAATTGTAGGCTAGTTTTTAATTCCAGCCTTTCTTGGCCGAACCTTGGACATTCCAGTAGGATATGGAAGATCGTTTCCTCGCATTCCGGGTCGCAGACACAAGAGGGGCTGTCTTTTAGGTTGAATCGGTGGAGATACGCCGCGAATCCTCCGTGGCCGGTCAAAATTTGAACATCGATTGGTGTATCGAGTGGTGCTTGTATATACGTTAGGGTTCCGCTATTTGCCTTTAAATTTTTTTTTCTTGAGATTCCACCTTTTTTTTTATTTATCGTCTAAAATCGTGTTAGACCAAAATAAGTCCTTAAGTTTGTTTGCGATTTTCGATTAATTTACTCCTTCAAAGGTTTGTTTAGTATCTTGAATATAGTTACGGTGGTGCTCGGTCTTTAGTATTACCTTAATCAACTGTATGGGAACTGGAATGAACGAGCGGGTCTAGGGTGTTTCACTAGTTATCAAAATATAAATTGTGCTTAAATTTGTATTTATTACTAATTAATTAATACAAAATATAAATCATATCCTAACTGATAAATCGTTCTGACCAAATCCAGTTTTAAGAAAATGAAATGTACTAGCCACTTCAAGTTAAGATCAAACCTGAAAGTATCAGAAAATACTACCGTGTGCCGGTTTGTTTGTACTTTATTTGCCAAGACGATCATAATGTAAATGTATCATAAATAACAAAGAAATTCAAATGGAAATTTGCTTTGTTCGCATGAAATGTCGATCTGTTGAAAGATACAATAAGAAATGTTAATACTAACATCTGGCATTGTAGATCGGCTACAAATAAATACGTTATTTTGGAATTAAAAATGAGTTTGACAATAAATTATACCCTAAAACATATATTTTTAGTTTTAATATAATTTTTATATTATTTTGCGAAAAGTTCATATGTAAACTAGTTCCTGACTGCAGCCTCGCTCGCATGTGTAGTTCATCTTTACTGGGATTGGTATTTGGTTCTAGACGAACGTTTATAAAAAAAAATACACAAATTCTTTTTCTTAGTAATATAAAGTTAAATTATATGTATAAGCTTCACTATTATTTGATAACTGGCGGCTCACCTCGCTTCGTTTGGGTGCGATGCGTTCCATTTTCTTTGTGCGTTACTTCTATTATTTCACTAAACTAAAAGTTTACCAAAAGTAACCAAAATTCCCTTAAAATTGGTCTCGCAGAAATTATTAATTCAATTTTATTTATTGGTATAGACAACAATATCAAACAATTACAGGTCAGGAAAATGGTGACATTTCCCATTTTTACCCACCAGATAAACACGTCAACATCTTTTCTAAAGTACCTTGTATATAGAAGCCATAGAAATCAGTAACTAATATTGTAATAAATAAACATAATAATAAACGTACAAGCAAAACTTTTAATAGGATATTCGAAGTTTTGAGTAAACCAAACTTTCTTTCTAAACAAACCGCTTTTTGATTGAAATCGAAAACAAAATAGAATTAAACAGATTTATGGCAACACTTTATACTTGACAGGCTGACAGCAAATCTAAAAATAAAAAATAATTTAGCTATAAAACTAAACAATTTACTATTCGTTTCGCTTTTTTTCCTCTCTCTATATCTATCTCTCTTTCTTTCTCTCTCTCTCTCTCTCACACTGTTGCATTTTTTCTTGTTATCTTGTTGTCTAGTTTCTTTAAAGGACTTTTAAAGAACGGTAAATGTAAAAAGGTAATTAATTTTTTTAAATACTCTCTATATTTCAGTTACAGTTAGTTATAGTTTCACTTTTCAAAACTGTTCTTTACCAATGGCTTTATGATCGGTAATCACATGAGTATGCATTTTGAAAAGGTCTTAAAAATGCTATCAACATTTCAACTTGATACCTCCACTCGTTCCTGAGAAAAAGAGTCTTGACAGACGGACAATGAAGTGATCCAATAAAGGTTTATTTTTACCTTTTAATTGCGGAACCCTAAAATACAAATGCAAGGGTATTTATTTAGTTTTTTTATTAACATTTTTTTAACATTAAGTTCTTTTTACACACACAAAAATATTCGCTTACGAAAATTAATCATGAAATATGTCAAGGTAGGAACTAGGTATGTAACAAAAATATTTTGTACAGTTGTACTGAAAGCTTGCCGGTATTTCTTTAGTATTCAACTATCGGTCTTTCAGAATATCTTTCAAAACTTCATACAGTCTGCTATGAATGCTTCAGCAGGTCGATTGAATCCGCTCGACGTGAATGGAATCGTTTCTTTAACGAAATTGCTTACATTATTATTAATTTAATGGAAAATCTGTGTACATTTTATATAAAACTAGCAATTCCTGCGGCTCCGCCTACGTTCTATTCATTATTAAAAGGGGAAATAATTTGGCTTAAAAATAAAAGATAAAAAATCTGGAGAAGGCCACCCTTATAATAACCTAGGGGTATAAGAATAGTCTACGACAAAAAAATTCATAACAAGTCAAGCCGTTTCGGTGACGTTCGATAACGATCGATTTTGTGTTTTGTAATTGCCAGGATAATATTATAATCTTACTAATATTTTTACATAATATTTAAAATCTTTTTATCTGAATTCTTAAAATTACTTAAATTCATTTTTAAGAGAACCTAACTAGTTTTTGAAAACTTCTTATCTAAAAGCTCATTAATAAGAGGAGGCTTGATAACAGCAATGCAATTGTTACTATATTATGTAGATAATCATGAGTATAATTGCCCGCGGCTTTGATCGACTCATCCGATTACTCTCGTACCAAGCCGTTTTAGACTCCATAACATTAAAACACATTAACTTTCATATTTAAAGAAGAAGATTAGCACAATTTTGCCATTAAATTAATATAACCAAGTTTAAAGCTCATAAATGATGTTTACATAACAAATTAGTTCCGTATAATAACGCCTTTGTATAATCATAAGCGTCCTGTACCGTAATTTAGCTCTAAAGTTATATTACTTTGCAACAATATCGAGTTAAAAGGGACGAAATTACTTGAACAAGTTAAAGCTTGCCCCAAAATCATCCCAATTATACGGAATGATAGTGAGAATGGTACACTTTATGTTGTGATTCAACACTTTATTCAGCACTAACGATTCATCCCCGCTTCGCTCGGGTTCGAGATATAACGCGAGCGAAGCCGCGGGTTCTGCTTGTTATACATAAAACCTTCCTCTTGGATCACTCTATCTATTAAAAAACCACATCAAAATCCGTTGCGCAGTTTTAAAGATCTAAGCATACATAGGGACAGACAGACAGCGGGAAGCGACTTTTTTATTCTATGTAGTGATTACGTATAAGACTGTGATTGAAATTCGAGCAACCTTAGTCTCTCTCGTGACCATTATCGATATTTCTCTTATAGGAACTTATTAACGTCTAATGGTATAGACTACTTTTTACTGATAAAAACAATTTTACTTTTATAAATCATAATATCTGTAATTACGCCTAAAACCGAAAAAACATAACTTAATTTATCGATTATTATAAAGCACCTAGGGACATACTCGAGCGAAGAAAAGGCAAGACGCTAGCACATGTAATTTTCATATGCGCAAAATAAATTATTACATCTATCTATATATGTAATAATATAAACAAAATAATAATAGAAAAATAAAGAGCAGCACAGCGGGCAATTGAGAGAGGAAGAGGGTGCCAAGAACGGAAAAGGGGCGTGCACATATATGAAAAACGTAGCCGCGCTACGGAGTATATTAACGATGGGTTCTGAAATATCTGGAGTGATTTTGAAGTATAACGCGGGGAAGTCGCTGGTACTGCTAGTTTTTTTTATAAAACCGATTCTTTAAGTAAAATGTTTTTTATGTATTACTAGCAATACACGCGGCTTCGTCCGCGTTCATTTCTTTAATCGCTACTAAACTTCATTCGATCACTCACTGGGTTTAAAATTCTCCAAAATTACTTCAGGTTTTTTTCTTGCAATTAAAATAGCCTTATGGTGTTAAAGTTTTGAAAATCGGTCTAGTACTTATTGAGCGAATTTGTTACAAACATACTTACATAGAAACCGTTCCTCTTTATAATATTAGTATAGATAAATTGAAGTTTCTTGAGTAGTTTCAAACATCCCACAACTACAAGTAAAAGCACCGTATGCTAAATGTTCATGAAACAAAATATTTACATAATGTTGTACGTACGATAAAGACTTTTTTATGTTTTCCACATAAACTACTGCTATTTTTCACGTTACGAATCGTGTTAGAAAGTTGGTAACTTATGCACCTCTTTATACAAAATAGCACTTAAACTTTATACAAACTCTAATATATCAAAATACAGAACGTATAATTTTTCTATTTTTCTGTCTTGTAGTTAAATGTAATTATGTATACCTATATATATAATTTTCGCTATTCACCGATTCGACGTTTAATTTAAAAGGACATATATTCGTCGTAAACAGAAATCGTACTCGGAACTTGCCGCTTCCTGCTATAAGAAATCCCATTAAGTATAATAATCAATCATAATCCAAACTAGTATTATAAATGTAAAAGTTTGTTACTTTTTAGGTAAATATGCTGTATAGATATAAATGTTTGATTAGGACATAGTTTTATTTAACTAACTAACTTGTCTCGATTGAAACTGCGCGCAAAATGTAATTGAGTTTTCATCTAAAGTAGTTACAGATATAGCAGCTTTTTACGAAATGCATATAGAATTATAATATAATATACGATATTATTTTGTCTGTCTTTTCCGCCTAATATCCGAAACGGCTGGACCAATTTTGAAAGCAATTTAACTATCAGTTAGCTGATGCTATAGGTAGTAACTTAGGACAGTTTAATTTTAGAAAAAGAATAAAGGTTATATTAAAAAAAATAAAGGGTAAGCCCATAGTATAATAAAATAATTAAAAGAATATATTGTTTAACTAAGCTTATTATTTTGTTTCAGATTCACGTGCTGCAGACATGTTTTTGAATAACCAAAGGAAAAAGATTTTTCCCTGTTAATAAAAATGTAGGTATAATGTAATGTTACGATTTCTCTTCATAAGAAATGCTCCTCTGTATTAAAGGTACGATTTTCTGTGTTAAAGGGTTTCTATGTTGGATAATCGTCTAAATATAAGCAGTAGGGCTGTTGAAGTTGTTAATAAATAATGGTCTAATAGGGCATTTTTATCTTGTACGAAAAATGTGAAAATAGAAAGTAAATTTTGTTATTTTACATATTTTGTTTCAATTTTTAAGAATAATTAACTTAGCCGTAATAAAAATTAGTTAATATATAGGATATGTTAATAATTCATATTTTTGTAAATATTCGATGAATATTATAGTTTAATAAGCAAGTAGGTATCCAAGAGGCCTATGAAATGTATAACTTCTAAAGTTTTTTATGATTCACTTCATGGATATATACATAACAAAAATTAGAATATTCAATTAGTCTAAGCAGTTTGTGTTTCTTACATAAATTGTTGAGCCCAATTTTAAACTTGACTGCAAATTATGAAAAAAATAAGTTCAAAAAGAATTTTATCGAAAACAGTGAAGTTTAAAATTTCTGTTTATTAAGAAACATGAAAATTTATGAGATTATTTATGTATGTACAATAAAATTTTAAAACTGTAGTGTATATATGAGTATATTACGTATACGTTTAAATTAATTAAGTCGTTTAAAAATTTGCTTAATTAATAATATTATATGGTAGTAATTGCAAGTTAGGGCATCATTTGTTAGAATTAAATGTTACAAAATTTATGAATAAATGGCACTGTTTTCTATTTTGGTTACTTATTGAAAAATCCTTATTTTGCTTGCAAAAACATTTTTTTAAACTAGTCTAAGTCTTGCAAACTCCCAGAAAGTCTACCTTTTACTTCCTAGAATGTATAGATTATGCAATAAGACAATTATTTATTTTGTTTTTTAATTTTCATTGATCACAGGATACATACTGTGGGATCCAAAACTACTACATAGTAAATTCATCAAAACACTGTGTCAATACTGAATAATTAACTGAGCAATCAATACCTTCCTAAAATGAAAAAAATACTTGTGAAACACAAGAAACACAAGTATGTCTTAATTTTTAGTTATGATACCTATAAAAGCAGTTTTTGGAACGTAGTTACTTATTTTTTTTTTCAATATTACTAATATAATAATTTAGGAATTCTTGTATAATTGTAAATAAATCCTTATAATCTGTATAAAAATGTTTTCTTAAAACAAAATTATTATTCATTTGTTAGAAAGTTCATTTAATATTTGATTAATCATGGATGATACGATTTATAATTTAGCAAGTTTGAAGTTTGAAAAAAATGCAAAAAAGCCAACGTCACGCGGTGTTCCCAGGCGGTCACCCATCCAAGTACTGACCGCGCCCGACGTTGCTTAACTTCGGTGATCGGACGAGAACCGGTGTGTTCAACGTGGTATGGACGTTGGCGACAAATATTTTCAAACAATCGTGCGCTTAGAGAGTTACGTTAGCAAAAAAATAACAACCGATAAAACCTAAAAATAAAGAGACTAATAATTCATATAAATAAAACTATAAATTCAAAACTGGGTTCCATAGACGTATTAACTAAGGACGAGACACATAAGCTGACGTACCTTTACCGGCCTTGACAGTAATCAGGATATTTTAGGCCTGGCCGTTTGATTTTACGTCAGTCTCAAGCACTTACTTGTCAACAAAACATCTCCCAAAAATGACTAAATGTTCTATTAGATGGTGTAAAAACTAAAGCAGCGGAAGCAGCACTATTTCTTTTCACTTGTAAGTAATATATTTTATTACATTTAATGTTATTTATCACAAAATTTAAGTAAATGTAAAATAAAATTTCGTATTATTCAACTATGTTAAATATAGTCGATATATCTATGTAGGGTAAACATACCGGTTTACCGACCACTACCCCTTTTCGACCACTTCGCATGTTATTTTAAATAATAGACGGTGTTATAGACCGATCTTATCTAATTTCGCACCATTCGATCTGGGCGAACTTCACAGTTTATATTTGAACGGCATGACATCGAATTTTTCAAATTGAGCACTCAGTCGCTCTTTCAAAATTTGGTGTATGAACGCGTGTAAAATTTAGCGAAAAAAATAGTGGGTGGATTAATTTTCAAAGGTAAGTTTTTAAGTGTTACTCTTACTTTATTGGTCATTGATTTGGTATGTGTGTATTAGGCATGTTTAATTTCAATATTCAAGTGCCTAAACTCTCAAACTTTTTATAATTTATGATATTTTTGGTGGTCGGACAATACGTTAACGATTAATTTCAAAATCTACTTTCCGACCGGGTGGTCGCAAAACCGGTTTATTCGCGTCGTTTTTCTTTGCCTTTATTGCGGAAACCTTAAATTCACCAACATACATTGCACTGTATTTGTAAACAGCTAGATTTTTGTGAATTTACAACTAGATTACGACCGCCTGTATACCTTATATTTTCAAAGATATGGCCTTCCAAAATAGCGAATATTTAACGGCCGATGACCAGTAAAAACAAAACCTGTCCCCGACCGTTTGAAAACTCCCTTATAATCTTACTAGGTAATATTATAAAGGTGAAAGTTAAGATGTATGTTTGAATGTTTGTTACTCAAGCACAAAATTTGGTACAGAGATAGAGTATACTCTGGAATAGCACATGCTAAGTTTTATCCCGGAAAAATATATAGTTCCCTTGGGATATATCTGTTTTTATTTTGTAAAGGCGAACTTATTCAGGCTTGTAAATAAGCTTATATGTTTTAATGATAATGGATACATTTTGGTTGCTGTGCTTGGTGTTTGAATTGTGCTTGTTTTTTTTATCAGATGGCACCTATCAGTAAAGAAAAAAAAATTAAGAGCCGTACCGCTTCAACCCCTAAACTTTCCTTTGAATTTAAAAGTCCTTCTAACAAGCGTACGAAAACGCTAGGGCGAAAATTTCACATTTCGCACAGCTCTATTAAGATTCCAGAGCTTTTCTTATATATCTCTTATTGACGTCTCAATATCACCATTTAGTGACATTCAATTATCACAAATCTTTAGCTTGGCTACAATACTATGAAAAAAGAGATATAGCGAAAGAGGACAAAGAAAACTAAATTAAGAAAAGAAAGCTCGAAAGAGCTAAAGAGAAAAGAACAACTATTTCACCACCAACAACCATCAAAGAAGAGAATTAAAAAAAAGTAGAAGAAACTCAATCCCGTGTTAAATGTGGTTCTCGTGATCTTGACCTTAATACCGTTACTTAATTTTATTTTTAAGTCGTAAAAGAGAGTCAAAATATACAGCTTTTGTGAATTTATTAATAGTATTATTATCATACTATTATAAACCTTACAGGCTATTACACAAGAGTCGTTTTTCTACCGTAAAATAGGTGGCCGATAACCAGTGCACAAGTGGACGATAACTGAGTGAAAAGGCCGATAACCGGTATATTTGCTATTTTTACGAATATATATTTTTATTAAATTATGTATCACTGATACATCTATAGGCGCTAGGTTTAATGAAACTAGACTATTGTAGGATGAAATGATATTTTTTTGAAAAATCTTGGAGTACAACATTATGATAAAAATCAACTCTGAAGTCAACAAGCCGCTTAAACGGTCGATAACCGGTATGTTTACCCTATTGTTGACATCTGACAACCATCATAAAATGGCTGGATTATACCGTTCAAAACAAATGACAGAACCGTCGAGTAAGTCCATTTGACATCGACTAGTGCTTGACAATGTCGAAAAATATATCGATATTTGACGAAATAACTAAGCGAATAATGGATGTTATTTGTACAGTACAATAACATAAAATACTTTTATCGCAGTATCCTACAATCTGATGACAATAAATTTATAATAATATTTTTATAATTAAATAAAAACATTATAAATGCAAAAATTATAATTAGTATGTGTACTTAATTTTTATTTTATTTTAACACATAAATTACACAAAATTTTAGATTTCCTAGGGATCCTTCTCGAAAGAGAAAAGAAATTCTTAACAAAAAAGTCTATAATAACTATAATTGAGTAAAAAGTTCATAACAATGTCCTGCTTATTTTAGTATAATTAAAATATAAATACCGGAAGCTTACCCCACCTTTATTCTCCCTTTATTTTCTTTGCCTTACAGCTTATTTATGATACGCCTTTTCTTTCCCATTCGAACGTTCTGGGTTTGATTGTCGGCGAAAAATCAAACAATATTTATTATTAATATTTAAAATGTCATTGATGTATGTATTTTATCGACTACGTTCAAGCACTAGCATTAAAGTGAATTTTGATGTATTGTGTCAATTCTTTGTGTGCGTTATACTTCAAATGGTTGAAAGTGTTTTCATGCATTTGTATTTTATGACTGGTCCTTAGGTAATACGTCCATGCTGGGTTCTTTTCATTTTAGGTCCATTTATTATTCTTTATTCAATAATTAAAAGTTTAAAGTTAGTTCACTAACGTCTAGACAGAGCAACCTATGTTAATAGGACTCGAGCATATATCACATATAGGTATGTATATCATAGTATTTGTATTTTGGGGAGGCCCATTACGCTATAATTAAATGGTTCTGGAATGAATATTTCAAACAATAACTGTGGAAATTGCGATTTGTTTTTATATTGGGTAACATTATCTTATTGACCTTATTTGGTCTTGAAGATCAATAAAGAGCCAATAATAAAACTTTCGATCACACTTTTACGAGCTTTTAAGTTATCTCTTCTATAGAGCACTAGTGACTCACCCTTGCTCGGTTTTTTTCCCTTAGTACATTTTAACGGTAAGTAGGTACAGATTTTTCATATATTTTGTGATATGTTATTTTTCCGTAGTTAAAAGTATTCTATAATACATTGACAATAATAAACAGCTTTCATTCTACCAAATTTCATCGAAATCTGTGCAGTGGTTTTCGCATGATGCGGTTTTAGACAAATAGACAAACAACTCAGACTGTATCACGAATAATAAGTATTTCAATAGTATTTAAAAATATACATATTTATTACAAAGGTTCGACTATGTCAGACTTTTTATATGAATGAGATGTACCTTCAGCTTTTTATTTAAGTGATCTTGAACGAATTCAAATATTATAATAGGCCATAGCACTTCCAATATCATTGAAAAGTATAATGTCAGTTTTCGAGGATTAAGTTTACATACAGAGCATATGAATATAGATAATATACCTACTACATATTTTTATCTATCTCGTGAGTTTACACTTTCTCTAATCGTCAAAAGACTTAATGATTTTAAATCCAACGTCTAACTAAAAATTTAGTTATAGAAAGTTTTTCTCATATTGAAAAGGCGACTAGAAATTCAGTAGATTTGATACTATTATGCTGGCAGTTTTCTAATTTTTGATCAATCTAAAACAGCGTAAAATTTAATTTTACTGTTGATCAATCTATTAAAATTAAATTTTTTTTTCAGCATTATATTAGCACTAAATAAGTACCTACTTAATTACTTCAATTTTTTAAGTGGTTCTGTCCAACTGAACTTTCCAGCTTTATAGACATTAGAGATTTTAAAACTGACTCACGTAGGATAAATAGATAAATATTGTAATCATACTGTTTTCATAATCATTAATATTGTATAGCAATATTGTTATCATATTGCATTACAATATTTATCTATTTATCCTACGTATGATTATTTCTTTTTTTTTTAAAAAGATATTTTTTTTTTTAAATAGAGCAGTACTGTTGAGTCTTTTTTCTCAGTAGAGCTTTCCGAACCGGCGCGGTGGTAGCTTACTCACAAACTTACAGACTGACATTCAATTTAATGTTTATTAATGTAAAAATGAGTCTATTTAAATAAAGAATATTTTATTTTAATTTGGTTTGAATATTACGATAGATCCCTAAATTCTTAGCTGAATATAAACAATGACCAGTGACTTATAAAATTAGTCCGTGGACGAAAGATAAGAAAACCATAGACAACATTCTGACAAGATAAGACAAGCTAAATCTTTCAAATCGTCGACCCTCGGACGATTGCGATTGATGAGTGTGAATCTTATTTTCAGATTGTCTTCACTTTATATGGTAGATATTATAAATAAAACTATTTAAGTATTTAAGAATTGTAAGCATTTTTAAATACCATATTTGACTTACTGCTCAATGTACTATAATGTTATTGCCATAATAACAAGCTTGATAGGAAAACCGAGTAATGCGGATTTAAATGTCGTATGTCTGTAATTTTTATGTAACATAATTACTTGTCTTACAATGAAGAAAGTCCGCGAGCTCAACAACTACAACTGGAATATTATGATCTACTTTAACGAGCGAACATAATTTTAAAATACAGCATAGTACGACACGTTCGGCTCAGAGTACGTTCACACGAAGCCACGTTTTGTCGAATCTTATTTTCATCGGATCTGGAAAAACCGAATGTTGTATTCACACAGCACATCTTGCATGACCGTATCCGACGGCCTCGTATAGGAAAAAACCGAATCTACCCCTGCGTGTATCGTATGAACGCATGTATTGAATGCACTATACCACTGGATCGGATCTGACATTTTGCAGTACGACCGAATCGGTTTGTAGTCGCAAAATCGGATGTCAACTTCAGCAAGATTCGGTTTTTTGCCGTGTCTTGAAACCGAATGCATGTGTGAACTCATTCATTGAAATACTGATACAACTGAACCGAATCCTGCAAAAAACCGATTCGGTAGAGAAACACTCGACGCCGTGTGAACGTACCGTCAGTTTGTAGTGACCCTACTTCGGGTTCGGTTCCGCTGGGGTCATACATTTGTTGAGCATGAATGTTTGTACTCCAGTCATGGGTGTTTATATTTATAATAGGTATTTATTTAAAGTTATATAATATGTAGTAGATCAACTATCTGGTATCCGTAACACAAGCCTCGTTCTTTAACACGGGACTAGATAGCGCTGTGTGTAATAATGTCCCAACATATTTATTTATTTATTCATAGTAATTAAATCAAATATTGAAATATTTGTTAATAGATAAATTTGAATTAATTCCTAGAATCCTGGCATATTGGATATTGGTATTTCAATTATTGCGCCCAACAGCAATCACTATGCAATTTCGCCGATAAGTAAAATTCAGCCTATTATGTATTATAGTGAAAAATCTAATAACATTTAACTAAATATTATAAAATAATATTAATTTCATATAAAATATACAAAGTAGTAGGTAAATATATTTAATATAGTATTGTTTGCATGAATATGATATATTAATGTGTTACACTAAAATGTTTTTAAACTGTACAAACTTATAGGACTAAATCGAAATGTCTACGAAAAATCATTATTTCATGAATTTATATCTAAAAATTATGACATTTATTCCACCTTTTTCATATTTTTTTCTTTTATAGCTAAATAGAAAGCATAGTTAAATAGTAAGAAGGGTTAAATTAGTACCAGCATTTTTAAACTCTAGTTGCACTTTATAATTCTTAACCTACATAACGGAATTCAGTCTTTGAAAGGCGGTATGGTCTTTGATATGTAACTAACACCTCAAAGTTCATGGTAACAGCTTAACCTTAAATTTGAAGTCTTTTAAGAAACATGTAAATGCACATCTCCAGTCACAAAAAGAATAGTTGATACACTCGTCCCCAACATGACTTCTTCACCTTCGTGGTGTAGTGACTCAGTAGCATCTAGCAATCCAGCGGGACAAGAAACGCGCAAAGTGGGCCTACTTCGGTGAGCGATGTGTCATGTGGGTTATTCCTAGTACTTCTCTGATGATAGAGTCGCCTGTAGTACAACCTCTTAGCTGTATGGTCTGCTACGGAAGACCTGCCGGGCAGTCCAGGTTGAATGCGTAAGCGATTCTGCAACGCCCCATTAACACGAGGAGGCTTTGTTGGGTTTGAGTGGGTATTACTTGCTTCTTGTAAGCCGATGAGTCCCACATAAGCACCTAGTGGTATGTGTAAATGCATTTCCCTACGTTAAAGGTAGTTGATATACTACACATATAGGTAATTTTAAATACATACGTATTATAAATGCCCCCAGCGGGATCGAACCCGCATACTAGCGCAGAAAGTACACTTTGTTTATATAATTATTTCTTTCACAAAATAATTTAACAGTGTATTTTGCAAGCATAACTGTACATCAGTTTACAGTGGACAAAGTTACCCCGTGAGAAAAACGTTTTGAGATGAGGTAATAAATTCGATTTTGAACGTTACGCATTTCCTAACTTTTTTTTAAGAATTGTTATAGATGGAAAAAAATGGTTCGAATTAAAAATCAAATATTCAGCCAGACAGACGAAAACAAGGTAACTATAATAAAATAGAAAATGGATAGCCCAATAAATATTTGCGTCGCCGAATATAAATGGCTGCCATAAAAGACCATAAAAGGTCAAAAATCTTCAACTTTATCTCAAAATTATAACCTCGAATAAAAGCCAGAAATCACAAAAATTATCATCGATGTTCGAGGAACAAGAGCGTCTAACAAAACTTGCTACTCAAAAACAAATTCATGTTTAGATTCAGATTTACTGCGGTATTGTTATGTAAATCAATTTGGGACTTTATCGTAGTTATCTAAGAATACGTTTCGACATGAGAGGCGCCGTGCTGACTACGGACTATCGAAGATCAATCTTCAATCTACCCATATATTTTGTTCACTTTACTTTTATTATTTATCTATAGTAGGTACCTACTCACTGCAATAAAATTGTACAGCTATATAGTTGAAGAAATAATAGGCATTTGTTTAAAAGTTTGTAGAGATTGTTTGGAATTGATAGAAACCAATCAACTGGTAAATTATTATAAATAAATATGTTAGGACACTAAAACACAGCGCTATCTAGTACCGTGGTAAGCTACAAGGCTTGTGTTACGTGTATCAGATAGTTGATACACTACACATATTATATAGCTTTAAATACATACATATTATAAATAATGACACCCATGACTAGAGTACAAACATTCGTGTTCAACAAATGAATGCCCCCAGCGGGACTCGAACCTGTGACCGCTGGCGCAGCAAGCAGGATCACTACAAACTGAGCCAAAGTGTCGTCAATATGTCATTAAGGTTTTGTTATATGAATTTGTTTGATATTAGAGTAGTGCAAAAAGACTTAGTATAATAGCTATTAAAATATATTTTTTATTAAAATAAAAGCTTTCATTACCAGTGAACATGTAGATTATTATTATTAGACTTCATCCAAATTCGTCGAGCTTTTTCAGTATAACAATTAACAAACACACATTCAAACTTTCCCACCTATATTACTAGTAGTGTTAATAACTCAATAAAATAAAAGTATTCTATATATTTTAATGTAATTATAAATGAAACTATTTTCAGTCAGAAAACATGGTCCACAGTCTAAGTCTCTCTCGTAACCATGATTACTGTAAAAGATTCGTAACATCGGGAAACAACAATCAAAATAAATCCACGATGGAATCCGAAGACGTAGTTTCATTTTATATTTTCGAATATTCGCATAACCTAAGAAAGTATTATTTCAATTAAGTTAAAGCAGTGGTAACCCAGTGGTACCTAACGCGTTTTCTCGAATAAGAGTTCAAATCGGGGTCTCGAAATTCTCATATTTTCATATGCACTAACAATTAACAATACGCACCTACTACCTAGTAAGTTTTGTCAGACATGTGAGTCCACCAACCCGCACTTGGCCTGCGTGGTGGACTATTTTTAACCGACTTCAAAAAAAGGAGGAGGTTCTCAATTCGTCGGGGACTTTTTTTTTCTATGTATGTTACCTGATTACTCGACGATGGCTGGACCGATTTGGAAAATTCTTTTTTTGTTTGAAAGGGTATAGTTTCCAGTTGGTCCCATTGTCACCAAGTCAGGATCTGATGATGGGATCCCAGGGAAATCGAGGGCAACTCTCAAATTTTATAGGCACCTACTATGTTTTTGATACATTTTCTAAAGATGTTCAAGCATTTGTGTCTGAAAATCATCATCTCATGTGGATGAGCTGATGATGGAAGGTACAATTCCTCAACGGTTCTTTTTATGTTTGTTCATTTATTTCTGCGTCAAATGTTGGCCGATTACAATTTTTTTTTGTTCGGTAGGGTATACTTCCAAGATATTCACACTATCACCAAGTCAGGATATGATGATGGGATCCTAGGGAAATGGGCCCTCCATTTCCCTAGTAATTCCTCTAATTCTCAAATTTTATAGGCATTTATTACGTTTTTCGTATATTTTATAAAGCTGTTCAAGAATTTGTGATGATGTAAGGTATATCTCCTCAACGGTTAGGAGTTGAAAGAAAATTCTTTTAATATTATACATACTTATAAACCGATAGTTGTATTCCTTCAGGATATTAGGTTGATCTGATAATAGAAGGTAAATCTTATTAACGTTTAGGAGTTACGTGGAAAAATAGACGTGGACAAATCTCGATTGACTATTGTCTTTCACTCCAAAACTTCGCAGACTTATTGGAGCAGTAGTTTAGTTAGCCTACCAATATTATATTTAAACAAAATATCTAATTTCCACTAAAAAATTAAAAATAAATTATTTTTTAACAAAAATGAAAACCAACTTCAAAACGTTACAAATCGAAACTAAAAAGAAAAAAATAATTTTAATTACTTAGTTATTGTTGGAGTCGGTGCCAGCCAAAGCAACTAAAATCTTAATACAATTTAATTAATGTATCAATTTGTAAATATAATCAAAATATCTGTTCGAAAGTTCATTGCAAAGGCAGAATAAAACTGTCCTTCTTGGCTGGCACCGACTCCAACAATAACTAAGTAATTAAAATTATTTTTTTCTTTTTAGTTTCGATTTGTAACGTTTTGAAGTCGGTTTTCATTTTTGTTATTTTAATATATAATGTACAAAAAACGTTACAGTCGTTGTTATAAAATAAATATTAAGTGGACAGATTTTCTAGGATAGTGTTTTATTATATCTATAGATGTATAAATTATATTATCATATAATAAATTATATATATAATCGTAAATTTATATAGACTACTATTATAAAGTTTAGTAAAGTTTCATTCATTGTCAACCTACAATTCGAAGGGGTTCGACTTGAAGGTAGATTCGTGCCCAACAGTATGACAATAAATAAGGGAATATATTATACCATATATACATAATTTTACAGTATATTTTCTTCTACAAGATCTCAACAAACAATATATCTGACATTATTAAATTTACTTCATTTTTAGACCTACATACAAAGCGTGTAATAAATGGTAACCATATATTAATATGTGAAAGAAAAATGAGAACGCACTGAAAGCCTTTGAAAGGGTTTCGTCTTTGTAAAAAAGAAAGGAATTTATCTTTGTCAAAAATAAATAAATTTGCATTTTATTATTAAACATACCTTCATATTTGTTTCGAATGTTAATATCACTTATCATCAATTTCAAACAGAACGTACCATAGAGTAATTTAATGTATAAGAGTAATAATAAAATTATACAAACTCTTCTCAACTCTCTATTTGTGACTTCGCTTTCGTTTGGCTCAGTTTGTAGTGAACCTACTTGCCTCGCCAGAGGTCGCGGGTTCGAGGCCCACTGAGGGCATTCATGAGCACGAATGTTTTTACTCCAGTCATGGGTGTTTATATTTATAACATGTACATACGTACTTAAAAGTTATGTATTTGTAGTGTATCAACTATCAGGTATCCGTAAAACAAGCTCTGTTTGTAATATAAACCCCAACATATTTATTACTATCTTTTCACTTATAACTTAACTTAACCATATTAAAGAATACTCTCAAACAAGTTTAATTCATTAACACTTAATTATAATAAAGTCTTGTTGCACTGAGCTGGAGATAGACCAATAAAAAAAGGAATCTTCTAACAATCTTACCGACTATAAATTATAAGCAAGCTCATTTTCGCGTGATGATAATTGTGATTTAAGTGAAAAAACAGCGTCCCTTTAACGCTTCCGTAACATTATAGATACGAAGGGCATTTAGGGTCGCGATGATATTTTCAAATTGTTTTGCAATGACACAATAAATGGTCAACCCTTTTTTCATAAACTCTATTTGTACGAGTATAATATATAATTTTTAACATCTTTATAATAGGACTAGCCTTTTCCGGGGCTCCGATCGCGTTGTAAAGGCTGAAAATCTAAAGAAATATTTTTCTCCCGCTTTTGCAACATTTTTCATTGATGCTCCGCTCCTATTGGTCGTAGCGTGATGTAATATACCTAAAGCCTTCCTCGATAAACGGACTATCCAAAATAAAAAGATTTTTCTAATTCGGACCAGTAGTTCCTGAGATTAGCGCGTTCGACCAAACAAACAAACAAACAAACTCTTCAGCTTTATAATATTAGTATAGATAAGGCAACAAGTAAGTCAATAGACGAACAACACAAAATTATGAGAACCAAGATTTAAAATATTAATTGTCACAGAATTCTTGGCGCGCACTAAATTTTATGCAGAGAATAAAAGGATTTTTATTGGTCATAAAATTTATTTTTGTAACGGCCGCAATGAACCTTTTTGGTATACACGAATAACATCATTGTCTTAGTGAACTTACACTATAAACATTTTTAGTGAGTTTATAATACGTTTTTGACACATTACCATATAAAAAAATAAGCAACATTGTCTTGCCAGTAGGTAAAATGTTACAAAACTTAGCAAGTCCGTAATCGGTAGGCTTAAGAAAAGTCAGGGTCATCCAACAAACAATGAGAGGGTCGGAGTTTTCCCGTGTGATCGAATTCCACATAGTCCGACGAATACGTTCAGATATATTTAACAATAATGGCTATCATTGGGTATCTTAACATGATAGGAGATTAAATCAGCAGAAACACCTCCACAGCGGGACATACTCAGAGACCTAGTGGGACTCTAATAAGAACATAAGTTGCGATTTTATTACCCACAGCGCCATCTGGTTCCATGGTAAGCTACGAGGCTTGTGGTACGGATACCAGATAGTTGATATACTACACATATATAACTTTAAATACATACATATTATAAATATAGTAATGAAATCAGTAATCCAACTTATGGGAGAGAGAGAGAGAGAGAGAGGAGAGAGATCTTAAAATCCACCTCCTTTAATGTAATTTTATAAAGAGATTTTCATGTATTCCATACATTTACAATCTTATTTATGTGTTCGATGCATATGTTTTATAAATGTATTTAACAATTTCTTCGTAACGGTTTTAAATCGTATTATATTAAGGTAGATCCTGAGGTCCCATATAATTTTCCTTAATGTTGAATATAACGATTTCGATAAATCAGGTTACAATTGACTTACAAGATTTTTTTTATTTATACCTACCTATTTATAATTTTATATTTTTCAGAAAACCTTGGAAATATAAGTTCAAACTAAACTACGTATATAAGTATACGTTCACAATGCTTTTTATTTCAGCTTTAGTTTTACATAATTGTCTGTATACAGATTTTTTTTTAAAAACTATAGATTTGGCCACTGTATCGATAATAATGACCATTTTAAAACTTTCCAAAAACTTTTTTTCGTATAACTTTTAATCGAAACTTACCTAGTTATTTTAATATACCTAAAAATAAGTGCAAAGATTTTTTCGAGTCAAAAGTGTGTAAATTGCGAATGGCAGAAAAATTAAAGAAATTGATAAAATAAAGGACATATTAAGATAAATTAGTCAAGATAAATTTTACTTTCGTTAAAAGCACTAATAGTCTACGAGTATAACATATTGTCACAAGCTCCTTTAGTGAATGAATTAAGAATTTGTCATTTAATATAATATGTTATATAATATAATAAATATAAATATGTTGGGACACTATTACACACAGCGCCATCTACTTCCGTGGTAAGCTACGAAGGAAGCTTGTGTTACGGACAGTTACAGACAAACATCCGAATTTAACAAATGAATGCCCCCAGCGTGACTTGAACCCGCGACCACTGGCGCAAGAATGTAGGGTCACTACAATTTACAAACTGCGCCAGACCTGTCGTCGTATTGAAAAGCTTATTCAAAACATTATTTCACTAAAAAATATTAAAATCTGATATATAATAATGAACACCTTTCTATGTTTTAAATTTGCACCGAAAACGTACAAAATCTTAAAGTTTGAAG
Organism: Boloria selene; assembly: GCA_905231865.2. Taxonomy (NCBI): domain Eukaryota; kingdom Metazoa; phylum Arthropoda; class Insecta; order Lepidoptera; family Nymphalidae; genus Boloria; species Boloria selene. The sequence continues at coordinate 2,267,114 of HG993145.1, forward strand.
ACAATGATTAGATTTACCTCGAACAAATCAAAACTTCTCACATTACAAGTATTTAAGTACCATTATATAGAAACTTTCTGAGAACATGAACTTGTTCCAGTTGAAAATTGTTTTCATCATAAAGAATATTTCGCAGAAAGGCAAATAAAACCAATAATAATTTCAAATAATTTGCCTCAGTTTTATATTTAAATTTCTTTTTCTTTGAGGGAATGAAAATTGGCATATTCCAAATAAAATTCTCTAAGTCATTTGATTAGAAAATGTTCATTTCATGTAAATAAATAACATGGTCCGACGAAATGTTTAGTAAAATTATTATTCTATCGAGGCAGTGGTAGCCAAGCGGTAACACACTCGCTTAGGTAACCGAGTGAAGCGGGTTTGAACCCCGGGTCTTACACCTCTGATATTTTCATGTACGAATCATCGAAGAAAACATAGTGGAAAGCCTGCATGCTTGTTTCAGAGAACTTTACAAGTGTTCGACAGACGTGTGCAGTCCGCCAACCCGCACTGAGCGGTGGAATATAAGCGAACGGACTATTAAGAAATTTATATGTCTTAAATAATACATAAACATACATCACTAGACTGAAGTGTCAGTATAAACAAAATTAAATGAAACTAAAAAATAAGTGATTCTTTAAAAACTTCCCACTAGCTTCGTTATTGTATCAAATCATGAAAGCTTGGGCAAGAATTTTAACGTGATGCTTTTACTGGGTTCAGGTAAAGTTCTTTAATAGTTCGTTTAAATGCGAGAGCTTAAAGCTCTTATACTGTGTTTCAATGCATAAATACTATTCTTTAAAATGTATGAATACACTTTAATCTAATCTTCCGCTCACGTTGAATCTACTGTAAAGTTTTATTGTGCCGTTTCGTTTGCGTTTTATTTTACATATTTAAATATTCACGAGATGGAGATAAATGATTAAAGGTACTTGCTTATATTCTTTTTAACATTTGTATGAAACAATACCGATATTGCATGTTAATATTATATAAGCAAAGAAGCTACTAGCGCGCCTGAAGCAATATATGAATGAATGAATAAAATAGCCTTAATTACTCCTTATAACATTAATTATCTGCGAGTGAAATCTCAGCCATTTTAGAGATTATCCGGAACAGACAGACAGATAAAAAATTAATAATTGATTTTTTGATGTTGATCAAAACAGGCACTTCAAGTTTATTTATATGTATAGGTTTATTATCATAAGATAAGATTTCTCTATATTATGTCCCAACATATTTATTTCTTTATCAAATTTGGTGGGTCAATTAAGTACCAGAATATAAGTATGTATATATTTCTATGATAATAGATGATAACATAGTGTTAAGATTTTCTGTTATTCTTTTTAAAAGTCCATGTGAGGGACTTTTTTGCGTTTTTTTAATTGATTAAATTTTAAAACAAAAGGAAGTAAGGAGTACTCAGCATCGGTATAACACAATGTCGCCTGAAACGGTTGGGAGCTTAGCTACATAAAATTAGTTTAAATTGTAAAGAAGAAAAAATATACATGTCACAGTGAACGGATTTATAGGTATTTTCGTGGAGTTGACAAAAATTTTAGTAGAGCACATAAGTTGCAAGTAGAGTAGTAGTAGTAGTAGTAGATTGTAGTTATACTAGACTAGTTCTAAAAATATTATTTTATGTCGATGATCTTTTTTACTTCGAAACTATTAAAATGAGAGCAGATTAATAAAGGCGACTAGTTAATATAGGTACTACGCGAGTGTTTACGCGGACAAAAGCTAGTTCATTAGACCGTACTCTGTTTAAAATCGAAGTGTCTAGTCATCCGCTAAGCGGACGAATAAATTAAATATTATTCGTCCGACTATTGGTGTTTTATATATCGCGACTGACACTTTTGCTTCTTAAAACTCGTGTATGCAATTGCGGATGTTTCTACAGTACTTTTTACAAAATACCATTTTCTAGTACATTGATTTGATGTAGGTACATACTCTTAGTGAGTGTTAGTGATGTAAATTTCATAGGACAACTGTATAAAACCAGCTTTTTTACATATAAAACATTTGGACTTAAAAGTGGATGGGATCTTAATAATAAATTTTCAGCTCGGTAGGTTAGGGTTATTTTTTTTTTATTATTGGCATAGGTATATCCTGCACATAAAAATCGCTTATTTTATATTAGAAATCAAAAAAGTGATAGATATTCGTACAAACCGACAATAGTCGGACGAATAATATATTTTTATTCATACGATTACCGGATGACTAGCAACAGCCGTTTAAAATAGAGATAGAATATTTAAAAATACAAGACATAAATGTGTTGAAAATTATTACATTCATGGAATTGAAATTTATTTTTAGCTTTAATCTATCTTCTCATATACGTTGTGGTTAGGAAGTGCTTCCATAATTTAAAGTCACGGAAGCCAAGTAAGGAAATTTTACTTTACGTTTTGTTTGTGTTATGGTATGTTGATTTTATTTCTTATATTCGGAATATTATCCAATATATTTTAATATAAATCATATTTTTATTCCAAAGCAAAAGTTACCTAATTTACGAGAAGTGAATAACATCAGCTATCTGCCAGTGAAAGTTCCATCAAAATCTATTCTACAGTTTTAGAGAAGAAATTGTTATTTCCACATTATTATTAGTTTATTTTATTTATATACATTTACAGATAAGCAATATTAATTAAATCTTTAGGCGTGGTAATAGAACCTTTTCTAATAAAGCAATACATAGTGTTGTAGAGCTCAAAGTTTATTAACAAATTCATCGAGCTTTGATCGATATTTCATCAAGATCGTTTCACTATAGTTTACGATATTGTAAATATGTAACCTACTATTATACATTAAATTTTGTCTAACAAGAAATTTTTAGAATATAACAATATTAATATTAAAATATGTATGTATGAATAAGGTATATTCGTGTATGTCTATTGCAATTTCACAAAAAGACATTAATAGTACAAAAAGACATTAATAGTACAAAAATTATACTTGGCCGAAACCGTGGGAAAAGACTAGTAATATGAATATTTTTTCCATTATATGATCTTAAAATATTACAATATACTGTAATATATATCAAACTAATGCAACACTCTAACACAATTATTCCATTGAAATCTATTTAAGCGGTCTACAACGCATCTAAATTGTCTGTTTAACCGTTCTAGAATTAATTTGCCTAGTAATAAATTAAGTTTAGTGTTGCCTGTTACTTGAGAGTTGAGTTCGACAACTAAACACATGAAACACATATATGTGCTTTTGGTTTTGCTTGATTTAGCAAGAGCTTACAAAAGTATGAAATATTTATTTAAAATTATTTATTACACTAGCGACTCACCCTCGCTTTGCTTGGGTTTGTCCCTAGGTGCGCCCTGCCAAGTTTTTAGCGCAAAAAATAAATGACTTTCATACAAATTTGCGAGAGCCCCTTAATCCGGTCCTGCTAACTATTAAATACCTTGCCAAATTTAATCTATATACGTTACTTTTACGATATTTCGTTAAGCGTGTGTAGTGACTTTCCACATATATACTACCGTACGGACAGACATACAAGCACTTATATATAATCATATATCTCGATATAAGGACAATACAAAATATCGCACATGATTTTTTTACAAGTATCCACTACCAAAGACAAATAAACGTCTACACACAATGTATATAAAGCATGTATAAAGTAGAAAAATATGTGAAGCAAATTCTTTCTATATTCCCTTACTCTCATAATTAGATAAGTCATCTAACTTGACAGTTGATATCTCAGGCTCATGAGTCATGACTGATCGCTAAGAGTATATGATAAGACAGACAGACATACACCTCTATTGTATCATATAGCTTTTAAGATATTTTTAAATTACACAATTACTGCTATAGCTTAGCCAACGCTTCCGGGACTTTATCGTCACAAAAGCACAGAAAGCTGAGTTTTATGATGACTCGCGTAGTTTTTATAACGGGTAATAAGTTTTAAAACAGTTTCTAATGTTCATATTTTAGTGGTTATATTTTTTCACAGATAACACATCTAGATATGAATTTAAATTACTATGTTAAAGCACAAATCTATAGGCAAAATAGTTTTTCTTTAAAGTGTACCACAAAATACTAAGGTTGTGGGATAGTGTTAGGACTCGCTTCACAACACAGTAGTATTGAAACACATACTTTGAACTAAACTTGCAAAAACAACAAACAAACAATTTATAAAAAACTTAAATTGTTAAAAATCTGAGAGGAAAATTAATGTCAAATTCAGTAAATAGGTGAGAAGGTAAAAGCCTCACGTAACTTCTGATGCTAAGTTGATTCAAATTTGACTTGACTGAAAGCTTTATAAATAAGATTTATGTAAGAATATCTCAGAAATAATAAAGATTAAAATATCATAAATATTTTAACCGATAATAAGTAAATTATATCGTGAGGTTGAAATCTAATATATAAAATTCTCGTGTTACGGTGTTCGAACTTGAACTCCTCCGAAACGGCTCGACCGATTTTTGTGACCCTTAGCGTGATTGTCGGCCAGGGTGGAGAATCGGCCAACATCTATTTTTCATCCCCCTAAATGTTAGGGGTAGTACACCCCTAAATTTATTTTTTTATTTTTTAGGCAAAATTTTTTGTTTTTATTTTTTTATGACACAGCATACAAAAATACATACAACCCTAAATTTTCACCCCTCTACGATCAACCCTTACATTTTATTTGTTAATTAAAATGTCACGGGGTTCGAACTTGAACTCCTCCGAAACGGCTCGACCGATTTTTGTGATCCTTAGTGTGATTGTCGGCCAGGGTGGAGAATCGGCCAACATATATTTTTCATCCCCCTAAATGTTAAGCGTAGTCCACCCCTAAATTTTATTTTTTATTTTTTAGACAATTCTTTTTCCTACAGATCAACCCAATGAGGTTGATTAGCAATTGAAAAAAAAATGAACGCCGAACGAGCGAGGCCGCGGGTACAGCTAGTAATTATATAAAAGCTTGTTTAGAGTTGCTTTTGTTTCTCAAGAAAATATTTTTTTTACAACAAAAGCTTTGCTGGCAAAAATTGAAACAAAATGTTAATACTACATAATTCAATGTATGTACATTCGTGTCTAACCTCATATACATAAGTTATATATCTGAATTAGTCACGCCGATGACTACAGAGAGTAAAAGTTTATTTTTCGGAAAATATTGATAAACCAATGAGTTAATTATCCAGTATATAATAAGAACTATAGGTTAACGCTCGCTTTTCTCGGAATCGTTTTAACAGTTAAAATGAGACTATATCTGGCGGTAAAAAGTAAACTATGTCACTATGCGCTCAAAAAAATTGCCATTTTCGACAGTTTCATTTGAAAAAACGACATATGAACAAATGCACTTTCACATATTTCATAATATTAATATATATAATAAAAAGACAGTAAACCAATGGTAACGAGCTCGAATGGATGAATGATGAATGGATATGCGGGTTCGAATCCGGGTCTCGCACCTCTGAGATTTTCATATGCTAATCTTTTCTATTATGATTACCACTGGTCTTACGGATAAAGAAAACATCGTGAGGAAACCTACTATGTCTAAGAAAACCTAGCAAGTTTTCGAAAGATATGTGAAGTCTGCCGACTCCCAGTAATCCCCCTCCTGTTGAAGGGTGGCCTGTGCCCAGCATAAATATAATAAAGAAGAATATAGATAGGTAATATGTTTAATATAGAATGGAGTTCCCTTTTGACACTGATAGCAAAAAAATCCAAAGAAGAAAAAGCTATTAAAGTATGAAAAAAATAGTGTTAACTATCTCTAATAATCACATTTGATCAAACAATCATGGAACTTCAAAGTACGTGAGGACACAAATTCTAACAAAATTAGTTAATCGCAAGTTCACTAGTTCGAACACAAATTCCATATTGGAAAGACAAATTGCAGTTGATTTTTTTTTAATTGGGATATACCATGCTATTACCGTGCAATTTATAGTATAAATGCCGATTGCGATACATATTTTGTCTAGTTACCATACGAAAACTACTCGACTATACGAATGATAATTTTAGTTCCAAATATGCTCACATGGAGCGCTTTATAATTTTTCGTACTAAATTTTGCTATATATATACATTAAGAATACAATAATTAACTATATAATAAAAAATACACAAAGGAAAATGTATTGGCTATGACATAAAAGAACAAATAAAAATCATCCTACTCTTATTAGAAATGGAATCCTGGACTACGTCCTACTGCGCATGCACCAAAACAGATTCACTTATCTTAACTAACGAAATATCTTTATTATAATAACAGCATTATAAACATTATATTGCTGTGTATTATATTAAATATTTATTATAAAACAAAAGCTTCATTTTAAAACTTTCTAAAAGCTCTTTACTTTCATTACTTTGCAAAAGCTCCGACAGATGGCGCTGAACGTTTTTAGATCACGCAAGCGTTTGGTTCAGACGTAAAATATAAGCTGGCAGGTTAACTTTTTCCGTACCAAGCGTATAATAGGGATGTATAACATAATTTTTGTAGGTCGTGCCACTGGCACACCCTCATTATACGAGTATAAAATTTTAACATATGAAAGATTTATATGCCTAATTTTATTTAATTGAGTAAAGTCAATAAATTTGTTATTTTTACACTATTTAAAAAAACAATAAAATTGCTTTTTTTTTTTAAATCATGTATTAGTATATAAATGAAAGTTATGGTTACATAAAGTCAGACAGTCCCAGTAGATTTGAGTTTAAATTAATATTACTTCAGTGTAGAGAATGTTGTAAAACATTATTTCACTATGACAAGTTATTAATTCCAGCTATACTTTTTTATTTTTATTTAGATTTCTTATTTGTAAAAAATAATAAATAGTGTGTTTAATATTTTAGTTTAGAAAACATAGTTTGTAAGTAGTTAAATAATAATACTCTATTACTCTTAAAGTAACAATAACATTGAAATTCGATTTTATTATACTTATTTTACAAATATATTATTTGGGTCTATCCCAGTACATTGCGATTTATATAGGAATCCTTTTATAAGAAAAGTTATTGTAAGCGTAATTTAAGAAACACAAAGAAATTATTAACACCAGGTGCTTATGTGGAACTCACCGGCTAAAAGCTAGTACTGCCCATTAAAACCCAACAAAACCTCCCTCGTCTCAATAGGGCGTCTCAGGATCGCTTAAGCACAAGACGGCAAATGTACCGTAGCATACCATATATCCAATAATTCCCCATACAAACTTTCATCCTCATATTCATCCCTTAAATGATTTCAAAGAAAAAACAATTCTAGGTTTCCAAAGTCTTAAACTGTCTTTATACCAATCATCCCATTTAAAAAAAATTTTTTTCTCTTTATAATATTAATTTAGATACTCGAAGCAAATTTTCAAAAAGAACACAGGAATTGATATTAAATGTTTTATTTCGTTTGATGTAATATAGCAAAGTTTTATAATTAAGTACAGGAAAATGGAGGCTTTGAAAACTTCCAATAAAACTCGATCAAAGATGAAGTTGACATTTATAAAGTTAGATCCTCGAGTGTAATTTGTTCTTATATGGCAGATTTTCTGTGCTTCTATCATAATGACTTATGAAACTATCTGACAAGAAAGTGAAAATCACAAGGATATGTAACTTGTTTTTCTGTTAGTTTTATCAAGTTTGACACAAAAAAAAGGATTTTGTATTTAATTATTCTTGGCTTTCTTTTATAATACTTACTAATATACCAAGAAGGGGTTTTTAGAAAAAAATATCTTTATTTTATAACTTTATTTACATGTTAAATAGAATAAAGATCTAATAGATGCGTCCTCCTGTCTAACAGCGTATGAGTTACTCTACATTATTATTATTTTCTACTCATGTACAATATTTCATCAAAATCCATCCAGCCGTTTCAGTGCAAAATAATGACAAACATACATACTCAACAACTTTCGCATTTACAATAGTAATCTGATAATAATTGTGTAAGACATTTATCCAACCACACTACGAACTACACTAGCGAACCCGGCATTCAACGTGCGTAAGTTAAAAAAATTACCTCCTTACAATATTATATATCCGCGAATGAAAGTCTCGTCAAAATCGGCCCAGCAGTTTCAGATATTAGATGTAACAAACAGATAGACAAAAAAATTATTTAAAACTTGATTTTTCATGTAAGTACCGTATATTTTTTATGTTATAGCTATATTACATCACGCAACGACCAATAGGAGCGAGGCATCAATGAAAAATGTTGCAAAAACGGGAGATAAATATATCTTTTCATTTTCAGTCTTTAGAACGCGAGCGGAGCCGCGGGAAAGGCTAGTTTTGTATATAGTCTTTGTAAGGATTTTATATCAGTAAAGTAAATGTACGTAAAATTAACGTAGATCAGTAAATATACATAAAATTAAAGGGTATGTCTTTATGATGAATGAAATACGTTACTAGCAACAAAAAAACAATTTTTAATATATTTTTTTCTGTCTGTTTATACCGGGTAATCTCTGGAACGGCTGGACCGAATTTGAGGGGACTTTCACTCAAAGATAGCTAATGTTATCAGGCATAACTTAGGCTACTTTTTAACTAACTTCAAAAAGGAGCGAACCAGAGCGAGGGTGAGTCGATAGTTAATGAATAAAACTTCAAGCAATTATACAAATTGAAATAAAACAAATGGAAATAATAAAAATGTGAAGTTATAGTTTATTATTAAGGATACTACGACTGGTTTTTAATTTACTAAGTTATACGTTCCTAGTCGTTGAATAATTCATTAAAATGCATTTAATCAATAAATCGAACCGTTATGTCATTAACTTACTCCTATTACTCCCGTTCAACCCGTCCAGCTATCATCATTATAATACATACCAAATTTTATCAAAATACGTTCAGTGGATTTCTCTTGATACAATTTCGGACAGACAGACACAAATTTTAAAAACTAATGATTCAGACTCTGTAACAATAATAATGACTATATTAATAAGATGTTCCAATGAAATACTTAATGCACGGACTCTATTCAGCTAGAATTATATTATATATAGACCGGAATCCAAATTCTTCCTGAGTCGCGCGTTATGATACCTTGCAGAACTAACGCCCGCCCTTCCCTTTTTTGCAACATTTGTCAGTGATGCTCCGCTCCTCGTAGCCTAATATAATATAGCCTATACCCTTCCTCGATAAACGGACTATCCAACACAAAAAATATTTTTTCAAATCGAACCAGTTTTTCTGAGAAACTCTTCAGCTTTATAATATTAGTATAGATGTATACATTTTTAATTTTTAATTTCTATTTCTCAAATATTAACGACATGTTGTCCATGCCCCGAGGCATATTTGAACTTTATTCAAAGGTTCAAATCCATCGTAATTGTATCGTTCTGCCATTTACAAGCACAATCTAAAGTACGTAAGACTATTGTCTAAGGTCTTGTTATAGACTTGTCAAGAACAGAATGGCATCAACCTCGTTTTAATTAAACTAGAAATGACTTTGAAAGCCTTGTTAACTATTAACATATTCTCATAACAAATAAAATGTTGGGACATTATTACACACAGCGCCATCTAGTTCCGTGGTACGCTACGAAGGAAGCTTGTGTTACGGATACTAGATAGTTGATATACTACATGTAAGTTTAAATACATACATATTATAAATATAAACATCCATGACTGGAGTACAAACATTCGAGTTTAACAAATTGCCCCCAGTGGGACTCGAACCCGCGACCGCTGGCGCAACAAAGTAGTGTCACTACAGACTGCGCCAAACGTGTCGTCAATCTAGTATAATTAAAATTCCCTTCAAATCAAATATATCTTTAAGAAAATTAACCAATGGAAATATTGCAGAGATCTAGTGTGATAAGCCTACGCTTAAAATAATTGTTTTGGCCGCATCATTATGGATAGTATCTATTTATAACGTTTTATATACTTGCTTGACCACTAAATATAATAAAACAAAGTCTTTCGCCACGCCTGTCTGTCCGTTCGCAATAAACTCAAAAACTACTGCACCGATTTTCATGCTGTTTTCACCAATGGATAGAATGGTTCTCAAAGAGAGTTTTAATATGTAATTTGTCAAGTTTTTGTATACATTTACTTGCGGAAACATGATTTCGACGACGGGTTACTTCGCGGGTTCGAGTCCCGCTGGGTACATTTATTAATTAAGCACGAGTGTTTGTATTCAGTCATGGGAGTTTATATATAATACGTAAGTATTTAAAGTTATATATAAATGTAATGTATCAACTATCTGGTACCCATTACGCAGGCCTCAAAGCTTACCACGGAACTAGATGGCCCTGTGTGTAATAATTTCCCAACATATACTACACAGATGTTTTACTCACTTTGACGGAACAACACACGGTGTTGAAAGTGACTCAGTAAAATGGCTTAAAATTTATTTACTAATTGGACCCTTATATTTCAGCTGTCGCAAACTTATATCTTATCTACGCCATCATGCCTTCAAAAGTCCCACGTCCATTAACGTAAATTTTTCGTTGATGTTTTTGTTTAGTCCATTATATAAATTTGTATTATTTTAATATATAATAATAATAATTAAATAGTAACAAAATAAAATTGCTGTTTTTTTATTTAACCTAATTGTTATTGTATAAGTAGTATTTTCTGTTGTAGTAGTCCAATATACCAAGGCCGCCAGACTTTTTTGATTTTCTCAGTAACCAAAGATGTGGGATTAGGTACTTTAAGTAAGTACTTTGACTCTATGCGTACTTACTATCTTGGTCCGACGGCTAAATAAATATAATAAATATGTTGGGACATTATTACAACAGCGCCATCTAGTTCTGTGGTAAGTTACTAGGCTTGTGGTGTGTACATACATATTATAAATATAAACATCCATGACTGGAGTACAAACATTCCAGTTTAACAAATGAATGCCCTCAGCGGGACTCGAACCCGCGACCGCTGACGCAGAAAGTTGGGTCACTACCAACTGAGTCAATCGTGTCGTCAAGAAATAAGTGGCACCTGGTACTAAATATAAGTAAAACTTGTACTCGCTTTTCTTAAAGCTTATGTGCATAACAACTAATACGTGTATACACCAACATTAATAACAGGGTAATATTTACAAGATGGTTTAATATACCTTATTACAGTCACTATCCAGTAAAGTAGAAAATCTTCAAAGACGCCTAAAATTTGTTTGTTCTATCCTCTTTATGGGGATTTGATATCAACAGATTATACCCTTAATATTCATACAAACAGACATCTATGTTTAATATAAAAGTAATAAATTATATTATAATATATAATTACCTACGTTTGTTTGTATGGTTGTCTAGCCACAAAAATCTCTATTTTTAGCCTTTTCTTAATATATAATTCACTAAGCATATACTTTGGGTCGGTGCCAAGTAAAGACAATGAAATCATCAATTAATTCCCTGTGATTAAAATTAACACCTTGTTTAAATTTAATTTAAAATAATTCATTTTCTTTGTTTCACTTTTCAATGTCACAAAGAAATCGGTTAGTATAAATCACGATTGGCCCGCTTTGCCAGCGGTCGCAGGGTTGATTCCCGTTGGGGGCATCATTTGTGCAATGGCCACGTATGTTCCTACTTCATTCATGGCTGTTTATATTTGTTTATAATAAGTATTTAAATTTATAAAAGTGTAGTATATCAACTACTTCGTATCCATAACACAAATACAGGTTATCTTCGTTACCTTCAAACTTAGATTTTGTAAATTCCATTGAATAATGCTTTCGGTTTAATTAATTTTTCGAGTCAGTTTCCAAGGCACTTTCTATTTTCATAAGCCACCCGTATTGTAATTATACGGACCTCCTGCCTTCTTTATATTACAAAGAGAATAACAAGTTCCTTTTATCCCATTCTAAAATAGCAAAGAATATCATTTCAAACAGACAAATTAGGAAATAGCTACGGTTTTAAAGCACAATTTCATGTTAGACTACCAAAGCAATTTACGAGCGAGATTAATGTGTGGATAGCATTCGTGTGGTGGATAATGCCAGCATTGCTCTGCCTTTGCACGTATACTTATTCATTTCATAACCGTATTAAATAATACTCATTTTATATAAAACAGCATACCTAGTCCAGGTCTAACGATTAATAGTTCAATTGAAACTTGCATAAGTTGTATGTATTCAGCCGTTCAACGTCCCATTACTGCATGGGCCTACCTTCAAACACGAAGATCATGTCATGGAGCACCCCACTAGCCAAGTGAGGGTTCGCGGATAACACTGTCTTTGAAATACTTGATAGCTTTTACAGAAATGCATATTTCCTCACCATGTTTTATGTGGTAGTGGGTTTTGAGTGGTAGTGCCATGCTTGTTACCTTCGGGTAGCAGCCGAATGGGCCGGCACGCCCCGTATAGTACCAGTTACCACTCTCTCACCGAAGACCGGCGTGAAGTGGCAGTCATGCTATCGCGTTTCATCCGGTAAGTGAGAGTTCGGGAGGCCCATTCCTCATCCCTCCTCCCTCCCTCCTACATCTCTCTTCCCTCTCTCTTCCTGGAAATCTCAAGCTTATTGTTTCATGAGAAATTCAAGACGGCCGCATTAAGATATGAGGCGCAGGGCCGATGTTACCAGTGTTTAACGCCGAGAAAGGTAGACATAAAAAAACCAGCACTATCTAGGTGCCAAACCAGCACGCCAATAGTAATATTGTAGGAACAAAACACGTTAAAATAGAATGAAAGTGGGCAGAAAGAAAGAATCAATTGAGTCGATAATAATAAATAGCAGATTGCCCATTATCGTTTCTAAACCCATAACTTCAAGTGTCATTGTAATGTGTTCTTTGTAACCATGTGCTTTAAAAATATAAATATGTACGTATATTTTATTCATTAATTATTCATTACTTAATTAAGATTTGATACGAATATGTACTTATATAAATAAAATTAAAAGCTGAAGACATCAAACGTTCAGCATTAAAAGTCGTTTTCGTGACAATTATTTCAATTATAATAATAGAAAGTTCTCATCAACTAGCAAACTCAAACTTAAATATCACCAGAAAGCCCATTAATGAGGTATAATTATTACAAGAGACCCTTTAAAGGACTTAGAGATGGGTTCTTTTGTACTTCTTTAACGTCTTTTGATTTGTCTTATGACTGCCTGTTAGCTGTTCTGTAGTGATACAGAATGTATCACTACAGAACAGCTAACAGGTTTCGATGAAAATTTGCACGGTCATAGATTAAAGTTTTGAATAGTATATATAGGTTACTTATTATCCCGGAAAATGCACTAATCCAGTGGATAGATGTATTTTATCGCATTATTATAAGAAGGATCATAGAAACTCAATTATAAATAAAATTGTCTTTATTGATTTACTTATTTAGATTTTTAGTTCCCATCATTTCAAATACATTAAGCAATTATGATCACAGGAGCGACTAAGTTTTAAGTCTCAAAACCGTATTATACATAGTAGTTACAAAACAGTGCCTACCCACAAATTACAAAAATACATTAACCAATTTTTAAATAACTACTATTCTTCAATATTTCTATAAATCATTTTTAATTTTAATTCTACTTGATACTTTCGTGAATTGAAATGTTTCAAAGAGACTTATCAATTAATTCAAAAATGTGTAAATATTTTTTTTTCCAATTGAAAGCTTTATGAGTTTCTATAAATAAAGCTTTTCTATTTTGAAATAAAATAAAACTGAATGATGTAATTACGATCTTAATTTTTAGCATAAAATCCATTCATTCATCACATCTGCTTTTGATGTTTAAAATAAACCATCAGCCAAAGCGTTCCATAATACCGGTCTAGTTGTCGATGAAATTAAAAATCGTTTCGAGTCCTGAACTCAATTAAACCAGTAATTTATTCAGTGGAGCCAATAAAGCTGTGATCGATTTTATAGTTTGTGTTTTGCATTTTATTAAGGAATTACTTCGTGTGATCAAGTTAACTTTAGTTTATGTCATTTAAATTTACTTAGACCAGGGTTTCCCAAAGTTAGATGATAGGATTATTTACTATATCTATCCTTGTAGGAATAATTTACATGAAAATGAATTGCTGTTTGCTGGATATTTTTTTAAATTATTTAAAAGAATGAGTAACATTTTTGAAGGTAATAAAATTGTAAAAAAATGTTGGAAATTCGTGAAACCTCACACTGTATCCATCGGTTATTCGATAGCATTTGTAATATGAAGCCAATGAAAAAAGAATATCTTAATCGAGTCAGTCGAACGTTTTGTAATAATACGTACGTACGTACCCTTCATAAGTTTTAATTTTATTGAGCGGAATCCTAATTCTTTTTCCAAAATAAGTTGTAATAACCTTCATGAACTGTCCTACATGGCGGTTATTATGATAATACTATTATACTGGGACATTGTTTTCTGGTTCTATTACGATATTATCACAATGGGCTTTCATCTCTTCAGTAATCATCTAAGAGGTTAAGTTAGGTTAGGGAGATATTGTTTGAGTGGCTCTTAATTAAACATAAAAGACATCCTTCTTCTATGGTTTATCCTGCGAGAACCTTTTTCTACAAGTACACCCTAAGTTCCTAGATTCTCTGTTTACCAGTATACAGTTCTCGAGACGTAAGCTCAGCTTTGCATTTGTGTAAGTGATAGCTAAAAGCCAATAGCCGCGCTACAAAAACCAGTTAAAACGGGTTTAAACCACGGCCTTCAGCCGTACCTATCCGTACATTGCACGCACACAAATACAAAGCTGAGCTTGAGGCGCGAGGACTGTAGGTTATTTTGAAATCAACTCAGAAATTGAATTTATATTAGCTTAATATGACGTTGCTATAGCTTAAATTGTACATACAAACATTTTCATTGTTTTTATAAGATACATTTTAATATTAACAACAATAAAATGGCCTATTCATGTTTATTTTAATACAAGCAAACCCGGCCCGCTTCGCTTGGCGTAAGTTAAAATAAATTAAACGGTTTTTATAACACTCTAAGAAAATATGGCGTAAATTAGCCTAAGTTATTCCTTTAAACATTAGCTATCTGCGAATGAAAGTCCCGTCAAAATCGTTTCGGTTTTTTTCAGAAATTAGCCTTTTGTCAAGTAGACAAATAGACAAACAGGCAAAAATTTTAAAAATAGATTTTTTGATGTAAGTACCGTATATACTTTCAAAGTTATTTAAAATTAAAAACAGACACTTCATTTTATTTAGGTATATGTACTGATGTATTGTATTGATATCTGATGTACGTAATATTTATTTTAAAAACTAACATAATAAGATGTAAAAAAAACTTAAATTGAACAAATAGAATATTTCATATAGTTTTATTCTACCACTCGACCTGAAGCAAAGAGCTCTTCAGCTATTAGACCGAAACTTAGGCCTTTGTTCCTTTGCCTTTTGTGTCAATATCTGAACTAGGGTCACTTGAGTATTAGCTAGAAAAAAGATAGAATGATAAGATATACATACATATCTATACATTATTTATATTTATCAATTCCCATGAAATTTAAAATATTAATTATTATTAATGTAAAAAACAAATTTATTTGAAAGTAGCTTTACTCGCGGCTTCGCCCGCGTTAATTTTTTTAATTGCTAATCAAGCTCATTGGGTTGATCTGTAGGATGCCTGAAAGTTTCTTCAAAATTACTCTAGCTATTTCAGAACCCATTGTTCATACAAACAATTTTTTTAATTTTTCGTAAAAAATATATTTTTAATAAAAAGTATCCTATGTTACTTCTAATACCTCCAAGAATATGTGTACAAAGTTTCATGATGATCGGTTGAGTTGTTTTCGCGTGAAAGCGTAACAAACAAACTTACATTCACATTTATAATATTAGTAGGGATTGAGCAAACAGGATCATAGAGGAAACATAGGAGAGGCGTGACCATGATCGGTGTAAAGCATTCGCAACGTCGAGAATAAAAAATCAAAATAAATCCGCTACAAAATCCGAAAAGATAGTTTCATTTATAATGTCAAATATTCACGTAAACCTAAGAAAGTGTTATTGGAAAATAACTTTTAATTGTATCTGAAAGTGGGAGTTTCGAGAGTCAAAAGAACTTTTTTTAGTATTTATACTATCAGTCTTTTATATCAGTACGTCATTTCTACGTCATAATCCTTTTTTATTAAATACTAGTGACTCACCCTCGCTTCACTCGGGTTTGTCCTAGACTTAGTTAGTCCTAGGCGTCAGCGAAGCCACGGGTTCCGCTAGTTTAATTAATAAAATTTCTAAAATATAACCACCTCCTTTTTTGAAGTCGGTTAAAAAGTAGCCTAAGTTACACCTTATAATATTAGCTGTCTGCAAGTTAAAGTCCAATTAAAATCGGTCCAGCCGCTTCAGAGATTAGTCGGTACAAACAAACAAACAGACAGACAGACAAAAATGTTAAAAAAATATTTTTAATGCTTTCATGTGCATTTAGTGAGAAGCTTTTAATTTGAAATAAAGACACTTCAATTTTATTTATATGTATAGAATTACTAAGTCATTTTCTTATTTAAATACGAGTACAAAAAATATTTCTGCTTAACATAAAGTATTCCTTAATTTTATGAAAAAATATTCAGTGTAAGAAGCACGATATTAAAAAGCGCTTCATGATATTGTATTTCATCCAAAATAAGCTCCCTCCGGCAAATCTAAAAATTATAATACAAAGATTAGCTGAAGGTAAAGTTTATTATGTTGTAATTTGTAAATATTATGTAGGTAAATCTTCTTTAATGAAATTCTACGAAGTAAATACATAGTTACTGTATTCTCTTTATCTTGTTTTATACATATTTTCATATTATAATGTCAGTGAAAAAATTGCCCTGTGCCTCGTAGTTTTCTAAAACAATCGATCAATGGACAAATCGATGGTCGATCAATGGTCTTGTCATTTGAAAGGGAATCGCTATTGTCATTAGCTCAAAAAGCGTTCGTAAAAACGTTTATTTAGGCTAGTTTCGATTATATATGTTATCAATTGATGTTCTAAAGAATAAGCATTATGTTAAATTATCATAAAAAGCCAAAAAGACAAATTTAAATGCAATCTAAAAAGTAAAACGTCAAAAATAAATAAGTTTCATCTGTAACTGTCGAATTACGGGAATGTACGGGACTACCAATTTTAGTGAGTGTCAGTGACACACATCAGAAAACCATTAAATTAGTAGACTACCAAAATTGTCAAAATTAGCAAAATTTACGATCTCAGTGATAGACAACTGTAACAACATTGCAATAACAGACTTGAGACCCTGGAAATGCTTCCAAATTGTACTCCTTTAGCATACCTATATTTTGAGTGTAATAACTAATAACGCCCTAACCGATTTTGTTAACGGTGGCTTATCTTAATCACACAGATACTAATCGACTTTATATATACCACATAGTACACAGTGGTAGCCCAGTGGTAACGCGATCGCTTGGATAACCGAATGATGCGGGTTCAAATCCGAGTCTCGCACCTCTGATATTTTTATGTTAAATCGTTCATCGAATAATTTTTAACATGTTTACCACACATCTTACACTTACTGTACAGTAATAGTAAACGCTTTCGATTTTTAGTCCGATTTTTTTAAACGTGTATTTTTGGCCATACATCTTACAAGGCGGCTTAAAATCACCCAAAGTGAGTAACAGAACACCGACAGTAACATACAAAACTGCAAATATATTTCTAATATATGAGTATAAAGGAAAAGTTGAGTCTAAAAAGATTGTGTAAATGACTCTTGCTTTTTCTTTATTTTTTGGTATATAAAATAAAAACACTGCAATTTGCGCCATGATAGTAAACAAAATAATAATTTTATTCCAAGTACTAACATCATGCAACCCTCTAAGCGAATTAGTTAAACAATCAACAGCCCTGGTTGCTTCAAACACTTTATAATAGTTAATAAACTCTAACCAACTTAGTTTGAGTTTAATAACTAACTTAGCCTATAAATCCATATATTAACTAAGAGGATATCTCGAGGATATCTCGGATATACTAAAATTTTAGTACTCTTCAATCTTAGCTTGTATGATGGATGGTCTTTGAATGGAAGGTAGAATTGGAACGAATGTCTTGAGTGGTAGCCGATAAATGTCTTCACTTTTCGGTTTCTTGAGCTATCCCCCAGATGGCCAAACTAAAATTTGTCCTTAATGGACCAAAAGTTTTGCTTCAAAATTCGCGACACGACTTTGAAAGTGAAAAGGTTTACTACG
Organism: Boloria selene; assembly: GCA_905231865.2. Lineage (NCBI taxonomy): Eukaryota > Metazoa > Arthropoda > Insecta > Lepidoptera > Nymphalidae > Boloria > Boloria selene. The sequence continues at coordinate 2,285,484 of HG993145.1, forward strand.
CGTATGTATTCTATTCGTATGTCTCCGACAGTGTTATACCACGTTCTTACGGTAACTTGTGTTCTTTTTAGTACAGTCGGTTACGCAGTTAGTTACGCTGTCGGTTTTTTTATTTTAATAATAATTATTTTTTATTTAGTAGATGTGCTTTAAAAAATATATTTCTCATGCAAATTTCATGGTTAAAAAAGTTTAGTAGCTAAAGAAAGATTTTTCATTATATAGTGTTCAGGAAAGGTTACTGCAAATTCGAAGAAGTGTCGGCTCAGTTTTAATTACGGCAGAACGTTTGTGTGCTTTAAAAAAACTATTTTATTTCATATATTGACAAAGTTTTCCATATAATCATATACTTTTTCTATAAGCACAAAGAGACATATTACGGTTACAGCGTCCAATCTTACTAAGACTACTGTGCAGGAAAAGTATAAACCCTCTATTCCTATCACTCTTATGGTCGGGTGAGACAAAATCTCAGAATCTCTAACGAGCTGTTACTCAAACTTACTAAAGAAAAAGATTCAATGACTTTAACTCAAATAGAATTCTAGTTAAAATTGCTAAAGAAAGTAAAAAGTTGTAAAATATATATCAATTCTAATAATACATCAACGCTTCGCTCGGATTCGACCCTCGGTTTATCGTCAGCGAAGCCACGGGTTCCGCTAGATAAACTAATTTAAACTTCTAACCCCTCCTGCTTTAAAGTCGGTTAAAAAGTAGTCTACTCACACTTATAACTTTAGCTATCCGCGAGTGAAAGTCCCGTCAAAATTGGTCCAGCCGTTCCAAAGATTATCCGGAACAAACAGACAGACAGCTGACAGACAAACCTTTTAAAATTGGGTTTTTGTTGCTAGTATCGTTTATACTTTCATATTATGCATTTAGTAAAAAAAAACTGTTCATTTGAAATTAAAAACAGACACTCCGATTTTATTTATATGTATAGATGATAATACTATTTTATTAGACACGACGAACGTAGAATTGATAAGATTTCTAGCATAGTTTCCTCACAAGTTCCCTTGCAATTAGTTAGTACCAAGAAGCTATATTCATTTAAACGAAGTACGGTATCAGTATTACTTACAATAAGGACGTGACTCGTTCAAAATGTGATAACGAAGCATCTCATTAATTGGAAAATTTCATCATTTAAAGGAAATTATGATTTATTCACAAAACACTTTATCAATATAATATCTTCACCCCTTTTTTAACGTCCCACTGCTGGGCACGGGCCTCCCTCAGTACGAGGGGGATCAGGCCTTAGTCCACCGCGCTGGCCTAGTACGGGTTGGCGGACTCTACATGTCTTTCGAAAAACTTGCTAGGTTTTTCTAAGACACGCAGATTTCCTCACGATATTTTCCTTCACCGTCATCAGTATACTATAATCTATATTTATATTAATATTATAAAGCTGAAGAGTTTGTTTGTTTGGTTGAACGTGATAATCTCAGGAACTATTGGTCCGAACAGAAATGTTTTTTTTTGCGTTGGATGTTCCGTTTATCGAGGAAAGCTATATAGCCTTCCTCGCTAAACGGCTATATTACATCACGCTACGACCAATAGTGGAGCATCAATGAAAAATGTTGCAAAAACGGGAGAAAAATATTTCTTTTGTTTTTCAGCCTTTAGAACGCGAGCGGAGCCGCGGGAAAGGCTAGTAGTTTATAAAGCGTTGTTTTAAGCGTCAATATCTAACACAATTTAGCGCTGGCCGAGTAACTCGATAATACTGCGAAATCTGGCCAGTAATAACTTTGGAGAACCTTAACTTATTCAAAGAATCCACATGAAATCACGTTTTATTTTAAAAGTTTAGATAGAAACCTTATTCGCCATATTAATTACTTTCTACTATTATAGCGAATCTCGAATTACTGAATCTATTATAAATGATTTAATTTATTATTTGTTATATACATATATATATATACGTTATTTAGAATTATTGTTGTCAACGTTGTTGTGAAAAGATATTGATTTCTGTTCTTATTCTCACTCACTCATTTAATGGAAAGAATAAAACAAAATTGTTTGAAAATATTGGAATTATAGATTTCAACTATTTTAAAGGCATAGTTAACTATATAATATTACTAGTCTTCGCCTAGTGGTTGGAATTGATTTTGTGAGTCTTAAGTAACCTGATGGTAAGCGTAAATGCATTTTCTAAATCTACCTATCTTTATACAATTATAATTATGATAATAATATTATTTTTCGTACACCCAGTAAAAAAGAGAGATATAATACAAAAAATGATGGAATGCTCAAGAGGCGGCCTTATAGCAAAAAGAGCGATCTCTTCCAGGCAACCTTAAGGTGTAGGGAATAGTATAAGATAGAAGGGCGCGATTTAAATGAGGAGACAAAAAGTATATTAATGTATATATTTACATACTACTAATATTATATATATACATGAAATTATTAATATAATATTATATATTAAATATATTTTTTTTATATCAATCTGAATTAGTGCTTGACTACGTTCCACCTGATGGAAAGTGGTAACGCAGTCGTAGATGGTAAGTCGCACTAATTCAGTAGCCACCTATTCACTCTTGCCTTGAAGACACCCATATTGTAATTGGACGGAAACACGGATGCAGGCAGATTGTTCCAAACCTTAGCCGCACGTATAATAAATGACGAAGTGAAACGCTTCGTCCGGACGGATGGAATGTCCACGACATAAGGATGGAGACCAGCCGTTCGTCGCGTCGTCCGATGATCCCCCCATAGGGGAATTAAATCATGTAATTCCTGTGCACACTCTCCAAAATGTAACCTATAGAATACACAAAGGCTGGCAACTTTACGTCGGTGATCGAGGCTTTGTAGGTTGGCATTTACCAGCGTAGGGTCACCAATAATCCTCTGCGCACGCCTCTCAATCGAGTCCAAAGCAGACAGACGGCATTTCGCAGCATCAGCCCATATGTGACTACAGTATTCCACACACGACCGGACTTGAGCTTTATATAAATCAAGAAGCTGTCCCGGTGTGAAATACTGTCGGACCTTTGCGAGGATGCCAACTTTCCTCGCTGCTACATTAGCCTTAGACTCGATGAACCGCCCGTAGTTCATGTTGGAACTAATGTCCATCCCCAACAACTGCAGACGGTCAGTGGATTCTAGAGGCGCATTTCGGAAAGTAGGAGTCAAGGTAAAAGGACTCCTTTTCGCGGTGAACAGTCACGCCTGTGTTTTGGTGGCGTTAAAACTCACAAGATTGGCATCGCCCCAAGTGGAGACTGCCTTGAGTGTGAGATTCAAACGCTCTACCATGGCCTCTCTTTCGGACTGAATTTGATCTCTACTGGCCCGAGCACTCGGCAGGTATCTCTCTACAACAGTGCTGTCGTCTGCGTACCCATAGATACCGGGTATAAGCAGATCGTTAATATGCAGCAGGAACAAGGTTGCAGAGAGAACAGATCCCTGAGGAAATCCAGACACAGCTTTCACCAGACAGTGGTCAGAGCTACCCAATGGGGATGAGACCTGGATGTAATATCTGTCTGGATCAGTTGTCAGCAGAAGGTCCAGACAATTAGCTAAGTGGCCGTCAACATCGGGTACCCTCGTCGCTTGTTCAACCAACTGGGAGAGTCCAAGTGACACAGCAAACTTCCATGCTTCTCTCCCAGCATGGTCCGTTTTCTGGTATGGGAACAGCCAATCTTCATGATGCGCGTTAAAGTCCCCCAGAAAGACAAGCTGCGCGGTAGGGTACCTTTGCATAGCCACATCAGCGGCCTCACTGAGATATTCAAACAATCGAGTTGTCTCCTGGTCACCTATGTGCGATCGGTAGACACAGGAATACAGGATCTTTTCGATTCCTGTATCTACTATAACCCAGATCGTAGAAAATGTGGGGTCTTCAAGGTGGCGGAGACGCTGGAAACAGAGGTATTTCGCGCGTACAAACAGACTCCGGCCCGCGAGTGGAAATTATGCTCCAACGTGTATCCGGTATAGTCAAGGTACGCAGCACTCAATGGACATTGAATCTGCGTCTCCGTCAAAAAGAGCATGTGTGGCTGCACAGTCTCTGATTTGAGTGCAATCCTCGGATATTTGTGAGATGCACTGTAAGTGAGGGGGAGTGCAGCCGCTTAAAAACATTACCCTTTTTGCTTCTTGTCATTAAATTTTATAGTGGAAGAGTGAATAGGATGGAGAATGGCAGTTGAACGAGGCGCTGCACTAGCCTAGCGGTGATATTGATGTTGTCGTGCCATAGAGAGCTTAGTCTGGAGACTGCGGGGACGCCCGAACCCCCCCAAGGATCGCCATCGGGCCCCCTCCCCTGGTCGCCAACCAGCACGATGGAGCCACCCTGGGATTTTTCACAGGTGGCGGGGCATCCTTTCATGGGTGGCTAGCCCACTAGTTGGGCCCCCAACTGTCTGCGGTCGGCCAGCGGCAAGCCGTGCTTCGGATCCCGCTACCCTCCGCGACTAAGCTCTCGACAAAACAAACAACAATCCACCACCAACACGGCTACTGTGCAACACAACTGTTCAGACCCATTCTCCATACGGCTTCATCAGCCCCTACATGCCGAAACGCGCTGTTGGGCGCTTGGCGGCACGACTTCTGCTGATGGGTGGTAACCCTGCCGTCGGCCGATGTTGAGGCCTACCACCGCGACTACCAAGGTGTGAGGTAGTTTGTCCCTTAGTCGCCTTTTACGACACCCACGAGAAGATATGGGGTGGCCATATTCTATTTGCCGTAGCCACACGGCGAGATATATTTATATACTAATATAATAACGGCGAGATATATTTATATACTAACGCTTTTTTTGCGGGTAGACGTGAAAGTGTGCAGACGCGTTTTATAAGCTCTAGAATATATTTTTTACAATAATATTAAATTATATATGTATTAAGTTTTAAATACCTGTGTTAACTGTAATTGTCCTCACCCACTAACTTACTAAAATGGAAACACCTATTGAACAACTTGTTAAAAGTATGGATGAGCTCTCTTCCACATTTTCTATCAGGATGGCCGAATTTGAAAAAAATCTTACTCAATCAGGAGCTACAGTTCCCAATTTAACAGTGAAGGCGCTGACTGCAGAATTCTACACATTTAAATACTTTGTGTGGAATTCACTTAGTATTCTGAAGTCGCAGGTGGAACTAGTTGCCCTTGGGCTCGACCGTTTAGAAACACATTCCCGAAGAAAAGTTCTTCTATTTCATGGGATCAAGGAAATCAAGGATGAGGATGTGCTGCAGAAAACTCTTGGTATATTAACTGACCAATTAAAGTTGCCAAATATAACACCTAACACAATTGAATCCTGTCATAGGCTGGGAACTAAGAGGGATTCTGCCCGGCCAATTCTTATACGTTTTGCTAGCGTTCAACTGCGCAATCAGGTATGGCGGGCCAAAACAGCAATGAAGGGCACGAAGATAACGTTCACGGAGTTCCTCACAAAATCCCGCCAGGACGTGTTTATAGCAGCTCGCAAGCATTTTGGAGTGAAAAGATGCTGGTCTGCAGACGGTGTGATTGTTGTCCTCCTTCCCGACAAAAGCCGCATTAAGATCACTTCCTCATCGCAGCTTAAACAAATTATTAGTCAGCATACCCAAAAATCTACATCGAACGACGTATAGGCTAAGCGTATAGGTATATTGTATTTTGTTTACACTTTTTAAATTCGTTCGGGTTATACTCACTTCACTTTTACTTATTAGCATATCATTGTTTTAATACTGCAGGGTACTTAAAAATATTTTATCGTTTGATTCTAACTTACTTACTCATTTAAAATTAAAAAATAAAACTAACTAACATTCTGTTACATTTACATCCATGTCAATTGTCAAATATGAAATATGTCATCTGTCAATTTTTTTTTGTTTTTAAAATTTATCCCCAATAGGGACAGGCAAAGGACCATAGTCCATACAGCCTGTCATCTGTCAAACAAATATCATTACTTAAGTACCTGTCTTAGTGCTGTGAAGCATGAATTGTAAACATTTTGCGTTTAGTTTTTGCTTAATTAATAATAATATGGTGTCTGTGGTATTTGTCACAGACTTATAATTAGTTTTAATACTCATTCATGCTTTATTTTGTGTCCAGCTCTTTTTGTCTTTTAAGTTAGTACTAACTTTGTGTTGTCAATGTTGTGTTTTCGTTTTTTTTTTATATAATTCTTACAGAAACTTATGAACGTAGATAGTGTTAATTGCATTTTATATAGATTTCATTACTATTAATTAATAGTACTATTACTTAATAGTTATTTTATATACGTATTTTATATATATTTATTTTTAATTATTTATTAATATTTTATTTTTTATCTTTTATTTTTCTGGCAAATATTATGGATGATAATTTTTACTCATGTTCTTCCGATGAATATGAAAGTGCTGACAGCAACAATACATCACTATCTGACTGTGCTCCGCTTGCAGATAAGCTCAGTAATGCTTTAGATGGTAGATTGACTTCTCTTTCCTTAGTGCATATCAACGCGCAGATTATACTTGCTGTTAACACCTCTGATCAAAAGAACTTTGGCAAAACGTGATAGGGCTAAAACTAAAAACAAAAAATTTCCATCAGAAGACAATCTCTCTGCATATAAAAAGCTCCGTAACATCTGCAACAGAATGTGCAGGGATGCCAAACGCCGCTATATTCACTCCACTATTCAGGATCTCTCCCAAGCGCAAGTTTGGAGATTCCTTGAGTCACTAGGTGTGGGCAAGAAATCTAATTCAGGCAAAGTGTCTGTTGACATCAATAAACTAAATTGCCATTTCGCCACCCCTCCTTTATTACTTAACTCTCAAATTAAATCCACTACTCTTAATTACTTATCTAGTATTGTCCCACCAGACTCGTCCTCACTCTCTTTCAAACCAGTCTCAGAAGATGTCATCAAGAAATGTATTCGATCTATCACCACTAAAGCCATCGGTAGTGATAACCTCAGTCTCGAGATGATTCTTCCTGTGTTGGACAACATTGCACCATTTTTCACCCACATCATAAATTTCTCACTGACCTGCAATGTTTTTCCAACACAATGGAAGAGTGCTCTCGTCGTACCCTTACCCAAAACCCCAAATCCATCCAGTCTCAATGAGTATCGTCCTATATCAATCCTGCCAATTCTATCAAAGGTCCTTGAATCTATCGTCCATTATCAACTTTATTCACACTTTACCTCTTATAGTCTACTATGTCCCTATCAATCCGGTTTTCGTCCCTTCCACAGCACTGTTGGTGCGCTGCTGAACATCACGGAGGACATTCGATCTGCTATGGATAAAACCGAGCTTACTGTAATGGTACTTCTTGATTTTAGTAGCGCATTTAACTCTGTAGACTTCGATATTCTTCTGGGCACACTTCGCACAGTCAACATTTCCCCTGGCACTATAGACTGGTTTCGCTCATATCTCTTCGGGCGCCGCCAGTGTGTGAGAGCCAATGACACTTCTTCGGTGTGGTTGGATCTGACGGCTGGTGTCCCCCAAGGCGGCGTTCTTTCACCACTACTCTTCTCTGGTTTTTATTAACAACATTTCTCGCGCCATTTCTTCTCCCTACCACCTGTATGCAGATGATTTACAACTCTATCGACATTGTACGTTAAACGATTTGCCTGATGCTATTGACACTTTAAATAAAGATCTAGTCGCTATTCAAACTTGGGCTGAATCTTTCGGCCTCTTAGTTAATCCAAACAAATCCCAAGCGATAATTATTGGCAGCAACAGGTTAAGATGCAGATTGGATTGGGAATCAGTACCTGCTATTATCTACTCTGGAGTTCCAATTCCTTACTGCGATAAGGTAAGGAACTTGGGCCTCATTATGGATTGCACAATGTCTTGGACATCTCATATTAATGAAGTTAGTAGGCGTATGCACTTCACTTTCCATTCTCTGAAGCGTCTCCAATATTTCCTACCCTTCAAAACCAAAATTATGCTTGCTCATTCTCTGCTACTGCCCATTCTCGACTACGCCGATGTATGCTATTTGGATGTGACTGAGGAGCTACTTAATAAACTTGAGCGTCTCCAGAATCTCGCTATACGCTTTATCTATGGTCTGCGTAAATATGATCATGTCTCCGATTTCCGAGCTCAATTAAAATGGCTCCCTATCCGCCTTCGCCGTGATATGCACATCCTTACTTTTTTGTTTAATATCCTTCATAATCACAACTTTCCTTCATACCTTCGTTCCCGGTTTAACCTACTTCCAACTCCTACACGTTCCAGTCGGCCCTGCATCATATCGATGCTTGAGATACCGAGAAGTAACACCAAATTTTTACAAAACTCTTTCTCGGTACGTGCTGCAGTGCTATGGAACAAACTCCCTAAAACCCTACAAGAGAGCCCGTCTACAGCTGCGTTTAAAGCCAACATAAAAAAATATTTTCTAGCCCAAAGTTGAACAAGACACTTTTCTGTTTGCATCATAATATGTATATTTATCTATATATATATAATGAAAATGGTGTTCGTTTGAGGCTCAATCACGCCTAAACCACTGATCGTATCGACATGAAACTACCACCATTCGATGCGAAATTTTTCCTAGATGGTTTATGGCTATTTATTTTTCGAATTCTAACGTTCCTTCATTTTTTTATTGCTGTTTTACTTTTATGAACATTTATCCCGCTAATAAAAACAAAAGACAAGCGTTTTCTCTTGATTCTTTTGTTTTCATGGATTTCAACAGAGTATATTAAACGGATTATGGTTTTTTACATTCAGCTAAGAATCTACTCACGGTAGTGGAGAACGGCTGGACCAATTAGGCATTTTTTTTATAGTCAGAATTGTCAGGAGAAAGTTTTGTATGTAAGAAAATTTAAAAAAAGTCAGATAAAAAGTTAAAAATTTCGATGATAATCGAAGAATTCCCATCTATATAGTCACTCACTACGAAATCTCGGGAACCATAAGACTTAGAAACGTGAAACTTGGTAGGAATATTACTTTTGCTATGTAGAGGTCAGCTATGAATAGATTTTAAGAAATCCATCCCCCAAAGGGGATTGCGGGGGCGTTAACAATGAACAATTCCTGTTTTTAAACTATAGCTCCTATAGACTTCAAATTTGGTAGGAATCTTCTGTAAGAGGTGTAGAAATAGGCTACGAACGAATTTTACGATAGCTCACCCCGCAGGGGGTTGCGGGGGTGGGTATTAACAATTAATATTTTTAATTTTCCAGCTAAAGCTCCTACAAGCTCCAAATTTTGTAGGAATTTTCTATAAGTGAAATATAGCTTCTAAAAATTCTAAATATGGTAGGAATATTTTATTATTCACATAAAGATCATCTCAAAATGGATTTCAATATAGTCTACTTCCGACAGGAATTGCGGGGGTGGGTGTTAAAATCTAAAATTTTAATTTCCAACCTGTAACTTCTACAGACTCCAAATTTGGTGGGGATCTTCGTGTATGTAGGGATATTTGTGTATTTCCTTACAACAATCGTCTTTTTGGCAGCGGAGAAAAAGTCATTGAGAGGTTTCCAAAACTTAACTTTACATGTAGCTATCCAATCCACGGACTAAGAATTTTACATTTATTTTACTTTTGCAGACTACATATCCGACGAATTCTTTTATTGCGTGATCGCGGAAATGTACCAGATTATAATGAATGCATTTTCTAAGCACTTGAGATGTGGAAAAGAAATTTAGTTACTTATTCCAATAGAATTCATAAAAAACATGAACAAATAATTTTCTATAAAAAATTGATGTCACGGAGAAAATTTTAGTTAACAGAAAATTCGTCGCACTTGAACCTAGACAGATTTCAACTTCACATATGAGACTTGCAATGACTTTAACTTAAACGATTTTAACGACTTTAACTTTAACTTAAATGATTACACATTGAAAGTTACAATGAATATTAGTGAGAAAAATCACCTGGATGGAAGATACAGGCTAAATCGATGGAATTTGGAATTTGTGTAAGTCTAAACAATATCGATGCTTACAGTTCTATCCGCGGGGCCTATTTATGTTCATACGAAAATAAAAAAAAAGGAGAATAATAAAATATGAAAAAAAAATGAAACATAAAATGTAATTTATTTCCTTTGTCAATTCGCCCAGCGAAGCGGGCGGGAAACGGCTAGTGTATTTATATATTCGAAGGTATATATGTATTTATATATATGTATGTATGTAATTCATATACTATGTAAGTGTATGTATTGTATATTTATATATATTTATGTATACATTTAAGTTATTTTTTTTTGGTAGTATAATTTTTTTTTATTGTCTCTGCACTTTCTCTTTCTGTCCCGCTATGTAACACTATCTCCCACGCTCATGGGTTGACTGGAAGAGATCTCTTCTAGAGATAAGTCTACCTTTGTCCACGTAACTTTCTATGTATTTTTTTTTCTTATGTATTTTTAGTGCAATAAAGAATATATATATATATAATAATATATAATACATTAATATATATCTACCTAATAAAAGCATACATATGGCTGTATAAATAAGAATAAATTTAGCAAATAAAAAAGAAAATTGTTTGAAAACCATTGTTGGAAAAGCTACAAAACTTTTTTCTTGCTTATGAAAAAAATATAGCAAAGCGAAAATAGATTTAACTTGCATATTTACTATACTTATGAGAAGTTCCAAAGAACTTTAAGTAAAAATAATTGAACTTGCAATATTAATGTGTGAAGCTTCACGAAATATAATAAAGATATCATCACGCAACTTAATTCAATAGCACGTTTCATATACGAAGGCAAATCCAATAAACTGGATATAAAATCATGAAGAAAATCCAAATTGTCATAAATTGTATAATATTATCGTAGTAAAATTCAATTTGTGGGCACTCCAGTAAATGTGCCTGACGAATTCTTAGCGCCTATATTTGTTATCTCGCTTTTAATATAATCGAAGACATGTAACTATTTTTTCTTACTGTGTTTCGATTTAATGAGAGAAGAATTTGGTGGAAAAACCTTATTCTCACTCAATTTCATATTGGCTACTCTGCTATTTGGAATATCCAATTACGTAATTGATACTAAGTAGTAGCAATACAATTGTTAAATTAATGTACGGTGAGGTTTTATAATTTTTTTATTTCTTGATATGTCATCTAGCATGTGTGTTGTTCTTAATTTTTTCCCTGTGTCTTTTTGGAACTAGAGAGTAGAGACTTTGCTTCACTTGGGTCTAGCTCGGGTTAAGCCAAAATACACTTATCAAATGTTACACTGGGTCTCTGAAATGCCAATTAACCTAACTTGTTGTATTTAATTAGTGCAATTTTAATTCTTTAAATTAAGCAATTATTGAAATATTGCCAGAATTTGTACTAAATTGCTTTACTTACAAACAAGTCATTAGCTTATAAACGAAGAAAAAGGAAATAATTTGGTCGTCTTTTGTAAGGACTTAAATTGACAATTTCCTGACCTAAATTTATAGCACTCTTTGCCGTCTTTACATGTCACACTCAGGGTGAGGTTTGGATGTGACATCAATTCAAGTTCATAAAATCAAGATTTGTTATTCTCTTATTTTGAAAGAAAATTGTATTTTTTAAAATGCTTTCTATATAAGTACCTTTAAGTTACTTAGGATTTAAGTTGCAAATATTTTACATGCTATGGTACAGTCTATTAAGGCATAATGTACGCAAATTTGAGGGACATTTACAAATAGCTCAGAAATATACGTCTTTTATACTAGCGGCACGCTATGATGGCCGGTTTGACGTTTGTCCGCTCATGAAGTTCCGTATTAATTGATAACGACTTTGAAGGAAATAATTGTATTACTTTATTGACGATAGTATTGTGCAGAGATTCATAAATTTTATCGAATGTAGTTTTAGGTTTAGGACTCAAAATTTATTTATTAAATTGATTTCTAAAATGTATACAAGTGTAGAAAAATCAGTTTGCACCATTTAAGGGGTGAATGTACTTGTGAATATGAACAATTTTCACTATGTGGACAAACCTCTGAAATCGCAAAAAAATATCAGCTGTTTCATACAAAAGGTAAAATTTTTATTTTTATATGATATATACCACAACTCGGCATTTGGTTTTCTAAATTGAAAATTTTTAAAAATGGAATCTAATACGATCGTCACATAGGATCGCTGGCTAGCACAACTACTACCTCCGGCAAACTCGCGTCAATGCTCAATGCAAAACAAAGCAGTTTCGAATTGACGTTGCTTCGAAAAGTATAAACTGTCAGTGCAATGCGATTGTGATATAGTTTTGACCTGGCTTTGGATTTCAAATATTGATACTGCATTACTGTTGACCCTTGCTCGTTAATTTGGACTCTGTTCAAGCCCTTTGTTGTGGATTTCGTCGATATGACCGAACGTACGCAGAGAACTGTTCTAAATAGTCAGACACGTGAGTTCGTAATACGCCTTCGTAACTATTTCGATCGTGAAGCTCAAAATGGAGGGCCAATTTTACCTATAACGTCAGTGGTTGAACGCGTAGCTGATGCGCTTAATATTGGACAACGAACTGTTAGACGGATAACTAAAAAAAAATATGGCGAGACTGGCACAGAAGAAAATAAACTTCACACACCAAAAAAGAGAAAACGAGCAAAACCAGTCGTAGGCATCGATAGCTTTGATGCCGATGCTATCCGAAGACATGTTTACGGCTACTATTTACAGAAGGAGTATCCAACAAGAAAAAAGTTGGTGCATTCACTGAAGGAAGCTGGATTATTCTTCGGTGGGGAAAGTTCTTTAACGAAGATTTTGAAGACCATTGGATTTCGATACAAAAAATGTAACAAACGCAAAATATTGATGGAAAGATTTGATATAGCGATGGCAAGGTATACTTTTTTACGGCAAGTGAAAGAAATCAAAAATTGGCAAAATGTTGTGTTCTTGGATGAAACATGGCTTAATGCTAACCATACTGTAGGCCGTTCTTGGAACGATGACACAGCAGCATCTACTTCCAAAGTTCCTGTAGGAAAAGGATCGCGACTTATAATTTGTCACGCCGGAACCATCAACGGGTTTGTCGAAGGTTCTCTCATGGCTTTTGCGTCAAAAACCACTGGAGACTATCATGAAGACATGAATGGAGAAAAGTTTACTGAATGGTTTACCTCAATGTTGTGTAGCCTCCCTGAACCATCTATTATAATTATGGACAACGCCCCATACCACTCGATGCAAATTGACAAGCCACCTGCCCAATCCCAAAAGAAAGCTGATATCGTCGCATGGCTTCGTAAAAATGGCGTAGATGCAAACATGAATATGTTAAAAGCGGAATTAGTACGTCTTTTAAAAGAAAACAAACCAACCAAGATCCGATACGTCATTGACGAAATAGCATTAGAACATGGGCACAGAGTTATACGGTTACCGCCTTACCATTGTGAGTATAATGCGATTGAGTTGGTGTGGGCTCAAATTAAGGGATATGCTGCAAGACACAATACAGAACCCCCATTTACCACAAAAAAAATGCTAAAATTATTAGAAGAAGCTTGTGAACATGTGACTAAAGGAGACTGGGAAAAGGTTGTGAATAGAACTGTTAAATTAATAAGGGAAGATTATGAAAGAGATGTGAAAATAGATAATATTATAGAAAACGAACATATAATTATTAATGTAGGTGATGATAGCAGTGACGACAGTGAAAATAGTAGTATGGACGAATCTGATTAATTATGGCCTTTTGTGGCACCTTTTTTGGTATCTTTTGTATTCATATGTTTCCTGTGTGCATATAAAGTATGTATATTCATTTTCATTCAAATATTCAGTTCGTTCAAATAAATTAAATAAACATATACATTTTTGTTTTATTAAACCTATTTAATCAGGTACAAAAACAAAACTTAATTGTTTTTTGTTCGAGAATAAATTGACATTCCACATCACTATTGTAATGTGTCAAACCGGCCATCATAGCGTGCCGCTAGTGTAGAAACTTCGCCGTGTATAAATAACAATTGTTGATAAATGACGATCCTGAAAATTTTTATGTTACGACCAATTTTCTTTTACCTTTTTAGTAATGCCACAAAACCTTAAACCTTAACCTTAACTTGGATAAGAACAGACCTTATTATTTTTCGCTCAATATTCCAAAACAAAATAATATTCTTAATATCATACTAAAGTACTCTTCATGCTCCTACATACATACTGGTGAATATGTAACTTAACTATCAAGAAAATTCGTACTATCCACTAAAACCTAACACTTTCTGTAGCATCGCAATAACACAGGAAGGTTAACAAGCATTACGCCCTGATCGGAAGCCGCTCAACGCGTTTTTTGGCTGGACTGCCAGATTCGGCTAGAATACCGGGTGGATGCTTATGAACCTCTCCATTACAACAAGGTGCAGCTTCTAAATATTAAATCAGTTTCAGTTTGTAGTGACCCTACTTTCTTGCGCCAGCGGTCGCGGGTTCGAGTCCCGCTGGGGGCATTCATTTGTTAAATTCGGATGCTTGTACTCCAGTCATGGGTGTTTATATTTATAATATGTATGTATTTAAACTTATATGTGTAGTATATCAACTATCTGGTATCCGTAACACAAGCTTCTTTCGTAGCTTACCACGGAACTAGATGGTGCTGTGTGTAATAATGTCCCAACATATTTATTAATATTTAAATTTATTATTATGTCTTAAATGTGCTTACAGATTTTGAATCATAATGGAAACCAAATGTAAGTATAATAATATTAATACATACTGTGCAAATATAAAGCTTGCAAATTGCAATACGTTAATTAGGAGTTATGCAAATATTTCCTTTAATAATGAATACTGTTTAAATAATCATAAGCACTAATTACAACAATTAACGCATATGTTATTGAGTCAATAACTGAATAAGCAAATAAGCAATATTATTATGCACAGATTACAGGATTTAAAAGTACATAATAAAAAACCCTGTTTTATTATATTACATACTTGCGACTCACCTTCGCTTCGCTCGGGTCCGTCCCTAGGTATCCCGTTTAGAATAAGTTTTTTTCGAACTTAGATTTTTTTTTTATTATAAAAACCTTCCGTGTTAAGGAACATACAAAAATAAAAGTTGCCGATTTGGTCGAGCCCTTCTCGAGTTTTGCGTTTAGCAATATTCGTGTTTATTTTTATAATTAGATATATATAGAGAATACTATTATAGATAGATATTATTATAGTTTAAAATATAACTTTTATTTCGCGTTTTTGGCGATTTTATTTTGACTTTTTGGTTCAGATATTCCAAATGCTTTTTAGAAATTTTACTCGCAAAGAGACTAAGCTGTTAGACGTCTCAAAGGTCATATTGCTGTGACACCTGTTTTATAAGGTGCAGAAACTTAAGTTTAGAAAATAGGCCGATATTTTACTAACATTTAAACCCTTATATAATCAATTTTAGAAAAAGAATTAGTAACAACAACATAATTAATTTATTTTATCTACATAATTAAGATTTAAGCGTGTGTTGTAAGTCATAAAAAGTGTTTTCGCATGGATCGTTTTATCATATTTCTTACCTTCTTAAATAACATTTATAGTAAAAAAGTAAGTTGAGACATTTCAAATAAAAAAAATCATAATAAATTATGATTCTTATATTAAATTTTACCCTGACTCTAGAGACTTAACGTTCAATATGTTTGATATGTTTGAAAAGATTAAGCATGTAATTCGACTTTTGGAAAAGATATTAAAATTCGCTTTCGATAACGCTAGGAGTTTAAGAAAATTTAGGGCATATTACTTCTCATCCCTCTACCCTTATTTTCCTGCCACCAAAGATATTATTTACTTTGTCATAGGCGAGGGTTCACTGACGTCGGGCAATCCAGCCGAGTGTGAAGTCACGCACGTGTGAAGGGACTACCGATCTTAGATAAGGAGATTGAAAATCTTGTTTAACAATTATTGGGAGACGTGCCTCGGTAAACGTTAGAAGGGGTGAACTTAATGTAGATAATTGGAGATATTTGAAGGATTGCTATCAGTTTATCCTATCCAGCTTATATATTTCTTAAAGTCTAAATATATTAGTAACAGATTTGTAAAATTTGTTTGTACAGTAGAACCCCGATTATCTGGATCAATTAAAACAGTAAAAAGGTATTCCGTATAATCGAAAATCCGGATAATCGATTTCAAAGTCATATCAAGCTATATTAAAATTTCATTAAATTTTTATTATGTAATAGGTTTTACATATAAAAAATTACGTTTAGATATAAAAATATTAAGGGCTATAACGAAAATAAAGACCAAATGAAACAATATCAAACACAATCACGCAAACAAATGAGAGCAGAAGGCGTCGGAGACGGGAATAAGCGCATCGTAACAAGTCTCGTTGCTTATTTTTTGAAGTGAAACTTCTTTAGAATCGTTGTGATTCCAAACTCGATAAAACGAAAAAATAAGTCCATAGTACCAGGCACTCAGAGACGGGGAAGAGTTAGCCTCAGTTAGATCTCGCCCACCGCGAGCCAGTCACATTTCTAACTCTGTCTAACTCGTGGGTGTGACCTTCGCGCAATCTCCCTCTCTCAACGAGCTTGGACGGGGTTATTTAGTATAAATATAAAAGAGATTTAAATATTAGTTTGCCAAAGAAGTTTTACTTCTGACATGTGTACTTTGTACACACGCACTTTTTTTTATTTGCAACTAGAACCATGAAGAATCTGAGTCCGGATAATCGAGGTTCGGATAATCGGGGTTCTACTGTACGTTAATCTTTTCACCTACAACATTATTTAAACCGAAATCAATTTTGCATAAATCACTTTCCAAACTCCGTGTTTTGTTAAAAGATTTGATTACCGTGAGATGATTTGAATAACTAACAGGTTCCTAATTAATTGTTTTCGTGACATTTCGAGAGATGGCAGATGTCCTATGTTATTTAATTAAAACAAAGTTTGTCGACCTTTTGTACTATGTGACATGTTGGAAGACTTTAATATTGTAATTAACATAGTGGTTAGACAAGGTATTTGCTTCAAGGGAAGTTTCAATACTAGCTTTTATTAATTAAATTAATTAAGTTTCAAAATCCTCGTTTCATGAGAAAACGACTCTAGGTAGTAGTCTATATGCCGCTTGAGATCATTTATTAACGTACAAATTATAATCAAAATCGGTCCAGCAGTTCCAGAGTTAAGACAAACATACAAACTAATACTTATACTTACAATACATAAAGTAATAGTAAAAGTATTCCAATCAATATAATAAATATTTTAACTTATATAATACATTATTATATAAGTTGTTTTATTGGGGGTGTGTCAGGTGATTTTAAATAAATAAATTATGAATAAATTGAGACACTATCACAAAAGCAGCGCCATCTAGTTCCGTGGTAAGCTACGAGGCTTGTGTTACGGATACCAGATACTTGATACACTATACATATATAATTTTTTTTTTTTTTTTTTTTCTTTTTTATGTTGGGACATTTACACACTGCACTTGCTAGTTCCACGGTAAGGTACGAGCCTTGTGTTATGGATACTAGATGGTTGATATACTACACATTTATAAGTTTAAATACATACATATTATAAATATTAACACTCATGACTTAAGTACAAACATTCGTGCTCAACAAATGAATGTACCCAGCGGGACTCGAACCCGCGACCGCTGGCTCAGAAGGTAGGGTCACTACCAACTGAGCTAAGTTATAATGTGATACAAGTTAAGGATTCCAATATTTTTTTATTGTTTGAAAATGCATTAACGCATGCCACCGTAGGTAGCCGAAGGATTTTCGGGGCTCACTAGTAAGAAAAGTCAGTGCTACCATCTACCCACTAAACACCATAAAAACCGCCCTCCGTATTAATGGAGCGTCGCAGAATCGCCTACGCATCAACCACGACGGCCCGAGGACAGATCTGCCAAAGCAGACCCTGTCCAAGAGGTTTTTGCACAGTTCACTCTACTATCTGAGAAGTACTAGGAGCATATATAATATTGGAATAGTAAATCATAAAAAGAAATTATCTTTCATTTCTATATCAAATAGAACCTTATTTATTTAAATAGGATATGATTATTCATTATTGGCTTCCTTCCAAACTATGGCGAGATCCATTTATTCACTAATACATAATAAGCGGACCGGTACGGACTTATATTACTGTAGCAAATTAGGAAAGTTATTAGTAAAAAATATATATTTTTGTTTATTCCAGTTCCATCTTAATTAACTTCATTTATATTCATGAACGTTGATGACTTATTTTCACGAAATATATATATTTTGCTTAATAATTTCTATATAACATAGCGAAGCTCCGGGAAAAATGCAAATGGTCTATCAAACGTCTTTTTCTGATTGATATTTTGTGAAATAAATGTTACAAATCTATACCTTTAAATATAAAATGTTTGTTTATAATTTTAAAATAACTAATACGTTTTCAGAAGTGTAAAGTCTTCTATATAAATAAAATGATAGACGTCTGCAGTTGTGCGCGCATCACGGAAAAACTACTGGATAGATTTCAATGAAACTTTCTAAATTTTATTTCTTAGACACTTGGCCCTTATCAAAAAAAAATTATTGCGATATCTTCATTTAATAAAAAGTTATGAAAGTTTCAGGAAACAACGATTTGTATATGCACTGCGTGTTCAGTGATGTATGTTTCCTTCTCGCGGAGTAGTGGGGCAAGCGGCGTAGCGCGCATGCGTATTTCAAGCAACGCGGAAAAAGTCGCGGGTATCAGCTAGTTATTTATAATTTTCAACGAAATACCCTTATAAAATTTTGCCATTTTGTCTGTCCAACAAGGTATTACACACAATGCGTGTTATTGTCTCCATTTCGGATTACTTACTAGGTAACATAATACGGCTCTTGTAAACGGATGTTTTGGGTTTAGCTGCCTTTAATAATAATGTTAGCGATGAAGCATACGTGTAAAGCCTGCAAACGGTTTTATTTGCCTATAGCCATGCTTATGATGATCCATATTTGCGAGTGAGATTCCAAATATCCAAATGGCCATAAAACAATTTTGTTTTACATCTGTTTAATTATTTTCTATTGTTGTAAGTATTATGTATTTCATTGGGAGTCCTATTTTAAAGTTATTAATATGATTGTTACTCCTTCATCCCAAATATAGTATACAGCCCCTCTAGACAAATGGCAAACGCTCAGTGTCGATTCTACAACATTTAGCGTTCGACGAGTGCCGTACGCTAACAGCAGAATTCGTTTGTCAAAAGAGCCACTTGGCTTAAATCTGTATGGGGAGTTATGTACTAATCTGACGTTTTGTTTCATCAAATAGATTATATCAACATTTGGCTACCAATTACAAATTCGATACGTTGAATCTCATCACTAGTCGTAAGCTTATGTCAATCCCATACATTGATTATTCTATTCTACTAGCGTTTATGCCACTTGTCTAACCCCTCAGGTATAAATTAATAATTATGATTTGAAGAAACGGGTACTGATAAGGCCTAGAGACCTAGACCTAGAGATGAATTATAGCGAAGGATAAAGATAAGTTTATGTACTACTATAGGTTTATAACATAGTATTGTAATCATCATAGTATTGTAACTTTTCCCATTAGGCATTTACCAATACCACCTGCATATACTTATAGGTGGATATTATGTGACTCACCGGCTAAAAAATCCAATTATTACTTATTTAACCCAACAGTATATTCCCGATCTTGATGAGACGTCGCAGGGTCGCTTGTGCCCTCAACCCCGACGCTTTCACAGCAGGTCTGCCGACCACAAAAGAGGGTTGCTCCGAGGGACCACTCAGTGATGTACCAGACGCTAACGCAACCTGCACCGTCAACTGCTAGTGAGTAGTTGACGGTGCAGGCAGTTGACAGAGCAACTGGATTGTCGGACAATTATGACATCCCATACTGAATATTACGACAACGCGAACACATAATATTATTAGAGGATTTGTGATATTATTTATAATAACCTTACTTTAACATAGTGCTTATTAGTTAACAGTATAATACTTATAAAGATTAAATAAATTGATCTGCTTCGAAAACACTAGTTTCGATGTTATAAACCATAATATGTTTATAATATATTTTTCTTTTGTAAAATAATTCTGCAATATCATTTCGAACCAATGTGAAGTGCTTATTGGAAAACATTGAGTCCGACCAAGATTTATATCTTGCGCACTCTCTATTTATATCACTCTCATACTTCAGTGGGACAATTATCCGACACAGCCCACAATATTTAAATTGCACTTTAAACTTTTAGCGGTTGAAATAAAATTTTTTCCGCGCTATGTAAATCCAGAAATAACCAAACATACTCTGTTTGATGAGAACTCGACTCTATCCCATTGTTTTACGTCTTACTTTTGCTTATACGTGTCAATAGATATAAGACTAATGAAAGGTTACGTTGCGTTGAGTTTCGCCTGAAATGGTGTCGCGATGCAATATTTCTGTCCCTCTCGCACATGTGTAATACTCAATCAAATAGTATTTCCGTCTCCGTCGAATTGTACAGCACGTGCTGTCTGCGCGTAGCGAGAGCGTGCCCGTGTGTTTACAGTTTACACTCAGCTGGCTCGCCTACGCGCTGCGGAGGTATGCGTAATACGATGTGCTCTTAAAAGGGGCAATGCTCGGGTCTAGGTTTTAAAATAGAAAAAAAAATAATACAACGTAAACCTATTTTAATCAGTTTAGCTATGAGCAGTCATATCAGTTAACTTATTTAAATAAAAATATATAAGTTGAAAAATGTTGTAGTTACACATACATAACTTTAAATACATACTATATTTATTATCATATTAATATATATAAATAAAAATAAATGTTGCTAAACGCAAGACTCGATAGTGCCTCGACCAATTCGGCTTATTTTTGTTTTGTATGTTCCTTAAGGTACACGGAAGGTTTTAAAATAAAAAAATCTAAGTTTGTAAAAAACTTATACTCAAGGAAGTACCTAGGAACGAACCCGAGTGAAGCGAAGGTGAGTTGCTAGTTATAAATATAAACATCCAGAACTCGAGTACAATTTGTGCTTATCACACAAATTAATGCCCCCACCGGGACTCGAACCCGCGGCTGCTGGCACAGCAAGTCAAATGCTCACTACCAATGGAGCCAAACATGCCGTCAAATTATTTATCTGTAAGAATAAGTAACATAGAGTTATAATACTTTATAAAAATATAATATTAGTCTATTAAAAATTAAGAAGTTATATTGACAACAATACCTATTACTTAATTATTCAAGCTCGCACATTCGATTGAGCATAAAAGCAGTGAAAGCTCTATGGTAACGCGTTCGCTTGGGAAATAGTGAAGGAGGTTAAATCTCTAGGTTTCGTACCTGTGATATCTCCATAATATGCGAATCATTTCTAACATGAATACCGCTTGTCTTACAATGAAGAAAATCTACATGTATGAGAGAATCTGGTTTTCGAAAGACATGTGTATTGTGTAGTACACCCTTGGCCAGCGCGGTGGACTATGACCTGCAGCTCAAGTCTGCTATTGCAATAGTGTCACAGTTGTATATCAATGACATCGTAATTGCTACTTTTTGCAATATTGGTAGTCTACTAATTCAATGGTTTTCCAATGGTGTATCACTGACCCTCCAATGATACATTTGCAAATAATTGGTAATCCCGTACATAATGACAAGTCAATGATCAAACGTATTGCGTAGTCTGTTAATCTATCTTTTTGGCTTTTCACGGGTAAATTATGAAACAAACAATCAAGTTTGTTTCTTAAATTAAGAAAGCATTACATTCTGTAGTCTGAACATTTTCCTAAAATACCTATCATACACATTAGGTGATTTAATTATGTCGGAAGAACTGAACTTTGATTGAAAGTATCTTTCAACGCTGATACTAAGCAACTAATACTGTGGTATTCATTTATGTTTTAAGTAATTTTAACTTTCTTGCGAGATTCTTATCATATCTTGTACATATATAACTAAGATCTTGACTTTAAGAGGTAGGCAAGGTGTACGGTACTGGTAAGCATACACAAAGCTTGTGTATGGTCTTTACTTGTAAAGTCAGTGCCAGTGAGTCAGCAAGACACTCATTATGCAATATATTCGGTTGTCGCGATGCAGGCTATTTATGGCGCCGAGTTCTGTTCCGTCGGGAACGACGCTTGAACTTGCGTCAACACAACAGAAGTAGCTAAATGTAATTATAAGTTGGTACGTATTATTTACACATTATGTAGTGTAGCTCTCTACTAGTTCTTGTATAAGTGTTTATTTTTCTTAACGTTCTCAAGTCCAGGCTGCTAATGATTATTTCGTGTTAGAAAAAAAACAGTTATTATTTAGGCCCAAACTGGGACTCGAACCCAGGATCCCTAAATCTGCAACTGTATTTATATACTAGGTATAAAAATAATAAAGCGATCAAGAGTAAAAAATGAAAGATTTGATAAAAAATGAAATTAAGTCTTATTTAATGTGACCGTACAATATAATAAAACTAGCAATGGTGACGCGATGCTGTGGACCACTTTGAGTAAATATATAAATAACTATAGTAGTAGTATAAAAATAACTATTAAGTATCGAAAAAGACATCTAAATATTAAAATACTTTGTACTTTGTAAATAGAGAAGGTGGTAGCTTAGTGGTAACGCGCTCGCTTGGATAGCCGAGTGACGCGGGTTCATATCCGGGTCTCGCACCTCTGATATTTTCATGTGCAAAT
This sequence comes from Boloria selene, assembly GCA_905231865.2. Taxonomy (NCBI): domain Eukaryota; kingdom Metazoa; phylum Arthropoda; class Insecta; order Lepidoptera; family Nymphalidae; genus Boloria; species Boloria selene. The sequence continues at coordinate 2,308,330 of HG993145.1, forward strand.
CATATCTAAGGTGACTACCATTTATCTTACGGTGAAGAGTGAAACATTGTGAGGGAACCTGTATGCCTGAGAGAACCTACCAGTAGCAAGTTTCAGAAAGACATGTCCGCCGAAGTCCAGCGTGGTGGACGACTATGGCCTGATCCCCCTCGTATTGAAGGAAGGCCCATGCCCAGACTTGAGACGTTAATATATACTTCTAAATAAGATTTAAAATAAAGTCAAAGTTTTACAAGGAAATCCGCACTTAATAACGCTTATTATATAACTAGCTGATACCTGCGACTTCGTCCGTGTTGCTTGAAATATTAACAAAGTTTTCCGCATGCGCGCTACGCCGCTTGCCCCACTACTCCGCGAGAAGAAAACATACATCACTGAACACGCAGTGCATATACAAATCGGTTCTTGAAACTTTAATAACTTTTTATTAAATGAAGATATCGCAATCATTTTTTTGATAAGGGCCAAGTGTCTAAGAAATAAAACTTAGAAAGTTTCATTGAAATCTATCCAGTAGTTTTTCCGTGATGCGCGCACAACTGCAGACCTCTATCATTTTATTAAATAGATCAGGTAAAGTTATTAAGCAGAGCTTATTGGTACCGACTCGATTCACTGATACCGTCATTGCTCGGTTTGTATAATAGTTAGGGCAGTTTGAAATAGGTAGAATGGAACATCTTAATATATATATTTCTTGTGTGCGTGTGTATGTGACTGAACTCCTCCTAAACGACTGGACCGATTTTGATGAAATTTTTTGTGTGTGTTCGTGGAGATTCGAGAATGGTTTAGATTCACAATTCGGTCCACTAGATAATGTATTTTTTATATTATTTAGTTATTTATACATTTGCACAATAAATGACATATTCAATTATAAATAAGTCGTTGCTAGGCAACGCTGTTTTGCGCATGCATACTAAAACATTTCACCGGGAGCAAAAGTTTATAAAAATTTTCTATATGTACAGGACAACGTCTGTAGGGTCCGCTAGTATATATATAAAAATTCTTAATTTTGGTATTTACAGTATGTAATTTTTTTTTTAATTATGATGATTGGTGATTAAAGTTTCTATTGCAGTGTATAAAATTAACGCTGGTTTAAAAATAAATGAAATATAAATAAAATAATTTATACAGTAGAAGAAAAATACTAATAAAGATCACATCAACACATTTGTATGATATGTTATGATACTTATAACATTTTAGATTGAACTTATAACTACGATTGCATTAGATTTTTAAAGATATTTAGCGTTCTTTACAAATTAAACATTCCCTCTGGCCTGCGGTGTACAGCTTGCAACGTCCATCAATTAGTGCTATGATTGCTCTTATCCCGCCTTGCTTACCACACGCGCGGGGCTCGTTCTGCAGAACTGCCAAAATAATATTACATACATGCCTACTCGCAAGGGTAACCTAACATACTATCATTTATTGTAATCTAGATACTTACCGTTGCCTCGCTCGAGTGCGTCTCTAGACGTTTAACAATTTATTTGTTAAGGTCAGGTCTATATATGCACTAAATCTCATTTCAATTGGTCCAGTTCTAACAACGTGAAGGAGGATCATAGATACAACTTTTTATTTTATAATTTTGCAAAAATATGGAATGCCTGGGAAAGTAGAATTACTTATATATTAATTGATAATTAATAGTAAAACTAGTAAAATTATTTACCAAGTTTTTCTCAAGCTGTTATTAGGTACCACACGATCTTTAGCCAGAGAATAATTTGTCAGGCCATGGACCCCATATATCCTTTTCTTTTATACTAATAACTAATTGCTTCAAAGCAAACACAAAACACTCTCACATAATATATTAGTCGATACCAGGATATCTGTTGAAAATGAGGTATTTTTGAAAAACGTACACTTCGAAAATTGAAAAAAAAATGAATGTCCTGTATGCAGTCTCTGCGCAATTGCTTAATCTTTGCCGCAAAAACTGTACTGATTCAATTTGTCAGCTTATTTGCTCGTCCACGCCCGGCATAGGTCTCGGGAGGATAGGTCTCTAATTGATTTATAATCTCGGATAAATATTCTTATTTGCTTGCGAACATTAAAATAGATCCAGTAAGAGCAGGATCAATCATAGGTTCAATTTAATAGTTGTCTATATATATATAATGAAAATGGTCTTCGTTTGAGGCTCAATCACGCCTAAACCACTGATCGTAACGACATGAAACTACCACCATTCGATGCGAAATTTTTCCTAGATGGTTTATGGCTATCTATTTTTTGAATTCCAACATTCCTTCATTTTTTTATTGCTGTTTTACTTTTATGAACATTTATCCCGCTAATAAAAACAAAAGATAAGCATTTTCTCTTGATTCTTTTGTTTTCATGGATTTCAACAGAGTATATTAAACGGATTATGGTTTTTTACATTCAGCTAAGAATCTACTCACGGTAGTGGAGAACGGCTGGACCAATTAGGCTTTTTTTTATAGTCAGAATTGTCAGGAGAAAGTTTTGTATGTAAGAAAATTTTAAAAAAGTCCGATAAACAGTTAAAAATTTCGATGATAATCGAAGAATTCCCATCTATATTATAGTCACTCACCACGAAATCTCGGGAACCATAAGACTTAGAAACGTGAAACTTGGTAGGAATATTACTTTTGCTATGTAGAGGTCAGCTATGAATAGATTTTAAAAAATCCATCCCCCAAAGGGGATTGCGGGGGCGTTAACAATGAACAATTCCTGTTTTTAACTATAGCTCCTATAGACTTCAAATTTGGTAGGAATCTTCTGTAAGAGGTGTAGAAATAGGCTATGAACGAATTTTACGATAGCTCACCCCGCAGGGGGTTGCGGGGGTGGGTATTAACAATTAATATTTTTAATTTTCCAGCTAAAGCTCCTACAAGCTCCAAATTTTGTAGGAATTTTCTATAAGTGATGTAAAAATGATTTATGAACAAATTTTACGATATCCCACCCCAAAGAAGATTGCGGGGGCGTTAACAATGAAAATTTTTAATTTCGAAGCGATAGCTCCTATAGACTCCAAATTTAGTGAGAGTGTTCTATATGTAATATAAAAATTATCTTAGAACGGATTTTACAATGAATCATCTCCAATAAGGTTTGCGGGGGTGGGTGTTAACAATAAAAAAAATCAATTTCGAAATATAGCTTCTAAAAATTCTAAATATGGTAGGAATCTTTTATTATTCACATAAAGATCATCTCAAAATGGATTTCAATATAGTCTACTTCCGACAGGAATTGCGGGGGTGGGTGTTAAAATCTAAAATTTTAATTTCCAACCTGTAACTTCTACAAACTCCAAATTTGGTGGGGATCTTCGTGTATGTAGGAATATTTGTGTATTTCCTTACAACAATCGTCTTTTTGGCAGCGGAGAAAAAGTCATTGAGAGGTTTCCAAAACTTAACTTTACATGTAGCTATCCAATCAACGGACTAAGAATTTTACATTCATTTTACTTTTGCAGACTACATATCCAACGAATTCTTTTATTGCGGGATCGCGGAAATGTAACAGATTATAATGAATGCATTTTCTAAGCACTTGAGATGTGGAAAAGAAATTTAGTTACTTATTCCAATAGAATTCATAAAAAACATGAACAATTAATTTTCTATAAAAAATTGATGTCACGGAAATAATTTTAGTTAACAGAAAATTCGTCGCACTTGAACCTAGACAGATTTCAACTTCACATATGAGACTTGCAATGACTTTAACTTAAACGATTTTAACGACTTTAACTTTAACTTAAATGATTGCACATTGAAAGTTACAATGAATATTAGTGAGAAAAATCACCTGGATGGAAGATACAGGCTAAATCGATGGAATTTGGAATTTGTGTAAGTCTAAACAATATCGATGCTTACAGTTCTATCCGCGGGGCCTATTTATGTTCATACAAAAAAAAAAAAGGAGAATAATAAAAATATGGAAAAAAAAATAAAAATGAAACATAAAATGTAATTTATTTCCTTTTTCAATTTGCCCAGCGAAGCGGGCGGGAAACGGCTAGTATACTTATATAAGAAAATTAATAAAATTATAATCAATAATATCTATATATTAAACTAGCGTTAGGTGCTTGAACCTAAATTGCGAGAGCCCTTGATCTTCTTAATCCGGCCCTGTCGCAAAATCCGTTCTTAGCGGACGTCTGCTGACTATGAACAAACGTACATACGTCCCTGCCAAATTTCACTTTTACAATTCAAGCGGGTTTCGATATTTTTAGATTAATTAAACTCCCTTAAAATAAAACTAATTTTGTGTAATACGTAATATTTTATATAAAATAACATTTTAAGCTGATATATTACAGTGTTATATTAAGATGCACAGTGTAATATTAAGATTAAGCCCTGAATCATAGTGTAAATCTACTTCGCAAAAATGTTAAGGTTTCTGATTACATTTTATGGCCTTTAAAAAACTATTATTATTGTTGTATTTGACGACAGGCTCTAGGGGTTGGTAACCTTCATTAACTTCTTTTTTTGGAGAATTTGTATAATTGATTTGTATGTCTGTACGTCAACATAATATGTATAGTGGTTCTAAAATACCAGACACGAAGTAAATTTATGAAATAAATACTAGAAAGGATGAATTAGCTTAGAGCTTAAGTCTTCACAATGTGAAAAAAATATTATGAAATATGTATTTTACAAAAGTGTTGAAAGTGATTTGGTTTGATACACAGAGGGTTCCAAAAATATTATCTCAAATATTTATAAATAAATATTTCTTTTTTTTTTGAGAATCTGTTAAGTTTGTTTTATGTCATTTTCTCAGAATAAAGCAAATGTTAAAATTGACAATTCAGAGGAAACTACTTGTAAAGGACTATTTGAATGAAGTATGTATTAAATTTTACATTTTATTAATCTTCGTACCGGCGATTATGATATTCAATTAGACGATTTTTACTTCCAGCACAGAATATATAATTGCTCCCATCTCAATAATAGTAACACCATTTCATTTTACCAATGCGTGAAATATAACCCTTCAAAATAACTGTGGGAAACGAAATGAAGACCATCACGTTACAACACAACAGTGTTGTCCACAAGTTAATATCAGACAGATCAAGCCAATAACTGCTAACTCAATGTACTTTATCCCACGGAACATAACGATATATAACACAAGCATGCCACATATGAAAACCAATCGTAGTTGAAGGCGATAAGGTGCACAATGCTGTAGAGAGTGTACCCTGTATGGCCATTAAACTCGTTGCTCTGACTCGCGCAAAGATGAGATGTGAGGGAGGATTACTGATGCCGATTTGCGCCAATTAGCGAGCGATGCGATATCACAACGCTCGTGTGATATATTCAGATCGTATTGTTACGTGACGAGATAAAAACTCTAATAACGTGTATAACGATTGTGGCAATACATTATTATGATATAAAAAGTGGCTTAATATATGTTATTATTTTTTGGTAATTTAAGTCTGGAATTATATTTACAGGGAGACCCAAAAAATGAATATATTATATAATTTTTTATATTAATATTAGATTCCAATGTGCAGTTCTTTAGTTTAAAAGTGTACATAAATTAAAGTGTCAGTATTTAAATTTACAAAACAATTAATTTATACTAGAAATATAAATACCAGCCGTGTGTGAAGCCAGAATGACGCACGGAATGTGGCTTACTTTGGTGGGCGGTTTACGATGCTAGTTGTTTTTGGTACTTCTCTGATAGCAGAGTGGACTGTGGGATCAACCAGGTCATGAGGTCTGATTCAGCAGGCTTTTTTTAACATTACCAACATTAATGAAGTATATTATTATCATTGGGGGTGTAGGCATATCAGCCGCCGTCGCCGGTGGAATGGCCTCGCGAGCGTCGTCGCGGCGGTCGGCAGTGAACTTGCTGTCTATTTATATGCAGTGCCTCAGCGCTGCATTCCCACCATATATGTACAGCGTACATATTCACATACTTAGTTAAAAGTACACTTCGAATTTTTTTTTCGTGTTCTATAAAATAATTGAGTGAGCATTTATGATTTCACTTAATTATAACGACTTATTAAAATTCGGTAACCGTTAAAACTGTATGTAAGCGTTTATATAAAAATAGATTAATTAGTTTCCAAATAGTGATAAATAAATATTAAAAATAATCGTATTTGACATCAAATAATGACTTATTGTACTTGTAATACATATATTTATATAATAAATAATATATATTGACAATATTACAAAGTGTTGAACAAAAACACATAATATGATATGATGTAACGTTCAGGTCGCAGCTGTTGCGTTGGCAGTCTCTGGCGCAGTCGAGGTTGAGAACGATGGATGCTTGTCACTCTAGTGATAAATAAAACTGGTATGTGCAGTTATAGGCTTACTAAAGCTATTTCAGATAACTTACGAAAGTTTGTAGAGATCACTTTTACACATTTTCTTATTGAAAATAATAATTTGCGCTTGCAAGTTGCAACTGACCTTACGAGTAAATACTTCTACAAGTACGCACACCGTTTCAGCGTCAGAGGATGCATTCAATGTGTAAGTAGTAAAACTATGTGCACAGCGCGGGAAATGGAATGAAGAAAAGTATATGATTTGTTCTGAATATTATTAGATCAATCTTCTTCTTATCGAGTCGATGGCAATTGTTACAATGAGTCAGCCCGAAACTCGGCCACCATTATGGCTTTATCAGTGGCATGCATAAGCTCTTGTAAGTTGCAGGTAACAGGGCAAGCAGGGCATGTAAGTAGGTGTCTCATCGATTGAGGAATAGCTCCGCATCTACACTCCAGGCCACCGCTCGCAAATCCCCACCTGGCCAAGTTTTCCTTACATCAGCAAACCTGAGTCCGAAGTCTATTAGAGACTTCCAGGTCTGCCAAGGCAAACTATGTCTATGTTAGATCAACGATGGCTCCCAATTTAGAACTTCGATAAATAAAGTAATTTATTCGTAATAATGTAGAACCAATCATCACGTTACATCTCTACATATTTAATAACTGACCAATAGGGTTACATAATTAAATCTATTAAATTGTTTCAAGGGTAAGTACAGAATATAATCTAGAAGAAGCACACCTCACCAAATTAAACCAAGATTACCAAATATATACAACGCGCAAACGCCTGTCCCCATAAATAGCCTCGGCCAATGCACTCGAGTGCACTTGCATCGAAAATTATTATTTTTAACGACATTTATTATACATTACGCTTGTAAGCTGCCTTTATTAGTATAGTGAAGTAACATATTGGGCAATGGAATGTACAAATTCGATAAAGTCGGCAAACTCGATGTTGTATTACTTTCTTGTGAATTTTTTTACGAAATTTGGAAATAAAATAAATATTTTCCAAATTAATTAATAAATGATTCCCCAATTCAAGAGCAAAAATATATCTTGATATAATATTATTTATTCCCCGGACACGTACCTACAGCCTTTAAAATATTACATATTATACAAAGAAAAAGTTAACTTTGTAGAGTATTATTCATTCGGGTTCGTCCTCGGACCACGAGAGTAAAAGTAAATCGAAAAATCTAATTGAAATTATAGTAATTATAACAATACGGAGGCCAATCCTATCACAGAAGAAAACCACTTGACACATTTTAATGAAATTTTTTATGGTTATAACTGGTTGCCAGAGTCAATATATACGATACTTTTCACAGCAGAAAAAATTTTAAAGTTAAAATTTATCTTGAGAGGAATCCGAGCATAGCGAGAGACTCTAGTTTTACTCTGAAGATACATGTATACTTTTTACTAACATTACTTACGTTGACTACACTTTTAAGTCATACTAACCCCGGTTACAAATATTATGACTTAAATCGGACGCGGACTTTAATCGTTATAGATTATTTTTAGCAGACTTTGCAATTTTTAAGCTATAGGGTATTTAAATTAAAGATAACTTAATGAGGAACATACATTTTTTTCCTCGTTTACTATACATTTTTCTTTATAAATTATCATATTATATTTTCAATATGTACCATGTTTGTTAGAAAGTGCCAAGTTGACCAAACTTATGAGTAAATAAAGATCATGTGAACTTCACGTCATACTCGTATACAAATTAATATTTACAGTTATTAAAAATAAAGTCCTATATTATTATTTCATTTAGAATGCAGTGTAGTTGTTTTAATAATTTAAATAAAATGGATTACCTCCAGCTTATATACCCAGTAACGTTGTTTTTCCTAAAATAAAGCATTTTTTACTAATTAGAAACTTTTTAGCTGTTTTATTCGTAATTTTGAAGTAGATTTTTTATTCCATATACTTTACATAACATTAGGAAAAAAAATATTTAAATATATTATGATAACCCATCGTTGAACTTTGCTTAGTTATCTAGGAATGCTTTATATATACTCGTAAGATGATGTGTTTGTGAATAATTCATTTTGTTTTTAAACGGTTTTATTTTTTATTAATTAGCATTGTTTCATGTTTCATTTAAAATTTATATAAAATATAAAATAGAAGGTATGCTATAGTTAAAATACATAAATAATAATAATCTATTATTATTTTACTATAAGGTGTAGTTTGATTATATTCTAAAAATTCTAGATAAAATAATTCATATAAACTAAAACAAAATCGAAGCGCTACGTTGCGCAAGCGGCCATCGCCTGAAATGGAACTGTGAATGCGCGAGCACAAGCGTCAACGAACGATAACGAACCCCTTGGGCTTATCCCTTCGAAGCCTTAATGTGTATAATATTGAGGGACAATGTGTAAGGGATGAAATAAGGGAAGTTAGTGTATGACAGTAGCGAGGCGGCTATCCGCCGCGGCCGACGCGATAGAGACGCCCGCGCCTTGTATGGAGCGCACCCGCGCCGGCCCGTACGCTATATATAAACTACGCGGGCCGCTCTCCGCCGCACTCGCAGTCTCGCTGCCGTAGAGTCAAGTTCTAGCGCGTCCCGATACACACACACAAACTTCAAAATGTGCGACGATGATGTTGCTGCGCTCGTAGTCGACAATGGCTCCGGCATGTGCAAGGCCGGTTTCGCCGGCGATGACGCGCCCCGTGCCGTCTTCCCATCCATCGTGGGTCGCCCCCGCCACCAGGGTGTGATGGTCGGTATGGGCCAGAAAGACTCCTACGTAGGTGACGAGGCCCAGAGCAAGAGAGGTATCCTCACCCTGAAGTACCCCATCGAGCACGGTATCATCACCAACTGGGATGACATGGAAAAGATCTGGCATCACACTTTCTACAACGAGCTGCGTGTCGCCCCCGAAGAGCACCCCGTTCTGCTCACCGAGGCCCCCCTGAACCCTAAGGCTAACAGGGAAAAGATGACCCAGATCATGTTTGAGACCTTCAACTCCCCGGCCATGTATGTTGCCATCCAGGCTGTACTCTCCCTGTACGCTTCCGGTCGTACCACCGGTATCGTGCTGGACTCCGGAGATGGTGTCTCTCACACCGTCCCCATCTATGAAGGTTACGCCCTTCCCCACGCCATCCTCCGTCTGGACTTGGCTGGCCGTGACTTGACCGACTACCTCATGAAGATCCTCACCGAGAGGGGTTACTCTTTCACCACCACCGCTGAGAGAGAAATCGTGCGTGACATCAAGGAGAAGCTCTGCTATGTCGCTCTCGACTTCGAGCAGGAAATGGCCACCGCTGCCGCCTCCACCTCCCTCGAGAAGTCTTATGAACTTCCCGACGGTCAGGTCATCACCATCGGAAACGAAAGGTTCCGCTGCCCTGAAGCCCTCTTCCAGCCTTCCTTCCTGGGTATGGAATCCTGCGGTATCCACGAGACCGTGTACAACTCCATCATGAAGTGCGACGTCGACATCCGTAAGGACCTTTACGCCAACACTGTCATGTCCGGTGGTACCACCATGTACCCCGGTATCGCCGACAGGATGCAGAAGGAAATCACCGCCTTGGCTCCATCCACCATCAAGATCAAGATCATCGCTCCCCCCGAAAGGAAGTACTCCGTATGGATCGGTGGATCCATCTTGGCTTCCCTGTCCACCTTCCAGCAGATGTGGATCTCCAAGGAGGAATACGACGAGTCCGGCCCTGGCATCGTCCACCGCAAGTGCTTCTAAGTATCTCGTTAACCCTCGCGCCGCCGCTGCTGTCGCTGCGTGAGCGAGTGCTGTGTGTTGTGTTGCTCTTGTATTGAGTTCGGAACGCAAGCATTTTGTACGTTGTACGTAGTGATACCTGACAGAACTGAACATCTAATATAACGCCATCTATCGTAATGTAATTTATTGTAAAATTTATATAAATTTAATTTTATTTCTTATTTTTATTATACTTGGGATCGTTTTGGATCTCACGCCTAAATGTAATTAATAAATAAACGGTTAATTTATTTATTTTAATTACATTATTTCTTTTTATACATTCATTGACTTTGGATTTTAATTCAAACTTACTCACACCTCATTCCTACCCTTGTCGGCGACGAGACCCTATCTACATCCCGTAATGCAAATAGCGAGTGAATTAACGTAGGAACGCTGTCGTCTTAGCGTATTGCGAATTGTACCTATATGCGAAATTTCATAAGATTTTAATTAGATTTATTGTGTATAGATATGTTCTAATTAGGGTAATAAGTTTAGTTTTATCGTATTTTCTCTTATTTGAATCTTATAAGTTTGTTCAATGTCAATTTGAAAGGAATATGTAAATTAAGAAATGTTAGTAGTATAATTACGTAACTTTAAAATGTGATTTTTTGTTTATTGACTTATGTTAATAATTTTTGTTCTAAGTAATAGGTGTTAATGTAGAAACTATTATACAAAAAGAATCAGTTCGATAGAACTACCCGTTCTGAAAATATATGTAAAAGTGTATAAGAAAAGTTGTAACAACCTAGAGATTTCGAAGTGTTTGTTCTAGGACTTTTTTTACCTATGATTGTATGTTAAATATTATGTTTTAATATTATGTTTTAATATTATAGATTAGTATATAAGGAATCTAAAAATATTAATATATGTAAGGGTTTTATTGAAATCATAAATAAAAAAGAACTCTTAAGGATTCGGTCTAGGGAAAATTGACTTAAAAAATATGTTAAAATTAAGCGGCTCTCAAAGGCGAGCTACAGCTCGAATAGTAGTCAGTCGCAAGTGGGGCGCAACGGCTTGTAGGCTATTTTTAGGAGTGCTCGTTATTCTAGATAGCTGCTAAAAATAACCTGCTGTTTATAATAACCAAATCGCCTATTATTTATAAGCAGAGGCAAGCGCTATAGCTATTTTTTAATTTATTTTATTACATATAATATGACCACAACAAAGAGAATGTAATCACTATGGTATGGACCCATAGACAACTGCCGTGCTTGACACTTCGTGCTAGCCGTATAATATTTTTGTCATGAGTCATGTCACATGTGCGCTAAATTATGCTCTAAGGCAATTGTATTTAAAACTATATTGAAATGAAATAAATAAATACCTTATTTTTTCTTAATATATTTGTGCGCCAAATTATGCTCTAAGACAATTGAATTTAAAACTATATTCGCTATATTTTTGTTTGAATATCTCTTAGCTGTATAATATTTTAGTCACTTGCACCAAATTATGCTCTAAGACAACTGCATATGAACTATATTGAAATAGTAATGAAATGAAGTACGGATTACTTGCTTCATGCTTGTCTTTGTATGACGTATTACTAAATATTAATTATTAATACGCGATTATCGTTGCGTGTCGATTTGTTTGCAAATAATTCGTGTTGGTTGGAGTGTAAATAAAATGTTTATTAATTTAGATTAGATTCCTCGACCAATAGCCTAGAAGATAATTCCTCATAGGTCTGCTTTTCTGCCGGAACAGATTCCCATGCAGAAATAAAGTGTTTATATGGCGTTGGAAGTGATGAAGTTATTTTAGTGATCGCCATGCTTGTAGAGATCTTAACACCTAGAGACTCTAATGTAGCTAAAGTCTCCTCGAATCTTCCCAGGAAATTTGCTACAGTATCATTTTCATTGATTTTCAGGTTATACAACTTTTCCTGAGGGGCAGCAATTTTTCTTATAATAGAGTCATAGTCATAGATAATACAAAAACGTACAATGTTAACTTATCTATGGTACAATGTACACTTCTTTATGGATAAATATAAGGAAATATAATAAAGGATAAATTAAGTTATACTTGAGTTAATAGCTATTAATTAATTATTATAGGTTATGTGATCTGTGTTTTAACTTTTAGTATCGTATGGTAATCAAAACGCATCTTTCTACGTAGCGAAAATATATAACGTATAAATATATAGCGTTTTACGCTATAATATATAGCATAAAAAAATAATAGGCATTTTAAAAATAGCGTATTTTTATAACTCGTTATCAATATATAGCCGTTTCGTCCACCGTTACAGCTATAGCAGGTTATCAACCGATAGCAGTTTCGCCCACCTCTACTAGGTCAGTCGCAACACAGCCACCGAAGAGGCAACACTAAGAAAACAATAGGAACTAGGAACTAGGAAACCCGAAACCAAGAGAGGGAAATAAGAAAATTAAGTGTTTTATTTTCTCTGCCTCCTTCAAGAAAGAAGATACCGTTTCCGGTCGTCGAGTGCCTAGTGGGTCGGCACCCAAGTATAGGTACGCATTCAGGGGTGCGTGGTGACGTACATCAGCAGCAACGTATAAGGCAGTGTACGTCAGGGACGTCTGAGAGATTGTCCCAGGTCGACCACCGGGTACTGAACATATCCTGGTCGTCCGAAACAACCCTTGTAATATAATTTATTTTATTTATTTATTTTATTTATTTGTTTAAAAACGTAACATAATTGGTGCAAGCAAACAGTTTACACGTTAATAGCTGCATTAGTTTAAAAGTGTGTCGCAGTTATTAACGCCCACCTCTCCAGCAAACAGGCTACAATTGTATGCAACGTGTATTATAAAACTAAAAAAATATATCTAATAGTTATACAATTAATAAATATTAAAAAAGGAAAAGAACACTAAGAACCAAAAAAAACAGTACATAAATACCTACTAATACTTATTATAACATGATTGATATTTAGTCAACCGAAATAGTAATTTGGTGTTAGTGTGGTGGTGAAGGATGATGTCTGGCGCCGATGAAAGTGCGTGGCAAATGCGGCAGGGAAAATAATACGCAACACTTCACACTGATATTAAGTTTATTCACTATCCACACAAAAGTCCACCAAAAGTACATTTTAGAAGGAGTGCAAATATATGAAAAAGCTTATAGCTACAGAGCACAGCAGTTATGATTAGCACGTTCGGTTAATGCAGACGCAAAGTAAGCAGGATGAAAATGACTTGTAAGTATAGGCGTATAAGGTACAATTGCGCTGGTTTGCATGACGCATAGCAACTACGTTATAAGCTATTCTAATGTAAGAATATGTATGTACGTTTGTTTGGTGATTGCGCATCTGAAAGAGATGTGTGGACTTTAATAGATATTATATATGTATATGTGTGTGTTTCCACAGTAACATTGTCTTGCTTACAATATCATATCATAATATCATGTCATAATATTCAGCTCGACAGCCATTCGACAGGGGCTAGTCAAATTTTAGCATTCCTTTAGAATGAACGATATTCAAGACGGCAATAGTGGATATCAAAAATTAGCCCGAGGGTGCCCACGCCCGTATTTGAGATGACACTATGTCCGTTACTGATAAAAGAGCTTGTATTGCAACATACCTTAAGTTAAAAAGAAATAATTAACGTGTTTAAACTGCTAAAGACGCATTCAAGCGAAGCGAGAAGAAGAATGTTTCATCAACGACTTACATACATAAAGGGATACCAATCACTCGAACTTAGGAAAAAATATCTAATTTGTAGGAGCTATGGTGAATCTCCAATTATGTTAATAAATATAGTCAAATGTTGCCATAATTGAATAAGAAATTAATAAATCAAATGTAATTATTTCTCTTTCAATACTAAAAAGCAAAACCAAATGAGGCTTCCTAATTCACAATTTTCATGAATCAAAACCATTTTTTTATTTATAAATTTCATTATACCATATTGGAAAATCGGAGAAAACTAATTCATAAACTACAACTTGAAATAAGTTACGAGCTACGAGTGCTACGGACTCATGTGCTACGTGCCACTGCATTGCTACTATGTCGTTTATTACAAATTCTTTAATCGCTTTCAACATGTAATTATTTTAAATTAAATAAGAAAATACTAAGATTCCAGAGAGAAAGCATTTCTTTGATGTCAATCTACTATGTTTCAAGAATAGAAATGATTAAATATATACACATAGAAATATAGAAATAAAAAAAGACAAAATCAAACAACAGTTTTCCTCCTGCGATTTATTTTCTTCTTTTTTAGTTAATTCGATGAGCTTTAGATTTTAAAAAAAAAATACCGACCTAATTAATAACCTCTCATCCTTGCGGAAGTCGGTTAATAACTAATTTCTATAATATAGACAGGTAAATTCTATTCAAAAGTTTTTTTAATAGTAATTGAGGTCAACCATTTTATTAAAATGTCAAAGCGTTATATCAAAGATTTATGATGTATAATTTTAGCATTCCATGTGCCTTTATCATAAGACATTCAATACTTTCCAATACTAAACTTAATAATCTATATAAAAGTATCTCAATATATTATCACTATTTTGTATCTTAGAGGAATAGGTATAGAAACTTATGTCGATACGTTATTACGAGTACGTCGTCCAGGCAGAGCTTAATTAGTCAAGCTACTCATATGATTTTCTTTATGCTACAGTAGTACCTAGAAATATAGTGAATATATGTAGTATCGTGGAAGTTATGTGATACTAGTAAATGAAACCACAGGGCTAGGAATCAATATAAGCGTGTAAACTCTTTATTAATGAACGGAGGTCCGTCTTACAATAATACTAGTTTAGGACTGTCGCCTTGGACTCTTGGTTACAACAACTGATCGTTACGACTGAGAGTTACAACTGACAACTGACAACTGACAACTAACTTTCTTACAATTAAACATCTTATTTATACCCTTCTTCCCCACCCCAGTTTACTCGCAGGTAAACTACTAAGACTAGCTTACAAAGTACCGGCGGCTTTTACAACTACATAATAAACTAAAGCTATCTTACAATGGGGCATTCTTATTCTATTCACAATATTCAAAACAATACTTAAACTTATAAAACATCTGCTTGCATCTTATTTCACAATAACTAGACCCTACCATAAATGAACATCTGCACTTACTAATTATCTACACTAAAACCTTACTTTAAAAATAAACATCTGTTGCTTAATAAATAATTCTTAAGCCGTCATAAAATTATATACACTATTATACCTAAATACACAATCGAGCCTAAGAACAAAACTAATTCCGATTCCACATATATGTAAAATAAGTATTAGCATGTATCTACACTAAACCTTTAAATAATAATTCTAAACTAGTTTTCTATTCTAACAAATCATTACTTCATATATACCTATTCAATCAATTTTCTTCTTGCTTAATTCAATAAATTAACCAATACACTCAGTTCTTTAGCTGTGAATAGTATCTTTCTCTATTGGGAAATCTGTTCGAAATATCCCATTTGCATGAGATTTACAAATCAACCATTGTGGGTTATAACCCACAATGGTTGATTTGTTAGGACTATAGTCCTAACAATGTTACATTCACTACAATATAAATACACTATTGTACTCTTACAATTTACACTATATAATTTGATATTTGCTTTTATTTATTAGAACAATTGGCTCAGTTTGTAGGTTACTTAGTAGTAGGTTACTTAGTAGGACCTACTTAGTAGGTAATTACTTTGCCAGAGGTCACGGGCTTAAGTTCCCCTAGGAGCATTCATTTGTATCACAATTTGTGATAAATCTTGTAAATAAATAAAATTAACAGCTATATCTACATAAATACAGTAATGTAATAATAGATATAGTGAAGTATGAATAACTTAAATTACGCATTTCATTTAATTATTAAAACATTTAACAATTAACAAAACCAACTTAGACGAAAATAACAAAATATAGTATATAATATTAAATTACAGTTAAATATTGCTTAACGAAGCTCAAATCTTGTAGTTGCTCAAAATTTAATACAAAATCAAATTACCGTGCCATATTGTGTAGGCGTAGTAATTATATAATAATTCAATCCTCGTCTTCCAGATAGGTATGGTCTCCTTTTCATTGGGAGGGGGATCGGAGACATCTCCAATGGCCAAATGTAATGCCAAATGTAATGTTTTTTTCGTTTTGCAGGTTTATTGTGACAACAGTAAACTTTTTTGGTTTTAATTTAAATATCCATATTTCAGCACTAACTCAAAAAGTATACGAAAACTTATTGTGACATACAGACGTATATACAAACAGACATATTAACCATTTGACTGTAGAATTCTTAAAACTGCAACGTTTTTAAGAATCGTATATTTTGCAAGAAATATTTTTATATAATACTAGCCTTTCCCGCGGATCCGCTCGCGTTCTAAAGGCTGAAAATCAAATGAAATATTTTTCTCCCATTTTTGCAACATTTTTCTTTGATGCTCCACTCCTATTAGTCGTAGCGTGATGTAATATAGCCTATAGCCTTTCTCGATAAACGGACTATTCGACACAAAAATAATTTTTCAATTCGGACCAGTAGTTTCTGAGATTAACGCGTTCAACCAAACAAACAAACTCTTCATCTTTATAATATTAGTATAGATAATGTACCTACTAAATAAAATAAATTTAGACAGAAATAACCTCGACCCTTTGTTGATGTTAATGTAACTCTATCTACATAGTTGTTTGCTCACGCGCCTATTTGCCATCGCTAATGATCATGGCTGAGTACAGCGCTGTGTTCATATTATTATAACGAGCGTTTTCTCGAGAATCCACCCGTGTCGTTTAATTTTAGAAAATTACGCCACTTTCGTTAACTACTCTCGTAGTTTGTAGAAATTTGTAAGAAAGCCTAAACTTCTTAAATAAAAAGACTATAAACTCAATTTTTTGTTCTCATATCGGAACAGACTATCAAGACTTATATCCAAACAAAAATATTTGCAGCTTAATTACATATTCATCTTTAGATATCTTTAAACAGTGCATCTCTGAGAAATTTAGTATAGATTATATTATAGGAGATATTTTCCCGAAGTAAAAAATATCCTGCATGTTGGCCGGAACAAGCAGCTATGGATATTTCTAGACTGTATGGATAAGAATGTCTAATTCAATAAGATTTTCCAAAAAGTACAGTAAAGTACAAAATATATTCGTTGATAACTTTTTGTAGAACAATGCGTCTGTAAACAAACTACGTTGCCACAATATTGCTAAGACTAAAAGAATACTTTTATATTTGTAGATGAGTTTCACATTTTTTACTCTTAACAGTACATAATATATATAATGTACTACTACTTTTTATTTTTCTTCTTATTGCACAACGTACACCCGATGTTGACTCAGAAAACCACACGCAACCGCACCAAAAATGGTATTAAGAAAGCTTATTTATAATACCATTCGCATAAATAAATACAAAGATAAAATGCAAAGAAACTTAAAATATAAAAAGAAATATTTTTCCATGTAATCTAAATGAAAATGTAGATGCAAAGTTAATATTATGCAAACATTTGAATGTTATGTAAAACTAGTTGTTAGTTTTTCGCTCTATCTTGTGGCATATGTAAAGTGGCTCATATACATACATACATTTACTTTACATATCTATACTAATATTATAAAGCTACTGGTCCGAACTAAAAAAATCTTTTTGTGTTGGATAGTCCGTTTATTGTGGAAGGTTATAGGCGATATTACATCACGCTACGACCAATAGGAGCGGAGTATCAATGGAAAATGTTACGAAAACGAGAAGGATGGGCGTAAGTTCTGTGAGGTACCATACCGCAAAATTAGTTTCCGGTCTTTAGAACGCGTGCGAAGCCGCGGGAAATGCTAGTTATGATATAATTCTAACTATGTCGATTATGCACACAAGTAGTTTTGGAAAATTGTATTGAAAAGACCGAATCTATAGTTTGTTTGGTTTTTTGTCAGTCTGTCTGTTGCTGTATCACGAGAAAACTACTCGACAGATTCTGTTGAAATTTGGTATGATGATATGATGCTAGTTAAATAAATTAACATATAGGATAAGACTTTTTATGATGCATGAGAATGTCACTTGATCAGTTTTTTTTGTATGTTTGAGTATCATTTTCTTGGTGTACAAATAACGTGAAATGTAAATAAAAACATTTTTATAACTGTTATTCATTTTAAAAAACTGTTGTATAAACTATATTAAAACAGATATAAACTATATTGGAATAAATTAAAATAAAGCCTTTTAAAATTTTTATCCTATGAGACAGAATCAGGCGCATAAATATGTATGTACAATGATCTTAACTACGCTACGACCACGTACCTAAAAATAAAGTAAAAATTTTACCGTTTCATCCTTAAAAGTTGAAAAAGGAGATATTATAAAAATGTAACATTACGAATGTTGTAGAGAAAAAAGTAAACGATGCTTCAAGAGTCAAGTATATGTGAAGACTCCTCTCGCAATAATTCAAAAAGATTTAAAGCAAGCGTTTAAAATAAAAAGGCACTTTTAAGATTAGGTTTGTTTAGATAATAACATAGCTGATGTTATTTAAAATATTTGCTTATGGAATTCTAGAAATCACTACATAGTATAAAACAAAGTCGCTTTCCTTGTCCCTATAACCCTATGTATGCTTAAATCTTTAAAACTACGCAACGGACTTTGATGCGGTTTTTTTAATAGATAGAGTGATTCAAGAGGAAGGTTTATATGCATAACTAGCGGATCCCGCGGCTTTGCCTGTGCTAAATCTAGGGAAGAGCTCGAGCGAAGCGAGGGCGAGTCGCTAGTCTAATATAATTGTAAGTGTCCCTAGATTTTCTGAACTACATCAATATGAATATATAAGACAGGATGGTCCGTCGACAATCTGTTTTTGGCCTTTATTTGTACTTAAAGAACGATATGACGCGAAATTTATTTTTATTATGATACTAAAGATGATACTACTACTAGTAATAAAATAAGTTAACAATAATATAATTTTAATGTTATAATTTTTTTATTTAATTGAAAAACTGAAATTTGGTTGTCAAATATACTTAATATGTAGGTTATCCAAACATATTTAAACTAAATTTTGAGTTGAATCTGTACATAAATATTTTTTGAAAAAAATTAAAAAATCATTATTGTCAACTTAATACACAAAAGAACACCTGTTAAATTTCTCGCGGGTTTCACTTTCAATGAACAAACCTACTTTCCGAGCAGATAGCTTCCTGACAGAGTCTACTACACTGACTTTTTATATCAAGTGTACTGTTTCAAATTTAATAAAAAGTGTGTTTAAGTAAATTAAATTTTATTCTATTTAACAATAATATATAATATGCAACATACTATTGCATTTATAAAGCAAAAATATTTATTTTGTGTAATTTAAATAATCATTACTTGTAATCTTTATTTATTAATGATTTACCTACCTACACCGCGCGCTCTGAATCACCTTATTATCTTACTTCTTAAGGGTCTCTGGAAGAGATCTCTTAAAGAAACAAGCTATCCTTTGTCAACATTGTTACTTCATTTTGTGTACCTTATTTTATAAATATGTATATAAACAAATTAATTAATAAAACAACAGATAGTAAAATAAGGTTCTATCTTGTGAAACGCAATTAAGAGGGGACTGTTTTTTACCCGACTGCGCCAAAAGGAAGGTTACGTTTTTCGAGAGTATGTATGTAGGTATAATTGTTTGGCACGCTCTGCGGCCTGAACTGCTCGATTGATTTTTCACTCAAGCTATTGAGTGACACTGGGTACATATAAAAATAAAATAAAAAATAAAATGGCGGATTTCAAACACTAATTTGGGTGTCTTTAAAAAAACCTTCCAAATTAATCGAGTGGGGTGTCAAATTAAGGTTTTTAAGAGGTGATCCCAAAAGTATATGTAACTTTTATATTTAAAAGTAATTTAGGATAAAAAAATAAGTTAACTACTGTAGTACTAATGGAGAAACGTGTATGTCTCTGACTGCATAATACTATATTATATTAAGCTAAAGAAGCCAGTAGACTTATCTAAATAACCATTCCTATGTATTATTAGGATATGTTAGAAAAATAATAGAAATTGACATTTTAAAAACTATTGTACCGTTGCAGTGTTATACGAGAACTTTGATTTAGTGCACGTTTGTGAGTAAAATATTGCGCCAGCATCTGTTTAATATTTCAAGTAACTTTCGATGTTTCGCATTTTTCCAATCGGAAATTTATTTGTAACTAAAATTGCGAATGTTAAATGTAGATTAAAATGATTTTTATAGGCTTTATTTTTTAACACAATATAGTGTTGCTTGGATTCACGTTATTACTGTTTTTTCAGTTTTAAAGTTTTATCTTTTGGCGACTTAAATTGCATATAATATTATGAACATATGCTTATTATGACACTTTTCTGATGTTGTTATGTTAAAAGATTTATCTTAATCTTATCTTATACACTTGAGTATTTTAATTGTTTCCAGTTTCACTGAAAAACAGAAAGTAGCGTACAAGAAAATCTAGATTAATTGAACTAAGAGAGTGCTACAGATGCACTAAGATTATGTGTTCGTAATATTACGAACGTTGTAGAGCTTTGAATTGTCGTTCAATTATAAGCCATTACAGTAGACTATTTATTTAGTTTATAGAAAATAAAGAAATAAACAAAAGATTTTTATATCAAAATAGGAACATTAAATGTAGGTATTTAATTTTCGTCGGTTTGTCTGTAAGTACGTTATAACGGTTAGTGTAGATTTCTCAGAGATGTTAATTATCCCGTAGTCAAAAGTATTCTATTTGTTGACCGGGATAGTTAGCTCTCATCACAACAAATTACATCAAAATCTATCCAGTGGTTTTCACGTAGTGCGTTCCCGGACAGACAGAGAAAAAGATAAATTATTTGCTTTCTTATTATTATTTTTATTAACTTATTAAAAATACTCAGATATAATGTCCTTTTCATTTCAAAATTTGTGAAGATACCAGCTGTAGAGAGTAGGTCATTCGTGGTAATAAGCATCGCTTTGAGGCATTACAATCGATGAAAATTAGTGCTGACAGAGTAAAATTATTCAAAGGCATTCAAGGTAAGATGTAATAAGTCCAAAAGATCTCTAAATAACCATTTGATTTGATTTTGCTAGTAATATTTTAATTTTCAAATAATAATATATTAAATTACTTTTTTTTGTATATTTTTGTCAAAAACTAGTGAAGTATGTAAAGATTGAACAATGGAAAATTTCTCATGCCAATGCTTTATTTAACACCAGATATATGTACTTACAGTATGTTTAACCTAATCATTATATTGATTTTCTAATTAGTAAAGCCTAAAGACGTGTCCCATATACATAATATGAAGTTGCAGAAAAAACACATTTCTTGTAAGAATTATTTGAATTAATTCAATATTATCGTACCATAAGAAAAACTTACATATCTACTAAATAAAGTCTTGTTCTTTCATCCATTGAAAGTAACAAAACATTTTGTTTAATTTTCGCGACTATTTAAAATATTTAATGACGATTTAGTTACGGATTTGTTTTAGTATTATTAATTCTGATTTCCACGATTAGGTTTTCTGTAGACTATCCAAAGCGGAATCAGAGTTAGGACGAAACGAAACGATCATAATTACGGGAGAAAAAAAAATACTTGCCACATTGATATTTAAAAAGACTTTTTATCGATGTTCCGAAAGCTTATCAGCGTTTACAAGCCATTACTTCACTTACCTATACATTCATAAAACAATGCGAGTGGTTACGTCCAGTCCAATACAAAATCCAGTTTCCACATGCTCGCTCGATAAAAATTGTTGTTTTTTTTTTAATTTTCTCTGAACAATATAAGCGATGAACCGCAGAATGAACTATTGTACGTTATAAAGTCATGACAATGTTATGGTCGCTTCGACCTCTCCACATTTTTTAATATTTTGGTAAAATTAATATACTAAAGGTGAAAAATTGAATTTAATTTTTAATGAAAATTTAATTGCAATCTACGAAAATGAATTAAAATAATATACTTGAAATTCTGAGTCGAGTCTGTACATTGGATATATTTAGGGAAATCTAATTAAAATAGCCATTATTCATTATTAACGACCGAATCAAGTTATTACAAATTTCGTGTTTCTGTCTATCCATTTATGACCGTTTTCTCGTAGAAAACTCTGATTTTGATGAAATTTGGTATTATGATAGCAGTTTATCCGGGTCTACATATACCTACAATACTTTTTACTGTAGGAAAATGTCTTATATTTGAGAAAACTCAATGCATTGCACATTTAATGTCAATATTGCATGTAATAGCATTCAAGAAAAGAAAAGAGACGAACATTTTTATTATCGTACATATATCTTTCCTCACTTACTTAAGTCAGTAGTTGTTTGAAACCACCAGCCGGAAAACGAATTGTTTTGCCAGCGTGAAGAATGTGAAGCTACCCATGCTTGAATATAAAATAAATCAACCCTATATGCGCTGTATTAAGCTGAGTAAGATGGAACGAGAACTTTAAATAAGCTTTGTTTCTTTTTTTTTGAAAAATCTTTAACCTGAAAAGGCTGGGTTGCTCTGCACCTAAGGATCCAAGCAATTGAGACACTCCTAAAAGGGTAAATCGCTAGTTATTAAAATAATGTCATAAAAATAGGACTATTTGCATGCAAGGGTTGTGCAAGCAAAGTGAAAAATTCAATGCTTATCAAAGACTGTAAGGATAACCGTTAGAAATCTAACAAGTCTTACCCACGTCTTGAAATACCATATGTAGGAATATAAGGAATTGAAAAAACTATAAAATCCGTACATTCCCAGCAATAATGTGTTTCCCAAAACATAAACGTCTACTGATAGCTTAACAACCATTGCCGAAAATTGGATTTCTCTTACGACCAGAACGAGCAGCGAAAGATTGACGGCCGACGTGCGTTCAATTTATTCGAAATATATTCGATTGCGAGTAATGGGTCGTTGATGAATCGATGATAGATTCTATGCCTATATGCAATTAATCGTTTCGTCTATTTCGTGTTTTTAAGATCTTAACTCGTGAAATTGACTTGTTTTGCTCAGATCCAAAAAAAATCTTAATTACTCATTAACATGTCGATTTTAATAAAGTAATTAAGAGCATATTGAGTGTGCTAATTACTTAATTAACATATGTCCATTGTCCATACCAGAAATATAGTACATACACTACACATATAACTTTAAATACATACATATGTATATACTTCAAATAAATACATACTCATATTATATACATAAAACGCATATAAGTGGAGTATAAACAATAGTGCTTAACAAAAGAATGCGCGCACCGGGACTCGAACCAGTGGTCACCGCTGGCAAATGGTCACTACAAAGTTCGTCAAAAGTTTAGCCTAGTTCCATATATATTTTTGGGTGATCAAACATTTACCATGGGAGTGTTATACAAATTGAATCTCGAAGCGATAGACCACGTGTTTATTTAGGTTTCTGTGCCAGGTGTAAGTGAATTCAAAAGGGAGTCATTTGTTTAGGATCAGTCATCGTAAGTAGAATAAGTTCCCTAAATTCTACAGCAAATGATCCGAAAATTTCATTGTTTAGAAATTTACTTGCTTCGTCATCTCCACTGGCAAATGGCTTCGGTTCCTTTTGCTTTGGAGTTGTTAGTTATTTAATTAGATTAATTAATTCAGTTCTTCAAATTCATACCGAATGAAATATGGTTGATATTTAATTGTAAAAAATTAAAAGAAACATACCGATGCTTTTGCCTCAAAATTATTTAAAAATACGACATGAAATCTTTTTTTATTTTATTTGAAAGAAAATAAATTAATATTCAGTTTAGATTTAGATACTAGTTAATAGTATACTACTGCACATATATTACTACTACTACTACTATTAACTGTATATATAATAATTACTATATATATTAGATACTATATATATTAGATACTATATATATTAGATACTATATACTACTATAATTCTAATAATTGAAATAGACCAAAACCATCGATAATTAGTGAGAGGGCTTTAGATTGAAGCACTTCCTCAGTATAACTGCGGTCTTAACCTGCTCAACATTTTGCATCCGGTTCTTAAACAAATAGTCAATCAAATTTCTGAACTAAAAATTCAAACAAAATTTTCAAAAGATTATACAAACTTAAGTTAACTTTTGCAAAAAATACCTATACTAATCGCTAAGAAAAATGTATAAATATGAATATGTTAGGACATGTACATAAGTCTTTGACATTTACTGCAATTATCTTTATTTTTGTTAACTGGTAACTAACTTAAATCATAATTTAATTTTAACTTTTCTTTTGTATTATTGGGCACGCTGTGATTGTCAGTAATTGGAAAGAAAAATCATTGTATTCGTAGCATATGTAAATTATATTGGCATGTAATAATGTATTTTCTTTTGAAGATCCTAAATAAATAAATAAATAAAAAATAAGTGATGAAAACTTTAACTTGTGATAACAACATTTCTCTTAATATTTTGTATATACGGTTTAGAACTTACAAATAAAGATTATTATAAACATAAGATACAAGTTATATATTATGTACAATATACATATATATTTCTTTCCATAAGAAAAAAACTAATAGTAGTTTGTTCTAAAAATATATATAAAAAGGAAAAGATCTCTAAAAAAGATAACTTATTTTTATTCGTTTAAATCCTTTCATCCCAAGTAGCCTGCCGGGTAGTGATAACAATGACAACGTCTTTTTATGACATTTTTTTAGAAACAAATAGTACAGCATCACTAAAGGATCCAATTATAAATAGTTCGATTTCTTCTTCTTTTTGGATAATGTATTACATAGAGTTGATAACAATAAATACCATTTTAATCCAGACACTTTGATTTAGACGAACGTCTGAACAGATGTAAAAAAAATTAAAATACTTTGAAATGCAAAAAGCTGTATGAGAGCTCGCGTAGTTTTTCTAACGGGTAATAATTTTTGAGACAGTAATTAATGTTCATTTCTTATTTGTTATAAAATTATATTTTTTTCACAAATCTATAGTCGTTATAGTTTTTGCGTAAAGTGTACTACAAAATGCTCAGATTGTGGTATAGTGTTAGAAGTCGCTTCGCTCGCCCTAATAAATAGTAACTGAGTCTTAAATCCATAATACATAATAAAAAATATGTACATGTGACAAATTATTAAAAATAACCAAATATATTCTTGAATTACTTTGTAAATACACAAAATAATAAACAAATATATACAAGAGTTGCTCATGAAGTTGATGATGATATAAGATATACGTAGTAATATTATGGGGTAAAAAAAGTTTTCTATTAATTAAGTAACAAAGCTTAAAAGCTAGGGAATTGGAACATTTAACATCCACGGAACCCTAAAACCAAAGCTTTCGTACACGAAACTTTAAAAATACACGCAAAATAAAATTACATTCATGAGAATAGGCTGTAAATTTTTATTACATACCATTTTCATATGATAAAAGCTTTCGCAATTTTCACGCGCGTTTTTTCATATCAACGTAGTAGCATAAAGATTTAAAACGTTTACAATTTTAGGGCAATGTATAAATTAATAAATTCATAATTTTATCTTTTTCTTCGCTTTTATTTTTTCACTTACATTTTTTTCTTCGTTCAGTAAATGATAATGTAAGAAAAGGTGTTTATGTACATAATTTACTTACTAGCTAAAAGCTGAGCTTTGTAAGGAATCGCGTAGTTTTTCTAACGAGTAATAATTTATAAGACAGATTTTTTAACTATTATTTTTTGTATAGGAATCGATATATTTGGTTTTCTAACAGATGGCGTCAGTAGTACAATAAAATTATATTCAATGAACACAAAATTGTCAATGTTCATTTTTATGGTTATAAAGTTTAAGTTTACAGATAACACATCAAAATATGAAGTTAAATTACTATGTTATAGCACAAATCTATAGGCGTGATAGTTTTTCAGTAAAGTGTACCACAAAATACTCAGATTGTGCAATAGTGTTATGGTTAAACAATACAATGATAATATCTACTAAATCTGAACAAACAGAAAAAAACATATAATCCACATGGATGATTCGCACCAGTGATTTTTCTCGTTATTCGCACTGTCAAACTCATTTCTCGATATAGGCATTAGGCATTAGTGATTAGATACTGTCTTCTTAGACGTTGTTTTTCGTAATTTTAAATACATATAAAATTCATATGTACAGTTCGCGTCACGTAAAAAGAACGCTGGAAGAAAGTGGTGGGGGGTGTGTTTGCGCATCGGTACATTCGCATACGAAATTCCTAAGCCTATTTTTTTATTTTTGAACGAGCCTTTCGCTCACGATGTATATTGATTATTGGTCACATTCAAAAATATCTTAGATAGAATGTCATTTAATAGAATTCTATTATTTAATAAAATATGCTTGATTCAGTGTAGAATGTTTAATCTACTTACAAAAAATTAAATTAATTCGTTTAATATATATTTTTTAATTATTAACTGCATTATTATCAGACTCTCTCTTTATAAAACAATATACGTCAAAAATATTTTTTCACTATTTTTTATATCAAATCATTTCGTAATTAATAACTTTTGTGTTCGCGATGGTATTTTAAACTGACAAACCAATAGCGAGCCGGAAAGCATGCGACGCGTCCCTCGCCGTCCCGCACCCCGCGTCTTACCACCAAATTGGCCTATAAATCGCCTCTGCGCAACTTGACAGCCAGCGTTCTTTTTACATGACGCGAATTATACATATGTATGTAACTGAAGTTCTAAACCTATCTTGATGATTATATTTGTGTGCCTGCCTGATAGTTAATTGATTGTCAAAATCAATTGTTACACGCAAATGAAAAATCAAACTTTCAGATAAGACTATGTTCTGAAGAAGTTCAGAAGTATCTATTAGTAATTTCAAATTAACAGCTTTTTACTAAATGCATATGATAGTATATATGGTACTAGCGACTCTCCCTCGCTTCGCTCGGGCTCTTCCCCAGATTTAGCACAGGCAAAGCCGCGGGTTCCGCTAGTTATGCATATAAACCTTCCTTTTGAATCAATCTATCTATTAAAAAACCGCATTAAAATCCGTTACGTAGTTTTAAAGATTTAAGCATACATAGGGATATAGGGACAGAGAAAGCGACTTTCTTTTATACTATGTAGTGATTTACATAAAAAACCAATTTTTAAATTTTTAACTGTCTATTTGTCTGTTTGTTCCGACTTATCTCTGAAACGGCTTTGAGGGGACTAACTACTAACTTACTTAAGCTAATTTTATTTTTAATTTAGAATTATTTTTCTTTTAATTACGGATTTTTGTACTAAAACGTTTAAATTTGGTAAGGAGCACCTAGGGACAAACCCGAGCGAAGCGATGTAAGTCACTGAAATATAATAATAGAGATAATTAATTCCGGAAATTATAAATTTAAATTTATAACTGTTCAGCAAAGCCTTATTATAGCTTGAACAATCATCCGCTAAAAAGCTCTCTTACTAGAAAAAGCAGGTACTCAAAATAAGACTAAAAATATTACCACGAGCTTTTGCTGCTAAATAACAGAAAGAAAAGGAGAAATAAACATTCGTAGCCATATCAGAAGTTTATATGCGAGTAACTCGGCCTTTCATTCCGTACGTCTGCGTTTTAACGCACTGTTGCTTCCGAAAACATTTATATTTAGTATTGTTAGTTATTCCCAAAAGCTCTTATGTACACTAATATATAAGGCTAATAATTTCTTCCTTCGTCTGAACTCATTAATCTCTGGAATTACCAGTTCTTCTTGAACAATTGGGGTAATATAGTATATACTGTTTGTTAAAAAATATTGCTTATCTTACATAATGTAAAGAAACTTAAAAATAAATGAAATCCAAACAAAAAATATGCTTCCGCCCGGGATCGAACCGGAGACCTTCTGCGTGTTAGGCAGACGTGATAACCACTACACCACGGAAACTATAAGATGATGTGGCGTATTTTTCAATGGGAACTTTTGTTTTGAAGCTTTAATCTTACATAGTTGGTAGTCAGGTTTAAAAATCGATACGTGCTGGCGATGGATGCCCATTTTGTTCTTCATCGCGTCAGGTGAAAATTAATATTTATTTTTGCTGCAACTAACTTGTTAAACATTATGCAAAACTCTCAAAACCATAATAATATTATCAAATCTTAGATTTCTCGAATTCGAAAATTTGAATGAAAATATAATTAAATAAGCTAAGCTGATATCACTCTTAAATAGCAGTAAACCTGCATCGAAAGCTTTTTAATTAATTCGATCGATGTTAAGGAGCTCAAATGGCCACTTAAATCGAGAGAAAATTAACGATAACGTGTAATATAAACGTGGTCACTATATATTTGCATAGGAAAAGCAGTAAACAAAGTGCTGCGTCAGATATACCCTTTTTAATGTAGCATTTACGACATATCGGAAATTTACGACAAGGGTATAAATCAAAGACACATAATAAAGACAGGAAATAAATAAAATAAATACTTTATTTTAAAAAATGAAGACAAAGTGAAGAAAATTCTTGACTTATCTTTTCATTGATGTTTTAGCCATAAACTGTAATTCATCGTGAACTGAATAATATATTGACTATTCAACCCCGGTCTTATGTCTATCTTCTAGGTAATTTATGTAGGTAGAGGTAAACTAAATTGTTTTATTGAAATCTTTAGATGAAGTTGGTTTTGAGCTCTACTACGCTGTAAAATTAATATTTTTTTATTTCTTATCTACACCTTCTTTACAAATAAATCTGAGTTAAAGTGAGAAAGCTCTCATAGCGACTTTCTATACAGAACCGTCTCTCCTTAAATTGTAAATAATATTTTAATTGGACATCAAAAGCTGATTAATATCAATCGTAAACAAATATATACATACAAATAACAATTTAGTTAGTCTTTGAAAGGGAACGAATTCATCATTATTTTAAACCTGCCTAACAAAATTCTTGAGCTTTGTAAGCTTTAATTTATTTTCGAAAATCTTTCAAATTCAATCTTTATTCGAAATATCCCTTACATTATCTTATCTGTCTTTTCTTTATAATAGTCTTGTTGAAAATGTAATGGAAAATTTTCGAATATTATTCAATCTATTCAAATATAGGCATTTTAGTTGCTAAGTCGGCTTACTCCGTTTCAACTGCCCCAATTGTAAAATTGTTAAATGAAATGAAATGTGTAATCAATTTGTAATATTGTGAAACAGAATTAGACGAATTTTGAACTGAAGTAGCGTCATGTATTTTATCTTAAAAGATGTAAAGCTCCTCAGTAGGCTATTGGTTTCCATCTTGAAAAGGGCAGAGTTTTAGCTTTTAATAAGGCCATTATACACAATTAACAGTAAATTATACGGTTCTTGGAAATAAATCAAACAGTTTGTATAAGACAATTTTGTATATTATATTACTTTGTGAAGTAATGCTAACAAGCGGCTCCAGTTTCGGTAATGACGGTCCTCGAATGACAAATTAGGTTTCGTGATCGTAGCCTAATTTTATTTTAATCGCCAACAGCTTTGTTTTACTTACTTTTGAAGGGAAAACCATAAAAACCATAAATCTTTGTTTATATAAGTATTAAATATACATAGACGATTCAATGACATATTTGGATCAGTTTGTAGCGATCCTACTTGCTGTTCTTTTGGTTGCGGGTTCGAGTGCCGCTGGAGGCATTCATTTTTTGAGCACAAATGTGTTTATTCCAGTCATAGGTATTTATATTTATAATATGTATGTATTTAAAGTTATATCATATTATGTGTAGTATCAGCTATATGATATCCGTGACATAAATCTTATTGTTTGCCACTGAACTAGATGGCGCTATGTGTAAGAGAAAGAGAAAACCGGACAGATTTTCATGAAATTTGAGAGCTGGTCATTAACAACATATGTACTTTTTACTACAGAAAAAATTAATCATTAGAAATCTAACAATTAAAACG
This sequence comes from Boloria selene, assembly GCA_905231865.2. Lineage (NCBI taxonomy): Eukaryota > Metazoa > Arthropoda > Insecta > Lepidoptera > Nymphalidae > Boloria > Boloria selene. The sequence continues at coordinate 2,338,594 of HG993145.1, forward strand.
TATCTTCGACGGTAATAAATAAATATAGAATTTTTCCTTTATTCTCTTCCATTAATTACAAGTAACATATATCATTAAAATGTCCTTAAAAGTTATTTAAGTCTTTTAGTAAGATCGGTTTAGTAGAATTCAAATTAACAAATTCCTTCCGACGGTCCGCACCGCGGGCATTGTACAAGCGTTGGATCATTCCTTTAATAGTTCAACACTTTCAAATCGACTTTAGCGATATTAGAGGGCTAAATTACATTGAAATTGTATATAGCTTTTGTCATTGACTTCAAAGTGAAGAGGTGTTTACTTATTTAGTAGTAGGTATTACATCTATCTAGGCATACATAGACACATTTATTACACTCGGTGTACTTGATAAGAGCAATTTCGATAAAATTTTCAGGCAATTTTCAAATGAGGTCCTGGGTTCGAGTCCCGGGTCGGGCCAAGTTTAGTTATTGAGTTTTTCTGTTTAGTAAGCTAAGTCCGGAGTTGGGAAGTTGGCGGTGTTTCACCCCGAGCCTCGGAGAGCACGTAAAGCCGTCGGTCGTCCTGCGCCTTAGCACTCACCGGTCGTGTCGAGTAGTCGTCCCAACGGAGTATGAGAGTGATAGGAATAGAGAGTGCGCTTATGTCTGCGCGTAGATTTCTGCACTATAATATCTCCTGCGCAGTTGGCTAATCTCAATGAAATTGGCCGCCATGGCCGGAATCGGTCGCAGACCATTAATATTATTATACATATGTAAATTATTAATTCAAGCAATTCTCATTATTAAAAAAATAATATTAAAAAGTATTATATTTAATCATTGCATAAACCATTGTAAGTATGACGTGGCTGCAGTAACAAAAGCAAGCTATGAAAGTGTTTCAAAGCTCGAAGCTCCACTCTAGAATGTTACCACAGTCAACTAAAGTCAAGTTGTTTAGGAACACGTGTCCTAATTAGCATACATCTACGTTATTTGTATCGCCCTCACTACTGAACAGTGAACACCTATAGAATTAAATATAATTAAACTTGTTTAACTAAGTATGTATTTTATGTAGAAAACTTGTTAATTCGCAATTCAATTTGAAAAAGAGAGATAAAAAAGATTTAAAAAAATATTAGTCCCGCTGAGTTTATTTTGCCAGTTCTTCTCAGGTCAGAGGCTTCTTCTTTCCGAACTGGTGGTAGACTCATGACGTTCAGTAAGAAATTGTTACAATTTTTATGCTGAATAAAATATTTTGACTTTTACTTTGACTTTGTATAGGCTGCGACTTAACTTCTTTAACTATGTGTAGGCTGCGTCTCGCGTGCATTTCTACTTATTCTGGAAAATATAATAATTAAATATTATCATAATAATAATTATATCATAATATATGTAGTGGTAGCCTAGTGGTAACGCGCTCGCTTGGGTTTCTAATATTGGGAATCGAATGGTCTTGCGGTCTCGCTCTACTTTTTTCAAGTGCGAATCATTTCCAACATGATTATAACTTAAATTGAATTAAAACATCGTGTGAAAAGCTGCAAATTTTTATAGCTTACTTACTTACTAACTTTCCTAAAAATATAATTTGTAATGTTGTAATCTTTTATATAATTATAAATACACTATCTCATGTTAGATTTCCCTCGTTAGGATATTTTTAAGCTTTCAATAAAAAAAAACACGAGCGAAGCCGCGGTTTCCACTAGTAATGTAAGTAATGTATGGAAAAACTTGGCAAATTATATACTCAAGACCCTCAAGAACCATTCTATACATTGATTAAAACAGCATGAAAATCGCTGCAGTAGTTTTTGAGTTTATCGTGAGTAGTAGTAGACGCGGCGGAGGACTTTGTTTTATAATATTTAGTGATATAGATAACGCATCTGTAGCTTTAGTCCTACTTGACAGATTTTAATGAATCTTTGGTATGTATTTCATTATCATTATTAGCCACTAACGAAAACTTACAGCCATCCTTTTTAACCCCTTGAGGAATTAAATTCACTAAACCCTTTTCTCAAAGGGTATTTTAATTACTAAAACTCTTGTTTTCTAACTTCTAGTTTCACGATAAATTTCTATTTTAATTAAAACTATGCCCAGTGGTCTGGTACAAACGAATAAGTTAGAAAATGTAATTTTAGGCCTACTTCATCAAAGGCAACAGATTCAATTCCGCTTGAAGATATTTTTAATCTACTTAAGATAAATATCACTGATTAGTCTTAATTATCCAAATATTAAATTCAATTATCTCGTAAATGGCTTAGAAGCTTACCCAGATTAGTACAGATTACTTCGACAATGTCATAGAATGGGGACGATAGGGAGAAAAATTGGTCAGTAAATTGCCCAAATTATTAGACCTGACCTGACCTCTTACTCCAAATAATTTTATTTAAACACCACGTTGAATAAAAGAAAAAATCTGGGGGATGATTTATTAATAAATAATCTACTTACATATTATTATAACTTAAATTATCATATAAATCTTAACATTTACTTTAAAATTCATGATAAAAAAAATGACGTAAATTTCTTAAAAACATTATTGCTCTATTTCAAATCACATTTACGTTTGCATGTTCGTAAATCTTCAGTGCTTTAGTTTAAATTCATGTAAAAATTACAAGATATATTGGAAATTTAGGTCAATTCAGTAAGATTTCTTGCACTATTTTGCTATAACATTTACGTTTTAACAAAGAGTAGAAATGCTGAAGATGATATAGCAAAGGTTTTATTAAAATTTTAGTAATACTTTCTTAGGTTTCTGTGAATATTTGACATTATAAATGAAACTATCTTATCTGATTTTGTCTCTCCCGTGACCATGATTGCTGTAAAGCATTTGAAACGTCGAGAACTAAAAATCAAAATAAATCCGCGATAAAATCCGAAAAGATAGTTTCATTTATAAAATGTTAGTACTTGTATAGATAATTTTTAGACATTTCGTATGTTATATATGTGGGTGTTCCTCTAAAAGCTAGGTATCATAAATTCATATCCATTTTGAATCAAATCAATCCATAAATTTTTACATTTATATAATTAAAATGTTTTTATTTCATAATATTTTAAATCCAACAGTCATTTCTGTCACTATAAATATAGTGGAGATATTTGTTTCACTACTTTTTATTATGAATTATTTAATTATTTATTCGTTAAATAACTTTTTTTTTCAAACTTTTTATTTTTTACGATCGTTGCCCGATTTACGAGAAACACCCTCACATAAACATTTGTTATAAAATTATTCTTATTTTTTTATTCTATTTATAATAATAAAATTTTAATAATTTATATATATCAAAAGTAATATTTTAGTTTAGATCTTATTACTATATTATTTATAAAATATTTGTAAATAACTATGATAATAATCTGTATTGAATAAATTAATTTATTATTAAGCTTTTTCTCTATTATTTAAATACTAAAAATAATATATTTAATATAGGTATCTACTAAGTAACGATTTGGTCGATTATTTTCTCTCGAAATAGTAACTCTTAATGATTCAGTGATTTAATTTTTCGGTTCTTCTCAGCAAAACAGCTTTCCGAGTCAGTGGTAGCTTACTCACAGACTTACAGACTGACATTTAATTTTAATAATGTAAAAATGACGATTTAATAGACCTTGTAAAAGTCTATTTGAATAAAGAATATTTTGATTTGATTTGAACACTTGCGTTGCTAAGACTAGAATCATCAAAATCATGAAGCCGTTTAGCAATTACACTTTTTATAAGAAAAAAACAAATTAATTTAATATAATCATTTAGGTACACTAAGGGATTTTATTAATTATTTATGCTACTATGAAGCATCGAATCGACTTGAATTTTCTATCGCATCCAGTGGAATATATTTACACGAAGTTAGTGAAAGGCACAAAGGATATATACGGATCTTTATTTTGTTCTGAATAGCTCTTTTAACTCCTCCTCCTCCTTTCAATTTATCTTTACAATAGATTGTTTAGCCAAATGCTGCGGTGGCATTTGTTCTTCAAAATCATACATTGATTTTCTTAGATATAAGGACTTGAGGTAGAGTATTAGATATCTTAGAGGTAAGATGAGTCTCTGAGGTTATAAATCTTTGACCACATAGCTTTTTTTCTTGTGCATTTTTATTAATCGCACCGTGAAAACCAAACCAAAAAATTGTCTAGTTTTCTCAATTTAAATCCTTTCTAAGAACTAGTCAGAAGAAGAAGACTTACAACAAAATTTTGGAATGCAATATTTTTGGACATATTTTACTCTAGATATATACATATATATACATTATACATAATTTTAATCATAATACTTACCTAATTGTGCTTTGGTAATACTTAAATACAATAAAAGTCTACTATTATAATGTGCAATAGGTCCTAATATTAATTTGCTAATGCTACTTTTTTATAAGTTAATTCGATTTTATTTTAAAAATTGTTGCTTTTATTAACACTACAGTACCTAAGTACTGTTCGCAAAAATCGGATTAAAATTTGAAATCTAAATATTAAAAAAATCTTATTTATTATTAAATTTAAATTGATTTGATATTAAATTGATTATTAATAAAATTATTGTAGAATTGTAGAATTTGTCCGTTAAATTGTAATTGGCAAAAACGAATGAGAATATCTATAACTTTTTAGTTTTTTAAGATATTTTTAAGATGCAAACTTCTCCGGTAGATTCTGCTCTTGTACACAAATAGGTTACTATATTACATGTATAGTAATTGTTGCGTAGAATCAATTTTTTATTAACTATATACTAACTTAACTATATAAATTGATAAATTTGTAATTCACAGCAAATTTTAGTCAATCTGGATAATTCATAAGATCTAAAGGTCTTACTTAACTTTAAGTGATAATAATGCTTTGTGTTCTCTTCCATTCGAATTTCTCATAAAATTTAGTAATAGAAATATATTTTTTTATATTAGTTAGATACATAATATTATGTAAATAATTTAATTTTATTAGTCAAATAATGATAAATTATGTAATTGCCTCAAACGCTCAAACTATACTTAGACGACACTACAGACTCAACTATGTCTTCTTTATTATTACCATAAAACCCTATATGCTACAATGTAAAAAAATTTAAATCTCTAAGATATTAAAATTGTAAAAAAACTTGAATCTGTTGAAATAAGACTATTGTATTTGTTCCTGCGTTCTGAAAAATATTTTTAATTTTCTCTGCTATTAATAATTAATTAGCTAAACAATTAGCTGTGTCTAAGATTCTAGTACTGTGAAATTTTTTCAATGTATTTTTAAATCAAAATTATAATATAAATACTAATATATACGATATTATATACATATAAATCGTATAATATATAATAATAATTTACCAAATCTACAAGAAATGGTAGGGACTAGTGGCAGTGCTGCTAATCCAGGATCTATCCAACGTGCTTAAATCTATATGTATAGGATCTACTTTCCATGATAGGATGTCATCAAAATTCATAAGCGTATTGAAGTTCCAAAGTCATCAAAATTACGATAGCAAAGACGTTCGGTACAAAAAATATATTCCAAAAATATTGTGATCTCTTTTCTTTTTTATACGTGGGAACGTCGCCAGGGCCGTACCTGGAAATAAAAAACAATATTAAAATCTGAAAATAATTGTTTACATAATTCATAGCTTTCAAAACATTAATTTGAGCAGTTTTAACACTAACTACGTCTTGGAGTCGCTAAGTCGCATTAAAAAAATGTGCAAAACTACTATTACTAAATTTCTTCAATGTTTTTCTTGATTTTTCCTATTATTAAAAATAGTTCTAGGAAGCTAAAAAATAGACGTCTTTATGTTTTGATGTACCTAGTAAATATTAAAATGTTGAAAATTTAAATAGAAGAACGATATAGAGTCTAAATATAACAAACAACGAGGCTATCTGAGACTAAACTAGTAAAACAATTTGTGGATGTATGTGCACATTAAGTAACATATTACGATCGTCACTTTTCTGCGCAAATAGTGAAACATAAAGCTAAAAGGCTAAAACAAACGCTCGGTAGCCCTTAAACTTATACCCCACCCCCGATTCGTCTGTACATTATACGCGGCTGCTCTCTCAAAACTAGTTCTTAGAACTAGTGTTTATATTTAAACTATACTAGAATTCATACATATATTAAAATAACAATCAGTTTAGTAGGTTATACTTAGAGCGTTTTCAGATTCAGTAGTCGAGTTATAAAAATTCTTAATAAAATTATTACAATTGAGTAGTTTTTCATTAAACTGACTTAAAAAAAGCTTACCCAAGAAATCAACCGTTAGAATTGGCTCTGCGACGGTGATCCGTCGAAAGACTCCTCATTAATTAATCTCAATTTAACAGATTCTCGTCTTAGATTGTAACTTGTAGAAATGTGGCAATGTTTCACATCAACCGTCAGTAAATCTTCGTTTAATTCTACTCCACTTTTTTCGACGTCTGCCGCAGCACTAGGCTTCCTTTTGTGTCTAAACGAAGTTGACCTCTGTGAACTTGAGCCGAGATAGCTATCCGTTGTAGTATTCCCATTGAAAGTCTTCTCAGACTGGCACGCGCCTAATTGCTCTAATGGAATATTGCTTCGAAGTTGCCCAGCTGTGTCTATACATGGAATTAGTTGTTTGAACTCCTTTCTAAAATTCTCGTTCATCCAAGCGTAAATAAAAGGGTTGTAACAAGTAGAGGACATTGCCACCACATGGCACATGAAAAATATAAGGAAATAGTATTTCGAATGGATAGCGTATATGTAGTAATCATTGTAGAGGTTTGTAGCGTTCAAAGGCAGCCACGATAAACCGAAAATAGTGACCATAGCAATAAGCATTTGGTTCGTGCGACGTTTTCTGTTCTTATCGAATTCTTCTTTTCTCGCATTCTTACTGGCCGCTTTGGCTTTTGCGCGATCGTTCAATTTGAAGCTGACACATGTATAACAAAAGGCAATTACTGTGAATGGGAAGACGAATTGAAGGGTTGAAGTGACTGAGCCAAATATTCTCCGCAACTTTTCGCTAGGCCATGTTTCTTCGCAAAATCTACCAATTTTTAAATCGTAATAAGTCATAAACACGGCATACGGTAACGTAACTGTGACTGAGAAAGTCCATATCATGGCGATAACTGTGATGCACGTCTCTATCTTCATTCTCGGTCTGAATGGATAAATTATTACAAAAAATCTGTCAATAGCAATCGACATAAGAGTTAACGTTGATATGTATACACTGCAGCCCTGCGCGAAAGGCATCATGTGACATAAAACAGAACCCCAACTCCATGAGCCATGAAATGAATAAAGAGGAGTGAAGGGAACTGCGAATATACAAAGCAAAATATCCGATAAGGCTAAATTAGTGATAAATAAGTTTGTAACAGTTTGCATGGCCTTATTTCGTATAACAACGAAACAAACTAAAACATTTCCGAGCAATCCCAAAACAAAGATAATCGTGTAAATGATGCAGAAAATTGACTGGACCCATTTGTTGTCAATTATGTTTTCATAACCAGGCATATGAGGTGTAGGGTGAGGTTGGTTTGAGACATTCCTGAACTTTTCAGTATCATTCAGCATATTATATGGATAGCTGACATTTGCCTCGTTCATCGTGTTTTAGTATAAACAACTAATATGTTCTTCAGTTTAACGGGTTTAAGCAAGCATTTTCTTCGTACCTGTAACAAAATAATAATGTTATTTAACGTTATAATTCACGGTATTTGCTTTAATTTAAGTATTTCCGACGTTATATAAATATCAATTCAATAAACACGAAAATTTTATTGTTTACCTCCGGTTTAACGAACCATAAATCGGAAAAAATATTTGCTACGGATGACTTTAGTATCTATTTTATTAGTTTTTACCGTCTTATTTTTTGTAAGAATGTAACTGAAATTTTGATTTGGAATAATCTAATAAATAATTTTATAAAAGAAAAAAAAAACAAAAGACCATACAAAAAAGCCCGATAAATAAAGAAAATACAAATTTTCTGTTACACTTCAAACCTTTCATGTCGTATTACATAAATCGTCATAAGAATCGATTTCATCGCACATTCATAAATAACTTTACGGTCTACCACTCTTCAGGTTCCTTTGAAATCGTTATAAGATGTGAACAACAAACAATTTCTTCCCCAAGCCTTTTCAAACGCCCATACGAAAGCCATTTTAAGTTAAAGGTATTATAGTAATAAAGAAATTTTTCATTTATAGTATCATAAAAAGGTTAACTTAAACAATTTGCATACATTTATATTTTCATGAATAGTTTTTAAATCCCTTATTTTGTTACTGTCCAAAGTCAAAGGTTATATTAGTCTTGCTGAAAACTACAACTGACATACGTAATAGTCAAGGATACATGGTACATTTTTGCACTTGATTACTATCAAGCTAATTTTCCGTGAGTAGCTTTATTTTGATGAGACCCCAATAGTTTCCTGTACGGAACTCTCGATTGTGGTAACTAACAGAGGTAGCAAGGAATTAAAATGTCGATTTGATGATTCTTAAATTTTTATTACTTGCTGATATTTTTTTGCTAAATCTCTAGATAAATATCTAAATTATTCGAAAAAAATATTTGTCCTCCAAAATGACATTGCCTTAAATGAAAGTAAGGAAAGTAATAATATGAAAATCATATTGACATACATGGTTTATTTAATTCAATGTTAAATATTTTTATTTTTCGTTTCTTATTGTCATAATTTTGTAGTATTTCATTTCTGTTTCTGTGTTCTATGATTACTGTAAAATACTGTTGATTTTTTATGGACGTCAGGTCTGAAATAAACGTTTATTATTGTTATTATTATTATTATAAAATCTATGGTTTGATAAAAGAGTCCCCTCGAAACGAAAGATGCACGTACCACACTCGACATAGCGAACTCATTCATTTAAGAATTTTAAGAAGTGGTAGTGCCATGCTTGTTACATTCGGGTAGCAGCCGAATGGGCTGGCACGCCCCGTATAGTTCATTAGTACCACTCTCTCACAGAAGACCGGCGTGAAGTGGCAGCTATGCTGTCGCGTTTCGTCCGGTGAGTGAGAGTCCGGGAGGCCCACTCTCCTTCCCCCCTCCCTCTTCCCTTCATCCTCCGCCTTCGTTCCCCCCTCCCTCCCACTTCTCTCCCTCCTCCATCCCTCCCTATCCTGAAAGGCCGGCAACGCATCTGCAAGCCAGGCTTGCAGATGTCCATGGGCGGAGGTGATCACTTCCCATCAGGTGAGCCTCCTGCCCGTTTGCCCCGTTTTTACCATAAAAAAAAAAAAAAATTTAAATCTGTAGGTACATATAGTAAAATTGTAAATATTTTTTGGATAAATCTTATAATAGTCTTTCTTATGAATACAGAATTTTTGTCTTCTGTCAGTATGAAAATAATGAAATATAGTATATTTTTGTAGTATCTAATCTCGAACAAATTTATACTAAACCTTTAAAATATATATACCTAAGGAAAAATCCGAACGGAGCGATGGAGGGGAGCAAGTTTTACAATATGATAAAATTCAATTTACCAGAATTTTAATACATAATTTTATACACAATATAATATGCTAACGTGAAGACAGCTTAATTCTTATTAGGTAGTATATCTTATATCTGCTTTTAATAGTGATACTCAATCTTATACTTTCCCATTTACAAAGTTGTACAAACTTCGGAATTTTGCAAGTCGCAATAGATTTACATTACTAAGCCGATAGATCATCGTGAAAAGAAAAACTTGTGGAAAAAATCCCCTTAACTTAAAAAATATGGAAGTTCTATCATGCCCTATTGACTCATGAGTGAAATATGGACTTTCTTTTCGCTAAAGTTTCTAAATAAACTCTGCTTTGATTCCGCCGAAGCTCATGTTAATTCAGTTGTATGTCGCATGACAAAAGCTTTAATAGCAGTCGAGAAAGTGAGATGAAATATATATTAGTACTTTAGCGTAGATTTAGCGTAAGCGATGACGCGGATTCCGCTAGTTTTTCCGCTTCCTCGAAAACAACTCTATCTTCTCTATTGGTAAGAACAGCATGAAAATCGGTACAGTAGTTTTAGAGTTTATCGCGAACAGACAGACAGACACAAGCGGCAGTGTACTTTGTTTTATAATATATAGTGATTATGAATTATGATTATGAATCAATAAAAAAAATTAAGTACGTGCAAAATAAAGTCAAACGCCCATCAAAATCAGTCCAGTCATTTCATAGATTACAAGGAACAAATATACAGGAAAAAGAAAGTCAAAAATGTTAAAAATTGTGTTTTGCTTATAAGTACCGTATAATATAATTACATATGCATTAAGTCTAAACTTGTTATATTAACTTTACTAATAGCCACTTAAATTTTATATATCTTTATGACCTTCTTAATTTTCCAATTCAGATTTTTAACCTCCCAATAAAAAGATAAGTTTATTTCTAAGCTACTTAATTTCAACTTCTGACCGACTTTAGCTAATATTACTGAGAGTAGCTATTTGTGCAGGATATATTATAGCAGAGTGTATGTCTCTCTCACTTTCTCAAACTCCCGTAGGATTACAGTTTGACTCTACCGTCGAAAGCACAGATTATTATGCACATGCACAATCTATATACATAAGCAAAAGCTTACTAAATTCACTCTTAAACTCTTTCTGACGCTATAAGGTTGAAACACGACGAACTTTAGGATATCTATCCAGTTAAACATAATAGCCATTAGACCAACAAGCTTGATATAGCACAGTACATATTTATTAGTTAATTATATTGTAATGCAATACGTCATTTGAAAAGTTAGTAATTTGATTAAAAATCCACCATTTTTGACATTTATCAAGGACTTTAAACAAAAAGTAAAACAATGTATATCTCTATTCTCTTTATTTCAATGTATTTATTTTTTTAATAAAAACGAAAACGTTATTGTTGATTTGTCTCCGAGAGCGAGTACATACGATATTGAAATGTTTTCTCTGAAGCTTTATATAAACATAAACAACATTGGATTATTGTAGTAAACAAAAACATAAAATAGCAAGTGCGTTTAAAATAACTACGGAATAAATATGAAAAGAACGTAATTTATACGTTCTTATACGTTCACTTGTTTCGATATGTATTGTGAAGAAATTTTCATCGCCTAATACGCTGTTCGTATTAAAAAAAAAAATGTTATTATTGACTTATTCAATCTGTTTAAGTTAATACTGTATATTATGCCGTTTTAAATAAAATTTATTACATTATTTTTATTCCATTTTTTTATAACATCGAACCGAGAACGAACCTTCACCAAAACTATAATGTGCATTGGGCCTTAAAAGCTACACAATCCTACATACTACATTCAAATATTTTTCTTTTCTACGCCTTAAAACTTTCAATTTCCCTTTATTATTATAGGACCAAAATAATACTACATTAAATGTTCATAGGAATTTACATTTTATATTACACTAGTATTCCCGCGGCGTCAAACGCGTTCTAATGAACGAAAACAAAATTCTTTGTGTCGTACCCGCTTTTCCCGTTTTTACAACATTTTTATTTGATGATCCGCTCCTATTGGTCGTAGCGTGATGTAATATAGCCTTCCTCGATAAAGGGACTATCCAACACAAAAAGATTTTTTCAATTCGGACCTGTAATTCCTGAGATTAGCGCGTTCAACCAAACAAACAAACTCTTCAGCTTTATAATATTAGTATAGATATATTAATAATACTAGCGACTCGCTCTGGCTTCGCACGGTTCCGTCTCTCACCTTAAGATATATGAATTTATATACTCTAGTAATAAGTTATCACTAAGTAAAATTTTGTTAAACAGTACTTTTCGCTTGAAAGATTTTTTTCTTTTCATTAACAGCCCGACTCGCGCGACCGACCGACCTTGACTCGACCTTCCTCGAGGACCACCTCTATCCAATGATGAAAACGGCATGAAAATCGATGCAGTAGTAGTAGTTTTTGAGTTTAAAGCAAACAGTCAGAAGGACAGAAGCGACGGAGGGCTTTGTTGTATAACATGTAGTGATGTAGTATGATATTGTTTTGTTATATACCTAAAGAATATAAATCATAGTCATTGCTTTCTCTAAGTTTTTATTTTCATTTTGGATGTTTCACGAATTTATTTCGATTTTTGGTTCCCGACGCGTTTCAAATGCTTAACAGCCATCGTGGTTTCAGGTTTATCCTGTAACCCGTGTATATTTTTTCTAAAAACAAGAACGCATCACCGAATAGTATTATTATGAAAAGCTATGCTTATAAAAGCCCTGAATCTAAATCGTACATGGTGTATATTTAGAATGCGTGCTTGAGTGCGTCCTTAGGTGCGTTCTACCATAATCTTATATATAAAATTCTCGTGTTACAATTTTCGTTCCCATACTCCTCCGAAACGGCTTGACCGATTCTCATGAAATTTTGTGAGCATATTGAGTAGGTCTGAGAATCGGCCAGCACCTATTTTTCATCCCCCTAAATGTTAAGGGTAGTCCACCCCTAATTTTTTTTTTAAATTTTTTAGACAATTTTTTTTCCTACAGATCAACCCAATGAGGTTGATTAGCAATTAAAAAAATGAACGCGGGCGAAGCCGCGGGTACAGCTAGTAATTGTATAGATTTTATTTTATGTGCGGAACCATTTTTATTCTAAAATGCCTAAATCACTCCTTGTGATACCAGCTACATACCTGTAAAAGTCCAGTCAAAATAGGTCTTGTCGTTTCACAGATCAACTGGAACAAATAGACCGATAGACCAGAAAAAAGACAAACAGGTAGACACAGAGACAAACAAATAATTTAATTGTACTTACTTCTGCATAATATTAGTAGTAGTATGCTTTTACTGCCTCGGTGGTGTAGTGGCTAGCATGTACGGTCATACATTGAGAGGTCCTGGGTTCGAGTCCCAGGTCGGGCCAAGTTTAATTATCGAGTCTTTCTGTTTAGTAAGTCCCACCGGAGTATGAGGGCGACAGGAATAGAGACTGTAATATCTCCTGCGCAGTTGGCCAGTCTCAATGAGAACATTATTTATGCTTTCAAACGCGTATACAATTAGTAATTTAAACTAGTTACGTAATGTTAAACATTAAAAACAGACAGAAATTTTATTTATCTATATAGATAAATAGCGTACTTGTACGAACAAAGTCATTGAAGTTTGTCAGAAGCTCAATATAGATCATATTTAATTATTACTTTCAGTTCTTTATCAGCGTTATGAAAAGAAGTTGAGTTTAATAATGGTTGAGTGATTCTTATGTTTAAAAATAACTTTTTTTATATAGGTTACTCGTGTATTATCTGCTGTATTCATAAACCTATAGTTTATTTTATAATAACAAAAATTTTGCATTTAAAGTCCTATAATACTTTCTTACTTTCTTTACGCAAATATTTGACATTATAAATGAAACTATCTTTTCGGATTTCGTCGCGGATTTATTTTGATTTTCGGTTCCCGACGTTATTCGCCAGTTTGATTTTTTTATAAATTGTGGATAGGCACTTTCTGTAACAAGTATTTAAACCTCTGAGACGTCAAATACCTTAGTCTCTCCCGTGACACATGACGTGAGCAGTCATCGGGCACGTCGAGAACCAAAAATCAAAGTAAATCCGCGACAAACTCCGAAAAGATAGTTTCATTTATAACGAAAATCCTGTTTAGATATTATACATACTCAAAAGTTATCATACAAGTCTATCCTGTACCAAGAGATAAAACGTAGGTATTCGTATCTATGACTCAATCTCGAAACACTAACTCTTGAATATAATAAACTTATCCATTTTTGTACCGGAAATTCTACAGAGAAGCTTTTATATCCTATAATAAATTAATATAATGTAACAAAGTGAAAGGCAGTGGTAGCCCAGTGGGAACGCGCTCGCTTGGATAACCGAGTGATGCGGGTTCAAATCCGGGCTTCGCGCCTATAATTTTTTCAAGTACGAAGTATTTTTAACATTAACCTGCATGTCTTAGAGAACTTAACAAATTTTTGAAGGACACGTGAAGTCCGCCACCCTGCACTGGGCCAGCGTGGTGTACTATGGTCTGATCCCTCTCGTAGTGAAGGGAGACCAGCCTAGTTTACTTCAAACCTAGCGGATTAAACTAAGTCAAAAAATTTAAATTAAGACCATCGTAGCCACAGAAACGAACCTTGGTATGAAGACATTATGAGACCCTAAGAAAGATAGATTTCATTTCAAAGGTCACGCATGGGGATGAAAGCTTGTATGAGGACTCAATATTTTCTCAAGTATAGTTTTTTTAATATAATAGCTATAGTTTTATACTTTCTATTTTATACTAACCATTAAAACGTACCAAGAAACGAATCCGAGCGAAGCGACGGTGAATCGCTAGTATTGACCATAAACTAATTATTTTTATACAAAAATATATTATTTTTGTATATATTTTGTTTGCACAACCAGATTACTTACAAAATATTGTTTAAACATTCACGTTTCATTCATATTGACTCTTAAATAACTTAATGCGCCGAAATACAGTGTTGCACACAAAAAACACAAATACTAATAGAACATTTAGAAATATTCATAATAAAAAGATTAATTTCACATATATTCTAATAATTAGTAAAGGCAAATTATTTATATAGCATGTTTCATTCATATTGATTATTTAAATTATTAATACGACGAAATGCGTATGAAAAGCTCTTTATAAATAAATCAGTCAAACGGAAGCTCAAAAATAATATATTTATATATAATTTTATATGAAAATGATATAAGAGAATATTATAATGGTTATGACAATGGAAAATCTATATCATTCTGTTATATCTTTGGTTAATCAATCCATCGAAGGGAGTCTTAACTAAGCTAATCAGAATGCCTAAATTTAAGGTTAGAATAGAAACGTGACTTACTTGATGTTGATTTTGTTTCGTACTTCAATGACTGATGAAACATTTATTCAAAACACATCAATTTACACAGACATTGTTTAAAAAACATAAGTAACACGCAAAAAAGTATTATTATTTACTAAGTCGTAGCCGTACGCTGCCATGCGCGGATAGGGCTGGCACATGCGCACTACGCTACAGTGGATGTACCCAGGTAATTATTGCTGTCTAATTTCCGGCTCGACAGCCCTGCCTGGTTTAGGGTTTGGCGTTTTTTCATTTATCGAGAGATTCCAGATTTTTCTATGATTTAACATCTTTTTATTACAACTTTACCTATGGCCTCACAATAATATTATACAAGTTAAGTTAAACTCACTCAATAAGACAGACATTATCAAATTGTTATTTAATACCTTTGCTACCGCCCCAGGCTTACGTGCGATATGCGTAGATTAGCTAGGTAGTCCCCAACCCAAGCTTAGTGGAGCTTAGCAGACTTCACATACTCGTATATGTCGAAAATTATTTGAATTCTCGAAGACATAGAGTTTTCTTTGTTTCCTTTTGTCAAAATTTATGACTCCTTAAATATTGAAAAAGAACAGTTGATATTTTATCCTTAATTTATAATATGTATGTTATATTTATAATATGTATGTATTTAAAAATTATATATGTGTAGTATATCAACTATCTGGTATCCGTAACACAAGCCTCGTAGCTTACCACAGTACTAGATGGCGCTGTTATAATATTGTCCCAAAAAAAGCAGTAAATATGACTATGTTATCTATTCAAAATAGCAGCGTAAGCGTGCTGCTTTTTCGAATAAATAACATTATCATGAAACAACAATAGAAACAAAGCAAAAATCTTCAAATTAGTAAATTGATTAAAAAAATACTGAATAATTTTTCAAAGAGTAACGAAAATATTTTTTAAAACGAAACTCAATAGTTTTTAGACACAATTTAAAAATGAGTATAGCTTTAATAACCATTATTTCTGCTATGTCATCCGATCTGTTTTGTACCATATTAAATTATTTCAGATTTGAAACAAATAAATAGCAAGTTTCAAGTAGAAACGATATTGAAGAGCCATACTCGTCTTGTACAATGAAATGAGTATGAAAATCACTGTTGCATAATCTTCTGCGGTTTTTAACTACATTGTATCTTATTGATTATTTTTGTGGGAAATTTAGCTTAAATAAATTTATTGCAATACGAAAACCTTTAAGACTGAAAACATACATTGGAAACTACTAAATTGCTAAATATTTTTAAAAATGAGAAGGAATTTAAAGACCAAAATATAACATATTTTGGTTTGAACCATATTATGGAAAAACTAGTACTAAGTATTTTTTTAATTATAATATTACCACTTATGGGCCACTGCATACATAATGCAATCTGTAGTTTTTTTTATGGTAAAAAGGGGGCAAACGGGCAGGAGGCTCACCTGATGGGAAGTGATCACCTCCGCCCATGGACATCTGCAAGCCAGGCTTGCGGATGCGTTGCCGGCCTTTCAGGAAAGGGAGGGATGGAGGAGGGAGGGGGGAACGAAGGCGGAGGATGAAGGGAAGAGGGAGGGGGGAAGGAGAGTGGGCCTCCCGGACTCTCACTCACCGGACGAAACGCGACAGCATAGCTGCCACTTCACGCCGGTCTTCTGTGAGAGAGTGGTACTAATGAACTATACGGGGCGTGCCGGCCCATTCAGTTGCTACCCGAAGGTAACAAGCATGGCACTACCACTAATATAGTTTCTAGAATTTTTGTCTGTCTGTCTGTGAACGTATTAAAAGAAGTGGATTATTATAATAATAATAATAATTTATTATATTTCAAGTAACTTAGACTCATTTTTTTGTTAGTATACATTATGATTATTCTTATTATCTATGTTAGTACTTACATTTTAGATATACATATATTAGCGCGAAATAACACAACAATTATGATGAAATTTGGTATGATGACAGCTGGTTACTTACACAATACTTTTCACTGTAGTAAAATGGCTTATATCTGAGGGGCATATGAATTATATTATATATGTTTACCCCCATTTTTATAACATGGTAGAATTTTGACCACTTCTAGACAATTTTGAAAAAGTAGGTACTGGGTTTTGTGTTTGTTATAGCACAGGTTATAGCGCGGTATCTGCATAAGTTACGAGTGTGAAACGATTTTCACTTAACTATAAGTTTTCTTTACCGTTATTCATACAAAATTTAAAACAAAACTAAAAATAAATAAATAAACATGTTTGGACATTAACAATACTTGTTTTTTTTTAATAGAAATTATTATCGACAGTTGCATTCCCTTACATTTCAATTGTTTGGCCTCATTGTGTAGCGGACGCGATGCGGAAGTTGCGACAAATGTATGCTGCACTGCACTGCCTTTGCTTATTGCTTAACGACAAATTTGTTACGTTTTTTACTTTTAGTTAAAAATCATTTAATTATTTTTTATTTGTGACTTAGGGTCCTTGCATTTGGTCTGTATTAGGCAATATAGCGAAGTCCAGAACATTGTATAAATAAAATAATAAAATTAACATTAAGTATAATAAAAAATAAATTAAAATAATGTATTTCTAATAAAAATCCAAACTGGATACAAACAGCAAAAACTTTAAATTAAATGTAGAGAACACTGGCTCAATTTGGATGAGGCCTTTACCTGAAGAGGGGTTCTTACAGAATAATTTTCTGTTAAAATAATAAATTACTAATTAATTTGATATTAACAAAACTAAATAACTTCGCAAACTAGCATTTTTTGGAAGAAATAAAAGGCTTTTTTATTTTATTTATTATTGATATTCCTAATTTTACAATTCTGTTTAGAATTTTCTTAGGTCTTCATTAAAATCCTCTTCGAAGCTTGACATTTCTTTCGATACTGCACTAGGTGCTATTTACTTTATGTTGTGTATTTACTTTATGTCATGTCAACAAATATTTCTTGGTTCTTCTTCTTCCCTTTTACTATACTATACTTTTACTCGTAAAAGGTACGAATAGGTATGAGCTCTATATTTCAAAGAAAACTATTCAGCCATTTCAATAAGAAGGTGTGACGAACACACACATATAACTTTGTAGGTACTTTAAACCAACTAATTTTAAAAATCTCAGAGTATAGAATTTAACGGAAAATAATATTGGTTTCAATATAACTTTGTAAAAACGGCTGTTTTCAACGCCGATAAATATAAACTTTGTAAACTTTTACTGTACTTGAACGCTATACTACTAACTGTCTTTCGTATTGATATTTTGAATAATGTACTTCTTTACAGTAATAGATAATAATGCGAGCTTTTTAACTTACATACATATAATATGTGACAATGTACATGAAAAGCAGAGAGGAAATTACTAACTAGATATTAATAAATGACGTGAAAATATAATACTCATATGGTTAGTGGGGATTTTAACTTTTACACGATTAAAAGTTATAAAACTATCCTTTATTGGAAAGCAATTTGTGCCGTCCAGCAAAATCTGATTACGAAAAGCCTTTGATTTTTGTTGAAAATTATATTTTTACATTGTTAACAATTGATCGACATAAATATTTTTGTTATTAATAAGCATAGTCTATTTTAAGAATTATTTTTAGTTAAAGTATTAGTTAGAAATTATTTTAGCATCTGGCTAAAAACATTATTTCATACGAATAAAATTATACGAATAAATGAATATGTTCTAACATTTACACACATATATGTGTGTGTTTTAGCATATAGATTTAAATTTTGAAACTATGTAGGTAACTGTGTTTCTGTGCTTTTTAGTTAATTTGTATACCTGCTTAGCATATTTTTTTCGATTAAGGTTTCTTTTTCGATTAAGGTTTCTTTTTCAACCAACTTCAATCGATAATGAGAAGGTAGGTTCTCTCACTCAATTCGAAATTGTACTTAATTAAAAAGTATCTTATATTTTGATCCAAAAAATAATTAACTATCATCTTACCAAATGTCACCAAAACTTATTTAGTGGTGTTCTTCTGATGCGACCACAGACAGACTGACACACAGACATAACTTCTTAAAATATCGGTAACAGATTTTCCAAAAAATATTTAATTTACAGATTTGAATAAATTAGAATTTATTCATAATATGTACCTATAGATAAACAAAGTCAGAACGATTTCATGGATTTACGAGTGTTTGTATAGTAAACAACAAAATTGAATTCACATTCCCGCTTGAGGCGGTACCCAAAATGTTGTACCAAGGGACTTAAAAAGACTGGATTATTTGCCTATCGTATTGTCTGGCCCTTTATTTAATAGCAAATCGCTTGGGAGCGACTTATTTTACATATAATAGTGAGAATTAAAATAATAGCCACATTCACATACTTATTTAAAGTTTAAGTATTAAAAGTAAAAATTAATATAATGTTTTAGTATATTAAGGCAGTATAGTAGCGCAGCGGTAACGAGCTCGCTTGTATAACCGAGTGATGCTGGTTCAAATCCGGGTCTCGCACCTCTGATATCATGTACAAATCATTTCTATTAAGAACTAGCTGACCCGGCAGACTTCGTACTGCCTCAATCGATAAATAAAAGACCTAAACTTTTGTATAAATTAATTTCAAAACAAACAAAACGTATGTATAATATACTAAATTGCTGCACTAAATTGCTTAGACAACAGTGAGTGATTATAATTTAATATGAACTTTATTGAATAGCAATAAAGTTCAAATTGACTCTAGAAAACGTTTGTATGGGAAATAGAAAAGGGCTGTTTTTAGGGTTTTCCCGCATATTATTCGATTTTTTCTCGCCTTTTAAACCTTCCCTAGACCTCCACGAACATTTCAAGACTAAGATAAGATAAATTCGTTCACCCGTTCTCGAGTTTTAGTGAGACTAACGAACAGCAATTCATTTTTATATATATAGATACTACTTGTCTTACGGTGAAGGAAAATATCGTTAGGAAACCTGCATGTCTAAGAGAAACCTAGGAAGTTTTCGAAAGATATGTAAAGTCCGCCAACACGCACTAGGCCAGCGCGGTGGACTATGGCCTGATCCCTCTCGTAATGAGGGAGGCCCTTGCTTAGCAGTGGGACATTAAAAAAGGCTGAAGTAAGTAAGTTATGAATTAAATAGATTGTTTTACTCAATGTTTAAAAATAACACATCTACACACATACAAGTACATGGTACAATGGTAGGCTGTGAGAAGAAAAAACGAGATGCTTACACATAAAATACCCGCCATAAATCCTCTTTTTTGGATGTCGGTTAAGTAAACCTTTCCTATATAATTAAAAAAACGAGGGCAAATGTATAGATTTCTTATAGTTTTACAAAAATGTCTACAATATTGTAATTAAATCTAGGCAGAGCATGTAAAATATATATTAGTATAGTAAACATTACTTTAGTATGAGTTTAGTGTCACGTTGAAATGGGGTGCCGCACAACTTCGCCATTAGCATCAAGTTTCACGGCTTCTGCGAATCAAAGTCAATAGTAAAGTTCATATTTACTTCACGTCGCTAAAAGAGTTTCGTAACAAGAAGTAAAATACGTTAAATATAGCATAAAAGAAAACCTTTTTTACTCCTTGCCTTAAATCCTCTGTAAATGTCTATGAACGAAAAAGCATCAGTTTATAATATTTCAGTAATTTTCACTGTGTAGTCCTTATAAAATATAACCCGATCCTGTAAGCAGACGTTGTCTTAAATATAAATAGAGGGATGCATATGTTGGGATCTTAAGACAGTACCATCTAGTTCCATGACAAGTTACGATGCCGTTATGGAAACCATAGTGACACACTCACATCTAACTGTTAATACATACATATTATAAATACAAACTCCCATGACTGGAATAAACACCTGCGTGTTTATAACAAAAATGAATACCTCGAGCGGGACTCGAACTTGCAAGCACTGGCACAGAATGTAGGGTCGCTACAAACTAAACCAAAAGTGTCCTATATCAAACTTTGTTCTGAATGGTAAAAAACGTCTATAAATTGACCAAAACATAGGGCATGATCAAATACAGAAAAACGCCTTAATCGAGAAAGAGGTCTTTATTATTTTAGACTATTTCTTCTTACGATCAACATTTTCTCAGGTTTTTCGTGCGTTTTTGACATGAAATGGACTTAGCTAGTTTTTATTAAAATATATAACGAGTTCTTAATTTTAATTTAATTAAATTCAATTTTTTCATGTTCAATTTAAATTCTTTCTAATTTCAATTTAACATTAACTGGGACAGGAACGCTACAGCGCTATTATGTCAAGATAACGGCGTGTCGTTCAGAATTGAACGTTCCTGCAGCTTAAGAAGCACATTAAACTAAATAACATCCAAAGCTTTAAAGTCTTTTTATCCTTAAATATAAAATTAATGGGCAGTATACTTAGATTATGCAAGAGCCAACTTTGGCTACGACTCCGTAGTTATCCATTTACTAAATATTATTTTTTTGCATTCCACCCCAAAAAAGATAGTTACGCTATATTTGCCCCACCTAAGACTCAAACCTACTACATCAATCAATTTCAATGATGGCTATAGGCCCAAGAAGTGAAATATCAAAAATAAGTGACAAATATTATTTTTTATTAAACAAGTTAAATACGCTCAAAAGTAAGCAAAATTAAATTTCTATTCGATATTGAAATCAAACACGAACGGTTCGTTTAATTAGCAAGAACCTACTAGATCAGTCGGTATGCATGAAGCATGTTACAATAGCATATCTGAAATATTTCTCCGAATAATAGATTGAAATATTTGCATTACATCTACTGAAGTTATATAAGTTTGTTTGTTTTCATGCAACTGAAACTGCAATGGAACAACAAATAATTTACTTTCATAAAAAAATGTGGAAGAAATTATTCGAATTATTAGGAAAAAAATTGATATAAAATTATTTATTATTTAGATACATTTTTACAAATCTACTAATTTGATTTAATTTATTTATCAGAATCTCAATAAGTCCCATCCCATTATTTTAAACGCGAAAGTTTTGATAGATGTTTGTTACTCAATCATTTCATCATCAATGATTTAGATGAAAATTGGCACAAAGTAGATTATAGAATATATATAAAGGAATACTTTTACTCTAATAATTTACAGTTCCTGTTGGATAAATTAGTTTTTGTTTTCCACTAAGGACAAACACGTGTAAAGTGAAGGCATTTTGATAGTAATTTATATTTAAATAGTGATTTAACGTGAACGAAACCTCAGGTTCCGCTAGTAAATGTATACAAAAACTTAATTATATACTAAAACCTTTCTCGAGAACTACTCTATCCATTGGTGAAAGTAGCATGAAAATCGATGCAGTAGTTTTTGAGTTTATCGCGAACAGACAGACAGACGCGGCGGAGGTTTCTATTTTATAATATGTAGTAAAACATGCAAGGGATTTATTTGAAAATTACCAAAAAGTAACTATATATTTCACTCTGAGTAATAGACAGTAAGGCTTTACTACGAAACAGAAGCTGTAAGTTGTGTATTATTAAATAATATTATGAATATGTAGGTATGTGTATTATAGCTTATTATGAGTAATATAAGTATTACAGAGTTTAAATCCACTATGCTATAATCTCTCGTTTAAATAACTGTTGGTAATAAATAATTTATTTTGTATTAACTTGTCAAATACACCTGACAGTTAAATGCTATAAATGCTTTGTTTGATTTCACGTAAAATAATATAGTTGGCTGTGGTTTTGCGATATAATGAAAATTATTAATGCTAAAGCATGTAAAATATTATAATATAATTTGTACATCCACGCTCTAAATAAGAATGTTCTTAATTTTATACATGTGTACTGTCTTTTTTTCGAGGTCCAAGGTAATATAATATAAATAAGGCAACTCTGCACTGCACTACCAGATTTACAGTTTGTAGCACAAAAAATGAAGGACTTTTTGTGAGCAGAAGATGTCAGGCCAGGTGTAATGACAAGAGGTACAATTCACGCCTCGACTATAATATGTAGATAAGTATGACAACCAAAGTAGTTAAAACACTGTCTTAGGCGTTTTAATTGACAATAAAATCTATGAGATGTTATTGTCAAATTTGTTCAAAAATATAATGTGCTTTCAATAGTAAGTAGAGTACGATGTATAAATAAATGTTTCTTATTATTTTAATAATGTTTAATAACCCATGTTTCATTATGTACGTTTAAATATACATAAATTTGTTAGGACTTTATAACACACAGCGCCATCTAGTTCCGTGGTAAGCGACAAATGAAGCTTGTGTTACGGATGCTAGATAGTTGATAATATATATGCATTTTAAATACATATATATGCATTTTAAATACATACATATTATAAATATAAACACCCATGACTGGAGTACACACATTCGTGCTCAACAAGTGATTGCCCCAAGCGGGACGCGAACCCGCGACAACGGAAGTAGGGTCACTACAAACTGTGCCAAAATTAGAAATAAGCAATGCTTCAAACATTAAAAAGGTCAAAAAATATTTCTGGGGCGAGGATGTCGTCTGTTTTTTACATTAAAACTGTGAATTATTTAGAAACTTGTCGACATCAATAGAGATTACGTTTGTCAAAGGACTTGCGTAAATATTCGGGAGCTGTTTAATATATCGGGGAACTACAGTACTTAAATACATACACATATTTATAATATTACTAGCCGTATGAAGTATCCGCGACTTTGTAAATTTAGTAAATAATAAGGAATAATATCTATACAAATATTAGTACTATACATTAGTAATATCCTTAACCTTTCAAATTCGAACTTCTAAAACACTACCTCCTTCAAATATTTTAAAAAAAATATCATCTTCCTATTCTTTCTCACTTTTTGTCTATGACAACAAAGCATATTTAGTTAGAACCTAGTTTTAAGTATTTGAGGTCATTATAAATAAAACTATCTTTTCGGATTTTCTCGCGGATTTATCATGATTTTTGGTTCCCGACGTTTCGAATGCTTTACAACAATCATGGTCACGGGAGACGAATAAATCCGCGACAAAGTCCGAAAAGATAGTTTCATTTATAATGTCAAGTATTCGCGTAAACCTAAGAAAGTATTCAGTCAGTTAGTGAGTCAGTGATAGTACCTATTTCCAATTTATATGGAAAGATATAAAATATAAGCCTTTATTAGGTTTCATTAAGTACATTAGTTATTTTAACTTGAAATAGGTCACATTTAGAAAATGTCCAGTGTGTAACATTATAAGCTCTTTGTACTCGCTCTCGTTCGAGGTCACCTTTGTAGGATTATCATTTATCGAAATTAATATTTCACATAAACAATGACGCGATTAGTTTTATAAATATGTTAGTATGCACATCACCATCTATTTACGTGGTAAGCTTGTGTTACGGTTACCAGACAGTTGATACACTACATATATTACAAATATAAGCACCCATGACTTATAGTAAAAATGTCACATAAATTACCTCGAACCTACGACCACTGACACAGTCATCATCTTCAAATATGTTTTAATAATAGAAGTTGCTTTAGCCGAAAACGAATTGATGGATTATCTTGGCGTGTACTCACTTCCGCAGTACATATACTAATTAATATATAATAATAAAACCAAACAAAAATTAAATTTTTGTTTGGTTGAACGCGCTAATATCTCCCAACTACTGGTCCGAATTAAAAAAATCTTTTGGTGTTGAATTGTCTGTTTATCGAGAAAGGCTATAGGCTAGGTATTTGGTTTCCAGCCTTTAGAACGCAAGTGAAGCCGCGGAAAAGACTAGTATTATATACGAGTACTATAAACTGCGCACGTTGCAAGAGCAAAGAGAATCTTTCTCTTTTTTACTTAAATTTTCATGAAGTATTCTTCTTAATTTGGGCAAAGTAAGTAAGAGCTGAAACCTTTTAGTATAAAGGGTTTTATTATTCAAATTTTTGAGTCATTTCTTTTGATACTTTATTATTAATACTCAAAGGAGAAATATTTCATGATAAAAAATGTATATATGTATATGTACATTGTACAAGGACGCTAGCCTAAGGTACTCATTATAACATTAGCTATCTGGGAGTGAAAGTCCCGTCAAAATCGGTCCAGCCGTTTAAGATATCAGCTGGAACAAACGAACAATCAGACTGAACTTCTACACCTTACACGTGTAAACATTATATACCTACTTTCACATGCATTTAGTAACAAACTTGTTATTTTAAATTAAAAACAGACACTTCAATTTTATTTATATGTACTGATTACATAAAATATAAAAGTCATACACGTGAATTTAGTGTCTTCTTTTCTACAAGTTCGGTCGAAAATAGATAATCAACTCTAAAACAATATTAATTAATAGCTTCAGTAGATCTAGTGTGAACTTAAGCTCGGCTGCATAGCAAGAGTAATCCAATTTTACTGAGAACTACCACAATGTTACGGTTGGCAAAATATGAAACATAAGCAAACGTTGTCTGTTTGGCTACGAAAATAGCGTATTTTCACATATAACAAGTTTTTCTCATGATTATGGAAAAAACAGACGTGAATACGACTGAACCAAGCAGAGTTGTTAGTATAGTATCGGTGAATATGTAGCTATTGTCAGACAATCAGGGTGTACCCAAACAAACTAAAGGTAAATTGCCAATCAAAAAAGAATCTGTCCATAGCAAACTTACATGGCCACTAATTAAGTAATTTCTTAATGGTAATTTTTATCCCAAATCTAATAAATATTGCCGCAATAGGATAAATAGATTCTTTACTGAATTTTCTTATCTTATTTTGTTTTCATGAGAATTTCACTTAATTAGAAAACTGCTTATTCATAGAAAAAAAGTATCACTTTCCTCATGGCCTGGATATCAAAACACAAATTGAAAGGTACCAACCACTTAGGTCAACAGGAGAGACATCGATTTCCAAATATTGTCTCCACTCGGTCGTATATTAGTATTTTGTCAACGATCAAGTTTATATATTGTCGACTAAATAACTCAATAAATTACATAGCAAGTTATTGTGTTAAGAATATATGTTATGTTTAATTGCTTCATTATTATGTTTAATTAATAATTATTATTGGATGTTTTTCTGCGAAATCTAATTAATGGTTTAAGCGTTTAAAGGTAATCAACGTGAGCGAAGCTGCGCGTTCTACTAGTAAATGTATACATAAACATGACAAATTATATACTTAAACCTACCTCTTGAATCACTCTATCTATTTAAAAACTGTATCCAAATCCGTTGCGTAGTTTTAAAGATCTAAGCATACATTGGAACAGACAGCGGGAAGTGACTTTGTTTTATAATATATAGTGACAAGCGACGAGAAAATAAGAATGTACATATACACATACTAAAGCCTGCAATGTATCTGCAAAAAGAACCGAACATATATGTAGCTCTTTCGTTCATAGTATAAAACAAGCCAAATATATCCCATGATCAGAGCATTTTTCCGGGATAAAAAATACCTAAGTATGTGCTATTGCAGACTATAAATTATCTTTGTGCCTTTTATCCAGAATTTCTCAGCCGTTATGACGTTTTTGAGTAACAAACATCCATTCAAACATTCAAACATTCAGATTTGTTACATTAGTAGCTATCAAATTTACGAAAGTATTACTGCCTTTAGTTTTACACGACATTTAATTCTACTTTTACAAGAAGATTAGTCAATTTATCTGAGTAAATCATCCCAAAAATTGCTTCGTTTCCAAACTACGCTACCTCGTTTTCACTTACAAAGAAGTAGGTTAACAATGTGCAAAAGTACATGAAATCGATGTGAAGGACCGGGCAATGACAAATGGGCTATCTCCACGATAGACTCCGAGATTTGCGATCACTCACGAGGGGCAAATTGGGCGAAGACGAAATCATTTCACGGCTTCAAACGACCTCGTATTGAAGTGGTGAAGGTACAAAAAATACTTGTTTGTAACTCTTGTTTTGTACTGGCACTTATGTTTTTAAACTACCTAGCCATATTTTCGATCTATTTATTTTAAATTCAGTTATGATTTACCTATGCGTCCGTGTTTATATTTACTACTATTACCGGTAGTTGAAAATCAAATTATTTATTTATTAAATCTACGACTCCATTTGAGACAAATATAATGTATAAATAGAATTTACTTATCTACAAAAACTAGCTGCTCTAATTTTGTTTATTGATAACACTAAAGCTCAATAATACTTATTCAGACCGAAAGAATATGCGACCATTTGATATTTGAAATAAAACTATATTTTCGGTATTTTTCATGGTCAAGAGAAAACGTTTTACTCCTTGTTGTAGAGCAACAAACATAATAAAAAGGCACCTAAAACTGATCAAAACTTATACATTTTGAACGACTGTCTTTCAACAGCACTAACTACTAGCTAATTACGTGATTATGCGACCAAGATTAATTCTTTCATTTAAGTATAAATTATATTTTTCTAAGGACCTAACACAAGAAAAGATATTTAATGCTTCATTTCCTAAAATGTAATTAGGTACGTATTTATTTATTTTTCACATAAAAATCACATTGAAACGTAGTCCCTAAGCAAATAACATATTAGGAGAGAATTCGTATTTATCGACAGCTAAACAACAAAAAGCACCCTTGGCATGTCCATCGCGATATTAACTTACGGCTGAATGCTTAAGCGTATAGAAAATGTTTATCTTTACAGTAAATTAGACTTTAATACAATGGAATAAAGTTCATTATTGAACAGCGATACTTATAGAAAATAGTCCTCCATTTTTCGTTGAAACCAATTTAGTTACGCCCCTGTGGTTAAATAAGGTTCTGTTACACTTAATAAGTAATTATCTCAATAAATACATTACACATGTGAATGTTGTAACTCACTAGAAGTGATAAAAATGTAAGCAATATTGAGCTTTCTAAACCTAAAATATTTTTTTACTATCTTAACTAACTATATTACGAAAACATATTTTTAAAAGAAGCGTATAAGTAGTATTACTTAACTTATATAACACATACAAAGTTCTATAAAAATGATTATTATTTATTCAAATATTCCTCGCTTTATAAAAATCCATTACAATTTCACAGGTCGTTTTCAAAACTGAATTCCAACTTACCTTTTTCAGAACGAATTTGTCCACTGCACTTAAACTAAAAGCATTTCTGGGAAAAATACAAAATTAAAACAAACTTTTATTATATTTTGGAATATCGCCAGAATAAGTTTGGCACTAATATGCTAAAGGAGAATAAAAAGCTCGCTTCCTTGAAGCCAGTTTGAAAACATTGAAGTGGAATATATATAAAACGAATATTCTCGTCGTTATATCAAAGTTTATGATATAATTTCTAAGTCACAGTCACCGCCAACAGGCGCTATATTGGAAATAAGCCAAATACATTTCACTGAATCATTACTAATCTCCTTAACTAACCCAAAATTTTCTCTTTGAATTTTCAACTCAAAATTTAAACAAACCCCTACGGATTTAGAATTGTAAATACACAAGTGTTTGTTCGTTTTTCGTTCTGTGTAGCAAAAACGTATAGGATTATTTACATAGAGATAGACGTGACGGAAAGTGGCAAAGGCAACTTTTTACTTTTATAGGACAGTACTTTTAGTTTTAAGCGATATATTTGAATATTATTAAAAAGGCTTATTTTAACTGATATAACCATAGCGACGTGTAATCTTTACCATAACTATGAATCTGGAGCTAAATGAGGCATACCAAGGACCTCAGATCATACTCGTAATGTATCAAAAATATGTGTCAAAATCATGTAATTCTAAGCTACCAGACCACTGGGTGTAATGTAAAGAACTTTTTGGCAAGGGAACATTTTTCTGTTATAAAAGCTTCTTTTAAGAGCTTAATTATATACTTCAGCCTTTTTTTAACGTCCCACTGCTGGGCACGGGCCTCCCTCAGTACGAGGAGGATCAGGCCATAGTCCACCGCACTGGCCTAGTGCGCGTTGGCAGACTTCACATGTCTTTTAAAAACTTGCTAGGTTCTCTCAGACATGCAGGTTTCCTCACGATGTTTTCCTTCACTGTAAGACAAGTGGTAATCATTATAGAAATGATTCGCACATGTTATCCTTAGATAAATTAATTTGAACTACCTACTTTAATATTAATTTATTCATTAATATAGAAGCTACTCCATTTGACATCCGGTTTTCTGCTTACCAACATTATAAGAACGAAATCAAGTTTGTCTTTTGTGTATGAGTATGCTTTATGGACTATGAACGATGACTGAAGTACAAGCATTCGTCATCACATAAATAAATGTGCTTAACCGGACTCGAACCCACGTCCGCTGGCTCAGTAAGGATCTCTAATAGTCAAACTAAACCGTTTGGCATGTGTGCCGTGTAATCATACATTTTAAGTTGGTTAATTATCGAAACGCTATTTAAATAAAAGCGTGCAAAAATGAACGATATGCAAGGTAGAAAAATGTTTTCGCAGTAATGAATACCGATGAACTAGAGGGAAGAAAATAACACTCACTAAGAATACTAAGTGTTTCTCACTTTACAAAGTTTAATAGGTTCCACTTGCGATACTCTCGAGATTGGCTTATCTTCGATGCATATTAAGTTATTTCATACTTTAATACATTTACAGAAAGCGTAAATTTTCTCGTAGCTGGTTGTGGAAAGAAATTAAAAAGAAAAAATTGTTTTGTGCAGCTTTAGAACTTGAAAAAATTGCACTTATTTCAAGCTTTTGATTATATGGATTGATAATTATGTTCTTATGCTCAAAAAAAATGTTTATCGTACTTACGAGAATAAGGTTAACGGAAAAAAATTGAAACGTATACGAAAACCTATTATATAAATAAAAAATACGTACAACTAAAGAAAATCTTAAATCAATAAATATTCAAAACAATTCTTTGAAAATTGCGATTTATGTGTTTGTACTAGAAAAATGACCGATATGCAAGGTATTAAGCTATTAATGTATAGCCGTATTAAGTAGGTACTCTTTACAGATAGTTAATTCTACTAAATACATTAAATGCAGTAAAAATTACTATTAGCAACTATTTATTACGTTATTTGTAGGTCAATCATGAAAATAAGATCTTGTAAAAATCAAAAGATATAAAAAGTAAAGACCTCCTCTTCAGCTTTTAGACATTTCTTAGCTTCTGGAAAACATCTTAGAAGATGATATCGACACATAAACCTTTATAAAAAACAAGTAGTGGCGCAAAAAGCACATTTTAAATTAATTATGTAAAAAGCCAACATTTCCCGCAAATTTCTGCGGTAACAACTCGCTGTAGGGAAATATTTCAAGTTAATTACCTATTTAACTTTTAATTTAATAGAAAATTACATTAAAAAGTTGTATCATTCTCTAATGGTTAAATTACTAGTCTTTAAAATTACAATTACGATAATAATGATAAATATAATAAGTATGTTGGGGTATTATTACACACAGCGCCATCTACTTCCGTCGTAAGCTACGAGGCTTGTGCTACGGATACCAGATAGTTGATACACTACACATATATAACTTTAAATATATACGTGTTATAAATATAAGCACACATGACTGGAGTACAAGCATTCGTGCTCAAACGAGTGCCTCCAACGGGACTCGAACCCGCGACTGCTGCAAGTATGGTCACTACAAACTGAGCCGAACTAATAACTGGCTGTTATAGTCCTCTAACCTTTTAGAATGTAGAACAAACTAAATCTAAAATGTAAATAAAACTGACAAATATTTATAAAGCTCCAACTACAAACATCCTTAATCCAAGCATATAGAGTATTTCTTTACAAAATATTGAATTTCATCGATCGAACAGACAGGAAAAATATTTACACAGTACGATTGCAATCCTCGCGAAGATATGACACGTGTTTGGTATTAACATATAAAATCATGGAGAACGTGACTATTTGTAATATTTCACAATGGTTTTGAATTTATGTAATAAATAACAGGTAAAATATTTCCCTCGCTCTTCCTTTACTATGAATTTTAACATTCCTATTATATTTGTTGTACTTATATAGTTTTAAAATTTTAAAATGTTAAATGTAAAACCCATTTTGAGGTTGTTTCATGAAAAAAGTAATATGAAATTAAGTTTCTAACTAACTACTAACTAACTAAAAAATACTTTTACGAGGTCAGCTTAAAGCCTTATAACTTCATATTAGACTTATTAAATAAAAATGAAGACATACAAAATACACGAAATAAAGTAACCGAATAGAAAATCTGCTTTGGAAATTGATAAAAAATAATTAAAGTGACATATTTTAAGTAATTAAATAACATATAACATTACTATCTTTTGGGATTTTTTCACGGATTTAACTTGTTTTTTGGTTTCTGACGTTTAGAATGCTTTACAGAGATTGTGGTCACAGGAGAGACTAAGCTTTTAAGGGTCTCAAAGGTATATAATATAGCTGTGACAGACAGTCTTCCCACATAATTAACAAACTGAATTCAAAAAATACAATAATTTCACAAAAGGACCTTATAAAATTAATATTTTTTTTTTAATTATAATGAGTTTACAAAGTTCAAATATATAAAAATACGTGTAAATTAGAAAATATTATAAACTAAATAATAGGGTGTAGTGCGGATAATTACGAAACAAGAACTTAATCATAAATTCAGTGCAGCCACAACAATGCAGTGTGGACAACAATAGCCTTATTATGACTTATTGAAGGCAATTTACGGTTTCATTTATTATTATCAAACAAACAGTTCATATTATAAACATAAATAAATCAAACAAACTAAGTTACTAAGTTACGCTAAGTTATTTATTATACTTATCACGTATCAGATCTTCAATATTTTCCTCCCCAGAATAGATTAACTATTGCTCATGTCATAAATTTCGTCTAATACTTTTATCGAGACAATATCAAAAATCAAGAAGTCCTCAGCATTATAGTACGCATCTGGAGGTCCTGACTTCGAGTCAAGCAAAGTTCTTAATTAATTTAATTTGTAGTCGAATCTCTACATTGAGTATTTTTCTAAAAATCTTAGTGATATAGTCATTATAGTCGGTACAGAAGCTTCAATTATAAAGCTTTCTGGCTTTCTGTCTGAAAGCCATCATATGTTGTGACTTTCAAACAAACCGGGCAGACTCGAAGTTTGACATGTTCCGGAAATCGAACTCTGTGAATCGTCCATTGAAGGTAAAGCGTAAATAAAATCAAATATAAAGCGTTTTTCTGTAGATATTATTTTGGTAAATGATTTTGTCGCTTTAGAAAATATTAGAATAGTAAATAACATATTTGTCGATAAAAGCTCGTCCATCAGCTTTTAAGATTAATGATAATGTCCTACGAAACTAATCAATCAACAAATTGTCACCCCAAATCATCCCTAATCCTGACAACTCATTTGTCAGGTCTCGTATGTCAGAAATACGAAGTTATTTAAATTCAAATTTACTTTACTAATATATACATTATAAAAAAAAACACAAAGGAATGAATATTATTTATGAAATTGCTTGAATTAAAGTACTATCCATAAAAAAGCTTTTAGGCTAGGATTTTCTGAATATTATCTTTAAAGGTTTTATGGCGCCCATAACAAAATGATACCATGAATTTACCTAATGACTATGAATGTTTTCCACATTCTATAGGCTATTATATATAATTCATTTATTAAAAATACCAAGCTTTGAGCATAAAGTGCTGAAGCAGATACTAAACAAGTAAACAGGTAGAATAAGTGTAAGTAAATAAAGATCTACTTACGTTATAAAGTGGAGTAAATTTTATAGCTTTATGAAAATTGCAGGGGTTTTCTTTGGTATGTAAAATGGAAGGTAATAAGCAAATTTTCCTAGACCGTGATGAATAGTTTCGCGATCTTAAAATACATCGAAATATCAGAATCGTGAACTGATAAATTGTGAATTGATAAAAAAAAGAGAAGTGAATTAATAAAAAGGTTTTTCAGTACTATATATACTTACAATTTATTGAAATCAATTGTAATAAAAATGAAGTATGCTGTTTTTCCAATTGACAGAATGTTGAAAATCGACTGAACTGATTTGAATAATTCTGTTTTGTTTTATTGGGGTATGTCATTAGTGGCTTAAGTTTCAAAATAATCATATATTATAGTACATCTATATCGATAAGTTTCATAAAAAACTCCAAAATATCGAATACAACTAAGCAATAATAAATAATACCCAATGTTCTATAAATGCACGTACAAGTAATTTTCATTGAAGCGAAATTGTTAAAATAAGATTTTCACGAACAATTTTCCGCTTAATATTGCAAGAGAAATACAATTTCGGAATAGTTTCCGTAGAACATTTTCAATCGCTAGGTATCGGCTAAGTCATGGTATAGAATTTTAAAGTAATAACTGAAGTTCACTGGAAAAATAAATAAGATGAAACTCACAATATATACTTACTACATACACTTAGTTAAAATTTAATATTGGCAAATTAGAATGTTATTTGAAAAAAAAAGTAATTATTATCAGACTTAAATAATGCAATTAACATATTTAAGTACCTAAAATATGTAAGAATGTCCAAAAAATATAACCAAGAATAAGAAATGACTTAAAGTTCTACGAGTAGTAGCAAACAGACCGCTATTTTTGAGCTTTATTGCCATTTTCCATGATAAATATAGAAAATGTATCGTCACACTTAGCGTTTTACTCGATTTTGATTACAGCCAAGGCGTTTTTAGAAAGGCCTATAATGTTTTAGATAAATGTGAAGTCATCAAAATTTATTGCCCGAGACATTTTTTTACATGAGTTTTGCTTCCTCTAACGACTTATTTGCAACTCCATTATTTCTGGTGGTTAAACATAACGCGTCAATTTAAACTGTAAAGATGACTTTTTATAGAGTTCGTGCAAGCGAAAAATAATAATATTTTTGAATTAAGTAGTATATAGGTACATTCGAGTGTATATTTTTAATTTTACTTATATTATAAGTTAACAAAGCGTAAAGTTACTCACTCTCACACTCATAACGAAATATCGAAAAATGTTTGACGTATAAATTAGATAAAAGTAGTTTATAGTTAGTATAGTAAGTAGTAACAGACGCTAATAATGGACTTAGTGAACAAGTATTTACAAAAAAAGAAGAACAAAGCGCCATTGCCCGTCTCTATTATTGCCACGAGTAATTAAAATAATGTATATTTTTAATATTTTCATTTGATGTATCCAAAACCAACCATGATGTTGCACAGTAGCTCAGAAATGAATAAATTTCTGTGATAAAATTCCAGTGCCTAGAAACCGCTTATAAAGGCAGTGACCCGTAAACCGCATTCGTGTGACGGATTCACTTCAAAAGCTGATTGAATGGTTTTTGCTACAAAAGAACTTTAGGATTACTGGAATGCTGTGTAATGATGAAACCTCACTAATTATGAAATTTTTAGTAAAAGACAGACATGGGACTTTTATTTTTATATTTTAACATTGTTAAAATTTTTTTTATAAATATACTATATATATAATAATAGTTTATTTTGATAAGGATCTGATATATAATTGTTTTATACGGGTGTAACATATAAATGGGTCAGTATGGGGAAGTCTGAAACTATAGGATATACGAAGATCTGTTCTGAGGTATCATGTCATCAATTTTAGTAAGATAAGATAGCAGACTTAGCTTATTAGTAAAAGCTCATTATCATTAAGCAAAATAATATTAATGTAGATATTTGTTGATACTTTATAAAAAAAATCCATAATATGTGAGTTACCCGAAGGAGGTAAATATGAAAAATCGAAATTTTACCAATTGGTATATCAGTAGATATTTCCTACGAAATATTTCGTTTAATATCAATTCATCGATATTTGTGTCAGTTCTATTCTTATAAAACTAAGCTTAATCAAAAGAACGCCAGTACGCTCTCTATTTGCATACAAATCCCTACAGTCTTAAATGGCACCAAGAAAATCACGACTTTGCACGTGGCGCTAATTTTCTTTGAACTCTGAATCTTAAAAAATGCTAGATTTAACAGCTTTTAAGTCTATTATGCCCAGGTGCGAGGCATGTAGGTGTGGTCATCATATCGATTTTCATACTATGTATTTATGATTAGAATTTTAATTATACAAATTGTAGAACCCGCGTTATGCCAGTTCTTACAGTCAGAGAGATTACCTAAATTAATAGATATTTCTTAAAAAGATTTAAAGTTATAAATGAAACGCGGGCCCACCGCGGCGCATGCTGTACACGGACACGCGGAGCATTTTAGCTGCGTGTATTAATTTGTTTGACAACATGGGTCAATGTTTCCACTGGAGTACACGAAGACCCGCGAATAATGCATAACGCTGCGTGGTACGGCGCACTGAAGCTACGCACGTGCCACTGCAATTCAAGGATAAAAGATAGCTGTACATAGTCGTGGGTCACATTCGTGTACTCCCAGTGGAAGGGTACACCCACGTTGATAGCGTTGAGCTATGTAACCGCCTATCCGAGCAAGTCACGCATGTATCAATGACGTCAATTTATGCGTAGCCTCTTCTTGGGTTGCAGTGGACACTACCACATACAATTTATTACAAAGCAAAGCTTAATACACGTGTGCAGCCTCTCCATGCGCTGCGGTGGGCCCGCGCCTTCATGGTCGCGGGTTCCAAATCCGCGACAAAATCCGAAAAGATAGTTTCATTTATAATGTCAAATATTCGCGTAAACCTAAGAAAGTATATTATTACATTCCAAATATCAAATTTACGTAAATCTTGAAAACTAACTGAATAGTGTTAAATTATAACATTATCATCCGGATTTTACATAACTAATATCAAAGTTTCAAATTGACACGGCAAAGTTTCCGAAGAAGCGAACAAAGGATAAAGTTCGATTAAGATACTCTGGGGTCCTTTATAGGTTATGGTTAAGATGTTACGAAAATTTAAATTACATAAGTTATTTTTCAAAGCCTTTTGTTTATCTTCTTTTTGACTACACGTGTAAATAAAATTTCACAGAAAATGTAGACCGCGATTAAGTGAAGCGAATATATTATGAATTTCAGTGTAAAGTATAGTTAATTTTTAATGTTAGAGTTAAGTAAGTTCGAGTACGTAGGTATTATATAAAAAAAATCGATTTTTATTTATTTCTTATGTACTTAAAGCTGCAGAATAGATTTTGATGATATTTTGGAGGGAAATAGATTAGATTGCCATACGAGAAGGGCTTCACCTCTGTAAGGGGCTAAAAGTAGTACAATATATTATTAACTGGTATACAAAACTTGTATTAGTAATAATTACTGGTAATTAAGCTAAAGGCAAAAGGCTATTAGGAGAAAAACCATACTATGTGTATATCAAATACTAGCCTTTCCCGCGGCCCCGCTCGAGCTCTAAAGATGGAAAATTAAAACAAATATTTTTGTCCCGTTTTTGCAACATTTTCCATTGATGCTCCGCTCCTATTGGTCGTAGCATCATGTTATATTGCCTACAGACTTCCTTGATAAACGGACTATCCATCACTAAAAGAATTTTTCAATTCGAACCAGTAGTTCCTGAGATAAGTGCGTTCAACCAACCAAACATACAAACAAACAAACAAACAAACAAACAAACAGCTTTATAATATTAGTATAGATTCACGATCTGTTAATCTCTCTCTCTTCACTTTAACTCTACTAATACTAATTTCTATATTATTTTTTGAAAATTAGGTCGTCTTTTGAAAATAAATAAACTAGATTCTTATTCCAATTCCCACATGACAGTTTCTAACTTCGTATGAAAAGTATTACTATACCGAAATAAACTCAGACACTTTCCTTGATTAATTCTTAATAATGGCAATATTGATGATGAAATCCCTCAGGATATTTTGGACATAATTGTATCAGCCCATACAAGAAGAAAATTGGCATTATTGAGTAATATTACTAAAATACTATGATTTTTAGATTTTAAATGATAGATAAGATAATAAGATAATTTTAAAAGAATTATTATTAGCAAATACAAAGCTTTGAGAATCATTTCTAAATCGGATGATTGTTGACCAACTTTAAAGAAGAGATATCAATTATCACGACACCATGTTCTATTATTTATGTATTAATTGGTTAAAATATATATACATTTAAATGAATTTCAATGTAATAGTTTTCCTTTTCTCTATCTACGAGGACAAGTCGTTTTTTTTGTTAAAACTTACCTACATTCTTTTAGTATTTTTTGTTGAAGAGAATTGATGATAAAATCAAAGAACACAAATCTTGGACGCGATTATAATTGGCATAGTATCATACCCTATTCAACTCTTATTTACCGACGCACTGCTGGGCACGTACAATGTACATCTCTTGGGAACAAGTGCGAGTTAGCGAACGCCATATTATTATTTTCTTACGAAAACTTACTAGGTTTTTTTGAACATGCAGGTTGCTCACAATATTTTCCTCCATCGTTAACAAGTGGTACTCATGTTTGCAACAATTCCCGCATGTAATGAAAAATATTTAGAGGTGCGAGTCTCAGGATTTGAACCCGATTCACTCAGTTGCCCAAATGAGCACACTACCACTGCGTTTTTTAATCAACTCTAGTATTGCTTACAATATTAAAAATACATAGGTTGGATTAATGCCTGGAATGATATATTATTACACTTATAGTTGAACTTGTATTTTGTAATTTAAAAAACAAATATTGTATAAAACGAGCAAGTAACGTAACTTCATTTGTATCTGACCTAAATAACTTCGAATGAAAGGCGAACGAATTTACAAGTTCGTTGAAAATTTTTCCATACAAGAAATTCTATTAAAAACTTTTAAACACTTTTAATTAAACGAAATAGTATAAATTGTTGATACTCTCAGAATCAATTTAATTTATATACTATGTACTTAAGAAAAATAAGACAAAAAAACAAAATCAACGAACTATTTTTAGTAAATAATATTTTTCAAACATCATTTTCTCTGGAAAATAAATTTCATTATAAGAGACTTAATACGTATTAATAAATGTCCAACAAAATTGCTTTTCTTGATATTACTTGTATTCTGAGAAGACTTGAGTCAATGATTGAATAAGGCAAGGCAATAAATCTGTTATTACTATTTATACTATTAAACCTATTTACATTTAATATAAATTTGAAAGTGTATTTTAAATTAATACTACAAACTTTTTTTTAAGTTCTCTTTGAACTTCTTTATATTCTCTGTATTAATTTTATATATTTTAATAGGATTACTTTTTGTATTTCACAAATTTAAGAACAGGTCTAGTTGTCAAGTTATGGGACTTCTGTTTTCTTATTGAAGTAATAAATAATAAAAAATCTTTTTGATTTTTGAGTCAAATTCCAAAACTAGATAATATTTCTAATTATTATAATATTCAGATATTTCAAATAAATTATTTTAGTAACTAAGAGTATTTTAATTTTCTTTTTTTTCTAAATTAAATAAGGTAATATCTGCGGTCATATGAAGTAAATAAAAAAATGTTTCTTTATAATAATGTTTATTTTATAAATAAAATACTTTTAATTCATGTAGTTCTTAAAAAATGTTTATCATTTATTTACAAAGACGTGATAACAGTAAATATCAGTATATAGAACAATCAGTGTTCCAAACATTCTTCAGCTTGTCTCACTTGGTGGTAGATAACTTCACTATTACTTCTAACCTCCTTCGCCTCCGGTTCGTCCCCGAACTGGTATCGCTTGGACATTACGTGAAATATTCCGACAG
Source organism: Boloria selene (assembly GCA_905231865.2). Classification (NCBI taxonomy): domain Eukaryota; kingdom Metazoa; phylum Arthropoda; class Insecta; order Lepidoptera; family Nymphalidae; genus Boloria; species Boloria selene. The sequence continues at coordinate 2,377,397 of HG993145.1, forward strand.
ATACAAACATCATGCCAGTGTATATAAACGATTGTGTTTCCTAAAAATATTAGTTTATATTCATTTATAAAATGTGAATTAGACGCCTTTTAAATATGTATATATTAATTATTGCACGTAAAAAAAAAGAAAATTAAATATAACAGAGAAGTTGAGGGCAAAGGTGGACTTATCTCTAACAGAGATCTCTTCCAGTCAACCTATGGGGTCAGAGAGTTTGTCAACTAGCAGGCCAAAAAGTGAAAGATCATACGAAAAAGACAACAACATTCATATAAAATACATAGTATATAATAAATAAAAAATATAATAAAATTCTAACTCAGTTGAATCTGTACATTGAATATTTTTTTAAATAAAATAAAAATAGTTTATTCGTAAACAAAATGTTTAAAATTTACAAAGAAGGTTGAAATTGCCTATTAAGTGTTAAAAAATACCTGTAACAGGCAATCTCGCTCTTCCATAGCCACATCATAAGTAACTTGTTATATCAAGTTTTACATTATTTATTAGTAAAAAAGTGTTTAATTTCTCTAATTTTTCAAAATTTATTTTAAAAATTAGAGGCCGTATCCATTGTTTTTAGAATTTTTGTCTGTGTGTCTGTCAAGGTAAGTATTACAAGCGACATATACATTTTATATTATACAAACTTTCATAAAATAATATGAATCTGATCGTAAAGATGACACTACAATATAAGTTTAAAATCTAAGATTTAGATTTAAGCAACCAGTAACTAGAACAACATAAATTGAAATAAAAATAAACAAAATGTAACTCACTTGTTTATAATTAACGAAGATTCTCGTTATAATGATAATGATAACGTTGCCGACCGCTTCAGTCATGAGCCACACAGCTGTCATAACTGCTTTCATACTGTCCGGCGCTTCTTTAAACGCGAACTCGTTACCCGTTACCGCAAATAACACCTGTTTCAAATTATTAATAAAATTGATTATATTTCTAAAAATATCGTTTTAATTTATGTTACTGCGAACATTTTGCTTATTTTAATACTGTAAATATAGGCAGTGGTAGCCCAGTGGTAACTTGCTTGGGTAATCGAGTGAAGTGGATTCAAGTCCGTTAGTTTTAATGTGCAAAACATTTCTTTCATGTTTACCACTTGTTTTACGGTGAAGGTAAACATCGTGAAGAAACTTATAAGTTGGAGAGAACCTAGCAAGTATTCGAAGACAGGTGTCAACTTAGGGTGGCCAGCGTTGTGGATTATGGCTGATATTGAAGGCAGGTCTGTGTCTAGCAGATAGAGCTGAATACTGTATGATTAATAATTGTGTTAAATGGCTTTGGGCGCGTTTTTCTCTTGATACATTTTATGGCACAATTAGGATTTGATTAAGAGTACTCTTTGTCACTATCCAGCCCTTCATCTATTTCCATATAAAAAATCACGCCAATCACTCTTTTTTTTGACGTGAAAGAAAGATAAAGAAGCAAACAAACTCTTTTACATTTATAATATTAGCACGTATGGATGATAACTAACAATATTCATATAACTCGGAATAATACAAGATACTATAGATGATTAGATCGATTTTCGAGCCGGCACATTAATACCTATTAGCACAATAGTAATTGCTTAATACGAAGATTCCTATTCAGGAATCGATTCCTTAACATTCTGTAAAATATGCATGTAAAAATCGAATATATCGTCTGGTTTCACGTCCATTCTTATTACTAATGGTATTGTTAGCCCACTGGTAAAACTCTCGCTTAGGAAACCGGGTGTAGCGGATTCAAATCCCGGGTCTCGCACGTCTGATAATTTTACATTTGAATAATTTTCAACATGATTAACACTTATCTTGCGGTAAAGCAAGAAAATAGCAACCAAGCAAGTCCTCAAAAGATATTTGCAGCCCGCCAATTCGCATTAGGCTTTATTTAGCGTGTTGGGCTATGGCCTGATGCCCCTCGTATTGAAAGGAGGGCTTTGCCCAACTCTAGTAAGGGTGGTTAAAAAGGCTCAATAAATTGCAATTGAGTATGCAAAAATGATATTGTATGAGTAAAAATTATTTTTTATTTCTAAAGAACCTGCAAAGTATTAATTATAAGTAGGTAATAATTTTCGAACAAATGTTTTAAGGACAACGACACATAACTGTACGGCAAGGAATGTAACTACCGTACAATGGTAGTTAAATGTACTACGTTAGTACCTACATAACAATACCTACAATGTAGGCTATTAAGTTTGTGAGTGTTAAGAACTGTCAAAGAACTAACTAGAAAACCTCTTCACATTCACAATTTAACGACAAGCATTGTACATAGAAAAGAAAATATAAAAAAATTATTCCTAATAATACTTTATCGAACTAAAACAAGACAAATCCTAAATGAAGCTTTTCCCTAAAGCTCCTAATTCTATAAAGCTGCTCTTAAATTAATTGATTGTATTGAAAAACCGTCTTAATTCGTCTCTGCGATACTTTCCTCCTTAAGGAGGACATTTTATGCTTTCTTACTTAGTTATTTATAGAAATGGTAAATATAAGAAACAACTTAGGTCAAAATAAAATAAATATGTACCCATATGAGTAGGAATGGGCACAATAAAAATTGTACAATTCATAATATTTTTATAAACATCTATATGTCAATGTCTATTCCCTACTCCATATAAGCAGATCCACAGGCAGTCACTAGTTTCATTTCAGTTATTTTAAGTTTAATTCAGACATCCTATTTAGTAAGACTCTACATGTTCAACGTAATTTAATTCACAGAAACACCCGTTTCTACGGAAAACTTCTAAACAAGCCGTGTACGACGTATGTAACCCTTATAGGCGCTTAGCAAAGCATTAAGCCGGGTAATGTCTGTCCCGGATTACGTTACCTTGCTTCTTAGTGTACGATATTTTGCGATAAACTTCCACCTTGTTTACAGTGTGTTGTAGATTTTATTTGGATAACAACGGGCTTGTTAATGTTAATGTAAATAATGGTATGTACATACATACATACATACATACATACATACATACATACATACATACATACATACATACATACATACATACATACATACATACACACATACATACAGACATACATACATACAAATGAAATTGAAATAAGTATCTGTACGTGGAATTAGTTTTTGTCATTCTTTAGATTTGATCACTAAAGATTAACGCGTATTAGGTTTTTAGTAATTATTAACTAGTCTACCTTTTGTAGTATTACTTAGAAAATAACATTAATTATATAATTATGTTATTTAAATTTAAATACAAGGACCAGAAACCCTTATTTTAACGCAATAATGGTTCTTAAATGTGTTCAACAAAATGATAACGTCGTCCTAATTAATCTATTAAAACCGAGCTTTTAGTATTTAAAAAGCTTTTAGCTAATAGCTGTACTCTTTTTTCATATTTAAATAGCTTATATTATTATGTTATAATATATGTATGTATGTATGTTTGTGAGTTTCTTTATTCCACCATAACTTCTAAACGCCTAAACCAATTTCGATGTATGTTGCATCGTTATTACTATAATGTTTTCTGCCTTAATATGTAACTTTTTCAGTGCCAACGGGAATTCAGATATAAAAAACTTATAACCCTTCATAAATACCTCCATAAATAGTCCACACTAAAAAGAAATAGATAAATAGTAAACAGATATTCTGATATATTATTGTCACGTTCCATGTAAAACATAAATGTAGACTGTAGACTTCACAAAATACAATCCTTTATTGGCAATAGGCGGTACCTATTGCCTGCGGGTATACCTAGGCACCAATGGATACAAGGGTCGAGCTATTGCCCTTACAAAATCGATGACCTAGGGCTTTTTAGAAAGCACGACTGACTACAATAAAAGTACAGGAGAATCACCTCTTTTAATTTTCTCTAAGTACTTACAACCATTAAGTTAGATAATCTAGATTCTAGACCAAACATAATCCGCCTTAATGTTTAATTTTGAATTGACACTATTTCTTGCTTTATTTTTAACTAACAACTACTCTCGGTTGTTGTTATATGCGCGGTTTTTAGGTATAGTTGATGAAATAACGTTGAATATTTTTTTAAATGTATATGAATACGCTCGAAGTCATGGATGCTGGGAAAGAAGTACACTTGCACTACCCTCCTTTGTAAAAATATTATTGGAACGACGTTCCTTATCGCGCATTGCGAAAGGGGGCTAGACGGAAAAAATTAAGACCAAAAGTTGTAACGACACTTTTTGCTATAGTTTTTTTATAAATCATGGTAAATAATTATTTTTACTTTTTATGTTCAAATTTTTATTTTTATCAATAAAAAATTATAAAAAATGTATACTAGAATAATTATTTTCTTTATACCGCTAATAGAACTTTAAATTAATATTTTTATAATAAGGAACTTCATTCTTACCCCGTGCCACGACACCAGTTTTAATTTGAGAATCCCACAACAAATTGTAACATTCGATCAGTTGTCTACAGACCAAAATACAGGCACCGGTCGAGTTTTTATAATAAACTTATGAATTAAAAATAAAATAGTATTAGTAAATGTTTAAAAGATATATTTGAATAAAGACAGTATTTATGAGATTTAAATAAACATTATTTAAAGTTAATTACTTAATCATTGAATAATAATAATGGAAATGAAATAAATTCTGTTTCGTTTATTCCCATGCTTGAAATATAATATTTATAGAAAAAGAAAAAAGTACTTTAAAATTGGCAAAGATATCGTTTAACATAAACGCAAAAGCAAAATTATACAAAACCTTTTACCTAAAATCCATTATCCAATATACGTTACGGCCAAACTTACGTCAACAGTACCTACTAATAAAACATTTCTATAAAAGTTGTGGAAAACACGATAAATCCATTTTTTTCTAAGTACAGCAAAAAAGAAATTCTTAATATAATTTTACTCATCCCAAACAGATTGACTAACATGTAAAGACATGAAAAAAAACTTTTAAGTATAAAAACATGTAATCGCTCTTTTGCCACTTTATAATTCACTTTCCAACCACCTAAACTTGGGTCAATATTTCCTCACATGCGACAAAACAGGTCAAAGCAATTTGCCTAAACCAAACATTAACTTGTTTTCTTTTTACCCGACTGCAGTAAAACGCAAACAAGGGTTATGTTTTTATATAGGTGATGTTTTCAGTCCGAATGAATCAAGTAAACTATAAAAAGTGAGATTTTTAAAATCACAATAATACATACAAGTTCTTTTTTAACATAATTCAGGAAAAGAAATTTTAAAATGAAAATAAAAATGTCTTAGTGACCAAATCTTAAAAGCTGTAATAAAAAAATACCTAACTTACAAAAATAAAAAAATGTCTGCATAAAAAGAGAATTAACATAATTCGATCAAGTTACGAAGGAAGGACGTGATATGTATAAGCTTAAGCATTCCTTAAATTTCAGGCCATAGTCCACGCTGCCCAAGTTCGAACGAACTACTTAAGTCTTTTGAAAACTTACTAGGTTTTTCTAGATATGCATATTTCCCTACAATATTTTTCTTCACCGTAAGACAAGTGGTAATCATGTTAGAAATGATTCAAACATGAAAACATCAGAGGTACCCCTGGGATTGAACTGTCTTCACTCGGTTTCACAAGCAAACGCGTTACCACAGCGCCATCACTATATGTTGTCATTATATAGTCAAATAAAGAACCTTTAAACCTCTAGAACCTTTAGAATATATAAATCAGTTACGTAAACTTACCTCAGCTGCAGAAATGATTACATACTGCGGCAACAATAACGCCATTGTTATAGAATTCGGTTCCGTTATCGTAATAACTTTTGCCCGCTGAAAAGAAAAGATAGATAAATTACTAGCGGTTGATGTAAAATTAAAAATTTGTAAGAGACAAAGATTTTTGATCTATTATTATAGATACCTACCATAAATATCGACATTTTATGAAAAATATTTTAATAAATGGAATTATTATAAAGGTACTTCTGAACGGGCAATATTTTTCTGCAATACAGTGGCCGGCAACATTGTGCAATATTGCAGAACTGTCTCGGCCATATCGGCAATCATGTTTGGTATGGCCGCGTATGGCCGATATTGCCGGACAATCGCTGAGCGATAGATTTTCTGCGATATTGTCCGACCAGTCCTAGACCAGACCTATTGTTGTTTCGGTCGCTGTCTATTGTTATGGCATAGTTGTCCTTTTCTACGCAACCGAAGTTTGCTGTGAGTGACGCCGTGATTGGTTACTATATTCTATGCTATTGTTGTTTTGTCAGTTGCTAGGTTACCTTGACAATAATATAATTGCAACACATTGCCCGGCCACATAATGCTCGGCCATTGTTGCAATATTTTTGTGATGACCCTAGAATTAGTTGCCAAAATTGCAGCCACAAATATTGCCCGTTAAGGCACCCTTAGAGCAACAAATTGAGAGATTGATGTAAATTCGTATGTCTTTATTCTTGACGATCAAATGCCGTTTGGTGGATTTCGATGCAATTTAGGCTAATCAGACATTTTTCTACATCAGGATCATATTTATTTATTTCCAAGTATAAAAGTAAAACATATATAATAATAAAACATAGACTTAAATACTTTTTATATCATTTGGGAAAGGATAGCGCCAATTTTGTAATATTATTATTAACTTACATAACCATTATCAGTTGTATCAATCACCACAGTATAAACGCCGCCATTATTCATCTCAATACCACTCAAAATTACGGAATCATTAACACGTATAGAATAAACAGACATAAACACTTCCGTTTGTTTATATTTATCATTTATATATAATTCTATTTCCTTACGCTTTTCATTGAATAGATGAATGTCAGACATGTTTACGCGGTGTGATGGGAGAAACCTAGAAAATGTTATTTTATTATAATATTATTAATAGTATTATTTTAATTTATCATCTAATGTAAGCATAGTTCTGAAAAGTAAATAAATAAGTTCAGTTTGTACTCTACTTGCTGTGACAACGGTAAGGGGTTCAAGTCCCACCGGCAGCATTAATTTTGTGATATATTTATAATATGCAATATTTAAAACATATTTATAGTTCCAACTCTCAACATTTTTATTATTATTTATTTATTATAAAATTTGTACGAAAATAGTTTCGTACAAACTTTGAGCTTTATTTTTCCTACCATATAACTTCAGTTAAGCTGAATCGACTTTAATGAAATGTCCACGGAATAGGTATATCATCTTTTATGTGGAAATGTCCCTATTGAATAAGAAATTCAGGCGAAACGGACATCACTTTCCATTTTCCTTATTTACCTCAGTCTATACGTCTTTCTTATGAAAGCTATAAAAACAATATTTAGTTTTTTTTACAAAAAAAAACATCAATTTCAATAAATAACAACATCGTGACTAAAACTCGTGTTAAAGTTAAGAAAACTTCGCCAATTATGATATTTTTAAATTCTTTTTATACTTCAAGGGTGATCCGATACAAAAATAAAAATAAGTATACAAAAGGATAAAATGTAAGATATAGAATTAACTTAAAAATACTAATGTTTACTTCATATACATAATACCATAATACTAGCATTTCCTGCGGCTTCGCACGCGTTCTAAAGACCGGAAACTAAATTCTTTCTGAGTCGCGCGGTATTATACCTCGCAGAACTAACGCCCGCAATCCCGTTTATAGCCTATAGCCTTCCTCGATAAACGGACTATCCAACACAAAAAGAATTTTTCAAATCGAATCGTTCCTGAGACTAGCGCGTTCAATCAAACAAACAAACAAACAAACTCTTCAGCTTTATAATATTAGTAGAGATAAGTATATTTTTACATGAACATCTCAAAAATGCATATAAAAATAAATTAAAACGCGAACTTACCTCACAACTGGTAGACCAGATTTACTTTTGTCTACATTTTCTTCAAATCTGAATACATTATTGCCATTGATATAAAAAGATACAGCCTTATTCTCTTTTAATGTAAACACTTCGTTACTGGGCTCAATACAATTACCGCCTATGGCAAGCTGTAGTTCTTCCATCTCTTTCACTCGTAAGTTCTTATTAGTATAATGTGAAAGAGAGGGAATAGTGTACATAATATTTTGTTCATCATTATGTATGGATATAGAACATGGGTTTCCGTTGAATATACGTAACTGCGAAAAGCCTGCCTGTGGTAGTTCTGGGTATGTTGTCTGTGAAATAAAATTAAATTAAAGTATAAAAATGGTAAATAAACCAAACTTAGGTAGGTACTGCTTTTATTTATAAAAATTTTTAAAGTTTACTTTTGTTAAGAAGGAAGGAAGGATCCTTGTTAAAGCTAAAAAGGGGCCCAGCATGTCAGATCATAAAATTATAAATGCAAAATATTCTTAGGGATGCTGAAGAGTGAGGCGAAGATAAGCCGTTAGTTCTAGTATAATAAACATGAAAAGTATGTATAGATAGGTACAGTTGTTTATAGTTACTCCTTCACGCAAAAACTACTAAACGGATTTTGATGAAACTTTACGGTAATATACATATAGATAATTTATATATACAATTGAAATCAATTATCAAGTGGTAGTGCCATGCTTGTTATCTTCGGGTAGCAACCGAATCGGCCGGCACGCCCCGTATAGTTCATTAGTACCACTCTCTCACAGAAGACCGGCGTGAAGTGGCAGCTATGCTGTCGCGTTTCGTCCGGTGAGTGAGAGTCCGGGAGGCCCACTCTCCTTCCCCCCTCCCTCCTCCCTTCATCCTCCGCCTTCGCTCCCCCCTCCCTCCCACTTCCCTCCCTCCTCCATCCCTTCCTTTCCTGAAAGGCTGGCAACGCATCTGCAAGCCTAGCTTGCAGATGTCGATGGGCGGAGGTGATCACTTCCCATCAGGTGAGCCTCCTGCCCGTTTGCCCCCTTTTTACCATAAAAAAAAAGCAATTGCGAGCGAAGTAACGGGAAAATATAGTATAAGGTAATAACTAATAATATAAGGTAATAACTAATAACACACAGCGCAGTATTAATACCGATTTTACAAACGTGTATGTAGCAGAAGCATGTAAGTAAGACGAATGAAGTAGAATTGCGATCTCGCGGAATGTCGTACGGTGTCAGTTTATTTAATGGAATCCCCAATGAATTATGAACAAGATATACTAAAGTACAAGTGCAATGGTAAGTTGATATGAAAATAAAGAAAAACGGTCACAGATGGTTTAAGAACTTAGAATTAATGAAGAAATGAGAGTTATAATGAGATACGATATAATGAGATACATGAAACACTTAGCGGCTCACTTTTGCTTCGCTTGGGTTCACCTATAGTGATAAAAAAACAGTCACCCTCGCTTCGCTTCGCGTCATCTATAGTTATAAAAAAACAAATCTATCCCTAACCGTATATTTTTCCGGTATACAAATACCTATGCGCTATTCCAGACTTATGTTATGTTTGTCTGTGCCAAACATCCAGATCCATTCAATTGTTCTGGCGACAGAACGTGATTAAGTCCAGATAGATTCTCATAAACTTTCACATTTTTAATATTATTAGTATAATGAAGTAAGGCTTCCTTCTCCAAAAGAAAAAAGAAACAAAGGATTTTTTGGAAAAGAAAGTGAGCGTTTTCATTGAACATGTCAACTAATTATAACACTCGCGCGTTCGAGTGTACGTCGTTACTAGTTACTTGAACTGTATTTATTTATTTTAGGGCGATAGCTAGAAAATTATGTGTGGCGGAAAAGAACATTATAATAAATAATAGATTAAGCAACTACGAAAGTAGTGTATTACAAATCCATAAAGCGTCTAGTAATGCTTGATCACTTCTACATTATTCATTTGATTGCTAATAAATTATTGTGCGAACCTGCAAAGATTTCTGATGTAAGTAATCAATGTAGGATTAGTAGTGCGCGAGCGGAATCAAACTATTTTTCTTTCATTCGTCACTACATAATATAAAATAAATAAGCTTCCCGCTGTCTGTATGCTTAGATATTTAAAAATACGCAACGGATTTTGATGCGGTTTTTTTAATAGATAGAGTGATTCAAGAGGAAGGTTTATATGTATAAGCGGAACCCGTGGCTACGCTCGCGCGAAATCTATTGACGAAGAAAGCAAGCCGAGCGAAGCGAGCCAAGCGAAGCGAGGGTGAGGTGAGTCGTTAGTCTAAATAAAGCTATAACTTATAAGTAATCTATGTGATTTACTAGATTTATCTGCTATTTGTAGAATAGATATTCATGAATGAATATTACTGCGGAATCGTCCATAGAATTTTATGGTTTTGACCGTATATTATGTTTTTTTTATATTTTTGGGAAACATACTTTAGGTACAGTTTTACTCATAATTAATAAATTATATAAAAAACACAAAACAACGAAGTTTTTACTTAAAAAAGGTACGAGCATCTACATTTTAAATAGACAAATAGCTATTCTAACTTTTTGTTTTATTAATTATTTTTATTTAGCCAGAATAGCTCGCAGATGGTAGATTTTTTACTACTTACTTAACACTTATCGTCATATTTTGGACAAATCACACAATATCTTTATAAATTGTAGCCTATGTATAAGCTACATTTCTGATGTATAAGCTACATTATTCTAAAGTTTCATTAAAATCCATTCTGTAGTTTTTATGTGAAAGAGTAACAAACATCCATCCATCTATCCATACTTACAAACTTTCGCGTTTATAATATTAGTATAGATAACATATTAAAAATAAAAACATACCTTTATATAAATCTCAACTAACGCAGAAGCTATAAATGCGACTCCCGCTAGCACACCTCCTAACGTTAATTTGTGAAGAGGATTAACCAAAATATTTCTGCGCCCTAAATATGGATAAATGTACTAAAAATAAAAAATAAAGGATTTTTTATAAAAGTATTTATAACAACTTAAAATATTCTTTTCACTACTCAGGCTTACTATTTGTGGAAAGAATAGATAATTAAAATTCATTTTTCAGATCAGTTAATTGAGTCATATAGTAAAAAAACTAACATTGAGTTTTACACAATTGAGTTTTAATAAAAAACAAATCAAACCTCAATAACAGGTTAATTTCTTTAAAATTATCGATTTTATTTTTGACTAGGGACTCATGTTACAGTTCGCTTCGCTCGGGTTCGTCCCTAGTCGGCGTTTTAATTACCGGAACTTCTTACTTCTTCTTCTATTTGGAAATAAAATTATGATTCCGCTCAAAGAAATAAAAAGTACCAAGGGATGAACTCGGGCGAACTGAGGGTCGTTCTAATATAAAAACTGCTTAAATTAACGACTATTGTGACCTACCTTTTGTGAGAGCGGTATAAGAATCAGTATACAAATCGGCGCGAACACTTGTAACTGATCTGGCTTAATCGTTACAAACCCTAACCGACCGTCCATTTTTGAGGCTTGCAATGTCCATCTGGAACCCTATAAGAATAATAATTATATTAATATGTTAGGACATTATGACAGCACATTTTATTTAGTTCTATGGTAAACTACTGGAATAAAAGCATTCGTGTTCATCACACAAATCAAATAAGTACCCCCAGTGGGAATTGAACCCGCTACCTTCACAGTAAGTAAGATCGATACAAACAGAGTCAAACGTGTTGTAAAAAACATTGGTATGAAAAACATTCTATTACTCGCATCAATAATGAAAGCTTAGTAAGTCAATAGTAGTGCTTTATCTATCTACAATTCCGGACAGTAAGGCAAGCTTTATAGTGATTTATTGCCGGACATATTCTCAATATCAGATAATAAGAATCAAATTTTGGGAATATTTGAAATTTTCTATACTACATTATATTTTACTAATAGCATTTACAAGTATTTTCGAAGCGAACGACGTGTATCCTCATGGAATAACAATTCATTTTAAATGTCAGTACCCAAAAGCCGCCGTTGTACGCCACTAATTGGAACTACTACCGACGACAGACGTTGTAGTACAGTGCCAGATAGATACATGCTACACTGCACAATCTTAAGGTTAAAATCTAACTATTATTATAACATACAATATTAAATAAAGACAACCAAACTACATTTTGCTTAGTGTGAGTGCGATATATCACTCTGATTAATTCTAAAAATAATTTACAGGTTTGCACATTAATTATCTATAAAGCTGATACTAAATATTATAACTTATTGTAGTTTGAAATAAAATCTCCAAAAATATTTCTTAAATAAAAAATAAATTAACCCATTCTAATTAAGAGCGTGATCAGGATCGAACTTAAAATTTAATTTTAAAACTTAATAGGATCTCTCAGACACGTTTCTTAAATGTTTCACCATCTTAGATAGTGCAAAACGGTATTTATGTTAAAAAATGATTTGCACATCTAAATGAAAGAAATTCAAGGGTCCCATTTGTTTGGAAGCTAGTGTGTGTTGTGAACTACCACAGCTATCCTTTCTTCTATAAACTTTATATGAGACCGCGTATTGATTAAATAAAGAAATTAAACGAACTGTTAGCGAATTTTTGCAGTGAATTGGACTCAGCCCAAAAATTCTAGGCCTCACTTTCATAATTGTGATTGAATTTAACTAAGGGATTTTTATAAATAGTAATACTTTCTTAGGTTTACGCGAATATTTAACATTATAAATGAAATTATCTTTTTTATTTTGATTTTTAGTTCCCGACGTTTCGAATGCTTTACAGCAATCATAGTCACGAGAGAAACTCTCCTAAAAGATAGTTTAATTTATAAATATAGTGTATGTTAATACTTTTATGTATACTTATTATTTTTACTTACCAATTGATCAAGAAGTGCATAAAACACTGGCAGCACAGTAAACAGCATCAAAATCGATAAAGTTTTCTTCACATCCTTTATGAACCGCTTGTCATATTTGTGTTGCGTGCTGTCCAACCAATGAGATAGCTTTTCAGTTCTCTTTTTTGTAACTAAGTTTTTTATTCCTAACTGAAATAAACGAAATGGCCGTTTGTATTTAAATGGCGACTCATCATCGTTCCGCTTAAGTTCAGCGCTAGGTACGTATTAGCGGATAGTATAGATTTTCACGCAGTACAAAGTTAACCATCTATTTCCACACCCATCAAACCTGTCAAATGGATAGACGGACAGACAGACAGACATACAAATATTCTAAAAACTATAGACTGGCAGCTGTATCGATAATAATAATTATTTTAATAATGTTATCCAAAAAATATCTTAGTACTCGCTAAGATTCGAATCAGAATTTCTTTATTTGTATAGCAATCTTATATTATTATGAACGTACTTCTATTTTTTCATATCTTAGTCATTACATTGTTGGCTTAGGTAACTACTTCTTCTTGCGTAAAATAATATTGTAATTCAGTATAGTAGCGAATTACAATCTGAACTTTAATTTCCTATATTATGAAAAATTGCTATAATATAAAAAATGTTGTTCCTTTTTAGTTTTGCAATATCATAATTTCAAAGAGCAAGCAATATATTATCACTTATATCATCCACATACATATATAATTATAATTACATTTTGTACCTTTACGTTTGTTATCTTTCAGCGAAAACAAAGTAAAATTCTTATACCATTCCATTAATATTTAATAGAGTTAATAAAATCTTAATTTATATTCCCTTCTTACTTTATAGTTTATACCCTTTGTTTAATAAAATCTTAGTTTGTGTAGTAAATATATTGATGTCGACATTTGCTTTACAGAGTGATGGTAAATAAATTGGGTAAATCAAACGACATATAAGTTTTAAGTGGGCGTGAATAGGGAAATCCGATATTATAAGGGAGAGGGAAAATTCTTAGGTGTAGCGAAACCGATATCGATAAAAATAAAAATGCATTATCGGGTATTAAAATTTTTGTTGGATGGATTATAGTCTGGAATAGCCCACAAATTACTTTTTGTTATATCAAATATACGGTTCCTAAGGAATAGTATTGTTTTTGTTTTTAACTAGAGAAGTACCTAAGCCAAGCGAGAGTTAGTTGCAAGTTCTAACATTACACAAAGCATAAACAAAAACACAAAATTTTCTATATCAAATATATTTTATTTTATAGTTGGTACATACTTCATCATCATCATCATCAGCCCTTTTTAACGTCCCACTGCTGGGCACGGGCCTCCCTCAGTACGAAGGTGATCAAGCCAGTCCACCGCGCTGGCCTAGTGCGAGTTGGCGGACTTCACATGTCTTTCGAAAACTTGCTAGCTTTTCTCAGACATGCAGATTTCCTCACGATGTTTTCCTTCACCGTAAGACAAGTGGTAATAATGATAAAAATGATTTGCACATGAAAATATCAGACGTGCGAGACCCGGATTTGAATCCGCATCACTCGGATATTGCCAAGCGATCGCATTACCGCTGGGCTACCACTGTCATACACTCTCGTACTTATCTATTTAATATTTACAACAAATGACGTGAGTAGGTACAACAAATATTTACCAACACTATCTATACTAAAACCGTTATTTTTATATAAGAAATTAAATTAAGTTTTTTAAACTATTATATGAAACTATTATAATTAATATAATTGATTGAATATAGAATAGGTACATAGAAAATTAATAAATAAAAAAGCATACATATTACATACACACATAAGTATAGGTATATATAAATAAGTACATACGTTGCGACATTAACATACAGCGCCATCTAGTTCCGTAGTAAGTTATGAGGCTTGTGTTTTGGATCCAGATAGTTGAGTATATTTTATATATCAATGACTGGAGTACCAACATTTAAGCATAGGTACTTTATAAAAGGTACCAACATAAAATATACCGTTGATATATGTAGGGCACATAGCGACATTAAACAAAACAATTTCTTTGACGTGACAAACAAATATAATGATATCACACAGATTCTCTCACAAGTTTACTTACGGAAACGCATTTAACGAAATCAAACAACATGTTTCCCTCCGGCTTCTTCATTACGTAACTATTCTTCGCACTGACGAAAATTACTACAAAATAAAATATTTTGGTAATCATAACATATATATGTAGTAAATGACATTAGGTACATATGTATAGTAATATTTTTTTTCGTTATTAAATGTAAAGTCCAATCATTTGGTAGACTTTTTTACCTGCTCAAAACAGACAATAGGGCCTATTTAAGATAACCTGTGATAAGGAAAACCTATGAAAAGGGAACACTTTGCACTTCACTCCGCCTTAAAACCCTTTGCACTTCACCCCTAATCAAACGATATGAGAAAGAATGTTACAATTTTGGCCTACTTTTAAGACAAAATACAATACTTTTTATATTTATCGTATATTCTACATGATATCCTTTCATATTTTGGACATATGTTTGAATAATATTATGTACCTATTTCTTTTATTCATCGGACTAATATACAATGGAAAAGAAATCAGTTCAATAAGCAGTTAAAATGATTTTAAAGTTGGTGTTCGCTTTTAGCTAACATTAATTAAAGTAAATACATTTAGTAACATTGAATTACACAATATAAACAATCATTGATACTAAAATTCTTTGACATTGGTTTCAAGACCACATTAAGCAAATAAATCTTAAATCTATATTTAATGAATAAAAGACTAAGTGAAAGATAACACACATCCTAAAGCATGAAGTAGGAACATGATCGTTCGTACGTATGTAGGTTGTTTTGTGGTAGTGCACATTAAAGATTCCTAAGTTTATACCAAAATATTTGGCTTTGAAAGTGTTATTTGACAAAGGCGAGACTAAAATGTGCTGCATTCTAAATAGAGTTAGGAAAATATCTAAAGGAAAATGTAGCAGATTGTGCTGTAGCTTAACGACCTGGTAGAAAAACTAACTACTTGGCTTAACTATTAAAATGGATAAAATATTCACAATGTAAGAAAAAATTCTTAAAAAAATAAAAATAAAAGTTAATTAAATTGTATTGAATATGATATTGGATATTGGATTATACTACTCCAAGATATTCCTTTATCTATTATTGAAATATGAATTTACGTTTTTAAAAAGAAAGCAAACCATTTTCATCAAAATGGCGAAAGAAAGGTACCTATATCGGCCAAATTTGCTGTGGCCAAATATCAAATAATTTTTATTGCTTCATTTATAGGTTTAATTTTTGTGCGGAATCCTAATACCTACATTTTGTGAAATCTCTTATTTTTCAGAGAAAGTCCTGTCAAAATCGGCACCCGCTTTATAGATAAGGCGGGACAGGTCGACAGACAAGAGTTTTTTATATTATGTATAATACGTTCATATTATGAATTTAATAAAAGGTTGGGATAACCTTCCGAAAAGTGCATGCCTTAGATCGATATGAAATTTGGTATAATAACGTATTTTAAACCTCCTAATCACGAATATCATAATGAAAATTGGCGCAAACGCCATTTTGAATATGAAAATCGAAGAAGAAAATCTTTTCGTTCAGTGTGCAGATCGTGCATTTCTAACCGATTTAAACTATTTTAACTTTCCCCAGAAAGGGTAACAAACATACACTTTGACTTCATTTGTGTTATGAATCTTTACGAACACGTAGAGTCTATGAAATACTTTGAAATGTCCTTGAAAAGTAACTTGGCAAATGTAGATTTATATCTGACACTGACCCTGACAGAATAAGGCGGAAAAATAGTTAAAAGTAAATAAAATCTCGTTATATTTGACAAATAAACACAAAAAAATACTTTTTCGTACCGAAATAGAAGGCTTCTTAGATAACGGAGAGGTCGTGTAAAATTAAACAACGATCACTTGTTTATAAAATTTACGTAAATGTAGGTAGATAATATGTACATAAACGTAAATATATATTTATCATTCATTAATAGTAATGCGTAGTTATAAATTAATTAAATGTTTCGTTTATGTTGAATCAATGGTACGAAAAATGAACCAAGAGCGTGTCGAGCCAAGCAAAATGTAGGGTTCCGTAGTTGCCTATTGCAGTAATGTGGACTAACCAGAAGGCTTTTTGATTTTCATATGTTATACCTAACGTAAAAACGGTTTCGGTGGTTACTTTAAGTAATAAGTATATCTACATATTATTTTATTTTACCACTTTATATATTATAATTTATTAATAATCTTCGATGGCCGTTCAAATTAGCCGAAAATCGTATTTTTGATTAAGGAGTATAAAATACATAAGTAAGAGACTTTAGTGATTTTAAAATATTATCGTGTCTTTTAAAAATGAATTTGCCAAGTCATTGTTCTCTCTGTCACATTTATATTTGCATTTAATTTAATCATACTTTATCTTTTATTTGTAAACTTAAATAGTCAGACATTATTACAATATCAACATGTACTGTTAGTACGTGGCTATATGTGTTTGTCTGTTCATGTATATTTAAAAATAGGTGTAGCGTCAGCGAAGCTATGGATTTAAAGCCAATAAATAAAATTTCTACCTCCTACCCTCCTTTTTTGATGTCGGTTAAAAGTAGTCTAAGTTATGCCTTTTACCATTAGCTATCTGTGAGTGAAAGTTCCGTCAAAATCGATCCAGCCGTTTCAGAAATTAGCCGGAACAAACAGACAGACAGACAAAAATTTACTAAATTGGTTTTCACACTCCAATTTTATTTATATGTATAAATGTATAGATAAGTAGATAATATATTAAAAGCAATAGAAAAAGATAACTCACCTATAGACATTAACACAACCAATCCTGGGGCGCCGAAAGCTAACGAGTAACAGTCTTTATCCCCAAAGCAGTGCACATCAGATCTCAATATAGGCGATACCGTCTTCGCAATGAGACTTCCAGTGCATATATTGAAGTATAATATGCTAAAATATAGAGCTAATTGCTTTTCTTGCCGCGGAAGAACGAACTGGTCCCCACCAAATGACGTAACGCAAGGCTTTATACCCCCCGTACCCAAGGTTATTAGAAATAGACCTATTATGGTCCATAATCTAAGGGAAAAAAGAAAATTTCTAGATTAAAAAGAAATGTATGAAAAATATGTGAATAAAGCTTATATTAAATTATAATATAATAAAATAAAAGTTATAATAATTATGAACGTATATTAAATATTATTTATATTATAGAATTTACATTTTAATATTGTACTTATAATGAAGGCCTTGTAAATGCAAAAGGCCTTAAAGCGATATATTATGTACTTGCCTACGTAATTTCAAGAACCAAAATTTATACAACAACTTCAACATGAACTTCATATTAATTATGAATATTTTTATATTATTTTGGTGGTGGTACCAGTGGTAGCATGCTAACTTGGGAAGTCAAGTGAAGCGGGTTCAAGTCCGGGATTTTGCAACCCTGATATTTTCATAATCATACTCTTATATTCATCAACTTTCAAGTTTGGTGAGAGTTTTTGAGTTTTATTTAACAATTTATTTCTATATCATTGTAAAACTTACAGGTAAGTGGTAATCGCCTCTTAAAAAGCCCGTTTGTATATCTTTTAATACTCCACTCGATTAATTCAGATGAAAACATTTAAAACTTTTATCTTTAACGATATTGCTCGCGTTCAAAATTAAAAACAAGACAACTCATATTCTCTGGTCGAATAAGCCCTTTAGTAGATATTTACAAGGGAATATAGGGTTGCCTATACCTACGTACATACATACAGGTCTAACACATAACCATCTTTAGAACTTCTCTGCAGTTGGGTTAAAAAAACAATAAGCCTACCAATTACATAAAGTTATATATAACTAACTTTTAGGAACCTACATTTTAAGCCGTTTTGACCGTAATTAATCATGTCATAATTACTTCAAACCGAAATGTTGCAATTTGCCCAAACTAATTAGCAACTTTTGCACAACTTCATTTAGAAATATAATCTGATTAATTCTGACATGTTTATTAACTTCTAAATTATAACTGGTACAAATTGGTGATTATGCTAAACATGAGGTTTCGAGTACATACATATAAGTAGGCACATGGCGGAATTAGATACAAAAAAAAGGTCGTGTGTACAAAGTACACATGTCAGAAGTAAAACTTGAATTTAAATTAAGGCTAACTCTTCCCCGTCTCTGAGTGCCTGGTACTATGGACTTATTTTTTCGTTTCATCGAGTTTGAAATCACAACGGTTCTAAATTCACTTCAAAAATATAATTACAAATAAATTAATAGGTATTTTGTTTGGCAATACCACAAAATGGCGGGAAGCTGCATTGAGGGATATCAGCACTCTTTCTTGCCTTCCCTTGCTTACCTTGTCATTCCCATCTATACCTGAGTGACCTGCATACCATCTCAGGGTAACTCTGTTGGATGTGCCCAGGACATTCAGATTGTCCATGCAGTTCTTAACAAACTTTTAGTTGGCCTCAAGAGAGTCACTTGCTTTGCTTGCTTTAGTGAACAGTGCTACTTGGCTTTATGAGTTAATGTAGATGTTTTGGTTTCAGAAATATCTTATACTATACAAGTCACACAGCAATACTTTATTATTTAATATGTGCTACTGCAGATACGAGGATCCTTGGTTCGTGTCCGATCAAATACAAGATTAATTGTTCAGATTGACGATGTTATACCTCCGAGCATTGGAAAGCACCTTAAGCCATGACACGTCATGGGTTCTGCCCCTGATCTTTGATTGAAATTGTCAAATGACGTCCCCACCAAAAAAATCGCACTGTATTGTCATATTTCCTTAGATGGCTAATTATTATAAGCCACTCTGGCTGAAATCTGTTTAGGTGACAAATAATACAATTTCTTTAATAATAAATAACTCACCGCTTAGAGATATTAAGAGCAGGTATCGCAGTTACAGCAACAAGCATGTTCCCAGCCGCATATATAAACATTAGGTATAAAATTGTTCTGGAATAAACACGAAAATAAACCAAAAATCATTTTTCCGCCTCTATCCGGTAAATACTTAAATTTATATGTAGGCATGCATGTGGTATGCGTACTCTTTTTTGTTGAAGTCTGTTTTTAAGTTCCAGTTCAAAGCTTACTGAAATACTGTCTGGCAAATCAAATCAAATAGTTACTCAAAAGCTCAAACTCACAAGCAAACAGACAGAAAGACATTTATGTTATACTATGATTTAGCAAATCCGAAGCCGCGGGTTTCGCTACTTAAAATAAATACAATTTCCTAAATAAAAGTAGTCTAAGTTACTCCTTATAACATTAGCTATATGCAAGTCAAGGTCCCGTCAAAATGGGACCAGCCTTTTTAGAGATTAGCCGGAACAAACAGATAGACAGATAGACAGACGACAGAAAAATAAAAATTTTAAAAATTGTTTTTTTTGATGTTAGAACCCTATATTATACTTTCAGTTGTGTTTCCTGAAAAGCTGATAATTTGAAATTAAAAACAGCCACTTCGATTTTATTTATATGTATAGATTTTATACCTACTTTTATAAAGTACGTTATTTGTTACGTGAAATATTAAGTTTAAGATCAATACAAAATCGATACTTACCTAAATTTCCCAAGATAATTGTCAGCGAGGATTCCGCCCAAGATTGGGAAAAAGTAACAAAATGTACTGAACACATGATATATTTCTGTCGCTTCTTCGTCGGTATAGTTTAACTTACTTCGCAGATACAGCGTTAGAAATGCTAAAAAATATTTGGTTCATTGTCAAAAAGTTAATTAGTAACGATATTAAAAGCCCTTTATTACTCGTTCTAAAATTAATTTATTTTTGTTTAAGGCTTTAAAGTGTGCTACTCGTAATTAAGGACATTCTTTATATCAATTTCCTTTTCTTTAGTAGATCATACACCACGCTGGCCGGATGGAGGTATACATATTAGCGGATATACGAATAGGTATACATACGTAATTCCTCCAACATGAGAGTAGAGAAATTATACTCATTTCAGGTTGGATCAAGTTCAAGATATTTAACAAAAAAAGAGTGTTAACTAAAATTTATATTTTTTACTTAGGGAAATGTCTATAAACTACAAAAAAAGTAAGATTTTGTTATTTTCCCCATTATAATTTTATTTAATTTCCACTTAAACTGTTCCGGGAACAAAATAATAAATTATAATAAAATTACGTTTAATAATTTTCACATGAGCGATACGATTCCAATAAAACAGATTAACAAATGAAAACGATATAAATAAATAGCTATTTTAAATGAAGTTTAAATTAAAACGCAAGCAGAATGCTTAATTAAACGTTTACTGTTGCATACATAATAAAGAGCCAAGTGACCCAAAAGGAACTAAATGAATGATTTAAGTTCTGATTATTTTTTTCTCAACTCTATTTCTCATTACAAGTTAAAGAAGGTTGTACTAGCGACTCAACCTCATTCGTCCCTATAAGTAGGCACGTTTTAAGTTTTTTAGGCGGAAAATATTATTTTTCTAAAATATAATATATATATTATATCTTTATATTTATCTATTAAGTAACCTAAATTTCTGCTTATAAATAAGCTATCTGTGAGTGAAAGTCTCATTAAAATCAGTGTAGCGGCCTAGCCGTTTCAAAGATGAACCAGAATAAACATACAGGCAAAAATGTATGAATGAATTTGAGTACGTTTTCAACGCTATTATTATTAAAATCTAAATTGAAACCCAATTGCGCAATAAAATTTTGATTTGATATAGTCAGTAGTTAAAACTATGTTACTAAAAAATTATGGTCTATGCTAATAATTATATAAACTGTAAAATATAATAAAACATACTAATAATAACTAAAATATAAAAAATTATATACGGCATAAATAAAATAAAATAAAAATTAGCTCACCTCTCATACCAGAATAAGAAAACCTCTCGCAAAATTCCGCAAGGATTATTATTATTACAATCCTTGGGAAGCGCTCTTTTACCTAAAAAAATATTTGAATATGGAAAATGAAAATTGTAATTTTATTTTTTAATACTTTTAAAAAGACTATTCAGCAACCTGATCACAACTATTTTTACAAAAAAAATTAAGTATTATAAATACGCTAAGATTACACATGAAAGATGTGAAAAAAAGGACTGCATACGAATATACATATTATTATGTTATTGGAAAAGTCTAGGTCTACAAAATTTTAATTTCTTCACTACTATGAATTTCTTAAGAATGCTTTTCTTTAACTTGGTTCTTAATTATTTTTCTTTGTATAGTTTAATGTCGATTTTGCGTTAATGACAACAAAAACATACTTTTTTAAAGTATTACTTTCAAAACTACATAATTATAGCACAAAAGAATGAAATACGCTTAATTAGCTTTGTATGCAGCTCTTTTTAAAGTCCCTAGGCACGGGCCTTCCTTCAATACATGTTGAAAGTCCACCACGCTGCAACTGGCCAAGTGTGGGTTAGTGGACTTCACATGTCTTTCAAAAACTTGCTAGGTTCTCTCAGACATGCAGGTTTCCTCACGATGTGTGGTTCCTTCACCGTAAGACAAGTGTAAATCATGTTAGAAATGATTCGCGCATGAAAATACCAGAGGTGCGAGACCCGGATTTGAACTGGTTATTCTAAGCGAGCGCGTTACCACTGGGCTATCACCGCCTCCATTTCTATTAAATAATTAGCTTTAACTGGATAATAAACACGAAATAATAACTGTTATTCTTAATATAAACATAGTTAAACACTTTTTACAAAAAAATTTGCACTTTCACGATCAGTAAAACCATACACTCAAAGATAAAAATTTCTTAAAACCAACCGAACTTGACGTCTCCCCATTAACACTTTTAAGATCCTTACTAACTGCCATCTTACTCATAAGTACAAAATATTGTAAACTATGACTAGGTCTTACTTGTGAATTTATATCTTTTGCTAAACAAATAAGACAACATTATGACATATTATAAGTATATCTTATTTAACGCAAAAGTGAAACTGGTCAAGTTCGAGTCTGACTCGTACACCGAGGGTTCCAGCGTATACTTATTGAATGAAATATGAATTATCACATCTAACTCATTGTAACGAACTAGATTGTGTACACACTTTTTGCATATAAAAGTGTCTATCTTTATTTTATAGTAATTCAACCACAAAACCTTGTAACGTTTCACATTAGACCGTTCCTAATTTGAATTATAAAAAAAAATCGGCTTTAATACATGGATTTTTTATTAAGAAGTAAGTATTCCGGGTACACCAACGGTACCCTAATGAATCTATAAACTAGCATCCACCCCCTTCTTTATCTGATTAAGTTTCAGAATAATAGAGATTGTCTAATGATAACTGCTAGGTAGGTACTAATAGCATATATTAATAAATATATTACTTATGTAAAAATATATAAATAATTTTAATCCAGTTACTATCTAAAATATACTCGTACATAGGTTTATCTAATAATAAATAAATAATCAGTTATTATAACATTTAGCAACTCGCCCTTGTTATTAAACACTAGGTACGTTTTGAAGGTTTAGTATATATTCTGTACTATCTTATCAGAAATGAGATATTTTCCCGCAGTAAAAAATATTCTATACGGTTACTGGAATTCATATCATGACACCAATTTTCATCAAAATATGTCCAAGGCTTTTCTTGTGATGCGCTCCCAGACAGACGGACCTAGATGCAATATATTTCAATATGGTTATAATAAATAATTAATAAATACATAAATATGTTGGGACATTTTTACAACAACGCCATCTAGTTTCGTGGTAAGCTACGAGGCTTGTGTTACTGATACCAAATAGTTGATAAAATTATAAATAAATTATAAATTATGAATATAAATTTAATAATATAATTTATATAATTATATATAATTATTATATAAATTCGTGATCAACAAATGAATGCCCCCATCGGGACTCGAACCCGCGACCGCTGGCGCAGAATGTAGGTTCACTGCCAACTGAGCCAATCAAAATTTAATGTATAGATTCAACTCGAAGTCAGAGTTTTCTTATATACCTACCCATTAGCGGATTAACCATAGTAGCAAGAGTAGCGATTGCTACGGGCCCCGCGCATGAAGGGGCCCCGCACATTTAAGCCCAGCCATCTCTGCCTAAGCGTAATTTTTTGAGTGAAACTTATTTAGACGTAGTATATTAGTAGGAAAAGGTGTAATGTTACTTTTTCCTACTAACACAATCCACGTCAGACAATTAATAACCGATTACTTCAAATTCTTGGCGAAAATAAAACACAGAATTTCAAACGGTAATGGCACAAGTTCTACGAAAAGGTGCTCGTATAAATGTGTAGAAAGTAAAACAAACCCTATTATTTGTGGGACAACAGCACATTATTTTTGTTATATAGATATTAATGCAATAAGGCGGTAGTCGCTAAATTTTTTGGTAAAACTCTTTATATGTTAAGGAATGAAACCGTATGGGTTCAATCTGTTGGCCGTGTTCCCGATTGAAATAACTTGAAGATTGACGACACCTATATCATCTAGAGCTCGAATTGTCTCAATCGGGATTGCATCTTTAACCGGTAGCTTTTCCATTTTTAAGGTGTATGATGGCAAATCTGACTTCAGATTTGAGTATTTTTGGTGTTCTAATTAGGTCTCTGTATTAGGAAAGTTATTTGACTGATTTTCCTTGATCAGGGACTTGGCATTGGACTGGATCTTATTTTATGATGGAGATACCTGGACCTATGTCTGTTAGCGTGAGCTTCGATTTCTTCATATATTCTGTACAGATAGGAATTCTAGTCCTGCCTGAATCCAGTTTGGATTTGTGCTAAAAGCTTATTCAAGTCATCTGCCCCTGTTGCTTTCAATGTGCGTGTTCATTCAACTAGTTGCAGCGAGTTTTTAGTCATCCAGTGTTGTCGCTTATATATGTTACATTTGGTGGTTCAGAAGCCGCAACAGACTCTATAATTAACAATTGCGTTCGTACCGATAACTCGCCAGGTGCATTTTCGCAGATTTTTGCATCGTCCAATTCGTACCTAATATGTTTTGCAGCAATGTACTTTGAGCTATCTTTAATATCGATTTTCTTCTGTTTTTAAGTTCAGGTCGTATTTAGTTTTAGCTTAAACTTCGATATCAGCAGTTGGTGGTCTGATCCACAGTTGACTGCGTGGTTGGTGTTGAAATAGGCTTTTTACTATCCCTAAATCATTTTCAGTTGAAAAATGTACGAGCACGTTTCGAAGTTTTCTCTAATTTTCTCTATTATGGACTTTTGTGTTGATAGTCTACAGTTCTGAATAAAACTCCTCTATGACTTCATTACTGGCAGTGCTGGTGAGACCATATACTTGCACGATGGTCTTGATGTTGATAGTCCGGTTATTTATTGCTTTAAAGCCGATTACGCTAGTTCTCTGAAGTGCGGGTATTAAGTATTAACAGAGTAACTCCATTTTGGCTGCTGTTGCCATTGCCAGAAAAGTAGATGGCATAGGATTCAGAGAAAATATCAATTACCTTTACAATGAGTTTTACCGAATACACAGATGTTTCAGCCGCAACGAGTGATCTCTGTCTCCAATATTTGAAGTTTCCCGAGGCTAAGTAAGCCGCTGTTGAATTTGGGAAAACTTAGAAGATATTCCAGTAGCTAAATTTCCACAGGGAGCCTGGTCGTCTGCTGCCCTGTGGCCGGTAGCGCATGTCCCACCGTTTACCCCGGAAGCAAGGCGGCGATGATTGCTAGGTAGATTGCGTGGCGTTCATACTTTCTTGGAAAAAATAGTTGCATTGGTTTCCCGTTGCTTTCCTTAGTAATCCTTTTAAAGGTTTTTTAGACCCTAGGCTGTTGAAACCTTCCAGGCTGCTGAAATCTTCCAACCAGTGGCCCTGCACGGTGTTACGGAATAAGTGGTTATTCCGTAACAAATCCGTCGCCAGAGTAGGAGGAGGTCACCACGTTGAGGTGAGGTTGACTTTGGAGGCCATGTAGACGCTATTGTAGCCCCTTACCTCTTAAGTAGTAATCTACTGTACTGTTAAACACCCACAAAATTGTAACTTAAAGATGGCAAATCAGTATTGAATATTTTTTACCACTTTATAATTACGAAACCATAGCGGATTAAGGGCCCCTCAAAATAGTTTGCTACGGGCCCCGCGCATGCTTAATCCGGCACTGTACCTACCTATATAGATTACGTTTAACGTAAATACTGCTGAAGAAAACAAAACACGTTGACTGTTTTATTAGCCTGAAATTGTCAACATTAGTGTAACCTTAACTCATGGTTATTGTCCGTGTGTCATGCTTTTAGTTTGCTTCTGTCTCAGACTTAGAATTAGGGCGTATTTACACGAAGAGGTTTGTTTTCGCGATTCGAAAATACTAATATTAAAAAGTATAAAAAAGTGTGTTTAACTAAGTATGTTATTTGCACGGACGCACGTAAGATCTTCTTTTACGTTTGTTTTGGAGCATTTAAATTAAAGCTGGTTTTTGAAATACAAATTTTATACTTGACTGAGGGATAAGACAATTTTTTGAAGAAACATATTTATTATTAACTAGCAGAACCCGTGGCTTCGCTCGCGCCAAAAGAACAAAAAATACATAGGTATTTTGGCCTCATGCTATTACTTACAATGTACCAACTACCAACGATTGATTCCCAATTTACTTAGTTTTGTTAATTTTTTTAATGAGAACTACTCTATAGAAGTACTCTAGTCTCTATAGAATCAGTTATTGTACTACTGTGAGACTAAAATATTTTCCTGTAGTAAGAGGTATCCTTAATATTGACCTTAGTAATAATCTATGACTATCACTGCACAAACTTTAGTTAAAATCGGTACAGTACTTTATGTGTAAACACGCACATCGATTAGCTAAGTTGCTCTTTTTTATATGTACAGATACTTTTCTGTAGACTACTTATAATTTTCTAGGACATAGTTTTGATATATCTCTTAAGTTTTAGCTAAAGCCAGCCATAATAATTTGAAAGAAGGACTCCATAGAATCAATTATTATTGTGTTTTCCCGTAGGAATGAAAGATTTTTTTCTTCAATAAAAATCATTTTAAATATTACACGAAATTAAGTTCTAATTGGCTCTGTACTTTTTGCGTGAAACGCGCACATCAATTTACTAAGTTTCTGTTTTTTTATACGTACTGGTAAAATTAGATATTGCGTGTTACTCAGGAGATAGATATTTGATATTGTAGAGTGTAGACCTTTCTGTAGGACTTTTTAAGGCCTACAATTTCCTTCATATCCCACATTGTTTTGACGTACCTATCTCTTAAGATTTAGCCACCGCTAGCTTACCAAGTAAGACTCAATAAAACCAATTATTTTGCTTTCCTGTGAAAATTAAATATTTTTCTGCAATAAAAGACATGACCTAAGGCATGACCCGAGTATATCCGAATAAAAAATCCCATATATATATTTATATCTTATAACGTAAATACGGGTAGGAAAGTGTAAGAAAGGTAAAGAGAGCGTGCGGCCAGTAGTTGTCTTTTTCTAGAATTTTGATTGGCCTACGTCCACGTGGGCTACCACAACAGACCTACAAGACAGATATAGGTACTGGCCGCACGATCGCATTCTCTCTTTTTAGAAAGTAGTCATTTTCATACGAGTATTACTCAGTGTATTTTCTAAGTCTATGTCGTGAATCAATAATCAACCAAAGAGAATGTAAAATAATAATCAACCATCACTGTCATCATTAAGAAGATAACCTGTGGTATACGTATAACTCCAAAAGTTAAATTGTAAAATACTTGACTGTGTGGAAGAGAACTGAGAAGATTATTTTAAATTAGTCTACTAAAATCTATTTAAAAATAAATATTTTTTGTTATTAATTTAGTACGCACCAATAATAAAGAGTTTCATTTCATACTATTTTCTTGATAATATAATATCGTCACTGGAAAGCCAATAATACTGAAGCGCCAAAACATGATTTTACAGTAGAGCGTTTTAAAGTTTTTTTTTAGTTAAAACATTGTGTAACTTTTTTGCTTATTTATTAAATGAAGTTCCGTAAAGGCAAAAGTATATCGTGACAGTATTATCTATGTACTGAAAACATGACACACTACATATATTCAGGAATTCAGGAGATAGCTGTCGTTTAAGTAGATTTACTCTGGATAATTCGCAGAGAAGAAGTACTTAAGTTCATAATCATTTTTAAGTTTAGTGATCAAAAAATACTAACAACCTACGTCATTTTAAATGTAGGAGACAAATATGACTAATATGCCTTATGGGTTGATAAAGTCTCAGGATATGTATACTTATACGTTTTTATATACGTTAAAAACGTAGGGGAAAACGACGTAATACATAATTAGATTGTCCTAATATTAGGTCAAAGAGACTTAGCTAAAAATATATCACTTTAAATTAAATCTTTTTTACTGATTGGATAAAGTTAACTGTATGGGTGTGCCAATAATTTACTATCTGCGAACAAAAAGATTGTGGAAATAATTAATTCCTATTTTGATTTTAATATTGAGTAATTTTCCGCCCGCAGCTTCACCCGCGTGTGTATAAGGATTGCATCTTTTTATTTAATTAGTGTATTGGTTGATAAAGGAATAAATAATAATAATAATAGCTTGCTTAGTAGTCAGGTAGGTTTATAAAAAACGTTTTAAATATTCAACATTTTCATTATATTTTTATGTATTGTGTATATGTAATCAGGCAACAGAATCATTTTAACAATATTTTTATCATTACTTTGCAAGGATGTAAATAATTAATTGGTATAATATTTTATAATTAATTATTATCTTCGATATCAGTATCTTGAAGGGTATCATGAATATTGACGACATTAGGAAAATTTTCGTATTCATGGTGATACATTTCAGGAATGATCTTCGATGTACAAAGTTACCACTGAGGAACTCCAGAGTTGGTCTTTAAGAATTGTGATGAACAACCCTCAGCCACAACTCTGAGTGATCGGTCGCTCAGGAAGTCTTAAATCCAGCCGATCAGGCCAGGAGATATGCCATAGGCTGAAAGCTTGCTTATGAGGATAGCGTGCCAAACCCTGTCAAAGGCCTTTGAGACATCGAGGGAGACGGCAATGAGCGAAGTGGGGAGGGGCCACTTCGCTCAAGGGCTTCGCCAATGGTGTGGTTGGCACACACCAGAAGGTTCCCAGTCGACCAATTCCGGTGAAACCCATATTGTCGGTCACTGATGAGATCGTTCTATTCTAGATATGCCATAAGACGAGTGCCATTGTTATGTACTACGGGTTCGGGATCGGAAATTAAAAGCGTTCTCGCACTTAAAATGTTTTATTTACACTTTATAAACACGCGCAGTTTGTACACAGCACTAGTTAAATTGAGACTCTGAGCACCAATTTTAATGATTCACTATAATCTTCTTCACTTTTCCACTATTTCATATCTCTTCGTAATCTTCACTCGACTTCGAACATCAACTGATCTCTCGACACACTGTCGGCCTTTTTTTATGCGTAGAACATTCTAGTATCAAAAATTCAAAAGGTTTCTAGTAACTTCTCTTCTTTCCTGAAAATGCTTCGTCTCTCTCTGACACATTAAAATACACTCGTGAGCAAAAAAATCGACTCAGACGACACATCTGTAGTCGCAAGTCACTGGAAAAAAAACTGAAAGCAAATATATTTTTATCGTAGTAAAATCTTAAAGCTTAAATATTGTAAGGTTTATTGCTCACACACCCCAACAATATGTTGTGATCAGTAACCACCCTTTTTACGCTTGTTTACAATAGTGCTAATTAAGGGACGATAATTGGTAGGGTCGGCACGGCTATCTTTCTTGGGCACAGGTTGCACATTGGCAAGCTTCCAGGATTTAGGCACTATTCCAGTCTTAAGAGAAAGGCGGTACAGACATGTCAGTATCGGAGACAACTCTGGAGCACATGTTTTAAGCATTATCGCTGGTATACCATCAGGACTACAAGCTTTATTTACATCTAGACGACATGATACTCTCTTTACCTCCTTATTAGTGATGGGAATTTCAGGCATTGAAATCCCGCGGTAAGTTAAATGTGGTGGAGTAGCATTACCAGAGTCTAGACAGAATTTTGGGCACAAAGAGATGCAAGCAAATTCGCCTTCTCCATTGCCGTATGAGCCAGGGATCCGTCAGGTTTTACCAGCGGTGGGAGTGAGGGCCGACAGAAGTTCGTCTAGACAATTTTGCCAAGGGACCAAAAAGCTCTGCTGCCAGATGGTTGAGCAGAGAGCTTTGCGCCAATGTGTGTAATTCGGTCAAGACGAGCCTTCTTTAATGTCTTTTTGTAAGCCTTGGTGGCTAAGTTAAAGGCTCTCTTCTTGGATCTTACATACGGACCTTTGCGGTCTCGAGCATCAACGCAAGCAAGGTAAGCCGAATGCTTACGCTTTTCAACAATGGTGCATTCGGCTTTAAACCATGGGCGAGCTACCCAGTGTGGATGTTGTGTCTGTCCGGATCAGTTGTCAGCAGAAGGTTCAGATAATTTGCTATGTGGCTGTCCACGTCGGGTACCCTCGTCGCTTGGTCAACCAACTGGGAGAGTCCAAGTGACACCGCAAACTTCCACGCTTCTCTCCCAGCATGGTCCGTCTTATGGTATGGGAACAACCAATCTTCATCATGGGCGTTAAGTCCCCCAGAAAGACAAACTGCGCGGTGCGCGCGGAAATCAATTCAATTCGATTCGACAAATTCGATTCAAACAATCGAGTTGTCTTCTGGTCACTTGTGTGCGATCGGTAGGCACAGGAATACAGGATCTTTTCGATTCCGGTATCCACGATAACCAAGATAGTAGAGAATGTGGGGTCTTCAAGGTGGCGGAAACGCTGGAAACAGAGGTCATTTCGCACGTACAAACAGACTCAGGCCCGCGAGCTGAAATTATGCTCCAACGTGTAGCCGGGATAGTCCAGGTACGCAGCGCTTAATGGACATTGAATTTGCGTCTTCATCAAAAAGAGCATGTGTGGCTGCGCAGTCTCGAGGTGGAAGTGGACTGATGAAAGATTTGTGTGCAAATCTCGGATATTTGTGAGGTGCACTTCTAATAAGGGGGAGTGCAGCCGCTTAAAAACATTACTCTTTATGTGTAAAGCCATGATTGTTTTTTAAGGTAAGAGTGAATAAGATGGAGAATGGCAGTTGAATGAGATGTTGCACGAGCCTGGCGGTGATATTGATGTTGATTATGTCTTAAAGGGCTTAGTCTGGAGACTGCGGGGACGTCTGAACACCCCCAAGAATCGCCATTGGGCCCCGTCCTCTGGTCGCCAACCAGCACGATGAAGCCACCCTGGGATTTTTCACAGATGGCGGGGCAGCCTTTCATGGGTGGCTAGCCCACTAGTTGAGCCCCCAACTGTTTGCAGTCGGCCAGCGGCAAGCCGTGCTTCGGATCCCGCTACCCTCCGCGACTAAGCTCTCGACACAACAAACAACGATCCACCACCAACACGGCTACTGTACAACATAACTATTCAGACCCATTCCCCATACGGCTTCATCAGCTCCCACATGCCGGAACGCGCTGTTAGGCGCTTGGCGGCACGACTTCTGCTGATGGGTGGTAACTCTGGCGTTGGCTTTTTTTTTTTTTTTATGTAAATGTTCTCATCCACAGGCGTTAAGCGCCCGTGCCTTTTGTTTTTTAATTTTTTTTTTTTTTTTTTGGCGTTTTACATTTTTAGACTTAAAACTAGCGATACATGCATTAGCATGTAACGTGGGCCAACACTGACTTTTTTTTTTTTTTACGACACCCACGGGAAGATATGGGGTAGTGATATTCTACTTGCCGTAGCCACACATCATCACGAAATCATTATCGCTTTGATCTTCCATAAGTATTCTCTGAACTACATTTGGTTTAGATGATGATCCTATAGTGTTTTCAAAACCCACGTTTGTAAATTTTCTATAAATCGATGATCTACGGGTATGCATAATGGGGTTGAATAGGTTCTGTAAATTTATATTTATTATAATTTATACCTATGATCGAAAAAATTTTATACTCTTAACAACATATTAATAAATAATCTTTAATCATATAGATAAGTTTAAAAATCGGGAATTAATATTTATTAAAACGTGCTAATTGCTACTATGTAATAATATTTAAGTAATTTGAAGTAATTTTCTA
Source organism: Boloria selene (assembly GCA_905231865.2). Taxonomy (NCBI): domain Eukaryota; kingdom Metazoa; phylum Arthropoda; class Insecta; order Lepidoptera; family Nymphalidae; genus Boloria; species Boloria selene. The sequence continues at coordinate 2,409,547 of HG993145.1, forward strand.
GATAACATTGTTTTTCAAAGCGCTCGGTTTACTATTTACTCTACTGCGGGAACACGTCATTAAACGCGAAGCCAACTGCAAAGTCAACTTAAACGCCGAAATCGTCAATAAATCGGGCGTAAAACATAAGCCGTTTAAACATAACAAATCATAATCTAAACAAAACTAAATTTCATAAGACTAAACTAAATATTATTGGTAATTTTTTTCCTAATAAAATACTAAGCAAACCGTTATTATTTTATTAATTAAAATGTTTATGCTTAATAACATTAATATATGGTTTCATTGAATGTTAAACATTCTAAACAGACTATGTAAATATTCAGACATGTAAAGCAACATTACTAAAATCTTACCTTTGTAGAAAAGTACGTAAACAAAATATACTAACACGCTATGCTCAATATATTTTACGTAAAGCAAATTTACTAAAGTATCTATTAACCTGTATTTACGGTTGGCAAAAAGTACTGAAGAGACATGAATGACTTAAACTAAAGTATTTTATGGTTCTTAACATGGTGAAAATGGGTATTGTCAGTGATGAAAAATACTGAACTGACAACAACTCTCAATTAATCGAAACTTTCATTATGTTAGTAATTGTCAAAAAAACAAAATCATAAAATATATCCTACTTTTGCACGACTTAAGCGCCAAAAAATTGCTTATATCGTAACAAATCTTAGACTAATCGATGCAGCAAAAAAAATCCTATCCAACGATATATAAAACTCATTTTAGCCAAAATGGCGCTTAAGTATTATTGGCTTTCCAGTGACGATATTAAATATTTGGTCGTCTAAACTATATTTATATATAATATGTCATAAAAATATTTTTTTATTTCTAACATATAAATAAACACAATAAGAATTATAAATAGAATTAATAAATTTACACATATTAATCACTAATATTGTTATGTATTACAGCTTAACATATGCATGAAACGGAATGCGTTAAATTCATTTCAAACGATAAAGAATTGAAACGGTTATGTCAAATTAGTTCGTATCTTTAAATAGTTTGTGGTTTGTTTTAACATTTAATATAGGGCATAATATTTATTAAAATTGTGTTAAATTATATAATATAATGACAAACTATCTAAATACCCTTAAATTATAATTAATATAAATATTAGTGTTAATCTGATTAGTTTTGAAATCGGTGAGTATTTGTTTTGGTGAACGTTTTGATCGCATATAAAATCAGGAATATTTAATTATTTTGATAACAAAGTTGTTATATTCTGGTGTGATGCTTATTATAGGTTTGCAATGCCACGTTCAAGAATACCTTCGCCCGCTAGATCCCAGGGTGTAATTTCAACACCGCGGAAAGACAAGTTGCGACGACGAACGCGCAGTGTTTGCTCACCAGCACAATGTAACGTTCCAGTTCGTCTATCTTCTCTAGTATCTCAGTCTTATAAACTCTCACCTATGCCCAACAGACAATCTGTACTTAATGATGAAACTGATATTGAAATAGTACCTGGCCGTAAGTACTTTATTATTTTAATTATAGGATAACATGAACTTCTTTCACTAAGTAATAAATAAAAATAAATTTATATGTCATTTACATGTTATAACAATTAGTTAACTTTGATTTAACTATACTGATATTAAAATAACAATATTGTGTATTATATCATATTCTATACTATGTAATATGTATTTATATATAATAAAATAATGATTTTACTGGACATATAGTAACGGCTTTATACAATCTAAAAAATAAACTTTAAAACAAGAAATATTATACCTTCTTTAATTTCTATATGTTGGTCTTTTCTCATAAAGTCATGTTATAGACATAATGCTACTAAAGTAGTAAAAGAATAGTTTATTAGAAGTATCTATCATCTGGCGTAATATAATATGTATATTATATGTAATTATATTTGTGACATTGACTTATATACTAAATAACTCTTTGACTGAACCATATGAAAAGTTCAATACTAAGCATAGTTATTTAATAATACTCTTGAATAGAATATAGACTTACTTCACTTTAACTTTTAGTATGTATTATAAACTTTAAATTCTTGATGAAATGGGCAATAGGTATTGTTACACCACATTTGTTGCGCCAGTGGTTGCTGGTATAAGACATCCATCTTTTGAGCTTGAATGGTTATACTCCAGTCATGAGTTAATAAAATAATATGTATGTATTTAATGTTATATAATATGTGTAGTATATCAACTATCTGGTATCCATAACACAAGCCTCATTACTTAAAAATAATTAAATAATTAAGTAAACACACAAATAGATTTAAAAATTGTTGGAAAGATCAGTATCTAAAAACAAAATTGCCACTTGACAAAGTCATGGCCTCACTGTTTTGTTTAGGTTTCATTAGTACCTGAAATATCAATTTTCTTGTTTTAGGTCAAAGTTGGTGGAAGAAATTAGGTGACGATGATTCTAGAGATGTAATGGATGTTCTTGGAACTAAAGATATGGCGGAGATAAAAAATCTGGCAAATGAATTTGATGTTGAAGTTTTGAGGTATTATTTTAAATATTTTGTAACTGTATTACATAGAAAAATTTGATTGTAATAATAATTGTAAATTATACTGTAACTTATGAAATTTTAAGGAAGAGAATTTAGTGACTATGTTGAGATAATAAACTTGGTTATTAAGATTTACTTCATCAGCAATAAATTTCTAACTATAGTCAATTTTAATTTAATCTTTAGACAAATAACGGAATTTTTTATCTTGCTTGAGACACATTTTACTAAATCATGCTAAAAATAATTCTTATACTTATTTATATTGCAGCCAAGAGACAAAGAACTACACACTAGACATACCTGAAAGCAGTGATGGAGAATCCATAACCAGTATAGTAATCCCACAACAAAAACTCTTTGCTGCTCAAAAAGATAATAATCATCAAAAGGATTTTGCTCAAATCCTAAATAGTAGAGACAGTCAATCTAAAAATAAGAGTCATGTCAATCATGACAAAGATATAAAAGTAGCTCCGAAGAATTTATTCAGTATACCGTCTAAACCAAGGAATAGGCCTGTGTTCCCCTCTGCCTTACTCAACATATCAGCAAATAAAACAATGAATAAAACTAAAGAAATGACTGTAGCTGAAGTTAAAGGTCAAGTTCGTAGTCTCTTTGGTAACAGGCCTGGTACAAAACGTAAAAACATGTTTGCTGATTTCATTGTATCAGATAGTGAAGATGACATACCTGATATACAGCCTAAAGTGTTTGGCTTTCAAAAGAATCTAACAAAGAAACGTCGAGAAAGTTCTAGTTCGCGAGCATCGCGTCATTCACCCACATCTAGTATAGACTTGGAATTGGATGACTGGAAACTATTACCTTCCTCAACTATGCTAGGAAATCAATTAGAAGACACAACACCTGTAAAACGAGCAAGACTCAGTAAACTATCAGAAGTTAAAGAATCTGTTACCGTGTCAACTATAAATAAAACTATGAACAAAACTAAGCAATCTAACAAATCAATGAATGCCAAAAATAAATCGAAAATTTCCTCTAATTCCAAATTAGATGCTGAAAGATCAAGATTAAAAGATGATAACATAAATGTTGTACAGTCAAACGATCAAGGTACAAATAGTTCAACCAGTCGCCTAACTAGAAATAAGAGCAAATCAATTCGCGAAACTTCTTTGACAGAAGCTAATCGGTCTAAAACTATAAATAAATCTAGGAATATTACAAATAAGGACCAAAGTATAGTAAATAAAGTTGATGATAATCAAGGAAACATTAATCAGCCACAAGATGAAGATAATTTACAAAATGAACTTTTAGATGAAGGCGAAGGTAATGAAGATTTTACTTTAGAATATGAAAATGATGATGAACAAAATATGGAATGTGTTGATAATAGTCCTAACGACTGCCAACAATCTAAATCTCCAAATAATACATCGAATAAAACAAGTAATGAAATTATTTTAAATAAAGAAAACGAAAATGTTTTAGAAGGCACTTATAATAGGCAAGAAAGTATAAACAAGAGTCAACAAATTAATAAAAATATGGACATTGACATGCTCGATGGTAATACCACTAAAGAACCAGTACAACTGAACAATAAACAAGAAATCCAAAACATAAATAATGAAAAACTAGGTGATACTGAAAATGTCAAAAGTAAAACAAATGTATCAATACATAACACCAGTAAAAATCACAATAAAAGTAAGCAAAATAAAGTAGAAACTGACTGTGAAATTAATCAGGATAACCATAATAACACAAGAAATCAAATACAAAATAAAAATTCACAACATAAATCTAACTATGTATGTCAAGAGATAGGACATGAATGTGAAAATCACGATCAAAGTAAACCTATAAGCAAAGTAAACGAAGAAGAAAATGAGAATAATAAAGAAGTAAACGTGAATAGCGAACAAAATAACACTGAGGAAAACGCCGAAAATAATGAGAGTAATGAGCAAAACAATGCTAAGGGAAATGAAAAAGAAAATGTAAATAGTAATCAAAATAATACAGAGGAAAATGAAGAAATTGTGTCTGACACTGAAGACCAAAATAGAAGTCGAGAAACTCAACATGAAGCTCAAGATGAATCCGACCAAATTATTTCAGAACAAGAGCAAAATGAATCCGAAAAACATGAAGAAATGGAAGATAGAGACCTACAATTAAATCAAAGTGATGAAGATGAAGAGGATGATTTCAATACTGCTGAACAAGACGATGAAGGTGTTACTTCTAATCATGAAGAAGAAACCGAAACTGATGAACAACAAAACGAAAGTATTGAAATTAACGAAAATGAAGAGCAAGGTGAGGAAAATGAAGAGCGAGATGAAGAAAATGACGAGCAAGAAGAGGAAAACGAAGAGCAGGATGAGGAAAATGAAGACGAAGATGAGGAAATTGAAGACCAAGATGAAGAAAATGAAGAACAAGTCATGGAAAGTGACCAGGATGTAGAAAATGAGGAACAAGAGGTGGAAAATGAAGAAGAACATGAAGAGGAAGAAGATGATGAAGAACAAGATATGGAAAATGATCATCAAGAATCAAACGAAAGTGAAGTTGAAAGTAATGAAGATGAGAGTGAACAAGTTGATCAAGATAATCCATTTGAAGAAGAAAATGACAACGAAGAGGAAGAAGTAAGCGGAAATAAAAATAATGAATCACCGAACATCACCCACGATACCACCGGAAAACATCGAAATATACAAAAAGTGACATCACCTGAAGCTATTCTTCACGACAAAACGAACCAAATCGATTCATTCATGGCGGAAGGACGTAACACTAGTGTACGAAAAACTAAAAGCATAATGATCAAAACGCTAAACATCCGTCCGAGCTTGGCCCCAGTGAGAGAAAGTACAGGGATTTCAGACGGAACAAGGAATTCAAGCGCGGATAACTCCGGCTGGGATTCCCATAGAACGACCAGAAAAACTCTTCGACAAACTTTCGGCAAAGATTTCACCCCTCGAAAGTCCCTTCGAGCATTAGTTATGGAGAAATCAGCGAAACGACATACAAATTTCGTGGAAAAAGAAGCAGATTTAACGGAAAACGTGGATAATAAAATACCGCAAGCTAATTCGACCGAATTGCCTCATTTTGATTCTTATGTAGACCCCGAACCGGTACATGTCGATGAAACAGCAATTTCAACAGTGGAGGAGTCTAATCGCGAAGAACATGAAGTGTCGAAGAGAACGCGACAGACGACTCTAGAAATGTACTTGGAAAAGATTAAACAAGATAATTTGGAGCGAAGACGTAGAATTGTAAGTTTTATTTTATTCTCCATCAGTTTTTGTTAATAGTATTTGTGTTTGATAATTTATTTATTGATTTTTTGTCTTAAGCATATTTTTTGACACATTTTGGATTCATTCTCAGAATACAAAGCAATATCCAAAAAGAAAAATTGCAAAAAAAACTACATGTGAGAATATCCGAAAACATAGCTTCAAATTACACATTATTATACAACTAGCAGTACGCGCGGCTTCGCCCGCGTTCATTTTTTTAATCGCTACTAAATTTCATTCGATCACTCGCTGGGTTGAAAATTCTCCAAAATTACTCCAGCTTTAATATACTCCTGAGCCGCGCGGCTACCTATTTCATATATTATGTACGGCGTGCACTCCTGCTCTCCTGTTATTGTAGTTTTAGTAGGGATCCTTATTTTTTTCTTGCAATTAAAATGGCCTATATTAATCAGTGATAATTTAGCATTCAAATGATGAAAGAATTTTTAAAATCGGTCCAGTACTTTTTGAGCCAATTCGTTACAAATATGAACCTGTCCTCTTTATAATATTAGTAAAGATATGATTATTTTTGATGTTGACAAAATGTTCCACAGGAAGAGCAAGTGAGAAACTCACTAAAAACAACAACGCAAACCTACAATCCGTTCTTAGTTCCACGAAAACCGGTCAGCCGTGTAAAGCCACCGGAAAGCAAGCCCCAGAACAAACAAACTAAACCTCTCGTGTCTATGGACTTGTTGCCTGCCGAAGTCTTAGAGGACCTGAAGTATAAGCCTCCGAAGAGATTCAAACCGAGCAATGCGTCATGGGTTACTAAACGCCTTTACAAGTTCTTGGAAACTAAATTAGAGCCTAAGTAAGTTGATAAACTTGATAATTTCTTATATTTACGCGGTTAATTGACAACAGTAAAAATATATTATAGTCTCAGAAGAATCTGACTGAGCATGATTGCTGTAAATTATTCGAAACTTCGAGAATAATATATCTTCATGTTAAAATGGCAAATATTGATGTAAATCTAGGAAAGTGTTATTTGTTATAGCATATTTGACTCAGTTTGTAGTGCTTGCTTCGCCAGCCGTCGCGGGTTCGAATCCCGCTGGGGGCATTCATTTGTTGAGCACGAATGTTTGTACTCCAGTCATGGGTGTTTATATTTATAATATGTATGTATTTAAAGTTATATATAGTGTAGTGTATCAACTATCTGGTATCCGTAACACAAGCCTCGTAGCTTACCACGAAACTAGATGGCGCTGTGTGTAATAACGTTTCAACATATTATTATAACAAAATATTTCCAGGTACGACTACAAAGCGAGAGTACGGGCAGAGAAGCTAGTGGAGACAATTTACAACTTCACAAAAGACGTGAAAAAGCACCACGTAGCGCCATTGCAAATGGTGGACGCGCTCAAATACGAAATGGCGCGCTTGAATATTGTCACCACACACTTTGATTTCTACGAGTTTATCCAAAATTATATGCCGCGAGAAATTAGGATTAAGGTAAGTTGTGTGTAGTTGTATGGAGTAGGAGCAATCCCCTTTTTTTTACGTTGGTAAATTTATATATACAGATGGTTATGTGGGACTCACCGGCAAATACCATAAAAGAAGTCTATTGAAAAAACAAATACATTGGTACAAACTTACACAGCCCTAGCTCCTGAACTAGAAACCTGTGTTTCAGGAGCTAGTACCTTCCCATATCAAAGAATTCGCTTTCAATGTAACAAAAAAAGGGAAGAGGAGGACCATAGACTTTGCGGAGTGTTCCTTATTCAAATGTATAGTAAATACGGTTAGGAAAGTGTAAGAGAGATGAAACGATCGTGCGGCCAGTAGTTGTCTTTGTCTAGAATTTTTGTCGTATAAAAGGTTTTGCATTTTCGTGACTTATGTTCTGGTTTTTTGAAATTCTCTTGCGTAATCAACCAACCTCTATCTCAACGGCCCGGCAGGTCTGTCGAAGCAGATACAGCCAAGAAGGTTGCTCCACAGTCCACTCTGCTCTCAAAGAAGTATCAAAATCAACCCGCAATTTCATAGCTGTTAATGTTATGTATAAATGTACCTATAATACTTTCTTAGGTTTACGCGAATATTTGACATTATAAATGAAACTATCTTTTCGGATTTTGTCGCGGATTTATTTCAACAATATTACAATATTTACAATAAATCCGCGACAAAATCCGAAAAGATAGTTTTATTTATATAAATGTACCTTTTTAAATTCTTGTCATTTAGAGCAGGTAAAAAAACAAAGTATAACAGTTAAAAATAATAATTTGGTTTCAGGTGAATCCGGATGTAGTAAACAACATACCGCTGCCAAAACAAGGCGTGTTTGCAGATATCATAACATAGCTTCCAAGCTATTTTAGTGTTAAATTCTGTTTAAAGTTTAAAATTTTTAAATGCCTATTAAGTAATGTATTTTAATTGAATTAAAATAATGAATTAAAGTTTTATTTTTAATATACTTTATTTTTTTTTCGCATAAAATATATTTAAAAAAAAATACCACGGACAATTATATTATAGTGAGACAGTCGAATATAATCGTATATTATATAATAACATTACTTGTCTCGAATAAAAATCAAAGTCGCTATGACTTAGGCTCAATGCAAACAGGCACTGGGCAAAAACTAGTACACATGTTATCAAATTATAAATTAAACTATCTTTTCGGATTTTGTCGCGGATTTATTATGATTTTTGGTTCCCGACGTTTCGAATGCTTTACAAAATCCGAAAAGATTTCATTTCTTTATATATTCAAGGTTTCATTTATAATGTCAAACATTCGCGTAAACCTAAGAAAGTAACATGTTATCAAAATTATAAAAATTAACTAACTTCTGAAACTACGATTTTTATCGATATTTACGCCGATTATTATGACCAATTAAAGTCTAATGCAATTATGAAAAAATTTTTAGTGAAAATCATTTATATGAATAATAAAAATTAATTAATAACTTTTATATAATATTTTTTTTAAATTTTATAATAACCTTTAATAGTTCAAGACTGTAAAGGAAGGAGGATAAATGAGAAACTACATCAAAATTTGCTCAGTAGATTTATTAATAGTAATAATATTCAATATACATACATATAGTATGACGAAGTATGTACCAAAGCGAAATCTATCTATAGTTGAATACTTCAATGAATATTTCATACAAAATACATTTGAATATGATAAATAGAGAGAAAAAATAAACAATCTGTACTACGAGTAGGGAAAATCTAATAAAAATCCTTTTAAACACTATACATTCAGAAATGCTATTTCAGTTAAAGCTGTTTCATTAAGCGAAATATTAACTATTAAGATTTCAAAGCGAAAATATTTGTGATCCCGAACAATAAAATGCACTAAATCATTTCTTATACAATATAGAAAATATAAAAGTAAATTTGGTTCTGTACATTGAACGGCATAAAAAATCACAAAATAAAAATAATAAGAGCTTTATATATTATTATTATATATAGGTATGTATCTCATGATGGATATTTTCACTGTTGACCGACTTCGAAATAAAGAAATACTGAACTTAATCATATATTTTTTTGTATATAATAAACTAATACATACATGCAAAAACATATACTACTAGTCCTTTTGAAGTCTGTTTACTTTTTTAGTTAAATAGTAACCAGCGATACATAAAATTAAAGGATAAATTAAGCAATAGGTCAATATATAAAAATCTGATTTTAATAAAGAAAAGTTTGTTACAAATTAAACGATTGCGACAGTGGTGTGATTTCCTCTAATCTCGATGTTAAAATTTATTAAATTTACATTTTAACTCTATTACAAATATTCGTATAATATTATAATCGCGGATATAAAATGCCTACAAAACGCTATCCTAATAATAGTAGGGATGCGCCAATAATACACTATTACATACAATTTCATAAAAAACGGTACAAAATTGGGTATAAACGACTTGGCACTACTAAGACACAATTTCCGAGGGTAAGTAGGTTGAAAGTCTAAAATTTTAATTAAAATTTTAATTAAAAAAATAAAATTCTTCTCAAAGAACCGAATATTCGGTTACCAAAGTCAACCGAACTAAGATATTTAACGCCAGCACAACAATTTTTAAAAATAAAATGCTAATATTATTGCTTATATAATTCATATACATACTTTTACTTCATAAAATAATTCGGTTGATTCGGACAACCAAACAGCATCAATTCGGTTAACTGAATAACTGACACTAAATATGGTATTATAATAATAAACAGGGATTCTATACTTAAATAGATTACGTAATATTCCTACAAATTATATTTATAAAAAATTGTAAATGTAAGATTTTAAAAGCTACATTTGACTAAAGCAAAAGCTCTCGTATAAAACAACAAATTACGCTATGTCCAATTTAAATACAATTTTTAGGCGCTAGTCTAAAAAAATGTAAATATCTAGAAAAGCCAAATTATTTCTCGTCAACATAATAATAAAATTTCGTCATAATAATGTAGTCGTTATAAAAAAATCGCAATGTCTGAAACATAAATCGATTAATATCGATAATTTTACCTTTTTTACTGATATAGTAAATTATTTACAATATGGCCTAATAACCAAATATCAAAGTATTTAAAAGGGACAATAAAGTAAGGCAGTATGTTAAACTTAAATAAACGTTTATTCTACACTAAGTAGTTACATTTTAACGCTAACTAATTATGCACATTTCACTAAATACCTAACTATAATATATATCAGTCAAATAAATTTTAAGCCAAATATTATTCGTACATCAATTACAATATTATTATCCATTTACATATTATATTAAAATAATTTTGATTTAAAAACATAATAAATAATACTTTAAAATTGAATAAAAACAAGGACGTTTATAAATTCACATTTATTCTTACAATAATAATAACACAACTTTATAAAGTGAAGAAAAAATACACTTTTATTAACATTACTGTTTCTATGAAGAATATCATTTTACCACGTTTTTTTTTTAATTTTACAGATTTTTAAGAAAATTATTGATATGACATTAGACATGAAAGCCATAAACGGTATTAGCGCTTATATTAAAAATATCAGCGGAAAAACCTCGAAAAAAAAACTATTTAATGAAATATCTATTCAATTATTCATAGTCAATGATCTGCATATTTTTAGACAATTATTATCAATAGTAAAAAGTCATTTAATAATATACCGACAAAACCATCAAATTAAATAACGCGCGCTTTCCGTTTTCTGTTATACACTTCCGTCCCTTTCCACGAATTCACTTCCGAAGATTCCAAAAGAAATATGTTATAAATCAAAAATGCGTCGAGACTATTAGCACATATAACATATAAGTATATGAAATAAAAGTTAAATCTTTTAAGTATATAAATAAAATGCGTATAAACCTTACAAAGTATGCAATAGATGATTATAAATGCATTTTTAAGATGAAAAATTAAACTAAAATCGCTTAAAAAGAGATCATTCATTTTAACGTCAAAGAAAATATTGCAAATAATAATTAATATCATCACTATTATAAATATCGGTCAGTATAAATTTGCCTTGAAGCGATTCTGTCTACTTAAGTCTAAAATAAATCCAAGGATAAAAAAATGGCTAAAGCTTAACTTTGTGAAACATCAAAATCAAAGTATTTTTAGTTTGATTGCTTTAAACTTAAATACATTAAAATTGATACATTATAGTAGTATTATGTATTATAATAAAAGGTATGTATAATTTTTATCTTCTTAGTAATACCCATTCTTCATTTTTACTTATATACAAATACTGTATACATTAAATAAAACATGACAGTATAAGTCAAATATATAACACTCAGGTTAAAAATGCGAGTTTATAAAGAAATATTATGATTATTACTGTGATAATACTAAAAAAGTATATTTTACTAAGAACAACAATATATCGTAGCAAATTAACGACAACTTCAAAAAAACATTAAGCACTATTTAAAGACTTAAAACAACATTAAAGTTGCAAAAAATTAATGTGAAGTACCATTTTGTTTTGCAAATAGCATATATTTAGCTTCACTTTTTAATTATAATTGTGTACAAGACATTTCAGCTATAAAGCCAAGTGCATTTTTTTTGTGAAAATAATCTGTTACTAAAATGTAATGATACTGGAATGTCATTTTTTTAGTGTACAATGAACATTTAAAACATAGTATTTGTCCAAGTTTAAAAAACTTTGAAATATATTTAATTTAATTAAGTAATATTGGATAACTTTAAACTTAATTGTAACGTGATTGAATATTTCAAAATAAAATAATTATCATAATATTTTAAATCGTTTTTTGTTATTATATTGTTATTAAATAAATGTTTTCATAGTTCAAGACAAACCATTCAAAGTTACCCTAAAATAAAATTCACATAACTCAAACTAATACAAAGTCAGTATTTTAACTATAAAACAAACCACCATTGCCTTGGACAAGGCAGACAATTAAAAAAACGTCATTTGCTTATGACAAATATACATAGACTGCAAGGAACAACATTGCAACTGGAAAACGAGACAAATTTAAAAATAGAATTCATTTGCCATACATAAAATAAACTCGAAATTCAAATTAAAATTGAGTTACAATGTTGTTGTTTGCTATTTTGGATAGTATAAATACTTATTTAACGGGGATGACAGGGTAGTAGCTCTACATAGTTAGCTGGGAACAGTCCGAAGACTCCATGAGGCCCAAGTCCTTGCCACCAGCCGGCATCAATCTGCTCTATGTGGGTTATTATATCGCCGGGATCGAATGTTATTTCTGATTCGTCAGCTGCAATTAAAGTTGACATTTAAATATTACAATTATGAATAAGAAATAAAATATTCATATAAAAATTGTAGGACTTTAAAATAATTTTGAAATAAAAAAAGTTGTGTTATTCGTGATGGTGAATTTCTTGCTATGAGACAAATATTATTCATAAAAAAAATCGACAACTTTGTTCACAAAGAAGTGACATATACACAAAAATAATATTAATGAATAATATGCATGTTGTGGACCTGACCCCTCGTATTGAAGGCCCACCCCCAGCAATGGGACATCAAAATGACATTAATCTATACTAATATTATAAATCAGAAGAGTTTGTTTGTTTATTAGTTGAAAAATTCTTTTTGTGTTGGATAGTCCGTTTATCAAGGAAGGCTATAGGCTATATTAAATCACGCTACGACCAATAGGAGCGGAGCATCAATGAAAAATGGGAAAGGCAGGCGATAGTTCTACGAGGTACCGTACCGAGCGACTTATTTTTTATTTTATTAGACCACCAACAAAGTACATGAAATTATTTGTACAAAGAAAACAAAACATAAAAAGCAGTACCTTAATTATAGGTGATAACGATATGAAATATAGAGAGTAAAATTAAATTTAAAAATTAATTATTAGAAAGAATTTGGGTACCTTAAGTATAGGTGATAACGATATGAAATATAAAGAGTAAAATTAAATTAATTATTAGAAAGAAATTGGTTTCCAGACTTTAGAACGCGTGCGAAGTGCGAAATGGCTAGTGGGTTATAAAATGAATTAGTTACCAGCTTGATAGTCGTATAGCGCCCGCGCCACGAGGCCGGGGTCGTCGTCGAGGTCCTCGTATATCGTGCCTTCCTCCTCCATACCCTCCGGAGACACATCTGGAAGATACAAACATATTTTAGATCAGATATATGTTAAAGAGAATTGTAAAAATAGGAACGAAGTTTCTTATTATAAAAATATTAATTTTAAGTTCTATTAGCGGTATAAAGAAAATAATTATTCGGGTATATATCGTTAAAAATCAAAAAAACTACTTTATAAAATTATCCTGACACCTTTATTTTATTTACCATGATTTATAAAAACTATGAGAGAGAGAGAGAGAGACAGACAGAGAAACACGCGCACGCTGCACGGCTTACAACTATAGCAAAAAGTGTCGTTACAACTTTTGGTCTTAATTTTTTCCGTCCCCTTTCGCAACGCGCGATAAGGAACTTCCAATAATTTAATTATAATTTCACTGGTGAAACTATAATCGCCTATAATTCCAATTTCAAATTTTCTTCCTTTTAGAGAGAGAGAAAAAATTACTAGTTTTATATATAATCTGTTAGAATATTCCAATTTTGTTGAGATTAGCGCGTTCAAAGCAAACAAACAAACACTGCCTTTTTATATATTAAGAATAAAATATATAACAAGAAACCCACCTTCAAGCGTGGTAGTACCATTTTCCTTCTTATAATTAACATTCTCGATGACCGTGTTCTGTCTACTGAGCTCCTCATTGTTCTTACTGTACGGCGACCGCTTGATTGTACTGAACTTATTATCACTATCATCATCATCATTTTCATTGGAGCTCGAATATGATGCATCAAACATATCATTTTCTAGAATATTCTGTTTAATCATCGGCTCGCTTTGCTTTAAATCGATATCTCTATAATCGTCGGTGAAGGGTGCCGGCTCGGTTTCCGTACTGGGACTGAGGTCGGATGGATCTATTATGGGCTCGTATTGAATTTGGGAGGGACTTTCTAAACTCATCTTTATTTTGTCTATGTTTTTGAGTGGACTTGTTTTTGGTTGTTCTTCGGCTGGTGGTTCGACTGATGTTAGAGTGTTTGAAGTGGGGGTGTTTGTGGTTGTGGGCGTGTTTATGGCTTTGGGGGTGTTGGGGGTGTCTGTGGGGGTGTTTGGAGTTGTTGGAGACGTGGGTGTGATGTTTGTGGGGGATTTGAGATGGCTGGGTGAGTTTGGTTGTGACGTGTTTTGTGAGAACGTGTTTATTCGTTGAGCGATCACTGAACTGCGAACTGGTTTTTCTGGTATGGAATTTGACCTGCAATAAGGCATAAAAGTGAAGTTCAATGTGTAATATATATGTAAAGTTATAATCGTTGCTTATATAAAGTATACCTCGACAAAAACACACGCACATGCACACACACACACACGCACATGCACACACACACACACACACACAACCTGTAACATCAATCCTTTCATACATACACCATATATCCACTAAATAAGTATATAAGGGTGGCTGTGCACCTGTCGGCTCGCTGCCCCTGCGCCAGGTTGCGCTGGAACAGCTGCCTGGCGGCGGCGGTGCGCGCGCCGATCAGCTCGCGCGCCTCCGCCGACCGCGCGCGCCGCAGCTCGTCCGCACCCACGCCCACACCCCCACCCCCGCCCGCACCCACACCCCCCGCCTGCGCCCTGGGGAAACCACACGTTAGTTTATGGGTAATTCTGTGGTAATAAGGTAAGCTTGTGATACAGATACCAGATAGTTGATATACTACATATTATATAACTTTTTTTTAAATACATACAGTTTATATTAATACCCATGACTGGAGAACAAACATTCGTGCTTAATAAATGAATGCCCCCAGCGGGACTCGAACCCGCGACAGCAGGCGCAGAAAGCAGGGTTGTTACCAACTGAGCCTATCGTTGTTTCCAAAATACAACTCGCTACTGTAAAGTACAATAAGTATTGGTTGTTAAAACAAACATGCACTAATGTTTTAATATAATGTAAATATTTTAAGAAATATTTATATTGAATTATAAGGAAAATGACATTAAGATAGTAATTACTTTGATTGTTCAACACTAGCTCTCTTCGCCGCCTCCAACGCGTCTCTTCTTTTAACTTCTTCTTCTGATTTTTTCTTCTCCTGTAAATTATGTTGTTAATTAAAAACAATCTTAATAAGAAAAGATAGTTTCTTTCGCCATTAAACAAAATATCTTCTTGTTAATTCTCTATTCTATGTAATGCAAAAACAAAATTTAAATATTATTATTATCTATAATCGGATTTTACAACTAATGTCATATTGCCTCTTTATTTTAATTATTACCAGGGAAATTCTAAAATAAAATATCTTCAACACAAACCTCTTCTCTTCTTTTTTTTTCGGCTTCCACTCGCTTCTTCTCTTCTTGTTCTTCTTTCAACCAAAATTGATCACGCTCTTTAGAATTGATTTCTTGAACTGAAAAGAAATATATTTATTGTAAATAATTTATACATTTATTTATAAAAACAAATACATTTCGTTTTTATTTAAAAGAAGTGATAGAAAAATATACATATATCATAGATACAAGTAGAGCTATCTACATCAATTACTCGTGTAATTCCCACACGAACTAAAATTAAATAATTCGCCATGTGAGAGTACAAAATACATAATACCACGACTTTGAAATTATCATAATCTAACTATTTTCATTATCAAGCGAAAAAATTCTTAGGAAACCTGCACCTCTAAGAGAACTTAACTTGTTTTTGAGATACAACGTACAAGTTTGCTAAGTCGCTACTAATGGATAACTATTTTTCTGTACAATACAAAATGATTTAAACCAAAGAAATAATTAGAATCTGTACTTATGCCGAAAATAACTTACATAGCTTCAAGGGTTTTGCTATAAATTCACACCTATCCGCAATAAAAGCCTCGCCTTTAACCGCGCCTTTCTGGCCTATTAACATGTATGAACTTTAACGTTTATTCGCTTTTTTCCGTTATACGATTACACTATTGTTTGTTTTAGTATTTCACATGAGACGTACCTTCCAAATTTTAACTGTTAGCTTTTATAAGACTATACTGTTAGCTATTATAACTAGCTTTTATAAGAAAATACATAAAATTCATATGGCTTTTATAAGAAAATACATAAAATTCATATGGAATAATTTAATATGAATATATAATAATTTATAATATATAAAAATATAAATTATAAGGATTTGTATAGGGTTAAAAAAATAATTATCATAAAACAGTATGTTTAACACCGTTTAAACCGACTTGAAAAAAGGAGATTAGATGTTATAAATTTCAACTTATACTTTTATATATACGACCTTCCATTTTAACACAACAAAATCATAGTCTAAGAGCCTACCTCTTCTTAGGCTATCCTTTCTCTGTTTAATCTCGTCACCGACCTCTTGCACTACACACGGTCGCAACACGTTGGTCATTTCAATGGACAATATGAACAAAATATAAACTGTATCAAGTCTACTTCACAAATGTTGTAGAAGCGGAGAAATGTTTACATTCTTGATTAGCACACAATGCGTTTAACTCTTGTGTGGTCATTGCATTGTTATTCTACGAATGGTGAACAATAGGACTATATTAGCTAATCTTAATTTTACTTTAAAATACTATGGGACTAAGGTTTGGTGCTTCAGAAATATTAATACAAGTCTATAGCTTTACATAGTCAGGCTGTATAAAATGAATAAGCAGATTGTATAGTGCAAATGATTATCTTTTTGCATTTAGAACAGCTATAGACCGATTTTATCAAAAAATAATACATATAAAATTATTTATCTTAATATACTTCTATCCATTCCATATACGCTCATAATAATTAATCAAAGAGATTTTACCAATTTAAACCTTACAATATAAATAAAAAGTGCTAACATTGTACACATGTAAGTTATGTAGGTATATATTAGTAGCACCTCGCTTCGCTCGGGTTCGTCCCTAGTGTAGCGCGAGCGAAGCCGCGGGTTCCGCTAGTACAGAAAATAGCTAGTATACAAAATATATACTAATATCTTCTACGAGAACGACTCTATCCATTGGTGACAACCGCATGAAAATGAGTGCAGTAGTTTTCGAGATTATCGCGAACAAACAGACAGACGTGGCGGAATACTTTGTTTTATAATATGTAGTGATAGTGAATATGATGATATTCTAAAATATTTATTGTAATTGGTTTTTGTCTGCTGATACCAGACGGCCTCACATTTGTACAACAACAAAAATCTACTATTAAAAAGGTTTATTAAATTTAAAATTTTAATGGCTTTCGTAATGGTAAAAATCTATTTTAGATTGAACGACACATTTTTTATAAAACATACATATACTAAACGATCTGTGTAAACACTAAAAGCTAAAGTATCCGATATATTTATTTAGTTTATGTCCTTTTCTCTCAGGATTTACGAAACAGCTGTGCGGTATTAATATTTATAAGCACGCTTTTGTTTTAGTATTATCGACAAGTTTTAACATATTGAGTTAGTACAAACTAAATCTAGTATAGAAATCTACTGAATGTAAAATTATAAAAGCATTATAAATCTCTAATGTTTAAAGTTAATTTAAAGACACAACAACAGTATTTACGACCGTGGTCCGTGGATGCATAATGTATATGGCAACTACATCGACTTAAACCAAAATATCACTAAAAATAGATCAATTTTAAAGACCCTTCCAGACATTGGAAAGCTTCTGTGGACTCCAAATTACACTTAACACGACCAGTGAGAGTTAGGCAAAGGAGTTGGAACAATGGAATACTTATAAACGACTAGTGGAACCCGCGGCTTCGCTCGCGCTAAATCTAGGGACGATCCCGAGCGAAGTGAGGGTGAGTCGCTTGTTAAGATAAACATTTCCATCATACATTACATATGTATAACTCTAGCGGTTTTGGCAGCGCACGCCAGAATAGCTCGCAGATGGTAGATTTTTTACTACTTACTTGATACTTATCGTCATATTTTGGACAATTCACACAATATCTTTATAAATTGTAGCCTATGTGATATTCTGATGTATAAGCTATATTATTGTAAAGTTTCATTAAAATCCATTCAGTAGTTATTACGTGAAAGAGTAACAAACATCCATACATCCATACATCCATACTTACAAACTTTCGCGTTTATAATATTAGTATAGATTGAAACAATTTCCAAAGAACACGGCGCTTGATAAATTAGACCTCAATACAATTAAATTATAATTATTTCAAAGCAATAATGAATCAATTCAGCTGCAGGAAACGATGAAATACACAACGATGTCTAATATGTACAAATTAGAAAGTTTGTAATTGAAAACTATACTATATTTGATTCGAGTGAAAATGTATAATGGATCGTTACGTTTCATACATACGAGTATGTGTTCAGTTATATCACTAAAACACTAAAAAAAAATTGAATCGAATTGAATCAAATTGAAAATGTACAAATTAATCTTATTGAAATATTTATTATCATTTATCATCGACAGAGAGAATGAATCTATACCTTTTAGAATTATTGTTCGTCTCTCTAAGACAGATAATGAACCTAATATGTAATGCCCTCTAATATACTGATTGGTGTTTTCCTTTTGTGCAATTTCTCTTTTCTTCTCTTGTACGAGTATTTATTTAATTTTACATATTAATTAACTTCAACTTCTCGACACTATATATCAAACTGTGGTCAACGATGCTGATGTCATAATTAACAACGTAAATATATTATTTAATAAGCAATGTTTAATTGTAAACACTGTTTGTGGACTCTACATCATAAATTCAAAAAAAAAAGACAGTCGAAAAAACCACAGGACATATTTTCATAAATTTTGGTACAATGACAGCTGCTGGTTATCTGGGTCAAAGTGTAAGATTACTATTATTGCGAGAAAATATCACATCTCTGAACAATCTGTACTAACTGTTTAACATATCTAGGGAAGAATCAAATAAGACTCTAGTATTTTATATTAGTTCCATATATTAGAACAACAAATCATATGAAAAATCTGTTAGCAGTTTTTTTTAAAATTATACCTAAAATTTTTATAAATACATTAATCTTTCTCATATCTATTTCATATTAATCCAAATTGACAGTGAAGCATGTAAGGATTAGACAATATTACATAGTGTCTAATCTCTACGTGCGTAATACGACACATATTACGCTTTATGTATTAAAATTTTTAATATAATCATTTTGATTAATTGAACAATATAACTAAACAAACGCGAATATTAGACGTCTTTTCGGATTTTGTCGCGAATTTATTTAGATTTTTGGTTCTTAACGTTTCGAATGCTTTACAGCAATCGTGACCCGGGTCACGGGAGAGACTCCCGATATATAAGATAGTTTATTTATTTATTTATTTATTTATGGTTTACCAGCAGTTTAACAATTAATACATTCAATCACTTCAAAAATCACTACTAACAATTGTAAATTGTAAAACTATTTAAAGGTAAACACAACATGCATCAGATAAACTAGATAGAATAGAAGAATGACAATAAAGTACATAAGTATAATCTACATTTGCTTATTTGCTATAAGTAAAAGTTGATCTAAAACATTTCTTTTGTATGCGGAAATAGAGGAGTTGAAAATGTCGATTGAGCCACTGCATTGGTTAAATATTTTTGAAATACGCGGGATAGTGGAGTTCGCTCCAAGCACAGTTCTTCTAAAAGTAACATGAAAAGGCTTAATTACACCACGAGGCAACCGAGGGGGGACATAAAAATTGAACAACTGCAGAAGGTGAGGACAGTCTATTTTATAGTTTCTTTTATAATGCCTACCTCTTCTTAAAAATTGAAAAATTGCTATTTGCTATTATTGCCACTTAAATTTGACAACAGCTTTGATTTGAGTTTGATTATATTATGTGCTCAAAATATACTCAAACTCAAATCAAAGCTGTTGTCCCTAATTTGACCTACAGCAAACTACTATTACAAATGTGAAAACTTATGTGTGTATATTTGTCACTTCTCTATGATGAAATGGCTGAACAGAATTGAATGTAAAGAACATACTTGTTTTAGTTTTGTTGAGCAAGTTTTGTAGACATTTAGTGGGTAATACTGAGTTTTTTAGATGGTGAGTCTCACATATCCTGTATACATACTGATACAAGTATAAATTCACATCTTAACATTAAAAAAGGTACATATGGAATTGGTGTGAAATCACTAATCTACACTAATTTTATAAAACTGAAGTTTGTTTGTTTGTTTGGTTGAAGGCGTTAATCTCAGAAACTACTGGTCCAAATTGAAAAAATCTTTCTGTGTTAAATAGTCCGTTTATCGAGGAAGGCCATAGGATATATTACATCACGATATGAACAATAGGAGCGGAGCATTAATGAAAAATGTTGCAAAAACGGGATGGGCTGGCGTTAGTTCTATGAGGTATCATATCGCGTGACTCAGAAAGAATTTGGTTTCCGGTCTTTAGAACGCGTGCGAAGCCGTGCGGAAATGCTAGCATTAAATAAGTATATAAATACCTGGATTAACTTTCTTATATGATGTGCCGACTGGTCCACTTGGCGGAAGCTCCTCATGTCTACTTGATTTAAAGTTGAATGCTGATCCAGTTTTAGCCAATTTATCTAAAAGGAGCCTCTCATCCAAATCATCCTCGATCCTCGCATGCATCGTCATGTGGAAACCAGTGAAGAACTGTGACACATGCTTGATATGGTTTGCACATGTCCCTTTGCGCACAGTTGGGGCACCCTCACCCTGTTTATAGATAATATATTGATATATATTTCTTTCTCTCTCTCTTTCTAATGTAATCAATATATTTATACCCTACTAAAATGTTTTAAATTTATGTATCTGTCTGGTATTTACTTCAAAAACAACATTCTGGTTTAAGTAACCGAACTTTTTATAATTGATCATAATATAATGCTAAATAGAGTGTTGATAAATCACAGCTGATAGGGTGGAAATTCCTAAGGGATAGAATTTAGTTTTCTTAGGAGATTTTTTTCTTTTTGACGATTTGTATAGCTATACTCGAATCTACTACTTAATACGCAACAATGAAATATTTACAATAGCTCAGAAAAAAACAATGTTTTGAAAACATTATCTTATCACTTACTTGCCAGTTGATAAGCACATATTTAGAAATACTGCCATCAGGTAAGTCAACCTTTAAAAAGGCATATTGTATTTTGCCACTGTTAAATTCATCTATAAGCTCTATAAGTCCTCCATCACCCTTGCCAATATATTTGAGATCATTTGTCAGTCCGTCATATCCAAATAAAGCCCTAAAAAGTCAAAAGATTGTACTAATACATCATTATTAATTATATACAATATTATTATTTATTTTATTATTTTATATTTTTCCAATATTATTATTTTACTTTATTAATTCACACCTTTATAGTAATTTTAATAATTTCTAAATATAAATTTTTCAACTATAATTTGATATTTTATAATAAGCTTTTACAGAAATATGTGTTACATTTAAATGTTGATTATTCTTTAAAAACTAATTGGGTGTATTAATTTGGGATTTAAGGAAATATATATTTTACAATAAATTTAGTGTTTTAGAGCTGATTATCCTTATGATTAAGCTTATCAAGACATACAAACAATAAAATAAATAATTTTTCCTTCAGTTAATTTAATTACTTTTCAGTAGATAGGATATCATAATGTATTAATACATTAAAGGTAATAACAGCTAAGCCATTTAAGATAAATAGTTCTTAGGTTACAAAACAATTGTTACGTATAAACAATAAGAGAAATTACTATACCAGAAATAGCTATGTTATCGCAATTTATAATGTAATCTTTTAAAGTTCAAGTGAAAGTAATAGTTTTAACACCAAAAGTACTTTGCATATTTTAAAATATCTTGTACCTACTTGACCATTCACAATTTCTATTGATCCACAATTACGTAGTTATTATATTTACAAAAAAAATTTTTTTTAATATTATAAATTACATTAATATAGGAATTATCTGTAATTATCTTTTGAATAAAGGCATGAATAACGCGTGACTATAGCAGTGATAAATATTTGACATGCACATAGGAGAAAGCTTCTTGTACTTAGAGCTATTACTTCGCACCTAATATTAATTATGCCACGTAATACATTACATCCATAACTATAATAAGGGATGTTTATTAATTTTACTAATAAGTAGGCCGAAATTGTGGAGTCTATACATACCAATTAGTCTCAGATTTTTCGTCTAAAACATCTTTCCATGCAGCTACTAGGTCCTGTTTATGTTTGTCTAAATTTATAGCCATTTTTCATGCTTTGTACCAATCTGCAAAGTACTTAAACGGCGGAATTCCCAAGTAAAATGTAAAACGCCGATGGGCAGACTGACTCACAATAATCCTTTTACACAGATAATAATTGCGAAGTTCATTAAACTGTCAAAGGAAGAGACAACTTGAAATTGTAGAGTATTTGAAATGATAGACAATAGATTTTTATGTGAAAGAAGCATTTCAAATAAATAATGTTTAACCATTTTTTGAATTTACTTGATGCTTGTCTAAAATATCTTGTGTTATATCAATAGATGATCAGATTACTATAAGAAAACGTGAAATTATATAATTAGAAGCGCCTGTCGTTATAGTAGAGCAACAGTAATTACAGCGCATAAAAATTATTTGCTCTTCTATTTTTACTTATAAAATTTTAAACAATATAATACAAAGTAATAAATAAACATAATTATTGATAATGCAATTTATTTATTTTTACATATTTTCCTAAAACCACACATGCGTGCGCAAACTTTTTAACGCATGCCCTAAGCCTTCTACCTTAGGCGCCGTTATTTGTCCACACTCTAGTCACGTCAAACATCTCCTAGCGGGTTAACGCCGCGAACTCCGCTATGTACTTATAGTTTACGATCATAAAATATAAACAAAGTTTGTAAAATATGTGGGTGGACGTTACAGCACGAGAAAGACAAAATTATACTTCTCAAGCAAACGGCTCCTTTATCCCAGGGTAAGTGGGTAGCTAAATATTAAACCTATTTTGAAATCCCGGAAAACAGATAGCGTGCTTGAATTTATTAGGTATACAATTTACAAGATAAATGTTTATGATAAGTTATAGTAATTTGTATAATCTTTCAGTTTATTATTTTATGTGTATTTAATTTCAAGTAAAATCAAAATAACTCGTTGTTTACATAATATGTTAATGTTTTTTTAAATTTAAGTTTAAAGTAAACACAAAAGCGAAGATATTGAAACAAACTTAACTGGGTACTTAACTGGTACCCAGTCGTTTTTTTTTTATTGTAATAATTATGCTTTTACATAAGATAACATTTCGTAAAATAATTGTTTGATCTATAATATACAACCTTATAACTATTCAATAATGGGATCGGCAGTAAGGTGATTAGCTTTTTTTAATTTGATTCTTTTCTTTATATTTATAACTAGCAAACTAAGCTCGCTTCGTTGGGCGTAAGTTAAAATAAATTAAACGGTTTTTATAATTTTCTAATAAAATTACAGTAGCCTAAGTTACTCCTTATACAATGGTTCAGAACTGGTCGATGTAGCTAGGGCCGACCTTGGCACCACACGCAATAAATACTCCTTATAACATTAGCTGCTAAAGAAAATCCCGTCAAAATCAGCGTGCAGCCGTTTAAGAAATAAGCTGGAACAAGCAGACAGACAAACATTTAAAAAAATATTTTTTTGATGTAAATACCTTACCGTATATACTTGAATCATATTTCTGTGATATTATGCATTTCGTGAAAACCTATAAATTTGAAATTAAAAAGAGACTTCAATTATATTTATGTAGACAGAGTATTAACAGAGTCTACGAGTTATACCAACTCATTGTAACAGCCCTTTGTAACAGCCACAGGTATGACTTTGATCTAATAAATAACTTACTACAGTCAATTTGTCATAGTACTCGATTCGGCCCTGACCTTAAGCTAGTTTTTCTGTCTTCTGCTGATTTTACAATTGTATTTAAACTTCTTTCTATTTAACCAAAAGGTAATAAAAAATAATGTAAAATATTTTTTTTTCTTTAAATTGTTTTCTCTTAAAAGTGTTTTTATAAAGTTTTCTTTAAAAAAATTCTAATTACAAAAGAACAAAAGACACACCTCTATACAATATAATATAGATATTTCCGTTATCTAACCTCTAGGTGTGTTCGTAACCCCATCGGATAACATTAGGTATACGTTTTCAGGAAATAACATATTAATCATGTCTATAATCGATTCCCTAACAATGTTTGCTTACTCAGCGAAAATATATTTATACAATGCTTGCTCTATAATAAAATAGTACTTATCAGAAGCCTTGATTGAGCCAACCATTACCTACAATGGTTGTTCTAACTCATTTGATTTTTTTCTATAGTAATTTTGTTAATTAAAAACAGTTTTAAAACAGTTTCTCTTCTTCTCTGGGATTTAACTTTTTTTAAATTTCAAACGATTCGGCGGAAATACATTTTTTTCTTCCAGAAATTGGAAGGTTCTTACAACATTCTCAGAACCTGAATATGTAAGTTGTATTTACCATTTATGTACCTTATGTAGGTATTAGTAATTCCCAAGCTTCGTACTGTTTAGGAGTTAGCCCTAATTGAAGTCTAGGGTTCCAATATCGCTGAATGGCTTACTCACACAACTACAACGCCCCAACAGCAGGTTGCTGTTGATTCCAAGTACCAAAAACAACCAACATGAGCACTGACCACTGAAATGGCCCACCTCCAGCCAGTACGTTTCTTGCCGAACGTTATACGTCCTACCACTGAGACATCGAAAACCTACGTTAGGGGGAATAGAAATTAGAATGCTATAATAAGTATCTTAACTTCTGTAAAACATTAAAGTAACACTTATGGTTTTAATAAAACGTAGGTTTTTTTAGTAAACAAAGTCATTCACCTATTGTTTCATTGGTTACACAATCATATCATTTCAAATTAAGACGTGATCAAAAATACATTTGAGAGGAGAAAGTGCCTACAGAAACACAACAAAGGCCGTTCTATAGCCACTCTTATAGATAGTGAAACTAAATAGTGTTTTATTCCCACGATCTCGATTCGCTTCGATTATTGTCCAGTAAAGAAATACATTAGATTTGATTTCATGTTATGTAAGCGTGACCAATTGTATATTTATAATATTAATATATAATCAATAGCTGAAAGATATTATTTATAATTTTAACACATATTTAATATGTTTCTTACTTATAAGAAAAAACAAAAAGCGCAATTAACAGGTAATTACAAGTGTCCTTTTAATTGAATGTCGGTCATGGGCCATAGCGGCCAATATCACTGAGAGTAACCATTAACGTGAGAGATATTATATAGTGCACGAGTGTGTTCGCCAACTTTCAAATGGTTTAAATTTCATGCGACATATCAAATTTAAAATATACTTATTTAAAAAGCTTTTTACGAGTTTAAATCTGTGAGTCAAAATTGGTAATTGTATATTGGAGTCGTACACTAAAGGTTCCGTTCCACTCAACATACTTACTCTAAACATATTTGTGTTAAGTAGATACGTGTTTAACAATCAAATAGGATTTTTAAATTGTACTGTGATTGAATTACTGATGTGAGACCGGATGTGTAGATACTGCAGTATAGTATATAGTCCCGAGTCATCCCTGAAAGGTAGGAGAATGTTCGTTTTATTTTTAGCTTTAAGTTTTAACTAACCTTTCTGGATTGATATCATCCAGCCAGATCAAATAACCATTCATATTGTTATTTTTGAATAGTATAATTAATAAGCATATTTTTCAAACTGATTCCTGTGCAGTTGTGCAGTAGATCATAGATGTAGGTAAGATGTGCCACACGCTGTGCCTTGACAGAAATGCCATCGTTAATTTTCTCTGACCAAATCACTTTCTATACATTCACCCTATTGATGATTATATTATAGTAGCTTTGCGAACAGCACATCACCTGAGAACAAAATGCATGCATCGAAGTCGAACAAAAACACTACTTATCAGCAAATTTTTATGAGATCTTTCAAATAAAAAAGAGTCCTTGAAATCCGATTTTATAAGGTGATAAGGCGGAGAAGGAGATATTTGGAGATAGTATGGAGGGGCATACATATATTCCCGACGACGCGGACGACATGTAGAAGAGTATCAACATACATTCAGAGGAAAGCAAACTTTGCCAGACTTGAAGCACAGACGCTTCGCTCACTCAGTCAATTAAAAGCTACAATCGTATCTGTTACGGTATAGAAAGGATTTCATTGATTTCTTTATTAAAAAATACTCGTGATTAAAAATATATGACTATAATATATTACATTATATTTTATACTAATTATATATGAATTAATATTATAAATTAATGTAGAATCAGAGGTACCTACTGGTGTCGTACGTTCGTCACTATCTCTATGACTATAGCAAATCGGCTACGAGTAAAGCGAGTATATGGAGGCAAAGTTGTTGGCAGTTGCTAGTATACAAGTATTTTTTATTAGTCCAAGTATGTGACATAAATAGCAAATTCTCATTTGTTACGTGTCACTGCCTGCTAAAAGGCACTCGTTGACCGTGACACCTGCAATAAAGAGCTAAGTAAAAACCGACTGGTAATGAAATCTTTTTAATAATTACTAATTAGATACCTACATTGTTTAATGAAATTGCTCTATTTTTAAATTTTCAGGCATGCGTAAAATTACGCAGCTTTTTTGATGAATTTAGGTTACACCTACTAATGACTGAACCACATTGCCAATCTATATTCAAAATCTACCGGCACAAAGGGTATACCGTATGGGTAAAGAATTTGCAGTTTTACTTTACTTGTGAATTCAAAAATTTATTGTTTATATCTATATAAAAAATAATAATTTGATAAAAGTAAAAATTGAGTTAACTCCGTACATATACTATTATGTTTATTGTCTATATTGAAAAATGCTAATTTATACATTGAAATGTAATATGTTTACGTACAAGACATGAGTATTTCTTAAAAATTACTAAAGAATACGAAAAAATTCTTTTAACAACTTTATTATGTTTTCCATTGAATTAATAAACAATTTGGCAACCTTCGAGATTCTTAATGGAGTTTAATTTGTACCTTTCATGTTCTCCAGATTCTCATCTGTAGTTACAAATTACAAATCGAAACTAAAATAAAAAGAAAAGAAAATAATTTTAATTACTTAGTTATTGTTGGAGTCAGCCAGCCAAGAAGGAGAGTTTTATCCTGCCTTTGCAATGAACTTTCGAACGGATATTTTGATTATATTTACAAATTATTTTCTTTTCTTTTTATTTTAGTTTCGATTTGTAACGTTTTGAAGTCGGTTTTCATTTTTGTTAAAAAATAATTTATTTTTTATTTTTTTGTGGAAATTAGATATTATGTTTAAATATAATATTGGAAGGCTTACTAAACTACTGCTCCAATAAGTCAGCGAAGTTTTGAAATGAACGACAATAGTCAATCGAGATTTGTCCACGTCTATTTTTCCACGTAACTCGTAGACGTTAATAAGATTTACCTTCTATTATCAATCCACCTAATATCCTGAAGGAATACGACTATCAGTTTATAAGTACGTATAATAGTAAAAGAATTTTCTTTCAACTCCTAACCGTTGAGGAGATATACCTTACATCATCACAAATTCTTGAACAGCTTTAGAAAATATATGAAACAGGTAATCAGTGCCGATAAAATTTAAGGGTTGCCCTCGATTTCTCTAGGATCCCATCATCAGATGCTGCCTTTTGGTGACAATGAGAACATCTTGAATACATACCGTGTATGTATACTGTAATGTATACCCTACTGAATAAAAAAGATTTTTTTTAAATCGGCCCATAATTCACGGAGAAATCGGTGAAAACACATAAAAAACAACTGTTGAGGAATTTTACCTTTCATAATCAGCTCATCGACATGAGATGATAATTTTCATACGTAAAAGCTTTATCGGTTTTAGAAAATATATCAAAAACATAATAGGTGCCTGTAAATTTTGAGAGTTGCCTTCGATTTCCCTGGGATCCCATCATCAGATCCTGACTTGGTGACAATGGGACCACCTCGGAACTATACCCTACCATACAAAAGAAAAATTTTTGAAATCGGCCCACAGACGGCGGAGAAATCGGTGAACATCTATAAAAAAAATACATACAACGGAACATATAACCTCCTCCTTTTTTGAAGTCGGTTAAAAAGTATAGGTGAGATCACTTGAAACATTTTTAACATAATACTTAGCAATACTTTATTCTAAAGTTACAGTCAACATAGATAGTACGAGTCCCTTATGCCGACCATAATTGTCCATTTTATATTATGTACGTAGCTAGAAGTATGAGTGGGAGCCTGATAATAAATAAATTTAAATATATTGTAAAACACTTCGTATGTCTGGGGGATGTGTGGCCATGTCCATCCGATTGGTCTCGCTAGCAACTAAAATAATTAAAATAATTACCAGAATATTATAATTTATAGAAATCAAAACTAAAGAGTCAAGTTGCATTATTTTTGGGAGCTTTAAAACATCTAAATGATCTAATATAAGTTATACCGTAGACAGAAAGTGTCTTAAATATAATTCTCTAAAATATACGTAAAGACGTGAAAGACACAAAAACTGATTACTATTTTTTTACTTAAATTTTTGTCAATTAGTCCTCGGCCCAAACAAGCAGACGTACTTACTTATACACTCAAAGTAGATACTTAACCTACTTTATCTCATGCATTTGGTTACTGAGAAAATAAGTAAACTCTGGCGGCCCTGGGATCTTGATCTAAATACCTATAATATGTGATCTATTTTGACCCCGTGATATAATACCATTTTCAGTATTAGCTTTATATTGATAGGTAAAGTGGTAATACATATATACTAATATAATGTATAATATGAGAATGGAAACCGATAAACATGTTCGTGCATATGAAAAAAAATTATTTATTTAATAACTGAATTACTTTTATTTTAATAAGTATAGTACAAAGTTGAGCTACTTTGGAAGTTAAATATAACTTAAGCCTTGTACTGCCACAATAAATAATAACTTGTACTGTACATACATTTGTATAAAAACACGTTATGTTGTAACCAACAATATCATGAGTTAAGATACGTTATACGTCAGCAAATCTAAAACAACATCTACATTCAAACTTTATACATATATTTAATGAAATTCCGGCAAAACATAAAACCAGCATTCTTTCACCGTAATCGTAACCTTGATTCCAATCCTTGTAATATTTTTAACATTACCTTGAAAGAGTAGCAATCGATTAAATGTGACTCCGCATTTATAAACAAAGAATATAATATTACGCTATTTCGAAACTGAATGAATGCTTGCATCTAGTTAATTAAAATGGTCTTACTATATAATTATATTAGCCTTTCCCGCGGCTTCGCACGCGTTCTTAAGGCTGAAAACCAAACCCCCGTTTTTGCCACATTTTTCATTAATGCTCCGCTCCTACTGGTCTACGCGTGATGTTATATAGCCTATAGCCTTCCTCGATAAACGGACTATCCAACACAAAAATAATTTTTCAATTCGGACCGGTCGTTCCTACGAGATTAGCGTGTTCAACCAAACAAACAAACAAACTCTTTAGCTTTATAATATTAGTATAGATAAGTAGTTCTATTTAATCTGCTACATGTTTGCATATCTACATAGACTTGTACTTAGTTAAATACTCACACTCTACCATTGCTTAAATTAAAATGACTCAAATATAGATATTAATTATAATTAATAGAAAATAAATTGTGTCGCAAATATAATTTGCATATGCATACGGAACCCTCTTTAGGAATGCTGTTGTGTGGCCCACCATTGAGCAAGAGTCTGAACTTCAGACTCTAAAGGTGCGAGGGTCTCCTACTAATCCTTTAGTCCTCTTCTACGAAAACTACAGGAGAAGGGATAGTCCTATTCTTAATACACATATTAAAATAATTATACCCCCTAACAATGGTTTCCGTGTAAGTAATCTCGTATCGTTGTTATCACACGTTCGACGTAGCAAGGCCGCTCGGTTCGTTCCTGGCACCAAACACCATAGTCTGCCTATTCAAAGCTATGACTAATAAGTATATAAATTGTATGTTTGTATTTTTGTTTTAAAAACTTACTTAATGATGCAATTTTAGTATTGTTAACTACATTTTTGAGCAGCGCTATCTAAAATCTATTCATAAATTTCTACTTATCAAAATATTATGCAAAGTTTTCATAAATAATCAAGTGTCCTTAAAATAGTAAATTTCTAAGGAACAATAAACAGTAGGCAAGGCACAGCCGTACTTTCCGTTCCTGGCACATTCGTCGCACTGTCGTGTACACTCAGGAGTCAGGAACATTCAAAACTTTTTAAATATATCTACTTACATCTCATTTAAAAATTGTATAAAGCCGGCTATTGAATGTCCCGTTTAAGCCAAGCCTTTACTCTATCCACTCAAAAAAAAACAAGATTTACTACTCCTAAGTCCTATCTCGCGGTACAAAGACGCTCCTTTAAATTCCTAAAAGTTGTTATATGATAATGTAAGAACTTTTTGATGTGTAACATCATTTCCTCTCGCTTTCCTATAATCTGTGGACAGTGGATGTGATTTCGGGAAAAGATTCGCAAGTGTGTAACAGCAAGAAGCTGAGAAAGCGCGCTTGGTAGAGTGGGCTGTCATATAAAAAGATGTTTTTATCGTTGATTGTATAGGATTTCACTTTCAGAGCTGTATTTTCTTGTTTTTTTTAATGGATTACATAACTCGAACAATAAAGGAGTTACAGATGAAATTGTATGTCCTTCTTTTCTTTTAAGAAATGGGAAGCTGTTAGAAATTAGAAGATAAGCCTAAACTACTACAAAGAAATTAAAAAGCAAAACTTTGCCAACAAACTAAAAAGCTTAACTTAACATTTCTTAGGTACGTTATGAAAGACATTCGTGATAAAAGTTCATTTGTCAGCTTTCGCGTATAAACTACTTATAACGGAATAAAGTTCTGTAAAGCTCAATAACTTTGAAACTTAAAATTAGTAAGTCTAGTCAGTAGTCTGTAATCAAGACTACTATGTTTACAAAAAAGTAATTTAGCATTAAACTATCTTGATGAGTTACGAAAACTAGATATTCTATTGAACACCGCGCCAATTAAATAAGTTAACAATTTTGTTAGAATAGATGTATTATACAGTGAATTTAATTTTTTAACTTGAAATAATAAACTTAGAATTTCGCTTTTATCTTTAAGAGCTCATCTAAAAGACTGATGTTCTGTTGTTTGTAGTTCAGCCAAACTTGATTGGTTCACCATTTTATTTAAGACTAGCTGACCCGTGCCCACTTCGTTGGGCATAATGTTAATAATCCTTTTTTATTACAGAGTGTTTAAATAATTTAAATTATTTTATTAATATTAAAAATTAAAAATTAAATTATCTATACTAATATTAAAAAAACTACTTTTTGTCACTTTAATATAAAAGTTAGACATATGCTGTCGCTGACTTTTTTGTAGGCATTTTTAAGCTCCACATCTTTTCTCTAGAACTCAAAAATATATCTTTCATAGTTAAGGCAGCGTTCGTAAGAAACGCTTTCATTCGACCGTTTTTTCTCCGATTCACTTTGCAAAACGGACTACTATTTTTTACTACGGTTTTTTATATAACCTATGACACTTAGCAATAATGTGGCTTTCTATTGGTGAAAGAATTTTTAAAATCGGTTCAGTAGATCCCGAGATTACCCCTTACAACTTAACAAATAAACAAACTTTACTTCTTTATAATATTATATTAGTATACTAGCGACTCGCCCTCGCTTCGCTCGGGCTCTTCCCTAGATTTAGCACAGGTAAAGCCGCGGGATCTGCTAGTTATGCATATAAACCTTCCTCTTGAATCACTCTATCTATTAAAAAAAACCGCATCAAAATCCGTTGCGTAGTTTTAAAGATTTAAGCGCACATAGGGATATAGGGATATAGGGACAGAAAAGGCGACTTTGTTTTATACTATGTAGTGATTAGTATTAGTATTAGTATAGTTAATTAGTAATTAGTAATAGTAATTAATAATTAGTAATATTAGTAATTAGTATTAGTAATAGTAATTAGTAATATTAGTAATATTAATAATTAGTATATTAGTAATTAGTAATTAGTATTAGTATATTAGTAATTAGTAATTAGTATTAGTATTAGTAATAGTAATTAGTATTAGTATTAGTAAATATTAGTAAATTAGTAATTAGTATATTAGTATAGACTAGCATTTTACTAGCAGCTTTGACTAGCAGCTTCTCACGCGTTCTACCGGAAATCAAATTCTTTCTGAGTCGCGCGGTATGATACCTCGCAGAACTAACGCCCGCACTTTTAGTTGTCAGAACTTTAGGAAAATAATTAACTAAGCATCCTCCCCAAAAAATGTATTAGGAAATAAAGAAAAAGCAAAAAAAGTCTCTGTCCTGTGATAATAGATAGAGGTCTTCAGGGTAATTAATAAAAACGCCCGCACTTTCAGTTTTTGCAACATTTTTCATTCTGCCTTCCTCGATTAACATACTATCCAACACAAAAAGAATTCTTTAAATCGAACCAGTAATTCCTGAGAATTAGCACGTTCAACCAACCAACCAAATGTTGTTTGTTTGTTTAAAGTTTAAACAAACAAACAAACAAACAAACAAATTCTTCGGCTTTACAATATTAGTATAGATATAGTAAGTATGTTCGTGGTGCAAAATTAATACACGCCAACATATAGCTCTTTGAAATAGGTAACCTATATAGTAGAATAAAAAAGAAAATTGATAAGTATTATCAAAAATATCTTTAAATAAAAACAACAAAGAAAGATCGGAAGGTAAAATTAACAAGTGTGTCAATCAATTGCGAGGCCTTGACCAAGCTCGCGTGCTATTTGCCCCTGTGTAGATACAATTGTACACAGATTTCAATGTCATCGTACCTATAGTAGTATAATAGCTCACAGCAATAAGCCAAGTTTAATGCTTCACCACATTGGATAAGGTTTCCTTTTAGGATCGGATTTCAAATTGGTTCATATAACTTAGTGGCTTAGAATTTTTCAAGTCTTTATTATATTCAGGGACTTGCGGTACTATGACACAAAGATGCTGCATCGTAAAATAAGGGCCCCATTTTTAGCCATCTAATACATGGTAGGTAATAATCTTGTGCTTAGTGCCTTTAAGCTACGTATCTTAAATGAAAATGCGACGGCATTTTAAACTTTAGTTTTTTTGTTGGTTTTAATTTTTCTCAAGAATTAAAAGCACATTATGTCTAATAGGCTCTTATATACTACCGGAAGGCAAAGCGTGGGTAGATCTCCTTCAGATCTTGTAGATCTTTGGTGGGAACTTTGGGGCACTACCCGTAAGTCCAGCTGTGGATGTACACATTTAGGTGGAGACGATAACGACAATATGCGCTTTTATTAAATAATATACATAAAAAATCCATACATATTATATTATTCATATTTTTTTCATTAATATGAGTCCGGTATTGATAAAAAAGGTAAAGCCTCGAGTGTTTCATCGTAGTATTAAGTAAACAATAACATAATAGACATTTGCTACCGTGAGAGTCGTCCCATTTCCGCGTTTCATTCGCGAAAGAACAATGCTTCGTTTCGTAATATTACTTTCTTTGCTTTCCTCATTTTATGCGTTCGATAGACGATGTCTCCTACATAGAGGTGCATGTAAGTATAAAATATTAAAATTTAAATTTTGGAGCTATCTAATGGAATGTTCATGTAAGTTATATTTAGCTTTTTATACCTATAATAATTCTTGTACTGTAAATATTAAGAAAGTTGACATCTTCCGACCTTCATTCCATTTTTAATCCCATACTTTGGCATGCCTGACTTATATTTGTATCATGAAAATCGATTCTAACTCATCTCCAGGGCTTTTTTTACTGAAGTTCAAGTTAACAGTAAATAGATAATATAAATAATTTTAAATATTTCTTTATTTAATTTGATATATCGCTTTTTATTAAAAACTGGCCTATTTCCCATTATCCTAGGTGTGCCATACTGTCCGCGCAATATGCACGCTTATCACACACGATGCGATGGACAAACAATGTCGCAAAGAACTTGCGAATCGCCATATGTTTACGTCATAGGTACGATATGTGATACTTAACGATTTTAAAGTTACATAAGCCATGTCCCTTGAATAAACTACTAATATTAAACTTTAGAACCACCTCTTCTAAATAAAGACTATGAATCTTTTCCCGTTACACGGAAAGGTTCTACCAGATATATTTAAAAAAAAGGTTTAATAATATAATAATATTGATTTGACCTACTAAAGTGTAAAACCTAAAATTCCAATTTAAAAACCCTTTTAAGTAAACTTAAACACATACCTACTACATTTTTTCTACTGATTCACTTGATACCATTGTAATGTATCATGTATTTGATTGCCATGATTATTTCTAGGATATACTTGTGGCTGGTCTCGGTGCGATTGTAACGGAGACTTGCTGTACGATGAACAGAGTGGATATTGCGTTAAAGATGTGGACTGTCCGTTATTGCCGAGTAGGAAACCAAAACGGAGAGACCCCTCGGGTCGCAGGAAGGGTGGAAGACAAAAATATCATTTGTCTAAGAGGATAAGGATAAAGGAAGAAGAATTGCCTGAGGCATAGTGATATGATAATATGTACTACGCAATAAATCGCTTATGTTTGTCGTTATCTATATAAAGTTGCTAAGCACAAAACTCGAGATTTTTTGTATGTTCCTTAAGACACACGGAAAGTTTTAATAATAAAATAAAATCAAAGTTCACCTATATGGTATGGATATTTTTATTGAACTTTATTGTTGCTAGTTAATAAAGAAATTCTTGAAAACAATCAAGTCTTTTATTTACATTGAAAGCAAATTGTCATAATTTTGTTATGATAGCCTTGCCAACAAAACTTCCTCAATAAACTGTTTTATACGCTGCTTAATTTTACCTTATAAATAGCTGTTGTTACTGAATAGAACATTTTAGTAACTGATGGACTTGCAGTTAAAATAAATGAAAATATGTACGTGTCTTTTCGAGACAGCGCATGTAAATACTTAGATACTTGGCTTTGAGACCTGAAATTTTGCAAGCCTATTTTTCTTAAACAAAGTAAGAAACACACAATTGTTCAATATACAATGTACCTATATCATGCAAGTACATGCACACCTGATTTATCACTACATAGTATAAAACAAAGTCGCTTTCTCTGTCCCTATATCCCTATGTACGCTTAAATCTTTAAAACTACGCAACGGATTTTGATCTGGTTTTTTTAATAGATAGAGTGATTCAAGCGGAAGGTTTATATGTGTAACTAGCGGAACCCCGCGGCTTCGGTTGCGCTAAATTGCCCGAGTGAAGCGAGGGCGACTCGCTAGTATTGAATAAGAAAGCTTTCAACCTATACTCATCTTTTATTTGTGAAGGATTTCATATAACATTTTCTAACTTAAGCAGTAGACCTTGTACATGCAGTAGACGTACCTACATAATGACTCAAACAAGAATCAAATCGATGACCCACTATTACTACTACTCTACACGAATCACGATGTCTCGCACAAATTGTACACATATAGATATTTTTTCCTGTTTATTTTGTCGAATCCGTTCAAAGATGGTCAACAGATTAGCATTGTAGAGAAAACTTCGATAAAAGGCAGACATGCTTCAGCTCTTTCTATTTCTAATGGGGTGTTTTAAATATAATAATGCAATGTATTATGCAAAAATTGGAACTCCAGGATGCCTGATGTATAACAATACTTGTAAGTATTGTGTTTATTATTTGTATAGCATACACTATTTTTACAACGTTGTAAACTATGGCGTGATCTCCCTCGTATTGAAGGAAGGCCCGTGCCCGTCACTAAGCAGTTAAAAAAAGGGTTGAATACATACATCACAGATTACATAATACTAGTATACATGTAAAAATCAATTGCTGTTCGTTAGTCTCGCGTAAACTCAAAAAGTCTGGACCTATTTGAATTAACTTTGTTATTTTGCTGGTTACCATCAGGTCGAGTTGTTAAAAACAAAAAATGGGGAAACCAAAAGAAATAGCTGGAAAATCGCATGGTTTAGATTTATTTTGTATGAAAAACACTTCTTTTTAATTGAAACGGGATAAAATAACAGGTATTATTAATAATTTTAGGTGTGGAATCATGTCCTGAGCACATGCATAGAATGAACAGTGAATGTAGACCGACGCCCTCGCAGAGGACGTGCGATGAACCTGTCGCACTATCGATGGGCGTCGTGTGCGACTGGTCCCGCTGTGACTGCGACTTTCCCTTCGTTCTTCATCTCGCCTCTGGCTACTGCTTTGCCTACGAGGATTGCCCATAATATTTCTTAATTAATATAATTAGATGTTATAATATAAATCAATAAATATATGGAACTTTAAATATTTTTTATTTAAGTATTTCGTGTTTTATTTACGACCGCTACCCTATTTTTTTATAATGGCTTCAGCAGACCCGACTACATGTTGCTGTTCATTTTATCTACTATTATTATTTAATTTTTCTACTTACCGTTAGTACCTTCTTCTACTCGTATTAAAAAAAAACAGGATAAATCATATCCTATTTTTAAAGTTGAGACAAAAGATACATTTAAGAAATTTTGAAGTTCTTCAACGCAAGTAACGCGTTCGCTTGGATAACCGAGTGATGCGGATTCAAATCCGGGTCTCGCACCTCTGATATTTTCATGTGCGAATCATTTCTATCATGATTACCACTTGTCTTACGGTGAAGGAAAACATCGTGACGAAACCTGCATGTCTGAGAAAACCTAACAAGTTTTCGAACAACGCCAGCACGCACTAGCCGAGCGCGGTGGATTATGGCCTGATCCTCTTCGTACTGAGGGAGACCCGTGCCCAGCAGTGGGACGTTAGAAAAGGCTGATGATGATGATGATGATGATGATTTATAATTACGCATAAATAAGTCTTCCAAGTAATATTTTACTAAGCGTTTTTAAATATACTTTACAATTTAAGTAAGTCTTACCGTTCGGGAATTTTTTCATCAATATTTTTTTATTATTACAGATAAAACTCGATTTTATTCTTAAGCATATTCCTGTGGAGAACCACAAAAATGTTTGCGAAATTTCTCCCTAATGTAACAGCAATCTTTAAAATTCAATTTATGTCCTTACTGGCAAAATTGCGAACGTGTCATATTTTACGGTTTAATGACAAACTTTATTGGATCTTACAATATTCTCGCGACGTAAATAAATAATATTTTTTCCATCAATAGATTGAGTTTATAAATATTTCTATGATATAGAAAAATAATGAATAAAAATATATTTAAGACATAAAATTTTAACTTTGTTCTAGGTACACCGGTCACTGTCCCCTGCTAAAGTTTCGCTACGGAAAGTGCTACGGCGACAACACGCGTCAGATTCTTAAAGAGATACGCTCAAAAGGATTGTTTAAGTAAGATTGTGATCAATTTTTATTTCAAAACACTGAGCAATGTTTTTGTTTTTATGAAGAATATTTCGTTAAGACTACATAATAATATGTTCTTATTAAAAATGCTAATTACTACCACTTGCTCTCGCTTCCCTCGTGTTCGTCACTAGATGCATAACAATAGCTGGTATGATGCAACGCTATTTTTTTCCAACTCCAAGTAATAGCTTCATATTAGTATAAGAATAATCGAAATTATTCAATTTTCAATACATTACGTTCAGACATTATCCCTATTACCCTTAGTACTCGTAACATACGAAGTCGAATTCAATATCTAGAATAAATTAAATTAATAAATTCTTTTGTCTTGTTTGATTTGTAAAATCTATTTAGTCTCTTGTTTATATAAAATAGTAAAATGAAAACATCACGATTACAGTAGGTAGTAGAACAATTAAAGTAGGTCACGAAAGCTATTACCTACCTATTTGTAAAACAATGAGCTACGATTTGCAACCATGCTACGCTTCGTAGAGCTACTAAGCTTTATTCGCGTAGAATTAGAACTATTGTCATGCCACAATTTCACGGTTACTTTTTCATTTGATACGTGTGGAGTACGTTAACACATACGAGTTATTGATGTTAGTGTGGTAGACTAAGGTCTGATTCCCCTCGTAATGAAGGTCCGTTCCCAGCAGTGGGACGCAAGGACTGAATACTAATACAAATATTATTATTACATATTATGTAATGTTACACCTAATACTCCTTTGGCGATCTTTGCCTTCAAATATTTTGGAATAATGAAATTATGGGTCATAATATTGCTGATATCTCTTTCTTAATTATCTTGTCTATATTAAAGCGGTTTTATTGTACAACACAGATTAAAAAAACGAAAAATTGGTAATACATTTCATGTTTTATAGTAAACCTTTTAAATATCGTCCCGGTGACAACTACGAGGTCGACAACATGCCCCGGCGGGACGCTCCTGCGCGGGAGATATATGACGGCTCCCATCGGCAACCAGCGTACATGACTGGTTACACTGGATATGTACCAGGCATGAATTTTACGTATGTATTTAATTATCTATTTATTTACAACATACATATTAATACTTCCTTAGGTTTACGCGAATATTTTACATTTAAATAAAACTACCTTTTCGGATTTTGTCGCAGATTTATTATGATTTTTTCCCGACGTTTCGAATGCTTTACAGCAATCATGGTCACGGGAGAGACCAGTCTTTTACATATATAACATACGTATTATGCAAATTTACTGATATGCACTAGAATATGTATTATGATATGAGATATCTTCTGTGGTATCTAAAATATATGTCCGAGCAGCTTGAAGATTTTGCGTATTTCTGATATGCTTATGTACAAATATACTAACTATAGGAACGTGGCCATTTGATTTAATATAATATTCATAATATCCTACCTAGCGAATATATTTTTTGGTATTTCTTCCTAAAAGAGTGGTGAAGATGTCGAACGTAGGTACTATTGCCTTGGAAAGTGCGGACATAAGTTCGTCTTCTCTACGCCCAATTCTTCAATGGTTTCGTAGAATCTTAACTACGAGTTAAGATTCTACGAGAACATTAAACACGTAAAATAAAAAAGATTATTTCATTTAACTCATTCTTACCTATTTATATATTAGGAAAAACTGGATATTTATTTGTATTTATTTTTCTAGATATGGAAAGTCATATGGGCGTGCTGCTGATGATTGCATGGCGGATTTTACAGCGAACCAAAGAGATTTACGACGTAAAGCCGACTTCAACCGAAGTTATGTAAGATCAAGGAGCGCACCGAAAATGGAAACCGTACACTCTAGAGATGAGATCCGACGAGATCTGCACAGATTTAGAGAAATAAATAAATATAAGGGTGAGTAAAGTATCTAATATTTATTATTACCCACAAACGACCCTCGTTTCATATAACAGCTATATTCTAATTCCCTTGGGAACACGATAATAATTATAAGTAGGGTAGTTCAACGAATCATTTCCTTTTTATATTAAAAATAAACATATCTACAGAAAAATGGAATAATAGCTAAAATAAGAAAATTGTGATCTTTTACAGTTACACTAAATCGCGAAATCATTGAGAAATCGTGAGGAAGATTTAAGGGATATAAATAAATCATAGATAAGTTTCTATGAAAAACCATTAAGATAATGTACCTAAGTCAGGATTTTCTGTAGAATATTCGTATGAGTGATATTTTACGTATTCACATTTAAATCACATTACCTTCACATTTTTTTTTATGGTAAAAAGGGGGCAAACGGGCAGGAGGCTCACCTGATGGGAAATAATCACCTCCGCCCATGGACATCTGCAAGCCAGGCTTGCAGATGCGTTGCCGGCCTTTCAGGAAAGGGAGGGATGGAGGAGGGATGGAAGTGGGAGGGAGGGGGGAACGAAGGCGGAGGATGAAGGGAAGAGGGAGGGGGGAACGAAGGCGGAGGATGAAGGGAAGAGGGAGGGGGGAAGGAGAGTGGGCCTCCCGGAATCTCACTCACCGGACGAAACGCGACAGCATAGCTGCCACTTCACGCCTTTCTTCTGTGAGAGAGTGGTACTAATGAACTATACGGGGCGTGCCGGCCCATTCGGTTGCTGCCCGGTTTGCTGTAACATTTTCAATTTTCTTTCACAATTTACATAGGTGCATTACTACGTCAAGTAATCGAACCTACGACTTTCACTTTTAATATTGTATAAGGTA
Source organism: Boloria selene (assembly GCA_905231865.2). Classification (NCBI taxonomy): domain Eukaryota; kingdom Metazoa; phylum Arthropoda; class Insecta; order Lepidoptera; family Nymphalidae; genus Boloria; species Boloria selene. The sequence goes on from HG993145.1 coordinate 2,450,427, forward strand.
CTATGTAATAAAAAAACCTATAGGTATACCTAAATAGGTATTAAAAATATATGTGATGTCAGATAGTATGAGATCAACCACTGACTTTGAACTCGCTTCACTGCATTTCCAAGCTCGCTCGTGAATATTGGGCTACTTAACTTAATCAACTATTAACTAAGGTAAAAATAACAATAAAATACATAATCCATATTTCAGATAACACAATATCGCCGGAATTCCCACCAATAGCTGGTTACACGGGTCATATACCAAGGATTAAGGGTTCAGAAGCTTCCCTCAGCCAACGATACCACTGCGCCGCAAAACGAGGCTTAGAATTGATCAAAATGGAAAGAGATAAGCGGAAGGAGATACAAAATGCCGATGTAAATATACGAGCGATTTTAAAAAATCACGATAAAACGTCGTATTGGAATTGGGGATAACATACGGGAAGAAGAATGTTCTTCACAAAGTGTCGATGAACATTCTTCTTCAACACAACAGTATTATTAAAAGTATTATTTTGTGATAGTGTTGCCTAAATAGAAAAAAATGTTATTTTTTATGAAGTTAATTATTTGTATGTTGAAATAATTTTGGAAATTTTTATCTGTGTAGAGATTAAAAAATATTTTTATAGCCGTTAAAAAATTTAAAAGTTTATATATGCAACACTCGCATTTCCCGCGGCTTCGCACGCGTTATAAAGACCGGGAACCAAATTCTTTCTGTGTCGCGCGGTATGATATCTCGCAGAACTAACGCCCACCCTTCCCGTTTATGCAACATTGTAAATGATGCTCCGCTAATATTGGTCGTAGCGTTATGTAATCCTCGATAAACGGACTATCCAACAGAAACATTTTTTAATTCAGACCAGTTGTTCCTGAGATTAGAGCGTTCAATCAAACAAACAAACAAACTCTTTTGCTTTTTAATATTAAATATAGATGAAAGACTGCAATAGGCTGGACGGATTTGGCTAAATTACAGACACTTAATCACTACGTTATAACGAAGGTAACATTTAACAATATCCGGTTTAAAATCGGTTAATTGAGAGTCGGAATCGCACACAAAAGGTTCCGTACCATCGCACAAGATATAACACTATGTACTTATCTTTTTTATTTGCATGGTAGGAATTTCATAATTCGCCATCTTTTCTTTCAAAAACACATTGTAAATAATAATCAACTTAATATCTATTAATATTCATGACAGCGAAGGCACAGTAATAGGGTTGGCATCTTTCGCGTACGGAACCCTAACCTTATTAGTTTAGAGCGTCATTTGTAAGAAAAAAGCATTCAAAGAGTATAAAACTATACTTCGAATTTGGTAATGCCCTATGTTTATTTATAATAGTCATGCTATTTACTAATGGTAAATACATGCACTTTCGAAAAATAATTGATACTGTAAATAAAAACAACGAACTCATTAGCTTTAGTTATAACTTTTTTATGTGATCTGTGGTTATAATTTATTAGTTAATATTTTATGTATAACTGAGCCATTAGTATATATTTTTTATCGATAAATTCAATGAGCATTATACATAATAATGTTTTTTACAAATAAGAATCTTAAGGCTTTTAAATAAATTGATAAAATTTTTAAAATTTAAGGTTATGTACGTAAAGGTATACAATATATATGTATTTAATTTTAATATAATAGGTAAAATAAAAATAAAACTAAATATTGCCATAGTAAAAATACTTTATATTAATGTTTTCATATAATGTAATTATTATTTTTTTGTAACGTTATATTAATTAGTAATGTATAATTCAATTAACAATAATATTGATATACAAAAATAGAGAATAATATTTGTCAATTTAAAATATAGGAATAGTTAAATTTACCATTTTTGGTCATATAGAAATTTTAAAAAGTTTCTTTTTTGTAATACTAAAGAACTTATCTTGCCCAATACCTTGTAGTAACTACTTAACTTATTTTATAAGGTAAAATTAACTAATATTTAATTAAATAATTAGTCTTAACTTTTTTTTGCTTAACTCTAATGTCACGTTCCACGTGACATTAGAGTTAAACAAAAAAAACATGACATGGCTTATCACTTAACCTATGTAGATTGCACCATAAGATTTTGGAAATAGTTATTCGTTGTTAAATTTAATACATATAGTTATTATACAATTTGCACAATACATTAAGAATAAAATACATTAAACATAACAATGTGAAATTATAATTTTGCAGTTTACAATCTCGCCACATTGTAAACTTTCGAAAGATTGTGAATCCTAATATACTGCTTTCAATTTAACGCCTTTTAGGATAGATTATAATCTATTGAAATAATCCGTTAAATTGTAAAATGACATGCTACACATAACGCAACGCACCTCGCGCGCTAATTAGTTGAAATATATTTCGTGTTGAAAATTATTTAAAGCGATGTATCTATAATGTATATATATGTTTATCATATTTATTTCTTTAACTTCTAGACAACAAACTAGAACTTTTAGACAACAAATTAGCGCGCGAAGTGCTTTCCGGCTTAGAAGAATGAGTTAATAGATAAAAATTATTCATATTTATAATTAAAAATGTTATAAATAAATTATTATTATGCATATTGTATTGTAACAATCTTATGAACTAAGCATCTATACTTATAGGGTTTTGTTTTTAAGTTTAATTCACGTTTACATCGTAATAGCACCTTAAAATACAGATACTGTTAACTATTCTAACACATTTTTAAAATAATTGAAAAGGAATAAATTCGAGCTGTCTACAGACCGCCATTTTCACGCGCTTATGTTGTGACGTCACAAGCTATGTAACAACCTTTTTAATCATCAACAACTATGCTTGCCAGATGGCCTGGAAGTCCGGGATTGTCCCGGAATTTTGCGTCTTGTCCAGTAATTAGACCATATTGTCCCGGATTCCGAAAACCTACTAGTTTTGTAACAAAATAAACTAACAACGAATAACAAACACGTCACACGGCTAAAACCTTTGAAAATAAAAAAAACAAGATATTCATACTATGATCTCGACCCGACACCGTTGTCCTAGATTTGTCCCGGATTTGATAAGTTTCTATCTGGCAACCCTATCAACAACAGTATCTATAAACTCTGGCACATAATTATTGTCAAGAATGCAACGTCACAATTTGTTCAAATAAGTGGTAGAGTATTTTAAATTTTTAAATACCGCTCATATTTTATAATATAAATTAAATAAATAATCTATCTGGTTTAAAAGAGTTTGTAAAATAACAAAGTGGATTAAATAAGCGGCATGCTAATGCTTATATCTTATTAAAATTCCATAGTGTTATGAAATCAAGATGACACTATCTGACATTTTGAATCAACTCTCCGGAACAATCTCCATTATTTTCCCTGTCCTTTCATCGACACCATGTATTACAATTGGTTCTTCATCATCTATTGGCACATTAGGAATATCCTTTTGTCTATCACTAGCTAACTCCAACATAAGTGTTTCTAATTTATGAGCCTTCCTAGTTTCATTGTGAGTGATTAAGGCACAAAGATGTTCTGTTAATAATTCTTTCTTCTCTTTCTCTTTTTGCAGGTTTATTTTTGCTTGTAGAAACTCCTTTTCTACTTTTAAGTAATGTTTTCTGTAAATAATTGTTATAGAGCAATAAATTATTATGTTACAGTTTTGTTGTTTTATTTAAAGTCATATAAAAATATTATTATTATTATTATTCATATAATAAGGTACTATATAGACTAATGTTTTTAATTTTAATATCTAACATCTAAGAGAGTGAAAATTCCATATGGATTCATTCACTTACTGATTGTCAAAAACTACCTATATATTTTTGGAATAAAAAGACTGGGGGACTATTTTTCAAGATTTTGTCACAGTGAAATCTGAAAAACTTTTGTTACAGTAGTAAATTACATGCAAAATTAGATTGCAATAGAAAGAATGGAGAGGTCTAAATATTTGTTTTAAATTTAATTATGGTGAATATGAAATTTTTTAACCATACAGAATTTTTATTTTCTACAAAACATTATTTTAATTAAACTAACTTACTCTGCATCAGCATAACTTAAACACGCCTGATCTATTTTCTTCCTCAGGACTGACACATCTTGTGAGAACTGACCATCTAATACTTGTAATTCTTTCTTTATCTTTTCTAATTTTTGCACTTCCTCTTCTGTTTGTTTTGTCCTATAAAGTTAATATTTATTGAATTTAATTTAAGATACAATGATAACATACTTGAATATTTGTTACTAAAAATTGATATTTTGTTTTAAAATAACTACATGTGTTTTATAAAAATGCTTGTCTGTTAAATTAATGAAAACCTAAATCATCATAATTTATATTTTCATAATTTTCATAAAATAATATACATATTATCTCAGGAAACAGATGATATAATATATAGTTTCAGTGAAATCGAAACTAATCATTAAAACATGTCTAGGTACAAGCCCAAGTGATGTTACTGTGAGTTGGTTAGTTACTCATGTTACTATATATTTTCTATGAAAGCAACTAAAACTAACAATAACTTTTGCAATCAACCATGGTCACTTCTATTTTATACAATAACATACAAATGATATTCTGTACACAACACTCACAATTTGTAAAAAAATTATAAATACATTAACAGCCATATCCTTTACTTTTAAATGTGAGACCAAGTAAAAAAAATATAAATTTATTACCATATTGGTTTTGTTACTAGATAGAAAAAATTTTTCACCATTATTCAATATTAAAATATATTTTATTAATATTTGACAGAAGATTTAAGAACCATTTGAGAGTGTCCGATATTATCAAATGTTACATAGTCATAGATAAGGTAACTTGCAGGATGATCCACACAAATGAGAGATAAATGATAACAGATACACAAAACATTAGAATAAAACTTTTGGATAACATAACCTATATAGTTGTATTTAAACTACAAATAGATTAGTAAATACCAATTTTTGGAGGATGATTTTGCCAAAGGGCACTCCAAACTGCTGGACGCATTATAGATTAAAATTATAAAAAATATAGTTTCTACTATTAATGCCTACGTAACTTTAAGGAAATAACTAAAAATATTTGTACCTGTCAGCCAAAGCCTTGGCAAGCATTTCTTTCCTTTTCTTATTTTGTTCTTCCATCAACTTTTGCTGTAGCTGCAATGCTTCTAACTTAATTCGATGAGTTACTAATTCATCTTCTGTATAGTTATCAACACACTTAACCACATCTGGGGTTACATTTGCACTGTTCTTTCTACTTGCAATGTTCAAATTACTATCTGTTAAACTAGACTCCAAAACATTTTCATTTGTAGGTATAATATTTCCATTTTCTTCATAATTTTTTGTATTGAGTATGTTCACTTCATTATTATTTTCAATTTGCTCATTTACACTTTCAGATTCATTAATAATATCAATTTCAGGCTGCAATGTTGGAGATTTCAAACTGAGTTTACATTTATCAAAAGCTTTTGCAAAAGAATCTTCAGAACCTTGTTGATTTATAAAAGGACTTTTTTGTTGAGATTGTTTATTAAGAACAGGTGCAGCTCTAGTTTTACCAACTAGAGTATTGTGCTTTTTAGTTGATAATACTTTTTGTGGATCTGTAAATAAAATTATAAAATTTTAAAATTGAAAATACTTGTATTAATATTTTGAATGCAATATTTACTGTCCCTAAAACAATTTATACAACTATGCACATTGATTAATACCACACTGAAGGATGTTTAATATTTTTATCTTAAAATATATGGCACAAAATAAATGTTATCATCATTCAGCATCCTGTTAAGCAAATCCATAGTTAGTATTAGGCTTTAATTTTAGTTTTAAATAAGATAAAAATGTATAATAAAATGTGTTGTAGTTATAAATAATATACACAGCATTTTTCATAATATATATGAGAGATTTTCTATCTACACAAATAACATACCATGATGTCATCCACAAATATAAACTGTTATAAGTCAACAGCGACTAATTCATATGTTTTATGGGTGTTCTAAATTAATACTTATTCATATTTATTACAATTAATAAAAGTAAACATCGCAAGGATATCAGTTTTTGGATAATGTTAAAATATAATGAGGGTGAGAATATAAATTGTTATACACTTTTTAAGTCTATGTACTATTCACACTATGAGAAAATGTAATGAAGACAATAAGTGGGAATTCAATATACCGGTATTGGGAGCTGATTCTGATGACTTAATTCGCCTCAAGTCTTCTTCACTAAATCCGGTAAACGACATGATAACTCAATATTTAGAAGTTTTTAAAATTTAAACATTAAATAATTATTATTAACATTAAAGCAAATAAATACTAATTTTAACACAAAAAAATGAATACGTGTTCAGAATATCGCAAGCACCATCCATTTGTTTTGACATTTGACTTTTGGCCATAAATCATAATCCATATTATAAATATTTCTCTATGGTCTATGCTTTTGGCCAGAGTATAGTTCAGGGTTGCCATTTACAAAATTATAATTGCCGTGTTTCCAATGTCAGATAGCCGTGTTTTAGGGTAAAAAACTTGCCGTGTCTCATACGAATGTAATCAAAATATAGACTTTTGTCCTAATTGTATATTGTTCCTATAGTTTTAGTAGCTAAAAAGTAGGGTTCCTTACATAATTCATAAAAGTATATCAGATTAACTAACTTTATTTGAACAACTTTGGTTAAAATTATAATATTCAACATTTTAAATAAGACTATCTTTTCGGATTTTTTTGTAATTTATTTTGAATTTGGGTTCCTGGCGTTTCGAATAGCTAAGCCACAAAAGAAATATTTTTTACCGTTTTTGCAACATTTTTCATTGATGCTTCGCTCCTATTAGTAGTTGCATGATTTAATATAGCCTTCCTCGAAAAACGAACCTGTGATTAGCGCGTTCAACCAAACAAACAAACTCTTCAGCATAATAATATTAGTATATATTTAAGCCGCAGACATAATTGCTTTGACCAGCATCGATTTAATTGGATTGGTCAAATCAAATTTTACTGTTGAAATGAATAGTATCATTAGTATCAGGGATATTGGGAGTTATTTTCTTATCTTTAAGGAAGAAGTCCAAACTTTGAAGGCACTCATTGTGATCTTCTTCACAATTTGCTCCTTTTTTCACTAATTATTGTCAGTGGTTTCACCCACAAGAAAAAAATGTTCTCATGTACAATAACTCAAATGAGTTTAATGTTATGGACTTAAATTTCTTTAAAGAAACAAATACTTATACTAACTTAATACCTTTAGACAACGTTTTCCTAGTGGTTCTGCACATAGAACTGTAATTGTGTTCTGATAATACATCAGTTGTCAATGATATGTGTATGTGGTTTGGTTCATCTGAAATAATAAAAACCTAAAAAAATAGAAATATTAATACAATTTCTCAATAATAACGTCATTATAATTTTATGATTTTATTTTACAATAATAAATTGCAATACTGATGTTGTGTAACTTAGGATCTTATTTAATATGTACTATAAGAATATCTTTTTTTTTATAAGAAGAACCTACCTACAGTCTCTAAAATACAGACTCTATTTCAACTTTATGGATGAAGAATAATGCAAATAATATATATTTTAAACATATCTGGTAGATACAATGCTGGCAGTAAAAATGCATTGAGGCGCTTAAACCGATTTCTATGACCATCAGTGAAATGTATATCACAAATTCTCCTTCTTATGTAGATTAGAGAAAATTTACCCAAGCATGGAAGCGCTCAGGAAATCTTTTTGGATTTGGAAACTGTAGCATAATAAACGAGAAACCAAGAGAGATATTGGTTTTATTTAACTGAAAGAATTCCACTAGGCAATTATAATGACTAAATAATAATAAATAACAAAGTATGACAGTTGACACGTTTGGTTTTAACAACACTACGGAGATCGTATACATGGCGCGGAGGTCGCATATCACCTCATTCTCCCCCGGTTCAGTTTTCACTCTCACTCCCATCAACCACAAAGTCCGCTAGGTAGGAGGGTGATTTTCGAATCCTATTAGATCTCCTGGGGAGTCTAGTCTGAAGAACTGGCGAAGTCGTCGACGGCTCTCCTACACGGGGCGGTGACGAAAGAGCGATATTTTCAGGTGGAGGTGTGGAGTTATTTTCAGATGGAAACGTGAGATTATCATCTTCGTAGGCCGTTTCAAAGTTATCGTCGCTGCTATTATCAGTGATACTGGGGTAAGGAGCCAATTGACGGTTTGATACCGTTGAGGTTTCTCCATTATCCCGTCTTATGAGAGAGTAGTAGGGATTGGTCTCTAAGAGCTCAGCTTCCTCGACAAGAGGGTCGGTTTTTGAAGAACGGACGTTTTTCTTAACTAAGATCGGTCCCGGCTTGAGCCAAGATGGCAGTGAATCTCCGTTCGGGGATCTTCTAGGGTATGTGAAAAGTTTTTCGTGCGGAGTAGCGTTTGTTGCCGTACATAGGAGGGAGCGGACACAATGCAATGCGTCCTTCAGAACCACTTCCCAATTTTCCACCGATAATCCCTTTGACCGAAGGCTGAGTTGAATAGTTCGCCAGAGCGTTCCGTTTAGTCGCTCCACTTGGCCATTACCCTGGGGGTTATAGGGCGTCGTTCTGGACGAGGCTATATTTGACTGTCGTAGAAATGATTTGAACTCTTCGGACATGAATGACAACCCTCTATCACTATGAATGTAGAGAGGTTGGCCAAATGTAAGAAAAAGATCTTTCAGGCAAGTAATGACGGTGGCTGTGGTCATATCCTTACATGGGTAAGCAAAAGGAAACCGACTGTACTCATCAATAATTGTAAGTATATACTTGTTGGCTGTCTTAGATGGTAGTGGTCCTTTAAAATCTATATTGATCCGTTCAAATGGCGACGTAGCTTTTATCAATTGACCCTTGACCTTTAGAAACCTTGGTTTTATTTCGGCGCAGGTAGGGCACGAGGCGGTCATCTCCTTCACATCATTAGCCGAGTAAGGCAAGTTTTTAGATCTTACCCAGTGATACATTCTAGTTACTCCCGGGTGGCAGAGTGCGTTATGTAGTTCTTTCAACTTGTTTATATTCATGTAAGCGCATACGCGAGATAGAGCGTCCGCAGCAGCGTTTTCAGTGCCTGGTCTATAAACTATATCGTATTTGAAGCAAGACAGTTCTAATCGCCAACGTTGGATCTTCTCATTTTTTATTTTACTGTTATGATTTTGATTGAACATGAAGGCCACCGATTGTTGGTCAGTTATGAGAAGAAAATGTCTGCCGATCAGGTAGTGTCTCCATTTCTTTAGGCTCTCTACTATCGCACAAGCCTCTTTTTCGATTGAGGATTGTTTGCATTCCGAGTTATTCAATGTCCGAGAGAAAAAGGCAACTGGTCTTCCATGTTGAGTCAGAGTAGCCCCTAGCGCGAATTCCGAAGCGTCTGTTTCGACTGTAAACATTTCATTATCATTAATGGCTACTAGAGCGGCTGCCTTGATGTCTTGCTTGAGTTCTTCAAAACACTTGAGCGCTTCAGGTGTCAACGGGAAAGTAGTCACGCATGTAAGTGGCTTTATTTTTTCTGAGAAACGCGCAATCCATTTAGCGTAATGAGCAAGCATCCCTAGGACTCGTTTTAGTTCACTAGTTTTAGTTGGAGCGGGAAGCTCTAGAAGAGGTTTTAGTCTTTCCGGGTCAGGACTGATTGTATTATTTTCAACAGTATATCCAAGCAAGTTGATTTTAGTCTTATTGAAAACACTCTTCCGTTCGTTTATAGTTAAATGATATTTATTAGCGGCGTCCATAAAGCGTTTTAAATTGTGGTCATGATCCCTTTGATCTTTGCCGCAGACGGTTACATCGTCTAAATAGGCGAACGTTCCTTCTAGTCTCTCTTCTGTTATGATGAAGTCCAGAGTACGTTGAAAAGCCGCAACGCCATTAGTCACGCCAAATGGAATGCGTGTAAACTGGTATAATTTGCCGCATGCTTCGAAAGCAGTATATATCTTTTCATTGTCTAAGATGGGTATTTGATGGTATGCGCTCTTTAAGTCGATTTGACTGAACACTTTAAATCTTGATACTTTGTTCACGACTGATTCTATGTTTGGCAAGGGGAAGGCATCCAGATCGGTGAATTTGTTTATGGTCATGGAGTAATCAACGACAAGTCGTTTTCGATGAACCCCTCCTCCCGCTACGAGGACTTGGGCTCTCCAGGGGGAAATACTTGTTTCAATGACCCCGTCTTCAAGTAATTTAGACACTTCTTCTTTTATGAAGTCCTCATCTTCCTTACTGTAGCGCCGGCTTCTCACGGCGATCGGTCGAATGTTCGGCGATAGATTTGTAAATACGGAGGCTGGCGGCACTGAAGCTCGTAACACGTTGCATATCTCTAAAGGTTCGCCAGGCCCACCAAGATTAAAACGAATGCTCGAGTGATGTTTGAGCAAGTCATGGCCGACAATGACGTCAGCACAGAGGTTGTCGACAACTAGAAGAGGCGTTTGTTTGTAAGTATGCTTATTCATCGTAATGGTAGCAAAGCAGACGCCTTCGACAAAGGAAACTTGATTGAGAGAAGCGAGATTGACTGTCTGCTTGCAGGGTTTTTTGCGTAGTTTCATTATGCGAGCAACACTAGCGTTAATAAAGCTGACTGAACTTCCTGTATCGACGAGTGCATCAGCCTTGTATTCGTTGACCATGATTGGAATTGTCGCACTCCTAAGGCTCAAAGGAGAGGCAGCAGAAATAGCTCCACTGTAGAACTGGTTGTTGTTAGAGGTCGTAGGATCTTCAACTGTCGTGGAGTTCAAGTTAATATAGCCCGATCTACAGACGCTTGCAAAGTGTCCTTTCTTTGAGCACTTTTTGCAGGTGGCTTTGTTGGCTGGACATCTGAACCTTGGATGAAGACTCCCGCCGCAAAAGAAGCAGGGTTTAGCCGGAGGTTGCGTGGTCGGGGCGGCTTGAAAAGTTCTTGACGATGGAGCTGCCGCTAGATTTTCGGATTCCTTGTCCCGTGAAGTACCTGGCGATATGGCGGTAAGTTGCGTAGAACTGATACCAATAGCAACTGCATCCTTCTCTGCCGTTTCCAGAGCTACGGCTTGATTAAGTGCTTCTGAAAGAGTGAGTTTTGAGTTTTCTAGTAACCGTTCGCGAATCCTTCGGGATAGTAAGCCGGATATGAGAGCACTACGCATTGCTTGGTCTTCATGCTCTTGAGCTATGACGTCTTCGAATTTACAATCTTTTGCGGAAAGTCGGAGAGCTCTAATATAGTCAGAGATCGTTTCGTCGGCTCGTTGCTTGCGATTGAAGAGAATGTGTCGAGCTAGAATAGTATTTTTCGGTTTGACATAGATGTCTTCTAGAACTTTCATCGAATCTTTATAAGTGGAGCAAGTTTTGATATGCTTGTAAATCGATGCCGATAAGTGATTAACTAGCAGCTTACGCTTAAGGGAGTCTGGTACATCGTCGGTAATCTCTTCTGCTAAGAAGCTTTCAAATGTCGATTTCCAGTGTACCCATTTTTCATCGGCGTCCGCGACATCAGGCTCGATGTCAAACTTATCGGGTCGGAGATATATCGACAGCGAAGGCATGCCTAGTTTTTTGTCAGGCATTTTCAGTTAAATAAATTGTAGCATAATAAACGAGAAACCAAGAGAGATATTGGTTTTATTTAACTGAAAGAATTCCACTAGGCAATTATAATGACTAAATAATAATAAATAACAAAGTATGACAGTTGACACGTTTGGTTTTAACAACACTACGGAGATCGTATACATGGCGCGGAGGTCGCATATCACCTCAGAAACATATACAAAACTACACCTGAAAGTTTTACTAAAATAATGTACAACTAGTAATAACATATTATTATCAATTGTAACAAAGCTTTGTATTTTATAAAATATATAAATATAAATATTTTATACAATATTCAAATCTATACATTGCCTGTAATTTTATATTTTTTTAATTCATTATGAAAGGAGTACTCACCACTGTCGGTGTTTTTACATCCAAAAGCGCAGCTGTGAGGCATCGTGTTACTTTTAATTACTCACACACCACAGAAAAGCGTCCTTATCGCAAAATATCACTAAACTATAAAGTATGTACGATAATTCATCATACTGCAAACACAATAAAATAGTGTTTTGGTAGTAAGGACGGAGGAGTAATCTCAACTCAACGTTTTTAGCTATTTAGATTATAAATAACAATTGTCTTTAATGATAAACGTATAAAAATTTATCCTGTGACTTGTATACTAAAATATTATTATTCACTGTAATCACTGTAGGTACTTGTCCAGTTGTCAAAAAGACCGCGGTAAAGTTTTGAAAACAGTGTTTTCAACTCCTAAAATAAAATACCCCTAAAAAAATTTTTGGCTGTTGACTACAGTTCATTCCATTTGACGCAGATTTTAACTTTTCACACAGTAAACAAATAATAATCTTATACAACAAATAACATTTGGTTTTATATAAAATAAGAGATTGCAACTTATTCTTTCATATTCTTTATATTATTTTTAGCAAGTGGTTACTGGTTAGCTTTATTTAACGTAGGCATACAGTAAGTCGGAACTCGGAATTTTGAACTTTGTAAGTCGGAACGTCAAAGCATAGAGAAAAGTAATATTATACGTCAAACTTCAAAGTCAATAATCAATTTTAGACTATCAAGTATCAACTATCAAACAATAAAATATGTTCCATATTATGTTTTTTTGAAACACGTGTAATTACAATAATAAATTAAACTATAGTTAGATGCTTGTGACGCTTCTTTTCTAATAAATTAGTATTAAAAAATGGGTATGTGTTTTTAATTAAAGTAGGATTTGAGCCATTACTTAAATTCGTATTACGATAACATATTTTCTTCTTTTTACTGTTTCAGATCAAATATTAAATAAAGTTCGTACACTTGACCCTAACAACAGTGATTCAATAAAAGAAGCACTAACATTATTTTTCCAAAAATTACCTAAATATAATGATCCAATTTGTAATAAATGGCTGAGGGAGATGCGCAATGTTATCGACCGGTATTGTATTATAACCTATAATTGCTTGAAAATTGAAATTTTACTTTATAACTTTTTTGCGAGATAATTTATAATAGCCAAAATATTTTTGACAGTAAATTCTAGTGAATTTTTTATTTGATAAAAATGTTTACAGGTTTCCAAAGTATTGCATGTCACACCGAAAAAATGTAGAAAATTACTTTGTGGGCTTTCTTAGTTCTAACAATTATTACAGCGTAATTGAAGTAGCAAAATGTGCTCATGCATTACAGCAGGTATGTAATAACTACTGAATATAAAGACTCTAATATTATAATATCTATAATCGGTAGCAGTTTAAAATCGCTTGGCAGAACGATGACAATGGTAGGGAGTGGATTGGTAGGGGAGATGCTCCCTATTATCCCTGTATACTCCCATTACAAGATAATTCATACTTCATGAGAAGATAAATTTTGAATGTAGCACGCATCGGCCGCCGCCGCGGCACGCTTGCTTTGCTCGCGTGTGTTGTGGTCATGTGTCTAACCTAACCTACCTAGAAAGAACGAAAAAATATTAAGATAAACCTTCTGAACCTATGATATCCAAGTCGAAAAAAAAATTGTTATTTACGATGAAAGCACTTTCACACATGTCCATAGAAACGCAGAACTAAATATGGCGGCGTTATGATAATTGACAATGACATTTAAGTAATTCCACATATTTTTGACATAATAATCTTACGTCTTTGTCTCACATATACAAAATCCTATTGTTATCCTTCTCTCTCACATTAAGTTTTTATTAATTTTCTCTAAAAATATGAATTACCTTGTGTCGTGAGTGTTATTATTATGATCAGTGAATAAACGCCTACCATATATATAAGTTTCACCCAATAACTCCTGCCAAGCGATTGTAAACCCAACCCCTATAATCTACCTTTCTTTTAATTTATTAAGAGGTAGTGAAGTAAATGTAATGTTAATAAAATATTTTTTTTAAATCTCCTACATATAACAGCAATTAATATTATTTAAATGATAATATCACCATAAAAACTATTATGTAATGGCTGCAATTTTTTTAAATATAATGAATTAAAAATAGTGGTGATGCTACATTACTTTTAGTTTAAATAAAATTATAGGTACGTCCAACAAAAGAAAAAACTGCTACACCCAAATCAAGTTGGAGAGATCAGATGACTGTTCTGTGTAATGCTGCACATGCACTTATTACAGCTATTTTTCCAAATGCTGTGGATATGTATAAAGATACAGATAAAGTAAGTAATACTGAAGCTTATCTCATAATATTAAACGGACAATTCTCATATTAATATAAAATAATTATATATAATCCTTACTTTGCTTGGATTTGTCACTAAGTACATTTTTATTTTTACACTGAACGCTAATTGTAATTCTCCTACTGTCTCTTTCATTTTTATATACTTCTTATTACATCAGATACTATCTGACTGATAGTAAATGCTCTATCAACCTTAATTGTTTAAAACATTTAGGAGATTAGCTGTAGCAGACAAACAAAAATTTTAAAATTGTGTTATTATAATTACTGTATACTTGTACTACAAACATTTTGTTTTTTTTACAGCTTGAAACAGTGTCTGCTGATTCACCTATAACTGATTTTCTAGCAGATGTAACAAAAGTAGTAAAGAATACAAAAGATAAGCAACTTGTTCTACAGACAAGGCTGAAAAATATATTTATTTTTATGCAAGCTATGTTGGTGTAAGTAAAAGTTTGCTATGTTTTAATTTCATTGTCATATTTTATTATAAAACTACTATTCTAAATTATGTTTATTGCAAATATTAAAACGTCTGTAAAACACTATTCAAATACAATATATTTAATTTTTATTATTTATATATAGGCATTTTTGTATTCACTGTACAACACTAGCTTGGCAACGTAAGTAACATGTCCGCTGTCGTCTATGGCTTCTACCGGACCCGCTATATCGCGACGTATATGGGCCTTTCTCTACTAACAGGAAAATCATGGTCCAAGCATTTTTTTTTACTTTGGCTGTATTAATGCATAGTTTTATTTATTAAAACACATAATATATAACCTGTTCTTTAAGGAGCCAATCTTATTCAGTATTTAGAATCATAATCATTTCATAAATTCGGTTTAAAAGCCACTAAAAACAGTCCTCTGTTATGTCCTAATTCCGGATCGAGTATGATTCGGTACGGTTTTTATGAGTTGTATTTAAAAATGTAAAATCTTATAAATCTATGAACATAAAGAATATTGAATGCATGTGAACAAAAAACAATTATAATTTTAGAGAATTTTTTAGTACTAAAAACTAGTGTTCGAATTTTGTCCATACATTTTTGAACAGGTCCTCTGTCAAATTTTGAATATGGCGCCACGAAAATATTAAACACTTTTGTGGTTACATTTCGCGTGACACGGAACGTTAACAGTGTGAAGTTTGCTTTGTCGCCATGCTAAACAAGTCGCCGGCGTTTTACGCAGTGACAACACCGCGTCTGTGTGGGAGCCACGTCTCTGTAGTGTTGAGTGAACATTCCTCTGGTAAGTCTATTTTACAATGTTTTATGTGTTATAATTATACTTATTTAACAATAAAATTGCTTAGTGTGATAATTTATAGCTGTTTCTGTGTTATGAAATAATATTTAAAATGATACGTGGTATGACATTTTTACGTAAAAATAACAGTCCTCTGTGCAACATTCCTCTGGATTAATATGAACAAATTTATAACACAGGACTGTTTTATTTGACGTCCGTGTATTTTATTAATATTCTTTATAGTGTAGACTAACCTAACCTAACCTACTCCTTGCCGATAACCTCTTTCTTTCTTAGACTGGCCTGTCACGCTAGTTCAGATCTTTTGTTTTCTGTTATTATGGATTTTGGAATATGAAATAATACGTACCTAGTAACTACCAGTTTTTAAGCCCTTACGGTTTTTTTAAGTATTGATAGTATGTTTTTTTGTTTTAGTATTGCCGCAATCCACCAAAGAAGAAACCTAAAACCAAAGAAGAAATAAAAGAGCTGAAACGAATTGCAAAGATTAAGATATCAACGGCAAAAAAATTACCCTGAACGGCTAAAAGATGTAAAAAGAGAGCAGTTGAAGGAAAAAGAACGACGATACTACCAAAGAAAGAAGGAAAAAGGTTCAAGAAAGTCAGTTAAAGATATGAGTCGACGTGAACACAAAGCTGTGACTGAGGAATGGAGAAAGCTTATCGCGCAAAAAAAAAGCTTTGAAAGAAATAACAAACAATTTTGTACGACAAAATACGCCCGAATCCGAGGGTTCACCTTCTCCTCAACGTTCTGTCTCTCCATCAATACTACATATGACCACTCCACGAAGTGATGCAAGTAATGCGAGAAAGCGTAATGCTAGAAATAAACGTGACAAAATTATAAAGGATAAAGAAAAGATCGAGTGTTATAGAAAAGAATTCGAGAAGTATAGGAAGTGATTAGAACGTTTGGAAAAAGCTAAGACAAAGGAAAATGTAGACACACCTAACACTAAACTTACCAAAATGTGTGATTCGACAGAAACTCGCAGAGAAGTAGTCTCTGGAAGTGAAAACATGGGCAACTCACAGGATTCTACAATGGAGACCGACGACGACGCTGCACTGGCTGGACCTAGTTCTATCAAACAACAGAATTACATCATTGGTGATTACGTCTTGGTTAAATTTCTACTAAGAAACAGTGAATATTGTTATGCTGCAGTAATCAATATGACAGACACGGAAGAAGGCGAGCTAACAGTTACCTTCTTAAAAATTTGTGATGACAAAGGACAGACATTCAGAGTCGATGAAAGTGATGTTTCTGATGTGTTCTTTGCCCAAGTATTAAAGAAGTTGCCAAACCCAGATATTGCCCTAAACGGGAAACGAATATTTTATTATTTTAATATACCTGTACCTGTTTTTAAGAAATAAGTCTGCATTGATAAGTAAACAAGGCTGATTCTTAGTACTTACGCTTAATTTTGATTATAATTATTTTAATTCGTTACTTAGAGAGCTAAGCTCGCAATTTGTTCCTGATAAATATAAGTATTTAAATTCTGTATGTGATACAGTATTCAATAAAGAAGAGAATTTATTTGATTACAATACCTAATTAATATTGTGTTTTTCTTCATATAAACATTGACATAAACTGTTATCTGGGTGGAAAAAACAGTCCTCTGGGTGGCAAAACAGTCCTCTGTCGCATTTTTTTACAAAATTGTCTATAATTCGAAAAATAAGGGAAAATTACAATGGTTTCTTGTTTATATGTATTTATATTATAACTATCTATCGACTTAACATACTATATTTTTAATTTTCTAGAAAAATAGGGTTAGGACAACTATCAATAGACAAGTTTCCAGTTAGTAGAGAAAGGCCCATATATAAACACGAGACTAAAAACTATTACTATAGTTATTATATTTACATAAACATTACAGGCTTACTTACATATTATGACCAAAATTAAAATAAACGAAGTTAAAAAAAAGTGCGTGTGTACAAAGTACACATGTCAAAAGTAAAACTTCTTTGGCAAACTAATTTTTAAATCTCGTTTATATTTATACTAAATAACCCCGTCTAAGCTCGTTGAGAGAGAGATGGCGCGATGGTCACACCCACGAGTTAGACAGAGTTAGAAATGTCACTGACTCACGGTGGGCGAGATCTAACTAAGGCTAACTCTTCCCCGTCTCTGAGCGCCTGGTACTATGGACTTGTTTCATCGAGTTTGAAATTACAACGATTCTAAATAAGTTTCACTTCAAAAATATTACAGAATAATATTTCTGTTTTAGTGAAACATATCCAGTGGCAAAACCAATACAACCTAGAACTATCTTAGATGTTATAGTCAGAGCATTAAGTGTTACCAGTGGGTCAAATCAGGATGATAATATTGCCACAATTAAAATACAAGCATTGAGAACCTTAGATGCACTCAACATGTGGTAAGTTTAATAAATAAATATGTTGAGACATTATTACACACAGCGCCATCTAGTTCCGTGGTAAGCTATGAAGGAAGCTTGTGTTACGGATACCAGATAGTTTATTTACTACATATATAAGTTTAAATACATACATATTATTAATATAAACACCCATGACTGGAAAACAAACATGCGAGTTTAGCAAATGAATGCCCCCAGCGGGACTCGAACACGCGACCGCTGGCGCAAGAAAGTAGGGTCACTACAAACTGCGCCAAACGTGTCGTCGAATTTTCGACGTTTTGATCATACATAATTATAATTACTGTCTTTTCTGTAAGCAGATTTGTTAAGAGATTGTATGTATCAAGCCTTTTGTAACATTCCACTGCTGAGTATAGTCCTATCAATATGAGAAATCAGGCCATAATCCACTACACTGGCCAAGTGCAGGTTGGCTGACTTCACTTCATCATCATCATCATCATCAGCCCTTTTTAACGCCCCACTGCCGGGCACGGGTCTACCTCAGTACGAAGGGATCAGGCCATAGTCCACCGCGCTGGCCTAGTGCGTGTTGGCGGACTTCACATGTCTTTCGAAAACTTGCTAGGTTCTCTCAGACATGCAGGTTTCCTCACGAGCACTTTTTACTGAATATATAATATTTTAATATGTACTTATATCTATCAGTTATATACATGCGACAGTCATGTACAAATATTTTCTTTCTAATTTCCAGCCTAGGATCAAATCTGATACCTTTCTCACCATTGATCATCAGATTGGTGATGCAAACGTTAAGATGGAGTACTGATAACCCAAGTGACGGGAACAGGTAAAGAGATGTAGTCATTAAAATTATTTATGAAAATAAAAGAAGTTAAATGAGTTAACTTATTTTTTAAGATAGATATGTAACATAAATCATAAAATTTTGCTACAGCTTAAAATATTCAGAATGATATCTCAGTTATGTGCAACATTATTTTTAATGATGTAGCTATCTCATAACCGAAATCGTGAGCATAAACTAGCTTTAATAAAGTATTAAATATCTTGGGACATTATTACTATAGTCTATTTTTTCTTACTTGTCTTAAGTAGTAAACAAATATGGCGGACAGGTAACCAGAGATAATTTCATAGAGATTGCAATGACGAATGAATGACAACGACTGAACTTAATGGTTTTTATGCAGTGAACGTAAAGTATTGGGTAGAAATAATACGACAAGTTAATTTGATAATTTTATTACTCGGATATCACCTCCTTACTAATAATAATTTTAATAATTTTATTTTCCTTTTTGTCCTAATATAAAGTCATTTTTAAAACTTTAAACTAAAAAAGCAAATAAGCGATCGAAAGATTTCCGAGAGCGAAGTCCCTCACTCCATTTTATTACACAGTGCAATAAGATAAGAAATAATAATAATTACAATAACAAATAAATAATCAGTATAAGTTGGTTAAAAGCAATTAAAAATCTTCTATATTCTACAGATGACACTCCTATTTTAAAACCTAATAAAATTTGAAGAAAAATGTCGTACTTTGTAATTTACAAATATTGTTATTTTTTTAAAAGTTCAGTTTCCATTCTCGCCAAATAATTTACATGTTACAGCTCTATGATTCAAAGACAAAGTAGCGTATCGAAACGTCAAAATGTTTTGTTCATATTTTATCTATAGAATTTAGTTCTGTTAAAATTTCAATTTTAGCAAAAATAATGTGTTCAAATCATAAATAAACAGCTTTTATAAGTGTAATTCATAGTGTGTGTGTTTCTAAAATAGTTATAAACGATGAAACCAAGTCTAAAATGCGGGATTTTCCGAAAATAAGTGATTTTCGTTCAAGGCAGTGTTTGTTTACCATTTAGGACAAGTAAGAAAAAATAGACTATAGGTAGTTAGTAGGTAAGCTATGAGGCTTGTGTAATGGATACCATATAGTTGTTATACATAATATATAATTTTAAAAACATACACACTATAAATATAAACACCAATATCAATAATACAAACATTTGCTCAACAAATGAATACCACTAGCGGGACTTGAACCCGCTACCGTTAGCACAGCAAGTAGAAAACTACAAATGAACCAAACATGTTATTATATTAATACTAGTAGAACCCGCGGCTTCGCCCGCGATAAATCTAGGGAAGAGTCTAAGCGAAGCGAGAAAATGTTCATTGTGAGTTATCCGTAAGAGATAGACATATACCATCACAGACTTTTTTGTAGAAATTTTTAAGGTGTACAATACTGTAGTACATTATTTTTATCTATCTCGTAGAGTTTAGCCAGCGTTCGCAATGTAAGCGCAAAAAATGAGTTGCAAAAAACCGCATCAAAATCCGTTGGGTAGTTTTAAAGATTTAAGCATACATAGGGATATAGGGAAAGCGACTTCGTTTTATACTATGTAGTGATTTTTCTAGAAAAGTCCGTACTACAGCTTACAATACGCTGACAAGCTGGCTGACCACCCTACACACTCACAGAATATCTGACAATAACTCGTGGGAAGATGACCTTACATCATATATAATAGATGACTTCACACCGCAGAAGAAAACAGTCCAACTTACAGTAAGTACTATATTTTAGGGTGGCGCAAAAAAACGGGTTTTTTTAAATCTTGAGTAAGTTTTTTTTTTATTTAGTACAACAATCTATAAAAATACATCACGAGATATATTAAAAAAAATATATAAAATTTGGAAATTTTTTTTTAACTGTCCTTTAGAGAGGGCTCTTAAAACATCAAAAACTATCATTTTTTCACTCAAGACTCAAAAAAAAGTTGTCGGTTTTTTGCGTCACCCTACTGTACATCTTATAGGATTTTGGTTAACTTTTGGATCTAAGTCGGTCACTGTCTTATACAAGCACTACGCTACTCGCGAAGTCGGTCAAAGTTTAACGAATCTGTATAAAGATGTTAAGAATTTGGTGCAAGAGCCATATAATTAATGTAACTTTTATTTTACAGATGGGTCCGCAACCAACAAAAAAATTAAGCAAGAAAGCTAAGAGGAAACTCGCAAGCAGTCAACTTCAAGAAAGCACTATATCAGCGCATATGCCGGGGGAGAAGAATAGGATTGCTGTGTAAGACAATAATTTTATTTTTTCTGTTGTTTCTCCGCCCTTTTAAATGCTCACAGATATCTTTTAAAGCAACTTATTAAAGAAATTATTCGGTTATTCGGATCCAGTTGTATGAATCTGAATGTAAATGTGGGGGATTAATGTCTGGTTGTGTCTCACGTAAGATAAATAGATAAATATTGTAATCCAATATTGTTGCCAAATTTTTTTTTGAAAAGAGCAACTGTTGAGTTTCTCACCTGTTCTTCTCAGCAGAACAGCTTTCCGAGCCGGTGGTAGCTTATTCACAGACTTATAGATTGATTTTTAATTTTATTATTGTAAAAATGACGATTCAAAAGAGCTTGTAAAAGTCTATTTGAATAAAGAATATTTTGATTTGATTTGAGTTACTATCCGTCCCAGCCGGATACAAAATAAGTATGGATATTCCTGATACCGTTTTATTCTATTCAAAAATATCATTTCTTTTAGATCTGAAGAAGTGAACAACGAAGTTGCAATGGCGGCGTTAGAATGCGCTGAAGCGTTCCTCACAGTTTGTGGTAGATTTTTGAAACCTGCTACGCATAAGGTAAATACATACTAATCTATAGATATTAAATTAGTTAGTAGTATGGTAGGTTTCTTTGGTACCCTATATATCAATAAACTTTTAATATTGATTTGCGAGTATTAAATTGAATCAAGATATTGAATGAGATATTTGAAAATATGTAACATTTGCCATTATTTTTAAAACATTAAATAAAATAAAAATAGCCTTTATTTCTCCGAGGATTTACAGTAATAAAACCATGATTACAATTTCTAATAAATGCAAACTAAATTGTGTCTCTTATTTCGGAGTGCCTGTTGGCAAAGGCCTCCTCTAATTCTCTCCAGTGTGCTCGATCAAGAGCCACCCTAGTCCAGTATGTACCAAGAGTACAGCGGAGCTCGTCCTCCCAGCGCCTTGTGGGTCTTCCTCGCTTACGCTTACCATCCCGTGGGTACCAAAGGGTAACTTGCTTAGACCATTTTTCGACATTACAGCGTAGCATGTGGCCTGTCCATCTCCATTTTTGTTGGTCAATTCGAGTGAGTATGTCAGGGATTTTGGTCTTTTCTCTGATCTCTGAGCTAGAGATTTTATCTTTAATTTTTATCCCCAATATACTTCTCTCCATTGCACGCTGGCACACTGCTAGTTTGTTCCTATGTTGTTCAGTTAGGGCCCAGGTTTCACAGCCATAAGTTATACAAGGCAAGACACAGGTGGTATAAGCTTTCCTTTTAATGTTTATGTTTAGCTCCTTGCTTTTCATGATTTCCTTGAGAGACCAGTACTTCTTCCATCCGTTTGCCACTCTTTTTTCAATTTCTTTGGTCATTTGGTCCCCAGGGGATATTATTTGTCCAAGGTAAACGTATTCACTTACATATTCAAGCTGTGTCCCATTTTGTTTAATTTCCACCTGAGACGAGTTGGTCATAACTTTCGTTTTTTCCAGGTTCATTCTTAGCCCTATCACCTCACTGCTCTCCGCTAGCTGTTGGATCATATTTTCGAGTTTTTTGGGGTCATTTTCTAGGAGGACTAGATCATCTGCGAATCTAAGATGGTTTAAGTTTCGGCCATTTATATTGATACCAAAGTCGTCCCAGTTAATCTTCCGAAATATGCTTTCCAATACTGCTGAGAACAGTTTTGGTGATAATGGATCGCCTTGTCTGGCGCCTCTGTTGATTGGGAACGGGTCACCTGTCGATTCTAACCTTACACTACTTCTGCTGATGCTGTAAATATTTTTTATGAGATTAATGTACGTTTTGTTAACACCTTGTTCTTCCAGGCTTAACCAGATGAAGAAGTGGATCAAGCTGTCAAAGGCTTTGGAATAGTCAATGAATGCAATATAGATAGATTTCTGATACTCGTTATATTTTTCCAGAATTTGTTTAATAGTATGAATATGATCTATGGTGCTAAAATTTTTTCGAAAACCTGCCTGCTCAATGGGTTGGTTCTCGTCAAGAATTTTTGAAATTCGGTGCAGTATCACTTTTGCAAAGACTTTATATACATTTGATATGAGACTTATTGGTCTATAGTTTTCGATATCATCTTTTGGACCTTTTTTATGGATTAGTATGATGTAAGAATGACCCCATTGACTCGGGATGTGGCCTGTACAAAGAATGTCGTTAAATATTTTTGTCAGTGACAAACTTATATCTTCAACGGTGCCTCTCATAAGCTCGTTAGGGATATTGTCTGGGCCTGGTGCTTTCTCCATCTTTTGTGAGTTTATAGCCTTCTCCACCTCTGACCTAAGTATCGCTGGTTCCGGTTCAGATGTAGTTTCGAATGCCATATTTTCCGGTAGTTTGTTTGTATGTACTAAGGTATTATCGTCAGAATAGAGTGTCTTATAAAATTCTGTAGCTAGTTTTTGTATTTCTTTTCGCTTTGTTATGTTGCTTTTTCTTGATTTTAGTTTGGGCACCCATTCTTTGCCCTTTTCCTTTAGTTCTTTTAGAGCTTTCTTGACACCTCCTGTTTTTAAAATGTGTTTTTCTAATGTTTTTAATCTTTTTTCTTTTCTATCAGTTTTCATACTTTCTCTTATCTGTTTATTTAGTTTTGATATTTTACTTAGAGTTTCTTTGCTTTTCTGTTTATTTATTAGTGATTTTCTTTGCTCTAGTAGCTCTAAAGTTCTTCCGCTTGGTTGGTTTGACTTATTGCAGTTTGGGTAATTTTTTACAACTTCTTTTAGTTTTGATTCTATTTTGTTATATTTTTCTAATAAATTTAGACTAGAATTAGCGATTTCCAATAGTGACTTTACAGAGCTAGTATCAATTTCTTTAGACTCGTAGTCGCGAGAGAGCAGTTGTTTTCTGATAATATGTTTTCTAGATATTTTTGATGGTTGTAAGGTTAAACAGCTGCGCACCATTCGATGATTGGTGTTGAAGTTTAGTTTTTGGATAACATGCGTATCTTGAAACGATTTCACCTTGTTGGTTAATATATAGTCAATTTCATTCTTGTAATCGCCTCCTGGGGATCTCCACGTCCATTTCGATTTAGGTTTCTTCTTGAAGAATGAATTTAATAATGAGAGGTTGTGTTCTAATAAAAAGTTAATTAATAGTTGACCGTTGGCACTTCTTTTTCCATGTCCGTGATATCCCATTACTAATTCCTCTCCCGTTTTTCTAGTTCCGACCTGAGCATTCAGATCTCCCATGACTATGAGGTAATTGTTAGAATATTTTTCTACCAAATCAGATAGTATGTTATAGAAACTTTCTATGTCGCACTTGTCAGCCTTTTCTGTGGGCGCATACACCTGAATAATTGTCCACTCTTTTTTATAGTTGGGGATTCTTAAATGGAGGATAGCTATTCTATCTGATATGCCTTCAAACTCCTTGATTTTTGCTTTATGTTCCTTTTTTATTAAGAAACCAACTCCGTAGAGTCCAGCTTCCCCACCTTTGTGGTACATAATATAATTGTCTCGCTCTTCTATTCCTTCTCCTTTTCTTCTCATCTCACTTATGCCTAATATATCCCACTTTATATCAGTTATTGCTAATTCTAGTTCTTTAAGGCTTTCTTCTGACATCATGCAATTTTTAAAACATTATTTGAGTATAAATATAGACAAGTTTCAATACATTAAGTTGTGTAGTTTGAGCCTATAGCCTTATGTGGGATATGACTGACTGAGATACTATAAAGATGTTTGCATGATTGTTACTAAATAGCCAACCAATTAGTTTTTATATAGTATTATAGGGAATAAATTAAGCTAAAGCAAAGCAAATTTTCGATATTTATAGTATTTATAAATACATCACAAACATATCAATACTCTAACTATAATATTAAATTTTGTACCTTGTCATGATGACTCAAAGCATATTAGAATCCTCCATTTTGGAATTCAGTTAAAAATAACATATAAATGCAAATGTTTATACTTTCAGCGTTTCCAACATCACATAATTTATGAATGCTTCAAACATGCATCATATGAAGAAGACCACATTCTACTATTGCTACATGTTCTTGAAGCTGCCAGAAAATCCACACCGAACTCAACTCCTGCTCCCACTCAATACTGCCTTCAACTGTATAGTACTTTCATGAATATGCAGAATAGTGAGGTAAAAATAATTTTATACTTATATTTTATATAACATATCTGCTATTGTTACATGATTTGTTTTCCAATGCCGGAATAAAACTGATTGTTATAATAATTAACCTCTGTACACTTTAATTGCTAACTTTAAATACTACACTTATGTATGTATAATTCGCGTCATGTAAAAAGAACGCTGGCTGTCAAGTTGCGCAGAGGCGATTTATCGGCCAATTTGGTGGTAAGACGCGGGGCGCGGGACGGCGAGGCACGCGCCGCATGCTTTTCGGCTCGCTATTGGTTTGTCAGTTTAAAATACCATCGCGCACACAAAAGTTATTAATTACGAAATGATTTTATATAAAAAATAGTGAAAAAATATTTTTGACGTATATTGTTTTATAAAGAGAGATTCTGATAATAATGCAGTTAATAATTAAAAAAATATATATTAAACGAAATAATTTAATTTTTTGTAAGTAGATTAAACATTCTACACTGAATCAAACATATTTTATTAATTAATAGAATTCTATTTAATGACATTCTATCTAATATATTTTTCAAAGTACGTACCAATAATCAATATACATCGTGATCGAAAGGCTAGTTCAAAAATAAAAGAATAGGCTTAGGAATTTCGTATGCGAATGTACCGATGCGCAAACACACCCCCCACCACTTTTTTCCAGCGTTCTTTTTACATGACGCGAACTGTATCTGTGTACCTTTGGTCATTTTACTAAAAGTCTTACTACAGGATCTCAAAGACGAAATTATAAGAATGTGGAAAATAAAAACAGTTACAATAGTACCTATTATTATATCCACCACAGGTGTTGTACCCAAGAATCTACATCAGTCTATTAAATTGCTAGGTCTCCCGCCATTTACTTATGTGCAACTACAAAAAGCAGCTATTCTTAATACATGCCATTTAGAGAGAAAATTTTTAAATAATAATGCGTGGTACATCCGCAATCACTTGCCTTAGGCCCGTGATTGTTGATATTCCGATACCAGGTACTGAGGTTTAAAGGAAATGGAATAATAATAATAATAGATTTTGAATTAAATTAATTTGGACAAATTCTTAGATAAACTAAACCTACTTAAACAATGATATTACAAATTTCAGATATCAAAATTCTGTTCTCAAGCGTTACTGAACATTAGACTTCACCTACATTGTTCACCATCCTCTATTAATTTTGCTATGGAATTACCTAAAGAAGTAAAAACAGTGGCAAACAAAAAGAACAAAGTATCCAAAAAGAATAAAGCTGTTTTGGAATCATTACAGGAAAGAGACAAGTGAGTTGATGATATTATAATGTGTGTGCGCGTGTGTGTATGATGTCAAAGATTCGTACGAATCCGTTTGGCGTTTGTGATTAAATAAAAAAAAATATTTTTTTTTATAAATTTCACATTTTTTTAGAATAACTAATTGAACAAAAAATATCTTTTCTCAGAGTGCCTCAAAATGATGAGCAAGAAGAGGTTGTTGATGAAGAAACAGACGAACCGCCAAAGAAAAAGCAATGTTTGGAAGACGATAAAATTAGCGTGAGCAGTGATGATATGCAAATTGAGATAAGTGACGATTCACAGGACGACGTGGTCTTTGACGAAGTTATTGAACTCTTAGATAATATTGAAGAAAATATTAATAAAAATAGAAAAATTAAAGAAGATGAACCCACAATGCAAAATAACGAAACGCCAATGCATTTCCAAGATGAAGACAACAATGAAAAGATTCAAGTTGAAGACAATAATGAAAAGATTCAAGTTGAAGATAATCGAGACGAAACAGATAATCTAAGCCAAAAAAGTACCACAGATTCTATATTAACACAGACTGAAAATGTTACTGAAGGTGAAGTACAAATACATAAAATTCCCATGCACGAAGCGCTAACTCAATTACCGCAAAATGTTTCAAGTGAAATACAAAAAGAACCAAACCAAGTTACGGAAGAGGCTAAGATTTTGGACAAAACTAATGGAGATTATCTAGCTAGCACTAACGAATCTGGCGAATTTCATATTAGCTGTGGACAAACACTGCAAAACTCTCAAGATACTGATGAAAATAAATCTAATGCTAGTGAAAAAGTTTCTGTAACTGAAGAACTACCTAAAACTAATGGTGATGCGCTTAACAATGAAAAAGAACCAAATGAAGATGTAACTATGGATGATGTGGATTCAGAAAGTATTGAGAGTAAAATGGCGAAACATAACATTTCTGTGGAAGCTATGCTTGCTGATTTTATAGATGAACTCAATGAAGAAATTTGAAAAACTTAATTGTTACGGAAACTTAATTTGCATTTTAATCATTATTTTCTTGTGCTTATGTATGTATAAAGACATTTCAATTTTTATAAAATAAAGATGGCTACTACTACATATAATAATCAAAATAAGTGTGCATATAACTCTGTAGTCATTTCCTAAATGTTGAGTGTTCCTGCATTAGCATAATGATACTTATTTTATGAAATCTCTGTAATATGCTTAGAAAATGCTTTATCCTGTTGTTTATGTGTTTAAAAATATTAATGTATGTGCCAATGGGTTGTGGTGACCTGCAACATGATTGAAGTTGTTATAATATGTGTTAGTACGAAGAGTACATGATTATATATATTAAAGATTTTTCTGCATTTATTTGTTAAAGAAATATTCTTAAATTATAAGCCAATTTAAATGGAACTTACTGTTTGTATGTACTTACAATAAAGGCATTAAACCATTTGTTTTTCTAAAACCCAAAGTTTAAAATTTATTCTGTTATGAAGATATTTTAGTAATTTTGTACCCACAATTTTCCATAATCTCTTTTTTTACTTTTTGTAAGTAGAATTTCTGTAACAAAGATCGCTTTAGTTCCAGCAGTTTCAGCTCTTGTTCAGTATTGCATCTTAAGTAATTTTCAAAAAAATGACTTACCGAACCTATGCACTTTGCTCTCTCTTGGATAAAATTAATAACTAAAGTAAAGTCCAAAAATCTTAACATATACTATATTCATCATAATATGAATGTCCAACCCTTGTCATGTTCCCTCATAATAACTAAACTATTTAACAGTTTTTGATAATTCAAACATTTGAGTCCCTTCGTTATTTTATTTGGGAAACAGTAAATATGTACAATCATTATAAAATATAATAAAGACAACTCAAACCACCGAATGTTAAATCATAATTTAAATTAATGTTTTTTGCTTTTTTTAAATAAAAAACAATGTTACGTAACGGGTTGTTCGAAGCTCCCTCCCCCCCCTAGTAACGCATCGTAACGTTTTACAAGATCCCCTCCCCCCCAAACTGTGTTACGTAATACTTGAACGCCCCTTGCCTGATTTATTAGACTGTCAACATTTACTGTAAATGTCGAAGTATGATTTAGGCTGCGTTCCACTAAGCGCCCACAACGACCAAAAAGCTCCTTTAGTCGTTCCACATAACGACCGCGGTCGTTGTGGTCGCGGCGAAAACGTCACTTATGACGTCATGACTTACGCTCACGCGAAGCTCGCGACGACCCATCTACAAAGGTGGGTCGTCGTGATCGTTGAGATAAGTGTTCTGTGGTTGAGAAAATTAGCGGCGTTTTCAAAAATCAAAAATGGCGACCGTGCTTACGTTATTTCATGCGGAAAGAAATATTTTAGTATAATTCGCGTCATGTAAAAAGAACGCTGGCTGTCAAGTTGCGCAGAGGCGATTTATAGGCCAATTTGGTGGTAAGACGTGGGGCGCGGGACGGCGAGGCACGCGCCGCATGCTTTCTGGCTCGCTATTGGTTTGTCAGTTCAAAATACCATCGTGCACACAAAAGTTATTAATTACGAAATATTTTTATATAAAAAGTAGAGAAAAATATTTTTGACGTATATTGTTTTGTGAAAAGAGAGTCTGATAATAATGCAGTTAAAATATTATATATTAACCGAATTAATTTAATTTTTTGTAAGTAGATTAAACATTCTACATTAAATCTGACATATTTTATGAATTAATAGAATTGTATTTAATAACGTACTATCTAATATATTTTTTAATGTACCTAACAATAACCAATATACGTCGCGAGCGAAAGGTTAGTTCGAAAATAAAAGAATAGGCTTAGTAATTTCGTGTGCGAATATACCCATGCGCAAACACACCCCCCACCACTTTCCTCCAGCGTTCTTTTTACGTGACGCGAACTGTAGAAATGAATGTTTCTGCAGCGGATGCTAAATACACCACTAATATTAAATATAAAAAATTAAATTATAATTTTTTTCGATATAAATCGATTTAAACAATAATTAATTAAGTTTATTTTCAAGGCTTACAGATTATAACCTAACCTCTAAATCTTTTGCATTCTTTTTTTAACTCGCCGTTTGTATTATTTACCTCCACGCTCAAAATGCTCTATAATCCATTCCACTTGAGTTTACGACAGTAACGCTCACAAGCAAGTGGAACGGGAAAAACTACGGTCGTGAGCGTGATCGTTGTGAACGCTTAGTGGAACGTAGCATTATTGTAAACGAAGTATGAACCATAGATTACTAATAAAACTAAAAGACTAAAGCTGCGTTCTAAGCGCCCACAACGACCAAAATGCTCCTTTAGTCGTTCCACATAACGACCGCGGTCGTTGTGGTCGCGGCGAAAACGTCACTTATGACGTCATGACTTACGGTCACGCGAAGCTCGCGACGACCCGTCTACAAAGGTGGGTCGTCGTGATCGTTGAGAAAATTAGCGGCGTTTTCAAAAATCAAAAATGGCGACCGTGCTTACGTTATTTCATGCGGAAAGAAATATTTTAGTAGAAGTGAATGTTTCTGCAGCGGATGCTAAATACATCACTAATATTGAATATAAAAAATTAAATTATAATTTTTTTAATATAAATCGATTTAAACAATAATTAATTAAGTTTATTTTCAAGGCTTACAGATTATAGCCTAACCTCTAAATCTTTTGCATTCTTCTTTTAACTCGCCGTTTGTATTATTTACCTCAACGCTCAAAACGCTCTATAATCCATTCCACTTGAGTTTACGACAGTAACGCTCACAAGCAAGTGGAACGGGAAAAACTACGGTCGTGAGCGTGATCGTTGTGAACGCTTAGTGGAACGTAGCATAATAAAACTAAGTCCTTTGCCTGTCCCTATTGGGGATAAATTTTAAAAACAACAATGAACTATGAAGCAGCATTCGGAACCGTACGATACGTACGATGTACGATAGCGTTATTTTTTCATTATTATCGTACGCAGGTCTGTATATCACGTGTAAAACATTTGGGTTTCAGTGTTCTGTTGATTTGACAGCGGTGGTTTAAAAAAGATAAACTATAGAGTACTTGCATGCATATCAATATTACAATTTATATGATTTATTTATCTATAATAGACATTATCCTAAAAAATACGATAATGTACGATAATTTTTACGCCCCTGGTACGATAGTTAGTCGACTTCAAGTTGCTAACGCTGCTATGAAGTTGACATTTCACTTGACGTTTAAAATTAGTTTGTAAACATTGCGTGCTACATAAAATACATTATATTTTTTATTAAAATGGTTATTTCTATAGGTTTTGAAGGTAGTGCTAATAAGCTTGGAGTAGGTATAGTAAAAGATGGAGAAATACTTGCAAATTGCAGAAGAACTTATATTACTCCGCCGGGTGAAGGTTAGGTTATAAATAAATTCTTTATATATAATTTTTATAATATTGCGATGACAAATTTATTATGCAAATGAAATGCGCGTTTTGTAGGATTTCTACCGAGAGAAACAGCAGAACATCATCAACAAAATATCCATGAAGTGCTTCAAGAAGCACTTGATCAATCTGGAATAACACCTCAAGATATAGACGTGGTGTGCTACACTAAAGGTCCAGGAATGGGAGCTCCTTTAATGGTGTGTGCTATTGTAGCTAGAACTTGTGCAAAAATATGGAAGAAACCTATATTAGGAGTCAATCACTGTATCGGCCGTATCCTTTACAAATGATTCATTTTAGAATGTTGTGTAATGTAAAGCCCTTATAGGGCTTATAATAAGTATACAGATCAATATGTATTGTCAATTTAAAGCTGAAGACATATTTTTCCTTATAAACTAAAACAGATATAGAAATGGGTAGATTAATCACAAAAGCAAATAACCCCACTGTTTTATATGTGAGCGGAGGGAATACCCAAATCATTGCTTATTCCAGACAAAGATATAGGATATTTGGAGAAACTATTGATATTGCTGTTGGCAACTGCTTAGACAGGTAAACATTTAATTGTTTACAATTGAAGATATGAGTGAATGAAAGTGATATGTTGCATTTTCGTTTTCTTGCTGTTTACCCATATTTGTTGTTGTTATGTCTACAATTATTAACTTATTTTTATGATTTAAATATTTTTTGTTACATTAATAATGCACAAATGGCACATTTTCAGATTTGCCAGGGTTTTAAAATTATCAAATGCACCCAGTCCAGGATATAACATTGAGCAGATGGCTAAAAAAGGAAAGAAATATATACACTTACCATATGCTGTTAAAGGTATTGTTAATGTGTTTTATAATTATATATTTTTATTATAAATACATTATTTTATATAAAAAAATGCACAAACAAATCAACATTTATAAAAGCTAAAATTTTAGATGTAAGCACTGTGCATTTAATTTTATTGAGATTAATTTATTTTTCATTTTGTGATATGCAATAGCCATGTATCTATAGTCAACAATATATATTATGTAATACTGTTTTGTTTATATATTATAATTTATTTTCCTAGGAATGGATGTCAGTTTTTCTGGTATCCTGTCATTTATGGAGGACAGAATAGATATGCTATTAAAAGATTACACACCAGAGGACCTTTGTTATTCTTTGCAAGAAACTTTGTTTGCTATGCTTGTGGAGATTACAGAGAGGGCCATGGCTCACTGTGGGTCAGATGAGGTAACCAAAGCTTTGTTTGATACATGAGTAATGTTATATGTTTCTTTATTAATTTAATTTTTCCATTAAAATCTGTCTTGAATTCTAAAAATTACAATTTTTTCAATATTTTGGAGCTCTGTAGTTTCTTAGATTGATTATGTTATTTAAAAAGTTTTTTTTTAATATTTTTAAGTTTTACTTTATATATTTCAACTGAAATAATATAGTTATTTGTTGTAAAATAAATTCTATCCATTCTTAGGTGTTAATAGTAGGTGGAGTTGGCTGCAATGAACGCTTACAAGAAATGATGGGGGTGATGTGTTCAGAACGGGGAGCTAAAATATTTGCAACAGACGAACGGTTTTGTATAGACAATGGGGTTATGATAGCTCATGCTGGTGCTTTAGCATATGCAGCTGGTACTCGCATGGATTTCAATGATTCCACTATTACACAAAGATACAGAACTGATGATGTTTTAGTTACATGGAGAGATGATTAAACATATTCTTTTTAGTTTGTTTTTATTTCTTTTCTGAGACCTATATTATGAGTTAGCAATCTCCACATATAAATATTTTCTTCAATCTAGTAGCTAGCATAAATGGTGGCATATTGAAAGATGCTGGGTTCAAATCTTAAATAATTTGGTGCTTCTTACTCCCAATTGAAAATATATATATACAAAACAAAGTCTTACATATAAACAAAAAGGTCAATGTGTATAAAAAAGGACAATCCATGCTAAATCAACCAGTATAATATTTGTTCAAAACAAAAATTAATTTAAACATAGGCATAATACATGCAACGAATAATGTTTAAAAAAAATTAACATTATTGGTGTTTCTGTGAATTAAATTAAATACGCTTATAATATGGAATTAATTATTTAAAACTTAACATTTGATTTCTTATGCTAAATGCATGAAAGATATTAATAATTTATACATTCTGTTCACATTTCAATAATTACCGAGTTATAATTAGTTTTATAATTTTATAATGATTACAAAAAAATTGTATCATACATGTTATAAATACTCAATAGAAAAAGCTAGATTCACCATATTTAGCATGTGAATTGTTTCAGTACAACCTACAAATCCATAAGTTGATGATATATAAGTTTTTAAATAAATAATGTTTGGCACTAAAATTAACTTAAAGTTTTGAAATTATTATTTTAAAACAAAACAATTTGCTAGATCTTATCTTGATAAGTATATCTACAATATATTATTGCCAAGTTTTATTGAATTCAAAATTATCTGATACATAATATAATTATGTCAGACTCCTAACTAAAAACTGTATTTTATTAATTTTTAATCATATTATATAAAATTAAAACTAAATTGAGTTCAATATACCATTAAAGTTCACCATTATAAACCTTTGTATTACACTCGCTTCAATATTGAGTTCTCACACAATCAAAATTCTTAAATTTCATAAACTATTGCTATATAACCCTGAGTACACGATTATCCAAGTTACCTGTAAGCAATAAGTATTTTATATATTACAAATAAGCAAAACAAATATGGGGCTAGTCCTTAAAAAAATAGTATTAACTATTTAAGTTAAATTGAATTCATATAATTCAAAATTTAATGGTTAAAGAGATATGTATTAATTAAATAATTCAAGACTTGTTACCAAAAAACCAGCAAATGATGTCATAAAGCCTTCTTTAGTAATTTCCCATATGCCTCCGAATTCTTCTTCATCAACATTTTGAAAATTGTTTACATAGAAATAAACCACTGCAGCATTAATAATCACAAAACTGAAAAGCAAATGAAATTTTATAAAAAAAGTAACAATGACATTATGAGTAATTTTAGTCATGAAATAGGTTAAATTTAACTTTAATATACAATACTATATTTATGCCAGAGAAAAATATTAGAATCTTACAGCAATAGTCCCACCAATCCTTTTAATGGTAGTACACCCCAACAAAGTCCTAAAACAAGCCCGATGGCTTGCCGGATCCAATAAATTACATCTAGAAACTCTTCCTACAAACAAAAATAATATTAATTATGCTTTTAATTCATTACATTTACAAGTCTCGTGATAGTCTTAACTAACCTTGTCAGGCCATTCAGTGTTTGCACAAAATGCCTTTCTCCAAATATTTTCCGATACTTTAGCCTTATTAATGCTATCTGCGGATTTGTTTTTACTCGACATGTTATAAACTATTCTTTTTTCGTATTATTTCTTAAAAGTTCATTTATAAAAGCAATCAATAAATTATGAATTCGATATCTTAAAAACTTACACGTCACGTCACTGTCAGTTAAAATATAATTGTCAAATATGTCAAAGTCATACGCATATTCGGAAATAATGTTGCCAAAAGTAAATAAACAATATAGTAAGATATTAATATTAAACCTTTTATCTCTATTTTATACCTTAAGTTATAAGTATTTTAATTACCAGTAGACCAATAATACTTTTGTCTAAAAATTTATTAAACCATTTTCATAAAGAATAACCTTAATTTTGTACTTTCTGTAAACAGCAACAGTACAAATTTTTTACCATTATATACTTTCACCCATACTTTAGTTTATGTATTGCAAAACCACATATAAAATATTTACATATTCTTGTACAAGGTTTCACTAGGAACTTTACTAACGCTGCGCCATTACATGAGATCCAACTCAAATTCACAGAGCCGTTATAACGTCAAAAACTTACACACATGTACAGTTCGCGTCATGTAAAAAGAACGCTGGAGGAAAGTGGTGGGGGGTGTGTTTGCGCATGGGTATATTCGCACACGAAATTACTAAGTCTATTCTTTTATTTTTGAACTAGCCTTTCGCTTGCGACGTATATTGGTCATTGTTAGGTACATTGAAAAATATATTAGATAGAACGTACTTAAATAGAATTCTATTAATTCATAAAATATGTTAGATTCAATGAAGAATGTTTAATCTAATTACAAAAAAATTAATTAATTCGGTTAATATATATTTTAACTGCATTATTATCACTCTTTTTTTATAAAACGATATACGTCATAAATATATTTTCTCAATTTTTTATATAAAACCATTTCGTAATTAATAACTTTTGTTTGCGCGATGGTATTTTGAACTGACGGGCCAATAGCGAGCCGGAAAGCATGCGGCGTGTGCCTCGACGTCCCGCGCCCCGCGTCTTACCACCAAATTGGCCTATAAATCGCCTCTGCGCAACTTGACAGCCAGCGTTCTTTTTACATGACGCGAATTATAACTTTATTTAAGACATTTCGTATTTCTATTTATTTATTAATATTTGATGCGCAGATGGTGGCGACATAAATATGAGAATAAAACACCCACAACTTCTTTAATATTGAAATATATTCAATAAAAAAATGTTATGTATTAATAATATCATTCAGAATTTACTTTAAAATTAGATCTAATGTAATCTATCACACAAGCATTTCAAGCGTTCTTGTACAATTAACAGTAACATATAAAAAGTATTAAAAAAACGGTGAAAAATATTATTAAAAAAATGCATTATTTAAATTACAAGGTGGGTGCAACTCTATTTCTGAGTCTTTGTAATCTCTCATTTTCCATATCTTTAGTGATGTCCCAGCACTCCTTATCCAAGGAGGCGTGTCCTCGTGACAAACTGACGAGACGCGCAAGCACCAACATTCTATGCAAATCGTCTGCTGTCACGGGACTATCATTATCTGAATTGTTTCGCATTTCTATAAAATCATCTTCTACAAACTGAAAAAAATCAATTATGAAATAAAATAGTCAATCACAATATAACGGCGGAATAATTAAAAAATGGCTGGTCTGATTTGGAAGAAGTTTTACTACACATATATTAAAGTTAAGTATCAAGTCATAAATGGCATCAATCTTATTTTATTATATCATTATATCATTTAATAAGTTTAAAAAATATAATTTCCATTATTTCTAAATAGCAAATACCTGTAAATCTTCACTCATGGAGTATTTGACCAGCTTCAAGTTAGTCAGATAAGTTCTTATTGCATTCATAATTTCTTCCTTTAAATAATATGTAGCAGCTTCAACTATGGCATCAAATATTTCTAGAGATGACTCTTCAGGTCTTAAGGAAATGTGATAGTCACTCTGGAAATAACACTTTTAATCTATACTTACTATAAAATTATAAAGCTAAAGAGTTTGTTTGTTTGGTTGAACGCAGTAATCTCAGGAAATACTGGTCTGATTAAAACAAATCATTTTGTGTTGGATAGTCCGTTTATCGAGGAAGGCTATAGGCTATATTACATCACGTTACGACCAATAGGAGCGGAGCAACAATGAAAAACGGGAAGGGCGGGCGTTAGTTCTGCGAGATACCATACCGCACGACTCAGAAAGAAATTGGTTTCCGGTCTTTAGAACGCGTGCCAAGCCGCTAATGCTAATAAATTATAAAACCATTAAGCAGCTAAAATACCCATAGGTTAATACTTCTACTCACAGGCAACAAAGACTTTCCTTCCGACAATATTAAAACAGATATATCAGTATCAAATTCCATTTTGTAATATTTAAAATCATATTCCACTCGCTGTGTATTGATCAGATGGCCCAATGCGGATATATTGTTGACTCCGGTCGCGTCTAACCGTCCTTGTTCCATTGTAGTCTCGTCTAAAACCAGGTGAGTGTGTTTCGTTAGCTGAAGAATGCCACTTGTGAGTCGGTTACAATCATAGTCTTTCCTGGAAAAAAGAATGGGAAAATATATTAAAATAGCAACTCCGGAATGCTTTGCTGGGCATAAGTTAAAATAACCTATATGGTTATAATTTTCTAATAAAATAAAAGTGGCATAAGTTACTCTTCATAATATTAGCTATCTGCGAGTGAAAGTCCTGTTAAAATCGGTTTAGCCGTTTCATAGATTAGTTAGAAAAACCAGACAGGCAATAGTGCATATTTAACATATGTGCTATTCCAGGCTATAATTTATATCTATGCCATACCTCTATTTTTTTTCTATTCTCCCTTAATTACAACAACTTTTTTTATATAATTTTTTTGTGCACTTCTTTCTACACTGCCAAAAAAAAAAAAAAAACTTACTTAGGCAATAATGTCATGGTATTCATGTTTTCAACTGTTAGTGGCAAATAATAGCTCTTTGTAACAAATTGCTTGATGATTTCATATAACTGCTTTGCATAGTTGGGGTACTTCTTTGTGGGTAGATTTGAAATGTTCAAGCAAAACTGACCTAGAGTGATTGTTTCTTGGCGAAGATAGCTGAAAATTTACCAAATTAGTCAAAAAAATGTTGAATCTTTAAAGCTATTATTATAATATTTATCCTGGATGAGATAGTAACATAGAATAATAAGATTAACTGCAACTTGAAAATATGTTTACTGTCAGAAGATATAATAAAATCAATTGAAGGCCTAAAAATAATAGTAGACTTGTAAAATTCAGTAAATTTAATGCTTAACATTAAAAATATAATGAGTTTCAATCTAAAAAAAGTTAAGAATGAATGAGCATATTCAAATACTTACACACAAGCTATAAGGTGACATATCAAATATTCAGCAGCCAATTTATCTCCCAATAATAATTCACTTAAAGCTTTAAGCAAATGTTCTCTTGCGGTTTTTGCTTCTTTGAGTGCAGCCTCTGTAACCAAACATTTTGTTGATTTTAATTCATTATATTTGTAATATTCTGTAAAATTTTTGTATAAGAAAACTGGTTGCTACTTAATATACCAGAACAGTAAGAAAATACAGTCTCTGTTAGTGTCAGTACAGAAAAAATAAATGAATATAATAATAAATAAATAAATAAATTTTAAGTAAAACTTGTTTATAGTAAAAATTTATTATGAAAGACTTAAAAATAAGGATGTAGTAGACTAATTAAAATAAATTGATATAATAATACCTTGATCAAAATTATCTTTCACTAAAGGGTTACAATGATTTAACTTTTTCACATGTACTGCATGTAATCGTGGCACCAAACTTGGTGGTGGATTATGTGTTATGATCTCAGCTTCGCTTTCACTTATAGGTTCCAAAAGAGCATCTGTTTCCGGCTGGAATTCCCCAGACAATGCGGGATCCACAGACAAAAAACCTACTACTTCTATCATATCATTGAGTTTAAGATTTTCATCTTCTTCATATAGCTATGAAATGAAAATTATAATTAACATTATATGTATTTTATTTAAATGTGTATTGTATTCATATTTATAAAATATGCCTATTTGAATATATTCATATTGGTACATAAATATCATGGACGTATTAACTAAGGACGAGACACATAAGCTGACGTACCTTTACCGGCCTTGACAGTAATCAGGATATTTTAGGCCTGGCCGTTTGATTTTACGTCAGTCTCAAGCACTTACTTGTCAACAAAACATCTCCCAAAAATGACTAAATGTTCTATTAGATGGTGTAAAAACTAAAGCAGCGAAAGCAGCACTATTTCTTTTCACTTGTAAGTAATATATTTTATTACATTTAATGTTATTTATCACAAAATTTAAGTAAATGTAAAATAAAATTTCGTATTATTCAACTATGTTAAATATAGTCGATATATCTATGTATTGTTGACATCTGACAACCATCATAAAATGGCTGGATTATACCGTTCAAAACAAATGACAGAACCGTCGAGTAAGTCCATTTGACATCGACTAGTGCTTGACAATGTCGAAAAATATATCGATATTTGACGAAATAACTAAGCGAATAATGGATGTTATTTGTACAGTACAATAACATAAAATACTTTTATCGCAGTATCCTACAATCTGATGACAATAAATTTATAATAATATTTTTATAATTAAATAAAAACATTATAAATGCAAAAATTATAATTAGTATGTGTACTTAATTTTTATTTTATTTTAACACATAAATTACACAAAATTTTAGATTTCCTAGGGATCCTTCTCGAAAGAGAAAAAAAATTCTTAACAAAAAATTTGAAGTCTATAATAACTATAATTGAGTAAAAAGTTCATAACAATGTCCTGCTTATTTTAGTATAATTAAAATATAAATACCGGAAGCTTACCCCACCTTTATTCTCCCTTTATTTTCTTTGCCTTACAGCTTATTTATGATACGCCTTTTCTTTCCCATTCGAACGTTCTGGGTTTGATTGTCGGCGAAAAATCAAACAATATTTATTATTAATATTTAAAATGTCATTGATGTATGTATTTTATCGACTACGTTCAAGCACTAGCATTAGAGTCAATTTTGATGTATTGTGTCAATTCTTTGTGTGCGTTATACTTCAAATGGTTGAAAGTGTTTTCATGCATTTGTATTTTATGACTGGTCCTTAGGTAATACGTCCATGATAAATATGATAAATTTAAATTCATAGTATGTTTTTAAGTTTATTAAATAAAATTTATTGTAAATTATGTAGGTTTTTAAACTATCTTTATTTCATTTTAATTACATACCTTCATGATACATGACATGCTTGGAACGTCAGGTAGTGGGAAGTTCAACAAATGCTCTCTAGATACAATATTTGGTGTTTCATTCACTACTTCAACAGTTCTTCGCTCTTTATTACCTGCATTACTTTCAATATCCATAGCCTCTGGGTCTTCTTCACTCTCATCGTAACTCCTTTTTAACTTTGTACTATTGGAATTTAATCGTTTTGAAGTATTAGGATGTTGCTCTAAATGTTGTAAATAGTTTATATCATTTTCAATTTTCTGCGCCCAATTGTTAAGTCCTGGCAAAGATACAACAACTATAGTTTGACGTTGGGCACTCTTTAAGTTTTCTGTATAATTTATTTTTTCATTTTCCTGAAGAAAAAAAAGAAACGCTAATTAAATGTCTATCACAAGAAATTAACTTGATTGAACCATAAATTGTTCACTTACATACCAGTATATTTGCAGTGTCAGTATATTTCCCTGATTTCATTTTTACTTCATTTGTTCCCGAATTATAGACTTCAAACTGCTCAAAATAAAATTCCGGATTGTGCATATCTTGCACCATTCCACGAAATCGAACGAGGGATCCATCAGGTAAGTTATGTGAAGCATTTGAATTTAACAAAGGAATCTAAAAGGTTATACAGAGGTCATATTTACAGTAAAATAAATAACATTTTATTATTAAGGTGACTTACTTTATTCCAGTTCTGTAGCTTCAAAAGCTTTTCTTTCCATTCTTTTTCATTTAACATCCAAATATTTGGTGTTATCGAATCAAAATCATGTACTAAATCATGCATTTTTTTAGGAGAAGATAGAATTGAACAATACTTTACTCCAATCCTTTTAATGTCTTTTTAGCCGTTGATAAGTAAAAAATATATTGGTTTCACAATTAATTTAAAAATAAAAAATGTTAATTATTTGGAATCTACATAAATTTATATAATTTAGCGCGCGAAATTTTTGCGTAAAATAGGATAACTTATAAAAGGAGCCACAGAATCACAGAACAATATAATAAATAATAATAGAAGGAGCAAAGGAAAGAAAGAGAACTAAGATATCTTAGAAAGAGAAGTACAGTGTAATGTGATGTCCAATAACAATTTTTTGCAGATAAGGTATATTTCATAGACTAAATAGTTTATTCCATCACGGTCTAGCATCAAGAGTAGTAGGGGTACGTTGGCTTATCGTGACAATAGTTTCCATTTACGGCTGTGGCGTGACGATAGACTGTGCAAGTAAGATAGAATGTTATTCTCTTTTTTCTATATATTCATATAATGCAAACGTATTAAACCTTCATCACATTACTCGAATTTATTCCGTATTTCTTAAATACCATTTATTATTATTAATTGTCACTTAAACGTGCGGGGTCACTAGAGTTAGCCTTCCCCCAGGGTTTTTTTAATTTTAATTTTTTTGACTACATCGTTAGTTCACCGTTTGTTCTTTTTTGCTTTTTGCGGTCTTTTTGAAAATAATTTTTTTTTTAAAAATATCTTAAATTAATTAATTATATTTTTTGTAAGTAAATTAAACATTCTACACTGAATCAAACATATTCTTTTAATTAATATAATTCTACTTAATGACATTCTATCTAATATATTTTTCAATGTACCTGCCAATAACCAATATTGTACGTCGCGAGCGAAGGGTTAGTTCGAAAAAGAATAGGCTTAGTAATTTCGTATGCGAATGTACCCATGCGCAAACACACCCCGCACCACTTTCTTTCAGCGTTCTTTTTACGTGACGCGAACTGTAACTTATAAAACTAACATTCCAAACTTAAAATAATTCAAACATAATAAACCAAACAGGTCACAGTTGATATCAAATGAAGTCGGTTAAATAGTTTCTATGTATAATCTGAGATTACCATTCAACAATTTGTTAACAAAATTTTAAAAAATACGATAGGGGGCTAACTTAAGGGCACATTGTTAATATATTTTTAAGTAAATAAATGGAGAACAAACAAATGTTTATAGTGAACAAAAAAGAATAAGAACTAATGATATAATAAAAAAAAGTTCAAATATTTAAAAAAAGAAAAACCTGGGGGGCTAACTTAAGTGACCCAGCAGTGTGCACTGCGCAGCTCTAGTCGATAGCAATGCTGTACAGCGGAGTTTTCGCGAAACTTGGAAACTTGTCTCAGAAATCGTACAAATCTTTTACTACTGTAATTGAGCTTGTTGCTACTGTGCCTGTTTTACTTCTATGTTGAATATTTTTTTCAGTAAGAGAAATTAAATATCGAAATTGAAATATCGAATATATTTTTAATCTATCCCATAGAGAAATATTTTATCTGTCCTCTGTGACGCTTAAATTTAAACGATTGTATTTTCCGATTGTTAGCGCGTTGTTGAAATGTTTCAAATTATTTCAAAAGTACGGTGATATAGGTAATGCAGTATTGCACTCTGCTGTAATCTATCTTGTATTCTTTATGTGTGATAACTTACATCTTCCTAAAATACTTGAATATCTACATAAGTACCGTACACAACTTTATAGTCCCGCATCAAAATGAGTAAGTATAAGTTATTACAAGTTGATTTCACATAGTAATATTTATCTAATAGTAGTTATTTAATCACCTTAATCATGATTACTTGTAATAAATGCGATGTTTGTTCACATTTACTATATACTAACATTTTTCGGCGTATAACCTCTAATGTACTTATTATTTTTAGCTATGGATATTCGCCCTAACCACACCATATATATAAACAATCTTAATGAGAAAATTAAGAAAGAGGAACTTAAAAAATCCCTTTATGCTATTTTCTCACAATTTGGACAGATTTTGGACATAGTTGCATTAAAAACTCTTAAAATGAGAGGACAAGCATTTGTTATATTCAAAGAAATATCAAGTGCCACTGTTGCCTTAAGAAGCATGCAAGGATTCCCATTTTATGATAAACCTATGGTAAGAAAATATTTTTTACTAGAAAAAAAATAAGCAATAATATAGATTGTCTTACTACTGCAATTTTACTTTTAGTTTGGATGAGTTTTGAGTAATATTCTCAGAATTAATATTCTATTCAATATTTATCTTACAGAGAATCCAATATTCTAAAGGTGATAGTGATGTTATTGCAAAAATTAAGGGCACCTTCCAAGAAAGACCTAAGCGTCCTAAATTGCCAAAAAGTACTGAAGATGCAAAGAAGAAGAAAAGCAAAGATGCAAATAGGCCAACTATTCCTGGTTTTGGTCAGCCAAGCCTTCTTAATAATGTCAATGTAGAGCAACCACCGAACCAGATTCTCTTCCTTACAAATCTCCCTGATGAAACTTCTGAAATGATGTTGTCTATGCTTTTCAATCAGTAAGTATCCTCAAACTTTTTATTAAGATAATTATAATATTATATGTATGTGTTGAAAGATATATATGTGATTGTGTACACAACATCAACTATCTGGTATCCATTACACAAGGCTTGTAATTAACAATTCATGTACCTCCACCTACCTGATTTGCACCTCGGCCCACGTCTATAGACGGGGTATGGTATACGATGGGTTAAGTCATGAAACTAGATGGTTTGTGTTATGTCTCAACATAATAAATTATTATTTGTTTATTTAAATGAAACTGATTTTTTTTCTTTTATTCTCTAGATTCCCTGGCTTCAAAGAGGTTCGATTGGTACCAAACAGACATGATATTGCTTTTGTTGAATTTGCCAATGAAATGCAATCAGCAGCAGCAAAGGAGGCACTCCAAGGCTTCAAAATAACTCCTACTCATGCAATGAAAATATCATTTGCTAAAAAATAGTGTATTTTATTTTAAAACAAATAAAGTTTTTAAATTGAGAACTGTTTTGAGCATTGCACTGAGCCTTAACAGCTCTCTGGCTGTGACTAGTCTTTAAGTTTTTAAACTGTCTTTTATTGACACCTATTTTTTTTTAAAATTGTCAGTATTTATAGAGACATTATAACTTTGAAGACCTAAAAACCTAAAAGGTAGAATCTCAACGTTTCATTTTTGTTAGTGGTAGTGCCATGCTTGTTACCTTCGGGTAGCAACCGAATGGGCCGGCACGCCCCGTATCGTTCATTAGTACCACTCTCACAGAAGACCGGCGTGAAGTGGCAGCTATGCTGTCGCGTTTCGTCCGGTGAGTGAGAGTCCGGGAGGCCCACTCTCCTTCCCCCCTCCCTCTTCCCTTCATCCTCCGCCTTCGATCCCCCCTCCCTCCCACTTCCATCCCTCCCTTTCCTGAAAGGCCGGCAACGCATCTGCAAGCCTGGCTTACAGATGTCCATGGGCGGAGGTGATCACTTCCCATCAGGTGAGCCTCCTGCCCGTTTGCCCCCTTTTTTTTTATTGAAGTGTATGTAGCATGAACATAATAATTTTTTACCTGGCTGGACAGATTTTAACGTCACTTTGACCAACATATAGCGGAGTTATAACTTATAAGTAGTGGGTACTGGTCATAAAATTAAGCATCTAGGGACAAACATGAAGATGGGTCGTATAATTTTTATCCGTTATGCTGTACAATTTCTATTAGTAACTTAGTATTGTGCATAAAATGATCAAGTTTATTTAATTTATAGATGATTTTGATTGACAAAACTTATTTGTGAATTAAATTCAAAGTACGATCTTGAAAAAGATATGGGTTATTTAAAATATTTTTCTGTACGGGCAATGAAAGCTCCTTGTAAAATGACGTATGGTATCCCTATATTATACAAATAAATTAGGTTGTTAAGTTGTAATGGAGAACGTAAAATCACTACGATACACACTGTATAGAATAGAAAGAGATAAAAAATACTCAACTGGAACTTTACTATAACATTTTAAACTTGTTGGCTTATACTTTATTTTTAGTGATTGCGAAACTGTCAAAGTCAAGCTTTAATGAATGAGTGCCATGAGAGTTTAAGTTTAATTTATGAAAAGTTTTTTTATGTTTACTATATAGCGTT
Source organism: Boloria selene (assembly GCA_905231865.2). Classification (NCBI taxonomy): domain Eukaryota; kingdom Metazoa; phylum Arthropoda; class Insecta; order Lepidoptera; family Nymphalidae; genus Boloria; species Boloria selene. The sequence goes on from HG993145.1 coordinate 2,495,267, forward strand.
CAATTATTAGTTTTATTTACAAGGTTTTTATAGTTTACATTGTAAAATAAAAAAGTTTAAGATTTGCAAGAGATATGGAGGATATATTTCAGTGGTGTAGGGAAGGAAATGCCCTGCAGGTGCGAGTTTGGCTAGATGATACGGAGCATGACATGAATCAAGGGTAAGAGAAATGTGTTTTACTTATTATTTAATGAATCAAAAAGTATCCATATGGTTACTACTCATTTCCCTATATGGGACAGAGAGTATGTCAGTCGCCCACAACACCAAGGCTAGTAAATTATGTCAGAGTATGGCAAATGAAAATACATCGTAAAACATTAGTCAGCGCTTGATTTGGAATTCATCGAAACTATTTACACTTTTGTATTTTATAAAAAAACGCAATTCAACTTTTTTATATGGTTATTTTGTTTATATTCTAAAACAATACAAATGATCTAATATATATTTAAAAAAATAATTTCCTGAGACTATCTAGAGATTTTTGTAATGAATCATTAAATTGTACTCTTTCCTGTTGTAGTAACTAGTAGGTGCTTATATTTTTGTAAATTTATAAACTAAGCATTCAAGCATTGTCACTAAGCATTGAAGAGGATAATCTACATATTTATTGATATTTATATAGTTATATACTGTTGATTGTAATAAGGAAAATATTTTTGCTTTTAATTGCTAAAGATGTATTATTATTATAATATAATCAGCATATATTTTAAGATATAAGCTTAATTTTTTAGTGATGATCATGGGTTCAGTCCACTACACTGGGCATGTAAAGAAGGCCATATAAAGATAGTAGAAATGCTGATCAAAAGAGGAGCAAGAATTAATGTTACAAACATGGGTGATGACACCCCATTGCACTTGGCTGCGGCACATGGTCATAGACCTATTGTTCAGTTGGTAATTTTGTTTAAGAGTATTTTTTAGTACAAGTATTTTAGAAGAAGTGTGTAGAAAAAAGTTTTCATATTATTGAAAAAAAGTAGATTGTATCATAAGCTGTTATAAAATAATTTTTGGCAGTTTATTCCTACTATTATATAATGTAAAAACATATATTATGTATATTAAAATTGCCTTTTTTTAAGTTTCTTAAGTATGAAATGATGGAAACTAAATTATAATGTTATCATACGTAATACAACTTTCTTATTTTATACAATTTCAGTTGCTTCAAAATAGAGTTGATGTTAATTTTACAAATGAACATGGAAATTCTCCATTACATTATGCTTGTTTTTGGGGGTATGGTGCAATAGCTGAAGACCTATTGTTAGCTGGAGCTTTGGTGTCTCTGGCAAATAAAGATGGAGACACACCTTTGGATAAAACAAGGGGTCAACTTATACAGAGGTAAATGCACAATTTCAATTTATATTATTAAAGTACTATGATTAAAGTCTTTAAGCAAATAATGATACTTAAGTATTGCTATTTAAATTTAATTTTTTTATCAAGCCAAATTATATATATTAAAACATTTGGTCTATCTGTAATATAATTTTGAAGAAAGTTTTGCACCTTTAACAGATTTAATTAATTTTACCGAGTTACAAAAAGAAACAGTATACATTTTGCTTATGTAAGTATGGTACATAAATTTTTTATTTTACTAATCTACAGACTTCATGAGTTAGCTGTGAATCAAGGTCAAGATCTAAAGAAGATACAGTTTAAAGACCAGTCCTGGCTTGGTCTAAAGACCCGGAGTCGGGATGCCACACTGTCACGGCACAAGGGCATCAATATCAATGAACTGGCTTTACACACCAGGATTGCTGTTACTCCCTCTGGTGAGATTTATTTTAAAAAAAATTGACTATTGTGGTATAGTATGTTTTAACAAAAACAATCATCACAAAAACAATCATCACCCAAACAATCACAAAAACAAAAACAATCACTTAGAAAACCAATCACACAAAAACAACCACACAATAAATAAAACAACTTCAAAACAAAGAGATCTCATGTTCATATGTACCCTAAACACTAGAACACTTAGAACGGAAGAAAGTTTACTAGAATTAGAGCTTGCACTACAAAACCTGAAATGGGATATTCTAGGCATAAGCGAAATGAGAAGAACGGGAGAAGAAATAGATGAGAGAAAACATTACATCATGTATCATAAAGGGGGGACATCAGGACATCGCAGAACAGGATTCCTAGTAAAGATAAAATACAAAAATTGGATAAAAGCATTCGAAGGAATTTCAGACCGCATTGCAATATTGCATATAAACGTTCCGAACTAGAAGACAGGATACACTATAGTCCAAGTTTACGCGCCTACAGAACAAGCTAACGAGTGTGAGGTACAACTATTCTATGAAAACCTTACAGAAGTAGTGACAAATCATTCCAACAACCATCTCCTAGTAATGGGGGACTTTAACGCACAAATAGGGAAGAGACAAGTAGGAGAGGACCATGTTTTAGGTAAATTCGGCCATGGCAAAAGAAGCGTGAATGGTCAGAATCTAGCTGAATTTTTACTGGAGAATAACTTAATTCTACTTAACTCTATCTTTAAGAAAAAACCTAAGAAGAAATGGACATGGATATCCCCCGACGGCAAATTCAAGAACGAAATTGACTTCATACTTACAAACCGACCTAGCTTATTCACGGACACACATGTGATACAAAATTTAAACTTCAACACAAACCATCGTATGGTACGCAGCTCCATTAGTCTTAAACCTCCCAGAAGATCTCGACCGAACATAATAAAAAGAAACGTCCTCCACCCTTACGAAAGCAAACTGAATATAAACGAAGCACTAGATACTAATCCACTTCTAAAAATCGCCAAATCTGACTCACATACATTGGAAAAATATAATATTATTGAAAAAAAGCTTATTGAAAAAATTAAATCAAATAAAACAAGAGACAAATATAATGTACACAGTGAAAAAACTACGCAACTCCTAAATGAAAGAAAGAACCTTATAGCAGAAAATAATAACGACAACAGAAAAAAGTTTCCGAACTTAGTAAACAGATACGAGAAAGTATGAAAAAAGACAGAAAAAAGAGAAGATTAAAAATGCTTGAAAAACACATATCAAGGAGTGGGGGTATAAAGAAAGCTCTGAAGGAGTTGCGCGAAAAGGGAAAAGAATAGATCCCTCGAATGAAAAAGAACCACACTACTGTTACTAAACGACACGAAATTATAAAGCTAGCCACAGATTACTATCGATCGCTATACTCTAATACCCACGAAACAACCGACGACCCGACAAACGATCTCAAGGCACACGATGACAATCTAGTACCAGACATACTCTACTCAGAGGTAAGGAAAGCAATAGAATCCCAAACGCTAGAAAAAGCACCAGGCCCTGACGGAATACCAAATGAGTTAATGAGAGGAACAATCGACGAACTAAGCCCGATTTTAGCAGTGATATTTAACGACATCCTACGCACCCAGGTCGTTCCAGAACAATGGAGTAAGTCCTACATCATACTTATACATAAAAAAGGCCCCAAGGATGAAATTGGTAACTACAGACCAATAAGCCTAATATCTAACATATACAAAGTATTCGCGAAAGTACTACTGGAAAGAGTAACTAAAAGGCTAGACGAAAATCAACCAGTGGAACAAGCAGGGTTCAGGAAGAACTTCAGCACCATTGACCATATTCACACTGTGAAGCAGATTATCCAAAAGTACAATGAATATCAGAAACCCTTGTATGTTGCATTCATTGATTATTGCAAAGCATTTGATACAATTAATCATGACTGTATATGGTTTAGTTTAAGACAACAAGGTGTTCACCAAGTCTACACAAACATAATTAGAAACATCTACCTTAAAAGTAAAAGCAGCATCAGCTTAGAAGCAGCTGATCAATTATTTCCAATCAATAGAGGAGTTAGACAAGGGGATCCTTTATCACCAAAGCTCTTCACAGCAGTTTTAGAGACCATCTTCAGGAGAGTCGACTGAGATGAATTCGGCCTAAACAAAGATGAATGTCGTCTGAATCATCTAAGATTTGCAGATGATGTAGTCCTGTTGGAAGAAGACCCAAAACATTTGGAGTGGATGATTAAAGACCTATCCATAAAAAGTAAAGAAGTAGGGCTAGTCATGAATGAATCTAAAACTAAGTTAATGACAAACTCAGACGAGATAGACATAGTCATTAATGGAGATCGTTTTAATTATGTTCAGGAATATGTCTACCTGGGACAAATAATAAGCCATAAAGACCAGATGACAAAGGAAATAGATAAGAGGATTGCCTGCGGCTGGAAGAAGTACTGGTCCTTAAAAGAGATTATGAAGAGTAAGGATTTGGGAATGCATATCAAAAGAAAGACTTTCGACACGTGCATCCTACCATGCCTGACATATGGATGTGAGACATGGTCCCTTACAAAAAATCATAGGGAGAAACTAGAAAAATGTCAATGAGCAATGGAGCGCAGTATGTTGGGAACAAAGCTTAAAGACAAAATTAGAAATGAAACCATCAGATTAAAAACCCAGGTAACCAATATAACTTTGCGTATCGACCAATTAAAATGGAGATGGACAGGCCATCTATTGAGATCAGGTACACCAAAATGGAGTAAAACCGTGACATATTGGTACCCTAGAGATGGAAAGCGGAAAAGAGAACGTCAGAAAAGAAGGTGGGAGGACGATTTTCGAGACACTCTAGGATCACTCTGGACAAGAGTTGCCCAAGATAGATGCCATTGGCGTCAATTGGAGGAGGCCTTTGTCAATAGGCACGCAGAGATAAGGGATATAATTTGAAAGAATCAAACATTAACAATATTTTTATTTTTAATTTGTATATATATGTTATATTAGTACTTTTCTCTGAATAAAGGCTATTTTATTTATGTTTTAACTCTTAACTAGTGACTCATTCCTAGATGCTACCTGCCAAATTTTAAAGTTTGTGGCACAAAAAATAAACGATTTTGTGCTGACGCAAAATCCGTTTTTACGCCTACACTATTTCAAATTTCATTTCAATTTGTCAAGCGGTTTTTTTTTTTTATGGTAAAAAGGGGGCAAACGGGCAGGAGGCTCACCTGATGGGAAGTGATCACCTCCGCCCATGGACATCTGCAAGCCAGGCTTGCAGATGCGTTGCCGGCCTTTCAGGAAAGGGAGGGATGGAGGAGGGAGGGAAGTGGGAGGGAGGGGGGAACGAAGGCGGAGGATGAAGGGAAGAGGGAAGGAGAGTGGGCCTCCCGGACTCTCACTCACCGGACGAAACGCGACAGCATAGCTGCCACTTCACGCCGGTCTTCTGTGAGAGAGTGGTACTAATGAACTATACGGGGCGTGCCGGCCCATTCGGCTGCTACCCGAAGGTAACAAGCATGGCACTACCACTTATAAATACCAATATTTCGTAGTAAAGTAGCTTATTGAACTGCCTTCCAACTACCTCCATTTTGTATTCAATAAATCGTGCCAATCTGCTTATGTTTGGAGTTCAGACGTGAAATAAAGACAAACAAATTAAATAATATTAGTATTGATCTAACATATAATTATCTAAATCTTGCAGGTGAGTCATGGCGTGGTCGATGGCAAAAGAACGATATAGTGGCGAAGATAATAGCAGTCCGCGAGTGCACTCCGCGCGTTCAGAGAGACTTCAATGAGGAGTTCCCCAAACTCAGGATATTCTCGCATCCCAATATATTGCCTGTGGTATGTTTGTTGGGAAGATTTTTATTTGTTCTTTAATACTTTATTATAAATGAAACTGGGAGGTCCTGGGTTCGAGTCCCGGGTCTAAGTTTAGTTATTGAGTCTTTGTTTCGTAAGCGTCAGTAACAGCCTGGAGTTGGGATGTTGGCGGTGTGTCACCCCCGTGTCTCGGAGAGCACGTAAAGCCGTCGGTCCTGCGCCTTAACTCTCACTGGTCGTGTCGAGCAGTCGTCCCACCGGAATATGAGAGTAATAAGGAATAGAGAGTGCACTTGTGTCTGCGCTATAATATCTCCCGCGCAGATGGCTAGTCTCAATGGGATTGGCCGCCGTGGCCGTAATCGGTCGGAAGGACATCACATAAATGAAACTATCTTTTCGGATTTTGTCGCGGATTTATTATGATTCTTGGTCCCCGACGTTTCGAATGCTTTACAGCAATCATGGTCACGGGATAGACTACGGTATTAGACGTCTCAGGGGGTATATACTTGTTACAGACAGTGCCTACCCACAATTTACAAAAATTTCAAGATGTCATTAAATCGTGCTTAACAAATGAATGCGCCCAGCGGGACTCGAACCCCCGACCGCTGGCGCAGTGGCGGTCACTACTAACTGAGCAAAACGTGTAGTCTATGTAATATATAATCTATGTAATATATAGTCTATGTAATATGTGTGTGTAGGTAAGTTGTTGCGAGTCAATACAATTTGCATACAGTGTATTGTGTGTGCCTGCAGGTGGGGTGTTGCGTGTCGCCGCCATCCCTAGTGGTGATCTCGCAGTACATGTCGTGGGGCTCGCTGCACGCGCTCCTCCACGGCGCGGGGGGTGGCGCGGGGGGTGTGGGGGGTGCGGGTGTGGGTGCGGGGGGGCGCGTGGTGCTGGACGCGGGGGCGGCGGTGCGGCTCGCGCGCGACGTGGCCGCCGGCATGCACTACCTGCACTCGCTGCAGCGCGACCGCGTACTGCCGACGTACCACTTGAACAGCAAGCATGTGATGGTGTGTTCTTTTTTTGAATTTTTTTTGTTTTTTTTTTTTTGTTTGTGTGGTTTGGGTTTGGGTAGAAATGGTTGTGTAACGTAAGAGGATGCTGAATGAAATAGGTTTTGCTTTTTTATTATATGATACCGCATATGTATAATATGATATAATTTTGAGTGAACTCTGTACATATATTTTTTTTTTTGGAAATGGTATTGAAATAGTCATTATCAACAATACAGAGGCTGAATTTATAGTGTTTAGGAATCCTTACAGTTTTTTTTATATCATTAAAACACTTGTACTAAAAGTAGTATAAAGTGATCTATATTTTGACTTTAATAACTATCTCCATACCAAATTTCACCAAAATCTGTGTAGTGGTTGCTTATACTAGAAAGTATATTTGGCTTCTATATCGGTAATAGTTAATATTTTAATAAGGTTTTAATTTTGTGTAAAGTGGATATTCAATGTATAAATTTGACTAAATGAATATAGTAATATAAATAATATTTTTAATTCAACACAATCATCGATGTAAAATTTGGTATAAATATGTAATCTCCCCGTGCAGATCGACGAGGACCTGACGGCGCGCATCAACATGGCGGACGCGAAGTTCTCGTTCCAGGAGCGCGGGCGCGTGTACGCGCCGGCGTGGATGTCCCCCGAGGCGCTGGTGAAGCCGGCCGCGCGCCGCAACTGGGAGGCCGCCGACATGTGGAGCTTCGCCGTGCTGCTGTGGGAGCTGGCCACCAGAGAGGTTGTATTTTGACATTCAACTGAGCATGGAGTCCTTTTTGACATTCAACTGAGCATAGAGTCCTTTTTGCAATTCAACTGAGCATGGAGTCCTTTTTTTCATTCAACTGAGCATGGAGTCCTTTTTGACATTCAACTGAGCATGGAGTCCTTTTTGACATTCAACTGAGCGTAGAGTCCTTTTTGACATTTGACTTAAGTTTGTTTCTTCTCTATTGATCTCTCTTTTTAGGGTTATGTACCCAGGTAGTAGGGTAAAACGGGACCCTATTACTGAGACTTTGCTGTCCGTTCGCATGTCTGTCAGGCTGTATCTCATAAACTGTGATTAGTTAAAATTTTCACAGACGTATTTCTGTTGCCGCTATAACAATTTTGTGCGCGAGTCTGACTCGCACTTGGCCGATTTTTTCACTCTACCCAAAGGTTGTGAGAATGGATTGTTCTCTAGGGATAAGGAAGGCCAATGTACTGTTTATCTTAAAACATGCCACCAAACCATCAATGATGCCCCATCCCATACAAAGGAATTGAGCAATGTTAGTTCGAACTACTCTAGTACTTTCTTAGATTTACGCGAATACTTGACATTATAAATGAAACTATCTTTTCTTATTTTGTCGCGGATTTGACGAACTATTCTTTTGATTATTTTTGTGTACATGTCGTGTTACTGTTTTAGTTAAGACTTAAGATTAATTCATTTAAATCTATAAACCTATCCCAAAGTTTATCCACTATTAGTTTTAAGTGGTTTATCGAAATTACAACATTGTTATAATATATTTTTTACAGATACCATTCGCCGATTTATCACCAATGGAATGTGGCATGAAAATAGCCCTAGAAGGCCTCCGCATTACCATCCCGCCAGGCGTGTCCCCCCACATTTCAAAACTGATCAAAATATGTATGAACGAAGACCCCGGAAAACGACCATCTTTCGAAATGATATTACCTATTCTCGAGAAAATGAAACGCTGAAAATGTATGTGGTACAAACAAATTTTAATTCTTTAAAAAAAAATTAACTTGAAAATTGAGAAAAATATAGTAACATTTTATTTTATAATTAAAATAATTAAAGCAAAATTAAAATATGAAATGGCAACATTTAACATTGATATAATTTTATAAGACAACATTAAAATCGAAAGTAATCGATTTAGATTTCATCTTGCCAATTTGGTTTATAATAATATGAATTTTAAAGATTTTGTTCCGCACAAATGTTAAAAATAACTTTTCTAAAGGCAGTTTGATTTTAAAAATTCAATTTCGTATATTTTAATGTGCAAAACTAGCTATATAAATCTATATACTATATAAATCTGTTTAAGTAATTTCAAATATTATTATTACTCTATGTTTGCTTTAAGTAAAATATCTATTTATTACACTTTTTTCATTATACAATGAAAAATTGTGCTTACAATAAAAACTAAGGATTCATTTTAAACATCATACCTTTCTATTAAGAAATGTAAAACTCTAAACAGTTGTTTTTTTCTTATCTATAAAAAATGTAAGAGACATATAATCTATAGAAAAAAGAGTTTTAGCTTGTTACATCTCCCACCAGTGCCATTAGACAAGTGATGACAAGATACAAATAGCAAGATATGGTCTCAAATTTCAAATAAGTACTAAATAAAAAAAAAACTATGTACATTTTTTAAACAGTTTTCTATAAAATATGTTAATACTGGAGATTTTTGTTAAAATTCTTTTTTTACTGCAAGTTTATAATCAATTGTTTTTGTAAAGCAATTTTTTATAAGATAGTTTTATATAAAATCCAATAACCAAAGGAAATATTGAATTATTTTTAATTGAAATGTAGTATACAACTATACTATTGACTGTCTTGGAAGAAAAGTATTATGTATTTATCCCTGCTCTGCATACTGTTGATAATTAAACAATATATCAACAAATACATTTCAGTTGTATTGCAAATTATTTAATTATTGTGTTTGTTCTAACAGTTCTTTGAATTAAAAAAAACATTGGTGCCATATCTTAAGACAACAGTTTTAGTGTAAAATTATTATTATTAAAAAATCCATACGAAAACTGAATAACTGCCAGTATTGTTGTTGTTAGTGCTTAGGTTGTGTTTAATTATTATTTTTGTGGACTATTCTTATTTTTAACATTTTTTCTTACAAACGTTACATGGACTAGATAATAATGATTATGATTCTTTAAGCATTTATTAATTTATTGGTGCTACAAAGCGTAAATATTTTTTTTGAAGTTTCTTATAAGTTAAATTGATATACATTGCTACATATAAATTAATACTTTTTACTATATTTTTTATGGTTTCTTCATGAATCTCTTGTTTATGATTAAAATGTATTTATTATTTAAACTACATAACTGTAATTGAAAAATTATGCTAAAATAATTTTATTTTGACATGTAATGGAGACACTGGACAATAATCCATACTGGAGTCATTTATTTCTTTATGAATTAAAATTATAGTTACATAAATTATGTATTTGCTTGCGAATTATTGTATGTGCCTTAAAATGTACTATAATATAACTACTGTATTGACAAAATAAATGTTAACAAAATTATGATGTACTAAATAATAATATAAAGATAAATTATATTTAGAGATTATATTTACTTAAATATTTTTGATGTGAATAAAATGATAATATGTCAAATATACTAACGATTTCGTAACAATAAAATGGTTGTTTTATTTTATACTAGCGGGACCCGCGGCTTTGCTCGCGCTAAAAGTACAAAAAATATCTTTGGCTTTATGCTACTACTTAAAAGTTATAACTAGCAAACCTGGCGTTCGTAAGTTAAATAAATTATTTTTTTTTCTAATAAAATAGAAGTAGCCTAAGTTACTCCTTATAACATTAGCTATCTGCGAGAAAAGTCCCGTCAAAATCGGTCCAACCGTAAGCAGGAACAGACAGACAAAAATATTCAAAATTGATATTAGTACCGTATATATTTTCATATACATTTATTGAAAAGTTATTAATTTTTAATTAAAAACAGACACTTCAATTTTATTTTTTCGTTACATAGACGTACCAACGAAGGATTCCCCATTTAAGCCTATGTACACCACTACTGTTGTTGCAAGACCTGTGTATAAGACCGTGGTCGCCGTCGGTGTCGCCGTGAACCAAAGAGAATAGTAAAACCTACCGTGAACTGTGAAGAATTACATTGACAGTTGACACTTCAAAAGTCAAACAAAACAGTGTATTTTTATTTTGTATAATTAATATATTATATATTCAATTATAAATATTGTAAAGTTATCTCAATATTTGATCATTAGATGCTTAAATTATACATTTCAAGATGGAATCCAACAAAGTTTCAAATTATTTGCCTAAAATAACAGACGTTGAATGGAAACTTGAGGTTTTAACAAACACTCCAGGTGTTGGCTCTGATAACTTATTATATACAGTAGTGTTAAAGACTGACAGAGAAGATGTACGCTTTAGCTGTGGAACACAGCAGCTGCAAGACCTGGTGTATAAATTAAAAGATTTAGTGCGGCATTGTGAAAACGTTAAAAGTGAACTTGGGTGAAACAGTTTAAAATATAATATACCTAATCTCAATTTTATTTCTAAACATTAAAAAGTTGAACGTTCCAATTTCCTATTGTGTATAATGTTTATTATTAACTTGAATATATTGTTTTTTATTTACTTTTTTTGAATTAATTTTTGTTTGTAATAAATAATAATAATAAATATGTTGGGACATTTTCACACAGCACTATCTAGTTCCACGATAAGGTACTAGTCTTGTGTTATGGATACTAGATGGTTGATATTAGTGATGCAACGAATACTACTTTAACAAATATGAATACGAAAATCAAATCTATTCGGCGAATACAAATACGAATACGAATAATTCAACAAGGCAATAACTAATAAAGAGGTCATTTTAATTTGAAATTATTCAAAGACTTTACATTTTTACACAGAAGAGAAAAAATAGCTCGAATAATACATACTATAAAACAATACTACATGTAAGAAGCACCTAATCTTATTAAATTATTAAACAAGTAACAATTGACAACTTGAGAATAACTCCTTTTATTCAATGTTAGGGTAATCTCCGTAAACAGTATATAGTGCGTAGGTGCGTTCGGAAAGTACACGATGCCAGCCAAAACGTAATTTGGGTTGGGTAATAGATATTATGTTTTTAATATTCGTGATGATATTCGGCGAATACGAATATTCGGTAAATACCTACTATTCGGCGAATACGAATATTCGTATTCGTTGCATCACTAGTTGATATACTACACATATATAGGTTTAAATACATACATATTATAAATATTAACACCCATGACTGGAGTACAAACATTCGTGCTCAACAAATGTATGCCCTTAAATTTACCTTTTCTTTATCTGATTTTATAAACAATTAAGAAAAGAAGAACTTGTATAGATAAAAATAAAAACAAAACTTCTTCAAAATAAGTTTATTTCATGGTATTAAAGAACACAGATACAAGAAAATCCATCACACAAAAACACATCACAGATAAACAAAAACAATGTCCCAATACAAATAATATGCTGCACTTTCATACCTAATAGATATACACTTACAATCTATAAACTCATGAAATGGTTGCTTAGGTTTTAATAATTTCAGCTGAGATCATATATTGTGGACTATTACCAAAATTTATATTCAAATTTCAAAGTCTACAAAATGAACTGTGAAGTCTGGAATATTAAAAGTAAGTTGCAATTTTTACTTCATGTAGACAATGGTAGTGTTATAATATATCAATATACATATTTAATAGAATTGGGCAATTAATCCATAATAAACATAAATTATTTATTATTTAGATTATTGACAAAGTCTTATATAATAATAAGTTTACTTTCAAAATTGTAATTGCTTCTCTATTTTGAGTACGACAGCATATTTTAAAAATTACCTTAAAATATCACATCAATAACTACTATACTACTTTACTTCAAGTAATGAACATTCAACAGTGATGTTGTTTTCAGACTTGGGTTATTCAACCTTTATAAGATTTAATTCTTAAAGTTAAAATCGGCTACTAGTTAGGCCCGATTCTTAAACAGCTTATGTTATTTTAATAGAAAAATATTGCTGTAGCATGATCATTATTTACCCATACAAATATAAGTTAGTCACTATTTGACTTTTCTGTAATAGTTAGTATTATTAAATATTAATTAGAATGTCTATTTTTAGTCCATATTAAGTAATTTCACATAGGATTTTTTTAAGTTTTAGAAATGTAAAAATTAAAATTTCCTTAAAGGAAATAAGAAACAAATTACCTTATTAGAAAACAATTGCCTTGAACCCAGCCTATTTTCTTGAAAAGTTAATAAAAATTAAAGTTCTATTTCTAATGTTAGTATAATAGGGTAAAGTACCCAGTAGTCAGCCTTTTAACGGAAACTTTAACTTTGATACTTCATGACATATTACGTAAAGCAACAACCAAAATTTGTTTAATTTTTTTTGTTTAATTATTTATTAAACTTTCTTAAAAAATCAATATAAATAACAAATATACCGTTTAACATAGGAAAAATACGTTTTAAACAAAAAAAGACCCATTTCACCAGTAGTCAGCCCCTTAGATCCAATAGTCAGCCATACGTAGCCAGTAGTCGGCCTCTATTTATTAAACGAGATAAATAATTATTTTATAAGTAATTACTTTATTTAGGCGATTATAAATAGTAAGGAACATATAACGTATATATAAAACAAAAAATCTAGTTCACTTAAAGCTTTATTAATTAGTATTATCACTGTTAAAAAGTTCGAAAGTTCTTGTTTATTTCTCAATGTTTTTCTTCACAAAGTTGCTTTCTGCAAAGCTCTGTTAACTAATAAATTAATGTATTTTGGTCTATACTTATATTTATTTCCTTCACAAACAATTGTGTTATGTTTGAAGGTCTTAATTTTAGATGATTAATGTTTATTTATATCAATACATCTAATTTGTTGTCTGACGTTGTATTTTCACAGGTTTCTCGTAAGTTCTTTATCAGGATTGCCTATCTTTGCTGCCGTTTAGCATTGTTTTCCTTTAAATTACCTGTTTTTTAATATTCCTACTAAACGTACGTTTACGTTTTTCGTACAATGGATGATATTCTCCGAGAATATCTTTAGAATCAGATAGAGGTCTGACAAATAGAGATCTTTCGATATTTTGGCTTATTTTGCATACTGGATTTCTCTTTAACAAGCATTAAAATTTAACTTACGCTTATTTCAAATGCTAGGTTAATTTATTGAAGTTAGTCTAAGATTTCTCTCGTTTATCTAATTTTTTATTCTTAATCGTTGCAGCTTGGCACCTACACTGAGATGATTATGAGCCTGAATATGTTATTATGATGAATTGGAATTTGTTAAAAGATCTCCATGTATATTATTATTATTGTGTACATTAGTGTGTACTTTACTGCTTATAAATTATAATTCCTCTTTAGTTTTGCTCTGATAAATCTTTTCTTTATCGATTCTAATTTCCAAAAAAAGATTCTGATTCTTCTTTTTCCTGATTTTTTACTATCTATGATGTCTTGTAAAGATAACCAAATATTAATAAAATTTAGTTTTCCAGCAGATTTATTGCTTCAATACATGTAAACATACAAATAAAAAGATTAAACCTACCACCTTCAATCATAATATATGAAACAGTATTCACAGATCGTTAGGTCTTACTGAAAAACCACAAGCTGTTAGATCTATGAGCAAGTATGCGAAATATTTTACTATGATCAGGACCCTTTATCCTCAGACCCTCAAGAATACGAAGATGAAGCCCTCCTGCAACTTACTTCGAGGAATAATACATCTAAACTCTGCTATATTATCTAATTATCTTGCCGTTTCTATATCTCTACTTTCCTAAACATCTAAACTGTGTGTAAGTTTGTGTTCTACATAGCATACTATATAGCCCTGAAAGAGACAAGATTAGAATTTTATAATTAATGAAACGATTATAACTTTAAAAAATCATTGTTATTAATATAAAAAAGCTGAATAAAAGCTGAAAAAAAAACTTAGAAATACATAACTTAAGGCTGACCACTAGATTTTTAACTGCCAGTGCTCAGCCACAGTTAATTTCGCGACTGTTAAGGCTGCTGACTACTGGGGTTTTGGTAAAATTGTGTATGACATGTTTGGCTTAAAACATGGAGTTATTAAAGGGCTATTTATTGATACTAAAAACAATCAAATCTAATAAAATTGCTGAAAACCAGTGGTCAGCCGGGGGCGGCCGACTTCTGGAAAATCATCAAAAACAGCAATCCAGTAGTCGGCCACGTCAATATTTACGTAAAATTCATTTTTTAATAATAAGATTTTTATTAAATTAAATAGTTAATTTATATATTAATCACATACATTACATATTATTTGCAAATCCTTTATAAAATATAGAAATTATGAGCTGTTTTGAAAACGCAGTGCCTTGAGCAGCTATTAACGTTTTGACAAACAAACATGATGTTACAATATATATATTGCGCAGCAACCGTAAGTATACCTATTTCTTTAAAAAGTTCGCGGAGAGTTTTTTTTTGGATTAAAATATGTATGGTATGGTATGGTGTATCATACACGGGGGGTTCCTTAGTTATTCCTGCCACCCCAGCTCTTCGAGGAACTTCAGAAGCTTCATCGGCTTCTTGAATACCTCTGGAAGTGCCCTTGGCGTGCCAAGATGTTGTACCCGGTATGCCGCTACACCTGGACAGTTTAAGAGTACGTGTGCAGCCGTTTCCTCAGTTCCCATGCAGGCTCTGCACAGGGGACTGTCAGTAATTCCTAGATTAATTAGATGTTTATTATATGGCCCATGACCGGTCAGGGCCGCCGTTATTAGTCTAAGTTGACGTCTGTCTAGATTTATTAAACTGCTGGCCAATTTAGCGTCGATACACGGTAGCGCTTCTTTGGCTTGTCTACAGTCTTCTAGTTCGGACCATAGATTGTTATGTTGTCTTTTTGTGCGATTACGAATTTTGCGTTTGAGCCAGCAAGAAGGTAGTGGTAGTATGGGCTCGGCTCCTATGGCTGTCATGTTTGACCCCCTTCTTGCCAGCTCATCCGCTATGTCGTTACCGCGTGTGTTGCTGTGACCCTTGACCCATTGTAGTGTGATGTTGTTTTCTGCTCCTACCTGCATCAAGGCGTTGTGGCATTCATAGATTATACCTGAAGTGGTTGTGTTACTATTCAATGCCTGTAAAACTGACATGCTGTCTGATAGAATGCGAATAGAAGAGTCCTTTACGCCCTTTGTCGCAATTGTTCTGGCTGCCTCCAGGATACCTAAACACTCCGCTTGAAGCACTGTGTTGTAGATACCTATGGGTAGTGATATTTTAACGTTGAGGTCTTCGGAGAAAATTCCGCTGCCCGTCCCCCTTTCCGTTTTTGAGCCGTCCGTGAAGATTTTAAGGTCTTTATTGCCAGATCCTGTATGTAAATCCTCCTCCAGCTGTATTTTGTATTTTTTATCAAAAATATATTTAATCTCTGTTCCGTCATTGGGTGTTCCCATGAGCGGAATGTCTTTGGCTATGTTTAACAGGATTTTTGTGTGTGGGGTGCCTGTTGTACACAGAAGTTTGTGGTTCTTTAATCTTGCTGCAGTCTGCAGTCGTAGCAGCCTCCTGTTGGATGTGAAGATGTAGAGGGAGAATGTTCATCATGGCTTCAATAGCCGCGGTTGGTGTGGTTCTCATGCAGCCTGTCACTGCCATGCAAACTAGCCTTTGCCAGCTTTGAAGCTTGGTCTGTGTTGTGGTTTGAAGTGTTCTGCGCCACCATACTACTGATCCGTAGCTGATCATTGGTCTAATGACTGCAGTGTATAGCCATAGGGTCACCTTGGGGTTTAGGCCCCATTTCTTCCCGATCATTATCGATTGATTCATGATTGATTAAGATCATTATTGATTAAGATGACGCTAGCTTTGTTTAGTTTGTTTTCTAAGTGCTTGGACCAATTTAACCTAGATATTTTACGTCTGTGGTTAGTTCCAGGGTTGAGGTGAAGAGTCTCGGTAGTGTGTAATTTCCCAAGTCCCTTTTGTTTGTGAACATCACTAATTCCGTTTTGTTTGGGTTTATGGTTAGGTTATACTCTACGCACCATTTTTCTACTAGTGACAAAGCTGTCTGCGTGAGTTCACAGAGCGTGCTAATGAATTTGCCTGTCACTAGTATTGCCAGGTCGTCCGCATAGCCTATTGTGAAGTACCTGTTTTCATTTTACATAGAGATATTAAGTCGTTGACCACAAGGTTCCATAGTAGGGGGGATAACACCCCTCCTTGGGGGCATCTGTGTTGTGGGGTGTTAGTCAGTTAAGTAGTAGTCATGACAGGTAAAATAAACACGTCCGTTATACTCGAGTTTCCCCACTTTAATAATATGAAAACGGCCAATGCTCAATACATCGATTTAATGCTGAATAAAGACTTAACATAATATACTTACATACTACACACACTACATCATCCCCCAAAGGGTAAAAAAAAAAAAAAATTATCATATACATTTTTTTTTTTTTTTTATATATATATATACTTATAGTTACTCAATCAAACTAAATAGTTTATCTTATAAGAATACAAATTAAAATTAAAAACTATTTATTCCTTATACAGTTTTGTTCTATTTTTATGAACAGTTACAGTTTTTCCATTCATATTTATTTTTACATTAGGACGCAAATCTTCAATTACAACATACGGTCCTAAGTACAAAGTATCTAATTTACTGCCGGTTTCATTTTTCAATAGCAAGAAATCACCTGGCTTGTAAACAATTGGATTAATTGACTTATCGTAATTATTTTTTCTAGTCTCTTTACTTTTAATTAAATTATTTCTCGCATCATTTTGAGCTTTTTGCAATCGATACTTAAATTCAGATACATAATTATCGAAATTATACAATGGTTCTACTTTTTGACATAAATTACTTGGTATTCTACATAAATGTCCAAAAACTAACTCGTATGGAGTATATTTCGTTTCGCAATGAACAGTAGTATTATATGAAAAACTCCAATATGGTAACCATGAACTCCAAGACGATGGGTGATTATTTGTTTGTATTCGTAAATAAGAACCTAGTACTTTATGTGTACTCTCTAAAGCTCCGATACTTTGATGATGATAGGCTGATGCTATTGTTTGTTTTATATTCAAAAGGTTACACAACTCTGAAATTACTTTAGAAACAAATTCCGTACCTCTATCACTAGCTATTTCTGTTGGAATTCCGTACCGTAAAGTAAAATTTTCAGCAAAAATTTTAGCTACTTCTGTAGTTGTTTTGGTTTTTAAAGGGTAAGCTTCGACATATTTACTCAACTCGCATTGTAGTGTTAAGATATAGCAAAAACCACTATCGTCCCTATCAATAGGACCAACTATATCCAAAAAAAGTTTTTCAAATGATGATGATGCTGTTGTTGTGATAGACAATGGTTCTTTATGAATTTTTGTGTATTTCTGTTTTTGACACTGAGTACATTTACCTACATAAATCTTTACGTCTTTTTCTAATGAAGGCCAGTAATAATATTTTTTAATATTATTTAGCATTCTTCTCACACCTACATGACCACTACTAGGTAATAAATGAAAATCATTCATTATCACTTTCTTTTCGTCACCTGTGAATATTCTTTGTACGTCTTTTACAATACATATTCTAGGTAAATTCTTTTCTTTATTTCTAGAAATATATTTAGCTAACCATTCAATAAATTCTTTATTTTTACGCGTTTTCATTAATATTATTTCTTTTATTTCTAAGTCCTTGCACAAAATTGCCAGTTCTTTCAATAAATCGTCTCGCGAGTATACTGATAAAGAAGATTGGCTTGCAAATATAGTATTCTTACTCTTACAATAACATAAATTTTTTTTACTTGAAATAAGCATGCTTTCATCTCGATTTTTTAATATACTGCGCAGTTTCTGGTCAGGTAAAATAATAAACTCTACATCTGAATCGCATTTCTTAAGTACTTCAGCAATTTTAGGTTGATCAGTCCTACAATCACTAGAAGTAGAAGAATTACTAATCTTGCTCTCATTCTTTCTCGCTTGCGCTCGAGTTAACACACACACCATCTTACTATTCATTTGTTTTAACTCATCTGATGTTATAATTATCCTAGACAAGGCATCTGCCACCACATTATCTCTACCCCTAACATACTCTACTTTAAAGTCATACTCCTCTAATAAAAGTCTAAACTTTGTCAAACGACTCGATGGATTAGTCATATTAAATAAATATAACAACGGTTTATGATCTGTTCTAATAACAAATCTTTTGCCATATAAATAAGGTCTAAAATATTTAATCGACCATACAATGGCTAATAGCTCCTTTTCAATTGTCGCATAATTCAATTCAGCTTTATTCAAACCTCGACTCGCGAATGCAATCGGTTTCTCGTTACCATTACATAGTACGCTCCCTATAGCAAAACCTGAACTATCAGTTTGTAAAATAAACTCGTTTTTTGATGAAAAATCTGGATAATCCAATACAGGTGGATTAGAAAGTAATTTTTTAAGGCGCTCAAACGCGTTGTTACATTCCGGTGTCCATTCGAATTTAACATTTTTTCGACATAATTTATTCAATGGTAAAACTATTTCACCAAAGTTACGAATAAATTTACGGTAATAATTACTAAATGCAACAAAGCGCTTGACGTCATCCGCACATTCCGGTGTCGGGTAGCGTTCAATTACGCGAATCTTTTCAGGGTCCGGTAACATGCCTTCCGCGGATATCACATGTCCTAAGTAAAGTATTTGTCTTTTTAAGAATTCACATTTTAATGGATTTAATTTTAAATTTACTTTTCGTAATCTTGAAAATACAGTCATTAAGTTTTTATTATGTTCGATTAGATTTCTACCGAAAATTATTAAATCGTCCATATAAACAATACATTTTTCATAGTTAAGGCCTGACATTGCTATAGTCATTAATCTACTGAAAGCTGAAGGGCTGATTTTTAACCCCATAGGTAACCTACACATTTGAAACTGTCCCATGCCGGTAGTGAAAGCTGTGTATTTTCTTGACTCATCTTTTAAACTACATTGATAATAACTTTGGCTTAAATCGCAATGGCTAAAATAAAAAGCTCCCGATAAGGAATCTAATATATCTGTTATATTAGGCAGTGGAAACTTATCATCCTGTATCCTTTCATTTAATTGCCTATAATCGACTACTACTCTCCACTGACGTTTCCCGTTTTTATCTTCCTTTTTAGGTACTAACAACAACGGACTGGACCACTCACTACTCGTTTTTTCTATTATCTCATTTTCTAACATCTCATTAATTTGTTTATTAAGTTCGTCTTTTTGTGAAAATGGTATTCTATATTGTTTTTTATAAACAGGCGTTACATTATCCTTTAAATGTATAGATTGCTCATAAATATTTGTTACTGTGAGTTTGTCACCTGGTAAATGAAAAATATCAGAATATTTTGCACATATCTGTTCAATTGACATTTGTTCGTCTTTTCCGAGGTATGAATGTAAATTAAGCATAGAAAATAACTTTCGCACTCGTTCCACACTTACATTCGGTCTTTCAAACTTACAAAAG
Source organism: Boloria selene (assembly GCA_905231865.2). NCBI lineage: Eukaryota > Metazoa > Arthropoda > Insecta > Lepidoptera > Nymphalidae > Boloria > Boloria selene. The sequence goes on from HG993145.1 coordinate 2,515,458, forward strand.
TCGTAGTTTTGTAATGAATCTATTTCTAGCTCATTTATACTCAATGTTACTTCCTCATCCGTCGTATTCAAAAGTCTTATGGGTATTTTACCGTTTCTTGGCCTAGCTATTACACTTGCTAGAAAAATTCCTTGCCTTATCTCTTTTGGATATATGACACAATCATAATTAACGTGTGTAGGTAAATATTTTATTACCTCACATCGCGGTCCGATTGTTAAATTATGATTATAGTAATGCATTGGTAAGGATACCTTATTCCGACCTACTCTTAAAGATAGTACATCTGTATTATAATCTATGACACCTTTATTTATTTTTAAAAAATCTTGACCTAATATACCTATAGCTTTACATGGTAAATTCCTAAATACGTAGAACTTATGACTAAAATTAAATCCTTCCCATTCTAATGTCAAATAGACAAAACCTTCGGATTTCAAACTACCACCTACGCCATTTATACTTAATTCACTCTTATGTAAAGTTACGTTAGTTAAGCTTAATAATAATTCATATTTAATCGCTGATAAAGAGGCCCCTGTATCTACTAATAATTCTAATTCTAAATTATTTATTTTAAAATTAACCCAATTAATGCTGTCACAAGCTAAAATCTGATTAGGCACGAAAAAACTGACTTAAATTATCGTTTTCCTCACCTTGGTCATTCGAAGTAAAATGATTTAAAGTTCTATCATTAGAATTATTCACATTATTATTACGTTTACCGCGATAATTATGGACATGAAAATCTCAGCTCTCTCCAAGGCTTCGTATCGCCGGGTTCCGTCGGCGTGAAGGAGCGGCCGAGTGGGTGGTGGCTTCTTGGATAATTGACGACACAGTCGATGAAGTGAGGATTGGTCGTCGTGGGCTTCCTCGAGTCGCAACTCCCAACTGCTAGCGGCTGCGTTGTTCAACTCGCGTTTAATATCCTCTATAAGGCTGTTAAGGCGGCTTCTTGTAGTGGGGTCTCGCGTAGACTGCCACAGCCTGCGCGTCCTCCGCTTCTCCTCCAGTAGGCGGCGCAGGTTCGGTGAGGGTGGTGGCAGTCTTCGGCTGTGGTTGTGAGGGATGGTGGCTTCTGATGTGGCCTGGGATATGACGTCGGACAGGCTGGTCGCTAACCTGTCTATATCTTCAGGTCCGTCTAGCGGTCCGGAAATCGAAGGGGAGACGCTGGATAGAATGGCTGTGAAGTGATCCCAGTCCACCTTCCCCCTCGGTGGCGGGATGCTCAGCCTGAGGGGCGACGCCTGCAGCGTGGCGAGGACAGGTACGTGATCGGACGCGTGATCGTCCGAGAGGGCCTCGAGGGTAAGTTGTGTAACCCCTTTGTGAACAGCGATGTCTAAGACGTCGGGGCTGTGGACTGCCACCCACGGGAAGTGCGTCGGTAAGTCGGGGCCGGACACGTCGTAGCCGTAGCGCTCGGAGTCGGTAAAGAGGCGTCTTCCGGCTTCACACATCTTCGTTGAGTTCCACGACGGATGTTTCGCGTTTAGATCCCCTGCTGCCAGTGAGGGGATGGAGTTGTGAATTAATTCGGCCGGGTTAAGGCGTGTGCCCGGGGGTCGGTATACGGCGTAGAGGCGAAGCGGGTTGCCGTCCGCGTTGATCTCGACTCCCAGTGCTTGAAACGAAGGCGTGTTGAAGTCCGGGCAGCTGCAAGTGAGGGATGTTCCTTCGTACCAGCACCATGAGTCCTCGACCCCTGATGGCGCCAGAGGTGTAGTCCAGCCGGTACTAATGGTACCCCGGAAAGTTGACGTTATCCGAGGGCGCCAGATGCGTTTCGTTGAGCAGGGCAATGTCGACACGTTTTTCTCGTAGCGTCGACCTGAGTAAGGTGACCTTCTTGCTAAGGCCACAGGCGTTCCAATATATCAGTCTAAGGCCGAGCATTGGAGAGGAGCGAAGCCATCCCGTTTACGACCACCATTGTAGGGTCTCCTCCTGTCTGTAGGGCTACGAGAACGTTTTTAAGAATCTCGATAGCCACTGACAGGGTTGAATTCATTGGCGCAGCTCTTGGTTGCGCCTTGGGTTGAGGGATCGTCGATGTCGGTGCAACCTCCCGCGGGATCGTCGCAGCTCCAGCTGGGGCCGGGTCGGTTACCAGAGAGGGCTCCTGAGTCGGTGCTGCCACTGCTGGTTTCTTGCTCTTCTTCTTTTTCTTCTTCCCTTTGGTTGGGGGCTGTGACCCCCTGGGTATGGGCGCGTTCGCTGGCGCCATCAGCGTGGCTCCGTGGTGCTCTGTGCCGGCATCTGTTGGCTGTTTGGGGCGTTCTTGGTTGGTGAGCGCCACGGCTCCTGCCTTCTTGTTCCGCACCTCCCTTTTGTATTGCGGGCAAGAAGTGTGATTGGCCGGGTTCGGTCCCCCACAGGATGGCACTGCGCCGGGCCCCTCTTCCCTCTCCAGGCTTCAATCTTCACCCCCGGCATTAGAAGGAGCTCCGTTATACTGTAAATGCCGGGGATAATGTCGGTGGTTCGCTTGAGTATGGCCAGGAATATACAGCCAGGGCGTCCCCAGTTGGCCTTGATTTGACGCACGTATTCCGGGGTGTAGCCCAGCTCCTTGAGGGCCTCCTCTATCTCCTCCGGAGTGGTGGTGAAAGGTAGTCCCCTTATTGCCACCTTGATGCTCCTTTCGGATGGCAAAGAGTAGGAGAACCAAGAGATGTGTTCGGTCTTCTCGACCTCGTACAGGTAACTCTGTATTGTGCGGTACTCTTCTTCAGAGGCGGGCGTGAAGCGAACGTCCTTTCCGAATGGGCGGGCATTTGGAGCTCGCCCCAGTCTTCCTTTGAGGACCCTAAAGTGGGTCGCCCAGTTGGGTAGCGATTCCACCACTAAGGGAGGGTAGCGGGGAGTGCGTGGGGGGGCTGGTTGGGTTGCAGCGGTAGATGCGGCAGCGGTGACAGCGGTGGCTGGTTGTGCAGGTGTCGCTGCTGCTGCTTGGGCGAAAGTGGTAGGCGGTGCTTGGCTGTGGCTAGCTGGGGCTGCGGGTGCGGCGGGGGCTTGGCCCATCCTATTGCGGAGGCGCGGGTCCCTCTGGGAAAGCGAAGCGATACCCGTTGAACAGTGCCTTTTCAACGGGGTTTCTTCTTCCGGGGTGCGTGGGCGTCTTGCGGGGGTGGGTGCGGCATCAGTGGTTGGCTGCGCCTTAGGCTCCAGTACCCTCTGCCTGTCATTAAGGAACACTGAAATGTGTTCCATTAATGAGGCAGATAGGCAGCCTTTGTTCTGAAGTGCTGCGACCACTAGAAAGTCTTGATTCAGTGTAGACTGTGGTGATAGTTGGTAGCTTTCAGGTCTTCCGGGTGCTGAGGGGGAGCGCTTCTTTGGCTCCGTCCTTTCCTTAGGGCGTGCAGCCCTCGTCGGGGTATCTTCGGGAGTTGTCATCGTACATGATCGGCTATCTTCGCTTGAAGTCGTTGTAAGACCTCCTCGGCCGTCATCGGAAGTCGTCGGGTTGCTAGTCGTTGCTCGTTCGCGTAGCTGCTGTTGCGCGCTGTGACGACGCGATTGTGAGCGCGATCTATCCCGTGGCGGTAGGGCGCCCTGTGAAGGGCCTGGTGGTTGGTCGCTCATAGCGGCCGGGGAAGCGTTAACGGGCGACTGCCTATCACGACCCGGCGACCACTATGGTCGGGCTGTAGAGTGGATGGTGGTCCCCTCGACGCATTGGTTAGATGCGCCGGCCGGATTCCACCTAATTTGATCACAAATTAGGTAGGAATACCGTAGAAGCACTTTGTTGGGTCCGCGCGATGTCTGCAGGTTACTACTGGAGACACTATTACTTGTGGACAGTCGGGCCGATCCTCTAAGTAGCTATTTTGTTCCGTGTTCATTTATACTCTGCCAAACTTCTCCGTCGTTTACTTCTACCACGGTCGAGTAAAGCAGGTCTAGCAACAAGCTCAATTTCAGTAGTAAGAGATTTGTACGGTTTGTGTGAAAACTTCCAAGCTTCGCGTCAACGTCGCTGTACGGCGTTGCTATCGACTGGAGTTGACGACATCTTCAAAAACTTATACCTACTAATCAAAGATTTATTAATTAATCCAATCAAATTATTTTATTCAGCATAAAAATTGTTACAATTTCTTACTGAACGTCATGAGTCTACCACCAGTTCGGAAAGAAGAAACCTCTGACCTGAGAATAACTGGCGAAAGAAACTCCGCGGGATTAATATTTTTTTTTTATCTTAATCTCATTTTTTTTTTAAATTAAATTGCATATTAACAATAATTCTTTTTGTTTAAATAGCCTGGCGGCGATCACATCATTCCCAAGGCGTACTGTCTTCTAGAAAATCGTTAATCGAATAATAACCCTTAGTACACAAACGTTCCTTCACAATTTTTTTTAAATTTGGCAATAGAAGCTTTTTGAACGTTTTCTGGGATCCTGTTGTATAGGCGTATACATTGTCCATAAAAAGAATTACTCACTCGGCGTAAGCGAGTTACATCGTTACAAGAGTTAATCTCGCATAATTAATAATATATTGAATAAAAAGCTTTCATTGTCAAAGAAAGACGTTATGTTATTTAAAACTATTATAGTTAAATTGATAAATTCTCTTTGTTTAAAACTTTGAAATTTTTGCGCGATCATCTTCATTGTGAGTTAAGATATATTAAATAATTTTTTTTTCCAGGTGAGTGATAGATATTGTGACAATGGATAAAGTAAAATTTTATTGTAAAAAAAAAGAACAACTTCCTATCGCTGGGCCATCGGCTTTGTTCGTATAGGGGGTTTTAATAAACTGGGATTTAGATAAAAATAAAATAAACGACCAAGCAGTACGCAGTCTCACGGTTTATTCCAAGTAAAAAAAAAGTACAGAATTAATTTTAAAATCACCGTCACATGATAAACTATACGACGCCTGATGAAAATAAAAGGCAATACGGTGGTATATTACTATGTAGCTTAAAAAACTTATATGAATTAAATAGTTAAGTAAAAAGATGCTTGAACAGGCTTGTACATGTACTTCGTAAGTCCAAAAAATGCCAGCTGATTGTTTCAAGGTACCAACAATACCTGTTAATATACCTTTCATCGATAAACAGAAAAAATGGGCATTAACCGACTTCGACATAGGACAATCACTCGGTAAAGGCATGTTTGGAAATGTGTACTTAGCTAGAGAAAAGGATATGCATTTCGTGGTTGCATTAAAGGTTTTATCTAAAAGCCAGATAATGGAGGCTAAACTTGAACAACAAGTTAAACGCGAAGTGGACATCCAATATCGCTTAAAGCATCCTAACATTCTACGCTTGTATAATTATTTTCATGATGAAAGAAGAATTTCTAATCCTCGAATATGCGAGTCATGGTGATCTCTACAAATTACTCAAGAGACGCGGGCGTTTCGATCAGAAAACAGTTGCCATATACATAAGAGATCTCACAAAGGCTTTAATTTACTGCCATGGCAAGCTAATTATTCATCGAGATACTTAAACTGAAAATTTATTGATTGGTAACAATTATGAATTAAAAATTGCTGATTTTGGTTGGTGTACCGATTCACAAACTTCTCAGTGTATGACATTTTGTGGAACACCAGATTACCTATCTCCAGAAATTATTAAAGGGGCTCCCCAAACACACGCTGTTGACATGTGGAGCCTTGTGGTTTTGTTCTATGAATTACTTGTAGGTACAACACCATTCATAGCAAGAGACTTACTTCAAACTTATAGAAAATGTATTTATGATGCAAAAATTGAGTACCCAGACTTTATATCTGAAAAGCAATATTTATCTATTTATCCTACGTGAGACACAACCAGATATTAATCCCACACATTTACACCTACTAAGTATTCCGTTATGGTGTAATAAGCCTTATTCAGTAGCGTATTTTTAATTTTAGATTTAAATTGCTTCAAAGGCAAGTTCAATATTGACTGTGGAATTTTATTATACATGCGTACACCTTGCCCCATAAATGACCTATTTATACCATGTTTGTCGCAGTGCCTTGAGTGACTATTAACGTTTTGACGAACAAACATGATGTTACAATATATATATTGCGCAGTAGTATACCTATTTCTTTAAAAAGTTCGCGGAGAGTAAAAAAGTTCGCGGAGTTTTTTTTTCTCTTTTTTTTTCTTTTTTTTTTATTTTTATTTTATTTTTTTTTATTTTTTTTTATTTTTTTTTTTTTTTATTTTTTTTTATTTTTTTTTTATTTTTTATTTTTTTTTTATTTTTTTTTATATTTTTTTTGCATTAAAATATGTATTACAATTATTTACAGTCCAACACAATATTACAACAAATTTCAATCAAAGGTGCAATTTAATTAATGACTTAGCTAAAACACTAAATTAATATTCTATTCAATAAATTTAAGTATCACTAAGTTCACAGTCACTAGTTTTTAATATTTTTAAGATAAATTGATGATTGAGCATTAGGCCTATTATTACATTAAAATATATGAAAAAAAATGCATGTTTTTAATTTATCTACACCTTGCATAAGACTTGCACTGTGGTATTTTTGACTTACATTAATTGCTAAGTAAATTCTGATACATTAGTTATACCATACATACAATGTTACTTATACATTGATAACTTAAACAATTAAATATTTCACATAATTTCATTATCTAAATCATAATTAAGTAGTTCAATAAAAATATTGGCTATTCATAAATAAATACTAAATCACTTTTGTTGTTCACCATTGAAAATCGGCAGCACACCTTCCAGAGCATTCTCTAAGATCCATGGATGTTGCAATACATTTGCCAATGGTAATCTACGTACTGGATTTATAAGTACTAGCTTTCCCATTAAATCCTTAGCCTTTTCAGATATAAAGTCTGGGTACTCAATTTTTGCATCATAAATACATTTTCTATAAGGTTGAAGTGAGTCTCTTGCTATGAATGGTGTTGTACCTACAAGTAATTCATAGCACAAAACCCCAAGGCTCCATATGTCAACAGCGTGTGTTTGTGGAGCCCCTTTAATAATTTCTGGAGATAGGTAATCTGGTGTTCCACAAAATGTCATACACTGAGAAGTTTGTGAATCGGTACACCAACCAAAATCAGCAATTTTTAATTCATAATTGTTACCAATCAATAAATTTTCAGGTTAAATATCTCGATGAATAATTAGCTTGCCATGGCAGTAAATTAAAGCCTTTGTGAGATCTCTTATGTAGATGGCAGCTGTTTTCTCATCGAAACGCCTGCGTCTCTTGAGTAATTTGTAGAGATCACCATGACTCGCATATTCGAGCATTAGAAATATTCTTCTTTCATCATGAAAATAATTATACAAGCGTAGAATGTTAGGATGCTTTAAGCGATATTGGATGTCCACTTCGCGTTTAACTTGTTGTTCAAGTTTAGCCTCCATTATCTGGCTTTTAGATAAACCTTTAATGCAACCACGAAATGCATTTCCTTTTCTCTAGCTAAGTACACATTTCCAAACATGCCTTTACCGAGTGATTGTCCTATGTCGAAGTCGGTTAATGCCCATTTTTTCTGTTGATCGATGAAAGGTATATTAACAGCCCCTCTAGACAAGTGGCAAACGCTACGTGCTATTCTATTTCGATAAACGCTAACGCCTTGCCGCAAAGAGAATGTAAATTGTAAAACAGGGGCTGGCGCTGGAAACTTAGAAGTTAGAACATCTACCACAGATAAGAAATTGGTAGTGTCATCTATTGCTCGTCACCCAAAACTTTTGCTTAAATTTATCAGCGACTATAAGTCGGTGTAAGAGATGTCGCTACGGTCGCAATCGTCAATCCAGCAGTCCAGTACACGCGTACCAAACAAATTTGCATGCAAAAAGTGATTTAATTTTTGAAAAAAATAAGCATAATGTCACATAAAAATAATATTGTTCATTGCTTAAAATAACAATTGAAATTTTTGAATCGACATATTTCATTATTACTTTTTAGGGAACCAGCATTTCAAACAAATAATAAATTTATACAAATGCGTGAATTGGATTGCTTGCAACATTGTTTTGTTTTTTTTTGACATTTTAAACTTCTTTAAAATTTTTCATTTTGACGGTTAATAAAAATATTAAATATCTTAAAATTTAGTTGGTGGTTTAATTTAGTTATATGATATTGACACTATTTTAAATAAGCAAGGTCGCTTTATTTTGTGTTGTCTAGTTTAAGCAATTATGCCTATCTTAAGCCGTTGTGTCTTTGGGTGTCTGTATGACGATGACCAGAGGTAAGATTTTATTTTGCTTAAACAATATAAGAACCTATTTTACTAATACAAAATAAAATTAAAAATAAAAGTCCCCGACACATAAAATAAACTCTAAAAACTAAGAAATAATATTTTTAACCTATTATAATTATTATCGTCACATATATTATGTAAATTCCGTATATATTTTTATTTTACGATCGTTGTCGCGTCGGGACCGCTGAAATTTATAAAGTATTTTTCCAACAACAGCTAATTAATTATTACGAATTACATTTAGGTACGAACGATCTTCATATCTACGCTCTACGTAATGGCCACGCGCGGCCAGCTGTGTTATACAACAACAACAACTGTATTACACTAATATATACAAAATAAAGTTTAAAAATAACATTTTCTTGTATTATTTATTACATAGAAGGACAGTCTTCAACCCTACTTAATAATTGAAGTAGATCGATTTTAAATTTGTAAATATGGTGATGTTAAGTATATTATATTTTTCTTGCTTTTATTATTTTAGTGTTAATAGATATAATTATCATCACTATATTTACATATTTAGAATCGATCGACTTTAATTTTAAATATATTTTTTATATCAGAAGGACTAGTATAGGCCATAGGGTGAAAAATTACAGATGGCGCTAGTTTCATGTTGGCAAAAAAAACGGTAGAGAGGGCTCTCTATTAAAAGTATAATATTACTTTTCTCTATGATGTAAAATTGCCGTACGGCGTACGCTAACAGCCAGTGCTGTCAGATGAAAAAATAAGATAATAGTATACCACCTGTAAAAAAGTAGTACATTTGGGAGTTTTGAATAAAAACAATAGTACACATTAAAAATATTGATTTATTTAAAATAGTGGGTCCTGCAGTTTAGCTTGCGCTAGAAGTACAAGTCTTAATCAAATATTTTATAAATTCAACTTCGTTTTTGGATTATATTGCAGATTTATTTTGATTTTTGGTTCCTGAAATTTGAATGCTTTACACTTTACAGCAATCATAAACCATGATCACGGAAGAGACAAAGGTATTTAACGTCTCAAAAGATATATATTTAATATTATATACTTTATTTGCTATTTGCTACACTTGACAGTTGACACTTCAAAAGTCAAACTAGGGATGGCGATCTGAGATCGATTAATCGAAGAATCGATTTTTGTAGCCAACGCGACACGAGAAGAAGAAGAAGTGAATCGATATTTCACCCTTGAAAATCGACATTCGATTTTATTTTAGTTTTTGGTATAAACCAAAAAAGTATTTACAATTAATTTAATATACCCGTATTATACGAGTGCCGGTTAAAGGGTTAATTATTCAAAAACTCGCGAGATGGCTGTATATTTGGATTCCTCCGTCTCTCCTTGGATCCCTGTAAACTTGACAGACTGTTGTTTTTAAAAAGTTTAGATATTAAGCATTGGGAACTATAAGCTACATTATTTATTTTCTTATCTTTGTAAACCAATACATTTAAAAAATAAATATTTTGTTTTATACCTGATCTGATGTTTTGATATGGTAATAAAAATATTTTTATCATCGAATTACTGATAAGAGATCGTTAAATTATAATATGTATCTTGTTTTTAATAAAATAGATTTTAAATATTACATTATAAACAAAAACTTGAGAAAAAGATCGATTTTTCAGAAATCGATCTTATTAGCCTCGATTTTTTTGTGGATCGATTTATTAGGTCACGATTTGAATCAATTTTAAAATCGATGTTTTTCGAAAAGAATCGCCATCCCTAAGTCAAACAAAACAGCGTACGTAAAACGGGGTGAAAGGGACAAAATTGAACTTTGCACAAGAATTTTATAATGTCACTTTAGAAAAAGTGAAAGTTATATGAATGAAATATGTGTCCGCCAACACATATATTGCAATACTATCTTTAAAATAACAATTATTTAATTTGTTATTAAAATATTTGCTAAAAACTATGCTGTCCCTTTTAAGACTGAATGTGGGTTCAAATGGGACGGATAAGGGGTTGCTAAAGAAAACTGTTCAGGGCTGTCAAAAGACGAAAAATATAAATCATAATAATAAATTTAAAAAAATGCTAAAATAAAATACCAGACTGCGTATAAAGCGAACTAAACTAAAAAAAAGACTTTTTCTTAATAAACTCCTTTATTTTGATACTCGATAGATTTTGAGGAAATATGGAAGTTTAAATTGTAAGCAGGTTTTGAATAAGAAATCAAATAATAGAAATTTGATTATTTTTATTAATATATTTATTGGAATAAAGCTTTATAATAATTGTAACAAAAATATATTATATCCTTATAATCAGTTTCATAAATCAGTAAAACTAAAAGTGCAATAACATTTTTTATACTTATTGAAAACTCAGTTTCAGACAATTATCTTTGCTGTGTAAACTTATATAATCTACTTGCGAATTTTATCACATACAATCATTGCTCATAATTATTTATGTTAATTAAGTGCACAATCATTTATAAACTTATTATACCATAGTCTTTCATATATGAATTAAAATAATAATTGATAAGAAATATCTATATACATCATCATCCATGAGATCACACAATATATCAGAATCACTTCTGTAGAATTTATTTTTCTTATTTATCATCACATCAGCTGAAGTTTTATTTTTCACAATTACATCAGAAATTATATGTATTTTACGAGGATCATTTTCTTGAATTTATTTTTGAGAAAAAAGTTCAAGTTCTTGTCCAATATCGAAACTGTCTTCAAAGAATATAGGCATTTTGCTGATATCCATATCCAAATCTGTCACACTATTAAATTCTTTGCCCAGCCGGTTTCTTCATGACTTGAGTATAGTGTCTTTGTAAAAGAGATTTTGCTTTGCTATGCTAGCAAAAGATGTTTTTGCGGTTTCATATTCTCGAAGAGAAGTTGTAATAATATTTTCATCATATTTTTTATATATTTTGTTGCGACTGTTTTTATAATTGCGAGGCATAATATCTGAAACAAATAGTAGTGTCTATATTACTAATATTATCAATCATCAGTGGTCACTAAATACCACCAATTGCCACCAGGTAATATGATCAATAACTATGAAATAACATAAAAATTGCCAATTTTAACAAATGTTAAACCATACGATAGCGAACCGAATGCGGACAGAATGACCAATTTAGTTTTTGTATATCAATTGTTGTAAAAGTAACTTATCTTGTATATTTCGATATTTATCTAAGACAAAGAAATGAGGACAAACAAATCAAATATATGTAAATACCGATCAACTCTTGTATCCCTCGCTTTGTTCGGTCAACAATATATAAAAAATCGAAATGTAGACTTGTGGCAGCCCTGTCCTAAGATACACACTATGTCGTACCTATATACCATACTCTCATCCCTAATAACCCAGATAACTCATCCCGATTCACCCCGTGCTCAGGTTCTTTTTACACATATTGCCGTCCCTAATGACCCCAAAAACAATGCAAATAGTTGTTTTTTTCAAAACACAAGAATTAAATAAAATCAATTAAAAAAACACTTAGCTATATTAACATCGCTGCTTCAACATACACTTAAGCATACTAAACAAATATCACTTCACTAAATGCTATAAAACTTATTTTTTTTACAAAGTTAAGAGGGACATAATTTATTCGCGACCGTTTCTTGTTTTCTATTTCAAATATTTTAAGACTGTAGCTAACTTCAGATTATATCAGTGTTGCTATTTTATAAGAATAGAAATTCTACTATACGTCTGAAATAATTTGGTAGTTTTTGCTAAGGTTACAAGTCTCAAAAATTGTGTATAAATTCATTCCTGATTTTATCCCTAGTCACCCCTGCATCCCCTTTCACCCCGTTTTACGGTACTATTTGTATTTTGTATAATCAATATATTATTTTTTTTTATACTGGTTTTGTTCAACAGAACAGAACAGTGACTTCGCTTGCGTTATAGTCCGGGAGGTAGTGTCAAATTTGACCGGAGCATTTTGGCATGGCTTTTGTTTTTTTTGTATAGTCAGTTGTTCCAAAGCTTATTAATAAATAAATTGTCAGTTGGCCCAAAACCGGGGCATAAGATGAGAAATGCCAGGAAACTTGATAGTAAAAAATTTTTTTCCAGTCATTTTGGCAAAGATGAAAAAGTATAAATAATTAGTTAATGAATTGTAGATCTTAAAAAAAAGTGTCAGCTGTATCATGTACGTGACAAAATATGTTTATGTGCCATTCTTATTAGGCACTCCACTCCATATTCCCTGATCTCTCTTCCCTCTTATAGTTCACAGATTAACGCTGTGGCTGTAAGAGCTTTTAATATTTCATTTCTCTCTTTATATATTCCTAATCCTTCTTCTTCTGTCTTTCTTGAGCTGCAGTCTATCATTTTTTCCCTTCCGAGTCCTGTTTTAGTTATGGGTGATTTTAATACTCACCACACTTTGTGGGGGTGTTACTCTTGCGACAGATTCTCGCCTTTATTGGTGGATATGATTGATGACCTCAATATGTGTATCCTGAATGATGGTTCACTAACCCGTAGGGTATATCCTAACCAAAATCCTAAAACTGCAGTAGACCTATCCTTAGCTTCCCCATCTATATCTTCCTTAATATCCTGGAATACTCTATCCTCCACTTATGGTAGTGACCACTTCCCCATCCTACTTTCTTTAAATAGCAGTCACTCTCCTCCCGTTCCCTCCAACCCCTTGCTTCCATATAATCTGAAAAAAGCAAATTGGTTAGACTTTGCGTGCTCAGTTGATGGCATGATAGACTCCCTTCCCGAATCTGTAAGTGATGGGAATGTCGCGGTTTGCTACGACCAATTCCTTTCTCAGCTGCCTTCCAATCCCTGGTGGGATCAGGAGTGCAGTGATTGTTAATCGGCGAACACTTGCCGAATTAAAGTATGCAGCCTCTATGACAGTTGGGAACTTCCTTGAATATCAACGCAGTAACGCAAAATTTCTAAGATTGATTTATAAAAAGAAAAAACTTGGTTGGATCAAATTCTGTGAGTCCCTTGAACCTCCCCGTCTTCTCTTGTCTGGAGACAAGTCAAAAGATTTCGTCGGGCTCTTGATGGTGCTCCTTATCAGGGCTCTAACAATCCATCAGAATGGCTTAATGACTTTGCTGACAAGCTATCCCCTCCATCTGTTCCGTCGCACAATTTATTTCACACCCCTGCTTCGATTTGGTCATTGGATGATATGGATGCCCCTTTTACTTTGGAAGAACTTGACAACTGCTTAACGGGTTAAAGGACACCGCTCCTGGTGAAGATGGTATACCATACTCTTTTATCGGAAAATTACACGAGAAAGCTAAAGGATATTTTCTTAAACTTATTAATACAATATTTAAATCAGGCATTATACCAGCATCATGGAAATCACAGATCATCCCAATCCTAAAAGCCGGTAAAAATCCTTCTGACCCGAATTCCTATAGACCTATCGCATTATCATCAACTTTAGCTAAAGTAACTGAACGGATTTAAAAAACCGCCTGGAATGGATAGTGGAAAACAGAAATATCTTAGCTCCCTCTCAGTTTGGCTTTAGAAAGGGTCTAAGTACTATAGATAGTCTCAGCATTCTAACAACAGATATTCGACTAGCCTATGCAAAAGGAGAGTATTTGGTGGGTGTCTTTTTACATATTGCTTCTGCATATGACAATGTCCTTCTTTCGTTGCTCAGGCAGAAAATGCAACAGCTGAGTTTACCGCCGAGGCTAGCACACTTCATATGTTATCTGCTGACCGGTAGAACCATTTCTATAAGACATCGACTTCTTACACTTCCACCCAGGCTTGTCTGGAAAGGCTTGCCCCAAGGCTCGGTCCTCAGTCCTTTGCTGTATAGCATCTACACACATGACCTCGAACTATCTGTTAATAGTTTTTGCAACATTCTTCAATATGCTGATGACATCGTTCTCTACTGCAGCTCAAAATCAGTGGAGGACATCAGTTTTCGTTTGAACTCTGCTTTGCATTATCTAGGCCAGTGGCTGTCTGAACACGGCTTGTCTTTATCGGTGCCTTAATGTCAGGCTGTTGTTTTTACAAAGAAAAGATATGTCCCAAATTTTGAACTTCGTTATGAAGACCAAACTATTAATTTGGCTGACAAAATAAAATTTTTAGGAATAATAATCGATATACGATTGAATGGAATTGCCCACGCAGAGTATATCAGCAGAAAATGCGAAAAAGGCATCAATGCTCTTCGAGCGGTGTCTGGAGTGTGGTGGGGTTCCCACCCTTATACTCAAAAGCTTTTTTTTTTATGGTAAAAAGGGGGCAAACGGGCAGGAGGCTCACCTGATGGAAAGTGATCACCTCCGCCCATGGACATCTGCAAGCCTGGCGTTGCCGGCCTTTCAGGAAAGGGAGGGATGGAGAAGGGAGGGAAGTGGGAGGGAGGGGGGAACGAAGGCGGAGGATGAAGGGAAGAGGGAGGGGGGAAGGAGAGTGGGCCTCCCGGACTCTCACTCACCGGACGAAACGCGACAGCATAGCTGCCACTTCACGCCGGTCTTCTGTGAGAGAGTGGTACTAATGAACTATACGGGGCGTGCCGGCCCATTCGGTTGCTACCCGAAGGTAACAAGCATGGCACTACCACTTTAAAAACACGTTAGCTACGTTAAGTTACTGTACAGTTCTATAATACGTAGTCACATAGACTACGGCATGTTTGTCCTAGACCCCTTCAACAAAGCACCTTCTGAGAAGTTGAATAAAATACAGTATAAATGCCTTCGATTTATATTAGGTGCCATGAGATCCTCTCCCACCAATGCTATGCAGGTTGAATGTGTGGACCCTCCGCTCTCTATCCGCCGTCAGTACCTATCCGATCGATTTGTTGGCAAGGCATTACAGCTGTCTTCTCACCCCTTATGGCCCAGGCTTCGCCAGTTAGCTGAGCTTAGTCCTGCGAACAAGCCATTATCTTTTTTACTGGATAGCTTTCTAAAATTTACTAACCTACCATCCCATGTCCTGTTTCCCCTCTAATCCTATTTTCCGCTCTCCCTACAATGCTCTAGTTTTTTCTCCTTTTATAATTACGGAAATTGGTCTAACTAAGGGAGCATCTGACACCAACACAAAGTTTAAGTCATTAATTCGTCAAAATTGGTCGGATCACCTCCTCATCTTTACGGATGCTTCTAAGCTATCCAAGGAAGGCTGTGTTGGTGCTGCTTGCTGGATTCCAAAATTCAAAATTATTCTTCAATTTAAGTGCCCTCCCGAGTCATCAGTGTTTACAGGCGAGGCTGTTGCTATATTAGAGGCGATCTTGTTTACCCTCTCCCACAATGTTAAACAGACAGTCATCTTTACAGACTCTTTAAGTTGTTTATTGGCTATCAAGGAAAATCCTTTTCGTAGTAGATCGAGATGTTGCATAACTTTGAAGATTCGTGAAGCTTTGTGCTCGTGCCATCAAAAGGGTTTAGCGGTCTCTTTAGTTTGGATTCCAGGTCATTCTGGGATTCCTGGTAATGAAACGGCTGACTCTTGTGCCAAAGCTGCTGTGCAGTGCGGATCACTAAAGCATTTTACTAATTCATTGCAGGATCATTTATCTATTGCTAAATCTCGCTTAGATAGAGCGTGGGAAATCAACTGGAATTCATCAAAATCTTTTAAAGGTAAACATTATGCTGCTATCCAGCCTGAAACGTCCTTGGTTTACCCGCTGCAAAAAGGTGGAACGTTGGGTTATATCTACCATTTCTCGTCTTCGTCTTGGACACGCATGTACTCCTGTTCACTTAGCAAAAATTAGAGTCAGGGACCATTCCCTGTGTGAATGTGGCCTTGACGAAGGTTCCTCTTCCCATATCCTTTTCAACTGTCCCAAATATCCTATCTATGACATCCTTCCACGTAAAGTCCCCCGTCCTATTAATGTTAATTGTTTGTTGATGTTTTTGTATAGTCCATTATGTAGATTTCTGTGTACATATATTAGAAATAATAAAATTAAATTATAGATTCATTGTATATACTTTGTCACTTGTACGTAGTTCTAACAATTGTAGTTATTTTTATAGTTGTGTATATATATTGTGTTGTCTGTTGTAGGTCCTGATTTTGCAACAAATCGCTCCGTTTCTACATGTAATCAGTTTTAGTGTTTATCTTTTTCATATTCACCGATCAGTTTATATATTATAACGTGTATTCTCCATTCTACGCGACATTGGCGAAGTCAAATGTGCCCAACCGGCACTCCTGGAAGCCATTAAAGGAATTAATTGAATTGAATTGATCAATATATTATATATTCAATTATAAATATTGTAAAGTTATCTCAATATTTGATCATTAGATGCTTAAATTATACATTTCAAGATGGAATCCAATAAAGTTTCAAATTATTTGCCTAAAATAACAGACGTTGAATGGAAATTGGAAACTTGAGGTTTTAACAAACACTCCAGGTGTTGGCTCTGATAACTTATTATATATACAGTAGTGTTAAAGACTGACAGAGAAGATGTACGCTTTAGCTGTGGAACACAGCAGCTGCAAGACCTGGTGTATAAATTAAAAGATTTAGTGCGGCATTGTGAAAACGTTAAAAGTGAACTTGGGTGAAACAGTTTAAAATATAATATACCTAATCTCACTTTTATTTCTAAACATTAAAAAGTTGAACGTTCCAATTTCCTATTGTGTATAATGTTTATTATTTACTTGAATATATTGTGTTTTTTATTTACTTTTTTTTAATTAATTTTTGTTTATAATAAATAATAATAATAAATATGTTGGGACATTTACACACAGCACTATCTAGTTCCACGGTAAGGTACGAGCCTTGTGTTATGGATACTAGATGGTTGATATATATTTTGGGATTGGTGCCGGGGTCGGCCCTTGCTACGTCGACCAGTGTTGGTCCATTGTAGAGATGGTTGATATACTACACATATATAGGTTTAAATACATACATATTATAAATATTAACACCCATGACTGGAGTACAAACATTCGTGCTCAACAAATGTATGCCCCCAGCGGGACTCGAACCCGCGACCGCTTGCGCAGCAAGTAGGGTCACTACAAACTGCGCCACGCGTGTCGTCAAATATATTGTGGTTTCCAAAGACTATTTAAATAAAAATTTTATATAGGTTGCAGTTTGTACTACTTATGGTACTTTTGTAATTTTTGCTAGAATTTTGTTATGTGAGAATGTTATTTCATTATTTTTAAGCAGATTGTAACTAACAATTAAAATTCGGTCTTGGTTTATTGTTAACTATATACATTCTGTATACATTCTATATACATTCTGTATATAGTTAACAATACCCTTAAATTTACCTTTTCTTTATCTGATTTTATAAACAATTAAGAAAAGAAGAACTTGTATAGATGAAAATAAAAACAAAACTTCTTCAAAATAAGTTTATTTCATGGTATTAAAGAACACAGATACAAGAAAATCCATCACACAAAAACACATCACAGATAAACAAAAACAATGTCCCAATACAAATAATATGCTGCACTTTCATACCTAATAGATATACACTTACAATCTATAAACTCATGAAATGGTTGCTTAGGTTTTAATAATTTCAGCTGAGATCATATATTGTGGACTATTACCAAAATTTATATTCAAATTTCAAAGTCTACAAAATGAACTGTGAAGTCTGGAATATTAAAAGTAAGTTGCAATTTTTACTTCATGTAGACAATGAGTAGTGTTATAATATATCAATAATCAATATACATATTTAATAGAATTGGGCAATTAATCCATAATAAACATAAATTATTTATTATTTAGATTATTGACAAAGTCTTATATAATAATAAGTTTACTTTCAAAATTGTAATTGCTTCTCTATTTTGAGTACAACAGCATATTTTAAAAATTACCTTAAAATATCACATCAATAATTATAGACTACAGGCCCGTGTTGAAAAAATTATGGGTCATTTGAACCACCAGGTGACCTATCTAGAACGATATAAGAGCATAAAATAATAAGATTCAGCACTATGCCGTCACTTGTAAGCTGTCCAACTGAGTGCTGTTGAGAATTCAAAAGTACAGGTAGAGTGAGTACATTTTGGTCATATATTTTTGTACGGCATTCTTACCATCGATAGATCCATGAAAAATAATAAGAAAACGCGTAGTGCCGTAAAAAAATGGTGCGCCACAAAGTCGGATATTTTTTTTTATTTTCCGACAATTTCCAGGGTAAATTTGGTCATTTGATTTTGTATGGCATCAGTTTCATACTATTTCAATACTGCTTCTAATCCATTATTCCGCAACGCCGTACAAAAATCATGCGACAAGGGGAAATAATCGAGGGTTGCAACCCCCTCTCTTTCCGTGGTCCAGGTGGTGATTTGAAATAGTACGGCTTGGGTTCCAAAACATTATCTAGCACTCAAGAAACTGTTCTAAAAAAAATTATAGGGAAATACAAAAACTGAAATTTTGCAAATTATTGCAAAAGTTTAAATATCATAGATTAATGAAATATAGCAGTTTTCTACATTTTATCCCTTGTTTTAAATAGTATTAACATAAATAAATTAGGAAAAAATGATGCCGTACATTTTAATGCAGACCATATCTTTTAGGCTGATGAAAATGACGCTACCATTTTAAGGGTGTAAACTTTATGGCCATCTGATACTGTACGGTATTAACATATTTTTGAAGAGAACAATTGATAATATGATAAAATCATTATGACGTCTAACTAAAGTGAAAGGGTGTGTATATATAACACAAAAATTGAACCAATCTTTGGACCAACGAAAATGTACGGCATGTAAAAAAATATTATCTATGCAAAATAAATTAATTTTATGTTGTTTCAAATCACCCCCCGAACCACCGAAAGAGAGGCGGTTGCAACCCTCGATATTTTCCCCTTGTCGCATGATTTTTGTACGGCGTTGCGGAATAATGGATTAGAAGCTGTATTGAAACAGTATAAAACTGATGCCGTACAGAATGAAATGACCAAATTTACCCTGGAAATTGTCTGAAAATCAAAAAAAATTACCGACTTTGTGGCGCACCATTTTTTTACGGCACTGCGCGCTTTCTTATTATTTTTCATGGATCTATCGATGGTAAGAATGCCGTACAAAAATATATATCCAAAATGTACTCACTCTACCTGTACTTTTGAATTCTCAACAGCACTCAGTTGGACAGCTTACAGTGACGGCATAGTGCTGAATCTTATTATTTTATGCTCTTATATCGTTCTAGATAGGTCACCTGGTGGTTCAAATGACCCATAATTTTTTCAACACGGGCCTGTAGTCATTACTACTATACTACTTTACTTCAAGTAATGAACATTCAACAGTGATGTTGTTTTCAGACTTAGGTTATTCAACCTTTATAAGATTTAATTCTTAAAGTTAAAATCGGCTACTAGTTAGGCCCGATTCTTAAACAGCTTATGTTATTTTAATAGAAAAATATTGCTGTAGCATGATCATTATTTACCCATACAAATATAAGTTAGTCACTATTTGACTTTTCTCTAATAGTTAGTATTATTAAATATTAATTAGAATGTCTATTTTTAGTCCATATTAAGTAATTTCACATAGGATTTTTTTAAGTTTTAGTACTATAGTTTGTGGCATATTTAAAAAAATGTAAAAATTAAAATTTCCTTAAAGGAAATAAGAAACAAATTACCTTATTAGAAAACAATTGCCTTGAACCCAGCCTATTTTCTTGAAAAGTTAATAAAAATTAAAGTTCTATTTCTAATCTAAGTATAATATATTAATTCAGTTTTTTTGTATTTTTATGTATACGAATAAGTAACAAACACATGTCTCCTACATTAAAACAACAAACTCATTGGTATGCATTTGACAACACTTGCCTATGATTTTCAAAATATCACATCTATCTTTTAAAGCATCTACATGGTTATAGGCGATCCCAAATTTCATAAAGAAATAAAAATCATAAAATCTAAAAACATGATGATTAAAACTTCCCTACTTCTTATAATATTCCACTACTTAAACATTCTATACTACACAAATGTTAAGTCAACTATTAGTATACAAAATCCTCTAATAAAAAGTATGTGCAATAGATCCTGTCGGCATTAACTGATAAAAAAATCTATGAATTATCTTATTATAAACACACTGGGTCATGTTATAAGGCTAAGGCTTATATATAAAACTAGGTAGGTATGTATTTTGGGTCAAAACTCCAGTAAATCTATTGGTTGAGTGGAGTTGCAAAATGATATCATTTGAAAATGTAAATAAATATGTAGTTTTTCTACTAAACAAATTATTTTTATTTTTCTGCAATATAGTTAGGTCGGTCTATGTCTAAAATGCTATAATGCAACTTGCAGTTTGGAGATATTGTTTAAGATATCTTGTTAATTTTCCCTACTTTTATACATATTTAATTAGCTTTCTAGTGTAAATTATTATGAACTTTACGGACTGTTCTGAAACAGATTATAATATGATTCTTTAAATGGTCATTTTATCGAGTTCTGATTAATTTAAGCTCTGTGGTAAAATATTTATGTTTCCTTTAATAAAAATATCACAGCCAAGCCAACAAGAATTGTTTTTCTTTTTGATTTCATTTTTTTGACACTAAATATTCTATAACACTATTTCTAATATCAGCCCCTCTAATAGTATCGAACAATGGAAGCCGAATAAGGAATTTTTATAATATTTTTCAGAACAGTCCTCAAACTCAAGTCATTATCTATATCCTCGCTAAATGATAGCAATAACAAGTACCTATTAATCCTGAATCCTGATAGCTACCGATAAGAATTTCAACTTGCATTATAATTTAACTTATATTATATTTGACTTACTTTACATAAATACTGGAGCGGCTTTTATCGTACCAAAATTTGTAGTCAAAATATGTTTATTTAAGTAAATGATACCAATCATTTGGACGTTCAAATAACTTGAAATGTGATTTAATTTTAATAATGTAAAAATGACGATTCAAAAGAGCTTGTGAAAGTCTATTTGAATAAAGAATATTTTGATTGTTTGATTGATTGAAAAATCGCCTTACAAAATAATACTGACGATTTAAAATTTTAAAATCCTTATTCAACTTGCATTGGCAGCCATTTTGAAATTTAGTAACGTTCAACAATTGCAGTAGATTATATCATTAAACTTAATTATAAATAGGCGTGTTATTTTCCTATAATATTTAAAGTGAGAAAAATTTCAAAAAAGCGGCCGGAGGTACGGGGTGAGGGGGCAGCGGCCCGCCCGCCTCCTTCAGTCGTTCACGGTACTCTGGACACTAGTGAATGGAAGTACATTTTTAATTACAAATAAGGATTGAATAAACAATTGTTTTTATTTAATGTAAATAGAAGCAGTGGTAAACTAGTAGTCGGATAACAGAGTGATGCGGGTTCAAATCCGGGTACCGGGCACCTCTTATATTTTCATGTGCGAATTATTTCTAACATGATTACCACTTGTCTTACGGTGAAGGAAAACATAGGAAAACATCGTGAAGAAACCTGCATGTCTGAAAGAACCTAGCAATTTTTTGAAAGACATGTGATGTTTTTGCCCGCAGCTAAGTTTGCGTGTTAGATCATGTCGATTAAATGATGATACTGGCTATTATCATTTCGAATTTAATTGAATTATTCGTAATTTTATATATTCCAAATGTTTTCTTACCTGATCTGCAATACAGGGGTGTCCCAGCGACCGCCAGAATAGGCACTTGCAATGGCGACACAAAGACAATGTTTCAGCATATTGTGTATCTTCTCTTAGCCCATAAAGTCTAAAAAAAGTTATAAATATAAATCATTGTAAAATAAAGTTACAGTTCACACGAGACTAAAGACTTACACACTGACTACCACATTTATGTTAAATCTATACTAATGTTATAAAGCTGAAGAGTTTGTTTGTTTGTTTGGTTGAACGCGCTAAGCTCAGGAACGACTGGTCCGAATTGAAAAATTCTTTTGTGTTGGATAGTCCGTTTATCGAGGAAGGCTATAGGCAATATTACATCGGAGCATCAATGAAAATGTTGCAAAAACGGGAGGTATTTGATTTCCAGCCTTTAGAAGCGCGCGAAGCCGCGGGAAAGGCTAGTAGTAAATATAAATAAATAATCATATTATTATCATGAAGTACTTTCAAACGTTAGTATGATTTCTCAGAGTCTAGAGATGAGACATTTTCTCATTTGTAGAAAGTATCCTATTTGTTGACCCTGATATTAACTATTGAGCTATCATCATACCAAATTTCTTCAAAATCTGTCCTTCGGTTTCTCTGATCACGGAAAGACAGACAGACTGACAAATAAAAGTTTAAATTCGACCACTGTATTGATAATAATTACTACATATATTATAATTATACTAGCGACTCGCCCTCGCTTCGCTCGGGCTCTTCCCTAAATTTAGCACAGGCAAAGCCGCGGGTTCCGTTATTTATGCATATAAACCTTCCTCTTGAATCACTCTACCTATTAAAAAAACCGCATCAAAATCCGTTGCGTAGTTTTAAAGATTTAAGCGTGCAAAGGGATATAGGGACAGAGAAAGACTTTGTTTTATACTATGTAGTGATTACTAAGTATAGGTAACAAGAATTTTTCAAAAAATATATATGCTGTAAAGATTACACCGATTGTCACTCACTTTCTTAGTTGATGGAAGACCTTTTTCCAATCGACATCCTTATCGTCCTTATGCACAGAATCGATTTGACTCTGCGTGAAGTGGAACTTGACTAGTTCACGCCAAACACGCTGTTCCGAGCACACCGACGACATAACCGTCCACGCAGATGACGCCGACTGTGAAAAAAATAAATTACTACTATATTAACTTATGAATGATTTAATTCATTAAAATATGCCAAGAAAAAAGATAAAATACATTAAATCAACTTTTTTTTAAAGTTAGTTAACATTAAATAAAACCACGTATCGAATGAGCTGGCAAGTTACATTTTGAAAAGTATACAAGTAGCATGAATTAGTTTGAACATAAAATATTTTAAATTAGAGATAAAAAAAGGTTTAATAGTATTCTTACATCTAAATCCCTGTGATCCGATATCCTTAATAATATCTCCCTAATACATTCTTCAGGCAAATCGTGAAGTTTAGGCACTACTTCTGGTCCCGGCTGAAAAGAAAGTTGTTTACTTTTTAATTTACATACGTAGGCTTATAACTAATAATAATAATAATAATAGGTTAGGTTAAAGGTGCGACAGTGGGTTAACAAATTAAATAAAAGGATACAAAAATACTAAGAAAAGGATTTTTGATAATTTAAATAAAATATTGAATATAATATGTATTAATTAATCCTATATACAGGATTAAAAGTCAACAATTTAAGCAACACTTATCAATTCATATTTTAAAGAGAACTCCATCTACAAAATAGTCGTTTTAACTGTCAGAAAGTTAGAAGTATGGATAACTTCAAATCCCACCCAAAGATCTTCAGATCAAAAATTAATAAATATTGGTCCAAGACGAGAACCTACGACCTGAAACTGTATAATAATTACTTACCTCCTGAATACGAATGCTATTGGCAATGTGTGTTATTCTCGCAATGGCGTGATCATGGTGTCCCCACAGTGCTCGCGAGCCCAGCGGTCGTCCCCAGCAGGCGCGTCTCTCCGCCTCACGCAAAGCGGATAAGGCGACTAAAAGCGCTCTAAGCGCGTTTAGGTTTTGTTTCGATTGGGCCACTGTAGAATATAACTTGTCTTAAATTTTTGTAAATTAAAGCGGATATGGCGACTAAAAGCGCTCTAAGCGCGTTTAGGTTTTGTTTCGATTGGGCCACTACAATATAAACTTGTCTAAAATATTTGTAAATTAAGACGCAATAATTAAAAATCAAAATACAAGCACAAAAACAGAAATAATGGTTTTATTTAACACTAAAATTAATTAATTGTTAATAATAAGTACACAAATATTAAATTATGTGTGCTTAAACTTGATGTTGGTTTAAACAAAATCCACGCAAATAAATAAGTAACTATAGTGAAGAATCAGTGTAGTTTTTATAAAAGTAAGAAGTCTTATTAGTTATTAGAGGCTGCTTTGTTGAAAATTAAACGATAAGAATGTAGAACGATGGAAAAAGTAAACACATTTCCTGATGTTTGCATAAAATTTATTTTTTGTATAAATTTGTAATTTATTTTACTAAATTACATAAATATAAGTTTAGAAGTAGCAAATAGTTTAAACTAAACTTATAAAGTTAAAAATGATTTGTTCTACATAATTTTTACCAGTCAAATTTGTTTTTATAGTTACTTTAAGCTAACAGTTAGAGTAGATTTAAAACTCCTATTTGTAAACAAAACAAACCTAGCTAGTACAAACTATATCGAACGAACGTAATAACTTTGACCGACTCGATAATTGGATTTGTCGACAACAACAGGAGATTTCGGTTTCGCTATTTCCATTCATATTATAGTTCAATTTCGCGACTTGTTTTCAAAGAGATATAAAGGTTTTTAATGTTAAGGGTCATCAGATTTTCGATTCATGAAATGTACAAGTGTAATGAGCGGAAACCAATGTGTGAAAAAGGTCAAAGGGTCTTTGTAGAGCTGAAGGGCGGACACATTTAATACCGTAAAGAATTGCACCGTAAATAATAAGAAAGTGAAAATAAGAGCTTGTTCATAGCTCCGCCTGCCTAATTCAAATATGTATAATTACTTCGTCATAAGGGTCATTCTAGTGCAGGGAGGCCCGTGCCCAGACCGACGTCTTTCCTCAACAAAGTTATAAATATACATTGAGGTTTGAGAGATAGCGTCTTCAAGAATAAAGAAATGTGTGTCAGTAATATAAATATAAATTTAAAATCTAAGCTTCTTCTACTTTTATAAAGACGAAATAGAACTTTTGTTGAAAGAAAAATCTATAATACATATAACACACATATTTATATAACAATTTATAATTTTAGACATATTTCATTAATAAAAATTGTGTAAAGTTAAAAATATACCTTTAAAAATAAATAACCTACCTTGGTCAGCCAACTGTTCGAGCATGGATAACAGCAGTTTTTGCGCCGCCCCCGGCAAATTAGGTAACTTTTGTCCCCCCAATAACAGCTCCAATAGAGCGCAAATGTAGTTGAAGCGTCGTACGTCACGAACCGCCGACGAGAAGTCTAGTCGACGGACTGCTTCAGATAAGCCATTAAAACCGGCTATCTGTTGATAGGAAAAAAATATTATGACATAATTTTAATGTTATTATTAAACTACTAGCAAACCCGTAAGGCGTAAAGACGTAAGTCTAAATAAATTAAACGGTGTTTATAATTTTCTAATTTAAATAAAAGTAGCCTTAGATATTCCTCATAACTTTAGCCACCTGCGAGTGAAAGTCCCGTCAAAATCGGTTGAGCCGTTTCAGAGATTAGCAGGAACAAACATACAGACAGACAAGCAAAAATTTAACAAAAGTATTTTTTTATGTAAGAACCGTATATATACTTTCATATGCATTTAGTGAAAAGCTGTCAATTTTAACTGTTTATTAAGGGACACTTCATTTTTATTGGACTTGGTGCGTTTTTAATAGATAAGAATATCGTATCTTAGGAGCTGGGATATAGATCCTAGATGTACCTACATGATAGATCGCGGAATTTCTTGTAGGCCTTTTTAAGATCTACATTTTTATTGTATATTGACTTTATAATAGGTATGTACATACAGTATAAACCAACGTTAGCGAAGTACGAAAGTATTTTTAACAAAACTGCATCTAGGTCAGTCGTTTTGTATAAAACATTAACAAATTATATGTAACACAAACCTTCCTTGGTTATCATCCATTCTATTTGTAAAAAAAGTTTCGAAATTCGTTACAATTTGCGAGGTTTAGAAGTAGTGAGAGTGAGAAACAAGCAGACTTAGACAGCGGCTTTATGTTATACATGTACAGATTTAATTTTTATTCATTTTTTAACTATTATTGCAACGTACGAAACTTATACTTTAAAAAACTCTCGTCTATTTATAAATATATTTTTATTAACATTTTACATACTTATATTCTAACATTTTACGATAAATAATTGTTTGAATACTTTTAATTTTTTCATAGAGACAAAGTCTTTCGCAAAGATGTTAAAAGCGAATATATAAATGAAGGTTACGCTAAAAATAATTTAACTACATTAGTCTCAGCCAAAATCACGATAAAGGAATTAAATTGTGTTCGTACCTCATCTATAAATAGTTATACGACTGATATCAGACTGATTCTTTTAAAAATATTTGTAGGTATAATATATTCCACAGAGGTAAAGTGGGTCATAGAGTGAGATAAGTTTAGCAACTAGCAAGTATCTTGCTATATAAATTATTGTTATTTAGTTAGCTGTAAAAATATGAGAAAAGAAGAGGGCGAGCAAAGAATGTGTCGTGTTATTTTATAAGTACAATTTTAACCAACTTCAAAAATAGGGGAGGTGGTATTGAAAGTAAAATAATTAATAAATACCTACTTAATTAACCTATCAATTCGTAAACAAAATCAAAACAAAATACCTACCTACCGGTCAGAGAACTTTCTTTCTTGGCTTGCACGGACTCCAAACTTAAGTAAGTTACTTAAAATATTATTTTTTCCTTTTTAGTGTAGATTCGCATAATTTTGAAGTCTGATTTTTTTAACTCTACGGAATCCGCATACATACTTCATATTAATGCTGTCGTACGTCGTATAAAAGTTCCTTAGAAGCACTAAAGCTCTTTATTATAAGTAGCAACTTATAAAGTCAAGCCTCACCTCTCGCGTACATTTGATTGTTATGTGACAGTGTGGAGGGATTCTTGCGACGACATTATCTGAGGGTTTTTCTCCTTCTTCGCCTGATGATGCGATCCTGCAAGAATAAACATATTTTATAAAAATAGTAGTTGAGAATATTTTAGACCGACAATGGACAAACCTTAATAGGATAGTTGGATTATAGATTTGATTTTCGTAGAACGAAAACCATACTGATATTAGATAATATTACACCAAATTAATGTCTGTGTGTCTGTTAGTCACTATTTTATGCTAATACGTCTGGACAAATTTAGGTGAAATTTATTACACTATGACTGATGATACAGACTTTGATGCAGCGTAGTTAAGGTAGGTAGCAGCTTACTTAAACTTTAGTTAATAAAACCAATTAATAATATTGGAAAGTTTGATCTACCAATATAATTAAATAATCATTGTTTTTATATGTTTGTATTTACATAATTACACAAATGTAAGGATATGCATATTACACTGTGTTATTAAATAGTCATAATATTTCCTACAGGTAAAGGATGTTTTACTGTGCGTAGTGAAGTGTTAAATAGGTATGTAAAACACGTCCTCGACCACGTTTGGGCGATTCTCATGTAAAAATAAATGAATACATAATAAATAGGTGGAAATAATTATTAAACAAAACAAGCAAAAAATGTACAATAATGTATTGCAAATAATAATAATAATGACAATGAAATACCTATTTATATATTAATAGTATTATTTTGCTTTGGCTGGCACCGACTCCAACAATAACTAAGTAAAATTAAAATTATTTTTTTTCTTTTTAGTTTCGATTTGTAGCGTTTTGAAGTCGGTTTTCATTTTTGTTAAAAAATAATTTATTTTAATTTTTTTTGTGGAAATTATTATGTTTAAATAAAATATTGGAAGGCTAACTAAACTACTGCTCCAATAAGTCAGCGAAGTTTTGAAATGAACGACAATAGTCAATCGAGATTTGTCCACGTCTATTTTTCCACGTAACTCGTAGACGTTAATAAGATTTACCTTCTATTATCAATCCACCTAATATCCTGAAGGAATACGACTATCAGTTCATAAGTACGTATATTATTAAAAGAATTTTCTTTCAACTCCTAACCGTTGAGGATATATACCTTACATCATCACAAATTCTTGAACAGCTTTAGAAAATATATGAAAAAGGTAATCAGTGCCGATAAAATTTAAGGGTTGCCCTCGATTTCTCTAGGATCCCATCATCAGATGCTGACTTGGTGACAATGAGAACATCTTGAATGTATACCCTACCGAACAAAAAAGAAATTTTTAAAATCGGCCCACAATTCACGGAGAAATCGGTGAAAACACATAAAAAACAACTGTTGAGGAATTTTACCTTCCATCATCAGCTCATCCACATGAGATGATGATTTTCATACGTAAAAGCTTTATTTATTCAGTCGTCGTCTGTCATCGGACGTGACCGCGCGTGTGTTGTAATTATTATAATATGAGTATCGCATCGAAGACGGTAAAATGTTCGAACTGCAATATTGTAATTTGCGAAGTACTGGCGTTTGTCCAAAATAAGTTGGATGTTATGGATGAACAAAGTCTTATCCAGATATGTGAAAGTGCTTTTAGTGAGGATGAAATTGACAAAGCGAAGTCGTTACTATTTGAATCCGTGAGTAAACGTCCCTCAATAAGAAAGCGCAAAGGGAAGACACTTCGTAATATTGAAGATATTATATGCTTTTTAAAGGAAACAGACCCTGAACAAACACCAATTTTCGTAGCGAAGAGATTAGAGAAATTGCCACCAGTTACATTCGATCATGTTGACGTGACGCCATTACTTAAAAAGATATTAATATTGGAAAAGTCTATGCAATGTATACAAAATGAATATGTTTCTAGAAGTGAGTTAATAAATACGTTAAGTGAATATTCTAAAACGACAAATCACCGAAATAATATAAATATTAAACGAGGAGGTGGAACAAATTTCTGTGATAGTGGACCGATGGAAATATCAGCATATTGCGATCTCAATGATTATCCGTCTCTTTCTCGCAACCGATCGCCCGCGAAGCAATCAAGCGACACGACGAGGATGCAGCCGTTGCAGGCGACATCAGCTGCGCCGCCGATAGTTGCGTCTCCCGCGACATCGCACGATCAACGAGCTATCGAGAGTGCGAGAGAGATAAAAATCGATTGCGCTGTGCGTTGCAATGAAAATATAGAACAGCAACCGGTTATAGTGGCGACAATAGAAACAGCTGAGCGCCCGTGTAAACAGCCGTATGATAAAAATATTGGAACAAAAGATTATAATGAAGATAGTAAGGCAACTTATTCTGAGGTAGCTCGTACAGGTGGTAAATGGATAGAGCCTAAAATGAGCGAAGAGTGGGTATTATATCAAAAACGGAGCCTTAGAAACCGTCTCATAAGCCAAAAAGGATGTGCTAATGAATCAGAAGAAAATAACCAAAAATTCAAAGCGGCAGATATAAAGGTGCCGCTATTTATATCCAATGTGGACAGAGAGGTCTCAGAGCAAGATATTATTAATTATGTATATGGGAAAACAAAGGAAAAAGTTTCATTAGAAAAAATTAATATGAAAAGACAAAAGGATTATAATGCATATAAAGTTTATGTAACAAAGCATAAAATGGATATTTTCTTAGACGATAAACTGTGGCCTATTGGTATAACCTTTCGGCGTTTCGTGAATTTTCACGAGAAACGGAAAAATATGGAAATTGTAAAAAGAGTAGAAAATAAGAGTTAATAATAAAATATTATAATATATAATAATAAAATTTAATGAATAATATAAATAAAATTATTAGTTTTAACTGTAAATCGCTCAAGAGGTCATTAGAAGGTATAAAAGAGCTTTGTACGTCTGCTGATATCGTAGCCCTGCAGGAAACATGGTTAATGCCGCATGACCTACCAGTACTGAGTACGATAAGCGATGACTTTGGATGGACTGGTACTTCTGCTGTAGATACTTCAGTGGGCCTAATCAGTGGAAGGCCGTATGGTGGTGTAGCGTTATTGTGGCGCAAAAGTGTGTTTGAAACAGTGTCAGTGGTAGAATGTGATAACGTGCGTATTTGTGCCATCAAAATAACTGTAAGTAATAGATCGGTAATTATTTTTAGTGTGTATATGCCTACTAACTCTTATGACAATCTACCAGAATTTAGTAACTGTCTAAGTACAATCAGGTCGGTGATAGAAATACAAGAAAGTAATGGAATTGAAGCTTTCTATATATTAGGGGACTTTAATGCTCATCCCAATGAGCTATTTTGCAATGAAATGTTAGATTTTTGTGTTGATCAAAACTGGATATGTGTGGATTTAAACATGTGTAGTAAAAATACATTTACTTTTTGTAGTGAAGTTCATGGATGTAAACGATGGTTGGATCACTGCATCGTCACTAAATCAGCTTTAAAAACAGTTATTAGCGTATCAGTACAATATGATATGTATTGGTCTGACCATTATCCAATTGTATTAGAATGCAATATAAGTAGTTTAAAACCAAAAATTGCACAGCCGAAAACAAGCTCTTTAAATTGTGTTATATGGGGTGAGAGAAATTTTAAACAGATAAACCAATATCATGACCTGTGTCACTCTAACTTGTCAATGATAAATCCACAAGAACTTAGTGAATGTTGCGATAATTTATGTAAAAAAACAGAACATCACGCTATCTTAGATAAAATGTATAGTAATATCATTAATACGCTATCAATGGCCGCTAGGCGTACCTACAGTGGTAAATGTAAAAAAAGGGGAGGCTATGTTGCGGGATGGAATAGGCACGTCGCGGGACCGCATCGTGAGGCGCGGCTTAAATTTCAAACGTGGATGTTAGCGGGGCAGCCGACTAGTGGTCGCGTTTTCAATGAAATGTTAGAGTCTAGGAGACATTTTAAGTCAAAATTGAAATGGTGTCAAAACAGACAGGAACAACTTCAAATGGACGTTCTCGCGTCAGATCACATATCCAAAGATTTTAAGAGTTTCTGGAAAAAGACAAATAAAATGAAAACTAGACCGAGTTTACCCGTGAGTGTAGATGGTTTTTCGGACCATAAAGAAATTGCTGATGCATTTAGGTCGCGCTTCACTATGCGATCACCACTGGGTTCCATTTTGAATAAGGTGAACGATGCTGAGACTATCAAGACGAGCTGGAATGAAAAGATTACGGAAACAATGGTAGCACAAATAATTAAAGAAATGGTTCGTGGAAAATCACCTGGTCACGATAACCTCAGCATTGAACACTTTAAGTATGCGGGAGTTCATCTTCCTCGAGTTCTCGCACTGTTTTTCAACCTGTGTCTAAATCATTCATATTTACCGGAGCCGCTTATGCGGATTATTGTAGTACCAATTGTTAAGAACAAGACGGGTGACACGTCCGATATGAGCAATTATCGCCCCATCTCGCTTGCTACCACCGCAGCTAAAATACTTGACAGTGTGATAAACGGCAGGCTATGTAAGTATGTTTCTTTGCAAGATGCCCAATTCGGCTTTAGATCAGGACTGTCCACAGAAAGCGCTATTCTTAGTCTGAAGCATACTGTCAAGTACTATACTGCAAGGCGTACGCCGGTATATGCGTGTTTCCTGGATTTATCTAGGGCATTTGATCTTGTTTCATATGATGTACTTTGGAGCAAATTAAAGGATGCGGGTATACCGGCGGAGTATACGTCCCTGCTGAAATACTGGTATGCTAACCAGAAAAATCAAGTAAGATGGGTCGATGCACTGTCGGACGAATACAGGTTGGAGTCCGGAGTGAGACAGGGAGGTTTGAGTTCACCCTTGCTTTTCAACCTGTATATCGACCAACTCGTGGACGAATTGAGTAACACACGTGTCGGCTGTCACATTGACGACATCTGTGTCAATAATCTAAGTTACGCAGACGACATGGTCTTGCTCAGTCCTTCCATAGCCGGCTTAAGAAAACTGATAGCTACCTGCGAGACATACGCGAAGGTGCATGGCTTAGCATATAACTCAAAAAAGAGTGAAGTACTTGTGTTTAAGTCTCAAAAATTAAAACCACGCCATGTCCCGATCGTGAGTTATCTTAACGGTGTATCGCTGAGCGTTGTCGAGAAATTTAAATATCTTGGTCACATCATCACTAGCGATTTACGGGATGATGATGACATTGAGAGGGAACGCAGGGCGTTGGCGGTTAGGAGCAATATGCTTGTCCGCAGATTCGCTCGGTGTACGAAGGACGTCAAAATAACTCTATTTAAAGCGTTTTGTCAGTCCTTCTATACCTGTAGTTTGTGGGTGACATATTCGCGCCGGGCCTACAACGCCTTGCGTGTGCAATATAATAATGCCTTTAGAATGCTGTTGGGGCTACCGTGGCGTTGCAGTGCTTCAAAGATGTTCGCAGAGGCACACACGGATGGGTTTCATGCCATTATGCGCAAGAAAGCTATCTCTTTGATGCAGCGTCTACGTGACAGCAACAACAGTATTTTAATGTGTATTTCGGCCAGGATGGACTGCCCCTTTCAGAATCACTGGATGGAGTTGGCCATTGGGCTAAGATAAATAATAATAAAATATTTGTTGCAAAAATACTAACAATACTAACATAGTATTAAGTTAAATTATTGTACTAACAAATTAACACTATATGGATGTATAGACTACGTCTGAAATAAAGATTATTATTATTATTATTTATCGGGTTTAGAAAATATATCAAAAACATAATAGGTGCCTGTAAATTTTGAGAGTTGCCTTCGATTTCCCTGGGATCCCATCATCAGATCCTGACTTGGTGACAATGGGACCACCTCGGAACTATACCCTACCAATCAAAAGAAATTTTTTTGAAATCGGCTCACAGACGGCGGAGTAATCGGTGAACATACATAAAAAAAAATACATACAACGGAACATATAACCTCCTCCTTTTTTGAAGTCGGTTAAAAAGTACTGAGAATTGGCTTACAATTTACTTATTAATGTTTTTTACAGTATTTATCACGAATTGTAAAAGAACATGTCCTAAGTCTTAAGGATTTCTCAATGCCTAAATTTAGTATAATATTTATGGATAAACGATTAAATGAGAGTTAAATCATGTTGAAGAAGTTTTCTAAACCTCTCAGACACTTATGTTTGGAGATAGGTAGCCATTAATTAATTATGTGGACACGCATAGTCTATTTCTATAAAACTACTAATACGACCATTTCGCCATAATTGTTTTTAGACTAAAAAGTATTTTACCATTCTTTACCTTAACGGAAGAAAGAGATCAAAAAGTACAAATTAATTCGAAAATAACTTTTTTTCATTAAAATGGAAAATAAACAAGTAAAGCCAGAGCACTTTACTGCTACAAGTATAACTACAAATAAGGACTACGTCGGTTGATTCAATTTATGTCCGAACGTGTCGAGCTTCTAAACAGCTGCTAGTAGAAAGGGGATGCCAATACTCTACATACAATTTACTACCGAGTTACGTGACAAATTACTATTACATGGAAAAAGTAGTTTTCAGCTATAAATTAAGTTAATTTTGGTTTCCTGTAATGATAGGTGAATATAAACATTAAATTTCATTAAGGACGACACGTCTTCTTTTGTATAATTTACATACAAGTAATATTTTTAGTTGAAATATCAATGTATTATTTAATTCAACAAAATGAAAAGGACCAAAAATTAATAATTATATCCTTCCACTTGCTTCGACTTCATCCGCTTGAATCGAGCTTTATTTTTTGGTCGCAGATGAAGCTTAAGCAAGATCCTATTACCGACATATTTTAAAGCTATATTTACTAGCGCCATTAGGCCATGTTTGTTTGTTTATGTTATGCTTATTTATTTACTAAGTTTTTAAAGTGATTCCTTACAGCTGATTCATCCAACCAACATATTGAAGAAATGGAACCGAAGTGTTTACGTAGTAGTTAGGAAATAATTTAGAGATGCGCCGAGTAGCACTTTTGCCGAGTAACGAGTACCGAGTTTTACTCGGTTCAATTTTTTTCCAACCGAGTACTCGGCTGAGTAACTCGGTTCAATCAAATTCCACGATTAGCAAGAGTGTTTCTACGTGCACCTGCAAGCACCGTGTATAGCTAGCGTTTATTTTCGGAGGCCGATAACGTCTATGAAGAAAAAAAGGAATAGGCTCTTACCAGAACGTGCAGAGAGCCTTGTGTTCCTGCATCATAATTTACCTTTACTAAATTTTAAATATTGATTTTTTCATTAACGTTCTCCTAATTTTGTCTCATTACTACTCACTCATTATCATAATTGAGATTGTCAAAGATTTCCTAAATTAGTTATAAATACTTTTTGATTATATAACACTGCTTTTTTAATTACTAAATAAATATATTGCTTTACTTAAACCGAGTATACTCGGCATTAAAACCGAGTTATTCGGCCGAGTACGAGTATCAAAATAACCGCCGAGTACGCCGAGTACCGAGTATTAACCGAGTACTCGGCCCATCTCTAGGAAATATCAAATAGGTACCCTTTAGAGACACGGCGAGGTTTTTTCAAAAATTATAGAGTATGAAGGATGAAAATTCCGACAACTTTAGCAGTTAACTAATCAACTGGACTGTAATGCTAACAAGATTAACACAATAAATGAACTAGAATCAATGTTTTTCGAAGTGTGTTTTGCCCTGAAGTAATACACGGAAATTGAAGCTACACACTACATTTCTATATAGTTCGTAGAGATTTATTTATAATTAATATCGATGAAATGAACGATAATATTCAGCTCTTTGTAACTTTCCACTCTCTACTGGTCTCTTTCCATACGAAGAAGATCAGACAATAGTCCACCAAGCCGTCCAAGTACAGGTTGGCGGACTTCACATAACTTTCGAAATCTTGGTACGTTTTTTAAACATGCAGGTTTCCTCACGATGTTTTCCTTCACCGTAAGACAAGAAAGTACTTTTTTTTTGTAAATAATCCGCACATGAAAATATCAGAAGTGCGAGACCCGGGATATGAATCCGCTTCACTCGGATTCAAAAGCAAGCGCATTACCACAATGCTACCATTACATACAATATATGTATAAGAAAATATCTTATTATATTTAAAGAATATATTAAACGTATAAATGGGCATATAAAGTAAAGACATATTTGATTCGCTTTCGCAGGAGATTGAACAAATAATCGTTTACTTCTTTGTAGCTTCATTTAATTGAACGCGATGCCGGGTTTTGTTGCGCGGTACAAATTTCCGTGTTTAGAAAGTGCGTTGCGTAACTTATTACCTACGTGATATTGCTATGTCATCTTATATTACCATTTTTACGTTTTATTTATTACCTTCTAATAACAACTATTCTGGTCATCTTATTGTGATTTACTATTATTATGTACCATTATAAGCAACTATTAAACTAATTATATAAATGGCTATCTTGAGTATACAGTATACAATTGTCTACTGTGAAAGTGTGAAATTCTGGATGTCTTACCGAACTAATATAAACGGAAGAGCTTCTATGCGTGTGCACGTTGACGCTAAAGAGAACTCGTTGACACTAGCCATCTGAGCAAGAGATATTATAGTGCACAAGTGTATGTGCAGACACAAGTTCACTATCTATTCCTTATCACTCTCATATTCCGGTGGGACGACTGCTCGACACGACCACTCCAAGATTATATTCCGATATAAACAAAATAAATACATACATACCGGTGACCATGATTGTTGTAGCATTCGAAACGTCTGGGACTAAAAATTAAATCCACGACAAAATCCGAAAACATTATTTTAGTATTATTTTATTATAAGATAAATACTAAATTTTTGTCGTATAACGTAGGTACATTTATAATATATGTATTTATTATATTTTTATCGAATAGACAAGTATATTAAAATATGTTAGCTACCACTCACTTTTTATCCAGATATAGTAGTAGGACCTATATAATTATCAATAATACTAAAAAATTCTAATAAAGCATATTGTAAAAGTTTTCAGTTGACACTCAATTATGTTTTTAAAATCACATACCTACACTCCCGAACTTTTTCTGATTTTTTTCTGTAGAATATCTCAAACGCATTAATTTAAGACAACAAATGCTTAGCAACGTGATTACAACAGATTTACATCACGTCGAGAATCTTCATAAATCATACTAGGGAGAAGAACTAGATACACTGTTAACCTAAATATGTGGTATATTATAGCTTAAATATTCATATCTTCCATTGAACGTCTCAAGCAGGAAGTTGGGTCGTGTTGAAATGGTTTAGAAATATTAATAGTTTGTGCCAAGCAGTTTTATGTTGCAATAAAAATTTATTTCAAATCTATTTGAGTATATTTCATCGCTATCTAAAGTTAAAGTAGGGAACTTAACAAGAAATAATTACTTTTTAATTAAAGGTAACTAATGCGAATCGAAATATTTTTTATAGGACGACCCTTATTGTCATATACACTATTCCGGTCCTTAATTATTTCAAAAACAAGTATTTTTAATGTGAGAGACACAATAACAAAAATAAGGGGGGAAACGATGCATTTCCTTATATCTATAGGAAATATTTATAGGCACACTATTCGTTACATTCCCCTACCCTATTTCAGTACTTCCTACATCTATTTCTAGTAGTATTTCTGTCCCCTTTGTTTCTACAAGTCGCTATACCTATGAAAATGTGCAACAGGGTCGTTGACATTTCATACTTAGCTCAGGCGGGTCCGCACTCCCACCTACGTCGGCGGCAATCCTTTGTTTGACTTCATTTGGCGTTATATGTTTATTAACCTCAGTCAATCTTATAAAATAATAAGTTAAGGAGCTTTTAAAGAACTTTTTTTAGTTATTTATTATAAGTATTTTATACTTAACACAATATTTTGTTTTCTTCTTTGCAAATCGATACTAAGTACATATATGAAAATATATAAATTATATGTACACGAAGTAGTAGACGAAAGGAAATTCCCAATAATGCAATATTTTTAGTAGAGTCTAGTTAAGTTAATGACCTTTATTCTTTTTTAAAGACTGTTCGCTGATGGAGCTTATAAATTAGTATATATTACATAAAATTTATAATAAATATGATAGAACAATAATTATTCATAGTTGGCTAGTCACATTCACGTTGCAAAACGTTCAGAAACATGAAGGTACATTGTAGTACGTGTGAAAGTTAGTATGATATTATCTAACTGTTAATTAGGATCTTATGTATCTAAAATTATTTGTTACGTACTAAATTCTACATTTTTTGCATAAGACTTATAACAAAAAAGTTAAAAATATTCACTATATTATTGAGTAAGTTTAACAGACACCTTTGACTTTAATTCAATTAAAAAAAACTGCTGTCAATTCGAACATTATGTAACATTTGACCCTAAACAATTGCTAACTGTTGATAGTTAAATCTTCAGTCTGCGGGGACTCTTAAACACCGGCAGCTTGATAGTTGATGCATCTTATTATAAGGAAGTATATAAATAGAATCACTCTTGCTTAAGACCTTCCGCTATCATGTTTCGATTACGCACTACTTACAATCTAATGCGTAATAATTTAATGGTTATTAAAATTTAATATGCTGCGCAATAAGAATTGGAAGATATATTTTTATATTTTAATATAACCTTAGATATTTGCTCACGACTTTTAATTTTATATGAGGTTGAACGTTATTAAGCAAGCCCGGCCGCTACGTTGGGCGTAAGTTCATATAAATTAAACGGTTTTTTACAATTTTCTAATAAAATAAACGTAGCCTAAGTTTTACTCCTTACAATATTAGCTATCTGCTTTTGAAATTCCCGTCAAAATGGTCTAGCCGTTTCAGAGATTAGCCGGCACAAACTCAAACAGACAGACAGAAAAATATTTTAAAAAAAATGTAAATAGGTACTGCATATACTTTCATATACATTTGGTGACACTCAATTCAATTTAGCTCCGTGATAAGCTACGAGGCTTGTGTTATATATACCATATAGTTGATATAATACACATTTATAGCTTTAAATACATATATTATAAATATAAACACTCATGACCGTAGTCTTCTTGAAATATATATCTAGAACAATATAATCAACAATTAGAAAATTGCAGTCGTTACGAAGTGTTAACTGTAGTCTGTTGACAAGGCCATTTCAATGTAGAGA
Source organism: Boloria selene (assembly GCA_905231865.2). Lineage (NCBI taxonomy): Eukaryota > Metazoa > Arthropoda > Insecta > Lepidoptera > Nymphalidae > Boloria > Boloria selene. Next base: position 2,553,848 of record HG993145.1, read on the forward strand.
AAAATTGTAATACGACTATCCGTCTGTGTCAATGTCACGGATAGATAGGATAACGGACATAATATAACTATATCTGTAGTTACGCAATTTATTCTACTCATGTAAAATACAAGGCTTTCTGTAACAAATGGAAACTTATTTAAAATATCTCTAATAAGCTCAAAAGCTTAAAAACCGGTCAAATACTTATCGCTATTTAAATGAAATTATCGCTATTTAAATGAAAGGATGTAGTTCTAGTTCACCCAGATTTAAACGTAATAATAATATATTATTTTATATTAAATTCGAAATATGATAAATTGAACTTGTTAGTGATTTAATATACTCGTTATTACGATTGGATTTAGTAAGTTTGTTGAGTAGTCACGCTTCGAAGACCACATCAAACCGTTGGTCCTGCGACGAATCTTTCTGGTCGTATCGAATTATCGTCTACCAGGCTTTGAAAGTGAAAGGAAAAGACAGTGTACCTGTGATTACGTGTACTATAATACTTCTCGTGTTAGTTCGTAATACTAGCTGTATTAGTGCGATAGACCAACGTGACATACAAAACGAATAATAAATTGTTATTAATTATAACTCTAAATTAAAAATTAAACAATAACAATTTTAAAATATTATGAAACGAATAATTATTTCATTGTTTAAATGGTCATTCGGTGTCGTGCCGTTCGCTCGTCTTCGTAACACGTAACTCAAAAGGAAGAAACTATAATGAATAGAATATCTAGAAGTTAAGAACTGTTTATTTTGTATTGGGATTAATAACTGTTAAAACGTACTTATAATTGACCTCAGCAAATCGGGGGTGAATCTCTACTCGCTAGTGATACTAAAACACAACAAGTACCTAAGAATCAGTTTTATAGAATTTAATGAAAAGGGGTAAATTACAAAGTGTAGGTACTATAATAAGGACATGCTTGTCTTATTTTCTTTCCATGCTTGAAGTACGAGTGGTAGACAGGACGTCCTAAGAGCTACGATTCAAGCACACTCCTTTTACTTCTTACAAATGTCATAATACTTTTCATGTTCGTCTTAAAACCTACCCCTCGCTAGGTTTGCTACTCTTGTAACCATTATTTTCTCTTTTACCTATATAAGCTTATTTAATAGTAAAATATTAGCAAACTTTATATTACATATACTACTTTTATACGTAGTTTAGAACTTAGAATTACGGCCACGACGATATATTTGTTTGAAACGAGCCATCTGCGCAGTAAATATTTAGAGCACAAGTGTTCACACAGACACGAATGCAATCTCCATTCCTATCTCTCTCACAATCTGGTGGTACGACTACTCTGCACGACCAGTAAGTTTTAAGGCGCAGGGTCTAAGCTAAGGCACGGGGGTGTAGCACCGCCAACTTCCCAACTCCAGGCTGACACTGAGACTGTTACTGAACTTGATCATCCCCGAATCACCAAGGATAGTTCAGAAGAAAAAAAATATTATAAACTACAAAATATTAATATGATATTAGTCTTCTTCTTACTAAAAAAGTTTGTGTCACATTCATACTATCCCTTCTCTATTATTAGTAATAATAGATTAACTGCACAAAAAACATTGTAAACTTGCAGAGCTTACATTGCATAACACAATACATCGAATCCAGAACATAATAGGAACAGGCCATCTATGTACTTAAGTACTACATTTCTGATTCACCCTGGCACTATGCCAAAGGTTCATCACCCCTTGCAAACATAACAAGTTTGTCCCGTTTTAGAACTAAACGATTTTGTTTGACCTGAGTGCCTCTTATACGTTCCAGATGGTTTGTTTCAAAGTCCCTTTTGACATGACCTAATGAGAAGAGATGAATCCAGTGGGTAGAATTAGCGAATTATTAATGACGGGACTATTCAATTTTGTTCTGTAGTTCTTACTCCTTAACGAATGTAACTTTAATTATTATATCCTTCTCATATTTTCATTCAAAAGGATCTTAGTCAAAAATGGTATTATTACATATTATAAAACAAAGTCCTTCGCCGCGCCTGTCTGTCTGTTCGCGATAAACTCAAAAACTACTGCACCGATTTACATGCTGTTTTCACCAATGGATAGAGTGGTTCTCAAAGTTTTAGGATATAATTTGTCAAGTTTTTGTATACATTTACTAGCGGAACCCGCGACTTTGCTCGTGATAAATCTAGGGACGAACCCGAGCGGAGCGAGGACGAGTCGCTAGTGATTAATATAAAAGTACCAACTTCCCTTTCTTAGCAAAATGATGTTGTATTTCTTTATAGTTTCCATTTCCTTTCCTTCCTTAGTCGTCGGTAATGTGCGAGCATGGCTCTGGTATTACAAAATATAGGCATTGATTTTGGTTTGTAATCGGGTAGATTTTTTGAACTTTAGCATCATGATATTTTTATATGAAAATTTGAAAGGCATTTAAAAGAGAATTATAAAGCTGTTAATTGTAATTAGATAATACGTTTTTTCTGCTTATTACCGAATTTTGCTTAAGCATCAATCATTTCTATATAAGCATTAATGATAAATATGTTTGTGTGCTCAAAATAAATTTCCTCAGTGGGTCTCGAACCCACCACCGTTGTGCTGGCAAGTACAACGATGATGTGTCACAACAAACTGAGTTGCTGTATTGTATAACATAAGCATTTCATTTAAATTATGTAGCATTATTTATTGAGAGTTCGAAATTACAAATACGAAAAATGTTACTCAACTTCTACGAAAACTAGGAACAAGAAATTACCTTATCTAAGATCGAACCTGATACCTCTTTAATTTAATAATTAGGTTTGTAATGATTTCGCCACGGTTATCAAGAAAGAATTTTAATTGTACTTAATTTTCGTGTAACTAGCCAGTTACGTTTCACACCAATTACAAAAGAACGTGTTTCGAAAAACAACGAGTTACTATGCGACAGCATTATTAAAGAACTTAGTATATTTTATGTATACATACATAACTGAGTCGAATCAGTGAATTATTTTTTATTTCTAATAATAATTTTACCTAGTTGAATAAAGAATTATCCATGTTTAATACCAACTTAATAAAAAAAACTGGAATGTTATATTGTTGTGATTTTCCACAAAGTTTTTTCTTAGCACTTTTAAGGACTTTTGTATAAAATAAAGGTAAACCGTAAAAGTAAATAATACGTAACTTTGAACAAGATTCGCTTTAGATTAGATGACAAAAGTAATATAGGAAATTCAATGCTTAACGCAAACGTAAATTGAAAAGCCGCTTACAATATGGTTTCTTTGTTTGTAGATTTAAAATGGTGAAAACCTCTGAAAATGAAAATATTGTAGCCATTTTATTTTTAAACAAGCTTGAAAGAAATATTTGTGACTGTAACTCTTACAAAATAAAATATGGCTCATTTATTCTTGAAAAATCAGCGAACAATCTCTTTTCCTGAGTTGAGGTCAGGTAAAATTGTTATTTGACGTATTAATAAGAAGGTTTAATTAAACATAATATAAAACTTTATTTTAATATAAGATAATCAGGACTGTTACGGTTTGTCTTTATACTGACCATATAGATAGGACTTAGCATATCTATAATTTATCTATCTACAATGGCTACCACATGAATTTATTTTTATTCATTAAATTTATTACAAAAATATATAACTATACTCCTTATTCTAATAACAATTGCTGTGTAACAAAAAATAATGGAGAACGCCGATAGCTCTTTTTAAATAATAGTAGATTAGCTTAAATTACGATTATTTAGCATGATCAAAAGCCATTATTTTCCATAGCTACAAATCAGAAGTTGTACTATCTTTTGTAGTAAATACTAACACCTATATAATACATAGTATGTATCTAATAGAAAATTATGTCTAATGGCTCAGTAACCTGTGTTGGTAATAATTGACATTTCCGCCCTAAACACTGCCTGTAATAAAATCATTAATAATTAAACTTTTAACATTTGATTTGCTTCTACATGAGTTCGTATGCGTGAGTTTACTGTCTCTCAGGACACCAACCCTCTAGGTCTTTTGAATGCACCCCATTTTTAGGCACCCTAAGTTTTCTAAATACTCATTTAAACTACCGCAGGGTGTGAATACACTTGTCTCAGGTCAGGTCGTTTGCATAGTCTATAGTTAGGCAAGTCCTGTGGTGTATAGCTTCTTAACAAAAGCTTTTTAAAGTGATGAATATGCTGTATAGTGTTACGAGTTTGCAATTTTGCAATTTTGATTCTTATTCGATATATTTATTTTAGTGAGATAAGTATAAGTTTGGCTTAAATTTAGCACTGTGGGCGAAATGCCTAATTTTAATCTATCCCATTGAAAAATATTGAAATATGTATCTGCCACGGCCCTTCGCGTAAATCGTCAGGCGGCCGGCCGCTAGCCGGCTGCTATCTTCAGTTCCATTAATTTTAGCTGTTTTCTTTAATATTGGTATTATATGGTGCACTCGTTGATAGTTATTTTCTTTTTTGAGGTCTCGTATAGCAAACTTTGGGAGATTTTATCAAGTATAAAAAAACTAAAAAATATTAAGGATGGAAATTTTACATTTTTTTCTATAAAGTAGGTAAATCTATTCTACCGTTATTTTGGAACGAAAACGAAACTGGTAAAAAATATATAGAACACGTTCTTTCACATAACTTCCTCATTACTCTAAGAAATTTTAATTAAAGTAACTAAGATTTCAAAGTACTTTCCCCTAAATATAGGTAAATTGTAAATTAACCACCTAAGGCATAAAAGGGCTTCATTAAACATGAATTAACCATTAACTATAAGTTACCAAACGATGACGTCTTTTTATACATAATACGTTTTGTATAAATAATTTCAATACCACCCTACTATGTAGAGTTCATCTTCCATCAGATATCTATGTTACAGAGAACAAAAACAATGAAACATTATCCTTTTCACAGACTCAAGTCTAGAGCACAAATGCCTCGTGACCCAAAGATTTTCCATTATGTTGTAAAATATTATTCTCTTTTCAACGAGCGAATTTACATTACATTTGTAATACAAAGGAGATAGTTTGGTGTGTATTTTGTAAAGGTCAGAAAAAAATATATCTTTTTCAAGAATATTATATAAATACTAGCAATTCCTGCGACTCCAACCTCCATATAATCACTATTAAAATTGGTGGTAGAGGTTGAACATTTAGGGTAATAAAAGAATGAAAATTTGGTCTAAAAATAAAAAATATAAAATCCTCTACCACCCTTTTCACCTAGTGGAATAAAAAAATGCCTACGACCTATTCTCAGACCTGCCAAATGTACACAAACAAACACTGTGACACGATGTTTTTATATATACGAAAATATTTGGGATCATACTCAACAATGTAATGTATAATGTAATTTTAAATTATTCCAACATTAATTTCGTTACACCCGTAGCACCAATAGCGTTTGACAGTTCGAAAAAAAACAATGACTAAGAAATCAGATAAACATCAATATGATTTCAATGGCAACTCTATGAATACGACATAAAATTTTCATCTGTAAAGATCATCACTGTAAAAAAAGATAAAAAAATCTATTTCGCAATAAAAGGCACGAGCTTGCAGTTACCCCGTTCCATGCGTATCAGCGACCCTGACCTATTTTTATATAGTAAAGTAGAACACTTACACAATGGATTGGCAGAACTTGTACGCAAATAGGAAAATTAAAAGCTGTAACCTTTTTTATCTACATTTAAAAGATGGAAATTCTTCTCCTCTCTTTAAAAAGCGTAACTTTAAACCATTCAATCTGAATTTCCAGTTCGAAATAGGGTAAATAATATGAGAACACCAATTTTAATCGATAGATATTAATCATATACCATACCACATACCATATACCATATAAAGTTGTAGTGTTTGTTTGAATTCGTTTGAAACGAAGCTCTGGTAGACTTACGTAGAAGCTTAAAAGTTCCTTGGCGCAATAAAAAAAACTTTTGATGTTTTTTTTACGTGTTCCTAAAATAAAAGCCTATGGACGCACCCGAGCAAAGAGAGAGTAAATCGCTAATATTTTAAGTAGATGACAAAACATTTAGTTAATATTTAATTATATCTATGTTATTTAAATATGTTAAGTATAATTTTCTTAGTGAACTTCTAATAAATAAATTGATACTCCTTATACTATAGATAGAGCCTACTAGAGCGTACTCTACCTTCATTACTCAAAATTAGGGCAAGACGCATAGCCCATAGGTGAGGTGTGGTTAAGTTTAGTTGTGAATATATTCAATTCGTTTAGTTCGTGAAGTTGGAAAATTTGAAAAGTTTATATAAAACTTTTACAATTGGATACATTATAAATGGCTGTGACATGAAAAAATACCATAAGTATTGAAGCTAACAAGATTTAAAATAATTTATGATTGTTATTTATTAATTAGGTAATATGGCTTAAAAATAATATGGGGCCTTTATTTTTCAAAAAATCAAAGCACCTCGTTAAAATTAGTAATAAAAAGAAAATAAAATAATTTATCGATTCTCTTTCTCCTACTTAAAATAATTTAAAAAATAATAAATATCCATTTTTTACCAGAAATCTTTACGTCATTACGTGGTTTTCTATATAGACGTACTCTTTGGCCTTTAAAGATAAACTAATGAGATTGCACTGCAATCATCCAAATTGAGTTAACCTTTTCAAAGGGTGTGTTCTGTAAAACTGTACATCACGAGAACCACTGAATCCATTGGTGAAAACGGTGCAGTAGTTTTGAGTAAATCGCGAACAGACAGACATACTTGGCGGAGTGGACTTTGTTTTATAATATGTAGTGAAGTGATAGTAGGATAATAATAACTTTTTAATTAAAAAAGTACGCTGATTTCAAAATCACTTAAATTATAGGTGGAGGGCCTTTGTTATATAACATATTCAATACATATTATATATTTTTTTATTTTAATAATTAATACATAATACAACCGAATGAAATACCTACTTTTTAAGTGGTTCATCATTCAATTTGTCAGAATGAAAAGTGCCTTGAATTAGGTAATGAAAGGTAACAAATATAATTTCTATATCTAATAAATAACGACTTTGATCTTATAATGTGAATTTTGAACACGGAAACAATTGTAACCGAAAACTAAAATACGAATTGAACATATTATTTAAAAAGGTTCGCTTTAACGGTTAATATAGTAGAGGAGACCGTGGAAGATCGACCTTCACCGATCTGATAACCAGATGAGACATATTTTTTATCGAATATAATTTATAAACAAATATGCTTAAATTAATGCACAACTCTATTGACTCTCCATTTCTTCTTAATTGCCTTAACTTTAGATGTCCAAGACAATCTTCGCGTAATAAACATTTATTCTATTTACACAATACACGTACCAAATATGCACAAAATGCCTTCATTTATCGTTCCTGCAACGTTTATAATAATGAATTCCTCTCATTTGACTATTTCGCAGAATCCCTACATAACATATTAAAAAAGATTAAGAAAATGCATTAGTTTTAATTTTAATTTCATTTTTAAATCATTTTTAAACATATTAATTATATTGATTTTTTTTTTGGAATGTCTAATATCAATAAATTTATATTTGGTTAAATTTTAAGTAATATTATATTATATAATTGTTTTTATTAATTGATAATGTTCAAAATATTATATTATTTTTATTTATCATTGTCAAGGTTTTATCATGTAAAAAATTGTTATCATATGCAATTTTAAATTTTGTTATTATTTGTTCTTGATAATTGTTAATTCAATTTTAGATTAACATTACACTGCTTGCTTGCATGTATGAAAAAATTAATTTGTGGAAATTTGATTGGTCGATGTATTATTATTATTTTGCTTTGTATTTGTATGTATTTTATTGATCTGTTTGTTTCCCTAATAAATAAATAAATATGCGGTATGCCTATAATTACTTGCCTATCTGAAAGTGCTTATGGCTATTTTTAGCTAGGCAACAGTGCTTTAAGTATTATTTTTTGCAGGCAAGTCTATATGACTGATTTTGTAATAAAATAATCTAAAATTTGATATAACTTTCGATAAGTTAGCAGAACGATGGAGTCACCTATATTGACTTACCTGTTCACATCGGCTTGTCAGGTAGATACACAAAAATGAGTAGGCAAGCCTACTGAGGCATATTCTGTGTGTTAAAAACTAACAGTGAAATAAAATTCATTTGGTTATCAAAAGAATGAAAGTGATGAAAAAAAAATCGATTAAAGTTAATTTAATTAAAAATAGCCATGAGCACTTTGAGATAGGCAAGTAATTATAGGCATATTTGTTTATAAATTAATAATTATATATGATAAAAAATATGTCTCATCTGGTTATCAGATCTTAGACCAATATAGATGTATCAGACACGAGACATTTTCCCGCATTAAAAAGTATCCTTTATGTTAAACCGAATAAAAAGTTATAACTAATTTCATATTAGACATCAATTATTTCAACATTTGTCTATTTCAATAAGATTTTTCCAAAAATTTTTAATGTACAAATATGTATAGATTAGGGATTAGAGTAGGTTTCATCAGTGTACGATGTTTCAGTTGCAGGTATTAAAAGCCACTATTTCCCACTGGATGCACTAAGTCCGATTATCGGACAATGAAGCCTGGCAAATGTATGTAAAACATTTTGTAGTAATGTCTCTTTTTGTCGTTCTATTCTAGAAGAATTAGATTCGTCGTTAAATGAAAATTCCTAGTTCTAACTTTTTCTGATTAATATACCTATATTTTCTTCTAACTGGTGACATTCTTTTTTTTCTAATTACAATTGCCAATAATTTTTAAACGCCTTACAAAGTTTTGCCTGTATTAGCCATGTTATCATAAAAACAGTACTTTTAACCAAACTCCGTCTAAGCTCAGTCATATATTGCAAAATATTATCAAATTATATACACAAGTTTTTCTCTTTTCTCTTTTGTCGTTTTCATTGGTGAAACCGTATCAAAATCCATTGCGTGGTTTAGAAGACGTAAGCGGAGAAATAAACAGACTATCTCAATAATATGTATATTTAATAATGTGATAGTACATAAAATATTGTTTCACTAAGGCGAACTTAATTTCCTTATGAAAGTGAAAACGTTTAACAGACCCAATTAAATTTCTACCACATTGGAGTAAGCAAACAAATTACCTACATCGCGTAGCGCTTTCTAACTAGCCGAGTTGAGTTTTAATATGATATTTATTCTACGATCTACGATCTAATAGTCCGGGAGGTAGTGTCAAATTTTTACGGTGATTTTGGCATGGACTCTATAAACTTATTTTGATAGTTAGTACTTGTATGAGAACAAAAATAATTGTCAGCTGGCGCGACTCCGGGGCTTTTGGGCTAGAGAAAATATTAACGTAGATGAAAAAAAAATATTCTTGGACTATTTTGGCAATGATGAAAAAGTATAAATAATTTAGTTTATGAATTGTAGATCTTAAAAAAAAGTGTCAGCTGAATCATGTACGTGACAAAATATGTTAGCTGATCATGTGAACATGTCAAAAAATCAGAAAACCTTGTAGCATTTTGGCAAAGCTGAAAATTGTATATATTGAAGATTATAATTCAATAATCATAATAATTTATGTCAGCTGGAATTTTAACAAGGCACAACCTGTTAGCTTGACTTTCAAAGTTTTGTTATTAGGTTTATCAGATCATTATGGCATGGTTTTTGGTTTTTTGTATAGTCAGTTGTTCCATCGCTTATTAATAAATGAGGTATCAGTTGGCCCAAAACCGGGGCATAAGGTGAGAAAATGCCAGGAAACTTCAATAAAAAAAAATTTTTTTTGGACTATTTTGGCAAAGATGAAAAAGTATAAATAATTAGTTTATGAATTGTAGATCTTAAAAAAAAGTGTCAGCTGTATCATGTACGTGACAAAATATGTTAGCTGATCATGTAAACATGTTAAAAAATCAGAAAAACTTGTAGCATTTTGGCAAAGCTGAAAATTGTATACATTAAAGATTATAATTCAATAATCATAATAATTTATGTCAGCTGGAATTTTAACGAGGCACAACCTGTTAGCTTGACTTTCAAAGTTTGGTTATGAAGTATAATATCAGATCAGCTAACATATTTTGTCACGTACACGATACAGCTGACACTTTTTTTAAGATCTACAATTCATTAACTAATTATTTATACTTTTTCATCTTTGCCAAAATAGTCCAAAAAAATTTTTTTTACTATCAAGTTTCCTGGCATTTTCTCATCTTATGCCCCGGTTTTGGGCCAACTGACACCTCATTTATTAATAAGCGTTGGAACAACTGACTATACAAAAAAACAAAAGTCATGCCAAAATGATCTGATATTATACTTCATAACCAAACTTTGAAAGTCAGGCTAACAGGTTGTGCCTCGTTAAAATTCCAGCTGACATAAATTATTATGATTATTGAATTATAATCATTAATATATACAATTTTCAGCTTTGCCAAAATGCTACAAGTTTTTCTGATTTTTTAACATGTTTACATGATCAGCTAACATATTTTGTCACGTACATGATACAGCTGACACTTTTTTTTTAAATCTACAATTCATTAACTAATTATTTATACTTTTTCATCTTTGCCAAAATAGTCCAAAAAAAAATTTTTTTATTGAAGTTTCCTGGCATTTTCTCATCTTATGCCCCGGTTTTTGGTCAACTGATACCTCATTTATTAATAAGCGATGGAACAACTGACTATACAAAAAACCAAAAACCATGCCATGATGATATGATATACCTAATAACCAAACTTTGAAAGTCAAGCTAACAGGTTGTGCCTTGTTAAAATTCCAGCTGACATAAATTATTATGATTATTGAATTATAATCTTCAATATATACAATTTTCAGCTTTGCCAAAATGCTACAAGGTTTTCTGATTTTTTGACATGTTCACATGATCAGCTAACATATTTTGTCACGTACATGATACAGCTGACACTTTTTTTTGAGATCTACAATTCATAAACTAATTATTTATACTTTTTTATCTTTGCCAAAATAGTCCAAGAACATTTTTTTACTATCAAGTTTCCTGGCATTTTCTCATCTTATGCCCCGGTTTTGGGCCAACTGACAATTTATTTATTAATAAGCGTTGGAACAGCTGACTATACAAAAAAACAAAAGCCATGCCAAAATGCTCCGGTCACATTTGACACTACCTCCCAGACTATAAGTAATTGGATAGTGTCGGTTAGCTGCGGTTTAGTTACCATCAGATTATAAGCATATAAAGAAAATTATTATAATACACTGCGAAGAACAAATTATTCTTCCCAAAATCAACTATCTCCCTCGAACAAATATCTCCCTCGTTTTGAACCTGTGCCCCAGCCCCCACCAATGGGATATAAAAAAAGGCTGAATACACACATCTTTACGTTACACATTATATTGATTTGTTTTTTTTTTAATTTTCTGCTCTTTTCCTTATTTAGTTTTAAACTGACTCGGACAGAAAATGATAGTACATGTACGGATGATCAATCGTACAATTTTAACCAATGGAATTAAACTAAGCTTTGGCCTCCTTAAGGGTTTGTCGATACGTTATAAATTTTCTCATACAAGTATTCCACTAAAGAACATATCTTAAATTATTTCAAAATAGATACTTTACGCTTACTATAAACAACTTAACCACTTAATTTAGAAGCTGTCACCAAATGAATGTTCAAATGTTAGAAACATTTTTATCAAAGTAAAAATAAACATTACGTTTCTTATTTAAAACTTGTTAGAAGGAAACTAAAGGTACATCAACGCCTCTCCTTTTTTGGATATAGGGAACAAGTATTTATTGCTTTGGCGGTTCCAAAGTGTTCTTAAAATATTAGAACTTCTTTTTTATTTATTAACGTGTTCTTTAAATGGAGATTGAGCTTGACTCATCTGGTCCTTTATACTTGGTTAACTTATAAGTTATTTAATTACCAGATAACAGTTGTAAAATAGAGCCAAATTGTTTTTTTATCACTGAAAGATACTTTGTAGCTTTTGTAGAATAATTGTCTGAAATTACATTAAAATCATATACAATTGAAAATACAGACTGCTAATAACGTACTGTACTGCTAATAATTAATATTTGGTTTCCCTGTATTCTAGTAAAAGAATAGAATAAGTTTTTTTAAATCTATGCATATAAATATAGGTATAGATAAATTGAAAGGTCTGTCTGTAACATCAACATAATAGCATTTTACTAAATGTATTTGTAATTATATACGGTACTTATAAGAAAACATTTTGTTTGTCCGTCTGTTTGTTCCTGCTAATTTTTGAAATGGTTGAACAGATTTTGATTTCCACTGGTAGATAGCTGATGTTATAAGGAGTAACTTGGGTTATTTTATAGAAAAAGAGTTGGGGTTCCGCTCATTACAATTAAAACGTTCCCTACGTACGAACGAACGCTAAGTGAGGGTGAGTCGATACTCAATAGTCTTTCAAAAAACTTTATAATAAAGGTATCGCGATGCTTACAGCTTATTACTGTAGGAATATATGGTCTTTTCATTTGTTTGCATGTGATAATCTATAGAACTGCTGTTCTGACTTGAAAAAATCTTTTTTATTTTGTACTAGCAACTCACCCTCGCTTCGCTCGGGTTCGTCCCTAGCTTTACCTTCGGCGAAGCCACGGGGGTCAAATGTCTACCTCCTCCTTTTTTGAAGTCGGTTAAAAAGTAGCCTAGATTATGCCCTATAACATTAGCTATCTGCGAGTGAAAGTCCCGTCAAAATCGGTCCAGCCGTTTCAGAGATTAGCCGGAACAAACAGACAGACAGACAAAAATTTTAAAAATTGGTTTTTAGTTACAAGTATCGTACATACTTTCATATGCATTTAGTGAAAAGCTGTTAATTTGAAAAATAGTCAAATTTTTTTTCTATTTATAGATAGTATTTTTTTTTGGAATCCTATTCAACATCACTATCACTTTTAAAGTCACGTATTATAACATAAATAAACTAAGAAGTTACACTAAAACAACTTTGATGTATTAAGACAGCAATTCACAAAATGTAGGACTGTGCACAATTTTCGTTTAATCTCGATCTGGGTAAATTAAAAACTTAGTTATCTGATTTTAAAATCTAATCAAACGCCTTAATGGCCATTAAGGTGTTCGCTTTCAAAAGCAGACTACAATTTTGAAGAAACGACTTAAAAAACTAAGTAACAATGTTATATTTATTAACTAAATGAATATTTTGTAATATGGAACAAAAAAGTTAAGTCAATTAGGTATATTTGAGAAATTATTCCATAATTTTCTTTGAAGATATCAATAGATATTGACTAGCATTTTCTTGTGGCTTCGTCCGGATCGTCTAATTTTAATTTTTATAGAATTACTCGAAGGTCGTAACATGATGTAGACAACCTAAAGGAAACTACTAATCTTTACATACAATTAAATTGTAGCAGATTCGAATCCGTACATTGAATTAGTTATTAATTATTATTATTAATACAGAGATCGATTGTATAATTTTTATAATGTTGTCCGACTGTCTGTGACCGCATATCAAGAAACCAGCTATACACAGATTTTTATGTAATTTGGTATGTTAATATCTAGTTATCGGGTACGTACAAGAAAATACCTCATCTCTGAGAAATCTATACAAACCCATAAAACGTATCAAGGTGGAAAAGAAAACCCTAACGGAGCGAGGGTGTCGCTAGTACTCGTAAGATATGAAAAACAGAAAAAATGTCAAATCGCACCAGTAGATACTGGCAGCTTCGCAGTCATACAAACTTTTTTAGAGTTTGTATGACTACGAAGCTGCTAGTTTAATTAATAAGTAGGTATATAACATAGATGAATATATTTTTTAAATATGTACGATCGTACAGTTTTTAAACCGTCTTATTAGGGGTCGTCCATAAATCACGTGATGTTTTTAAGCAACATTTTAGACCCCCCCCTCCCCCATGGTGATACGTGGTGAGGTTTAAGATTACCCCCCCCCCCACTCAAAATCACGTGTATTTTTTACAAAGTACCTTAAAAAATCTGAATATTATTTTTAAATAAAGGTTAACAGGTAAAATCTAATATAATTTTGGTAAATTAAGCACCGTGATAAAAATATAAAAATTCTAATTAAGAAGAATAAATGAAAAAATAATAATCGTGAAATTTTACTATTATACCTGAAGCAAATACTGGCTCTCTCACACATGGTCGCTATGGTACTGCGGACAAGGTAAGTCATAGAATAAAGCACTGTCATTCTACTCGACATACGACATACTCTACTAAGACTTCATGGCTGTCGGTAACCTTATTATTTCACACTTCTGTGTGGACTTCTGCAGCCTTTTTTAAAAGTAAATTTTTTCAAGATCTGTTGTCCTTCCTTGTCCATCAAGTTGGGTTCCATAAGAGTCATGCGGAAGTATGAGTCTAGCCTATGTGACTGGGAGTGACGCATAATATACTTACTGGCTACTGCTCCTTTTTCCGTAGTTTTTTTGTGCATTAGCACCTACAGAATCTTTACGACTCGACTAAAATCCTGCCAGAATTTTCTTTTCTCTCATTAACAAAATCAATGGGATTAGGTGGTTTATGTATGGTACTTTGACTGTATGCATACCCTCTAGTTTCGGCCGACGGTCAATTAACTTTGAGCACTGGGTACATCACCCGGTGCTAAAGTTAAGTCAAAATAGTATTCACTTTTCTTAAACTTTCAGTGCTGATATTCACATATTATGTAAATATAGTAAAAGTTTTTGAGAATATCATTAAAAATGTATAATTCGTCCGTCTGTAACTTATTACTACTACTATAACAATGTAACGTTACTTACAGATTATGTATGTCTTAATTTTTAAACATGATATTAATGGAAGTATTTCAATACTTTTTATAAGCAATCCAAAGCAATTAAGACCAATCGGTTCATTATTACACTTCCATTCTTACTAATAGCGACGCTTCGTGTGTCTGGGGGAATGTTTGGCCCATCCTATTGGTCACATCATCTGTTATGAAGAATTTATAAATACACGATTTTTTAAAGTATAGCTTAGTTTTTAATAGTGCCATTTCTTGCAAAAGTAGTTCGCGTACAGGTCTTTTCAGAGAAGTTTTGGAGGTGACGAAGTTTTGATTTTGAAGGTGAAGGAGCCTTATTATTATAAAAATTCGGCGAAAAAAAATCACGTGCTAACTCGGTACACCCCCCCTCCCTCCTGGTGATATTTCGTGATTTTTTCCGAACCGCCTCCCCCCCCCCCCCCCCCCGTTCAAACATCACGTGATTTATGGACGACCCCTTAGTCAAAATTAATGAAAATAAATTACAATATTTATTTATAGTGTACTTCTATTTATGATAAGATTTCATTAGTTCGAGATTTCCACAAAGCAATTTATTCTCCTATCTGCATTCATCAAGGCTTGACCTGAGTCGATCCGATCGTACATTTAGTCTGACCTACATTCCCAAAACAAATCTGTACAAATGTTTGGGAAATCTCTCTATAGCCACTATTTATGTACAGTAGTTTATTCATTCGTCTTTACATAAACATTACAAACTCGAGTTTTGGGTTTTTAAACTGTGCTAATTCACGTAATATGAGTAACTGTCAATGAGCAACTTAATACAAAAGTGTAATAATAATAGCAATTGATTGAGCAAGTTTTTACTTATTTTAGCGTTACTTCACGATGAATGTAGTATACCTAGGTCTTACCTACAAATCACAGGGAAATGATTCTGATTATTATCTACTAACTATCAAGATATTCCTTATCGAGTTTGTATAGGTAAACTTTAATTTGCAAACTTAGAAATATATATTAGTTATGATTGTTATATTTTGGTTTTTGGTAAATTGAAAAAATGTAAGGGCAATAATTGCACACACCAGTCACGTATTAGACAAGTTCTAACTTGGCAGCCATATATTAGACTACGGACTAGTTTATCAAATAATTCCAGTAACTAGTACAAAGGAACACAAATCAATACCATACACAACAATGCACAGCTGATCGCAAAGTAAATAGGAAACACTCACCATTTCTGCTGATTATCGTCAGAGCTACTAAAGTTAGAGATAGCTGCGTATCTGTAATACAAAATACAAACAAGCTAGTGCATTTAATTATTAAAATGAAGCATTAGTCCAAAACGTTTGTTAAGGAAACAGTTCGTGCTTAGTAGCGTCGAACGGTGAAATGAACAAAGGATTTGCGAAATCGAGACTCACCTTTGCGCTGTACATTCGAGAACTTTCTTTTTCTCCCATCCTTCCTGTGTTTTAACCCACTCTTCACCTGGAGATCGCCAGTCTTTTGAGATAAAAGGCATTATTTTACACAAATACACAATAACACACTAAACGACCAGTCGTGTACGACGCGTAACGAGAATTGGCGTTTTATCCGTGCGGGAAAGAGAAGTTTTGTTTAGAAAAAGATGGCTGCGCGCATGTCTCATGCAACTTGCAAGTGGTGAAACGTCACGAACAGCTGTTTCTGTGTTTGTATAGTATATTGCGCTCTGCGGTTATGTTACGCAATAATGTTTATCATTTCAATTGACTTTTCTGAACGAAATTCCAAATTTTAGCTTTTATATTCACTTACTAGTGTATTTGATATTTATTAAGGACAATATTTTACCTATTTTGATATATAATTAGAAGAATAAGATACGTTTACTTGATTTTAGTAATCATGTTTAAAAGTGTCCGAAAACAAACTGAGTTTGCGCTACCTATTGTACGGTTCATCAATTATTATGGTTTTATAAGAATACGCATAATATGTTCAAAAATAGTATATTTTATAGTTGCAAAGCAATTTTGAACTGAACTGAAACTGAAACGTATGAATAATCGTCAAAATAACACTGTATTATATAACCATTAAACATTGGCTAACTTTTTTCACATTATACATATTATGAAATATTGAAATGAAAATATAAAATATTATTCATTAAATGTATAGTATCATGTAGTTTTTAAAGGATGGGACGAAAGGAAACTTCTCTGAGCGTGAAGTGCTCTTTATAAATATTAAATATTTTGTTAAGAGTTCCTTATAACATTAACATGTTCATATTTTCATCATGTTAACTATTACTTTGTGGACATATAAATGAATAACAATTACATGTTTATTTTATGCTATTTAATAATTTATGACGAACGAACTAAAAAATCCGGTTAACTTTATTGTTTTCTTCATAGATATTTATATACTAACTCAATGGTTTGCTTTTTGAGTTTTGTTTTCTAATGTTTTTTACAACTGACTTCAAAAAGGATACAATTCAAATTTGTTTTTAGTTTTTTTTCGTTACCTCAAAACTCCACCATTTATAAACCGATTGCCAAAAATGCCAAATAATTATGAGATATCTCAAAAAACTTTGTTTAAGTTTATCTTAAATTTTTGATTTGCATTTTTCTAAGAAAAAAATAGGATAAGATTACAGTTGCACTGTGAGCAAAAACATTATTCAAGGCAAATCTTTACCTGTATTCATCTATCATTCATCTATTCACTTGTGATAACTGACATTACTCATTTATTATCTGTTAGTATTGTCTACTGACTACTTACTACTTAGTCTGTGGTCAGTATTTGTCGTCTAACGTCTTTGAGGTTAGAAAAATTATTATCTTTCTCGTAATGGGAGACTCGACTAAAAATACTAAAACCAACACTGGAGGACAAGATCCAGTGCTTAAAAAGGCTGAGTTGGATTATATGAAAATTATTGAAGAAAAGAACCGTGAACGCGTCCAGAAGTTGCAACTAATTTCAAAACGAAACAGACTTACTGGTTTAGCAATCGGTGCCGGAGTATTTAGTATTTATATGTATTCTATTTTTGCAGTTAAACAGGAAACCTTCCTTGACGACTTCGAAGAGCCCGCTAAAGTCCAGCAATAATGGCCGTGGCTAAAAAAGCTTTGCAAATTAGATTACCACCTCTACCCAGTATTAAAGATGTTATTCGACTATACAAATTACGTGCCCTTAAAGAACTGTCGCAGAATTTTCTCATGGAACCCAGACTGATTGATAAAATTGTAAGAGCTGCAGGTCATATAGAAAACAATGTTGTCTGTGAAGTAGGACCAGGGCCTGGTGGTATAACCAGGTCTATAATACAACAAGGACCTAGAAAACTAATCCTAGTTGAAAAAGATCCACGATTTATTCCTTCGTTAGAACTTCTAGCTGATGCATGCCGAGATAAATTAGATGTTGATATAATAACTGGTGACATTTTAAAAACTAATATAGCTCATTTTATACCTGAAGATGTTAAATGCGAATGGACTGATCCACCTCCACCAGTGAATCTAATTGGTAATTTACCATTCAGCGTCTCAACAATATTAATAGTAAGATGGCTAGAAATGATTTCACGGAAAGAAGGTCCATGGTCCTTTGGGCGTGCTAGGATGACGCTCACATTTCAAAAAGAAGTTGCTGAAAGAATGGCTGCACCTATTATGAATAAGCAAAGATGTAGATTGTCAGTAATGTGTCAAAACTGGTGTAATGTGAAATACAAGTTTGATATTCCAGGAACAGCTTTTCTTCCTAAGCCTGACGTAGATGTTGGTGTAGTCACATTGACACCTATGAAACAGCCTATTATCAAGTTACCATTCAAGCTTGTAGAAAAAGTAATTCGGCAGGTATTTTCTATGAGGCAAAAATATTCAATAAGAGGTGCTCAAACATTATTTCCAAAGGAAGTGCAGGAAGAAATGGCTCTTAAAATGTATAAAATGGCAGATCTTGATCCAATAACTCGGCCATTCCAAATAGCGAATGGTGAATTTGGCAGATTATGTGAAGCATACAGTGAAATTATTCAGAAATATCCAGAGTTTGAAAATTATGATTATAGAGCACCGAAGAAAATTGCTGATACTCTTGTAGAGGCAGAAATTTAATTTTTATGTTGTAAATAGTAGGTAAAATAAATCATTATTATTTAGTTTCAACAGTGTTTTATTAATTATCTTTCAACAATACAACACAGTAACAAAGCTACATTTGGTAGCAAGATTCAAGTTTTATGAATTTAGTAAATACTATTGTCAAAATTGTTTTCATTATTTTAGTATGAAAGCAAGATACATTATATTATATTATATTTATTACATTACAAATCATGTGAAATGATTAGGTAGCATAGGTAGGCCCTTATATGTAGGATAGCAATAAAAAATAGGTCAATTAGAAAACAAAATGTAAAAAACAAGAACATTTTTTTTATTTTAATAACAATTGGCCAGATATTATCCTTAGATGACAATCTTAGAAAAGTATTGCAAAACAGTCAGTTATTTTCTTTCTTCACATTCTTCTTTTTTTGCTAGCTGAGCTCGCCTTTCTTTACTCTTCAATGCACGTTTATGTTTATGAGAATTCATATGGATCAAAAACTCCTTATCCCCAATAATGAGTCTCTCACAAACACTGCAATAGTTACTAGAATGACTATTTATATTTGTCTTTTTAGCAGAAATATTAGACTTCAAGCTTTCATACCGACATTGTGTTTTATTTACGAAGCTTTCTATAATGTGAATTGCTTTATTTTTGACCTCATCATCCCATTTTGTTAAGTCTGTTGTGTCTAATTCATAAATTGGCGGAATCTGAAAATAAGCGACATCTATTATTACGATTTGTAATTAAATATTGTTGTTTCTATTTGACGACAGATGGCGTTACATAAGGATACGCTTACACTGATATAAGTGATAGTCATCATTTGTTCATCTATTCGTCGCTAGATGGCATCTTCAAAAAAGTTAATATGCAAAATTGTAGTAATATTTGAAAATTAAAAAAATGCAATGTAATAATTAAATGTTAGTTCTTGTTACTATTTAATTATTTTTTCTAAACGTATAACGTTATTATAATAACTGACCGAATCTTTATAAGGATGTTGCGTAAAAAGTTTTGTATTAAGATTACTAACATTACAACAATTAGAAATAATATTTAATTTAAAATATACTTAAAAATACAAATCTAATAAAGAAATAATAGAGAATCACCTCTCTTGTAGGATGCTCTAAGAACCTGCTTTTCACCATTTTGTTCTGCCGCCTGGCATATCTTCTCGTGCCCATCTTCATATTAGAGATACTTTCCTCTAGAAGCTTCTTGCCTTTTTCACTATCCTTTTCATCCGGTGTTAGCATCAAATATTCGTGAAATTCTTTGAAACCAAGTGTTTGAAATATGCCTTTTGTATAGTCTGTCGGTCTGAAATTAAAATTATGATTCAAATTTTATAGAGACAACTTTATGGGCATGTAGTATGTAGGTAAAAAGTTTATAATATGTAGTTTATTTTATTGTAATAACCCATGAAGACAAAGTTAAAGCCGTTTAGGGAAAAAAAGTTTGTCACTTTTTGATTCATAGACAAGTATTGTAAAAAAAAATTGATCAATTCAGTCAAGAAAGAAAAAAAGGACCTTTTTACCTATCTCTTAATCTTTAAATGATGAATATGATAAATTATTTTTTATAGCATATATCTTAAAATTTTAACACTTAATATCAAATTAATATCTAATTTGTCATAAAAACACGTACTATATAAAACGGACGGTACGAAGATTGTTTAAAAATGTTTACTTCACTTTAATGATTTTTTAATGTATATCAATATATATGACATGATTTTCGTGTACACATTATATATTTTTAAAGAAATTAGGTAATACAAGCATGAAAAATACGGCCGAAGTGCGTTCGTTCTAGTTTTACCACCTTCAAAATATTTACTTAGCTGTTAAATTAAATATTACTCTAATGGAACTTTGACACGTCTTTAGCACGCTTGAGTTTACCATAAAAATGTAAATATTACTAACAACGTCTAATTAATTTTATTGGCTATAAAGCTGAAATACAAGCATTTATACAATATATAAAATCGTTAAACGCGTTTAAATCGAGTCGAATCTGTAAATTAAATATTTTTTGGAAATTCTTATTGAAATAATGACAACTATTATCGACTACAGATGTTGAATATTTAGGTTTTAGAAATTTTATCCGTTTATCTTGTTGTCTGTAATCCTATGTGTCCCGCAACAAGGGAAAACTAAACATATTTTTATGAATGTCCCACTGCTAGGCGTGGGCCTCCTTCAGTACGAGGGGGATCAGGCCAAGGTCCATCGCGCTGGCCCAGTGCGAGTTGGCGGATTTCACATGCCTTTCGAAAACTTGCTAGGTTCTCAGACATGCAGGTTTCCTCACGATGTTTTCCTTCACCGTAAGACAAGTGGTAATCATGATATAAATGATTCGCACATGAAAATATCAGAGGTACGAGACCCGGATTTGAACCCGCATCACTCGAGCGAGCGCGTTACCGCTGGGCTACCAGGATACTATATATTGCGGGAAAATAATCTGAATCTACACTAACCGTTAAAACAAACCTGGGGAACTAGCACGAGCGGAACGAGGGTGACTCACTAGTATTCTATAATAAAGTTTATTTTCATTATAATAACGACCTTTTTATACACAGGTATGGCTTAAGGAACCCCCATGTTTTCTTGGAACAAAGTTCAATTAAAAATGCTATGTAATTTCGCTTAGCGCTAGAGGATTTGCCAGGCGCGCTCGACCGTTTAGCTCGCAAATTATATTTATTATTTACTTACAAATGTCTACGGATTCATACACGTATGTAATTTTATTTTATTTACCTACCTACAAGCTAAATTAGATATCCGTTTTTATGGAACAAATTAGCTATATAATAATAATAATATAATAATAATAATTTATTTATTTCAGAATATATCCATACAATGTGTTGTTAGTAAATTATAATATTTAAAAATTATGTTAATAAATTTATCCTAATTAAATTATTTATTACAGGGCAATCAAATTTATTCACTATAATATTTAGGAGACTGTTAGGGCTATCTCTCAACCTGCGCAGAAAAGAAGCCGCTCTTTTTCTCCTAAGCTTATACTCTATTTACCTTTGTTAAGAGCATATCCTCCTAGGTTAAGAGTAACGCAACTGTATGTTAGAATACAATGTCATGAAGTTGACAATTAGCTTTCGAAATTCAAAAGTTTCATAAATTCTTATATAAAAAATCATTGCTACTGCTATAAAATTATTATAACTAAGATTTTTGCAAAGATGGCTGTCAAAATCGGCTTTACGAATAGACAGTCAATGACTGTAAGAAATTGTCGCGGGTTCGAGACCCGTTTGAGGCATTCCTTTATAAACACGACTGTTTGTACTCCAGTCGTGAATTTTTATAATATTATTTATATGTGTTATGTTTTAAGCCTCGTAGCTTACCACGGAACTCGATGGAGCTATTTTAATGTCCAATATATTTATTTTGTTAATAAGCAAAAACATTTGCGCGTTAATACGCAATTTTTAACTCAATGTCGCTTATCCAAAAAAGCATTTCCGCAACAGATATCGTATCGATTTATAAAAATCAATTGATTCTGAGAAAATCCCGATTCCGCCGTTACAGTTGATTTATTGTGCGTGTGGGCTTTCATTGCTGTTTAGACTGCAAGCTAGTTATCTTGTAAACATTGTAAAATATAAATAGCGAAGATATTTTTAAAATTTAATTACATTGTAGATGAAAGTTGTGGGGCAAAGACCTCTACTAGGCTAGGTGGACTCTCATAGTTTCACAAGTGTACTTCAATTAGATCATTTTTAAAGACAAAAATGGTGACATTGTGAAAATTATATTTATACGTATATATATAAATAAAATTGATGTGTCTGTTAGTGATATAAAAATAACAGCTTTTTTACTAAATGCCGAAGAAATTTTTCTGAAAATTACCGTATATAAATACAGTACTTTTAAGAAAAACTCCCCAAAAAATTCGAATTGAGTACCGGCGTATTGTTACAAGTAGATAACTATGATCGCCTATCTAGGGGTCGGGTATCTTGGATTGAAATGGGTAGGACTAGCTTTTCCAGTCGATGAGTCTCCACATACCTGTATGTACACAGGTAGTTGGCGTAAATGCGTTTCCCAGCGCAATAAAAGAAGTGTAAAATCGAGAAGCGATGGATTGATATAAACAATTGTGGTTTATAAAATCAAGTTTTACTTGAAACAAATAAAATTAAAAAATATAAAGTATAATATATTTTATTGACTGAGTTAAATATTATCACGTAAGCTTCATTCAGAGGAAGAATTAGGAGTCTTATTCGTATCGTCTATTGACCCCTATGTATACCGTGTAGGAGGTGTCGATACAAATGCTTAGTACAACGATTACCGTTTTAGATAACACGTTATTGAAAAAAAAATACGAGGTTGCTAGGTAAAAATAATCTTATATACATAATATGTTATACATAAATATATTCGTGTCTAGCTAAAGCATATTAGATACTAACAAAAATACGGCCCGCTTTGCTTGGCGTAAGTTAAAATAAAACGGTTTTTATAATTTTCTAATATATCATAACCTTAGCTATCTGTGAGTGAAAGTTCCGTCAAAATCAGGCAGACAGACAGACAAGAATTTTAAAAATAGATTTTTATGTAAGTATATATATATATATATATATATATATATATATACATACTTCATATGCATTTAGTGAAAAGCTGTTAATTAGATATTAACAGACACTTCAATTTTATTTACATGTTCTGATGATATCAAAGTTACTAATTTTTAATCGAATTTTACTTCAAAAATAGTCATTCTAAAAAGAAAAAAGTGGTATCAATTGTATTTGCAATTTGAACTGTCTTTAAACCGATGGACAACCCTTAGCATGTAGCCTTTAGTCCTAGTACCAGATTTCACATTATTCGATAATTAATAATTAAACCTAACCATACTTACATTTTAAATTTCCCTTCAAGCTTTCTGACCAAGATAATCAGATAACGTACGTCAAGCGTCACTTCACGTTGGCTATTCATAGGATTTGCCACTTGTATAGCAAATTAGGAAGCAAAGGTAGAAATGTTGTAGCAAATTACAAGTTTAGGATATTAGCTTTAATATATTTAGTGATCCCATTTTAGCTTGTAGATTAATTAATTTACTATATTGTCCTATGTATAAGGGAAAAAACGTTCCAAATCTCAAGTTTATTTATTTTATTAGTTTATTCATATACAGTGAAAAGTACATATAAAGAAACTTAATATTTGGAATGTTTCTTCGTCGTTTAGGACGTGGATTCTCTAAAAATATATTTTATTACTTAGGCTAGACATTTTTCTAGAAGTTGTTTTAATGTAAGATCTGGTTTTTTTACAATTAAATTTAAAATAGGGATGGCAGCCCCCGACGGATATTTTTGGGGTTTTTATTAAGTTTATAGGTAGTTGAATATTTTATTGCCACATTTACAATCATCGAGAACCACATATTAGGTAGGTACGTAGGGAAATACTATGAAAACTGATACCTCTTGTTTACATTATATGACGACTCCGCGAGAGATCAACTCCACTTATTAAATCTTTTTACGTTAATTATCTCGCATTACATTTATTTTTTAAGTTGGGAGTTTTTGTAATTCTAATTTAAATTTACTATAGACAGTAAAATTGAAAAAAAGTGGTTCTAAAACAAAGTGTATCACTATGTAGCATTTTATGCTTTTAATCCTTTATTGTCTTTCACATGTGATCGCTACTCCTATTAGTTCAGCTTTTATTAATGTGTAAATTGAATAATTTATAAAATATTTCGTACCATTTTTACGTACAGTCATTTGAGATAGACATTCTGTTGTACCGAATAAAGAGTTTCTCACGACATCCATAAATAGTTCATTTATTTTTCATTTTATGTTACAATTAATAGTATTTATTTACTATTTTATTATTAACTATTTTAGTTTATTATTTATTACAATTAGTAGTATAGTAATATTTAAATATTTGACGACACGTTTGGCTCAGTTCGTAGTGACCCTACTTTCTGCGCCAGCGGTCGCGGGTTCGAGTCCCGCTGGGGGCATTCTTTTGTTCAGCACGAATGTCTGTACTCCAGTCATGGGTGTTTATATTTATAATTTGTATGTATTTAAAATTTATATATGTGTAGTATATCAACTATCAGGTATTCGCAACACAAGCTTACCACGGAAGTCGGAACTACAGCTACTTCTAGACAGACCGCGTATATTATTGTCTATGGAGTATCTACAAAAATAAAATCTCATTGAGCCAATTATGTTTATAAGATATATAAGAGCATTTACAACATTGCATTTTAATACACTACTTAGGTAAATAAAAAATAAATTAAAACCCTGCTCTTTTCAAAGTCCATAGCCATTCCTAAATCGATTTTTATGAGTTTTTGGCCGAGAATAAAAGATTTGGGTGAGAGTAGCTACTTATTTTTATACGTAAACCACGTGAGAGAAACTGAAAACAAAATCTAGCTTATACAGTGTGCTGTTTTTTTTTCTTGCTTTGATTCGAATGCAACCCTCGAAGTTACGATCTTTTCGGACAGTAGCTTTTTATTTTTGCAAAATATTTACAATTTGTAGCATATTGTTCGCTATTAAGATAATCCTACTAATGTCTATCTAGTCCTCTTACTATTATTAGAAACCGTATGAAAACCATTTTTTTCTTTAAACATTAAGCAGCTAACCGTTTTTTTTTTAAACGCAGCCTAACTTATTCTTTATAATAGCAGCTATATGACTATGAAACACGCCACTTAATTGGTCCAGCTGTTTTAGGGAGTAGTCGGAACAAACAGACAGACAGAACAGCCCTTCAGCCCTTTTAACTTCCCACTGCTGGGCTCGGGCCTCCCTTTAATACGAGGGGGATCAGGCCATAGTCCACCGCGCTGGCCTAGTGCGTGTTGGCGGACTTCACATGTCTTTCTTGCTAGGTTCTCTCAGACATGCAAGTTTTTCCATGATGTTTTTCTTCAACGCAAGATAAGTAATCATGTTAGAAAAGATTCACACTTGAAAATATCAGAGGTGCAATACCCGGATTTGAACCCGCATCACTCGGATATCCAAGCGAGCGCGTTACCACTGGGCTACCACTGTCTCTTTATCTATATAGATATGCAGTATTTATATCACAGATTTCATTTGTCATGATAAAGGTGTATGATCAGTAATGCAAGGACAAGTGTCGTAGAGTCCCCTCGTGAGTTCGTCTAGGTCTTAGGGCTTCTAGTAATACTCTTATTGAGGTCAGGGAACACAAACAGTATGCACGGTTGAAGTTGGTTTAATGAATAAATCGCCACAAGAGTGAAGGCGTATAAATTTTGATACGTGCGCTGGATACGCCTATTAACTTTCATATATTTCATATTTTAATAATATAAAATAAATAATTGAATATAATAATATATTCTGTATGGCATATATAATTATGTGAGTTCAGAGACCAAGTACCAAAAAGCCTACACATTATAAATCCGCCCCTGGGTAAAGCACCCAGGAGAACGTTTAACCCGAGAAGATACGTCTCTGTTTCAAGATCATTATAAAGATTAAAAAAAATATTATATCATTGATTTTAAAGACACACTGATTGTTAATAGAAATTGTTTCCGAGCACAAGGGATGTGCCCACTCAACATTAACATAGCTTTAAGCGATATAATTAAGTGAAGCACTTGACTAAGTGGTATTGTAATATTATTTTCACTACAATTTTTCCCTTTTTAATAACGTCTTCTCATTAATATTAAATTGTCATTTCCAGGATATTACTTATATGACAACTTTATATGTACGATGGTAGCAATAGAGTGGCCTGCGGTCGCTACTGGCTACCGAGTGCGTAACACTGCTGTAGTCGAACAAAACCATCTTGATGCTTAAGTATAGTTTAATGTTCATTAAATTAATTTATTCATAAAGATATGTGCTTGTATGTTTGTACCTTCTCGTTGAAAGTGTTAAACAAATTTTGGAGTTAGTTGTAAAAGATATGTTGTCAAAATTATATAAAAAAGTGAATTTTTTTTGTGTGTCCTAAAATAAATGTACTGCAAGGAAAAACATAATATTACTTGTATTCTGTTTATCCGTGTTTCTCGACGATATTTGTGAAACGTACCAGTAAAGATAAAATAATATATTATGCTGAAAATTTATTGAACGCATAAACGAATATCTAAACTTCTAAAATTATTTAAATAATAATTCATATATATTTTCCAGGATTAAGGACAACCGTCATAGGAATAGAACACATGAAACCTGAGCGCACAGTGAACCGCAGTATGGCAGATGCATCGCGGCCATTGCCATAGCCGCCATCTTGCTTTTTTCATCTTATTTTCGTTTTTTTATTTTTAAATACGGTTGACGGTTTAATATTTAAATGTATAAGTATACTATGCATTTTAATATATTTACTTCTTTTGAAACTTTCAGGAAGACAAAATATAATATCTTAATATAAGTGAAATATCATGAAAAACGAATAATGTAATTTGCGACTGATTACTTTTTTTCCATGTACTTTTTTATGTATTTTTATTTAGGTCTAACATGTATCCTGCACTCTCACTTTTAAAAACAGCATTTTAGTTTATTTATATATTCAGAACAAAGTTTTGTATAGCCTGAATAGTTAATACGCATGCTTAAATTAACAACTACAAAAAATCTACTACAATACTATTTATTACACCATGAAAACGACCACACGTGACGAAAGTCGGTTAAGAAGGAATTTTTTGTGACTACTATTTACAATTTGTTATCGATTCTTATTTTAAGCAATGAAATCGATTCATCATTACGTTTAATCGTTTTAATTTCACGGATAATTTGCGCGAATCGACCCTTTGTTTCGAATAAATAAAGGCTCTATCCACTGTATACATGATTCTTAGAAGTATTATAGTTTTACTATTTCGAATATAGAATATCGGGACTTAACCGCATCAGTCAATTATTTACGTGTAGGGTATATACCTTTTAAACTATTGTAGGTAGTTAGTTTAAATCGTCACAAACTATATGTAATTAAGGCGAGCGAAGTGAGCCCTAACACTTTCCCACAACCTGAAGTTTTGTGGTACACTTTACTGAGAAACTATCACGCCTATAGATTTGTGCTTTAAGTTAAATTTAACATAGTAATTAAACTTTATATCTAGATGTGTTATCCGTCAAAAAATATAATTTTATAACCATTAAAACTGGACATTAATTTTGTGTTCATTGGATAGAATGTAATCGTACTACTAACGCCATCTGATAGAAAACCAAACATCAATAATTCTATATAAAAAATAAAATTTTTAGACAAATGTCTTAAAAATTATTACTTTATTATAAAGCTCAGCTTTATGCTAGTACATAAAGTAAGCTAGATGTTTCTACCCCTAATTAATAATAATTAGATCTATTTTTCAGTTGTGGTAAACCAAATATGTAGTTAAGTTAAATGAGACCTTAGTTCGCGAGCCTGACTCACAATTGCCTTGTTATTAAAATTATTTCATTAAATAGTGAATACTATACTTCTATCTTTAGTTTTTACATATTCATCTGCATGAAATAGAGTTAGAATGTACTTATTTGGTTACTTTAACTTTCGTAAATATTCTTTATTATTGTTTTTAACGACGTAACTTTAAGTTCATATATTCAACGCTTATCTAACAAGATTTTTTTCGATATTTTCATACAATTTTCTTTATTTTCCGTTAACATTTTCTCTCTCTCTCTCTATTTCCCCATTCCCTTACCAACCACATCGAAAGAAAAAAATATTTTGAGGAAATTTTTTAAGTAGAGTAGCCATTTTTATTATTTTTTTTCATCATTACAGGTATATTACGTTAACGATCTTACGAAATCTTCCATTTCATTTGTTCAACCAAAATAACATTAATTTTATGATATAATATATTCTATATTATTCTATAATATTGTTTGCCGACTAAAATAATAAATAACAATATTCGAATAAACTGACTTGCCATCTTTTATCCTCTGTTTATTGTGCCTGTCGTGAAAGTTCAGGAGTTCATCGATCAATCCTTCCTCAAGCATGGAGTCAACCCTCGCGTTGAGGCGTGTGTCGTGTACCGTCTGAAACGAACAATAGGGGATTAAATATTTCGGCGGTATTTGGTAATATACTAGTATATCTTTGAAGCTGTGGCTTTAAAGGAATTTTGATGGGTGAAAATGACATCTTCAGAAATTTTGTATGTAGGTTAGTACGTATTTTAAGACCATTTTAATTCTTAATTTTATACATTTTTAGTTTTTAGCTTTACTGATGACATAACTGGTCCAAGGGCATATCTAGTTCGCTGAGTTTCTTTCGCCAGTTCTTCTCAGATCAGAGATTTCTTTTTTCGAATTGGTAGTAAATTCATGACTATCAGTAAAAAATGTAATAATTTTATGCTGAATAAAATATGTATTTTAAATTTGAATTTAAAAAAAATAATAGTTTACCGAAACCTGTATATATTACTCTTTGACTTAAAAACTACTACTCTATGCAAGAGTCACAGCAATCAATTGCATAGTAAAAAATAACCATAATAAACAAACACATGTTCGCTTTTACAATATTAGTGAATATTTCCTTCGGGGATACATAGTACATACTTCGGAAGAGGATCGCGACAGCTTTGAAGTTTGCGACAAGTTATAAGCTTTTACCTTTTACGCGATTGGTGATATTTTATCTATACACCCAGGTTTCTCGTATTTTTCATGAAAAAACGAAGCTACATTAATTTCAGTAAAATTATTCGATTGATTTACAAGTAAAATTCTCGTATAATGAAAGGTTCATGAACAGACTGACAAAAAAGTTTTCACTTACATAATAAATCATTTTTTTCTATTATTAAGTTAATATTAGAAATTTATTTATATCTTTATTGGGAATACTTTAAATACACCATTTACATATAACATAAGCATAAATACCATACTTAAAAATTCTTTGGCCGATTTTATATTCAAACAGCAGTTCCCTAATTAAAAAGCTGAAAGCTCGCTTACTAATTATACCCATTTCACTTTGCTTTGACAAGAATTTTTAAGATCGCATCGTGTATGGAGATGGGAAATTCTCACAGGTAAGGACTCGATTTCATGCATACTTTACTTATTATAGGTACGGTTTGAGAGCTTTTCGTTGGTAATTACGATGTTATTATAGTAATTTTCATATAAATTAAAGCTTTAGTAGCAATTGAATTAAACGTTGTTTTTGTTAAATATTCGCAACTTATGTAAGTTATTTCAAAGTACTAACTTCTAACTTATCTTAGTTATGTTATCTTATGTTAGTTATGTAGGTCCAAATTTTTAGATATTATCCCAGAGCTTTTTTTGCATTTAAAAGTGCATCTCCTATTAAATCATTATTATATGGAACAAGAACGATGCTAATTAATAAGTAACGATGCAAAGCAGCTACAATAATTATGGCGTCGACAACTCATTATACGTTCGTACATAATAAATATTACTAAATCCCAAGAAAAGATTGAATAGAATAAGTTAAGAAAATAAAAAAGACTATTATGGTATAAAAATTATATCAAAATAATGAAAAACAACTTATTATGTATAATTTATAGTTATTATATATCGACAACAAGGTAAATTATGTACGTGACCAGACGTTCGCAATATTAGTTATTCTATAATATTTTGATACTTTATTCTGTCTGCTGAATTTGGTTTTTGCTTCAATGAGCAAACATAAGCACAATCAAGTTGTTAGTACGTACGGCACGGTACATACAAGGTCCTGAGTTCGAAATCTGGTTGGGCTAAGTAGCAAGTACAATTATCATAGATTTTTTTCTCAGCAACGCTCTTTCGGAGTTGTGAAGCTGAAGGTGTTAGTTTAAAAGTTGATCACTAATGTATTTATTCTATACTATACATAAAAATATAGTTTAATTATCTGTATGTACTTTCTAATTAGATGTCTCATACTTCGTCGTTAAAAAAATTATTTGTAGGAATAGAGAGTGCACTTGTGTCTGCGCGTACATTAGTGCACTATAATATCTCCTGCGCAGTTGGACAGTCACTAAAAATTGGCCGCCATGGCCGGAATCGGTCGAAGAACCTAAGTAAATGCCAAATGTGAAAACTAAATCGATTTTAACAACCACACTTTTACAGCACCACAACACACCAGGAACTTTTAATAACCACATTCTAGAATACTAAGAGGGATTCTGCAGGATATAAACTTGGTAACAATGCAAAATGTATGACAGTACAGTACGAACTCAGGGAGTCAGGATAGCCGAATTTGACGTAAAGTTCACACTTGTAGCTCTAACTTACAAAGTTTAATTAACTACGCACTAAAGAAAAGCAAAGTTATAAACCTTGGTTGTTAAAATCTCTTTTAAATTAAGATTGCGAAAAACCTAATATTTGGATGTTGCAAAATAAATTGAAGTGCTTCAATGTAAGAGTAAATATAGGAATCACCACTAACATTAATATACGGTTAAATATGCAGAAAATCAATATGTCAATATGTTAAAATAAATATCTTCTCTGAGGCATACAACTTACTAAGTAAATACAAAAGTACCATTAAATTCGTTAGACATTTACCGTCGTTATAGGAAAGCGTAAAGCAAAGTTCTTTGATATGAATAACCATTTGTTAGATCTTTTCTTTATTATCAGTTATAGTTACAGTATTTTTTTTAACGACTGATGTTATTGTAATAAATATAAATATTGTTTTATTTCTTGTAAAAGTCTCATAAAAGTCGCTTTTACTTTATACAAAATAAAACATGGAAGAAGAAAGAGTACTTACAATTAGTAGAAAAACATATTTTTTTTATTGGTACCTTGCAAAGATCGAGCAATGTAGGTTAGATATTTTTATTGCAATTACATAATATACATTGTACATTATTCAATTATCTACAAAGGCTATTGATTATAAATGAATAAAGAAATTTAGATATTATGAAGTTATTAAATGACGCACGCAATGCAAGTGGAAGCTATAATTTTTATTCATTAAGCAGATGATAGAAGGTCTAACTTATTTTAGGTTCTTAGACTATCAATTAGGGACTTAGCGATTCGTTGGTTGCATGTACAATTGTATATTTATATATATGTACAATTATTATATTCCTGCGGCTTTGCTCGTGTGGTGTCGTCATGTTTGCTTTTGAATAGAATAGCCTACTTGTTAAATTCATGATGCTTGTTACATTCGGGTAGCAACCGAATGGGCCGGCACGCCCCGTATAGTTCATTAGTACCACTCTCTCACAGAAGACCGGCGTGAAGTGGCAGCTATGCTGTCGCGTTTCGTCCGGTGAGTGAGAGTCCATGAGGCCCACTCTCCTTCCCCCCTCTCTCTTCTCTTCATCCTCCGCCTTCGTTCCCCCCTCCCTCGCACTTCCCTCCCTCTTCCATCCCTCCCTTTCCTGAAAGGCGGGCAACGCATCTGCAAGCCTGGCTTGCAGATGTCCATGGGCGGAGGTGATCACTTTCCATCAGGTGAGCCTCTTGCCCGTTTGCCCCCTTTTTACCATAAAAAAAACCAACCTCCATTATATCTATGTAATAATGTGCATTGTATGAATTTAGCCCTTTTAAACATCCCACTTCTGGGCACAGACCTCCTTTCAATATTAGTGCATTAGGTCATAGTCCTACACTGGACAAGGACGGATTGTCATTCTTCCTACAACTTACGAATTTGTTAGGTGCTCTCTGACTTGCTGAACCATCTGACGCTCCTGACAAAGTTTTCATTACCGTAAGGAAGTAGTAATCACGTAGGAATTAAATCCCACAAAATATCACGTTAATAAAATAGCCTAATTGTGAAATTCATCATATAACCAACCTCCATTATGTCTATGTAACAATGTGTGTATGTATTCAGTCCTTTTAAACGTCCCACTTCTGGGCACAGACCTCCTTTCAATTTTAGTGCGTTAGGTCATAGTTCACCCCTGGCCAAAGATAAAGTGTAGTTCGCAAGCACGTTACGACTTGGCTACTACTGTCTATAATCCACCTCAATTGCGAAATTCAAATAACTTTACTAATTAACAAGCTAACATTTATGATATAAAATGTATATACATATATACATATACACCTGTATATGTAATATGTATAAACTTTGTTTGATGTCGTCTTTACTTAGCTTACTTAGCTCATGGGATAATATTGTACCACAATATTTATCAACGCAACTTGCTTAGGTATTACATAAATATCTAAGCAACGGTATTCTCCTTGCGACTTCAAGTTACAAAGTAAGTTGCTCTACATTAGGGATTGCAATCCGGCGTCATTTTCAATCCGGCCGGATCCGGCTGAATTTTCATCAATCCGGCCGGATCCGGTCGGATTGTCCAGATCGATATAATTTTCGCCTTTTTTGGTTCAAAATGAACTGTTAGTAAGTTCTTTAAGTATCATTGTACTTAATATAGGTAAGTAGTTTAGAAAAAACTAGCGGAACACGCGAAAAAATATGTTTGGCTATACGATTTTACTTATAATATACCAAAAATTGATTCCCCATTTACCATTTCATCCCTTTTGTTATGAGGACTACTCTTTAAACCAGTTATTCGGTGTTCTTGGCGTAGTTGTAGTAGTAGATAGACCTATGCCTACTATTACAAACTTTTTGTTGACTTTGATGAGGAAAGTATTACGTTTTCAAACATGTGCAAAAATAAACTGTTATTTAAATCAAAAGCACTAAGAAGTATTGATTTCGTCTTTGATGTAAGTTACCCCCAAATTACTGTTTACCCCTTTTTAACCCCGTAAGGCAATGGGTTTCAATAAAATACGAAACACGTTTTCCATCAATTCTGTTAAAGTATCTTTATACAAAATTTGAAGTAGATTGGAATCACACCATACAGATATTGCTCCCGTTTTTCACTCCCTTAGGCATAAAATTTCGGAAAATCCTTTCTAATCCGACAACTATGTCATAAACTACAAAGTCACACACTAAAAGTTTCAGGTCTCTACGATTAGCAGTTTAGGCTGAGCGTTGATCCATCAGTCATTCAGGATGGAGCATTTCCTAACCCAATGTTAAGATTAGGCAACGAGCAAACAATTAAAATATAGCGGTGGCTAGTGTAGGCAATTAGGTAAAATTTTAACGTTGTAACGAGTAGCTCAGTGTTCCTAGATGTCACTTTCACAGATAGATCAATTATTTTTTATTTATAAAGTAACTTTATAAAATCTAAACCTTACTTTACTGATATGAGACCATTATAATTATTAAAGTATTCGATAATGCTGACAATCAAGTCTTATATTTATGTCAGACACCAACTTGCACGCATGAACACCACGCAGTACGCATTTAAAGTACCAACTCATGCAAAAGCTCTATTATTTTGCCAAAAATTAGTAACACCGGATCCGGTCACCGGATCCGGTATATTAGTACCGGATCCGGTGACCGTGAAATGATGCCGGATCCGCCGGATTACCGGATCCGGTTTTCCGGATTGCAATCCCTACTCTACATGTGCTATATTTGGGCTTTTATTGCTACTATTGCAGTTATATATGGATTCTATTCCATTGATATGGATATACCTATTAATGGAATTATTATTTTAATTATGATGTAAAACTAGGAAATTTAATATATTTTATATACAAAACGATACATTGTTTTACTAGTACGGAGTGCCTACGGTAAAATTCGTAGCATATCAGTGTGTAGCTCTTAAAGTAATTTTATAGTTGAAAATAATGATAGGTTATTAATAAAGAATACAATTGAAAAAGTAAGTAGCGATTTATTATACTCGTAGCATAGCGATTTTTGGGAATTTAATCGATTGTCTTCGGAACTTGAGTTACTTTCAGGCATGCCGATTTTCTAATGTTTTAGTTAAGTTGTCATTAACTTTACATTGGAAATAAAATGTTTTAGAAAGCGCTTAACTGTTGATTGAAAAAGATCTAGTTAGGCAGCTCTATATAAAACAAAATGTACGATAACTTAAAAATTACTATTATATTACTATTACAGTAATTAATCACTAGCTTTTAAAACTATTTTTATATTAAGTGAATACTAAATCTTACAAATCTTCGTCAAAAATTCTTTGAGATCATGTATTTTGCAAAATTATTCCGCCCCGAGTTCCTCGTCTGTTTCGCATACCAATGCACGTTTGCCGAATAAAAGCAATTACGCGAACGTTGACCCGCAGTGCATAGACTAATTTTAATTCTATCTGTTGGTCGATACTTATCTTATTAATATTTAAAATTAAATATATTTATTTAAAATAGAACTGTTAAGAAACACTGTAGTCAGGGCCCATAATAGACGCTCAGTACGACGTATATTTTTATGGAACAAAGGGGGCAAACGTGCATGAGGCTAACTTGATGGAACCGCCGATTGACATCTGCAACACCGCAGGGCAATCCAAATGCGTTGCCGGCCTTTTAGGAAGGAGTACGATCTCTTCTTGAAGGTTACCAGGTCGTAACGGTTCGGAAAGACCGCCGGCGACAGCTGGTTCCACAGAGTTGTTGTGCGGGGCAGAAAATGCCTTAAAAATCGCACTGTTATGGAACGCTAGACATCGAGGTGTTGTGGATGGAATTTACGGTTTTGGCGCAATGTCTGATGATAAAATTCTGCGGCCGGGATCAGTTCAAGCAATTCCTCGGAACACTCCCCGTGATAAATGCGGTATATAAACATATAGTAAGACATAATAATATTCTTTTTCTTTTTAAAAACATAGTACACATGTATAACAACTATGACAGAATGCTTGTTTGTAAAAACTTTGCAAAGAAAGTTTAAACCCGGGTCTTACATCTCTTAAATGAATGTACGAATTATTTACAAAACGATTATACTGCATTACGGCGAAGCAAAGTTGTTTCTTTGTATAAGAAGATCTAATCTATCTAGTTTGTCAAACATGTGTGTATAGCTATTAAACTGCACTTGCACTTGCACAAGCGTGGTCGACCTGGCCTGATCCCTTACATTGTATTGAAACTATTTCCCAGCATTGCGAAGTTAAAAGGGATGTGCCGCTTCTCATTAACTGTCTATATAGTAATAACTTTTTGATTAATATCGCATTTGATTGTTTATGAGCGTATGGAAGAGGCTTAGAGAGTGTGATAGATTTGATATTTGGAATGGAGATATAACCTGGATGATTTACTGATACTAATAGGTATAATCATCGAGAGAATAAAAACAAATAAACAAATTTTTTCGAAAAACCAAAGAAAAGGAATAAAAAATAATTTTATAAGAAAAATATTTAACAAGGATTTTTTTAATTAAATCATAATCATTCATAAAGGTTCCTCAACGTAATAGAAAAGTTAGTCTGAGGGTAATTATTACATGAATAATCCCATCCCCACGCATGAGTATGGGTTCGATTCTCAATGAGAATCAGTTCTTATGAAGACTTTCAACATGTTTATTTGCCGTCCGAACGGAAAATAGGTTCCCTGGTCCCTCTGTCTACTTGTTAGGGACAGTAATAACATCCTACTTCACAATAATACACTTAGTTAAGCGTTTTACCTTAAGTATCCTTAATTTTTTTTATTAATGTACGAGTATATCATGTAGTATAGTACTAAGCAGAGTAATAAAAACAAAGGTATCATATCGCACAGACAAATTTAATTGATATTTGGATATAAGTATGCAAAAGTATACCAAGATGTTATTATTTTTTAAATTTAATAACAATATTATTAAAGAGTAAAAGTAAAATAAAAAATACTTATTACCTGCCTGAATGCCTCAATTTCAAAGGTAAACCCATAGACATAGTTCCAAGTTAATTGAATAAACTGAATCAAGTAGGTATATGACGACGCGCGTGGCGCAGTTTGTAGTGACCCTACTTGCTGCGCAAGCGGTCGCGGGTTCGAGTCCCGCTGGGGGCATACATTTGTTGAGCACGAATGTTTGTACTCTAGTCATGGATGTTTATATTTATAATATGTATGTATTTAAAACTTATATATATGTAGTATATCAACCATCTAGTATCCATAACACAAGGCTCGTACCTTACCGTGGAACTAGATAGTGCTGTGTGTAAAATGTCCCAACATATTTATTTATTTATTTATATATTATAGGTGCAATAGTTTGTATGGATGTTTGTTACTCAATCACACCAGAACGGCTAAACGGATCTGGATGTAATTTGGCACTGAGATAGATCATAGTCTGGAATAGCACATAGGTTACTTTTCGTTGTTGAATATTTTTTGTTTAGCAATAGGAAGGGAGGAGTTACTCGTATACTATAAATACGTTAAAATGAAATTTAACGACGTAATTTTGATTTACCTTATAAGTCGAATCGGACCTGTTATAAACATCATTCTTGGCCATACATGAAATGAATATACGATGTAAGTTGAAGATTATATTTATTATATAATTATATGGTTATATTTATTAAATAATAAAGAAAATGTCGTGGTGCATTATTGCATTTGTAAGTCCATTTTATTCTTGCCCGTGTAAATATCTTGTCACGCTTTATAAATCGCTTCAAAGCGGAGATAAAGAGAACCTTATAAATTGCGAACCGTACGATTTGCCCGACCTTGACTTCGGAAATATTCGACAACGTACTCATTCATTAAAATGTTAACTACGACTGTTTTTCCCTACTAGTGTTTTTCCTCATTTTTCGTTAAAATTATTATTTTACACCATTATATTCTGACCGTAATTAATACATGTATGATATACCTATGGAACTGATGTCGTTATTAGTAATAAATACTACATATCTTCTTGAGACTTCGTCTGTATTTATACGTCGAAGATATGATTTCATATAGGTACAACTAATATACAGCTTTCGAAAACATCTTTTAACATTTACGAGTACATCATTCTTTCATTGATGTAAGTGATTTTATATGTAAGTATTATTTAAACTAGAGACTTACCCACGTTTCGCTCGGGTTCGTCGTTAGATGCTTTTTAACGTTTATACTAAACGATAGACTTTATACATAATACGTATATTTTTTTAACTTAACACATTGTTGTAGATGTTAAGTTCAACATTAGTGTAAGTTACATACTCGAACATACAAAAGTAACAGTTCTAAACTCTTCTGATGATGCACTTGTTCCTCGCATTTTTTATACTTACCTCGACAAACTCCTAACAAACTAAAAACAATTCTTCAAATCGGCTCCGCTATTTTAGATTAGATTAAACACGAGTTAAGAGTGTTAACAATTAATTTCAATTATAACAAATAATATACATTGCAAAATTTCAGCAATTATGTTTTATTGAGGTTTTTTTATTTAAATTTAAAGACAAAACTGTCTTCCTGATATTAATGTGTCTGACTCCTTATTAGGTTAATAAAAATGGTCAATGCAATTTATAAAAATTTAAATTTGTTTTACTGCAATGACTGCTATAGCTTTAAAAATGTTTGTCGTTGAGTTTGAGCTCTTGTATCGATTTAATATCTATAAAGATGACTAGCGACTCACCCTGTTCCTAGTTTATGTATGTACCTATATACTATATAAGTAGTCCCTAGATAAATCAAGTTTTGTTGATACCTCAAAGATTTGATATTTTCCCACGGTAAAAACGCAGTTTAATTATACTAAGTTGCGTAATTTGCCGGTGGTCATTATTGAACCCACGCTCTTCTTCTTGGTAGGTGGCAAGCTAAATTTACTAAATTTATTATTAAATTTTAACGTTCAAATTCAAATATTTTAACGGTTAACAATCGAATCTATGGTAGTATAATCGAAAATAAATACAATTCCACAGAGGCAGTCTGTTTTGATATATACATGTATAAAGAAAAGATGATTATTATAAAGCCCTGTGCATATGATGCCATAACTTATTTGGCGATATCTAACAATGACTAGCAATTTTACTCGTAATTCGCTCTCGAAATCAAAGACCACTGACAGAATACGTGAGCGCTTTGATATACAGTTAACTATCTACGAATCTAAAGATAGACGACTTTTAAGAGTTTTTAATGGTTTCGAGTTATTTGGGCGACGATCGTTTACATCCTTATATCTACTTTTAGTTTAAAATTAATATCTACGGCTACTACTTGCGATATAAATAAATACCCCGAAAAAGTAGCATACAAAATACTACTACGAGTATAAATATGAAAGTTATCATTCATTCAGTTATCATTCCTTCGGGCTATAATGGTTGGACAGATTTGGATGTACTTTTGTATACAGACCTGAGTGGACTAACTCGGATACAGTTAGTAATAATATTTGACAAAAGATGACGTTACCCGACGCCTAATGACGAACAGGAGTAAAACGAAGTAAAGTAAGTATCTTTCAACACACCGTTTGTTAATTGCGTTATCTAAATATCTTTTTAAGAAGCTCCCTTCTTAAGAAGAGCTGTTTGGCATTTCTGCAAACGATGCGTTATGAACTAGTCTACTTTGTAATTTTAGTATTCTTGAGTCTAAAGTCTAAACCAATATGCTTTAGTTATGTGACTGAATTCAATTTCAGTAAGTGAAACTTTTGGATTTTACTTTCAATCGCTTTTAAGACATCGCATGTCACTTATGTCGAAATCTGAATGTGCGTTTATTATAATATTACCTATACAGTACTATTTTTACGTGAGTGAGAGTGAGTAATCTGCTCACGTGGTACTTTAATAGAATCTATCCTATATCCAGGATATAAGCCCTTTAACATTTTAAACCTTCCCTCAAATCGACAAAACAAAACGATTTGGGCAAAGTTTGTAGTAACCAGTGGTACCTACTTGCCAGCGGTCGCAGGTTTGAGTCCAGCTGGGGGCATTCATGTGAGTAATGAGCACGAAAGTTCATACTCCAGTCATGGGTATATATACCTGTATCAATGTATTATTTCTCACAATTATTCATTTTTGAAATATAACTGCTGCATCTAAACTAAAAAACTATTCAATACATTATACAAAACTGCACAGATAAAAAAGTTCTTACAGATAATTAACACATCACAGATCAAAGATAATAAAAAAATGTGTCACAAAAGATTTAAATATGATTAATGCTATTCGTGCTCTGTAACGGTTTCCTGGATAGACATAATGAGTTTGGGCACTCTATTTTAAGCTCGACGTCCACACGCGCTTGAAAAATGCAGTCAATTTATTGTGGGACGTTTACAAGGGATTTGTTTTACACTTTTCAAACACTTATGTAGAAATAGAAAAATTAATTGGTTGCATTTTGACAATGGCAGGGAAGAATTAGTGACGAATTGTTATTTACAGAATACCTTTATAAAGTAAACAGTATAAAAATAATAATCTAAAAATAAACATTTTGTAAGAAAATTGCAACCTCTATTCGATATAAGTATTTGTAGAAGGAACGATTTTGAGAAAAAATGTCTTGAGAAACTCTGTGTGTTTCGATTATATATATAATATATGACCTAGTTATTTTATTTCTAGTGTTCAAATGTGTTAATGTTAGCACTAAAATTATCTAAATCTACATATTATTTTCTTAGAAAATATTGAGATTCTATAAGCTATTACTGTGAATCTTTGATGTTGCTTTGTGTTTGATTTTAGAGCAATGTTTTTAAAATGTTAGTTTTAAAAGAAATTAATTTAAGTCACTCCCAAATATTCGATGCATCTCGCTATTCTTTTGAGTCTTGATGAGAAAATGGAACGTTAATGTAGCAACGTCTTTTAATTTCGTTTTTTGGACGATGACAAATAAGTTTTTCTTTATTTACTACATATATAATAAATTTTTGTTAGTTAAAACTTCACAATACTTTAATCAAAAAGAGTCGTACTTAATCTCTTAACTTTTAAAAAGCTATAAGTAATCTTTTTGATGAGATGGCTTAAATCTTCAACACTAGCATAGCATGTAGCTTATATTATGTTATAAGCTACTACATAAATAATTTGTTACTCTGTGCTAATAACTACGTATATTACAAACTAGTAAGTAGTAAACCTTTAAATAAAAATAAAAACAAAAGTAGGTACTTAAAAATGTGCGGTATGTGCACTTTCTACTGAGCCGAGATAAAAAGTTCGATTTCTATAAGCATGTGTTTATATTGGCTTAATACGTGTTTGCGACTTGAAAAGCACGAAAACACCTCCAAATACTCATTGTTCCAACATCAACGGAAAGTGAAAACGGATAAATGATTACAGTTCGTTGTTAATTATTTATCGTTTAAAGTTAGCGTGTAATTGATTAGGTGGAAA
Organism: Boloria selene; assembly: GCA_905231865.2. Taxonomy (NCBI): domain Eukaryota; kingdom Metazoa; phylum Arthropoda; class Insecta; order Lepidoptera; family Nymphalidae; genus Boloria; species Boloria selene. The sequence continues at coordinate 2,595,253 of HG993145.1, forward strand.
GCCGAGGGTAGCATGAGAAGTCAAATTTTTTTTACTCGTAATGAAAAAATCGACAAGATGTGTAAGCTCTATACTTATTTATCCCTTTACCAAATGTATGGCTTTTTAAAATATTTAAAAGACTAGTTCTCATAAATGAAGCATAACATACCTTATTCAGGTTTAATATAACTTTCTACTAGTCAATAAATTTTCGATCCGTTTATTTAGCCGGACATTATGTAAAAAATATAAACAAACAGACAAATTGCACCTTTTTACAATAGAGGTCTACTTATATTGTTTCTATTTTGACAGGCGCTTTTGTTAACAAAATTAGTATTTATTGTAATGACAATTTAATTTAAGATATTATTTATATTTATATTATATTTACAAGACAGTGGTAGCCCAGCGGTAACGCGTCGCTTGGATAACCGAGTGATGCGGGTTCAAATCCGGGTCTCGCACCCCTGATATTTTCATGTGCAAATCATTTATATCATGATTACCACTTGTCTTACGGTGAAGGAAAACATCGTGAGGAAACATGCATGTCAGAGAAAACCTAACAAGTTTTCGAAATGCATGTGAAGTCCGCCAACTCGCACTAGGCCAGCGCGGTGGACTATGGCCTGATCCCCCTCGTACTGAGGGAGGCCTGTGCCCAGCAGTGGGACGTTAAAAAGGGCTGATGATGATGATGAAATCATCAAGGAGCGTTTATTCTTTCAAATATCATATATATGTTAACATCGCATTACCCTTTACGATTTGCGTAATATGAAACTAAGAATGGATGTCTCCTAGACAACGCTTCCGTCTTTTTATCTCGCGTCGATTTAAAGGCGTAGTTGCTGTCTGTCCGAGTGACCTCGAGCGCGGTCGTAAAACTAATATTAGCCTAACCATCCAGTCAAAGCTAAGCTGTGGGCAAAGACAAGATGGTATTCTAGAATCGCTATCGGTAATATATAAAATTATATTATTAGTCGAGATGTCAGTTTTTCAATGTACGTTTTAATTTTCTAATAGAAGCTATAGTTTGCAATTTTACCTCATTCTGATAGTGGGAATCAGAATTTTTTGTACGACAGAAAAATTTTACAAAATAGTAGAATCTGCAAAAAACTGTTGAGAAAAGTGAGACTTTTGATTTTTCTTATGAATTTTATTTTTCTAACAAAGATAATTTATAATTATTATTAAACACGTCGTTTAAACATAGTTCAAAATAAATAAATAGTTTTTATACACGCGATCAAAGCCATTATTTTATTTATTTTTTCTTGATGGAAAATTTAAAACCGTTTCCAGAGATGACAAATAAAAAATATTAAAAATATTATCTGTATATATAGCATGAAAATTATATCTGTTGTTGGAGAACAAGGTCATAAGTAGCATTATACGTAGACGTAGTTTAGGAATCGGCGAGGTATTAAAATTCAGAAGGAAGCCAGCTGCTAGTTGACCGCCCTTGACTCACTCGAGTGCTAATTGTCGACACAGACCATGGTCGTGTATAGTTTACGCGATTTGGCATATTAGAACGTTAACATTATTAAATTTATATTCTAACTTTATATAACTTTTAACATAATTAAATTACTGATATAATCTAATGTGTGGTAACAAATTAAGCGATATAACGTATAAATTTAAGTCTTTTAACGTCCCAATGTTGGGCATGCGCCTCTTGTTAGTGCGAGGGCGATTAGGCTTTTAGGCACCAAATTTGCTGAGTGCGGGTAGGCATTTTCATATTATTTCACATGCCTTTCGAAAACTTAGTAGGTTTAGCACATGAGAATATCAATAGTATCTACAGATTTGAATCTGTTTCACCTAGTTTCCCAAGCGAGCGCTTTACCACTGTGCTACAACTGCCTACATCTAAAACGTAATGTAACACATTTGAGGCATGTTTTTAATGATTTACTATAAAAAGTGTAAATTCATATATACTCAATAATATTCCTATTATTATCTATATATAACAACTATATTAACCTGACGGTTCCTGCGAATACCGATTTTTTTTGGTCATAACTTTTAAAATTAATAATTTGCACTACTTCCTTACACGTTACATTATAATTGCTAGTATCCAGTAGTCAAATAAGGCCATTATCATATAATTTTAGGAAAACATATACAAATAGAATTAAACTGTTTCCAAAACAGCCTTCTTGATAACACTACAGCTCTTCAATAGTTACAAAACAAAAGAAAATGGTAATTAACACCGAATTAACTTAGATGCTATCAAGTATGACGTAGAATTTGTAGTATTATTTTCTCGTAGACGACCGACCGACATACCGAGACTCAGACCAACCTTGGCTAAATTCAAAATCGGAATTGATTGTTCACGTTACTTCTACGCAATTTAATGTTAAAATTTATTATACTACAACAAGAACCAGTCGAACTATTAACAACTAATTAATTCATATAATACGGATGTATTCTGCACATGTTATGTGATAATAAAAAATGTTTTAAGTTTTTTCGTTTTTTAAATAATGTTATGGGATCTGTAGTTACTTAATTAATATTGTGTTATATATAGTTATTTAATGTTATAATAACATAATAACAAAATAACATAATGAATAATTTATATAGTTATAACAAAGAGTCAGGACGGGATTTATTTAAGCAAGTAAATAAATATGTTGGAATATTAACACACAGCACGATCTATTCTTGAGGCTAGTGATACCAGATTGAGATAGTTGATACACCTCACAAATATAACTTTTAATATATACATATAATAAATATAACGTCCATGACTGGAGTATGTACAAACATTTGTGCTTTTTTTTTAATCTCCGCTTAAAGAGCTTAGTACATATGCAACTGACGCTCTGAATATTTGTGCTTATCACGCAATTTAAAGTCTTCAGCTGGATTCCAACCCGCGACCACTGGCACAGCAAGTAGAGACAAGAGTAGTAGAGTTACAGAGCCAAACGTCGTCAAAAATAATGTAAAGTATTTTTATAATTATGTACGAAAATTTAAGGTATTATTTTGCCTTGTAAGCTCATACAATATTCGTCTAAGATTAAGAGCTTTTCGTATAAACAAAAGCAATGTGATCAGGATAAGCTATACAGTTTCAATGTGTGAATACAGTTTAAAGTTGTATACTTAAAAAAAAGTATAAATGAAATTCAATAACAGTTGGCAGTGATTCTGCTTTCTGCGCCAGCGGTCGTGGGTTCGAGTCCCGCTGGGGGTATTCATTCGTTGAGCACGAATGTTTGCACTCCATTTATTTGATCGATGGTGTTTATATTAATAATATTATGTATGTATTTAAAATTTGGTATCCGTAACACAAGCTTCGTAGCTTCACGCGGAACAAGATGGCGCTGTTGTAATAATGCCCCAATTTATTTATTCATTTATTTGTCAATAATTTTAATAACTCTAAGTACGATTTCGTACCGAACACTAGGTAGTTATTGTTCTATTAATAAATATTTTAGTTATTTTCTGCCTTTTCTGCATTACAGCCGAAAATTTCTCACTATTTATTATAATATATAAAACATTTCATTTAAAACTTATAACTAAAACATCTAAAACGCAATTGAACTACCACAAGTTACGTATTATATCTAAGTTTAACTTTTCTTATACTGCTGTGAGGCCTATCAATGGGTTTGTCTGTTTTGATTTTTTATCAATGTAACATAAAAAAATATAGAATCGACGTCACGAGTTCACACCAAACTCGAGAAGGCGTTGGCATCCGCAAAAAGTGGTCAGTTGTAAAAAACCATGTGGGAACGGCCAAGCCATTCCATTAACTAATATTAGATATTAAAATTTAGTCTCTAAACTTGTTTGAATAAATTTCATTACAATGATACAATCACCGTTTGCGGTTAACGATTATAATGTCTCGATATACTCTTTTTATATATTTAAGCAGATTTTTGGTTATGCAGGAAAATTTAAAAATAAATTTCTTATGTTCTTAAATTAGTTCACATTGCATAATAAATGAGCTTTAAGCTCTAGAATTAAGCTTTTAAGTTGACGTATTGTGATCCAACTAGAACGATAGATAAAAGTGTATTTTATAATATGGTTATATAATATTAATATTGCACTTACCTTTAATTTTGAAAAGAATAATATATCAAAATGTCTTAATTGCGCCGACTAGTGACGTGCACTTATCGAAATATTATCGTACACGTTTTTATCGTGGGGTCTCTGAACGGTGCGCCGTGGGAGTGGCGACTCACGTTTAGCTTAGGTTTATATCTCATTCGTCTCATAAATAATACCTTGTTGGCTGTTGCCAATTGCAATGTATCTCTCGAACTATCTTTAATTTTTGTATATAATAGAGATATATAATATACTAGCGATTCCCGACCTATTCTCAACCTACACACAAAATTTCATTAAAATCGGTTAATCCGTTTCGGAGGAGTTCGATAACAAACACTGCGACATGAGATTTTATATAACAATAGAATATAAATTTTCAAACTTTACCATGCTTTCTTACAATAACTAATCTTTGCTCATTTTGCGTTTTATACTATTAAAATTTTGTGGGTTCAATGGACTTGTCATAATTTTACGAACTAAACAAAATGCATAATATTACTTGTCTAATTAAAAAGTGCTTGTTTTTAATTTCAAATTAACAGCTTTTCACTAAATGCATATAAAAGTACCTATACGTACCTTACCTACCTAGTATACGGTACCTTCCACGGTACTAACATCAAAAAAACAATTTTTAATTTTTTTGTTTCTCTGTCTGTTTGTCCGGACGGATCTCTGAAACGATTAAACCGATTTAGACGGGACTTTCACTAGCAGATACCTAATGTTATAAGGACTAACTTAAGCTACTTTTATTTCAAACATTTATTTTAACTCGAGGTACCCGCGGCTTCGCTTGCTCTAAATCTAGGGACGAACCCGAACGAAGCGAGGGTGAGTCGGTAGTATATCAATACAATTGACACGGGCTTGGTATTGGACATAAAGTCGAGATACTCGTAAGTTTACTAAAGAAACTAAACTACGTACTAGCTTTGTAAACTTTATTAAGTATTTTTACATAGTTACACGTTTGAATTAATATTATATAATATTTCAGATGCGCAGGGAATATACCATTTTAACACAATATTGCCTTTTACACATTTAATTCATATAGATAGTCATCGAAGTGACGGGTGACGGCGAGCGCGTTACTTGATGCTGCATCATCAATAACTTCTTTCATTTGATTTGTATTGCACGTACACTACACTACACATTTCGCATTAGAAGTCTTTATACACTGTACTCGACCTTAGCGAATTGATTTTTCTATTCGTATATATCCGAATGAAGATTTTTTGTGTATGTTACGCTATGTTTTCGCCAATTATTTAACTCAAGGGAGGTCTCATATAAATTTCACGAAAAACCTGTATCTATGGATGAAATAAATAGTGTTGCTAATATTAAATAAATGCTTCGACTTCTAAGCCCTCTTAAATAATTGAGAACACAGATATATTGATAATATTTTCTTCTATACATGATAACATTTTTACCCTGTATTTCTGATGTAATAGTTTCTTAAAGTACTAACTAGGTTATGGAATGTAGGTAATAACTATTTTTAAAGAGATTTCATGGAAGACATGCGCAGGCGAAACGACTTTATCGTTTATTTCAAAATTTAAACAGGTCAGTACAATTTTCAACTTTTTTACATGTAATGTATGCTGTACATCCACAATTTTGAAGAACTAGAGAGTGTCTAGAAAGGGCTTTATCAAGAGATCTTGAAACATGTTACGTAAAATCTATAAATAAAAAAAAACATTACTTACAAGTATTATTATAGTTCATACAACTTGTTTAAAAAATATTAGAATGTATATATGTTTCTACTACACGGTTAGAAACTTAAACGAACATAAACGTAAATATATAATTTCTTAAACAAAACAATACAAATACTCTTATAATTTTTCGTTAAAATAACATACCTATTATAAAATTAAGATTGGGGAGAAAATATTTTTTTTATTCTACGAGTAGTATTAAGCATGTTGACAGACAACTATTAGAAGTAATGGATGCTTTCAGTTCTCAGTCTTTTATTGATTGACGATGAATGACGCCTACCTGAACTAACATAGATACATATACCCGATGAACTTGACCTAATAACCCCATACACCAAAACAAAAAGCCCCATTAAAAAAACAAATAAACAGGTATATTGTACCTTATAGGTCATGTGAAAAATATTTAAATAGCTCAGTTCATTGAATAAGGGTTATGCAAATGGGGGTCATTCAATTCGGCCGTTGTACGCCGATGGCACTTGTGTTTGTATGGTAACCGCTTCCGATGTGATTAGTGGTATGGCGTAAGTAAAGGGGTGAAGCGAACTCGCATTTCAATACTAGAGTAAAATAAGGGCATATCTAGGCACAAAAAATACTAGGAAATCACCCCAAGCCCAATGGTAATGAGCTCGCTTGGATAATTGAAGCAAGTTCAATTCCGGGTCTCCCACCTCTGATATTTTTATGAACGAATCATTTATATTTTATAACATAATTATCACTTGTCTTACGGTAAAGAAAAACATCTTAAGAAAACCAAACATGCAGTCTGAGAGAACCTAGCGAGTTTACGAATGTGAAGTCCGCCAATCCGTACTTAGCCAGCGTGGTGGATTATGGCCTGATTCTCTTCTATTATTAGTAGTATAGTATAGTATTGATGGGAGTGTGAAGCTGTGGAACATTAATAAGCGCTCAAAATATTAATAAACTAGCTGACCCGTGCTCACTTCGTTGGGCATAATGTTAATAATGTATACTAATATTTAAAAAACTACTCTTTGTCACTTAAATATAAAAGTTAGACATATGTATGCTGTCGTTGACTTTTTTGTAGGCATTTTTAAGCTCCACATCTTTTCTCTAGAACTCAAAAATATATTTCATGGTTAAGGCAGCGTTCGTAAGAAACGCTTTCATTCGACCGTTTTTTCTCCGATTCACTTTGCAAAACGGACTACCACGTAAAAGCCTTTTTATTTTTCGGTTTTTTATAATATAACCTATGACACTCAGCAATAATGTGGCTTTCTATTGGTGAAAGAATTTTTAAAATCGGTTCAATAGATTCCGAGATTACCCCTTACAATTTAACAAATAGACAAACTTTACTTCTTTATAATATTAGTATAGAGTATAGATTTAAGCTTAGTTTTTTATTTTTCCTGGAACCCACCACGCTTATTTTATTTGACTATTATGATAATTTAATAGTCAAATGCGATCGTCTTCGTGGAACACCATATAATTTAATTTATAGGTTACAATGAATATGTTAAAAAAATATGAAATACTCAAGTATTTCATAATTTTTATATTTTATATAAAAGTATATATTTCATAGAAGTTCATGCTTACTTCTGTCTTTTAGAAAGAACTGTATCTGTAAAAAACTGTTTGTCAAACAGATATCGTATCGTGTATTGGGAAGAATCGTCGATATTTGAACTAACTAATATTCATAGAATTCCTTGAATCCCACTGACACCTGTCTGTTTTTAAAGTAAACTAGTCGGAGCCTCGCGGTTTCATATTTGATATTTTTTTTTTCAATATTTTTCTACTATAGTAAATCTAGAAAACGCAATTTTAATGTTTATTTTTTAACTATTCCGAGAACCTAACACATTTTTTTTAAAAACCTAGGTATGCAGAATACGGGGGGAAATGTGGTCTATAATGATGGACTACCTAACTTACAACACAATGTCGTACAAACTTTCGCACTTCTAACATATATAGCGTGACGTATAGACAGAATCACGTATAACTTACTACACGTACGTACACACGTATAATTTTATAATCATTGTTTATATATTGATTTTTAATATAATTTTATGACAACACCTCATCTTTAATGCTTTGAGCTAGTCATATATCTAGGATAGGTTATAGGAGTTGATAAGAAAGTCGCCGTCCTGTCTGAGTAGACTGTAGGTGTTCGAGGCAATCGATGGCAGATAAACTTACGTTATTAGCCATTGTAATTACTGTGGAAGCAATTAGCGTAACTAGTAATTAGAAGTGATTTACATTTTGGTATCCGTTTAATGTCTTGTCTATTACGAGGAAAAATTGTTAGTTTATTTTTTGTTACTTTGAATGTAAGAAATAGTCTCTAAAACTATTGAACTTATAACTTTAACTAAAATAATATTTTCGTGAAACAATCTGTACTAATATTATAAACCTGAAGAGTTTGTTTGTTTGCTTGTATGTTTGTTTGTTTGTTTGGTTCTGGTCCGTAGTCCGTTTATCGAGAAAGGCTCTATTATATCTCGCTACAACTAATAGGAGAAGAGTATAAATAAAAGATGTTGCAAAAACGGGAGAATAATTTATTTTGATTTTCAGTCTTTAGAACGGGAGCATAGCCGCGGGAAAGGCTAGTTTATTTATAAAGATGAAGCACTAAAGGTACCAGGATAATAAGACAACGAAACGATAACTTCCTTTATTTCTCTTTATATAACTTTAGAGTTAACTGTGTTAAATTTGACCCTAGTCTAGAAAAAAATCTACTAATAATAAAAGGTAACCCCTAATCTGGATACAATGCAGTATGTCTATCTTTATGCTACATATTTTGCGGGATAGTAAAATAGAAAAAAGTTGCAAGGGCTACATACCCCTTTCATAGATCAAAATAAATGAAAAAAAGAATCAAATCATCGACCATCATTCCGATGATAGATGACAAAATTTCTATACTTATCTGAGCTCCTCATCCTCAGCATTAAAAATCTAACTAGTCTATTAACTCTACAGATAATTACAATTTCTTGAATTATATTGAAAAAAGTATATAATATAAATAATAGTAGTTCTAAAGAAACATATCACAGTCTTATCGAGTAGTATAAAATAAAGTAACAAAGGATATAAAAAAATAATTGCTAAAACTGTTTTTCCTTAACATTCTGATATCATCTTTTTGGAGCAAAAAGATTTGAACTATTTAAGAAAACAAGATTGCGGGCAATGACCTCGTCTGCACTTGTACAATTATGTTATACCGATAAAGAGGTTTTTTGTGTTGTTGTATATATATCTATTATGATTACTATAAGTTACGAGTTAGTTACCCTCAATCTAGGTAGAGCAGTGGCTAGCAAGTGCGGCAGCACATCCAGAGGTCTTGGGTTCGAGATCGGGATCAGTCATGTTTATTTATTAAGTATTTTTTTAATATAACATGTATTTATTTAGAATAAAAGAAATTACAAGTAAACTTAACTATACAAAGCAAATGTACACTTAATTATTACTGTACAAGTCGTGTCCGCGTGGAATAGTGGCAAGAATGCTGGCCGCATTCCCCCGCTGAATGGAAATGCCTTTGGGCGAAAAATGAACTAGCTCTCCTGTTACCAGTAGAGGCGCTAAGTCGAGGTGTTATGTCTTTTAAAAAGTGCTTAGCAGCTTAAGCCCCAGAGTTATTAATTAATAGTATTTCTGTTTATTAAGCCTAAGTAACAGTCTGGAATTGGTATGTTGGCGGTGTGTCACATTCACATCACACATGTAAGTCGTTGGTATTGCGCCTTAACTCTCACTGATTGTGTAGAGTAGTCGTCCCATCCAACTATGAGAGTGACAGCAATAGGATGAACTTGTGTCTGCGCGTACACTTGTGCACAATATGTGCTGTGCAGTCTTTATTAGATTGGCTGCCGTAGCCGGAACAATTCGGGAGGACATAATTAAGAAGTAGTAAACATCGTTTCATAGGTTTTACCTTCAATAAGTAAATAAAAAATAAATAATTTAATAGATAATAACAGATTTATGTCATTTTAAACCGTATAAATGGAATAATAGTATTTTAATTTAGTATTTCATTCTAATAAATCGTCTAAAAAGTCTGAATCTAAAAGATTGTTAGACGAATTTATCTAAGAAGGAACAGTCCGTCGGATAAATTTTTAAGTACCTATTGTAGAGTGGCTACAGTCTGAGTGTTGTGTTTTTACGAAATGTTCATTAAGATTTTGCTCAGTAAGTTCAATGTTTTAAGCACCTCAATTATATTTCAAAAATTTCCATTAATATTGTAATACTGTTTAATTTTATAAAATGTACTAAGATGGAACAGTACCTGCTACCCATACCACTGCACCATTACGGTGTTTATTTGGAGATGAAAAAGTGTTAAACATTTAGTCAATTGAATCATTTACATTGACAAGTTAGTGAACTTAAAGCGTTAAGTCAAACACTAAAAAATAAGAGACCCGCCTACAATATAATCAATGTTTATTTGGCGAGTTAATAGGTAGTTAACCGTCATGTGTCATATCTATTATCACGGATGAATAATTGTTACATGTGTGGGGTCGAGACGCTTTTTCGGAGTACCAAAATAGCTCTTGTGAGGTTATTGTTACTGTATTTTAAATATAACTATCTGAAGTGAATGACTTTCATTTATCTATGTCATGAATCATAACATGTTATATGAGTATATGGAATACTTTTCCAGAATTACAAACGTGGCCCTTTAATTGAATAGAAATGCGAAACTACTACGTATATATATAATACGTAACTAGCGGCCCGCTCCGGCTTCGCACGGGTATAAAATATATAGCCTACTGTTATTATATATATAAACCTTCCTCTTCAATCACTCTATCTATTAAAAAAACCGCATCAAAATCCGTTGCGTAGTTTTAAAGATTTTAGCATACATATGGATATAGGGACAGAGAAAGCGACTTTGTTTTAATAGATAGAGTGATTCAAGAGAAAGGTTTATATGCATAACTAGCGGATCCCGCGGCTTTGCCTGTGCTAAATCTAGGAAAAAGCCCAAGCGAAGCGAGGGCGAGTCGCTAGTATTATTATATATTCATATTTTGTATACTGATCTCGCCTTTAGTAATATACGAGTACATCATAGTTCCTAGATTATTAAATACAATTGTACGTTGAGTCGGTATACTTAAAAAGGATTGGTAGCATCTTAAAATATTTTCTTTAAGTGCATTCAGTTGAGAGGCGCGTTGTGTAATTGGTAGGTGAAAGGTTTCTATAAGTTTTTGTAATGGTTTTTGAGTGATGCACTAACACACTCTGGAAGACCGTCGTTACAATACAAATAACGCCGTTAATTATCCAAATAGTTAACCGACGTAGTAACGACAATATTTTTATGTGTACTTAGAGATTCACTTGACCTTTTAGGTGTGTATTTTAGAGAATTAATATTTTTATGAAAAATACCTTTTTAGACGTTTAACGTTGGGAAATATACTAACGGCATACATAAACCTCACTGGACCTCACTGGCAAAGCAAGTACGTACTACCAACTAAAACCAAACGTAACCTACCCTACCTATAGCTTAAGCGTTTACTCACCCACGACGACCCGACAGCAGGTCTACCAAAGCAGACCACAGCAGTCAGCAACCATGTGGTTGCTCCATAAGCCCACTTTGCTATCAGGGAAGTATCTGGAGGAACCCGCAGGGAAAACCGCTCATGGAAATGGCTGATGTGTGTCCCTTGGCTTGCCACGACAAAATATGAGTAATATAATAAGTGCAATTCACTGCATAACTATGCTAAAACATTCGGAAATTGTTTAAAGAAAACGTTTAAACGTATTTTAAATAACGATTAGTAGCACGAACACTACTTATGTATCGCATGTAAGTATGATTAAATTCAAATTCAATAATAATTATGTTTCGAATGTTTTATATTGCGTACATAAAATAATATTTTTTATATAATTTTATATTTAAAATATTATTTTTATGATTAACTAGCGACGCGCCCTCGCTTCCCTCGGGTTCGTCCCTGGATCTAGCGCGAGCGAAACCGTGGGTTCCGCTAGTTATAATATAAACCTTCCTCTTGAATCACTCTATCTATTAAAAAACCGTATTAAATTCCGTTGCGTAGTTTTAAAGATCTAAGCGTACATAGGGACAGATAGACAGCGGGAAGCAACTTTATTTTATTGTACGTAGTGATTATTGAATGATTTTTCAATATATTTTTTTATATTAATCCCAGAATGCTATTTAATTAAAAGCCTGGGTCTGAGTATAGGTTCCTAAAATGAAATATACATTTAATTAAACCTTATTTAACGAGGCTTTTGAAAGCTCTTTTTATCATCGAGAATTTTTAGATGAATGTCAGTCAGTCAGTCTGTAAGGAAGCTGTAATAGGTTTTGAATGCAGTTCGGCTAAGGAGAGCTGGTGGATACTCTCAAATTGCACATTCGAGGTAATGACCGTCGCACTAATCGGGTTCGTTCCCTAGTTGTTTGTAGAACGGTTAGCGTAGTTCTCATAGGAATTATCCAATATGTTAATCCGGATAACTATAACCAACTATAATTACAAAATTTCATCAAAATCCGTCTAGTGGTTTTCTTGTATCGATAATAATGATTATTTCCATAAGATTTTACTAAAAAAATATGTACAGATTCGACTAACTTCAAAATCTATTGTATTATGTATATTACATGTACATAATATTAATGTAGGGCTAAGATTAAATAACAGATACAAGTCGTGGTGAAATTGACCGGTTATTATATCACCATTCTAAAAAGTGCAGCTTTGTGCTCCCATAAGGTAAATAGCGTTAAGGCATTTACGTATACTCCCAGTCCATTATAACTTGCGAAAACATAGCGTTGACAGAAAACGGTCGACCACAGCCGTTTTAATAAAGAATGCTACAAAAAGACTATGTATATATCCATTCGTATGACCTACCGTAATGCATATCAGGTTATTACTTCGCCTTGTTCGGTTAAATATAGGGAAATAAGAAAAAACATATGACAGGTGCTGTCGGTGTACAGGCTGTTTGAAAACGTGCGACAGATCGATTATTTAAATGAGCTTTATTAATAGAATTATGTTGTTATTACGATTAGTATAATAATTATTAAAATTGGCTGTCCCTGAGAAAAAGTATATTATGTAATAGTCAATAATTACATCGACTTTACAATGTTTTAACTTTGCAAGTTTTTTTATAACTCATAGAAGGAAATGGTTGCAAAATTGTTTGATCTTTTTATGTTTTTAATATCATATAATTTTAAATTAAATAAAAAAACTTTTAAAGACATGTATTTTAATTTTTAAACCTTTACCTTTAGATATATCTACTCTAGATGAACCATTCAAAATTCTCTTCGAAAAGGATTTATATCAGCCTACTTCAATAAAGTTTTTGTTAATTTCAATTGGTACACGTGAGTGCTGCTTAGCTCGTAAAGACTATTTGTCAGATTTGAGAAATGTTCTTTCTGAGCTTCTTTCTGTTATTCTACTCTTGACGCGTTAGGAAAAATATGATTAGAGGCATTTTTTACGAGTTAGCGTCTAAATTTTAGCACTTGATAAATATCAATAAAAATAAAAATGATTACAAGCTTTACTTTATTTTTCCGGTGTCAGTAAGTGTCAAATCTTCAATCAAGTTATATTTGACAAACTAAGTGGAAATTTGGTATTCAAGTTTGGTTTTCGCGATTGTACGATGTAGGTCACTTCGCCATTTTTAACCCAATATGACGGATGTTACAAAGAGGTTATTTACCATATTGATGACATTTTATTAAAAGGCATTAGCCAAATTGGCGTCATTGGAAATTCAAAATCCGGTTTTTTAAAGATGGCGATGAACTAAGTTCAAATCAATGTTCAATGTACAGATTTGCTGAAAACGAAACGAAAAAGAATTAATAAGATAAAAGCTTTTATTCAAATGATATAAAAAACAATTTCTTACGTGCCAACATATGTGAGTACACACATATTTTTTGCAAGTAAAATTGTAATTACAATAAGTACACCTTTTAAATTTACTATGGAAGATTCGAGATTAGGAGTCCATACACCGTACACAGCGTGAATTAAGAAAAAAACACAAGCACGATCATCTAAAAAAACCTCTACGATGTTAAAACACACGACTTCCATCTTGTTAACTAATAAAAAAACATTAAAATTTAATTATTTTGCCAATTAAAACACGCTGTATCATGGGGTGTAAGCAACAGGTGGGCTCTCGCGTGCCTCTAACAAAGGTACTGCCGATTTCCTAAATAACTTTAATCGACTTAAGTTTCATCGCAGAGCAACAATGTACCAGCTGCAGTACGAATGAAATTAAAATATATGGTTTTTAAAGGTTATCATAATGGACTGTACGATTAACATTTTATTTTTAAGCTTTTACTATTTATGGATAAACAGCAATTGGTTTTTATCCATAAATAGTAACTTTGCATAATAAAATAAAATTCTGAGTCGAATCCGTAGATTTATAAGTTTTGACAATTTTTATTTAAATAGCCATAATTATCGACACATAGGGCGAATCTATAGTTCTTAGAATTATTGTCTGTCTGTGTCTATCACATCACGGGAAAACCACAAGACACTTTAAGATTAAATTTGGCATGAGAGGTCAATATATACAAAATTGCGTGAACATGTGAAAACACTTTTAACTTACTTCCTAGGGTAGAAAAGGGGTAGTGCGAGAGTGTATCACTAGTTTGCTAAAGATGATGTAAAATAGACAGTAATAGCTTTCAGTTAAAAATATTTTTTATCGACCCTAATTAAAATCAATTCCAGTTGACCAGTAGTCTGTGAATTTTATTAATTTTGAGTGTTCAACGGATCAATAAAGTGTTTTTTTAATATCGTTAGCAAAATTATTGACGTAAGAAAAAATACTTTAAATATTATAGAGGTTATAGTTTTTTATATACATGATAGCTACCACAAAAAGTGAGGTTAGTCAACCAACGCAAATCAGTTCAATAATTTAAAAAAAATACACAAATACTACAAAAATATAATAATTTTCATTAGAAATCCATAATAATAAACCCTATAGCCCCAAAAAGATGTTTTTTTACAATTTTATTCATTTACATAAATCGTAGATTTTAAAATATGTATATATACTAAACATAAAATTAATAATGTCATAACATAGATAGTATCGTAGCTAAATCGATTCACTGAAATATTGCAGCAATCTACTAAGGGCTCGTGCATCAGTGCACCTGCTCTGTGGAATGTTGGAGAAAAAAGTTAAGTTTTTTGGATTCTCCTCTTGGACATCCTATAATGAAGGTGTTGCTAGAATAATGGGCTTAATTAGATGAACTTTATCACAAAAAAGCAGGTGAGCTATAAAAAGTTATCGAAATTAAATGTAATTTGAGGAAAACAATAAATTATTGTGGACATTTCTGTTGGATCGTTTGTTTATCTACTGTAAACGTTCTAAATTATTTTTTTGTTAGAAGTATTTAGCTAAAGGTGCTATTCACTTATAGATTGTACAAAAAAAGTAATGTGAAGACCGCCACCTGTTATTATTGTAACTTTTATTAGTATATTTGTCACAAGCGAGATTCGAACTTGATATCTACCTTATACATTTATAAAGTCTATATAAATATAATTGTACGTTACGAATATTTTCACTATCTTTTGATTATACGAAGTCCGTGCAATTTAGCATTGCGTGTGTGGTCGCGGTAATACTGTATCGGTCAAGCTTAATAAGGGTTTAAAATATTACGCTGTCTTTCTTTTAAAGTTTAACTACTTGCAGATGTTATTTTTTTAAAGTTATTTATGTCTCTACCTCTTAAGTCACAGGTTCGTGTTCCGTTGTGGATTAATTTTGTATATTATCTATATCCTGTATGAAGTAAGTATATCGATACCTTAGTTCGCAAATCGGTTAACTCCTTTTCAATATTTTTTTCAAAGGCTACCAAAATCAAGAAATACAATAATACTTATTATAAATTCGGAACAATATTGTGTTAATAATTAACGTAATATTCTTAATTAATCTAAAAATATCATGTTGTACGGGTTTGTAACACTCATTATTGAAATAATAACGATTTTAGTGGCCCCTTAAAAAGTTCACGTTAACGGAGTTAGCCGATTTGCGAATTAAGGTATCGATATAGACTTTAAACGGTCTTTTCAGTGCGTAATTAATGTAGTATTCAATTACCTACATAATATATATTTTTGTTTATAACCACTACGAACATACGAGACTCTTGCTTTATGGAAAATCCTAAATTTTTTCAAGATAAAAAGTTACTAATCCAACTTCAAACTAAATTTCAACACAATACTAAAATCGAATTTGTACCTCTGGTAGAGTACATTGCCGTTGTATTACAATTGTATAACTAAAACAAAAAATATAGTAATTTAAATATACGAAGCTAATGAGGAAACTAGCACCTGTATGATGAAGGGCGGTTAGCTCCTATCATGAATTAGTGTAAAATGCAAAGGCCAAGGTGTTTGAGATATGACAATATATTATGTTAATAATTAAAACAAAATGTGCATAAGAAATAAAAGGAATGTCGAGGAATTTCTTAGTAATTGCGTACTTTGTTTTACTTTAACTTTAATCATGGTTTTAAAAAGTATTATACAATTTATATTTTTGTAATATTACCTTGATCGAAGAATATTACCTATCGTTAGCTAATATGTAAAAGTCTTGTCTGTCTGTCGTGCTTTCACGCCAAAACTACTGAACCGATTTAAAAATTAAAAAGGAAAACTTTTTAAAATTTGTTTGTAATTAGGTTTTCTGCATAATATATGTAACAAATATTATCAATATTAAAAAAAAACTCAACTAAAATGATATTAACCCATGTCGATAAATAATAGTTACATATTATTATAAATAATACTTACCCATTATCTATAAAAATCATTGTATTAAACTAGGGGTGCGTAAGAACAGTGTTCAATATTTTACTATTAAACTTACTATAGGTAATAACCTAATAATATTTTATTAAAGGTCAGCAAACTCCACAGCAATGTGCATAAAAACAGTACACAACATAAAGTTGTAATTTGCAATATTCTGACATTTAACAAAAGCCATTAACCACAATAGTGGAGGTCCCTGGAAACATGCAAGCATGTGTACGTTAAAAAATTTCACCCTTCTACATCTTTCATATTGACAATTTATTTATAACCTTAAAACTTTACGACTAGAGTACAATTTACGTTTAACTTGACCGCAGATGCGCTTAAAACACCTGCCAATCTGTGCGCGGGCGCAGGTGACTGTTGTTTATATTTTTTTCACCCTTAGAAGCAAGATGGCTCGAGCTTGAACAAGCTAATGACCTGTCTTAGTAACGTTTTAATAAAACGGTAATTGTATTTTTATTAGATTTTACTCCACTTATCAGTAGAATATAAAAAATCGATAAAGAAGTCAAAGGAAAAAAGCTGTGACAACTTGTAGGCAAAATGTCCTAGTTGTATTGATGAGGAAAATAATATCGATTCAGTGATTTTTATTTATCTACTAAGCCTTTCTGGGATTCTAGTCTACTACTCCATAATTGATTATGGTTATTTAACTTATCGAGAATCATACTATAGGTACTACATTTATTTAAATTTACTGTTTCCTACGAATTGAGTTATGTGAATTTCCTCTACTTAGTCGATATATTAAATAATATTATTCAAATACTTCTAATTTCTAAGAAAAAATAGTCACGACTAGAACACTGCTATGTAAAATGACATCATGGTTTTCTATTACATGTCTTAATTTATATTTCCATTATGTTTCTAGTCATGAATTCGTATTATCAAAAAAAAAATCAGTTTTATTATTTTTGTCCGTTTGTCAGTTTATACCCGCTAATCTGTAAAACTCTGTATTTCACTGAAAATCTTTTACTGTTAGTTAGATGACTTAAGAAGGAATTTTTATTTTAGAAAAAGAATCAGGGTTCCGCGCTAAAACTATGAACTTGTGAAAAAATCATTTTTTGGCACGCATTTGGGAGTAGTGACTTACTCTCAATTCCCTATTATTAAAAAAAAAATAGTACAACTATAGTTCTTAGATCAAAAAAACTGAATTATTATTGAAATAATGACATGAAAATATTTTCTAGAGTTCCTGACCTGTTCACATTTAAGCCATAGTATGATGGTGGAGTCAGGTCGCCTTAGCTGCCCCTCACTTAACTTCTGCTCATCCAATATCTCACTAAGCCGGCGACCAGATTTTAACCATACTTCGATTGCTCTGAAACAAACATTTTTCAATAAGTTATTATATACATTGTAGACATACATAAACAAACATAAATTGTGTGCTAGTAAAGTAATAAAATTTTCATTCGCCTTTAACGAGACTTTTGTGGTATTAATTATGGGATGAAACAATTATATATTTGATGTAAATTTCCTAAAAAGAATCCTTAGAAATGATTACAGTCAATGTGAAGTGAGTTTTAAAAATTGAAAGGTTATCTAATTCATTCAAATATGACGTGTATATTTAAAAAAAAGTTATCTCCTTAATACTTTAAGCATTATTATTGAAAAATCCTGTAGTTTATTCTAGTAGAATTATAATTCGTTTAAGCTTTCACGATGGTTTTATATAAGGATATTTAATTTAAGTTTATACAAAAAATATATACTGGTTAATGCTTATATATATTTCTCGATAAAAGCTTCGAATATACATTTGTAAACCTCATTTGGAAGCACAAGACGTTTTTAAATTTGGCGTCCTATCCCTGTAATGGCACTTTAAAAGTCGTAAAAGTGCACTTGAATTAAGCCCACGAGCGTAGACGAGATCTTTCTAGTAGTAACAATCTTAGATACAAAATAAAATGAATAAAAATAACTTTTTTTATATTCCATACATTTTAACTTGTATTTCGTGAAGTCTCTCAGTAGTTCAACTATATATTTCAACTATATATATACTTTGAATTTACTTTTATTAAATAGTACTTATGTATATATTTTTAAACTAAAGCTTGTCTTTTAATTTCATTCAGAACTTAAATTTGTATCGTTAACAATTATTTGGATACTTAATTTTTAAAAAGTCATCATCATATTAGTACTACACTATTGTAAATAATAAAATTTTCCAAAAGATAGCGCTGCCTTACATAATACTAGCGAATTATACCAGCTTCGCTCGGATGCGTCCCTAGATGGGTAAAAGTGGTCCATAAATATAAAGTGGTGTGGTAAAAGTGGTACTTTCTGGTCATAGAAAGTTCATCTAAAGCCTTCCAGAATTTAGTATGACACAGTAACAAACGTACATACATACAAACTTTTATTATGGCAGAATTCCGATTATAATTATAAAACCCACTTGACCGAAGCGAGGGTAAGTCGCTATTTTTGAGTTATAGTTCTAATTAAAATATTCTATAAGGACATATAAAATATGCATAGAAAGGAAAGCGAAACAATGTCGGTAGCTGGAAAATATGTACTCCTATACCGCAACATAAATCAATAAGTAATAACTTGTAATAAAAACTGAGTGCTTAAGGCCAGTGCTAGCCATAAGCCAGACGATAAAAAAGTAACAGGTGGGCCATCGACCTCGCTTACATCATGGTGAAAAAAATGCATCATAACTAGCGTTATTCGGTTCGATTCCCATGTAGCGTTCCTTCATTAATTAACATTATTTGTGTTAAGCTAAGGTTTATTATAAACCGGCTTTATTTGCCGTTAACGTATACTTTTGTTAAATATAGGCCCTATGAATGAAAGTATTTTATAATTGGCCCAAAATTCAATTTATATTATTTAAAGAGTTCCATAGACTCATAAAACAAAATATGTTGACTCCAAATTTACATAAAGTACTAGGGACCCGCTCTCGCTTTGCTTCAGGTCAACCTACATCCGCATGACTTTAACCCCACAGTGTTGATTTATGCTTCAAGTAAAATCAAACTGTTACAACTAATACTCTAGATTACCTCTCATGTAGAACATAATTAGATCAGTCACTGATAGACCTTTGCAATATACATACATACAACGATATAATATCGTAAAATTGACTAATCCTCGGACTTCAATTATACCAATAGGTAACAAACGCTGTTTCTGTTGAACTTCGTCTAAAACCCAAATTTATTCTATCAATATTAAGATAAATTGAAGACCTCCTTAGAAGAAGTCGGTTGACAAACGATATTATTTTAAAATCTCATCTTTCACTTTGACAATTGGCTATATCAGCGTCCGTTCTCTTTGTCCCGCCGTTTAGTCCATTATTTGTCATCCGAAGAAAGGAAATTACTACAATTTCGGCGCGTTCCCAGAACGCTTGAATGACTCTAATTTAGCTGTAGGAATCGTTCATATTAATTAATGATGATTTGTGATTTTTTTAATCATTTAATTTCACTTATATTATGATATAAATTGATTTAACATGCCAAAGGTAATACTTACTGGCAATATTTAAGTAAGTAGGCTTTAATCGTATTATTTCTATAAGATTATAAAATAAAATATATAAAATATAAAATTATGGTAATACTGTCTACTTATTAATTAAAAAAATACCTACATAGAATATCTTCTAAGCTTAAAAACAAATGAACATTAAGTTTATTTTAAAGGTGCTCCCTGCAAAATTTAAAGCTTGTAGCACAAAAAAGGACTTCCATACAAACTTGCGACAGCCCTTAGGCCTTCTTAATCCGGCCCTGTCACAAAATCCGTTTTTAGCGGACGTCTACTAACTATAAACTACCTCCCTGCCAAATTTCATATTTATAATTCAAGCGGTTGTCGATATTTTGTGATGAGTGATTGAAAGAGAGTGATTGACCTTTCGCTTTTATATATAAGTATTTAAATACTAACTTAAATTTTACTAATCCGGGACATATTTGTCCTTAGCTAATATAATACATATATATTTTTTATGAGACGCTATGTTATAGGATATTCCGCTGATAAAAAATGTTTTTACATGAAAGTTTTTTTATCTTGAATTTCTAATCTAAATATTTTTTGTCTTTATTTACGAAAACTATGTGAAGGGACTCTTATATTATCTTTGTATATATACAATATACCTACATACATACATACCTACAAGTAAACCGACCGCCTTCTGAGAAGGAATTTTTTGTTGCTTCTGATAAGAATGTTAACGCAAATTACTGGTTCAAACGTTTGATTACCAAAAAAAACGTTAAATGTCTTGTTAACTTTTAAAAAAGACGATGAGTAATAATTACTTAATAGTATAAGTTGTGAATCTAATATGGTTATAGGATAATATGATTTTAATTAATATCTTTTCAGTAATTTATATTGTATGTATGTATGTATGTATGTATGTATCTATGTATGTATGTATGTAATTATGTATGTAATTATTATATTGTTTTAACTTTTACAAGTGATTCCTCTGTTTTCGCTCAATTTAAGGGGAGGGACTTAATTGATCACCCTCCGGTTATTATGAAAAAATATCGACTATTAAGCTCCAGTGATGTGGGAAGAATAGATAAAGTAATAAGCATATTTAAATACTTATAATATTAACTTCCATATATAAACCTTCCTCTTGAATCGCTCTATCTATTAAAAAAACGCATTAAAATTCGTAGCGTAGTTTTAAAGATCTAAGTACATAGGGACAGACAGACAGCGGGAAGCGACTTTGTTTTATACTATGTAGTGATATACGTAACTACAATTATTAAATGTATTTAAGAATTGATCATTCATAAATTTTTAATTAAAACATCCTCGTGAAACACAGCTTATTACAAAATAATTTTAAACGTGCCGAAATGGCAAACCGTTATCAGGCGATATATTATTGTACAAATGTTTAGGGCAGTGCTTCCCAATATTTTTCGTACACAAAGTTGCTTGTTTTCAGCGATACCGACGTAATTTATTAGACACATACAAGGGTAGCAAATGGGTTGCATAATAAGGTTGGAAATTAGCATAAATTGTAAGTAATCAGATTCAAATATTTAAGTATTTATTTCGCTTGTATTTTTTTTATGAAGCGACTTTAAAAAGGAGGGACTTCTCAATTTTAGCGTACGTTTTTCTTGTATATTTTAGAATAGCTTTTACTTTTTTTTAATGAATGGATTAAGGAGTGTAGTGCCATGCTTGTTACCTTCGGGTAGCAACCGAATGGGCCGGCACGCCCCGTATAGTTCATTAGTACCACTCTCTCACAGAAGACCGGCGTGAAGTGGCAGCTATGCTGTCGCGTTTCGTCCGGTGAGTGAGAGTCCGGGAGGCCCACTCTCCTTCCCCCCTACCTCTTCCCTTCATCCTCCGCCTTCGTTCTCCCCTCCCTCCCACTTCCCTCCCTCCTCCATCCCTCCCTTTCCTGAAAGGCCGGCAACGCATCTGCAAGCCTGGCTTGCAGATGTCCATGGGCGGAGGTGATCACTTCCCATCAGGTGAGCCTCCTGCCCGTTTGCCCCCTTTTTACCATAAAAAAAAAGTTTACATTTACATCCATTCAGACCTTAATCAAAAACATTCTGGTTATGTATCAAAACTATCTAGTTGTAAATTTCTTATAACATTTGTTGGAATATAAATATCTAAATCTCGCGCATTTCTTTTTCTAAATTCGAGGCAAAAATATAGTAGAGAGAAAAATAAGTATATCTATACTGATATGTATATCTATACTATTATAAAGAGAAAATTTTCATTTAAGTTAGTTTGTTTGTAACGGATAAACTAAAAATTCGTAAAACCGATTTAGATGTAGGGTATTAGATGATGGAATTAATTAAGTAATTTAAATATATAATCTGCCGTAAGAAGTTTGACAGCAACTGGGTTAAGTCATGAAGTCATTCATTGGCTGCTTAATGAACGGTTTCCTGTCTTAATCAATGGACGAGACATGTGGCGATATCTCAGTACGAGGGAAGGCTAATTGCCGTGCCATTCATGTTTAGTTTGCCAAATTACTGTATTAACGAAAAAGTAACGTAGATAATACTTTATAACTTTGAAAGGTACACTGACGCTAAATAATTGTTCTACTATTAAAAGCATTTCAACCTTTTTAACGTCCCATTGGGCCTTCCTTCAATATGAGAGACCACAGTTCACGACGCTGGCAAAGTGCGGTTGGCGGACTTCCCGTGTCTATTAAAATTTAGTAACTTCTATAACTATAAGGCATGAAGCTCCCACATAACGTTTGCCTTCATACAAGGAAGTACGCACTTTACGTAAGACTAGTTATAATCATGTTGGAAAATGATTTCCACACGAATATATGCGCTACCCCTACTGTCAAATTAAAAAATAATTTAATCAAAGAAGTTAGGATTTTGCACAATCATAAGTACCTTTAGTAACTATCATTTATCTCTTTTTAACGTTTATGTCTCTCAGTCTATCTGAAAACGCATCTTGAGAAAAGCATTGGACCGATTTTGATGACATTTACTATGATTCTAACTTATTATCTGTGTCAAACTAGCTTTTACTGCGGCAAAACATTTCATCTCTGAATCTACACCATCCGTTAAAACGTTAGCTAGTAGCTTATAAATATATAATAATCGATTTAAATGTCTAAGATACATTACATTGTAATAATGTACAATAAAAACACGTGTTACCATGTAGGTATAGTGTCTTGAAAATTAAAGATCAAAATTGATTAAGTAACAAAAAGCTACGGTCGATGACTTCACAGCCTACTGTGTACAAAAAATTATATCATAGTTTACATGTTGCAACGTTAATGTGTATCTCATAAAATAATAACTGCTCCTTTATTTTGTGGGGTTTAGAGTTGACAGTTGCTTTATAGTGTATATATAGAGATTTTTTTGTGTTGTACGTATGTCATATGTGACGAGTTGTCAAGTCTAAGCAGGGGATAATTGATGATCTGTCACCTACTGAAGGTAGGTGAGGCGGACCGCGTAATGAATGTAACATGTTTATTGTTAGAGTTTAAGCACACATAACGTTTGACCTCTAGTAATTATTTAAAACGATCTCTTCTTTAAGGGTAATGATGAATAGATTTCGTACACCATAGCACATGTAATTTATTTATTTTTCCAAAAAACTAACTTGTTAGCAAGCGGTACATAAGTAATAATAATATTTTAAAATTACTCAAGTGTTCATAATACTGATTTTCGAACATAAGTCAGAGTATATAGTGCCTTTGCATTTCTTCTTAACATTTTAAACCTAAAATTAGAAATTTATTTACTATAAAACGCCATTCTGTCTAAAGCATTCTTGCTTTCCGTTCCATTGATAAAAAATTGCGGTTGGCGATTAAAAAACTGTAACAGGACATTTAAAAGAGCGACTGTGTTGTAAACTGTAACTGTATTCTATATAATTTCTATACATATACTTAAATAGCATAAACCATATCTACAATCTACATATACACAATTTTGACACTTTTTAATGTCTAAAATTACGTGTATATTATAATAAAATACATATTTATAATGCTAAATTGACCTGCCCTCATCGTCATTTCACAATCAATGTGACAACTAAATTACTAAAAGAGACCGCGTCAAAAATTTCCCATTAAAAACTAGTTTAACGAGCCACGAACGGTTAATGATAATTGCATGGTGTGACAAGGCCCACTTGGTCGAAATTAGGAGATGAATGGAATATTATATGGCGAATCACGTCGGTATTTTAGGTGTATTATTTACTTGTTTATAGAAGCTGAACAGTTTTTACAAAATACACTAGCGACTCGCCCTCATATATAACTCGCTATCATAACATATCCCAGATATATTATAACTGTTAGTATAGATTTTTTAGAAAAGAAGATATTTTCTTGCAGTAAAAGTATCCTATATATTCACACGGAAATCAAACTCATCATACCAAATTGCATCAAAATCTGTCCAATGGTTTCTTTGTGATACGGTCAAACACAGGCAAACTAAATAAATGCTTATACATTCGACTAAGTAAGATTATATTATATGTAGGTATAGATTATAGGTGTTGAGAACCAACTGTAAAATCTCAAGGTTTTTTTCACAAGAAAGGTTTCTCTACAAATACTCAAACTCAAAAACAGACAAATATATAATTAATAAATACACACCATGTATATGTGATAAGGTATCTATAATCCATACTTTGTTAATAATAATATAACTATTTAAACTAATTTCTACCTCTTTAATATAATTTTGTAGTATCTCTTAAAAGACTCATGAATATCTTAGTGCGGAATTCTAAAAGTAATCATTTTCATTAATGATATCGTTGAAAGACCAATTCAAAGTATTATAATAATGTACGGTAATTAATAAACTATCCGGACGGCGCATGGGGTCGCGAGTATTATTTTAAAAGATTTGTCTCCGAAATATGAGTGTAATTCCATTGTACTCGGTTTAAACAAATCTTATTGGGTTAAAAGGTTTCGCCTTTATAGGATGTGACAATCCTATCAAGCGTGGAGTCAGCTAGTTAAATGACAGTGCAGCCTTCATCGGTCTATATGAAGAATATGTTCAGATTGGTTAGTCCCTGGTTGTCATTCACCAGGAAAAACAAACGTGTCTAAAAATAGCTCTAGCACAAGATTGGACGATGCACAAGGTACTCGTAGATGAGACTAATTGAGATTTATTCCTCCAGAAGATAGTCAAGAAATGAAAGAAGCAGCAACAAGAAACATATAAGTACGTATACTGACATACATTCAGATAAAGCAGTTGAATTTATAATATATAGGAGTAAGAAGAGTAAAATAATTTAAAAACTCATACAAAAAGTACAAGACATGTATAAAATAAGAATTTTCTTTTATTAAGTTTTATGGTATAATTAATAAAATTTTTAATATCCCTTTTCGCTGTACATAATAAGTTTTATATTTATGAAATAAGTCGTCCGATAAAATTATCGTCCATGTCTAGGAAAAATGTTCAATGAAAACAGTGAAGATAAGCGGAAGCGTAGCACATGTGTTATCGCAGTGTGTGACAATATCGCAGGTGGCCGCCACACTTGTTACTTGCTACTTTGCTATAATTACCTATTCGATATAATCCGAAGGAACGGCTCTAGACATTCTAGGAATCTGACCTATTTGAATATCTAATGAGCATTTATTTCGGTTATTTGCTATTGTTATTGAAGGATTATTTTTTTTAATAAATTCCGGAGATTTCCGAACCTATTTGAATAAAAAATATATTATTATAGAGAAAAATAAACAAAAAAGCTCGTTTGGAGTGAAGTAGTATAAAGAGGCTTATTGATAAACGTAATATTTTCGCTTTGAAATATGAAGTTTGATAATAAATATTGGTTGTACTGGTAGTAGATGTTTATCTGTTAGAAGCTAGTTGCTACTAGGGATTAAAAATAATCAATAGGAAGTTATTATTTAATTATCTTGTTGAATGTAGGATTTTGGCAAACCAATGAAAAACAAAATGAAAATACCGTATGTATTTTACTTTAATAGGTATACATTTTAAAGGGAATATTTTATCAAATATTTGTTGAAATACTCGATCATGTTCATCTTAAGCATGTCCATCTTAGCGATTCAATTAAACCAACAAACTTGTCAATACTACGTGACATTTAAAAGTGACAACAGAAACAAGCGAAGAGCGATCACAATTTTAATTCTTAGTGGTACGAATCGATTTTTAAATTGATTACGTACGTCTCAATATTGACGTCACTATACATAATAAATTTCTGAAACTATAAAAGGAAAAATCTATTGTTTTCGTGCAATCGACCCTCGGACTATAGGCAATGTAACCCAAACATCCAGCAAGAGGTGTTAAGACTTAGAGCTTATTTTCGATTGAGCGATGAATAGTCTGTTATATAACAATTTTACGCCTGTCCGGTCATGTCATTGATAATGAGCGGAAAGGTATTTCGATGTTTTACGGTTATATTGCTTGCTCGCATATCGCGGGATCAAATGTAGGATAGAATAAGTGGGGATGGCAGAGATTTGGCTAATTCATTTGTGTTACCACGTTCGTGTTTGTCGACACTAAAATTTAGTATAAAGCTATTGTTCTTAATTAAATATCTTAATTAAAACCAAAATCTTTGCAATAAAATAGGTGAATTTATTACTTAAAAAAAATAAAATAAAATAAATATACATGATTAGTATTTAGACCTTTTTAACGTCCACCATTGGGCACAGGCCTGATGTTGATGAGGTGATGATAATCAGGCCATAATCGACCACGCTGGCCTAGTACGAGTTAACGGACTTCACCGGTCCTTGATAATTTGGTACGTTCTCTCAGACATGTAGGATTCCTCACGATGTCTTCCTTTGCCGTAAGACAAGGGTTAATCATGTTAAAAATGATTCAAAGATGAAAATATCAAGAGTGGTATATTTAAACTCGCTTCACTCGGTTTCACAAGCTTGCGTGTTACCACTGACATTAAAATTAGTTCGTGAGTATTGTCTCTCGGTAGAACACAAAGGTTGACTAGAAAAAGACCTATAATGTTACCGCCTTTTGTATATTTTATATGGGCAGTAAAAATTAAAAAAAGACAACTATACAATAACGGAAAGATACAAGAATACATTCATACAGTTTTCACGTCTACTCCAATTAAACATAAAACTTTATAAATGATCAGAATAATAATAAAGATTAAATGGTCGTAAAACAGAGAGGAGGCATGCGGCATCATCAAGAAATATTTAATTTAATAGATTTAAAATGACCGTGGTACATTGGCTAGAGGCCCGAGAACGCCATGACATTTGCAGGTAATCGTATAATTACATATATTTATTATTGTAACTGCCGCGGTCCCATAACATGACAATACTGGTCCTAGGTTGTGAATATTCCTAGAAATGTTACAAATTATGGATATTAATGCTATGTAGTCTTGAGTATGCGTTGGGACTTGGGAAGCTTACAATGCTTACAAAATAACTTTAAGTAAACAAATAAAGTAAATATTACTATATTATTAAATTATTATACGATATAGCGAAGCAATTTGTCCATTGCTGGCACGTTTTGAAGCCATTTCAGGCTTTCGATAGGTATATTTGTGGATAACTGGGATATACCGTACGTATTTAGTGTTAATAGTCAGTGGTAGCCCAGCGGTAACGCGTCGCTTGGATAACCGAGTGATGCGGGTTCAAATCCGGGTCTCGCACCTCTGATATTTTCATGTGCGAATCATTTATATCATGATTACCACTTGTCTTACGGTGAAGGAAAACATTGTGAAGAAACCTGCAAGTCAGAGAAAACCTAGCAAGTTTTCGAAAGACATGTGAAGTCCACCAACTCGCACTAGGCCAGCGCGGTGGACTATGGCCTGATCCCCTCGTACTGAGGGAGGCCCACGGGCCTCCCTCAGTACGCCCAGCAGTGGGACTTTAAAAAAAAAGGGCTGATGATTTAGTGTTAATTTGTAAATGGACACAAACATAGGAACATCAATACTTATCTATGTACCTACGTGATGTCAGTATAAATGAGGAAATCTCTATGTAGCTCTTTATTTATACTGTGCAATTACTCAAGCCGTGATACATTATAACACGATATATTTTTAATAAAACTATCTTTTAGTATGTTTTGTAGATTTATTTTTATTTTCTAGACTCGTTACGGTTATACGCGTTCCATAGGACTCCTAGGCCGAAAAATTGCTTTTAATACAGAAGTATAATAATTATGGAGCCATAATAACAATATATTTGTTAGTAATTACGAATTATATTTAATTTCTCGAGGGTATTGTTGAATTAGTTATAATAAAGCACCAGAAAAATAAATTGTCAAAATAACTCGATGAGATTTCTAAACTTCAGAACATTCAGAAGTTTATACGATCTTATATTATAGGGTGAGAGACGTGGCAAACTTTTTACATTTTGATGTTTTTGATGGAATCCATGTTTGTCCCGGGCGGGTTAATGCGCGGTGTCAGATTCCGCCCAACACGAAGTGTCGTAATATGAAGTGGCGATGCGTGGAGACCGGATACTCCATACTTCGTTTTTTTCTACTTTACTATACTACTATACTAAAAGCGTTGAACTATTTGTTAGTAAACTATTTAGCTATGTAATGATAATCCCAGATACGTTTTTACCAGATAATTGAAAATTGATAAAAACTGAGAGAAAAAAAACATATTAAAGTAAAATAAAGAAATAACTAATAAACACAGTTGTACTATCATTGATAATAAAATCATCATCATCATTATTATCAGCCCTTTTTAACGTCCCACTGCTGGGCACGGGTCTACCTCAGTACGAGGGGGATCAGGCCATAGTCCACCGCGCTGGCCTAGTGCGAGTTGGCGGACTTCACATGCATTTCGAAAACTTGTTAGGTTTTCTCAGACATGCAGGTTTCCTCACGATGTTTTCCTTCACCGTAAGACAAGTGGTAATCATGATATAAATGATTCGCACCCGCGAGACCCGGATTTGAACCCGCATCACTCGGTTATCCAAGCGAGCGCGCTTCCACTGGGCTACCACTGTCTTTGATAATATAATAAAAAAATAAAATTTATTAAATAAAGACGACACTTTTCATCATGTCAGCCAACAAGTGGTGTTTGTAATAATAGAGTTATTACAACTTTATGAATCAATGCTTCGAAAGGAAGTGGACAAAACACGTCGCATCATATTTAATACAGACCTACAATTCACGGTGTGTGATTTTATAAACAACATGGGAATGAAAATAAACTGTAGTAGTTACTGTAGTAACTGTGGGAAAGAGATGAGTGTTTCAACTTATACTATCAAAACAATAATACAGCTATCTATTTCCATATTAATTACATCGGCGTTTTTGAAGTTTTTATTCATATTGCTTTTATTACATGCTTTTTTGTATGGCTGGGTATAGGTATTTCTTCAATGAGAGGAATATATTAGTCCACCATAGTCCACCACGCTGGCATGTGTTTGTTTAGCCAACTTCACATTCCTTATACCTACTATTTTCTCTCAGATATACAAAGTTCCGAGACCCAGGTTTGGAACTCGCTTCACTTGGTATCCAAAGGAAGCACGTTACCACTAAGCCTGCCGCTACTACTATAGTGAGAGTACGTACTAATAAGTATATTAATTCCTATAGAGTACAACACATTTTAATAAAAATGTAGTTTTAAATAGTCACTTTATTTGACCTTGTTATATGTACTAATTTATCCTATGAAAAATACTAATAACCTCTGTCCGTTTCTTTAATGCAATCTATCCTTGTCACATTGAAATCAGCTTAGCAGTTTAAGCGTGAGAATGTATAAAACAGATAGACAAAATAACTTTCATATTTTATGTTAAATACGTAGTGCATCCGAGGGCTTCTGTCGTTCCCATTAAACGTAAGAGATTGATCTATGGCTTGATCCTTTCACTTGCCCGCATGCAGTGTTCAATTTCAATTACCCCGCACCTTGAAGGAAAACTGCGTGGGAGTGAGAGGACATGCAAACAACACACAAGAAAGTATAGGTAGGTGAGGGATGGCAACACAAACAAATCGTAGGACCGTAAAAAAGCGCGCCATATGTCGTATGTAGCAGATGGTTGTGACCGCAGCAGTGTTGCCTGATTAGAGATATTTTACCAATAAATTGTGATTTTTGAATGTTTTTTTTTATTTCTACCGTAAGGATAATTTTAACTTTTGTTGTTTTATATTGCAGGTACTTGTGTTGTTTTGTTTTTAAATTATATTAGCGATTGCAAGTTTAAATTTAATAATTTTAACGATATATTACATTATGCATCTCATTCCCTTCCATACAATATCATTCACATACTGACCTGGCAATATAAAAAAAGTGTAATTTATTTACTTTTATACTCAATTTAAAAATAATGCTAAGCAGAAAAAAATCTAGTCTGGGAATAAAGTTTTTACAGCTTAGAACACTACAGGTTGATTTGCTTACGGTGGCGGTTGTCATTTTAAGTGTTTCCAGGAAAGCGAAAGTCGGCGAGGCTTTGTGCGTGGAACAAAGGGTTTGTTTGGTCAAAACAAAAGAATGACATAAAGTGGGTTGAGATTACGAAAGAGGGTTAAGTAAAACATTGTTTGACATGCGATAATTAGAAAAAATACTCAGGAAAATATTCAAGGATATTATTTTATTATGATATTATGTTACTTTATTTATTTACCAGCATTTCCCGCGGCTTCGCACGCGTTCTAAAAACTGGAAACAAAACATTTTTTGCAACATTTTTCATTGATGTTCCGCTCCTATTGATCGTAGCGTAATGTAATATAGCCTATACCTTCCTCGATAAATGGACTATCCAGCACAAAAAGTATTTTTCAATTTGGACCAGTATTTTCTGAGATAAGCGCGTTCAACAAAACAAACAAAAAATCTCTTCAGCTTTATAATATTAGTATAGATTAGTAGCAAAAATTACGTTAGATTAATAGCGTGCTATTGATTTTTTTAAGAGTATACGATAAATTGCTCTTAAGAAGCCTGTCTTGCAAAAATCATGTTATTCCTTTTACTTTATCTGCCTTTACCGTCTTCTCGTATGTACTATTAAAATTATTATAATAAGCCAAGCTGTCCCCAACTGCGTTTTACCATCAAGAATTCCCCGTTTCACCATAAAACGAAAGTATGTCGAATAGTTCTAGCCCCCATAAATATTACCATATGAATTTTATCAATTAGACGGAAAACAAATAAAAAATGAAACGCATACCTTTCTTTAGTGTTACATTGAAAATAGTTAAAAATATTTTTTACTTTTAAGTAATGGCTCACACTTGCCAGGTTACGCCCCTATGGTTGAATGGTTTGATGTTTTATAGTACTTTCTTTTTATATACTTCTGAAATCACTTGGATGGTCCCTAGCTACAGTGCAGTGACCCTACGGGTATAATTAATTTTATTTACTCAGACCGTGGTACCCCAGTGGTAACGCACTCGCTTGGATCACATAGTGATGCGGGGTCAAATCCGGGTCTCGCACCTCTGATTTTCATGTGCGAATTATTTATTTATTTATTTTTATGGTAAAAAGGGGAACGGGCAGGAGGCTCACCTGATGGGAAGTGATCACCTCCGCCCATGGACATCTGCAAGCCTGGCTTGCAGATGATTTGCCGGCCTTCATGATCGAAAACATCGTAAGGAAACCTGCAAGTCTGAGAGAACTTCGTAAGTTTTCTAAAGACATGTGAAGTCTGCCAACCCGCACTTGGACAGCGTGGTGGACTAAGGCCTTAATGCTCTCGATTGAAGGGAGGCCCACAATTAGCACTAGGACGTAAAAAGGTACACATAAATTTTTTTTAAGATCTCTAGTGTTCGATAACATAGCACAAACATTTCATGTGCGTGACGAGCGCAGCGACGGTGCCTCAAATATTAGAAACTGTAAGAAATTTTGGAATTCGATGCGCCAGTTAATCTTTACAATACTAATAATTGATTGTAAAATTTTAATAAAAAATAAATTGACGATAAATTGTTTTATTCAAGAGCAGGCACGCTGACAATTTACGTTTGTAATGATTATGTGTGATTGATTCGTGTCTGTCAAAGATTGCGGATTTCAACGTGCGACGACACGTTTGGCGCAGTTTGTAGTGACCCTTTCCCAGTTTGTACTTTCTTGCGCCAGCGGTCGCGGGTTCGAGTCCCGCTGGGGGCATTCATTTGTTTAACACGAATGTTTGTAATCCAGTCAAGGGTATTTGTATTTAAGATTTATGTGTGTAGTATACCAACTATCTGGTATTTCTAACATAAGCTCGTAGTAGGAACTAGATGGCGCTGTTGTAATAATTTCCCAACATATTTATTTATTTATTATTTATTTATTAAGATGGTTGCTTTTAATTATTAAGATCGCGTTATATAATTAACATATCTAATATCTTTTTATTTTCAATGAAAATAAAGTCAAGTGTTAGATGCATGTTTCTACGTCTAAATATCCAATTGGTCATCGTCTCAAAGTTTCCGTCCATACTATATTTAAACGGTATCACTCTTCGCCTTTCGCTATGTGGGTCAAACGATTTCTTTTGTTTTCATGCGACGCCTGAACGATTAGGATATGGCGGTAGTGAGAGCTAAATGAAGCTTTATAATTATCTTTTTAGCTTATAACATCACTAGCGACTCGCCCTCGCTTCGCTCGGGCTCTTCCCAAAATTTAGCACAGGCAAAGCCGCGGGATCTGCTAGTTATACATATAAACCTTCTTCTTGAATCACTCTATCTATTAAAAAAAACCGCATCAAAATCCGTTGCGTAGTTTTAAAGATTTAAGCATACATAGGGATATAGGGACAGAGAAAGCGACTTTGTTTTATACTACGTAGTGATTATCATTGAATACGCTTAAGTTCTTTTGATTTACTTCATTTCATTCGCTTTTTACTTCATTTTGTATAGGTATGGTATATTTATGCTTCAAAGACACCATTTACGACAAAACAATATATTGATATATTTTCATAAATATATGTTTGTACCTTTAATTGCCTAGATCGTAAAACCTACTAAACTAGGGGAGTCCTTTGCCCAGCAGTGGGACCGTTTGGTCTAACTGTAACTTTGGTCTAATTCTAACTTTATACCAAAATTTAGTGTTTATAGCTTTCATCGCGTACAATTATGTGTACTGCAGCGTCCTTAGTCCCTTCGCTCAAATTAACTAAACATTCCACTGGAACATCGTAACGTGTGTCATATCGGCTGTGTTTTTCCTTTAGTTTTCCTAAAACGAACGCTCCAAAACATTATATTAATAGAAACATAGAATGTTAGAAATATTTCCTGCGCCAGAGGTCGCGGGTTCGAGTCCCGCTGAGGGCATTCGTTTGTTAAACTCTGATGTTAGTAACTCCAGTCATGGGTGTTTATATTTATAATATGTATGTATTTAAATATATGTAGTATATCAACTATCTGGTATCCGTAACACAAACTTCCTTCGTAGCTTAACACGGAACTACATGGCGCTGTGTGCAATAATGTCCCAACATTTTATTTATTTATATTTATTAACTTTGAAAGCTTAGAGTCTAGTACATTCGTATTCGTATTTTAGTAATCGAAAAAATGACTCGTTTCTCATTATATGAACACGACGAAACCTGTGGTTTTAGTTTTTAGGGTAAGTACAATATGTCATAAAATTAAATTTTTTAATGTAGAACACTTGCAGTTAACAGTTTTAAATTTGTTTTAATGTTTATTGCATATAAATGTTGACCCTTCTTTTTAAAACCAACATAAGCGTGAAAGTTATTGTATAGACAATACTAAAATAATTATTTTATTTACATACAGCAATTTTAAAGTAAATGCAGTAACTAAACATAAATTGGTGTAATAAAAAAAATACATAAGCGGTATAATAAAAAATAAAAAAACATTTTACTAACTAACAAGTAATTGCAGTCCTTCCTCAACGAAGGACTTTTAATTAACCTCTTGATTTTGACTACGAATACATATTATGTACGGTTCAACCAGGTTTATATGGATTTATTATTAGGGAACTTTCTGAAGCAAGTGAAACATTGTTAATACCATATTCACCATATTTCTCCTCTATGATCCGAGGCACATAAAACTTCATATGCAACAATATTGCTTGGTAAACTGTTAGATACTACAGTACCGAGATCAAGCCAGAAACAACACTGAATAAGATATTCTACAAAAAATAATTAAAATTCGTTACTTATTTATTACGCCCAAAGAACATAAAAATAAAGATGTTTACTTTTCCATTTATAATATTGGAACGGGTGGAAACTCGTACAGATGTCAGACAAAACCGTGAATTCATATTTAATTAAATCAAATACTCAGCGCAATTATATATGCACTAATTGTCGCAATCACACAGAACATAACATCATCTGTAGAATATGTAAAGATTGATTTAGCAGCTAGATCATGTATATTTAAAACTGGTGACCAATCTTTGCGTGTTCTTGCGACAATTAATTAATTCAGTAATAAAGGCTAAGAAACAAACACTCGAGTTTTAAATTAATTAATTAAATATAATTCGATGACTGTTACTGCGATGGTTATGAGGCACAATAATAAAAAGGGTTAAAAATAACTTTCAAGTGGATGAAAAAACAAAATATCCCTTGTCGTAATTATATAGGTAGTAGGACTTAGTTAGTTTTCGAAAAACATGTGAAGTCTGTCAAATCGCACTTGGCGCGTTGGACTATGGCCGATTCCCACCACATGGAAGGGAGGCCCGTGCCCAGCAGTGACGTTAAAAAGGAATGAATACCTTATGACGTGCAGAAGTACCCTGAGACACTAAAGCTATAGCTTTCTAGGTAAGAAAATGGCATGTCGCCGTCCTTTTCCCCGGTCGTCCTTTAAGGGTCCGGTCGGCGAAGGCATTGACCTATCGTTATTCCACGCGACAAAGGCCTGACAAAATAAGAGACTATCGAACACCACCACTGCGCACTCAGAAATAAGGACTTAATTGAAGGTATGAAGGATAAACTATAACCGTTTAGAGAGGATGTGTTATTAATTAAATATTTACTAACTTAACTTTATAAGCATGCTAAAATATTATCACAAATTGCTAAATATATTCAATAGAAATAATTTAAAAACTTCTACTTTTATTATCTCGTGTAATATTCACTCTGAAAAATTTAAGTAAACTTTTTTATAAACTTTTAATTGTATAGATATCAAGAAAAATATTTGGAGAGTTTAAAGAAAAAAAACTTTCCTTTATACATTTTTTTAATTCACTATGTAACTCGTTTCTTTAAGTTCTTAGAATGTGTATATAGCAAGATTTATCCTTGCTCGGGTCGAGTCAAGGGCCTGGGTTTCAAGGGCACGTAAGACGTCCTGAAAATTGCTGAGTTAAATGGAGCCTTTAATGCGTGCCTCTCAGATGTAGGTCTCTAAGACAGTACGTATAATGTATGTATAACTTTGAAGGTATGTATATAAAATATTCATGACTAAAAACATATTATATTTGGCGATTGAAACAATTAGTCCTTGTGTTCGTATTAAAGTTCATTTTATTTTTTATGTTCCACGGTAAGGTCGGGCTTTCTGTTATGGATAATAGATGGTTGATATACTACACATATATAAGTTTAAATACTGAGACTGGAGTACATACATTTGTGCTCAACAAATGTATGCCCCCAGCGGGACTCGAACCCGCGACCGCTTGCGCAGCAAGTAGGGTCACTACAAACTGCGCCACGCGCGTCGTCAAATATTCCTTTTAATTATACAAAAACATCCTATTTTTCTGACGCTCAAATAGAAGAGGTCGCGTGTAAAAGCCAGTAGTACATATATTTAATAGATGTACAGTGTAGATAAAATCATTTGACTCGTTTTACAAGAAATAGTTCGTAGGAGACTTAGTGGGTAAAAACTGTCATATTTCCAGAGAAAAAGTACCGTTAATTCGATTAGCATAAAGATAACATCGTAGTTGTTTCCCATCGCTTCCTCCAACACAATTAGTGGACGAATGAGAACCGAGTGCGATGAAGACGCGGCGCCCTCGCCTTGCGAACTTTCGTCCTACGCCCTTTGCAAAGAACAGCTTTAGCAGACACGCAATTTTGTAATTGGTAAACAAAGATCAAAACCGTTATTATAATGATAAAATAAAATAAGTTATAATTTTTTTATGTTTAATTATGAACTACACTACGGCATATTAAGTTATTTTACAATTAAGCCACACATGCAAGTAATTTTAAATGTAAACTATCAGTTCTGGAAAATAATAACTCTTGGAAGTCCTATTTTAATTTCTTTTTATATCTTAATAATTTGTATATTTGCATAGGTAATGAGGTATTCTGATTTTCTCAAAGCCTTTCAGTCAAAACATCGAGTTTGGGCAGTTTTTCAGTTTTCAGTTTTTTTACATTAATAATTAATTATCTAACATTATACATATGGGTTTAATTATTTCATACTTTATTACTGAGCAATACGTGGCAATGAAGATTACATGACACTGTGTCTTGTGTATATTATGTATTATCAATTGTGATTACTTACGTACAACAAGAATAAAACCCATTAGCTCAGTTGCTAGTTATTTTAAGGATATCCCAATATTTGGAAAGTCTTACAATTTACTCTATGACCGCTCTGTTCCAGTACGCACGCACTCTGTGGCCTCAGACGCGTCTGGGGCACATTATTGATACGCAAATGAAATACCGACATTGCCCAATGTCGCTTGACTTATTGAACTTCTTCTCATGAAGATAGGTTCGAGTTTCGTATATAATATAATACAATTAAGATGAAATATTTAACCTATCTCGATCTATCTTATCTTACAAAGTTGAGGAAAGTTTGTAAGTTACGTTTAAGATACGAGGTGTTCGTTTTAAATAGTTTTTAAACAGTTCAATATTAATTTGTATGGTTAACATTTAACACACATTGATACTCATATATTTTACTTAATTGGTTTTTCTGTCGCAGCTCTATTACATCTTCACTTTGCTCCTGCAACTTGATAACGACGATTATATTTATAAAACATCACTAGCTTAATTCTCATTCAAACAAAGCCTTATTAATATAATAATAATATAACGTGTAGACAAATCATTCAAATTTTAATTGCTTCTTTATCTTAAAATAATGTTAAAATGTTTATTAATCACCAAAATATGTGAAGTTTCCACGTGAAATTCACATGCCATGACAAATAATCCCAAACATTTTATCATAGGCACTTTAGTGAAAATTGTTAACTTTACGAGCTGAGATTGAGATATAAATAACTCTATCCGAACTATTATAAGGTGGTTAATGCTTTATCGTGTTGGAATCGTTTTGGAAGACAGTTAAAAATTAAAATAAGCGCGGTGTCACATAGTTTCTATTTAATTGGGGGCAGTAGTTAACATCTTATCCATATTATGACAATATAATCTTTAGAGCTAACGTGAATGATTAAGACTTTCTATAAATATGTAATGCTTTTCTTAGCAGAAACCGTTATAATTGTTAGACTGTGCTCTTAGTTTGATATCTCTAAATATAAAACTAAAACTAAAGATATCTAAACAAATAATATAAAAAGGCAAAATTTGTTTGTTTGAACACAATAATATTAGAAACTAGCTGTGCCCGCAACTTCGTTCGCGTGGATGTCGGAACTTAATTAGTATTTTTTAGTGCGAAGCGCTTATCTTCTTATCTATCGAACAATACTGCACGCAGTTGATCTCTAGTTATAGTCCCGTCTAAGTTCGAATACTCGTAGATGGCACTGTTTTAATATTTTACTTCGGAAACACTATTTTTTTTTATTAATTTACATTTTTTATAAGTGGTGAACTGATTACGATGAAACAAAAACCTTAATGTTACTTCAATTTACGCACATATTGTTGTGTATAAAAGTTACGTGAAGTTGTGAGACCAAATGCACATAACCCTAATTTTACTTCTGGAATTTCTCTACTTCTTCACTTTAAACTCAAATATCTTTTGATAGACTGAACCGATTGCAATGAAACAAAAACTAAATGTTACTTCAAGTTACGTTCAATCGTTGTGTATAAAAGTTATCTACATTGCTTTCGTACATTTTACGTGATGCCCGGATAAATAAACAGACAAACCGACAAACAGACAAACAGACAAAAATTCTAAAAATGCTGGAAATGGGTTCTCTTGGTTATCCTTTAACACCCTGGCTATTTTTTTTGTAATTTTTTTTGATGTACAAAAACGACTTTTCTACAGTTTTATTATATGTATAGATTACGAATATCACTGGAAAAATTTTTTTTGCAATTAATATGCCGTTTATTGAGGAAGGCTTAGCGGCTATATTATCATGCTACTACCAAACAGAAAAATAATAATCATAAATATCATCAAAATATATATAGTCTACTTACCATTGAAACGCACCTAGAAACAAATGTCTTAATTTATTTTCACTGTTTTAAAAAACGATTATAATATCATTTGTATTGTACATCTTTAAATATTTACCTAACTCGGTAATCGAAACCGCGATGTCTGTCTTTCAGGAAGTGACTTCACCAGACGCTTTTTTCACCATTTATAAATTTAAATATCCAGTACTTAAAACTAATTAGAGTACAACATGAAACAACTTACTTCACATAATAAGGAGTTCGTTCGCAATAATTTCATCGCATGCCATACATGAGAACATGTAAAATCAATCTTATTTCTTGTGGAATAGAGTTTAATACGCATTAGAAGAACAGTTCAGACGGTCAGCGAACCTCACCTGGCCCTACGCAAATGATCCGAAACAACTAGACGGGCCCTTTGTTGTCTGCCTCGCCTTACTATGAGAATACTACAATGTTTTGAATTGAAAGGAACCGTCACTATAAATACAAGTATAACGGTATACATGTGTATACAAACAATATGAATGAAAGAAGGAACAATGATATTTAAAATGACAGTTTTTTGAAATATCTTTAAACAGGCATTTTTTCATATTAAGTTAATCAAAATTTAGGTTTTACTTTAATTAGAGTGGTATAAACTGTATAATTGGGTAGTAAATTTCAAATTTTCTAAAAAAACGTTTTTTTTCTTCGTTCTAGGTTGCACACGTCGCACCGATCATGAGAAGCGGGTTCAAAACCGAGTTTTGCACCTCTAATATCTTTCACAGACAGATTACCACCTGTGTCTGTGACTACTAGGTCTGAGAGAACTTTAATAGACTTCCGCTTCCGTATACACTAGACCAGCTTACTGACCTGGTCCTCTTCGCGTGCCTTGGGATCACCCCTAGCAGTGTGATGTATAAAAGGCTGAGTAATGATGACGATAAAAATGGTAGGCGCTACTTTTTATAGTCCGATATTTTCTATAGACGAGATAACTTGTAAATTAGCAATATAATATAGTACCCTATTAGTTTAAATTTAATTTATTTGTTGAAAAGTTATACTGAGCAATGCTTTTTTTTGTTTTTAGCGTCTAATTATTTGAAAAAGTAATTAAATTGTGTTTCTTATATACATATTATAGACAAACTTTCTCAATGCTTGGAACTTGGGAGTGATCCGTAATAAACGCATTTATAATGATATTCACATCGTGTCGCCGAGGGCCGCCGATTTATGGCCACATCGATTCCTCGTTTGGGTACAGCTATTAAAATAGCGAACAAAAAATGTATTATTTATAGGTATACAAAAATATATTATAAATGACGAAAAATATATATTATAGTACAACTGTTTTACAGCTAATTGACGAAAACGACCTATACAGATAAATAAAGCAGAATTGTCTGTTTGTAACGACAAAATATCAGTTTTTTACTTAAGGGTAATTTCGCTCAGAAAAAAAACATATTTTGGGTCGTACTCGAGCGAAGCGATGGTAAGTCTGTTATAAATACCAGATGGGAACGATATAGCGAACTGAAATACACATGTATATATTTGAATTTTGTTAAACGATTTTGAACATAGAAGAGAAGTTTTAAGCAATTGTATATTTAGTAAAAAAAGTGACACTTAATTTATTTTGTGATTATATTTAATGTATACATCTAGTTTTAATTTATACTTTCTATATTACTTCTATATACTGTTAATTTATAAACGGCAATAGGTCACAAAATAATGGTGAACATGAATCGTAAAGGAAATATAGCAAACAAGTAGGTACCTATCTAGTTGTAGGTACCTATAGCTTTAGTTTCACTATATTGCTGTCGTAAATACGTTATTTATTATACTTGCATTGTACTAAGATTACGTTGCCTACATTTTTTGTAAGA
This sequence comes from Boloria selene, assembly GCA_905231865.2. NCBI lineage: Eukaryota > Metazoa > Arthropoda > Insecta > Lepidoptera > Nymphalidae > Boloria > Boloria selene. Next base: position 2,636,072 of record HG993145.1, read on the forward strand.
CGCTAATTTAGTAGCTTCGCGTGTCGCGAAAATATCTTCACGACTGCGGATTAGGGGCAGGCGCGGGGATAAGGGCTATACTGCGTGAAGTATGAGTGGAATTTAAAAACGCCATTGACGGCTTCTTTAATGTCTGGACTGTAGTATCATGCCTTACAAGTTGTTCCCTTGATAATTCAGGTCCTTAACCGCATTTTTTATAATAAGTATATACATAAAAACAGGTTGTTTCTGTGTGTATCACGTTACTCTTGTTAAAGGAAGCGTAGTATTTTTTTTAAATATCTATTTAACAGGAAAACAAATATAGTCATAATCAAAAAAAAAATTGCGCAATTTTTTTTATGATAAATTGAAATGAATATTGGGTACTTAATGAGAAAGAGACTTTTTCCTTATATTTAGGCAACGCTTAATATTGTTTTATCACTCGCAAAATTGAAATAAATTGTATAATTAAATATGTAATGTAAAAAATAAATTGAAAGAAAAATATTACCCTCCTTCAGCAGTTGGATAAAACCCACTCAAATTCTATTTTTCGTCGTTATAGATTGAGTTCGACATATTATACGAGTACATACATTATACGCCATCCCTCTTAAAATAGGTTACAATGGTTCTCAGGTTACTGTATTTATAAATCGTGTATTCAGCCCTTTTTAACGTCCCACTGTTGGGCGCGGGCCTCCCTCAGTACGAGAGGCATCGGGCCAAAGACCATCGCGCTGGCCTAGTACGAGTTGGCGGACTTCTCATATCTTTCGAAAACGACGTTGGAAACTTTCCTCATGATGTTTTCCCTCACCGTAAGACAAGTGGTAATCGTGTTAGAAATTATTCGCATGTGAAAATAACAGAGGTGCGAGACCCGGATTTGAACCCGCATCACTCGGATATCCGCGAGCGCGTTACTACTGGGCTACTAGTGTCTATCATTATTATAAATCGTATCTAAGATATATTATAATCAAAACACTTTTAATTAGAAGCGTACGTACTTTCAAACGTTCCGTGGCTTATGTCGCAGAAACGAATTAGGGTTCCTCAACCCAAAGGGCGTCAATATTGTGTGAAGTGTGAGTGGAATTTTAAAACGTTGCCTTAGATCTAATACTGTTTTGCTGTTCTTCCATTTTGGAGATATTATCTGGGCGATTTTGATGTTTACCAATGTAATTTTAGTCTTATAATTCGATATTTTTTTTAAGCTTTCATACTGAAATATTTAAATTTAAAAAAGGTATATTAATTATATATCTGAGAGTTTTAAAAAACTTCTTAGGTAGTGATCATGTCCTCATGTATGTTCAAAATTACATTACTTTAATTTTTTGTAATAGAGCAATTTAGATGATTTTATGATAAATAGTCCCATTGAAATATTCATATAATTTTCTTTCAAATTCAGTTATAAATAGAAACTTGTAGTGAATAAGAAGTAATATGAAGAGTAAAAGTAAGGCAGACATATGCTGTATAATGTATATTGTAAGTATGTTCTCACCCCTACACTTCGTAAACTTCCGTTTTCTTCCGTTCACACGGAACCCTAAAAAGAGTCTTTAATATAGACGCTATTATCGCTTCATATTCTAGTCATAATTTAATATGAAACAGTTTCGCCATTATAGAAAGGGAAACGAATGTTTTAAATTTATAGTTTTGCAGAGACACATGTCACCATGTCTAGATGTGATCGTGACGCATGACGTGGGCGCGGCTTTATGGACGAATCGAAATAGCCTCCGAACGCAGACTTGAGACATTAATTGTATTAAAAGCCTTATCTTATATAATATTATAAAATTTTACATTTTCTAATGAAAAAATATGTTTTAATAGCAATTTAAAATAGTATTATTACTTAAACTGTAGATGGCGATGTAACAAAGCCATTACCCATATGTAAGCTACCCATATGTAAGCTACCAATATATAAGCTCGAATGATTATATAATGTACAGATTATACCAACATATACATAGACATACTTCTATTAATACCTCATATTTCATTGCTAAATAAAAAAGTTTTCTCTAGAAATTTTAACTAAGTCCAAAAAAATGCAATAAGTAAAGTTTCTATTTGTTATTGCGAATGTGTGTCGCTTAGTAATAAAATTACAGTTCACGACCTTGACCTTGTTGAGAGAAGAGCTTAATGTAATATAGACCAATTTAGTTTAAATATTGCCACATCACTTAACTACTACTGGCAGGGTTTTAGCATGTCTTAGCTATTGTCTGCGCACTCGCGAGGTACACGGAAGCTATTTATACGCTAGCAACACCAAAACGTATAGAATTAAATTATTCTGTGGATAGGTCAGTTAGTGCTCTTTATGTGCCAATAAAATATATAAAAGAATGATGATAAAACTATTTTAAATAAACTGCCATTGGTTTACTAACGTTGTCTCTATAAATGTCTGAAAGATATACGGTGGCTGTTCTCGAAAAAATCTTTTATTTTTGTGTCCAATTTTTTATTGTTCCTATTGAATGAACAATCATTCTCACATTCGGCTGCAGATACATAGGTCCTGAGTTCTAGTCCTGGATTGGGACATGTTAGTATGCCTCGGCGAGAGCTTTAAGTCGTTTAACAAGCACACGACAGCTTTCTTGCTTGATCTCTCTCTGGTCTTGATGAAGTCTCGAGCTTGAATGTTAAAATGATATAGAGTACCTTCATGACTGAACATAAACTATATTATCTCCTGCTATCTAAAAGTGAATTATGGGTGTTTTCTTACATTTGTATTGGTGTATTCAAAACGTTGAGAACCTAAAATCTGTTTTAATTCATTTTAGCATGATTTTCTAATACCTATGCCATACATTTTAAGGCAAATCGGTATAAAAAAACTTGTTATATGATAAAATTACTAACATAAAAACAATATACTTATCATTTATTTAATTCAAAAGCTATCAACTCACTACTATTAATATCAACTACAACTAAATGGTATTATGAAGCCTTTCATTTTATGAAATTACAAAAATGAAATAATAGAAGAGTCTTAGAAAGCAGCGCAGAAACAAGTTTCCTCACTTGTTTTAAAATAGCAAAATAAAATATGACGATGGAGGCATATACAAAAATGGAACGGGAAAGATTTTAGTTTCGCTTCAACAGACAGTTTTACGTTGTGAAGATAATCTAATGTACTTTTAAATAATATTTTATGCATATTTTGTAACACTGTAAGTAGCATGTGTAAGGCTCTACATTTAAGATGCTTATAACAAACTCAGCTTATATTTCAAATTGGGATATTCAGGTGGTTTCCTGTAGTAATAAATGTTATGAGTACTTTCAGTTATACTAAAAACCTACATAAAAAATGTACATAGAAAAAGATGTATAAAGTTCGGAGGCGGCTTTTTCAATATAGATTATTTAAATTATCTCAAGAATGCTTTAGAAAAAGATAGTACCTGACCTAACCTATCAGTTACTTTATTCTTTTATATACTAGGTTAATTGGTTGTTTTTAATTATATTGTTTCTTTTAAAATGTCACAGAAAAGATTTTTAAAGTTTTGAAAAATTTAAATCTAATACGAGTATGTTGATTATAATAATTAATTGAGCCGAGAGATAAAAGTGATTTCAATTACTGTAAATTTACTAGTTATGGGTTTTTAAAGGATATTAAGGAGTCACGATAAATTTTCCTAGTGGTTTATAATCTGACTTAAAGGCGCAAAATAGTTAATTTTATAGACTATTTCCTACACGTACGTACTTTTAAAATTCTACTTCAAGAGCTCTGGACAATATTGCTAGAAAAGATAATGCTCTAATAGCTATCTTCAACATAATGTTAAGAAACGTATGAAAACGGCGCATCGTAAAGTTACGTAGTAAACTGTTTTTTTATTAGCAATATCGATTTTAGAAAGTCACTGAGTCTAACTAAATATGGACCATGAGTCAGTGCTTTTAAATCAATATAAACCTGCCTAATTAACAAAATGTTGGCTTCCATTTATCTCATCGCACATACCATTACATTTTTTAACAAGTACATATCAAATACTCGGCCCAAAATAAATTGGGGTCGTAAAATGTAACGCTTAGATATGTTTATTTTTGGGAGTAATAAAGAAAACTTCAAATAATTATAAAGTTGTCTAAAACGATGTATGTTAATTCGATCTTCATCCATCCAAACGGTGTTAATTCACGTCAAGAAACTTATAAAATAAAACAAGTGAGTGTAATTTATTTCCCCTAGAATCATGGCAACACTTATCATACTGCATGGATGTGCACAGTTAATTGTATAATATTAATTTTAGTTATGCTGTTAACGGATTCGTTAAGCATAGAGGTACTCGTAGAAAACGGAAGTCATAAGAAATTAACGAATAAAAAAAATAACGGCTTCGGTTTCAGTTTAAAAACAGGTACTCTGATACACTTAGTTCAAATTGCTAAGCTTGTTTAATGACTTTAATTAGTAGCAAAACTTAGTAGAAATAAATAAATGAAATAGTCATAAATTCTAGTTTTTATCAGATGTTCAGTCACTTTAACACCTCTTTGCTGGGCACACGCCTATTTTGGATGTAAGGGGGATCAGGCTGTAGTCTACCGCGCTTTGCACGGTCAAGTGCGAGTTGGCGGACTTTCAGAAACTTGCTAGGGTTAATCAAACACAGAGGTAGGCTTCCTCACGACATTTTTCTTTAACATAAGACACGAAAATATTAGATGTTCAAGAACCAGGTCTTTAAGTTAAGTATGTTGCAATAAGTTTTCTAGCGGGAAACTATTTCTACTCTATTGGTAATAATAAATTAAGTACTTTATAAAATATTACTTAAAATCACAAAAAATATTTACAAGATTAAGATGATTTTACAAACTTAAAAAGCAAAACCTTTTTTGTATTAACAAAATTCGATCCAAATCGTAGAGCCGTTTCCTAAATACACGAATAATAGATAAATATGATTGAAGTATCAGTAGACAGCGAGTGAGTCGTGAGTAATGTAATATAGTAATAGATTGATGTTATTTTTATTATTTTAACTTGTCCTAGATTATTTTTGAAGGTAACCCTTATTCTTTTACATACTTTACTATGACGGAATATCAAAACGCATTAAAATATGATATAAAGATGCGACATCGCCTGTAACTGACGGATATAAAATGCAGATCAAACGAACACGCAGTAGGCGGGTACATTTCGAATTTAGGGTAATGATTATATTGAAATAAAAATATACTTAAATATAGTTGACATGCGATGTAGCTATTATATAAAACTTGTATGAATTAAGATTTTAATTTGTTTTTTTTTATATTCTTACAAATGACGTGTGACTACGGTTTAAAGAAACTGTCAACTCTAGTTTATAATCTTATAGTCTATAATTATTTTTTGATTGTTTGACATACATTTTGGCAATGTTTTTTATTTGGCTTCTAAATATTTGGGAGACCTATTCGATGCAGATTTTTAGTTTTTACTTTATTTCGTAATGATAAATGTACATAACATAGGCAATACATAATGTGTTTATATTACATCCATTACCTATATTTTCGAAATCTATTCATCAACATAATTCTTTAAACATTATACATGATCTCAAATGCGAATCAAAGAATAAGCAGCCATTTTGATTTTCCGAACGATACTTCAATTATTAAGATTCGACAATGGGTTTTTGAGATATGCCATAGCACGTAGCTTTTGGGAATGAGAACCCTTTTCGTTAATCCATAGTAATAAAAGAAATATGTATACACGGAACAATTACTGTGTAAGAGACATCATGATATATGTAAGTTAAACTAATTATGTAAATGGACTTATTATTAGGTTTAGAATATTACATAAAAGCTATATAATACATATCCACTGTGACTAACTGTCAGCATCGCGAGTCGCCACGCGGCGCTATTCCTGTCCGTCGCGTCGTTGCGTAGGGAAATTCCGCTTGGCCCATTCACAGATAAGGCCCGCCGCCCACTGGACGAATGAATAAAGCACATGAGCGCTAACTCGTGATATACTATAAAAATAGGATTCTAGGTTGGATTTCAAATGGTTATTAATATTATACTAGCGTTGCATCACGGCTTCGCTCGCAGTTTAATTTTATTACTCCACTGCTTTTCACATTTATCATATTTTCCATCGCCGTAGGAAGTATATTTATTTATGAAATTAGAAGAGTCAAGATTTTCTATTAGAAAAATTATTTGCAGTCACTGTAATTAAATTTAATGTTTTTATTCATACAAGTTTACAATTACATTTTTTTATATTGATCTTTAATCAACCTACAGAATATCTTGTTTATAGTATTCATAATTTTTGGATTTGATTTGAATTGATGTAAATATTTCTTGATATTAATGAAAAAAAATCTTAATAGAGTAAAATATTTATATACATGTAGATATGTAACATCAGTGAATTATTTAAAAAGGTAAAACAAATGTGAGTTCATCATTATTATATGAACCGTTAAAAGTTAATAAGTAGACTATGGATGACCCATATTATATAGTTAGCATACACAAGATATGCAAATTCTAAAGCCTTCGCACTTTCAAATTTATATTAGGATATTCATAAAACCACGCAGTTTTATAATACATACGTGCACCGTCGCTTATATTTAATATGTATGAATAACCAGAATCGTGCTTCACAATAGATTTGAAAATTTTTCGTGACTAGCAGTGATAATGTCATAGTGCTAGTTTGTTGCTAACTGAAAAGTGGTCAGTGGGTTGCTTCGAAACTGATTTTTACCGATTGAACCTTTGCCTCCTGACGTCGAAGGCCACTTTGTAACCATTACGTTTACATACAAACGAGATGACGTGCTCGGGTTTTAAATTAAGATTGTAAGTGTAAAAAGTTTATGGTGGCAATTTTGGGGTGAAGTATAGACGTACACAAAAGCTTTTAAACTTTCAAACAGCTTAGAAAATTTTATATTCGGCTACAAGTTTTCCGCGTTGTAAGATTCCGTATAAGGAGCGAATTGGTTGTGATTTTTACTAATATTATAATTTTATCACTACATAATATAAAACAAAGTTGCTTCCCACTGTCCCGCTGTCTGTCTGTATGCTTAGATCTTTAAAACTACGCGACGGGTTTTTAATAGATAGAGTGATTCAAGAGGAAGGTTTATGTATATAACTAGCGAAAGCGGCGGCTTCGCTTGCGATAGCTATATATAGATCTTATTATATTATTAGCATAAAAGAACAATACTAAAAACTGTCACACATAAATCTAATTATCAATTAATTCAATGAATCGTATATCGCGTTCGCGCCATTACGATAAAAGTATAGTTGTTCTTGTTGTTTTTTAAAATGTATCCGCATTCCCCAATAGGGAAAGGCAAAGGACTATGGTCCATACAGCCTACTAAAAAGCATAGTCAACTTGACAGTTCGGTCACAGATTATTAAATATAAAAATAATGAGCTTATTCTTATTCGGCCTCTCCTGACATTCTGACGGCCTCGTCAGAAAGAACAAGAGCTTTATAGCATTTTAGGCTCCAGCAGTATCAACATCCAGATTATCTGCACACAAAGTTATCATTAATTCACTTTGGTCTGAACCTGAGAAGTTACAAGCAAAAAGTCAATTACAATGTTCCATAGTATTGTATACCAAGTAGCAAATATCTTTAAAAAAAAGGTTGCACGTTCAGAAGGATAGACATTTCAAACACAGGGTATTAATTACACAGGTATTAACACAAACTTAGATATAACACATTAAGATCTAGCATACTTACAAGACTAGACATAACACATCAAGGTCTAGCATAACACAAGACTAGACATAACTCATCAAGGTCTAGTATACACTCAAGAATAGACATAACACATTAAGGTCTACTATACTTACAAGACTAGACATAACACTTCAAGGTCTAGTATACACTCAAGAGTAGACATAACACATCAAGGTCTACTATACACAAGACTAGACATAACTCATCAAGGTCTAGTATACACTCAAGAGTAGACATAACACATCAAGGTCTACTATACACAAGACTAGACATAACTCATCAAGGTCTAGTATACACTCAAGAGTAGACATAACACATCAAGGTCTACTATACACAAGACTAGACATAACTCATTAAGGTCTAGTATAACACACAAGAGTAGACATAACACATCAAGGTCTACTATACACAAGACTAGACATAACTCATCAAGGTCTAGTATAACACACAAGAGTAGACATAACACATCAAGGTCTACTATACACAAGACTAGACATAACTCATCAAGGTCTAGTATAACACACAAGAGTAGACATAACACATCAAGGTCTACTATACACAAGACTAGACATAACTCATCAAGGTCTAGTATAACACACAAGAGTAGACATAACACATCAAGGTCTACTATACACAAGACTAGACATAACTCATCAAGGTCTAGTATAACACACAAGAGTAGACATAACACATCAAGGTCTACTATACAAAAGACTAGACATAATAAAACAAGGTCTAGTATACACACAAGACTAGACATAACATATAAAGGTCTAGTATTCAAGAAAGATGATGTTACTTACTAGCAAAGAAAGCAGTACATTCATTAGGAGTCCAGTACTCCTTCTAAGGCACCACAGGTTGTAACTCAGCAACAGCATCAGTCAGCTCTCTATTGACTCTTGCCAAGTTATAAGAGTCACTCATACCAAGATACAATTTTCCTTTGAATTTCTCGTTGTTACTATGTAAATCAGAAAAATCGTTAACATGAAATTCTTTAAATAACGTAAACCACTTACGTCCCTTATTGATGTACTCATTCTGCTACTTTTAACACCCGGCCGTCCCTTGCCTGGATAACTCCCGCAAGTATTAGCGATTAGTAAGATATAACTGATGATATGGGTTTCATAGCGCACGATGAAGAGTTAACAACTAAGGATAGACTCGTATAGTCTCATCATATGCACTGCTGTACATTCAACTTCAGTAGTGTAGTGCCTAATTCAACATAATAATTGTTAGTTGACGCCATGATCAATGACTTATCTTTTAACCAAATAACAATAAGTTGTCAAGATTCAATTCCGAATTACGTGAATTACGTGAAATATTTAAAGATCGCTATTGAGTAAAGCGGCAGTAAGATCTTCGGCATTGTGCACGCTTTCCTTTATACATTATCACAGTTATGTACTTACACCGCAATATGAACTTATACTTTTTCACTAAAAATACGTAACAATAACCAAAAATTCTCAAAAGGTGAAGTGGGCAATCCCAATTCTGATATTAGCATAAAAGAACAATACTAAAAACTGTCACACATAAATCTAATTATCAATTAATTCAATGAATCGTATATCGCGTTCGCGCCATTACGATAAAAGTATAGTTGTTCTTGTTGTTTTTTAAAATGTATCCGCATTCCCCAATAGGGAAAGGCAAAGGACTATGGTCCATACAGCCTACTAAAAAGCATAGTCAACTTGACAGTTCGGTCACAGATTATTAAATATAAAAATAATGAGCTTATTCTTATTATATATTATTTTAAAATTTTTGTCTGTCAGTCTGTCTCTTCCGGCTAATGTCTGATTCGGCTGGACTGATTATGAAGGGACTTTCACTTGCAGTTAGCTAATGTTATAAGGCGTACTATTTAACCGACTTCAAAAAAGGAGGAGTTAAAATTTTTATTTATTTTAACGAGCGGAATTCGTGGCTTCACTAACGCTAAACTTAGGGACGAACCCGAGCGAAGCGAGGGTGAGTCGCTAGTACATTCTAATTTCGTGAAATTACAATTAATTCCATTAAATCTAAAAGTTTTTATTTTATACTGTTACTTACAAAGTTAGTCAAAGTGGCGGTAATAATAATATTTTAGGCTTGTCGACAGTGCAAAGAGCTTTTAGATAAAAATAGTTAAATAATTGATCGTATGCGAGTTGGATTCACTGAGACTTTTATAACAGAGCAAAAATAAAACTCAAGCTCAAATATAAATATTTCGACGTGTTTTAAAATAAAGTCCATAAGCTTGAAAGGGGACTCGGAAAAAGCTCGAGCTATAATTAATTTGCAAGTAAAAAGTGTACAATATGTTGACCCGGGTTATCAACATACCTTTCGTGAATCGATCTAGTAGTATTCTCGTGATAAGGTCTCAGTCAGACAGAATGACAAAGGCGATGATCTCAAAACTATAGGTTTTGACTCTATGATTATAATAGTGACTATTTCAATAAGATTTAATGTACAAGTATGTAGTGTCAGCAATCATATGGCACGAGGAAAAAAATTCGAAATGTTGCGTACAAAAAATAGTGGAGTTAATTTCTAAATCTATTATTTTTTTTAATTATAATATACATATTTTTATATATTAAACGTTTACACACAACATCTTCATATTATTACTTACGTTGTTTTTTTTTTTGATACACGTAACAAAAATTCGCAGGAAAATAAGATTTTTTTTAACGCCAACCTTAAGACGTTTTTAAACTAATTACAAATGGAAGACAATTTTCTTGCATATTTTGTGTACATGTTCTTCATTACTATACTACAAAGTTTTTATTCTTTACAGTATAAGTGTAGAGTCGATTTTACGAACGTCTGTATGTGCATCGAATAGTACTGTAGCTGCTTCAGTCTATATGGGATAGTCAGTCAATCAGTACTCACCCAATGTTTTACTGTGGGCGAAAATAAAATTGGAATCTTGCCGATGTCCTGTACAACTTTAGTATATGTTTGAGCTAAGTCTAGGTTTTTATTAGGTCTAATAAATTTCTCATCACATTTAAAATTCCACTTGAAAATATAGTGTGTAGGCAAATCTTGTTTGAAAATGAACCAAATGGCATGAATACTAAAATTTTTCAGACCAACAAATATACTAACTTTTGTAAATAATATATATATATATTTTTTGTCTGTTTTTTAAGAATAACTCTATACCTACTTATTAGTTTTATTATCAAAATAACATGCTCTTATAAAAAAAATAACAATTCCTTTTTGTTTCTCGTTCTATCAGCCAATTAGTAGGCTTTTCCCCGAAAAAGCTGGACATATTTTGACTGGACTTTCACTGATGATCATGATCACACTCAGGCAGATGCTGCTGCTATAAGGAGTAACTTAGGCTTTTATTAACTTAATTTTAGTAAAAGTATTAAGGTTCCGCTCAAAAACAACTAAAACTCCCCTAAAGACACATCCGGTAAACCAAGGTAAGTCGCTAGGTTTATCTTGAAAACCCAATGCGTGTGAACTTTTTATAAATGAGGACGTTATTAGTAGTAACAAATTGCTGTTTTTCTCTCACACAAAATAAAACTTTAAAAGTTTTGAAATTATCAAATATATTATACATAGTATGACAGTATTATTCGTTTTTCTAAATAAAGGGCCTCTAATATTTTTAGGTTACTGACATAAGTGTATTAGGATAAGATATAATATATTTTTATTTTTTTTTCCACTTCAGTGTGGGTTTTTCCTGTAACCAATAATGAAACTAAATTGAATATGATATTTTATTGCACAAAAAGGCTACACAGCTTCGTAAAGAATTGTGGTACTCACTTCTTTCTGAAGTCGTTTTAAAACGTGAATAAGATATTATATAATACTTTATAGTGTTTTAATAGTAAATAACTAACTTTTAACATTAAATAACTTTTAACTTTTAACATTAAATAACTTTTTCTCCTTCGAAGTTCTTAAGAATTTTTTGTAGGTTCGTCTTAGAAATATTTTCACGGTGCTACACGACTCTTATACTCGTAGATAGACGCAGAAAAGATCGCAATAAACGGATAGAATCTCAGTTGAATTCTAATATTAAGGTAAAACACAGAGGAAGCAATATATTACATTTTTATTATTTATAAGATATCTACGAACACATAATATGTAAGTAGGTACATCCATAAGATTAGATGACGTCTGATTTTATAATTTTAACTAAATAAGCAAAAAAATCAATCATCAAGTGCGAGGTAGACGAACTATTTAGGTTATTATATTTTTGTTTTATGTATATAATATCTACTTTATAGAGATCCCTAAGGAATATTAATCTGCACTTAACTTTTATTTGGTCACTATTAAAAGTATATACATGAGACACGTTTTTTGATTACTTTGTAAACTTAGTAATATAATTAGAAAACTTAGTAATATAGGTTTCTTTGGACATTTATTTGGCAGTCACAAGAAGTGCAGTACTAGTGCAGTAGAAGTGCGAAGCTCTTACGATGAACAAAATTACTTACGTATGTACATACATAAACTACTAAAATTTATGATTTTTGTAGTTTATGTATGTACTACTACTACTACTTTAAAAAAAAGAAAAATCTCATTTTTAATTGGATTGGACGGCAACATTAATATTATTTTATTTAGGTATTTCGTAATAGTACATTTTATTTACCAATATTTTATTTTTTACAGATTAAAATTGTTTATTTTTTTCCACTTATAGTATAAAATCCGACAGAAATCTTATAAGATTAAAAGTATTCATTATATATTATTAGACATAATATATACCTATTATATACCTGATAAGGTGTTATCCTTATTGACTATACAACAAAACATAGTCCGCAAGTGCGTAAAAAGATATGCACTTTTTACTTGCAAAGCAACAAGAATAACGCACGCATTTATTCGTCTTCTCATAACGAACCTTGAGAGAATTTTGTTGGGTGATGAGCGAAAACGCTACTTCTTACTTTAGCCAGACTCGAATAAATATCTCTAATATAAATATTTACCTAGTGAACTAATATAATTTAACAAATTTAGGTTAGGAAGGAGTAGTAGTCAGGTGAACTATACTACTTACTAATAGAGTAGTCAGTTTCGACTTTCGTTATTCGACTCAAAATTTTATGTATATAATATGTATATTATGTAAAATGTATATTATACATACCTATTATGCATATCGCGAGGAAGGTTTTAGTATCGGTCACGAGAGACCATGATTGCTGTAAAGCATTCGAAACGTCTGGATTCGAGAACAGCTCAAAATAAATCGGTGACAAAATCCGGAATGATAGTTTCATTTATAATGTCGAATATTCACGTAAACCTAAGAAAGTATTTATAAATCTTATTAAAAAAGTAATTATTATCGAAACAGAAACCGAATCTATAGTTATTAGAATTTTGTTTGATTCACTGTCTGTCTGTGACCGTATCACAAGAAAACCGCTAGATAGTCTTTGATGAAATTTGGTATGATAATAGTTGGTTATTCGGATCAATATATATGATAGGTTTAACTGCGGGAAAATATTGAATCTCTGAGAAATAAAAACTACTACTACGTTAAAACGTACGTAGTAAACGCAAGCGGAGCGTTAGTCACTAGTTTTTGATAGAATCTTAAAAATATCCAAAAATACTCTAAAAATTCTCGCCAATAAAATAATATTATCCAACCATTATATATCAAACAAATTTTGTAAGTTTCTATACATTTAGAACATTTCGCTACAAGCTCGAACATAATGGTATGTATATATATATAGTCGACGAAAATATCCGCAGACCCAGTGACCCGCTGCGACAAAGAATCGTGATTCGTAATTGCGGAAGACGCAACAATTTATTGACGACCACTCGCATTCGCACAATTCGCGTTTTATCGTACGACCATTTCTTTAGAATTTAATATGGGATAAGTTTGATTTTTTTAATGATTTATAGATTAAATGATAAATATAATATTATTTATTTTATTTAGGGAAACGAACAGTTTTATATAACACACAAGTGAGAAAAATATAATTAAAGTAAACAGCAATGGTTAAAATAACAAACAAGTTATACACCTAAAGGATAAGTAAAAAAAATACGTATATATTAAAATAAAAATTAAAGGACGCTGAAAAAAAGAAATTATTGGACTATGCTATTAATTAACCTCTTGAAAAAACAGAGTAGTTCATCTTACCTATACGTTAAAGTAACTATTATAGTCACGAGTCACGACAGCAGCTACGTACAAACTGACTATAAGCAAGTTTGGTTCTGCTAAAAGGTATATTAAATAGATCTGTTTTACGAGTGTTGGAATACAATTTTACACGGTGTTTTGATGATGATGTGATAAAATGATTACTATGTCTAAAGCCTCCATGGGATTAAATCTTTTAAAATATGTTATTATACTTTATACAATATGAGTCTTATTGAAGAACAAATATACATATAGTAGGTAGGTACATAGTGTCTCATTTCTCCAACTTATATAGGGTAAAACCTATGTTAATATTAACATAAACTTTTCAACTGCGCCTCAACTTTTTATTCAACAAAATATATGCATGACATTAGCATAAGCAATTGTCGCAAGAGATAATAAGCCAGACATGTCGCGACAAAAGTACGCAACTTCTAATTACTGAAGACGGATTTACTACAACCATAATTGATTATATTCGAGGACAGATATTATTTAATTGATTTAAATTAAATTCGTTTAGTTTTAAACTTAGATCCTTTTTTGTCCTTTTTGATTTTAACATCCCTTTATACACGAACCATCGATTGGTTTACTTTATTTAGAATCTACATTGTAGATGATATATATGTATATTATGAGGACATGATTGGCGCAGTTTGTAGTGACCCCACTTTCTTGCACCAGTGGTCGCGGATTCGAGTCCCGCTGGGGGCACTCATTTGTTAAACTCGGATATTCGTACTCCAGTCATGGAGTTTATAATATGTATGTATATAAACTTATAAATGTAGTATATCATCTATCTGGTATCCGTAACATACGTAACTTCTTTCGTAGCTTACCAAAACTAGATAGCGCTGTGTGTAATATTCCATCATATATTTTTTTTTATAATATGGTAAAAATATTTTTATCAATGTCCCTACGCGAGTACAGCCGCGAGCGAAAGCTAACAAATCGAATGCACTCGACTATTAGTATAATAATAATAATTATGTAGCAGACACGCACCGAGTAGACGGTGGTAGAATCAAAATTGTAAACATATCTGTTTTTAGCCACAGAATCCAATGGCCCCTCAATGGGCTCTGTATGGAAAATTGAATTTGAATCGTATAAATTAAACTGTAAACACGATATAATTAGCGTAGGGCTACAATGCTTATTTGCTTTGTACATTACTTAACGAGAGGGTTATTTTGTTTCCTATCTAAAGGATTTATTGAAAAAATTAATGATGTTGTTTAACCGAGAAATTCGACTTTTTTATTTTGTATGTAATGAGATATTCACGGTGATTGCAAAATGATTCACTTTATTTTTATAAAAATACTAAAATCATTTCGCAAGAAATTTAAAAGAAACACATTACTGACTTTAGCAGTTATATAGATGGCGTTAATAGTTTTTGTACCAAAGCTAGTACCTAACGTTTTTGTAGATGTATTTTAAAACTAGTAATCTGCTCTGCTTTGCTCAGCCATCGCGCGAATTTCAATATTTTACTCTCAAGTTATACCTACCTCGAGAACAACATGATATACCGGAATAATAGTAACCTACGTCACTTCGACACATAATCGCTAGTAAAATAGACATAATATGATAATTATAGGAAATTTTTAATAATAATGTAAAGTCCATGAATTTTATATATAGAGGTACGCATATAAGTAATAGCGAATAATTTATGATAATTAATAGTATAAATAAATATAAGTAAGTAATTTGATTACGATTTTAGTATAATGATATCCATTTATTCAATTACATTTGACAAAAATCCTGTTATAGTGTAACTCATGGGGTTACTAATGTAGTAAAGTGATAAATACGATATTAATGTCGGAACGTTCAAGGTGAGTTTTCACGTGTTTTAAACACAGATATACGACTGAAAGTACGCATTTTGTTAAAGCATTATAATATTAAAGTTTTTAACAGATTTCGCGATGATTTATGAATGTGTGCTTTTAAGTGATTGTAAAATTCATGAAAATGTAGGCTACTAGCAAACCCGGTCAAGTTCGCTGGGCGTAGGTAGTATAAATTGAACAGTTTTTATAACTTTTCAATAAAATAAAAGTAGCCTAAGTCACTCCTTATTATATTAGCTATCTGCGAGTGGAAGTCCCGTCATAATTGGTCCAGCCGTTTCAGAGACTAGCCGGAACAAACAGACAGAGAAAATGTTAAAAATTGATTTTTTGATGTAAGTGCCGTATACTTTAATATGTACTTGGTAAAAAACTGGTCATTTGAAATAAAAAAACAGACATTTCAATTTTATTTATATGTACTGATTTATCGTCAGGTCATATAACTTTGGCTGCACGGTTTACTGATTTTCAAATTTTGATTTCTAAATTAACCCGAATTCACTAGTCACTACATAGAATAAAAAAAAGTCGCTTTCTCTGTCCTTATATCCCTATGTATGCTTAAATCTTTAAAATTACGCAACGGATTTTGATGCGGTTTTTTTTAATAAGTAGAGTGATTCAAGAGGAAGGTTTATATGCATAACTAGCAGATCCCTAGGCTTTGCCTGTGCTAAATCTAGCTAGTTTAAAATAAAGTGTACTCTTGTATTCTGTTAAGAAACAATTCCAGACAGTACAAGTACTTGTAGGTGTTGGAAGTTTGCCCGAGAGCATTCCTTCTTCGGAAATAGAGTTAGAAAGTATTAACGGCTCTCAGTTCATCGTAATTCAGTATAACATCTATATGTACTTATAATAAATGTCTACTTAGACAAATCTTCCTTAGATTTACGCGAATATTTGACATTATAAATGAAATATCTTTTCGGTTTTTGTCGCAGATTGATTTAGATTTTTAGTTCCCGATGTTTCGAATGATTTACAGCAATCTTGGTCACAGGATACACTAAAGTTTATGATAAATTTTCTCTTCCGTCTGTGCTAACTAACTAACTAACTAACTAGCTAGCTAACTGGACAGATTTTGATGAAATTTTGTATAACGATTTCTGGTTATATAGAACTTTTATGGGTCAATATAGAACTTTTGACTGCGTGAAATATCTTATTTATAAGAAACGGTGCGCTATTGGTAAAGACAACCTTTTCACACTAGAACAAATCCAGCCCAGTGGGTAGTGACCTTGCTTTCTGCGCCAGCGGTCGCGGGTTTGAGTCCCGCTGGGGGCATTTATTCCTTGAGCACAAATGTTTGTACTCCAGTCATGGGTGTTTATATTTATATTTATAATATGTAAATTATTAAAACTTATATATGTAGTAAATCAACTATCTGGTATCCGTAACACAAGCTTCCTTCGTAGCTTATCACGGAAGTAGATGGCGCTGTGTGTAATAATGTCCCAAAATATTTATTATTTATTATTTTAAATTTTAAAGGACCTACGCAATAAAAATAATTTATGCGTCTATTTCATTCATACCTTGGTATGATTCATTCAATTTCGAGTGCTTATCTCAATTAACGAATCAACGTATCCTTTGATACGTACAAGAATTTCCGCTTGATAGCCGACATGGCAACAACGCATGAGCCTACCAGCCTACCAAAGTTTTTGAGATCGAGCTCGTTAATCGCTAGCGAGTGCGTTAAATATATGTAAATTAAAATATAATTAAGACTACATAAAGAAGATATAAAAAATATTATATTACGTATTCTAAGTATAGTTAAAAACCAAGACGAAAAATAATTAGGCATAAGAAAAGCACACGTACCTAGCCATAAAACCCGTCGAGTTAACATTACTCGTACATGTATAGTTGCTTGCTTTGTTTTTCTAATATATAAAAATCTCGTGGCAGTGTTTGTTATCGAACTCCTCCGAAACGACTTGACCGATTTTTATGAAATTTATTGTGCATATTTGGTAGGTCTGAGAATAGTTCATAGGCTATTTTTTATTCCTCTAGGTGATAAGGGTGCTCCTTTCCAGACATTTATTTTTTTATTCTTGGAACAAATTATTTTAAGCTTCTTTATGATTTGGCATCAAAAATACTTATAACCCTAAACTTTCATCCTTCTGCCATAAATAGGTACATACCTATTTTTTAAATTTTTAATAGTGATTTGAACTCAGGCTTAGATGCGGGAATTGCTAGGAGTAGTTAGTTTATAACGATATAAGATTTAGCGCAAAACCGTGGCTTCCGTCAGTATCTTTATAAATTATAGCCTACTAGCGACTCGCCCTCGCTAGATTTAGCACAGGCAAAGCCGCGGGATCAGCTAGTTATGTCTATAAACCTTCTTCTTGAATCACTCTATCTATTAAAAAAAACCGCATCAAAATCCGTTGCGTAGTTTTAAAGATTTCAGCATACATAGGGACATAGGGACAGAGAAAGCGACTTTGTTTTATACTATGTAGTGATGTATTATTATGATAAAATGAATATTATTGTAAAGTTTCATCAAAATTCTTTCTGTAGTTTTTGCGTGAAAAAGTAACAAAAATACATCCATACTTACAATTCGCGTTTATAATATTAGTAGGATATAGGGATACGGTAGTAACTGTAGTAGAGTATCCATGAGCATTTGGTGGAGATAGTGATATCTAACATAGTTTGCCATTCATACCATATCGTAGTTTGACCTTAATAGTACGTTGACTTGTCCTTAAAATTTGCAACGACATTAGAATATTTTATAGTTTTTTTTTGAAGCTATCAGAGATCTCCGCGTTTATTGGGCGGCGTATGTTAATGCGAAGGTTAGAATTAGTTGGGTCTTTATTGTGCATTTTGTAGATACTTACTTAGCATATTAACTATATAGGTATGTATAATGTACCTATATATAAACTGTGAAACGAATTAAAAGTAATTTTGTCTAAATGTACCCAAAATCTAAATATATGATAGCAAAAGATCAAATACAAATCGCGAAATATGGAGAACTGCTTGACGTATAAAAATGAATTTTGGCAGGGAGCATCAAGGGACGGATCTGAGCGGAGCGAGGGTGAGTCGCTAGTATTATATACATATATATATATATATATATATATATATATATATATATATATAAATTCAAATAAATATAGACAAATAGAACTATATAGCTTTCATTCTATTACACAGCACAGTAAGGAAAATTGCTGAATAAATTTTGAGTAAAATTCTAATAAAAGGATTGAAAATAAAGTGGAAGTACAATACAGCAATAATAATTATTTGTCCCTATAAATCAAACAACATTAAAATAACAAAAAATCTGAAAAAAAAACACTTCAAAGAGAGTTTTAATAGGTAATTGTAAATTCATATAAGCTGTTTGCTTGTTTGCTCATGAACGAACTAGGCTAGAAAATTCAGGGGAACGTGGCACATATGTAAATTGAAAACGTCTTACGCGCAGTGAATGGTAGATGTATAAGGTATTGTTATATATCAAAGCACCGGATGTCGCAAGGAGGCCTTCGATCTATTATAATTTCAGACTTGTCTAGGTTTGATTCTAGGTTGCGCACGTGACGTGTTTCATCTCCCCGCGAAAAGAACTAAGCTTTCGTAATAAAAATCGTGTAACGTTTTTTACATTTTTCTTAGTAATAAAATTTAAATAAAAAACAGCCCTTCAAGAGCTCGCTCATACATATGTGTGACAGAGCAAGGCCTAACTACTACTTGAAATACTTAGATGCTAATACGATTCATAGGCTTAGTTTGTAGTGACCCTACTTGTTGCGCCACCGGTCGCGGGTTCGAATCCCGCTGGGCGCATACATTTGTTGAGCACGAATAATTCTACTCCAGTCATGGGTGTTTATATTTATAATATGTATTTATTTAAAGTTATACATGTATATCAACTGTCTGGTATCCGTAACACAAGCCTCGTAGCTTTACACGGAACTAGATAGTGATGTGTGTAATAATGTCCCAATATATTTATTTCTTATTTATTTATCTAAAAAAATATCAATAAATCAAAAATACAAATAGAATCCGCGTCAACTTAAAGGCAGTGCAACCAGCCACTTGTTTTATGCATAAGTAAGCATAATTAAGTTCATAGTAGATTTTATAAGCCTATTAATATTAAATCTAGCCTACCACAATTTACGTATATATGTTCTATATAAATGAAAACTTTAGCTGACTAATTACTAACTTCAGGAATATTTATTAACTGCGTAGTCTAAGGATGTTCTAAAATATAACATTATTAAAAAAATACATACCTCATTCTTTCGAAACAATACATGTGTATTAAAAGCATATTAAAAAAGAAATAATAGAGTTTTTTGAAAATAATCACAACTCCTAAGTCTTGTGGTGACAAACTCATTAAACAAATCAAAAAAAAATGTCATCTGAAAGTTGGCTTTACTACAAAAAACTTTCGAGTAAAACTGGGGCGATACAATAGCACTTTCTATAGGATTACGTAGCAGTCATGTAATTTAATACTGCAGTTTTATGGTCCATTGGTTTTACATGACCTTATCATTGACCAGATACCATACGAACATTACGAACTGAAATTTAATAAGTTAATTAAACTAATTACTTTGAGAGCATAGAAAATTAGTCACGACATGTTTAAATCTAATATAATCTATCAACTCAATTAATTATGTGGGTTAGCAAATGAATTTATATTGAAAGGAATTCGTGGGACAATAATTACTTCTTTATAATAAATATGTAGGAACTTACATACACTCGTAGCACCACTATATATGGAACTATATTCCATGGAGCTGCGAGGCTTATGTTATGGATACCAGATAGTTGATTCATTAAACATATGTATATTGTATATAATTTTACATACTGATCAATTAGCCCTTTTTAACGTACCATCTCTGGGCACGGGCCTCCCTTCAATATGTAGAGAGGCTCGGCCCATACTATACATCAAATAAATGCTCCCAGTGGGACTCGAATCCGTTACCACACAGCAGCAGAGCCACTACAAACTGCCCCAAACCAAGTGTCCAAGTGTATATATTTATTAACACTCAATTAATCTCTCATGTTTGGGTATGTGTTGTCGTTACTTCTTCACGTTAAATCGTCTTAACAGACTCAGATACAAGATAAATATTAACCATTGTAGTAAGTCCGTATGTCCAACCATTATCCAAAGTTTGATCTTTCTTGTATTAATATAATTTAGTTACCAAGGTTCTTAAGGGTACTGAAGTAATTCCAACATCCCCAAGAAACAAAATCGAGTGCACAAGCTAGTAACAAAAAAATAATAAACCTTGAACCAATATACATTTATAAAAATACACCTTCGAATAGGAAAAGTAAGCGCGAATTATGTGCGTGTATCAATATTAATACAATGACGTAGCTCTCCGCCTACAGTTTATAAGCGAAAGCGGCAGCCACGTACAATTTTCAGTTGTCTGCCCTTGAACTAGTGAAACGCGGAATAATTTTAAATTCGCGATAACGTGTATCTATCGGTTGCGAGGCGGATGGCCTCTTTGGTTCCGTATTGCGCATACATATTTTATACTAATAGGTTTTTGAGGCTGATATTTTTTTTTGTTTCTTTGTGTGTTTTATGGGACTAGCTAACTCAGGAACTACTCGTCTAGTTTAAAATAATACTTTCGCTATTTTCTAGCCTATTTGCTGTCTAGCGAACATCACGCAGCCTCTACGAGGATAAATAAAATACGCAAGTAAAGTTGTAGGAATAATTTAGTATTTAAATATATATTAACTGAAACGTCTCTTTATGGGCAAACCTTATATTTAAAAAAAAATGTGGTTATACTTGTTCTCCGAACGACTGGATCAATTTTAATGTACTTTCTTTATTGAAATAGGCGATGGCTACTTTTCTTTATTCTTCAAAAGAAATAGGCATTATAGGGAAGGTGTAACTGGATGGAGCTTTAAATAAAAGCAATACGTAGACATAATCAGGCAGAGCCACGAACTAACGATCTAATATAATATATAATTTAATAGATTGTTTCTGTAAACTGAGTGGCTATCTTACCAAACCTACAGAATGCAATTTACAAAATTTTTGTCCGTTTATTTCTATGTGTAACGCGCTAAAATTTTGTGGAAAATTTTCATAACAAAAGTAATAAACGATTTGGTAAAAAACTGTAATAAAATTGAAGTAGTTAACAGACGGAAATATAATAGAAAACGAATTTCAAACACGTTAAATTTCAGGCAGACGGACAAATTATATACCATATATCATGTAATATATAATATGCTATTTACGAACTATGCCTACGTATTCTCTTAGATGAGCGAAAACTAAAGAATGGAAACCCTTATTTACTTAATTCAATAATTATGTAATAATACGATGATATATATTATGTAATAGTAAATATATATCTTTAGACTTTAAATAAATCTGAATACAGACTAAAATTTCGGTCAAGTCAGGCTCCTTTTTCAAAGATGTACCTATGTTTTTGTTCTATACATAGTTCTTAACTTAAAAATTGTTGATAATAATAGGCTATACTAAAATATAACCTTATACTTTTAATATACACGAAAAAATCTACTGCTGACTCTTGTTTTTATCTTTGCCATTGTTATATTAATTAATTAGAAAAGCCGAAAAATTAGTATATATTAAAAAATGTTATAAAACATATCACCAATTTTTTTGTCTTTATATGAAAGACATATAATGAAGTGACTCATTGTGGACGGTACCCAAAAAGGGGGCGTTATGTAGGCATAAATGTAGTGTTTGTGAGACGAAGCTGAGTTAGATTTCTGCTTCTCGTATTACTAATGTGTCACATTTCCGGACTAATATTTATTATCGATATTCGTAGCTAATATATGGCCAAAATATTGCCACGATAAATTACAGCAGTTAAATATAAAAGAATTATTAAGAATACTAAAGCACAATCTGTACTTATACAGTTTTGCGATAGTTAAACTTAAGTACTTAAGTCTATCATTTGCTAGGATTATTAAAAAAATATTGACGTATTATGTCCTGATTGTAAACGAATATATTCGTTTCCTATGTCATCTACGATCACTATATCATCTACGATCACTATCACTACATAGTATTTAAAACAGAGTCCTTCGCCGCGTCTTTCTGTCTGTCTGTTCGCGATAACCTCAAAAACTATTGCACCGATTTTTATGCTGTTTTCACCAATGGATAGATTGGTTCTCGAGAAAGTTTTTAGTACATAATTTGTCAAGTTTTTTAATAGCGGAACCCGCGACTTCGCCCGCGCTTAATCTAAGGGTGAACCCGAGCGAAGCGAGGGTGAGTCGCTTGTTTGTATAAAACATTAATTATATTGTTACTATGATTGTAAGAATATAGTTAAAATAAGTTAATTCTAACATTTTCAATATTTATATTGCATAAGTATAAAACGAGGCCACGCTTAGTTTTGTTAATTTCCTTGTTGAATGCTGAAAAATTGACCCAGATTGGTTGCCAAAAGTTTGAGCTCGTCTATTTGTATGTTCGTATTTTACATTGATGGCCGTCAGTACAATGACAGACAGGAAAAGTGTACAGTACTTTATTCAATGTTATTTCATACTAACAAACCTAGCTAGGTTCGCTGGGCGTAAGTTAAAATAAATTAAAAGGCTTTCATAATTTTCAAATAAAATAAAAAGTTAAAATTAGATATAAGTTTACTGCTTATAACATTAGCTATCTGCGAGTGAAAATTATATACATGTATACTGATCATTTTATTATTGTAGTTAAATACTTTATACTGTTTTGGAAGCCGTTAAGGTCACCGGTTAAAATTTCCATAGAATGTCTTAAAGGCGGAAACCCTATGAAACAATAAAAATGAAATAATAAAAATAATGGAGTTTACGACACGTGTTTAACCTATAGAAAAGTATTTTTGGGTTTCTTTTTGTTTTCTTTGTTACAAACAAACCCGTTAAACGTTATTTAAAACAAACTTGAATTAAGTGTTTACTTAGCTAACAACAAAAAATAGGCCAAGTGTGAGTCGCACTAAACGAAATAATCACTTGAAACAAATATATTTGGAATTGATTGATTTTGAATAATTACCATTTATACCAAAAGGCAGTTTGTAGTTAAATTACTTTCGAATCAATAGATGGCTCCGAATTTAGATAAATAATGAATATGTACCAAACCAATTAAATACTAGATGAATTTTAAATACGTACATAATATTATAAATATAAACATCCATTAATGGGCTACTAAGATATAAGAGTTTTTAATAATTAATGCTTTCAGCAGGACTCGAACCCGCGATCGCTGGCTTAAAAATTGAGTGACATGTCGTTGAAAGCTCCGTTACATCTAAGCTTAAAAGTTGTCGCAAAAAAACGTGTGTTACACATACAATGTACTCGTACATATTACAAATGCTACTATTGTCTAAGGCAATTTCCGCTTAGGGAGTATTTGAAGTCAACGTGACTACAATAGACGAGCTCTGTCGAAATTTTTGGTGAATATAATTTGCGATATCAAACGTGAAAGTACTACTTATTCTTATTTTCTATTCAAATAGAATCAAATGGCTTTCAGTTAATACATAAAACATAGTTCCTAATCCTTTCTTTAAGTACTAAAAAGAAATTGAAATAAAATAAATCTAGCTAATATTAATATCTCTTAATTGCTTCATCATCAGCCCTTTTTAACGTCCCACTGCTGGGCACAGACCTCCCTCAGTACAAAGGGCATCAGGCTATAGTCCACCGCGCTGGCCTAGTGCGTGTTGGCTGACTTCACATCTTTCGAAAACTTGCTAGGTTTATTCAGACAGGCAAGTTTCCCTCACGATGTTTTCCTTCACCGATATAGTAGAAACTCCATAGTGGTTTTGTAAAAAAAATCTGATGGGAATTGAAAATCGGATGAGAGTGCAATTTTTGATCTCTTTAAATAAAATATATGTGGGCTGTTTTATCTGCCAGTGTATGTAATCTAATTTCCAGACGACGCTGGTGTGAATGGGTTTTTAATCCGGCACTTTTCATATTATAAAAAAGTCTGTAACGATTTGTTCATGTATAAATTATAATGAAGGCGATCTCTCAGAAGTGTAAGCACTTAGTGTCTACAATGAAACGTGAATTATACGATTTAGTAGGCGCCTGTGTCTTAAAATATTGATATTATATAAAAATGATTGCTTCTTATTAGTCATGAAATAGGGTCGATAAGAGATATGTATGTATAAATATGTCGGTAAGGAATACATCATTTTTATTAGTAATTAAAGATATTTTGTGGTAGTAATTTGAATATTTTAAATAAATAAAAAATAATTTTAAATTTCCAAAGAATAGTGGAAGTCCTTATTGTATTTCGGCTATTCTTTGAAAATTTTTTATGACCAGAGCCGTAAAAGTACATTCAATAAGTTTTAGGTGCTGTCGATATAAATATAATATAAATGATAAAAAAATATTTTTATCATCCCGTTAGAGAGAATATCAAGTACATACTATGAATAACACAAAAAATGTATGAATAATAAAATAAATCAGGCCATTCGATAGATATATCTATACATTTAAAGATAAATTCTTTTTCTTCTTATAGGAAAATAATTTACATTCTACATTATATCGCGATCGCACACTTCAGTATAAAAGAATATGTTTTGAAGTGTATTTTTACTTTGTATGTGCTTGTTTTTTCCAGAATAAATTTTGGGACGGTTATAACATATATACGTAAACCTATCATTAACTCTACTCTTATCATTAACTCTTACCATTACGTGAGGATAACTAAAAAAATATGTACATACAAAATTTTTGAATTTCACAAAAATAAAAATTCATGTAAATTTTCAGTGAATTCGGTCCAGCGATTCTCGTGCCAAGCGTCACGAGAGCGTTCTGGCGGCCGGCGAGCACTCCACTACTAACAGCCGGTTACTCCTCACATTTTAATTTATATTTCCAACAGAACCTTAACGAACTTGTCATTCCATTACTTTCATACTGAAATGACATAAATTTAATTATCTTAGTAATTAGACATAAATTGTGTTTTCTACCTTCCATAGAACCTACGAGTGAGCCTGATTAAGAAATTATAATGTTGTATATTATTCAATTAATTATTCTGCTGTACTTAAATTACAATTATGTTGGTATATGTATACATAATATGTCCACTAGTAGTAGTATTCGTATATTGAAAGTTTATTACACTATTTCTTTAAACATACTCGAAGGCATAACTTACTTTTTGCAGATTAAAACTAGTACAAAATAACTTATATAATGTACTAGCGAATCACCCTTGCTTCGCCCGAGTTCGTCCCTAGGTGCCCTGCCTTTAAAGTTTATAGCACAAAAATCAAGGAATTTCATACACACTCACGAGTGTCTTTAGACTTTCTAAAACCAGCCCTGTCTCAAAATCCGTTCTTAGCGGATTTCCACACTGTAAACTACCTCCCTGCCTTTTATCTAATACGTCAAGCGATTTTCGATATTTCTTGATGAGTGCATTTCGCTTTTATATAATTAGATATTTTATTAAAGGTCCAGATTATTATTTGCATTACATAATACATCAAGAGACTTCTATAGACACAACAACAACATTAAGAGCTTTTGAAGCTTTTACCATTTTTATTATTCTATACAATGGTATTGTACGAAGTGTGTATGATGGAACAAATAGTTTGTATTTATATTGTTTTACTCAATTTATAAATTAAAAATATTCTAAAAGCCATAAGCTGAACAAACGAATAACGTACGTCTAATAAATACGCATCACAAAGGAAGCACGAAGCATAAATTAATTATTAAAATATAACGCAAAACCTTTTTTGTAGGCGTAATATCAAAACGATAACAGCGATCTGCGGTTAATTAAAACAAGTGATAATGAAGTACTGTAGCATGTTCATACTGTATAGACAAAATAATTATGCTATTTTCTTTGTTTAACTAGCAAACCCGGCCCGCTTCGTTTGGCGTAAGTTAAAATAAATTAAACGGTTTTTTAGAATTTTATAAGAAATAAAAGTGATCAAGTTACTCGTTATTACATAAGTTATCTGCGAGTGAAAGTCTCGTCAAAATCGGTCCAGCCGTTTCAGAGATTAGCCGGAACAAACAGACAGACAGACAAAAATTAAAAAAATGTTCTTTCGATAAACAAAAAATCCAAAATGGCACCAAAGTACCTTATAAAATTAAACATTTTAATTCTGAATATTTTAAATTTTAAAATTTTGAATTATATTATAAATGTGGCAATATTATTAAGATAGATAGTTTCATTCATAATTTCAAATATTCGCGTAAACCTAAGAAAGTATTCAACGATGCTACAATCGTTTCGCAAAATCCTCGTAGACGAGAAATACGATAGAGATTAGGCAGAAAACAAACTTATTACAGTAAATTGTAGAAAACAATGTTGAAAATTACTACATTTAGAAGTATTTTATACCAATATGTTCATAAAACCTAAATAACTAATCTTTAGAATGTCAAAGTTAAATTAAACAATGTTTAAATTACTTTTATAGCAAGTCGTTAAATAAGCATGGTTTATTGTGATAGTTGTACATATATCGTCAGTTTAATCGTTACCAAAGATACATACTTGTTATACAAATATCGGCGTGGGGCAACAACTACCATCCTCACCGCGATAGTTTACGTCTGTTTGTAGGTCAGTTACGTCCAAACAAATCAGTTTTTATATATCTCACGTTTTTCGTCTTGCCTTGGCCAAACAAGTTATTTCAGAGTATGACTGCGAAAAAGTACCATTAGACCGCCTACGAATTACGATGTTCCAGAAAACTAGGTCTAGAACAGTATTTTTTCAAGATTTTCTTTAAATATCCGTGGATGTTTAAAAATCTGATTTAGCATTCGATTATAAAGAAGAAAGAATCTTTATAGATAGTATGTATTAATATTTTATGCGTTCTGCGTACACGATGAAACATCGCAATAATTTCGAAGATAATATAGGCTTCTCTTACTTTGTCGCTAAAATCTACTAAAGGAGCTTTTATACCTAATATATAAAGCTTCTAAAAGTTCGATTCTGTTCAAAGTGAGAGCCAAAGAAAAAAGTTTATTTGAAAATTTCTTTGCATTCAACAATTTATTTAGGGGAAAATTTATGCGCAATTATATAAAAATAAACCACGCAAACAACCGCGGGAAAACGTTAGTTAATACTAACAAAGTTTAACTCAGTAACAAACTCATTACAGTAAGAATTTAAAATAGAATATTAAAACTTATTCAACTAACTTATAAATACATAATATGTATAATCTATATGAATATCGTTCATGATTAAGTCGGTCCATTATAATCTATTAAATTCATGTGAACCGAAAACAATAAAAGGGTCGTTTGATTATGTTTGACAGAATTAGTTATGCTTTATGAAAAGGCTTTAGCATCAAAACACAAGGTGAATATATTAATAATTAAAAATTTTCCCTCAAAATATTCTTTGTGGATGATCCCCGAGCACACGACGTGTAACGTTTATAATTAAATTAGGGCCATCGGTAATTGGACGGTTCTCACCGTTCCTTAGTGACAGGGCTTTCCAATTTTGGTCACAGTAAGATATATCTGTCTCTATATCACATTACGAAAACATAGGAAGAAATGTGAAAATTGTTCTTAGCTTTTTGCTTTCATCTTTTATTTAAAGATATATACACATACTCGTATGTTTTAGTAACTTAATACTTCGTGATACAAACACATTGAATTAATAAAATGGCAAAAACAGTATAAAACGGTTTTTCAAAATTTTATCGTTGAATTGTCGGCCCTTTTCAGCGTCACTGCATTCCGGGCCGGTGAAAGCTTTCACTGATCTTTAAATCATTATTGACA
This sequence comes from Boloria selene, assembly GCA_905231865.2. Classification (NCBI taxonomy): domain Eukaryota; kingdom Metazoa; phylum Arthropoda; class Insecta; order Lepidoptera; family Nymphalidae; genus Boloria; species Boloria selene. The sequence goes on from HG993145.1 coordinate 2,664,940, forward strand.
AAAGTGATTGCAAAAACTACATAAAATATATATAACATGATCAAAATCACCTAAAAAACAAGAAATTAGGAACAATTTTACCTATAATTTACTCTAACCTATATCTAATAGATATATAAAAACAAATTGCCGCCCCGTTGTCTCGCAGATAATGAAAAAGTTTAAAATCTTTTATTTTGTATGGCGATCAATAGCCACTTAGTAGTGCAGTACAGTATTTTTTTATTTTTTAAAGGTGTAAATATTATTTAAATTGTACATAAAAAAGATATATATAGGTAAACTATTACTATTTTTTTCTAATAATTAAGGCGGGCCGTATTTTGAGAGCTTATAGTCGTCACCTATTCCACCAGCGGTCACGCTAAGCGCACCGAATAGATTGTCTTGGAGATATTTACTGACATTTTACTCATATCTGAACCTGTTGCTTATTGATGTTCCGCAGGGTAAGCACCGTTGATTTGTCGTTTCTAGTAAAATTACATTGAAAGCACGTTTTCGGGTATAATTGGGTTCTTAGTGCGGCATAACGGCTATTTAAACAGTGTAACAAGTGTTGGGCGCAATTAAGAGGTAGTGTTACGATTCACATGTCAGAGATTTCCGGTATGTCTTTGTATAAAGATATTTGATATGAGATATTTATAAATATTTTTTCCTTTAAACTATATATTTTGAAAATGTGTTATGTTTTTGTTAGCACTTAATAATAATAATAAATAGTCAATAATTTCTTATAAATATTTAGTAATATTTCTTTTTAACTAGCGTCAGCGAAGCCACGGGTTCCACTAGTTAAAGAAAATAAAATTTCTAAAATATAACCTCTTCCTTTTCTGAAGTCGGTTAAAAAGTAGCCTAAGTTACGTTTTATAACATTAGCTATGTGCGAGTGAAAGTCCCATCAAAATCGGTCCAGCCGTTTCAGAGATTACCCGGAACAGACAGACAAACAAAACTTTTAAAAAATGTTTTTTTGTTGCTAGTATCGTATATACTTTCATATGCAATTAGTGAAAAGCTGTTAATTTGAAATTAAAAACAGACTGTCCAGTTTTATGTATATGTATAGATAAAATAATATTTTGTAAAGAGAAAAATCTGATCTGTTTATTACATAAAAATATCGAACTACCCGATTGTAGTTGTACGATAACAAGCCGAATACTGTTTCAAATTACGTTATCACTAAACATACTTTTAAATCCTGAACGATATGATATTCGTAGGGAAAGACGGACAGAATAAATTTAAAAAATCAAAGATTTAATAGATAAATTAAACACAAATATTTTTTTTCACATCAATCGTCCCTCGCCATCTACATTAAAAATAAATAATTAGAAAATACCCGTTAAAACTTAAATACTTATTTAACGACTTCCTTTTTAATGTCGGTTGAAATTTACAAGATGTCAATGTGTTACAAATATTTGCGTACATTCAGCACATATGTCATGGCCCTGTGGCGCAACGGATAACGCGTCTGACTACGGATCAGAAGATTCCAGGTTCGAATCCTGGCAGGGTCGAGTTTTAATTTTTTATATATGATACTTTAACGACAACTAATTCTTCACTAGTTATTTCGTAATAGTACAGTCTTTTAATTATCTAATAAGGGATATATTTTTATTTGTATGTTAAAAAATGTAGAATCTCATAAGTCTATTCCTTATTTTTTCAGAAGAAAAGTAGATGGGACTTGAAACAGAAATTTACCTATATCAGGCACTGGTAGCAGAGTGAAATCCGCCAACTTACACAATATGTCCTTTGTAGTAGACTATGCCCTGAGTCCCTTCTTGTTGATGGGAGCCTTGTATCCATCCAGCAATAAGACTCTTAAATGGGCCGAAAACACACGTGTGTTTGATGAAGCTGTGACCAAAAACTAGTGCGCAAATATACCCAGTTAATTATTTATAAGCTTTACAAGAAAATGAGTATGATTATAATTATTTAGTAATTGTCACCTATTTATTTACCTAAAGCACCTACACAAAGTTTAAGTAATAAATTTGAAAGCTTAAATTTTTTAGGTAAAAAATATGCAATTATAGTAGCTTTGTAAATTGTAAGCACTTGTTCTTATAATAAATACATACTGGAGGTTTGTGAGTTGCATCAAATATGTTAATTATAAGAATCAGTTAATTATTTTCTATAGACGGACAGTAAACGACGCGTGCACTTTACTGTTTAGACGAGGTTAGGTAAAGTGCGTAATTAAACAACAGTTAAATCTCATAAAAAATCGAGTCCCGCGCATGAATTATACTAAATATGAGCCCTCGAGTGTTTATTTAATTGATTTTTATTACAAAAGGAAATGTTTGAAAGTATGTAAATGAAGATCATAGCATAATTAAACATTTAAATTAATTCACACAAAAAAATAATTGCTCACAAAAATGTATTATTGATAACGACTAACGTCCATTCATTGTGTTTTGGTACAGTTGCACTGAACTTAGCTAAGATCGGGAGAAATTCTTTCTTTTTTTTATTTGTAAACAACTGTCAAACTAAATGTATAGAGTGACTTCAATGTCCTGGATTAGCCATGGCTTAAAGTCAAGCATGACAACCTCCAAACTAATTTCGTTTAACCGATTATGACGATAAAGTCAACGTTTCTTCACTTTCTTCTTTAATAATAATACATTGAAGAGATTTAAAAAAATATATTAAGAACTCACCCTCGTTCCATTCAGGTAACCCCCTATAGGAAAACTTTAATAAATGTGTACATTTATTTGATTTGTAGTGTAGATTTCTTAGACATTAATTTAATTCCTGCAATAAAATTATCTTATATTTTAACCCGGATAACCAGCTATTAGGCATACCAAGTTTCATGAAAATCTGTATAGAGATTTACTCATGAAGCGGTCACACACAGACAGACAAACAGAAAAAAAAAATTCTATTTTGAAATATAATGACTGAAATTCTATATTTCAAAAATATAATTGACTGAAAAATAAGCTTTAAGCTTTTCTAAAAAATATACAGATTCGACTAATTCTTATATGAAAAAATAACACAAAACTGAATCTCCTAATTGTAAAGTCGATCAAAAGTTATGTTTTAGTGATATGAAATATTATATGAGTTTTTTTATTTGATAAGACAATTTTTTGGTCGACTAACGTAGCTCGTTATGTTGCTAGCGCTACAGGTGGAGAAGGCAGTCAGCTTGAACTTTACAATCTATTTAGATTTCATATAAAGATAATATGCTTATGAAACGGTTGTATTTAAATTAGGTACTTTCAAGCTTTACTTGTTTTATAGTAAAATGATATATTATAATATTGTCTCGTTAAAAGTTTAACGTCGGAGTATTCTTGATTATAAAAGTTTGTGTTTATGGGTTTATGCATTTTTCAACCATGACAAGTGTTCTTCATTCACATACTAAATGTTTATTGTTGCTTCGCTTGGGTTAGTCGTTAAGTACTTGGCATTTAGGTTCCAGGTCTTTAATCAATTTTGTTAAATACATCTGCAAAAATACCTTGTATAATAAGTTTACTTACATTCAAAATTTCACATATTTTTAGATTATAAAAAGCCTTTTAATTATGTTATAGTTTTTATTTAATTGAAAGTGGACGTTTAGTCTGATCCGCATAAGATTTTATTCCCGATTATAGTTCTTCCTTAAACAAATTGCAAAATGGAAAAAGGTTATGAAAATTAATATACTAGAACTACACTTTATTGTTTTAAAAGATAATACTTGTAGATAATACAATATAACAAATCAGAGTTTTGAAGTACACAAACCACTCTAAAGAATTTACCCTAAAGGCGCAGAACGATGGTAGCAATGGAATAGCAAAGATGATGTGATTAGAAACATTAAATTTAATGTAGCTGAAGATAAAGCTAACTAGGTATTTATGATTATACCGATTCATATCTAAACTTCTTGCATCTCATAGTGGCTGCTTGCAAATGTAGTTTGAAAATAAAATAAAATAGCTTTCTCCGATGAAAATTTTAAAATTTTAAATAGTTAATGGGAATATTAATTTGATGACACCAAAACTAGGATATATAAAAAAATTGAATGTAAATTACATTCACAACTTCTTAATGGAGTCAAACGTCAATGTCCCAGTAGAGCAGATATTACTTTGCCTAAGTCACGTTGAATGACGAAGACGCGAAAAACTTTTATGTAACATCACAATTTTCTACTTTTATCATTTTGATAATACTTACTTAGATTTGCTTTAATATTTGACATTAAGTAATTTAAATAAAACTATCTTTTCGGACTTTTTTGCAGACTTATTTTGATTTTTGGTTCCCGACGTTCCGACCGCTTTAAAGCAATCATGGCAATCAAAGTAAATATAACCGGACGATACATATTTAATTTATTGAACCCCAGCAGCACCCACGTATCTCATTAGCGCAACATTGTTGAAGTGGGTTCTAGATGACTTTTTGCAGTAGTGCTAGTTTGGTGTAATCACAAGCGATCGTAAAGTTTATTAATATGTAACTACTAGTATTTTGCAAATTTACTAGGATTAGCTTAGCTTTACGAGAAATTTTAATATCACGATTGTTAAGGTGGCTACATACTGTAGTTATATGATCTAAACATTATATTAATATTTTTAAGTACACCCTTATTAGATCATAAAAATGTTTATAACTCAAAATTCAAACAATATTAGAGAATTTGATTAATGACGATCTGTAAACAGCTATAAATACAACAAACATATAACAATAAAAAACCTTAGTTTCTCCCATAATCATGTAGAGTATGATGTCAATATTTCAAACGCTGAGTGAAAAAGTTAAGAAAGGAAGTAACAAATGGCTACACTGTTCAAATTTCAGGGGATCCTCGAGTACACAGATGAAATAAACTGTAAAGACATGTTCCTGTACAGCTTAACTGAATAAAACAACCTGGTATAGACATTTGCAACCGGTCGTGACATTACTTATTTCCTTTATAAGCCTTCTGATTGCGTTTTAGAATTTATAGATTGCTAGTTACCTTAAAAGATGGATTGACACTAAAGAGAATTTATTACACTTGGAATTATCATGAACTAGAGAATAATACAATAAAACTTAATATTTTAATATGTAAAAATAAATTAATTAGCAGTTAATGTTAGAGAGCGATGTCTTAGAGTGTATCGTCAGCTTTATAAATAAATACACTACATGTTATAAACAAATAAAAAAGGTGTAATCTTCTAGACTATAACACGAAAAAAAATATATTAATAAGCAACACAGGTAATACTATGTATATAGAAAATTTTTATAATTCTTAAAAAGTCCTAGTCTACTATCAAGTCTCGCCCATGAAGCAAGGTCAAATTCGACCATTCGAGGAAACAAAAGAAATCCCATGAACTTTACAAGCGGCTGCCAAACTACTTTCTCGCATAAATAATAAACGGTACGCTTAATTAAAATAATAATACGGATTATATGGTAAATATTAGTAATTTATCCCTTTTGCTTTATGAATGATCAGGTGTTGTCTACAGTTTTACACGCCAGTGCATTTTAAATTAATTTCTAACTTCGTAATATGATTTTCGCTTTGTATGAGAGGATATCAAATGGAAAGCTAAAGCTTTATCTTTAAATTTGAATAAGCCCGTTCGGTATTAACTTTAAGATTTTTATGTAGAATAACTTATCTTCATAATAATTATAACAAACGTTCCAGTAGAGTAATATAACAGACGACTTTACCAATGTCAGGAAGTCATTGGTGAAGTTCGTCCGTTATAGAGAGGGCTATGTAGGATACATACCTAAATGATTACTTCAACTATAATTATTAGAATACTATACATATAAATAAAATTGAACTGTTTGTTTTTAATATCATTCTGTTAATGACGTTGAAAAATATTAGCCTACTATGTCCTTAAAAATTGAGGGAAGTCCTAATGTTAATTAGAAAAAAGGCCTCTGCTGAACCAGTATATATATAAAAAAAAAATAATAGTTACATCTTACATAAGTTAAAGTACAAAACAAAAGGTACTGTACTAATGTAATACAATAATACAATATCAGAATAACTTTAAAACTGACTACTATCTTATGAGTACAAGCCATATCTACTCAATAAGAGTACCTACGAGTATATAAGCCATACTCAATATTCAATGCAGGCAATTTTAATGAATCATACGTGTTAAGGCGAAATTTATTATTATTGTAATCAGCCCTTTTTAAGTCCTTCTGCTGGGTACCGGCCTCCATTCAAGACGAAAGGGATCAGGCCATAGTCCACCGCGTTGGCCTAGTACGTGTTGGCGGACTTCAAATGTCTTTCGGAAACTTGTTAGGTTCTCACTGACATACACAACTAGATGGTGCCGTTGTAAGAATGTCCGAACATATTTATTTATTTATTTATTTATTTATTTATACAGGTTTACGCACGATGGGCAAGGCAAGGCAGTGCCTTCATCGTTAGACAAGTGGTAATCATGTTAGTAAAGATTTACACATGAAAACATCTGTGGTGCGAGACCCGGATTTGAACCTGCATCACTTGGATATCCAAGCGAGCGCGTTACCACTGGGCTACCACTGTGTCTTTATTATAACACCGAACAAATGTTTTATTTTTCTTGAAAATAAATTTAAAAGATTTAAAAATATACAAGGTAATATGATATAGTAAATTTTGATTCAATCTACTAATTTACAGATACGATTCAATTTGGATTGAGAGATTCAATTTTAAAGATGAATTTAACTCCACGAATCATGAACTCTGTTTTGTCTGAGACCTAATTTGCCTACACAAATAGCACCGCATGAATGCCCTTTGCCTTTCAAAATGAAGGGGCTACTAGTATTCACGAAGTACAAATTACAATAGGGAAGGTTGTTTGATACTTGCAAATATGACTCATACTAACTTTGATTTGATTTAATTTGCTTATTACGGCTATAGGTTTGCGTAAAGTTTTGGAGTTAAACTAGACAGATTTGTACAACACTTTGTAAAGCTGTTTTATTCTGTTTTTACACGACTTCCCAAAAAAAGGAGTGTTATGTTTTTTTTATTTTTTATTGTCTTAATCAAAAAAGGTAGTAAGTAAACAATTTCAAAGTCATTTAAGAAGTAATTATTTCACATAGAATGGAAACTTGAAGATCTCATACTTTAAAGAATAAACTTCTTTAAAGTATGAGATCTTCACATAAAAGGTATACCTTTATTTAAAAATATAAGAAAGTATTGCAAGAGATACATTAAAGCTCATAGAAAAGTACAAGCGATATTAACAATTTTATGATTTTTATATGATATGATTTTAGAATTCTTCGTCTGACTGAATCAATTCAGATAGACATTACTTATTCAATTTGCACATTTATATAATATACTAGTAACAAACCTACAAATAAAGCAATATTAATATGTACAGACATTTTGAGAAAAAAACTCTAACAAGTGTGTTTTAAATTAAGTATTATAATATTATGAAACTTATCTTGTACATTACAAAAACAAAATATTATACAAGTAAAAAAATATAAAAACATATTATAAAAAATAGAAATGTTACATTTATCTCAGGCCCCGGCGAGATTCGAACTCGCGATCTCCTGTTTACTAGACAGGCGCTTTAACCAACTAAGCCACGGCGCCGACAGACCGAGCGACGAAATTATGAAACTGATATGTCTGTTATCTTATCACTCGTACGACGTAAAATGTACTGATTATACACTCTATAGGAAACTCAAAGATAAAAATGGTTTATATAATATTAATAATACATTATTTAAAATAAAATAATTTATTATTCGTTATTTAATGTGATAACTATAATTTCCTTTATATATGTTAGTATGTATGTATGTATGTATATGTATTGTATAGCTATCAAAGTCTTCACGTACACCGCCTACCTTATTTACAAAAACTTACTCCTCTCCTCAAGGGTTCCCTGGAAGAGATCGCTTTAAGCGTTAAGGAGCCTTCTCTACATCTTTTCTTTTGTGTTTCTGTGTCTTATCTTTGTATTGTATTATTGATGTACAATAAAGAGTTAAAAAGAGTTATTTTATGAAATTTTGGATTATTATCTAGATATTTTTCATATTTTTATAAAGGTTATTGCGCGTTCGATATCTGTTTGAAGTAAATATTTGTATTGATTTTAAAATTATATTTGCCACCGCCTGTACATTGTGCGTATGAAATGGACTGTTGCACCCTCGGCTCAAATTAATCGGAACGCACAAGTAGGGTTACTGCGAATACTTGGAAATTCATAAAGTGCATGTCCCTATTCCGATCGATCAAAACTAACAATGGGCAGTTGAGCTGATAGAGTAATTAAGTATACATTATTGTTTTTCAGTTATGATTATTAATTATATTGAAAATAATGTATCAGATTTTTAATTTATATAGCGATGCTTTCTTTTTATTGCGTATCCAAATGTATTGTAGGATGCTCTAACAAAATAGCTTATAAACTAAATTAAATATGCCAATAATAATGCGTTGTTATAATGATAATTAAAAAGGCAAGTATGTAATTATTAATAATATAGTTTAGTTATTATTATTTATTTTTTGCTAAATGTGAAGTTTAATACCTTTTCGTATTTTGGCTTATAACTATTACCTATTTTAAAACAAGTAAGCATTTGTTATTTATTTATAAAGGTATCCTGAAACTTCCTACTGTTGAAATAAAATACTAAAAAGTAATATATTCAATTTTTAATACTAATATCATACGTAGAATTTTGAAAAATTTTGATAGTGGTAGTGCCATGTTTGATAGTGGTAGTGCCATGCTTGGTACCTTCGGGTAGCAGCTGAATGGGCCGGCACGCCCCGTATAGTTCATTAGTACCACTCTCTCACAGAAGACCGGCGTAAAGTGGCAGCTATGCTGTCGCGTTTCGTCCGGTAAGTGAGAGTCCGGGAGGCCCACTCTCCTTCCCCCCTCCCTCTCCCTCCCTCTTCCCTTCATCCTCCGCCTTCGTTCCCCCCTCCCTACCTCCTCCCTCCCTCCTCCCTCCCTCCTCCATCCCTCCCTTTCCTGAAAGGCCGGCAACGCATATGCAAGCCAGGCTTGCAGATGTCCACGGGCGGAGGTGATCACTTCCCATCAGGTGAGCCTCCTGCCCGTTTGCCCCCTTTTTACCATAAAAAAAAACGTACAATATTTAAATTTCTGAATAAACTTGATAAAACTATGATTATATTGTTACGTTCTACGGGTTCGGGATCGGAAATTAAAAGCGTTCTCGCACTAAAGTTTTTTTTATTTACACTTAATACACACGCGCAGTTTGTACACAATACTAGTTTAATTTAGTCTCTGAGCACTATAAACCACCACTTTTAATAATTCACTATGTTCTTCTTCACCTTTCCACTATTTCGTATCTCTTCGCAATCTTCACTCGACTTCGAACGTCAACTGAACTCTCGACACACTGCCGGCCTTTTTATATGTGTAAATTTAGAACATTCTAGTATCGAAAATTCAAAATGTTTCTAGTAACTTCCAAATTGTTCATGAAAATGCGTTATCTCTTTCTGTCACATTAAAATTTGTAATAAACTGTTCTTGTTATCTAATTGTCAAAAGTTAGAAATTGACATTCGCTGTTGTAAGGCATGGTACAAGCGTGCTATTATGACGAGTTCGCACTATATTCCGCGACACTACCCCCTCCTAAGACATGCTCGTCTCGAGCATCGTTGTTGCCGTGATATTTGGCTAATCGGTCCACATGCACGATTTTAGCCGGGCTTCTAGATGTACGTTGAATTCGGAAAGTGACGTCGTTAATTTTCGTTATAACCTTGTAAGGCCCCTCCCAACTGGGTTGTAGCTTTGGCGATTTACCCTTTCGTCTCACCGGGTTATGCAGCCATACCAATGAGCCTTCCTCGAAGTTCGTTCCTGTCGCCTTCCGGTCATAACGAGTTTTCATGCGTTCACTTGCTTGTAGCCCTGCATCTCGTATCTGCTCATAAACACTAGTCATTTTCGCTCTTAGTTCGCTGGCATATTCGGTGATGCAACTGGGAGTATCCGGTGGGCAACCACTTAATAGATCCGCTGGTAGCCGTAATTCTCTTCCGAAATTTGCAAAAGCAGGTGTTATGGTAATGCTTTCGTGTACAGCAGTCCGGTAAGATAGCAGGAACAGTGATAAAAACTCGTCCCAATCCTTTTGATGTTTATCCACAACCTTAGCTAGATGGCGTTCCAAAGTCTGGTTAAACCTTTCAACCATTCCATCTGACTGCGGATGATGTGGTGTGGTTCGAGTCTTGTGCACTCCCATGATTTTACATACTTCCTGAAATATATGCGATTCAAAGTTTCTTCCTTGATCACTGTGCATTTCTAACGGAACGCCGAATCTGCAAAATACATCTTTTACCAAAATATTTGCGATAGTTACTGCTTCTTGATTTGGAATGGCGAATGCCTCAGGCCATTTTGTAAAATAGTCCATCACAACTAAAATGTATCGGTTCCCGGAGTTAGTAATCGGGAATGGTCCTGCTACGTCTAATGCGATTCTCTCCCAAGGTGCCCCAACGTTGTATAATTTCATTGCTCCTCGGCTTCTGGTCTGCGGGCCTTTGACAGAGGCACATTGCACGCATTTCCGACACCAGTCCTCAACATCATCTCGACAATGCAGCCAGTAAAATCGCTCCTTTATCTTGATTAACGTTCTCCTTACCCCTAAGTGTCCACCAGAAGAACCATCATGGTAGGCTCGAAGTACCTCGGATAGTTTTATTTTAGGTACCACTAGTTGGAGATGGCTATCATTTCCACGTGTCCTCTCCCATTTGCGGCACAATACTCCGTTGTGTAACAACAAACTGTCCCATTGTGCCCACAAACTTTTCGTAGCGGTACTGTACTGTGCTATGTCAGTCCACTTAGGTTTTGGCCTACCACTACTTAACCATTCCATGATAGGTCGTATATCTCGGTCTTCTTCTTGAGCTCTCTTCATGGCTTCATCACTCCAACGTTCATCTAACGAGTCTGTTCTAATAATTTTAATTGATTCTAATTCCTTCGCCTCTTGTCTTTGACAATGCTTGCAGTCGTCTTCACAGGGTCTTCTAGATAGAGCATCGGCGTTGCTGTGATTTTTACCCCCTCGATGTTCTATATCAAACTGGAATTCTTGAAGTTGTTCAATCCATCGTGCTACCTGTCCTTCGGGGTCCTTGAATTCCAATAACCATTTCAGGGCAGCGTGATCGGTTCTTACCAAAAATTTGCGTCCTAGCAAGTATTTCTTAAAATGTTGTAAAGTTTTCACTACAGCAAGTAGCTCTCTTCGAGTAACGCAATAATTCTTTTCCGGTTTAGAGAGTGACTTACTGAAATATGCGATTACCACCTCCTGATCACCCTTCCGCTGGGACAATACACCTCCAATACCGATATTGCTGGCATCAGTGTCGACAATAAACTCTCCCTTTGTGTCTGGATACCCAAGGACCGGTGTTTGGCAAAGATATTTCTTCAGTTCTTGAAAGGCCGATTCACAATTATTGTCCCATACGAAGGGTCTCTTCTCTTCGGTCAGTTTATGAAGTGGTTTGGCGATGTCAGAGAAGCCTTTTACAAATCTTCTATAGTAAGAGCACAATCCCAGAAATGCTCTCACTTGCGTTTTGTCTTTAGGGGTCGGCCAATCTTTCACAGCGGTAATTTTGCTAGGGTCCGTTTCCACTCCGTTTTCCGAGACTACATGTCCAAGGTAATTCACTTGTCTCCGAAAGAATGAGCACTTCTTTGGACTTAACTTTAAATTTGCTTCCCTTAGTTTATCAAATACTGCTTCGAGTTTCTTAAGATGGTCTTCGAAGTCACGTCCCACTATAATTATGTCATCTAGGTAAACAAGGCAGGCTGCTCCTAGTAATCCAGCGAGTACACGTTCCATCAACCTCTCGAATGTTGCTGGTGCATTGCATAACCCGAACGGCATAACCTTAAACTGCCACAACCCTTTTCCAGTTGAAAACGCAGTTTTCTCCTTATCCACGGGGTCCATGTCTACTTGCCAATAGCCACTCTTCAAATCGAGAGTTGAAAACCATTTCATACCACTGAGAGTGTCCAAGGTGTCGTCGATTCGAGGCAGGGGATAACTGTCCTTTTTGGTTACATCGTTGAGTCTGCGGTAATCGATGCAAAACCTTGTAGATCCATCCTTCTTCCTTACAAGTACTACTGGAGAACACCAAGGACTAGTAGATTGTTCGATGATGTTATTCTTTCTCATGTCTTGGATCATGTCGTCAACCTCTTTCTCCCTAGCCCATGGAATTCGTCTTGGTCGTTGTCGAATAGGCGCTATGTCACCAGTATTAATTTTGTGCTTCACCAAACCGGTTCTTCCAATATCGCCGTCATGTTTCGAGAACAAATCTGAATATTCGTAAAGTAAATTTTCAGCTTTCGTCTTCTGTGAACTTGTGAAATGCTCTTTGCAGTCTTCTAAAAGTTTCATTGCTTGCTCTTTATCCTTGTTAAGCACCTTCTCATTCTGCTGGCATCTGCTTAACCAGGCTATCTCTTCGCAAGTCCCCACAACTTCCCCTCTCTGAATAGTTTGCGTAGCGTCACTGGTGTTCAGCACTGGAACCATGGATGTCGAAGTTTTACCTACTACAACTCTTGCTGGGATCCACGACCTCTCATCTTCATACTTCTCTATGATAGCGCAGCACCATTGACTACCTGACTTGTTCTGAGGTAAAGCGACAGGTACTAGAGTCTGTGATCTTGGTGGAAGAGCGGTGTCTCTTAAGCAACAAACTTTCCCCTGAACTCCACCACTTATCGGTACTTCTCTATTTCTGCATTTTAAAACTCCATATTTCATGTCAATCGTACACTGGTAATTTTGAAGAAAGTCCAATCCAATGATGCAATCATCGACGATATCTGCGACTATTGCTTTATGCCAATAAATATTGTCCCCAATTTTTATAGCAATTTTCCTTTCCCCCCAAACAGGTACGCGCTGGCCGGTGGCCGTCATGAGAGTGATATGCTTTCGGTCTTGCAACTTATTGTCCGCAATGTGTTTCAGCTTTCGGTTATTAATGATGGTTCGTGATGCTCCGGTATCCAGCGTCAATTTACATACAATTCCATTAATTGCGCCATGTATTACTAAGGTGTTTCCATCCACTGTCTGCTTTACTTCTATTTGTGGGGTTGAAGATCCCCCGGCCAGCGCCCACCCCGCAGCCCTGGCTGGTATTAGTTTTCCTGTGGCTGGTCAGAAGTCGACACAGCCACATCTGACTGTCTCCGAACGTTCGATATTTTAGGGCAGTTACTTCTGAGATGGCCCCGCTCGCCGCACTCGTAGCATCTAGGATTAAAAATACGTCTCCGAGTGGATGATCCTTCCGTAGTAACTACTTCCCTCACCTTCCAAGCTCTTGTATCATGGCGCACAGCTTCAACCTCCAAAGCATGAGCTACAGCTTCCTTGAGACTCGTATGGTGTCTTAGGCGTACAGCGGCGCGTACCTCCGAGTCGCGAATCCCGTCCACAAAAGCCTGCAGAAGAATAGTTTCTATGGTAGATGGCGAGGATTGATATGCCTTCCGTACGAGCCTCTCAATCTCTATGGACCACTGCTGCAGGGTTTCATTGGCTCGTTGCGTACGGTCTTTAATTTGAGCCCTGTACACGTGCTCTAGATGACTATCACCATACCGCGACTCCAAAGCGTTAAGTAGCTCACTGTATGTGGTCTTCCTGCCAGGGTCGCTAGCACAAAGCGCCTCCAATACATTTAAAGCCTCTTCTCTAAGTGCGACGGTAAGGGCAGATCGGGCTTCATCATCTGTCCATCCACTTGTCTCCTTGATCGTCTCAAACTGGATCTTGAATGCGGCCCAAGAAGATTTGCCGTCGAAGTAAGGGACTTTAAAGATCTTTGCTGATGATGAGCTAATGTCGACACCACGAGGTAATTTCTGAGTTTCCAAGTGATCCATCCTCTTCTCCATTTTAGAGAGTTTTGAATCGTGCTCCTCTAAAGCTTCACCGTGTGTGACGAGTGTCGTCTTTATTTCCTCAACTTCTCTTTCAACGGCTTCCACTCTTTCCGTATTCTGTTGAAGAGCGGCTATGACATCCTTGTGAATGCCCTCTTGGAGTGCGCGCAGCTGTTCATCGTGGCGTCGGGCTTGCTTTTCTTCGAGTGCGCGCAGCTGTTCATCCTGGCGACGAGCCTGCTCCTCTTGGAGTGCGCGCAGCTGTTCCTCTTGGCGGCGAGCCTGCTCCTCTTGGAGTGCGCGCAGCTGTTCCTCTTGGCGGCGAGCCTGTTCATCTTGTAGTGCGCGCAGCTGTTCCTCCTGGTGGCGTGCGCGTTCTCCCTCGCGGCGAGCCTGCTCCTCTTGGAGTGCGCGCAACTGTTCCTCTTGGCGGCGAGCCTGTTCATCTTGTAGTGCGCGCAGCTGTTCCTCCTGGCGGCGAGCCTGCTCTTGCATCATGAATGCCATTTGTTGCAGAAGGGCGTTCATGTCTGGCGTTGTGCTCTGTTGAGCCGTGGTCTCATCCCTCGATGTGCTAGGGCCAGAATCTTCCCTTTGCTGTTCTGCCATTGCGCGTGTAGTGACTCCTTCCTTCTCGTGCCTCGGTACTAACGGCATTTCCGATCCCACTTCTGACACCAATTGTTACGTTCTACGGGTTCGGGATCGGAAATTAAAAGCGTTCTCGCACTAAAGTTTTTTTTATTTACACTTAATACACACGCGCAGTTTGTACACAATACTAGTTTAATTTAGTCTCTGAGCACTATAAACCACCACTTTTAATAATTCACTATGTTCTTCTTCACCTTTCCACTATTTCGTATCTCTTCGCAATCTTCACTCGACTTCGAACGTCAACTGAACTCTCGACACACTGCCGGCCTTTTTATATGTGTAAATTTAGAACATTCTAGTATCGAAAATTCAAAATGTTTCTAGTAACTTCCAAATTGTTCATGAAAATGCGTTATCTCTTTCTGTCACATTAAAATTTGTAATAAACTGTTCTTGTTATCTATTTGTCAAAAGTTAGAAATTGACATTCGCTGTTGTAAGGCATGGTACAAGCGTGCTATTATGACGAGTTCGCACTATATTCCGCGACAATATAAATATCAATCCATTGTATCTGATTATTGATTTAACAATTCAATTGCAGTTACTGAAAAAAGATATACGAGTAAATTTTATCAGTTAAGGGGATTACCTCGCTCAAATTCCAAAAACACTATAAGTTTAAAGAAGATTGTAGATGAATCCTCACGTACGATTACCATATAAAAAATATATGATTTACTTAAGGTTATCACAAATACATGCTATTGTTTTAAATTTAAATAAACTCTCCCAAATTTGAAAAAAAAATATATTAAATAGGGCCTTTTTCAACGTAAACTGTACTTTTTCTCTGTAACGGCTAATTAGTTTGGCGTGAATTTTGTACCAAAAAATATGTAATGACGTATTTCACAATTTCTATTGTTTTTTTTAATTTTTTTATTCTGATATTCTTAAATAATAAATAAAAACCCGAAACTTAACCAGTACCCCACTGACGCACCCCCGCTACGGCCTGTGGCGCGTACTCGGGATGCGATACAGCAGTGTCTCGATGACTCTTGTGACGAGTGGACTACAAGCGCGTTATTTTTTCCAATTAATACCTAAAACTTCTCGTTTTGAATGATTTTTGAATTAAACCATATTTTAAATAATACAAATATAAATATTTCGTAAAACAAAAACAGAATTTAAGTTTGTAAGTATATGTAAAATGGGTTGTAATTTCGTTTTGTTTTTTGAACCTATCATAGAGTAAGCCAGAATATAATATGCCTAAATATGCCTAATGCCTAAATATAAGAATAACTAAGGCATTTTTTTTAATATTTTGTTCACACTTTCTAGACAGGTATTGTTTATTGCTCACATAAAAATATACCAATACCTACATCCTAATGATATTACAAATAAAGAATAGGTGCGTTTAAAGAAGGTAAGCCATTTGTAAATGTTGAAAGCTAGGTCAACCTAACTATTTCCGTTACTGAGAACCGTTTACCCACTTACCTACCTGGTCATCAGCAGACCTTCACCATATAACATTTAGTAAAATGAAAGTTATGTCAGCAGGCATAGTGCATTGTGTAGTTTAATATAAATAATATAGATTATGATGTAGGCACTATACTCGTACAAGACTACAAAAACTAGAGGAAAAGAACAAAATGAGATTTCTCAGAGATCGAATCAAATAGGCAAAAAATGAAGACAACGCGACACATCTGTGTTCTTGCTTAATCTTCACTTCGTTTCGTTGTAGTATGGTCGTCGGTCGGTAGATGGCGTTAAAATAACAAATACTAGTACAGATATCAAATCCTCAAGGTCATCGGGCGAGGTAGGCGCCTTAAACAAGGTTTATTGAAAAAAAAAATCTACTTAACACAAACCTATATTATTTATTTAATTTTAGACGGGGTTTCCACAAACCGTATTCCCGAGCAGACAGAGGGGACTCTATCTGTTTGCAAATCTTAATCTTATGTTATAGTTATTTATCTATACATTATTTGAATAGGCAAAGAGATAACTTTTTGTTGGTTTTACTTAACTTTTAACTTTTAGTTTATTGTGCTCTTTTTTAAAATGTTTGAGTTTTTTTATATAATTAAAAAAATATTAAGCCCTTTTAAACGTCGGCACGCTAGCCAAGTGCGGGTTTGCGATCTTTCGAAGACTTGCTATAGGTTACAGGTTTCCTTACGATCTTGATTATGCGTCCGTAATCCGTTTAAAATCAGTTAAAGCATGAAAGCTCAATCATACATAAGCATATCTTAAAACATATTAATTTTATTCACATAATGATGATATAATTCAATATTTATGTCACAAAATATACAAATATTATTTACACGACAAGCAGCGTTGACCAAGGTTGTAAAATAGATGGGAGGCGAGTAAAATTTCAATTATGGTGACTTATGAGGCTACTAGCATATTAATGTAACGACAAAATACCATTATCGTTATGGTATGAATAGAATGTGAATGGTATAATAATTAACTCGAAAGGCGTAATGTATCTGATTGGTGGTGTGCCTCACTGAAATTATGATTGAGTAGTGTCAGCACATTCATATATTATAATATAAACATATTTTTCCTTGTTTCCTTAAGAGTAGTGGCCAAATTTAAATAGCATTATAGACATACTAATAGTTATTATTATTAATATTAAACGTAAGATAGTAATTATTAATATTAAATTTAAGATAGTGGTAGCCCAGCGGTAACGCGTCGCTTGGATAAACGAGTTATGCGGGTTCAAATCCACCTCTGATATTTTCATGTGCGAATCATTTATATCATGATTACTACTTGTCTTACGGTGAAGGAAAATCGTGAAGTAACCTGCATGTCTGAGAAAACCTAGCAAGTTTTCGAAAGACATGTGAAGTCTGGCTGATGATGAATAGTACATAATTTAATTTAAAAAAAACCGAGCTGCCTTTGCGACATTTTCTATTGGTAACACAAAATCATAAAATGTTAAGATGGAATCCTAGACCTCAACCTGGATGTTATTAAACCAGTTTTTAATTGTAAATTAATGAGACAGAAGATTAATATTATAAAGATGACGTTTAATATTAATATTTATATTTGATTATTTTAAATACTTATAAAAGCATACGGCTCTCACACGGAATAAATCGAAGGACAGAGACCTTGTTGTTTCATTCATTAAATGAGAGCGCTATAGATCAAACTACCCGCCGTTCGTAATTTTTTTTCTTTTCTATATATTTTTCATCTTTCTTTATCTTCTATAGCTCTAAGGATAATGTATTGTCAGCTCGTATATTTTTACCATTTTTCTTACATAAATAAAATATTTTTATAGCTAAACGAATTATCTGGCTATCGCTACAAGGACGCGTCGCAGCGTGAGAACACGGGCCGGTTAATTGTCCACGTTCACGATTTACAAACAAACAATGGGAATTAACATGTTGTATAATTACGTATATATCGTCGGTCGGACGAATATATCTTATCAGTTATAGTTTTCAACCTACTATGACTCAATACGCACCGAAATTAGCGAATTTTGCTTTTTAGCTAGAATTCCAACTATTATTAAATTATTATTGCGAAAGATAGTGTGTATCTTTGTGTTTATGTTTGTCTATTTTAAGCTTTAAGATCTGAACAGATTTTGATGTAATTTAGTAGACAGATAGACCATGATCTGGAGTAACATAGCCCATTATTAAGCGTCGAGGTCGTGTAAATGAATAATATATCAGCCTATGTCCTGTTTTTTGCTATTTATGCTATTAATCATAAAACGTAAAATTATAAATGAAGAGACTATAATACGCGGCAGCAGACCACACAGCCAAGGGGTTGCTCCTCAGTCCACTCTGCTATCAGAGAAGTATCAGGAACTACCCACATAACAACACCCACCGAAATGGGCCCTCCCTGCACATATCTTGGCTTCGGACCCGGCCGGATTGCCTGACGCTACTAAACCCCCACGACAAGATGAACTCTCGTTGAGGGGATTTAAAATAAGTACTTACATATATCGTAATTTTCTTAGTAAACAAAGCGTTGAATTAAGTCATTATTTTCTAACGATAGCAACTACCGCCATTTATTAAGGAAAAATATCGAAAATTATAAATAATCTAATTAACCTAAACATGGTTAGCATAATACAATAAAAGAGAAACAAATCGAACAGTCAAGAAGCACGACTGACCTAATAATCTAGCGGCGACGTAATAAATTCCGCGGGATTAGCGCCTGCGCCTAGCAACAGTAAGGCTTGCTGTCCACGTACTAGAGCGATACAAAAATATGTTTATTGATGCAGAATATCTTTTTAAGTCTCCTTTTTATTATAATAAAGTATTATTTTACAGTGCAGTACTTGCTATTTAAATATAAGATTGCGATTTTGCTATAAAAATTTGTTTTTTTTTTGAATTTTTCTAATGTTAATAATGTGATTAATCTATAATTATCATATTAAAATTACGTGTGATAGATATGAATACATAAACCATACACATATATGATATAACACAAGTTATAGAAAGATAAGAGTATGGTGTATGTACATTGTACAGAGCTGCGTGATAAAATGTGTCTTATGACATTAATATAATTGCTAATATTCCTTGCGAGGTAGCCAGGCAAAAAGCGAGTGCCCCTCTACATAACTCATTCACGTCTTCACGCTAACATCAAGGTCCTCAGAATTTGACCCTGAAAAAAGCCTTGTTTTAGTAATAATATGAAGGATGCTTGGTCTTCAAGACCTCCTCGAAAAAGATTCTTTTCCCCTTTTTGCCCTTCCTCATCATGATTTTCAAGAAATTTTTTACCTATAAATCTAACCTACCTGAATCTTTTGGCTGTTACCACGCCGTATACAATAGCAAGGGGTATAATGCTTAGATCGTAATCCATGTATAATATGCACAAAGTACTCTCCCACTGTGTTTAAATTCGTTTTAATGTTTTCTTTTTGCATGTTTCGCGTAAATCGCTTTGTAATTTTTACTGCAGATGTCGACATGTCTTATCTAGGAGTTGCGTTTAATATAAAAATATGACACACTAGTTCCTGCAAAGGGACTGGACTATTCTTAACAATTAACTTAATCTACGATAATTTTGTCATTTAGTTTAGCTTTAATACTATTTTTGACTGAGCGATTTAACCTATTTTAACCGACTTCAAAAAGGAGGAGGTTATCAATTAGATATTTTTTTTTAATATTAAAAGTGGATCTATGTATATACAATATACATATTAAATACCACTTCTGTTAATGTATAGAAATGAATGTATGTAATAATGCCATATTACTTAAATCATTAAACTTTACAGATGTTAAAACAAAGAATTTATGGCGCCGTTATTAACATAGAACGTAGCACTAAAAATACCTATGCCTACACGATAAAACAACTGATACAACACAAATATATAAAGCCGAAAAAATTAATGAGCATTTTCTTATTTATATTACAGTAAGAGCTATATTTGCTTTTAAACACTGTACAGTAGCTGGTAGTCCCCATGGCAACAAATTTACAGGCATATCTAGTTTTTATTGAGGTCAGTGTTATACACATTTGAACAATAAATAGTGGCTTAATGTGTTCCTCACCACGCGAACTTCTGTGTGTTGAAATTTATTAACAAACCAGTATTGATGTGGGTTAAGGTTTTAAATATATCGATGACACTTTGGGCATCGTATCTTAACAGTGGAGGTCGCAGATTTAATTCTCGCTTGGGGTAATTATTAGCTAGGATTTTGAAAGGAAATGTTGCATTATGAGTAATATATCCCGACTGAATTATCATTGAAACAGAAACGGTATTCTTGATTATAAGCATATGGATATATGTAGGATTGTAAAGATGATATATAAAAGCACTTTGTTAGAACTACATAGACTAATTATATTTTAAAATATAAGATGCAATATTTCCGCGATACGTCGTGTCGCCATAATGATAAGACAACCTCCTTTCTTCCTTTTATACTTCTCTATTCTTAAAATCCTTCCATTCATTGCCTTTTATTCTTACATGCATACTCCTTTTACAAATCCCACATATATGGCAAAAATCCACTAATTTGTTGGGAAAAGTGTGCATGGTATGAGTTCATGAACTGATTAAAAAATTAGGCTAATAATGCTCTGTAAAAAATGTTTGTCACAAACTCATTTTTTACTATTTCTGATAAATTGTCGATATAAATATCGATACATATAATAACATTCTAATTTAGTTGAATCTGTACTCGAAATAGTTTATAGTTTTTAAAGTGAAAACTTCTTTAGCATCGTTGTGATTTGAAAGTCGATGAAACGAAAAAGCGACAGTAAAAAGAGACACACACATTAATTCATAACATTTAACGTGGGAGAAAATGAGATAGGAAGATCATAATTTTACATTCGTCTCATTATCTTGAAGCCAAAATTTTCAGGTCAAACCTTCACTTCGACCACGTGTGAATTGCATACATTTTTCTTTTGAATAGTCATTATTATCAGAAGCCGAATCTATAGATAGTAGAATCTATCCGTCTGTCCGTCTGCATCACGCAGAAACCACTGGACAGACTTTGATGAAATTTGGTATAATGCTAGCTAGCTATGCAAAAAACAAAACATTTAGAGACGAACCCGGAGCGGAGCGGGGGCGAGTCGCTAGTGATAGATTAAAGCAAAAGTACGTGATAATATTTAGCGTAAGGATAAACAATAAACATGTCACTCATAAATCACTTCAAAGTTCAAACACATTGTCAGTCCAGTAGTTAGTGCTATTTTGTAAGAACTTCAACTTGTATTACGAAGAGTACGAATGTTGTTACTGTTGTTGGGTAATACTTATAAGATACCACTTTACTTATTTTTTGCTTTATTTAATTTTCAGGAAACTAGGACAAACAGTCGGACTGTATAAATGTTTTACACATAGGAGTTTTTATCTTATTTGTACATGGAAATATAAAGGGTGGTGGGATATTTGGGATTCGAACCTGCTTCACTCGAATTCTCAAGCCACGAGTTGTTGAGCTACCTACCAAACGTGATTAACACTTCTTCAGTTTGATGATGAAGGAAAACATCATGAGGAAACCTGCATGTCTGAGAGAACCTAGCAAGTTGTCAAACAACGTGAGTAGCAAGTTGTCAAACAACGTTAGGTCCGCTAACCCGTACATGGCCAACGTGAACAATGCTCTGATCCCCTTTGCATTGATGAGGCCCGTGTCTAACAGTGGGTCTTAATGTTAAACAAAAATGAAAACCGATTTCAAAATGTTACAAATCGAAACTAAAAAGAAAAAAAAAATTAATTACTTAGTTATTGTTGGAGTCGGTGTATATATATATACAATACAAACATATAACCTCCTCCTTTTTTGAAGTCGGTTAAAAAGGTTGAATACAATACAAATATGTTTTAAAAATCGATCATGTAATAAGTTATTATATAGTGGAATGACCCTTTGAAAATTTTATACTCTATTGCACCATTATATAGAGTATCTACGCACATCTGACCTCAGATGATAATAATAGGTCATGTGTCACAGTTTTTTGATTACGCGAAGTTTCTTAACTGAACTTTTATTTAAACCACTGCACTTCTGGGATTGTAACATATTTAACTTTAGAAAAGAAGGAATAAATTTATTGAATCACAACTCTCATGGTCAGAAATAAAAATCGATCGAAATTGATGTATTTGTGTTTGAATAACGTAATATTTTAAGTATTAATTAAGCATGTTCAATGAAAATTAGTATTTGACAAACAAATTACAGCATATCCCTTAGTAGTCAGATGTGTTCCTGATACTGACTTGTGTTTAAACTTCGAGTAACCTGTTTAAAGTCGCGGCCCCAAGT
Source organism: Boloria selene (assembly GCA_905231865.2). Lineage (NCBI taxonomy): Eukaryota > Metazoa > Arthropoda > Insecta > Lepidoptera > Nymphalidae > Boloria > Boloria selene. Next base: position 2,687,507 of record HG993145.1, read on the forward strand.
TGAAGGTTTGATTACAAACGTCTAGGCCATCTTGGATTTACATGAAATATTTGAATATAAAAAACGTGATCGACTGAACATTCAATAACGATCATCTTTTATATAAACAACTAGCGACTCACACTCACTTCAGTAAGGTTCGTCCCTAGATTTATTAATAACATTTCTAAAATAATAGTGCGTAGTAAGTAGTATAATGTGACTCCTTATAACATTAGCTATTTGTCAGTCAAAGTCCCGTCAAAATCGGTCCAGCCGTTTCAGATATTAGCCAGAACAAACAGACAGACAAAAAATAAAAATTGGTTTTCTGTTGCTAGTATTGTATATAGTTTCATATGCATTTAGTGAAAAGCTGTTAATTTGAAATTAAAAACAGATAAAACTGGATAGGTACTTTTTAAATCTCATCTCACGTTTTCATCCACTAAAGGGTCTTCCGGGATAAAATCTATCATATGTCCTTTCCAGGGTTAATTTAAATCGGTTCAGCGAATTTTTTATATTTTCTTTTTATAATAGGACCTTCATATTCCTATGAAACTTTCCTACCAACTATTTTACTTTAGTTCAATAAAAAAACTTAGGTTACATGTTGGAGAAAAAACATGATTTAAATCAGTTTCTCCCTTACATCGAATGGCTCTTAACGTTCAAGAGATAGTGTGAGTGAATACATTCTTTATTACCGATACCTAAACCCAGATATGTAAGTACCTATATATACAGTTAGTAAGAATTTTGTGGATATTAGAGTATAGCTTTAAATCTATATAAAAGTAAATAAATAAAATAAATATGTTGGGACATTATTACAATAGCTCCATCTAGTTCCATGGTAAGCTACGAGGCTTGTGTTACGGATACCAGATAGTTGATATACTACACATATATAAACTTTAAATACATACATATAATAAATATAAACAACCGTGACTGGAGTACAAACATTGCTGCTCAACAAATGAATGCCCCAGCATGACTCGAACTCGCGACCTCTGGCGCAGAAAGCACTACCAACTGAGCCAAAACGTGTCATTGTAGGCAAATATACGACACGTTTTCTTTTTTTTTTCTTTGCTTGATAACATTTTTTTTTGTAACACTATAGCTCTTGAAGAGCTTTAGTGTTATCTACATAAAATAAAATAAAAAAGTTCTATTCGTGTATTTCGGTCGAAGTTCGACCAATATATGAACACTAGTTAACAGAGTCTTGCGTAGCAACTAAAAAAATGACGCTTTATCCTGTTAGCGCCGGCATGTGTTAACTATTCCTAACGGAAGTTGAACGTAGAATAATTAATTGTTAAACATAAATTACTAATAAATAATAACATAGAAAAATTATAAAATTGAGAAACTGCCTCACGACAGGAATTTCCTCATCTTCACTACATAGTATAAAAAAAAACAAAGTCGATAATCTTTAAAACTACGCAACGGATTTTGATGCGGTTTTTTTAATAGATAGTGATTCAAGAGGAAGGGATATATGCATAACTACCGGATCCCGCGGTTTTGCCTGTGCTTAATCAAGGAAAAGCCCGAGCGAAGCGAGGACGAGTCGTTAGTAATATATAAAACAGTTCTGTGCGTGTGTATGTAATTGAACTTGTCCTAAACGGCTGCACCCATTTTGATTCAATGTTTTGTGTGTGTTTGATATTTTTTGAATTAATTAGTTATTTATATTCCATTATAAATAAGTCGTTGCTAGGCAACGTTGTTTTGCGCATGCGTGCTAAAACATTTCACCGGGAGCAAAAGTTTATAAAATTTTCAATGTGTATAGGAAAACATCCAACGAGTCCACTAAACTTTATAAACTGACTATTTTAAGTTAAGTTTGTAACTATTTTAAGTTTAATTTAAAAAGAAAGAAGTCACTATAAACATGTATGTGGTATATGTTATATAATAATATAGTAACTAGTAAAAGAAACAACGATATTAGTTATCATATTAAGGCGAATCCACTTAAGTCTTAAAGTATGCCAAAAATAAACTTCTTAACGTTAACAATAGTCCTGCTGAATCAATCAGTTAAAAATAAGAATTTTAATTAGAATTTAACTTATTCATATCATACATTTTTATACTGTAAAGCTTTAATATAACAGAGCTTTAAAAGCTCTGCAATAGCTTAATGGGACAAATTATTGACTAAGCTAAGATATAATATATTGCTGCTCTGACGTATTCATATCTAATTTATATAACCGCTTGATACGACATTTTTATACATATGACGTAAAAAATAAATTATAATTGAAAATAAAGGTCAAGTGCGAGACGAATTCGTGTGTTCGTCAGAGTTGTACATTTTCTAAGATTAAAAATTTCTTTAATTGCCTGTATACTTTCAATGGCTATAAAATATAAGAATATATTACGTATTTATAATTTTTAACAGTGTGTTAAATATCAAAAAGTTAAGTCCCTGTTAAGGAGTAATTTAATTTGATCATCACTACATAGTATAAAACAAAGTCGCTTTCTCTGTCCCTATATCCCTATGTATGCTTAAATCTTTAAAACTACACAACGGATTTTGATGCGGTTTTTTTAATAGATAGAGTGATTCAAGAGGAAGGTTTATATGCATAACTAGCGGATCCCACGGCTTTGCCTGTGCTACAGCTAGGGAAGAGCCCGAGCGAAGCGAGGGCGAGTCGCTAGTATTGTATACTTTGACTGATAGACAGACATGTTTACCTTTGCATAGCATATCGTAGATATGGGGGCGGATTTTTAAACCGATATGCGAAACCCTAAAAACTTGTTTTCCTCCTAAAAGTTAAATAAACCGATGAGGAATGTAAGAATCTATGTCTCGTGAATAAGCAAATAGCATATAAATATCGTTCAAACATATAGAACATATATTTTAACTATTTCTTCATATTATATTAATTTGTTGCAGCATATTATCACTAGATATCCAACACAGTAGGTTATCAAAGCAAAATGTATGTGAATGAGAAGGTCAATGTGACAAATGATATAAGTTCATACAAACGCTTCGCTATCGTCGTCGCACACACCCACTTTGTCGCACATATGAGCAAGACAGATGTTTGTCCTAAAATTCGTTTTGGTAAATCCCATGACATAGTCAAAAGCGACGGTTATTTTAATAAAGAATTTTGTGTAGGATATCTTTTGTTAGTTATAGATTTTTGTTTATTTTTTACTATTTATATTTTTTTATTAAATATGTTTGCGGATTTATGTTGTAAAAGATAATCTATAGATAAATATAATTGCGAGACGTCATTCATTCACAGATCAAGAACTTAAAAACTACTTGCTGTGTGAAGCTGGGCAGTTAGGTTAGTGTATAGATGGATGTAAGATAAGTATTTTGAAGGAGCTAACTTAAAGGCAACTGATTGCGATCATTTATAACAGGGAAATTGCAGTACTTTTAAAAACATTTTATTTACACTTAATAAATTTAAACTTATAATCTGACAAATGAGACATTCGAAATGTGTTTTTGGCTCCACGATCAGATCCGAACCGACTCGAACTTGACTAAAATGATTGGAATTAAAGGTGCTTTTTAAGCACATAGTTATCATTAAGCATTATCGTACAGGGATGTAACAGCCCCCCGACAAGAGAAAACTTAAGTAACTCTATATGAAAGTCGTACACTTTTACAACTAAAGATATAAAATTGAATTATTTTGAAAATATAAATTACCTACTTGGTTTATCACGAGCGGAGCGAGGGCGAGTTACTAGTTAAATTATGATTACCTATATAATAAAAGTATTTATTATAAAATATATTATTGCAAATAAATTTAGATATTGTTTAAGTATTAAAATAATAATATTTTGTATTTTATATTATTATATTATTAATAATATTTTAATTTTGTATATTTGGCGTATAAATATAGTTACATAATAACAACTTTGTTACACGTGTTTGATAATTATTGATAGAGACGTCACAAAATTACTATTAATTTGGTTGAAGGATAAACGAAACTTCGAGTCGAATTGCATAAGAAGAATTAAAATTTTAAATTGTTGTCATATATGTATTAATTATTAATAATTAATAATTAACTACAATAAAGTTTTTTTTAATTAATTTAAATAAAATACTGCAAATATTAATAATATTAGGCAGTTATATTTGTTTTTCGCTTTGAAGGATTCGAACTTGTGACCCATTACAAAGCATTAGGGAGGAAACTATTGTGTGTTTACTCCTACGCCCTTATTTGATTTTTTGCTTATTTGCAGGATGTCGCCTGTAGATAAATTGTGTAATGAACTGACTTAAAAAATGTAAGGGTATGCGAATATGTATTTATTGATACTACCAGTTTCCCACCAATTGTGAATTATTAAGTTTATATACTGTAATATTGCAAAAGAAAAAAATAAATAAATAATATTTAAGTTTTCTATTTTGTTACTAAAAATGAGAATAAATTGAAAAAGAACCTAGAAGTAGCATTAAAAACAACTACTGCCCCGAATTTTAAGAGGTATCTTCCACCAGGTTTAACTACAAACTCGATTAAAACTAAGTACCTACTTTGTTTTTATGTGGATCTCGTGACCAACGAATAAATTAACGTAAATAATATTCGTACTAGATTTATAGATAATAATAGTTTAGACCAGACGATTATAAACTGCCAAAAGCAAGGTAAACGTTGTAGTATCGCGTATAATATAACGATTTATAAGCATCGTCCGTAATATCATAAAAATATTAATCCATAATGAAATACAATGTAAATATATCTTTATTAATACGCCAAAAGGTTCAAAATTCAAATACGAGCAAGTGGAATATTTTATGAATGAACGAGTTGAATAACGGATGTGACATCACAATCGCATACGCATATTGACGCCGACATTTAATCTTTTGACATACTAAGCCTTGCCCATGGCATTACTTGTGAATTATTGAAAATATTTAAGGGGTAAAATTATGTTTTTTCAACTAGGAAATCATCCCTTTAGGGGGTGAAACGAGAGGTGGAAATATGTAGTATGGGGCATGAATAATTTCTTAAGTTAGGCAAATACTCGTAAATACATATAATAAAAAAGTAAGTGAAACTGAAAGCAAACCAGTAATTATATTAAATTATTTTTTCCTGTATTTATTCTCTCTCAATCTATACTTAATATTATAAACGCGAAAGTTTGTAAGTATGGATGTATGGATGTTTGTTACTCTTTCACGTAATAACTACTGAATGGATTTTAATGAAACTTTACAATAATATAGCTTATACATCAGAATATCACATAGGCTACAATTTATAAAGATATTGTGTGAATTGTCCAAAATATGACGATAAGTATCAAGTAAGTAGTAAAAAATCTACCATTTGCGAGCTATTCTGGCGTGCGCTGCCAAAACCGCTAGAGTTACACATATGTAATGTATGATGGAAATGTTTATCTTAAACAAGCGACTCACCCTCACTTCGCTCGGGTTCGTCCCTAGATTTAGCGCGAGCGAAGCCGCGGGTTCCACTAGTTCTATATATTTTTAAAATAAGCTCTTACTTACTTAAATCGATACTAAAGTTTAAAGTCAAATAAAATGACTATCATTAATAAAAAACAAAATATTTAATAAAAAACCCTATGACAATCAAACATTCCTCAATTTTTATTACTATTATAATATTTTTATTCGGCACTGTACGTAAATAGGTCACCACGTTATTTACTTATATTGCAGTTGACTACACTTTTTTGCCTTTAGTCCCACGATGCAAGTCTTTACAAACAATTACTGTTACGCAACTGAGTGTCTGTTTTTGTGAAATTCTATTAGCTTTATAACAATAACATGAATAGTTAGTTCTTATAGTAATATTGACATACATATGTTCGTAAATCTTGGTAATTAAATGTACGATTAAAAAGAAAATTAGTAATTATATAGTTACTACTATAGACAGTGGTAGCCTAGCTTGGATAACCGAGTGATGCGGGTTCAAAACCGGGTCTCGCACCTCTGTTATTTACATGTGCGAATCATTTCTATCATGATTACCACTTGTCTTACGGTGAAGGAAAACATCGTGAGGAAACCTGCATGTCTGAAAAAACCTAACAAGTTTTCGAAAAAAGACATGTGAAGTCCGCCAACACGCACTAGGCCAGCGCAGTGGACAATGGTCTGATCCCGCTCGTACTGAGGAAGGCCCGTGCCCAGCAGTGGGACGTTAAAAAGGGCTGATGATGATGATGATAGTTACTAGATACTTTTTAATAGTTATACAGATACAAAATAAAGAGTTGTTTTATTTTACACACCCCCAACAAAATAAGGAAAAGAAAAAAATAACAACATATAAGAGACGGTGGCCCAGTGGTAACGCGTTCCTTTGGGAAACCAAGTAAAGCTGGTTCAAATCCAGGATTGCGTAGAACGTTAAAGAGACTATTCTTTTCTTAGAGTTAAACGGTTGCTTTTAATTTTTACTTTAATTTTAACTATCATTTAAAAGTTTACAACCCTTCGATTATCATTAGTCACGTTATCTTCCAATAAATACAAATAACCGATCCATACAAATAGCCTTCCTCGATAAACGGACTATGCAACACAAAAAAATTGTCAAATCGGAACAAACAAACAAAAAAACTCTTCAACTTCTTCTTGAGCTTTATAATATTTATATGGTATTATCGCCATATATGGGGTATTCTAAAACATCCTAGAAATATGATACAAAATTAATATATCACAAATTTAACAAATTATGTAATTAAAATTAGAGCCTAATGAAGTTCATAAATTAAATAATATCGTATGATTCCAAAATACAAACCGTCTAGAAAACAAAGTTAATTATCATAAAATGCCTTGGAGTGGAACTAACTAGGATAAAAATGGTAATCATGATTCCTATCTTTATTCGCCTTCCTACAGTTGTAAGAGAGACGATGATCTTACAAACATTGCAAATTTGTAATTTTCAAGTAATAAATAAGACAATGGTCTCAATTACACAATCATCATTATTACTTAATTAATAGCTTTAACATACTACTGTCGACATTCTACTTTTTTATATTTAAACAATATGTTTATATCTTAAAACGAGTGTTTTGAAACAGATAAGTGCAGTTATCATCAGTAGTCTAGTAGGTACCATATACGGTTATACTCGTAGATCCGGAGGTCCAAAATTCGAATCCAAGAAATAGCCAGAGTTTATAAATTGGCGGTGTAACATCACTGATATTTCATTTCTTACTGGCCGAGTCCATTTGTAGCCTAAATGTAATTTATATGTTTATAACTTCAAATATCTTAAATAATTTGTCAATTAAATGGATGAAGTTTGAAAAACCTTTTCTTCTGATCACTTTTGTTATAAGGAGCACGAACTCTTGGCTCAGTGATTCAGGCTGTACCTTGTACGTCAGTTAGTGAATTTAAAGATTATAAATAAAATTGTTTGTGTATGAAGTGAAATTGATTTTTTTGTCTATCGGCCTGTCTGTTTTTTACGTCAAATCTCTGAAACGGTTGGACCGATTTTGACGGGACTTTCACTCGCAGATAGCTAATGTTATAAGTAGCAACTTAGGCAAGTTTAATTTTATTAGAAAATTATAAAAACCGTTTAATTTATTTTAACATACCACCAGACCGGGTTTGCTAGTGTTAAATAAATATTATGGGCTTGAACAATCTAAAATGAAAAAAAACATCGTGTACATATTGAGATCTACACATGTTCTTAAGTATGTATTTATATTTTATATATTAACTAGCGACTCGCCCTCGCTTCGCTTGGGCTTTTTCCTAGACTTAGCACAGGCAAAGCCGCGGGATCCGCTAGTTATGCATATAAACCTTCCTCTTGAATCACTCTATCTATTAAAAAAACCGCATCAAAATCCGTTGCGTAGTTTTAAAGATTTAAGCATACATAGGGATATAGGGACAGAGAAAGCGACTTTGTTTTATACTATGTAGTGATACACTACTTTCACTATGACTCAGAAAACAACTATACTCGTATGATAATAATCGATTGTCGGTGTTCGGTGTATAATGTCATGTAAGTTCAACATTTCAGGCTCAATTAAATCTGTAGTCCATTTGCGATATCGCGACCAATGTATCAAGGAACGGCTATTAAGCATAGTTTGTGTTACTCATAATGTAGAGTTAGGTGAGACTAGAACTGGCTATTAGACATAAATATTTTGAGACATTATTACACACAGCGCCATCTAGTTCCGTGGTAAGCTACGAGGCTTGAATTACGGATACCAGATAGTTGATATACTACACATAATATTACTTTAAAATACATACATATTATAAACCAGCATTTCCCGCGGCTTCGCACGCGTTCTAAGGACCGGAAACTAAATTCTTTGTGAGTCGCAAAGTATGGAACCTTGCAGAACTAACGGCCGCCCTTCACGTTTTTGTAACTTTTTTTATTGATGCTCCGCTCCTATCGGTCACAGCGTGATATAATATAGCCTATAACCTTCCTCGATAAACGGACTATCTAACACAAAAAGAATTTTTCAATTCGGACCAATAGTTACTGAGATTAGCACGTTCAACCAAACAAACAAACAAACTCTTCTGCTTTATAATATTAGTATAGATATAAACACTCATGATTGGAGTACAAGCATCCTTGTTTAACAAATGAATGTCCCCAGCGGGACTAGAACCCGCGATTGTAACTCGAACCTACGCAGAAAATAGGGTCACTACAACCTGAGCCAAACGTGTCGTCATGTACTATTTTTATCTTCAATCTAATATACTATAATAGCTACGGTAAGAATGAAAGAACATTCTAGACCAATTTTATAGGTATAATATAGAATATCTCACAATACGATCAAATTAGTAAGTAAACATATTAAGATTACTTTAAATGTCTATTTGAAGCAAATTTCTGTTATGTTAATTAAAGTACTCTTTTAATTATGTAAATAATTTTGCCTAAATAATTAGTACTCTAATTATATGATAAAACTTATTTTTTGTATATACATTTATAAATACGTAAAAACTTGGTATTAAAATTATTAATTTTTTTGCATCTGCTAACAAACATTGCTGAAAGACTAAACTCAATGAAAAAATGCCATAAAGTTATATTTTTGGAGTGACACCTAGTATATTATATTTAAACATGAATTTGTTCTTCACGCATTTGAGTTTTGTATTAAATAAAAGATACTATTTGTTATGTTTTTATTGCTAAATTATTTTTAAGTTAAACTTGCTTTAATTTTAAATTTCGGTTTTAAATAAACCTTCTAAATACATATATAAAAGCGAAATTTCACACACTCACTCACCACGAAATATCTAAAATCGCTTGACGTATAAAGCTGAAAGGCAGTGAGGTAGTTTTAGTTAGTATGCGTCCGCTAAGAACAGATTTCGCGACAGGGCCAGATTAAGGAGGTCTAAGGGCTGTCGCAAATATGTAAGTCCTTCACTTTTTTCTGCTATAAACTTGGCAGGGAGCACCAGCTAGAACCAAACCGGGCTAAGCGAGGATGAGTCGCTAAATTTCTTATAATAATAAAGACATATTACTATAAATTACTTACTGATATTTAGTTTTATTGACTTCTACAGACAAACAGATCGAAATCAGTTGAGATTCACTAAAATCTAAAAAAGGCTTAAGAAAGGGACCAGATTCAAAATATTATGAATATTACCAATCAAATAAGTTCAGTAAATAGGCTCCCTATAAATACAAAATTCGTTTTGCATATTCGATAAAACGTTTCAAATCGCGTGCACACTACATGCGTTTTAAACGACAGTTACATGTATTGATAAAACATTGTAAATACGATTCTTATTTCATATGACATAAAAATCGATATTTGTCGTTTCGCGTATTAAGATGATATTGTACGCATAAAAGAACAATACTTAAAACTGTCACACATAAATCGAACAATTCATAAATTGTTTTTAAACTTAACTAGTTTCAGTTATCCGTTGATTCAACGAATCGTATATCGCGTTCCCGCCATTACGATAAAAAAGTAAAGTTAACTTTCAGATTTCAGATATATTATTTTTGAAGTGTTAAATAATTAACTTCTAGTCGCTTCTCAGTAGCGTCTGGCAATCTAGCCGGACGCGATACCAAGAAACGTCCTGAGTGGTGAAGCAACCCCTTGACTGTGTAGTCTATTCGGCAGACCTGCTGTCGCGTCAGGGCGTCGTAGTTGAACACGTAAACGATCCTGCGGCTCGTCATTACGACGAGGGAGGTTCAGTTGTGATTTAAGGGTAGTTCTAGCTTTAAAAAACAACCTTAAATAAAGATCCATTCAAATACTCTTAATATAAGTTTAATATATTTACCTACTCCCATAATATAAACATTAGTTTGAAGTAAGCATTAATGTGCAAAAATGTACAAATATGCGTGAAAAATAACAAATTACGAAACGCATTAACATTGTTTAGTAGAAAATGCGTCGTCAGAAGCTATATCATCATTTGTTTGGTATTTGTGGCGTTATACGAGAAATATAATTTTTGTTGCAGTTCATTCACTTAAATACTAGCAATATGGCAATTATTATCTAAAGCTGTAGGTGTAAGTACTCATCTATACATAAATAAAATTAAAGTGACTGTTTTTAATTTCAAATTAGCAGCTAGAATACGGTACCAATTTCAAAAATATTTTTTTAAATTTTTGTCTGCTGTCTGTCTGTTTGTTCCTCCTAAGCTCCGGCGGCTAAATGGCTGGGCCGATTTTGACATGACTTTCACTTGCAAATACCTAATGTTATAAGGAGTAACTTAGGTTACTTTAATTTTAGAAATTTTATTTATTTGAACTAGTCGAACACACGGCTTCGCTCGCGCTAAATCGCTAGTAAAACCTAAGTTAAAACCCTTGTAATTTTTTTTTTGCATTCCAACATACCCACAAATTTATAGACACACTAGCGACTTTTCACCAATGGAAATAGATATAGATATTTGTTGATTCGTAAAAATATCAAGATGATTGTTAGAGATGTCGTTCTAAGGGCCGGAAACCAAATTCTTACTGGGTCGCGCGGTATGGTATTCCGCAGAACTGTAAACGCCCGCTCTTCCAGTTTTTGCTACGTTTTTCATTGATGCTCCACTCCTATTAGTCGTAGCGCTAGCGTGATGTAATATGCTATAGCCTTCCAGGCTTCCTCGATAAACGGACTATGCAACACAAAAAGAATTTTTCAAATCGAACCAGTAGTTCCTGCGATTAGCGCTTTCAACCAACCAACCAAATAAACAAACAAACAAACTCTTTAGCTTTATAATATTAGTATATGTTGTTTCTTATGGATGTAAGTCGCTCTTATTAATTATCTCAGATAACTTGTGTTCGGAAATCCTAATCCTATCTATTGTCTTGTGTGACATGTAGCTTATTGGCATTATCTCTTGTGCAGGACCGGGAGTTTCTTTTGTTTGGACTCGCTGTTTGCTTAGATCATAAATATTTATATTACTCATGTACCAACTTAAGGATAATTTAACTCTTTAGATATTTTTTCTAGAGAATTAGTAAAAATATAACGATTATTGGGATTTTCGTCATTTCTTTAACTTAAATTTCGAATATATTGTTCATATATGCAAACTTCTTTACTGGACTAACTCTATGGTATTAACAATTGATGACATTTCCTCGTTGAAGAGCTTACGTCACTAACGAGGTATCGAGTTACCACGTTGAAACTTAGGCAAGAAAATTATGAAAAAAATACATTTACTAAGACAATCACAATATAAAGTTTTTTAAACTTGACCGCTGTCTTATATTTTGTTTTCAAAACAAAATGTTATTTAAGTATACCTCCAATATAACAATTATGTTATAAAACCCATTTTATTTATAACTTTAAGTGGTTTGATTTGTACGTTTGATATGCGATGTCATTAAAGGATTAAAGACGATTATAATTTCTTTTTTGCTGTTTAATTTGATTGCACTATACACGTGCAATAACTTTTATTGAAATTCTTTTATTATTTTGTCTGTCGATTTAGCAAATTTAAATCAAATTTGGTACATCATATTGTATAAACTGCTAGCAAACATTTATCTTAATTTGATCGCAAAACATCCAATTTTCTTTATTTTCTTTAAATACAATAATTATAAAATTACTGATATTATTAATTATTGATACTACATTACTATTATTATAAAACTGAAGAGCTTGTTTGTTTTAACACGCTAATCTCAGCAACTCCTGATTCTAATAAAAAAATGTTTTGACCCAATTATCGAACCTCAAACCTAATTATCGAGGAAGGTTACAGGCTTCGCATACGGTATAATGATATGTTAAATAAAAATTTGGTTTCCAGTCTTTAGAACGCGGGCAATACTAGTATATCTATACTAATATTATAAAGCTGAAGAGTTTGTTTGTTTGGTTGAACGCACTAATCTCGGGAACTACTGGTCCGAATTGAAAAAGTCTTTTTGTGTTGAGTAATTCGTTTATCGAGGAATGCTATAGGCCTATTACATCACGCTACGACCAATAGGAGCGGAGCATCAGTGAAAAATGTTGCAAAAACTGGAGAAAAATATTTCTTTTAATTTTCAGCCTTTAGAACACGAGCGGAGCCGCGGGAAAGGCTAGTTATGTATATTAGATAAAAACTAAGGTTAATGGCTAATTATCCACACCATGGCCAATATATTTATTTAATTATAACAAAAGTATAGTTTAAAATGTAGACTTAAAAAATAAATTTAATAGTTAGTAAGAATAAAATATAAATATTATATATTCTCTAGCGACTTATTTTTACTAATATTACATGCTATTTTTACATTAATTATTACATAAAAGCGGTGCCACCGTTTTGCATGTTTTTGTGTACTTAATAAATTTTATAAGATACTAGCTGACCCGGCAGACTTCGTACTGCCTCAATCGATAAATAAAAGACCTAAACTTTTGTATAAATTAATTTCAAAACAAACAAAACGTATGTATAATATACTAAATTGCTGCACTAAATTGCTTAGTCAACAGTGAGTGATTATAATTTAATATGAACTTTATTGAATAGCAATAAAGTTCAAATTGACTCTAGAAAACGTTTGTATGGGAAATAGAAAAGGGCTGTTTTTAGGGTTTTCCCGCAAATTATTCGATTTTTTCTCGCCTTTTAAACCTTCCCTAGACCTCCACGAACATTTCAAGACTAAGATAAGATAAATCCGTTCAGCCGTTCTCGAGTTTTAGTGAGACTAACGAACAGCAATTCATTTTTATATATATAGATATATACGTATTACATATAATACAGTAATTTATTATATTTTATTGTAAAAATACTATTGGCGTATAATTTTTGGCACACATAACTGTCGCACTTACGAGTATATATAGTAATTAACCTCTGTAGCGATAATAATGAATACTTCAATAAGATTTTTCAAAAAATATTCAATGTACAGATTAGAATAAATTAGAATTTTATTATACGTTGTAATTGTAAACAATTTAAATATTGTACAATACGTTCTAAGAACGTTTGGGCAAGAAGTACAATTATTTATCAGTTGGTAAATTTTTAAACGTTCAAAAGATCACTACATATTATAAAACAAAGTCGTCCGTTGCGTCTGTCTGTCTATTCGCGATAAACTCAAAAACTACTGCACCGATTTTCATGCTGTTTTCACCAATGGTGGTTCTAGAGGAAGGTTTTAGTATAGTTTGTCAAGTTTTTGTATAAATTTACCGCGGCTTCGCTCGCGATAAATCAAGGGACGAGCTCGAGCTAAGCGAGGGCGAGTTGCTAGTTCTTATTAAAAAAATAGTCTGAATATAAAAAAAAGATAGTAGTTACGTTAAACTTTTTTTAATCTATTAAGTACATGCTATATGAGTTTCAAATTGTGTAGACTTTTTTAAATTTATAAAATGGCGGTAATATTTAATGGCCGTAAACGCCATGGTTGGGGATAGCCAGTAATTTAAATATTGTGATAAAAAATTGTTTGCATTACTTAATTAAATATAAACTAAATCCTTGTTAAAAGATATTTAAGTTAATAATTTGTACCAGAGACATCCATATATAACGCCTAGTAACTGTATATAAATAGAATAATTAAATGGAAAAAAGTTCCAGACCAGATAATTAATTTCCTTCGGTGTGAACTTGAATTACCTAAAATTACAACATCGTGGGCTAACGTTTCCGGCAACGTACGAGTATTTATGAGTCAGTGGGGCCAAAAGAATAAAACATTTTAACTGATATACGAGTTGTATGTAGGTACATAGCTATTACAGACGTTATCTATACTTCTATACTTTATAATATCATAAAGAAGTAAAGTTTGTATATTTGTTAAATTGTAAGGGGTAATCTCGGGATCTACTGAACCGATTTTAAAAATTCTTTCACCAATAGAAAGCCACATTATTGCTGAGTGCAATAGGTTATATAAAAAACCGAAAAATAAAAAGGCTTTTACGTGGTAGTCCGTTTTGCAAAGTGAATCGAAGAAAAAACGGTCGAATGAAAGCGTTTCTTACGAACGCTGCCTTAACTATAAAAGATATATTTTTGAGTTCTAGAGAAAAGATGTGGAGCTTGAAAATGCCTACAAAAAAGTCAACGACAGCATATGTCTAACTTTTATATTTAAGTTACAAAAAGTAGTTTTTTTTAATATTAGTATAGATAATTTAATTTTTAATTTTTAATATTAATAAAATAATTTAAATTATTTAAACACTCTGTACTAAAAAAGGATTATTAACATTATGCCCAACGAAGTGGGCACGGGTCAGCTAGTCTATACATATAAATAAAATTGGAGTGTCTGTTTTTAATTTCAAATTAACAGCTTTTCACTAAACGGATATGAAAGTATATATGATACATCATACATATTAGCAACAAAAACACTTTTTAAAATTTCTGTCTGTCTGTCTATCTGTTTGTTCCGGGTAATCTTTGAAACGGCTGGACCCATTTTGACGGGACTTTCACTCAAGGATAGCTAAGGTAATAAGGCGTAACTTTGGCTACTTTTTAACCGACTTCAAAGAATGAGGAAATTTAATTTTCTTTATGTAGCGGAACTCGTGGCTTCGCTGACGCTAAAACGCTATAGTAATATAAAAAAATCTCACATCCATAGCTTGGTTGAAAGAGATCTCTTTTAGAGATAAATATAAAATTTTATTAGAATAATATATAACTTAAGATTAACTTATTTGATATAAATATTTGTGTGTATCGTACGATTTTAGTGATATGATAGTTGCTTACACAGTGCCTAATTAATAGGCTGTTATACTACATACATAAATTTACTACATATATGAAAGCTTCACTACATAGTATAAAGCAAAGCCGTCCCGCTGTCCGTCTCTCCCTATGTATGCTTAGATCTAAACCGATTTTCATGTGTTTTTTTTAATAGATAGTGATTCAAGAAAGAGGTTTATAGGTATAACTAGCGGAACCCGCGGCTACGCTCGAGTTAAATCTAGGCATGAGCCCGAGCGAAGCGAGGACGAGTAGCTAGTATAAAAATAAACGACTCGTCTTACTTATAATATTTTAAAAGTGAAAGTTTGAGACGATGGACGTCAGTTGCTTTTTTAAGCGAGACCGGCTGAACAGGTCTGGATGAAATTGGGCACAGAGATAGATTATAGACTGGAATATCACAAAGACTACTTTGTACTCGGAAATATTTACGGTTTCCGTGAAATCCTTTTTTTTTTTCATTTTATTTACTTTCCTTTTTCATAGCAAATAAACCTAATTTTTATAAAACAGTTATGACTTAATCTTTCTTAATCTATAAAAATCCTTCTTTTTTTAAATTTGTGATCACTGCAATTAGACTAGAAAAATGAAGATGACGATGAATTGATAAATAGTTATCAATGCTATAAATTTAAACTTTAAGACGTTGTATTATCTGGAGATAAAAAAAAATAGAAAAAGAATAGGATACTTATGATCGAAGCAGACATACGTATTATGTACACAAAAATGCTAAAAAAAGCAAGCGGGGGAAAGCTATTACTTATTCTCTTTCCGCGAGTTACGAAACTTATGTCGACCGTGAAGGCGTTGATAAGTTAACTTTAAAGTATCCTTTGAGATAGTATTTAGTAAATTAAACCAATTTAGTCCTGAAAATTTTCGTTCATTAATGAAGAAAGAAAACTCCTTAAAAATCTTAGAAAAAATCGTCGAGAACGTGACTGGAACCTATTCCTAAAACAAAAATTGAATGATACCGATGGTATGAATGCACACATATTAATTTTTTGATCATATTTTACCAGACGAAGAACGAACCGAGAACGAACTGTGAACGGCATTATAGTGAGGATCGGGTCTAATTCTTCTTCGTTCTTTTACTCATAAGCTAGTTTTAACCTCTATTATTCAATGACATAGGGATCCGCCCTTGACATACTTAAGTAGTCTGAGATAACCACGCCCCATAGATGAGTGTGATTGTTAGCCATTGCCTGTCGGTTTTTATGCCAAGGCCTTTTCATTGCAAAGTTTCATTCAAATATGTTTAGTATCGTTCGCGCTAGACAGAGAAATCTATTTTTAATATATTGTTGTAACATTTTTTGCTGATATTAATCATTGCTAATAGCTAGATAATTAAAGGATGATTGGCATTTTAAAATATACGAATAAAAAAATATATATTTATTAAATTGTGTACCAAACTATTAGATAAATTAGCTTTCGCGAACTACTTACAAAAGATAACTATTTTAGCGAAACCCAGGACTTGAACCCGACACCTAATAACTACTCATCCATAATCCTTTCTCGCTATTTATATGAAATATATTTCGAGCAATCGGAGAAATTACTTTTTTGTTTCATTTTCATCATATAGAACAACTAGCAAACTCGCCTATGTACCTAATGGCCTGATCTGGCCTCAGTGTTTAACTTGTATCACACAAAGTTTCGCATTTATCATAGAAGTCCGGTTCCTAAACTAAATACGTCAAAGAACTCGACGGCCCCTTTTATACACTATTTAGAGATTCAAACATAATAATTTATATATATATATATATATGTATGTATGTACATACACAAAATGCAATATTCGTATTTATTTACAAAATATTTTTGGTAAAAAAAGATTTGGCAAACGACGATTTTTCAGTACGAGTAGTGCCTAGAAATGACACAAATTCTTTTTACCAAGCACATAGAAATTTACCGATACTAAACTTTCAACTGAATTGATATATTTAGGAGTGTTTGTAGGCATGACAATATTTTAAGTAAAAATATATTTTTTTTAAAACTGATAATATTTATTCATTCGACTTTTAAGCTTTTATATTCATTTAAGCTTAGATATTCATTTAAACTAAAATCTTTATTAATTTAACATTTTTGGATTTCCATGTTCTTACTCTCATCATATAATTTTATCGTACATATAATATAATTATGTAAATACTCTAATTACAAACTTCAACATTTAGTTTAACTGCCCATTATTGCCTCATAATATATCATAGAAAATAGCTAAACAAAACCGCGAGTAACAGTAGTATAGGTGTAGTACATAATATTGTATACGTCCGACCTTGAAAGGGTGAGGAGATTTAGCTCTCTTAGCAACAGCTAGGCCACATTACCATGACAAAGAACACAGACAAGACGCCGCCAGCCCCTCGCCAACTATTATTTATTGTCCTACAGTACATTTACATGGGCTATTTAGAACTTCATTTATAAGTTTTAGCATAGTATGTCACGTGTATGTGGGGTTGCTTTTTATGATGTTGGTAGCGGGTTCGAGTACGTCTTACACAAATTCATCGGGAAAAACATAATCTTTTGGGATTGCATAATTTATTGGCTTATGGCACGCAAAATTTATAGATAGTACAAGTGGCGAGAATAGGGTAAAGCTGTTAACACTACTATTTACGTAAATATGAACATATGGTATATATATACATCGATAGTAAATAGGCTGTTATGGTATACATACAAACATACATACATAAACACATACATACATACAAGAAAAACATTAATTTTTCATAATGTGTTAAAATTTATTTTTTCAAATAATTTATTAAGCCTCAAATACTTATGATAAATATAGGTAGTATAAAATATTTTTAATAATAACTATTGAGCATATGGATAAGTCTGTAAAAATCCCTATGCAATTTAAAGTAAACAAATTCACTTTCACGATAGAATTATATCACGACCTAATTTCAAATTGTAGTCACTAACATATAAGCGAGTTAACCACGGGTGGAGTGAGTCATGTTTACCAAGAATACAGGTTCAGTTCTCATGTGAAAATAAATGTAATTATTCTGAAATATTTATTATATTATATATAAATAAATATTATTATATTAGATAAATAATATTATTTATCCTTTTATTTTGTTTGAATCGGAACACAACATTGCGGTTTAGAATATATTTATTGTGAAACGGCGGTTTAATAATTGAGCTATAATCCTTCGTTTGAATTGTAAACTAAAACTACTATACAAAGAATATCTTTAAATCCGAAGTAATAAAAGTATGCGATAAAACCCTCAAGGTACATCGGTTTATCTGTAAACCTCTACTACAACTACTACGTTTATTAAACGATACTAATTTTACGGTACTACTTTTATTAAAACGTTTTTCTTTGTTAAGGCACCCTGACCTTGTAAAAGATCAAGTAATAATGTTGAACGTCTATATTTTAGGTTACTGTTATAACATAGAAAGAAAAGCTAAATAACGCGGAAAATTCCAGCCACGACATTAAATTATTTCTTTTAAAATATTTCCACTGAACAAGAATCAAACCAGTGAGAAGTTGTTGATGTTGAGAGAAGCAACGAATTCCAAAATTCAAGAAAAGACATCATTATCCTATAAAAGCAAGAAGACATCCGATGAGTTTTGACTAGTGGGAACGGAAAAACTTGTCGATGAGTATTTGCACATAATACACACATACACGCGTTGTGTTTGTGTTATAATAATACGATAAATAATTCGGGTTTATCGAAGGGGCCGCGTTCGCGATAAAACTTACGGTGACCATGATGCTTGGTAATTATTTTAATGTGAGAAGGAAAATTAACTTAAAATTAATGATTGTTGTCAAGCTGCTAATACAGTAATATTTCGTTATAGTTTCCCTTATTTATTATTATAGGAAAAGTATTTCGTGGTCGAAACTGATTTATTTGATTATTTTTATTTAAAAAAAGATTACTTAGAGTACGTAATAATGCTTATTTTCTAATATATTACTCATAATTACTTTTATAAACAAAATAATTGTGTGGTGTGGCATGTATGTCGAACACCCTTGTTCGTCCTGAGATGCGTTTTTAGTATAGATTTCAATTGAATTATATATTCTATTGGCTCTTTTCTACTATAACAACCATGATATTATACATATAAACAATCAATCACTACATCAATTAATGAAAATCACATTAAAATCCGTTGCGTAGTTTAAAAATATTTTGTTTTATAATATGTATAGCTGGTCACCCTACTGTCGGATAGTAAAGCCAAGGTCAGAGCACACTAGCAAACTACGAAATCCTTCAACACGGTCAGAGACCCGCGGAAGTCGCTCCGACCAGTGTAAAAAGAGCCGCCGCCACCCGAACAATTCCCCTACAAAGCCATTGCGATACACGCAACGTGCAAAGACGGGGGTCTCGTCTGGTGGCCGCTTTTATGTCATCATGTCAACCGGCCTTCAATTCTGATGTTTATGTAAATCACGTGAACAAGTTCTATGATGTTACGGCATAATTTTTTTCTATATACTTGTACTATTATACATTATTACTATTATTTGTGTCTTTGGACTTCAGTCTCGAAGAAAACGCGTAAAAATCGTATATTCGGCCCTTTTTAACGTCCACTGCTGGGCACGGGTCTGATATTACGATAACGGGGATGAGGTCAAAGTCCACCGCGCTGGCTGAGTGTTGGTTGGTGAACTTGAAAACTTACTAGATTCTTTCCATCCAGCAGGTTTCGAAGAAATTATGAAAGAAAAGAAAGACGTAATTTTTAACATTTTTGCTCTCTCTGAAACGGCTGGACAGATTTTGACGTCACTTTTACGAGTAGACGTTTACGAGTAGCAGTTATAAGTAGTAACTCAGGTACATGAGAGTATTATTCTTTAGAAAAATTATAATGATTCCACTTTATTATAATATGTAGTTTAAAATGTAGGTTGGCAGTTCAAGCTGCTTTACTAATCTAGTTTTATTTAGATATTAAATGGCGCCTAACTACAGCCTACGCCTACTAACACTATCGTCCTAATCAAATTACAGTGGATTGTTCTAGTATATTTTGATATTGTTACTTATTTGTCGTATTTTAGCTAATACTTGTAAGTTTTTTAATTGCCATAAGCATTATATATATATTAAAATATAATAATACTTAGACTTCATATTTTATAGACTTATCTATATTTCAATGTAATATTGTCTGAGAAGAAAAAATAATTTCTATACATAATTGTAAAAACCAAGAGCTTGTAGAAACCAAATCAATTAGGGTTCAAGGTTCAAGTAAGTGATTGTTTAAATGACATTAAAATCTAAATAAAACGATAATAATATGACATGTTGCTTCTAGAGTATTCAATGAAAAAGTTTTTATCATCATCACTGACTCACGGACACACAATGAATGAATAGTCGCAAATATATTTTAGAAGCGTAAAATTTTGCACATTCGTTCCTTGTATGACGAATTGTATACTTGGAAATGATGATAAACATTCATCTTAAGGCTTCTATTTCCATGGTCTATGGTATTCCATAGGAAATCGTCACTTCAGTACTAACTGATTACTCATGTATTATATTACTATCAAATGTAGGTATAACACGATACAGCTCGATTAAAATACAGCACTTAATTTCTAACTTTTATTTTCAACAATGTGTGTTGGATGTTGAGATTAATATCTCAAAATAATTTTAAGTTAGTATTATGTATTAAATTTTAACTGTTTTTGAGCAGAACCTTGATTTTTATTCTAAAGTCGACTAACTTACTCTTTATACTATATGCCAAGGAAAATCCTTTTATAATCGGCTCAGTAGTTACAAAGATTAGTCGGAACAAACAGACAGACAGATAGACAAAAAAAATATTAATTTTGTTTCTGTTATATTATGTACCATATGCACTTACTAAATAGTTGTTATGACATTAAAATAGGCACTTTAATTTTACGAATCTGTATGTATAGACGATATTACGAAATTTAATCTCGATTTCACTAAGGTAAACATGTAGTGTATTTATATATTAAGTACATACTAGTTTCCAATTAAATTTAAAGCTTGTAACACAAAAAATGAAGGACTTTCATACAAAATTATGAGAGCCCTTAGACCTCCTTAATGCGGCCCTGTCGCACAATCCGTTCTCAGCGGACGTCCACTAAGACTAACTATAAACTACCTTCCTTCCAAATTTCATCTTTGTACCTACGGTGAGTGGTTATCGATATTTCCTAATGGGTAGTGAGTGAGTGACCTAGAGATTATATATATTAAGATTCAGTAGTAATGTAATGTATGAATCTCAAAGCATAAATGATAAGGAAAGTAAACATTCGTGAATGTAACGACACAAACAAATATTACACGTAGATTCTATTAACCGATAACATATTTCTCATACACCTTCTAACAGGAAATGTTAGGGGTTACTCAATAAAGTTCAAATATATTGGAACAAGTTATCGTTCTTATATTTATTCTACACACGTTATACAAATTGAAATGTTCCTTTTAATATTTTTATAAGTCTGACGAAACAAAAACTTGTGACATAACACCCCTTTTTAATATTTCAATAAAATAAAAATAAAAGAAATGTATGATTTTTTTGTAAATGATGCAATTTACTCTAAAAAGTTATTTTAACTAATATAAATCAACGGTAAATCAATAATCGACTCGCATTTATAGTGGTAATATCATTCAAAAGTAAGAGTCGTTTCGGCAGTTCTTCTCAGGCCGGAAGCTTCGTTGATCCGAACTGTAGACTGTGACATTCAGTAAAAGTAGTTTATTGGTGAGTAAAATTGATTTTTATTAAGTATTTTTCCACATTGTCTCTACTACTATTCATTAAGTAAAAATGAGTGAAGCAACGTGTAAACGCTAGTTAAGACAGCATGCACAAAATAAAGGCTCCACCATTCATTATGCTCTTCGTAAATATATTAATTCAGAAAGCAAACCTTTGCTCCCATTCATAAAACTGGTTCAACAAATGTTATTCAAGCTTTAAGATGTTTTCATCTCTCCAGAGCTACGAGTATGTGCAAGCATGATTAGATTTTTTAAAGTATAGCTCGAAATTAGGTGATTATTATAAAGAAGTATAATTTAGTACAAATTTAAAATGTTACTGATACTCGTTTTTCATTTCTTGAGTTTCCTTTTATTTGCAAATTAATTAAATTCTTCAAGAAGACAAATAATTAACTGATTTGAGATTTTTATTCAGCTATTTTAACGTTCCAGTGCTGGGCATGGTCAATATAAGGCCATAGAGCCCACTAGGCCCAAGTACGGGTTGGCGTACTTCACACGTCTTTTGAAAACTTGTAACATTCTCTCGGACAAGCAAATTTCCTCATAATGTTTTACTCGGTTTCCCAAACGAGCGCGATACCACTGAGCTACCATTACCAATATTCCATTTCTATTAAAGTTAAATTAAATAATAAGTACTTATGTATATTATTGCCCTTGTACGAAATAGATACTAAGTTTTAAATGAAAATTCTTACCTTATTACTTTTCTCCTATTGTTAGGATGAAGCCGCGAAGCCATGACAGGATCAATCGCTTTCAATCTTGCGTGTATTTCTTCGTTTGTAAATTTACTTTCATTATCAACATCATCTTTTATTTGCTCCTTATTAACTTCATAATCTTGATTTAAATCACATTTTGATTCATCTATTGAAGAAATTGTGTCTGTATTTTCTGATTCTACATCAGGATTTGGTCTTTTGCTAGGATTTTCATCATTATCATAATCTCTTTTTCTCTTACTCTTCTCCCAGAGCAAGCCCTCAGCGTCTAAAGTATCCTCGACGAGTATATTATAAACAATTGACTCTATGTAATATATCGTCCCACCAACAATAATTGGCATCTTTCCTTCCTCTGTAAAATTATCAATCTGAACTAACATTAAAGAAATAGTTAAAACTCAGGATTTACTATTTAAGTTGATATGTATTTTAAGACCATAAAAATATATTGCTATCCCAATAGAAGGTTTGGTAATTTCTGCTCTTTAGAAAAGTCAACTAAAAGCCTCAAAGAATATAATATAAGAACTCTTCAAACTTAAACAGCCTAATGAAAAATATTAAATAGACAAAATTATGCTGAGAACTTAGTAACCTTGACTTGGTATGTCCTTCATTCTACGAACCATTGAACTATGATAATTTAACATTTTATCATAGAATTATGTGCCCAATTTGACATTAACTTAGTGTCGAAACCCGTTTTGTTGATTTGTAATTTTCCATTTATTTTCGAAATACTTATCACTAAGCTGATAAAGTAATAAATGTAAGCTTATTGAGTTTTTCATGAATGATTTAAAAATATTTAAATTTGTTGTTTAAAGTTTTTGTATAATAACAGTTATTGTTTCTGTACTAGTTCTACGATACTTTATTAGGTTGGTTCTAGTTTCACATTTCTATATAAAATACATTTATCACTGTAGAAATGTTATGAATAAGTAACTTAAATATAGCGTATACGTTATAGTATCTTTTTGGAATATCCCAAAGAAAGCCTTGAGTTATAAAAGTAGCCTAGCCTTATCGATGGTATTACGCCATAAATAAAACTAACTCCTTCATTATCAAACTACTTTTTCGACTCCCTCTTAACGACTGTTTATTATGAAATATCGAATACAGGCGGGACAGGTGTCACCCAAATTAGCTGCCTAGCACCCGAGACAGACTACACCCTAGCTTTACCATCGCACTCTCCCATGACTCGTTTATAAACTTATATGAGTAATTAAATTAAAAGTTTAATATGTTATTAATTAAAATAATAGTCGAATAATTCAGAAATTTTGCATCAAGCATTGGTTATTTTGGTAACTGTGGTTACGAGCGATCACGTTTTGATTGAAATGTGATTTTCAATATAAGCTTTTAACACTTTTTGCGTTTAATTAACGTAATTCAATTGAATTGATATCTATATTATTTTTAACAGGGCCAGATTCGGTTACCGCGCAATTTTTCCCTGAATTATTATTACGAAGTAGGTAAAAATATGTCAAAGTCAAAAGTAGTAGCATTAATTAGTATTTAAGCTAATTCTCGATTTTGCCATAAAGATCGTTCCTTTTTATTAAAGTATGAGGGAAAGTGTACATATAGACATATATGTATTAGAGAAATTAGTATTCTAGTATATTTTTTTTTGTATTTCTTAGTGCTGCACAGTCTGTAGTACTGCATACTACATAGTCTTGTTAAATTAGTTAACTTGTTTTAGTCAACATTTTATTCGTAAAACAGATACTTACTTTTAAGCAGTATGTAAATTGTTGTAGTGTAATTTGTATACTAATGTTAAACATTATTCTATACCCTAGTCCGATTCTAAGAACACACGTTTTACTGTTACAATCACAAATTTTACTGAGCCCATTTTTTATGTAATACACTTAATCCACACTTTGTAAGAGAAGTTGAAGACGACTTGTAGACGTCTAAAACGCATTTTAAAATCATTTAACGGTTTTCTAATTCTTAAGAACTTATAATTAAAAATACATTCTTTATTCACGTATAGCAAGATCGAAAACATCTTAGAAATCTTGTTGACTCCAAATTAATGATTCATTTATTCTAAAATAAAGGCCATACCAACATTCACTATAAGACTAAGAAAGCGACTCCTGTATAGCTAAGTTAATTAATTCTACTGAGTTTTTGCCGACCTAGATTGATTTTATTTTATAAAGAAAAACGTGACAAAAATGTCACCAAGTAGGTCAAATAACTATTATATTTTAGAGTAAACACCTCAATTCTTTTCAATTACATATATAATAGATTAGTTACATTGGCAATATCAATATTGACTTTATTTGAATATGGCATTACTGAAAAATTTAACTGCTGATCAAACACGCTCCTTTGTAGCCTCTTCTTTGTTTCATGTGTAACATTAGTTTTAGCCCGCGTTTTAGCCCGCAGAGTATATTCTAAGTCATGCAGCCTATCGGTTTGTGCTATAGCAGCCATATTCTGGTAAACACATACTTTCATTACCTCAATAATAATATTGAACTAAAGTAGTTCTTCGTTCTTAGTTCAAAGATAAATTAAACATTATTTATTTATATGATTTTTATACATATAGAGATAACAAAAAGACGAAGAGTGAACATTTAGATACTAATTTTTAGGACCTACATGACACCAGAGAATTGATAAACAACACATATATAACTTTAAATACATACATATTATAAATATAAACACCCATGACTGAAGTAAAAACATGAATGCCACCAACGGGACTCGAACCCGCGATCGCTGGCACAGCAAGTAAAGACACTACAAACTGAGCCAATCGTTTCGTCAAAAAACTAATATATTTTTAGTTAATCCAAAAGTCAACTAAGCGTTAGTGTAGACAGAGCTTTATATCGTGTTTGACAAATTAACACGGCGGGAAACGTGACTTTTCTCCAATCAAATAGAGATTTTATCAACTGTTTTGCTTTTTGTCACCATTTGCTTTGAGATGTCCGACAGATGAATGAAGTTTCATTTTATTTTTATACAGTATTTCGTTTGTGTATTTGTCATACCTACCTAACGTCCATAATCCACATAAATAATATATATTTTATACGTACATACAATATGATCGACCTAAATTTTATTTTCCTTTACTGTTTCGTGTTTCATACAAATATCTGAACTATGAATTTTTTTATTTAAATAACATTTCAGGATGCACAAAATAGCTAAGCCTTAATTTATTTGCCGATAAATATTAAAAAAGGATACAATTTTTAATGCTCTATTCCTGAAGTCGACGACTGTAAACATTTGATGCGGTTCCAAAATATCCAGTAAGTAATGCGGTACTAACTCTCGTTCTTGACGTGTAGCTTTAGCCGTGACTATGTCTAAGCCTTTGTAGATCTGTAACAAGTAGAAAAAAACTATCTTTCAAATAGTAGTAGAATCATATCGTTACCAGTTTAAAATTTTCTTAGTGGTAGATTTTATTGATTATTATTAGTATAGTAGTCATTTAGGTATATATGGAAAACCTAAAATATTTACACATTTCGTACCGTATGTGCAGTAGTATACTATAGTATTAAGCCTATTTTTAACTTCCAATTGCTAGGTACAGACGTCTTTTATTACAAGGGGGATCAGATAAGGTCCACACCGCTGGCTAAGTGGGGGTTGGCAGTTTTCACATGTCTTTCGAAAACTTGCTAGATTCTCTCAGACATGTAGGTTTCTTCACAATGTTTTCCTAAACCATAAGACCAGTGGTAATCGGTAATTCTGTTAGAAATTATTCTCACATGAAAATATCGGATGTGCGAGACCCGGATTTGAACCCTCGATTATCCAAGCGAGTGTGTTACTTCTGGTCAACCACTGCCTGTTATACCTAATCTATCCTTATTGTAGTATGAAGAAATAGCGAACAATGGTTAAAAACTCTCATAGTTTATAAGTTACAAGATTTCTATACAAAAAATTACAAAGAAGTCATTAGATTTCAACAATGTCCTAGAAAAGCTTTGCTTTATCAATGTAATAAGTATAAATCTGTAGGAAACTAAATAATAGAGCGCAGTTAAACGCCGAGGATAAAATTAGTGTTTAACTAAAACCCGCAAGTACGAAGGAAACAAAGCGCGTTCTCTCTAAACCAATACCACAATTATGTTAATACGACTAAAATGTATGAAATATATGTAACAAGGGCGCTAGTGAACCAATGAGGACGTGGGTACATATTCATGAAGCATTCAAATTCCTCTTATTCCTCTTAATTTCAGCGTTATTACTTGTAAAACAGAGCATACGTGATACCAGAAATTAATAATTACTATCATATCTATACATCTATATATAAATAAAATTGAAGTGTCTGTTTCTAATTTTAAATTAACAGCTTTTCAGCTAAATGCATATCTAAATGCACGGTACTAACATAAAGAATTCAATTTTTAAAATTTTTGTCTGTCATTCTGTCTCTTCCGGCTAATCTCTGAAACGGCTGGACTGATTTTAAAAGGACTTTCACTTGCAGATAGCTAATGTTATAAGGCGTAACTTAGGCTACCTTTTAACCGACTTTAAAAAAGGAGGAGTTAAACATTTTATTTTGACTAGCGGAGCTCCTGGCTTCACTAACGCCAAACTTAGGGACGAACCCGAGTGAAGCGATAGATAGCTTCGCTAGTTATATATAAAATCGTAAAAGCTCCTTATAATTCTTATCGTCATTAAAACACAAATAAGCTTGACCTATGCTCCTATTTGGTCTAGATTTCTAAAAGCTCAAGGCTAGACTGTTGAGATACTTAGTATCGGGATACAATGTACACTAAATATATGCAATAGACTGACCAATTTTGTATGACACATATCATTAAAGTCCGTAACAGTAGACTGACTATTTTTCAATTAGTATAACATTTATTGATTTTACTTATATAGCTCTTCCAATTAAGTTTTACAATTGCACATTAATGAATTTTTAATTGCCTTTAGTTCAGAATCCATATAAAAGCTTGTACTTACGAAGATTTAATTATTATGTGCTTACAAGACAAAAGCTCACAATAAGTTCTATTCGTTATCAAAAAGCTTTGTGAAATCATTTTACACGAGGAAGTTATTTTATTTAATGATTTATTAAAAAAAGTTAATTTTACATACTTTAAAACTAATGAATCAAATATAACAAAAAATACAGTATCAGCAAAAATCATTGTCTTACAGAGTTTATATTCATTTAGTATGAAGACACACAAGTATGAAGACAAATTAAATGAAGAAAAAATATATTTATAAAACATTTTAAAGTATTATTTAGCAATAAATTTATCAACATTTGCGCAAATGAACCCAGTAATACGTCCAAAAATCTTAATGTACCACAGATAAGCTATCGAGGGTCATGCGATTGCACAAAAGTGTACGCCTTCCGTCTCTTCTCATCGCCAAGATCAAATAAGTCACCTTGCCTTTTATTTTAATGAACACTTAATTATGCTAACAAAAAAGTATTACAATTTAACATTAACATTAAACATTAAATATATGCTAAAAAGATGCGTAGAAATCGACTTATCTCTACTAAGAGATATCTAACTTTTTATAGCAGTTGATAAGTTTGTAATATATAAATATGGAACTAAAACAAATGAAATATATAAATTAAAAGCAAATCATTTTTTTTGAAGTGCGATAAAATGACTGATGACATCAAATACGGAGGGCGTATATTATTACTTGCCTATTTGTATCGGTGTACATGTATCAAATCAAATCAAAATATTTTATTCAGCATAAAAATTGTTACAATTTTTTACTGAACGTCATGAGTCTACCGCCAATTCGGAAAGAAGAAAGAACCTGAGAAGAACTGGCAAAAGAAACTCAGCGGGACTAATATTTTTTTCTTAATCTCACTCTTTTTTAAATTAAATTGAAAATTAACAATATTTCTATATTATGTTGAAATAGCCTGGCGGCGATCACATCATTCCCAAGGCGCGCTGTCTTCTAAAAATCGTTAATCGAATAATTTTTTTTTTATATTTCTTCCAGGGCATATAAATTATGCTCCTTAGTTTGTTTTTGTTATAATACTATGTAAGGTAATCGAAAACTAATAATATTAAGTATTACAAACTTGTGCCGAATTAAAGCGAACCGACCTCGAATATAGCTCTTATCATAAATTCTTTACCTTTCCATGACCTTTGACAATTTATTTCTCACATAATTAGAATACAATTAGCTATCAGAGCATGATATCGCGAATTTACACGACTATATTTTCGTGTTTGTACTCTATAAATTACAATATTTAATTTTTAATTACATAATAATGGTCAAAGTTTCTTAGACATTTATTTGTAGTTGTTTTATTTCATATTTTTTTCGCAGATTTATTTAATTTTTTTGTTCTTATGTTCTACAATCTACAGTACCTAATCAGCTCTCCAGCATCCAAAAATATATTTTTATTTAAAACTAGCGATTTACTTATTTTTTATTTATTGCGAGCGAAGTAGCGGGTTCCACTAGTTAAAATAAACGAACCATCTAAAATAACTGTCTTCGATTGAAAGTTCCCGTCAAAATCGGTCCAGAGTCCCTTTCAGAGATTACCCGAAACAAACTAACAGACAGACAAACATTTTAAAAGTTGTTTTTTTGGTGCTAGTATCGGACATACTTTCATATGCATTAAGTGAAAAGCTGTTTATTTGAAATTAAAAACAGACAATTCAATTTCATTTATGTATAGTTGTATAGATTAATACTATTAATAACGTTCAACTTTTAAGGATAATAAGTATAATTATAATGTTTTCAATTAATTCATAGAAATATTTCAGATAAAAATTTATTAAATTTAATAAATTCTTTAACGCTAATAAATTCCTAAATGGTCAAGTGAAATGTAATAAACAATTTGTTTATACAACTTTAATTTTTTCAAGGTATCATAACACTACAAAATTTCGACGTTGCCAATGCTAAATCACTACATAGTATAAAACAAAGTCGCTTCCCGCTGTCTGTCCCTATGTACGCTTAGATCGTTAAAAATACGCAATGGATTTTGATGCGGTTTTTTAACAAATAGTGATTTAAGAGGAAGGTTTGTATGTATAACTAGTGGAACCCGCGACTTCGCTCACGCTAGATCGTCTATACGTATAATACAAGTCCGAGTCAAATATGTACATTAAATATATTTCGAGAAATCTCACAGTAATACTTGGTAGTCATTATAATCGACACACAGCTCGATTTTGTTTATTAGTCTGTGTATTTGTTTATCTGTCTGGTTGTCTATGACCTTATCACGGTACAACATCTGGTATAATGATAGTTGACTATCCAGGTCAATAGAGTAGTGTAGAAAAATATCACATCTCTGACATATGTATATTAACTATATAAACATACTTATATATTATAACTAGACACGAACCGGAGCGAAGCCAGGGTACTTCACTAGTTAATAATATCTACAAAATATTTAGTTTCTATATGCATTAACAGTAAAAATGCTAAGCGTTTTATCAAAAGCGCAAACAAACATTCCAATTATCTCGATTACCAAATGTAATTTAAAAGTAATTCCAAGTTGTTATTTAATTCTTTAATATACCGAAACCTTTTAATTTGGTTAATTTAAATAAGTTATTTACATAATTTTATAATGTCCTTGGCTTTATCTATGTGTGATAATGCTCTAAACATTTTATTGGTTTTAGTTTTTTTCCTTTCAACAAATATCTGGCATATTTTTAAATTACATTGTTACTTACTTCACGTCAGAAGAACAGGCGAAAAGCTTTGTGTGGAGATAGTACCTGTGACACCTGTGCTATAAACCAAAACCTGTTATTTTTGTTTATAATATATTAAAATTTATTGTTTTATGTTCTAGGTTTGGACCATAAGAGATCTCCTCAGGATAGAAAAAATTATATACTACGTATTAAATTATTATATCCGGTTATTAGGCAGGGTATCATCCAGGGTATGAAAGATCAGTTCCTTAGAAGTCAATGGCAAGATATGATATTTTATAGAGATTTCTTAGACTTACAATTTCTTTTTAACGCTTATTAACACTTTTACGTGATATGTTAAATTTTAAATGAAACTATCTATTTACTTTGTTTAGGTTCCTGACGTTTCAAAAACTTTAGTTGTAATAGTCTCGGCCACACCCTTCCATACAGTAAGTGCACTCACTTCGTAATTTGATAACTAAAACTCAGATAAATTATTTATAAATAAATTTAATTATTATTTATTAAAATAATTTTTATGTGCTTAAAAAAAGAAAATAGGCTTATTTATACAAGCTCGTTTTTTTTGGTAAAGAAATTATCCTCAAAATACAAACAAACAGATTTTATTTTATTTTTAGAAGTTTAAAATATTATAATTATATACATCTGTATAATATTGTGTGCTTAGGTTATCTAACATTTAATCGGCTATAATGCCAACAACCAAAAATACTACGTCTCTACATAATGATATGTTGCGCAAAAAGAATTCACCTTGGCCGTCCACTTATCATGACTTGTTGTGGTAGGACCGAATGAACAATTTATTACGTTATAAAGCCGCTTTAAGCTGACCTTCACATTCATACTACCTGTATAGATTTAGAGTTCTACACATTTTGGATAACCTCTTCAAATGCATCCAATTCGCATGGATCTCTGATGGCGTCCTTTTTATAAACTATGTCAGGCTTTTTAAGTTGGTTTTTATAAACATCTGTCTGTGACGTTTAAAGAGAAATATGCAAAGTGATACATTGTTTACTCTACGGGATTTGTAAAATAAATTATATTTCTTACACTTTTATCTTTTTAGACATAAAATCTAAAAAACTGTGTATTTCTAGAATATTACCACCAAATATAACCACTGAAGAATGTTAGTTTAATCCAAAGAAAAAATGAAGAAAAGAAAGAGGAAAGAGAAAGCAACAAATAAACACAAAGTAAATAAGAATAATATTGTATATACAGACAGTTAGGTATAAATTACACATAATTACACATATTATATTTATGTATTTTGTCAGTACGTATGCATATTTGGGATCTTCGACCGAGTCGTTTAAATATATTTAAACGATCCAATACATCTTAATTGTCTCTCCATTGTAAGCATTATGCTCATGGGAATTTGAAATGATTCACAGTATACGACAGCCAACAAACATTAATAGCTCACAATACGTACACTATAAAGTTCGTTTAGTGTTTAGAGAACCTAGCTGATATCCTAAACGTAACAGATTTCCCAAGACGACGTCACTTTCAACTCCATCTAGTGTTACCCATTCAAAATATAGAAAGTTAATTTCAAGATAGATTGGAACTAAATAAGTTTTATAGATGAACTCTAATTTACTTTATTTTTTTTCTTAATACATGGCTTGGTTTTGAGATCTCTTTTGTTTCTTTTGCACAATCCTTTTCTATACAAGTAAGCGGTAGACTGACATTTAAAACATAATTAATAATTTAAGCAAACCATTAGGTATTAGTCTAGACATATATGTTGGTCAGGTAATATTTATGTTCAAGGCAGATTAGTTATTTCAAAGTGACCCAAGTCTCCTATGGAATGCTCTTTCACCAGGCAGCAATTATTTAGAAGGCTTTATCAAAAAGTACCTTTCATGAACTAAAAAATAATATTTTAATAACTTCAAAACAAGAACATTAATGGACAAACAACGAAATTATTGATACTCATATACCTATTTTCAACCTACAAATCACTTATTTTGGAGTTTTACAAATAAAATTTTAACAAGGATGAATATAGATGTGGGATATTTTATAAGAGTTATTAAAGAGAGATGATCAAATTTGATTTCTCTAATCACTAAAATACAAACAAGATAAATTAATAAAGAAAGATCATCATCATCATCCCTTTTTCAACGTCCCACTGCTGGAAATGGGCCATCAGAACGAGGGGGATCAGCCTTAGTTCACCGCGCTGGCTTAGTGCGTGTTGGCGGACTTCACATGTTTTACGAAAAACTTGCTAGATTTTTCTAAGGCAAGGTTTCCTCACGATGTTTTCTTTCACCGTAAGACAAGTGGTAACCATGATAGAAAATGATTCGCACATGAAAATATCAGAGGTGCGAAACCCGGATGGGATGGGATCATCACATCATTCGGTTATCCAAGCGAAAAATCTTATTTTATCATATTTAGTCTACATATAGATTTTTGTTTATTATTTGTCATAACCAAAAAGATATGGGCACGAGTGGATAACATACTTATAAAATTGCGCAGCTCTTTTCTAAAAACATATTTCAGACAGTTCATTATCGAAAATACTGCGCATTTGATAACCTTTTGAAGCCACGTGGTCATGTGTGATCGTATTTTATCCAATCCGTCGAACAAAAAACTTTAAATTGCACGCATTTAGTAGGTATTATATTACTTCATTCAATCTGTTACTATGTCGCGATTGTATGCCCGAGTGCGAGCGGATAAACACAAAATAATGTAAAAAATAAAGATATTATAATTACAAAAAAAAACTCCTACAATGTACCAACTTATATTTCCTCTAATATCATCAATCTTATATAATATAGTCTTACTATCTCCTAATTGATAAAAAATAATATCTACTATAAAAATAACATTAATACTAACATTCTTTTGAATCATATTGTGATATATCACTAACATTATTCTATCACTAATTAGTGTTAGTGATATTATATCGACAGCTGTCATCTACTAAATAAAGCTAGTAATTTTTTTTAAAACGCTTATACTGAGGCCACGACTGACATATAAAATTTCGCAGATAACAGATATCTGCCAAGGACACCGACTTATCACTACGTTTTTACACTATGACCACGCACATAAAAAGTTACATTTTACTACATTCATAATGTACTCGCTCATGTACTCAGTGGCATTACCTAGTGCTTTGTTAGTGCAACCGTTATTGCATTTTTATTAAGAACAGGCGACTCACGCTCGCTTCGCTTGGGTTTGTCTTTTAGGCTAACATTTTTACAAGCTTTGTATGTCTTATTTATTTATCCCTAATTAAAAGCCTAAAAATTAAATTTCCATATAGGATTTCATACCCTATTTCAACCTCTTACGGTCCTTTTTTCGTCTTAAAAAGTAGCCTATGTCTTTTCTCAGGCTCTAGACTATCTATGTACCAAATTTCATTTGAATCGGTTTAGTAGTTTTGGCGTGAAAGCGCGACAGAGAAACAGAGTTACTTTCGCATTTATAATATTAGTAAGGAGTAAGGATAGACAACACCTACACTTTTAGCGTTTAAACATGTAAAACACTGTGACTGTTGATTTTTTTATAGCGATTGTATGCGGCTTAATTTTAAACGTAATCGATAATTCGAATATGTCTAATAATAAATGCACACATCATGTTCAAATGATAATATACTCGTAATAATGTAAAAATAGCTCTTATGCAATGAGGGATTACACATACACATGTTAAACCTATTTTAAGAATTTAGATAATAATGAACATGATTAGAAAAGTAATGGACTCTCATGAACATATTAGATACTAGCGGCTCGCTCAGGTTCGTCCCTAGATTGAGCTCGAGCAAAGCCGCGGGTTTCGCTAGTAATATCAGTAGTAGTATACAAAAACTTGAACAGTAGTAGTATACAAATGACATACGAGTAGTATGTCATTGGTGAAAACAACATGAAAATCTGAGCAGTAGTTTTTGAGTTTATCGCGAACAAACAGACAGACACGGCAGAGGACTTTGTTTTATAAAATACGAAATGTTTTTTCCAGAAGTGGTTATTAATTAAATGATAAAAACAACAATTAATTGTTTTAATAATAGAGGTAAGTGGTCTGAGGAATTGGGGAAGATAAGAGACAATCACCCTTTCCAAATCCCACCCTTCAAGAGAAAGGGCTAGATCCTTCAATTACTTCACAAAGGATATACGACAGAGATAAAACTAAAATACAATAATTTGTAATAATGACCTTACGCTATATAATTACTTTAAGAAACACTAAAATCTTTCATATCGACTAATAATAATAATGAATGAATTTTTATTTTCGTCTAACGCAATAAAAGTTTTAAAAAAATAAATGAAGAATAAGTTTCTGCCACATATCACATCATATAGCCCACTGAAACCTAACAACCAGCGTCTTAACAGGATGTTGCAGAACGGTTGCTCTGCTGAAATAGACCACAAAAACTAAAAGGTTGCTCCCATGGTCTATTCTGCTATCACTTATAAGAGAGTAACAGCAATCATCATGGCGCACCATCCACCAAGGTGGACCGTATTTCCTCCACCCCCTCCCCTCTCCTTCTCTGCGGCAAAGTGAACAAAATCGAGATAAGGTCTGTCATTTTTAATACAACAACTAAAACCAAGCCATAAGTTACCGACAGGGGTTGCTAAACCAGAAGTAGAAACACGACTTCTTTTCAACTAAATATAAAAATTATTAATTAAAATACAAAGGGCCAAGAAATGCTCAAAATTACACATTACGAAAAATTTCGTTAACAATTAAAATACCTGCAGGCACTTTAAGGACTGAAAACGTGTTCGAACATCGCTTAAAGACTCGTGTAATATATAAGTATTATATACTTGTTATCTAATGTTAAAGTAAAGTCAAACAGGTTGGGAAACTTAATTATACAATAAATAAATATAACGCCAAGTTTCTGATAGTGTATCGCCATTGACGAAATTACTTGTATACATATATACAGTGAATGAAGTCAACAGTCTGATAGCACAGTGGTAGTGTATATTTGACATTGTCATTGGTTATTAAGCAAAGATTCAATTCTCGCCTAAGGACCAATCCTTCTTGTCTTCTCCATTCTACTTCACTACTGTCAAGTTTTGAAGTCATACTACTTTCTCACTACAAAGCTTTTTTTATTACTTTATTTATTTAGTATTTTTAACCTTTATTAAAAAACTATTGCGTGTAGAAAAATTTAAAGTCGAGTAATAATAAAAACAAAGCTTATCTATTTGTTAGCATAGATCGAAAACGGAAATACATCATTATTAAAATATATTATATTAGATAGGTACGTACTAAGCTTAAACTCCATTAATACGTAAAGTATTACAACTTTGTATGGTAATTAGCTGATAATTCACAGACAGAAAGAAAAAAATAAATGCGTATAATGTTTAGAAAAAACATTTACTTTAAATAAAATACTTTCAAAATTCAACTAATAATATTTTTAATTTACTCAATGTTCAATCAATATTTTAATAACAAATACAAATCATGAGATAATTAGCACGAAGTCCCAAGTCAAAAGTAGTCCAATGCTCTAGATCCGTACCGATCGTCGTTTCCTAGAAAAGCAGTTAACTTTGTGAACTGTGCGGTTCAATCGTTGTGTCCAATTAAATATGACAAATCGAGATAACATTTTAAGCTTCGGTTACAACAGACAAAGATAATATAGATTTATTAGCTTTTGTGAATTTATTTGTTAATATTGTAATATTCATTTATATACATAGTTTAAACTATTTATTCACCCTTGCTCCGCTCGGGTTCATCCCTAGATGTAACCTTTTTTAAAAGTAAAAAGTAATCTTACATCAAACCTCATACCAAATTTTATCGGGAATATTTCTCGGGATTCATTGAAAATTAATCATTCTAAAACTATACATACAGCCTATAAATAATAAGATTTTCCAAGAAAAAAAACAATTTACAGATTAGACTCGGTTACAATTTTTTTAATGCATAAGTTAATATAGAAGAAATGATATTGAAGTTCCAAATAACTTTATTTTTTTTTCAGTTTTTATAGGTAGTGCTGTATTTATATACAATATTTTTTTATTATTTTAAGCAGTTTTAATAAACTGATCCAAAAACAAATATGTCTAATGTATTGGCATAATGGAATCGAGCGTTTGCCATTTAATGTGGGTTGGTGACGTCACCAGATATGAATGAAAGAGGCGCCCACGCACACATGTTACTATACGTGTACTATATTGTAAGGCGGCATCTACAATACTAACAAAATTAACTACAAATTTAAATACAAAATTTATGTATATATGCTTATCGTTAATATTAAAGTTAAAACGGGTTCAAGTAGAGACCAAGAAACCGGTTACACCAGGAAAATATTTCACTCAGTTTATTATTTTTCCCTCCATCATGTACCCTCCCTTACTCTACACCCAATTTTACGGAACTCATAACGTATACTTATGTAAAAAAAAATATTACTTTTACTGCACTTGGGTATTAAAAAACTACTGATTTAAGTAATATATATAGAGTAATAATAATAATAACAACCTATTATAAAAATAAATATGTTAAATTTAATATTTGGCTGTAATTTTTAGAAGTAAAACTTTAAATATATTAGTTACAAGTAAGTGTGAAACGGTCCTTAATTCTTGCACTGACACATGAATAGTAATATATTCACAGGGCGTGAGTAAATTGATCGGACACATTTGAACCTCTGGGCGCTGGCGGTGAATGAGATGACTGGCAATTTATTATAGTTCAAGATCCGTAGTAGGGTAATCTTACACCCATCTGTTGTCTGAATGAAAAGTATTTTGTAATTAAACATAAGGCATAAACAAATGTGCCGTTTACAAAACTATATTTAAGTGTTTTGTTTAATATTTTACATTTTAAGCATAATTATGATTTCACAAAATCTACATACATACTTGTATATTACAAGTAAGTAACTATATAAAATCGATTTTTGTATTTATGTTCTCGATGGAATCCAAAACGGTTAGAGCGATTTTTATGAAATTTTTAGGTAACATTATAAATTTAATTCATAACAATAATGATATAAACGATTTATATTATTGCTATAATATTATCCAGTAAATGAATATCATTAGGCAGCTTTTATAATTCTAGGAACAATTAATAAAAACTATTTCTGATACTTCCTTCATTAAATCGAAATTCGATGGTCCCGCTTGAATCTCAAACTACTTGTATATCCATAAAATTTAAATGCTGTTTGTTTGTAAACATGTACCTTGGGATGAACTAGATTTTATAATGTTTTGAATAGTCAGAGTGCTTTTTTAAGGAAAAAATAAATAAAAATATATTTATTTAAACCGAGTATAGAATTGCTCTTACGATAAAGAATCACCATTATGACAGTCGTAAATCGTATTAATAGGTGATGGTTACATCCAAATTATTTGAACAACAAATGTTAATGCCGCTACCTTCAATTTAATGCTGACTAAGTCAAAACAAAAGCTCATCGTGGGGAACTATCAAGTATCACCAAAGGCGATGAAATAAAAATCATATGAACACCGAAAAGAATACGGCGTAAAGTTACACTATTCTATGGTTTCTTACACCTCATGGAAAACCTTAATTAATTAGTTTTATTAATGTGGGCATGGATAGTTTTAGTTCCCTTTTAGAAGGCACATGGGACATGTCAATACTAAAATTAAATTGTTATTTTAGGTTTATATATCTAAACGTTCCTTAGGAACTATATGACTAAACCTATGCTTCCTTCTTAATCCTGCCCTGATCGTCTTGCCCTAAAACTTGCTGTTAAATTCATCACTACATAGTATAAAACAAAGTCGCTTTCTCTGTCCCTATATCCCTTTGTACGCTTAAATCTTTAAAACTACGCAACGGATTTTGATGCCGTTTTTTTAATAGATAGAGTGATTAAAGAGAAAGGTTTATATACATAACTAGCGGATCCCGCGGCTTTGCCTGTGCTAAATGTAGGAAAAAGCCCAAGCGAAGCGAGGGCGAGTCGCTAGTATAATATAAATATAATAATAATGTATTAAGATTAACGCATACCTTATACCTAATATGAAACTTAAATAGTAAGTGCTGAAACCACTGAAAAGGAAACCAAGTTCATACTTGACCGATTTTTGGATAACATCATGTGTTATATAGATTATTCAGTTATTTATTAAATATAAAGGGAGGGCTTAGTCGTGAAAGCGTTCACTGCTGCCTACGAGACGTTACGCCCTAAATATTGAATAGCACTTGTAAATGCTGGTTTTTAGAGCACGTTTTGCTATTACCGGATGTATTGTAATATCGCAAGTATTTTTATTTACTCTAGTCTAGTATTCCTAAAACAGAAATGCGTAACAGAAGTTAACGGCGAAGGAAAATATCATAGAAAACATGTATGTATGTCTGAAAGATTACTTTTCAAAAGTCTACGAAACTTAATAGCACTCGTACGGTGTATGCATTGGCATGGCCTAATACGATGTATGGTTTAAAAACCGTTTTCAAAATATTTATCTTTAATCATCAAGAAAAAATAGTAAATGGGCTATGAAGTAGAATAGAAAATATAGTAGGACATGCAGATTTCTATGCTGAAAAGAGCCATTCAATAATGTAAAGAACCTATAAGTTAAGTAGCTCTTAAATTAAGTAGGTACCATCTGATATTTAATTAAACTATACATTCACATACAGGGTCATAAAAATTATTTATTGATTCTCAATACAAATATTTACTCCACGCAGAAATCGAATCTACAATCTCCGAATAAACAGACATTGCTAAGCAACAGACGACAGCGACACCTAGTGAAAAATATCCATGCCTTTTTCACTGATTATTTGTAGTGTAGGTACTAATATTTCAAAGAAAAAAATGCTTATCATTCAGCATATAAGTTAAACATAACAGTTGTGTAATAAATCATAACTACTCAGTAAACGTAAACATTAACCGTCCAACTTACGCAACTCGTACACTTACACAAATTAAATCCTACTGTTTTTAGGCGTGATTGAAGAACATTACACAAAATTACTGAAAGGATTTTGATAAAACTAGAAACGAGGACAAAACCGCGTGTAAAGGCTTGTCTTAAACACAAAAAAGTAACGGTTATAGCTATTTTATGGGTTATGGCGTATGTTAGGGCAAAAAAATATTAAAAATCGTAACTTGAAAAGTGGAAAAGCAATTAACCTACCAATTAGTTGAACAATGGCAGCAAATTATCGCCTTACGGAAGTTCAGCCGCGATAGAAACCGCTTCCTGCAGTCACAAGCCTGGGAATTTCGTATGATCCTTTCTTATCGGACAAGCAAATGTTTTGGTCTTTATCTCAGTGGGAACATTGCATTGATGTCTGTGTGACACATGGCTATGTTTGATTAATCTATTTTGATAAATGATTGAAAAATCTCAGAGTTTGAATCTAGATAGTTTGTTTTATGAACTATAGACATTTACATGCGGTTTTACTTGTGGTTTTACTTGATTTATATAAAAACTAGCGACTCGCCCTCGTTTCGCTTGGGCTCTTCCCTAGATTTAGCACAGGCAAAGCCGCGGGATCCGCTAGTTATGCATATAAACCTTCCTCTTGAATTACTCTATCTATTAAAAAACCGGATCAAAATCCGTTGCATAGTTTTAAAGATTTAAATACATAGGGATATAGGGACAGAGAAAGCGACTTTGTTTTATACTATGTAGTGATACCTAAATGTAAGTTCAGTACAAACATTTTTTTAAGTTGTTTTTTTTTGTTGCTAGTTTCGTACATACGTCCATATGCATTTAGTGAAAAGCTGTTAATTAGAAATTAACAGACACTCTAATTTTATTTATATGCATAGATATGATTTGATTGATAAGTAATAAACAAAAAATTATTTCAACCAAGCTACCCCAAAACCATTTAAAAGAGCCATAAAGCGAAACCGCAGACATTCGTTGAAGCTACATATGAACCAACATACTCGAACATATGTATTTATAACAATAAAATAAATAAACAATTAATACAGTATTTCAAAAGGTACAATTATTAAAAATAAATTTCAAAAGCACTAAAAAAGGTACTTGTTCTTAGTATAGTTTATGAGTCCATTGTGTTGCTGTTATTGTTTATCGATACACGGAATCCGGGCCCCATCCTTTAGTAGGTCAGGGTTGGCAAGGGACCAGTACAACTGACCTCCAAACAGAGCCAAAATGCCAGAAGTATTGTAAAATATGTCGAACTTTTAACACATTAGTATTACACAATGCCATCTAGTTTCGTGATAAGCTACGAGGCTTGTGTTACGGATACCAGATAGTTGATACAGTACACAGATATAACTTTAAATACCTACACAAATATTATAAATATTTGAATGTCTATACTAATATATAATAATGAAATGTCTGTTTAAACGTGCTATGCTTACGGAAACACTAGCTCTATATACATGATTATGAATTATACCTATCTTATTTATTGAGGAAGGTTATGGGTAAATATATCATGTAGGATAAAATACATAAAGCTTCGCTCGAGTCTGTGTGTAAACTAAAATGTTATATTAACGATTAAACGACAATAGAAAATTTGTATAGGGAGAGAAACTTTGAAATCTTAGTGTAACGTATAAAATGTTTTGTGTTTAAAAATCACACTGCGCAATATGATTTTCACGATTGTAGCAAAGACTATAAGTAATTAGCGGTTACGGAAAAGATTTTTAGAATTAAATAAAATGTTTACTTTAATTTGAAATTAAAATATCTATAAATGATAAATCATGCCATTTTTTATTACTATACTATAACAGCCTGAAAATTAATGTTATGTAAATATTTAATTATATTTCATAATATATAACGCCATCAAACAACAGAGAAGCAAGTTCCGAACCAGTTTTGTCGACCTCCAGACGTTGCGAATCAATGCGAGTTATTTTGCATCGTTTATTGATATTTTTATTGATATTTTATTATATCTGGGAGAATGTCCGGGTTAATTAGGTAGTATAACGTCAGATAATCAAATTTTATCAATTGTTTTTCTTTGAAATTCTATATGACAGCAATCCGACTATTAAAAAAGAAACTTTATAGCTATGCATATGTGGAATCTAAATACTTTTCTGTTTGTACGTTGAATATTCATAATAATATTATTATTTTGAATTAAAGGGATAAAAAGAGAGAATACTATTGTTGTCCTTCTTTAAATATTGAAGATGTTGTTACAATTTTAAAAAGGGCTGAGTTTTAAAGAAAATATTAATACAGTAGCTAAGATTTAGCGCAAGTGAAGCCGCGGGTTCGCTAGTAAATGTATACATAAACTTGATAAATTATATACTAAAACTTTTCTCTTAAATCACTCTATCTATTAAAAAGCTGCATCAGAATCCGTTACGTAGTTTTAATGATCTAAGCATACATGCATGCTTAACAGGGACAGACAGCAGGACACGACTTTGTTTTATAGCTATACTATTTAGTGATGATGTACGAAGTGACTTATGATAACATAATGAGAAAAAAAGATTTTTTTTAAATTCAACATTTATATAGTAGCATTTTTCATTCAATATCATATATTTTATGATTATAACGTAAAGTAATATAGCAGAACAAAAAACCTGCTACATAGCTTACATAGTCAATAAAATAATAATAATGTCTAAAACTAATATAATATGGTGTAATTTTCTGAGAAACACAACATTATGTTTTTATAAAGATGATTCATAGCACTCAACTTTTTCAGAGCAAGCAGGAATTGGTCGCTTGGGCCCCATAACCCAAAGATAGGTCAGGGTTGACAAAGGGCGAACCAGTTCCATTGACCTCCAGACAGACCGCATTGCGAGACGAGTATGAGCGATATGGGTACAGAATTGTTGTATTGGAATGTTAAATAAAAGAAACTCTGATTCTGCAATAAGACTTCTTTATACCATTATAAAATACTCGATAGCGAATGTTTTGAAGATGAAGAGTTGTTCCCACGATAGAATTTACTTATGCGCATATCGATTTAATAATTGAAATTAATACAAAAAATTCGAACAAAAAGTTTAATTATTCGATAGAAAACTTGATTTAAAAGAAACCTAATAAAGTGTTTCTGATAATTAACTATCTACGGATATGTTTTCGGAATGTGCCAACCGTTAACTTTTTACATACCTACCTATATGTATCTAGTACCTCAATTGAAAGGAATATAAACATACAATGAATTTAAAATAAAGAAAGAAGTTAGGTAATTGTATGTTCTATAAAAATTTTACAAGTTGATATAGAGTAAAGCAAAAACTTCACTTGTAAATCAAGATATCGACACTATGAGTATCACACTACTGTTATAAATATTAAAGATTTTTTGTTCGTCTACGTAACTTACTCCTTCACGCTGAAGTTAGACCGATTTGGATGAAAAAAATTTCCAAAAAAATAATATTATAAAACTACGTATAATAAGTATATATAAAAGTTACTCATCCCAGTAGGCACCCAAACAAAACTAGGGTAAGTTACTAGTTAATATGTGACAATCGTGAAAACTACACTTAACCCTATTAGATATTACATTGTCACTTCGAGAGCTTAACCAATTATCTATGCTTATATTATACGACAACAAAATTTACTCATATCTATATAAAGCAAAAGCTAGCAGATAAAGTAAAAGCTCGTGGAAAACAAAAGTTACGTAAAAGCTACTCACAAATAAAGTATCTCATAAAGAACATATTTGCTCTTAGAATATACAAGGACGGCAAGTCTAGCTCAAACATGTAATCTAGACCCAGTTTCGTAATAAGCTGTTGCTAATCGGATTGTAGATTGCCAAAGACTAATTGGTTTTGAACTTGCTTATCCGTAACTTTAGCCTACTTATTAAGATATCTATTATCTTTATTATATTGTTGTGAGAGGTGATTAAGTTTTAATAATCGTTTGATATCTTTTTTATTTGAATCTTAGATTTTTTACTCCTT
This sequence comes from Boloria selene, assembly GCA_905231865.2. Classification (NCBI taxonomy): domain Eukaryota; kingdom Metazoa; phylum Arthropoda; class Insecta; order Lepidoptera; family Nymphalidae; genus Boloria; species Boloria selene. The sequence goes on from HG993145.1 coordinate 2,731,282, forward strand.
TTTTCAATATCATGGATTGACAAAAAAAACAGATTTTAGATTTAATGGTGATTCTTAAAATTTTTATTAGGACCACCTAAAAGGCAATTGAGGGATCAATTATATTTTATAGAGATTTGGTAATATTGGCCTTCCTAATTTGTATTATTTCCATGCAATTAGAGTTAGTGATTTCCTTAAGTTTTTGTGCATAGTCTGAGGTCTAATCTAGGTCTGAAACTTATTCATACTTTTTTACCCATCACTCTATTTTATTAAACTGATTAATTATCCTGTACTGAATAACTCATTGATTATTTTTTTTATCACGTACTACTTACAGACGCTGTACACTTTAGATTCCTCATAAGAGAGAGATAGAGTAAGTTCCTCTACTTTTAAACTACGAACTATGTGAGCGAAGCTACATGACAACGCAATATTTAATAGAAATGTGTACAACTAAAAATGCCTCATGCGAGTATCGAAGTCGCTACAATCGCTTTACCAATACATTCCTATAACAAACCCACACAGTATGTTCTTGTCCATATCTACTGTTAAGTATCTAAAAATACACGCAGTATAATATATTAGTTTTCCTTGTACAGTTTAACTGCTACAATAATTCGGAGAACGTTCGAATCGATGGAATGCGGATTTAGTTGAGGTGACTTCAATTATTACTTATTAGGTACTTTAACTTGAAGACGATCTGTCTTTATTCGACTGCACATTCAGGAACATATAGTTAACTAGGTGTTTTTGTACTTTTGACGTATAAGGCAGTTTTATAAATTCCTAGCGATTCACCCTTGCTCCGCACGGGTCCCTAGATACGTTTTTATTGTATAGCTTTCTAAGAAATATGATAATTAAATTTAAATTAAACTAGCGACTCGCCCTCGCTTTGCTCGGGCTCTTCCCTAGATTTAGCACAGGCAAAGCCACGGGATCTGCTAGTTATACATATAAACTTTCCTCTTGAATCACTCTATCTATTAAAAAAAACCGCATCTAAATCCGTTGCGTAGTTTTAAAGATATAAGCATACCTAGGGACATAGGGACAGAGAAAGCGACTTTGTTTTATACTATGTAGTGATGATTAAATCACTCTATCTATTGATAGAAACTGCATTAAAATCCATCGCGTAGTTTAAAACATTTAAGCGTACGAATAGCAGGAGCGACTTGTGATATACTATGTAAAGAAGAATGACAATGGAATCCCCTCGGAATTATACCCTACGGAACGAAAGAATATTTGAAATCGGCCAACAGTTGGCGGAGAAGTCGGTGAAGTTACATAAAAAAAAACATATTTTCAGTGGAACATATTATAACCTCCTGCTCTTTTGAAGTCGTTTAAAAACATATAAAACTGGTTATAATTAATGTTAAAATCAATAGAGTAAGTAAAATTAAAAAACCTAAGAATTATTACATTTAATGTAATATAATTTTAATACACTACGATAAAAGTTTATGATAATTAATTTTTACATAAACGTTAAGTAGCCAAATAACATTGTCCATTGAATAAAAGATAAAAAACGTATACTAGGCATAAGTATATAGAATGTTTTCTTTCGTCACTGATATTAATATTTATGATTTTATAGATTTTTGAAATACTTTATTTAGAATATTAACGTTAAAGAAAAATAAAATAAAATTAGGGACAAAGACCGAGGCACACTACTAGTATGTAATTAACAAGGACAGTCTCAAGGCAAACCTAAGTAAAATAAGGTGTAAAGTGTACTGGAAATGACGTTAGCAGAATTATGCAATATAGTGTTACTATTTAAATAAATAATTTCAATATCTCCTACTTATTATAAGTTAATATTTCATAACATTCAATAATTCATTTTAAACCATTATAATAGAGTTTATTTTAGTATCTAATTAAAATCACTTAGGATATTTCGAAATGAGTAGTTAAAACAAAATTTGTTTGGCATAAAAATGTAAGAATTTTTGCAACGGGAGGTGAACAATGCTTGGTATAGAGTTACGAAGAATGCTAGGGCGTAAGCGTTTATGAAACAATAGTTGCTTCTTGTTCGAAATAATAGAACAATACGAATTTTCGTTATTTCATGATTCAGGGATTTGTTTTAATTTGCGAGACTTTAATTTACACTTTTAATTACTTTGCGATATAAGGTTTAGGTCTAACTAAGCTTTTTACTTATCTTTCAGAACGATTACGTTTAAAAATGTGTACCTAACTTAAACATTAGATCTGCTAATGTAACCGTACTTATATTGTTTGCAGCCTTTTTTAACGTCCCACAGCTGGGCACGGGCCTCCCTCAGTACGAGGGGGATCAGGCCATAGTCCACCGCGCTGGCCTAGTGCGAGTTGGCGGACTTCACATGTCTTTCGAAAACTTGCTAGGATTTTTTTAGACTTGCAGGTTTCCTCACAATGTTTTCCTTCGCCGTAAGGTAAGTGGTAATCATGCTAAGAAATAAGAATGATCTGCACTTGAATATACCAGAGGTGCGAGACCCGGGTTAGAACCTGCACCATTCGGTGATCCAAACGAGCGCTACCGCTGGGCTACCACTGCCTTTTTAATATAATCGTGCTAATATAAAATATATCGGAAATTTTCTAACTATACCAAATAAGAATAACCACCAAAAACATTTTCATGTAAAATGTTGCCAAGACGAGCCCATATGACTCGCACTGTCAAAAAGTTATCAGATCTCACGTAGAGCCAAGCTTCTAACACTACACGCCCTAACTCTACAAGGCCTAACTTCACAAACTCTACACCTTAGTCAAAATATGTGGCTTGGCCGTTCGTTACTTTTGTGTTATACAATAATTCTTGTAGTAAAAAATATATAATGCCCCCAGATGAAAGTATCATTTCTAATATATTTAAATTATGTACAAATTACAAACATGAGGTCATAAGCTTACAACTATTTAAATGAAGATTTAAAAAAATACAGCCAATGTACATTTTGGGAGAGAAATCGTATAAAATTTTGTAATTTTACGTTATTTGGGATAATTACATATGGTAATGAAACTTAATAATGTAACTGTTTGTAAAACATGTATTTTTAACTAATTTCACACTTTTAGTATATAATTTATGAATATCATGCTAACTTTATTTAATTTAAAAACAAAATTTGAACTTAAAAATATACTTAGAAATGATTCTGAGAACTTGTACTACTATAACTATAGTATACATACATATTCCTTACTAAAATACATAATATGTATATTTAGTTGTAAACGTATGAAGAAGTATTTATCTTTAAAACTTTGTCACTCAGAAAGGATTACTTCTATATATTATAAAACAAAGTCCTCCGCCGCGTCTGTCTGTCTGTTTGTTCGCGATAAACTCAAAAACTACTGCACCGATCTTCATGTTGTATTCACCATAGAGTGGTTCTCGAGGAAGGTATATAACTAGCGCAACCCGCGGCTTCGCTCGCGCTAAATCTAGTGTCGAACCCGGGCGAATTGAGGGTGAGTCGCTTGTGTCATAATATATATTTTAGGTAGACTAATATACTAAATTAAAATATGGATAAGGAAGAAGTTACATGATTAGTTCGTTAATTGTACGAATATCAAAGTGTAACCAAGGTCGAAAACAGGATAACTTAAATTTACTAATTGGGAATATACCTAATACCTAATGGATATCCATTACTACATACAACGTTCTAAGTTAATGTAAAAACAATAAGAAATGTTGTGTCTCACAATTATATATATATCTAACCACTATGTGATGTGAAGGCATTTTGAATGACTTTGGCTGTCTAATGAAAAGTAGAAAACAGAGAAGAAAGGATGGAAGATAGAGTAAAAAATAGTTTTGACATTTAACAATCAAAATAGCTTCTAAATAGGAACTACGTTTTTTAAGATCATGAACAGCGCGGTTTATATCGTAACAGACTGACCCATTCACGCTTTCAATTATATATGTTTACTTAAGAGCTTTCACATTAAACTAAACTAATATATTTTAAGTTACATACGTTACAGTAACGTCAAGTATGACCCAATACATGCCGAAATAGTAATTAAAATATAACAATAGATTAATACCACCACAGTTAACCTTAATTAGTAGTTATCAGAGGAAATACGAGTGCGATATGCGACCGCAACTTCCCGGTTGCTCAAAAGTCATAATAATTTGCGTAAAAACGTTATGGGAGAGATTAGGGGGTTTCCTTTCTCGCCACGAGACGATATTTCTAATCAAATTCAATTAATTTATACCGTGACAGGAGAGCTGGCTCATTTTTCGCCCAAAGAATCGGCATTTCCATTCAGCGGGGGAATGCAGCCAGCATTCTTGCCACTATTCCGCGCGGACACGACTTGTACAGTAATAATTAAGTGTATATTTGCTTTGTACAAATAATTAAGTTTACTTGTAATTTCATTAATTGTAAATAAAAGGTATTCATTTGACATTAGAGAAAAAAAAATGATGATGATGATGTGATTAATAACTATTATACAATAACAAAATTCCTATATGAGACGTTGCCTATAAAAGGATGCTAGATAAGGGTTATTATTGACGACATGTTTGGCGAAGTTGATAGTGACCCTACTTTCTTGCGCCAGCGGTCGCGGGTTCGAGTCCCGCTGGGGGCATTCATTTGTTAAACTCGGTTGATTGTACTCCAGTCATGGGTGTTTATATTTATACTATGTATGTATTTAAACTTATATATGTAGTATATCAACTGTAACACAAGGTTCCTTCGTAGCTTACCACGGAACTAGAATAGTGAATAATATTTAGAAACAGTATGCCAATTTAAATTTTATGTTTACTTTCTGAATTCTGATAGACAATTAGAAAGCCATATAACAATTCTTGTATATGGCTGGAGACAATTTTACTTAAAGACTTAATATTATAAAGCTGAAGAGTTTGTTTGTTTGTTTGGTTGAACGCGCTAATCTTAGAAACTATTGGCCCGAATTGAAAAATTCTTTTTGTGTTGGATAGTCCGTTTATCTAGGAAGGCTATATAGGCTATGTTAAATACGCGCTACGACTAATAGGAGCGGAGCATCAATGAAAAATGTTGTAAAAACGTAAAGGGTGGGCGTTAGTTCTGTGAGGTACGCGCGACTTAGAAAGAATTTGGTTTCCGGTCTTTTAGAACGCGTGCGAAACCGCGGGAAATTCTAGTATTTGATAAGATTATAAATCATATACATATTTCTTGGACTTATAAACGGAGGTAATTATAATAATTTCTATGAACTATGTAGAATAACCTAGTTATAAAATTACTGTAGATAAAACAAAGTTTTCTAGAAAAAGACACCGGCATGAGGGTCGTATTTCGTTGTAACTCATGTATTTTAGTCGTCGTGTGTACTGTAGTGCAGTGATTAATCAATGACTTATTTAGAAACGTTTATGAACGCAATTATAAGTGCCAAGTGCCAATAAATATTAACCTGGGCTCGGGTTAGGGTCCTAGGGTCAGGCTTAAAAGCGATAGTTATAAGGTTCTTTTAAAAGAAATTAGCAATAATAATTGGTTGTGATATGTATTACGATGTTTTTTTTTCTTTTTGATTTGACATATTTTTTAAAGAAATCTATTCAGCCAGCATCTTCAGCCTTTACACATCCCATTGCTGGGCCCCTGGGTTATGAAGGTGGTTAGGACTGAGGCCTGTATATTGGTAAGCTACGAGGCTTGTGTTATGGATACCAGATAGTTGATACACTACACTATATACTATATATAAATTTAAATTAATACAATATACATATTATAAATAATTAAATGTATAACATTCAATAAATTAAACTAAAATTGTGTCAGTCAGAACTATTTAATGTTAACGTACTTTTTCCACAAAGGCATGCAAAAGCAGGCAAATATCTATGCCTATACAAAATATCTAAGTCCAACTAATTCAGGTCATTGAACCATTGTTTTGATTTAATATTTAGTAATTCTTTCGATGCTGATATATAAATATTTGACATATTATACTGGTTAGAAAAAATACAGGAAAATAATCTCTACCTACATCTATACATATAAAAAAAATTGGAGTGTCTGTTTTTAATTTGAAATTAACAGCTTTTCACTAAATGCATATAAAAGTATATTTGATACGAGCAACAAAAAACCAATTTTTAAAAATTTGTTATTGTAATTTTGTCTATCTGTCTGTCTGTTTGTTCCGGCTAATCTCTGAAACGGCTGGACCGATTTTGACGGGACTTTCACTCGCACATAGCTAAAGTTATAAGGCGTTACTTCGGCTACTTTTTAACTGACTTCAAAAAAGGAGCAGGTAAACAAACATTTTATTTACATTAACTAGTAAGTCGCTATGATTAAAATATGAAACCTTCTATTCATTGTTAGATATATCCGAAATTGGTAATTTAAAATTCTATTACGTGTCCCGATATTTACATATTTTATTATGAATATGAACTTATCTATAAGAATTAAGAATACTAAAAAAATGCCCACTTTGCTTACGATAATATTACAGTAAAGTAGTAATTTGTATAATGTATTCCCGATTAATAAGCAAATAAGCATTTTAACCGATCTCAAAAAGGAGAAGTTACTCGACTCTCTTAATATCGTTTTTTTTTTCTATACGCAGATGTTACCATTGTAAATAGATTTTTATGCTCTTTGTCTCATTAAATCTTTATGCAAAAAAAATGTATTTACTTGATGAATACGAAATATTTTTTCTGACATTTTAAGGCGAAAACCAAATTTTTGTTAAAAAAAATTATATAATACTAATTCACTTCGAATGAAAGCTAAACCATATTCCATCCAATTCATGGGAACAATACTGAATTGCATTCTACAAATTATTTTCTTTCGTTAATCAATTACTATATCATTCATGCGTCAAAACGTTTGCAAATTCCGAACGAACCGGTTATTGATAACATTATTTTTGATACTCCGCTTACACCATGGTGTTTCGAACTTAATAATGGGCTATTTACGAAATCAATTTTTCATGCACCAATATTATGAGTGATAGATCATAGTAACGACTATCAAAATATAGTAAGTTTTGAATTATGCCATTGTCGATTCCTCGTGTTATATGGGAAATGTTTTAAATAATAGATATCAAATCAAAATAAATCCAGTCAGTTTGAAAATCGATATACAAACCAGTTTATAGAAGCGTTTGGTAAAATGGAAAAAACTTACGATTATTTTATTCAACGCACAACTGGAATGAATATACTTCGCTCGGGCTTGTCTCTAGGTTTAGCGCGAGCGATTTCTTTAGTGTATTATTACAATAAACCTTCCTCTGGAATCACTCTATATATTAAAAAATCCGTATCAAAATCCGTTGCGTGTTTAAAAGATCTAAGAATACATAGGGACAGACAGACAGCGGGAAGCGACTTTGTTTTATACTATGTAGTGATTAGCGACTCGATGAAAACCGCATTATTTTTATTGTGAAGTTTAAAAGATCTAAGTATACAGACGGGCGGAAACGACACCGTTTTATACTATGTAGAGATAAATTATAAATAGCTTTTAAGACAGTGAAAGTGATCATCGTTTACCACGGTAATGCTGTTTATGCCGCCCAGCCTATTACACCATGAGAACTCAGGTCATTATATAAATATAATACTAGCGATATAAATTTTTTTAAATTCTAAAATATAAAAATATACAAAATAATTTTAGTATAAAAAAAATTAAAATGCTCATTAATCGTGAAGCGAACATTTTTTCAAATGAATATTTATATACTTAACAGATACAATAGTAAAATTGGTGTCTCTCTTAAGAGACAATGCACAAAAATAAATGCAGCAGCATATTACTCATAATTAAAAATAAAGGAAGAGAAAGTAAAAATCTTTTGTTTGAAATTGATTAACAAAAATCTCTTGAAACGGTGAAAAGCCTGGCGTCTATTCTAACACACAGCCAACCAACAATGGCGGTTTACTTTAACTTAAGTTTCAAAATCAATTGTTTTCAAAATGGCAGCTAATTATTACTTATACGTTACTTTACGACATGCAGTTAGAGGACAAACGGTTTGGAAATTCACTCCAATGTTAGCTTCATATACTAATGCTTTGTGTGAGGAAGAGTTTGTCAATCATCAAGCCTTTATGCATAAAATCTGTGCCGACTACATTTCATTAATTTTTTTTTTAATAGATATATGGTAAATATAATTATAATTTAAAATGAATACCAAGTTTTCATCCCTGTGGTAGCTCGCTTGGATAACAAAGTGTTGCGGGTTCAAATCCGGGTCTCTGATATTTCCGAGTACATATGCGAATCATTTCTAACATAATTACCACTTATCTTACGGCGAAAGGAAAACATCGTGAGGAAACCTGCATGTCTGAGACAACCTAGCAAGTTTTCGAAAGACATGTGAAGTCCGCCCGCACTTAGCCAGTGTGGTGTTATGGCCTGAAAGGAGGCTATAGTCCACGCCTTCTATTGAAGGGAGGCCCGTACCCAATAGTGGGACGTTAAAATACATATATACAAACAAAATTTGTCAAATAAACAATGTTTAAAAATTGCAAGGTACCTATGTATTATTTAATTTGCTTTTCACCCCATAAGTTATAAGAATAAGTTTAGTAAGTCACCAAAGTCAATAAGTTTCGCTTACTAAATACATGTTACATTTAAAATACATATATTTCTGCCAGTCTAATTGAGATCGTGGCATTAAAAGCCACCACAAGAATTTAGGTTTTTTTAATTAAATATGTAGTCATGATTATCGATACAAAGGCCTAATCTGTGCAAAAAAAAGGTCTGTGACCGCATCACGAGTAAACTACTGAACAGTTATCGATGTTTGGTATGACATTATCGAGGTCAACATATAGGATACTTTTATACTGATAAAATATATATTTTTTGAAAAGTCTGTACCAATTGTTGTCTAATTAAAATTTATACTAAGTAATTATGAACTTATCATATCACCACCTAAAAACCAAAATGCCTTGAGTTGTTTTAGTAAGACATTAACGGTTAACTTCTTATATATGTACCAGATTGCTGTCACAGTATTAAATAATAACTTATTTTATACTTTAAAACAAACTACGTACGATATTACGTAACTAAAGTACTTTGTAATGGTAATCTGAATAGGGCACTTCGCGTAAATTCCAGGTACAACAATAAAACTACAAATAGAATGCAAACAAGATAAAAGCCGCTATCAACGCTCAGAATACCGTTATCCTGCAACAGGTTGTCGATTTCGATAGGTAAGCTGAATGTACTTAAATTTTAAATAGCATCATTACATTTCAATTCCACCGGTTAGTCGAGGAATGGTAACGCGGCCGATTGAAATCGTCTACGCTCTTTGCGATATTCGTTTTGCGTCTGTCATTTTACAATGGGTCGGTTTAAAGTGACGTCAAGTCGCATTCCTACGAAGAGGAAAATGAACGTAGCCAGTTCGCGGAACGCACTGTTGCACTATTTATATAGTCGGGCAAGTGTTATGCGGATAGAATAGTAAATATTGAGCTTTCGTGCTTAGGTAATAAAGCTAAATTATATTTGTTGGTAAAGAACGGTTGTTAGAGCGAGCTTAGCGCGGGAAATAAGCGCATTCGACGTCGGTGAGTCAACTGCTAGTATCGCTGTATGCACTTCGTGAGTGTTTCAAATTCGCGAACAGAATTTAATGGCAAGAGGGCTATTACGTAACTTGTTTATGTTAATTTTCTGTTTTTTATATAATGAATTATAGTGAAATTTATACATTGAATACGAGTTTGAACGTCTGTCCATATTTATATGTACATACTCAAGTTAATACTAATAAAATTTAACACATGTATTTTCTTGAACTTTGTATGTAACATTTAGTAAAAAAATGAAATATTAAAATTAATGTGGACACTAAAACAACGTCCAACTCATTTTTGCAATTTAAAACAAAAATAAAATGTCTTAATTAGAATAAAATTAATTGGCTTCTTTTAACCTGTTGTTTTGGAAGTCCGAGCACTTACTTTTCTTTGTTCAGTCCATTTAATATTTTTTTCACAATAAGCAGATTTTTCTTGAATAGAGCTTTTCATTTTTTGTCGAAGAAAGAAATTACAATACAAAGCTCATATTAAATGTCATTGTGTTGTAAAGTTTGTACACAATATACAATTATATGGTCAAGAATATTTCGGGTCTGAATCAAAATCGACGGTTTTAAACATTTTCCTAAGCCTCTTTACCCATGTATTTTTTACTGTGAAAGAAGCAACTAAAATAAATCTTTACATTCAACTATACTATACTATATAGATGTACTTATTTTATAGATCCTAACGCTTTCCATAATAACAACAACCTAGTAGAGACAACGGTTTTTGACGTTTTAAAAACAAATAACAAACCGGTCTTAGTGTAAAATGTCACATATTTTCGTACATCTAACAAAAAGGAAAGCTCGGAAAGCTTTAGACTGATTCCATTAGTACTTTCTATATTTTACATACATACATATTATTATAGTCTACACGGTTCACATAGCTAAGCTATAATTCAATTCATCGTGTCCTAAGCTGCAGTTTGAACCACACATTCCACGCATTTCTATACAAAACGGTACTCTCCATTTTTTAATGGTGGGCGTGATTAAAAATAAGTTGGACGTAGCAGATTTTATATATAACTTAAATAACGATAAGTAAACTTTCTATGTAATTTAGAAGAATATGGTAAAACTTTACCTCTGTATCTATATAGATAAATAAAACTAAAATGTTTGTTTGGATAATAACAGGTGTTTACTATGCATATGAAATAAACACAATTTATACATATTTATTTTTGTCTTTTTTTGTATGTTGCAGCTAATCACCGAAACAGCTGGACTAATTTTGGCGGGAAATTCACCAGCAGATAGATGATAAGGAGTGATTTGCTTAGACTACTGTTATTTTAGAAAAAGAAGGTGCGTTTTGTGCCCGGAAGTCATCCGGCGAAAAATAAAACCTTTTTAAAGATAAAGATAATCAACTAAAAATTTTACAAGATGTAATTGATGAAGAAGTGTGGTTGGACTAATTTTTTTATGCAAATACAATTAAGTACAAGCATTACGAGATCGAAATTTAAATTGAAGACGATTTAAGTCAAAAATTTTAATTACTTTTCTTTTAAGGTATTTTAATACCTACTTAAAAATTGAAAGCTTTCATTACTTAGTTTTTTATAAATTGTATACTTAAAAAATCAAGTTTAATGAGTAGTTTTGTTTATTTGCAATATATCCTCTCATTATACTTATCTTAACGGAGAAGGTTAACAAGGGCTGAGGGACATTAAAAATTAAATACAATTTGTATATTTTTCTATACCGCTCTATATAGAGCCTTATAATATAGAAACACCGATTTTCCTAATTATAAACATCTCGTGAATTATTTCAGACATATACTAATATATAAAATTAATTTGTTTGTTCGCGTTAATCTCCAGAAGTAGAAGTAAAGAGCAATTTAAAAAGTTGTTATGCATGTAAAAGCTTATTAAAAAGGTCATCTAGCGAAAGCTTCACGCGACGAACTTATAACTAACATCAATAAACAATTGCTCGAGCGAAGAGGGGGCGAGTCACTAGTGAATTAATAAATTCCTTAGGAACAACGCGTGAGGTCTAGATCGTAAAAGGTAAGGCCTAAAGGAAGGAAGGACTTATATGGAACCTAGAAAGCGATATGTCTATATTTTAGTAACGATTAATGTTTTCTTTGATACGACTTGATCAAATTGAAGTATTAAGTTGTTTTCTATATGTAGAGATTTTTAATTAATCTATGCAATTAAAAGTTAACAGATATGTTAAATGTTCTTAGTAAAAGGCGAGTGATATATGGTATGGATAGTAACGTGAAAGTAAGTAAAAAATAATAATAATTATAAAAATATTAAAAAACTTCTGTTACCGCTTCAGGCTTAAACGGTTGAACATATTTTGATAAAATTGGATAAGGACATAGATTGCATTCTAGGATCGAACCTACCTTTGACCTTTGCCCTGATATCAAGCGAGCAAAGTCGCGGGCAAAAGCCAGAATAAGATTAAAAACTACTAGTACCTACCATTACCTGCAAGAAATATTCATATATTGATACTAAGGATTATTAAATTATTTATATAAATAGAATTCAAGGAAAAGATGCCTTGCAATAATGATTCATAGGATATAAAAAATGTTGTTTGAATGACAATTTATAGCTTGTGTCTTTAGGAATGTTATTACTTCATTCATTGTAATTTTATCCGACTGCTCCAATATGAGGGTAATGTTTTACGATTGCACTTATGTATGTAATAAATATATCGGAATATTATTACACAGCACCATCTAGCTTCATGGTAAACTACGAGGCTTGTTTTATGGACACCAGATAGTTATATAACTTTATAATATACATACTATATTGTATAAATATAAAGACACATGACTGGAGTACAAACATTCGTGCGACACAAATGAATGCCCAAAGCGGGACTCGAAGCCACGACCGCTGGCGCAGCAACTAGGGTCACTACAAAGTACAAACTAAGCCAAACGCGTCGTAATGCGTGTTACCATATGTTTACCTATTTATGTACTCGCTTTACAACGTAAATAAATTAATGGTTTAGATATTAAATTTACGAAACAATATGGTACCTGAAAAAATACTACTTTAGTAACAAATACAAAACTTGTCAAATCACTACATAGTATAAAACAAAGTCGCTTTCTCTGTCCCTATATCCCTATGTACGCTTAAATCTTTAAAACTACGCAACGGATTTTGATGCGATTTTTTTCAAAAGATAGAGTGATTCAAGAGGAAGGTTTATATGTATAATACATGCATAATATAGTAGAGAAACACTGATAATTTTAGAGGTTTCTAATGTGATTGCGAACGCTGGCCAAACTCTACGAGATAGATCAAAATAATGTACTACAGTATTGTACACCTTAAAAAGTTCTACAAAAAAGTCCACGATAATATATGTGTATCTCTTACGGATAACTCACAATAACCATTTTCTCGCTTCGCTTAGGCTAGATTTAGCGCGGGCGAAGCCGCGGGTTCCACTAGTTAAATATAAACTAAAACCTTCCTCGAGAACCACTCTATCCATTGGTGAAAACAGCATAAAAATTGATGTAGTAGTAGTTTTTGAGTTTATCGCGAACAAACAGACAGACAGACAGACGCGGTGGAGGACTTTGTAACAATAGTGGAAAATCAGTATTATTTCTGATATAATAAAAACTTGTACCTGCGTTTTCAATTTACTTAACGATCGATGGAGATACATTTATGAATAAAAGATGTAAATTTTACAAAAATATTCTGGGTGCTTATTAAAATTCTGCTTTAGAATGCGCTATCGCGGAACGTATAAGTGGTCGTTAGAACATAAAAGGATTACATTCAATTTGTCCCATACGAAATACCAAAACAGGACCGTTTGATGTCACATAAATAAAGAGTTAATCTGAGTGGCGCGTTCGTATCAAACTTCAAGAATTCGCGCCCGTTTCAATTTATCGTTACGACTACTTGCTTAGGTTATTGTCGATAGTGTGGAAATTATTTTTTGGTAAACGTTATAACTAAAATGAGGACATATTAGGGCTATATATAGGCTTTTTGGGCTAAAGTCCATGCCCTTAAGATATAACGGGTCCCCTGTTGAAAACAATATTGTGAATTTATAAAAAATATACTTAAGATTTAGAAACCTAAGGCCATAACAGGTTTTCATAATACTCCTGGGATCAATAAATTTCAAATTCATCTAATGCTTCCATGATTATAATATGACAATTTGACATTTTAGTATTATCTAATTAAACTGATTGTCATATTTAGATCCCCAAGAAGCGTTATTCCGGGGCCCCCTAAATTCACAGTCTAACCCTGGGCCACATACATTTTATAAAAATATATTCCCATATACAGGGTAAAATATTAATTAATTTATTTATTTATTTGTTTAAATAAATAAATATTCCCATTTACAGGATAAAATAAACACAAATTATACTTAACGCTTATCACACATTAAACAGCTTAACGACAGCTAAGCTTTGGCTGTATTAATCCGGGAAAAACATCCGTTCAACAACCTAATTTTTTTACATTTGTCTAATTCTACCTGTCAAACGTTCAAGCAGCATTTATACTGTCTGAGAATGTATTTACATTTATACTTCTTGAGATTTCGTGATTAATCAATGAATGACTAAGCGGTGTTTTGCCTTTACATGTTTAGTAGGTACAATCTAGTTACAGCACTGAGTCACGTCTGATAGATATATTCCCAAAAAAGCTGGTACGTACCAAAACAGGGTATTTGTTAAAGAATATTATAATTTAATACGTATATGTATTTCAAGTATTAATAAAATAAAATTAATGTTCAAAGAACAACATATATTCACACATATTATAATGAATTGAGAACCTCCTTTTATTAAAAATCGGTAAAGATCACTAGCATAAGTATATTATAATTAAAAAAATCATTCTTATACATAACTAAAAAGGATAAATTCGAAAAGGGCTCAAAACTTATCTGTCGATCAACATAAAGTAGTCCGCACAAGAATGTTTTCTTACACGTTGATGGGTCGAGCTGTTAGCTAAACGGTTATACTTAGGTGATAAGGATAAAGTTTCAACATTTTGCGACAACTTATCGCCCATATATTCCACTTATACAATATTGGTGAATTGAGTGAATCAGTTTGAATTTCATTATGGAAGCTTCTCATGCCTTTGATTTGTTATATTTTTGTGTTATCGGCATTAGAAGTCATACTTATTGCATATAGATACTGTAAAATGATATTTAGGATAAAATTACACTTGTGTAGTGTTGGTGAAGTAGCTAAAATTTAAAATTTTATAAAAGGTTTCCAATGACTTTGTCAAAATGTGTGTAGTAGAGATTTATTATTTGTACGAGAAAATATAATTTAGGGAGAATACTTGCGTTTAAATAACCGTTAACTCAAATGTTAAATATAATTTTTCATTTCCCAGACTGAAAGTTATCTTTAAGATTTTATCCAAACACTTTAAGCTGGCTCAGATATTTTCATCATCAGGCACAAAAAGTGTGAAAGTAGCTATCAGATGTTAGCATGAATGTTTGTTATTCAATCACGCCAGAACGGCTGCACGGATATCGATGATGTTTGGCACAGAGATAACATTTATGTTATATATATTATGCTAATTTTTATCCCAGACAAATGCACAATTCCCGTGGGATAGGTTTGTTATAGATTTTTACTCAAGGGTCGAACCGAAGCGAAGCGAACTATAAAATAAGTAGTTACTGTAGGATATACGAATAACATAAAAAAATACTAATATTGAAAAAAATCTTAGCTAGAAGGTTCGAGTAAAATTAAAAGATAATTAATGTTTGAACGATTTTTTTCAGGACAGTGCCATTAAATGATTTGATCACTCGATGACATAGAATTACTTGAGGTCAACGCTCTTCACTGTTTCTATGTAAACAAAGTGTGGCATGGATTTTTTTACATATAAAAATATCCGCTAACAATCATTTAATATAATTTTATCAAACTGTTTAAATAACAAAATTATACATAAATTTTTAAGTAGTAGGTAATTTTATTTTATTAACAATTAGTTTGTTTTTAATAACAATTCAATCAATTACACCTACAATAAGTAATTGTATATATTTTTATTATTTACTCTTGATGTATGTTTTTACATAAACACGTACTAATTTTGATAGAACTTTAAATATAAATTACATAAAATAAAGCGTAATTAAAATGCATTTAATACACTAAGTCTTATCGTGTTTGAATTGTAGAGGAAATTCCCTGCACATACGCGACTATGGCGAACTTCGATATCCCTACTAATATTATAAATGTGAATGTAAGTTTGTTTGTTACGCTTTCACGCGAAAACTACTCAACCGATCATCATGAAAGCCGCGGGTAAAACTAGTTACTTAATACATACCTAATATGTTAGCCTTAGCTTAGAACATTTAAATGCTTGGGTTCATTTAGTCAGATTTTCCTCCATAGATCACACAATGATCACGGCTATATTAATTCAATACAATCACGACAATACAGTACTGTACAATACGTAAAGGTGATTGCACACTAAAACTGTAATTATGATCTCATATTAATAATACATATTAATAGTATAAAATATTTTTATACATAGTTCCTTGTACTTAATAATTAGTAATTACCTTCTAAAATACGTTATAAAGGGCAAAAAGACGAAAAATTTCGTAACGATTAAATATTAAGTTCCCATGAAATCCTACTTAAAGTCAAGTAGCATGATATATATAATACATATGTAAAAATAAATTGAATACATATGATTAGCATATACAAGTATATAACGTATTATGAATTAATCCTGCTATCAGCATTTAGTAAGCAGAAACACGATATAAACGGTGTACTTAAAACGGTCTGCGATACACTTTATCTACGTAAATATCAAATATTTAAATTCATGTAGTAACCGTGACGTTCCTAGAACGATCATGGGGCTCCCCCCATAAACCCAAGGGTATGTTAATAAGATGCAATTAACGCGAAACCATTTGCGTACAATACGGATACAGAGAAAAAATTGAAACGGTAAAGTCAATTCTGATGCAAATATAATTATTTATTGAAGCCTTGATTTTATTACAGGAACGTAGTTGAAGAAAAATATTATGAAATACTATGTACGTACGTATCTTACGTACGTACCTACATAGTAAATTGATAGTGTATAGGTATTTCACTAATAGTGATCTCTATTAGGCCACTCTATCTAGGCAAGATTACAAATTCTTAGGCATAAATACTGTTTAATGAATACTTAAGGAAAATAAAAAAAATATTGAACTATACTAGAAACACAGTGACACTGTTTTTTATTATATTATTTTCCTTATTATAATATATTATTAATTACACATTAATTAACATAATCGATACAATAAGTTTACCTACTTAAACACGGTTTTCATAACATTTTAATAAAAAAAACTATCGATTTTGGACCACAGAGCACCATCTAGTCATCTAGTAGTATTAAGAAAGAATCCCGCTCTATGAAGACGAAAAAATCACCACCAAACTTTTTTTCTAGTAATCTCTTTTGTTTGCCTCGTGTGTATTGAGGCTTAATCACAATAAATTAAAAAAGATCTGGAGGGGTGCACCCTTATCAACTTAAGGAATAAAAAAATAGCCAATTACCTATTTTCAGACCTACCAAATAAACAAAACAAAATTTTATAAAAATCGGTCAAGCCGTGTCGGAGGAGTTCGATAACAAACACTGTATTTTTATATACGAGTATAGCCTAAAACATAGTTACAAACAAATAAACGAAGACGTGTCATATCAATTCATTTCTAAGCAAACAAACGCATTTGCATAAATTATATTAGTTAAGATTTTGCACTTTAACGAAGTAACATTATTTTATCAGAGTATCAGAATGAGATAGTATTATCTTTATATTTACCTTGGCCTTGTATTTCGGTACTTCCTGAAAAATTCACAGATAAGTATGTACTGATATATAATATACTATATAGCGAGCCTAACTACGTTTCAACGCTTAGTATAAAATATATAAACTATACCTATATACAAAGGTAAAATGATAGGTATATGACCTATAGGCAATAGTATTCCTTATTAATCGGATTGAACCTATAGCCTTCCTTAGTTAATGGGCTGTCTAAAATGAAAATAATTCTCAATTCGGATTAGTAGTTCTTGATATTAGCGCGCTCAAACAAACAAGCTCTGCCTCTTTCTATTAGAACTATACATTAGTTTAAGAAAGCTATTGTATTTGTTGATATTAATAGTACTATGGTATAGATCACATTGTTTGACATCTCCTATGTCTACAAATCAGTTTTTACTATTGAACATTAAGCATTAAAACGAACCGATTTTTTAGATCGTTCAGGTCAGAATCGGAATCAAATCGGAAAATGTTACACCTAATTTAATTCGCCATAAAAATCTATTTTACCTGCCACATAAATACACATAATAATAAAAAAAATATTTGCTCCAAACGGAAACCCGTGAGGTATAGACAGAGACATTCCAAGTATTTCAGACTAAACCGCTATAGTTTCTTTGTTTACATCATTATGATCAAGATAAAAAATAGTGATCGTTAAAATGATAACAAAAAGCGTTGATTTAGTAAAAGCAAACAAGTTATCGAACTGAACCAATGTTGCAAATATTACATTATATATCAAACCACTAGAATAGAATAGAATTTAAGACTAGAATAGACTTGAATAGAATATAGCATAGCACATAAATTGTAATTAGGTACATAAAGACACTCCCGTATGAAACAAGTGAAGGCAATGCAATTAAACACGTATTTTTCAAATAATTGTGATGTCTGCTAAGTAGAAACTACTTTTTTTTAGTTTTGCCTTTTAGTATACTTTTTGCTGTTCCAACTGTGGTCGCGGGTTCGTATCCCGCTGGGATCATTTATTTATGTGATGAGCCCAAATGTTTGTACTCTAGTCAAGATTTATATGTAATATGTATGTATATTAAGTTACATATTATGTGAAATGTATGAACTTTCTAGTACATATTTATAAAACGAAATGTTAAATTGTAATAATAAAATGTCTTATTTAAAAAAATAGTTAACAAACGGAAGAAAAAGGCAATGAACCTTTTTTTGCCTATTAGTAGTATACTAGCCTTTCCCGCGGCTCCGCTCGCGTTCTAGAGTCTCAAAACCAAATGCCTCCCGTTTTTGCAACATTTTTCATTGATGCTCCGCTCCTTTTGGTCGTAGCATGATGTAATATAGCTTATAGCCTTCCTCGATAACGGATTATCAAACACAATAAGAATTTATCAAATTTAACCAGTAGTTCCTGGGATTAGCGCGTTCAACCAAACAAACAAACAATCAAACAAACAATCAAACTCTTCAGCTTTATAATATTAGTATAGATTAGATAAGCTATAAAAGCTGTAAAAGATTGCTACTAACTCACAACTTTCGTACTTACAATACTAGTGGGATTAAGTGATAGTATTAACTAGTGCGAGATTGATTGACGTAAGGTATCGTATATCTATGCGTAGGTTACCGTTTGATGCCCACTTATTTATTACAATAGAACTTTCATTTGTTGACATACCTATGAGAAACAAGTCTACCCTTATGTTTGACGACACGTTTGGCTCAGTGGGCAATGACCCTGCTTTCAGCGCCAGCGGTCGCGGGTTCGAATCCCGCTGGGGGGCACGAATACATTTGTTGAGCACGAATGTTTGTACTCCAGTCATGGATGTTTATATTTATAATATGTATGTATTTAAACTTATATATGTGTAGTATATCAACCATCTAGTATCCATAACACAAGGCTCGTACCTTACCGTGGAACTAGATAGTGCTGTTTGTAAATGTCCCAACATATATGTATACACGAATTTAACACGACAAACAGTAATACATTGTAGAGATGATGCAAAAGTTTAAAGACTGAAGTACATTACTTAACTTTAAGTATGAGTTTATATCGCTCTAACATAATTTTAAGAAGTATAAAATCGAAACAAGCATGTACTACTGTACTGTGTGATTACCAAATTTGTACGAGTTAAGTTGTTGAGAAAAATTATTATATTACTTCTAGTCCTATTCCCTAGATTTAGCACAGGCAAAGCCGCGGGATCCGCTAGTTATGCATATAAACCTTCCTCTTGAATCACTCTATCTATAAAAAACCGCATCAAAATCCGTTGCGTAGTTTTAAAGATTTAAGCATACATAGGGATATAGGGACAGAGAAAGCGACTTTGTTTTATACTATGTAGTGATAGTTTGTGCACTGCAATATCCTTTGCGCAGATAGTAAATCTTAATCAGAGTCACCCCCGTGATCCATATCGGTTAGGACGATATTATTACATACTACATTACAATACTAACGTTTTCCCTTACTTAGTTCTGATGTTTTCCTATGTAAGTTTTATTTATTTCTATTTTTTCTATTGCTGAGTTTCTTTCGCCAGTTCTTCTCAGGTCAGAGGTTTCTTCTTTCCGAACTGGTGGTAGACTCATGACGTTCAGTAAGAAATTGTAACAATTTTTATGCTGAATAAAATATTTTGATTTGATTTGATTTTGATTTGATTGATACGGAACTCTTATTATTTTTCTTATATTGGCTACTTTAGCTTAAGTTACTTATACTATAATCAAGAAAAAGTCACGTCAAAATCGGTAAAATGTTAGAGATTAGTCGTAACAAACAGAGAGACTTATAGAAAAAGAACGTTTTTTTTTCTTAAAGGTATATCATACACTTTTACTATATCATTACAAACAGTCACTTAATTTTTTTATTTATATAGTCTATTTATTGAGTAATAAGTTTAAGCTTAACAAAATTAAATTTAATAAAATATTACTCGAATTTCGACCACAAGATTACTCTTAAAGATACAGTACCCTACGTATACTTTCATAGGTTAGTAAAAGAACTTTTGTTTTGTAATTACAAACAGTCACAAGTCAAGTAGTCAAATATTAGTCATTTCTCGAGCACAGGGCGACCATTAGCTTGGTATAATAACATGGTAAACTAATGCGAGTGACATTAGTTCACATCGGGTCACTACGTTCGCAGGCGGAGTGGGCTGCATCCGGCAATACCATGCAATACTTGCCCACGCGAATAGTGACTTTAGAAAATGCTTTATTAAAATCGTTGCACTTCGTGGGTTCAAGTGGAGAAATCATAGATCATTCATGGTAAATTTCGTTACCGTCGTTATAACCATATATATAACATAAACTAAATTTAAACGTCCGTCTGTATCTGCTCTAATGTTTAGAAACTTATTTTATATTAATTATAACATATAACTAATATATTAAGATTTTCAAAGCGCACCAAAACTTAACTCATTTATAAAAATCAAAATAAGTTCTAAGCAGTAAACCAGTATGAAAACTACAAGTAGTTATGTAACTTATTGATACGTACATGTTTCTAACGTTAATGTATTACAATATATCAATAGTACGATTAGTTGATTACTTTTACCACATTACCATAATCGTGGCTAACAAGCCTTTCCGGTCCGGATTTGAACTAACACCCACAAACTCCTACGATACACTTATTCAGCACAATGCTCTTAGGTGAATCATCCACTGAATACAGTATTTGTTAGATTCATATAAGCTTTTTAGAAAGTTTAGCTTTACATTGTATATTTTTATCTTAGTTGTTGGTATCACTACATAGTATAAAACAAAGTCGCTACCCGCAGACTGTCTGTCCCTATGTATCTTAGATCTTTAACACTATGCAACGGATTTTGATGCAGATTTTTTTAATAGATAAAGTGATCCCCGATGAAGATTTATATGTATAACTAGGGCAACTTCGCTCACGCTAAATACACGCACACTAGTACATATAATAAAAAATATCAAATTATCTGATCTTTATAAAGGTTAAACACAGAATAAAATAAACGAAATCCTTTGACATTACAGTCTAATAAGCCAACCAGCACAATATAGTGAAAAAATATTCTTATAGCTAAGCAAATCACTATATAGCTTCATAAATGCGATGGTATATGAGCTTTATCCAAAAACGCAGTACATTTAACTAAAGATTCCAGTTAAAACAAACGTTTGGCGCAGTTAATGCCACACCAACGTGATGTTACAAGTATGCCGTATATGAACCATGAAGTGAAAACATAAACTATAATATTATATGCGTTCATTAGAAATTTTAATCTGTTTAGTAAAAAATAACGATTTCTTTTTATTTTAAGCGTATTCTCTATTCAAGTGTTCATACAAAATAATTAACGTTGCAATCAACTTTGTATTGACATAGTGATGGTCGATGCTTTGTACAAGGCCTATTTACAGTTTGCGCCATTTTTTATATTTCGATACAATACACGAATATCCTAAGAAATCTTAAATGGTTCAGGCTTTTTCCGCATAAAGACTAAAAACTCCATGACTGAAATACTTTGTACTTTAGCCCGACTTTGATTCGAACCCTTAATCTACTAAAATACAGCAAATTCTAGCTACCAACGAAGCATAACATAACTGTCTGAGTTTATTAACATAATAATAAAAGCATAACAAATAACGATGTAGCAATATTAGAACTATTACTTAATAGCGCGCGGCGCCTCAATCCCATTCGTCATATGTCGGGGAATCCGGAAGTTTCGCAGTGTCTAATAATGTCGTCTCATACCCTGGGATATGTTTGGAGCATTGTATATATTTAGATAAGACTCCTGTTACTTGTATATAATATTCATATAATAGATGTACCGTGTCTGGGTTTTAATTCTAATTGCCTTTTTAATACATTATGTACATACGTTAAGAAATACAATTGTCAAAAACATTACTAATATATGTTATATATGTACTAATTATGTAATATAAAACCGCCGAATAGAATCGAAGAAGTTTCTGAGAAGAACATCCGAAATAAACGCAACTTTACGAATCACTCAATAAAAAAATTACAATATAAAAGGCTATTAGGCACATTGTTCTAGGGTAATCTATATTCTAGAAAGTTAAACAAGCATAACTATTAGACTAAAATATATGTATTATAATTGGAAATACAAAATCATCCGAAATATAATTTGGCAAAAATTCGAAAAGATATTTTATTTATCTAATATTAGCGTAAATCTTATAAAGCTTTCTTTCACAATCTACATGTTCCCATAAAAAGCAAGTCCTCATCAACCGGCTCTACAACAAAGTCTACTCTACGAAAACATCAAAGCTGTAACTGAGACAAATACCATTTTATTTCTATGTGCATGTATTCAGCCCTTTTTAACGTCTCACTGTTGGGCTAGGGTCTCCCTTCAACAAGAGGATCAGGCCATAGTCCACCGCGCTGGCCAAGTCCGTGTTGGCGGACTACATATGTCTTTCGAAAACTTGCAAAGTTCCCCAGACATGCAGGTTTCCACACGATGTTTTCCTTCACCGTAAGACAAATGTAATCATGATAGAATAGATTCGTACATGAGAATATCAGATGTGTGAGACCCAGATTTGAACCCGCATCACTCGGTAATCCAAGCGAGCGCATTACCACTGTATTAATTAAAGTTAATTATTTTATTTAAACGAGATACCCAAAAGATAAATACTGTTTCCCATAAACCCCACGCACTTTATTAGTCTTTAAGGCGGAAGTTACAAAAGCATCATTTAGTGATAGTATCACATACATATATTTTCTTAGGCAATGATAGCCCAATAGCATACGCGTTCGCTTGGGAACCTGAGTGAAGCTGGTTAAAATTTCGGATCTCGATTCTCAGAAATTTTGTCTTGAAACTTGTCTCACATTAAAGCAAAAGTATTGTCAGGAAACATAATCTAGCAAGCATAGAAATTAAATTAATTAAAAATATAAAGTGGACTATGGCTTAATCCCCATGATAAATTGTTTCGTCGCTGAAAAATAACAAACTACATTCAAGTAGTGAAATGAGCAGTTACCTCACTATTGAAAAAAATAGGTTTTTATTCATAAATTACTTTTAAAACCAAATACATATAAACTTTTTGCCTTACTTTTATATCTTACAAAATTCACTGGTATATTTTAAATTCATGAAAAGCGTGTGTGGCTTTTAACTCAATTTTCTATATAACAGAATTAACTACTTAATTTTTAATTTTCAACGTAAAAATTCACAAGTTCAAGTTTAAAGTATAATTTGCGTTGACATAATTTTGATATCAATATTATTTTAAGTGGTAGCTGCCACCGACTTTAAAGAAAGCAGATATTGCTGACAACCTCAACTGTTATTATTTTTATAAATAGATCAGGCGCGAGCGAAGCCGTCCATCAATTATGTATCATACGTCATAAGGTTACATTAAAAAAGTTTATATTGTCTAAATCGCTAAGGTTACATTTAAAATAATTTTATACGGTGGTTAATTATTGTTGAATTTTCTCATTCTCCGCGCAATTTTCTTATTTTTTTTCTTTCATAAGAACCTTCTCCTGACAATAACAAACACAACAAAAAAGAATTAGCGAAATCGGACCAGCCGTTCACGCGTGATGACGTGACCAAGGAAAATATGGATACACTTTTACATATATCGATATTCAATAACGACTAAAACTAATATTTATGATATATAGTAGTAATTACATACAAATAAAATTCATATATCGAACCGGATATAAAACCAATTACAGTGCTAGGTGACCGGTTAATTTCGGCGAGTTAACTACCTAGATATGACCACTCCTGATAAGATGTGACGGCGCTTTTTCTTTTACTAACGGTCCGTATCTGATACCTATCAGCAAGAACAAAGCAATGAGATGTCATGTCCGATATCGAAGAGCAGACATTGATAGAGGCTTGTTAAAAGCGTCAAGTTGCTATACTAAATGAGGACATTAATTCAAAAGCCTTTAAAAGCTTTTCTAAAGTTTTCCTCTGTACAGATTTAAACGTGTATGTAGTACAAATAAACCTCTTCAAAATAACATATTATGTACGTTATACATATATTACAACACATGTAGATATATTAAAAAGAAATATACCGTTTAAAATATTTCATAAAATATTGTATAAGCTATCAAGATTTGTTATAGTAAGTAACAAAAGTGTAATCAACTTAAAAAACTACTAAAAATTATAGAGTTAATAATAAAAACATGACTTTATCTGCATCCGTTATATAAATTCAATAAATCAATGAAATATCGTAAAGCAGTTGTACAAAACTTTATTCATTATATAATATTGGTCGATACCTATAGTAAATATTTTTAATCGAATTTTATCAGTGTTCAATAAGTAGTTTCGAGCAACATTGTAAAGAAAATAAAATAAACATAGCCTCTGATTTTCGGTGACCTGTGTATTATCTCGAAATAAGAGCGAATCCGGTTGGCAACTTGATTGCATATAGCATTCGAAGCTTTGATTTTAGGGGTCCTGATACCCGAGACCTAGAATTAAATATGTTTTACAATAAACTTATCGCAAAGTGGACAAAGGAAACAGTCGCAATCAACTTTGCAAGTAAATAACGTAAGACGTAATTTAAGTTAGATTTATACAGTTATTTTGTTTCATATTGAATTAATGTTTCAAGTTTGTATATTGAAGCGAATCTTAGGAACCGCTGACCAATTTTCTAAAGACTTTTTTTAAAACACTGTCTTATAGTAACATAGGTTATTTTTATCTTTACACCAAGCCAGTAACGCCGCGGGCGAAGAAAAGGCTGTTATGATAATTTCGACAGTAGGATAATAAAATATGTTTTTCTTAGGATCTAATTGATATTTATCAACAATGATTATAATGCCAGTGAAAGGCAATGGGCATAGAATGGCGGATTTCAGACAGAGATATTAGATAGCCCAAATAGAGAGAAGAACTTTAGGTTTACTTATAAATACCTACTGTAAAACGAGGTATTAATTCGGTTACATTTTGTTCGTAAATGTTCTACCTAAAGGGCGGTTCAAAAAGCCGCCATCCCTTTTTAAGCATAATTTGCACCGTACATATTGCAAAAGAGCAGTTAGCTTGACAATTATGAAGTAAATAAAAAACATATACAAGATAAATGAAAACTACTTCATGTTATTTTTAGTTACTTCACTAAGTAAGATAACTCTCAAGACAACTGTACCTTCAAACGTAAGTACGTTATACATAACTTTTTACACATAAGCAATCGTGCTCTTTATTTTTTGTTCCACATGTCGACCGCCGGCAGGTCAGAATTTTTTCAACGTAATCGATTGCCGAAATTAATTAGTATGCAAACTGACCAGTGGTATCTGCAAAAAATCCGATAACCTAGCGGTTACCAACCTCTACATCTGATTGGTGTCACTTAGGATATGACGCCCAGTTGTGCTATCGCGTAGGCATTGCGACGGTTTTAAAATAATCAGGCCTGTCACTATGTGAATTGACTCATCTTGTCTTATTTATACAAGATTCTGGCCTTTTACATCGTTATGTTCTGATTAAAAATTTTCCACAACGATCACTAAAAGATCGCATGCTTCATAATGTGTATTGATTATGATATTAAGTGACAGCTGGAGGAGACGTCGTCGTTTAGCGTTTATTAGTTGAAAGATTAACATAACATCGAATTTTGTTTTAAATTTAAATTTAATAATTTTGTAAGAAGACACCTTTAGAAACGTTAAAACGCTAAACAATCTTAAAAAGATGATTATTATTCGTCCAATACTAATTAATGTTCGTATATGCTTATAAGTCTACGTCCATATTATAGTAAAAATCCCTACTAATATTATAAATGTAAATGTAAGTTTGTTACGCTTTCACGCGAAAACTACTCAACCGATCATCATGAAACTTTGTACACATATTCTTGGAGGTATTAGAAGTAACTAAATATTTTTTACGAAAAATTAAAAAATTGTTTGTATTAAAAATGGGTTCTGAAATAGCTAGAGTAATTTTGAAGAAACTTTCAGGCATCCTACAGATCAACCCAATGAGGTTGATTAGCAATTTAAAAAATGAACGCGGGCGAAACCGCGGGTAAAGCTAGTATAATATAAGTAATAATATATGGTATTAAAAGAATGCACTTGTTTTACCAGGAAATGCAGATGCACCAGTTAACCCACACTAAGATTACTCATCTCGGAAACAAACTCTGGGAGACGAAGCAAAACAATCCCACGCCAATAAAACTTGACAAATTTAATAACACATTTCCTAAACGATAATTATCCAATTTCATTCGCCTAGCGGATGCTGTTATGTAAGATACATTATTTGTAGTAAAAACTGTATGTTTTATATTCCACTAAAACTACTAAATAACCCTAACATAGCTCAGTAATAATAATGATATGACTATTATCTAACTCACTATATAAGAGGTCCTTGGTTCGATCCTGTGCGACTATAATTATAAATGTGTTACGTAAGTTGTCTCGTTTTAATTCAAACGGAAGCACGCTTAGAATAGTTTCCGAGTGCGGCGGAAAATACAGAACGGTGTGATGATTCATATAAATATTATTATATTGTCAACGATCAACCTATATTTAGGCTCTTAATAATTATAGTTAATAACTATAACACTAATTAAATAGGTAACAACTAACTACCAAGAAATAAAATTTAAAATATAACCGGTAATGTTCAAAATAGCCTAAATTCAATCTATACCGATAAAATCTATATTCATCAGTTTCTTTAAAATCTAAAATAAGTATCTAAATTCTAAATACTCTTCAACACAAAAAATTAAACATTTAAATATTTTCTAGGAAGCGTAAGTTAATAGTAGATTTTTAATTGTTTAATTAAGTAGAGGTGAGCGCTAAATAAATATTAATATTTTTAATGGCACGGGTTATAATTATGGAGGAAGTAATTATGGCATATTTTGAATGAACACCATTGATAATGGGCGTTGTTATCAAACACCCATTCGAAGCGTAACTATTTTAACTTTGCCAACAATATTTTGTATATTTAATTAGCTTAGAACATACACAATCTCATTCAAAATCTTTATATATCGCATACATAATATATTATATGGACGATGTCTTTCGTAATATTAAAAATTGTATCAAAATGTTCATCTCGTCCGAGTCATAAAAACGTAAATACGTACAATCAGTCGAAATTTATTAATAAATTCAAATATAAATACATGTAGAGAGGACATATAAAGAATGCGTTTTGAATGCATAACGCCATCCTATTGACAGGTTGTATGACGCAACTATCCGTCGAAGTAATGCCAAGGCCCGAGTCGTTGACCGCCGGCATCTTAGTTAATTAGTGACCCCATATAAACGTGGATAATTTCGGACACCTCGTGACCGGCTGTGATTTTAAGCCGAACCTTGGCTAAATATGTTGGAGATATACGAGTAGTTCGCGAGTGGACAATAGTCGCTGTTTACTTTGAATGGTACTCGTTTGTAAGGATTTTTTGTAGTATGGTGTGTACAATACATGTTTATAGTCAAAAGGGCAATAAAAACGTTGTATTTCTAAGAATATTAATAAAACATTATTAACATTAATAACATTAACTAGTGTCATACCCAAGCTGTTCTCGTCAACGTCTATACGCACATAAGTCATAACAGTAGCCTATATTCCACAAATCAAAGTTTAATTTTATGCTGTATTTCATTCAAATACGTTCAACCGTTTCAACATGGAGCAACAAACGCAATACAGACAGACAAACAGTGTTATAGTAACACTATGATGAAAACTATATTTGCTATTAATAAACAAAATCTCTAATAGATTAATCTAACTAACGGCCACCCAGATCAAACGAAGAGCCAATTACGCAAGTCCGTCGAAAACAATATGTGTGGTCACCGCGTTAATCCGTCTTAATCAGTCTCTGCCACGGCGTTTACCCTGTTCATTTATTATGCAATTATATGCGTATTATGTACCTACAGGCGTCTGATTCGAGTGTCGCGAGACCGAGGCTCAATAGATAAATAAATAAATAAATATATTGAGACATTATTACACACAGCGCCATCTAGTTCCGTGGTAAGCTACGAAGGAAGCTTGTGCTACGGATCAGATAGTTGATATACTACATATATTTTGTTTATTTGTTATATTACAAAACTCAAGCCTAATACTTTCCTACGCAGGAATCGCGACAATCTACTTATTACTCTATTGCTGTAAAAAACAAGGATAAACTACCAAATAAATAAGCAAATATTATACTACTATGATTCATGTTTGTATTTAAATAAAAAGTTTAATTTAATATGTAGTTTTAAAGTTTGTTTTAACGTTTTTTTCCTCATCTTTATGTCAGGATATTTCTTATTAGAATATTCAAATAAATTGTACGTTGAGCATTACGATAACATTCATCAGACATTATTTATAATCTATGTACCGAGTGTGTTTGAAGTAATATTTGGAATAGATGGACTGATTTTAATAAGGTTCATCATCATCATCAGCCCTTATTAACGTCCCACTGCTGGGCACGGGCCTCCCTCAGTACCATAGTCCACCGCGCTGGCCTAGTGCGCGTTGGCGGACTTCACATGTCTTTCGAAAACTTGTTAGGTTTTCTCAGACATGCAGGTTTCCTCACGATGTTTTCCTTCACCGTAAGACAAGTGGTAATCATGATATAAATGATTCGCACATGAAAATATCAGAGGTGCGAGACCCGGATTTGAACCCGCATCACTCGGTTATCCAAGCGACCGCGTTACCGCTGGGCTACCACTGCCTTAATTAATAAGGTTATATAGAAGTAAACGGCTATAGAAATGTTTGTTAGACATGTTAGTTATTTCCCCATTTGCAAGCCGTTATTTGTAAGTAATTAAGGCCTAATTAACTTTAAAGATATTTTATTCCGTTGATCAGATATTACATTCTTTGCAAAGTACTCGATATTAAAGCATGTTACTATGATAAGTTACGTTAATCGTAACAAGTTTATTACAAACTTCCTTCCCTTCAGTTAGAAAAAGTTTCCTCAATCTGCGCGGCACAGATGATACAAGCCAAAATTAATATCTTGCAATTCATAGAGTAGTTAAATCAAAGACACACTCGGAATTATTTTTATGTATTAATTATAACTAAATAACTAAAATGCTCGCTTGGAAAACCAAAGAAGCGGATTCAAACTTCAAATCCAGGATCTCTGATATCATGTGCGTATAAATTTCGATATGAAGACGACTTGTTTTACGGTGAAGAAAACCTGCATGTTTCATAGAACCTAGCAAGTTTTCGAAGGACATGCGGAGTCCACCAACCCAAACTTGGCCAACGTCGTGGACTATGGCCTGATTGATTTGGTATTAAATGGAGACTCATTGAACAAACGGGCTGAGTCATTACTTTAAAATACAAAATAAAAAAATAAAAGAAATAGTAAAGGTAAAAACTATTTAATTTTTATCAATGAATTTTATTCAATAAATCGTATCGTAATTTTTTTATTACAGACATTTATCTATTCAAATTAGCATTTATAAACGAATACAAGTAATTTCTCTCTGATCATTTTTGCACTATGATCGAGTTAGGCACTATCCTAAGACTTAGCTATGACGTACATGCATTATAGGCTCTATAGATATTCGTAATACGAACTAGATCCTGTTGTAATCGGAAAGTACAGACCCCAATGGCGATTTATTGCTAACCGGTTCCAAGATTACTCCCTGTTATTCAATATTCTCCATCTGTTTTCTTAGAAGTTGGAGAACAAGGAATTTTTGTTATTTATACCTTATTTTCAACTACAAACCCTCTTAGCACGCGCGTTTTGAGTTATTATTTAGTCAATTCAATTCTTTATTTTGTAGCTTTTAGGAGTTTTTATTATTAGATATTATCATTTATGTTAATAACTTAACTTTAACTTGTAAAATCCGGACATTTTGGGTTGAAGCTAGTTACTAAATAAACATTTGATATAATTACTTTAAAGGAAATTACAAGTAAACTTAACTATATGTACAAAGCAAATATACACTTAATTATTTACTTTACCTTTGTGCAATGAAATTTATATAAATAAAAAAATATGATAATCCGTTGACAAAGATATTGTGTACCTCCTCTTTCTAAAGTTCGAAGTCGTTTAAATTTCGTTCGTATCGTTTTATTGAATTACATTAAAATAAGCAAAGACCTAAGCTAGCTCTATACTTTTTTCCTTTATTTGTCAATCGATTTTCTTTTTTTTTTGTTTAAAAGCTATAAAAAGCTTCAGAGTTATCAATATTATTTTTAATGTTACTTTTATTTACAGAACGAGTGGTGTGAGATAGCCCAGTGGTAACGCGGTCGTTTGGATAACCGAGTGAAGAACCTATGATGTCTGCCAACTCGCACTCGGCCAGCATGGTGGACTATGGCCTGATCCCCTCGTGAGGAAGGAAGGCTCATGCCCACCAGTGGACGTGAAACAGGGCTAAATATTATTTTTATTTAATACTAGCGACTCGCCCTCGCTTCGCTTGGGCTTTTTCCTAGATTTAGCACAGGCAAAGCCGCGGGATCCGCTAGTTATGCATATAAACCTTCCTCTTGAATCACTCTATCTATTAAAAAACCCCATCAAAATCCGTTGCGTAGTTTTAAAGATTTAAGCGTACAAAGGGATATAGGGACAAAGAAAGCGACTTTGTTTTATACTATGTAGTGTATAGATATATATTATATATTAGTATATAGATCGTAAAATTATATTTATATTTTTCTAAAATTTTTAATAATGATTATTCATATTTCGTCCATTGGGGTAAAGTTATAATAAAATACATAAATAGTCTATATTCAAACATACAGCCAGGAACGTAAAAACAAAATTTTTATGCTTTAATGATTTCGCATTTTGTACAGGCAAATATTTTATAATTCACATTAATGACCATGTTAATTTATTAACTACGCCTTTTAAATTAAATTTCATTTCCTTACTTTCATAACAAATACTATAAAATCTATATATTTAAAAGTCGATGTGTGTATAGACTCTATAGACTCCGAGGCGGCTGGATTTCGAAGAAATTGTCTGAAAATATTCCGATTGGCCTTGCTTGCTTGTGTTTAGTAGCGATTGAAAATATGAACGCGGGCGAAGCCGCGGATACTGCTAGTATATAAAATAATATTTCAATTCAAGATTTTTTATACTAATCATCCTTTTTTTATCACCAGATTTAATACATTTTCGAAGCTACAAGGATTATAATTTATGTAAATAAAGCATTTTTGTTTTATTAAATATTAACTTTTAAACGTTGATTCACTTTTTATGAGGTAAATGGTGTGTTTTGATGCTATCAAGCAACATGTTTTTGTTACAAGATGGATATCTTGAGATTGTGAGTGGTGCACATTATTTATGGTTAGTATCCATTTGTTTTTTTCCAAGTGCATAAAACTTGCATTATAATATTTAAGTACATTAAGTTAAGCTTAACATAATTACAGTTCTCGTTGAAATTACAATTATTTGTATTGTTTACTTTCTCTCCGATAGAAAACCGCTCAAAATTTGGAAAATACGAAGAATTTTATTATAAACTAACGCTTTCACGCGTCTTAGCTGCTGTTAAGTGTTTAATTTTGTAGAATTACTCCACTCTCGATCGTAGGGTGATGAAGATAACCTATACGTAACCTTCCTCAATATATAGGCTATAGACGCAGAAAAATATTTTTTTAAGACAAACTTGTAAAACGAGAGATAAGCGCGTTTAAACAAACACACATCAGTTTTAAGTATAAAGATATAATCACATACATAAATGATAAACATGCTGATTTTTATAAAATAAACTAGCGACTCGCCCTCGCTTCGCTCGGGCTCTTCCCTAGATTTAGCACACGCAAAGCCGCGGGATCCGCTAGTTATGCATATAAACCTTCCTCTTGAATCACTCTATCTATTAAAAAAATCGCATCAAAATCCGTTGCGTAGTTTTAAAGATTTAAGCATACATAGGGATATAGGGACAGAGAAAGCAACTTTATTTTATACTATGTAGTGATTCATGACAGTTTAATGTACATGTACTGTATTTAGGTCACATAATTTTTAAATACAACTTACCGAACCAAAGAAAGTAATAAAAATAATCTAGTAGTAATCACATTGCCTACACTATTTAGATTATTATCGTACGAAACATTTACCTAACGTAGTTATAATATTTAGTACCTAACTACCTATTATGTTATATTTGAATGTATGTCGATATATATTTATATTTGGACACTCTATGAGTCTCCTTCGGTTCGATCCTAGGAACGTTTTAACAGTACCTAAAGATTTCACACAGATGATATATTTTCACAGGGTAAAGTTTGTCCAACATGACCTGGATAATCAGCTTTTATCAAGTATACATCAAAGTTCATCTAGTTGTTTTCGCATGATGCGTGACAGACAAACTGAAAATATATTTTTTTACTGAAACTTTTTTTACTGAACTGAAAATATTTTTCTTTACTAATCTATATTAATAGTATAAGCTGAAGAGTTTGTTTGTTTGTTTGGTTGAACGCGCTAATCTCAGGAACTACCTGTCCGAATTGAAAAATTATTTTTCGTTGGATAGATTTTTAGATGCGAGGAAGGCTATAGGCTATATTAAATCACGCTGTGACCAATAGGAGCGGAGCATCAATGAAAAAATGTTACAAAAACGGGAAGGGCGGGCGTTAGTTCTGCAAGGCACCATACCTTGCGACTCAGAAAGAATTTGGTTTCCGGTCCTTAGATCGAGTGCGAAGCTGTGGAAAATGCTAGTATAATATTAGGTAAACTTAATAAGAGCTCGCGAAACGATTAATAACTGCTGATACAGTGCAAGAAAAATATCGTAGGTATTGGTGGTTAAATATGACTGTAACTTAAGTAACTCTCTCTATTCAGAACAGACCCATGCCCAGTAATGGACAATTTTTCTTACTTTACTAGTAAGAATACTTATATCTCGGGGAAATTATAGTATTTTCCCAAGTTATAAGTGTTTTAACAAGAAAGTTATTCAGGCATGTGACTCTAATACCATTCCTTATGGTTATTCAAATTCGAATCATTCGAAGAACAAAGTCAAGGCCAGTCAATTAAAGATACATGGTATCTAAGACTGCCTTACTTGAAATGACATCACTCGACGGATGTTGCCTAATTCGGAACGGAAGCAGATCGCTCCCTCATGCAGCGAACGTACACTTTGCCCTTCACCTTACAATGTCTGGGTTCTACGACCCTAAATCTCGAATTTGCATATTGATAAAACATTCGAAGGATGTGGGGGTTTCGACTGCAATTTTGAATGGCTTGCCCCAGACGGCTGCTTTATGACTAACCATGCTCTCATTTTAAATTATTCATACGTTTCCTCTGGAAAGCAAAACTTTCTTAACTTATATTAAAATATATATTATAAAAATGTATTTATTTATTTATTTATTCATAATTTTAAACACAATTCCAAACACGAACAGTGCAACAAAAACCATGTTTGATTTTACCGTACACTCTGGAATAATAATAATATGTACCTATTATAATAAATATATCTAATGTGTTCAATGTTTATTTTTGCTGACTGATAAGGTTCACTTGATACGACCAACATATTAAGTAGTACTATATAGATTAGCTATGTTCGGTCTGGCCGTCTATGTGTAGTAATAATTCTTATATGGAAATGGTAGCTGCATACATAATAATACAACCTAAATAAATCTTATATCTAATCCGGTATCCTGTGGACAAGCGTGGGAAAGCATTAAATGCACTTAAAAATTCGTCCCATTAATTAAAATCTTGTAAGAAATCGTAAGTAGGAGTAGTGATAGTCCGCTATTCTGCGTGTAGCATGTTTGATATCCAGTCTAGATAAATTTTGCAGAACGGTAAGAACTTCAATTCTTAGGTCATTTAATATAAGATTAATGTTTTGACCTGAAAGCATGAAGGGTGCAATTCATCGAACTAATATCATGTACACAACTACTACACTACGAATAACAGTGGAAGATTAAGAGACATTAAAATATTATTTATTATGATGGCTACGAGAATAATGTCTTTAGGATTTTCATCTCTTATGTAAATTATACAAAAATCGCATACCTACTATTGCCTTGTAAATACGACTAGTCCTGAAGTCACTTTTGATTTCAGTGGCCCGGTTGACTACGCGCTAGGTTAATATATTCACATTTTATACAACTATTAACCGGCTCCGGTACGTATTGCGTAAATTATGATTTAAGGGCAGTAAACGAACGGAATAATAAGCGATACGAAGATATTTTTATTTTAAGTTCACTAATACTTTATTAGTCTATACGTATACATATAAATAAAATTAAAGCGTCTATTTTTAATGACAAATTAATAGCTTTTCACTAAATGCATACACGGTACTAACATCAAGAAAGTATTTTTTTAAAAGTTTAGTGTGTGTATGTATGTTGTGACATTATTACACACAACGCCATCTGGTTCCGTAGTAAGCTACGACGCTTAACACAAGCCTCGTAGCTTACCAGATAGTTGATATACTACACATATATATAACTTTAAATACATGCATATTATAAATATAAACAGCCATGAATAGCATATTGTTCGCTCGCGGTCTGACGCCGACATAATCTTATTAGTTCTTTAAAGTGTTATGTTTACGAAGAACCCAGACGTGTTTACTTTGATACGATTTTCAGTATTTAGTGTATTATAACATTAGCACTACACGTTAAATCAACTTTGGGATATCGAGCCTTTACATCCTACTTTACGTAATTATGATGTAAAGTGTGTTCTA
Organism: Boloria selene; assembly: GCA_905231865.2. Lineage (NCBI taxonomy): Eukaryota > Metazoa > Arthropoda > Insecta > Lepidoptera > Nymphalidae > Boloria > Boloria selene. The sequence goes on from HG993145.1 coordinate 2,766,818, forward strand.
TGACTTGTGTCTCCTGCAGATTGACTGCTTAGTAAGTATAGCGGCTATATGGCTTACTGATTAAAAGTATACTGGGTTCGAGTCCCAGTTTAATCGAAATATCTTATGAAGCTTGTGGTACACGCACTTTTTAAGACCATAGAAAAATATAGTTTGTGTTACATAAGTCATTATGTATAAAATAGTAATTATTACCTAACCTAGATTTATATTCAATCATAATACCTATATAGAACCCTTGATATACTATTAACATTAAAAGCTTTAGCATAAAGCCTCTATTACTAAAGTGGAGCGTATAAAGTAATAGAACTGAAGCCGTACAGTCATTATAATCTGTGCGTGCGTGCTTCTTGAATTTTTACATCGAACCGTATTTAAAAATGCAAATAAAATACCATTTAAAGCGTTCATCACTATAATATACCTACTTCAAGTTCAGCATATTATTATCACTTTCGTATTTATTTGTTTAAGCTACCAATACTTTGTGTACTTTACAGTAGTTTTGATCTTCTGTTTTGAAAAGCTTTATTTAGCTTAAAAGTCACTCATTCACTGACTCACTCACTCATCACGAAATATTGAAAACCGCTTGACGCATATAAAATTAAATTCAGCAGCGAGGTAGTTCAAAGTTAGTAGACATCCGCTAAAAACCGATTTTGCGACAGGGTCAGATTAAGGAGGTTTAAGGGCTCTCGAATATTTGTATGAAAGTCCTTTATTTTTTATGCTAATAACTTTAAATTTGGCAGAGATCACTTCGTAAGAGGGTAGAGAGTAACCTGAGTTAAGCGAGGGTGAGTCGCTAGTACATGATATATAGATAAAAGAGCATCTTTTTGGCTTAATTACAGTTAACATTGTATTTAATATGAATAAAATGGCTATTTAAAGGGCACTAATTATTAATTCTTCGTCATTTTCATTTCGGTAAATCGGTATTTTGGACAATAAGTACTGAGACGATCATATTATATGTACTTTACAACGATTACATCAATAGAGGAGGCCAACAGTAAGTTACTCCGATAAGCCCTGTATTTCCACCGCATTGGTAGAGCTTCCCGTCTTAAGCAGGAAAATGGAAATCCAATTTAATTGTTTTGCGGTTACTGTACATGTACTCTAAACAGCTACAACTAAAGAGTTGTCACATTTAAAGTAATCCTTTATGAGTTGATGTACTTTTAAAACTTGGGTTTAAAATATTTATTGAGTTGGCTTTATAAATTTTGTATCGGTGACTAGTTCAAGTTCAAAAATATTGATTTATTTAAGACGTATTTAGTGACTTACCCTCGTTTCGCTTGTTTTTGTACCCTTGTACCGTTTTTAACATTTATTAACGTTACATTTGTTTAACTGTGGGGATATGGCGCTGACAACTGATGCACAGGGTCTCCTAGTTCGGCTGCAGATGCTATTTATAAGATATACGCAACAAATTCACGTACTAAGTCTTTTTTAGCATCTCAGAAATCATTAAATAGTATCCTATATACCTGGATAATCGTACCTCATTAAAACCCGTCTAGTGATTTTCATAAAAAAATTCTGAAAACTAAAGAGGCCTCTACATGAATATCAATAACTCTTTCAATAAGATTTTATAGAAAATACGTACCGTACAAATTCAACTAACTAGATAGATACAAATCTCATCAAACATCAAAATCCCATCAATCAACAAATCGAAACTAAAAAGAAAAAAAAATAATTTTAATTACTTAGTTATTGTTGGAGTCGGTGCCAGCCAAGGAGATTGTATTAGGATTATTTTGCTTTGGCTGGCACCGACTCCAACAATAACTAAGTAATTAAAATTATTTTTTTTTCTTTTTAGTTTCGATTTGTAGCGTTTTGAAGTCGGTTTTCATTTTTGTTAAAAAATAATTTATTTTAAATTTTTTTGTGGAAATTATTATGTTTAAATAAAACATTGGAAGGCTAACTAAACTACTGCTCCAATAAGTCAGCGAAGTTTTGAAATGAACGACAATAGTCAATCGAGATTTGTCCACGTCTATTTTTCCACGTAACTCGTAGACGTTAATAAGATTTACCTTCTATTATCAATCCACCTAATATCCTGAAGGAATACGACTATCAGTTCATAAGTACGTATAATATTAAAAGAATTTTCTTTCAACTCCTAACCGTTGAGGAGATATACCTTACATCATCACAAATTCTTGAACAGCTTTAGAAAATATATGAAAAAGGTAATCAGTGCCGATAAAATTTAAGGGTTGCCCTCGATTTCTCTAGGATCCCATCATCAGATGCTGACTTGGTGACAATGAGAACATCTTGAATGTATACCCTACCGAACAAAAAAGAAATTTTTAAAATCGGCCCACAATTCACGGAGAAATCGGTGAAAACACATAAAAAACAACTGTTGAGGAATTTTACCTTCCATCATCAGCTCATCCACATGAGATGATGATTTTCATACGTAAAAGCTTTATCGGGTTTAGAAAATATATCAAAAACATAATAGGTGCCTGTAAATTTTGAGAGTTGCCTTCGATTTCCCTGGGATCCCATCATCAGATCCTGACTTGGTGACAATGGGGCCACCTCGGAACTATACCCTACCAATCAAAAGAAAAATTTTTGAAATCGGCCCATAGACGACGGAGTAATCGGTGAACATACATAAAAAAAAAAATACATACAACGGAACATATAACCTCCTCCTTTTTTGAAGTCGGTTAAAAATCAAACCAAAAAGAAGACACTTGTATTAAAAATGAACTTTTATTTTTAAGAAAAACATAAGAAATTTTTCCTATGATAAAACAGAAAAGCATATTTCTAATTAGAATTTATTCCTATTAATAAACCAAGTTTACTTACTACATCTACGGTATCTGATTATTCGATAACGATATATGAAACAAGAATTTAGAACCGTCACAAAATTACTGAATGGCTGCCAAAAATACCTTTACTGACATTACAAGTAATATTGACTCTCGTAAACCTGTTCGAGACATCCGTATACATAGATGTTATGCGTAATTATATAATGTTAAGAGTTTATCTCGTTTGTTAGACGTAATTGCCTAAAAAATAAATAAACGAACATCTGGTGAGGTCGGAGGTCACCGATTCATTTCCCACACGCATTAGATAATTTTTTAATATGTTGAACATTAATTTGAATATAGATTAAAACTTAATTGAAATATTTATTATATCAACCAAAAAACAAAATAATTAACCGTTTTCAGTTTCAGTTATACATAATAAATAATAATACATAATTTGCCACTGTTTTACTCTCCTGTAACTCACTGTTTTGAAAGAACGCGGCCGAGATTAGCAAAATCAGTCCCGTAAAAGTTTCCGTTTACCTTCGTTTATAAACCAATATATACTATAAATAACTTCTTATGTATGATATTCTTAAGATCAATATCAATCAAAGTTGATTAATATATCAATCAAAATAGCTGAGAAGTTTCTACATTATAAGTACCGACTGCCAGTTATATTAAACCTACTTTAACTATTAACAAAATATCGATATTTAACTTCACTAGCTCAAAAACAAAAAAAAAATCCATAAAAAAAATTAAGTTCTCCGGCAGATTCTGGCCATGGCGGCCAATCTCATTGAACTACCCAACTGCGCAGGAGATATTATAGTGCACAAGTAAGCGCAGACATAAGTGCACTCTGTTCCTATCACTCTCATACTCCGGTGGGACACGACCAGTGAGAGCTAAGGCGCAGAACCGGCTTTACGTGGGTGTGACACACCGCCAACTTTCCAACTCCGGGCTGTTACTGAGGCTTACTAAACATGAAGACTCAATAACTTAACTCGGCCCGACGCGGGACTCGAACCCAGGACCTCTCGGTGTATGACCCTACATGCTAGTCACTACACCACCGAGGCAATAACAACAAACGACACTAAGCGTATAATATAAAGAAGTCATACATAGTACTATAAAAGGGGATGTCCAAATCCATATCGTTTAGCCTATTAAGCCGCAATCAGTTCTAATTCACACAGATCGTGATCATCAGATGCCTTTTAAGTGCAGATTTTCTTTAACCTGCTGTCTACTGAGAATATGTGTTGGTTCAATGTTCATAGAAATAAGAGCTACAAAACGCAAAACGTATAGGATTTTGACCCCACTCAAATTGGCACGTTTTAATTCGAACAAGCACCTGGCCAAATAGCATGACTCTTCATTTCAAATGAATCATTAAACCATTAATGTGTTGGACGACGCGTGATGAAACCTAAGTACTTTAATTCTAATATTTTAAGATTATCTTCTTACATTTTAGAATGGTTAAACGCTGATTTATCTTTTTAATAGTTCTGCGTTGGACAAGTCGGGTAAACTGTCATTCTTCCTTTCACAAACATTTAAATTGTTGAAATTATCTTTTAATACGTACCTACTGGTTTTTGCGCGAGTCAACATTGATATGGCACTGGTTAAAATCGCATTATAATTCACTCAGTAGTGTTATAATCAACGATGAGTGAGGTTTAAACATCGTGAGAAATATTTTCTAGTAGTAGTACTAAGAATATTTCCATTCTATTTCGGTCTGCTCCAATTTTAATATTTGGCTACAATGCTCAATGCAATGATCGAAATTAATGTGTAACTTTGTATAATGTACAAGCGACTCGCCCTCGCTTCACTCGGGCTCTTCCCTAGATTTAGCACAGGCAAAGACGCGGGTTCCGCTAGTTATGCTTATAAACCTTCCTCTTCAATCACTCTATCCATTAAAAAACCCCATCAAAATCCGTTGCGTAGTTTTAAAGATTTAAGCATACATAGGGATATAGGGACAGAGAAAGCGACTTTGTTTTATACTTTGTAGTGATGTTAATTTATCCTATAAGTTGAAAGGGCTGAACGGATTTGAATAAAAATTATCGCACAAATAGATAAAAAACCATGAATAACATATAGACTACTGTTAGGTATCTACGAACACACCCTAGCGAAACAAGAGTATTCGCTTGTATTTTGTTATAATTTCTCCATGTAACAGTTCGTTAAAGCCGTATTAATAATTCCAGTAACAAGTAGATATTCAAATGAAGAACAATCAAATGTAACCTGTTAAGTTAGTACGTAAATTGCTACCACTTAGGATTCGGCGTGTGGTACTTCGTCAACTTTTAATGGAACCGTCTCGTCGCTAGTCGCAGTGCATACTAAGCACATTCAAATTCATTCATTACATTTCATTGACTAGACGAGATGATTTAAGGAAAACATAAACGAAGAAATGCGTTTTCTAAAAAGGTTAACAGTTATAAAAATAACGACCAATACTTTTATAATACTTAGAGCTAAACAACTGTTATAAAATATTTTTTTTATAATTTACTATCTAGTAAAATATTTGTACCCATACTATGATTTACACTTGCTTTCCTCGAGTGCGTAAAATAAAAAAACATCGACTTCATTATATATTTTCACATAATATAACAGGTGACAAGTACATATTCTCAATTTGGCAAAGGGCCAGCGCCACCTTTTGATAGCTTTAATACTATCAGTAGCTTACGTACAATTAAAATTAATTTAATTTAAGGCGTGTAGTCGAAATCGAAAACCCGTAAAATTGTAACAAGCATACAAACTTCCGCATTTACACTAGTTGGGTTCACCTGAAAAGAATTTGAATTTGATAAGATTATTTATTATTCATCAATTAAATTTAGTGATTTAGCTTCTGATATTTTCTTAGATTCTTATGTTTATTTGATAACTTCAATTTCTAAAAGTGCTTGAAAAATCGTTTTTTCAACTATGAAAGGTACTACTTAGAAGGTCATTAGTATAGAAAAAAAACTTAACAACCGCGGGTAAAAGTAAGTAATTACAAAATCAAAAGCTACGAGTATGTGACACAATAGCAGGAATGTCAATAGTCTACTTTTTTGTAATAAAATACCTCGAGTTAAATTACAAGCCAACAAACTACAATTGAATAAGGCTAATATTTTTGCTAACATGTTTTTGCTATAAAATCGATGAATCGATCGTTTTATATTTTAACCGACTTCACAAATGAGGAAGTTCTTATAATAATTATTTTAAATATTTTTAATTGAAAAAGAAAAACAATTTCTTACAGACTACAGTCGCTCGAAACGTCGCGAACTAAAAATCACAAAATAGGTATACCGTGAGAGCATACGAAAAAAAATATTTTTTTAAGTCTTATAATTATTTAAGTATACTTGAATACAGTTTTGTAATATATTATAATACAGTGGTAGCACAGCGCTAACGCGCTCGCTTGGATAACCGAGTGATGCGGGTTCAAATCCGACCCGGATATTTTCATGTACGAATCATTTCTATCATGAACCACTGTAAGGCACGGTGAAGGAAAACATCGTGAGGAAACATGTATGCCTGAGAAACCTAGCAACTATGGCCTGATCCCCTTCGTACAGAGGGAGGCCCGTACCCAACAACGGGACGTTAAAAAGGGCTGATGATGATGGTGATGATGATGATGATGAATATAGTTTTGAGTCTGACTGACTGAACAAACATTTTAATCAAGAAATAATTCACCCTTGTTGGTGGAATAGACACGTATGGAATTTGAATTCCTTTATTAAATTAAATCTCTTAAGTATAAAACACAAATAAACCCTTGACAATCGATTGTACGAACTCCATCCTATAAAAAAATGAGATTAATTTTCGTATTCATCGCGTCTGCGGGGTGGCTATCACACGTAAGCTTTTGTTTACATAGCTTTTTTCTCAACCTGGCAGAGCACTGATGGCCCGTGGAACCATTTCATCGGGTCGTAGACCTATTCAATACAGTGGACCACATTCCATATATATAACTTATAAAATTTATATTAAATGTTTGTAGCCTCGTATATACTGACGCCGTTCATTGTACGAGTACATACAAAAAGTGGGCACTAATAAATAAAAACTAAGTGCAAAAAATGTTTGGCCTTCAACCCAAGTAGAGCGTTCACCTGGCTATCTCAAATGAATCTAGCCGCATTACTGGCTAGATTATCATTACTTATGTCTGTACACAATTATTCATTCAGCTCTAAATCGAACTAAATTTTATTTTACGTTTTTGAATATATTTGATGGATTACATGCGGAGGCAGCGGAGCGAGCGAAATTCTGTATAAAAACTTAAATAGCCATAATTACCATTTTCATCAGTTGATGTTATAAAAAACATATATTTTAATTAATTAATTAACTAACATAATAATAAAAGCACATTAAAATTTCTCATTGAGTTATTTTAAATAAACAAGTAAAGCAATAAAACGTTTAGTAATATCTTACGCGTGACGATTGCCAAATGGATGAGAGCGGTTCTAGGAAGCCTTAGCTATCGCGTATTTTATCTACTAGTACCGTGTCCATCCCGCTAACAAATGATACATCACTCCAGGGGTCTTCAACTCTCGGCCTGTGTTCTACATACAGTCAACGCCTTTCTTAAACAGCTGTATTATGAAATAAAACTTAGAAATTCAATATATCTTGTGTTACCTCAATGGTCGAAATTTGAACCCACAATAAACAAGTAAGTATTTTGCCAATTTTTTTTATTGATAAGGCTTTAAATCTAAGAAAAGAAAAAAAAAACATAGAAAATTATCGCCAAACAAATGGAAATAAGGTTAAATTTAATATATTTTTTAAATATTTGAGACAAGCAAAGCGTAGCTCTTTAAAGCCTACGCCACGTAACTAGACCATGACTGATATCTTTATAGGGTACATAAATATTTATCGTCTATAGAAATTGAACTGTCTAAACGTAAAAGGTAGATTGACTTAGGTGGATAGATAGATTTATTATTAGCTCTCGCTGTCAGTTTTATTTGGTTCTCTCTGTTATAATTAAGGTAAGTCCAAATCATTATACAAAAACTAGCGATTCCCGTGGCTTTGCTCGTGTTTTAATGACTATTAAAAATTAGGGAAATAAAGGGGATAAAATTCATAAAAATCGGTCAAGTAGTTTCGGAGGAGTTCGATTACAAACGCTGTGAAACGAGATTTTTATATATTAGAAGATTAGACTAGAAGACACGAGACGATTATAATGCTAATTCACAATCGAGTACTGCTTTCTTTTTAAAGTCGATTAAAACTAAGCAATACATTACGGATCTATACTATCAAGTTGTCCATAATGTCATCGATTGCTTTGCCATACATAAAATATTAGGGGACCAACCTTTTTTACCAAACAATCTTCATACCGCACTGGTTTCTTTTCTCTTACTTTAACATCAGATATCATAATACAAGTGAAAAAATATTTTCAAGTTTTAAATGAAATATTATTTAAAAGCCTAAAATCGAAACATTTACAAATAAAAGTAATTTACAAACGTTAATTTATTTACGTAACTATGCCATGAAACTATGTTACGAATAAAGACCAGAATGTTCCATATAAGGTATTCGAAGAAAAGCGAATGTCAAGCATCCTCGACATTTTAATCAGGGAATATGGGATCGTTTAGATTCAACCGACGCTTTCAACTTGCAGTATGATTTCCGTGTATATATTTACTGATTGATATTGTATGTTTGTGTGTTCCAATAAATAATATAATAACAATGTGACTGAAGTTTAAGATCTAGTTTTCCTATAGTCTAGTCTATAGTCTAAGTGATAACCAATCCCGATCTAAGTCTTATTTAAAACATTGTATAGCTGAATAGTAAATATCTTCGGCTTATTATAAAAAATATTTAATTTATTTTACTAATCGTGAAATTGAAGGCTAAACTCGATTTTGAAAAAATACAAATCTAAGCACGGCGGTATAGACCAGACTTCTTTAGAAACAGCAGACATGATCGATTAAAAATGCATTGTGGTTTAACATAGCATGAGTGTGAAAGGGAAGAAAACATCAAACGATGTAAAGTAGTTGAAAATGTTCGCGAAATGGGCGTAGAATTTTTGACAATAGGCACGCTTATCGTGGCACCGTACAGGATGTTTAAACTTCGAATACATTTTATACTCTGTTCAAATAGAGGGTTGATTTTAACCTGTTATTTAAACTTTTTGGTGACTCCTCGTAAATAATATGAAGTTTTTTTACATATTACCAGCTATAAGAATAATTATATTGCATGCCACATAAATATTTAAATATTATTAATTTTTAGAGAACGATCTTATTGTACTATATATATTTACTGCACGTGAATCAAGAGGTATCGGAATTACCCAATAGTAAATGTAAGTACTCATAATATTTACTACTTATAAAATAACTATAATCTTAAACTAACTAGTTCTATTTAAATATGAAATAGCTGTCAACAAAAAAGTTAGCAGAAATAAATTTGGTTTGTGAATTGTTCCAAAATGATTTACGCAGTTAAATGTGCCTTATATAAATTACTAAACTCTTATCACTAAAGGTATAGACGTCACTGCTCGCGTAACCTTGTGAGTTTAATTCATAAATCGATTATTCGTAATAATTTCTTAGGCATACGCGAATATTTGACAATTTAAATAAAACGCTATCATGACGGGCAAAAACTTTTTTTTAAACATTCTGTTATTCTGTAATAATTATAAAAATAAAAATTAACAAACATTATAAGTTAGGTACTTCAACGCCATTTTGTATTTTTTGAATTCATATTCTAAAATTCTTGGATAGACTGTATGTAAAAAACATACTTATAAAATAAAACCAAAAATATTAAAAACGCATATATAAATCCGAAAAGACACTTTCTATTATTAAATCAATTATTCACTAATGATACTCCAATTAATATATTAAATTTCATACTAATAACTAAACACAAAAAAGTAAAGTTTTCCTCCTGTTTCAATTGATTTTCTTTTTTATGTGGAACCTAGCTATTGACGAGTTTAAGTGCTATCAATAAAAAATGATTATGTTCGCAATCAATCACTGAACTAACTTTTCATTTAGATATCACTACATAGAAAGGTTTATATGTATAATACACTAGCGAAACCCGCGGCTTCGCGCGCGCTAGATCTAGGGACAACCCGAGCGAAGCGAAAATAAAAAAGTACTTGTAATAGAATAGTTGGTTATAATATTTTATAACAGTATATAATTTTTATCAAAATGTAGATAATTTAATCATAATGATAGAACATCCAAGTTAAAGATATTTTTTAAATAATAAATAATGAAATATAGAAATTATAACGTCGTTAATTTACATAGATTGAATACATACCAACATACTCGGAAGTTATAAATTGCGCAAGGTGTCACTAAGACCTTGAAAGTTTAACGTTTAACAAAGTAAATTGTATGCAAATCGTCGAAATCCCTAATACAAAGCGATATGACCTACGGTTGAATTTGGTTAATAATCTTTCGATCGATATTAATAAAGTGAGCGAATTCAGGGAATAATTAAAACTAGCAATTTAATTTAAATTCATCGGTATATTATATAAAAATCGATTGCTGTTCGTTAGTACCGCTAAAACTCAAAAACGACGGGACCGATTCATGTAATTGTTTTTTTTTCTTTAGTTGAGATTGCCTGTTGGGAGTTAAACAATAGCATCGTCCAGTTTCGTCTTAAATTCATTCTTAATCAAATCGTTCTTTTAAAAGATAGTGAATTCAGCTAGAAAATTCATATATATTTTTTATTTTTAGACTATAATAAGTATAATATACATACAAATTCGTATTTGAAAATCGCTTAAATGATTATAACAAGACGTTATTAAAATAAATATAAAAATTAGCTATCTACTTCCTCTTGTTAAAGTCGGTTAAAACCAAACCAGAATTTGCCTTCGAGTTCAATAACACACTTATACATCGCCCCAAATTTGATAGACAGATTTCGCGATGATAAGGATCTTTTAACCACGTCTTAGCGCTTGCCGACGAAGCAATGACTAACAAAATCAAAATATTTTGGAGCAAATTACCGAAAACAATTTCTCTCAACACTAATTACTCGATGCCATTGTGACGGCCGAATTACTCGATGTCAGTAAATAATTAAGCTTGTGAAATTACATTATTCGCACCCCATTTGACACTAATTCGATTTGGCGCCTTTATTTAATTGGCAATGGACCGTGACTTCACCAGAATATTTAAGTCTAGAAGAGAAATCAAAATCCATTATCCATGAGATTTAACTTTCGCTGGAATTTAGGAAATTCGTAGCTATATCGCGTTGAATTAACGTCTCTAGTGTAGGCGCTTAGAGATTTTATATAAAAAAATAAAGTACGCAATAACTAGAATAATTGTTATTCCTTAACAGATATAATCACTTAATACATAATTGTGTGTACGAACTACTCCTTACGATGTCTCGGTACTCCTGGTACTGAGGAAAAAAATAAAAAAACATCGTGACGAAATAATACATACTCTTTTGCCTTCTAGCTCTGATCGTCTAATTCTCCGAGTAATTGATTTAAAAAAGATTTAAAAATTGATTTCCGCAATACAGTGCTAATTCTATTTTAATGAGTTAAAGCAATACCAAGAATAGTTATTTCAAGTGTTCTTCGAACTGACATAGAACCTGCTCCTAAACAACTACTATATTTACGAAATATGTAAAAGTTTTCATATCGACCTTTATCAGGTCGATTGATTTCAATCAAACAAATAAATATGCTGAATAAACAGAACCCTTGCAATGTTTAACATGCACCTTCGCCGTTAACCCGTTACGTACATAGCATCAAAATAAACATATTTTAGGCCCTAACATCCGGCGATACGATTGAAAATAGTGCTGAGACATCAAAAACACCGTCAAAACCATTACTTTTTATTTCAGGGGAATATTAATGGGGTTGGTTGAGTATTATCATTGCTATGGGACCCTTGGTAGGGTAAGGGTACTTCACGTCCGGGCATAAAATGGTATGTACGTGGCGTTGAGAGGTGATATGGTTTTCTCATTTTTGATATTTGCTACGTCCAACGTCCTTTTATGGGAAAGATATTTACATTTGACAAAAAATAATTATCTCTCTCGATATAGGGTGTGTCCACAACACGTTTAATTAATTCAATTTTATAGATACTTAATATTTATAAAATATACGTGGATCCGTATTATTTTAAGAAACCTGACAATTTTATATTTTATTGTGAGGTTGCAACATTAAAAATTGAATAAAGATTTATTTAATTTGCTAATATAGATGTCCGGAATCTGCCTTACAAGGTCATATGTGAATCTAACTCCGCGACCTATACTTTTACTTTCCAGTTTCCACTAGATAGGGGTAATATATGATAACATTGTACTGACGTCGCGCCATGCCTACTCGTAGACCTTTATATATCTTCCTATATAGATTAGATCTAGCCTATCCATACAATACATTAAATTCTAAACGTAGCGTCATACATAAAATTCGGAATGGCGTCGTATAATATAAATGGATATTTTGGCCTTGTCGGGTCGTTGCCGTAACCTACGCGACGTCACGTTATATTCGCTAGCAACAGTTCAGTCTACTCAAAGTTAGAGCGTATTGCGTCATGATCTCGGAAGTGTAGCGACAAAGAGTTTCCATGTACAATAGATTTTTGGTTTATTTATATATTTTATAAAACTTTATATTTAAAAATCAATTACAAATTACGCGTTTATTTAATAGAATTCTCCATTAATATAAAAATAATAGTTATCGAGCTTTGTAAGTTTGTAACATCAAACGTTTAGCTTTAGTATTAAAAGTTTTTGAATTAATAAAATATGTATAAAATAAACATTGCGAATACTTTATCACAAACGTCAAAGTTTTGGGAATGTAATAAAAATATATAAGGTATTTTAATTTTTTATAAATATAATGTACATTACCTTCTTTAAAAATCGGTCCAGCAGTTTCATTGATTAAAAGAAACAAACAAACAGACGAAAAAAAACTAAAAATTAATTTTTTGATGTATGTGCATTGTGCCGTATATATTTTCATATATGTATGAAGTCAGAAGACACAACTAAATAATTTAAAATTAAAAACAGGTACTTCAGTTTTATTTATATGTACTTATTTTGAACATTAATCGATATTCGATAAGTGTTATGTCATCTATCTACTTAAATTAAGATAAATTACAATACAAAATGTAAGACGTTACCAACAATGTATAATATCAAAAATTTACATAATTCTATATGTTTCCATTCTGAATAATTACGCTTCGCAGACGGAATAAATTAAGTCACTAACGTAAGTTCATTAACGAATTATTACAGAGAATTTTATAAATAAAATGAATGAATTTAGTTTTTTTTTAAATATTTTAATAAAATTAAGATAAAAAGGTATGTAAAAACTAACCCCTCGACTATATGGTCTTTGCTTTTTAACCGACTTTAAAACAATGAGGTTCTCAATTCGTCGGAAACTCTGTTCTTATGTAAGACACCTGAACCGATTTGGAAAATTCTTATTTTGTTCTCAACAACTGGCTTTTATTTTTAATTTTGATTTTGATCGATGATGCGTCAGATGCGTGATCTTTAAAGGATTTTAAATCTATATATACATAAAAGTTCGCTCACTCATCACGAATTATAGAAAATTTCTGGACGTACAAAGATGAAACTTGGCAGAGAGGTAAAAACAGATTTTGCGACAGGGCCGGATTAGGAGGTCTAAGGGCTGCCGCAAGTTTGTATGAATAAGTTCCATTTTTGCGCTACAAACTTTAAATTTAGTCGGGAGTATCTAGGGAGGAACCTGAGCGAAACGTGGTGAGTCGCTAGTATATCATAAGATAAACTTAAATCTGAGTCTCAAGCTACACAGGAAGCTGGGAAGTAATGTTTCCTGCGTAATTCAAATGTATTGAAATAAAAACGAATCTGCGGAAACCAATAATATAAAAGCGAGGAAATGAAACAGGCTGCAGTATTGAAAGTGTAATAAGAAATGTAAGAACCAACGGATAACAGGCAAATTGGATTTTCTGTATATACAAAGTGTCATATCATATTCACTGAAACTTCTTTATAAATATCTATAATATGTACCTATTACTCTAATAAATTAGAATAATTTATTAGAGATTTAAGCGACTTTACAGCAGTATTTTTGTAATTTATAATAGACATCGTAAATTCTATTATTACAAGAGTTTTATTAGCAGGAATGTGTTATTTTTGTTAAAATTAATAGTATCGTATGCATATTTTAACTATATACTATAGATAAAATCGATCTACGTCTAAAATACTATCTACAATGTTTATCTTTTCGTTTATTTGGTACCATAGACAATAATTACTTTTTAAATTAGAGTGCACCCATTTAAACTTAATTGACACCCGGAAACCAAATTAAAAGGTTATGTCACATTCGTATAAAGCCGTGCCCGCATCGTCAGTTTCGTTTAGACTTATTTAATATTTCCTACTACTGTACATCAATATTTACATATACTTACCCAATAATATATTACTTTAATTAGTTCCTATCCTATTAAAGGCTACTAATTCTATAATCCATCTATTAGCAGGCTTCATCATATGATAAACTGCAAAATATGTATACAATAAAAAATCTAAGTTAAATTTACTCTTTTTATTTACATTTGTTAGTTATATGAATATCATAAAGAGTAATCATTTATTTATTTTGAGTACGTTAAAGAATGTTTAGAACTGCATCCAGTTACACTCAGTTCAATTTTATTAGCTCTCGGTACAGACGTCTCAAACTAATATTTAGTTTTGAAATCTGAATCTGATCTTATCTATAAAGACATAACTAAATTTTGTTTCAATCAAGACCTTTTATAATGAATTAAATTTTGCTTTATATAAACATACTGTTGGCATAAACGTTATTAATTAAAATTAAATGGGGAAGTCACTGACTGAGTTTCAATAGAATGTACCTACTGTCTAAAATATGTCAATAAACTTGTAAAAAAAGAAAACTAAATTCCAATCAAACATGGATGCAAATAAGTCGCTAACCAAAATCTACCTAACAATTGTTGCATAAAAAGTATTCCACATAAAAATATATTTTTCGGAAAACACCCATAAATTCCAGATATTTCAAAACATAACTAATATTTGTATGAGATAATTTGTTTACGATGCGGGCGTAGTGACCTACCAAGGCCATGTCACGGGCCAGCCATCACAATGGGTCAGGGGAAACGGTTTCACTTTCAAATGTAGAGGTAACTCGATGGATTCACGGTTCACCGGACAGTCTTACGGTGTTCGCTATTCGATGGTATTGTTCTATTACAATATTTAAAAAAGCCTAAAGTCAGACCATTGTTTATTGTTTGCAAACAACATATCATATAGTTTAGTTAAATTAGTTAATCTTTAACTGAAAAATTGTAAGTGTTAAGCCAAACCAAGATGACCAAAATACGGATATGTGGCGAAACGCAAAACTGATTTTCACATGTTTTTGATTTGTCAGAAGACACATTATTATGTTGAAATATTAAAATATTATAAATATTTAATTGGAGGTTTTTCTCGCAAACTTCAATGATATACTAATACTAGCGACTTACTGTACCAAAGAATCTGTAAAGTATGCGTTACTCCAGGGCCAGTTAGAGACTATCTATCTATGTTTATACACAATTTTATCTTAATGTGCTTAGCTATTTCAGCGTGAAAAAGTAACAAGTACATAAACGCTTATGCATAGTACTTAGATAAAATATCAACAAACATGTATTTCCAAAAAAATATTTTATTGACCTCCGACATCGTATATAACCATTGTGCTACGACGATCGATGTACGAGTATTATGTTATTAAAGTATTGAGTAAACAGTTAGTTTTGCGTATTCCAAAATACTTATAACATTAGTCATAGGCTGAAGACAATACTGCGACGCATGTGCCAAATATAAAAATAATTTACAATAGAAAATCCCTTTGAATGTATCGTACCTAAACAGTTAAAGCCAAAAACTTTTCATCACATAATCAATCTGACGTGACAAGGAAAACATCGATTATTCATATTAAAAAAGCCTAAGAATAGAGAGAAGTTCACATATTATTATGACAAAAAAATGCTAATATTATTCATTTTGGACCCAAAAGTCAAATTGCCGGAGACCATAAAAGAAATTGTGTGTTGTTGTGTGCATGTGCATTAGGAAAATCATCAAAAGTATTTTTAGTACGTGATTAATTACTTTTTCTTTAGTTAAGGTTTATATTATACTATACTACCGACTCGCCCTTGCTTCTCTCGGGCTCTTTTCTTATAATTTAGCGCGAGCGAAGCACTTCTTCCACTAGTAAATGTAAACATAAACTTAACAAATTGTATATTAAAACCTTCCTCTGGATTCACTCTATTTATTAAAAAAACGCATCAAAATCCGTTGCGTAGTTTTAAAGATCTAAGCATATATATACGGGATAGATAGACGGCGGAAAGCGACTTTGTTTTATACTATGTAGTGATGATTATTTTAGAGCGTTGCTCAATTAGACGTAATGGGTAACAAAGTAAATTAGCACAACTTATTACCTATCTTGGCCTGTACAAATATTTGGTAAGCACTTGGGCAGTCCCCTTCAAAGCGTCCCCAAAATTATAGATTATAGTGCCATACCATAACTGTTATGGATACACATATTTTGTTATTCCCATAGCGTCAGGTGCCCCCTAAATTTTGCCTGGCTTGACTTGGTACTTGTATTTTATTACTATGTTACAGCTGTTGCCTTATAAAATTGATGTTTTGTATGAAAGGAAAACTGTAATTTTAAATAATACAAGTGAGTAGACTGTGACTTCATTAGCTTTTTTAGATTTAAGACGGAATAATTTCTTAGATTATCCTTTATATTTTAGTAGTGATTTGTTTTCAGGTCGATTTACTGGCCCACTACTGGGCACGATCTTCCTTTTGATATGAGGGTGATTAGGTCATTGTCCGACACGCTGGCATAGTGCGGATAGGCGCACTTCATGTGTCGTTCAAGAACTTGCTAGCTTGATGGTTTTTCATGATGTTTTCCTTCACCGCAAACAAGTAATTTACATTAGAATTTGGTTTATTGAATTACATGGCCGTCAGGTCACGTATTCTATGATACCTGTAACTCCTTAATTATTCCGCACAGGTTAGAGTTTGCAGAGTCCAAAAATGCCCTTTGCTTATTTTTTCAGTTTAATCTATTACAATACAATGAAACGAATGTTTGCAATCTGCTCTACTTTAACAACGTGAAGAGTGACAAGTTTCGTCAACACAGTTGACTAAATGACATAAAAAAACTAAATTCATAGAAGAGCTTTACAGCTTATTATACAATGATTTTTAACAAACAATAATAAACAAAAACAATACCTATAAAATGTGATTAAAGACGTAAAATATAAAGCTTAGTTAGCCATGTTACCTATGTTATCCACACTCGTACATCTTGAATTTCAGAATATGACCGATAATACATTTTACTTTAAAAATAGCCTCCTTTGCATAAGATGAGATATTATAAAATATGTGCGTGTGCATTAACTCTAACGATGCTTTTTTTAATTTTGAGGAATGCATAAATACAGCAAAAAATAACTAGGTAGTAGGTAACTAGAACTTGTATTAACATTGTGTAATTTGTAAAAACGAAGATCACTGAATAAAATTTGATTTTGTATAAGCTCAATCGGTAATTGAACTTGGAACCCCTTTCATCTAAAAATATAACAACGAACGTTCAGCACGAATTATTGAAAAACGCTTGACATATAAAGATGAAATTTCGTAGGGAGGTTAGTAGACCTCTGTTAAGGACGGATGTGCCAGGGCCGGATTAAGGAGGAGAGAGAATGAGGCTTTCACAAGTTTGTATGAAAGTACTTCAGTGTTGTGCTACTAACTTTAAATTTAGCGAGCCTCGCTAGTATAGACATAAAAGAGTCAGAGCTACGTACTCACATGTCTAATTTGTTGTTTTTGGCTATTTACAAATCCCCAGTGGCATTTTTTTTATTTAAAGAGAATATAATGTTAATGAGAATGAGATATCCTAGAAAGTAGCAAATACATAGGTAGGTATAATACTTTCTTAGGTTCACGCGAATACTTGACATTATAAATGAAACTATCTTCTAACGGGAGACCCGTGACCATGATTGCTGGAGATCATTCGAAACGTCGGGAACGAAAAATCATAATAAATCCGCGACAAAATCCGAAAAGATAGTTTCATTTATAAACACATAGAAAATAATGATTTTAATCTTATTTTAGAGAAATTACTTATACAATCTATACGAGTATTAGGCCAGACTTGAGACTAGACCTCAGACTATACTAAAGACCTTATTTATTAACCTAATGAGATAATACAAAAGCTTTATAAATATAAAATAAATAAATAAATAGATATATAAATAAAAATGTTTATAAAATGTTTAAAGCACATAATTGTAACGTGTCAACTTTGTAAAAGGTTACAAAATCGATAGAAACTTGATACTGTTGCGGGC
Source organism: Boloria selene (assembly GCA_905231865.2). Lineage (NCBI taxonomy): Eukaryota > Metazoa > Arthropoda > Insecta > Lepidoptera > Nymphalidae > Boloria > Boloria selene. The sequence continues at coordinate 2,785,350 of HG993145.1, forward strand.
TTGCTTTTTCCAACGGATCAAGTGAATCAAAAGGTTTATTTTTATAAAATTAAATACCTCGTATTACACGACTAATTTAATATTGTTTGATGTTAGATACGTTTAATTTTGCTTTTAGTATATTTCAAAACATTTGTACTAGGGACGCACCCTCATTCCGCTCGGATTCATACGTTTTATCGATTATTACCTCAGAAATAAGATATTTCCCCGCAGTAAAAAGTATCCAATATATTTACCCAAATAACCAGTTATTGTAATACCACATTTAATCAAAATCATTTCAGTGCTTTTTCCGCGATGCAGTCGCAGTCAGCCAGACAAAAATTCTAAAAAACTATTAATAAAGATAATAATGAAAAACTATTTAATGGGCAAATGCGACTCATAATTTTTTTATATGAATATTAGACAAATTGTCGTATAGTATGAACGTAGATATTTAATTAGACTGATCAGTTTATTAAAATTCTTTTACTGATTGTTTGATCACCCAAACCCTTGTTAAGTGGTCGCTTAAATGTCACTTAAAGGTAATTTTTAGTAATAAAACATTTATTTTACAAAATTCTTAGTAAGCTGATTCGATTACAAGATATAAATCATAGAACCTTCCTTCCTTACACAATAGAGTGACCGCTAATTAACACCGCAATAGTACAACATGTTATATTAGCATAATTGCGTACCAAATTCGCTGGATACGTGATCAGACAGCTAAGTTTAGATCTAATTCTAATTGTTTTAGTAGACTTGCAAAGGTATTGAATATAACAACTACGGCTTATTAAAATATATAGATTGCAATGCTATTTGGATCAGTGGTTAGGTTATATCCCCCTAATGTGCGTTCACCTTGGTGGTGTGGGCTCAGTAGCGACTGGCCATCCGACCATGCGTGAAGCCAAGAAACGCACAGGGAGTACCAACTGCGGTGGGCGGTTTGTCTCTGATAGCAGAGTGAGACTGAGGAGGAACTCCTTAGCTCTGTGGCATACTTCTGCGAACTGCCGGGGCGGCAAGCGATCCTGCGACACTCATTAGGACGGAAGATAGGTTTTTGGGTTTTAGTGGGTAGTACTGGCTTGCCGGCGAGCCCCACATAACCATCTGTTTTCTAACGGTGGTATGCGTAAATGCAATTCCCAAAAATAAAAGAAGGTATCAGGGTTAATTTTTTAATAACTTTTATGGATTATGGCTACCCTATAAGTATAAATTGTTAATTTTAAATAGAATTACCAAACCAAATTTATATGAAATATATCACTTAACAATTAACATACAAAAAATGTATACAAACGAACTTCGAACACCTACTTCTTATAAATCGGTAAAGCCGAACTAGCTTAAATTGCTACATTAACGTAGTTTCCATTGAATTTCCCTTAATAAATAACCTATATTCCAACAAAAAGGCACATTCCAAAGTAAAACTTGCACCAGCTATCACTGTCGCTTTCATTAAAATCCTCTTTTTATGCTGAAATTCTTTACATGTTCAACCTAGTCTGAGTTTCTTCCCGACTATATACAAATATAGAACCATACTCAATGAAATACCATTTAACACAGCGGCATTCCATCAGCTGGAAGACGCGAACGAAAGCGCTAGGGTTAGTTCAATTTTTTAATGTTTTTTTTTTTTCAATATTAAATATTTGGATTCACGTATAAATATGATTATTAGCATTCGCTGCTTTGAGCGAGAATCGAACCCATGACCTCATTTTAATATTTTATGGTGACTATAGACTAAACATTTTACCAAACGTTCATAAAGTATTAATTTATTAATCGGTTTACGGATATGAATAAAATTTGTAGGCAGATAGACTATGTTTTTGGAGTGACACGTAAGCTTTCATAGAGCTGAACTTTTAATTATCACTATGAGGCATCCCGTTTTCTACAAGCTATAGGCTAAAACAAATAATTTATTACACGTAATTTATGTATATGATATAGTATAATTTAAATAAATTGAAAAGTACTCTCAAATACTCAACGTTAGAATTAAAAAAAGCAAGAATCACATCAGAAAAATAGACACAGATGTAGACGATACAAATAAGTCAGTAGATAGATACAAATCAAAACTAAATAACAAACAAAACTCGCCGTAATAACTTTTCAATATTTTTTGTGGTATTCCAACGTGAATGGCAGCCCTGGTCCAATCACCGTGCGGAATATTTGCGTTTAATGCCAGTGACATCATAATATGCCAGTGACCTAGCGAGGCCGCTTTAGATTAGAGTGTTAAATATTGCGTCGGAGTTTTCGCGTTTCGGTCATCTGTACTGACGGCCTTTGTTTAGAACTGTAGAACAAAGGCTCTGTAAACTCAACTCAAATCGAACTCAACAACTACGACTTTCTTTTTAGATAGACAATTTGGAATGAGTTCTGTGAAAAAGTTCATAAAAATATTTTTTATTATAAGTTTACATTCAAATTTATAGAAAGTGGAAATGTTTTAAATATTTTCTGTGGATTTTATAAGAAGACCCCAGATTATTTCAATTCGAATCCACAACTGTTAATGAAAAATTCTATGATTATTTATTTAAAATCAGTAGACATTCTATAAGTAATACTTGATCCCCGAAAGTTTCTGATGTAAAAGTCCTTCACTGTTAATTTGATAGAAATTGTTCCTGGTTAACTTACGAACTAACTTAATTACCCCCCAACGTGCGTTCACCTTGTCGTGGTGGGGGGCTGCCGGCCGGCGCGAAGCTAAGAAACGCGGAAGGGGCCCATTTCGATGGGCGGTGTGTGTGCAGAGAGAACTGTGGAATAAGAATAAGAAGCCAAGAGGTGGCTGTGTGGTCTGCCTTGGTAGATCGTCGTTGAATGCGCAAGCATCAATGTATTTCCCAATGATAAAAAAGTATACGATTAACTTATTTATTGTGTACATTTTTATTGAGAAAAACTAGAAAGCTAATAAATTACGAATATTTGCTGTTATCTAAAGTATTTGTAGTTAAGATAATCTAATAATTGTATATTAATAGCGTAATCGAGGAGTGTAAATCCAAGTTTTTTTTAATAGTTGAACTTTGTAATGTCAAGTACTTTTGATAATATTCTGTGGAACGACGAAAACAAAAAAGACCATAACAAAAGCCAGATTTTATGAACTCAAACATCTTTTGCCTTACATAATAGAATTTTAAGCCTAATAAATAATAATGGTACTCTTCTATCAATGTTGAATTTTAAAGAAATTTTTCGCCCTAACGTAATATTAAAATCCGAAGTGTTCGTTTGAAGTTTAAACATCGGATATCTCTTAGTGGTAACCAAGGCGACGAATAAGTTAGGGGTTGCGACGGAGTTCTTTCAGTTTCTTAAAAACAGTACCTGTCGATAGGTAATCTTATTTATATTCTTAAAATGTGAAATCATGCAAAAAAGTTGAACTGTTTTGGAAAAAAATAACCAGGCACTGAGATTTTACTTTAATACTATTTTTGTTATTAGGTACATATAATATCATATTTATTTACTTTTAATACAAATATTGTGTTCGAACATTTTCATGCTATAGACAGCCTGCCTGCCTCTCAAAAATTAATAAAAGAAATCCGACAAAACCACGCGCAGAAACTAGTATGTTAACAATAACACAGACACTGTAATATCGAAGCAACGATATTTAAAATAATTACCAACACAATAATGATTACTTTCATAATTTATGAATCACATCGTCGGTTCATTAATTTTTATTGCTTAGTAAATCTCGAATAAGCTCATATTGTTAGAAAAATACGCTCTACATTGTCTTCAGATTATTATCAGGGACAGACAGATTCCTCTATTACAGTAATTAAGTCGTATCAAAATTAATATTCGGACAAGTAGATTTGATAAAGGAACCATGGAAGTTGAAAAAGAAGGGGAAAAAATTAAATTTCGAGCATCCGCGTCGAAACCTAATTAAAACTGCTACCTAAAACATTATTAAGGCCACGTTCGAGGTTAGGGCTCTACGGTTTTTCGTTAACTTACGTGAGAACGAACTATGGATAAGAACCTATACAACGTTTGATTCTAGTTTTTGTCGATAGTCACAATTACACCTTCTTTGTATTTTCCTCATTCCCTACAATGACTAGTAATATTTTATTTATACAAATTCGGCGACCGTGATCAAATTGAAGCAAACCAACTTATTTTTTTAAATGCTAAGTATTATTTAAAGGCTTGTTAACGTCTTGTACTTGATGATTTAACTAAAGGAACTCGTTACGTCCGCTCAATAACAGTTATGGTAAAAGTTCATCAAACATTTAACGACTGTTGATTTATTGTTGAATAGTAACTAGGTAACTACTAAACAACTTTTATATGACTAATGTTTACTTAATCCAAAAAAGTAGTACCTACTTACGATTTAAGTATAGAAATTTATTATAAATGAAACTACCTTTTCGGATTGCGGATTTATTTGGATTTTTGGTTCCCGACGTTTCGAATGCTTTACATCAATCATGGTCACGAGAGAGACTAAGGTATTTTTCGTCTCAGGGTAACCCCCTATACATACCCGTACATTTGTATAGACAGTGCCTACCCACAATTTACAAAAATTCAAAATCGCATCAAAGATCAAAATAAATCCGCAACAAAATCCGAAAAGGTAGTTTCATTTATAATGTCAAATATTCGCGTAAACCTAAGAACGTATTACAGAAATTTAATTTAATTTACCACTGACGCTTGAAACTAACGTTATTTTAGAATTCTTGTCTGTCTGACTGAATCACGATAAAACCATTGTACAGATTTTCATGAAATTTGGTATCCGGGATATGATTATATACAACATTTAGAATACTTTTTACTGTGGGTAAATATCTTATTTCTAAGTTAATTCAAGAAAAATAAAAGATTTTTTTATTACATAAAAGGTGAAGGTAAATCACACTACTAAAGTAATACAAACCACGACTGTTGAGATTCAAACATTAAAATGTATCTTTTAAGCATAACGTTGTACTAGTGTATCAAATCGTTTAATTTGTTCCGTTTATTTTCTATTCAACTGAATCGATAATATAATAAGTGGTAAGTTAGGAAATAATTATATATCAACACGGTGACAACGACTATTGCTGTATTGTAAAAAATGTGTAGCGTAAAAATTTGGTAGTTTATAAATACAGCTTACTCAAAACCTCTTATCTTCTCAATCTTCTCAAAAAACAAGTAGTTTTAAAAAGACTACCAGTTTAATTTTTTGTGTGAATTAGGTGTTATTTTAATATCAATGTTATAGTTAAGCGGAAATCAACTTTTGCCAGTCATTTGGTACCACTTACTTCGATCGTGGGTTCGATACCCAGATATGATTTTTGAATGTCTAACTTATATAAAATATCGATCATCTATAAATTTTTCTTTTTTTTTTTTGATTTTCTTGAACAGTCCCTAAAAGAGGCTAGCATATTGTATGAAAAAAGTAACCCGATAAGAGAGCTATTTTATCACAAGATGTTACCCCAAGTACGACCTCCATTAGAACGTCACTATAAGTGAGCAGACGAAAGCTCTAAAAGGCGGATATGGCCATATATGTGCCGTTTTCTACCCTAACGTATTGTTTATCAATGAAGCGGTACTGTTCACTTCAAACTTTCTGGCATGTATCGAGTGTCAGTAACCTGTCCTAGCTGAAACCCGTGCGGGTATAATTAGCACCAGATGTTCTACTAATTTCACATTTTTTTTCTAAAAGGTGGACGAACTGTGCTTTAGATTTCACCTATGTGATAATAGTCGGTGAAAGTAAACTTATCGATCGTGATTTTAACCTTCTAATTATAAACTACATAATATATTTTAGATCAAATTATTATATAACTGATGTAACCAAAAGAAAATAACTCGCCATTAAATAAATTACACAGTGAAAAGCTTCTACTTAATAAATAGTCTAGTAGTGCCTAAGAAATAATAAATTAGGCATACATATAACATAAATAGGCTCTAATAGGACGTCTAACACATGCAAGTCTTATTAGCAACCAAAAAGATCAATGTACAGTCTACTAAAGCAATTATTATATAAGCATAAAAAACGTCTAACACTAGCTGGCACGTGTCTACATTGAAATTATCATATACCTATTACCTAGTGTATATAATGAATAGACATATAAATTCGGTTTTGCAAAAGTTAAATGACAAAAATTAATAAATGCATTTAAAAGACGATAAACAACCTAATTTTCACACTAATAGTATTATAAATTAAAAAAAAATAGATAAATTGGTCGTATCAAAGCAGAATATTTCAATGAGATTTTAACTAATAAATTTTGAATTTATTTTAACTTAAACTTAATTTACAAATTATCTTTCGTTTAGTATAAATCTATGTAAATAAATTTACAAAATTTATGTTATTTCAACAAATCTAGATTAGAAATGGCCTGAAATTAGAAAAACTTTTCCTTCAATTACATAAATAGTAAAGTATTTCTAACAGTGATAACTAAATATGGCAAGAATATTTATAATACGTATGTATTTAAAGTTTTATATCTGTAGTATATCAACTATCTGGTATCCGTAACACAAGCCTCGTAGCTTACCACGGAAATAGATGGCACTGTGGGTGGTGTGTGTGTGGTTATAGAATAAAAGATACGTTATTACGTGTCAACATGACTAATATAATTCTAATGATAATTGAGATAATGTATCAATAAATTAATAAATCTATCTTTTGACACCTGTTTTTGCCACATGATTTGTAATACATATTAAATTACTTGGGTTTCGCAGAACATCGCCAATAAATATAAATATTCATAAAATATAATTTGAAATATAATAAAATTATTATCGACTACATATAAATGAGTCTCCAATTTTAAAATCGTGTTATTTTATTATTATTAAGAGTATTATAAATTATATTGAAACTTTTTAGATTTCCATTCCTGGGTCAGGACTTGGTGCGAGGAGGGCGAGCTGATAGCCACCTATGGACGAATTGACGAACTGCACATGTTTTCGAAAACTATACAAATTCGCATAGCAAGAGCTTACAATATTTTCAGTACAGTATTCGGTTTGTCGCAGTCAGGACATCGCATAGATGCGAGATCCGCCTCACAAAATCAGGTGTCCTGGAATACCCTATTAGATTAATCAAGCAATTAATAGTCTAATTAGTTTTTTTTTATTTTAAAAGAAAAATCTAATAAAACTTCTAGATATGAAACGTAAGTTGCCTAGTAGTGACGTACCTATACAGACAGCCTTTTTTTACGTTCCACTGCTGACTGCTACTTGCTAGGAGCTGGCCTCTTAATACGAAAGAAAATAGAATAGTTATCAACAAAATTATAGCAATTTAAATATTATTCTTGAAATTCAGAGATTTACTATCTACTTTATGTGTATTAGGGTACAAAAACTTTTACAGAATGTTTTAAAAAAACGACGAGAATTCTTGTGAAACAAATACGTATTTTGTTTGAATTCACGTCTTTAATATGGTATCTTAATTAAATGCTGTCAAATTTTTGCGTTTGCCAAGTTATGGTATTAAAATAAAGTATTGCGCAAAAATGCTAGTTACGAGGTATCTATCACAAGTTCACGGACGATATGTATTTACTTGCGTCCATCTACATATATTACGTTCACTCATAAAAAGAGCGAGAAGTCATTGACTCGGCAAGTCAGACATTTGTTAGTATTCTCACAAACGTTGGTGCATACTATCAAATAATGGGCGTAATAGAAATGATCTCATCTGTCAACTGTATGCGTCAGTATAACAGCTGTCTATAATATGTATTACACTACACTGTGTCTGTACAATCGTTTTACAGCCTTGGCATTGAGATCAAAAATAATGTTATGGAACTATGCGAAATTTAGGACATTCCAGTTCTCACAGTCAACTGATAAACTTTAACGTCTAATGCATGCATACTGATAATAAAAATAAAGTTTAAGAAGAAAAAATGTTACAACTCATAGATTTTATTCATTTTTAAATATAACATGTATACTACAAATAAAACAAATTAATTAAAATAAAACAATGTATAATTCAATTAGATTTCTTTTACATATTAACGCCTGTTTCATACAAAATTAATAAGTATTATTGAAAGCGACGGCCAAGGTCACGACATGTTTAAACTTTGACACAACAAATATTCAAAGTTACGAGAATTCACCATTTTCAACAAAATTCATCTACCTAAGACTTAAATAATAATTTACATACCTAATCAAGCAAATTTGTTTTAATTGGCATGATTACGTATTATTAGATAATTCTTAATAGTATTCTGGGATCTTTACTTGTCACTTGATATATATTACAGCCTACGTTTATTTTTAATAGAACTAATTTTTTTCAAGGCGTTTTGGAGTTAGCAGGACCAAACGGATAGACACACAAACATTTAAAATAATATTTTTCTTATACCTTCTAGGTGTAATGATATCTTTACTAGTCTATACTAATATTATAAAGAGGAAAGGTTTGTATGTAAGTATGTAAAGAATTGGCTCAAAAAGTATTGGACCGATTTTAAAATTTCTTTCAACATTTGAATGCTACATTATCACTGATTAATATAGGCTATTTTAATTGCAAGAAAAAAATAAGGATCACTACTAAAACTACAATAACAGGAGTAGAAGTAGTGCACGCCGCACATAATATATGAAATAGGTAGCCGTGCGACTCAGCAGTATATTAAAGCTGGAGTAATTTTGGAGAATTTTCAACCGAACGAGTGATCGAATGAAGTTTAGTAGCGATTAAAGAAATGAACGCGGGCGAAGCCGCGGGTATTGCTAGTAAGGTGTAAAGTAAAAATACTATGTATGCTCAATGCTCATAGTAATAATCTGTTATTTTAACATTACAAACTGCCATTCCGATTTTAGTACCTACCTACTATGCGTATAGATCGTAGATTCTAAGTAAGTATATAATATAATCATGATTAAGCACTCTTGTTACCAATTCCTTAAGTGTGCATAAATTATGAATCAAATACCTACAACACGCCTTTATAGTCAAAATTTTAATACAATGACTTTGATTAAATGTAAATACACCATAAAAATTTTATATGAAATATCACTAAGGTACATTTACAATATCCATTATACCTATTAGAAGGGCAAAGGTAATTGCGACTTGGAAATAAATTTTTAAGCCTTATTTATAGTTTTATTTTGTCTGTGCTAATAGCTAAAATAGAAGCAATATTATATCTAATTAGATATACATAATATGTTTCTTTATATCAAAACCGTGCCTACCTACTAAGTACCTACATTCTAATAATTAAATATGCACGTAGGTAGGTAGTTATAACGCTCACCATCAAAAATGTCCATTCAAATTAAGTAACCGCTTATAAATTAAACGATTGTATTCCATTCATCAAGTAGATATATTAGTCTAGACTATAAGAATAAATTAGCAATATTTAAAAAAAAATGAAAATATCTTGACAGGTTCATGACACATTGCTTTTACTAAACTATGAATACTATAGCGTTTAAAACTACAAAAATATATGCAATTATTATATACCAATAAATAGATATAGTAAATTCATTCACCACTTCTTCAAAATCGGTAAAAAGATGTAACAAATGAATAACTACTTTTTGCGAAATCGGTAAAAACGCGGAGACAGAACCTACAGCCTTGGGGCAGGCGAATTCTCATTTTGAGGCGCTGCGGGGTGGCGGGGACAAACCTTGAAGGAGACGACGAACTCGCGGCGGAATGCAAACAAGACCAGCCGGCCACTTGCCGAAATTATATCGTATACGTAAAATCCTAAGATTAATGGCTTCCTTGAAATTGTATAAGGTTTACATCAATTTTCTATTTCAGTTGTCGCTTTAGCGTATAATAAAAATGTCTTTAACGTATAAAAAATGAGATGTTTTTTTCGTTATACCAAATTCTGCTTCATTTGCTTGACACTTTTCAATCATAATAGTATGCTAAAACTAAACTGTTTTATTTTTATTTATAATAAATAGGTATCTACTTAGTAGAGTATCTTTTCTAAATATTTTTTACATAAAAATATGAAAGTAAATCAGAATAATTTGTATTTTGTAACCACAGATCTGGCGCGGAGGCGCTAATGTGCTAGTTTTCACAAGTAAAAAAAGTTACCTGCAATATATTTACATTCTATCACTAAATGTATGTTTCATACTCGTAGTTTGACATCACGCATATAAACGCATGTCTCGACTAGGGTCTAATTGGATCAATTAGACATCAATGTAACGATAGTTTTGTACGATTGGTCAAACTTACAAGTGAAAAAATGTTAAAACAATTAACATGCTAAGCTCTTTCTTTATAACATTCCATAATAAGTATCATATTTTATAACGTTATTACTACGTGAAGAATGTGACGCAGTTATTTTCATTGAAAACATCATACTTACATAAACAATAATAGTATTTAGCACGCAAAATTTTCTATAACGATTTGAATATTTCAACAGGAAAATAAATATAATGAATTATCTACTACAAACTAAATTACAAAATAAATGCAATATTGCTTACAATAGTATAGATGTGCGAAAGTATAAGAATGTCACAATAACGCAACTACCCACGTTAATTGAGATACAATCAAAATTATTATAACTATAATAAAATATTCATTTTCCAACTTATATCCTAAACTAAATCATAATATAGTTAAAAACAAATTATGTAATTTTAAGTAAATTAAAAGAACGCAAAATCCGCGAATTAATCTCACGTTTTTGCCTACACTACGGCGGCAGCGACCTGTCCGAAGGCTAGCCGGCATCCCACAGCGTCTCGTTACATAACAAGTAGACAAACTCGGACACTATGCGGGTGAAATTTGCAATTCTCAACGCGATACGTGTTATTAAATATGAATATAATTAATAAAGTTTTAGTTTAATTACAAATAATTCGCTGTGTGAATATAAGTTATGAATTTATATAATATTTTTTTAACTACCTACTATATGTGGGTACATATTGGGTAAAATCTTCTCAAGGTATTAAGGATAGTATGTATCCTGGGTAAAAATCAAGGTGTAAAAAGTTTTATCCTTTGTTCATTTCCTTGCGCGTTATTGTGTAACAAACATCCAAACACACATTTATAAATTAGATATACTTATATTTTAGCACGATTTCAAGTAGGTATAAGGAAACCTGAAAGTGTTAAACGTAAATGTAGATAAGACAATATGTATTTATAATGACCGTGAATCAAAAAAATGTGGCGCAACATGATGTACCTACCTAGTAATGAACATCGATAATTTTATATGGCGCCGCCGTTTATAAACAAATAAAACGATTTACTTCTACCGATGAAAGGGCAATGTTGCAACATATTATTTAATACAAACAGTTCATTTGTTTCCAAATAAGAAATAGTCGTACCTACAAAATAATATGATAATAAGGTTCGTAGTATAATAGAACAATTCATCCTTATCTAAGTCCTTGATCCTTGTGTTTCCTATCAATCACATCTATCTTCTTTTAATAACACTAAGGTTTTATTTTTCCCAAAAAATGGTATTGTAGTAATCAATTGTATTAGTACACTCGTTTTGTACAGGCTTATTCATATTACGATTTAGCGTCAGTGAAGCTACGGGTTCCGCAAGTAAAAATAAATAAAATCTACCTTTTTTGAAGTGGTTAAAAAGTAGCCTAAGTTAAGCCTTATAACATTAGCTATCTGCCACGTCAAAATCAGCCCAGCCGTTTCAGAGATTACCCGGAACAAACAGACAGATATTTTTTTTAAATTGCGTTTTGTTGCTAGTTTCCTATATACTTTCATATGCATTTAATGAAAAGCTGTTAATTTGAAATTAAAAACAGACACTCCAATTTTATTTATATGTATAAATGTATAGATGTACATAGATTAAGACTTGTCTTGTACATATGTGTGATTATGTGCCGAAGATAATAATTTTTTTACGTAATATCTCCTCATATTGTAAATTATTCTCATTAATTAGTATATTGTTACGATAAACTAATTACTTACGATGTAATACTTCTTAGGTTTACTCGAATATTGGACATTATAAATGCAACTATCTTTTCGGATTTTGTCAGTCAGTCAGGAACCAAAAATCAAATAAATCCGCGACAAAATCCAACAAGATATTTTCATTTGGAATAAATTACCGTATTCAAAACACAACAAAAATTAATTTAATTAATAGCTACCAGTCCTGCAGAAATAAAAAGTAATCAGTGAATGAGTTAAATGTAAATACCGAGAAGATACTGGCTTAATGGTGGACATTTGTTTTTAAATAAAAAATATGCTTCTCAGGTACCTACGCTACGAGGAAAAAACGCAAACATAAAAGTGAAAACCGTAAAAATGCGATTTAATGATCTTCTACAGGAGCATGGCGATTGTGGGGGGGAGAGGAAGGGGGTCTCGTTTCAAAGTTAAAACCATAATTTGTTAGTTAAAATAGACCAACGTTTTTTCATAACGTTTTGCAAGTAAAATGCCATAGAGTTTAAATGTAAACTGGTAAACGAAAATACTACCTTCCTGCGATGATGCTGCTTGGTATATTATACGAAAATGTTCTTAATATACCTAATAAAAAAGGTTGCCTACCGTTATAAAAAATATATTAACTACTTAATTTTCCTATTAGTTATTACACATTTGAGCAATAATTTCTTCTACTCCATGTACCTATTATAGTTATAGATACATCTATACTATACATATAAATAAAATTGAAGTGTATAGCTAATGTTATATGGTGTAACGTAGGATAATTTTTAAACGACTTAAAAAAATTTAACAAGCGGAGTCCGTGGCTTCGATGACGTTAAAACTAGGGACTAGGAGCGAAGCGAGGATGAGTTGCTAGTATTGTATATATTTATTATTATTTATATTTATTTTCAGAAATATACATTTATATCCATTATAACAACATATTGCAGCTCCATCAATTTTTCTTTTCAACATACAGATCTATATCTTATATTCCAAGATCCCACTGCATGATTCTGCAGGTACGCGTTTTTTTGATTAAATTAATTTTAAATGAATGTTGAGGAAGCATTCAATGGATTAGCGACAGGTTGCCAGTAAAAAGTTGGCCGCAATTACCTGTAATTAATTCATGTATAATCCATTTTCTGGTGTAAATTGCAGTTATATGTTTTTTTAATCAATTTTACGTAATTTTAAAGGAAATGATGTAAAGAATAGAAAAAAAAATGGTTGCCAGCTCCCAGTCAGCCGCAACGTTAGGGTTGCCAGGTGTAAACAGGTATATTATTGTTAGTTATTTACAATCATTTGTTTTTTTAAAAATAAATATTACAAAATTAAGTTTTATATTACCTGTTCACGAAAATGCATGGTTGCCAGTTAAAAAATGGCCGCAACCAGAGGTTTCCATGCTTTCTTTTAATCAACGATTATTCCTCCAGGTAAGTGTGAGTGCAAAAGAATGGATTGTTACGTGATGTAAACAAGAGTACAATGTAGTGTAGATGTAAATCTAGTATTTTTCTTTCATGAAAATAATTTCGCGTGACTAAAGAACAATTTTTATTGAAAAAGTGGTCTACGAAATCTTTGAAGCACTTCGATGATGCTTTATTTGTTCATTCAATGTTCATGTATTAGGTACATTTTCGTTTTTTTTTAATGTAGAACTAGTTACTTTCTTTTTATAATAAAATCTTATCAATAATATCGTACTTAAATCGTAATAATTAAAGCAAAATAATAAATATTAGTCAATCAGCGTAATGGAACATAAAATAAATATTTAAAAACTAAAAAAAATTTTTTTTACAAATTATGTACCTGCTACATAATTTACTCATTTTAAATCTTACAATTGTTCAAATATTTAATATTTTTCCTTAATTTTCTGTACTTAACTAGAACATTGAACATTGTTCTTTATTTATGTAGGTTGATCTTTAGTGTAGGTATTTCATTACAGCAAGTAAGCTGTTTATAATATTAAGTTTTATTTTGTTTAGGGCTTGGCACCGACTTCAAATCTATCAATAGGTAGCACATATAAATAATAGTAATTTATGAATATTAAAGGTATTAGGTTTGCATAAGATATGTATGAAATTTAATCTTTATTAATTTATTTTAAACTTTTTAGTTTTGGAAGTCGGTTTTGGAAAAGTAGTTTACTAATTTTATTTTTTACATTTCAGTGTCTGTAATAGGTTGTTCTGTAAACTACAGTAGGATTTTTCTAGATTACATCAAGTAAACTATAACATTTTGTTGCTTTTAATTGTCATATATTAAATACATAGTATCTACAAATCGTGCCGCGTGCCTCAAACAATATAAATCCCAAGAAACGGGAACGGAATAATAATATATAAACAACGTAAATGAAAACTCATATAAAAGTACACATACTAAAATTACATCATCCACGTAAACAAACAAAAATGTTCATAAAATGAAAACTATTGGGCAAAACTATGTTAAATATAATATTATATTGTTAATATTTGTACAATTGTAAGATTTAGAATAAGTAAATTATGTAGTAGGTACATAATTTGTATAAAAAATTGTTTTCTTAGGTTTACGCGAATGTTTGACATTATAAATGAAACTATCTTTTCGGATTTCGTCGCGGATTTATTATGATTTTTGTTTTGAACCAAAAATCATAATAAATCCGCGACAAAATCCGAAAAGATAGTTTCATTTATAATAATAAAAAAATTGTTTTTCATTTTTTCAATATTTATTTTATATTCCATTACGCTGATATACTAATATTTATTATTTTGATTTAATTATTACGATTTAAGTACAATATTATTGATAGGATTTTATTATAAAAAGAAATTAACTAGTTCTTCATTAAAAAAAACGAAAATTTACCTAATACATGAACATTGAATGAACAAATAAAGCATCATCGAAGTGCTTCAAAGATTTCGTAGGCCACTTTTTCAATAAAAATTGTTCTTTTGTCACGCGAAATTATTTTCATGAAAGAAAAATACTAGATTTACATCTACACTACATTGTACTCTTGTTTACATCACGTAACAATCCATTATTTTGCACTCACACTTACCTGGAGGAATAATCGTTGATTAAAAGAAAGCATGGAAACCTCTGGTTGCGGCCATTTTTTAACTGGCAACCATGCATTATCGTGAACAGGTAATATAAAACTTAATTTTGTAATATTTATTTTAAAAAAAACAAATGATTGTAAATAACTAACAATAATATACCTGTTTACACCTGGCAACCCTAACGTTGCGGCTGACTGGGAGCTGGCAACCATTTTTTTTTCTATTCTTTACATCATTTCCTTTAAAATTACGTTAAATTGATTAAAAAAACATATAGCTGCAATTTACACCAGAAAATGGATTATACATGAATTAATTACAGGTAATTGCGGCCAACTTTTTACTGGCAACCTGTCGCTAATCCATTGAATGCTTCCTCAACATTCATTTAAAATTAATTTAATCAAAAAAACGCGTACCTGCAGAATCATGCAGTGGGATCTTAGACCATTACTTATAATATTAATGTTGAATTTAAAACAAAACAAGACTTATTTTTATACAGAAAAGTGGTGCAATCTGTGATTGCATAATAACTAATAAGTAATATTTCACAATACTCAATGTATGTTATAATTTTATATTTGTTAAATAAAAATAACTGTGAAAATTATAATATAAAAATAAATAAAAAATGCAAATGCAAAAAGTGGGTTCAATTTTGGGTATCATATTATCTCTGATATTTTAATGTGCAAAGCATTTCCAACATATAATTATTACTTGTCAGATGGTATGGTGATGAAAAATAGTAAAAAAAAACTGCATATGAGATACTAATTCTTAAGAGAACTTGGTAAGTTCTTAAGAGAAATGTGTGGTCGGACAAACCTCACTTGGCTAGCATGGTCGACTGGCATGATCTGCCTCATATATAAGTTACCGGCTTGAACCGGATTAAATTGAGCTAAGTACAGTTAAAATAAATAAAATAATAGATTTTACTACTAATATTAAAATACAATATGTAGGTACAATATGTAAGTAAAAAAGCTTAAAAAACCTAAGTAAAAAATATGTTGGGACATTATTAAACACAGCACTGTATAGTTCCATGGTAATGGTAAGCTACAAGGCCTATGTTATGGATACCAGATAATTTATATACACTACACATACATAATATTATATAATATAATAACTTTAAATACATACATATTATAAATACGATGACAAGTACAAATGTTTGTGCTCAACAAGTAAATGCCTTCATGGCAAATCCATGACTACTGGTGCAGGAAGTAGGATCACTACTAGCCAAATGTGTCATTGACATTTTGGGTAATAAATAAATTTCAATTATCAAACCAAACTTGGAATAAGGTCAAATTAGTAAAAAATTAGTATTAGTAGTATAGACTTTAATTTTTTTTATTGAATGATTAGCAATCACATCATTGGCATATGAGCAAAAATTTTCAAAATAATTTAAATATTCTAGAAATTAATCCACTCCTTGCAATAAGTATTTATATATATGTATATATAATATATAAGCGAGCATTAATGTATATTTTTAGTCTAATTCATACTAGTACTTTATATGGAAGTAATAATGTGTATCATATATTCAAATTGAAATAAAGCTAGTGTAAGAAAACAATTTAAATTTAAAAAAAATTATATGAGAATGAAGCAGCATTATCATGAGGCACTTTTTACCTAGTGTAACAACTTTATTGATATATTTATTATTCTATTTAAAAAAAATATGATGATTATAGTAATAATTCAATTTACAAAAGATTACTCCAGAAGGAGTTTGCAATATGTTGCTTCCACATAATATCACTTTACCTATCTATTTCATCTATCGCTGCCATTGCATTAATTTTAATTTAACACTATGTTACTTACACATAGAAAAAGTATAAAAATTTAATTTAAAATAAGCCCTATAAATTGCTACATTGGGAGTTATACAAAAGATTGCAGTAACATATTTATAAAAAACTATTAATTTCCACTAGAAATGTGAAATTTTAACACACTTTACACCAAACTTATTATTAATAAAGATTATTCATTTTCTTTGTGTATCATTATAAAATATTATTTGTAAAATAATCATTTATTTATTATTCAGCTATTACTATTATAGTTTTAATTATAAAGAAATGCTTTATTCATTTCATACATTTATAGGTTAAATCTAATACAAAAACAAATGACTGAAGAGGTTATGTTTAGTTATTCTAAAACTCGCTTTTAAGTTTCTGAAAACAGTGTTTTTCAGAAAAATATATGAACGTGCACGTATAAACTAGTATTAAAAAGATCTTCCATTTACTGCTTTTTAATAAAGGAGCAACAATTGCTAGTGATAAGGTTCATAAACAAACACTTTTAGGTTATGTCAATCTTACCTGCATTGAATCGGCACTGATGATTTCTGATCCAAATTTTTGTGCTAATTCAATACCTAATTTAGTTTTTCCTGTCCCAGTAGCTCCTAAAATAATAATCATGGGGATTTTACACGATAACACAGACCTTAGAGCCATAGTACGATTTGCAACACACTTCACTCACTGCACTAACTTCACTTATGTTTTGACAGCTCGAGTAGTACACGTTCCATTATTAGAAAAGGTCGTCAGTCATAAAGCCAAATCGTAGTTTTACGTGAAGTTACATTTGTCACGTGTTTGCATTTGTTTTGATAGTTATTACGCATCTAATGAATGCTATTTGCAATATATTTCTACTTGGTATTACTTGTGAAGAAAAGTTGTTTCGTTTATTTCTATGAAGAAATTTTTGTTCTTATATATTGTAATGTAAGTATTAATAACCAAAGTAGATTCTAATAATTTTATCGAACTAATTCTTTAGTATGATATTAGTATTGTTTATTAAATTTTTATTTTTATTTCATTTACTACATTTAAAAGTTATTGTTGTTTGTAATATATACATATTGGTTTTAACTTTATTAATAATTTCATTAATAGTTATACTAAGGATTCTTAATTTTATTTTTGTAACTATGCTTTTTAAAAAACTAAAAATAAAGGTTAAGATGAGGAGGTGAATAAATAAAAATCAAATGTATTTTTTTTTTCAGCCGAACTTAGCAGAGTTTAGGAAGCAGCACCCCAACTGTACCACCCAGGTACAAAAAATCACAGAATCTTAACGTCAAATTGGTTATCCCCCAGAAATATACCAAAAAAGTATAAAAATCACAATCTAGCCAACTGTTTCCGAGCTCTGCGCAATCCGACTTACCATTTATTTCCATATTTAATGATTATCTTAAGGTTTTGATACACATAATTAAGGAACAAAAACCAAAAAACTTTTCTTTCTCCACATTATAATAGTATCCAAAAAAACTCAAGACGTGGTAAGTACGTGTGTTTCTGTAATTTAAAACGCCGCTTCAAAAATTGCAAAGTGCAATATTAATGTTAGGCGGAATCTATTTTGCATCCTGCATTCTCTGTAGCGGCGTACAGCAACCGTCGCCTGCGAATCGCGGGGAATCCCACCGACGTTGCCGACATTTTGACAATCAAACTCATCGATCTAAAACTATAAAGCCGGTTTCGTTCCGCAGACAACGGTTAGATGTTCTACCTTACATAGGATACTATACAAAGAAAAAGTAATAAAAATTAAACTACAACATGACTTAATCATCCCAACCTTATTTATAAAATATACAAATCAATGTTGCTATGCAATTTTTTATCTTATTTATATTTTCCTTTTGGCAGTGGTGGAAATGTGCCTTGTCACAAATTATGTGCATTGCTTTTGCTTTAATTATCTCGATCTGTCTACCGATTATAAAGCTGTCATTTCTTATTATTAAACGATTAACATACTGACTTTTCCTTATGTAAGCGCTATGTTCCTTTAAACACTGTATGAAAACCAATGTTAGTTTGAAATAACTAAATCATTATTATCTTTATTATTTATGTCAAGATTAACAAAAAAATTAAATGCAGGTACAACATTCGAGAATGACTCTCAAGTTATGAAAAAAAAAACAATTACTAGAAAAAAAAACTTTTTTATAAAAAAGATGACATACGTCTATGATCTAGTTCCTATTATGTACATTATACGCCTAGTGGAAGATAAACTGCAAATCTTTAACACGATAAATATAAACCTCCTCGTGTTCTACTACTTATAAGAACAACGCTATATTCCTACATTAATATTTCTCACAAAAAAATATTTCTTGCAACTAATTCGAGTATAAACCTAACATTATCTATATATGTACATAGCAAGGCACATTCCGCACACAATTAAAGCCTTTACGTACTGTTTGACCATGTTATTGATAAAAAACATCAACCTTTGTAAAGCCTGGCCAGAAAAAAACACTGCCCTTATAATCTATGCCACATCCTGGCCTAAAATACTTCCTAGCCAGACTTTCACTTGTATCGTAAATCGTAACTAACGCGAGTACATCACTAACTTACTGCCATAAAATATAATATAATAATAATGAAAATGCAAAATTTTCTATTAGTAGGTACTATGAGGAACTATTTTGTGGTTATTTTTATGTTAGAGCCCAATACGGGCGAACTGTAATCGTAGGTTTTGATGTTATTATCAAAATACACAGTCTATTTACTCATGAACGGACACAAGTCACTGAGATTATTCTATTCACTGAACGTTAGACAACTTAAAATTTAAAAATCCATTTCATTGCGTCCATATATCCCATGTAGATAAAATAAAATTCTAGTATTAATTATGATACACGTACAATAATGATGCAATGAGTGCAAATTTAATCAACTTCTAAAGCGCGCACTAATCGTTTTCGATTGTTCACATTTGCTTTTTTAATCTGTGGCAGTCTAAAACAATTAGACTTGCGCTATTTTATTACATATTTATACTATATTATAATAGCTATGTGTTATGAAATGCATTTTATATAAGTGCAATTTATATTAAAAATAATTAGTTAGCTCAATAATGGTCCAAAATGCTGAGTAATTCACAATGATGGTATGTTAAAATAGTGATTCGAAGATAATCGTTTGTCTAAATATTTAAAAAAAACAATAAGTGTTAAAATTTACAAAATAACAAAAACACTACAAAAAACCGTAAGCGAGCTAATCTAAGTGTCAATTATTAGCAACAATAGTAAAGTTAAGACAATATTGATATCACTACCCTGCTCTCGATTTTCGAAGTCGAGACGCGGGAAAAGAAAATCCTAAAATAAACGGGGCCGAAAACATATATAATGGCCAGCGCCTCTAGAACTTTCCGAAGCCAACAACAACCTTATGCCATCCTAACTAATAAATTCACTCTACCAATCTTATTTACAGGTTTAACGAAGTCGACTTATCGTTATTCAAGGTCCAGTAAAAATCCCAATCGTCGAAACTTAAAATGTAATGATGTTAGGATCAAATGTAATGTATTATGTCAACTATTTATTATTTAAATTGATAATTTAAAAATATTTCAGAGGTAAAACCAGTCTACTAGTTCACGAAGCAGTCTGTAACTATTTAAGAGGTTTACTGTGACCTATGTATAAACAGTTTTATGGCTCACTTTGGCACTGCAAAACGTTTGAGCAAACCAAACCGGCTATTTTATACATTAGTTATGCCGCTATATTACGCACAATACCCAGAAGCAGAGTAAGCCGTAAAAGCTGATAATTGAAAACAACAATATGACTTCGTTCGAAGACATCGGAACGGCCCGTCGCCGTCCTGGAGTGTCATACACGACTTAGAAAGTCAACAGTCCTTAGACTCGATCAAACGTTACCAAACATCCGCATTACATACATCGTTCAGTAAGTGCGAGAGCGGGCTAGCATCGCACGAAGTTTTTTCAGCTTGGCCTGTAGTTTGTTTTGTTGTTTTTTGAGATACTCCTTTTCGAGCTCCTCTTCCCGCAGTTTGCGACAAAGGGCGGCTGCTTCTCGTAGAATAACTACTTTGGGCGCTCGCTCCTTGTCTCTAGTTGCTGGGATTTGCTTTTTAAGTTCATCGAAGAGGTTTTTCAAGCCGATGCGTCTCAAACGTTCCATGTCATTGTGTATGGATCGGCGTTCGATTTCTGGGGATTCTGCTTCGGAGTCCGTATCGGTGTTTGAACGACCACGTCTTCCGGGACCTCTCCGCCGGCGAGGCACTGAGGCTGCTGGTATCGTAGCTGGTGGTATTAATCGCTTTCTAGCGGGCGGTCTTGTTATAACGTTTTCAACTGTATTTAGTATGTGATGCCGCTCTTGGATGGTAGGTGTTCGCGGCAAGGAATCTACGCGTAGTTGGGTTGTTGTTGCCAATGGTTGATGGGTTGTCCCAACAGAAACCACATCGATTTCCTCCTCTGTAACAAAAGAGATATAATTTAGAAAAACTCCCTAATAAAGTTCAAAATTGTCATATTTACTATATTTTTTATTATTTGATTAAAAATCAAATTAACAAATAAAACCCGCGTAAAACATTACATATTGAACACTTTCATTCATAGCATTCATTACGTTCATCACCATAAAAGGCGGGCGATTGTCATAGCGCCTATACAGATAGATGTAGCTGAGGATGCGATTGCAGTATTCAGGTGGTGGGTGGAGAAGGGGGGAGGGCGTCGACCCCGTCGTACTACCGCAGCGTCTGTCGACATCGATCCAGACGCCTGACGTCACGGCTATTCGCGCCAAAACTAGAGCGCGTGCGCGGTTTTGCCGCAGCGTCCACTCTCAATGGACGTTCGGATATCAACCGGTGGAAACGGTTTCCGGCGACGCTTTTAAAGTATTGTATTAGGTGTTACACATTTATTGGGGGACATTTCGCACGGAATTAAGCTAAATTCTAATATAATTATAAATAATGGGAAATATTTTTATTTTTTTTTCTTTAAAAAACTTAGAAAATAAAACTTAGATTGCAAACACATAGACGTACATAATTTTTAAAAAATGTGGAAGACGTACGGAGTTGGTGGCGTCAATAGTAACTGCCTCAACACGGGCGCCTTCCTAATATAATCTACCTGCCTTTTCTAGAGCAAAGACCATTGGGCCAGAACTCCCAAATGAGCAGGAAAACAATAATGTTAATCATACTTAGACAAACTATAGTAATACTTAAGGTAATTCTATACCAACGGAAACTCGGCCTAAATTCCGCGCGATTTTGCAATGATCGCAATGCAGCGAAAATACTGTCGAGTGCGACATAAAAGCGACATTGTATTTCTATGAATGAGTGAGGCGAGTAAGTAGGTATAGGTAAGGAAAGGCGTATTCGACTACAGAAGTAATAGAGTAGTCTTGCGGCTGTCACATTTATTGTGCCATATGTTTCGTATAAGCCGTCGAAAGCATTACATTATCCAGTTATACGAGGAATAATTATGTCAGCGGTACATTGTGATTAAAGCCGCCCGACTCGGCCCCGTTTTAACTAGGCATCATTAATCGCCGGCCGAGAATTTCTGATTACATCCTAACTACTGAAAATAGAAACAAGTTACGTGGGCAGCTGTTCGATTACAAAATGGTACGCGTTTCAGGGACGTCCGTGTAATTTGCAACTACGCAGTACGAAAAAACGCATAATCGACCAAAGTGACGATAAATTTACACACCAACGCAAACTTTTTATTCGATTTCCGCATAGTTACGCGGACGCTTATCGCCGTGGCGCGTCGATCTAATTCCGTACCGCGTATCGGCGCCTGTCGTCAAACACAGCTCACATGACGTCTAAATGTAGGCGTGTAGGATCTATTGTACAAGGGGTCGATTTTCACTTGACGATTTTCTCTTTCTCTGGCGCCGACGCGATTAACGGACGCTTGAGAGTATTTGTTTCAGCTCTGCGTGTAAGCGATACGCCCCGTATTGTGCGCCGGGCTCGGTCTAGTGCATATCTATTATATCGACATCACTCGAGACACGGCTCTATGATCTGCCGCCGTTCCAATTTTAAACCTTACTACAGATAATCCGCTTTTTATTGTCTGCCGACATCCGAACGCGGTAAAAACTGCTAACTCTAAGACGGGCGTCTTATTACAGTATCTTTGTATCTATTCAGAATATAGTCCGCGGGAACGTCGAAATCTAAATTTAAGTTTACAGTTACGGTTTCGTTCATAAAATGTATCTTTTTTATGTCTAGTATTTCGACTCGAGATTAGGAGATAAAAGTCAAAATAAAAGTGATATACAATCAGCTGAAATAGCTCGTCTTGTACAAGCTCTCCCACTTGAAATGGTTAGTCACAATTTCTAGGTACCGTCTGTCTTGCCGTGAGAAATACAATGAGTCATAGATTCGCAGTTAACCATACCGTATGCCGCGAGACACCGTAGAGCGAACTGAATTAGGTAGTTTCAACAGTTCTGAACTTACTAGTAGGTACAATTAATGAGACGTAATTTAGAGTACAAAAGATGTACATTGTACCAGATATATCAACACAACTTCTTTAATTATTATTTAACTCTTAACAAAACCAAATGTTTGCAAACAACATCATTCCAATTACGTCGCGACGAACTTTACTCAAGTTTTATTTTAAGGAGACTAACGAATCTATGGAGTAGTAACACATATTCATTATTTTTTTACAATGTTGAGATACTTTATTATTGGAAGTGTTCTTATTATATTTGTATGGGATTAAAATTGGCACTTCTGCTACTAATTAAAATTTAAAGTGAACATTTGTACGAAATTTCG
The DNA here is from genome assembly GCA_905231865.2 of Boloria selene. NCBI lineage: Eukaryota > Metazoa > Arthropoda > Insecta > Lepidoptera > Nymphalidae > Boloria > Boloria selene. The sequence continues at coordinate 2,809,229 of HG993145.1, forward strand.
AAATGTCTCCGAAACAATTTATGCTGCAGCGTAAATTATACTCGTGTAGGAAATGTCTATAGGGAAAGTTCGCGATCTCTGAGATTGTTTAATTAAGCGAGCTTGGCGATTGGCGTTAACGTCCATTTCGCAGAATTTAATGGGTAAAATCTCCCCTAACAATGTGGAAAATGCCATTATAAGTTCTCAATGATCTCAAGTTACGCAAGTTCCGACATAACGGCGATTAAGGGTTGCATTTGCGATATAATTTTTCAGTTGTATATTTGAATTATTGTACGTCAGAACTGTTGAAAGTGTAATTAATACAAGGGTTGTTTTGACGCCGTCATGCTATCCCGAATGGAACGCAACACAATGATGTCGTCAGGTGTGACCTGTTAATGCAGAGGCCACACGCTCCGCTGCCCACGATCCGAGGCCAAGTTCACTGGCATTTGAGAGCGATAATTAAAAATTATCGTGACGTGCTCGCGACTCACGCCATCTTATACAGGCTGTTTGATAAAGCCGCAATGTTTGAAAAAACTTATTCAAGAGCTGCATAGATGCTTAATGGGTTTGTACTGAAGACAGGTACAAGGAAATGACGTTGCGTTTTTTATAGTAAAGCTAAAACATATTTTATAAGCTCTAATTGTATTGATTATCGTCTTAATAAAATGTATATATTTCGTAACAACGACGATAAAATATCTTCAGAATTGATAAAAAGATTATGATAAAAACAAAAAAAATATTAGCCTTGAATGTTATTATAGTTATCTAATTGAATTTATGTAACGAATGATTTGACACATAAATATCAACCTGTAGATGAATCTTGTAGGATATCCATGGAGCCGATACTAATTAGAATAAGAGGCCGCGCGAGTTTCTAAACCGTTGTTCATAATTTTTATAGGAAACATCACCAATTATCTTTTTTTTTAACGTTTCAAACGGAAACTTCTTATAGTTAATTAAAAGATAAGTTAAATTATAGCTTCCTCGACGTCGATAAACCTAAACGGCTACTCATAAGGCAGTCACCCGTCACTCAGTCGGAATGGTTAGTGTGTCCGCCCATATAAGTACGCAAGGGAACTTTTAAACCGGCCTACATACAGACGATTAGGTATTTCTGGCGCATTACGCAACCAAGAAAAGTCGGTCATCACTGTTGTGGTAACCACTCGAGTTTGGGTGCCAGCTATAATAGGCAGTGGTAATTTATGGCGGATCGATTGGTTTAGTGCGACCTTGACGAGTTTCGTACGGAAGTTCATGGACGTGCGTGTGCGTAAAAAACTGCTGTTTCGATGGGCCAGTAAAACATTCATAGGCGGAAGAATCGAAATGAACGTACGAAATGAATTAATACTTTTATAACAAGAATAATATGAAACAAATTTCTAAATGGTGTTGATATTAAAAATTTTCGCATTTTGATAGTAACAATTGTAATTGTTTAAGGTTATGCAAATATGTGACCAAACGCAATAATGACGACATTTGCATGCATAATCTAATCAACTATCGTCAAATTAAATTATTTTAATACTACGCCTAACATTGACCTATCTAAATGTCACGGTATGTAATAGTCAAGCAAACCAGCTCTTTCATCTAATTGATCGACGTCAATATTTCCGGATTTTTAAAAACTGGTTAGGGCTTGGCCCTATCTTCATTTTTGTTGTATTTCCGAACATCACACACATTGCGTTATGTAAAATTATAATTTTCGATATTCATAGAATATAATAAAATGTTGACGACATTTAAAGAACATACATATTCAAATTATTTAACGGAATTATCGGTACTTTATAGAACTGTATTAATGGAATAACTAAATGTTAATTGCATTTTTGCTTATACCATAATTTATTCAAACGTTTTGCATATTATACATACAAGTTACTTGAAGTTCAAAGTAACTAAATTCGAGGAAAATTACCTAAAACGTAAATAAACTCAAGTACGTCCCACAATCAAACAATGCCGAGGTGCTAAAGGTTGTACCAGATCAATCGATGAGTCGCGAAGGACAAAACTAATGTAGGTATACGACGAACGGAAAAAATCGTGAACATTTTAATAATAATTTATTAAAAAACTAAAATTGGGGAGATCAAGGTGAAATCGTATACTATCTTGTTACTGTGGCGGTTTATCAGAAGTTACTATACTTAAGACCTTTTTCGTGATAAGACAATACAAATTTATGTTAGTGTGACACGTTGTAATATTGTTATCGGCATTGATAGTTGATTCACGAAGGCCGCGCGGACGCTTATAAAGCTGTATCTTCACTGAAATAATTTTGATACTTATGTGCTATATACATTTATTCAGATTTTTCTACATAAATGTATAACAAACTTCACTAGCGTTAATAATATCAATATTTATGTAAACGCTATTCATATTTTATCAGAAATTTCTATCTACAATCATATAGTGACCCAGTATTTCAAACATCTCGAACACGAATCTAGTTATCTACAGGCTGAGTTTCGAATATCTCAGTTGTACGATAACTACAAGGTCACTTCCACTACATAACTTCGTATCTACATTTTTACATATAAATGTAATAACGGCCGAGGCGTGGTGAATAAACTTATCAGAGCTAGGCGACAATAAAGTAGCAAATTAAAGTTTTTGTTCGTGTTACAGCCGTAAATCAAATAAAAACGACACACACTAGGAATTTGTCACAGTGCAGTGCCTATATTTGCTTGAACGTCTGTGTTTAGAAGTATGGCAATAAATGCGTTAATAATCGAAATATTAAATAATGTTTTATTGCAAAAATATGTCATTTGGAACGAATAATAGAATACACACGACTATGTGCGACTAGTAACAGAGTTAGAAGTAGGTTCAGCGCTAAGTAACACAATATTTAGGTCGCAGCTTGAAATACCTAATGTTACCGTTCAAATTGCCTTTTAACTACACGCCCGAGGCCATTTATTACGTTTTGCAATTTATGAAATATAAAATCCTATAAACCAACCGGCTGGTCAAACCATATCAACATTGTCTAATCAGAATTGGACGAGTATACGTACAGCCTATTTCTTGCTACATGCTAGGAGATAGATAACATACCGCCACGAATAGTGTGAATTCAATCGTACTTGCAGACAAGTTGCAACACGATAAAAATAGTTATATATATAAATATGATCAGCTTTGAAATAGTTGACATAAAAACTGTGCAGTTTAATTCAATATTGCAATAGGAATTTATGTGGCCGCTGATTGATACAGTTAGAGACAGAACCGGATCTTTTGGTCCGAATCGCCATAAAGGAACTCATAAGCTGCTCTACTTAAATCACCTACTTAGTGAATGAGAGTTTAAATGTCATAAATCACGTTTGCGAACGCGCAATTTATCAAGATAATGTGCGGGTCAAAAGCACCTAGCTAGCTTATCAGTCCAGAGTTTATTAGGTTACTCGCGTTTATAACTACGCGGCGTTGTGAAACCTTAACAAAACTTTACGGTTTCAAATAAAAGCGACATAAAACCTGTCAAAAGAATAGACCGATGCGTCTACGTTAGAACGTGAAACAATAAACGTGATTTATTATTGTACACCCGGTAACTAGAACACAGTAAAGTTTAAATAATTTAACAAATCAGTACTGTATATTAATAAAAAAAAATATAAAAAAATCACTTTACTGTGAGGCGGGAAAACACTGCGCATGTGCAAAACTTCCCGCGCTACTCGCTAGTCTGTCGTTCCAGTTTTAATCGATATTCGTAAAGAATCGTAATTACCGAGTTTAATGGATGTTTCTGAGTTATAGACGTCTATCAAATTGTCATCCGGCCGGACTAGACGCGGGAGTACCGTCTCAAACCGGTCCGGCGAGCCGCGAGCTCCACTTCAATGAGATTCCATTTCATTCCGTTGCATTCTTATACGAATAACGGGGTGCAGTAGAGGTACGCCAGCAATTCACGATTTATTTATAAGTAATTAGAAATTCGATTAAAAAGTAGGATAAAAACTATAGATGGGTAAACTTATATAGAACGTTAATCAATCAATTTGCGACCTTACTAGGAGCTATCAGTGATATAGTGCAGAAACGATTAAACACAATGTAGTTATATTGTTCGTAATACATGTTTAGATTGCATTCATAATATATAAATAAATGTAACGCATATTAAATGGAGTTCGTTACTGTTTCAATACGTCCTTCAAATTATAAATTAATTAATTGATTTTCGTTAGCAACAATGTCTTGATGTTACTTACTATGTTGGATTGAACTTCAATTATAAAAACTTAAGTTTTAAATTAATCCTTAATTCGATTTCTAATCCGCCACTCGAATGAATTGAATCGATAGATATGAACTTTGAAGCGCGTTCATCATTTTTATTAGGCGTCCAGACTGCGAGGATGTTAACCTTAACCCGAGGATGATGCGTCAATGTCGGGACGTCCTGATCGTTCTACGACCTCGGGACCCTGGGAAGGACGACGCTAAGGATTTGGGAAAAATACGAAATCGGAAAAATAAGGCTAGATGAGTGTCTCAAAGGTAACTGAACAGTTGTATCAAATTTATCATTCAACTTTGCGTAATCGTAACCTTCAATTTATCATAGTAAGAATATGTCATCCTATCAAACAAGCCTAATTTCTTTAGACTACATGTAATGTTTAATTCAACTTGGATAAGATTGACCTACAGTCCCAGAGGTATAAAACCAAGGTATGTTTAGAAGTAATTAGCTGTCATGTGGATGAGACATTAAGGTTGAGACGTTCAAGGTCGCGAAGGTTCCGGAAGCGGGTGCGTCTAGACAGGGGAGGGTTGCGTCGGTCGATACGCAGTTTCCCGCGCTTGACGCGACGCCTGCGTCCTACGACTCGCGTCCATCTTGTCAGTGTTCTTAAACTTAATTACTCATTTATAAGAACTTTTTAAAGTAAAAACCGCGGCGGTAACAATTTAAAAAGCCTTTTATTTAAGTCGGAATATAATTTAATATTAAAATATTATATAAAAGTATTTAAAAAGTTGTCAGAGAGTACAACTCAAAATAATGTTTAAAAGTCCGTTAAAACTAAATCGATATAAAATTTATACTCTATATATGTATAAAAATAAATAATAGTTAATTAAGTAATATTCAAGTAAGGCATAGTTTGATTCATCGCTGTCGATATATTGTGCGGATTTTCAATATAAGTCCCTGAAATGCCCGCTACATTTAAATTTTAAATCCGTCCGCCATCGTTCAAGATATTTAAACGATCGATTTAAATTTTATAACACCAATTCGGTCATGATCGCATTTTAAAAGTGTTACATTAGCGTAAAATATAAGAATATTACATTTTATAAGATGAAAATTAATGAAGTGTACTGACCTGATTCGCACGAGTCAGAGGGTGTTTGTACGCCGAGGTAGTCCATGTTATGTTGGCGGGCTAGGGTGTACGAGTGGTCAGCGGCGACGGCTGCGGAGTCTCTCAGTAGCCTCAGGGCAGTGCCTGCAACGTCTACTGCATGGCGGAACTGTGGGGGCTCGTCACCGTCCAGCGAGGGCGGAGTGTCCGGCCTAGGCGGAGATGTATCACGGCGCAGCAAACTCTGACCAGGGGTAGCAGTGATCAAATCCGAAGGAACGAACGTGTTGGATGGATGCTTCGAATCTATACATGAGCCTGCCCACATACAGTCATGATGCACGATGTTATCTTTATGCTGCTCCTCAGGTGTATCTATTATTCTCCAATCAATGTCATCCGGTTGTATGCTGTTGAAATCTGAAATCGGTCCCATGTCCATTCTGTCTGCGTCATATGGGAATTGAGTCCAGAAATCTGAAGAGTTCGTGAATTCTATGGACTCCTCATCCAGCGTCTCCCAGGAGTCGAACTGAAGTATGTGAGCGTCGTCGAGCATTATCGACATTTTTTATAACTAAAGCCTAACTAGTTTTAAAGCTAAGACGAACTCGTCGATATCACAGGGCCCTCTTATCACAAGGACGATGCGCGCAATGGGTTCCACGCACACCGTCTGTAACAAACGAAAAATTATTTTATTAAGTGCACCTTAGTAAAGAAATATTTAAATTATTAAAGATCGTTTAATAGTAGTACCTAATATTGCACTAAGTGTCCAGACTAGCACTGGTTTGAAAATATTAAGAAAGTCGAGAAAATTCAGCGCAAATATAAACACAAGGGGTGATGACCCCTCGTATTTACAAACAAATCTCGATTGTAAAGAAAGACAGTTAGCTATGAACTGGTCTGCTTGAAGCCCGAATGTCGACTGAAGTCTGGATACGAGTAACAACTGTTTTAAAGGGTACACTGGCCTTGAGGCAAATCCCAAATCAAACAATTACATATTGTCCTAACCACCCCCATTTTTTTAATTTTCTACCTGCGGGCAAGAGGATCCCATAAATTTGGCAAAGCACAAAATTTACTTTTGTTTACACGGTATAATGGCGCGAAACCAGTGTTTACTAATAATACGAATACAAATCGTCGTTTTCCCGCTATTTTGCATTTTCCTTAGCAGAGACATAATTATATGTCCATACATTACGTACGAGTATGTTACGTAGATAGTATTTCTGTTGAATCACAAACATCGTAAAATTGTATCGTGTACTACGTGTTGTATTTATAAAAAAAAATTAAACATTATTAACTTACTTTTGGAATATTCTAGTTCATACTATTATTTAAATAAAATCTCTTTTCCCCATTTTCTTCATAGAAAATAATAATTATAAATATTTCATCCAAGATTTTTTTATAGTTCATACAATACTACAAACACCTTAATTTTAAACCTAATTTAATTGTAAACCATTATTTTAGTAAACTAAAAATATGACTATTATTTTATGATTCCCTACATGTATATTAAATTCCAATTTTTTTAAACAACTATTTTCTCATAATAATAATAATAAATAGATTGTTCTTTTTAACTTTAAGTTAAATACGAATTAACTTCTACATTAATTTAATAAAATAAAATTTCACAGTAAAAAAATTTTTTCAAAAATATCAAATACTATTATAAATAATTATCATAAGTGTTACTTTAAGTGATAAAATTAAATTTACATAACTTTTAAATTAATCGCAAAATATTACTCAAACAATTAATACAAGAAAAATATTACAACTTTCAACTATAAAAACAACAATATTTTTATGAAAATATAGAATATAACTTTTCAATTTCGAAATACCCACGTAACAGTCTATATAATAATGTCAACTTAGCAATAAATAATATTTGATTATTGTTATTATACAGGAACTTAATGCATTGCTTCGAAAAAGTTAGGAATTTGGGTGCCGGCATTTCGCAGAATTGTACACTGAGCGCGGTTCGCAACCGGCAACGCCCCGCCATTCCGTAGTATAAGTATCTAAGTATCTACCCGTATTAATAAAACAGCAAGTAAACTTTTATATTTACCCTAAACAATTTCACAACACTTATAAAACAGATGAAATAGCACTCACCAGAAAGTTTGTGCAAAACGCGATCCGTGCCTACGCGGCCGGCGAATTACACAATTTTACACAAGATTCTTCAGAATCTTCGACAAAGTTTTTTCCGCACACACTGCGTGACACTCACTGAGAATATGCGGTTGGTTATACAGTGTAAATTAAATACGGTACTTCTTCCGAGACCTCCGATTGAGTTTGTTAAACACTGAAACATTATTCGGGTGCGGGCCGATTCTAAGGAGAGCCGCGCGTGCTTTTCGTGTGGCGCCGTGAACACGACTAGTTGGCGGCGCGCGAGGTAGCAAGCGAGTAGCGTTTGCCGGTTGTTCGCTGACGCGGCGTGCCCCCTCGCTTCCCCGCACCGGCTAATTTGATGCCATTCACGAATACTCTGAAAATACGCAGCGTCCTGCCTACCACTTGGACTCTACGATATCCCAGATCTTTCTTCTACACGTTGTAATTCTAATTTGAGAAGAATCACCAGTTATTGCGAAAGAACGAGCAGAGTTGTCCGGCGTCTCGCGGGGAAGAGGGGCGCTAAGAAGGAAATCAGCGCAGCGGCATTCGACACAGTATGGATGTGTGTGAAGTTGGTCGTACGGACGCGGTTTCTGTGGGTGGAAAATCGTGCTAGGTAGCTTCGTTTCTCACTCGGCCGCCGGCTCTCTGTGTAGAAGAGCGTGTGTCGCTTTGTTTTTTCGCAGCTGCCGATATCGAAGCCAGTCGGTCGACATTCCTAAGTTGGAGGCTTATGGCGCGAAGCAGAAATATTTGAGCGGTTCTGATGAATTACTACGTATTATTTATGACTGAACGTCTACACAAACAATTAGTCTTTACTCCAAAGAACTCCAAGAAAATGTAAACGTTAAATATGCGAAGGCTAAAATCATAAATCCTAACTAAATTATACCCTATAAATGTACGCTTATAGAAAAGCATATTTCTTCTATTTAATATCTTTAATATACCTATTTGTTGAAAAATATTCTCTAATATGTACATACTCATTATGAATGAAATAAAGACTACGTACCGCATAAAATATATAGGCACTTGAATGAATAATTTATTTAAATTAACGTAATTTATTTACATAAATTTTCGATATAATTTTTTATCCGACTATTTATAAGACACAAAAAGCAATTTAATTTAAAATATATCATATTTATATACGTATTTAAAAGTTGCAGAAGTAACGGAAAAAAAACATTTATCCTATATTATTATAATCTATGTGTGCACCCAATCCTACTCTCCCGCCTTAAAGGTCATTCACCCCGGACTCCTCGCGTTGCATTCCCGCTGAAATTAAAAAAACTTGTTGACATTGCAAATATTACGAGTTACGACTAAAGTTACTTATTTCAAAATTTATGTGAATGCCAAGATTAATGGAGATCGATTTTTAAAGTTTAAGCGTGAGTTATTTTTATGTACGTTTATTAATATAGGTAATTCAAATATGTATTTAGATTAATAAATAAGTTAAAACATCGACCAAAGGGTTCGCGAGGAAATCAGTAAAGTTACGACTAGAATGTTTATACTGAATTGTAGGAATTCATTATTCAATTAAATATGTGTACAGAAGTGTGTTAACATTAATAATTAATAAATTTTGTTTAATTTTTACATTAAATATCTACTTATTGGGTAAAATATGTGGTTTTGAATACTGATTTTATAATCATATATTTACGTAACCGTGAAATTGGCTTCAAGGTTTTCTTAATAATATCTTAATAATATAGTAACATCATTAGGAAAAAGTAATGTTGTGCGTAATACTCGTAGCATTTAATATGAGTTATCATCTAGTAATCGATTATAGTTTAGTTTACACTATAGTCTGTACAGTTCATGATATTTTAACATACTAACAGACGTCCAAATTATTTAGAAATTAATATAAATTGCCTTTTTAAATTATTCATTTAGAATACCATATAATAGCTCGAATACTAATAATAAATGATACCTATATGTATTTTGTATTTTTACTAATCATTTAAGGAACTGAAGCCTATTCAGAATTAACTAGAATTTATTATAATGATTTGTATATAAATCGGACGAAATTAATCTTTATGAAAAACGTATTATTTCAATTAAATAAAGTACCGTTTTAACAAACTGATCTAAGCGGAAGCTTCTTATCCTATAAGGGAGAGCAGAGGGGTTCGGGACTACGCTACACTACGTTCTGCTGCATTGCGGATATAAGTGCTAGACTCGCATTTTATAAATACATATAAATAAAATAATATTAGATTATTTTTGAGAATTTATGATATGTAACATACTCTTGCATTGTAATATATTAATTTAATCTACTATCAAATGTATTTAAAATAAGTCCATATTTTTAAATATTAAATAAATATGGTTTTAGTTCATAAAATAACTATATAATAATAATAAATTTTAAAATTACATTCAAAGTTTTCAGATTTTGTATCTGACGCCATGTTATTACGTAATACGGCTGTGTAATCAAAAATAAATCCATAATTTGTTCGATGTTTTCACACAAGTATTCTTGCATTCAGGAACAGCAACTCATTTTTAAATTATAAACAATTATCAATAAGGTACATTCAAATTATCAGCGCATGTTTTTTTCAAAACCATCTGACATTAGACCACAGAGTAATAACGTCCTCTGCGTTTAGCGTTTTCGACCAACGAGGCGCGAAATATGGGAATGTAAAAATTTTAATGCATTTTTATTACACTTATCAATTAAATAAAAATTTGGTATTTTTAGTGGTTTATTAGCACTACAGAATCTAATTGAGACACTTTTCAGAAATAGATAAAATACCCTATTCGATTCGTTAAATACCTCACAAAAATTGTAAATTAAAAAAATACTAGTGTATTTCACATAAAATTCTTAGCATATTTTATCATAAACTGAAAAAAATACCGTTACATGATATTGTTTATCGAGATGTCGCAAAAAATATCCAACACCAATTTAGATTTCTCTGAAATCATTAAAGGTTCAAATGTGATTTATTGACTAAAATTTAAATTTAAACAAATATAATAAATATGATTACTTCATTATTATTATACCGGAAGTAGTAAGTCTCACATTCAACGAAATTAAAATAAATATGGCAGTTTTCTTGCTTAAGCAAGCCCTTACTAAACCATAGTGAAATTAGATCAAGCGCCCCAGTTACCGTAACCCTTTCAGTGAAAGTACCCTTCAATTAATTTCACATTCATTCGACCCTCCGACAAAAAATAGATGTGCAGGAACTGAAGTATACTATAGTAACTAGCTGACTTTGACAGACAATATCTTTCCTGGAGAGGATCTTCCACTATTTTAAACCTTATCCACCAAAACATAAGATGCCAGATTTAGTTATGATAATTAAAAAAACTTATTGTTATTTAGAAAGGGTTGGACCCGTCATAATCCGCTCATCTTTTCCCGTTTAGGGTTGGCGATTACGTACGTCACATGGCGTTTGACAAATAAGATGTTTTATTATGACAGGTCAACTTGACTGCAATTTGATTTTATTAGGTCAAATTTACCTGTTGTAAATTCGGATTTTATTGGGGAGTAAAGTTATTTAATAGGGTAATAATTTTAAGATCTCGAATAAGAGTTGTTTAATAGATATACAGCATAACACAATTGCTTGCATACATGTTAAGCACAAACATTTATGTTTAAATTATTGTGCTGTATATAATATAGGTACGTATATATATAAGATAACGTGGTTAATAGGTAAATAGGTTTCCAGGTAACCCAAAGTCGACGTAAAGCATCCAGCATTAAATAATAATATTATTAAAGTTTTGAATTAGCATTTATGTAAAATACCAAAAATTATAAATACATTTATACGTGTACAATCTGTACATACATAAAGAAGTTATAAAAAACATCAATATTAATACCGAATAAGGTTTTGAAAAGTAAAATATGGTTACAATAAATCGACTTGTTTATAATGAATCGCAAATTCTAATATTACGTTAACTTTGCGATTTTAAAGTGTTAACGACCTCATAGGCGGCCATTTTTCAAGCAATTACGATGTAAGTATGTACTTGATAAACAATCCTTTGACCTTTTACACAAAGGCCTTCATTTAAGTTATATCAAATAATTTGAATTCAAAAGTTTAGGCGTGATTACTTCGCTATTACTAGGTATATCATGTAAAGTACCTACGGACTACGCATTATCGAACCTTGAACCTTACATTAGCTAAATAATGTTTACAAGAAATTTAAATGTCTCTCGACTTTACGAGAATCGTTTTCCAAATTAAACTAGTCAGTTTTATTTCGTACGTTTTTTTCTAGTTACCAAATAAGTAAGTAATAACACCTCCGTCAGATTATAGCCTAAGTTTTTATAGATGAAAATAAATCAAAATGTAACTGATATGTTACTTTATTAGCTTCTTTTGTAGTAGGAATGTATGGACAAACACGTTTAATATTATGATTGATTGAAAATTATTAATATGGATATTCTTAGTTGCAAATACAAAAATTGTCTATATAAACCTATCTTAAACAAAAGTGTCACGAAATCTTTGATAGATAATTACTATTACGGAATAGGGACTTATTTAAAAAAAAACTTTTTTGTATTTTTGCAACATTTACAGGGGATTATCAGTTTACATAAATATCAGTTATTTTTATATACGAACGTATTTAAATAATTTGTCTAAAAGCCCATAAAACAGCAAAGTCTTAAATAATAATAATAACGAGTACCTAACCCTTATTAAATTTTAAATTCACATCCGCGTTTTACTTGTAAATTTAAATTTCTATGAAATAATATAAACATGGATGCATTTTATTTTTAAATAAACTGTATAAATCACGCCCTTGGCTTGGGGTGGCAACGGGCAATTTGTCGGTATTCTAAAGGGATTAACATCGTTATGTGTTAGAAAGTTACTAAGCCACTTTTTGTCGTTTTCCATGTTTATGAATGAATAGACAAATGCTTTATTTTAATATTCTATGGTCATGTCTATTAAAAAGGGGAAAACGTGTGCAAATATTATATAGGACCTATTATAATAACAAAAGTGCGGCTGTGGAGTAATCTACGCTTAGGTGCTAAACGGTACTAAGCACAACAATATAGCTTTTAACTAATAAATAATAAATGTCTTGGATAGTAATTTAATAGTATATATCTGTAGTTTTTCTGTTAAGACACAAGGATGCACCTACTTAGTACCAATAGGAAGACTTTATTATCTACAAACTCCCGTGTATCAATCAGATATCTAATAACAAGTCGTTCAATTACTCGTATCTCCAATTTCAATATGCAAGAATAAGGGTTTGGGTACACTATCGTTTAAGTAAGTCACGTATTGAAACACCTTGCATCGATTCCCACGCATGCATTTAATAGCAAAATAATACAGTTTCTCGTCAGTGCAATGTATATATACAATTTCTTAATTTTCATACCTTTTGTCAGTCAATCACGGTTGTGATACCCCACACCTGCTAATCCATGGGTAATGTTACGAAGAAAAGTTGAAATACGATATGATAATTTAGTTTACTAATTTTAGACACTCTAATGCACTACTTTACTTTACCAAATAATTAAACTAAAATATTGTCTCTATTATACATGTTTTTATAAATTAAATTATGTATTTTTTTTATTAATTCAAAAATAAACCTAAATATGAAAATAATAATTCCTCTATAACTTTAATATTATGAAAAAGTTATTTAATTTAAAAATATATATTGTGGCAATCCAATTTCACAAAACAAATCATTAAATTATTCATTTTTTTAAAATAGTCTCAAATGGTATACAGGATCAAGCAAGACTATAGGTACAACTAATAATATGGCTATTTTAATAATTATAATGTTCGATTAACTTGATATAAATTATATAATAATTATTTATAACCCGTAAATAATTATCATCTTCATTGTACAGACTACTCTGATACAGATAACACAAAAGATGTAATTCAACCATGCCCAATTATCTACCTGGTTACTGACAAAAGATAGTTTAAATACTTTCATGCTGGGAACACACCTGTAATATATCCAGCAATCTTATCTGTTAACTTTTATCTATATTTATACGTCGAGTATACGTGTCATTTAACTAACTTATAGTTAAAGCAACTGAAATAAACACAAGTCATCAAGTGTAATGTACTCGACAATCAATTAAGCTCTATATTAAGAAAATAGCCCTAAAAGTTATTTAGAACTTTTGCTACTTAGACCTTCATCAGTCAGTAATTTATCTCGATTTCAATTAACTAGGGACAATACAAATTGTCATCAGAATCTTACAAGATTGACATCGATACGGCTATTGAAAAGTTATCTTCATTTTTTTTATTGAGTAGCAATTAAAAGGGGTGGGCATACTTGTACATGTAGTATACTCTTGTACTAGCGACTCGCTTCGCTCAAATACGTCCCTGGAGTCGAGAGAGCTGAGAGAGAGAGAGAGAGAGAGAGAGAGAAAGAGAGAGAGAGCATAGATTGAGCATAGATTTCTCAGGAATGAGATATATTTCCGCAGTGAAATTGATTCTATGTGTTGATCCAGACCGAAGACGGACGGATCTTTATACCAAAACCACTTATCACCTGTCCAGTAGTTTTTTCGTGATGTATTCACACACAAACAGACAAAAGTTTTAAACACTAAAGATTCGGCCTCTATATCGATAATAATGTCTATTTAATTACGCAAGATTTTCCTTAAAATATTAAATATAGTATGGATTTGCCTCAGTTAGTGCATATTATTAGAATATTCAAGCAATTAGTTAGGGCAATATTAAGTTACAATAAGCGTATTTAATGAAAGCTTAAAATACTCTCACAATAAAGAAAATCCGCTTTGGGTTTTTGTGAGTACCCCTAAAAGTTAAGCGTAAAAATAATCTTTATAAATATATTCAATGCCTAGCAAAGCTATATTAAAACTTTCGTACGAAATAGTATTAAGTTAAAATAATACATAATTGTAATGGCACTTTGGTTTTATTGCGGTAATTTGCTATACAAATGCCTATAGATCAAAAGTCGTAAGATAATAAAACAACTATCATCAGTAAAAATAACAAAAGTAATGACATAGCTTTGTTAAGCTTTTTGTTGATTCTTAACAATTCTAGGTAGGTTGGGAACTTTATTTATTATACTTATAAGAATATTCCTTTTTTTTTGTAGGTAAGATAAAATACAAGTATTTTAAGTATCTCTTCTAGGGAGAGTAGCAATAATATTAGTAGTGTCATCATTAGGATCCTATTTCCCCTAGATGGGGCAGAGGGCGCCAACTGTGCGTCGCCATCGCGGTCGGTCTAGAGCTTCGCGCTTCGTATCATTCGAGGTCTTCCCTATTGCCTTCGTTTCTGCAATGATTTAACGACTCCAGGTTTGCTTAGGGCGGCCACGTCTTCGTTTTCCTAAGGGATTTCAGTCTAGGGCTTGCCTCGGTATGTGGTTAGGGTCCCTTCGGCGTGAGTGGCCAATCCAATTCCACTTCAGAACTGTTGGTCGATAGGTGTCTCATTGCAGCGCTCCCAGAGATTTTCGTTGGACATTTTCTCGGGCCAGTTTATACCAAGAAGACCTGACGGTCCGTAATGTCCTTGGTAACCTTCCACGTCTCGCATCCGTACATCAACACGGTTTTAACATTGGATATAGTATAGTTTTAAAAAATTAAGTATTATATAAACAAATAAATATGTTGGGACATTATTACACACAGCGCCATCTAGTTCCGTGGTATGCTACGAAACTTGTGTAACGGATACCAGATAGTTGATATACTACATATATAACTGTTAATAAATACATAATATTAATATAAACACCCATGACTGTAGTACAAACATTCGTGCTCAACAAATGTATGCCCACAGCGGGACTCGAAACCGCGACCGCTGGCGCAGCAAGTAGGGTCACTACAAACTTTTTAAAAATTAAGTGCTAAATATGCTTATTTCGGTCCTTATCTAAGTAAATATCCCAAAAGCTGTAAAAAGAATTTAAAAAAGCTAAGTTTCATTTAAATCAATACCTTTTTAGTTAAGCTAAAAATACTTTCTTTGTAAACATCCAGCAAGCAACGCTTAATTTCTCAAAATTTTCACTGCCTCAAAACCTCTAAAGGGCAGGTAAAATAAAAACGATAAATAAACAATACGGAGTTCCGTTTAAAGAACAATGGCGTTAAATATTTTTTTTTACACAGAGGAATTACCCTGTCATACACAGATACCTGTAAAAGTACTTTGGAACATCTTTTGATGTTTGCGAAATATTGTATCCTAAAATATCCACTGCAGGCCTTTTAAAATATCTAGAAAAATAACAAAAATTTAATTAAATATATTTGCACATTTATTAATAATTTCATACACTTTCTAATTTTATTCATTTATTTTTTATTGACTTCTATATTTCACATCAGCACTCTTTTTAGAGTCCGCTAAGATCATTTTAATATTAGCAGTTATCAAATCGAACCCGTATTATTCAGGAAAAAATATAAATTGTTTCATTTCTATTATAAGCACACAATAGAAATTCTATTGTTAAATACAAATAAAACATGGATAAATCCACAGACAGTAATTAATCTCTAATAAAACTCTGGATAAGAATAAAACTCCATGACCTTATTCTCAGCAGAAATATGTAATGATCGTTCTTCCTATACAACGTCCTTGATCCCACGCACTATCTGCCAGTGACCTTGTACAGTTCCGCCCTTATCGACCGGGATAGTGACGTCACTTGCCAAATCGACAGTAGTTATATAAGGTTTGGGTTAGGCTATATATTATGTTTTCGGCGGTTTTTTTCTTCTTTCTTAAATACTACTTACTTTAATGTTTCAACTAGATGTACACCTATTTATTTAAAAAAGCCATGAATTATAATTAATCATTTACAGCTAATGTACTACAAATAAAAAAAACATAATATTATTTTAAAAATAGTTTTAAATAGTGTTGGGCTGATTTTTAATAAATATTTTATGAATGTATTTCGATTTAAGTCGATAATAGTAACATCACTATACATCAAATATGGCAATTGGCAATCAACTGATGTTCTGACAACTTTTGTAATGTTAATAAAAGCAGTTAAGTGGCAAGTCATGGGAATGGAGATACTATGTGTTATTTGTCATATCCTTATAAAATTTCACTTTAAGCTGTGTATGAGCTGTTATTTATTGGTGTTATTTTATATTAATTAAAATTATTGGTTACGTATTATCATAAAATTCTTTATTTATTTTTATGAAAAAAATCTCATTGAAATATTTCACGTTGTAAGTAAATAATTCATTATTTATTATTATCGATGTAAGGCGAACCTAAAATTTTTAGGATTTTGTCTGTCTATCTGGGAATGCAATGCCACAAAACTACTACTTTAAAATTGTCTCTATATTTTTTGTACAAATTTTTGAAAACAAAAAAAAAGTGCGTGTGTACAAAGTACACATGTCAGAAGTAAAACTTGAATTTAAATTAAGGCTAACTCTTCCCCGTCTCTGAGTGCCTGGTACTATGGACTTATTTTTTCGTTTCATCGAGTTTGAAATCACAACGATTCTAAAGAAGTTTCACTACAAAAATTATGTTTCAGAGAGACTGAGTACTCACTTATAAATTTTTAATTATGTATTATGTAATTAATTGATATAAGGACATAATTAGTTAATCAATCAGCCATTTTGTCCTGCGGTTCTATAACTTTCTCCGCCGACTTCTGAGACTTTCGTAAGAAATTTTCCTCGCGTTAAGCGAAAAGGTTTGATTATGTACAAAAAATATACTGTCTATAATATAATACTGTCAAAATTACCAGTTGTTTTGTGTGGGAATCGAAATCACGACCGTGACCTCTGACATGAAATACTACTTTATTTACTAGTATTTTGAAACCACTAAGAATTACTGCTCGAATTGTCATTAAATAACACTTAACAGTTTCTCTGCAACAAAAGCAAGAATAATTTTTATTCTTAGTTCTATAAATTGTTATTCGTAATACAAAACTTCACTTAACGTGAAATATAGACAGTAGTACTAAATTGCAAATCTAAGCCTAGATTGGAGTTTCCATCGCCACGCTCTCTAGACGGCTAAGAAACTATGACGTTTGCGTCACTCAGTTTCCGATATCAAGAAAAAGTAAAAGCTATGACGTCATTCCGTATAAAATCAAAAATAACGTTATTCTTATAGACTTTTAAAATTTAAATTTAATGCAATGTGTGTTCGTGAAGTCTTGTATGAAGTCCGTTAAAAATATATACCTACTCCAATAAAATATTTAAAACATTTAAAGAACACAATCACCTTAATGAAGTATTATATTTTAATCGGTAAGTTTCTAATTACCAAAATATAAAATTAAATAGAAATATATATACATAATTAAATAGATTTAAGAAGCAACCGCTTACAAACAAGCAAAACTTTCATGTGACTCAAAAACGGCATGTAGGGTCTCTTTTAATATATTGAGACATGGTTCACTTATCTTCGAGTGGTAGATACTTGACGTAACGATGTCTATAGATCTAGGAAAGATAACTACTTGGTAGAAGAGCGTGTTTTTAATTCATTAATTGAAGCTTAAAAGCGTTTTAAAAGGGTTCATTTCAAGTTATGTATCTTGGAACCAGGTGAAACCATAAAATTTATAGATCAGATATTAATCATCCACTCTATCACATAAACTGTTGTTGATACAGGTAATAAACCCCTATCAAGTTATCAATACAGCTCTTTTACCCACTACATCTAGGAATACAGGCCTTTCTTAATGCAAGGGGGATCAGGGGTGGTGTTTTCCTTCGGCGTATAGCATCAACTACTTATCTTGTAATTACATATATAGAAAATTATTCGTCCATAAAATTTTTAGAGGATTCGAACCCCTTTCAGATTATTTTTGAAAAAAAAAAACGCTTTACACAACTGGACTGGACCACAATCACTGGACTACAACTGTCTGTTCATTTCTATTTCGGAGTTTCCTCAACATACTTACACTAAATTTTTTTCAGTACTAGTAGTAGGTCTCTGCTGAAACAAAAATCGTTAGCACTGGAAAAGTATAAAGTTTCGTAACGCACACAAGATAAGTTAGCACAATATTTGTAGAAGCCGGAAATCGGAGGAGTGGCCACACTATTAGTTTACGTTAGATTGCCTGAACAAACGCTACTCGATGATTGGTAAGCGATAAAGGGTTCATTCATACCATTTCAAAGGTACATTAAAGGTAATATTGTTGAATTCTAAGTAGAAGCAATTATATTTGTTTATTGTTCCAAAGTATTTTTATTAGATATTGTGTATATTTTCATATTAATAACGTCTTATAAACGATATCGGCTGTAACAGTCAATATTATTGAGGCTAGCCAAATGCACGCAACAAGTACACTTTCTATTTCTGTGACTCTCATACATTTGTTTCATAACGACGATTACTTGAAAACATCAGTTCCAGTTAGAACGTACTACTAGATCGAAAGAAGATCAACTGCCTAACTCCACGGTTTTACTGAATTTTTTGGATAGAAATACTCAATAACTGAACTTGTACTTGAACACAGGACCTTTGAATCTGCGGCTGTACATGCAAATTACTAGACCACCGAGGCATAGTTATAGGTTGGAAAAGCTGTAGTTTAATAAGGATTTTTTTAGTATCTATTTCTTAACATCTATATGGCATTATATACTATGTATTATATATGCACGATAGTACAATATAATATGATACCCATGGACTGAGTAACATTTATGTAACAATAAAAGTTCATAATTTGGCTACCTTTAAGATATAAATATAATTACGAGGCTATTACTAATCGTAGCAATTATACAAAAGATGATATGTCGAAATAATTCGATAAGCCGGCCTGATTCAAAATGTACTTAAAACTACACCGATACCTTATCAAAACGATAAAGATTTACAATTCTAATAATTTATAGGTAATTGGGTTAAAAAAGATAAAAAAAATGACAATTACGTCAAGTTTTTTTTTGAATTCGAAGAAAATTTTATCTTTGATGCCGCTCCTTAACGCTTTACATATTTAGTTGCAATCTTTAATTTTATACTTGTAAAAATTGCAAATTCATCGTGATTTTTATTACGGAAGGAAACATTTTGATGGGTGATTTCCAATTATTCTACCTATTTAACTATACTATAAAGTGTTATTGCTAATATGGAATTGTTATTATTGCAAAATTTGACTACACTTGTTAAAATATTTAAATATCATTGAAATAAATTAAAAGAAAAAGTATTTTAAAACACCAAATTTTTCTTACAAAACAGCTCTTATATAAAACTCGGTTTTCAGCTCAACTTTCAGTAGGATTTCATAATAATTAATTCAGGCTCGCTGACAAATCTGACTTGGTTTATGGTAAATGTTTCTTCTTGTAAGAATTTTTAACACAGAAACCCTTAGTTAGGTATGTATTACAATACCCTGCCCTACGCCATTTTATAAAATAGTGAGAGTTTTCAAATTGACTGAGATTGTTTGTAAAATGACCAATTATACGCTATGCTTGCGATTTGTGACAGGATGATCGATACTGATGGATCTTCACAACCTACCTTATTGGAACCAATTTTCCTTGTTAATATTTTGTACAGTTTATTTTTATTTTGTTAGCGGAGGGAAAACCAAATTGTTTACTATTTCTTAAACACCTTACTCAACACCTTCATTTCTTTTGGCTTTATTATTTTCTAATTTCACAACACTTCTCAAATCTTTAAACAAATTTTTTGTCCCTATTATTTTAAAAGGATTTATAGAAAATCTCAGAGCCTGTTTTGTCGCCATAACTGTGATATTTAATGTTAAATTTGTGTTTTATATTTTTAACTACAATTATTCTTAAGGATAGTCTTTTTTCTAGAAATTTTCTTAATCTACATATATTTTTGAGCTTTTTTCTAAGATCTAGATGTTAAGCTAAAATATTTTTTTTAAGTTATTGTATTAATTGCTCAGATTTACAGGATTACTAAATATTTTAAATGAAAATTTTTTGTGCGGTTATATTTCGAATGCTTTACAGCAAAAATGGTCATGGTGTACGGGAGAGACATGGAAAATCTCAACAAAATCTGAAAATATGGTTTTAATTTAAAAAGTTACTTTATTATGTTATATTAATATCTAGCAAAAAGCCATATATCAGTTTATTATATAATCGTATATATTTGTCCCACAACTGGTCGTGATTACATCGATTACTTCTCGTCGGGCAACATATCAAAACTTGACAACTTTCATTGGAGAAAATGTTTGAGGCGTGGTAAGTTTCCTCTTCAAATACATTAATCTATGATATAAGCAGTTTATTTCACTTTGACATATTTCATTGAGACAGACTGTCTGTGCAAGAGATATTATGGTGCACCAGTGTAAACTCTCTATCCTTGTCAGTTGTCACTCTCTTACTCCGGTGGGAAGACTGGTCGACACGACCAGTGAGAGTTAAGGCGTAAGACCCACTTTACGTGCTCGCTGAGGCTGGGGTTGAAACACCGCCAACTTCTTTACCCCGAGCTGTTTCTGTGGCTTACTGAACAGAAAGCTTCAGTAACTAAACTTGGCTCAACCCAGGACCTCCGTAAGTGCAGAAGTATAGGTATGCTAGTCACTAGACCACCGAGGAAGGTTGTTACGCCGTAGTAAGCTAACTTAAGATGTTATTGAATTGTATTTTTTACCATGGTTACGTTAGTAACTACTTTAAATATAGAAAATTCTGGTTCAATCTTTCATAATCAATCTTCTGTTCATAGTTCTAATCTTAATCCCATGTAAAAACGCACGTAAAGCAATTACTTTTTTAACCTTCTTATCTTGCTGATTCATACAAATTTAAATTTCAATCAACTCGTCGAAAGGTAATGTGACTTTTTGTAAAAATCCAGCACTCCCAAACAAATTATTGATTATAATAACATATTTTTGTATTTATTATTTTTGTACCCGACAAAATACCAATGTAATATGTTTGTACCGCCTTCATTCATTAGTTACACAACATCGATAATAAACTCACAAAGATAAATAACGTTTCTCATGCGACAATATAAGGCAAATATTATCATGAACTAGGGCCGTTCACTTGTGTACACTCCATAAACTTGTAGGGCGTGAGTGAATAAAGTACTATTTTGGAAATAATTATTTAAATGAATACTCTGATTACCATTTTTATAATGAAGCATTTATTAAACTATAACTGGCATGGCAGATATAAAATTAAGTAGTTCTAGGATTAATGTGCTTTTTTATGAAAAAAACATTCTTTTAGTACCTAATGACGAAGAAGTGTAAATGTGCGGAATGGAAAAGAGAAGCCGAAGTAAATAGTTTCAATTTTTAATTATAATAATGCAAAATAACTAATTATATTAATTAACACGAATAATAATAATTTAAATGTTATTAAAATGATATATTGTGTTTGGCACATTGAAGAGGCCATATCTTTCTTTAATTTTCTTTATTTTAAATATCGCTTGTTAGATTCCAGTATAAAACTATGCGTTATGAAGAAAATCAAGTTAAAATTTGACCATATTAAAAATGCATTTTAGTTAGTATGTGTATATTAATGTCTTTGCGAGAGTTTTTTTTAAATCTGAACCTATGCTAGGAAGTTATGAAATTACATACGAATTTTCATGAAGAATTTTTACTAAACATATTTCTAATCTTGTATTGAATAAACAAAGCCCTATATTTTCTAACTGATTAAATGTGACATATCTTTATTCTTAAAAGTATTTTGTTTAAACAGTTGTCTGTAGCAATCTTACGTAAGTAGGTTAAATAATAGACTTCCTCAACAAAAACCATGTATTCATTGTTATGTGAAAATATATAATTACATTAAAACATTGTAAATAAAGAAATATATACCTAATAGATTATTATTTATTGTGCCTATAAAATATGACAAGTTTAAAGTTGTATATACTTAGAACATATTTTTCATTTTCCTGAATTAAACAAATATGTATATTGTGATTAAATGTATAATAATTATTAATTTAAGTCATTAATAGATCGTGTAGATTTGAACTTACAGATCGAGTTCATTGTATAACAAGTCCATTCTTAGATAACTCCCGCTTGTTCCATTTTTTTTGGAGTTACACTTTTGTAAAAATCCTTTATGAAAAGCTCCTTTTTATAGTCTGTGTTAAAATCTCTCGCCTTAATTTTCTAACTGCAGGTTTCATAATCGTTCTTATTTAATTATTTCGTTAATCGTAAAAAGTATGCACTATGTAATGCTTATACTGACTGCAGTATCGTGATAGTCCTATTAAAATCAGTTTACCCATTACATAGAAAATGTGTACAAGCAATTGGACAGAAAAAATATGTTTTAATAGTCATTTCTATTTTTTCTACCCTGCTATCCCAATAAAAAATGTATATATATCTATTTAAACAATAAATGTATGGAAACTTCAAATATTAAAATTATGTGCTTTTCAAGTTAGTATTTATTCAAAATAATTAAGGTATCTACTTTATATCCAACTGTTGCTTCGCATTCATATGATTTTAGACGTAAGAGCGATTTTAAGCATCTAATTTTATCATATGGCCCGCGTTCGTTCACCGATCGCCCACTGGAAGCGTAAAGCTAGGGTTATATTTGTCTTCAAAAAAAAAACGATGATGATGAGGAAGAAACAACTGGAATATCATTTTCT
Source organism: Boloria selene (assembly GCA_905231865.2). Classification (NCBI taxonomy): domain Eukaryota; kingdom Metazoa; phylum Arthropoda; class Insecta; order Lepidoptera; family Nymphalidae; genus Boloria; species Boloria selene. Next base: position 2,832,579 of record HG993145.1, read on the forward strand.
TAGTTTATATCACTACATAGTATAAAACAAAGTCGCTTCCTGCCGTCTATCTGTCCCTATGTATGCTTAGATCTTTAAAACTACGCAACGAATTTTTATGGTTTTTTTTTAATAGAAAGAGATTCAAGAGGAAGGTTTATATGTATACTAGCGGAACCTGTCTCGCTCGAGCTAAATCTAAGGACAATCCCGAGCGTAGCTTTGGTGGGTCGCTAGTAATGTAATACTATGAACTCTGTCTGTTAGTAGACATCTGCTTTAAGGCAGTTTGGAAAAAAATGTAAGCTATTACATAATATGTATACAGTCTTCTTCCTGGCATTAATCCCGGCCATTGTTGCCAGGGTCTGCCTTCCGACTAATCCTACTCCACTTTGCACGATCTTTAGTGTCCTCCTGAATAAGTCCGTTGGCTCTCATGTCCTGCTTCACGACATCCAGCCATCGCTTCTTTGGGCGTCCGGGAGGTCGAGCTCCAGGAACAGACAAATCAAGGCACTTTCTTCCGACATAGTCCTCAGATCGACGCGCGACATGGCCATACCACCTCAGACGACGTTCTTGGAGCTTATCCGCTACGTCACGGACCCCGAGACTACCTCGGATGAACGTGTTGCGTATGCGGTCAGCCCGCGTTACGCCACACATCCACCTCAGCATCTTCATCTCCGTGACGTGAAGCTCCTGAGTGTGTCGAGATAGTGCTGGCCAGCACTCGCTCCCGTATAAAAGGACTGGTCGGATGATGCTCTTGTATATCTGTCCCTTGAGCTTGGGCGGTATTTTTCGGTCGCAGACCACACCTGTGACCTCCCGCCATTTGGCCCAAGCAGCGCTTATACGGGCTTGGATGTCGTAATCGATGCTTCCGGACTCGTGCAGGACGGATCCAAGGTACTTGAACTTCTCCGACTTAACGGCTGGTTCAAGCCCTATTTTAATGGTGCTAGAGTCCGGATTCCCGCAAGTCATGTACTCAGTCTTCGCCACATTTAGCTTAAAACCACCGTTCTCAAGCGTACCCTTCCAGAGGTTCACCTTACGCTCCAGCTCCAGCCGGCTTTCATCAACGAGCGCTATGTCATCAGCATACATCATTAGCCACGGAGGCTGGTCCTGGATGCATGCCGAGACAACATCTAGTACTACGTTGAATAAGAACGGGCTAAGAGTCGAGCCCTGGTGGACCCCCACAGTAATCGGGAAGGGCGTGGTATCGCCAACAGAGGTTCTAACCACGGAAGCGGAATTGCGGTACATGTCTCTGATAATGTCAATATATACTTCAGGCACACCTTTAGATCGCAATGCCCACCAGATGCATTGACGCGGCACACAGTCAAAGGCCTTCTGCAGGTCCAAGAATACCATGTGCAGAGCTCTCCTTTTCTCTCTGTAAGCCTCGATCAAAGTTCTGAGGGCAAAAATGGCGTCCATGGTGCCCGATCCCGGCTGAAACCCATATTGACACTCAGAGACAGTACACTCTTGGCGGAGCCTGAGGTCGATCACGCGTTCAAACAGCTTCATGGTGTGACACATGATTTTGATCCCTCTATAACTACCGCATTCCTGAACACTGCCCCTGCCTTTGTATACAGGGGTGATGCAGCTAAAACGCCACTGATTAGGCATCCTTCCAGTGTTCAAGATGCAGTTAAAAAGATCAGTAAGCATGAGCACACCAAGAGAGCCCAACGATTTCCACGCCTCGATCGGTATGTCGTCAGGTCCCACCGCCTTTCGGTTCTTCATGCGGCGAAGACAATCTCGAGTTTCGTCAGGTGTTATTTGGGCAACAAGTCCAAGGTTAGGAGGCGGTTCGGGTGGAAGACTATATGGGTGCTGATTGTTCAGCAGCTCCTGAAAGTAGCCTCTCCATCTCTCCTTCACAGAGGCATGGTCACAAAGCAGCGTGCCATGGGAGTCCCTGACGCAAAGACATTTTGTGATATCTTGCGTCGCTTTATCTCGGGCACGTGCCAGCTTGTATATGAACTTTTGCGCCTCCGCAGTATCTAGCTTATCGTATAATGGTGACAAACTATCACTGCGAGCTCTGGCTACAGCTCTTTTGCTGGCACGTTTGGCTGCATTGTACTTCTCTCTGTCTTCAGGAGAGTTGGTTTGCTGCCACTCTTTAAACGCAGTCTTCTTTTCCCGAATCGCCTCCTGCACCCGATCATTCCACCACCACGTTTCCCTGTCGATGACTCGTCCTCCCCTAGAAACGCCAAGAACGCGTCTTCCCGCCGCGGTAATTACCGACTGGGCTCGATCCCAAACCTCCTGGGCATTTTCAGTGTCGACTCTGAGATTTAGTCGCTCCACCTCTGCTAGGAAGTCCGAATGCATCGGTCCATTCAGTAACCACCACTTGATCGTAGGTTTACGTTTCTCGGCAAGTTTCTTTTTCGGGGTAAACGCATAGTCCATGACAAGGAGACGATGTTGGGCCGTTAGGCTTTCACCTGGAATGATCTTACAGTTTGTCACCTTGCCGATATGACTCCTTCTAGTCAGCAGATAGTCAATTTGGGTTGAGTGGGACGCGCTCTTATACGTGATAAGGTGTTGAGGATTCTTTTGGAAGAACGTGTTCACGATGGCCAGATCAGACGCAATACAGGTTCTGAGAATGTTTACTCCCTCTGTATTGCGACGACCATAGCCAAAACCACCATGGACACGCTCATACGCCTCAGCTGCCTTACCAACGTGACCGTTCAAGTCCCCCCCAACGACTATCACTTCGGTAGTCGGTATAGCACGTAGTACCTCTTCAAACTGCTCCCAGAACGATTCCTTCTCGGCCTCACTGCAGCCTGACTGGGGGGCATAGGCACTGATCAAGTTTGTGGTAACCCCCTCAATCAGCACCCTTACCCGCATCAGCCGGTCGCAGTGACGATCAATTTCAAGGAGACCATTCTGGAGCTCTTCAGAAAGCACTACGGCTACACCGTTTTTACCTGAAGGTGACCCGGTGTATATAAGCTTGTAACCCTGTCCGATGTTACGGGATTTGTTGCCCTTCCAGCGAGTTTCCTGTATAAAAGCACACTGGACCCGACGCCTCATGAGTACATCTGCGAGTTCCCTGCATCGTCCTGTTAGAGAGCCAATGTTCCACGTTGCAAAGCGGAGTTTCCGTCTGGGTACTAACTTCTTTAGCCGTGCCCGTACTTGACACGGTAGCCCTTGCCCATTTGTCGCAGGTATAGGGCGATGTTCCTGCGCGTCGTTTAGCGGCGACGCCCTAGCCGTACCCAGCCTCTAACTGTATCGTAATAAAAAGCCATTTAAACCAGAATAACAAAGATTACAGTTATAATATAACTTAAATGTATAACTAAGCAAAATTACAGTATGAAAATCTATCATCTTATCTCTAGCATTGTAAATGTATTAAAATTCAAGGTAAATTAACATTAGTAGAAAACTCAAAAACCCTTCTGGTTCACATCGAAATAGCAATAATTTGGAAAGAATAACAAGGTCTCTGATATCCACGTCAGAGGATTTTGGTCTAAAAAAAAAAAAAAAAAAAAAAAAAAAAAAAAAAAAAAAAAAAAAAAAAAAAAAGCCGTACCCAGCCTTTTCTTATTCTTTTTCATTGAAGCGGCAGAGTTGGTTTTAAGTGGAGCGATTGCCATCTGACCTCCAAAACTCACTTCTTGTGAGAAAACCAGTAGAAGGAATGGATAAGGAATAACAAGGGGGGAGGTGTGAGGAGGGGGACACCACTATTACGGACTGGATGGGGGGTGTAATAATGGTGGCTCGAGGACCCGGGGTCGCGTACCCGTATGCCCTGAAATCAATATCGGACAGATACTGGATAGGACACCCTCTGAGTATATAATATGTATACAGTATTATATTATAATGTGATAAAAAATGTGAATACCGATGTGGTGGATAGAGATCGCAAGGGTTCCTGAACTCAATATGGAATGAGCTAAGCCGACAGCCAACTATTACAAATACTAAAGTCCCTACAAGGAAAAGAATACGCACTACACATCTACATACATTTGTAATAACTATAGTAATTAATTACTTAAGAATTTAAATTGTTTATTTTTTTTATTTTGGTTTTATTATTATCTACAGGCAATGTACTTGAAGCATACATATATGCGTAACCCATTTTACACACGTTTCTATGGCACATTTTATTTAAACTGTATATTAAATAGAGCAACTCTAAAACTGTGCTATCAATGTTATGGACGACAAGTATAATTCAAGAGTTCTATTCGCGTCCCTCCATCTGGCGATCGATAAAGTACTGGGGGTATTTCAGACCCCCTATCGTAGACCATTTTAGATACGTTAGGGATATTTTAAATTCAAAGTAGGGAAACTGAGAGCAAAGGAAAACTTCAAAGAATTCGTAATAAAATGTGTATGAAAAAGGATAGGAGCTTCAGCCAGAAATGTGTACCGGGACAGTGACATTAGTGGCTGTTTGTGTAATATAATGTAAATACTTGGTAAACTATTTGTTATCTGTAGTTATCTGTTGCTTTGAGGGCATAATGCATAGAATGAGCGACTAACTGTGCAACCTGACATACAGTTGTAAATTTGTTACACATATGCAATATGCATTATTGACATGTAAATAATAAATAAATAAACTTTTAAATATTTTTTGGGTTATTTCAAAGCACATTTTTAATTAATAAGCACTAATTTAAAACATAAAAGTTACGGCCTAAATAAATATGGTGGTTCCATTATTAACTTCAAATTTGACATATTATAATACTTACCAAGAATTTTTTATTATAAAACGTCTACTTTAACTATTTGCATACAAAAGAAACAAAACCCAAACAAATTCTCTATAATTTGAACACAAAGTGCTTCAAACGTGACAATAGTTTTTAATCAACTATCTCTAACCCCATATAATCCTAGTTTAAAACATACTACATCTTAATATCTAAGTTTTCCTCCGGGCATATTTTCTATTTCAAATCAAAGGAAAAATAATGTACATGACAAGCTATAGAAATATATGAACCTTAATACCCCTTGGCGACGGCATTTCGTTGGTTTCTTCGTGGGCGCGACCAAGCTGCCAACTAGGCCATAGTGTCTCTACACTATACAGTAAATACATTAATCTTCACCGCAATTCATTACACAAGTTACATCGAAGCTTTCTATCTGAAATGTAAAATTTTTATGATAGTACTGGAGCAATGGATGCAATATGTCTAGATTCCGTCGTGAATATTCTATTAGTAGTTTTCTAATAATATGCCACCGCCATTGTTTTGTCTGTCACTAATTGTGCAATATAGAAATGTTTCCTCGTACGTAAAATAGGGCGATAAATGATTATTTTTTCATAGCAGTATTCTTAACTCAAACTGATAAAAATCTGTAGACATCAAACATTACTTGTAATTTTAAATGGCTGAAAAAATGAGAATAGATGCATTTGATTCAAATGTGTGTTATTTTATGCGTGGGAATATCAATTATTTCCACGTGTTTTGTTTACAATTGGAAACTATAGCGACTGTAAAAATATTTTAAATAAAGTCTTTGGTTCTCACTTAGTAAATTTCATGATAATACTGTATCATTTTGCATGGAAAGTCTAAGTCTATAAGTCTAAGTCCTACTAACCTAAGTCATATTATAATTTAAAACTGATGATCTTTTAAAGCGTAAAAAGTAAATATGGATACTTATTCAAGTAGACTATGAAAAAATATTATAAGGTAGCTATTGCCTGCGGTTCCATCCCGTTCTATTAGTATTTTACGCAAACTCCATACATGACCCCGGTTATATTGGGAAGCGTGTAAAACATTGATTCAATCTGTTTATCTCTTCATGAACTCAGTCGATTGAAATGAAGCTTATTTTATTTCAGTACTGTAAAGCAGAAAAACTTTAAATTGTATCCAGATCTGCTCGTGTTGTAACTTGTGATAATTTAAAATTTTAAAGTTAGAAAGGTAAATATTTCCGAGATATCTGATTATCACTCAGATACTCGAGACAATTTCCACAAGGACCATCTATAGCAGTTTTCAGTTTCAGTTTTTTAGTTGAGACATTATGTATGGGACACATATTACACACAGCGCTATCTATTTCCGTGTTAAGCTACGGGGCTTGTGTTACGGACACCAGATAGTTGATATTATACTACATATATAACTTTAAATAAATACATAATTTAAATTTTAACACCCAAGTCTGGAGTACAAACATTCGTGCTCAACAAATGAATGCTCCCAGCGGGACTTGAAGCCGCGACCGCCGGCGTAGCAAGTAGCACTACAAACTGAACCAAACGTGTCGATACTATATCAAAAAACCACAAATAATAAGCACTGGCAAAGTGTGAATAAAAAATCCTATTCTATAACAAACACAGTACACAGTATGTCGATACTGAATCTTCTTTCTCCTATATTTTTTAATGTACATATTTATTATTGTATGGTAATGTGTTTACAAAGTACGAGTAAGTTCCATGTACATAAAGTACTTGGCATTTTGAATTCAGACGACATGGTATCTACGGTACCAAATAAGCATAACTAAAGTTTTTCTAATTGAAACACTGTTTCGTTTCAATGGCTATCTTTGAATATTATTAATAATTTAAGTTGCATTTTGAAAAGGCTAACGATTTTCTACTCTAATAATGTTTAAGCTTGAGCGCTTTAATAGCATCTATCGATTTTTAATTATAACAAGGAAGTACCTACTTAACCTATACCTATAAATAAAATTGAAGTGTCTGTTTTTAATTTTAAAATCACTGCTTTTCACTAAATATATATACGATACTAGCAACAAAAAACCAATTTTGAAATTTTTTATCTGTCTGTCTGTTTGTTCCGGCTAATATCTGAAATGGCTGTACCGATTTTGACGGGACTTTCACTCGCAGGTAGCTGTTATAAGGCGTAACTTAGGCTACTTTTTGACCGACTTCAAATAAGGAAAGGGTTATATTTTAGAAATTTTATAGCTAGGGACCAACCCGAGCGAAGCGAGGTCAAGTCGCTAGTCTAAGATATAAATGATATACAAAGAACAAATGCTGAACAAAAAGTACTTCTATTTAGACATCAATTATTATCAACCGAAGAGTACCCTTAACAGTTTTGTTTACTCAGATCGCTTAAGTACCTACTTAAAAATTAGACCCAATCATTTTGTTACGATTTCACGACTAGGTACTGAAACTTTTAGCTGGTCGAAGTCAAGTACAAACTATCATTTGTTTCTAATCCAATAATAGCTTATAATTCTTCACCCGCTTCTAAGCATTTGTGGTAAGTCGATTAAAAATAACGTACGTAATTTATTTTTATTTATTACGAGACAATTAGTAGGATAATTGTACATTAAAAGGTTATAGAACGACAGATAATTTAAAAGTTATATATAATAAAAAAACGAAATATGTAAGGGTAAGCACCTACTGGTCATTCATACTTACTCAATCCCCATTACACTATGTAAAGAGCGACCACCTTTATCCTCTTTAAAATCATAAAAATACATTATTTATTCACTGAAAGCTGATATGGCCGAGTGGTTTTCTAATCGATAATACCATTTCCAATATTCCTATTATATCCGACTTTCTAATTACTAGACTTAGTACCTTTACTATAACAACATCGCCGTTAAAAAATAGATTACAATAAAGGAGTCTATGATCAAAGAAAAGGCGAGAATAAATAACGAACATGTTCCGTAGGGCGACTTTTGACGTTGCAATATGAGTATATCGCGTGCGCACGCGCCTTTAACTCTAGCTAAGGTGTTTTCACATTGGATACAGCTATGCGAACTTAGTTAATTTTAAATTACTTTTTAACATGAACGAGCTTTTTAATTAGCTTTATTTATTGTTTTTTTGTAAGTTCTGCTATTGCAAGTAGATTTTTGATAGTTATTCTTTGAATATTTTGCTCGAACTCGCTATTTTTATGGACATACATTTTTAATATAATTGGCATTCTCTGAAAATTTTGGTAACTACTTAAAAAGTTTCATGTCATATTAAAAAAAATAGCTTACATTCCTTAAACCATAAATTCAACAAATCTTGTCATATATGATTAGGTACATTGAACAATTGATATTTTTATGAAAATTCTGTCCACCTACTGATTAATTTAAATAGAGACTCAATAAATCATACTAGTAATAACACCTCTTCCTAAGATGCTCACACTTATATATATTCAGCGCGAGCGTAGCCGCGTGTTCCGCTAGTGTATTATACATATAAACCTTCCTTTTGATTCACTCTATCTATTTAAAAAAACGCATCAAAATCCGTTGCGTAGTTTTAAAGATCTAAGCATACGTAGAGGGACAGGCAGACAGCGAGGCGACTTTATGAGTATTTTATACTATGTAGTGAGAAGTGATAATAACTAAAATTATCATGAGAATATAAGCATTATATTATTTTAAATTAATAATAATACTTTGACTCACTTCCACTCGATTTACCCCTCAGTCACGTAGCATATTTGCTTCAAAATATTATATGGAGAAGTTTCATTACGATTCTATAACAAAACAATTTTTGTTATTTTTATTCTCCAACGATTGTATAATGACATCATTTCTAAGCCCCCTAAACGTTAACATAACATAAAGCAATTTAAAATTTAACATGTAATAGAGATTTGGAAATATGAATGTGTCTGCGACGTACGATTAACTCGAGCAAAACCGGAAGAGCATATCATAAAACATTGTTAAAAACATAAAGGTAAGATTTTATTATTTAATTTGAAAGTCCATATGAAGTAACCTTACCATCGGCGCCAGCTTTAAAAATCAACGAGCCAAGAAACAGTTTTAAAACGTAATAGTAATCACTAAGCGTATTAATACACCGTGACCGAGCCTTAATTAAGATTATAGTTGGAGATACATAATTTCATACTATGTAGATGAAAAAGTTTACCAAAACCGATGAGTGTTACTTAAAAAACCGGATGTCGCAAAAGTGTATGGTGATGGTGGTGATGGTGGGTAAGGATGGTACGTTGTAAATAATATGTCGTAACATTATTACACACAACACCATCTAGTTCCGTGGTAAGCTACGAGGCTTGTGTTACGGATATTAGATATTTAATACGCTACACATCAGTATGGAGTACATACATTCAAACATTCGTGCTTAATAAATGAATAAATGAATGTTCCCAGCAAGACTTGAAGCCGCGACAACTGACGCAGCAACAAGTCAAGCAATCAAAAATCATTTTTCAAATCGGATTAGTAGTTCCTGAGATAAGCACGTTGAAACAAAAAACTTTATCTCTCTATTATATTAGTGTATCGTATACATTTCTTCTTGGGATTACCGGAAATGTCAAATGATGAAGTGTCGAGATCCTTAATGTAGTAAGCTTTATAACTTAACTTACCGTAACTTTCGGTTGTGTTTAATAAATTTATTTATTCGCTGTTTGCTTCATTGTTTTTATCCATAATATGATCATATTGTACTGCGTTGCCTATTAAGGTACAGTATAATTTATTCAGCCCTTTTCAGCGTCCCACTGCTGGGCACAGGCCTGCCTTTAATACATAGTTGACAACTTGCACCTTTTTCAGGATACAGTACTCCTCTCTGACTGTTCGGATCCTTCAATCAGCGTGCTAATTGAGCACGCTATTTTGTCGACTATAATTTTCTTGATATTTCCATTTATCCCTTAGGAATAGTTGAAAAACTAATAGTAGCACGCAACCTGCGGAGTCTGCGGAGTCTTATGAATTTAATTTTAATTACATACTTTAACTATATTAAATGTTTGTCTATTTATTTATTAATTAATATGCTGACATCTAAAGTAGCCATGATTTATTATAAAAGAGGGGAACCAAATTTACATAATATAAACTTTTTAGAGAAAGTTCAAGCATGGAGATAATGTGCATTCATATAAAACGTTTTTCGTCCATCCATATAACACGTTTTTTCAGATTATCCATATGAAACATTTTCTTTAAGCGAATTGAATGAAAAATTTTTGAACAGAACACAGTGATAAAAAGCAATTGGTGGCAATTCGAATACTGACGATTTATGTACATCAACATATTATAACGTTTCGATTTGAAAATTTGTAGTTTACTAACCTTTATCTCAAATACGTGACATAGGTATTAGATCTTTTTTATAACGGTGGCAGAAAGTAAATAAAGTTTTCATCTTTTTCACCCAGTAATTCAAGGTTTTTCACTAAATAAATTATGAAACGCGTGGCCTTTGAACAAAGGCATTAATGATTTAGTCACCATTGAAGTTTATTCAAGTGCTGTACAAGAATGTAGTATAAACGACGTTATGATAATATTTAGATTCGATATACTCTAACGATTTCACATTTCCCTGCCTTTCATTACATACAAATTACCATTGCAAAATTTATTTTGTCTCGTCTGTCGGTTAGTGTAGAACAAAAAATTACTCTTTAGTAGTACATGACTAATAATTTGAAAAATCAACGCTTAAAGACGAAGTATGAACACATTTACGTTCTGACGTTCTGAAACCTTGATATTAAAAACATATTTTAGGCGTATTTACATCGAGGCTAAAATATATAATAGACGAGACCAATTTTTAAAGACATTTTTTTTAAAGCGTAGTATAACTGCGTTAGACAGTGGTAGCCCAGCGGTAACACGTCGCTTGGATAACCGAGTGATGCGGGTTCAAATCCGGGTCTCGCACCTCTGATATTTTCATGTGCGAATCTTTTCTATCGTGATTACCACTTGTCTTATGTCTTAGAAAAACCTAGCAAGTTTTTCGAAAGACATGTGAAGTCCACCAACACGCACTGGGCCAGCGCGGTGGACTATGGCCTAATCCCCCTCGTACAGCAGTGTGACGTTAAAAAGGGCTGATGATGATGATGATGATGATGATAACTGCGTTTGGTTTTACTATTAGGTAGTGTAAGTAATAACGAATAACTGTCAAAGTTAGGTACATACATAAAAGTACTGCCAGTTTGAGCCTATAACGTGCCTTTAATTACATATAATGTTAACACCGTACCGGAACGCAATACATTGTGTTTGTACTAACTGACATTGTACACGATATCCGGTTAATATATTATATAAATTATACGAGCCCTACACATGATAGCCTCAAGTACTTATATTATGATGAATGACCATCGTAATGCAACGTATTTGAGATGACAGGTAGATTAAAGGTGTAAATGTGTCTATTAAACTGAAAGTTTACAAGCTTAGTGCTGAAGATGGAAATTGAACTCAAAATAATTGAATGTTAACGAAGGAGATATTGCCCTGAGAGATATTGCCCTGCAATAGGATGTAGGATAAGTGCAAAATATATACATATATTGATTAATAACCATTTATATATATTTAGGGGAAATAGGTGTATTACAGATACTACATTTTCCGCTAGTAAATGTATACAAAAACTTGACAAATTATATACTAAAACCCTCCTCGAGAACTACTCTATCCATTGGTGATAACAGCATGAAAATCCATACAGTAATTTTTGAGTTTATCGCGAACAGACAGAAAGAAGTGGCGAAGGTTTGTTTTATAATATGCATTTCACTATAGCTTTTTTATATTAGAGTACATTATATATTAAGTATGTGATGTAGCTTGAATTCAAAATAAACTCCATTATTACTTGTGGCGGGTTAAGTGCAATTACATAGAAATAAATAAATAAATAAATATGTTGGGACACTTACACACAGCACTATCTAGTTCCACGGTAAGGTACGAGCCTTGTGTTATGGATACTAGATGGTTGATATACTACACATATATAAGTTTAAATACATACATATTATAAATATAAACACCCATGACTGGAGAACAAACATTCGTGCTCAACAAATGTATGCCCCCAGCGGGACTCGAACCCGCGACCGCTGGCGCAGAAAGCAGGGTCACTACCCACTGAGCAAGAGTTAATATATATTTTAAAAACCAAACAGTGTGATCATAGTGCAGCTTTTGCATGAAAACAAGCGTTTTCCAAAGACAATAAGTTCACAAGTCCAGTACATTGCACCCAGCATTCCTAAAGCGTTGTTGACACGCACCGGCGGAAAGGATGCGGCGCGCATACGCTGCGCAGACGATGGCCAGACGAGCGCCGTTTTTAAATATGCCTTCCTGTCGTAGGGCTGTTCATGAAATATTAACTTTATGCTATGTACCTACGTGTTTATTTGTTCACTTTATTGCAAGAAATGAATACCTTATATAAACTAGAGACTCAATCGGCCTCGTTCCGCTCAGGTTCATCTGTAGGTGTCAAACGAAGAAGTTAAATTAGTCGGTTTCCCGCAATTATCTAATTTTATGCGCCATTTTCTTAATTTTCTTTCTGCAAGAAACTTCTAAAAAGTATTAAAACTTTAAAGAAAAAATGAAATCGGTAAAGTCGCTCTCAAGTTATGGCGTGACCAAGGGAAGAAGGCATTTGGTAATTATTTATTAATTAAAATTATTTAAGTTTATGAGATAAATATAAGTAATCATAGCTAATAAAAATTATAAAGTTAAAGTGAATGTACCTATGTATATTTATCAATTTTCAGTAAGTTAATAAATATCGAAGTGTCTATTCATCCGATAAGCGGACGAATAATTTAAATATTATTCGTCCGACAATTGGTGTTTGATATATCGCGACTGAGACTTTTTTGCTTCTTAAATGGCTCAAAGAGAAATCAATTTGTTTTTTAAGTTTTAACATTCTCGTGAATGCAATTGCGGACGTTTTTGTAGTACTTTTTACAAAATACCATTTTCTTGTACATTGTTTTGATGTAGGTACATACTCTCAGGGAGTGTTAGTAACGTAAATTTCATAGGACGACTCTATAGAGCCAGCTCTTTTACATATAAAAATTCTTGGACTTATTAAAAGTGGGTGGGATCTAAATAATAAATTATCAGCTCGGTAGGTTAGGGTTATTTTTTTTTTATTTTTGGCATAGGTATATCCTGCACATAAAAATCGCTTATTTTATATTAGAAATCAAAGAAGTGATAGATATTCGTACAAACCGACAATAGTCGGACGAATAATATATTTTTTATTAATACGATTATCGGATGACTAGCAACAGCCTTTAAAATAACTTAGTCATCCAACAATTGTTGGACGACTAAATTATTTTACTCGTCCAACTAGCAGACGACTAGCATCAGCCAATAAATATTTTAATAGGTCTGTAAATAAACTGTTATAATTATTTATGTATTATTTTACTCGATTGACTGTCTGTAAGCGCTAAATAATACCTCTGAGACGTCTAAAACCTTAGACCTTAAACCTGTGACCGTGATAATTAAAATAAACCAGCGAAAATGTACCATATGACAGTTCCATTTAAAATATCAAATATTTACGTAAAACTATTTTTATAGACTAAAATTTTAAAATGTCAAATTCTTCGGATTTTGTAAATTACGATAACCTTAAAATAAAGTATAGTAAATTTTAATTTTTTATCAATTAGAAATAGACCGTAGGTGATAACCTAAAATCATTGAATTGTGCTGTTACCTATTATGGATAAACATGTCTCTCTTAAAACAAAAAAACTCTAAATCTAATAAATAAATAAAAATCTAAGCTTATGTTGTAAATAAAAAATTATGAAATTTTATTTTATTTTATTTTATTATGAAAAATTATGCCATAACTGCCAAGGAGCGTCAATGATCATCCATTGATGAACCAACCCTATTAATAAAGGCGCTGGTCTTATGTTATATGAATACATCTGGTTACGTCATAGTCATCTTAGGCACAGGAACAATGGATGCGATTCGGAACACGTTCTGGAGTATTGGTGATACGCTTATTTCATCTGCTGCTATAAGTTATATTACATACTAGCTTTTCCCGCGGCTTTGCTCGCGTTCTAAAGGCTGAAAATCAAAACATCAATACTTTTCTCCCGTTTTTGCAACATTTTTTATTCATGCTCCGCTCCTATTGGTCGTAACGTGATGTAATATATCCTATAGCCTTCCTCGATAAACGGACTATATAACTTAAAAAGAAATTTTTAATTCGGACCAGTAGTTCCTTAGTTTAACGCGTTCAACCAAACAAACAAACAAACTCTTTAGCTTTATAATATTAGTATAGATTAAACTTTATTTAAGTCTATAAAATTTAAATACAAGTGCTAATAAATACAGTACTAGGATCGTTGCATTATAGTTATTAGTTGCGTTGGTAAGGGTTTGTTGATTGATGTTCAAGCGAAGGTCGTGGGTTCAATTCTATATAAAACTTACTAAGTTCTCTCATTTATGCAGGTTATCTCACGATGTCTTCCTTCACCATAAGACAAATGGTAACCATGTTGACGATGAAAGATTTGCCCATTAGATCTGTTTCGATACAGACAAATGGAGTTTAAAATTAGTTCCAAATACTTGCTATCTATTAAGTACGTTGGTTTCTATATTAAGATGGGTATACAAGGTCGGGCCAACTTTAGCCCAGTTAACTAAGGTCACGTGTGTTTAGAGTATCTTTTAGCACCAGCACCTTAGGGCCTGGGCGTACGTGACGGACTGATTTATGTTGGTAATTAGGTATGAACATGTCGATTGGCATATAAATATCATGGTTTTTAACGTAATGTAGAAAAGAAGATGTATTTTTATCATATAAAAGAACTATAATTTGTGCATTAATTAATATATTATGTAATTCGGAATTAAGATTCGTTAATAATGTACATGGCGTTATTACATTCCTAATACCGGTAAGCGTTTGCAATCAGACAGTGCTGTTTCTATAATACCGAATTATACGTTCTTATACGATATATAAGTATGTACATATTGTAAAATCTTTATTGAGATGTACGTAGACGTTAAACCTACTTAAGTTATATACCTAACTAAACTCAGTTTTGTGCAAAACGAGTAAAAAATGAATTCAATAACGATGACGTATTTCCAAACATCATGACGATTTCAGATCCATTGAACGCCTGTCTTTTGACCCTAACCTATTGGGTAACGTGTCGCCAGGGCCGTGGGATCGCAGCATGGGAATCTCTCGAAACTATTGTTTTTGCCCACATTATGAATATAATGATTTATGTCCGTATTTAAGTGAGATCGCTGCTTTAGAGTATTGTTACAAGCTATTTAATACTTTGTTTTATAACTAGTTACCTAAGTGTCTGTGAAATTTCATGTAGCCTGTGTGAGTAGGTATAAGTTAAAATATTGAAGGAATTTTCCGTTTGCATGTGGTTTGTATCTACACGCGAAAAAATTTGTACCATTTTCAGTAAAAGCTTTCTTAGTAGCTCCTGCATAAGGATTCGTCAGCTCCCGGTCTCATCGGAAGTGAAAATAAGTAAAAACTTTCTTGAAAGTCTTAGAAAATATTCTGTTGAAGAAATATTTATTAAAACCTAAAATATTAACTTTGTGATTTGGCAAGGAAATTTTTACAGGTTGCCTATACACCATTTACAAATTACGTTGTGGTAATCTATACAAGATCAAAAACTAAGACCTATCATCATCTTCAGCCCTTTTTAACGTCCCACTGCTGGGCACGGGCCTCCCTCAGTACGAGGGGGATCAGGCCATAGTCCACCGCGCTGGCCTAGTGCGTGTTGGGAGACTTCACATGTCTTACGAAAACTTGCTAGGTTTTCTCAGACATGCAGGTTTTCTCACGATGTTTTCCTTCACCGAAAAACAAGTGGTAATCATGATATAAATGATTCGCACATGAAAATATCAGAGGTGCGAGACCCGGATTTGAACCTGCATCACTCGGTTATCCAAGCGAGCGCGTTACCGCTGGGCTACTACTGCCTTAAGACCTATACAAATTCAATAATCTTAATAAAAACTCCTTCTTTTCACATATTGTGACTCATATTTAAATGTTTATATAGACATGTAAGTAATAACAATTCCCGAAATATTATCTAAGCTTATTAAATGATAGTATCATTTTATATTTTAAGCATATGATTTCATTCTTAGTGTTATTATTTTAAATTAAAATAATTTTATCTTCGTTTTTAAATTGTGATTAATAGATGACCTATATACATATAGTAGAGGAGACCGTGGAAGATCGACCTTCACCGATCTGATAACCAGATGAGACATATTTTTTATCGAATATAATTTATAAAAAAATATGCCTATAATTACTTGCCTATCTGAAAGTGCTCATGGCTATTTTTAGCTAGGCAACAGTGTTTTAAGTATGATTTTTTGCAGGCAAGTCTATATGACTGATTTTGTAATAAAATGATCTAAAATTTGATATAACTTTATTGACTTACCTGTTCACATCGGCTTGCCAGGTAGATACACAAAAATGAGTAGGCAAACCTACTGAGGCATATTCTATGTGTTAAAAACTAACAGTAAAATAAAATTCATTTGGTTATCAAAAGAATGAAAGTGATGAAAAAAAAATCGATTAAAGTTAATTTAATTAAAAATAGCAATGAGCACTTTCAGATAGGCAAGTAATTATAGGCATATTTGTTTATAAATTATATTTGATAAAAAATATGTCTCATCTGGTTATCAGATCGGTGAAGGTCGATCTTCCACCGGCTCTTAGACCATTATCTTTTTACACATTATGCTGTATTGAATAGATACTCAAGTATGGTCTTATATATATTTATTGTAAAATTCACTCTAAAAGGTGGACAAATAAAGTTTTAAGGTCAAAATTCCAGTTAAAAAGTAAATTATTATTCAAAATAAGATTAGGTTATGGCAACTTTTAATAATAACATTAATTTATTGTATCTAGTTCCAAATATTCCTAATGTCCTTATCTATTGTCACATAAATAGTTAAAATGTATATCCTCTTAAAGGATAACAGAAATATTTGACGACACGTTTGGCTCAGTGGGTAGTGACCCTGCTTTCTGCGCCAGCGGTCGCGGGTACGAGTCCCGCTGGGGGCATACATTTGTTGAGCACGAATGTTTGTACTCCAGTCATGGATGTTTATATTTATAATATGTATGTATCTAAACTTATATATGTGTAGTATATCAACCATCTAGTATCCATAACACAAGGCTCGTGCCTTACCGTGGAACTAGATAGTGCTGTTTGTAAATGTCCCAACATATTTATTTATTTATATTTATTCTAGTTCATTAATTTTAAATACGTTTGCAACCACCCTAAAACTGTTAAACAAGCTTATTAAACAATACTAACAAAACATTTGCCAATTGTTCCACAATTTTAGCACTGGATATATGGTTAAAGGAAATTCATTAATTATTCATTATGAGATATAATTTATTATATGATAGAATTTTATGAGATACACTTCATTTATCTATATCATAATATTTTTATCACAGCATTTTATCATTTTTTCTGATATACATACATAAATAATTATCCAAATATTTTGATTATCTTTTCTACTGTTTAGTAAATAGTCACTTAAGAATTTTTAACGTTGATAAGAATTACATTGGGTAATTACATTTTTTTTATATAATCTATCTGTATTTTGTAATATTAAGTATATTTTTTTTATTTCGTCTCTGTATTTTTAAGTCGTCAAATAACTGAGAAGGTTCTTTAAATAGTAGTAACTTATTGTTGTAGCTACGATAGTTGTTAAGTATTGTTATACTTTTAAAACTCGCAGATCCAAGATTTAAAAATAAACATTTTTTTTTCAGCTTCACTGCTCTTCTGATGATAGTCCATAGAACGCCAAGCATCCTGATCTTGGGCCGCCCACATCCATTCCGTACCTACCACCTGTTTCAAATCGGCGGTCCACCTTGCCGCGGGGCGCCCTACATTTATAACACAGCCAAACAAAATAGTTTAAAATATTAAATATAGCTTTATGTCATATAATACCATTCCACTATGCTTTCTTCACAAGCTCCTTTGTAGCATCTTCACGCGGCAGATAGTTTTTTTAAATTGAAATAATTATTATCATACCATATTTGGACAATGATTCATTAATCGCGAAAACAAATATATATTTAAGTGAATATTGTAAGGTCAACGTTGACGCACATGTAGTATAGTGTTACATAATACAAAATGCGAATTAAGTCAAATTCTTTATAATATAAACATACTCGTATATAATATATACATTTCTTGCGAAATTGAGTGAAATTGTCGTTTGTGCAAGAATTATAACGACGAATAACTTTGTTAATAGTTTCTTGGATTCAAAGAGGGAATAACATAGTTAATGGTTTTAATGTTAATATAATCAAAATCTTAGATTAAATATATAAAAGCGAAAGGTCACTCACTCATATACTCATTCACTCACTCATCACGAAATATCGAAAACCGCTTGACTCATAAAGAAGAAAATTGCCAGGGAGGAACTTTATAATTAGTAGTAGACTTACACTAAGAACAGATTTTGCGACAGGGCCGTATTGAAGAGGTCTTTAGGCTGTCGCAAGTTTGTATTGAAAGTTAGGATTTTTTTGTACTATGGACCTGAAACGGTTATGTGAAACGTTCTTAACTAGTAAGAAACGTTCTTTACGAAAACGATGTCTACAAATTTTTAAAAATGTAGTATTCGATCGATCGATGGATTTCACTAATACAAATGACTTTTTGGACATTCGATGATGTCCTCTTATGTCGTTATCGCATTAAAAGTAGTTTCTATTACGTACTACTATTTTACTTACTTACTCGTATATAAGTATAATTTTATTAACAAGATTCAAAACTCTGATTTTAATTTGTTTAAAATATCATTAGTACCTTTTTAGGCAGACGCCATAAATAATCCGCGCCATTGCATTTTTATAGCTGGATAAATATTTAAAGGACAAAAATAACGATGATACATTAATCAAAATCTTCCCATGAAGCCGAGAGAACTTTTTATGACTTGATCCAATATATTTTTTGTTCCATATGTGCTAAATTTGAAGAAAAATAAAAATCTTAAGACTGGTATTGCATCTGGAGTTGCAGTGGTCCGTCATTCTGTTAGTCGCTGTTCGTAAATTTGATTCCCTGTTGCGGCGAAGATTTTCAATAGGAGCATCACTCAAAACTAGCGGTCAGAGCGCGTACAAGTCTTCTTTATAATAGTTCTTTTAATCATTTAACGAGCGATAACTTACCGACTTATTTCATTTTTTTTATTTTTCTATTGAATTTATTATATATTATTATATTATAATATTATTTTCGAGACTCTGTAATGTGAATTTGACATCCGAAAAAAATCTGCCTTTAAAAGTTAATATTTTTCAAGGGTTCTGGATTAACTTGTTGAGACATAAACTAAGAAAAGCAAACACAAGTTACTTTAAGATATTAGTATGGACAATTATTGGCATGTTAATAATTAAAACCTCCCAACAGAAGGCCAGACAAAAGAGTCACATCCTGTTTAAAATGTATGAAAATAAGTAACTAAAGCAAAGAAAAACCTTTTTAAAAGTGAACTGAGGCATCCCACATGCAAGCTGCATATTCTTAAAACTCACAGTAAATTAAACAATGTTGTTTACTGAAAGTATTAAAATGTTTAAGTATTGTTACAAAAAAGGCACTAACGAGACCATTAGTCAATATAAGGGAGTTGTTTTAAAATTTGCACTCGCATGGGTTGAACAAACTGTTTTAACGAATTTTATGAAGGCTTTACGTTGAAATAATAAAGTGCGAGCTATATTTATTAGTTATTTAAATGTCGTATGAGTAACCTAGTAAACATAGAATCTATAAAAAGGTATTTAATGATAATAGGAATAGTGATATTTTTGTGGATAGACACCTTATTTAGTAAAAAGTATATTAGTATAAGTCTGAAGTCATGTTTCGTAATCTTAGTATGACGTTTGCCATGATGCATCTATTTTCATTTAAATACTCGTAAGTACTTTTACTTTTAATCAGTCCAACGGTAAATGTGTTTGTTAATGCAGACTTAGCTACAAAGCTTTTTATTAAAGCTATCGTGTGTGAACCATTAATATGATAATACCTAATTGGATTTTTTTACAATATCATTTGCATCAAGATTTAAGATTTACGTTTTATTCCCTAATTCAAAATACAAATTTGGTGTTTTTTTTTTAAATTATCATGTAATATCAATGTGTCAATGCTTCTGTCAATCTCCATCGTCGCGTAACACAGGCCGGTGTAAATGCATTAAACTAAATTTTTAATTTTTGAACCTCCTTTTACTGTAAAGTTGGTTAGAATAATCATGTAAAAAAACCAGACAATCGGCGATCGCCCCCGTCTCAACGGAAACGCGCCGTAAATGGAATATTGTGCATGCCTTTATTACGACGCCATCTTGCTTAACTGGTTGTAAGGTGTGGCAACATTGCTACCTGTCAAAATTGACTTTTATTTTTTTAATTTTTAAGGGGGTCTTAATTAAATTTCAATACAATAAGGTGTTATATAACGTGAAAAATGTCAAGCTTGATTAATTTTCACTCACCTACTTAAATAAACGTGTAATATTTAATGCTATTCAGCTGTTGGTATGTTTTTTATTAAAGTACAATTTTATTGTGATTTTAAATGCATTGAAATAACATGTTGTTTTGTTTTACCAACGTTTAATTTTGACTCTAGATTTGTATCCGAAAATACTTACCTATAAAAATTATTATGGTAACACTACCACACATATATTAACTATTTTTTTTATTTTTCTCCTAATTAATGTTTAATGTAAAAATACATATTATGTTTTACAGAAGAGTTATCTTTTCTTTTATTTTCGTCAAAATGTCACATATTATGATTATTTGATAGCTATGGTATACGAATTTATTAACTTCAAGTATTTAAAGCTTTCACGCATCTATATATGGTAAAGGAATGCACATCATCATGGCCACTAATAAAAACAAGAGCAATTTGAAGTTTTATTTTATACTAATTACCTCAGCACATTTTACTTATATTTGTTTGGAATGTAACAGAAGTAAAATTGAGTATTTTTATTTGCTATCGTACGTATAATGTAAAAAAAAACAATATATTATCTTAATTAAAACCGACTAAGTCGCATTTCAATGGAAGAAATCATAAGATAGACTTAGACAGATAGATCGTACTTTTCACGAGTAAAGCATGTGTCATTCTTATTAATTGTAGACTAAACGGATAAATGAAGCCACAAGTAATAAAAGTAGTAGTATATAATATAATTACATAATACTGAATGTAAATTATAAAGCATGTGTGTAATATTGTAACGTAATAGTACTTATTACATTTCAAAATATGGTCATTCTTAGAGGCAAAGAACAATCTGAATTTTCAAAACCATTAGTAGTAACAGTTAAATTATAGGTGTAAGAAAATTTCTACATGTTTAGAGCTTTATATAACTACTATAGTCTTTGCCGCGGCTCCTTCATAAATCAAAAGAAATATTTTTCTCCCGTTTCTGCAACATTTTTTATTGATGCTCCGCTCCTATTGGTCGTAGCGTGATGTAATATAGATAAACCTTAGATAAACGGACTATCCAACACAAGAAGAGTTTTCAATTCGGACCAGTAGTTCCTGAGATTAGCGCGTTCAATCAAACAAACAAACTCTTTAGCTTTATAATATTAGTATAGATAGAGCAACAGCACAATTATTTTAAGCATAAACTATATTACCTATGATGGGTATTGACTAGTAATTTTAACTATATATGTTATGTATATGTACTCGAACGAGAGCATACTACACTTTTATAAAACTGAATACTGGAATTGAAAGCCAAAAGTCAAAAAAAGTCATTTGCGAATTTATGTTTATTCAAATAAACATAAATTCTCAAATTCTTAAAGTATAAAGATAAAGTATAAAGATATAAAGTTTAAAGAAAAAACCCCTTTCTTTTAGTATTTTATAGCATACTAGCGACTCGCCCTCGCTTCGCTCGGGCTCTTCCCTAGATTTAGCACAGGCAAAGCCGCGGGATCCGCTAGTTATGCATATAAACCTTCCTCTTGAATCACTCTATCTATTAAAAGTTGCGTAGTTTTAAAGATTTAAGCATCCATAGGGATATAGGGACAGAGAAAGCGACTTTGCTTTATATACTACTAGCGACTCGCCCTCGCTTCGCTCGGGCTCTTCCCTAGATTTAGCACAGGCAAAGCCGCGGGATCCGCTAGTTATACATATAAACCTTCCTCTTGAATCACTCTATCTATTGGAAAAAACCGCATCAAAATCCGTTGCGTAGTTTTAAAGATTTAAGCGCACATAGGGATATAGGGATATAGGGACAGAAAAGGCGACTTTGTTTTATACTATGTAGTGATGTAATGATTTTTTAAAAAAAGGTTAAGACTATCTAACATCACACGACATTATAATGTAATCTATTATAACAAATAAGAGAATTCGCGGGGCGAAGCTAGTCAATAAATAACACTAATCAATCAAATTCGTTTTATATTCAAACTACATATTATAAAGCTCTTTAGGGCTATCGAAGACGCTATGACGCCACACTATAACAATTTAGTGTATAAAGCCATTAACTAATTGATAAACATGTGTAGTGCCGCGTGTCCGTCTGCAAGTGGAGGATATCCGCACATCTCTGATGAATATTTTATTGTCCATTGTTACTGGACGCTCTCAATGAAACGTGTTTATTATTAAGATATATCTAACAAGTAAAGCCTTTGGATTAAATTGTTATTTCAAATTGCGATTGTCATACAGCAGTGATAAATATATTTATTTTTATAACTAGCAACACTAGCAAACCCGGCCCGGCTTCGCTAGGCGTAAGCTTAAATAAATTAAACGTTTAAATCAATGTTTTTTAATAAACTAAAGTAGCCTAAGTAACTTCTTATAACATTAGCTATCTACGAGAGAAAGTTCTGTCGAAATCGGTCCAGACACGTTCGACACGACCAGTGAGAGCTAAGGCGCAGGACCGACGGCTTTACGTGCTCTCCGAGGCACGGGGGTGACTCACCGCCAACTTCCCAACTCCGGGCTGTTACTAAGGCTTACTAAACAGAAAGACTCAATAACTAAACTTGGCCCGACCCGGGACTCGAACCCAGGACCTCTCGATGTATGACCGTACATGCTAGCCACTACACCACCGAGGCAGTTAAAGTTTATTTATATACAGTACCGACTGATGTACCGATTTATTGTAAACTAAATAAATAAATTAAACGCAAAAAAATCTATACAAAGATATACGTTTTATTTCACTGGTATTCAAATATACGTAACAATAAAATGTATAATTTATCGGAATTGGTAAATAAGTAGTAAGTAAGTATACCAAGCCTTAGAGAAAGTAGCTGTTGGTCCAGCGCCTGATCTCTCACAGATCTTCTAATTGCCGTCCCATCGGAGTATGAGAGTGAGAGGAATATGGAGTGCACTTATATTTGCTCACATACCTTTTTGTGCACTATTATATCAAAGAAGAGGAGGACGTTATAACAATTTACTATTTTTCACATACTATCTAGCTACAAGATGAAAATAGAAAGTTAGTACCTCAACCCTTTTTTGACTTTCCTAATCAATAAACTATTTAGCAGTTAGCTGATTGCTTCTAAGGTCTTAATCTTATATATAAAATTCTCGTGTCACAATGTTTGTTCCCATACTCCTCCGAAACGGCTTGACCGATTCTCATGAAATTTTGTGAGCATATTGAGTAGGTCTGAGAATCGGCCAACATCTATTTTTCATCCCCCTAAATGTTAAGGGTAGTCCACCCCTAAATTTATTTTTTATTTTTTAGACATTTTTTTTCCTACAGATCAACCCAATGAGGTTGATTAGCAATTAAAAAAATGAACGCGGGCGAAGCCGCGGGTACAGCTAGTTTCACTATAAAGTCTTAATAAACAATATAGGCATCTATGGCTTCAAAAAGGCTTATATTACATTTAAATTAATACAACTTCTTGCTTATGCACTATTTTAGTATTTAAAGTATAAAGCAAAATAAATTCAAGCATTCATATCACGTTTGCGTTGCAAAAATTTGTTTAGCGCCCGGAAACGGCCATTATTTTTTTCTTTTTTATAACTGACGCCTTGCACAAGCGCATTCTGCCTACGTTTTGATTCATGAATTAAAAATATCACACGCGCCATTTACTTCAAACAATGATGCGTAATTTTGTAAATCTAAACATGTGTAGATTGCGCGTTTTATTCAATTTTTATTGACGCTATTGCTTCTTAATGTTCTTTGGATGCTAAGGCTAAAATACATATCGCTCTCGCTTTATTTTTGTAAGTAAAGTCGACGAACGGTCGTTTATGTCATCCAAATGTCATGGGATCGCCGAAATTATTACGCCAAACACTATTTTTATTGTAGTGATTCAATCACTATCAAATTAACTGTTATTTATGGAGCTGAAATTAGGGATACTTACATTTATTATTAATGAGTATTTATAGCAAAATTAATAAATTAAACAAGTGCGTGTCGGGCAACATGTAATGTAGGGTTCCGTAGTGGTCTATTACTACTAAGACTAAGAAAAGGGTGTTTGATTTTCATACTTTAATCATTTAACTTTACGTTTCGGCGGCTATTAGAAATTATCTACATTTATTCATAATTAGCATTATAAATTGATCGACTATTACTCGTAAACTTGTAGAGCTACTTAACTGTTATGGTTAACCTTTTAACATCGTTGTATATAGTTAAAACTACCTTAATGTTTTTCACATATCCATAAACAACAATATAGCTGGCATTGTGCGGTGAGTACACTTAACTCTAACCAAAAATTTGTAATTTCTTAGTTCATGTTACACTAACGGATCTGTTTAATTTTCTTAAGGTAAATTGATGCTTTAATTTTGATAAGATTAAAACCAATAACCACTTCAAATAAAAAAATATCCTTAATAAGTATCTTAAGTTTATTCATAATTAGCATTACGGGACGGCGGGATTTAACCTTTCATATTAGTGTCATTGTTTTACTTGCGAATACTTGATTGCTTAATTAATTAAATATTAGCAATGTAATATTAATATGAAAAATTGAAAAGGACATTATGAAATGAATTATAATTTAGCAGAATTAAAGTTGATAGAATTATCGATATATTCGAAAAACCCTATCGAACACATGAGAAAAAAAGCAAATAAAAACTGACATCATGTTGATGAAATTAATGTAAATCAAACAAATGTCGATCCTGATAATTTGAAAAGCAACTTATAACTTAAACGGAGTGTCATATACAACCGAACACCCACTTCGCGATCCACAAAAACTTTTAAATTCTTTAAAAAGATAATCACATTTTATAATCTGATGGTGTAATTCCTAATTTTATCATGACAATAAAATCGGCTACATTATGTTGACAATCTTCAAAATTGTGGAAATGTGACAAGCCATATGCTTAAAACATTCCACTCTTATACTTATATAAAATACTGAATATACTAGTTTGCTGCTGCTTTGACGTGTTATAGTCGCTTTCCAGAATAAATAAAAATAAAATTTCCAGAATAAGAAACGTTTAATGATCAATTCAATTCTTTTGATAATGGCTTGTAGGAGTGCCATTTGGGCAAAGTTTACTTCGCCAATGCCACGTCGAATGGAGAAGACACGCTTTATATATAGACACGCTATATACAGAATGATCGATAAAAAAGTAGAAATAATAGCACTAGAATAACATGCGACAAAACAGTGCGATTCGATGTAAAGTAAACGTCTAATCCTATTTTGACATGATCTTCATTGTCTTAAGTTTTCTTTTTGATCAATTCCACAAGAGTCCACAATAACCTCAACTATCGGTCCTTGACTTTATCCCTTGATCTAATAAAAAAAATGTTTTCATACAACCTGTTATACTTATGAATTGAAAATGCAAGAAAAAAAAATATCCCCCCTTTATATGTAGAGGAGGTGCACAAATTTTTTTTTTTTTAATTTTATTCAAGTATATGTCAGAGTAATTTATACTAGTATAATATGCATGCCGACGGACCTTACGAACCTATAAGAGTATCTCGTCGACTAGGGAACCCTAAAAAACCTAAATACACTTAGTAGTTGTGACAAAACAAGTAAAATAAAACAAATACATAAATAAAAAAAATTGGTAAATAAATTTAAAAAAGTAAGTATTTTATGTAGTAGGTACTAACAAGATAAATCGCGGCGTCAACTACGGTCACGTACAGTTATTAAAGAATATATTCATAATATTATCGCATTTCCTTGATCGTGAATCGATAAATTGTATAAAACGGCGACTCACGTGTTTGACTATGAAGAATTGCGTAGGATTATTCCAAATGCACTTTGATAAAATATACGTTATCATTTTTATAATACTTTTAAATCTTACATTGTAGTACTACTGTCTGTAAGTATAGTAGGTATATCACTGGATAATTTATAAAAAAATTCCACTGTATAGTTTAGTGCCTAAAATTAGCTGTATAGAGTTATGTTATACTAGCATTTCCCGCGGATTCGTTCTAAAGACCAGAAACCAAATTCTTTCTGAGTCGCGCGGTATGGTATCTCGCAGAACTAACGCCCGACCTTCCCGTTTTCGCAACATTTTTCATAGATACTCCGCTCCTATTGGTCGTAGCGTGATGGGCTAATATAGGCTTAAGCCTTCCTCAATAAACGGACTATCCAACACGAAAAAAAATTTTCAATTCGGTCCAGTAGTTTCTGAGATTAGCGCGTTCAACCAAACAAACAAACAAACTCTTCAGCTTTATAATATTAAGTATAGACTATTAGCGGGTTCCGCCAGTAATAAATATAGCCTATGTTACGCAGTGATAATGTAGGTTTCTAATGGTAAAAGAATTTTTAAAATCGGTCCAGTAGTTTTTGAGTTTATTCATTACATACAAAATTATAATTTGATAGTAAAAGTTTAAAAGGAAAAGCTTAATTTATTTTTAGCGCATTTATTTAATTGTAGTAACCAAAATTGAAAATATTTTTAATTAAAATTTTTAAACTTATTTGAAATTAAAAGTACAAAGAAAACAATTAATTTCCAAGTTAACTACTCAAAAAAATCATCTCTCCTTTTCCTCAAAGTTCAGTCTTCTACAAATAGTGTTTAATAGTACCGTTCCCGCACGATAAGCAATCGGCCACGTGTGCTATCACACTATCAACGATACCGTTGGCGCCGGTCTGAGGCCTGCGATAACGTAAGAATGCTTCAATGTAAACCCGTAATCCTAATCTACGCAGTAAATGTGTCAAAGAAGGATATATACTCAAGTACTAACATTTAGATTTGCAGTAAAATAAATAGGTCATAGATGATATTGAAATTGTGGGTACCTTTTTTACCATTATTATTATTAAAATAGTATTGTATTAAGAGTTGAAATCTGAAAGTTTTATTATAATGTGAAGATGCCAGTTAGCGTAAAAAAATAACTTTCTTTGTTTTGATGTTGGGAAATGCAACCGCATACTGTATACACATACATGAGTCTTTGTCGTACTCATTGATTAGAAAAGCCTGTATTAATAACTAAAATCCAACAGGACAGTTTTAATGAGCACTTAACGCACTTAAGTCTGTCGAAGCAAATCAAACAACATGAGGTTGCTCCCACTCTTCTGTTAGAGAAGTAGAAGAAATCCGCATGATACACCACCCACTGAAATGAGCCACCTCTCAGTGTGTCTCTTGGCTTCACACCCGGCTGAGTTGCCGGTCGATGAACCCATGACAATTGAACATGATGGCGTGGCGCAGTTTGTAGTGACCCTACTTGCTGCGCAAGCGGTCGCGGGTTCGAGTCCCGCTGGGGGCATACATTTGTTGAGCACGAATGTTGGTACTCCAGTCATGGGTGTTTATATTTATAATATGTATGTATTTAAACTTATATATGTGTAGTATATCAACTACCTAGTATCCATAACACAAGGCTCGTACCTAACCGTGGAACTAGATAGTGCTGTGTGTAAATGTCCCAACATATTTATTTATTTATTTATGATGTACCAAACCATTGCCATTTTCAGTGGGGCTTGTTGCTTTTCAACGACCTGGGTTCTGTGAAACTCCTACTTGCTAAAACATTGATGCACCATGTCCTAGGCTAACACAATGTAATGGATATGTACTGTTTATCCCAACAATTTGTTTCAATCATACTAGTAATCGAACCCAGCATCGACTATCTTTTAGCATAGCATTTTATACAGATAAAAATTAGCTTCGATTATACAATACTAGTGGAACCCGCGGCTTCGCTCGCGCTAAAACAATCATAGACCAAAAGCTGCACCTTTGAAATATAGGTCAAATACATTATTGAAATTTATATTTCCTTAAACAATCGCTCTGTTACAATCTCAACTGGACTTTAATTATACGATTGATTATTCCACCTTTGTACACCTTATCTATTAAGCGTTAAACGCGTTCGTGAATCGCAATTTCGTTATCTTTCGTTATAAGTGATAAATTTCACATTAAGTGTCTGTTATTTCCCCTGTTCGCTTTTTCATGTACATATGCTGAAAAAGTCTTCCACACTACACATGTTATTTCGTATACATTATTTATAAATAGGACTCATTTATTTATATAATAATTCGTTAGAAGTCTTAATACAGTCATCACGACGTAAATTGATTTGTGAATTGGTGTTTAATTTGTTTCATGGAACACATTTGCTAGTGTGGGAACGTTTAGGTTTTTAAGAGTAATTTATTATGGTTAAAAATACTTTGGATTTTTGATATTTTTGGTTATATAATTTCGTTTTAGATTAAATTGAAGTTTTTTCCGTAGATTGCCAGTGATATCCCAGTTCTCTCATCAGTGCCTATATCTGTTTTGAACATCTTGCCTACATCGAAACTTCAGTAGACTTTAAATTTCCTATATTAAAACTCTTGATATTAAGATTTTATATCTTATCGCTTGTGATAAATTATCAGATATCAAAACGTTATATTGAATACTGGCCTTTCCCGCGGCTCCGCTCGCGTTCTAAAGGCTGAAAATTAAAAGACATATTTTTCTCCCGTTTTTGCAACATTTTCATTGATGCTCTGCTTCTATTGGTCGTAGCGTGATGAAATATAGCTTATAGCTTTCCTCAATAAATGGACTATCAAACACAAAAAGAATTTTTCAATTTAGACCAGTAGTTCCTGAGATTAGCGCGTTAAACCAAACAAACAAACAAACTCTTAAGCTTTACAATATTAGTGTAGATAGAGCGGGATGGTACGATAAAAGTGTATAATATAATTTAACTATACTATACACTTATATGGCCAATATAACTTAATTTTTGATGGTTTTTATTCACTTATAAACTCAACACCATAAGTTTTACCTACGAATCCCGTCACGTAATAAACAGATTGTGTAATTTTTATCTGTTATCCAAATTTGTTTAGCAGTTTAAGCGTGAAGAAATATCTAATAGACAGAGAGACAAAGCAAGCTCGATCGTTGTCACTATGCCATATGTTACTTCGTAAAAATGCGTTTTTATTAACAAGGACTACTCGTATATTATATAATATAGTTAATAAATAATCATAAAACTTATATCTTGTCTATTTATACGAAATTTGATCCAAATCGTTAAAGCCGTTTCCAAGACACCAATTATATATCAATTATATGTACTTTGATGTTATAAGATAAACTAGAATTGCCCATTTAATGATATAAGATATTGTATTACATGTATTATAATGCTTTTATATAAAAACAAACATTATTATCAGAAAAACTCTAAAATTGTTGTGCAATTTTCAGGAAATGCTGAAGAAAGTTGACAAAGCCAACCGTTTTGAGTGATTCTTTATCAAATAAACATTTCAAAACAAATGTTTTATACATACAAGTAAAGTGGGTTAATTAGGTTGTGATAAGATAGTGTGATAAAACAGTGCGACAATCTGACGACTACGGAGCAGCTCTTCGTAAATACTCAGGTTATCAATAGTTTATTTGTGAGAGATAAGTTACCAAAAATTTTCGTTGTCTACTTTTATAATGTTAGTGCTTGAGTCTTGAGATTTATTTTATTTTACAGTAGTTTTCGCAAATGGCTCAGTTTGCACGTTAAAATATCTAGTGAGGAAAAATGTAATAAAAACACATAATCGGCGATCAAATGCAGCAAGTAGATCGCTCTGGTCCTAACTTGGTACACAAATTTTAAGACTAGGTATAGTATTTTTGTACTTGGGGTTGGGACTTTATGAGATCCCACAATTCAATTGTTTGTTTTTATTTGAAAGGCAGTAAGTTTTAGTTAGTGTCATAAAAAATAGCTAAGTAAGTACTGATAAGGATCCTTGGCGTGATAAGACTAGCTCCGCAACTGTAGCTTTCGCAAAACTTAAGGTTGGGTTTTTATAGGTACTTTTCGTTGTTTCCATATTTAAAGTTTAAAAAGAATAATTCACTTAATTTTACAATAATAGATGCACTGTAAAGCGAATGACTTCTTAGTAATAATATCGAATTGTTAATTCTAAATTTAACTTATTAAATTTACTTTTACTTATAAAAGTAAATTTAAGTTTTTTTCAAATCAAATCTTAATTTTCTTATTAATTATTATATTAAATAATCTTAATCGGTTACCAATACAACACTATAAAGAAAAACATCAATTTCAAAGCTTATACCTAAAGTTCTACTAGAACGTGTATACAAAATACACGTGGCTGAGAAAATGTATGAGGTTAAATGTTTGTTATCACGACGATTATCTGTCGACTATCTTTTAGCACGGCATTTTATACAGATAAAAATTAGATTCGATTATATAACATTAAATAAAATAAAAGTACGGGTAGTGAACCTGACAGAATTCCTCTTGTCAGTATAAACAGAAAGTTTCCCGTACTTCTTACTACGTTTCAAATTATGAAGTTTCATACGTACTGTCACCAATATTTGACCTTCTTACAAAACGACTCTTGAAAAATCATTTTTTAATCCTCGCCTACATTATATAAGGAACTTCATGGCATTTGTGTTTTTAGATTACCAGTATCATTTATTGTGTTATTTTACTAAGTAGCTACATACTTATGTGTGTGTATGTGGATGGGGGTTTCGTAAAAGACCGATGTAATAATTCGTCATGTTATCAGATTGCTCTACTGGCTCTCTGATTGGCTGGTGTCGTAGAATTAGCTTGTAGAAAATGGATAGAGTCGAATGGTACAAAAGAATTAAGAAGAGTCGCAGTTTTTGCAAGAACATAATTTATTTGGAATAGAACCAAAGCTGAGAGATATTATACCTTGAGTTTAAATATGGAATATTTTTCAAAAAAACATGTTTATAACATTTTTACGTTTAATCAGGTCTATGATTTTAGTCAATACGCAGTTCTTTATAAAATATAGGCCGATTATCTGGTAGATTGAACATATATGTCAATATAGTAGTGGGATGTTCTATAAGTAGATGTAGATTAGATTAGATTTATTAGATTATTTACAGTTACTTTTATTTTTTATTTTATGCTTGTAAATAAAAGGCAATTTGAGTAAAAACTTATATTTATAATTTGAGATACCTACTTGTCTTCCACGTAGTACTTACGTATGAAGTATGAAGTAGTTACTCAAGGGTTTCTCGAAGAGATCTCGTAAAAAGGTAAGTTATCTATCGAAGTTTTTTTGTTCACTTGTATGGTACATAAATAAAAATAGATAAACGTGGAAAATATATAATTTTTAATGATAAATAAATGATTGACGACGTTGTATCAATGTTTCGAGAGCACCCGTTTTATAATAAGTAATCTGGAAGGTCATTTTGATATATTTCATGTAAGAATTGGTTTAAAACGTCACGATAACGTTGATTCCGTGACCTCGCCAACATTTATCTTTGAGTGTACGAAAAGTAGTTATAGATGGCTTCGATTTGCATTCGTTTTACAATATCATGTTTAATAATAACTCATATGTTGTAGAAAATCGTTATAAGCAAAATCTTTTGAAAGAAAATAGAAGTATATTAAGATTAAAGATTTTATTATTAACAGTAAAACGAATAAAACAGGATTTATGAAACCCGAAAATAAGGCAATATCGAACATTATAGGTATACACTCAATATATATTCTTTATTGATAACAATTTTAATAATTACCTACCTATTTAGATATCTTATCACTATAATTTTGTTGTATAATCTTTTATATAGGACGAAATAAGGAATTATACTTCCGCTATAATCATGTGTTTTACTTTAAATATATAATAATGATAAGTTATCAGAGTTTTTATCTACGAGTAACGTGCGAGTAATGCGCGAGTGTAACATTTGAGTGATGAATAGTAGGTACCTGTTAAGTGTTACTCTACTTTTATGTAGATAATCACTACATAGTATAAAACAAAGTCGCCTTTTCTGTCCCTATATCCCTATATCCCTATGTGCGCTTAAATCTTTAAAACTACGCAACGGATTTCGATGCGGTTTTTTTTAATAGATAGAGTGATTCAAGAGGAAGGTTTATATGCATAACTAGCAGATCCCGCGGCTTTACCTGTGCTAAATCTAGGGAAGAGCCCGAGCGAAGCGAGGGCGAGTCGCTAGTAATTAATAATTTATACGGTAATAACTGAGGATTAGGATACTGATTAGCTAAATGACTAGTATGTAGTAGATCGTGAGACCGGGTTCGATTTCCGAGTCGAAAGAAATAAGCTATTGGGTTTTTATAAGTTAAGAAGGTTTCAGAACGGTTTAAACAAGCTTATACATAGTTTAGACATTTTGTTTAGTTATTGACTACTCTTTTGGTTGCTTTTAAAAGAAATATTAAGCAAATGATAAACAATTCTCGAGCTAGGCACCGAAAAGTGCACTTAGGGGCAAGAAACATGCACATGTATGCGCTAAATTAGCGGTGACGCCCGCACAGTTTCCCACACATTGAGTAGAGTTAGCAAAAAACATCTTGAAAAAAAGAAATATATTTGAAAATGTTTGAAATCAATATATTATTATGTTTTAGAGTATCTGAAAATTAATCGAATTTTTAACTGCATTAAATATCTTGCGTTCATTAATGATCAAGTTTAAAACATCAGTTTATTAGTACAAGTAATTCCAATGATATAGTTAAAAAGACGCTTGCTTAGTACTGACATATTTTACGTTTCGGGTCATGGAGATTAAACATTGCCTAATATTAACTCTAACTAGTCCAACTAGCAGATTTGTTACAAAGACTCTACGAGAATCAAATTCACGACTTCTTAATTAACTATCACATATACACCACCACTGTGCCAGATGGTCAAAAAGTTAACCATACAATAAATACCCATGAGAAAGATATAAGGAAATACTCGTATTGTTATCCGTACAGCGACAGGATGTCATTTCATTTCTTATTGAGCTCGCAAAAATAAATAACGTCTAGTGAGTAATGAATAGCGGTTTGAACTTCTTAATGTATTGCAGTTATGCGATATTTATGATTATTCATCTTTTAACGGTAATAAGTGCTTCAATATTAGAGCCAGTTAATAGGTAAGGCGTTCCTTAAGAAAGTTTGTGTATAAAACTTTTTCAAGTAATATTTATTTTACATTTTGCTTATGTAACAAGTCAGTGTAATTAAAAAAACTTACAAACTCGACTGTGTTTCTGTGTAATTTGGAAATGAAAAAACCCTAAAATATGTTGTGTTCTGATTCAAAATTTATACCCGGTGTCACTTTCACAATTAATACGAATCTAACGACACCTTTGAAGGTAAAATCCATCGAGCAGTTCATTATTCATCAGCATGTCAAACAATTATATAAACATACCTACATACTTACTCTCGAAAAACATAACCCTCCTTCTATCGCAGTCGGGTAAAAAGATGGAAGTAAATCTTACTTAATATTATAAAATATGTGAATGTTTGTATGGATGCTTACTCAATCGCGCCAGATCGGCTGAACTGCCTTCAATACCAACACAGCGTGGTGAACTATGGTCTGATTCCCTTCCAGGGGGAAAGGGGATCAGACCATAGCCCACCACGCTGGCCGCTTTGGGTAGGTGGAATGCACGTGTTTGAAAACTTACAAGATTCTCTCAGACATGCAGGTTTCCTCAGTGGTAATAACATTGAAAATTATAATTCAAGCGGAAGTGATTCGAACATAAAATAATTGAATCTGAAATCTAATTCTCGACCTGGTTTTCGAACGTACAAACGTTACCACTGGGCTGACTCTAAGGCATTATATTTTGGAATGGGATAAAAATATATTCTAACGAAATATTTTTTACTATTTGTCTGTAGGTACTTTTTATATAGTAAGAATCTGGATCCATTACTAATTCGTACGTATTTCTTATCTTAGTATCTAGAAACAGGTTCTTAAAAGAATTTCTTAATTTCCGGTATCTTTCCTTATATAATAACGTATCGATATCTAGTTCAACTATTGACGGCTTTAACGATGACTAGAATTTATGTTTATAATAGCGAAAAAACTTACTGTCGGCTTAATACTTGTTTCTTTTAAGTTGGTTAAGATTATAATGCATTCGTTTTAACATGTATTTAGATTATAAAATAAATGCATATGTAATATATGTCCACGATAAAATAGACAAGACTTTTACCAGTTTTACGGATAGATTTGATATACTTTGACTGACTATAGCTTGGAGCAACACATCAGTTATTACTATCCTGGACTGAGGCCCTAGCCCAGCAGTGCGACGTGAAGAAATGCTGTATCATCACTACATAGTATAAAACAAAGTCGCTTTCTCTGTCCCTATATCCCTATGTATGCTTAAATCTTTAAAACTACG
Organism: Boloria selene; assembly: GCA_905231865.2. NCBI lineage: Eukaryota > Metazoa > Arthropoda > Insecta > Lepidoptera > Nymphalidae > Boloria > Boloria selene. The sequence continues at coordinate 2,867,501 of HG993145.1, forward strand.
CAACGGATTTTAATGCGGTTTTTTTTAATAGATAGAGTGATTCAAGAGGAAGGTTTATATGCATAACTAGCGGAACCCGCGGCTTTGCCTGTGCTAAATCTAGGGAAGAGCCCGAGCGAAGCTAGGGCGAGTCGCTAGTCAGTACATAAAAAAAATTAAGTGCCTTTTTTAATTTCGCATTAACAGCTTTTCACTAAATGCATATGAAAGTATTATACGGTACTTACATCAAAAAATCTTTTTTTTGTCTGTCTATCTGTTTGTTTATTCCGGCTAATCTCTGAAACGGCTGGATCGATTTCTCGGGGTCCGTCACTCGCAGAATTAGCTAATGTTACCTGTTACCTGTAACCTACGCTATTTTTATTAGAATATTATAAAAACCGTTTTATTTATTTTATCTTAGGCACAGCGAAGCGGGTCCAGTTTGCTAGTCCGTAATAGCTAATAGACTACGCCAATTTTTTCTACTCTTTTTGCTTATGATCGTAATGATGTCTAAACTCTATTCACGCCCTAAATTGTTTTCAATTAAACGTACGCTCTCTCCGTATGTGCAAATGAATCAGGCACGGTAATGGAAAGTTGTTAGTAAGCGAGGTGTTCTAGTAAATTTTCAGTAGTCTCCTTACTTTTAAGATATTTTAATCTTCTGAATAGGTTATATAGGTTATATGTTTAGCTACTATTTTAATATTTAGTGTAATAGATAAATTTAGAAATATGAACCTATTTATATAATTTTGATGATAGTTTGAGTTTTCAAGTTAGTTTTTAAATGAAAAAACGAAAATAGGTCCAGATTAAATCGTTATTTACAAAAGATAACAATAAAGCATAGGTAATATTTTAAAGCTCAGAACGAATCGTCTTTCGTTTAACATCACATAAGTTCTGTCAGGTCAATGGACTGCTAATGAAAAAGTAAAGATTTTGGCATTCGCTTAAGAAGTTATTTCTATAACTAGGTTTCATGGAAGTTGGAACTATTCCTTGTATTAGGGTTTATATTTAAATTTTAACTTTTTTCTACTAATTTGTATTTCTTTCTAGTGTACGAGTGTAAATACTAGTCGTAACATTTACTGTATTGGTAAAATCCTAAAAATTGGTGAAAGAGGTATTAATAAAATATAATTATGTTTAGTATTTCTTTAAAGTAAGAAATATTTTCAGAGTCTTAAATCGTTAGAAATCTAGTAATGCCTTTTAATCTACATTTATCTCGTCCTGAAAATTAAATCTATGATTTAAATCAATTAATATTTATTTTATCTTCTCGTGATATATATTATCTTAAATAAGTAGGATTAAAACAAACAATTGTATTAGTTTATACTAACCTTAACTAATTCCTAAACCTTAATTAAGTTCTTGATAAAGAAACGATAATTTTCAAAACAAATCAAATCAAATCAAAATATTTTATTCAGCATAAAAATTGTTACAATTTCTTACTGAACTTCATGAGTCTACCACCAGTTCGGAAAGAAGAAACCTCTGACCTGAGAAGAACTGACGAAAGAAACTCAGCGGGACTAATATATATTTTTTATCTTAATCTCATTCTTTCTTTAAATTAAATTGTATATTAACAATAATTCTATATGTTGAAATAGCCTGGCGGCGATCACATCATTCCCAAGGCGTACTGTCTCTAAAAAATCGTTAATCGAATAATAACCTTTAGTAGGTACACAAACGTTCCTTCACATTTTTTTTAAATTTGGCAATTTTATCTATAACATTCAAATTCATTTAATCTTATTGAAATAATCATTGACAGCATCACAAGCACAGCACAAGCAATGCCCAGACTTCGATGTTATCCGGGTCAATATATCTATAAATTATTTGACTCAGGGAACATATCGTCTTTGAAAAATCTTTACCAACCGTTGAAATCTACTACCCGAGTGGAGCGAGGTTGATTTTCTAGTTAATCTATACTAATATTATAATGCTGAAGAGTTTGTTTGTTTGTTTGTTTGTTTGTTTGTTTGTTTGTTTGTTTGTTTGTTGTCTGGTTGAACGCGCTAATCTCAGGAACTACCTACTAGTCCGATTTGAAAAATTATTTTTGTCTTGGATAGTCAGTTTATCGAGAAAGGCTATAGGCTATATTATATCACGCTACGACCATAGGAGCGGAGCATCAATGAAAAATGTTGCAAAAACGGGAAGGGCGGGCGTTAGTTCCGCGAGGTATCATACCGAGTGACTCAGACAGAAATTGGTTACCGGTCTTTAGAACGCGTTCGAAACCGCTGCAAATGCTAGTAAATAATAAAAACATTGTTCATAAAAATTGAACAGATTACACTATTCTAAAGAGTAGCAATATAATATAATGGTTTGTACATTATAGTTTATTTCAGTTATGTTAGTGAAAATAATTTGCTTTGCGTTCAAAAGCTTATATAGGAGATATAAGCTTACATAGGAGATATATTTTTATAAAACTTAACAAACTTAAATAACTCAAATAGACATATCAAGAAAAAGTTTTACACATTACAATGTACTATCTATAATAACAAAGTATGCGTCAACGATTTATTATGACCAGTAGGTATAAGTAAATATGGGCATTAAAATTTCGCTTTCAGAAGAAGCGTCAGCGTCAATCAATATTTTTTGTTTCTATATATCTAGCATAAATTTATACAAACCGTTGATTCTGTGATTATTTTTGCTGTAAGCCATTCAAAACGCCAGGAACTACAAATCTAAATAAACTTAAAAATATATAATTATTATTATTAATTGTTGTTGTTTTTTTAATAATTAATACCCAATAGGGAAAGGCAAAGGACTATAGTCCATACAGCCTAGTCTAAATTTTATTATTATTAATGCACTGTTGACATATTGTTTTTTTTATTTCTACTATTTTTATGCACGTACAAATTTACAACCAACATGTTAAATAATAATTATAAAAAAATTGTTTAGTTATAAAAGATAAAATTGTTCTATATTAACGGTTATTTCTAACTAAAACATTTGCCGGTGTTTAATTATCTTAAAACGTAAAGCATAATTATTACTCGTAGCAACATTTTAGGTACCCATATATTATAGTTTTTTGGAGCGTGCTCGCGACAAGCATAAATCATGGCACGTCGATTGATCTCCTATTTGTATTGTGCGGGCTGGATCGTTTGTCAATGACTTCTATATTTGACGTTTATTAAACACGAATTCGTGTATACTTTATTATAATAACACATTTACAAGATGAATTTTATTGATTCAATTCTTTCGTTCAAGGAGTGACTATATTGATCTGTAATGTGTCATTATTGTATGTACGAAGAAATTCTGTTAAGGAACTAAAACTATCCTCATAATTAATAAGAATTATATATGAAGATGTAAATCTATATATATAAAAATGAATTGCTGTTCGTTAGTCTCACTAAAACTCGAGAACGGCTGAACGGATTTATCTTATCTTAGTCTTGAAATGTTCGTGGAGGTCTAGGGAAGGTTTAAAAGGCGAGAAAAAATCTAATAATTTCCGGGAAAACCCTAAAAACAGCCCTTTTCTATTTCCCATACAAACGTTTTCTAGAGTCAATTTGAACTTTATTGCTATTCAATAAAGTTCATATTAAATTATAATCACTCACTGTTGTCTAACCAATTAAGGCGTGTTCCTAACGTCAAAGAGTCAATTTGCAATTTATTACCGCTGCATAAAGTTCAAATTCAATCATATCTATGAAAATAGTCTTCGCGTGCGCTTTGGAGGATCTAATGTCGCGTTCCGAAAATAAACAAAAGTGAATCGCGAACGCGACAAAAAATGTAATAAACTATTAGTAGTACTGATTTCCAATTAATTTGGTCGGCTTCGCGAAATTTTATTTTAGCTAACTTCAGTTGTAACTGTATCAGATTATTTTTTTAAGTTTGACAAATCTTAAGTTTTGTCACAAATTAAGTTTCTGAACACAACCATAATATTTGACATTAGATTTGACAACCAACTAATATGTCAATCATTCTGTCGCACTTCAGAACACGGAGATTTATGGCTTAAAGGTAAACTCCAAAAAAATAAATAAAAAAATCAGAACACGGAAAAAGTATTACGATTGACGATATTGTGTTACGATCATGGTTACGATATTCTATGAGTGCATCCTTCTATCTTTGTGAGTGACATTCCAAGTAGTGTGCTCTTTTTTTTGTTGATATTTTGTGATAGTGACACTTTACTGTTAAGTTACGCGACGGGTCGCATCGAGGAGGTCTTAAGGCCATAGCAAGTTTGAAAATGAAAGTCTTCATCTTTTGTGCTACGATCTTTATATTTGGTACGAAGGTGGTTAATTGTTGGTACAAGTACGCTAAAAACGTTTTTTTTCTATAGGGCCGGATTAAGATGGTGTAAAGGCTTCATAAGTTTTTCGAGATACCTTCATTTTTTGTGCTACAAGTTTCAAATTTTGCACAGAATTAGTAGATAACTTTTACGATACTACAAATCGGACACTTCATTCAAAGGATATTACGAATTTAAAAATAATAATAATAAAATAATGCGCAGCACAGCGGGAAATGATGAGAGGGACGGGGAACCAAGAGCGGGAGAGGTAGCCGCGCCGCTCAGGAGTATATTAACGACGGGTTCTGAAATAGCTGGAGTAATTTTCGAGAATTTTCAGGCAATCTAAAGATCATCCGATTGCGAGTGATCGAATAAAGATTAGTAGCGATTAAAAAAAAACGCGGGCGAAGCCGCGGGTACTGCTAGTAATAAATAAAATTTCTTATTTAAATTATTTATGTAAAGCATGGTGGAGTGTAAAAAAACCAATAACTGTAAAATGGTAGCAAGCGATTCATTTTGCGTAAGTGTTAAAGTGTGTAGGTGTTAAAACTATGTATTTATGAAATTCAATTATCTTTTAATGAATGACGTATTTACAGACAGATTTTATTATGATAATATTAAACAATGAATCGCAAGCTCTTGTAATTCTCTCAAATTAAAGCTCTATGTGTTTGATTAGTAAATAACACTGTATGTTTTCAGTTTTTTAATGAAAAATACCATTACAAAATTACTATTTTTTTATTTTTAAATCTAATATAAAATGAATATACAAAAAAAAGCTTAAATGATGTACCTACAATAACACAATAAAGCGACTATGTGTACGAAAACAAATCATAATTATTATTAGATGCCGCTTTCATGACAGTTTTAATCAATTATAATTATCCAACCACCGTAATATGAACTAATTCATCAAAGAAACTGTATTGGTCGTAGGTCTTAGTTCGTTGGTCATTTGAACGACCTGTTCTGCTTCTCACAATGGGTATTGAAAATGTACCTTATGTCGTACAAAATAAAGTGTATTTAAGATTAATAGTTGTTATATGAATCACTCTGTATACACTTATACAGTCTGAAGATAATCCGTCAACGTCATATGAATATTATGCCGTTTGATAAAAAGTACTTGAAATGGACTACAAGAAATATATTCACTTATTGAATTGCTGAAGTATTTGAACTAGTATTGCAATGTGGTTGCGTGTCACAATTAAATGGTTAAAATTCGTACTCCCCATTTCCGCACTCCCAACTAATTTATAAATTATGCGAAAGTAACTGTGTCTTTCTGTCTGTCTGTGACGCTTTCATGTCTAAGTCTCTAAGCAGATTTTATTGGATCCTGGTACAGAGACAGACTAGACCTTGGGAAAGTTCACAGGGCATAGGCTACTTTTATTACGAAAAAAGGCTGGAAGGGATACGAAATGAAAGTTTCTATGGAAGTTTTATGTCTTTTATGTTATATGTCTTCGTCAAAGGTAAAACCTTTAAACTTTGAATTTAGGCGCTTGATAAGAAATATATAGATATTTGTTTTAGCATTCGTTCTAGGATATCGTAGGACTTACCCGAGTGAAGTGAGAGAAAGTAACTATCGATATAGCTACTCGTAAAAGTATAAACATAACGCACTGTAGGTACCCTAATTTGCCTTGAGCGGTAATCAAACCTGTAAAATAAATATGGTAAAAGTGGTATTTTCCATATTCATCAATTTATTTACTAAAGGCTTCCTTAATGAACCGAGTTTTTTAATTAGTTAATAAACTACATAATATAAAAAAACTTAAGAGTTTTTTTGTGGGCGTCAAGCATACTAGCGACTGTCTTGGAGTGTAAACCAGTTTACAAGTATGGCGAATAATAAAAAGCGCTTTATATATATACACACAAATCACTCTGGCTTTGCTCGTGTTCGTCTTTAGGTACATTATATCGGTTAGTATGGAATAGATAAATTATCCATATACGAGTATTATGGTGATATAATATATCCTTAAAACCTTCCTCAATAATCAGGCTTTCTAAAGCAAACCATTTTTTTTTTATTTATTTTAAATACATACATTTACATTGTCGGAATATAAGTACACACAGCGCCATCTAGTTCCGTTGTAAGCAACGAAGCTTGTGTTACGGATACTAGATATTTGATAAGCTACACGCCCATGACTGGAGTACAAACATCCTAGTTTAACAAATGAATGACCCCAGCCGGACTCGAACCCGCGACCGCTGGCGCAAGAAAGTAGGATCACTACAAACTGCGCCAAACGTGTCGCCATGCCAAGTGTGTTGGTAGTTCCAAGTAAGAGTGTTCAAACAAACAAATCTCTTCTTCTTTGTAATATTAGTATGAATTATTGTTCGCCATTACTTCTAGAAATACAATATAAATTAAATATTTTATGTTTTTACAAAGTTGCATTGATTAAAAGTCGTGAGCATCAAAAATAATGGAAAGGTTAAAAGGCTTATATAATTAACTAGGTACGGATAGTGTAAATTTACAAGTAATAATTATAAATATTAAAGGTATACGGACGTTCTCTATATGCATGGATTCATTTTTGGAAAATAAATTATTTATTTTATATGAAAGTGCTCAAAGCTTAACAACAAAGCTCTGTAATTCAATCAATATTTTTTTTCATAGAACTTTCATAGAGTATAATGAGATATAATTTTTTGTGTATTTTAAAGAGTTTGTTTAGTAGGAATTAATAAAAATGACAACAATATTTTCTTTCACGTCGCGTCGCCGTTCACGCCAGTGAATCTGACTGCACAAAATGGATAATTGGGATTGTAAAATTTTATAACGTGTAATTGTCAACGATTACGGGATATAAACATTCGTTAAAGTAACTGTTTCGTACAAAAAGCAGGAAGATGTACTCTCACTGTAACCTACATAAATTTGTAACACATGCATTCTTTATCCATCCTCTAATTATGTCATAAATAAATGCGGTTGGATCCTACTTGGATTTTTCAGAGTGAATCACCGAAGCTTTATTTACTTTAAGAATAAAATTTGTAGACGTCTAAGTAATAAATTAGAATTCTTGTTTGTCTGTCTGTCAGCTGTCTGTGACCGCACCTCCGTGATTTGGATGAAATTTGGTATGATAATAGCTGGTTTTTATCACATCTATGAGAATTCTACAGAAAACGTTAATTAAACATACCTATGAGAGGAACCTAATTTGTAGATGAGTCACTAGTAATAATAGGTGGTTTAAAACTAATACCTTCACGAAAAGTTTGTTCTATTTCAATTCATAATAGGCAAATAAACGCACTATCTCTATAAAGCTCATATCAAAATAATTCACTAACATATTATATTTATAACCTTAAAAGCTTCAAGCGACACGAAAGTTGAACGTATTTGTATCAAGCTGACGTGAAAATACTGAAAACGGTGCAAATTGCTTAATCGAAACTATAAATTGGGTGCGATCACGAAGTACCAGTCAATTTCGACACTCCACAATTATGTGTCGATGCCTTGTAATTTTAGAAAACAAAAAAGTATGAAAGCTCTTTGGGTGCTATTTTCGACTTTTTGAATGTTTATCTTTAATTACATTAGATACTCTCAGTTATGCAGAGTTGACTTTTAAGTACAACCACATAACCTTTTTTTTACAGTAGCTTAAACCAAAAAAGAATATACTTATAATAATATAATTAGAGCTTTGTAACATTTTAAGAAGTATAGAAAGTAGTATTTTCCAAAAACAGCTCAAAAAAGTAATCTAATCATCACAAATTACTAAGAAATGGGTCGTCTTTATCAATGTGGTACATTAACATAATACAGGAACCGCGGAAAGAAACATTTTAAATACTCTATTTAATCAAATATTTACAAACTAAATTTAGAAAAAACCAAGAACATATAACGACAACTTTGTCCACAATAACTCACACTTATCTCAAAATTGGTTGACAAATGTTGTAAAAGACAACCGATTTCAAAATTTATCGAACCATAAAATAACCGTTACTGTGCATTAATACATCAATAAAGTCGAGCGACGGAATATTTAAAATAATATGCGTGTATTAAACAAGTGCGTACCGCGAAATCTCAGATAAAATCTGCCGATCGACCAGTTATATATAATACCTACTTATTATTTAAACATCGTATATGTAGGTATACGCAAAAATTTTGACTGAGAACGCGATGCAATTACGGGCATACAAAAATTCAGAGTGCCGCAACCTCTGAGATAAGAGATGCTGGAAGAGTTTTCTCATGTTTTGAAATAAAATTTGTTGAAACTGTTATGGATACCAGATAGTTGATATACTACATATATAAGCTTAAATACATACATATACATATTATAAATATAAACACCCATGACTGGAGTACAAACATCCGAGTTTCCAAACGAATGCCCCCAGCGGGACTCGAACCCGCGACCGCTGGCGCAAGAAACTACTCACTAAAAACTGCGCCAAACGTGTCGTCAATGAATTATTATTGTTAGTGTTTTTAAACACAATTTTGTAGTTGTTTTGAAATAAAGTAGAGCTTATAATTAGGATATTATTTTGTATTATAATAATTGGTGTGCTACAACTTTTAAATAGTATGTACTTCAAAACATGCTTATGTTAAATATAATTAAATAAACAACGGTTATATATATGGTATATGTTATATAGGGCGGTTAAGGAAAATAAAATTAGATTTGTCTTAATCGGGAAGACTATAGAATTCTAAACTTTACTAATAATGGATATATAAACTACAAAACCACTTGCACCTTCCATTTGAAGTTCAACTTTAGTTCCCAGTTCAAATCGCAAGACCTACCCGCGCGATAAGTGGCCAAGCCTGTACCCGCCCGAAGAAAAAATAAAGCTTCGCTCCAGATCAAATGAGACTGCCCGATCCGATCTGGCATAATTACATACCGAATATTGAGAGATTTTCTCGGAAACACCTAGAGGTAAACGGTTTTTGGTGTAAGTATATGTAACTAATGAATATTTATATAATTTTGTACGGTAGTTTCTATATATAGGCTGTTATGCAGTTTTTTGACTTTTGAATTAATTGAAGTGTTCGCTGTAGGGTACTCATGGGAGTTAATTCGGTGAATTGTAAGAAACTCGCACTATTAACTGAGCGTTTTACTTGTTTCATATGTACGTACAACAGATAGAAATTTAATTTCTAAAAATGCATAACACAAGTGTTTCGTATAAGGACTATCATCTTATTTCATCGAGTGATTTTCATGATGCCCATCATTATATTAAAATACCTCATACGGAAATTTTTGAATATTATAAATAACGCATTTGCGGTTAATATTTTAATAATATTATTAAAAATGAAGTACGGACCGCCGCTGATTCACTTTGCCTAAGGCATTTGCGTCCTTAAAAAATCTAAAAAAAATCTTGCTTGTTAAAAAATCGCTATACAAAAATTAGCTTCCATCATTCGAACAGAAAATGGGGAGATGGAGTTATCACATTGCTTTGATCTACCGTTCAGTTATACTCGAAGTGGGGTAAGTTCGTGAACCCCTAGGGGTTAAACAAATATAATATTTCTAATAAATTTAATTAGATCCGAGTATGATATTATATTTATTTCTTTTACATTTTTAATAGATTGATTCGAAATTTAATTTTATATTAATTATATAACAATGGTGAAGGAAAACATCGTGAGAAAACCTGCATGTCTAAGAAAAACCTAGTAAGTTTTCGAAAGACGTGTGTAGTCCGCCAACACGCACTAGGCCAGCGCGGTGGACTATGGCCTGATCCCCTTCGTCAGCAGTGGGTCGTTAAAAAGGGCTGATGATATTATTATAGCAATCGCAGGGTGTACTTGGGTAGGGCTTACTGCAAGTAATCTAAAAAATTAATTTGATATTACAAAGTTTAAGTTATTCTTATCTATTGAATAGTAAAGAATGACGAATGTATCAACTATCTGGTAAACACCAGCGTTTTAGTCGTACTATACAATTTAGGTGCTGCGTGTTAAGGTCCCTATATATTTATTGTGCTTATTTATTATTTCTTATTTGTATGAAGTATACTATAATTTCTGAAAGTAATAGAAGGTTTCTAAAATATCTATATAAGTAATATTTAGTGATAAACGGTAGAACAATCCCTTAATAGCCTAAGACTTATCTTAGGCTATTATTATCACTAACATTGAACCTGTAAGGGAAAACTAGTATCTCATAACATAAAATATAGTTTAACACTCATGTTATTACATTATAAACCAGAATCTTTCCCCTAACCGCAATATAAACAATAGCGGCGTTACAAACGCTTGCCCCGTTGATACTTTGAACTCAGAGTAGAATTTAAAATAGAAATTATACGGTGATGTTCTCATAATAAATAATCAACTGTGAGAATAGTAAATTGTGTAACAAAATAATTTATTTTTCTTATTAGTATTTTATAGTAAACTATTATATTAACCTGTGGCTTCTTCCGTCCGAAGAATATCATTTTTGTTCAATGTTATTACCATGCAACAATGTTACTTATTTTTTTAAAATATATAAAAGTACGTTTTATACCAAAAACAAGTGAGCTTTTAAAAATTAAAAATGTAAATTTTAATTAAAAAATCAAAAGTTCGTTTAATGAAGCAACATTAATTATTAATTGAGATATAGGTTTATATTCAAAGTAAATTGGAATATTAGCGTAAAAATGTAAATATTTCAAGATAAACAAAGTACATAAGCCTGGAATTTTTAAATGTACCTACTCAATATTATTGGAGGTAGAACTATAGATATCGATGGATCGATCGTTTATATAATAATAATATAAACTATAACAATATAATCTCAACATTTATAAAAGTTTGTTTTTGCGCCATCTTGTGGAATTACTCATTTAAGATATGAAAATCCTCCTGGAAAGGATCACCTTTACTCCGTAACTGTTAACTAAAAAACATTCAAATATGTTGTAGCACTTTCAAGTTTCATCTAAACTATAAATATATAAAAATATGCAAAGACAAAACTGTTCATTTCCTTTTCCTCCTCTGTCAAAAGATTTTCTATTTTCTTAATGTAAGGAACATTGAGCTTTTGTTGTTGTTATCAAAAAATATATATTGTGGTCGAATTTTGAATACTGGGCTTTCTATTGTTTATGTTGTTCTATGCTAACGTTGCGCGGTTCCCAGGAATTGATACTACGTGGTTTTGGATATTATTATCTTAGGGCAAGTGAATTTTAGAAGTTGGGCTCATTTTACATTTTTTAGGTCCACTGATCATTGTGAAACTTGAGTTTATAATATATTTTCATATGAAATGTTATCGCTTATCATCGATCCGGTCAAAATAACTAAGATATGTACACGAAATTAATTTAGTTAAACGTTATATATCTTAATTCAATTTAGCAAAGATAAACTAATTGAAAATATCGCAAAATGTCTAATCTTAATTAATATCATCATTAAAATCTTTAAAGGTTCGCCCTGAGGTGGTCCAAAAATCCATATTTGACATATAGGTAATTACATCGTCTGAAGAAATAAATTAACAAAAAATCAAAAATATACATGGCATAAAAAGAAACCAAGACTGTATAACCAATAACAATATCATCCATAAATAAGACCGGGAAAAGATATTTGTAATATAATATTCAATTAGAAATTTGAAATAAGTAGCCATACCATACCATGCACCAGGGGAGTTCCGATGTCCTAACAGCAAGCAATTACATATTTCACTCTTTAGTCTTTATCATCTGTGGCATTTCGAACCCTCGCATGAAACATCTCTATAAAAACAACACATAATCGTAACATTCTGTAGATTACACTACAGTTGCATATACAAAGTTGACGATTATTTTACGACAGCGGTCCTGCAAAGGGCGTTTTCGCCAACCAGTTGCCAGTACGTTGACCTGCGCCTGCGCAGGAATTCTCGCTTATTTTGGAACAAAAATCGCACGAAACGTTGGTTTTTTACGCATTATTATTAATTGGATCACCTGACCAACCGATCGTTAAGACCTGGTCAAGAACGATCGGTTTTAACATGTTCCGTATATTTGAGACGTGTAAGCCTTTATGTGTAAAGATGTTGACATGAAAGTTCGAATTTGGGTACTGACGTTTATTGATGAACAAAATTGATATTTAACTGGACTACGGTAAAATAACTATTACTTATTATTGAACTTTATTCACTGTTACTAGTTAAAGATTGAATAAATTTGCAATTTTATAATAGAATTACTAAATGTTGATACTTGGGAGTCTAAGCCTATGGAATTTCGCCATCTCATAAACGATCTATACAAGAAATCAGACTGAAGCATTGCTCAACCAATCATCAATTTTAAATAACAATAAAGATCACAAGTTAGTTTAAACCTTTACATTTTAGAAGTTTTAATTAAATATAAGTTAAAAATATATGTTTATTTATTTAATCGATATTAAAACAGATACGGACCTTGTAATTTTTCTGAAAATATGTAATGCTTCGTACAAACACACATTCAATCGTAAAAATTATAAATATATCATCTGATAGAACAAATTTCGAACTGGTTTATAATGAGAAGTGCCTACTAAAAATGCATTAAACTGCTAGTTTATTTACTTTTTAAATATTACTTCTGTACCAGTCCCTAAAAAACTTCAAACGTAATAAGAAAGCAAAAGAAAGTCGGCAACATTTGAACTTTTTAATTTGTTTTTAAGCTGCATACATCGTATATGTCTACTGACTTGTGTTGTGAATTTGTAGGTAAACTATTCATTCAGGTTAAGGTATAAGGTTAATAAATCACAATGCTCTTACAATGCAGTCCACACCGCACTACCGGTGTCCATCCTGATTTAGTAGTGTAAACATGTCAATTTGTTCGAGTTAAGTCAGATGATACCGACGCCCGAGCGCACTTTATGAGGTGATTCAAATTTTGCCAGCTTATAAATTTTCAACTTCACTTAACATAGAATAAGTAAATTAGAAATGGGTTCAAAGGTATAAACAATTTTATATCTTTAGTCATATTTTTGGAACAATGTTACAGTTCCAAATTAGATTTTTTCATATATTGAATCAAGAGATTTTTAGATTTTTTTTTTCTACAGACTTTCACTTTATAATCTGTAATCGGGAATCGCGTCTACATTTGGCGCTAAAATGACATATTGAAGTTCTGGCCATTACGGGTATGATCCTGGCATATACTAGATATTTTTCTTAATTTCTGTCTGGTTTATAATTGATAAATCTAAAAAAATAAGTTTGATATATAAATAATAAATATATCATATTATATTTGTTTCTGTCAGAAGCAATTGTAATGAAATAACACACTTATAACTCTCATGTAAGGTACGCCACAGTTGGATAAAAAGGGCATGACAATGAAAATAATCAACATTAATAAAAAACATTAATTAGTTATAAAAGAATTTAACGCTTTCCATATAAAATTATGATACCTATATCAAATTCTATTTCACACATTTGCATCAGGTCAACATTATCGTTTTTAAATCGCGATTCTAATGCACTGTTGTTGTTGTTAGGTTACCCAGATAATTATCAAATTACTTTACTTATTTAAATCTTAACATTCACTAGCGACTCGTCCAGCTTCTCTCGATGAGAAGTTTCTCCGCAGTAAAAAGTATCCTGTATAATGACCGACTAGCATCATGCTGAATCTCATCAAAGTTGCTCCAGTGGTTCTGGTGAGGCATCCCCTGACAGAAACAGTTAAAAATTTTCTATAGATAAATTCGGCCTCTGTATTTATGATAATAACTATTTCAATAACATTTTCCAAAACATATATTTTACTATATGTAAATATTAGTTAAATATATTCATAAGCATTGATAACAATATTTGAATTACATATAATAATGTGCTAAAATAACTTGAAAACACTGACTTTGTAGGTAAAAATATATACTACTTAAAATACTGCAGTATCTGATATTAATAGCATTGAACCACCCTTTTTACGATTAATTATTTATATATAGACTGCTGCTATAAGGTTTCATTATATTTTATTAATCTATGCGACGAAAGATTAGCCCCTGTAGTCAAATTCGCATAAAGTTTTTGCAGTACTGAAAAATTTAGTATATATCCTATTCATTTTTCGAAGATGCATATCTTATAATCCTTGAGGTAATTTAACTACGATTACTTTTAATATACTGAAAGCATAGGTATACTGAAGGCATAGTAGTATGTCCTAAGACATTTGAACTTTATTTGTATCTATAAAAAGGAAGGAAATTTGAGTAATTATAGCTACAGAATATATAATGAATCTGTGAAAATATAAACTTTTTCTTTAAAAAGTTATTAGTCAATTAAAAAAAACTAATATAACTCCTAGTAATCCTTCAATCAATTTGTTTCCTATGAGGCTGTTCGTTTTTACATCTATGTGCACAATTCATGTTTAAATTTTAACAAACTTTAATTAATTTTTGTTTATTATTTTTTTTAATTTTTCGGAAGTATATAAATTAAATAAATTATAAATAAATACTGTTTATTAAAATTCCATATTTTAATAGAGTCTTTTAAAAAAGAACGTTTTCAAACTTACTTGACATGACATAACTGGTTGTATTTAATCTGTGACATTTACCGCGTTTCTCGGAAGGGCCGGAATGGCGGTTTCGTTTATTACATTAATGAGAGTACTTTTTGTTCGTACAGAGAGCCTTTGAACTGTTACATTGTTCCCATATTTAAGTTGAAAGATAATAATCTTATTTCATTTTATTATTAAAATTAATTATTTGTAAAATAATTGTTCAATTCAATTGCTCAAGCTCTAATTGTTTGTTATACCTAATTAATTTATTATCTTGATGAAATGAAACGCAAATTTCCATCAAAATTGACTTTTAAGCCACTTTAGTATCGTTTTGAATTATTACAATTATTCGCAAAGTCTTACTCGATTATTTTTCCTTACTCTCCATTTAGCTCCATCTACATCATCACAACAGTTTGATCAAAATCGATTTACAAAAATTATACATAAGATATCAATTTTTATTTAAAAGTAACACAACTGTGGAATGTTAATGTTTTAAAGTATATACATTATACATATAATAAATTGTTAACTAAGGCGTTGAATTTCGACCGTATTGTAACATTGTTAATTATGAAAAAGCCAATGGTTGCTAAAATCCAACATCGCGCCAAAACCGCAACTTCCATCCACACCACCTCGATGTCCAGCGTTCCACAACAGTGCGATTTTTAAGGCATTTTCTGCCACGCACAACCACTCTATGGAACCAGCTGTCGCCGGCGGTCTTACCAAACCGTTACGACCTGGCAACCTTCAAGAAGAGAGCGTTTTCCTTACTGAAAGGCCGGCAACGCATTTGCAAGCCCTGCGGTGTTGCAGATGTCCGTGGGCGGAGGTGATCACTTTCCATCAGGTGAGCCTCTTGCCCGTTTGCCCCCTTTGTCCTATAAAAAAAATCGATTGAGAACCAGAGAAAAAGAGCAACTAAATTTTTGTCCGTCCCTGCTTATACATAGAAACAATAACATAAAGCATAAAAACTATAAACGTATAGGTATACATTTCTTTTTTTATACTTTCTAGTTTCTACATAATAAATTGGCACATAATATTAGCAACACATTATTAGCTAAATATCTATAGTACTGTACCTACTACAAGGCGTAGTACGTACACGTAGTCTATACTTCTATACTTCTATACTAATATTACAAAGAAGTAAAGTTTGTGTGTTTGTATATTTGTTAAATTGTAAGGGGTAATCTCCGGATCTACTGAACCGATTTTCACCAATAGAAAGCCACATTATTGCTGAGTGTCATAGGTTATATAAAAAACCGAAAAATAAAAAGGCTTTTACGTGGTAGTCCGTTTTGCAAAGTGAATCGGAGAAAAAACGGTCGAATGAAAGCGTTTCTTACGAACGCTGCCTTAACTATGAAAGATATATTTTTGAGTTCTAGAGAAAACATGTGGAGCTTGAAAATGCTTACAAAAAAGTCAACGACAGCATATGTCTAACTTTTATATTTAAGTTACAAAAAGTAGTTTTTTTTAAATATTAGTATAGATAATTTAATTTTTAATATTAATAAAATAATTTAAATTATTTAAACACTCTGTACTAAAAAAGGATTATTAACATTATGCCCAAAGAAGTGGGCACGGGTCAGCTAGTTTAATATATGGCGATATGTATGGAAGCACATTACAGACCGTTTTTTCATCGTCTACCTGATTTGAAATTTTAAATCTAATGTAATGTTAATTTCCGCAGTAACGAACACTGTTAGCGTATATTACAATTTCATTATTCTGCAACGTAAGGATGTGCTTTACGTTTATTATGATTTCAAATGTACTGATCTTTTACTTCCCTACTAATATTATAAATGTGAATGTAAGTTTGTTTGTTACGCTTTCACGCGAAAACTACTCAACCGATCATCGTAAAACTTTGTACACATATTCTTGGAGGTATTAGAAGTAACATAGGATACTTTTTATTAAAAAAAAATATTTTTTACGAAAAATAAAAAATTGTTTGTATTAACAATGGGTTCTGAAATAGCTAGAGTAATTTTGAAGAAACTTTCAGGCATCCTACAGATCAACCCAATGAGGTTGATTAGCAATTAAAAAAATGAACGCGGGCGAAGCTGCGGGTAAAGCTAGTATTAAATTTTTTTTTAAATTCCATGTAGAGTTTGTTTGTTTGTGTTGTATTGATGTAGTAAATAAGATAGATTGGAAGTATGTATAAATGGTGTATGTTCACATATCTCTCAGACATGCGGGTTTCCTCACGTTGTTTTCCTTCACCATAAGACAAATGGTAATCATGTTAGAGGTGCGAGACCCCGATTTGAACCCGCATCACTAGCCTATCTAAGCGAGCGGGCCACCACTGAGTTACAACTGCCTAGTACATAATATCTAGCTAGGATTTTGATAATTGATGCAAGGTTTGGACGTTCGAAAAATATGACTAGAGTTCTACATAGCAGGTAGACTAGTGTTTAATTACTCGTAATTATAATGTTTTATATCTATCTTTAAGTGAAGTAACTTTTTGTAACTATCGGAGTTAAGCTCTTTAAAACATAAAATAGTGTTTGATAACGATATAAATATAGATCCCTTATAAAGGAAAATTTAGTAGTAAAGGTTTTAAATTTTAATTTTTATACAGAAATGAATCTTAAAACGCGGGCAAAGTCACGGGAAATAAAATACTAAATTTTAAAGTCCAACCGTATACTGTACAATGTTAATTGATTCTAAGAGCTCACACTCCGTATCTGCACGGCTGATCGGAGATTTTGAACGATACATATATCTAAATTTACTTGTCTTTTGAACACGCGAAGTACAGTAAAAAGCGAATATTAATATAGAAAAATAAGTAAAATAACGAATGGGAAAAAACTAACGTGCTTTTCTGTAATTTGTGTCAAAATGGCAGCATAAATGTTATTATGGTAACCACACACGTAACGATAATACTTGCGCTAGTTTAGACTTCCTGTACTTATGTGCATATTTTTTATATATACTCGTACTACCGACTCATCCTTTCATACCTTTTAATAGTTATTTAATCTAAATTTCTCAGAAATGGGATATTTTTCTATGGTAAAAAATATTATATCAATAATTAATCGGCTATTATTAATACACCAAATTTCAAAATTTGTTCGGTGGTCAATTTTAAAATTATAAATTCCTATAAATTCCTCTATAGACCTCTGAATCAATAGTAATGAAGGCGAAATATTAGAATTTTATATACTCTTAGATTTACACGAATATTTGACTACTTTATCGGACTTTTATTACTAAAAAGAAACATGAAAAACCATCATTAGGCTTACTATATAATGTGGTATTCCATAGAGAGATAAATAGGATGCTGAATGTTGGCTTCGAAAGATAAAAATATAACAATATGTATCTTATCGTAACAGATTTTTTCTTGTTTATTTCATTCATATAACTTAGACTTATTAATTTAGCGATATGTACTCTAAACATGCAGTACGGTATAAATAGGCGAATGTCGACAGCTCTAAGACTTTTTGGGTTAAAATAAAAATATTATTTAATAAATATATGAATAAAGTTAAAGCATGTGTATGAAATCTTGTAATTTCTTTTTAGTAAACTAAATCCTCTGTAAATCTAAATAAAATTGTATCATTTATTATTTTTCTGACAATAATCTGTAGGAGCGGAACGGAAGAGCTTACCGGTTTAATTAATATGTTAATGTGCCGCAAAAACCCGCGAAACGATACTAGATTAAAGTATTTATCCAAGCAGAAACTTAAAAAGCTTAGTGATTCAAAAAGTATGGCTGGCTATTTCTTTTTGCATATTCAATACATGGCGTTTTAAGCAGTTATGTAACGTTTGCTTAATTGTGTTTAGATGCAAAATTTCTATTTCCGTTAATGTATGTATATGTATTGTCTTGAGACTTTTTACTTATTAGTCATTATTAGGGTCATATAACGAAATGAACCAAATGGAACCATTATATTTTTAAGAAGTAAATTAAAATAAAATAAGCTGTTTTGATAATTTTCTAAAAAATAAAAGTAGTCTAAGTTATTTTTTATTACATTAGGTATTTGCGCGTGATTAGACAGATGGACATACAGACAAAAAATATAAAAAATGTTTTTTTTTATGTAAGTACCGTTTCATATGCATTTAGTGAAAAGCTGTTAATTTGAAATTAAAAACAGACACTTCAATTTTATTTATATGTACTGATTTTATCTTTCAAACCCATGTTACTAGTAAATTTCTGAAGCAAACAATGTAAATATCGTCTGAAAACTACCATGTAGTAATAATGGTGTAGTTTGAAAAATAAAATATTATATTGGTTTTAAAAAGGCTCTAAATAATTAATATGCTTTAGCTTTCAGTAAAATAAAGTGCATGTAAATTTTTAATTTCGTATCTAACCCAAGTAGACAAAGAAGCTTTTTCAACATGTATTTAGTTGATTTTCGTTAAAGTGATTAAAATATTTACCGTACAACTTTGACTTCACTCGACGACTTATAGGTTTTTTTATACAATTTAGCGCGAGCAAAGCCGAGGGTTCTGCTAGTGTATTACACATATAAGCTTTCCTCTTGAATCACTCTATCTGTTAAAAAAACTGCAACAAAATCCGTTGGGTAGTTTAAAAGATCCAAGCATACATAGGGACATGTCTGTCCCTATGTATGCTTGGATTACAGGACAGCGGGAAGAAACTTTGTTTTATACTATGTAGTGAATAGTGAATTAAAAAGTTTTTCTTCATAATAAGTGAAAAATTAAAGTTTTTATACTCCATATTCAAATCCAAATCATAATTCAAAATATTTTATTCAACATAATATTATAATTTTTTTTTCGGAAAGAATATTTTTAGCGGGACTAATAATATTATATTTTGTTTTAAACTGTTTTTCAATCGAAATAAAACATTAATGAAAAACAACAAAATTTGCAAGTAAAATTAGTATCTATTTATATAACAGTGCTAGTAATCGTGTCATTGCGAATAATTAACTTCTGAAACTTACTTGACGTCTTTATCTACTGCAGATAAATTAACTAATGTATATATGTAAATAAATTAATTCATTTGTCCGTTGGTGTATTTCTTATATTTTTTTTTATATTATGATTAATTTATGTTTTACAAAACGATTAAATCTCGATGTTTTGCTACTGGACTTTTTAAATGTTTATTCTATCACTACATAGTATAAAACAAAGTCGCCTTTTCTGTCCCTATATCCCTATGTGCGCTTAAATCTTTAAAACTACGCAACGGATTTTGATGCGGTTTTTTCCAATAGATAGAGTGATTCAAGAGGAAGGTTTATATGTATAACTAGCGGATCCCGCGGCTTTGCCTGTGCTTAATCTAGGGAAGAGCCCGAGCGAAGCGAGGGCGAGTTGCTAGTAGACTATAATACATTGTGAGCAGACATTCTATCTTATGGTGAAATGATTGTGCGAGAGAATTAAGCAGTAAGTTTTCGACTGGCATGGCGAGTCTGCCACTTAGCCAGCATGGTGGTATGTCCTGAACCTGGTTCTACTTATATTACTTGATGTAGATCAAATTAAGGAAATGTATGACTAATGAGTAGGACTACTGCTACTTTACATCTTAACACTCTGTGGGAATAGCTAGTGTGGTGAACTAATTATCGCCCGGCAATCCCGGGCACGAATATGTTGGGACATTGTTGGGACAATTTTTACAACAGCGCCAACTTTTTCCGTCGTAAGTTACGAAGCTTGTGTTATGGTTACCAGATAGGTGATATAGTACACATATCCTTTTTTAAATACATACATAATATAAATGTTAACACCCATGACTGGAGAACAAACATTCGTACTCAACAAATGAATGCCCCCAGCGGGACTCGAACCGCGACCGCTGGCGCAGAAGGTAGGGTCACTACCAACTGAGCCAAACGTGTCGTCAAGAAGCAATGGGAGGCGGCCCACTGCTGTGGCGGGTATGCCATGCAACCCCATGGCTGTTGTGGTCCGCTTTAGCAGACGTGCCATCGAGACGTTATGACTGAGTGTATAAGTGAACTTTGTATATTAAGACGGGAAGATTCTGTTGAATTTCATTGGGTCGTATTGACTTAACGAGTCTCACATAACGATCTTTTTAAAAAATGCTTAAAAAATAATTATCGTTTCGTAAAGCATTTTTGGAATTTAAGAACCATAAATCGTAATGCATTAAAACGAGAATATTAAAAACTTAATAAAAATAAACGACGATATCTACATACAAAGACAATTAAATTGATTAAGTACACTTTCCCCTTAAACTCGGAGAATATAACTCAATGGGTTAAGACATTCCGCAAATAACATTATTAACAGCCAACAATATGTATATCGACTGCATACTGGCAACCGGTACTATATTTACAGTATGAAGAAAAATCTGGTTTGAGTCATTAATACAGCATCTAGAAAATTAAATAAAAATACGTGGTTTTTAAATATTTTTATTGCACATTTTATTAAAAAGAAAAGTAGCATTATATGCTTCCTTCTAATATAAAAACGAGATAGGACAATATAAATCAACTTGGAACAAAATATTGAGATAGGACCGGTTGCCAGTTCACAGTCGATATGTCAATATATATCAACTGTTCGTATAAAAATCTTTGCACTAAACATAGTTTGATCACTAATTAGTAATTACTCTACTTTGCAACTCACTAATTGCATTTCTGAGTATCGTATCATATTATGTGGCGGAGATTGCTTTAATGAGACGCCGCAAAAACGCCCAATTACCCGCGGGTGCAAGCCGTCCGACGGTTGCTATGGCGGCGTATACAAATAATTGGGGAACGGGTCTCGAAACTGTGTACTGTCACTATGGGTCCGCCAACAACAAGTTCGCAAGAAAGTTTCGTTATAATACTGGCGTTCTTAGCTTTCGCTATAGACTGATACTATACTTATGGATGATACAGATTATATTGCTAGAAGCTTCTGAAAAGCTTCTTTAAACTAGTAGTTAATATGATAGTTCATTAAAATTATGTAGATAATGAACTATGAAATCAAGCAACATTGTTGTAAACACAGTACTGTTAACTTGTGTCTAACTTTGGTACTTAAGTGTCTTTTAGCTAGAAATGAGATATTAAAAATTATATACTACTACTTGTTTTCTATAAAACGCTTGACAGTTATCTTTTTAATTTACTTATAATGTTATTAGTGATATTAGAAGTCAAGCCCAAGTCTTAAAAATAAATCGATTTAGAATTTCAGAATAAAAATTTTTTTTTTAAATTCCATAACGCATTTAGGTACTAATTATGAATTCTTGCTATATCAGATCTTTGAAAAAACGATGACGGAAGTCAAAGTCATAAAAACTATTTTGTTTTGAATCTTCTCATACATATTGGAAATTATATTAATTGTTATTTAATTATAACACCTTTTTTACAAATATTATTTATTTATTTTAACATTCGTTTGAATGACGCGGCTATGAATCAGAGAGAGCTAGATTACGATCGAATGCAAATCAAGCAGCGCCAGTGGGCGGGACCGCGGCAGGCACTGAAATAAAGTCTATTCGATACTGAGAATTCGGTATTACGCATACTTTAATGGGAGTGTAATTTGAAAGTTAGATTGACTGAAAAATTTAGAACGACGTAAGCTTTTCGCATAACTTATTAACTGCTGTATATTACTAAAGCGGACTACTATTATAATAATAAGCAGTATAGTTTACATTACGTTTGCAATATTTTTACCTTTTCTAACACTGATATATAAAAAAACTAAAATTTGCGATCTTTGTACCTCGGATAAAATGGCGCATCGATGAGAGCTTTCGTAATGACGTATTGAAAGCTTGTACAAAATCTAGCTTATCGGGAATTAATGCAAACTCAGAACTTCATTTCGTCTATTTTAACATGTTCAGTAGGCTATTGTTAGAAATCACACATACATATAAGTAAAGCGAGGATAAAACGCTAGTTTATTGTAATTGTAATAACTATATTGATTAAACCTTTCTTATGAAAATAAAACATATTTTGCCATTTAGCTTTTCGTGGAAGAATATAAAGATTTGCCATAAAACACAAAAAAGGATAGTTGATATGATAGCATGAAACAACGTAGGGAAAATACAACGTTTTTTAATTATTCTAAATAATAAGTAGAAATATTTTAATAAATATATAATAAATTAAGGTATGTATATTCTAATATGTAAAGGATTGTTTATGTTATTCAGTATTAGTGTGCGTGAAGCTCGATCGTTCGAACGCATTTCACCTGCAAGTTTCAAAGACCTCTCGAATTCTTCTTGCATTTTTTTTACATTCGTCGTCTAAACAAGACCACAGTAGCTTGCACTGTTTTAATGTTCACCGTTAGATATTTTTTTCAGAAAATCATTACCACTCACGTATATTGCATATACCATCCATGTATAGTAAATGACAATTATATATGCAAACTTTTTGCTACTAAGTTAATATTTACTTACTTTCTACTAGTAGTAATTATTTCATATTCAATAATACTAGTAAAAAGCTGAGCTTTGTAAGGGCTCGCGTTGTTTTTCTAACGGGTAATAATTTTAAGGCGGTTATTAATTTCATTTTTTTAATGGTGATAAAATTATATTTTATTTTGACACAACACATCTAGATATGTTGATAAGTTAAATTACTATGCTAAAGCACAAATCTATAGGCGTGATAGTTTTTCAGTGAAGTGCTCAAAATACTCAGGTTGTGGGATAGTATTAGGACTCGCTTCGTTCGCCCTAATTATTGATTAATATTAAGTCTGCATACATACTTATAAAGAAAATCGAACAATTATTTATTCAAATGTTGTTAGTACTTGAAATACTATCACGTTCTCAATACGTATTTATTTCATATTTAATACCAAAAAATAAGGTAATTTATATTTCTTTAAACTCATATTTAAATCTATTTTCATACAACCTACCAACCCTGAGCTTCTGTACCGCGGTCACCTCATCATTCATTTTTACTGTAAATATAAAATATGGACCGTTGCATAAATTACGTTTCATTTTGATAAGATGGCGTAAAGTGTAGATGATATTTTACTTGTTATATTTATTTTAAACAAACAGACAGACGGACAGACGATAGAGATGTAAAAATTGTGTTTTTTCTTATAAGTTTATAATTTCATATGCATTAATTAAAAAGCTATTTTGGTGTTACCATTCGCTTATTTTATTTTCTCACTTCCCTCATTTCATTTATCTGTACAGATTAACTAATCCCTCTTGCGTAATAAATATTTTCCATATCTTTTCCATATCTTTATTATTAAGTCAGAAATTAAAAACTCGTTTCGTTTTAAATATAAAATATGTCTCTTACAATATATCAATATATTTTGCAAAGATCTGACTTATTATAATATGTTCGGACATTTTTTACAACAGCGCCATCTAGTTCCATGGTAAGCTACGAGGCTTGTGTTACGGATACCAGATAGTTTATATACTACATATATAATTTTTTTTTAAATACATACATAATATAAATATTAACACCCATGACTGGCGAAAAAACATTCGTGCTCAACAAATGAATGCCCCCAGCGGGACTCGAACCCGCGACCGCTGGCGCAGAAGGTAGGATCACTACCAACTGAGCCATTATTCTACCATCGAATTGAAAGACATCAATTTAATTTCGAGTTAGCCTTAATTACTCCAATTGTATGAAATTAAAACTATCAAAAAATTCAGTCCTTGAGGTATTTTTATCTAACTCGTGCTTATATCAGAAATATATCTAAATATGTTAATAATAAATAATAATAATGTTATTAAATAAAATATATAATTATATATATAATAATAATGCATTAAGTTCTAATTGAACCTTAATCATGCTTTTATCTCTGTATAAATAAATGCTAACGAGGTGTATTATATTATTTTATTATGTGGCTTTCGAAAATTATTGAGGCAACATCTTTACGTTTAAAGGAGCAATGAAATAATAAATCCAGTTTACAAACTATTTATTCTGAAGACATTAACATTCTAAAAAGAAATATATGCAAAATATATGATAATAAAATAAATGTATGTAAAAACTCTATGTAAAAACCAAAGTATAGAAAAAAGACTATGATAAATATCTGCGAGACGCTAGAAGATACTGGGGTAGGTACTGATTTATATACATATATGACCGTAAAATTGAAAATAACGTCAGATTATAATTTCACAGTTGGCAATCTCGTCATATAGTAAACTACGTTAAATTGTAAGCAGTATTTTAAACCTTGTTTAAAAAGGTGATATCTAAATATTTAGTTTCTTTATTTTTAACATGAAGTCAAATTCAACATTTTTATTTAGCGTATTTTGCATTCCATTAACTTAATTCTCAATGAGGAATAAAAAGAAATTCATTATCAAGTTGTTGATAATCTATAAATCTTACTCAGTAAGAACGTAATATACAAAAATGTCGATATTTTTAATATGATATCGGCGATATAAGATAATACGAATATTTATTATTAATTTTAATACAGAAATATAATTTAATTCGAAATTTAAAACACATTTAGTTAGATATAATATTTTTACTTGAGATTTTACTCAAATACTATATTCTAATTCAAAGATAAGCGTACTTTGACTTTGGGTTATAATTAGTTATTTGACGCACGTAAGAAGACGTGAAGGTGTTTAATCACTGAACTTGCTTGTAATTTTTAATCACTTACAATAATTAGTTGAATTTGGACTCTATTTAACAGTAATATAGTTGGTTTTCAAGTTAAGGAAAATAGATATATGGTAGATAACGTAGACATGACGAAGACTGTATTGCGTTAGCGTTTTCGCCGCACTCGTTACGTACATTGTACGTAATGTGTTAAATTCCTTAATTTTTTATAGCTTTTCGAGATAAGAAACCAATATTTTAGTCACAGTATCTATTTACTATAGAGATAAGCATTTTACTGACTTTACTTAGTGCAAGAAGCAAGCGGGTTAAAAAACTGTACGGAGTTCTTTTTAACTTTAACTTTAACTAAAATTTAATTTTAAACGGCCATCTGTCCAGCGTTGTTCGTATGATATATATTGGGGAAAACCAAATTAGTTGAAATTATTATAATTGTAAAAGTATAAATCAATTATTAACACGGAAAATGTATATTTAAGTCAAACTAAATATATTTTAATTAAGCATCATTCATATATCACTCAACCGCGTGATAATTGGCTTTGGTTCTAGACTGCTGTGCCACTTTAGGGTTCCGTATCTAAAGGGTCTGTCACCAGGCTGTATCACATGAACTGTGATAGTTAGATAGTTGACATTTTCACACATAATGTATGCCGCTAGGACAACAAATACAAAAAATGTGAATTAAATAAATATTTATTCTTTTTTTATTAAAGTTTTATTATTTATTTATTAAAGCTAGAAAAGAAGCTTATAATTGAGACTTATTTAACGCACATTTAAACGTTTGAATGATTATCGCAAAGGGTATGATTACAAACACCTTCTCTTTTACAAATACCCAAAACATCTTCATCTTAATTAAAAAATAGTCCTATAAAATAGTTCCTACTTCTTAACGGTTAATTTTTAATGAAAAAAAAAAAAAAAGAAAAATGAAGACATATATAAATAGTTATTCGCATAAAACGACTCCAACGATGTTAGTATATAATAATATGATCAACTTAATTAACTAAATACATAATTTTTCCAATATTCTTTCTTAATATTACGCTAATATTAGTTTTTTTTTAAAGTATTTTTTCAAAGATTTGATTTGATTGATTTTTGAGATCATGTTCACAGGAGAGACTAAGTTTTAAAATGTCTCAAAGACATCACCATAAGTATGTAATACTTGTTATAGACGTTTTCATAGACAATTTTACAAAATGATTTCTAATGTGTTAGATTTTTCTCATACAATTGTTTGCTTTTTCTTCATTAAACTGGTAAAATCTCTAATGCTTTTAAAAATACATGGTATTTATGTAAGATACGTCGTTTCCAATTTGGATGGATGTGAAAGAGCAACGCTCGTCTCTTCCTGTCGCCTAAGCTCTTCGTTAGAATAATTTATTTTTATCTTCACAATTTCGACTGACAGATGCTAGCTAAATTTTCGAAAAGCATTTAACAAAATTCATTACAATTTTTTAGTATCAAATATTTTGTTGTATAAGAAACTAAATATTTTATACAACAAAGGTGTTTGTTCACCTTTCGTTTATATAATCTAACTAGTAACTAGTACCTACACTCTACATTATACATATATTGGTTAAAAAATAAACGTTGTTTAGTAGTTATATTGTGTTACTGATGACGTTTTTTTTAATATTTGACTTCGTTGGGCTTAGATGGTACTATTTGCACCTATTTTTTTCTTTGAACTTGTATATGTCAAATAGGTTTTACTTAGAAGCGTTATATACGAATACGAATATTCTTTCTCGGAATTGTTATTTAAATATGAAGTAGGTAAAACCTTTCTATGATTGGAATTAAGCAGGTTAAATATTTTATTTAAATGTATTAGTAATATCAATCTTTTGCGATCTTACGATTTTGAGCAAAGCGGATAGACTACGCGAATAGAGCCTTGCGCAAAAGCTAGTAATAAGAACTGGGGGTGCCTTTTTATCTCGGTTATATGAAATAGTGACTACGATTCACATTGCCACTTTGAGGCACTCGGCTAAATTACTTTTAATTAAAATTATGATTCCCGATTTCCTGAATGGCAACAATGGTTTATGGCAAAAAATTCTAAAAATTCAAAAAATCTTATATACATACTCCATGATTTTCGTAGTCTCTAATGCTAGCCACCCACGGGCGGGTGAAGGAACTCCAACAAAAATATTACCATCGCTTTGGGAACAGCTATTTCTGGTTCATCCAGATTCTCTGGCCTTGGCGGAAAGTTCCTAGTGCATCTAATCATGCTTCCTTGTTAAGTTATGATTAAATATGAATTAAATAAATAAATTATAAAGCATCTAGCTTTAAACGTTGTGTAGTTGTTACATAATATAGATATTCATATACTCCGTACATGCAAGGAGTAAATTTTGTTTTCACTAAAACCACAGTCGCTTGTTGTTCTCAGTTCTCCTTAACGAAATTATCTTACCTGATTTATAATTAATTTAATTTACTAATAATTATATTCGGGATTGCTTAACTTTAATTTATAACGTATAATATTTGTAAATTGGAAAGCATTTTACTACATTCTAAAGTAATCAAAGCACAATTACAAGTAAATAACTTAAGTTTAACCGATCCACGTTCAATTACGCGTAATTTTATTTAATATACGAGAAAAAACGAGCGAGCATATTATCTCAAAAATAAACACCAACATAAATAAGCTAATAATAACAAAATTACATCACAAGTGAAAAATGCAGAAGGTTGCAAGTAAAAAGCTCCGAATTTCTTGCAAGCGAGATCAATCATGCGTTCATTAAGTCGCGGCGGGGTCGATAACCAGAGCGGCTGGACTCTACCTGTCTTAGTATTATACGTACGACCAATTAAAGTGCGTTTTTAGTAATTTTATTATTATTTTAAATGGTTTTAAAGACATTATGAGTCATTTGTTTATATTTTTCGATATTTTATCTATAATAAAAAATTGAGTCCATGTCTTCTGTCTATCATCTGAATCACATTAATAAGAAAAATTAAAAAATAGTATTTTACTTATCAAAACATATCTTTGATAAATGATAGTCTTCATATCGATTAATGGTCTCATTATCTAATCTAAAACTTGAAAATTTTTGGCAAATATTAGGCTAGGTTTTAGGCATTACCAAACTAACATTAGCTTTTATATTTTGTTCTATAAGACAAGCGTAAAAAGCAAAAAAAAAATTATGTTTTTTTTTCTAATTATTTCTACTTCAATACTTACTTCATTTAGAAAATTGCACTCTCATTCGTCAAACACACGATTGTACCAGCAAAGGGACGTCATGCAATCATTTATCGCATCGAGTGCTAATTTTAATGAGGTCCGATATTATTCCCAAGCTTTGTGACGGCGGTTCACGATAATTGGAATTCTTTGCCAAAATCAGTTCAGCTCGCGACTTATACATTGAATGTCACTTTATATGTCACACACACGAATGGGACCGAGTTTTTTGATACTCCTATACATAAAATAAAGTCGTTTAATTGGCAGTTTTGTATAAAACTTTGGTGCCCTTCAGATTTATAAGTACAATATTACATAATTTTTCAGAGAAAATTCAAATAAATCGAAAAGCGAAATCATTATAATACCGTTACCTTATTTTCTTATATTTTTTCTACATAATTCTTAAATAATCTTAATCTCTTCTTAGATAATCCCTCTTTCAATTGGTGAAAGATTCGGACTTCCTCTTGCTCTCTATCCTACACTAATTTCCATCATTCTTCTCGTCACACACTTTTTATCCCTTCTCATTATATGTCCATACAAACTCAGACGTTTTCTATTCACCTATTAGCGCAATCAACTTCCTCTCATGTAGATACTACTAAGATTTACAACTTACTAGCAACTCAATCTCGCTTCGCTCGGTTTCGTCCCTGGTTACTCTCTACCAAATTAAAAGTATGTAACACGAAAAGTGAAAGACTTTAATGAGAGCCCTTAGACCTCCTTAATCTGGCCCTGTCGTAAAATCCGATAATAAACTACCACCCTGCCAAATTTCATCTTCATACGTCAAGCGGCTTTCGGTATTTTGTGATAAATGAGTGACCTTTCGCTTTTATATATTTAGAAGATATTACTGTAAAGTTAATGCGTCCCGTCCTCACAATCTTTATCATAGTATAGTATACTAGCCATTCCCGCTTTGCTCGCATTTTCATGGCGGAAAACCAAATACCGATTATGTTATATTAATCCGCCGCTTTAATTGGTTGTAGCGTGATGTAATATAGCCTATAGCCTTCCTCGATAATCGGAATATTCAACACAATAAGAATTTTTCAATTCGGGCCAGTAGTTCCTGAGATTAGCGCATTCAACCAAACCAACTCTTCAGCTTTTTAATATAGAGTATAGATAACTACGAGTATATGTAGCGGTATCCGTTACTAGTATCCAATTCCGTTACAAATACTTATCCATTAATCAGCTGATCTGGAAGAATGTTTTAATAAGATTAACTTCCGACATCCATACATGGATCGAAGGAACGAGCGGGTGCCACTTGGCTTTTCGAGACCTGCTTTGGTGCCATTCTAGTCGAATATAAACAAAAATCGCATGGGGCTCTGCTAATAACTTCAATTAAAGTTTTTCAGTAAAGTTGTCAGAACTCGCTCAAAAACAAAAATTCAACATCTTTTACAAGCTCGTTTGAATCGTCATTTTTGCATAATTAAATACACTTTAAATAAAATGTCAGTCTGTGTGTCTGTGAGGAACCTGTGGTAGGTTCAATAACATATACCTACATGGATCATCACAGAAGGTTTCAACAAACGAAAATCTCTAATATATGACAAGTCATTAGCTGAAATATAACCTAGAAAACGTTTAAGTCAAATCTAGATTAATTTATTAGGACTGATAAACGAAAATCAACCTAAACTTCTTAACGCAAAGCGGATATTAGAAAAAAGTTATTTTAATTTCGCCTATGTATTATTAGTTCAAAGAACTTCTCCCACTCATACAAAGCTTTTTTGCTGAGCATTTCTTGATAATTATGAATCGCGTATTATCTGAATAGACATCGGTCAGGAGCGATGATCTGTTGTGTCATAAAAAATAGTAAAGTAGATCGAACATACAACAGCCATTAGAAGTAAAGTGTTTAACGATTAAGTAACTATTATGAAATATCCTAATGCATTACGTATAATTTAATGGGTACATTATAGTGCTATACAAATTATTATTACCTATTTAATAAATAGCTTCTTGTGAACCGCAATTTTTACATCTAATTTTCTGAAAAAAAAGTAAAAGATACAAGACTCGCATGTCTCCTTAAAAAAAGTCCATTCCAAGCAAAATCTCAACAACTTATCACTACAACGGATTTTGATGCTTTTTTTTAATATATAGTAATTTATAAGGAAGGTTTATTATAACTAGCGGAACCCGTGGATTCGCTTGCGCTATAACGTTTTTGTTAATTAACGGTTAATAATAGTAAAAATATATGGAAATTCTTTTGAAAATAATTAGCATAATAATAGCTAGTGTTTACGTTTTATTTCCATTTGACGACTGAGAGATGGTTTTAGATTTTGTTGCAGACGGGAGATGAGAATGATGATGGAGATGGGAGATGGAAGATTTATAAATAGTGGATTTTATTATCACAACACTTTTCTTAAAAACTTGTCTCTATGTCTGTCAGTCTCTATCTGTCGGGCAAAAGTAGTTAAATATATATAATAGAATTTGAACATGATAGTTGTTGAATTTATTATATATTCATAATTTTTATCCGATTCCATCAACTTTGGTTAGTGAGAAGTACGTTTTAGCATCTTTAATATTATGAATGTTATACATATTTGCTAATTTTCATATAAAACACCATATACAGATATTAAATTCACTATGTTGATACGAGATCTACGAATTCAGGCTTATCAAAGCCTAGATGTATGTGTGGAAAAACCATTTTCACGTCACTACACGATAAGAGGTGTGTGCCGGGTATCGAACCCGGAACCTATGGTCAACGACCTTATTACCTAAGTCTGATGTCAAAACCTACTTAATATGGGCTTAGAAAATTCTCAACTAGAAGTTTTAATTATTAAAGCACATTCCATACAATTTTTATAATAACTACTTTGTGATTCTATTAAAAGATAATTAGTATTAAAAACTTTATTAGGTTAGGTTAGCTTTATAAAAAGGCAATAATTGACAAAATTTAATCAGTTAAAAAATATAATTATAGACTAACTAGCAATTAGACTAAAAATAAATAAATAAACGATTATTTAAAATAAATTAAAGTATCTAAATCCCACTTAGCAACAGTAATGTTATCTAACCCAAAATATGACCGATAGTAAATTTTGACAAATCGTTTTCAGATTACGAAGAAAACGACGATTCACGTAAGAATGCCTGAAGAATGCCAAAAGGTCGTCGACCTGCCAAAATGTGTAGAAACGTCAATCACGAGCGGCACCCACTCTCGCCACAGTTTCAGAATATTATCTCTAATCTGTATATATATGTCCCAAAATAAACTGCGATCGACATAAATTAGAAATTTATTTTAATTTTTTTTTCGATTTTTTTGTGTAGTTTTATTTCTCTCTAGCCACCAAAATGTCTTCACTGTTCTAAGATACAATTTTTATTTACTTATGTGAACATATTATTGGTATATATTTTTATGTAATATACAAAAATGATTTTGTACCTATCTTTAATATACATAAAAATTAACACTAAACTTTTACTTTATTAGTCAAATCCAAGAAGAATGGAGACAAGAATTCTAGTTAAGTTCTAGTATAGTTTACATATTACATGATGCTATATTTTACTGGTAATGATTAAAAACGTTATTTTATTTTTTTTAAATGTCGGTACTATTATTTGTTGCTTATATAGTGTATCTAGACATTTTGTACAATGCCATTATATTAATCATTATGTAGAAAACGCTTACACAATTTCCACTTTAAAACATAACTTTGCTATTATAAGAAAAGTCAACAAACCCTAAAATAATAATAAAAAAAAACCTTTTTGGATAAGTTTTTATGAAACATATTTTTAACACTCTATAATTCTAAACACTAATGTGTTTGCTTAGCGAGTGGGGATTTAACCTGCCCCCATAAACAAGTTCACTTTCTATAAGCGTTATCGCACATAGAAAATATATAAGAGTGTTATTTTATGACTATTTGAAATTACACTAAAAATTTACTATTTCCATACAAATAACTTTCTACTAGCATATAAGACAAGGTAACCCGTTGGTAACGCACTCGTTTGAGTGACCGAGTGCAGCGGGTTCAAATCCGGGTCTCGCGCCTCTGATATTTTCATGTGGGAATCATTTCCAACATGATTACCAGTTGTCGAAAGTATCATGAAAGAGCGCGCTATTTGAGATAATTCAAAAATTTTCCTTAAGGCATGTGACGTATACACAGACAATGCGCAGCTCAAAGTGGCGAGTCCAAAAAAGAAAATCTTGCACTTAAGTTTCAATTAATAATAAATAAAATGAACCACTAATCTAATCTAATAACCACTAATCAACAACATTCCTAAAAACCAATTTACGTAAACCTAATTTCGCGCAAATCTTGCAGTTTCAAGTCTCCTTAATACGTTGACTTAAATGGGGGGTCATGTTCGATGAAAGACAACGGTATTATCCAAATAGTCTATGTCTTTATAACTTGAGACCGGTTACGTGGAAAGTGATTGATATTGACAGTGATACGTAGGCGATCAACTCTCTCGGTGACCGCAAGAACAATGCGGCCAAATTGTGAAAGAAAGGTGTTACACAAGTAGCTATTGTTGGACCCATTATTATCTTTTAATTGAAGATTGGTGGACACTTCGATATCCTTTGGAAATATTTAAAATTTAACTCTACTAAACCAATATTCTCATTATATATAATTTATTAATATAATCAAAATGTAAAAATTTTATTTTATTGAAAAAATATTTCACAAAGTTTTTTATTATTTCAATAAATTCAGAAAACAGTCATGTACATTGTACATGCATACAGCTTATTCATAGCAGCTTCTTCTTCTTAATTACTAAATTGAATGCAATATAATTAGAATCAAAACAAAGATTTCTCGAGTAAAATATTATTATAATAAAATGCAACCCATGATTTTCAAAGTTCTAGGACTTATTATTATTTTACTAGTAAAATTATCAAATTTTTATTCTGCTCTTTATAGCGTTCAACTAGACTCGATCCTCCCGTCTAAGTAAAGAGCATTAGGCAACAGTCCACTACGCTGGCCGAGAACGGGATTTTTACGACAGCTTAATTCTAATGTCACGAAATGAATATTTTAAGTTTATCAGATCAAATGAGAGATTCAATGAAATCTAAGCACACATAACATTGTTTCCGCCATGCATCGATCAGTCGGTCCAATTACAGCTTCCGATGGCGTGGTACGATCGACCGCATGTCCCACATACATTCGTTTGATTTATAATGTTCCAGATCTGATTCATAAGATTTCTGATACTCTGTACGACGGAGAAGTTTCAATAAAACTGACTTAGGTTACCTTTTTATCGCAAAATTATGGAAATACAATGTAGAGAAAAATTATGGATTATAAAGCGCAGTGAAAAGTTAATAAATAAGCGCAGTGAAAAGTTAATAAATAAAAGTTGTTTATCTTTTTTTAAGTTTTCCGCAAGAAAACACTTAAACGTTTCATGTTAAACTTGTAAAATACTTACGTCAATTATACATTTTTTTATTTATGCAAATACAACGAATCATAACAATATACTACATACCTCCAATACTTAATTATTACTAGAGACTAGGCGCTTAGCTCAGATTCGTCCCTACGTACGTAACATAAATTTCTCACAGATAAGATATTTAGTAAAAAGTATCATATACTATATTCTATGATCACCATGAAAATCGGTCCCGTACTTATCTCGTGAATTCACAGACAGACATGCAGATAAAAATTCTAAAAACTATAGATTCGGAATCTATATCAATAATAATGACTGTTTTAATAAGATTTTTCGAAAACAAAACATGTTAAGATTTGATTTACTTAGAATTTTATTAGAAGTAAATATTTAAATATTTTATAGATAAAGCAAAACATGTATTTAATTCTAAGTAAAAATCGAACCCGCTGATACCATGGTTGATGAAACTAATTATTAGTGGGAATGGCAATTAAATTGCAATATATTAAAAATAAAAGCATTCTAAGCAATTTCATATAGTAATTATTTCTCAAATATTTTGACCTAAAGCAGCATGAATCAGAGAGATAGTAGACTTGTTCTAGTGGAATATTTCATTCACAGACGTAACGTTCACAAACAAAATTATCAGGTTATCCATACTTTATATACGTGTTGGACAACTACTATAGCCTTAGGACTTTCAAAATAGTGATAAAAACCTTTCTAATTTCTGTTATTCTATTTTAGTAGTAATAAATTAATACTTGTGAAAAACTCAGATTGTGTTGGTTTGTCATTTTTTTATTTTGTACTCATAATCTATACTAATATATACTATAATATTATAAAGAAGTAAAGTTTGTTTGTTTGTTAAATTGTAAGGGGTAATCTCGGGATCTACTGAACCGATTTTAAAAATTCTTTCACCAATAGAAAGCCACATTATTGCTGAGTGTCATAGGCTATATAAAAAACCGAAAAATAAAAAGGCTTTTACGTGGTAGTCCGTTTTGCAAAGTGAATCGGAGAAAAAACGGTCGAATGAAAGCGTTTCTTACGAACGCTGCCTTAACTATGAAAGATATATTTTTGAGTTCTAGAGAAAAGATGTGGAGCTTAAAAATGCCTACAAAAAAGTCAACGACAGCATATGTCTAACTTTTATATTTAAGTTACAAAAAGTAGTTTTTTTAATATTAGCATAGATAATTTAATTTTTAATTTTTAATATTAATAAAATAATTTAAATTATTTAAACACTCTATACTAAAAAAGAATTATTAACATTATGCCCAACGAAGTGGGCACGGGTCAGCTCGAACGATTATAAATTCGTAATAAAACAAAAAAATAAATTATTTAGAATGTAAACAATGCTATCTTGGAATTTCGACAGACTACGTCTAGAGTACATGCTTTTTTATCAATTATTTAAATGCTATCTCTGTAAGTGATCTTTCAAATCTAAAAGATTTTTTAGATTTGAAAGATCACTTACAGAGATAGCATTTAAATTTAACGACTTTTTTTAAGTTTAACGAATTTATTTCTCAAAAAAAGTATTACAAAAATCACTTACGTATATTATAAACTTTTTATTATATTTTAAATTAATAACACTTAAATTATGAAATTAAATGAAAAAAACGTTGAAAAAAGCGTTGAGGGTATAAATCATGCAAAAATACACGTAAACTCGAAAATAATACTACCTAATATGTAGTAACATTCTACCTAATACTCGTAGTAATATCCTGGTGTAATAAGACATCAGACTCAGTAATAAATAAAATTGAACAATCTGTTTTTAATTTCAAATTAACAGCTATTCAATAGATCCATATAAAAGGACTAGCTGTACCCGCGGCTTCGCCCGCGTTCATTTTTTTAATTGCTAATCAACCTCATTGGGTTGATCTGTAGGAAAAAAAATGTCTAAAAAATAAAAATAAAAATTTAGGGGTGGACTACCCTTAACATTTAGGGGGATGAAAAATAGATGTTGGCCGATTCTCAGACCTACTCAATATGCTCACAAAATTTCATGAGAATCGGTCAAGCCGTTTCGGAGGAGTTCAAGTTCGAACCCCGTGACACGAGAATTTTATATATTAGATATACTTACTTAAAAAAAACTTTTTTGTTTGTCTGTTTGTTCCGGCTAATCTCTAAAATGTCTGAACCGATTTTGACGGGACTATCAATCGCATGTAGCTAATGTTATAAGGAGTAATTTAGGCTACTTTTATTGTATTAGAAAATTATGTTAACTCACCAGCTAGTATAAAATGAAAATAAAGGGTTGATATAAAGAACCCTTAATGACTTACCCATAAAATGATTTGCGCATGAGATATCGAATTCTGTTCCAGAAGCCACACAAAGGACAATGAACCGCATTACGCAGTAAATATAAAAAAACTTTGTGATTTATATCATAATTAAGCGAAGTATTCCTTAACGAAGTTTACCTTTTACGTAATTATGGCGTTATTGAAACACTGAATTAATTTTAATATTTCCGGCAAGCATGCCTGGCATTTGAATATCCAACATAATGTACTGTGCTACTTTATTTATTATATGAACTTTTAACATTTATATTTGTATTGTAAATTTAATCTATACTAATATTACAAAGAGTTTGTTAGTTTGTTTGATTGAATGTGCTAATCTCAGGAACTACTGGTCCGAATTGAAAAATTATTCTTGTTTTGGATAGCGCGTTTATCGAGGAAGGTTGATGTAATATAGCCTATAATATTGGTGTAATATAGCCTATAATATTACATCACGCTATTAGCAATAGTAGCGGAGCATTAATGAGAAAATGTTGTAAAAACGAGAGAAAAATATTTCTTTTAATTTTCAGCTTTCAGAACGCGAGCGGAGCCGCGGGAAAGGCTAGTAATAAATAAAAATGTTGTATGTTAGTTTGTTCTCTATAACAGATTAGATTTTAGTTAAGTATGTTATTATGTTAAGTATGTTTATTGGTTGAATACTGTAGGAAAATGGTTTAGGTCTTAGGTCATTTCGAAATATCGTGTTATTTCTAGTTATTTGGTATCTACTTGAATCTTCATCAATAGAACTAAAATAAAAAGAAAAAGAGATTCTTAGCAAAGAAAATTTATACCCATCATTAAAATATAGGTTCGTAAAATTCTTTGTGATTTCCCTTGAGAATGAGATATTATGCTGCGATAAAAGGTATGCCATGTCTATTTACAGAATCTTTACTAATTTCACAAATATCCAATTCTATGTTTGGGCTAAAAGTATTTGACAATAGTTTGTTAGTTTGTTGGATATTCAAATTTAATTACACGACTTAATTCCCCCATCCCCTTTCCATCATCGGACGACTCGACGAACGGCTGGTCTCCATTCTTATGTCGTGGACATTCCACCCGTCCGGACGAAGCGTTTCGCTTCGTCATTTATTATACGTGCGGCTAAGGATTGGAACAACCTGCCTGCGTCAGTGTTTCCGTCCGATTACAATATGGGTGTCTTCAAGGCAAGAGTGAATAGGTGGCTACTGAATTAGTGCGACTTACCATCTCCGACTGCGTTTCCACTTACCATCAGGTGGAACGCAGTCAAGCACTAATTCAGAATAAAAAAAAAATAAAAAAAAAAATAGAAGTCTTTAATGTATCATCGACACACATTCTTTGATCCTTAACAATGAAAATATTCGGAAAATCTTAATCACATCTTTAAATGTAATAATAAGGTTAACCGATGTGTAAAATAATTAAGATTACCTTGATTTTGACGACACGTTTGGTTCAGTTTGCCAGCGGTCGCGCGTTCGAGTCCCGCTGAGGGCATTCATTTGTTGAGCACGAATGTTTGTTAGTCATTTGTAATAAGTATGTATTTAAAATTTATGTATGCGTAGTATATCAACTATCTGGATGGTGCTGTTGTAATATTGTTCCAACATATTATTATAACAAAACAAAGACATGCCTCTGCCTCGTTTTGGAGCTTCCTTAGATGAAGCACTCCAGTTCTACCAGGTCTATCACTTTACTAAAATTCATCCAAAACCGTGAAGCTGTTTGAGAGTTGAATGGGTAGGTGTGGTACACACATTTTTTTGCAATTATAAGAGTAGATCTTACTCTATCTTAGCATTAGTTACATTGTAGAGTCAAGTAGACTAGATCCGTCTCTACTACCTGCGAGTAGCTCTCTAATCACGTGAAAACGCATATAAAAACCAGTGGTTATTAACAAGCGTTTGATTCTATTACTGTACACTAAGCGGTCTTGACTTGAACCCCAAACGAAATATTACTTTATTCCTAGGTTTTGTAAATAACTTTGTTTATTTAAGTTGGTATAAGAAGAATATTTTCGCATAGCATACCCATTTATATGTACTTATTATTTATGAAAGTTTAAGTGAAGTAATAGCTATAAAAAATTGTAAAATTTATTCAGAAAATTTGACTTTCATTTCAAAGGCGAAGAGGTCGCCTTCGCCTAAAAATATTTTTATTTTCATTTTAAAGTATCATTATTATAATATTTATAATGTATACATATATCTTTATAGAAATACTTTGTAATATTAAAAATCGAAACTATAAAACGTTTATTTTTGGCCAAGTAGGCCAATTACACGTCCTAAATATACATATACATATATACTCGTACCCCTGTAGTTTAAATATTACATGTTTCATATACGACTTTTACGATAGACTAAGTCCTTCAAATAGAATAAAAACAAATTCTCAATAAGCCCACTGTCAACGGTATTAGTGTATCTTCATAGAATTGCATAAGCATAAACGAGTAATAGCAAAATTTAGTGCTAATTTATTACAATAGAACTACAAACACTTCAACAACTAACTCAATACATCGCCCTCTCATACAAAAGGAGTTTAATTTAATATAACTAGTATATTAATTTCATATTCAGATACTAATAACTAATGGAGCGTTCGTGTATTGTAATAACTTTCTCCGCATGCGGTATTTCAGACCCTGTCTAGATCTAGATAGATCGCCGCGAGCTACGTCTGACATTTCACTTCACACTTCTTTTTGGTGGTAAGTGAAATCAATGCCATCAAATCGAAGACACGTTGCGAATTAAGTTGTTTTAATTCAAATTACAATTACAATTAAATATACAATGATAAATCAATGGTAACGCGCTTGCTTGTGAAACCGAGTGAAGCGGGTTCTAATCCCGTGTCTTGTACCGAATCACTGACAATATGATTACCGCTTGTTTTACTGTGAAGAAAAACATCGTGAGGAAAGGTCTGACTGAAGTCAAAGCATGCAAGGCATGCCACTAAGCGGTCACCCATTAGACTGCGTGCTGCCGTTAACCATTGCTTGACTTAACACACATAATAGGATCTCTTTAAGAGCTGTACCACAAGTCATATTATAATTTTTGTTTTATAATCATAATTATTTCGCTTTACATATAATGAGTGAAACTATTGAATTTTAAAATCAA
Source organism: Boloria selene (assembly GCA_905231865.2). Lineage (NCBI taxonomy): Eukaryota > Metazoa > Arthropoda > Insecta > Lepidoptera > Nymphalidae > Boloria > Boloria selene. The sequence goes on from HG993145.1 coordinate 2,907,475, forward strand.
AGTACTAACAATATTACTTTACCAGAATATACAATAATTATATCAAAATTCTATAATAAAAATTTAATAATTCCATTTCACTTAAGGTTTAAATCAATACGATAATCAACAAAAATAAGAGTCGCAGTAAGGAATAAGGTTTCAAATACCTAAATACTTAATATACAAGAAAACAATAAACTAAGCACATCCCTATTACTGCATTACATGACTTCTATTTTGTCATTCTGTGGTAAATGAAGCCGTACTGTAATACTACTCATTGTAAACTAATATCTCGTATGTGAACATGCACCGAGGTATGTTAAAAATGTAATGCTATATGAAAGCGATCCTACTAATATATTCATAGGTTTCGATAAATAAAATGAAAGGAATGCAGGATTTCCGTGATAATAAATAAAAATTAAATTGTACGTAGCCACTTTTTAAACAAGGCTAAATTAATTATCAACGAAAGTCACTGGTCAAACAACTGTTTATCGATACACTCTCCAGCTAAGTGTTTTTGAATAAAATTAATCTAATTTGTTGCAAGGTTTTTATTAAACAAATACAAAAAATTTACATTCTATTGTAACTATACTGTTTTCATTCGATTTCATTCATATTTCTATGGTTTTATATTACTTATTAACTACTTCCATCTTGATTGTGTGTTAAATTTCTAATTCGAGCAAAATGTTTGTACAGCTACAGTAGACAAAAAGACGCTTTAGTTCCAGCAGGTGTTTTGAAATTCGCAAACTGACATTTTCTATTCCCTTTTAGCGATAATGATAAAAAACACCTTTTCTTTTTTGAAACTATCAAGAAATCTAAAATTGAATCAAATATAAGCACGTGAGAGCTATTATTATAAATATATAAAATATTTATTCTAGATATCGAGGACGACTTCAAAATTATTTGAAGAAATTCAAAATAAAATATCAGAATTAGCTTCGTGTTAGGTACAAAAAATATGTATCGGTCATTTCCCTACTAGCGCTGGATTATTCGCACGAATCTAATCAGGTGATAAAAGTTTATTTCCTGCGATTAAGTAACGATTTTATGTTGCTACTTTATATGAAATCAATTATTTTAGAAAAATTTATATTAAGAAATAAAAAGCTAGTCGGTTCATAGTTTCTGCTATTGCTGCTATGCACAGGATTTTTAATTTTGTATATTATATACTATTATGATTAAATTATTTACTTAATTACTTTGCATTTTATAAAAAATGAGGAACAAAACACTTATCAGAAAATTGTCCTTCTCTGCATTATCTTTAAATAAAACTCATCAAGAAATAAGATAATTAAATAAAAACATACAAAGCCGAATTAAAAGAAAAATTTGGTACGTGATCTTGAATATCATTTCAATCACAATACCTTAATTAGGGCGGTCCCTTTTTCGAACAAAACCCTATTGAATGTTAATGCTATAATTCCCTTTACAGTTCGTACAATGTACATACATACAGTCAATCATTTCATGTATGTAAGGAGTTCAATGAAACAAATACGCTAATATAAACAGGTGAACGACCGGCTAGATTGCATTTGATAAGGCTCGAGCGCTCAGACAGATTAGCGGGGTGAATTAATTTTCACCTGCCGTATCGTGATACACTTCGTTAAGATTGCTCTTTAATTAGACGTGTCTTCGAAAGTGCTCTACTCGTCGATATTTTTCAATATTTTTCTTTACGTACAATGTACGTTGTATGAGTTTGTCTCATTTTTAAAACATTTTATATTTATGCATGAAGCATTAACGAACACAAGCCTCGTAGCTTATCACGCAACTAGATGGCGCTGTTGTAATAATGTCCCAACATGTTTAACTTCTTAAATTTCGTTGATTTATGGGAGAAAAGATATAAATCAAAGTTGTCAAATGTAGAGCATTTTACACCTACTGCTCGGCTTCAATAGACGTAGTGCGTAGCAACGTCTTGATCAAACATATAACAGTTAATACCGATCCAGCTCTGCCCCACTGACACAGCGACTTGGCCTGTTTTAAAATAAACTTCACCTCGACTACACATCGCTGTCGCTAAAATCAATAACAATGTACTTATACTCTATTAAGAGTTCGTTTTCAACACCTGATTAAAGTCAAATAGGTTAAAACAAGTAAAATTAATTAAGAAGGAATTGAAACATATGCAACATTCACAGAGGTCGGGTTGTCCTTATGACATTGGCATAATTGATAAATGACTACTGTACTGAATGAATGATCTATTCAAACTGAATTAGACGATTTCGTGAGAGAGTAGTGGGGATCTTAATAAAACAAAGTAGCCGATTAAATAACGTTTATTGAATTAAATCACACAAAGTAAAATGATTCAGATTACCATTTAAATTAACAGATTGCATAATCAGAATTTTTCACAATAAAAAACTAGAATGCAATCCCCGGGTATCGCCATGCAAGAACTAAAACTCGAATTTAAGCATCAATCATGTAACCTAAAATCAAGTTTTATAGAGCAAGGCATACGACTAATTGATCTCTTGTAATAATCTTTGTAAATCGTTGAAGTAAACATTTCATAATCATAAATAACATTATAATAAATAACAAATTAAAATTTTACTGGACTTAAAAAACATTATGGGCATGTCAGTGTAGCAAATTGTAAGTGTAGTCTAATTACTCCATAGAAATAAAAACAAAATAATTATACCGTCATGCACACTCGCGAGTTGATATGTAAAAAATAAAGAGTCATGCGTTAGAATTTTTAGTACTTGTTAGTCAATATTCAAAACAATAATACTTTTATTACTAATACACTTAAAATCTACAAATTATGCGTGAACGCAAATGGTCGCGAAGGAAAAAAAAAGAACGTTGGCCGATTAAATGTAAGAGTCAACAAACTTATATAATAGTGTAGCATTCTTTCTATTTCCTCCGAGACCTTATCACGGTGTGTGATAACAAAGGCAAAGATATTAATGTACGTGTTACAATTAAACATTTTTTCCCAAAAATATATGAAAATGCAGTAGAACACTATCCCGTAATAGTAGTAGTCAGAGTGAAGAAATAGTTCATGAGATAAGTGTTAACTGCAACTTTCATAATATTTCAGGTGTGGATGGGAAGTTTGAAACATAATTCAAAAACAAATAAATCGTAACACGAATAAAATTAACATGGTGGAAGTGAAATATATAGAAGGTCTGCAAAGACGCGTCGCTTTATATCTGTAACAAAAGAAAAATAATTATAATACAATAAAATATTTATCATTTAAGTTTAACAGTGCAAAATGTATATGTTCCTTAGACTTAAATATTATATTGTAGACAGAACATGTGGAAGCCAGCTATTATCTCTAGTATATAAGATAATCATAGTATCATCCAAAGAAAAAAGCAACAAAACATTATCACCTTAAAAGTTTTAATAGTCTACATGAGACGTTTATAAATTAAGTAATACTATTATGGTACACAAATGCGAAAGAAGTAAGGTACTGTTCTTACACAAAAGATTACAACAATTGTGTAGTAATATTAATATTACAGAATAGTACTAAAAGTAAACTATTTCAAAAGATGACGTCTCTCTTACAACAGCTACTCTAACAACTATTGTCGACTGACTAATGGATTTTCAAAGATTCGGCAAAAGCTGAGAGTACTTCCAAAACTCTAATGTCATTACACCGTTTAAAATTTGATAACAAATGAAAAAGGGGGCGAATGTAAATTAATATACTGCCAATGATGCAGCAGTTTTCGACTTTTACAATTATACTATAATATTCATTGGATAAGCTATTTACTTAATACTTTAGAGTTTAGGGTATTATTCTATAAAGCAGAAGATATTAATTACTATAGATGTTTTATCTAGTTCATACAACATTCAGTTTTAAATTAGAAGCATTTGGGAATAAGAAAAATATTGTTGGCATGGCAACAACACGTTTGTTATAAAAATAAATATAGTAGACGTTATCAATCGGTTTCGTTACGTCCTCGATTTGGCCCACGCCCCGAGATATCGCTACGATTTACCTACTTCTTGACCATTGTAATCAAGTATAACATGACCTACCATTTTCAGCGTTGTAAAAATAACGAAGGTGTTTTAAGTGTATGAGAATAGAGTCTAAAATGTGGTGAGTTAGCCATATTGTCTCGTCCAATCAGTCTAAGTGCCGAACTCTGTCGTGATGGCTTTATCATGCTGCTGTATTTCGAGAAACTAGGTTTATGATTTTATATTTTTTGAGGAAACATTGTAAACGCCAGTGTTTCAGTTTACATCATTTAAATTTGTCTGCCACCAGAAGTTAATGGCGCCCTAAAATATGTAGTTAGTCGTTATAGTCGTCTGATGTGATTGGAATTTCAAAGATAATTTGGTAAGATTATACCAAATTTATTTATTATTTATTGTCAAAAGGGAACTCACGACGGTTCGGATATTGTGAAATATGGAAAACCACGAGAGCAAAATCCTGAGAAGCTAGTTTATATTAAACTAATATTTAAGTATATTAAAGTGCTAAGCATTAATTATAACGAAACTTTATGTGTGGAAATATTTTAGATGACATTTTACGTGAGAGTAATCTCGGAATTAATTGACATTTAATACGCATATAACAATTTTTATGTTGTTATATATACTAATATTATAAAGCTGAAGTTTGTTTGTTGTTTGTTTGTTTGTTTGATTGAACGCGCTAATCTCAGAAACTACTGATACTAATTGAAAAATTCTTTTTGTGTTGGATAGTCCGTTTATCGAGGAAGGCTATAGGCTATATAACATCACCCTACAACCAATAAAGCAATGAAAAATGTTCATAAGACGGGAGAAAAATTATTTCTTTTAATTTTTAGAACGCGAGCGGAACCGCGGGAAGGGCTAGTTTCTTATATAAATGTAAACAAAATCTGTAGCAACTTTTTATGTACCTACTCGATACGTTCTCTAATGCAGTATTGCGAAACCAGTTTAAAAATATCTCACATGTTTCGAATAAAGTTATTAAAGTTTTATTACCGGTAATAAAGATTAAAACTTATTTAAATTTCTCATAATGTCAATATGAATAATTTCAAATATATATGAAAGTAACACATTCACACTGGCGTTGCCTTATTATGTGATAGGTCACAAATTTCATTTTAACGAGAAATATTAATCATAAATATTAGAGCGAAGGATACTATTTCACGATGACAGATTTGCCTAAATATGAAAAAACTTCTACCAAATATCAGCGGTAAACATTTAAGTTATTTAATTTTATTAGTAAAGCATTAATTAACAACTGCCACGACCGAAAAATTTGTATTTACGATCAAGCGCTATATAACTTCATCAATACAAAACAAATAAATAATGAAGAGAGAAACTTCTTTTAAACTTTTTAAGGCAAACAAATACTTCTAGTATAGCAAGTGCATGGGCCGTTGTTCCTGCACGGTTACGGTTAAGCATAAAATGCGTCAAGTTTAAGAACTTAAAATATGTTTAGACCATGCATATCCACTACCCCTATAATATGTAACAATCAATAAATTATTTGAAGTATCAATCACAATCATGTTGGACTATTCATCAATAGGCTATTAGACAAATATATTAAAATACATAAACTGTTAGTTTGATACAATAAACGTTTATTCGTAGGATAATACACTAGTTAAGCGTATTGACGTCATAACGACATCACCTTTAATTGATCCATAGAAACAACTGTATGACACAGTTTCCATCCGATCTACCTATCAGCTGAGCAAATTTGATAACATTTTTAAACTTTACAGACGTGACGCAAATAGTCATTATACATTTAATTTCTTGTCGCCGGCGTGTTTGGTTTCTAGGCTATATTAGTTTAAAGAAATATAATTAAACATATTAAAAAGTCCCAGTGGTATCACACTCGCGTAGGCAACCAACTGAAGCGGCTTCAAATGCCGGGTCTCGCACTTCTGTTATTTTCGTGTTTGAATATTTTAATTGTAATTCTTTTGTTTTACGGTGAAAGAAAACATTGTAAGGAAACCTGCATATCTCCGAGAACCTAGCAAGTTTTCGTAAGACATGTGGATTCTACCTACCCGCACTTGGTAAGCGTGATGGACTATGGCCTGAATCATCTATACTAATATTATAAAGAGGAAAGGTTTGTATGTAAGTATGTTTGTAACGAATTGGCTCAAAAAGTACTGGACCGATTTTTAAAATTCTGTCACCATTTGAATGCTATATTACCACTGATTAATATATCCTATTTTAATTGCAAGAAAATAATATCCCTAATAAGGATCCCTACTAAAACTACAATAACAGGAGAGGAGGAGGAGTGCACGCCGCGCATAATATATGAAATAGGTAGCCGCGCGGCTCAGGAGTATATTAAAGCTGGAGTAATTTTGGTGAATTTTCTAATCGAATGAAGTTTAGTAGCGATTAAAAAAAAGAACGCGGGCGAAGCCGCGCGTATTGCTAGTATCATAATAAAAGGCGGCTCGTGCCCAAGGGACATTATAAAAAGAGTTGAATAAATACATACAAGACACTATAATTATACTTAATTGCTAATTATTTTAGAAAATAAATATAATTTGCACTACACGAAACACCAACATAAATTAAAATGTACATCAATAACTATAAAGCATAAAAGGTTTAATTATATATAATAAATAACTTTACACATTACGTTGAATCTTGTTAAAAACAAAAAAAACTCGTCGAGGCATTTATATGACTTCCTATCTTAGCGAGTAAACAAATAAAAAGCTTTTCCAGTGCACGGTAACCGTTACAGTATTTAGTATTTAGTGTGGAACGTTGAACCGTCTGAAATCCTTGGGAAAGGTGAACGTGACTGACGAATGCACTACGGGTGTCGGCTTCCATGAAATGATATGCACAAAGCGTGATAGTATTTGTCTGTACATAATTAACTCTTTTGTATATAAATATTGAAAATTGTCTTGTACACGGCAATCAATAGTCGTACCCAAAAAGTTTAATATCTGGAAATAACATGTTTGTCGTAAAGATATCTACTTTGTTCTAATTACTAGGTATTTCGATATAAAAGAATACTTAACATTTAAAAAGAAAAAAAAATTATAACGTATTACGTATTTTAAAATAGAAAATAACGTTTTTATAAAAATTAAAATCTATTTTCATTATTACAAAAGTTGTCATCAGATCTTATTAGAAACAATACTAATTATATTGATTTTGATTGAACCTAACTTTCAATACTTCGAATAGTTTTATTGAGCGTCGTGCTACTGTAGGCCCCTTTTATCTCACGATAAGTGTAGTGTTACACCTATGATAAACCTTTTTTATCTAAATCTATACATTTATTAACTTTAATGGCAATAAATGTCTTACATCTGTCACTTAAAAATATGAGTGGCTAAATTTAAAACTAGAAAAATGTACCTTGAGGCATAATGGTGTACGTCTTTTATCAGAATAAATGGATAGAAATTTGGATAAAATAGATGTCGTAAATTAGAAGTTATGAGTTAAATTACCAAATCATCTACAGTTTTTTTAGGGTTCTGTTACAAAGGGTTCAGGCAGAACGCTATTACTAAGTCAAAGCTGTCCTTGCAACTATCAATAGATGTTTTGGAGAACGTTGAGTTTTATATTTTGGTTTAGTATTTCATAAGTAATAATTACAAAGATAAAAGTACAAAACGTAGTACGAAAAAAAATGATCATTTGGTGAATATGGATTTCTTGACAAAAGAATAAACCCTGAAATATGGTATGGAACCCTCGATGTGAGAGGCCGACTCGCACTTGACCTAATTTTCTTTTAGTCTCTTAATTTTTATATATATAGACGTGAACGAGAGATAGTGACATTAACTGAGACCAGTTAATCTGTAGACTTATTTATTAGCGACATGTGCCAGGATTGATGGTAGAAATTTGTGTTAATTTGAATTTTATTAAATCTCTAGAAAAAAAAGACATAGTGGTGGTTTATATTAATGATAATTGCTCATATATAGCAATTATGATGATAATAAAATAGTATTAAATTATTTATAACAAAATAAATAAGGAATCTCCGCTGTATGTTTATAAATATTTTTTGGGTTAGACAATACATTGGTAATCGTGTGATATAAATGCGTATATTTGTTTTTATAAGTAGGTAGCTCACTGTAGGTTTACTTTGATTAATATATAATGTAATGATTGATGATAAAATTGGGCCTGCTAACAGGCATTAAACTCCCTATTAAAACATCGTAAATTACATAAAATACTTAATAAATAAATATTCTGTAACTTTAACATCAAGTAAATAAATGACATTATTTCTATGGTATTCCAAGGCTGAATGGAATCTGGAAAAATATACTCGATAATTATATCACATATGTGACATATATTTTTTGCTAGTTACTGCTTTGTTATAGCGATAATATTATCTTATATTGTATAACAGTGATTACCGTATCTTCAAATATATTAATCTATTAAAACTTTGCTGTCGGTACTGCGGATTAAATTCTTTAAATACAAGGTTTGAGATTATTGATTGATAATCTATTTCCTTGACCCCTTATTCATCGTCCATAATATTTTATTTCACTTATTACATGTATAGATTATATAGGTACTGACCATTGCTGAAAGTGGTATCTAACAGCGCCTGTGGCTTAACTGCTGTCATATCTGAAAAGGAAAAAATAATATTAATCACATAATTTTATAAGTAAATTTATAAAAACAAGGGCATAAATATTTTTAGAGTTCACAAAAATATTACAAATATTGTAAAACTCAGACAACAATTAATAAATTCCTACCAATCGGGAGTTAGCTACATATTACGTCTAATTTTTATAATTATATAAAAATAGATACGAAATTTATTAATAAATAATACCAAATTAATTAAACGCGTTTGCTTGAGAAACTGCGTGAAGCGGGCGTGAGTTTCGGGATTCGCTGAGCACTTCTTATGTTTTCATGTACAAATCAGTTTCGACATGATTACCACTTGCCTATCAGTGAAGGAAAACATCGTGAGAAAACCTGATGTCTGTGAGAACCTAGTTAGTTTTGTAAAGTTAAGTTAAAACCTTAAAAAAGGACCACCAAATAGACCTAACAATGTATAATACTTTCTTAGGTAATACTTTCTTAGGTTTACGCGAATGTTTGACATTATAAATGAAACTATCTTTTCGGATTTTGTCGCGGATTTATTTTTGATTTTTGGTTCCCGACGTTTCGAATGCTTTACAGCAATCATGGTTTTATTTATAATGACTAACAATGTATATTATGATATACTTACATAATTCTTAAACATTATATTATATAACAACAGTAACAGTATCAATAACAAAATAGGTCATAGTAAGAGCAAAAAAATATTGAAGAAGGTATTTGCATCGACTCCACACAGTCTGGAGATAAAAATATGCTGAATCTGAGAAATCAATAAGTCGTGCCACACCAGCGTAATTCCATTCATTAAACATAACTACCTCACACACAGCGAGTGCATTTCAACACGGTCATTGATACTCACACCGCTGCAATACTACGATAGTACGGCAGAGTACTATAAATGGCGCTTATTTTCCGACCTATATCGAACATACTATGAAACCGAGGAAACGCTACCTTATCCCGCCGAGTTACAAGCCAAACTTTGTTGCAACTGGAGTTTTGTAAGGAATTCGACTTTATGTGAGACGCATAGAGTCGATATTTAGTTTGCGTTTGTTATTTATGAGACGTTAGGTGTTTCGTCCGGTTAAAGCTGAACTGTCTAATGCGTCAGACGTGTCTATTTATAGAGAAGCGTTAGCGATTAACTTTAGCGTTGCAGTAATGCAGTCGAGACAGTTGGCGAGTTCTATCGATTCTCCAGTTTCAGTTGCGCCGTCTGTTTGTATCATTTGTTCTCTATTGTTATATAAGGTCTGCAATTTAATTGAAAACTGTGATTAGATCGTGTATTGTTGTTTGTATGTAGAACAGTTTCAATTTACATATATTTATTATTTTAATTTATATGGTTTTAATGAGTAAGACCTTATTCATGATAAATGATTGGTTTTTTATGTTTTTACATTTAAAACAAAAGTATGGTAGAGTTTAAACATATTGCGGAACATTATAGAAATAAATAACTAGCGTTTTCTTTATTTTTACTGAAATACTCAATATTACAACGAGGAATAAACAATAAAGCACTCGTTATATTAAAAAAAGATTTGAATGAAAAAGCACTATTTATGTTAAAACTACATAATATAATATAAACATTCAGAAAACAAATAATGCACAAGCCACAATTTTCCAAAGCCCACAACAAACTTTGGCCTAGATCGGCAATCGCGTTGCGCAAACGTCGCGTGAGACGCCCGAAGATAACGATACGCTATCATTAGTCAGATTGGCGCATTGAGGAACCGCTCGCTGATAAAGAGATTACTCGATCTTCAGCACACGTATGCGGAATTTGATGTTATCGCTGCAATTATGTATGAATAAATTAATATATATGTATATGTACAAACATGTACATATATTTGTACATAAAAGTACAGTATAAAATGTCTTGGTAATGAACCTTCGCGCAAAAACTTATCAGATCGTTCTTTATACGTCTTTTTAACTTGCTCGGTTGATTAATTCACAAAAAATATGTTTACCGGAACAACTAATGGTAAAGAAATTTTAAGAATTTTATATCAACTATATAATTTACTTTAAATAAATATATGCTTTACTTTCTCAACTTTTGAATAATAAAACTTAAAAAGCCAGAACGGAAATATAAATTTAGATGCTATTGACGTCTGTACAATTATCAATACGTGACAGAATTTTAGAAAGGACAAGTTCCTTACATATAAAATACTTACATTAAAATAGATGGAATAAGGTTATTTAAAAATAAAAATTATTTTAAAGACTTAATAACCGTATATTTATAGAGACATTTAGTTATTTATACATCTATATAAATAAAATTGGAGTGTCCGTTTTTAATTTTCAAAATTAACAGATTTTCATTTAATTCATATGAATTATATCATTAAATGTCTGTCTGTTTCTTCGGGGTAATCGAAATCGAGATCTGAAACAGCTGAACCGATTTTGACGGGACTTTCACTCGCAGATAGTTAATGTTATAAGGAGTAACTTAGGCTACTTTTACTTAAGAAATTTTATTTATATTAACTAGCGGTACGCGCGGCTTCGCACGCGCTAAATATAGTGACAAACCCGAGCGAAGCGAGGATGAGTCGCTAGCACCTATATATAATAATATGCCTACTACGTTATCGACGTCCATCGCTTTTGTATGTCGATTAAAAGCCCCCTCAATTACATCGTTTGTAAGTATAATTGCTACCAACATTGATTTGACTGACACAGAAACCGGCGGTTAAACATTAAGCACTTACGTCACGGTGCCGCGGACATCGTAATACGAGGACATTATAGTAGTTTGCAAAATTATCGAAACACTTCATTCATTGTCGAGGGACAAATTGTTACAATTAATGGCGCTATATGTAAACGCTAACAGAACTAAACTATAATTTGTGTTCTAGTGACTATGTTTGTCCCATTTTATGGGGAAATGATTATTAAAAAGTATTATGCACTGGGTATTGCTCGATTAATAATAGTTGGGCCATTTACCATTATTTATAAAACACAACTTCTCTAAAACACTTTATTTTACCTCTAAATACTTACCTATATTTTTTTAATAATCTATTAAGTTTTAAAATATTTTAAAATAAATAAATTTTATTTTAGAGTCTTTGTAATTAATGTCTAATTTTTATTAACAGAATAAGCAAAAAAATGATGATATGAGACTACGGCCGTACAACATCTTATAATCTCAGCTCCTAAATATGTATATTGTCAAATATCAATTGATTGGTGGTGTCAATTTCTGAATTATTGTTAAAAAGAACAACTACACGTGCGTTACAATACAAAATCTACATATCGAAAAAAATTTACAAACATATACGAATTAAACAATATAATTAATTATTAATATTATTATAACTTATTTTCTTAATTAATTGTTTTTAAAGTGCTAAGTTAAGCTCACTATAATAACAACACAAAACACAACACCCATTTGTGTTACTCTAGTTAAAAATAAGTTATGATCGTCATAAAAATCTGCTGATGTCTGATATCTACATTCCAAACCAACAATCGCATAAAAAATAACAATTTTAAGAGTATTTGTTTAAAAACATTAAAACGTAAATTAGGTCTCTTATTGGTCATTATAATATCTTGATACTTAACTCGATTTTTGGGGTACATAAAACTTTATGGAAATGAAAGTTAGTTTATTGCCTCATTTATATTGCACATTTTATATGGGTCCCTTTAAATATTTCGCATGTTTATTAATATTGTTACAGACATAATATTTGAAAATACGATCTATTAACATCGCGGGATAAAGTGTTCAACCTGTTTCCTGCTACTTATAGTATCTTTTTTCGTATACTACTAAAATTCTCAGTTTAAACTTCTTACTATAGGCTTTTTATGTAGATTCAATCTCACGATATTCCGATTGAGACGAACAACTCTTTTTGTATAGGATTTTATTAAACGTGATTTGTAGTAAAATAAAAATCAATTAATTTATAAATAAACAAAAGTGAATGATAACTAAACTGCTTTTTTCACAAATTTAATAGGGTGAGTTACTCGTGCAAAGTTCAATGTTTTGTCAAAACAAAATCGTCTTCGCATGAACCGTTACTTCTCGGAATGACAGCAAAAAAAAAACAAAATAAGCAAAGAGTTTCATTCATAAAGACACATGCTGTAAGGTCCCATGCGTTCAATCATAGGTGTCAGGCGCTCGGTGGTCTTTATAAAAAATGCAATAAATCTTATCCCTCAGCGAGATGAAAAAGCATCCACTTAGCGCTTTAGACGTTAACAAAAACATAACCTACTAATATCATAAACACAGATCACGCATTTCCATCAAGTCCGATATTCAATGCTCGTTATGTAAGAGCGGGTTTGAGAGTGAAATGTAGTGCAATAGTAATGTACATTGAAGTAATTCTGGTGATAAAATCAAGTAACGGGGTTAGTTTTGTTTAAAAAAGCCTCTCACGACTCCTGAGTTGAGTGGATATTTGAAGAAATATGTCCAAGTGCAAATAGAAAAAAAAACATAGGTTCCCGATACTTTTAATACCGATATCGAGTTATTGATATCGAGAGAGAGTGAACTATTGCGTTACTATGTAGTTAACCAAGAAGTAATGATAAAAACTACTCAAATAAAATTTTCGTGACAAAAATAATTTGGACTACTATGTATAATTTATATATACAAGTATTGATAAGATTTACTTTACTACCAAAGAGAAATGTTAAAATGAAGACATAAACTTTTATTATTTCAATATATGAACGAAACATTTTATAATTTTTATTCGAAATGGTTTCATGCACTTAAATAATAAAATCTTTTAAAGGCAAAATACCACTTTACACTGCTTCCTTTATATAATAAGTAACAATAAAATAAACACTTGTATTTCAATATTTTGCGGTCACTTATCCTGTAGGTTCCCACCGAACGATAGAGGAATCATTTCAATATAACCACGTTATCACCTCGGCTGCAAACACAAAATAGAACCGCGTATAAACGGGCGATATTTCTAACGTGGAATTGTGGTCTTTATGCCTTGGACATAAAGCGTAATTGGTTAAGGATGAGCCCGATGATTCATATCCCATCTTTTGCGGCTCCAGAGCACGTCCAATGGGGCCCTAAATCTATAAAGTTAGCAAAAAACCGGTGCGTCTTCTCAGAAGCGCTCGGTCGTGATTGAATCTTTCATCTCGACCCGTCATACAAACAGACACCGACAGATACGTGGAGAAAAAAGGCTTTACGTTTTTATGCCGACTAATTATTTTTTATTGTATTGTATAAGCATGTTAAAACAAGTTCACTGGTGATATACATGTATGTAAATGTAATGAAGTTATATTAACCGCACACTTCGTATTTGAATTTACTTAGTTAAAACAGCCGAAAGCTTCATATGATTTTATTAGTCAGTATACTTGGCGATACTTTTAAAAGAGTATACATTGTAACATCACAAGATATACACGCATACATTGTAATGTCGCACAGTACACTACAGTTGTAGTTGTATATTAAGATTTATATAATGTTTTAAAGTATTAAATAATATGCATAACTTTCAAAATACAAAAACATATTAGAAAAACCGTGTCGCACATATCATATACGCTTACTATTAATTTTATCTTTTAACAAAGTTTAAAAACTATAGAAGCACAAATAACAAATGTTATCACAATATCGTGAGTTACCATGGTAACACAAGTAAACGACTCTCGACCAAACAGAGTGCGTCTCGCTCACTCATCAGCATGAGAAAATAAAATGGACGCTACTTTTATTTGTTGTGGTTATGCCATTAACAAATATCTAAATTAAAAATTTGATATCAAAATATATGAAGTACCTATAAAGTTTAAAAAATTAATTTGCATTATCCATAAACTTACAAAAAAATAATTTGAACAAAATTTTAATAAAAAAAAAATCTCAAGACTAAAACGTTAGACGTGAAGTATACTTGTGAAAGCATTTAATCATCAAATGATAGGGTTATACAAATAATCTCTTCAATGTAACCAAACTCCTTCTAAATCCTTTTTTTAACAATCAGAAGTGTAGCAATGATACAAAACACTATAAAAGGATATCCGGTTTTTTAAACGATCATCCCACGCCTACATTAAATGCTCCCAACAAAGGTTTCATCTTTAAATTTTTTATCATTGACATTATCACAAAATTAAGCACATGTAAACCTTTTAGAGGCAAATCGGAACCGGATTTATCGGATTGAATTGCTTCTCTTTGTAATTGTAATATCTTCTCAGAAAGACACTAACATTTTTACCTGAGTTGCGTAAAATTCTCGCTTTGGCCGATTTCTGTCCGAGTTAAACAGGATCGTAAACAAACTAAGGACGCATATTTATCTATCGGCGGTTGTCAAAACATGAGCACAAATCAAAATTGACAGTGACCACGAGATATGTTCTACAAAAGACTTCCGCTCCTAAAAAAACATCACTGATGATCAGTTAAGAGAATTTTACGTATGTATGTATGTATATAATACGCCTTAGAGAACAAGAACGTTATATAGCTGATAATGTATTAAGCGCTATTGGCGAGTAGTTTACTTTAGAGCCGTTTTCAAAGACACAATGCAGTGCCTTTGTGTACTCCTGATTACATTTCTTTCAGTTTTTGCAATGTCTACGACTCTTCTTTACAAAGAAGCGAAAAGATAAAAAGCTGTACAAAAAATTCAGATTGGATGATATGAAAATAATTGTATAGCACGTTATTGTTGTATTTCTATCAACAGTCTAGATCTTAATTCGATATACTAAAGATTTATATTTACTATAAACTTACTTTTTCTAAGAAAAATATTTTTTAAACACTACGATATTAATAACAGAAGATAATAATTCCATACATTGAGATTTTTATTTTATTATATAAAATTAAATGAAAACTCAGCAATACTAGGTTGAATCGACTTAACCGGTATCGAATAAAATTCCCAACTGAGTTATTTAAGTATCGGTCTTAAAGAAAGCCGATATATCTAAAATGCACGGAACAGGTTCTGATAAGAGAACTCGCGGTGCTCGGCCCTCTCGAAACTTTCACACGGACATGTGTACTATACATCTTGTTCAACGGATGTCGTCGCAATTACGACCAACCCGCGATTATTATTGCTGTATTGTGCGTCCGAATTACACAGCATCTCGTCTTCCCATCCGGTGACAAGGAAACAACACGCGATTCTTAACTTTATCGAATTGGTAAATGACTCACAATCGCATCAAAATTTTTATAACACGATCGTTTGCGATAGGCACTGACGTCTGAAGGAAAAGATGATGTCCATTTTATTTGTTTGGCTAATAGGGGGTATGGCAGGTGAAGTCGGACGTTCCCGACAAAGGTACGTCGATGTAAGCCGCGTTGACACCTGCGGAGCTCAAAGGCTACTTGATGTAAAAGCGAATGCATACCGCACGGCGGAGAAAATCGCGCCTTTCTACAATCACAAAAGCGTTCGAACTAGTTTTCGCAAGCGCACCCGACTGTGAGTAAGATTCTGTTTTCGCTTGAACAATGTATTGACGTTAAAATTGCACGAAACTTATGAATTATCGGGGTGTGAATGAGATTGTATGCGACTGCGCTTTTAGTGAATTATGAGTGTGAAGTGTGAACAAAGGTTTTGAAAATTGTATACAAAAGTACTATTTTACACAAAACAAGAATAAAAAATACAGTCTATTCATTTATTTATATATTCATGTTATAGAAGTTTAAAAATCGTTCAGTTCTTTACATTTGAATAAAATGCCGTGTTTAGCCGAAGCTTTTAGAGTTGACATCGGGAGGTATAACATATTTCAACGAACGATGAACGATTAATACTGATTTTTATTAAATTTTATTTTTCACAATACATATCGTTACAAGAAGACTAATTTTATATAATTTCAAATATATATGACCTTATATAATTCTAATCTTTATTTATACACTCGATAAAACTTTAATAATATATCTCTTTCTTATTGAAGCAAACAATATTTATGTTATAGTCCTCACATCGACTTCAAATGACTTAATCTATAATTTTACGTTAAAAAGCGACTAGCATTCGATATTAAATAATGTTTATAAAACTGTCAAATTCTTTGAAATTTATTTATGTTGGATAGAAGTTTCAGAAATTGAATTTTTAAGGGAGATGATAGGGTGCCCATGCTGACTCTGACACTAGATTATTAATAAATACATATATACTTATATTATATAAGTGGACTAGCTCTTAATAAAGTTACTTTAGCAGATGCTGGACAGTGGTTATAAATAGCAAAGTAAATTCGCACAAATTCCTCTTTCCCAACCTACCCCAATGCATGTGTGCAGCCGTCGTCCGGTCGGGCCGGTCGGCAGATGGCTCTTGGCCTTGTAAAACCGATTATATGTTAGACTTGTATGATGTACTAGCGAACAGCCACACTTCGGCAGAATACATATGTAGGTTTTATTATATACAATTGGAAAATAATAACTTGTTCTTATATTACGGGATGAACTATCGCAAAAGCAATTAGCTATATATATTTGAGATAATATTTAAAGTTTATTTTAATACATATCATCATGACCTTTTCCTTTTTAATTTATAAAATTTACATTTTTATGGGGCAAAGGGGGCAAACGGGCAGGAGGCTCACCTAATGTAAAGTGATCACCACCGCCCATGGACATTTGCAACACCGCAGGGCTCGCAAATGCGTTGTCGGCATGTAACTTATTAAGTTTATTTTATTCATTATTAAGTTTAAGTTATTATAAAGTTATTCAACTTCCTATTTAAGTAGTAACTTAAGTTGTTTCAATGAAAGTTGCTAAAAAAATTAAAAGTGTATGTATTTGAATTTCAATCATCACCATTTTTATGTTAAAATATTTTTAGTGTATATTATATTTTTCGTTATCATAAGCTTTAAAAATAATAAAAAATGTTAAAAGAACAACGACCAGATGTTTATTATTCTGATACTTGTTGTCGTATCTCTTTTTAATAAAAAGCTGTCTCAAAACTTCCGCTCACGGACGACACCATACATCTTATTGCAAAATTTGTTTATTTTACTGCACACGTACACTGAAAGTAACTATTTTACAAAAAGCATAAGTGTCATTGGACGAAGTTATAATGAGCCCATTAAAAGACTTTTTCCACTGACCATAATTTTATATTACAGCTTTTATACATATGTGATGTAACAGTAAGCTTTGTGAAAGTAAACAATCAACCCACAAACTCGGAACTGTCGGTCGAACCAACTTTTCCAACAAATACAAAGACGTACTACTATAAATACAGAATGCATGAAAATGTCAATGTTCGAATAAATTTTCTGAACATATCGTAGCCAATATGGTAATTAGAAAAGCCAAAGTAGAAAAGATAATATGAGCATATTTCATTTAAATACAGACCGTAATTTATATGTAAATTGTCTTTAAAACATCGGCCACCTTGAATGGTATATGACGAAAATTGAGGTTTTTTATAGACTGTAATATAGGTAAAGGTGTATATACACACTAAAGCCCCTCTCAACAGTTGATTTGCCAGGCCTTATGTTTAATTTGACATCTGAAAATTATTATTTCCTATACCTATTACCTTTATTTTTACGAGTTTTTTTTAAAGAATGCTACTATTAACGTTTCTTTGTCTTAATAGGAACAGGCTATCAAAAATTTTGATTTGCAACGGTTAATTGTTGATAAATCAGTCCAAAGATATACTACTAGGTATGTACAGTACATATTACAAAAGATAATCATCGGGTTATACTCGCATACGCTTTCAAGCGGCATGTCGGCTACGTGTAAGTCTTACAACGATATGTAGTCGTCGGGCCAATGGCTCCAGTGAGTACACACCTTCATGCCTCATTTCCTTCTCCGTTATCCGGCCCTGTCTACGCTAGGCAACAATATATTCTAGTCAAAGGTCTAGTTTTTACCCGATTACGTCAGAAGAAGGGTTTTGTTTTTTGAGTGTATGTATGTATGTAGATTGTAGGTATATGTATGTACGGAAGTAAATAGAAATATGTTTCTTTGGCACGCTCTGAGGCTTAAATGACTTAAAGGATTTTAGTTTGAGAGGTGTAGTTACATTCGTCCCAACCATGAAAGTGAATATATCATAATTATTTTTTTGCATTACTTTTATATTCTCTTTTTTGCAGTCGGGTTGTTGTATTTTGAATCATTTAAAATATAGAAACATTTGAACTTGTACTCTACAACTTCAAACCGACACTTATTGCTTTATTTATATTTATTCTCATAGATAACTAAGTTAAAGATGGATAGGATAAAAAAGAATTTCAATACTTTGAACTTCGTTAAAAAAATAATCAAATCAATATTCTATACAACAAATATTATCATTTAAACCCATTATCTAAAATGTTATACGAATAAGCTTCCATCTACAAAGCTTTGTTCAGTAAATCGACTCACATACATCCCTCTGACGTCACTTCCTAAATATCGTAATAGGTATTGTAAGCATGACTCATGCTATGGTGATTGATATAAAAAACCCATTACACTCAAGTTATTATTGAGAACAACTGCTCAATAATTCATATAATATAAATAATTCACATGTTGGTATATTATAGACCACTAAACAAAAAGCAATGATAGTGCATGTGCCAGTAAATAAAGAGGTACTAAAACAAAAAAACTTACTAAAAGAAGGCATGGGTACCGATTTAAAAGTGTCGTAAAAGTTTTAACTTTAGTATAGATAGCGCTAGCGCTATCTAGTTCCGCGGTAAGGTACGATTAAAAACTTATGGTGTAGTTCCATTGTGTTGTTCTTCTCACTACAAGCCAATTACTAACTTCACAGATTGTAGGATTTCAACATTTTGGTAGCACTACGTTGTAACACAAGGCAAGTAGTACGTTTTTTGTTACTATAAATATTTTATTTTTTAATAAATTGATTTAAAAACATTATTTATAAATAAACTATTTTTAAAATGGTCGAAGTACGACTATATTTAAAAATTTAAGAAAAAGAGAGCTTTTTTTAACTTAAAACATTAAAACTCACAATAGCTACTGTATACTAAAAAAGCAATAAAAAGAATCAGTTGACAGAAGAGAAAATGTACAGAACTGTTTTATCTTTGCTTATTAAAAATATAACAATAATAAACATAAAATAATAATCATGTATTTATTCTTAAGACTATTAACCCAAAAAGCCGGTAATTATATCAATTAGGCTAATATGTGATATGTAGCATTTTGAAAATATAAATAGATCGCGATAAAGAAATCCTTATACGATAAGTAGGTAAAATGTATTAGGGTTGCACCTGCCGCCGAAATTATGTATATGACCTACTAAATTTGGGTCAAAATATAAAATACAAGATAAGCTTCGTAGATAAAGCAGGACTCCAATCAACGAAGGTGACATTAATTTCATTTAAAAATAATGTTCATATCTACTACATGCAATAACATGATGATATTTCTTGAGAATTATTCATTCCATTTACTGTAGTTGTACCTACACTTGCGTTAAAAAGTAAATAATAGTCACTGACATAGCTTATCTCTGTACATATGTATTATATATAAAAATCAATTAGCGATATGTATGTAAGCGTGTCATTTGAAAACGGCAGGACAAAGTATAAGATTTAGTTATGCCAGGATAAGACTTGTATGAAAGAAAATTTTTGAAAAATTGTATAGAAAAGTGAAAAAACAAAAAAATCTCCATATAAAATAGAGTGGATATATTGACATAGTTACATACGAACGATAATATTTTAGAAAGAAATTGACAGTTTCGTCAAAATATAAGATTATTATGTTTATATTAATATATTTATTTTCAAAAATATTTAAATATTGTAAAAGAAAAAGAGAGAGAAAGAGAAATATTAAAAAATATAGTTTTAATTGTTGTTAAAATGCGGGCAAAGCCGCGTAGTACTGTTATCTATAAATAAAATATAACAATAACTATATTACCTACTACATTTAATAACAACTTCAATCAGTACGATAAAGACATTAGACCACCGGCAGTGTTATTGTAATCGAAAACGCTGTGGACTTCGTTTCCAAAATGGACTCTCATAAAATTAGTACCTACGTATATACAAAAATGATTGTTTTAAAGGAAGGGCATATAATCTACGAGCTACATTACATAACGTGACTTCAAAAAGTGTCACCGAGTGTTGATCATTATATCAGTGTAATTCATTCAGTTCCCGAAATTGTGGACAAAAAGTCTGTGATGGATTTTTAATTTATTTGGGATACGTAGTCAGAACAGCGACGGCGTCTTGAAAAAAAAAGTAAAAGGATGACGATTAACGGTGGTTTTGGTAGACGTGGAACAAAAAATAAACTCGTCTGGGAGAACTAAATTCTATAGTTGATGAAGGCTATGTGATGGCAACAAGTTTTCATTGATGAAAGATTTTTTTAAAGTAGAGTTAGTTAATATTTTATGACCAATTTGTGGCAAAATATTGATAATAATAAATTTGTATAACATTTTTGCCTTAAAAGATTGGAATAATAATACCTGATATAAAAACTGAGCATTTTAAATCGCCTGCGAAAAAGTAATTGTGCTTATTACATAAAAAGCGATCAGTGTAGATGATCGCTTTTTATGTAAAGTACTCATAATTAGGTATATCATATAATATCTATAATTCATTCTCTTTCAAAGTACCAATGTAGTTAATAGCTAACACAATTGTGTCTAAAAATAAAAAAATAGTTAGTTTTTTAAATCCGATATTACTTCGTGACTGCTTATCGACTGTCGACATTCGACAGCCGATGCCGATAACCCCGCTTCCGCGAAGGGCGACCCTAGATAACTTCTGATAACGATGTAAATAGATAACTAGTACTTTTTATACTTTATGAATGAAGACTCACGCCATTGAGAAGTAGGAAATTTAATGTAAACAAAGAAGTTAGAAGATTACATAAACAAAACATTAAAATATCAAAGAAAAATAGCGCCATAATATTCCGAATTGTATTAATATATCATACTTATAATAAATGACAGAATCACAAACTGAGCACGAATGTTATTAGTGAATTGTTATCAGTCTAATAATATGTATAACTTCCTCAATTTACATAGCGTCGTCGCTACTTAGTGACGGTCGCGACGTAGTTACACATGTGACGTTGTCCGCTACGACGAAAGTTACATTGTATTTTTATATACATTAATTACAATGTATTTAGCTAAATATTTGTTCATGTCAACTTAAGATATCAAAACGCAATTGTTAATTTATTAAACAAACTCCTACAAACAACCTAGGCTCCTTGTTTTGATATAAAATCGAATGGCGGAAAAGCGTTGCGTTGTTTCAAAAAAGACACGGTTACATTCAAAAAATTCAAAAAAATTTGATTGAAATCTTTAAGCGTTAAATCCAAATCGTAACAGCCGTGTCCGAAACATAAGAAATTTTGTAATACTCGTATGTATATTGTATTATATACTAGCGACTCATCCTCGCCCCGCTATTGTAACGACCGTAGGATCGATTAATAAAAATGTTTTTCAGGGATGAGATATTTCTTCGCAGTAAAAAGTATCGTGGATGCGATATAAGGAGCACAATATATATTTTTAACCATCACAATTTTTTTAAAATATTTTTTTTTTATATAATATGCATGTATTGTACACCTTGCTCTTGAAGCACTTTGTGCTGTGAGTAAAGTCAGTGATGAAAACCGCATTAAAATCGGTTGCGTAGATTAAAAGATCTAAGCGTACAAACGACGAGAAGCGACTTAGTATTATATATATATCCTAGTTCTAGGAAAAGAATCGGTGATACAAAAACAGGAAAATTTTTAACTTGGAATGTGAAAACCGCTCACTGTAATAATTAGAAATGGCACATTGATTCGATCGCTTATGGAAAATAAACTGTATTTATTTACAGACAAGTCCCATTATAAATTGAAAGTGTACGTCCTTCTCTGATAAGAAGTTTCCTACACAAAGTTAGGGCCTTTAAAATAATATTAGAGTTTCGTCGTAATAAAATTTGTGTAAAAGTGTATAGATTAATTTTAGGTAGCCTTCTAAAGTAGATTTTGTAATTTTCTAATACATAGAGTAGCTACATTTACCACTCCTCGGTGTGTGTCAAATCAAACCACAGATAACAAAGGCGTACTAGAACACAAACAGTAACGTGTTGCGTATTTTATGGTCTGGTATTAAATTAACACAAGATTAGGGTATTTGTGTTGCAAGAGTGTATTTTCAGACTGGTCATGATTGTAACTAATAAATAAATTAACAGCAAACATTTATACATTCAGTCATGATTAATTTAATCAGTAGATGTAAATAAAATTGAATTGTCTGTTTTTAATTTCAAATTAACAGCTTTACACTAAATGCATTTGAAACTGTATACGTTACTTACATCAAAAATCAATTTTAAAATTTTGGTCTGTCTGTCTGTTTGTTCCGGCTAATCTCTAAAACAGCTGGACTGCTTTTGACGGGATTTTCACTCGCAGATAGCTAATATTATAAGGAGTAACTTAGCTACTTTTATTTTATTAGCAAATTATAAAAACCGTTTATTTTGTTTTAACTTACGCCTAGCTACGCGCCTACCTAAGCTATGTACATTGTACATATATAATCCTAATAGAAAACTGTAAAGTGCATAATTTTAGTGAATAAAATAAATTCTAACTACATATAAAGCAATTAAAAAAATAAGGACAAATTCCGTTTATATTATAAACAATCGTTTGATACAAAAATATCAATGACATACCCAGATGCGTATGATATGGGAATTATCGTTAAGGAAATGTCGCATGGGGTCATTTTTTTACATTTTATGACTTCGCAGTATTAAGACAAGTATGCCATTCATATTTTAATTAGTCATTTCCATTAGGTACAGATTCTACTTATGAGTCATATCTGAGCAAGTTACATAGAAGTCTAATCATATTGGATAAAATATGCAAAAAAAAGTAACGTATTGTAGTAAAGCTTAATGATTTGCCTACATTTTTAAAAGATATTGTGTTTAATTTTTTTCTGCATATCTATAAGTAGGAAAACAAAACAGTTAACTTTAAGTACCTTTTTTCCTCTGATTGTCAAACGGTTTCAAAAAACATATTTTATATTTAAACGTATTATCCTCATCATTAATGATTGTGTTCGAATGTCGACCACTAGGCCAACACCAGTATTAATTATTAACGCAACAATCTACTAACTTAATAAACGTGAATAATGTCGGAAGTTACTGAGATCAAAACTTCCTCTAAGCCATAAATTAATTTAACAATAATTGAAGTACAAAATGTTGACCGTGAACTTACTGCCAACATTATCTAACTGCTAAATACATCGTCGGGACCGACCTAATCTGCTAAAAGCAATTACTCATTGAAAAGAATCATGTGTGACTAAACCCATAGGCTCGTAAGGATCACATGGTCTGAATGCTTTTTGGGGAAACAGACACGTGTTTAAATTATAGTTAACCAACTATGAATCAACAGCCAGTAAGATCAGAATCACGATTATTAAAATTAAAGATATAAATATTTTTTACAAGTTCAGACGAAATACGAATACGTTACATATAGATTCGAACAAAGCATTTTTATGAAGACAATAATATGCGTTTTACGCCAACATTGAAAATCACAAAAAAATATAGACATTTAAAATCAATTAAAAATTATGAAGTTAACGCTATTTAAATGTTGCTTGAGACGTAAAATTATTAAAAATTTCTGTTAACTCGCATCTTTAAGCATGTTGTAGTAAACCAGTTAGGTAAGTTTCCAGAAGGCTAGTACAGTGATGTCGGTCAAGGGCAGCTCTTGAGTATCCTCAGGTTAATCAAGATCCTAGATAAATTATGACTGAGCTTGGCTTGTTAATTCGTATTTAACTTGAAAATTTTGAAGTTTATACAATATATACGTATGGATACATATAGACTTATGTAATGTTATGAGTACATCTCGCGTTAGAGCTTATTTTATTACTATAGGGCGATATGATACCATTATTTTATCAAAGATTGGAGTGAAAACGTAAGCTTTTTTCATTTCGTTTGTTATCCCTTTGAACTTCGACTTACCGGAGGGACCACAATAAGATTATGTCTAAAAAATGGATGCTGGGAGATTTCAGCACTATCCAAAAGAGGGAGATTTTACGAGCAACTGGTGAATTCTTTACTACTTTTCCATAATTCATGTGTTCAGGGTCGTCAACCTATCGTTTTACGATACTAGTAAGACTCCCCCTACCCGTGTACGACAACGTGGCGAATGAAGACATAACAGCACAATATATATGTTATATTGTAATGCACCGGTTAAGGACACTGAACTATAAAGGTGACATCAATCAACCTTACTACGCAATATTAATATTATATTTGTCGTATTTAGTTTCTTTTTGTGTTATGTTTATATAATTTACCTATGTATTAAGACGTTTCTAACGTCCCACAGCTGAACATGGGGAGGATCAGGCCAGGCGGATTGGTGAACTTCATGTCTTTCTAGAACTTGGTATGTTCTCTCATACATATACATTATTACATGTTTTCTTTCACCGTAAATCAAGTTTTATTTAGGTATGATGTTGATAATGATTCGTAAATGAAAATATCAGAAGTGCGAGACTCCGGTTTGAACCCACTTCACTCAGTTTCCCAAGCAAGCACGTTACCACTAGGCTGCCCAATTAGAACTTGTGCAATTAGGTTACATTTTTGGTGTTAAATATTAAAATACAGATTAGATGACCTTATCTGCAGTACATGTTGCATCCTCAGCTCTAAACAATTTATAATGATTGGATGAGGCTTATTAAATGAACTTTTGGTATTCAAATTTGTTTTACAAGATCATTAATGACGATGTGATTATAATACCTTGTTCGTTAAATACAATATTAAAAAGTGTAAAAAAATCCTAATAAACTTTAGTTAACTTAAACCCATTTGTTTACGCCGACTTACCTTTTCATTTAGATGCTAGAACATGAGCAAGTAGATCAAGATAGATTGATAGTATATTTTAGAATGTATATATAATAATTATTATTAGGAATAACGAACTTTTCAATACTTAGATTAAATATTATGAAATAGGACATAGCATAAGCGTTTTATCTTAACAAAGCTGTTTGCAATTGACCCCTGACCTCTGACTCACATAAAACAGCAGCACTTAGTGTACATTTCAAGAATAATGCTTGTGTGCCTCCCACATTTCGCGGACGCCATCCGTTTCCTATAGATATATTAGAAATGCAAAAAAGAAATAACTTTTGTTAAATTTTGTGTTTATTTAATTACTGATATAAAAAAATCTTGTCAATATCTAATTCACAAAATGTACTTACATACATAAAAAATATCAAGGTAAAAAATCAAGACAATTACCGTGAAGGTATACGTCGCGCATCGTGAAAATACTAAAGCTTACAAATCTAAAGAACCCTACTAATTTTGGAAAAGCTTGTTAAAGCCCGCACTTGGCCACAGTGAGTGACTGTGGTCTAATCCCCCTCATATTGACCTATGCCCAGAGTGTGACGACGACAAAGGACTGAATTATATATTTGTATCAAACTATGCGAAGAGAGGAGGGGAATACTGCACAAGTGGCATTCCAATGGCAGCCTGCCGGTCAAAGAAGACCTGGTCGACCAAACACATTGAAGCGGATCTTTGAAGGACGGGCATTACGTGGAACCATGTCGAAACACCAGCTAAAGATAGAAGGCCATGAAAAACTACTACAGCAACCCTAAGTTCTACACGGAATAATAGAACAACATCATCATCAGATATGTACCAAATTTTAGTACATATAAGTAATAAAAAGTTAGAAGGAAAGAATCATTTAAATACTGAAATCTGTTAAAATACTGAAAATGTAAAGTAAACACAAGTCTAGAAATGGTGCCACAGAGCGCGATTAGAGCACGATTAATCGATTAATTACGTGAAACAACGGCGAATTCCTCTCGTATCGCTGGCTAATCTTGAATGCATATCGAAGTATGTCAAACAGCCACGTTTATACTTTGTCCTTGAAAGTATGATTTAAAATCTATTAACGTACGGAAATATAAAAAACTTTTAACATACGATAAAATTTTCTTTCAGTTTTGTATGATGATAATATGTACCATATACATATTATAAATAAAACTATCTTTTCGGATTTTGTCGCGGAATTATTACGATTTTTGGTTCCCGACGTTTCGAATGCTTTACAGCAATCATGGTCACGACAAAATCCGAAAAGATAGTTTCATTTATAATGTCAAATATTCGCGTAAACCTAAGAAAGTATTACCATATCCAGGGAAATATTACATACTATATGTATGCTATGCTAGCGATTCACCCTCGCTTAGCTTGGGTTCGTTCCAAGATTTACCGCGAGCTAAGCCTCGGGATCCGCTAGTAGTATACTAAAACCTTCCGTCAGAACTACTCTATCCATTGGTGAAAACAGCATGAAAATCGGTGTAGTAGTTTTTGAGTTTATCGCGAACAGACAGACAATCATACATACAGCGGATGACTTTGTTTTATCGTAGGTTATAATAGCAATAATAGTTAATACATGTAACCCTCTTATAACAATATGTAAAGTATGTAATAACATAACTTATTCATATATAGTATCTATATATTATATACAACGTAATAATATTATGTTGTCAAACTACGCTGTTTCATTGATCGAAGTTAAGCCAAACGAGTCGTTTGTAGATGATAAAAATAATAATAAATCTGTTTTAGTCTTCCGAGACTAAAGTCAAGTTTGGTTTTGCCATAAATTTGGAATTTCAACGGAGTATTTCTGCGAACAAAAACATTAAGTTTGTACGAGTATCTTCAAATACGTAAGGAAAACATTGAAGACGAACAGACCTTTAAGGATAAACGTAGTTACCGTGTATCTAATATCTATAGACTTAACTTAGTTCTCAGAATACACAAAATTTGAATAGATGACTCAATGCTTAGAAGCCTTTGTATACATAATCAAGCCCTTTAAGGTCGTACAAAACACGAAACGTGTCTATAAATAAGAGAATGAACGTTATTAAAGGCATCATGACATCAAAAATCGCAAACGATATAACGATTGCGAGTTCGTAAGACTTATCCACTTGTTGTTTCATAATTTTATATTTTAATTTCCAACTTATACATATTTATATGAAATGTAAGTTAATTAAGCTCGTATTTAGCTTATTAAAGTGCCTTATTTTAATGATAATTTATGTGTTAGTGATAACATAATATTAAAACAAGTGAGTTAGCTTTAATAAACGCTCATATTAATTATTATTCTAATAAAATAATTACAGTTTTTACTGATCTTGAGTGATTGCTACATGATACAATTAAGGTTCATGTGAGGTAGTTCAGTAATGGAAAAAATATTTTAATTATTAATCACAATTTTGCATATCTTGTATATTTGAAATAAACCGTCCGTAATTTTTTTGCGATTACTCCTAAGATATTCGTTTAAATGCTTAAAGCCTTTAACTTATTTAAAATGACAAGGATTAATACCGTTTTTTATAAATAGATTTCCAATTATCGCTTTGTAATTGCCAATTTTTTAAATATTAACAGGGATATATGCCATTGCGGACTTTTCTGTAGACCTATATAAGATAAACAATTGCACCACACATTTTGTTATATCTCAAAGGGTTTAGGCAGCGTTTACGTTGAAAGTTCTCAGACGGCTCATTTTATTCCGACACCTCTAACAGATATCAATATATTTTAGCCAATGTATACAAACACTTAACAACTTATATACTAAAACCTTTCTGAAGAACCATTCTATCCATTGATATAAACAGCATCAAAATTGGTTCAGTACTTTTTGAATTTATCGTGAACAGACAGACAGACCCCGGCAGAGGACTTTGTTTTATAATATGGAATGATACATTTTTAAAAATACCCAGAGTGAAATAAGCTACTCCAAAGTTTAATGGTTACTCAAATATGAATAAACTTAGGTAGACAAGCCCATATATTACAGGAAAATATTCTCCAAGAATTAAAATCATTAATTAAAAAAATTGACATGTTAGATGGAATTCGTCCTTGTCACTATTTAGGTGATTGTACGGTCCATCTGACTCAGCCTCCCACGCACGGTACCCAAATACGAAGACAAGCTTTGTTTAGCATTCCATTGCTAATAAAATTATTTTAGAAATTAATGTACCTATCCAAAACAAATATTTAGGAATTACGTACATCAATAATATATTTACCTACTTAGATACATGAACGAAAAACGGCAGATCACTGGTAATTTAAAGAAGTAAAGTAAGGAGGTCGAGTTTACATGTACACATATACCTACCTATAAATACACTGTCTCTCACTAAATATTTAATACAGTATCAGTCTGTCACTTCAAAATTTCTTTGATTTTCCAAGTATTAGATAATGTTAATTAATGACAACAAAATAATGCGTTCCTTTACATCATAAAAAGTAATTTAACAAATTATGATTATCAGGTCACTATAAAGTGTTTTCGGGTTATCGAAATTGAGGGTAAAATAAACAAACTTATGTAGAGCAGATTGCACAACCTCAATAATAGCAAAAAATAAATAAAAATTCGAACGTGACCTATATCAATATATTTGTTGACTCTTTCATTATGTGTTAACTGAACCGACGTTATTTAAACTGCATATTTAAGTCCAGTCGAAACTCCAATTGTTTTTGATATTTGAGTTCATACAAAATCCTATAAAGAATTCACTTTTCCCGGAATCTTCTAATCTTTCTATTAATCCCCCTATATAAGTATATTATTAAAAATAAATTAGTTAAATAAGTACATTAGTTCTTACGTGATGCACTTAACAATGAAAAAAATTGGTTTTGAAACTTAATATTAAAGCAAAGGTAGGCAAAAAATCATATACCTATATTTTTTTAAATTAGTAAATTTCAACCTTTCAAAGTGCCCAACTTGTGTCAAATCACCAATCCTTTATTGCTTCATCAATAAAGCAATAAAAAGATAAACCTAGCTTTATACTTTGTAGTGTTCGAGTTAAAAAGTCATGTTAACAAACAACTTCTCCGTTAATATCCTTCAGGAATGCAAGGAAGCGAGAATGACAAATTGTACCTTTGAATGAACAAACGCGGTATACATTGAAATATTTAAAAACAGTTCCATCGTAACCCTTATGTCTACAGATATAAGATTTACACCAGTTAGTTGCTCGTTGGCAAAAAAAATAACGAGAAGATCGCAATAAGCTGAGAACATGTCGCTTGGATATGATAAATGATGCAATGAAGATAAATTTTAAATTGTACCTACTAGCATTCGCACCCTATATTTGTTCCTTTTAATTGATGTATTTAATGGATAATTAACTTAATCTTTTATGTGACATGTGGTATAAGTATAAAAGTACATTTGATTTAGTTTTCAGCGATAATTTAAAAAGCGGAGTCTAAAAAAGCTTCATTACCCGCTTAAAACGCAAGGAATATTGAGCGAGTATAGTCACGGATTGAACAAGCACAGGTTGGTCATAATAATAATAATAAATATTTTCATCAAGCTCTTTGTTAACTTCAGATTAGAACACACAAAAATTAAAATATCCATACTATTGTTTTTCTAATATGAGCATGAAGAAACTTAAAACAAAAAATAAATATCTTACATAAAATATAAAAATAATATATAAGTAAATAAAAGATTAAACATTCCGACTACAAATTACATACAATTCTTGTCAAATTACTGAAAACTTAATTTAAATAAAGCCTTAAAATATAACGAAAGAAAAACGATGTAGATAAGATGAAATATTCCAACGTAGCGAAGCAGCGATACATTTTGCTCACCCACGGATAGTGGCGCGCAAAAACTCCGGAGCAACGAACGCCACCCGCCCTTGAACTTGCAGGACACGTGCCGTGAACGGACACTCGACCAGCACATACTAAGCTATTGTACATAGATAATAATAAAGTTCTCCGACCGATTCCGGCCATGGCGGTCAATCTCATTGAGACTGGCCAACTGCGCAGGAGATATTATAGTGCACAAGTGTACGCGCAGACAAAAGTGCACTCTCTATTCCTATCACTCTCATACTCCAGTGGGACGACTACTCGAAACGACCAGTGAGAGCTAAGGCGCAGGACCGACGGCTTTACGTGCTCTCCGAGGCAAGGGGGTGACTCACCGCCAACTTCCCAACTCCGGGCTATTACTGAGGCTTACTAAACAGAAAGACTCAAAAATTAAACTTGACCCGACCTCTCGATGTATGACCGTACATGCTAGCCACTACACCACCGAGGCAGTAAACGTTAGTTAGTTAGTAACGTTATACATAGATATAAATATAATAGACGTCGCGGCAGGTGTTACAATTATAGCTAGGCAACTACCATGTCGGGACACTATACAAAAATAAACTATACATAATTATGTACTCAACAATTACATAAACGTTCTAAGAATTTTAAATAGGAATTTAATTAGATATAGCCATACCTTTATTTGGCATTTCGTATAGCAACGGACTTTGCAGGTGCTACCATAGAACTGTTTGAATTGATTTCATAGAGTTAGTGTTCACTCAACAGTTAATACGATTCAGATAACAGGTGTCATTTCGGCACGTCTTTAAATTGTTAATAATGAGGACCCACAACCAACCTGCTTCATTCATCGCTTTTCGCATCGCATTCATTGCTTCATTCGCTCGTTCCTAGTAACGTTTTAATGTTTGGATGCAATACAATAAATGGATTATCCAATACAAAAAGATTATTTAAGTCGGGGAAGCAATTCCTGAGATTAGCGCGTTCAAAAAAAACTAACTCTGTTTCTATATAATATTATTACAGATATAAACACAAAAAATAAGTTTATTTGCTAGCTTATATAATATAAGTTATAAAATAGCCAACAATTTTTATCATAATAATGTGAAGTCAACCATCGTTACAAACTGGTGTGGTCTGTACAATTTTATATTAAATGAAATGTAATAGACACCAGAGCCAACCTCAATAATATTAGTTACGGTAGGGCATGAGAAAGAATGTCTAGTAAGCTAGGGAGTCAGATTTGCGGTTTCTTTGCTGGAGAGGACGAATACTAAATGTTTAGTCATCTGATATCTAGACCAAAGCGGGTATCGAACCCGGAACCGCCGCCCGTCGGTAAATATTCAGAAAGTGAACAGTGCATTTTTTATTCGGAATCTCTTGTCGCGACGAATTATCAAAAATGAGAGAACGTGAGGTTATGTTTTGCTTTTTCGCCGTATGTTTTATTTCATATAGAATTCGTATCTACGATTATTTTTATTACGTTTAAATATACTCATTTTGATTTATACATTCTTATAAATATTATAAAAAGATAAGTTTTATTAGTATATAGAGACAATTAATTCATCTAATTAGATACATATTTGCGTTTATTATCGTACGTAGAGCTTCTTGCGCCATATATGTAAATTTGTTTCAAAAAAAAACCATAAAATGTTTTTATTAAAGAAATTTAATGTAATTGTAAGTAGTAATGTTCATACATATAACACATTAACATATGTATTATGTATTCTCAAAAACAAAATAAAATTCAGATCTTTATTTTTAAAATCTTATAAATCCGCATTGTTCAGTATGAAAAAGAAATTAGCGAACGTTCAAACTTCACTCGCTGTAATCGATTATTACTTAATGATAACGTTGTTTTCTCGATAACAACCTAGTTGTTTCCATTTCATATTATTATACCTATGTATTTTAGAAGATAATTCTCATTCTCAAACTCCATTTAATAGAATCATTAACATAGCTTACATAATATTTAAAAAAAGTATACTATAAAGAATACGGACAAAATCGTAGTAAACAAGTAGTTTTATAGTAATAAAGAGCTTCAGACCCAAAAATATTTCTATGACACGACCAACCTTGACCCGTCGAGTACAATTTGGCAAAAGATTATGTGAATGACGTACGAGCGTCTGAAGCCCTATCTATGCATACTAGACAAGATATCATATTAAAAAGGTACATTGACCCCTTGGGAGTACTAAATATTCTTTAATAAAGGAAAAATTCGCACAAGAATTACTATTAAGAAATATTGAGATTGAGATATTTGGGCCTTTTTCTACTAACTGGAAACTTGTCTATTGATAGTTGTCCTAACCCTATTTTTCTAGAAAATTAAAAATATAATATGTTAAGTCGATAGATAGTTATAATATAAATACATATAAACAAGAAACCATTGTAATTTTCCCTTATTTTTCGAATTATAGACAATTTTGTAAAAAAATGCGACAGAGGACTGTTTTGCCACCCAGAGGACTGTTTTTTCCACCCAGAGAACAGTTTATGTCAATGTTTATATGAAGAAAAACACAATATTAATTAGGTATTGTAATCAAATAAATTCTCTTCTTTATTGAATAATGTATCACATACAGAATTTAAATATTTATATTTATCAGGAACAAATTGCGAGCTTAGCTAAGTAACGAATTAAAATAATTACAATCAAAATTAAGCTTAAGTACTAAGAATCAGCCTTGTTTACTTATCAATGCAGACTTATTTCTCAAAAACAGGTACAGGTATATTAAAATAATAAAATATTCGTTTCCCTTTTAGGGCAATATCTGGGTTTGGCAACTTCTTTAAAACTTGGTCAAAGGACACATCAGAAACATCATTTTCATCGACTCTGAATGTCTGTCCTTTGTCATCACACATTTTTAAGAAGGTGACTGTTAGCTCGCCTTCTTCCGTGTCTATCTTATTGATTACTGCAGCATAACAATATTCAGTGTTTCTTAGTAGAAATTTAACCAAGACGTAATCACCAATGATGTAATTCTGTTGGTTGATAGAACTAGGTCCTAACTCTCCTAAAGCTCCAATGGACTAACTGGATGCGCAAGATCGGCCGAAGTGGAGGCGGATGACAACGCCACAGCAGCAACCGGGACAAACGCTCGGATGATGATGATGATGATGATAGAACTAGGTCCAGCCAGTGCAGCGTCGTCGTCGGTCTCCATTGTAGAATCCTGTGAGTTGTCCATGTTTTCACTTCCAGAGTCTACTTCTCTGCGAGTTTCTAGCGAATCACACATTTTGGTAAGTTTAGTGTTAGGTGTGTCTACATTTTTCTTTGTCTTAGCTTTTTCCAAGCATTCTAATCTCTTCCTATACTTCTCGGATTTTTTTCTATAATACTCGATCTTTACTTTATCCTTTATAATTTTGTCACGAATATTCCTAGCATTACGCTTTCTCGCATTCTCGCATTACTTGCATCACTTCTTGGAGTGGTCATAGGCAGTATTGATGGAGAGACAGAACGTTGAGGAGAAGGTGAACCCTCGGATTCGGGCGTATTTTGTCGTAAAAAATTGTTTGATATTTCTTTCAAAGCTTTTTTTGCGCGATAAGTAGCACAGTGCTTTCTCCATTCCTCAGTCACAGCTTTGTGTTCACGTCGACTCATATCTTTAACTGACTTTCTTGTACCTTTTTCCTTCTTTCTTTGGTAGTTTCGTCGTTCTTTTCCCTTCAATTGCTCTCTTTTTACAGGGTCATTTTTAGCCGTTGATATCTTAATCTTTCTGCAATTCGTTTCTGTTCTTTTATTTCTTCTTTGGTTTTAGGTTTCTTCTTTGGTGGCATTGCGGCAATACTAAAACAAAAAAACATCCTATCAATACTTAAAAAAACCGTAAGGGCTTAAAAACTGGTAGTTACTAGGTACGTATTATTTCATATTCCAAAATCCATAATAACAGAAAACAAAAGATCTGAACTAGCGTGACGGGCCAGTCTAAGAAAGAAAGAGGTTATCGGCAAGGAGTAGGTTAGTGTAGACTATAAAGAATATTAATAAAATACACGGACGTCAAATAAAACAGTCCTCTGTCACATTGAAGAGTCCTCCGTGTTATAAATTTGTTCATATTAATCCAGAGGAATGTTGCACAGAGGACTGTTATTTTTACGTAAAAATGTCATATCACGTATCATTTTAAATATTACTTCATAACACAGAAACAGCTATAAATTATCACACTAAGCAATTTTATTGTTAAATAAATATAATTATAACACATAAAACAACGTAAAATAGACTTACCAGAGGAATGTTCACTCAACACTACAGAGACGTGGCTCTCACACAGAGGCGGTGTTGTCACTGCGTAAAACGCCGGCGACTTGTTTAGCATGGCGACAGAGCAAACTTCACACTGTTAACGTTCCGTGTCACGCGAAATGTAACCACAATAGTGTTTAATATTTTCGTGGCGTCATATTCAAAATTTGACAGAGGACCTGTTCAAAAATGTATGGACAAAATTCGAACACTAGTTTTTAGTACTAAAAAATTCTCTAAAATTATAATTGTTTTTTGTTCACATGCATTCAATATTCTTTATGTTCATAGAGTTATAAGATTTTACATTTTTAAATACAACTAATAAAAACCGTACCGAACCATACTCGATCCGGAATTAGGACATAACATAGGACTGTTTTAGTGGCTTTTAAACCGAATTTATGAAATGTTTATGATTCCAACTATTTATTAAGCTTGGCGCTTTAAAGAACAGGTTATATATTATGTGTTTTAATAAATAAAACTATGCATTAATATAGCCAAAGTAAAAAAAAAATGGTTGGACCGTGATTTTCCTGTTAATAGAGAAAGGCCCATTTACTAAAAGTAGTAAGTACGAGTTTATTAAGAGTTCTTTGTCTTATCTAATAAGAAGGAATTATAAGTTACTTCTATTATATATAACCTATGTGCTATTACTAATAATTATCGAAACTCTCAAATGAAGATGTCAGTGTGTTCAATTGATCAATTTATATATAAGGAAAAATCAAAGTGTAATTGACTGGAAGAGATCTCAGTTAGAAATAAGTACACTTTTTCTTCCTTTGAATCGATTTCTCTTAATGTACAGTATTTTTTATGTGCAATAAAGAATTTTAATTAAACAAACATTACATTACAAATCGAATCAAAGAGATATTAAAATATGATAAATTACCTGCATAATATTCTGGCAATGATTCAGAGAAGACGTGTTTCGAAAGATTATATTTGGACACTTTAAAAATACACGTGGTTTGATATTTTTAGACAGTAATGACGATTTGCCAACATTTCCTGTAATGCAGCCAACAGTTAAAGAAAACTGTGCCCAGGTCAATGACTGTCATACGTATAGCAAGTATTAACTATTTAATTTCTATGACATATCATAAAAATTTATATGTAATAGTGAACTTATTATTTACTTACGTTATATGCAAAATAAACTGTTATTATAAACCTATAAAACACTATAAGTTAAGTTACTTAAATACTTAAGGCAAATCTAATATTGAAACACTCGCATATAAAATAACACAAAAGCTTCTCAGACTGTACACGCTTCAAGGCTATCAACGTAAACATTATTATATATTTATGTATTTGTAGAAAGGTGTATATGAGTAGATAAAATACGTAGAGACTTTTCTATTTTCTATCAATCGATGGTGGTTCTTATACAAAAGGAGGTTAAGAAATAGGAATGAACCTGAAAATCGAATCAGCTAACTCAGGCAAAGTACTGATTACCTAGTGCACAAATATTTTTGCAGTTGTACATAAAATAACCGAACCAGATAAACCCGAATAAATTCTATTTCCACTTTTAAAAAAATATTAATTTTCCTTATTCATTTCGCAAATAAAACTAACGCTTAAGATACAGAAATTATGCAAATTAAACAGTATTAAAAGCAGCGGCCCCGTAGCTTGCAGTCAGTCATCCTTGAACTCTGAGGCATTAAAATTAAATTCATTTTCTGTTACTTCGTGTATAATTAATGAAGTCGAAGTTATTGTTATACGTACGTAGTAATACCCTTCAAGAACGTCTATTTGTAGTCGGTTTTATGACAAAGAAAGCTATATCTGAGACACTATCCGAACCGCAAATGGGTCGAAAGCTGTTCAAGAGCTAACCTGAGTAATATAAGGACTCTTTAAATAAATACGTTCACTGCCAAGGCTGTGGTGAAAATAAAATGATCAAGTTGTTTATTATTCTTTTGCTCGCCGTCTGAGACTTACGTGTCGAGTTTCACATGCTACCACATAGGTAGCCATATATACATTTTTATTAAAGAAACGCTTTGTTTTATAGGTAGTAGGAGGGGTTATATATGCTGTATAATTCAACATTCACAAGATCATCCTTTAATAATTTCACCTTTTCTCTGAAACGTTGATGGCTTGGATTGAAGCCAAGATCTTTCATGCATATAAAATAGCGCTATCCTTTCGACTTTGCTATGTCATGTTTTTTTAAGATTTATCGAGCTGTCTCAGTAAGAAATACGTTGCATTTGGTATATGATGAAGCGATAACTCTATTTAAGAATATTATGATAGTATTTTTGTGCATATTGCTCATGTATCAGAATTAAATAGATACTAAGAAGAAACGCATTTTTCGTTTCAAATAGTGTTCCCAATATTTAACAAAGTAACATATAAATGCAAAGGATTATCGAGAAAATAAAATGGTTAAAGAAAACTGCCATACGCTGCTGTATAATGAATAGTAAAAAGATATCGATTCAACTATTAGAAACGGCCAATTGCGCAGTAAAAGCAACGTTTAATCACTTTTGAAACCGCCCCAAAAATAAAATAAAAACGATATGTAACAAATATTTTTGTATGTACATATTAAAATATTTTTATGGCAAGTATCTACGCATTTACATTTAATACAAAACACTAGTCTATAATATAAATAAAATTGAAGTCTCTTTTTAATTTCAAATTAACATATTTTCACTAAATGCATATGAAAATATATACGATAATAACAACAAAAACCTAGTATCTAATATGTACGAAATGCAAATATCTTTCTTTCTATCAACACATTTTGAATAACAACTTAAAAATAGACAATTTGGTGTTTTTCCATTTTCGTTTATCAGCGATCATGTTAAACGTCGTCGTTTATGCATTTGACCTGAGTGATAGCGGCTTTCGTCGAAATAATGTATTAGTAAAAAAGAAGAAGACTACTTTCATGAACATTATTTGGTCACAGAAAAATTAATAACTGTAACCGCACTACAATAACAGGGGGATGGCCTTATCCCCCTGTTATTAATTGGGTCCGTTCCCAGCAGTGGGAAGTTAAAAAGGGCTGACTTAAACCGACAAACAGGAGTATATTTTATTAGACGTTGTCTATTACAAATGATAAGCCTACTAACCTGCTAATTTTGTTGCTCTACATTTGTTTTGGTCAAACATGTTATGTTAAAATTGTGATATTGAGAATTGTCACCCCATCCTTGACTCTTATTGTCTGTGAAGTACGCAACAGATATATTATGTAGGTACTACCACATTTAATATTGAAGTTACATATTATTTCTTCTTTTATAAATCCCAGTAATAATAAACCTAAAAGAAGAAACGCTCCAAATGGCAATGCTTTAAAACAGAGGCTCGGAATACTTAAGTAGTATCTAATGGTGATCAAAATATTTACCAAAAGAATTGCACAATAGTAATTTACTAAATATTGTAAACTGGACCTTGTGTTTATAGGCTAAGAGTGCACTGTGAAATTCGTTAAATTATCAGATAATACGTTTGAGAGCAAATATTTTTGAAATTCGGAGCTCGGTCAATGGCGCGACCTTCGAAACGGTCGCTTTGCCCTTGACCGTTAAAGTGTCAACCACGTACATACGCCATAAGCTATGGTGTTAAG
Organism: Boloria selene; assembly: GCA_905231865.2. Lineage (NCBI taxonomy): Eukaryota > Metazoa > Arthropoda > Insecta > Lepidoptera > Nymphalidae > Boloria > Boloria selene. The sequence goes on from HG993145.1 coordinate 2,946,162, forward strand.
TACGCACATTGCATATCTATCAAGAGTCATTTACTTCAAATACCACAAAGTATTATAACCTTTGGGATTAAGATTTACGAGTTATATTAGCATGTGAGACGTAATTGAACTATAAATCTTTGTTTATTTAATTCGTTAGTGAGGATATGGACTTCCCTGTGAAGGATGTACGAAATGTTTTTGTGTGATTGAATAGGATATTATGATTCCTGTTAGATGATATCTTAGTAATTTGTAATAAGATATTAATAAGCATCTTACGCAAAAAAAGAACAACCTTATGTAATAATTAATATAGAAACTACTTCTTTAACTTCTTTGACGACACGTTTGGCGCAGTTTGTAGTCTTACTTTCTTGCGCGAGCGGTCGCGTGTTCGAGTCCCGCTGGGGGAATTCATTTGTTAAACTTGGATATTTGTACTCCAGTCATGGGTGTTTATATTTATAATATGTATGTATTTAAACTTATATAATATGTAGTATATCAACTATCTGGTATCCGTAACACAAGCTTCCTTCGTAGCATACCACGGGACTAGATGACGCTGTGTGTAATAATGTCCCAACATATTTATTTACTTCTTGTTCCTTATAAAGGAAGTCAATAGTATACTATTATCCCACAAAGTTAATTTTTTAAGCTTTTGAATTATTTTTGCTATCCTTAAGAAAATGCTGGCGTTGCTCAGCCAAAATTTGTTGGTTTATTTTACGTTATTTGAAGCTACTTCCACATTTAGGAGTTACCAAAGCCGATGTCCGCAGTATCTAAATATATAATCCTAAACGAGCCTTACTTCTTTTGGACAAATTTCAAATTGACATCTCACTTGCCCAACTATTCTTAGCTTACTAACACTAAAAGTGTATAAACTATACTAGATTTTATACAAAAGAGTAATTAAAGTTTTTCTAGCTTCTTCCAAATAATAGGTTTCGTACATTCATAGATATAAATAGATATTAAACTTGTTTTGGTTTCCATAGAATAATATAGCACATAAAATTCCAAATTATACAAAAAAAAGTGTTTAGCATATCAACTTGCAAAATCTTAAAGTATTATAGAACGGCTCAACAGAAAGCGTCGTTCTACATTACATTAAATTTGATACACTCAAAATCCGAAAACCTTTCCGACTTTCTGCGTAACTTGACTTTAACCCAATATTTTTTTACTGGCGAGAAGGTCAGTTTACAGTTTGTAGAAAGAACAAAGTAGAACAGTCCATATTAAATTACTTGCCGAAATACTTTAATTGTGTGTAATTTAAAAAGCTATAGTTAATTAATCAATACAAAAAATAAATAAAAACATATCATATCCATATAGAGGAAACGAAATAAAAACATGATTATTTGTCTACAAACGAAGACCTCAAAAAATACAATAATATATAATTACTTACGTTAAAATTATGTATATTAAAAAAATAGAATATAAAAATAGATATGTGCAAGAAAAACGCATGTTATTGTGTGTTTGTGTGTTGTAAAAGATAAACCAACACTAAGTCAAATGTGAACTTCCCACGAAAAAACTGCCCGCCTCAGATCATACTTTAAATTAAATAAAGACATCGTAACAAATTAAAACTTAAAAGTAATAAAACTCGACTACCGCCCATAATTAGGTACACACATAACATAGGTACATACAGATTTAGTTATATCATCGCTGACGGCACGATCGTGAAAACATTATCCCGACTTAACAGAGCTGTCAAAAATTACATTAAGATTACAAAATCAAAAAATTCCACGGTAACCTTCTCGTTACACCTTAACGTCTGCCCGATTGTCAATCTACTATCGTAAATGGTGGGAAAAAAATCGCCTTTGGACTTGAACAGCGGTCAAATACCTCGTCGGAATGCGCTTGCGTTTCATTTGGTCAATTTTTAATCAAGTGACTTTTAACTGAGCGACTTTTAATCGGTAGACTTTTACAGACAGCCCCGCATATTGAACATTCGCAATCTGTCCGTTGTGATTGTGTTTCGGGTGGTCCTTTGAGCTCGTTCATTTGATTTTATTAAGGAATTCAATTAGCGGTTATTCAAAAATACTGGTTAAGTTTCCGTTTAATTAATGATTATTAATTAATTTAGGTATTTGAATGAAAAACTTTCTTAAATCTTACAAGATTCTTCAGCAAAAAATAAAAAAAAACTAACTAAAACTCTTTTCATAATAAATATACTGATAGAAAGTGCCCGAGTCAGAAAAGTATCAGATCAATCGTTAAAATAGTTGTCGCGTGCCAAGCGATAGTAATAGTAATAAAATACCAATCCGTTCTAAGCGTAAGCTCGTCTCTAAAAACACTCGAACATCTTCACAAAAACGCGTCTGCGCTCTAATGAAAAGCTAGAAGGGCATGTATTAATTAGCCCGCGTTCATCGGCGCGTGCGCACGGCATCTAGTTAGAATAGACTGGATACGGTTCGGAAACCGCCGCGGCAAAAACATACAAAGACCTTTTATATGTTTACATAGCTTTTTTATTTATTACTTTATATATAAAATATTTAATTATTATATTATATATAATAGTATAACAATTTCGAAAACATAGTTTTGATAGGTGTAATACTATACTGGATAGAATACTTTTGTTAATTTTTATTAGTAACTAGTATTTTATTACCTTTATTATAATAAAGTAGTAATATTTAATGTTGAAATTAAATATTATGTTAGTTTACTAAGGTTTAGAAAATATTGTATTTAGTTTAAACCTGTGTTTATTATTATGTTATCATGTTTATGTTAATTGTTAATGTATGAGAAGATTTATTTTGCATTATATTTTTATTTTTTTATAAATGTCTATGCAGCTTAAAAGACACATAATTTATTTACTAATTAAATTTAATAATAACATTTTTATAATAAAATAATTACAATTTAGTTTAGACAGATTGAAAATATATTCTTAATTTTATGCATTGCATTCGAATAAATAGCAACTGTTAAAGCTCATTGCACACGTACAATACATTACTTTCTAAAAAGTATAACAATTATTCAAAACAATTTGCATATTTGTAGTAAAAAATGTTTACCCACACTGGCGCCAATGGCGTCTCGTCCAGGTATGGAGTTGCCCTAACGGAGTCATTTTAGCGAAGAAATACAGTATGTATGAAGATATAATGAAAGTCGGTGGTTCTGCTTACAGGTTTATTGGTTTAACAGTTAAATACGAGTAAAGTAAAACTTCAATAAAAAATCTTTCGCGTCTTCTCGTATTTACAGTTAAAACTTTAAGAATTGTTTAATTTCTGACTTATTAAAACAAAACGCCTATGCTATTTTGTTATATAAAGTATATATAAACATAAACATTAAATAAAGTAAATATAAACATTTTTATATTTAAAAATCTTTAGGTTCTTTATATAAACTATAAGATAAGATACACACGGAAACTCTTAACAACTTTTATTAGAAGATATGTACATGTATCATGTATGATGCATTTGTAGCACGTGCGGGGAGTCGAACCGTGAACTCCTGGATTGTTTCCCGGGTCGACACCCTTATTATAATTCTTATTTTTATTAGTTTTTTAATTTGATACTCTCGATGTTATTAAGATGATGACACCATGACAAGTGTAAAACAGTTTACGTGTGAAAATGTGTCCTCTAAAATTAAGTCGGAAGTTGTTGTATCACTGGCAGTGAACTGAAAGTGAGTGGAAGGAGAAGAGAGAAAAAGCAAATGCCAGGTGTATTTACGCAAATACGAGCAATAGAGTAATTATCTCTTTTAGAGGTGAAATTTGAGACTTTCCAAAGCTTTCGCTTTCATTTCAGAATCTACATTTGACGGTTACAATACAGCTTTTCCGATAATTAAACATTCTAGACTAATTTGCCTAAATAAAGTACCCTTTAATTTGCCCGTAATGACTTATCATCGTCGTATAATTTCTAAACATATTTGATAGTAAACGTATGGTTTAAATGACATCGGACTTTTCAAACAAAATTACAGCATTAATTGCATTGAGTAAATTTTCGTGCCACTAAGTGCGGGGTAATGCAACTGATACCAGTTCTGCAAAGACAGGGCACGTGTGTGACATACATTTCATGAACACTCCTTTTACATACCGACAGCGTTGCATATCTTGAATTACAAGGTTATTGTACACTGACGCAAATGAGCCCTTTCCACAACTGATTTATGTTCTCATATAATGAGTATTACACAATGATATATTATTTAATACTAGTGACTCGCCCTCGGTCCACTCGGGTTCACCCCTACATAAATTTTAACTTTTAGTATAGAGAAATGAGATATTTTTCCGTAGTAAAAAGTGTCCTATACCTTCACCCAGATCCAGCTTTCATTATACCAAATTTCATCAAAACATGTACAGTGATATTCTTGTAATTTAGTCACAGACAGACAAACACTAAAATTTTAAATTCTATGGATTCGCCCTATGTATCAATTATAGTGAACATTTAAAGTTCAATAAAATTTTCCAAAAATACAATTAATGTACCTACAGATCGATTGTTTGAATTTTTTAATATGAATATGTTGTATAGATAGATATCTACTAAGCTTTTTATATTAATTAATTTTAAATGTGTCCTTTATAAAATTTTCCATTTCTTCACGATACACTTGACTGTTATTGGCCCTTAAAACACTTAAGCATAAAGAAGTTAATACGAAACGGGGTTATTATCCTTATTAAAGTACCTTATTTCTTGTTGTCTCATACCATCTAAAAGCTAAAATGATTATATTGCAACATTATAAATAAAAAATCTGTGCTTAAAATATAAGAACAAATAAGATGTAAAGAAACTCAAAGCAGTCGTTCCTTGCTAGTACTGATGTGATTAAAGATGAATACAATGTCATTCAACTTCCCAAATTGAAGTTGACAATAACTTGTATCGTATATAACCAATTGTCTTAGCGTTACGCAAGAGGAAGTCAGTGATAGTTCTCCGGAATTAGACCGTGATGCCCGATTTAGAACTATGGCCGGGACAAAAAGAATAGGCGGTAGGACAAGTCGAGACGATACAGACGCTGTTAATAATATTCCTGTGTCCCCTTGTTTAGGGAATGTATAGTTTTACTTTCATTCATAAAATTGAAAACGTTTACATCATTTTACTTGCTGATAATTTGATTTATGTGGCAATTAAAATAATAAACAATATAGTAATAAAGGCAGAAAGTAATAAATTTCAGTCAGCATAATTTTAATGTTTGTCATTATAATTGGCGTTAATTGGATTTTTATGATTGTCAGAATATTTATATATAAAGTAAGTTTTTTATATGTATAAATATACTTTATTCGTACATAATTCTTTCATATTGCGAAATTACTTAAAATTTTATAGGTATGTAATATATATTGTATACGTCTTTAAATCAAATAACCTGTAAAATTTGTACAACTAAGATCAATACCAGAACAACTGTTTATAGGGATAACATATTAAAAATTATAAAATACAACAATTTGCTTTATTTATGTAATAATTATTATTTACTGCTTGTGTACTATATTATTTTTATAAGCGCTGTTTTTACGATTTTAAGTCAAATGTTACAATACTCTTTAAGAGTTTAACATCAAACATTTCTTTACCTGTTATTTTTTTTTCGCTCAGATTTTCCAAGAAATTAAATGTTACATAAATAATTCATTTAACACATAGGTAAAGGAAAACAGTATCAGAAAGTACTGGTGGTTGTACTAGAAAATACCGCACTTGTGTAAATGAAACGAATGAATTAAGATTTGAAGGTAACTATGAAGATAAAGAAGTTGTCATAATATAATAAATTCCCCAAAAGCCACAAAACAAACAAATTGAATTGAATTACTATATTCTCTTAACAAGAAATTGTAAAATATCTCAAAATTTTATAACCACAAATAAGTGTCAGATTTTATAAATCCACAAAATAACACGAATGTGAATGTACCATGTTTATATATTTTATGAAAAGATAAAAGTAACTAGCTCAGTTTAAACGGGACAAGTTGTATTTTACAAAGCAACGGAGCAGTGAAGTCAAACTGGCAGATATTTCTAGCGACACCCAACACCGTAACACACACCGCGTGACACTTTACTAATATGGTGTAGAAATCTTACATCATCAGGCCAGGCTACTAAGACCATTCAATCCGAGAAATTAGGGGTTTTGTGACGATTTCGTCTATATATTTTAAGAAGAGATTTGGAAAACATTCACTTGTTACATATTCAAAGAAAAACGAGATTGACTACAATCACTGGCTACGTTTCTAATATTTTTCAAGAGATGCTTAAATTACGAATATCTTTTATTTTGTTACACGAATAAATTTATAATTTCATTTCACAGAAATGTGAATGATAAAATGTTGAAATCATTTTTAACGTAAAATGCCGTAATTTGTCCTCCCATTCGAGATTTTGGATGTAAAATCACGTCCCGCCCGAAGTGTCAAAAATTCTAGTGAATTTAAATGTAAATTTCAATATAAATGACATTCAATGTGAAGGCCGGTCGTTTACTGTCTGTTGTCGTGCGGGTCAAGGTGAGATGGGTCGCTTATTCAGCCAATTCAGGGAGTTCTTCTGATGTTAACTGGCTACTTGGCTCTATTGAGCTAATGAAGGTGGGACGCTCTTTGATGTATCTGAAGTAATGTTCAGGTTCCAACGCATTAAGATTACAGAACTCAAGGAACCTTAATCCGAAACATGAAAAGGTTTTTCCACTTACGAATATTGATTGGTACTATCGAATTTTATAATAATTCTATGTACGATAAAAAGAATAGACGAGAAGAATAAATAAATGTAGACTATCAACCTGCCACTAGCTATCTATACTTAATATCAATACAATATGAAATTCTTAAATCCAAGCATTAATCACTATACGAGAAATATATTCAATGATTTGGGCATTACAGTGTAAAAACAGAGATAGAATCCAACAAGCTATAGATTATTATAAATTTAGGCCAACACATCTTCTTACTAATTTAACAATTTCACGCACAGGCGGCAAGATGTGCACAATAAATCAAATTAAATGATGTATGGTAAAGAACGTGCGATACAGCAAAAAGTGAACATGACAAGCTCATTATCGTTAGAACAAGTATATTAATATTGAAATATAAGCACCATTTCTTTAATGTATTAAATAGATTATAACTTGATACAAAATTTTATAATAGTGCGTGCCAAAAAAATCTTTGTGTGATATTGTGTGTGTCTTATATATATACTAATATATATCACCTGGAAGTTTTACAAATTTGTATAATGAAGCGCTCACACTGATTACCTAGGATAAGCTTATAAGCTTTATCTTCACCATCATGGAAATATCACTTGTCTATATCCTCTGATATTATACATATACAAAGATTGAATTTCAAAACGGTATAAAATAATAAATAATTTTTAGTGACTTCATGTGAATTATTTCATATAATATGTAATATTTATAAAAAAACAAGAGCGAGTAAGGGTACTTAAAAGTACTTATAATAAAAAACAAAACAAGCTTACTTAATCGGCGAATAGCCATATTTTAATCTACATCTCTTACAAGGCAAATCAGAGACGAGCCTAATATTTGCATTCATTTTTTTTAATAATTGGCTTTATCTTAAACGTTTTCTAAGACAAGTATGACTTCCAGGCATTTTCACTATTTCAAACTTCACGATTTCGTCGTCAGCATGTGAATTATATAAAATTTAAACATTATTTATACATATCTTAAATAGAGCCATAAATACCCACAAATATTTATTTTATAAATTTTTTAGGTGATTTAAATCAACTAACAATGTAAATTACATTTAACAAATCTTGATACGAATCGTCTATAATTAGAAAATTTTCAACTTTAACGAGGAGTTTTTAATACCAAAAGCAAAATACACGTCCATTTCTTATTATGTGTTCTCGTATCGGAAATCTAACAAATTCTTAACGGACAAATAAAATAAAAAAACGAACTTAAAAAGCGCCGATCCCAATACGGTTCCTTGAACCGGCCATGCAACTTTTTATTCGCACTTGGTCCATAATAATTATCCTGCATTCGCGCTTTCGGCCATTTCGAGACTCCGCATTCCGAGCCTTCACTAATGAAAATGATTGACGTATACTGTTTATGTCGTGTGATAAATATAACGTTTATTTATAATATTATATAATTAATTTATTGATTAGGTAATTACGATTCGCCCTTGCTTGCTTTAGGTATCCGATATAAAATAAGTATCGAAAGATCTATTTAATGTAATTTATATTTAATGTAATGTTTTAAATTTTTCCTAAGACAAACATGTGACAGACAGTGATAAAAATCCAAATTTCTATTACTACAATATGTTAATTGTGTGGGAATTATTATTTGTTTTGACAAATCACTTGTACATACAGTATAGAATAAGATATAATAACAATATTACATTAAGCATAATTTTTGGACTTAACAACTAATAATTAACTACTAATACTTTCTTTAATTAAGAGCAATTTACATTGACATTATCTCCGTTTTTTAAAACCAAGCAAGCAAGCTTTAGTAAACGCCGTTCGCGCCAAATTCTCACTGAGCAGAACAAAAAAAGGAACAAAAAGAGGGATTTTAAAGGCGCCAAAAGGCCGCCGTCATTCTTAGAACGGGACTGAATGAAAAAAGCCATAAACCTAAGTTGTTCGCTCTGCCAAACGGTTTCACGAACCGATGCACCGAAATTGTTAAGATTTTAACTATTTAGAGATAAGAGAATACCCTTTTTTCTCATAGCATTTAAGTTACGCTTATCTGGTTCCAATATGATCAATTTACATTTGCCGATAAGGGCCCCTTATCTGGTTGAGAAGACATTCCTGATCAATATTTCTAGCGATTGTTTGAAACTTGTGCGTCAAGTAACAAATATTGTGATCAATTTATTTAAGTCGACACCTCTAATAACTACGCATTATACATACGTACACATAAGGTCGCAATTTGCATGTAAGTACGTATGTATTTACAGGCGTTAAATTAGGGAATGGTAATTTATTTGTGAAAATACGCACATATGAGGAGCAACAGATCAAAGTGTTTTAACTCCGTTAATGTAACTTTTGAGATAAAAGCATAATCCATAATATTTTTAAGAGAGGACAAAAACAAACAACTTTGTATTGTAATAGGGTTTATTGGAAGTCAAATCAGCAAATAAAACTGAAATCCACATACTTCTTATTATTAATTATCAATAAAATTTTACATATTTTTTTGGATTTAATACATATTGATGCATTAACCATAAAATAATACTGTTTGATGTGGCACATTTGGGATTTAATACAGTTTGACATGGGTGTGAAGACTATTACACACTGAACTAAAATTTACTTATTTCATCCTCCTCTTCCAAACAGTCACACATTTCCTGCTGTTCTTGATCTGAATCGGTAACACCATCACCATCACTATTTATAATTTTTTTGTAATATTCTAACTCCCCATTATCTTGCCATTCCTCTCCAAAACGTTTCTTCAGTAACATGTTTACATCATTTTTCTTTGCCTGATTTAGTAAATTATTATTGTTGATGATTGCAGGCTCTGGTATATTTTCAATTTTAAAACCCCTTTTCATAATTGGACCATAGTCTTTTCCAGTATCAGCATTGTAGAAATTTTCCATTTTGACATCTATTCTTGGTTTAAGTTGCCTTGTTGCTTTGTTTCTTACCATTGTCTTTTTTATATAAATCCTTTTAGCATCTCTGATTCCATCCATCTTTTTCATGAATTCTGATAGACTTTTTATATCCAGCGTATTCCATTCCTTTCCCAATTCATGGACTTTTCCTTTTTCAGAGTAAACTTGTGTATATTCTTTTCGTGTGATGATTTCTTCTCTCTTCTTCAATTCTTTTTCTACCACTCCAAAGACACGATCTGGAGGCATATAAGAATGCCCTCTTACAGGGTAGAACAAAACAACTTCCTCAATATGTACAGGAGCTTTAGTAAAAAGCCACCAACATAAACTATGAACGACATGCATGTTTTTGTTCTGCCCTCCGCAACCGTCACAGAACAGTCTCAATTTGGTCTTGGATTCGGCAAAATTGTATGTTTGTAGATATGATAGTATAGCAGAGGATATTTCCACTGAGCCTTTTCCGGCCTCCGTTTCTGTCCACGTAAAAAAATGTGAATCCTGCATATTCAGGTCAACAATACAAAAAGTATAAAAGTTTATTTGCCGAGCATAGTAAGCTTCACTAATATTCAGTTTAGGAAGAGGATGAATTTGTTGAAGATCGAAACAAAGTCTGACACTATCAGAATAGTCTGCTTTTAGTAACTTATGAAATGTCTTGGCACGTAACTTATGAGCTCCCAAATTGTGCATCAAACTGTTTTTCTTTTGTGTATCAGTTTCTGCTCTCATGGCAGACGCCATCCTTTTACAATAACTACAAACATCAACAGCAGGAGTTCCGAAGCCAATATTAAATTTTGTACAAAATATTGTGGCAAAGAAAGTTTTTTTAACTTTAAGATTTCCATTGGCTTGACTGTTGTAAATTTTGTAAAGCTTATTTATTGACAACGTGGATGGCAAATATATGCGCTTGCTTTTAAGGCGATTATAGTGACTTATACTACCCTCAAGTTTAGAAATGAATTCAATAACGGCCTGTTTTTTCTGGGCATACAGATGTGCCTTGTGATTTCCACCTCTCCGTTCATGAACTCCTTCACCACTAAAAACACCCTTTGCAATTGAGTTGATTCTGGTTTGAGAAACATTAAACAACTTTTGAAAAAACTTTGCACAAACAGGCATCATTTTCCCTTGTTTGACAGAAATGTAATACTTAACGGAGAATTTCTTAGCATTTCTGGACTTAGTTTTAGGCTTTGCTACTGGCCTAGATCGTTTAGTGCCTGAAACCCTTAACATGTATGACAATCGCCTATCCTGCTCAATTTTCGTATGGGCGTCATACATTTTTTGTTTCGCATAAATCAGGTAATTCATAGAAATCAAACAGCAAGAATACCGTTTTGTCGTATGTGTACATGGTGGATTAAAGGCTAACAAAGCCGGATCACTATCACGGTATCTGAAACAATAAACATTATGACATAAACAAAAACAGGCAAATAACCCATTAAAATAAATTACTATAAATGCTGTGATAAAATACACAAGTGCGAACAACACTTACCTTGCTTCTTTACGCCGAGCTCTTAGGTTTTTATTACGTGGCCGTTTTCGTGAACCATCCGAATGTTCTCCAACAAATATTGATTCTTCCATCTTTACATACGATTATTACCATAAAATAATAACAAATCTATTTTATTATTCAAAAAACATTAACACAACAACAGTGACAACATAACCGCCAATGTTTCCTGTCATATTGACATCGAGTGACAAGTGACCACAAACAATATAGTTTGTTGCGTTCAGAAATGACTTGTACTTGATGTCTATGGATGTAACACACTTTGTTCTAGCGACAAAATTTAATACACTTGGATATGGCAACGAACCTGGATCTAATATCGTTTGAAACGGTGACTACTTTTGGTTCTTTTTTATAATAAAAAGTAATACAGTTTGATGCGTCATAATTTGACATGAGTTTCAAGGTTTGAAATAGATAAAAAATCCGTTCTGTATTAGAATAATTCGGTAGGTGGAGTTAATACACTTTGATCTGTTACTCCTCATATATAATATACTTTTTGTCTGCAATTCGCCAATTATTAGATTTTTTTATACACTATTCTACACGTTACATGATAAATAGTGAAAGTTTTTAATTTTGAAAGTTTCATTCAAGAAATCAACAGAACACTTTTTCGCTTCAAGGCTACTGAACTACAATCAAAAAAACTTTAACAATGACGATAAATTTTCTATAGGTTAAACTGTTCTACTCATATTAATTCTAAGCAAAAATGTTCATCTATAGATCATATATCAGTAGTCACAATAAATGACACACTTCAAAAACAATTATTGGGCCAGAGATATTATGGGGACATACATACTATCCGGCTATCCTTTGTCGGCTCGGAAATGATTGTTCTTGAACAATGTTCTTAGATAACAAAAATTTATTCATCAGCCCCAACAAAAACGAATCCTCTTACCAAGAAGGCGACCATTTCTCCAACTACCCTCAAACGAAAAGAGAACAAAGCGTGCTATTGTGTCCTATATTCTTTATAAACTCGCGTTCATGAGTCTGTATCTATGGGTGGTGTGGTCTGTACAAAGATTTTTAAAACTATTGTCTATTGACCATTGTAAAACAAATATCTGAAGCGTCATTTATGGCACTTCCCTAAAGAGCAGCTGGCTTCGAAAGGTGCTACGTAAGGTGATTCTTTTTGTTTCATGTCGTAATTATTATCACCTGCCCTTTTCCTTGTTACGAATCGTTCTTCGTAGAACCTTATATCAATGTCCTTGTATCCATTAGACAACAATCTACGACAAAAAAAATCTTCCGTGTGACACTTTTGTTAATTTTTTTAAAGATATATTGGCCCCTAATTAAAGAACCGTTCGGCAATTTGGAAGTTGCAGTATTACAGTTATTGTTATTTTTTACTTTTAAAGCAAGAGTGGATGCGAGAATTACCTGTTTTATAATACCTATTTTATATACCTATATACCTAGGTACCTACCTACCTACCTACCTTCCTACCTAGCTATCTACCTACCTAATACCTATTATACATTGGTACCAAGACACTTAATAACAAGGACAGGACACTTGTTTCTTTTCTTTCTGTGGCTAAAATTCAATTTAAACTTAGTCTCATATTGAATCACAAAAATTATTTTTTACATTAAGATTTCAAAGATAAGCAGCCAATTTCCAACTTTGTTGTAAGTTCTTATGCCGTAGGACAGGTGATGGGTAATCGTAAATTCGACCTCCTTTCGTTCAGACTTGCCCTACCGTAATGAGTCCTTAAATGTCTGTTAATATACCTTCCAATGGCTTTTTAATGTTGGTCTATTTTAAAAATACAATTTTTTGCTGGTTTTCGCTTTTTTTGTTGCAAAGCCGCTGTAATTAGGTCTATTAGGATGATCGTAAATTACTTTCGCAGAGCATCTGCTGGTACTATCAGTAAGATTTGGCGGATTTTAATTTAATAAAATGATTTCATATTTTTTTAAGGATTTAATTATTAGTATTAAACAAATTTAATATTTTCCTCAAATAAAAAAAGTAAAAATATTACAATACAGATAGTTTTGTGTGGGTGAGAGAACGTCATTTTTATAATTTTAAGCAGTATCGTAAAAATATCAATAATTCTTCATCATATTAATAATTTATTTTTATTTAAACTAACGCTCTTCAAACAACTGATTTTTATTAGATATGTGTACACATATTTTTTTTTATGGTAAAAAGGGGGCAAACGGGCAGGAGGCTCACCTGATGGGAAGTGATCACCTCCGCCCATGGACATCTGCAAGCCAGGCTTGCAGATGCGTTGCCGGCCTTTCAGGAAAGGGAGGGATGGAGGAGGGAGGGAAGTGGGAGGGAGGGGGGAACGAAGGCGGAGGATGAAGGGAAGAAGGAGGGGGGAAGGAGAGTGGGCCTCCCGAACTCTCACTCACCGGACGAAACGCGACAGCATAGCTGCCACTTCACGCCGGTCTTCTGTGAGAGAGTGGTACTAATGAACTTTTTTATTAACAGAAAAGGTAAAAAAGTTTAATTCATGAACTAGTTTGAATATATAGGAAAAATACCAGCCCACCTGCTACACCGGAAAAAAATATACTTGTATTGATTCAAATACCTGTTGTACTCATAATATTATCTTAAGTTACACTCTCCCTTTACAATTTGCTTAGAATCCTTTTACTTACAATAATAATCAATTTTCTATTCGAAATACATCAATTTTTGACCGGAACCTATACTTAGTGACCAATCACTTAAATATTGCTACATTTACACTTGTTTTTTGGCCCTTATGTTGGATAAGAAGAGCCAATCGAAATTGAACTTTACTTGAAAGAATAAAAGAGCGATTGTATTCCAAAAGTTCAAGAAACTGTCAAAACTTATTTAAAAACGCTATACTTCGCCCTATCTAATTCATTACTGAAAGCTTATTGCAACGACTTAGAGCACATTTTTCAAGAAATCAGTCTGCCATCATGAAATAGCACATGCCAAACAATATAAGCAGTAATTTCGTATAATTTGGGGCTCGCTATATTACATTTAAAAAAACACCTTTTAACCATGGATAACTGGATGATGATGGAGATAAAGACATGACTTCTGGACGTGCAATGAAAATTGCATATTCGATGTTTTGATCTTTTAAAAAGTATATGTAAAAAAAATACAAATTAAAATATTCCAACCGATTTACTAGAACCATTGAAAAATTTAGCAGTTCATCTTCTCTTCTTCACATGTTTATAAAGATTCAAGTCGATATGATAAATAGTTACGTATATGTATAGATTAAATAGACTTCGATTGAATTTGATTCACTAGCCTTTAATCAATAGGCTACCAAGCTTTCTTAATACAAAATCATTAAAAAAAATGTATTTAATATGTACATAACATACGTATAACTTTAATAGATTCGAAACGAGACCTACTAAATATTAAGTAAATAAATCATAATTTGTACAATACATATACTATCACCATAGTATCATTAACGTTAGCACAATCCATGCCTGCTTTTATTATTATTAGACGTCATCATTTCAAATGTTAAACGTTATATTCGTATTCCTAAGGACGGTAAGCCCCAAATTTCAATTATTCGAAATTTAATTTAGTCCTTTATAAGCAGTTTAATTGGGGGTTTCAAAGCTTTCATTTTTGGGCCCAATTGGGCGGAAATTGAATTCATTTTCGATAAAATGAATTTCAAATTATAAGGGTACGAGTACATGTGAAAGACTAATACTCGGGTAAGAGGACACGAAATAAATATATACCTATTTATTACTAAAGAAGATAGAAAAATATTATAATTAATGAAGAAGTGTCCCATTCAAAAATATGAAAAAAATATTAGAATACCTTCAACAAATGAAAAAAAAAACTTTGAATATCCTAAGAAGTTAACCTAAAGAAACTAGGAACTCTTGGTATCCCAACGTCTTAAACGATTAGAATTTGCAAAATTTGAGAGGGTCATAGGCTTTTTTGATTCAGATACCATATTGCTAACTTATGTCACGCCTGAGCGAATTGAGGGTTATCAATATAAAACATTTCAAATGAGGGTTATATAAAATGAAGTATTTGTTGAAGGAAGACTTGGTAATTAACTTTAATAGTTCAAACACAGCGAAACTATACGTATAATTAAGTACATACTCGTATAAACAACTCGAAATAGCTTTAATGTGTAGTCGTAATTATATTAAAATGTAACTAGCAATAACGTTTCAATAACGTCTTATAAAAAATAACGAATAATATCTAATACTACAGTAACGAATAATATTTCGCGTTTACTTCTAAAGTCATAGTCATAGTCTTCTTCAGTATATAAATATTGAATGTAACGCAAAGACATAAATCCCAATTAGCTTTACGATGGAATTAGCAAGTTATGGGGGTTAGAGCGTGTAATAATATCTCAGCCCCCTGCGTTAATATTTAAATTGTTCGGAGGTCTATCATAAAGTAACTTTAAAATATAATGTTATCTGTAGGTACAAATAGCTTACAAATATTTTACTACGAGAATATTCGTTACAACAATTTAATATGTAGTTAGATATGGTCTGTTATAGCAAGCCAACAGAGTTAGTAATAAAATGCTTTTACATTATATAGATAGTGAGCAATATACACCTAGTTCTTACGATGTGTTATGAGACAATTATTATGCAATTACTGTGTACCTACATTATTTGCTTAAACAAACTTTGCGATATTTATACAAAGGTAATTTAGGTATTATATTTTTAATTCATAGAAGTGTTAAAATCGTGTAACAATACGATAACAATCACCCTAGGGTATAAATAAAACAAAACCTTTGTTACAAATAAAGTCATCTAGACTTAGCAACAATGTATAAAGTCCTAAAACCAAAAGCACAACGCTACCCTAATAAAATTTTAATACAGAATGCAACCCCTGCTAAATGTTAGTGAGCCATGTCACGTGATCGAAATGGGAACGAACCCCGGCCCCTATCGCAATCGATCAAATCAAACAATAACTTTACGTGAAATTTCCACCCGCTCTCGCTCACAGCCGATCTTATCAAATGCAAAGGTAAAAGAGTCGCCCCTATTGCGAAAATACATACAACGATGCATTTTGAAAATATTGCGAATTTATTTATCAGTTCTGTTTAACTAAAAAAAATTATAAATGTATGATGAATATTCACGAAGCTATACCTACTAAGAAATTCAATGAAATTTTATTACTAAAAAATTTACTAATTTATTAATAAAAACGAAGATCTTTATCAGAATATAAAAAAAAAGTTCTAAAATTTAAGCTAATAATATTACTCGTATACTGTCAGTAATAAAGAATTTAAATAGAGTTGTAGTCCTATGTATAAAAAGTGCTACGTAACTTAGCAACAGGCAAATATAAATATTTACAACTTGCGTACATTCACAGTACCCACCTATCTATGAAGGGTTATTAGTGGTTTTGCTCCATTACATAATATTTTTTATACTCGTACGAGTATGACTGAGCACGTCTGTTTCTTTAACCTTAGAAAAATTTAAAATTTATCGGTCGGTAAACTCTTAGACTTCTCCTAGGCTTAGCGAAATCCTACTTTTTTTTCTAAAATTGAAATTGCCTAAGTAAGTTACCCCATATAACATCAGCTATTTGTCCGTGAACTATTTCTCGCCCGAATACAGCTCAGCCATTTTAGAAATTAGCAGGAACAAACAGACAGACAAAGAAATAATAGTTTCTTTTATAATTACCATAATTTCATATGGATTTTTAGAAAAAAGCTTTTAGTTTGACATTACAAAAAGACCACTAAAATTTTATTTTTCTGTATAGATAAACCAAGTTCATAAGCTTTGTAACGACGACGAAAATTAAATACATCTCTTTCTATACTCACAGTATCAGTTGTTATCGGCTACTGAACTCGGTGGACCTGAAACAAAAATGGAAATTTACTTATCGATTATGTCTTGGACGTAAGCATTTTTACTTTCCTGTAAACAAAAATAGATAATCGATTAATTATTGGGTTTATTTCAATTCATACGAGTACGAAACTTCATTTTAAATAAATGAATTAACATTTTTTTTAGATTTACGAGTATTAATAAAATATGTTTTACAAATATTATGTAATAATTATATAAAAATTGATGAGTTACATAATATTAAGTACCTATAAGTAACAAGTATTATTCGATATCGTACGATAAATATGTAAATAATAGCTTAGTTTATTTATGCATAATCGTTAATAGTCAGTTGGTATTAATAACTATTAAAAAAAGGTAACAAAAACTAAAATGGTCTTAAATGTAGGTAGACTTTAAAGTATTTTGCATTCAAATATAAAATGGTTTAATGATAAATAAATGATTGATTATTTAAAGTATCATTGTCTAATGGTCAAGCTGATAAGTAAAATGTGGCGGATTATAGCGAACAAAGAAGCAAAAACTATGAATAAAGGTTGGATAGATACAACATAGTTCTTCCTATACGATAATCTGTTACTACGGCAGTTTATCTACCATACTAATCAAATGTAGAACAGAAATTATTTCGTATATTTTTATATCAAATATGACATTTTTAAAATCCTTATTATATTTTTGAGTTCACTACTACTTTACATACATATATTTCATAATATAATATATTATATATATATATATATATATATATATATATATATGAAAGCAACCTTAAAATAAAAATGAGCTCCTAGAATTGATTTGTTGTTTCGACACTTTCTCTTTCTACTATATATATATATACACTATAACTACAGTTTGACTTTGTATGTTTGTTCTTCTATCACGTCGAAGGAAAGTGAACTAATCCTCAGAAGATATCTATATATATCGCATTCCTATGGGAATACACAAAAATAGTCTACTTGTTCCTTACTAAATAAATAAGTGTAGGGTAAGCCGTTAGTATTAAATCTAAACCTACATAATATAATAATTAAGTCGAATCAGTACATTAAATATTTTTTAAATAAAAATCTTATTAAAACTATTATCTATATAAATAAAATGATAGAGGTCTGCAGTTGTGCGCGCATCACGGAAAAACTACTGGATAGATTTCAATGAAACTTTCTAAGTTTTATTTCTTAGACACTTAGCCCTTATCAAAAAAAAAATGATTGCGATATCTTCATTTAATAAAAAGTTATTAAAGTTTCAAGAAACAACGATTTGTATATGCACTGCGTGTTCAGTGATGTATGTTTCCTTCTCGCGGAGTAGTGGGGCAAGCGGCGTAGCGCGCATGCGGAAAACTTTGTTAATATTTCAAGCAACGCGGACGAAGTCGCGGGTATCAGCTAGTTATTGATAAAGTGACCAAATCTATTGTTTTAAAAATTGTTGTATGTATCTGTGACCGCATCACGAAAAAACCAATAGACAGATTTTGAGGAAATTTGAAATGATGATAGCTGGTTTACCGGATCAACATATATGATACGTTTTAAGAAAAAGTTTTACTAAGTTACAGAAAAGTATCTAATTTAACTTCTAAGAAATAATAATCGGTGAGAATATTATTGTTTCACGAGCTGATATGTAGATTGTAGACTATAACCTATATTTTACATAGGCTACATCATATAGCGATACGATACAAAAACTATGTATAGAATGATATTTTTATATAACAAAGTACATTGTACATATTAGGTACTAAAATATTTGAGTCTAGTTGTTTTTCTATACTAAAAAAAATATGTGTAATCAAAAGGATAAGTAGTAGACAAACAAAGATTATTTATAACCGTTTGTTATAGTATCATTACACTAGATTAGATACTAGATTTAAATTAAAAAAACTAAGTATTTGAAGAAATGATGATAGTCTATTAATTCTAAATTTAGTGTAAACATTTTAAAACGACAAACACAAATATAAAATATTTACTTAGTTAATTTTAATTCAACATTCAAATATTATTAACATTCAAAATGAAAATAGAATCACATGATTATTTGAAAAAACTGAACAATTACATGTTACTAAGTAATTACATTCCATACAATTTCAATTGGACAGTATCAATGCATCAATACATTACGGTATAAATTAAAACAAATCTATATCCACGCCTACTGAATCAACATTAATCAGAAATATGATGATTTCAATCGACATTCAGTATTAGTTATTGCTTATAATAATTAAAACGTGATTGGCGTTGATATAAATATATAATAGATTGAACCTAATAATGATAACTTTAAAGTGAACAAAAAACGTTTGAATAATAAATAAGTTATCGACTGTTACAACCACTTCCGATATCAAAATATAACGTGTAACCATTAGTCAAACGAAAAAGTTTATCTTTTATCAAAACGAGTGCATTGACCCGACGAAGTTGAGATTGCGTGCCGGTAATTATATTCAGAATTTTCTATACTTTATATACACTTGTATACAGTCACTTGGGGACAGAGCAAGAAGAAACTGGAAATGTTATGAATTGCTTATAAGATTTAATTACTGAAGATGAAAAAAAAAAATTATGAACGAAACCTTTGTATTGTATATTTTAATTATAAATAAAATCTTGTTTTCGAATAGAACCCAGTTAAAATATTTTTTCACTAATTAGCAGTATTTAAAACTTGCTTCAGTAGAATACTAACTATACCCCGCAAGTTTTGCAGCAATCATTAACTATATTTATACAATTAAAATAAACAGCAGCTTGCGTAGTTTGCGTATCTCTATATGAAAAGAATAAATCCCTGAAAAAATTGAGCGAGCTTATAACACACGTGTAACGTATAGAGCTAATTTTTATTTGAAAAAATAAAGTTAGTATAAATTACAAGATTCAAAGTTACAGCTATAAGTAAAGATACTCGAATTCCTCATATTTCTAACTACTCAAGAAATCTTAATTCCGAATAAAACATCGTATTCTACATACGGAAATCCAATAAATCGATGCAACCGCATTTGAAATAAGTGATATAATTTTCGTAATGGAAGGCGGTGCGGCATAAACAATTTTGCAGTGCACTCGCCCACCACTGCATTGCGGGGCCTGCAGAGATCCAAGTCTGCGGTACTAGCGCGCCTATTAAGGACTTTTCGTGACATAAATCGTTGGACACTTCCCCCTTTTTGCACGGAACATCGCTGAATAATGATAGGTAATATGTGTGCAAATATTTCCAAAATGTTGCTGTGACTCCTTTATGTCCGAATAAGAAGTGAATCTCGAATTTAAACATTCAAAGTGAAATTTTTGTGTAGTCTACTTTTTCAACAATTCCTAAATACTGCGTAAATAGGAAAAATAATATCTATCCTTCAATTCAAATATTTAAAACATATCATTAAGTTAATATTTTAAAGAACAGTCGGTTAAGCATCCTAGTAATTAGTATCAGTAAATCTCATATGCGAGAGACAGTAGAAGGACAACTTTTGTACACGTTTTAAAAAGACTTTCCAATCAGTTTCGAAACTAGAGCTCAGACGAAAGGCAAACAAGTGGTATTTAAAATAAACGCCCAACATCGAATTAAGGTCATAATCAGAGTAATTGCTAGGTTTTAATAGTTATTTCAAAGAACAAAGGCGCGGTTTAATTCTAGATAAATTTATAGTAAATTTTTTAGAGGGCAAAGCACAAGGTGAGTGTAACGAACCCGATTTCTGAGAAAACTAGAAAAAAAAGCAAATTGGCAAGCCCTCACGTCTGGAATTGGCATGAAAAAATACGGCGGAGGATTAGAACATGGGTAGAACAAAACTAATTTGTGTTTGTTGAATCCTGTCGGGCCAATTAGACTTTGTTACACAGAACTTAATTATGATATACATGATATAGTATTAAAAATTACAAATATAAAGACGTATTTTGTTTTCATATGGATGTATATTGTAAGTATACTTATTAATAAAGATGCAATAAACAAAAAAAGGTATCCTACGAGATGATACAATCTGCATACATGGAGTGTGACAAATTGTGTTCGCAATTTCATACAAGAAACTTACAAGAAAAAATGTTTTATATTATAAAGGACCTACCAGCTTGTCAATACAATATTGATACATTGTTTTCGCCTTTGAGTTATACAGCAGAAACAACATTATTGAGAGGAAAAAACAAAACCAAACCAAAACATGATACGTAAGTAGCAAATTTTCACATAAAAATCTGTGGCATTTATATGCAAAACTTAGTCAGCGAGCGCCAAATATTCGGTGACGCACAGAATAAATAACGACGTGAGTGAGCATGTCTACTCATGTAAGTATGTTAGCATCAAAGGATATATTGCCATGTATAATTTTACAAGAAATGTATCCGCCTATCCAAAAATATTCAATTTCTATTTATACTAGCAATTGTTTGTGGCTGCACGTACATTTATTTCTATTGAATATACAAACACTTTTTTGGCATATAATGCGTACACATGAACAGTGAAAAATAATACTTTAATCGGTTAAAAATGTAATTTCTAGAATAGATATATCCTAAATACATAGATAATTTATGTGTAATACTTTCCACACTTAGTACAAACGAGTCATTTAAAATGTAGCACATTATAAAGTATGTTCCATCTTGAATCATTTTGAATCGGGCCAATGTCAGGGAAACAGGAATTATTCGCAGACGAAAGAAAAAGCGTATTGCGTCATACCACGCTGTTTCCTTGGATATCTAAGTCAGGCTGCTAAATATTAAATTTTATTAGAATATACTGCTTTAGTTCAACAACTTTTTGAATTAAAAAGTATCTAATAAATACAGCTTTTCAATATTGCGTATTATTCGTAAAGAAATATACAAAATATTTCATTACGAATAATACGCAAAAGAACAGAAGGAAGAAAAGAAGTACCATTTAAAGTGGCTCCGTTTTCATTGTTTATATATATAATTATATAAGATCTGTATGGTTCATAAAAATCGTAGCTTTGAGTCAGAAAACTTATAACTACTCGTAAACCGCCTAATTATTAGCTATCAAATGCAAAAACGATATTTGAATATGGCTGGTATATGAATACGGCTAGTAGTTCTTCAGATTAGAGCGTTAATACAAATCTTCGATAAAATTAGTATAGATGTGTCACGCTCACGGCTACCATAACGCGGAATCGAATTCACTGTACTTATGTAGGTATGTAAGTCTTATTACCTGGTTTGTGCAGTATCAGATTATGTACGTTAAACATCGATAGATTTGTATTCCGATAGTTATCGATAGTTTGTGAAAAAACTATCGATAGTATCGATACTATCGATAGTCTATCGATGTTTAACTAACACTAGTATCAGAGGGTCCCAAGCATGTTTTAGTTAGTTAACATTATTATACATACAACATGAAACTAATAAAAAACAGTATTTTATAACGTGATTACATTAAACCATAAGACGCATTTTATGTCACACTCAAAAATACAAAGAAACAATGTATAGCGTATATTAGTTTGTTTACCCAGCACTACCTCAAAGACGAATGGAAGTGACTTTGTCTATGACCCCTGCCCTCTACAGACCACCTTATGTGTAGACATAGCGATTTATTCAGAAACAGTTTAATTTATCTGTGTTATAATTCAATTAATTCTTGAAGAAATTGATATTTATAACAAACTTAGCGTTTCCTCTTGACATCTGCTGCGTCTTTCTCCCTTCAACGTGTAATTTGACATCAGCCCCTTATTTTTCCTTAAGCTTTAAATGTGAATATTCTTCATATTTAATTTGAATAAATGTTTACAGTTCTCGTCCTCTAAATAAAAAAATACTTATTTTATACAAATTCCACCACCTATTTTAACTACTTAGGAATTTCTATAATCCATAACATCCTAAGTAACTTCATTACTCTGTTCACATATCATTTAAAACTTCGTTTCGTCTCTTTAATAAATTGTAGGCCTTTAAATCCAATTAAATAATAAATTAATTTTGTATAAGTTAATATACAATTCCCTCGTTGAATTTATAGCATCCACTTAAATGAAATATGAAATTTTAACTGAAGCACTTTGAATTATATCTCTAAAGGTTTTTTATTTATTAACTTGTAATCTACTTACAATTTAACGAGATTTTTTTTATTTGAAAGTAAATATTTTATTTAGGTACGAATGATCGTTTTAAAATATTAAATAACCTTTTGCCAACTAGTAACGTTAAAGAGTTGTTTGGAATTGGCAATCTCGCTTTTAATGTAGGCCCTGGCCTATGAGCCAGCCAAATAGGACACACGACAATCACGTGATTCGCTCTCTAATAGCTCCGTCTTTCATTATGTACAACAAGTACTCTTTAATAAGTGTATAGTATATGGTATTTAATTCGGAATTGGCAATCTAAGGCAAGACTATGTCTTAGATTAAAGTATAAAATTTTTATACTTTAATCTAAGACATAGTCTCGATTCAAACGTAGCCTTATTTTTTTATGGGACGATGAGAAATATTAAAATTCCCACTGATGAAACGAAGATAAACACTGAGTCACTATTATTAGCTATAATAGCTTATATAAGCCTTTTATGTACCATAGTATGTACTGTTTATTACAAATATAGGAAAATATTTTTTATACTAAGTAGGTACTTTGGTATAAGTAGTGGTAGTAGTAGCATACTAATCAAATCGTATAAAATTGGAGGTGTGTGTCCCGATATTTCATTTTGCAGCCAAAACTACGCATCGCAGACAAATAGTGATTGTATGTGACACATTACCACTGTCTGGATTGTTCTAGAAATTCCTGGAATGATCTAGAAAGTTCTAAAATGTATGCCTAGATTCTGATCGAATGAGAATATTCTAGAAAATTCCAGT
This sequence comes from Boloria selene, assembly GCA_905231865.2. Lineage (NCBI taxonomy): Eukaryota > Metazoa > Arthropoda > Insecta > Lepidoptera > Nymphalidae > Boloria > Boloria selene. The sequence goes on from HG993145.1 coordinate 2,970,282, forward strand.
ATTCACAGCTAGTAATATTATAAATACGAGTGTTTATTCTTAGTTTTTGCTCCTTTACGCCGTAACGGCTCAATGGATTAAAGTAAAATTCTAATAGCCTGAATTAACACATAGGCTATTTTATATCGCTGCACTTACCATGTATGGTACAGCTGTTATTAAGGAGTAAAAAATTTAAGGATTTATTATTATCCATATAATTTACTCTCATGCCCGAGTACAAAATAAATATAAGACCGAAAATTAATATAATAAACTTACATACATAGAAATTAATAAGCATACTTACTTAGCCATTACATTATTATTATTACTGATTGATTGATAAGGTTGTGAAAGTAAAAGTAACTGTCCACATGTTTTCTAGGTTGCCCATGAAATGGGAGAGTGCATTGTGTTGTTGAGAAATATAATATAATAGTTATACTAAACATAATAAATAATAATATAATGTATAAAAAACATTATCATAGAATCAAATAAAAAAGCTTGGTATTTCAATAGTAAGTTTAGCGATTAAATCAGTTTTAGTGAGAAATAATACAATTAATTTGCGTTTTATGAAGGTTGTTTGTATAAACAATATTGTTATTAACTTCGCTAAATTAACACATTGCGGATGACTGAACTTGAATGTGTACGAGAATATAATATACTCGTATATAACACATTATTAGTATTGGCTCATTAAATAGAAAGTTTCATTTTTTATTTACCGTATTTGCTTCAAGGGTTTATTATTGAACTATGATTTTATGGCACATAATTATAAGAAATAATATATAGGTATAGCCTAAAGGTAATTTTCCATTACACTAAGTTAGTATGTTCGATCAATCAATAGAAGAAACAAAATAATTTAATTCAGCATAAAAATTATTACAATTTCTTACTGAACGTCATGAATCCTTAACAAAATACAATACAATAAATATAATTTAGACTGAGGTCTAAACTTATGATTGAGATTTATATGTAGCTGGGAACCCCGCACTAAATAACTGTTTTAAAAACTGGCAACACTCACGCACTTCTCGCTCTTTCGTCGTGGACTGCCGCAAGTTTGAAGACGCATTCAAAACTTCATAATATATATCTATTTAAGATTTATCCTATATCAAAGTAAACCAAAGTAGAGGAAAACTAGAAAAATCAGTTCCCGGGAACAAGAACAAGAAAAGTGACACGCACAGGATTTACGAGTAAGATAGCAGTAACAGGTTAGTGCAATTTTGGTTTCCCAGCGCATAAAATACTTATAGTTATTACCTAGTAACTAGTAAGATAGATGAATTACGGAACGCTGCCGCCGGTTTGGTGCCATATTGTACAACTTATAGGAATTCATATAATTTTAAACAAAATAGTGTTAAATTTTAATTTTGTTATAATTATAATTGTGAAAATATACTAGGTATAATTGACGTTTTATATATGTGTTATACACGTAATTAAGCTGTTTAGTGAAGTTTATGTGCATATCATAAGCTAACTATTGGTATTTGTTTATTAAAATAATTTGTTGGAATTTACGTATAATCCGGCCGTGTTAAAGTGTTCGCCTTCAGGACTGTCATACTCGTAAGTTGCATTGTTTTAAATTTGTAATGTTAGTGCGTGTTATTTGGAAATGAATTTTGTTTACAATAAGTAGAATTTGGTTGAATTGTGTGTAAATAATAAACATGCCTAAAACTAAAGGAATAAAATATGATGATAGATATAGATAGATAAAAAAGAAGTTTGTTTTTTACGTATGCAAAATTTATATGAGTTAGCTATTAAAATAAAATCTAATGAAACGTCGAGTATTGATGAGTTCGTAGCAAGAGTATCGGAGGAGTCGGAAATAAAAACACAGTACGAAGCAGTCAGACAAATCATACTTTACTATTAATTAGAAAATTCAGATTACGTACCTACTTATGGGGAAATAACTAGTTTTGTTACAACTTATATGATTATTAATTATTATTGTTATTACTTATTTACCTTACCTTATATACCTAGAATTATATGCGTAAAACGCTTTTTAGATTCAATGTATATAAAACTCCTTCTCAGTACCTACTTTACAAGGTACGTCCAAAAATTATAAGATTTAAAACGCCTACAAGTTTTCTGCCATTTATCATATCATTTTTTTTCGATTTGAGCAAAGTTATAATGCGTTATAATATATATGGCTATATACCTATATGGCTAAGAGGGTGAAAAGTTTTGTTAATACACGTGTCATTTGCTATTAAAAGTTCCTATCTGTACAGGAAATAGAAAGGAATAGTAGATCATGTGTATCGCTACAATTGAACATGAATATGCCGACAAAATATTTCGAGCTATATTATTGGAAATATTTCTACAAAAATTGTGTAATCGCTCGTAGTTACATTGAACCTCACATATTATCGGTTTGATAGTGTTTATGGGAGGTCGTGACACCAACTTTTTAACAAAAGTTATCATGTTAAAATATTAGAATTACATTGTTTACGTTTACTTGTATTGGCATTAGGAAGAGATTAGATTTAAAAAAAAAAGATTATAAACGCATGGACGGAAGTAAGAATTAGTTCCCATCACTAAATCTGTAATCCATTACAGATTGGGGTTGTCAGTGTCGAAATATTTACATTGGAACAATATACTTTTTTGTGCCGCTCTTACCTACTAATATCCCATTTCGCAGAACACCCTGTTTACTCAACTATATTTCCGGTTTAACCTTTTTTGCGACTGTTTAACCAATTCATTTAAAAATAAACGTTTTCACACAGTTAATCTGCTAAACTGTTGAAAGAGCTCCAAAATTAAGGCTTTACATTTTAAAGATTTTCACACAGCAAATATGTACATTGTTTAATACGTAATATTTATAATGTTGATATCGTAAATTATATTTTCTTGGTATTTTTAGAATGGAAAAATACCGTTTCGCCAATACTCATGATTCATATAGACATTTGCATTTAATTTTACTAAAAGAAACGGTAGAAACATCTGTCTGAACTGCAGTAAATCGACGTTTACACGTAAAAATTCGCAGAAACAATTGACTCACCCCAAAAGGGTCTTAACAACAATGCGACTACTTAATCCTACTTAAAATTCAACAACAAAACTACGTAAAAACCAGTCCATGTTATTAAGGTGATACAAACATAAGATCAAGTTTAAAATTTTAAAATCTACATACGCATATTATATTTTTTACATGATCAAGCGGCACTAATTCTGCTTTTAGTTGGTTAAGATTCAAATGTCCATAAATAGTTAATAGCTTAAAAAAATAATATATGGGACCCTAATCTTGGTCGAGGCGCGTGCGCACCATGCGGGTGCTTTGCCAGCTATTGTATAATGACTTCATAATAATTGGGCAGTCATCCCAATGGAATAGTCCCGTATGAGGTTTTCAAAGTCCAAGGGTGAGAATGGATAATCATCCATTGAAAAAAAAACGACAATTTAGTTCAATATGGACAATTATTTTTGTATAATAATGTGCAATTAAAATAGAATCCGTGGTTTATGATTTATTGCAATAGAATATATAGGTTATTATAGATCTCAAAGTTCCTATTAGTAAAACACCCATATAACAATAATGAGAGTGGCTAATAACAACATTTATGCCTAAAAATAGTCTGCAAGTATTACTCTCCAAGTTCAGTTCCTCCATTCTATCTGAACACTGAATTTTATTCTAAAGAAAATATGTTCAACCCGCAATGATTATCGTTATCGTGTTTCGTAAAAAACGTAATTGTGACAGAATTTGGTAAGAATTAAAAAAAACAATAAATTAATATCCGAAAAGACAAAGGTAGAGAACATATTGTTAGTGTTCTTAGTATTCGGTGTTATCCAGGTTTTAATCGTTAAGTCAACTGTGACATGATAAAAAATTTTTGCTATCAATAAATCAACGTATCATATTTGTGTTGTAAACTCCACCGACCTGTAAATACAGATTATTCTGTAAAAGATTATTTATATTTAGTAATAAACATATTTACAAAAAATATTTCAGTATGTAAATATTTTTGTAAACACAGTATAAAAATGTGTATTTTTGTTCAGTCGTAAAAGCATTAGACATCACACATTGTACTGTAATGTAAGGTGGTTATAATTCATAGGGGCTGAATTTAATCACAACGATTGTCTATTTTAAATGAAACTATTAAATTTCGACTCCCAATGTTCAATTATTAAGAGAGGGCACGTTTTGAAATGATTGAATAAAAGTAAATAATTTAAGTTACATCTGCTTTCTAGGGTGTCACGGAAATTCGTGTTTTGTGGTCAGCCATTATAAAAATACCGACCAACAATAATGAAAGTTTAAAAAAATTATAAAATTAAATTGTTAAAACAAATTGTATCTCTTAAACCTAATGTATAACTGACATTGATGTTGCGTACTGTATTAAATACACCCTGACCCTTAACCTTTGGACTGCGGGTTTTTCGGGGAAATGCGATGACTCACAATTCTATTTCGTTGCGGAAAACTTTCAGGCTGGTTTTCCAGTGACCAATGAAACCCAATATCTACTCTGCTATACGAATATATTATTGCAATATATGTAAACTTCCCACTTCACGTTAAAAGTTCTAAAAGCAATGGCATATTTGTTTCCTATCTAAGATCATCGACAGTAGTTGGATAATCCTACAATACAAAATAATTGCAAACTTCCTGCTCGCTATAATAATATTGGTGATAAAATCTACGCACTGGCTCATTAAAGCATAATTAAAGCTATTAAAGTTGCAACCGAATGTGGCCTGAGTCATAGCCCCCATAAAAATTTGCAGACCAATGCGTTCCGCCACAATATGGTCATTTTATAATTTGCAACTAATTATATGGGACGAATAAAATGTGTCTGACGAAACAATGGATGTTTTAATAACCTCACATGCCGGTACAGGGGTCGATATCTGCTTCGATGGGGAAGTCACTTTTATTTATAGGTTTATCGAAATAATAAAAATGAATGCATTGCGATTGGATTTTGGACTGTGAATTTGAATTAAATGCATTTTTTTTAGATGATAAAGCAACTTTTACTATCATTCATATAAGATCACATAGACTGGTATGGTACCTGTATAATGTATATGTACAAACCTAATACTACGGGAGGTAGCGCTATAGTTGAGCAAGTCATTTCATACCGGCTGAAAATCACAACACTAATAGTTTTCCCCTTACCCATAACAACTCCGAACGTCAGCTGCTCAGGTAGTGGTGGAGGTAAGAGAGGCAGCATGAGAAAGTCATTGGAAAAAAATCTGCCCCAATGAATTTTATACCGCGTAAAAATGAATTATATGATTGTTTCCATCACATTTTTAAAGAAAATCATCGTCAGCTGTATTGACGGTGGGGGGTTATATGTCAGTCGCGTACATGAACCTCATAGAAATTTTCACAAAAAAAGTAATTTTATACCTTATGAAATTTATACATCCTAATTTTTATACTTTTAAAATAACAAAGACAATCGTCAGCTGCATTTATGATGGGGGAAAGACCGTCAGTCAGCGTGATAAACATTTCGCGAGGTCAATGCATTTGAGAGTTGCATAGTCTCTTTGAACAATAAACTGACGATCTTTACATCCACAAACAATTAGCTGACGACGACTTATGTTTCTTGAACAATCTACTTATCTTACGCTTAGAAATCAATAAGTATAGCACATATTAATCTAAAATCTAATGGCTCTCGCAAGTTTGTATGACAGTCCTTTATTTTTGGGGCTAAAGACTTTAAATTTCGCAGGGAGGTAGTTAATTGTTAGTAAACATCCACTAAGAACTAATTTTGTGACAGGGCCGGCTTAAGGAGGTCTAAGGGCTCTCGCAAGTTTTTACGAAATTCTTTCATTTTTTGTGTTACAAATTTAAATTTTGGCAGGGAGTTAGTTTATAGTCAGCAGATAACTTTTAAAATTATACAAATCAGACACTCTTCCACCACACAGCAAATATATTAAGAAAGTATAGCACAGCGAGCAATGAGGAGAGGACGGGAGACGTCCACATATTACTTATATAAAATAGAAAGCCGCGCGGCGCAGGAGTTACATATTAATTTCTGATTCTGAAATAGCTGGAGTAATTTTGAAGAAACTTTCAGTCAATCTACAGATCAACCCAGCGAGTGTTCGAATGAAGATTAGTAGCGAATAAGAAAATGAACGTGGAAGCCGCGGGTACTGCTAGTTTATTATAAATAACACCGCATTATAATTATTTATTTTGTGTCGGTTTAAAACTATATTATAATACTAGCAATTCCTGTTGGAATCCATACTCCGCCCGCGTTCTAATAACTATTAAAAATAGGGATTGTTGGGATGAAAATTTAGGGCTATGTTTATTTATAGGTATAACATATTTGGTCTAAAAATAAAAAATAGCCTATCTAATCTCACATCTACCAAATAAACACAAAAAAAATCGTAAAAATCGGTTAAGCCGTTTCGGGGGAGGTCAATAACAAACACTGGCATGAGATTTTTATATATTAGAATTTAGATGTTTTTTTAACAAACGAGTATTGAGTATATCTCTCGCACATTTCCGATATTGACAGAGTCAGATAGGTCATTGTTAGGGGTGAGGCCCACGGCCACGCCTCTGTTGTTGTTTTGAAGTTGTAAAACTTACCTATACAAATAAATAAAATTGTCTATTAAGTCTATTTGTAATACCAAAATAAAAACTATTTACTAAATTCAAATGAAATTTTATAAGATTTTATATTTCACTAGCTGATCCGGCATAATGTTAATAATCCTTTTTTAGTACAGAGTGCTTAAATAATTTAAATTATTTTATTAATATTAAAAATTAAAAATTAAATTATGACTATACTAATATTAAAAAAAATACTTTTTGTAACAACTTAAATATAAAAGTTAGACATATGCTGTCGTTGACTATTTTGTAGGCATATTCAAGCTCCACATCTGTTCTCTAGAACTCAAAAATATATCTTTCATAGTTAAGGTAGCGTTCGTAAGAAACGCTTTCATTCGACCGTTTTTTCTCCGATTCACTTTACAAAACGGACACCACGTAAAAGCCTTTTTATTTTTCGGTTTTTTATATAACCTATGACTCTTAGTAATAATGTGGCTTTCTATTGGTGAAAGAATTTTTAAAATCGGTTCAGTAGATCCCGAGATTACCCCTTACAATTTAACAAATACACAAACACACAAACTTTACTTCTTTATAATATTAGTATAGATGAAATTAATGTTTACAATTTTATTTCTGTCTGCCACTCTGTTTTTTAGCTAATCCCCAAAACAGCTGGACCAATTTTTACGGAATTTTCAATGTCCGATCATCTGCAGAATAGTTAAAATTCCTATACCTATATAGTTATCAGAACAATACGTAGTACATAGAGACGGACCCGAGCGAAGCTAGAGTAAGAGAGAGTATTATGCACAAGAAATTATAAATAAAGTTATTATTATATAATTCTTGTAATCTTAAAAACTATCAATCTAAGAATGCCAACGCGCAAGCAGTCACTGAATCAATCGAGTGTGCATGTAACTACAGCGTTTGTGCGTAATTCCAAGCCTAAGATAACTAGAATGTTAAAGAAACTTGAGTGGTCGCCAGCTGATTGTTTGTGGATGTAAAGATCGTGAGTTTATTTTCTAAAGAGACTATGCAACGCTCAAATGCATCGACCTCACGAAATGTTTATCACGCTGACTGACGGTCTTTCCCCCATCAAAAATGCAGCTGACGATTGTCTTTGTTATTTTAAAAGTATAAACATTAAGATGTATAAATTTCATAAGGTATAAAATTACTTTTTTTGTGAAAATTTCTATGAGGTTCATGCACGCGACTGACATATAACCCCCCACCGTCAATACAGCTGACGATGATTTTCTTTAAAAATGTGATGGAAACTATCATATAATTCATTTTGGCTCGGTATAAAATTCATCGGAGCACTTTTTTTTCCAATGACTTCTTCATGCTGTCCCTCTTAGTTCCACCGCTGGTGCGGCGACTGACGCTCACTTTACTGATCTCTGACCTCTAAACAACTGTTTGAAATAAAATTCATTCGGGATAAAATTCCTAGAAAAAATACAGCGCTACCTCCCGTAGTATAATTAAAATAAGTGAGTTTTCGATACCTCAAGCAATACGAGACAAGTCTCATTTTTTGAACTACTCATACAAAAACGTTACCCTGTTACTTCATGCAAATAATTAATTAAAAAATAAAGAAAATTAAGTACCTATATATATTCAATTTATAATATATACGAAAACTAATGTTATGAAACCCTAAAGACGCAATAACAACTACTGAGACTACTTCAAATATCATGAAATAACGTTAACAATAATCGATTGGTAAGGAAAACCAATATTATTAATGAGAGCACAGGGGTAAAAAAGTCCGTTAAACTGTTAGAGCGTCGACACTTCGGTATGGTGCGGCATAACAATAGAAGCGTATTTTTTACCAATGCGGCACATCATTTGTCATTGGGAGTACTAGAAGGGCGCCATAGGAATTAGAAATGACGGTGAGTAAAACAAAATGCAGGCTACAGCGATTTACAGTTCACTAACTTCTTGTCAAAAATAAAAACATTCACATTTATACCATACTAGCTAAATGGTAATGCTCGCCCACGTATGTACCTATTTTAATTTAGTCCACACCCACTGAAAATGGTCGTTTAAAACAGAAAGTTACGATGTACCTTTGTATCTACTTGACAGCGTAAAAATAGACCTGTTTTCAAATGAAAATTCCGTTCGCTTTTTTTCTTGATTGGCATCAATTACTTGCCTATTATAATTTTAAAAGATCATACTTGTCGCCTCGATAACCGTATTTTTAACATTCACCGCATAATATAACGATATTAATATATGATAAATGAAATTCTAAAAAAATATAATAAATACCTCATACTTTTTTATATTCATTAAAACCGCTACATCTTGTAATTTATACCAAATCCTATTTAGAACAGTCACCAACAGTCTGTAAGTAGAGGATTTTGCTAGTACCATACCCTATATTGATTAATGACTACGATTATGTGACAATCTGTATTAATGTTCGACTAAATATTCAAATAATACATTCACAATTGGTTTTGGTTATTGGTGGGCATAAAAACACCGTATAATTTCAGCTCTATGTAACCATTTGTCATGACAGTTCTAATGGGGGGATATTTTTGTTATCATTATAAAAACTTTTTTGTTTGTATATTGTAAGTATAAGGACAGACATACCTTTTTAAAATTGCTAAATCAATATTAAAATTGTTTTAGTTAATATAAAACAGTATAATCTTGCAGGAAAATACAATTTATATAAAAATATAGATATATTTTATGAGCCGTAGATAAATTTGCTTTAAATCCAAATAAAATCTATTTATCAATGAATATAACATGCACTACTATTACCGAATATAATTAACGGAGTAATAGTATAAGTTAAAAGATACAATATAATTGTGGAGCCAGACAGCGTTTATAAAAAGATAACAGTAATGAACATAAACAATATGAATAATAGATAGTCATCAACAAATAACAATAAGTAAGCAGACGGACTTCTTCTGTAGGTGTAACTCAGACGATAATTACGGAAGCACGTTGAACGTAAGACTTAAATGCAAATGCGTTACAGTTTCAACACATTACTTGAATGATTTGCACTTGAACTGTTCTAAGTAACGCTAGAGACCATAAACTACTTGCATGCATGATATACAGGTCGAGCAAAATTAACCTCTCGTTTCGAAATAATGGATGTAGAATCAAATGTATTATTTGCGATTGTCAGTGTTACATGGCCATATGTCTAGGCCTGCAGACGACAACTGTATTTTACGATAGGATGTAAAAATGATAGGTCATTAGTGCAAATATATATGTAATTAGAAAAACACTTTTTCGACAAGCATAACTTTAATAATTGTAATAAATAAGTCTAAAACTTATAATGGTGTTCGATTTTGTATTTTAAAATTTTACTCATATTGACTAATATTTACTTTTATGGTTAGTGGTGGAAGTCAGAGAGTCTATTACTCTCCGACTTCCACCAGTACCGAGAACACACTACGAGCAAAACTTCAGTTCCATGCTAAATGAAACTATATTTTCGGATTTTGTCGCGGATTTATTATGATTTTTGGTTCCCGACGTTTCGAATGCTTTACAGCAATCATGGTCACGGGAGAGACTAAGGTATTAGACGTCTCAGGGGGTTATATACTTGTTACAAACAGTGCCTACCCACAATTTTTTACAAATTAAAACGCCGGGGTAAGAAAAACACGTATTGACTATATGCACAATATTACTTTATTTAGTAACTTTATACAAACTGGCAGAGTTTCTGCTTACTTCAATTGATACAAAAGGAATGAATCGCAAAATTAACAATCTTGGTATTTAAACCCTCTATTTTGTGGTGGGGTGTGACGTCACTTCCCACTGACAGACAATCAATTGGCTTTGGCGTTGCTTGGCTATGGCATGGCGTCTTAGGGCTCAGCTACACAACATCATGTGGCGTTACAGTCGGCCATCCTGAAACAATTGCTCCCGCAATGGGAAGGGTGATTTATTAGCTTTCTAGAAGGTCAATGAGGTCTTCAGTTTCTAGCTGGTCATCAGAGCTGCTCGCGCTATCTGATACTAAAGCTACACTACGATAAGGTCGTAAAGAGTCGGCGGACACCAGCCCGGTAAAGTTTTTGTAGCCCCTTAATCCCTTTATGCTCCTAATTCTGTACCTATCGTTGCCGAGGACTTTAATTACAATATAGGGTCCTGAATATAAGTCATCTAGTTTAGTGTTAACCTTAGCAGCACTGCTTGTAGGCGCCTGCCTCCATAGAACCAAGTCCCCCTTTTTATAAATATGAGACATTTTGCGACTTTTGTCAAAGTTTCGTTTCATCTTGGCGGTGGCCCTATCAATGCGCGCACTGGCCTTTTCGCGCTTGGACTGAATAGACTCCGATACCTGGTCTGGTATAGCTACGTCACATACTGGTCTACCATCACGTGCAAACATTAAATCATATGGTTTAAAACCAGTGGTATCATTTAAAGTATTATTTATGCCCCAAATAACGTCGGGGAGGCAATTAGACCAGTTATTAGCTGCTTCACTAGGGTCAGTGGCGCGTAGAGCGTTGAGTATAGTTCTATTAGTGCGTTCAACTTGTCCATTAGCACGCGGACATGCAATTGAATTTAATGTATGTTTGAATTGTTTATCTAGCGCGAATTTCTTGAAATACCTACTTGTAAAAGCTTTACCATGATCTGTTACGACTCTATCCGGATAACCGAATAATGAAAATATTCTTCTGAGTATTCTTAATGTTTCTATTGAGTTAACCGTCCTAATAGGATCTGCGATTACAAATTTTGAAAACGCGTCTGTTATAACCAACATGTATTCATGACCTTTCTTAGTCCTACAGAATGGGCCTAAATGGTCTATATGGACCATTCTAAAAGGTTCTTTTGGCTTAGGGATCGGATGTAACATACCTTCCTTTTTACCATATTCTCCCTTACCATAAGCACAATGCAAACAAGAAGTAACATATTTTCGAATAAACCGCGTCATTTTAGGAAACCAAAATTCTTTTTTTATTAGATCTGTACAACGTTTCAATCCAACGTGTCCTATTTCATCGTGATGCATTTGAACGATTTTCCATCTAGCTGGCCCGGGCACAACGAGGCGATTGCCATTGAGCGTTTTTCTATACAATCGATTGTCCAAAATTACATAATTATTCACTATATCGGGTACTGCCGACTTACTGTTTAGTTGATCGATTAAGCTTTTCAATTTATTATCCTGATACTGAATCGTATAAAACCAATCCGTGATTTCGAGGCGATTAATATTTACTGCATCAATAGGATTTCTACTTAACGCGTCTACATGCTTCATTCGTTCGCCGGGTCTATATTCTACACTGATATCATATTCTTGTATTAACAACCACCACCTAGCGATACGCGGAATAATATCTCGTTTCGTGAGGGTAGCACGGACTGCAGTACAGTCAGTGATTATTTTCACGTGCTTACCTATAACATATACTCTGAATTTACGCAAAGATTCTACGACTGCAAGCGTCTCTAACTCATAGCTATGATACATAGTTTCCTCCCTAGATGTTACTCTGCTAAAATACATAACCGGACGCAAGGTACCGTCAAGTTGCTGCTGTAATAATATACCCGCTATTCCTAACTTACACGCATCGGTATGTATTTCTGTATTTAACGTAGAATCATATAAAGCTAAAACCGGTTTAGAACACAAACATTTCTTTAATTCATCGAAACTTTCGATTTGTCTATGGCTCCATAGCCACGGTACATTTTTCTTAGTCAACTCTGTTAAAGGGCGAGCGATAATCGCAAACTTATTTATAAATTTTCGAAAATAGCTACAAAGACCTATAAATTGACGAACTTCATGTACATTTTTAGGTGTAGGAAAATGTGAAACAGCAATCAACTTCGGCTCCGCGGGCTTAATGCCGTCATGAGAAATTTCATGTCCTAAATAAGTTACTTTATCATGTAAGAAAGAGCACTTTTTCATATTTAATTTTAAATTTTCCGATTGAAATTTTTGTAATACCGCCTCTAACATTTTCATACCAGAAATAAAGTCAATTGAGGGTAGTAGTAAATCATCTAAAAATGCAAGAATTTCATGACGTGAACTGTCACTCTCAGTACAACGGATCGAATTAACAATTTTGCTAACCAAACGCATAAAAACAGATGGCGCATTTGCTAAGCCAAATGGAACACGTAAGTATTCATATTGACCCTGAGGTGTAATAAAAGCAGTTTTGTGAGTGTCCTCGGGTGCGATTAGTAACTGATGATAACTTTGGGCCATATCAAGACTAGTAAAGTATTTCTTACCGGCTAACTTAGAAATGTGATCGTCAATGTTAGGTAGCGGATATCTGTCTTTTACGGTTATAGCATTAAGGGCACGGTAGTCAATACATAATCGACTGTCGCCGTTTTTTTTCTTGACTAAGATGACTGGAGAGGCATAATTTGATTCGGATTCTTTTATAATACCGGCATCTAATAATTCATGGACTTTAGAATTAACTATTTGTTGTTCAGTGTGCGATAATCTATATGGCTGACGATATATTGGTTGCTGCGTAGTGAGTTTTATTTTCATTTGTAATAGGTTAGTGCAACCAAGATCTTTTGTATTAATTGCAAAGGTATGTTTATATTGTATCAATAAATTTATTAAACTATTACGCTCGTTTTCATTTAAACTTCCCATATTAATATCGTGTATAGGTACACCGCCTATGTGGAATTCAGATATTTGGTTCACTGCAAGGACGGAGCCAGACGAATTTACATTACACATATTTAAAACACCTCTATTCGAACTTTTTTTCTTATTTAGCAAAGTATTAGGTAAGTTGAGTAACAATGGCTTGGCTTGACTCACCTGGCTAGGCTGGCTGGCTAACCCGTCACAGCTCTCTGCTCGAGCTAAAATCTCGCCCGCTTTCCAGTCAACATTAACGACTCCAGTGTTAACAACCTTTATGTAGCCCTCACCACCTCGGAGCAAGGTCGCTGGTAACATATAGGATACGCCTTGTAATTCATAGTGGCGTGGTGCTGTGCAGACGTCGTTGCCGGGCATATTACCCAGCACTTTAACTTTGATGATCGAGACACCGGGTGGCAGAGACTCCCTGTTTGAAGTCACAACTTTAAACTTGTTCACCTCTTCTACTATGTCAAACCCTTTTAAAGGATTAGGGTCAACTTTTAGCGTAACTGTCCCATTTGTTACTACAAGTGATACGTGATCAGCGTTTATAATTGGTTGTCCAATTAATAAATGAATATCTTGCATATCCATTTCAGTGACATGTGCAGTACATTGTACTTGAATGTTATCGATTTCTAAATCAAATTTTACTTCGCCGCGGCTAGTAAGTAAACCACCAGAAAAACCTTTTAGGATAGTATTTGTAGGCGAAACATTGAGTGACATAAGGGAAACAATTTGAGAATTTATAACATTTACTTGACTTCCCGTATCGATATAAGACTTGAGAAAAATGCCATTGACCTTCACAGTCTTTTTATAAATTTCGTTATAATTTTGCACTATTTTGATTTCCTTGGTGGTGGCATTCGATTCAGGGATAGGCTTAGGATGCGAAGTTAATATACTTGAACAGCGGGAGGCGATATGACCTTGTAGTCCGCACTTGAAACAAACTCGTTGATCAGGTAGTGTACAATTTCGTAAAATGTGACCTGTCTTCTTGCAACGTGGACAGGGATCGATTTCAGGGTTAATTTTCTTATCTGGGGTTGAGACCTGTTTAGTTTCCCTGATTGCTGCGCGTGCTTCAAAAGTTGGTGAGCGATAATCATCGAGAGCGCATAGAAAAGCCTCATACAGTTCATCTGGACGCTGACATTGGAACGCACGTGCATTTGGTTGTAATGAAATCGGTAATCCTCTGATTATGCACGAGACACTAGCGGCGTCAGATAAATTGCAGCGAAAACACATCCCGATTTTATCTTGATAATATTTTGTCATTGTTTCGTTCGGCATTTTTTTTCTTTGCATCATTTCTTCTAATAAAGCACTATAATCACGATGTTTGGGAAAAGCTCGTATCAATAAGTGTTTCCACTCCTCCCAAGTATAGTTATACTCATCGAGTCTGTTATACCACTTCCGAGCTTGTCCACGAAGTTTATCTTGTAGGTGAAAGGCTTTTACTTTATCGTCCCAGCCATGTATATCGCCTAACTGGTCAATCTTTTTCAACCACGTTGATACTGTGCAATCTTCTCCATCTGGGTCAAATTCTGGTATAAGGGACGCTGCACGATGACCTTTAAAATGGCCCAGTGGTAAGGCTTCTCCATTAAGGTCATGTATAGCCCTCTCAACTTCATTTTCTAGCAAGCACTTTAGTAATTTTCTTGCGGGCGGAGACGGATATTCTTCATCTTCGCTGGTATATTGTTCTTGCTCGCTCCAATCAGGTGGGCGGACTCCGTTGCCGATTTCGTTTGGGCGATTACGTTTCATTATACCACTTCTGAGTAAAACGCCGGGGTAAGAAAAACACGTATTGACTATATGCACAATATTACTTTATTTAGTAACTTTATACAAACTGGCAGAGTTTCTGCTTACTTCAATTGATACAAAAGGAATGAATCGCAAAATTAACAATCTTGGTATTTAAACCCTCTATTTTGTGGTGGGGTGTGACGTCACTTCCCACTGACAGACAATCAATTGGCTTTGGCGTTGCTTGGCTATGGCATGGCGTCTTAGGGCTCAGCTACACAACATCATGTGGCGTTACAGTATTCAAAATGATAGACTATAAAATTATACATTTCAATTCTATACTTTTAAGATTTTAAAATTTTAAATTATATTATAAATATGGCAATATTATTAACTTATTTTTAGCTACTATAATTATAATTATTATAATTTTCTAATATTTGTTAAAATAATATTAAGTAGTGTTGCTATTATTAAAATATGTATAATGTGTTATATTAAAATATAAATTATTAAAGCAATATTAAACTTTCATATATTATAAATTAAAGATTAATAGTTAAAAACAACTTGAGTTTTGATAATTATTTTAAGTTAAATATTAAGCAACACCACTGCAAACTAAATCATTTTTAAATTTGATAATATAATATTAAACAAATCTAACTATGCTCAATCCACATAGACCTCTTTAAGTTCTTTTGAATTATAACTTTTAAACTATAAAATGAGTTAATGTCATTTAGTATGTCAGTTGGTATGTCCGTCTGAAGTTATTATAGGGATTTGAGACTATATTAAAGAGTTAAATTGTTGTCAGTCTGAAGCTACTACCGGTTCGGAATGCAACTGATACTGAGAAGAACCGGCAAGAAACTCAGCTCTTGCTTTTTTCAAAATAATATGTTTACAATTTCAATATTATCAATATCAAAAATATATAAGTTTACTTAAGTTTACAATATTGCAATACAATAATTAATATATATAATTAATCCTCACTACTATCATTAAGATCTACACAGTATGAGCTAACTACATCTGGCTGTCTATTATGACTAATTTTATTAGATGATTTTATTATATTAATGACAGGATCCCAAGATGATGGTAGTACCCAGCCGTCCTCTCTATTAAAGTTAGGATGTTTTTTAATTTCAATTGCTTCGCGAATCATTCTTGGTCTATAACGAGTTTCTTTCGCGAGTATTTGAGGATTATCAAAGCGAATATAGTGGTTGGGGCGATCCTGACTATGTTTACAGACAGCAGATGTTGCATTGCGACGGTGTTTCACATCAGCTATGTGTTCTTTGATCCTGGTTCTAATGGATCTCTTTGTTTGGCCGATATAAGAGAGCCCACAGTCACAATCAAGCTTGTATACTCCTGCATCTTGGAGGGGTATATGGCACTTGACTGATGGTAAGAATTGACTAATTTTCTTGGGCGGCTTGAAGTATGTTTTGATAGAAGCACGCTTTAGGATGTAGCCAATCTTGTCAGTGACACCTCTCATGTAAGGCAGAACTGCAGGTACGCGCTCGACTGTGGCTGGTTTCACTCGTTCACTGTGACGCAGGCGTGGCACTTGCAGCTTGTTGTCTCGCAGAACCTGCTTGACATGTTGCAGTTCTCCCGCTAGGTGTTGCTCGTCACAGATCCCTTGTGCCCTCTGAAACAAAGATTTTCCCACGGTAGCTAACTGTGAAGGGTGGTGGTGAGATTCACCATTCAGGTACCTATCAGTATGGGTCTTCTTTCTATACACAGTATGACTCAAGGTGTTATCTAGTTTACGTTTAATTAAAACATCTAAGAAAGCTAATGTATTGTTCGATTCTAATTCCATTGTAAATTGTATTTTAGGATTTATAGAATTAAGGTGTTCTAAGAATACAGTTATTTTGTCAGTTGGTAATATTGTGAAAGTGTCATCTACATACCGCTTGTAGAACCGAGGGGTCACAGGTGATGTGCTCCAGACAGTCTCCTCGAAGTCCTCCATGAAGATGTCGGCTACAACGGGGGAGACTGGCGAACCCATGGCCACTCCATCCACTTGCTTGTAGAATTCATCATTCCACAGTAGATAGCCAGTTGTTAGGCAGTGTTTTAAAAGTTCAGTGTATTCAATAGGCATGTTGTTATCCATAAGTTTCTTAGATATTATTTCAATACAGTCCTCTACTGGTAGGCTCGTAAATAGAGACTGTACATCAAAGCTAACCATTGTTTCATTGTCCATGAGTTTAAGATGTTTCACTTCATTGACAAAATGGTAAGAGTCCCTTGTGAACGCTCTTGTTTGTCCTCTGAGTGGTGAGAGTACTTTTCCTACTAGTTTGGCCAATTTGTAAGTTGGTGAGTCAATTTGACTCACAATTGGGCGTAGGGGGGCGTTCGGCTTGTGTATTTTTGGAAGTCCATACAATTTAGGTGGTTTTGCACATGATGGAATGAGATCTTTAACATCAAGACTTAATGTGTCGGAGTATTTCATAATTAACTTCTTAGTGTTATTTAAAACAGTGGTTGTTGGGTCCGTTTTAACCTTTTTATATGTACTTTCGTCCGACAAAAGTTGTATTATTTTATTATTATAGTCCGATGTATCCATCACTACGGTTGCATTTCCCTTGTCTGCGCGAAGTACAGTGATATCAGACCTGTTGCGTAGGTTCTTCAACGCTAAATACTCTTGTTTATTGAGATTAGGTTTGGGCCTTGTACTACGACGTAACGAAGATGAAACATCTTGACGTATGGCCTCCATATCCTCAGATTTCATAGTATTTTTGGCCAGGGCATCTTCAACAGCGCAAATTATATGTTCATAGGGAATGCGCGTTGGTGTAACAGCAAAATTCAAACCTTTGTTTAGTACCTGAACGGTGGGATCATCCAACGGTTGTTTTGACAGATTGACAACTGCGTGAGGTCCGCACGAGTGTGTGTCTGTGGTAGACGGGCGCGTTCCGTTACACTCTTTGAATTTCTTTGTCTGTTTGATGTTCAATTTTTCAACGAGTTTTTGATATTTTAAAATGTGTTTAATTTTGCATTGGTTATATTTAGATGTTTCGCGCTTATTTAACGTCTCAATGCATTCGTTGAAATCATCTGGTGACAACACTGTCTTAACACCGTCGGACGCCTGTTCAATGTCCCGGTCGTTACTGCGTAGATCGCGGCGGTTTTGACGAATCACTGTCCGTAACAACTTAAAACTTGCCTGGTTAATGATCTTGGCGCTTCCTCGTATGTTCTTTTTGGTGGATATTTTTACACACGTAGGAATGAGACGATGATCACGACATCTCTTCAAGAATGTTAAGGATGTTAATAATCTTGCACGCTTTGTCTTCAGATCTTCTAACCGGCGTATTTTATTTGCGATTTCCAGTCCGTACTGGTTCACATAATACTTTCTTAGGTTTACGCGAATGTTTGACATTATAAATGAAACTATATTTTCGGATTGGAAATTTCGGACTGGAAATCGCAAATAAAATACGCCGGTTAGAAGATCTGAAGACAAAGCGTGCAAGATTATTAACATCCTTAACATTCTTGAAGAGATGTCGTGATCATCGTCTCATTCCTACGTGTGTAAAAATATCCACCAAAAAGAACATACGAGGAAGCGCCAAGATCATTAACCAGGCAAGTTTTAAGTTGTTACGGACAGTGATTCGTCAAAACCGCCGCGATCTACGCAGTAACGACCGGGACATTGAACAGGCGTCCGACGGTGTTAAGACAGTGTTGTCACCAGATGATTTCAACGAATGCATTGAGACGTTAAATAAGCGCGAAACATCTAAATATAACCAATGCAAAATTAAACACATTTTAAAATATCAAAAACTCGTTGAAAAATTGAACATCAAACAGACAAAGAAATTCAAAGAGTGTAACGGAACGCGCCCGTCTACCACAGACACACACTCGTGCGGACCTCACGCAGTTGTCAATCTGTCAAAACAACCGTTGGATGATCCCACCGTTCAGGTACTAAACAAAGGTTTGAATTTTGCTGTTACACCAACGCGCATTCCCTATGAACATATAATTTGCGCTGTTGAAGATGCCCTGGCCAAAAATACTATGAAATCTGAGGATATGGAGGCCATACGTCAAGATGTTTCATCTTCGTTACGTCGTAGTACAAGGCCCAAACCTAATCTCAATAAACAAGAGTATTTAGCGTTGAAGAACCTACGCAACAGGTCTGATATCACTGTACTTCGCGCAGACAAGGGAAATGCAACCGTAGTGATGGATACATCGGACTATAATAATAAAATAATACAACTTTTGTCGGACGAAAGTACATATAAAAAGGTTAAAACGGACCCAACAACCACTGTTTTAAATAACACTAAGAAGTTAATTATGAAATACTCCGACACATTAAGTCTTGATGTTAAAGATCTCATTCCATCATGTGCAAAACCACCTAAATTGTATGGACTTCCAAAAATACACAAGCCGAACGCCCCCCTACGCCCAATTGTGAGTCAAATTGACTCACCAACTTACAAATTGGCCAAACTAGTAGGAAAAGTACTCTCACCACTCAGAGGACAAACAAGAGCGTTCACAAGGGACTCTTACCATTTTGTCAATGAAGTGAAACATCTTAAACTCATGGACAATGAAACAATGGTTAGCTTTGATGTACAGTCTCTATTTACGAGCCTACCAGTAGAGGACTGTATTGAAATAATATCTAAGAAACTTATGGATAACAACATGCCTATTGAATACACTGAACTTTTAAAACACTGCCTAACAACTGGCTATCTACTGTGGAATGATGAATTCTACAAGCAAGTGGATGGAGTGGCCATGGGTTCGCCAGTCTCCCCCGTTGTAGCCGACATCTTCATGGAGGACTTCGAGGAGACTGTCTGGAGCACATCACCTGTGACCCCTCGGTTCTACAAGTGGTATGTAGATGACACTTTCACAATATTATCAACTGACAAAATAACTGTATTCTTAGAACACCTTAATTCTATAAATCCTAAAATACAATTTACAATGGAATTAGAATCGAACAATACATTAGCTTTCTTAGATGTTTTAATTAAACGTAAACTAGATAACACCTTGAGTCATACTGTGTATAGAAAGAAGACCCATACTGATAGGTACCTGAATGGTGAATCTCACCACCACCCTTCACAGTTAGCTACCGTGGGAAAATCTTTGTTTCAGAGGGCACAAGGGATCTGTGACGAGCAACACCTAGCGGGAGAACTGCAACATGTCAAGCAGGTTCTGCGAGACAACAAGCTGCAAGTGCCACGCCTGCGTCACAGTGAACGAGTGAAACCAGCCACAGTCGAGCGCGTACCTGCAGTTCTGCCTTACATGAGAGGTGTCACTGACAAGATTGGCTACATCCTAAAGCGTGCTTCTATCAAAACATACTTCAAGCCGCCCAAGAAAATTAGTCAATTCTTACCATCAGTCAAGTGCCATATACCCCTCCAAGATGCAGGAGTATACAAGCTTGATTGTGACTGTGGGCTCTCTTATATCGGCCAAACAAAGAGATCCATTAGAACCAGGATCAAAGAACACATAGCTGATGTGAAACACCGTCGCAATGCAACATCTGCTGTCTGTAAACATAGTCAGGATCGCCCCAACCACTATATTCGCTTTGATAATCCTCAAATACTCGCGAAAGAAACTCGTTATAGACCAAGAATGATTCGCGAAGCAATTGAAATTAAAAAACATCCTAACTTTAATAGAGAGGACGGCTGGGTACTACCATCATCTTGGGATCCTGTCATTAATATAATAAAATCATCTAATAAAATTAGTCATAATAGACAGCCAGATGTAGTTAGCTCATACTGTGTAGATCTTAATGATAGTAGTGAGGATTAATTATATATATTAATTATTGTATTGCAATATTGTAAACTTAAGTAAACTTATATATTTTTGATATTGATAATATTGAAATTGTAAACATATTATTTTGAAAAAAGCAAGAGCTGAGTTTCTTGCCGGTTCTTCTCAGTATCAGTTGCATTCCGAACCGGTAGTAGCTTCAGACTGACAACAATTTAACTCTTTAATATAGTCTCAAATCCCTATAATAACTTCAGACGGACATACCAACTGACATACTAAATGACATTAACTCATTTTATAGTTTAAAAGTTATAATTCAAAAGAACTTTAAGAGGTCTATGTGGATTGAGCATAGTTAGATTTGTTTAATATTATATTATCAAATTTAAAAATGATTTAGTTTGCAGTGGTGTTGCTTAATATTTAACTTAAAATAATTATCAAAACTCAAGTTGTTTTTAACTATTAATCTTTAATTTATAATATATGAAAGTTTAATATTGCTTTAATAATTTATATTTTAATATAACACATTATACATATTTTAATAATAGCAACACTACTTAATATTATTTTAACAAATATTAGAAAATTATAATAATTATAATTATAGTAGCTAAAAATAAGTTAATAATATTGCCATATTTATAATATAATTTAAAATTTTAAAATCTTAAAAGTATAGAATTGAAATGTATAATTTTATAGTCTATCATTTTGAATATTTGTAAAAAATTGTGGGTAGGCACTGTTTGTAACAAGTATATAACCCCCTGAGACGTCTAATACCTTAGTCTCTCCCGTGACCATGATTGCTGTAAAGCATTCGAAACGTCGGGAACCAAAAATCATAATAAATCCGCGACAAAATCCGAAAATATAGTTTCATTTATAATGTCAAACATTCGCGTAAACCTAAGAAAGTATTCCATGCTAAAGTTTTATTTATTTCAAACCACCAAATAAAATCAAACAGTTTGTAGCTTAAGCCTCGATCTAAAAATAGTTATATAGAGCATAAATCATACCAGGTTGTCGTTACCGCCGTTGATTCGAAGGAAGATAGTAACATCGCCCGTGCTATATATTTAGCGGTGCTCTTTCAACTGAACCTGTACCACGATAATGTAGACATTATAGGTACTTGTCGAAGCCGAAGAGAACTTACATACAAATAAAATCTACCGCTTAACTTTACAAACGGTTTTAGCAAAATAATTTCTAGACGGCAGGCAAAATGCATGGTGATTTTTTTCATTTATCTAAAAATTGACGCCGTCAGATCTTTTTTTTACATCGAATGGATACTTATTTAATATTTTTAATATTTAAACTTAAAATTAATAAAAAATGATAAAAGCAAGCAAGCATTAGAATACACCAAAACACTAAAGCCATAGTGCGGGTTTACGGGACTTTGATTTACGAACTGCATTTGTACTATCGTTTAATATAATGTTTGTGTTGGCGTGTGTCGTAAATATTGCGATGCAAAGACGTATAGCCGACGTTAACTAACACGCCGTAAATGAAACCGTTTATTCTGTTTCCGGTTTGCTGTATGTTTAATCGTCACATTATGTTGATTTTATAATGCAAGTGCTTTTAATTATAAAAGGTAATAAAATAAATGAAAATAGCTTTACACCACGATATTTACGAGGCAGAGAGAGCAAATAAAATGAAGGCTTATGAGCAGCATAGAATAATATGAATTCCCTCGGGCGAATCTGGGGCGAGCCGCTTGTAGTATATATACAGGTACATGTAAATAAAGCAAACTGAATACTTAATGACATTTTTATACACAGGTATATAAATGATGTATATAATATAGATAAATTGGTTTATTTAACGTTTAACTTAATATTTACCTAGCAGTTGATCAAAAATCTCGGAGGCAATTAAGGGAATTGTGGGAGCTTTAATAATAAACGTAATGCTCGATTTCAAAGAAATTGCCAATATAATAGGTAAATATTAAGGGATAAAGGGAACACTACGATATCAAACATCACAAAATACTCAAACAAATATATTTGTAACAAAAAAGTTATAGACGTAATAGCAATGCCGCGACTCCGCCTGCGTTCTAATCACAAATAAAAATAGGGATTGGTGGTAGAAGAATGAAAATTTAGAGTTATAACTAGTTTTGATGCCAAATCCTATTAGCCTATTCTCAGATCTACCAATTACACGAAAAAAATCATAAAAGTCGGTCAAGCGGTTCCGGAAGAGTTCGATAACAAACACTAAAACACGAGATTTTTATAAATATATTTTAGAATTAACAGTTTATCCTTTAAGAATATATATACCTATATAGTGGTCTATATTTACAGCACCTCTATTATCATATGCGAATCATTTCCAACATGATAGCCACTTATCGTACGGTGAAAGAAAACATTATTGGGTAACTTGCGAGTCTGACTGAACCTTGAAGTTTTTAAAATATATGTGTTAACTTTGGTCTGGTTCCATAAGTATGGAAGTCCTATCAGAGGCACGTTGAAAATGGCTGAAGGCATTATTCAATGTGATACCAATTTCAAACTAATTAAAGTTCTTAGGTAGAGGAAAAATAACAAAAATATTTAGTTAATATAAAATCATCATAAAAGACTCGCAGTTAAAAAAATCCTAAAACAAGTACACGTTCCTCTTGGGAAGGACACATAAGATAAGCGTCAATGTATAGAACATATTATTCAAATTATATATTTTTCCTTTATTCCAACGCGACGTTTTAATGAGCATATTGGTTTTCCCGTCATTCTATTGATAATAAGTAATTATAAGTCACAAATAATACTACACGAACAAATTGGCAAAAAATAACGTTATTAATCTAAAGCAAAAATATGTAATAACTAGCTGCGCCCCGCGGTTTCACCCACGTAGTTGCCGTTCCCGTGGGATTACAGGGATAAAAAGTAGCCTATGTCCTTTCTGAAGGTCTTCTCTATCTGTGTACCAAATTTCATCGAATTCGGTTCAGCGGTTTAGGCGTGAAAGCGTAACAGACAGACAGACAGAGTTACTTTCGCATTTATAATATTAGTTAGTATATAGTTAGTATAATATTAGTTAGGATTTGTATTATGCAAGCGACCCTTGTTTGCTTGGGTCCGGCCCAGGTAGGTTGTAACGGTTAGTGATTCCTGTAGAGTAGAAACAGTTCGGAACTTTTATATTTTCCATGTTATTCGAGCTTTTCCCTGTTTTTTATACCTAAACTCCCCAGACATACCCCACACATACCCCCAAAACAATAAAATATTATTAAAATAATTATAAAGGTTAAAATTTCTAATAATAATAGAATACCTATATAAAAATCAAAACTTTTAGGGGCATATTAGTTAGAAAGTTGTTGAACTTCTCTCATATAGAAGTATGCAAGTCTAGACCGGATGAAGGACAATTAATTGTCTGACAAACTTTACTTAAGTACTGAGTTGAAGGAGTCACGAATGTCGCATTGTTAAAACTAATCCAATGACATCGTTAGGAGTGGAGAGGTTGAAAAGAAAATTTTATCACAGCTTGTTGCAGTCTTACTTTGTCTAATAAGAATTGCTTATATAAAAATATGCTTATATTTGCTTATATATAATAATTAAGTATATCATTAACTAGAATTTATAACGGAGTATATTTGCTGAAAATGAAAAAAAATAAAATAACAAACAAATAAAATGTACTGCATTAGAATCTAGAAACATAAACATATATTATATGTACATTATACCAAACATTTCCATTACTGAAAATATGTTCAATCCAACCTTTTATAATCTGATTCTAATATTGAATGCGGAGCCATTATCGATAATATCAGGGCGAAATTGCCTTACGAACTCCGATAATCATGCTTGAACGGTTAATTGAAGAGGAATGTACCAAATGTTGTAGCATAAAATATAAGTAAACTTTTAAGTTATTTTTATTTACTCAAAATCATAAATTATTTTATTTAATAGTGTTTATTGACTCGATATAAAAATGATATAATCAAACAAGCCAAGAGGAAAACTAGGGTCAAATATAATGCTTAACTTATAATACTCAAAGGCATTCACCTACGTCAACATCTATCAGATACGTGTTAGAAATAAAAATCACTGTGTCATATTGTTGAAAGCAAATATTATAGTTAATTCCGCCCACGTCACGGGACGCGGCTGTATCCGTCACCCTGCCTATTTTAGGGTGCGTACAATTTCGTGGGACAGATATTAGATCCGTAAATTGCTCTTATTATCTTTCGTGACTGGGGTGACCAAAGGGACATTGGGTATAAAGAATTTTTAGATAAGTAGGTAGGTACTAAATTATCCGTTATTACCCACAAATTCATACCAATTATGAATGAAATATCGTTATATCACACACAAAATTAGCTTCATATATTCTCGACAATTTTTGGACTTACCAAAGACACCCTGTACACTGTACTCAATAGTATGTCATGTTATTATGTACAAAGTTACGCTTTGTCTCCCAAATTTATTGCAGATTTTCATTATAAACTTAATATGAGTGTACCTTTTTAGTTAAGTGTAAGGAAAATTGAATTTCGCTCCCCAGACACAACGACATGGTCACCACAATCACCCTCCTCATGCATCTGTTATCAGTAATGGACATCGCAGCGCCGTCTAATAGCTTTATTGACCCTCCTGCGTTGCTTTTCCTATTTAAGCTTGTAAAATAACTTTTTAATATGGATATTTAATGATATAATAATTTGAGGTAATAATAGGATTAGAGGTTGATGAAAAATTAAAAAATACAACTCTTTTATTCTGTTCCTATCAGTTACACTGATTGCGTATTTATTGAAAAACCTAACCTAAATTTATAGGCAGAATTAACCTATTTTCATTTTGTATTACATTCTATTGAA
Organism: Boloria selene; assembly: GCA_905231865.2. Lineage (NCBI taxonomy): Eukaryota > Metazoa > Arthropoda > Insecta > Lepidoptera > Nymphalidae > Boloria > Boloria selene. The sequence continues at coordinate 2,996,253 of HG993145.1, forward strand.
ACAACTTTAAAAATTCTAGTTCATAAACATTTTTTTGTGATAGTACAGAAAGACAAGCATTTCCGTTTTATAAAACAAATTTGTTTCTCATTTCCTCAAACATCTCCGACATTTGTTAACAAAACCTATTCAAACTTCACAAAATGTCTAAAGTTTAGATTATCAATTATATTTATATCCTGTAAACATTTCACACGTACATATTCCGCCCAACGCAACGAGATCTAATGCACGAACAATTTCCCGCCTAGCAAGACGCGGCCCACTGACCGAGTTGCGGCGCCGGCGCCCGCGCATGTCGTAACATCACGTGCGCTATAATTAAGGCTATTTACAGGCTGAACAAATAAATTAAAAATGTTTCATTCGCTTTTAATTTCAGTTTCAGATAAAGATTCGTAGAGGGAGAAATTCATAATAAGTTATTAATTTGCTAATATCAAAAAAAATAATTAAATATTACACCTAATATTTGTAGGCATTATAACTACTCGTAAATATAAATCGTAAATGATATGTGCAAAGACAGTGGTAGCCCAGCGGTAACGCGTCGCTTGGATAACCGAGTGATGCGGGTTCAAATCCGGGTCTCGCACCTCTGATATTTTCATGTGCGAATCATTTCTATCATGATTACCACTTGTCTTACGGTGAAGGAAAACATCGTGAGGAAACCTGCATGTCTGAGAAAACCTAACAAGTTTTCGAAAGGCATGTGAAGTCCGCCAACTCGCACTAGGCCAGCGCGGTGGACTATGGCCTGATCCCCCTCGTACTGAGGGAGGCCCGTGCCCAGCAGTGGGACGTTAAAAAGGGCTGATGATGATGATGATGATGATGATGTGCAAAATATAGAAGGAAATAAGTAAATTCCACAATCCATATCTAGGTAAAGCCCAGTCTGAACGTAAATATTACTTAATAACATTGTTTAATATTTAATGAATACAATTATTTTTAAATATTTTGAACACAGTATTATTAAAATAAATATATTTAATAGTACCTAATCGGTATCATGAGGAAAATTATGCGAATTATATGTATATTACACGCTCACAATTATTCAATGTAGGCACGATAGCTATAGCTGGTGTATTTTGTGAGTCATATGATAAGGGCCCTAGATAATTAATTAATAAGTGTAAAACTTTAGTACTGAATCACAGATTTTGAAATATTCGCGCACATAGTGAGAACGTACTCATGCTTTCATCCATAATTAAATAAATAGTTTATTCATTAATGTATAATTTAGGTACCTACTTACTATCTATACTTCTATATCTATACTAATACTAATACTAATAATACTAATATACTAATATACTAATCTATACTAATATTATAAAGAAGTAAAGTTTGTTTATTTGTTAAATTGTAAGGGGTAATCTCGGGATCTACTGAACCGATTTTAAAAATTCTTTCACCAATAGAAAGCCACTTTATTGCCGAGTGTCATAGGTTATATAAAAAACCGAAAAATGAAAAGCCTTTTACGGGGTAGTCCGTTTTGCAAAGTGAATCGGAGAAAAAACGGTCGAATGAAAGCTTTTCTTACGAACGCTGCCTTAACTATGAAAGATATATTTTTGAGTTCTAGAGAAAAGATGTGGAGCTTAAAAATGCCTACAAAAAAGTCAACGACAGCATATGTCTAACTTAAACACTCTGTACTAAAAAAGGATTATTAACATTATGCCCAACGAAGTGCGCACGGGTCAGCTAGTACATAATAAAAGTTATATTCCTTCCTCTTGAATAATTATTTTAGAGGAAATTGTATGTATATTGATAAGCCCTTTTCAAATGTATATTTAATTAATTAAATTAATTTGATACGATGCGACGTTACATACTCGTATGACCAATGATTATATTCTTGATACCTGAACATAAATTTTCCATAATTTCTTCCTCTATCCAATAAAATAATATATCGCATACGATAAAAAGTGTAATTTTACTCTAAAGTAAACATTTTGAATAACATCATTAGTACCTAGTTCTTTCCGGTACGTAAGATCTGTATAACTGCAGTGTAACATGGCAGAATGCCAAAAACATAGGAAGAGTACTTAGCTGCTAATAGCCACTCACCAGACTTGCAATTTTATGACAAATGTAAATCTGGGTGCATTAATATGATATATTACTAAATGATCATCCATCCTTGTCGTCGAAGTGGAACGTACATTTCGGAAACATGACACAATAAGGCTGTTTATAATTTAATATTATATGAAAGGTTATATACCAGCTATATTTAAGTATTTAAAAATAGATTGTGCTAGAAACTGCTTATATTATGTACAATGTACATTTCAGACATCCGAAAAATTTAAAGTTTTATCACGATAAGCTTAACAAACTTTAACAGTAGTAAATTTATAACGTAATAGAATTATATCGACCATCTCGCTGTAACAAAGCTGTTGCTGAAACTAATCCGTTAAAAATAGAAACATATGTAGTATACTATTATATCTGTAGTTAGGTAGTATTAATGTAGACTTAAGTAACTGTATGGGTACTGTTAAGTTCATTACTCAAATACAGTACAGATACATAATGTATTGAGGGTTTGTTTAGAAACTATGACATGGCATTCAATATGCGTACGCGACGCGGGGCGCCCGCATGGTAGGAAATACCAACTTAAATTACCCGCACTAAATAATAACTCCGCTTTCTTTTTAATTATAATTCATAAGTTCTTTCCCCGTTATTTAAGGAAAACAAAAACAAATAATTAAGCTCTGAATCACTACATAGTATAAAACAAAGTCGCCTTTTCTGTCCCTATATCCCTATGTGCGCTTAAATCTTTAAAACTACGCAACGGATTTTGATGCGGTTTTTTCCAATAGATAGAGTGATTCAAGAGGAAGGTTTATATGTATAACTAGCGGATCCCGCGGCTTTGCCTGTGCTAAGTCTAGGGAAGAGCCCGAGCGAAGCGAGGGCGAGTCGCTAGTATGTAATAATCAATAAAATATAAATACAATATAGCCAGCCAAAGGATAAATTATTTCAACAATGTATATTGTTATTTTTTTACATAACCTTAATTAGTGCAAAACAATTATCTTACAGAGAATTCCAACCAATAATCATGTAATCAACAGGATGTTGAAACATTTTCAGTACCTACGTTTTAGTCACTTAATTTAAGCATTTAATGTATCATGCGAAGAGTGTAGACAAGACAAGACATTCTATTAGAGTCAGAGCAAATAGAATAATTATATTATGTTATCTACAAAAAGTGTTTTAAATTATAAAAAAAAACAACAGTTTTTTATGTATTTAAATTTTCTATTTGCAATATAGATTATACAAAAATTAATCTATAATCGATATACAGTCATACTTGTCTAAAGAGGTCTATTATAGACGGCGGTGTCTATCGTCGCAGACAAACTATTCCAGGCACTTGCCAGAAAGACTAGGCTATTTTGAGAGCGTCAAGCAAGTGACATTTGCACACATGCAACAAAGTCTTTTACGATGTCACTCTCTCCGCATCGATATGTTTAATAGTGTATCTAGTAGTTTCTGACGCCAAGAACTTACGAACTAATTTCTAATACTCAACTTTCACATTGAAATTATTTTCTGATGACAGTTACAAGAGTATAAGATATTTCAGTTGAAAATATTATTGTCGAAGCAATATTAGGTAACATTGTTTTCACTTTCATCATAATGACCTGTAAATATTGGCAAGTCAATCAACTTAATTAAATGGTGTGATAAGAACCAACTAAAGCGCTCAATCAAAAACCTTTTGTTAATTAATAAACAGCGTTAAGCCTTTACGCCCCCAGACGAGAATACAAGCCAAAAAGAAATTTCAAATTAAAGTATATTTGAGTAAACACTCAGTAAGTAATTACCAGCTCAGCTGATTATTCGTTGTGTTTTATCTTAAGATGTTATATAAATTAATCATAATTTATTTAAATACGGATATATTAAAAAATTTTTGTACGATTCTTTGAAACGATGCCATATATCATCTTTTCACATTAACCTATTCTAAAACAATACCAGTGATTGTTTATACAACGGAAAAACGTTTTGGTAGCCTTGAATAATATACATTACGTGAAACTGGCACAATTTCTATATATATAAACCACAAGTGGCATTGAGACAGGATAATTTCTGGGTCCATTCATTTTGATGCGAATAAAAATGATACAAATGATCGTAACTCTGTCAGACAGTTGCTTCGAAAGAAATATAATGGGCGTTCTGTTTTAATGTTCACACGACAACCACACGCTGATGATATGCTCGCGGTTTAAAGAGAATATGAAATTATGCTTAATTTTTAACTAGATAATTATATATAATTAATGATACTATTATAATTAAGATTATAGTTTAAACACGACAAGTCATTATTATCGTGGCTGTTAATAAACAAATTGCTACATTATTTCATATTATAATTGGGGACTAAGACAAAATACCATATTTGCTATTTTTTTATCGGTATAAAAGATTCTCGGCGTAATAGACAATATATGACGAACAGCTTAACCCATTTTAATGATACTTTTACTGCGCTTTCTAGAGACAATAAAATAAGCTCTCGATTGCAATTCGATAATTTCATATGCAAAGTCCCTACATCATAAATTATAAGTAACGAGCAAAAGCTCGTTTTTAGAGAAATATTTTAACCACACTAGGACCCAGAAACTCCGGAAATAGGAGAAAATTAACAATTTCTATTACATTTCTATACAACTATATAAAATGAAGTTTTAGTAAAAGATTATAATCTTTCAAATATTATTTTTTACAAAAATTATCTATTATCCATGTAATAGTAAAAAGTCTATCAGTGGGCGTTACGAAGTCGTGAGTCAGCCGGTTATTCCTGACATCCTGGCACAATTACGATCTGCAGTTAAGGAGAGACACATCCAAATAAAACTAGACATTATACAAAACTTGATAATATACATACATATTTACTTCTATATTGAATATTTTTTACAATACAATATTTATAGTTAATGTTAAATTTTATGATTACTACTGACCAAAATTAAATGTTTTTAATGAATAAGCTATTGAACGTGTAATTAAAATTAATGATTAACTTAATCGGTTCCACAAAGCGACGCTATGGCTTAAACAATAAAACTTCATTCGTTCTATTTATAACTACGTTTTATCGGAGTAAGGGTCGGTCTCTGATGAGCAGTTAACGTTGAAATGCTATCTTACTATTGGATATACCATAAAAAAATCGTAAAATATAAATTACACGATGTAAGCCAGTGGAATGATACACTATATATTGATTATGACGAAAGTTTCCAAGTTAACACAAGAGAACTAGACAATAATGTGGAGTCGTAAACTTCGTTGATTACAAACTGCATTAACTAGACGTCTTCATTTCCTTAGCAAATGAAGTACCTACTCGATAATTATTAATAAAAGAAGGAATTAACTTTGTAGTATCTTTTATCTTATCAGTTTTTTATTAAAATGCTAATCAAACAATATTTCTTTAGGAACCAAGGTTAGTAAAGACAATAATTATTATTAATGATTTGTTTCAAATTAATATAAGTATAATTAAAGTTAATTTAACAATATTAGCAATATAAAAACAAAACTTAATGATTACTTAATAACGTATAAACGTCTGCCCCTTAACAACACAGCACGTGGGACGAACGGAGACTATTAACTCTTTTATTTAGAGCAAAACCAGTGGAATGCGGAATATAAAGATAAATTGGGAAATTCTTCTTAGCGACAAGAAAATACAGGAAACGTCCTAAATAGGTTATCACTTACATGTGAATCAATTACACTTTACACGCGATTTTTTGTTTGTAGAACCTTAACAAATTGTTTAAATATTCATATATCAAATCAGTATGATCATTTAATAATTATGTATTAGTTTTATAAAACGTATTTATCTTATTACAAATGCAAGTTTAAATCACAATGACACTATTATTATGAATGCGTAACAGTCTTTTATATGCACCTATCCTAATCCAAATATTTAAACGATTATCGGTTTTTTCAACCAAAAACCATTGGTTGAAAATGTGATATACAAACAGTATTAGATTTCAATCTAAATTAATACTCGTGCAGACAAGACGTATAGATATGGTGCTAGACGAAGCTAATTTATTCTAGTATATTAGCGCGTTCAACCAAACAAACAAACTCAGATTTATAATATTAGTATAGATTTACACTATAAGAAACCTCTATTATGATGCTATGATGTAAGCGTTTATTCAATTATTCGCCAAATCAAATGGGGAAAACCTATGAAGAATTGAAATCTTGAAATGAAAGTAATTAAAATACTATTCTATTATTGGCGAAAAATCTAGCTCAGTTTTTAGAGGTCCTACTTGTTGTACCAGCAGTTGCGAATTTGAGACTCGTTAAGGGTATTAATTTGTGTGATGAGCATGAATGTTGGACTCTAGTCTTGGATGTTATAATACGTACTAGCGACTCACCTTCGCTTTGCTTGAGCTCGTGCCCTAGATTGTATACAAAAACTTGACAAATTATATACTTAAGCTTTCCTCGAAAACACTCTATCCATTGGTGAAAACAGCATGAAAATCGGTGCAGTAATTTTTGAGTTAATAGCGAACAGACAGAAGGACAGACGCACTTTTTTTATAATAAGTAGTGATGTAATTTATAAAAGTAAAAGTTATACATATATGTATAGGGAATCAATTATCTGGTATCCATAACACAGGCCTTGTAAATTACCATGGAACTAAATATTGCAGTATGATAATGTCAAAATATATTCATTACTTTAATTATTTTATTTATTAGTGCGAATGCATTTTCTAAGAATTTCAATATCTTTAAGAATTATATCGAGATGGATCCATAAAAATCGCAACTAGTGTTTAAAGCATTACCAATTATTATTTACGATTATTTATTGAGTAAAAAAATAATCAAGATTTATTTATATTGCTAGCGCTGTACTAAATTAAGTAAGTAGAAAAAAACAAAGAGATGTAATTGCCGTTCATGCTGAATATAAAATTATTGCTATGATATAAAAGTTTTATTATAATAGGTATTATATATAGATTGTTTAATATTATAAATTTTAATACTCTGATACAGTTCATGTTAGTTTAGTAGACGCTGCATTCTTTTAGTTCTATTAGAAATGAGTAGCTTTTGTATCGCTCGTATCACGCTGCTAATGGCCTTCTTTAACTTAACTTGTTTTGTTAACATGTAAAGTAAAGTAACTTAATTTCTTAAAAATAACTTCAAATGCACAAGTGAAGAGTGTTTAATATTAAGATAAACTATAAAGTGCAGCGCGATACTAGTGTCACCCGCCATATACACGGGACGTACTAAATCTAAACGACGCTGCTCTAAAGATATCTCCGGGGCCGTAAAAATTATGAATAATGTCTCATAGAGATACAGTTACAGGCTAAGGGATAACATTAACCGTGTGATAATTTATGAACCCGACGAGATTAATTCGTGTGTAGTCTATAATTTATTATGTAAACTACCTAACATTAATAACTTTAACGACAACAATAATAAGTAACGAGTAAGTAATTTTAAGAATTTAATGCAAGTGAAATTAAAGTAAATCGTAAAAAAAGCTCTGCAAAAACTTTAATCTTATTCAGAAAAAGATAATATTATCATAATTTCATTATATAAATCACAATCTAATTTAAAAACTTCAAAAGTTTCGACAAAGTTAGATTCTAAACGACTTATACTGGCGTCTATTCTTTACCCGCTTATTTGTAAAACCAGCCGTGAACGATAAATCGAAGGAATGATTTGGAGCGTAAATTCAAAAAATGAAAATGCTGTAATATCTTACCTAATTTATATTTTACCATCATAAATTATTGAGATCTTAGAAGTTCTTTAGGAATCTGTACTTTTTAATAGTAATCCAGTGGCTTGTAGGTTTATTCAGATTTAATGAAAAAACCCAGTAACCGAACAACCCTTTAAATTATATTTATAATATAATATTATACAACATACATACAATAATATAAAATACTGTAAAAACAATTATTAGCAATGTTGCAGTATAATAGAACTGATAAAGTTTCTCACTACTTTCTTCTTCGATTCACAAAGGAAAGGTATATCATTATATTACCTCTTAAAGTACCTATGTAGATATATAAATAATTAATTTAGCTAAAAGATTTTATTCTATAAAGAAATCGTTTGTCTTAAGCTACAAAAAGTTGAGTAAGAAATCTAGTAGGTAGAGATACTTCTAAAACTTGGAAACTCTTAGATTATTTACTAGAATAAACAATATATTAAGATAAAAAAGACTGTATGTACCTAAAAATACACTAAATCAAACAGAGGAAACAAAAAAAAACAACTGAAACACAAGTAGTTCAGACTACTACAATATATTAGACATACACGATAGGCTCCATTACTGCGACACTCCGCTACAAATCACTAGAAAATTGTCGCGTTAGCTTTTCATTGTGCCTTGCGTAATCTGCTACGTTACGTAAATATTATCTATTGTTCAAATAATCGTAAACAAGATGTACCTACTTGCAATATGGCAAAACAAAGTCCTGGCTAAATATGATATTATTGCAGGCAATTTATTGTAAATTTTGCAACCGCTAACTGCTATTATATAAAAATATCTGACTCCACACATACTGAGGATTGCAATTACTCACATTACGCATTTTGTCAATTTAAATTAACAAATATTACTTAGAAAGCAACTTTATTAAGTTATAATAGTAATAATAAAACGGTCAAGTATATACTCACATCTTTTTTTGCCCATGGTTAATGAGTTATTTTCTTATCGACCTGAATGTAAAATACAAGCGTCGTAAATTCATTCAAATTAATTATTATTTAAATAATACAATCTCCTTTTAACCGTAAATTTTTAATTAAACCTGCTCGTAAATAATTCTGATAAGAAGAAGGTATTTTATTTAGTGTTTATATTTGTTAATGAAACTGTTAAATAATATTCATTTCTTGTTCATTCAGTAGGATGGTTAAAGCCTCCATTAAGAATGCCTTTATCACCGTTTACATTTTTTTTATACTAGACATATGAGCAAGTTATAAAACTACGTTAAGCGTCAGAACACTTCTACTTTAATTTAAATTGGAAGCATTATAGTATTATATTAATGATTATATAATAATAAATATAATCAGAAGTATCATTAATTGATATTAATTCAAATCTTATGATCTAAATGAACCTATTAGGAATTGCATTACGATAATATAAATCAAAAACTTTTAACATATATTCTTTATCTTTATCCATTACTATTAAACTGTCATCAGTTATCAGACATCTATTAGTTTATGTTCATTCTCTACATACTTACCAATAATAAAATTAATTAACTAATATGAAACTTAAGAACAAGGTATTTGTAAAAGTAGCCGCAACCAGTACACAATTACAATACTCTTGTAATTTCCAACCAGTAGGTACAAGTTACAGCGATTTTCTAGTCGTAAAGAAAGTTTAAGAAATTACTCTCGCATATTTTATTTCTTCGGTAAATATACATATTTCATTCGATGGACCAAAGTATAATATATACTTAAATTATTAATTTACTTAAATCACAAGTATGAAAACTTTCATTAAAATTAACTTTTATGTAATGTTTAAGTGTTTCATGTTACTACGATCTTTTTGTGGCTTCTCTTATTTATTTAAATATTATATGCAATTGTTTTTCTTTATTTTGTAACAAATGCTAAATATAGAACTTTCTTCAATTACTGATACTTCTCACTAGAACGTTCGTTATTCTTTATAATTTTTTACAACGTTATAATGTAACAATTTTTCAAAGACTTGTGTCTAAGTAACTAATAAAAAAAAACAAAATTCCTTATAAAATATTTTTGTTGCATATTACATTATACATACATATACAAAACTTGTCTAGTCTCTAGACCTACCAAAAATATTTTTTACGATACACAAACAGACGTGATACATAAGTCTTGCAGTACGTATAAATACATAGTTTTGTAATTGTTAACCGTTTTCATGTAAAAGGTGTTAGTTAAAGAATTTACTAATCATAATAAAACAAATTTCTTACGGCTTAAGTGATTACAGTAATATACAAATACACAACAATTTTGCCAGATTTTAGTGATCATAATATTTATGCGGAAGATTCAGTTACGGATGTTATTAACATAAATGTGACACATAAACTTAATGAGTAAGAAGATGCTTTCACTATTAGTCTTTATGACCTTTGAACTAAGGCACTTGACCACACTATTTTCTTCTTCTCTCCGCTTTTGCACATTTTCCTATATTTTCAAGTTTACAGTTTCTTTTTGGGTTACCGATTTTACCATAAGGTTTTAGTAATATTATTATGACTACCTACTACTATAAATTGTTATCATTGATTTAGATGAAATTGCACAGATACATTATGGCTCTTTTGGAAGAACAGATGGACTAAAGTTAGTAACTAATTTTATTTTACGTAAAGATGAATATATTAATATATCAAAACATTAAGCACGATCATGCACATAAGGATGTTTTTATCTAAAGTGTATTATAATAGGTACTTATCAACCCACCAATCGCTTGACAGCGGAATGATACTCGCGATCTTTGACACTGTACTGTATTAATCAGAAAGGCAAAATTTTTGGCGATCTTTTTCGTCTGATAGCATTAATATTCTCATAACAAATTAATTACAACTGCTACTTTATATTCATCTTAAGTAAAAATAGGCGAGAGCGACAATAATTTAGCTGCATTGAGACTCCAGAGGTATTTGTTTATGTTTAGTTTGGAAAAAGCTATTCATTAATACAAAGTGAGGATGAAGATTTTTTTAACATTATGTAACTCTTATGAGTTAAAGAATTTATAATCAGACACGTCTTAAGTAGCAACCTACTTGATGTATTGATATTATCAATTAAGCACACTGAACGGTCTGCTGCGCCGAGGGTCTAGAGACAACTTTGTTAATCTCATTTGCATACTAAGCTTTGAATACGACTGCAAATATAAATAATGTAGGGTTGAACAAAACAAAAACTAATAAACTAATTAAAAATTTACTTTATAAATTCAATTTGTACTCTGAATACTAAATTTCGTATTTCATATATCTAATTACTATTTGAGCCTTATGTATTTAACTCTTTTTGAGATTTTTTCTCATATCTTAAGTACCTTTTTTCTCATATCAGTCAAAAATGTACATACTACAAAAAAAAATACATTATAGAAAAAACATACTCGTTTTTTACTCTGTTGCTGCGTGAAATAAGTATGGACAAACAAACAAACACACTTTCGCATTTATAATATTACTAAGAATGTTAGCATTAACGTTAATCCTGACTTATGTTGATATAAGTATTAGCAACAGGCGGTAATCAAACATGCGGCCTCCTGCGCACTAGCCCTGGACGTGACGTGTACACTGCGGTGGTCTCCATAGTTCTCGGAATACATTCAGATTCTTGTGACAAGCTATCAAACGTGCGGGCGAGATTCGCAGATTACTTTACCGAAGGCGACAGCCCTGCAAATATTAATCACTTCACGCTCCAGGTGTCCGACAACCATACATACATTATTTTCATCTCTGTCTCTCTAATTAAAACTCTGTATTTCCGTTCTTCACGAAAATGTTGTACTGTCGGAAACAATTACATTTAACTATAATATGTCCGCACCTCAGAAAAAGGTCGGTATATAATTGATTTTTTTACATAATGTAATATGTATGTACATTGTACAATATAAATACATATATAATATTCATTATCATTAATTATTAACTTAGAGTACAACATACTTATAGTCTTCTATAAGTACTATATCTTTACTTATATTATCTTTACTAGAACGTATAAAGAAATATGAGATTATATATTATCTTTATGTGTTTCTTTGTTTCTAATTTAAAAATTATCATCTTGGCCCATATTTGACTAAGCCACTAAGCCAGTTACAATGAATTTAGAAGCAGAGTGCAATAAATCAGGGAGTCGAGCGTTACACTACTACTAAATACTAAAAGCCAATATTATTGTCGACTGTACAGTGTTAATCTGAATATTTACTTTTATTGCTTAGATTTTTTCCTAATATATAAAATATCATATATTATAATATACGATAACAATTAGGCAAGATAACTTTATTTTTCTCGGCGGTATATTTTTTTAAGTAAACTAGAATTATAATATTAGGTAACTATGATAATATCAGAAACTTCAAGTCGTTGAACCATGTTTTTGTTTTGTTTTAGGAAATTAACAATTATTGTTCCAAAAGTACTCTACAATATTTTAATTACAGAAGAGCTTCTTAAATTGTTTATATAATTATATTTTATAATCATACGATATTTTTTAGATGATCTAAATTTAAAAGGATGCAAATATTATATTTTGGAACGCAAAATTAATTATCGGTATTTAAAACATCTAAGGCGAGGCATCTGAAATCGGAAGCTAAGTGAAGCGTTTTTTTCAATTATCTCTCTTGATATTTAACTTAAACCTGTTGAAGTGTGTGGCCCAAATGTCAGCTAAAGTAATAGTTAACTATTATAAATTTTGGACGTGCTATATTTTTGCGTCTATGACATTTAGGTTGTCATAACTTTTTGATTTATTTCTATACGTGCGAACTACGAGAAGGGACAACTGAAATAGATATTAATCTTAATAAGTTTTATAATAAGATAATAATTCTGCCATTGTTAAATTTTAAGGATGCGTTCCCAGAAGTTTGTAAGATTCTCACTATTTTTGGTAGGTTAAAAATTATGAAATGTTACGCCACGGACGTATTTATGTACCTACATAATATAATTATTATACCTACATAGTATTTATTTGTACCAGCTGCATTGCAAGAATAATAAACAAATAGCACAGGATTTACACCTTTTAGGGCATATCCACTGTATCTAGTCAACAAGTAGATGACTGTATTTATATTTGTTTGCAAAGGTTTATTTTTATAAAGATTACTCACAACAATGATAAAGAAAAATAGTATACACTCCTCATTACTACAATAAATTACCATTCACTTTTACAATACATTGTAAGTAATTAAAAATGATAAATTCTATACAATTTTCACAATTTCAAGATATAAGATATATAAAAATTGCTACAGTTGTTGGTGTTTAAGCAAATAACAGCCCTCGTGTCGTACTGACAGGATGTATGCACTACGCACAGGTAAGATAGAATCTTAAGTGGCCATTTAGTCTAGCCCGCAAGTTTGTTTTGTTGGGACACATTCCTAGTTGGGTTTATTAAATTCCTGTAATATATATAACCAAAACACGCTGACATTTCCGATTCAAAATTAATTTTACGATTTCAATTTGTTTGGTGTGGAATGGTTAAAATAATTTTCTTTAAAATTGTATGTAAATCGGAGTAGTTGTTTCTGACCAGTGTAACAGATTAGTCTAACTAAAATTAAAGCCCGAATAAAATATATATATATATGTATATATATGTTACTGTAAAAGCCCGAACTACGGTAAATCCTAAGATTTTCCAGCAAATCCTAAGATTTACCAACACTTAATGGTAAAAGTCCGAACCGTTCTACGATCAACGATTATTTCGGACTTTTACAACGATACACTTGGTAAATCTTAGGATTTACCTCAAAGACACGGTAAGTGTTGAGATAAACATGTCAATACGTCTTCGGCGTATGGCCTTGTACTCGTGGCAGTCTGCAGCCCTCCGCTACTCGTTCCATCTCGCTCTACCGTCTACGCTCGCCTTAGTCAATCGTTTGATTCAATTCTTGTTTGTGTTTTCGATGTCTAAAAGTAATTTATAAACAGAAAGCGAGTTTGATTTGTTTTATGTTTGCAGTTTTAGTGTCTGGAAGTAATTTATGAATGAAAATGAGCGTAAAACATAGATTTTATGAATAAATGGACGAAATCGTGGCAAGGAATTAAGAAGTATGCATTGTTTTATTTACAAAACCAACATTTACCAACCGTCACTGGTAAAACCTAGCATGTACTAAATATTAATGGTAAAAGCCCGATAAAATCGTTTCTTTTTTACATATTCTTACATTTACCGAATCGTGTTGGTAAACCCTAAGATTTACTGGTAGAACCTAAGATTTACCAATATTCGGGCTTTTACAGTAACATATATATAGGTATGTGATAAATGAATGTATCGCGGTTTGCTTGATAGGTGCATAGCTTCGTTTATTAATTCTTGCACAAGGGTTGTTTGGATGGAAGTTACTTTCTTTAGGTAGACTCTGGTATTATAAAATTGTATTTAATAGTGCTAACTGCTAAATCAATATAAAAGATATAATAATATACATATGTATATACAAAATAGTAGACAGTGGTAGCCCAGCGGTAACGCGTCGCTTGGATAACCGGCGGGTTCAAATCCGGGTCTTGCACCTCTGATATTTTCATGTGCGAATCATTTATACCATGATTACCACTTGTCTTACGGTGAAGGAAAACATCGTGAGGAAACCTGCATGTCTGAGAAAACCTAACAAGTTTTCGAAAGGCATGTGAAGTCCGCCAACTCGCACTAGGCCAGCGCGGTGGACTATGGCCTGATCCCCCTCGTACTGAGGGAGGCCCGTGCCCAGCAGTGGGACGTTAAAAAGGGCTGATGATGATGATGATGATACAAAATAGGAATTTTATAAATAAAGCGCTACAAAATTATGATACCAATGTATATTATTACCTATTAATTAAAAATGACATTTTTAGCGGCATTTAAAACCTGTATATAGGTACTCTAAAAAGCCAATAAAAATAAATCTATCGTACCAAAATTCGCGACGACATTGTTTTATAGCCGTCACTCTAAAATTCATCAAAGACACAATTACAAATAGAATTTTATAGTTATTAACCCAATATTTTAAAGTTAAGTATAAAAGTTATTTAGTCTGTATCGTAAAAATGCATTACTACAAGATAAAATACAAATTTAATTAAAAATAATCTTTACATCTCATCAAAAAGTGGTTCTTGAATAATTATACCGTACTACACATTTATAGATTTATTTCAAAATATAATAAGTTAATTAAATTTTTAATAAAAATTAAAAATATATTTAGAAGACCTTTAAAAGACCTATACTTGCTACCCATTATATCTTAGTGATCATCATTCCTTGATCATTTAAACAAACATTTTAACTTTATATCTCCAGCACTTAAAGCAATGGGAATCTTGACAAAATTCTATCAACCACCCTAACCTAAGCATTAGAAGCGCAACGTCCCTTAACATATTTTCACCATGTATTTAATATGCGCTCGTAAAACAAACGACTCCTTAATAACAATGTAAGTGCGAAGTTTTACGACACCGTTTTATGATGCAATCCGAACAGTTATCAAATCAGTAGATGGATTGCGTTATGTTATTGTTTTGAGAGCGAGAGAGCCTTAAAGATGCTGCTTGATTAAAGTAGCATATTGATTAATTAACTATTTAATATTCTCAATATATACCAATAAATAAAATTTATATAATATATTAAGGGTGGTATGAATAAGACAAACATTTAAAAACAAAATTTAACTAAAGGCATCCGATTCACTCGGCAATGAACAACGTTTTATTTTTATTTACATAGGAAGTAAAAATATACTATTGCTAAAATTCCTTTACTAAAATCATATTTTTGACAACTTCAAGGCTATTTTTTCGATTATAGTCGATTTATGTAACATACGTTAAATCCCTATTACCCAAAGTCTGATCCCAAACAGGCAAATTGGTCGAAGCCGTTACTTCTATGAATTAATACAATAATATGTACAAGGTAATATAATCAGTAGGACATTAGTAACAGAGGTTTTAATTGCTTACAATTAAGGTGAACAATATGTTATAGCAGGTAAGCGAGCCAGGTAGTCGCTAAAACCGAAATCGACCGAACCAACAAGACATCCGGCGCCAAAAACATGATAATTGCCGATGTATTTGTCTAGATATTATTTGCAATTTTAATCACGAAAATATCCTAAGCATCCAATTCTTGTGACATATCTTTACATCTATAATACTAATATTATAAAGCTGTAGAGTTCGTTTGTTTGTTAGGTTGAATGCGCTAATCTCAGGAACTATTGGTTCGATTTGAATTTTTTTTTGTGTTGGATAGTCCGTTTATCGAGGAAGGCTATAGGCTATAACACATCACGCTACGGCCAATAGGAGCGGGAGCATCAATGAAAAATATTGTAAAAACGTGATGGGCTGGCGTTAGTTCTACGAGGTATCATACCGCGCAACTCAGAAAGAATTTGGTTTCCAATCTTCAGAACGCGTGCGAAGCCGCGGGAAATGCTAGTATATAATAAAACTCTGAGGTAAATCTCTACGTTAAGTATTTTTTGAAAAATCCTCTTGTTGCAATGGTCATTATAATCGATACCGTGTCCAATTCTATGGTTTTTGGAATTTACATCTGTCTGTGACGGCATCACGAGAAAACAACTGGATAGGTTTTAATAAAACTCGGCATTATGATTGCTACTTATTTGAATAAATATATAGGATATTTTTATTCCAGGAAAATATAGACTATACTTACGGTTAAAACCTATCTAGGGACGAACACGATATCTTAGACTAGACACTAATCTATAAAAATTTACCTAAATAGATATAACGACAATAAATCTTTATTAAGGGTAGCAAAAACATTGTCACAAAAACTACAGGTAAGTAACTAAAAGTGATAAAAATACATCGCAGATGTCCGAACTCATTTTTTGTTCCCGTCTCTTAGAAAATATAGCAAATAATTAAGGATCGGACAAGAAGTGTCATCAGAGATTGATTTATTTTATGTAATTAATTCAATTTAATCAGAAAACCTATCAAATGAGAGTTACTTACGCTTACGTCGCTTTGCTTTAAGCTCTGACTAATACATTCTTGTTGTAGTATTTTTCTGCAATATAATAATAACAAAAAATCATAAACAAATTCGCAGCATCCTGCACGCACGCTTACATCTTTTAAACTAAGCAACGGATTTCAGTTCGATTTTTATCATTAGATAGTGTTTCAATCGAAATAATGTTTATGTGAATAATACGTGCATATTTCAATAAAAAAACCGAGAGTTGTTTCATTTCTAATAAATCTATATACTCATTGGTATTTATTATTATTATTTTTATTTTTGGGATTGGTGCCTAGTCGGCCCTTGCTTCGTCGACCAGTGTTGGTCCATTGTAGCTCAAAACTACTCATTGGTAAAACGTAAGTCGTAACTAGGGACGACCCAGAGCAGAGGCGAGGGCGAGTCACTAGTCGTAAGATATACAATGGTCTGTAATATCATACATAATGTTAACTAACCAGAAAACCTTAAGTACCGCGTAACTAATTAATTATTAATTAACTTGGTACTTTATAATATGGTTTTGAAGTGAATAATATAAATCATGTAAGTAAATAGTATATAGGTACAATACATTGTAGTTTTCTATTAGTAATAGAATATTAAGGACCACACCGGTAGTTAGTACTACAGTTTAAGTAGATTCGAAAGCTTAAACTCTCTACAATGTTAGTTTATATTCCAATACATCGTAGACCAATATCTGAAGATTAGTAGTAAATCAATTTAAGTAATAACAAAATATTATATGAAGAATCCACTAAGGAAAATAGCTTTTAAACACCAAATTTTTATATATTTATAGTTATCTAAGGATTTTAAAATAATAATATTAATTAATAATATTTATAAGATAATAGGTAGATATAATTTTAATTATTAAACTACAAAAGAAACCAACTAGTAAATAATATCTTACATACCAAAGGATAAAGGATTAGAATCCATTTAATTGAACAAATATCCTGACTAGGATATGCGTTGGATCAATATTTGCTAGTCAAATTAGATATTATGAAACGCCTGAGTAGACTCGTGATCGAAGAATTTATTTATACACAAGAATTACTTGAACAAATTATAACAGTTAAGGAGTAATTTAGGATTATTATTTACTAGCGACTCGCCCTCGCTTCGCTCGGGCTGTTCCCTAGATTTAGCACAGTCAAAGCCGCAGGATCCGCTAGTTATGCATATAAACCTTCCTCTTGAATCAATCTATCTATTTAAAAAAACCGCATCAAAATCAGTTGCGTAGTTTTAAAGATTTAAGCATACATAGGGATATAGGGACTGAGAAAGCGACTTTGTTTTATACTATGTAGTGATTTTAGATAATGTACAAGAGGCACTTTAACTACTTGCAAGTTGTAAATCAGTATCAGAATGAGGGTATTCATACATTCATATTTCATAGTATGAGAAACTTTTTCGTAAAAGCATAAATGTCTTATAGCAGCAAGTCGGCTAAGATTATCTAGAAAATAACTATCTAACCTTATTTAACAAAGCCATAAAGAAATTACAACAAAACATAGGAGATATTGCAGCTATCCGTCATTTTAATAGCTTATTTGGCCATAATAAATAGTAGTTTATATACAAATAAACAAAAAAATACAACGTTGGAAAAGTGGAAAAATCATTTTGTCATTATACTGAGACAAAACTAATTCGACTGTGGTACATTTGTCTAGACTTATTTAGGGTGGATAGTTATAAAAAAGATTTGCAGGGTACTCGAAAAAGGTGAAAAGTACAGCAATATGTCTCCATAGCCCGAGGGCTAATTGCAAAGTCTAGGGGAGCATGATAAACGAGATTATTTTTATGTCTAAGCACCCTATCGTCGAGACGGTTACGAAAAATAACTTTTTCGAGCCGTTTGCCAGCCTTAATATTCACTCCCCCAGGCCATACACTCGTGTATTAGTATAGCACATTTGTATACATAATGGCTATTAGTTAGTCATTTTGATTTAATAAATCATTCCAATCACTCAATGCTAATTTATTGCAGCATCATCTGAGAGATTTTATTGCTTTCAATCCTTAAATTATCAACTTAAACACGTCCAAATGACGTAATAAAGTTATGCCCTCTAATATTGCTCTCTTAAAATTCATTGCGAGTTGGAGGACAATTTGGAATTGTCCGAACATCGGTCGTTATAACCACTATTAGAGGGGGATTAGAGCTATAAAGGGCACTGCTGAAGGGTGGCATTCCCAGACAATGTAGGCAAAAGGGTTTCTGAAAATGTACTGCACAGATATTCCAATTTAATGATATGTCTCAGAGACTACGATAACGTGAAAAAATTCAAGTAAAAGCTTTAGTCTAGACGATTTGCTTAGAAACTAAGATTATCTGTCAATACCACATTTAAAGGAGGGGCGATGAAATAATTGAATTGGCTGGTCGAGATAA
This sequence comes from Boloria selene, assembly GCA_905231865.2. Lineage (NCBI taxonomy): Eukaryota > Metazoa > Arthropoda > Insecta > Lepidoptera > Nymphalidae > Boloria > Boloria selene. The sequence goes on from HG993145.1 coordinate 3,015,694, forward strand.
AACGCGTGCCTATACGTCTTGTTTATATACGCCTATATTACTGAAAATGAACAACTGAAAGTATAGCGCACAAAAATAAACACTTACCGAGTATCCACTTCATTTCAATAGGCTGTAATTTACGCTTGAGCGATTATGAGATATATTGAGAGCTCCCGGCAATCTAGCTACTTGATGCAGTAAGACCTTTGTCTACAAAGAAATAGTCGCCGTCTCGACGCCTTATATTCAAATCTATCGTGTTTATTGGTCATAACTCAGGGCTGGAGTCGTTATGAGCTTCCGACATTCCACTAAGATTAAAACGGCTGTTGCAAGATTCGCTTGAAGCGTTCATATGTGACTAAAATAGCAGTTTTAAAGCAACCCCTAATTCTAGAATACATATATATTGACTGAGTTTATATTATTATAAATATTTCTCAATTACGGAATATTCCAAAATGAATTTAAGTTCATGCCGTATGTGTGTTTTATAGGCATATTATACAAATGTATCCACATTTAAATTAAAAGTTATTTATTCTGAGGAACATCTCCAAAACCAATGTTCTTAAGTTAGTAATTCAATTGTAGTTACATTATCCGCTTACTTGTTAGTTCCAGCACGTCTAAGCCTAATTTTGTACAAAATTCGGGGCATAACAAGATTGACTAGGGTATGAGATCATATTTTTTATTCAATATTTAATGTGAAGATATATTACGACGACGTGCCTTATGTGTTTGTTATTTTAAATGTCGAATAAAAAGAGTCTTTTGCTAATATATCGCGTAACAGATACAAAACATCGAAAATATCGGATTGAGGATCTTTTCCTTTTTAGAATTCGGTCAACAATAGACTGTATATAAATAATACTTTTTGCACTGGCTACTAAATTACAAGTTAAAAGTCGACAAACTTATATAAAATTTATATTTACTTGAACAGAAAAAATATTTAGTGGTGTAAACTATGTAGTAAATATTAAATAGTTTATGAACAATGTAAAATATACTAAAATAACATCAACATGCAAAATATGCGCAGACACTAACGTTACATTTAGTGTAAATCTTGTAAAGGTCTAAATAGGGTCCAGCCAACGGTCACGACACTGTGAACACATTATCGAGCCTACGTGACCTGCGTATTTGAATTTCACGCATATTTCATTTACAGGATTATTCTATTTGCAGAAAATAAAGTCATAGCTGTAGTACTTATGTCTGTGTACTTTTCCACTACGCATAAAAGGTACACGAAATGTAGTATTTTTACAAACAAAAACAAAAAATATGCTATTATAAGCACACTTATAGGGACGTAATATATTTACGCACCTGGTATTCATGGCATTTTGCATTAAAAACAGATGGTCAAGCCAAATACGGAGGTTTCCGACGACTGCATTTAAAAGTTCATATTATTTTAACTTCGTTATATTAATTAGTAAAGTTACACTAAAGTAAGCGGTACTGATTGTTATTGGAACAAATGAAACGAAAGAAATACTTCGTTAGTTGTTCAAAATCTCGCCGAGGCATACAATAGAGCTAATCCTGGGCAAATCATTCCCACAGTTAATCTAGCAAAACATCTTAGAAAATTGCGATTGGAAATGGAACTTTTAGAATCTATTATGACAATGCATCGGCTACAATGCATTGATCACAATCGTTTAGAAAAAACGCTAGATCCAGTCAATTGTAGGGAGCCCCGTACATCTGCCGCAGCCGGCGTACCGCTTACTTATACGAGTTGTGGCCATGTTGTGTTACTATATTAGGACTTGACTGCGTAAGATAGTGATGATAAAACGGAATATAAAACGGAGTTAACTTGAAATATGATAAATATTTGTATAGAATTTAACACATGTATATTTTCCAATTACATTTTCCTTATCTATTATAAGTACTAGGTATATTACTAGGTATAAAAACCACCTATTGCCAATAGAATAATTTGTAGTCTGAATACTGTACCCACTATACATTTTATTCAATTTAATTTTTTGAGTCCATTTTGCATCAATACTTACCTGTAAATATTTACAATAGAAATAACTAAAAAAATAAGGTCCGCCTTCTAAATTATAATAATGGTCACCGTACAAAACTTTAGACGTTACATCAAATCTAAACTATATCGAACAACAGCCCGAACCGTAATGTCTTGAGCAGCACGTGTTCTTTCCATAGCGCAATTTGATGGTAAAAAAAAACAATGCACCCTTGTCTAAGGGAGGACAAAACGTGGATAATCTTAGAGCATTATATCTATGCTTATGTCAATATGGAATAGATTGTTTGGACTTTTTAGACGAGACATAAGAAAGTATTCATGTCTGTCATACATATTTACATTAGAAAAATAAGTTTGTGAAACCTTTTAATTTTTTAGCACAACTCGAGCGGCGTTCCTTAACATCTTTGTTAATTTCTTAGACAATATTATTTGTACATACAGATAACTAGAAATCTTATGTTTATATATTAAAAACTATTTTTTTAATGCAAGGTTAGATTTGTTAGTTTCGTCTTCTTTCTTTACGCAACAGATCGATTTGAATTTAAGCATAGTTATAGCTATTGGTTTTAAAAAAAGATATAAGCATATTTTATAGGGTTGTTCTTTTGGGTTTTTTAATAAAATTGAATTTAACAACAAGTTTAAACTTTAATTGGAAAAATCGAACGTTTTATTTACTTTATAAATAAATTTTAAATAGTTAAAATTATTACATGAAATTAAAATTAAAACGTTAAGTTTTCAGTCTATGTTGAATTAAATTAGATTCAAAAATTTAAATACAACATACAGAGATGTACATTGTACGTACATACGAGATTTTATATAGGATCCTATATATTATAGGTACCTACCTAATAATAATCTTTTTATTCAAAATAATCATATCTTAACAAAAAAATATACTTTTAAATTGAAACTTATGAGCTGATGCGATGCCATTGAATAAAAAATGAATTTCTTTAGATAATTTGAATAAGATTAAGTACACTTAAAATGAATTTTCACACAAACAATCAGTCAATGACCGTTGCGTGTATCGGTTTGATATTACAGGCCGGTGCGACTTGACAGCTCCGGTTCGCGCCGAAATACGAAATGTACGTGAGAAACGCCCCAAGCCTTCAAATTAAGCTCATTCTGAATAATGACTTTTTCTTGGGATAAAAAAATAAAGAATGTAAAAAGGATAATTAGTCCTAAAGTAAAATGTATGAAATAGAGCAAAGAATAATAAATTTCTGCAGTTGTTTTTAGACAGTTACAGCGAACATAAATATGAAGTTAGTTAAGCAACGAAAAAATCGGATAAGTTTATTTTAAAACTAGTACATATACTTTATGTGTTATGAACTATTTCTACAACCATCTGTCTACAGCATCAACTACTATCGGGCTTAGTAGTCGATGGTCTACAGCTATTGCATCGCTACTGCGGGTCCTAGTCCTAATCCTAATCAAGTAATCTCATACAAATCCTTTAAAAGCGGTATGACCATCAAATATGTTACTGTTTGTTGTTATAACCACCCATTACCTCACGATTTGACTTTGACTTTTGATTTGACTCAAAAACTTTCATTTTAGAACAGTAGTCGATTAACTAGAGAAATAAATAACTTAAACACAAGTGCGTAAAATACAAGTTATGACATAATATGAAATCAAGTTTCCATCAGGAAAACGAGGTTGTGCTTAAAAATTAAAATATAAAATTATTTAATACTTAGAACACAATTATAGGTACATAACATTATTATAATTATTCTTAGGTCTTCATGTTGCAAGATTTCAAATAATAGAGTTAGTTAAGTTATATTTATCAGATATACCAACTATCTGGTATCCATGACATCAATGTTGTCAATGATGTGTGTGTCCTAACATATACTACTACTATTTGTAGTACCTACGATAATTTATTTTTATATAGCATAGGTAATCTTGCTATATTGAAAAAATCGCAAAAATGCTTTTGATTCGTAGTGTTAAAGTGTATTGAGTCCGTAAGTAATGCCATTATATAATATTGCACGATAGTTTCGAGAAATATTAAACACGTAATACTATAAATATTACATATAATACATACTATACGAGTTTATATGCATATCTATAGTACTTTTATCTGTCTGTCCGACGTTACCACAATTAAACTTCACTTGACGCCGCTTCGGCAGTAACAAAGCACTGTACATTCAATTATGTATATTAATAATATATATTCACAGAAAACCTTCGTATACGCGTATGATCTATACCAAGAACTTGGCAACCTTCTTCATAAATTACTTAATTTACTACTTAACTGATTGTACCTACTGAGAAACGATATAGTATTTTATGACTTTGTTGCTATGTCAAAAATTAGAATGGAATTGTCAAAGTTAAAATAATTTCAATTAGATTTATAACAAAAGCCTCACCTCACTCCACTTTCATTTCTCAGAAATATTAGACATTTTCACGCAGTAAAATGTATCGTGTATGAATCGTAAATCTGTCTCATGGTTTTCTCGTATTGCGCTCAGAGACAGACAGACAAAAATTTGTAATAAACTACTATAGATTCGGACTCGGTATCGATAAAAACGAGTGTTTCATTAAGATTTCATTGAGATTCAAAAAATATTTAATGTTCAGATTACAGGTTAGACGATACAGGTAGAGTTTTATTGAGAGTATAGATTGAATTATAAAATCTATGTATCCGAATTTACGTATACTATTACTTATTTCAAAAACCGCGAGTAAAGTCACGTGACACAGCAAATATATATATTTGAGACGGCGCCATATAATAATAATTACAGTGGAACGGTTACACTAGTCGTATGCGTATAAAATTCCGTCATTGCGATAATATAAGTGATTTGCCGCGTAAAGGCGCCAAGGCCACGCAGTCGGCATAGCAACTATTAATGTTACATTCAACATTACAAACGACATCCGGAAGACACCAGACTTAATGTAAAGGGTGGTAAGTACCTAACTGACTCACATTGCGAAGTTAGAAGTACATATTTTGATTGTACATAGGTACCTACTGTACTAAATATATACCTACTGAATGTGCTGAATAATATTCTAGAATAAAAGGCGCTTAGTGTTTGCTAGCTGTTTGTTGAAGGGTTTAATGAGTACCATTTCTGTAGTTACGTACCTGCCTACTTAACCCATTGCCTATTTTTTACATAAAAACAAATACGTACTTTGTTTATATGTAATGTACATCTTTTCCATTCTTTCATACACTATAAATTTTATGCAAGTGGCACTCCCAGAAGTAATTGAACAAAATAATTGAATTGAATTAAATATTTTCGTTTTATTAACCTAATATGTTTTGCTACATGAAATGAATATGAGTCAGAGTCTCTTAATAAATAATAATAAACTTTTTCACTGTATCTAATGTTAAAGCAAACAAAGGAAGTATCGTGAGGCTATTCATTCGCTACATATTTCCAGCCATCTCTCACATTTCGTGATCAACCACAAATATTTCCCAATTACTATCGCGCTGCAGACGCAATTCAACGTGCATTTTACTGCTCGAAGAGCGTACAATACATTTCAACTTTTTGTTGGGAAGATTCGCGCTTGAATTGTCCAAGTAAACCTTAGGGCTAAAAAGAGGGAGAGATTACATTTGGTCCATAAAAACCCATCATTTCCGGTCTAGACGCTCGCGTGTGTACTAACGACGTACATAAGTATTAATATGGTGCTCACTTATATAAAGAATTCTTTTGTCGGCATCGAGGAGGTGTTATAGCTACGCGAAATTAATGTGCCGAAACAGCTACGAGTATTACTGATAGCCTTCTTGGCGTTATTTTTAAACCGAAATAAGTTATTTGAGAGCGCGGGTGGTCTAATTTACTTGACTTTAACGAGCACAATGCAATTTAATTTCATAAAAGCCATTAAACATGATTTTTCCTGAAAATTGGAGTATTATTATAAATGCGAAAGTTTGTAGTATGTATGTTGTTGATAAGATAAATTGATTTGGAAAAAATTAAAGACCTGACTTTCACCTGTAATACTTAGGTATTGCCTAACAATAAAACTTAAGCGAAGTTAGGGTACCTAGACTAGTTGAGTTATATATACTGAATTACAATGTTTGAGCTATTATTACATAATATTTCGCTAAAATTGTAATATTACATCACAAAACTGCCGCTCGACTAGCTCATGGCAACCAACTTAAACATATGAAGACGAATGTCCCTTACAGTTAGTTATTTAACCGTGTCATGGGACATACACAAAAAGCTACCTATACAAGTCGAAACAACAATCGATACTTTAAAAATTTTTGTCCGACAAAATACGGACACCATAAAATTAAGACGAGTACTATTAGCAACTCCATGGACGCCTTATTCGGCTTCAGCTCAACCGGTATAAGCATTTATAGTTTCTTTCTTTATACACCGCAAATACCTTTTTTAATGTCGACATAAAAATTATTAGTAGCGTGCATGCAAGACGAAACCAAGGTATTTTAGTGCTGTATGAATAATCGTGGATCAGATGTACCGACAGCGGTGCTACGCAGTGTACCATCGCGAAATAAATTAATAATTGAACTGATAAAAACTAATAGCTACAAAATATTATGCATTTGAAAATATCTGATACGCGTAATGTCTGATGAAAAATCCGTAATCCGGTTTTTACAAGATAATCTTATGATAGGTATGCCGCCCGACATGGCATGTTTGCTTTATTAGCTTACTGTTGGTGAGAGTTTGATTTATGTAAGATCTTAGTAATAATAGAATATAGAAATAATATTTCTGCTCCATTGAACATCTTATTCTGATAGAAATGTCAGCTCTCACAATAAACTTAAATAAAATAAAGTAGTATTATCATAGTACGATAATTTAATTAAAAATTCAAAAGACATAAAACTAGAGGGTAGTTAGAAACTTAAGACGTTGAAAAAACAATTGAAATCACGAACACGGCACGCGACTGCAGTCAATCTGCTGAGAACAACCAACCGTTAAGCATAACTTAAAAACACACTGTCTTCAAGACTAATGTAGGCTGTACGGTTTGTGAATACGAGTGAAAATTCGATTGCGAATACATTGCATACAATACAGAGCCCCTTTTTTCGAGACGTTTTTGTGCAAATCTTGCCATTGTCCAAAGAAACCAAAAACCAGTGGACAAAGCAACTCAAATCGCACCTGGCTGCAAATTTCGTGTCTGGAACGACGTAACCGCTAAAATAGAGACGGTGTAAATCACGACTGTCCCGCAATAAATAAGGGCTTAATTGCTTCATTCCGAGTTAAAGAAAGGTAAGATACTACAATGAATATCTAGGGTACGATATGTCAAATATCTAGGGTAGCGATTCATTTTTCACAATGCACCGCATTGAAAATGTAAAATTCAATCATCCCTATTGAATTGCGTATACCTACCTACTGTAGATACTGTTGCTATAACTCGAGGGGGTATCTCGAACGTCTTACACGTACAAATTGGTCGTAAATTAGAAGAATAAGTGAATTTTGAAGCTGTTATTAGTGTTAGGTTATAAATTTTATTGAATAATACAACATAAGAGGCTCTCTAGACATACTTATTTTACAAGACATGTTCCTAACAATGATTTATTTTACGAGATGTTAAGTGCTATCACTATAACTGTATAGTTTTGAAAGGACGTTTGATCGTTAATCATTTGATAACAACTAAAAGTGTATTATATCTAAGTTTATTATAAATTATTTATTATATTCAAAATATATAGGAAATTACGTAGTAAATATACTGTACACTGCACAATAAGTGTCTTTGACCTCTACTCCTTTCTCCGCTTAATAATGTTTATATAATTTTATATACACTCATTTTAAATTAATATTGTGTATTTTTATCACTCTTGTAAGATTTATAGTAACAACATTTTTCATATAATACTTTTTCTTAGTTTTTGTATCTAGACAAACATTCATTTTATTAAAAATCATTATTTCTAATAAGTGCAATTTACAAACTTAATAATAGCATAATCTCTACCAGTCAACGACCATCTACCTAGTTTACAAATACATAAATATTTTTATATATCTACCGCGCATTAATCGAATTAATAATATTCGCGACAATCTTTAAGTACGTTGTCCATTATAAATATTAAAAATTTTATATATAAGAAGTAGCTTATTTGAATGAAATGTAAAGCACAACTGTCCCGATCAGTCTTTTGTTTTAAAACAAAGGCGATCTTTGGAATAATCTTAATCGTTACAATATATGCGGCTATTCGACTTCCTTCGAACGCCATATCTGAACATCCGGGGCAGTTAACCCTTAGGGCTTTGTTTGTAAATAAAAACAGTTAAATATGTTAAACTGTACGTGAGTCACCGTGTTATGTTGCGGCGGGGAACAGCTGCGCTATGCTATATTTGAAATTTACTACCCTTTACTGGTACACGTACCTACTTTAATTTTGTATGTTATTACTGTCTTTTATTTTTATCGTTATATTTATTAAGAATTATGTTGCATTTTGTACCTACTATATTACAAATGCGAAAGTAAGTGTCATAGTGACAGTGATAGTCTATCTAAATTCGTTAGATATTTCTTAAAGGAAAACGAGTTAGTCTTAGTATAGATTTCACAGCCGATTGAGCCGGTTAATAGGGATGAAAATCTGTGCTTTGGGTTCCCCCGTGATGCAGACACTGAGAGACAGACAAGAATTCTCAAAACTATAGATTATCTGATTCGATTAGCTTCTGTATCGATTAATAAAAAGGAAATACTTATAAATATTAAAGTAGGTATGTATAAATTATACAAATGTGTTTAAAAAGGATACATAAAAATTGAAAATCTCTATTAGAAAGTTTCAAAAACAGGAACGAGTCACAATAGCTTTAAATATAAGATTACAACTTACATTATCTTACAATACTTTGAGTAATATAAAGAGAGGCGTTATAAAGTAAAAACGTTTAATTTTAAATATTATACGTACATAATACTTTGAATTTTGCAATAGAATGAGATAAGTTTAAACTTTAAAGAGAATTAAGGTTTACTTTCAGAAAGGACCACTCTAAGGGACCGCATTAAACGTAGAAGATTTTGTCTAGACTGATCGCAAACAGCGTCGATATTATGATAAATGAAATTTAGAACTAAGTACCTAATATATTTCAAGTAAACAAATTTAAAAGTTCTTTGAATTGAAACTTTACATTTTCCTTAAAACCAACAAAACTTTTTTATAGTAAATATGTATTTAAAAAATATGTTCGTTATTTACTTCACATTTTTTAATAAGAAAAGGTATACCTAAATAAATGAGAAAACTAAGCAAACCAAACCAACGTAACGGTATCTAACTTTTGGATAATAAGAGGTTTTTTTAAATAATTTACATTAAATCTAAATTTGCTACTTATAATTTCAATAAAATCTAAATTATATCATCTGTATTACATAAAAAACTAATAAGAAATTACGCAACATTATGTAATGTTTATTATTTCGAAGAAAAAAAAACAATAGGAATTACAATGCCGATAAAATGTCCGTTTCGGCGCTTTTGTCTTTTAATAAAATTCAAAAGCAGTTAAAACTAGAATAAGGTGTAACACAAGGCTCTTAAAACCGATAACCATCTTTACGACACCTGCTTCCCGTATTCACTTGGAAACTAGGATATTTCGTGTAGGTACAAGTTAATCACTGTAGTTTGTATGCTCTTGCGATGTTTATAATTTTTTTTTCAATGCACGTTCTTAGAACTTGGTGTTGTAATAAAAACTGCATTTATATGAATCAAAGAAAGCTTTGTATATGTTGGATAGTTTTAATTATCATAAATCAGGGGGTGTACCATGGACTATTTGAAAACATTCTTATTTCAAGACTGTTTTGTTTCAAGTTAACTATAACCTTACTGTCCTTGCTATAAGGACGTCATGATACGAAAAGTCAAAGTAAGATTATAGTATTCATGCTATAAGAGTTCATAGTACGCCCCCAGTTTCTGTTTAGGCATTGTTGGTACATGAAAGAAAATGGTTAAAATGTACAGATGGGACGTATGTGTCATCCGTAAACATATAATTTAATTTTATTAGCTCGTTTTATCTGCGAGTTTTAGATGACTACGCGAAGCGCGATAGTACAAATTCGAAGTACTTGAAAATATTGAAAGGCTTGCAGGTACGTTCTTAAACTTTTAAGATAATATGGCTACCCGCCAAGCCTGCACTGCAGTGAACAAATTCAATTAATAATAACAGAAACGATCGAGCACTTGATACATTTTACTAACTGCAAATTAATCTTACATGAAAATTTACTAATAAATATGAATATCAGATCAGATTAATAATGAAAAATCTTATTACCTATATAGTTTCTGATTATTTTCATTATTGTTATTATAAAAAAAAATATAACAGAATACGATAATATTATATACTAAAGATAGCTGACCATTATAATTATGATAGAAAGAAAATACTCAAATGACAGTTATTTCAAAATATGCATAAAAGATTGTGCAATGCGTAATTTATACTAGTTGAACCTCGTAGCGCCATCTCTTAGTACACTTCGAGGATATCGTAAGTTTAAATATCGCATCTACTTGACGCTAGATGTCGCTGTACAATAAACTATACAGTACTCACCAATGCCACCTAGCGGTGGATAGCGAAACTCGTTTCTCACTGCTCAGCAATGATTACAGCAACGCCATCTATTATCACTGCATCCAAAGCGCACTTTTCAAAACACAATTCTCTTTAAAATAATCTGCTAGCAACTAAACACAACTTATTTCACGTTTTAAAATTGTTGTTTTCCCTTATAACTTTATAATTCACTTTATAAATATTTTTAGCACTTTTTAATTTACACTTGCACTTGTGGTGTTGCATCATTAGTGCATTTATCTGAAACAAAGAAAACAAATGTTAAACATTTCTTAAATCTGTATTGTGTATTACATAAATCAGGGCGTTTTCATTAAGTATATTACCAATTTATATATCTGCAAGTTATTACTCCCCATGCTTGCTATAAAACCATTAATTTGATTATTTTTAAATATACACAATCTCAGTTTTTATAACATTTATAACCCTATTTTGAATAATCAAAAAAACTAAATATTGCTAGGTGATTGTTAAATTAACCAACTTAAACTTAAATTTCTTTCTCGAATAAGGAAAGCTTAGAGTATATTTAAGAAAACTGATGAAATATTAAATATTCAGTATAGTATTATACTATGATAGCAATTGTTTTATTCAAACCACAACTTATTAAATAATTTATTTATATTAAATGGAAGTAATATACAATCATCCAATGTTATAATAAAATAATAACCATGCTGCATTAACATGAACATATTTATATCAAAGAAATAAAATAATAACCATGCTGCATTAACATGAACATATTTATATCAAAGAAATTATTAAAATAAAAGATAACAATACACTCAATTTCCTAATTACTTGTATTTGTATTTGTATTGTAATATTAATATTTTTTCAGCAAATTATCAACCAATAAATAATGTCACATGTCATCAAAAAAATAATTGACCACATTTCTTATAATTCTATGTGAACAAAGAAGTTTTAATAATTAATTTTAAACCATGACTTTATAATATTCAATACTGCACTATTTACTAGGCTTTTGCTTCAATTAAAACAGCATGTTGATTTTTAGATCACCTTTACAGTAACTACAGTTAATTTAGTTTTTATTCAATATCTACAGTAAAACGATCTTTTTACTTACCACAATCACTTTATCCTGCTGCGATATAATCTACTAAATCATATTCAAGTAGAAAAATTAAAGAAGAAAATAACCAAAGTGCTGGCTTATATTCAACCTAACTGTTCGGTTATGAGCGTGTTTTTAAGTTTTAAACCACGAAAAACCACATTACCATGACATTACACAAAAGAGATATTGTTGCTTTAACTTCGTTTAAGCTTTAAAGTTAATTTTCACGGCTGAAATTTCAGAAACTGACTGAAAATGCAAGCACGTGCACTTCGAAATGCACTTATAAGAACGAAGGAGAAAATAATTTATAATTTACAAACACGTGTCGTTACAGTCTATTTAACACTGTGTTCGTTATGCAGAATTATTAAAGGACTTATAAAGTGAAAACATAATAACCAATTCGAATATCAGCGGCTGAAAAAACTACACAAAGAAAACATATGATCGATCGAAATTGAATTGAAGTGCACATGGAATTGTCTATGGTTGGATTGAGTGCTGTCAAAAATATGAATGATTTTGAATGAAGTTGAATGGAAGTACCATAAACTGTGATAATATAAAAAAGATGTAATCATAGTCTCGACCGTGGATATATAATTGTATTCTGTCTTATCATTATAACATAGATTAGTTTCATATGGCTTTAGATATCACTAAAATTATAATAATTATGATATTTATCAAAGTATACTTACTAAATAAACGAAATAATAAAATATATGTGTCCTTATTTCTAGTTACTAGATGATTATTTGTCATAGTGATGAAAGTATAGCCTGGAAAAGATTAAACAGATACAGTAAAGTTTTGGTACCAAGTAATTAATTAAGCATATTATAATAATCAACATACCGGTTCATCTTCTACCCACAGGCTTTCGAACTCTTTTTCAAATTTATTAACGATATTTGGATGTGAAGTAACTATAACACTTTCGTGGTTAGAAACCATTGCTTGGGTAGACCAGTTTAATGAACCTGACATTACAAAGCCTTTATATTGCTTCAGTTTTGGTTGTTTTATATTATGCTTCAAGAACTGCGCATGGATATTAAGCTTTTCTGCATATGATTTTAATATATTTTTTCTTTTAACAGCTTTAGGTCCATCAATAATGCAGAATTTGTGATGCATCAAAATTGACTTTTTATTTGTTTGTACCTGTATAAAACCTAAATGTATAACATTAACAATTAGTATTTTGATTTATAAAACAATATAACATTAAATATTAAAAATTATTTAAATACTTTGATCATAAAATAAAAATGAATATTTAATCTTACTGTATTCCTTTAGTTTTCTTATTTGAGATGGAGGAGTGTTGGCCATGTCACTATCTACAACTATTCTTACTAAGACATGTCTTTGTCCCAATCTTATTATTTGTTCTGCAATTTCATTGCTTGTTATTAAGTACATACATACGTCTAATGTTTCTCGTGCTGATTTAATATATTTTATTAACTTAAAACAATTTAATTCCCTGCTTTCGCATATTGTAACATCTTTATTTGGTGGGACTTTTATAGTGTGCCGAACAACATCATCCGAGAATAAAATAACATCGTTTATCTCACGATTTTTGATATTTAATAATTCACTACATGCGTCGTCGCTTGCAACCTCGGGTTTATTACTCTTAGAATTAAAAAAGTATTTACATAACTTCTTTGCCACCTGGGAAGCAACAACAACTGTAGCAGTGGACGCTAAAATCAATTTTGCACTTTTCCAGTCCATGATGTTTTATTATTTACAGGTCACTTATATTTTCTTTATATAATTTCAGTATTCCACCATGACGTTCACGCATTTGATAATTATATTTTCAAAGAAGACAAAGTAATTTAATCTACCCCCCTAAAAATTATTATATCTTAGTTATTGTAGTTTTTCAATTATATTTTACTATTTTTTTTTTGTTAAGTTATTTATTAAAAATAATAATTAATTATTATTTGAATATAATCATCAATTACACGCATAAATTTTAATAATTAGCTTATAAGTGAACGAATGAGCAAGTGCAAAACTATTTACTAATAATATTTAAAGTTGTCTGTTCTTTTACTATTTGCATTTTCTGCTTATTGTTCTGTGGTATTATGGGATGACTGACATTTCAATTTTCATGTATGTGTGCGTAATGCGTATTGTGTAATGTCAATACTCAATATACTCAATGTGTATTTGTTAAACTGCTGTCAAGTGTAATCTGTCAACTTGACTGAATATTTGATGTTTGCGTAAATAAAACCTTTATTGATATTGATTTAAAACGCGTATAATAATTATTTATATTAAATTATTCTGTAAGTGTATACTATATATAATTAAGCAGATTAATTTATTGATTATCTTAAATTAGAACCGTGGTAGAGTATTCAATAGATACTATTATAATATGTAATAAATTAAGCGGTAATAGAATATTTCTACTATAGCTTCATTGCGCATCGCGCTTAAAAATATGCCAAAAATACCCTATAAAGTAGAAAAGTGCCAAGAAGATGACGAAGACTACGAAATAGTCTCATTTGAAGATTTTTGCGACAAGTCGCCTGGTGCAAAAACGGATTTATTAACACTAAATGATAATATTAACTATCGTCTTTACTATGAAAGTGATAAAGGTTCCAATATTGCTGATTGCGGTGAACCATCTTCACACGATGTAGGTATGCACACAGAAACATCTCTTAGTGACGCAAAGAATACCTCTAATAAAAGAAAACTATCTTTTGTGCCGTTTGGAAAGTCTGATAAATCCAGTAGAGGTCCTCTTTTTAGCGGCGTTATTCCAAAATCAAGAAATGAAGGTGAATCTTCTGGGGAACATCGGTAAGAATTTATAATTATTATATTTTACTTAAACTAGAAATTTACTTAATAGTAAAACAGGTAAAATAATTCAATATGCTATACCTTCACCTATTTTTTATAAAATAATTAAATAGTGGTGTAGGTGAAACACTATACTCAATGTTCAACTGAAATAATGTTTGCTTTGCGATAATATTTTACAACTTTGTGAGTAAGGAGAACAATGAACTCGGTTGCTTATATTTACACAAAGGAACCAAGTTATCATATTACAGAAATTGCAACTAAACATATATTAATTTGTTTTATTTGTTTTTTTTTTTATAGTATTTATTCAAATTTGAATAATAACTCTATACATATAATGAAACAGTAACAATAAGATAAGAATAAAAAGTATTTTGTAAAAACAATGACTGTAACATAGTGTTATCACAACTTATTCCAAAACAAATATAAAACAAAATTTTCCCCTGCATTTGTCTGAGGCAAAATTTAAAATAGTTTTTATTGAATAACATGCATTTTATTGTTTTTATCTGTACATATTATTTAAAACAGTAACTTAGATAATCAATGTGTGTGTTCAAACAAAAAGTACTGATTTTAACTAAACTTTGTGCAGTAATATATTACTAGAGTCAATATTTAGGAAACTCTTTATTACAGAAAAATATTTTATTCTCATGGGAATACACAGGTATCAGCTAGTTTGTTATAAAAGTGTTCTTAGGTAAAGCAAAAAACTTTAATTATTATTAGTAAACTATAAAAAACTGTTAAAACTGTTAGAGTTAAAATTGTTTTAATAAATTGAATTTAATGTAATGACAAAAATAAGTAGGACCTATTTTCATTATATCTAATATATTAAACATTTGCCTGCAGGTACGAGAGGTTCTCTCATCGCCGTGGTCTTGCAAGTCGTCTTTGGGAATTTTTAGGCAATTTATTCCCAGGAATGGTAGCCGGTGGGTTACTGATAGCACTATGTGCTTTCGCGTGGTGGGCGGTGGGCGGCGCTCTGGGCGGGGGATGGGGTGACGATCATTATAGGTATGTGGGTCTGCTTTGTACTAACCTCTACATTAACAGTTCCACAGAAGAGACAATTAGTACGGAGCTCATACAGCACACATTATGCACTTTCACAAAAAGCCAATTTACAATTTTATTTTCCTTCACATTTCTGTAAGATAATACGTATATATACTCATATATGCTTTTGTGTTAATAATATTAATAAGAATAAAAAAAGGTATATTAAGTAATGCGTTTATTTGCTTGCAATTTAAATAAAGACATTTGTTTTACAATATTTGTTGACCATAAGACAAGTGGTAATCATATTGGAAATGATTCGTATATGAAAATGTCAGAGGTGGGAGACCCAGATTTATGACCGCATCACTCATTTATCCACGCGAGTTTTGTATATATTATAAATTAATGTATATAATTAGTAACATTTTTTATTGTATTTATTAACATTACTAGAACTTGAAATTATTTGGACATAGAATTTATTGAATTTGCCTGTGAGAGTCTTACTTCAACTGCCTTCACTTTATTAATACTTAATGGTTTCCTTATAAATAATTTTTCTATGGGAAATATGTATCTATCACAGCAAATAATACCCTGTACGTTCATAGTCCAAAAGCACATATAAGCGGGGCACGGTTCTTTGATATTTTCATTCAATCTTTAAAGTTTTGTAATAAGATAATACTATTCTACATTATTATAGCTTAATGTATTTTTAGGAGGTTATGGGAACGCACACACCCTGAAGATGTTAAGTTACCACTGTCACCTATCATAGAAAAGGTTTGATCATATTTTCCCTCAATTATTCGATTTATAGTTGAATTTCTGACATATTTTTTTGATATAATCTTATTAAAATAAAGTCATCTATTCTAAAAGACTAATAAAATGGTTTAAATTAAACAAACTAAAAATCACAACGAAATTCTGAATTACTAGATTATTATTATAGCTTTATTTTTCCACTTAACAATGTTACAAACAAACGTTACAATGTTACAAATAAAAGTTAAATTATTATTAATATTGTTATTATTTTTTGTTAAGTGGCCCCCTTATGGGTAAAAGCCTCCTCCATTTCCTTCCACCTTTCCCTATCCATGGCTGTTTGCATCCAACTTGTTCCAGCTATGTTAATTATGTCATCTGCCCATCTCTTTTTTTGTCTTCCTACATTTCTTTTGCCTTTTGGTCCTTGCCATTTTGTTATTTTATGAGTCCACCTTTTATCTTTATATCTTGACAAGTGCCCTGCCCAGTTCCACTTTTGTTTCAGGCTAAAATGAAGAGCGTCTATTAATTTAGTTTTCGAGCGGATGTCTGCATGTCTAATTTTTTGGATTTTTCTTAGTTTTAGTATACTGCGCTCCATTGCATGTTGACAAGATAAAATTTTGTTTTTTACTTTTTCAGTGAAGACCCATGTCTGGCTAGCGTAAGTTAGGCTTGGGAGAATGCAAGAATCCATTATAGTCTTTTTTATATTGATGCTGTAATTTCCTTTTAAAATTTCTTTTTGGGCCCAATATTTCTTCCAAGATGTACTTATTCGTCTGTCTATTTCGTTCTCGTTGCTACTTGCTTCAAAGGACACTAATTTACCTAGGTACACATATTCATTTGTATATTCTATTGGGGTTTCCTCTACTGTGATTGTTCTTTTTTGACTGTTTGACATTATCTTAGTTTTTGATGCGTTCATATGTAAGCCGATTTTTTTACTTTCAGAGTTTAATCTTTGTAGCATTGCTTCTAAATCTCTCGCATTTTCACTGAAAAGAACAATGTCATCTGCAAACCTTAGATGTGTTAATTTATCGTTAAGTATCCATATGCCTTTATTTTCCCAATTAATGTTTTTGAAAATGTCTTCAAGTACGGCTATGAATAGCTTTGGAGACAGCGGGTCACCCTGCCTCACCCCTCTACCTATTGTAAATTCCTTCCCCTGTCTTTCTAATTTTACTCTACTGACACTTTTAGAATAGATGTTTTTTATTATATTTATATATGTTTTGTTCACATTATTATTTCTTAAAGCAGTCCATATAGATGTGTGCACTATGCTGTCGAATGCTTTGGAATAGTCCACAAAAGCTATGTAGAGTGGTTTATTAAATTCTTTATATTTCTCTATTATTTGTTCTATTGTATGAATGTGGTCTATTGTTGAGTAGTGCGGCCTGAACCCTGCTTGTTCTATTGGCTGATTTTTGTCTATATCTGGTGCAATTCTTTTTAGGATGATTGATGCAAAGAGTTTGTATATTGTTGATATTAAGCTGATAGGCCTGTAGTTTTTAAGTAAGTTAATTACTAGATAATATACCAATACTAAATACATATCAAAGCTTATTTCGCCAGTTCTACTCAGGTCAGAGTAGACGTTCAGTAAATTGTAATAATTTTATGATGAATAAAATATCTGAATTTTATCGGTTTATTTCAACGGTTCTAATACTTATATATATTACTTTTCAGATTGTCCCAACAGAAAACCGCTACCATGATCACAACAACCTGTCGACAAAAAACAAAATAAACTTAACTGATATGACTCGTAAGAAGGACTACAATAAAAAGAGCGTGTACACCGAGAGGCCAACAGAAGTGTTAAGAGAGATGTGTGCACAAGTAGAAGATGTTATGCGATTTGATTGTCATCCACAAACCGGTGCGAGTGAGGAGGAATGTGTTAAACGAGGTAATTATCTTATTATATTAACAAACAATTTTTGGTTATAAATTAGCTACACACTTTTGCATCTTTCCCACGGGAAAAGTTCATTTTTCCGAAATATAAAGTAATCTATGTGAAATTATGAGATATAATCTATCTCAGTCTCAAAATTCACCCAGATCTGTTCAGCCGTTCTAGTAAAATACATGTGGATAAAACGTTTGCATTTTTGTATAGTATTAAAGGGATTTATTTCAAAACGGCTGTAACGATTTGGATTAAATTTTGTATTTAGATAAGGTTTTGAAGTTTTTACAATAATCCTTTCTGACAAAACTTAATATTCTAAAATTTTAAAGGTTGTTGTTGGAAATCAACCAGCACAGTAGGAGCCCCGTACTGCTTCTATCCTCCCCAATATGATACATACCACTTCGTGAACAGCACTGAGAACAAGCACGGTATGACCGTGTACTACGAGCGGGGAATGGACGTCTTGTACCCCGGACAATTCAACATGGCCAGGATTGACTTTTACTACTTGTCTGATGATATCCTGCAAATTAAGGTAAGGTTTCACTTATCTGTGGCGAAGTCGGTTACGTCCTCTGGGAGACAGGGATGCGAATATAATGTTTCTTTGGGCGAACATATTATGGTGTTTACAATTATAGTTTCAGGAAGATATTTGTTATTGTACGATATGGTGTATTTGTATGAGTATGTGCGTGTGTGTGTGTGTGTGTGTGTGTGTGTGTGTGCGTGTGTGTGTATATATGCGTTCTTTCATGCGTGCGTGTGTGTGAATGATTAGGTGGATTTAGATGAAATGTAATAGTGACTACAGCTATGACCTGAACTTACATATCGTCGCTGTAGAAAGATAACCTCGTATGTCCAGAGATCCAAACTTTACAGGAAACGAAAAAAATGGTTTATTTTGTCAATGTTTTTCAAACAAGTGGTTTTCGTTTTACTCCAAATATGGCACTAGTAGTCATGTATTGGGTATACGGTTTCGCCGTAATATAAAATACGTAATTTTCATTTGATTTTTACAAAAAAAATGCATTTTTGACATACGAGGTAAATATTCTACAGCAATATAATTGTAGACTCTCGAGTGAAACAAGGGTAAGTCCCAAATGATCAACATTTTTGGTGTTATAAAAATTTATTATATATGGAGAAAATCTTCATTAATAAACACAATGTTAAGTAATTGACGGTATCATCCATTCAACCAGATAACAGACGCCGAACACCAACGGTTCGAGTCGCCCTTCCCCGAGGTACCAGTTGTGTCGGGGCCGCTTGCCGACGTCAAGTACCGAGTCATGCTCGACAGTGGCTCTGTGGGCTTCAAAGTTGTTCGGATATCTGATAATGTTACTATGTAAGTGATGTGAAGTGAGGAAATCTGCATGTCTTAGAGCAAGTTTTCGAAAGACATGTGAAGTCCGCCAACACGTACTAGGCCAGCGCGGTGGACTATGGCCTGATCCCCCTCGTATTGAAGGGCGGCCCGTGCCCAGCAGTGGAACGTTAAAACAGCTGATTACAAGTGAACATGTTGATAGAAATAATAAAAAAGTGCGTGTGTACAAAGTAAACATGTCAGAAGTAAAACTTATTTGGCAAACTAATTTTTAAATCTCGTTTATATTTATACTAAACTAGCGACTCGCCCTCGCTTCGCTTGGGCTTTTTCCTAGATTTAGCACAGGCAAAGCCGCGGGATCCGCTAGTTATGCATATAAACCTTCCTCTTAAATCACTCTATCTATTAAAAAAAACCGCATCAAAATCCGTTGCGTAGTTTTAAAGATTTAAGCGTACAAAGGGATATAGGGACAGAGAAAAAGACTTTGTTTTATACTATGTAGTGAAACCCCGTCTAAGCCCGTTGAGAGAGGGAGATGGCGCGAAGGTCACACCCACGAGTTAGACAGAGTTAGAAATGTCACTGACTCGCTGTGGGCGAGATCTAACTAAGGCTAACTCTTCCCCGTCTCTGAGTGCCTGGTACTATGGACTTATTTTTTCGTTTCATTGAGTTTGAAATCACAACGATTCTAAAGAAGTTTCACTTCAATAATGGTTTTATAGGTATTAATATCAGGCTTATTTTAACATTAGACATGACTAAGAGGTTCAAGCCATACCTTAAGACAAGTGGCATTCATGTTGTAAGTGATTTGCACAAGAAAATATTAGAGGTGCGATACCCGGGATTTGAAGGCACAAGTAGTGTTTTGCAATATATTAATAACTATTAGTATTAAGATATTAATATTTTAGTTATACAATAGCCAAAAAATTTTTTTGTCTGAATAAATTCATTTGACTTGTGGGACTTGTTAAAATGTTTTCTATTTAAAGTATATTTAAAAGGATGAATAGAAGCAGTGGAATCATACAGATTTAATGAAGTTGATCATTTTGCAGATATAATAAAATTGGCCTATTTTATGATTCTCATGGTTTTAAATTTGCAGCGTAAACACCCAAAATGTCGGAGGTTTCATCTTGTCGGATAAATTCTTGCAAATATCGTCCATCCTGCCCACCGGTCACGTGTACGGCTTGGGAGAGAAGCAGGCGGCTTTCATGAATGATTTCAACTGGAAAACCTTCACTTTGTTCAATAGAGATGTGGCGCCTACTGAGAATGTGAGTTTTTTTAGTCTATATAATATATAATTATATATGTATATAGTATAGAATAATATTTTTGTCTGTATGTCTATCTGTATGCTTGCTCTTTAACTATCAAACTGTGTTTTGTCATAAAACTTTTTTTATGACTAACATTGGCTTTAGATATACATCAAAGTTGTAGGCCTTAAAAAGGTCTACAAAGTGCGCAATAACAAATGTCTATCTCTCAAGAAACGCTAACAATGACTATATCTATCTATACAAAACTTTAAGGACGCATATAAATGAAGTGAGATAATTAATAATATTTTTTTTCAGGTGAACTTGTACGGATCCCATCCGTTTTATTTGGCACTAGAAACCGACGGCAAAAGTCATGGAATGTTTCTACTAAATTCCAACGCTATAGGTTAGTTTTTTGAAGTGAAACTTCTTTAGAATCGTTGTGTTTTCAAACTCAATGAAAGGAAAAAATAAGTTCATAGTACCAGGACCTCAGAGACGGGGAAGAGTTAGCCTTATTTTAAATTCAAGTTTTATTTCTGACCTGTGTACTTTGTACACACGCACTTTTTTTAATTTTTATTTTGCTTTATAGTCCGTAAAAATATATCAAGAAAAGGCTGAGAAAATTAAATTCTAATTAGGAGGGTGGTGTAAGTAGGGTAATTCGAATGTAGTGTCTATGTTACATGCATATAGTTTATATCGCGTATATATATCGCGAGCGAAGCCGCGGGTTCCGCTAGTAAATATGTACATAAACTTGACAAATTATATACTAAAACCTTCCTCTTAAATCACTCTATCTTTAAAAAAAACCGCATCAAAATCCGTTGTGTAGTTTTAATGATCTAAGCATACATGGGGACAGACAGACAGTGGGAAGCGAGTTTTTATATTATTTTTACTATGTAGTGATTCAATCTCTTTTAACATACAACTGCTGGGCACTCATTAAAGAAGGATCAGACCATAGGTTCTCTCATAGGTGCAAGTTATCTCACGATGTTTTCCTTTCCTGTAATGCGAATTCTGTTGAAAATTATTGGGGGACTCTAGAAAATCTGATAGATGCGACATTCTAGATTAGAACCTGCTTTATTTGGTTTACCATTGGACTATTACTACCTCATTCAGATCAGTAAATTCAGAGATTAACCCCTACAAGTAAACTTATAAACTTTGACTTACATAATATTGTGTAGTACTAACTAACTAACTGTCTTAAACTTCGTCAAATTTGGGTAACAAAATGATTATAAATGAAAATATTTTTTCGGATTTTGTCGCTTTTAATTTGATTTTTGGTTCCCGACGTTTCGAATGCTTTACAGCAATCATGGTCAGTACAATCAATATTATCTTAAATACGAAAGTCTGTTGAGTTACACATAATATGTGTATGAGTGGTGTTTGTAAAACATTCAGTATAAAAAGTTTTCCCTTTTAGTGGTTTCTCTCACGGTTCACCCTGATTCAGCGATTAAATACGCGACAAAATCCGAAAAGATAGTTTCATTTATAATGTCAAATATATTCGCGTAAACCTAATAAAGTATTAAAATGATTATAATTTTTCAGATATCGTCCTACAACCAACCCCAGCGATAACGTATAGAGCAATAGGTGGTATACTCAACTTCTACGTATTCCTCGGCCCGACTCCCAAAGACGTGGTGTCTCAGTACACGGAGCTGGTCGGAAGGCCCTTCATGCCGCCATATTGGTCTCTTGGCTTCCATTTGTGCAAGTGAATATCTATGTACTATTTCCGGTTCCGAACCATAATGTTTTTTTGTTTTTTTTTTTATAAATTATCGCATATATTCAGTCGCTATATAATGAGTAGATTTTCTGAAAGTAAGTAGCAGGAGGTGCTAAGGAGTAGTATTTTTTATTTATGAATGCTTTTTGTAGGTCTTTATAATGGTTGAAATTATATTTCGACGTGTCCTGTGTGTGTTTAGTATTATATTAACTGTTAGACTGTTAGATTGTCTAGTCAAATTGCTAAATTAAAACATAACTAGGGTTTGCCATTCCAATTCGACAAACAGAAAAGACTGGTTTTGACCGAATAATGCACTTCTTATTGAAAAATAAACACACCCTGTGTAAGTTACCAAGTGCTAACAGCATCACTTATATGTTAAAATACTTATATAATAAAATAATAAGCAATGCAGCAATTTCAATATATAATAATTTGTTCACATGGTTTTGCTCGAATGTTAAGAAAGAAAGCATTTGTATTTTCGTGCCCAAGTTGCAATCTATATCTTTACCAAATAATGTCAAAATTTTTTCAGCAATTTATATACAAGGTCACTTAGGTCTAATAATAAAAAACGTTATTGTTTCAGATACGACTACGGGAGCTTGAATGTCACAAAGGATGTGATGCAAAGGAATATAGATGCTGGAATTCCTTTGGTGAGATACAAATACTCTTTCTTTTTTCTATTTTAAATTACATAATAAACACAAATTAACTATAAAAACAAATTAAAAAGTAGAACTACGTAGACGGCCAATATTAGGTTAGAAAAATAAGTAAACGAAATGGAAGGCGGAGTGTTTACATATACATATTTATTCATATATGCACACACGCACGCGCACACACACACACACACACACACACACACACCACACACACACACACACACACACACACACACACACACACACACACACATGGTGCATTTACTTTCATCGCTTTGATGGAAATTGTTAAATAAATAAAATTGTATCAATGAAATCCCCTTGGATTTTTATATCTGTGCAAAAATATAACAATAAAGAAATAAAAAAAATTGATGTAATCTACCGATGAGTAAATAGTTGTAAGCAAGTAAATGCACAATAGGAAATAATTGTCGTTTTCATGAACACAGTAATATGTTAAATATGTACATGTGTGTAGTAGAGATGTGATATTTTTCTGCAATAAAAAGTACCCTATATGTATGTAAATTTCAACAAAATCTCTTCGATGTTTATTTAGTAATAAAAATAAAATGTGCGTGTGTACAAAGTACACATGTCAGAAGTAAAACTTAAATTTAAATTAAGGCTAACTCTTCCCCGTCTCTGAGCGCCTGGTACTATGGACTTATTTTTTCGTTTCATCGAGTTTGAAATCACATCGATTCTAAAGAAGTTTCACTTCAATAAAAAGTCTATATATTGCTTCTAATTACTGTTTTAATTTTGTCATGTATACAGTCTGTTTTGTACTTACTGTTAATACATGACTAGGAGGTAGATGGCAAGTATTAAATAACCAAATGCTGTTTCAGGACGTCCAATGGAATGATCTAGACTACATGCGTCACAGCAACGACTTTACCTATGACAGCGACAAGTTCGCCGGCCTGCCGCAGTTCGTGGACCTCCTGCACGAGCAAGGAATGCACTATGTTGTGCTTATCGGTATGTTTGTTTGTTCATAACCTCTTATCTTTCTCCAGTGGTCCTCACTTTTTAGTCAAAAAGTGAGAACCACTGGAGAAAGTTATTTTGAAAGTCGGAACCCTATTTTGAAAGTAATTATTGTTTGACAATTTGACATGAAAGATCAATTCATTAATGAAATCTAAAATATGAAAATCAAAAAATATGAAATCTAATAATATTATTGATTGTCCCAAAAATATAAACTATTTAATGTGATAACATATTTTTTCATATTTATTTATAATACCATTAAAATAAGGGCTCAGACGAATCTTGGAATCCCACAAAACCATATACTATTTTATTACTAACAATTGTGTTATAATGATAAATAAAACTATGTGTTACTCTATACCTCACCAGATACATTAACGTCCGGCAACCCAGCCAGGCGTAAAGCCAGGAAATGCACTAGGGCTGATTGCTCCTAATACTTTTCTGACAGCAGGGTGTACCACTGAAAATGAAAGTCTTTTCATACTGAAAGTGTTACAAACACCACTCATACACATATTATTTGTAACTCAACAGACTTTCGTATTTATGGTAGTATTGATTGTAGTGACCATGATTGCTGTAAAGCATTCGAAACGTCAGGAACCAAAAATCAAAATAAATCCGCGACAAAATCCGAAAAGATAGTTTCCTTTATAATGTAATGATTTATTTGACATTTTAGACCCCGGCGTGAGTGCTTCAGAGCAACCCGGAGAGTACCCGCCTTTCGACCGCGGATTAGATATGGATGTTTTCATCAAAAACTCTACTAATCAACCGTTTGTTGGGAAAGTAAGTATTTTTTTGCTTATGGCTAATATTAGAGATAAGAAAAAAATAGTTGATACATACATTTTTTCCTTTGATCTACCATTTGCATTTTATTTACAATATAATATAGTCTATTGTTAACTTATTATATTTTTAATTCATGTGTATTACTCATTGAAAGAAATAAAGTGCCTCCAACTCAACATTATTATCAAATAATTGTTTTTTTTTATCTGGCTTAAATGTTTTAAAAAGACTCTATGGATCTCGAACTAATAATTAATAGGCAATAAAAATTATTTAATTTATGTATTATTTCGTAGGTATGGAACCCCAAGTCTACAGTATGGCCTGACTTCACTCACCCTAATGCTTCTGCCTATTGGAAAGAAATGATGACAGATTTACACAAGAAAATCAAATATGATGGCGCTTGGATTGTAAGTTATTATATTTTTTATTATCATTATCCACGGCTTCGCACGCGTTCTAAAGACCGGAAACCAAATTCTTTCTGAGTCCTTTAGAGTACTTCGCAGAACTAACGCCCGTATTTTCCGTTTTTGCAACATTTTTCATTGATGCTCCGCTCCTATTAGTCGTAGCATGATGTAATATAGAGTAAAGAGTAAAAAAGTTTATTGACATATTTTACAAGTACATTCTATTGAAACCCCTGAGCCCCTGCGCTAGTAAAAACTATAGCCTATAGCCTTCCTCGATAAACGGGCTATCCAACACAAAAAGAATTTTTCAAATTGAACCAGTAGTTCCTGACATTAACGCGTTCAACCAAACAAACAAAAAAACTCTTTTGCTTTATAATATTAGTATAGATTACCAAAAATGGTTGTATGAAATTAAAATAAAACAAGTATCTTCCATGAACTTTAGATTCCTAATGGCCAAACTCAATTCTTCATTTTAAACCATTGATACATAGGATTGTTCTCCTCTCTATTTTTGTACATGCCATATCTAAATATATCATGTACTTTTAAATAAAACTATCTTTTCGTCGCAGATTTATTTTGATTTTTGGTTTCCGACGTTTCGAATGCTTTACAGCAATCATGATCACGGGAAAAGCTTTTAGAGGTTTCAAAATCATCACATAGTTGTTACTGCTAAAATACACCAAAGTGTCTTACAATATTTGTTTATTTTAATTTTAAACATTTTTCATAAAATTTAATAAGATCTATATAATATGAATATTGAATTATTATTTCGGTACTTTTAGCTATTATTATTTTAATATTATAAAATTTTAAAATATGTGTTAAATATTATATTTATTTAAGCAATATTATTGTTAATTATGACCCTATATTTTTCAAACTAATCTTCAATGTTAACTATTTTAACAGGACATGAATGAGCCATCCAACTTTTTATCCGGGTCTATGTATGGCGAATGTGAACCTGAAGATCTTCCATACAAACCAGCAGCGATACCTCAAGATGGGTTGAAATACAAAACCCTGTGTATGGACGCCCGCCATTATATTTCTACACATTTTAATTTACATAATGTACATGCAATTAGTGAGGCTATTGTTACGCGAAAGTGAGTAGTAATCTTTATTTGTATTTGGGTTGATTTCGGTTAAAGACAATTTCTTTTTTTGGATTAAAACTACAGTTTAAAGTATAGCAAAATTACTGTACTTCAAACTAGTTTTGCAATACAAATTCATTTAGTAAAAAGGTCTACAATACCTTCCAGTTTTATCATAAGATCAAAATAAATTAAAAAATTAATAAAAATGGCATACCCATGCCTTGATAAAAAAAAAATAATGCGACACCCCACAGCGTACTTTAAAAATTCAAAAATGGCATTCTGCGATCTACCTTTGCCCTGCTAAAAGAGTAAAATAAAAAAAAATGTGGCACTCGGGGACTGCCGCGGTTAAGCTATTGCATAGCATTTTTTATCAACTTAGGCAATTATAATTATTTATTTATTTTTTATTTATGCAGTATTTTTTTTTCTTTGATATTAATTCAAGTTTTTTTTTATATTAATTCAAGTTAGACTTTTTGAGCGTGGTGACCGATAAGAAAATATTTTTTTTTTCTTTTATTGAATAAATAAGAAGTTAATATCGTTTAAAATATTTTTATTATCTTACAATACATGTAAGTTATTCAGGAATTTTTATCATTGAAACTAGTTTTTTTAAACTATAGGTTGGTAACAGAAATAAGAAACATATACGAATTCGTCCGATTTCGGAACAGCTCGTCTCGATCCGTGCGTGCTACATGGTACATAGTAGGCGGAGTGGGGGGGTGTTAGGTTTTATTTTCGTTACGGAATTTCTTGATTCGGTCGCCGCGCTCAAAGCCCGCGATAAAAGCTATGCAATAGCTTTAAAACAAATATATTTATAAAGCAACACCCCACAGCGCGCTACAGGAAATGCGCGGGAAGCGGCCATTTGTATTGTCTCGCGCGTCGTCGCCGGGGCTCGGGCGCGTCTCCGCGCACTGGAGCGGTGACGTGTTCAGCAAATGGCACGATATGCGGATGTCAATACCTGGTAAGCAATGAGCATGCTCTTTAATGCTTATTTTGACAGGCACTTTTTCATTTACAATTCTCCTTAACTCTACCCTCCATGCACTTGTGATTGTAGTAAGCACGGTCTACAAAGAATGTTGCCATACTAAGATTTTTTGAATTTGCTACGATATTATAGGAATATGGAAATATATCGACAAAATATTGTTCGCAACACTAAGCGAATTATACCGTTGCTGGCGTTGGGTGCACGCCACGCGTACATAAGCTTGGCGGTTAAAGGCTTAATTATTACATTTAACACTAGCTGACCCGTGCCCACTTCGTTGGGCATAATGTTATTAATCCTTTTTTAGTACAGAGTGTTTAAATAATTTAAATTATTTTATTAATATTAAAAATTTAATTATCTATACTAATATTAAAAAAACAACTTTTTGTCACTTAAATATAAAAGTTAGACATATGCTGTCGTTGACTTTTTTGTAGGCATTTTCAAGCTCCACATCTTTTCTCTAGAACTCAAAAATATATCTTTCATAGTTAAGGCAGCGTTCGTAAGAAACGCTTTCATTCGACCGTTTTTTCTCCGATTCACTTTGCAAAACGGACTACCACGTAAAAGCTTTTTTATTTTTCGGTTTTTTATATAACCTATGACACTCAGCAATTATGTGGCTTTCTATTCGTGAAAGAATTTTTAAAATCGGTTCAGTAGATCCCGAGATTAATTTAACCCTTACAATTTAACAAATAAACAAACTTTACTTCTTTATAATATTAAATATAACTTCTTTATAATATTAATATTAAGTATAAAGTATATTAAGTATAGACTATATTATGACATTATGAATATTACAAACATTTTTATACGGTCGGATTATATTATTGCGATTAACTGTTTTTTTTTAATTTGTCTAGTTATTTTTTGTTTGTCTATTAGAAAAAAATTTGTAAAAACAACATATACGTCAGAGTAATATTCAGACTATATTTATTGTAATGAAGAGTCATTAGTCCATACAAACTCGTACTGACTCTCACTGAGTCGAATCTGTACATTAAATATTTTTTGAAAAATCTTATAATAAATAAATAGTCATTATTATATATTATAATCAATACAGAGACTGAATATGTTTTTAGATTCTTTGTATCTCTCTGTGACTGCATCATGAGAAATCCTCTGGATAGATCTTGATTAATTCCGATATAGCTGGTTATTCGTGTTAACATAATATGATACTTTTTACTTCGGGAATATTTCTTGTTTCTGAAAAATCTAAACTAACTATTAAAACGTATCGAGGGACGAATCTGATAATATATACATACTAGTGGAACCCGCGGCTTCGCTCGCGCTAAATCTAGGGACGATCCCGAGCGAAGTGAGGGTGATTCGCTTGTTAAGATAAACATTTCCATCATACATTACATATGTATAACTCTAGCGGTTTTGGCAGCGCACGCCAGAATAGCTCGCAGATGGTAGATTTTTTACTACTTACTTGATACTTATCGTCATATTTTGGACAATTCACACAATATCTTTATAAATTGTAGCCTATGTGATATTCTGATGTATAAGCTATATTATTGTAAAGTTTCATTAAAATCCATCCAGTAGTTATTACGTGAAAGAGTAACAAACATCCATACATCCATACATCCATACATCCATACATCCATACTTACAAACTTTCGCGTTTATAATATTAGTATAGAATATTAGTATAGATTCTTTTGCATAATATGCATATATTATGTAAGTATCAGATATAATATACATATTCTTTTGCAGCTCTACTCAGCTTCAGTCTATTTGGTATCCCAATGATGGGCACCGATATCTGCGGTTTCAACGGCGACACCACGCCGGAACTGTGCAAGAGATGGATGCAACTTGGCGCTTTCTATCCCTTTTCAAGGAATCATAATTCTAATAATGCTAAGGTAAGAAAAAATAACTACATTATGAATGTTTTTATGAATTTGAAAGTTAAACTTGGTTGGTATTTTACGTTTACGTGTTTAGACTGTGACTTATTATTTATGTTCTGAATAGCTTTACAAGAAAAGGAGTTATGAAATAGGGCTAATGGTTTTCGTCATTTTTTTATTAAAAGACACCGTGGATTATTTTGAATTCACATGGTACATCGACGATATTAGTATTTGTCAACTTTCTTTTTTAATAAATATTTTTTTCAGCCTCAAGACCCAGTAAGTTTGGGCCCGGAAGTGGTCCGCGCGAGTCGAGAAGCGCTCCTGCTGAGGTATCGCATGCTGCCGTACTTGTACACGTTGTTCTGGAGAGCGCACGTGTACGGAGAGACTGTGGCTCGGCCTTTGTTCTTTGAGTGAGTGAATGAATATATTATACTAGCATTTCCCGCGGCTTCGCACTAAAGACCGGAAACCAGATTCTTTCTGAGTAGCGCGTACCTCGCAGAACTAACGCCCGCCCTTTCCGGTTTTTTGCAACATTTTTCATTGATGCTCTGCTCCTATTGGTCGTAGCGTGGTGTAATATAACCTATAACCTTTCTCGATCGGACTATCCAACAAAAAATATTTTTTTAATTTGAACCAGTACTTCTTGAGCGCGTTCAACCAAACAAATAAACAAACAAACTCTTTATAATATTAGTATAGATAACTATTAATATATAATGTTTATTTAATTATTACTTTTTAGTGCAAATAATGATAGACTTTAAAGGCACTGAGAAGTGGTCAGAGAAGTGGAAAAGGCAGTGAGAACCTCAGGTTGGCGGCATGCCATGCAGGTTGTTACTGGTATTTCTCTGATACCAGAGAAATTCATGAGGACCAAAAGATTTCAGACGTTTAAATGAGAAATGTGTCCAACATTACAAAGTGTTAATACTTTCTTAGGTTTACGCGAATATTTGACAGTATAAATTCAGGTAGATAACGCACCGCCTTCATTATTACTGAATTCACAAAAGTCTGCTCCTTCATGTAAACACAGCACACATATGCACGAAACTATGCTCATTTTCATTAGTATCTTACGGGTCGTCATGTAGTAAGTTTGCCTAAAAAATGCCGCCCTGTGTAAGTAAATGGCATTAAAACAATTCGAAAGTGAACAAAAAGTCTGATAGAATATCGTTTCTCATATAAGTACACACAAGACTATATTTTTTTATGTTATTCTAATACAATTTTAAGGTTGTTTGACATAACTAATGACAATGTCCCAAAATGACGTTCGGGAGAGTGTTGACAGGAGTTCGTATTTCTACTGGTCCGAGATTTTGAGATTTTTAAAAAATGTCAACACATCAGTCACACACACTTACTAAAAAAAGTGCTTACACTTTCTGCCCTAAATGCGTTATCTAGGTTTTTTTACTAGATCTGAGAGTATAAATGAAACTATTTTTTCGCGACAAAATCCGAAAAAATAGTTTCACCGCAAAGTGATGTTAAGTGAAGCACTCTCCAAGTGAATGGTTAACTCGAGGAATAGTCTTTTTTTTACTGCCATGCTCCCGCTCAACACCCTAGGGAGCTGTGTATTACTGAAAATCTGTGCTGTATGAGACTCTGGCCTCAGCAGCATCAGCTGAGTTATTACCCTTTGCCATTGATTTATTTAAGCCACCTTGTATAATATGTTAACTTTTTTTACTGTTGTTCATGGCAATAAACGATTTTATTATTATTATTATTATTATTTATTTAAATTAAACTATTTTCGGTATATATAACACCGGCAAAAGTAGCAATCACGAGTTTAAACCAAGTGAGAGTCAACGTGTGGCGAGTTGTTCAAAAATTTCCGTACTATGCGACAAGTATTACGTAAGTAAGTAAGTAAGTAGTAGATAAGTATAGTATGGTAGCTTTTTGTAATTGTATTTAACTATAAGGAGGTAGCTCTAGTATTTTAATGGACTGGTGAAGAATTTTAGGTATGACTCCTGTTGTAGAGATAACTATTGGTAGTATTGTTACTTTCTTTAAATTCCACATTCTTGTTATTTCATCTTTCAGGTCATGATATTTGGACATTTTATCTGAAATTGTATTCTTATTATATTATAAACGCTGTCTTATTTTATCTATAAATGTAATATCATGTCTATTATACGGCACAGTCTCGTCAGTCAGTATGGTTCTATCGAAATATTATTATTAAGTGTGTGTGTGTGTGTGTGCAGGTTCCCATCGTACCCGGAGGTGCGTGGTATCTCGCAGCAGTTCCTACTAGGCGCGCATGTGCTAGTGTCACCGGTACTGCGCGCTGCCGCCCGCGCCGCGCGCGCACTGCTGCCCGCCGCCGCCTGGTACAGCGCGCGCGGGGGACGACTGCTGGGGGTCGACGTGTGGGCTGATCTCGCTGAGGATGATATGGTCGCTGTCAGGGTAAGTGCCACAGAGTACAAATATATAGGTAGTTATAGCTGACGTGTGACCTACCCCGTGGCGTCCCACATGGTGGCAGGGGTTGGGCAGTTGGGTTTTAGTGGGTAGGCAGGTCTCATTAGCCGGAGAGTCTCCACATAACCACCCCAGGCGAAGTCGGGTGGTATCCGTAATAGGATTTCCCAACTACCTATTAAAAAAAAAGAAAAAAAAGCTGACTTGTGACGGGATGATACTGAGGATGATGTGGTCTGCGTCGTACCCGGAGGTGCACACCATCTCGCATCAGTTCCTGCTAGACGCGAACGTGCTGGGGTCGCCGCCGCCTGGTACAGCGCGCGTGGGGTACGACTGCTGGGGGTTGACGTGTGGGCTGCCCTCGCTGAGGACGACATGGTCGCTGTCAGGGTTAGTGACGTAGAATACAAATATATCGGTCACTAGCGGGTGCCGGTTGGGAGCGGACGTTTGGACAATAAAATAAAACTAAAATATAAAACTAGCGCGTGGAAACTGCTTAATACTGTCACTAGCGGTTGCCTAGCTGCTACTTATTATTTAGCTATCAACTATCGCTGTCTGTCTTCCTGTTTCCCGGTGAGCTGTATCGCATAAATCGTAACACATAAAAAGTTAAAATTTTTACTCAGTAAAATTCAATTATACTATTAAATAATAAAGATGACTAATTTCAAAATGGCCACTATGCTATTAAAATCTTGATTAGTACGTAGTGCACTAAATGCACTACATTACTCGCGAAGTTGATCGAAATTAGAAGAACTACTACTTTAAGATTTGCTTTGTGCAACTTCTCTTTGCCGCAAGTTATCGTAGTCGCTTTTTGCGCCCAAGTCCAAGAATTCTGACGTCTACGAGTAGTTTAGTGCATGTGCAATATTCTATTCCATTCATCTTAGGCGTAATATTCTATTTCATTAATCGCAGGAAGGCGCAATCCTCCCGTTACAAGAGCCTCCACGTGGGCCGGTGCGTACTGCTAACACGCGCTCTGCCCCGCTCCAGCTGCTAGTGGCGCCCTCGCACCGTGCTCACGGCGAACTATACTGGGACGACGGCGACAGCGTCAGTGAGTGTTGCTTGTTGTTGTTGCCATGGTAACTGCCGAGGTGGGCTAGAGGCTGTAGAGGTGGGCTAGAGGCTGTAGAGGTGGGCTAGAGGCTGTAGAAGTGGGCTAGAGGCTGTAGAGCTGGGACTCCCGTGTTTAAGACACGGGTCGCTGAAAGTGTATTCGTTGGGTTTTGGGGACGTTATACTCTCCTTGGCATTGCTATTCGCTTAATCGTTTCGATTTGTCTTGCTATTGGTATGTGAAAGTAAGGGAATATAGAATGAGTAGTTGCCTTTTTTCCTAAGCAGCCATCTATTAATGATTTAATAACAAGATTTCAACTCGAGAAATTTTGTTACGATGTTTTTCAGTTTATTGAACACGCATGTCACATTGGCATTTGGGCTGACGCTTCCAGGGATATTCGGATACTCCCCGCGCTACTAATAAAAATAATACTTAAGAGCAAATTTTTACTCAAATCTTATCCATAAACTAATAATGCCTATATAAATAAATAAATTAAAATTTCAGACACCTATGAGGAAAAGAAATACAGCCACATTGAGTTCACAGCTGAAAACAATGAATTAACCAGTACCATTCAATGGTGGGGCTACGGAGTGCCACCGATCAACGCCATAACTATTCTGGGACAAACGAATGCAACTAAAACCGTCACAATAAACAATTCTCTAGTAAAATTCACATATATACCAGAAACCAAGGTATTACTCATACCTAATATAACCTTAGCCCTGGATAAGCCGTTCAGTGTAAAATGGACATATTAAAAAAAAAATTTTAGATGTTTTACTATCTATAAATAAGTTAATAAGATATATTCTTTAAGTATAAGAAAAAATTACTATAATATTGTTTTTTTATGTCTTTATAAAAGTTTGGGTTTCTATATAACATGTATGAATATTTTCAAAGTTAGAATTTTACACATTATTGGTTTAAAAGTGATGTTTTTTATAACAATATGTTTGTGAATCAAATTTTAGAAATATTTTTATATAGTTAATTTAGGCGTCATTATATAATGCCATTCTCTATATATAAATAATATTACCATGTATCATAGACGAATGAATGCATTTAGAATTACCAGTTCACTAAATAATAAATATTTTTTAATAATTGTTGCATAAGTAAATATTTTATTAAATATAGTATTCAGTTGCCATAAAAACTATTTATAAGTAAAATAAGAAAACTATAAAATAAAAATATACAGTAAATTTGTTAGTCTAATATCTTTACAATGTGACTTCAATTTGTTTGAAAATGAATAATGAGGATTGTACAATGTACATGGTAAGTAATATTTAAAATGTTTATATTATTTAAATCTCATATGTTATATATTCTATATATATATATATATATATATATATATATATATATATATATATATATATATATATATATATATATATATATATATATATATATATATATATATATATATATATATATAATAAAATCACTAAATTATAAAAATCAAGGGTTGTTAAAAAATCATTTTCAAGGTCAAAGGTATGTAACAAAAAAATACCTAATACTGCCATGTTTTTTTACCGTTTCCCGACTGTCGTGTAAAAGTATGTATGACAGTAGGGAATGCTTTATTTAGTCAACCTTGCCTGTATCCCTATATTGTATACTGTCTTTGTTGGACCAGTGTATAGACTATTAAACTAAGCTCTGCTTGGCTGACTGACTGACTGACTCATCACGCCCAGGTCAAATATGTGGAATACATTTAAAGGTTTTTTATAAATTGCACCACATATCCGTGAATAGTAAACCTTAATATTTTCCAATTTTCAGGATATATCAGTTAAAAAGCTTTTTTTATATAGATAGAAAAAAAAACAATCAAGTTTGAAAGTTATTATATTATGATAGATCATATTATGTTTATTTTCTTTGCTCATTATATACCTATACTAATTGACTTTTTTCCCGAAAATTTTTAATTTTGGTAGGATAGATATATAGAGGAAATAAACACTTTAAAGTTAACAAACTGTTTTGAGAATTAGAGTAGGAAATGTAGATAACATTGATCTTTTCTTAGGATGTTAGTGAGACATTATGCCAATTATAACTTATGATAAATGACAAAAAGTGTAGTCGATATGTTCCATTATTTTTGTATATTCCTTTTTGTCCTCAATACTTTTTAAAAGTATGAAATTAAACTTCGTCCTAAACGATAATTTACTTCATATAATTAATAAAAATAGCTTCCTGTTAAACTATAAGGAACGGGCAGATAATGGGTATATCACAGCTGTTTAATGTTTTTAATATTCATCCTATAAAATGCTTTTGGTGTGCTGAAATACATGCTTTAAATGTAACTACATAATAATGGTGGAAAATATCTCAATGTAAATATATTATCTACACCTTCTTTAATGATAATATTTATTTAAATATGATAACGCACATAAATTATTAAATATATATCTAAATAATTAGTTTAAAAAGCTTCTTATACTGACAAGAACAGTAAGTAATAATAATAATTAGATCTCATTTATTGGTGCTTTCTAACAATTTTTTTATTAAATTTTTTTTTTTAATTAAATATAGCCTGATTTATTATTATAGGTTTTTTTTATAATTTAGCTGATGTATTGTTTTGACTTTGTTATGACTTTTTTTTCTTTTTTCTCACACAGAAACTAATAACTATGTGTGTGTGTGCTAAAAGTAGGGTGACCATATAGCAATATACTCTATGCCAGTAGATTAGCATTGCTCATGTTTTTGTATATTTTTTCTATTAACAGATTTCAAGTCCCCTCACAATTCTATAAATTCTTATTTCTCTTTAACAAATGGTGGCCATAAAAAATAGTACCTGAGTTACTAGAGAAATAAATATATATGTGCATAAATAAACCTAAAATGATATATTAATATAATGATAATATTATAATATATCGATAATTAGCTTTTATATTAAATTATTATATAAATTGATTAAAAAGTTACTTGGAAAAAGGATACTCTACTACTATTCTACTATAGAATAGTAATATAATACATTTAAAATTCATTAAATTTTCAATTTCTGTATATTAAAATTAGAACTGTTCATATTTGTCAGTAAACTATAATTAGAAATTTTATTTTCTTAACATCATTTAAAGTAAAAATAAAAGATTGTTTGAAGATGTTTTTCTGTTATGTTATATATAGTTTATAATATATTGATACCATAAGCAATACATATTAATTATAAGCTATTATAAAATTACTGATATATTTATTTATTTATAGCAGGAATTGATTGGAATAGTTCAAGTTGAAATATCGAAAATTGTTTTGTGAGTAACAATGTTATGGGTATTTTATACAAAGATACTAGATTAAACTAGACAAAATATGCACTAATATAAAGTTTATTGCACACAATTAGTATTTTATTCATAATACCTACCTATAGGCTATAGTACTTATCTTACCCATTATTACTTCAAATAAATGGTTTTTAATATTATTTTTTTTATTTTAAATATTTTGATTTTAATAATTGAAATGAAAGAAATTAAATCTAATGAGAAATAAATGAGTTCTACAATCAGCATCATTTTAGATGTTAATTAGCAAAAAAATGCAATCTATTTCCATTCCACATTTTATTTTTAAAAATTCCAAAATAATGTTTAAAAAATAAATAATAGAACAAAGTTAACAAAGTTTATTGTAACATTCTAACAAGCTTCAGCTATTTCTACTGAATAATATGAATTAATGGTCTTTCTCTGCATCTGTCTTCAAAAACTTTTCATACTGATCTTCTGACATAAGTTCACTTAACTGTTCCGGCTTTGTTAGTTGTAGTTTAAACAGCCATCCTTTATCATAGCAAGATGAATTAATTAAACCAGGTTTATTTTCAACATTCATGTTTTTTTCAGTAACTTTTCCACTCACAGGAGAATATATTTCACTAGCTGCTTTGACACTTTCTAGAGCGCCACATTCATCTCCTTCATTCACTTCTGTACCAGGTTCAGGAAGCTGTGCAAAAACTACATCACCGAGAGATTCTTGGGCATAATTACTTATTCCAACAGTGCCAATATTGTTTTCTACAACTACCCATTCATGTCTGTCTGTGTATTTTCTATTAATTCCAGTGCTATATTTATGACGTAATTCACAATATGTTTGTCTCAAATTGTATTGAAGTATGCACTGTCCGGTTAAGCAATACTTTGACACGTGAAATAGATGCCTTTGTAAAGCCATTGTGAGGTTTGTCGTGATCTGAAACAACACACAAAATATTTATGAACAGTAACACGGGAACAAGGTTTGAATAAGATAAAATAATTAATATAAACCCTAAAATTAAGGTGAATTTATAACTTACACAACTATTAATATAACAAAAAGACAGCTAAATGGTGTAGACGAGATATCATTCTCTAAGAAAGATAAATTTTGAACTCTGAACTATGTAAACACAATAAAGATAGCCAAATGTAACATAAACGGTCATTTTTATATACAACGTTATTGTGTCGGTGAAACTCTTTATAATATATTTTTATTATCTTATAGGCTAATAGAATATAATAAACAACTAAATTTATATTTATTTCTTTTGTAATTTACTACTAACCTATATGATCTAGGAAAAGTCTTACTATATATTAGAATGAACCTATTATACTTTTTATCCACTCAAATGTATTTCTTCTAAGTTATTTAAACAAACAAATATATTTTTCCTAATTATATTATCTTAATAATAACAAGTTTAAATAAACCGAAATTGTTTATTTTAGGTTAACATATCTCTACACGTTTAGAAATTTTAACCATATTTGATTGATAATTGATATTTATTATTGTATGTACATACTTATTACATTATATTTAACATGGTTTTATATATTTTAAGAATTTATATTCAATATTTTCCTGAATTCTATTTGTAGAAATTAAATTAATGGACGTGAATCGTGATTCATAACGCTTTGAGTGGCAATTAATAATAAAAAATAAACTGGTGAAGTGTGAACTGTGAACTGTCAATTGCTTGTGAAATGTAAAGTAACGTCATTATCATGTCATTATTCGCCTAACCATGACTGAAAGATGTCAAACGAAGTTTACAGAGAAAATTGATAATAGAATTTATATTATTTGCGGAGGAATTGTTGTAGCTTTATTGGCGATATTAATTGTTTACAGGTGTGCTAAAATTATATATTTAACATAAAATTAAATGGTGTATTCAGTGTTTGAAAAGTTAATCTTTACAGATTTCATCTTATCACAATCATAGTAAGCTATGGGCTGGGATGTGTGGCTTGTTATTATGGATTAAGTTCAAATTATTTGCAAAGCTGTATAGAACACTTGACGTGCCATTTTGCTAAACAGCTGCCTAATGAAGATGAAGCCAATGACTCTTTGGACGCAATTAATGTGAGTTCTCTACCCTATATTTTTTGTAAACATTAAACTAGTTTAAAGTAAAAGGAAAGCTAAGAATTTAATTATTTATAATTTGCTCATATTAATAACAAAGTGATTTACTTGTATGATTAGTGTAATATCTGACAAGTAATTATAATAAATTTAAAATAAAATTTCCAAGACAGTAACAATGAAATATAATTTAAAATAAAACTAGAAATGATAAATTATTTCAAATAGATAAGATTATTTTAAAATCTGTACCTTACTTACATAATTATATATAAATAAGTGATTAGTAATAAGCATTTAAATATGATATACCTATGATTTGCAAATGTTTTTAAATGATTTCCTTCTATGAATACTTAATATTATACATTAATAACAAGAAATATTATTAAATTTATTGTTAGTAAATAATTACAAAAGATAATAACATCTATGCAATTAGTATGCTAATAAGTACATCCATCTATGTTTGTCAGGGTTGTGACACATGTGAATCCAAGAATTGTGACCGCCATGATCCAGAAATATCACCAGAGCCATGGGCTAACTTACAAGTACATAAACAACTAGATCAGGCAATAGAAGATGTAAGTTACTTTATCATAAATATAATTAGGACTAAAGACTTAACTTGGGTTTTTTATTTTAATAATAGCTTCAATTTTTTACATTGACTTAATAAAAGTCATAAATAAAGAGACATAAAAAATGAGCAATAGAATAAATTAATGTTACGAAAGGTAATTTAATTAGTACATTTGTTTTCAGTTTTATAATTCCATTTTAGAACAATTTATTAACACATGGTATAGCAAAATAACACTTCAGCCATTTTTTGTGGATGAACTGCGACATCAGCTCAGATATGCATCATCATCTTTGTTGAGAAGAGCTCTCAAGGTAATTATTGTTGTAGTTGTATATAAATATTACTATAGTTTTTATTACATAATATAATAATTTATGTAGAACTTCTGTGGAAATTGAACAAATCATAGTGGGAAAATTTGCATGTCTAGTAAACCTAGATGGTAATTTCTTCTAAGACAAATAAATACTTGGAACACTAACATACTGCTCCATCTTTTGATGCACTGCACATATTATATAACCTGAATTATATACATATTATTAACTTAAACACCCATGACTGTAGTATAAACTTTCGCTCATCAGTAATTAATTTCTCCAGCAACACTCGAACACACAACAGCTGGCACAGAAAGTAATGACTCCACAAACTGAGCCAAACACAATGTCAAAGGGTTCAAAAGGGCTAGATACAATAATACATTGTATATAATGTATTATTGTATTGTGTTTATTTCTTATTTTTTGTTCACAACTAAGATGTAATTTTCTTTTTTTTAACTGGAGGAATTGTAATTTTTTTTTACTGACATGCTCCCGCCCAACACCCTAGGGAGCTGGGTATTACTATAAAATAGCGCTGTCTGAGACTCTGGCTTCAGCAGCATCAGCTGAGTTATTACCCTTTGCCATTGATTTATTTAAACCATCTTGTATATATTAACTTTTTTATGTTCTTTCATCATGGCTATAAACGATTTTATTATTATTATTATTATTATATAATTTCAGATAGATTACAACCAATTTCTATTCGATCGTCTCATACCATGTGCACTGAGACACTACACGGTGAGCACGGCGGGAGTACGCCCGCGCGTACATGTGGCCGCGAGCAACCGATCAGCCGAGATGAAGTACCTGAGATGTGTGACGGAGGCCATACTCCCGTACCTCATGAGGAATACTGAAGCGAATAATAGGTGAGTTGTGGTGTATTGAGGTTTGGAATGGTGGTAGTACTGGTTTT
The DNA here is from genome assembly GCA_905231865.2 of Boloria selene. Taxonomy (NCBI): domain Eukaryota; kingdom Metazoa; phylum Arthropoda; class Insecta; order Lepidoptera; family Nymphalidae; genus Boloria; species Boloria selene. The sequence continues at coordinate 3,056,292 of HG993145.1, forward strand.
TTTGTTTTAATTCTAAATTAGTAGTATTTTTAAAATTATATACATATATGTGAATAATGATAATATGTTAGTGTGCAGCTCAATCTTCACGTCAACGTCTTTGGTCATTATACTAAATAGAAATTACAAAATGTTTACAAAAAGTACAAAAACGGCATCACGGTACTTTACAATATTTGCTAATTTTATTTTTAAAGCTATTTACTTTCCGTAATTCAATTAAATTTCATAAATTGTTGAGCCAAAACTTATAAATCAAAAACCACAACTAACATTCGTGCTTAACACATAAGTGCCCCAGGCGGGTCTCGAATCCGCGACAGCTGGCGCAGCAAGTAGCTAAGCGCTAAACTGAGACGTGTCGTCAATATTAGTATAGTTCTTTATATTACAGTGTATTTCGCGTGTTAATTCGCGAGATATTCGCGGGGTGGGTGCTGTTGTCGCTTACAGACTTACTAGCGGACCCGCATATTCTAAACACATTGATTGTATTGGCGACCGGTGATGAGAAAATGGCGGACTTGCCGGCTACACCTAATTATAAGGTTAGTTTAAGTTGTTTTACTTTTTATTTAGTTGTTCTTATATTGTGTGTTATTCCCATTGAATATAATATAATTATTATAATATATTAGTTTGGAAATATTAAGTTATATAGGCAAATCTAGTATAATTAAGCTTAAAGGGGTTGAATATGACTTGAAAATCCATATGATTTGTAATTTTTCATATTAACATTACAGAAGCTACATAGGACATGCATATCTTCATCTATTTTCTATTTCCTTCCTAAACTTTTCTATATTTCGTCTTTTGCAGGTGGAATTCCTAGAAAACTTTGTCCGGCAGTCAGAGTCCGTGTACTGCGCTAGAGCGAAACTCCTACGAATTGATTTGGAACTGCTGTTGAATAATCAAGACCACTTCTACGCTCTTCTGCATCATTTGAAAACAACCACCGATATATATCTGCTGCAGTTTTACAAAGATATCAGTGAGTTTTTGTGTTATGTATATATACTAGCGACTCGCCCTGGCTTCGCTTGGGCTTTTTCCTAGATTTAGCACAGGCAAAGCCGCGGGATCCGCTAGTTATGCATATAAACCTTCCTCTTGAATCCACATCAAAATCCGTTGCGTAGTTTTAAAGATTTAAGCGTACAAAGGGATATAGGGACAGAGAAAGCGACTTTGTTTTATACTATGTAGTGATAACCTTACCTTTTTATGGTAGGCAGGCTTTAAATGCTTTAAATCAATTTTATTTTGAACAAAAATAAAACATGCGAGTCATCATGCCTTATTCAACCAAACTAAGATTTAAAATTACTGTTGAAAAACTCCAAAAATAATCCATGTGTTTCTATAATTATTTCTTGGTTAAAAGATATAAAAAAATCGAATAATCAAATAAATGTATCATTCCAAACAACGTTTTTTATAAGAAAATAATAATTATTATGTGGCAGAATCATTCCAAGCGCGCGTACTCAACCCGGAGCCAACGGACGAGGAGCAGAGCGCGCTACGCGACGAGACGCGCGCGCTGCTGGCCCGCCTGCGCGCGCCGCGCCTCGTGCCCGCCGCGCTGCTGCGCGAGCTGCGCGCCGACCTGCAGCAGGCGGCGCACTGCGTGCAGCGGTCAGAGCGCACACGTATATATACTCACGGGCGCACACACACATAAATAAATATTTTGGGACATTATACACTAGTTACGTAGTAAGCTACTACTAACTGTACAGCCATATTGAACGAAGATTCGTCGTCGCGTTGTCGCGATAAAAATTCGTGTTCGATCCATGACGAACGTGCTTGGCCACATCAAAAAAAACTTCACTACGTTGCGATAATCTAGAACCCTCGGCGTCTCGTAGTCAACTAAAGCGGAACTTTGTGGCGACAAAACCCTTTGATGTGCGGCAATTTACCGACAGCGGCGCGAAGCCACCGTGTATTGCCACCATATGTGTTCCGTGTAACTAGTATCTAGATACGTAGTATGCTACTGAGACGAATGTGTCGTCAAACACACACATAAAGGTCCGCGCGCACTAGGCGTAACTGCACAGCAGCGAAGCGAGGCTGTGCCGTGCAGTGCCGCGTCGCGTGGTTACGCTGCGCGTAGTGCGTTATGTCTCATACTATTTCATACAAAAAATATTTTGTAGTGCAGTGCTTTAACACACATATGTGCATCCGTGTTTGTGCTCTACGTCCACCGTCCATCTGACAGTAGTAGTCTGTGGTACATACATTTGGAACTGTATACACACACACACACACACACACACACACACACACACACACACACACACACAGACACACACACACACACACACACACAAATGAACGTCAATTATAAGCGTCTTGGCTTTCAAGTTGAACAAAATAATAATAAAAACTTTTTTCTTTAAATGAAGAAATTATTTATAATATTATTGGTACTAACAGATTGCAAACGAGTAAGGCTCTGTACCAAGCGGCGCGTCAGTCTCACGCTGCTTTAGAGAAAGTTATGCTACCCAAGTTCTTACATAGTGAGGAGGTTTGTCAAACTGTCTTACTTTCAAATTTAAATTTATATTATAAATATATATTGTAATTTGTATTTATGAATACAAAATTTATTTTATTTTATACTTATATAATTTCTGAATTTATAGTAATTGTTGTTTTTAGTTCTACAAATTGTATATTGGGCCAAGGATACCGACTGGATATCAAAAGCAGATGACTAAAAGGTATCTGATCTATTATGAAATCTATGCCTTTAAAAAATGAATGTTTTGTACTAATATTTACTGACCTTCTTCTAAAGAGTTACTACTACTTATTTGTCAGTCAGTTGTCAGTTTAAAAAAACAATTTCAAAATAGCAGATACACTACTTTTTTATTCGAAAAAATATATTGTTTCTGTGGGGTAGATTTGTTTTTGTTTTACACTAGAGACGAGCGAGGGTGGGCGGTTACTTTTATCGATATAAGATACTTTACCTGTTTTTCTAAATTCCTTTTAGCGCGAAAGATTGATAAATAAAATACAATGAAAAACTATAATATGTTATAATACTAATTTGCTATATATTAAACGTATTTTCACAAATTTCAGACCACAAGACAAACTAAACATGCTAAGACTAGGAATCAAGCTAAAAAACGCCATCAAATCTCAACTGACGGACGGACAAGTCCTAGAAACAATAGATACGGACATGGACGAGGGAGAGAGTATAGAGAATATGGATATATTGAAATACTTGGACTCTTTAGCCGCTGATGATTCTACACAGGATTTAAGCACTTACAAAGTGGTTTTAACCAATGTAGAGTGCAGACTGGTGAGTGTGTACATTTAACCTACTTGTAAAAGAAAGGGTTTTAGTGGTTACTTTTTTCGTATTTGAGACAAGCGATTAACTCTCGCTCTGCTTGGTTTCATTTCTATCTATGTTGTATAGATTTGTCATAGATGAGACATATTATTAACGCAATAAAAACCATTCTATATGGTTAAGAAAAATATTTATGTTCAAATTTCTTTTTTTTTAATTACCAAAAGAATATTTAATGTACATTATACAGATTCAGAATTTTTTACACCTATAGATTAAATATAAAAACTCTAGTCGGTAAAAGAACAAAAAATATTCAATCTACAGAATCAACTCAGAATGTTATCACACCTATAGATAAAAATCCCCATCGGTAAAAGAATCTAGATTGTTTCACATACGTATACATTGTAGCAAGCGCCGCCTCGACGAGGCCCAGTACGGGTGTTCACGCTGACGGTGCACCGCGTGAGAGCTGGTCTGCCGCCTGCCTTGTGGAGTCTGGAGAGGAGTGAGCATGACTTCCATCTGCTGAGGAGTAAACTCCTCGAGTTCCACGGAGAGACTTTGCTGGTTGATCTGCCTCTGCCTTCGAGAAGGTGAGAAAGCTGAATTGATAATTTATTTGATTTATACTTTTACGTAATAAATAAAATAAATATCATAATTTTTGGTTCCTTCTAACTAAACCGCTGGCGCCAGCTTGCGCCTTTCTGCGCCAGCGGTCGCGGGTTCGAGTCCCGCTGGAGGCATTCATTTGTTGAGCACGAATGTCATGGATGTTTATATTTATAATATGTATGTATTTAAACTTATATATGTGTAGTATATCAACCATCTAGTATCCATAACACAAGGCTCGTACCTTACCGTGGAACTAGATAGTGCTGTGTGTAAATGTCGCATATTTAAAAAAAAAATTATCATACTTTATAGACTTTACATATGCTTACTATTTTACCACAGTCTACAAATACAAATCTAGCCTCCAAACAAAAGACATGGCAACTGTGCTATTAAGATCTGGATTAAGCCCTCTTGACTGGCAAAATTTTTTTGAACGACGGTTAAAAAAGGGCGTTAGGTTTGACAGGTATAACAGTAACTTGCCATTAGATGTTTCATGTTGCCTACATGCTTAAACTTTGCATTTGGCAGCACTTCTGTTATAATCAATGGCCAATCGAAAAATACCCATGTTTATAATTAAAAATGTAATAAAGCAATATTAACCATTATCCAGAGACAACAGTCCGTTAGAGAATCTCCGGTACAAATACGAGGACTTCATCCAGCGCCTACTCCTCATCTCCCTGCTGCAGACCAGCGAGCTGCTGCACCTATTCCTCACGGTGGACGGCGACTTCGCAACCATCGTGCAAGCCTCCACCCTGGCTTCAGGACCTGATATAGCCAACATATACCAGAATGTAGCCCACAAACTAAGGAAGGAAAAGGGACAACATCTGGACTCGTTCCTGAGGAACTTTCTGGTGTCCTGTGATAAGGAGAGATATCAGGCGTTGTAAGTTTTTTTTTTAAATATATATTTTCTTATAGCAGTAGAGCTTAATACTTTTTAGATTTATTCAAACGAAGCTGTTTCATAAAAAGAGGATACTTATAATTATTATTGTAAGAAATAAGTACCTTCACGAAACATAAACCCTCTGTATATGGTCACGAGTCTATGGCTGCTGCTCAAAACATTAAAAAAACAATACTTTTGACGAGTAAAAAATGGTCTCATTTAATTTTTTAATATGTCTCGAAATTATACTAGATTATTATGAATATTGTAGGAAGCAAGGCACGGCCCGAGACGTGGAGGAAGCCCAAGAAGTAAGCGAGGAAGAGACTGAACTGAAAATACCGAAACGTCAAAGACACGTACGAGATATACACAACTCGATATTTCTGAACAACTTCGACGAAGCACCGGTCGTGATTGAGACGGACCTCACCTACCAGACGAAGGTTGTGGGACTGGAACAATGTATTATGTATATATGTAAGTTATGTGAACTATTTATTATATAAATACACACACACACGCACGTATAAAACGCACGTACGCGTACGTATGCACGCACACATAATTATATCTTTTTTTTTGTGTTCTCTTATTTTGTTTGTACTAATGTTGTTATTATATTTTAAGTTGTTTTTGTTATAAATATATATTACGTATATTAAATTTCTCGAATGAATAAACAAATTAATATACAATGTATGTAATGTAGGTTTGCAAGGTCACATGCATTGCTGGGTACGGGCTACCTCGCAATACGAGTTGAATAGGTTTTAGTATTATTATCATCAGCCCTTTTTTACGTTCCATTGCTGGGCACGAGCCTCTCTCAGTACGAGGAGATCAGGCCATAGTCCACCGCGCTGGCCTAGTGCGTGTCGGCGGACTTCACATGTCTTACGAAATCTTGCTAGTTTCTCTCAGACATGCAGGTTTCCTCACGATGTTTTCCTTCACCGTAAGACAAGTGGTAATCGTGATAGGTTTTAGTATACCACACTGTTAAAGTGCGGGTTGGCGCTTGATATATTTTTTGAAAATTTACTAAAAATTTTTCTCATGCATGAAAATATCCTTGCGATGTTTTCCGCCTAAAACAAATATATTTATTATACATATCATTAGAGTAAGTAACGAAATGGTATGTGTATGTACAGTGGGCAACGTGCTATGCGTGCGGCGTGCACTGCGCGGCGCGGCGGGGGGGTTGCTGCGCGCGGCGCGGGGGGCGCGGGGGGTGGTGTCCGCGGCCGCGCGCGCCGCCCTGCGCGCCGCGCTCTGCCAGCGCCGCCTCGCGCACCTCGTGCGGCTCGGACACGGTCGGTGTTACACACACACACACACACGCGCGCGCACACACACACACACACACACACACACACACACAGAGAATGTTCTCACCAGGGTTGCCATTAAAAAATCAACAGTTGCCGTGTTTCCGATGTCGGATTGCCGTGTTTTAAGGTTAAAAAATTACCGTGTCTCATACAAATGTAAAGAAAATATACACTTCGTAAGGTGCAGATTGTCGTGTTTTAGGATACGGGAACGATTGTTCTGACGTGCACCAGGTTATTTTTACTATTTAATGACCCCTGATTACCGTATAACACGGCAATTGCCGTATAAATGGCAGCCAAGGTTCTCATTTATAAAAGGTTACTGCGACTCTACACTCTCGCGTGCGACGTCACTTTGTGAATAAACGGCCTGATCCGCGCATGAACTGTGTCCCTCCACTCGTTATTCACAAAGACTCTTTGTCGCGGGCCAAAAACCAACAATAATTGGAGAACAGCGCGAAGCGTGAATAAGGGCGTAAACAACATCTACAAGCCGTTCGCGTCGCGAGTGTAGAGCCGACTTTAGACTTTCAATATATTATATCGACCACCGCAACTTACGTTGCCATACTAAAAAGATGATACTAAAATTGGTTTTTGTAAAATATCTTCTCTTCTGCCTCATCTATCACTATTTATAATGGTCATTATGATAATTATATAACATAATTTTTTTTTAATACTTTGGTAGATTTTTTTGATCAGATTTTAAAAGTTATTAGTAAATAAAAAAAAAAATGTTTTTTATTTAATTTATTATTTTTGAGTCTTAATTTGTTCAATTACCTTGTATTGGCTGAAGCACCTCCATATTGTATATAACAATGTGATGTACACTACAGGTATACTGTTCGGCAAGAAAGCCCTGTCGCGTGTGGACGCGCTGGCGCAGCGCGAGCGTGCCCGCCGCCGCCTGCCCGCCGCACTGCACCTCGCCTTCGAGCTCGTACAGTGTCCGCAACTCAACAAGCAGGTAACTACGACCACTGGTGCTAGTTATAATGGAGAAGCTTCCAATTTTATGTGAATTCAAAAAAAAATTTGTAATCACTACATAGTATAAAACAAAGTCGCTTTCTCTGTCCCTATATCCCTATGTATGCTTAAATCATTAAAACTACGCAACGGATTTTGATGCGGTTTTTTTTTAATAGATAGAGTGATTCAAGAGGAAGGTTTATATGTATAACTAGCTGACCCGGCAGACTTCGTACTGCCTCAATCGATAAATAAAAGACCTAAACTTTTGTATAAATTAATTTCAAAACAAACAAAACGTATGTATAATATACTAAATTGCTGCACTAAATTGCTTAGACAACAGTGAGTGATTATAATTTAATATGAACTTTATTGAATAGCAATAAAGTTCAAATTGACTCTAGAAAACGTTTGTATGGGAAATAGAAAAGGGCTGTTTTTAGGGTTTTCCCGCAAATTATTCGATTTTTTCTCGCCTTTTAAACCTTCCCTAGACCTCCACGAACATTTCAAGACTAAGATAAGATAAATCCATTCACCCGTTCTCGAGTTTTAGTGAGACTAACGAACAGCAATTCATTTTTATATATATGTATAATAACATCTATTAAATAGTGGAGAAATACTGTTATTTTTGTGGTTTCCGTGCGAAGCCGGAGCGGGCCGCTAGTATCTCAATAAATTAAAAAATTATGAAACTGTAAAGTTACGTTTGTAAGGATAATTTTGTGACGTCACACGTCATGTAATTTTTTTTTCAAATACTTTTTATATAAAAGCCAATACTTCTCAGTAAAATCCAACAATATCTCCCACGTCTTAATGAGGCGTCACTTACGCATTCAACCACGACGACCGACGACGGTCTAAAAATCTAAAAATTAAAAAAAAAAATAGCCAGGAACAGCGCGAAACCTTACGTGGTGTATGAAATGAATATGAAAAGCAATTATTATACGCCTATATTTTTATTATGTTTTGTTTTTGTATTTACAGTTGGTGTATAATTTGCTGGACCTGTGTGTTATGGAATTATTCCCAGAGTTGCTTAAAACTGAAACCAACGTAACTAATAGTTGAAAATGTATTAAATAATGTGTATTATTTATATCTAAGCAAATTTGTAAATTTCAAGTGATTAAATCCGTAGTTTTCTTAATTTATTTTAACAATGTGCGTAATTTGTATTTAATTGTAAATATCATAATATGATAAATATATTTTTGTATTAGTTTAGTTATTTATGAAAGCCTCCATCTGTGATAAAGACGAGGCTATAGTGGAACGAATATTTGTAACAGGATTGAGACCAAATAAAGTATTTTCATATTTCGGTATTGTCTTTTATTTGCGAAAATATTTTGATATTAGCGCAGAAAATTGTATTTCTGCTCAAAATTAAGAAACTAAAAAATATGAACATGACCAGAGGTGATAAATGAAAAATGAGATAGTTGATCCCCTAACTACTGCTTTTTTTTAAATTCAATAGTACTCATCTGGTTATTTCATTTTTTACGCATGAAAAATACCTATCTGTCTGGACAGGTACAAGATTTCCTCGTTCTAAGGTTTTTCAATTTATCACAAACGCAATACGCAATCAACGGACTTGCTGGCTTTTATAATGTTGGGAAATTAATGGAATGTGAAAAATAAAATAATATGATAAAAATGTTAAAATATTTATGTATGGGGCCATTCATTTATTACGTAAGACTGTTTTCGCTAGTTTTTGACCCCCTTCCTCCCTATTATAAGAAAAAATAAGAATAGGCCGACCCCATCCCCCCTGTTTAATATTTATTACGTAAGCGTCTAAAAGAAAAAATGAATGAATGAATATGAATGAAATGTTTATTTGTAATTTTAAAAGTACAGTACCTCTCGCTCGGTTGCCCGCGCTTTTTCAAAGTGTAATTTTAACTATGCACATTTTTTTAATCTTACGTAAGAACAATCGAGATATATATCCCACCCCCTTGTAAGAAATTATAAGACATGGTCGACTCCCTTCCCCCCTAAATTGTCTTACGTAATAAACCAATGGCCCCTATTCTGGCGGCACATTCACTTTGTTATTTATTTTAAGTTACGGCTGGTAACGAAACAGTCAATTTTCTATAAATTGAAAGTACCGCACTTAAAACCGCACAAAAACACTATCGCATTCTTCATATATTGTGTAATATACGTGTACTATAATGTTATGAGTAATCTGTAATATACTCTATAATCTGTTTCATGTCTATGGTAAAGTATGTGAAAGTGAAAATTGAAATGTCAATTCACAATTGTCATTTGTCATTGTCAATTCCCTTTTCCTAAAAACGACGCGGTTAGCTGTTGGCGGCTTGTGTTTTAAATAAGTTTAATAAATGTAAGAATAATGTATATGTTTATTATAAAATGTTATTTAAGCACCAATGAAGGTGTATTAACGTTTACTTATATATATTTACAGATCAAATTGAAAATGGCGGCGGCAATGCCAATTAACCCCAAACCCTTCCTTAACAGTCTCACAGGCAAATCTGTGCTCGTTAAATTAAAGTGGGGGCATGAATATAAAGGCTTGCTAGTTTCAGCGGATGGCTACATGAACTTACAATTAGCTAATACTGAAGAAATTGTTGATGGATCATGTACAGGTTAGTTTGTTTGTGAATAATTTATGTATCTTGGTGTCATGATAAACATTTTCTGTTTTGCCCTAATATGCTATTATACTTATTCTTATGATGTCAAGATACGTTTAGTTTTCGTTTAAAATTAAATTAAACTTCAATTCATTTGCCAATATCTGTTCTTACTTGTGTTATCTATTGTTCTAGGAAATCTTGGAGAAGTCTTAATTAGATGTAATAATGTATTATATGTAAGAGGAGCAGAGGAAGAAGATGAAGAGGGTGAGATGAAGGAGTAATGTGGATATTTTTATAAGACAACAAATAGTATAAGAATTTATTTCACCTCAAAACCTCCTGATAAAAGAATGTGTTTAATTTAAGAATTAAAGAGTTCTAATTCCAAATGTAACAGATACTTACATTAATCTTAACTTAAGTTGTGTACTATTATAATTGTATAAATAAGGATATGTTAATATTCTTATGTGATTTTTCACTTAAATATAAGGTTAAAATATATATTGTCTTTTATTACCACATACACCTTTTGAAAAGTGAGGTAAAATAAAAAAAATGATAAACATGACCAGGTACTAGGTAAATAGATAATTATCCATTTTTTAAGTGAAAATAAATAAAGCATACAGTTTAAGTTTGTATATTATATATTCAACAAGTATTTACAGAAATCACAACATTAATGGTCACACATACAAGGCCTACACAATACACATATTTTAATTACAACAATAAATGCATTCAATGAGAAAATTTGCCACATGAAATAGTTATCTACGAAACGATTTTAAAAGTTATTGAATTTAAAAAGGCAATTTATATAACTATAATAGTAGTATATGTAATAAACTATTTTGAGCATAAAATCTATTGTCTAGAAAAAATATGAATCATTTGGATATTCTTAATTTTTATTCATTTTGTCATGTTGATTTAAACAAAGCAAATACTATAATAAGTGACTATTTCCAACATTATCATATATTAATGTGTGCTAGTGGTGTCATAATTGATAAAATATATTCTAGTCGGAATCTTTATGGTCATCATAGACAGAAGAAGAATAATGTATGTTGAGAAGGTCCAAGAAGTCCAAGAGGGAAATATAGCAAATAATAATATGTATTAACAATTTTCCTTACTAAACTAAACATCAATGTGCCTATTTATTCAGTTTTCTCTATAACTTTACCAATATTATAAAAATATAAAATGTTTTAATTAGGTTGTACATAAATTAGAGTAAAAGATGACTGTTCCTGTACACCAAAAAAAGGAATAAAATAACTATGTAAACGTAACTTAAATGCTCTGCTACTGGAACATTCAATTAAAATCGAGCCTGACACCCACAAGTAAATAGACTGAGATCAAAGGAAGTTACAATTTCAATAATATATTTTGAAGTAAATGATTAATTATCTAAAATATATATCAAACAAGTTATAATAAACAATACAATGATTGGATAGTTGTGGATAGATGGATATACATATGTTAAATGTAAGATTCTCTCTTTTAAAGGCTATAACTTTTTATAAATGTTATTTTTAGTAAAAATGTGTATAGGTAAAACATTTTTTCTTAATTTGAAGTCTTTACTAACATCAGTACGATGGTCTGATTCTTCCAATTCCATTCTGACAAAAATTAATATAATGGATAGTGTTTGCAATACATAAATATAAATTAAAATATGACCCCATTGAATGAATCATCTGTTACAAAAATTAAATATTACAATTTCTTCTATTGTTTTTCCTTCCACTAATAATTATTATTAAGAAAATTCTTTCGAAACATCACAACATTTTAAAATGCAAGTTGTTTAGGTTTTAGACACATATACTGTATGTACATGTGTCTAAAACCTATAACGAATATTATACACACAATTTTACACTCTTTCCAAGGCATTCTGGTACAAATAAATATGATTTACAGAATCACTATAAGTACATTTACTGAATATTCGTTACAAGCTTAGCTTAAAAAATGGAACTAGTCTCAACATCACTAAGATCGGTTTTAAAATCACTTTTCAATTATTATAAGGCAGTTGATTTTATATTGCTTTATATATTTTTACTACAACTAGGTAATTACACATCCATATAATATCAATCATAAACATTTCTTAATACCAATTTGTAAAATAAAATATAAATTCTCAAGGTACAAGATATGTACTGACTATGTTAGTTGGGATTCGTTCAAATTAACATTTTAAATTGCTTTTTCTTCATTTTCATTGTTATGATAAATTATATTTTTGGTATGCCGAGATTTTTTTTCAATATAATGATATTCTTTTGCTATTTTAATAAATAATAAAACCTAAAGGACAAATTTTAAAAGTCCTTTAAAATAAAAATAATGTTTCAGAATATATATGAGGATATACTAAATTTGCTTACAAAAGTAGATAATGAAAGTCTGAGCGAAATGTAAAGCAATTTTATATCAAAAATAAAAAAATCACTACATACTTTAATAACTTTAATACTTAAATCCAAGTATTCTATTACATAAATTAGTATTATATCAGGCCCGTGTGGTGGTATGATGCAAAGATGTGGTCAAATCAAGCGGCAAAGATTTATAATATTACAAAAAAAACATGAAAGCTCTTATTTACTGTCTTAGTTAAATTAATATGACATACGAAATTATATGGTTTCGTTTTTTATGTCCTGAATTTTGCCAGCGGAACCCTACTGAAAATTCACCTAGATTTACTAGAAAGTTTTACAAGAAAACTATGTGTACTTTCATCATTTCGAAAATACCTACCGCACGGCTCTGTATAACATCATTTAAAGCTGTCAACACAAAAGGACTGACATTTTTATTATAAAATTTATATATTTTTAAATAATATTAACATATATTATTACATTATTTTGTTGTATCCTTTTGTTTAGAAGAAAGTAACACCACAAGATTATAAACTATAGATATTATTTATGTCAATGTTTCTTTTCTATTCTTAATTGATTTCAGACCACTTTTGCGGTGACAGCATTCTTATAATTAATTTTTATTTTTTAATAGTAATAGGCGGTGATGGCTATAAACCGTTTGTCCAGATAACTCTGTTCTATTTCCACGGAACCACCTACTTCTTGTGCTAAGGCAAGTATCTGGAAACAAAAATTTATAAACAATAGTTTCTTTTATTTTCATTTTCATACAAAAAATAAAATTGACCTGATTTAAAAAAAAACTATTTGAAAGACTTTCGTTTAATGATATTATAATACATGTATATATATTTTTTAATTTTAGTAGTAGTATATAAATAGATAATAATGTTAATTACCTGATCTGTCCGAGTGTTTCTGGGTAAATACAAAGCTATGTTGGAGTTGATTTCGCGGGCGACCCTTATCAATTCTGAGGCTGGTTTTGGCTCTAACATTGTTTCTATGTCATATACATTATTCTGAAAGCCACAGATAACATTGATATATGCTAAAAAGGTAGTGTGATGGACTATTGGCTATTCTCCCTGGTACTAAAAAAAGACCCATGCCAATCAGATGGACATTACAAAAATGCTGAACATGATCATATTACGACGACACGCGTGGCGCAGTTTGTAGTGACCCTACTTGCTGCGCCAGCGGTCGCGGGTTCGAGTCCCGCTGGGGGCATACATTTGTTGAGCACGAATGTTTGTACTCCAGTTATAGGTGTTTATATTTATAATATGCATGTATTTAAACTTATATATGTGTAGTATATCAACCATCTAGTATCCATAAAACAAGGCTCGTACCTTACCGTGGAACTAGATAGTGCTGTGTGTAAATATCCCAACATATTAAAAATATTCCGTTAACCTAAGTGTGACCCTAGCATTAAGTAACCTTCTTTTATTATACTTTTTAACATCCCACTGCTGGGCACGGGCTTGTACGAAGGAGATCAGGCCATAGTCCACCGCGCTGGCCTAGTCCGTGTTGGCGGACTTCACATTTCTTTCGAAAACTTGCTACGTTTCTCTCAGACATACAGGTTTCCTCACGATGTTTTCCTTCACCGTAAGACAAGTGGTAATCATGATAGAAATGATTCGCACATGATATCAGAGGTGCGAGACCCGGATTTGAACCCGCATTACTCGTTTATATAAAGGGAGAATAAAGGTGGGGTAAGCTTCCGGTATTTATATTTTAATTATACTAAAATAAGCAGGACATTGTTATGAACTTTTTACTCAATTATAGTTATTATAGACTTCAAATTTTTTGTTAAGAATTTTTTTTCTCTTTCGAGAAGGATCCCTAGGAAATCTAAAATTTTGTGTAATTTATGTGTTAAAATAAAATAAAAATTAAGTACACATACTAATTATAATTTTTGCATTTATAATGTTTTTATTTAATTATAAAAATATTATTATAAATTTATTGTCATCAGATTGTAGGATACTGCGATAAAAGTATTTTATGTTATTGTACTGTACAAATAACATCCATTATTCGCTTAGTTATTTCATCAAATATCGATATATTTTTCGACATTGTCAAGCACTAGTCGATGTCAAATGGACTTACTCGACAGTTCTGTCATTTGTTTTGAACGGTATAATCCAGCCATTTTATGATGGTTGTCAGATGTCAACAATACATAGATATATCGACTATATTTAACATAGTTGAATAATGCGAAATTTTATTTTACATTTACTTAAATTTTGTGATAAATAACATTAAATGTAATAAAATAAATTACTCACAAGTGAAAAGAAATAGTGCTGCTTCCGCTGCTATAGTTTTTACACCATCTAATAGAACATTTAGTCATTTTTGGGAGATGTTTTGTTGACAAGTAAGTGCTTGAGACTGACGTAAAATCAAACGGCCAGGCCTAAAATATCCTGATTACTGTCAAGGCCGGTAAAGGTACGTCCGCTTATGTGTCTCGTCCATTAGTTAATACGTCCATGATGTGCGGCATCATATATTTTTTATTCATATAATATTTCTTGCAATTAAAATAGCCTATATTAATTAGTCATAATGAAGCATTCAATTGAATGCTGGTGAAAGAATTTGTAAAATCGGTCCAGTACTTTTTGAGCCAATTCGTTACAAACATACTTACATTACCTTTCCTCTTTATAATATAAGTATAGATAAGTTTCTCCCCACAGAGTAATTTCATCATTCACTCATTCATTTCGTTCATTCATTAAATACATTCAATTTCATAAACCTTCTTTTACTTAACTTACCTCAGAGTACTTAGGCCCTCCCCATGGAGGGCTCAAAAACACCATGTCTGCTGTTAAAGTGTGCGCTAGTTCGAAGAAGTCCCCTACAATGAATTCTATCTTGTCGACGACCCCATACACTGTAGCGTTGTGTCTCGCCATTTCTATTTTAACTGGATCTATGTCTATTGCAATTACTGGAAAAAGATTGATTTACTTATGTTTAACGACTGGTCAAGCGTAAGTCGTAGTTACTCTACTATGTATTTTTTTATACTTTGCAAAAAAAGGTAAAAAAAAAGGCAAAAAAGGTAAAAAGTAAGGTCCAGTAGGTACTGGGTATGGAATCCTAAAAACCATGTGTGTTGAGACTTTACTAAAACGTTAAAATATGGAATACAAGTACATACTTATTAACTATACAATTAAAATGTTTCATTAAATATCTCTGAAATAGCTGGGGAGAGTTTGAAAATCGTAAGTTTGCAATGATATGGTAAACTCTAATCACAAAAAAATTCATTGCTTTTCTTAATAAGAAGTAATGATTGAACAGATTTGGATGAAACTTGACACAAGATTTTCCTGTAATGCATGTTAACTAAAATAGTGTATTTTAGTTCTGTCTAACTTGAAGAATATTTAACACCAACTCGCAGACAATTACTAGTACACCAGCCATAGACAAAAAAACTTAAAATGTTGCCAAAACCAATAATTATGGAACAGTATAGAAAATTTAGCAATTTGGGAAATCGGCAGGAGAATAATATTATGATGATAAGTAAAGAAAAATAACCTTTTTTTGATGTATGAGCAAATTGTATAGTGTTGCCTCCGGCCCCACAAAAGGCATCCACGACTACATCGTACACGTACTTGGACGCAATATGTCGCGCCACGCTCTCGGGAGTCACACTAAACCAACTCTCTCGATCCAACTTTATACCTTCGTCGAATCTACAAATATTAACATATCTATAGGTTTATGAAATTGAATGTATTTAATGAATGAAAGAAATGAATGAGTGAATGATGAAATTACTCTGTGGGAAAAAAACTTATCTATGCTGATATTATAAAGAGGAAAGATTTGTATGTAAGTATGTTTGTAACGAATTGGCTCAAAAAGTACTGGACCGATTTTAAAAATTCTTTCACCATTTGAATGCTACATTATCAATGATTAATATAGGCTATTTTAATTACCTACTAAAACTACAATAACAGGAGAGGAGGAGTGCACGCCGCACATAATATATGGAATAGATAGACGCGCAGCTTAGCAGTATATTAAAGCTGGAGTAATTTTCGAGAATTTTTAACCCAGTGAGTGATCGAATAAAGTTTAATAACGATTAAAAAAATGAATTCGGGCGAAGCCGCGCATATTGCTTGTGATTAATATATGTAGCCAGTGGCGGCGTAAGGCGTGGGCGACGTGGGCCACCGCCTACGGCCTCGCAGTACAAGGGCCTCGCGCCTCAAAAATTTTTATGCATTGCTTCAAAGCGAAAATAAAATAAAAAAGTGCGTTTGTACAAAGTACACGTCATGTCAGTTGAATTTAAAATAAGGCTAACTCTTCTCATTTTTTCGCTTTGATTTTATACATGTCTAGATACCACATTGAAACGTCCCGAACGACTCAAAAAAAGTCTACTAAAATTGGTAGACTCGCTTCTCACCTACGTCAGTGTCAATTGAGTCACTAGTGGATAACAAGCTCGCGAAAAATAATTAGTTATGCCGGTTTGTGCTATCAAATTGTGTCGAAATTATTTGGGAAAATTGTATAATAACACTAAGATCACTTTTCATCGGTAAGTTATGTTATTTAACTACTATGTATTAAGAAAACATGGATTTTTAATTCGTTACTATTTAGGTAAATTTGACAAGTCTGTGTTGCCAGCTTATTACTGTAGTGAGTTATCACGTGTGTTTTCTTTGAAGGCGCGATTTCTAAACCGAAATTCGATGCGTAACTTTGACTCGCCGTTGCTAGGATTTGACGGCGCGCCGCGACATCCGCCGAACATTCCTATTAAGCCAAGTCACCTTTACAACTTCCTACGAAATGCATCTCTGAAAAAACCTCTGCGGGAACTACCGTCAAAGGAAATGACACTTAAAAGCACTACAATATGTAAACATCACGAAATTAAAGCTCTGCTGAGAAAAGAAATGATGGGCCAATCATGCCCCCAGACGCACGACTCATGCGTCGCTATGAGTAAGAATGGAAACGTAATAATGGACCGATCACCGATTGGTCTAGCTGCTTACAAAAAGTATTGATATAGTTTCCTGAATATCATGTATAAAAATTAAGACTGAGATATACATAAACTATAAGTAACGTTACATTGTTTACTGGGACGTTTAAAGCGATAATTGGACATATGCGAAGATCTCTTCGATACATTCTTCCAGAACGCTTTTGATTACCCTATTTTACAATTATCTTATTATTTTACTAATATATTATTATTATTACTAATTATTATTCAACAAAGCACAGTGTTAACAGCTGATTTGCAAGATGCTTATGTACCTACTTGTTAGTGTGGAAAAAAGTCTCGCTAATCTGTGGTCCGAGAACAATGTTCATTAAATATATTTATGTACCAGTACAAACATCTATGTTTTTCTAATGTTTATCACCCTAAGCTCAGGACATATGACACACATGATTACAATTTTATTTATTATTTTTATGTCAGTTAGGTTAGAAGAATTAAAAAACCAGTAAAAATTAGACTAATTACAGACGTAGATACAGCTTGCGTACAGTTATTTTCATAGTATTATGTCCTATGGAATCTTATTATGGGGAAATGCGGCTACCGTTAATACTATTTTTGTCCTGCAGAAAAGAGCTATTCGTGCCATTAATAGTTTAGGCCCTAGAGTATCTTTAAGAGAAAAGTTTAAAGAAATAAAAATATGTACGAAAATGTTATGTATGTTCATAAAAATATACACGAATTTCCCAAGAATTGCGAAATACTAGGAGCAAACATAAACTTGTAATGCCTGTGACTCGCTTACGCCGCCGAGTCAGTAACTCTTATGGACAATGTATACGCTTATACAACAGGATCCCAGGAAACGATCAAAAAGCTTCTATTGCCAAATTTAAAAAAAAAGTGAAGGAACGTTTGTGTACTAAAGGCTATTATTATTCGAATAGACATAGAATAGAATTTAGAATTTTTTAGAAGACAGTACGCTATGGGATTGATGTGATCGCCGCCAGGCTATTTCAACACGTAGAATTATTGTTAACTTGCAATTTAATTTTAAAAAGAGTGAGATTAAAATAAAAAATAATATTAGTCCCGCTGAGTTTTTTCGCCAGTTCTTCTCAGGGCAGAGGTTTCTTCTTTCCGAACTGGTGGTAGACTCAAATCAAATCAAATCAAATCAAAATATTTTATTCAGCATAAAAATTGTTACAATTTCTTACTGAACGTCATGAGTCTACGTCTACGTCTACTCATGACGTTTAGTAAGAAATTGTAACAATTTTTATGTTGAATAAAATATTTTGATTTGATTAACCATCACATTAAATAAGATTAAACCTATCCTGTATTTAAAGATAAAATTTAGATTTTATTTATGGACGACCCCTAATATAGTCGATACTATGAAAATATATGATTAAGCATCTATAATCAATGAAAACTACCAATAAAGTATTTTTTACGTTATAGTGTTTTTGTATTAAGATGTTTTTTTTAAGTTTTTATTTCACGTTTTAGTGTACGTTTGTGCACTATGGTAAATATCCTGCGTAGTTGACTAATCTTCGTAACAATATTTATTTGATCACCCTCACCACCACCTATATAAAATAAATGAAATCCGTAATATGGCAGTACTAGTCGTTTTTTAAATCCTCAGGAATAATTATCATATTTTAATTATTACAAATTATATATTTAAATTTTTAAAAATAATTATTTTATTTAACCTTCATCATATTAAATAATGGGAGAAAGATTTGGAGCAGGTATCCCTAAACACGCACACCTTGACAGTTTGACTACAATAAGTACACGCGCTGTACTCACACATATCACGTAAAGTGAGGACGTTTTCTGCGCGTCGTTTGTTTGCATTGCTAAATCTAGACATGTATATAATCTAAGTTTTTTTCGTTTCATCGAGTTTCAAATCACATCGATTCTAAAGAAGTTTCACTTCAAAAAGATATAAATTAATTTTGTTGTGAAATATGTTTATTTTCATTAATATTATTAATCTAATTTGTATTTTTATGAATAAAAACTTGGCAATGTTCATTGTTTTGTTTTTTTTTTATTTTTCTTTTGTAAAATCCGTCTTCAGGGCCTCAGAACAGGGCCTCGCGAAATCTGTCTTGCCCACATCAAATTTAGGTCTTGCCCCGCCACTGTATGTAGCTACATAATATTATACAATTTTTCTGCATGTATACCACTAAACTAAACCGAACCCAGTAGGTGGCATAGCCATCGGACTATTTGATATGTATTCAGCCCTATTAAAATGTCCCACTGCTGGGCACAGGCCTTCAATACGAAGGGGAATCAAGCTATAGTCCACCACGCAGGCCAAATACAGATTGGCGGACTACACATGCCCTTCGAGAACTTACTAGGTTCTCTCAGACATGCAGGTTTTCTCATAATTTTTTCCTTCATAGTAAGACAAGAGTTTAAGATTGATTTGCTTCTCTCGGGTACTTGCACGAGTTACGAGCACCGTCGATTTTAAAGAGCTCTACTGCCTATAGGCTATACCTGGTATCAATAGTAAACATTGAATTATTTATGTCAATAATCCTGAATCTCATTTCTAATTTCGATAAATACCTTTATACCTACTATTGCCATTATAATATTAGTATTAGTATACCTGTGGAATAAAGAATGTCGTTTTTTCCAATATTTATACATTTTCGGGTCTCCCTTCAGTTCATCCGGCATTTCTGACGCGTCAAACTCTTCTATACGAGAATGTCTTTTAGTTCTGCGTTTTCGCTTTGTTTGAGCTGTCATTAAAAGAGTTATCTTAAGTATTATTTAGAAAAAAAAATTAAAAAAAGTCACATTTCTGATGTAAATAAAATAAAAACAAAAATGAATAAAATATTCCTGAAAATTATTGTTATTGGGCTTAAAAGCCTTACTTACTTATATTCTCAACTGTAACTTCCACTTCATCATCTATATTATCTACAACTTCATTTTCAAGTATATCCTCATCTGGAGGTAAATCAACTAAAGAGGCATCAAAAACTTCCCTGATTTTGTGTTCTGATTCTCCTTTTTCTTCAACTGCTGGTCCATCATCATTGCATTCTATATTTCTTTCTACATCTAATTGTATTTCGGGACCATCATTGTCTGTTAACATGTCATCATCATCATCTTGAGATTGTTGACTCTATAACAGAATAAAAATAATAAAAATAAAACAATTATGTACATTAATTATACATACATAGTATAACTGGCCTATTAATAAAAAAAAACTCAATATCAGACTATGAATTTATTCAATTTTTTAAATTCAGTGTAATGTTATACAAAAATGTCATTATATCAAACTCAAAAACTAAACTAAAGTAAAAAAATATTAATCTACCTGGTCTACTTGGTATGGGTTTCCATCATCGTCATAATATGTCTTAGTGGGAACAACCTGCCGCTTGTATCTTGGAGGCCTCAATCTTCCCAATCGCTTTCTATAAATCAATTCACCTTTGGGCATGTGAGAAGAGTTTAACGAGAACCCCATTATTTGAAATGTTGACTTAATTTTTTCCGCAGCAACTTCTTCTTCGTCTATTTCATGACTGAAAAACAACATAAACATGATTGTAACAAACATACAAAATGGGTAAACTCTGAACGACTTATAATTACCTTCTTTTTAATGACACTGGCTTTTCTTCGGGTGGTTCTTCATCACCATTATTATAGTCATACTTAGTATTGGTACTGCTATTATTTTGCGTATTTGATTCTACATTTTTTTCCACATTATCAATAGTTATTGATTCAGTTTTCTCATTACTTGTCTTCCCGTCTTCTCCGTCAATAACTTCCTCTAACTCCTTTTCCTTTTGCTCCTTGATCAAATTTTGCAACAAAACACCCACAGAACTGATGATACGATTATTAGCGTTCTTAGTTTTCCTTTTGGGTTTGCTCACTTTTTCTTCTAATTGTATTTTATCGATTTTAGTTTGTACTTCGATCACAGATGGTAGTTCTTGAGAATTTCCCTCACTATTCTCACATTCGACATCTACAACTTTCAACTCTTCAATTTTACTCTCCGGTACCTTCATGTTTATTGGCGATATTTCTTTAATTTTTGTTTCATGACACTCAATATAATTAGCATAATGCAAAGCATACTGTTCACCAAAGTGTTTTTTCCATAAAAATTGCCAGTACTGCTCAGTATCTAGATCTTCTTGGGGCAACTGTGCTGTATTTTCCTCGACATTTATTATTCTTGTTTGGTCGTTAAATTGATCATCAGATGATGAAGATGATGTTACACTGTAGTCATCAGTAGGAGTTGATTCAGAAGTTACATGACTTGAGTTTACATTGTAGCTTGAAAGTGTTAATTTGGTTACATTAGTCATTGAATCAGTACCCTGTAAAGTTCTAGGACTAACAATTCTATCATGCTCCGAACAAGACCTTCTCCTATGAACTGGAAGCCATGTATCATCTTTATCATTAGCTCTATCATTACTTTTGTCATATTTATCACCTGAAACATGATCTTTTCTCCCTTTTTTATAAGGATTGACTTTAGAATCATAGGAGAATTTCCGCTCTCTTATATTCTCTTCGTTATATTTAGAATCAATTGAATCCATATTACATATTGGTTCAGCTGAATGTTGTTTAGGAATATTACTGTCATCAACAACTAAATCATTATTCTCATTTAAATAAGCTGGGTTGATGTAGTCACTATATTTTTTTATCCAGGAGGCCCAAATAATTCTTTCCCCATTGAAAGCCCAGAACTGTTCCCATGTGTCTTCTGATAAGTAATTTTCATTAGTAACATTTTCACCACAATAATCTTGTTCCATTTTTTCTATTTTATCAAGTGTTGTATAGTCAGAATGACAATCTTGATATGTGAGATCAGCCCCACTATCACTAGGTTGAAGAGCATGACAGGGAAAACCATGGATTTGGGTGTGATCAAGTTCATCAGTTGAACAATAGTTATCTGTGTGGGATGCACTACAGTAACAACTTGCACCTTCATCTTTCTGTTGATTTAATATTTATAGTAACTAAAAACTTATCAAAAAAATTGAGTAATATAAAGCAGGAGTAAAATAAAGAAATTCTCAAAACTATAACACAATAAGTAATAAAATTTCTTGAATTAAACTTTTATAATAATATAATTGTTAAGCATCAAAATATAATGTATAAATAAAAAAAAACGGAATACACATTGCTTTGCCTGTAGACTTACCTCACATTTTACTTTATATGAAGTATCCAGAGAAAAATGCACATGTGAGTGATCATCCACTTCTTGAGACTGGTCAGCTATTACTTCAGCATCACTCTCACTACCATATTCTTTTTCTGCATAGTATGTTCTAACTCCATCCCTATTAAACATTAATTTAAAATTTTAAACAATAAGCAAAGCTTAATTTTTTATAAAAATTATCTTACATTTGAATAATAAAGTGAGAATTATAGAAGTATTATAGAAAAGCCTAAATTTGTTAGTCAAAAAATTAGGTCACATTTTAGGTTGATGGTCTATATAGCTAAAGACTGAAAATTAACAAAGTAATTATATTTTTTGACGGTATTTATAATGGATTGTTTTTATTTCATAGAAGTTTATTATAAGAATATTACAATGTTGTTGTGCCAGATAATTGGCTATTATTGATTAAGTAGTTATAGCACCCATAGCCTAGTTTATTAAACTAACCTTATATAAGCTCGACTACATAAACAGTAAACATAATTTTCGTCGTCTGATTCTTCGTCTTCATCAATAAAAAAATTAAATTCTGCCAAAGGCTCCCAACGGTGATAATGATCATAATACTCGGACATCATAACTAAGACACATAAGAAGAAAAAATTAATATTTTTTAGGATATATTACGCATTATGTATATCTTGCTATCATAGTCATATTAAAATTTTAAATCTCAAACCTTCCTAATCAAATAGAGTCTGCTTGAATTGCTCGCAAAAATTTCAAGTTTTTGACAGATCTCAGAATCAGATCAATCAGTCCACCATAGAGTATATTGCTACATTGCTACCATAGATTGCTATATATATAAACAGTTCACAGAATAATAATAGTGATAATACTGAAGAGATCAGTAACCACCATAAATGACACGATCGAGTAAAACGGTAGCAACAAGCTCAATTTCGGTAGTAAGAGATTTGTATTTGGTACGGTTTGTGTAACAACTTCCAAGCTTCGCGTTAACGCCGCTGTACGGCGTTGCTATCGACTAGACCTGCGCAGTGCGCACTGCGCGTGCGCACGCCGCGGTTTACGTGACTATTAAGAGTCACTGAAGTTAGCCCCCCAGGATTTTTTCTTTTTAAATGTTGATTTTGATTTTTAATAAATAAATAAATTGAGAACAAACAAATGTTTAAAGTGAACGAAAAAGAACAAACGACGAACTAAAAAAAAAGTTCAAAATCTTAAAAAAAATTAAATCCTGGGGGGCTAACTTCAGTGACCCGCCAATTAAAGGGTATTTATGAAATACGAAATAATTAAGAGTAATGTGATGAGGGTTCAGTACGCTTGCGTTACGTGGGACGAAAAAGAGACAATATAATATGTTCTATCTTAGTTGCACAGCACCCCAGTCTATCGTCACACCATGGCCGTAAATGGAAACTATTGTCACGATATGTCGACATACCCCCACTACTCTTGATGCTAGACCTTCTTTTTTTTTTATTTCTAGACCGTAGTCTGTGATTATTTTTTTTCTTTATGGCTTATTATTTACCTACTATTTCTTTGACAACTGACAGTTGACATTTACGTCATAATCACATTTCGTAATTCGATGTTTTTGTAAACCACGTTTATTTTAATAAAAGTCATAATTCTTTAATATACTTGTAATTATATGTGAGAATGGGGAAGAAAAATAAAGAATCACTTGGCCGAGCCCTCATTAAAGACAGATTCGCTAAAAATAGACATCGTCGACATGTTGAAAACAATACAATGGTGCGTATTTGCAAAATAATACACAATATATTGTGTACGCAAAGTATTACTTTACCTTTAACCTTTTTGTAAAAACTTTCAAAAATAAGTATACTGCTTAATTAAGCACTTTTTACTCTACAGCTTCACACGACTGAAGTTAATGACGGCTATGATTGGGGTCGTCTTAACCTGCAGTCAGTTACTGCTGAGTCTTCCCTACAAGAGTTTTTGTCCACAGCTGAATTAGCTAATAGAGAATTTGTAGCTGAAAAATTGAATATACGCTTTGCTAAATTACCTCCTTGTGTAGTTGAAGTTGCTACCTCACAACCAGATTTTGATGAACCACTTACAGTGCCACGAAGGTAAATTGTAAAATTATACTGTTTATGAGGGTAGCTGAAATGTTTATAATAATATATAACAACACTTTTACAAATCTAAATCCAACATTCTGTGACTAATAAGTATTTTAAAGAAATGTAACAAATTATGATTCTTACTATCTATTTTTAAGACCCCCTTGGAAACCAGGTATAACACCTGAAGAACAAATAACTAGAGAGAGAGATGCATTTCTTGATTGGAGAAGGCATTTAAATGAACTACAAACAAAATTTCAAGCAGAAGTCACACCTTACGAAAGAAACTTAGAATTATGGAAACAGCTGTGGAGGACATTGGAGAAGTCAGATGTAGTTGTAATTCTTTTAGATGCAAGAAATCCACTTTTATTTAGGTAAAATATTGTTTTTAAAATGAACTAAACTTGTCAACTTGTAACTTAAATTGAGATAAATCAAGCTTACATAAATGATTATTGCTTGAGTTAAAAGTGTATATTTATCACATATCTTTCTTTTACTAGAATCACACCACAGCTCTACTGTTATTATACTTATCTTTACTGCAATACTTTACTATAATACTCTAATATTTCTTTTCTATTGAAAATCTCTTTAATTTTCCCTTCAGATAAATTTGATTTTTTATTTTTATAGATTTAAGATTACAATGATAACACATTCAGAAATCAACTTTTTAATATTGTAAGAGGGGTGACTGATAGTATAGCATTTACATTAACTAAAAATTTTAAGATCTCTAACCCTTGCTCTTTTCCATGACTGTTAGTTGTAAAACATTAACAACTGCACAAAATGTAATTGAATATTTAAAACATTGTGTCTTATGTACTTTTTTGAACTTACAATCCTTTTCAGATGTGAAGACCTTGAAAGATATGCTGCAGAACAAAAATGTAAATGTATACTGTTATTGAACAAAGCAGATCTCACAACTGAGTATACACGCAAGTGTTGGGCCGAATATTTTGATAAAGAGGTACAAAAACCATTTATAAGAAAAAGCTAGCCCTTTCCAGTACCTAAAAATGTTATTTTAGTGATAATATATTTATTTTTACAATTTTATACTTTTAGATTAATGTAGAACCTTAACAAGTTTGTGTCTGATTTTTTAAATACTTTTATCAGCTTCACCTTTCTTTAACAAACCATGCATTATGTAGTTCTTATTACCCTACTATAATTTGGTATTAGGAGGTGTACTGTAGTAATTTAGAAAAAATGAGTGTAGTAATTTAATAATTTTATAGCAGTATGGTTCGATGGTTTTTAATCTTATAATAAGTAGAATATAAATTATTTTATGAATTTTAGAATGTATCCATAATCTTCTTTTCGGCTGCCAAATGCACAAAAGAAAGAAAGATATCTGAAGAAAGCACTGAAAGTCAAACTGAAAATGAAAGTGACAATGACGATTCTGGTACTGAATCCATAGATACTGATGAGGAGGAGAATCCAAATGCCTTAAGTGAAACACAAGATGACATCGAATTATTTAAAAGACAGTTAGGAGATCTCAATAAAGCAGTCAACAGTACAGCCGACAAAATAGATGCAATACAATTAGCGCTAGATAAAGTTCTAGAAAGTTTCAAAACCGGAACTCCGATAGAGCCATATACAAATGAAGAACAAAATAAAGTTGTTACAAACAATGAGGAAAAAACAGTTAATGTAGATGAAAAGGCAGATAAAGTTAGAAATTCACATGAAATTTTTGATAGGGAAAGATTGTTGAAAGTGCTCAAGGAACAAAAATCTGGCTTAAATGAGTTAAAGAATCCACCCAGAGTGACGATTGGTATGATTGGGTACCCCAATGTGGGGAAGTCAAGTTCAGTTAATGTTTTAATGCAAACTAAAAAGGTAACATTTGCTATATTGTGTTAGATGTATAATTGTTCTATAAATATTAGTAGACTTTTTTGCTCAGATGCATTCCTAGGTAACTGTAGTCTGAAGCCTAAGCAATAATAAATTTTATCAAAATCTGTTTAGCTTTTATAAAGTGGCATAGTAGGAAAATTACACTACTGTAATTTTTTGATTTGTATTTACTAGTTACCCATAAAATACGAAACTCAGAAGTACTCTAGAGAGAGAACCTAGGAAGTTTTCGAAAGACGTGTGAAGTCCGCCCGTACTAGGTCAGCTTAATTGACTTTGGCCTGATTCTCTCGTATTGAAGGGGAGGCCTGTGGGTAGCCTGTCCCAGCAGTGGGACATGAAAACGGCCTGAATACAATTATTAATGTAATCAATTCTAAGTCATTTATTTATATCACTATGTATTAATTAAGTAAATATTATATGTAGTGGTGCAATTAATTATAATAAATTTATTTATTTTAGGTCAGTGTAAGTTCAATGCCAGGTCACACAAGACATGTCCAATCACTTGTGTTAGATGAGGATATTGAACTATTGGACTGTCCCGGGCTAGTGTTGCCAGCATATGCTGTCGCTCCAGATCTTTTGTTGACTGCAGTGTTGCCAATTGATCAGGTAAAGTTTTTTTGGTTTTTCTGGTAAATTTGTTTAACTCTCAAGATTTTAATTTGATTTGTTTATTATATATTGCTGACTGGAAGTCTAAGCAATATAATATTGTTTAAAAATTAATATTAAAGATGTTTGAAGCTATCGTTTTTCTTCGCAGATTGCGAAACTTTCTTCCTATACCTACTAAAATTGCGCTGGCTAATTCACTCCTACTACCAATTCTTGATTATCTCTAAGACTATATGTATGTATGATATATATGTATATATGTATGTATGTTTTTATGTATGTATGTGTATTGTATATCTATCGAAGTCATCGCGTACATCTTATTTACAAAAACTTACTCCTCTACCTCAAGGGTTGCCTTTAGAGATCGCTTTACGCGTTAAGGCAGCCTTCTCTACATCTTTTCTTTTTGTGTTTCTGTGTCTATTCTTTGTGTTGTATTATTGGTGTACAATAAAGAGTTACATAAATAAATAAATAAATAATAAATATTGTAATGGGCATAGATGCGTTCGCACGACGCGGCGATGGCGCGGCTGTGCGAGCTGGTGGGCCGGCACACGTTCGCGCGCCAGTACGGCCTGCTGCTGCCTCAGTACGAGGACGACGGGAGGGAGTACGAGAAGATACTCACTGCTCATGCGTGTGAGTACTTATATAATATATTAAATTTAGTATATATATACTAGAAGTGATGCGGGTTCAAATCCGGATCTCGCACCTCTGATATTTTCACGTGCGAATCATTTCTATCATGATTACCACTTGTCTTACGGTGAAGGAAGACATCGTGAGGAAACCTGCATGTCTGAGAAAACCTAGCAATTTTTCGAAAGACATGTGAAGTCCGCCAACTCGCACTAGGCCAGCGCGGTGGACTATGGCCTGATCCCCTCGCACTGAGAGAGGCCCGTGCCCAGCAGTGGGACGTTAAAAAGGGCTGATAATAATATACTAGTCGTAGTAGATCTGCTTCCGCTTCGCCGTTCTAAGCCTAAAATTCGGAAAGTTCTGAGATTTCTATTCTACTCTATCCCGTCTGCATATCAATGATATGTTGGAAATCAGCAACATTCATTGCAATGCAGACGTCAGCAATGTGGACGCCCTGTACACCGGCCGCGCTAATATTTCTCGGGAATACGTCGACGAGTGCCGGAACAAACTTGTGTCTGAAATCGAATTATTAACCAAAGTTTCGGATAGGGATCGAGTAAACTTTAAAAGAGAGCGTATTCTTACTTGAAAGGCCGGAAACGCATCTGTAAGCCCTGCGGTGTTGCAGATGTTCGTGGGTGGCGGTGATCATTTCCATCAGATTTTTTTCCCCTTTCTTTTCCCTTTGTCCCATAAAAACATTTCTCTTTTACCGTACGGGACCATTGAAACTTCTTATACACTCCGTGGGTATCTATACAAAATGTGTCGGTTTCATTGACCTTTACTCGTCTAATGCATATTTGCAGTGAACTTTTTCTAAAAACGGATTCACTGGCCATCATGCTACGATATTTAGATATGGAACAATTTATACACACGCGCAAAATCAAATTTTAAAACTTGTTTATGTCTATACCTTATAAATGTAACTGAATCGGTGGCTTAATGGCTGGCATCTGAAGCCGTAGATCAAGGCCTGGGTACGAGGCCCGGGTCAGTCCTCGTTGAGTTATTGAATATTTCTGTCTATAAATTATGAGTTAGTAATAAATTCTCAAACTGGAAAGATGGTAATGCTCCGCCCCAATTCTCAGAGTGTAGAAGAACCAACGACCTGCGTCTTAAGTTTCACTAATCGTCTTAACGTAGTATGAGAGTGACAAGAACAGAGAGTGCTCTTGTGTCTTCGTTCTCCCTCGCGATGCACTATAGTAAATAGTTACTACTGAGTTGGCTAGTCTCAATGGGACTGGGCACTGTGGCCTAATTCGATCATGAGAACTTTATTAAAGAAAATGTAAAATTTTGTCATTTTACACACATCTTGCCTATCGAATGAGAAATATTCTATATTAAGCAGTAAGCATATTATGTAAACAAATATATCGCTCAGCTGCCCAAAGATTTACCCAGAACCGATATTACGCGGCCACATAAAATTAAGATTGCGTTAATAAGTGCTAAAGTGAAAGATGTAATAGCAGCTTGTTAATGCTTTTGGTTCTAAAATCTGGGTTACCATAAACAACTAAGGGCGCCCGCAGACTGCCGACAAATAGAACATAAAAAATAGACGGTTTTTCCCCAACGATTGATACCTAATCGCAAGATGCGCCATTTTAACTGTTTATGAATTCGTCTGAATAATTGAGCGATAAAGTCTACTGTATGTGGGGCCCCAACACATGTCAATTACAACCTCTTACTATTATAACGTTCTGGTGAATTCTAAAATAAGATGAATCGTTCGTCTCTTAATATTTATTATTATATGGATTAGGGTCAATCGTGATTCGTGTATGAAAATTAGCAATTTCCTTTGTTTACTTTGAAATTGGATGAATGATATGTTATGTTTTGCTGTTACTAGATTATAAATATAATTTCTTGTGTTCGGATTTTACATGACAAAAGTGTAGTCTAAACAGGGCGTTATCAGGCGGCATTTTTTGATTTTCTAATACATATCTTGGTAGTTGGTACTAATATTGTACAAAGTTTCTTTAAATAACGGAACCCTAATGAAAATTGTCAAAAATATTTTAAAATTTGTAATATACTATGAAAATGTTGCCATGCTAATATACAACAGGATCCACGCTATGTATCTGGGTATAAAGTCTAGAGTATTTTTCTGCTTATAAAGCGTTCCCACTGGCAGGTCTGCCGAAGCAGACCACACAGTCGCGGGGTTGCTCCACAGTCTACTTTGCTCTCAGAGAAGTATCCGAAAGACACATGGGCCACCAAAGTGGACCCTACTTGCGCGTTTCTTGGCCTCACGCCCAACCGGATTGCCGGACGCTATTGATCCTCCCACCACGACAAGGTGAACGCACATTGGGAAGAAATAAATAATAATAAGCTAAAAGCTGAGAAAATATTACATAAACGATAATAATAAAATAGTTTATTGCCATGAAGAACAGTAAAAAGAATTTAACATATACTAGGTGGCTTAAATAACTCAATGGCAAAGGGTAATAACTCAGCTGATGCTGCTGAGGCCAGAGTCTCAGACAGCGCTGATTTTCAGTAATACCCAGCTCCCTAGGGTGTTGAGCGGGAGCATGGCAGTAAAAAAATGACAATTCCTCCAGTTAACCATTCCTGGGTCAGTAAAAAAAAAAGAATTACATCTTAGTTGTGAACAAAAAATAAGAAATAAATTAAACAAAAAAAAAGTGCGTGTGTACAAAGTACACATGTCAGAAGTAAAACTTCTTTCGCAAACTAATTTTTAAATCTCGTTTCTATTTAAACTAAATAACCCCGTCTAAGCTCGTTGAGAGAGGGAGATGGCGCGAAGGTCACACCCACGAGTTAGACAGAGTTAGAAATGTCACTGACTCGCGGTGGGCGAGTTTTAACTAAGGCTAGCTCTTCCCCGAGAGTGCCTGGTACTTGTACTGGTACTCGTTTATATTTATACTAATCTTAGAGGGGGAAAAAGGAAGATAGAAAAATTGTTGAATAGTATTGAAAAAACGAACAGTCGCTTCATGTAAAGTGTATATTTATAAGTACATAAAACGAGAACGTATAATGTGTTCTATCTCATTCTCTCGCGGGCTGAATCCTATACATTTATCTGCTTGTGTCTCTATGGACTTATTTTTTCGTTTCATCGAGTTGAAATCACAACGATTCTAAAAAAGTTTCACTTCAAGAAAGTAGTTTTTTTGAAGTGAAACTTCTTTAGAATCGATGTGATTTCAAACTCGATGAAACAAAAAAATAAGTTCATAGTACCAGGCGCTCAGAAACGGAGAAGAGTTAGTCTTATTTTAAATTCAAGTTTTACATCTGACATGTGTACTTTGTACACACGAATTTTTTTTATTTAATAAATTTTGGGACATTTATTACAACAGCGCCATCTAGTTTCGTGGTAAGCTACGAGGCTTGTATTACGGATACCAGATAGTTGATATACTACACAAATAAATTTTAAATACATACACATTAACACCCATGACTGGAAAACAAACATTCGTACTCAACAAATGAAAGCACCCAGCGGGACTCGAACCCGCGACCGTTGGCGCAGAAAGTAGGGTCACTGCCAACTGAGTCAAACGTGTCGTATCGTAATCGTGTCGTAGTATCACTAATATAAGGTGGCAGTCAACAGAGGGTTCATGACGGCGTCGGGGCAGCCGGACCGCTCGCGCTCGGCGCGGCTGTTCCTCAAGCACGCGGCGAGCGGACGCCTGCAGTGGGAGCAACCACCGCCGGGATGCGAACCCGCGCCCCTCGACCACCTGATAGATGCTAAGAAGAACGAAACCAGGAAACCTACGCCGAGGGAAACTAGAGCTGTTGAGGTATATATTATTCTTTACTATAATTATATATTAAATACATTGACGACACGCGTGGCGCAGTTTGTAGTGACCCTACTTGCTGCGCAAGCGGTCGCGGGTTCGAGCCCCGCTGGGGGCATACATTTGTTGAGCACGAATGTTTGTACTCCAGTCATGGATGTTTATGTTTATAATATGTATGTATTTAAACTTATATATGTGTAGTATATCAACCACCTAGTATCCATAACACAAGGCTCGTACCTTACCGTGGAACTAGATAGTGCTGTGTGTAAATGTCCCAACATATCTAGTCCATCTTGTTTTTCAGATTACCGTCCTATTTCTATTCTTCCTTTCCTTTCAAAAGTTCTCGAGCGTCTGATACACCAGCAGATAAGTTCATTCCTCTACAAGCATAATCTCTTGAATCCCATGCAATCAGGTTTCCGTCCTAATCATAGTACCACCACTGCGTTAGTCAAAATCACTGATGACATAAGGCATGCCATGGACGATCAAAGGATCACTGTGCTGACACTGTTGGATTTCAGTAACGCTTTCAATACAGTGGACTTTGACATATTACTTGCCATTTTATCTTCTCTTAACATATCTCCTGAGGTGGTTGACTGGTTTCAATCTTACTTGTGTGATCGCCGGCAGCAAATACGGATTGATAACTTGTATTCCAATTGGTCTACAATTAAAGCCGGTGTTCCACAAGGTGGCGTGTTGTCCCATCTCTTGTTTTCAATATTTATAAACTCTATTTGTTCTCAAATTTCTTCTCTCTACCACTTATATGCTGACGATTTGCAAATTTATGCCACTTCAACCGTAGATCATTTAGCTCATACAATAAACCTAATCAACGCAGATCTCTCATCGATATCGACCTGGTGTAAATCGTATGGGCTAAACTTGAACGCTACAAAATCGCAGGCAATCATAATCGGCAGTCAAAGATTATTATGCAAAATTACAAATAGAACAACGCCATTACCGCCAGTAGTTCTTAATGGTATTATAATTCCTTTTGATGAAAATGTAAAAAATCTTGGGATAATAATGGACCGCTATCTGTCATGGGGACCGCAGGTAACTGCACTGAGCCGCAAGATGTTTGGAGCAATCTCTTCCCTTCGCAGATTGCGAAACTTTCTTCCTATACCTACTAAAATTGCGTTGGCTAATTCACTCCTACTACCAATTCTTGATTATGCTGACGTTTCTTATCTTGACATCAAAGAGGAGCATCTTAATAAACTTGAGCGACTCCAAAATCTATGTATACGGTTTATTTTCGGACTCAGAAAATATGACCACTTCTCTCAGTTTCGCAAAAAGCTCAAATGGCTCCCTATCCGATTTCGCAGGAATACTCATATTCTTCACCTTCTCTACTGCGTGCTGTTTAATCCTTCAACTCCTATCTATCTAAAAGAGCGTTTCGGGTTTTTGAGTGACTCTCACACTCGATCCCTTCGCTCTGATCAAAATCTCCTTCTTAAGATTCCTTCCCACTCTTCTAGTTTCTATTCAAATTCTTTCTCAATTAAAGCTGTCCGCCTTTGGAATTCTCTTCCTTTAAACATAAAATGTGCTAAGAGCTTGGACAAATTTAAGATTTTATTGAAAGAATATTATTTATCCCTTTAACTATCTCCTTTTTTCCTTGACGGTATCCCTCATTTTTCTTCCTAAAATTTTTTGAATTATTTTTTATTTGTATAATCAGACTTTCTTCATGAGCTCTTCTATATGTATGTTTGTATGTATGTTATGTATGTATATGTATGTATGTATGTATAAGGATTTATGTATGTATGTAAGTTAGTATGTACGTATGTATGTATGTATGTTTTATGTACCGCCTACCTTACTTGCAAAAACTTACTCCTCTACCACAAGGGTTGCCTGGAAGAGATCGCTTTAAGCGATAAGGCCGCCTTCTGTACATCTTTTCTTTTTGTGTTTTTGTGTCTATTCTTTGTGTGTATTATTGGTGTACATTAAAGAGTTAAAAATATTTATTTTATATTTATATAAATAAAATTGAAGCGTCTTGAACTTATGTTATGGATGCCAAATAGTTGATACACTACACATGTACTCGTATAACTTTAAATATATTCCTTTGAACGAGTTCGTTCTACTTTACTAGAAATAACGGAGCCTTAAAGGATCATAACTTATTATTATAATATCTATGCTTTTGTGCTATTTCAAAACCCATAAAATATAATGAAGACATAAAAATGATGTAAATCAAAACAGTATATGAAAATCACATAGATGGTGTATAATTTTGAAATTGACTTAGAGATACTAAAATTGTAAGAAGGCGTTACTATAAAAATTAAGTGTTGAAGATAAACTGCATTGGCGATGTAACAGATATCGCAATTAAATTAAAATTTAAAACTAATCGTCATCATTAAAAGCGTTGAATATTTATTATAAAAGTAATATTTTTTATAAAATTATTGATAATAAATATTTGACAAAAATATTGGATATCTCTCTCACTCACTCATCATTTCGGATTTTTCTGCGGATTTAGTCAACATTAAAAAACTTTTTTTTTAAACGAGACTAGGTAATACCTAAGCACAATATACACGGTGTGCAATGATAACGTAATAATAATATATTTATTTAAATATCATAATTGCCACATTTGCCTCGGGAAATATAATAAATGCCTTCTGACGCTAAAACTGCTAAATTTCATAAGATAAATAAGTCACATTCTACAAAAATTATTAGGTGGTAACGTGTTTGAGGGACTGTCGCCGGCGGCGGGAGTGACGCTTTTACGAAATAATCTAAATCATGCCTTGCTACGTTATAAAAATATATTTATTGCTTTAACATATTCTTCAAACGAGCGGTAAATGTTGAAATTCGATTATTATTTTGTTTTATAAAATATCAATGATCAATATTTTCATTTTTATTTTTAATCTTCAATCGTATTTCTATTACATATCACATACGTTTGATGTCTATCTAGCATCAAAAATAATGTTTTGAAATTGTATCTGATTTAACCTAATTTTTTTATGAAATTACGAAATTTTCATATTATATTGTTCCGCTAGTTAAAATTAATCAAATTTCTACCTCCTTTTCAAAGTCGGTTAAAAGTATCCTAAATTACGCCGTATAACATTAGCTATCTGCGAGTGAAAGTCCCGTCAAAATCTGTCCAGCCGTTTCAGAGATTACCCGGAACAGACAGACAGACAAAAAATTTAAAAATTATTTTTTGTTGCTAGTATCGTATAATACTTTCATATGCATTTAGTGAAAAACTGTTAATTTGAAATTAAAAACAGACACTCCAATTTTATTTATATATGTATAGATTAAGTAACACGGAGTACGGATTGAAAAAAATTCTGTGGCAAAATTATATTTTTTTAATTCATTATTTCCCATTACTTTGGCTCACTTGGTCAGTCTATTCATTATAATTTATTTGCTGTTAATATATAATTTATTTTTTAATTTATAAATTTATCAAAATAAAATTATATTTAAACGAATATTTGATAAGCTTATTCGTCACTGAATAACGACCTCGGCCAATATTCTCCTAATTTACTCAACGAATTTTTTATTGAGTCACCACAATGTATTTATAAACGTTTAAAAATAATTTAAATTAAAAATACTTCATTTAAATTTCTCAACGGTAGCTAAAGAGTTCTCGTCTATACTTTTAATGTTACATACGTTCAGCACATAACATTTTTTGATTTTTCCCAGGGTTGGCAGAACAAGTCTGCTGAAATCGACAACTCATTCTTCTCCATGCAAAAAGGAACTGCCCATGTCAAAGGAAAGCCAATTTTGGGGTGAGTGCTCTAAGTGAATTTACCTAAAATTCATTAATTCATTCATTCCAATCATTTCATTCGTTTATTCTATGTTACTGAGCATTTTTCTTGAATTTAATGAAATTGAATGAACATACTGAATGATTTATGATGTAACAAAAACCTTTTTATCGCGACCTTTGTGGTTCTTTACCTATTATAAATAACATTGAATATCTGTGATTTTAAAATATATTTTAAAAACTGTTTTGCTCAATAACAAAAACCTATTCTTATGATACTATTTATCTTGTTAATTATTAAAAAAATATATGAATGAATGAATGATGATTATATCTTATTGTTTAACCATTCATTCTCTCCCTCAATAGAAATATTTTATATCAGCTTAATTATTATTTTTAGATTATTATAAATCCCGTAGCTATGTTTATTCAAACACATTTACTTATCGTTCAATATACAAATTGTTATTTATACATTATTTCAAAAACAGTATATTTGACTTCATATTTAACAGTTAGTTTCTGTCTGAATACAATTTGTGTTCAAATAAACTGTAGTCCAACGGTGGATTTTAAGTGGTTGCGGCTTATTTATGAAATAATAAAGCAATAGTAATAACCTAAGCAGTTATATATGTATACTGTGTACTGTATAGTCTAGTATCCAGCCAGTATACGCATTCCTTAGTGGTATCGTTATTGCGTCCGTATTTACACTAACAGCAATTTTCGCGCTCGTTAACTGCTATCGTAAAGTAGTTAAATTTTATGAATTAACGCTTGGCTCTCGTCCAGGGTGACTATTTCGAAGTTTATTTAAGTTTCCCTTAACTATAATTGATAATATTTAGTATCTCTTTCATGTTAGCGCGAAATGTTGTACGCTCTAAATACACTGTTACTATGTTTGAAGTTTGTTGCAATGTAGGTTCCGTTCAATGGTTTTGGTGTAAAGTTTTTTACATTTATGTTTTGCTTAATCTTTTTAAATATAAAATGAAGCGATTTTGTCGTTATAATCTTTCTTTATAATTTATTTCTTTATTTTTCTAAATAATATAATAAAATAAATTCAAATATTTCGGTTTCGTTTATCATAAAACAATATTGAAACTTCGTAAATATGCGATTCGTTCGTTCCTGTTACGTTCTTTGTTCACGTATTTTTTAAATGTGTCATTTTTATCAATTATCATTTGATTCAATTTAAAATATTGGATAGTTTTATCCCAATAATTTCCTTTTATAACAAAATAAGTTTTTTTTTGTTATCCGGATAGGGATTCTGAAGAGAAAACCTGAGAAACGGCTACACTATTCCCTTTTGACCCCCAGGCTAAAGAAAAGTGTTATCCAGGTCTACTAATAAAAAATAAAATGTAGGTACTTACTTATAAATATTATTTTCAGAGTGTCAGTACCGCAAACTGGTGACAAACCAATAATTGGGAAGCCCTGGAAACATGAAAAGAAACACGCAAACAAAAATAAGAGGGAAAAGCTAAGAAGAGTATACGCCCATTTGGATGAACATTAATAACCACAGATGATTTATAGAACTACGTACTAACGTTAACTTATTATCTATAACTTACACACTGTAAGAGCCAGACTGTAACTGAAGTGTATTAAAACTTTATATCAAACATAACATCTTGTTTTATTTTTATAAAGTTTAATTTTCACTGAAAATATAAAATTGTCTAATGTCTGTTTTTTACTTCAAATGTACAGCTTTTCACTAAATGCATATGAAATTTATGCATATGGTACTTACATCAAAAAATCAGTTTTAAATTTTTTTTAAAAATGACGGTTTTTTCATACAAACTTGCGAGAGCCTTAGAACTTGCTTGGATCTCCTTAGTCCGGCCCTGTTATAAAATCTGTTCTTGCGCTTTTATATTCCTAATTTGTTTATTGCAATCAACTTACAATGTATTCTTCTAATCCATGCAGAAGCCATAAAGTCGTTAGTTACCATACGTAAGATCTCTGATCGATATAAAGAAAAATAAATGGACCAATGAAATACCTACTTTATGTCGAAAGCAAACATCGTTATTTTCTCCGAAGTAGTTCTTATAAAACAAACAAAGATTTAAATCTAATAAATCTATGTCCGACGTGCCGTATGACGTCATTTACATGACATGAAACTATGAGGAGGCGGGGCTTACAGATGGGCGGGGCTGATCATTTGTTCGTAGGTATTTCGGCGTTCATTATTATTTATTAAATTAATAATGGATATTTAATTTATATAACAATCTAGCTACTAATATAATATGAAAGTTTGTATGTGGGTGTGCATTTCTTCATGCTATAATGGCTGATGGGATTTTAATAAAAATATACTAAAACAGTTTTATTATTATATATATATGGACGTAAGATTTGAAAGAGAAGAAGTGGTAACCGGATGGGGGATAGAGTAAAAAGTCTAATAGCTTAGAGCTGCGTGCCGTCTGCTATCCTGAGAATCCTACACTGGCATGATATTAGATGGCTGTTTCAGGTCATATACCTAAAGCAATCTCTCTTCTGTAAGCTGTTCGTGCTGTTGATAAATACGTCAATTAAATGTATTGCCCTGTAATGTAAGGTAAAGATTACTATATAAAAGCATAATATATAAAAGTATAATATTTAAACACTATTTCATCAAACAAAATTCTCCGATCAAAACATCAAGTACGACCTTTTGTCCCAATAATTAATTATTAACCTACAT
Source organism: Boloria selene (assembly GCA_905231865.2). NCBI lineage: Eukaryota > Metazoa > Arthropoda > Insecta > Lepidoptera > Nymphalidae > Boloria > Boloria selene. The sequence goes on from HG993145.1 coordinate 3,094,552, forward strand.
AAATTATAAATATGAATTATTTTTTAAAAGATATTTTTATAATATTTATTTTAGTATCATACTTAATTATTCCATTGACCTTATATATTTAAAGCTTAATATAATCAAATTAATTAAATACAGAATGATTTTTAAACTACTAGATAGACTGTTCAAGAGTTGCTAACGTAAAACCGAGCACTTGTCTTAAATTAGCGGGAGCGGTAAATCAGAAGATTCGGGCCAACATTACGCCATAAGATTCCGTGAATATTTCTACAACTACGAACCGAAAATGTTTATTATGAATGGCGAGCTCAGGGTTAGCCTTAATAAAATATTTACTCTGTTTTCTTTAATATATTGCTTTTTCAGCTCAATTGATTTATCTTGTAGGTTGTATTTTGCTAAATTAAATTAGTTATTAATTATTATAATAAGCAAAGATTTTAGTATGTATTAGGTATTATAGTACCTACTAAAGTCTATTATTTATGAAATGTTATTTATAAACAATCTTCAAATAAATATAAAAATGTAATGTAGAAAATACAAATTCTGAATTATGGAGCACTTAGAACTATTTTTTATACCATTTTTAACCGACTTCAAAAAAGGAGGAGGTTATATGTTCCGTTGTATGTATTTTTTATTTTTATTTAATATACATATTACTACAAATTGTTAAAAAAATATATAATCACTTAGGATTTGTAGCCAAAAAATTTGGAACCGCTTATCTTAAATTCCATACTTATTCATGACTCATAGATTCGTATCTATAAGTAGGTGCCTTATATTATGTAAAATGAGTATATTGAGTAAAATGACAATAATCTAGGCTATTTAAATAAAAATTTTCTAACAGGTATGTTTTTAAATTAAAATGTTAAAGTAACTATTGCTAGAGTCTTCTTTTCTTCTACGTTTTCTTCTTCTCGACTTTTCATTTAAAACGGTGTATTTATTCATATTGAAAGACTCGTAGAAAGTTCTCATAAAGGAGACCTTTTCACTTTGCTGTTGACATTTCGAAACAATCAGCAGCAAAGCGGAAAAAGACAAATTTATCGAGAACTGTTTGATTTCTTCTTACTTCTTATATTCTTCATTTCTTCGTGTGTAATGAGCAAATTTAAAACGTTGAAGCATCCCTGTTAATTAGGTATTATATTATCTACTGAATTTGGTTTGTTGGCATAGATGAATGTAGGTGACCTTACTTTCTAACATGCACCAAACAAAATAGCATCTTAACAATCATCAAAGTTTTTATTTCTTAAAAGAGTATATTTTTATGCACTAACTAAGTTAATTAGAGCCCTTGACCTCCTTAATCCGACCCTGTCGCAAAATCTGTTCTGAACGTCTACCAACGAAAAATCTCCCTGCCAATTTAAATCAATAAATACTTAATATAGGTACTACTAAAACTGGTCGAGTGTAAATAGGATCACTAGGTACTAAGGGTTTGATTTTTGAACCAGGAGTTTTACTTTTCATTTCAAAGATTTTAAAATTATACTTTAGTTCATTGAGAGACTATTTCAATAAGAGAAGAGAATGCTTAGTACAGCTAAAAAGGGTAGGGCGGCAATAACCACGTCAACGTAATATGTAGTTACCTATTAAAAAGAAATCGATAACTATTTAAAACGATAATATTTTACTACTTAATTGTTTCCCATTTTGATGAATCTTGGCAAAGAACGCCGGCTATTTTAAACTTTGTATGGTACTTATAGCACTCACTAGAAATAATATAAACAAAATTTGAATTTGTGTAAATAAAACGCCCTAGTTAATGCAAAGAATGCTGCTAGATGTATATGATAACTTTCAATTTGTTTAGTTTTTCAAGCGCTTCTTTCTACATTTGTCATAATGGATGGTTTGGCAGAATTTATTTGTGTGTGACTAATGACTAGGACTTTTATTAGGAGGTATCTATTAGGACTAATAAGTCCCGCTCCCAAGTCACCAGTCGGTCTAAGTTCAGTGTTGTGACTTGTGAGATATTTTTGACGAAAAAAATATCTGCCATGAAAATATTATAAGTAAGTGGACTGAATCCACTTTTAACACATCTCTGCTATTTCGATTTGGAGGTCCTTCCTCCAATACGAAGGGGAACTTGCTCTTGCGCAAGACTCGATAATAAAGTTTTATTTCATTATGTTGTAGTTAGAATATGTGTTCTTTTGACAAAGTTGTTAACCAATTAGTTATTCAAACAGAAAGTTTGTATTAAATGGTTGAGTAAAAGATGACACGATGCAGATAGGCGTTGGCGAACGCTCAATTAGTCTTTACAATGAAAGCTCTACAGCGCTCGGACATTACTGAAAAATTTTCACCTCCATGTGTACGAAACGTAGACAGTGTCTACGGTACGAAAATATTATAATGGGAGAGAGAATGTACAAGTGACGTTAAACCAAATATTTCTTTCTAAAATAAACTATATAAATCTTATTATTGAGCTTTAAAAAAGGTAGAAAAACGAAAGTTGGCCTTTTTTTTTCTTTTTTTGGTATAAGGATGACATGAGTTTAGCATACCTATCCAAAAATATATCCAATTGAACCTAATAATTTAGTACAGTGACCTTAGTAATACCTATCAAACTTTTTAAATCTTTAAAATGACTATATACGAATCTATGTATATTATGTAAGTTCCTACATACCTTCTAATAGTTGAAAAGTAAAAGAAAAAAAAATGACAGTATATTTTTTTAGTGTATTGCAGCTTGTGTAAGAATAATATAATAAAGATCATACAGGATAAGCTATGTATGTGGTAGAAGCCAAATCCCAAAATAAAACTTTATGCTCAGAAACATGAAGTATAAAAATTAAATTTTAATATTGTTGTCAGAACACTAATAACGATACAAACAATGTTAATCGGTGCATAACATTGGAAAAATTTGCTTTTGTTTTAACTTCAAACACAAAGAATGATTTTTTATAACCTGTGTATTCGTTGAATAGACAGTTTAATGAGGTGCCAAAATTATAATACAGAGAAATGTGGAAGGCAGGCGGTTATTTGGGCGTTACGAAGAATCACGTCGACTTTCACGACCAATTTAATTCAATTAATGTTTACGATTTGTCTCCGGGAACTCGGCCTCTTTCTGTCTCCTTAGGGAGATGTTATTTTAACGAAACGTCCGTTATAGCTTCGAGAGGAAGCTGATTCACTTTCAACTGCTTATTTTCGTTTAATTATGAATAAATTAAGAATATCAAATATAAATTTAAAAATTGGCAAGTATCTAAATGCGAGAATATTTATTAAATTATAACAATAATAACAAGAAAGTAGCCGTTATGACTTATGGTATAGTGGACGTAATTCACTGACTAGTCAGTATTTAGTCACCATAATAGAACTTGCGAAAGGTTCGAATTTAAGGACAATAAGTAACTTGTATTACGGAATTGAATAATTTTAATTAAATAACTATATTTTTATTGAAACAAGTAGTCATTGTAATCGATACTCGCTTATCTGTAGTTTTTAATTTTTTTTTATTTTCTGACCGCATCAAGAGAAAAGCACTGGACAGATTACGAGGGGTATGAATTATGATTATCGTTGGTTATCCATTTTAACATATAGGAACTTTTTTATATCGGAAAATATCTCCTTCCTGGTAAATACCTATATATGTACAACCCTCAAAGTGTAGGAGCGAGTATGAGTTGCTAGTTGTAAATATTACAACAGTGAATTCCCTAAGGCCTAAAGAAACATAAATAAACCAAAACCTTTGATCGAAAACTTTTGACTCACAAGAAAAAGATCCGGTGAAGTAGATTCGTAAAGAACGAAATAATTAGGTGGGTAGGTACATTACTAAATATAACTTCTTAGTGTGGGTTATTCCCCTGCTTCATAGTATTCACTTTGAATGTTTGTATAATAAACAGTGAGATTTTGTTTTCTTGAGAACAAAGGAAATCAATTAACGTTTATATTTATTTTTAACTGTATAGTGCTTTTAAATATTACATTCTTGCTTTAAAGTAGCAAGCGTTCCTCATATTTGTTGAATGCTATGCTTTTAATTCTAGATCCAAGTAAATTATCTTTATTTATATGGAAAAGTATTAAAGTGGGTAACTTATTATAATAAAAACAGCACATTGAAAAATGTAAAAAAAGATTGAAGGTTTATCACAGTTCTAACTGGTCTAAGACAGTGTTAGCCCAGCTGTAACGCGTCGCTTGGATAACCGAGTGATGCGGGTTCAAATCCGGGTCTCGCACCTCTGATATTTTCATGTGCGAATCATTTATATCATGATTACCACTTGTCTTACGGTGAAGGAAAACATCGTGAAGAAACCTGCATGTCTGAGAAAACCTAACAAGTTTTCGAAAAGCATGTGAAGTCCGCCAACTCGCACTAGGCCAGCGCGGTGGACTATGGCCTGATCCCCCTCGTACTGAGGGAGGCCCGTGCCCAGCGGTGGGACGTTAAAAAGGGCTGATGATGAACTGGTCTAGAAAGGTAATTGGTTGTAGTAAATTTGTCTCAGCCTAGAATATATCCAGCCTTCCTACTGAAATAAAGTGGATGCACATTCGGGAGGTTTTCTATACATCTAATCTATGTAAATAAAATTGAATGTTGCTAAGCGCTAAATTCGAGAATGGCTCGACCAATTCGGCTAATTTTCTGTTTGTATGTTCTTTAAGACACACGGAAGGATTTAATAATAAATTAAAAAAAACAAAGTTTGTAAAAAACTTATACTAAAGGGGGGTACCTAGGGACGAACCCGAGCGAAGCGAGGTTAAGTAGCTAGTATCATAATAAGTAGTAATAACCCAATAACGCTATTAAGATGAAAACAACGTAATATAACTAACTGTTATCAAAGTGAAAATTGCCCAAAGTGCTGACCAAGTTGATAGCACCGAGTCTCGCTTGTGTATATGTTTAGTTTTTGACCAAAATATATAAAATATTTGTTTATTTTACAATAGCTTATATATTTTACAAGATCACGTCACTAAGGTATTGTGCCAAAAGATAATGTGAACGCAAACTGTGATTTCTGTGGTCTCAACTATAAAAAAATTATGTGGATATGTTGTGATATGTATACATACCTGCTGTAAAGTATTTATAACATAAACGTTTTGAAAGTATTTCGCTGAATATTTATTGTTTTAAAATATTTCTGTCAACCATTTAGTTATTCTTGAGTAAGATTTTTTTATTATTATGAAGATTTACTATTAAAATATAATAGGCTTTCTTGAAAATTCAAGAAACTACTACTAGAAACTGTAGGAAACTAACAGAAGTCCTCATAATTATGTATATGAGTATACAAAGAGAACGTTATTATTAATGAATTATTAGGAAGTCGTGAAGAATCAGGTTAGTGGGTAAAAGTAATTCTAGGCCATTAAGCTTTAGTATAGGGATGAGTAAGCCACTATATCAGTCAAAATAGACGTAATTTACGTCTTCAGTCCAGTTAAGTCACATGATATTTCACAATTCCAGAGATTTGCATGAGAAAATACTTTGAACTTAAATTTCATTTTAATAAATGTTTATTACCTACCTAAAAAATAAAAATTACTATGATGTGACTGTAATCATCTATATTGAATAAAAGTACTATACTTACTAAAACTCTACAGTATATGTCTTATATTAGTAGAGGAGACCGTGGTAGATCGACCTTCACCGATCTGATAACCAGATGAGACATATTTTTTATCGAATATAATTTATAAACAAATATGCCTATAATTACTTGCCTATCTGAAAGTGCTCATGGCTATTTTTAGCTAGGCAACAGTGCTTTAAGTATGATTTTTTGCAGGCAAGTCTATATGACTGATTTTGTAATAAAATGATCTAAAATTTGATATAACTTTCGATAAGTTAGCAGAACGATGGAGTCACCTATATTGACTTACCTGTTCACATCGGCTTGCCAGGTAGCTATACACAAAAATGAGTAGGCAAGCCTACTGAGGCAATTACGTGTGTTAAAAACTAACAGTGAAATAAAATTCATTTGGTTATCAAAAGAATGATAGTGATGAAAAAAAAATCGATTAAAGTTAATTTAATTAAATATAGCCATGAGCACTTTCAGATAGGCAAGTCATTATAGGCATATTTGTTTATAAATTATATTTGATAAAAAATATGTCTCATCCGGTTATCAGATCGGTGAAGGTCGATCTTCCACCGGCTCTTAGACCATATGAGTATGACTTACTGCCAGTTTCTATAACCTATCTACCGATAGACCGGTAGTTACTTTCATACTATTTTGACACATTAAAAGTTACAACCTGTCAAAATCGTATGAAAGTATCTACCGATCTATCGGTAGATAGGTTATAGAAACTGGCAGTTAATATATTATGAGTTAGCGTTTAATCGTTTCAGTTCTGCACTGATGACTCTGAATCGCAATTAATATAGGATAACATAGTACACGGAACTCTTCCTTTAAAGATATTCTGTTTAAGGATAAATATTTAATCTATTATCTGCTGTCTCGAAATATGTTTTTGTTAAAATCAATCCTAACTATTTTTCAATTCAATTCAATTCTCTTGTTAATGGATTCAAAGCGTGCCAGTTGAGCACAGATTATTTCGCCAGTGTCACGTAGAAAAACTATTTTTGACATCATCATATGCTTTAGAGATTGACAGTTCAATAAAAAAGGGAGATAAAAGCCATCAACAAGATACTAATAATCTAACTTCAATTCGTATTTCCAAACTTTCATATCTAATTAATATCTATATATGGTTATGTGAAAAAAGTGTAAATACAAAAGTTTTAAAACTTTTTATTACCTACAACTTTGCCATTAAACTTTTTTCTACCGGACTTTTAGTTTTGCCGGATATCGAGAAAAACCGTTTTTTCCCCTTAAAAGCCCCCCCCAGGGGTATGAAACTCGCCTACATTATCGTAATTCAAAAATAGTCGTACAATCTAACGCCACCTTTTGGACGAGGAGGGTGAATTCGGGATGAGATATTAATATATCAAAAATAGATGGCAGTAGCAGTCGAGAACTTTTGCTAATATAATAAATTTAAATAATTTTTCAAACATGTTTTGTAAGACTCATAGGTATAAAAAAATATATTATAAAATATAAATATATTTTAATTTATCTCCAATATTTTTGTGTCACCGTGGCAATATTATTGAGGCCTATCGTGCGTTATGTATCTGTGGTGCGTTAGTCGGCCATATTTGAATTACTAGTTTATCTACGTTTGTTCGGTGTGCGTTGTGATTTTAATTTTATTCATTATTGTGTTATTTCCTACGTTTTGGCTTGTTTACGGACTTTTTGATCTTCTACGTGTTACGACATCATCTGGCTTGTTACTTGGACCCCGGACTGATTGCATGACTGATAACGTGGCGCTCTATTACACAGATTACGATTTTCGCAATTTTGATTAAGTATTTTAAAATGTAAGTTTATAAATTTTATAAATTTATCAAATCTATATGGTACTTGTGTTTTATTTTTAAACCCTCGATTTTCTGTTAATAGGTAAAATAGAATTAATTTGAAATCAAAATTTCAATACTTAACACAAAAAGATAGAAAATATTCTAAATGTACAGTTCGCGTCACGTAAAAAGAACGCTGGAAGAAAGTGGTGGGGGGTGTGTTTGCGCATCGGTACATTCGCATACGAAATTCCTAAGCCTATTCTTTTATTATTAAACTAGCCTTTTGCTTACGATGTATATTGAGTATTGGTAGGTACATTGAAAAATATATTAGATAGAATGTCATTAAATAGAATTATATTAATTTATAAAATATGTTTCATTCATCGTAGAATATTCAATCTACTTACAAAAAATTAAATTAATTCGTTTAATATATTTTTTAAATTATTAACAGCATTATTATCAGTCTCTCTTTTTATAAAACAATATACGTCAAAAATATTTTTTAAATATTTTTTAATAAAATCATTTCGTAATTAATAACTTTTGTGTGCGCGATGGTATTTTAAACTGACAAACCAATAGCGAGCCGAAAAGCATGCGACGCGTGCCTCACCGTCCCGCGTCCCGCGTCTTACCACCAAATTGGCCGATAAATCGCCTCTGCGCAACTTGACAGCCAGCGTTCTTTTTACATGACGCGAATTATACATACTTGTTACTTTTTGATGAAAATTAATGATAAATAAATATAAAATACTTTTCACACTATTTCCACTAATTTATTAATATAAACTGTTTATATTAAATAAATAAGTGGAAAAATTGTGAAAAGTACATACAGTATAATTATTGAATAATTATTATCGGTCTGGTTAAAAATAAACAGCGCCATCTGTAGTATTATTATAGAAATAAAATTGTATGTGCACGCCATCTGTCGGTGGGGGAGGTGGCGATACATTAATTTTATTTCTCAGAGTGGCGTATCTATACCAGTATATAAGTGTATAATCTATGGCCCCCCCTCTTCACCTTCCCGAACTCAAATCGCCCCTAATTTATTTTTCCTTTCATTTATATAATATTCTCTTCCTTTTCCAATGAGTTTCATACTACTGTAATATTTTTTCACTTTTTATTATTTTTAAAGGCTTCTACCCTGGTCTAATATACATTATTACCTAATAAATCCTACTTGAGTCAGATCTGTACATTGAATACTTTTGTCTTATTGAAATAGTAATTATTATGGATACAGAAGAATCAATAGTTTTTATAATTTTGTATCTGTATGTTTGTCTGTCGCATCACGAGAAAACCACTGGACCTATTTATACGATATTTTTATTGCAGGAAAATATCTCGTCTCTGAGAATGCTAACAGTTGAAATGTGCATTAAGGGACGAACCGTCGGTCTCATGTAATACAACAATATTTTAGGATGATGTCCTACCGACCGATTACGGCTACGGCGGCCAATTATCATTAACACTAGCCATCTCCGCAGGAGATATTACAAGTGCACAAGTGTATGCGCAGTCACAAGTGCACTCTCTATTCCTTATCACTCTCATATTCCGGTGGGACGAATGCTCGACACGACCAGTGAGAGTCGCGCAGGACCGACGGCTTAACATGCTCTCCGAGGCACAAAGGTGGACCACCGCCAACTTCTCAACTCCGGGCTGATACTGGCTTAGTAAACAGAAAGACTCAATAACTAAACTCGGCCTGACCCGGTACTAGAACCCGGGACCTCTCGATGTATGACCGTACATACTAGCCACTACACCACCGAGGCTCTCTTATCTATTTATCTTAGGATAATGAAGATAATATGAAACAAATACAAAATAATGTATGTACATATAATAAATTGTCTCGTCTACAGATCTGAGTCAGCTACAATGTTGCGTTGAATCTTAGATCGTAGTGCTCTTATCAACTGGCGTACATCCAGACCGGGCAGTTACAGGTGTCCGTTACAACGCATCACGTCTGTTTTATACATTTGCTTTTAAATTTGGCCGAATTATATTTTAGTTTACGTCTGTTCTATCGGGGGGAGCATTAATGCAAGGTCGATCTCCGAATAACTATAGATTACTGAGCAAACGTGAGGTCCCTGAGTAGTGCAAATTTTTTTTACGTTTTTGGCCAATACATTTTTTGAAGATGTATAAATTGGAATTTGGACTGTTGTTCTGTTTACTAAATTTCGATGTAGAATGTTTCAATTATTTAATTATAATATATAGTAAAAATTATTGTTGGTAAGTCGGTATTTTGTTATTTACATTTCTGATATAATATAATAGCGGAAATGGGTTAGCCGATTTTGACGAGAATTCGATGAAACCGGAAAGTCACGCATTTATAGTGCGGTTAAAGAAATCTAATAAAGATGAACGATTCCTTTCTTTAAAAACAGTTTTGGGGACAGTGCTCATAGTTAAGTTAGAAGAGCAAGTTAGAGAAGCAAGTTAAATACGTAAAATCAAAGATCCAGAATTAAAACGGGGATGTTTTAAATCCATAAAAAGCCTAAAAATACTGTGATTTTTACGAATAACCAATTTCTCGTACATGTTGAACTTCAGTATTGCATTTGTTAGTAAAAATAGCTTTAACGAGCTTAAACTTTTATGAACAATAAAAAACAAAATAGTAAAAATATAAATTATTTTCATTATTTAAAAAATGTGAACAGGCATTTATTACATTATTTATGTATTAGTAGTAGTAGCAAGTTAATTAAAAGTATAAAAAGTGGGATTTCAATATTAAACGGTTAAAAGCCTGGAAGCCTGGAAGAGATCGCTTCTAGCAATAACGCCTAATGAAATTTGAAAATAAAATCGCCTGAGTAAACAAAATAGGTTACATGCTTAATAGATTATAGAAAATTGAACCTTTCTCAGTAAACTACCCAACACAAAAAGAATTTTTCAATTTGGACCAGCAGTTCCTGAGATAAGAGCGTTCAACCAAACAAAAAAACTCTTCAGCTTTATAATATTAGTATAGATTAATTAAATACTTTAAATACTATACCTATACGTAGCACTTTACATTTTTATACGGAAACTCTGTAATTATTATTTTGAATTCATTTCAAGTTTAAATTATTCACTTTCAGCTTTTTTCGGTAACACTTTTTTGAATTATTGTTTATCTATTCGCCTGGACAGATTTTGACGGAACTATAACTGATTGGTCAATTATAGATTCATAAGGAGTAATTCGGATTTTTTTATTATTAGGAGATAATTAGAGTGCCGCCCAAAACATTAAATCGTACCAAGGGACGAACGCAAGCGCAACGAGAGCAAGTTGCTTGTATTAAATATTAATTAGTGTCCAATAAAAATAAAACTGTACCTGAACCTAAAATTAGCTCCCACGATTCTAAAAAACGATAACATCTTTAAAAATGTATGAACAAAAATACTAAACTATTTTAAATACTTCGATATATTAATAGATGCGTGCGTGCGTCATTAGTTGTTTCCGCTGAACATTGCCAAAACATAGGTAAGAGGCGGAAACTGAGGTAATTATTCAATTTGTATTAGTTAGTCAACTTTTCTTATAATATACAAAGTAAGACGGGAAACATATTATGTGTGTTAAGCCCAAATATAGAAAATTATTATGAACTTTTATAAACTGTAAAGTTTTGCAGCGAACGAAAGCTTGATTTAGGTATTGCTTCTGCTAATATCTTATACAAACACCAAAAACACAAAATAAAATAAAGTTTATTTGTTAAAGTTTAATTCGTTAACTGTTACTTCCTAAAATATTAACAACATTAGAGGGCTTCAACGTTAGAGGGCATGTAAAGAAATTTATTTGTCAGTCTTTGGGTTACATTTTATCAATTCTCTACGAAAACGTTGCGCCTTTAATATCAGTTGTCTTAATATAAGTATTATATAAGAAGCAAACCATAATTTTATGAATATATGTATTTTAAGTGATGCAATTACTAATTTCTATTTGAAAGAATGTTGGGATATTTTATTAATTGTTAGGTAGAGCCAAATTTCAGTTCGGATTTCAACCGAAACTCGGACCCAGAATCCCTAGATCTACTGCCGTACACGGTAGTTAGTGACTACCGACCACAAAGCAGTAGTGACAGTTCACTCTATTGTATAGTATGGTAATAAAAGATCTAAAGGGTACCTTCGTTATTCGTCATGCTTCTCAAAGAAACGGATGTAGAGTACACCGTTTAATTTGTGAGATGTATTTCCTTCGTTGGTTTCTCCTTATTATTTCTAAATACAGCGTGCTTCAAACGTCATACAAAAGTTATACCTAAAGCTGTACCTGACTCTAAACATTGTTTCATACAATTTGCATATTTTAAATTATACTAATCTTAGTTTTAGTTCTGGCAGTTATCAGCAGGCATCAATATAAAATTTAGATGTTTTTCTTGTAATTCAAAGTGGAACATTGAAAAAAAAAGTTTTACCTTTAACTGATGTATAGTATGGATGTACTATTAATAAAGTTAATCATGTACTTAAGATATTTTAAAATTTGTCTATTTTAGTATTTGCAATACTTTCATATTCTAATAAACAATTTTAAAAATGACGAAGAGAAAAGAGAATTGATTTTATTTTCTAGGGAAAGTATTTAAGTGCTTATTGTCTTTTAGAGAAAGCTAAGAAAGCTAATTCCAGTGGCAATAAAACCTTGAAACGATAAAACAACGGAAAAGGATGCATATTGAGGAGAAATGTGTAAACATAGTCCTATTTTGAATATAATTTTATGGGCATTGTGAAGAAAAACATGTTAGTTCTGTATTCCGTATAAAATAAATTAAGTCGTTAGCAATATAAAATTTAAACGTGATTTTAATAATAATTTCTATAAGAAAACATAATTTATTCAGCTTTTTAACTTCTTTACATATTTAGCTTTTGTATGGTTGCTCGTATATAGATTAGAGTACTACTTATACTTATCTCTAGACTCTAAGAGATCTCTTCCAGTCAACCCATGTGCGTGGAAGATAATGTTAAGTAGCGGGACAGAAAGAGAATTTGCATGGATTTATTATACAGGATATAAGTACATTAGCTTAAAAAAAGGTACTGGTATTATAGGTTTTTAAAACATTAAACTAATTCTGATTAAAAATAAATAATAATAATAATAAATATGTTGGAACATTTTACACACAACACTATCTATAGTTCCACGGTAAGGTACGAGCCTTGTGTTATGGATACTAGATGGTTGATATACTACACATATATAAGTTTAAATACATACATATTATAAATATAAACACCCATGACTAGAGTACAAAAATTCGTGCTCAACAAATGCTCGCCCCCAGCGGGACTCGAAACCGCGACCGCCGCGCTGGCGCAGCAAGTAGGGTCACTACAAACTGCGCCACGCGTGTCGTCAAATTTCTTTTCAGATGTTATTCAAAGAAATGTAGTTCTTTCCAACCCAGTCACTTATGTTTTGGCTTTAATCTAAGGAAATACGGGGACCTAAAGATAAATATTTGTATTCAAGAATCTAGATTTTTGATGTGTGTGTAAAAATACAAAGTAAAGCTTAAATAATTGTATTTACATAGCTGTTATTTGTTTTAAGATTTCTTAACCATTAGAATAGACAAGAATAAATGTTTCAATACAGTAAAATCGAACAAATTTGTTTATATAAAGTTATTTATTTATTAGGAACAGTCTATTTACCTGTTCTACATAGTCTGTCTGTTTCTAGCAATTATGCTTAGATAGATTGAGGTTTATCGTTTGTTCTACGTTACTGCGATTCGAGTTACTTCGTTTTAGTAGAAATTCACTATAATGTTCTAGTGTTATATTTTAGAAATATCTCGATGGTAGAGCTGTCATACTCGTATTTGGGAGTTATTTTCGACATAACCAAGTAATCGCTGAAAAATACTCATCTCCGTTAGCTTTCAAAATAAGGAAAAATATTCTTCGAAATTATCATCTTCTCGCCTTAAAAATTCTCGATTTAAAAATGAAGCTTTAAGCTTATCAATAAACTAGACTGAATTGTAATAGCTTCTGAACTAAAATAAATTAACAGAAGCTCATACACTTTTATTAGAACCGTTAAAGCAGCTATAAACATATAATTATGAATATGTTAAATACATGTTGTACCATTAAAGCTTGCATGGGAGCTAAATTTCAGCGCTTCTCATGTAGAGAATTAAGAAAATTTCAATAAATTCAACCAAATAACGTTGTAGAGAGACACATCGTGTTGATGTTGAAACGGTCATAAATTAAGACCTCACTCCGCGTGTCTCGAGGAAGACAAACATTTTGAAGCAACGTAATTTCGTCTGCCAGGTACGTAATTTAGTGTCGACTTCTAAATATTACAGAACATAGCAGATAGCTCAGTAGATTCCAACATTGGATTATAAAAATAGATAGTTTTATCGCACCGCGGTTGAATAAAACTGGGGCATTATATTGGCCTAAACGTTCGATATTTTTCTCAATTCACACAAACATCCGTCAATGAGGGAGTGCAGACTAAATTTCAGCAGCCCATTTTTCAGACGATGTTCGTGTATTTTAGTAAAGTAGAGCGCCTGAGCTTTTATAAACATTTGTGCTACGAATCATAACTCGTAGGTGCACATTACTTAAGGATTTATATATAGTATTCCAAATGAATGAAACTTTGGGCGTTTAAATAGGACACGTTTGTAATGATATCATTAGCCTCATTTGACAGTTATATATATTAGACTCCTCGATCAGATTTTTCATTATATGTCATTTAGGTGAGATTGGGCAACGTGCGATGATTTATGTGTCCAGACGAAACAATATTTCCGTTGATATATTACTGAAGTTTATTAAACGGTTTTATTTAGCTCACCCCGTTTGTTTTTTTATTTATTATTTATTCTTGGGTCAAATTTAGTAATTCAAATTTCACCCTCTTCCTGTCAACCGATTAATCTGAAATTTTGTATACACTTTGGATTTTGGTGACAATACAATTATGTTTATTCATTATCATTATAAATTCAAGATGGCCGCCGCTACAAAATGGCGGATAATTTATGTTTTATTAATCCCATCAATATGGGTATCAAATGAAAGGGCTCAACAAGCAGAATACAATATACTATAAAAAATTGAAATCCAAGATGGCGGCCGCTACAAAATGGCGGATAACGTAGGTTTTATCAATCCCATCAATATGGGTATCAAATAAAAGGGCTCAACAAGCAGAATACAATATACTATAAAAAATTGAAATCCAAGATGGCGGCCGCTACAAAATGGCGGATAACGTAGGTTTTATCAATCCCATCAATATGGGTATCAAATGAAAGGGCTCAACAAGCAGAATACAATATACTATAAAAAATTGAAATCCAAGATGGCGGCCGCTACAAAATGGCGGATAACGTAGCTTTTATCAATCCCATCAATATGGGTATCAAATGAAAGTGCTCAACCAGTAGAATTCAATGTACTATATAACATTAAAATCCAAGATGGCGGCCTCTACAAAATGGCGGATAACTTAGGTTTTATCAATCCCATCAACATGGGTATCAAATGAAAGGTCTCAACAAGTAGAATACAATTTACTATGCAAAATTGAAATTTAAGATGGCCGCCGCTACCAAATGGCTGATAACAATTTTTTATCAATCCCACCAATATGGGTATCAAATAAAAGGGCTTGACAAGAAGAATACAGTGCACTATACAACCTCAATATTTAAGAAGGGCGCAGCCACTAAATGGCGTATAATAATAAGATTTAAATTTAGAAATTGAATCTGTAATTTTTAAGTATCTGATTAATCCAGCCTGAATCCACCACCCAAGTCAAGATTTTGTATCGTGTTGAGGACTGTGTGGCGTTAGGGTGGCTAAAAATGATACGTCGTTAGCGGTACACCACCCAAGTTAAGGTGAAAGGTTAAAACGCGCCGAGAACTGTATGGCATTAGGGTGGATAAAAATGATATGTGCGTTTTTCCCTCAAGACTCAGGCGTATCTTGTTGTACATAGCCTTGCCCCTTTATTGGACCTCTGGGGGGGTCGACCGTTAAAATGTCCATTACTCGTGGGAACAAAATGGTAAAAAAATATAAATAAAAACTAAAAACTAGAAAATAAAAATAGGTAAAAAAACTTTTTAAGTTAAACGGTTTTATGTTAAACATACATTGCAATGTTTAAGATAAATGTACTAAAAACCAAAAAATAATAAAATAGATACAGTCGTGGGAATTATAAACATATGCATAGACTAGACTAAAATAAAACCGTGGGGCACGTCAATTGTCTACAAATTATCGACTTAATGTGCGATAGAAGAATCGTTTAATTCGTCGTTAGGCAGTTGGCCTATATCTATTGACGTGCCCCACGGTTTTATTTTAGTCTAGTCTATGCATATGTTTATAATTCCCACGACTGTATCTATTTTATTATTTTTTGGTTTTTAGTACATTTATCTTAAACATTGCAATGTATGTTTAACATAAAACCGTTTAACTTAAAAAGTTTTTTTACCTATTTTTATAATTGATATGGTCACATTAAAATCTTGACGTTTAACAAATTTAGTTACGCGTCTACTTTCTTTATAGGTATATTATGACAGTTGAAAAAGTTTATTACATAAAATATACCTTTATTTAAGCCTCAGAACAAAAACTCATTAAATGTTTCGGTATAAATATTATCTCTGTGTAAGTAATAAATAAGAGTATGTGGTAGCGCTCTACATAGAATGCTCTACATGAAATTTGGCAGACGTGCATTATTGATAATAGTGATAGCACATACGCTACTTTTTATCTCGGAAAAATGTTCGGTTCCCGAATGATAATAAAACAATAGTCCACGCAGGTGAAGCCGCTGGCGTACGCTAGTACAAAATAAATATAACCTATCCGACTATTACTGATTTGTGATAGTATATGTACTACAAAAAGATTTTTTATATCCCAAAGACTTGTAAGTTCCAGGGATTATGCTTTATATAAATTACTAACGGTAACCCTCGCTTCAATTCGGTGCGTCTCTGATAGATAGATACGTACGTACACAATATATCGTTGATACAGTTGAGACAATAAGCCCTTTATTTTTCTGACATTATAAACAATTATCATCATAATAAAAACACCAATTTATTCCATCCATTTGTGAAAAGCGTAGGAAAATCCGTTTGGCAGTTTTTGAGCTTATCACGTTCAGATAGACTGCAGACGTGGTGAGGTACTGTATTTTATAGTATGTAGGCATAATAAATCATGAAATTTAAATCACCCAAAAAAGAAAAAGATATTATATTATATATGTTGTACCCATGTTTTATGTGATACAAGTATGTTCGAACGTAATAAAGTAACAGTAATAACGTTTCCAGCAGCCTTATATTTCTAGTAATAGTTACCTATAGGATATAGTAGAGTAAGCGATTCTCGTAAGAGTTCTCACCTCTATCTCTAAATAAGCTCTATATTTTAAATTAAACATTTTTTATTCATAGTTTTTTTTCATGAATAATTAAAATAAACCGAAGAAGTTCAAAAATATCAAAGGGACAACGTGGACGTTAGATTCTGTCAACAAATAAACGAATGAGTGTCGTATCACCGCATTACGGTCCATTAATGTCACGTCGATAGTAAAATAAAATCACATCTGCAATTTTAGTTAATTTATTAATGTTTATGTTCTAAAATAGAAGACATGCCATGAAAAATATTTAACATCATATAAACTGGTGCAATTGAAATGAACACATTTATTATTAAATTTATTAAGGTGATAGCTGGTTAGGATTATTTGTATAGGGTACTTTTTCCTGCGCGAAAATATCTAATTTCTGAGAAAATTTTAATCTAATTTTTAAAGTGTACCTAATTGAAACTAAATATTATTTATAATGTTAAATTAGAAATTAACTAACACTTCTCATATATTTTGATTTCCGATTATGTAGAAGGTAAGTATTAAGAACTAGCGACTCGCCCTCGCTTCGCTCGGGCTCTTCCCTAGATTTAGCATAGGCAAAGCCGCGGGATCCGCTTGTTATGCATATAAACCTTCCTCTTGAATCACTCTATCTATTAAAAAAAATCGCATCAAAATCCGTTGCGTAGTTCTAAAGATTTAAGCATACATAGGGACATAGGGACATAGGGACAGAGAAAGCGACTTTGTTTTATACTATGTAGTGATAGTGATAGTTACATAGCATTCTATAGAAAGCCTTTAAATAAAAGTTAAAACGCTTTAAAACTTAAATAAAGTATTTTTTGACATAACAAATATTATTATTTATTATCTATTTTATCATTCTTTGTTCCCGTTATTTATCAGTTTTACAGGTAGTCGTGACTCTGTCGTAAATAAGTTATTCGCTGCAAACCATTATAATTGTGTGATAAGTTAATTTCAACGAAGTACCTCCCTGTTTATACTCTACATATATATTAGTTAGAGCACAATGTACAATATTACACAAAAAAGGTTTTATCCCTAATAGGATCTTCTCTTGTGAAATAAAGCATTGTTTAATAGATAGGTATATCTTATATTTTTATCGAATACAAATAATAAAATTTGTAACCATTAAATATTTTTTGGCAAATCCTATTTTATTGATACAGAGGCTGAATCTACAGTTTTCAGAATTAATAGTGACCGCATCGAGAGAACACATTTTGATATTCATATGGTACCTACAATAATAGCTCTCTAGATAGCTCTCTAGAGGGACACTCTCAAGGGTCTCACACATGACACAACCGGTAGCGACGGTAAGACTCTTGCTCACTAAAACTGAACCCTTCGCCGCAGTGAAATGGGACGTTACGGGATCGCTGAGCATTCAACGTAAACCTCATTAAATCTCATTAAAACTACCATAAATATATATCTAATGTACCAACAATAAAAAATATTTATTAAGGCTGTATAGAAAATCCTTCAATGTGTTTTGGATGTTAAAAAAACTTAAAATTCTTTATTTTCGCGTCAAGAACATCAAGAAGCCATGAGTTAGCGCAAATGGCACGCACTATAAACAATTGGAGTTACGAGTTTTTTAATGCCAGTGTAATATATCAAGCTATTTAATTTTCTTACTTCAACACGATGGTGCTGTTTATCCGCTATAATTTTGTTTCAAATATGTCTTTGCTGTTTTAAATAAAATAAACCTTTAAGAAAGTTAAGTTAAAATATGTTATGTTCAAAAAAGACTTTCTTTCATAATATCATTTGCTTTTCTTTTTATAAGAAAAATTTACAAGTTTCCTTGTGACCCAAACAACACTGATAGAAGGATTTGTTAATATTTAATTATCGTAATACTATAGGTGGCGTATCGTATCGTTAAAATATATTTAGATTCAAAATGCCTCAAAAATTTTGTAGAAATAATATTTCTATTTTTCAGATAAGGATGTGGTATATTTGATAGCAACGAAAAGTGATTATGGATAGTTAACTACTTATATGTAATAAGTATAAAAAAGATATTATTACTTCAAATATTCTTTAAATATACAAAACATTTATTTAAATTATATTTCGTTCTTATAAGAGACATGGTTTAAAGATCTCTTAACATACACCAGTGACAAAAAGCAGCAATCTTGTTCACTCTTTCGACTGCCAGGAGCATAAATCTAAATATTCGAACGCAAAGATTTAGTGAGATCATATCATCATAAAAAGTTTATGGTCTGGCGTACCGAATGCGCTGAAAAACGAAAATATCCCTGAGCTTTATTCGCCAAGAACCAAGATATTCTTACAGTAAGATGGGGTAGAGTTACTACGAATAAAACTACCTAGATCTATCTGTCTGGCTTTAAATACAAATTATTCTTAATTTTATCCTATGATTTACACCGCCTATCATAACGGTAGGGTTTTTTCTTATTTTTTAATTAAAAACCTACAGGTAGGTAGATATGTATTGTAAAAATTTTATAGTTTGAGTGTGAGTCATTATCCAATAGATTGGTCGAAAATATATGTAGGTATATGACGGATATTAACTTTAAACAATCTTCCAGGCGTTTTTAAAATGCCTACAGTAATTGAGTTTTATCTATAGTAACTTTTATAAAGAGGCAGAGTTTGTTTGTTTGAACACTCTCATCTCAAAAGCTACTTAGGGAGGAGGATTATACGGTATACATATTATATACCATCTTGCTTATGTATCTATGTCCCATACATCTTTTACATATAAAAAGTCAAAACGTACTCGAAGACGAACCAGATCTAAGCGAGCATGCGGAAATCGTTAGTTTTAAATTAAATTAATTTAAAAAAGTGATTTAAATAAAATGATTAAAAAGAAAAACTTCTTTTTAAAGTTCTTAGACCTTAAGTTTAAATAAAAGTTTCTCACTACTCTTTCACATTTAACTAATTGTAATATATTTAAAAGTGGGCAGTGGTAGCCCAGTGCGCTTGCTTGGAAAATAGTATACCGGGCTCAATTCGCGGATTTCGCACTTTTATTATTTTCAGATGCGAATCATTTCCAACGTGATTACCACTCGTACGTTGAGGGAAAACGTCTTGAGGAAACCTGCACTTCTGAGAAACCCTAGTAAGTTTTCGAAAGACATGTGTTCGTAGTCCACCAGCCCAGTCTCAGACAGCGTGGTTGACTTGCCTGACACCCCTCGTGTTAAAGACAGGGACGTGCCCAGGCGTGGGACGTTAAAAAGAAATGAATACAATTAAAGCATATTAAATTGTGACTCGTTAGTACTTTTACGTAAATGAAGTTGGTCTATCTACTCGCTACTCTACTCTACCCGCTACTCTACCCGCTATAAAGTTATAACTGCACACCAAGTTGATATCTTTTCCATGATTTTGAATTTAATTTAAAACTAAGTCCTCCCGGACTCTTTTTTAAAATGTTAGTCCATGTATTAATCTTGGTTTATTTTCGAAACAACAGTTTCCTAGCACCTCATATTCCCAGGTAGAGAAAAAAATCTCCATAGCTTAACAAAGAGGAAATACAATTGAGAAATAAAGTTGTTTTCAACACTGAAATCTAAAAAGATTTCAGCGTTAGTTTCAGTTTTCATATAGACACTAGAATTAAAACTCTAGTAGTCAAAACCGCACAAATTATTCCAACACTTCCTTAATAGAAATAATTAATAAAAATTACATTTATAAATAAAAATGAAAACAAAATTATTACACTAAAACTATACCCTTTCAAACAAAAAAAGAATTTTCCAAATCGGTCCAGCCATCGTCGAGTAATCAGGTAACATACATAGAAAAAAAAAAAAGTCCCCGACGAATTGAGAACCTCCTCCTTTTTTTGAAGTCGGTTAAAAAAGAAATTGAAAGTAAATATTTCAACATGATTTTAAATAAAGTAAATATTTGAAATTATGGTTATTTACTTCATATAGATACTATACATAAACTATTTTAAATATATATAAACCTACTTAGGTTTATTATATATATTTAATTTTACATTTTTCGAATTCTTGCCTTTGTTCAAGCTACATATTTTATTAGAAGAATCTTTTGCAGCCATGTTAACCGTGAAAACGATACCTTTATTATTTTTTTGTTTTCGATTTCTTTAAAATAGCCCTTTTCGTATAATTTTTATTATTAGAACACTTTAAGACATGATTATAATATTTATTTTTAATTTTATTTATTATAACTAGAGCGAAAAGGGATGTTTTTCTTTCCTCTCAGTTTTCACATACTGACTACATGGCTATATCCATTGTAGATATATCAAGAGCGGACAAATTCTACCATTTAATTTCTACTTAATTAGATATAATTAGTAAAAAATATATATTTATAGTAGGTATATTAACAATGAGTCGTTCCAAACAAGGTGTAATGTCTACTTACAGTAAAAACGATACAAGTCACAAAATCCCGAGCCAAGCAACTCCTGCGCACGCACGTCACGCCCGTTGCCGTATATTTTTAATATAAAAATATCTAGTCTCGTATCGAATCATAAAAATATAAATATTTTAGGATCGACCGCTCGCGCAGCACTAAGCTTCGTCTACACATTGACGTAGTCGTTTCAAACTAATTTCGGTGCAGCGACTATTCCGCGATTCTGTAAACATCGCAGTGGCGATGAAACACGACCAGTCATAGCAGAACCGTGCCCCGCTGTACATTCCTTATGAAATGTCTCAAGCTTTAAGCTACGAAAGATTCTCGGGAGACCAAGTGAAAATGGTTGTTTTACCACCTTACAACTATGTAAGTGGAGGCGGAGTAAACTTTAAATGGAGGGACGAAAATCTGTTTTCGCATAAAACATGGTTGGGGCTAAGCTTGTAAGCAATAAGTTCTGTTTTAGGCACGCTGTGAGTCAGCCACGATGAGGAAATGCGTGCAAGTTATAATTTCGGAACGACCGACATTGTTTAATGGTTTTATAAATCTGAATCGTACGCATTTCCTTCGAAAACCGGGGTGAGAACGTTTGCGAAACTTGCAACGATATGATAAATACGTGTTATGTTGGAGTTGGCAACATAAGCGGAAACAGCAGTACCCGTAATATAATAATATATTATACAATTCTAGTATAAGATTATTAGATAGCGAGCTTAAAAAAGTCAGTGACTCCTGCAATACAGTTTTTACTAGCGCAGGGGCTCAGGGGTTCCAATAGAATGTACTTGTAAAATATGTCAATAAACTTTTTTACTTTTACTTTTAAAAGCTGTCTAAGCTCACTGTAATACGAAGTTATTTGTAAAAATAAACTTTTTGTCAAAAAAGGGGAGTTGGGTTTGTAATGCATATTTCTTGACTCTAACATAAATCAGGCTTAGTATAGCACAAACGGATCCCTAAATTGTTTTTTTTTTATTGAAAACCTTGGAACATTTTTAAATACCTAGCCACCGCCACACCTGCCATAGGATAGACGAGTAATAATAATATCTCAACTTTAGTAGAGGAGACTTACCCTATTTTTTACTTAAACTATGAAATGCTTACACTATGAAACTAAAGCTTATTTGCTGTTACTGTGCTAAAAGTACTCTTGTTAATGAACATCGTTTTTAGTAGGATTTGGATAAATTAAATCCATATAATTTTATGGCAATAAAACTTACGTAAAGATGGCGGTTGATACCCCACTTTATTAATTAGAACGACAATTTGGGCCCCTGCGGTTCTTTTAAGCGCATTTTTATTTTTATATATATTTTACCCCTATGTCACTCTCGTTATCAAGACGAATCGAATAACATATAAATCATGATTTTTTTAGTTAAGCCATTAGTAAAGGTTAAACCGTCTTAACTAATTAAATTAGTTAAATTAAGTTATGACATTAAGTATGATAATAGATACTTTTTACAGAGGAAAAGATATCTGATGGTATATATATATTGAACCCGAGCGCAGCAATGGTGAGTAGCTAGTATATACAAACAACACTATATAAAACCTTAATTAAAGATAAGAGGTGAGTTAATTCTAGTTATCTTACAGAAATGTTTAGCCTTTAGTTAATTCTTTTAAAATTATTCTAAATTTATGTCATAATGTGGAACTTATAAAGAAAAATACATTAAAAACTTTGCCTGTTTGTTCCGGCTAATCTTCGAAACGGCTAGACTGATTTTAACGAGACATTCACTGTTTGATAGCTGATGTTATCAGGAGTAATTTTGGCTACTTATAATTTAAGCAACCATCATAATCGCTGAAAACCTTTAAAAAGTCAAAACTTTACGCTCAACAAATCTCAAAAAGTTAAGCCAGAAACTAAAAATAAAACCACAAAATATACATTACACTAAAATTTTATTACAAATATTTGCTTAACAACTATCACTTAATGGAACATTCCAGACCGTTTCTCACAACAACGTTTGAGCGTACGTCATTTCACACTACGCAGTGTTTCACAAGCCTCCGCCATCTTGAGTCCCTCCATAATATAAAGTAGGTTTTCCACTGATGCATCTTCATCATCATCGAACCACAGTTGTAGCATATTTTTTGCTCTAGCTATATCCGTTGCGTTTTCTGTTTCAAAGAACTGTATTTCATCAGGTTTGTAGCCGAGTTTTGCGGCCAGTTTCTTCCAATCGGTTAATTTTGTTGCTACTGCGTCTAATTGAGTTGAACTTATCATTGTCACTCGGGATCGGGACGTTTTTTCGTCTTCTTCCCCGTGAGTTGAGTCTGGTACCTGATACATTAATGTTAGTTATTAAACAAAAATTACACTACCATAATATACAGGGAGTACTGGAGAACTTAACAGGTATAAAGAAACTGGACTCCAAGACATAGTGAAATGTAGCACAATAAGGAAAAAAGACTAAATTATCTAACACTAGCATTTTCCGCGGCTTTGCACGCGTTCTAAGGACCAAATTCTTTCTTAGTCGCACGATACGGTACCGCACAGAACTAACGACCGCCTTTCCCGTTTTTACAACATTTTTTATTGACGCTCCGCTCCTATTAGTCGTAGCGTGATGTAATATAGCCTATAGCCTACCTCGATAAACGGACTATCCAACACAAAAAGAATTTTTCAATTCGGACCAGTAGTTCCTGAGATTAGTACATTCAACCAAACAAACAAACTCTTCAGCTTTATAATATTAGTATAGACTAGTTGTAGTTATTATATTCTACATATATTAAATCCTTTACTGAAACACGCTGCACCCTATGAAATAAGTTCCAAGTCCATCCGTTTTGTAGTTTTCACAGTTAGAGCAAACAAAAAAACTTCTTGTCATTTATATACAATATACATATGGTTTTTTTAAATACCTGTTCCATATCTGCAGTGTCTTCTTTGATAATATCAGTTTCGATCTGCTCTTCAGCCATTTCTTCTTCACCTTGTTCCTAAAAATGAATGGACATTAATAAAACTGATTACGTAAAAAAACTCCTTATGTTTATATATATACTAGCGGAACCCGCGGCTTCGCTCGCGCTAAATCGCGCAATATATTATAGCAAAATACAATTAACACTTACTAAAATTAAATAATAAAAATATTAATAACGCCATCTATTAGAAATCATAACGCATCATTTGATAAGTGAAAACGGAATTATGATTTAGGAGTTTAGTACACATTATTATATTATTCTTTTTTAATAGTATTTTAGGAATTAAATATTTTTATGTAGTAAATATATTATATTTTATTTAATTATAATTTATATTTTATTTTATAGACTTTTGTTGTTTCATTTGTCTGTGACGTTTCGCTAGAGTGGCCAATATGGCGACTACGATCTGTCAGCTTCATTAGAGTTAAATAAAATACTCGACAATCCGAATTTTGCGAATATATGTTGTCGACTCGAAATCTTTATTTTTGTATGTTTTATTATTCAGTTAAGGTTTCGATCGAGTCTACCGTAACCCTTGACGAAAATATTAATATAGACATAGGTATATAAAGTACAAAATTACACTGTTATTATAATACGTTGTATGTAACTACATTAAAATAGAATATAATAATAGAATAGAATAGAATATTTGGCGTTATTATAAAATCTTGTTAATAAGCAATATAAACGAATAAACACTAACGAAAATCAAAGAAACAATATCCAGGAGAAAATAAGCGGCCATAGATTGTCTTTATAAAAACTCTAATCTTATATGTATATTAAGAGAAATTGAAGTTTTTTTTTTTTAGTTTTTAATTGTCTAACCAAGGAATCGAACCTATCCTTAAAATTTGAAACCACTCATAACAGTTGTCAGACTAGTAATATATACCTGTTTGATGGCTTTGTCGCTTCCGCCGGAAGAGTCGCCATTGACGTTGCTGGATGCCGCATTAGCTGCTACTTCACGACTTATTTTCTTAACCTGAATAACAAAAAATTAACAAAAATTTAACTTATTATTATCTTATGTTATTATTATAATAGAAATATATATATATATATTTTTAATGAATATTAATTTGTAGATAACTTGAGATTAAAAATTCAAATCTTTTGAGTTAAAATAATAATTTTTATATATTAAAACATTTATATATTTAAAATATAACAAAAATATAACGTCATAGAAAACATTATTAGTTTATATGATCTATACAAGAACGAGTCTTGTTAGTAAATAGATTTATCAAACATCAGCTTCAAACAGCCAAAGAACATATTACCAATAGGGATTGCAATCCGGAAAACCGGATCCGGTAATCCGGCGGATCCGGCATCATTTCACGGTCACCGGATCCGGTACTAATATACCGGATCCGGCGACCGGATCCGGTGTTACTAATTTTTGGCAAAATAATAGAGCTTTTGCATGAGTTGGTACTTTAAATGCGTACTGCGTGGTGTTCATGCGTGCAAGTTGGTGTCTGAGATAAATATAAGACTTGATTGTCAGCATTATCAAATACTTTAATCATTATAATGGTCTCATATCAGTAAAGTAAGGTTTAGATTTTATAAAGTTACTTTATAAATAAAAAATTATTGATCTATCTGTGAAAGTGACATCTAGAAACACTGAGCTACTCGTTAGAACGTTAAAATTTTACCTAATTGCCTACACTAGCCACCGCTATATTTTAATTGTTTGCTCGTTGCCTAATCTTTACATTGGGTTAGGAAATGCTTCATCCTGAATGACTGATGGATCAACGCTCAGCCTAAACTGCTAATCGTAGAGACCTGAAACTTTTAGTGTGTGACTTTGTAGTTTATGACATAGTTATCGGATTAGAAAGGATTTTCCGAAATTTTATGCCTAAGGGAGTGAAAAACGGGAGCAATATCTGTATGGTGTGATTCCAATCTACTTCAAATTTTGCATAAAGATACTTTAACAGAATTGATGGAAAACGTGTTTCGTATTTTATTGAAACCCATTGCCTTACGGGGTTAAAAAGGGGTAAACAGTAATTTGGGGGTAACTTACATCAAAGACGAAATCAATACTTCTTAGTGCTTTTGATTTAAATAACAGTTTATTTTTGCACATGTTTGAAAGCGTAATACTTTCCTCGTCAAAGTCAACAAAAAGTTTGTAATAGTAGGCATAGGTCTATCTACTACTACAACTACGCCAGGAAAACCGAATAACTGGTTTAAAGGGTAGTCCTCATAACAAAAGGGATGAAATGGTAAATGGGGAATCAATTTAACAAGTAAAATCGTATAGCCAAACATATTTTTTCGGGAGTTCCGCTAGTTTTTTATAAACTACTTACCTATATTAAATACAATGATACTTAAAGAACTTACTAACAGTTCATTTTGAACCAAAAAAGGCGAAAATTATATCGATCTGGACAATCCGGCCGGATCCGACCGGATCCGGCCGGATTGATGGAAATTCAGCCGGATCCGGCCGGATTGAAAATGACGCCGGATTGCAATCCCTAATTACCAATTTGAAAAAGAAAGAGATTTTTTAATATTAAATCAGTACAAATAAATAAAATTGAAGTGTTTGTTTTTAGTTTCAAATTAACAGCTTTTCGGACGGTAACGGTAGGACTTATATAAAAAATGAACTTTTAAAGTGTTTGTATGTT
Source organism: Boloria selene (assembly GCA_905231865.2). Classification (NCBI taxonomy): domain Eukaryota; kingdom Metazoa; phylum Arthropoda; class Insecta; order Lepidoptera; family Nymphalidae; genus Boloria; species Boloria selene. Next base: position 3,121,631 of record HG993145.1, read on the forward strand.
TGTCTGTTTGTTCCGGCCAATCTCTAAAACGGTAGTAGTCGCAGATAGCTAAATATAAATATTATAAGGAGTAACATAGGCTACTTTTATTTTATTAGAAAATTATAAAAACCTTTTCATTTATTTTAACCTATGGGTTAGTAGAATATACAACACTAGCGGCCCGCTCCGGCTTCGCAGGGGTATTAAATATATAGCCTACTGTTATTATACATATAAAACTTCCTCTTCAATTACTCTATCTATTAAAAAGACCGCATCAAAATCCGTTGCGTAGTTTTAAAGATTTAAGCATACATAGGGATATAGGGACAGAGAAAGCGACTTTGTTTTATAATATTATAAGTGAAAGTGATGATCCACTCACCATATCATCCAAATAATCAGGCAGTTTGCCGATAGGGTTGTTGGTGTGCACAAAGAAGTGGGGCGAACGTCGCGCTAGCAGCCTCAGCGCACGCCACCCCCAGCCGCCGCCCCACGCGCCCCCCGCCACCCCCGCGACCCCCGCGCCACCCCCCGCACCCCCGCTCAGCATGTACGACTCTGGACCAAACATATTCGATTATAATAATCGAATATGAAAGTGAAAGTTACAGAAGTAAACTACATAAGGATCAAAATCATAAGGGGAGAGAATTTCAGTTGCAAATACTTTTGAAGTGAAACTTCATGAGAATCGTTGAGATTTTAACTCGATGAAACGAAAAAATAAGTCTATAGTATCAGGCACTCAGAGACGGGGAAGAGTTAGCCTTAGTTAGATCTCGCCCACCGCGAGTCAGTGACATTTCTAACTCTGTCTAACTCGTGGGTGTGACCTTCGCGCCATCTCCCTCTCTCAACGAGCTTAGACGGGGTTATTTAGTATAAATATAAACGAAATTTAAAAATTAGTTTGCCAAAGAAGTTTTACTTCTGACAACTGCACACACACACTAACTGCGTACACACGCACTTTTTTTTAAGACTAAAAATGTAATGTATTGTAAATAGATTTACAATGTTGTGTCATTTACTGATTGCTATAATCAACAGTCAATAACACCTTATTTAAAATTAATTTAATTAGATATACTAATAAAATTGTTATTCATTTTTTTTCATGTGAAAATGACCAAAACTTCTATTATAAATAGGTATTTTTTTTCTGGATATTGTTAAGAAAGGCGTAACAAACTGACCTAAGGAGGGCATGAAGTCTCTCTCTTTAGTGCGGCAAGCTTCTAGATTGTCCGGGCAGAGATTCCACAGTTTTGTCAAGTCATTGCTAGAATTATAGAATTTAAAAAAATATTATTTTGTTGTGGTTTTAGATTGTTACATAAAAATAAATAATATAAATATATCACTATAAATACTGTCTGTCTAATAAGACTGAGAATCAAAATAAGTTTGTGAAAGATATCAGAGAGAAGAAAATGTCCATTATTCACATAAAACATTAAATAAATGGATGGTTTTGAAAATATATAAGCTGATAGTACAGTTTGAATGAACTGCCTATTTTAATCCTACTTTTTAAAAGCGTCATAATAAGTACAGTTCGCGTCACGTAAAAAGAACGCTGGAAGAAAGTGGTGGGGGGTGTGTTTGCGCATCGGTACATTCGCATACGAAATTCCTAAGCCTATTCTTTTATTTTTGAACTAGCCTTTTGCTCACGATGTATATTGAGTATTGGTAGGTACATTGAAAAATATATTAGATAGAATGTCATTAAATAGAATTCTATTAATTAATAAAATATGTTTGATTCATCGTAGAATATTTAATCTACTTACAAAAAATTAAATTAGTTCGTTTAATATATATTTTCAATTATTAACAGCATTATTATCAGTCTCTCTTTTTATAAAACAATATATGTCAAACATATTTTTTCAATATTTTTTATATATAATCATTTCATAATTAATAACTTTTGTGTGCGCGATGGTATTTCAAACTGACAAACCAATAGCGAGCCGATAAGTATGCGACGCGTGCACCACCGTCCCGCGCCCCGCGTCTTACCACCAAATTAGCCGATAAATCGTCTCTGCGCAACTTGACAGCCAGCGTTCTTTTTACATGACGCGAATTATACTTACTTTCCCATGAAGAATTTTTCCTGCCCCTCATATTCCTTGATAATATCGCCAACCGGTCGCCGACGTTTTTTAGTTCTTCTAACTTCATCAGTAGATTCAACTTGCACTGGTGGTTTGGGTTTCGTAAATTCTAAAAATATTATATTTTAGTTTGACATGAGTAACACATGAGTGGCTGATTTTATAGTAACTTTTACTTGACATATTATATGTTCAAATTGTTCAAATTTAAATAAAGAATAATCTTAACCCAGTCACTTGTACAAAAACCATTTACCAATATTATTAATACAATAGGTAAAAAAAACGATACTAAGTAGCTTAAAAGTCCTAAAACCTCAACCTAAATCCCAAAACAACTATGTCAAATATTTGCATAGAAAGTATAATTTCATTTAATCTTAGGACTAGATTTATATGTAAAATAACATAATACTTTATGACTATTATTAAAGATCGGCAAACCAAAAAACATTTACAATTTACACTACATATTATGCTAAAAGAAAAAGATTTGCAAATCAATTAATTAACCTGGACATCCATCATTTTTCCAACTGTTCCAATGTTCTTCTCTCTTGAGTATACTTTTTACACAATCGGCAAAGCGTTTCCCATCTGGTGGAGTCTCACCCAACAACTTATATACAAGTGATGTAGTTTCCTTAACCCAATCTAGTTGATCTGATTTAAGTTCTTGAGATTCCCTTAATGTGGAAAACATATTTTTTCAAAATTAAGAACATCAAACAGTTAAGTTTTCTTAAACATTTACCATATTAGTAGTAAACCTATATGTCTAATAATAATATACCATGGTATTTGTTGATTCAGACTGTATAAAATTTAAAAATTGAAATAGATAATACGAAATTCATAATAATATATGGAAGACAAACTTACATTTTAAATTTTACAGTAGAATTTAAATACTGAAACAAAATCAGGAACTGTATGAGCACACATCTCCTAAAGTTTGAATCTGACAATTGTAGTTCTAAAAGTTTTTGATTTGTTAAAAACTTGGCAAAATAGTGTTGTTCTTTGTTCTCTTGCATTTCAACATCGGAATTGACTGCCTTTAGTCTGTTCAGCTTAGATTTCTGTAATTCAACAGCTTCCAACTTGTAAGATGAGAATGCTGATAGAACACTGCCAGAATGCTGAAAATGAATAGAAAACAAGACATTATTACATGACACAACTATAAATATAGCAAAAGCAAATAATTACTTACAGCAACAAATGTTTTCCATTGTAGTTTATTATAACATGTATTTGGATTACGGAAAAAGTCTTGTAAACTCCAGAATCTACAGTATAAATTGTAGTCTATGGCCAGTTTGTTTTTTTCATCATCAATGATCATCTCTTCATCTAGAGAATCTTTTAAAGTACTTGTATTATCACCCCCAAATTCAGTTACATTTTCTAGATTGAATTCAGAAACAATATTTAGCCCTGAACGTTCAGAAAAAGGAAAGAATTTAGCTAAAAATAATAAAATTCGACCACAGAAAACTGTATTCTGGGACCGAGATAGGCGCCTTAATAAATCATTGCACATTCTCAATAGATTGTTCTTACAAGCAACAAAGAAAAGTTCTTCTCGCCAAATATTAACGCCATTCTCCACATACGTAAATAACTTCTCGCATTTATTTAAAGTCAGTGCGTCAAATATATCGCCAAGAAGAACTACTGGCATAGTAGGTGTTACCATTTGTCGTCTACATGATTCTATGCAAAAACAGACATAGCTTTCCAACGTATCTGGCTCTTCTATAAGTAATTCCAAAAGTTTATCTCTAAAGGCTTGGTCCATTGCAGCTTTTCGATCGGTTTCATTGACATTTTTTGAAAATGAATCCAAGAGATCAATGTTATTTGTAGCGAAAGCTTTTGATAATACATCCTGTAAATATATGTTTTTAATAAACAATACATATTGAAATAAATAAATTTAAAATCATAGCTTTAAAGGTTATTAGACGCACTTTATATTTCACCCTTAACTCATCGAATCCGCTTTTGTCGGACATATTGACAAATTGATTGTAATTATACTTTTATTATTACTATTATAATATATTACAATAGTCAACGTCGATATTATTTTATATTATAATAACATTTTTCGTCCAATTAATTTGTAGTAAGCTAGTCAAACTCTTGAGTTTTGTAATCAGTTTATTCAGAATCACAATCCATAATCAGTAAGAATTTGACAATCACTGTCAAGTGTCAAGATTCAAGCGTCAAGCGCGGACTAGACTATGGGACTAGACAGTAGCCACCAGGCACCACAGATACAGAATACTAATACAAGTAATACTTGACAGTTGAGGTATGCACGCACTAGGCGTAACTGCGCGACAGGTAACAGCCCCTCTAGACAAGTGGCATAAACGCTAGTAGAATAGAATAATCAATGTATGGGATTGACATAAGCTTACGACTAGTGATTAGATTCAACGTATCGAATTTGTAATTGGTAGCCAAATGTTACGAAATATCAGATTAGTACATAATTCCCCATACAGAAGTGTCACTTTTGACAAACGACTTCTGCTATTAGCGTACGGCAAGGCGTTAGCGTTCATCGAAATAGAATAGACACGGAGCGTTTGCCACTTGTCTAGAGGGGCAGGTACCGCACAAGCGCAACAGTATGCGGAAAATTTTGCTCGTCAATCGTACGGCAACTTATGAGCACGATAGTAGAAACTGATCTTTTAACTCGCCGATCATATGTCTCTGGATTTGATTGACTAACAAATACAATTAATTGTTTCTCATCTAACGCCATTTTCAAAAACAACCTTTCGTTACACGTATTGAACATATTATAACATGTAAGACGTCCAATGTCGCGTCGCTTGCAATACCGCACTAGCAGCCTGCGGCAGCAAAACTACGCGACGCGCCTCTATATGTCATATTTGGCCAATTTTGTCGCAAAGCGCCGCAGCCCATTCCACTGCCGCCTAGTGCGTTAAGTTTCATACTATTTCATACAAAGAATATTTGGCGCGCCGCGCCGCATCTCGTCGCGTAGTTTTGCCTAGTGCGGGCGTGCCTTAAGTACTGGACTTAGACCATGAATTAAGACAGAGATTAGAGATAGGGGATATTATGAGAAGTCATAGGTTCGAGTCCCAGGTCGGGCCAAATTTAGTTATTGAGGCTTTCTGTTTAGTAAACCTCAATAATAGCTCGAAGTTAGGAAGTTGGCGGTGTGTCACTCCCGTGAGTCCGAGAGCACTTACAGCCGTAGACGTCCTACACCTTAAGTCACACTGGTCGTGTCGACTGGTATGGGGAGTAGTCGTCCCACCGGAGTAGTGACAGGAATAGAGAGTATATTTGTGTTTGTGCGTACCCTTGTGCACTATACTATCTCCTGCGCAGAAGGCTAGTATTGAGATTGGTCGCCGTAGCCGGAAACGGTTGGAGAAAATATTATTATTATCACATTCATTCATATTAATTCCTTGAATAGTTGGATGACGATGTTTTTATATGATCTTATTGTTATTAGCTACGTTATTTATTTATTTAATAATTTTATTATTTGATATTCCTTATCGTATTTATTTTTATTTATACCTAACTAAAAATAAAAAAAGACTAATATTTTATTTTTGCAGGTTTATATGAATTATTAATATTAATTATATTACTCTTCTGTGTACCCTGTTACATTTGATGCATCATAATTCGCTTAATATGATTGGTCCAAATCATAAAAAAACGCAATTACCACCAATCCTGTCAAAGTATTTATGTGCAGCTGGACAGCTGTAACTGTATCAAAGTTGACAGTTAACAGAATTGATGTTTTCTTGTCGTATGTGGCGTCTTGTATATTTATCTTTGTTTTAAGTAATTTAACTATAATATTGCATTTATAGTAGTGTTTTTTTTATAAAATATAACATAAACAGTTGATATCTAGGTGTACGCATCGATAGAAATAAGATAATAGTAAAAATAGGCATTTGATTAGCATTTCTAAATCTAAAATGGATAGAAATAATATGAGGTAAGAAAGATGCTTTGTTCGATCTTTTCATTTCCATCCATTCACATGGATTCATATATGAATTCTATTCAAGTTAATATGAATTATATTGCAGTAGTGTTTATGTGAATTTATAAATGTTATAACAATTGATCCATTTATGTTTACGATATATTTTGTTAGACTGTAGTTTTAGGTTTGGATAGCGATGTTTTTCAACAATCGGAATATATTTTAAACATATGTTTTACAATTTAACTACTAGGTTATGTGATTATTGCTTAACTACTACATGCTTTGTTTTATTTATGTTGTTATCAATTCTTATCTTTGTATTGGACGCTAACATTGCATGATTGCGATAATAGGGATAAATGACAAACAATATTAATATATTGCTATCAACCAAAAAAAGTAAAATACACTTTCTATATTGAATAGATTGACTGTCATTTTCATAGTTTCACTTTGGAAATGGAATTACATAAATATTATGATTTATATACACTTAGTAAGTTTTATCTTATCAGTACACTTAAAAGTGTATAATGATAATGCCATATACTCTACATTGAAATATTAGGTATCTAGTTCCAAATTGCCATTTAAATTATTAAAAAAGTAATAAATCATAATAGTTATTCCATACTTCCAGATCTAACTATATAAACAGTGGGCCTCGTTCATTGCCACACATGGGGGGTGGCAAAAGACACAATGGCAATGGCCACAATGGATCTAGACTGAGTCCACCAGCACAGCCTGCAAATAATAATTACAATAACAATAATCACCATGATGATCTCATTAATTACATATTTGAATCTTGGAACAAGGTATATTTTTGTATACTTTTTTTTTGGTCCAATTTAGCTGAAGAGTGTGTGAGAAGGGCAGAGTCTTTGTTAATATTAAGTGAGAGTTGTACTAGAGTCTAGAGTCTAGAGTCTGGACCCAAGAGGCAGAGCCATAATTATTTATGTAAATAACTGGGTGAATGAGCTTGGCTCTACATTTTTTGTAAAAGATATAAAAAAAGACTTTTGCCCACAAAGACACCTGTATTAAAAATTAAAAGCTTAAGCTTATTAAAATATAAAATTTGATCCAAACTATTAGTCAATTCTGAGATACACAATAAAATTATATACTATACATTATATAGTATACAAGACTTGCTTACTTAATGTTAACAGAAACAGAAATATGTATCTTCATATTACATTAGTAAGTAAATGATATAATATAATAAGACCCAAACCCATTACAACATTAAATTTTTTTTTTTCAGGTGACCCGTGAACTAGAAAGGGGCAGTGAAGAGGCAAAATACTATCAAGAAGTTATTGCACCGCGCCAACTTGCGAACTTTAGACCATTTAATCTGGAAGAATGGTGGGGCCGTAGAGTGATTCAGAGCATAAACCGCAATAAACACCGCTCTTAGTTCTTACAATGTTAGTAATATCTCATTGTGACTTCATTGAATATACACTATTTGAATATGATTTAGTCTACATAAATGATTAACTTTAAAAAAACTGTTTTTAGTCTTATACTAATATATGTTTTAATAGAAACTGTTAATAATATTATAGATATGAAATACTATTAAGCATTTTCTAAATCTAAGAACTTTGCTCTTCTCCTAAATTTTTTGGCCGTATGCATGCTTGTAGTGGCTATTCTCTTTCTAACCAATAGTTTAGTCCAATCTCTGAATGTAATTTTGCGTTCGCCATATTACAAAAAGTAGACGGAAATAAACTGTGATTTGTACTAACAATTTCTCACTTCGTGCTACTTACATATAGCTATGTTCATCGGTAACTAAGTTAAACAGCGCTACTTGTGGCAGTTACTAGTTTCAGAAATAGTTCTAAATATTTTTGTGGATTTTGTGGATATTTTATACTTTATGGAGATTGGACCTCTTCCTTGTGTATATTTTGCATTAAAACTATCGAAAGATAAGGTTATAAATTTGGCCATAGAGAAACCACTTTTGGCCCTATACTATTTTTTTAAAGTAAAATAAAAATGCAACTCTTTAATATAATATATCAATTCATACACCTTAATACTTCTACAGTCACTTTATTTAACAAAAATGGTAATTTTTTGCACAGCACATTCAATTTTAAACAAAGTAATATTTTTTATATAATACATATAACCACATTTGTTATTAAGATACTTTAAAGGTAAATTGTGATTTAATTAATGGCAATAATAAATATTATGTACAATTAGATTGGTAGGTAGATAAATGAGGTACAATGAGATATTTTAACTTATTTGAATTGTGTTTCATGATTTGTGATCCCAAGTCTCCCATCAAAGTGATGTATGACATTTTCTTTTTAATGTCATTTTTTTTTCAACTATTCTCAATACTTTATTAAATAAAATGGGAGCGTCTGAATTTTTTAAAGCACGTAGGAGATTATTAAGTAGGTTTTGTAATAAATATAAGTTAGCATGAATTTCTATTTTTACTTGTATTTAATTGTAAGGAAATGTGTTATTGACATTTAGAATCAGAGAATTTGTGTTTATGACTCAGTCTATTGCTTATTTTAAAGTGTTTTTATATAATGAGATAGTTTGACAATTCAACAGTATCTTAGGATTTTTTGCAATCATTATGACATCACATACCTAGTGTGTAAAGCGTTTTCAGGGGTAATTAGAATGGGTCCTTTGCATTTCTGGATTTCTAGTACATTTTATGTAATGGCTAACATTTTAACTAATAAATTTAATGAGAAATTTTAAATTTAGCTATATACTTTTTATATAAATATTTTTAAATAAAAAAAATATTTGATTTGGACAAGTTTTTTATATTTTATAGTAAAATTTTGATTGTGTATTTCTATATGACAAAAGGATTCACTTAAAATTTCAAAATATCAATTTTTTAATGAACGTAGGGTGGTAAAATGTACTCGAATTCATAACTGATTTGTATTGGGGATTTATTTTTTTACCCATAGAAAAGGACACATTCTATGCATCTTTGATACTCAACTATGGTAAGAAGATACTATATTTATTTTAAATCAATATTATTGAAGTGACATTCCATTCATTTTGTCTTGTACTTAGCATTTGAATTAATTATTGTAAATATTTTGAAAAGCGACAGAACAGATCACGGAATTTAATAAAACTTTTTTAAGAAAAATATTTTTTTGTTTTATTTTATTCTAGCGACTCACCCTCGCTTCGCTTGGCTTCGTCCCTAGATATAACGCGAGCGTAGCCGCGGGTTCCACTAGTAATAAATATAGCCTATTATAGTATATTAGTGTCAGTGATAATGTAGGTTTCTTATGGCAAAAGAATTTTTGAAATCGGTTGAGTAGTTTTAGAGTTAATTCGTTACATACAAAAAAAAACTTATATATTTTATTGTAAAAAACATTCAACAGTCTGTGAAAATAAAAAAAATCCCTTCAAAAGTAATTAATACATTTGTCGGGCTTACAAAAGGTACCGCGTAATTTTCCGTATTCGAATTTTTTTCTAAATTAGAGAAGAATATTATCTTACTTTAGCCATTGCATTCAATTGAAACTAAGTGTTATGACTTATGCTGACCATACATGTTAAGGGTTTCGTACCCAAAGGGTAAAACACCCTATTACTAAGACTCTGCTGTCCATTTGTATTTCTGTCTGTCCGGCACCAGGCTGTATGTACCTCATGAACCATGCCGTTGCCGTTATAATAACAAATAGTAAAAACAGTAAAATTGATATTTAAAGGGACTCCCATACAACAGACTCGATTTTTTTGGCGTTTTATAGATTGTACGGAAGCGTCCGTGCGCGAGCCGCCTCGCACTTGGCCGGTTTTTATATCATCGAGTTAATTATCATGTTTAATTTTATAACAATATGGTTTACTAGACTAGCTGTTTTAACGCTATAATTAATAATAAAAATATTCTAATAATCTGCTAACTCGAAAGAAAATCATCTTCCTAGGAACATCTGAGTGAAGTAAGGGCTAACCATTTCCTTAGTATTAAATAATTTTATCGGGAAAATAATGACTCATTTTATAGAAATAAAATTATAAATATTATAGTATATAAGATTATACTATATTCCTATCTATTTTATACATGAAAAGCAGCACCAAAACTAGCCTAATCATCCAAACGTGAAGAGCATCGTTCAAAGTGATTTGAAAGTTTCCTGATATGCACAAGCGTGCTCTAGTGACGGACAGATATTTTTATTACACTCTATTGGATATCTATTCTTGGCATTCATATTCTCTTGCGTCAAACAAAAGTTGTAGGTTCAAAGGGGTATTTACGTTACGGCCCGAGGCTTACAGTGCGATCTAATGAGTTTGGCGGACTTCTCATTTCTGAACTTCAACAAAGAAGATTATACTAACTTTTTTGTGTGGTTTTATTTGGGTACTTAGTTTCTATTTTTAAGGTTGTGATGGTTGGTGAAAAGCAAATTTGTTTGCGCTTAAAACACGTAAATGTTAAAAAACATAATTTTTTTATTATCACTACATATTATAAAACCACATAGGTATTATAAAATATTATGTTAAAAAACATATTTTTTTTATTATCACTACATATTATAAAACCAAGTCCTTCGTCGCGTCTGTCTGTCTGTTCGTGATAAACTCAAAAACTAATGGTTTTGTATTACATTTTATACATTTAGTACTAGTGGAACCCACGACTTCGTTCGCGCCAAATCTAGGAATGAGCCCGAACGGAGCGAGGGCGAGTCGCTAATATATTAATAATATAAACATTATTTTAGGATAATAGATCTAAAAATACATATGTGTCACTTAAGTTATTTAACCAAAAATGGATGACGCATTCCATTCCCATTTCCAAATAAAACAACAAAAATAAGCTTAGTATAATGCTATGGTAGTGCCGTAGTGGCATAGAATATATTGCTACATATAGGTATGGTAGTATGGTACTAGGCAGTATTGTGAGACTGAGGTAGTACCTACCTAGTCAATTTATAAAATCTAAATTTCGTGAGGGGTTTACACATTTCCCATGTTTCGATCGATCAATCGATCGATAGTTTCGCCGATTTACTTCGTAAATTATGACAACTCGATTACCATCATAACTTCATCATTTAGCGAAGAAAAACATCGTACAATTTCTGATAATAAAGACATTGAATTGATAATTTTGTACTGAGCGTAATGTACTTTCTATACCTTGTTATTTATTTTAAACTTATTCGAATATTGTAACTTGTAAGTATGTTATATCATACTTACATAATATTGTGTGAGATAAATGTAGGAAAATATATTTATTTCATATTATAGTTTCGTTTTCGGAGATTAGGTTAAAAAAGTAATCAGTACTCTATGTAGGTACTGATATTTACAAGCCAGTAGATAAACGTAACCTTTACATTATAGAAAGCTTCATAAACTATTAAAGCTTACACCAGTACAAGGATCCCGTAAAAGTAAATGCTATCGTAAAAATGTCTATGGACGTCTTAAAGTTCATTAGAGTGGCCAGTGATTCCCCGATAAAAGAGCCTCGGTAAGCTTCTTTGTGCTCGCTATTTGCAAGTCAATGTTCTACATTGGGCCAATGAGATTGATAGTCAGTTTAAAAATAATGTGTACGATAACAATGTAATATTTTTAAGGGTATTTGCTTACATGTATATAATCTAAGGGTATTTGATTATTTTATGTAAAACTTATATATACGTTATTTTTCCCCTTTTCCCTGCATTCTGTAACTGAGACATTATTAGGTAAGACCGACCGACAGATCTACAATTACCTAATGGAATGACAATTACTATATTCCACTTCCATATTCTTGTTTTAAAATCCAGAGAATATTTAGAATATTATGCATTATTGTTCCACTTATCAAAAATATTACTTTATCGTTTACGTTTACATTTATTATTATTATTTTATTTTTAGCCCAGGTATTGTTAGCGACTAGATACGTTTGACTATGTCAATTAGTTTTTCCAAAAAATATTTAATGTACAAATTGGAATATTATTAAAGAATTAAAGCTTAGATAATTTTTTTTTATAATAAAGTATCTTATCTTCTTGGGTGTTGGTTATTGATAAAAAGTCAGGTTTACAATAAACTTCTTTATTCTTCCTTAGTCATATTCGCTTGAGTCGTCGGGATCTGTCCGATTTTTTTAAATTTTTATTTGCTGTTACACAAGAAAGGCAAAATAGAACGCTTTTCCAAAATATATCAATCACGACTAATAAAAACGCTACTTTAAAAACGACTAGAAAAATATACATGACCAATATTTTAGTGTAAAAACGTTCTAATCCACTCTTTTAATATAAAAAAGTCAAAGTAAAACGAATTTAACTATTAAATCTCTTTCCTTTCATCTTATAGAAAAGAAATATAACCGAAATTAAAATTACGAATGCTTCATTAACCATAAATAATAAATACCACCGATATTCAAAGAAAAATGGACTTAACAGAAATCATTATATAGTTGTATATCGCTTCTATAAATTTTGCGCTCAATTGGCACTGCAAAAATAATGAACGATATTTTTGAATTAGTAAAGTTCAATTTTGTCCGTTGCTATGTGAGGCCGAATTTGTTTCTTATTTATCTAAGTCCAAATTTCTATATAACATCAGTAAGTAAAATAAAGGAAAATGGCATCTATAAGAGCTTAAACTGAAAACTATATCGAAACGTGAGCTTGAGAGTCGCAGGAGAGCAGTTGGTAAGGTCCAGTGTAAATTAAGCTTCGGCGGTAGCATTTTGCGTTTGCGCGGTGGCTCCACTTGAAGTGGACACAGTGTCGGGGTCCGCTTCCCGCACACCCATCCATGGTACTCGCTTTTCTAATTCAGCCCTGGTAAATGAAAATAAAGCGTTGAATCTCTTCATTTGATAAGTAATATGGCACATAACTTTAATTTACGAGTAGTTGAACAAGATGTATGTTATAATGTAAGTTATTGATGTAAATACACCGAATTTTGCGTTATAGAATTTAGAATTAAATGCTATTCACCTGTATCTTGGGTGGTTGATTGCGTAAACCCATGGGTCGATGCAGGAGACGATCTTGGCACACACCGCTGGCACCATGGTGGCCACGGGAGTTAAAAGACCCCTACGAGAAAATAAAAAAACCTTCAAAAAATCATAATAATAGGTATTTTATAGGTACCTATAAAATTGGCCTAAACTGTGACTAGGGCATGTTAAAGAGCCTGAACATCTATTTAAATATATAATATGCATAAGTATTAATATCAAAAGATTTATTAAGTCCATTATGCAAAATATACAAACATTTTAGAGCCACATTTATTCGGAAGTATTTTTAATTGGCAATCAACGGTTTTCGATTCTCAGCTAGATAACAACTAACGAAATAAGATCTCCCAATTCAACTCAGTAATTAAAATCCTGTCATTTAAAACGTTTATCAATACGATTAAGCGGCTACCGACTGAAAGGACAGCCGGCATTTTTATTTCCCTACCTTTTCAAAGGAATTTTTGATCTCACGTGGAGAACGATTTGCATATTATTCTCATTAAACGTTTATACACGCTTTAAAAGAAAAGATTATTACAAAATGTAAATTGGTGAGACTGTCAGTAATATAGTTGTTAACGTTGTAAGTGGACCAAATTGATATCAGATCTTTAAATAAAGCTGTAGTATTATTTACCTACGTTTTGTTTTTGTTTGTCAATATTTATTGTTACTGAGCTTTCTCTCTTTGGGAAGACAATCTTTGGAATTGACTTTCATTAAATTATACAGAAATATTGTAATATATTTTGAAACAAGCAAAATTGTAAATAAGGCTTTGTAATAGTACTTTAGAATCGAAATAATGGATGTGATGTAGAATAAAAAATATACTTAGTCTATTATGAAGTATACATATAAAAGATATAATTATGCTGTATTTGAACCGTATACATTTTGGTAGAAATGACGTGTAATTTAGAAATTAATATATATTTTTTATTATAAGTTTACTGCTTACCTGTCTCCAAATGCACCGGTCATAGCGACGATGGCGTACGGCGTCCACGCGCACACGAATAGGAAGAAGATGGTGAAGGCCACTTTCGCGATCCTTATCTCGACACTCTTGCCAGCATCTTCCTTGTTTGCTGCTAACGACTTCACGTTCATCTTCTTAGCTTGTTCTTTAAGCATACGCTCGTGAAGACGTACCTGGTAGGCGTAGCATTACTAACTCAATGTGTCACAAAATGGGATATGAGGCCTTATTAGTCGATAGAAATTGTACGAGGTAAAACTAAAAAGATCATAAAATTTTAACTTGGTTTATATACAAACTGTTAGTCACTATGCACTAACCAATATTTACGAAACATATTTAGCTATAAATATAATATTTACTCTGGTCTTAATGTATTTTATAATATGTTAATTTCAATTCCGGGTCTAGTGTTGAAATATTCACAATACAGTTCGATCAAAATTAATAACTTTTAAATGAAAATATGTAAATTGCTTCAGAAATCAGAATATAAAACAAAAAGCTTCTATAATTCAATGTTTTTGCGTCCTTAAAACGATTAGAGCCGGTCCTGGCATAATAGCTCCCAATCCCTTTGATGTCGGAAATAAATTAATTTTCATGAAACCTCAACGTTTCTAAAGGATGAAATGATTTTTATGACATTTCCATTTCGTCTGTCTTTGCGAAGATATGGAATTATTGTCGTTTCATTTGCGTTTTTATTTGTAAATCAACCCGTGGAAATGTTTGAACGGGCACCCGTCGGGTCTATCGTGCCTTCAGCGTTATAGTGTTCACTTTATTGACCTACTGTCCACCATCTTTAAGGTCACTGTGAATGATTCGTTTACTATCGTGCTAAAATTAAATTTACTTTTTTTATTTTTCTCCAATTATTATTAATGATTTAAGAAATTGAAGAAATGTATATTTTTACCTACTAATTAGTACTGGAATTATAATACGTTTACTGTACGAGTAGTTATGTCGATTTTAGTATAGAAAGCTCATAAAAAATCAACAATTTTCCTCTTATAAATGCGATATATGTAACAGAGCAATCTTTAACAATAGTTTGTGTCCAACGTTTCTTATATAAATTGTAGGACACTTTGGGATTTCGAGATTTGCCAGAAATCTGTATCCGTTACTGGCAAAATACAAACAAATAAACACCGCTGAGCTCAGAATTTTGCTCTTTTTATAACATCCCGACCGATTCTATTCGATTTGCAGGCGTATTGGATAAGTACGCTTTAGCCAATTTCCGCAATTTACTCTCATTTTAAGCAGCTTCTATAAACATCTGGCTGATATATTTGGAAAGCTGAAAGATTTGGAAATGAAAATTATGATTTCTTTATTTGGAAATTGTACATTTTTAAGCTGCATTCATACATTTTAAATTAGTAATGCTTTAAACGGGATATAAGGTTCTGTTTGTGTACTCGTACTTTTAACGTAGTTTATACTTTAATACTAGCGTTATAAATTTATTATTTGAAAACAAAGGTCTAATGTTAGATCATTGAACTATAAAAATACTTATATTAATAGGTATCGTCTATCTTTATCTAACTCAAGTGTCCGGCAAAATGAGTTAGGAACTTGTTAATCGTTCGCAGCAACTTGAACCTCTTTTGAGTGGATGTTAATTAAATAAAAGTACGAGCGCGGCGTGCAATGAAACTAGTCTTGTGATCCACTGACTACAAAGCTAAATGAGATAAATAGGTAAAAGATAAACATATGAGTTTATATGGCTTTGTATATAAAGGAATATTTGTTTAAAGTTTCGCTTAATTTTATCAGTGGATGTGCGAATTATTTTTAGTACTTAAATATCGTATTCTTATCGATCGAGTTGATAGCTTTAAAAAAGATTAAACTCAAAATATAGGTATGTTTGCAAGAACATTACATAGTGGTTAGATACAACATTTATTTTAACTAAGACTTTACTAGACTAGACTAACCTAGACCTAAGTCTACTAACCGAGATAGATTGTAGATAGATAGAGAAGAAGCTCGCACAAAAATTATTATTTTGTATGTTTTGAAAGAGTATTTTGTAAGCAAAATTAAGGAAGTTAAAATTGTAAGATTATTTCATAGTATTATTCTTTATAATGTAACATAAATTTTATTTTAGTAAAGATATGTACTTAAAATATCAGGCCATGATAAATAAAAATGTCAAAAATATCGTCGCCTAATACTGGCATGAATTTGTTCGTTAACGGTGTCTTATTACCGTCATCTTTATTTATTGCCTCCTAGGGGGGTCTTCATAAATATAATTTGCAGATTTGATACTTCGTATTACTTAGCCTGTTTAAATCGTAATATATGTTGAGTTTCATTACCTTAATACTTATTTTCAAGATAGAAAAGGGAATTTAAAAATTGTTAATTTAAATACGATTTGGGCAAAAAATTGACTATCTTAAGAGGTATTTTGATGTTATCAAATATACTACTTATATATAAAATATTTAACATAACAATTTAGAAAATTTTTACACGAATAAAGTTAATGTGAGGAAAAAGGTCCGAGGCTCAAATCCTTTAAGACCGGAATATCAATCAGAATACTTATTGTAAGTGAACGTTTTCCTAACATTTTATATGTGAATATGAAACCTTTAAGGGTGGATTAGTAATACGTACCTACTTAAATGGGTAATATTTTTATGCTCATGTATTACGATAAAAATGATATTTTTTTACTTTAGGAAGACTTTCTCTTTGATTAGTCAATGTATGAGAATGACTTACTAATACCAATTTGAATTTCAACTGAGAAGCTTGTCTAGCAAACTGGTCTCCCGAAAACAACCTACTATCGGGATGGAAGGGCCTTGGAAACTAGTTTGAACCAAAAAACATTTGCGCGTTTGTAATATTAGGCTAATCAATAACCGGCGTAAAATGTGTATATAAAATAGAAATATACGTACAGCACCAAACAATTTGGAATAGAAGTAGCATATAAAGAGCATTGGGATGACGTAGCTCCAAATGAATATGCACATGACGAACAGTCTCGTGTCCTGGTCTTCGGTTAAGTAGTCGAAGGAGCAAGTCGTTAGGAAACCCTCTGAAAGATAAAGTGAAAATAACATTAAAAAATACACGGTTATCATGGCATAATGAATTAATTATTATATTCCCGAGCTTAAAGTCTTAGGTTAGGAGTGAGACTAATGCTTGATGGTGGGGGTCTCACGTCATTAAATGAATATTTTCATACGGATTTTACATTTTTAGAACAGAACTAAAGATGTAAGCTAAAATCTAGTTCTAAGTTTTCTTTACTAGTGAATAATTAATTACAATTAACAAAAATACGTTACATACATTTATGAGTATTTAGATTACCTACTTTCGTTGAACTGTCTAAGTAATTTAAGAGACTTATGTCACATAAGTAGGCACCTAATGTGCTTAACTTTAATGTGTTAAGGATGTAGAAGTTCGGATAATTAGTACGCATTACGAAAATTGTTTATTTCTTCAAAGTAAAAATGTTTTTGTTTTTACTTTTACACGTTTTTTGCTTTTACACGAATATAGTAATAGGTATTAGGTAGACAGCTGAAATTTTGACAGTGCAGCGTATGCAATAATCATTTAGATAAGAAATAAGGACGGAATTTTAAAAATGCTTGTATTTAAATTACATTTTTGAGATTAAATATATTAAAATTTGAAGCCGGAAATATAAATTATAATTTTAATTTTGTCATTGATAAAAGAAGAGAATATTAATTGGAATCTAAAGAAAAGAAGCTGTTTTCAACTATATTATTATCGTTTGAAGTAGGTAACTGAGACCTTTGTGTGACCAAGCAGTAATGTTCTTTCAGCGGATGAGCGCAATTTCTCACGATTAGTGTTGTTAATATGCCAGTAATCTTAGTTTATGTACGCATCACTACCTAATCCTTTATAAACAGTGTTCAAATAAGTATTATAATTATTAATTATATAACATGTACGTATAAAACATAGAATAAAGGTAAGCTTCAAAGGTAAGCAAAAATTCGTTTTAACATTCCAAAAGTCGACCAATGGTTTAGGGATTAATTTTAATGTGTTTAAAACAACGCTTGTGCAAAAAGCAATTTAGAAAGGGTCAGGAATTTGTGGAGATTTTAACCTTTGACGTTTATAAGAAAGGATGACGAGAGATAATAATTAATGATTACGGAGGCGTGCTGTGTCTCATAATTATTAATTTTCAACAATCTTAACTTTCATCCAACTCAAATTACGTAAGATAGGTTTACTGTAATTTATTAGGGTAATGTCGTATCAGATACGACAGTCTAAGTAATACCTATATCGAAATTGTATATTTTCATACCTGGTACAAATCGTCCCCAAACCCTGAAAGCGGGCAAGAAAGTGAATGGTGTAGCCCAGATCCACGTGAATAGAATTAACAGGGACGCCTGCACTCGTGTCAGTCTGCCATCTAGTGGACTTGATATTGTCCTGAGAACAAATGTTTACTTATGAAAATATACGTTTATCACTACATTGTATAAAACAATGTCGCTTTCTCTGTCCCTATATCCCTTTGTACGCTTAAATCTTTAAAACTACGCAACGGATTTTGATGCGGTTTTTTTTAATAGATAGAGTGATTCAAGAGGAAGGTTTATATGCATAACTAGCGGATCCCGCGGCTTTGCCTGTGCTAAATCTAGGAAAAAGCCCAAGCGAAGCGAGGGCGAGTCGTATTTATGGTAATACTGGTAGTATTCATCACATTCAGGATAATGTGTGTGGACGATAAAATATTTTCGTGCCAACATTAGATATTATCTTTACTGAAGGAACGTGATACTGTGGTCTTTACGAAAGCAAATGAGAACATTTTACCTTAGTTGCATGTGAAGTAATAGCTAATATGTAAATTTAATATTTGCTAAATTTTTAAATTAGACATGTATATACTACATCCCCTATATTTATGCAATATAACTTTTAACTTTCATACGTTATCGTCGGACGCTTTGGAAGTAGGTACTCAACTATACATTTCCTTTGAAATGTTGGTAATAAAATTTATTTCATATATTTCCCGGCTATTGCAGGTGAAATATTTCGCAGCACACAAAAGTGTTTCTTAGAATGTACTAAAACTTTGTAAACTTGTTTAGTTTGCGTAAATTGAGAACAGCTTAGGAGTGTCTTTTATTAATTTCTATTAATATTATAAACAAGTAACATACTCTCACTTCGCTCGGGTACTTGTCGTGTGAAAATCAAAAAGATAAGCAGACATACAGATAGACAATAAAATTAATACCTATGTAGTTGTTGTTATGAAAACACGTGGTAGTAGGATTTTCCTACAAATACCAAACAAATTTTCGATTTTTCGTACAAACCTTGTCCATACAACGAAAAGAAATCATACGTTCTGCAATTAATTATTATTTATATCGAGATTTCAGTTAGTTGTTTTGATAAATGTGTCTTACTTGTATCTATCAAAAGCGATGACGACATTAGTAATAGCTCCGCCGATGCCCGACAGAGCGCCAAACACGCCGTATATGTCGCAACCTAGCTGGTATCCCAGTGGGCGGTGGTGGAAGGAGTTCACCACCAGCATAGGCATTTCAAGCATCATCATCAGGTCAAATACTGCTAGGTTGATCACGAACATGTTGCTCGCGCTACGGAGTGATTTTGATCTGAAATGAAATGTAGAGTCAATTTGTGTACCTAGAGAATAAGATATAATTAGAAAAACTCTAGATATAAGGATACTTCGTACACATTAGAACAATTAATACTACTGAATATACTTGTTCTATCACTAAAGTCATAAGTAAACGTTCTTTGCACTCATGTATAATACAATTTTATTGATATATTCACGTTTACATTTTAACGAGAGAAAAAGTTAAGTCTTTTATAAACTACTTTTCTAAAGATCGCTCCCAAAAAGTTAAGAAGGGATTGGGAAGTCGCTACCGTCTATAGGTAAGTGGAAAGTGTTGTACAGTTGAAGAAAAAAATTATCACAAATAAATTTTTGGTGCATACGACTACTAAATATGAAAGGATTATTTAATTTTTTTATATATAATGTTCCATCTCAATTCTTACTAAGATTTGCAAAATTTGTATTTAACAAATGATCTCTTTAAAGTAATATGTAGGTAGTAGGTACAAATATTTTCAGGAAACAATGTTTGATTCCCATAATGCGATAGATATATTTAATTTATTGCCGTGTCTTAAAAGTTTGTTGAAAATTTAGTTAAAACTTTATACATAAAACATAAATCAGATTAAAAAAAAACTTGTATTTTACGAGTAGAGAGTCGCCGGAGAGCAAGTTGTGGAATGTAGTGAACAGAACAATTCCAATAACGTCAAACTTCTACAAATCCGCTATCGACGTGGACTACGCTGTGTTCTACAAATATTACTTTTCTTTTTATAAAAAAGATAAAAGATAAATATAATACTGTCGCACGAAGTTCAATAGGAATTCGATATTCAATTAGCTATTTCCACCGAAGTTTCTCTTAAAAGGATATTCGTACTGAAAATAATAAAATAAGACTGGGCAAATTATGAAGCCAATGAGAGAACCAATCAAGTTAAAGTCGTTAATTTAAAAGCCTTCACGGTAGGTTATTACTTAATAATTAAATATGTATTGAGAGCTTTCGAATCTAATTACTTACTTTTATATTTGCTTAAAAAGGTAATAGAATAAAGCCTGTATTACGTGTTATTAATTTCACTTATAAGTTACATATCCTTTACAATAATGTAATGGTAGTACCATAACCATCCAAGCGACATAGTATATCCTTTAGAAGGAGTAAAGTATGAAGTATTGCACTACACTTTCGAAATTACTGTCTTTTTAAGTTCAACAGAATAGCAAAGTCTTCACAGTTTGCTTTTCAAACAAGAAAATCTTGATTTAAGTCTTTGATATATGCTTCAAAGCACAGCTCTATTTGTATAGAATGCTGTCATCATTACATGAGAGTAGAGACTAACATGATCTAACACTGTTCACATTATGAAGACAATTTGAGTAAAGTTAAGTAAGTTTAAATAGCTTCAGTTTCAATCTAAGTTTTGAAAGAGAAATTGTTATCAAGAAAGATTTTCCAACTTCTTTTACTTTAATAGACTTAAAATTGACAGTGATTTTCAGATTTTCTTAATAATAAATATTTATTAAAACAAAAATGGTGTCGTCTCGGGCCAAACGACATAGATACGCTACAAACGGAAGATAAATAGAATGGAGTAAAAAGCGATGCTCGATGAACATCGGAAACGTTTTTCCAACTCGAACGCGGTTCACAACTTCGCCTTTAACACTCGTTTGAAGTTTACGCGGATGTAGGAAAATAATATATAATATTGAGAAATATTAAAATGGGTTCTTTAGTCGTTTACTTATTTATTTCGTTTATGTTTAAAATATTAATATAGTAGAAGGCTTTGTCTTATACAATCCCCCACACGTGTGCTCGTGATCCTTTGAAACTTATAGATCAAAGGCATTATTCTTATTATCGTATGATTAATATTCTGTATCATTATTTAAAATAAATAAAGCATAGAATATTAGATACATTTTTTTAGATCATATGAGTAATTTGGGCTAAGAGGGATCAAAATCTGGTCTTTAATATTTTTATATATTTTTATTTTTAAGTAAAGAATAAAATATGTTTTTTTTTGTTTTTTTTAAGATCGAGTAAATAACATTTTTTAAAATTTAAGTATAACTATGGATAGAGGGTTATTATTCTTAATTAGAAGTTTTGAGATCAAGTCGTGAACCAAAGTGTGTTTCAAAACTTAATTAAGTCAACAGCAGTGACAGTACATCACTCGATCGCCGAAATGTTCCGCGTTATTAACACAACCCTCTCAAGGCTTTTGGATTAATTCAATGGTAAAGCATTGAGACATAATAAGCGCTTGAATAAAGCAGTATTATATTTATTAATTTCACATAATATTTACTAACAATTTTTAATTTTACGTAAAATACTTACGTGCTGAATATCCAAATAACGATTCCGTTGCCTGATATTGATGCCAACATAAGTAACGTGTAGATGAGAGCTAGGCCAATGTGCCAGTATTTACTGACGGCTGGGAAGTTTCTCCAATGATCGTGGACAAAATCCTGGTGTTCTTCGGGAATGTTCCATCCCAGCATGTGATCCACGACCTCTTGGGATACCCTACATTAAAATAATTATGTAGCGTACATCATCAACCTATTTTACTAAAAATATATAGGTAAAAATTGAAAAAAATAAGAATAAATTGTATCCAAAAGTGTTTATATTTTAAAGACTAATATAAATGTTAATTTATTAAAGTGAATTATATTATTAGAAGAAAATTGTGTATTTTTGATTTATAACTTGTTTGAGTTAACGTTACAGAATTAAATTTCGTATTACTAATAGACTTTGATTTGTAAACTCTGTTTCAAATAAATGGAATTTTGAGCGATTCGTCTTTAGAACAATTTGCCATATTTCCATGAAATTATAACTTTTGTGATAATAATGTGGGTATTTATAAAGTCGATTCCATTTGAAACAACTCATTTAAATTAAGCAATTTGTATTCGTTCTAGTCTGGGCGTTATTGTGGGATGAAGTTGAATTTTGTCTTGTTTCTTTTTGTGGTGGCTTCAAATTCGATTTAGAATTGAAATATAAAAACTGTTTTGAGACTTTGGCTTAAACAAATTACGTACATTTATTAGGTATAAAATAGTACCTAATTTTAAGATAAAATTTACAAAAAAAAAAAAGATTTGAATGTCAATAAAATTCAAATCAGAAAATATGAAAAAAAACTAAAAACTTACATTTTAAGCGGGTAGGCTACAGGGCCGATGTCTTCTGTGTAGTTGGTCGCCATTTTGTACACGTTTCAAACAAAATGGTTGGTGTGACGGACTCTTTTCAGAATTATTATCGCATTGGAAAAATAAAAATAAATTTGCTAATGGTTAATGGTTGTAGTTTTATGACGAAGTGAGTAGTCCGACGTTGGCTGTCGCTTCTCACTTGTGGCTATCTGAGACCAGGGTACGGTTTATATATCGAACTAACGTGCGTGTCTCTTAATTCCTTAATTTAATAAAATAGTAAAGCTTCCAGTTTATTTGGTCAAATGTATTACATGTTGAATAGTGCGGTTGTAATTCTTTCTAATTTGATTGTTTTTATACAATTTATTCTACAGTACGGTAAATATGTATTAATATTATTATTATTTTTGTAACTTTATTCATTTCATATAAATTCTCCTTGTAGGTATTTAGTACATACAAGTTTTATTTATTTAAGTTATACCATAGCAACTAGAAATAATTTAGAATTAGCTACATTAAGTATTTTGATTGATTATTGTATCTATTAATATTATATATAAACTTTATGCGTTTTTATAACTACGAGGTATGGTATGACTTTAATAAAATAGTGACTCGGTCTAACTCTGCTCGGGTTCGTCTTTACTCCCTTGGTAGGTCTTAACGATTTGATTACTTATAGTTTCTTACGGAGGAGATATTTTCAAAAAGTTATATGTTACTCAACTCAACACTCAACTATATGTTGACCCGAATAAACAGGCATCGTCATACCAAATTTCATCATAATTTGTCAAGTGGTTTTCTCGTGATGTCTTTCAAGACAGACTGACAAAAATTCTGAAAATTGTACATTCGGCCTCTACATCGACAATAATGTATAAGTATAAATTAGGTATAACTATACTTTTTATTTGTAAATAAGTATGATATAAAGTAAGGTCTAGTGGCATTTTTTTTGAAAAAGCAACTAGTTTAATAAAATATAAGTATCAAGAATGAACACATCATTATTATATGGATGCTTAATGTTTTCCAAACTGAGCTCATATCAACAAGAGTATTACAGTAGAACGAGATTGCGGGCAAGCCCCAGTTTCGGTGCCCGCGACAGCTATTCGGGCCGAAACGTGCTACGAATGTAAACCACTCATAATATCCTGTTATACGTAGTTTTATTACACGAATTATTTGCTATAATAACTTATCCAAATATGATTATTAATGATTGAACATTTTAAAATGTTTATTTATATTCATAAATATTCATTAGGTTCATTATAATTGATTATTAATTTATTATATTTATGTCTGTTTATGCTATAATTAACAATATTATTACGTGATTCAAAATAATATATCCTCGTTTTAATAAATAACTAATAATAATTAATAAATAATCACGGTACGGTTGTATTAGTTATTCTTTTTTCACACAAAGCTTTGCCACAGATAAAGAAACAAACACTTTTATAATTGCTTAAAAATCCTTTTTTATAGTTCGGATAATGTTAGCAATAAAGGCACATAATATGTGCGGTCGTTATAAACATATGCTCCGTTGCTCTCACAATAATCTCAAGATAGTAAAATGACAGGATTAACAAAGTGTACCGAAGAAATAAATATACAAATATTCATTATTTATCATTACAGCCTAGACTCCTCATATTATACGCAAATGACCTCGGTTTTCAACTCTACCCATGTCGGCAATCGTGACAGCCCCTCTACGTTGTTCTACGTCGCTCTACCATTACCTGCTCTAAGGGGGCACTGAAAACATACTTCTATATCAACGCTATTAAAGACAACACCCATAAACACAAGTAAAGGGAGAAAGCCAATTTTTTTTATTACATACTTATTTTAATGTATTATGAAAACCTCAGTATCCGAGTTAGAGTAACAATTATCCGTTTTATAACCGACTTCATTATGTAACATATTATTTCGAAGGAAATTGTAAGATTTGTTAAATTATAATTTCACTAGGGAAAATATATGCACACTAGTATTGGCATCTTTACGTGACATTCAACTCCTTATCACAATAGAACGGGACATTTTTAAGTTTATCTCAATATCCCTAAGCACATTCAATGAAGTTGTAATTACTTTATTACGGGTCCATTTTTTACAATTTTTCTGCGAAACATACACGATATAATCGACAAAAGCAACCTTTAATTATATGATTGTACCTAGATATTGATAATAATAACTTGGCACATCATCCAATAGCTATGGCCCTAAATCGTTGTGCATGTTCCGGGTTCCCATATAATCATAGTCTCAAGCTAATCTCTGGAACCATTAAAGACAGTGCCAATACACGATATATGAAGTTCTGTCCGCTCGCTTTGTGGTCCATACATGTCAATAATATTATATACTGATGTATCTGATGATATAATATGTTGGGACATTATTACACACAGCGCTATCTAGTTCCGTGGTAAGCTAAGAAGCAGCTTGTGTTACGGATACCAGATCATAAAGTAACTTAAATACATTGTACCAGATAGTCGATATACCTACTACATATATAAGTTTAAATAAATACATAATATAAATATAAACACCCATGACTGGAGTACAAACATTCGTGCTCAACAAATGTTCGTCCCATCGGGGCTCGAACCCGCGACCGCTGGCGCAACAAGTAGGGTCACTACAAACTGAGCCATTGTGTCGTCAGTATATAGCATGTTTTGTCTAATAACTATAAATTCCGACTAAGCCTGAGTTTGTAATTCTAAAAAATTCGATATTTTTCTATTTGTTATACTTATACATGATAAAGACTCTAAAAGTCCGTGTTCCGTGAGTGATAAATGATGTATAGCTAAACACTTGAGGGTAACCTATGTAGGTAGTTTCACCAGAACTGAATCGGTAGTTAGAACATATTATTTTCAAAGATTAAAATAAAAATATCCTATATAGTGACCTTAACAAGCTATCTTTATACCAAACCTCATCAGAATCTAGTCTAGTGGTTTTCTCGTAATGTGTTTCCAAACAAACAGACTATTTCATTATCATACTAAATAAACAAATATTGTTTTCACACAAATATGTATGTAAAAAGGTTGAGTGGAATACGTACTCGAGATACTTGCTAAAAGCTTACGTCAATTTTTTAATATTATATTATTAGAACTTAACATTTTAAACATTTAAAATTGTATCCTTTTTTCTACAAAAAACTTACAAAACTGTTTCAAAATCCGAGTAAAGACTTGAGAACATTAACAAATAGATAGAAGAAGTTTAAATGGGAGAGTATACAGCCTATTTCAGTGTTGATCGTAGCGCGACGCTCTGGCGCCCGCTATATGAATTCTGCAACTATGAGACTTGCTCTTCCGAGATGAGAGACTAGGAGATAGGACTTTTATTATATAATAATACATACCTTGCTGTATCTGTTAGCATATTATGCTTAAAAATTCATTGTTTAAATTACCTTTTATTTGGTTTTAGGAAAATTAGTTAAAATAAAAAAGCAATATAATTTTAACAATATATAAAAGCATTCGTTCTAGTTCACTCGCTACTTAAAGTTATAGATTTAAAATTCAGCAAAACATATAGAGTATCTCAATTTGGAAAGAGGATATCTCTAAATAGTATTTATTACAGTACATAAAGTGGTTTATCAGTACATGTTTATTTAAGTATATAGAATAAAAAATAAAAGCAATCAAGAATTAATTAGCTGAACGAAACGAGGCTTAATTAAATCGTGTTTATTTAATTAAGAAACCTTTGCAAATGTTATGTCACTTTAAATCTAACGGTATTATATAGTTTTAATGACATTTCACCTAGCGAGTGATATGGGATAACTTTGTCAATTTTGTCCTTAAGTACAGAACTGGGCCATGACCTAACCATATTAGCTTTTCTCTATGTACATATAGTTATGTACATATAACGAACTGTAAATTGCCTGGAAACTTGTGTTTACTCATACAGTATAATCTCTATGAACTTAAACTTACTAAATCCATTTCGCATCATTTCCTAAAAAAAAATTATATTTGTAGATAAGAAATAGAGGCGGTAGAGATTTTCTTCATACGTACTCGTATATAGATAAACACATTGGAAATTGCTGATTTTAATGTCATCATAAGTAGATATCTTATAGGAAAACACATTTTTTTGAATTTTTTCTCTGTATGTTTTTTTGTTCCAGTTAATCTCCAAAACGGATATACCAATTTTGACAAAACTTCTAATGGTAGATAGCTGAGGTTATAAGGAGTATTAACTAAGGATATTTTTATTTCAAAAAAAAGAATCAGGGTTTCGTTTAAAAATCCGAGAGCCGCTAGTTATTAATGTGAAAAGTCTTATCGGTTTGTAGTATGCTGAATCACAAGTACAGTCAAAATAAAAATGTTCGTAAGAAGTAAGGGTGTTTAACTAGTAAATATTAATATGAAAGAAATTTTATTTTAAGTTGTGAATTTACAAAAGCCTCTTCGAGCCTCTTCGGGTCAAATGTAAAACTTACATTAAGCTTCCATCATTATTAAATACAGTTTTCAACAGCAATCATACAAAGCAAATACAAGAAGATCCCTTTTACATGTCTATAGGTAAATTCTTGCATAGTCTATTATTTGTAAAAAAACCTACGTATACACTAATAATATACGATATCTTAGATTTCGATCTCAATAACCCCATAACTAGCAATTTTCTTTTTCTGAAATAACACTATTATATCACTAAATGGAAAGGATTTGATTAGGTCCCAATTATGTTATTTATGATACGAGCCATTGCGTTTGATAACCTATAAACCCAATGTGCCATATGTTAACACTCCATGCCAACATAGTGTCCAAAACCAATTATCTCCGCCACTTGGCACGCGATGTATGGCCGAGGATTTATGAATCTGCTCCGTGATCTATAACGTCTTTGAGTGCCTACATACAATATATTATATAAAATATCTGCTTATTAGTTGTGCGAATCATCTTACGTTCTATTTCGATCTCATTAATCTTAATAGACAAAATAATAAATGAGACGATATAAAAATATATACCCATTTTTGTGAAGGTCTTGCTACGAGTATAAAAACGATGGTTTCTCTTCACTTACAGAAAATTATAACATTTTTTTATAATATACCACATTTATTTTTCTTTTAACTTATCTCTTAAGTACTATGTTTTAATTTAACTCGAAGTGGTTGTGTGAATAGTTGTATATTGTAAATAGAAATTCAAATAGACTTTATTTCGAATTCGTAGACATTACTGAGGTATAAAAATTTTCTTAATTAATTCTTCTTTATTTTGTAAGATCAAAAATATAAACTATGTATCATATACATTGATAAAACAAATTATGAAGTTATCCTTGAATCTCCTTATCCTTTTTTTAATGCCTGTGAGTGTGCCCGTGCTGTTATTAATCCCCTTGTAGTTTCCCGTTTCCGTAGGATGCTAGGGCTGGTTTTTCTTGTAAGGGTTTTAGAAGAAAATCGTTATTAACTCGCTATCGCTAGTAACTACACTTTATAAGTACATATGGTGTAGGTACATTGTATTTAAAAATTTTATAAAACTTAAAATAAAAGGTCAAAATTATCCAATATGATGAAGATTTCATCTTACCTAGTGCCTTAAAGATAAAAAAATGGTCTAATTAAATCTCAGGACGAGAAATGAGATATTTTCAGTCACACTGGCATCACTGAGACATCCTATAAAATATTTTCTCCGTTAATTCTACAGAAAAGTAGGTCATATTTTTGGAACAAAGCAAAGAGCTAATGAAAAAATGCGAATTGTGAATTGTAAGTCGTAAAATAATGGCGCCTTTGTAAAAAATCTCTCATTCATTATAATGAATGTACGAACTACAATGGTATACGAAACTGCTTAATAAAAATAATCTTACGCTCAGTCGGTCGAAGCGACGGTGTCGCAAGCCTGCGTTGTACTCTCGTTTTGTGTTACATTAAAAGATTTGCTTCAGTTGAACTTGAACTATTCCAGTTTTTATACTTCTGCCCTCAAGCGCGGTATGCGGGAATAATAGTTTTACCTTGGCATTTCATTTCAGTTCTATATTCTCGAGTGTCTATTTGTATACTTTTATTTATACCATTGACGTTTACTTCTAATGATCTAAACATGTTCTTATCATGAGAAATTTATTTTTTAATTCCATACTCTACTACATCATACGTTTAAACCTAAAAGATATAGGTAGGTTTGTGTAAATATTATAGGATAACGTTCTTTTATTGTTAAGTAAATCGAAATAATAGATAAACTATTCATCAACAAATTGTATTTTAAACGGCTTTCCCCCCATTGCCTAACACAGGGGTGGAAAGCAAAGAAATCATAACTATTCTGCAAATACAATGCAAGGGCGGTGAGCCATGGAAACCGCGATCCATTTACAAATTGCTCAGACGCTTAAATGGAAATTCAGTAGAATTCATGCGGTTGTATAAATTTGAATGAACGGTGGCGAAGGGGTAGTATTTTTTCTTACAAAGCTTTCGAAAGTAATGTTCTTTCATATAAGTAAAACCTGTCACATTTATTTATTTAAAAGACAAAACTGAGCTGACTAACTGCCAGTTTCTATAACCTATCTACCGATAGACCGGTAGATACTTTCATACGATTTTGACAGGTTGTAACTTTTAATGTGTTAAAATAGTATGAAAGTAACTACCGGTCTATCGGTAGATAGGTTATAGAAACTGGCAGTAACTCGCACATTGCGTAATTAACCTAATTTATAATACATATTTAAAAGTAAGCTGTTCGAACTACTCCTATTCCTTGAACGATTATGTAACTTTTTCTTAAGCCTGTGATTAAGTATCACAAAAACATATTAGTGAAAGCAGTAAAATATAATGAAAGAGAAACAGAAACCCCACTAACTAAATTACACGAGCAATTTGTCACCCACAATCGTTTGTCGGCGTAGAAACGCACAAAATATTTCTAATGGGGGATTCTTTTTGACCTCGACGTTGACTTATCACAAAATTGATAAATAATTACGGCCTAATATGTTACTGTTTAGATAGGAATCTTTCTATCGTATTTTTAGAAACAGAACTTCATTATTAAAGGTAGGTAGTTATGGTGCAGTAGCCGAAAGGCAAAAATGGAACTCTTATACTTTGGGTATATCTGTTGATCCGTATTTTACAATTTTTTACTTGGAAACTATTAGAAATATGCAGAATTTGGGGAGTCAAATGGGAAAAAATAGAATTCATGAAAAATTGCTGGATTTAAATTATCTAGATTAGGTTTTCATGCCATGTTTCTAGGTGACTTCTTTAAGCTTTTAGTTACAAATTGTCTTTAGCAAAGATGCCTACTTTATTCTTTTCGTGTTTTGTTTTTAAAAACGAAGTGTCTATTCATCCGATAAGTGGACGAATAAATTTAATATTACTCGTCCGACTATTGGTGTTTGATATATCGCGACTGACACTTTTGCTCCTTAAATGGCTCAAAGAGAAATCAATTTGTTTTTTAAATTTTAACATACTCGTGTATGCAATTGCGGATGTTTCTACAGTACTTTTCACAAAATACCTTTTTCTAGTACATTGATTTGATGTAGGTACCTACATACTCTTAGTGAGTGTTAGTGATGTAAATTTCATAGAACGACTCTATAAAATCAGCTCTTTTACATATAAAAACTCTTGGACTTAAAAGTAGGTGAGATCTTAATAATAAATTTTCAGCTCGGTAGGTTAAGGTTATTTTTTTTTTATTTTTGGCATAGGTATATCCTGCACATATAAATCGCTTATTTTATATTAGAAATCAAAAAAGTGATAGATATTCGTACAAATCGACAATAGTCGGACGAATAATATATTTTTATTCATACGATTACCGGATGACTAGCAACTAAATTATTTTACTCGTCCAATTGTTGGACGACTAAAATAATTTAGTCGTCCAACTAGCAGACGACTAGCATCAGCCTTTTAAAAAGGGTTTGTCATGAAAAAGTTTGAGTGGTACTTAATCACTTATTTTAATTTAAGTTAAATATTCTAATGCAATATGTTTCTAAACCATTACGTTGTTATTTGTTAATCATATAATTATTAGAAAGTCGTTATTTACGGTAGGTAACAGCCAAATTAGCGCCGCAAAATTTGCATTCGTAAATTCATTCAACACAAAGTTATAGAAAAAATATATATAGAAAGTTTATTTCACTCAACTTCAGTTTTACAATCAAGATCTTATTACAAACTATTTTGAGTTTTAACAAACGTAATAAACTTGAAAACAGCCTTCGGCGCGGAATTCCGCAAGTTCTACTTAAACTTATAATGACATTTAGATATTCTTGTCATTGGGCCGAGGGAGGCCAGAGCCGCGGAAATTATCTAAGAATACTTATGGATTTCCAACAATTTGACATGTAATTTGGGCGGACTCCGCTCTCAAAATCATTCAAGGGTGATATTGTCTGAAGAATAATATTATTAGGGCTCCGTTTTATTTCGCAGATTGAACCGAAAGTCGTTAGAGTGGGTATTTAATTTGAATGTTTTATCGATAAGAACGAATGCGGACTTTTTAGGGTTCCGTACCTCATAAGGTAAAAACGGAACCCTTATAGGATCACTTTGTTGTCCGTCTGTCTGTCTGTCTGTCTGTCTGTCTGTCTGTCTGTCTGTCTGTCTGTCAAGACCTTTTTTCTCAGGAACGCGTGGAGGTATCAAGCTGAAATTCATATCAAATACTCAAGTCTATGGTCTCTTGGAGCTGTGAAAAAATCAAACTTCTAAGTCAACGCGATCAAAAGATACTCCCGTTTATGCCGCAAATTTTCGACACTCGCAAGGGAATCAAAACCTACAGGGTACTTCCCGTGAACTCAGAATCTTGAAATTTGGTACGAAGCAACGTCTTATAACACAGATAAAGGAAAAATTGCGAAAAGCATAAATTTTTAGTTACATCATATAATAAAAATATTTTTAATAATTTTAAACTTATTACCCCTTTACTCATACACCGTTCCGTACAGGTTTGTACGGAACCCTCGGTGCGCGAGTCTGACTCGCACTTGTCCGAATTTTTTTCATTAAGCAAATTGTTCGCGTAAATCTTGTCAAACGCGGTCGGTAATGAGCGTTAAGGGCCTCTCTCAAAATCCTGAATCATGGGGCTATACAAACCTACCGTTTTATTGCGGAGTTTGTTAAAACAAGGACACTCCTAAACGGTTTATATGTCTGACGCCGCTCCTGTCGGGGTGTCGCGGTCGTTTATGACAACAGGCGTGATACATGTGCATACATACGTACGTCCAACTAACGTAGCTAAACTACAACATATTTACACCCCATTATGCGACCGAGCCGACTTCAGCGTACCTGACTCATGCACTAATACATATTAATGGTGTTGTTGACATTTTGTCTGTCTGAGGACGATGCCTTTAATCGTAACTTTGATAAATGGTAATTTTGCTTTCGTAGTCTGTCTGCGACTTATTTTTATTGCAATTTCGTCAAGTAAATAAATGTATCTGCTTATACTTAATATCACAATTTATACAACTTAGTAAACGTTCAGTTTAATGAATATTCTCGTCCACTCAGAAGTGCATAGAAGCTATATATAACTATAGACGAATGATATAACAGTGATCCGATTGCTGGTTGGAATTGATTTTACAAACATATAAAACGCTTGAACCTGTTCAACATGCAATATTAATTTAATTATAATGCATCCTCTATTAAATTCATTCTCAAATAATATTGCGGTCGTTATTGGAATTCAATACAAAAGAGTATTCTATATATTATACTTATAATATCATTATTATACTAATTGCCAAATTTTTGACTAACACAATATTTTAAACAAAATGAATAAGTATACATTTATTACTATCAAAACCTTTAAGTATCTCATAGACTAAGTTCGAACTGTAACTACTTAAAAATTACTGACTAAAATTATATTCTTGTTTAAGTCCTGCTGAAAAAGTTTTGCACGGAACTTTCTTTTTCCTATTAAGTTATGATATCTTCTCGAACGAATAAGTATTTAGAGCATACAATATGTATATGGATGAAATAAAGATAACATTAAAACCTTTGTGAACAGATTTTATATTATAAGCATAAAGTTCTATTAGTTCTTTTACGGTACTTAAACTAAACGAACACTATGATATCATTATTGTAATAAATAGTAGACTAGTGAGTAGTGACTCATCCTCATTCCCCTACGTAGGTACGTCTGTATACATTTCTCTGAGATAAGATATGTTCCAGTAAAAAGTATCTTAAATGTTGGTCATCAAAATTTGTTCAGTAATTTTTTCGTTGGGTGGTCTCAGAAAGACAGACGAGCAAACATTCTAAATGTAATGTATTCGGGCTATGATAATTACTATTGTAATAAGATTCCCAAAAAATATTTTATTCACAGATTCGACTATAAGCTAGAATTTTTTATATGTACCTACCTCTAGATATAACGTTTTTCACAATTCTTTGTTATAATAAAATATGACGCTACTATAAAGCACGCTAGCGTCCAATACAAATTTGTAGGACATTCGATAAGTTAAAATACAGTCGACAGTAGTTTTAAAAGCTTTTACCGCGTGACATCATTGCGCCGAAACTGCAATACTTCGCTTAAACGCGCCTGCATCGTTCCATCATACTTGTACCGTGAATCAATTCCCGGGTGCTTCCTAACAATGGACAAAGAACGGGAAAATACGATAAAATTCCCTTATTTTATATTGCATTGCCGTTTTTCTAAGAAATATATAAGTTTGTATCATAAGCAACATTCAATGTATCGTGCAATTCAAATTATTGTTATAAACATGAATTTGGCCGTAATAAAGGATTTACAAGCTAGTATGCCGCGAATGTGTTAGCAATGAATGCCAATATTCGACGGGAAATGTGAAAAGCGGGAAAATGACATTGCTGTCCGAGAACCGCCATTTTGTTTGAAACTGTGGACAGTTACCTACTCGCTTTGTTGCGAAAATATCTTTCAGGAAGTTTTTTTAGTCAATAAAATATTTAAACATATATGGATAGATATTTAAAAAGATTGATTGATGGTAGATTTTGTGTTAATAAGATATAACGTTGAGGGATAGATTGATGCATTGCCGGAAACAAATAGCATAAAAGACGCCAGTACCTAGTCTTATTGGGGTGTCGCCGAATTCTTGCTTATAAATCGGACAAAATTTTTACAAGTATAGGTACTAGTTATAATATGGTCATAGTGGTTATATTTTTTACACTATACCTACCTACGTACATGTCGTTGTTTTCAAAAACTATTTCACGTGCCTATTTATTTCGTTTTTTACTATTTTCTATACCTGTTACATTTAGACATTATTTAAAGTGCTTTATATAAATACTTACTTATTTATTTCTTCTATTCTTCTAAGCATTTATATATTTTATAAACGTATGTGTTTGTAAACAATATATAATATTACGTTTTTTTAAATTGTTACATTAAACATAACACTAGGTTTAAAACCGCTGAATTTGCGAAAGCGTTGTATTAGTTTTCATTAAGTGGTTTAGCAACTAATTGGTATCTGGATTAAGGCAAGCGTCGTCATAAACCTCGGCTTAGGAGATTACTGAGGATTCCGTCAAGTGTATAGAAATCGTTTTGTTTCGATTGATCGGTAAATGAATCCAGTTGAAAGACAGTTCACGAAGTCGTTCACTCGCGCTGTTTAAATAAATATCTCGAGATAAGAGGGAGCTTAAACGTTTCGGACACAAGAGTGCTGACAAATTTTGAAAAAAAATTGAAAAATCATATTACAGACCGTAAGATTTTAATCTAATGTTACAAGTCTTATTTTTTTTATAAGTTAAATTGATATAATTTTGAGTATTGATTGAGTAAGGCATTACTAGCGTAGTTATTTATTTAAATAATAATAATAAATTATATTTTTTATAATTTGTTTTAAATATATTATATTTACTATACTTTTAAATAAATAACTAAATATCAAGGGGATCGACCATTCCATGATGGCATCGACTGCTGGCCAAATTGGTTTACTGTTCTTATACATAGTATTTCGAGAACATCTTCTTTGTCTTATCAAAAAAATTTTTGTCTGACGTAGGAGTAGTCCAAGATCCCTGAGCCGCCCTACTTTACTTATTTTCTCAGTAACTAAATGTAAGAGATAAAGTACTTTAAGTATGTACTTTGAGTTTGGGCCCAAGGATGAATAAGAGGTTAATTTTTACTAATATATCTAATATCTTACTTTTACTAATAATATATAATATCTAATTTTAACTTTAGCACCACCCGTTGCTAAAGTTAAGTAAAAACAGTATATTCTTTTGTTAAAAATCAGTGCTGATTTTTACGTGTCTTTTAGAGTATAGGTATAGTTAAAAATAATAATAAATGCTGCTAGACACTTCCCGGACGCTTTAAGGCTCCCAAAAATATTGTAACTTTACTTATATGTAATAAACTAGCTGATACCCGTGACTTCGTCCGCGTTGCTTGAAATATTCAAAGTTTTCCGCATGCGCGCTACGCCGCCGCGCCGCTTGCCCCACTACTCCGCGAGAAGGAAACATACATCACTGAACACGCAGTGCATATACAAATCGTTGTTTCTTAAAACTTTAATAACTTTTTATTAAATGAAGATATCGCAATCATTTTTTTTTTGATAAGGGCCAAGTGTTTAAGAAATAAAACTTAGAAAGTTTCATTGAAATCTATCCAGTAGTTTTTCTGAGATGCGCGCACAACTGCAGACCTCTATCATTTTATTTATATAGATAATATTCAGGGTCACTATATACTAAAACTCTTTGTAAGCATTCGTATTAAGGTTTTTAATAGAATTTTTTATTACGTGTATTTACATTAAAACCTGAAAATATATCATTATGTGAAGTGATTAAAATTAAACTCATTAAATAATTTAAATAAACATAAGCACCAAATTATGTTATGTCGAATATTGCAATAGTTAGGTACCATTTAATGGGCATAAACTTGAACAATATATTGTATATAATTATAAGTAATTTGTTATGATATATTTATATACGTATTAGTTATATTGTTATTTATAAATAAGTACCTATGAATTGTGAAAAACATACGTCATTTTTGCTTTTAAACGCTTATGCATAGAGCAGGGGCTCTACTGTACTATATTCAATTCAAATGATTTGTTTTTGCATTTTCTTAAATAAAATAAAATAAATATGTAAATTCTCTATGTTTATTATTCATACTATATGTAACTAAATAATTTCTTTGAAAAATTTGTTCTAGATAGGTCCTCTCGCTGCTTCACGCTGATCGAATTGTAAGCCCGGAATCTTTACAGGCTCCTTTGAGAATACGAAAATAATGAACGAGCGAATGAATAAGAGAAAATCAATCAAGAAAAAGGATCATTAAAAACCAAGCAATGTTAACAAAAGTTGAAATTTATTATTGTTAAAGCTGTATCTACTTTCCAAAAATAAAGAAATTATTTCTCGGTTA
Source organism: Boloria selene (assembly GCA_905231865.2). Taxonomy (NCBI): domain Eukaryota; kingdom Metazoa; phylum Arthropoda; class Insecta; order Lepidoptera; family Nymphalidae; genus Boloria; species Boloria selene. The sequence goes on from HG993145.1 coordinate 3,158,293, forward strand.
GTTTCATTTAAAGCTTTTAACCTATAAATAAAATTGTATACAAAAAATAAATAATCGATCTCGTATATAATAGTTATTAGAGTGTTTTTACATCATTATACTCTGGTATCAAGAGCTTACGCTCCATTTCTCGCTGTTTCGCGTCGATTGGAATGCAGCGACGCAATCTTATAAGTTTCCCTTGCGAATATGAACGTAATAAACTCGGTATATCACCAAGCGGCGGGAGGCAGCTATAACCCATTGATAAGGGTGGTTATGAAGAATTAAATAACTTCCTTATAAAAACATAGCTTTTATGCGCAATAAGCCAAAGCCCAAACTGTATGAGTTTGAGCTTTATGACTTTAATTATAATGCTTATTGACATATTACACATATAATATACAAGCTTTTATGAATGTTATACTCGTACACTGTACTGTACTAATCAATATTGTTGTTCGGCTTCAAGGTTTTAGATATTAGTAAGTAAAAAAATGAATTATACTGAAATAAAAAAAATACAAATCTATGCTTAAAATAAAATTCTGAGTCGAAATTAAATATTTTTAAAAATAAACATTAAATATTTTTATAAAGTTTCGTTATTATCGGTACTGAATTCGATTCTATAGTTTTAGATAGAATTTTGTCTATCTGTCTGACAAATTTTGATACAATTATATCATTTAAATCCTTCAATGCATCTCTTATTTTATGCTTTATAATTCAATCAGGAAAAGGAGTCAGTAGAGACGTGGTTATTATGAAAATATGATTGCTAGCACCATTGCTAATTCAATACTTAGGGTGGTAAATTATCTTTTCGTTTTTATTTTACCTTTAACTAAAATCGTCAATTTTAATTGACTTCTACTTGTCGTATAGAAATCAATTGTATGTATATTGTATATATGTAGTTCTGATGACAAAACTATAACTATTAAGGCAAACTGATGATAAAGGAGGTGGATATTTAAAAGTATAGTAGTAAGTATAGCTCTACTTTGCGAGTTTGTTTAATACAAATTGTCATGGCGAAATGCAAAAGTTCTATGAAACATTTCAGATATCCCAGGTTCGAGCCCTGTCACCCATAAAAAATACTTGCACTCGTAATTTGTAGTGTTTAAATTTTAAATTTTGCATTTTTATATATGGTCGATTAAATTTAAAGAGAATCTTTGTAGTCTATTCATGAGAATGCTCTATACCTCTATACCCTATACTCGTAAGTTTATAGACGAAGCTACTAAAATCGATATTGTTTACTATTTCATATTAATCTCCATTCACTTTAAATCACTAGATCAGGTAAAGTAGTTTTTATAAGTTTTAAAACTGACACATCCTTTTATGAGACCGCCTATGTTTTAAATGGAGTAAAATGGGTATAATATTAGAGGGGCAGGCAATACCGTCAAAGAGGGCTTCAAATGCAATTATGATGAGGCAGTATGCGCCGCTCGGGGACAATCGCGACTGTCTGATGCATGTAATAGATAATTATTAATTTCGCTATATATATTTTTGTATAAATCTCATTTTATTATTGTATAAAATTAATTTATACTTTTAAATAAATTTTATTAGTGGTAACACTTCATTCAGATTTATAATCTAAGTAAGAATTTAAGATTTGACATTACGAACCGATACTATGTTATAAGGCTGTATGGACTAAAATCATTTGCCATTCCCTATTGGGGATAAATTTTAAAAACAACAACAACAACGACACGATGTTATAAATACCCCCTTGCCAGTTATGGCGACTCACTTTTTCTCTGGACGGCGGCTGAGCAGGACTAAGTTAAGTAATATGTATAGTGTATTTATTTGAATTTCAATTATTGCTATATAGTTCCATGTTATATAGATTTCTTTGTTATAATACATTATATTGAAGTTATTAAGTTATATCCTAACTATTTTGTGACTGTATTAATTATGTTAATTGTGTTAATATATAATAAACAATATGATAATGGTAAAATTGTCCCGCCGAGTTTCTTTCACCGGTTCTTCTCGGGTCAGAGGCTTATTCTTTCCGAACTGGTAATAAATATAAACTAATTATTTCAATTTCCTTTGTTTTATTACCTAATCCTAAATTTCTTGATTAACCTAATAATATATAAAGTAATAAAGTAGCAATAAATGTAGTTCCTTTTTAATATTAAAGTAAAAGAGGGTAGTTTGAAGCTTTTATCATCTCTATTATTTCCATCATTCTATCATCAGAAGTGGGATAGTGTCCAACGTTCTAATACATGTTATGCTTTCAGATCGATATTCCGCTCCCGGCTATGTAAGAAGTGTCCCGGTGCGGTGTTATGCTGCAGCAACATGGAGTCCAAAGGAATTCGCTGGAGCAGCACCGCGGTCTCAGACAAAGGAGGTAAGGCCCTAGAAGGGTCTGTATAACTGCGGGTAACTTGGAAACGGTCCTACGAACGACCGTTCATAGGAGAATCTAGGCTTAGAAATACAAGCTTTTAGGTTTACGACATTGTATTGCGAATATACAAAAAATATATTATGTAATAAGTAAATATATTATTTTCGAAAAGTTCCAATTAGTTGATTTAATGTGTGACAGAATAATACTTATGTTTAATTAGCATAACATCGTTTACTTGTAGTAATTACGATAAAACTATCACTGATTTAAATTTCTGTTTTATTTATTTCAAAAGAATAATCTAAGAAACTACCTTCAGAGCTAAGCGGTAGACATTGTAAGTCTTTTTCTAATTTTAACGTTGCTATAATCAAACTTATATATACTAGTAAGTATATAAGTCATCGCGCGGCGTAAGTTAAAATAAATCAAACGGTTTTTATAATTTTCTAATAAAATAAGAAAAAAATAGCGTAAGTTACTCCTTATAACATCGACTTTCTGTCGGCGGAAGTCTCATCAAAATCGGTCCAGTACTTTTTGTGTTAAGCGATAAAAGACAAACGGACCAGAATTTTAATACCTACAAATTATTGCTTGAGTAGCTAATGTAATCAATTTATTATAATATAAATATTGATATAACTTTTATAAATTTTAATAGTTAAAATTTATTAAATTATTAAATGAATTAATTTTGTTAAAATTTATACATATTTTTACTATTGCAGTTGGTTAGTTATTAATAACAATAATATTGTTTTAGTCGAATTAATCTATAATCATATCTTAATTTGCCATTTGTCAATTTATTTGGTTTTACTTGTCTCTAATTTATGCAACATATAGTATAACTAGAAACTTTGCTGGTTTGTGTTTTTGTAATATACGTATATAAAAATTCTGTGATAATACACTGTATGTTTCCCAAATATAAAAAAAAATAAAGTAATATAGATACACCATACGTTAATAATTGTTTTAAAGAATATTTCATGTGGGTACAGTTTTTACTAAGTTACTGTTTTATTATATTGTGTACTTACCTAGTAACCTACTGGTAGTGAAAAACTTTGCAAACATAGCATCACCAGGTAAACATTTATGTATTGAGCTATGAAATACTTTTTAATAATTAGTAATGAAATCTGCAATAGCCGCTTAAGTTCTCGTTAAGTAAAAGATCACCATTGAAAGTAAATTCTCTTTTGCTGGGCTTGTCCTCCTTATACAAAAAGGAAACTTATTTATATTATAATATATTTATTATAATAGTGTATACTGTATTTAAACTACAGAGCGGCATGTAAAACCCCCCAGACTTATTCATTTTCTTAGTAACCAAATGGCTAAAATATAGGATCAAGTAGCTTAACTATGTACTTTGAGTGTACCCGCTAGTGTCGGTCGACAGCTAGCGAGGCGAGCGAGGTACTTGGTGCTAAATGAAGTCAAAATAGTATACTGTCTTGATTTACTTATTTCTTGCTGGCTTCTACTCAGCGTTCCGAATCAATGATAGATTCAGACTGACATTAATTTAATTCTATGTTTTAAAAATAATTATAATTTAAAAGAACTTGATAATAGTTATAACTTGATGAAGAGACCCCCATGTAAATAGAGCATAGTTAGATTTGATTAATATTATATTTTTAGTTTGCCCACTGTTGCTTAACATTTCTTAAATAATTTATATTCTAAATACTTTATAACACAATATACATATTTTAATAATAGCAACACTACATAATATTATTTCATGAATATTAGAAAAAAAATTGTGATAATTATAATAATTATAGTAGCTAAAAATAAGTTAATATATTATAATCCAATTTTAAAAAGAGAAGTCGAATACACGAACGATATATGCTATTTTTTCCGTTTTATCTTTTAAAATCTTGGCTTTATTTGCTTTGGCCAAGTTAAGGAAAAACTCAATTTTTCGATATTGCTTAAAACGGACATTATAATAATTTGTAAAATGTAAATGTCCATATGAATAAATGCAGGATATAGAGAATTTTTCTTAAAAAAAAATTATTATCAATTTATTTACGAATTAATTGCTTTTGGTTTAGAGTATATTTTTGTATAATTTAAGCTCAATTATATTTTTGGATAACCTTAAAAATTAAAACGAAAATCTTTAATCAGTTATTTTTAATGGCAAATAAAAACCTCCTTAGATATAAAATATTTGAATATCTTCCTGACATAATATTTTAATAACCTGACATAATATGTTTTAAAGAATTCCTAATCTCTATAGATAAATTTAAATCATCGTTCTATCTATAATTATATTATGGCATCAAAGTGCAAGTTGTAAGACATTGGGCACTACTCTTATTCTGTATTTGTCTTATTGACGACTAAACATCAATATGCAGTATTTATATAATATAAAAGATCCGCTATAAAATAATAAGTATATTGTATACTTTTGGGATAATGAATAAATACTTTCCATCGTAAGGCAATGGATTGCGTTTCGAACAGTCGGCTTTGTTTTAGTTTAACATATTTAGTACCTATATCAACTGACAGTAGTACCAATTTAAATTATACCTATTGTCTGAACATTTATATTTCTTCATTTTTGTCGTGTCACGACACCTGATAGACAACATTATATATGTACCTACTTATAGTAAAAATTATGAAAGCCCTTTTATAATACATGTTTATTTACTTTGATACTCTGATGTCTCGGTTTAAATCGTAAAAGTTCGTGTTTTCATATAGAGTAGGTATATTCTAAAATCCTAAAATTTACTCGCATAAAACATTTAAATCTGTATAGTAAAATATTTTATTTATAGTTGGCGTTTCTATAATTTCTGATACTTTACATAGATTTAATACAGGTATTTAGTAATAAATTTCAACCTAAGCATAAAAACTTTATATTCTATAACACTTTAAATATACAGGGCCCAAAGTTCTATGAAAATTTGTTTTCTCCTTTAAAATTTAAGATGTTCAGAATTGAAATACATACATATATAAATAATTTTATAAGGTAGGTACTTATGTGCAATTTTAGATAGCTTGTAAATTGCTGGTAGGCACTGTCTGTAACAAGCATATAAACACCTGAGATGTAAAATACCTTAAAAGTCTCTTCCGTGACCATGATTGCTGCAAGGCAAATCCGCGACGAAATCCGAAATAGTTTTATTTGAAATGTATCTTCTTTAAAGATTATATTGAGTATTTGGGTAGACTCTTATTTCGCAGCGGCGTTAGGCATATAGTAGGTAAATCTAAAGCTTTGCTTTAATTAAATTATCTGTGCTTAATATGTAATATCAACCAAGTTCGACAAATTAGGGGTCCTTATGATTTTACTTCACGTAATGCTTGTATTAACTTAAGTTAACACAAAAGTAATTCTGCATAAAAAAAAACCCTTGTTATTTGTTCTGAACCTCTTAAAACCATAAATGCTTTAGAGTTGATATGTAATAAAAAAAATTCGCTAGTCGGTACACCCTCTTCATTTTTTACTGATGTCGGATACATTTTTGCTTTATACAATTTTAAGGTTGAACATAAAACTACCATTATATAATATTTATAGTTTTTATATAATCCTTTTGTATTTATATACCTATTTATATATTTTTCCCTCTTACTTCTTACTTCAGCCCTTTTAATGTCCCACTGCTGGGCACGGGCCTCCCTCCCTCCGAGGGGCATCAGGCCATATTCTCACCCCTTCCTACAGTTGGTGAATTTCAACACTTTAGACATATACTTATTTCTTTCACACTTTCTTGTTACGACACACCTACTCGTAGAAGTACTTAGTAATGGTTGAAGTTGTGTCCACATTTATTAATCTACTATTTGAAATAAGTCAGAATAACCGAACGAATTATGGAAGATAAAGCATTAATTAATCATAATAAAAAAATGTTCCAACATTTTAAAGTCAAGTCTTAAGTAAAAATGTAAGCCACATTTTGACATAGTTAAAGGAAACATTTAGGAAAATACATAAAGGATAATGAAGTTAATGTAGTTTCGTTAGTCAAGATTTTTCGGACTATTAACAATGATCGCTGTGCTCTGAAGGGTAGCTCCAGATAATTTAAGGTATATAATAACTGTCGCAAGTATGTGAAATGGATAGATGAAAATATTTCTTTTGAAAATTCTATTTGGAAATATGATGATGATGTAATAAAAGGTATTATATTCAGTAATTAGTTATTGGCACCTCCGCTGGTCGGCCTACCATTTGGTACCAATCATCTCACAGGCAGCGGGTGAATGTGACTGGTATGTCTATGTAGTTGGCAAGTGCTCGGGTATATTTTAGTTATCGGCACCTTCGCTGGTCGGCCTTCTATTTGGTACCAATTATCTCACAGGCAGCAGTTGAATGTGATTGGTATGTCTATGTAGTTGGCAAGTGCTCTCTGTAGTAAGCAGCGGTTAAATGAGACTTATGTCTATGCAAGTAGCTGCGATATAATGTGTAAAACATATGTGTATATATTATGTCAATAAGGATAATTCATGTTCTATTACAAATACAATATTGATTATTGCTGTACATGAGAACATTGTTTTTTGTTTTTGATATTATATAGTATCATTACCTTTATGTGTACGAAATGTATTGCTCTGTATAATTATAACTCTAGATTGTATATTTAAGCTTAGTGTTTTTTAATTGTGTTAATTATACACGACAATCATATGTGCAGTAGGAGTATAATATATATCGTAGTAGTACTTCGTGGACGAAGTACTGTCAGTATGGCCGTAATAGATAATTATTAATTTCGCTATATATATTTTTGTATAAATCTCATTTTATTATTGTATAAAATTAATTTATACTTTTAAATAAATTTTATTAGTGGTAACACTTCATTCAGATTTATAATCTAAGTAAGAATTTAAGATTTGACATTACGAACCGATACTATGTTATAAGGCTGTATGGACTAAAATCATTTGCCATTCCCTATTGGGGATAAATTTTAAAAACAACAACAACAACGACACGATGTTATAAATACCCCCTTGCCAGTTATGGCGACTCACTTTTTCTCTGGACGGCGGCTGAGCAGGACTAAGTTAAGTAATATGTATAGTGTATTTATTTGAATTTCAATTATTGCTATATAGTTCCATGTTATATAGATTTCTTTGTTATAATACATTATATTGAAGTTATTAAGTTATATCCTAACTATTTTGTGACTGTATTAATTATGTTAATTGTGTTAATATATAATAAACAATATGATAATGGTAAAATTGTCCCGCCGAGTTTCTTTCACCGGTTCTTCTCGGGTCAGAGGCTTATTCTTTCCGAACTGGTAATAAATATAAACTAATTATTTCAATTTCCTTTGTTTTATTACCTAATCCTAAATTTCTTGATTAACCTAATAATATATAAAGTAATAAAGTAGCAATAAATGTAGTTCCTTTTTAATATTAAAGTAAAAGAGGGTAGTTTGAAGCTTTTATCATCTCTATTATTTCCATCATTCTATCACATGCACCTATATTAAAGTGCACACATAAAGACTTTATATACCTAATTTAATTTGCTGTTTTCTAGCTGTATACATTAAATAACATGTAAGTACTATATTCTTTCTGCGTTACCTACTCTTAACGTATTTTATTTTGATACTTTTTAGAGACGAAAAAACAAAATTATAAAGTAATAAAAAAAGAAAGAATTGTCCACCTATTTAAAGTAGGTCGATACTTAATTAATACAAATAACTATTAAACGCTTAAAACTTAAAATTTAAACAGGGTTTCAAAAAACGTTGTAAGAAAAATCCTTTAACTAAGTACGAGTATGAGCAAAGACCTTTCTTTTCACAAAGGATTGAAATAAAAATGTGTGTATCACACAAAGTCGCTTCCCGCTGTCTGTCCCTATTATATACTTAGATCTTAAATACTACGCAACGAATTTTGATGAGATAAAGTGATTCAAGAGCAAGGTTTATATGTATAAAACACTAGCGGAACCCGTGGCTTCGCTCCCGCTAGGTCGCTAGATAGGGATGAAGCCGAGCGAAGCGAAGAGTGAGTCGCTAGTTAAAATATAAATTATAACTTAGATAATAATACAGATTTTAATATGATTATTATCTGATGATGCAAAATGATTGCCTAATAAAGAAAGGGTACTTACCTAAGAACCTTTAAAATTTGTGGCTTTAAATATAATATATTAAGTACCTACTAGCATTTTCCGCGGCTTTGCACGTGTTAAATAGACCGGAAACCAAATTCTTTCTGAGTCGTTTGGTATGGTACCTCAGCCTCAGGTTTTTGCAGCATTTTTCGTTGATGCTCCGCTCCTATTGGTCGCAGCGTGATGTACTATAGCCTTCCTCGTGAAACGGACTATCCAACACAAAAGAATTTTTCAAATCAAACCAGTAGTTCCTGAGATTACGCGTTCAACCAACCAAACAAACAAACAAAGAAACAAACAAATAAATAAATTCTTTAGCTTTATAATATTAGTAGGATAGATAATAGCAGGCTACAAAAACATGTAATATTAACAAAAACTGAATATAATTTAAATCGAAGTGTCTATCGACTGAGACTTTTTTGCTTCTTAAATGGCTCAAAGAGAAATCAATTTGTTTTTTAAGTTTTAACATACTCGTGAATGCAATTGCTGACGTTTCTGTAGTACTTTTTACAAAATACCATTTTCTTGTACATTGTTTTGATGTAGGTACATACTCTCAGGGAGTGTTAGTAACGTAAATTTCATAGGACGACTCTATAGAGCCAGCTCTTTTACATATAAAAATTCTTGGACTTATTAAAAGTGGGTGGCATCTAAATAATAAATTATCAGCTCGGTAGGTTAGGGTTATTTTTTTTTTATTTTTGGCATAGGTATATCCTGCACATAAAAATCGCTTATTTTATATTAGAAATCAAAGAAGTGATAGATATTCGTACAAACCGACAATAGTCGGACGAATAATATATTTTTTATTAATACGATTATCGGATGACTAGCAACAGCCTTTAAAATAATTTAGTCATCCAACAATTGTTGGACGACTAAATTATTTTACTCGTCCAACTAGCAGACGACTAGCATCAGCCATTTTAAATATGCCCATCCTGTCTATAAGCTACCTATTTAAGCTAAACAGATTAAATAGACTAAAGTACCTATTTAATAATAAAAAGTACTTTATTGTTTAATTGAAACCTAATTCAATAGTCAATTTAATCTACAAACCAATAGTCTTGTGATAGTTAAAGTGACGCTAACCTAAGATATTTCTTCCGTCAAATGGTCAGAAGGATATTTAAAGGGATAACTTTGATTCCACTATATTATTAGTTCTTGATCACATTTTAACTGACGCACATTGTGGCATATTTAAGTAGTAGTGCAGTACTAATTATTATCATGTATAGAAAATAGTGTTATTGAATATTAATGCACTAGTGACTAGTGCGTCATCGCAAAAGTCATTAAAAGCTCAGTCCTCCAAGATCCCAGTGGTACATACTCTCTCTCGTGAAGCGTTTCCAGACAGACCTCAGCCTTTATATCAATGATATACTTAAAGGAGAAATACATATTTTTAGAAATCCTTTAAAAGATTTTCTTAAAAATAAGTAGTCTCAGATTGAGAAACACTTTTTTAGTCTAATTTAACTTGAACTTAGATATTTAATTCAAATTAATAGTCTTCCAAATTACTGATCAAACTTATAAGGGCTAATGAACTCATTTATGAAAAAACTTCACACAAAAGTGCAACGTAAAACGTTTATATAGGTAAAATATTTATTATTTGATATAGGCTCATATATAAAAATTTGTATTAATTTTATCTGTGATAATAAGATATTACTGGGAGTAGGTATGTTTGTAATAGCTTTATTAATTAATATTTACTTTTATCATCAAACTGCCTATATAAAAATGACTTCAGTTTCCTACATTTACACAATTTGAAAGAGAAGGATAGGCTTTCTAAAGAAAATGACAAGGAAAATCAGAAGGTATTATGAGTAAATCCATCTTAACTGTGAGGCCACTCGCCGACGGTTGAGATTGAATAGACTCGTCATCTAATTTCAAGAATGGACTGTGTAATACACTAATATGTCAAGCAATGTTTTGTGTAGATTAATTGTATTAAAACTTCGTAATTATATATCATACCTATTTAAGAACCTAAATAATAATCCGTTTGTAATATAAAAATTACAGCGTCTTATCAAATTTCATCAAAATTACTCTATTAGTCATATCAGCTTTTACAAAATGTTACTTATGTGGTACATATGAAAGTTCGCAATAGTATGGTACATTGTAAGAAAAACATATTTTATAAAGTTTTTGTATGTAGCGTCTGGACCGATTTTTACAGAAATATACTTCTACTAGGGCGAACCTTAGCGAGGGTGACATGCTAGTTGCTACTTTAAAATACAATTTAACATTTATAATACAAGTAAGAAGCACACTATTTAATAATGCACAATGTACACTTAATATAAATAAATACACACAGCCCTACGTCCGTAGTTACATAAACCACATTCCCCGATCCTGAACGATGGTTTAGGGTGATACTTGGTTATTTCCCGAGGGCACTATAAACACAATGCCGGGTGGGGATTCCTAACGAATGCACTTCAAGAGCTACGTGCAATCAAACCAGCCCTGGTTTAGAGGGAACTTACTAGTACCTAGTACCTACTTAAGACTATTTTAAAGGAATGAAGAACGAAGAATATGTTTAAGTATTTATTCTACCATCTAACGAATTGTGAATTAAAATTGAGTTTTAGGGGATTCCTATCAATCCCTAATTGTATATTTGACATTTATTTTACTAAGTGGGAAAAACGTTTTCGCCCTAATCCCTTCAAAACGATAGTAAGAATTACCTCATGGATAAATAAAATGAGATGGAATCTACATCTTATTACTTAATTACACCTACTAAGAATTAAAAAAACACACGCCGCCTACCTACCGCAAAAAAATTAAAAAACAGAAGACGAGTTTCAAAAAGATAACTAATAGGTACGTAATGATGATCTTCTAAGCTTTTGATTCAGAAGAAGTCTATTCCTGCATTTATTCATCTTTGATATTAGGGAAAAATGTATTTAAATGTAAATAAAAATGTTTTAAGAAAGAATGTTGAATGATAGGTTAATTTATTATAATTAAAAAGGAATGTTTTCAACTAAAAAGCTTTAGTGTTCAAAGCAAGCCCACTTTTTGAAAAAAATATAAAAAAATGTCGCATTTATTCATTGCCAGCACTCACGATAAACAAGGTCTACTCGTAGTCGTACGTAATGAGTGAATTATGAGGTCAAGAGCAGATTCTCAGATTGGCATACATTTATAAAGTTAACTAAATATTTTTTTATTTCCTTTGATCATAATTTTATACAAATTGTATTATTCATAATTTTTTTATGAATCTAAAATACTGTATTGTAAGTATCATGAATATCTTCGAAATTATAACTGTAAAGTAAAAAAAGCGCTCGTGTGACACCTAATATTTTCTATTCTAGTATAAAGATTGCAGTTTTAATGCATCTCATTTTATTAAATTATTATTTTATTACAGCTACAAGAAAAGTGCTACGAAAAGCCACAGCTTAATAAAGTGATAGCCTATTGAAGCAGTATCCTCAGTCTTCTCTGAGGACGTTGACATAAAAAATATATTTCTGTCTGTCCCTTTCTCTCTCGCATCCACACTCTTCCGTTAATCGAAATCAAAGCTCGTCGGGATTGAAATGCACTGAAGTTGGCTCAACATCGTGAAGATAGCTAAGAGACAAGGAACGTTCCGAACATGTAATCATAGCGGTTGACTTTGCAGTATAATAAAAGATAAAAAAAATTAAACGTAATAAAATTACAAAAATAGTACAATTTCTTGTAATTATAAAATTACATTTAATTATATTATTTTAAGCTTAAAATACGTAGTGATTCTAATTATTATGAGGCTTGTTTCTAGGAAGTGACAGCTTTCAATCATAGAATGTAGCTGTGAGTAGAGCAAACGTTTTGAACATGCAGAGTGAATACTTCACAATCACGTATGAGCGGAACGTACCTGCATATGGCGGACGCTCAGTTTGTGTTTATGTCAATAAGAAACTGATTTTTGTTTTCGCGGGTGAAGATTAATTAAAATTATCAAACGATTATGTGCAAGTGGAACCTGTGAATTGTGTGTGTTTTATGTGATAATGTTTTACGTCACTGGACTTAAGAGTAACTTCATATCTTCTGTGGACTTATAAGGGTATGTAGTTTGTATGTTTCTTTATATATTTTGGAAAAGATGAATAAGTTTTACTGAAATTGTTCAGATATGAAAGGTTCATTTTGAGTTTAAGCTATTGTAACTTCAAAGATTGCATATACAACAAGGCTAAAGGCAAGAAAGGTCTTAGGTCGCTTGACCCTTTTCTCGTAGGTTATCGCCAGATGATAAGTTTTTGCGAATTACTAATTTTGTTGTTTTAGTTATAAACAATATATATACATGTAAGGATAACATGATGTTAACGCAATATTTGTCAGAATGCAATAAACAATTTCACTGTTTGTTATTAGTTTAAATCAAAGTAAACTTGAAGATTTTCGTTACCGTCTGACATTCTAAAGTTATAATTTGATTTATATCTTAGACCAAGAATTATAATTATTGTAAAGTGATTGTTACCAAAATTATTAAATCACTAAACTTAACTAAGTAATCATAGATTCATGTACAATCTTGTACATCTTGTTTCTTTACATTTTTGTTTTGGAATTAGTAATAGCTATGTATCATTATAAAAATAATGTATATATGCAGTAAAATATTAATTCTATATGGGTTATACCTATCCACCCAGTAATATAAAAGCTTAACTTACAACAGTTAATAAATGAATGGAGTCATAATTTATATCACTTATAAGAAAATAGAAATTATATATTTAAAATTAAATCTCTTTATATCTGATTTTTAATTTTTATAAAAAATATTATTTTATGTATTAAATTGAAGATTTCATAAAATTATATTTTTTTCTCTTAAATATCTCATATGTTTATATGATGTATATTTAATTAATATTCCACAAGTAAATTTTCTTCATTCTGAATCTTAATACTAGTATAATGATTGTAAAAATGTTAAAAAATATTAAAACCAGAACCATTCATCAACCTAGATGAACATTTGTCTATGAAAATAAACACCGATAAGCTTTTTATTTATACAAGGAAATGGAAGCTAAGATGCTGGCATGTTTATGAAACACATGTGTATCATATCTTTGTCCTATGATTCATGAGCCATATGTGGTCAGTGATTTATTATCTACTAAAGAATATTTAATTTTGAATTTGGAATCATTCCGGATATGGAATGTTTTAAAATTAGATAGATCACATTCTATATCAAAATATCAATTGAAAGATTACTATACGGAGACGGAGAAAACTGTAATAATTGTAAAATTTTAATCATATAGTGTAAATGTTGACTAAACGGCATTTCTTAACACCATTTATCAAAAAATTAAATTAAATTAATAATATAGAAAGATCTTCAAAAATAATAAATATGTAATACAAATATTTTATAAATTTAATTATCATTAAGTATTTTAATGAAATGTTTTTACAATAATTAATAGTGCTTGTTTCTTCCGAGCCAATATTTTGATGCTTTTTATTTAAAATTACTTATGTTAATGGTCAAATGGCAAAGTTATTTCAAGCAGAATTTACTATAATTTCTATAGTCATGTTGGCCCATGTCTAATGTGTATTCTCCTTTATACTAGATTTATAAAAATGCCACTATAAATGGACAATGCTTTCAATGTGACTTTACATGACCGAACACGGTCACAATGTTACATATTATGGAAACTCCAGTTATTAGTTAAATTAATGGGGTTTTATAACTAATATAAGCTTAGTTTTTTAAAGGTAGTAAAACTCATACTTGTAAATTAAAATATGTATGTATTTTTAAAGAATAACTGTTAAAAAGAAACCTAAAATGGAAAATTTTATCTCACTTAAATTAAAATGTATATAGGTACTTCTTATGTGAAAATGAATGTCTTATAATGCTGTGCTAGTCTAGTATTTTTGCTGCACCTTTTGATTTAAAACTACTTTGACCTTAATTCCCATGTAAGGAAATACATCTTAAGTGATATTAGAACCATGTCTTGAATTAACCAAGATAATTCAACTTAAAAAGTGGATAAATAATAGGTGCCTTTATATAATCTATACTAATATTATAAAGCTGAAGTGATTGTTTGTTTGTTTGATTGAACACACTAATCTCAGGAACTACAAGTCCCAATTAAAAAAATCTTTTTGTGTTGGATAGTCCGTTTATCGAGGAAGGCTATAGGATATATCAAATCAATGAAAAATGTTGCAAAAATGCGAGGTATTTGGTTCCAGCCTTAAAAACGCGCGCGAAGCCGCGGGAAAGGCCATGAAATTGAATTGAAATATCTACTATCTTACTACTGTAAATGCAAAAGTTCATATTATGTTAGTTACACCTTCACACTAGAATGGCTGGATCAGTCTGGATAAAGTTTTGGTATACTGATAGATTATGATCCGTAGTAAGTAGGGCACAAAACAAGTATTTGTATTACCTGGCTTCACCTGCAAGAAAAAGGAAAGAAAGGTTATTTATTCCAGTGCATATATATTATATATACATAATACGTATTATATATATTATACTTTGGCTTGCTCTGTAGCCTAAACGGCTTGATGGATTTTGGCTCGAGAGACGTCGTTAATATTTGTCTTAATTATGAAATATACACATACGCAACTATAACTAATAGTTGCGTATGTGTATATTTACGTACTCGTATATAGAAAACGTTCATAATATATTTTATGGTACTAACTATATAATACTATGATCCTAGCTCAACTTCTTTTATCGTTGTAGTTCGATTGCTAAGAAGTTAGGTTTCATATTTTTGGAAATAGTTTTTATGTCTAATTTCCTTCTTTTTGTGTCTTAAAATCTATTGATGTTAAAAAAATCATCTCGTAAATTAATAGTAAAACAATTTTAGTCATTCATAAATCTATCTACTTACGAGAATAACGGGCATATGAGAATCTGTTGCAGATAACATCTAAGACTATGTATAAAAATTATGAAATTTTAGTAGGTTATATCAGAGGCGTATTTACAGATTTGGCGCCCCGGGCCATTTAGTTTTGCCGCCCTATTAAGTGAAGATAAAGTATTTAAGAAAAACAAACCAAGTAATAGCTGTAAACCAAATAAAACTATGTGGTATCAAATAACAAATGAAAAAACAATCTTAAAAATGAATCATTTAACAGTGAAAAACTTAGTTAGGTTATTATTTACATTTTTTTACTTTTTTTTTCTATGTACAAATTGGAACAAGCATCGTCCCTAGCTGACCATCTCGTTAGGGATAAGCTTTTCAATGTTACATTTTTGGGTGCTGTCAAGAAATCGTGCAGTATCTTTGCGCGCTCCGTTGATGCTGTAAAAAATACGTACAGATTCTGCAACAACCCGAAAAACTTTGTACCTTCTAAGCAACATTCAGCTGCCGATGTGCCAATAAGGTTTAAGGAATGTGCTGCACAAGGCACGTATGTCGCATATTGACATTTTTGTTTTATCTTGGCCTGGAGACCATTGTACTGGCCAGACATATTTCTTGCATTATCATAGGATTGACCTCTGCAACTATTTATATCGATATTAAGATTTTTGAAAACCTCTATAACGCTTAACAGCATATCCCCTCCTTTGTGACCAGTATTAGGTATAAAGCATATGAATCTTTCAACTGGGTCTACATTGTCTTTAACAAATTGCAGAATTAATGACAGCTGATCGACATGCGTGTTGTTGGGGGTCGAATCTACGATAAAGGAATAGTACTTAGCCCTTTGAAGCTCTTCAAGTATCGTTGATGTGACTTTGGCTCCCATTATTTTAATAACTTTTTTATATATTGTAAAAGACATAAAAGACGTATTGCCTTTGCCAGGATTACCAAAATTTCGTATGTGTTTTGCCAGAAACGGGTCAAATTCAGCTATTGCTTCTAAAATCATCAAAAAAAAATCCGTTATTCGTACACTCAAATTTATCTGTCTTTCCACGGAATGACAGTCTACGCGTAGCTAGAGATTTAAAGGCGACAACTACTCTAAGCAAAACATTGCGCCAGAACTTCTTTTCATCCTCTAACTGCTCATACAATTTCGAATCAATTCGAGCTTCTAATTGTCCTCGTCGTTTTAATTTCAAAACGCAATTTTTGTGTAAGTCAGTAAAGTAAATTTAAAAACAAGTTCAAGTATTTATTTATTTTTTTTTTTATGGTAAAAAGGGGGCAAACGGGCAGGAGGCTCACCTGATGGGAAGTGATCACCTCCGCCCATGGACATCTGCAAGCCAGGCTTGCAGATGTCCATGGGCGTTGCCGGCGTTGCCGGCCTTTCAGAAAAGGGAGGGATGGAGGAGGGAGGGAAGTGGGACAGAGGGGGGAACGAAGGCGGAGGATGAAGGGAAGAGGGAGGGGGGAAGGAGAGTGGGCCTCCCGGACTCTCACTCACCGGACGAAACGCGACAGCATAGCTACCACTTCACGCCGGTCTTCTGTGAGAGAGTGGTACTAATGAACTATACGGGGCGTGCCGGCCCATTCGGTTGCTACCCGAAGGTAACAAGCATGGCACTACCACTTGAAATTAAAAAAAAGTAAATGTATGTTTGTATCAAGTCTTGGTATCGGTAAGTAAAACGTTGCAGAACGGTCGGGTGAAGTGTGTAAACTTAATAAAATGTAAAAACTTAATAAATTAAAATCTCTAAATGATTAGTGACATTGGTAAGGTTCTTTGATTATATACATGTCTAGAAACCACATTGAACCGTCCCGAACGGCTCAAAAAAAGTCTACTAAAATTGGTACACTCGCTTCTCACCTACGTCAGTGTCATTTGAGTCACTAGTGGATAACAAGCTCACGAAAAAAAAAATTATGCCGGATTGTGCTGTCAAATTGTGTCGAAATTATGTGGGAAAACCGTATAATAACACCAAGATCACTTTTCATTGATAAGTTATGTTATTTAATAGTAGTTTTTATATCCTCAGTAGTAAGTAAAATCATATTTTAATTATTACAAATTATAGGTATATTTCATTTTTTTTAAATAATTATTTTGTTTAATCTTTATCATATTAAATTATGGGAGAAAGAATTGGAGCAGGTATCCCTAAACACGCACACCTTGACAGTTTGACTACAATAAGTACACGAGCTGTACTCACACATATCACGTAAAGTGAGGACGTTTTCGGCGCGTCGTTTGTTTGCATTGCTCAATCTAGACATGTATATAATCTAAGGCTGGAAACCAAATTCTTTCCGATTCGCGCGATATGTTACCACGCAGAGCAACTGGCGTGCCTCCTTCCTCACCACCGCCGTCTTGCACGCGGTGATCATTATTTTGTTGCGAAGTTACATTAAAACTGCTATTTCGTAAGACATTTATTGAAATCAAATGATGCCAAGAGCAATTATGTTCAGAATTAAATACTTGGGATGAATAACTTCTTTATTTAATATCATATTTATAAAACACCTTTGCAAATGATGCGTTGTCTTATAAAAAATTTGATTACCATAAAAAAGGCTATAGCGAGTCAACCTTTAAAGATAGACATAATTATGCTATCGCAGACTTTTTTTGACATTTTAAAGAGGAACAATTTCGTCAAACATGATTTTTGCACATCTCCAACCGTTTACGCAGAAGAGATGACCAGGAGTGGCTTCGCCGCCCCCTCGTGGTCATCTCTTCTGTGCCTGCCGCCCCTAGAAGCCTGCCGCCCCGGGCCATGGCCCCCTTGGCCCTATGGTAAATACGCCCATGGGTTATATACTACTCCTATTAGAAAACATTCAACACTTTATTACTAACTTTTTATGGTCTAAAAAGTTAAGTTAACGAATTTATGAAGCGTCAAATAAGCGAAAAAGGAAACCAAAATGCATAAAAGTATAGGATAATGTCACACCCGCCGATTCATATATAAGTGGAGCATTAGCTTTCATATCCTCTTCCTTAAGTTGAGAGGACGCATTTACTTGGCGGTTGAGCTTGCTAGTTATTAATAGCTCTTATTAGTAGAATAAAATATCTAAAACAACGTAAATCAAGTTTTTTTATGGCCTATGTTAGAAAATTTGGAGGTACGTACTTCTATCGCTAATAGGTATAACTGATTATATAGGGATATATGACGACATAAATCAGTTATCCCTATAACTGATTTATGTCGTCATATAAGTGCTAGTTTTAGTGGTTCATTCTGGAATACGTAGAAATATTACAGATGGGCTACCATACACAGTAGTAGCGTAGGAATATAATATCTACCTACTTCTATTTAACAAGTTTTTACTTACTTAAAAAATTATATCGATCTCCAGTATAAAATTAAACAGCCATTATTAAGCAGAAACTCGAAAGAAGCGGGGGCTGATCGTTTGCAACAAAAAAGAGTTTGAACTGTAAACTCTCATTGTAAAGTTTTCCAAACTTTGCTCGTCCCGAATATTATTTCTTATACTATACTATAATAAAATATAAATTGATAGATTCTTCTTCGCTACCTTTAGAGTTCTATTAAATGCATAAAAATATAATAAATACCTATTTCATTTTAATATTTTATAAATAAAATAGAATATTTAATCACTAGCAAATCACCCTCGCATCGCTCGGGTTCGCGTTTAGGCGCATCCTGTCTTTAAAGTTTCTAGCACGAAAAAATGAAGGACTTTAATACAAACTTGAGAGAACTCTTAGACCTCCTTAATGCGGCCCTGTCGCAAAATCTGTTCTTAGCGGACGTCTGCTAACTATTAACAACCTTCCTGCCTTTCATCTTTATACGTCAAGCGGTTTCGTTATATGTAAACGACCTTTCGCTTTTATTTATTTAGATTTATTCAAATAATAATTGTTAATATATGAAAATCTATCAATATGTTAATAACATAGTTTTTGCCCTTCCTTCAGTCTAGTATAATCTATCTAGCGTTTAAGTCAATCTCTTGTCAGTTTATTAACAAACATAGTCCGTTACAAATCACTTTGAACTACTTTTATGTACGAATACAATATTATTAATTATGTAACACTTTGCAAGCTTTACCCTCTTGTTATGAAAATCGTGCGGCTTAATAAATAGAAATATTAATGTGTAGCTTTTGCATCATCTGTTTACTGGATATAATACACATGCATCTTTATATATCATTATTCATTATAAATTATAAAAACGCAATGACTTTTTTGCATACTTGCTGTAGGTTTTTTATTTTTAAACTATATAATTAAAATACTAACGATGTGGTATAATAATATTACGTAGTTCTTTTCTGAACCTTGTGGTCTAGGTAAATAATGGACACTAAAGATCGCTCTTTCGAAGGCCTTTAACGCTCTTAATGAGGATGTTTGGAAAAACTATCGAAATGTTGCGAATTAGTTCCATTGTTTTGTACAAACAAAGTGCTCCGTACAATGTATTTTAACCCAATTACCGGGGAGCTTATTAAACTGACTTCCGTTTATTATGTACATAGTTTGTCTGATGAAAATTTAGTTGCGTGGTTAAATTTAATAGTTCCTTGTTGTACGGTGACACAGCGGCTCGTTTATTATATAGGAACGTATGTGTTATCGCTTAGTCTCATTTGAGTGGCTGTTATCTGGTTAACTGACGTAAAATACTATCTCAAGTCGGTTTTGTTACTTAACAATCTAAATCGTTAAAATACCTGCATGCTATTATATGCCTACCTATGGTAAAACGTAAATTAATTTTAAAAATATAATCATCTGTAATACACATTTTACATAATATAATTACTAGTTAATAAAATTATAACTTAGGCTAATATTTACATTAAATATTTCGAGCAGAGCGAGGGCGTATCACTAGTCTTTTATAAAGAACAGAAAGTATACCCACTATCCAAAAAAGAAACAAAAATTAATTTTAAATGTTGATGTAGTTAATGAGGATTAATTACATATTCAAATTAACGGATTTGTTGAATAATGTAGTGACTCGTTAAAATGCACATATGGTAAAAAGACGTGTACAATTTACATAGATTCACTTTATGGTCTAAGAGCCGGTGAGAGATCGACCTTCACCGATCTGATAACCAGATGAGACATATTTTTTATCAAATATAATTTATAAACAAATATGTCTATAATTACTTGCCTATCTGAAAGTGCTCATGGCTATTTTTAATTAAATTAACTTTAATCGACTTTTTTTTCATCACTTTCATTCTTTTCATAACCAAATGAATTTTATTTCACTGTTAGTTTTTAACACACAGAATATGCCTCAGTAGGCTTGCCTACTCATTTTGTGTAGCTACCTGGCAAGCCGATGTGAACAGGTAAGTCAATATAGGTGACTCCATCGTTCTGCTAACTTATCGAAAGGTATATGAAATTTTAGATTATTTTATTACAAAATCAGTCATATAGACTTGCCTGCAAAAAATCATACTTAAAGCATTGTTGCCTAGCTAAAAATAGCCATGAGCACTTTCAGATAGGCAAGTAATTATAGGCATATTTGTTTATAAATTATATTCAATAAAAAATATGTCTCATCTGGTTATCAGATCGGTGAAGGTCGATCTTCCACGGTCTCCTCTACTATTACAGGTTTTTACAAAATTTACCTTGTACATAATATAATTTTTTTACTGCGCGATAACTTTCGCATTTAATTATTGTAAGTTGTATGACTTAACTGACAAGTTTATTTCTCTTCATGTACTTAATATAGGTATTTATTAAAGTTAACGTTTTAGTTGAGTTGGTTGAAGCTTGCAAGCAAATATGTAACCAGTGATAGTTGCGAAGCAAAGTTTCGTATTAGCATGAGCTTTAATACTAGTTAGCTGTCGCTCTTGATTTACTTTGTTATGTGGTGTACATAGAGAATTTGTGATGTTTTATCAGATAGTATATGCTGTTAAAATGCACAAGGTAGCATTTGTAAGCTTTTTAATTATAATTTTATAAAACAGGTTCTTCGGTGTAAAATATTATTCACAGACTTCAAAAAAGGAGGTTATTATATTCGTTGTTTTAATGTTAAATTAATAGACAACTAATTACGTTGGTTTTTGTGTATTAACATACCAGATGTTCGAGAAAATTATTCTGATGATGCTGCTATTAACATTTGTTTAGAAGTTCACTTTAACAGGGGCTAGATTCAAACATATGTAATTAGGTAGAGTTTTTTAAAAGTTTTAGAATCTGAAGTTTGTAAATGTGTCTGTGTAAACTTGTTGCGTCTACACGGTTTGTCAGGTTTGGTATGCCCAAGCGAAGCGAAGGCATGTCGCTAGTTTACCATATTCGCATGATGCATCATCATTACTCCAAGTAAAATAAATCAATTAAAGTGCGAATTAAACCTACCGAGTGTTTAATTTTGCTACGCATTTCAATGAAAGTTTTGAAGTAGAAAAGAAGTACCTAAGTATGTAAATCTAATACTATACTAGTATGTTAGTAAACGTTGTTATAATTAAATATATATGGTAATCGCTGTTCTTCCTCGGACATTGTTATGATATTACTTAATGTATGTATGATTACCGTTATCGTTCAAGTAGTATCACTAAAGCTCTAAGTTAAACTCACGGACGAGGAAGTTGCAACACGCGACTGTTTATTAAATTTCAATATTTTTGCCCAAGCTTTAAAGGCTTATGTTGTAATTGAAGGGAATGATTAAACAGCTTAATATGGTATTTAGACTTCAGTTTGGAAGTAATCCAATATACATATTTTTGTCGTCCTAAAATATTTTGTACGTTTTATATGACATTTTTCTTTGTTATGGATAGTATGATGGGATTTCCCTTGATTTATTGTTTGAAACCTTTTTGGACAATAAATGATAATATTACTATCCAAGCGAATAAAGATTTATTTTGTTACATGCACATTAGAAACATAAAATGTAGGTACGTAATATTTGTTTAATTGCGATAAACTCCTACCCTTTTTTTACTACTTACCTACTGCTTTAAAAAAAATATATTGTTTTTATTATAAAGCTAAATCAAACTTTAAAGCATCTGACAGCATTCAATAAATCGTTTTCATAAAGATTCCGAACACATGTTACCCTATTTACTATTATATCCGAGCTATTAGGAGACGTCACAAACAACTATCTAGCCGCTGAATCTAGCACATCTCGATTATCTTAGTTGGTTGGCCGGGAGAAGCAAACAAAGATAAACCGTATATTTATTACCCTTTGATCTTAAAGACTCCTTTTTTATGTAGGATCAAGTAATTAATTAAGGTTTTTATGATCATTTTTGTATGCACGTGATTACCGTGTGCAGGGAGCGATGCTTCGTTTATGTCTTACGTTTATAAAAGGCGAAAAGTAATCCAGTCAATATTCTTTAAGCAGCCAAACTAAAACCGTGAAATGATTTGATCTGAAAATGATTTAGTATTAAAATTCCTTTAAGGAATAACCTACCTATAGAATCATTTAATATTATTCTTTAAATATATTTAAGTGTCCATATAAATACTTAAATCTTCGGTGCACGAGTCCAACTGACACTTGATCGTTTTTTTAATTTAACTATTGATTCAGACATTGCTATTAAATTTTCTACAATGTCGCCACGTATGGTATTATTGCATTGGTACTTTGTGTGTGTCTGTTTGTTCCTTCTGTTAAGTGTAAGATTTTTTTCGTCCATTTAAGAATTTTTATTGATTAAATGAACGTTATATCAGCCGGGACGATACCACGATGTTCACGGAACACAGCTCAATAATACATTGCCCTAAAAAGAACAAAAAAGACTGTAGAATATATTAAATAAGTTAACGTTTTGGTATAATTCAGAATATTTTATACTTTAACTTTATTATGAAGAGCTATAATCTAAAATTATTCGCAAAAAGGTACTAATCTATCTTTCATTTAAGATTAAAATTACGTTGGATTTACGTATATTAGAAAGTCCACACGTGGATATTAACACAACTCGGTTTTCACAATTAGTTGTTTCGATATTTTCGATTAATAATCATCTTAATTGATTTTAAAAGTATGAGTTGTCTGTTAATATTGCATGCGTCTATTTATTGGCACGATTGATAATATTCTAGGTGGAATTATTGTGGCGGCTAAACATTGGTTGTAGTTAAATCAGGGAACTTGAGCTGTGAGGGTTGCTCCTAGTACTTTTGCGGAGGACGGGATCTCGGTAGGCCAGCCGTCGTCGTCCAGGCGTCCTGGTTGAGTGCGTAAGTGATCGTGCGGCGTCCCATTAAAACGGGGAATGTTCTTTATTGTCTAGAAAGTGAATTCTATTAAAAGCAAAGTGTTAGGAATACTTAATAGCAAAAATGATTTTAATTAATTTAAGTTATTAAAAGATATAACCTTAAACCAAATATACATAATATAATATATATAATAAACAATCACTGATAAACCGTATTTATTGGTAAACTATTTCAAATTTTGAACTAGAAAGACATTCCTAGCAAAGGTGCAAGTTAAAACAAAAACCACTATAGAATGACAATGACAAATTATGATGTTTAATTTAATTTTGGAGGGCTTGTTCTTTTTGTATCATGGGATTCGCTTAGGATTAATTACCAAAACTAACATGACACGAATGATTCACATTTCATTTTGGAAATTAATATGGCAAGGTGGTAATGAAGCTTTAAATGTTTAATAATTAATTATTTTTTAATTAATACATTTTATATATTTATGAGAGATACCGAAGAATATTTTAATGTAATTTTAATCTTAGTAGGTAAACCTTGTTAATTTTAACGGTTAACTTCTATAATTGTTACTTAATTTATGTAGATTAAAATTTGTTTCAATTTTATAATGTCAAATAATCGCGTAAACCTAAGAAAGTATTATTGTTTCAATATTCTTTACTATTTAATAAATAATAGTGTATTTTTTTTTAGTTTTCTAGCCATTGCACGTCGAATGCGCGACACGCGACAGCGCAAAAAAAAGTGTGCACAGTATGAACCGTAATAGTTGATTATATTTTACACATTTGTTACTAACTGATATGGGTTATCCTACCCATATACTGTTATAGTCCGGGAGGTAGTGTCAAATTTGACCGGAGCATTTTGGCATGACTTTTGTTTTTTTGTATAGTCAGTTGTTCCAACGCTTATTAATAAACAAATTGTCAGTTGGCCCAAAACCGGGGCATAAGATGAGAAAATGCCAGGAAACTTGATAGTAAAAAAATGTTCTTGGACTATTTTGGCAAAGATAAAAAAGTATAAATAATTAGTTTATGAATTGTAGATCTTAAAAAAAAGTGTCAGCTGTATCATGTACGTGACAAAATATGTTAGCTTATCATGTGAACATGTCAAAAAATCAGAAAACCTTGTAGCATTTTAGCAAAGCTGAAAATTGTATATATTGAAGATTATAATTCAATAATCATAATAATTTATGTCAGCTGGAATTTTAACGAGGCACAACCTGTTAGCTTGACTTTCAAAGTTTGGTTATTAGGTATATCAGATCATTATGGCATGGTTTTTGGTTTTTTGTATAGTCAGTTGTTCCATCGCTTATTAATAAATGAGGTATCAGTTTTATATTTATTCAATTTTTTTTTTTTCATCTACGTTAATATTTTCTCTAGCCCAAAAGCCCCGGAGTCGCGCCAGCTGACAATTATTTTTGTTCTCATACAAGTACTAACTATCAAAATAAGTTCATAGAGTCCATGCCAAAATCACCGTAAAAATTTGACACTACCTCCCGGACTATTATGGTTGTTTGTGTTTCTCCACTATTGTAAAACAAAAACACGCATCAAACTTTGCATACGTGCCTAATTCAAATGTATTTTTTGTACGCTAGATTGTTTACACCGTTTAGATCATTCTGAAATTGGTCAGATAGGTAATTGAAATGATGACATAAGTATGCAATCGCACGTAAACAGTCATCTCATCACTCATTTAATAAATGGCCATCATTCAAGTTTGAAACTGAAATTGAACCCGTAGTCTTCTTAAGTTTTTTTTAATAAATATTACATTAAAAGTTTTTATTGTTTTACTTGAGTTTCGTGTAAAAATTAAAGAAAGGTCAACTAAATAAAATACGAAATTTGCAAAAGTTCAAACAAAATTTAAATGTAAATTTTGTTAGAACTTACCCATTTTGTTTCAAAACAAAGCAATGTGGGAACTAATTAAAACATTTTTTTCCGGCGGGACATCTAAAGAGAAAAGTTTTTTAAAATATCAACACATTTTGTATATATGTAAGTATAATGTACGTCTGGATTTTTCAAATACACTCGTCTAACAGTGCCTGGGGGAATAGTATGGCGCCCACGTGAAATAGGGACCGGGGTGCCTTAAATCGACGCCGCTGAGGGAAGCCCTCGTACAATGTAGACAGAAGTGATTTTGCGTCAAGTTTTCATTTGCAGCCCTTTTTGTAGAGAAAAGCTCTGCCAAAATAATGACTTACAAGTGCGAGCGTGATTCTGACACGTTTTTTGTAACGCTCGTTTTGTTTCACAAGTAATAATGCATTAGCATAAAGGCTTTTTATATGTTAGACTAGCGAGTTACTCACGCTTCGCATGGGTTCGTCTGTAGGTTTTAATTTAAGTTTTGCGGTATCCTATTTTTTTTTAATTTATCTATACTTTTAAGTAAGGCTATAATTCTCCTAGTAACATCTGGTATTTGCTAGTGAAAATCCAGTCAAAAAAGTTCCAGCCGTTTCGGAGATTAGTCGGAACAAGCGGACAGATAAAGAAAAATTGTTTTTCTTATATATATTATGGTCTCTGACAGACATCAATTTTATTTAGCTATATACATATTAATAATATAAAACATACAAGTATTATTATTAATAAACGGATCAAATTTAAATCCATATTTCTGAATTCGTAAATTTGTTACTACAAAAATAATATATGTGTTTGTGGGTCTCAAAAACTCTTGTCACTGCATAATGCGTAGCTTTTGATTCGTACTATAACAAAGTAGGTATGTATGAAAAAATATTACCCAAAATATGAAATACAATCCCTTGTTGCTGGACCGTTATGTTCTCCTCACAAAAAACCAATTACAGAATTTTATTTGTTTACGCTCCACAATTAAGAACAGATTTTAATGAGCTTTTACCGTCAGCTAATTCTTTGTAAGGTCAGAAGGTCATTTTTGTCTTGTAAAGGTGAAAAAACTTTACAAACAATATTTATTTATTTATTTATAATATGAACCTTTTAAGATTTTGCCGCAGTTTAATTAAAATATAGTCAAACATATATTATAACCTAAAACTAGTTAATATGATATTAAATCTCTAACTAATCCGTCTCGTCTTGCCTCTTTAGATTAGACATCTTTTATCGCAATACAAATGGTCCTTTTCGTATCAATGTCCTTTAGAATTCTTTGTTGGCAACCAAAAGATATCGTCTAGTCTAACTCTCGTTAGGTTTTCAGAGGTTATTGACTCTTACAAACCTTTTTGTTATGCCATATGGATGCTCAGTCGGGCGCTGATTTTGTTCCATTTAGAGTTATGGTTATATATACTATATATATTGTATGGTTTGGAAATGTTTTGGTGTTTATAGTCTAAATTATGTAGCGTCATAGAACATGAAACCAAAAAAAATATTTTTTAAAGAATTTATAATATTTTAAAATATTCTACTAGGTACTGAAAGTAATAATTAACGAGCGACCGAAGCGTAAATATAAAATAGTCTCTTTTAAAGTCTGGCAAATATGCTTTCTTATGTCTGTTTCTTACGGATAATTAATACACATGACTGGAGAATAAAATCTGTAGGTTGTTTATTCATATTTGATGAATGAAAAAATCTAGACGTCATAATAATAATTTCTTCATACTTTAAGTTATTGTTGTAACTAAAATATTTTCAAAAAACAATAGCAAATAGGCCACCAACACTAGTTTATTATTTGCAAAATTCTAAATATATTTACTTATAGAAAAAGAATAACTGTGACCCATTTGCCAGATACACATATAAATAATGAAATGCATACATAGTACGTTTTACATGGTATCTTTTTAGGGTGTGTAAACAAACCTTTGATCAAAAACAAAAACGCCAACCAAGCTTTCCTGTGTAGTCCAGCTTTTGTTCTCGATGACAATGACGCTTGCCTTTGAGGGCTTTTTTATTCATGAAAATAATATGCATTTTTTTGTTTCAGACATTTAGTTACTAAAAGCGGGCTGAAAATGAATTCGAAAACCACACCCGTAAGTATTTAGTTATTAATCTTATCAATATAATAATTGGAATATTTAAAGTAATTATATTTTTAATTACTACTACTATACACATCATAACTATTTAATTTTTTGGCGCACAGTGCCATCTGTTGAGCTTTAAATACAATACGTAAGAGGATGCGAGCTAGTGTACTATTTGATTCATATAAACAGAGCTAGGTGGCGCTGTTATGTAAAATACACCAGCTTGGTACGTATTTCTTCAGTAGATGGCGTTTTTTCGTTACGAGTGTATTGTAAGGAACTTTTGAGGAACTATGACATTTTCTACGTACTTTGACCACTTCGTGGTAGAGGGCGCTAATATAGTACGAAATATTAATATTATTATATGCATTCTATTTTATATTCGTAGTATTCTTACATTTTTGTTGAATAAATAAAACATACATGTACATGTAGTTTAAATAAATTGCGTGTTTAAATTAAACTGTCTTTTAACAAATTTGTTATGAATTTTAGTTCTCGACATTTCGGATAGTTTACAGCAATCCCAGCAGAGAAAAAAATATATATCTTAGCGAAGAAATCCGTAAAGATGTCAAGTATTCATCTAATAAAAGTAAAGTAAAAAAATAAGTTACGATTATCAAATTATTTAAATTATTTTGCACTAAAATATGTATTGTAATAGAAAATGCGTCTTGGGAATTGCCGCAGTGATCAAATTTATCCAGTCTGAACTAAGTGCTTTGTTTCTGGAAAGAGATCTAAAATTAAAATGAATACATTATGTTTGCTATTGGAGAATTAACAGGAAGCTATAAAAATAATAAAATTTAAGCTTTGTCACTTGTTAACAATAGGGTCGCATTGATTCAAGCGTGAAAAGCCTATTGCCTTATCCATTGTTAGATTAATATACTTTACCCTGGTACAGTGCCATACAATAGCCGCGGATACTTCAAATCGTTCAACTACAAATAAATTGTGGTTAGAATTTTGAATATTCGTTTGAATCGATTCAAATTTCAAGCATACTATCGTTTTAATTAACTAGAGGTTAGTGTGCGTCTATGCACACTAGCACCAGCATGTTTAGTGAACGAATCTATGCGATAAACTGAAACTCTATATGTCTGCGAGCAACGCTTTGTCGTAAATTTAAGTACCGCGCGAGGAGCTCCGCCCCAAGCGAGTTGCACAGCGGCACACAGCACGCCTGTTCCGGATATTCAACGTTACAAATGGCTTTATTAAGACTAAATATTACAATTTCCCGGCAACTATTACGATAGTTGGAATTGCTAATGCGGCGACGAAGGAACCGAGTGAAAAGATGCGCTTTCATCCGTCCCGCCCGGCGTTACCGGTTTCCTGTTT
Source organism: Boloria selene (assembly GCA_905231865.2). Taxonomy (NCBI): domain Eukaryota; kingdom Metazoa; phylum Arthropoda; class Insecta; order Lepidoptera; family Nymphalidae; genus Boloria; species Boloria selene. The sequence continues at coordinate 3,187,534 of HG993145.1, forward strand.
TATGAACGACGAAATTGCAGTTTCACGCCGAGTTGCTAACTAAAGCGGGATGTTGTTCTTTATACTAATTTAAACTATTCGTTTTCGCGTCTGACAGCCCTGAGATTGCTCACTTCGGATAAAACGCTTAGAATTTTTCTCGTAGATAAAAAGTTACACTTATCATCGTAATCGCAAAGAAAAGGCAATAATAATATCTTGACGCGTTGTGAGATAGTCTGTTAGAAAAGGGGCCGCGTTTCACAACCACAAATTACTATGATTTAATATTGCTTAGTTATCTGCGGGTTGGTAATTTGTTAGCGCGCCTCTAGAGCCCACGTCGGACGCCATTGTTGCTCTGCCGCCGTCTTTTGTTCATCGCCTGCCCTCCACGATAAGATCTTGAGTTATAATGATTAGGATTCTTTGCCTACTTGAGCAAACTCACTTATTTTCCAATTATAGCTTATATTTTTCTAATAAAAATATTGGACAATTCATTGGTTTGTCATACAAAACATAATCTGTATATTAGCTTAATTATATTTGCTGATATTTTCTTAAAAATCTCTTAAAAAAAACAGTAATGAGCAGCTGGTTATTTATATGGGCATGGGGCAGCAATATAGTATATCTTCACTGAGGTAGTTTAAGTACATCGTTTGGCTTACTTTAATTAAAACATGCACGCATGCAGCCACAGCCGTCATTTGATTAACAAAACACATATGTCCAAGTAGCCGACTGCATTAATAAAAGTCGCCTTCATTCGTAAAGTCGATGGGGTTAATATATCAGTCGGCGTCACGCACTCGACACTTTCATTTCATATAGTGCCTGAATCGATAGTGGGTGGCTTTTTCAATTAGTGAAAACATTCAATTGTCATTGTGTTCATAGTGTAATTGCTGGTTTGTTATCCATCCATCTTGACCGGTGTAATGGTGGTCATCAGGGAAATGAATCGCTCTTCTGTCGATCAGCTTTGTTTATAGCGAAATTGCCTTTACTGTTAGTATTAGACGTATTGAGATGTAGTTTGTCGTACCTCGATTGGCATTGCCAATCTGTCTTTGGGCTACGTATGTATTATATACGTGATTACAGTAAACTATTATGGGTCTTAATTTTTTTGCGATCGCACAATTGTTGGAATAAAAGACTGTCTTCCTTGTCTTGCCTGGAATGAACAGGCTTTATTTTACGATGTTTACGATTTACTTTAGTTCAAGAATATGGCGTAGTCATTTCAAACTAACGCTTGTACGTTTATCATGAAGTGGTTTGTACTACAATCATAAATTTAACAATTTTCAAAAAAGTCGCACCTTTATTTCATTTATTGTAAAATGAAATAGACACTACAATTTTTTCAATTAAAACTAAAATTATTTATAGGTCCAATGTTAATAATGATATTAAACGTGCTGTATGGCTATAAAACACATTCTATATTAGAAATAGTTTTGAAAGGGTTCCGTTTTATAATGTAAAATTTATCAATTTTCTTAAGCTACGATTAATAAATATCTTAGAAAGATTGCGGCGGCTAGGAATGCTGTGCAGACTTTCAGTTTGCGTGCCACACCCCATTCATTTGCCGTCGAGTGCTTCCGCGCATTTATCAATCTACTTCGCTCTAGATCTATAGATTTTATGTGCAATGTATTAATTTTCACTTTACTTTGTTAAGTTCACTTTACTTTGTTAAGTTCTCTTTACTACAAGAGTACAAGACATCTACAATACTTTTCTTAAGATTTTTGTTAATTTTATTATAAAATTGTGTAAATTTAGGTACATGGGATTATCCTAAGCTAGAAGCTTTAGAACAATACAAGGGTTTGACTGGTATTTAACATCAAGCTTTTGTAAATTAACTACTAAGTTACGAATCGATGATTTGCTTCGTACGGGAATGACCTGGCGGTATCCGTTGTAGTCGGCAGTGGATTGAGCTACTCGTAATAAATTTCTATGAAATAAGTTCAGGTGATATTATAATTTTTTTATGTATATAATTACTGATATAACCGTAATAATATATGACCATTAAATATGTCATTTCAATTAAGCTACCGGGGCCAATTTAATCAAAGCCTTAATTGTTTTATAATGTATGGAAGGTTTAATATAATGCTACAAACTATCGTTTTAAATTAATTATAATGAAACTAGTGACATAACCAAACTTCGCTCTAGTAGATATTATATTGGTTTCAACTGAATAGTATCGATATTTTAGGAACTATTTTTTTCCGCAGTAAAAACTATCTTGTTCGTTAAGCTTGATAACCAGCTAATAGAACGTACCGAGGTTCATCAATATCTGCCCATTGGTTTTCACATTGACGAGACCAGTAGCCCAGTTGCAGTGGTTGCGGTTGGTTGGACCAACGGAGAGAAGCGGGTTTAAGTTTACAGTTTCGACTCAGAATATTATTATACATATTGATATTTTTTTAAATTATTTCACTTTTTTCATAGGAAATCTCTGATAGTACATTGACAATGTAGAGTCATTGTTAAAACAGGAGACGTCAGAGCGGAATTTGAATGTATGTTTTTGTTGTAAATTACCCGCAGCGCATTGAATATTCCAGCGTCACACTGAAAACACCGAGTATGCATGCATACGCTGCAATAATCACATACTAGGAAACAAGATTTGGCGTCATTCCGCCGTTTAGGTTATCATAATGTTTATCGCAGCTGTATTTAAATGCTACATTTCTAGTTCCTATTTTGTGAAATTCGAGTTCCTTACTTAAATAATCATTATATAAACCTACATATCATATACCTTTATGAATATTATAATATATGGTTAAAATAACAGAGTCTACAATAATTGCGCGTTTGCTATGAATAGTCTGTATAAATTCATGCCAATTTGTTTTTGTTAAAGTTTATATTGCGTTAATGATGTTTTTATTTGATGGCTGCGGCACTTAGTTCTGCTAAATTAAGGTGTTTGTTCTACTGAGCCTTTTATACTGAAGTCATAGGTCCTTTTTCTTGTGTTTTTATACACCTTTTTCCTTATTGAACACATTATATCTGTCTGTCATTAAATATGTTTTTATATGTAATAACTTATATACTTTAGTATAGTATTCGGTATTCAAAATAAACTTAAATATTATTGAAATATTCTTTAATTTTATTTGTATACCTAATTTTAATTTTTTTTTTTTAATTAAAGTTTAAATATTGGCGTGATTATTCATTATTAATCATGTCATACTGTAGTATTCATATAAGTAGTCATAGACTATAATATTAGTATAAAATGTATTTAATTTATACAAACTTCAATTGACATCTCTTAGATGTTTTTCATTTCTAGGAGTCTGTAAATTTTTTTACTAGTTAACTCTAACTTTACTTGTCAATTTGCTCTTGTTAATAATGTTACAGTCTTTCACGATATAAAGCATAATACGAAAGTCTTATACTAAATAGAGTATTGACGATACACATATTTAGTAAGTATATAAGCATTAAACAAATTTAGATTATAAATGAAACTATCTTTTCGGATTTTGTCGCGGATTTATTATGATTTAAAAAAAAAATAAAGTTAATTTAAAACCTTAAATGTATTTGTCTATTCGTAAATAACAATTATTACTCATTAACTTCGCCCAAATTTGAATAATTGAAAGCTGATACTTCAGTACGGTAAACCAAATGGCCCAACTAATTGTTTCTCAAATGTTTCAATGTTTAATTATTTCACTTAATAATACCTGTACTTACACCGTGATGTTAAATTTGTTAGCGAAAGTAATTTATATTAATAAAGTTTAAAGATTAATGCATCATAAGCTCATGATATCTTGTCGAGTAAACATACATATAAACAACATATAAAGTACCTACATTTGATTTTAAAAGTTAGTAAATAAAGGTATTAGTAATTTTACTATGCTTCCCAAAAATAATTAAAACAGTGTAAAAATATTTCACAGTAATTATCCATTCAATTCCGAGCTAAGTTTACCATCTTTTCTTTACAAAACCATTAATCAATTCTTGATTTTGTTGGCCCAGTGAACCTTACACGCGGTCAGATTTGTTCTCATTCATCCAGTGGCTCTTGTCTGTGGTTATTTCGACCGCACAGTATCTTTAAGATGCGGCACTCTGAAAGAGACATCCTCATTATACAATCTGTGTGAGCGAAGGGACCAGAAAATGTTAGTTTGTCCTTTGATCGTTGACGCGAATCGGAGGGTTGCGATTTGAATGTACCCGACAAAAAACAGCAACAATGTTTATTCACTGAAGCCACCGGTTCACTAAATTTATTTGGAGTAGTAATATGATGCGATTTTATAGTCAGTTCTTTTAAATAAAGATTCGTTTATTTTTTATAGCTATCCATCATGTTGGATAAAAAAATGGAGGAATATATAAATACGTAATAGGTTAATTGTTTAGTGCAATGAAATTGCACTTCTATTTCTGAATGAAAAAGATTACCGAAATGGTAGATTTAGCCAGATTTGCGGGTAACCGTGTGACCACTGACGCGGCGTTCTGTACGTATCGTACATAATATTCGAACAAGCCTCATTTATTTTGAGCCTTAAAGCGTCTGCCGTGTTGGTAGCGCCAATTTAATTACCTACTGGGGTTACAGGACTTAATTTCCGTCGTGAAATCTCAAGATCTCTCACTCAAGTTGTCGCATATTAAGTTCCTTAATCGCCCCGACTAATTATCTTCAGAGGAAATGATAATATAACAATATTAAACATACTTATAATACAGTTGTATATCATTACACACTTAATTAAATGCTGTAGATATAAATTGGCCTCGTTTTGTTTTTATTATGCCTCAACTATTACGCCTACGCTTCCCTCAAAGTATAGTCCCACGCAATTTTTGTAGCTAATTTTTATCTTGCTGATGTTTTAGATATTCTTCTATTACATTCTTTAATACTGGAAGACAAATTTCATTTTGTTTTGCAATTATTTAAAATTGCGATTATTTTGTGCGTAAAAAATTCATTACAAGTTATGTCAAAAGTTTTTATTAAAGGGCAAGTTTTAACTCCATGTTACTTCATTCTACACGGAGTAGTAATTAGATTACTTTCTTAAAATGTTTTTTTACTTGTAAGTAAATATTATAGTGATACAAACTATAGTAGATTTTTTAACACAATATATTGTAATCACTAGAAGTAATTAAATAAAAAAATGCTCCTTTAGGACTGCTATCTATTATCCAATATTGATTGCAGCAACATTTATTGAGACCCGGCTCACTAATACGAGTATATTACCTATATATTATGTAGGTTTTACGTTAATTCCAAGTAGTTAGCCGGGTTTATGTGTCAATAACTCATAATAATCCGACTTTCATAGTAAATTTTAATATCTATCGCCCGATGTTATCTTAGTGTCTGTTACCAATGAGATACGATACAAGGGTCAATTCTCATTTAATATTCTGCGTTCGCCCCGGTAATGGAATATCGTTGTGAGCCCGACGCCCGTTGCGATCGATGTATATTTTATATTCGTAAATTGCACGAAATGATAGCGTAACCCTTGTCAAGCCACTAAAATCCAACGTATGCATTGCGCTACGCTTAAAATCACTGCTGCTGGTATTTCAACTCTCACTTTATGGACTTTTTTGTGTAGGTACTATCTACTGTCACTTCAGTCCATACAAATTTATATGTACGTTTCTATTATTAATCATACTGTCGTTTTTCCTTTATGTGTCAGCTGAGTGTTATATGAAATTAAAAAGTTATAATATAATTAATCTACATAGGAAAAATAATTTCAGTAATTGTTTTAAAAATTAAATTTAAAACGAATTATACGTTATGTTAATTGTCGAAAATGTCTTATTTAAAAACAATTTACAATTAAAAACGTGGAGAGTTTTAGGACGAATAATTTGAGTTAATTAATCTAATTGCAGTCCGTCAGTGTTACTATTCGACTTATTTTGAGATACTAAACAGTAACAGTTTTGATTAAGACTATATATTATGTATATAATATATACATATATTACATTTATATTCAAAAAGCCCTAAACTACACGAAATTAATTACATTCGTTGAAATTTGAGTTTAGGTTTTTGCACATGCACCTTTTTGCACTTTTGAACGGCTTACTTTATTTTAATAAGAGATGCAGAAGAGCGACTTTATTTTTATAGACATTCACAGATATTTTACGGTTTGTCAGCCACTGAAATAAATGTTAAGGTTAATTAGTCCGAAAAAAAATAATAATCAATTGTCTAAATTCAATAGCGTGGTTAAAAGTTCAAACATTGCACGCAAGACAGAGGTTGACCTAAAATATTAAATGCTCACCGATCTGGCATAATGTACCTACTTTAAATATGAACGAGATTTATATATTTAAATATGAAGTAAAAAAAATATATTGAGTATTCATAACACTTTATTACTTGATAGATCTATATATTTTACACTGCTACGTTATCTAGTTATTGTTTTTAATATGCACAGAGCAGGTGACTATAGATTGTCAATTCCGTGATAATATGTATATGAATTGTTGATCGTTGTTGAAATAATGAAAATATGATTTGCCAACTAGACATTTAAATTATATTTAATGAGATATTCAGAGAGCTGCATAATTCTTTTATTAAATTACTTCTATACTATAAGGAATTATTGATTTAGTAAATCTTGAACACTACAAAGTAAATTTATTGCTTAATTTTAATAGAATATAATCGTACATTTTATACTCCATCGACACTTTGGCTAAAAGAATTATTCCCTTACGGAGCTTAATATAAATAATGCGCAAAACACGACTCGACAGGCGCCTGCTGAGCTCTTATTTTATACTTATTGAGCCACCATTTTTATCTACCCATAAAACGCAATAATGCAGGACGCTTTTAAAATTATATGCAGTGCCGGAGGTGGGTTTTATCCGAAGAATATTCTTTCACTAAACACGTACAATGTAGCTTCGCTTCACACAAAGTTTAAGCTTACGCCGTCAGCGGGGCATTTTAATGATAAACCAAAAGTTTTTTTCCTTTTTTATCCAAGCATAGTTTGCTGTTAGAGTAAGTGTACAAATAGGTCAATTCAGATCAACTCTTTTCACTTAGAGCACCATTTAAAGTTTTAACTAAAACAGAAATTAAGAACTGAGTGGATAAATTTAATAGCCATACTTAATGATACCTAATGCACCTATCTTAAAGACGTAGATAAGTATAGAAAATCCTTTCCGCTTATTTTCAGGGTAAAAATAGAGTTAAATCAGAGGCGTTAACACGTCGCTCAGGCTGGGATTGCAGTGAAATTGTTCCGCCGTTATGTAGGGTGTTTAAGCGTTTTTACTCGGTGTGCTAATGGACGCGGACTTTACTCCGTTGTGCGCTTGTTTAGTATTAATTGCGCCTTTAGTCGCTTACAGCTGCTGTCTCGCCAGTTAGGGGATGCTATTGTGGTTATGGTGCGAGTGGGACATCCTTTTAGCCCCTTAACGGTGTAGAAGAACAGTACAAATTAGACCGTCCATTCTTTTTTGTTTCTTGATAAAAGACACGTTATCCTTCTTTTTAGTGGCGGATTCGTATTGAGCAGTTAAAGACTTAATTTTTTAATACTTTTTTAATAGTATGTAGATAAGATTGATGAGTACACAATATAAATAGCCGCAATGCCTATCTGTAATATTTATCTACCAATTATAGTCCACTTGAAATCAGTCTTACGAAGATTAGCGTACATACACAATGTTTAATGGTTAATAGAATTTTTACTGGTTGTATTTTGAACCACTTTATTTTATAATATATTTTAATTTTTAAGTAGAGATTAACAAGTGACAGAGTCGTATTCTAGATTGTATTGTAGTATGGGTATCTATTTTAATTTAAAAGCAAGATGTAGTAAAGAAAATGCATTCAAACGAAACAATTTTATTAAAAAAATAGTTATAATAACAAAGCAAAATGAAACCCGACGCATTAGTTACTTTTGGATGAAAGTTTGTTCTTAATCCGCATTTGCTTATGGTTTTTAGCATTCTTTTTTGCGACGAAATAATGTTATTTATCGTCGCTATACTGGAATCTGCAGCGAAACTGTTTATTCCAAGTTTTTAATTAAATTATTCACTTGTTAATTGTTGCAGTACTCTGATAGTGCTTTGCTTTAAATTTAATATAGTTCTGATTTACATTTGGGCATTGAAGGAGTGGTTATAGCTGTAAATTTTGTTTTAAGCTCTAAGGTAGTAACATGTTTATTTATTTGTTGTAAGGTGTTGATCATGAATGCCTACATAAAATCACTGAGCCTTAAAAACAAAAAAAATTAACAGTCCAGATGTTTTATTTAAAAAGTGCTTACGAAAGACAAAAAAATACTTAAGATACTAAAAATAAAAGATTTTTGTCGTCTCAATGTCTTAACCTATATCGAGATCTATTTCCAACAAAGAATTAATTAAAAACACCCACTTAACGCTTACTAAAAACGTAATCGTCCCATGCCCAAAACAGACATTTTTATTGTAATAAAATGTACACAAGTATATGGGATAATCTTTGAGGCAATTATAACACAAAGTCCTTTCTTTGAATTTGTTTATAATGACAGTTGGTATTGCAGAGCATACACAAAAAACTTTTTTGAAATATGCTGGAATAAATTTGTAAGATAATATATTCTTATGTTAACATAATATGAAAACTGAGGAGAACGTAAATACGCACACTTTGAAGAAATGAACACCACTACCCTTTAAGTGAGTAATATTCGCTTCACATAGGCGTATCATATTTTCCGTCACACGTCATATAAATTTCACATTTCTTTGGCTATGTTATTGATATCGACAAGCTCTTGACATCAGAGTGTAGTGCCATGTATAGCTCATAACATATTCGAATTCAAGAGATATCAACTGCTTAAACCACGTCTGCTGTTAGATAAACCTTACTAATCTCATTATGAATAATCAATGCGAAAGTTTGGACTTTTGATGGATGTTTGTTACTCAATCGAGCCAGAATTGATCTGAATGAAACTTAGCACAGGGATAGTTCGGAATAGCACGTAGGTTACTTTTAACGCGGAAAAATTAACTTTAGATTTTTATTGTATTCCACTCAGGGCGAACACTAGCTAAGCTTTTTTTCCTAGGTACTAGGTACCTACTACTAGGTATAATTGATAATTTAAATAAAATCCCGGTAGGTGTTAGATTATATTTTTTTGACTTTAAAATGGCTTGACTAATTTTACTTAATATTTCACGTGTACCAATAGGCACATGGGCAGTTCTTGTTATGTATTTGGTCCTGGTAGATATCGCAGATGACGAGATCCAGTTTTTTTTAATTTTCGATCAAACGTGACCCACACTACAATTAATCATTATATTATTTAATATATAATATGCCAAAATAGTTAAAAATACCCGTAGTTAGCTTTAACATATCCGTAGTAAGCTATAATATACGACTTAGACCCATGAAAACGTTAATAGGAATAAAATGCTCATGTGCCAATCCCTACCTTTACGTGTAATTTATACCTTTAAGTCCAAGAGTGAGCTTGCCGTGTACGAAACTTGTTGAGCGAAATAAAAACAAACTGCCGGCAGGAGGTTGTCACGATAGAATAATATACATTAACCGTACCCGGGGTTATTTATTAAGCTGTGTGGGTAATAGACAACAGTCGCGTAATGGTGCCCGAGGAAAAACAAAATGGGCGACGAAGTCTGGACACCTGTCGCCCTTACGGATGTTACTTAGCTTGGAAAGAAGAATTTTTTGAGGCTTTATAAAGTACATTTGTCAACTGTAACGCGAGCGGTGGATTTATTTGAAAGATTCATGATATTGTATAATGTAAGATGCGTTCTTTGAAGAGAATAACTTTATATAAATGGAACATTTATCATGTGTGATTTTCTTCGCCTTATATTATTATAGCTACTTGGTTAATATTTTTAATACACTACGAGTACATGTATTGTATTTTATATGTATGTATATGTATTTATTTAAGTGTAAACGAAGCAACACTGTCAACTTTTTTATAAAATTTTTATTTTTATTAGTATTTAGGACTCTAAAGTGGAAATAATTGCTATTCGTAAATAAAATAACTATTCATTTAGGCAAGGAGCTGTATACTTTCCCCTACTTTACATATTTTTGTTTCATTATCACTAAGATTATCCACAATCAGTGCATCATATAATTATTGTACCAAAATGTACCTATACATAAATATACGACTATATACAAAACCATTTTCTATTCCTTCCATTCTCATACTTACTCCTTCGGGACGGCAATCCGACACGACTGGTGAGAGATCAGACTAATGTTATAAGAAGCAAAGTTTATGAGTTTGGACAATTCTGAAAATTCCATCTTCCATTAATATTACCTACATTATCTTTGAGTAATAGGCTGCTTTTATCTTTGTATATCAAATGGTTCCCGAGGGATATAAATATATATCAAAAAGTTACTGAATAACGCACAGAGTGTAGTAAGGCTTGAACAAAGAGAGTATGGGTCGAAGAGTATACAAATGTAAGTTCATTATAAATGTGTCCTGTCCACTGAATGCAAGTATTTTTATGAACGGGCTAATTTCACTGGTCTCTTAGATTTAAGTTTAATAATATTATCATTAAACTATTTAGTCTACTCTCTAAAGGAATCTTTGTTTCTAATAATTTTTAAGAATTTTACGACATTTGTAAACAATGATGGTAAAATCAGTGCATGAAAAGTAATGTTTTTTTTACTCGTCAACGCAATAAAATAATAAAAAATGGTGAACTGACCTAGCAAGGATAAAGCGCAAATCGCCACCTACACTCTGTGTGGTTCATTATTGACACTCTACTGTCTATCAACCCCACAAAGAAAAGGAAGACGGGAAATATCATTTTATATAATTATTATTTACTTTACCCTTCACCCTAATCCTCTTTCTTCCTTATAAATATTAATTCATACCTAACACCCCTTTACGACCTTTATTGCATTTTCAAAATGTTTCTTGTTTTACTGTGGTTGTTACTGTAAAGTAACATAGAATGGTAACGTTGTATTAAGACCGGTTAATGTTTATGGAACGTCATACTGAAGAAGTGGATACTACAAAGTAATTGCTGTCGAAAAGGCAATTAACATTGAAAGTTTCTAACATGAACGGATAACTTTCAACTAATTAATACAATGTCGATTTGAAGTGTCGTTTGACACGCAACTTTATCGCTTGAGACGAAATGACAAAATACATGGAGTACAATTAAAAAAAATAATTAAGGTACTCTGTAATGGAAATATGGAGAAGTTTTCATTATAGATAATAATTTAAAAAATAAATTATAAGATACACAAGAATTGGCTATGAATAAATGTTTAATAGATAACTATGTGTATAATAATTGTATGCCATTTTTGATGCTTACAGAAAGTAACTTACTTGAAGTTACTTAATCAATAAACTTTTTTTTTAAATAAAAGTAATATTCGATTAAGTAGCAGAGCCAAATTTCCTAGCATTTAATCCATAAGTACCAACAAGGATTCCGCCAGACAGTTTATACGGATCCGGACGGAATAGATGCAGAGTTCCATGATTGATTTGTTATCATCAAATGGATAGCGCCGATTGAGGCTAATGATTTCCGCTAGTTCAATCTATGATACCATAACCTAATTGCTGAGTTTACGAAACACTCAGTTATAATTTGAGCTGTAAATAAATGCTTTTTTAATTTCTTAAATTATCGAAACTGGATCATTACAAGAACTACACTGTTACATCAGTCTAGTAAAATATTAATAGCAACTATTCAAACATGACAATAGACATGCGTGGCGTATTGATCTCAAGCGACCGCGCTATAATCCATACGTGTAGGAGCTTTCCTCTCTGAAGAGAAGTTGCTTGAAGACACCTGTGTGGTTCTGAGTCGGATGCCTGGGCCTTTGTCTAAAAGGTCTGTGAAGTTATTATATACTGAACGTGTGGTATTTGATGGATCTGAGAATCCGGTGTGGACCTGTACAATGATTGCAATTTAACAATTTAGACCTCGTGTCATGTTAGAATTATTAGTTATCACTTTGGGGTAAAACGCTTCCGTCTCTGCTATAGTAATGACTAATGGATGTTCTTTACGCGTATAGGTACTCAGTGATGGTTGTGTTCACACTAATAAGCTTACTTGGTTTTTGTTCCTCTTAAAAATATGAAATTTATATAAATACCTTAGGTGCTAATTAGATACTTTCCTGTCGTTGTTCGATTACTAATCCAGGAGGGCAGAATAGGATTCAACTATAACGTTTAAAAGTAAAAAAATAAAAATTTATATTACATTGCACTATGCTATTCTGTTTTATTTTTAAATTAATATTACATATAAATCTGATTAAAAATATATATCTGATTAAAAATAAATAACCAATAATGTCTCAACATTTATACAAATTAAAAATCATGGTCGCAGAAATCGTACACATATTTTAACAAGAAAATATTAACGGCAACGTTCGATTAAACGTCGCGCTGATCGTCGGCATATATAGCGCAGCTGCCAATATGTACCGACTCCGTAATCTTGTTGTGTTCGCATCTGGACGCTGAACAGCCGTCGGTGGAATATTGCTATGTTGCTGTAATTGGTTGCTAAATTAATTTTACTTAACCATTAGTAAAATATGGTATAATTATATATTATTTAAAGTTTAAGTTTTTTTGTTAAACTTGTTATTTTTATAATATATATGTATAATATATATAGTTCGTAAATTTAAAAAAATAAAATCTCATTATTTAATGATGGATTTAATACACTTAATATTTTACTTCTCATCTTATAACACTTTGTAGACTTGACCAATGCCCGAGAATTTCCTTACATCATAAGAAATCGGCTGTATTTTTAGGAATAAAACTAGTAGATGTAAAAAAATATCGCTAGCTATGTATAAAAAATACAATAAATAAGCTATGTATAAATATACTCCTAAATAGTTCTTTTCATTCCAAGTAGCTTATTTACACGTTATAAATACGGTGCTTTTAGAGAACAGATGCGTTAGCTAACAGCCGACGATTATTTCTTCTCAGCTTATCCATTAGAGCTTTCACCCCACACCACCCCAAGATGTCCAGTTCAGACTTCGCATTGTTGTTTTGGGTTGTGGTAAAATAATTTGTGCCGTTTGCTTTGATAGTATTATATGTATTACATGTTGGTTATGTTTCTGTATGATTAAGTTTAAGATACTATTATTCCATTTTAATACAAATTATTTTCAGACAAAGAGAGCTAATGAAAGTAGCTAAGTAAATTTCTTATTCTTAATTCCAAGTAATTTTAGTTAGGTCCAATTAGCAGACCCGTTCGACAGATTTTGTCGTGGCACTCTTCTAGTTCTAAAACTGGATCTCAATAATAACGACACTGGATTCTTATTATATCTAAAACCATCCGGGCCCCTTAAGTGTCTAAAATAATAATTCGGTCATTTATTAGGAAGGAATATTTTTTATATAAAAATGTGTAAATATTTTAAGCCTTAGTGGCCCAGTGGTATCGAAAGGTGGCCGAGTGAAATGGATTGATATATGTGAATACCAATTATTTCAAATGTGACTCCTTGTCACGGTGAACAAAAACATCGCAATAAAACTTACAGGTTTCCTTAAGTCTGAGAGAACCGGACAATGTCTCGAAAAGCATGTGAAGTCAGCCAATCCGGACTGACGAGTGTGATGGACTATTGCCTGATCCCTTGTAGTGAACTAAGGTTCGTGTCCAACTGTAGGATATTAAAAAGGGATGCTTTTATATAAATGGATATATCTAATATCGCTATAGTGATAATAATTTGAAATCAATAACGTAATTTATTGGTACAGCAACGGTGGTTGTAAGCTACGAACATTATTGGGACAACCTAGTCCATACAATAGGCAAGCAAAATTTTATAAATAATTTTATCTTGATATCTCACTTGACTCCTATAAACTTTTAGTGTAAATAAAACCTATTGTAAAACTTTAATACATATAATATTTATATTCTCATACTTTATATTTAAAAAGCTTCTACCTGCATAATATACATTGCTACGGTAGATTTCTCTTTACGACGCGACACTGCGGAGTGTCGATGTTAACCTACGAGACTGACAAAGCGTTACTACTGGTATATTGAAACGTCCATTATCCTAACGAGACGCGTCAACTATGTAAAACTAGACATCAAAATATTTACGATTTTACCCAGCTTAAAATATGAAAATATTTTTATACCCTGTCAAATTTCGTGTTAGAATATTTTAAAAGAAGCGTGGAGGTATACATAAGATATATGAAGTGAGAACAACATTAATTGTTATAGGATTGCAATTACCATGTTAAAGTATTAGTAAAGATTTGCAGCGCTGAATTTCAAGCACCATATCAGTTTTTATGTAATTCTCTAGACTAAAATCAGAACAGTGTTAAATTTGGCATTTGACTCTATATCTTTTGGATCGCAAGCCCTCATGGGACTAATACTAGTAGTATGCAACCAATATTTCACCCTCAACATTCCTACGACACGTTTCGCTTTACTATGCGCCATATAGCTGCAGTTAATCTGCGAATTGCGACACTCACAAAGCAATACTTGTACGTGTATTGAAGCACCCATTATACTGATGAGACGCTACTATTATTTTGTTAATTTTTTTTTGTATCTTGACCTTAAAGTTTGTATTTAGTAAGTTAATGAATTGTATATAGAGAGTTGATGTTATTAAGCGCAATAAGACATGTTTCATATTTACCAATATTTAAAAAACAACTATAAGTTGGTCTTTAAATAGATTTTTTTAAACTTTAATCCCTTATGTCATGTAAAAAAATGGAAAGGAATTGGTATGGCATGTTTAGAGCGTTGTCGTTTTAGAACCTACTAAATCATGATTTCTATGATACTTAGATAACAATCAATACAATAAAAAACAAATTATGCCTGGTTAACTATTAAAAATTTTCATTTTATTAATTAACCAGATTTCATTATCACATTTTCAAATATTCCACTAATTATATTAGTACATGTTTGTCGCGTCAACAACATGATGTAAACAGTTTCTTTCCCTACCCTCCGTGTACTATCACATCGGTGTAAACAAGACCCTTGAGGCGGCTAATTAAAACTTTCCTCTTATAAACCGTGAAATGGCGTTTTAATAGTATAGTAATATTTAACAATTATCTGTATATATATAAACTATAGAGTTATTATAACAGAATAATTACTTAGTTAATGTACTTGTATAACGATTTTTTACGTTGATAAGCTTTTTTTTATTAATACATGATACTTAGGAGATTTTAAATTAAACTGGTTGTTTTTAAACAAATTAAAATAATAATGTTAGTTGTACTTGCTTTTATCGCTTTGCTAAAATATGAAATATCGTTACTAATAACTAAGTATGAATTGTTGAATAATTTTTACATACTAATATTTTAAGTATCCGCTTCCGCTCAGATGATGTAACAGCAACCCTAGTATCTTGATCAGCTACATCATTAAGCGAGGCGCGTGATCGCGGAAGCTGTTCGAGCGAGTACAATATGTGACACGAGCCAGAATTGACTCTTGAATTGTAATGTAAATTAATGTTAAGGAACTTAAATCTAATGTGAAGTAGTGATTTGGAAACCTAAATGTTACAAAAATCTTTATTAAATAAATTGTACGCAGAACTAGTAAGAAATTGTTTTTGGACATGAGTTTCGTAAAGTATCTACATAAGGTCTATTTTCTACTTAAATTTTAACCGTATAATTAACAATATCAAAAGTTGAAATAAATTAATAATTTGACAATAGACCACTGACACATGCAAATCAACACATAATTTGTCTTAAATATGACGTGTGAAACAGAATGGATTATTTTTAATTTGGGCAAGTGCTCACATGCAGGATATGGGCTAATTACTCCAGGCGTACGCAATCAACCGTGGAGTGTCGCTTGATTGTAGCTTCGCACGCGAATTCGTCACAATTGTTATAGTTTTCTGTCTAGATTATAGAACCCGTAATGGTTATTATTTATGAACTCACGAATAAAGTGGTGCACGTTTCGATAGTTTGATTTTTAATGAATCTAGTAATTATAATATTTTTTTATATATAATTTATCCTTTCGAATGGAGATCAAAATCGTTTTTATATAGGTATATTACAAGGTCGGTACTTCAAACGGTATGAATACATTTTTGGATTTTATAGAAGTTTTCAGAGTGGTACTGGTAGTTGGCATACTGTATATATTATGACAACAATAAGGAATTACGAAGTGACCATTTACCTAAGTACATGGTACATATATAACCTTAGAGGAAGAAAACGTAGCATTATAAAAATTAGAATGTATTTACATAAAAAATACATGACTTAGTTGTAACATTTTATACAGGGGCTTTATTTATCACTTTGAAGAATATAATAATGGAGTAAGATAATGCACGAGATCTATAATGTGGTCACAATGTTGACAAGCTTATAGTATTCTATTGTAAACAATGTTATCTCACGTCACTTCACCATTTAGTGTCAAGTGGAGGAATGTGATAGACCGGACATCTCTGTCCTTACGTAATGATATACAAACATATAATTACATATATTATGATTCATTTGTCAATTTTGTATATATATAACATGATACGCTACCAATTTACTTAATATATATAATAATTGGGTTAATTTTCACATAGTTCCAGCTTGCGGCTTCGTTCATTTAAAAAAAGGTCTGATGAACTTAAGCTGTATGTTAGACTGTATTATTCTGTGATTGCTATAAAATTAATTAATAAATTCGTGATTAACTAAGTAAGTAATGAAAAAATCATAAAGCGGTCTTTTATTAAATTCCCATAATCTTTTATACATTTCTGATATCAATAACAGCATGTTCTGTAATGTAACTGTGTTGTTAATCAAACTAATATATTTTTATTCTTAACAATATCTTCAGATAATGTTATATTTCAAGAAAGTCACCTGTAATTTCAATTTATGAATCGTTACAAAACTTTAAATAAGTGTTGCTATAGATTTTAGGACAAACATTATGATGACTAAAAAATAATCTTCGTTTGAATACTAAAATGTAGATATACATCTGGGAATTATCCGACTGTTCTGGGGTGCTACGTGAGATGAATTTTTGCGAAAGTTCCAACTTAGACGTTGTCATTGGATGATGGTTTCTCAGGCAAGACACGTAGCTGTATAAAGAAGTGAGGCGCGGTCGTATAACATTATAATAGTTTTATCGTGTTATATCTACTAAGCCTATAAATTATATCCAAGTATGCAATACGGTAGTTTTACTATTTTTCAGCTCTGTGTAATATTTTTAATTACTGAACATACTATTTAATCAAACATATTTATGATTTAATAAATTATAAAATTATAGAACTCGAAAATTTTATGGCTTTAGTAAAAGGTATGTCCATGTGGAGAATATTTAAAGAGGAAAAATTTTCGGCTATGTGAACTTGGCACCCGACTTTAGAAAAATTGTGTTCTTTTTGGTTCTTTTGGAAGATTTGGGTTAGTAGTGGATAGTAGTGAAGCTAATTTCGTTTGTAGTTTTTCCAAAAAAAAAATATAGATGACAAAAAAAAATGTCATCCCCCGACTTTGAAGAAAAAAATTTTTTTTTGTAGTTTCTTATAAAGAAGCGTTAGTAGTGGTTTGTAGTAAAAAAATTTTCGTTTGTAGTAAAATAAAAAAAATAATAATAAAAAAAATCGTCTTAATAAATTTCCCTAACGATATTTACTAAATAAATTCAATTTAAAAGCCTACGTGTCTACTTTTAACAATAAAAATGATTACGAAACGTTCGTAGAGGTTAGAAGTAATGAAATCTTTAAGTTTAGTGGAACATAAGTTCAGATAGCGTTCAAGCATTAGTGGTCTCTTGCAGCTGAGTTCATTTCGTTAGTAGTATCAATGTATCGTTTGTAGTAACGTTAATTATTTATGTAGTACCATAATTTTGTTTGTAGTACCACAATTTCGTTTGTAGTAACGTAAATTTTGTTTATAATTACTTATCTTCGTTTGTAGTATGTTAAAATCATTTGTAGTACCGAAATTTCGTTTGTAGTAACACAACTTCGTTTGTAGTTGTTTGTAGTAACGTTAATTTCGTTCGTAGTATCATAATTTTGTTTGTAGTAACGATAATTTCGTTTGTAGTACCACAATTTCGTTTGTAGTAACGTTAATTTCGTTTGTAGTATCATAATTTCGTTTGTAGTACCACAATTTCGTTTGTAGTAACACAACTTCGTTTGTAGTTGTTTGAAGTAACGTTAATTTCGTTTGTAGTACCACAATTTCGTTTGTAGTAACGTAAATTTTGTTTATAATTACTTATCTTCGTTTGTAGTATGTTAAAATCGTTTGTAGTACCGAAATTTCGTTTGTAGTAACACAACTTCGTTTGTAGTTGTTTGTAGTAACGTTAATTTCGTTTGTAGTATCATAATTTTGTTTGTAGTAACGATAATTTCGTTTGTAGTAACTTTTCTTCGTTTGTAGTAACGTTAATTTTGTTTCTAATTACTTGTCTTCGTTTGTAGTATGTTAAAATCGTTTGTAGTACCGAAATTTCGTTTGTAGTAACACAACTTCGTTTGTAGTTGTTTCTAGTAACGTTAATTTCGTTTGTAGTATCACAATTTCGTTTGTAGTAACGATAATTTCGTTTGTAGTACCACAATTTCGTTTGTAGTAACATTAATTTACATTTACTACAAACGAAATTGTGGTACTACAAACGAAATTAACGTTACTACAAACGAAATTGTGGTACTACAAACGAAATTAACGTTACTACAAATGAAATTGTGGTACTACAAACGAAATTAACGTTACTACAAACAACTACAAACAAAGTTGTGTTACTACAAACGAAATTAACGTTACTACAAACAACTACAAACGAAGTTGTGTTACTACAAACGAAATTTCGGTACTACAAACGATTTTAACATACTACAAACGAAATTGTGGTACTACAAACGAAATTTACGTTACTACAAACGAAATTGTGGTACTACAAACGAAATTAACGTTACTACAAACAACTACAAACGAAGTTGTGTTACTACAAACGAAATTTCGGTACTACAAACGATTTTAACATACTACAAACGAAATTGTGGTACTACAAACGAAATTTACGATACTACAAACGAAATTATGATACTACAAACGAAATTAACGTTACTACAAGTGAAGTGGTGTTTCTACAAACGAAATTTTGGTACTACTAACGATTTTAACATACTACAAACGAAATTTACGTTACTACAAACGAAATTATTATACTACAAATGAAATTTACGTTACTACAAACGAAATTATGATACTACAAACGAAATTAATGTTACTACAAACGAAATTGTGGTACTACAAACGAAATTATCGTTACTACAAACGAAATTATGATACTACAAACGAAATTAACGTTACTACAAACAACTACAAACGAAGTTGTGTTACTACAAACGAAATTAATGTTACTACAAACAAAATTGTGGTACTACAAACGAAATTATCGTTACTACAAACGAAATTATGATACTACAAACGAAATTAACGTTACTACAAACAACTACAAACGAAGTAGTGTTACTACAAACGAAATTTCGATACTACAAACGATTTTAACATACTACAAACGAAGACAAGTAATTAGAAACAAAATTAACGTTACTACAAACGAAGAAAAGTTACTACAAACGAAATTATCGTTACTACAAACAAAATTATGATACTACAAACGAAATTAACGTTACTACAAACAACTACAAACGAAGTAGTGTTACTACAAACGAAATTTCGATACTACAAACGATTTTAACATACTACAAACGAAGACAAGTAATTAGAAACAAAATTAACGTTACTACAAACGAAGAAAAGTTACTACAAACGAAATTATCGTTACTACAAACAAAATTATGATACTACAAACGAAATTAATGTTACTACAAACAACTACAAACGAAGTTGTGTTACTACAAACGAAATTTCGGTACTACAAACGATTTTAACATACTACAAACGAAGATAAGTAATTATAAACAAAATTTACGTTACTACAAACGAAATTGTGGTACTACAAACGAAATTATCGTTACTACAAACAAAATTATGATACTACAAACGAAATTAACGTTACTACAAACAACTACAAACGAAGTTGTGTTACTACAAACGAAATTTCGGTACTACAAACGATTTTAACATACTACAAACGAAGATAAGTAATTATAAACAAAATTTACGTTACTACAAACGAAATTGTGGTACTACAAACGAAATTAACGTTACTACAAACAACTACAAACGAAGTTGTGGTACTACAAACGAAATTATGATACTACAAACGAAATTAACGTTACTGCAAACGAAATTGTGGTACTACAAACGAAATTATCGTTACTACAAACGAAATTATGATACTACAAATGAAATTAACGTTACTACAAACAACTACAAACGAAGTTGTGTTACTACAAACGAAATTTCGGTACTACAAACGATTTTAACATACTACAAACGAAGATAAGTAATTATAAACAAAATTTACGTTACTACAAACGAAATTGTGGTACTACAAACGAATTTAACGTTACTAGAAACAACTACAAACGAAGTTGTGTTACTACAAACGAAATTGTGGTACTACAAACGAAATTATGATACTACAAACGAAATTAACGTTACTACAAACGAAATTGTGGTACTACAAACGAAATTATCGTTACTACAAACGAAATTATGATACTACAAACGAAATTAACGTTACTACAAACGAAGTTGTGTTACTACAAACGAAATTTTGGTACTACTAACGATTTTAACATACTACAAACGAAATTTACGTTACTACAAACGAAATTATTATACTACAAATGAAATTAACGTTACTACAAACGAAATTATGATACTACAAACGAAATTAATGTTACTACAAACGAAATTGTGGTACTACAAACGAAATTATCGTTACTACAAACGAAATTATGATACTACAAACGAAATTAACGTTACTACAAACAACTACAAACGAAGTTGTGTTACTACAAACGAAATTTCGGTACTACAAACGATTTTAACATACTACAAACGAAATTGTGGTACTACAAACGAAATTATGATACTACAAACGAAATTAACGTTACTACAAACGAAATTGTGGTACTACAAACGAAATTATCGTTACTACAAACGAAATTATGATACTACAAACGAAATTAACGTTACTACAAACAACTACAAACGAAGTTGTGTTACTACAAACGAAATTTCGGTACTACAAACGATTTTAACATACTACAAACGAAGATAAGTAATTATAAACAAAATTTACGTTACTACAAACGAAATTGTGGTACTACAAACGAAATTAACGTTACTAGAAACAACTACAAACGAAGTTGTGTTACTACAAACGAAATTTCGGTACTACAAACGATTTTAACATACTACAAACGAAGACAAGTAATTAGAAACAAAATTAACGTTACTACAAACGAAGAAAAGTTACTACAAACGAAATTATCGTTACTACAAACAAAATTATGATACTACAAACGAAATTAACGTTACTACAAACAACTACAAACGAAGTTGTGTTACTACAAACGAAATTTCGGTACTACAAATGATTTTAACATACTACAAACGAAGATAAGTAATTATAAACAAAATTTACGTTACTACAAACGAAATTGTGGTACTACAAACAAAATTATGGTACTACATAAATAATTAACGTTACTACAAACGATACATTGATACTACTAACGAAATGAACTCAGCTGCAAGAGACCACTAATGCTTGAACGCTATCTGAACTTATGTTCCACTAAACTTAAAGATTTCTTTACTTCTAACCTCTACGAACGTTTCGTAATCATTTTTATTGTTAATAGTAGACACGTAGGCTTTTAAATTGAATTTATTTAGTAAATATCGTTAAGGAAAATTTATTAAGACGATTTTTTTTATTATTATTTTTTTTATTTTACTACAAACGAAAATTTTTTTACTACAAACCACTACTAACGCTTCTTTATAAGAAACTACAAAAAAAAAATTTTTTCTTCAAAGTCGGGGGATGACATTTTTTTTTGTCATCTATATTTTTTTTTTGGAAAAACTACAAACGAAATTAGCTTCACTACTATCCACTACTAACCCAAATCTTCCAAAAGAACCAAAAAGAACACAATTTTTCTAAAGTCGGGTGCCAAGTTCACATAGCCAAAATTTTCATCGCACTTAAAATAAAACGCAAGCAAAAAAGAAAACACTGAGCAACTTAAGTGAGGAAAATCTACACTGGTCGTTCACCTTTCAACGGCAGCTTTTCTTTCAGGTGCCCCGCAAATTTGAGAGCAGGATAGGTATTTTAAATTGTCTGTCTGCTCCCGGGAGGCCGGAGCCATTAAAGAGAGTGCGTTTGAAGGCCTACCCAGTATATCCGGAATATGAATAAAGCTCCTGGATGGGTGGCCCTGCATTAATCATCTGTATTGCCTATCTGTTAAGATTTCTATTTAAATATTAAGAGTACTATGAGCTGCGAGGAAGATTTATATTGGCTTTGTGTTTAAAAAAACCCTTTGTCTATTATTTTATGTGATTTCCCTATAGTAAAATCCTACTCATATCAGGCTTTCAGCTTACTTGAAAACTTTTCTAGTCATATATTAATGTATCAGCATTTATTAAATAAAAATGTTTTAAGGTGCTTTTTATGGAAAAAATATTTACTCTAGAAACATTGTTAGACATCTGTCACAGACGTTTGTCGGTTGCAGCTTCAGCAACTAATGTCAGGAGCTTGTTTGGCGTAACAAGTGCCTCACATATTATCGTTGTGTTGACGGAGTTTCGCCGCCACCCATCGCAGACTTAGATTAAAACTATTTCTTAAATTTTATGTACAACTTTTTATTTTAAGTATGTAATGCTGTGAAGAAAATACCTATAGTAATCTATACTAATATTATAAAGCTGAAAAGTTTGTTTGTTTGTTTGGTTGAACGCGCTAATCTGAGAAACTACTGGCCCGAATTGAAAAATTATTTTTGTGTTAGATAGTCCGTTTATAGAAAAAGGCTATAGGCTATATAACATCACGCTACGACGAAAAGGAGCGGAACATTAATGAAAAATGTTGCGAAAACGGAATGGGCGGGCGTTAGTTATGCGAGATACCATACCGACCCAGAAAGAATTTAGTTACCGGTCTTTAGAACGCGTGCGAAGCCGCGGGAAATGCTAGTTTATATATAAATTTAAAAAGGTTATATAAATATCGATACTTAATTCTTAGCACAAGTGATTCTTAATATATTTTAAGTGTACCAGAGTCTGAAACATTTTTGTTAAAACAATTTTTAACATTAAATTAAACTTTTAACAAAAAATAAATAAATCACAGATTTTTTTATGGCAACGTAAGAAAAATATATCAAAAGATTTTCCAACAATATTAAAGAAAGTAAGCAGAACATATGACAAAATTTTTTTTGCAAAAGTACAAGAAACCAATGCGCCATTGGCATTTCCAACAAGAAATCATCATCAACCTCTTCATAGAAACAAAAATCAAAAATAATATTCCTAACACCATCTGCTTCATCGGTGTTATTGTTTTGGCCTTTCTGGTTAAACAATGTTTATAAATAAAAGCTATTTAATAACTTTATAATTATGTAAGTAAAAAGTAATACCAGAATGTCACGTTATTTAACAGATCGGCTACAGTACACAAGGAAATTGCTCGCTAAAAGTTGTCTAATTTATACGCTATTCCAGCTTCCGAGCGACTGCGAAGGATTAGTCTACTCGTTTCTTCCTGCGGATCGGCTGATAACTCCGCGCAACTTTTATCTTTATCACCTCTCGTATTTATGTCCTTTGCTCTTGCAACTATGTTACTAATACCGTGGAATAGATCGAAAACTGTAACCCTTAGTTTAATACAAACGGTGCTTCTAAACACTTTTGATTGGTTATTATAATTATTAAAGCTTAATACGCCTCAAAATCTATTATTGATGAAGGTAGACTTAGCGGAAACAAACCTAAATATTTCTGAATGTGACTTTAGTGACTGGTTTCAGGTGATAAGATTAAGTTTGTTGAAATATAGCGAAATTTAAATTAAAGTTCTATTCCAATTCCGAGTTAAACATTCGTATACACTTATAAAACTAGCATTATTTTACTACAATACTTACTATTAATAAAAAATACTTTTCTATTATTAATATTTTCCTGCGTAGTATTTTAATTGCTTACTTTGGATATTAATTATAATATATAACATTATTATGATGTCCCCTGATCGATTTCACAGCTACGACGGCGCAGTAGATATTAGGACACAAGTATATATACGCACATTATAATACACACTTTATCTTGTTTCACACGTGTTTCCGGGAAAGGTGGCGAAATACTATCAACTTCCCAAGTCCGAGCTGTTACTGGCATTTTTCTAATGAAAGACTAAATAACTAAACTTGGCTGGCCAAAGACTTGAGCCCAGGTTCGGATGTGTAGTCGTGCTAGCTACAACACATAACGGTGTAGAATTTTTGTATCATACTAGTGGCTGCAGCAATTTATCAGTGAATTTAATACTGAATGACTTTCCTATTGAACGGTTGTTTATTGTTCAATATCAGCAATCGCACCGCATCAGCGGCAAACCACGCGCCCTATTATAGAAGGGAAGATCGTTGGCGATCTGTCTCCGTGTTTATTTAACAATATTTAGATTTTGTGAATTATTTAAAAAAAAACATTTTCTCCTCCGTACGTTTCATAACGTATATCAATTTCTCTAATCAAATTTTCTTAAGTGATTTTTAAAAATATCATGTTTATTTAAGAGACGTAAGACATCAAAGACCTTAAAGTTGATATTGAAATATGAGCCCGTCTCATTTCAACGTATAATAGGCAACATGAGTTAGCTCATGTGCCCTTGTCCGGGTTGAGTGAATCCAACCATACTTGAGGGAACTCCGCAATTTACATAATTAACTAACTTCCTAGCGACTTCACATCAACCTTCGTTGGATAACGTCTAGTATTTTATTCCGTACATATTTTACTGGGGTGTGTCGTCAAGAATGTCATAAAATGTTTTCGGCTTTAGAGTGAATCTTAAAGCGCTCGCATCTTTATGATGTTGTTTATGTTCGATCGTACTTTTGGGATGGGGTTTATTTTGAAAGGGTTATTCTAGAGATTTTTTCTTTGAATTTTTAATTAAAGAATTATTTTACAAATTAAGTCCAAAAGAAAATTTTCACTTTTCCCTATGTATTACTTCAAATTAGATACGTATATTTTCTGATATGTTGAGGACAAAATGCGTAGTTGATATACGCCACTCAGCGTTCATTATCTCAATATATGCGATGCCTCACTCTTTATTAATATTAATTCTTAATAATAAATTAGTATTAACACTAGGCGACCGTTTTATATTTAATATTTTCATAATGTATAGAGGTAATGTCCTTTGTCCACGTCACTTTCTTTAATTTTTTTCTTTATGTAATTTAAGTGCAATAAAGAATATTATGTACGAGTATGTATGACATACTTGTAGTAATCTTTAGGAGGACGTAGATAGGATAAGTTAATTTAAAAACATCATTTTCTTTCTTATGTAGAAGTATTATATATGAAAAGTATTAAACCAGTTTAAAGTAGCACTACTTACAAAGTCATTATCAAAGCACAAAGTAGGGAACAGAGTGTTATGTGAAATCGCGTGGAGTAAAATATTCGAAACAAGAAAATGTTATTATTAGGATGTTATGTAGTTTCTAGGTAATTGCAAGTCTCACTGGAGCCCGAAACCAATTTAAAATTCAACATTGTCACGCTTAACTTATCCGGGATCTGGAAACAAACTACCAAACAAAATTTCGCCGCGACAACGAATGAGCGAAGTTGGTACTCATTCGCGATTTATGATACCCTGAAAAATATATTTAAATACGCCCAGTGATATACCGTTGGGGCGGAGTTTGGCAAAGTTACAAGAATGTCCGATGCAATGGAATTAGTGTGCTAGAATTGCAAAAATTCTAGGCTTGTAATAGCTTATTGCTCTTAATTTGATATTGCTTAGGTGTTATTTGAATATGAAGTAGTTTTTTTGTATAGTCACGTATTTTACTAGGAATCAACACATTGTACTCCTCGCTTTAAGCCGGTGAGACAGCTGGTTAAGGAGCAGGTGTAGTAATTGGTCTATTTAGACTCATATTGTTATTTATGCTATTTTATTATATAGCTTTCTATTGAAATTATTTTGGCAGTCTTCAAAGTTTATTAAAAATAATAATTGTACGGAAATTGAAAATCGTATCTTTAATAATATTTAACTATAGGTATAGCGTCGGCGAAGCCACGCATTCCGCTTGTTATAATAAATAAAATTTCTACCTCCTCCTTTTTTGAAGTCGGTTTATCATTATTTCTGCGAGCTCATCAGCTAACATTAGATCTGCGAGTGAAATTTCCGTTAAAATCGGTCCAGCCGTTCCAGAGATTACCCGGAACAGACAGACCGACAATTTTTTTAAATTAGTTTTTTGTTGCTAGTATCGTATATACTTTCATATGCATTTAATGAAAATTTGTTAATTTTAAATTAGAAACAGACACTCCAATTTTATTTATGTCATATTTATAGATGTTTCAAAGTTAACAGATGGTAAATCTACTTGACATTGACTACGTTTTTAAGCTATAGCAAGAGAATTGAATTAAACGTCTTAAACTTTAGCAGCATTATCATATCAAAATTTACCTTTGCAATATTAATAGAAAATAAGTCATGGTTGATTAAATCTTAATAATATGCTGACTGTATAAGGTCATTGAGCAATTACTAATTCAATTTTTATGTGTACTATTTATTCATGGAATACATATTCTTCATACATACGTAGACAATAGACATGTTAGATGAAATTATAATATGATTTCCAAATATGAAATTATACTTCATACCGTCGTGTGTAAATGTAATGGCGTCTTATATAAAAAACAAGACCTTCTTAAAATATATAAGCAAAACTTTTTGTTTTACGCAACTTACATAAGTCAGTGCGACATTCTTATTAAAGATGTTTCGGTCTCATTAATTTAGTAGAGCTGTTTTAAAAATTCATTCTTAATCTCTGTTACGAGTGAAGCTCCGGGACCGTTCAGATCTTCTACATTTTCCTTGTTGAAATAACAGCAATAAATGTTAGATAATTTATTTTATCTGTACACTTAGCTGTTCTTAAAAATTCACGTATGTCTAACTTAAAATTGTGTTAAGAAAACACGGCTCGAGTAAATGATTCCCTTTTCATTTCCATAAAAGAGATGTTTTTATTTGATTAACTATATTAAATTTTACTGTTTGGCATATTTTCAATAGGTATATCGAATTAATAAAAGCTAACCGCAAGCGATCAAAGGGTTAATATATAAGTACCCTAGGATCGGCTAGTGTCTGTTTATTATTATATATATAAAAATACACCTTTGACACGTTTTCATTTTATAAAATATTTTAATTTAATTATACAGTAAAGTAATCTGGTAATGTCCAAGGTTCTACCCTTTTAAAAACCAATCAGCCTCTCATTCTGGTTCTCAATTTTTTGACGTTATTTCATTTTGAAAGGTTTTATGTCGCATTTTCGGTAATTTTACGTCCGATTTGCTTTCAGTCTAATTATAAGCTTATAAAAATTAATGAAAAGGCTCTGAACAAATTTTCCAGGATTTTTCGCTTAATTGGTTTTATTATTGTTAAAAATGAAAATAGAAAATCCTGCATTTTTAATACATTGCGTACTCTTGATAATAATAATTTTTTATTGAAGTTTATGAAAAGTAGTAATAATGTAAAATAAAATTGTTTATTTTCCTTATTATACGAATTCATAAATATATAACATACCAGCTGCAATAAAACGTATACTTTATCGTAGTGATAACCTCTTATTACTTTAATTCGTTACAATTTCGTTGAATTGCTCGATGTATTGAACTTTACATACTATAGCTTTTTAATTTTCTTAATGGAGCACTTCGTTTTGTTATTATGTAAATGACTGCTTTCAATGTTACCTTACACGCTTCACACTTAATCAGTTTATTGCGATGATGGGTTTTTATTTTACAAACGCTATTAGTTATTAATTTAAAGAGACTATATTTATTTATCATACAACTATAGAATCTGAAATTTAACGTGTTCAATAATGTTGTATTTAAGCCAACTCTTCTTATTGTTGTGCCCAATATAAGTAGGACAAATGTCTTATTGGTAAACCTGAAAGTGTCTGGCACTTTTGATATTATCTAGATACTAGACGTTTCACTTCATGACAATTGCTATTCATCACGAAGGTTTTTTTATTGTTAACATTATATAAAACAAAAAAAAAAACTACTATTTTTATATACAATACGCCATGGTCTGGCAACTCACCTTCGTTGTATATTATAGTAGGGGAGCCCAAGCGGGGATTTAGGGATTTACTCGAGCGCGGCAGATTAATATACAGGGGGGTACCTTGTACCCGGTTAAGTACCTCCACCAAACATGAGCCCCATATATAAGGCCGCCCGTGAAGGATACAGGATCAGATTAGTAAAAAAAAATTGACCATCAGAAATTCTCGAGCGCGTCAGATCAAGGTAGGGTGAGTTAATTACATCCTAAAAAGTGTATATTCCACTAATCTGACAATTTGAGAGTGACGTTAAGAAAGGGAGGGCAGCAAAGTTGTAAAAAAAAAAACGTCATCTCGACATTCTCGAGCGTAGCTAATTTTTTTTTTATTTCGAAGGAAGTAATTCCAAAATAACGAAAAATATATAATCTGACGATTTCCGCAAGCCGAAATAACAAAAATTCGTTGATAAAGTTAAATGCGTGCAGCTGCGTGATGCCTATGTTTCCTTCTCCGCGTTTCTATTCCTCTCTCACTCTTTCTCTATCTATTACTCTCTCACTCCGTTCCCACTGGTTTCTGCTGCCATGACGCGAAAATCTCAAAAAAAAAAGATTTTTTTTTTGAAAGTGGTTTTTTTGGAATAACTTTAAATGGCTTTATCGATCAACTTCAAAAACTAATCCGCCCTTCAGCTTGAAAAATCACGTCGATCGCCACCAAGCTGGTCAAAATCGGTTGATTCGTTCAAGAGATATCGTGAACGAAAGAAACCCGAAAAAGTGTTTTTTCGGAGTTACTCCGAAATTTCTAGTTTGACCAAATGAAAATTAGAATTTTTTATGAGGCTTAAAAAACTGCGTAGAATGCCACCAACCACATAAAAATCGGTTCATTCAATCAAAAGTTATTGCGGTTTGAAAATTCCAAAAATAGTGTTCTATGAAACTTCATGCATAGAAATATTATTTCTTTGAACTCAGCGAGCTCAAAAACCACATAAATTATATTTTGAGCTCAAAAATGTCATAAGTACAATTTTAAGCGCCCAGGAATGGAATTAGCGGATAGTTGCAGGGATGGCCTTTAGGATGAACCGTTTTTCTATTTTTTTTTGTCAGATTAGGCGAATCCCTCTAGATAATTGTCAGATTATGAGACAGTACGTTTAGAATATAAAGATGAACCATATATATCTTAATCTGACGCGCTTGAGTATGTCAAAATGGCGATTTTTTTTTGCATATTATGAAAATGGCTGCGAGTTTGCGTCACATCGAAATCGTCAGATTAGTGAATGAGTGCTTTTTTTGGTGCACTTAACACTCCCTTAGAAAATCTGACGCGCTCGATTAAATTTTTTTTTTCATTTTCAACCCTTACATACAACCACCCCCATCATGCAAACGATCAGATTAATATACGTAAGTTATTAAAAATACGCAGGGCATTAATGCTATCAATATCTGACGCGCTCGAGGATGTCCATGCAACAGTTTTTTTTTACATATTTAAAAATCTATAGCCGCTTCCCCCACCGATGAAAAGGTATATATCATATAACATTTTTTTCTTCTTATCATCTAAGCTTTGAAACCCAATAGGTCTCTATGACGCTCGAGTAAATCCCCATTTAGCATCGTGGGCTCCCCTACCATTACACATAATTTATTTTCCACTTTGGATGTATCGACATTTAGTATAAAACTACCTTACTAATACATATTATAAAAATATAACTAATATTTATACCGCTCTCATATCATTATATCATTTTTATTTATTCCAAAGGACATATTGGCAAAACCTGTTTATTTATTCGCTTGTCGTATGTAACGTATATAATTTGAGTGTTATACAAGGAACCATCATAACAAACGTCAAGCGGACATGCGGTTGGTGCAGCGGTGACCGCATTCGATGTATATGTGTCCGCCTGTTCCGTTCAGGAGTCAGGCTGTCCGCTTCTAAATGTCTTGAGCAACTATGTAGATAGATACACATAGGTACATTTTACATTTAAGAGATATTTGCAAGCGATTTGCTACCATTTTGTTACCGTCGTGCTGCACATGTTAGTAGTAGATGAATTTAAGGGACTAAATAAATTTTATTCATAAAATAGAGTGTAAAATACTTGTTTGATTTAGCAGTTTACTTTAATTAAATTAATGTAAACACTATTAATGTATTCGAGAATGTTTAAGTAATTAATGTATAAATTGTAAATTATACTATCTTTTCAGGTTTTGTCGTGGATATATTTATATTATTGGTTTTCAATAGTGTTGCCCAAAATCGGTCTTGGTCTTGCAGTCTTGGTCTTGGTCTTGCATTTTTGCGAGACCAAGACCAAGAACAAGACCGCCTAATTTCAGCAAGACCAAGACCAAGACTGACCATGCAAGATTTGAGCAAGAACAAGACTAAGTCTGCGAGACTCTTGCGTCTTGCAATTAGGACTGAGTGTCGTTTCAGGAAGCGGACAGGCTTAATTTATAATACAAAAAATTGACACTTAGAAAACAAACGATACAAAACAAAAGAAAGTACCAGTACATAGAATTTTGAAGAAGAAAATAGGGAGAAAATAGGAAGACTTAAAGTACAGATATATTTTTATACCTAATTTAGTTTAAATCGGTAGGTACAAGTACTTTTTACTCGAAACGTGCACATCGATCCGCTAAGGAGAAAGATATTTGATGTAACAGACTTTTCTGTAATTGGCTTTTTATTACCTACATTTTCCTACTAAATAGTTTTGATATATGATGTACCTATCTCTTAAGATTTAGCCACCGCTAGCTTTCTAAAGACGACTCAATAAAACCAATTAGGTACCTATTTTGTTTTCCTGTGGAAATGAATTATTTTTCTGCAATAAAAAGTATCCTAAGTCACGACCTGAGTTTTGTTTGGCTCAGTTTGTAGTGACCCTACTTTCTGCGCCAGCTGTCGCGGTTTCAAGTCCCGCTGAGGGCATTCATTCGTTGAACACGAATGTTTGTTTTGAACTCCAATCATGGGCGTTTATATTTATAATATGTATGTATTTAAAGTTATAGTACTTGGGCGACCGATTTTTGTAGGTAAAAAATAATAAAAAAATATGGGTGCGTGTACTTTATGTATGCGCGTGAGTAGTTAGACTTCTTTTCTAGTTGTAAATCAATCTCTGCAGTAAGAAAGATGAAGTCGTCCAAACAGATACAGAATATTTAATTCCTAAAAAAATATACCTACTTCGTTTGTAAAATATACTTTAAAAAAAGAATAATATAATAATGTGGTCTTAACTCATAATTCCGTACTTTCACTTATCAAATGACGTATAATTATTTCTCATAGATGGCGTTTTTAATATTTTTATTAGGTATTTAATTTTAGTAAATGTCAATTGTATTTTGCTATCATATTTTTAGATACTATATAGGTATAGGATGGTGACGCTTAATCAACATTCCTTTAAACTGCATGTAGGGTGAGATGATATAAGTCGATAAAAATTGACAATTTGAAAAAATACCTTCAAATAAAAAAGTGAATTTTTCACACAAAATCACTACATAGTATAAAACAAAGTCGCCTTTTCTGTCCCTATATCCCTATATCCCTATGTGCGCTTAAATCTTTAAAACTACGCAACGGATTTTGATGCGGTTTTGTTTAATAGATAGAGTGATTCAAGAGGAAGGTTTATAGGTATGCATAACTAGCAGATCCCACGGCTTTACCTGTGCTAAATCTAGGGAAGAGCCCGAGCGAAGCGAGGGCGAGTCGCTAGTAAATTATAAATACAATAAAAATGGTCATAAAAATAAACACTACTAGATCAGAATTTGTTGACCCCAGCTAAAGGCGGCAACATCACACTGTCCCCGAGCAGCCGTAGGTACTACTAGCCCTAGCGACGTTTGCATAGAATAATTAATAAGAATTCGCAGGAGTGGCATAGCATATTATGTCTTAGAATTGAGTAAAATATCTTGTAAAGTAGGTAAATAAAATACATGAAAATAATCACATTATTATGAGCATAATACGGTTCATTGAACACGCATTTTATTGATTAATCACTGTCGGTGAGATTTGTCGACCGAGACAGAAAATCCGGTTCATTAAAAGCCTTAAATCGTAAACGATAAGTTTTATAAAAAAGTTTACAAGAAATAAAAAATGCGAAATTTTATTCTCCACAATAATGGTTTCAATAACTTTTGCTCTGAAGTGCATAGTTTCTGAGATATCGCCCAAAACATTTTTTCTTGAAGTTCCACCTAGATTGGTCAGCATTTTGTGTTTTTTATGCCCATCAAGTGACCCTAAATCTTATAAAAAACAAAAATTGAAGATGGTTATAAAAAATCATTGATGTCAATTTATCACCAGGTATTTAAAAAAATAATCTAATATGTAATAAAAACAGGAAAAGCTTTTACTATTTTCATACTATAAATTATCATTTTGCAATATTATTAAATACTAATTAAAAGTAGGTTTTACCGTGTATTTTTTAGTCTATGACGCAAAAATCCTTGAGAGTCGCGCCATTTTGTCAAATCGGTAAAATTCAAAGAAATTTAAAGACACGTGTAAGCATCGCCGCCCTTTGAATGTGTACCGACAGAATTGTGAGGTGTGGTGAGGTGTCATAGGCGATAGCGGGGATAATAGCGAATTCGGAATAAGTAATTGAATTAATTTATTTTTCTTAAAACATTTCCTATAGGAAAACATTTATAAAATAATTATTTGAATTATTTTTACTAGAATATTTTTTTAATAATAATAATAGGCCTAAAAATACCAATAATAATATTAAATAAAGCAATGGAATTACCGCCTCAACTACGCTTACACTAGCACCCCAATGTCGGCATTTCTTTGACAAGGCGGCTTATGCTTTTAACTACCTATTTAGTATTTTTCTATTTCTTTAGTTGACTTTAAAGTGTTGAAGTGGGAGCACGCAGTACGCACATAAGCAAAGGACTGATTTTAATGAATCGATGTACCTAATAGTGAAAGTGTCATACTGAAGCCCCGTCATGGCGATGGTATTTGGTACCATTGCCAAGTGGTGCAGTGGTTGCCATTGATAAGGTTCGAAGGCACGAAAACATATTTTAACGGTGTCAACTGTTTCATTAACGGGAGATGATATAAAACGGCTTCATCAGGAGCTCTGCAAGAAATTCGGCAGATTCACCTGAGACGCCAGAGTAGCCGCCGATCGGTCGCTGATCGCCTGGCTGGGCCTCCCTGAATAGAGTCTCACACGGATGGGCTGATCGCCCGGGCGGCTACCTACTCGATCGAAGCCTCAAGGGTCCCAGATAGTACCCTCCTAGTGACGCGCTCATAGTCGTGGGCGGCGGAAGAAGGAATGTGAGATGACCACAGAACTCTGCGTACGTACGAGGCGGTATCAACGGTTATTTACCGCTGCGCGTACCTGGTACTCGGTTTTGAGGAACTGTTTGGTTGGTAGAGGAAGGCCAATGCCCAGTCCCTTCGCCTACTCTTACCCCGAGCAAGACTTGCTTCGATTGTTTAGTGTGTGTAGTTATGTGATACAGATAAAATTAATTGAAATCAAGAGTCAAAACTCGAGTGCCAATGTACCTATTTAATTTTTTTCTGTGGACTGTGTCATACCTACAATATTTGAAATATGCTCGTAGGTATCGTAAATGTCCTTGTAATTTTATCAGAATAATTATTTATGTTGTTTAAGTATTAAATGGATCGCCGACATTCGTTTCGAATTAAAAACTTGTGAATACATTCTAGATACATAACAGTTTGAATGTATTTTATTATAATTATTATGGTTGATAGGTATTACGAATATTTTAGCGAGTGCCTTTGCCTAATAATTTTGCAATTATTGTTATTTTTAAATTTTAAGTACACTTAAGAATTTTTACGAAAGTAAATTAAACAGTGTTTTGTTTAAAGTATGTAACGAGATATTGTAATAGATTGTAATTTCTAGTGAACGTTTTTCAATATTGCATTATTCATTATTGCATCATTCAATTTAACAATTTTATATTATAACTTTGTGTATTATTTTAATCAATATTTGTGTGAATTGATGGAGGTTTAAAATCATTTTAATGCTACACGAATGTCTTATAATTTGTAATAAAGTAGTAACTAATAATATTATTTTGTTTAATTTATCCTGTCGCATAAAGTTACACTAAATAGAGAAGTTAGTACCTACCTACCTATTTTATTAAATAAATTTCATATTATTCCATCGTGAATTTGCCGCCCTTATAGGCTAATTGACCTCCCAGGGTCTCCCAGGGTCACAAGTTCGAATCCCGGTTAGATTACATTTTACTTTTTTAATTTTGCTGTTATTTTATTTAAGTTAATGTTAAGTATTGATACCACTAACAGAACCTTTAACTTCTTTCTTGCACGCATATTTTCTTGTCTCTCGTAAAATGATAAATCGAATAGATAAATTCATAGGCATTTTGATAAATAAATCGCAGGTTATTGGTACCTAAATAGATTTTTTGAAAATTGAAAGAGTAGCTTGTGTAAAACCGTGTTAGTGAAGCACGACGCAGAAAAAATTGCCGCCCTTGTGGGCTTATTGGCCCACAGATAGAGGTTGTGGGTTCGAATCCCGGTTCGATCACATGTTTCTAATTTATTGTTGCTCTTAATTTAGTTAAAAATTGATGTTAAGTATTAATAAGTAGTAATAAATAAAAATCGATTTACTAAGAGTTTTATGTTCATCTAATATTTAGGTAGTTTTAATAATAATAAAACGAATTCTTCAATACTTTTTCGAAATCGCTACGGCCGCACTCTAAACGTCGGAATTTGATTGAAAAGGTGGTTTGTGTTTGTTTTGCTTTTAAGTTATTTTGATTTTAGTTTAGTCAAGTTTAATGTCGTAAAGAAAAGTTGCTTTTATTAATGACTAGGACTACCTTAAAGACTTCGTAATAAATTATCTGAAAGAAGTACAAAAGTTAGTGACTACATCTGTGCTATGAAAATATTATACCTACTAGGTGCATAATTGCCAAGGTGGATGGAACAAAAAAACATTTAGGGGTTCGGTGTCAACGCTTGTTACGACTTACGAGGCAGTGTTCTAGTACAAGTAGTATCGCATGTACCTAATGCTTTGTTTTCAGTTAAGTACTGATTGGTTGTAGAAGACTAGTTCTGCAACTGTTAACAACCCGGACCTGATACAAATCTATTGTTTTAGTCTACTTACGTCGCAAAAAACTGGTGTTCTTAAATTAGTAGGTACAGGACTCAAGCGTAGATGTATTTTGAAATTCACATACCTACATAATAGGTAATATTCATTTCATCTTTAAAAAAAATAATTAAGTAGAGGTAATTAGATAGGTACTGACTAATATCATCGTCGTGGTGCATATTATGGTAGGTACCTATCTGAAGTAAAGACATTTACTAAGTTTTAACGAACTTATGTTGTGTGAATTAATAACATGTAGGTAGGTACCTAATTGGCCTATTAAAAAGTAAGTAGTAGATTTTGAAATTGCTTTATTAAAAATTTAAAAAATACAATAAAGTCATTGATTATCTAGGCATGCAGGTCCTATACATCCATACCTACCTCTTAATGCGTAGCGAGTACTAAGCTTTAATTTTGATATTGATGATGTTATGATAATAATTTATGTACCTACCTACTTCTAGTACATATTATTGTAATTATGACAGTCAATAATTTTGTGTGCCTATCAATGCGGTTCACTAACCTAAGTTAGTAGGTAATGTTGTCACACAAAAGTAGCTATAAAATGAGGTGGTAGTTTGAGGTAAAAATGTTATTTAAAAATTTGTAATTATTCGTATGTCGAAAATGATGAGGTTTTTAAAATAATTTAATGATGTGATGTTTATAATAATTAGTAATAAAGTAGTCGCTAAAAAATCTTTTTATTTCTCTCTGAAAGACAAATTGAAAATAATTTATTAGTTTTTTTTTTTGGAAATAAATTACTATACAGATACTTTTTTGATAAACGTAAGCATTTTAACAAACTATAGTAATTGATAATGTTATTACTATGATTAAAATCACATGACTATTGAGTTTCGCGGCGAACTACGCTTGCGCGTACATACGATGATGGATTTAAATTTTAAAACGAAAAAAACTTCCTGTGGCTTCATTTTTGAATATTTTCAATTAGTTTTTTTTGTATTCAACTCGTAATTTTTTATACTATATGTGGTTTGAAGGAACGTTGATCAACCGTCACCACCCTGTATAATATTAAAATAATTATAAATAATATGAAAACAGTGATCAGAGGCAACTTCAACTTGCTATGAGCGGTTTAGCAGGCAATTTCAACTTGTTACTTTTGTGGTACAGTGAATAGTGATTCTTAAAATTTCACTCTCATCATTTTTTCATAACGCGCCTAAAGAAGTACCTATAAATTCAATTTCAAATTTCGAATTTCTCATTAAATGTTTAGACATTTATTAATTTGTTTGCACTTTACTATGGCTATATTACATAATTCAACTCAAAATGTACTTACTCCATTACGTTGTTCTAAGACTTAAAGTTACGTTTAATAAATAGCAATAGGCTAATAGGTAATTGCGAGACTTGCAAGACTCTTGCTGCAAGACCAAGACCAAGACCAAGACTGGGAGTGCAATACCAAGACCAAGACCAAGACCAGATGTGTTGGCGCAAGACCAAGACCAAGACTGGCTAAGTCTCGTCTTGTTCTTGCATTTGGGCAACACTAGTTTTCAACGTCTCGAATGCAACAAATTTAAGAAGTCCAAATATTTTCATCGATTAGTTACTTAAGCACTGTAATATAATAAACTTAGGTTCGTGAAATATCGCATTATAACTACAAAATTATTAAAATCATGAAGTGATTTAAAAAAATGGTTTATAGTACTATTAAATAAACAAAGCAATCCACAAAAACAAAACCCACAAAGTTTCAATTGAAACTAGTTGACCCACTATATAAAATTTCAAAGAGATTCACTTTATTATCCGACTAGATTTCATCACTTATCTTGTTTTTGCGGATGGTCAACAAAGACAAATCAAATTTAACAAAGGCATCCCTTTGCTGTAGCAAAACTAGACAAGTCTAAAGTACATTTTTTTACCCACTATGGGATTAGAGACAATGGGGGCGGCTGTTAAAGAATCATAAATCACGACTTGATTAATGAACTAAATAAGAATGGGACTGTGGTTCATTATGTGGTTCAGAGAATGTCCTCAAAAGCAGTTTTTTTTGTCACATACAAAATATTTTAATAACATGTATAGGAACCTTACAGTATAGGATGTTTTGTTATTTTAATGAATCATTCAGAAATTTTAAATGTTGAGATAAGCTATAGTTTATCATGTGATAGAAAAATACGAAGATAGTTTAATAAAAATTAGTATTTTTATCTAATTATTTTTAATTTTATAAATAAGGCAATAATACATAGTTAGTGCCCATGACTCGTTTCCCTAAAAAGTTTCTCAGTCTTGAATCCTGCGCGGGTATTATATACCACTGTCAAACATCGCTTGCCCTACTTAGTTTGCTAGACAAGAGGAAAAGTTACAGCGATATATTGTTCAACTTAACGTCTTTTTTAACTTTGTTGGGGATGACCCTCACTAAACATATAAAACTTGTTATATACGCAATATCTTTGGGTGTAACGTATTTTACTATTTCTTTGACATTAGTAAGTACGCTTTCAAAAAGGAAACAGGATTATTTACGGAAAGAGAAATATCTGAAGCTATTATTTGGCCACATGAGTGTTTTTAAACAATGGCGCTTCTTTTGTTTCTTTTCTAAACTAGTATTGCTTTAAAAATGGGTGTGTTACCTCTTAGTACTTATTTAAAATTATTTGTACGCTTTTTTCTTGCAAAGAAAATCTTTATATATATATAATGAAAATGGTCTTCGTTTGAGGCTCAATCACGCTTAAACCACTGATCGTATCGACATGAAACTACCACCATTCGATGCGAAATTTTTCCTAGATGGTTTATGGCTATCTATTTTTTGAATTCCAACATTCTTTAATTTTTTTTATTGCTGTTTTACTTTTATGAACATTTATTCCGCTAATAAAAACAAAAGATAAGCATTTTCTCTTGATTCTTTTGTTTCCATGGATTTCAAAAGAGTATATTAATCGGACTATGGTTTTTTACATTCAGCTAAGAATCTACTCACGGTAGTGGAGAACGGCTGGACCAAGTGGGCTTTTTTTTGTCTTCAGAATTGTCAGGAGAAAGTTTTGTATGTAAGAAAATTTTAAAAAAGTCCGATAAAATGTTAAAAATTTCGATGATAATCGAAGAATTCCCACCTATATAGTCACTCGCCACGAAATCTCGGGAACCATAAGACTTGGTAGGAATATTACTTTTGCTATGTAGAGGTCAGCTATGAATAGATTTTAAGAAATTCATCCCGCAAAGGGGATTGCGGGGGCGTGAACAATGAACAATCCCGTTTTTAAACTATAGCTCTATAGACTTCAAATTTGGTAGGAATCTTCTGTAAGAGGTGTAGAAATAGGCTATGAACGAATATTACGATAGCTCACCCCGCAGGGGGTTATGGGGGTGGGTAGTAACAATTAATATTTTTAATTTTCCAGCTAAAGCTCCTACAAGCTCCAAATTTTGTAGAAATTTTCTATAAGTGATGTAAAAATGATTCATGAACAAATTTTACGATATCCCACCCCAAAGAAGATTGCGGGGGCGTTAAGAATGAAAATTTTCAATTTCCAAGCGATAGCTCCTATAGACTCCAAATTTAACAGAAAATTCGTCGCACATGAACCTAGACAGATTTCAACTTCACATATGAGACTTGCAATGACTTAAACTTAAACTTTCAATGCTCATTTCAAATTTTTTTCTTCATGTCAATTATTAATATTTTTTGGAAGAAAGGCACGGAAATGTTATAATGATTGCACATTGAAAGTTACAATGAATATTAGTGAGAAAAATCACCTGGATGAAAGATACAGGCTAAATCGATGGAATTTGAAATTTGTGTAAGTCTAAACAATATCGATGCTTACAGTTCTATACGCGGGGCCTATTTATGTTCATACGAAAATAAAATAAAAAGGAGAATAATAAAAATATTAAAAAAACAATAAAAATGAAACATAAAATGTAATTTATTTCCTTTGTCAATTCGCCCAGCGAAGCGGGCGGGAAACGGCTAGTATTCGTATAATCAAAGTATATGTTTGCGTTGTGCAGGAGTAAAAACTCCTTCGCTGCAGTCATGCTACAGCTATATAGTTTAATACTATAAATATTATGTGTTTACGTTAGAGATCATAAACTTTTTTTGCCTTAGTTATCTAATATTCTTTACATGTCTGTGGAAGTCTAATATTGTATCACATTTTGCACAGTAAGACATGACGAGGTAATCAATTAGTTATTGGGTAACCTATTGTTAACCCTATGAAGAAATTGTTTTATTAAGTCTGTTGATTTGGTACCTTATTCGAAGAGTTTTTATGTACTCTTTTCAATAAACCAGGTTTTAAACTTCTTCAAAGGTAACAAAATGAAGGTTCCATTATTTCATTAATTAATGGTGTAGATTAGATAGATAAAAATAATGAGTATATTAAAACATTCATTATTTAGTATTATATTTCACAGTCATCGCACTTTACCGAAGCTACCTATTATTTGTGAATATAATTGGTATTTCGCAACTGCGACAAACTGAATAGTCGGATATTTTCAATTTCCTTTTCTTAATACTTCTTTGTCAATATTTGTCTAGCTAAAGCATAATGTATGTAAGTATAAATGTTGCGAACTAATACTTCTTTAATTGCTTTAGTTTTTAATATTTTTTTGTTTTTTGTACGTATATAAGTATTTGAATATTTATTTCTCTAATATAGTATGTATATAGTTTTATATTTTTATCTTATAAATTGGTAACCTTGCAAGCACTTTGTATGCAAGTTATTCCATAAATTGCACTCCGTTTGATGGGTTACGTTAAAAATTTAGCCGAGTCTGCGGTAGCTCTTACCGAAGTAGATGCTGTGGAGGTAAACATTTTCGAAGCAATCTTTAAATTACATTTTTTTATCTAATAAAAAGGTTATATATTTCACTAAAATATTAAGGCTTTTTAGAGACTGAAATTTAACTTTAAAGTGTTAGTTTCGCTGTACGGGGTTATTTTGTGTAGAAATCATTCTGTTATAATAGATTTGAGTTATTATATTGAACAAAAATTCTTTCACGAACAAGAACAACTTTTTCAAGAACTTTAAACAAAAAATATATAAAGCTATTATTGTATAAAATTACAAACACCTATGTAGATATTGTATAAGTAATATTCGTTGTATTTTTCATATACCTAAATATAATAAACTCAATATTTTTACGTTCTTCTATGCTATGGACAGTATTACAGAATATATAAATCTGTTTGTATCGTGAATAATATGAGTCTGGAGAATGTAAGGGACGCACTGGGGACCTCACGACCCGGTGACATAAATATGTAGGTAAATAACCCTTCGCGCATGCAACGTGGGATTATTTTGACACATGCCACATGTGATTTGTGAGGCCTTTTAGCTTTTTAAAATTTTAGAATTGAATCACGAGTAGGTAAATGTTATGTTCGTGCGATAAGTATCCGTATTCTATTGGACCGGACATTTTGTATAATTTCTTTTTAAGATACGTAACGTTTTTTAAACAAACTTCCAAGAGCGGAAACACAATTAGTGAACTAATTTGGGCTATTCAAGTTTATCTTCAAGTTAAAATTCTAAATGCGTTGAACTTTTTACATATAAAATATTCCATTTTATTTTCGTAAAACTCTTCTTTTTCGATATATTTATTTCTGTTACAAGTTTTAAATAAGGTTTTGAAAATATTTTTAGTCCTTGCATTACTACTCTTTTGTTATACTTGTATTAATTTTTATATTTTATAATATAATCTATATCATTCACAATTGCATCTTTTACATTTTAGTGAAAGTTTTACTAAAATCAGTTCAGCATTAATGGTTATAGGCGCCTTTATGGTTAAATTAATGCATAGTTCATACTTATCTACAGGATGTTTGTTGTATTCATCTAAAAATGTGCAATTTTTATAACACATTAGTTGCGTGTAAATATGTCTACTGAGTAGTACTTCAAATTGTAATTTAATAGCCACACTAAAATTGGGTACTCAGCTATATTACGTTTGTCACTATCATAATCGTGTCAGAGCGATCACACCAAGCAATTGCTGTAATTGACGTTTAGTGGATCACATCGACGTGCTCTAACGTATTAATACTGGATAAATACTAGTAAATAGATTAGTCTAAGCGGCTAAGTGTATGTTACGTTTTATTGTTTATCAAGCATTAGTATTGTCTAGAGTTGCTAAAGTCTACAAGTACTATTGCATTTAAATTACTTTTAACTGAACATTAATGAGATTGATTTTATTCTTACTAATTTGTTTATTTTGTAAAATGGGTGCTTTATCTATCAAAAGGTTCTGAAATATTCACTGCTCTAAGCTTTATAAGTTAAAGTAAATTAGGTTTAGAGCTTTTTGTAGTTATATTGTAAAATATGCATGGTGGAGAGATAAATTCAATATTATTTAAGTCATATCATAATGGATTTTGCATGGCATGAGATTTTATTAAAAAATAATAATCTATTCCAAATAAATTATACTTAGTCGTAGGCTAAACAATTAACCCCTTATGACTCGCTCAGTTATTTAAATTAAATAGCAAAATGTAAAGAAACCTATCAACAGCGCATCGACATTCAGCGCCGGCGATAAAACTTTGATGGTTCTATAAAAAACTTAACTGCATACATACTCGTACTCGTATCATGTGTATGAGTTTGCATACACGCTCTCAGGTACAGTCGTAAGCAATGACATGTATACATTGACAACTTTTCAAATATATGTAAACATCAATCGTTGCAAAAGAAAGTATACAAGCTTTGTGTCAAAATAAAGTATACGTATGTTGCTTCATATTTAAGTATACATTTTTATCAATTCATAGTAAATAACATAAAACGAATACTATTATATACAAGTTTCATGTTATAACTATGTAGCCATTAGTCTAAGAACTAAGAATAAAACATTAAATATTATTTTCGTATTTAACAAAGTTTTCTAATACAAATACTGTGTCTCTTTCATTAAATACGTGAATTCTTTAAACTGGTCGTTAGAAGTTTAATTTATTTTTATATGTTGAGTGATTGAATCAATTCGACGACCTGATTCTCCAGGATGCGCCTTGAATTCACTTCAGGCAGAGCTCTCCTAAACAGCTTTACCCAGGGTATATGAGATATCCTCTGCAGCCAACCGCATAGACAGGTTTTAAAGTATTGTAACACCATGATTCGCAAACTTAATAATTAGATAATTAACAGTAAAATATTTTTAAGATCTTTGGCTTATTGCATCGGAAAATGAAACAAAATTGAAAAAATGTATTATTATGTATTTAAATTTAAATATTATAATACATTTTTAAATCATACGTATAATACAAATATTATCGCGTAATAGAGTGTGCATATGTGTATGTGTAAGAGCACGTTTGTAACACATTCACAACATTGGATGACAGTTTTAAACTTTTGACAATTCGAAGACAAGATCAGTTTATTGAAAATTTTAATTTGTAATAAAGCACTGCCGGAAAGGATTCGAAATTATTAGAATTACAACTGACAATTCTCTAATTGTTTAATTTGCGTTGTTATGGGAAACATACTGTTTCGTAAATTCGCCTTTGATATTGATAGTTATCATAGCTCAATCGGCGTGGCTAGTATGCGTTACATATCTTTGCAGCGCGAGTTCAAATCCCGCGCGTGTGTGAGTTTTTTTTTTATTTTTGTTAAATTCATGAGTATCTTTTAATTAATTTTTGTTTTCCACATTTGTGAATGTATAAGAGTATACAATAATACGTATAATTATAATAGAGCAGTAAGTTAAAAAATCAATACATAAATATTTTTAAAAACACTGACTGTAACGTATACTGCATTGAACTGTTTGTTATATGTTATTGTTTAACACAAAAAGTACAAAATTTTAAAAATTGATGTTCTTTCTGTTTCTTGCTATGCATTTAGTCTTCTTCTTCTTGCCGAGTCGATGGCAATTTTTAAAGTGAGAGAGCCCAAGACTCGGCCACTATAATAATTGCATAAGCTCCTCTAAGTTGCAGGTAACAGGGCAAGGTGGTCATATTAGTAAGTGTAAGAAAGGAAGAGTACCACATCTGCACTCCAGGCCACCGTTCGCAAATCCCTACCTGGTCAAGTTTTCCTTGCTTCTGCTAACCTGAGTCCTAAGTCTGTTAAGAGACTTTCAGGTCTAACAAGGCAAACAAACTATGTCCAAAGGAAAGATTCTCGATATGAATACGGAATGAGAAGCTGTTAATTTATAAAACAGACACAATTTATCAATTTTATTTAAATATTTATATATAAATATCTATGTTTTTTTTTATTAGCATACTATGATTAAATCTTATTTTAGAACAATTAAAAAATGCATCTTTTTTTAAAATGTAAGAAACTAGCATTTCCCGCGGCTCCGCCCGCATTCTAAAGATCGGAAACTAAATACTTAGATATCGAGATTTTTAAAAATGAGATATTTTTCAGTAGTAAAAAGTATCTTATATCTTGACCCGAGTAACCAGCTATTATCATACTAAATTTCATCAAAATCCGTCCAGTGGTTTTCTCGTGACGCGGTCACAGATAGACAAAAATTCTAAAAACAATAGATTAGACTCTGTATGGATAATAATGTCTATTTCAATTAGGTAGATTTTCCAAAAAAAATTTTAATGTACAGATTTGACTCAGTCATAATTTTATTATATGTATATGTATAGATAGGTAATGAATTATTTGACTTTTCAAAATAGATTTTAAATTGATGTCTTTGTATCGACACGCAAAACGGCAACGTCGCTTACGTTGCCGTTCCGTCAAATAACATGTGGCATATATATTATTTTTATTATCTGCCA
The DNA here is from genome assembly GCA_905231865.2 of Boloria selene. NCBI lineage: Eukaryota > Metazoa > Arthropoda > Insecta > Lepidoptera > Nymphalidae > Boloria > Boloria selene. Next base: position 3,232,291 of record HG993145.1, read on the forward strand.
GTTACTTTATTAAGAAGTTTTATAATGAAACAGAAAAAATATATCAGCAACTATTATCGCTAATCGCCGTGCGCGTTCACACAAAAAGTATTGAACCGATTTTGTGTAGTGATAGATTACCTACTAAGGTCAATATTTAGGATGCCGTTTACTACAGGATAATCTTTTATTCTCACTGGATAATAGAATTATAGCTGGTTCTATGAAGTGGTTCACATAAAAGAGTGGTGGAAATTTAAATGGGAAATGAATTGTTGGTATATTATAAGTAATAGCATCTATTAATATATAATATTGTTATAAAATATTAACTAAAATGTTAATGGAAGAGAAACAGTATATGTATTAGAAAACTTTGTTTCAAATACGAAAATATTATTTTATGGTTTTCGAAAACGAAACTGTGCACAAAATGTGCACAGACTATATGACTACATCCTTATAAATATCCGTTATAGTCGGCTAATATTCGTTTTATGCTATTTACTGTAAATTGATAAAAATGTATACTTTAATATGACGCAACTTACGTATACTTTATTTTGACACAAAGCTTGTATACTTTCTTTTGCAACGAAGGATGTTTACATATATTTGAAAAGTTGTAAACGTATACATGTCATTGCTTACGACTGTACATTAGCGATATGAATCCTAGGATTACTTAGTTGATTACATTTTCGTGTAAATTTTATGTTCTTTTGACTTTTGCATCTTCAATAAATTACAATTTCTTTTATTGTTCTTTGTTACACATTTTATCGAATAATATTTTTTTTTGTAAACATCAATCAAACAAATAATACCTACTTCTAGTTTAAAGTTCGACCTATATTATGAAACTTCATCTATACTATATTATTATTATTATTATTAATATTATAAAGAAGTAAAGTTTGTTTATTTGTTAAATTGTAAGGGGTAATCTCGGGATCTACTGAACCGATTTTAAAAATTCTTTCACCAATAGAAAGCCACATTATTGCTGAGTGTCATAGGTTATATAAAAAACCGAAAAATAAAAAGGCTTTTACGTGGTAGTCCGTTTTGCAAAGTGAATCGGAGAAAAAACGGTCGAATGAAAGCGTTTCTTACGAACGCTGCCTTATATTTTTGAGTTCTAGAGAAAAGATGTAGGGCTTGAAAATGCCTACAAAAAAGTCAACGACAACATATGTCTAACTTTTATATTTAAGTTACAAAAAGTAGTTTTTTTAATATTAGTATAGATAATTTAATTTTTAATTTTTAATATTAATAAAATAATTTAAATTATTTAAACACTATGTACTAAAAAAGTATTATTAATATTATGCCCAACGAAGTGGGCACGGGTCAGCTAGTTTATTATAGAATGACTTTTTTTTTTGTTTGGGTCTATATATAAATAAAAATATATATAAATCTCATTTATTTAGAATCCCAATAATGATTATAGCAGATTTTATAACTTTTTTGTTATAACTTGAAGCTCTAACACATGTCGCGCTTACATGAACAGGACTGATCAAAGCTTTTTGCTTCGTAAAAATTCACATTTTAATTATACTTTGTACCTCGGAGCAATCTTTGGACACACAATGTTCATTTTTTTATCCGCTTTCTACGTTAATCCAGTACAATGCCTTAATAATGAAGGAGTCTACGAGAATGTTTTAAAATTTTAAATGTTCATTAAGTTGGGAGTGGTTTGACGAAAATCGTATTATAAGTTAAATGAACACAGCCTCGGGCACGCATCTTTTGTCTATGATTGAATTAATTTAAACCGAAATAAAGGTTGAAAGTAACTTGTTATTAAAGGTTGTATTCAAGTAGTGACTAATCAACTGGTAACATCTTCACTTTTATGTCGCTCACATTTTGTAGATTTACTTATTTACTTTATTTATATGCCCGGTTGTTATTGGCTATGAATTATGATTAATAAAAAATAAAATTTATTGATTGCTATACTAAAGTACATAACACGTATTCATAATAAAATTAAATAAGCACACAAATTATATGCATGCGTCATATTTCTTGTAGTCTATTATTTTTATTGATTATCATTCATTCTGCTAGTTGCTTTGCCACTCGATACGATTTCATAATATTTAGCTTACAACAATTTGCTGCACGTCTAAAAAGAAGAAATTAATAAAGTATTCTTCTCCAGTTAACTACGCTTAAAATCGATCGCTCAACCCAACATGTTTAAATATACCTACTATGAAGTTATATGAAGTATTGATACAACGTTTCGTAATTCAAACGATTATAATAGGTTGTATGTAATTTGATACTTCATAAGTACCCATGGTACTGAGATTTTTTGTCGTATTTCATTAAATTTTATAAAATACTCGCATATCTATGGATTATAATTTGAAATATGGTATATGAATGAATATTACTGCTATAATATGATAAGCCATATCATTAATAGAGCAATTAATTTATTTACGACACTTTAAATGGGTTGTTGTGGCGCCTGTGAATAATAGATTTGATTTGTTAACAACTATATTATTACATTTGACATTTATTACAGTAAGCTCAAACAATCATTACATATACAGATGTCTGTAATGATATTAGGATGTTAGTATGAAATTGAAGAAAGCTAAGTAGAGCTCTGTTTTTGGCTAGTTTTCTTCATTGAATTGGTAGACTCAAGTCTGAACCTAACTTACTATTATCACTATATAATTAATGCTATTTTTATACGAGACTACCTGTGTCATATTGTCATGTATCTGTGTCATATCACTAAAAGCTTATACTTTTTTCTGCTATAGTTATTGTTTGTTCATTTATCTATCAAGACTTACTTTTAATAATTTATTAATTACATTTTATATTAGCGACTTATTGCTCTTCGCTCTCTACTCTCTCTACGCATCCGAATGCGTCCCATATTATGAATAGGAATAAGTGGTTTTTTAACAACACATAAAGACGTCAATTTTATTTATCTGTATCTACCTTGTGTAATGTTTTCGCTTCATTTAAAAGTATTTATTATTCAAAAGAAAGATCGCCTTTGTCTCGTAAAGATTACTAAAAAAGGGTTTCATAGTGTTATTCTTTTTAATGACTAGTCATCCATCTATTCCGGCCTTACACTGACAATGAGTATAAAGGCTTATCTGCGAGGGACAAATAGCCCGTGGCGACGGGATGAAAGGGTCTTTAACAAGGATGTGTGAATTCGGCCTTGTCTGCATTTATATTACGTTCAAATGTTATTGTACCTTGTATATTGAAAATTATACGTGTTTTGAGATTTCTACAATAGGAGCTGCTTCGCCTTATATTTGAGACAAAGCAGAATCTAGATACTTTGTAAAGAGCACTAGTTTATTGTGTTTGAGAGGCTTCTTGTCACAATTTTTAATAACATTTTTAAATAAATATTTAAGTGTTATTTATAATAGGTTTCATTTTTTATTTTACACAGGCCACATTTTATAAACCAACAAAAAGTATCTTAGGAATAAAATATATCATACGAAATATGAAATAAGGTAAAGAAACCACTGAACAATGTTTTAAAACAATTGTTTTTCTTGTAATTTTTTATCCTATTATTTTTTTTAATTATTTGAGTATTATACTAATATTAATTAAAAATAGTAATTACTTTCCCAAATGTATTACATAACTTGTATTCGGTATGAATGAATGGAACGATAGATGAAATGATTTGATTTGAATTTTATTATATTATGAACAATGTACATTATGTATAAATAATTATGAGACGGAAGGATACTATGTGTCGTAGTAGACCTTAAAACAATGTCTATTTATTTCACAAACATATAAATCAGAAATTAAAACAACTGTTAAGGCAGAATATCACAGTATAAATCCAGCGTCGGGGCAGGTAAACAGAATTATGGTCGTGGGCTTCAATAAAAAGCCGTATCTGATTTATTGTTAGCATTACTTACGGAGTGCGGGCGTGAGATACAGCTACTAAATGTTGGTTTTTGCGTTAAACTGATAACGCACGATCTTTTCGATGTGGAGTGAATGTATTATATTATTTTTGTTATAGTATATCCTAAAATTAAATTAAAATAATCAATATATAATGTTGTAATGCACTTATTTTTTATTTGTATTTTTTAACCGTTGATATCCACGTTATTATTTAAAAAAGTCGAAATTTTTTTGTTCTGTTATTCAAAATATTTAATATTTTTGACATTGGAGTGAAGCTCCCTCGAGTCCTTTAGCTCTAATGTGCTTTGCAAAACATCAAAAAACTTTGTTAATTTAACTTAGTTGAAACAGTTTCTAATTTCAGGTTATGAAGCAATTCCTCCCTAGTTAGGCGTGCAACTAGAATTAAAATAGTAATTACTGAGTACAGGTGTATTCAACTGTTGTTTAGTAATTGAGTTTTGAGATTTTTAACCTTTCAAATATGTTTTTAATTAAATTAACATTTAATGTTACGAAAGGTAAATATACGAGTACATAGTAATAAACGTTGTAGGTAAAATCTTCTATCAAATACACCAGGCGGCTTCCACAATCTCAAATGTCTTGGCTCATCGCGTATTCTCATTGTTAGATACTATTATACCAACGCTTGCTATAAGACTAATTTTGTGTTTAGTCTTGATTTAATTAACACTTAATTAGAACATTATTCTAATTACTCGTTCATTAAGGTACTGTTGTGGAACAAATGTGGCGAAGGCATTGCTTAACTGTAAATTCGCATGTTTAAATGAGTGTTAATTTAGATAACGATTAAGGTACAGTCAAGTGTGTGTCCAGGATACTCTATCTACTACCGCTTGCAGGCATGGTTCTGGTAACTGGTTTGATTGAATGACTATCTTGTATTGTATGTAATGCATTCAACGGGTTTTAACGTCCAATTGCTGGACACGGGTCTCTCTTCAAAACGTGGGGAGCGTATTCCTCCACGTGCCAAGTGCAGGTTGATAGATTTCACATACTTTTCGAAAATTTGCCAAGTATACTTGGATATTTCTTAACCATATTTTCCTTCATTGTAAGACGCATGAAAATATCAGAGATGCCTCCGTATTTGAACCCGCGTCACTCAGATTTTCATGCCTTGGCACCATTTACCAAGGTTTTATAATTTAGGTTAGATAATTTAATTAATATATTATTGGTTACTAATAATTCATAACTGTTGCTTTACCCCGGCAAGTTACGAATAAACGTTAACTAACGGATTCTACTGGCAAATGAGCGACCTGTCGCGATTTATTGCAATTTCCCGGTTTATGGCGGGACGCCGTCGTATCGCCCTGCTTACTTTTAATTTACGAAACTGAGTTTGCTTTGCCTAGCGCCGAAATTTACGCCGCATTCGCATAACTTGATTTTTTTTGTGGATTTTAAAGCGCTAAATTGTTTTTTGTTTTGCAATTTATGACCAGATTTCGCAGTTTTATGAGCGTGAGGATTTTAATACCAGCGAAATGAAATAAATATACTCATATAAATTTATAAGTTAATCGTGTATAAATTTTTCATGTATCTTCCCATATTGTATAGTCAGGTTAGTGTATGCGGCGTATTTAGTTTCAATAAAGAAATTATAATAATTTTGTAATATTAGTTAACTGGACTTTTTCTCAGAAATTTTCATCAATTTCTCGTGTAAATGAGTAAAAAAAATATTTCTATACCTAATATAAATATATTTAATTATTAGTAATTTCTTTATATAAATTATTTTTATTAGGTATACTATAAAAGTACTATAAAATTAGTACTTAATTGTAGTAAGCTTTAAGAATAGTTTATTCACGGTATACCTAGTAGTTATTCTTTCAATTGATTGATCGAAAGGGGTCTACACTTATAAATTAAATGAACACTATCTAACAAAACCGTTCGCACTATCTAGAACTGCTAGCACACGTATTACGCTCATTTATAATTTATTCGCAAACTCATCGCGGCAACTTGTACAATGGACTCGAAATTAACATTTATATCCGAGCGGAGCGTACAAAGCGCGATAGTCGAAACCCTAGAACAAGTTCCCTGTCTTGCTTAAATTATAATGTACAGAATCGTGGAACCCGGGAGTATTACAGATTTGTTCCACTGGACATAACGTTTAGGGCTGTGTTTATGTATATATGCGTAATTGAAAATAAGACTATCCTGTGTGGTTGAATTCGAACCGATTTTGTCTGCCAAATAGACATAAACGTTGTCAAACTGCTTTTATATATTTAATTTATCAGTCGGTTATGTGACTTTTTAAATGGAATTTGTCGTTTCCAAAAGAATGCTCGAAAGTATTTTTTTTATGAATGTATATCTTAGATACAATTAAATTAGAAAAAGATTTTTTGATTTGAAGCATTTGAATATTGATGTCGGTTAACTTCATCAACTCCAAAACGAACAATATATTTAAAATTGTATTTAATATCACAAACGAAACAGTAAAAGAAAATCAACAATCCTTTTATCTTCTCTAGTATTATATTTATTATAGTTTTTCTTTGAAGCTTTGGAGTTAAATACGACAATCGGTCGGTTAGTTGTACAGTGGACGACTTTCAACATTTTCTCTTTGTAATCTCCTTTGAGAAATGTTTTTGTAAAATGCAATAATACTCGTTATAAAACTATCTTAGTTTTCAGAAGGAGTCGCAATAAAACCTTTTTATTTTTTGTCAATTAAACTAATATGGGCATAGGGCACATTTTCTAATCTATGGATACACTTAAAAGCATTGCAGAATATATAAATGCCGTAAGTGTCTACATAATATTTTATATCCAATGAACAGTTAATTATTAACGCAAAAATACAATATTTCTCAATTTACTCGAGCAACTATGGATCCACAAAAAATGTAGCGTATAATCATGATGCACGACATCTGGCCTCCATCGATCATCCCTGCAATTTTCCGCCGCTGGCCCAAATCTGGCCCTTGTCGGATTGCTTTGACGCGTTAATGCGTCACATCTCTACTTTACATGTTATTTTTATACTACTTCACATTGTGTACACAAATACTTTTTTTTATTTTCATTACTTTCTTCTTAAGACATTTGTCCTGAAAATATAAATATTTATATACTCACTTGCCTGTAGAAGATATCTAAAACCTTATTAAGAAAATTTTAAGTCTACTTACTTAAATTAATAAATAATTTTTAGAGTGCAATTTAGTTTTCACAAAAGTTTAGTGCTTTTATTTGCTAAAGGGTAAAATAGCTGTAAAATAACATTTTAATGGTTATGGTGAATAGCGGCTGCGATAGAATATTCTAAAGGTTGGCGTAACGGTCTAATTTCTACGCTCTTTGCAAACAAAAGGACGTTAAAAAAATCTAATAGTTGCATTTTATGCTCGTTAAGGGAACTATGCGTGAAATTGCTATGAATGTGAGGTGTTAGGGGAATATCGTGGGAGTAAAGAGAGTTTATCCATATTTTATATTAATTAATTAAAATCAGACTTTATAGGTATGATTTAAATTAGTTCTTTTATGTAATAACCCTTTCGGGATAGATAAACTCTAAAGCTTTACGATACGATTATTCGTTAAATTTTGTTGTTGAGAATGTTGTGAATTTATTTCAAGTGTATAATATAAAATAAGAATATGCAAGAGTATAAAATAATATTAGCTATTTTTAATTTCTCTTTTATTGCAATAAGCACTTTGGTGTTACGTTGTACGGAAGCCTATCGACCAATAAATGTTGCATTTCATTCAACTTGTTAGTTTATGTAATAGGTTATTGTACAGCTGTGGTTTTATATAAAAATTATGTACATGCATATGTACGGCAACTTATTACATTCAAGTGATTAATATTTCACTTACAAAACGTAAAGGTTGACGCTAATATTGTAAATCACTTTACCTGGTAGAAAATATGGCTTGGCTACTTTTGTAGTATAAAAATCGAGGCAAATCACCACTACGCTTATGTTTAAAGCGAGTCTTAAAAGAAAATCTTATGTACTATACGTACAATAATGGGTACTAACGTTTCGACGTAAATTAGCATAATGTGTCGAGGCCCATTGGGCGATGTTTATCGGGAGTGAGCATTTCTATGTAAATACAGATCGTGATTGTTGCTTGCATATAGTAGAATTGACTATCAGCCCTATTAATTACAGTGATTGAATATGTTCAGGCTAAGATATTGCGATCTTAGAACAACATTGTGTTTGCTTATCGAATTGTTATGTAATTAGTACACGTATTAAACTGCTGCATAATTTTATAGTTTACATATAAATATATTAATAGGTATGTAGCTTGTATGTATAGATGAACCCTAGTAAATTCTGTTACAGTTCAAAAGTAGAGTAAGTTTTGAACTCTACATGTTTACAACTTTTACTTACATATATAATGCATCTTAAACTTTATTATACTGTCGAGCGTCTTGATTATACTATGTTACAGGATACTTAAGATAATTATTATAAAGCAGTAATTTACTTTAAAAATCAAATCTACTTTCATAATAATTATACAGAAAAAAGTCATGACTGGGATAAATAATTGGGAATTTATTGTATTATCTTTGTTTATATATTTGTATAATAGTATGAGACTAATGAAAACAGTTGAAAGACAAGATAGTGGATGACAAAAATTAAATGCCACTTGTGAGGGTCTAAAGGATCCTAATAACTTCGCTTGACGACTATCTCGCAGGGTTGACGTTTAAACTTTACCAGTAGATGTTTACTGGCTCCCAGTTGGGGCCACTTACGAAACAACACATAAAACTGTCGAGTTAAAGACGCTGGACAAGCTACGTTCGTTGCTACTATATTTAATATTTACTAGTAAAAATACGTGCTTGCCAATTTTATATAAAGTATTTTCTGCTATAAATAAGGAGATTTGTTATTATGATTATAGTTATTGATGAATGTGTTTAACCAAATCAAGCTATTTTCTATTTTCTACTTGTTTCTCCGGTGTTTAAATATTAGTCAGATCGATAATGTTGAGTAGTTTCTGTATACATATAATATAATTATAATCGTAACTCTTTTCGTTTTTCGTTCGTCATATTTCGTTATATATACCCTTTAACGGAAGGCATCATCAGCACATATGCACTATCAAAATCAATTTTTGTTAACTGTGCTAAGTTACACCGTGACCATCGTATAGGTAAAATGGGAACATATAAAATATGACACAGAAATTTTATATGTAAAGATGTCTATTATTTTTCTTCTAGAATTTTATAGCATTGTATCAACGTTAAGCAGGTAATTCCGGGTAGTTGCGTTGTAAGTGTCACCTGAGAGGTAATTACCGCATTCCCCAACTGCTACACGCTGTTTTGCTTGTGTGAGAGAGAGAATCTTACACGTGAGTACTTTCGAATAGTTATGAACGATGATTAACTAATTTCATGAGAAATTAAATGGATATAAAATGACACTTATGTAGGTCATAAATTTCATGGTGATAATAATGGTATATATATATATATATATATATATATATATATATATATATATATATATATATATATATATATATATATATATATATATATATATAATATTTAAATCATAGTGAAATTTAAACGTAGGATGATGTTGTTATTATTATTACGTTATTATATTGTTATACTTATGATTAAGATTTCCATATTAATTTTTAATTTGATGATTTTGTTTTGATGCCAATGTAAAGATAAAAAACTGCAATGTTTAAAAAAAGTTACATATATTGTATTAGTAACTTAATTATTTACATTTGTCATTTAGAGGAACAAAGTAAAGTCAACGATGTTTTCTACTTTCTCCTTGCGCGATACTCCTGATGTCCCTGTATAATGGAAAACATAAATCTTAGAGACAATTTAGGGTCGGAAAATCTGAAGCGACCGCAAGCTAAAGACGTGGCCGTGTTCGGCTTTCACGCTTCTTGACGTGTCACTCTAAACAAATATATTTTATTATTTATACTATATAATAACGTTCTTATTAAAATATATGAGAGCTCAATTTTGTTCTAAATTCTAAGATTATATTTACAGTAAACATAAGCTATATTGCTATATTGAAATAAATTGGTAATCACTTAATGTACTATATAAGATTAAGTATACCCACATACCAACCCTGCTGGTTGGTATACATTAACGACAATGCACTAAATGCTACTAGTAGTCCAGTTTAATGTCATCCTGGTCACGTCTCGTTACCGTCGTTGGACCTAGTCGGTCAAACTGACACATAAGTGTCAATCCAGCTAACAAATCGACCGAAACAATATTAATCGTAACGGCAATATGCCACTTAACTAATAACTATTAAAAAGCTTGTAAAATATGAATTTTTAGACGTTATTTGCTCAGTTAAAGGGAGAGAATTAGAAAAAACACCACTACATTGCTCTCTCTCTCAAATATACTAATATGTATGACTTACGAGTATGTTAAAGCGTGTCTAATCTAATAATAAGTTTAGTAATATCAAGAATCTCATATACCTATTATATCATAAAATATTATAATGTCACACATTTTTACTAACACACCTATTTGTTAAACTATTGCTCAGAGAGAATTTAAATAAATATTATATTATAATGAAGTGATATTTTATTTATAAGAAATGAGAGTTTCTATATTTATACGCTTTAATGCTAAGAAAAGTAAATGTACTTTAAGTCAATCGTGTACAGATAGAAAAAAATATTTGTGCTATACTAAGGAAATTCATCTTTAAATCCAAGAACAATAATTATTTAATTATTTGAGACAAAGTTGTGATTGCGTATTAAGAATTTACGATCTTATGTCATTTACACTGACACATAATACTTGTAACGGTGGCTTTCAAAGAAACCACTCTGTTGAACCTTATTATCATTCGGCTTGTAAGTGTTACAATACTACGCATTGGGCGCCTCCCTAGTGCCTTCTCCTTTAAACATAATTTAGTTTACCAAGGTCCATTATCGGAGACTCGTATTTGTGGTCAATATAAAAATCTTTTTTGTGGGAAATAAACCTACTACCTGCGCAGCGCTGGCGCATTCATATTACTTTAACTTGGTTATAATATGCCGAATTAATCTCTATGTCTATTATATATTTAAGATTTTGTCGTTTTCAAACTCAATGTGGTTTTAAATCTCTCAAACGTCTTATCGTTTGAGTTTACAAAATTACAGTTTGTAGAAACTGCAAGCGTATCCGCCTCCAAAGATTTCGAACTGCGGATGCAACTGTAATTCACTATTAAACGTTGTCATTGTTCTTGCCACACTTTGATAAGAGTCAGCAGTTTCACCAACGACGAGATTCTCGCTTATATATATAGCTACTAATTTATTGGGTTTCATCTAATAGTAATTGAAAGTATATGATTAATTATATAGTATAGTACATAATATTATGTTTTATATCTAAATAAAATGACGTGTTTTGTTCATACATTATTGGTATTTTTATATAAATTTACACATTTTATTGCTTAATATAAATATTTTGCCGTTCTATTTTAGAGTAGTTATAAGTACATTTTATATAAAACGCGTGCAAAAAATTTATAGTTATGCACGTTTTTCATTACAAAAAATCCTCAAATACTCGAAGCTGAGCAGGCTCTATAATAAATATATGGCATAGTTTGCTATTCAAATACTGAGTTCTGCGCGATGTAAGTGAAACTTGCTATAATTGTTCTCAAAGTTTTCTACTTCGCGGGGTGGAATGCGTTCCTTAATAGTGTGTCTCAAACGTGCGCCACTGGTATTTGTTAATTTCGCGGCATGTTTACTTTGCCCACGTTTCTCTGTATTAGATTTACCGAATTTATCCGCAACTGTACAGCCATATGGTGCTAATTTCCTTTTTGCTGTATAAATAGCTTTGTTCATATTATGGCATATCGATTAATTATAGGCACAAAAATAGTTTTATTGTAGTAATTGTTCTATAAAAATTGTTTGACAAATATAATTTTGCTTTAACTATTGCTATTAAAATAATATTGTAAAAAATTGTGGGTAGGCACTGTCTGTAACAAGTATAAAACCCCCTGAGACGTCTAATACCTTAGTCTCTCCCGTGACCATGATTGCTGTAAAGCACAGCTAAAAATCATAATAAATCCGCGACAAAATCCGAAAAGATAGTTTCATTTATAATGTCAAACATTCGCGTAAACCTAAGAAAGTATTATACATCAAGTGTTACATTTTCCTTTTATTATATTACATTTTAATTTTCTTATGATTTTTATAAAAGCAGCATAATATGACTTTTTCTAAAACGTAAACGAGAAACTAATAAAAACGCTAAGTGATGCACGGCCACCAATCAAATTCTTAATAATGGGGAGAATTGTTGCACTCTTTCCAACTATGCAACTAATAACCGCCCGCTATTTATGACTGCCTCGGCGCAGTAATTGCAACTTATAATGATTTGTGGTCGCCTCTGTCTTAAAGTTCCACCATAAGCTTACGTGTTCCCATTTAAACTGATGACTTTATTCCGGTTAGTTCAAGAACTATTTGTATTAGCGAGACTATTTGTGTCACTTATCGAAGTGTTTCGAGCAGCAGGATTAATTGCCGAGGCTTCCTAACTGGAAGCCTGATGCCGACTTTAGGTTTACGCATAACGGCTTGGAGTTTATCAAAGATTAAATTGTTCGAGTTATTTGTAATAAATTGTTTCAATAATTATTAAATATTGTACATATTCGTTCTAATTAACATTTATATACCTTATTTCTGGTTTTTGAGTGTTTTGTTCACTAATTTTCTTGTTATTTCTTAACAATTGTGCGTAGTATTTTATTTTGTTATCTTTCATCCCACTTGCTATCCGTGTAGGGCCGATTGCCTCCCCATAAAACACCTCGTTCTATGGAAATCCTACTTGATACAATCTCTGATGCTCCCTTTTGGTTTATTTACTAAATAATACTGCTTTGTCCCTTTATAATTGTTTCCCTTTCTGTATTTTATTTGTATGACTGGGTTTATTAAGTCGAAATAATTATTAAGTAAAAATATAGTATAGAATCACATTTTTACACTAAAAATAATAGAATTATAAGCTACTGATTAAATAGTATGGACTAGTGCTAAGAGATCATTTTATTATTAACGTTTTTATTCTTGTCTACTACAGGGAAAATGTGTAGAGGAACAAATTTTAATACCTTCAATTTTGAAAATATCAGAATTCTACATCATGGGTCATAACAAGTTTTTCGGGATTAAAAGTACTCTTTTTAAATTGGGAACACGCACATCAAATTATATATTCAAGTTACTTTCAAAACCAAATCCTTTGAGCTATTACTGAGATTATCGTTTGTAAATATGCAATCGCTCAGATTTGACTATTCTATTTATAAGTGAAAGTTTTTAGTCGGAAAAGTAGTATTGTTTGAGTATAATGAAAAATAAGTTTTGCAATAATTCTATATAAAACCCTTGATAAATATTCAATGAACTTTCAGGACGTTCTCATCTGGCCACATTTTAGTTAACGATTCACGTGTTAAGCGGGCAAGTTAAATGCAGCAGCTATCGGACACCTGCGCTGATCTACAGCGGGGACATGACTGTAATGTATCGGCTAGAGTGCGCTTAGATCGGGTTTTTGGGATAATGGCCAAATTTGTGTAATAGCTCACTACTTAATTATATCTAGAAAATTAATATTATGAATTTTAAGTATTTTTTAACAGTTTTCTCGTAGAATTGTTATGTACATAACTTAAAATGTATGTATACATCATTTTTTTAAACATCTTTAACTGATCAAATTTTTCACCTTCTATTTATAATATTTTCTTTCCTCTCAACAAAAAGTTATCAGGTTACGTAAGGATAACATTTGTAATCCTAAACTGGTATTGATATTCTATTGAAATGAATTACAGATTTCAAAGCTTTCTTTAAGAGGCTCGTTTAATAAACAAGCTCGTTCAACAGCATTGGAGTTTACGAGATGTTTTTTGTACTCGTCGCACTTGAACGATGAAGTGCTATTGCCCGATTTTGTATTTTTTCTTATTCTACGATTATGATTTGATAAAACAAAGTAATTTTTGAATGATATTATACTTTGCAACGGTATATAGAAAAAACAATAAATCTATCATCATATTACATATTATTACAATTTCATAAAAAAATATTTTGTTCTTATAAACTTACATTTAAGTTTGATGAAGAACCCTCTTTGGCTCCTGTCGTGACATTTACGGCTCTATGAATACTTATAGTCGTTTATCTAAATTTATTTTTATAGTTTTTCTTTCGTTTTATCCATGAATATATGAAAGAAAGTAGTGAATATATTATATCTTTTTTCATCTATCTTCTATATACCTATATAAAAATGAATTTCTGTTCGTTAGTCTCGCTAAAACTTGAAAACGGCTGGACCGATTTGGCTAATTTTGGTCTTGAATTATTTGTGGAAGTCCAGAGAAGGTTTAAAAGGTGAATAGATATGAAAATGCTTGGAATTAAATAATTATTCAACCACCATATTAAATTATTTTAATCTTACCTTAGCGCTTTAGAGAATATAAACTTTTTTAATATAACCTTATGACGTTTGACATAGAATTGATAGAAAGATTTATATGTATAATACACTAACGGAACCCACGGCTTCGCTCGGACTAGCCCGAGCGAAGCGAGTCGCTAGTATTATATAAAATAGAACATCGGCGCTGCGGATAATAAATATATAGCTAACCTATTCAATAAATAATGATCAACATTTGTTCAAAATATTCACATACTATTATTTTCATATTTTAGTGTTTAAATGAAATTTGATTACAATGATTACAATATAAATATTAAGCAAATCCTCTGTGATTAAGTGGTAAATAAGATTTATTTATCCCATAATATATCTAACCAGCCGTTTACTCTCGACTTATTTATTATAAATGTTTTTGGTCACGTACTTACTGCCTTCATATTGCACAGTCACCTTTGGTGGAAAAGTGCCAAAGATGTTTCATGAAATAGATATCTGGAATTGTATTACGATAGCGGAACGCAATTCGAATCGAAACTTAAGGCGTTCATAAACATCACACACGATTACTCTAAACTTTTCCAATGCCACACGAGGCTCGTTACTTCCCAACTATATTCCAGTGCTTGCAGTTGTGTCGCATTTTACACTATCTCCGTTTCTTTCCTTTGCACTAGAAAACGTGAGATGCCACAACTTTCTGTTAATTTTTACTCAATTCTCGGCTCGCACACATTACGTTAATTCGTTCTAGGATGCCCACTCAACGCTAAGTTAGGGCGGACGTGATATTTGTTTTTGTTCTCCTGTTTTAGTTTCTCGTAATTTGATTGTTTTCAATGCGGTGTTGTTTTTCATTGCTTTCTTTCGAACCTATTTTTTTCTTTGCATTTATTAATTTCAGTAATATCAAAGTTAGTTTACTTTTTTAAGAGTGTGAATGATAAAAGGGCTTTTAAGGAAGACATTGAAGAAACATAATTTCGACGAAAACCTTACGGCATTTGCTGCACAGAATATTGCAACGATCGATAAAAGTATGGCTCTACGTATCTATGACATCTAAATGTGGATAAGACACGTTTTATAATATGTTGAATTTAGATCACTTTCACATGAATTTGACAGTTTGTATTTTTATGTTTTACTTAGTATGCCTAAACAAAGACTTTAATTAAAATGAGGACAGAGCTAGGGAATTAAATAGTAGTCAGCCTAGTAAAGTAAGTGACATTTATCTGTGACCTTTCATTCCTATTTCCTTTTAAGCCATGTGTGTAAACATTATTTTATGTTATACTTGCTACGTTTACTTATTGAAATATTTTCACTCAATTTGTTCTTCAAAAGGAAAGCCTGTACTAAACTAAGTAATCTACTCCGTCCATATCTTGTCTAATGTTTTTACCTCACGGCCTGCTTATTAGTACCGGCTTCCGCTTACTCATAAACGGTGTTCGCCATTTTCTTTCTTACAGCCTGCAAAAATAGGTTTAACGTGCGTTCAACTCGGCTTACCTGGTGTTAAGTTTAATAAGAATAGCCTTTTAATGCGCCTTCTTTAAATTTCCTTGCAACAGAGTGTGTCGAGTAAACGGGTTTTTTACAAGATTACTAAATATTTATTCGCTTGCAAAAGCTTTTAACCGAAGGTTAAAAATAAACATTGAAATATGTTATGTATACTAAATACATATTTATTAGTTTATAATTTATATGTATGTGAAAGAGATGAATATTTAAGATGACTTTTTCTGAATTAAAATTCTTTATTTTGTGTGCGGACTTGAATAATTTTTAATAATAATAGTAACTTAATGATAAGTCAAATAACTACGGTTCTTTGAAATCGTTCCAGTAAGTTCTGCCAATACAACTGGTACCTATAATCGTAAATTTTAACTACTTTTATCTCAATGTTGATTGGTAACGGTTTTTTATTTTGTGAACGTCCTTTCATTTCAACCACAGTTTTCATACTATGATTACTTTATTTAGGCTATTGATTTTTTTAAGGTTAAATTAAAAAAAAGTTAATAACGTTTTTTCATATTACCGCAAATAACTCTCTGATTTGACGGAAAAGAAGGACATCAAGATAAAGATAGAGCTGCGTAGTTGCTACTGTAACGCTCTGAAATTTTTTTATAGGTTGTTTTTATATTAATTTTATTTTTACGGACTATTTTTGCAAATTTATTTAGATTTTTTGTTTTCCGAAAATCAAATATTTGCGTAAATCTATCAAAATATTAGGTTGTTATATTCATTTTTTAACCTTATCATCTTAGTGGTGGTAAATTTAAGATAGTGTACATTTTAAGCTCACTTACGTACTAGTGCGCAGAGGATTATTGGTGAACCTACGCTGGTAAATGCCAACCTACAAAGCCTCGATCACCGACGTAAAGTTGCCAGCCTCTGTGTATTTTATAGGTTACATTTTGGAGAGTGTGCACAGGAATTACATGATTTAATTCCCCCATCCCCTTTCCATCATCAGACGACGCGACGAACGGCTGGTCTCCATCCTTATGTCGTGGACATTCCATCCGTCCGGACGAAGCGTTTCGCTTCGTCATTTATTATACGTGCGGCTAAGGATTGGAACAATCTGCCTGCGTCCGTGTTTCCGTCCGATTACAATATGGGTGTCTTCAAGGCAAGAGTGAATAGGTGGCTACTGAATTAGTGCGACTTACCATCTACGACTGCGTTACCACTTTCCATCAGGTGGAACGTAGTCAAGCACTAATTCAGATTGATATAAAAAAAAAAAGTTCATTAGAGACAGATAATTTCACTACGTGGCAAAAGTAAAGTCGAATGGAATAAGCATTTTTGTGCAAATCCCCGATTTTAAATAAAACTTGGCGTTAGTTAAACGTGAATCATATTCATGGATAGTAACTGCCCCAAAAGAGACATTAGATGCACTGCTAACATTTATTTTGCTAACTCAAACTAGTTGAGAAAAATTGTTTCATGTACCACTGGGACTTGAAGACAAGACGTTCGGACAATTTCAGAGGCTATAATAAAAGTAGTAGAAATACATTCTTATCTGAATTCTTACTTCAATATATCTCCATCACTTGATTTGGTTTAATTTGTTCCAATTTTTATTATAATTTACGCTATCGGTCTTATAAATATTCTTTATTTATTAAACTGAAAGACAATGACACTCTGATTTAGTTTTTTTAAAATATTGTGCCATTTTTATACAGCCTGTATTACGTAAATATGTGATGCAACCAAATATTAAAATTTTATAAATATATTTATTTATGTACATATATAGCAAAATACACGTATTCAACCTAGCTAGGTTTAAAATTGTATTTAGCTATATGTTAATTTTCCTTGAAATTTCGTATGCATGGCACCTGAAGAAGTAGAAGATAAATCTATTAACCAAACCGTACAAATCGACACTTGTGTGTCTAACCCGAATCCATTGGAGGCAATCTTCACTATATCAAAATGTCACGCACGTCCCTAAGTTTTGGTGTCCTTTATTCATCAGACCCTAGTACACCGATACTGTATAATGAAACAAATCTCGAGTTGAATACCTATAGGATTCCTTCACAAAGGACTGCCCAATTGTTGTCAAATGAAGATTCAATTGGGGCATAATAAATTAGTTTAGCTTGCTCCGGTCCCTTCGTTTACAGTCACACAGCCAGACCTTAGATAAGCACGACTGTATCATTGTTATTTAGTATGCCCATTTGTTATTGAACGAGTTAGGTTTTCACATTTTGACGCCGTCGCGTCTTCGTGTCGTTCCGAATATTAGCAAGAATGGAGTTTACGTTAAAGAAACTTCGTGTATTTTGTGTAATTTATTTATTAGTAGAAGTCATATCATGTTTACACTATAAAAAGTCATTAAAATAGTCGACAAATAAGGCTGCTTAATTAAAAAATCTGGAATGGCTTATATACTAGACTAGCGACCCACCATTTTGCCCAGGTTCGTAGTCTACACGCTTTTTAGTGGAACCCTAATTATTCTATAAAAATAAAACAAGCTTCTTATATCATCAGTAATCTGAAAGCCAGTGAAAGTTCCTTCGAAATCTGTCCGGCCGTTTTAGAGATTGGATTTTTCTTATAAGTACCGCATATGATTACTTACATGTTTACATTAAATAAAAACTGCTATTTTTGTATTAAAAACATACACTTTAACTTAATTTATCTGTATAGATACTGATGCCTTAAAAATAACAAATTTTTGTTATTGTTTGCTAGGACATCAAATTAAAAATAATTATGTGAAATATCATATACGCGTTTCCACCCTTATTGGTAAAGCGAGAGCGAGAGTTTCACAAAAATGTTACAGGAACAATTGAAAGTTGTCTAGCTAGCGCAGTTTTTAGAACTCTACGAACCTCAGATTGGTACATATTTACTTCCAAAGAATTGAATCCTCTCGAAAATCCGAATCTAGTTTGCGCTTATAATTAACCAGTTTTTATCACTAGGTATATCTGACGTACAAAATAAAAAATCCGTTTAGAAATTTGTGACCAAGTGTGAGTGTATTGTACTACATACTTATTTGATACTAGTTTAATCACAAGACTTTACTTAATTTGAACAACGCAATTTAACCACAACTTTTGTCTTTATTGAAATCTATTCCTATAAGTTAGAAAGGTCAAATTGACAGATATAAGATTCAAATTCTTCGCATAGGGCTCTTTGCCTAGTCAAATGTCGAGGGCGATACCGTCCATTATTGCCTTCTGAACAAACATTAGGGGTTTACTTAAGTGTCACCTCTTTTGTCCCCACCCTGATCCTGCGAACAATTGGCATTTCTATATGAACTTGCGGTCGAATATGGTATTAACATACGATTGTCTTGACTCCTTTGTGGTGTAAGTAAGCGGAAAGTGATACCTAATTGCAGTTAATGTCTTTTATTGTGTCCAAGCTCATATTTATTTATATCAGAACTTAACCTTACTCAATATCGAGTAATGGAACTACAGAATTATAATTATTTGTAATCGTAAATAGAATATTGTGAATAGTGATAAATTATAGAAACATTTTTTCCGTTGAGCATTCATATTAGACTAATTGAAGGTGGATGTGGTACTTGATTTATTGAAAGTTACTTTATGCGACGTAGTTTATCGCACGTTCGATTCCTATGTACAGTTAATATTCTATTGACAATGCCGATTTACAATATAAAAATTTAAAGAAAAAGTAGGTTTTGTAGTTTGTTGTTTTTAAACAATTTAATTTAACGTGCAGCTTCCCCGTATTTTATATTTGTAAAAATATTTTTATACTATTTTTTGATCATAAGCAAAGAGCTCAGTAATATTTATAGCTCATAAACAACATTCTAAGTAGAAATAATGACCAATGTCGTGCTATGAGTACAATATCACTGCCACTTTGCATAAGTTATTTCATATGGGGAGTTATATTTTTGAAGTTGGTTGGTTCGTTTTTAAAAAATCAATTATGAAAATACAAGTAAATATTAAAATTAATTAGATGTAAAAAAACATTAGGAAATATCCAATAATACATCAAACAATCTTGACATGGTCTTCTAATGAGACTGTGCAGATAATTGGTAGCCTGCTCTGTATTGCTCTTCAGTAAGTGGAATGAATAGGGCTGTATGACGAAATAGATCAATGAAAAAATATGAAACAAATACTTCTCAACTAAGGCAATTATTCCAAATTAAATCGACCTTGTTCTTAGAACATTTGAACGACAAAAAATTCTTATAATGTTAAGTTAAAATACAATATAATAAAGCGTTTAAAGTTATTACTTCAATATTAATTTAAAACTGCTTTCTTGCGATAAGATTATTAAGTTTAAAATATAATAATAATTAATTCATTTTTTTTCTGTCGTCTAGACCGAAACACGTATAAAAAAGTCTGTAAAATAAAGTAGTCACTTCAAGAAATCATTTTTATTGCTCGTTAAAAGGACAATGTTTTTGGGCGCTGCTATGTTTTACGACTGTTTCATTTTCATTTAGTCTTAACTGAAATGGCAGTAAAGAACGCATAATATTTTAAACGTTTCAACGAAATATTAACTTCAAGTTAAACTTGAGATAATATTCCAGAGAGAGATTGAATTGTTAGAATTTCAGTTTGCTAAAATATTTTTATTCTTTTCAAGCAACAATAAAGCTAAATATAAAGGTTTTTATATTTAGTAAGAGAACTAACTGTACATTAAATATCATGATTTAATTATATACCTACCCATTGTAAAAATACAATAATAATATTCATTACAGAATTAGTTATCTAGTACAAATACAATTAGTTCATTCTAACGTTCCGATACTGCGTAGTTGAAGGAAAAAATATACAGAAATCCATCCTTATAAGTAATTTCACATCTTACATAATATACTTAAATAATATTATTATATCTTTGTGCTACTTAAAGTATGCATTTACTAATATACCTATACTGAAAGGTAGTAAAATGTACAAGTGAGCGATATATTACCTAAATATCTTTCATAATTTTAGCTGAAACAATAACTCGACCTAATCACACGTGAAGATATTATCAAAATTATGCGTGGCAGCGCCGCCATGCCTCACTTGGTATCGGTTAGGAAACTTGCCAGTTTCTTTGCTGGTCGTACGTCGTATGGTAATTTACCTTCCTTCCTTGTGGCCGCAAACATAAATTAGGTGCCAGCCACCGGCCTCGTTGAAAAATTACCAACTTCTGCGGAAACAACGGCTTAGTCTATCTGGATGCGGTCGTCTAATTCACTTTTAATAATAAATTATGTGTTTATTTATTCACATTACAGGAATTTGTGTCTTAAACCTTTCCATACATATTGTAATACACTGCTAATCATATTCATTAATGTTCTTAATCGCTTTCATTAAATTATTCGATATGCTTCCATTATAATAAATAAATACTCTTTTTAATTTATTAAAACGATTCAAAGAGTTAAGCTCATAAAATATTACATTTTATATGTGACAAATTTCTGATTGTTCAAAGTTCATTGCTAATAAGCAAAGTTTGGCAAAACTTCGTTTCCACCCTTTGCTCACACAGTTAACTAATTTCATGACTTCCAAATCAAAAATTATGACTTTATGTGAATTACATTATTCATTTCAATTAACGTGCTGGCTGCTTGGTATTTTAGTGCAGGACCTTATATTTATAGTATGCCATAGATGTTTGAAATAGTATAGGTATTCTGTGCTTTTATCGATCCGTCTTCACTATCGAGGGAACTTTTTTAATATGTATGACAAGTGACAACGTTACTACAATTACACGGAAAACTTTACGTTATCATATAAAAAGCTATTACTAAATAATGAAGTAGTATCAATATATACATTTATTCGTTAATCCCTTTTAATTTTTTGAGCTATTTATAAAAAATCAATACATAGAAAATTCCTCCGTTAAGCAACGTAACGTACTTACGTTTACTAGTGTATAGTCGTGCCTACTGTTTGGCATAGTTTCTGTATTTAAATTATAGTTTAAGATAACGTTACATATGCGAGCGAAAAGTTGGCTCTTTTTTACGTTTCAATGTGTTTGTATTATATAACGCATACTCAAATATTATATATAATGCTTTTTTAATCCTTTCAAATGATAGTCCTTATTCATAACCGAAATGAATTGTTATGCCGGAAACGAATTTCTATATTAAAACAGTACTAAATAATCCTATGAAAAGTATCATTTTAAATCCCCTCTAAAGCAGCAGCGGGGGTTCCTAGATGAAAACTTGTAATATCGTAAATTTGTAATTTATTGAACGTAATGTAATTTATTTAAAACTATTTGTGATTTTTGCTTACGCAAATTGTTCTGCAAGGTCCTAAAGTACTTTTTTAACCGAAATAATGACACATTTTTGTTTAGTTAATTTTGAGGACTGTTTTTTTTTTTAAATGAAAACTTTTAGTAAAAATGATGTTAATCTTTGTATAAAATTAAGATTTTACATTCAGCAAAGGTATTTTGGGTTTTAATTTTATTTATTTAGCAATAAATTTAGAATTCTAATAAAATGAAACGGACAGAGTTCCACGATTTATGTTCTGAAAGTGAAGTCGACACAAATCCGGAAAATGCAGTTGGTAGTAGATTTACCTTGCATTAGATTTTAGCATAAATTCCTATTTTCCACTAAAACAACTGCGACATTTCGGACAGATGGAGCGCCTCAAATTAAGAATATTTTAATTATCTCAGAAAAGGAAAGTAATTTAACGTTTATGTAATGAATCCTCGTCAGTATAACTACAAAACTACATGGTTTTGTTTACTTAATATAAATACTAACAACATAATTGGATGTGCAAGATTTAAAAGTATTTATTTTGAAATTTCATTTTGTCATATGAGAATTAAATTATAAGAATGTTAAACTATGCAAATAAAATATGTTTTAATATAAACATCCACGACTGGAGTACAAACATTCGTGCTCAACAAACGTATGCCCCCAGCGGGACTCGAACCCGCGACCGAATATTCTAATCTTGTTTTGCGTTTAGTAAGTCATCACTTAACTCATTGCCTTGCTTAGGTAATAGGAATAACGCTAGTGCTAGAAGTAGTAAGTAGATAACAGCCTACGTAAACATAGAGAAGACCTGGCGTCGACCCAACTTTACCCTGATGTTATGATGAAAAGAAAAAAATCTCAATACATGGGTTATGCACTGTCGCACTAAAGTTGCCGATATGCAAATCTCCATGAACCTCCGAAGATGCTTGCGCTCGTTGCTTTTTACAGTTTTGGCCGTTAAGGTAAACTGCATTTCTTTTCCCGTTTAAGCGAACTTGCACGGCTTAGTTTGAGCAGTCCCATTGGACTCATCTCATTTGCGATTACGAACCCTAGTTATCGGAACGATTATGATATTTAAGAAACACTTTATTCTTTTAGTTATTTACGAGTCATATTTAGTAATATATTATTCTTGATGTTATGTAACTATGTCGTGTCGGCGACGCGTTTGCGACCTACTTTCTGCGCCAGCGGTCGCGGGTTCGAGTCCCGCTGAGGGCATTCATTTGTTGATCACGAATGTTTGTACTTCAGTCATGGGTGATTTTATTTATAATATGTATATGTATGTATTTATAATTTATAGCATGTATTTATATTAGCTTACCACGGAACTAGATGGTGCTTTTTTAATAATGTCCCAACATATTTATTTATACAGAGGCTGACAACTGACAAGATAGTGCAAATTGATATATATTGTCTTAATTAATCAAAATGGTTTCCAATCACAATCTCAATCCCAGATATAGTTTGGTATCGATCTAAAACAAAAATGTCTCCACCGTGTTTCCCAATTAGAGCTGACATTGATTCCGTCTGCTGGCTCTGGATGGCTGGACCAAAATAAACGGCGATCGATGCAACTCGCTTCGGAATGTTAACTCTATGTGTTTGCAAATTCTAGCCAGTACATTTCTCAGTTCTGTAACAACGGAAATAAAGAGGTTATGCCTCGAGTTTTTGCACGTTATTTCCTTGGTTATGACTAAACGGTATCGGTAGTCAGTAACGAATCGCTGCTGTTTGGATCCAGTACAAAATTCTTAGTTGGAGAATACGAATGGATTTGAAATAATATGCCTGATTTTATTACGTGTAATTAAGAGATTAATATATATTAAGATTAATATATATTAAGATTAATATATATCTATATAAAAAGGTGTTAAGTTCGACGTAACGTAAGTACCTACCTATAACTAATTGAAAAACTTTTGGCTAAAAACTTTTTTTACATTTGTAATACTTAGTTGTAGTCAACTAGTACTATTAAAAGGTTATTTGTAATAAACCACATACCTTTTAAAATGCATGATATTCAATTTAAATAAACATCGGCGCATCAACCGTTCTATATTTATTTATAGGACATGATGGAAATAAAGTTTTAAGCGGCTTGTTACTCGTTTAGTTTAGCACAAATTATAGAGCGAGTAACAGAGAGCATGTAAATGCACTACTGCATATGAAATTCATTTTTGGGGTTTCACTAGTTTGGTTTTGGTTTAGGGTTCAGTTGTATTATTATATGTTTTATAAACATTACTATATAATATAAGTATAAACAAAGTACTTGTATATTGTAGTAACGTTGTATACGTATGTCTTTATAGTAAAGGTAATAATCGTTGACTTGGTCAGTGCACACATCGTCCATTAATTTTCTTCGATTTGAAATGTTGAACATCGTGCGGATTAAACGTATCTGTAGCAAAATCACTACGTATGCATTCAACATTTCAAAGCAATGGCAGCCACATATTGAAGCTGAGCTTCGATTGGAACCGCTGCGGTATATCTGGCTTACGTATTTGAACAATACCTTTTAAACACAAAGCAACCTGCAAGTAACGATCGTACAGTGGCTGCCAATATGACTCTTATGCTCGACGCTCTATGATATATACGTTCGCTGTTTACGCGTCCTGGGATTGTTATCAGAAAAAAACGAATGTGTACGATGGCTATCGTGCTCTATATTGAAGTATTTATTGCAAATGCACCTATATGGAATTAATTAACATTATAACGAAACAATCCAACCATACACTCGTATGATCATTTAATGAACATGGTCTAGACTCTAGGATTTGTTTTATTACGAATGCACCGAATGTATTGTACCTGAAAGTGAATGTTTTTGTCTAAATTGAAGCATTCATCACTAATTGATATCCTTACATATATATTTAATTTACTGAAAACTTTGTTTTTTTTTTTACTATATTAGGTATTGTAAAAATATTTTAGTCTTCAAATCCTTATATATTTATTTAATCCGCTGCTTTTTTTATTTCTAATTTTTTAAGGGACTTCTGTCCTTCTAGGATATGTCAGTCCCACCGTATTTTAATCTAAGTATAACATATAACAATTATGCACAAAGGATAGCCGATGTTCAACACACTCCGGCGGAATGTGTTAAACATCAAAATAACCGCTTATTTTATTGCAATGACAACCAACACTTATTAGCACAAACAAATCTAATCTAATGCATAGAAAATAAATAATAAAAAAATGGAAAAACCTCATACCAAATTGAGTATTAGTTATAAACCACAAGTTTGCAAATGCTTTATAGAAGAGCCAGCATTTATAGATGCGATGTTTAAATCAGAACAGATGTTCGCACACCATTCAATGGTTGTAGGCTAGCAATAATAATCAATTATTAAGTAAAATTAAGCAAATACTATAATACAATGATTATTTTAATTTTAATATAAATAAGCACATTGCTATTTCCGCTATTGACTATAACTGTCCACTAAATCATACAAGCTTATTTGAAAATTCATAATAAATGAGTAACTGTGGTTTTAATATTGCATCAAATATTTGAGGCTAGTGATATTGTGTTATTTACACAATAATAAAGGAATGTTTATTTTTCATCTCGTCAAACATGTTCAAACGTGTACTTATTACTAATTTACGTTCAGTTACGTTATAACATTAAATAGATTATATTTAAAACGTAACTGAAAGGCTAAGTAAGCATTTTATTTATTTAAAGTAATTTTTTAAACAACTATATTCATAGTATTATACGATTTAAATAAATTAAATATGATGCTTTAAACGTAGTTTATAATAAAATAAACGAAATTTAATTTATTTTAATGAAAACTACCAGGATGTACGCTGTTACGCTGTTCGCTTGACACGAGTATGTTATTTATTTATAATAGGAAAATGTCTTGACAAAATGAGTTAGAATAAAAGCCTTAGTAGGTAAGTACATTCACGTAACAACTTTGCGATGCTCTATTACACACACTTTCATAGCATCTTTCCTTATATTGTGTATAAACAAGCAAAGTGTCTTTGTGATACCTTAGAATACGTAATTTAATATACATAAAAACATGAGTGAACTTGATGGAATGTCGCATATAATATTTTTCTACATGAAATGAAGGAAGTACGTGTATACCATTTATATTTTTTACTCATAAAATATGGTATAATCGGTTAGGTTTTTGTATATCTTAAGTTCCATATATATACAAATATATAAATAAAGGTTTTTTTCACGTTGCTGTTATAATTATATATTGTAAATATTATAATGCCAAAAATAGCTAGGTGACCCACAACCCCTCTTGTGATCGAAATAAGCTGTTTTTATTCGAAATACTACTATATCTACAAGTACTTATCTACACCAAAATTTCGTCTGAATAAAAGAATTGGATTTGAGATAATAGTTAAATGGCATGTAGTGTCCGACCGAAACAGGTTTTTTACGACCGAAACCGAAACCGAAACCGAATTTCGGCAACGGTCTCAGTTTCGGCCGAAACCGAAACCGAAACCGAACCTTTCTTATAAGGATCATGTTTTCAGAGAAAAATAAAGAAAATGTATTATAATCAGTCAGTGTTAATTTTATACGGATAACCAGGTCACCAATCTACTCGTATAATTATAAGTGTTAATTTGTAAAAAAAGCAATTATTATATTGGTACCTACTTAATAATTATTAAATTAAAGGTTTGTTGCCGAAACCGAAACATAACCGAAACTCGTTTTTTTTGCCGAAACTCGACCGAAACCGAAACCAAAACCGAACATTCGGTCGGACACTAATGGCATGTTTGCTATTTAACTGTTTGTTTTTTAGTTCTTCGATAATCAAAAAAATCTAGAATTAAGATTGTTTTACTTTTCGCCATTAATTATTATTTTATATGTAAAAGATAATATTGATGATTCATAAATTACAAAAATTTGTTTAAACTGCATAGTAAGTAGATTGTTTATTTGCAACCAGTGTTATTTCATCAAAGACTACTACTGTAAGTTTGTGGTTACTTTAATTAATAATTCCAAGAATTTCAAATTATGTATTTTCATTTGCCTTAAGGATTGTTTCATGCATAATTTATTTATAATTTAGAGACCGTTAAGGTGTTGCATAAAACTACAAAGGAAGTTTATAATAAAGGCAATGAATTTAAAAGTGTCAAGTATAAATTATAGGAAAACAACGTTTTAATAAAAGCTGTGGGAAAGCGCGCTAAATCCGGAGATGTTAAAATACTAACCTTAATTTAGTACATGCTGGCATCTAAAATTGGAAACTTGCGGCCAATATTTCTTGCACAGATTCACTGATATCTAATTTTGGGTTAAAAAAAATTTAATTGTCTATTTTGAAACAAATATAATACTTTAATTTATATGTACATAGTTGGTTTCGAAGGAATATCATGAATGATTAAATCCTTCAATTTAACTTTAAAAAATTAGATTTATAAAACATTATGATATAATATAGGTTTAACTTAAATCACCTAAAAACGCTGGTGTGGAAATTGAAAAACCTAAAATCCCGCCCACGAAGCGCATGATAGTACTTAATATACTTAATAAAAGTTATACTTCAAATCCCTACGGCTCTCTTGTGGGTGTATAAATTTTGAGAATATTAACATTTTCTAACAAGTTTGCGAGATAACGGTTCGTACAATAGGTTTTTGCAGACGGTATTGT
The DNA here is from genome assembly GCA_905231865.2 of Boloria selene. Taxonomy (NCBI): domain Eukaryota; kingdom Metazoa; phylum Arthropoda; class Insecta; order Lepidoptera; family Nymphalidae; genus Boloria; species Boloria selene. The sequence goes on from HG993145.1 coordinate 3,260,413, forward strand.
TATGTTCAAATAAATCGTACATGTTTTTAAAACTAATTATGTGTTTCAAATTTGAATGGTCCATTTATTTTATTATTCTTTTAACCGAATTAATTTTATAATTTAATATAAAAATATTAATAGAAGTGCGAACTCACGACCTCCGCCGAACTGGGCAGTCATTCTGTAAAAAGTGTACATCACAATATTGTATTTTCATTGTCTAGTTACAATGTAAACGAGATGTCTATTTTAGTTGCTGATTGTGTAAAATTTACTTGCCGGTAAGGTATTATTGCGTGTTTGTGTTTGATGTTCAGGTATTCCTAGCAGTCTACTGTTCCCGGCATAATTGCATCGTCCACAGCACCGCTTTTATTCGGCTGCACCCTGTTCGTACTATAGCCTAAACCAGTTGGAACTGGCTCGGAGCGATACGTCCATAGGTCCGCGCGACTGCGTATCGGATTGACATGTAATTTGTGATCCCACAACATTGTTATCTATTTAGTTCTGAAAAAGCTTCCTTTCGAAAAAGGAAAGTTGATTGAGTGGAAATGGAATAGAAAAAAAAAATCAATACATCCAGCTTTAGTCTTCATACTAAAGGTCATGGTGATATTACACTTATTGCTCTAATATACTTATAGGTAGGTAAATCTATTGTTAGAATACTCTGTTTCGAGACTCGTAAAACTTAATTTTACGTCTAACATATTTAAGATTGTTTTAATTACTTATTAAAGTACTTGTTTTCCTTTGATACAGCATTAAACCTCATAAAACATAATGTTTTAAATCCACTCTCTCGAAGCATTAAGTATGAGAGCAACTTCCCATTTTCGTCTACACCAAACCTTATACTTTGACTAAGTACTGGACCAACTAAGATTATTTTTATGATGACAGAAATGACATCGAATCGAGTTAGTAATATATTTCAAAACAATAATTTCATTCTATTAAAACTGGAAACCTTCTAAAATTAGAATTTAATGTGGTTTTATAATTACCTACTTTGCCCTAAAAAATAAACTACACTAGTTGATCTGATATAAAAGAAAAAACAAATTGAAATTTCAGTTTGAAATTATATATTTGTTATTATTACCATACTTTGGTTAATTGTGTACTGAGGACCAATAGTAGGGGAAGCAGGCATTAGGTGGATTACATAGAGCGCACCCGACGCGCGAAATGACAACTTAAGCACCTGCTCATCGTCTTAATGTCGAGGCGAAAACATATCCGACAGGGATGATAGAGGGCTATTAATCGAGGATTTAAAACAAGAAATAATGAACCCCAGCCAAGTTAAATGCATTTCTTTATTCGGCTCATTAGATAGATGAAATATCGTAACATTTTTTATTTTAGATGATTCTTACTTTTTTTTAATCTTCCTTTAAAGATCAACTAACGCTATGATTCTTACTTTAAAAAATTACAAAATAGCAAAACTAGACCTTTTGTCTAGTTTTGCTTTGCTACTTTGTTATTTACTTATTTCATGTTACATAACGTCGATCAAAAGTTTTATTACGCTACAGAGAGTAAAGTGGAGAATATACTATTTAAAAAAAAGACATGCACTGTGAAAACTAGGATCAAGCCAGAGCGAAGTGAGGATGAGTTGCTAGTATTTGATTTATTGTGAGTTATATTCTTCATTATTAATATTTTTAATCAAGATTATTTATTTCGTAAATTTTAAAACCTAAATATCGTGTTTTGCACTCAGCAAAACACGATATTTAGGTTTTAAAATAAAACCATTATAAAATTCCAACAAATCATTACCGAAAGCTGAGGCTGGGGTGTTATGATAGAGTTTGTGTAAGGGAGCACCGTTTTTTAATGGACTAAGTACTAAAGCAACTTCGTTTACGTTGGGGTACCTTTTACCCCAAAAGCCAGGATCCATTTACTATTGACTGTTAGGTTAGCTTAGACACAAGGCAGATAAATGGGATGTTTCCCTAAAAGCTAGTATGATGGTTAGTAAAGTATATATAGTACTTTTTTTTAGAATTTATGCAAAACGTGTATAATATATTTTGCGCGCAATTTTGAATGTTGTGCGTAAAAATAAAAATGTTCTTGTCTCGTCGGTAATATAAGAATGAGCCGAATTTAATAATAAAAAAACCGGTAAAAATATTTTACCGTTTTCTACCGGCACTGCTCTTTCTATTTTACCGGCACTGTTTTCTTATTAGGCTTTAGCTTACAAGTATCTAAGCTTTTAACCTTAAAATGTGTAAAGAACAAAGGCAAATTCACTTAACAACGAAATACTTTAATATTTATTAATTATTGATAAATATTTTAATGGAGCTGTTCCCGATACCTCTGAGAATAAATAATATACTAAATCTTAAAAAATAGCATTATTTTCAACCAAGTTTAAATTCCTAGTTTTAACTCATTCTTTTATGAAATCGCATGGAGTGTGAGTTTTAAATAAGATCGTGTTACACGGTGATATTTTCTAGAAAGCGCTCTCTTGCGGCGCACATTGTTTTCATATGCAAATCGAATGCAGCTTTAAAATCATGACGAATCTCCATCCGGGAATACAATAAAAAATATTTTTGTTAACTTATGATAGTGCAATATTAAATCAATGAAATGTGTTTGTTTTATTGTATTTATTGATATGTTAATGTGTTAGCAAAAAAAATTATGGCATTTTATTTAACATCTGATATATTATATTACGTAAACATTAAGATAATGTTATTGTTATGGAAAGTATCCGTGGTTTGGTGATCATAGGTAAAATATTGAGAATAAAAACGTATAAATAAAACAAACAATGGACATTTCGGTAAAATAAAACTTTGCCGCTGTCCTGTCCTGGGTAAACTTACTAAAAAAATGTATCGTATGGAGATTGTTTGCAAAAGGCCTTAACCCTTACCTGATCATAAGTGTAAAAAAATATTTTCTCACGTTGCCTACATGCGTCGTATGGTACCTTTCAAATCCGTTAACACGACTTCATTTCGGTGCACAATCAATGTTAGTATTTACTTTTTAGATGTACTAAAGTATTTTGTATGTTCAGGTCAACGTATCTCCAAAAAATATTCCAGTCAATCTTTGCGTAGTTAGCCAGAAGAAAAGTGTATTAGAAAAAGGTAGAAGTTATTATAATTATTAATAGCTTTTAATTAGTATTAATAAATATTAATATTGACTGTGCGCCTTTGTGAAAACTAACTAATAAACACTTAACTATAGCTATTAACTTGATACCTAAGGTTAAGAAATATTTTATACTGTAAAAATAAAAGTCTATGCCATATGGTAGAATTAAAAGAGACTGAAAATTACTTTAAAGTTATTTAAAGAGTTTGGTATGAACTATTCGTTCGTTAATAAAATCAAAGTAATAGAAGCAACTATTTAGTCTGCCAAATATTTTCAATTTTGCCATCATTTATTGATAAATATACATACATATTGAGGTACAAACATCTAGGAAAGAATGGCACACACATATGTTATAGAATCTAGTAACACGTTAGATATATGTATATATTTTACTAAGTAAATTTCAACGTTATCATATTTCTACTTCATAAACTATTCTGCAGCCGACTTGTCAATATGGGCCGTTTCGTTTGACTAACAAAAAGTAACGTGTGAATCTTCGGATAGAAAAAATGGCTAGAGATAGCCGTGGTCCTTTGTGAACAATATTTTCTAATAAAAATGGAAACTATCAAAGAAGGCACAATAGTTACTAGTTTTATGTTTCTTGTTTTCAATGAAATATTTTATATAAAAATACGAACAATAGATTTAAGCTACATTATTATATTTGCATTTATTATTATTACAATGTTTATTGTATTCTTATTTTAATGAGGTATCAGATGAGGTAATTAAGTAATAATAGTTAAATTATAACTTTTCAATTATATTAATATGAATAGCATCTAATAGGCAGCCTTAAAATTATTCATTTCCTCAAGTTTGGTAGTATCAATTCTGAAAAGAAAAATCCACAGTCAGTGAATTGGTCCTCATGAAGCCGGATGTCAGTAATTGAGTTAATGCCAGCACTCCCGACTCTTAAGTTAAGGCTCTAAAGATGGCGGATGTAAGTAAGGCGGAATGTCTTTCAATATACTCGTAAATGAGCGACTATCGCAAGGCAACAGGGCAAAAGATTTACAGTTTATTATGCCCGATTTAAAAACAAATACTATTTTAGTATGAATAAATCATAAAAACTGTCATATTTCACATTCTTACTCAAACAAGTCCAAGAGGTTGCCAGGGAAAGTCTTAGGATTTCCTAAATATATTTCAATAAAAAAATATTGAAGAATGTTAGTGAATTGATGAATTAGTGGATTTGAACTTCGCATTTGTTTATAATAATTTCATTTCGATTTAATTGTAATGATTCCATAAGTTTTTGTAAACATATTTTAACATATCGAACTCGTCTTTGGCTTCTTACTTGCACCAAACAAACTCACAGAGGATAAGAAATCAATTCTATGAATAGACGATAAATGAATTGTGGGTATCGAAAGTTTGTAACATATCAAAAGAGATAATTAATAATAATAATAATAATAAAACTCTTTATTGTACACAAAAGAAAAGAAAATATACATAGGAAGGAATAATGTACAAAAGGCGGCCTTATCGCTAAAACAGCGATCTCTTCCAGGCAACCTTTAGGTGTAGGAAATAGCAAATTTTACAGAGGGAAGGGGTGCAAAATATAGAGACTTTCACAAGAAAAAAAAAAAAACAATATATATATATATATATATACATACATCATACGTACATACATATAAATTATACATACATACATACATACATACATACATACATACATACATACATACATACATACATACATACATACACACACATATACACACAAATATTATATATGTAACTATATACTTATTATACACAGATATGGCAAGATAGCTTACAAAGGTATAAATGTAAATAAAATAAAATTATAGTAAATACGTTAGAAAGTAAGAAAGTGTTCCTTTAAAAGCTTTTTAAATATTGCGAGTGACTTCGCGCGCCTGATATTTATGGGAAGAGAATTCCAAAGACGTGGTGCTGTTACAGTAAATGAATTACTATAGAAGGAAGAGGAGTGAGAAGGAATTTTAAGGATAAGGTTAAGGTCAGAGCGAAGAAGACGAGTATGTGAATTTCCAAGAAACTGGAAGCGATCCTTAAGGTAAGGTGGAGTATAGGGATCGAACAGAACACAGTACAGAAGATGAAGTATGTGAGTATTCCTGCGAAGTCGGATCGGGAGCCACTTGAGCTGCTTGCGAAAAAGAGATACATGGTCATATTTACGTAAGCCAAATATGAACCGAATGCAGAGATTTTGAAGGCGCTCAAGTTTATTTAAATGCTCCTCTTTAATATCAAGGTAACTAATGTCAGCATAATCAAGAATTGGTAAAAGGAGCGATTGTGCTAACGAAATTTTGGTGGAAATAGGGAGAAAGTTGCTTAATCGTCGAAGAGATGATATTGATGCAAACATCTTCCTACTCACCTCACTTACCTGTGGACTCCAGGACATATTTTGATCCATGGTTATACCTAGGTTCTTTATAGTTTTACAGTAAGGTATAATAACACCGTTTAAGACAACATTTGGTAGATTATCAAAGTTAATCTTGGCAATGAGCTTGGGGCTACCTATAATAATTGTTTGCGTTTTAACAGGATTTAGTCGCAGCCCAAAGGACTCACTCCAAGCAGTTATTTTTAGTAGGTTGTTATTGATAGCATTAATAGTAGTAGGTATATCTGGAATTTTTGATTGCATATAAATTTGCAAGTCATCTGCATATAGGTGGTAGAGAGAAGAAATGTGCTGACAAATGAAACTAATAAACATTGAAAATAATAGAGGAGACAACACGCCACCCTGCGGAACACCAGCCTTGACTGGGAGCCAGTCTGAGTACGAATCGTGAATTCGTATACGTTGCCGGCGTCCGTGCAGGTAACTACGAAACCAGTCAATTACATTAGGAGATATGTTAAGTGAACTTAAAGAAGCGAGCATAATGTCGAAATCGACAGTACCAAAGGCATTGCTGAAATCCAACAATATCAGTACTGTGACTTGCTGATTTTCCATGCCTAAGCGAATGTCATCAGTTATTTTAGCAAGAGCAGTAGTCGTACTATGACCCGAACGGAAACCGGATTGCAAAGGATTATGAAGGTTATAAGTAGAAAGGAATTGAGAAAGTTGACATTGTACAAGACGTTCAAGGACTTTGGATAAAAACGGCAGGATTGATATGGGACGGTAGTCACTAAAGCTTTTAGGATTGGTTTTTTTAGGTAGGGGTATAATTTGAGCGTCCTTCCACGACGTAGGAAATTCATTGAAATCTATGGAGAAATTGAGAATGCCGGTTATAACTGGACATAGGATATCAAGGATGGGTATGATCATATTACGACTAATACAATCGGCACCAACTGCATTAGAGTTAATGGCAAGTATGTTCTTCTTAACATCACTTTCTGTAAATTGACTAAAGAAGAAACTTGGATAACTAGGAGGGGATGAAGTTGAAATGTTATTAATAGTTATTTGCTTGGTTGCCTCATCAATGGCAATAGAAGAGGAAAAATGCTTGTTAAGCTCGTTTAAATTGATATTTTGAGGATTTACATTGTTACGAGGTTTTCCCACTCCTATAGATTTTAAAAATTTCCAGACTTTTAAAGTGTCTTTTTCATCAACCACGGATTTATGAATATGGCGTCGTTGACTGTCTCTACACAACCTATTGCATTGATTGCGAATTTTCGTGTACTTGAGGCGATTGGCATCATTTGCATTTGCACTAAACTTAATTTTCGCTGCATTTTTCTTAACTTGTAGTTTCCTGATTTCGTCGGTCAACCAAGGGGCAGGAAGGTGTTTCAGCCGAACAGGGCGTAATGGGGCATGTCGGTCGTAAAGTTGCGTCAGAAGTGAGTTAAAAAGATACACTTGATCGTCGATAGAAGCGCCGTTAAGCGCATCCAACCAGTCAACTTGTGCAGCATCTTGCCGTAGCCTGTCTAAGTCTATTCCATCAAAATTTCGCAGCAGAAGAATTCTTGATTTAGCTTTAGGGGGCTTTAGTTCTTTTGATAAAAACAGTGATGTGATGTATGAGAGTATTTAATATTGATACTTATAAAAGTGGAAAAAAACTAAAAACGATTTTATTACTTTACAGTAATATTTTGCTTTACTAATTAATTAAAAAAAATATAATTACTGAAATAATTTTAAGATATTAAACTTAAAAAAATTGTTACTATGTATGTTTGAGAGGTTAATAGGAACTACTTCCTCTTATCCTACAAAGAAATTTTACGTTTCTTCACGGTTTACGTAACGGTCAACAGTACATACTACCTTTATTTTGTTGACATTTATATAGCTAATAAACATCCGAATTAATGTATAGTAAAAAAATTATACTTTTAATTTTATTTTAATGCGCTTAAAATAAGAAAATGATCCCACAAGGTATGGCTTTTAAAAGTGTTTTTTAATGTTTGTTAAGAAATAAATACTTTATTTTATATAGATCGTCAAAATTATAATATTATTCTGAAAATAAATATTGTTTCTTCCTCTTCATTTATTATAAATGATGCGAAACTTTGATAAAATACGTAAGTAAACGAAATTTGTAAGCTTATCTTTCTAAGTATTTGCAAATATTTTTTGGCTTTTAATAACGGTTCATTGGCAGAAGTTAGATATTACTCTCCAAGATTTCCGATAGCAATTACTGTATTATGTATGACGCGACTAATTATAATTATACTATTCAGGGATTTGGCGTAAGTTATTTTGCTCAGAAAACTATTTTCAATATGAGATGTGAGTTGTTTTTTTATTACAGAATCACAACTAATACTTACGTAAATAATTAATATTACATTAATATCTCTTTATATCATGTTTATTATGGTTTTAATTTGAATTGCCTAATATAAGATTTTAGGAACGTTTTGAATTATTTTGAATGCAAGTTTAACAGACTTATAAAATATATGGTTATTTAATATATATAAATAATACAGCGATAAATCGGTTTTCTTTAATTTTTGTTGCTTCGTGAAGAGTCTATTTGTATCTATGTACTATTAAGTCATATTATTATATATTTTTTAATTATTGCCAATATACAAAATTTCGTATGAGAAATCTTTTCGTAATGTTATAATAAAAAATTCATTTTTATTAATTCTCAGTGAAATAAATAATTACGCTTACCCGACTAAATGCCCGATGTCTTTGAGTATAACCACAAAGTAACGCGGGATGTATTGAATGATTTTTTTTTTCTCTGAATGTCGAGTGCTGTTGGCCCTACTGGCCTTGACAGCGTCACCGGGCGGGGAAGAATGATTTGAGAATTCAACTGCGTTATATGCAAAGCTGAGTTTACGCCTCGAGAACTGTACATATCTCTATTATTTTGCATTCTAAATAGTCCTGCTGGATTATTAAATTTTAATAAAAATGCATTCATTAATGGTGTAACGTATGTAGTGAAAGGTTTTACTTATATTTAATATATCCAAATATAAGCGTATATCGAAATCAATCTCTTTGTGGTCACAGCTTTACCAATGGGTCGCAATAAACCGTACCATTGCACGAGAACCACTCCATTACCGCGCATTATGTATTAATACCTCGTATCCACCGCCATTGCACTTTGACCTCTACCAATAAAACACATAATACTTTATATAAATTCAATATTATAATAAAATTATTAAGAATTAAGTACACACTATAAATAATAAAATTTCGTGTATTTTTAACCGACTTCAAAAAAGGAGGAGGTTATATGTTCCGTTGTATGTATTTTTTTTTTTTTATGTATGTTCACCGATTACTCCGCCGTCTGTGGGCCGATTTCAAAAATTTTTCTTTTGATTGGTAGGGTATAGTTCCGAGGTGGTCCCATTGTCACCAAGTCAGAATCTGATGATGGGATCCCAGGGAAATCGAAGGCAACTCTCAAAATTTACAGGCACCTATTATGTTTTTGATATATTTTCTAAACCCGATAAAGCTTTTACGTATGAAAATCATCATCTCATGTGGATGAGCTGATGATGGAAGGTAAAACTCCTCAACAGTTGTTTTTTATGTGTTTTCACCGATTTCTCCGTGAATTGTGGGCCGATTTTAAAAATTCCTTTTTTGTTCGGTAGCGTATACATTCAAGATGTTCTCATTGTCACCAAGTCAGCATCTGATGATGGGATCCTAGAGAAATCGAGGGCAACCCTTAAATTTTATCGGCACTGATTACCTTTTTCATATATTTTCTAAAGCTGTTCAAGAATTTGTGATGATGTAAGGTATATATCCTCAACGGTTAGGAGTTAAAAGAAATTTCTTTTAATATTATACGTACTTATGAACTGATAGTCGTATTCCTTCAGGATATTAGGTGGATTGATAATAGAAGGTAAATCTTATTAACGTCTACGAGTTACGTGGAAAAATAGACGTGGACAAATCTCGATTGACTATTGTCGTTCATTTCAAAACTTCGCTGACTTATTGGAGATTAGTTTAGTTAGCCTTCCAATATTTTATTTAAACATAATAATTTCCACAAAAAAATTTAAAATAAATTATTTTTTAACAAAAATGAAAACCGACTTCAAAACGCTACAAATCGAAACTAAAAAGAAAAAAAAATAATTTTAATTACTTAGTTATTGTTGGAGTCGGTGCCAGCCAAAGCAAAATAATCTTAATTTAATTTAATTAATGTATCAATTTGTAAATATAATCAAAATATCCGTTCGAAAGTTCATTGCAAAGGCATGATAAAACTGTCCTTCTTGGCTGGCACCGACTCCAACAATAACTAAGTAATTAAAATTATTTTTTTTCTTTTTAGTTTCGATTTGTAGCGTTTTGAAGTCGGTTTTCATTTTTGTTAAAAAATAATTTATTTACTAAATATTTATACTGACTTGTTTTTATTAGACGCATGATATGTAATACTCTCAGGAATATCGAAAGAATAGATAAAATTTCACATATGACGTATTAAAAGATGAATCGCCCCCACACTTACCCCTACAGGAGTGTAATATCATCATTACTTATTATGACTTGCATTATCCGTCGAGATAAAATGTAATAGAGCCTTCTTAAATTTCATCTAGCTTTTTCATTAGGTTTTGCTTTTTATTATAATAGATATGTTAAAATGTTTTAATTTAGCTTTTAACGTAAAAAAGAAAATTTTACATTTTTAAGTAATTGTAACTTAGGTAATTAGTTGGAAACATTTAGAAGAGTAATTTACGTAGACACTATTATGGGTACCTTTTAATTTTTTGCGTTTAAGACAGCAAAGACAAATTTTATTTGCCTTTAATGTCTAGGACTTTCACAATTTAATTTATCTAGTGATCATTGTTTTAAGGCTACTATTAAAATACTAAACCTTACAAGATATTTTTAACAATTACTTCGCCAAGGTGCTAATTAATCCAGGCCCTTTTTTTAAGCCATGTATTTTTTCTCCTAAAATTTCTTTTAAGAATAAGTACCCATTTATTTTCCTTTCAAATTATTTTATTTTTTTGCTTTGTGGATACAAAAACAAAGCAAATTATTATTATTTAAAGTGTATTTCTTACGTATCTTGTACAATTTCATTTTTTTCTTTAAAGATTCAGTGTTTGAAAAGTGAATGACTTGGATAATTACTTTTCCTTATATGGTCTCTTGCTGGCAAGATCGAAATATGCTTTTGCTTATCGGAAGGTTAACAATTTAATGTATAGAATTAAACCTAGTTCAAGGCAAGTTACAATTTTTCAAATGTATATTGAAGTTAGACATTTTAACTGTGGGTCTAAGCATCCGTGAGCTGAGAACAGTTGGTTTCAACTGAGTTTCGTATGTAAATCGGATTCGCGGCTTAGGTGGGGCGGCGCGAGTAAAACAATGAGGTTTCCTTTATTTAGACGCAAAGCATCTGAAATGTATGACGTTCTCTGTATTGTTCTATTTTTTATAATATTAATAATAAATCTTATTTATTGAATATAACACGATTAAAATAATATTTTTATTTAAAAATGTATTTTGGTGCAATAAATAACAATATTTTTACAAGTAAACGATAGAGTTAATTTTCTAATAGCTTAGATTACACAAAGACATTATAAATATAATGTATGCTATTCTTGTTAAGCTAAATTATATTATTTAAGCTTTTATTCGACTCATAAGTCTTTATTTACCCGACTGCGGCGGCAGCAGATTACAGTTAGGTATATATATCTAACCCTATGTTTCCTCTTAAACACTTAAGGTTAGAATTATGTAGTTAACAGGTGATTAAAAAAATATATAATTATACATTTAAAATATCCTCTATATATTATTGTTTCTTTAACAACTCGTTCCCATTGCAATTTCTATCTAATTCAATCTTTTTTTGAGTCTTGCCTGCTTACGTAACAAGTTCTTTTGTCCAAATATTTTGTACGTAAAGATTTATCTTAATATATTATATGCATATTTTGTAATTTTAACGTTCTACCTAAAAATTATTCATAAGCTAGTGGTTTATTTATCACAAAGTAAGGAAGCAATTACAATATAAATTTATTTATCTTGTGAGGCAAATGTTAAGTTAAATACGCATAAATGATGATTATGGCGGAATACTGTGTAAATATGTTCCGAGCAACTTTAAAGCCTTTCAAAGTGTTAATGGCATGTTTATTTTAAAGAAGATCATAGTATTAAGCCATGGAATATATTACCATAATATTCTTTATATGGTAAATGTTTATACTTAAAAGTTTTAATGTATGTATTTACGCATCTACGAACTTGTTTTAGTATAATAAAGATTTTAGCATACAGTAAAAATGATTTTTAACTATTTATTTTTTCAGATTAACAATTAATTACAACAGATGATAGAAGTAAATATAAAACGACAGAAGAAAAAAGTAATGTAGACCAAAAAAAAAAGAATATACGGCAACACCGTTACTTTAAATCGTTCTTGACGTATTTACGTAATTATTAAATATTTTCAATTCAATTCAATTCTCTTGTTAATGGCTTTAAAGCGTGCCAGTTGAGCACAGATTATTTCGCTAGTGTCAATTAGAATGGAGAAGACACGAAGGAGATTGGTCGGTAACATAGAGTCAATAAGTTTATTTAAATTATGATATTAAATATTTTTATATTCTTGATTCGTGCCGATCCCATCATGGCTAATTCAGTCTTTCGATCATTATCGAATATAATATGTAACGATGTTTATATTTTAATAACTCTTATCAAAAATCAGTTGAAAGGGTTATTTCATATTTTAAAGGAACATAATATAATAAAAGGACATACTGTGTACCTAAATGCTGAAAAATTTGCTTTTTAGTGTTTACGTTATAAATTTTAAAATTTGTTAATTGTTAATCCTAGATAAATAGCGGTTATTAGAAATATTCAAATTATAAGAGACTAGTTAACTCAAAATGAATACCCATAACTTATCCCGGAAATGAAAACAGCTGTTCACTAACGAACTCTCAGATAATGATCGCTGCATCAAGAGTAACGGACTAATAGTTGTGGACGTTTAATTGAAGAACCAATTCAGAACTTCGTTGCTTCGAGCTATGAAAACTGCTGGCTTGGAAGATTCTAAAGTTATTGCGTAGCGCTAAATTATTCCTTATAAGACCTACATATGTCTTAAACTATGTATTAATATGTCATACTGAATAATATTTTGTATACATCTATAGTATAATATAAATGTAGAAGTGTATTAAAATATATAATATTTTAAATTAACGATAGAACTCCATTTTTTTAAGTAGTGGATTTTATTGAAAATTAAACATTTTAGCATGCCTCAAATGGAAAATGAAGGGTGTTATGCAAATATTTAGAAAACAAGGGACAGAAAAATTTTAGAGGGTTACCTATTTCGACCTGAGATAATAAAAGATACTGTTATTATCAAAGTCGTAGTTATAATAATTTTGGTCGCATCTGCTCAGAAGTACGGCACCGTTATGTTTCTGCCCTCGTATCGATAATAACTTTAAGTTTGCGAGTTTTAGGTACCGTGGGCCGGTATATTGTTATGGACAAAATTGCGTGACAAAGATAGTAAACAAGTCAATGGTTCAACACAATAAATTTGTAATATGGCTTATATATTTTCTTATTAAAAACGTGTAAAGTTATAACTGAATAACAAAATATATGTGGATTTATAAAATAAAAAATAAGTTGTAGTTAACAACTCCTTTAACTGCAGTACGTACACGAGGAAGTCGTGTTCGAATGTACATGAAATGTGAACTACGCTTCATATCCACTTAAATTTGATTTCTTACTGTCAAAACTGTTTTTAACAAAGGATAATTAATATTAGTAGTATTAAATCAAAGGAGCATTTGTCATTGTCCATAAGACAATGCGACTCGTCATTCTTGTCTCTGCTTATCAGCATGATATCGAGATGAATGGCAATCTTAATTAAGATTATGATCTTTGCGTTTTTTTTAAATATAATGTTAAATATTACATCAATTTTATAAAGTTAAATATATCGAATATCCCTACTTAATATTATAAATGCGAATGTAAGTTTGTTTGTTACGCTTTCACGCGAAAACTACTCAACCGATCATCACGAAACTTTGTACACATATTCTTGGAGGTATTAGAAGTAACATAGGATACTTTTTCCTCAAAAAATTATTATTTTTTACGAAAAATTAAAAAAATGTTTGTCAATAATAGGTAGCCGTGCGGATCAGGAGTGTATAAACGATGGGTTCTGAAATAGCTAGTGTAATTTTGAAGAAATTTTCAGGTATCCTACAGATCAACCCAATGAGAATTAAAAAAATGAACGCGGGTGAAGCCGCGGGTACAGCTAGTTAAATATAAAATGACGGTTAACTTATTATTCTATATTGTAATTAAATATTAATAATAAAAAACTGTATTTTACGAAACGAAAATGCTTCACTTCCAAACTGTAAATATTTTAAACTAACGCACACCCTCGCTTCGCTTTCGGGTTCTTCCACAGTTATCAAATTAGTCCTTACTATATCACTTATCTGCCATTAAAACTCCATTAAAATCTGTCCATTTGTTTTGAAGATTAACGGTTACAAACAAACAGACCGCATAAAATGTTAAAAATATTTGTTTCTCTTAAGTATCAAATTATGTACATATTATGCATTTAGTAAAAAATCTGTCACGATACTTCAATTTTATTTATCGCTATGGATAACTTAATTTTTTTTTAAATCATTAACATAAAAGCCTATATATATGACATACACTTTAACATTGCTAGTTTAATGTACATATTGTTGTTATTTTCATGAAATAATATACGTTATTAAAACAATGTACTCGTATGTTCATGAAGTATTGTACCAACAAATATTTTATATCATATAATGTTTTGTATTTTGATAATGTGTTTTCAAAAAACAATTCTATTTACTGTTTTAGATTAGGTTTATTATAAAATCAATTGTTGTAATTTTTGCGGTTTCTCGTCTTGGTTAGATGACAACGTTTCTTCCCCTTCTACGTATTATGACGGTGTTTGAATATCTTTTACGTTACTAATCTCCTTTGAATTATTTTAAGATTTGTGTACACTGAGGCTAAAGTGTGTGGTTTACCCAAAATATATTTCCTTTATATATTGTATATACAATAGATATTGTTAGCTTCGCCAATTTTAACTATTTTAAGATATAATCTACATTGTAATTATTATAACCATCTAATTATAGATAAACAGTAATTTGGCACTCAGGGATCGTTTGAGCGTTGATTCGATGTTATTATTATAAGCATGTTTAGTATTAGTCAATTAATATATTATATTGTATTACGCAAGTACCTACTAACTAAATCAAGATTTACGAGTGTTTCAGTTTATTATATATTACTTTAACAAAGCTTATCTTCTCAAAAAAAAATACATTATAACTCAATGGTTAAGATAGTTTACTTATATTATTTCGATTACAAACTCATATTTATTGATATAGTGTATTTTATGTGTATATTATTATTATTATTCTTTTACTTACTTTTCGAGTCGATTTCTTTTTATTATTTCTCTTTGTAAAATATTTGTAAGCGTACATCACGATAGATCAACTATACTTTCAACTCTCTCGTTAAAGTTCAAAAATACGTTGTGACAATAGCACAACCTAACCACATAAACAAAAATTACAACAAACAAATGACCGCTTAAACACTACATCAGATCATCTTGTCAAGTTTATATTTAACTCTTACGCAGTATTAATTCTTTAATAAAAGGATACCAAAATAGTATTCAGGAATAAGAAAAAAAAAAAAAGCTACAAAGGCCCGAAAAAGGATTCTGTTTTGAAATCCGATAACACCAAGTCTGTATAAAAATAAGATTTACAATGACTTATTGTTGTCTCAATTAAAATATACCCGTAATACCCGGTAATGCGGGTGGCCAACAGAATTTAATTTTTATACGGATTCCGCGAAATTTTATGGTTCGTTTCTTTCTTATTTGTCTCAACAATTTCTTACGTAGACTTCCTAAAGCTTCTTTGGGGTCGTCCATAAATCACGTGATGTTTGAATGGGGGGGGAGGGGGTTCGGAAAAAATCACGAAATATCACCAGGAGGGAGGGGGGGAGTAGTGAGTTATCACGTGATTTTTTTTTGCTCACCGTTGGGATTATCCCGCGCGCCGCGACAATCGCCGAACTTTTATAATAATAAACCTAGTCACCTCCAAAACTTCTCTGAAAAGACCTGTACGGGAACTACTATTGCAAGAAATGGCACTATTAAAAGCTATGCTATGCTTTATAAAATCGTGTATTATAAATTCTTCATAACATATGATGAGACCAATAGGATGGGCCAAACATTCCTCCAGACACACGAAGCGTCGCTATTAGTAAGAATGGAAGTGTAATAATGAACCGATTGGTCTTAATTGCTTTGGATTGCTTATAAAAAGTATTGACATACTTCCATTAATATCATGTATAAAAGTTAAGACATACATAAACTATAAGTAACGATACATTGTTATAGTAGTAGTTATAAGTTACAGACGGACGAATTATACATTTTTAATGATATTCTCAAAAACTTTTACTATATTTACATATGTGAATATCAGCACTGAAAGTTTAAGAAAAGTGAAAACTATTTTGACTTAACTTTAGCGGGTCATGTACCCAGTGCTCAAAGTTAATTGACGGTCGGCCGAAACTAGAGGGTATGCATAAAGTCAAAGACCATACATAAACCACCTAATCCCATTGATTTTGTTAATGAGAAAAAAGAAAATTCAGGCAGGATTCTGTAGGTGCTAGTGCACACAGAAGTGTGAAATAATTAGGTTATCGACAGCCATGACGTCTGAGTAGAGTATGTCGTATGTCGAGTAGAATGACAGTGCTTTATTCTATGACTTCCTTCTCCGCAGTAGTATAGCGAGCATGTGTGAGAGAGCCAGTATTTGCTTCAGGTACAATAGTAAAATTTCACGATTATTATTTTGTCATTTATTCTTCTTAATTAGATTTTTTACATTTTTATCACGGTGCTTAATTTACCAAAATTATATTAGACTAGCTGTACCCGCGGCTTCGCCCGCGTTCATTTTTTTAATTGCTCATCAACCTCATTGGGTTGATCTGTAGGAAAAAAAATTGTCTAAAAAATAAAAAAATAAAATTTAGGGGTGGACTACCCTTAACATTTAGGGGGATGAAAAATTGATGTCGGCCAATTCTCAGACCTACTCAATATGCTCACAAAATTTCATGAGAATCGGTCGGTGAGGTTTCGGAGGAGTATGGGAACGAAAATTGTGACACGAGAATTTTATATATAAGATTATACCTGTTAACCTTTATTTAAAAATAATATTCAGATTTTTTAAGGTACATTGTAAAAAAAATACACGTGATTTTGAGTGGGGGGGGGGGGGGGAATTTTAAACCTCACCACGTATCACCATGGGGGAGGGGGGGTCTAAAAAGTTGCTTAAAAACATCACGTGATTTATGGACGACCCCTTTCAAAAAGCCGTGACTCACAAAAAATGATGGAAATTCTGTTGTTTTTTTACAGTAATCATTATTTCGACAAAGGAAGTGAATAATAATTTCTTAAAAGGGCAAATGACTCACCAAACTATGGATTTTATTGATTAGGAAATTAACCAAACAAAACACAATAAACGACTTACCGTGGTAGGTATTTAAGTAATGGATATTTGAAATAGGAACTGAATAATTAACTTTTTTACTGACATTGACGTTTACATTAAAACGTGAGTTCTGTTGAATTTATATGTCCCTATCAGTATCTATAAAATTCTGAGTCTTATTGTGTCCTACACAAGGGATATAATTGTGCAAAAATTGGTTGCTTAATGGTGAAAATCTCAATCGTGGCAGTTAGTGAGAAACCACGGGCAAAGTACAGGCAACCACAACTGACAACAAGATTATCGTTATAGAGCGAGGAATGAGTATAGAATGGCCTTTTAATTGATCTATCTATTTATTAAACAGTAGTAGGTAACTGTCTTGAAAGAAGAACTAGTACTTTCTATATTGTTTTTATAAATAATCATTATTTATTCTTTTCGGAAGTAAAATAAGAATTTATAAACTGGCAACTTCCATTTCCTGCTTGAATGTCTATACAATCTATACATAAAATAAAAAAAACCGAGTTGAATCTATATATATAATTTTTCTTAAAGCTTATCGATAGTCATGATCGATACAGAGATACAATTTTTAGAATTTTGTCTGCCTAAATATAGACAGCCAGACAGATTTTCATCTAAATTATTTTCATAATAGCTGATTTGCCGAGTGAACACAGGATGATACTTTTTACTGCGGAAAAATATCTCTTACCAGAAAAATCTATACCCCTAAGGTTAAAAAGGGCAGAGCAAGGTAGAGTATCTAGTATAGGTATAAATATGTAGAATACTTATAAATATATATAAATTGATCTAATTCATAAAAAATATGGTAATTCAAATTTGATTGTTGTTGATAAAATGCTAAATAACTAAATGAACGAATAGATTAGGTATGAGTTGCAATATTTTATAATAGTTTCTATGTTAATTTAGACAAAAATCGAAATATAAAAACACCAAATAAAAAAGGCCTTACGCCATTTCGTAAATCTTACGAATTTTCTACGAAGATATATCATTGAGACAGCTAAATCGTCCTTTTTTCGTTTTTTTGGAATTAGCGGGATTATAAGGGTACTTTGAAATGTTATACATTTTTATTTATTTATTATTAGTGACAAACAAATCTAATTTACTAACATTAATAAAGTAGTCCGATTCCGAAAGAGTTATGAGTACATAAAGTTTACCGTCTAAACAATACAAAATAAAAATGCAAGTAGGTAAACTATCTCTGTACTTCTATCTAAAATAAGGTTTATTTTATAGGTAACCCAAGAGTCAATAAAACTGAAGCCAATCCTTTTCAGCAAGATATTCTGTACATTCTGTAACCTTTAAGCCAATCAAAAGAATAAGGTTGTTTGCTTATATTTTTATTTATATAAATGTAAAGAATATTGATGTTCTACGAGTTACATGTTTAAAGCAATCTTAGCTAAGCTTAACTAACATACGATAAGATTTGTTATACATATGTAATGAAATACAATACGAGAGCGTATTGTGTCTAGATATATTTTGCTTTTGATTTTTATAACAAAATCATTCAATGGCACGAGGCAACAAAGCAGTTAATTGAAACACTGCCCGCGAAGCTACGGGCTACGGGCCGCGGCGTCAGTGCTACGACGCTCGGCGTGTAGACTACACGCCGCTACGCCGCGTTACGACGTAGCCTATAGAACAGTGTGAAAGTGTATTTACATGTAAAGTGCTAGTGTATTTGTGTACGGAATTGGAAAGCCCTTTATGATAAATGATTTTTTTTTCTTTTATTTTGTTTGTTAAATTTTTCGTTTTCTTGTGAGCTTCGATGTGTGATGCCTGGATTAGCATATTACCACTTTAATGTCGGTTTGATCTAATAGAAATGGAGTCTACTAGAATAATTTTATGTATTTTTTTACAATTAATTAATAATTGACATCAATTATTAATATTTATTTTTTATCAAAGAATATTATTATATTACTTGTTAAAAAAACGAACACACTTATAAGTCACGTGACTATTCAATATAACTTTTCAATACAAATTGCCAACACTCAATAGGTAGGGTACCTGCAATCGGAACGAACGCCAATTATGGCGTGTCCGTGACGATTCAAGCGCAATAATGCGAATTACTTCAATGGGCTTTAAAAAATAACTATATAATTTTCATAGGTTCAGTGTTTCATTAGTTTTATTGTGAAACGGAACCAGATTTTGTATGATAACGAAAAGCTAAAGGGAATGCTTAATTAATTAGTTATTTTAATATAAAGTTATTTAAATCAAACGTAAATAAATAATGATTGAGTTGATTCAATATAAATTAGGTATTTTGGTTGAATTATTTGCAAATTAAAAGATAATTTAACTCCAATCTTAGAACTCATTAAAGAAATTCCGCGTTTTATTAGAAAGTTATGAAGATTGTACGGATTAATTTCAAATATAAGATGATAACATTTCGTGGTGTTCGAAGTTAGTTATACTCGTAGGTGCATTATTATTTCTGCTAACTCATTAAGTTTTATAGGTACTTTCAATAAAGCTATTCTGTGGTATTCTTTCGACTTTGGACCTGGGATTTAGTTGTTGGACTGAAACACCAAATTTTTCTTCAATTTAAGCTATATGGATATGATTTGAATCAATGGTATCAGCTTAATCGAAAAAAGGCAAGTTAGACTGTAAACCTATTCTTAATATACATTTGTACTGTATACCGAATCTTTATTGCTATACATTTTTGACTTAGATTATTTTATCTTAATAGTAATTATTTCTTTATCTCAGCTGAATATTGTTCAGCTAAATACTGAGAACCATAGAACGGGTCAAGGCCGGTCTTGAGAGCGAAGTCGAGCACAGAAAGCGTTACCGAGCTCCTGAGGTCGGTACATCGAGCACGCAACGCCATATTAAATGGTAATCTTAGGAACGATACACGATTTCCTTCCTTGGGTTCGCGTTGTGGAAAATGAAATAGATTATGTGAATATATTTGTCATATTCGTTAACACATTATGGTATATTAACTTTTTTTGTGCTTAAACAACAATAAAAATCTCAGCTAAATAGCAGCTTACCGTTCACTAACTTATTCTAAGTTAAAAGTACTTTTCGAGAACATTCTGGATAGTTATATAAAGAATTATTTACAAGTTGCCACTTTAAGATAAATTGTTGTTGTCGGTTTCAATATATACATTTTTATTATTTACATTTAAATATTGAAAACTTTGACTTTTTAAATATGTAAGTTTACTAATACGTTGAAAGGTTTTTACTTCGGTTATAAATATATTATGTTGTTATTTGAGTGGCTTAGTTACAATGTACTATATTCATTCGTCGCTATAGTTTTCACATGATACTTTTACAAGTATAATAATTGCTCGCTCCATTGGCCTTGTTTAGTACAGTAATGATAAACCAACCAATTTTAATAGAAAACGTCATGACAGGGTTTTTTATTTTAATCTCAAACTTTTATGTCAAGTCTTTATTTCATAAGAAACCCTACTTAGATCTTACTTCTTATATTTTAGTAACTTTTTGCCTTCGTTAGCGGAATGGAAGCGCTCTATTTTTAAATTGCAACTGCCTTGACTAATAGTTGCAACTTCCGTTTTAGATATGCAATTTGACATTTCAAATTGGAATGAGAATACTTTTAATGCGGACAGGGAATGTACTTGAATAGTTTTAAGTGTTTCTTATCAGATAAACTTCGTTAAAATTCTTCATCCTCAACAAATTTTATTTCAATTTTCGTTTACGAATATGTCCATCTATTGTATAGATAATAAAAGTTTGGTACTTGTCTAGCTGTAATTGGACATTATTATAAGATTATTTGTATGTATGATATCCATGGCTTTTTTAAATATCATATTTTAAATACATGTCGTATTATTTATCATTTGAAATGAAAGGAGAAAGTAAGTAATTGAGCACTGAAGCTTTTTATTAATAAAAATTATCTTATTTTATCATCTTTTGTATGGTCTTCAGTAGATTATATTTTGCCTTCAAATCTAAAATTTTGCATCATATATACAGAGCAGTATAATATAGTGATTAGTAAAAATAAAAAACTTGCGTAAGCTTTCTGTCTTTAAATTACCCTTATAGCATCAAAATACAAAATAAGCTATATTTTATGCAGCATGAAAATATTCTTGACCCCTTAGTTTTTTTTCTATTACTTTACAAAGCATAAGATGTGGAACGTCGCGTGTCTACGTACGTCGCGTGCTCCCAGCCAATATCACGCCTGACCCCATCCTGATAGCGCTGTAATTTTTACGTTAATATTACACCAATTATATGAAATGTATCAGTTTTCGAGCCACCTCTTACCAATTCGTGGTCATATTTCTGAAAATATACCTATTTAATTTTATTCTAAAATTTATACGCATATTAAATTAAATACAAGATTTATAGTTACGATGTAAGTGTTCATTAATACATATTTAATGTGTTCATTTAAAAAAAATATATACTTCTGACAAGTTTACATATCTTCTTTCGTTAAACTATTGAACCTACTGTAGACTTGTCAAAGCGCTCTTACCGCTCTTTTCTTTAATGTTTAACATATGAACTTTTTCTTTATCATATTGTGTTTTAAAAATACGGTGTGTTTATGTCGGTCATTACGGTATTTTAGATACAGGTTTTTTAAACGTTTAAAATTATTATAATGAAATTTTTATAACGAAGTTTTATAGCTTACTTAATTTAATGCACCAAAGTAGTAGCAAAGAAGTGCTTAGATTGTAAATATTAAACTTTATTTACATGTTTTATAAAAAGTTATTTTATTTTTTACTCAGACGCTGTTTAAAATTTTCCATTCATTTTGATGAACTAGAAAACTACAACTGTCTTAGAAGAGATGTATTTTTATACACTTAATCAAATCTTAAATAAGCAGTAATATATTCGCCGTATATTAACTAGAATTATTATCTAAGACGTTCAAAAACAGAACCATACTGATAAATTGTGACGCGTTATACAATGCAGGATACTGTTCCCAAGTTTAGCAACAGTTATACTCAAAGTAAACGGAGCAAATTTGAAATTCACGAACTGAACACAGTTGACAGTGCAATTACTCGATCATTTAATTCGTATAACGTTTCCTCATTCAAATATTGACTATACTAAGTTGCGCGAAATCGGTCATTTGTCAACATGCGCCATTCACAATCAGATTTGCACACACATAATCTGTTCTGCACACACATAAATTGTTCGGTGGAATCTTTGTATGCAGAGGCTAATTGATTTCGGCTTGGCCCTTGTTGAGTACAATAGCTCGATTGCCCTTTTGTGGAATAATTAACACCAAAATCTGGGCGAGTCCCGCCTCCTTCGTTTACTTACTTAATGTGTTGTAAAATTGCATTGTGGCTACTCTAGGCTCGTATTACTACATTAAGATAAAGATATTTATCAGCTTTCATTTGGAAAAGTGTTACAACTTGATATCACTATTAAGCCGTTAATGGTATTCTCTTATTCAGGCTAATTTACATGTTTTATGTATGTTAGTTTAACATACAATCAACAAGTATATTAATTAAGAATTAATAAGATTATACGTCAAACAACTAGAATCCATTTCACGCTAAGTAATGTTTGTGAATAGTTACCCAGTTGTAAGCGGCGCCTCGCATATCACAACACAAGATACTCTGTCAATCAAAAGTGCCTCGCAAAAGCAAACAAGAGATCCGACAAACCGACTAAACATTGTCTGTTTTGTACGTCAGTCACGTGCGATCATCTGTAACCGACAAAGGACGGGGACAAAAGCCAACTTTCTTTTTGTTGTGGCGTGTCTTATGAGAGACAGCGGAAAGTGAGTTATTGTAAATTGCAGTAATTTTGGCCATTCTACTGTAAATTGTTGGCATATTTTAACCGTTCATTATGAATGTAACAACATTTTATTTATCTTTTAAAAGTGCAAGTAATGCTTTAGCATATCGTCGTTTCTATATCGAATTCGGACCGCTATCAATTTTAGCATTGCATGTTAATTAGGCAATATTATCCTATAATCTCGATCTTATATATTATTGTTGCTGTTCTATTAGCTTTATCTCGTATAATTGTAAATCTGAACTCTAACCAATCAAGCACAATGGGAGTATGATACATAAAAATCGTTCGTCACTAAACAACCAATAGCGTAGCATAGTTCAACTGAGTTTCTGCATGTGTCTGTTCAGTATTGTTATGTGGTGTTTCCGAAAATTGTTTATTTATTTCAAAACTATCTTAATATAGTGCGTATAATATTTATAGATATATTATTTTTACACGTCCCGGCATTCTTCGATCGATTCCATAGATATAATAGAATAGAATTAAAAATATATACGAAATTCGAACGACAATTATTAGAAAGGATAATTAGAAACTAATATCATAATACTAATAATACTTAAATGAAATCACGACTT
Source organism: Boloria selene (assembly GCA_905231865.2). Taxonomy (NCBI): domain Eukaryota; kingdom Metazoa; phylum Arthropoda; class Insecta; order Lepidoptera; family Nymphalidae; genus Boloria; species Boloria selene. The sequence continues at coordinate 3,284,196 of HG993145.1, forward strand.
TTACTGATGTAAATGTTGACCTGTTTTATATTTTATTATTCCAGGTTTTGAGCATTTGAACGGTCTTGTATGTAACTAATATAAAATGACAATAGTCTCGCTGATGCCCGTAAATTGCGGTGTATGGCAATATCTGGCTACAGTGCTCATTTTTGTCCTACCTCCACATCGTACCCGGCATTGTCTTGCTGCATTATCGTAATTGTGAGCGCATCCTATGGGAGCGACATCAGACACTGAAGCTGGATGGATACCCCATTACTATAATAGAGAGTGCTTAATTAAACGGCGTCGATTCTCTCGGGGGTTAACTTCTTCGGTACATTCATAAACAGTACGGTGTTCAGAATAGAACGCCAAATGATACGCTTCACTGGGCATTCACAAATAAATGCAAATTTCTCGGTTATAGTTAATTATGTTCAGGTTCAAAATGAATTCCAAATGTGTTTTGAAAGTGAAACTTTACTTTAGATGACCGGTTCTCAGAGTGAGCTCATTATTTTATATTCATTTCCGCCCCCTTACTAAGGTCTATGAATACATTAAATTCTATTTTTACTTTAAATTGTCATATTTTGTGTATGCTGTAACTTACATCTTCTTTACTCTTTTTACTATACAGAATGAATTACAAATAAATAGCGCTTAAATTCTTTTCAGTTGTGTATTTCATGGTCCTAGTTTCAATATATCGATGTATCTCAAAAGATGGGGGCCAGAGACAGGTGCGCTACCGTTCGGTCCAAATCGTTAAGCTTGAACTGCTCGAAATAATAAGTAGTTCCACCGTTTGAGTTGCGGAGAACGTCGCCGGCAATTCCATTCAAAGGTAGAATGAAGATAAATGGTTGAAGTCGGCTCTATAACGAGCCGAACTCGACTGTTTTCAATTTGCCCACGCTCTTGCTTCGATTTAGTGTAAATTCAGAATTGTATTTTTGTTTGGCGATCCTCGTATGTTAGATTGGGGAAATCGTATTTTCTTTTATTGTTGTGATCTTGGTGGTTTCGTTGTTACCCGTTTTGAATTTGTCGGCATAGTTGAATATTTTCACTTGTTTTGGCAATCTTTTCTGATCGTACGAGTATCTATGTACGGCTCACATATATGTATATCTATATGACATAGTTTTTTTGCTATATTTTCTTTATAATACACATTTAATTATATTATTACTGTAAATTAAAAAAAACAGTCAAATAGTCAAATGTCTAAGAATAAAAAGCATGAGTCGAGGAGAATTAATAAATAGGAACAATTAATAAAAATGGGAATTGGTGATGCGAATCATTTCCGTTTTGGCTTACCTCGGATTCCGTTAAGAGAAAGTCTAAAATAGGAATCGATCAATACAAAACTTCGACCTTCTCTAAAATTATAACAAAATAGAAAGTTAAAATGTTACTATTAACATATTTATGTGAGCGTATTTATCAGTTATATAATTTTAGTAAACTAAACAACCATGTAGTATATGGTGCATAATTTATCTCAATATGAGAGGGGCGGAAGCTGCTAACGAGACCTTTTTACACATCTCGCTTTGTGGTACGTTTGTTTCTTTTTGCTTATCTTTCAAATGTTTAGGTTTTTCCAGAAGGCTGAAATGTATAAATGTGAATTTTATATTTTAAAATTTTATATGTTAACGTAAATCGCATTAACTTTTCCAAAATATATTTTCAGATAATACAAAATTAATGTTCACATTTTTGTAACATAATCATTTTTTATAAAAAATATTAAGTAATTTAAATATACTGAAATATTTCTAAATTTCATGATTTCTAAACTTGCAGGCGATCATACGTGAAATTACGGTAGCACTTTCAATTATCAGAGGGTCTTCAGCACCCCGCGCTTTTTGTAGGCCGTGAATTTTATCCAACGGTCCCAATCTGGAAAACTAATGACCTGTGAAGTATCTCGTTGAATTGAGTCATTTTTCTTCCCCATGCCCCTGGCGTGTAATTAGAATAACATTGAGTAGGTATAACTGAATTATTGGCTATATTTTTTGTTTATCGTCACTGTTTTATAACTTCCCTCAACAAAAGAGCAGTTCCCTTAAAAATACTGTTTTTAATATTGTAAATATTGTAATGTGTTTCATGTTTGATGTAGTAAAATACTCTGCTGTTTTTCATAAACCTTTATTCTTTGGGTCACTGTCACCCTGTTTGTAATAAATGTATATATTGTATTGTCATGTCACCGAGTTCGTTTTCCTATATTAGGTAATCCATAAGTTTGTTCGCTACTCCAGACACAGAGGCAGTTTTAGGCCCCGTTATTTGCTTAGGGTCGGGTTGGTCGCCTCAACAAATACTATAGTGCTTGAATATTCGCTCTCGTTGCAAATGTCAAGTGTAGTATGTAGTAAATGTAAACGCAGCGATATAGCGAACTTATACTATTCATCTATGAACTGAAATATATTAATCGATATGGGTACAACATCAAAATTTTCCTACGGCACATTTATAGTCAAGTATAAATAAATTGTAAATGCCGAATTAGGTCACATTGGATTATGGATATATGGATATTTAAAAAAATTCAAATTTAAAATTTAAATCTTAGCATTATATTAATCACTTGGCTCGTTCGTTCATTATATAAAAATTAACAGGAGCATAAATTGATAGCTTCTAATAAAGCTTATTTAAAAACAATTGTTGAACGTAGATTTTTAACAAGGTAACTAACAAAAAGCTTAATTAGCGGATAGCAGAGGTTTGTTCAGATAGACAATAGGTCGGCCTGAAAACTAGGTTTTTACCGCAGTTAAGAAGCCCTGGGGACGGTCACATGCTACTAATGCGTTTGCAGTGCACTAGCATTGAAAAACTTATGTTCATTTGTCAGTATTACGATACTTTATCACGAGTCTTAACTTTTACGCGGTTGAATTTTTTTTTCTATTATAATGTTTTGTTCCTCATTTGCGGTTTTCGTACATAAGCCAAACATATATGCTTAAGAGTTTTTTATTATATGGTGATTATAATTAACCAATTTTGATCATAAATGTCTCTCGACCCCGAAAATAAACAGAGACAGGACAAAAAGTACGCTGTATAGAAAATAATTTACATAAATACAATTCTCTTAATTTTATTCCCTTGATTAAGAAAATCTATAAATAATTAATGTCATAAGAAACTAGGTGATGACTATCAGTTTCGCGAAATTCTTAGAGTAGGCTCAACCACTTCCGAAGTGAACAAAATAAATCATTCATCACTTATCCTTAATTCCGCCCACAGGGAAAACTGAGAAAATTCGAAGTCCGTGTCGGTAATTAGGGGTAACTTGGCAACAAGTAGGTACAAACCTTAGTTTCGTGGGATCAAGCACATTTACAAGTTTGTAGTCCTTATATTATGTGCAATAAGAGTCAGAAAGTTCCAGGGTCGCACTTACTCAAAAGGCACTAATCTGACCTTTTACCCGAAAACTAATGTGGTAATATGGTTAATACTGACATTTCCACTTGAACTGTACTACTTTTTTTTCATAATATATAAACAAAGAAATAAAGTACTTACTTTATAGACGATACATAGACTTCTTAGTGGCTTACTGTTTCAACTTTATACTGAAACTGTACATAGTAGGTACTATATGCTTATATACCCGTTAATATCTGTTTGATTTTATATTGCAATTTGAAAAAGTATCATGAACATTTTTTTATGTTTTCTAATCTTTGATCTTTCATTAAAAATACTATTACCTTTTAACAAAAACAATTTACCGTCAGGTCAGGAATAGTAACAATAGCCGTTAACGTTTACGATATCCACGATCGTAATAATAGCAAGTTTATGACGTTTTTACTCTTGCCGCGTTATCAAAATCATACTAAGCTTTATTAAGATAAACGCCTCATTTGCTTTTACGATCAGAGTCAATTCTAAAACTGCGTGTAGGTATTACGATTGGACTCGACGTTAATGGTGAAATTGCCTAGTAAAATATATTTTAGTTTCATTTTTGGCATTAAAAAAGCTTTTATTTACGTAGACTATAAAATTGAAGGCTTGTTCTATTCGATAATGTTTTATTTAATTATAACCAAACATAAATTCACCTTGTAAACTTATAATTTTGTATACATATGAAATAAAGTTAATTCATATTAAATATGCATATAATTCTTCATTAAATATAAGTGTTTTGGATAGGTATACATGATTGTTTGCCAAAAATGTTTTATTAGTACTTATTCCGACCCAAGACCAGCCCAGGACTTAGGATCTGGAGCTGAACATGATAGTCACCACACAAATAAGGCTAAATGCCTCGTCGGTCTAGTGAATAGAATGTCTGAATATCCTTCTGATAAACAATTCAACAAGTTGTTCAACCTAAACTTCAAAATAGAAATTTAACCCGTCGGCTACTTAACTAAGTGCTTGCAAAGTAGAACTAAGCAAAGTACTCTATAATGCAAACATGATACCGCACCAAATCTTCGCATGTCCACATAAGAAGCTACGTGGCAACCTTATTAGAACAATTATACAGAACAAAGCCTTACATTAACGTGGCTTTCAACAAAATGTAATATTACCAGCACATGAGTAGTATTCGTAAATAATACATTTACAACAATTACCTTAAAAACAGACAGTGGTAGCAGAGTGGTAGTCGCGCTAGCTTGGGAAACCGAGTGAAGCGGGTTCAAATGCCGGGTCGAACTTCTGAATTTTCCATATACGAATCATTCTGTATGCGAATGAGAATATAGCATGTTTTCGAAAGACATGTGAAGTTCTGCAAGTCGCACTTGGCCAGCGTGGTGGACTATTGTCTGTGAGTATGAGTATAGTTTTATTTAATACAAACGTACTAAATAAATAAGTAAAGAGTAATGAAGAATCAGGGCACATTTAAAATATGATTATTTATTGGCGCACTTTTTAACCTTAAATATTAGGTAAAATTCTTGCTAAGACTTACCTAGTATGATAATTTGGTAAAATTGAGTTTAACATCACTGAACAGTGTTTCTTAAATATCAAGCTTTCAAAGCAACGTATGATGATTAGTTTTCCAAAATAGTTTAAAACAAAGGAATATGATTAGTGTAAGTGGATATTGAGGTAAAGGATACCTAACAATTTCCCTTTGAGTACGGACAGATTCACCCAATGCCTAAACAAATTGCAAACCCAAGTACCACTGTTAGTAGAGTGAAATATAACTCAACGCAATCAGCCATTGGATTGGACGAACCGTGCTTGAAAAGAAACAAATTAGATCCGTCTCAAGAACACTGCTTTTCAAATAGATCAGGGAAAAGACCCGCACTGCTAATGAAGAGTTAGCGGATATTCACAAAGATAGAATGCTTTTGGAATATATTACACTATAAGATCGCATCGATTTATAAAACAAAGTAATGTAATAGCTATGGTTATAATTTGGCCATTGATATCTTATGTAATATGTAGATATTTTACTTATTTAAGCATTAACAGTTCCCAATAAACACATAATAACTGCACGTATGTGTAAATACCGTACATAACGAGCAAGCGTTTAAAGCGTTTGAGAAACAAACACAAGGAAAGGGAATAGAAAAGGAAAATATTGGTTTATACTTAGAATAATATTTTATGTGGAAATGAGTTCTCAATTCCGGTAAGGCTTCGTAGTTATCGGAAGCTAACGGGAACGTTTCTCGCAAGAGATTTCACGATTCGATACTTCGACTGACGTTGTTGATACGGTATATTTATAATGAAATCGATAACACTCGGTTACTCGCAGCATTTGGAATTTGAAAACCAGTTAAAACCCTTGTGGGTATGATCAAATTTATGTAAAAGAATAGTATAGACAAATACTCTGCTATTATATTAAATATGTCGATTGGTTTAAACACAAAAGTATTTATAGTACTATATAATACTAAAACTTACATCGTTAGTCAAAGAAAACTTTTTTAGATCGGTCCTATTTAATAACGTCCTCTCATAAAAACCTCTTAAAAATACTATTATTATTTCAAAAACTTTTAGTAAATCAAAATATCATATCACGTAGATATGGAGGTTGAATTACTAAAATGAACGGAAAGCGGCTCGAAGAAAAGCAAACCAGAATAAATTTAAAAGTTTGGCGAGTTTCTGTGGAGTCAATTCAATGCTGAATCATATCGTCCCAATTTGACGGGTTTTTGAGGTTGTATTCATCAATAGGGCATTATTTAAACTTGCTAATTGAGTTTGTTAATAAAAATTAGGAAAATATTAGTATCATAATATAATAAATATTAAGGAATATTTTAGATGCTAGTTATCTGATGCTAGTTATAATATAACCTATTAATATACATGTGTATTCATATGTACAATTATAATAATAATATCATATTTGAACTACTTTTAATTTATAAGTATACTAACTTAATATTAATATTTTTTTATGTAATGTCTAAATTTAATTTCTAAAAGTCTAAAAGTTGCACTTACGTAATTTATTGCTACGACATCCCTTAAAGCTTACGTTGAAGTCAAAGTAAAAATTTCACTATGACTTCCCGTTTCATAATTTTTACGCTATATTTATAAATTATATTATGTTTCATAATAACTATCTGAAAGTAATAGTATGCGCAATTACAAATTATGAAACATTGACCACAATATATTATTGAAATGAAATTCAAAATTTACGTTGAATTTGCAAGCAAAATATACGAATTCCTTTCCTGAAAAATGCCTAACTACGTCATTAAACCAAGTTCAACTTCATGTATAATAACTCTGACAAAAATTGAACTAACAATAAGATACATTTTGGCAAATATGATTCGCGTGGCAACAGCTACTTACTGCAGCGCGGTCACCGAAGCGAGGCAGAGTGCAGGAAAGGTTCTAAAGTGAGCTAAGCCAATCCCAAATGATGTTCCATATAGTCGCGAATTTTTCTCTAAAATATACCAGCTATCCGCGAAGCGAATTGCTGCAATTGTAGTACATTTGTTCGGGTAATGGTTTGTTTTATATATGAAAGTATTTGCCTCAAAAACTTTTGTAAATTCCACGGTCTGCACTAGTCTCTGAAAATATTATAAATGAATATTATGAAACTATTATAATAAATACAACATTCGTCTTCATAACAATTTTAGATAAACATAATATAAGATATAAATAACTTTAATAATAAAAGTAAGTGTAGAAAAAGAATTTAGCTCTAAAATCTCCACATGTATGTTGAGACAAATCTGTAAACCACATAACCGTCGTACAGTTAGGTATAAGTTAAGTAAATATTTACGTCAATATCTGGATACACGAAGTTTTCATTTCTGAACGTTTATCTGTTTTTAGCCATTGCTAGGTGACATCTGCTAGATCAGAATTCCCTGGCGATTTACCTTAGCTAGACTGGGATGCACATTTGTATTACATTGTTGAATTTTAGTAGATATTTATTGCGTTCTATTCTACAGGGAATCTATCTTGAAACAAATAGTAAATGTAGCCTACTTCTCGTATTTTTTATACTTCATGCGACTTTTTACATACAATTAGTCAATATCCTGTAGTATTCGTTATGCCTCCAGTAGGTAAAGTTATAGTTAAATGCAAAAAGTTAGATTATTGTAAATTTTTAAAACAGGCATCTATTATACGAAAGAAACAACAATCATCATTAAGCTCTCACTATCAACTGGCTTGTTTTAACTTTAGATTACTTACACCTCTGAATAGCAATCTGCGTCAAAAGACAATGAGAGAGAACAATTTCTATCGACATCTTGATTATGAGCATGCCGTGGTATAGATACTGTGGTTCCATTGTTTAAATCTATAGAAAGCTTTCTAAATACAGTATTACATAACTTAGAAATAGCTGTACTTAGTGAAGTAAGTATTATATTTTTTATAGTCTATGATCATGACTATAAATAAATGTATACACAGGTAAAAATATTTTTTATTGTATTCGTAGATACTTAAATATATAACAGGCAAATGGGACTTTCTATACAGCATATGTATTGTTCAATAAGCATTTTCATATAAAAAGCGACGCTCTTTAAATGTTATAACATATAGTAAGAGATATCTTTCAAAATAAATTATAATAGTAATCGAAAAAAAATGCTTTTTATTCTGTACCAACGAATTACAATATATTTAGAACACTCGTGCCTGTGGCAATATCACTGAAAAAGAACATTATTATCTTTTATCTATTTGGTTATACTTTATTATATTTTTACAAGACGAAAAGAGACGGTAATAATTAGGAGCGCTAACAATTTGTTACCTCTGTTATTGATTCTATAGAAAGGTTTTTTAATGTCAAAGTCGTGGTCCTCCAATCCATTTCCTGGCATTGACAAACTATTATCTCTTTTATTTCCCGTCTCAAATTGTTTCGTCAATTTATTTTACTGTTGTATTCCCCTCCTATTGGAAGCTTTTCAAACAAACTAAGTCATTAAAATATATCACATTTCTGTGCTTAGTGGCCTACAATATTAAATGGAGAAAATTGTCAATCATCACCATTATAATTTTTTACTTAATTTCCACTTTATGAGGTCAACTTGAAATATATATATTTTTTAATATTTTGTCAAGGCGCGTGAATGTTAGGGTGTCTGCCTGGCGTATACAGTATACGAATATGTGGGCTTAACAGAAAAGTTTCTCTCTATATCTAAACGTATATATAAAAAGAATTCAATGAAAATAAAAAAGATATTTACATTATTGTGTATAGGTCGAGCTGAGTTTTATTTTCAAGTTACGGGTTGAGACGCTACGGGTCCGTTTGTAGCGCTGGTTTAATATAGGGGAAAAGGTCGATCAGCGGGCATCGGCAAATTGAACAGCTCGAATGCGAAGGATCGCTTACATTATTCTTTTGCGGGACCCATGTGCAATCTGTCTTTACAAGTATTCGAACGAAGAAAAACATTGACGTTTGTTTTGCTGATTTTTTAATTCCTGCTTTTTCGTTAAGAGTTTTATATTTCTGTCTGTGTTTTTATATACTCATTCCTATTACACATGCAATATTTTTTACGAAATTGATTTTAAACACTCTTTTTAAATGTATACTGTATAGGTACAATTTATTAATATTATACTTACCCAACCTGTCCCTGCTTATATGTTTTCTGTATTAATTATCATCCTCATCTTTCCACTTCCTGTGTGTAAATTCCTAGTTATTTTAATATATATGAATAAGCTTTACAACAGCTTTTTCAGATGGAGTTTGATACTAATGAATTTGTCAAACGAGCTTTTCTGTGCGAAACAAGAGATGTTTTCTAGTACTTTGTTCTAATAACACAGAAATATTTTATGATAATATTAAAAAAATACTTTACACTTAATTTTTAATAGTCCATTAGGAAATCCAACCAAATATGCTTGACTAAAACCCGTTAAAATGACTAAAATGATGGTGAGTGGCCATATGCTACCAAGATATGTACGCGATGGCTTACTGTTGAATTACATTTCAAAAAACTGTGTAGTTACAATTTTTTTATATTTGTTCTGAATATTTTGAAAATAATATCTTTTTTCCAGGTCATTATTCGATACAAACACTTACAACCGGTGACCTTTTTCAAGTAAGGCAGGGATACAGTTTTCCTTTGTCCCGTGACGTATCAATAGAAATATAAGCTTTTGTTGCGCCGACCTTTACAAATATGAATGCGTGTTTGTCTTCGTATATGTTATTTACTCACAACCATGTTCACCAAAACATCTATTTTCGGTTTGAAACGTAAACATTGAATCAAGTTAAAAACGTGTTTGAAAATGTTTATTCTTGTTTAAAGATCAACGTATGCAATAATTCATTATTAGTTATTTATATTTGTATGTACATATCTCGGTATCGTATTCTACAGAATGAGATTTTTTGTTATATTATCAACTAAACAAAAATATGTATTTACAAAATTTAATTAAAAATTCTTAATATCGCTATATTAATCAGAATGATAATATTGATTTCGTTAATCTTAATGGACACATAGTGAATAGGCTGTTTTGTCTGAATTGACGTACACAAACGACTAGTATAATTCATTCAAACGTGGTCGAAAAAATAACCCAATAAATAAACAGCTAGGGAAAGTTGAAGTAAAAACGGCACGGACGTACAAAATTGTGCTTAGTGACTTATTTATCTTCAGCTTTCTTAATTAAACATTTTTTTCGGAAACAACCACAGATTTCTTTTCGAATATTTTTTTTCGAGCCAAGGCCGCTCTTACATTCATTAGAGACGTGACAGGCAAGAAATTCTTCCTAATTATTCATTGGGCCCGGCGTTAAATCGTCAGTTTGCGCGTCCTTTTAATGGAGTAGAAAATAAAAAAGTTTGAAACATAACAAGTGAGGCGTGTCCCGTGTTATTCATGAGTTGGCAAGTTCGACGTGGATATTTCTTTAATATTTTGTAAACAATAGACACTGCGATATGAAGTGTGACCTCTTTAGGGACCTTAACAAAAGTTTTATTTTGTTTTATAATGCCTTTTTAATGATGTTCCACATTTATTATTAATACATATAAGATTATGGGTGAAATTGTTGAATCGAATATTCCTACCTGGAAAATTAAAAAGATAGGTTTTAACAATAATAAATTGCATTAATCCTACAGCCAATTAATAAAAAGATAAGAGTTATTAAATTTTCAATTTTTCACATAAATAGAGCATTGGAATGTCTGCTTATAATTAATACCAGTCTAATTTCGAACTTTGAGCACTTTGCGAGCTAAGTTAAATTAAACGCTGTACATCGACACGTATCAAGCGCGAGTTAAAGTGCAGCTGTGGTTTTATGCCGAATTGTATTGTAAATTAGTTTTGGAGATGATTTTTTTGTTGAACAATTCGTTGGTGGTGAATGCGTTGTCATAATTTATTGAAGTTTCCTGTCGTTATGATAAAATATGGCGATAATAATTAATAATAACAATAAAAATATTATGTTTTTGAAAAATTATAAGTGGAGCTAAATAAATTATACGAATATTATTCTATATACTGCTTGCTGAAATATGCCAAGTCGCAAGACAATAAATAATGTTCTTAAATCCAAGATCCATGACTTGGCGAATTCTTGCGCATAAATTTCGTTGAACTGACGTGCGATAACGTTCGTGCGACGTATTGATATCTAACACGATGTTACTTCGATAGCGACACTAGATACGCGCTGAATGTTACTAATATACTCAAAAACTAGATTCAAAATTGTATTAATTAAGTATTATTTATAGTAATTAAGTAAATGGTATTTATACTCGTAGTGGATTATATTTTTCATAAAAATTTCTATTATTTTTTTTCCTTATTCTGTATGTATAGTGTAAAACTTTGAATTTTAAATGTCACGCGTAATGTCTGAAAATTAAACATTTATATAATATTGATCAATGATGTATCGAACTCGTGAAGATTTAAATTGAAAATTTTACCTACAAATTTTTGCCACACGTAAATCTCTCGATGAACTGTCCAGATAAAAATGTACATTGTTACGCTTTGTGACATTATGCTCATGATACTCGGCAGCTGCAGTTTGATAATACATTTACGGTTAATTGATTGATGGTATTATTTTTATCAAAATATTATAGTTTGTTCACAAATAATTTTTTCATATTATTTTTAGATATGCATTTTTTCAAACGTTGCTGTGATGGTTTACATCTAGAAGATAAAATTAAAATAACTATATAATAGTATAATAAATAATTTTATAGTAGTTAGTATAAATATGTAAATAAAATTAAATATTTTTGTGTGTTTGTTTGTATTGTTTGCATTGTATGAAACTATAATGTTAAAATAACAAAGTGTGTGGCGTGACCATCGCAACGCTATTACTTCATTGAGGATTAGTTACTTTATCCATTATATCTTGTATAAGTGATTAGTGGTTTACATTTAATTTTAGTACATTCTGGCTAAAATTGCGTAAGTAGATTTCAAATAGGGTAAACTAGTTAGATTATCTTAAACATTTAGGTTTCCTCGCGATGTTTTTTCTAACTGTAATTAAGATTTCTTTTCACACACATTCGATATTCTTCACTTTACTGTACCTACTTAAATAAACATTATAACATTTTGTTTTTTAATCATTTTGTGGTGAATATTTTTTTTTTAATTTAAAGTTGTTGGCTGTTGGCTCAATTTGAATATAGTATTTTAAATGTTTCGGTTTCATTTTGTATTCCAATAAGTAAAGTTTACAATTTTTGCTATGTATCTTGTTCGCTTTTACTTCATTAAAAAACAAAAAGTTTAATACGCGTGGGATTCTCAGTAATTAAAGTTAAGATCAATGTTTTACTTTGCTTTAAGCGGTAGCAGTAAGGATCCGATGTTTGGTTTCTTGGTATTTTACAGTTTTCAACTTTAACTCACAGCAATTTCTAAGTACTTGGTAATTGTTTTTAAAAAAAAGCTAACCAAGACAGCAAATGCTTTTATGGAACAGCAATATCCGTACATTCAATCTCTAAGAAGATTCGTCCATGCGTAATGTGCTTACGTATACTGCGATTGATGTACACATTAGACAACAGATGAGTGTAGTGCACGATAAATCTTAGGCTAAATACTTACCTATAAAACTTTTCTTAATAATTATAAAATCATATTATTTTGGGTTTATAATATATTTATTTATTATTTTCTCTAAAATATAAATATTATTTATTTTGCTTCATGTTAATACTCGTAACATAGCAAATACAATTAATTTTTACAACTACATATAAATAGAATCTGCATGAACTATTTTAAACAAGGCTATAACATTGATGTTTGTTCAGCCCATTCGTTATCAGTATAATCTATTTTAACAAATGAACTTTTATATTTCGCGATAAAATCCATACAATGTATTGTGATGGAAATATCTCCCTAATAAAATTTGAATTATGTCAAGTATTACAAAATTGAATCTATTCAATAACAGTGATTATATTTTATGAGTTTGCTCGTTATGTGAAAGAAATTATTCATGTTGATATTCAATTTGGACCCAAAACTGTTGTACATTTTTCAAGTTGAACTCAAAAATAAGTGCATGATTCTGATTAAGGTACTTGAGTAAGTAATTAGGTATATATAAGTTGATTTCTAACTTACTTTTTATTATTAATTTCTGTGCTTTAGATATAACGAAATAAAAAGCCGAAGTATTTTTAAGTGAGTAATATAGCAAGGTTAGAGCTTTTCGCGTCTTCATTACATCACATAAAATAGTCAATGATCATGAAGCTGTAAAAGCCTGTTTACGTTCCCTGCAGTATTTTACTCTGACCTAATCTGATTTTATAGCGAGTATACATGAAGGTTGGAGCACATGTTCCTTGAAACGCAGATGGCCGTATGATGATATTAGAAGATTATGTACATGTGACGTTTTAAGAAATTGAACAATCCTCTGCTTTTACGACTTTATTTGAAGGTATAATATATAAGATATATATTATAAGCTTTTTTAGCTTAACTTTTTATTCACAATCGCTTCGCTTCGGTTCGTTCCTAGAATTCTTAATTATTGCTAGTAAAAACAAAATAAACCTATTCGCTATTCTAGAATACAATCTATCTCAGTGCCAAAAATCCAGAACCGTTCCGTGGTTCTGGTTTGATTGAGTAACATACATCAATTTATTCATATTTGTAATGTTTATAGGATAAAAACAAAAAGTTTTGACAAGTTTTAGTCACTAGTAAAATCTATTTAATAAGAACAATTTTAATATGAACCAACATTAAATTTTACGTATGGATTGAACAATTTTAGTTGGATAGCAATGAAATATTTCATCACTATCCTATATTAGTAGGATATTGATGAAATATTTAATACTATCTATACAGTAATATCATATTGTTCATGTGTTAAAGTTCTTACAAGATGTTAAAGCGCCGCTTCACTGGCGCCGATTTTTGGCTTATTTCGCTTCGTCTACGATCACTAGTCCTTAATGCGTACTCGTCAGGAAGCGCCTTAGGCTTTTCTTTGAAAAGCTCAATTTCTGATTGTTTCGTATATTGAATTATTATTGTTATTTTAATATGTCTGAAAATAGCCATGGTATTTGTGTTGTCTATATTTTATATACATTCGAAAACTTAAATTTTAATGGAGTAAGTTTTCAAATTCGGTCGCACTCACTTTATTCTAACTTTTATATTTATTAAAATAGACAAGCATGTGATATCATAGAAGTTCGAGGAAATTCCATTTCAAAAATTAGGTACTGTCAGGTGGGAGTGTCGAGTGGAGGTCGGATGGCTTTCACTTACGACGTAATAAGAGTTTGCTGTGAATTTTGCTTGGCTCTATTAAATGTTCATTAGTTACCATGATGATTACCACAAATTAGTACGATTAAAGAAAGAAATAATATCATGTTGGTACTTACGGTGTTTTTTTAAACTGGCTGGAATTACTTAGTCCTTTTATTAATATTTAACCAGTAAGTGCAAATGAACATTTTATTATGATAAAGTGTTATGTTAAGTATACACATAACACTTTACTAAAAGAAAATTTTCATTTTCAACACCATCTATATCCACGTATGTGTCACATACGTGTATATAAATGGTGGTATGGATCATTACTTTATTATTAGGATTAGAAAATCGCTTTATGATTCTATTTTATAAAATCTTAAAATCTATTTACATTAGACAACATTTTGTTGTGTAAGATAGGCAAAAAATAAGAAATCTCTCTTGATCCGTTCTCTCTTTGGAACTTTAATATAAACGTTTGTAATAGTATTCACATCATACATGAGGACTGGGCTTGTGTCGACCTACGCTCTGCAAACTGTATCTAAACATAAGTATGAACGTTTTTATTGCCGGTCCCATGCTGAGTTTCATCAGTTTGCTTCTAAAAGCTTTCTCAATCGTGAATAATTAAAGCTTTTATTGTGAAGTCCGAATTGGCTTAATGAAATCCTTCCAGCCCCTACTAATTCCCTTCTTTCATTTCGCCCTGCTACGTTTAACTTTTCGACGTCGCGGAAAAAATGATCTTGTCTCTTGCATAATTTAGCAAAGATTTTAGGACAGCTTTTAAATTTTTTGTGCAAAATTTGAATCGTTTTAAGAGATTAATTTTATCTAGTTTAAGAAAAAATTCTCTTGCAAATATGTTTATGAGAGTAAAATATAAAATGTATTCTCATGAAATTGGTTTCTTTAAGTCGTTACATTATTGGTTATTAATTTTTATTAGTCTTATTGAATGTGAATGTTTATCGTCATTAAACAATTAAATGTTTTGGTGACATAAATATATTAAAGATACGGTTACTTTAAGATTGTATTAAAGTATTTTTTTGAAACTATTTATTTTAAGGTAAAATTAATGTAATATTCTTTACGTATCTCAGAAGCAGACGCTTATACGACATCTACTAATTAAATTCTTGTCAAGTCCGTTGACACCGTTCTCTAAGCCCGATTCCCTCTTTCTTTTAAAAGTCCATAACTTGTGTTTTAATTTAATTATGAATATTATAATTTTCGCCTCGGGTTCACTCTCGGACGCAAATTGGCAAAGTTTATTATTTATTGTCCTGATCCGTTATAAAGTTGCGGCGACAGTAACGATATGGTGCTATCTTTGGGGCGTAAATAACTTGTTATTATTTGTCACATATCTAGTTGACGTGTATTAACTGTTTTATTAAAATATATGTCATAAGTTTAAGACAAGGGTCTGGTTAGATCTCATTAGATAAGTAAATGAGTATATTACTCGCAGAATCGTCTGAAAGCACAATAATGTCATATTGATCATTGGTTATATCGAAACGAAGGTTTTATTAAACTTTAACTTAAAAATAAACCTAAAAATATACTTTTGTTTTTTAAAACATCCGACATTCGTTCTTATTTGCAACATATTTTTCAAGAACAATTACACAGAATGGTTATACTGGCATTGTTTATATGATATTATTTCTACGATATTATCTACATTAAGCCAACGTAACTATTTATTATTATACAAATTGTTTTGTCCTTAAAATATCTTTTGATTGATAATGCAAAAGCTTTAAGCTTCCCTTATAAGATAACCTCAAAGCGTTTAATTAAATTTGAAAATTGATCATTCAAAAGACTTTGTGAAAGCGTAATTGATTTAATTATGTATGAAGAGTACAACATTAAATACCAAGCACAGTCACTTTCGAATTCGTTGAGAAAAATATAAAGTTAAGTAAAGTAAAGTATAATCAGTTTTCTTGCAAAACACTTTAAAATTTCTTGTTGTATAGCGACAGATAGATAAAGTCGTTATTTTGAAATATTAACTAATTTGTTTCAATTTTCAATTTTATGGGGACTTAAATGTGTCACGTAAATCACAATTAATGTTTGTTTCATACAATACCTAGCTAACAAGTTCCATTCTAATAAGCTATAGGTAACCACTGCTATTTTATTTTGTTTCTTATAGAATGTCAAAACTAATGAACAAATTTAAATGAAATTTGGTACACAGATAGTCTAGAGCCTGAGAAAAGACATAGTCTTTTCAAGGGTATTTTAAGGGGAAATAAAGTTTACATAAAAAAAATATTCTAAAGAAGATTCGTTTCTAGGTTCTAAGAGCATCGAACCTAGAAACGAATCCGAGCGAAGCGAGGGTGAGTCGCTAGTATCTTATAAGAGCTCTTTATTTTAACTGGATTACTTGTCAAAAAATACCGTAGTCGTCTATTTATTATTATTTAGTAACTATGGAACTGTATAATAATATATCGGTATAAAATTAGTCAATAGTCTTGAATAGCTTCCTTACTGTCAGTAAAAATTAGAACTGGGTCAGTAGTTCCGGAGTTTACCTCAAACTTTACTTTAACTATCGTACTCGTGAGTCGTGACTACAGATTTATGAACTACCGAAAAGCCATACAATATTTTATATCAATATCTTACTAATATTATAAAAGTTATGCCGTATGCATGGTTGTCACTAACTACTGAACGGATTTTTATGAAACTACAATTTATAGTTACGTCAGTGTAAAATTGAACACTTAAAATTTTTATCAATATAATTTACGTTAAGAACTATGCATGCGGAGCCGCGGGACGCCACTAGTTCATCAAAGTGCATGCTGTGAGTTTTGTAACTATGCTGTATTTAAAAGAACATACTTTTGATGGAACTAGATTTTCGAGCACCATCAATCACGTAATAGGTCAATAACTCAAATCTGGAGCACGCAAAAATATACTTTTATAGAATTTGTCCGCCGGCCGCGGTCACACAAATCTGTCATCGTCAGTGTCACCCGTTCTTTAACTAAACCGTAATAACTACGAGTATGTATATTGTATATACATTACTCAGGTACAGTCGTAAGCAATGACATGTATACGTTGACAACTTTTCAAATATATGTAAACATCCTTCGTTGCAAAAGAAAGTATACAAGTTTTGTGTCAAAATAAAGTATCCGTAAGTTGTTTCATAATTAAGTATACATTTTTATCAATTCATAGTAAATAACATAAAACGAATATTATTGTATACAAGTTTCGTGTTATAAGTATGTAGCCATTAGTCTAAGAACTAAGAATAAAACATTAAAGAATATTTTCGTATTTAACAAAGTTTTCTAATACGAATACTATGTCTCTTTCATTAAATACGTGAATTCTTCAGACTGGTCCATAGAAGTTTAATTTATTTTTATATGTTGAGTGATTGAATCAATTCGACGACCTTATTCTTCAGTATGCGCCTTGAATTCACTTCAGGCAGAGCTCTCCTAAACAGCTTTACCCAGCCAACCGCACAGAAAGGTTTTAAAGTATTGTAACACCATGATTCGCAAACTTAATAATTAGATAATTAACAGTAAAATATTTTTAAGATCTTTGGCATCGGAAAATGAAACAAAATTGAAAAAAAGAGAACACAATACTTTGCTTTTAAAAATGTATTATTATGTATTTAAATTTAAATATTATAATACATTTTTAAATCATACGTATAATACAAATATTATCGCGTAATAGAGTGTGCATATGTGTATGTGTAAGAGCACGTTTGTAACACATTCAAACATTGGATGACAGTTTTAAACTTTTCGAATTCGAAGACAAGATCAGTTTATTGAAAATTTTAATTTGTAATACAGCATTGCCGGAAAGGATTCGAAATTATTAGAATTACAACTGACAATTCTCTTATTGTTTAATTTGCGTTGTTATGAGAAACATACTGTTTCGTAAATTCGTCTTAGATATCGATAGTTATCATAGCTCAATCGGCGTGGCTAGTATGCGTTTCATATCTTTGCAGCGCGAGTTCAAATCCCGCGCGTGTATGAGTTTTTTTTTATTTTTGTTAATTTCATGAGTATCTTTTAATTAATTTTTGTTTTCCACATTTGTGAAGGTATAAAGTATACAATAATACGTATAATTATAATAGAGCAGTGAGTTAAAAAATCTATACATAAATATTTTTAAAAACACTGACTGTAACGTATAGTGCATTGAACTGTTTGTATGTTATTGTTTAACACAAAAAGTACAAAATTTTAAAAATTGATGTTCTTTCTGTTTCTTGCTATGCATTTAGTCTTCTTCTTCTTGCCGAGTCGATGGCAATTGTTAAAGTGAGAGAGCCCAAGACTCGGCCACTATAATAATTGCATAAGCTCCTCTAAGTTACAGGTAACAGGGCAAGGTGGTCATATTAGTAAGTGTAAGAGAGGAAGAGTACCACATATGCACTCCAGGCCACCGTTCGCAAATCCCTACCTGGTCAAGTTTTCCTTGCTTCTGCTAACCTGAGTCCTAAGTCTGTTAAGAGACTTTCAGGCCTAACAAGGCAAACAAACTATGTCCAAAGGAAAGATTCTCGATATGCATACGGAATAAGAAGCTGTTAATTTATAAAACAGACACAATATATCAATTTTATTTAAATATTTATATATAAATATCTATGTTTTTTTATTAGCATACTATGATTAAATCATATTTTAGTAGAACAATTAAAAAATGCATCTTTTTTAATAATGTAAGAAACTAGCATTTCCCGCGGCTCCGCCCGCATTCTAAAGATCGGAAACTAAATACTTAGATATCGAGATTTTTAAAAATGAGATATTTTCCAGTAGTAAAAAGTATCTTATATCTTGACCCAAGTAACCAGCTATCATCATACTAAATTTCATCAAAATCCGTCCAGTGGTTTTCTCGTGATGCGGTCACAGATAGACAAAAATTCTAAAAACAATAGATTAGACTCTGTATGGATAATAATGTCTATTTCAATTAGGTAGATTTTCCAAAAAAATTTTTAATGTACAGATTTGACTCAGTCATAATTTTATTATATGTATATGTATAGATAGGTAATGAATTATTTGACTTTTCAAAATAGATTTTAAATTGATGTCTTTGTATCGACACGCAAAACGGCAACGTCGCTTACGTTGCCGTTCCGTCAAATAACATGTGGCATATATATTATTTTTATTATCTGCCAGTTACTTTATTAAGAAGTTTTATAATGAAACAGAAAAAATATATCAGCAACTATTATCGCTAATCGCCGTGCCCGTTCACACAAAAAGTATTGAATCGATTTTGTGTAGTGATAGATTACCTACTAAGGTCAATATTTAGGATGCCGTTTACTACAGGATAATCTTTTATTCTCTTGGATAATACAATTATAGCTGGTTCTATGAAGTGGTCCACATAAAAGAGTGGTAGAAATTTAAATGGGAAATGAATTGTTGGTATATTATAAGTAATAGCATCTATTAATATATAATATTGTTATAAAATATTAACTAAAAATGTTAATGGCAGAGAAACAGTATATGTATATATAGAAAACTTTGTTTCAAATACGAAAATATTATTTTATGCTTTTCGAGGACGAAACTGTGCACAAAATGTGCACAGACTAATGACTACATCCTTATAAATATTCGTTATAGTCGGCTAATATTCGTTTTATGTTATTTACTGTAAATTGATAAAAATGTATACTTAAATATGACGCAACTTACGTATACTTTATTTTGACACAAAGCTTGTATACTTTCTTTTGCAACGAAGGATGTTTACATATATTTGAAAAGTTGTCGATGTATACATGTCATTGCTTACGACTGTACATAAAATATTAAAATGTAGAAAGATAACATGTAAATTGAGATTTTTTATAATAAATAAATGTTTAATTAAAAATGATTAAGATTCGAATTTTCATAGGAAATGAAATGATATTAAACTTTTTCAATTAGACCATCACTTTTGAATCGTCAATTTAATTTAAAGGCTTCAGTATAAGTTGGTCTGTGTTCTTCACGGATACTATTGCACTGGCTCGGAAAGCAGTTCTGTTGAGTAAAGCCGGCAAAACCTCAACAATTAGGTCATTTACGACGATTATTGATAGTTTTGATGAAAGTATATGAAAGTAATTTTTCCACCAATCAAAATAAATAGTTCATTTGAGGTAACATTTTATGTTTCTATTACAATATCATTAACTTTTAATTATTTTAATATAAAATCCAGCTATTTAATTATCAATTTATGCAAATGTAGGTATTAAATGATACTGAAATGTTAATTGTAATAACAAAATAGGCTTAAATTTTTCTGAAAGAATGTTAAAAAAGATTTCGTATTTTACTCAATTTCCATAAAGGGTCACTTGGTTTGGAAGACGTTAGCATAAATTCGAGTTCCCACAGTTTCTTTTAAAGGCACATTAACTATCACAGGCTGCCGTTATGTAAAATAAAAAATCGAGGGAAATCATTACACTAACGGAGCGAAAAGTCTCGAGTCTCTCGTTATAAGTGTCAATGCATAAAACTTAAATGACGATAGTTCCAAGTAAAGCTTCAGAATCGGCCATTAGGTAGAGAAGTTGGCGCATCTATGCGCTTCTACCATTTGCCGTCCTCGTCGTCGAAACTACGACCAAGTTTTTGGAATAACTTTTAATATAGTTACCTATAAGTCTATTCTATTTGCATTACGCGTAGTTATGACATTTTAAACTTAACTTCTAATTTTACTTCGTACTAACCTGTTAGTAAGTTTCGGGGAACGCAAGAGTTGAACAAATTTAATTTATAGCAAGATTTGTTAAGATTGTTCTCATCTATAGTAAAGTACAATTTTCTTTATCATACAATTTTCACGATCTCTTATATTTTTTATCATTAAAAACAGGAACAAATGATAAAGCATTGAAATAAAAATCCCTTAAATTGCTATAGTATTTCCGTAAGTATAAGTATTGATATTTGGCTCCCAGCCATATCTAAAGATCCTGCACCCGATAATAAGCACCTGCAAGGAAGATGCGGCTAGAATTCCATTTTCTACTGTTCAAAATTCATGAGCTGTTTTATTGCTACTTTAATACGATTAGTATCGTTCAAATACGTTGTTAATAATTACATTTATAACTATATTTTATCTTTAAATAGACAATCTTTAGTACACTTGAAATCAAATTTTCTTATTGTATTTTACAAATATCTAGTAACAACTTTTTCATTCTTATGTTCACTGATTTGAAAATATGATTCTACGTAATACTACATCGTGTATGTGTACGTATTAAAAGTTTTGTTTGGTGTTAGGTGTGAGAGCTCCTACGGTATCAGTTTTTAGTACAAAAGCGACATTCGTTAATCCTAAGAACTGAACTAATTGGTTTTTGTTACGCTCATCCTCCAACTGGTAAAAAAAGGTTTCAATTTCGTACTAGAATTTTCCATTCAATTAAAGTTTGTTTTACCATATTAAGGTTTATTATTCTGGATGTTATTTTATTGTAAGTTAAATCTAACTTATTCATTTAAATCAGTAATATAACCACAGTTTTAGTTAATCATTTCCAATGTATTATTTACAACTTGTCCTTGTAAGTTGAGGGATATAATAATAAGGCTCAATTCTCACGCTTACGATATTACTATATTTTCCACATATCTATACTAGTAATTATCTATATTAATTGATACCTTTACGTTATCATACAGGCACTTGGGCAGTGAGGAATTTTAATAACAGTGACTGAAATAATATTTATAGGGTTTCATACAGATATTATACAAAGAAGCTATAATTAAGTATATTTATTTTTGCTTTACATTCCTTTAAGCTATTTAAATTTACAGCCACTAAGTCAGACTTATCTGGGCGTATCTAACTTGCCCATTTATTTCATTCCCGCCTAAGATTTTATCGTACTTGCGATAATGTCAAATGTAGCATGCCAGTATTAGTTCTCCCATGTACTGTACGTGGATTGTAACGCTTCATAAAATTTAAGGAATGGTAACTTTGCTGTTGAAATTTGAATCACACTTAAATACTTTTTTCTGACCTATTTAAACAAAGAGGTATTTTTATGTTTTTAATTATATTTGCTTTCATTGATTTTCATAAATTGATATAGAAATTTTATCTCGTATATACCTATTAAAATAATGTAAGCAGTACCTATTTTTAGTCTTTTCATAAAATATATATATTTTATACGGGAACATCCTTCAATTACACTTTAAATTAAGATTTAGAATAAATAAAAATCATTGTAAAACAAGTTCAAATAGGCTTATCACATTAATAACTTAATGTGAAACTAGCACGTTATATAAATAAACTTGAAACATCGACGCACGGAGTTGTTATCACACGGCAAAGCAAATACTTGTACTAAATTAACTAATATAGGTTGTGTTTGATCGAGAAACGTTTCCGTATAACTTAAGCTCGTACCATGAGTTTTCAATTTTTGATTAGATATACAGTATTAGTTGGCAAGTATCTTAAAACACTTGAAACTTTATCGAAAAATACATTCGCTTGTCAACATATAATTCTTTTTATGTCATCTTTAAGAAATCTATAGTAACCGTAAAACGTGTCCAATGACGAATTCAAACGCAGTGAGGTCGAGTCACTAGTCTTATTACTAAATATGTTAAAAAACGCGCTTAGTCACAACTTTGCTATATTCGCACATAATGTCAGAAGCTTAGTGTTAGTCACTATGAATATTTTGTCGAAAAGAATGATAAATCTTTCTTTTTACAGACGTAATCAATAATCATTGAAGCTTATAATATTCTTATGTAGGCCAAATTGTAAGACATTAGTTTTGGAGCACAGCCCAAATTGCATTTCATTTAATCTAGGCCAATATGCGTCGGAAAACGTAGTCGTGGAAACGACTCATTCTCAGTCAAAACCTGCTTTGCTCGCTCGCTAATTGTCAAAGTTGGTTCCCGGTCCCCGGGCGTTATGATATCAGCCGTGTGTTGAATAAAGTTTGGCAAAATTATCGTTTGTATTGCAATAAATTGCTCTACCGTGATATTGGGAATAAATGACGCATATTCCTGAACGATGGCTGATGAAGCTTTGTTATCAGAATCGTTTGTACCGGCTTTATACGATTTATTTCAAATATATATTTAAATAATATTTAAGTTAGTTTATTTCTAATAAATGAGAAAAATATATATTGCGGGACTTATTATAACTATAATATATAACATTATTACAATATCAATGTTCTAAATAAACCGGATATAAAACTAAATCTAAGCTTCATTAAATTAAAATTAAAAAGCTTTATCGAATAATTTAAACAATTACATTATCTTCTTAAATTCAACTAGGGCATAATAAAAATATTACCTATTACAAAAATAACAATAATAAAATCAAAGTTACTTAAAAATATTGTAACATCGATTGAAGTTATAACATAAGAAGCAACTAATATAGTAAGGTTGCTAAATGCTTGTATATCCGATACAAAATGAATATAAAACGTTACATACATACAAGTCATATGGACCGCACACTGCGGTCCGTGTTGAAGTTCTCTCGACCATATTTATAGAGTCGTCGTTGAATGAATTTAGCAATGTCTGTATATGTGTCCTTGCACGTATCTTCTCTCATACTAAACCACTTCTATTTAAGCAAGCTGTATTTGATTAAGTCGATCCATAGGTGGGTTTATTGAAACTAAAATATTTTCATGACCACAAATTTAGTGACGTAATTTTTTTTACAAGTTTTGCTAATTGCTACTGCATAATATGTTATTATGTAACAAGAGAAGATCAGAAAGCTTTAAATGTACTTTAATAATATATTTAGTAATAATAAAATGTGTTTCCAACTGCCATACCGTAGGTAATTTGTTTAGTTGATAATAAAACGCTATTGCTTATAATATTTATATGAACATGAAGTTTAAGCAAACGTCACAAATAGAGTTAAACTCAGTAAATTTTCCAGCAGCTTTTACCATAGAGGAAATAATTTCACACAGAATAATAAATGAGTATACAGGAGCACATTAGGCAAAATATTATTATCTTCATACGACCCAAAACAAGTGTAATTACGTGTTTGAATCGAGCAAGTTTCGAGTGTGTAATAACATTCTGGAGATTGTAAGAAGAAATATTGTTATCGTCGTAGAGACACCATTAGTCGACGTTATAATAATATTAATATACCTATTTATGGCTTCTAATAATAATATTAATAATACTTATATTTTGTGAAATATAAATTAATTTAATACAGTAATTTGGCAATTATCTTTGTATAATGCTTATATTATCAAATTATTGAATTCAAATAATATATTACAAGTTTATTTTTAGGCAAACCAAAAAAATCATAATTTGTCTTCACGCTTTGGTGAACACGGTTTACGCATTCAGCGAACTGTTTCTTATTATGAGCGCAGTAAAAGCGATATATAAAACAAAAAAAAACTAGACGCAGGTATGTTCATATAATTAAATATGTCTTGTTGGAAAACTCTCGGGATAGCAGTCGTTTAGTGAGACGTTTGCATATGAATACCACGACTCATTAAAATAACAAAGATCACGTCTCCTCCAGACTTACTCAATTAATCATTGTGTTTACTGATTAACATTCGCATTCACACAACTTATCTAGTTAGCGGATTTACATCCAGATGGAATATCTAACTTGTTTTACGATTCTCAAGACCCGATTGTGCTAAATTCAACACGCGACACTGTTCTTTACGAATTGAATAGTTTATTTGGTATATATTAGGTATTATTAGATACCGTGAGAAACTTTCTCCTTGAGACCCTTCTGAATCCTTAATACACTTCATATAAGTTTTCAGCATGTCGATTATTGTCATGCATATTAGAGTACTCTTTCAATTTATAAAGGTAATATAACGTTACATATCAAACTTGATGTACGAATATTAAATGTTGGATTTTATTTACTCCAGAGTAGAAGACGGATGCAAAAATATTTGCAGAAAATAACTGTACACTACAAAAAACTGACATAAATCACTTAAGTGGTTTTTTTGATCATTGAAGTTTATAAAAACATAAAGCTAGCAAATAAATCTCAATCCGTTGCATTGTATTTTCGCTGCATTCCTCGGGACTCTTCGACGGATATTGAATTTTCATACAGATCGTTTGTTATTGCGATCGTTTTTATTTATCGAACACTTTAACCGGCACGACTGTTGACAGGAAATTAATGCGTCGGCTGATTCAATTTGTATTAACGAATCGAAATGGCTCATATTTTTAACCCACTGTTGTTAGCTCTTCCTTCATTTAGAACCTTATTCGAATGATCCTTCCGCCGTAAATATATCATCTCTGCAACAAACATTCGACCGAATTATTCAGAAAAACGTCTCAGAGTTTGGAAACTAGAGTGCTTAATTTAAATATTTTTACCGCGCTGCGGCAACAGCGAGTGTCGTGAAAAAAATTTGCATGTCCTAAGACTAAATCTAGGACTTACAAACATTTCAGATAATATAGCCATTATAAAAACCACGTATGAAAGTAATCAAAGAGACTAAAGAAAATAAATATATTATGTACACAATACTAGTATTATTGCTTTAGACTCATAAACAGATCTACATACGTTTGTTTTTTAATCTTTAATTTATATCAAATCAAATATGAAAATACAAGATCTAATCAATTTTGGCGCATAAAAGTTACTACACATACACATGCGTGTACCAAAATTATCATAACTGCGAAAATTGGTGCACCAGTTAGTTTGGTCGATACGTTGTTTTGTTAGACAAACAATAATAGTTGTTGCTCCGCATATCGTATGCATATTTGGAAATATCGTGTTAAATGTATGCGTACAAACAGACTGCTGACGCGGCACTGTATGGTAGCATTTCGCCATTCCCACGCACACTGATCTCGTATTTCCAGCAACTCGCTTGTCGCTTAAATGTAGTGTGTAATAAAAGTTACGTGTAATTTTAGTTTATTTTCAACTCACGAATTTCAAAGCTGCTTTAACTGTTTCTGTTTTTAGCTTTGACTTCGTTTTGTGCAACGATTTTGTTAGTTAGTCTGTATTTCTCAATTACCTTACTTAATGCTGGACATATAGAATTCAATATATAGAATTATTGTTAGTTTACAATTTAATTTAAAAAATAGTCACATTAAGATAAAAAAAAATATTAGTCCCGCTGAGTTTCTCTCGCCAGTTCTTCTCAGGTCAGAGGTTTCTTCTTTCCGAACTGGTGGTAGACTCATGACGTTCAATAAGAAATTGTAACAATTTTTATGCTGAATAAAATATTTTGATTTGATTTGATTTACGCTGTTACGTGCGTAGGTATGTTCTTATTATTTTTTGTCTAGAGTATTTTCTCATGAAAATAAATTTTTATATTAATATCTAACGATTTGTTACTATATGAATATTAACAGATAAAGGCAACTTAGTACCTTTTTCGTCTGTATTTGTGACGTCTTTTTTATTTTTTCTTGTTTAGAAGCTGTTAACGGGAATAAAAATAAAGACGATGACTTTTTATATAGATTAAAAAATAAATTATATTCGTATTTATATTATGTTTTCCTCGAATTACTAATAACGATCGAATTTCGATCATTAAGCGAACATCATTATATAAATATGCTTGATGTCATTTGTCATTACTGAGCATAGCAATTAAATGTAAACACTCTGTATTTATTTCGCGTTAACAAATAAACATTCGAAACATTACTTACATTCAATACTTATTACATTTAATTTACTATGAAATATAGTATGCTTTTATTCAAATATTCATTTAGCACTAAAATAAATAATAATATATAATTGACCCTCGCTGAAACAAAAACCTTTTGCGTAGAATGTGCTGTCGATCACATGTACTACGAGCCAGTCATGCGAAGACTATCCTAACATCCCTCTATATTTTATACTTATGATATTAGATAAATCATTAATTATCACAAGTTACACCTCATTTAACAAATGGACATATGTCCTAGTATAAACGGTATGGAAGTCTAATGATGCATAAAATGGCTGCCAGGGCGGCCATTACGCTGAAGTCGTTAATAGCTTATTACTCGTTATCTAGCTGCATATTGAAGATTTGCAGCAGTCTTACTGAGTCTAAGAGATTACCAAAATGGTTCCTATTTAATAAGTTAGAATGAAATTGGATTGTGGAAATTAGCCTGCTATAGAATAGTTACTTTGCTATTTGGGATGATATGAATTATAAGAATTTTTAAGGTTTATTTATTCTTATAAATGTGAATTTTTTTATGTATGCTTGTGTTATTTTTGTTTTTCCCTTCAAATTGAAATTTATGGATCTGGTAAATGACGTCACAGATTATGTTCTTAAGGGACATAAAGGGTATTGTTATAGAATTTGATAAAAGGCCCTCTATGTATTATATCACTAATATAACTGATAATATATAATTGTTACGTAATTTTCACAATTATCTTTATTACGTCTTTGTCCTATGTATTATTGAAAACAAAACCAAAACATTGTTAAATAAATAACTAGATTCAAAAGAAAATGATCTAAATTCTTATATATTCTATACAGAAAAATAAATAAGTTTCAAAACAAAATGATCACAATTCTTATATATTCTATACAGATAAATTAAATTGAAGTGTCTGTAAATACACAATAAGCTTTTTAATACATGCCTTTGAAATTATATACGGTAATTCTAAGAAAAACCTTTTTTATTATTTTGGCTAATTGTGTCTGTCGAAACGCCTAGGCCCTAGACAGATTCTGACGGGACTTTTACTGGCAGATAGTTAAAACTATAAGGAGTAACGTAGGCTACTTTAATTTCATAAAAAAATTAAATCGCTCCTAGAGACACACCCAAACGGAGCAAGGATGAGTCGCTAGAATTGTAATAAAACTAAAAATTATATATAACGATTTTTTTATAAAACCACTTACCACCGCGAAATCGTAATCGCAGTTCCCGCATAGCGAGATAATACTGACAGCGACGCATCGGATTAGCTCTGACAGTTGACATTTGTTTTCCCACCGCGAGATAATGTAGATATACACCATTTTTGTTACGATATTAGTTTTTCTCTTTTATACTAGGAAAATGAAAATAATAATAATAAAGAATATGCTTTTTAAACGTACTGCATTGCTACTTGATTGAATTAAGTCATCGTTATGATAGGTAACTCATTATTATTAAATCTGTTGCAATAATCGCTTGGCAATGCATAATAGGATGCAATAATACTTGGCAATATTTGTTTCAAACTTGCTATTTATATGGGTGGTCGTGCATTCGATTTCTTACAGTTTTTTATTTGATTGCTCACACATACCTACTCGTTTTTTACAATATTCTATAGGTAAGCAGGCAAAAAAAAATATTTTATTTAAACTTTTAAAATAGTTCAAAACGTGTTTATTTTATACATTTTAATTTTATTAACTATTGTAAAAAAATATAATGCATTAAATAAAAACCAAAGCTCATAATTTAGTATTTCGCAAATAAAGTCGTTAGTGAGTTAATTAAGATCAGGCGTGATTAAACGTTCAGAAGTTGCTACGTGATAGATGACTTCAGTCTATTCGTTCTTATTGTTTAGGGGGTTCAGGATAACTGTTTTTTTTTGTTTATAGATTTTTGTTATGCAAGTCTTGTAAATACGTCTTATTTCTCAATATAGTCTCGAACGAGTCATTTAGAATATACTTTTTAATTAAATATAATTGACAATGTGTGTGAATAAGTATAAACTGTACATAGTATACATAAATAATATATTGTATATGTATACATATGTATTTAAATAATCTAAATACAAATATAATTTATATGTTTGTTATATACGATATTCTATAATATATCTAAATTGAAACAAGTTAATTTCTTACACCCAAGATAACACGGACCAGCCTTTCGAGTATGTCGTGCTGAAATAATTTGGCAATCGTGTCGGTCGAGTACCTTTATAATAAAGGCAAGTTACTCCTACTATGCAAATAGCTTCAGTCGACGGTCACACCTGCTCCGTTCTTATTGGATGTTATAAGTCGTGCAAACTGTTCTCTCTCTCTATCATTTCATATTTACCTGTCCCTGTCGTTTCGTGAAACTGAGAATTCTTTATTGAATTTCAGGCGAGATTCGAACTCCTTTCGCTAGCTGCACTTATTCAGATATGGAGAGTAAACTTTGATGAATAACTGGTTGAATTACTTCTACTCAAACTAGAATTTCCGTAAGTTGTGGTGTCTTGGAAATTATGTTAGGTATTGATTATAAAACTCTGTCCTTTACCAAACTAGAGTTCTTGGCAAATATTAATAAAATTATTTATTAACATTTACGAAGGTATCTATAAATGAGAAATGACGTATCTTACAGACCGTTTGTCGGTCGATAAATCACTATGACACCCGTAACTAAATTTTTAAAACAAAAGTGAATGATAAAACACACAATATAAATAAAAAACGAAGAATTCTTGATGCAATTTTACACGTCGTCACTATTATTTAATATTGAATTTTAGTGTGCCACAGCAAAACGCCTACGAGTGCTACGCACGTTGCTACAATGTCCGAACGTAGCACATTGCTACAAGTGACTTATGTATAGGCTATTGTGATTCAACTGTTACCAATTTATGATTCAATAAATGTCGTTACGTTACTATTCAAACTGCGCCTCACACATCGATCTACAATTTTTGCACGAATTTTTATTCTATAACACATCAAATAATAAAGTTTATCAATTTTTTCGTATAAAGGTGCTTTCCAATTGCGTTTAATCTACAAAAATGGTATATATCACAAAAACACCATTCCCACCGTTTTTGTGATATGCAATGTTTGGTTCAATCTCATTCCAGGTGCAACTTAAGGAGAGAGAAGCTTATGATTTTTGTTTTAAGTAATAAAAAATGTGTTTGATGAAAAGAGGATACCTTTGTAGTGTAACAAGACGAACGTACCAGTGTTGTGATTTACAAGGATCCAGTTGAGAAGACAGAAACGCAATAACAATGGAATATGGTTGAACTATCGCTTTCATTTCAACCGAACTGTGCTTCCGGAAAATGATTACGCGCAGTGAAACCTAGCGAAAGTCCCAATATATCGAAAGAAACTATTAAACCAAATAGATGTAAAATATTATATAGTTACTCATCGTTGTCCTTTACAATACTCTCTTAGCCTAATATTTCGAATTTTTTAATCATCGAAGCGGTTGTCGTATTTTTTGTGATAAAATATTGTTAGTCTAAGTTCTTGAAAGTTTTATCGTAAGTGGCAAAACTCGGTTGTGATGTGTATAGTGTGTAAGCAGTAAGTAAAAATTTGGGGTTTAAATTGTATTTAATTGTTATTTGGGGGTTGATATGTGGCGCGGGGGGACCGCGCGGTGATGTCCGGTACGGTGCACTGTCACGTAGTATTTGGCGCAGGCGCAGCCCGGCGCCACTAAGATGCGAGAGCGGCGACGCGCATACCACCGCACCGCCGCTCTGCTCGCCTGCATCTTCTTCCTCTCCCAAGCTGACGCTGCCGGTAAGTCTTATAACGATTTTATGATAACGGAATTCCATTTATTTTACATTGATTTGCTAGGTCAGAAACATATTACAACATTAACGGAATTAAAGAAAATAAACAAAACAATCGTTAATGTTAAATGTTTTAATTTACATATTTAGGTAGTTTTTAAGTAAAATAGTTTTGTATTCATGTTTTGACAAGCAAAATTTGAAATAAATGGGAGTCTTACTAACCTGCATGCTATTATTAAGTTGTTACTTAAACACTCCTGGAATGTAAAGAACGAACTGACGACGTAACGGCACGACATTCTAAATGCAATCGTATAATTATATTAAATAGAAAGAGAATAAACCTTATTATTATTTTGTAATTCTCAAGGGAAAAGACACTTGGGCTGAATTTACATAAGATATTTTCCTTCTAAATAGTAATTAATTCTGATTACATGTCCGAAGTCATTATTCATATTACAGTTCCAATTTAATGGCTTTATTAAAGAAAAGTCTCTAAGACTTTAGGCTATTTTTGTAAGAACATTTATGAGGTTTTATTTAAACAACTAAGTTTGTTATTTATGTAAAGATTTTAATTTTGATTAACGAAATATGTAAAATGAAAAATAAAAAAGTTATTAACGCTTTATCTTATTAGTTATATAAATATTGAAATTCTTAGAGAAGAAAAGTTTAAATTTGTGCATTTAATATAATCCTGAATCTGAAATATATTATCGACATATTTTTATAAATATTTCTATCAATTTGAATAACACTTAACGTGCAATGGAAGTAGAATCCAGGACGTTATCAGACTGATTAAATCTGTCTTCGTGATTGGGTAAATGGTTATTGAAAATAATAAATTATGCGACTTTTTATTGTAGTGAATACTACAGTAAAAACTACTAGTCGCATAATTGCTAGCAAAAACTTATACATTATATTTATATATGTATATAAATAATAATTTATATTCCATTAAAACGATTTCTTGAAAGGTTATCTGAATTTTATAGAATATGAAATGCGATCTTAATAGGAAATCCCCAAGCAGTTGCATCAAAGGTATAAGATACTTTGTTATTATTTTCAAGAAACAAGAAACTCGGTCATTGAAAAAAAGAAGTAAAATAATAATATTCCCTGGTGCATTAAAGACTACCTACTGTCGTTATGTTGGCAGTTGTTTCGCCGCCTAATGGTTTATTCCACAATACGGCAATAAAGGTCATTGCAAAACGATTATTTCAAGTTTGACTCTGCCTAAGTTGAATTAGCATAATACCCTTATACTAAACTTTGTAATTATTCGTATGTTAGCTTGTAACAGAAGCTCACGAAGGGTTAAATAGTGGTTCCATGCGAACACGTCTCATATTCGGTCATTAGCATAGCGGTAAGGTTATATTAACATAAAACTCCAACCAAAAATCGCATCCGTGTCGGGTCTAAGTCTACCCTTCCCTGCATAATTATGTTTCACTGCTTTATGAAAATGAGATGTTAAAATGGCTTCACGCGTTGAAATTAAATGTTGAGCCTCGGTTACGAGCCCACCTTGAAGCACTTTTAAGATATAATGTATCAAGTTTCATTATAAATTAAATGCTTTTTAATATTTCCTCATAAAAGTCTTATGAGTTTTTCACCAGAGAGTGGTTTGTAATTCGAAATTGTTATTTTTACGAAACACTCATTTGTGCCACTTCCACGTCAAGAACCCTCAACATTCATAAATATTATGTAAAGCGAGGCAATCACATACTTTATTCAAACAAGATTTTTTTCATGATAAAATTCGTTTCGACTGCCACGTACTTAATTCAGTTCGGGACGAACCATTTATTGCTTCACACGCACTCGCTTCTGAAGACGAATATTAACCTGCGTGGAGGAGGACTTATTGTTATTTTACTTCTTAAATTGTTATAATGCCATCGTTAGAGACACGCGGTGTGTCATTTGCATAAGCGGGCCGAGCGCGGCTGCGTCGGCGATAAAACGACCCACGCCGAACTTATGAACGCAATTAATGAACGAAATGATACAACAACGAAGCCGACTTCACAAAATTACCCTTTTTGGAAAAGCTATACATATTACAGTCAGTACCGCTTAAACATTAATTTTCGATTAAGAATTTTTATTACGCTCGTAAACGGCGCCGAAAAAAATGCTTTATGCGTGCACATATTGGAATAAGTAAAAAAGATTTCGTATTAGATCTTTACGACAGCTAGAAAATATATTACAGACGTGACTATGTTCGTCGGTCTCGATTACGCCCGTTGAATCGATTCGTCGAAAAAATTACGCCATCACACATTTTGATTTGCATTTTAATATGCGGTAGGAGTAACGCGGAATGAACCTGTCATAATGTATTAAAGTTATAGGTGCGTTATGGATGACACAACTATAGAAAATGTATCAAC
Organism: Boloria selene; assembly: GCA_905231865.2. Classification (NCBI taxonomy): domain Eukaryota; kingdom Metazoa; phylum Arthropoda; class Insecta; order Lepidoptera; family Nymphalidae; genus Boloria; species Boloria selene. Next base: position 3,317,620 of record HG993145.1, read on the forward strand.
TTTATTTATGATCTGAAAATTTACTCATTCATTCATTCGTTATTATAATAAATGTTGCATGTTAAATTAAAAAATCTAAATACAAACATACTTGCGAGTATTTATAAATATATAGTAAAAACAGCTATTCTTCTCGTAATCGAATCTGACTGAAACCTCTAATGTGCGAACATCTCATCTAATTAAAAAAGTTTAGTTTGAGAGTGAAATTTATCGCCTTTTATTTTGACTGCGATTACAGAAATAAAAAGAAAGGGTTAAACTTTATGACTTCAAAAAAGTTTTCATTGTCTAACTGAAGCATGGTGGTTTGGAATTTCAGCATGATGTATGTTTATCTGTTCCATATCTAATAAATTAATTTTTCATTCAAATTTCAAATCTTATAAAATGAATGAAATATATATGTGCATTTATTTTTGGTCTGATTTGCCAATGAAAATTATAACTCAATATTTTGTAATTTATCATATAAAGTAAGCAATGCTTCAGTAGCGAATTTGAAATATCTCAGCAAAACATAATTCATAAGTGAAAATAAAGCATGTTCTGAGAAACTTGCGTCAGAGATAATCTAAATGCTAATACTGCGTCATATCGTATCAAGGATTTGAGATCGAGTGTCTTGTTTAGACGCCTTCGGTATTCTACGCCAATACGTTCATTGAAATTCATTAACGAAGAAAATATGCATTGCTAAAATGTAAATTTTAAAATTGGATCTTACGGTTAAGTTTATTTTAAATATTATAACATATCTACTAGTCTAAGAGGAGTCTAATTAATTAAAAGTTAAGCTTAGTGAAACAATTTAAAAAGTTTGTAATCTTATAACACAGTTTTAAAGAATATATTGTTACTGTTCTTCCTTTTTCTGTTCCTTAAGTTTCCTAGAAAATATTTTTAAAATATATTTTTGTACTATGTATTTAAAATACAGTTTGACATGACTTTTGTAGTCATATTCTTAATCGGTTTATAAATTACGACTATGTCATATTAATATTTTTAAATTAAAAAAGGTACCTATTTTCATTAGCAAACCTGATATTATATAACACTTAATAATGAAATTATATTAACCACTCGGAGCGATCTTCATGAATATGTAAAGCCGATATTTTCCGACTGAAAAGTGTTCATGTTTAGACTGCAGAGTAATTCTCTTTCAGTATCTGTGATGTACCATCTTCTGTAAGTTATCTTATCTACTATCTTAGGTTATTATTATTGTATTGTAATACTATGTTAATTAATTTAATGTTAATATTAGTATTAAATTTATATTAAAATATATACGAAACTTATAGTATCTAGTTATTGGTGTGGTTAAAATGTATATATAGTAATATTACTTTAAATTCAAGTCAGAATTAACGTACTATTGCTTTGTTCATAACACTTCGAAGTTAGTCCAATTTGTAGACTAAATCTAGATATTTTGTCTCAAGCACAAATACTATATAATATAGCCATTAAAAAGTTTAGCTGTTATATCGGGATTTAGATTTTAAATAAAAACATCATAGACTTTTTAAAATTTCATATATTTCTCTCTCTCTATCTACTTATTTTCAACGTTATTAAATATAATTCATAAGTGCTCACGTTGTCTATTAAAAATAAAAAAAAATAACGTCACAGGATTTATCGTGAAAATCCCTACCCGATCATCTATCGGCAAACAGACCGGTAGATATTAATCCTACCCCAATAATCGCTTCTGATAAGAGAGATTTCCTTTCAATCCCCAGTAATAGAAAGTTTCAACTTGGATAACCTGTGTTATTTAAAAAAAAGTATCGGCTACAAGTCAATTGACTGTGGTGTTGATGTCTTCACAAGACATTATTATATAATGATTCCGAAAACCATTTTTGACAAACTAATCTGAATAATATTTTTGTTGTTGAAATATTTGTATTGATTCACGTTTTATGTGTATATGTAATACATAGTGTAATTAATTATTAAATATACTTTTTCTGTATGAGACTAGTGGTTCTTATAAATATTATTTTAAAAGGTCGTTAAATTCCATTATCTTGCTTATATCTAAAGAGTATTACTTCCAGACCATTAATTTTTCATTTCGCACTCAAGTGGCCTATCGAGAGCCTCGAGTTAGAATTTGAGCGACAAGATAATCAGAATTACTTACTTGTCTAGGTAAACGTTATTAAGACCGTAAAACGGTTGAATGTTGTTCTAAAGTAGTCCGCCTTTTCAAAAAAGGCCTCACAGATGCTATCTAGAGTAGCGTTCGTAATTATCAACTAACGCTAGAAAAATTTGCGACCGGCACAAAATGGTGGGCTATTTAGCGAGACGGTAAGCAAACAAGCCCGGAGATAAGGTGCATTCAGGGCTAAATTGTAAAAGCGGTGAGGGTTTCTAACAAAGAATCTTATTAACCTTCCCCTAACTAATGAACAACGATACGGTAACAATGGCTTGAACGAGAATACATCAGAACCGTTTAATGTAATATGGGCGATGTAATTTTGACTCCCATACATATGACTTTCATCCCTCTCCTATGGAATAATGTTATCCAATTTAAATGTATTCATTTTTAATGCCTGCCATTAGATCGGTTTTATTGTGAAAGCAATTTGCAAAGCAAATATTTGTCGGAACAATGTGTGTGATATGCAATTTGTAAGCGATTAAGTCAAGTATGTAAAAACATTAAATGATATATAGAGGTAGAAATAGGGAGGGTTACCTACAACTTGAAACAAAATAAAAAAAATATTTTGCCTTTTTTACAAAGAACTTTAGCTTCGCTCAGGTTTGAAACGAAATAAATACCCATAAATAATAGTTTACGTACATAGCTAAACCAAAACTATGTAATAGTTGAATCACAATGGTTTAACTAGCTTTATGACATAAACGTGACAAATATATACATCCATCCATTTTATTATCACTACATAGTATAAAACAAAGTTGCTTTCTCTGTCCCTATATCCCTTTGTTCGCGTAAATCTATAAAACTACGCAACGGATTTTGATGCGGTTTTTTAATAGATAGAGTGATTCAAGAGGAAGGTTTCTATGCATAACTAGCGGATCCCGCGGCTTTGCCTGTGCTAAATCTAGGAAAAAGCCCAAGCGAAGCGAGGGCGAGTCGCTAGTTACCTTATAATATCAACTTACACTGTTATACAATCGTCTAATACATAAAAATATTGTGTCACAGTGTTTGTTATCGAACTCCTCAGAAACAGCTTGACCGATTTTTTTTTTGTATTTTCTGTAGGTCTGAGAATAGGTCTTAGGCTATTTTTTATTCCCCTAGAATTCTAGATGCTGAGCCCGAGGCTGGCCTTCCAGATTTTTTTATTTTTAAATTTTTAGACCATGTTTTTTTTTATTATTTCTACCACCAATCCCTATTTCTAATAGTGACTAGAACGCAGACGAAGCCGCGGGAATTGCTAGTGTATACATTTTTTTCATTATTGTAAATTATTTTGATCAGCTCGGAAGTATGAATATTGCAATTTAAAGTATCGATGTGACACCATATTTTCAAGTCTTTTGAACCCACACCTTTCACAAACAAGTGCTAGTGTGAGGCGTGGACGTTGAAAGGAGATGTAAACATGATACATGCATAGTTTACACTGCCTTTACTTTCCCGAAGTTAATGGGACTGGAGGTGCATACTATGAAAGCGTCTGCCTTATCTTTCGAGCTAAAGAGCCTCGCTTGAGTTGCGTTATTGAGGGATTTTAGTGAGATGACTATGAATAGATGACTAAGCTGAAAAGTATTTCATTTTTAACGTATCGAGGTAACTGGACGCCGCGCCAGAATTTTAGAGATAAATCTTTTTTTTAGTTTTCTTACTGTGTAATATAGGGGATTATTTTTCCTTTAATAGTAGCTTAATAACACTGTTACAAACCTCATATTTTATAAAAGCGAAGAGATTAAAGTTTCTCATATCTCAAGTTTCTCTCGGTATTCTCAAGTTACTGTAGATAGATCGTGAAATATTGTTGAGTCGGTTTCGTTTTAAAATATTGCTTCTCCTTAGCTTTAGCTTTTGTCTATTTAATGTGCAACTATGGCTCTGAGAGAAAGAAAAGTACCTAAGATCTAAATATAGGTCACTCAAATTATGAATGATGTTATTTAAAATTCCGTCCTAACATTCCCATCATGATTGGGTATTTTTGTGCCTTTATTTTACACATTCAACGATATTGTGAATTTTTTATGTATTTTTTATTGATATAGCGGTGCGAGTGCAGTGTTTCAATCTCACTATGTTATTCAGTCACATAGGGTCATCGTTATTACTTTCCGGTCTCGGTTAGGTTTATTCACATTCGTGCTTCGTATTTGAATGTTTGTATTTTTAGACGGCTCGATCTATCTGAGATTGGCCTTCTGGATATTGATGATTTTTTTAAACAGGTATCAGTTGTATACCAGTAAAAATATAAAGTTTTATTATTATTTATTTATGCAAGTGTTTCATGTAAACTTTTGAAGGCTAAAAGAGAATTGCACGTATTGGTAACAAAGGAAATATATTTTATAGCTTTATTTAAGTATAGGAAATATCCTATAAAACAGAAATGATCCTCACATACGCAATCGTAAATTTTTAACACGTTTTTATAGACATATGTCGCCGTGAGTGCAGTGTTTCAATCTCACGGTACGCTGTTTTTATTCAGCTCCACTTACGGTCACCTTTATTACTCTCATTCGTGCGTTGGTAATTTCTTTGTTATGTGCTTATATCAATTTCTAAGTATTTATGGATACTAATCCATGACTCTAGTTGATATGCCAGCGGTCGCGGGTTCGAATCCACAACACAAGGCTCATAACTTACCATGGAACTAGATGGTGCTCCGTTTTAATGTTCCAATATTTTCATTTATTTATAATTATAGTTCCAAAAAATCTGTTACATTTAGAATCGATTATTATTATTGACTGTACTTTTATCACACGTATCTGCCTCTCTGTTCTACTGGCTAGCATGTATGCACGTGAAGTCGTCCGTACTATTATTTTATTTTTATTATTTTATTTTATTATTATTCTATATCTCGTAATGTGGTCAAGGGTAGACAGAAATAAATAAATTCAATAAGATTTAAAAAAATAATAATATACTGATTCGGATTATGAAAAATTAATTATATGTAAAGGCAGTTCTATAAATTCACAATTAGTCTCATATTATACAGGAATATACTTAAATGACACGAAGAAATTTTAAAGTCTTAATCGTATCTAATAACTTCCTGTGCTTCCGGTGCATGCAATTATTTACGCTACGGCTTACCGTGTTTATCTACATTCATAAGGTTCATACCAGAAAATAAGTTACGCGAATTTTAACGTAAGTTTACCAGTTTAAAATTAAACTCTCGGACTTCATTATAGCTGTTTGAGAAATTTACAACAGAAGCCAAATATCGAATGCAAATTAGTAAACGTTTGTGTTCCGTAATAGTTAAACTGAAATTTTAATTGTCTATACTCAATTAGTTAAACTGCTAGCGTGCTTAATTTATGACTGTTTTATTATTCTTTTGAAATAAATGGGTAGTATATACTCGAAAATCAAACGAATGTTCTATTTAAATTAGAAAGTTTGTGTGTTTGTTACTCCTTTACGCTGAAATGATTGAACGTATTATGATAAAACTTAAATAAATAAAATGCTGGTCAGAAAAGTCAGTACTGAGAAAGAGAGATACATAAAAAAATAAAACATACTAGATATATATATATATAGACCTCACCCGTCTTAATAGGGCGTCGCAGGATCGCTTGCGAATTCAATCACGATGCCCTGACGGTCTGGCCTGTCAAAGGGTTTCTTCACAGTCCACTCTGCTCTTCGAGAAGTATCAGGAGCAACCCGCACGACATAACGCCCACCGAAGTTGGCCCTTCCTGCGCAATTCTTGACTTTCTTTCTCGACAGTCTTTCTTGACAGTCGGCTTGCGGGACGCTACAAAGACCCTCCTCCCCACCACGAAGGAGTCCTGATGATGTCACCCATTAACTAGCTATTTGGTACTCAGAGATGTGCCCGAGCCTTACAGAGTAGGTCGCTAGTTTATTCATAAAATTATATTTTTCTTAACTCTTGTATTCTATAGTATGATTTCCATATTTTTATTAAAAATTGCGTTAATCGTCCGATATTAGACCTTATACAAACTGTAAACGTCCTTGGTCAGTGAACACTTTAGCTTCAAAGTTATCTCTTTGATGCCGAGATGTATGATATGAATTTGAATTGCGACTCATCCAATTACTGTTCAGAACAGATTTTAGAGTTTAAATATGTAGAAAGATGAAGCATTCATTTAGTACACGTCTTGTATTCCTTTAATAAAATAATGTTAGTACCTAATAAGTATCAAACATACATATATCTATAGGTATACGAATTCATACTTTTTGTATAAACATAAATAATAATAAAAATATAATTTCGATAGAGATTATCACTTTTACTAAAAATAGTAATATCTATTGAATATATTAATAATTAGGTGCATTAAAGCTTCTATTTATCAGCGTTGCGTTTTTCGTTAGTAATGTACTTTTATAAATTCTCTTTTCCTCTTTACTCTAAAGTCCTCGAATTCCCCTCGGCCGGCTGCTGCGCATAACGATGAAGTTGTTTGTACTGTGATACCCGTTAAGATTATGCAAGCATATACTGTTTAAGCATAAACATCTACTTAAAGCATGTTCATTACTTACTATGTAAAGTTTTCCATGATTGAAATACATGCTGTCAAAAAATAAAAATTTAGCCCTAACTTCCTGACGTAAACTAATCTAACTTAGTGTCTTTTGCTGTTCGTTGTCTTTTTAACCTATTTCAGAAAAGAGGTTCTCAATTCGATGTATTTTTTTTGTGTATTTCCTCACAAAATTTAGTTAGGTGAACCTATTTTTATTGTTTTTTATAACTTAGAAGTGGGACAAAGAGCAAACTTTTTTCAGTACATATACTTAAAACAAAAAGAAAACGAGGAACGAGTTAAAGAAATCAAGTTGGATCACAGAATAAATTAAAGTGTGGTCGAATCGCTAGTAAGTATACGATAAGTTGTCAACCTTTCATACTTTATACATAATTAAAACCATTTCTCTTTTTAAAGTTTGATTAACTTATTATTTATGTACCAAGCTTATTCTTTTTTATTACTTTTACGGTAGCTAGTGTACATTTTGTAAGAGAATTAATCAAGTTAAAGCTATAAAAATATATTTTATATCCATTCAACTGAAAGTAAAACATTGTATCACACTTATGGGTCGTCGTGTACGAACTAACACTATGCATTAAATTTAATTATGCTTTTATATTTAAATACCTATAAATACGAGTATATCACATAATTATAAATTCTCAGCTTTAATAAAATATGGAAAATAGACTTTATGAGTTGATTACCCGCCAAATATAATTAACATTTTCAATATGCCAGCATTTATTATACGTTAAAATTATTTACGTAAAATCATTAAATTTAATTGGTTTTTATCAAAAGGCTGTGAATAAAGGATCATTTGTATGAATCGTATTATATATTATTATGTTAATTAAACATATTGTCATACTTATTATATACGATTTGTTTGAACAAAATAAGTAACATCCAAATATTATCGAAGCATCTAAAAGTCTCAATCTAAATAACTAAATTTGTCCTTCACTTATCGTGAACTGACTGATTATTTTGTTCTTTTTTAAATTTTCAACATGAAAACGATACGAAAATTTTCGTAGACATGTGAAGTCCGCCTGCACTTGGCCAGGTCGACTATGGCCTAATCCCCCTTATATTGAAGGGTGGCCCGTGGCAAGTAGTGCGACGTTGAAAAGATCTGAATAAAGGCATATATTCAATATTCATACATACAATTTAGAATATTGTTTTTGAAAATCTTTTTCATAAATATAGGTACTCGCAAAATTGAAGATTATATATTAAATTATTAATAATAAGTTAACGGAATAAAACCCATATTTTAGTTAATTACCTATATCTCGTGAGGTACCCTACATAACCGTTGTCTTTTGTGTCCACATAGTGAGAGTGACGTAGATTTAAGGTTGGACATGATTGCCTCTGCACCTTATTTTAGTGATGAACATACTGTATATTGAACTGAGAACCGTACCTACTTGTAGCCTTTCTATTATTTTTATAAAGATAATGCTTATTAACGTAACTTTATTTATAACTATTAGCCTGAAAATAATGAATTATCTATAATATAAACTGTATTGAGGTTACAGAATAATTGAATACCTGCTTACTTAATATTTATAATAATACTATTATATACTTAAAGTATTAACTAGGTAAGTGGATCCAATAAAATATCTCTTGGGACTTATTTGTGTTGTTATTTCCAGATAGTTTATTCATGACGATGCTATTATGGATTCACTTTTTGAGCTTAATTTAACCTAAGACTATTTATTCAGTTTATAATATTAAATGTAAAATATATATCAGTCCTTTTTAACGTACCACTGCTGGGCACCCCTTCAATACGAGGGGGATCAGGCCATAGTCCACCGCGCTGGCCTAGTGCGTGTTGGCGGACTACACATGTCTATAGGAAATAAATCACAACACAATTATTTTATACCAGGTCTTTTATTTAATAGGATGAACAGTAGTAAATCGAATTACATGACTCACATTGCCCCTTCTGCGAGCGTCATGCTTTATCGACGACAATACTCTTGATGGAAAAATATAAACAAGTTATACAATAACTCAATATATAACCGAAATATCTTTTGGGTAATTCATTTTGCACCAGTAGTAATTGATTGAATTTCAATTTATTTGAAGTTGACTTTCTATCTAACAGAATGGTTACAATGCTTCCGATTATACTTTCTTTAACTAAGAAATGTTTATATTTTAGGCATTTAAGTCAATAAAATATTTATTCAAATTTTGTTGTTAATGGCTTCAGAAATATAAATATATCTTAGAATATAGTTAAAATATGTCACGAACCTATAATGCGTAAATAAAGTGAGAATATTATGATTTATTAATTTAATTACTTTTTAAGTGACTTTTACTTACGATTTTAAAGAAAAATAGTTGTCAAACAAAAAGTAATATTTTTCCACAACAACGTGTGGAAAAATGCTAGTACTGACGATATCGTTACATAAATAAACAATTTTTATTGTATTAAATCTAAATAAACAAATCATTTAAAATGATGCATTAGATATACTTATCTGAAATTTTTATTGAAGCTATAAACTAAATGGTCTTTTATTATTTGAAAGACTTCTATTAAAAGAAGTGCTTACTTACGAACATTTATTATGAAACATATTTGTTTATTTTATTTACATATATTCAAATAATAAGTACATATGAATGTTTATAAATTTTATATTCGATCAATAGTCAATTTAAATCGTCTTTTAATTAAGAAAAAATATTATAAAATTGTGAAAATACCTTACATGATTTGCTGTTATTACAGCAACCCCAAATATGTTATTGTTAAAAATAAGTAATAAAGCTAGAAAAATCTTATAGATATTCAAATATTTACCATAAATTATTACGAGGGAGTAGAACATAGTCATAAAACTTCACAATAGGTGAGAATATCATCCAGTAAATTGGCTGACGCCTTACTTCTTTGTGGAACTGATGGCATTAACCTTATATTATGCTCTTGAATATTATATTCCTTGTAAAATTCCATACTGATAAGAGGTTCACACTCTGATTACTATTTTATAATCTTACTTAACGTATATGAAAGTTTTTGGAATGACGAAAGTGAATTCTCCGTTTTCTACATAAATTTTAGTTGGCAAACAACTGAAATGCTATGGTTTAGATATCTATCTTTATGACATATGAATTATTATTAATACGAACATGGTAAAGCAAGTGGATTGAACATAATAATTTATAAAACTCACAATTATTATAAGCTTAATTTTATTAGTACATATTTCAATAATAAAATGACAAACTTTTCAATATTTCGCAATACATTGCTCTACTACAAACAACTATACATTTTAATTTAAATATTTCATATTTCGTTGCAAATATTTTACTAGCGCGCGTGTCATTAGTTCTCGACAGGAAGACATTGTCTGAAAAATTGCATGACTAAAAGTTTTACCTCTTTTGTGAGCTAAATGAGTAATGCGGCACAATTATGCGACTTTTGAAATACGGTACGGTGTTGTCTGGTAAATAACGTTTCTTGCCTTGTTTAAAAGGTTAATAATAATATGAAAGTAATATATAAAACTATTTTAATTAATGCTACTGTTTCTTTAACTTAGTCTGAAGTTTTGTTAGAAAGTTTTATTTAGTTATGCTCGAATAATAAAAAGTTATAATAATAAGTTGTTTGATGTATAATATTATACAACTTAATAGTTACGTTTTGAATAGTAGCGTATGTAACTCTCTATGCGAAGAACACTTTTATTTTGATGCATAAATTAATTATATATTATTTCTAGAATTTATTTTCAAAATATCATATATAGAAATAAACTGGTATTTTTGATATTGAATGAGACTTATATTACACTATGACACGTGTGTTATTATTTTCTACTTCTAGTAGTATTTTTATGTTTATATTACTAAGCTTATTGTCATCCTTATAAAGCATTTTGAAAGGAAGCGCAAGAGATAAAGTAGAAAAATTAAATCTAATATATATTTTGAGAAACAGCGTGGTTAAAAAAGAAAACAACTCATCTCATCTCATCTCATCTCGTTTCTCTCTCTGCTAATAATCAAATCAATAAACTACTATTTTTCAAGTATAGAAGCTTCTTTATGGCAAGACTAGGTATAGTTTATGAAAACTATTTTCTACATAAAATAAATAATAAGCTATTTAATAAGGCCTAGTATTACAATTCGTTTAAAATTTCAGGTCAAGTATCGCATTGATAAATCAGTACCTACCAATAGTTCGATGGGACAAAATAACTATTTTACCAATAAATAGTTACATAAATGTGCCAGTATATTAGTCTCTACGTTATTAGTGAGTGTTAGTTAATAGGAGTAATTCATTCGAATGTTATACCGTTTACTCGCGCATCAACGACATGCCTTATATATACAGCGAATTGTATTACGATTCACAGCGAGTGATCCATAATTTATATCTAAATCTGTATTCAAATAACCCAATATTATAACGTTATCGGGTGAGGTCATCCGGCAATTTCCTGTAGCGGGATAACAGGTGAAACTGCGTTAAGGGCTAAACTCCTTATTGGATATTATTACACCCTCAAATTACGCTATAGGGTATAAAATATAATCTTACGATGATGATATTGATAATATTTGAAAAGTAGTATTTCAATATTGCCTAGTTTCGTTTTATTTCTTGTTTTAACATTATATTATTATAAACTAGCGACTCGCCCTCGCTTCGCTCGGGCTCTTCCCTAGATTTAGCACAGGTAAAGCCGCGGGATCTGCTAGTTATGCATATAAACCTTCCTCTTGAATCACTCTATCTATTAAAAAAAACCGCATCAAAATCCGTTGCGTAGTTTTAAAGATTTAAGCGCACATAGGGATATAGGGATATAGGGACAGAAAAGGCGACTTTGTTTTATACTATGTAGTGATGATTAAAGTAGGTAAATGTTATAACGTTGACGCATGCAAGAATTACAATATGATTTAATTAATTTCATTTGAGTAATAATATTTAGCAAAATTAAATTGTTTCATTCTATTTGATATATAGTTTCTTAACTAATGTGTTGATATACATTTTCTTTATTGCTTGCAGTAGTTCGGTACTACGAGTATAAAGAAGTTAGTTTAAGAGGTCTTCTTTTTATCTTGAGACTATTTGCTTGAATAATTAATTATTTATAATGCGATATTATAGCCAACTAAGAACTTTTCTTAACATGTGCTTTGTAGTTTATAATACAGTTAAAATATCCATTACATAATAATAATATTATAAATATAGTAGTATAAATAACTTATAATATAGTACAAATTAAATAATATAATTTCTTTTGCAAACTTATATATGTGTGATGTTTACTTCTAATCTCATTATAATATGTAATAAAACTTTAGTGTAAACATAATATTACAGCTTGTGCCAACAAACATAATATGTATTCGCGTACCAAGGGACTATTTATTCATAGCAGCCCAATGAAAGTCTGCGTCAGCAAAATTTCTTCATCAATCAGTTATTTTGCAAAGCTCTCTGTGAACAGCTTGTCGCATTGGTATGCGAAATACGTATCGAAATACGAACATACCAGGAAATCGGAAATGCGTATCGGCTTCCCGAGAGATAAGAATACATCATCGACTTCTTTGCAGCGAATGTTGCTTTAAGTAACTAAGTCAGATTTTAGTCCACGGCAGCAAACTGAATAGTCTGTAAATGTAAACAGAATATATCAGAATTAAAAAAAAAATTCATGTAGATAAGAACATTTCGCCCTCTACTTAAATCCTTATCGCATCTTGTTCTGCGGGAACTTTTATTTTGCTGATCGTATAACTATAAACGTACCTATACAGTATGCGTAGGCATTTATATAATATCATGAGCTATCATAACCGTAGAAAAATACTAAAATCCTATGGGAATTATTTGATGGCTTGATATATAAAAGAATGCTATGCCCTTCTCAATGTCAGAGACTACGTGAATACTAAATTTTATCTCTTGGTTTTGGTTGCTTACCAGATTGATTGAGGTGTTAACTGAAGAAACGCACTTGTAACATAAAGTTTAATATTATATAGACTGTTTTTCTACGTTCTCTCTCTGCGTTTTACTCGTAGGGGTCATAAATGAGATTATACGCAGTGTTTTTTTTACAATTTTTATGCTTTTTAATTTAAAATTACAATGGTTTAATACAGAGTAAGACCTTGAGTTACCAAACGTTGACCTTTAATTCAGTAACGATTCAATAACTAAATAAGTATAAAAATCTGTTTAATGATGCAAATGGTTAGCCTATAGAAACGAAACCACGACCTTAACATTGTTAGCTGCTTTACTTGATTTTTAAATACTTGGATACTAATATAAGTTTACACAACAGCATTTGTACATTGTACATAGTATTATAATATGTATGTATTTGACTTTTGTGCTGGTACTTAAATCTAGAAGAATATTAAAAAAAAACTATTATTGTACATTAGCTAAGTTCGGATACCATAAATATACATATACATATTTTGATGAAAATTGACATATTTATTTGATCTGACAGAACTTAGCGATGGTAGGCAAGCTCACTGAGAAACACTCTTTATCTTACACTCTTAACTCTCCCTTTACCGATCCGGAAGTCAAACCCAGAACCTCCGGATTTTTGGTATTACAAGCTAGGTACCAGAATATATTATACTACGTACTGCTTATAGAGTTATATGCATCGAAGAACCGGTTGATTTTCAAACACAAAGTAAGTAAATCTAAATATAGCCCAAAGTTACGAGGACTTAAGCTACGGAATCGATCAGTCGCAAAATGTCGTCGACTAAGGCAAAGCTGACGCGTAGTTTTCAAGTGAAAAGCTAAATAGCTGAATTCATACTGGCTTTGTGAACATTTCACATATTTTCTCGTATAGTCGACGGATATTGTTCTCGATATAGCAGCTGAGCCAGCTGAATTGCCACGACTTGACGAATGGGTAATGAATAGTTAACGCATTTCGAAATGGCTGCATTATAGATACGTTATTGTCCAGGGCTTTTCTTCCCAATCCAATTTGTTTATTTTGATTAGCTTATACAGAAAAGAATTGCTGTATGTTAACTTTTGACAAACTATAATGTATGTGAGTAAAATTTTATTTGTAAATTAACAATATTAACAATTTGAAAATACTTACAAAAGATATACATCATATTTATTGGTAAATTTAGTGGTAAAAATAACAAAATTGACAAAAAATAAAAAAAATACTAAGTTATCATATGTCAATTGGACGGCCATTGTTTTATTTCTCGTTAGTTTTATAAACACATGGTCGGTTGGATTTTGCTTATTCAATTGAACTCTTCCAGCCGTCACATCCGAATACAATATTTCCAATTCGTTATTCAAATTTTCAATATTAGATAGTTAAATGCCGGAAAGAGCTCAAATACAAATTATTATACGCAGAGGTAAAATAATACAGGCAATTATACGAATGCTTTTAGAATACAACAGAATTTAATATTATTATCTAATTGAAACGACGATTTTTATTTTTATTACAATATAGAGGATCTCGTTAAATTTTATAATAAAACTCTTAATTCGTGAAAAACAAAAATGCGTGCCAAATTGCCTATCCACAAAGTCCTTAGTCTCTTGACAAAGTTAAATATATTTTTATTTGGCTGTACGCTCTGGCCTTGTTATTACGAATTCTCGAGTATTTCGACACGTCTAAAGCAACATTACTCGACTCTTATTAATCACGTCCTGCTTCACGATTTTTCTGACCGCAAGGAAATAATAAATTTGGTCTTAATTTGCATTTTGGCCCTCTTCGGCTTTATTGAGCAATTCCCAACGTTTGAGCTGCGCTTATTATATGAATTTTCTTACTTTCCTGTTTTTAACTTGGAATAGATAAATTTCAAGACACATATATAAAAGTTATATATAAAAATGAAACAATTACGACAGTAATATTATAATACTCGAGAAAAATTGATAGAAAAATAAATTTCTAAAGCAAATCCGAGATAACCGGTCAGCCGTTCGATCTCATCAATCATTAGCCCGGCCCAGAGGCTGATAGATGTTGCCCTGGACGAGATTGCGGGCCTCCCTTGACGTATCAATTTATAAGACAAAGAATGAACTGTCAGTCTCCCGGCGGATTAGCGTTAGGCATTCACTGTAATGGCGCTAGTCATTGACACCATGATACTGGGAAGCTTTGATATTTCTAATGCATAATAGATAACTCATAAGGAAAATAGGTATAAAATTATGATATGCTACTAATGAGTATATTACTTAGCAAAGCTAAACAATATTTATACATTGTTTCATATTATTATTGCAAAGGTTACCCGTAAAATATTATGTTTCCGCATCTCAGCGGCTTCGGCCTGCGGTTTCATCTATAAACTTAGTTATTCAACAAGCTCGAACTCGTAAACAGTACTAACATTATTACCTATGCCGCACATAGTTTGTGCAAGCTGGTAGTATTTAAAACTTCTTATGGCGGGAACTTAAGTTGGTTGATTTAGAAACTTAAAAATATTATGTTGGTGGTTAAGCTCAGTCAAATTCAATTATTTTGTATTGGCTTGTTTCTGTCTGAGTTGTCTTTTATATATTTGTTACTTCTGAAATCAGCATAGTTTTGATTTAACATATACTTATAAAATATTATTATGAATAAAATATTATGAATAAATGTATGAATTTTCTAAATTCTCATGCAAGTCTATATAGTAAGATGTTACCGTTAGTGTTGATCACATCTTCCTAAGTCCTTAGTCTTAATTGTTCTTGTTAACAGACAAGTTGTCTTTGCAATCAGCCGTGCAAATACTTTCACCATTCAATGTTCTTCTAACGCCTATAACTGTTAAGCTTAAGTAAACATTCTCCAAAGCATCCAATTAAATGCCAATCTTTTTTCATTTTATCCGCGCAAAGTATTAATTGAATCGTTTACGCATCACAAGAATTGAAAGAGTAAGTTCATTGAGAGGTTTTTGTTTATTTAGTTTATCCAGATGCAATCTTAACTTCTTCAGACGACGTTCTTGTTATTAAAAGTTCGATTATTTTTAAAATATACCACAGGTTAAAAAGAATAAATGTAAAAGAATGTTAAAATTAAGCAATGTTTCATCTTTATATTATTAAAAATGCCAATACCCTTATAATTATTTGAATCATGAATATGAAGCAATTAGGAAAAATATAACGGTTTTAAAAACAACAAAGTTATTCAAAATATATTATAGTATTTTAATAATACCTGAGTATTTAAATTAGCTTCAACTTTTATGCAATATTTAGCATGGAAACCAGGGAATGGACAAAGTTGATGAAAAAAAGAAAAACGGCAATTCTAAAGACACTGCCAGGAAATGTAACAAGGAAAGATAATTGTTTTCTTGATTAATTCTGAATACGAAAATGTTCTTCCGCTCCCGACTGAGATCCGTCAGTTTATACTGACTGTGTAATTGAAATAATCAGTTGTTTTTAATGCTAGTCACATTCTGTACGATGTATTTATTTTACATTATGTATCGCCTAGCAAAATATTTATATTCTTCTCTCAATCTTTGCAGTTATTCAGTTCATATTAATTTATATCGTCGTACTTACGTACGTACGTAGGTATAATACTTTAATCATTTATTTGTTTTGTTAATATAATACACTGAACTGAATAAAAGATATTATTAACGCCATTTACCTCTTAGGTCATATGTTTTCATCTTAGAAATACTCTTAGTGTAGGTTACATTAAATTTTCTTTTACTTCATTACTGTTTTTTTCTTTATACACATTACTATACGATAATATACCTATTATTTTTCTTAAGAATAGGTGTATAAGTTTTATTTTGCTTAAGTTGTATATTTTAAAAAATTTTTACAAGTTTTCTAATACGTGAAAAGTTAAGAACATCCAGATCAACTTAAGTCAACTTAAGTTGGCCTATCTCAACAAGCTATATACGCTTGAGATATACATACCGTCTTTCCATCTACCTGTGTTAAATCAGATGCAGGTCTCTTATATATTCTCCGAAGCGTGAAGATAAATAACCGCAGAGTTTTGAATTCTTGGAAGAGAGTGTTTTTTTTACAAAAATCCTATAACTGAACTTTTCATGAACCGAGAATTAAAGAAGAAACATCATAAATACAAACACAAACTTCCACAATTATAATAGTAGTCGAATAAATTTACATTTTATGCGAAAGTGAAATTAAATTATTTCAGAACTTTATTCAATTGATTTGATAGGTTCTTAGACTAAAATTTCCAAATTGTTCAATAGGCTCGTCTGAAGTAATATTTCTCATCCTTAACTTCAACTTGCTTTTGCCAAATTTTATGGTAATAAGCAGCATTATGGAATTCAGTGTGTGTATTATGTGTTATTATAAAATGGAATCGGTCGGGTGCTATTCAAATGACGACGAATATATTATGTATATGCTTTCAAGCTCATTATAGTCCGCGAAATATTAATACTTCTCGGATTTTATATTCACCTATATTACTTTTATACAGTTTACTGCGAACCAATCATGTCGTCCTCATATGGCATTACCTTCTTCTCCATCATCTTTGTTCATTTTTAATATCACTGTGAATATTCATCCACTAACCGCTTGATTTGCTTTTAATTTATTCTGGATAGCACATTTTTTCAATTCAATTCCAATCTTTCCGTGTAAAGCGTAGTCTATTTGGCAGGGGTTCCTGTTGAAACTTATTCCGTAAGTTTTCCATTTCGCTTCCAAACTTTAACTTATACTAAGTAAATGATGTCATTGAAACGCGAGGATCCGAATATTTTGACGGTATCGATACTTTGTGAAACTATTTTTAGCAGTTCGATGCTTGCGAAATTACTTTGTATTCGCGTGATCGATAAAAGTTCCTTATCTAGACCTTTTGCACAACTTAAACTTAATAGATTTAACTTAATTGTAATGTAAAACACTTTTCAGAGCTGTTTTTTCTATTCATAGTTTAAACTGGATTAGTTATCGTCATATCCTTTTTGTATATAGCTTTACGATAATCACATTCAATTTGCTGAGTGCGCTCTACCACCCTGACTACCTTACCGTGATTTATCTCATATGTTATTAAAGCTTTTCATGTTATAGTGCAACTGGTGTTAGTCGTAGATTGCTTTGTATGAAAAACTCATCCTTTTATTTATTTCAGAGTTTTGTAATACTTTTAATATAGTATAAATACAAAAATAACTTTAAAGTTATAAGATAAAATAATCATTGTATGCAAGACTTAACATGATAATCATATAGAAACATGTTAATAACATTAAGAAGTACAAGTTTAGTAATAACATATACAAAGCTTCACTTTGTAAAAGGATCACATCAATTTCCGAATAAAGTTAAGTAATATATAGCAGGTAATTTGAGCCTTTAAGAAGTAAGGTCCAGAGGTCGGATCAGCTCCAATAGCCCATTCAACGGTTAGCTACGGTTTACGTATCATTAGAATAGGGTAATGATAAGTGGCTCTTAATGGTTAACTTTATAAGGGTTGATCACGTATTCATTGCTATACGAATTATGTGTGTTTCATCGTTCAACTATCGTTCATTATAGGTACCACTTATTTATCATCATGTATTACTTATAATTTATTTCTATTCATACTTACTTGTAATAGAAATTAATGTACTAAAACCCATTCTATTTTCCTCTGTTTCATTCTCATAAATTCGTTCATGCGTATGATTAGAGTCAGCTTTAATATTATTTGATTATTGTATTCGAATATCGTTGAGCGTAATTTTAGCGCTATCGCTCCAATTGAATGGGGCTGTAGATTTTTATGTGCTGTTTCGCGATTACTATCATTTATAGTTACAGTTTGTATAAATAGGCCCTTATGTTATCTTTTATCGGTTGTTCCACTTTGTCTACTCAGTACGCTTCGATAAACATTTTATATTTTGTTTCGAGGGTACCACATCGGCATAACTTTATGCAAATCATTCGTTATCTCTTTAATATTAGTTTTATTTATTTTTACCTACTTCAAAACTATATACATTATTTGAGAAACCTAATAAAACTATCCAAATATTCAATAATGTTACTTATTTTTTTCTTTTCGTATTCGATTTGAAACAGCCGTTGATACGTAGTTAGAAAAAAATAATTGTAGAGTTACGAGTATATCTTTTTGAAGTTAATGTTGCAATTTAGTTTAAATACTTAACAAAATGACAATTTAAACTCATTGCAGTTAAGTAAGTAGCACTTACACCATAATGACCAGACCATCAAGGGTGCAATGAAGCAAATTTGAATCTGTAATGACGAGAGCAAACCTGTTATACTATTTATGTAATTTGGTTTTGATTAAAGGTGGTAATTTAATAAGATATCGTAAATCATAAAATCATTATGGCTAAATAAACAAACCAAAACAAAAATGTTCAGCTCTTTTAAGTATAGTTCTTTAAAACTATAAAAGTGTAATGTACACTTTAGTGAATTAATATTTTTTTAATATCACGAAATATAGACTTACATGTATCCTCCTTACCTAATAAAATAACCGTGGTTTCGTGGAAAATAAGTGCAATAAACAACTATTATGTTTTGGTAATTTATTTCGTATATTATTCATACGATAAATATATTGTATATACATTGTTTATACATTATACATTGTATATAGATTATACATTATAAATATATACCTAGGGCTATATTAGGTTAGTCATAGATGAACGCGTTGCAGTGCGGTGGACTGGAAATGTCAATTCCAGCAAAAAGGACTATATTTTGGTCAGATTATTAGTACTAAGCATGTTACTGAATTTGAGACACCTAAGTTTCCGTTACCGTTTATAGTTTTTTTGAATCAAATCATTTTTAGTATCACAATTATTGATTATTATTATTGACGATATTATTTTTAGTAGGTATCAGTTGATTCAGTGGAGACAGAGTGGAAAAAGAAACAATGGCTGACCACCAAACAATTTGTACACAGAAATCTCCAAACGTTAATTAAATTAACATGCTCTGCACTAGTTCAGCATTCCGAATAGATTTTTTCACAGATCGCTCCTCCTTTTACGATCACCCATAAAAACGAATGGTCAATAGTAACTAACTCGACTCGCGAGTTTCTACTTTCTGTTGGGAAAATGTAAGTGCTGTACAAACCAATTTTTTGTTGCTCAAAGCGGATTTTATACGGAAAATTACTAGAAACTTATATTTATTTATTTAGTTTTCAAAAAATGCTTTTTTGCCAACAGCTTGCTGTAACAAGGCTTGTTTCAGTTTAGTATGTAACAATTTAATAATTATGACCTCTACTTACCAATATTATTGTTTTGTAAAGCTATAGTTCTTATGGACGGATATATTAAGATTCAAAATACAGCTATTTTAAATAAAATAATATAAATTGAATGTTAAAGTCTATAAGTTATCTTATATAGTTTACGTCTAACGAACTGTATACTTTAAATTACACGATTATCGTTTTGGAAACTAAAAGAAGGTACATAAATTAGCCTAAGGAACACATATTTACTGCATTACAACCTTGCGTATATCCTTCATGTTTCAAAGATCATTAATTAAGTAAGTTTCGCATTCTGCTGGAATTAATTTTAGATCACCACTGACATTTCTCCTTTTTAATGTAACTACGCGTACTGCTATTACGATTCATTTCGCTTCGGTAACGTACTTTTTTCTCCTCATACTGACCGTTACGAGTGGCCATAAATGGAATGGCCACAGAAATAGCCGGTCCAAGTTGCCTTACGGACTTTCGATGAACCCAATCGTTCCGCCTTTTTCGTTTTCAGAAGTGGAACAGAGAGTTCGACGTAAGAGCGACCTGAAATATTAGGATAATAGAGTAATTACATTGAATATATATGAGCGAAATTTTCTGCGTGTCTTTTGATTTTTTTTTCAAATTTTATCAAAGTGTATATATTAATTTTGAATTAACACGAAAAGTATTATTTAGCAGTCTTTTAGTATTTCAACTAAGAATTTTACCAGATGTACGAGTATTTGTAGTGAATTAATTTAACATAATAAATAACCAGTTCTAAATCATTTTAGTGAAATAACATAATGAGTTACACTACTCTATATTATTAGTATGGATAAAAATAATCATAATGATTATAGCAGTCATTTTTAAACTGCATTGGTACACTATAATGCTTGCTTCGCTTTTACCTAATGTAATTCTATGTATAAAGTATGGTAGGTGTAAAAATGTAAATGGTTTCTTCTTTATAGAATAAAATTAAATTTTTCTGTACAGTTACGTTAATGGGTACATTAAATACAAGATTACCAATCTAAAACAAAAGAGATTGATATGCTTAAGGGACTAAATCTCCTCACGAAATCCATTACGCACTTTATACTTTGAAACACTACATTACAACCATGTGCGTTACCTTTATCTTTCTAAGATCATCCATTATTGAGATAAAAGGTTTTATTAAGAACCCAACTTTCAGCAATTCGTCTTAGTATGTTTTAAGTATAAAATAAACATTAATAACAGATTTATAAATAATTTTTCTTTTTCCTCTTACCTGTATTAAGTATCATTTTTTGATAGGAAAAATAAATATTTTATCTGCATAAAACTTTTTACATCGTGTAAAGTGATTTTTCACATTACGCTTTTCTATTATACAAATCTGACAAAATGTCATAAACAAAAATTCGCTAAACATTCACACTCGCTCTGGAGACTCGCGTCGTTATTCAATTGCAGTTCAAATGTTGGCTGCTTGCCCAGACATAGTAACGTTCTCACATATATTTTAATATTTAAAAACTTAATATGTAATTTAAATAGATGCGTCAATATTATTTATTAATTATTAATAATGATAAAATGATTGCAATGGCTTATTGATATTCTACGTTTATAATATTCCCTTATATATCTACTAGTAGCAACTCTACAATACAAAATTTATTATCTAATATGAAAAATGGGACTAGATTGAAATAATTTTAAAACAATTATTAGGTACTACCCCTAATAATTAGCCCTAATTTACAACATAAAATTACCAAGTTCATCGCACTAAGTACATGATTACTGTGAAGAAACAAGTACGGCAATAACACGCAACTCCTATTTCGAGAATTAACTTTACACAATAACTTAGTAAAAGGTATCGTTTATCATCCGACTTCTCAAAGCCTTCCAGTGCTTTAAGACACATTAATGGTATTTCACGCTACATAACTTGTTAGCTAATGGCTTCAATCTGATTTTTATGTCCGCGTTATGGAGAAACAGGCAGAATACAATATTTTTGTATTTAATTTAGATATATACCACGGTTACGACGGTACAAATTACAATAAATGAAATTGATGTATTAATATATATTGTAACTTATATATTATTTTATATAGCTTGCGTTTGACTTCCAATTACCCTAATGAGTGGTCACGGTGTGGTTTACATTGTTGCTTTCGAAAATTGACCGCACTCCGTATACACTCTGCTACCAATTTAAGTTTATATTGTAATGGCAACAATATATTGCATGCTACAAAAATACGTGGAGTTCTTTGAATTTAGATTACCTATAAGTAAGTTGCGTGCATTATATCAGTTTACTCACGTTCATATTATTAACTATATTTTTTTTAAATATACCTTAGTAGGTTGCTCTATTATTATCTTTATGTGAACTCTTTTTTGTATTTTAGGGCTATTTTAGATTTTTTTAAACTTTTCCTACTAGAATACATTTCATCTACATCAGTGTTTCCCAAACATTATCCTGCCATGGCCCGGTAATTTTCACACTGCCCCTTCGTGACTCACTTAATTCTTTTAAACCCAAGCTAGTTCCATTAGGTAATAATACATATTTATTTTACAAAATGGTTTATTAATACTACGTATTTTGGTATCGCATATTTAGTCACTAAATTTTTATGCCGAGTATGGAGATTGGGCTGCTTCTTATTTTTGGTTGAAAGTTACGACCCGGTATTTGATTTTGATGGCCCGATATCCGGGTCGCGACCCGGCAAATGGGAAACGATCTACATCATCTACAGTTAATGATAAAATAATTATTTTATTTAATAAATGTATTTTAAATGAAATTTGACATTAACTTTAACAAAATAATGTCGCAGTTCGTAAACTAATCAAAATGATTCGATAATGGAAAGGTCCTGTTACTAGTTGTACTAATGTAAAAATTCTGTTTCAATATCCTATATTAAGACAGATGATTCATTACTATATTAATCTACTGAGCAAATAAACTTTTTTCGCTGAACAATAAATAAAAATCAACTCGAACCGTCATCTCAAAGACAACACTAGCCCTTAGTCAAAGGTAAAAAGTAAGCGACGAATCTAATAAACGGTTCCCGATCCATTCCGTTTGAACCGACATCCACAATACGAAGATCTTTTGGGTAATGTCCATTTACTCTTAGTTAGCGTCCATCAAAATGACTTTAAGGGATCGCGGCGGGTCAAGTTTGGCTGGTGTCGATACATGTCCAATTCTGCGAAATGGAAGGATATACCCAGGGGACGGGCTTTCACAATAGACCTTTCAGTATGAGGGCCATTAATTCACAACTTTGTTTTATAAAAGCTGATGTGACAGAATCGACTCCGTGTAAACTTATTTGACGATAATTCGGAGCCAGTCTTTTAATGAAAAAGCGATTAATGTTTCGGAACCCTTTCTGGATGGATTAATTGCATCAAAGTAAATGTCGACAAGGTGGTGCGATGTGTTTTAAATAAATGAGTAAATATAAAATTTTATTTTTATATACATTATACGAGGAGGACGTAAATTTATTGTATCATCATCATCATCATCAGCCCTTTTTAATGTCCCACTGCTGGGCACGGGCCTCCCTCAGTCCTCCTTCGAGGGGGATCAGGCGATAGTCCACCGCGCTGGCCTAGTGCGTGTTGGCGGACTTCACATGTCTTTCGAAAACTTGTTAGGTTTTCTCAGACATGCAGGTTTCCTCACGATGTTTTCCTTCACCGTAAGACAAGTGGTAATCATGATATAAATGATTCGCACATGAAAATATCAGAGGTGCGAGACCCGGATTTGAACCCGCATCACTCGGTTATCCATGCGACGCGTTACCGCTGGGCTACCACTGTCTCTTGTTTTAAATTTATTGTATATACGCTATAAAAATATTACTATGTTTATTAATGGAATTATATTAATATTTATTGTTCCTATTCAAAATGAATAGTTCAGTTCTAATTGATTTTCCAGATGTTCTATTGAGTTTCCCTATTTTTATAGCACTCCTGACACAACCCCAAGTCCTAAAAAAAATTATTAAATTCGGTTTTTGAGTTTTAGCGATACTAACAAACATCAGTTGCTGTTTTTTGTATACATATTATGATTCATTATAATACATATAGAGACAGACATTTGATCCTCAATAATCTCGTTATCCCTTTGATCGCAGCGATCAGAATTTATTCCTACACGAACGTAATCTGTACGAGATTATCAGTATCTCGATGTGCGATCCAGTGCGATATGTTTATTGAAATAAATCACGTCCGCTACGGACAATGCCGTTCGTTCACTATTATCCGTTTTTTTATTAAGCCGAAGGACGGTTCAGGCCAATGTTCGGGGATTTACGACTGTTTGCGGAACGACGAATCTGTTCCTACAGGCCCAAAGTAGCCCACACGAAGGAAAGCAAAATGTCGACTGAAATTGGATAGCTCGGTACTTTTATTTGCTTTATACCCCTCTTTAACTGTTATTATTATTTGGTTTGAAAGGGATTTAACACGATTGCCAATTCAATTCTAATTTCATACGGGTTAATAGTATAAATTATAGTGTTAAAAACTAAAAATTGTTTTAGTCTTAACAGAAATTTGGCATGTTTTTTCATTACTACATAACTAAAAGTTCTACCGTATATCTGTTATTAAATAATTATATCACAACTAAGATATAATTTCATTTGTGTTTTTTCATAATCAGGGTTATTTAAGTTAGTTACATACCTGCTGACGCCTTAACGCAATAAAGTATAAACAAGCGATTCAATCCTCTATTTTGTCTCAGGTACATTTTAACAGAAAGATTTCTCATAGATGAAATATTTTCCTGCAGCAAAAGTATCAAATTTAGCTGAGTTAGTTTTAGTATATCATGTAAAGATAAATTTCTTTATGTATATATGTACATAATTCACCTAAAAGTATAGACCATAAAAGAGTAATGATGACCTCGTAATATGAGTATTGTCAAGAGTGTGTTAGTATTATACGTCAAGACGGGTTATGAATTTAGGAGCGTGGTGAAAAATAGTTGAGACGCGGGACTTATTCGCTTAGATTGTGCTGCTGAAATGTGAACACGATAAAAGTGGTCGCAAGTCTTTATTTGTCAAGTCAGAACATTTATAGGAAAACAAACTTGTTTTATATTTGAATATACCTAGTAGGTATGCGAATATTTGACATTCGAAATTCATACTTTAGTCTCTTTTTTTCTTCTTCTTTTATGTAAAATATCCGAAACACCACTGATCAAGTAACAAGAAATAAAATGCCAAAAAACCCCGGAGTAACAATGTAGTTTTATTTCAATATTTAATATTAGTTAGTAAAATATACTGTAGTATGCGGCTCTTGAAAGTAAAACCTGTAACAGTTTATTAAGATTATATGAAATTCAGTATAGCGAGTAATTATAACTATGAAATTATAACTGCGAAATATATGTACAGAAGAAATTTTAGTGCTGAGGCCTTGAGCAAAGTCCCTGTGCCGTTAATATAACACAGCGGACCGTACAAATGTATTCAAAATGTTATTTTATGAACTGCCTATAAAAACACAATGGCCATATCTAATACTGAAATGTCACCTTTTTCAATATGAAAACGTATAAAGTATCGTGAACCGTGCCCAGCTTTGAGCCGGCTTAATTTTGTGGGGCCATTTTTTAGACCATTACCCCTGCCATCATTCTGCGATTGGAGTTTTAAATGCACGAATAATCGCACAAGCTTGTACAACTCATTGTTTATGAACTCGTTTTTTAACTGTTTCTATGCAAAATTTGAAATAATAAATATCGTGTGCTATTGTTGTATAATAGCCTCCCTATCCTTGTAACAAGACAAAATTGAATCTAATATTATGTTGTTATACAAAACCTTTTTTATAACTAAAAGTATACTTTTATATCGATTTGTATAAATCGAAGCAAATACTATCACGGCCTTGTTATTTATATCAAGTAACATGTTTGATCAAATAAAAAAAAATCTATTTATATCCTCTTTATTCAGACATCGAATTTATTAGTACAAATTTCACCCTCGACTCTACACCGAATCTCAGATTACTAATGAGGGTGCTAAAGGAAACGAGTTCGCATTACCTACCTCACATTCGATAGAGTAATGGAGCGTTGGTTTACGCTCAATATACGCCAAATAAGACTTTATCATTTCACCCATATTCCACATCCGAGACGGAAATATGCTACTTGACACACTGCCAAGAATAAATCAGATTTCCCGCAGTAACCTTACGTTTTCTGATACTTCTTACATACAATGTACCCCTTTGTTGGCTATATTAAAATTTAAATTGATTCTTCCATAATTTATGGTACGTTCCATATAATGGGTATAGCTGGATAAGTGGGTAACTGAGCACCGGGAATCGCTCTCGAGTAATAGCCTTGTTATCTACTTAATAAAAGTCGTATGCTTCTCGAATGATTCTTTCTTACAAACAACGCGCAGCATATTCGATCCAAGTCCTAAAATCAAATCGGTTTTTAAAAATTCGTCCCCTGAAGGTATTAAATTTTGTATTAATGAAGTTTTTATTTCGCCATTTATTGATGTTGGGAAATTGGTAGTTGGTATGGTAAATGTACTTTTCAATTATGACACAGCTATATTGTACAAAATACAAATATGGTACAAAATACCAACCAGGTAGGTTTAAAGCATGTCCATTTTTAATTCAAGTCCTACAGAGGCCTAAACACTTGTATTTATCTACGTGCCATTTTCACTATCTACGCTGAGACGGCCGGACAGATTCGGGTAAAACTTATGTCAAATATAGGGTGTTATAAGCAAATAAGGATAGGTAAAATGGCGTGTTCCAAAATTACAAAATAGTACATCAAATTAGAAAGCTATGGATTTGGTTGTAAAAAAATTTGTTAAAGCTTATATTGTTAATGAGGCACGCAGGATAAATGGCATATATAATATGTAAATGAGTAGGTATAGAAAGTACAACTATAAGATTAGCTAGGTATGCAAAACGAGAAATATTTATTTGTTTTTTTTTCTTTATTATCATATACAATAAAAATAAATTATCAATAATATGTATAGGCAGTGATAGCTCACTTGGGTGGTAACCGAGTGAAGCGGGCTCGCAACTCTGATATTTTAATGTGCGAATCATTTTTAACATTATTACCACTTGTCTTATGGTAAAATCTTGAGAAAACTTGTATGTCTGAGAACTTAGCAAGTTTTCGAATGACATGTGAAGGTCACCAGCTCGCACTTGGCTGGTTAGTGTGGTGGACTATGGCCTAATCCTCCTTGTAATTAAGGAGAGATGAACTATTAAAAAGAATACATGAATACATGTACATTATAACATAGAAACATAACAGTAAATTGTAGGCCAAAAATGTGATACTTTAAGTATACTTCGTATATTGTGTCCTTATTGTATTATGACTGTTTTCCGGATTGTTTTCGAACTACAGTAGTTGTGTTTCTGACGCTAATACTATACTACGAGTAGATAAAATTTGCATATTGTTTCTACTTGTTTTTGAGAATTTACATTCTACCTAAACAAATAGTGTTTAATTTTGTGCAATTCAACAATAAATGTACAGCGTTGCTGCAACGTCGCGCTTTTGACTATTTAAATACTTATTATTTATTCTTTACTGTTTCGGTGGTGTAGTGTAGCTAACAAGTTAAATTTTGAGTCTTTCTGTTAAATAACAGCCCGGAGTTAAGTTGGATATGAAAAACCCCCGTGCCTCGCACTCCAACCCCGTGCCGTCAGCCTGCGCCTTAAATCGCACTGAACGTGTCGAATAGTCCAGGGTATAAGAGTACAGGAATAGAGTACAGCTAATCTGTTTGATTTAGTTGCGTCACGGGAAGTTTCAGCTTTATTTATTATAGTGTTTTACATCATTGAAGTGTGCGAATATGCTGCCATATGTATCAACTTGTATAAAGGTTAAACAAAACAAATATTATGGATGTATGAAGAAATCTAGAATTTGTTTTATGTAAAGGAGTAAAATTAGGCAAAAAATATGTACACACAAATATGTCACATTTATGTGTAGTTGAACCAAATGAAACTGAAAAATTTTTAGAGCTTATTTTCAAGAATGGACTAACGTTAATAACTTTTTGTTTTTTATTAATCTTCGCCATTAGAATTGTTTTAATTAATGATAAGTATTTAGGTTAGGTTAGGTTTGTAAATAAAAATAAATTACTAATATATTTGATTATAATCAATTATTTCTAAAAGCTTTCATTTCATTCTTTTCAACTTTCGTATCACAAAATTTCCTAGAATCAAAACTTTTGTTTATTTTGTTTGGTAGATTTTGTTTAGAGAGAGAACTAAAGTATTACAATAATTTTTCCCTATAGGAATAATAGAAATATAATATACTTACTTTTTACTCCGCTAGACTAAGTTGTTGCTAATCTCTTCCTATTCTCCATCCATGCTACTGGGATTTGAGTTCTTTATTTTTTTAATTTTTGCCATAGACACGAGATGAAAACTTCTTTCATAGACTAATCCCGCTTTGGTCCCGGAAAAATCATGATTTACTTTGTTGTACAGTTCGAGCTTAGTTGCCACAATATTTTTAAAGCAATTGTAACGTTCTATAGCGGTTACAACCAAGCGTTTGTTATCATTAGTTCGTAAACTTTGCTCTCGTTGTCGCCGCACCGCGAGTCGTATACTAAAATTGATTACGGTCGCAATTCTCTGCACCCACTCACATTTTATTCCTAGTACTCCGAATGGCCAATTTGTAAATATGCTGAAACTAATAAAACTCGCTTCCGCTCGAGTTTGTAAAGAGATACAGTCCCAAGGTGAAATTACTTTCGGACTTTTATTGAGAAACTGAGGGAATCCCGACCATAACAAAGTTTGAACTGACCGGCATCCTGCTGTCTAACTTTTGTACCAGTTCCAGTTTGCTATTGATATTGGAGGGCTAGGGGCTTCTATAAAGCTACAGATGCCACAGCGACGCGACGGTCCCAATACACGGTCTAATGCCAACAATAAATAACGCGGAAAATTGTCTCCACTTACGCACCCTCCATATATCATTTCTAGTCTATATCTTCTCGTTGTCTTTCCTTTTGCGTAACTTTGCTCCTCGAATGTGATACGGTCTAACAAATAGGGCGAAGTCTGTTTATTTTTATGCCAGTACATTTAGCAAAAATTCGCAGGATAGGTGCTTTTACGAATATGAGGTAATACGAAAGCCTCACATATCACGATAACCGTGTCATGACATTTTTCACACACTGTAAGTGAATGTAAGCTTTTACACGGCACTAACCTAGCTACGCCATATTTAGGCTTACAAAGTTACCGACTATTTGCGTAGAACATGCGATGCTGACATTTTAGTATAATAATATTTATAGTATGTCATGGTTAGTCTAACGCATAACGTTGAAATTATAAGTAAGTCCTCGAAAATATATTTAATTAACCTTTTAAGTTAAACTTGCATAATAATTTATTATGTAAAATTTTATGAAATAAGGTTCAGATATTGTCATGTTTTTGCTAACCGTACTTTTATTTCTCATTTGAAGTCATTCCCTCTCGGAACACTGCCGCGTGCACGTGCCGATTTGATTTATGACTCACTGAATAAATAACTTGGTAGACTTTACAGATTTTTTTCACGATATTAAATGGTGTACATTTTTATCAACTCATCAACAATACAGTCACGCGCGCTGTGGTAGCGAAAAATCCCACCGGAATTTATGTACATTGTGCCAGCAAAAATTGTGAAACTGAGAAATGAATTACGACTTTGTATAAATTATTATAAAGCTATAATCTTATTTTCATGTATTAAACAATTATTAAATTGGACATCGCAGTTTCTGGCTGGAGAGAGACATGACGAACAGTAAAATAACTTCGTTGCTACCACTTTTCAGTTTGGCATTTTGCAAACAGTTCACTATAGTTGACAAAATAATACGAGCTGACAGACATTACTTGTTCGGGACTGCAAGTAACTGTATACAACTGTGTACAACAATACTGTTGGTATTCGAAAAATCAAAGCAAAAATCGTGAATTATTATAAAATTTACACCGTTATATGTAAGTAAACTCTATTTATGTAGATATATTTACTTAAAAATTTGTGACAATAATCTTTAGATTTAATTTAAAAATTGCTTGTAGATGCGTAAAAATTGATGGCGGTATTGATTTTGTTTTATCTAATAACAATATCAACTGTTATTATAAAAAAAGTTAAAATAAAATACCAACACTTATAATACCTGATTTATGGTCTGATGATAAACCTTAATCAATCCTTAGAAGTGTGTACATCTTTTAATTTTTAATTTAAGAGGCATTTTTTGTATTTGTCATGTTTTTATTTTCTAAACATAATATTGGCCACTCAATGAAAAGTAAGAAAGTGCAAAATTATCTCTCAAATCTGACGCGTAATCGTTAAAATGTTTTGGGTACCCATTGTTAATTTATATCAGATGAAATGTCTAATAATTTTATCGGTCGGACGCTCGTTAACCGAATCCGA
Organism: Boloria selene; assembly: GCA_905231865.2. Lineage (NCBI taxonomy): Eukaryota > Metazoa > Arthropoda > Insecta > Lepidoptera > Nymphalidae > Boloria > Boloria selene. The sequence continues at coordinate 3,348,325 of HG993145.1, forward strand.
ATAATTAATTAATATTGCCGGAATCGCTCGGTTAGCGCACCAAAATATTAATTGGTGACGCCTTTTATTTTATTGCAATCCCATTGAAAACGTTATTTGAATGTGAAGTTAAGTGCTGTGAAAATATTTTTAAATGCACCCGGCACTATTACTGTTTGGTTTTGGGTACTATTTGGATGAAAATATTTATGTATGGGTATGATATAGATATAGGTAGCTAATAATAATCTCAGTAAAGCACAAATTACCATTCGATTTTGCTTCAAATAAATAATGAAGTTACCTATTTAATTAAATACTTGAGTATTTATTTACTCATGTGCAATTATGTTAATTTAATATATACATAACGTGGTTACAATTTTTTTGCCATTTTGCGTTGATATCGTTGTATTATATTTTCGATACCTTTTTTGTTTATAAAAAAAGCTTTTCATTAGATTATATTATGAAATAGTAATACATAAAATTTATTAAGCCATTGATTCCGTCAGAAACCACCCATCGTATGCAGTTCTCTCGTTAATAATTCATAACTTGTCTAGTAAACTCGATATCTAAGTTTATCGAAGCGTCTCTAAATAACATTTGTTTACTTTACCTGGCGTTGCCCGAATTCTTTGAAACGTTCAGCTTACGGAATAAGGAATTTGCTTTTGACTGGATTTTACGATTGAAATAAAACTGTATGAAATATACTAATATTACTACATGCGGGTTTTAAGTTTAGCAAAGTATTTCGTTTTGCACAGATTTACTGAAGTATAAAAATATTATAACAAAATATATGTACATTTATCTTTAGGCTTAGGCTACCTATTTTAGTATTCTCAAAGAAATTTTAGCATGTAATAAATTTTAGGTCCTATTTAAGACTCTTAATGGACGGGATGAAAAGTTGAAGGCACTACAATAGGTGCTGTTCAGAAAATAGACACTTAGTATTTCCTAATATGCTTCCATTTTAATATTAATCTTAATAAAAATGTAATATTTGAAATGAAGTATAGTATAGGTATATAACTTTTATTTATCAATTTACATAATAAATTGAAAGAATAAATTAAGTTCCCGTATGATATTGTCATTTTGAGGTTTTCTAACAAAAAAGTAATAGGCATCTATTCAACTAACTCGAAGTTACCATATAACTTTTTTTTAAATAACTAAATTGCCTACTGCTTCTAAAGTAATGAATGTACACTAAAACTTTTTCTTATAATTTATTACGTCATTAAAAACAACTATGTATTCACATTGATTTTCAATAGGGGCTTGTATCGAATAACTTATTACACGATAGTGGAGATGAAGTTTTCTTTAGTGAATAGATAAACAATAACAAAAATTCCATCAAAATCGGATCAGTAGATTTTCAAAATATTTTGTTCACGGATTTACATGGATAAAATATATATACATACAGGTTGAATACAGAAATTTCCTTTAAAATCGGTTGTAAATATATTGAAAACCTCCCTCTGTTTAGAAGCAAATTTATTATAATAGGCTGTAATTATTACACTTTATTACATTCACGATATCATGTACATTAATTGCGATTAATTAAAGATAACTCGTTTAATTGAGAGCCTTATCTCACATCGTTATATGTAGAGTATCTATATATTTTAGTTATAATACAAGTTCATACAACATTGTAGAGATTCCGTTGTCAAATACTTAGTGCATTGTTTCACGCGGGATGCGGGTCGCTGTAATAGGTTTCTGCGTGTGAAAAACCCAGTTTTATAAGCTTTTATTAAAAGACTTTAAGTTTTATAATATACTGCGACATACTCTGGCTCTGCTCTGGTAGACCCGATTATTCGGATCTATGAGATAGCTATCACTATATCAAATTTCACTTAAATCTACCCAGTGGTTTTCTCGTCATGCGTTCCCAAACAGACAGATAGACCGATAAAAATTCCAAAAACTATAGGTTAGGTCACTATTGCAATAAGATTTTTTTAATATTTTATTCGCCTTTAGATATTTTCTATAAGAGAAAGATTATGAGAATGCTATAAAAATAATAAGAGATCTTGATTATGTACCTTTACATATTATATATATAAAATTCAGTCACAAGTCTGCTTTATATTATATGCAAAAATAGTTATTATTTTATATGTACAGTTCATTTTTTTATATATTTTTGTACATGTATGTAAATTGAATGTTAACAGCATGTTCAAATGTTGATGATATATTAATTTTCTATCTACTTCCTTATGGAGGTGATAAATATGTTTTGACACGAGTTTCCCCACTTCGGCACAATTTGTTCCAATTTCTTCCTATTTCCCTTTACTCTCCTCGATGTTTTCACTGTGTCTACTTACCCTTATCTATACATGTCATAAAAGAAAGCGTCCAGCTTAGAACCCACCACACTCTTTATTTAATGTATTTTAACCAATACAAGACACAACAATAAATTATATTAACTTCTTGCGAATTTTAGAAACGCTTACTAAATGGCATTTGTTTAATTGGTTTCCTAACTTATCATGACCATTGATATATGTGACGTAGTAAATTTATGAATCGATATCATCTTTGCATCGATTTTTATATGAGGCTCTTCTTTTGATTAATTGAAGTATTACGAAGACAGACATGGATTTTTATATATTTTTGAAATAAAATTTATTTAATACATTGTAAGACTTTGTTAAAAGTGTATTAATAATAATAATGTATATATTATATCATAATTTATCAAATCCTATCAATCACACCCACTTCACTGTTCTAAACAGCACACAAGCAAGTAAATAATCGCCTAAATTTATATTCTTATAATATTCAAAGCCTATCTCTTATAAAGGATACATACTCGAACATTGTTAAAACCATCACGTTTTTCTGCACACGTATGAACAAACGGTTCCTCATTTAAGAATAATTTCATATGCTTTGCAAAATAAACAAAATGGTAAATCAATTATATTATTTAGGAAAACACTGAAAATAAGATACAACTGAAATTTATTTAATTGTAATATTTTTACTCACGACGACTTTATGCGATGCCAGTTGAATAATCACACTATGTACTATGTAATCTATATCCCTGACCAATTTTGTGTTCTGTGGTTTAATCGTGAAAAGGTGTACACAGAGCTACTTGCAGTACATGTATAATATTAGTTTAGCGTAGAGCCTTATCCTCGCTTCGTTTAGAGGATATGCTTGCCTCTATGTTATAAACTAAACATCAAAAACCGTCCAGCCGTTTTAGATAGAAGGATAACAACATACGCACACAGAAAACACTTATAACAGTGGTTAGAATTTCCGTGTCCTTTTTAAAATATTTATAAGCCCAAAATATATTACAACTGAAACAACACTGAAATATTTTTTAATCTAGTCTAAGACCGTCGTTTCTTCCGCGAAATATTATTTCATTCCTCATCTTCTTGTGTAAATAATTAGTTAGTTTTTCCCATAAATCCTTAAGGAGCTTTATGAATTTAAAAAAAATGAGAGCTTTGAAACGCTATATTTTATTCTTTGACAGATACTAAACTATTTATATAGTGCGGTTTAATATTGATTAATTATTATAAGTATAATATTATTATGTAATTGTAATACAGTGTAAAAATTAATATATTTTAAAATTGGCTAAGTAGACGAGCATGTTCTTTAAGAAATTAGTGTCTCAAGTAAGCGAGACTTCATTAAATGATACTACGTATGTCACAAGCTGCAATAAAGCTGCAATTTGAACCGTTTTCACGGTTGTATAATACAGAAACACTCGCAGCGAGCCCGTTAAATTTATATTGGATTATCCAATTAATTCGGCGTAATCGCCGGACAAACTAATTAATATACCACTCCATACACGGATTGAAATTTAATAGCCGGCACTGATCTGAAGGGCGTTTATCCCCTCAAAACTGGTAATGAGCTCGTGACGTTTCTATGAAACGTGTTTTTGGCACTCGATGAAATCATAAATGCACATGTATATCGCAAATGCATGTTCAATGTGTCATCATTAAAATTGAAAACCTAATTGAAGCTTTTGTCTAATATTTATCTTATATGATCCTTATATCCTAACTGACGCCTGTCTTATTATTATTATTATTGTAAGTTGGTTGTGGGCCGAGGACGGCCCTAGCTACGCCGACCAGTGTAGAAACGTCTGTCTTACAGATTAGCCCTTTTCCCTATGGCAGTAATCATAAATCATTAACTCTTCCTTAAATTACCAACCAATCTTCTTCTCTTAAATTACCAACTGTTGGAGTAACTTCATTATCGTCATGATCTGCTTCAACAGACATGCCGTGTTGAGTATTGACTTAACAGTTAAGAGACGTTTACAGATGGTATGCCTAAATGAATTTTCGAACGTAAAAAAGATTCTCATTAATAAGATGTGTAACTCATCCATGTACTAACATGTGTTACTTTTTATTATAATTCAGGACTTAAATACAGCCTGTTTGGTAAAATCCAAACATAATATTGAAGTTAGTTAACTTAGTTATGACGTGTTTCCTTTTTACCATATTAATGATGAAACAGGTCAGACCAGTTATCCTTCTAAAGCTACACTTGGGAATCGACTCTACAGAGCTTATATAGCAGTATTATAATAATACCAACTCGATAGTGTAAAGCTTTGCAGAACATATTTGTGTTTTATGTTTTATTTCCTACTTTTTCACTTACTGTTTACAAATTATATAAAAAATTTATTTAAAGACCTAGTAGAATTTATGGTTTTGTTACATTAAACAGGATGCCATGCCATAATTTATCTTGTATTATTTTCTTTCACTGTGTGGGCTCGTTTTAAACTCGTTAATGTGAAATAAAAATAAAACGATATTTATTTCATTCGCATTGTGTGTGTATGTGTGTGTAATGTGTGACCAACGTAATGGACTCTTAAACAAATTTACATGCGGTGTATTTACAAACACGTCATATGAGCTGTTCTGTGGGACCCCGTAACCCCTATTAGAGCTATTAGCGTAATTACAGCCCCAAAATAGCTATAGTTCACTGTGTCTCTGAAACCTACTGTTCTAAATTTGGCATATTTTTAGTTAGTTCAAAATAATAAAATAATAATATTTGAAATATGAATAGATTTGGGATTTTCTTGCCCTTAATTATAAACTTGTTTTAACTTCTGATTGAAAAGTTTGCCAAAATATATAAATCACTCTTCTTTTTGATTTATACCAGTAATTTTTCGATATGAAGTTATAAATCCTTTCGAAATTGTTAAATTAACATTATTTATTGGTTTCGTCGTTCACGTTAATTTCAAAGATATTTCAACGACGAAAAAAGCAGTCAATTATGTAAAGTCTTGAATAAAAGTGTAAACATAAACGATAGCGCCTAATTGGAGGCGATACTTTGGCAGATTTATTACTTAATTATGCAACCCTTACATGCTTTAGGAACTTGGGTAATTTGCTAGCTTTGTACGCGGTGCTCCCGAAGTTCCTGCTTCATTTGGAAATGTAGAATTATGAACGAGACATGGATTCTATTTTGATAAAACTGGCTGTAAAATTGTCATTCAATATTATATTGCCTATGAGTTAATTTCTTAAAAAGTTGTTTTTTTTCGTAATGGCTTAGAATAAGTTTTTTTTAATAAATGAAAAGTACAAACTGACATATTATTTCTTGTGATATGAATACCTATTTCTTTATATATGTATGAAGTAACGTACATCAATAATTTTAAAACAAAATATAACGTAAACTAATTAAAACGTAGGGTCTGTTATAAAAATTAACTGTAGCGGGGTTTGTTTGACTAAATGTACGTAACGACCGCGACCGTCTGGTTAATGGCTGGTCGTGTTACTGTATGTGTCCTGATTTTCATTTCGTTACTAGTAAAGAGCCTCGGTTTTCTGTTTTTTTTAAATTTTATTTTCTAATATTTAGTGATGAAATTATTTCACTTTGTCCTTTAAACCATAAATAGCTTATTTACATTTTTATAACTCAAATAATATTTAAACTGGTTCCAAATGAAAAGGAGCGGAGGATGATGATAATTTAATATGTAAAGTATGTTATCTCATAGCGTTAAAATATTGTTTTAAGACAATAAAATGTCTGAGAGTCGGTTTTCTGTGCATTTTAAAAGAATGTGGCAGTATGTGGTAAAAGCGCATCTCACCAATGATTCTATAAAAATATGATTAATGTATGCATCATAAAATCTTTTTCATAAAACAGTAGTAAGAATATTATATTTTACTCGTATCATAAGTGAAGTATATGTAAGTACATATAATCCATATTAATATTAACTTCGTGGCTTGTACACAATATGAAAGTAATGTCATATGAACAAGTAATTGTATCAACGTTGTGTATAACTAATTGAATTTATTTATTAACTCTAAGGCTTACAAAGGCAAAGTTCCACATAACACAGTTTATATAATAAAGGTCTTCAATTAACTTATTAGAACATATCATGTGTGTTCGAATTGAGGTCTTACGTGACTCTATGTTATAAATGAAGTAAATTATTCGTGTGTACTTCTTTATTAATGACTAATATTACAAACAGGAATGTTTATCTTTGTTACTTCTTCGACTTAGTCGACGTACAAATTAGGAAAGAATATTAAATCTACGCAAACGCAGCCGCGAACAAAAACTAGTGGCATATTAATTTTACTTTACTAACAGCATAATAAATTATAGGCTAAATTAATTGCTCAAATGTTGAAATTATTCTACTGTTATACTTATGTATGTATGTATGTTATAATTATAGGTTATATTTAGAATATATTTCAGTCAGTCAGTCATTCAAATCTAACTGCGCCCAAGCAGTTAATGGAATGATCTAATGACCTCGTACTTTATAATGGTATTATTTATGTTGGAAGCGATAAAAAACGTTTTTGTTACAATAAATAAATTATTTAATCTGTTGTAACAGAATCACTCGTGAATATTTAAAAATTGACACTGAATGATTTAATGTTTCGCGTTTATCTCTCTCACACAATGAGCTCGTACTAAATATATTTAAATATACGTTTACATACGAGTATGCATACCTATATGAATTTATAATGTATATACGATTCGTCTGTACAGAAGTGTTATTTTCACGACCTTACTATTTCAATAGGCTGATGAAAAGCCAAATCGTTCGAAATCGGATTACGACGAAGAAAACGCGGATTAAGTAAACGGCATCTTCGTTCTATTTAAATTCTCCTTTTACAGTAATTGAAATGAAATTCCTGTTTCAACTTATCTGACTGAATCAGAGCTATTTCAGACTAAATACACATTACTATAAGACTAAACATTTCATAAGACTCTGTCTGCATTCATATTATTTTATGTACCTATGTTTATAAATATTAAGACCCTAGCAATATACCTACTCTTAATATAATTTATAATGTATACTTTTATTTTATTTACATTATGTAAAATAATTTCCAGTTAATAAGTAAAAAACGTTAATATTACATTTCCATGACTGGATTAATAAGGTACTATGTTCAGATGGTTTTTTTTGCTGGCAGTACATATATACATTTTGACAGGTGTCATATGAAGTTAGCAGTAAGTCTAACTTATTCTGAGTTGGCTCGCATTGCCAGGTTACTTTCGGCACCACTAATTTTCTAAAGAGAAGGAAATATATTATCCCTGAACCGCTATATCCTTTTTTTATTCTATTTATTCAATTGTTATTCATAATTAATAATATTGACAATACCTCTATTTTATGGGATCAATTCGTTGTCTGTCTGTCAAGACCCTTTGTCTCATGAGCGGATGGGGGTATTATGTTCAAATTAATACCAAATAAGTTACGAAAAAATCAAACTTTACTTAAGTCAACGTGGTTAAATGATATTATGAACTCTCAAGGGAATAAAAACCTATACTACGCTACATCGCTACGCTACTTCTATATATGTCATATTACTACTTCTATATGCCAGAAATATTTTGCGTTTGTTAATTTATTTTAATGTTTTTGCTAATAACATAATATGTAAGTTATACTCGCATTTATCCGTTTTTTATTAAATATTTTAACTGGACATATGAAATATAATATTATCTGAACAGACTTTCTTTCCATTGAAAATCTTCTTTGTCTTCTCTCATTTAATATCCTCAGTAAATTCCCCTGTAGGTCTGCTTTCTTTTTTCAATCCTTAGAACATAAACCCTGGCGCTAATGTTTTCCCTAGAAGTTCCATTTATTCTTCCGACTAACCGTTAATGTGGTTATTTTGCGCTTTTATACTAGAAATAATGGAAGTTTTTCTGAATGAAACTTTTAGCACTACAACAGTAATATCCGATTTGATTGTTTTACAGAATTTAATGCAACAGGAAGTATAGTTAAGCAAAGTACAAGTGTATATTTATTTAAGTAAATAGAAATCACTTATTGGTTTATATACTTTGTAATATTCTTATCATTTTTCCCCTAAAATTTTTATTTGATGAATATTTTAGTCTTAAAAATGTTGATAAAATTAGAAATTATATTTCATCCATTTGTTTGTCGATTTATTATAAGAATTTCAAAAATATGAAAACAGATCATGTTCATTGGTGGAGGAATTTTGTCGTGTACTAAGTGAATACTGTCTAAGCTACTTTACACATTATTTATAGCGAGACTAAATAGTAAATTTGCTTAATTCAGACACTCGCAAAAAATGGGCGCCGCTGAAAAAATATCGCACGTGGCTAGGCATAAATTGCCGTCATAAATTCACTGTTTCGAAACAAACATCCTGAGTGATGCCCAATTATGGAGATCGCTTTGTCTTACCTTCTGATACGTGTTTCATATCACCAACCTTGTTTATTATTGCTGTTTGTCCAAAATTATATACTGATAATGTAGACTATATATATAATAATGTTAAATTGTATGATAAGCGGCTTAGGGTAAGGTAACATATATACGAGAATAATAACCTATTTCTCAAAGTTAATACAAAAAATATTTAAAATTTTAAATCAATATATTTAATTATTGTTTAAAATTTAAGAATAACGTACCAAAATATGAATAGAATTTAATACTACATATTATATAAAATAATCATTGTTTTATTGATTAGGCATTAAAATTTTGTAATAATGTTGTGCACTGATTATTAAAACTTAAATGTATTTTTAGAATAATAAATACCTAAATAAATGATGTACTGTTTATTATATCTTTAGATAGTTTATTTTTGTTATCCCTCTATCTAATCCCAAGAGTACCACGCACTCATCAAAGGATTACTCTGTGATGTAGGGTGGCAGTGATACCGCGGTTTTCAACAGTCCCAATGGTTTATAGCTGTTTATTTCGTTGTCCGCATACGTCTTTGTATGTTACATAATCTGTTTGAAGAGTATTCGATGACTGAAATAAAATGAAATTTTTACAGAACATGTTTAATCTTTTACATGAAAACGATATCGTCACAACTTGTTTCAATAAAGAAAATCTTTAGTGAGAGTACTGATTATAAATTTAATTTAAACGAAATGTTGTTCTGTTGCTTTTATCGAGCATTGTCGGTGCGCTTAGCGAAATTAAAGGTAAACTAATTCGCAAATGGAAGCGAGAATGAAAGGACTGCGAGATAGGCTTCATATTTAATTAATAAATTTTCATCATCTATTTGTAAACGTGATTGTGAAACGTGAAGAACTGAAACTTTGTTCAGCTTTTAATCGATGATTAATTTTATGATTAAATATTACATGTTTAAGTACATTATTATATTCTTGACAGACAAAATTCGCTTTTTGTTAAACTTAAAGTTAATAATAAAAAATATTATATGAAATATTCGTTTTCTATACTACATTATAATGTAATTCCAACTTGTCGAATCTATACATCGATTTTTTTTGGAAAAACTTATTCAATTTTTTTTCTTTCTATTTTGTTGTAATTTGGTATGTATCTACCTAGTTTTGGTATATACCTAGTTATCCGGACATATTTTAACTGCTAGAAAATTTCTAATTTCTCTAAAATTTCTACTAACTTCTTTACTAATATTGCACATTATAATAGCGTAAGTTATTGTTAAAAAATACCTAACATTGTATAAAATATATATTTTTTCAATATAAACACATTTACTATTAAATTTTCTATACATATCCAATCCTGCTTTACTCCCCTGCACTTCGATCACAGACAATCGAGTAATTTATAACAATGAGAGTATACGCGGACACATCTTTGTTACCAAATTAACGCACATTATGTACCCACTATATATACTACATAAATGCCAAATGGTCTCTGCAACCTATGGAATAGAACTTCGTTAAATAACAATGTACAAAAATATTTACTACGCCAAATCCAATATCTTTAATGGGTCGATAACCCACACGATGTGCTGTTGTATAAAGTTATATTAATATTATTTCCTAAGTATTGCCTATTTGTTTTCTGAATCGCGAACAAATTTTAATAACAAAACCCAGTGTAATAGTTTTAGTCTTTTTTTTCATTCTCGAGCCAAAGTGCGGTGAAGTTTCAAGCGCTTTTTGCCCCACTCCAGGTTTAATTAAATCAGATAACTGAGAACCCACGTCGTTTGTACTTAGCATTGATATGATTCTGTATTTTTTACTGGGTTTTGTGTTTTATTCAACTACATTTCTTATGAATATGTCATCAGCATTGTTGTTTATAAAACAAACCTGTGAACTTAAAACTCTTTTAATATTCACTAGTTCGGAAACTTTAATTTAATTGTCGTGAAACTTAGGGATAGTCAGATAGTTAATGGCACGTTTGTATCAGTTTGCATTGATTTTACTTGCTGTACCAACGTCGGTTCGAGTCTGACTATATCTTTTGTGTGATGGATATGAATGTTAGTACTCCAATCATCTATGTATTCAGAATTGTTTAATGGTAGAATTTTAACTATCTGGTACTATTTTCTTGCTTAATATCCGATACGAAAGCGCGGGTGACCGAGTAACTAATTACTGTTAAAATTTACTTGTGTGCAAACTTCTACTAAAACATCTATAAAGTTATAAATTTTAATATAGAACGATAATGGAAGCGTCACGTAAAACAAATAGCAATATTGTACTAACTAACCTAAAGTTATTAATTACTTAAAGTAATTACTGTCTTGGTAAATTAAGTTTTGCTTTACATTTGAGTTCCATTCCACTTTAAAGGAATATGTTATTTATCTAATTGTATCAGGCGCAGTAGTTTTGCTATTAAAAATGTAACGAAAAGTTTACTCACTTAAAACTGACTTAAAGCTTGTGACCAAAGTTCGTAATATGACACCACAGAATAAGTAATATTTCGATGTCATTAAAAAGTAAGAACTAACAAACTTTTATTACCAGCTTGTAATTAACTATTTAGTAAAATCTTAGAAGTCAATTTTCATATTTCATATTTCATATTAGTATAACTTTTATTTTAACTAGGCGCGTAGTTATAATGTTTAGGAATAAGACGGTTGGTAACTTCACTCGATTTACTAAAATCTGTCAAAATCAGTACAGAGCATATTCTCACAGCTTTATCTTGATGCACCTATAATTTCATAGAACACATAATATAGTTTTTATATAAAAAACTATCATACTTAAATAATTAATATGAACAGGTTAGGATGCTTGTGTAAATTATTAAAAGTTTGGTAAACCAAAGTTAGTGAAAACTGCTACTTTTTCATGTTTTAGGAACATATTCTATATAAACATACATATATCTATAAGATAATTCAAACAACAGAAAGACAGTTCGAACAACATAATGCTCTTTACAATGTTAGATCTTACCCATGTCGAAAAATATGTTATTTTTGTATAAAAAGAATTCCCGTCAACATTCTGCTCTCACTGTTGTTATAGGTTAGTTGTATGCGTATTTATAAAAGTTTTTTTCTTTATTCTGTTATAAAAGGCCCTCGATCAAGTTTGTTGGCAACTTTTAATGTGTATGAAAGCATCGGCCGACGCTTTCTAAAGTATGAAGGGAATATTTTATCGCCTTTTTCAGAAGTTGTTTTTAAGTTGCACATTATTATTAATCATACCTGTCTTTACGAGCCGACATATTGAAGAAAATTCATAAATAATATTTATATAAATTGCTATCAATTTTTCAATAGGAAATTATTTATATTCAATATTAAAATGCCACACACTACAATTACTGTTACGTATATGTGATCCGATTATAATAATAATTAATTAATCATTCATTATCCCACCAAATTGTTTTATGTATCATTTGAATGCAGTATTTTGGCTTATATTATTTTACTAAATAGAGCAATAATAAATAAAAAATTGAATATTTTAATTCTTTAAATTTTTCATTTATACAACGTAAAACATGTTTACTTAGTCGAATCTGTACATTAAATATTTATTGAAAAATCTGAATGAAATAGATACTAAACAGTTTTTTTGGCTGTTTGTCTGTTTGTAATCTCTGATATTTTTTTGTATGATTGTAAGATACGCCTCTAATCACGTGTCAATCCCCTAGCCGTGCACCCGAGATAACGTCACAGATTAAATACGCATACACTACAATGATAATAGCTGAATGGCTATCCGGGTCAACATTTTAACTGCGGGAAAGTATCGCACTACGTATACGATGAACCCGAGTAGAGTGAGGGTAAGTCGCTAGTTAATCTTAATATCGTGTTATCAAAGACCCTAACAGCATAACGTATATGTTGAATTTAGACTCAAATGAAATATATACAGTACCTTTTCGTTTTAATCTTTTTATTTGTAAATTTTCGGATTAAAAGAGAGTTTGTGTACTGCTACGACTCCTCTGGTTGTCAACTTGTCTCAAATCGACGTAAAGTTTCTGAGGGTGTCCTCCTTCGAGTTTCATTTTCTCTAATTAATTCTCTCATTCGTTAATTTAAAAGTTTTAGCTTAGTGACGACTCATCAACGTATTGAATCTCTGAATGCATGATCTTTTTGACTAATTCCAAAAAGGTTCATAAACCTTTTTAATCTACAAAAATAAACGTTTGCGCAAAGGTGACCTCTCCTCGTAGATCAAAGTTTACCTTACTCAAATGCTTTGTGATGGAGCTGATCCGGTTGTACTTTTAGGTTTTCTATTATGACAAAGAGTTCCTCAAAATGTAGCTTTTAAATTATGAGTTCAGGATATTGCCATTTCAGTGTTTAGTGTCACATGAGGTATTTAGGAATGTTACTTTATTCGTTTAGTTTTGTTAGTTACATTTTATTACAATCTTTACGAATCTCATCCTAAAATTGCAATTGGTCTCTGTCTGTTCGGAATAAAGCATTTGAAATGTTAGAAGTAACAAAAAAATGAAATAAAATCGTACCAAAGGTTATAACCAATCAAAAAATATTTTTATATTATACTTATATCAAATATTCATGTCAATTTGAGGTAGGTTTAGTCAGACAGTTTATAAAGACAGATATTAACATTATTGAGAATCCTAGGAAAAATTGCTTATAAAACTCTTCGTCATTTGATAAGATACATGTACATTAGTATGCAATAACTAACGCGAACCTGAACTCCCTGGCTTCGTTGCCGCGTAAAGAAGAGAAAACTAACACATACATCTATACTATCTATGCTGTTATATGCGTGGAAATTCAAAATAATTCGTCATCTACAAAAATGGGTCTCAATTAAAGAAATAAAACTAAAAAACATTGTTAATTAAAATTCGAAGTGAATGACGTAGCCCACAAGGCAAGTCCAAGAACAGTAATGAGCCAGCAATTCTTTTCAATTCAGACTTCTTTTTAACTTTCATTTTACATTCTGCTGCGTCCTAAGACTTAAATGAATTGTCTTAGACTACTTCGCTCCCGGTTGACAATCGCTTGACGTGTTTTATGTCCTAATTTAAATTGCTTTTATCGCGAACATCGCAGTTATGCGTACCGACGCCTTCGGTTTCGACCCCCATTATTCACTTACTTAAGAAAATACTCCCCTCATACTATTATTGCTTCCGAATTTGTAAAGCGGTAGATATTTTGCATTCATTATTGTTAAATTAGATGATACTCGAAATCTTTTTGTAACCGAAATAACATTACTTTTAAATGAACTTTGAATGAAGGTATGTATCTAAGCTAAATATGCTTTGTTTAATTATTATTAACTAGTGGCTCAACGTCGCATCGCTCGGGTTCGTCACGTTCGTTTGTGATAATAATAGCGTTAGCTATATACATAATTTTTTTGTTTTTTTTTTTGATGTTTTTATACATTTTTTGCTATACGGGGCAACAAATTAAAGATCATAAAAATCTGACCAACCGTTCTTAAGTTATAAATCATGTAACTAACACTATTTTGTTTGATACACTCGTAGTTGTTGGGCCTGCGAGTGGCATAAAGTTTTAATCCTGGTATTACATTGGGTCGCTGGACATATTAGTGTTCAATATCTAAATATAAACAAATCAGTCACCCTTTTGTAATCAATCGTTTCCCTTTTTTTGTTTAGTATCAATAATAAATATAAGAAGTTTAAAAGAAACAGATAGTTCAGTATTATTATTCACGAAACAGTCCACTGTTGAGCAAAGATCTCCCCCAATAAGCGCCGATAATCCCGGATCTAGGCAACCCGCCACTCACGTTTCTTTACTCATAATTTATGAAGTATTGAAAATTTATAAATAAAGTTTAAGTTATATGGGTGTAAATAAGTAAGTATTTTAGGACAGATTTTTGTTTTTAAACCGTGTAAGCAATATTTTTATAACATATTAATAAAATATATTTTATTATTTAGTATAAACGAAACTATCGGATACTGTCGCGCATTTATTTTGATTTTATTGTTTGAATTGCAAATAACGTATTTAAATAAGTTTTTTACTTAATGATGATATTTCGCAATATTCACTTATAAGGTATTAAATTTATTTATTTATCCTACAGATTACTATGTTATTACAGATTTATTTCTGAAATAAGCTCACAGGTTATTGCCACATATATTTTTATGTCTTTCCTGATCCAGCTCATAAAGATGTAATGATATCGTGTTGTTACCTACACCTCTCTTGGTTCAAATATGTCGAGACAAAGTATTAGTTAGTTGACGTGAATGTGATGAATCTTCTAATTTTTTACCATTACCATTTTAACGTATTTTTAATACTAGACAAATTAAGAAGGGTAGAGAAGATACGTCCGTAAAAGTAGGACATGAAATATGTGTACTTGATACGGTTTCATAACAAATCTCGGCTTCACATATCCTTTGCGAATTTTTCCGAGGGCGTAGATGTAAAGAGCTTTAAAAGAAGCCATCGGAGCGTGAACTCAAAACATACTTCATTAAGGCGACTATACGACCCGCTTTTTTTAATATCTATAGGCTTACCCTACGCTTTCGAATGATTGATTTTTTTAATGAAATTGGATATATAAGATTTGGTTAAACATTGATTGTAACGTTTGTGGTTTCTTAACGAAGTTTCTTGGGGTGAAAGTTGAAAATTATAAAGGTTCATGTGACGAAAAAGATTATGCTTTCATATTTACTAAGAGCATCTAATGTGACGTAATCAAAAGTACCAGGCAGGGTAACTTAGGGTATTTCGCCTGGTGCTCCTTAGAACTTATCTCACATTAATGTTAAAGCGATCCTACGCACTCTCAGGCTGACTTTTCTTCACCATTTAGGTACATTACTGGTACTCGTGACAGTGTGTATTAGATAATGTAAAAAACAAGAACGGAAAGTGGCAGGAAATTCGTTCCTACCGGGTGCCCTACGACGCTGACCGCTTTTTTCAAATCCCTGTTAAACTATATTTATTAAAACATTGTGCGCTACACAATAACACCTACATTCGTACATGAGCTTGTTTCCAACACTGCGATTGAGTTGTACCAGCCGTTGTATGTAATTTTTCCTATCACAAAATCCTAAAATCTTAATATTAAAAGCCTTTTAAAATTTTAAAACGGAAGTTACACAGAAAAATATCAAACACAAAACACTTGTCTCATATCAATAAATTGATCAGTACTACGTTTTATAGCAGACGTTCTAGAATTGAGGTCCCAGTTGCGAAAGAACGGAGTACGTATGAGCGAACAAAGCACCTCGAAAAGTAAACAGTTTGGATCAGGTGGCATGCAAAGCGCTTTAACATTAAGCACTACCAATACCCAATAGGCCTTTTTAAAACCTACGCATAACGTTAGATACTTTGTTTAAGCTTTGAAATATGATATAACAAAGTAAAACGTTATAATAGAGATACATATTATGTATGTATATACACTTGATTTTGTAATTTTTTAGATTTGTTTTATATATTTTTGTGTAATTTCATAAATGAAATCATTTTTGATTAATTAACTTTTTTTTTGCTCAATTCTTTCCAAACATTGATGTCAAAATAAACTAAATTATGCTCAACTAGCGCGCCTAAAAGCTTAATGATAATTTGGTGTACCTATTTATTTATAAAATAGTATAAGTATTTTATTTATGGTGTTACTTTTAAAAGTTACAACGTGAAATATTTCACTGTTCCTTATAAAGTATAAATAACTTGTATTCAAATAGCCCCATAAAGCGTTCAATAATTTCCCCTATAGCCACTTTCGCTGAATTATAAACTTAACGTCATCATGTACCATTATAAAAAACGAATGGACAAAGTTTTGGGCAACGAGCGACCTCAAATCCCACTTGAGTTATGCTATTGGAATCCTCTGCAGATTTTGGCTCAGTCGATATTAAACCGTTCGATCCTGATGAAAATATACGATCATGCCAGAATTAGTGGCTTTGTTGTACTCGAATTAAACTCTACAGAAACCTATTATCTGTAGTTTGAAACATTAATCCCATATTTCCAAATCCACATACACGTTATACATTAAACATAATATATTGCTATATATATATATAATGAATTCTTTAACTTCTATTGTATTCAGACCTTTTTAATGTCATACCAAGCAAGTGGGCAAGTGCGAGTTGGTGGACTACACAATACACATGTTTTTCGAAAACTCGCTAATTTTTACCACTGCCCCTCTTTATCTTATTATTATTTTTTTATGTCATACAAGACGAAATAAAAAATTGAATATACAGTAATTGTATTTCTAAATTTGATTCGTTTCATTGTAACAGTCACGAAGTCAAAGGAATTAAAACCTTACCCAATTTACTGAGCGAATTTATTTGGTGGGTTATAGTCGTCCCTAGTAATATTTCGGGTAGATTGGCTGTAATATTGTTTCATTATGGGCCTACAGGTTTTTTAAGGATTAACTTAACTTTAACCAAGGTTAATAAACTTGACCTTTACTTTATGTGTAGCATTCACTGGTAATAAAAGTGAATATTATTTTAGATTGCTTCGATACTTTAGGCTAGTCTAGCATTTCTCTTATAGTACTTATGCCCTATGTATATTATGTTTAGAGTCTTACTACGTGAGAAATACGTATAACTCAAAAACAAGGTACATCTTATTCAATTAAACTTTAATATGCACTTTTGAATTGACAATTTAATTTTAAGAGTAAGTGTAAGAGTATAACTTCACGGTGAGGAAGCTTCCTCCGGTTCGCAATCACATTCAGCTGATATGAGTTGTTGAGAAACGCCATAGTTATCTTTAGTAGCTGCTTTAAATTACGAGTTATGTACAAATGTATATTACAATATGACTGAATATAATAATAAACACATTGAATTGCTTGGACGTGGATAGGACTGTAAAACAGCCTTTAAAAAGAAAAAAACTTTCAGTCCAACTTCCTCTATATAATAAATACTAGTTGTACTTTCTCCTTATATATTATTATTAGCGTAGAAATAGAAAAATAACAGAATACAAGTGATAACTTCACCTCGTTATCAATTTATGGGAAACTTTTACACGTCGACTTGATTATTATGGTCTTGAACGCAATACGGCCATTTTGAATTGGTCACGCAAATTTTGACGTCACGTGATGTGATGATTATGTCGCCTTGGGTGTTGTTTGTAATTTCTAAAATGTAATCAGTTTGACAATCAGTTTCTAAAATGTAATCAGTTTGTAAATATATCATTTATCATGCTAATGATAATAATAAATACCTGAAGATGCCAATTGCCAGCGATTTGATCTTAACTTCGCCTATTAGATTTTTTGGTTCTTTTTCTTTATTTTTATTTTTTACTTTTTTATGTATAAAATATTTTATTCAGTATTGCAAGTAAATTGAATCTGCATATACATGCACTCTTTTTAGTACTTGCATTATATCTATTCCTTTAAGGGCTGTTTCACTAAATCGATGTCGCTAAAACATTAAAATAACGGAAGCAAATCACGGTCATATCTAAAGTAGGTATTAAGTAAGTATTAAATAAATATTGATGATATAATTTAAATCGGATTTATCATAAATTACCAAAGCTCAAATATAGTGAATACAGGATTTGTAAAGCGTTAAACAAAAGAAAAATACAGAAAAATTTAAATTGCCAATATTTGCGAAGATTACTTTTTGCAAATATTCGCAAAGTACAGTATAAATATCTAATATGCTATTAAAAATGTAATCAAATCAAACGACACCTTCTAAGTAAATAAAAAGTCCGTAAATAACTTAAAAGCTCACTGCGTAGACTCTAATGAGTTATAGGGAGGCAGAGGCAAAATTGAAATTTGAAACCGGTTGGCGAATAAACCATTTGTATTCAAACGCTCTCTCCGACCGGCCGCATTTTAATTTACTTACTCGAATTAAAACTGCGCGTGATTCGAATCCGATCCGAATTTTATTCCGATACTTTATTTTTATCGTTGATTGAAGACACCGGGACTAGGCTGTTATTATTGGAGGTTTTCTTAGGATCCTACTTGATATTCAATTGTAGAACTGGGCCGGTTCCGGTACACTCGCCAAATCGCTCGGCTCTGAGGCATATTTTGCAAATTGTCTATAAGTCTCCGATGATAAAGTCGTTTGTCTTCTGTTGTTTATTCTTTCAATTTCTATATTGAAGTGTTCACAGACTTGAAAATCTTTTGAGTATTATTTACTTGGATATTAAGTTAAAAGACGAAAGTAAAAAAATATTTACGACACAATTCAAGTATCAAATAGAAAAGCTTTGAATTTGCGCTTTTTATGAAACTTTACAATTCAATTTTATTATAACACACAACATTTAAATTGTTTTATTACACTACATATTATAAATGAAAGTCCCAAACCGCGAGTATTTGTCTATAGGCAATAATCTCACGAAGTACTGAAATGCGGCTTTCACATTTTTTTAAACTCGCTTAAGATATGAAGATTGTTGTCGAAAATGTTGGAAATAATAAATAATAATGCCGACATGGAGCTACGGATACAAAACATAATAAAACAAAATCTTAAAAATCTTCTTATTCAACTAGGGCACCCGAGTGAAACGTCGGTAAGTCACTAGTTGTATCATATAGGAAACTATAATACGATAATAAAAATTTAACCAACTCTTAACGGTTTCATAAAACAGCAAGAAACAAGGAATTGAACGAAAACAAACATATTTTATCTTATCTAAATAATAATATAAAGACTGATGCTACAGTAATGGTTTTTCCTACCGCCTACCTACTATCTTTAGATAATATTTATAGCAAACACCTTTGTACGATCTCTTCAGTTCCATTTTTTTGTGGTTTTCTTGCGCCTTTTATCGGAAATTCGATGTTTATATTTGCACAACAATCTCGTGCAGCGCTGCCGGCGCTTTGTTGTGGTAATTTCATTAGACGGTCGCTGGCCGCTGAATATTAATTGATGCCGACGCGGCCGTGCTTCCTGCATTTTTGCCTTTGGTATGTCTTTTACGTTTTTGCGTGAGTAATTTTGATACTGTACTCTTCATGAATTTTAAGTATGAAATAATATAACAATGCTTTTAAAAAAAGTTGTAATAACGATGCAATACTCTTTTTCATGTAAAATATATTTTTAACCTATATCGCTACATATTTTTTAATCTAGGTCTCATTCTCTGGTAACGTAGATACTATTAAATACGACATGATTCTATATTAAATTAAGAGCTATGAAATTCAAAACCGCAGTGCATGATAGACTTATGTACTTAGCTGATGAGGTACATTACGGGCACCTGCTGCCAAAGTGTTTACTCTCGGATATAATTACACCTTGTGGGATCATATATCATATTTCATCATTCTTCCCTGCACTTGCCGTAGACCGTTAGAGCTTATATTATATTCATGAATTTATGATAGCGCTTAGATGTATTGATTTTAAAGGTAAATAATATTTATTAGAGACTCACCGTCGCTCCGCTTGGATTCGCTCCTGGCTATTTTTAACTGTTAATGTGGATTTCTCAGAGATGAGATTTTTTCCTACAATAAAATTATCCGGTTTACACGGACACTAAATTTCATCAAAATCTGTTCAGTGGTTTTTTCATGATACGGTCAAAGACTACTGTCTACCTGGACAGACAAAAAAAAAATCGAAAAAAAATATAAATCTTAAAATATAGATCAGGGCTCTGTATATGGTATAATAATTACTATTCGTATTTCAATAAGATTCTTCAAAAACATTTAATGTACAGTTTAGATTCAGATTATTAATCTACTAGCGACTCACCCTCGCTTCGCTCGGGTTTAACAGCTATGAAGAGCTAGATTTAGCGAAATCGAAGCTGCGGGTTCCGCTTGTTAAAATAGATAATATTTAAAAGTAGCCTAAGTTACCCCTTATAGCGTTAGCTATCTGCGAGAGAAAGTCCCGTCAAAATCGGTCCAGCTGTTTTAGAGATTAGCCGGAACAAACAGACAGGCAAACAAGCATTTTAAAAATAGATTTTTGGATGTAAGTACCTACCGTACATACTTTCATATGCAATTAGTGAAAAGGTGTAAATTTTAAATTAAAAACAGACACTTCAATTTTATTTAATTGTATAGACGTAATACATAGGTATATAGATAACGTTATCATTTTTATTGTCGTTTTTGTTTTGGTTTTTAGTTTTTTTTAATGGATTACTTCATCTGTTCCTTATACATTTTTTAAAACCGTGCGCGTCACTAATGGGGCGAGCTGCTATGTTTTCGGGTTGGAGTATTACCATGCATATTGCATGAGTTCCAATACGGTGTTAAAGTTACGTTGCTGAAAAAACACGCGGAATTCTGCCGTCAGTCCGATACAACAGAAAAATGATTTCTCTACAAGATTTTTCGGTGAAGGACTGATTGTTTTGTTACATCATTTTTTCATTATTGATACATTTTTGAAATTACTTAGTTTTAGGTGTTTTAGATGCGTATCAAAGCAAAGGGTAAATTCTATTAGTCATTTTTAAGGTATTTTTTTGGTAAAAGATAACCTATACCTTTAGATATTATAATAATATTGAGTCTGAATTGTACATACTATAAATATTTTTTTAGAAAATCTTATTGAAATAGTCAACTTTATTAATAGAGTGGCCGATTTTTATAATTTTAGCAACTATGTTATATCTGTGACGCGTCACGAGAAACTCACTTGACTTTGGATGACATTTAGTATGATGATATCCGGGTCAACATATAGGATACTTTTTACTGCGGGAAAATAACTCCTTTGGGAAATGTATATATATTTCTTTCTGATATTATTTACATATTGTACATGTTAGCTCATAAATTGTCAGAGCTATGCGTTGCTGTAAACAGGAAAAACGAATATCGCCGATTGTTAAAAAGATTCGGTAAATATTATGATTTTAATGTGATATCAAAGATGAGGATTTCGTTTCTTTAGAATATCTATTGTTTGAACACGGTTTATTTACCGTTCTTATCTTTAACGTATTGATAGACGTATACGCTTATGGATAAAATTTCATTTCATTTCGTTACAAATGCCGCCTCGGCATCAGTTATTATTTATATATATTAATATACGTAATTATAGATTTAAAAGTTAGTAGGTACACATGAGATAACTACATGAGATTGATGTTAAATTTTATAATAAAAGAAATATAATAGACTTACATCTGTTTTGAACATGTTTTACAAATTAAGACATGCTTAATACAATAATTATAAATAACGACGATTAATGAACGCTATTTGCCAATATAAATTAAAATCATTTGAAACCGCGATCCAGTGCGGTTCATTATTGCTAGACGTAAATTCTAACTGTCCCAAACTAAGCTATAATCGATAAAATAAACTAAGTTTACATTTAATAACGCTACAAATACCAAACAATCTGCATTTTGCACTGCCGTTATGAAATAACGAATGAAATACGCACTCGGTGGAATATCTCACATGTGTACTTAGTAGAACATACTATAATAATTTACTAAATAATTATATAAATTAAAAAAATGATCATATATTACGTTCAAAGATTGAACCCTACTCTGCCTTTGTATATGCGACTTGTTTAATATACAAAAAAACCTGAACACTAAGATGTGAAAAAATAACTAAAAGACATGCCTACTTTCAGTTATTTATGTACTATATAAATATGTGTACCTTACCAGATATTTTAAGTTGAACGATCGTAAGTTTAATACCTTTTTAGAATTCGGTTAAAAATAGACTGTCTGCTTGACGTTTGTTAGCGCGTCATTCAAGAACTTAGATGGATTTCAATAAAACTTTTTAATTAGATTTTGTCCGGGACTCCGTTCACATAGTTTGTTTATGTATTCGTATAATTACTCCGCTACTAATAATCCTAGAGTTTTAGAATATACCTCAATAAGCACTCACAAAATGAATAACTGCAATCGGACTGGTAGTTTTATACTATCCAGAGATTACTACAATGAAACCAAAGAAACTACAACACTTTTCAGTCTTCGACTTTTTGATTCCCATTTTGATTCCCCATACAACGACATAATTTCAGAGATCCAAATAAAGAATCCTATGTCTTATACCTAGTTTCCTTTACATCGGTATAACATATTTTTAGTTTATCCATTTTAAACAAACGTACAACAAAAACAATTATTTCCTCTTATCATCACTATCACTATCACTACATAGTATAAAGCAAAGTCGCTTTCTCTGTCCCTATGTCCCTATGTATGCTTAAATCTTTAAAACTACGCAACGGATTTTGATGCGGTTTTTTTTAATAGATAGAGTGATTCAAGAGGAAGGTTTATATGCATAGCTAGCAGATCCCGCGGCTTTGCCTGTGCTAAATCTAGGGAAGAGCCCGAGCGAAGCGAGGGTTAGTCGCTAGTAATATATATTTTTTGTAAATAAAGTTAGTAACGTAGTAAACGAAACGTAGTAAGAACAAGTATATATAATAATAAAGTATATATAAAACAAGTATATATTACTATAAATTAGAAGTCTTAAATAAATATCCCCATTTTTTCCTTTTATAACTACAGCTTTCTATTCTATATGTATGTTAATATGACCTGAAATGTTAGGTTTTGCATCAACTGAAATTTCACTTGTCGATTTTCACTACATAGTATAAAACAAAGTCGCCTTTTCTGTCCCTATATCCCTATATCCCTATGTGCGCTTAAATCTTTAAAACTACGCAACGGACTTTGATGCGGTTTTTTCCAATAGATAGAGTGATTCAAGAGGAAGGTTTATATGCATAACTAGGCGATCCCGCGGCTTTGCCTGTGCTAAATCTAGGGTAGAGCCCGAGCGAAGCGAGGGCGAGTCGCTAGTATGTATTAAAATTCATATGTTGATTGATATTTATGATAGGTTACGATATTAATAGAATAAACGAGAATTAAGAAGCTTTTTTAAAAGTTGGTTACAAGGGATTAATAATTAATTAATTAGTACCACGAGTATCGAGATCAAAACTTTAAGCAACAAAATGATTACATTTTTTGTAAGTATCTACTTAGAATTTTATTTTTGAAAATCGAAAAATTAAAATCGTACCTATTTATTCCGGAAGGAGTCGGTAGTACTTCTTAATTTGCAATGCCAAAATTTAGACACTGCATCAAAATGCATCCTCTATGTTCTGTGTAGCTCTGACTGCATATAAAAGTGGCGTAAAATTAATGCACGAGAGTAATTTTGGCAGCGAGCGAAGCTCATAAGGGTAATATTGTTTATGGTAAGCTGAAAATCTTGTCACACATTTGTAATGATACACGTTTGTTTAATGTAAAAGTCTTCTAAATATAGCAACGTGTGATGATGTGTGCGAGTTTACGTAATAAACTTAAAACTTAATAAACTCATTACTAAATTTATTATTTGAGAGATACATATTTTATATTAAGAAAATTAAAGTTTTACTAATGATTTAGGTATATTTTTTGGTAATTCTATAAAAATTTGGTATTTCTTTTTCACTAACAGTTGTTGCCATAACATATTTCATTTCATACAAAATATTATTAATTTATTATATATAAATCGTAAAGAGCAGTCAACTGTGCGTTTCAAAAACGAACGACGGTTTTCTTATGTATAAGTAACAAATTCACGAAAAGCATGGGTCTTTTTGACATGTTTCGCTTATAAAGGCAAACATAGGAAAAGCCTCATATCAAATATATACTTTTTCATATTCAACACCAGAGCGCCCTTTTATTATCGCTGTAAACTGTCTTTCATGTTTCATGGATAAATATATTTGTTTTGTTTCTTTATTACATGCCTTTGTTTTGTTTTGAATCCAAGGGAAAAATTAATTTGTTTATTTTAATTCTTCTATTATATTATTAACTAGCGACTCACCCTCGGTCCGTTTGGGTTCGCCCCTGCGTATACTTTAACGGTTAGTACACATTTCTCTTCCCGCAGTAAAAAATATCGTATACAATGTTGGTTGAAATTTCATCAAATCTCTTCAGTGGTTTTCTCGTTATGCTGACAAAGGCAGATAAACTAAAACTTCTAAAAACTACATTCGACCTCTGTATTGATACAATTTTATGTACAATTTCGAATTACAATTTTATTATTTGTATAGATTAATGATACGAGTAAATACTAAATTCAGATATTATAAGATATTACGTTCTTGTTTTACAAAATTTTTTTGTAAATCTTATACTGACCTATTTCTTACTACTACTAGTATACTCCTTACTAAATAAAATTCTGTAATGTTCTAGAAATTAACACTGTTATACAAACAAATGATGTGTTGTGCCTTCGTTACCTTTACTGTTGCAGCGTTGTCATCCACTCGCAAGAAGTTTGTTTTAATCCTGTATAAAACGCTTTTGTACGTAGGTAGCCTAAATAAGTTATATTATTTAGGTTTAGTATTTAAATATCATAAAATCCTAATAAACATTACGTATTACATAGTTAATTTATTGTTAGTTACCATGAAATCGTAAAATCTTGTAAAACAACGAAGCAAATCTAAGTACGCTTTTTTATGGCCTACGTCAGCTAACTAAAATATTGTTATTTCAAATTAAAGAACGTTTGAAATTAAATCCTAAAATACATAACTTGTATGAACGAAAGAAGCTAAAATACACAAATTCGACTCAGTTACTATTTTATTGTGCTATGTATAGATATCATGAATAGATTTTATATTTCGACTAGCCTTTCCCGCGGCTCCGCTCGCGTTCTAAAGGCTAACGATATATTTTTCTCTCATTTTTGCAACATTTTTAATTGATTCTCCGCTCCTGTTGGTCGTATAGTGATGTAATATGGCCTATAGCCTATCCAACACAAAAAGAATTTTTCAATTCAGGCTTAGCGCGTTTAACCAAACAAACTCTTCAGCATTATAATATTAGTATAAATAAATAAATAAATATGTTGGGACATTTACACATAGCACTATCTAATTCCACGGTAAGGTACGAGCCTTGTGTTATGGATACTAGATGGTTGATATACTACACATATATAAGTTTAAATACATAGATATTATAAATATAAACACCCATGACTGGAGTACAAACATTGGTGCTCAACAAATGTATGCCCCCAGCGGGACTCGAACCCGCGACCGCTTGCGCAACAAATTGATACATTAATTAAATTGTATTAAGATTATTTTGCTTTGGCTGGCACCGACTCCAACAATAACTAAGTAATTAAAATTATTTTTTTTCTTTTTAGTTTCGATTTGTGCTAATTATTTTTTAATGGTAGCAATTGTATTATAAAGCAGTAAATTATAGTTCCTGGCTTATTCAGGGAACACTACACTCATATTATTATTTTAGTCTGACTTATTTATTTTTTTACTTTGGCTGGATAATGTATATAATACTAATAAATGAAATATTTAACTATAAATCTTAACACATTGCCTCGTCGTCAGTCGTTCTCGGTAGCTTCTTTAAATAATGTAATATATGTATGTTTTAGATATAGATATTGTGGTATGTATAAGTGTATTAAATAAGATGAAACACAAACCGATGTTAAAGCAAAACGTTAAATAGAAATATCAACATGACTGTCAGCAGCACTTTCTGTATGCTTTGGAAAGTTTAATAACGTTCCTAGTAAAGTTTATGTAAGCGTTTTGTTTAACATTATAAGCATTTTGGACGGACCGATATCATTAAAAAAACAGTACAAAACGCTTTACATTAAAATATAAAGAGTTTTACTATTCATGTATATTTTAGAATATTGATGTTTTATTTTTTTATGAATAAGTAGGTATGTATATATAAAAAAAACTTTCGAGTAAATAAGTAGTTAGATATGTCTTACTCAAGCATAATATATTAACCCTTGTGTAAAATGTTATAAAATATTTGAATACTGACATCAAAGCGCACTCCACTAAAAGCATCACTTACATCGTGTTTTTATCGATAGCACTCACGTAATAAAACTTCTGAAACGCTCAAAATAACCTCGCTAGTACTAGTCTTAATGTGATATATTTTATAAGTATAGTATAAATTGGTTAAAAGTTTTATTAATGTTAAGTTTATAACTTATAATAAAATCGATTTTATATGTTATCTCATATCGCTTTGTACAATGCTGTTAATATGATACCTATCATAATAACGTCTGCGTAACTACGGTTCGCTTGTTTCTGTTAAAACAAAATCGATTACCACTCCTCTAGGGATTTCCACGAAAAAAATTCTCACAATATCGAAGATCCCGGAAATTGACTCAATGAAGGCCCGGCTCGTGTTTAATGGTCCCCGAGGAGGTTCTATTAGTTTCATACGATGTTTCTGATTTATGCGCCGTTTTCTTGTATGTATGGAAATTCTTACGCTCCGTCGGATGGTGTTTGCTTGGAATTTGTATCGTATTTTTTCCTTATTCTATAAAATATCAAAAGGCCATTTTTGAATATTTTTGAAATGTGCTGTATAATTTTATATTTAATAATGTATCTACTATTATAAGTATATATGAGTTTAGTATTATATTATAACTTCAACTTAGCGCTAAGGCATTTTCTTTCTTAACTTTCACTTAGCAAGTGTAGAATCAACGTTCACTTCAATTTTAATTAAACTAAACCTTTGAGAAAACTTTGACTTTTCTAATATAATAATCAACAAGAGCGATTAAGTTGTACAGTTTAATAAATTATGAGATATACTTGTAATATATTGTTTAAATATAAACTACCGCCTGTCACTTTATGAAGTAAAGAATAAACAGTTTTAACAAACGCAACTATTGTTACTCTTCATTCTGAGCGCGGTAACAATTTTTCGCTTTTCCCGACGTTTTTCACCAGCTCCCAGATGTTCTTTGAGGCGTCTGCATTGTTTGCTGCCTTTTGTTCGTCCTTTTTTGTTTCCCTGGACGGACTACACTCTTGCGAAACACCGACACCTTTACGAATAAATTACTGTGTTAGACCATCAAGATATTTATTTAATTTATTTATACTTTCACTTTTAATTCCTCGCTTGTGTAGCTCGTATATCTTGAAATGACGTAAGGCGGAAAAAAGTTCTGATGCTATGAAAGACCAATATTATAATTTATAATGTCTGGCACGCTTTGAAGCCCTCAACAAGAGAATTGAATTGAATTGAATTTATAATGCAATGTTGAGATAATTATAATTAAATTAGTTAATAATATAATAAACGTTTCATTTAAACGAATTACCGATTAGATTAAGCATTTTTTAAAGTAACGATATTAAAATATATTAAATAATAAATATGAAGACGGATAGGTAGAGTCGATCGCAGTCAGCGCTCTATGGTCTGACGAGAGTGTATACCACAGACCTTTTTTCCGCTATTCATTAGTGGCTTCGTGAAAATGTTTAGAACGTAAAATATAACCTTTGCTGACTTATTATTATGACCTCCAACTTATCTTGGCTTTTTTATTTTCTAAGGAAAAATAAATGACTTACCTCGGTGAGGCTTAATGTCTAATTATTTTATATTTTGGTTTCAATGTTGAGTAAGTTTTCATACTTTTGTCTTGAGAATAAACTGAAAATAGTTTAAAAAAATATAAAATTTAAAATCGCAATAGTTTTTAAGCCTTGAATCACTGTTTTTACATTAATAAATTAACAGTTTAAATTACAAGTTCTTATGAAAACGCTTAGTCGAGTTCGTATAACTTATATTTATGGATGTTTATATATATTGAATATAAACGTCACCCAAAAACCCGTGGGTCTTAATGCATATTTAAAACGATTGCTTGTAATTCAAATGAAAACTATTTCGTTTCAAAACCCTTTACCAAAAATTGAAGTACATTTCTGCTCAAAATAAAATATTCTATTAACTTACGCGCAAATATATTGTAGCAACATGTTATTATTTTGTTTTCGTTTCATTACTTGTAACTTAATATGAACAGCGGATGCCAACATTTAAACGCAAACGTATAAAATTTATCATAAAACTTAATGTACATTTTTTCTTAATATAATGGTATTACGTGAAGATTATTATAATAGATAGTAGATTTCTCTTTGAGGTATAGATATCCTTTTTATAATGTTATCGCTAGTATCCTCATCCTTATCCTATACGTCGAAAATCTCTTAAGTTATGTAGGATAGGATCTTGCTTCTGTTTAGGAATGCTTATCATAATATTTATTCTACAATAAATTAACGCTTATTTTTACCACTTTGATTAATGAACTAACTAGGAAAATAATTGTCAGCAAGTAGATCAATTGCTTGTAAAGCACAAACTGACAATCACATATTTACTGATCTACTTTCTGTCATATCTACTAACTGATTTTTTGGCGGGTTTTATTATATGTATATAGTCGTTCGTCGGGAACCGAAATATTAAAAAATAAATAACAAAATTCAAAAATAGTTTCATTTATAATTTAAAAAAATCGCGCAAATCTAAGAAAGTAATTATTAAATTTTGTATTTTAATTGAGAAAAATATAACTGAAAGTAACTTTATATAACAAACCTTTTGTTTTATTTTTTCTAATAGTCCACTCACAACAAAAGCGAATAGCAAAGGATTAACACTTGTGCCGTTTTAACATTTTCTACGCCCTCAATAACCTCAGGCAAGCATTCTTATATACAATAGAAGTATGAATAATGATCAAGCTCTTCACACTGAGATATAAATCTCTCAATAATCGATGTTTCGATGTTTATTTATTGCATCGATACCGTATCGAGAACTCTGTTTTTCTCGGCCTCAACAATGGGCTGATTTATGATTTCTTATTCATGTGTTTTGTATGCGGGGAAATGAATATATAGTTGGGAATGTTAGGCCCTACGTTTCAAATATATCACAAAGATAACTAAATAATAGGTAAAAATAAATAGTAAGGAATACAATAAATTGTGTTTTAGATGCCAAATGTCATATTGTTTGTTATAACTTATTTACTTATTTATTTACGAATACTTATAAGTGTTTATTAAAATTTTTATTCTTTTGAATTGTATTGTCTTAGTGATATTTTCTAATCTTAATATATATATTTCTTGTGTGCGTGTGTATGTGACTGAACTCCTCCTAAACGACTGGACCGATTTTGATGAAATGTTTTGTGTGTGTTCGAGTGTATTCGAGAATGGTTTAGATTCACAATTCGGTCCACTAGATAATGTATTTTTTATATTATTTAGTTATTTATACATTTGCACAATAAATGACATATTCAATTATAAATAAGTCGTTGCTAGGCAACGCTGTTTTGCGCATGCATACTAAAACATTTCACCGGGAGTAAAAGTTTATAAAAATTTTCTATATGTACAGGACAACGTCTGTAGGGTCCGCTAGTATTGTATAAATAAGTAATAAGTCTATATGTAAGTTTACTGTTAATTGTTTTAAATAGTATGAGACTTAACTATAATTCACATAGATATGTATCACATACTTTTAATATAATAATAATGTTTGTATAAAATATCACAACGACCAAAAATACGACAACCGATCAATCTCAATATAAAAAATAATAATTTACAAACAGACGAAGGAACTGAAGAATCACTGCCACCTCTGGAAATGACCACGTCGACTGAAGAACCGTTAATCGGGATACCCCCTATCAACGACACGGCCAATATATTTATACGATACCTCACACGTAAGTCCATAACAAGAACTCTGTTTCAGAATAACGACGAGTGTCACACTTCGATCAGATCCTGGCGGGAGACAAGTTGGTCTAATACAGCAGTTCTATTTTTATTGACTACCTTTAATATATTACGTTTTTCTAAAATTCACTTTACTCATAGTCACAGTGTTCATTTTAAGCAATAACAACAAGCCACATTTTATTTACGCCTAGGTCTTATTAATTCAAAAAGTTTTTTGATAAATATTTCAATATGCTGAATAATTTCACACTCCATATCATCTGCCTCGAAAACTTTCAGCTCAACAATATTTTCCATAAAAATGAATATTCTCGTGAAAGTTAGATAACCTATCCGTATGGTTCCATGTCTACACTAATTAATATTAAATATTTACATACATTTCGTATGTATTCATACATAATATAATTAATTGAGAATATAAAAAAGACTGGGAATTTTGGGAAGATTGGGTCCTGTTTGTCTTACAGACAGAATGTTATCGTCTTTATGTAAACGCTACATTATAATAATATATGAAGGCTAATATATTCTAAACCGATATACGAGTATAATAACATTTATTACTGACTCATTTAAAACAATCTTATTCATCTTGCTCGAGTAAATTTGACATAATAATGCTTAGTTTAAGACCATTAATTTATGTCGAATGCCTATTTATTAATGGAACAGTAATATGTTCTAATATTATAATGTAAAATTGATTAACGACGACGCACTGTCATCTTTGGCAAGGTAATAATCAGAAGTTACGAGGGACAGAATTAATGTATTATACGTCGTACCTGACTTCGATTGTTATCTTTTAATGAATTAATTACATATATTATATATATATATATATACTATGTAGAAAATATATATTCAATGTACATACCATCGGATCTCGCATAAATAAGCAGTTCAGACACTACATATTACAAAGTCCCCTGCGCGTCAGTCTGTATGTCTGCTTGTTCGCGTTTAATTCAAAAATTACTGCATCGATTTTCATGCTGTTTTTACCAATGGATAGAGTGGTTTTCAAGGACAGTTTTAGCATATATCTAGTGAAACCGGCGCTAATGTCATATATTATGTACTTGTCTAAGTTGAAATATTTGTGGTATTAAAAGTTATATTGTAAGACATAATTTAAATACCCTTTAATGAGCTAAAGATAAATTGAATAGTAGCTTGGAAAAACATAATGAGACAAGCATATTTTTTTCGATTTTTTTTCATAGTTTTGAGATATAGGTTTATTAAATATTAAAGCAGTGTGACCATTATGTGACCAGATGGCGCTTTGAAATATGCAAATGCAACATCAATTTAATACCTGGAATATAATAAATTGTAGCCAATTTCTATTTGACCCTAACCTAACCGAGCCCCAGATTATTGTCATAAATTCTGTCGAGGTTCGCACAATTGTGTGCGTGTCGCGATGTTTCGAATAGCCGCTGTGTAACATCGATAATATTTTAACGACAGACTTAACTAGCTAGAATAATTATTGCAGTATTAAACAACAGAAACTAATACACTTTATAATAACAATGTTAAAAAGTTTAGGCTATAAGCTCAACTACAGTAAATTATAAGAAGAGTATAAATTTCGAAACCAATTTGAAAACATTCTATTCAGCATTCAATAGTTACAATTTTTACTGAACGTCACAAGTCTGCTACCACTTCGGAAAGCCTCTGAACCTGAGAAGAAATGGTGAAAGGAACTCAGCGGGACTTAAATATTAAAAAAAAAAAATTTGTAGTTAAATTATAAACAAAGTAAAATTAAGTTTTTCTGCTAACAAGAAGTCAATAATACCAATAAAACTACAAAGTCTCGTCTTTAGAAGGCGTCGCAGGATCGCTTGCGCATTCAATCAATTCATCAATTCCATTTTTAAAATTGGACAGACAGAAAAAAACATTTGTATTTTATTTATTTGATATAAATCAAAAATTTGAACGCTATCACGTGACGTAAATATCAATTTCATTTTATATAGCTATTTGTTCAGTTGTACAAAATAAAAATAGACAGTTTATAGCTTAATTGCCATACAGTTAAATGTATAAATTTAAATTTACAAATACACGTAGCGTCTATGTACACTAGGTGCGTTTGGAAAATATCAGTTATTCGTTTAATGTACAATTTAAAATTCAATATTTTTCTTACAATTTACGTTAAATCAACCTTTTATAATATTGTTAAAACAGGATTCGCTAAACCCTAATATGAATATTTTAGTCGTTGTTTCTCGTTTTAAGATTCAGATAAGAAGTTAAAGGTCGCTGCGGAAAGGCAATAATCGTTAAAGCAATTACTGCCCTATTTGCCTTTAAGAAAAAAAAGTGGCAAGATAATATCCACAAAGTGACCCAGTGACCCGCTATCGGTCCGTTATGAGGGTTTAGTTTGAGCTTAGTTCAATAATCCTGCTATACGTAGATAAACTAAAGCCCCACCAACCAAAACTGTGGGGTTGTGGAAAAATGCACTAGTCATTTTTATCTTACCTTATTATTTAAACCTTTTAAAATATTTAAATATATAAACAAAATGTTCTTGAGTTTGTTAAATAATAATAGTTAAATTCTATTCTATTACTTTTCAGTTGGTAAATAAGATGTAAACCGCCTAAAATACCGACTCGTCCTTCAAAGCGTCGAGTAAAACGCAAAATCGCTTTAATGAACCAATTTAATTTCGAACGTAGCGACGTCTAGCCTTCGCGTAATTTAATCTAGCCTGGTTGGCGTGAATGACGTAAAAAATAACTAGCTTTTTTGTATTCGTGTGTCGGCACGTCTCGTTGCCGTACCTGTCCCGCGTACATATAATACGTGACCATTCACATCGTCGTCCGTCGAGGGATAAACATAATCTGTCATACATCTCTTTCCCATCCGACCTCGCCCGCCGTGATTTAAAATCACATATTTGAATCCTGACAATTCGAATAGTTAACGAGATTGCTATCAACGACTTGTAATTGGACGTCGAGTAGCAGTCATTAAGTCCGCGCCGTGACGTCGCCACGAATATAAATGGCGTTTCATTCGAGGTGGGGGACGGCAATTATGTATGTACGAGCAGCTATATGATTGTTTTGTATCCAACATCAAAGCGAATCCAATTTTTTTAATATTCCTAATCTCGTAGTCATCTCTGCGGTGGCTCGACCATGAATATTTTAACTCTCTGTGTGGCAATTTCCAAAAATACGGTACGAGCGTTCGTTTATTAATGTCGCATTGATTGCCGATCACCACCCGAGGGAGAGGCCGGGATACGTATAGAGTACTAAATGGGATTTCATTTTCTAGTTCAGGAATCAAACGCCCCTCGCGACCCGCGTCCAATGTTCTATCTGCAGTCCCCTTAGACAGTTTTGTTCTGGTTCGCTTGGCGCTGCCATTCGCCCCGGGAGTCGAAAATTCACGTGTCTTCGCGAACATAATTGTTTCGTGCCTCTGTGCGCATTTTTTGCGAGATAATGCAATTAATCTCACTCGGAATAATGAAAAGGTAGTACCTAGCTTTCATCCGTAATGCATGAAAACAATTCTGTCGTTAAATTTTCAACGTTCCTCATTCCGAGTTCCGTTAAAGTTTAGTGCATCTAGTGAGATGAGTTTTCAAGTAAGAAATTTAAAGGTTTCGGAGTACATAATAGGGATCTTATATATGTTCTGAACTTTATTATGCCTAAAATAATTTTGTTGGAAAGACGCTTGAGATATTCTTAATTTATTCATAGTATAAAATTGGATCTAAATGGATTTACTGTAACTAAGGCCTGTGGTTAAAAGTTTAATCCCAGTTTGGGATTCAGAAGACTCACCAATGCATTTATGAGCTAAGTGAATTTTGGTTGTGGTAGAGAAAATATAAAAATATTATTTCATTTTGTAGGCTCATGGATGATGTTTCATGTATACAAACAAAAACAACATTTATATACAATATTAATGGAGGTTTTGTTTCTCTGTACACAGATCCGCCCGAGATCACGATCCGGCCACGCAATCTGCAAGTACGTGCAAACGGTATTGCCGCCTTCTACTGTGCTGCAAGAGGCGACCCCATACCTAATATTCAGTGGCGGAAGAACGGGAAACGTGTATCGAGTAAGTAGTTTTTTAATATAATTTTGCGTGTAATAAGGTATTATTATATATATTAAATAAAATATATGTACTATTTTAATTCAACAAATTACGTATAACTTAATTTAAATAAATTATAATATTTTTATAGCCCGACTGTCACAAAAAGGTCGTATCAAAGGCGCTACACAAAAAATACGGTCCATTCATTCCGGGTATTCTGTTCGTGATTGAAATGTAAAAATGGATTTTTTAGGCCATAAATATGTGAGACCGGTAATGACGTCTATAAGCCCGGAGCAATGAGCTGGAAAAACGTATTGCCGCGGCCACGCACGCGAAAACCCCACCCATAAAACCATTCATGCCCCCTCTAAATAGTTTCAACGCCCGCTATAAAATATGTAATGTTATCAATCATACCGGAAGATGGCGTTGGGAAGATTAAGGATCACGATCACCTCCTCGCATTCCACATTCTATCAGCTTTATCAAACTTTATTCCCGATTTGTCTGACTGTCGTCGTTGCGATCTATCAAACTGTGCCCCCGACTCAGATAAGTGTGGCAGAAAACAGGGTAGTGATGCGAATAGGGAAGAAGATTTATTCGGGACCTGCGGGGTAGAAACTATGAATTAATTATTTGCCCTTAGTAGGCCCACTTCCGCTTCAACTTTGGGTTAGAACGTTAAATAAGTAAAGTATAATTAAATTAAGATGAGCTGTAATGATTTTGACCCGTGTGATTACTTTTTGTATATAGATTTGAGTATAATTCAAATAGTTCAGGATAGTATAAATGAAACTATCTTTTCGGATTTTGTCGCGGATTTATTATGATTTTTGGTTCCCGACGTTTCGAATGCTTTACAGTAGTCATGGTCACGGGAGAGACTAAGGTATTAGACGTCTCAGGGGGTTATATACTTGTTACAGACAGTGCCTACCCACAATTTACAATATTCAAAATTATATCAAAGTAGATTATAAAATTATACATTCATTCTAAATATTTAAGATTTTAAATTTTAAATTATATGGCAATATTATTAACTTATTTTTAGCTACTATAATTATAATTATTATAGTTTTATAATATTTGTTAAATTAATATTATGTAGTTCGCGTAAACCTAAGAAAGTACTAGTTCAGGATAGCTTGTGCACATTTTTTAAAATAATAACTCATTTTAGCCATTTACTGA
Source organism: Boloria selene (assembly GCA_905231865.2). NCBI lineage: Eukaryota > Metazoa > Arthropoda > Insecta > Lepidoptera > Nymphalidae > Boloria > Boloria selene. The sequence goes on from HG993145.1 coordinate 3,384,257, forward strand.
TGTTTAAATATATTTTAATGTTAGCTAGCCTCTCATTATTCGATTTTCTTTTTTTAATGATGCCGGTATTAAATTTATAAAAGAAATATTGAGAAATTTATTATTTTAGGATCTCAGTCATCATATATAATTGAGCTAGAATTTTGGATATTTTCGTAGTTTGATAATGAAGTAAAATTAATGGTATTTCATGAATTACCGAATTATATTTCAAACATCCTCCAAACAAACATTTTAAAACTTATTTTATTTCATTAAAGTAAACAATAAATAGGTATATTATTTTGAAAGTATTTTACATTTGCCATCGACATCATACAATTTAAGGTTTAGCTTACATAAAAAAATATCATATAATTTGACGTTAACATTACGAAGATTTATTTTACTTCACGGCCTTGTCATAACTTCGTATATATTCGTTGTTTACTTTGCCAAAGTTCTTTTAGTAGTAAAGAGACTAGTGAATGTATATTGTATAACTTAAGATTTTTTGATTCGCACAATTATTTTTTCTGCGAGTTTTTCTTGATTATATTGAACATTTTTTGATTAAGAATTGATTTAAGTACGTGTGTAGGCTTTATTCGCCAGATTTGCTTAGATTTCAACGACATTAATTTTGACAGACAGTATGAAATGTTAATTTAATTACTAAAGGCTGAAAACTGTATTTAAAAATATCGCTCTTTGAACCATACTCGTACAGAGATCCGTTACTTCGTTACATAAAGACAATCGATAGATACACATACCTATTGTCTTTGTAATGTCACCACAAAAATATCTCTGTAATAAGTATTCCATAATAATCTGTAATGAAAAACTAGTAACTAATTATTACATAATATTTATAGGTAGATACATTAACGAGTAGCGATTTGCCCTCGCTTAGTTCAAGTGCTTCCCTAAGTGTTTTTATATTTATATTAGAAGCTGTGCCACCTTTTGGCAAGTTTCACTACTATTATCTTAATTACTAGCGATACAGGAAGACAAATTTAACGGGAACCGTACATTTTTCTGAAATATAGTTATCGTTAATAAAAACATACCACAACACATACTGTAGTAAACTGATGGCTATGTGTGTTCACCGGCAAGCCAGTACTACCTACTTAAACCCAAACGCCAATTTTCCGTCTTAATGGGGTATGGTAGGATCGCTTGCGCATTTAACCACGACGCCCCGACGATCCGTCAGATCTGCCGAATAAGACCACACTGCCAAGGGGTTGCTCCACAGTCCACTCTGCTATCAGAGAAGTACAAGGAGCAACCTGCATGATACACCGCCCACCGAATTAGGCCCCCCTACTTGCGTGTTTCGTGGCTTCACGCCTGGCCGGATTGCCGGACGCTTCTAAGCCCCACCACCGGCCACCACGACAAGGTGAAAGCACGTTGAGGAGGACACTAATCTAACTCTGTGCCAACTTTCATCATAACCCTTTAAGCAGTTCTGCTGTTATTGAATAACAAACATCCATCCATATAAACTTTCGTAATTTTAATATTAACTAGCATTTCCCGCGGCTTCGCTCGCGTTTTAGAGACCGGAGACCAAATTTTTTCTGAGTTGCGCGGTATGTTTTTGCAACACTTAGCGTGTCGTAGCATGATATTTATAGATATCACGTTGGGATTAATGAAATAGTACAGTGTATAAGGTCTGGCTAACAGCTTTATACATAGGTAAAATAAAATATTAGACGCATTTCTTCAAACTAAAATAAATAAGATAGTTAAGAAACATTATTTTTATGTACATATTTACATTTGTCTCTAGTCTAGTCTATCTTTAGTCTTTCGAATTCTTTTGAACAATTATTAGATATGTTTAACATTGTGTTCCAATAATTAATAACGAGCAAGAAAAAACATTTCATATATCCATATTATTTCTTTCCCGTCATTACTACGAACTTCAAATTGATTAATGGAAAAAAATATTACCTTATATATTCAGTTGAGAGTGTTTGTTTGAAATATACATAATGGAAATACCCAACCAAATATTAGTTTAATTGATTACAATATATGTTTTTTTTATTCTAAATTTATGTTGTGACATAAATACGAGTATATTGTAGTAATAATACACATATGAAGTATTTTGAAGCACTAGTGACCGTTGCGACTTGTATTTCTTCCGCGACTTATTCAATTTTAATAAGGCTCTCACCGGCGGATAAATAATTTGGGTAAAGAACATTTTACTTGAATGAAGTCAAAGAATACAGATTTTGTACATCATTTAGTACTAGCAAATCCGGCCCGCTTCGCTGCGCTGGGCGTTAGTTAAAATGGTTTTTATACTTTTGTAATAAAATAAAAGTAGACTTATTTACACCTTATAATATTAGCTATCTGGAAGTGAAAGTCCCGTCAAACTCGGTCCTGCCATTTCAGAGATTAGCCGGAACGAACAGACAGACTGACGAACAATAATTTTTGAAAATTGTTTCTTTGACGTAAGTACCGTACCATATTCTTTCATATTACTAATTTAGTGTAAAGCTGCTTAATTAAAATGACAAACAGGCACTTAAATTTTAATTTATATGTATTGATTTCAAGCAGCAAGTATAAGGCGAATCGCTAAGATACATAAAACAAAGTTATAAAATAAGTACATACTTTATACAACAAAAGACCGGTAACCTCTAACGTTTCAGTCTATTGTTTAAATAATATTAAACGATTTCTCAAAGCGGAATGAAAAGTTTTATTAAGTACACAGAACTGAACCTCTGTTTTTATTCCCGAAGCAAGATAATAACCGTTGAAATAAAATGGAACTTCAGAATATGCATTATGCTTGGAAATTAACATATTTTTATCGTTGGAATGAATAAATCCTGGTTATGTTGGTTTAAATAAATTGTTGCTTTGACTCAGGGGTGAAGTAAAAAGCGGTGCGGATAAACTAGTACACGAGTAGAAGTCAAGACTATCGTCAGTTTATTGACTTAACATAATATTATGTATTTGTTTTTAATTATTTCAATTCGTTATAATATATTTAGCCAGTCTCTTTACACGATAATAATTTTGCTTAATTACACTAAATATTATAAAACTGTCTGTTTGTCTGTCTATTCGCGATACTCAAAAACTACTGCACCGATTTTCATGCTGCTTTCACCAATGAATAGAGCGGTTATCGAGGAAGGTTTTAGTATATAACTAGGGGAACCCGCGGCTTCGCTCGCGCTTAATCTATAGACGGAACTAAGCGAGGCGAGGGTCAGTCGCTAGTTAGTTATAAAATATATTTAATTCTTTTTTTATTTCTATAAATATTTACATTTTTTATTTATAATGTAGAGGCTCTTAAAAAGTCGTGTCCTCGGGCTCTTTAAAGACCGGCAATACATCGGCAACTCTTGTTATGTTGCAAATATGAGCTACGATAGCCACTTAATATCGGTCGGATCGTTCGCTCGTTCGATTTTTTCTATAGAAATCATCTCTTTTTGTACATTTTTTAATTATTATATCATTTATACATGTGTCGAATGTGATCGATATGTTAAAAACAGTTTAAAATTGCTGTAATTGATGTAAATTAAATATTTGTCAAAATAAAAATGATAAATTAAGCATCTCTTTTTAGGTTTGAACGTCGCGTCGTATTTCAATATTTCAAAACAAGGATTTTAAAGTATTTTGATAATATTGATTAATTACGCAGTTATTTTTAATTGATCTCACTGTATAATATATAATTACTAGCTTTTATACTGATAATTATATGTATACCTATCTGTAGTGCACAATTTAAATTTCTATCACCGAGCTACTGCTAGAACCAGTACAGTACTAATATACTACTTACGGTAGTAGTACAATGTTGTCCACAATTAACTGTAATACAAAGTAAATTCTAACCCAATGTATGTAGTTTTTTTTATATCAAACAATAAACTTGTTTTTATTTTCCATAAAGAAATGCCTATAAGAAAAGTATATAGAGCATTAGAGCATTACATTTTAACTTGCATAAATAAGTAATAGAAATGCATGCATATTGAATATATTATAAAACTTACTGTACTACTGAAATAAACAATAGGGTAAACCAAGTGAAAAGCATTATCTTCTAAAGTAGAGATTGTAGAAAGACAACGATTATTCTCACTTGTTGTGGAAATACATTTCTGTGGCACTTACTACGAGTGGCGATTTAGCTCTGTCCTACGCCAGCTTGTATCGCACCAACAAACCCGTGTACCGCGACGACACAACTTCGACTTTATTCTCTTATGATAGGAGGACAAAAGAAGAACAGCATTCATGGTCTTTTTTTACAATTTCTTGTTGCAAAATGCAAACGACGCTCTGCAATGAATCGCGGACGTTACATCTGGTGGTATAAGATTTAATAAACGTTGAATGTAAATTGTTATTTGTGAAAAAAATGTGCTTTAGTATTGTATACAAATAAATCTATTTTATCTTTAGATATTTAATGATTAATGTTGTGTATTAGTGTCAGCTATGACGAAAGTAGTGCGTTTGAACCTTACCGCGAACCAATACATAGTAATAATGCATATTCGACCGATGAATATCCGAAATGATGGGCTAAATAGATCGTTGATGTGTGTAACGAAGCAATATTTACTTATTACTTGTTCCGTACTGACATTAATGCATTGCAAATTAATTTGTCGATACAAACTAAATATCATACTGACTAAACAAATTACGTTAAATGACGATGATTGTAACTAAGTCAGTAACTAATTTATAGTTACATACATCGAATTTGCAATTGGGCTAACTTTTTTATTATTAGGTTTTCGTTTTATTTTAAACAAAACTACTGCTGAAAAAATAGGGATTCTATTTTGATATGGGTTTGAAATGTGAATAAAATTAAAACAGCGTTAGCAGTCGCTTCGTTTTTCAATGACTACCTAAATGTTGGCTAGCTGATTCACTTCTTGTTTTATTTTAAATTCAAACTGAAATGCTGTATAAAATTGAGGTTTAAAATGGATCGTTTAAGCTGTACATCATTATTATCATCTTTTATTTATAGAGTTTAATGCTTGTACTAAAACAAATCTAGCCCACGGGAACCGTACATTTTCCGGGATAAAAGTAACCTTATTCTATTCAATAGTATAATCTATCTATATGCCAATTTTTATCCAGATCCTTACAATCTTCTAGCGTGATCGAGTAACAAACATCTATCCACTCATACTTTTGCATTTATGTATTATAGTTTATATATAAATTTTAATAAATGGGATTTATTATATATTACGTAAATGTATACTTAAAACTTCACAAATGATTTTAAAAAAAATATTTTAAAACTTTCCTCGAGAACCACTATATCCATTGGTGAAAACAGCTTGATAATCGGTGTAGCAGTTTTTAGTTTACCCTAAATAGACAGGTTGACAGATGCGGCGGAGGACTTTATTTTATAATATGCAGTGACTAATAAAGATAAAAAATAGATAAACATAATTAATTATGTATTCCCTGAAATTCCTAAAAGCGCGTATTAGAAGGGTACATTTGCTTTTGGGAATGGATCTGGTGTTCAGACGGATTAATTGGTCTTAATGCGATATTTAGCAAAGTTTCTTCGTTTCTTTTTTATCTTTGATAGACAGATAATTATTAGTATGATTTTTAAACTTTTTTATTGTATAGTTAATACATTTAAGTAGATCAATAATTCAATCATAAAAATTAAATCTTTATACGTATGATCTTGGGCCGCTAATAGGTTAATTGGAGATTCCCTTTTTAGAGATTCCTTAAAACCATTAATTTACATCTAATTTTTCGGAGTTTTTCGCGGATGTATTTTGATTTTGGGTTGCCTTTACGGCAATCATGTTTATCGAAGAGATCATGACATTTTTTACGTTAACTATTTTAGTTTCAACATTAGGAACTAAAAATCAGAATATAATCCTGTTTTAAAAAAAAAATTGTTTTATTACTCTTATAGTTATTATTTAATTTGTCTTCATAGAGCTCATTTTATTTTTATTCTACGTTCCTTGCTGTCCGCAATTACACTAATTAACTTGTTAGATGGATTTGTTATAAATATACTTTTCCACTTGTTATAGGCTCTCAACGCCCACCATTTCATTGTACGGCAACCATTAGATCTAATCAATTAGGCTAATCAATGAATCTGAAAGGAAGTTGTTTTTTTTCTATCTTTGTTCATATATACCAATCTTCTTGAAAGATAATAAATATTCTACCTTTTCTATATACGAATAATAAATACTCTACCCTATTCTATATACGAATATACCTCGAACGATCCTACAGCTTCCATCGACTTCTCACGTAACCTCTAGAGGTTACGTTAGTACTCTAGAGGTTAGTAATTACCTAGGTTTCAGGTTCGTTACCTATGTGTCACACTCGGTCACAGTTTATCAGTGTAAGAAATTTCATTCTAATCTATGTACCCATACACATATGTAATTTTTCGCATATATAATAATTAATATCAGATATACGGATTTTGTAAAGAAAATTGTTCTGTATCTTTAGAAAAATATAAAATGAGAATGTTATTCACAGGTATGCAGTCGCGTTATCAAGTATCTGGCATGGAGTCGGCGGCCGGACCGAACGCAAATGGTGCAGTGCTTCGTATAGAGCCGGTTCGAGCTCAGCGCGACGATGCCACATACGAATGTGTCGCTGAAAACGGTGTGGGTGACGCGGTGAACGCTGTAGCCACTCTTACTGTGTTTGAAGGTAAGTTACTTTAGTTATTTCAGTCATCTTCTTGTTATTTACCTTATAATTGTGCCAGTTGAGGGAATTAGTCTACCAGTGTCATGTAAAATGAAAAACGTGATGGTAATTGGTTGGGAAAAATAAAGTTGTTATATTTTATTCACTAGTACTTGTTTGGTTTTCGAAGATGTTCATAGATCATTAAACATGTCTGATGTTGCCATTACATCTCTTTTAATATTTATTAATTATTATTATTATTATATATATGTGTATATAGTTTGTACGTCTATTCAAGAAAGTAATTGCAATTCAAAGAGCCAAATTATTAGTATCACAAATCACATATATTGCTCGTACATTTAACTAAGTTATGAACTCTTATCAAACGAAGCCTCGTCAGCGCCGATTCATCGCGAACAAAATATGACATAATCGTATTGGACAACCCTAACTAGAACTACTTCAGAAAATCAATACGGCTATGAACAAGACCCTCGCAAGGGAAGTACACTTAAGTGCACAGAATCAAAGTGTAACGACCATTGACCACATAAAACAACCCGTGGTGACACCATGATCCCAGTAGTAATTTCAGCAGGAGACAGCCTTTCAATAAATAAGCGTTAAAACCAATCTCGGACGACGTGTTACCGATAACGATGGACCCTAAATTGCATGGAATGATTTGAAGAAAATGCTACGACGATTTTCTTAGTAACCTGCACCTTTCCGTGGAACTGAAACAATTTTTTTTCTTTTACCTTACTAATGCTGAATTGTCTCATTTTTAAAGAACTACGATTGATCGTATTTTTATATCTACTTTATATCTAACTAGCGACTCACTCTCGCTTTGCTCGCGTTCGTCTTTAAATTTAGCGCGAAGCCGCGGGTTCCGCTTGTAAATGTATACAAAGATTTGACAAATTATATACTAAAACCTTCCTCTAGAACCACTCTATCCATTGGTGAAAACAGCATGAAAATCAGTGCAGAATTTTTTGGCGAAAACGTAGACAGACAGACGTAGTGGAGGACTTTGTTCTATAATATTATTAATAATGATGAAGTATTATTAGTAAAAAGTTAGAAGATTACCATTTTTTTTAATTTTTCGAGCAGAAATAAAATCTGATACATAATTAAACTGAAAAATTAATGTCTGAAGAAACTAAAAAGATATAACGAAAAATAATAAATTCATTAGTAATTAGATAAATAATTAATGAATTACAATATTAGATATTTATTTGCTAAGACAACAAAAGACAAGAGATGTACAACACGAATAATTGTATCAAAGTGTAAGACGCCACCTTCGTGACTCGCAAACGATTAAATCGCTATAATTATGTCATAATTTAGCTGTTGGCGACACACTCCTTGCATACATTTTAGCGAAATTACGACTGCGACTGTGGTGTATCTCGGAACGGGCGCGACAAGAAATTTAAGAGGTTAATTGTCCCGCTACTTGTTTATGCCGTTTGTTCGTGTTTCGTTTTTGGTGAGCGCCTGCTATTTAATGCCTTTATTATTTCATAAACTTCACCAAAGATTACATCTCTATTTTGTCGGTTTGTACAAACGTTTGCTTTAACACTGTAAATGTTTTTATATAAAATATCCTTATTTTTCTAAATTCTCGCTGTTACGTATGTTTAATATTGCGAATTTCTCAGTTCTTTTATATCATTTTATTATAACTTGAAAGGTATACTTTTAGACGTTTGAAGCCACAATTTATTTCGTTTGTTGTTCTTGGAAACTTAGAAGGTAATAAAGTTACTTCCTTCAAGCAGCAAGCCATTGAATTCAATTGCTTCGTAAATTTTTCGTATAGGTACGTTGTATTTGACCACAACGTATTTTTTGCAGTTATAAGTTAGGTCATAATTTCATCATATTGTTGTGTACGCTATTTGTATTTTGAACTAACCACTATGATTTAACTGTTAACTGAAACTCTTCTAAATTAAAAACTATTTAGCAAAAAATATTAATTTCTCATAAATAAAATATTTTTTAAAGAATCAATATATAATTTACTTCAAATGATAAAAATTATAATTGGCTAATGTCACTTATAACGCACTAAGTTTGAATATTCATACGTTTGATAAAAACAAATGATACGTCTAGACTTTGTATTACTATTTATTGATATTTTCTTGATTTAACTACTAGGTAGCAGGTCAATTATTTTTATAACTGATCGATGTCTGATCGAGTTAAAACAAATTGTTCTTTACCAAAGTAACAATTTTAAATTACTCGATTCTCAGATGAAACTAGACATATAAAACATATAAAACACTGACCTCACCACAGCGTTCCCTCTCCTGCGTAAATATTAATCGTACATCGCAGTGGAATCTAGGTTTTCTTTTCATCAGTCAATTTCTTTTCATCCGTACAATAAAACATATTTTTGCCGCATCTTTTAAACTCGAAGGCTTTGTAATGTATCGGGATAAAAAGGAGCTTATTTCACGCTTCGCTTCATAAGTTATCTTTATACAAAAGTATGTTAATTTACTGCTCTGTTGCTACACAAATGTGATCTAACTAACAAAAAATAATAATTATAGGCGTTTGATATTACCAAGGACTTTTTTTTTCATTTTAATAAAAGGTTTCATATCCAGTTAACCGTAGCTAAATCTGATTGAGCCTGTTCAATCGGTGTCTAAACAGTAATCAAGACGCAACTTGTGTGATATAAGTCATAACCGATACATTAATCAAACACGACTGACAACACATATCAGACTAGTGACAAATTCAACAATAATGCAAGGGTATCTATCGTTGCGATTATAACTCAATCCGTGGGACGGTTACAACGTGATATGAAGTAACAAACCTACACACTAATTAAACTTTAGTATTTATAATCGTCAACAGTCTCATATTGCGACAATATAGGTATATAAGTTGTATTTACTCTATTATTTACTATATATAATTCTTTCACGCATAAACTGCTTTAGGGACATTGTTTCGTATACGGAGAACTACTAATAATATTATAAACGATATAGAAATTTCTGTGGCTACTTACCTTCATTTTTAAGTAAAGCGAGGGTAGAGGGAATGTTAGGTGTCAATGCAAGTGGGATTTGATCCACCCTAGTAAAATACGGTTGGCAGACTTCACAAGTATTTTGAGGCTTAGGTTCTTTCAAAAATGCTTCATTTCGCATTATGTTAGTAATCATGTTAAAGATGAGATTCGCACATAAAATTCTTAGAGGTATGAGACCCGGGTTATGATCGACTAAGCGAATGTATGAATATTGTTTTTATAACTAACTGTGCGATTCTCCTCATTTCCCGCTGAAAGGATGTCTTTTTATAGAACAATAATTTTAGGTCGGACATTTCTATACGCTATTATCTTATTGTCATTCCCGTGAAGTCAATCAGTGGGTAGTAAAGGTTAAGAAGAGTCTTGAGAACAGTGAGGGCGTGCTGCTATTGTTTACATAGACAAACTAAATAGCGTGAATGCTTGGCTTGTAAAGGCCCTCCCACATTATTCTCGGATCTAACAATCGATACCTGGAAACTGTAAATTCTCGTATATTTATAGCAACTTGTTACATTTAAACATTTGTTAATTTTGTGTTAGTTTGATATTTTATTTGAAATGCCTTTCTAGTCTCCGAATCTGTGAGTTCACAAAGGCTACGCCCTATTTCAGGATATAGACAATCATTATAAGAGCAGTTCTTCTTCATATAAAAATTAGTGAGTCTCGAAAATGAATCGAACGATTTCGATATTTTTTTAATTTAATTAGGGTTTTGCATCTTAGGTTTATCGACATAGATGTTTTCTGAACAAACACAATTTTAAATTATATATATTATATTTTATATTAGTTTTTTTTAATAATAGTTGGCTGTCTGTCTGATAACGCACTTATCATAAAAAAACCACTGGATTGATGTTGTCATCCTTGTCAAGTAGGTATGTTTATACGTTTTACTGCGGGAAAGTATATTATCGCTGAGAAAACGTGAGTGCTAGTCCGTCCTATATTTTCTGTTAACCCTACGTATTGAATTTACGTTAATAACCGTAATCGGAATTAAAACAGTATGGCCTTTACTATTGTTAAATTATGTATAAAATACGTTTCCATTTTGACTTAATTCAACAGAAAATTTCCTCTAGACCCTTTCAAAATCTTTTTCTTATATCAAGAAATGCGACTTTATTTGTACTAAATTACATTACAGCATGTTACGGTTAAAGGGAGCAAATCGAGTTTAAACCTTTGTCGAGCTTGAATCTCACTCGCAGCATTGATTGTGTGTAACCTAGTTGTATTATGTTCTAGTATTTCAATCGAATTCTTCGGTTATGTAACGCGAACATAATTTATTGATTTATTAGGCTCAAAACAATGCTTTGAGGTGTTTAAGTGGATTCTATAGGAGTCTATGATGTTCTCAAGGTTCTGCCTTTGATTGGAGTTCTGTTAGAGCTCTAGTGAAGATTTTTCAATACAACATTCTCTATACGAATGCATCACTTTTGCAGGTGGCTTTTTCATGTATCTATATTTCTAATCTAAAGGTTTTGGTTGAAAGAAATCCAAATTCTCTTACCTGTATGATAAAAGTCTTATTAAAATCAACATTGGTCATACAAGTCTTGAGTCATGGTCAATTGATCATATTTTGAGGATCATATTTTGAAATTGAATAAGACATAGAAGGTGAGTAGGCCAAGCGAATTGAAGCCACTTTCGATAAAGTCTTGATATAACTTAGCTGTATGTGTGCGTGCTTTTGGTTGTAATTACGTAATACTTACGTACACATTTATTCTGATAATGCTGTAATATTGAGCAGAATTATGTACCAAACTATCGTCCTAAGTGTTATTATTCTAAGTCTAGAAAGTGGTATCTTATATCGTTTATCTACTCGTAGTAACTTATATATTACATTTGAAACATGCCTTGAATCACAAGTGCGTCTTTAGGTGTATTTGCTGCTATATTATATACATATTTGCAAAGCTACCTATTGAAAAATGTTATCACTTGTAACGTTTTACTCTCATACATGCGTGAAGAATTAACTTACATGCAATAAAGGGTTGTTTCATTTGTCATTTGTTTTTTTAAGGTTTACTCGTATAAACCATTATGATTATTTTAGTATATTGACCGAGCGAAACGTCTCTACTTCAAGCCTGGCAAGATTGAACGAACGAAGGCCTTACGACTTAATAGTTTTCTTTTTGCTATTTGGGATTTTTATTGGAGCCATCTTACCTTAAAAAAGGCTGAAAAGGGGGCTATTAGATATTCCCGCCCTTTCAGATTCGCTTTCGACGGCTCTTTCTTCATTTGTAAAGTATTTTATATTGATGTCATATAAAAGTTGATGAAGGTCTGATTAGGACCTTCTGCTTGATGAGCTCACGCTGGGTTTGTGCTCGCGATGTCTCAGAACTACTAGTTCATATAATAAATTATACATAACAATATAGTGAGGTTTTCCTTTGAGTTGGAAACTTAGTTCTGATCTCAAAAGTTCATACAACTTCGATTGGTGGGATCGAGGGGCGTTAATCAGAATATAGGTTAAGTGGAGTGTCAGTTGACGCGGTTGGGTTAATTAAATACCACGGTGGGAAATAAAAGTACATTGTGAAATTGTGTTTCTTATTTAGATTATTCTTTTATTTTAGACTTAGTATGTAGTCAACATAGTCTTGCTATTATTTTAAATGCAAAATGTGTGTGCATTTAATTAAAAAATGAAAGTTATTTTTTAACTTAGACCTTGATTTTTGAAGCTAATATGTATTTGTAATAAAGTTTGCAAAAAGCAGTCGGTATATTATAATTAAATAGATTGGATTTCGCTATTTGAATAAAAAACTAATAAAACTCGTAATTAATCGTAAATAATTACTTAAAATATTTATATTACTCGAATTTCATTAAGGATATGATTTATTATTTTCTTCATACGTAATTTGTAATTAAACTCATAACGGCAAGGTTAGATATACAAATTACTACAGATACTGATTAACTATGATTTTGGAATTCGAACTATGATATTTACCTCCTCTAATTTCATTGAAGGCAACCAAACTGGGACAGATAATCTGCCTGACCTAATAACTAGGCCACTAGGTGCATACATATACCGACTATTATTACACCGGTAGTACAGTTTTTCTTAATTATTATCGAACAAGATGTAGATTATACCATAACGTAAATCTGTTCCAACGGCAAAAACATAGGTAATAACGGCCATATAAGAACTCAGCCATTGCGGAATGGCTTTTTTAGTCGGTGTAGCTTCGTCACGGACTGACTGTACTCACACGTTCATTGACGATTTAAAAGCGAATTTTTACATTAAATATTATTTGGAAAATCTAATTGAGTTAGCCATTACTAACGATACATAGTCCGAACCTAAAGTTTTAGCATTTTTGTGTTTGTTTGTCTGTCTGCCTGTGGTCACATCACGAGGAAACCATTGGACAGATTTGGATCTTTGGTATGATGGGATTGGGTAGTGCCATGCTTGTTACCTACGGGTAACAACCGAATGGGCCGGCACGCCCCGTATAGTACCACTCTCTCACAGAAGACCGGCGTGAAGTGGCAGCTATGCTGTCGCGTTTGGTCCGGTGAGTGAGAGTCCTTGAGGCCCACTCCCCTTTCCTCTTCCCTCCCTCTCCTTCCCTCTTCCCTTCCTCCTCCGTATTCGCTCTCACCTCCCTCTTACCTCCCTATTCCCTCCCTCCTACCTCCCTCCCTTTCCAGAAAGGCCGGCAACGCATCTGCAAGCCTGGCTTGCGGATGTCCATGGGCGGAGGTGATCACTTTCCATCAGTTGAGCCTCCTGCCCGTTTGCCCCCTTTATTACCATAAAAAAAAGTCTCCAGTATTGAGTAAAGTCTAATATTAACCTAACATTTTAATATTACTTTAAACAGTTTAATAAGACAAGCGGTTTTAAAAGTTTTTAACTGTTAAAATTGTATGTTAAAGATCGCACAGCACCCCTCGTCAAAAACCTCGCCTTTACATACATTATTTACTCTAGACTACTTAATAAACTGAAAACTATGACTTTACTTGGAAAACTTTTAATGCACACCCGATTCTATCTCAGCTATTTTCACTCGAAGGCTGCATTATCATGTGAGCTTTTAGCTGGAGAAAATACGATCTCGGAATAAAATTTCTCATCGAGTATCTAGAAATCCTACATAGAGGGACAGACATACTTTACACTAGCAACTGTCGCTTAAACTACTACCTATAGTAAGAATAAATAAGAACTATATAAAAATATAATGTCCATCCTTACTTTTTCAAAATGGAAATCTGTTCTCGGAAAAACATGAGTGCCAAAATCGCTTACACTGAAAAGAGTTTATGTGCGCAGTAGATTTTGTGCGGTACCTAATATAGATGTTTATTTCGACGCCGTTAATAATTTTGCTTAAAGTGGGGTAAAAACAAACATATTGGATGTTGTTTTAGACGAAGCTTATATCGAAGTTTGTTCTTGGGGAAGCTTCGTATATAATAAGCAGAAAGTAGTAAAAAAACATGGCAATAATGTATATTGCTTTTTAATGAAAACTTGCAAGGCATGTAGAAATTCTTTATATTTATTATACTGCCGTATACTTATTAAAAGTATACTTAGTTAATAATTTGTGATAATAAAACAGTATGTACAGGTGGTCTTATCAATAAGGTATTACTTACAAGTAACTTGTAATACAGAATAAATAAAATAATGTAGCAAAACATACTTGATAAGTTACATAATATTATATATACACTTACATATAATAAACACATTTATTATGTATACAAGTATTTTACATAAAAAGTGTGGTAGTTCTCTAACACAAGTAATAAATATTATGTCATAACTTTAACATTTATCATACATATATCAACAATTTCGATAATAAATGTGGAATAGAATACAAAACATATGAAATAAACAAAAGTGCCAAACTATTCCACAGTTGAAGCTCGCATAAATCCCAATAACTGCATATTGGAGTCACGTACGGTATAATAGAGAGCCGTAGACGCCACGCCCCGCCCACCTGGCTTTAATCTGAATATAAATTATCCATAATTAAAGAGGACTCGGACACCGGGAGAATAAATGCGACCACTTGAAACAAAGCCTCTCCTTTCGGTGTGACGCAAAAGTGAACCAAAAGTAAATTCAATTTTACAACGTTTCATATCTCTGATATTATTCTGCAGTTCCTACTAAAATAGTGTTAAAGTTAGCAGTAAATTTTGATATTTCTATTTGAAAAGACTCATGTTTATGCACTGGTATCTATACAAGTTAATACGAATACATGGGAACTGGTAGAGTTGTTTGATACTTTGTTTTTTAACTTCGAGCTGGCTTATATTAACTTTCTAGTTAATTTCATATATTTCTACTGATATTTTTAATCATTGCTCAATATTCGCTACCCTTAATATTTGGAGAAGTAAGTATGTAACTTATTTATATAAAGAAGTTTTTATATGTATAGAAAGAGTATACAAGTAACAAAGAGTATTTAAATAAGGTTTTTTTGTTATTCTAAACGTTATATTCGCCTATGCCTCAACGTTGTACCATTCATAACTGACTAAGCTCCTGTAACGTGAGCTCAAACGGCACCATATTTTTTCGTGAAGCTTTTGCGGGTAATGGTACTAAATTTGGTCTTATGAGTCTCTCTGGGAGACTATGAGATAGTGTTACAGTCCAGCTGCTGGCTCGAGGTCTAATTTGAACGCTTTATAGACGGCTTAAAAGCTTGCGATTAAAATTTTTCAACTCTCAAGTACGAAGCTAGCAATCTCACTTAAATTAACTAAGTCTCACTTTTAAAAATAGTGAAGTATAACTATTCAGAAGCTCGCAAATTAACTATTCTGTTAGATTCGGGATGTCATGGATATTAAATTGGTTTCTTACTTTATATAATGCAATTATATAAATAGTTTTAGCGAAACTTTCTTACGTAAATAGAATGGAAAAAAACTAAAGGAAAACGCTGTTAAAAAACACCGCTCCTCACGATGAAGTTACATGGTCGAATGTAAACAAAAGACGCTTATGCTCGAATATGAGAAAAATATTGTCGTAGAAAAAGAGCATAGGCAAATATTTTGACACTTCTCTCCCTAGCGTTGCAAGCGATTTCCATATAAAAGTTCAAGTCAACAATACTGTAGTAACACACTCGCTCAGAGCCTTTGTAGGAAAAACTATAGGAACAAGAAAGTTATCGATCCCGTTCGGAGCAAACTTTTAAAGTTGCATCTCTTAACATACTTCGCGAACTTTCCTCTATGCAAAATATGCAGTTCAGTTTTGAAACCGTCGCATCTTTATGCGAAACTTTGATCTCGCGAGCATTTTTACCAAGATGATATATTTTATATCTTCATCACACTTTCGAGTGGTCGTAGTGTATGAATGATGTTTATTTAAAGGAACGTATGGAGCGAAGCCATTATTTACACTCAAGTTTTATTTTTACTTTATATAACTATATTTGTACTTATTACTCTTATTTATTTAAAAATACTTCTCTGTATCATATTCACTGAGATAAAGAGTACTTCTACATTCGCAAAGTACGTCACGTGCTACAATAAACCCAATTTACGTGTATATAAAATATGACCGCCACAAAATTGCTTTCCGATTGCATGCGGAACATCATCTCTTAAATTGAATACAAAATGTGAATTGAAAATAACTGAATAAATGTACAACTTGTATTTGAATTTAAAGTGACGATTTATTCAGTGAAAATAAATATTTCAAGTTACTGCTGTGAGTATTTTCGTTGGACTGTGTCCTGCTATCATTATGGTGGAAATGTATTTAAAAATGTTCTTAATATTAGTTTTTAGTTTTATTACGTTAAATTAAGCACAGTTCTTAATCCTAAGTGTATGTCTGGGACCTAATTACCTTAACAACGAGACGTACGTATATTTTTGCTTTTGTTTGTATTCTTTCAAGTATGACATATGAATGAATCATCTACAGTAAATATTTTATTATAGTCAAATATAAATAGTACTGAATATGACTAGGATAGATAGATATCTAGGATTTTTTTTTATATAGTTAAATATATTACGTGCATTAACTATACCTACGTCATCTTAACGTCACATATTTGTTCTGACAACCACAATAATTAGGATGATTTGTGCTCACTGAAAATACCAATTTCAGAAGTTTTCAGTTTGTACTTTTTATAAATATGAAAATTATTCTATTACGTCACTTGTTTGCTCTAAAAGAACATCCCACTGTCAACACTGGTCGTTATAAATTAATAATTACTCACATATCTACCAAGTCTCTCATAAGCTCATTTAATTTTTTACTCGTGTACTAATTAGCGTTTTACATAACTTGGGCTAGATATAAATTAATTAATTGTTTTGTTTATTTCGCAATTGCAAGTTTTTTTGAAGTCATAGTCATTAATATTATATAGCCTTTCCCGCGGTTCCGCTCGCGTTCTTAAGGCTGAAAATATCAAAAGAAATATTTTTCTCCCGTTTTTGCAACATTTTTAATTGATGCTCCGCTCCTATTGGTTGAAGCGTGATGTAATATAGCCTATAGCCTTCCTGGATAAACGGACTATCCATCACAAAAAGAATTCTTCAATTCGGACCGGTAGTTCTTGAGATTAACGCGTTCAACCAAACAAAGAAACAAACAAACTCTTCAGCTTTATAATATTAGTATAGATTATAACATAAATATAAAACGATACGAATTTTCGTCGTCCCCGATTTCCATGTTCTTGCTTAAATTGATCCTGTTTACTTGTTAAGGAATAATCCACACTTTATCGCTGATTACAGTTCATTCTCGATCCGGAAACATATTTTTATTCAAGAAACAATATTGTGCATTCACACTCGGGTGAAATTTCACTCAACCTACGATCCTCCCTAAAGAATATTTGATCGAGCTTGCCATGGCATGTATTTATTATTTACATCCGCCTTTGACTATAATTGGCGATTGGCCTTATCTTATGTTAGATATTATTTATTAGATTTAGTTAGATTTTACCTACATTTCAAGCAGATCCAGACCTACGAGGAAAAACTATGATCTACGAGTAGTGAAACGTATAGTATTTGTGAAATAGTATTGTGTGAAACGAACTCGAGTCTCGAACAAGTTAAACGCATAAACAATAGATATTATTATATTTAATGATCCTACATAAGACTTTGAAAATTCATTGCTTTGTAGTTTTTTATAATCTATATAAAGTAACTTACATAATACATTGTCTTTAAACGAGCTTTTAACACAAATGTTAATTAATCATATTAACATCTTTGCTCAAACTAACGTTAGGATTAGGAAAAGGCACTTACTATTAAAAGTACCTTGAAATTACACCCTGCAATATTGAAGAAGACAAGTGGAGCTGTCAAAGAGATTATCTTTGATCTTAGATTAGAGTTATTATAATTCTATGCGAGCCTAAAACATAATTTTGTATATTCACCTAAAAACCTTTAATCAGTTTTGAATTATCCGCCATTATAAATTTAAATTAATAGACTTTTTATTTTATGTTAATAACCTACAACCCTCTGTAAGTACAAATATCTTTGGTATATTGAGCGATACAATACTTTGATCATGTAAATATGAAATTTTCATATAAAGGGTTATCATATGAGTGTTATTAATATTTCCTTACATACATATTTGTATATAAGATCAGGGCTAAAAATCACAATAAACAGGATTCCTATATTGGCCTATTCATTTGATTTCCAGAGTTATTTTTGTAAAAACTAATAAGGTCGACCGAAAAATTTCAGGGAAAATATATTGAAGCAATCTTTATTATAATATTTTCCCACTAATATACGATAATATTTACTACGGGTACAACAGTAAATAGCCGTAACACCACATTTTAATTATAAATAAGTTTTGACGCATCGTCGACGATATTAATTTATGAATAAATCTGTATTATCCATTATACGTGAAGTATTATCAAACAGTTAATGGGAAATATAAAACGAAATGAATCACGTCCCATGCTTCACGTTATGGATGAACGTTAATTAATCTCTTAAAATGATAACAGCGTACTGATAGATTTGTTCGGTAGGTTGCGTTGGTTTTATTAAATGAAATAACAGGTGCGTAGTGTATAGTTTGTTTTACTGTTTTAAAGTATTACAAGCAATTCTATTTTCAATTTTAACTCAAATGTTAGCTACTAATTTACGTTGAAAAAGCTGAACTTAGATATTTACTAGGTATACTCTATACATAATATACTATGACCTGAAGTTATACATAAGCTACAGATACTAATAATACTGCCGAAAGCCGGCGCTGTCCTTATATATAAGTACTAATGACACAAAAACTCGAGCGAAGCGAAGGCAAGTTAACTATAAGTTAATATAGATTGAGCATTTCTACAATTGAGCTTTGTTTGCTAAAGTCATTAATTATTCGTCCCTTGTTTCTTAAGAACTTATCCTCCAGCTATTTATAAAATTTGCGAAAATCCCTAAAACGGTAAGATCGCGTCGCGTCACTTACACTTACTCGAAAATTACAAAAAAGAAAATCGTGAATCTTATCGAATTTTTTGTGAAAGCGAAACGTGAGATTGAAGTCAACCAATCCAATCCAATTTTCGTTAATGGGTTAAAAAAAACAAGGCGCGAACGGTGTTCAGTGTTCACCCTTTAACAAGAATACCGCGCGGGAGGCTTAGAATTTAAAGCAATTTTCGCGAGTAATAAAATATTTGATATATTTTTTTAAGAATAAGATAACATAAAATACTCTTATAACATAAAAAGAGAGATGGCACAAAAATAAACTAACTTGGAACCTTAGATTATCTTATCTTATATCTTACTCTTAATATATATATAAACTAGCTGTACCCGCGGCTTCGCCCGCGTTCATTTTTTTAATTGCTAATCAACCTCATTGGGTTGATCTGTGGGAAAAAAATTGTCTAAAAAATAAAAAATAAAATTTAGGGGTGGACTACCCTTAACATTTAGGGGGATGAAAAATATATGTTGGCCGATTCTCAGACCTACTCAATATGCTCACAAAATTTCATGAGAATCGGTCAAGCCGTTTCAGAGGAGTATGGGAACGAACATTGTGACACGAGAATTTTATATATAAGATGAATTCGGCTATTTTTTTCTTGTATGTTCCTTAAAAGAACATTAAAAGTTTTAAAGAAAATAAAAATTTAAAGTTTGTAAAAAACTTATACTAATATAGAGGTATCTAGGAACGAACCCGAGAAAAGCGAGGGTGAGTGGCCTGTATTAAAATAAATATAAACTGTACCATTTCGTTTTATAATGACCATATGCGAAAATTTTCTATATGTATGTGTATTTTTATAACCATTTTTTTTAAAACGTCGATTTTCCATTAAAATATGTTATGGCAAAATCAATATTGTTATAAGGAAAGCTGGGAATGCAATTCTTAAGGGTTATAAACATTTTACGATATCGACACTTATCTGATGTGAGTATTAAAGAATTTCAGAAGTTTACATGCCATAAGTGTGTAACCATCAAATCTATGTTTTTCACAGTAAACCACAATGGCTCTTTATTCCAGCCTGGGACATAATCCAGAATTAAGTGTTAGTTAAGATTTAAGAAATATATTTTCGAATTCATAATAATTTTATTTCAAATTTGTGTAAACTAGTGATAAGCGGAGTAGGGTTCAAGAATAGCCTATCCAATCACATGATGGAATCATTGTCTTGGGTCAGAGTCATTAAAATCTGCTTAATATTTGGAAAGGAACATCTACCTTCACATTTATAAATATGAAAGAACCTGTCTGATTTCTTATATTTATATAAAAATACTAGCTACTTAAACCCGCTACGCATTTTATCTAGAATCATTCAGCCATTTTGACGTGATTGATTAACAAACATCCATCCAGAAATCCAAAATCCTAAACTTTCAAGTTTATAATATTAGTAATTATTAGTATTATTATTAGTATGAATTTATGAAATTAAATCAAACGTCTCTATTAAAATGAAGCAAAGCTACATGTAGGTTCATTGAACGTACTAGGGACACACCATAACGAATCGAGGAAAGTTATATTATTTGCTCTTTACCTTATTTTTTTAACTTTTTCCTAGATGAAATACCGGAATTAATACGTAAAATTTACGTTACCCTATATATAATACTATACACGTATAATATCTAATGTTGGTCACGATATGTAATTTAAAAGGAGTAACTATAATAAAGAAACTTATTGTCAGACCCCACATTCAAAGCAAACTTTTAATTAATGAAATAAATATTGAATTCTTAATAATGTCTTTACATAAGTTATTGCAACATGTCCTTTAAAAGTATTGTAGGTATGACAGTTCTAACGAAGTTGTAACTCTTGGGACACAACAAAGTTTAGACAATTGCTGGAGTATATTGTAAAGTACACACAAAAATATATCTCAAGAATGTACTATAATAGTTTCCTCAATGCCTTAAGAATGTATTATAATAGTTTCGTCAAGTATAATTTGGCACATCTACAGAATTTCTCAGGGCAATGAAACAAAAAACTATAAATGTTTGAATATAAAATGCATTTTGCAAATCTGCTGTGCGTCGAGAGCTCACTGTCATCCGATTGAGGCTTTAGAGAGCAAACACAACATTCGTTTGTACAGGAATTATTGTCATAGAATTGTTATGTTCGGATTTTATTCACATATATAGAAAGATTTAGTTTAAATAAAGGTTTAGTTTAAAAATATATATGTGTATAAACTCACTGTTTTTTTGTTGTCTCGCCAAATAATTTCATATCTGCCAAAAGCCTTGGCATATTATTACCAGGTTTTTTATGGTCCTGTCAATGTCATTCGAAAAGTTGATTGACTAAAGCATGGAATACTAAGGTAACTTAGTTTTTTAATAAGAGGGTAACAAAAAAATAATATGTAAGATACGCATTGTATTATCATTTAAAACTCATACAGAATATAAGTTTTGCATTTGATGCAATGTGCATCGTTAAAAGCTTTTACAGGCAAAAAATAGAATTAAGATATTTTAGATTGGATCTTTTGTTCAGATCGTATAGTCGAGTACAATTGCTTTGAAACAAAATGTCTTCCGGCGCTAGTTAGCACTATCTCAGGGGGAACAGACATGTACAGACTGTTCAAGTAAAACATTTAAAAAATGGTTTTAATTTTCGACGAATTGTTCCCGTTATGTTGTCACTGTGTCACATGATTTATATTTTTTGTACTCTTGCTGTGAAATACTTTTGATTGTAGTAAATAAATAAACTTAATTTAAAAACTCGGTTTATTCAATGTTTTAACTTAACGCTTATGTTTGCTATATACTCTTGATTTGTGCGGTTTACCTCTAAAGATTTAACAATCATTGTTTATTTATTTTTTGAGTGTTACTCCGTCCATTACATAACCTACATGTGAAGGTACTCATTTATATTCGCTGTTTTGACGAAGAGAACAAACAGACAAACTTAATATGCAAAATATGTATGTTTAGTAATAACGCGAAAATATCTGATATATTATGTAAGATTTATTACAAGTTTAACCCTAAAAGTACGGCTCTTATTATTTAATAAACTCAGCTCAACTCAGTATCATTGAAATGAAAAGAAAACAAACAGCCATATTACAAAAACTTTGCCCCAGAAATATGGTAACGAACGTCGCTCCGGTGTTTTTTCTCCGCCGGATAACCGATTTTTTGCGTATTAATGTTTTCCTATGTTCAGTTGGCAAATGGAAGGGAATGGTAAGCCTGTTTGCTGACACACCAACGCTTTCAGAGGTCTTCTGAGCTCAATATCTAAGCTTCGCACTGAAACCGCTTTTATCTGTAAATCAAATAAAAACAAGCACATTTTCCTGCTTCAAATCGAATTACACGTTTTAATTCGTTTCATATACTTGTTTCAATATTATTGCATACGAGAATGGTTTATTTTATCGATATCTGTTTTAATTTACTCGCAAATATTCCTTTTTTTTAATATTGTTACTTAAGGTTTTAATGTGTATTATTCTTCTTAAAGTTAAGGCATTGAACATTTTTTTATCGGCATCTATAACAACCATGTTTCTCATATTTTTCTCTCAATTTTTGGAGATAAATAGAATCTCAGATAATGCAGAGTTCCCAAGTATTATGTTTCTTATCAAACCTATACTTACCTCGGGCGGGTGTAAGCACATATTCATTTCCATACGAGATAATACAAGCCCCTGGGGCTAACAGTTCGCTACACGGTTGTGTTATGTGAATTAATGCAAACATTATAGTAAAAGCCTCGATGCTGTAACGATAAAGTCTATATTTATTATATAAAACCTATTTCCGATAAAACTTTTTACACTAGAATCTTTATAGCCTAAAAATGTTATTTTATACACTAAATTATATTTACATTCAATTTATTAGTCTTACAATCTATTTTGCATAATAATAACTTCTATATAGAGTCCTCGCTAACTTATATTTTGCTCTCAACCTTTCTTTAATGTAATATTACTTTTTATTATATATAATACCTATTTAAATACCTGTTTAACCTGTTTAAATATTCACTTCAATAAAATACAAGTACCTATATATTATAGTTGAATCTAAATTTAATTATTATTTATAACAAATATCAACTATCCTAAATACACTCGTTGGGCAAACATAACTTTGGGTAAATTTCACCCTACCTTGCCTATAATGCGTGTGGAGTAATAAACTGCCCCTAACAAGCGGCTCTACCTGCCAAAAAAGTGTTTTTTTTTATTTTATATACATTTCTAGAGATAAGTAGTAAAAATAAGTTTTGGATAACATCTGTATTATTGGTCCGTCATTCTTTTATATACTATTTATACATATTATAAAGTAAAATATAAATAAATATAATATAAATATAGTTTACCGAAGCTCAGTTTATTACGTTCCTACGGTAAGTTCAACATTGATTCATTCTAATTCAGACACATAATTTAATAACCACAAACAAAATCGGGCCAAACAAGATGTACAAACGTAAGGATTACAAGAAGTAAACAAAACCAAAACCAAACCTTCCTACTTTGTTTCATTGCATTTGCCAATATTATTACGACAAATTCGATAAAAACTAAATGTGTTCAGTACACTCGCGTCCCCATACACGCATACATCTTATCCTCTTAAGCATAAAGTATATAATAAAATAAACAAATATAATATATTTCATTTCTGGGCGGGGTATAAGAAAGACTCGACATTATCCAATTTCTGTCGTACAAAGACAATGAGAGGATATTGATGTCGTTCCACTGAATTGAGTTATGCCTGTTATGCTCCTCGACAAAATGGCGGGATGACGAGGCTGTTGTTATTTCCGCACAAATCAGAAACAAAAATAAAGCTGACATTCATTACACCATGCGGCATGTTTTGCGGATTGCTGATCGTTATTGTTTTAATTGTATGTACCTTTATACGTTAAATTGGATGGATTTATGTAGTTTGTTGTTTAAAACTATGATAGTACAAAATGCTTATTAGTTTATTATCTCAATAAAATTGTAAGTAAAGTAAAGAAAAGTAAGTAAGCTTTTGTTGTAAATAATTATCTTTAATTTAATATTTGTTCCTACAAAATGAATAAATATTGTAACAAATTTTTTTTATTACATTGTTGAACATATCTTAGCTAAAATAGTAAGTCAAGTCAGGTTAACATTGAATCTTGAGTTTTTGGAGCATTTACCTGGAACTTTTTGGAATACGCTATTAAATTGATGTCACTCTACAGTCCCATTCTATAAGATAACAAGGTATTTTACTATAACATTTTCAAATTTAATTAAACTTATAATACATTTACATATTATGGTTTTGTTAATGAAGCAACCGCATCGCCTGCGTTTCTGATAGTGTGACAATAAATAACGAAATAATAAAAGTATCTAAGCCATATTGCGATTATTGTAAGCTAACACGGTATTCTTCTGAAAACCGCGCAAATTTCATTAGTAACATGCATTCGTGAGCCTGTGTGAGTAGGTACTTTGTCTATGCTACCATCACAGCATAAGGGCTTTTTATGACCCAAATGGTACACAACCATATGAACACACTTGATACGTTGGAGAAATCAAATTACATGTAGTTAAATTTTAATTCGTTCTATGACATAATTATTACGCTTAAATATGTAGGTACGTGTTGATGCCATACTTGCCAATATTAATGTAGAGCAGTTTCTAAGGTATTTTTATATTAGAATCGCCTTCGCTTCTTAAAACTCAAGTACTTGTACAACAGCATTTTTCACACGTTTCTATAGTTTGTATCAAGATCAGAAGATGTTACGTGAGTCGTGAAGTCGCATGTATTTTTGTAAACTTACCATTTAGTCCTTTGGTGGGATTAGCGTTGGAAAAAGTTTTATTTACTACTACTTCCAACGTTTCAAGCACATTAGTCCACATCAGTATTATCAAACTGTATCGACTCTATTATTCTATAGTCAGTTTTTTGTATAAACATAGTTTTAATGTTTTGTAATATTTATTTTCAAAAACATTTTAATTGCTCTGACTCATATCTGGCAGATTTAACCTTTTTATTTTAAATCCCAACATTGCATTGACCTAAAGGTAAAAAATAACTACGTATTACGTGCGAGCATCTACAATAATAAAAAGTAAACAGAAATACATGTACTACACATGTGTCTTTCATTTTTCCGTTCTCGTATCTACGTAACTATAAAATGACATACGACTTACGTCACGAAGGAGACTCATAATATATTTCTTGACACCGTCATTCCAAAGTGTCACTTGACTCACTAAGCACGTGTATTCGTCATAATGTAATCCCTGACGAGGGCCCTCAGATAACTCTTCACGTTTTCACAGTTATTGTTGAGATTTGTACCTACGATACAAATGGCCCCAATGACCGCTGAATAAAACTTATTTGCTTGAAATATTAAATTAATATAGAAAATATATTTTTATTCAAAATATATTTGCAAAATTGTAGTATTTTTGTACTTCCATTATCAGTTTAAGCTTTTGAATATTTAAATTTATACAAGTTTAAGTTTAAACCAAGTATTAAAAGTCTTTTCAAAAGTTAAGAAATATTACAGAAAATTATTATATATAACAATTAGTTAATTTCTTCGAACTTAATGGTTAACATGGACTTCTTTTTTTCGTCTTACGTTATTGGAATTTTGATTTTTGGCAGTATCACTACATAATATATATTATAATACAATGTCACGGTATATTTTTCTGTTTCTCTGTTGGCGTACTTTAGCTACTGAATGAATTTCACTAATATATGGAGAGGTTTAGGTGTATAGTTCATCAAGCAATGTGAAAATGGTTGTGGAAAACGTCATGCCGCTACGGAGCTTTAATGGCGTGGACGCGTTAACTAATAACAATGTATTACGAAATTGTGCTTCATAAAAATATCTTTTTATTAAACTGTAGCACGTACCTAGGACTTAGGACGCACCCGAGCGGTGCGAGTCTAAGTCACTAATTACTAGAACATACTATAGTTTAAAAGCTTGTTTGGACACAAAGTGCATGTGGCATGGCAAGTTTTCAAGTCAACACTGTATACAAGTCTGACACTCCCCATCGTTGTGACTGTAATGGACGTTTCGTTCTTTATATTACCCCCCTTTAGCCTGTTGATGTTTACAGCTCGAAGCAACATGTTAGAGTAATGTTTAATTTATAAAGCTGAGGGAGTGAAACAAGAAAGGTAAATTTATTGTTGCGTAATGCAACATGCTTTTATATTAATGACGCGTTCTTACTTCTGAGCAACCAGTTAAAAGGTACTATACGGTTCTTATGATGATAGATCTAATTTAGCGGATTGAATAACGAAATTGTGTTATATAGCT
Organism: Boloria selene; assembly: GCA_905231865.2. Lineage (NCBI taxonomy): Eukaryota > Metazoa > Arthropoda > Insecta > Lepidoptera > Nymphalidae > Boloria > Boloria selene. Next base: position 3,411,052 of record HG993145.1, read on the forward strand.
GACTGAAGTTCTGATGTTTTTTGTCTTTATCTTTAACTTATGATATCTACTGAATTAATCTAAAGTTTGTGCTACTATCTCATAGGAATGCAGCACCGAGATAATAAATATCGTATGTGTGTGGTGCTTTCATGGTTTAAATCTTCAAAATTCATGACGTATGCATTATTTAATTTATACCCTCCTCTATGTAAGTGCCTCGAAGATCGTATATAAATAAACAAATTTCATTAATTCCAGTAACGTGAAGCTTTTGAACGTTGAATTTATCCAAACATTTAATGCTTGAATTCTTAAGCTAGAGATTACGCTGTCCTGGAAAATTCAATATTAGCCCTCCAAAATCAAATTTAAGACAACTCTTATAGATGTTAATATATTAAATGAACGCATATCTTGAAATGGAGAGATCCCTTGAGTGGTACAATCAAAGGGATTAAATTTTTATCTCGCATATACGATTTTATTACCTACGCAATAATGAAAATAAATTCTTCGTGTTTTATAGATTAACTGGAATGTTTTTAGAATAAAAATTACGTTATATAAAATAAAAATATTATTAAAAAAATATCAAAATTTTTTGTAGTTCGAAATCATCATATTCTACGAATATCTCAAAACAAAAGCATACCAAAGTAAATATAGAATTAATAAATCGGGGCTACTTTTGAGGTTAATTAAAAAAGGAATTGTTAATGATTTTGGTAAATAAATAATATGCCGCTAACAATGTAGTCCGAAAAATGGGATAATTACCATAAAATTACTTTGAAATTTAATTCAGAGGGACGCACTTGATACGTTGTGGAAATTGAATTACGTCTAATCAAATGTTGATCCGTTTCTCTTATAATCACTACACTTTATATTATTTTCTTTTTATATATATAAAATTACTTACTATGCTTAAATATGTACGTACTAATGCCATAGATACTAATGTAGACAGGCTGTGGTAGTCTATGAGTAACGCAGTCGCTTGGGAAATCGAGTGAAACGGTTTAAAATCTATATTATAGATTTAATAAATGGTAATTTTTACTGAAAATTACTTTTTTATTGACCAAAAATTAACTCGTTTCTAATTTAAACAGCGAAGTATGAAGGACTTTGATTGTTGGTGGTCTCGTGTCTCGGGAGTTTCGAGAATGTCGAGACTTCCCAAACCCCAGTACAATTTAATTGTTTGCATGGCTTCTTTTTATGGCTTTTATTTGTGCCACTTGAGCTCAGATTACTTCGCCAATGCCACGTGGAATAGAAACGAAAGCGACTAGTCTGTAAAATAAGATTAAGTTTGTAAGTAATCGATTTTATAAATATTTGCAAAAATATGTATTTAAAAATATTTTAAATATTTAATTTATTTTTAATTTAATCAAAAAAATAATAATATTTATAAATAATTGTGAGGTGCAAATACGAGTATCTTAGTACACTAAAGTACTTTTGTGACATTACAACGTTGTTCTTTGAAGCTCTCAATAAGAACGGACCTCCAATTTGATGTTATCTGTTAATTGAAATTAATTCGAGGAAAATTATAATTTTAATTACTTCTAGCATAATGAGGCGTGAACTTGATAGCTTCACGATGTAATTTCAGCTTAATAAGCAGAGAAGTTCTTCAGAGTTTTTTTATTTTTTATTTAATAATCTTCGATCAATGACTGTCTTTTATTCTTTCTTTTTATTTCTGAGAGAAAATGGTATATCCACATACAATATACATGTTAGATACACAACTTACTATACCAAACATCATATTTTTTAACAAAAGAAAATACAAAGCTGTTTAAAAGTTAAATGTACACACTATATAAATCCTAAATTTGAAACCACATCAGTAAATATGTTACAATTACTCTCTAAATGAAACTTCAGAGCTTCACAAAGATGTTGCCATTTTCTTTTCTCGTACTATCTACAGCCTGCAGTTCATCGTTTTGTTCTGTTCCGTACTTTAACATTTAATTACTACAGAGACTGTACTACAATTTATTTCATTTTTATGTTGAAAATATTTCATTTTTAGTTGTGTCTCATAAATATCAATAGTCGGGAAGGATGTATACGTCTTTGCCTTGATTCTGTGCATTATTATACGCTTTACACAATTTTACAGCTTATGGGTTAAGGCATTCACAGCCATGGACTAACTATGTACAAATCCGTCCAGCCATTATAGCTTGATGAAGTAACAACTTAAGTACGTAACATAGTAATTATTATATTATATGTTATGTACTATATAATACATAAAGTATATAAAGATTTAAAAAGTTTCATGTGAAATTTAAATTGTTAATTTCAATACATCCTTATTATGTTAAGTGATTTCTAACAAATTAAAAAATAATAGATTTATGTTATTGTTGACCCTTATGTGTCGAGGGACCACTGAGTAACGAAATAAACGCTTTAGAAACGGGTCCCTCGACGCTATGAAAGGCTATATTAATCTATTTCTTTTAATTTGTATGAGATCATTTTATATTTTAGGAGTGGGATATGAATTTAACGTCATATTTAATGTAAAGTAGAATTCAAACAAAGTCAAGTTTCTACCGTTTATTAGATCTTTTTCATATTGAAGGATAGTAACGAAGACAGTATAAAGATTTCAATGATAACGTACGTTTATATGTACTGTTTGAAATTGTAAATATTATATGTATACTAGCTATTCCCATGGCTCCGCCCGCATTCTAATCACTTTAAAAATACATATTATAGGCAATAAAAAATTTTTGTATTAAAATATAAAAATTAGGTTAAAAAATAAAAAAAAAATCTGCAGTGGGCCACCCTTATCACCTAGGGGAATAAAAAATAGCCTGCCTATTCTCAGACTTACCAAATAAATATATACACAAAAAAAATCATAAAAATCGGTCAAGCCGTTTCGGAGGAGCTCGATATCATAACAAACACTGTGACCTGAGATATTTAAATATTAGATATTGTATGTACATATTATGTAGCTTGCTTTCAATTTTCCTTAATTACCAATAGTATCAATAAACTGATATCAAATTCTGAACTATGCTTAGGTATGTTATTTACATCTAATTTATTTAATTATTTTAATAATTTCGATTGTACATGTGTTTTAGTAATTAAAATGTTACGGGAAGCGTGTAATGGATGTAAAATGTCAAATTGGTTTAAACTAAATTTTTTCATTGTGAAATAATTACTGGTGCGATTAAGCGAAAGTGACACATTTAGTCACGATACATATTTGTTAGTTATTTAAAAATACTTCAAATTTTAAATAATGGGGACAGTTTATTAATGAGGCTTATCACGAACATTTAACAAGCTTTCTTTTTTAATATTTTTATGGCCGGAGCGTATTATTTGCAGGCCAACGATTATTACAGACATTATGGTAGGATTCAATTGTTAAGTATAATTGTACTAGCGACTCTCCCAGCTGTGGTCGTGTTCGTTCCTAGATAAACTTTAACTGTTAGAATTGATTTCTCAAAGACTTATAATATTTTTCTACAGTAAAAGTATCTTATCTAGACAGACCAGATCAACGTGATCTGGATCTGTTAAGTGGTTTTCACGTGATGTAGTGACATACAGACATAAAAACGAAATTTCTAAATATTATTTTAATAAGATTTTCTAAATTAACGCACAGATTTGACTCAGAATTTTATTATAATATGTAAGTATAACAAAATTAAGGCAAATATGATAAATAAGTTAGATAGAGTAAGTAAAAGATAATAGAGCTGATTCAAAAGGTTAAACTGTTAGTGTAAGGGAAGCCTTTTAATTGTTACATCTTAAGAATTAAGATATCAGATCATATAAGGTGTTAAAGAGCATTCAAAAGTGAACGTATTGAGAATGAAAGAAATGAAAGAGAAGTCCATCTTGGTGAGTAGTTACTTTATTCTCACCGGCTTCCTTGCAACTGATATTGCAAGAAGATTTGTACATAATATGTAAACTATTCCGCGTTGCCTCGAGAATTTGTAATCAGCAAATACCTCTGTGTTTATGAGTTAAAAGCAGAATTTGATCTGATCTTAAGACAAAGTAAGTGAAAAATAAACCAAATTATGCTATAGCTAAAACACTAAATGGAAGCTTATTTTATATAGGTCATCCTTAGTCCTTTGATGTTTAAACAACTATCAGATTATGCAACAGAGGTTTACTTTATGAAACCTCTCAAAGGTAACTTGAGGTATCTTATTTTCTACAATAAAGTTAAAAAGTAATCTGATGAATGTTTTTACCTGCTTTATACAAGTTATATATTTGTACCTACTAGCAGACTCTTAAATTTTTCCATAAAAATAGAAATAGCTCGAAAAATTATCGTGTCTTTTAAATTGCGATAAATCACACATTTAAAAAAACGTGAAGATCGGGTTCGGAGTTTATTGCGGACAAACAACGTAACGCGAAATATTATACATAAAGATAATACAGATTAGAGTTGAAAGAAAGTAAGGGTGGTTTGCTTGTTATTAAACAATTTTGAATAGTAAGCGGAAATTTGTTAGCTCTCTAAAAATTTTATTCGAACTCAATCTTTAACATAGTATTCGCGAATTGAATTGAAATCATTTGATGTCAAATGCAGTGTCTCGCCTCGTTTTACAATTCACCGCCTGTGAACTTGATCTGTATTCGATGTGCAGTGTTGGCATAAAAAGTACCTGCGAGTATTGATTCAAACCAGCATTTTTACGTAAATATGATATTGATTTTTTTAAAGGCTAGTTTTTGGCTGCGTCTTTGCTTACGTTATAAATACATTAATACGGAGTCGTCATAGTATGATTAAGTAACAAACGCAATTGCTCACTTATATGTATGATAAGTGGTTTAAAGGAGTGAAATATTTAATTACTTTTTTAATTTCCTAAAGTAGATAAAGTAGTATATATGTTTCTACGTGGGCCAGTAATAAAGACTTGGAAGTATATCAATATTGAACCACTAAGATATATAATAATGTATTTTTTCCCAAGTTGAAAACAAACCAACGCCATACAAATAATCAAAACTGTAAACATATACTTTTCAAAACTTATCTTTATCAAACAGGCGTTCATAACAATACTTCAATATTTTTAAAGCACAAATAAGAATTATATGAAAGTTTATACTTACTCCATAAAATTTCGTTTCTCCTGCATTTTCAACATTTCAGCAGTCTCATTGGGATGCTCATTGAAAATTAATCTTTCCCGATGTGGCAATAAGGGTGGAAAACGCATTTTTGATAGTAGATTTAGCCTTAAAGGCATGAAAGTAACATCAGCTCTATCATTAGGAAATAAGGTACATAATCATAAAATTTTCTACGAGTTATAAATTTTGCCTCTAACTTGATATTAATTACGCAGTCTGCGCCCAGAGTGGCCGCAAATTGTAATATATTGTACCGCTCGTTATATTAACTGCCCATATAAATTAATCTATGACTGTAACATTACGATGAATCTTTAAAGATTTTATAGACGACTAACAAACAATCACGCAAATATTTCGATTTTTTTAACCTTTAACTAAGGCAAAACGTAATATAAGTATAGGTACCTATGATATATAATGTTTATTTGACCTCGGCTTTGTAATAAAAGATTCAATAGCAACCGTCGAAAACATATTAAACTATAAAAAGCTCTCGCTAACCTAGTAAAAGCCAATCCGACATCAAGAGGAATGAATTCAATAATCCTCTGCGGTGACCGTCATTTCGAATATACGGATAAAGCGATGGAAGGGAGGGGTAATATCTGTAAAAATGATGTGTAGATCGGATGTGAAGAACTGTTTTGAGATTCATAGATAAAAGTATATTTTTTCTTTTTTCCCATAATACATTATTTACGCACTACTATCAAGTATATATACATGTATATTTAAATAATTAAGTAAGATGCTCAATTCAAAGAGTATTCAATTTTAAATATAAGTATCAGCATTCACATTCGAACTAGATTCTCAAAGACAGCAGTCGACATTAAAAGCATTTGCTTACTCCTTGAATATTTTAAGATTGTTAATGTATTTGAGGATACTCATGTTTATTTTCTAGATTTAATATAAGTTATGTTCACAACTCTCTTGAAATGTGTTTGTGTGGGCTGTGTATATTTTTCTCATGTTACAAGGAAAAGAAGACTGCGCGTCATTCATATTATATGTGGATATGCGTATTGCTATTCTCGGAGATGGCAAAGTTATTTAACTGTAGTGCACATTTTTGGAAAAGGTTCTTTATTTTGATACAATCTATTTACAGGAGAAATTCATTTAGATGAAAACAAGACTGATAAGAGGGTCCATCGACGTTGTATACTTTATGCAATATTCGTAACTTTAAGCTTCTCTTTTAAAATTTTAATATTAAAAAATGAAGCCAAAAATATACGCATTATGTATGTTACAGGTTCAGTAATATATAAAGTCTTCATAACAAAGTCACGTTTTGCAGTTTATAGCAGCATCGCGTAATACGTCGGTTTAACCCAGTTATCGTATCGGTTGGCATGACGACGAGGTGTGCACAAGCGACTTATCGAACAGGAATCTGGTTATCTTATATTATCATTTTTACTGAAGGCTGTAGATTGGGTTTCTAGGATGAGCATTTCTTAAAGTTCTTAAGGTTTTTCAGTACCTAATGGTATATAATTTAATGCAATAACATATCTTATCAACCCTTTGTAACGTCTTACTGCTGGGCACGGGCCTCCCTTCCATACTAAGGGGATAGTGCGAGTTGGCGGACTTCACATGTCTTTCAAAAACTTGCTAGGTTCTCTCAGACATGCAGGTTTCCTCACAATGTTTTCCTTCACCGTAAGACAAGTATGGTAATCATGTTAGTAAAGATTCGCTCATGAAAATATCAGAGGTGCGAGACACGGATTTGACATATAATATCATATCCAAGCGAGCGCGTTACCACTGGGCTACCACTGTCTTCAATAACATATATCTGTAATAAATTTTCAAGACAACAGTACATTATTTTTATATCACTATAAGTCTTTGGAGGTTTTCGTTTGCTTAACAGCATGATTGATCTAAGAAACTTGAGCTTAGAAAATACTTACTAGATTTGCTCGCGGTTCCGCTTCGTCGTCGTCGATATATAAGCTGATAAAATAACAAAGCAAGATATAATCTTCCATTTTCAGTTTCCCTCTAATCCATTTAGCAGTTGTAGCGCAGAGAACGTATACACTCACTAACAACGTTTCACATTTAATCTTATATCTCAGAGTTATTATCAAACTCCTGCGAAACTTTTTTGTGTACTTTTGGTCGGTCTGAGAATAGGTCGTAGGCTATTTTAATTACGCTAGGTGATAAGGGTGGCACTCTCCAGATAGCTAGCTCTTAGAACTCGGGCAAAGCGGCGGGAATTGCTAGAAATGAAATAAAATATGTGAAAATCCTTTGTTACATGTTTATTTTATAATGGTTAAATAAATTGCTGTAATCAATTAAATATTTGAGCATTTATCAACGTCAAGATATTCGTTTCCATACATATATATTTTATAAAATGTAATCTAAAGTTCTAAACATAAAATAATAAGAGTATAATAAAGTTAACACCATGCTATCGCTGCATGTTAGCGCGTATGGCATTTTAAATTTTCTCCAAGACAAGCAGGTTTACTTACAATGTTTTCTTATAACGTCGTGCACATGATGAATTTTAAAATATACATTTTTCACATAAGGAACCGTGAATTTTATATTATATATGAACAATGGATATATTATATGAAAATGATACTAAAATAATTATGATATTATTTCCTTATATATGAGTAGCTGAAATTATATATTTATAAATACTTTATATTTTAGAATTATGTCTATCTGTGTGTCTCTCCCTCTGTAACTGCATCAGGAGACAACAACTGTACAGAGTTTAACAAATTTTGGAACAATACGGTCAACATATATGATGTTTTTTACTGGGAAAAAATATAATATCTTTGAGAAACATATATCAACCATTAAACATCTAAGACAGTGAAAGAACCCGAGAGTAGTTAGGTTGATATATATACTAGTGAGTCAACCTAGACTGCGTCAGAATATTTTTTTTTTTGTTTGAGTAAATACATCTATAAAGTTTGTTTGTTAGACAAAAAAGTCCTTAAAGATGAGCTTGATATCTTGAAATTGAGCTGGCGCATGAGGGGGTCCCCTTTCCCGTGTAAAATACATCGGAAAAAAAATTAAATATTTTTTTCTTTATTTTCATTGTAAATCGTCAAAAAATATTTTTTTAAAATTTCCCTTTCCCTTGTCTTGTAGGAAATTAAATTATCTACGAAAAATGTATCGTTAATTTTACATACATTTGTATTGTGATTTGTGTATGTATAATATATGCACATGTAAGTGTACCAGCATCTGATGTTAACGACTGCCAATGAAACCCGACAATAGCTAGGATCAGACCGACCTACACGTTATTACCCCATTAAACAATCCTTACATTCGATTGTAGACACTATTACTAATGTGTAAAGTGTATAATCCAAGTTACCTAATTCTCCTGAAACAGCTAATTCTGTAATGTTAATTCACAGTATTCGGTTCTTTGGGCTGTTAACGAAAAAATTACCGCAAATGAGATTTTATTTATGTTGTAATTAACACACGTAGTTTTAAGTTGTACTTATTCAGATATACATTTATTTTTATTTATTTATGTACCACCAGAAAAAGAACATCTATAAAAAGAAAGCTAGACATATACCTACAATTTAGTTAGAGCCCAAGATCACAAAAAAAGTTATTTATATAATTAATTGAAGATGAAATATTTCTGTACCACAACCTAATGATGTAATTCGTAAAATTTATTAAAAAATGACCAATATCTCTAATTGTAAGTTGACGATATTAAAATATTTACGTTATAATACGTTGTTTAGTTCTTTTTAGTAGACAAGACAATTTCAGTTTCTGAGTATCCGAACAATCGTTAAAAACGTTGGAATTCTATAAATAATCGAATCTGTTTTAGGTGGAAATTGGTATTTGGAGTTTTATGTCATTAAAAATTAAACGTCTTTCAAATATAATTTAAATTATTTAATCTGGGTTCCTAGTTTCGTATTCCCCTAAATCCCATAAATATTTATATATGCGAAGCTTTGGATGGATGCTTCTTACTCGATACTTAATACTTCTCAATACTTCTTACACCAGAACGGACCTGGATGAAAATTGATACAGATAGATTACAGCCTATATAATAGCATATAATATCTGCATATAGTTTAACTTTTTGTGCCGAAAAAATGTACGGTTCCCATGGATTTTTTCCATAGATATGTTTGTGGTTCTTTAAACTCTTTGTAAATAAATTATCAATATTAATTTCTCATTAAAGTCAGATACCGTTACTGATTGTTACTATGTTACTACGTATTGTATCTGTTATTAAAAAAATCATCCAAATTTACATATTCGTGTTAGGGCTTTACCTTGTGACGTATATACACTCAAAAAATACACTTTCACACATACACACATATCCTTAGATATAACAGAGTCACCAACACTTACATAGATTGAAATTCTAATACCAAATGCTTGTAAGAACAATATTATGACATTATTTATTAGAATTACACGTACATTAACAAAAAATTTTAAGCCCAACCAATTTTCTTACTGCGCAAAGTTAGTTGCGTTCCGTCTAAATTTTGCGCTCAATATTATAAGTTAACTGGTTGAAACTGTGGAAATAACGTCAGTTTTGTTGCTTAATCAAATTTCGTTCAGTTCGGCCGAGGGGGGAATTTCATTTCTGGAATTAACGTTTCACTATCTTCATTTTACTGACGTTTTAAGATTTGGGGAGATATTTCCACAACTCGCAACTCCGAAGGATTGTCTTGGAAATCCTTTCAAGATTCTTTTGTTTCCCTCTCGATTTTGCGTGCTTTTATTAAAATATGCTTTTTGATGTAACTTGTAAAGACTAGAAACTATCTTTACAGATTTTGTTGCGGATTTATTATGATTTTTGGTTCCCGACGTTTCGACAAAATCCGAAAAGATAGTTTCATTTATAATGTCAAGTATTCGCGCAAACCTAAGAAAGTATTTTGTAAAAACTAGCTTTAAATAACAGTGTTTTTTGTTCTAAATACTTTCCGTTACTCATTTTTCTAATTATAAACATTTTTACAGCTGACAAGGTGCCACCTGGTTTCCCAACGATTTCACCGCCGTCGTCCACTATGGTGGTTGAAGTGGGTCACACCGCGACGTTGCCGTGCCAAGCTAGTGGGAACCCCACGCCTCGGGTTCGCTGGCTTTGGAACTCTCTGCCCCTCGACGTGGCCTCTAACCCAAGATATGCGCTCCTCAATGATAAAATGCATGGTAAGTCCTTTTTTTTTAATAAATCGGGAAAAGCGTATGGACGTACACGTTTGTGTTTTCTAATTTGTAATGATATACGAGTCCTATTGAAATACTTATTTTTATCGACACAGAAGCCGAATCCGTAGTTTTTACAGTTTTTGTCCCTCTGTCCGCGTCGTGTGACCGCGTCACGAGAACACCACTGAACTGATTTCGATGAAATTGATCGTATGATGATAGTTGGTTCCCATACAGGATATGTTTTAGTGCGGGAAATTATCTCGTCTCTGCGAAACTTACACTGCCGTACATAGGGAGTCCGAGAGGAACAACTGACTCGCTAGTTTAATTAGTAATAGAGAAAGCTTAAAATATGTCTTATTTTTAAGGTAATGTACAATATAAGTTAAATAAAATATATGTACATAAGTCACATATCAATAAAATTTTAGAGTTCAAATGAATTTTTATGTACTTAACAAAATTACTACTTAATAATTTTAATCGTAATTTAAATTAATAAATGTATTTCACAAGAAAGAAACGACGATTACATATTCTAGGGACCTTCTCACAAATTGTTACGCATTTTTTACCACAAAAACTTTTTTCCTTTGTAATAAGAATGTGCTTATTAAAAAAACACGCTTGACGCAGACAACCAACATGCTTTGTTAAAGAATTTGGTAAAATACCTTAATAGTAAAAGTAACAAGATAATTTACTCAATAATATATTAATCAATAGAATATTTATAGCCTAAAACATGTCTAAAAGAAATTATTCGCTTTTAGACGTACATTATAATGTTATATTTTTAGTATATAAAGTTATAATAAATTAACTCGCGCTTCATAAAGTGATTTTAATATACTCGTAACATCCATTAATATAATGAGGCCTTTCTCTTCTAAATAATACGCGTATTACATATATTAGCCAACTTCGCGTTCTCTAATAGAATTTGTAATAATATTCAGTATAAATATTTGTCAATTGAAGCTCTCATAATAAAAGCGCCTACTAGTTAGTACTATAAGTAATAACGTTAATTATAGGTGCTTCTAAATAGCCTTGAACACTGAATCGAGCACATTACTAGGCATAACGAATTAATGAGCTTTTTCCACTCAATGAAGTGGAACTCATTTCTAATCTAACGCTAAGTGACAGCTTGCTGCCTCATTGACCGAAATACTAAAAAGTTCTGTTAAATTTTCTTTATTAAATTTCAACTTGTTTCATCGACGCCATCAATTAATTACATTTAATTAGTGTGATGAGGTATAAAAAATGCCGTCGGGACGAATTTAATTTTGGATTCCTAATGAAAGTTAGCTTGCTTTCCTGCCAGCGATGCGATAAGGTGGAGACGGGAATATATTAATTTTATCAATTTTGTAGGAAATGAGCGGAAAACATGCGTAATTCACGCTCTTTATTCCTTAAGCTTTGCAGTGTAAAAGTCTAACACTTATGCCATATTCTTGAACACCATTTATTCTGTTTATTTCGTGACTAAATATCTATACTAATATTATAAAGAGGAAAGATTTGATGGTTTGTTTGCATTGAATAAGCTCCGAAACTACTGAACCGATTTAAAAATTTCTTTCACTGTTGGGAAGCTACACTATCCCCAGGTGACATAAGCTATATTATATTTTCAAAAAAATTAGGGATCCTTACTAAATCTAATCCAAGGTAGCTAAATTTAGGGATGAGCCCGAGCGAAGCAAACGTGAGTCGCTAGTTAATAATATTTCAAAATCTTTTTACTTCTTTTATACACACTTTGGAAACTTGATCCTATACGAAGTAAATCATATCATACTGCGTTACGCTGTAAAATTGCGGGTTGCTGAACTATACATGTCTTTCGAAAAGGACTAAGACAGATACTTTCAGATATGAATTTTTCTCCATTCTCTTTATTCGCAAGGCGTCGAAAAGGATTTATACATCAAAATGACAGAATTTTTAGGCCAGTGTTTTAAGCAACTTCATGGGCTTTTATCGAATACATATAGTACCACTTTAGAATTATTATGACTTCAGTCATATATTAAACTTAATATATGACTGAAGTCACTTTATCATATTCTACTCACTTCTGCTACTACTGCTTAAAAACTTTTAATTTTTTCAACTGAGAAGATATAAAACGTCACGTATTTTTATTAATGTTAGAAAGCATTACATATAATATAGAAACTTTCACTCACTACATAATATAAAACAACGTCTTTCGCCGCGTCTCTCTGTATGTCTGTTCGCGGTAAACTTAAAAACTACTGCACTGATTTTCATGCTGTTTTCACCAATTGATAGTGTTTCTCGGTTTTAGTATATAATTTGCCAAGTTTTTGTAGACATTTGCTGTTTCGCGCAGAATCTAAATCCGCTGTTCAAACATAAATAAATTTAATCGAAGCGAACTCTGGATGTTATACCTTTATATTATTCAATACTTATTTATTTACCAACGGGTATTAAATAATATCAGAAACACCTCCACTAAGGCGTCAATAATCCCCATATTCGTGGGAACAGTAATAAATTCAATTTTAATACTATTATGCACTTCACAAGAGGTAAAAGTAATTTAAATTCAGTTAGAGCAGGCCCACAGAGTTGCCCTGGGCTCTTTTAATCTCATTAATTTTAATTTATTCGAGTGGATTATTTCTTCGGTCTCCAATATTTCATAGAGCTTTATTAATGGCTTGTATTAGATTGAAGAATTCGCGTTACGGCCTATTACTTTAAAAATTCTTAGACGATCAAAGATATATTTGGATTTAATGTTGCCTTAAATTGGATGAATTACGAATCTTATCAATAAATTAGAAAGATTGACAAATCGTTCTTGTCTTTCCCGAAGCCATCGTGATCAGGTGGTATCTGTAATTCCATTACAAGGGTTATTATTTTGGAGTTAAATAAGAAAATCGTGATAAGATACGTAATATTTTGGTAAGCCTTCTTGTTTTGTTGACGACTCTGAGAATAGATTGGCGTTCACTTATTTTTGAAATGCTTTATCTAAATCGAAACTGAACAAACATTTGTATTATCGTCTTAGTAAGTCGTGGAACGTAATTCTAATCTGTTATATTCATTTCATTTATAAAACTGAATATATTTTTATTGTAAATATAAATTTTCCGTTATTAGTTCGTATCATGAAAAAGCTTATTGGCTTAATATTAATTAAAATTCATATTCGTAGTTAAATTTTCATACGTTTTTATTACTACATCGAGCTTTAATAACGCTAATATAGTTTTTACAGAGTTGTGTGATATTTAAAATATTTTTGAATAATATGTTTTCTATTGAAGACAAAAAACGTGAAATTCTTTCCATTTTTTTTCAGCTATTTAAGAAGGACGCCATTTTATATTAACTCGTACAAGCTATATTAAAGAGCAAACCCATAAATTTACTATATTTAAATAATATTTGTTTAATAACGTCATGGCTATGCTTTACCCGAGTTATTAAATTAAACTCATAACGACTAGGAATTAAGCGCTTAACCAGGGCCCTTGGACACAATAACCGCTATAACACTTTTATAGGGAATTATTATTTTATCGTCTGTTATTGCGCGCCGCGTGTAAATTATATGCGGAACAAAGACAGAGGTTTTACGATCTTCACATGGCAAAATTAACAACTAAACTTGGCCGGCAATAATGCGGGACGTTGATATAGTACGGATAACTTAATGGAAGAGCCAACGGTGAATATTATAAAGGTGGTTTGTTCAATGTGAATAAATTATTCACTTTTGTTAAAGGTGCTGAACAGAATTAAATTTACATTATAAATATAATATGTTTTATGATCTTGAAGAGCATTAAAATAATGAGAAAGTCAACAAATGGTAATAATTTTCAAAATATGATACGCGTCTTTAAATATTTTTACTGCTATTAATATTATTTATTCAATTGTAAGTTTTTGTTAAACACAGTTTCATAATTATTATTTAATATTTTGTATAATTTACTACTACAATTTCAAAGGTAACTTTATATACCTATTAGAAATGTTCATCATATATATAAAAGGTCAAATAAATAAGTTTAAATCATATCCAGCTTGGCTAACATGTTTTATTCGCCCCAGATCTGGGTAGATGTACAGTCGTGATTGCGGCCTACGAAGGGAGATTACAATTCATTTGCATACAAATGCCGGGTCCCTCCAAGTTTGAATGAAACGGTATGGTCGACTGTTGTTCTAGCAAAAAGCAGGTCTTAACTCGTACAACAATAACTGTGGGAAGGGCGTGGTCACGCTTGATTGAGATCGTATGTCCTCGGGCACGCCCCGTGTCGCTTCCAGAACGGACGGTTTTTCTAAGTCTTTGTAAAGTTTACTTCAAGCTCACACTGGACAGTAAAGCTGAGGTTTTCGTCGACTTTAGAGTTGTTATGGGATGTTTTGATTTAATTACTCTAAGAAAGTTAAGAGAAATGTAAATTAAGATTTTGTACGCATGTAATGTTTTATCGCATTGTTAACTGGTTAACTGTAGTTAGTAAAATTATGTGTCTAATATTATTTTGATTTATCGACTAATTGATTGATCTCAGAAGTAAGGGATTACAAAAACAAAAAAAAATAGCTTTAAATACTAGGTACATGCCAAATCATTTTATTGCACTATTATACTTCCAAATTAAGGAAGTAATTACACCTATTAGATCCTACAAATCGGCCTCAGTCACGCGTCCACAAAGAAAGATGACAGTTTCACGTGAAAAAAAATGGGAGCCATAATCGCAAACATGTCAGGGCCGGTCCAAATCGCAGGCGCTACCCCGGAGGGTTTGCCAGTAATCAAATAAAACAACTGTGTTACGTGGCGGGACCCGGGGATTACCTACAGTAAGCCACAGGATGTGGCAAACTAAAATAAAAGCACCACGCATTCGCCTGTATTTTATTTATCGTAAATGCCCAAATGGCTTCCACGATTTAACCATTTGTCACATTTGTCGCACCAAGGTGATTCCCCTTCGGTTTATAAAGAAGAATTATTTCACACACACCCGATTCACACGATTTATTCTGATTAAATTTATATTTATGTATGTAAGTTAGTAATGTGTATATTAATTTTTGAGTGAAGTTAGTTATACATTTTTATGGACATTAATTTTATGGGTAAAATGCTAAAATAATAAATTAATTCGCATGGACCTATTATTATAAGAGAAGTCGTAGACATAATTTTCGATAGCAAACACGCAATTATTCTTAAAAGTTAAATGAATGTAGCTCTTTACGTGTAGAATTGGGTACAGTATTAGAAGTCCGCCAAAAAAGAGAATATTTTTTATGCGTCCTGTAAAGGCAATCGCAGCTTTTATTTTTGACATAGCAGTTCGTAAGCGAAGCGCTCTTGACCCACAAACAAACCGAGCCAATTGTATCCATTGGCTTGCCTTCTTTTTATTTCAGAATTTTTGTCTGTTTTAAATTCAGAATTTCACTACTACCCTGTTTTTCTGAAACACCTTTTTGAAAGAACTAAACGAAATTGTACAGCTAAAAATAATGGAAATATTTTAGAGTGTGTATAAATAAGTACTTTCTTAGAATTTCAATGAAACGAAATATTTATATGATATTGTTAAATCCTATTTTTGCGTTTCAATCCTTAGACAATTGTTTCTCGAGATACATCTGAAGTAGACGAGATTATACTCAAATAAAACAAAATCCTACATTGCTAAACAAAAATCTTTTTCTGCTCCACTTCACGTCTTATAGTACATATAATATTCAAGGGTAGTCATATTATTCGCGCATTACTTTTCAATTCATCATCCCTCGCTGAGAATTGATACCCATAAATTTTTCCGTCTGCGCCCTGAGACGTCTTCAGGCTGAAGTTCCACATATTTCATAGCAACAACGAAATAAGGTAGCGCAATTACGAATGAAGTTTTTTAAATGTGCGAGAGAAGTTTAAGTCCACTTTAGCAGATTTAAGCAAGAAAATATGTTTTGTATAATCCCATACAGATAATTAAAATGATCTATCATACATTTTGTTATATTTTGCGAATAAAGCTCAGGCTAATATATTATTATCATCAATCATAGTCAAAATTTATATAAAAGATTCTCACAAAGCTTTTACAAATAAGAATAAATAATATATCATGCAGTGCGAATCATTTCCAACATGGTTACCTCTTATCTTACGGTGAAGAAAACCTGAATGTCTGAGAGAATCTAGCAAGTTTTACCCAGCAGTGGGACGTTAAAAAAGTCCTGAAAAGTTGTCAATACCATTATTATATTTCCTGCAAGATATTTTGCGCTTATTGGACAACATACCTAAATTTATTCGGTCGCGCCAAGAGACTACCATATTTTTGCAACACCTTCGCAATATTAACTTGAGATGAAATAGTGTGTAAAACTACATTTGATAAAATGTGAGCTTATATAAGTGGCTCTATTGTGTAAATGAAGAATAAATGGTGAAATGCGTAAAATTTCAAAATAAATTAAATATTATGTTTAAAAATATTACAATTTTAAATTATACGTGAAGATTATAGAAGTAAAAAGAATAAAGTCTATAGTACAATTCTATCAATTGGTTGGTGCTTTATAAATGCGTTTTAATCAATTCAAAGAGTATCGTATCTATTCTTAATAAAAGGTGACCAGTACAATATTGAACTAAAAAATAGTATATTTTAAATCAGGCAGTGGTAGCCCAGGGGTAACGCGCTCGCTTGGATAACCGAGTGATGCGGGTTCAAATCCGGTTCTCGCACTTCTGCTATTTTCAAGTGCGAATCAATCCTAGCATGATTACCACTTGTCTTACAGTGAAAGAAAATATCATGAGGAAACCTGCATGTCTGAAGAAAAACCTAACAAGTTTTAGAAAGTCCTCCAACACGCACTAGGCCAGCGCGGTGGACTATGGCCTGATCCTTCTCGTACTGAGGGAGGCCCGTGCCCAGCAGTGGGACGTTAAGACGTTATGGGACGCTGTAGATAGATTTTAAATCATATTTATATTTGTTAAAAAAATATAAATTTAGCCTTGAAGGTAGCTGTGTATATCTCGAATTCACTTAATTAAAAGGACTCGTATTCTCACATCACCTTCTATTAGTTGTGCGCTATGATATACATATTTTTATATATTACACATACGTGTATATATACACGTACATACTTGAACCTAATTGATAAATGCGATTTATAATGCGCGAGATATAGTATGGATGAACTATGATAGTAATTCGGAGATAATGATATTACAATATAAAATAAATACGTAACAACCAGCTTATATATTGATACATTGTTGTAATTATGTTTCTATTTGATGAAATTCTCTCAGTGGCATAATACCGTATATAGGTAGGTATGTACTCGTTTATGTAATATGCCAAATGTACTGCCAACCGCAACTCGAGTAGTTTACTTCCTTTACACAGTACAAACGATGTACAAGGTACTTACTTAGGGCGTCTAGTATGGTCACTACTCACTACCTCAATATGTAAACTTAACTAAAAGCCATAAAACTTGTTACTTAGCTCAGCTGTTACTTTTTGCTTTTAATTGCTACCGGTGACAACTTCTTCTCGAACCTTACGTATCCGTAAATAAAGCGTAAATTAAGTACAATGTGTTCCCATATAATTATTAGGTCCAATAATCATTAACGGCTTTACCAAATTAGTAGTATTTGTCGTTCATTATTTCAAATAAATAGGTAACGTATTATTATTTTCACACGTAAATGACTCACATCATGACATACCCATATAATTTCCGAAACTACAAACACAATGAAAAATGACCGAATGTGGCGTAATCCCTGAGTATACATCCCCTACATTGACAAAATGCGTCAACAGGCGGCGGGTGGTATAATTAAAAGAAAAATAAGAGCTATTCATAAACGTCCACCGGAATAGCCGGGTCGCAGTGGCATTATACTCCACCAGTTAAGCTAGATCTCTCTCGGTTCCCTACGTGTACACAAATACAAAGTAAGATGCTCAACACAGTGGATTTCCATGGGTCAAGATTATATAGTCGGAGATGCTTTACCACGGAGGTCCGTTTAATCTAGCTCTTAGGTCGGCACAGGAGGCGAGGTTTACTTTACGCCAACGCGGTTGATTAAGTGGTTACACTGATCTCACGGGGACACTTATGAGGCTAGTAACTCCTAATGAATGACATGAATGATTGTCGCGTGTACTGATTTATGTTGGCCGAGCGCAATCTTACGCACGACGACTTTGAGCATTACTCGCGTTAGGGATCGCACTAAATCCTTAATGAAACGTATGTTATTATGGTCCTACAATGGTATATTATTATTACAGTTTCCTGTTGGAAATGTACAATTTATTAGTGTTATTACTTTCTTGTAATAAGCCTTTTCTTCATATAAACAACTCTAAATTAAAAAATAAGAAAGTCTCATCCCAACATCGTATAAGATATAGTCAGGAAAAGAGACAGTTTCATCTAACAAAGTAACAATTAATAATTTATAAAGATCATGAAGAAATCGGATAGTTTGTGACGTTATCTCGCCAATCTGGTGAAAACCTTCCAAACTGTCAAAATCGTTGAAAAAGTCAGTGTTCAGAATTCCAAAACTCTTAACGTCCGATCACCGTAATTACATTCCCTTTGTACGAAGCGGGAGCACGTTGTTTACAACTCGATACTTTTTTCTCTTTGACAGTTCGCAATTTGTGTAAGTTTGGCGCACGTCCGGCCCATCGATAAGCGCATACTAAATCGACCGGGTGAAAACTATACGTGCTTCACACTTATTCAATTGTGCCAGCTCTTAACTTTGACTATGCATCTGTGTCTCGCGGGGAAATTGAGAATTTCCTTCTTTATTATATAAGGCTGTCGTTGTAATTGTTCGTGTTAAAAAGGGTTCTTAAAAAGGTTCTGTTCATCTGGTAATATAAAATTAATAATTTACATAACATGGTATCATATATAAGAATATATGATACCATGTTATGTAAATTATATATAAGAATTTAATTTGAATTTTTTAACATAATTTTCGTGTAATGTACATTATACCTAAGGAAGCCTACCTTTTCAAAGTAGGTTCTACATAATGTTATCGAAATAAGTTCGATTTTTTATTTCTTTTCGTATTAGAATTTTGTGTTTATTCTAGTAAATTGTAATATTTTTTTTTCAAAATACAACAAATTGGTATGTAGCTTTTAAAACTTAGTACTTATTTTTTACGCAAGTGGTATTCGTTTATTTATGTTCGTTTCATTATACATCATTTTTAAATACATATTTTTATACGACATATAGCAAGGCAAGTTAAATATAGGTCATAATTATTGAAGAATAATAATTACACTTTAGTAATTTGAGACAATACAGTTACTCTATTTAAAGAAGGTAATACTCAAACAAAGAAAGCCTCGAGACAAAATTCTATTTGCTTTTGTTCCGATGGAAATGTCTAACGACTACTAATGTTGATTAGTACTAAGAAATGGATTTTATTCAACAATTGCGATATTTCAGCAAAAACGTAAAATGATTCTAAGTCGACTTCCGTTCTAAAATCATAAAATCTTTAAATAATAGTTAGCTTTATATAGTTAAGTCGGTTTAAACGGTCACGCGAACTTCATTGAATTCGCAGTAATGTATAATGTACATAGCAATATTATACTATTTATATCGCATAGTCGCGGTGTTATTCAAATATCATTTCCTTACGATGGCCGTTTACTAGCACATAAGTTTGAAACTTTAATGCCGTATGGAAAACTTAACTCGAATATAAGTGCAATTGTTAAAAGTTTGAGGTAATTTCTTACTTCTTGAATGGAGACTTGTAACTTTGTTTTGAATTTCTTTTTATTTGTTTCGTTCTCATAATAAAACCATGAGAAAAAATCTTTACAATCTGGAAAAAAAACCTGTATTTTTATTATTTCTACTTATAAATATATGTATTAAAGAAAAGATACAAGTGTAGTAAGCGTACGAAAATGATCTATAGTTAAAAAATAATAAAAATGCTATGTAATTAAACGAGCAATCATCAACACTAAAACGTGTTAAAACAAACCAGTTAATTAAATGCATTACTCTTTAAGTAACTCCAGGAGCAGGTCACGTGTTAGCATAACACTCAATTGGTCAATACATTTTCTACATAGTTACACAAGTATTTAAAATAACAAAGTAAAATTTATTTTAACGATGGTCAGTCCCTCACGTGACTATTGTTATTGTAAAACATTGAAAACGTCGGGAACCAAAAATTAATTAAATATGCGAAAAAAATGAAATATGGTTTTATTTACGATATACGGCGTAAGATAAAATACATTAAACAGTTTTTATAATTTTCTAATAAAATAAAAGTAGCCTAAGTTACTTCTTATACCATTACCTATCTGCGAGTGTTAGTCCCGTCAAAATCGGTCCAGCCGTTTCAGAGATTATCCGGAAAAACCGACAGACAGACAGAATAATAAAATAAAATTGATTGTATGAAATCTATTAAAGTATTATACTTACTTTTGTTCAGAACTTGGAAAACTAATTGAACTATGTTGATTGAAACGGATACTGTTAATAGATTAGCAGTTTCCGTACCTTGTTAGTCCATCATCGTGACCTGCATACTCAAGGAGCATGTACACTCAGAACTTGCTTCTTTACACTTTGAAACAAAAATGTTTAGTTATCTCAAGTATACTACAATGATGTCTTTATTTGCAGGCACCCTGCAGATTGTGAAGAGCGAGGAGGAAGATCAAGGGAAGTTTGAGTGTGTCGCCGAAAACGCCATCGGCACTGAGTTCTCCAAGCCAACTTCTTTGTATGTTAAAGGTAAGTTACTGTAAGAACTTTTCTTCATTAAATTGTTTTGTTACTGTGAATAAATGAAATAGATTTCATAGAAAGCTCAATTAACTTGATAGAACAAGGAGTTTTATTATTTAATAAATACATCTCAGAACATAATAAACTATTGCAAGACTCTTAAAATTATATTCAATAGGACTTGAGAATAATTGCTTGCGTAAAGAGAAGAGAATTTTTGATATTTGTTCATCCGTCTTTCCGTCGTGAAATTTCTTAGATTATATTTTTCGTCGACTTCAAAATTTTAGTGGGTTGTTACATGCTATTTACACCATCTAAAACATCAATATTAAAAAAGTGCTGCGAAAAGTTCTATTCGCATCGCCCTGCTGGTCGTAAACTTGGTATGGCGTGGTTTACCAAAGCGCCTATAGTAATTTATATTTATTGAACCAAAGATAAGCCCACTCTATATATCATCTAACGTAATTGTTATGTATTTCACATTCATAGTGTTTCACACCGGCAATTTTTGTTTCATTTTTATCTCTCTTCAAGCTTGTGGTTTCCTGTTCATTTATTTTGTTTTAATTGAAATTTGTAAATGGGTTAAGATGTAACACAATGTGCCAGACTTCTTTTTGTGTTTAATTTTTCGAATAACTACCTTCTTTGAATGAAACTGGCTAATTAATACCCAAAGTTTTTCTATTTCTATTTATTCGTCCACATTTTAAGTATATCCTATGTAAACTTCGAGCGCAGCGCAGCCAATGTTTAACACACTCAAAATAAAATCAGAGGGAGTAAGTATAAGCGCCTATAAATAATCTCATAGATTTGAGGCAAAGCGTTCGTCAAGTTTACTTTAGTCCATAACACGCAATTTGAAACGGGGGCACCCAGTTGGCCGCAAACACTCATATGTTTACAACCACCGCTGTTACAGCGCTGTTCAAAATTACATATGGGGGTCGTTATTTTGCACTGCAGCGCTTTATTATCAGGGAAAGTAGGCTGCGGTGAGAATAATATTCGCAGTATATTCGCACGAGATAGCGTCGGTACGCTAACTATCTCGCTTCAGATTGCCGTGACTGATTGCGCCTAAGTGCTAACAATTTATAAGGACCTAGATGGTCGTTTTTTATTTATTTGGACTTTACTCGTCAAATGTTTGTTCAATGTCATTGATATTTTGATATGCAATTGCTATTAATTATTATTAATTTTTTTTGTTTAATTTTTGTTAAGTTATCAAACGCAGCATCATCTTTTTGGCACACGTTTCGATGACATACTACATCTTTTGAGAAATGTGACGATAAAAGTATTGTACCTACCAATCATGTACAGACCCATTATTTTAATTAATTTGTTTATTTACTTAAAACATTACTTTAGCATATAGTGACTGATAATTATAATGTATTCAGCCCTTATTAACTTCCCATTGCTGGGCTTTTGGCTTTCCATCAACACGAGGGGGATCAGGCCTCGTGCGCGTTGATAGTTCTCTCAGACATGCCGGTTTCCTCACGATGTTTTCCTTTCACATGATAATATCAGAGGTGCAAGACCCAGATTTGAACCCGCATCACTCGGTTATCCAAGCGAGCGCGTCACCACTGGGCATTTACACAATATTGTTTTATAATAATAATAAATATAACAATAATATAGAGTAAATGCCACGAATACGTTTTACAAAGTGCACTTGTCGAGTCCACTCCATGTAATTGTTTGGGACGTTCGAATTAAAAGCGTCCAACGGGAACAATAACTTCCCTTAGTTAATGTTCTGATTGCAAACTTTTTTTTGTGAAAATTTGAAGAATCAAGCTGAATATATAAATTGACTATTTTTAAATAAGTGCATCCCTTCAGAATTTATTTACGTTTTATAGTACAGTGGTTATTTAAATTCATCTAATTTTTTTAATTACACAAATGATACGACTACAAGACTAAAGACTAGAGGCAAACTTTTTCCTACATATAATAACGGACGTGGGTTAATATTTAAGCCTTTTTATTTTGCACTGTAGTTTCTACAAATAAAATACAACAGACGTTAAATACTGTTTAAAGCATTAAAGTATTATTTTTTAAATATGCATAAAGAGAGAGATAATCATCGAACCTACGAATTATAAACGCCAAATGAGAACGTGACATTGCAATCGCAGCAGCAGCTTTGTTCGTCGGTAAATTGAAATGTATTGTCAGATTTTAACGATGAACGAAATTGAGGGAAAGTTTATTTAGGTTCGTCGAAACACTTAGTTAAGTTTAAAATAACGTAATTTATTAACTTTTGTCAGCTCAAAAATGAATGATTAAAAGATAAATGAATAATTAAGAGATCAAAAATAAATGTATTTATATAATTACTTATTTATATATTTCTTTCTTGTCCTTCGTTGTTTGTTGCAAATGAAAAAATAAATCTTTTAACGCTTAAACCATTCATGTTTCGATGTTTTCGATGTTTGACACAAGAATACATCTAGATTCTAAAGGATGCATGCACACAAAAGCTTTTGGCAATTTTTCGTTCTGCTGCTTGCCTTTTACGATAAACTTTAAATAAAGGCATGACACTTTTATGGCGAAAAAAGAGAAATTTTACACTTTACATATTTTACATTTACGAGTATACGTACCTACATATATTTTGTATATCGATACCTTAATTCGCAAATCGGCTAACTCCGTTAACGTGAACTTTTTAAGGGGCCACTAAAATCGTTATTATTTCAATAATGAGTGTTACAAACTCGTACAACATGATATTTTTAGATTAATTAAGAATATTACGTTAATTATTAACAAAATATTGTTCCGAATTTATAATAAGTATTATTGTATTTCTTGATTTTGGTAGCCTTTGAAAAAAATATTGAAAAGGAGTTGAAGTATCGTTATGTATCAAGAAATACATTATATATTTTTGGAAAAATTAAGATATTTCGGGAATGTTTTAGTCGTAATATAATTATTATATAATTTTTCATATATATAACCTTGTTATTCTAAAATATTAGACTAAAACTGTAAGTTTTTGTAGTTGTTTATTCCGTCATTAATATTGTAGGTAATATTCTATTTCATTAAACTAAATACAGTAAAATATTATATTAAAAATCAGGTGTATATAGCTCTTCCACGTTTTAGTTATGTAAACAAGAGCGAGTACTCGTTTTGCAATCTACATAAAAGCCCCTGGCTGGTGACTTGAAGTGAATAACGAAATAGGGAAACTTAAAACGATGGAGTCTTATTGAATTAGTCCGTAACTTGACAGAAGGGACTCGGATTATTCAACTTCAAAATGGTATGCCTCCGCGCCTCCATTGAAAGTCCTGACTTAAGTTTGTTTATCACCTAGTTCTCATCAGAGGCTTCGCCCAATATTAAAACAACAGAATAATCTTAACATAACAAAACTAATACAATAATATTTCTATATAACTCAAAGATATCAAAATTCTGTTATCTAAGTATAAACAGTATTATAAACAAGCAATATTATAATAGGTTTTACTTATTGCTGTTTTTGTGTATACTTATAATAATAACATGTTATGTCGTTACATGTTATTTTTCTGAGTATGTTTTAGAGACTGGTAGAGAGTTAGAGATTTGATTTGATTTGATTTAATATTTTATGTTCCATTCGTTTCCAACATGATTATCGTTTGTCTTGCGGTGATAGAAAATATGGAATAAAGACATTTGCGGGTTTTAGAGAACAAGTTTTCCAAATACATGTATCCACGCCTATCCCCATTAGTCAGCGTCGTGGTCTATGGTCTAACTATGAGGGTTATATTTAGGGGGCTCCGTGGTCGCAATGGTAAGGGCTGAATACTATGCTTGAAACTAGTTTATCGTATTAATAATGAAAGCAAAAATGTATTTCACCAATGTTAATTCTACCAATCTATAAAAATTATAACTCCATTGCGCCTTTACAAAGACGTATAAAATTGTACATTTTAAATTTACTTTATGCGAATATAAAAGCACTTACTGCTGAAAACTTTACTAGCTTCACTTATAACTTTGTAATCAAATCTTGGAAGTCGATTTGAACCTACTTCTTACTAGTTTTATTCATTTTATACTTGGAAATATGTAAAATCTGGATGGCAGAACAATAATTTGATAACATTGAACTGATTTAATTTAGGAGCTAGAGCACCAAAAGTAGAGCAGTCACCACACTAAAATATGAAAAATATAATTATAAAGCATGTATCGTTAGAATTGATTGATGTATTCATTAAAATTTAATTAAAGACTAGTTAAAAACTTACGACAATATAAAATTTTCTTGTGAACGATAACAGTACAACAAATGTGTACATTTACATATTATTTATCTCTTTAACAAAAACACCTCCTCTGGCACCACTCTATTAAAAGAAATTATATCATCCTACATAAAAACGTCACGAAAAATGTCTTAAAAATACATTGAACGGAACAAGGAAATTTTTCAATTACTAAATCATTAGACAGGGATAATTTATAAAAATAAAGTCCCGCAGATCTTTCATGCCTCTTAGACGTTCGTAATGTTAATTGTAATTTTGCTTTTTTTACTTAACGAAGTGTGCCTTTAATTTAATCTGAGGGCTGATTTTTAATCATCAAGTAATTGTGTCCATTAAATTTATAACTTGACTAAATGAAAAAGTAAAACGATTGAAATATTTTATTCATAATATTGTAATAATTTTAATTTGTTTACATTGTATTTCATTGTACAAGAACTAGTATATATTGCTTTTTTATAGTTTTTCCTATATTTATATTTAACTAGCGACTCGCCCTCGCATTTAGCACAGGCAAAGCCGCGGGTTCCGCTAGTAATGCATATAAACCTTCCTCTTGAATCAATCTAACTATTAAAAAAACCGCATCAAAATCCGTTGCGTAGTTTTAAAGATTTAAGCATACATAGGGATATAGGGACAGAGGAAGCGACTTTGTTTTATACTATGTAGTGATGATGAAAATTAAAATGGAACTAATCTCACTTAAATGGAAGTAATATAGTTAAGTTAATAAAGTAAATTAGATTACTTAGTCTATGGTTATGAACAATGTTGCATCTGCTATGTCTTCTATTGACTTGCTATGCTAAATTCCAAGTAGGTCATAAGACTAAGTAAAGAATTGTAGGAAAGACTATCTACTATTTTTCCTTCTACTGCAATGCGCATGTCCAAGGCAGTACCTACTTCTTATTGCATTATGAGATAACTTAGTACTACATTATACTATATTAGGTATTCAACCCTTTTTAATGTCTCACTGGACATGAACCTCTCTTTAATAGTGTCTCCAATAATCTGGCGGATTTCAGTCCAACACGTTGGACAAGTGCAGGTTCGAAGACTTTACCTGTCTTTCAAAAACTTGCCAGCATTATATAATGTAAAGACAGATAAATGCCTCCAGTTTCTATTTGATTCTACTTATTACTAACAAACTCTTGATCACTTTTACTTCCATTTTGAGTTAGTTTTGAGTACATTACATTTTAAATAAAAGCAAATCTTATGTATGTATAACGATATCATCTTATCTTTACCATTTTACATTTTATAAGTTATTTTCAAGGTATTCTCGAGAATAATAGCAGGCTCTGTATTTATAAAATGTGATATTGGTCTGTGAATTCTCAGAAGACAAACTGCATTTCTCAAAATATTAAAATTTTTCACATTATTTTGTCCGCTCGAGCTTTATTTCTTTTACACCGTTATACCTCTAGAGAGTCAGATTATTGAATTATTCAGTTATTTATATCTAGACTTATCAAATTGAACTGAAGATCTTTTGATTTAGAAATGGCCATTTCTTAAGACGTTACAAACATAGTTTATCACATTTTTTTAATATCCATAAGTTTTTTTTGAAATTCACATTATATTTTATTTAACTTTGTTTTTACTACTATTTACCAGTTTTTCACCACCTAAATAAGGTCATGGCGTTTTTGGTGATATCTGATTCTCAACATCTTTCTGAACAAGTGATATCGTACTTCTAACTTTTTCTCCTATCAGTAACAGTAGTACTATGCCCTATGTATTATATGCACCTTAATAAGTAAATAGTTTTAGATTATCTGAATAATAAAATATACGAGTTGTAAGACTCGACTCTCATGAAAAATTTGGACGTTATTATGCTAGTACTACATAATCCCAAAAGACGTTTGAAAACTTCTACTTGTTAGGATTTTCGAGTTGTAGTAAATTTTTATGGTTTGATATTTTTTATAATGTGAAGTACCTAGGTACTTCAAATGAGAGCTGAATATAAAATTTAGTATATCTAGACATGTTATAATAAAATCTGTACGTTTAATATTTTTTGGAAAATCTTATTGAAACAGTAATTATTATCGATACAGATATCAAAATACAAAAATACTGGACAGATTTTGAAGGAATTTGGTACTTACTTACAGTAGTCTCTCCCGTGACCATGATTGCGTAAAGCATTCGAAACGTCGGGAACAAAAAATCGAAATAAATCCGCGACAAAATTCGAAAAGATAGTTTCATTTATAATGTGGGAAAATATTTCATTTCTGGGAAATCTATACAAACAGGTAAAATGCTTCTAGGGACGAAGCCGAGTGAAGCAAGGATGAGACTTTAGTTAATAACATAAAATTCAACACTTTATTCATAGACAACAAACGCTGAAACAATGAATAGACACTTGCAAAGTCATTATTCACGATTCGTTTGTCTTTCCGTAGTTTGGTCAGTCGCCAGAACACCGCTCATAGTGTTGTTATTGATGGCTATTGACATTACGAGTTTGACAACTAGGCCTGAGTACACATAGAGAGAGAGGCTTTGACGACGGACTTTGGCAAATCTTCGCAATAATAAATAAGATTATCCATCTAGTCGGTACCAGTTTTGAAGATTTGGGAGACTTATTACGAGTTAACTTGAAAATGGGTTTATGATATTTTTTGTCCGAAAACCGAATAATATTTGATTACGAGACGGATAAAGCCGTTGTCTACCATCCTGGCCAAGTGCGGTTTGTTAGCGGATTTCATTTCTTTCGATGTTAGGTTTTCTCTTAATGGTTTCCGTTACCGTAACATAAGTGGTAATCATGTTGAAAATGATTCATATGAATATATTAGACAGATAATAGGGATTTGAACCAGCATCACTCGGTTTCCCAAACGAGCATTTTGCTACTCGGCTACTACCGCCTCCCCTACCACCCCTACCAATAAAATAAAAGCATTTGAAATAAACTATTATACTAAATAGATGTAGCCGAGAAAGTGTTTCGCTAGCTACCACCTACATATATCAACGCGATTCAAAATGCAGTAAGCAGGTATTATCTCTTGTGTTATCTCATTACCATTTCAGGCACGGCCTAAACACGAATTTCTCGCTACTAAATATGAATAAAATACGGAAGGCGTACGAATATAAAAGGGTATACGGATTTATGAAACCAAGGAAGATCGGGTTAATAAAGTATGAAACAGTTTTTTGTGGAAATATTATGGTTTTATTAACGCTTCGAATAACTTCTTTATTATGAAGTGTTCTATAAAAAATATGGTAGGAACTATGGAGTAAGTACTAAAACAACGGCAAATTACTATTTAATTTATTAAACAGAATATTTTAATGCATTTTCGTGCCCCAAGTAAAGCTATGAAGTATCAAATAATTAGGCGAGCACGAACAGTTTGACGAATTAATTATTATTAATAAACCGTTGTCTTGCCCCGTAATAAGAGAAACTCCATATGTATTTCACGAATTCATAAAATTAAGTGTAACATCACAAAGCAAAAACTTTAAACATTCTCGCCTAAAGCTATAACTAATTAACGAAATAACTACCCTCTGCGCAGAATTACCCAGATTTACTAATATTTGCCCTCTTGAGGAAAGTTTATTTAAGGTAAAACTGTTTGCATTTCACTGGAAGCCGGCCGAGTCGAAGACTGACTTCTGTTATTTATTCATTTATATTACGACGATACAAAGAGATAGCAATACAACTTTGCTCTGATATTCTTTTTGAGAGCCTAAGGTCAAGCTTTTCCTTTATTTTTACTCTATAAAATTTACTCTTAAGAGTATATTTTTAAATATTAGGTTGAACATAACCGATTTTACTAACTAACTTACTATTAAATTAAATGAATTTAATAGTAAATGTGTTATAGTCGTCAGTATCGTACAATGTAGACAAATCATGTAAAAGTCTTAAATTTCAATTATAAATTATTATACTTTTATATTTTAAAAACTGTCAAATTGATAGACACGGAGTTTTTATTCCTTAAAGAACAATCTTTTTCACTGTCACGAGTCCCATAAAATAATCTACGAAAAAAAACAATTGCACCGGCCCCTAATTATTCCGCTTTTAATACGGAAAATGGCATCTCCGGAACATTTCTCGTCTGGACTCATTTTAATTAAAAGCGAAAACAAAGTAGCGGAACGCGCCGGAAACGTTTGTACAAAAGAATAATTTTCCTCAAAACGATGGTGTAAATATAAGAGCGATTTGTTATAAAATTAAGACAAATTAATTGTATCAAAAATCACTCAAGCTATTGCATATTAAATAAATGAAGTTAATAATATTAATATGTGTACATTGAACGAAAAGGAATTAGCTAGTTTTTAGAATGTAACCTCACTACATCAATGACTATATCTTTTATCTTAACATGTGTGTTACTAGATCACTACATAATTATTTACAATAAAAGTTTTTCTGTGTATTTGATTTAAGTTGCAACTGATTATGATTTTGTAAATAGTTTAAACTGCCTCTTATGTTTAAAGGTGCTTCTAACTGCAAATAAGTTGTTAATAAGGTGTATTCTTAGACTCAACTTTTGAAGTTTAATTTATTCGGAAGCTTGTTTGATAAAAGTTCTTGGAATACATCTTTTGACCTCGAGTTCTAGAATTCTTAATAACAACACAGGTATAGGACCTACGATCGGACCTACGTGATCTCGTCGTATTAAAATAATAAATAATAGTATAATAGTCATGCACAAGTGTTACTGTCAATTGAATGGACTAAGAATTAAATAAATAACGAGTGTATTTGTACATATGTATATACATAAGTACTTCAATTATTTACAAACGTGTATATCTATATCTTCTGCGCAAATAAGTTATATTTGCAAGATAGACCACTGTAGCTGAAATCGGTCAAGGTTGTTATACATAATATGGGATGCACAAATTCACCCATACAAAACGCATCTAAAGAGAAGGCCTCGGATTATATAATCCTATTATATTCGCGCGTTTTTTGTTCTACAGTGCAGCATAGTAAGTGACATCCCAAAATATCTTTGGAACATGCGATTCTGTTTCACACGGTCCGGTGAGGCTTTAAATTACCACCTACCTACGTTTTTAACGTAACACGAAACGAGCGTGTTTGTTCGCAAACCAATTTGGGCCTAATTCCTTTTTGATAGGGGTCTAAATTGTTTGCATATAACAAGCACGACAATGAGGGCTCGTGACTGTAATTAACATAATGGGCGGCGAGTAAATGTTTTTCCACCTTTATCTTTTCTTATTTTGTGGCGTTTACAAAGTAGGCTCCGGAGTGCAGCGGGTTACGTAATAATAAATGGTAAATACTTCCACATTTCTACACCCGTTTCCTTGTCTTCATGCTGATTGAATTATTGCATTCTTAGGCATGTTCTATTTAAAGGAGGACAACAAAGTATGTAAAATATTCTTTTCAGATATATACGAGTTGTGTCTTTTAAACGAGCGAGAGGAATTGTATGTAGAAATTCCAAGTTCATCTCTACATATAATGAAATTGTAACTATGTCAAATCTGTATAATGTATATATTTTTTTTTGCAAAACTTATTGAGGTTATCATTATTATCTAATCGGTCATTCGGTAAGTCTATTGTTTAATTTTTTTTTCGTCTCTCACTGTCTGGTATTAATGACCGCATCGCAAGAAAACCACTGGTCAAATTTTGCTAAAATTTGGCGTTATAATAGCTTGTTATTCGGGTCAACAAGTAGGTTACTTTTTACTAAGAAATGGATACTAAATGTTAAAATATAAGGACAAAACCAAGAGCGAAGGTGAATCGCTACCCCTTAATAAATTACAAACTGATTACTTTCTAACTCAGTTTTCCTTCTTTTAATACACTCTCTCTCTCATTCGGTCCAAGTCAATACTAAATTATAAAATTATAAACTTGGAGCTAACTAAAGTTGAGAGCATACGCTATATTCCTAGCACGTCGAAAGATAAAACTTACAATCTTGAAGCTTAAGAGATTCAGGTGTTAAAAATAACCCTTACGTGTTTGGGCGGACAGTGCGAGTGTTATATTGCGGGAGAGTTGTGATATATAGCGACAAACTAAAGACTTTTTTACATAATGATGCTGAACGTAACATAGAATAAAAGTAGAATTTTGTTTTTATTATAGTAGAGTAGAACATGTTTTACAGCTGAAATATTTTTTGATGGTTGTTAGGGTTTTTCTGTTTTCTTAGAAGGTACTTTATACTTCTAAGACGTTTGAGTAATTAGTAATTATTAAATATTTTTTACAACTTTGGGGATTAGGGATTAGACAAAATTTTGCTAAGCATTTAACATTCATTATTCCGTTCCTTTGTCTAATCTTTTAATATTTCACTAAAATTAGAAGGTATTAAAAATTCTACTTAATACACGTACATTATGTTAAAACTGTTCTATACAGACTTATGAGAGACTCATGAGCCTAAATCATAAAATTTCGATACAACTATTCTGTAATATTTAATTCCTTGTAGCTTAAGCTTTGACGGATGAATGCGCCGGGAGTGCGACATGTAGCTGGCTAAATTGGCCCGAATATTTGCATGTTTAACGAGAACTTGTAACTGTAAATCTTGCTTTATTATATAATATATCTTCACTTAAGTCTTATGTTTGGTGCCAAATGATGCATTTAAAAACAAACGATTTTAAAGGTCTTCAATATAAATTTCGTCTTTAATATAAATTAAAATACTTAAAATCTTATATATACAAGTTGTTTACGGCGAAGTATGATTTTTATAGTTATATATAAATTAATAACCTCAAGAAAATAATGTCTACTTAGAAAAATACAACAGAATTTTCCAGGAGTAGGGGAGACCGTAGAAAGTTAACTAGCTACATAGTTTTTGTGTTTTAAAATATATTGACATTAAAACCCCAATATAACCGATTTAAAAATTATTAAATTAATAAAAAATATAAAATGTAGTTTTTTGTTTAATGTAATGGTGATGAATTTAAACGTTTTACTGAATACTAACTCTATAGTCAATCTACTAGTTCATAAAATCACAGCTATTAATACGAATATTAATACTATGTAGACATAAAAATAATATATAATTTGAAATTATAATTTTGCGTCCATATCTACTGACAAAATAACTATAAAGCCAATTATTCACATGAACTTTGTTCGCAGTACGAAGAGTGGCGCCCCAGTTCTCGATCCCGCCGCCCCCGCGCACTGAGGTGATGCTAGGCGGCAACCTTACCCTCAAATGTGTGGCCTTTGGTTCCCCGATGCCTACTGTTAAATGGCGAAAAGGTAATTTTAAGTGCTGTAACAATTTTTCTTTAAATAAAACTGTTTTTTATTAAATTTTATTACAGTTTTTACGGTTAAGTATAATGTAAAGTAAAAGAAATATCATTTTTTAATAATTATATTCATGTTCATCATCCAGAATTTTATCTGTGGAAACATCCGAAAGATCTAAAAAGAGAATATAAAATACATATTGTTTTATCTTATTCAAAACTAATATTATATACCTTACTCAAAAGAGCTACTCGAAAGAACAAAGAAAACATCCTTTAACGATTCTAATAAAACGATATAATAAATATCAATGCTTGTAAGTTTTATTCTTTTATATATAAATAAACATGTTATGAAATAAAATGTGTCTAGGTTTAACAAAATGGCTGACACCCGAAGACAATACGCCTCTGGGACTGAACGCACTGAAACTGGAGAATATAAGGGAATCCGCAAACTACACGTGCGAGGCGGCGAGCGTGCTCGGCGTTATCGAGACGACGGCCGAAGTTAAAGTACAATGTGAGTATTGTGCTTCATCTTATTGGAAATATCTGAACAATACGATAGGACCGTAGTGTTATTTTTTTTTCAATAAAATTCCTTTTGGATATCTTTTAGAAATATAGCGTTTTATAATTATTTTTTCAATGTAATAACGTGTTTGAGCTATATATATAACTTTTATTGTATAAAATAGCTTATTTTTTGTGTTTAATTTATGATTAACTTGAAATATTCTCCCTAAGTACAAGAACAATTTCTTTCTTATATTACACCGTTATACATCCCTTCCTAAGGCGTCCAAAAACAAAAGCGAAAGGGGGTATTATATTCACGTTCGCTGTTTTACAATATCTCATTAAAATATGAAACCTTAATTGTTATTTATTGTTTATTAATATTCTATCGAATCCCGATAATTGCCCGAGGCATTGTTGACGTTTTCTCTTTATTCATTACAGACTTGTACGCCGCAATTTATTTAAGTAAACATAATGTTAAACAATGTAGGTACAGGTATTATGTTATAAGGTTTTTGACTAATTGATGTACATAGAAAAATATAATATTAAATTTTAAATTATATTTGCGTTTGTATATAGGTATTATAGAAGAACATAGTGTAGTAAAATTATAAACTTTTAATGTGTACGAACTTTGTGTCGAATTTTTGATAGATGTTTCGGTAGCTAAGGTCGCAAATTTCTTTTGTTTTTAAAGTTATGTATCTAATCTTTATTACATTTTATGCTAATACTCTGAAATACATGATATAAATATAGGTAATAAAGTTTTATTTGAATCAATTTATTCCAAGACTACAATTTGTTACACGTATTGTGCGCTCTACATACAAAGTGGGGTAATATATATATATAGGCAATAGGCATTATAATTTTTATAGAACCTGCAGATAACTATATAGAATATACAAATACACAACTATACAAATAGTTGACCCCATTCAAAGCGTTTAATGCCCAAAATGAGATCGCATTATTGGCTGCCATGAAGTCGGTGAAAGATGAGTGACTAAACCAAATTACTCTCATAATTTCTAAGAATAAATGATGCTAATTTATGATAATAACTTTGGGGTAAAACTCGAGCCGGCGCAAAGCAGGATAGATCGTTGATTTTATTATTTAAATCGCAGTAAATGCTTGGTCTGATAAGCAATTTAAAACAAAGGCTTAAAAATGTGCGTTAAACTGACGCGATTTATGTATAAAAGTGACTGGTAGTAAATGTTCTAATGATTTACACAAGTTGTTTGGATTTTTAATAAAATAAAACACTCCTTTTAATTGTCGAGTAGTGTAGTTTGAAGTAGTCTGGTCTAGTTTTACATTATAACATGTATATCAAGTACTTCTCGCGCTGACGACCGCCTCAACCTATTTTTTTTTTATTAAAAGTACATATAATACATTTTCTCGTACGTATGTGACTTGCATATCATTATCAAATGTTATCACTGCACACCAGAAATATATTTAGGTGAGGGAATGATTTTCTGAACGGTGTTTCGCATTTATTTCACAGGTATTCTAATTATCTTACAATATTTAACTTCCTGTTTTAAAAGGCAAACTTACTCTACAAAATGAATACGAATTAAAATACAAATACGAAATAAATACTAAATAATTAACCTTAATTATAAAAAACTAGTGTCTGTTCTCTAGAGGTTGTCCCACATGCTCTAGGGAAAAAAAACAAATCAACCTAATGGGAATAGTTCATTTTATCAGAATAAAAAGTAATAGAATAGAACTTACTTCTACTGCAGACTACAAATATCTCTGAGCCAAATTTTATCCAAATCCGTTCAGCCGTTCTGACGTCATTGAGTAGTAAATATCTCTATTAAAACTTTCGCATTTATAATATAAATGGAATTATGAATGAAACTATCTTTTCGGATTTTGTCCCGGATTTATTATGATTTTTGGTTCCCGACGACGTTTCGAATGCTTTACAGCAATCATGGTCACGGGAGAGATTAAGGTATTATACGTCTCAGGGGGTAATATACGTGGGTAGGCACTGTCTGTAACAAGTATAGGATAGATAGTAGATATAATGTCAAGTATTAGCGTAAACATCAGAAAGTATAAATGGAATTTATAAATTTCAAATAAACTATAAAGCCACATAAAATGATAGTAAGTTAGTCGATTGCAGTTGTAAAACTTAAATCGAGCACCAGTGGTCATATCAGTATCTAATCGCGCTTAGGATTTGTTGAAATTAATTTGATAAATTGCTCCAAGTTGAAGACATCCATTATGAGTTAGTGTTATAATTCATAATTGAAAGGCCTCCGAAGTTGTTTGAAGCCCTAGAGACAAACGAATGTCAGCTTGATTAATGATTAATTATAGTTACTCTGCCCATTTTCTCGATATTATTCGAAAGGGATTTAAAGCTTTCTGTTGCTCAGCTTTGGGCCTTGTGCTTTTAGTTTAAAGCTTTTTAAGTAAACTTTTGGTGTGTTTATTATAAATTAACAACTTGTTTTCTAAATAGCGGCCGGCTAATACGCGAATATTAATAATTAATGAGTTTTGTGTTAGACAGCATGTCATAATTAACGAAATTCTAAATGTTAATAAACAAAATACGCTCCATTAGCCCGAGACATTAGAATTTATAATTCGCCATTATTTATTCAAACGGTACCTATAACATTTTTAACGGGGAAATGTTTTGATTTAGCTCTGCCTGGACCGCCGAGTGAAGTGCGGGCGTCAGAAATAACGGCCACCACAGTGAGATTAGCTTGGACGTACACCGGCCCCGAGGAACCTCAGTATTATGTCATCCAGTACAAACCTAAATATGCCAACCAGGTAAGTACTTGAGTATGTAGTACGTAGAAACTGTTTTGTATATAACTAATGGTATACTTTCTAAGAATTAAGTGAATATTTAATTTCAGTTTTTGAAATGTCGAGAACTAAATACGAGAATATAGTGTCCAAAGTTGAAGTCCAAAAAGTAATTTTATTTAAAACATTGTTTTTCTTGATATAATTTTGAAATGATTTTCAATTATGTCAGGAACAAATTCTATAGGTACTAACTACTAATATTATAACGAGGTAGAGTTTGTTTGTTTGTTTTAACGCGCTAATCTCAGGAACGCCTTGTCCCATTTGAAAAATTCATTTTATATTAGATACCCGTTTATGGAGAAAGGCTTTATATCATCATGATATATAGACTCTATAATGTCTATTCCATAGTGACCGTTAAAACTTACCCCGTGACGAACCCGAGCGAGGGCGGACCCTTTGAGTCGCAAGTTCAAAAATGTATGTGCGGTCATTTAAACTTACATCATATATGTAATATATAGTATACATATAAGGACTTATTATTTCAAATTAAATTATTGTAATGCTTGAAATAATTTTAACCATAATATTAAATCTATAAATCTCTATATGTTATTAAATATCTTATTTAAGTTAGGAATTTGTTCTCATGAACTTTTTCAATATCACACAGGCATTCAGCGAGATATCGGGTGTTATAACGCAGTACTACTCAGTGACGAACCTATCGCCGTACACAGAATACGAAATGTACGTGATAGCTGTCAACAACATTGGTAGGGGACCGCCTTCCGCGCCGGCCGTTATAACTACAGGAGAAACTGGTACTTTTTTATTTGGTAAACTTGTATTTTCATTCTTTCTTCTACAGCATGTGTTTAAAACTAAATATTTTTTTGTTTTAAAATGATCTTTCAAACTTTTCAGGGACAGACATATTGTATATTACATTTGTAAAACACTAAAACTTGAGTAATTGTTATAATTAATAGCATGTTCTTCAAAATCTAAATTTATTAAGTATACTTCAATTCAAAACTAAGTAAATTAATGTTTTGAAATGTTACGAAAACTGTACATAACTTTCTTCTATAAACTTAGGGTACTTTTTTAATCATTTCACAACATCTATCATTTGCTTCATTACATTTGATTATTCGCTTTCGATTTTAATACTTTTTGTTTATACAATTCGGTACGTAGGTAGGTATTGTTTTAGTAGTTCCGTTCTAAGGTTATTTTGATATTTTCATGCGAACGTATCGCGCGTAACAACGATCGTCGCCGCTTTGTGTAAGTTCGTTTGGTATTTTATTGATGGGTTTCGTTTTCTTTTGCACATTTCATTTAATTTGTTGTATATAGATTTTAGTGGTAGTGCGCATTTTTAGTTTTATTTTACTTTTTGGTTCTCTATTCATGCACCATTCCCTAATGAATACCTTACAGATACACGTCTCGTCCGTTTCCGCTAACGCACCGTGTGATGAGTGTTTTAAGTGTTGTTTGAGTTTCCTTTGAACTAATATTTGTCTTTTGCTTGCAGTGGATTCTCTCTATGGAGGTGCTAGTAAGTAATATTTAATATTTCTTTAGTGATTATGTAATAGTAGGTCTTAAATAGGGTATTTAATAGGAGGCAGGGGTGGATCTGCGGTAAATGGTAATCTGCATGGAGTATGATGCCGCCCCTATGATATTTTCATGTGCAAATATTTCACAAACTCACATGATTACCACTTGTATTTTGGTGATTGAAAACATCGTGAGGAAACATGTCTGAGAAAACCAAGTTTTCATAATACGGAAGTCTTCGATTTTCGGTAGTAACTCTTATACCCTAACACTGTGGTATGATATTCATATTTTAATACGCAAGCTGATGATGAGGGCTATTTTGTGACTTTTTAAGTTGTAGGCACGATTCATCGTGTTTGAGTAAAATTCTATGAGATCTCAAAGATTTCATGATCGATTTCAATATGTACTGTATTATTCTCTTGGCCCACATTATAGCGGAGCCCTATCGAAAACGAAGTGATACATAAGTTTGTATACTTTATAACGCGAGAAATGAATGGAAGTAGCTTTATTTATTGTTTTAATAAATATAATAAATTTTAAATATATTAAATAAAATTTCAAGTAAATGATTAAAAGTATAAGAATAAAGCCATAGGAATATAATAATTTCAATAATTAGGTTTAAACTGTTATATCGAGTGTCTGGAAATCGGTCTAGAATATTTTAATAGCACCTATCGTTAACTAACGTAAGGGTTTACTTAGAAGCGATGTTAATATCCAATATTGTATTACATTTTGTTAGTTCAGAACTACCAGGTCGAGGTTATTTCAAATTAAAAATTGGATTACCTCAACAGATAATATTCTTCGAATGTTGATAAGTTTCTGGAAATTGTTTTATCTCTTTCTCACATACGGCTATATCCCATTAGCTGACCTTGTCATAGGTTGACAGCTATTATTGAGAGGTTTTTTATTAAGATGTTATAAAGAAACTATGCAATTGTTAAAGCTTCTCTTTTTAAACCTTTAACAAAATTCTGAGTTAGGTATATTGTACATAAAATATTTTTTGGAAAATCTTATTAAAATAGCCATCATTATCGATACAGCCATTGGCATTTACGGAATAGGTGAGTCTGTATATAGCGAATACTCGGAAAAGATTTATAAAAAATATCGCTTATGGAGTTAAATAGGAAATGAAAATTTGTATGGCATCTCATTTTTGACGTTGACAATATTGAGATTGGCGTTTAGACTCAAACAATATTGCCGATGGTAAATTCTATCGTGTACGCCATTAATATGAAATGTTGTTTCGAAAATAAATGTAAACAAAGAGTCGAAATACCCGGTAGCTCTTAAAATATTTATTAAGAAATGTCAAGTTAAATGTTGTCTATGATATCAGATAGAGATATTTAAAAAACGTACTCGATTAAAAGCGCCTAAGTTAAGGACATTAAGGGATCATTAGTTAGTTTAAAAAAATAGCCGATACAAATTGTTCCTAAATTCGAGCTACGCGTTTAGAAAGGAAATATCTATATTGATATATTATTGTATTTCCCAAGATTAACCTGTATGTTTAAATTATTTTATCAAAAAGCTTTACCACATTTCCACTCGCGTAGTAAATTATAATGTCATATTTACTCAGCTCTTTTGAACATCCCACTCCTGGCCACCGGCCTCCCTTCAATAAACTATATTTTCTTAAAATCACCATGGATTTAATAATATTATTAATTCAATGCCAATTAAACTTTTAATAATAATCTGCTAACAAATTTCGCCTCTCTGTTACTCAAGACATACCTACGTTTTCTATCATGCTATCGGTAAATAAATTTCATATTTTGAACCTCTATATATGAATTTTATTATTTAAGTAATAGAAACAGTTCATTTATTATGTAATAATTGAAATAGTGAATACATTTGTTAGGTTTTGTTTTAGGTTATTTTTAGGGCTATTTAATATTAATTTAAATTACACATATAATACGCTTCTTTCTTACGAAAAGGCTATCATTCACTTTAGTAAAGTTATACCTATATATTTGACATTAATTTTATTCGCGGTGTCACAAGACAGACATAATAAAAATGGCGTCTGATGATATGGTAATGAAAACGTCACTAAAGGCCAATAAAATTGTACCCACTGCTTTTTTTCTCTTGAACTTACTTTATGTTTCTAATAAAAGAAAGTTCTGAGTCGACCCGAGCCCTGGTCTCAACGAGATTATAGCGTTTTAATATTACACCGCTTTCCAACTTTTATTGTTTCGCTGCTAAGTATTATAAACATCGAAGATCTTCGAATGACGCCCCGTCTTTCTTGTCAAGACACGATTACAAATACTTTTAAAGAGTTTCCTTTATATTTCATTGTCGCTTTTACGTATTTAATTTTATTTTAATTGAGACGAAACGGACTTGACTTAATTCGATGTTGCCATGTTCGAGCATTATTATGATTATAATAACTGCCTTTTAAATTCCCAACCAAATATTGAACAAAGAGCGCCACATAAACCGATGGTTATTTTATTTGTGCTCGCCCCATTTCAATTATGGGGATAGAATTTTTATTACGTGTTTGCTTTTTATGTTGGAAATAAATGACAAATGATGTCATAACTTTTTAACAGACTTTGTAAGATATTACAAACACTGTCGGGGGTTTTATCGTGATCTGTATGTACAATGGCATTTTTATAATGTAGTCGTAATAGTGACTGACACATTATTGTCTATTTGTAGGGAATGTTTGACAGCTTCTTTATATGCAGATACGCAATAACTCGTACTAGCGTACAAGAGACTCTACTTTTTTCTTTATATATTTTTCTGGCAAAAGTGTGAAGGTGAAAAGAATGAAATCATAAATTTCGAATGTGTAAATTGTTTGTTTAGGGTCGCCAACAATTAAAAATTGTAAACAAGACTCTACATTGCTTACCTGTTTACGATACGTTTGGCTCAGTTGGCAGTGACCCTACTTTCTGCGCCAGCGGTCGAGTCCCGCTGGGGGCATTCATTTGTTGAGCACGAATGTTTGTTCTCCAGTCATGGGTGTTAATTTTATATTATGTATGTATTTAAAATGTATATGTGAAGTATATCAACTATCTGGTATCCGTAACAGAAGCCTCGTAGCTTACCACGGAACTAGATGGCTCTGTTGTAAAAAATATCCCAACATATTTATTTATTTATTTTTTAAATTATAGGCAACCCTAGATAGATATATTATCTGTACTTTATATATTTAAAGGGTATAATAATAATTTCATGATAACTAACGTAATAAAATTTCCTTATTGGGCTGGTTATCTCGTTTTAATAAATAACAAAATTTCAATTGGCCAAAGTTATAGTTAGAGCTTACCGAAATATGCCGTCCCATTCAAAAGGAGGGTCACTATTGTCTGAAACTTATAAACTAATAAATATAAATAAAGCCCACGTAGTAAATACCTTTGAAGGCAGTATACAAACATATTTATGATCCACAGTGGCTTGGTAAAATTACAAAAAGTCCTGAAAACAGTTTTGATGAAACTTTTACTATTATACTTTATATTAACTATTTTACTTTACTAAATGTACGAATGTAAGAATATATCAAGATCTTTAAACGTGTTCATATTTAAAATGTATTGTGTATAGAATAAACATATTATACCTATATAATATCTAAAATATATAAATAAAAGTTTTCCAAAAAATGCAGGGACGTCGTGCAAGTATTTTTTAAAGAGACTTACTGTTCGCTCTGTATCCGCTATAGCAAATCTGTCCATCAAGCAGGTAATGTACATAATATATAAATTAAATGTCAGTCACATTTAATTTATATATTATGTATTTATGTACATATGTATTTATGTACCTACATATGTACGTATAATGTACTTCTAAGCCGTTCACTTCGACTTGATTTCATAATCAGGAATTGAGGAAGAGTAATTTACTCAATCATAGTATTAGCAGGCTTTGTCGATGTAATATTTGCCCGTATTTTGACTTGATATTTACGTGTATGTGGTTTGAATATACCTCATTAAGCCATGTGGCTCGAGCGAGATGTCGACGCAAATGCCTAGATAATCGTTAACATCTTGCGTAGTTAGTGCACTAACTTATACTGTAATGTGTCTGGAATGTAATATATTAGGCAAATTAATAATAACGAGTTACCATTAGAGTGTTCTCAAGAGTATATTTTTTGAATAAATATATTATTACTGACTGACTGACGACTCGTTTGGCTCATTTTGTAGAGACTTCGTGTACTTGCTGTACCAGCGGTCGCGGGTTCGAGTCCCGCTGGGGGAATTCATTAATGTTTGTACTCCAGTCATGGATGTTTATATTAATAATATGTATGTTTTTAAAAGGTATATATGTATAGTGTATCAACTATCTGATAACACAAGCCTCGTAGCTTACCACGGAACTAGATGGTGTTATTTATAAAAATGTCGCAACATATTTATAAAGCAGGTTATAACTTTTTTAAGCGTGTTTTCAAGATGTATCTTAAATTTTAACGCATAACTTTAACGCATAACTTTAACGCCAAAAATGTTTAATAGATTTTTTTACCTCGGAACATAACCTATTTTAACAAACATCTAATTCTAATACCTAATATATTTTGAAGAAGCTATATTGTTGTGAGCGTGAGCGATATGAGACTTAATAAATCGGAACCTCGTCTACAATTCTCGCAAAGTCTATAATTCAAATTGTAAAAGTGCATAACAAAACTACGGAATTACCTACTGACATAGACAGTTATTTTATTTAATACACCATACTATCGTAGTATAAATTATATAATAAGCCTTTATTCGATTGTTATAATAAATAACAAGCGAACTTTAGTAATTATGCTAACAATGCGAAGCTTTAAAGTTCAAATACATGGTCCTCCACAATTTAAGCACCACTAAATTCAATTTCCGAACATACAAAAACAGCAGTATTTACTCAATTTGAAGTTTGCTGGATAAAGCTTTATTTTATTTAAATATTTGTAATGTATATATGTTCATCTACCTACTACTAGTTTGACATGACATTGATAAAGGAGTATGAATCAATGTTCAGACCATGATGTAATTGATATACAGTATCAGTGGAACAATGTTCTTTTTTGTGTTGCTATTTTTATTCATCAATAAGCATTATGACACTTCTAAAATGGAACGTGAATCTATAATTATTAATTATTGTAGACGTTCTTAAATTTTGTAATCTTTTTAAATCGTAATACTTTCTTAGGTTTACGCGAATGTTTGAAATATTAATTTACTAAAATATTTAGATATTGATAATATTGAAATTGTAAACACATTATTTTGAAAAAAGCAAGAGCTGAGTTTCTTGCCGGTTCTTCTCAGTATCAGTTGCATTCCGAACCGGTAGTAGCTTCAGACTGACAACAATTTAACTCTATAGTCTCAAATCCCTATAATCACTTCAGACAGACATACCAACTGACATACTAAATGACATTAACTCATTTTTATAGTTTAAAAGTTATAATTCAAAAGAACTTAAAGAAGTCTATGTGGATTGAGCATAGTTAGATTTGTTTAATATTATATTATCAAAGAAATGATTTAGTTTGCAGTGGTGTTGCTTAATATTTAACTTAAAATTATCAAAACTCAAGTTGTTTTAAACTATTAATCTTTAATTTATAATATATGAAAGTTTAATATTGCTTTAATAATTTATATTTTAATATAACACATTATACATATTTTAATAATAGCAACACTACTTAATATTATTTTAACAAATGTTAGAAAATTATAATAATTATATATAATTATAGTAGCTAAAAATAAGTTAATAATATTGCCATATTTATAATATAATTTAAAATTTTAAAATCTTAAAAGTATAGAATTGAAATGTATAATCTATCATTTTGAATATTTGTAAAAATTGTGGGTAGGCACTGTCTGTAACAAGTATATAACCCCCTGAGACGTCTAATACCTAAGTCTCTCCCGTGACCATGATTGCTGTAAAGCATTCGAAACGTCGGGAACCAAAAATCATAATAAATCCGCGACAAAATCCGAATAGATAGTTTCAATTATAATTTTTAAATCGTCTTCTTAAGATCTTATATTTATTTATTTTTTCTATTGAAATGTTAAGATGCATAAGACGATATGCAGGTATTTCATAGATAATGTCTTCGCCATGTTATGGGATTTCAAATAAAGTTTTTGATACATTTTAATTGTTTATAGTAGACATCCAAGCTTCTTTAGTTTTATAGTATTATTGTTAATCATTTAACTTGCAAAAAAGATTAAGTCAAAATAATAATAATATTAGTCCTGCTGAATTTCTTTCACCAGTTCTTTTCAGGTCTGAGGCTTCTTCTTTCCGAACTAGTAGTAGACTTCCACTATTTTATACAATTCATAGTCGAAATGAAAAACAGATAGAAAGTTCATCCAAGTATTCTCATACATGGTTCGGGACACTCATTGTTCAATTGCTCTAGAAGGAATTGTCTTAAAACATATTTAGATGAGAGCGAGTCCATCCAACTCTACATATAGTTAAACTCATATTTGTAAGACAAACTTTAAAGCCTTAATCCTTGGTTTAGTCTCCGCGAATGCAAACACTAGACCATCTCGGCTCAAAATCAACATGGATCGCTAACAATGCTTGTTCAGGCTTTTGTAAACATTTCAAATCCATCACATATGTAATGAATGGTGTAATTTATGATATTTCATATAATTTTTAAACTAGTGCCTCGTTCTCGTTCGTTCACCTAAGGACAAAAGTCAAAATGTGACAATTTTCATTACGACTTGTCATTCGTAAACAAACGTACCTCTACACCTATATTTTTATAGCTAT
This sequence comes from Boloria selene, assembly GCA_905231865.2. Taxonomy (NCBI): domain Eukaryota; kingdom Metazoa; phylum Arthropoda; class Insecta; order Lepidoptera; family Nymphalidae; genus Boloria; species Boloria selene. The sequence goes on from HG993145.1 coordinate 3,455,790, forward strand.
TATACAATTGCATATTTCTAAATTTCCGAAGAAATATAAAAATCTTAATAAAATTTGAATATTGTGAAACTCGGTTCACATTTATTTTGTAATGTAAATGTGCATTATGAAATTTCCAACGCAGCGGGAACGAAAGCTGCAACCTCTTGGGTGTTGCGCCGTCGAAGCCAATTAGGCTATATGTAATATTTCCGACTTTAGAATTTTTGTTATAATAGTTTCTCAAAAAGTTATAGAATAAGTTTTATGTGTTATAATAGTGTTATATTCTGAATATATATCGTAACTAAGTTTTGGTCATTCGTGAAGTGACTGTGACGGTTCTTCGCCATTTCTTTCGGTAACTAGAGGGTTAATGTCTGGGCTATCCATGTCTCAACCATAGATTCTTTCTTATATTATTTTATGTCTTCGTGTTCTTCATTGCAAATATCTTAAAACGTATATTATTAAAAAATCATGTGGCTGCGTTGTTAAAATCTTTACTTAGGTAGATAATATAATAAAATACTAACTTCATAAGATACTTAATAATAACATAGAATCTATATTTATTTGTCATAGATCACATTATGGTAAATATACACAATGTATAATTTAATATTTTTGTCCTAGAACCTGGGTCAGCCCCTCGGAATGTCCAAGTTCGTCCACTGAGCTCCAGCACGATGGTCATACAATGGGATGAACCTGAAACGCCTAATGGTCAAGTGACGGTGAGTTTGTATATTGTGTAACCACTATATATTATATTTGATATCCATAGAACCAAAGGAAGGCAATCTGGACTACAGCAGCCCTAGAATATTATACATACCCCTACAATATATATTTTTTTTCATAAATATATTCAATAAAAATAAATCCGCGACAAAATTCGAAATGGTAGTTTCATTTATAATTAGAGATATTAAACAAACTATACTTGTTTCAGGGATACAAAATTTACTACACCTCAGATCCGTCACAACCCTTACAATCTTGGCATTCGCAAATGGTAAGTCATTAAAGGCTGAAGTTATAAACGTTGTACATATTCTATTACACTAGTATAATATGTATGTATTATAGTATCCCTCTTAATGAGGTAGCTTGTATTTAATGTATGAGTAATGTGTTTGAACTTTTTTCTTTTAATTTCATATAAGAATTCAATGTTATTACGAAATTTGCGTTATATAAAAATGTTATTCTTATTATCTGTCTCACTAAATTTAATATTAATTATTATTATTATTATTATTTAGTAAATTATAAAGGAGTACGTTACGGTACATTATTTCGTATAGCTGTTTAATGTTTCGGATAGTGCAGGTTCAAATCCTACAATGATTTAGATTATCTACACACAATAAAATACATTTACTTGACTTGATGTAATTAAATAATTAATTATATGTGAAGCTAAATAGTTGATAGTGGATCTACAACTAGTAAATATTTTAACATCATTTGATTCGTTTTGATTATACATATTTATTACAGTTAGCAAGAACTATATTAAATATATATTTGTTTTATAACAGATGGATAACAACCACCTAACAACGATCAGTGAGTTGACCCCGCACACGGTGTACACGATCCGTGTGCAAGCCTTCACGTCGGTGGGCCCCGGGCCTATATCCGCGCCCGTGCAAGTCAAGACGCAGCAAGGTAAGAATATAAAGAAGTATGATACTTTCGAACGTTTACCCGAATAATTGAGAGTCGTAATAAAACTATATTTTCGCATTTTTTTTGCGGACTTATTTTCAATTTAAATCCGCGGATAAATACGAATTGATATTTTTATTTTAAGAAGTATGTTTTCATTATTTAGTAAGCAATGAAATTATTGGCCGCTTTGTTTTTATATAACAGCTTTTTACTAAAGTACCTGTACCATGTACCTGTACTTAAGGTACCGGTACATTCATGAAAAAAAAATATTTTGTCCGTCTTTTAAAAACTTACATAGTGACGAACCACGGGTACGTCGCTAGTTATTAATACAAAGGACAACAAACAGACAATGGCCATAATTACATACTACATAATATTCAGGTCAAGTCGCAATATTAACATAATTTGCTTACATGACCACAGTACAACTAATTAGTATTATGATTTAACGTACATTAATTTAACGCTTGTTGTTAGTTATATCTCAGTCGTTCTTCACAAAATGCCATAGGCCATGGCGTTAAATCACTACTTAGTATAAAACAAAGTCGCTTTCTCTGTCCCTATATCCCTATATATGCTTAAATCTTTAAAACTACGCAACGGATTTTGATGCGTTTTTTTTTAATAGATAGAGTGATTCAAGAGGAAGGTTTATATGCATAACTAGCGGATCCCGCGGCTTTGCCTGTTAAATATTAGATATATTTATTTTCAAACAAATATTTTAAATATTTTTTCTTTTTTAACTTTGCAGTAGTAGATAACTATAGATTGTATTTAAATATAATTCTATTCTTACTATTTAAAACTTTATTACTATTGAGGTAGAGATATGAACCTATGATATTAAAATTCTTCCAAACATTTTTTCATGAGTTTTTGTAAAGTATGAAGTAACTTTAAAAAAATATTATTTTTTCTTAGTGAAGTATATATTTATACATATAAAAACTTAATAACATTTGTACATGTATATATAAAGAAAATATAAATATAGAAAGTAAGCAAGCTAGGTCTAATAAAATAGGCATATAGATGTACTTATAAGATGTAAACTACGAGTTTCTACATGATACGTCGTAGGCTAAGACGCAACAAGGTTTGCATACACGACTAACTGCATTAACTGTACATATGTATACATATGTTCCCACAGACTGGTCTTGTTCCTACTCTGTTATTTTGCCGAAGTAAATAATGTTATATTTATATAGAAATTGGAAATTGAGTGTATGTTTGTGTGTGTGTTATAAGTACTAACTTATAATATGATATGTCTTTGGAAAGCAGATGGCTGAAGACCAGAGGCGGATCGATATAGTGTAATAGGCTTTTTCCGCTGCATAAGATATGCCTCTTATGTTAAGAATAAATATTAAAAAAAACATAACATTGTGACTTTATAAAAATCATCTAATATTAATTGGACTAATAACTACTTAGATGGCGCGCGTTACATATTTTGAGATTTACAAGTTTGGACCTAATACTTTTAGATATTAATCATATACTATATTTATAGTTGCCCGTAAAAAATCAATGTTAGATACGATTAATGAATATTCGTCTACTGCTTGGCTAAGATAATCCTTTATAATTCTAAACAATTAATATTTTTCTTTAATATACTCATACATGAGTTAACTTTAGTTTGATATATTACAATAATAGATAACTGTAAAATATTGATAAACTTGTTACTAATAAACACTGACACAAGACCATTAATGGGATACGACAAGTATTCAAACTGTCGCTAAAGTAGCAAATCAAATAAATATATTCAACAGTGTAAACTAACACGTGCAAGCATGAACGTCAGACGCACAAATATTGTTTCATTCGCTGTAATCTAGTACAAGATCATGTTGTTATCTTACATCTGTGTAAGTAACTTACATTTAAAGTGGTAGTGCCATGCTTGTTACCTTCGGGTAGGAACCAAATGGGCCGGCACGCCCCGTATAGTTCATTAGTACCACTCTCTCACAGAAGACCGGCGTGAAGTGGCAGCTATGCTGTCGCGTTTCGTCCGATGAGTGAGAGTCCGGGAGGCCCACTCTCCTTCCCCCCTCCCTCTTCCCTTCATCCTCTGCCTTCGTTCCCCCCTCCCTCTCACTTCCGTCCCTCCTCCATCCCTCCCTTTCCTGAAAGGCCGGCAACGCATCTGCAAGCCTGGCTTGCAGATGTCCATGGGCGGAGGTGATCACTTCCCATCAGGTGAGCCTCCTGCCCGTTTGCCCTTTTTTACCATAAAAAAATCTGTATCATGCAAATTGTCTTGTTTAGCCATCTGTAAATATTGTGGTCCTACGTTCGAATTTGTCCAATGACATCGTCACGCCACCGTTTGCGTAAAACCATACGAGTCGGGTTTACTGCTAAGGCGCGTTTATAGATCTTCCTTTGTAAATCCTTCCAAGTTACAATATATGGAAGAGTTAACTAAGGAATATCTATACCTCTTCATTTTATTGTGTTGTGTAAAACACAACACAATAAATTAAAAGAAAGATTTTTTTATAAATGAGCTCTATATAAATCTCTCAATTATTATCAATCTCAATTTTTATTGTATTTAATAGCCGAATTCTCAGTTTTATTAAGGTTATCTCATTACTCTACAACTTTTAGGATTTATATAGCATTGTTATACGCGAATTACGTAAGTAGGCACTATCCCTACAATAACTAATGATCTTACACAGCCATTGAAAATTATTATTGTTTAACGAACTATTAATTTATTATATACATACGTGACCATTATTTTAATTGCTTTCACCAAAATTATTTTAATTTAATTTATTATGTAATTCTATTTATCAATGTAGTTAATATTATTATTACCTTTCGTTTTCATCATGTCCGCTGATTCAAGCCAAATCAGAGAATCATAAAAAAAATACAGACGTACCGTAACGATTTTTTACACTTCCTACTAATTTTTTACTATTATGCACAATCTTTTTTCAATTTTATAGTTATCGATTAAAATGTATTTCTAAAATAGCTAGCAAAACTCGTATAAAGATTCACAATGATTGTTATATTACAGTACAGTTACATAGATACTAGTAACATATTGCCTTCCACGCTGTCTTAATCGAATCTCTCGTTTGATCCTAGCATGAGTAAAAAGTTTTTATTGAAGATAATTTATACCGTATAATATATTTTGTATGATAATATTTATTATGTGCTTATTTTACGTAAAGGGGTACCATCGCAACCATCGAACTTAGTAGCCGTCGAAGCAGGTGAAACATCAGTCACCCTCTCATGGAGGAGGCCCACGCACGCCGGAGATAACATCGTGTCTTATGAGCTGTACTGGAACGATACTTATGCGAAACAACATCACAGAAAGTAAGAGAACCTTCCTACTTTTAACATTCCCTATAAGTTTTTCTTTTATTGTTTGTCGTCTTAATGAAAAGTACTTATTGATATTGAGATCTTAATAACTAAGCCGTTCCTTTGGCGATGACAATATTGTGCTAATATCTTTTTTAATTAATGCTCTACAAACGAACTAATCTAGAAAGGTCTAGTTTATTTAATAGCTACGTAGTTGAATCTTAACCAAGTAACCAAGTAATTAAGCCATCGAAATATTTCCCTTTAAAAAAACCGGCGTATTTTAGAGGTTTAATTTTCAGATGGGAAAAATTAAATGATGTGCGGAAAGTTGTTCTTACATTACACGGGTTATTTACGTTAAAAACGTTTTAAATTTCATTGCTCAATTTGCGTTTTATTAATAATTTGGGTCAATTAAATGTCAAGGGTTTTTAATAAAATTTAACTCGAAGGATTTTTCTATGATCATGATTATTTAATTCACTTCACTAGAACCAAAATCAAATCATCATGTCTTATAGTTTCGGTGTAATGTTCTTTGTTGGAATTATAATGCTAAGTTACGCCAACGCTACAATAATTTTATGATAAACTTACTAGTTACTTATTTCAGGTTCCTACAAAATCAATTGTTATATCTCAAATAAATTAAGTGAAACCTATACATATATGTACACATATTTTACATACTTAGTTTTAATATAAATATCGGAAAGGATAAGACGTAAAATTACTCTCGGCAAGACTAATGCCCTGAATATATTTCATAATATTACAAATAAAACTAAAGTAAAATTGCTCCGAAAATTACGTTAACTTTAGTAACAATATCGTGTCTTCCCAAACTCACGCAGACGGATACCAATAACGGAGACGTACACGCTGAACGGATTATACCCCAACACCCTGTACTACATCTGGCTGGCGGCTCGCTCTCAACGCGGCGAAGGAGCAACCACCCCGCCTATAGCTGTCCGAACGAAACAATACGGTATGTTCGAACCTCGCTAGTTCAATACTGAACTGATCTCAGTATTGTAATGGAGTGATAACGTGTGAATGTCTTGTGAGAGTGCTGTAGCCATCGGGAGAGAGAACCTATTATCTGGGTCTAATACATTTTAACCATATAACTATCATCATCATCATTTTAACTAATGGGATTCAAATATCGAACATAATAAGCTCCTCTCCCGATCAAAACGTTGAGGAGTAAGAATGTAATGTATGAGCCAATTTTGGGTTTTCCAGGTAATTCGTTATGTAATATTTCACATAAGAGCACCTGCCCGGCACGCTGCCAGTAATATACAGCACAAGCACCAAGTTTATCACAATAATATGTGTTTTGTAATTGTAAACTCGTCGATCGGTAACGTGCACGCATCAAGTTCACCTTAAACATCCATAGCCCGCGCGTCGGATGCGTACACTGTACCAATACTTGTACTCTAGTAGCTTTATGTCGTTGGTATGTTTTATATCCGACGGGGCGTCGCCTCGGTTGACATTTTATTTTAACTTTTTATACTAACGCGACACGAACAACATGCGAAAATTACACACTTTATCCATTCGAATGAAAGAATTCAAACGTAAAAACAAATGTTGTTCGTACCGTAATTGACCTTAATGATCACAGTTTTCTTCCGACAGGAGTAAGCGTATGATACATAGAGAGATGTATGGGCGAGCGGATCCTACATACGAAATTGTGCATGCCTTATTATATTATTTTGACTTTTTTCATCGTTTATTTTGATTTCTGGGCACATTTTTCCTTTATTTTGTTTTTTATCAAACGGCATTCAGTGAATCCATCGATAGGTTCAGGTGATTCAGGATTTTGGGATCAGGTGTTTTCGTATCGAGCCTAGGTTCGATCGAGGCGGTCGATGTTTGGTGTTTTACGAATTGAGCTTGTTCAGTTCCCGGAGCGCCCCCGATGAATGTGACGGCGGTGGCGGCGTCGCCGACGGCTATACGCGTGTCGTGGCAGCCGCCCCCAGCGGAGCAAGCGGGAGGGAGGATCGCCTACTACAAACTGCTTTGCGTGGAGTCGGGGAGGGGGGATTCCGAGGCTACGGTGGTCAAACTCAACCAGACCACCTTCGTCCTCGACGAGCTGCGCCGGTGGACCGAGTACCGCATATGGGTACTGGCAGGCACCAGCGTGGGCGACGGCCCCGCGTCGTACCCAGTCACAGTCCGCACACACGAAGACGGTACGTTTCAATACATTATAATGACCCTCATCAATAAAGACTCAATTTTATTGTATAATTAATTAAATATATACTCTAATATGATTCTAATTTTAAAGTAGTAATTACTTAAAATAATATTATGGAGAGATTTACATTTAACTTTGTTTTTCATCTTTCCATTTAGCTACATAAAATTGAGTTACAGAAACTAACCAAACAATAATAATAATTCTTAACATTGAATGCCAGAGGATTGGCGAGTAGCGAGCGCTGAGTACTTATCTACGTGAAACAACTACAGTCGCGACTCCAATCCTCTGACATTTCGTTTATTCTTGACATTAATATCATGAAATATTTCTCATTTTAATGAATCAATTGTTATGTTAAGGTGACCGCTGTGGAGGGTAAAATATATTTCATAAAGCCGTCCATATTGAACTTCAACATTTCGTTCAGATAATAATTATATATATACATACTCAGTAATGGACGGTTTTGTAGACATGATTGGTTCAACTATGGCAGAATGGATATAATTTAGCGCGCTTAATGAATTTACCTAAATAATTATAAGCAATTTCGCACCTCAAAATAGTCGCAAATTATTTCCGTTCCCGCCGTAATAATCTTGATATGCAAATGTTTGTTCATTCTAAATTGGTGGTGGGACCCTTTTAATAAATTACTGTTATACAAATAAATAAATCCGTACATAAATTTCTGAATAGATGCTAATAACAACGTTACTAATGTCATTTTTTCTTTTGTTCCTTCCTTATGAGCATATAGCAGGATTCTATTCAAGGAGGTTAATTCTCGTAACCAACTTTTAATATGCTTGCCGATGAATTTAAATGTATTATGTATTATATTATCAGTCATTTGGTTTACTTTTTGGTCGTTGAAAGCGACATAGACTATTTCCACTCACTTGTCACATGTAATGATTTTTATTTGATGACGTATCGTCTTGATACGTCATTTATTGCTAAAGATGGCACTCACTGAAATGCAAAGTTACATATATTGCACCTGGTATAGTGTCGACGGCACCGTTATATATTAATTTTGACGCACAGTTCTTAAGTATTTAGCAATATACACAATTTTGCATGCTTTCGTTACCGACACAGCACTATTTATCGTTCAGTTAATTTCACTGGGCACCTGATAGGTTTATCTTGTGGAGCACAATTATTGCTAATTAAAATACATATACATATAGGGGTCATTACGTTGTGTGAAACAAGAATAGCACTTTTAGGAGCACTCAGCACAACTAGCGACGACACAAGGTGAGAGAGCGAGTGCGTGGCATACAAGAAATGACCAATGAACTAAAACCCACAAACGTTACGATGTAAAAGCCGTCGTGGTTAACTAGAAATTCTGATAACAAAGAGCCCCTTAGTTTACATTTGCCTTCCCAACCGCCGTCCTCATGCAATTCAAACGGCCGCTCCAATGTAAAATTCCCTTTTGCATAATTCCACCAATTATGCGGCATTTACATCGCAAAGTTATATTCAGTTGCTCAAAAACCTGGTCATTCAGCCCAACACGCACCACGGCCCGAGCGCCGCATTTGAATACCAATACCGTCCCACACGACACGCGCGCATGCTACTATACTACTCACAACTATTCTATACTCAAACCTATCTGACTATACTCTTAGCGGGAAAAAAGCGGATAAAACTGACTTTGATCCTGAGGATCTTAAATAATTTACATACATTGGTCACACCCAAAAAGTATCCAAAGGATCAGTTCCGCAAATTCGCATATAATCCCAAAACTGCTCAGCTCAGTCTAGACTACGCGCTATTTCTACTCTATCCCTCTATCTATCTGTCTATCTCACTCTTACGCTACAACTTCTCGCCAGTAGACGTTTCTCTCTTCCTTCTCTTCTGTTTACTCTATCGAACTATCGTCGTGCATGCACACTAGAATATATTATGACATACAGAATACGCCTAACGTACGCTATTGCCGTTGTCGAGTAATGAACGGAAGGGAACGCTACAATACAGTTCGGCTAGAGATCAATAGATTAATCTCTGATTTTATACTGAACAGTTTAGAAGATATACAGCTACTGGACAATGACACTGACACCTTCACAGACATCATTGTGGATAGCAACACAAGGTACAATGGACACACACAGAAGCAAGTGGCGCTCTATGAAACAAGATCACACTGATGAAGCACACATACACAGACCGGCGCCGTCGCCTTAATCAATACATGTGCGTGTGAGTGAATCGCCGCTCCAAGGGACTGTAACAAACGATCTGTTGACGCACGTATGTGCATGGCCTTGTACCGTTCACCAAAAATCACAAGAAATTAAGTATTACCCATAATTTTAAATGTTCATTATTTTCAAGTTGCACTAACTTTTCATCCTACGCGAATTTAAATCATATTGCCACTTGTATACGTGAACAGAAAAAGGCGATGCATACGACTGGCGTCGACGTCCCAAGCGGCTTAAACTAAATGCGCCTCCAAAAGAGCTCAAAATACACGAGGATGTGAAATAAGAGTACCCCCTATTTGCCGACAAGCGTTCTACTCGTAATCTCTCACTTAGTAGTTCCGTTCGCCCTGCAATGTTCGCACAATTTGTCTTAAATGTATTTGAATGCGTTTTTCTCTTTTTTCTCTCGTCACTGACTTTATATGGGCTGCTGGTAACCCGTACAGCTATGAAGAGTGAGTATAATTTACTATAGTGCTTATATTTATGTGCGTTTGTGCTTGTGCCTATGCTTTAAGTAATTTGTTCTTCCTAGCAAAATGATCTTATAGCCTCTTAATGACAAACTGCAAGCGGTTTAAACCTTAAAGACGCATGTTCTTGTGTCTTCTTTTATTTATTCAAAGATTTGGTGTGCTCCTTTACTAACGACGTGTGACACCAAGTCTTATTTTTATGTGTGGTCCCTTGCAGAATGTGAACCCTGTTAATATGTTTAGATATAGACACGCTGCTTTTGGATATTGTATATAGATAACTTATTAAATGTTAACTCTTTATGATGCTTAACGATTTTAGTTGTTCTTTACTGATGTGGATTGGAAGGTAATGGATTTTAATTGGTTATGGTGATGTGAAAGGGCGTAAAAGTTAATTTGATCAGTGTGTGTTGGTATTCAAATGCCCGATCGAGATGCTGAGCGGCGTTCTGCGTCGCGACCAAAATACTCTATCAGCAACCGACGGGGACTACCGACCGCACCTGGAACGTTTATAAATACAATCTTGCAATGCTTACCGAAAAGCCGTCAAAGCTTTCCAATTTAGCCGTTTAAACGTTAAGCTTTAGGTAGATTTCTAGCACGCTCCCTTAGATGCTGATAGGGCATTTAGGTCCATGCGCAAATAGTTCCGTTCCAGATTTTCAAACTTTTATTATGTATACACAGTGCCAGGCGAGCCCCAAGAAGTAAAGGTGACCGCACTCAACTCTACGTCAATTCATGTCACGTGGAAACCACCGCAAGAAAAAGAGAAAAATGGAATTATTAGAGGCTATCACGTTCATGTACAAGAACTCAGGGAAGAGGTACGAAATTAAATGAATAAAAATTTACATTATTGAGAAAAAATATAATTGCTTATGTATTAGATATGAAAATGAAAAATTTAATACACATGCATAGTTTATTTGATTTTTTTAATATTAATACAAACTCAGAGATCGCTGTAGTTTTGCAAAAATATTTATTTTCATAATAGAAATAATATACATCGAATATTTAGATTAGTCTACCACTTTAGTTGCTTAAATACATCTGTATAAATACTCTTGAAACTATCACTTACAAATTGTTATCAGGGTAAGGGTCTACTCAACGACCCAATGCGTTTCAACGTGATGGACGATACGACACTCGAGTTGAATGTGTCCGGACTCCAACCGGACACTCGGTACAGTGTTCAAGTAGCGGCTCTCACGAGAAAGGGCGATGGAGATAGAAGCCCTCCAGTAACTGTAAAAACGCCCGGTGGCGTGCCGAATAGACCTACTGTTAATTTGAAGTAAGTTTGACATTGAATTTGTCCAAACTCTTTTAAGTAAGGTATTTGTCGTCAAGATATAGTATTTCTACATTTTTTTATAATTATTAGGTCTATAATTCTTTATAAGTTCTAGAAAATACTTATCAAACTAGTCGCATATTATATAAAATGTGTATATATTATATTTTTTTTTCAATATATTAAATAATTATATTTCTTTCAGAATCTTGGAGCGTGATCCCATTGTATCAATAGAAATTGAATGGGCAAAACCAACTCAAACGTATGGCGATTTACTTGGATACAGGTTGAGATACGGAATTAAAGATCAACCTTTAGAAGAAATTAATCTTTCTGGAACAAAAGTTACCTCGCATAAAATAAATGATTTAGAGAGGGGAGTACAATATGAGGCTAGAGTGGCAGGTAGAAATCAGATAGGTATAGGTCAAGAAGCCATAAAATATTGGATAACACCCGAAGGTGCACCAAAAGGCCCGCCTACAAATGTTACATATCACTTCCAAACACCTGATATTATCAGTGTTACTTGGGAGCCACCAGTACGAGCTGATCGTAGCGGTCAGATTAAGAAATATGACGTCCAGTTTTTCAAAAGGGGAGACCAATCTTCTCACGTAGATAAAACTACAGAGTTGACAAAAGCAGTGTTCACTGGCTTAGAAGAAGATGCTCATTATGTGTTCAAAGTTAGGGCGTATACGGAACAAGGGCCGGGTCCATATAGCAAGGATATAACCGCTCACACAGAAAGGGATATTGGTAGGGCCCCCATGTCAGTGAAAGCGGTCGCTACATCTGAATCAGGGGTAGAAGTATGGTGGGAAACAGTGCCATCAAGAAAAAAAATAATAGGTTACGTCATATTTTACACTATGACTCCTGTAGACGATTTGGATGAATGGCATCAAATAAACGTTCATGTTACACATTCTGCGAACATAGAAAATTTAGATAAATTCGCGGAATATACTATTGCGGTAGCTGCCAAAACAGCCGAAGGATTAGGAAGGCTATCAGAAAAGGTTACTGTTAAAGTAAAGCCAGAAGAAGTGCCTTTGCATCTTAGAGCTCAAGATGTGTCCACCCACTCCATGACCCTGTCATGGTCTCCCCCGTTACGCTTAAACCCAGTTAGCTATAAGATATCATATAATGCCATTAAAGAATTCGTCGATTCACTCGGAATGACGCAAACTCAAGAAATTCCTAAAAGAGAAATAATAATTAAACATGATAGAAATTCGTACTCTATTAATGATTTATCTCCTTTCACTACGTATAATGTTAATATAAGTGCCATACCTAACGATAATTCCTATAGACCGCCTACTACGATTTTTGTAACCACCCAAATGGCTGCACCTAAGCCGATGGTTAAACCGGACTTTTACGGTGTTGTTGAAAATGAAATACTCGTTATTCTACCTCAAGCTTCCGAAGAATATGGGCCTATTTCGCATTATTATCTAGTTGTAGTTCCAGATGATAAAGCACATAATCATAAACACCCCGATCAGTTTTTGACAGATGATTTAATAAAAAATAACGCTCGAACAGATGATGAAAATGCGCCATACATAGCTGCTAAATTTTTACAAAGAAATATTCTTTACACGTTCCATCTTGGTAATGATGAAATGTATGAAGGATTTCTCAACAGAAAATTGAATCCGAATAAAAAGTATAGAGTGTTTGTAAGAGCCGTCGTAGATACTCCTCAAAAACATTTGTATACATCGAGTCCGTTTTCGGAATATTTATCGTTAGATATGCGAGAAGCCCCACCAGGTGAAGAGCCTAGTAGACCTGACCCTAAAGACATTAATGGTGACCCCGAAATAAGAATAGAGGAGAATAGAAAAGAAGCTGGCATGCTATGGGTTGTTGGGCCAATCATAGCGGCATTGATGCTTTCCTTATGCTTTGTATTTTTATTCATCGTTAAAAAAAGAAGACAGCCTTGCAAAACTCCTGATCAAGCAGCAGTCACTAGACCTCTTATGTCAGCTGATATTGGCTTTGGAGCACCCTCTGATCCAGTAGAAATGCGACGTTTGAACTTCCAAACACCTGCTATGATTTCTCACCCACCTATACCGATATCGGAACTCGCCGAACATATAGACAGACTAAAAGCCAGTGATAACCTCAAATTTTCTCAAGAATACGAAAGTATAGAACCTGGTCAACAGTTCACATGGGACCATTCTAACATGGAAGTAAACAAGCCTAAGAATCGCTACGCCAACGTCATAGCGTACGACCACAGTCGGGTTATTTTGCAACCGATTGACGGAATATTAGGAAGCGACTACATAAATGCCAACTATTGCGATGGATATCGTAAACATAATGCCTACGTCGCAACTCAAGGGCCATTGCAAGAAACGTTCGCCGATTTCTGGAGAATGTGTTGGGAACTGCGAACGTCCACAATAGTTATGATGACGAAGTTAGAAGAAAGAACGCGAATCAAATGTGATCAATACTGGCCTAGTAGGGGAAGCGAATCGTATGGCATGATGACGGTTGCCATCTCAGAAGTTCAAGAACTCGCCACATATTGTATTCGAACATTCCATGTAACGAGAAATAATGGTGCAGAGCGTCGTGAGATCAAACAACTTCAATTCACTGCCTGGCCTGACCATGGAGTGCCAGATCATCCTGCTCCGTTCCTACAATTCCTACGACGAGTTCGCGCATTGAATCCACCTGATGCTGGTCCACTAGTGGTTCATTGTTCGGCCGGCGTTGGACGAACTGGTTGCTTCATAGTAATCGATTCAATGCTAGAAAGAGCCAGACATGAACGTACAGTAGATATTTACGGTCACGTGACATGTTTGAGAGCTCAACGTAATTACATGGTACAAACCGAAGACCAGTACATTTTCATCCACGACGCCCTGCTCGAAGCCGTTATATGCGGAGATACAGAAGTCGCCGCACGCAATTTACACCCTCACATACAAAAACTGATGCGTATCGATACAATCGAGAACATAACTGGCATGGAGTTGGAATTCAAAAAACTTGCGAATATGAAGGCCGATTCTAGCCGTTTCGTGTCCGCTAGCTTGCCATGCAACAAACATAAGAATAGACTAGTACATATCTTGCCATACGAGTCGACCAGAGTGTGTTTAACCCCACGAGATGGATCCGATTATATCAACGCATCGTTTGTTGACGGATATAAATATCGTGCGGCCTACATCGCTACTCAGGGACCTTTACCCGATACGACTGATGATTTCTGGCGAATGCTCTGGGAACATAACTCAACTATAATAGTTATGTTAACTAAACTTAAGGAAATGGGAAGAGTAAGTTACTGTTTTAATTAATGAATTTATAATATGTTTGAAATTACGTGATGTTTTATACATGTGTATTTTCAGGAAAAGTGTCACCAATATTGGCCTTCGGATCGTTCTGTCCGCTATCAATGTTTCGTTGTCGACCCCATCGCTGAGTACAACATGCCTCAGTATATCTTGAGGGAATTCAAGGTACAGTATTTCTATAAGATTTTTTGTTGTGAAAATATAATAATAAAGGAATCGTATGATATTTATTTATAAATAGGTCCAGGAAGAAATAAAATATTATAATACAAAAGAAAGCATTGGAAGTAATATTTTATAATTAAGCAAAAATTTAGCATGAGTTCTTTCAGATTTATAAACAACTTTGTATTTGATGTCACTTTGTTGTATAGAAGTAAATATTGTGAATCGATTTTTATACGTATTTAATTTGGCCTCAATAAAAAAGCCACTTTTAACTTTATTTAATATCCACGTAATGATGTAAGTAGTTAAAAAGAAAAACTTTTCAAATAAATCGAATTTTTCACGGTCATGGGACAGGCTCTCCCGTGACTATGAATTACGATTATATATGTAACTTGAAAAGCTTTACAGCAATTCGAAACGTCAGAATCTAAAATCAAAAATCCGCCAAAAAAACTAACACTAAGTTTTATCTAAAATGTCAAATATTTGCGTTAATCTAAAATAGTGTAAATTGAAAAGCAATAATCCTCCATACAGATGACAGACGCCCGCGACGGTGCGTCTCGGACGGTCCGCCAGTTCCAGTTCACGGACTGGCCGGAGCAGGGCGTGCCGAAGAGCGGCGACGGGTTCATCGACTTCCTCGGGCAGGTTCACAAGACGAAGGAGCAATTTGGACAAGATGGACCTATCACTGTACACTGCAGGTTGGTTTTGATTTATTTTCTTTTATTTTGTGGTGTATGTATTCCCTTTTTAATGTCCGAGTGCTGGGCACTGGCCTTCTTTAAATATGGGGAAGAGCTGACTATAGCCCACGCTGACTACTGCAAGTTGACAGACTGGACATGTGTTTCGAAAACTTCTAGATTGTCTCAGACATGCGGGTTTTCGAACCATATTTTCTTTCGCCGTAAGTGGTAATCATATTAGAAACTCCTAAAAATATCCTAGATACGAGACCCGGATTAGAAACCGTTTTTTTCGGTTTACCAAGAAAGCGTGTTACTACTGGGCTATCACTGGGCTACCACTGCCTTTAATATTATATGTTATTGTATCTGGTACTTCCAATAATCCTAGGTAGTAGCTGGGTTTCGTTCTATTATTTGATAAATGTATGAAGATAGATATGTGCTGGACTGATTCACTAAGATTTGCAAATGTGTAATTTGTAGAAAATAAGATTACTTTGCGAAGTTAGAGCAAGATAGTGGTAAATATACTACGCATATAAGGAAACTTAAAATATGATTGAGTCATCCGTTTTTCATTGTGTAAAAAAACAGTGAAAAATTTTAACTTGGGTTAATCAAACCGTAACTCACGAAAAAGAACTTTAAAGTAGTTTATATAAAAATCTTATTAAAAGTAGCTTATAATATTTCAACGTCACGTGCATCGTGTAAAAAGATAGAAAACGTTTGAAGGATAGGTTCATATTTTTTGCTTATCTTGTCATACGAGTATATTCATCATAGAGAAAAAACTTATTAAGTTTTCCTTTATATAGCTAATATACTAAAATCCGCAGTTTTTTATTTTATTATTTGATAATACTCTTTTTATATATTTATATCTTAAAATGTAATTTTATAGTAATATTATAAATTTTAAACCCAAATGGATGTTTGTTACTCAATCACTTCAGAACAACTGAATGGATCTTGATGTAATTTGACACAAAGATTGATCAGGATCTGGAATAGTATGTACCGTACATAACTGTTAAAATGTATCTCGGTAATTTATTTTGATTTCTCGGATATGAGATCTTTTCCTGGAGTAAGACGTATCCTGTATGTTGACCCGGATAACCAACTATTATAATATCAAATGTCATTCAAATCCGTCCATTGGCTTTCTTGTGATGTGGTCACAGACAGACAAACTGACACAAAATATTAAAACCAGATTCGACCATATGTCAATAATTATGGCTCTTTCAATGGGTGTTCCCAAAAAATATTCAATGTTATGTTAGGTTAGGTTAGTAATTATATTATAAGTATTAATTAACTATATGTTTTTTTTGTTTTTTGAGCGTTGTGTACAGATGTAATTGGATAGCAAATTTAAAATGTTATTTTCAATTATTAACACGTTTTTATATTTTTTTATAATTTGTTATCTGTTTCTGTGCCTGTTAAATAAATAAATAAATTACTTAATTAATATGAATGCTTGTTACACAGCGCGGGCGTCGGACGCACGGGGGTGTTTATCACGCTGTCGACGGTGCTGGAGCGCATGCAGTACGAGGGCGTGGTGGACGTGTTCCAGACCGTACGTACGCTGCGCACGCAGCGCCCCGCCATGGTGCAAACTGAGGTAATGCCCTTTCTTCTTTCTTCTGTTCTTCTTCTTTTTTCTTTTCTTCTTCTTTTTGAAGTGAAACTTCTTTAGAATCGTTGTGATTTCAAACTCGATGAAACGAAAAAATAAGTCCATAGTACCAGGCGCTCAGAGACGGGGAAGAGTTAGCCTTAGTTAGATCTCGCCCACCGCGAGTCAGTGACATTTCTAACTCTGTCTAACTCGTGGGTGTGACCTTCGCGCCATCTCCCTCTCTCAACGAGCTTAGACGGGGTTATTTAGTATAAATATAAACGAGATTTAAAAATTAGTTTGCCAAGAAGTTTTACTTCTGACATGTGTACTTTGTACACACGCACTTTTTGTTTTTTTCTTTTTTACTCTTTTTCTTTTTTACTAGACAGTTTTTAAATTAAGTAAAATAGTGTTAATTTGTCAAAGAATAATTTTAGCGAGCATATCAGGTAAACAAACTTATACTTGTATATCTATCCTTGTCCTCTCTCTGAGGTTGTTGGGTCAAAAGGTTTTGTACTTTGTAAGCCCGAAACAAAAGTCAAATTGCTATGGGAATTGAACTTTTCTGTACATATTATATCCTTAGTGTTAACAACTGTTGTGTCCAAACCACTATTCAGTGATCTCGGTCGGAAGTATGAAGTAAAACGTACAAATAAGCAAATACGCAAATTTACATTTGAAATTACATTATTAACTCAACCAGTAATATGTTTTATTTACTTGTATACTTAAAATGAACCAATTTCAACCGTATACAATCGAGTGGTAGATATCAATGTATGTACAAGCAACTCCTATAACATAACAAGCTAGATTAGTTTTTCATTATATGGTTAAAATGTTTAAATAAGGTATATGTTATTGTGATACAATAGGTCTGGCATAATCTTTAAAGATTCAAAGACCTTTAAATCATATAGAAATAAAGCTGTAAATACTAGCTAAATATATAAAAGCGAAACGTCACTCACTAACTCGCTTATCACGTAATATCGAAAACGGCTTGACTTATAAAAATAAAATTTGGCAAGGTGATAGTTTATAGTAGACGTAGACGACCGCTAAGAACGGATTTTGCGAAAGAGTCGGATGAAGGAGGTCTGAGGGCTTTCGCAAGTTTGTATGAAAGTCCCTCTTTTTTTGTGCTACAGACTTTGGTAGAGGGCACTCACTCGCTACTCTATAATTTTTGAAGAGAATATATTTCTATAATTTAAACTCCTACACGACTTCATAATAGCATTTCAATCAAGTTTTACATTTAAAGTTATTTTATTAGTTTAGGCACAAAAGTTTTTAGTAACGAATATTATTCGAGTGTCTAAAACATAAAGAACTCGATAATAATTTTAGGCACTTGAGAAAGTTATATAAGTTCGTAATAAGAATTTGAATAGTTGTTTAGAGGACATATTTAAAATTTTGTTAATCAAATCCATTAGAATATATATTGCTTATATTACAATGACATTTTTGAGACAATTTTAATAATGATAGAAGTAAAAAAAGCATTAGCTTATCACTTAATTATACAATGACTTAGGCGACGAGCTTCACTCTGAAGAGATGCATAAAGTTACGCCTATTTTAGAAAAAGACATCTACTTTCCGATGAGATGATCCGGTCCTATTGGTCGTAGCGTGATGTAATATAGCCTATAGCCT
Organism: Boloria selene; assembly: GCA_905231865.2. Lineage (NCBI taxonomy): Eukaryota > Metazoa > Arthropoda > Insecta > Lepidoptera > Nymphalidae > Boloria > Boloria selene. The sequence continues at coordinate 3,474,614 of HG993145.1, forward strand.
TCCTCGATAAACGGACTATCCAAAACAAAAAGAAATTTTCAATTCAGACCGGTCGTTCCATAGATCAGCGCGTTTAACCAAACAAACAAACAAACACACTCTTCAGTTTTATAATATTAGTATAGATATGATGTATTTAATGTTATATATGTGTAGAGTTTCAACTATCTCCTATCCATAACATAAGGATTGTAGCTTACCATGGAACTACATAGTGCTGTGTGTTAATTTCCCAACATAATTTCCTATATATTATACTCGTAGATAATAAGCAAAACCTTATTCAAACAACGGTTAATACAAATTGCTAGATCGGCATAGCCGTTTCCGAAGTACACAAATAAATATGTACTAGCGAGTCGCCCTCGCTTCGCTCGGGCTCTTCCCTAGATTTAGCACAGGCAAAGCCGCGGGATCCGGTAGTTATGCATATAAACCTTCCTCTTGAATCACTCTATCTATTAAAAAAAACCGCATCAAAATCCGTTGCGTTTTAAAGATTTAAGCGTACAAAGGGATATAGGGACAGAGAAAGCGACTTTGTTTTATACTATGTAGTGATACAAAATGTTTACAAAAATTGCTCATTTGATATTATACGAATATAATAATATGATACAATAAAACAATAAATTAAAAGGCCTTCTTAACGAATTTCATGGAATATTCCATATAAGTATCTGGTATACATTTACTTACAATCATGTTTGATATAATAGATAATTGGAGTTGTATGTGTAACTGATACCCTAATTATAAGCCCTTATTATGGTAATATGATAAACGCCACAGAGAACGAATATATAGTTTTGAGAATTTTTGTCAGTCGGTCTGACCCTCTGTGTCATCACGAGAAGACCAGTAGAGATTTTTATGAAATTTGGTTTGATGATAGCTGATTATCCGGGACAATATAAAGGATAATTTTTACTACAGGAAAAGATCACATCTGTAAGAAACGTATACTATCCGTTAAAACGTACCCGGGGAACGAACCCAAGGGGAGTGAGGGCGAGTGACTAGTGCTACAAGTACCTATACATTGAAGCTAAACCTAACTTTAGTAAATGTACTCTGTACAGTCAGTCCATCTTCCGTTGAAAACTTTCCACATTCTTCAAGGTACTAAATTACAGTTCTAAACGACGTGGCTTAGTTCGATCGATCGATTTAAATAGAATTTAACTTTATTCTATAGATACTTATAGCAAAATATCGAAATGGCCATTTACCTCTATTGTTATAGAAAAAATTAGAGGTAGGTACGACAACATAAGTAATATTTACTACGAGTAATTATACACTTTACTTCAATGATGATAAAGGAAAATTATGAAACTTTTAACTACTTTTAAAAATGGTACGTTAATTTAAGTTATGTGGAAATTTTAAGAAGTATTCTTTACGCCTATATTGTTGAAAAACTTTATTTACCCGGCAACCTTAACATCTAACGTGTATTCGCCCTCCAAAAAAAATCTTGTGAAAATGAGAGAACATAAAAAAAAAAAATTTCGTACATTCTATTTCTACATTTTTTGAGCACTTCCCTCAAATGACCGCGCGTTTTAATTAAATTCAATGCGCTTAGCGACGAGGCACGACTTAGAGTGCATTAATTTTAATTTTCGCCTATTTTACGTCAGTTGTTTGCTACTAACTTTTTTTAATGAATATTCTATGTTCAGCCAGCACTTTTAGAGATACCTTTTTTAAATCAACCTCATTTATTATGATCATGATAAAATTTTATGAAGCCCGAACGCGATCTGGTTAAAATTCATAATATTATAGTGAAATATTTTTATTAAAATTTTAATATAAGTTATGAATACTTAATGGCGTACAGTACTTATTACGTGCAGCTAATTTAGAATTTCTAAATAAATATACTGATCAATTTTTAATCAATAAATGAAGCGCGAAAATGGGTAGCTAAATCTAAATTAACTTTTAAAGGTTTGAATACACCATCCGCGGGGGATTTCCCACGTCGGCGATGGCTGTAAATTTTGCGTATCGACTAAGTAATTATTTTTAATGGAATTGGTTCACAATGTAAAGGTCGCGTTTGTGTAAACCTGCCTTATAAATTGGTAGATTCGCGAAGTGATAGTGTGAATATAACAAAATACTCAATTAACTGGTATAGTTTATATTCAGCGTACTTGTAACCAACATTTTACTCTGTCCACAGTTTTATAGAAGTTTTGTGAAATTAATTTTCATTTATGGAATTAGTCGTTAAAATTATTATCTACTTAAATGAATGCCAGACAAATTAACTTTTTAAACTTCCTTTTCATTCAGTGCGTGTGCAGTAATAACTCTGTCAACACGAGTTTGCTAGAAAAAAAATGACAAGAATTTTTTTGCCATTTAAAAATTATAAAATTATGAACTCGGCGTCGAGCTTGCTGCATAAGTTTCTTTGAAGGTGTAGAAAGTGTACTGTTATTAAATGAAATAAAAAGGGGAAGCGCTGCCGTCTTTAAACATGACCTTCGTTTAATTAAAAATCTTAGTACTGTGAAAGGTTGCCTTTGTAACTAATTTTAATGAAATTTGACTTAGATTTTTTATTATAAGTTGAGTTTTGCGGTATGTAAGTGAAATATATTTCATAACGAAGTTCGCAAAACGGTTAGAACGGTTCTAAGGAAGATAAATCTATGGGTATAGATAAATAAAAAGGCTTAGGCTTAGGCTTAGGCTACCTTTATTTTAAAAAACAACGCTTCGCTGGGATGAATCTTTTAGTACGAGGATTTTTTTTGCAATTTCAAGTCTGTCTGCCACTTAAAAGTCTAACCATTTTAGATATCCGTAACAAACAGGCTGACAAACATTTTAATAATTGTTTTTTTAAAATAATAGTATCATATTTAATACATTTAGTAAAAAAACTGTTATTTTACATTAATAGTTTGTATATACATTTTAGATTATAAAAATTATAATAATCTTTACGTTTGTTTCAGGACCAGTACGAATTCTGCTACCGCGCTGCGCTGGAGTACCTCGGCTCGTTCGATCACTACGTCAACTGACGCTGAGACATACTCGTCTAAAGCGACCCTAAGAGCCTTGCAGTATGTAAACGCCTTAATATTTTCTAACGTTCGTTGTTCTTTGAAACGTGTGCCGTTATACGTATTTTTAAATTAATGTATCCATTATTTTACTGATGCAACTTATAAAGTTTAAAAATGGCAATGAATCTATTCTACCTGAATTTTCAATTTTATAAAATTATTCTTGAAAGCCATTTTAATGGCGGACGATGCCCGCAGCAGACGCTGAGATATTAAAATTATGATCTTTCTATTACCATATTGGTAGACGTTTATATCTCTTATACGGATAATTTAATGGATGTTTTAATGAAACACGTATTATTTTTGAGGTTCCTTATATGACGTTCTTAAATGTAAACTTTTGAAGTAAAACTTCTATAGACGTGACTGAGGGGAAGTCTATACATTGAAAAAATGATTTTTATCATTATTAACTTTTTAATAATCTTTTAAATATATATTATCAATTATATAGTAATAAAAATAATATTTTTATTTTCTTATTATTTTCTCTCTTTTTTCTCCGTTTCTATTTTCTCTCTATTTTTTATTTTCTCTTTACATTTATTTTATAAAAGATATTGATATTTTAATTTGTTTTCATTTAAATGCGGTATCTGCCACAACGCCAAAGAAGTTTTACTTCAACAGGGTTATACCTACGCACTTTTTTAATATCGGCACGCGTTACAAATTGATTGAAAATGAACAAACTATCTGTTGAATTTAATACGTAATCTATTTAATGAATTAAATGCAAGGCTCTCATATTCCAAGAAGCAAAGTTAGAGAACTGACTGATGTAACTACTTTGTTCACTTGCTAAGAGGCTAAATGTAAGAGTGCCTACGAAAAATTACTTATGATGTATATTTACTATGACCATTACATGATCGTGAGTAGGTGTCTTTATAGAATATTATTGACACTATTACTATACCTATAACAATAGTTAAAAAATCTTTACGCACTGGCTGTTCGAGCTAAAAAAAACATAGACTATATAAAAATTCGTCGATGCATTTAAATATAAAATTTGGAATATTATATTTAAACTATGCCATGATTTAGCGAAATGTAATTAATTAGATATTGAAATCGGTGCGCTTAGAAGTTACGCGACTTATGTAACGACCGATCACATACATATTACTAATATACATATTATATAAAATGTATAAATAGTTATTGCAGCTGTAATTAGAAGTTTATTTTTCATATCGGGTGTTAAATACGTTAAGTAGTGTAAATTGTGGTAACATGTTTCATTAATGCAATATAACATTTGTTTAGACGAATCGGCTGTGTCGTGTGTAACTCTGTCGTGTGAGTAGATTGTAATTTTTGTGTAAATAGCTTTAGATTTTGTTCGACCTACATTTAAATTTCATTGTATACGTTAAATTCCGCCATAATTCTATTTTTGTATTATTCCGAAATTTATCTCGCGAGATATAATCTTTGGTGGTCATCCATTTTGTTTTCCTTTTTAGTTAATAGATGTAGGACGTATTTTTCATCACTGCCACCCGTTAGTGAAGACGGTGATCCAATGACATATCTATTATTAGGTAGAAAAAATGTTTTGTCGGTGTGTTGTAATGTTTTAATGAAATGTAAGGTAATGATTCGATCTATCGAATTGTAATGCTAATTGATTGGTTTTGTCGATTATAAAATCGATTTAATATCGAGTGTGGAGTCACGTAGATAACTGTTTTGGACGTTTACAGTCTTTGTTTCCTATAAAACAACGACATCGTTCTGTTAATATATATAATATACATAAATAAAAGCGAACGCCTATTTTACGCAATGTAATTAATTTTGCGCTTATTCGCGTCATATTTGACTTTAATTTTTAGGTTTCTATTTCCTTCATGTCGCATCTCATCACACTATTTTAAGCTATCTTTAAGTGTAGTACGTTATATCTTTTACAGTAACCCCTTTGCCTAATATCGTTAAGGTTATTAGGTTTTCCACTCGTTTTATACAAACTTATACCTTGTATCGATCTACGTGTAAGTTAAAGTTGAGCTTTTAACTTAGATATGTACCTATATGCGTTTAACATGAATAAATCTCCTTATAAAGTCGTCTATATACAAATCGATATATCGGCGTACAATCGTATCGATTATTATGACGATATTTCGAATATAACTTATTAGGCTGTCACGATAAATAGTTCATTAACTCGTTCGTTTTGTCTAATGGCGTGCGGACGTCTGGTCGGTTAACACGGTCGATATCAACTGCCAATCGTTCAGGTAGCTATAAAAAGTTAAGGTATATCAATAATACGAAAACGTACGTAGATTTTAATGAGAATATTGTTAAATTGAGGTTATAGTGAAAATTTAATACTCGTTGATGAATCGCATATGTACTCGTAGTCAGGTCGCTTACACCTTAGATTGGGAGCCGTTATTACACTTCCTTTAAAGCTTTTACAGTGTTTTAAATTACCCTTAAAGCTTCTTCTTTGCAAATAAATCAATTTTTATTTAATTTTTATGAATAAAAGCCAGAATTCTTGATATTTGTAAAGAATTATCAAAACCAGTGAAAATGAACCAAGTATATTATACTTTTTTTTTAATATAAATACGTAATTAAATGACTTAATAAAATATTGATTGACTGAATATTAAAAATGACCATTTTTATAATATTTTTTATTGTGTTCTAAAAACACCGTTACAACAGTATCTGAGTCATCAGCTAAAGTTAGATAGTTCCGTACGCACATACTGTTCAATCGATCTCTCCATACTAACGTAGTACATTGTTGATTTTTTTCTCTTAACCAATAGTCGTATACATAAACAGTGCAATTGTAAAGTGTCAATCGTATTACCGATATTTTAATGTAGTGAATTTATACAAAAAAAATAGTACACAATTTATAAGAATATTTTTATTGAAAATAAAACAGTTTTAATAACAAAATAGTAAAATTTATATATTTCACATGAACCTCGTCTCCAGATATCGATTTTACGATTGACACTAGATTGACTTGCCATAAAAAGGTGCTGTTTGAAAATAATTCCATTGTGTAGTACAAAATGTGTTACCCCCAAAAGAGTCGTTTGTTCCCGATATTTGTTAATTTGTATTCATAAGACTGATTTAATAATTTCCTTGTGTTCTTAATTAATTTGTATCGTACCCTTGCTATTGCTGATGATGAATGTTTATACTTTAAGATGTAATTATAATCTGTATACGTTTTATTTTTTAGCAAATATGACTAAGGTCTTGAAGTGGGGAGCCAAGATTGTTAATTCATTTATATACAATAAAATAATATCCACAGTCGAATGCAATTGTAGATTTAAATGTAAATGTGTATTTTTATAATATGTTAAAAATAAAATCACTACATCAAAACTTAAATGAAATAAATTTTTATGATGATTTTTCCTATAATAATTTTAGCTCCCCATAAATTGAGGAATGACCATTGAACTACTGCGCATTATTGGTTTATTATTGAATTCGTGATAATTTAAGTCGCGTTTTTAATCTCTATTTCAACCAACTTAATTGAAAGCTATAATAAAACAATAATGTACTGTAGATCAATAATGAAGCGTAATTTATTTCGAATATTCAGTGTTGCTATCCTCAACCCAGTAGCCGCCTTTGTATATTTTGAATTGCGAAGTGGGCACGGTGCTGCCAGCTTAAATATATTTTAAAGCGATAGAAAATGGCGGACGCGTAATGGCGGGACGGTGTGTGTTTAGAAGTAGAATGATTATTTTATAAAGATTATCCCGCGCTGCGTCCCGGGACACGGTGGATTCGCAAATTATACATAATGTATATGAGAAATAAATTTATGTCAAGCGATAATGTTTTTCATTTTATTAACCATCTTTCGCTGCAAAAAATGAAATTTAGTAAAATTACTACAGAAAAATACATAATATGTATCTATGTACATTACTAATAATAATATCCAAACCAATTCCGACAACGCAGCCAGTCTCATAGAGACTAGCTAACTGCGCTAGAGATATTAAAGTATTAGTCCGGGAGGTAGTGTCAAATTTGACCGGAGCATTTTGGCATGGCTTTTGTTTTTTTGTATAGTCAGTTGTTCCAACGCTTATTAATAAACAAATTGTCAGTTGGCCCAAAACCGGGGCATAAGATGAGAAAATGCCAGGAAACTTGATAGTAAAAAAATGTTCTTGGACTATTTTGGCAAAGATAAAAAAGTATAAATAATTAGTTTATGAATTGTAGATCTCAAAAAAAAGTGTCAGCTGTATCATGTACGTGACAAAATATGTTAGCTGATCATGTGAACATGTCAAAAAATCAGAAAACCTTGTAGCATTTTGGCAAAGCTGAAAATTGTATATATTGAAGATTATAATTCAATAATCATAATAATTTCTGTCAGCTGGAATTTTAACAAGGCACAACCTGTTAGCTTGACTATCAAAGTTTGGTTATTAGGTATATCAGATCATTATGGCATGGTTTTTGGTTTTTTGTATAGTCAGTTGTTCCATCGCTTATTAATAAATGAGGTATCAGTTGGCCCAAAACCGGGGCATAAGATGAGAAAATGCCAGGAAACTTGATAGTAAAAAAATGTTCTTGGACTATTTTGGCAAAGATAAAAAAGTATAAATAATTAGTTTATGAATTGTAGATCTCAAAAAAAAGTGTCAGCTGTATCATGTACGTGACAAAATATGTTAGCTGATCATGTAAACATGTTAAAAAATCAGAAAAACTTGTAGCATTTTGGCAAAGCTGAAAATTGTATATATTAAAGATTATAATTCACTAATCATAATAATTTATGTCAGCTGGAATTTTAACGAGGCACAACCTGTTAGCTTGACTTTCAAAGTTTGGTTATGAAGAATAATATCAGATCATTTTGGCATGACTTTTGTTTTTTTGTATAGTCAGTTGTTCCAACGCTTATTAATAAATGAGGTGTCAGTTGGCCCAAAACCGGGGCATAAGATGAGAAAATGCCAGGAAACTTGATAGTAAAAAAAAATTTTTTGTACTATTTTGGCAAAGATGAAAAAGTATAAATAATTAGTTAATGAATTGTAGATCTTAAAAAAAGTGTCAGCTGTATCGTGTACGTGACAAAATATGTTAGCTGATCTGATATTATACTTCATAACCAAACTTTGAAAGTCAAGCTAACAGGTTGTGCCTCGTTAAAATTCCAGCTGACATAAATTATTATGATTATTGAATTGTAATCTTTAATAGATACAATTTTCAGCCTTGCCAAAATGCTACAAGTTTTTCTGATTTTTTACATGTTCACATGATCAGCTAACATATTTTGTCACGTACATGATACAGCTGACACTTTTTTTTAAGATCTACAATTCATAAACTAAATTATTTATACTTTTTCATCATTGCCAAAATAGTCCAAGAATATTTTTTTTTCATGTACGTTAATATTTTCTCTAGCCCAAAAGCCCCGGAGTCGCGCCAGCTGACAATTTTTTTTGTTCTCATACAAGTACTAACTATCAAAATAAGTTCATAGAGTCCATGCCAAAATCACCGTAAAAATTTGACACTACCTCCCGGACTATATAGTATTATAGTATAGTACAAGCACAAGAGCACTCTAATACTGTCACTCTTATACTCCGGCGGAACGATACTCGTCACTACCAATAAGAGTTAAGGCGAAGGACTCCCTGATTTACCTGCTCTCCGAGGCACCGGGGTATATCCGGGCTGTTACTGAAGCTTAATAAACAGGAAGACTTAATAACTTGACTTGGCACGACTTGAGTCCTGGGACTCAAACCCAGTACCTCCAGATGTGCATGATGTACACCACTGAGGCAGATTTAAATTTTTGTCGGTCTGTTTGTACCGGCTAATCTCTGAAACGGGTGAACCGATTTTGACGGGACTTTCACTCGCAGATAGCTAATTTTGTAATAAGTATTTAAGCTGCTTTTATTTTAGAAGTTTTATATTATACTGTAGTCTACGCAAACGAAATCGCGGGCAAAGCTAGTAATTTATATAAATACACAAAAACAAACGTTCCACTAAGCCTGCCATCAAACAGAAGCGTATTCCCACCACGTCTTCCTAACCTCGTTATCAGATAATCCCATTACCTAAGTATTGTAACATAAATTGACTCAATGAATACATATTGCCCCGTTAATTATGACATCACGTTTTGTAAGATTGTGGAACATTAAACAATAGATATGAACTGATCCAGTTACTGAGCTTCGAATATCAAAGTGGGGTGAGAGATACATTTTAGTTTGATATTTTAGATATAGTACGTAGGTATGTCCTTTGTCTTCTTATCTAATAAATATATATAAATTAGGTTCATTATTGTGTTTCAAGGGTGGTTTAAGTATAAAAGAATGACATTTATAGTATTTTCTATACTAATCGTTAAATCTATACTAACCATTAAAACCAGGAAGGATCCCGAGCTGAGCTTTGCACGCGTTCTAAAGACCGGAAACCAAATTCTTCGTGAGTCGCGCGGTATGGTACCTCGCAGAACTAACGCCCTCCCTGGTTTTGCAACATTTTTTATTGATGCTCCGCTCCTATTGGTCGTAGCTTATTGCCTTCCTCGATAAACGGACTATCCGACACAAAAATATTTTTTTAATTTCGATCATTAGTTTCTGAGATTAGCGCATTCAATCAACCAACCAAACAAACAAACTCTTCAGTTTTATAATATTATTATAGATAAATTTTATACCCCTCTAAGGTAATCATATTTTCGTGTTAACTCACAAAGTGACTCTCTTGATTTGAATAGGCATATGCTTAGATAGCTTAAATCGCTCGACTCTGAATACGTTTTACGGATTCTCAATTGAGACGTCATGTTTGAATATCAATGACCTATCCCGGGGTGAAGCCTGAAGATATCTTCCGTGAATTAATATTGTTTGTGGAACGGTATACGTGGGTGAAACACGTCCGTGGCTATAAGTTTTGGTAGTATTTTACTTAAATAGTTTGACTGCTTAATGAAGGCATATTAGTTTCGAAGTTTATTATGTATAACTTATGATAATAAGACTTTATATAATACGAATAATATTATCACAATAATCCAACTCATTTTACATTTTGTTTTGGGCAAGAAACTGACAGACCAAGAATCTGCGTCCACCACGCTGGCTGAGAGGGTTTTGGCTTGCTTCCCATGTCTTTCTGAGCCCGATAGGTCTCTAAGACATGCAGATTCCCTCATTGTTGTCTTCTACAGAAAGACAGCAATAAGCATGTTGAAAATTATTCGCACTCAAAAGTATTTAATAATAATCAGGTATCAGAAGTTATTTAAATCCGCATCACTTGGTTTTCACCACCAAGCAAGCGCGATACGATTGCGCTAACACTAAGCTTTGCATAGTTAATGTAGTTAATTTAATCCTTTGTTATAAGTTAACGCGCCAGTTAATAACGATTCATGTCGCTAATGTGAAATAACACGAAGAAGATGACTAGAAAGCGTATTTCACGAAAAGAAAAAAGAACGCTTTCAACACGCAATGGTCACACCAAGATAAAAACCATTTAAATCGGTAAGAATTTTTATATACACAGATTTGAATACATTACATAACTATTTCAAAAGTTAATGTTTAACTTTTTGTTTTATTTAAGCGATATCCTAGATCGCATGTCCTTTGTCAGCTACGATTAAGTAACGTCTAAACCCATTGATCTCGTAAGCTTCATAAGCTTGTATGTAGTCGATAGTCTAAGTTCATGGATGAAGAAAGTCAATCTGTATATAATATTATACTATACTAGAAACTTACCCTCGTTCTACGCCTCGTTGTTAGATACGTTTTAACGGTTAGTATAATATTCTCAGAACTCAGATAATTTCCCAGAGTAAAAAGTATTTTATACATTTATTGACACATATAACCAGCTATCTTTATATTATACTCGTATCAAACTTAAAATACTAATAATAAATGGTTGGTTCAATTTTTCAGTTGGTATCAAACTTAAAATACTAAAAATAATGGTTTTATCGTGATGCGGTGACATATAGGCAGAGAGACAAACATTTCAAAAAACTATAAAATTATTCGTTCGCTATGTCCATAATAACGATTATTAAATATTATTGAAAAAAGACAGATTAAAATAAAAATATTAGTCCCGCTGAGTTTCTTTCACCAGTTCTCAGTACAGGAAAGAGGCTTTTTTTCCGAACTGGTAATAGACTCATCACGTTCAGTAAGGATTTTTGTAATAATTTTTATGCTGAATAAATCGATTTAATTTGATATTTCAATAAGATTCCCAAAAAAAAAAAATTTCATGTACCTACACATTCGACTATGTTAGAATATCATTGTATTATGTCATACTTGCATTTTTCCCCGTCTCCGCCCGCGTTTTAAACACCGAAAACAAATAGATTTCACATATCGTGTGATGTTTTACAGCCGGTTTGTAACGTTTTGTTGAGATTTCTTTGTAATCAGATATTTTCCCGCAGTAAAAAGTATCCTATGTATTGACCCGGGTAACCAGCTATCATCATACCAAATTTCATCCAAATCCAACCAGCGGTTTTCTTGTGATACGGTTACAGACAGATAGACAGACAGACAAAAGTCTAAAAACAATAGATTTGGCCTCTATATCGATAATAATGTCTATTTCAATTAGTTTTTCTAAAAACTATATGTAGATACGAGTAAGTATAATAAAATTATGAAGGAACTAGCTGACCCGTGCCCACTTCGTTGGGCATAATGTTAATAATCCTTTTTTAGTACAGAGTGTTTAAATAATTTAAATTATTTTATTAATATTAAAAATTAAATTATCTATACTAATATTAAAAAACTACTTTTTATCACTTAAATATAAAAGTTAGACATATACTGTCGTTGACTTTTTTGTAGGCATTTTTAAGCTCCACATCTTTTCTCTAGAACTCAAAAATATATCTTTCATAGTTAAGGCAGCGTTCGTAAGAAACGCTTTCATTCGAACGTTTTTTCTCCGATTCACTTTGCAAAACGGACTACCACGTAAAAGCCTTTTTATTTTTCGGTTTTTTATATAACCTATGACACTCAGCAATAATGTGGCTTTCTATTGGTGAAAGAATTTTTAAAATCGGTTCAGTAGATCCCGAGATTACCCCTTACAATTTAACAAATAGACAAACTTTACTTCTTTATAATATTAGTATAGATAATAATAGTTGTTTATATAATCAATAACTTAGCATAAAGCCGTTTGGCCGTACCTATCCGGTTATGTTCTCCAGCTAACTCATCGCAAACTTTGAATGGGGTGTCTGGTTGAATAGTTTAAACCGCCCCGATTCTAATAGATATTACTGTTGTAGATTGAGTCGTCATATTAGCATATCAATGACCGTTCTCAGTTTGAAATATCTCCAATGGCTTAAACTGGTCTGGAATTTAATATTAGAATTTATTATTACTTATTGGTTATTAATAGACATCCATATGTTATGTTCATGCGAAACCCATGAAATAATCAAAGTGAAAGGGGGTACTTAATTAAATTTGTATCATTCAAATTAGTAATGAAGATTCCCATAATATTTCAAGCTTTGTTTATACAATAGAAACTCATTTGCTTTTTAAATAAAATAAGCCTTAGCTACTCCTTACAATAATAGGTAAGTATCTGCCAATAAAAGGCTCGTCAAAATCGGTCCAGTCGTTTCGTAGATTAGCCAAAATAAACAGACAGACAGAGAAAAAAATTAAAATTGTGTTTTGATATACTGCTTATAATTCCATATGAATTTAGTAAAAAGATATTATTTGTATAGTCTAATATTTACGTTGTACACACGTGTACCTACGTGTTCAGTTATGAAGCCGAAAAGTTGGCAAGGTCTACGAACTTCTACTCTATAATACAGCTGTTTTCCAAAGAAATAATAGCTTATACGTCCTTTTAGGTCATTTTCGCAAAAACTGTTTTTGGCAACTATAGTGATTTAGTGGCACTTCTATCTAACACAGTCTTAGCTAAGGGTAGAAATTTCGATAATAACCGTACACTTTGTTGGCATGGTTCAAATCAGGCCTCGTATGCACAAACGGTTCCAGGGCTTCCCATTGTAACTTTTAAGCTGCCGCTACATTTAAATTGGCATATGTGCTTTTGTAGCTTCTGAGTCACACAAGCATTGTAGGTTTACCGAGTAATATTAGAGCAGACTCCAACCTATTTATATATACCTAATACAATTATTATTTAAAATATTGTAATTATAAGTGAAAAGTAACAGTTTTTTGCTTGTACAGAAAACCTATTATCTATATGCACTTCCAATGTCTGCGTAAGGAGTAAGTAAATCTCTAGGGCTTATGTTATATGCAATGTGACAGCCAGCCACGAAAGGCAATTAGGCAAAAGCTCGGTAAACTGATAATATTTAATGGATTGTGTCTGCAAGATTAGAAATATAAGTTGGGAAATTGTATTAAAAAGTTATCAATGGTAGCTCAGTGGTGGCACTTGCTTGGGAAACAAAGTGAAACGGATTCCAAATCCAGACCCAGGACTTCTGATATTTTCATACGCCAATTTTGCTAATGATTTCGCACGATTTTACTGTAAATAAAAAAATGAACCCGCAAGTCTAAAAGAATTTAGCAAGTTTCCGATAAAACATATGAAGTCCGCTATCTTGGCACTTGGGCAGCGTGGTGGACTATAAACGTCTCTTTTTGATTTTGAAATTGAAATTGAAGCATCGTCCCTAATTGAAGGGAAGTCAGTGCTAGCAGTGGGATGCTTAAAACTTCAGATGAGAGATATCAAATAACGTTTATAATTTCTTATCATTATGATTATTAGTGTTACCAGACTCAATATAAAAGAAAAACAAATTAAATATATTAATATGTTCTCTACAATGTTTGGTTTACTGTTTAATATGTCTATTTGTGTCATCTGTGGTAGAAGTAAGTTCTTATGCAAACAATAATACAGCTTACCACTAAGTTGTAGAAATTAAACAAAACATAACAATGGATAGGAACTCAACCAAAGCCCGATTTAATTAATTTAGTCTTTGAATAAAAGTTTAACTTAATAAAGATTTAATTAACTGCGGGGCATTTCAGTCAAAGAGAAATAGATCAAAGAAATGAGTAGTGTCTACAAAACGCACGGACGTTGAAAATTCGAAATATTTTTCACATTAGTGCTAATTTATTAAGTACGGTTCTTACTTCTCATGCTTATGTGAAAGAGAAATAAAATACCAGTATAAAAAGATTTTAGCTTCTTTTATTTGGTTTTTAACTGGTTTTTGTTAACTGGTTTGTTTACGGCAATGGTAGCCCAGTGGTAACGTGCTCGCTTGGGAAACTGTGAAACCGAGTGAAGCGGATTTAGGTCTCCGCCAACTCGCACTTGACCAGCGCGACATGATCTATTCCCCTCGTATTAAATAGAGGCTCGAGCTCAGTGGGATGTTAAGGCTTGAATACTTTATTTGGTAAAGTATTATTTCGTCGAATTATAGATATTTAGGTTTGTTCTTTACTGTATGATAAACTAATTAAACATAATATGTATGGCCAATTTAAATCTTAAAATCTAAAATCCGAGACCTCCATGTAGTATCATGTAGGTACAAAGGGTTCAATTCATATGCTATATGTTCCCTTAACTAAGTTAAAACCCTCGCAGTTTACTTCCCACATGTTCAACATATCAGCTCATTAGTGTTATTAAACTTTATATAATAAATGTCAGAAAATCCTAGAATTTAATGATCATCATAATTTTCACTCCAACTTTATTAATTTCAACCAATTCATCTCCTCAATAATCGCTTTTCTGTAGAAAAATGTTACATTATTTTTCGTGAAATCGGCTTTAAGCTCCATTTTACCGTTTTAAAATTCCTATTATCGTTTCCTTTCATCGCTGAAGGCACTTTACGTATTTCTAAAGGAGGCTGTAATATGATTAATTACTTTTCATGTTTTAAATCGATAGGGTGTGTGTTTAAATCACCGGCTTAACGCTGGGTGCCGTATTGGCCACCGCGCGAAATAATCCTGCCATAAATAACTGACTGACGTTTGTCTGTGGTACACAAACAGCAGATTATATTTATTGCGGCTTGTTTATTTCATTTTAATATTTAAAATACCGTTACAACGTTTGTGGCGATATACTGGTAACTCTCGTGTTGTAGGGTAGATCTATTCTTGATTGGAATGAAAATTATATTTTACGTGTCGCCATCTTGATGATTGAATCACGTGTTCTCACTGTCCTTATATAGATTAGGCGTTTATTTTGAGAGTAAAAAACAGATCATGTTGATCCCATTAACTAAACAATGTCTTGTAAAAAAATTTTAAATAGTACTTGCTGTATCTACACGGCAATTAATTAAAATGTCGATGTGTGTCAGTCGATGAAAATGGAAACCATTGTAAGAAAACCAGCAATGTAATATGATAATCTTACTACTTTCTAAAAAGACGTTGAGTATTCCAACATGCACTTGGCCAGTATGGTGGACTATTAAGTATTATATCCTTCTAATATTCGTTGTGAGTTCCACCATGAATGCCCAAAGATGGGAACCAAGAAAACCCATACCCCCCAGCAGTGACATTTCGAAAGCAGCTGAATCTTTACCTACCGTACATTCGCAAAAATTAGTCATAATGTTATAAAGAAATAATAAAAGTAATAAATGTAATAAATGTAGCTCTATATATATTTTTTAATAAAGTTCTTGTTGCTTTAATTTTGTATTTCTAATTAGTTCTAGCCGTCACGTATACCTACACTTTGTCAACTTGGATAAATAACTTCATATAAATTATTTCTGTTTTTTCGTTAAATATGAACAATTGTTTTTGCTACTGTAGCTACGAAATTATATGTAAAGTAACAATTTACTCATTAAAAAATTATTCTAAGAATCTAAGGGCAATAAAGTCTTGGCAAGCAGGTTTCTTACAGAGAGTAGGTATCTAAAAGGATTATAGAAATTCACCACCTAAATGGTTAAAAAGGGAAAAGTTTATAAGAAAATTGGTAATGCAAAGACAAAGTGATGAAAATTAAAATAATACTGTTATTAAAAATGACAGTCGTATTCTAATTCAAAGTTTTCTAAACCTATGGTTTGGATCGCCATGAAAGCTACATAGGAACTATAAACAGACAAAATTACCAGATCAAATATTAAGCGACTCTTTTCACATCAAACATTGAATAAAATATATTTGACCCTCATTCGTATCTTGGGAGAGAAATATGCAATTTGCCGAGCCACATAATTAGAGGGCAGAATTTGCTCCTTAATTCTTAAATAAGAAAGGCAAACGATGTCACGCAAAATAAGGCTTAATTTGACTCAAGTAATGGATATTACAGTGGGGTTCTATTTTGTAAAATGTATACTGAAATACTTCAAGCGGCGTGACGTTCGATGTAATTTTTACTCGCGAATAAAAGTTTATCTTTCTTGTTGTTACTTTTTTAAGATCTAAAGGTTTTTACACAGTGTGAGCAATTCAATTCACTTTCTTTTTATTTTATTTTTTGGAAAGAAGCGAAAGGTATTAGAATTGGTTGTAATACAATATATATGTCGATGTTTTCAAATCAATTTCATTATCAAAGGAGAGCTGAAATATATTTTGTATATAAAGTTATAGAGTTTGTTTTTTTTAATATCTTAAGTACATGTCACTGAAGGACACTATCATAAAAAACTCTATAATTTAAGCTCTATTTTCAATAGTCCCTTACTTTTCAGCATTATTGAATCAAACTTTCAGCCAGGACGTAATATAATGGTCTATTAATATGTTATGTATCAAATATCTATAGTATATTATATAAAAATAAAGTATGAAATGTATTATAGAGGTCAGGCTTTCTTTAAATGGAATCAATGTGAATAGGTCTTTATGAGGGGAGGTGTGTAATAAAATTCAGCAGTTGAAATTAAGCTCATCAATTGCTGCCATAACTTAAATCTAAAATTAAAAATAATCTACTTAGTATAATACTATTCCGTTACAGAAATAAGACGGTGTAAAATTAATTGTATTTGAAAGGAACAAAATTATCGTGTTTATTTTAATTTTGTTTTAATAAATATACATAATATTACTTTTAAAAGAGTAATGTTAACTCTCAGAACTTTGCAGAACTGTCCTACAACCTGTTGATCAATTAAATCGTAAAAAGTGATAATTCAAAAGTACATGTAAAAAATATATTGAAATAAAGCATATTTATAAATGACGGGAACTAACTAAAAAATATTATATTTTGAGGCTTAGGTATGAGGTAGATCCCAGTAATAACGCTTTCACTTTGAAAACGTCATTTGTGGATCATTCCCAATATCTGCATGACTGAGAGGACTTACCAAGTTTTCGAAAGATATGTAAAATATGCCAACCTGCACTTGAAAAGCGTTGGGGAGTATTGCCTGATCCCGCTTCTATTTAAAGAAGGCTCGTACCCAGCAGTGGGAAGTTAAAAAAAGGGCTGAAATCAATAAAACATTAAATATTCGTTCATAATTATTCATAATATTATAATATTTTTAATAACAAACAATTATTTACTGTAGCAAATCTCACATAATGCGCTGTTTACTTTAAGAATCTATTCTCGAAAGGAATAACCAAATGCTTGGTGTGGAATTAATTATTTATTAGTTAAGAGCCGCCTCCCGGCGGGTGACGAAGATCTTTATTAAGTGCCACAATTCATTTGGTGGGGGAGATAGATTAATAGCTTCGTGTATAATAAACATTATTGTCTTTGTAAATGAGTTCGTTTAATATAAGATCCGGGGCTCAGGTATGCTCCTGTGCAATTATTTTGAGTTTTAACATGCCATTTTATATTGTATGTACTTAATTTTAGGAATAACTAATTTCTATATTTACTGTGTTTTATGTGTAACGTGAAATTGTTATTTCTTTTTGTAAAATATTTTAACAGGTGTTTCACCGTATAAGTATATAATTCGGGGTTATTATTGTGAAATTCTAGACAGATATTTCAATTTTATATATGTACCTACTAGAAATTGAACGGTTTTTTATAATTTTTCTAATAAATTGGAAGTATAAATCAGTCCAACCGTTTCAGAGATTAGCTTTATTTAAGTAGGTACTGTATATTCTTTCATATGAATTTAGTGAAAAGCTGTTAGTTTGAAATTAAAAACAGACACTTTAAAATTTTATTACAATATGTGCAGATATCTAAAAATAAACTTTTATAAATAAAAAACATTAATTTATATTTTTTCATGATTTCCTATAATAGTAAGGTCGTCCCTAAGATACTAGAGACATCTATCCAAAACATATCCGTCCAACCATCTTTTACGTACTAGATAGATACCTAATTTAAAGTACAAAAATGCTATATAATATAAATTTATTTCGTGTACCTTGAAAACGGCTTGAATAATTTGGATCAAATTTAGATAAGGTCATGCTTTTAGATAGTATCAATATAGGCGGTTTTCTTTGATATATCTTAGATCTTAGAAACAAAAACCGGGCGAAATTCGGTCGCCTATATACTTAATTTTAACTTTAGATAAAATATTTAAATCAAAGAGGTATTAACGGTATCATTTACGAATGTAAAATCAATATATTTTAGGGTTCCAACACAAAAAGACTAAGCAAAACTTACCTTATTAGTTATTACTGAAACAACACTTTTCTACCCTACATCCGACGTCCATCCTTCTATACGCAATTATGAAATAAAGTATGAAAACAACAGTTTTTTTTTTTCAAATAGTTTCTTGATATTTTTTTTACAAATTACTTTACCACTTCTAACCACAAACATTAATAACATTTACTATATCTAAGTATAGCTTTTTTTAATCTTTTTTTGTTTTTCTCTAACACAAAAACACTAATTGTACATACAACCGTTAAATTAGCTTAATTATGGTTTAAATCTTAAATAAATTATTATTATATATAGCACTGTTAATGAAACCTGGCCAAGTGTAATTTGGTCTCATGCGTAGGGTTCTCATCGCTATCCAATCTCATTTTATTGGTAAATACGCAACATAAAGAGGTCGCGTACTGGATGTTAGTACGGAACCCTCAGCGCGCGAGTTCGACTCTCTCTTGACCTAATTTATTTCAGTACATTTATCACGTCGCATCAGAACGAAATTGAGAAGTCGTTGGCAAGAGATTTTCAATCCGATTTGGATTTATTAAAATAGGCCTTCAGATGTGCTTGTTTAAAATTAATACTTTATTTGGTTTAGAAATTCTAAAAGTAATATAATATCTTTACTTTTCTTGTCTGAAAAAAATTAAATTTTCAGAACCTAATTGGTAATTTTTGTTAAGTTATCTTTGGTAGTATTGGTACGAGTAGTATTCAATAACAATAAAATAAGTACACTCCTCGCTTGATACAAACCTATATTAATTATAATAGCCTGTGGGAGTATTAGCCTCTTGCCCCAGGTCGCAGACCTTATATCGAACACGAAAACCTGTTCAAAGTATCTCTTAGACTATCTATAGACTCATCTTCACCTTCCTAGTTTCCTTTCTTCATACGAATAATATCCTCACTAAGATCAGGTAATAAAGTAGTTTTAAAAGTAGCACACCAGCTGATAAATGACAATAATATTTAAAAAAGTAGCTTCGTAAGAAATCTAAGATCTACATGATACAGCAATATACACAGAGTATTGACGATAATTTAACTCTAAATCGAACTAAACTAATTATATGTTTGTATATTTACTGAACTTTTCAGCATTTTCAATGCAAGAAATTTTCATTTTATCTTTAGAATATGGTTATTGTGATTTTAATTTATAAAACAAACCAATAATAATGAACGATATGAAAAACAATTGCTGAACGGTGTTAAAACAGTAACTGTTATTTCAGTCTTGCGCCATTTTATTTCGAATATTATTTCTAAGCATTTTATTTACTTTGTTTTAATAAATATTTATATAAATTTAAATAACAGCAGCCATTGTTGGTAAGTATTAATATATTCAAAAAAATATTTATGTTTCAGATCACCGAGCTTTGATCAGAAACATTTTAATAAAACTTTTCTAAATTGTTGGTAAATTAAAACACAACGTGTTTAACAAATGCATTGAACAAAGGCCTCCTATTAATTCATTAATTAAATAAAAAAATATTCGTATGTATATGTCATAGTCATTTTGGTCAAAAAGGGATAGAGTAGAGCTGCATGGCTTATAATAGATAAATAGTTAATTAAATATATTCGCTAGTTCATCTATGAAAGACATGTGAATACTGCCAACTCGCCCTAGACCAGCGTGGTGGACTATGGTGATCCCCCTTGAATTGACAATAATGGAAGCCCTAAAATATAATAATATAGCGTTTAGCATTTAATAAAGGAAAATATTTCATCCTACGAAACTTCCGTAAATTATTTTTTATATTATACATATATCATAATGTATTACTGTATACAACGCAATATTCCATGAAAAATATTAAAGTTTATCTTACTTACCGTTGAAAACAAAATAGATATAGAAAATCGCATGTGAGTCCCAAAGGGAAACAAAATGCTTCAAATAAAAATTTTTTTCTACTTTTATCTTTTACTCTTTTTTACTTTATTTATATTTATGAACAGTTAAACGAGAAATCAAACGATTTCTTCTGAAATAGAAAATCACGATTTCTTCTGAAATAGAAAATCCGAAAAGATAGTTTCATTTATAATGTCGATTATTCGGGTAAACCTAAGTAAAATCAAATTTGTTACATCGTAAGTTAATGTTATTTATTACACACATAACTTTCAAAATAAATACACTAAGAACCGTACTAAGAAGTTAGTTTATAAAATACCTAAGCAGTTTCTGGGTGATTTTATTACTGACGGTAACTAAGCTTTTAAAGTTGAAAGCTTCGGTGCTTCCTCTAATGGTCTATGATGCTCATACATTCTAGCTGGAATTAATACTCATTTGCTGTTTTGTGATAAGCTCTAAAATATTAGTACTATATCTATATTCAAGAATATTACAATAATTTTATATTAAGTAACTTTTTGTTAAAGAGAAAGCGATTAAAAATATTTTCTCCAAAATATTTGACATAATCGTTCTGTATAAGTTCTTATAATGGGTTGGAGTTTATACGCTGGAGGTCACAGATTTAATTCCCTGTTGGGACAAATAATTGTATTTGCTATAAAGCCATTAGGCACGGTCTAGGTATACCGCTGGGCGCATTAAAGTATGTGTAGTTTGATCTCGTTTGATCTTTAACGTCAAATGTATTAGCTATTAATATTATGGTTAATTTATAATAATAAGTATGCTTTATAAGAATTAAATTATATAGTGTACCAACATTAGGTATTTACAAATATAGGTTATTTATCGACACACCACATTAGCGAAATTGCAAGTAAAAACTAGGTAGGTAATAAAGTAGCGCATGTTTTAACTAAAAGTAAAATAAGCTGTATCTTTAGCTAATGGACTAAATTAATGTTGTAATTTTAAGACTTTTCTAATAGCAAAAATACTTAAATTGCCACTAACGTGTTCAAATCACATAATTATTAAAAAAAACAAAAATTTGTACGTGTGTTTGTTTGATGCTAAAAGACTGCTTGGATGTTTAGTACAAAAATAGACAGTGCGTCATTTCCTTTTTACCCGACTGTGTCAGAAGGAGGGTGTTTGTCCACTGTATGTATGTTTCATTGGAACGCTCTATAGCCTAAGCGGTTTGACGCATTTTAGCTTAAGTATATTGAGAGTTTCGTCCCAACTGAGAGAGTAACACTGGGTATATCAAAATTAAAATGGCCGAATTTTTGCGGCATAAGTCTTAATTTTTTCTAAACTTAACCTAATAGCGGGGAAACAGGATAAAGGATTTAATAATTAGCGCATTAACTTTAAACTTTCTTTTTTGCAGTGAGTTTTTTTTTATGGTAAAAAGGGGGCAAACGGGCAGGAGGCTCACCTGATGGGAAGTGATCATCTCCGCCCATGGACATCTGCAAGCCAGGCTTGCAGATGCGTTACCGGCCTTTCAGGAAAGGGAGGGATGGAGGAGGAAGGGAAGTGGGAGGGAGGGGGGAACGAAGGCGGAGGATGAAGGGAAGAGGGAGGGGGGAAGGAGAGTGGGCCTCCCGGACTCTCACTCACCGGACGAAACGCGACAGCATAGCTGCCACTTCATGCCGGTCTTCTGTGAGAGAGTGGTACTAATGAACTATACGGGGCGTGCCGGCCCATTCGGTTGCTACCCGAAGGTAACAAGCATGGCACTACCACTAAACTTTTTATTATGACTTGTTTCTTTAGTAATAGCAATTTTATAGTCATCTTTTCGAAACAGTCTGTAACTACGTAGACGCAGACGACGACCGTTTCGTAATAATCTCCCACGTGTTGGAACGCGAATTTAACAGCGAACAGCAGATTTAACTTGTTGAATAGTTTTGATAAATCTCATCGCTAGGGAGCTCTATACTACTAATTCTGCCATCACGAAGCACAATTTCATCGAAACTCGTTAATTACAATCGTATTACATCCTTAGTTATAAGCAGTTATCTTGCGCTTTGTATATAAGTATAATTATGCACATTTTGTTGCAAATTTGAATTAGTTAAATTAATGACCATTACGCAGTGGTTACGTAGGTACAGTCGTAAGCAATGACATGTATACATTGACAACTTTTCAAATATATGTAAACATCAATCGTTTCAAAAGAAAGTATACAAGCTTTGTGTCAAAATAAAGTATACGTAAGATGTTTCATAATTATGTATACATTTTTATCAATTCATAGTAAATAACATTAAATGAATATTATTGTATACTTTTCGTAATATAGGTAGTTACCCATTAGTCTGTGCACAAAAAAGTGCACAGGTTTGCGCTCGAAAAGCATAAAATAATATTTTCGTATTTGAAACAAAATTTTCTAATGCATATATAGTGTGTCTCTTCCATTAACATTTTTTAGTTCATATTTTATGACAATATTATGCTATTACTTATAATAATTCAATTCCCATTTAAATTTCCGCCACGCTTTTATGTGGGTGGTCCATAGAACCAGTTATTGTATTATCCAGTAAGAATAAACGATTATCCTGTAGTAAACGGTATCCTAAATATTGACCTTAGTAGGTAATAAGCGTTTAGTAGTCGATTAGCGATAATGGTTGCTGATATATTTTATCTGTTTCATAATAAAACTTCCCAATAAAGTAACTGGCAGATAAATTTATATGTATTTAGCCCGTTTAACTCAAACTCAGACTTGAACACCCATCACATGGATATCGAAGCAAGCGCATTACCACAGCGCTACTACAAATTACAATGTGTCAAGATAAATTTATATTAGGCCACATGTTATTTGACGGAACGGCAACCGTCGTAAGCGACGCGATGTTGCCGTTTTGCGCATCGATACAAAGACGTCAACTTAAAATCTATTTTGAAAAGTCAAATAATTCACTATCTATCATAAACATATATAATAAAATAATTGTAACTGAGTCAAATCTGTACATATTTTTTTTAAATCTAATTAAAATAGATAAAAATGTAATTAAAATAGATAGACATTATTATCCATACAATCAAATCTATCGTTTTTAAAATTTTTGTCTGTCTGTCTTTCTGTGACTGCATCACGAGAAAACCTCAGGACAGGTTTTGATGATGATTTTGTAAGAAATATCGACTAACCGTTACAAACCGACTATAAAACGTCACACGGTGTGTGAAATCTAAGTATTTTGTTTCCAGTCTTTAGAACGCGGGCGGGGCCGCGGGAAATGCTAGTTTCTTACATTTTTAAAAAGATACATTTTTTTAAATATTCTTCTAAATAAAATATGAATTAATCATAGTGTGATAAAAATCATAGATAAGTATACTCAACCAGGTGGGAATTTGCGAATTGACCTGGAGTGCAGACGTGTACTCTTCCTCTCTTACCTCTCTTACACTTACTTATATGACCTCCTGGTCCTGTTACCTGCATCTTACAGGAGCTTATGCAATTATTATGGTGGCCGAGTTTTGAGCTTCTTTTTTTTTATCTTTATTTTTAAGGGGTTTTGGGCTTTCTTACTTTAACTATTGCCATCGACTCGGCAAGAAGAAGAAGACTCAATGCATAGAAAGTATATACGGTACTTACATCCATACATCAATTGTCTGTCTGTCTGTTAGTTTCGGCTAATCCTCGAAACGGCTACACTGATTTTGACGGGACTTTTGACCTCAGATATCGTAGCTAATGTTTTATGGAGTAACTTGCTATGCTACTTTTAATTATGAAAAATGTTTTATTTATTTTATCTTACGCCGAGCGCAGCGGTCCGGGCTCGCTAGTGGTAAATATTAATTAAAAAAAAATTAGGTTTACGTTCAAAAATTTGCGTAAATCAATCAAATCAAAATATTTTTTATTCAAATAGACTTTAACAAGCTCTTTTGAATCGTCATTTTTACATTATCAAAATTAAAAGTCAGTCTGTAAGTCTGTGAGTAAACTACCACCGGCTCGGAA
The DNA here is from genome assembly GCA_905231865.2 of Boloria selene. Taxonomy (NCBI): domain Eukaryota; kingdom Metazoa; phylum Arthropoda; class Insecta; order Lepidoptera; family Nymphalidae; genus Boloria; species Boloria selene. The sequence continues at coordinate 3,499,338 of HG993145.1, forward strand.
AGCTGTTCTGCTGAGAAGAACCGGCGAGAAGCTCAAACTCGGCTCGTAAAATAGACACAGATGAACTTACCGTGTAATCACTAGCTATCCAAGGAAAACTCAATACAACCAATTATTATTTTTTCCTGTAAATTAAAATGCTTTTATGTAATGAAAAGTATCCTAAGTCATGGTCCGAGAAATATGTTATAGGTAACTACACAATTTGGTTAAAATCGGCCAAGTACTTTTTGTGTTAAACGAAAACATACAAACAGACAAAAAAATTAAAACATATTTTTTGGGATTTATATTCAATGCACTATACGTTACAGTATTTCTTTTATAAAAACAAAAAAATATATTTCATATATAGATTTTTTAACTCACTGTTCTATTATAATTATACGTATTCTTATAAATTCACAAATGTGGAAAACATATACTCAATGATGATGACGAGCCACGTTCATCACGGCTCACTCCTTGTCCCTAAATCGCCATCCGATATATCACTACATAGTATAAAACAAAGTCGCCTTTTCTGTCCCTATATCCCTATATCCCTATGTGCGCTTAAATCTTTAAAACTACGCAACGGATTTTGATGCGGTTTTTTTTAATAGATAGAGTGATTCAAGAGGAAGGTTTATATGCATAACTAGCAGATCCCGCGGCTTTATCTAGGCTAAATCTAGGGAAGAGCCCGAGCGAAGCGAGGGCGAGTCGCTAGTAATGCATAAATTAAAAGATACGCACGAAACAAAAATTAAAATAGTTATCCACGCGCGGGATTTGAACCCGCGCCGCAAGGATATTATACGCATACTACAACTACGCCAATTGAGCTATGACAACTTAATATCATTGGGCGAATTCATGAAAAAGTAAGTTTCTCATAACAACGCAAACTAAACAAATAGAGAATTGTCAGTTGTAATTCTAATAATTTCGAATTCTTTTCAATGCTTTATTACACATTAAAATTTTAAATAAACTGATCTTGTCCTCGAATTGTCAAAAGTTTAAAACTGTCATCCAATGTTGTGAATGTGTTACAAACGCTCTTACACATACACACATGCACAGTCTATTACGCGATAATATTTGTATTATACGTATGATTTAAAAATGTATTATAATATTTAAATTTAAATACATAATAATACATTTTTAAAAGCAAAGTATTATGCTTCATTTTCCGATGCAAGAAGCCTAAGATCTTAAAACATATTTTACTGTTAATTATCTAATAAATAATAACAATATTTTAAATCCTGTCTGTGCTGTTGGCTGCAGAAGATATCTCATATACCATGGGTAAAGCTGTTTAGGAGAGCTCTGCCTAAAGTGAATCCAAGGCGCGTCCTAGAGAATCAGGTCGCAATTAGTCGAATTGATTCAATCACTTAACATATAAAAATAAATTAAACTTCTAACGACCAGTTTAAAGAATTCACGTATTTAATGAAAGAGACACAGTATTTGTATTAGAAAACTTTGTTAAATACGAAAATAATATTTAATGCTTTATTCTTAGTTCTTAGACTAATGGCTACATAGTTATAACACGAAACTTGTATATAATAGTATTCGTTTTATGTTATTTACTATGAATTGATAAAAATGTATACATAATTATGAAACATCTTACGTATACTTTATTTTGACACAAAGCTTGTATACTTTCATTTGAAACGATTGATGTTTACATATATTTGAAAAGTTGTCAATGTATACATGTCATTGCTTACGACTGTACATCACGAAAACTCTATATAATGTAAATAAATGTCAAATGCTGATACATGAAATACAATTTGTATATTTGATTATATATTTGATTACAAGTACGTATTAATCATTTAAATAATTTTATATTTATTACTATAAGATACACTTTATAAATCACTAGCAACTACCTAACTTAATTTTAACGGACCCGAGGCTCCACATCTTTTTTGGTAAACGTGACCATTAACAGTAGCCTATTTTTACTCCAGCTAATGGATACCATATATGCATATTAAATTTCAACCAAATCAGTCCAGTCATTTGGGGAGATAAGTATAATATGGTGGAGATCTAAATCAGAGACTTTTACAGGGACAACTGTCGATAAATTCGTAATGATTTACATTTTTTATTTTAAATTATAATTAATTTTGTTTTTCTGTTGAAGCGCAACGATGTTTTGTTATTTAAAAATAGTATAAGTATCTATAAAATCCCGCTAAATTAAGTTATTCGTCATATACTTAACAATACGGTATTGACTATTGTCAATATTTTAAGTGGTAGTGCCATGCTTGTTATCTTCGGGTAGCAACCGAATGGGCCGGCACGCCCCGTAAAGTTCATTAGTACCGCTCTCTCACAAAAGACCGGCGTGAAGTGGCAGCCATGCTGTCGCGTTTCGTCCGGTGAGTGAGAGTCCGGGAGGCCCACTCCTTCCCCCCTCCCTCTTCCCTTCATCCTCCGCCTTCGTTCTCCCTCCCTCCCACTTCCCTCCCTCCTCCATCCCTCCCTTTCCTGAAAGGCCGGCAACGCATCTGCAAACCTGGCTTGCAGATGTCCATGGGCGGAGGTGATCACTTCCCATCAGGTGAGCATCCTGCCCGTTTGCCCCCTTTTTACCATAAAAAAAAAATACCATTACTCAAGAACACGCCTGACCGTAACTTCAGTTACCTGACGATTGACAATGACTAATTATAATACTATCGATCTTTTTTTTACTTGACTGTAGCTTAAAGCTTACGTATAAAGTCGTATGGTTAAAACATGCTAATGATCACAGAGTAAGTACCTACATCAAAGGTTCACGTAATAAATTAACCCGCTCGCATCGGAATCTACAAAGAATATGAATCTCATTAAAATTACGAATGAACTTATCAAAATAATCTATCTCACAGATTAAAATACGTTTCCGACACCCTTTAAATATAGTCAAAAGAAATGGGACCCTCGTTAAACAGGTATAATATGTACGACTTTTCCTTATCAGATTAATTTTAAATAGGTTTTATTGTAGCTAAACCTCATGGGTGATGTAGAGTAAAAATAATAAGACTCATTATTTTTTTAGTATACATTAGCTCAATAATACTTTTTAAAATATCTACCTATAAAATGTCACACGATATAGTATGTATATGTGAAGTATGCCTACACTTCGCTTATTTTGCTCTAAAATATCTAATAACGTTGTTGTAAAAAGTATTATAAAAATATTTTTCTAAATTCTTTCGCCAGTTCATTCAAACCTTGACAGATTCTCCGTAAACTATTGCCAAAGTAAATATTTATTATGTAGCATAAAGAAAAAAATAATAACGCTAGGGAAAATATAGCTGCACCTTGCTAACGCCCTACTCTGTGCTGGATTAATCGCATTAAGTAATGCATAATTTATTTCCATTAATTACATGCTTGTGTAAAAACAAGTGGGTGAATAAAGAGTGAGGGAAAGCGACATTTTAATCGTTACTCACTCTGGACATTTTTAATGAAGACTTTCAAACTTCACTACTATTAGTACGAAATGTATTTAGCGTTTATACTTTTTAAAAGCTTTTCTGAAAAGAGATTGAAATCAAAGTGTTGTTTTCATACCTCGAACGATATTTTTATTTACATTTCTCAATAGAGAAGACATTTTCCCGCCGTAAAAAGTAACCTATAGGTACGTTGACCCGGGTAACCAGCTATCATTATACCATACTTCATCAAAATCTGATCATACTCACTTTCCCTTTGCTCGAGTGCGTACTATATTCCTATTATCTTATTATATTTTTATTCTATTAAAAACTTGACGCACTGCACTAGATTTTAGGTCGGCCACTTCGAAGCCAACGAATACAAACTAAATTTTTCGATTCTATAGCTGTACCTACTTACGGGTTAGTTAGTTAGGATGGGTATATTTATACTTAAACAACCGCTGATACACACTGAAAAATGAATCTTTGTTTTGTGTCAAAAAGGTAAAATGATACGAATAAATAGTTTTATAATGTATTTCTAAAACAGTTTTCAGACTTACCTAAGGTTATTAAGACTTCTCACGCAGTAGATTTTAATATAACTTTAATAGAACATTCTTATAATTAACAAGTGTTGTGAAAAATAAAAAAAACATAAAATATGTTATATATACATATATAAATAAATTACGTTTAGATTCAATTCAGATCACTCACTGTTAACTCATCAATTCACATTTTATTGGAAGCTGATCGTCGACTTGGAAGGCAAGCCTGACTCCCTTAACGATAACTGTCTAAATAATTGATTGATACGTGATCGTGTACTGAAAATATAAGACTACTTTTCATTTGGTAGATACTCTTTATTTCTATTGTGCCTACTGAGAGAATATTATTTTCAATATTTATAAATAACTAGACAGTGGTAGCCCAGCGGTAACGCGCTCGCTTGAATAACCGAGTGATGCGGGTTCAAATCCGGGTCTCGCACCTCTGATATTTTCATGCGCGAATCATTTCTATCATGATCACCACTTGTCTTACGGTGAAGGAAAACATCGTGAGGAAACCTGCATGTCTGAGAAAACCTAGCAAGTTTTCGAAAGACATGTGAAGTCCGCCAACTCGCACTAGGCCAGCGCGGTGGACTATGGCCTGACCCCCCTCGTACTGAGGGAGGCCCGTGCCCAGCAGTGGGACGTTAAAAAAAGGGCTGATGATGAGCGACTCGCGTTCGCTTCGCTCGGGCTTGTCCCTAGATTTAGCTCGAGCGAAGCCGCGGGTTCCGCCAGTATATTATACATATAAACCTTTCTCTTGAATCACTGTATGTAATCGCATCAAAATCCGTTGCGTAATTTTAAAAATCTAAGCAGACATAGGGACAGACAGACAGCGGGAAGCAACTGTGTTTTATACTATGTAGTGATAAAAAAATAACTCGCTCCGCTTTGATTCGTCCCCACTTACTTTTTAACGGTTAGTTATACATTATATAGATTTTTAGACATTTTCCTCCAGTAAAAACTATCTTATGTTGATCCGAATAAACAGCTGTCATCCATCAAAATCTGTTTAGTGGTTTTCTTGCGATGCGATTACAGACGGACAAGCATAGGGAAAAGTAATATTATACTTATAATAGAAAGCCCTCTCTACCATTTTTTTGCCAACACGAAATTAGTCTACACCCTATGGCCTATACTATTCCTTCTGATATCATAAAAAATATATTTAAAATTAAAGTCGTTTGATTCTAAATATGTAAATATATTGATGATAATTATATCTATTAACATTAAAATACCATACCATATTTAGAGACAAGGAAAGTTCTAAAAACTATACATAAGCCTCTGTCAGATTCGATCAAGTTAGAATTTTATTATAGTTAGTAAGTTAGTTATGTATAGGTAGGATAATAAGGTAAGAGGTAAGCCAGTAATTATTAATAAGTTATTAACTAGACGGAAACCAAGTAACGCGGGTTTGAAGCTTGGGTCTGACATGTGATATTTTGAATTTTCATGTACGAATCAAACGAAATGTTAGAAATAACATGATTACCACTTGTCTACGGTGAAGGAAAACATCGTGAGGAAACGTGCACGTCTGAGATAACCTAGCCAGGCCTATTGTTAGTCATCGATATTGTATAGATTTGTATCGTTACGCCGTAATTGTTGTAACGATTTAAATTAAAAATGATTTCTAACAATATGACTGACACTTATAAAAATCTATTAGAAACTAATTTAAGCTCAATCAATTATTTGGCTTTTTCGACTCACAAAGCCATATCTTAGTTATTCAAAAGCATGATTTATTTAGCTACAAAATAAATATTTATTAAAACTGTAACCATAATCATTTATTACCTAAAATAATATAATAAAAAATAATAAAAAAATCTTAATATGATTTATTTCCATCACATTAAACATAATCAACATTATCACAATAATTAAAAAATAAAAATGCAACAGATTGTCAACACAATTGCAAAATAACACAAATAACTACTAACTAAATCTTAAATGTCCTACTTTTTTAAGACCATGTCGACGGCATTATCTAATCTAATATATAAAAATCTCGTGTCAGTGTTCCTCTGAAACGGCTCGACCGATTTTAATGAATTTTCCGTTGTATATTTGGTAGGTATGAGAATAGGTCGTAAAGTATTCTTCACCCTGCTACCTGTTTTTTTTTAATAAAGTACAGCAAATAACGTAAAATACATTCGTAAAAAAATCAGTGATTTTAACATTTTTTACCGTGACGAACAATTCAATTAAAAAAAACATCTATAGATATACACTACAAGCCTAACTAAAGGACACAACTTTTAGTATTTTTTTGTTAATAATACTACTTTTTTGGGATATTCTTCTTATTTTTTGTTTATTTAACACGCTAAAACAAATCGATACCTGTAACGTCATCTATTCAGATTGAGTATTTAATTAAACTAATTTTAACCTCTTGGAGTGAACTAAGATATGCTTCAAACAATTAACAATAGATGGCGTTCTAAAATAAATCTTACAATTTAAAAAAAGAAGAGAAAACTATAAAAATCCAAAACAAAATATTAAATTTTCATAATTTCACATTTTACTCGGTACTAAATTTAAACTACATTATTCAAGATATTCAAGTGCCGTTTCTAAATAAATTGTTTTGTATTTTCACAATAAAAATGATTAATTTATGAAGAACCAAACTCTTTCGGTTAAACATCATCCATCTAAACGATACTTCGACAATATTACACACTATACACTAAATTAGAACAACCTTTAAAAATGATATTTTAAGATACAAATTCCTTATATATTTAGACATTTATAAAAAAATATAATATTTATGTCTACTTTAGTAAAAAAAGCTTCAACATTTTTGGATGTAATAACAAATAATATTAAATATTTGTAATACCGTCGTAGCATGTCTCTGTCAGAATTCCTTATACAATAAAAGCTCTTAGTGATTGCGCTTAATAATAACCATATACTTCATCTTTTTAATACTGGCCTGTAAATAAAAATATGACATGTTAGTAAAACAGTGGCAGTCTAGTAAAGACTATGTCATATTAATAAAATAGTTGTAGTTTAGTAAGCTCGTTTAAATAATGGAGTGAAGCGTGTTCAAATTTCTGGCACCTCTGATATCTTTTACAACTTGTCTTACGGTGAAGGAAAACATCGTGAGGAAACCTGCATTTCTAAGAGAACCTAGCAAGTTTTCGAAAGACATGTGAAGTCCGCCAACTCGCACTTGACCAGCGTGAGACTATAAATAGGCTAAAAATATTTGAAATACTTGCAATCTGCAGTTCAATCAGATTTTCTGTGTCATATGCTATGCAATATGCATTAGATTTTAAGACCTACAATTTCCTACAAATATCCTAAATAAGTAATAAAATAATATTATTACTAACATTTCCCGCGGCTTCGCACGCGATTTAAAGAATGGTAACCAAATTCGTACTGTCGCGCGGTATGGTACATCGCAGAACTAACGCCCACCCACTTCCCGATTTTACAACATTTTTCATTGATGCTCCGCCCCTATTAGTCGTAGTGTGATGTATTAATTTAAGTAGGTTTACCAAATTTTCAAATCAAACCAGTAGTTCCTAAGATTAGCGCGTTCAACCAAATATACATACAAACAAACAAACAATCAAACAAACTCTTCAGCTTTATAATATTAGTATAGATACTCACTTCTTTTGAAATCCAAACTTGCTCAACAAGGTTGGTTGGTTATTGGGCAAAGACACTGTTTTCTTCAGCCCCGGCACTCTACATGTTGATTTTTTAATATTAACATTACTGGCACTATTGGTATTTCTCTTAAACCTATCTAATTTTGGTTGCGATTTGACTGGAGATGTCAGTTGCTGTTGAAAAAAATTGGTCAAAGGATTAATTTATTTCACCATACAAATTAAAATAAAAAAAAATATTTTCTTTTTTTTGGAATTTTTATGAATTTTATTTTATTTATTTTATTACTTTTTTTACAGATTTACTTTAATTTTAGTTCTCATCACTTTGAACTCGTTACGGAAATTGTGATCAAAGTCAAAAAATATTTATGTAGATCGAAAAAATTATGAAAGTTGTAAACAATAAAAACAATCAATACATAAAAATAAATCAAAAACATAGTTTTTTATTAAAAATATAGTAATAATTAAAGTAAATCACCTGGGAGTCTTCAATGTAATCACTATCCATAATACTCTCACTAAAACCAGTATCACTAGATGTTTGTGTATCACTTATCAATTTAAACGGATTTCTAGATTTTGGGCTATTATTTACCGAAGTATTACTTGGACTGATGGTCTCTAAACTATTACTCGATGGACTTAAAGAATTTTCCTTCTGGGAAGACGAATTCATCTCTATATTGGAACACACTGTACTACTTTCGAAATAATCGACAGATTTTGTTTGCACTTTGAATGGATTTACACATTTCTCAGGAGATTCTTCAATAACAATATGCTCTATCTCAACTGAATTAAAAAATTTGCTTTCAATCACATTGCCTTCTAATACTGTTCTTGGAAAACGGCTTAATTTCTTTAAAACTGAATAGCTGTTATTTTGCAGGCACTTTTTGAATGAGCGTTCTTTATTTACTAATATTGGCGATTTAGCTTTTTCATTAGATGTATCTAATATGGCAATATTGTGCTCGTCTTGTGTGTCCATGTATGTTTCAGAGTCTTCTACTTTTTGCTTTTTACTTGCGGGTTGATTGCAATACATATTACTCAGTGCTTCAATGGATAGGCTGCAATTAAAATTATTTTAATTAGTTCTTATTGACAAAAACTAGCTAACTTGGCTCAGTTTTATATTTGAGTTATGAGGGTTCAAATCCGAGTCTGCACATATCTCACCTCTGATATTTTCATGTGAGAATATTTCTAACTTGATTAGTACTTGTCTTAAAAAAGGTGAAGGAAAACATAATGAGGAACCCTGCATGTCTGAGAGTAGCTATCAAGTTATCGAAAGACATGTGAAGTCGGCCAAAAAAAAAGGGCTAAATAGTGAATATAACTATATAGATTATAAAGAATTTTTATATAGCATACCTTTGATCTTGAGTCTCTGGCACATATTTACTAACTAAGGTAACAACTTTCTTCTTTTGTCTTGTTTGTGTGGAAATTATGGGTTCTTCTTTTTTCACCTTTTTCACCCACGGAGCTTCCTCACTCAAATATTCTATAAACACAGGATCCCATATACTGGGATGGGTTGATACACCTTTTTCCTTCCAACTTGTTGTTTTCACTGCTTCATTCTGAAATGAATATAGTAGAAACTAGAATCTAATATATTCATGTCTACCTCATGAAGAGAACATAGAAAAAGTTTTTTTTTCTAAAACAGAAATAGAAATAGCTAAAGTTACTCATAATAACTTAAATTAGCTATTTGTCAGTAAAAATTCCGAAAAAAAAACCCAGCTGTATCAAAGATCATCTGAAAAAGTAAACAAGCGACCAAATATTTAAAAATTAAGTTTTTTTATAAGTATACAATGTATTAATAGTTTGTAGACATATTAGATGAAGACAGTGGTAGCCCAACGCGCATCACTCGGTTGGATATCCGAGTGATGCGGGTTCAAATCCGGGTCTCGCACCTCTGATATTTTCATGTGCGAATCATTTATATCATGATTACCACTTGTCTTACGGTGAAGGAAAACATCGTGAGGAAACCTGCATGTCTGAGAGAAACCTAGCAAGTTTTTGTAAGACATGTGAAGTCCGTCAACACGCACTAGGCCAGCGCGGTGGACTATGGCCTGATCTTGTTGAAGGGAGGCCCGTGCCCAGCAGTGGGACGTTAAAAAGGGCTGATGATGATGAGACATATTAGCTATTATCTAAAGGATAATTTCAGAAATTTAGTGATGTCATCCCAATTACGTAGCTATAGGTTTTCTCAGAAAGCCAGTGTCATTTTTTACAGAGCATTGTATTTTTAACCTTAAGTTTTTCATTTAAGGCTTATGGGTGTGAAAATAAAAAAATGTTAACTTATAGGGTTTGCGTCACTTTAAGTCCAGTATGCTGTACTGTTTTTTTACATCTATTTGTACTCATTTTTCTATATACTAAATTTGCTTTTTAGTACTATGTATATTTCGCAATAAATATATTCATACCATATTATGAAGATCTGGATCCCAGTCGTCCAACTTCTTTAATGTGAAAGGATCTATGTTACCTAAGGCCAGTTGGTAAGCAACTTCAGGGTCTAACAGCTCACCAGCGTTCACGCATAGTGCCATTTCTATATCTGTAAAAATAATATTAACATAATTAATTTGCTAATCAAATATCTTGATTATTCCAAAGTTTTTTGTAAGTATACTACATACTACAGAGTAAGCGAGTGAACATTCATGGTAGGTATACTTTATAACTACTAAACTAATGATAACTGCTTAACAAAAAAAGATGACAGTTGTCAGGGAGGTAGTTTATAGTTAGTGTAAGTGCGCCAAGAACAGATTTTGCGACAGGTCGGATTAAGGGGGTGTTAAAAGCTTTTGCAAGTTTGTATGGAAGTCTTTCATATTTTGTGCTACAAACTTTAAATTGGCAACCTGTTTTTTTGACACAATCATATTTGATAATTTTCCAAACTACATTAATGTTTATATCAAAAAAAATCTAACTAACTCTCAAAATAAAATTTACCTTCATCATCTGGTTCAGTAAGACGAAGCATTCTCCTTTCAATAGGATCATACACATACTGATGTTTGAAGGTAGCCTCCGCTTTTAAGAAATTCTCACGATACTCATCTGTTACAATTAGTGTAGATCTGTTGAAGAAACTTGGTAATTTTCTGAGAGCCTGTAAAATTAAATTTTTTATTGTAAAATTAAAATTTTATGCAGAACCTATTTCGGGCATATATATTTATATATATATGCCCAAAATATATGTATTTAGGCAAGTTTACTACAATTTAGGAATCAAAGTAAAAATCTTTCATAATTTTAAGAGAAAAAATTCCAGTTGTTTCTAATCATGATTAACCTAAAGAAAACTATCATCTGTTGTTTAATTCTAATAAATACCATTTACAATTTTAAATTAATTGTACTAACATTGACAAAATCATTATCCTGTGTAGCTACTACAAACTGCCTTGCTTTTGCCAAGCCAATCCCAGGTAAAGATGCGAGATAGTCACAACCAGACATTATGCACATTTGTCTGAACTTGTCAAATGAATACCTTTCTATTGGACACTTCATAACTAACGGTAGTTTTGCTGTATCTACTAATGTGCCAGTTCCATCGAGATCCATTTTGAATAGAACCTGTTGAAAAATAGTAAAAGATATTACCTACATGAAATATTCTTTATTGAAAATGGAAAAATTAAAAGTAGTTTACAACATTATGTGTTTTTATTAATTGACTAAATATAAACAATTTCTAATTAAACAATATTATTATAGAATTTAAAAAAGCAGGGTTTCACAACCTACTTCTATTCAGCCTCAAAATGTAAAAATATGTTCTTGCTCCCTATTATGTTTTTATTATAAAAAAAAACAGTATTAAATGCTTTGCATTATATTTTAGATATAGGAAAGCACTTTCTTATACAATTTTTTTTACTTTAATTTTAAGTTATACAAAATAAGTTATATTTTTGCCCCTCTAAGATGTGCCTGAGGTAATGGGTCCTAGAACACTAGTTAGTCTTTATGATACATACATTTAAAGTATTTTATAATTGACTTTTTATAACATTGCACCTAGAATATTATGTTTAGCCCATAAATTACAAAATATTAATAATGTATAATTAATAAATAAGATAATCTTATGTACCTTAGTGCATCCAAACAGTATTAAATCTGAGTCTTCAGTAATAACCAATTGAGCATAGTTCTTTATATTCAAGTAAGCTAATTGTGCATCAGCTTCATATGGTGCCACTATACAGTCTACATTTCGTTCCCTACACTCCTTAATCAAAGCTAAAGCCATTTTGTGGGTGATATCTACACTTCTTCTTATATGTGACCTGGCTTCTTCTATCTATAATTGTGTAGTGAAAAGAAATAATATAATAATATAGGTATGTATTATTCTATTTAAAAAACAATTAACTAAATTTAATGCAAACATTTAATAATGAAGTAAATTAGTTATAGATCTTCATATGTATTCTAATATTTACCTTTCCTAAACTTAATAGTTCTGCTGCTCTCTTTTTACATATGTCCCGGGATCTAAAGTCATAGGGAAATTAGTAAAAATATTTTAACTACTAATTGGATAAATATTTTGTGTACATAATTTTGGAAGCTCATTCAAATTTATAATTCTGTCCATCCTCATCGCATCACAATCATCTCAACATATCACATAGATAGGAATCTATATTCTGAATGGAATATAAAACTAAAAATTCAATTCGATTAGAATTAAGCCTAAAAACTTACTCTCTCCTCTTGGTCTCTGTCATAGCTTTTGCAGGAAGATGACGTCCATCAAATACTAAAATTGGCTTGATATTTTTGGAAAGCAGCATCGTCACATATTTAAGGCAATACTTAACATAGCTAAAAATGTGTATAAGATGTATTTCTTAATATAAAATTTAATTTATTATAGCTTTAAAAAGCATGTAAACTTACACGTCAGTATCTTCTCCTCGGACCAACTTATCAGCGCAAGCGAAAGCGCCTTTATGGAGCCAACAGTAAGTATCAATAGCAACCGTAGATCCATTAAATTCACTAATATTGGCCCTTCTTGAAGCTTTCTCCAGAAATGGTATCAAACCAGTAATACCCATCTTGTAATTGAAAAAGTATTTCGTATTCGTTATCCGTATTCATACATGATATTTTATGACAGGTCACACGAATTATTTCATATTTATATTACAAAAATACTTCAAAATACACATATTAAAAATATGGATAGTAAAAAGCCAATGTTTTAACAACGCTCAAAGAATTCTTCAACAATAAAACAGTCGAGACTCGAGACTCGAATCAATACAAAAACAAATTATAAAATATAAATTGAAATGAAACGTCAAATGTCACATTTTCCCGCCTTGCGGTAATGTCAAACTTTTAAGAAATTAATGCTACGTTCCACTAAGCGTTCACGACGATCACGCTCACGACCGTAGTTTTTCCCGTTCCACTTGCTTGTGAGCGTTACTGTCGTAAACTCAAGTGGAATGGATTATAGAGCGTTTTGAGCGTGGAGGTAAATAATACAAACGGCGAGTTAAAAAAAGAATGCAAAAGATTTAGAGGTTAGGTTATAATTTGTAAGCCTTGAAAATAAACTTAATTAATTATTGTTTAAATCGATTTATATTGAAAAAATTTATAATTTAATTTTTTATATTCAATATTAATGGTGTATTTAGCATCCGCTGCAGAAACATTCACTTCTACTAAAATAATTCTTTCCGCATGAAATGACGTAAGCACGGTCGCCATTTTTGATTTTTGAAAACGCCGCTAATTTTCTCAACGATCACGATGACCCACCTTTTTAGATGGGTCGTCGCGAGCTTCGCGTGAGCGTAAGTCACGACGTCATAAGTAACGTTTTCGCCGCGACCACAACGACCGCGGTCGTTATGTGGAACGACTAAAGGAGCATTTTGGTCGTTGTGGGCGCTTAGTGGAACGCAGCCTAATTAAATCGTAGACAGATCAATGCTACATCACAGAATAAAAATACACATACATATATGAATAAATTATGGTGATGGTGGATGCATCATGTGGAATTATGTTCATTATATTATTTCCTAGCTATTTAGTAACGAGGCTCAGACTGCAATATATTTTAATTTGATTTTAATTAAAATTTCCTTATAATCAATATACAATCTTCAGTCACTTCAATCAACCTCGCATTGAGAAATAATAAACTAATTTTTTGTATAGGTAGTTGGACCATACCTTTATTAGTTCTAAAAACTGAAACTCATTCCGAGGCTGAGCTCTTTCTTTATGCTAAAATGACTGGTACTATACTTCTAAAATTGCAACAATTTTTCCTTTAAATCTATTGCATGGTAGTGCCATGCTTGTTACCTTCGGGTAACAGCCGAATGGGCCGGCACGCCCCGTATATTACCACTGTCTCACAGAAGACCGGCGTGAAGTGACAGCTATGCTGTCGCGTTTCGTCCGGTGAGTGAGAGTCCGGGAGGCCCACTCCCCTTTCCTCCTCCCTCCCCCTCCTTCCCTTCCTCCTCCGTCTTCGCTCTCACCTCCCTCTTCCCGCCCTCCTACCTCCCTCCTTTTCCAGAAAGGCCGGCAACACATCTGCATATATCTATGGGCGGAGGTGATCACTTCCCATCAGGTGAGCCTCCTGCTCGTTTGCCCCCTTTTTTACCATAAAAAAAAAGCTTTTATCGCGGGCTTTGAGTGCGGCGACCGAATCAAGAAATTCCGTAACGAAAAAAACCTAACACGCCCCAATTTCTCCGCCATCTGCGAGCTGATTTCAAAAAATTTTCTTTTGTTCGGTAGGGTATAGTTCCGAGGGAGTCCCATTGTCACCAAATCACGATCTGATGATGGCATCCCAGGGAAATCGAGGGCAACTCTTAAATTTTATAGGCACCTATTATGTTTTTGATATATATCTAAAGATGTTCAATTATTTGCGTCTGAAAATCATCATCTTATGTGGATGAGCTGATGATGGAAGGTACAATTCCTCAACGGTTATTTTTTTTATGTTTGTTCATTAATTTCTGCGTCAAATGTTTGCCAATTACAAATTTCTTTTTTGTTCGGTAGGGTATACTTCCAAGATATTCACGTTATCACCAAGTCAGGATCTGATGATGGGATCCTAGGGAAATCGAGGGCAACTCTCAAATTTTAAAGGCATTTATTACGTTTTTCATATATTTTCTAAAACTGTTCAAGACTTTGTGATTGAGTTGAAAGAAAATTCTTGATCATTCATTGAGTTTCTTTCGCTAGTTCTTCTCAGGTCAGAGCATAGATTCAGAGGTTTCTTTCCGAACTGGTGGTAGACTCATGACGTTCAGTAAGAAATTGTAACAATTTTTATGCTGAATAAAATATTTTGATTTGATTTAACTGCATAAATAAAAAATAAATAAATAATTATAATTACATAAGTTGAGAAAAAATGATATGCAATAGCTTTACCGCGGCAGTCCCCGAGTGCCACACATTTTTTTTTTAAAAGTTTATAAATACTTAATTGATCAGATAGATCGAATCAGAATACAAATTTTACTACATAATCGTCCGCTTTTAAAAAAGAGAAGCTTGATCAGAATGAAGGTATAGGTAACGATTAAATTTTTGTAAAAAAGTTAAATACACTATAGGTATATTCAAAAAGAAAGACTTTTTGATTCATAGCGTCCGATTCGTTTCTTACCACTTCGTATCTAAAATGCTTTTAAACAAAGACAATATTATAAATAATTTGTATTTCTACTTTTGTTAATATGTAATTAAATTAATCTACTACTTTAGATTGAGTAACACAAAAAATAAAAATAAATAAATGGTTTGCGGGTAGATTGACGTTGTTAATATTTTATGATCACTGAATATGTTGGTAATATCACAATATTTTGACCTCTTGATTTTATTTTAAAGTATAAAATCAGAGACCGGTCGTAGCGGGTACCGAAACATCGGAAATTAATGTTTGAAATAACTTAAAATGAGATTAAATCCACGTGTTCTATCGTCGGCAGTTGCAGTTGCATTAACGTGTGTTGTGTCTGCGGCCGCATACTATTACAAAAGTCGAAACACTGAGATCAATGAAGTGATGGTATTCTGTAAATTACAGTTCAATGCTTATAATTATTTTGATAAATTAGTCAGTTTCATAGAAAGAGCAAAACATAATGTGAACGTTTGCATGCCCGGTATCCACAATCCAGCAATACAAGCCCGATTGGTTAATTTGATAAAACAGAAAAATATTAAGGTTAATATTGTAATTGATCGATCAGGATACAATGAGTCCACCGAGTTCTTCATCAAGGAACTTATTGAAGCCGGTATGTAAACCTTGCGTATACTAAAATTATCTGAAAACAATATAACCATAAAAACATATAACTTTATACTACGTTTTCAGGAGCTGAGATTAGATGCAAGGTAAATGAACCAGTGTTTACGATGCAACACAAATTCTGCTTAGTCGATGATAAGATTCTGATGACGGGAACGCTCAATTGGGGTAATGACCGATCTTTCGACCATTGGAACTACGTCTTTATTACTAGCAAACAACAGTTAGTTGAACCAGTTAAAAATGAGTTTTATCAAATGTGGACCATCGCTAGTGATATACAGTCCATTTTTGACATTTATTGTGACAGTGACGCAGAAACAATTGAAATTCGCAACCTTGATGCGACTTCAACTTCAGATGAAAGTGGTGACCATCACGACACTGTCGCAGTTGACAGACCTATTGAAACTCTAAAAAAACAAATGACAGGCGAAAAAATTAGTTCCATCTCAATGAATTACCCTTGTATTGAAGCTTAATATTATAATACTAATGAGTCTTAATTTATTTAATATTAATATATTTTTAATAATCCTTACATTTTATATTAATCTTAAATTATTACTTTTATTATTTATAAATTTTAATTGCATAATATTCTAGTAATGAAACTGTTAATTCCAATCAAAAATAAATTTTAAGATTTTATGTTTTACACATGCCCTGTTTAAATACAGAATTTTAAAAATAATTTTATTTTAAGGACAATTTATTTGTAATAATTTATATAGCCTTGTTTATTTAGGGCATATCTATTATTGTCGCCTTTTCTCATCTTTAATATTCCATATTTAATTTCCCCATAACTTGAAACTACTTTTGTTTGAAAAAGTATTTCTTCTTTATATATAATAATGTATTTTTTTAATAATTATTTACTGTTACTCTCTACTACTATTTTGAATTATTGTTGTTTCTATTTATTTTAATGTATATTTCCTGTTTTTTTTGCAATAAAAGAAATGCTTTCAAGTTTTAATTAATTTATTATTTTCCTCCTTAAATACTTATATTTATATTACAATTAAACAATTACAACAGTACATTTTTCACTTATTACACAATTTTTATATTATTAAAAAGGATTTTTTACTAACTAGTGAAACAAACAAAATATGAGTTTTTATTCTCCACCCCTAAGAGCCTTATATTTAGCAATTTCATTAGGAAAAGTTTTGGATAATTCAGAGAGCAAGTGGCTTTTAAATCTTTTGTAAGAATCAATTTTTCCCTTCACTTCTTCATTTTTTGCAAGAGCTTTGTCAATACAATCTTTTGTATAAAGTTGGGGATTTCTTCCCTGGTCAATATAACTGAAATAAAAAAAACATTTATTATGCACAAATGTGAAAATATGGGAATAAAAACAGTATCAAACATAATTTATAGTTTAATATAAAGTAAAATCAATGTTTCATATAAGAATGTACTTACTCAAAAACTTCAGTGGGTACTAAAATATCATGCACTTGAGCTTTTAGCTTGTCCACTTCCTGAAGTCCTGTGACTAATGATTGACTAAAAGAAAAATTAAAATTATATAAATAAAATAAAAAAATAAGGATATATATTCTAGTTAAAACTTACAACAGAAAGTATAATGACTAAACTTTAAATGTTCTCACTTGCTGAAAAGGCAGTTTGACTGAGAAAAACCATTGAGAAATTGAATAGCTTTTGTTATAATAATATTTATTTATAATATTGCAATACAATAATCATGTAAACATAATATATTATATAATATGAAATATCAATTAAATATATATTAATTATCCTACACTTTTACATCTGCAAAGTTTATTTAACTTAGTATAAAATTTTTGAACTAAATTGTTAGGGTGGCCAGCTTAATAAAGAGTGTAAATTTTATTATTTACATTTATACACCGTGCCTATTTACATTTCATTTATTTCATACAATTATTATCCTTCATGCGAATGTGTACAATAAAAGCTTATCACTGATTTACAGGTTCGAGTAGATACTTACATTTTTTGATTTAAAACACTTTGTCCCTGAGGTTGAAAATCACTAACAATAATACGTATTTGTCTTACATTTTCGATGAACATCTCAAGTTGCGTTTCGAGATTTTCAAGTGACGTAGACATTTTGTATTGATTAGATGTATAGGATGAAAATAAGTGTATATTTTTGTTTAAAAATTAATTATTTATAGAAATCAGCAGTAATTATTAAATAACAAATTGCTAAGCAACGAACGAATCTATCTATTATACTTTTACATTCTCTTTGCTATCTATCATAGAGTATATTGATACCTATCTATCTAGTATCTACGATAAATTTTCAATTATTTATTTGTCAAGTCGAAACCGTCAAACACGATCTATTCACAGACTATATAGAATATAGATTATAGAGTCAAGACTCAAGAGTGACTTTAGAGAAATACTACCACATAATTTATTGTATTTTATCATGTAGAGTAAAACAAGTACATTATAATAAGTAATATACATTGTTTGTTGGTTTCTTATTATATATTAAAAATGTGCCCTTAAGTTAGCCCCCTGTTGCATGTTTTTAGCAAATACGGGTCTATAAACCTCTATTTATGATTGTTCAAGTATAAAAAACGCTCATCACATAACTCGAATTTATTTCGTATTTCATAAATTTACCATTTAATTGTCACTGAAACGGTGTGCTCCATGCGCACTACGCAGCTCCAGTCGATAGCAACGTTGTACAGCGGCGTTGACGCAAAGCTTAGAAAGTTGTCAGACAAATCGTACAATTCTCTTACTACTGAAATTGAGCTTGTTGCTATAACCTATTTTACTCGACGTGCTATACAGTAGCGATGTGTCAACTCGGTTTGCCAACCCGAGTCAACTCGAGTTAGCGTCGCGCCGAGTCAGCCCGAGTTCGACCGATCGTAACCCGGGTTGGACACCGCGCGATACCGAACCTCGTCTCGCTTGGAACTTAGTTTTTTGTTCATACACGAATCGAAGTTTGCTTTCCGACGGAAGCCAACTCGGGTTGCTTACGAATCTTTGCGCGCAATTAACGTCCATTAGAAATAGTAGCGAGTCTACAAAAATGTACTTTTACTATTGACTACTATAACAGACTACAATATACATATAATAAAATTCTAAAATAACTGAATCTTTTTGAAGTGAAACTTCTTTAAAATCGATATGATTTCAAACTCGATGAAACGAAAACATAAGTCCATAGTACCAGGCGCTCAGAGACGGGGAAGAGTTAGCTTATTTTAAATTCAAGTTGTTTTTGTTTTTAAATTTATCCCCAATAGGGAAAGGCAAAGAACTATAGTCCATACAGCCTAGTCTAAATTTTAAATTCAAGTTTTACTTCTGACATGTGTACTTTCTCTTTGTTTTGTACACACGCACTTTTTTTTATATTAAATATTTTTTGTATGTATTATTGAAATAGTTATTATTATTCATACAGAAGCCGAATTTATAAATTTCAGAATTACAAAGCAAAGTACTAGACTCGTTTTGATTAATTAATTTTTCATGCAATAAAAACATTTAATAGGTAGCAAATTTTTTATACAATTGGTTACATTATTATTGAGGTTTGAAATATAGTTTAAGTTACTCATGGATAATGTAGCATTCGAATGGTAAAAAAAAATTCGTAATCTGTCTAGTAGTTTTTGAATGCATATTTTTATTATTTGTTACAAACATTATATTATTGGTATATTAGCGTTGTAAAGTATAGATAAGTATAAAATATAGTATTGTAAATTGTGAAGACTTAATTGGTATAATATGTTATTTTTTTCTCGTTTTATATGTAACTAAATACTGTTTGTCTTCCGAATAATAAATAAATAAATAGTATAGAAGTAAAGATATGACCCGTGTCGCTGTGCATAAGTTAAAATAAATTAAACGATTTTCATATTTTTTAGTAAAATAAAAGTAGCCTTAGTTACTCTTTATAACATTAGCTGTCTGCGAGTGAAAGTCCTATTAAAAACAGTTCAGCTATTTCAGAGATTAGCCGGAACAAACAGACAGTCAAAAATTTTAAAAGTTATTTTTTTGATGTTCTAATTACTGTATAAATTTTCGTATGCATTTAGTGAAAAGTTTTTAATTTGAGATTAAAAACAGACACTTCAATTTTATTTATAAGTAGGTACTAATACTAAGGAATATTTAGACCTTATGTTCATTCGACAGTTCCAACCTATATTTTATTTAAGTACTGTTAGACACTTATTAATTTCTATTCTTATATTATCATCGACATTTGTTATTTTTTGACGTGTTTATAAAATCTACGTGATGCGGATACATGATTAAAAAATATTTAGAAATCTAAGAAGTTATGAATACCTAAGAATACTACAATCTGACATTGATTTTTAGGTTTTATGAATGATGTACCCTATCGAATAGAAATAGATATATTTACTAAATGGTATCGAATTATCTTAGACCTAGACTATAAGAAATAAATAAAGTTAGGGATCTTGATGTTTGCTATTATGGATTCTGAAACGAAAAAATGACATGTTAATTAATCTGTTTTGACTTGTTTTAAAATGCTCAATGTTATCTACGTTAATACGAGCGAATTTAAATCTGTATATTTGCTTTAAGAACTCTGACAACTCCTTAGATCAAAGGACAACTCCTTGCGATATAGATTACGGTTGTTTCAAGTGCCAGAACCTCTTGGGTTAATATTTCTACACAACATTGAACTACAAAACATTGAAAAATGTGGTAGAATCGCCTAACATACTATTTAAGATTGGATTACACTACAAATTGCGCGCTCTTTAAGAAAAATTAACAGCTTTGTACAGCTAAGCAGCTAAGTATGTATCAGATGTAAAATATAAAAAATTTAAAAATATACTTTATATATGTATTACTAATTATGCATTGTAGTGCATGCTTTTAATTTAGAATTATGTATACAAAAAGATATTGTTTAGTTTTAATAGTTAAGTGTGTGTTTGTATCTACTCTAGTTACTAAGCATCACTACGTAGTATAAAACAAAGTCGCTTTCTCTGTCCCTATATCCCTATGTATGCTTAAATCTTTAAAACTACGCAACGGATTTTGATGCGGTTTTTTTAATAGATAGAGTGATTCAAGAGGAAGGTTTATATGCATAACTAGCGGAACCCGCGGCTTTGCCTGTGCTAAATCTAGGGAAGAGTCCGAGTGAAGCGAGGGCGAGTCGCTAGTTATTTAATAAACAAATATTGTATGTAATCTAAAGTGATTTTACGGAAATAAGATATTTTGGTGCAGTAAAAGTAACTATTAAATATGTTGACCCGGATAACCAATTATCAGCATACTGGATTTTACCAAAATCTGTCCAGCAGTTTTCTCGTAATGCGGATACATACAGAAAAAAAGACAGACTGAAAGAAACGCAGACAAAAATTCGAAAAACCGTAGAATCGGCCTCAATATCGTTGATAATGACTATTATAATTTGTAATACATTTTCCAAAAAAAAAAAATCGCTAAATGTTTGTTGATTTAACTTCGAATTTTATTGTAAGAAAAGATAATAATATAACAAACGCCCCATTTGACTTCATTTTAATACTAATTATATATTTAAAAAGATTTTTTTAATTAATGTAATCAATTATCAATAGCCATACATATAAAGAAAGGAATAGATCTATTGAACTCGAAATAAAATGAAACAATGTAGGTATAAACTAAAATCATACCAGTTATCATGCTAACTCGAGTTAACTCGAGTTGACCCGGGTTACCATGATTCGAACTCGGGCTAACTCGAGTTAGCCAGATCCCGAGTTGGCCCATCTATACTATACAGGCTTCACTGTCCATTGAATTATATATAGAATATAGTAATCTGTAATCTGTGGTTTTCACTTCTCACTTGACCATAGAGTATATTGATACATATATAATCACTTGACCTTAGACAACTTGACATTTGACAGCTGCACCATAGTTTAAAATATCATAGATGAACAATGTTTAAATTAAAAGTATAAAATTTTATAAATATAATTATTATTTTATATTTACGTATTTTAAATATTATGAAGATATACAAAATACCTAATAATATGAGTGGTGTTAACTTAGTTATGGCAATGTTGAAGGATAAAATAGGTTTAATTTGGTCTTGAAGACAAACATTTTACATTGATGTTCTTTCCCAGTTTGTTTTTACATAATTTGCAAGTGCGAAGCGTTATTGTTAAAGAATTTAAAACAAGTAAGCGTTGCCTCATTATTTTTTACTAGCAATCATGTGCGAACTGCTTAAATATTTAAGACAAAAATTACATCATTTTGATATTCCAATTTTTCTTCCTAATAATTATGCAACCTACCTTATGTTAAAATGAAAGCGGCAATACTGTAAATTTAAATTTTTATTTAATTTCTATTTCAGCGTGAAGTGTGAAACTAATTATGATGGTAGAACATCAACCAAAATTGAGCGCAATCCATATTGCTATAGCAGGAGGTATATCTGGTGCATTCACAAGAGCCCTTGCCCAGCCACTAGATGTTTTAAAGGTCAGGTTTCAATTGCAGCTTGAACCTTTCAAAACAGGATCGAAATACAGCTCCATATTACAAGCAGTAAGATCTATCATTAAAGAAGAAGGTATAACAACACTTTGGAGTGGTCATATTCCTGCTCAATTATTATCAATATCATATGGAATCATACAGTTTGCAACATATGAAAAACTAACACTAATTTGTCGTCAAACTGATCAACAACTTTATAACACTCACAAACATTGGATAAATTTTTCAAATGGTGCTATTGCTGCAACTGCAGCTACAATATTTTCTTTTCCATTAGACACAGTAAGGACAAGATTAATTGCCGAACAAAAAACTAATAAGGTATACAAAGGATTCTCAAATGCATTTATTATGATAAGTAAAAATGAAGGACCTAGGGCATTATATAAAGGAATAGCTCCTACAATTGCTCAAGTTGCCCCACATGCAGGTATTCAGTTTACTGTTTATAAACTTTTTACTGAGACTATATTAAATAGAATAGAATTTTTCCAAAGAGCAAACAACGTAAGTTCTGTTATTGAATCATCCCTAATAGCTAATATGTTAGCTGGTGGATTTGCAGGCTTTGTATCTAAAACTGCAATTTATCCATTTGATTTAATTAAAAAAAGGCTACAGATTCAAGGTTTTCAACAACATAGAAAGAGTTTTGGTAGACAAATGTATTGTAATGGAACTATTCATTGTGTAAAATTAACTATTTCAGAAGAAGGATTTTTAGCTTTGTATAAAGGATTTGGGCCCAGTATTTTGAAAGCAGTGTTTGTTTCTGCATTACATTTTGCTGTCTATGATGAAATAAAATATCAGATTTCAAAGTTAAGTGCTCATTAAATATTTTAAAATAAGTGTAATGAACTGTATAATATTGTAATGTTTTCTGCCCTCATTGTTTGGAAATCAAGACTACTATGTGAACCAGATTAATATTAAATAAGCATTATTATTTAAACCATACCAAAAATACAAAGCTTTTGTAAATATAAATTTGAAAAGATATTTTATTGTACTTATAGTACTTATTAGAAAAATGCTGTGATAAAAATATTCTATGTAGTGTCAAGCCTAATTGCCTTATAATTGTAAATGATATGTAGTAATTTATAAATAAATTCTGATTTTGTTTTGTATTATTTTAGTTTTATATTTAAAATAAAATAGTTTTTGTATTTAAGAATATTTTATTATTATTACAAAATACTATCTTGTAAAATATGTTATCTTAATTTGCCCGGAATATCAATCATTCACTTTGAAACATTCAGCCATAAGATACAACATATCCCATGTTTCTCATTAATGTATCCTTAATAGCTGGCTGCAATTCCCTCTTCATATAAGTTGTTAGCAGAGTTCTTATGCCTTTAGTAAATATATCTTCCATTTCTCGTGAAATATCCTCAACATCATCCAAATCATCTTCGGGTCGGAAAAGTTTACTTCTTTCGTAATTCATTCTGGTATTGCTAGCTTCATAGAGGATATCCCAGTTATTGAAAGATCTACCATCTCTATCGTCCATATCGTCCTCTGTAGTCGAATCTTCTAAGCTTGGCTCAAAACTAAATATATCTGAACGCTTTTTTCGTCTTAATGGCAAGTTATCTTTATTTTTAACTGAATTTCTATTTATATATTTCTCACAACCATACGCATATACACTAATGAAGCCTGGTTCTACGAATTCCGAATCCGTCTTAACGTTAAACTTTCCAGGTTGTTGGTTTAAGGGTTGTGTATGGAATCCAATACCAGCTTTTCTCAATCTAAGGATCATGTTGCAGCCATTATTAGGGCGAGATTTGGAGTACGAATAGTCGTATTGTGGATCTGCATAGTTTCTTCTAAGCCTTCGACTGGGTGGAATCGTTCGGTCCAGGTCATGCGCTTCGTATAAATCAACATTCCCACTAATAGTTAGATCGTGGAATAAGAGCATGGTGTCAAGAGAGACGTTTCGTGGGTCAAAATAACATCGTTCGACGCGAACCCAGTTGCTATTCTGTGGTAATCGCACTCGCATTCTAGTTACATACATATCGATAGGGGCGCTTCTCATTGATTGGTACAAGCTGAAGCCATTTAGGTCAATGCTTTGGCTCTGAAAGTAATTAAAATAAATAAAATTATAACTATTAGAATGGTTCATCATTAGAAAAACTTTATTTTATGAGTAAAATTTTTATACGTTTAATTTATATTTTAAACAATATGGTTGATCTGAAAACTATAGAGAATATAATTTCGATGTATAGTAGGAAGTAATGGACATGAGTTGGGTAGTTACTAGAGTAAAATATATATTTAAAACATTTTAAATACGTTAAGATGAAAAGTATTTTTATTTAAAATAATGGTCGTTGAGGATCGTCAGTCCTACTTACTTAATGTCAGATCTATCATAAGAAACCTTACATTAACTTAGGCCCGTTTTTTTTAAATCCGCTATTGAACACAAGCTTTCTGTTGGAAAAGTAGCAAGCATACTATAAAATAAACAATTATTTTAATTACAATAGTATTTTACAAGGCATTTCTTAAATGAAAATTGTAATGATTACATGTGGCATATCCAAGTTCTTTGGTTGATTTCGTTTTCTACGTTTTAATTGGTCCAACGCTGACTCCAAACGAGATGAGCATCGTTCTCCGGTCACAGGCGCCGACGTGAGAGGAGATAGTCCGGACCCCATCGGTCTATCATACCGCTTCATCTCGAATAAAGGCAGGAATCTTGCGTCTGTACAAAGGATAATAACCAATTAGCACACATACCGGTGTAGATTGACCGACACCATTAGGAGTTATTGAGCGAAATACTTATATTGTAAAGAGAAAAGGTTTCGTTGGTTTGTTTGTAATTGATAATCTGTGAAACTTGATTTTATATCAAAATCAAATTAATTAAATAAACTTGACCTATTATAAGCTCATCTGATTCTGAAAAAAAAAATCAAAATCGGTTCATCCGTTCGGCAGCTACGATGCAACGGACATAGATACGTTAAATTTATTAATATACCGTCGTCTTCGCATGGGGGGTCAAAAAGCGTCCGTGTAGTCGGACCTTGAAGGAGCTACCCCCGGCTCTGAAACGAATGCAGCCTGCAGCTCTGCTTAGAATATTCGGCTGATTGCAGTTACAATCTTTCGGATAAAATATGACATAGGGTGAAGTCATTGTAATAGTTTCTCAGTAAATTAAAAGTACAATAGACTAAGAGTGAGTTGCACCACACCATCTAACGATAACGTCAAATTGTTCGTCAAATCAACGTACTACAGTAAAAATAGCGGTTTGGTTGGTCAACCTCGCACTAAACTTCCGATCCAGCATTTTTATAAGGTTTATCACTAACTGAGCATAAAATCAAAATGCTGCGCTTCAAGCGCAATCTTGAAACAAAGCTTATGGCCTAAATCTCGGAAACTATAGGTACACTTTAGAGCAAAAGTTATTGAAACCATTATTGTAGATACACATTTTGCATCTTTTATTTTCCACAAACTTTTTTGTAAAACTTACCATTTACGACTTATTGAACATGCATTTTATTAATCCAATATTTTGAAAGTTTTCGACCGAGACAGAAAAATCGGTTCATAAAGTAACCCTAAATCTTATAAATAAAAAAATTGATCGGAAATTTTGTGCGAAGTTAAATTCTATTTTTACTGGCCTACGATTTTTGTAAGAAAATAACAGAACGTATTTTAGAGTCTAAAACCTACAACTTACAAGTTAACTCAATCCTAAACCGTTTTAGCATTAACGTTTAAAGTATATAGTACTGAGCACATAATAGTGGAAACGTGCATCTAAAGAAAAGGTATAAAGATAAAAAAGGAAAGTGCACTCGTAATTATTTTCCATAGCGATCCACCTTTTCACTTCTATTGTTTCGCGCTAACAACCGTAAAATTATAAATTTAAACAAATATATTCTACAAATAAAACAGTATGACCTAATTGTTATTTATTTTAGTATTAAATAATCATTACGTGTAAAAGAACAGTGTCATGAGAGATTTCTCTGAAAACTATACAAAACATAAGTAGGTACCTATCTTCCTACCTACATATTATATACGAAGTAGGTAATTTGAAAATGGAAAGCGTGTGAATTAACAAAATTACAAAACGTGGTTATTATAACAATTATTAATAAAGTTTATATAACAGATTTTATTATTACTCATGCTTGTTATATTTTATTGAGACGAATTCTTTTAAATCGATAAGAGTTATATTTAATAACTGTAACGTAACATTTATTTGAATTATTTACGTCAGTAGGTACTTGTTCAGTGATGAAAATTAGACTGGTTATTAGCTATTATTAAAAGAAAGAAAATAGATTGACAAATAGAGGAGAAATAGATAGCGTACTGATTTGTCTACTGAATGGAATTAGGTATTGTACGCAACATTGTCGTAGTACCTAAATTGTGCCAACCTAGCCACTTCAAAATTGAATTAATAACAAATGTACATTTTTAATACATTCTTATTATATTTCATGAAAATGACTTTGCTGGTTTGTATCTACGAACACAGTAACGTATTGACTAGCTAACAACAACAAATTATGCTACTTTTTACTTAAATTGTACAAAGTTGTAATCGTTTCACTATATAAGTAGTAGCACGTACTTATCAAATTATGGAAACCAAAACTTCAAAAAGTAGATAGTTTACTTAGTATGGGTAATAACTAATAAGTATGTTAATTTTGCTAATCTTAAGTGAAGTGCAATGCACATCACTATTTTTTCCATAGAAATCAATTAACTCACTTTTCTCTGATTCTGGACCGGGTAATTCATTATCACTAGCCGAAGCCGTTTTCGCAAACAATACGAACATCCACCAAAATTTCACCATTTTCACTATAACAAATAAACATGAAATTCAAATTTTGAATTCTTAACAAGTACGTTTAACTTTTGTGTCTAAAGAAATAACTATAAAAAATAGGTGTGAAACTAGACAATGGCTTCCTCTCACTGCGAACCCAAAATGTGAAATAAAATATAGAAGTCAAGAGACAATAAGAAGTGCAGCCAGTGGAAAACAATCCCCGCTCAAAGTAAAGTTAATATCTTCTAGTCGTTTTCCGCGACAACTAAGTAGAGGATGCCACTTTTGCAATGGTGACACCATAGCGACACAAACGTTATTAGAGCGAGGATGATGAACGAGATTGTACGACATTTAAAAGCTAGCCAGTAGTAATAAGATACATAAATTGTCTATTTATTTAATATAAATTAATTTGTTTTGTTATTTAAGTTAACCAAAAGAGTTCAACGCGAGAACAATTCGCCTTCCCTTAAGATTCCCCTAAGGTTGTGTGAGATATTAGAAAAGAAGATGATGGTTTAATAATGACTTTAAGTTTGGATTTTAAAGATATTATTTTGTATATTTGTTAACATTTCAATAGAACGATACTAGAAAACTTTATGCTTAAAAGCTTAATGGGCTATATTACATACCTAGCTCAGCATTAACGGTGCCGAGCAATGGCTATGTGTGCCTATATAATAATGTGTTTTCTGAGGAGTGAGATATTTTTCCTTTACCCTCGTTGAAAAGCTCCAGTCTCCTATTCTCTATCTCTATACATAAACTCACAGTTATACAGTTTAATAAGAAGAGGAATAATTCTGTATACAGAACCGAGACAAATTATATACTAAAACCTTCCGCGAGAACCACTCTATCTATTGGTAAAAACAGCATGAAAATCGGTGCAGTAGTTTTCAAGTTTATCGCAAACAGACAGACAGACACGACGTGGGACTTGTTTTATTATATTATATAGTAGGTACAGACAAAAAATACAATTAAAGATAAGTATCAATATTTATAATTAGATACACGCCACGGAAAACATCTCGTAAGTACGCATTGTATTTTATACACCATTTTTACTCACTCTTTAACCTATATATCTCTAATTTTCTGTGTTAGCGCATGTAACTAGACTGTGACGTAATTATGAAAAGAAATTTTTCGAATTGTTCATAATGTCAACGAAAGTTCGCTGAACTTTGCTGGCTTAAAAATTGTAGGCTTCGTTCTATCTAAAATTCGGACAAGTGCGAGTCAGACTCGCGCACCGAGGGTTCCGTACAAACCTGTACGGAACGGTGTATGAGTAAAGGGGTAATAAGTTTAAAATTATTAAAAATATTTTTATTATATGATGTAACTAAAAATTTATGCTTTTCGCAATTTTTCCTTTATCTGTGTTATAAGACGTTGCTTCGTACCAAATTTCAAGATTCTGAGTTCACGGGAAGTACCCTGTAGGTTTTGATTCCCTTGCGAGTGTCGAAAATTTGCGGCATAAACGGGAGTATCTTTTGATCGCGTTGACTTAGAAGTTTGATTTTTTCACAGCTCCAAGAGACCATAGACTTGAGTATTTGATATGAATTTCAGCTTGATACCTCCACGCGTTCCTGAGATAAAAGGTCTTGACAGACAGACAGACAGACAGACGGACAACAAAGTGATTCTATAAGGGTTCCGTTTTTACCTTTTGAGGTACGGAACCCTAAAAACTACGATACGATATGAGTGTTAATCACTCATGAGGCTCGTTAGTACCTACTCGTAGTTTACTTCAATATATTCTTTAAATATACTTCCATAAGAATATAAATGGAAAATCGCCTACGTGTTTACCATTACGTGCCTATATAAATAATGATATCGCTTTGATAGCGTCTTTTCAATTCTAAACGAAATGCAGTAGATTTAAATTATATTTTTTGGTACACTTTTATTCTATTGCCAGTTCTGACTGACAGAGGTAGGTACATTTGGTAGATACTGCGTTTTTTAGTAATTTACTCTTACCTACTAAATACTAATGTATTCCTTACAATTACTAATGTATTACAATAAATACCTTATAATTTTAATTGGAAGGGATAATAAAGCCTGAGTTATTTTTTTAAAGTACATTCCACACCGATTGTTGTTACTTAGATAAATATAGGTTTTTTTGGTTAATTGGTTAATTAAAGGTACTCTAGAAAGGCAACAGGCATCCAAAAACATTTACCTTAATTTCTGAACTACTTTGAAATAAAGCACATCTATATAAATTATAATCGCCTTCTAGTCCCTGACCCGAGGTGACCAATGCCGTATTGAATAATTGAGGAACTCGGGCGCATTACCCGCTGCTGCTAGCATCCGGTGGGCCAATCAATATATCATGTCACAGTTTAAATAAATTGTACCTATTCGTTATTTACCATAAATAAAAATGAAAAAATTCCCAACTACATACTTTTAAAAAACTTTTAAAATAACTGTTTTTAATTACGTAAATTTTTTTTATTTTGTTTTTTTTTTGGCATGTGCACATTAAATAAATTATTTTCGTTATTAAAAAAGCAATAACTAAAAGAGATAATATTATTGTATTACTAGTGATTTTGATTTTCTCTGTCTAAAAATGTGTTAATTATCAATTTGAGTCGGAGATAAAAAGCCGTATGGATAGCGCTACATACCTAATATGCTTTAGCGATGAAATGCAGCGATCTCGAGGGCTGAGGTTTGAAAAGACGAGTTTATAATATTTTTATAGGCCACATGGTGAATATAATATAGAAAGTAACTAACATTATGCTTGTCCAATCTTGTTTAAGCGAAATGCAAATATCAAGGGGACATCGTTGCTATTTTGTATGTGACCCAAACAGCAAGCCCACGGCCACCTAAAAAGCAATGATTTATGTAGAGCATGTTTGGATGTATAAGTATTATACATCCGATACTTTATTTGTTTTGTAACAGCGATATATTACAATCTTTGTTTGTTTACAAATGTCAAGATAAGAGATAGAGAGTTAAATTATGAGTGACATCGCCATACTCTTGTTATCAAGTAACTACTTAAATATAACAAACTATAGGTACAACTAAGTACATGATATAACAATATTATGACATGTAAAGAAATTTAATATTTCAGTCTTCAGGGTGCTCTTATTATAAGCAAAACCTATAAAAGCTTAACTTTGATTTCAAAATGTAGGTATACGAGAAAGTTTAACGTAATGTTATGCCCTTTTTACCCGACTGCGCTAGGAGGAAACTTATGTGTTTGGCACGCTTTGCGATGTTTACTCAATGGATTTTAGCTTCAAAGGTGTTGTTAGATTCGTATTAATTGTGAAAATACACCGGATATAAATTTTGAATAAAAAAAAACATATTTTAGGGTATTTTCATTTCCAAATTACACAGAGACGCACGCAGTCGGGTGATTTAGTTTTTTAATTACACTGACTTGTTGCATGTATTATATTTAGAAAACAAATAGCAACAATATTCATTGCTTATTACTTTTTCCAATATCTACTTGATCATTTTCTTCTTGATTTTGATTAGTATCCATTCATAAAATCAGCTACTCTCATTTTCGTTAAACACGCAAGCATATATTATAATAATTACAATTGTATGGTCATATCGATATCATACTTTTAAAAGAGAATTAAAAACTCATGTTATCAAAGGCATCGCAACATAATGTAAAGGAGCTCGTGCGTTTCAAAACTATAAATATTACGAAAGCATTGTTATAAGTTTTAGACAATAACATCATTAACTATTTGAATAACTACCATTGCATGTTCACGAAAATAAGTTTTCATACATATCTAATCTGTTTCGTTTTAATTTACTTCTCCGATATAAAGATAACAGCTTGTTGACTATTTTGTGTGTAACTAATTCTTTGTATTGAGTTAGTTACATACACGTGTAGATATATACGAGCTCTTACTTAGCTCTTTATTAATTAATGCCACTGTATGTATGTATTATTTACATATACAATTATATAATATATGTATAAATAATATAATGTAAAAATAGGTCTTAAACTAACGAAGAAAGATAGATAATACTTGGATGTAATCGAAATAATAACCGTGTGACCTAAGTCATATTTATAGAGTCATAGTCATAGTTATAGATTTATGTTCATAAATTTACCTTTTTACCTCTTATATTTACCTATTTACCTCTTATAAGATAAGAAAATCCATAAATTGCTTAATATTTATTAGGTTTACTAGAATGGTAACTTATATCGTACACATACACACAAAATAGAGTTCTTTGAGTTTGCCGCAGTCGAGCAATTATTATTTATATTACCATAACAAAACACATTACATATTATGGCGTTAAATAAATTCTTGGAATAAATTAATCTATACATCTGGTAAGTACGTATACCCTAGTAAATAATAAGTACGTGTACTATAAAGATTACGAAAGCGCATGTTATAAAGTTTTTAAAACAAAGACAATAAGAACTGTTTGGTATGGTATTTTTATACCGGCCAGTTGCTCGCAGATGGATGGTGCAAGTCGACCATTGTATGCGAACAATGGGGAAAGCATCAGAACACAACATGGTCGTCGTTGGAGCCATTAAACGTTAGTTTTTTAGAATCATTTTTGTTGTTTGATATTCCTACATGGTAAAAATAAAAAATATAGTATGTAGGCTCAGACCAAATAAAAAGTTTATTTGGTCTGAGGTATGTAGGAGTATCCTTCGACAATCGACATCCTAGTTAAAAAATAAACACTTTTAGTTTTACCTATTTATTTATACTTTTAAGACTACTTTTCACAATAGGTACCTTTTGTGGTATTAGAAATGAAGTTGTGTACTCCATAAAATTAAATCTTGATATATGACGATGATAAAAATATTATGAATTACGATGAAAATATATTTAGTCGAAATATTAAAATTTTATGTTTATAAAATTAAAAATGCAATAATGTTCTGCCAGCCTATATTGGCCACGGCAACTAAAGTCATTGACACTAGCCAATTGCGTAGGAGATAATTATAGTGTACGAGTGTAATTAGTATAGACTCAAATGCGCTCTCTATTCATGTCAGCGGCACTATTACTTTCCTGGCGCGTTCTACACCCGTGTACCACCAATTTCCGAACTTCAGGATGTTGCTGTCTACTGAAACTTGTTAAACTGAAAGATTCAATAACTAAACTTAGCCAACCCTGGACTCGAACCCAGGACCTGCAGATGTGCTGTGTGCAGTACTTGCTATCCTAGCCACAATACATCACCGAGGCAGTTTAAAAAATGAATGCTTTAATTTCCATGTTATGGATCAATTAATGATTAATTGGGGCTCTTCAACAAGTCGTAATGTCGTAAAAAATATGTTGCATATGTATTATCAGATTGCCCGAGAACCACAAGACAATATCCTCAATGACCGGGCATTATGAATAATGTCCCAAGATATCACTTGGTCCGTAGCACACTTTCATATTAGCCCCTGTATGCTTCATTCAAATCTCTTATTAGCTTGGAGAGAATAGAGAACCCAGTAACATTATATCTCTCAAACTACGTTTATGAAATATAGTTTACTAAAAGTTTTTAAATTAAATTGTACCTACTAAAGGTATAAGCTTTTCTTTTTTTATTATTATTAAAGTGCCTTAAAGAACATACAAAAAAATAGCTGATATGGTCGAGCCACTCTCGAGTTTTGCACTTAGCGACATTAATTTTTATTTATATGCATATCAAACTATTTAGGATTTTAATCAAACGCGAAATCTTGAAATAGTCTATAGCTTGAGCGTTTTAAAAGCTATAGAATACAAAGCTTATCTCACCGTCCGCGTAATCACCAAGCTCCAAAGCTTGAACGAGCAATTACACTAAAAATAAATACCTATTACATAGATAATATTATTTATGTGATCTACTTATAAATATAATAATTGTTAATAGAATACTGCCTGTTTCATGACTCAACAAATTCGTAGACTTCATGAAATTGTCATTGTATCATAAACTATTGTTCATTACGAGACTTTATCCGCATATGTAAACTTTGAACGGTGTCATCAGGAAGCATTACACGCGTTGTTATCAAAGTAATGTCGTAAAACTTACTAAATACCTAAGTAAAGTTACGTATAAGTTTTGTAATTTTTACTTAACTGTAACTTTACACTTTGTGATGAAAAAATACTGTGATTTTTTTTTATTTATTGCTTAAAAATTACATATGTACCTATATAATCAAAGATAATAAGTATGTAGAGATCTACATATTATAAAGATTTGTGATTTGGCTTTTTTAATTTTCATAAATATTGTGCTGAAAACGTCATATACGTCCGTCCGCTTTCGATATATTTTTATTATGTTTTAAAAAACAAAATAAGAAAATGGTACAGAATTTACATTTTTTTTTAATATAAGCTTATATAGGTATGACCTACATTAAAAAGTGTATGTTTAAGTTTTAACTACTCACGTTTAAGAAACCTTTTAAAAGAGAACTTTATCGTTAGTCAAAGAAGAACTCAAAGAAGAACTTTATCGTTAGTCAACGTAGATTTTATCTCCTTTATTATCTCTACAATCTACATGATATGAGGAAGTTGTGAAATAAAACTAAACGCTTGTACACTTAAGCACATTCAGTTTTAGTTAAAACTAACTAAAGTATTAAACACGTGGTGCCTATTTTTCTATCTTTAATGTATTTCAACAAAGTCGTGATCTTTTTATAGTATTCCAAGAACACAAAATAGAACATGTGGTCTACCAACATAAGTAGCTGCACCTATTTCGTAAACTCATTTCGACGTACGATTTTATTACTCGTGCGTCTGGTATGCTTAACCATGTTCCCCTTAGCACAGTTAGGTATAAATAATTATTTTAAAAATAAGTTTTAAACCTTCTTTTGTACTGTTTCTTTAACCTTTGCAACTTGCCATATTTTTCGCTTTTATATATGTATATCATACCTACCTAATACTTAATAGGCTACTAGGTATAAGATAGGTATCTATTACTTATAAGTAATGTATCTTATTAGGATAAACTAAGTACATATACTCGTAAGATCATATTCCTTTACAAAATACTAAATCTACTAAAAACACTCTTATTATAAATAGAACCAATATCAAACATAAATCTCTACTTAAGTACTTATATAAAAAAATGTAATGAAGATAGGTATGATTACTAAAATTCTATCTAGACCTATGTATACTCGTACTAAATAAAAACCATTTTTCATTTGTTACAACAACTATTTCTAATAATTTACGGTAGATAGTAGTGTCGCTTCGAACGAGTATGTCCCTAGGTACGTTTTAACTTATAAGTTTTTAGAGCAGGACCCTACTTAACTTCGTATATCTAATAACATGAGCTATCTGCCAGTGATGGTCTCGATAAAATCTGTATATAGCCATTACAGAGATTAGGGGGAATAAACAGACGAAAATGTTTAACATTGTGTTTTTCTTATAAGTATAGTTTATAATAACGCATGCATTTATGAAAAAGCTGTTATGTTGAACGATGATGTAACAATAGAAACATTAAGTTTATTTGTTTGTATAGTTATTATACCTAGCTCTACATCGTTGATGTCTTTTTAATAGTACTCGCACTTTGATAGTAAAGACTTCAACGAATTGATTCTACAAAATGTATATAATTGCCCAATCATATTATATACATAATTATTATTATGATATAGGGAAGTAATTTAAGTAAGGATTCATTTAAACAAAAAGGACTTAATAATATGTAAGTAGGTACAATATGTCATCACTACATAGTATAAAACAAAGTCGTCCCGCTGTCTGTCTGTCCCTAAGTATGCTTCGATCTTTAAAACTACGCAGCGGATTTTGATGCGGGTTTTTTTATAAATAGAGCGATTCAAGGGGAAGTTTTATATGTATAACTAGGGGAACCCGTGACTTCGCTCGCGCTAGACCTAGGGGCGAGCCGAAACGAGGGCGATTCGCTAGTATTTTAACAAAGATTGGTAAAAATTTGAACAAAAGATCTTTATAGTGTTTCTCATTGTTATTTTTGTGCGAGCGAAGCCGCGGGTTCCGCTAGTTATATACTATAACCTATCTCGAGAATCGATCTATTCATTGGTGATTGGCAAAAGCGGCATGAAAATCAGTGCAGTAGCTTTTGAGTATATCGCGAACAGATAGACAGACGGACAGCAAGAAAACAGAGGACTTTGTTTTATATTATGTAGTGATAAGAAACAACTGATGATTAATTTATGATGCATTGTTTTATTACTCTTATTTGTTGAAGTAAGTAATATTTATTTACAAAAAACAATAATATGCACTTGTATAACAAATGATAATAATAATCGATCACTTATAAAGATACTGGCAAACATCTATAATTCAAGGTCCATTGTAATTAAATAGCATTTGATTTGTTCTGCACTAAGCGTTAGCCTTTCCGTAAGATGTAATTAGGCACGTGATGTGGCTACAGGTACAGGTTAACACTTAGCCAAGTTCTATTGTATTACTATTGACTCACTCTCGGTTTAGTCCTTACATACGTTTTCACGGTGAGTATAGAACTAGTATAGTATTAAGTGATCTGTGGTATTGATTTCTTAAGAATGCTATATTTTCATGCAGTAAAAAGTATCCTATACGTTGTATGACTCGGATTATTATAACAAATTTCATAGAAATCTATCCAGTTGCTTGGCGGTCAAAGAGTGCTGAGTGACAGAAAAACCAGACAATAATTATTCTAAAAACTTTAGATTCGTCGCCTGTATCGATAATAACGACTATAAAAATAAGATTTTCTAATTAGATAATAGCGACCTTCCTACGACCTTCCTTATAACCACTCTATGATCTATGATCTATCCATTGGTGAAAAGTACATGAAAATCGGTACAGTAATTTTTGGGCTTTAATCGCGAACAAACAGAAGATAGACGGCAGAGGAGTTTGTTTTAAAATATGTAGTGAATAATAATTTTTATTTTAGTTATTTATTCGAGAAACTTCCAGTGCAAGTGCAGCAGCTAAGCGGCGATGAGAAAAAGCGTAAATAAATTGTTACCAATCAAAAAGCAACTCTGCATTTATAGCGCTGCCTTATTTAGCGTGCATTGGTAGAAACAATCTCAAATAGCCAGTCTTCATTTTACGTGATTGTTTTATTTGTAATCAGAGAATACGAAAAACAAGAATTAAGTTTTAATATTAAATTACCTTCGCGAAGAATATGACTAACACTTAAAAGTTAAAACAACTGTATTTCTATTTACCAGGTTACAAAGGTATTTACTATATTAAAACTAGATGTCACCACTTGTATTTCGTTCGAAGGCGGCGGAAGGCGGAGTCCTCGACATATTGAATATTGATCAATCGTCACAGTTTTGAGTTTGACAACTCGTCTTGTTGTAAACTCACATAGGTAGTGAGTGAATTCCATAAAAAATAATTTGTTCGATCATTTATATGTTATTTAAAGCGTGAAATATTTTGTACAGTGTTCACTTTAAAGTTTAACAAAATGAATAACGACATTGTTTTGTTATTGGTCCATAGTTCTTTGTTAGAAGATCGCACAAGGTAATCGTTTGTTTATTTAAGACAAAAGGCAGAGGCTTCGTCCTTCACATATTAGAGCAATGAGCATCGTTATCAATGCACGTAACCGATCGGTTTAGTTAGAGGTGATTACTGAAGTAACTAAACAGTGCATGTAAGTACTTACGCCGAGAGCACGTCATTTGTAAAATCACAATTAAACGGACGTATCTTTACATATTACTAATTTTATACACTCTACGCTGGTGGTGGTCTCTTTCGCTTTCTGCTACAAAATTTTTCAAAGTTATCAGGTAACTCGAAAAGCTTACTAATGGGTGATATATAATACTGTTCATTATGGCTAATGTAAAGAATAAGATTAAGTCGCACAAATCATCATCTAAAACTAAAAAGACTACTAAAACTGATTATCTCAAAACATTATTAATAGGTTTTGACAATGACAAGATTACAGAGTTGGTTATGAGCGATGAAAAAACTCCCCAACCAGACGACTCAACAGAACCTGCCGACCCTAAGTTAATAAAAGACAAAGAAAGTGATACAGTGCTTGTAAAGGATTCAGTATTAAAAAGAGAAATTAAACTCACAAGGGATAGACTATTGACAAAGCAAGGATATCTCAAGCATA
The DNA here is from genome assembly GCA_905231865.2 of Boloria selene. Taxonomy (NCBI): domain Eukaryota; kingdom Metazoa; phylum Arthropoda; class Insecta; order Lepidoptera; family Nymphalidae; genus Boloria; species Boloria selene. The sequence goes on from HG993145.1 coordinate 3,537,122, forward strand.
AAAACAGAGACAATTTAAAGTTATGCAATGATATATTGAAAAATGAATTGTTGATTTCTGACAATAAAAAAAACAACACAAATAACAATAATTCAGTTACAAGTGACCAAAATAAAAGTAAAACTGAGAAAGAAAGTCAAATTAATGATAAAGATAAAAGAAAAAAAATAAGGGAAAGTGAAAAAGGTGATCAAAGTAACAGCTCATCACCAACTAAAAGAAAGTCTGATGATGATGGTTCAAAAAATAAACACAGTAAATCAAAGAAGAAAAAAGATGATTTTGTGGATCTTCCCCCAGTTAAGAGGAGAAAAACAGTAAAGAAAGGACTTTTTATTTGTGATTATTGTGATAAAAGCTTTGCCACTAGATGCAATATTAGGCGCCATATATACATACATTTAGCTAACAAGACTTATCCTTGTAGTCAATGTAATAAAGTTTTCAGCAAAACATTATATTTGCAAGCTCACATCACAAGACAACATCCTAACTGGGAACAACACTATATGTGCAATATATGTAATAAACCATTTCTTCTGAAAGAAAATTTACTTGTACACATGGCTTCTCACAATTATTCTGACATGAAATTCAAATGCTTTTATTGTAGAGAAAAATTTACTCAACAACATAAACTAATTGAACATGAACAGAAGCAGCATTTGGTTGATGGACGGTATGATTGTGTAGTTTGTGATCAGAGCTTTGACTCTAGGAATAAGTTATCCTTGCATTTCAAGTCACATTTAAAAGTAAAAGATCATGTTTGTCAACATTGTGGAAAAGAATTTTTACGAATGAATTCTATGAGAAGACATGTGCAGGTATCCCATGCTGGTCTAAGAATTCAGTGCAAAATATGTAAAAAGGTACTAAAAGGACATCTATCGGAGCACATGCGCACTCACGAAAAATACCGTCCTCACAAATGCCCAGACTGTGGACAATGCTTCACTCAATCTACTCAACTGACGGTACACAGGAGATCCCATTCTGGAGCAAGGCCATACCCTTGCCGAATATGCAAAAGGCCATTCACTCACTCTAATGCTCTAATGTTACATATTCGTCGACACACTGGTGAGAAACCCTTTAAATGTGCCATGTGCCCCTTAGCATTTTCACAATTGCCCCATATGAAAGCTCATATGAAGAGCATACATGGTAAAGAAGACCCTTACAGATGTAAAAAATGTAAGACTTTTTTCAAATTAAAGAGTGAACTCGAAAGTCATGCAAAAAAATGTAACAAGGAGTCGTCACTTCAGCAATTAGCTCAATTTGAAGAAGACGAGGAGGGCCCCATGAGCTTAAGCCGTATGAGATACCTATTGGCACTACTTCTCACTATGATTGCTACTAAAGAAAAACTCAAATATTTAGGTGCGTAAAATTTTTATTAATTATACACAGATAAAAATGCACTCATATTTTTAATGGTTTGAATTATTTTGCTTTCTGTGTGTGCGCTCTCCCTATAATATGAGTCCGTACTCTGTTGTGATATTCCTACACGACATTCCATTACATTCATCATATAAATAAAAGAACTTTGTGTCACATGAATGACCATGAGACACTACTCATGTAAACAAAAATAAACCCTGTGTAATAGACATCAACGGGAACACCGCCATTATGCGTTCATTGACTTTTGGACACATAACAAATATTTTATTTTATTTATTATGCACAGTCATTGTATTCCCAATGTTTTTAACTCATAAAAATGCAGTAACATAAAAACATTGGTCACCGTCGTCTTTCCTCATGATTTGCAATTATTTCGTTTGTGTTGTGTGCTGATTGTTTTGTGCTTTTGTGCAGTAGGTACTGCGTCGACTACTTGTTCGCACAACCTACTATAGCGAACAATGACCATTTCCGATTTTATTTTAGCGAACATTAAAACTATTATATAACGAGGAAATCCAGTCGTCAGGCAGGATGTTGGGTAATATATTTATGAGTGAGTTCATTTACCATTTCGTTTATAATTCTGGTGCTGGTTGGTGAAGGGCTTGAATGGTGACAGCAAAGTCATGACCACAATTATAACAGCCTTTGTGCGATTGTAAGGTTGAGACTTGCTTTTAATGAAAATGAAAAATTTTATTTTAGGGCTTAGGGTATTTTTAAGGTGGTGGATCAAATGCCATGATAAGAATTCTTTTATAAATATCTGCATTCAAAATAAACTCAGATAATAGTATTCTATTGTAGATATTTATCCTGTCTAGGTGATGATTACAAGTAAATATTAATTTAATTATTTTATAACAGGTTTCAACAAACGTTTAATAGACGACTTGCTTGTGGAGTCACTTGAAGCCATGGGTCATGTCCCTTGTAAAAATAAATCCCTGACTTCCAAAAAACGACTGAAGACAAATATTGCAATACTGTTAAATGGGACAGTACCAAAGGAAAAGATGGATAAATTCCGAAAAGAAAGCAAGAGCACAGAAGATATATTAGAGCTTCTGACTGACGAGAAAAAATAAGTAGGTAAAGTAAGTAAAAGTAAATAATAATATAACAACTTGTATTAATTATAAATTACAAGAAATATATATGTAACCTTAGAAATACAAATTGGAATTATACAATTATAATTATTTTATTATTAAAATAGGTCAGTAGTAGTGATGAAATAAATGTTATGATGTAATGTATTAAGAATGTGTCCAATTATTCTCTAAATAATTTATTTAAGTCCTAAACATCACAAAGTATTGTAAAAATGCTTTCTAACATTAGAGATATTGAATTTTACAATGGATGTATAATATAAAATAAATTCATATATTTTCATCATAATAACATAGAAACACTTAAGATTTCAAATATTTTTTCGGTGTATGTAAGTATTAATTATTGCGGTGTTCTAAGAAAAAGCAAAGATAAGACTTGCCATTTAAACAAAAAGTGATGATTCCAAAGCTTGTTATTTATTAAATTTTAACTCTATAATTTTTATTTTAGGTTATTTTATTATTATTATCTAATTTTTTTATTAAATTATTATTATTTAATTATTATTAATGATTGATTTGGTTGAGTTCAGATGTATGGCTCAATATTTTAGATATTACATGATTCTTGTAATAATCTTTTTTAATCTTTAATCTTCAATCTCTTGTATTGACAATATAATGCCAATGTCCAAACTCCAAAGGCAATTAATAATAAAATATAAAATAAGCTAGTCTTAACCCTTTAACCGCCAAGCATATGTTCGCGTGGCGTGCACCTAGCGCCAGCAACCTTTAGGTATAACTTCGCTTAGTGTTGCAAACAATATTTTATCGATATATTTCCATATTCGTAACATACTTATAATTAAAGTCTAAATCGAATCTGTAATTTAATATTTTTTGGATTTTTTTATTAATACAGAAGCCGAATCTAAATCTGTTAATTATTTGTAAAATTTAGGCATCGATAAACATACTAATAAAATAAATACAAATTACAAAATTTGAATCAAAAGTTTATTTGTTTATTAGGTGCTAAGTATTCTTTAAAATTACACGGGCTGATATACTCTCTTGATTTTCTTTTTAATCTTCTGCACGAGCATTATGTTTTAAATTTATGATGTTCATATGCACTTGTAACCGGATATATATATATATATATATATATATATATATATATATATATATATATATATATAAATAAATCTTCTTAGACATTATGCGCCGCTTCATAGTACCACCCTGTTGGTACCACTGAATGCGACAACATTTTTAATGTTTTTAATGCATATGTGTGCAGTTTTTATCCTTACGATATCATGAATCAACACGAAATTTCAATTAAATGAAAAATGTTGATATTCATTTTTCATATTTCCCGCTTCGGTTAGCGGATCCAAACTATTACCGAGATCATACCAGCACACTGAATATATAACGTATCCTTCATGAGATTGTTGAAGCTTTAGTACATCCGATGGATTATATCAATCATATTGTCTCCTGAATATAAACGTATCTTCTCTATTTAACATTGTTGACTTAACGAATCCGGTCATTAACCGAATCATGCGGTATCTACACTGAATAAGTTTAAATCGGTCCCTCCGTCGATCGAATTATAATACTATTTTGATTTTGTATTTAATTTGAGTTTTACTTGACTATAGCAATAATTTTTTTAAGCAAATTCTACTTATACTTGTTACAAAATACATAAACAAATATAATGTTACATTAATAAATGTGTCTATCTTTTAAGATAAACTCAAATTCGGTTTAAAGATTGCATTACTAGCGAAGGCGTTTTTATAAAATAACTAGCTGTACCCGCGGCTTCGCTCGCGTTCATTTTTTTAATTGCTAATCAACCTCATTGGGTTGATCTGTAGGAAAAAGAATTGTCTAAAAAATAAAAAATAAAATTAAGGGGTGGACTACCCTTAACATTTAGGGGGATGAAAAATAGATGTTGGCCGATTTTTCACCCTGGCCGACAATCACACTAAGGATCACAAAAATCGGTCGAGCCGTTTCGGAGGAGTTCAAGTTCGAACCCCGTGACATTTTAATTAACAAATAAAATATAAGGGTTGATCGTAGAGGGGTGAAAATTTAGGGTTGTATGTATTTTTGTATGCTGTGTCATAAAAAAATAAAAACAAAAAAATTTACCTAAAAAATAAAAATAAAAATTTAGGGGTGGACTACCCTTAACATTTAGGGGGATGAAAAATAGATGAAGGCCGATTCTCAGACCTACTCAATATGCTCACAAAATTTCATGAGAATCGGTCAAGCCGTTTCGGAGGAGTTCAAGTTCGAACACCGTGACACGAGAATTTTATATATTAGATTTTATTTCTAACCTTAATAAATAGAAACTCATCACAAGTATTTAATTTGGAACATAATTATATTTATATTTGATTACATTTAATTTTCATCATTTATTATTTGATTTCAATAAATGTCTCAAGATATATTATAGTTTTAACATAACTTCGCAACAAAATAATGATGACCGCGTGCAAGACGGGCGCGGGGCGACGAAGGTCATGAGGGGGGAGGGTCACCGTTAGCTCCGCGAGTTACTTTACCACGCGCGAGAAAGAATTTGAATTCCAATAATTAAAACACGGGCGAAGCCGCAAGAAATAGTAGTAGAATTGTAAAAACGATACAATTTTAACACTGTCCCTCGAGCTGTAATTATTTCTTAGGAATTAAAGAGCTTATATTTATTTCTTAATTATTAAAACAGAAAAAAATCTTAAGAAGACTTTATTTTTTTATAAAGTTTATTTTTTTTAAATTCATGTGAAGTGTTATAGCAAAATAGTCAATACATTTAATATTGAGTAAATTAAACATTTACTATTGAATAAATATAAACATTTTAATGAGGCCATCTATGAGAAAATATAACGCATCATTTCGAATATAAATAACGCCATCTACTGACATGTTTTTGAACTATTCATCTATCTTACTGAAGATATTGATTTTTTATTTATTTATCAAACGAAGTTAAATTAAAATTATGAAATAAGGTGACAACCTGTTTAAAGCTAATACACGTAAAATTATTTTGTTAAAGTAACACGTTTAAAATAACTAAAAACATATTTTCACTTAAATATACATTAAGATACGCAAATTAATAATGTCTTATAGAATACACCGTAATTATAAAATTTGTGAAACAAACACAACAAAAAATGTCTATTTTACGCTAAAATCAACTAAAAAGACAATAAAACAAAAAAACATAAATAATGCAGAAGTGCAAACAGAGTCGCCATATTAATTTGTTTGAATTTAATCTTATTTTTTATTTTGTCATTCTAAATTGAAGCAATAAATGTTTAAACGCAAAAGCCCTTTTGGGTTTTGCCCAACTTTGCCCACTTTTAATATCGCAAATAAGATCGACGACAAGTAAAAACTTAAACTTTATTAATAGATTCTAAATATTATAAATTTGTTCAACGAACAAAATCAGTCCGACCAAAAAATTGTATAGATAGCTAGGAGCTAAAAACATCGTATGATACTAATAGAAGCTAATTATATGCCAAGTAAGAGCAGCTTACGCAATTTAAATTAAATTAATAATTATTATTATTATTATTAATAATAATTATTATAATTAATTATAATTATATTAACATTTTTGATAAGGCCTATAATGGCCCGATCGAATCCGGGACTTAGCATCAGCACCACCGGGCCATACCCGACTCGAACATAACTGAGCGGCCCGCCTCCCCGCCGCCCCGCCGTGACGTCAGCCCTACCTGTGCTAGCTACAGCCGCGAGCGCCGGCCCTGCCGCGCGTCCCCGCCGCCCCGCCGCCCCGCCGTTGCAACCGCGAGCGAGCATATTTGTTTTATTGTAATTTACCTTACTAAACTTTTATTCAAAATATTTATTTACAATAAAGGAATTTACAAGTAGGCTTATCTATATAATAATTTATTTTATTTATGTAATTTTTAGATATGCAAATTAAAATATAAGAAGTCCTAGATTTGTTATTTGAACTCACATCACACGACTATTGCATGATGGCCAGCCACGATGGACTAGCTATTCTTAACACACTCCTACAACATGTTTATCAAATGAAAGGATTTGTAGAGAATACGAATGCGGGTTAAAAAAACGACAGTAAAAGTAAAAAATAAATTAAACTCAAGCTTTTATTTAAATGTGTTAAAAAGCTAGAATATTCCTTTTTTAAAACTTTTTCTATTAACTTATAACGTCACTAGAATTAGGGCGAGCGAAGCTGTGGGATCCGCTCGTATGTTTATAATTTATAGCCTATGTGATATGCTGATGTGTAAGCTATATTATTGTAAAGTTTTATTAAAATCCATCCATTCAGTAGTTTTTGCGTATTCTTAAAAACTGTCGCTCAACTTTTATAATATAGGATAGCGCAATTTACCTACCAGTACATGAGTACATCAGTATATATAAATAAAATTGAATTGTCTCTTTTTCTGATTTCAAAACAATAACTTTTTTCTAAATTCATACGAAAGTTAAATACTTACCTAAATAAAAAACCAATTTTTAAGATTTTTGTGTCTGTCTGTTTGTTCCTGCTAATCTCTGAACCGGTTGGACCGATTTTGACAGGAATACATTTTACGAGAAAAGAAAATAAGTTGCTTTTGATATATAATGTTAAACGGTTCTGTTGGTGATATTAATATTTAACATTAATTTAACTAAATTAACAGCAACATTAAATTAGAAAAATGTAATTCAACCGGGATTCGAACCCACGACCTCTAATGGCTCTGTGGGCCAATAACCCTATTGTTAATAAGGGCGGCAAATTCACCCATCCAAAGTCTAGATAAATAACAATTTATCAAAATAGGTATGTACAAACTTGTTTATATAATGTATGTATCTCTAAGCGATAGCATAAGTCTAAATAATATTTTTAGTTAGGGTAAACATACCGGTTATCGACCGTTTAAGCGGCTTGTTGACTTCGGAGTTGATTTTTATCATAATGTTGTACTCCAAGATTTTTCAAAAAAATATCATTTCATCCTACAATAGTCTAGTTTCATTAAACCTAGCGCCTATAGATGTATCAGTGATACATAATTTTAAAAAAATATATATTCGTAAAAATAGCAAAAATACCGGTTATCGGCCTTTTCACTCAGTTATCGTCCACTAGTGCACTGGTTATCGGCCACCTATTTTACGGTAGAAAAACGACTCTTGTGTAATAGCCTGTAAGGTTTATAATAGTATGATAATAATACAATTAATAAATTCACAAAAGCTGTATATTTGTACTCTCTTTTACGACTTAAAAATAAAATTAAGTAACGGTAATAAGGTCAAGATCACAAGAACCACATTTAACACGGGATTGAGTTTCTTCTACTTTTTTTTAATTCTCTTCTTTGATGGTTGGTGGTGGTGAAATAGTTGTTCTTTTCTCTTTAGCTCTTTCGAGCTTTCTTTTCTTAATTTAGTTTTCTTTGTCCTCTTTCGCTATATCTCTTTTTTCATAGTATTGTTGCCAAGCTAAAGATTTGTGATAATTGAATGTCACTAAATGGCGATACTGAGATGTCGATAAGAGATATAATATAAGAAAAACTCTGGAATCTTAATAGAGCTGTGCGAAATGTGTAATTTTCGCCCTAGCGTTTTCGTAAGCTTGTTAGAAGGACTTTTAAATTCCAAGGAAAGTTTAGGGGTTGAAGCGGCACGGCTCTTATTTTTTTTTTCTTTTCTTTACTGATAGGTGCCATCTGATAAAAAACAAGCACAATTCTAACATCAAGCACAGCAACCAAAATGAAATGATAAAACGTATGATAAATGAGATAACATTAAAACATAGAAGCTTATTTACAAGCTTGAATAAGTTCGCCTTTACAAAATAAAAACAGATATATCCCAAGGGAACTATATATTTTTTCGGGATAAAAATTAGCATGTGCTATTCCAGAGTATACTCTATCTCTGTACCAAATTTTGTGCTTGAGTAACAAACATTCAAACATACATCTTAACTTTAGAAAAGATACTTTAAAAGATTATAAGGGAGTTTTCAAACGGCCGGGGACAGGTTTTGTTTTTACTGGTCATCGGCCGTTAAATATTCGCTATTTTGGAAGGCCATATCTTTGAAAATATAAGGTATACAGGCGGTCGGAATCTAGTTGTAAATTCACAAAACTCTAGCTGTTCACAAATATAGTGCAATGTATGTTGGTGAATTTAAGGTTTCCGCAATAAAGGCAAAGAAAAACGACGCGAATAAACCGGTTTTGCGACCACCCGGTCGGAAAGTAGATTTTGAAATTAATCGTTAACGTATAGTCCGACCACCAAAAATATCATAAATTATAAAAAGTTTGATGAGTTTAGGCACTTGAATATTGAAATTAAACATGCTTAATACACACAAACCAAATCAATGACCAATAAAGTAAGAGTAACACTTAAAAACTTACCTTTGAAAATCAATCCACCTACTATTTTTTTCGCTAAATTTTTATACGCTTTCATACATCAAATTTTGAAAGAGCGACTGAGTGCTCAATTTGAAAACTTCGAGGTCATGCTGTTAAAAGATAAACTGTGAAGTTCGCCCGGATCGAATGGCGCGAAATTAGAAAAGATCGGTCTATAACACTGTCTATTATTTAAAATAACATGCGAAGTGGTCGAAAAGGGGTAGTGGTCGGTAAACCGGTATGTTTACCCTACTACTTTATTACAAATTACAAGATAAAATAAAATATTTTTAAACCTCCAAAAATTCACACAAACAGTCATTAAAATAATACACAAACTTATATTATATAATGATTTAATTGAATGATGCAATATTGAATAACATTCACTAGAAATTACAATCTATCACAATATCTTGTTTATTACTTTAAACAAAACAATGTTTAATTTATTTTCGCAAACATTCTTATAAATAACAATAATTGTTAAATTATTAGGCAATGCACTCGCTAAAATATTCGTAACTAGCAATACGCGCGGCGTCGTTCATTTTTTTAATCGCTACTAAACTTCATTCGATCACTCGCTGTGATATCAGTGATAATGTAGAATTCAAATAGTGAAAGAATTTTTAAATCGGTCCAGTATTTTTAAGCCAATTCGTTACAAACATACTTACATACAAACCTTTCCTCTTTATAATATAAGTATAGATTTAACATAACTTCGCAACAAAATAATGATCACCGCGTCCAAGGCGGGCGGTCGTGAGGGGGGAGGGGCGCCGGTATCTCTGCGAGGTATTTTGATTCGTCTTTAGAACGCGAGCGAAGCTGCGGGAAAGGCTAGTATTAAATATCGCCTATGTTCATCAGGGATAATGTAGGATTCTAATGGTAAATTTTTTTTTAATCGGTCCAGTAGTTTCGGAGCCTATTCTATTCAAACAAACAACAATAAAATCTTTCCTCTTCATAATATTGGTGTAGAATGTAGATAGTGTAGATAGATACCTATCAACCATAATACCTTATTATAATAAAATACATTCAAACTGTTATGTACCTAGAATGTACTCACAAGTTTTTAATTCTACACGAATCTCGGTGATCCACCTAATACATAAGTAATTCTAATGGTAATTTTTTTTTAATCGGTCCAGTAGTTTCAGAGCCTATTCTATTCAAACAAACAACAATAAAATCTTTCCTCTTTATAATATATAAGTTAAAATTACAAGGACATTTACGATACCTACGAGCATAAAACAAAATTATTGTATGTATGACACAGACCACAGTCCATACATAAAATTTAAAACTAAGTAGGTACATACGCACTCGAGTTTTGATTTCAAATTTCAATTAAATTTAAATACAGCAAACTGTATCTCGTAACTACACACACTGAACAATCGAAGCACTGGGCGAAGGCGAAGGGACTGGGCATTGGCCTTCCTCTACCAATAAGTTCCTCAAATCCTAGTAGTAGGTACGCGAAGCGGTACATAGCCGTTGATACCGCCTGCACACATTTTATTTTACGTACGCAGAGCTCCTGATGCTGTAGCTTCGTTTTATATCAGCTCCCGTTAATTAAACGGTTGTCACTGTTGAAATATGTCTTCGAACCTTGGCAATGGCAACCACTAGCGGCCAGGATGGATATTAACGAACCGCTTGGTTTATTGAAGACTGTCTAGGTACCAAATGCAAATACCAAAAGAGCATTAAAGACTAATACAGTATGACACTTTCACAACTATTACACAGATTCATTAAAATCAGTCCTTTGACTCATGTACGTGCTCCAACTTCAACGCTTTAAAGTCAACTAAAGTACTAGTAGTAAAGACAAAAACATAAGTCATAAGCAGAGCCGCCTTTGTCAAAGGAATGCCGACAATCGACATATTAATTGCAACTTTAATTTTATTTTTGGTAATTTTAGGCCTTTTAATATTAAAAAAAATTGAAGTAATAATAGTTCAAATACCTAAATATTTTATAAATATTATTATTTTCCTTAAGGGGCCGGCGATCGACAAATTGCTAATAAAAACGTAGGTAATAGGTACGAAAATCATTTTCAAGTTAAGCATATTTTCACCTTGTTATGCTGTTATTCGGATAGTATTAATCTAGGTTTCAAATAATTTTTAATTGCAAAATACTAATTTATAACGATTTGTAAAGTAATTGAATTTCTCACATTTTTACAGTATAAATACGATGTTATAATCTCATATGTTCTATATTAAAAAAGGTGATATTTTTAATATCGTTTGTTTTAAACATGGCTTACTATATTGTTAAATAATACAATATAAACTAACTAAAACTATTGTAAAAGCATTGAGTTTTAAATAATTTAATTCATCATTTTTGTTTATTCTTATTCGAGTGAATTTGTTAAACTCATTAATACGAGTGAAAACAAGTTTGATTCGAGTTCGTTTGCACTCGAGTTGTCGAGGGATCTCAGCGGGCCGAATAGATCAGTTAAACGCTAAAATTAGTTATTATAAGAAATATTTAGTTGTAAGTTATAAACAAAAGTCTAATTATTATCTAATTACTGATACTTAATCAAAAACAAATTTAATTTTTAAATAAGTGAAGTTCATTTTGAACTATAAAAACTGATAATTTCTTATTTGAAATTAAATTGTACTTTTACATGGAAACTTAATTAGTCGTAATACTTACATTTTATTTCATATACCTATTTAAAAAATTTAAATAATACAAACTAATCGAAAATCAGCTCGAGTGATAAATTCTGACTCGAGTTGTAAGGAATGTAAGTACTAAGTAGTAAGTAGTTAACTCGAATGGCTCGAGTCGTATCTATGGTATGACACGTCATAAAATTACCTATTACATATTTATGAAGTTATACATTTATTTCATTTCAATATAGTTTTAAATGCTATTGTCTTAGAGCATAATTTGGAGCACACGACTCGTGACAAAAATATTATACGGCTAGCACGAAATGTCGAGAGCGGCAGTTGTGGTCGTATTATATGTAATAAAAATAATTTTAAAAATTAACGCTTGCCTGAGATATTATATATAATAGGCGATTTGATTATTAATTAATAATAGGGTATTTATTCAGTTATCTAATAAAACGAACACTCCTAATGACGGCACGCAATACACATTCTAACTACATATTCGCAAATGTTAAACGGCTAGTCATGCTTTCTCATCAAGTATTGCGATTTGCGCGGGAACAAGACAAGCGCGGCGCGGCGCGGGACGTATTGGTGTGTCGACGTAGTCTATAGCGAAACATGTAAATGTGTGCGTGAGCACGACGACTAGGACTAGTAGGTGAAAATATAACAAACGGCAAAACTATTTTTATAAGATATATTTATTCTTTAATTATTTCACGGTCCTTAGTCTTTAATTATAATCAAAAGAAAAGAAATGAGGATAAAGGTTACCTTTGGTATGCCATCAATTTCATTACTCTGTATGGATATTTAATTGCAACAATTAAAATATTTTCGAAAAACGAATGTGATTTCGTTTTGTTCTATAAGCATGGTTACATTTAATCGTTATATCGTATTATTTTTTAAATCTCTTATATTCTCTTCTCTCTTTTTAGATCTTTGAATCGATAATAATTGTAGGAAGGCACCGTAAAGAAATAGGTATTCTAGGTATTTGATTTGCGCACGGAATTTTATTTTAATAAAAATCAAAGTTAAATTACAATCTTTTATCTAACTTGCAAATTGCAATGTGTGTTTGTTGGGATGGAATATTGTGAGTCAATTTTGAATGAAAAGCGCTTGCATTTTTAACAATTTTAATTTAAAGAAAATAATAACAGCGCTGCAGCGCTTTAAGCGCTTAAAGCGCTTGCATTTTTAACAAATTTCACTGCAACAAAATAACTAGCACTTAACTTAAAAATAACAGCGCTGTAGCTCTTTTATCATCAAAGAGGACTTTGTCACCTTCCAAACAAAAACGTGCCGAATTTGAAATTTTTGAAGTAAAGGTTGGGGGAGGGGGGTTTATTGGTAAGGGTATACTCTACGATCACGATTGAAAGATATGAATTAAAAGAAACATATTTTTTCGAAAAACAGGTAACGGGTTCGATTCCCGTTCCAGATTATACCTATACACAAAATATGAAATAATAATTCTTATATCTAAACTTAATATTTAAAACTGAAAACTTCTCAAGTCTTAATTTTTCAAGTAAAATAAATAGGATAATAATCCTATGTCTTGGCACTTTTAGCTCCTCCCATCAACTAATATGAAAAATATTGTACAAATTTTGTTCGTTGAATTTTATTATTCATATTATTTTTCTATACAAAATCTCGGTTTTATAAAAAAAAATTAATTATACTAATTTTACTGATTTAGTTTAATTAATTACTTATTCTACTACTACTTTTTTTAATTTTAATTTTTCAACAAAATTGACTTTATTTAATATAAAAGTTACAAGGATATCCAAAGAATCTAATATGTATGTCGATATCTGTAAAATATTTACGTAAACAATTTTTAAACTATAATTTTACATGTCATTTTAGTACCTTAACTTATATCTAGTCCGATATCTCCGGATCCACTGAACGGATTTGAGTGCTGTTTTCTTCTCTGGAAAGAAGAAGAGTTGCTCCGTTGGGTCTAATAAGTTCCAGGGTGGGGCATCGATCTAGATTCTTAGTTACTTAGGTCCAAAGTTAGGTTTCAATTTTTAAAATTTTGTATGTTAGATAACTCCGAAACTACTGGAGCTATTTTGATGGGATTTCGCTTTTTGTGATCCTATTGTTATGGGTTTTCCTCTGATGTCTGTCGTGACCGTCTAAGTTTACCAACGGCGAAAAGAGCAATTTTGCTGGAATTGTTTTTTTGCCTTTTTAGCGCACTTAGTGGAGTCCAAAAAATTCAGTTTTTTGGTCATAGGTGGAGGTCAATGAGCACTTTAGAACGCACTATTTAGAAGCATATGTCGTAGATCTTAATCGAGCAGCGTTCACGAAAAACTAAATCGGTCACTCACAAAATTACAGTTTTTATGCCAAATTAGGTTCAAATTGTTCGATTTTGAAGATTTAAAATAGTCTGTGCTATTCACTGTCACTTTTTACACCTATATAGTCACTTTAAAGTTTTAAAATCGTCACTTTTTCCACTTTTTATGAAACGGTTGGTTTTGGCGGGAATCCATTTTTCGAGAAAAGAAAATGAATTGCTTGTGAGGTATTATGTTATACGGTTCCGTTGGTGATATTAAACTTAACATAAATTTAACTAAATTAACAGCAACAGTAAATTAGAAAAATGTAATTCAACCGGGATTCGAACCCACGACCTCTAATGGCTCTGTGGGCCACCCTATAAGCGCGTAAATTTTTCTGCCTCGTGTCTCACAATCACGATTTTACACAAGCTATTCTTTCTCTTCTACATATTTATTTTTTAAATTAACATGATTAGTAAATAAAATAATAATTTATTGTAATAATCTTTTTTTAAAATAACAACGCCTACAAGAAGTCAAAATCAATAAAAATGTATTTCTTGCTTAAATCCTTCTTCATAGAAATGCCGCGATAAGACGTAGTATAATTGTGGCTTACCGTTTTTGTGTATCATTCATGTCTTTGGATTGTATTACATCGATATATTAAAATTAGCCCTTTTACATATTCTTATGTGCGTGCACGCACTTCAAAACTTTTAAGTCAACTGAAGAAAAGAAATAGAAATTAGAAAAACATTTTTAAGGATGTTCTTTATATTTTAACATAATTTTTATTACGTATAATACGACCACAACTACCGCGCTTGACACTTTGTGCTAGCCGTATAGTATTGTTGTTACGAGTCAAATTATGCTCTAAGACAATAGCATTTAATACTATGTTGGAATGAAATAAATATATTACGTATTAAATTATAGGTATTTTTTTTCTTTTTAAGATATTTGTCCGCCAAATTATGCTCTAAAACATTCATTTTTAAAACTATATTGAAATGAAATAAATGTCGTGCTAACCGTGTAATATTTTCGTCACGAGTTGTGTGCGCCAAATTATGCTCTAAGGCAATAGCATTTAAAACTATATTGAAATGAAATAAATGTCGTACTAAATGTGTAATATTTTTGTCACGAGTTCTGTGCGCCAAATTATACTTTAATACAATAGCGTTTAAAACTATACTAACTATACTAACTTGAAATAAATATATAATTTATGTACATATTTGGTTATTTTGTTCCTAATATAATATTTGTTTGTATTATACGTTACGTTAGATTGTTTTTAAAATAATATTAGTGCGGTTTACTCGCTTGTATTGTTTATCAATATAAAGCTGTTGCGAACACTCCTTAAAAAACATAAACCGCGTTTGCCAAAGAAATGCCGACATAGGGGTCAAGGACATAGCAAGTGTGACTACCGTAGTTGCGGCGGTAATTGTATTGCTTTACTTAATTGCTACTTTAATATTATTATTGATATTTTTAGGCCTTTTAATATAAAAATCATATTATTGATGTTTTAAAATATTGACGTAATAATAGTTTAAATTAAAATATTTTATGAAAAGCTTTATTAAATATAATGTCAGAAACGTAATAAGAACATATAATCTCATCTTTTTTGAAGTCGGTTAAAAGTATTGTCTGAACACTACTTGTGAAATATGAGCTAACAAATATATTAAACACAAAACGCGCATGCCACTCCGCCTTTACCCGTGCACCCAGAGTGGCCCCCTCAGTAGTCAGTGAGACACAATAAAATCGACAAAGTAAAGGCGAAATATACGTAGTTTACAAATATTATAAACACGGAAACGCACCCCCGCACCACCCCGCTCCGCCTTTACCCGTCAACCCAGTGCGGCCCCATAATTCGTAAGTGGGACACAATAAAATCGATAAATTAAAAGCAAAATATACGCGGCTCGCGAGCACCCTCCAAATTTCGCGCGGCCGATGGCTGAACTATGATATTCGCCAAAAATCACCCTAGGAATAAATTTGTGTCCGAGCCAAGTTTCCGCCCGTGCACCCAGAGTGGCCCCCTCAGTAGTCAGTGAGACACAATAAAATCGACAAAGTAAAGGCGAAATATACGTAGTTTACAAATATTATAAACACGGAAACGCACCCCCGCACCACCCCGCTCCGCCTTTACCCGTCAACCCAGTGCGGCCCCATAATTCGTAAGTGGGACACAATAAAATCGATAAATTAAAAGCGAAATATACGGGGCAAAATATACGCGGCTCGCGAGCACCCTCCAAATTTCGCGTGGCCGATGGCTGAACTACGATATTCGCCAAAAATCACCCTACGAAGAAATTTGTCTCCAAGCCAATTTTTCGCCCAGTCATTTCAAACATCGAAACAAACCTTTGGACAAAAAATCAGGGTTGGTTAATATTGTATCCGGAATACGGATACAATAGACCGGTGGATACAAGAGCGCAGCCAAATTTCCCCATACTTGGGACAATATGATTCGCAAGATTTATATATATATATATATATATATATATATATATATATACATATTTAAATAACATACATACATATATAAGTATATAAATACATATATTATTATAAGTACATAAACATACGTATTATTATGATGCAAATAGGAAAGTGTATTGCCTCAGTTTGAGTTAGAAAATAATTTTTAATGTTATTTTTAAATGCAGCAGAAGGGCTTGCCTGTTGGAATTTAAGGAGTTTGTTTCATGACACTGCAGCACGTACCGAGAAAGAGTTTTGTAAAAATTTAGTGTTACTTCTCGGTATCTCAAGCATCGCTGTGAAGCAGGGCTTTCTGGAACGTGTCGGAGTCGGAAGTAGATTAAACCGAGAACAAAGGTAAGAAGAAAAGTTGTGATTATGAAGGATATTAAATAGAAAAGTAAAGGTGTGCATATGGCGAAGGCGAAATGGGAGCCATTTTAGTTAAGCTTGAAAATCGGAGACATGATCTTACTTACGCAGCAGACCATAAATAAAGCGTATGGCGAGATTTTTGAGACGCTCTAGTTTATTCAGTAGCTCCTCAGTCATATCCAGAAAGCATACATCAGCGTAGTCGAAAATGGGTAGTAACTATTTAAGGTATGAATAGCATTAGGTAAATCGTTCAATTCACAATTTCGATATAGTTGTAAACCATCTGCACACAGATGGTAACGAGAAGAAATGGCGCGAGAAATGTTATTGATAAAAACCAGAGAAGAGAAGTGGTGAAAGAACGCCGCCTTTCAGGAACGCCAGCCGTAAAGTCCAATCACACCGATGAAATGTCATTAGTTCTTACACCCTGGCGGCAACCGAAGAGATATGAGCGAAACCAGTCTATGGCCGCAGGAGAAATGCTAACTGCGCGAAGAGTGCCTAGAAGAATGTCAAAGTCAACAGAGTTCAATGCGCTACTAAAGTCAAGAAGTACCATTGCAGTAAGCCTGGTATTATCCATAGCGTACCGAATGTCCTCTGTGACGTTCAGCAGCGTACGAACAGTGCTGTGAAAGGGGCGAAAACCGGACTGATAAGGACATAAAAGATAATACGAGTTAAGGTAGGAATAATAATGGGCGATAGTTTCAAGGAACACCTCCCAGGGCTGAAGCTTTTACTAACAGGTAGCCCTGCTAGGTATAAGTGGTTATTCCGACACAAATCGGTTGTCAGAGCCTCGTCCGTTAACAGGGGTACCGCGTGCAGGTGAGATTGATTATGGAGGCTGACCAACGGCCAGTTTCTATAACCTATCTACCGATAGACCGGTAGATACTTTCTTACGATTTTGACAGGTTGTAACTTTTAATGTGTCAAAATAGTATGAAAGTAACTACCGGTCTATCGGTCGATAGGTTATAGAAACTGGCAGTAAATGTTATAAACGAATAATGTTTCGAAAGATACTTAGTCGATCATAATATTCTATACATATAATAAAGCTCTGAGTCAATTCTATACATATTTTTGAAAAAGTTATTAAAGTAGACGTTATTATTTATACAGAAGCCGAATCTAAAAATATTAGTATTTTTGTCTGACCGCGTCACAAGAAAACAAGAACAGATTGAGAATGATTGATGAAATTTGGAATGATGATAAAATCTATCATCATCCAGGCTAAAATGTATACTAACATGTGTATTGGGAATCCGATCTCAGCAAGGGTGTACCAGTAATAAAATAAAAATAATTAGAAAAAATTACTAAGTTTTATTTCTTAATTAGTAAAAAACAATTAATTACCAAAAAACAATTATGAGAATATATGTACTATAACCATTAGTCGGATCTATATTGTTCATATAACAAAAATATTAATACTCGGAATATTGCAAAATGTTTAATAATTAGTACTTCATCTCTTAACATTATCGACAGCTTCCCAACACTATCACTCAACTTATGACAAGTGGGGGAAAGGGGGGCAAGACGGGGTTGCGGGCAAGACGGGGTACCCGTCTTAAATAAGAAACCAATTGACCAATCTCAATCTTTTTGCACCTGACAGATGAAGATGCGAATTTTGTCAGCAAAAATTATTAATTCAATGATTTTGGCAAACCTCATCCCCATCTTACCAGAGGGAGGGGCAAGATGGGGAGATCTGACTTTTTCTACTTTTAGTTTTATTTTTATTTAATTATGTAACATATGTTTCTCATTAGACTGAATTATGAAAGACATAACCAAAGATGATTATTAAAATAAAAAATATAATATAAACACGACTTTTCTAACTTTTATTGTCCTTCAAACGTTAAGTACCCCGTCTTGCCCCCCCTTCCCCTGCGTACGTAATATCACGGGGACGGCGCTACCGGAACGTCATTGAATTTTAAGTATATTTTTGTCATGTGGTTGACATTGTGCCGCACGTAAAATCACGGTGATGGCGTTCGTGGATCATCTACACTAGTGACGTTACTAGATAAATAATTCATTTATATTTCTTTGTTGATTACAACAAAATATTTTAATTAACCTTATTGGTTTTGAATAAATTAACGGTAAAAAAATATAAAAAATGCATTAAACGCTTAGTTAATCATTCAATTTTGTAAATTTAGGATTTCTATTTACTTAGCATCAACATAAACTTCCTAAGCGGTACAACACTACTCTACGTAAAATCACGGCTTTGGCGTTACAGGTAGGATGTTGTATGTATCGTTCACTGAAAATTTTCAATTATTTCCTATAATGAGTTAAAAATTCGTATTAAGTACTATCAAAAGTAAAGTAGTAACAGCTACATATTCATAATTAATAAGCAAAGTCAGTTATATTTTAAAGTTTTTTAAGTAGAGCTGCATTTCGTAATATTACGTGCGTGGCGCGTGGTGTATGATTTGTCGGACCCGTAATATCACGGCGACGGCGGTTAAAGGATTAATCCTTTTATATAATTAAAAATGTATGTGTGTGCCATTCTTGTCGTATGTAACATGTGATTGGACATTAATTTATTTTATAAATTTTCTTAAATATAAATATTTTATTTGTTTTATAATGTAGGTCTTATATAAATTATGTTGAAATATTACTAAGGCATTATTTAATTAAGTTTCAGTTTTTTCAACTCCCAGTGCCATTATTTGTTTGTTTACATACTAATTTTATTATTGGAAGTTTTAATATCATGTATGTGTGTGAGCGGTAGATTAGCAATATTTTAGAATTATCATTTCAAAAGGATATTTAGGCATATCATTGAATGTTTTAGGTTTATATTTAGTTGATAAGAATTATATAATTTCCACTAATAATAAGTGAGATTTTCTATTTTAATGAAGATTCTTTGCTTGAATCAAATAAGACAATACAGATTATAATATTGTGAGTCTACAGTGCTACTTTCCTCTCACGGTTTTGGTTAAACACATACTTTCTTTATGTTTAATTTTCAATTTACACATCTCCAACCATATTTTAATTTCGTTTTGTTTGTTCTAATGGTTTTTAACATTTGAAGCAGAGCTACTTTAGAAATACATTCATTATATTCTTCATAATATTGTATTCAGATCAGAGAAGTATATGAATAAGAAATTACATTATGCAAGTAAAACTTTAAAGTTTATTTTTATACAAAATATGTGTTGAATTACAATTGAATATACCAATATATGTATTAATATACGTCATCTTGATTAGCATCAGAACCAATTCAATCTATTATGTCGTGCATGAATTATTCATATTGCTAAGTGATGCCATTTTAATAGTAGTTAAGTAATGTTCAAACTAGGTGTGGAATATTTCATTTGTAATGGAAATATAAATGTCTTATCATGTTAGTGATTATAATATGATACCTATGCTGTAGATATGCGTTTTGTAGAAGTTAAGTTCTTGCCAACATTTTTCTGTTTAACAAAGTATGTAGCCAAAGAAAAATAAATTTTCTCGTGTGAGAATTTGGTATTGCTATATTTTAATATAAAAAAGTTACAACTAATAGAATTCATATTTTGTTATAAGTATTTTAATGTTTTTTTTATGTTTAGATTACCAAAGAGAAGTTAAACTTAAAATACATAGATCAATAAATGTTTTAATGGAAAATGTGTTTCTTTTATGTTTGAATGTCTTCTGCCTGGCAATAATCCCGGCTATTGCCAGGGTCTACCTTTCGACATAGTGTTTAGACCGACGCGAGACATGGCTATACTTCCTCGGGCGACTCTTTTGGAGCTTATTCGCTATATGTCTCGTCTCGGTCATTCACTTAGCAAATGCGGTCAGGCCGCGTAACCTCAGCAATTTCATCTCCATGGTGCGAAGTTCCTTCGTGTGCCAAGATTGTGCTGCCCAGATCAGAAAGCGTGATCATACCAAGAGCTCAACGATTTCCACGCCTCGATCGATATGTTATCAGGTCCACCGCCATTCAGTTCATCATACAGTAAAGAGAATCATAAATAGCATCAGGCGTTATTGGGGAACGATTCCTAGGCTTAGGAGGCGGTTCGGGTAGAAGACTGAGTTCTGATTGTTCAGAAGCTCTTGGAGCCTTTATTCATTACATGTATCGCTTTATCCCGGGCACGTACCAGCTTGTAAGTTGTATATGACCTCAGGCGCGGTCCGAAGGGGGGGGTCACAGGGGACATGACCCCCCCCCAAAATCTAAGGTCAAATTGAAAAATCTCAAAAATTTGCCAAAAAATAAAAGGAAATTTCTAGCTATCGCCTAACAGCGATAAATTTATAGTTTGCTGACATCTAGTGGTGTTTTTATGAACATGATGAAACATGTTAGAAGAGCGATTAACAGGTTTAGCTCTTCTAAACATTCACCCGGAAATAATACTAGAATAGACGTCTCAAATATTATCACCCGATTCGCAAATACAAAAAGACGACTTCCATTTGTTTAATAAGTAATGTAAAAAACCGACTTCAAAACGTTACAAATCGAAACTAAAAACAGAAAAAATAATTTTAATTACTTAGTTATTGTTGGAGTCGGTGCCAGCCAAGAAGGACAGTTTTATCCTGCCTTTGCAATGAACTTTCGAACAGATATTTTGATTATATTTACAAATTGATACATTCATTAAATTGTATTAAGATTATTTTGATTTGGCTGGCACCGACTCCAACAATAACTAAGTAATTAAATTTATTTTCTGTTTTTAGTTTCGATTTGTAACGTTTTGTTAAAAAATATATTTTTTTTTTGTAGAAATTAGATATTTTGTTTAAATATAATATATTTTTTTTATGGTAAAAAGGGGGCAAACGGGCAGGAGGCTCACCTGATGGGAAGTGATCACTTCCGCCCATGGACATCTGCAAGCCAGGCTTGCAGATACGTTGCCGGCCTTTCAGGAAAGGGAGGGATGGAGGAGGGAGGGAAGTGGGAGGGAGGGGGGAACGAAGGCGGAGGATGAAGGGAAGAGGAAGGGGGGAAGAGGGAGGGAGGAAGAGGGAGGGAGGAAGAAGAGTGGGCCTCCCGGACTCTCACTCACCGGACGAAACGCGACAGCATAGCTGCCACTTCACGCCGGTCTTCTGTGAGAGAGTGGTACTAATGAACTATAAGGCCCATTCGGTTGCTACCCGAAGGTAACAAGCATGGCACTACCACTTTAAACACCACAGTTGCCCTGGATTTCCTTAGGATCCCATCATCAGGTCCTGACTTGGTGATAATGCGATTATCTAGGAAGTATACCCTACCGAACAAAAAAGAATTGTAATCGGCCAACATTTGACGCAGAAATTAATGAACAAACATAAAAAGAACCGTCGAGGAATTATACCTTCCATCATCAGCTCATCCACATGAAATAATGATTTTCAGGCACAAATGCTTGAACATCTTTAGAAAATATATCAAAAACTTAATAGGTGCCTATAAAATTTGACGATTTCCCTGGGATCCCATCAGAAATCATCTCAAATCAAATCGGTGAACATACATAAAAAAAATATAAACCTACAATGGAACATATAACCTCCTCCTTTTTTGAAGTCGGTTAAAAAAAATTGTGTCTTGTGCAATAATGTGTATTGAGTGACCCCCTCCAAAATTTCAGGCTGCGACCGCGCCTGTATGACCTTTGGCCTTAACATTAATACAAATTATTTTAATTTATACATATCTATACTAATATTTTATATTATAAAGCAGAAGAGTTTGTTTGAACGCTGTCCCGAATAAAAAATATATTTTTGTGTTAGATAGTCCGCTTATCAAGGAAGGCTATAGGCTATATTTCATCACGCTATGACCAACAGGAGTGGAGCATCAATGAAAAATGTTGCAAAAACGGGAAGGGTGGGCGTTAGCTCTGCGAGATCATAGATTGCGAGGTACCGTACCGCGCGACTCGGAAAGAAATTGGTTTTCGTGCGAATCCGCGGGAAATGCTAGTAAATTACAATAATATTCTGGCATAATATAAATAATATATGAATCTGTACATTAAATATTGTTTGTAGAATCGAAGTAGCAATTATTATCGATATCTACGCCAAATCTATAGTTTTCACTTTTCGGATTTTTTTGTCTGTCTGTGTGTCTATTACCGCATCATGAGAAAACCATTGGAAAGATTCTTATGTTCTGCTTCTAAATGATGATAGCTGGGATATATATAACAATATACTCTATGTAGCTGGGTAATCACTCGTCATATAGGAGCCCTTTTCCCTTCGGGAAAATTTCTATTTGTATATATAAATTAGTGAAACTGTAGTTAATTAATTATGTGTATGATCAGTTTTGTTTCAACTAGGTAATTCCATAATCCATAGTTTATTATTCATTAATGATACAAACCACCATGAGCATCATCCATTGCTTGTTATTTTATTGATTAAAAACAAAAAGTTTGTTTATGACGTACATTGTCACTTGACTTGACAACAGGTTATGTCAAATCTGACTGTAGACATGCGCAAAACAGTGCTTTATGAAGTAATGAAATATGGCATTACATTACGCACCGAGTAATATCACATCACTTCATTACTCGAAACATTACTTGCCATGTGTGATGCTAAGAAGTAATATTACCCGCGTACTGTCATAATAGTAGTACTGATCTATCTCATGTAATAATATGATGAATATCACACACGTTTTTATTGATTTTAATTTAAAACTAAAATGTTAACTTTTTGTGAGTAAGATTATTGTTATATTTTTATTACTTTTTATATTTAAATATTGTATTTAAAAATTTACCGTCGTAACCTAATTTACTTAAATTATTTTCATATAGCTATGTTTACAATAATGTATGCAGCAAAAACTAACAACGTATACTAGTAGTACCCGCGGCTCCGTCCACATTCTAAGACCGGACGGCACGGCTTTGTTATATTTGAATACAATTAATTTTTAAATTTAAAATGTTAACTTTTTATTTGATATGATTAAGATTATTATTTATGTATATAATTTTTTAAATATTGTATTTATAATTTTACTGTCGTAAGTTAACCAATATAAATTATTATTATTTTTTCGTCGAAAAAGAAACAAAAACTAATTTACAACATACTTTTATACTAGCAGTATCCGCGGTTCCGACCGCGTTCTAAGGACTGCGACTTTGGGTCCACTGTATTATATACATTATACATATATGCTTGATAAACTTCATTATAATATTAAAATATATAATGAATAATTAAAGTTTTTATTTTTAATTTTGAATTAATTATTATTTACTATGAATACGTGAATTAGTATTTTTTAAAAGCCTGAAAAAGTTTTTTTTATTATTCTTTATTTATAAAGCCATACACCTATATAATGTTAAGTCAGCGACTGAAAAAGTTGGTCTTAAAGAATTTTATACCAATTTTTATACTCATTAAACATCCGATACGAATAATTTAAAGTGGAGTTTACAAATTGGATAAGGATTAATATCATGATACCAATATCACCACTATTCAACACGTATTTGAACTTAATAATTTAAAAAAAAATTGTTATAATAAAGGCATGTGCCATCGCAGAATTTTTTGTGAGTAATCATAAGTAAGTATTGTAATATAAAATTTTAATATATAAAATAGTGCTTGATATTATGTATTTCGTCAACAGTTTTCGTTTTATATGCAGCATTTTGATACCTTGGGGATACATTTAAGGTAGGGATCCCTAAAATGGGATATTTTTGAAAATACAATATAGCCAATAATACACTTCTCACAATCACTCCTGAATAGTGTAGCTGTCTGTTAGTGAAAGAGTTTTCATGATCAGATCAGTTTTTCCGAAAATAACCCCCCTACAAACGAACAGACAGATACACAAAGTTCGAAACTTTAAAACTCATAATGTAAGTAAAGAATATTTTAGAATAGATTGCAATTTTGCATTTCAGTCCTAGTCAAATGATTTCTATTCACTTGCGGCATGTTTGCGTACTTAGCGGCATACATTTCATGGCATTGTAAAATATATTGTAGAACTAGCGGAATCCGCAGCTTCGCTCGCGCTAAATCGCTAGTATATTATAGATATTAAATATTTTAGCAAAATACAATTAACACTTACTAAAATTAAATTATAAAAATATTAATAACACCATCTATGAGAAATCATTACGCATCATTTGATAATTGAAAGTACGGAAATATGATTTAAGAGTTTAGAACACATTATTCTATTATTCTTTTTTAATAGTATTTTAGGAATTAAATATTCTTTTTTATGTAAATTGTGGGTATTCACTGTCTGTAATAAGTATATAAACCTTACAGTCCTTTGCCTTTCCCTATTAGGGATAAATTTTAGTCATGGTTCATGATTGCTGTAAAGCATTCAAATTGCAGGAACCAAAAATCAAAATAAATCTGCAATATATAATAATAATAATAATATAATAATAATAATATCTTTATTCAAGAAATTATAATCCAAAAACCAAGTTGAATTTATAAAATATTTGATTAAGACTTGTACTTTTAGCGCAAGCTAAACTGCGGGACCCACTATTTTCAATAAATCAATATTTTTAATGTGTACTATTGTTTTTATTTAAAACTCCCAAATGTACAACTTTTTTACAGGTGGTATACTATTATCTTATTTTTTTATCTGACAGCACTGCGCTCGCGTCATGCTCATGACTAAAGTAATGAAGGCTGTATAGACTATAGTCCTTTGCCTTTCCCTATTGGGGATAAATTTAAAAAACAACAACTAAAGTAATGACTTGAGTAATGTTTGAACTTTGAACTTTGAAGTGATGCGTAATGTTTCGTTCGGTCGAGTGTTGCTACAGTACAATTCTCTAAACACCACCTTGCCATGCGTGATACATTACGGATCTATCTCGGAATATAACACGCGTTATCATTGTATTTTAATACAATTAATTTGATAATGTTGACTTTTATTTGATACTATTTAGATTTTTATTATATATTGCAATTTTGCATTTTGTCATACTCAAATAATTATTTTAAACTTGCGGCATTTGTACGTAAATAGCGATATACCTTTTATGACTTGGTTTTGTTCTTTAGGATCCCTATTCCCTTATATTGTAAAACTCTTTTTACAAACACCAGTTGCGAAATTCTGAGCATCTTGCAAAATAAATAATAAGTAAAACAAAATTGTATTGTTTAGCTAAAGGTTGTAAATATGAATGACCCTTTGTGAAGACCAGGCGCAGCTTAGGACCTAGTAATGAAAACCTTATATCGTTGGCCTAACTTATAATATTGGCGTATTTAAAAATCATTTTTCTAGCAATTATAACTTTTTTTGCTTATAACTAAATATTAAACTAAAACTAAACTAAATATATTTTGTGTTAATTATTGCTTTTTAAAATAAATACATTTCGAATTGCTTTGCTATTTCAAAATTCGTAAAACGGAGTGATGCCAAGTTAACCCGAACGATGGAATATCACGCTCGCGTCATGTTTGACGTAATAAGTAATGTTTGGTTCGGTCGAGTAATGAGTGATGATACAGTACTCGCTCGGGTAATATTACGCGTAATGCATTACTCGCATTACTTACACATGTCTAAATCTGACAATTATCTTGTAAATATGAACTGAAAATCCTTGTATTGTCATAAATCATAACAATACGAATACGTCGACATGCCGATTGTTATACATTTCAAACGTATCAATTTTAACATAAATAGGCGTACACAATAGAAAACTAACATCATGGGTACCACAGGTCAATCTATTACACTCGCCAACAGTATTATCGGAGTTGGTGTACTTGCTATGCCCTTTTGTTTTCAACAAGTAAGTTCATTTTTTGTTTTATATTAACCTTAGAAGTGGAAGAGAATCTATTAGAAACAAGATTTGAATAAAAGTCACGAAAGAATATTGAAAAGGATCTTTTCCTTCAATATAATTTGAGAATATAAGTTAAGAAACAATTTTATTTACCTATGACTTTTTTTAAGGTATTTATTTTTTTGGTATTGTAAAATGTAAAAATAATAATTCAGATTTATTAAAATATAAATAATTATTTCAATTTTAGTGTGGTGTACTACTAGCTACATTAATTTTAATTTCTATGGGCTTAGTATCAAGATTGTGTTGTTATTTTCTTTTAAAGTCTGCAATTATTACTCGAAGAAGAAACTATGAATTTCTTGGTAAGTTTATTTATGATATTATAACTAAGTTAAATACTAAACATATTAAAGTATTGATTTTATTTACACTCTATAAAATTGGTCTCTTTATTTTATTTACTTTATGCATGAGACTTCCCAAACAATGTTTATACATAATATCATTGTTTCAAAAGTATTTATCATATTTTTTAGCATTTCACATATTTGGACCAGCTGGGAAAATGGCAGTTGAGTTGGGCATTATAGGTTTTCTAATGGGCACTTGTATAGCCTATTTTGTAGTTGTTGGGGATCTTGGTCCTCAAATTATTGCTAAAATGTTAAATATTAACCAAAGTGATATTTTAAGGTAATTAAATTATATAGCTTTTACAGTTATTTTTATGTTAATGTATTTAAAGATTATTTAGAAATGAAGGGTTCTGCAATAATAGAAATACTTTTTTGTTTGCTTACAGAACATCTATAATGGTGATAGTATCCCTAGTTTGTGTGTTACCACTAGGCTTATTGCGAAATGTTGACAGCCTTAGTAATGTCAGTGCTGCAACTATTGCATTTTATTTTTGTTTAGTTATTAAAGTGAGTAACTTTTTTATGTTATGTTACTAGGATTCTCTTAGTCCTCAGTAAACTATAAATTTTTATTATTAGCATAATAAGCCTTTGCCTGAATTAAGTTCTTCTTAAACATTTATTATTCATTAAGTAATTTTGTAATGGTTCATTTAATGGTCATGGTCTTAACATTGTCACAAGAAATATTATTATGATAAGTTGACCTATACCTAAATTTATACCTAAAACTAAATTTTATGATATAGTATTTTTCCAATATAAGTCCAGGTACTAAAAAAACTTTAAATGTTTATTTTATTAATTCAAATCTGTAAAAGTTTTTTACTGTAGATTCTTATGTTAAAGTCTAATCAATTTTAAAGTAAGGATTGACCGAAAGAAATAATGTCTTTAATTATTTTTATGATTTTTCTAATCAGCTTATGGCAAAGCCTAGATGTTTGTGTTTATTAAACTTATTTTTCTATTCAATATCAAATATTTACAATATTTTGAACAACATGAGTATGTATGTAACATGAAATAAAAAATGGGCCTCAGAAGTGAATAGCTAAATATAATTTTAGGTGATAGCGGAAGCAACTACACAATTATTCACAGGGGACTGGACTTCTCGTATTGAGATGTGGAGGCCGGCTGGTGTACTGCAGTGTGTGCCAATATTCTCAATGGCACTGTTCTGTCAGACGTCAGTTGTTTTTATTACGTTTTTTAGTTTTGATGATTTTTTTAAATATAGTGGCCATATGCTTAAAGAACTCAATTTGTATTTTTGTCAGTATTTTTCATGACCCTGTTCTGTTGAAGTTAGGTTGTTTTAATTTTTTCCATAGATTTATTTTTTCTTATAAAAGTTTTTTAAAACTAGTCTAAGTTAATCGATTTTTTTGGTACTAACGTAACTAGAAAACATGATAATTCACTTAGAATATTAGAAATAATTAAATTTCATCCAATTTTTTTATAGTTATCCAATTTTGATATAATTTTTTTTTCTAGGCAATTGTTTGAAATTTTCGAGTCTTTACCAACATTATCTCTAGAGAAGATGTGTTTAGTCACAAAGAACGCCATCAATATCTGCTCAGGCGTATATTTCACGCTGGGCGTATTTGGGTACATAGCGTTTGGATCACAGGAGATTTCGGGTGATAGTTATTATCTATATTTCAATTGTGTTGTTATCGCCATATTAGTTGATCATTTAAGATTAGCAAATATTTAAATGTTAAAATGGTGCATCTGAGGCGCCAAATGATGTTCTAATGAAGAAGAGAGTAACTTTAATGAAGAGTACCGTACCGTATCGATAATACAGAGTAAATCGCTAGTATTTATGTTTGCTTCCCAAAACAGGTAACGTTCTGACGTCACTAAGTCCGACACTGGCAAGTGACGTCATAAAGTTGGGTTTCGTGATGTCTCTGGCGCTTAGTTTCCCGCTCATCATCTTCCCGTGCCGCGCCTCGCTGTACTCCTTCTTGTACAGGCGGGTAAGTGTACACTCTTCTCTATCTCTTCTGTACACTAATAAATAAAATTAGAATAAATAAAATAAATATTAGAATAAATAAATAAAAAAAGTGTATGAATTTGCCGCTAGGGGCGCTAGTGTAGCGTGAGATCTCTGAAGTGTCAAATGTCACTGTTTGTTGGTTACGTGGTTTATTTCTACTTAGATTGCTGTTACGAATATTTAGCAATACGTTAGATTATTTATGGCCAATAGAAGTTCCGAAACGTTACCACTGCTTGAAGATAGTTTTAACTTTCGGAAACTTATGTCCGCCTTTTTTCCGAGCAAAACGAGACTGCGCAACACTAGCATGGACAATACGTTTACTCTACGGTTCTTTTGTATTAAATATGATTTAAATGTAAATTATTGTTTTGGCGCCCGTAAAAACAAACATTAACAGCCGTACTTTAGAACCTCACTCTACAGTGGTGCCACCTGGTGAGCAAACGATAGTCCTCATTGGTGAGATGTTATTTTTGTTCGCTCAAACTGCAAAACTACAAAAGGGATAAACATGGAACTTTTTTTATAATGCAGCGTGAATTTATTACGTATTTTTTTATTGGAAAATTTATTCACCTCCTTATTATTCAATTATAACACTATTGACCTCTTGGCTGCATCAGTAGATCATCTCGAACACAACGAATTCATTCGAACTGTACTAATGTAAATTAACTTTCAAGAAATTATTAGGACTCTTAGTTAGTTAATAAAAACATGTGAAGTTAATAAAAAGCGTTTTAAATCTTAAATTATAATTACCTAATATACCAATAAATATTTATGTTTCTTTCTAAATACTTTAAGGCTCATCCCTCCCACGAACACGCAAATGCATACGGTCATACGAGCAATTCGGCAATCCCCGCCGGCGCGTTCCGATCCTTAACCATTGGTATCGTGGGCTTAGCGCTGGGCGTGGGATTGCTGCTGCCCACTGTAGAGCTAGTGCTGGGACTGCTGGGCGCGACCGTGGGCGTGCTCGTGTGTGTAGTGTTGCCCGCTGCTGTATTCTTGAGAGTGGTGGGCAAAGACCATCATGAAAGGACTTTGGCTAAGGTAGGAAATATAATAAATGAAACTATCTTTTCGGATTTTGTCGCGGATTTATTATGATTTTTGGTTCCCGACGTTTCGAATGCTTTACAGCAATCATGGTCACGGGAGAGACTAAGGTATTAGACGTCTCGGGGGGTTATATACTTGTTACAGACAGTGCCTACCCACAATTTACAAAAACTTTTAAGATGGCATCAAAGTACCTTAAAATTATACATTTTAATTCTAAACATTTAAAAATTTTAAAATTTTGTATTATATTATAAATATGGCAATATTATTAACTTATTTTCAGCTACTATAATTATAATTATTATTATTACAATATTTTATAATATTTGTTAAGGAAGGAATATAATATAAATAATAATAATATTTTCTCTATTTCACCATTATCAAGGGGGTAGGGGACTGTAAGACTCGGTAAATTAGGGTCATCTGAGTAAGAGATATTATAGTGCATCGAATCTGTATGTGAGGATTTCATGGCAGAAAACCTCTGTAATTAAACTTGCCTCGACCCATTCGAACCCAGGACTACCGGTTCGGTATTACTTATTAGAGTATTTTTCGACTTAAGTAGGTATAGTCCGAGTATATAATATATTAGAATTTTTGTCTGTCTATCTATGTCTGCATCCCAAAAAAAACACTGGACACATTTTGATGAGATTCGACATGTTGATAGTTGATTATCCGTGCTAACATATAGGATACTTCGTATTACAGGAAAATATTACATTTCTGGGAAATCTAATCGTAAAAACGTACAGTAAAACTCCGATTATCCGAACCTCGATTATCCGGACTCATTCTTCATACTTCTAATGGCAAATAAAAAAAAAGCAACGAGACATTACGAAGAGTTTATTCAGATGCTTTATTTTATTTGCGTTTACGTTTTAACGAAAAAGAGTAGTGTTGTATCTTAAAAATCGAAACTAAAAAGAAAAGAAAATAATTTTAATTAATTAGTTATTGTTGGAGTCGGTGCCAGCCAAGAAGGAGAGTTTTATCCTGCCTTTGCAATGAACTTTCGAACGGATATTTTGATTATATTTACAAATTGATTGACTCCAACAATAACTAAGTAATTAAAATTATTTTCTTTTCTTTTTAGTTTCGATTTGTAACGTAAAACGTTTTGAAGTCGGTTTTCATTTTTGAAAACTAAAATAATTTATTTTTTATTTTTTTGTGGAAATTAGATATTATGTTTAAATATAATATTGTAAGGCTAACTAAACTACTGCTCCAATAAGTCAGCGAAGTTTTGAAATGAACGACAATAGTCAATCGAGATTTGTCCACGTCTATTTTTCCACGTAACTCGTAGACGTTAATAAGATTTACCTTCTATTATCAATCCACCTAATATCCTGAAGGAATACGACTATCAGTTTATAAGTACGTATAATATTAAAAGAATTTTCTTTCAACTCCTAACCGTTGAGGAGATATACCTTACATCATCACAAATTCTTGAACAGCTTTAGAAAATATATGAAATAGGTAATCAGTGCCGATAAAATTTAAGGGTTGCCCTCGATTTCTCTAGGATCCCATCATCAGATGCTGCCTTGGTGACAATAAGAACATCTTGAATGTATACCCTACTGAATAAAAAAGAAATTTTTAAAATCGGCCCACAATTCACGGAAAAATCGGTGAAAACACATAAAAACAACTGTTGAGGAATTTTACCTTTCATCATCAGCTCATCGACATGAGATGATGATTTTCATACGTAAAAGCTTTATCGGTTTTAGAAAATATATCAAAAACATAATAGGTGCCTGTAAATTTTGAGAGTTGCCTTCGATTTCCCTGGGATCCCATCATCAGATCCTGACTTGGTGACAATGGGACCACCTCGGAACTATACCCTACCATACGAAAGAAAAATTTTTGAAATCGGCCCACAGACGGCGGAGAAATCGGTGAACATCTATAAAAAAAAATACATACAACGGAACATATAACCTCATCCTTTTTTGAAGTTGGTTAAAAATCACCTGAATCACATATTATGTAGATACATAATATTATGGTCTTTATTATAGTTATAGTACATATTTTTTTATATTCAAACGACGTATGTAAAACCTTATTGCCCATTACATGATAAAAATTGAATAATAATTAAATACTAGCTTTACCCGCGGCTTCGCCCGCGTTTAATTTTTTTAATTGCTAATCAACCTCATTGGGTTGATCTGTATGATGCCTGAAAAGTTCTTCAAAATTACTCTAGCTATTTCAGAACCCATTGTTAATACAAACAATTTTTTAATTTTTCGTAAAAATTTTTTTTTTTAATAAAAAGTAAATATCCTATGTTACTTCTAATACCTCCAACATTATGTGTACAAAGTTTCATGATAATCGGTTGAGTAGTTTTCGCGTGAAAGCGTAAAAAACAAACTTACATTCACATTTATAATATTAGTAGGGATAGCTTGATTTGACTTTGAAATCGGTTATCCGAATTTTCGATTATACGGAATACCTCGTTTTAATTGATCCGGATAATCGGAGTTCAACTGTATCCGTCAAATACACATAAAATGTATATTACTTACCGTATAATTAGTTCACGGTAGTGCTCGGAGTGATCATCCTCATCCTGGGCACGTTCGCCAACCTGCAGGCGGCGGAGCAGTCCCGCGATAAGTACGACGACCGCTTCACGCAGGAGCGCATCGACCAGATCGTCGAGGAGTTCTTCCACGAGAGGGAGAAGGATGGTGAGGATATCTCACTAATGGTTCCATGATAGCATAATATTAATTATTTAACATTTTTAACTAATGTGAAAATTTCGATTTTGAACATATTTTTTTGGTCTTTTTCTAATTTACACTGGGTCTCTCTTAAGGTACCAATAATTCATGCATTAAAGTTCATTTACACTTAGAATGATATTGCGTAAACGAAATACATTATGAGACCACCAAGTTGACTCGAATATTTTAAAACGCTTGCACTTTTAATGATACTTTTCAAAATGCTCTTGCCTTTTTCATTTTTAACTAAGCATTAAAATTAACTATTTCTATCTCGAAGTCTTAATATATGCTTTCATATAATGTTTGACTTTAGTAATGTTAGTAGGGATTGAAGTAAAATATTTTTTTTTCTCCCCTACAGGTTTGTTGGCCAAACCTCCGATACAACAACAGCTTTTTTCACATGAAGGTCCGTATAAACCTAATAATCCCAGAATAAAAGATTCTGAAGTACAACCTCCTAACCCTGTTCCGCCTGAATCACATTCCAAGGAGGAAATACCTCAAAATAATATTGTAAAACAAGTACTCGCACAAAAGGATATAAACAAAGTATCCGAGTCTCATCCGAGAAATGTTAATTTAAAATCAAACGAAGAAAAAATCGCTAATGGCGCTAAAGTCGTCGAAGAGAAAAAAGAAGTTCCTAATGTAGAAAAACTTAAAGAAGAT
The DNA here is from genome assembly GCA_905231865.2 of Boloria selene. Lineage (NCBI taxonomy): Eukaryota > Metazoa > Arthropoda > Insecta > Lepidoptera > Nymphalidae > Boloria > Boloria selene. Next base: position 3,570,878 of record HG993145.1, read on the forward strand.
AAACTGCAGTCGAGTCAAGAGAAGATTGATATAATAAAACATCAAAAACTAATAGAAACGATAAAACAACACGGAGAAGAACAGAAGGAATTGATAAAAGAGCAAAAAGAAATATTGGATGAGATTATAAAAACTAAAAAGGAGTTGCAGAAGAGTAAAAATGAAGTTGACAGCAGCGAAGCTAAGAAAATAGCCGTTGAGAGTATACAAAAAATAGCTAATATGGCAATACAAAGTTTGAGTGGCGTCTCTGATAAACCAGTAGATGAAGTAGCCGCAAAAGACCCATTAAAAAAAATCGCCGATATGGCTGTCAATGAAATAGCTAAAAAGGCTGAAGAAACTTTAGACGCCATTAAACATATTGAAGAAGCAAAAGATACAAAACAAGTTGTGCCAGTAGCAGAAGTCAAAAAAGACAATAATTCCAATATTCTAAACAGTATAAATAATAATAATCAGCAAAATAAACTCGATATAAATAGTAAACCAAAAATAGAGTTGGTCCAAAAGCCAGCATCAGAGAAAAATATTGTTGAGAAATTAAGTAATGGTAAAGCAAATAAAGAAATCCCAACTAATGTCAAGCAGAATGTACAAGTTGAGAAACAGAGCAATTTAAATATTAATCCTGTACAAAATAAACCAAAATCAGTTATTAAAGGTGACAAAGAGGTGTTAGGTGATATAAATGTTGTAAAAGATACTGTGAAAGAACATTCTCATTTACCAGACGAGCCTCAATCATATAAACAGGGTGAAGACTCACAAAAAGTGCTTAAACTGCAAAATGACGTTCAAAATGTTCCATTACTCCTAGCCATGAGTGAGAATAAAACATTGAGAGACAAGTTCATTGAAACACACAAAGTTAATAGTGATAAAAATGGTGCTATTCATTTCAAAGAAACAAATAGCGATGATAATACAGATGATAATCCAAATGTAATTCCACGAAAGAAACGTGAAGTTATAGATTGTACAGAAAAAACGACTTTAAAGCCTGAAGATAAGCAAATATGTGAGAATTTGGAGAATGTACCAAATAAAGTGCAGCAGGAAGTGTATTTGAAGAATGTTGATTTAGGAGAAGTTGTTCTGTCTAATAATCTCCCTGTTAAAGCAATGGTACATCACATACGGTCTCTTAAGAGTATTCCAGATAAAAAAAGATAATATGTTTTTTGCCATTTTATTAGTATTTTTATTTTAACTTTATTCTATTCGAGAATTTTAATTTGAAATTACATATTATGTATTCATTTTTATCTTTTAAGTTTTTACAAATTTGCCTGTTTTTCAGTTTTCTTTTACTTTTAATTACAAATTATACATATTATATAACAATGTATGTATCGTGATAATGCATTTAATATTGTTAACCAAGTAGAGTTAAATTACTAGCATTTACAAACTGTAATAACTGATAAGTCAATATTGAAAAGGCTGTGTCTTTTCGTTGTAACTTTCGAGCTGTCTCGATTTTTAATAAAATTAATAAAAATGTTCTCATAAATACATATTTATTAATAAATATTTATTCACATTAGCAGAAAATGTTAGTTTTAAAGCAAATAAATGTGATCTCATACTAAGTAATCAGTGCTTTACTGCATTTGAGATTTTTCACTTTTAAATGTAATAATATCGATATTAAGTTATAATTATAACATATACAGACTTGAAATGTACTATCGAGACTAGTATTAAACAATAATTTATTTTTCAATAAAATCTCGTTAGATATTCTCAAAAAATGTTTATGATTTGGTCAAATACAACTTCGACCAAAAACTGGTTCTCACTGTAAATTGAAATATTCATCAAAATTGTAGACTTCTTCACTATCTTTTGATTATATTATTTTATATTATTATAGATATTGATATTTAAAAGGGGATATTTGCCATGTACATAATTCATTTACTGAACAAAATTATTTCTCGATCATACAAGAATCTACAAGAGTCAAGAATCCTTTAATAATGGACTTAAAAATTCATTTCACCACTAACACCAATCTATTATCTTAAAACAAGATATACTAAAACCAAATAACGTTAATAACGAAAGTGCATTTACGTTTATGAATTCCCAATATTTCAGCACTTGCGTAAGCCAGTGATTAAGTTGACAGACATACAAAATTAAGTGGTAAACATCCCATTTTAGCTGAGAAATGTCATTCACCATGAAAGCTTAGACTTATAAACCATATTTATTATATAAAAAAATTGTCAGCATTGACTTTTTGTTTTATTCAAAGGAAAAAAATAATAAAAAATGTACTGTTAATGTATTTTTTATTTTTATAAATGCAAAACTCGATGAAACATTCATTAGTAAATATGAACAAAAAAAGAAAAAAATAACGCGTTACTCCTTGCTTTCCTTATCTTTATCTGCAGCTCTTTTTGACCTGAAACAATTTGAAATCACTACATAGTATAAAACAAAGTCGCTTTCTCTGACCCTATATGTATATGTATGCTTAAATCTTTAAAACTACTAAACGGATTTTGATGCGGTTTTTTTTAATAGATAGAGTGATTCAAGAGGAAGGTTTATATGCATAACTAGTGGATCCCGCGGCTTTGCCTGTGCTAAATCATCAAAGCGAAGTGAGGGTGAGTCGCTAGTAAGTAAATAAAAATAATTTAAATTTATTGCTTGATTCTGTACTCCGCACTACACTACAAAGGTTAAGCAGAAGGACTGTATATAACTAAACTTTTGCAAGAGTTTGTTCCTATGATTCCAATGATTGATTTTCCATAAACTTTACTTCCTTAAGGGGTGATTTCCGGCATAAAAACTACATTTATGTTGTTATTAATAATTGCTATTTAATATATTATTGTGTAAATATTCTATCTAAGTCAAGTCAGTACATTCAATATTAAAAAAATCTTATTTAAATAGTCATTATTATCAATACAGAGGGAATCTATAGTGCTCAGAATTTTTATGTGTCTATGATCGCATCACGAGAAAACCTCTATACAGATTTTGATGACATTTGGTAATAAGATAATATGAAGAATAAGAAATGGTTATCCGGGTAAACAAAAAATAAAAAATATTATTCTTTTTAATGCGGGAAAACATCTCATTTCTTAGAATTATTTACTAATTATTAAAACGTTCATTTTTAATGGTAATAAAATGATATTTTTTTGACAGGTCATCTTGACATGAAATTAAATTACTATGTTATAGCACAAATCTATAGACGTGATAGTGAAATGTACCAAATTCCTCAGGTTGTGGGATAGTGTTAGTAATATGTTACGCAACCCTAATGCCTGGACACCTAGCGAGACCACCAACGTCGCATCCCGCTCCTGCACACAGTCTTTCATATTTCGACATAACTTTTGTGAAGTGACGGTGTTGTAATATCTGAGTTCCCTTTTAAAAAACTGGTAAAGACTTTTTTGATCATTCCAAATAATTTTCAAAAATTCGTCAAACTTCGACGGTGTAATCACCTTAGGATAATTAGTTTTATTAAAGTCTTTTATATGTACAGTTACATTTCATTTGCACCCTCTGACTGTGACTTCTATAATTAATAAATAAATATTAGTAGTGTAGACATACTTTTTAGCAGTTTCCGTTTTAGAGGTGCTAGCGTTAGAGGCGGTAGAGGCGCGGCGCGGGCGGCGGGGCGTAGAGGGCGGCGGTGAGCCTTGCTGGCTGGAGACATCCGCTTTCTGGAATGAAATCAAATTATTTTATTCAGCATATAAATTGTTACAATTTCTTATTGAACGTCATGAGTCTACCACCAGTTCGGAAAGAAGAAACCTCTGACCTGAGAAGAACTGGCGACAGAAACTCAGCGGGACTTAATATTTTTTTTAATCTTAATCTCACTCTTTTTTTAAATTAAATTGTAATTAACAATAATTCTGTATTTTGAAATTCAATCAATCAAAATATTATTTATTCAAATAAACTTTTACTAGCTCTTTTGAACCGTCATTTTTACATTATTAAAATTAAATGACAGTCTGTAACTCTGTGAGTAAACTACCACCGGCTAGGAAAGCTGTTCTGCTGAGATGACAAGACACGTGACGTGACAAGACACGTGAAGATGAGTTTCATAATGTAAATTCATATTTAACCCTAGATCTGCGTACTGTTGTCCTTGACAAAGGGATCCTTGAAAATTCAGGCGAGGTTCCATTAATCCTTTACTGTTTTTGAAATCTCAATTAGTGAATGGCGGACAAATCAATTGTTTAAGAAATATTCAATTGTTTTGAAGTCTCACTAGTCTCACGTAGCTCTTGTCGTGTTTACGTTAAACTTGTTAGTTTTTTATTTATTAGTATTGTTATTTTTATGCAAATTTCGATCATTAAATCGTGTGACGTGACAAATTTATTCTTGCAACTTTACCTTTACATTTTATTAATTGACATACTTTAATAAATCTTTAATATTTTTCATATACATATTATATTACAAAAAAATTTATAATACAAAAAAATCTCCTATACATAGAAAAGAGGTAATATTTAAATGAGACTTTAAATATTCCATATATAGAGACAAATATAAAGAGTATTAGATAGAAGGGCGTTACATTGAATTGGACTTGAAAATTTATGTAGTTCAGTCAATTTGATTTGTATGTTTTATTTTTTATTTTATTCTGAATTAGTGCTTGAATTTGTATAAAATATAATTTTATACAAAATCTTCATCATCATCATCATCATCAGCCCTTATTAACGTCCCACTGCTAGGCACGAGCCTCCCTCAGTACGAGGGGGATCAGGCCATAGTCCACCGCGCTGGCCTAGTGCGTGTTGGAGGACTTCACATGTCTTTCGAAAACTAGTTAGGTTTTCTAAGACACGCAGGTTTCCTCACAATGTTTTCCTTCACCGTAAGACAAGTGGTAATCATGATATGAATGATTCGCACATGAAAATATCAAAGGTGCGAGACCCGGATTTGAACCCGCATCACTCGGATATCCAAGCGACCGCGTTACCACTGGGCTACCACTGTGTATACAAATACAATACAAACATATACAAAATATAAAAGAGAAAAGTATATAAGAAATTTGTATAATAAAATAAAAATTAGTGTACGTACCCGCTGGTCGGTAGAAGTCCGTCGGCCCTTGGGCGTGTGTAGCGCCTCGCACGCGCGCGCGAACGACGCGCGGCGACCGCGGAGCGGACTCTCGTACGCCTCGGGAGTCGGGCCTGTAATGTGTTAAAATAATAATTAATATATATGTTGGGACATTCTTACTACAGCGCCATCCAATTCCGTGGTAAGCTACTATGCTTGTGTTACGGATACCAGATAGTTGATATAAAATAAATAAATATAAATATGTTGGGACATTATTACACAGCGCCATCTAGTTCCGTGGTAAGCTACGAAGGAAACTTGTGTTACGGATGAAACTAATTTCCAAGCTGCTAAAAATAATAAAAAATATATTATAAAATACTTACATATATTTTCATAAATTTTATATAAAAATTTATATACATAGTTAGATATTATATTTTATTTAACAGTTAACGTCCCCTTAACCAATTAAGGCCTCAGCGGCCGATCTCATTGAGACTAGCCATCTGCGTAGGAGATATCATAGTGTACAAGTGTACACTCTCAAGTTCAAGTTACGTAATTTGTCTCATATTGAGAGTTCAAGCGGATGACCGACGGCTTGACGTTTGATACACCGCCAACTTCGAGGTCTTACAGAGAATTTCTTTACGAAAATACTCAAATTAAAGTTGGCTCGACCTGGGAATCGAACCCAGGGCATTCGGATCTGTTACCATACATGGTAACCACTAGCCCGAGGAAATTATATAATAAATATACTTGTGTACTTATAAAAAATCGAAGTAAAATTTATTTCCTCTTTGAACAAGAGCAAATAAGCTTTGTTATATATATAATACACATAGTAAAATAACAATTTATTAATAATTTATGTAATATAAAACAAGCAAAATAAAAATCAAACAAAATAAAATGCAAAAAATTACCAATATCTACAGACACACTTCTAACCACTCTAGCGGGATTCGGCAATGACTTAGTTTCAGAAGCGGCTCTTGCCATGCGAGCTGGAAATGTGAAGATGTGAAAAAAAAGTGTATTAAATTATGATGTTTATTGAGTTATTTGCCGCAGTTGCGTAGAATTAAAAATAGTAAAGGACGTTAATTTTAAGTATAACTGTTTTTTTATCTTTTAACTTAAGTCCCGTGACAATGTTTGATATGAAGCAAGTGGGTTATAGACAAGGAGTCCTATCTTCATAAGGTTTCATATGAGAAAACCCGCCCGAAAACATTTTTAGCCTATATTAAGACGAGTCGCGGTGCTTTACGAGATGAATATAGCTGTAGGTATGTCAGTAGCGCGAAATTAGTAGTAGTTAGCATAAACTCCGTCCCTCTTGGGACATAGCGACCGCAGCGCCATCTGCGCACCTACTACTTTAGACAAGTTTTACCATACAGAGATTGGACTTCTTGTTTATATATATTCTTCGAGATAAAAGCATTTAAAATATCGAATCGAGGCCAAAAAAAATCCAAAAAAGTCTGTTGTTTTTGTCTGTTAATAAAAACGCGTAATGAAAGTATGACGTGAATCTTTAGGCAATATAAATATATTTTAAAAATCAGCAAGCATGTTATGAAAAATTTCAACCAATCATTGATATGAATCCCACTATATTTTGCTGATGATGGCACCACCGCCTATGTATCGAGTCTATACATACTAATACTATAGTCTATACTATAGACTATAGTATTACACTAAATGCTTGCATTAAATATGATTGCACCTAAAATACTGGCAAATCTAAATATTGCACTAAGCTAGGATGACGAAATATAGGTATCGAAATCCGAAAGTGCCACGCTTATCTTTTAAATTACTATAAATATCAATCCGTTAGTCATTTTACACTTAAAAATTATCCCTTAATAACACAAAAAAAGTAATGTAAAAAATAAACTACTACTACTAATATATAGGTACAGAAGGTTTAATTACAACTTAATTCAGCCATTTTTACTTCCCAGTGCTGGAGGTGGGATTCCCTTCAATACAAATGAATCAGACTAAAGTCAAAGTATATTAAATCTAAAGCCATGCACATAATTTATGAGATATTTCATACAAAAGCACACAATACTTACATCGTCTATCGAAGGTGGTGTCTACGGCGAGGCCCATCTCGTCGGGGTCTGGGGAGCCTATTAGCGTGGGATTATTAGGGGACATCGACAGCCAAAAATATTTTTCACATGATAAAGCATTATTAATAATGTCGCTTAGCTTTTGTTGAATTTATACGATTTTCACTGTTAATAACAAATAATAATAGAAAATATAGATATATGTTTTGTACTACTTTACTCGATAACCTTTACTCTTTTTCCAAAAAAAAAACTAGCCTTAAATTAGTCCTTGTAACATCAGCTATATAACAGTGAAAAGGTCCTGATAAAATCAGTCTAGCCGTTTCGAACAAACAGATAGAGAATGCGAAAAAAATTTTTTTAAGTACCATATTTTTTATGCATTTAGTAAGAAACTTATATATTGGTTTGACAAACAGACAGATTTTTTATATTGACATAAATTAAATAAATACTTTTTTAAATAACATTTTTTATGGAGTAGTAGTGAATGTATATATAATAAATCTTTATACTAAACAATAACTATCGAAAAATTATTGTTTATTTTAAAAATGTTAGCTAAGCGACTATTATTTGAAATAACATTTAACAAACATGCAAATAAAATTAAATAAAAACAAAAATCAAATTGGGTCATTCGCAATACTTTGTGACTTAAGCACAAAAATATTTCAAAAACTGACTTTAAAAGAGGTATGTATATATAAACAGGAAATTTTGAAAAGCACGTGAAAGGGAGACGTAATACATCTTATTCGTACAAGAGTAACTTAAAATTTGTAATTTTAACGTATTAATTACATTTTTATAACATACTACATACTCATTCTCAGTCCACTTGGGTTCGTACCTAATTATATTAGAAAAAAAAATCATTAAAATCTGTCCAATGGGTGTCTCGTGATGCGGTTAGAGACAGGCTTACACGAAAAAATCGAAAATGTTATAGATTCGGCCTCTGTATTGATAAAAAATACTATTTCAATAAGATATTCCAAAAAATATTTAACGTACATAATCGTCTCAGAAATTTATAGTTATAGCATAGATAAAGAGAATTGGTCATTGGAAAATAAACACACATTTAATAATATAGAAATATTCGCAAATTCAGTAAAGTGCCAATACAGCAACATTTAATATCAATAATGAAAATACTTACTTTATGGTACTAGCAAATAAAGTTTAAACCTCCATGATATAGTTCATACAGTTTGTTAAAAAGCCCTTATTTTAGAAATCGTTTCATAATCTTAAGACTTGTTAATCAGCTTTTTAAATAAATAACCATTCATCATCAACCATATCCCAAAATTTTTAACCCTTACCTTCGAAATCAGGTTTATTCAACAAATTAATCCTATCCATTGTCTGAGGGTCGACGGAGTGGGTGGACGAGGCGTCATCGTCATCGACCTCAGATATTCTGGAAGCTGCACTTGGTCTTCTTCGAGGAGTTTGAGGAGTTTGGGGAGTTTGGGGGGTTTGCGGAGTTTTGGGTTCCAGCCAGGACTCCAGCACCGCTCTTTGGTGACGTGTTAATCTGTAAAGTTTAAATAATTCAATATTTAATAATTTGATTGTAAAGATAGTTGTACTTTAAAGGGTATTTCGAAGGCTCCGCTCTTTTGAGAAGTAAATATTTGATTAGTAGACGTAAAGATACATTTATTTTAATAAGCAAACAATATCTCGGTAAATACAACGTTTGATCCTGAAACCCCCTGAAAGTAGTTTTCGAGATACACGAAATAAATTTGAATACAAATGTGTAAGAATTAATCATTCTATATTATAAGATTTTTAGAACTTTTAATTAATATTAAATTAAATATCAATACAAAAAATTATATATAATAGAGAAAACTTAAATTACCTTCTAGCACCTAGTTCCTGCATGATATCTTCAGTTTCTGTTTTAAACTCTTCTGTGGCAACTTCTGGTATAACAGACAAGTCCGGCTTTGTACTGAGAATAGACTTGCGCCCTTTCCGTACTTTAGTTTCTGCTTCTTCACTCATTTTACTTCTATTAGATTTCACTGAAGTATCCGAAACAACACTGGCATTATCATCTTCTTTCTTACTTCTAGAACGAGCGGTACGACGTCGAGGAGTCAAAACGTCTTCTTTGATATCTTCTACTTTCTCGCTTTCTTTAGATTCTTTTGATGCTTTTCGAGTCGCTATGCTCTTAGGTTTCACGGATGTTTCAGAAGCAACACTAACATTATCATCTTCTTTTTTACTTTTAGAACGAGTGGAACGACGTCGAGGAGTCAATTCTTCTGTTATAGAATCTTCTTCTAACTTCTCCGATAATTCTCTAGACGCTCTTCGTGTTATTATTTTTCTCACATCTGAAGGAGTTTTGGCTCGTCTTGGCGTACTAACTTCAACAGTTTTGCTGTCTGGTGTTATTTCCTCTGTAGTTTCTTTATTACCTGACTGAGCTCTTCTTCTAGTCGATGGTGTTTTTTGTACTTCTGTATCCATTGATTTGGTAGAAGATGTAGATTTTGTACGCTTTCTTGAAACTGGTTTTTCTTTTTCAATCATTTCTTCTCTTTGCATTGGTGCATCAACTATTTGTGGTACATTCTCTTGCGTTTTCAATTCTTCATTACCTTTTGATTTTTCTTTATTAAAGTCTTTAGTTTCTTCTTGAGGTTCCTTCTCTGTATATTCTTCTTTATTTTTAGAGATATGTTCTTCTTCTTCTTCAGAAATTTCTTTTCCTGGTAGTGCTGAAGCTTGATCTACTTCTATTTCTTTGGAAGGTATTTTAGTTAATTCTTTATCTACAGTAGCACGCGTTATTTCACTTGGCAATTCTAAAGTAGGTTCAATATTCTCGGATTTGGTTTCTTCAAATTGAGCTTCTATGGAAAGAATGGCATCAACCACATCTACACATTTATCTACTGGTGTTTTTTTAGCTTCAAATCTTTCAACTACTGGAATATCTTCTAATACTTCAGTTATTGGCTGCACTTCTTCAACTGTCACTACAACTTCCACAGGATCTATATAAAAATAAATTTTATCAGTCACAAAAATCGTTTGAGAAAAGTTAGATTCTATTAAAAAATACATAATATTTATGTTTACATTTAATACTAATATAAAAAAAATATTTTTGGTTTATTTTATCTACTTGCAAAGATATCTAAAGGTGTAATGTGTCATATCATAAAGAATAATTTCTAATATAATATTTATATATGTACAGTGTAGCTCAGCGGTAACGCGCTCGCTAGAATAACCGCGGAGTCAAATCCGGGTCTCGCACCTCTGATATTTTCATGTGCGAATCATTTCTATCATGATTACCACTTAAGTCTTACGGTGAAGGAAAACATTTTGAGGAAACCTGCATGTTTAAGAAAACCTAGCAAGTTTTCGAAAGACATGTGAAGTCCGCCAACACGCACTAGACAGGCGCGGTGGACTATGGCCTGATCCTCCTCGTACTAAGGGAGACCCAAGCCCAGCATTTGGACGTTAAAAAGGGCTGAAGACTTATTTTGATTTAAAAGTCAAAGTTTGACAACATACCTATTTCCATACCTTCAGTGCTAATTTTATTCTCAATTTCTTCTTTATTTTCATCAGAATAATTGAGGTTTACGGATTCTGATTCTACAATAGAGTTATCATCAGTAAGTATCGACATGTTTGGAACTTGGTCCATTTGTGCTAAATCTTCTACTACTGAAGAAGGGTTTACTTCTTTTTTATCTTCTGTAATATCTATGGGATTTTCAACGTTAACATCTTCTTCAATAATGGGGGCTTCAATTTCTTGAATTTGAACTTCTTCAACGACCTCTACTACTTTTTCTTCTGCAGCTGGTATTTCTTCGACGATTTGCAGGTTATTACCGTCGGACGATTCGTCAGAGTCTTTTATGGATATTATTTCATTTTCGCTTTCAGATGTGGATTCCTATAAATGAAATTATTTTTGATAAATTACAAAATTTGTTGAATTTCTTATTATTAATGATGCATACACTATATTATGCTTTAGTAATAATAAGGGATGAAAAAAAAGCTATAGAAAATAGTGTTATCATAGAATGAGATGCAACATAATATGTAACACACATAATGTATAATACTGTTTAACTGCCTCTGCGGTGTAGTGGCTAGCATGTTTGGCACATCCAGAGGTCCTGGATTCGAGTCCCGGGTCGATCCAAGTTTAGTTATTTAGTCTTTCTGTTTAGTAAGACTCACTAACAGTCTGATGATCCCAATGAGATTGCCGGCTGTAACCGGACTCAGTTGGGAGGACACTATTTAATGTATAATATGTATGTTGGCTTACCTCTTCCTCTTCCTCTTCACTTTCACTACTTTCTTCTTCAGCACTCTCGCTGGATTCTTCAACAACTTCCGAATCCGATTCAACTCTGCACTCATCCGACATCTCACCTTCTATCTCATTTATCTCCCTCTCTATTTCTACTATTTTCTCTTTCTCCTTCATAACTCTCGCTGTTTCTTGGGATTTCCAGTTAGTCTCCACTTCACTATCACTAGTCATGATACTAGAATCTAAGCTTTTGGCTTTTGACGAGTCTATTGTACTCTCATTACCAAGCACGGGTTTGCCGAAATCGCTTTCATTCGATTTGAATATTTTAGGTAATTCTTCTACTTTAGTTTCTTCTTTTCCTTGAACGCTAGTCTCCATGCTACTTTCAACACTGTGAAGCACTGATTTTCCAAAATCTTCATGTATAGTTGTAAATGCAGGCAAGGTTTTTAATTCAGTTTTCATTTCTATCCTCTCTTCAATGCTAAATTCAGCCGTACTACTCTCATAGCTGTGAAGTACGGATTTCTCTATATAACTTTCATTGATACTTGTGAAAGCTGGCAATGGTTTGATTCCAGAATCTTCTTCGGTTTTGGAGATTTTTTCTGTTGTCACCGATAAAAAGCTTTCAGTTGAGCTTTGAAGGATTGATTTGTTTACTATTGGTGAGAAAGTCACATCCATAAAGCTTGGTGTATCTTTGGATGATTTGACTGGAGTGCTTTCTACTGTGCTTTCGGTCTTCTCTTCAATGGTTTCAGTGTCCATTTTTTCTATTTGTTTGGTTTTTGCAAAGGCATTAGCTTCCAAAACCATTCTGGACAACGATTTCTTGTTTTTGGAAGATTCTTTCTTTGGCGACATTAACTTTTCAGGAGTTTTCGAACGGCTCCTAAAAGAATATTTTTATGTAATTATTAAACTTTTGAGCTGATCTTTTATATGTACATTATAACAAATATAATTTTCTGACCTCAAACTTCTTGGGCTGATTACAACAGGTTGTTCTGGTACTTCTACTTCGGGAGTACGAGAGCGACTTCTAAAAGAGCATTAATATTGTATAAAAGCTAGTTATAAGTATAAATAAAAAACTTTTATAAGCTGCATAGTTATTATAACTTTAAGAAATAATAATATTAAAAATCTATTATTGATATAAATGAATATTATTTCTAGTGGCAAAAGAAACAAAACAAAAACGTGTTCATAAAAAAAATCTTGCTTAAACTTATGTGGTGTACCTTAAACTGCGACGAGTAGGCGAAGCGGGCGGAGACTCTGACGTTATGGGCAATTCCTTAATAGCTTCTAATCGAGGCAATTCTATAACTGATTTATCTATTCTTTCTGGCGTACGTGATCTGCTTCTGAAAATAAAATGAAAACGTTTTTAAAATAGGTTCAATGTAAATATCGGTAAAAAATCACTGATGACACTGCTCTCACTACTAGAAGGATAATTACGATAATAATTGCAATATAGTTAAATATTTAAATATTTAGTTATAGATACAGAAAATAAATACCTTTGTTTAACAATATTGTATGGTATACTAGCTAATTTAAATTGACTTAAATGACCAGTTCTAAATTATTAATATTTAAAAGGTGAAAATTTTACACGAAAATAAGAAAAGGTTAAACTTTCAACAATCACTGCTTTTAATATTATTATATAGCTATAAGTAAATATACAACTTACACACAAACAAACACGCACACACAGGAAAAGAAACATAGAGAGAGGGAGAAGGAGAGAGGAAGAAGGAGAGAGGAAGAAGGAGAGAGGGAGAAAGAGAGAGAGAAGTCAATTAAAGCATATTACAAGCACCTGAGCTGCCTGGGCGCGGTCGGGACGGCGGGCGCGTGCGGGGGACTCCCCTCCTCCTGCGCGGGCTGCTCCGCTATGGGCGGCAGTGCGCGCGGCAACAGCTCCGGCGTGCGAGATCTACTCCTGAATTATAGTGTTTTAAATTGGACATAGTTATGCAAACCAGAACCAACCCACAATGGTGGTTTTATTTTTAAACTAGATGTTCTCATCCACAGGCGTTAAGCGCCCGTGCCTTTTGTTTATTAAAATTTTGTTTTTTTTTAAATTTTTTGCCGTTTTACATTTTTAAACTTAAAACTAGCGATACATGCATTAGCATGCAACGTGGTCCGACACTGACTTTTTTTTTGTTTCTTTTTTTATTTTTTTAAAATTTTCTTTTTAATATTTTTTTTCCACAATGGTGGTTAAATTGAGTTAAGTACACAGATAGGTCCAAAATTGCGTGATTTATATATTATGCTAAAAGGATCAAAGCTATCTATCTACATATTCTATAATATTATATAGGTATTTTTGGGAAAGAGGTTTATACAAACTTTGTATACAGCTTTTATGAAAATCGATCATATCAGATCATAGAATGATTTTTTTCATTCTGTGGGTTGGTTCTGGTTTGCATAACTATGTCCAATTATACTGTTGTGCCTACTATGTATTTATAATATTGCATTATCTCGGCACCTTCCCTTATTTGTAACCTTATACAAAATATAATATATACTTAAACGTGTTTCTTTTACCTTCTTCACATTAATATATATCATAACGAGCACATACATGCCATACCATAAGGTGGAATACTGTTATAAAGCATTCTGTGCATAAATAAATAAAAAAAATTAAAAGTGCGTGTGTACAAAGTACACATGTCAGAAGTAAAACTTCTTTGGCAAACTATTTCTTAAATCTCGTTTATATTTATACTAAATAACCCCGTCTAAGCTCGTCGAGAGAGGGAGATGGCGCGAAGCCCGAAGGTCACACCCACGAGTTAGACAGAGTTAGAAATGTCACTGACTCGCGGTGGGCGAGATCTAACTAAGGCTAACTCTGCCTCGTCTCTGAGTGCCTGGTACTATGGACTTATTTATTCGTTTCATCGAGTTTGAAATCACAACGATTCTAAAGAAGTTTCACTTCAATAAATAAAATTTCACTCACATGCTTACTAATAGCTTAAGGCACGCAAAGAAAGGAGTCTCCTGGCACAGGCATTTTATATGCTTAAAAGGAAACTTCAACCCTTTGAATGTGTCAATTGTGTGTTATCGAATAAATGATATTTTATTTAAATGATATTTTTTTTTATTTTATAATAAAGCGTAATCGTTATCGTCAATCTAAGACAGTTAGTATACACTTTTGATATACTTCTATAGGGTTATTTGTTACATGAATCAAAAGAGAAGCCTCTTTTGATTTTTTTAAGAGCGAAGCCACTATACTTTAATAAGCAGCACATACAGCGGCTAGCACAAGCTAGTTATGTATATATAAAAATTACCTTTGTAGAGGCGTAACTATCGGGGAATCTTGACGTTCAGGTGTCACTGAGAGACTTCTAAAATAAAACATTATATTATTATATTTTAATTCAAATTTACATAGTAAAAGAAACAGACCAAAATACTATGATATAATCGAGGTTTATATTATACAATATTAATAGTATTATTATATTATTTATAGTATACACACCTATTGCCAACTGAACCAGTATCACTGACACCAGACCGAATACTGCGTCTGCCTTTCGGCGTCTTCGGCACGTAACTCTCTTCTCTTTCTATAACTTCCGCATTCACCTCTCCCTTATCTCCCTCTATAACCGGAATCTCTCCGTTTTCGCACCCTGTAATCTCTACCTTCACCTCTCTCTCCCTAGAGGGCGAGCGTGAGAGTCTGTCCCTCTCCCTCGCACTGTACCGCGGGTTGATGAGAGTGACGGGGATATCTGCTATGCTTTCTATAGACGAATTAGGATCTTCTGATAAACTGCTATTCACTGATATAGAGAGGGATTTCCTTGTGTGAAAAAAAGTTAAAAATTAATACCATAGGCCATAGATAAAAAAATTAGTAATAGATAAAAAATTATGAGTAATAATACCTTGCTTTGACAGTGTCTTTATAGAACTTTCTTGATTTGATCTCTTCTGCAGCAAATTTCTTTGGCGGTGATTCCATTGGATGCGGCATACTCTAAAATTGTTTAGAAACATTAAGATAATCATACAAATAGCCTTTCGTAGATGACCCCTCTAATTTATCTTTTTTTGTTAATTTTTCATTATGCAAATGTGCAGTTGTGAGAATTTCAATCATGGGTAATCTATATATGTAGTAGAACAAATACTACATACAAACAAGCCAAAAATTGTAATGGTTTCGTTTACCCATTAATTACAGAAAACTTAAAATATAAAAAATACTTAAAATAATATCACACAAATCACGTTCATTATTTTCCATGGATACAAACCATAGGCGAAGCCCTATGCCCATAGTCCTCATCCTCGATGCTGTCCTCTGACTCCTCCTTCACGTCCTGGACGGGCACCGCTACCGGCGACGGCGAGGACTCAGCTTCTGACGGTATTGTGAAACGGAGATGCCTGGAATTATAAAATCCTTTATTATAATACATTCTTACTGTGGGTGTGCGAATATCGTTCGAATCGAATCGAACAATAATATTCGATTAGAATTATTCGAAATTTTTTGTTTTGGTTTGGTCTGAATTGAAAAAATCTTTTTGTGTTGGATAGTCCGTTTATCGAGGAAGGCTATAGGCTATATTCACAGACAATTTAACCTCAAGACGACGCTTTACTGGGCATATGCTTTAGTTAAGATTTGGAACTGACAGTTCCTAACAGCCGTCCCCGCCCCTTTACGTTCCCTCAGTCCGCCGCCGAGAGTCATAGCAATAACATTGTCCGAATTACAATTATAATGCCGTATTGTTCAGTGAAATGGTGTGGAAAGCGTAGTAATATATCTAATCTCGCAAAAGATTGTATTACATTTCACAGGTAAGTCTAATAAAAAATAATTACCCAAAAATTAAATATTAAAAGAGCTCGCGTTGATAGTTTATTGACAGCTCACACCCATGAAGTTTCGTATTTAATGGTTAACCGTTAAGATATAATGTCATACAAATAATCTTGTACTTCATGGACGGGTACCGCCCCCTAAATCGATGTGCCACGGCACAACATAACGATTACTACGATTGTGCCACAGATTACGAATAATCGATAGAAATAAATGATACGATATGTAAATAAGGTGTAATATTATGTTATTTAATCAGGAATACTACAAAATATTAAGATTGAAACCAATAAATTAAAATATTAACATTAAGTAAAGTTTTACTTTCT
Source organism: Boloria selene (assembly GCA_905231865.2). NCBI lineage: Eukaryota > Metazoa > Arthropoda > Insecta > Lepidoptera > Nymphalidae > Boloria > Boloria selene. Next base: position 3,587,645 of record HG993145.1, read on the forward strand.
TCTTAGTAGTTAGTATAAGGCATACAAATAATTCATACTAAAATAGTTAAATTCCTTTTATTAACATGATTCGTTAGAATCATCATTTATATTAGATGCGCCCGATGGAGTCTTCGGTTATATTAGTTATTAACTCTCGTGTGCATAAATTATCAAATGCAATGTCACGGTACAGCAATCTAATGTTGCCCGACTACTGAAGGAAGAGTAATGTCTTGGCTCATATGTAAATATTATGAATGAGGGTATATAGGTATGTTGCCTCCTAATTCTTTTGACTGGCAAATGATGTTGCGGACGTTAGATGTCATAAATGTTCAAATTGAAAAAAATATATTTTTGCTTCCCTACGATAATATTTCTAAATCAAATGAAAGGACTCATCACGAGGATTTCGATCGTATGTTACCCCCTTTATTTAATTTGTTTTCTTACTTTGTTTTTAAGGTTTCCCAAGTGCCCTAAAATAAAACAAAAATGGATTAACGCTACAAAACGAGATGGCAATTGGTTTCCTGGAAAAAACCACGTAATTTGTTCTCGTCATTTCACAGAGGATTGTAAGAGAGATGTCAAAACCAGATAAATGTAAACAGTTTTAATTTACAAATTTAAATTTTAGATCTTACAATTCATTTGATTATTCAACTATAATAAATAACAACTGATTGTGTACATTATTAAGTTTTCACTTCTGTTAGCAGTCCTCATGACTGCTTTTTGATTTTTTTTTACTTTATTTAGATGTTTACTATTCTTACTATATTAAATAATTTGTGTAACAATTAACATGTCTTTTTATTATACCGTTATACAATAATCGATTCGACTCAGTTATCGATATTAATAAATCAGTGTCGTCCATCACTACTGAATTGTCCCTGACATTGTTAAGTTTGACATGTGTTTTAACGAGCCAATGAAAAATAGACAACCTCCCCTGCAACCCGCCATGTTTTGACGATTTAGTTTTCGTACTAAAATTAATGAAAGCAGAGTCTATAGGTTTAATTGTCTGTGGCTATATTACATCACGCTACGACCAATGGGAGCGGAGCATCAATGAAATATGTTGCAAAAACAGAAAAGGTGAGCGTTAGTCCTACGAGGTGTCATACCACACGGCTCAGAAAGAATTTGGTTTCCGATCTTTAGAACGCGTGTGAAGCCGCGGAAAATGCTAGTTATGTATAAACTAAACTTGGCCCATCACAGGATTCGAACCCAAGATCTTCGAATAGTTAGCCACTGCACAACGAAGACTATATAACAAAACTAATATAAGCAAACTATAAAACTATAAATAAATAGCACTCACTTGTTGGCATCGCTGTAATGCGTGTGGTTGCTGGCGGTCTCGAGCTCCTCGTCGCTGTCGCCCAGGTAGCGCGAGTCCACGGGGGACGGCGCGTCTTGGTTTCTACTTTCTAATCGACGATTCTAGAACAATTTGATAATCATTAATAATTATGTAGTATATACTAAAATAATTCATACTGTTACTGGTACTGTTGCAACTTGTTCTTGAGATATAGTGGATAATGGAAATTACTAGTTACTTTAAATAACAAAATAGTACCTTTATAATGTCTATGTATCACAGTATTGTTTAATATTAATCTATACAAATAAATAAAAACGAAGTGTCCGTTCTTATGTCACTAAGTGACTAAGATATTAAAGTATATACAGCTTGTATATTAACATTTTTGTGTTTGTTTCGGTTTATCTCCATAACTGCTGAACCGATTTTAATGGGAATTGATATTGAATATGACTTTAACATAGGCTGTCTTTATGTTGGAACAAGAATTAGGTTTTTTAAAGAAAACTGAAATAATAAAAATAAAGTACAAATAGTACCTTCAAAATACTATGTGGTGTTTCAGCCCTTTCATAGTGTTTGTGAGGACTCTCCACTTCGGGCATATCGAGCAAACTCGCCATTTGACGGCTGAGGGCATCGCTGACTTTGAGGGTGCATGGGACTTTGGGCGTTCGGGGCGTGCCGGTAAGGTTGAGTTTTGCGCGCTTTGGCGGTGTTGCTTCAGAACTCCTTTGTTCCGATAGGAAGCTGTAAGGTTAATTAAAATTTAATATATGGAGTGAGGCAATAATGTGCAATATTCTGACGTTATTAAAATAAAAACTACTGGAACAAACTATTTTAAATTTTTATGGGACCAAATGGCAGCTATTTCGCATCAAACAAAAGAAGAATAACGTGAATCGGATAATAAATCACTGAGTAATTGGTGTACATATAATATATAAAAAAACGATCGAATTATTAACCTCCTCCTTTTTGATGTCGGTTAAAAAAAGTTCACAGAGTCATTATATATCACACATAATATATTATACTGTATGTAACCTTAGTAAAAAAGGTAATGAAAAAGATTCACCTTCTAGTCTTATATGTTTTAGGTGTACAAATAAATGGCGTTTCTTCTATGTTTAGAGCGCGTTTGATACCTTTTCTTAACTTCGGCTTATTGATCCACGTTTCACTTGCATTTTCGATCGTATCCTGCGAATTAATCAATTATACATTATTATTATACATTCTTAAATATCCATATAACAATGTAATTATTTTGTATTTCTGTTTGCAAATTTAATAATTGGAAAATATTATATTTTGAAGATTTTTTTTAATAACAGTAACGTTTTTATATAAAGATTTTGATATTACCTGTATGAAAGACGATTTGTATGTAAATGTATTTTTCGGTGATTTTGCTTGAACGTACACTGACATTGGCTTAGGCTTGACGACTGTAAGAAAAATAAAATAATTGAATATACATATATTACATACATACTTTGGTGTTAAGAACTCTTGATTTACCTTCGTAGCAGCCGAATGGGCCGGCACGCCTCGTATAGTACCACTCTCTCACAGAAGACCGGCGTGAAGTGGCAGCTATGCTGTCACGTTTCGTCCAGTAATTGATAGCCCCGCGCCCCCCACACCCCCCGCAGCCCCCGCGCCTGCCTTCAGCCTCTCGTTGTGCTGTTGCTGATCACTTCCCATCAGGTGAGCCTCCTGCTCGTTTGCCCCCTTTTTGCCATAAAAAAATTAAAAAAAAATACCTTGCGGTTCGAACGAGTCTGCGAGGGCGCGCACGACGGCGTGCGACACGCGGGGCAGCGCCGCGCACGCCGCCTCCACTAGCGCGTCGCGAGCCTCCCCCGCACCCCCCACACCCCCCGCGCCTGCCTTCAGTCTCTCATTGTGCTGTTGCGCTTCTAGGTACCTGTGAGGTGTTTTACAAATGTTTTTTTTATATAATTTACTAGAAAACCCGGCCCGCTTCGCTGGGCGTAAGTTAAAATAAATTAAACGGTTTTTATATATATATAAAAAAAATTATATATATATAAAATTTTTATTAAAATATATATTTTAATAAAATAAAAATACTACTCCTTACTACATTTTGGCCACGTACCATCTATAATCTAGAAATAGAAATACGGCGCCATCTACCGGATATCTGTGCAACTTAGATGCCAAACCACCATCTATTAGGATTTTATAGAACTAACCGATAAATACACACTAAAGTCGTATAATATACATTTAATTTGAAATAAAATAATATTGCGACTATAAATTAAGATGTAAGCTATCCTATCTTTCAAGTTGGATTAAACTGCACACGGTGTGCAAATTTGATTAAAATCGGTTAAGTAGTTTAGGAGACCATCGCGAACAAACAACGTGACACGTACTATAATTTGAGATTTAAACTATCCTATCTCTCAAGTTGGATCGAACTGCACATGGTGTGCGAATTTTATTATAATCGGTTAAGTGGTTTAGGAGTCCATTGAAGACAAACATTGTGACACGAGATTTATATATATTAAGATTTACAAACGAGTCTTTTATAAGGACAGACTTCTAAGCTTTATTAAACTACTAGCCGTATCCGCGGCTTCGTCCGCGTTCTTTTTTTTAATCGCTACAATTTAATGTTAAATGACGAGTACTTCTTAAACGATTGGAAAAAATACATCTATTTAAGTAACCTAGACTTGAAATTTTTGGATAATTTTTTACTTATTCATTAGTTTTTTGACCAGACTTGGTATCTTTAGTATAAAATGATTACAATAATACTTAGTCCCTTTCATATAAATATAATTATTTAAAATGTTTATGAATTATCAAACACATATGTAGTTTAATTATTCCAAAAAGAAATAAATAACTAAAAATACTGTACCTGGCCTGTTGTAAATAATACATGATGAGTATATCAGAAGTTTGCGGCTCATTACAATTTTTCAGATAATTTATAAACACTTCTTCTTCAAACGGTAATAGTATAGCTTGAAGAATTTTAGATAGCTGGCCTGTATTACGACAACCTGAAAACGAAAACATTGACGTTAGTATATTATGTGCATTTTCGATTTAAAAATGGAATTTTAAAGAAATCATTCAGTCAGAAAAAAATGTGTAAAAAGCCTATATTTAGTGGATCAATTTAGAAGGACTTCTAAAATTTACCACAATTTAAATTTACCATAAACCAAAAATCTATATAAATAATATAAATCAAACCAACCTTTATAGAAAAAATTTAGCAAATATGTCTTATCATCAGCCGAACTGGCATTCTGGACGCACATTCTGATCACATCCAACGCTTCAAACACTAAGCCTCTAGCAAGGTACAAATTACAGCAAGACTGCCAATCTTCGAGTTTATCATGATCATTCACATCACTACTTTGTATCGGAGGAGGTTTCCTCACATGAAGGTATTGTAGTGCCGCTTGAGTTTTCTTTTGGGCTAGTAAAGATGACAGAACGACGTGGTGTTGCCAGTCTGATAACGTGTTGCCTGTTAGGCATTGGAGTTGGTCAAGTGCGAACTGTAATAAAAGAAAAATATTTATTTCTTTTCAATTTTGTAAATACATACTTGATAAATCAATATCTTTAAATATCTTAAAAATAAAGAAAAGCAATCTTACATCAAAATCTCGATGATCGAGGTGCCAAAAGGCCTGCGTAGCTTTAATAGCGGTATTGCTCAGCCCAAACATGGTCGGGAATTGCATTAACCGACGAATCACTGCCTCGTATCTAAAATTTAAATCAGAGATCAAAAACGCTTACGATTAAGTTATGTTTACAAATTAAATGGTTAGTGATTGACTGAAGAGAAGACTGAATAATTATATAAAAAAAATAATTTAGGATTTAGAGCGTTAAGTAATTTACTTTAAAAGCAAGCGTATACATCCAACATGCTTTTATACAATTGGGCAACCGTATTATATATTGATTAAAGAGACAGGGGACTGAGACTTAGTCACCTGTTAATTAATTCAATTGAACAGATTGCAAACTTTACCTCAATGCCATGTGACATTGCAGAATTAAATTGGCCAGATACAAGTGCTTCAACGCCCCTACACATTTTCATGAATTACTTTAAAAAAGTGTCAGCATGCCAAATCTATTGGATGTTTGGGCTTATCTAGTAGAAAGTGTTTTTATATGTACCTACTTCAGTATATGCTTAGGAGTCGTCCATTAATCACGTTGAAAGCATTTTAAACAACTTTTAAAACCCCTCTCCCAAGGTGACTTGGCTTAATAAGAATGTTAGGCCGTTGTCGCGGCGCGCGGTAAAATCTTAGCAACGGCGAGTCAAGCTCACGCATTGAGTTTCAGTCTAAAAATCGCGCCTTCAAAGAAATAACACATGATAACTCACTACACCCCGCCCTCCTAGTGATATTTCGTGATTTTTTCCGATCCACCAAACACCTCCCCCTCCCCCTCCCCTTCGAGCATCTCGTGATTTGTTACCCCCTTAGAGATTAGAGACCTTTTTATATATTTTTTTATTACTTATAAATCAGAGCATCCATCTTTTATTATATAAATTTTTATTATATCCCACCTGATATCATCATACAGCATAGAGTAATCAAGCAACAGGTATAACAGCAACGAGTGCTTGTGCTCCTCCGCGATGTCCGGCAGTAGGTAGAGACGCAACAGCGCGTACAGCGACGGCGGCGGGTACAGTCCGTTTGGGCTACCCGCTTTTATCCACATTCTGGGACAAATTAATTTATAATTTTATCAAGTAGATATAGAATAAAAAAATAAAAATATATCTTTATATAAATATAAAAATTTCGTGTCACGATGTATGTTCGCGATAAACTCCGAAACTCGAAACGAATCTCTATTAATCAAATTTTATAAGTATCAGTAATTTGGTCCAACTTGGGAGATCCTACCCTAGGTTTTATCACAATTATTGATCTCAATATTTGTTATTGCAAATTAAATGTTTACTATACGACTTTTATTTTGTTTATTATATAAATTAAATTGATATAAAAATTAAAAACATTACAGTCCTCGAGGCGTAAATTTAGCTTTGCATTTGTGTGAGTGATAGTCAAAATATAATAGCCGCGCTTCAAACACTAGTATAATATAGCCATATTTTGAGGTGATAATTATTTACAAAAAAAATACTAACATAAATGATTGTATTATTATAAAACTTACTGATGCACCCTCTCGCCTCCGAATTCATTTTCAATGAGTTGATCAATGTATAGCAGTGGACACGATTTGTTTATGGACTCCTCTTCCGATCTGTTTTGCAGTCGATGTAGCTTCATACGCCTAGAAAGAACACCATATTTTTTATTATTTATTATAATATATAAGAATATAAAAAGGCAGTAATTTATTTTATCGCACATAATAAAATAATACAAAACTGTAATAAAAATTACATTTACTTTATAAAGCTCTTTTATACATATAATAAAATCTAAGTTAGCCAAATGTGTACATTGATTACTTATGTAAAATCTATATTAAATAGACATTATTATCGATACAAAGTCCGAATCTATAGTTTTTAGAATTTTTGTCTGTCTGTCTGTGATCGCATCACGAGATAACCACTGAACAGATTATGAAATTTATTATGATTATAGGAGGTTACTGGGTAAAATATATATGACACTTTTTACTGCTGGAAAATCTCATTTCTAAGATCTCTCAAATAACTGTTACTCAAGTTTTAAGTAAGAGTTTAATCTAGTTTGGGAGTCAGAGGCTTCAACAGGCTTATGATAACAAACAAATATGTCAAATAAAGAAATATTCATTCATTTCTTATATATAAAATTCTCGTGTCACAATTTTCGTTCCCATACTCCTCCGAAACGGCTTGACCGATTCTCATGAAATTTTGTGAGCATATTGAGTAGGTCTGAGAATCGGCCAACATCTATCATCCCCCTAAATGTTAAGGGTAGTCCACCCCTAAATTTTTTTTAAAATTTTTTAGACAAACTTTTTATTTTTTATTTTTCTATGATACAACATACAAAAATACATACAACCCTATTTTTTTACTCTTCGATCAACCCTTATTTTTTTAGCGCGATTTTTTTAGCAATTAAAAAAATTAACGCGGGCGAATCCGCGGGTACAGCTAGTTATAATATAAAAGTAAGTTAGATCTTACCGTTTAGCGTACGTGTCGGCGAGCTGCGCGGCGGGGTAGGGCAGCGCGGCGCGGCAGGGCGCGCGCTCGGGCAGCAGCGCACCGCGCACGAACCACTGCACCGCTTGGAAGTACAGCGACACCGTGCCCATGCCCTTGTACTTCTCCTCCATCTCGCTTAGTGCTGGGAATTATTACTATTATGTTTTCAACATATAAGTGAAATTTCACTGTTGAGGCAGCTGGTAAATAAAAGTTAAAATAAAAGTAAAATAAAGTTTATTTCAATTTAAAACAATACAATGTATTTATTATAACCTTAAGTAAACCATACATTTTTTATATAGAAATCGTACGAGAGGATTCATCTACAATCTTCTTTAAACTGATAGTGTTTTTGAGATTTGAGCGAGGTAATCCCCTTAAATTAAATTAGTACCAGTGCTTTTAAAATACGCTTCAAAGACAAAAGTATCAGTTTAATGCTATCAAAGAAAAGGAAACAATATCAAACACAATCGCGCAAACAAATAAGAGCAGGAGGCGTCCGAATAAACACGTCGTTACATGTCTCGTTGCTTTTTTATTTCATCATCATCATCATCATCAGCCCTTATTAATGTCCCACTGCTGGGCACGGGCCTCCCTCAGTACGAGGGGGATCAGGCCATAGTCCACCGCGCTGGCCTAGTGCGAGTTGGCGGACTTCACATGTCTTTCGAAAACTTGTTAGGTTTTGTCAGACATGCAGGTTTCCACACGATGTTTTCCTTCACCGTAAGACAAGTGGTAATCATGATAGAAATGATTCGCACATGAAAATATCATAGGTGCGAGACCCGGATTCGAACCCGCATCACTCGGTTATCCAAGCGACCGCGTTACCGTTGGGCTATCACTGTCTTTCTGCTTTTTTATTTATATGTACCTAATTAGAACCGTGAAGAATGAGTCCGGATAATAGGATAGTCGGATAATCGAGGTTCGGATAATCGGGGGTTTACTGTAGTTGTATCAAATATATGGTGCGTGTACTAAAAGCTTTGTAGCTTATATGTTATACTTACCATCGGGCACGACAAGATTACAGCATTTTGTTAGTATGGCATCTAACAACCCCGTGAGTTGAGTGAGTTGTTGAACGCAGTGTTCCAGGCAGCGTACTACGTTCCTGCAATCATAGCATAATTAGATGTAAATAAATAAATACATAGCATATGTTAAGGATTCTGACTGATAATATATATTATATTTTATTATAATATATTTTATTATTAGTACTGGCTTTTTTTAAGCATGCAAGTCCCAAATTTCATTTCCCAACATTAAAAATACAAAAGGTGTGTGAACCTTTCAGGGTTCTGTACTGATTTTGGATTTTTATAGCAAGTAGTAATAAATGTAATTGTAATTACAGCTATTATTACCTATCAGGTACATTTGCTGAAGTAAATAAAGGTGCTGTAAGTTCCTTAGCATTTTCTTTCAATTCAATGGCCCGCTTCCAGCTCCAATCAACCTGAAATTGAATATAATATTATTAACTAAAAGCATTCATTTCCATCATTTACAAACAATTTTAATTAATCAAATTCAAAAATAAAAAATAGCTTAAAAAAATTTAAGGAATTTTGCAAGTTCCACAGATAATTATAAATAGCTACACAAAAAATTCTATTAAATCTGTCAAAATGTATTATCAGTTACACAATATAATAATAAAAAATAATAACATAACAATAGTAATTTACCAAAAAAGGCAGAGTACATCCAACTCCACTATGCGTGCCGGTCGCCCAGTCGTGTGCACAACGCTTTAGGAACCGCGATAGCCGCCCTTCTAGCGCCACTGACAAAAGATAGCGTCTTTGCTCGTCCTGTTACACAAAAAGTATTATTATTAATATGGTAAACCAATACTTATATTACTTACTAGCTTTACCCGCAGCTTCGCCTGCGTTCATTTTTTAATTGCTAATCAACCTCATTGGGTTGATCTGTAGGATGCCTGAAAGTTTCTTCAAAATTACTCTAGCTATTTCCTTTATTATTAGAACCCATTGTTAATACAAACAATTTTTTAATTTTTCGTAAATAATATATATTTTTTTAATAAAAAGTATCCTATGTTACTTCTAATACCTCCAAGAATATGTGTACAAAGTTCCATGATGATCGGTTGATTAAATCGATCGATCGGTGAAAGCGTAACAAACAAACTTACATTCACATTTATAATATTAGTAGGAATTGTATATGGATTAGGATATACGGTATCAAATGATGTATTAAACCTTTTTTTCTTTATTTTTTTTTACTGCTGAATATAGACAATTTCAATGAAGAAATAATAAATGAAAAAAAAATAATAAATTTATTATTTCTTTTTCCCTCAGATATAGTTATAATGTTAATAATTTGTAAGCTATAAATAATTAAGACATTGCCGTGTTAAATAAAAAAAAACAAATACCGGGTTCACAGCATGAGAGTGGCAGTACAGCGGGTGCAGTCCGGCGGCGACCGCCGCGGCGTACAGACGTGCCGGCGCGAGCAGGCAACTCGGCCCAGCTTCACCTATACCTCGCACTAGCTGTCGCTGTACACCCACTGTGTGGAGTATTGTCGCTTCTGATGTGTTGAGCCATGTGCAATCTGTGGGATAATTTATGAAATATATTATATTTGTTATGAGGTTTGGGCTTTTCTGGTTTTTTTTATAATAATAATTCTAAACTTGCATATTTTTTTTTGTAGTAAGTAAATAATAGAAGTAAATAGTAGTAGTAAGTAGTAAGTAGTAGTAAATAGTAGTAAATAATAGTAATTAATAGTAGTAATAAAAATGTTCTCTTAAACTAAATACAGTGAATTTGAGTATAAAGTGTCCAACAATTAAAGCAAGTACTCTTGCATACTCAGAATCAGTATATATAAATAAAAAAAGTCAGTCCAGCCAAATCAGAGATTAGCCGGAACAAACAGACAGACACAAAATTTTTGAAAATTGATTTTTTGATGTATACCTACTGTATATACTCTCATATGCATATTTTAGTAAAAAGCTGTTAATTTGAAATTAAAAACAAACTTCAATTTTACTTATACATTCTGATAAATATGCTCGGGCTTACCCTAAGCTATAAAAAAAATCTATTACTCACTATATTGCAAGGAATTAGGGTAAAAATGTTCTTCTAATCTAGTAGCATGTGAATATGGAGACACAGATGTCGGGTCCAAGCGGATATCCAAAGTCAAACATGTGCCACTACTAACTTCTGGACATCGAGACACACTCATAAAGGCATTGTTTTCCAAATTATATGTTGCTGGAAAAAAATTAAACATATTTATTTATACTATACTAGCTGATACCCGCGACTTCGTCCGCGTTGCTTGAAATATTAACAAAGTTTTCCGCATGGCGCTACGCCGCTTGCCCCACTACTCCGCGAGAAGGAAACATACATACTGCATCACTGAACACGCAGTACATATACAAATCGTTTTTTCTTGAAACTTTAATAAATTTTTATTAAATGAAGATATCGCAATCTTTTTTTATATAAGGGCCAAGTGTCTAAGAAAAAAAACTTAGAAAGTTTCATTTAAATCTATCCAGTACTTTTTCCGTGATGCGCGCACAACTGCAGACCTCTATCATTTTATTTATATAGATTATTAGGTTATATAAAAACAAATGAAATTAATTAAATAAAAAAAAAAAAAATTGACTTTAACCTTTTCTATTTAAACAGTAAAAAAATAATCATTTGGAGTCTGTAGAAGTTACAGTTTGGAAACATAAATTTAACATTCTCACACCCACCCCCGCAATCCCTATTGGAAATAGAATTTCGTAAAATCCTATTTGAGATGATTTCTGCATGACAAATAAAAGATTACTACCAAATTTAAAGTTACAGTTTGGAAATAGAAACTTCACATTTTAACACCCACTACCGCAATCTTTTTCGGCGGTGGATTGTTGTAAAATCCGCTCTTAAATCATTTCTGCATCACATATAGACGACTCTAGCTAAATTTGGAGTCTGTAGGAGCTACGGTTTAAAAATGAAAATTTTCATTGTTAAACCACCCCAGCAACCCCCTGTGGGGTGAGCTACCGTAAAATTCGTTCATAGACTATTTCTACATCTCTTACAGAAGATTCCTACCAAATTTGGAATTTATAGGAGCTATAGTTTAAAAACGGGAATTGTTCATTGTTAACGCCCCCGCAATCCCCTTTGGGGGATGAATTTCTTAAAATCCGTTTTTAGTTGACCTCTACATAACGAAAGTAATATTCCTACCAACTTTCACATTTCTAAGTCCTATAGTTCCCGAGATTTCGTGATGAGTAACTATAGAAATTGGAATACTTCGATTATCATCGAAATTTTTAACGTTTTAGCAGACTTTTTTTTAAATTTTCTTACATATAAACATTCTCCTGACAATTCTGAAGACAACAAAAAAAAATTAACCCAATCGGTCCAGCCGTTCTCAAGTGATACTCGATCATAGATACGGCATTTTATTTTTATCAAAAAATAAGAGTGGGTGTGCAGGGGTGCGTGGGAGTTGGTGGGTGGATGCGTGGAAGTTTGTAAGTAGATTCTTAGCTGAATGTAAAAGAACATTATCCGTTTAGTAAACTCCGTTGAAATCCATGAAAACAAAAGAATCAAGAGAAAACGCTTGTCTTTTGTTTTTATTAGCGGGATAAATGTTCTTAAAAGTAAAACAGCAATAAAAAATGAAGGAACATTAGAATTCGAAAAATAAATAGCTATAAACCATCTAGGAAAAATTTCGCATCGAATGGTGGTAGTTTCATGTCGATACGATCAGTGGTTTAGGCGTGATTGAGCATCAAACGAACACCATTTTCATTATATATATATATTTTTATCAAAAAATAAGAGTGGGTGTGCAGGGGTGCGTGGGAGTTGGTGGGTGGATGCGTGGAAGTTTGTAAGTAGATTCTTAGCTGAATGTAAAAGAACATTATCCGTTTAGTAAACTCCGTTGAAATCCATGAAAACAAAAGAATCAAGAGAAAACGCTTGTCTTTTGTTTTTATTAGCGGGATAAATGTTCTTAAAAGTAAAACAGCAATAAAAAATGAAGGAACATTAGAATTCGAAAAATAAATAGCTATAAACCATCTAGGAAAAATTTCGCATCGAATGGTGGTAGTTTCATGTCGATACGATCAGTGGTTTAGGCGTGATTGAGCCTCAAACGAACACCATTTTCATTATATATATATAGATTAGGTTTGATTTAGACAAATTATAGCTTCGGTATTTGTGTCAAAAAATACTTAAGTATTTTATTTTTATTTTATTACACCTCAATAACTCTTATAGCAATATTAAAATCAAAACTACCCATGCATACAAATTTGAGAAAAAATTCTGATAAGTAAAATATAAGATTATTATTAAACCAAAAGGTAGACTAAGTTCAAAGTAATTGAAATATTAATTGAAATATTATTTAAAATATTATTTAAAATAATGTACTCACATGGCATCTGGTCTTTATACCACTGGTCGAGATCAAAAAGTAGCATTCCATGTTGTGTTGGCAAGTTGGGGTTGCTTCCCCAGCTCTCCCATATTAGTTGGCATAAATTTAGCATAGCTATAAGTAAAGGTAAAGAAAAAAAATTACATTTTAGTAATACACTGTGGAAATATATATTTTTTACTACTCTTATTAATATTAAAAGATTAATGATAAATTTTCAAATGTATTTGTAGTGTCTGTACGCTATGCTAACTGTACATGTATGTATATGTAAATTGTATAGCTTATGCTTTTATGCAATAAATATAGCCCCCTAAATATTACAACAAAATTTTTCAAGACTACAAAAATTAAATTAAAGGCTCTTTCAGAGTTGGTTTAATGGTTGGTAATCCATTTTAGTTAAATTTGTTTATTTTACCCACTCTTCAGTGGGTAAAATCTGTTAATATTAGTACAAACATTTTAACTGGTTTAGGTTTTACTTAAATATCAAATGAACAAAACCACAGTAAAAGCATAAACTTAATAGAATGCAATGCATATTTAAGGATGCAGAGCAAATTTTGGTTTAAATATATTACTAATGCCACTTGCACTATTGTCAGTCAACTTACTATCTTCACCTTCCTCTCCGAGGGTAGAACTGATAGAGTAAGTATGACAAGAAATACATCTGCCTCCAATCAGTTGTGCATCTTCCATTGCACTTAACTCTATTTGGAATCTTATTGTTGCCATTGAAAATTTCTGCAAATAAAATTTTATTTTTGTAAAACAAAGTATATTTTATTTCTTGTTTAGTTTATATGGAACAAACTGATAATAGTTAAACAACGTGTAATACACTCATAAAATTAAAAAAAATACATATTATGTGTATTATATAATTATGACCAGAAAAGTTGGGATAAATTCAAAATATTACTAAGAGTACCTGATAAAGATATTTTGTTTCTGTCAACATCCTCTTTCCTTGATAAGTTAAAGAATACATCACAGCCAATGGAAATTCTTCCTCTTCAAACCTATCTATTACTGAGAAAACTACCCACAAATAGCAAAATGCTCTTGGATCATCACAGGGCTCCTGGAATTAATTAATGTATAAAAATTTACATAAACTTTAGTGTATAATAACATTATTTTAAAAAATTATTTGTAACTGTAACTTGTTGTCATAATTTACCTGAAAACCAAAATGAGTAACTGGCAAGCACTCCACATTAACTTGAGATGTGAACTCTAATTCCAAATTCAACAGATTCCATATTTGAAATGCTCCAAAATTAAAGCCAACTGCCAAACTACCCAACTGAGGTATGTATTGTGCTACAGTTACTCTGATAAGACTTGGCTTAGATTTCATGCGGAGTGTTCCATCAGGATTTTGAAAAATATACTGGCCATCATGAAAAGAATCTTGATTTAGTAGAATAGCCAAGTGATCATCATTTTCCACGGCCAAGTCTCTTTGACTTTCAATTTTGTGTATAGCTTTAAAAGGCAGAAAAATCAGATTTGCTACATTATTTTCACCCCGCACTAAATGTTCATAGCCCTGTGATACATCCTTTAATGCTGAAACAAACATTAATAAAGTATTGACAATATTGGTATAATGTCAGAATATAATATAGATACTGTTAGGCATTTATTTTATGTAAGTAATAAGGATATTTACTAACCTTGTAATAAAATGGCTCTGTTAAGATCAAAGACAAGGACTTCACCTCGTCGGGTTCCAGCCATAACTAATCCATCGAAACACATAAGAGGTCCATTGGGCAAGGCATCACACACTGCGAGTTCTGTGACCACAACATTGGTCTGTATACATCGAAGAAGTTGAGATCCATTGATATGGAAAACATTTATCAGACTTGTTGTATCATCACACTCTAAGCTGATGAGTAGTTGCTGTGAATTATCTGTCAGTGGTGTTGGTAGTTCTACAACACTTGTGACTGTTATACGACTGCTGTAAACAATATAAAATCAAATTTTAGCTTTAGCCAGAAATTGAAATTTTTTATGATATGTCGCAAATCATTTTCGAAATACCTTATACTACTTCCAAATGTTCGCGCAGCAATTTTTAGCCCACTTCTTAAATCAACAACACAGAATTTAGGCCCAAGAGCAAGCCATCCATATTTAGTATCTCGAAGAATCCCTCCAAGAGGAGTTTTATCTGCAAAACCACATGTATGAGATTGAATTATTTTTATTATTTGCCACATTTGTGTTTGCATCTTCTGTCATGACTCTTACCTGAAAATTCTTCGGTTGGTTGTAAATAACTAAATACAGCCGGAGAAAGACTTGTTGTTTTAAGGATGGAAAAGACACTTTCTTGTAATTTTTGCATAATTGTAAAATGTTTGTATATTACAAATTCATCAAATATTAACGGCTTATTTGTTTTCGGAAAGGTTATGATACATTATGATTTATTATTTTATCTAGCTAAGTAATAACGTTTGTGGAATTTATAAAAAGAAGCAACAATTAAACTTATAGTCTACATTAAGGTAAATTATATTTAGAGATTAGATCTTTGTATAGCTGTTTTTATCACACAAATCCGGTAAGCGCGGAATATATTTAATTTTGACTTTACTATTTGACATTGACGTTGATCGTTGTCTTTATTGTCTATGATAAACAACCATATCGATTTGTAATTTTATAACCGATACGGTTGTGATGCATAAGAGGGATGTAAGTATTTTCCTCAACATATTCCTATTTCCTGCACATAAAATCATTTGTTTTATAGAGTTGAAGAGTATAAGTGATAGATATTCGTACAAACCGACAATAGTCGGGCGAATAATATTTTATTTATTCATCGGATCATCGGAGGAATAGGCACTTCGTAAATAGTTTGTACTACCCGCAAATGTATTTTTATTTTTATATAAGTATTTATAAGTATTAGGTGCCCGTTTATAATGTTACTTACGTAAATGTTTCTCAGTAAATGGATTGTATTCTTTCAGAAATAAATGAATCTTAAACTGTAACTTTAAAGCGTAGCCCAGTGAAGAAATTTCTTATATATTATAGCTCTCTATTAATAATTTATGATTATATTTCAGATAAAAATTACTTTTAAGCACGATTTTTTGTTTCTCTAGAGTCTAGAATTAAGAATGTAACGTATCAATCTGCGCAATCAGAGAGAGATTTCATATTACCTTGGTACTTACCTATTTGTGTTGATGATATACAGTAGTTAGGGTGATTGATGAATATTATATTATTTTGTTTGTGTCATAATAATTATTCGTATATTATTAAATTGTGTAGTAATTCAATTATGTTATAGGTATTCATTTCCAAAAATAATATAGGCATATTAAAATTATATTTAGTTGAATAAATACTATATGGTTATGTTGTACTTAATGTCTTTATTTTCATAATGATAATGAAACGTACACTATTACAGGTATACTTAGATATTTACATGATTTTTATATTGTTCAATTTTTACGTAGCAACTTATAGCTAAAATTTGGGACACAATGTACTTAATAATGTAAGAACAATGTAAGAGGTAATATAAAAACAGTTACCAAAAATTAGATATACTTGAATTACGTTTTCATATATTCAAATTGTACTATGTTTAGCACTATAATATTATTTATTTTAATTACTCAATACACCAAATACATAAAGTAAATTTACTTATAATTTTGTAATACAAATAAAATATTTCTATCAGTTCCTTAGATGGAAATGTCAGAGTATTATAATTTTTGTTTCCCAATAATATAACAGTTATACAAAAAATATTTTAATTACATTGACATCTTACAGGTATACTATAATTATTATTCATAGTCTTGAGACGACTACAAAAAAAGGAGAATTTTATCCAAGTTTTTTAAATTTGAGTGTTGTGATATGTTTTTAATTAAAGACACGCATAATGTTCGCTTTTTAACCGACTTCAAAAAAGGAAGAGGTTATATGTATCGTTGTTAAAGATTGGATTATATTAATAATTGTATTATTTTTTCAATAGATTACAATTCAAATTAGTAATAAGTTTTTTGTCATTTAAACTGGATTTAAAGACGGACTTCAAAAAAGTTGGGTTTACTGTAAAATTAATTGTAGAATATAAAGACTACAGTAAGTAAAAGATATTTGACTTTTACAAGAACAGTCAAAATTATTTGAAATTGGATTTCTCCGCAAGTCCACGTGATTGTCACGTCAACAAAAAGCAAATTGTACTGAGAATCTTACACAACTCACAAGTCAATTGAGCCAATACAACGAGAAGAAATAAAAAGTAAAAACACAATCACTCATAAACTTTCACATAATATAAGAGTGATAAGTATGCTGTAATTTAAATATAACTTAATTGAGCAATTTTAATTATTTTTCATTCGTGTCACTGAAACATTTACAACATTTCTATTGGTTTCTTTCGAATGTGGACTTATTTTAATTTGTCCTTGAACTATATTTAACATTGACGTATAAGGGCTGTCTATGGGCTGAATATTTTCGATATTATTATTTTTAAGGGAATTATTCCGACTATTTACATTTTCATAAACAGAATTTTTCATTGAAACGTATACTTGAGAGTTATCTGTAGATTCATTTAGGTCTTTTTGACCTGGACTAAAACCATTTTGTGTTATAACGGGATTGGATTTTGAAGAACTAGGGTTCTCATTTTCAGAGATAATATCATTTGGGCTTGTGCTTTCAAGTGAACTATTTCTCGTTACGTGAAGACTATTAGATCTTGAAGAATGTCCTGCAGAATGAAGCGTCGACGTACTTCCTTTCATACTTTCTAACTCTTTAGAGAAAACTTCTTCACTTTTTTGAAATCTTTGTACGTGAGAAGAAACTGGTGTTGTATTCTGAAGAGATATAGCACTTTGCGATCTTGATCTTGAATTATTAGAAGTTCTATCTGATTGCAAAGTATGCTTGCTGTCCGCTTTATACATTACATTTTTATTTGAAGTTTCCATCGAGCCGTAAGCACTGTCCTTGGTAGAACTCCGGTAAGGTGATTCATCTTTAACCCCATATTTTCTTACTACGTTTGCTGGTGCAACTGGTTCTATATTTTGAACATCGTAAGAAAGAGGATTTCTGTTATTCGACCGATTGACACCTTCAATGGTTTCTCCAGTTCTTGGGTTGATATGTTTTTCCGTATCATAACGAAGAGTAACTCTATGACTCTCATCGATTGGATGTGGTCTTGATCTATCTTCTAATTCTACATCACTGTCATCATAAGCACTAGGTTCATGAGCACTCTCTTCCTAAAAAGATAAAAAACATAATGAAAAATAAGACTGCAACAAATTTATCTAATTCGGATAGTCTATTACAAATTGTATTTATATGTAACATGAATTTACGTTTCTCTTTGTCTAGTTACGCTAAAATATGCTTTGAGAATTACATTGCACTAACTATATGTGACGCAAATAAAATGGTGGAACATAATTAACTTATTTTTTGTTTACAAAACACATTCTCAAAGGTATCAGTTATTATATAGGTAAGAATATTAATTACCTCTTCATCTGCTTCTTCTATAACACTATTTTGAATCCATTCACGAATTCTCTGTTTTTTTGCATGACGATCTACTGTAGTCTCTATACCATTCTCTCTAAAGTGTTTTAATAATGTATTCTTTTCATTAGGATCACTATGAAAACTATACATTGATGGACAAAGTTCATCTATATCTCCACCCGCTGAAAATATATTGTAAAAGGCTATTTAAATCCAAAAATATCTTAATAATAACACTATAAATATACACACATAAAAAATAAATAAATAGTCTGTTTAAAACATCAACATATGCTTTTTATTAAATCTATTTAGAAGAAAAAACTCAATTTTTAACATATTTGTGTGTCTAAATGTCCGTCTATTTCTTTTCTTTAATTGGCAGATAGCTGATGTTTAAGGAGTAACTTGGCTACTTTTATTTTAGATAATTATGGTTCTGCTTTCAAATCAAAAAAGTTTTGAGCAAACAAAGAGACGAAGCCGAAGCGAGAGTATATAATGAAACAATAAAATAACAAAACTTTATAATTTCGACGTCTACAAACGTCTAAATTTTAAAAAAGCGAAAATTCGTATAAAATAGTTTGGTTAGATATGTACACACCTATTCGATCTGTATATCCTTTCGCCATCCACCTGTCATCGACGTATCTAGATAATTCGGCAAAATTTGAAGCTCTTTTTTCTATTCTTGGCTCCACAAACTTTTTGAACATTTTTTGGGCCTTTGAAGAAACCATTTTCCACAGTTTTGGTTGCCTTTTTAGTGGATTAGCACTACTATACCAGTTGTAATAGCTTGAAAAATACAAACAGAATATAAGTAAAATCATATCCACACTGTATAATATGTTTTTGTTGATCAAGTTTTGTAAACTTAACAAAAAAATAAGAAGAACTCGAATAACGTATGGCTAAAAAGTTTAGTTTTAAAGGAATTTTATATTGAAAGTAAAATATTTATTCATACCTTAAGTACCTAGGATCATCAAAAGCTGCTTTTTGCCAAGGCAAACAGCCCGTAAGACAAATAAATATAACTATGCCGAACTGCCATACATCATGGCTTATAAGTGCTCTGAAAAATAAACATTTGCTTTAATAAAACTTCTTATATGTAGAGATCCATACACAAAGAGTAAAACGGGACACTAATACTAAGATTCCGCTGTCCGTCCGTCCGTCTGTCACCAGGCTTTATCTCATGAACCGTGATATGTGATAGTTAGACAGTTAACATTTTCAAATATGATGTATGTCTGTTACTGCTATAACAAAATTTGAAAAACAGAATAAAATAAACATTTAAGGGGGCTTCCATACATCATATGATTTTTTTGCCATTTTTATAGATGATTGTACGAAACCTTCGTGCGTGTCCGAGTTCGACTCGCATTTGGCCGGTTTTAAAGTACATATATTCATGTATGTAATGGTTTTCTACGTTCTATATTTTAAGCTAACATTGAATTCTTTGTTTTACTAAATAAAGTTATATTATACTATCAAATTATATGTGGATATACAAACACTGCATTACTTGTAGGTACTATCCACAGAAAGACGCAACACTTCGGGTGGAGAATATGGCAACCATTCATTTCTTCTTCTAACTACAGATTGTGACTTTCTAGTCTCTCCAAAATCACATAGCTTTATTCTTGAAAAATCTGATTTAAATATCAAAATATTATCTAGTTTAACATCACGATGTACTAAATCTCTTTGGTGTAGATGCTCTAACGCCGCTGCTAACTGTTTTGCCACTCTTTTTGTGTGTATTTCACCTATACCCGTATCAAGCATATTAGATGTTAGGTCACCTGAAAATAGATTTTTTTTAGATTTATTTAAAAAGTAACATTTAATGTTTTGACATAAATTACTCAAAGTATAATGCCGACTTTATAACATAGAGGTGTTTTAATTCAATTATATATATTTGTGTTTGAACCACATAACTAATGCTTTGTACACACATACATAATTATGATTTTATACATTATACAATCCTGATCAACTAAATGTATAATATTTGTTCTGTATAAACAATAAAATAATCTGTTCTAAGAATGGAAAATTTTTTTGATTAAATTCTAAATCAGCATAAATTATCATATTTTAATAATCTCTATAAATAAAAATTATGATATATATATAAAAATTTTCAAAATTTATAATAAAAACAGAAAAACATGCATAGAAGTAAAGGAACTAATGTGCACATTCATTTTATCTTGGCGTGTTTCCAGCGATTAATGTACACAATAGTACAGATGGTAAATTTATTACAGCTATATAAGTGCTTTGGACGTTAAAATTTTGTAGTTAATGAGAATAATATTTACCTAGCGGTGCATATTCCTGACAAAATACATAGAAACCAGCAGTTTCAAAAGCAACATCAAATGTTGTGACTATATTCTTATGTGCGCTTAAATGTAAACCATAATGGAATTCTCTATAAAAATCACGTATTGATACGTAAGGTTTTGGTAAAGCTTTAAGTACAATTTCGGTATCAGATGCTCTATGTTCTACTAAAAGTATTTTCCCAAACCATCCTTCACCAACTATTTGTAAAATGTCGAATTCTTCAACCAAGCATACCTAAGAAGAAAATTTAATTAAAATTAAAATATTAGCCCATTTAATTCACGGCCTATATCACAATCAGAAACAAATTTATATTGAAAGTAAATCTTACTTTTTCTAATTCAAATTCCCTAATTTTATGTATGGTACCTGTAAGGGCTCTTCGTGTGCCGTTATTCATCTTTTGTCTAGTCTATTAGGCATTCTTTATCTGAAAAAAAGTTAATTTTGACCTAATAACCTCAAATCTCAGGTGTCTATTATATCTTAAATGAAAGATCCAATAGGAGTCGAATGAATCTAACGTCGTTCCCATTTCATAAGAAATTGTTGAGTGAATGATCTTGGCAAAATGCCAAGGTATGATGTCTACTCCAGGACCAGACAGCTGTCCTGACGTCACAGTGACGTCTCCTATCTTTATACCTGATTGCTTTACAGCTTAAGTTTAAATTGCTTTTAGTTAAGATAACTTTAATCAAACATTTATAATTACACGGACAAAGTTTATAAGCTCTCAGGATGTACATTATAGGGTCCATATTTCTAAAGTAGGAGTAAAGTCTTTTGATCAGATAAATAAATATAAGTATACCTGGTACTTATAAACATATTTCATCATTTTACTTAATAATTTATTATAAGTATGTTAAGAATAAATTTAACATATTCTCAAATTAATTCGAATTTATCGAACTATAGATGCATAAGCAGATAAAGTGGACGAGAGTTTAAAAAAAATTGTCTCGATAAAATTTGATATCCAAATTTATAAACAAAACTAAACATGTGGCATGTTCAGAAATTTTAGCGTATATTTTTTTTCATGACGCATGACTTGTATATAATTTTTTTTTATGAATTAAGAACTTTCACAAAAGTTTAATTTAATACTAGTAACTGCAAATTTAAATAGTTAAAAGAAGTAAAGTTGAAAAGTAACACAAAATTAGCGCAAATGTAAAATTGTTTCGTTTAAGAATTGTGGCATTGGTGTTTTTGCGGAATATTGTTGATTCTAAGAATAGGTCAAACATTCTTTATAATTTATAAGTTACAGGATGATCTAATGTGTATTATAGATGTGTATTTTTTATTTGCTTGATTCTTAACATACAATTCGAATAATAAATAATTTCGATATGAAAATCTTTGCTACTAATTATAATATTTGACTTCTTATACTAAATGCTATCTGCATTTACTGAAATTATTATAAGGTTTATAGTTATGAAATATAATATTCATTATATATACACAGACTGATCGAATAAAAACTAAATTAACAAATACAAAAGGGCAAATCCCTACATATTATAAGTTCACTATACACTTGGACGTAATCCAGCACTACCACATTTATGTCACATCGTGGTAAAATTAATAAATATATCACCGTTTACTTTCACTCATCCGTCACTACAATTGATTTTTTGTTAAAATAGAACTGTTGTATTTTAGGAATTGCGGGTAGGTCGACCGGCGCTTATGTCTCAACTGGCAGCGCGCACGCAGCGACACCCGGCCGGCTATTTTCGTGCTACATATACAAGTAAAATTATTTTACAACTATAACATAACGATCAACGACCCGGCAATTTTTGATCTTATTTCCTTAAAAACACTAAAACAACACTTATATATACTCCTATTATATATCCTAGCTCCTGCCCTGCTTTCCCTCAGTGGATCGTATTTTTGTATTATATATATTAATATCTCAAACTAAATGATATGTTAATGATAAAATGTAATGTTTCTTAAGTAGCTAACTCTATTGTTTTTGTATAATAAGAATTAATAGATAAAATGAAAGTTTAAGTACCGTTCATCAATTTCTCTTCCTACCCCTCTCCTTCTACAAGGTAATGCAAATGTATCTCCTTAATCGTAAGTATGTGTAATAAGAGAGTTATAAAACGTTTCTATTTTATTTTTAGATTGAGCAAGTTTAGTCTAGACCTTTATTTGGCAATACTCCAGTTCATGTACTTTTAATTAAAATTACTTAAATAATAATTTTAATCATTTTACCATCAAATTCTCTATAAGTTGGACTCTTGCAAGTTGCAACCACTCAAATTCTATTTGCCTTATTATATTTCTTTACAATTTCTTTACTACATTGTGAAACTAGAAATAACATAGATTTTTCTCAAGTTTCATGAAACCCGTGTCAAAATCCGATGCGCACTTTGCTTTAACGTAATAACAAATAACGTGAATATCTAACGATTATGCTATGCAATAATTAAATATATAACATATTTTGTTATATACATACTTGACTTTTAGAAAATAGTTTACTTACAAATAAAAATAGTTAAAAATAATTAAAATAGTTTACAATTCCTACAACACTGAGATATAAATATAAAATAATATAAAAATAAGAAATTCAACACACCACAAATACGATATTCTAACATATGTAATAAAATATAATCAAAATTTTAAGACACTTTAAGAATTAATGAAATCTAGCGTTTTATGATATATGTACTAGCATTTCCCGCAACTTCGCACGCGTTCTAAAGACCGGAAACCAATTTCTTTCTTAATCGCGCGGTATGATACCTCGCAGAACTAACGCCCACCCTTCCCGTTTTTGCAAAAATTTTTATTGATGCTCCGCTCCTATTGGTCATAGGCCATAGCTTGATGTAGTATAGCCTTCCTCGATATATGGACTATCCGACACAAAAAGAATTATTCAAATCGACCCAGTAGTTCCTGAGATTAGCGCGTTCAACCAAACAAACAATCAAACAAACTCTTCTGCTTTATAATATTAGTATAGATATAGATTACATATATATAACTTAATTTAAAAAAATACCATATTATATACTATTTCTATTGAAATTATTTTTATATATTAAGAGTAATCTCCTCGAAACGAGCATGTGCACATTACGGTTTGTTTGTCTATTGTTATTACTTTTCAATATAGGAATATATGGTATTCTATCATTGATGTTTTCTTTAATATTTTCTCTATACTCTTTTAGTTACCTCGTCCTTATTTAGAAAGTATCCTCTATTACAGAGATCACGTGCATATAATATATGCACGTGATCTCATTTCATTACTACATCTTATAAAACAAAGTCTTGTTTGTCTGTCTGTTCGCGATGAACTCAAAAACTACAGCACAGATTTTCATGCTGTTTTCACCAATGGAAAGAGAGGTTCTTGAGGAAGGTTTAAGTATATAATTGTCAAGTTTTTGTATAAATTTACTAGAGGAACCCACGGCTTCGCTCGTGCTATATCTGGGGACGAACCTGAGCGAAGTGTATACTTGATTTATATTTTATGCTTACGCTCATCTATTCAGGATTGTAATTCCCAACTTCGTCGGCTTACAACAGCTGTCCTTGTAGTTTTAAGTGCCTAAGCATTTGCCAAATAAAAATATAAGATTTTAAAAAAGTACATATATAGGCAAATAGGCAAAGAAAATATATAGTAGGTACATTCAATAATTTAATTCTATATATAATTTAGGAATTTGAAAACGATTATTGAGAGAATCGAAATGATATATTGTCTATGTCCGGATGATCATTGAAATCGATACATTTTTATTATCTATTTCATAAATAGGTACATAAGTATATTAAAAAATAAACTAATAATATTGCAAAACTATTTAGAATTTACAAAATTAACTTTTATATCATACACCAAAGATATTTAATAAATATCATATTAATAAAGCTTCAAATTTTTTTTTTAATTTATCCCCAATAGGGAAAGGCAAAGGGCTATAGTCCATACAGCCCAGTCTAAATTTGAAGGATTAAGTACGCTTGCATTATGTGGGATAAAAAAGAGAGAATATTATTCTATCTTAGTTGCACTGCAACCCCGTCCATCGCCACGTCCCGGTCGTAATTTTAAACTATTGTCACGACCTAACCTAACGTACTCCCGATGATAAACCTTATTCCTAGACCGTGGTAAAGGCAGTCATTTTCAATTCAATTCTCTTATTAATGGCTTCAAAGCGTGCCAGTTGAGCACAAATTATTTCGCCTATTATAGTATAATATTACTTTTCTCTATGAATGGGGCAGTCATTTTGCCGAGTGGTGAGTGGTGACATAAGAATGAAAGCTGTGAGCTGTCAGCTGACACTTGTGACTTGACAGTTGTTGTTTATTATTTTGTAGTGTTTTTGTTCATTCAATACATAATTAAATTTTATTAATTTTAACAAAACAATAACAATTAGGTAATTGTAAATAACTGGACGAGGCAATACAAATTTCTATTTAGAACTTCAAGTTAAATATGTAAAGGTAATATTTCTGTTGAGTTTATTTTAAGGTTAATTTCTGTTATATTATTTCAATTTAATAATTGTAATGTTAAGAAGTCATTGATAATTACAGAAATCATTTTTAGAATCTATTTTCTAATGATTGTAATTAAAATGTGGTGACAGTGGCAACTGTTATTATTTTTCTGATTTCTTAAGTTGGTTTTATATCTACTTCATCCATTATCTTACTTATTACTTATGTATCTGGTATTTTGTTTATAATTCATATGCAATGAGTTTTATTAATAGATAAATATTTTAGTTTTATTAATAGTTTTATTAAGAGTAATTATTAATAGATTTAGTTAAAATTTTAACTATTTACTATGTATAGTAACATCATTAGCAGAAAATTTTAACCCTATATTGTTACCAGTTTTTGTATCACGCATAATAAGACCAAATCATTTAATTCCATTGTTTTAAGTACTTTTTATTATATTATTAGTTATTATATCATCTTCCCAAATTAGCATAAAAAAAAAACATAATCAGTGATACTGATATATTGATAGAATCTTAATATTCAAATTTACACTTAAAGTAATATGTTCATACATATATAGACATGGACTTTGTTTTATAATATGTAGTGATAGAATTGATATACATCATCATCATCATAATCATCATCACCCTTTTTTAACGTCCCACTGCTGGGCACAAGCCTCCCTCAATATGAGGGGTATCAAGCCATAGTCCACCATGTTGGCCTAGTGTGTGTTGGCGGACTTCACATGTCTTTTGAAAACCTGCTAGGTTTTCTCAGACATCCAGGTTTCCTCACGATGTTTTCCTTGACCGTAACACAAGTGGCAAACATGATATAAATGATCCGTACATGATAATATCAGAGGTGTGAGACCAGGATTTGAATCCGCATCACTCGGTTATCCAAGCAAGCATGTTACCGCTGTGCTACCACTATCATAGAATTGATATTTACAGTAATATATTTCAAAAGGCCCTGTTTACCTATGATATTAATAACTCTTTTTGTTCTATGACCCGAGAGCAGTGGGTATAACAAATCATAATAAAGTCAAGAACATATTTTTCTAATCATACATATTTTCTTTTTTTAATAACTGATACGAATTTTAATGAATATTATTAAACTTTTTCGTAATTATGTTCATTTTTCAAAATTGTCCACAAATGAAAGCTTTGTGCTGTGTATTAACAGATGTCGCTGTTAATTTACGTAACTGTATAGGCATCAACCTTGGTTTATTGAAACAGTTAAACTCACTACCTTAACTCCGAAACTCAAGCAACAGGCGATTCCTGTTACATAGAGCTAATCTGATATGATTAGAAGCATTGGGTAACTTTCCGTTTCTCGTAGAAATATTTTTTCATATATAATATAGTATGAATTAATAAACGATTTTTTTACTATAAACATTAAAGACTATTTTATTATAAGTACTTTATTTCGCCATTTAAAATCAATGATAATAAATTGTTTTTATTCGACTACATCGGTAGTTAGTATGCTATTAGCACTAAATTCCAGAGTTGAGCGACAATAAAGCTAAGACAATAAGACAAGCCTTCACTACATAGGTGTGCGATAAATAATTATATTATATACTAGCGACCCTCGCCTCGATCGGGTTCGTCCCTACGTTCAACGTCAGCGAAACCACGAGTTATGTTAATTAAAATAAATCTTTTTGAAGTCGGTTAAGTAAAGTAGCCTAAGTTACGCCGTATAACTTTAGCTATCTGCGAGTGAAAGTCCCGTCAAAATCGGTGCAGCCGTTTCACAGATTAGCCGGAACAGACAGACAGACAAAAATTTTAAAATAGGTTGCTAGTATCGTATATACTTTATGCATTTAGTTAAAAGCTGTTAATTTGAAATTAAAAACAGATACTCCAATTTTATTTATATGTATAGATGTATAGATTGAATTTGCTACCTACCCTCTCTTAACTCGGGTGCGTCCATAAGTACGTTTCAAATAGTTATTACGAGTGTAAAGAAATGACTTATTCTATTTCAGATTTTTCTGTAAACATTTTAAAGTTTTCTATAAAATTTGTTTAAATGTATCTTTTAAGTTTAAAAAAGTTAAATTTTAAATGATAACCAGTTATTTTACTTTAGTAATTTTAACCCGAGTAATAGATTGTCACAAAATTTAGTTAAAATTCGTTCGGTTCAGTACTTTATGCATGAAACGCACACATCGATTTCGCTAAGTTATTGTTTTATTATAATTTATATGTATAGATAATTATTGTAATTTTAAAAATAAAAGATATTGCGTGTAACGTATGCTTTATATCAACAAACATCTAATGTATCTGCCCTTTTTACATCCCACTGCTGGGCACAGGCCTCTGGCCTCCCTTAGTACGAAGGGAATATAGTCCGTCACGCTGGCCTAGTGCGTGTTGGCGGACTTCACATGTCTTTCGAAAATTTGCTAGGTTTTCTCTGACATGCAGGTTTCCTCACGATGTTTTCCTTCACTGTAAGACATGTGGTGATCATGATAGAAAAGATTTGCACATGAAAATATCAGAGGTGCGACGAATTTGAACCCACATCACTCGTTTATCCACGCGAGTGCGTTACCCCTGGGCTACCACTGTCTTTCATCTAATGTAATTAAGAATTATTATTAGTGTAATAAATCTTTTTTGAAGTCAAAATGTTTGGTATGTAATAATGTATGCATCTATATTCTATTCTATAATCTATTATACTTGAGCGAAATCAGCTCTGGTTTTACGATTATATTAATAAAGATAATTTATTATTAACTGTCAGTGGAAAGGTTTTATTTTTTTATAGCTTTTCACTAGCATGTCTTAGGTGAAAGTAATGTGTATGCGGTTTAAAATTGCATCCTTGTTTTTATAGAGCCGACGCAAAGGACTTCGTTACACTTTAATACCGCCTACAATTTATTTACGTATAAGACCAGCTTCATCTTTCATGAAAGAGGGCTAGTGATATTTTGTATTTTTCATTAGAAAATATATCATTATAGTGAAGACATTATAATATATTTATATTATAATTATATACCTACTACAAAAAATAATTTAATAATAAATTTTTATAACAATTTTAAAAAATCCTTCGTAACATTTTTACTTCTAAGTATAATGCGTGACAACGCGATGCTCCAAGTACGTGACGTGCTATGCGTAATTTAAGGTTCTGTAGTTTCCCTTTTCCCTTTTCCTGGTTGTTACTAAGACTAAGAAGACGGCTTTTAATTTTTCATATCAACACGCACTTAACACGACAGCGAGACATGAAACTTTGATGATAGCTAGCTAGCCAGGTCGAAGGATACCTACTTTTTACAGTCGGAAATTATATCTCATCTTTCTTGACGACACGCTCGGCGCAGTTTGTAGTGACTCTGCTTTCTTGCACTAGCGGTCGCGGGTTCGAATTCCGCTGGGGGCTTTCTTTTGTTAAACTCGGATGTTTGTACTCTAGTCATGGATGTATATACCCGTAACACAAGCTTCGTAGCTTACCACGGAACTAGATGGCGGTGTGTGTAATAATGTCCCAACATATTTATTTATTTATCTCTGAGAAATCTATACTAACTATTAAAACTTATGTACCTTGTGGATTTTATTTATAAAATAAGAAGACTTGCCTGGTATAGTAGTATTATTTCTTATAGGTTTTCTTCTGCATCCCGATTAAGCGTACGCCCACGCGGACAACTGTCATCGTGGTCATATTATCGTCATTGCTATGTGGTAAGTTGATATAAGAAAACTATGTACTCATAGGTACCATGGATACTGATATTTTTTAACAGATATTAGTAAATCGATACTAATATATTGCATGTTTTTTTTAATATAAGTTTAATTTCATATCTACAAGTTGAAGTCTAGTTGCTCTTTGAACTACGCAATTGTATGATATAGGTACTTTTATATGAACTATAGTAATGAATTCTCTTAACAACTCAATTAAAAAGTATTTGATTTCGAACTAGAAATTGTTAGAAAAGGTCACAGAATTCTACTTTATAATAATTAAATTATAATTATTCAGCCTATATTCTATAGATAACAAGCGACTCACCCTCACTTTGCTCGGGCTCGCTTTTGACAAATTATAAAGTAAAGCTTTGGAGAACCACTCTATCCGTTGGTGAAAACAGCATGAAAATCGGTGCAGTAGTTTATGATTTTATCGCAAACAGACAGACAAACACGGCGGAGGACTGTTTTATAATATTATGTAGTGATTACATCCAGTGATGCTATATATATACGTATGTTCTATGAATAAAACTGTATTAATTATGTATTATATGAATTTCATTATATGGGAATATTTTAATCCCATTTTTATCTGCACGAGTTATACCTACTTTTAAAATAAAAAGGATTTCCGGTTCACAAAGACACTGACTGTAGAGTCACAGAGTGTAGATGCATTTACATTTCCAATGAGTAATGACATTTAAGTAACAATATCATCGGACGTTATTCCAATAACTGCTTTTATATTCCGTGGCATATGCGTGTTTATTGATTACCTATACGAAAATAGGTATTTGCCCAGAACTTTCTTTATTAAGCTGCACCTAAATATAACGAAATAGAAACCCTGTCACTAATACCAGTAATAGTAAGTAGTAGTCTACGAGTGTGAAAGAAAAATTAAATTAAAACAGACAGACAGACAGACAGACAAATATTAACGTTTGGAAAAAATTAAAAATCTATATTTTTTTTCAAATGTTAATATTTGTCTGTCCATTTTTTTTGTGATGCCATCACAGATAGATATACAGAAAAAAAAACTAAAAACTATTATAGATTTGGGCTATGTATACATCTTTAACCAATCTTTCATCCTTTTTATTCTGAAATATACATTAAGAAGGGAATTGGTATAAAGAAAAACAGATCTACAGAATTTATACTATCATAAAGTCTATTACTAAATATTTACATATTATATCGGGTGAGACCCGGTTTATATGATTTATAGAGTAGGGTGTTGAAATTACAGCTATTAGAGAGCTATTGCATATGCAATGCCTTGAAAATGTCAGTATGAAAGGTGAAGAGCTAGGGCTAAGTAATGCAATCTAGAGTTTATTGTTTCTACTTCACAACATACCTACTTGATAATTCATTTAGAACTCTTCATTCTCTTTGTAGGTATTATTATATATTGCGGTAGCCTGTAGTTGAAAACAAAACCTGTTAATAAGCTCTATTATTAGACTAGACAAGAAAAAGCTTAGAGAAGCGTATTAGAAAAACAGCTTAAAAAGCTTATATTAAAAAAATCTCCGAATCAAATGGTAATCTTGACAAGGTTTTCTTTCATTACTAGAAAGATTTCAAAAGGAGTAACGTGTGCTTTTCGCTCGTTTTTAATAATAAGCAGGTATATAGGTTTGTTAAGTAGAAGTAGTTTTTAATACACATTGTATCGTTAACAGTTCATCTATTAAACTGAGCACACTAATAAACTTAAATAGGTAAGCCTAATTAATTCACTGCTCTTTCACCGTTAGTTAATCTGCCGTTTGACGGTAAAAGTTGCCAATTAAAGGGCTAAAGATAAGTAAGAAGAATGTAAAGTGAGCAGCTTCCTTGTTCTACTGTACACTATTGTTAGTTTACTTCTCGTAAATGATTAAGGATTTTAACATTTACAACACATTTAACAATTAATGTATTGATTTTTGTCCAGAAAATATTAATTGCGCAGGTAAATAACATAAATCTGTACTGACAGACAGAGCGAAACTCAATTAGGTACTTTCCGTTTTCAGCACTTTGTTATTTTTATAGTTAACAAAGCATGTGTATATAAATACCTAAAATATTTCAGGATATAAGTTAAAAAAATGATGAGTTGTAGGTACTAGAAAAGCTAACATGTACCTTTCGATTAAACGATTCAGAAAAATCTTAAAATATTTAAGAATAATCAATTGTAATAAATTATTTTGGCACGCCTTAAATCAAATTTTATACTTTTTTCGCTGAAGTAAAAAGCACTAAAGGTACGAAATACATAATTGTAATATAAATTTATCTCACACATGATAGCTTTATTACTGAAATTCGCGGAATAAAGTTTTTGGCTCGTTTCCACTCGACTATCATTAGCAATAGATATTTAAAATGTTTAGTATCGTAGCGTAGTGATAATATATATAACTGGCTTTTGCCGCGGCTTCGCTCGCATTCTAAAGGCTGAAAATCAAAAGAAATATTTGTCACCCGTCCTTGCAATATTTTTCTCCCGTTTTTGCTACATTTTTCATTGATGCTCCGCTCCTATTGATCGTAGCGTGATGTAATGTAGCCTTCCTCGATGAACGGACTATCCAACACAAAAAGATTTTTTAATTCGGACCAGTAGTCCCTGAGATTAGCACGTTCAACCAAACAAACAAACTCTTCAGCGTTATAATATTAGTATATTAGGTACCTACCAACGCGACACGGCAGAATACTTTCTAAATATCGAATAGCGTGTTTTATTGCTAACTTTATTACGTACTCATTAGTCATTATATAAGAGCATTTTTGCACACTAAGTATTTTATAATATTATATATCTAATCTTTAAAAACATTATTATAAGTTCCTATCTGATAAAGTTGTAGAAAAAACAACAATTTTACAAAAAAATTATTACGTATTAACGCACTTGTTTGTACTCCATTATCATCTAATTTTAGTTTCCCTCAAACTTCAACATACTAGTATGAATTAATTCCACATACTCGTATGTATATAAAATATGAAATACTTATGTTAAAGAAGCTGTTTAACCTCGTGTTGTTCAGCGGAGGTCCACAGTAGGTTACAAATATTTCTATCGTTGCAAAGCTCAATTACCAAAGGCGAGATACGGTCAGCAGTTTATATGGAAAGCAGCAAACAATCCATCGTGTCCCGTACTCTCGAGCCCGTTAGATGCACGGCCCGGTACTACGACGATTTAATTAAAGTATTGTGCGCTCGCCGACATTAACGTGTTTCAATACGTACGGTTAAGGTGACGCTATTTCGATTTACATATAAAAATACCTGGTGAATGATGCAAGAGTCAATTGAAGTGTGTTAGGTATTCTTTATATTCCCTATTAAGTACAACTTGTAACAACAATTAAAAGTGCACTTTGCGTGCTACTAAATTTCTCAAAAATAAGATACTTTTCCGGATAAAATTAACCTACATGTTTAACTTCTGATAGCTTTTACTATACTAAATATTATCAAAATCTGTTCAATGGTTATCTCGTAATGCGGTAATAGACAGACAAAAATTCAATAAATTATAAATTCGGCCTCTGTGTCGTAATAGTCGATAATAATGTAATACATATGTACTCGTAGATGTTATATTAATTGCCGTAAAAATTTTTGATTGATTTTTGAACATTAGATGTTGAAATATTTGTCTCAAAGCAATCAAAATTGTCATTTTTTGTTAATATTATATTACAAGGAAGTCGCTAGAAATATTTTAGATGCAACTCGGTAAAAACTAATCAACCGCCTTCGCTTTAATAGTAAACTCTCGATAAGGTATTATGCGCCATTATTATGCAGAGCTCTAAGGTTTCGGGAACGCAAGCTCTCGTCAATTAAGGTATCGCACAAACTCATCTTCCGTAAGCTGCACTAAACCTAAACCTATACGGCACAATGGAATAATGAGACATTGGACAAACCTCGCCTAGATTGTTCTCCGCCAGATGAAATGTCTACACGTGGCCTCTAATGGATTTTAATGGCTACTTTGATTGGACGATTGGTTTCCAGACTTGGTAAGTTCTGCAGTTTATGGGGTATCGCCATTTTTAGTATGTCTTTTCGTCTAGTCGCGTTGTCTTAAGTCGAATCGCTTGTGAAAGTTAGTATAGTAATTGTATTCTCAATTCAAGATAATAAATTATTTCGAAACGTTAAAATTTAAAATACATTATTAATCAATCAGTTGGTATCGATAATCGAAAGCAATATTTAACCTGCATAAATGGAAGTGTTTCCAGGCAACATTGCCTTAGACTTTTATTTTATCTATTAACAGTAAATAAATCCATTAAAGAGCTAGTAAAACATTATACTATCGACGTATATGTGCTTTCTTGCTGAAGAGAAAATCGAATGTAATCTGCAATTAATTGAACATCGGCGATAAAATTCTTCATTGCACCACCTCAGGTCTTCGCACGTACTAACTTGTTTCTGAATGTTGTGGGAAATTTGCTAATGAGCTACATAATTAAAGGGCTGTTGAAGAAAATTGTGAACTAAACGACCCACATTAACCGAGAAAGTGGATAGACATTACACATATTAATGTAATTTGATTATCATCCACGGAACATTATAGCACATAGTTTTACTACATTGTTATATTATAAGAATATAACAATAAATATCCATCACAGCACACTTTATGTTGAATTCAGTAAAATCAGAAACTTGACTGAACAACTAATTTACATACAATGTATGTATATTTAAAAACCGTGAAAATTTAACGACTGATTTTTTTATTGACATTCTTATTTCATTTCTGAAAACAATTTAGAATAACACTTTATTTCGATTTGTTTAATTTAAAATAAAAATCACAACTTATACAAGTATATTGGATAAGTTGTGATTTTTATTTACTAATACACTAACATATATTAAAATATACTAATATATATTAGTAGTCGGTAACATTTATGGTGGCAATCAATTGAAGGCGGCGCGCAGTACAGTCAATTATATACCTACTATACCCTAAGCCTATACCTTACTTGTGATTGATAGTCATGTTATATTTACTTACCTATAAATAAAAAATGATAAGTATAAGATTGGGATATTTCGAAAATAGTTTCTACAAGTTTTTTAACCACTAATGTTCATTTAGATATAATATTTATGTTTGCATAATAATTAAGGTTCTTAAAGAAAGTATCTTGAATATTGTATTACATTCATATTTTAATTCGATGTACGCGTTATGTGATATAGTTTATACTAGTACAGTTCGCGTCATGTAAAAAGAACGCTGGAAGAAAGTGGTGGGGGGTGTGTTTGCGCATCGGTACATTCGCATACGAAATTTCTAAGCCTATTCTTTTATTTTTGAACTAGCCTTTCGCTCACGATGTATATTGATTATTGGTACGTACATTGAAAAATATATTAGATAAAATGTCATTAAATAGAATTTTATTAATTAATAAAATATGTTTGATTAAGTGTATAATGTTTAATCTACTTACAAAAAATTAAATTATTTCGTTTAATATATATTTTTTAATTAATAACTGCATTATTATCAGAATCTCTCTTTATAAAACAATATACGTCAAAAATATTTTTCACTATTTCTTATATAAAATCTTTTCATAATTAATACCTTTTGTGTGCGCGATGGTATTTTAAACTGACAAACCAATAGCGAGCCGAAAAGCATGCGACGCGTGCCTCTACGTCCCGCGCCCCCCCTCTTACCACCAAATTGGCCGATAAATCGCCTCTGCGCAACTTGACAGCCAGCGTTCTTTTTATATGACGCGAATTATACCTACTTAGTTTCATTATCTTAAAGTAAATTAAGTAAATAGATTATCTTCTATGCTTAACATATATTTCTTGTATTCAGCCCTTGTTTTAACCCACTGCTAGGCACGGGCCTACCTTCAATGAGGGTCCCCCTCATTCATCATGGCCTCAGGCCATTGGATATTCCACCACGCTGGCCTAGTGCGGACTGGTGGACACCCATTCAAGTATAATTTATATTAAATTTATTTAAATCTATTATATAATTTCAATATGACATATTGAAATATGACATAGTGTTCTTTTATTGGAAATGTTACTTATTCCCATTATATACAAATACAACATACCTTTGTAAATTAAACATTGCTTCCATTTTAAATTAATATGTTTATTTAATGAGCGCAAAGTTGATAAAAATCCTGAAAACATTATATTTACTATTCTGATAGTGAAAAGTTATATTGGCTCGGCATACTACAGACTATCTAAGATGTCGTTATAATAGGCACTTACATCTTCATTCTGCTTATGATTCTTAGAAAACTATGGACTGGTAGAAAGTCTGTAGTGTGCGCGTGATGTAAAGGAATGCTTGCTTACCGCTCCCTCCGTGTTCTCACGAGTCGCTGCTTGTTCGACTGTCTCCAGACGACACGGATTTTAATCGCAACACTGTCATTGCTGATTTATCTCCTGATGGGCGCTTTACTAAGATTTACCGTTTCTAATATACCTACCTATTTACCAATCATTTAGTAATTATTAAATCTAACGTTTTTTTATTAATGTTTTCAATAATTTATTATTTAAGTTTATTGGCGTAGCTTTGTATAATTGCTGATGGCTGTAAGTATGACTGGAGATTGTGTGGTCCTAAGTTCAAGTACCGGGTGGGGAAAAATAGATAAAAAGATAAATTGTAATACAATATTGTTACCAAATATTTTTTTGAAAAGCGCAACTGTTGAGTTTCTCGCCGGTTCTTCTCAGCAGAACAGCTTTCCGAGCCGGTGGTAGTTTACTCACAGACTTACAGACTGACTTTTAATTTTGATAATGTAAAAATGACGATTCAAAAGAGCTTGTAAAAGTCTATTTGAATAAAGAATATTTCGATTTGATTTTTGATTTGATTGACCGGCGTTTAAAGAACCATTTTTAACTAGTTATTAAATAATTGACGTCCTTTATCTTTAATTATTTACGACACTGTCCAGCCGTTTCAGAGATTAGCCGGAATAAACGGACTGACAGACAAAAATTATAAAAATATTTTTTTATGTAAGTACCGTATATATAATACTTTCATATGCATTTAGTGGAAAAGTGGTAAATGAAATTAAAAACAGACACATTTTATTTATGTGTTTGTGGATTTCGATTTCACTAAAAGGGCTAGTCTAGAGCATTAAATGGGAAGTAAGTAAATACTGTGGAGATTGCCCATCGCTTACCAGGTTCCCACGTGCTATAAGAGGCCACGCCTCTACCAGGCCTATCATGTCGGCCTGTCAGGAAAACAATTGTAAAGACAATGTTGTTATTGTTATAAAATAGGTAAATATAGCTTATAATTTAAAGCCGTAGCTTTATAGCAGTTAGAATAAAGGTTTTCACGTTTTATATCACACGTTGCTTGGTTAACCTTTCTTCAAACAACGCCCTCGATTATGACTGATGACTAGCAACTCACCCTTGCTCCGCTCGCGTTCTTCCCTAGGTATATTTTAATGGTTGATATGAATCTCTCAGGCATTAGATATTTAATTGCAATAAAACGTATCCTAAATGTTGACCGAGACAACCAGCTGTCATCATATTAGACTGACAAACAAACAAATTTTTAAAACTATAGTTTCGGTCTCAGTGTCGATGACTATTTCAAATGAGATTCCCTAAAACAGATTTAAATTATACTTTTTCCACTTAACTAATCTTTACTTGCTCTATTTATAATCCATATTTGGAAATATTCAACTTAAAGACAAATAATAACTTTTAAATAGAAATTGTTCGCTGTTATTCACAATCAAATTCGATTCAATTCTCTTGTTAATGGCTTCAAAGCGTGCCAGTTGAGCACAGATTATTTTTTTTTTATGGTAAAAAGGGGGCAAACGGGCAGGAGGCTCACCTGATGGGAAGTGATCACCTCCGCCCATGGACATCTGCAAGCCTGAAGCCAGGCTTGCAGATGCGTTGCCGGCCTTTCAGGATAGGGAGGGATGGAGGATGTCACGTAGAATGGAGAAGACACGAATTCACAATCAAAAAAAAATGTTCAAGTTTTCTATCGGCAAAGCTTTAATGCCAAAGTCTAAATGTATTTTATAATAATTTCCAATGCCATGATTTTACTCGATTGTCAGTAACGATCAAGTCGTCCATATATGTCATTACTGATAGTACGTTGTTAAAAGCCCGCGGGTGTGTTCCTTAATCCATCAAATTACAAGCCGGCCATCATCTTAATATCCCCCGCCCCTCGAGCTTTCAATAAACCAGTACCGCATTGATAGAGCGTAATTATAGTACGAATGCGCCTGCGCTCGCAGCGAATTTGTACGGTAATACCAGTATGTATTATCGGGATTGTTTAGATTTCGTTGATAGGAACGTCTTCATGTTTGTTATTTCCTTTGATTGCTGAAATTATTGACCCATACTGTATTGCGGTTTGATTTTCAGATACATGTTGATATTTTTTATTTAAATCACAGTTTTCACGCTTAGAGCTAAGCTTTTGGTAGCAGTTAAAATATTCATTGAATTTACTAAATGATTTTGTTTAACATATATTCAAAACTAGCGGAACCCGCGGCTACGCTCGCGCTAAATCGCTAGTATATTATAACCCACGTAGTTGCCGTTCCCGTGGGATTACAGGGATAAAAAGTAGCCTATGTCCTTTCTGAAGGTCTTCTCTATCTGTGTATTAAATTTCATCGAATTCGGTTCAGCGGTTTAGGCGTGAAAGCGTAACAGACAGACAGACAGAGTTACTTTCGCATTTATAATATTAGTTAGGATTTTAATGTAGTAACAACACTGTGCTGTGGAATTCAACAAAAACTTGTAGGTATACAGCTGCATTTCAATGATATGGTCATTTACATACAAAGTTACTTTTGAGAATTTACATGGAAATGTTAATTATGTAAATAGATTCGATATCCTTCCACTGACTTTGACGATGCAAAGGAAATATGTCATAAAAAATTCTAAACTACCTGTTTGTGGTTGATACATTTACATAAATAATGTTTAATTTAGAGAAATGTGTATGGGTGTTTATAAATTAATGTAAAACGTATTCTTTGTAACAACCTGACCCTGTTTAAGTATATTATACTTTACCTAAATTTTTATTTATAAATATTATGCTAATCTCAAACTCTTGCGTGCGTTTAAACGGTTAGTATAGAGGTACTATAATATAATTTTTTTATCTGAATGTTTTCGTTATCGCGTCAAAT
Organism: Boloria selene; assembly: GCA_905231865.2. Taxonomy (NCBI): domain Eukaryota; kingdom Metazoa; phylum Arthropoda; class Insecta; order Lepidoptera; family Nymphalidae; genus Boloria; species Boloria selene. The sequence continues at coordinate 3,626,231 of HG993145.1, forward strand.
CAAATCGAGTGATTATTTTTTATTAAAGAGATATCTTAAGTGTTAGATAAACAAATTTCAAAGAAACATTTACACACCCATGTTTCATAGAAAATTAAAATTATTGTCCAATCAGTTGTTCCAGATAAGATATTATGGTTTCTGAAATTCTCAGGAGCCTCGGGTGTCCACGGTTAGCTCGTGTGACCAAGCCTCTGGCAAATTCTAATGTGAATATTTAAGTATATTTAGACCTACGAGTACAATACAAAGACATACTCGTAGACATATAATTCACTCCATGCATACTTATAATAAAGTTCAAACTGAGCCGAGTCGTTCATTAAGAATTTTTTGGAAAATTTTATTACAATAGTCATTCTTATCTTGTACCTATTACCGATAAATAAGCCGAATATATGGTTTTATAATATGCCTGTATGTCTGTATGTCTGTAAAAGAGTTACAAAATAATTTGATTTGATTTGGTTATCCGCGTCAACATAGGTATAGGATATTTTACTGTGGGCAAGTATCGCATCACCGAGGAAAGTATACTAACGTATGAACCCGAGCGGTGCGAGGGTGAGTCGTTAGTATGTACCATGTACCTACTAAATAATCAAACTTAACTAATACATTATGAAGGATAACCGAAAGACCTTCTCTTAATTTCATTAAGAACGTGCAAATAAACTAACGTTAGCATTCAGATATTTAGTTACATAGCGTTGTATAAAACTATAATTTTCAATGTGCAACACTAGCATGCTCATATATTCGCCACCGGGTATCTTATTACTGAATATCTTCTGCAGTATTACTGGCACTATTTATTAGATTGAGTCGTGAGACCGCGCGCAGTAGCCGGGATAAAATAAATAAATAGAATATTCTCGTAACAGGCCAATAAAGTAACGGTGTTTGCTTACGAATAGACTAGCTGTTGGCTCCGGATGTGAATGATTATGATGTCGAACATTTGGTGGTGTATATTAAGAATGCAGTATAGGCGATTAGAAAAATATCTTGTTTTTCATCCCTTATAATTTTAACAGGATTTTTTTAATTCTGTTTTTAGTGAAACTTTATTACATAAGCGATAATTTATATTATACAAGCAAAAGCTTAGTCATAATAATAGATTTAATAAGAACAAAAAATTCCAGTCTAATAAAATATGTCTTTTTGAATTTGACACCCCTATTAAAGATAACGCCACATTATTTTATCGCATATGTTATGAATAAATTATCCACTAGTTACTTTATCAAGTGCTTTTTATCATTTTCATAATTTTAACCAAGTAAAATAATGTTTATTTTCTTACTAATAACTAGTAGGTAACTCACACTCCTTTGCTCGGCTTCGTTTCATAGCTACGTTTTGACGGGTAGCATATAGGTTTCCCAAAGATGTGATAGGTATATTCCTGTAGGCTGTAGTATAGTATAGTAAAAATATTAAAGCATCTATGTCTACCTAAATAACCGGCTATGGTCATACCGGATTTGATTCAGTTTCTGTTTCTATAATATGAATGTCTTAATAAGGCTTTCCAAAAATATGTCATGTACAGTATGTATAGACTAAGTACATTTTACATACAAATTTTAATAACTCTTTATAATTACTCTACAGTTAATATCAAATCAAATCAAAATATTTTATTCAGCATAAAAATTATTACAACTTCGTACTGAACGTCATGAGTCTACCACCAGTTCGGAAAGAAGAAACCTATAATGGTCATTGTTCAAAATTAGGCAAAAAATAAAGGCTGCAATTCAAATAATGTCAGTGTTACAGTTTTGCGTTGTGTCTACAACATAAGTCGTTGGTTCCATAGTCATTTTAAAAAGAAAATATTTTATCGTACAGTACTGTACATAAACTATGCTTATACCTAATATATAATTTCGCGATACACACACCGAAGGTTTAGTTTTGCTGCGCGCTTTCGCGTTGCTTAGCCTTTAACTACATCCTGCGTCTCCTTTTGCAATACGACTATATCTCATTAAAGCCGTTTAATATAACGGACTTAAATAGCATGTTATCCTGTGGCTGAAAATATTATAAGAAGTGTTCAAATGTTTATAAAATACCTTATCATTATAGGTTTTATTAATGATCATTCGGAAAAAGCCTTTTCTCTACCACAGTATGCTTTCACTTGTAGCTTTAATGAAATAATAAGACTTCTATGAGCTATAACGTTATGAAAATGAAACTTGCGAAGAAAATGGCGTAACATCTTCAGCGATAAGTACTTTTTGCATAAGTTGGTTATTATAAAAGCTTATATTAGAAGCTCTTTAAGAAGTAATTATATAATAACTACATATCACATACATACATCAGTAATATTCCCGTTTGTTTGCCAATACATTGACGATTGATTAAATTGCATTTGCAACTGCGCGGGCGCATATCATAATACCGGGTTTATTGCTCTATTACGTTATTATAATTTATAGCTTACATATTGTATGTACAATTTGAATATAATATAATTCTTTATAATGCAATCTATCTGCAATATGTCTGGAAGAATATTGCTTTTATGGTGTTACAGTCACTACATAGTATAAAACAAAGTCGCTTCCCACTGTCTGTCTGTCCCTATGTATGCTTAGATCTTTAAAACTACGCAACGGATGTTAATGCGGTTTTTTTAATAGATAGAGTGAATCAAGAGAAAGCTTTATATGTACATATAATACACTAGAGGAACCCGCGGCTTCGCTCGCGCTAAATCTAGTAGTGTATAATAAGGAAATTTAAATATTGAGGCAACGGATATATTTAGTAGTAGGGAGTAGTCCTTACTTTTCATAAATTAGGAACTAATTATATTATAACATTGTTATTTTATCTATTTATAGGTATAATAAAATTCTAACCGAGTCGAATAATGTATAGACATTACATGATTTTGGAAAATCTTAATGAAATAAAACCACTGGACTTGGTAAAATTAGGTATGCCGTATGATAATACTAGTTATAAATATAGTAATCCGAGTCAACGTATAAGATATGAGTCTCTTAGAAAATAATAATTTAATTACTTTGTACTAAGTGCATGAACACTTTGTATCAGAATTAAAATAAGACCGGCCAACTGTCGTAAATTGTAAGCCGATCGCACTCGAGCATCCCCTCTTAAATATTGTAGTTTCTTGCATAAATCGTTGCGCTTATAAAATACTTTATGGTGCCAACAAATAGTGTCTGCTTATGTCAGAGCTTTTCTATTTAATCTTTACTTACATCCTCTCAGTGTTCACTCTTCAGTAATATGTAAATTATTCAACTGCTAACTAACTTCCTAAACAAATATTTAATTTTCATTAAATAAAAATATATATGTTTAAAAACGTGATTTACACGAGTAATTAGAAAACTGCAGTCTAACATTCAACGAAGACTTAAAAGCGAGTATAACGGAAATTACGTATATTTTTTATATACCGGCATGAAAAAGTTCACCTGTTTCCGTTAAAATCAAGACAATCCATGGTTTTATAATAGCGTAATAAAAGACAACATTATTTCTCAATTATTATTTAATATTATTTATTAACATAAGGAAGAATAAATTACTATAATTTTAAATTCTAAGTTATTACTAGAAATTGAAGCTAATTTTAAATGAATGTATATTTATAAATATGTTAAACGAACGACGGTTAGTTTAGCTGTGTAGAGGTTTATCGATGTCAATAATAGTTTTAGTGCACTCGTGTCATTGTTCGTGTGTATTAGCATAAAGATTAGTTGTAAATTGCTTCCTCTTGCATGGCTATTACATTGTTTAAACGGCTCGTGATACAATTTAATGTTTTATATTATTAATGTTTGATCTTAAAATACTTTTTATTTTTCTTTAATCTATTGATGATTTTTAATTAAAAAAACATTAAATTATGATTAATATATAAATACTTTATCAATCAATTAATATAGGTAATATAATAGTAAGAAACTACAAGCCAATACCTAAAATCTTAATAAATCAAAGTACTAACTACTAACACACTTTAACGTTGTAATATTATTAAGATATGTATGTTATATAATAATTTAATTATGAATATACTATTCGTAAGAATTCCATAGTTAACAAGAAACGTTTATAGTTTCGCTATAACCGTCAGTCTGTCTGCTGCTTAGCTCAGAGGCTCGAAGTATTAAATATAGAAAAAAATTTTCGATACCTCTAGTCTACCAAGTGTTATTACTTTACTATAAGCCGCTGAAACCGTAAACGTAAAATTTTCATAGTATGAAAAATCAAAAAGCTCTTCGACTAATTACCATGTATTACATACCATTACATGAACTTAATTAATTTATTTCTTATGAGAGGAATAATCGTTCTTTTAAAATGTTTTACGTACAAGTCGCTTCTTTTTTGCCTCTGAAGTGAACTTATTAAAAAGGAGAGAAATATTTAAGAATAAACCATGTTATATTAAAACTAAACTTACTTATATAAGTATCAAATGTATGAGGTGATGAGAATAAAAATTATCATAGTAAAATACAACAAATACAACGATTTCGCAACTATACAGATGTATTATAATAAATTTTCTGAAATAGTCGCTGCACCTGCTTGAATAAATTATGATGTGTTCGGGATGTGTTTTGCATATCTGCGTTTTCAAAGTTATTCTCTAAGAATACTGCACTGAGCAGATTTATGTAATTAATACTTTATCTTTTAGATAGGTTTGACTTAACATACGGCTTTGCCATTAAGTACTTTAAGAATATCGAATGTTTTCTCCTACTAATATTAATATATTACATAGGCATATGTTTTTGTCTTAGGCTGAAAAAGTTATAAGATATTGATCCGTGTATTACTGGTATTGTTATACTTGAATTTTATATCATGTCATCTTTTCTTATTATTATTCTTATGAATCTTATACTTATAACATCCTAATTTTCTTATCTCATCTTTAACGTATTTTTATCTGAATACAAATTTAATTAAATTAGCCCTTAGAAAATATTTAATTTATGCATTTACAACTGTAACTACGAGTATATTTTATTTACGCAATTCTAGTGTAACTAAATGTCATTTCACTTGTCAAAAGGATGCCAATAAGCTCAACACATCAGTAATTAGAATATTAAATATGTACAATTGATTTTTGTTGCAAATTATGAATATCTTATTATGATTTGATTTAAAAATCAGTTTTACATCGCTACCAATTCAAGTAGCGCTCATATTGCTTTGACATCGCACTGACATCTCAATGTGTACGTGGCAGTAACTCCCGATGTTCAACAGTTCGATCGTGCCGCACGCCTGCATAATGTGCTCACCGAAGACCTATTTTTTGCTAGTGAATTTTAAGCTGAACACGTCTATGGAAGTCGGAATATCTTGCGCCTGAGCTAGTTAGAGCATCTACTACGGATTACTCTTTATTTAGTGAATTTTTCGGTTGTTTCATTTTGTATGTCAAGTAAATATGTCAATTCTCACTATGGCAAATTATTTTAGAGACTCAAAACAAAATTTTATCCTGTATCTAATGGTGAAAAGTAGAGCTTCATGGGAAAGTTATTAGTACATAATATTATTCATCACGTCATATATGCAGGGTAAAGTGTGGATTACAAAAAGTACCTTAATATTTTTTTATGTCTCAATTATCCCTATTAATATTATAAAACAAAAGAAGTCTTTGTTTGTATGTTTGTTTTTTTATCTGATTTAATTGGGAAATCGTGAAAGCGGGTTATTGGCAGAGGAAAATAAACACATAGTAGCGGTTCAGTATGTAACGGTAGCCGTGGATACTATAATCGTTTGATGTGGTTTTGTTTTAGAAATTGAGAGGTTGGCGAGTCGTGACATTTGTGAGCTTCTTTCTCGATCTTAGCTTGTAGGACCTTTATGTGTTTTAGGAGAGCAGCTCGGCTTCCGTATTGTCTCGTTTAATGCTAGCATTGATTGTGTGGTGATATGTGGAATTTATTCACCATTTGAATTTTCCGTCATAAATTCTGTTATCATAAACGTGTGTCTCTTCTGAATATGAATATGGTTTCATGTTTTGTTATTATTATAATACTAGTGACTCAGCCTCACCTCGTATACTCACCTAGGTATCCTTTAGTGTAGGTTTTTTACCGACTTTGTTTTTTTATTTATTTTTTAGTATTAAAATCTTCCGTGGACTTTAAGGAACATACAAAACAATAAATTAGCAGAATTGGTCCAGCCATTCTTGAGTTATGCGCTTAACAACATTCATTTTTTAATTATTTATATAGACTAGCGAATCGCCATCGCTCCGCTGGGGTTCACCCTTAAGTAGGTACGTTAGTATATTTTTATCAGAAAACATATATTTTCCCGCAGTAAGAATATCCTAAATGATGATTCGGAAAACCAACTTTCATTTCCAGTGATTATCTTGTTATGCGTTTGCAGACAGTCCAATACACATATAATATTTATAAAAAATATTGATTCGGCCTCTCAATCGATAATAAAGACTATTTCAATAGGATTTTCTTATATACAGGTGTTAATATTTAAATGCATGCATGAGTTTAAATATCGATATCGAAATAATATCACCAGATATTTATAAGCGGATTTGCTTAAAGGCTTAAACAAACATCGCCTCACAAATGGTTTATATTCAGTTGCTTCATTATTTATTTCTACTATGCCAGATGCAAGAATCGAATATTGTTTATTTGTTGCCTTCGAACTTTACGTTCGATTCTACTCCGCCCGTCGGACACACCTCCTATATCTAACATTTTATCTTCTATCCGCGATATTATGGACTGCATCAGAGGGTATGGTGGACCTTGCTCATACTTAATGGTTCACCCTTACTAACATTTACAAAAAACCGTCGAGTATGTGTTATATGATATTAACAATATTAAGATGCAATTTGATTTTCTTTAATTTACTTATGTTTGTTTTAAACCGGAAAGGGTTTTACGTAAAGAATGATCAAGTTATATGGTATTTATTATATACGAGTACATTATGCGCAACAAAGGAGGTCATGAGTTCGATTTTTTTCGGTCTGGTATAAGGAAATTGGTACATTTATTTTATTATGGACTCAGCATACCTCTGTAAGTGTAAATAATGTTTGAATACTGATTTAGTGATTTCATGATACATTGAACATAGATTATATGAGAAGTAAAGACTTAATGATCAGATAAAATTAATTATACATGGTTTTATGTCACACCACTCTGAGTTAAATTTTCAATTTACATGACTTGGTACACTCCAATTAAACTTGATAACTGGCTTTATTGAATACCATTTCTAATATAATTGCTACAAATCGTATCGCAGATGCTATTAAGATTATGAAAGATTTATTTCTTAGATAGTAACAGATTTGTGTTTATTGTTAACTGATAAAATGATAGAGTAATATTTATTGAAGTTCCTGTTTCTTAGATATGCTATTGCGATTAATATTTTTGCCTAAACGTACATACCATTATATTTTTTAAATTATGATGATGATGATGAATCAGATAAACAAGTTAATAAATAAAATAACAACAAAAAGTGAATATATTCTTATTAGAATATAATTAAATTCTAAAAAAGTGTCGAATATTCAATATTTTTTGTAAAATCTTCTCTCTGGAATCTATAGTTTTTAAAATTTTGGTTGCTTGTGTTGGGAACGTATCACGATAAAACCACTGAAAAGATTTGATGAAATAAGAGAGAGAGAAATGAGGTACGATAATAGCTCGGGCTTAACGGTCTATGATACGGAGAAAAATTCCTCATCTCTACAGTAATGGCGCGAGGGTGAGTCGTTATAATATAAACGTACAAGTAACAACCCATATTTGTCGTAAACAAATTAAGTCCCGACCTTTTCAAGCAAGTTACCTGACTACGTTGTTATATAAATTGATTAAGTCAAATTATCATATAAGCATACCGAGAAGATTAAATAATTTATGCTCTCCATGAAATTACTTGTTAACACCTTGTAAATTATTTGCGAACAAGTCTTGCAAAGTTCGCTTTGAGTGGTAATACTAAATATTAATAATAATTAATGACTTTAATTAATTCTTTGGTAATCCGCTTACAAACAACTGTTTTAAGAGCTTCTTAACTTAGAGTTATTAGGCTAATAAATTTATTGGTCAGTGGGAAATATTTGTAATGTTGTTCTATTTCGTTGCTCGTTTTCGTTCTATGAAATATTAAATACTCGTAGCTTGAAAATTATAAATACATCTTAAGGTTCGATTTTGATTACTTAGTAGCATCTTTGTTTTAACTTTAATCTTGTGGTGTCTTATAATGCTCCTTATTTATATCTACAATAATATTATAGAGAAGGAGGAAGGATCAAATCTATTTTTTTTAACTAAAATAAAGCTACATTTAAATATTACTGCAAACTTTAATTGAAGTTGCGAAAAAATCGGCCTTTTATTGCTTATGTATGAGAGTTCTATTACTTTGAAACAAAGCAATTTTATTATTAAAATTTGAGATTTTCCGTTTAAAAGGTAGAACATTTCTTCTTCTTCTTAGGGTGCCACTTCTCTACGAAGGTTGGCGACCATCATGGCTATCTTTATCTTTGAAGTTGCAGCATGGAAGAGAGACCGAGTGCTAAGGTTAAACCATTCACGAAGGTTCTTCAGCCAGGATGTCCTTCTTCTGCCAGGTCGGCGTTTTCCCTCGATTTTCCCCTGAATTACAAGCTGAAGAATACGATATTTGTGTCCTCTCATTATGTGTACAAAATACTGCAGCTTCCTCTCCTTCACAATCCTCATTATCTCCAACTTCTTATTCATCCGACGCAGAACCTCAACATTTGTTATTCTCATAGTCCAGGATATTCGGAGCATACGTCTGTATACCCACATCTCAAATGCTTCGAGTTTTGAACATAATGTCGAGGTTAAGGTCCAACTTTCAACCCCATAAAGTAGCACACTGAATATATAACATCGCACCATTCTCATGCGGAGTTTGAGGCCAAAACGTTTACAGCACAAAAACTTTTTTAACCTCATAAAGGCACTACGGGCTTGTTCTATACGGACTCGAACTTCCTGTTCATTACTCCATTGCTCATTTATGTAGCTTCCTAGATATTTAAATTGGTTTACGCGTTCTATTGTGTTATTCTCCAAAAATAGATTTTCGTTTGTCACTGGGGTCTTGGATACCACCATAAAATTAGTCTTTTTCGTATTTATTTTTAGTCCGTATTTGTTGCTCGCCACATTTACACGATCTAGCAACTTTTGAAGACCTACAATATCCTCCGCAATAAGAATTGTGTCATCAGCATAGCGAATATTGTTTACTACTTCCCCGTTTATCACTACACCTTCATCGGCTCCATGGAGGGATTCAGCCATGATTCTCTCGGAATATACATTAAATAATACGGGCGATAAAATACACCCCTGTCGCACGCCACGCTTAATATTAGTTTCTTTGGATAGTTGGTCTTCCACCTTAACCATTGCTTTTTGAGCCCAGTATAGATTAGTAATCACTCTAAGGTCATGTTTGTCGATACCAATATGTTCTAGAATCTCAATTAGCTGTTCATGACGTACTCTGACAAACGCCTTTTCGTAATCAATAAAGCATAAGTACACTTTTTTATTCATGTCAAGACATCTCTGAACTAGAACATTTAGGCAGTACTGTGCATCTCTGGTACCTAAGCCATTTCTGAAACCAAATTGCGTTTCTGATATATATTCTTCGCATTTATGGTAGATGCGTGTGTGCGTGTGTGTGTATAACTTTTAAAAATATCTTAAGAACATGGCTCATTAAACTAATCATTCTATGGTCTTCACAGCGCTTTGCGTTTAATCTTTTGGGTATAGTGATAAAAGTGGATTTCAACCAATCATTGGGAAAAATACCTGTTTTGTAAACCAAATTGAATAGATCTTTAAGGACTAGAGACGATCTGTAGGACATAATCTTTATAACCTCAGCATAGACATTATCAGGACCTACCGCTTTATTTATTTTTGAAGCTTTTATCGCATTTCTTACTTCTGATTCTAATATCTCTAAATATTCTTCCGGCACCTCTATATCAATAGCATTATTTCTGTTATCCGAGAAGAGTCTCTCTATATATAATTCCCATTCATTAATTTTATCTTGAATGGTGTAGATTAAGTCACCATTATCTTTAACCATTGCTACAGCTTTACGTATTTTTAAAGGTTGTATAACTTCGTTTATCTTCTTAAACATATTAAAATTGTCGTGTTTTTCTGCCAAGGATTCTATTTCTTCGCATTTTTCATGTAACCAACTTTCTTTTGCCTTTTGTATCTTTGTATTTATTTCCTTATTTAACTCTACATATCGTTTTTTATCCAACTGTTTTATTACTCTTCGCTCATTATATAACTCCAGTATTTCAGTCGTCATCCAGTTCTTTTTAATATCCACTTGAGGGTTCCTTAAATATTTTTCTTCCAGGCTTACTATCCTTTCCTTTATCTCTTTCCAATTTTGATTTATATCTTCACCATGCAAGGGTACGTCAATAAATGCATTATCCATTTCTTTAGATAAAGTCTCCTTTATAACGTCATGCTTCAGTAAACGCATATCTAATCTTTGAGGCAATGATTTCTTAACTTTTTTGAGTTTAATTCTTAAGATCCCTACTACTGGATTATGGTCTGATCCCACGTCTGCTCCCGGGTACGTTTTCACAGATGTAAAACTGTTACGAAATCTCTTATTTATCATAATGTAATCTATCTGGTTACGCACTATATGTCCCGGTTTATCCATAGGTGATTTCCATGTATACAAGCGGCGCGGTGGTAATTTAAAGAAAGTATTTGTAATCACATAGTTGTATTGTAGACAAAAGTCGACCAGGCGATCACCCCGTTCATTACTATTTCCCAGACCAAAAGACCCCACAACATCGTTCTTAGGTCTCTGTCCAACTTTGGCATTCAAGTCTCCCATAATTATAGTTATGTCATGATTTTTGGTGAGTTTCAAACCTTCAATAATGTCTGCATAAAACGAATCTATTGTATCGGAGCTTTCAGCTGTGGGCGCATATAATTGTATTATATTTAAATTAAAAGGATGGCCATTTAGTCTTAGTAGAGCCACTCTATCAGTTATAGGAATAAAATTAATAACGTGTTTTGCCATCTCTTTTGTAACAATGAACCCAACTCCATTCCAGTGGTACGTATCGTCATTGCCCAAAAAATAAATTCTATGGTTTCCCCAACTTGTTTCTCCTTTTCCCTTCCATCTCATTTCACTAATGCCTAATATATCCAGTGACATTCTTTTCATTTCTTGTATAGTGTTATGTATCTTTCCATCTTCAAACATACTTCTAACGTTCCATGTTCCTATTTTAAAAGCACACCCGGGGATTCTTAGCACCCTGTGACCATTTAAGGCCTGCCGGGGACTCAGGGCCGTTCTTTTTATTGTACTCTCCATGATGGAAATTCTTGGGAAAAATAATACGGTGGTTTCCCCTTGCCTTCCGTATCGCAGTAACATGACCGCATGTGCGCTCTTGCATATCTGGTCAGAAACCCTACTAGTGATATTCACCTCGGCCTTCTGCCAGTACTGTCTCCGCTGCTGCCCGGACCCAGGGGGGGAGCGCTTATTTAGTGGCGGCGCTTACTCGCCACGTCACAAGGGTTGTCATTAGGTCTTTGTAGTATTTTTTAAGTAAGCCTGTCCCACCAGACTCACCACTACACCCTGATAGCCCCTGTCGCTGCTTGGTTGGGGACTGCTTATTCGATATATTCGCAGCTAACCACCATATCTAGTGGCCGTTCGCTATCCACCGCCTGCGACCCCGTTGGTAGCCTGCAGCTCAGCCCCATCAAGAACATTTCTACTAAGGACATTTTTATATATACTTAGAGTCTAAAATATAATTAAACGTGCTTGAATTTTTATGTTGACTTAAGGCCTTACATACGTCGAGAATTTTCAAAAAATCTATTATTTTTGTTTACAGATTATTATTCCTTATAGTCTTAGGCGTATTTCTGTGTAAGCTAATTGTAAAAATTCCCCATAGTTCAAAAGTTATTGTAGATAATGTGACTGCCCGACGAAAGGACAAAGGTCTGAGTTGTTTGATGCAGCTAGCCTTTAGCCTCAGACCATTTTAGTGTACCTGGTCTTTTGTTGTCTTTCAATACGTGGAAGGGAGTTTATAATATTTCTAAAGAATATATTAATATTTTTGAAATTTAAGGTTAGTTCTCTCTGAAAGTTACAAGTGAACAGTTGTGTATCGTATTCGTGAATTTCGAAAATGTTGAAACGACGCAGTGTGGATCGCAAAGATAATAAAGATCACAACATTGATTGGTTATTTTACGGGAAAAGTAATCGACTTTGTGGTAAAAAGTAAATATTGTAAAAAATGCGAAATTCACCTAAAGCAAAAAGGTACGGCTGAGTATGAATCGTGGTTAGAAAACCGTCAAGAAGATTGTGCAGCGAACCACACGGGAAGCTCTGGAATAATGGAGCCAAATAGTGTTGTGGAAATGTTTTTTATTTATTTATTAAATAATAATTAATACAATAAAATTAATAAAGAATTGAATATTTACTCTTTTTCTTCACGTAACTGTAAATTTAAACTAATCAGTTGGCTCCTTAATTTAAATTATGACCAAACAGAAGACTTATTGGTATCAATAACCTAGTAATCTTTCCACACTCATTCATAATGAAATACTTGTGTATTTCACAAGTATTCAGTCAGACAGCCACTCACAAACACTTAAACAAACACACATACACACACACACACACACACACACACACACACACACACAAACACACACACATGGCACACTAATATGTATATTCGATGTCATCATATTTCATTATATAGCTTCCTTTTTTTTGTAGTTGTTATAATAATACTTAGATTTTTGTTATGTTTCCTTACTTTAGTTTAATATGTGTAAGAAATTTTGTTGTCATACATGACGCTTGCGAGGTGGGCGTTAATAACTGCGACACAGTTTTATACTAATGCAGTTATTATCGTTATGTTGTTTCTGTCATACATGTATTAAATATTAAATAAATAAAAAATAAATAAAAATAATAAGTGACGATCTGGTACTGGAAAAATGCTTGGGTGGATTTACACTAAATGTCAATGAGAGCGTTAACTCAAAAATTTGGAAGATTGCACCCAAATGTTGTCTAGGTAGTAAAAGAATAGTCGATATAGCTTCCAATATTGCTGTATGTACTTTTAATGATGAGGCAGAGGCTTTATTAAGAATTGGAAGATTGCTTGATTGATTGAATAACAACTGAATACGGGGGATAGCACTATTGTCTTGGAGAAAATGCGAACCGGCTGAAACACGCTCGAATCAACGCTACCAAAGCAACAAAAGAGGCCAGAACAATTAGTCAATTAAAAAAAAAATAAACAAAAACAATTTTTTACTGACAAGGAAGGCGTACAATATGAAGCTAGAGTGGGAGATTAGACGTAAGTTAACTAAATAAATTAAAAAAAAATCATAAAGTTCTTACTTCAGCCGCGACTTCGAGCGAAACGCGCTTGAAACTTTAAACGCGTTTCTCTCAAAACTACTTTTTCTGACACGGTCGGCATGATAATTCGTACGGTTTTTAAAATTTTTTGATGATTTTTTTTTTAAATATTCCCAATTGTTTTTTCTATAGTCTGTCGAGCCGGATTTTTAAAATTTTAATTAGAAAATTTTATAAAAACAATTAAAGTGTGACTTTTTTGACACAAACTTAACAATTTTTTTAAATTACCGTAAATTGTTTAATTTTTCAAATTTCAAAAATCCGGCTTGACAGACTATAACTACTACCTTATTTTACAAGAATTTCTTTACATTTTGCAGATCCGTCAACATTTGAGGAAGAAACACTGCCGACCACTTTTTTTAGTGCTTCGAAAAAAGTGATTTTTCATGTTGTAATTTTTGAAAAAAAATATTTAAATAATTTTTTTTAGAAACTTAACACAGTAATAAACAAAGTGTAAGAATTTTTTTATCAATTTCTATTTCTATCCCTCCTAAAAACAGTTTTTCTTTTGGTGCGTTTTCGGTACCGCTGGACGTATGTAAGGCCTTAATTCTCATATGAATAAATCTCTTGAAAAGTTCATATCTATTTTAAATAAATATTTAATATGTTTGTAATACTAGCCCTTGACAAATTATTTAGGGCGTACAGGGTGGACAGTTTGCTTTATGGGCGTCACGGCTAAACGGTTTAATATCATTAATTAATGTCGCCTCGGATTACCAGACCGTCCACTACAGTATTTTGTACACCCGCATACTAATAATTTATTTAGTTCTACAATATAAAGTTTGTTGGTTTTCAGCTTTAAAGTTATACATATGTACGTATGAGGTTAGGTAAATAAGATAAGATATTTTCTTGAACGTTGTTTCATTCAATTATTATTAGTTTACATTCCTTACAGTTTGAAAAAGCTGTTCCTTTTATCTTGTAAGTAAAATACAGTAACTAACTATTTCTCTTCGTATTTTTATGGTCATGTGTGTTGTGTAATGAGCTGCCTTTCGTGAGGACCGAACTTCCGATTACCAATGTATTAGGTGAACCTTTTTTTTGTACTATAGGTAGACGCCATCCTTTTTTGTGATAAAAAAAAATCATTAAAATATTAGTAGTTTTTATAAAAGTTTATAAAACTACCAAGTAAAATAAAAGCGATATTTTTATTAAGGAACATTTATATGGATTGTGAAAATTTCGTGTTACATGCAATTGAGACAAGAATATTGATTTGTCATTGTTATATTGATATTAATGCTAAGTAATTTGTGTTATCAATATTTATTTTATATCTAGAATCAACTATGTAATAGGTATTAGTGCTTTGCGGCAAACTGTTATTAGGATATTAGCATGTTTATATCGTTGATAATGTGTATATGTTTTCAGATTTATCTTCAATTTTTATTAATGGTCCTTCTAAGATTGATTGCAAAATCCTTATCCAATCTCATGCAAAATCTTTGGGCTCAACTTTTTAAAAGGAATTTCGTGATACCGATAGCCGGTCCAGACAAATTGGCCCCATTTGTTCCAGCTGATTGGCCTGTTCGGGGGATGTATCTCATGATTGTTTTCCGCGAACCCTTGCAAAGTTCGACGAATAAATGAAAACCTTTATGGACGAGGGCAAGCAATCTGCAAGTCTCTGTGGGTAATATTTCGTCCCTAAAAATATCGACGCTTCGGTTAAACTTGATATTAATGTCTGGGCTTCTGATATTTTATCTTGATAAATGACATATCGTCTTGGCTTGTTATTTAGGAATATATCAAACAAACCTCTTGACTTTGCCGATAACATAACATGACTCCTTGCTCATTTTTTAAAATACTATACGTGAAACATGTAATATAATAAAAGTTGTTGTAAGTCTGTTTATAAACAAAAATTCATATATAATATGTGTTTTTGTTGAATAACTTAAATTTAAACGTATCGAGTGAACTTACAGCTTCTTATACAAAGCTTTACATGTGGGTAATACTTTCGGCAGTTACGTTGGTTTTAAAAAAATATTTCTATAAATAAATTCACACCTTAAAATTATATTGACTAATTAAATGTAAGTTATAGCAATATCATATTTCTTTCCACAATGTAGACGGTGCTACAAAGCGTTGTTTTTGCAATATTTCTCGCTTAGCTGGTTCATTTGTTATGAACGTCTAGAATTTATTTACAGCAACATTATCTTGTCCCTTCAAAGTGAGTGGAGTCGTGTATGCGAATGTATGCGTGTATTAATGGCGTCATGGCGGTTTATTCATATTTTACGCGGGCAAACAGATTGTGGGTAATAATTGGACATGCGTCAGGCGTGTCGTGGTAATGCGGTCATAAGTTAGCCGGTGGCTCGGGGCAGGTGTCATTATGCCAATCCCGACAATTCAGCGTCTTCGTGTTCCGTAGCGTCGGTATGATCTATGAGCTCGCCTTATGAGTTGCTCAATTGGCTTCTGAGAATTAGCCCCCAGGCTGATTTAGGGAACCTCTATGTGTATTACTATTTACATATATTTATCATTCTGAAATATATGAAATTTACATGTAATATTACTTTGGTATTTGTATGGAAAATAAAATATTATAGTTATTATTATGCAGTATATTAAGATATCTAACTAATACAAACCAATTAAATGAGCATTACGTAATTCAGTACATTGATTATTTCCAATGTAATATAAAGGCCAAACGAGCGTCGCTGCATTTCATTAAGAGCGGCCTAATGAAATTAATCACCACTGAGCACGGAGCTTCTTGACAAACGACCGAATGTAATTTCACACGCCATTATAACGCTGGCTGGAGGTACAATATCCTATTAAGTCAATGTCCTCGCTCTAATAGATTTGTTTTAAATGTACTGTATGTAAAATAGCTAAAATAAACCTAAAATCTTAAATAATTAACGAAGCGACTTCGAAAAGTTCGTCTTTGTTTATATGTTAACAGAATACGCAAGATATAATAAGTTTTACGGTTTTAAGCATAAAGCTGGCCATAATTGGTAATATATTGAATTTAACGATATATAATTGTAAACTTTAACGGTGTTAGACGATTACGTGAGCAATTCCGCAATTATGCACTTTACCTAAAGATACCTCGGGCTGCGATCATATAGTCCACGCAATATTTATCATAGTGTAGTTGAAGGTAGAAACGAGATCGTCGCTAGGCGCGGCTCTACCGATAAATCTGCCGCACTTAACTCGCAACCGGTAAATAACTATGGGATTTCCGTGTGGAGGAGACGATGCGCCGGAGCATAAATCTATGCCTGTATTGTGATATTGTGTTGCCATTATGGTCTCCGGGAAGACAGGACGTCACATAAATACGTGTTATGCTGCTAGTACTGACTCAATGTATCTACTGACCTTTTATTAGTGTTGGAAGACAGCGATAGCATGCAGCTATCGCTGTTAAGCAAATGGTAATCGCGCAATTGCTTTATTATAGTATTTTTTTAATATTTTCATTGGTTTTATTCTTTACAAGTTTAATCAGTTCATATTTTTTTCTAGAGGGATAATAATATCGATATACATATATATATTTAGAAAAATTAGGGATATTTGATTGATGGATATTTATTTTCCGAGCTTTTATTTTTGTCCATGATAAGACCAGTTTTGCACGTCCTAGTACGTCGATTTTGAGATCGCAAGAACGATGCTACACGTGTTCCAGCGAAATTACCATTATTATCGATCATCTTGCTACGTCCTAACGACCAGCAATAGGCGCAAGCTAGACGTGAATTTTATCCGCAGATTCTGTGCGAAGACCGGCCGTCCCGTTACTGGCCAGTAATTGTGCTTTGTTTACCTTTTCTGTTATAGTAACACCAACGTTTGATTAAATCTTGCCTTATGTGGGAAATTTATAGCGATAAGTTTTCGAAGTCTCCTACAGATATCATAACGGAGTTGGAGAAACGATATTGTGTGTAAATCTTATGTAACTGTTATTTTTTTATATTTTTATTCTAAAAATATATTAAAATCGGGGAAAAATTTTTTAAAACTAAACTGAGCTCCAACTTTATTCAATAAGATTTTTAAAAAATATGTTTACATGCTTAGAAGTTAGATTGAGTAACTTAGCTATATCATAACTTTAAAGTCTAACACGGAGGTGATTAAACCAATACGATGCTACGAACTCGACCTGCAGGAATTATCAAAAGCTCTTTGTTTCACTGCCAGTTCATTTTATTTAGTGACCGTAAAGTTGGACGCTCTTTAAGTTTTGTTTGCAATCGTCAACGATAATTGGTATGAATTATACAATAACATTTACATCGAGTCCAATGGTTATGCCAGAAGATTTTCGCTCTCATTTCACAATATATTCACTCGTAAGTGGAACTTCTATCTTACAACGACGTTATGCTTTTATCCTTATCTCTTAGTGTTGGTTATCTGTGTTAATGGTAACAAAATATTTTAAAACCACATTTGATATGTGAAATACAATATATAAAATACGTTCATTGTTCTGTGATTTTGTTATCTCTCGCATTGACTGTAATGGGTTTGGGGTACGATAGCGATCATTTTCAGTTATAACTATTTATTTTAAATATAATATCTATTTACTTGGGCTATTTTATGTTTGTTATTCGTATAATTCTTGTTATGTAAGTACCTATATGTAGTGTTTTAGGTGTATATATTTACGAAAACAGCTGCCATTGGAGTACGTCATCTTCCTCATAGAACTAAATGTGGTACATTTTGATGAATTGAAAAATTTAATGATGAATAATAAAATTAATTGATTACTAAAATTCTCAATTACCATAATTATGTTTAAATAATGACCTCTATAGACCTTATAAGCTCGGAATTTCAAGATAGTTTGAAATAACTGCAAAAAATTTTTTTAAAATAATTGAACAAATAACTAACTCTGCTAGCGTTACATAATAGCACATAAGAGATAGGTACCTACTTGTGTTTTTATATTTCTTTTGAGTGTTTATTTCGATCTTATCGAACATAGAGCTATATGTTAGTAATAGTAAGCTCTATCCCTAAAAAAGCTCCATTTCAGTACATTGTTTAAAAAATGTGAAATGTGTATTTAATTTAACGTTAGGTAGTTTATCATTAAAAAGTAATATTGTGTTTAAAATATCTTAAAAATTATATAATTAAGCCTACTCTATTTTAAACTGCACTTAAGTTGTTACATTGTTATCAGTGTGCTTCCTAAAAACTTTGATTATGCCTGAAGGAGAGAATCAATTTCTCCTCAATTTCTTTAAAGAATTGACATATTGTCTCTAGATTCGATTCTCGCCGCTTAATAACATTGAGCTTTCTGTACATTCTTGTGCATTTTGCTGAGCAAAACTGTGTACAGATGAAAATATAACTGAAGTACTGATGAGAAGTTCTGACCAAATAAAGATAGTAACCATACTTATGCAAAGATAACCTCATTGCTTATTCGAATAGTTATAAAATGGGTTTCACGTCTGATTTCACTTGTTTCTAATTCATTGCTTTTCTTGGCATTTGAATGTTGCAATTGATTTCCACTTCGAGGTATTTTACACTCGACAGGCTTGTATACGTTACCCTTTACACGGCTCCCTGTAACTGTGTAACACGTTCATGAGTTGTATCTCGTTTGTGACCACTAAAACTACGCTCAATAACTGCTTTTTCATATTCTGTAGCTTTTAAAAGCTACATTTACAATATAGGTATATTATTGTGTACTTGTCCATGTTGCAAATGTGAATACGTTGCTGTCGTACATATTTTGGATTATTTATTAAGGAATACAGTAAATACGAGGGAAGGATAGGAGACTCTCTACAAATTTAGAAAATGAATCGTGGCGATATCTTTATATTCTAGTAAAAGTAGGCTATGGAATTCTAGAATAAAACAATGATTAAATGAAGAAATTTTTAATATAAAAACAGGCCATAAAAACTAAAAGTTAATTTCGCAAAAAACGCAATTTTAGTCAGAAGTGAGATATGAAAATGGAATCTTTCTCATACAATTCATATTATATTTCCATATTCTCATAATCGTTACAATTTATCTATTATCTATTACATATAATAAAACTGTAGAAAAGTCGTTTTTGTACATCAAAAAAAATTACAAAAAAAATAGCCAGGGTGTTAAAGGATAACCAATAGAACCCATTTCCAGCATTTTTAGAATTTTTGTCTGTTTGTCTGTTTGTCGGTTTGTCTGTTTATTTATCCGGGCATCACGTAAAATGTACGAAAGCAATGTAGATAACTTTTATACACAACGATTGAACGTAACTTGAAGTAACATTTAGTTTTTGTTTCATTGCAATCGGTTCAGTCTATCAAAAGATATTTGAGTTTAAAGTGAAGAAGTAGAGAAATTCCAGAAGTAAAATTAGGGTTATGTGCATTTGGTCTCACAACTTCACGTAACTTTTATACACAACAATATGTGCGTAAATTGAATTAACATTAAGGTTTTTGTTTCATCGTAATCAGTTCACCACTTATAAAAAATGTAAATTAATAAAAAAAAATAGTGTTTCCGAAGTAAAATATTAAAACAGTGCCATCTACGAGTATTCGAACTTAGACGGGACTATAACTAGAGATCAACTGCGTGCAGTATTGTTCGATAGATAAGAAGATAAGCGCTTCGCACTAAAAAATACTAATTAAGTTCCGACATCCACGCGAACGAAGTTGCGGGCACAGCTAGTATATAAATAATTGTACAAAGATGTAAGCATGCGGCAGAGTAGACCGGCGGGCGGCAGGATGCGAAAGTAAATAAATGTGTCTGTTTTATTTACCGACGCTGCCTTCTATACGTTTTATTGGATTGGTATCTTGCTACGGGCGGCTTCGGATAGGTTTCACAACACTAATTTTATAGAGAAAGGGATTAATCGTTAAATATTCTGTTGGGTACTGATTTTGATTATTAAAGGAAGTTTTGTATTATATATATTTTTTGTCTAATTTAAATAAACATCATATTTCATACTTGCAAACCCGGCCTGCTTCACTGGGCGTAAGTTTAAATAAGTTATACGGTTTTTGTTACCATATTACTCCTTATAACATTAGCTATCTGCGAGTGAAAGTCCCTTTAAAATCGGTCCAGCCGTTTCAGACAAAAAATTTAAATAAATATTTTATTGTAAGTACATACTTTCATATACGAGTATGCATTTAGTGAAAAGCTGTTAATTGGAAATTAAAAACAGACACTTTTATTTATATGTACTGATTATTCTTAATCGAATAGACAGTGGAAGATATCTATATAATTATTTGTACGGATATTCCTCAATTTATATTTACCATATGAATAATTTAAAGCTTGTCGTAAGTTTCTTCGTAAATCCTTTAAAATTAAGCGGAGAAATCGCAGCACAAAATATGGAGAATTACAACGCCGTGAGAACTAGCAGGGACCTCTGCGGGATTGCAGTGCGAAATGACATTTACTAGCGATCGGACGTAACCGTTCGCCTAATTAGATCGTAAACTCTATTTGTGCACTCATTACGATATTCTCGACGTTGCTAAGCCAAATTCTATGGCAATTTATTGAGCTTGAAGGTTTATTATTTCTACGTATAATAGTCGCAATATTGCGTGGTTCATTCTAATTGGAGCTGGCTGACTAATTTTATGTTTCTCTTAATATATAGGTACTAGCGACTTATATCGTTCCGTCCATGTTCGTCTGCAGATATGTTTTGAGGGTTGGTTTAGATTTCTCAGAAATGGAATATTTTCCCGCAATAAAAGTATACTATATGTCAAACCGGGTAACCAGTTATGTCAGTCATACCAAGTTTCATCAAATCAACTCAAAATATTTTATTCAGCATAAAAATTGTTACAATTTCTTACTGAACGTCATGAGTCTACCACCAGTTCGGAAATAATAAACCTCTGACCTGAGAAGAACTGGCAAAAGAAACTCAGCGGGACTAATATTTTTTATCTTAATCTCACTCTTTCTAAATTAAATTGTAAATTAATCTGTGTATTAGTTTTCTCGGAATACGGTTATAGATATAAATTCTAAAAACTATTCAATTCGACCTACATAATGGCTATTTAAAGATTTTCCGAAAAATATTTAATGTACAGATTCCACAAAGTTTGAATTTTATAATAATTTGATAGCATCTTTTGTACAAATGTGGGTGCAGCCAAGCAACATCATGTACAATACGTGTGATTCGCACATCGCCAATTTCTAAGAAAGTATGACTAGTATTGTATAGTAGTAGTTATATTGGGATAGCTATCAGAGATAAGAAATTTTATTGCTTTTTTTGTTGATAACTTTAAAAATTTATGTAACGTATTATATATTCACTTATATTATTCTATTTATTAAGTATGGATGATAAAATCATTTTATGGTATGTCGCCTCAAACGTTATTAGCTTTTTGTTGGGATGGAAACCTTTCTTTACTTTGAGTCAGATGTACGATACACTAATAAATAATAGAACCGCACAGTGTAAGATTTTTTAATTAATAACCATATTGCCTAAATCTCTTATAAATAAATATTTTCATAATAAAGAAAGAAATGACTTACATTTGTGTTTACTTTTTTTCTATATTGTCTGAAATTTTTAACAGAATATTTATACGTATTTGATGATCAGTTAGATTAAATATATTTAAAATAAAACAATATTGAGAGAGCTAAGCATTGTAGGTAACAACTGGTTTACAAATTATTTTTTTATCATTCGTATCATTCATGTGACAATGTTTATTTATAGTGATATGTGTAACTTGTAATTCTAATAAGTTTAACATTAACGATGGGTTGGTAATAAATTCTAGCATGATAAGCTAGACCGATAAGCTCATTTTGTTATGAAACATAGCGTTTTGTTTACATTTAAACCGAATCTTAATATTAATGTTATTCATAACATTAAATAAATGA
Source organism: Boloria selene (assembly GCA_905231865.2). Classification (NCBI taxonomy): domain Eukaryota; kingdom Metazoa; phylum Arthropoda; class Insecta; order Lepidoptera; family Nymphalidae; genus Boloria; species Boloria selene. The sequence continues at coordinate 3,648,824 of HG993145.1, forward strand.
TTAATTATGTCTTTCAAAAGATTTTAGGTAGGTGTGATAACTTTACATTGACGCTTTTAAGATATACTCGTGTTAATATTACAAATAATTGTTTTATTTTATTTATATCATACGTTATCAGCTGTAGAAGATAAGGTGTAATGTAAGCTTATACAAAAGCAGTTTTAAAATTGTAGATTTGGTAGCGCGTTATAGGTACTTAGTAGTTATAAAACATGTATCTTCTTATGTGTAGTATTATAACATTCCTCAATTACAATATAATTCAAACTGAATGCAAAAAGAGTTTTCTAATCCAACTTTCAGAACACACCGCGTTTGAACTAACAGTATTTTTCATATTAGTATGGACATCACATATTTACCTCTAACATTCATCATTTTCATCTCTTTTACTATATGAAGTATAGTTTACTTTGTATACAATGATCTTATATAATAATGTAGTAAATTATGAGTCCCAATTTCGCAGACTCCCATCGCTTCCTCGACTTTCACAAACGAGATTTGTTCTGATAAAAACCTATTGGTGTCAGCTGCCCAGATTGTACGAACTTGAAAGCGCATGTACTGCACCTATCTCTCAGACACGGGCCATGGGCTAAGCAAACACTACGAGAGAGTGGTCCAAATCGTGAGATTGATATGCAGCGGTTTAATATTCAATAACTAATAACTAGAGATTAATAGTTAACCTAAAAACAAAAAAATGTTATTAGGTACAACCTATTTATTCTTTTTCTTTTACTTTATACTAAGGTGTAGTATTTTTTAAGCTACTATTTCAAATAAACTCCTTAATTTTTTTTTACATTTATTACGATTATTAGTTTAAAGGTTAATGTTGTAGATACTTTTGTATTGCTTCACTTACTTTTACTAAAATAATTTGCTAGATCTATTAAAATATTTGTATTAAACTTGTTACAATATTATTCGTTTAGGAAAAATCATTATAATTTATCCAAAAATCCTTTCTAATCATAAGTTCGCACCTATCACTTGGACCGATTTCATCTTACCTTTCACCGTAGAGAGATATTGTCCGTGCAGCCGAGATCCCTACGCCTCATTACCATATACTGTGCCCGTGACAGCATCGCAATTAACTATCTGTTTATTGTTGTTGAATTATAAACGACGTCGCGTGATATCACTCCCGTGTGGCAAATGGAAAGCTGGGCTTGGTCTGTGTTAACTTTAGATTTAGTGAGCTGTTACTTGGGTCAAACACTTCCTTAATCATTTATACAGCATGTTATAAATATTAGAAGTTATTATTGTAATTACTTTAAGAGTATTAATTATTTGGAGTTATATGGCTGAGTAATTAAAATGGTTTTTTCACAAGCATTACCGATGTAAAAATCATAAATGATAATGCTATTTAGAAAAAATTGTAAAAATCTTTAATTGTGATGGTAATATTTTGTGAGAATTAATCGTTACACTGTTGAAGCACGATTATAGGAATGAAATGCATCTGTATACATACTGCATACATACCTATTTATTATATGTATTTTGTTAATCTGTAGACAGTGATAGCCCAGTAGTCACGCGCTCGCTTGGATAACCGAGTGGTGCGGGTTCGAATCCGGGTCTCGCACCTCTGAGATTTTCATGTGCGAATCTTTTCTATCATGATTACCACTTGTCCTACGGTGAAGGAAAACATCGTGAGGAAACCTGCATGTATGAGAAAATCTAGCAAGTTTTCGAAAGACATGTGATGTTCGCCAACTCGCGGTGGACTATGGCCTGATTCCCCTCTTGTTGAAGGGATGCCCGTGCCCAAAGGGCTGAATACATTTTGTTAATCAAGCACAAGATCAAGATCTATCTTGTTCTAGCCATTACCTAAATTACAAGTTACATATCTATTGTTTGGTATTTAAATCTTTTGATGTGATGATAACAAAACAACCTTTCACGATGTTTATACACAACCTTTCATACGTTCTGGTTTCGAAAAGCGATATTACATCGTTTTAGTACGATTTCGCTATAACATAAATAATGAGAAATGTCAACTGCTAAAACACGGGTTTAATGGCATGACTTTGTAATGACAACAACATGCACTACCCAAAGATGACTATTCTATGGAATTATAAAATAATATACCTACTATTTTTAAATATAAGTCAATATATACATCTAAATATATAAAAGGAAAGGGTACTCACTCATTACAAAATACAAAGAAGATTGAATATAAAGATGAAATTTAGTTAGGAGACGTCCGCTAATTCGGATTTTGCAACAGGGCAAATTAAGGTCTAAGGGCTCTTGTAAGTTTGTATGAAAGTTCTTCATTTTTGTGTTATAAACTTTAAATTTTGGAAGGAAGCACATACGAAACGAGACTGAGTTGCTAGTTACCATTATAACGTTACATAGTTCTACTCGTGTTATTTTTCAGTCTAGAATAACTTACCGGTACCGTCTATGTAAATATACGATGTTATATTTAATATAATAAATAGTCGATTATATATTTAAATGCTATTCCAATATTATCAAATGAACATTATTACAAATGTAGAGACGGTTGATATAAATCTAACATTAAGGTGTGGCCAAATCTAGCCCTTTAATATGTTTCTGTTCATAAAATTAATGGCCAATAATTAAGGAAATAAATATTCGTCTTCCAAAATCAATGATAATTAAAACGTAACAATTTTAATACGATAATTATAACGCGTGTTCTACCTTTCGCACATAACTTATGAGGCATAGCGCACATAAATAAAAATTGACTGTTTAATTAAGTCGTAACTCATTTTAATTTCGTCTCACTCACAGAACACTCTCAGCGAAAAAAGTGTAAAAGGTGATAAATAATTGCACTCTCACAGTCATATCGACGTATGGTAATGATGAAATAACCGCGATTTATTTGAAATGCGAGCTCGGACCGCCATGAATAATTTTAATTTCAAAAATGTATTAAGTATAATGAAATGAGTTATATAATGTCATGTACGGATTGTGTTTTATGGTTTTTATAATTATGTGCTATTTTTATACCAGATGAATGATTTTGATTTATTTATTCGCACCTAAAGATATCTTTTCGTTTAAATTAAGTTAAAATTTAATTTTCATAAAAATTTTAAATATTGCCTAAATGCACAAAATCCAATATTGCGATAATAATGATTCTACTTTTGAAACAAAACTGTCTCGTATAATGTTATATTATGGTAAATAAATTACTTCATTCTGTGACAATACTAATAACAACTTTAGAAAGAAAGTTGTGGGAGCAGTAAAAAGATAAGATAATATCAATAGCATATTTCAAGAGACTCTCGTCCCGTTTTTGTCAATATGTTAACAATTCACATCCCGCATCAAGATAAGCCCCAAGAACTCATATAATATAATTAGTCTGTCATTCGAATGATTTTATCTCGTGTGCCATCGACAGTGCTCAACACTATGAATTAAAAAACGTCCGTCAGATTGTTATTAATGGTCTCTCTAATATCGATATTAAATCGATTTTTCTTCTGAACAAACAATTAGCAAGGCATGAATGAATTCGACATTTCGCTGGGCGCGTGACAGTGAGGCGTGTTCGAATGTTAACTTGCGCATACATCATCGTTCTTGATACACCTGCGATGCCCCGCCTACATCCCTTCCCCCCGCACCTCTCCTAGCCCCTGTCTTTCGCTTGCCATCATCAAGGCAGAGGCACCATTCCATGTTCAGACGTCATCGAGAGTGGCCGTTACTACCGCCTACTATAAAACGATTCGGTTATTTTTGAACTCTGTGCTCTGTGAACTTTACGTGCTATATAATAACGTGATCGTCCTTCACAAGAATTCAACTTTATATTGTAAGTGGAAATTGTTTCATTTATTTAGGTATTTATAGATAATGTTATAATTAATAATATTATTTATAGAGCTAATATAATTCACTATCGACTCGTTATTGCTGTGAATAATCAATCTTGGTCTTTATCACTAACGTGATAAATAGCCTGTTTATAAATCAATGTACATCACTTGAAAATGTGTTTCATATCATACATTTAAAATTCTAAAGATAATATTTAAATATAAACAACACTACAAAGTGTCGTCGACAAAAGTTTTTTCCCATTTCGGTTAAACTTTTTTATTTACTTATTTCTCTACCTGTTGCTGAAAGGGAGGAGCTTGTATTCTCAAAAATGCATTATGCAAGCGCAAAAACTTTGAGATAAAAAAATATAGTCGAGATTACTTTTTAATTTTAGTATTATATAACAAAATCTAGACTTCGCGTGTTTTTAAATTACTCCAAGTACTTTATAGATACTTAATGTCAGGCTAAAATGTAATTTTAGTAAAAGTTGTTCGTCGTAAAATTGTTCAAAACCGATCGTGTAGAGTATAATATACGATAAATATGATAAAACTTCACTTTCAATAGAACTGCTATAAATTCTCGATAAGTGTATTTTTTACTTATTCAAAAAATATTAAATAACAACAAAAATGTTTGATGTTGTATTAATGGATATTCCAATTCGAATTTGAATACAAAAAATATATATTAAAATTTCAACGCATAAAAATTACATATTATGAATAAACATTAAATGTTATTTCTAAGCAATAAAAATCTCGGTCATACATATCTATTATAGTCTTATTTAGCTGAAGAAGAAGCTCTGTAAAAGTTTATAACTGTACTGTACAGACTACACTGTATTGTCAGTAAACTTAAAAGAATGAGATGTCAGATAACTGATATCCTTTATATGTTTTTGTTCTAACTATAAAATGAAAATTTGTGAGCGACGTCTTTATAAAACCTAATGGTAAAGTCAGTTTGTATAATTCAACAACTGTCTTAAAAGGTCATTGAATAACTGTATTCGAAATAGCGAAAGAACAAGAGGCACAGTTGTAAGCATTATCTAGACACCTGGCTATAAATAAGATTTCAAAAACATTAGTTCACTACAGTGCTAAAGTTATGCCACTATTATTGAGCGTGTGTACTGCCATTGGACTGTCGCCGATGTCCCAAAAGATACTCGTGGAAACTATGACGGTACAATGCGACACGAGAATATAACATTGTGTATTATAAACAATGAACGATGTTACCTCTGAACGCCGGTATACTTAAGATGATCCGCTAATCTCAGTTATTTGGGATTCGACGCGAGTGTTCCAGAGTAATTTAGACGGAATTTCACCGCAAATTGCGACAGCACTAATAACTGTTATAAAAAAGTTTATTGTTTGGCATAATTATGAACTAAAATTGCTGGCATGATATATGGAAGTTTGAGGCATGTTCTCATATGTTTTCGTTTTAGTTTTTGCTTTCAATTAACTCTTAAATTATGTGTCGAAATTGATTAAACTGATTTTAAAGATGTTTAATTTAGCTAATTTTTATACAAACTAGGTACTTTGAATAATTTGGTCATATGTTTGACTAATTTATTACATTTTATTCGATAGCAACTAAAATTTATGTATGTCATACACATAATAAAATTCTGAATCGAATGACTGATCATTAAATATTTTTTTGGATAATTTTATTAAAGTCAGTATTATAGATTCAAAAGCGAATTAAATACAATTTTTTTCTGTCTGTCTGAGGAGAGAAGATGCACAGACTTTGATGAAATTTGGTATGGTTATAGGTTTCTGTGACATCATTTAGGATAATTTGTGGAGAAAAATATGTCATGTCTGAGAAATCAATACGAACCTTTAAACATACATAGAAACGAAACCGAGCGGAGTGAGGATGACTCGTTAGTGTAGGTTCCTACTATACACTACGGTATACATAATATGTTTAATAATGTAATATAATATATGTAATATAAAGGAAAATGAAATATTTTTGTCTGCCAAATTTGATATTATAGTCATGTTACAAAAGTATCTACACCGTACAGTGCATATAAAACTGTAATTAAATTATGATAACACAAAATAACGAGCTTATCTCTATAATTGTACAATGGAGTTTATGAAATATAATAATATTTTTTATATAAAATAATCAAGGACATACAGTTATGATACATTATTATAATTTGCGATAACTATTGTTTTATTATACTTTTATTTTAAGTAATGATATATGTTTTGATTTATTTTTATGCTCATTTTATGTTTTACTATCAAGGCTAGGCTAAACAAGGGCTAGTGTTCGCATGTCTTTTAGTATTTAACCCTTCAGCTAATAGCTTCGACGTGACTACATATGTTCGATCTCTACCGTTAATCTCAGATTTCCTTAAAGCAAAGTCTTAATGTGTTGTCGATCCAGCCATTACAATATACCGTAGACAAGAATTTTCTATTCAATTTATTTTTATTCATTCTATTTTTTTTTCTTTTTTTAAACGTATACGTTAGTTACAACATGATAATATCTAATTCTATAAAAATATCTATCAATCAATCGATCTAAGTCTATAAAAATATATAAAAATATATAAAAATGAATTGCACAGAATATATAATATACGTCTCGCGACTCGCTCAAACTCAAAAAGGGCTGGACCGTTTTTAATATTTTTTTTGTTTCGGTTTAAGTGTAAAAATAGGAAAAAAGAAGAATTGCTAGAACAACTAATATTTTGTATGCGAATCAGTTATCAGAAATCACTAACCATTAAGTTAATGTAATGACATTGCATACGGACAAACCCAAGCGAAATGAGGGTGAGTCGTTAGTACTAAATGTATTTAATTTTCAAGAAATTGAATCTGAAATATACTAATACAGTGTAGGTTAGCGATTTAATTGATTCAGGTCCTTACGACCGGTCGGGAGACGGGAAGTCTTCAATTAGTATTAATACATCTTCCAATTCGCACTCGTATAAATGTATGTTTTTGTGCGTGTCGTGTGTAGGTATGAGTAATATCCGCTCGGAGACATCTGCTTCGCTCGACTTGATGTCATCCTTAGCAAATTTTATATGTGACTATTATATTCTATAACATGATTGTTACTTTATTGATACGATGCTATATAAATTTTAATACTTTGTAAAGTTATTGGTACATTAGGTACAACAAGGCCATTTCGTTGGACGCATAGGAATACTTTATGACTGGCGTATTGATAATTAATTTTCCTTACGTTTTTTGAGGATTTCTATCTATAAATGATTTGGCTTTGGATTTTTTTTATTGAATAATCTTAAGTAAGTACTTAGTTACGAAACATGCTCATTTGTTATATTTAAAAGATTCACGGCACGCAGCTTTTTCACTTTGTGTGTAAGTGTAAAAACCAGTTTTATTAGAAACACATGTACACTATGTAGAAAGAGAGTGCCGTTGTAATTTATCATGATATAATTTGAAAACATTTATTTTTTTTTACAATTGCTTGTCTTTGGATATTAATGATTCTAAAAATTAAAGTGATTATGAAATTTTTAATAAGCTTAATAATATTTCGATTTCTCTTTTCGATATATTCGATTCTATTCTTTTTCTCCAGTTTCATTTTATTTATATGTTAGCTTTTGTCTGCAGCTTGCCTCGCATTTTTTATAATAATAGCAGCCCATGCCAGTTGTCACTCTTACCGAATGCTTTATGAACCAGTGAAAGCTCGGATGGAATTCAGATGTTTCTCTTTTGAATATAAATACTTTATTTCGTCGCATACTCTTATATTATATTTTTTTAACATTAAAAACAGTGCATGTTGTATATTTGAATTTTGATATCAATCTTACTTCTAGTCACAGAGAATACAGATAATTCAATTTCATTTATAACTTTAGATCTACTTTCTTGTCTTATGAAATTCAAAACCTTTACACTATATAAGACAAATTGAGTTTCTCTAGTCTGTCTAGCATTAAATAATTTAAATGTTATATCCGAAACGACCCATTTATTGATACGGAGTAGGTACGTACCTAACTGTTACGACCGAATCTGATTTATCACGTCGCCTTGGGCTTGTGACGCGTGGCTGTTTATGAGTACGTATGTTCATTTGACAGGAGATGGATGCCCTGAGAGTTTCTTATTGCTGTCATTTGTACCGGGATTTATTGGACACGAAGTAACGGTCGCGCCCTTACCGGCCCTTCGGTGGTACAATGATATATTGGCGGTATCTACATTCACTTTCAAATTGTTAATTCTCTTGAAATTAGTATCATATATATTATATATAAAATATGTTAGTAGTATATAATATAATATTGCGTTTTTTAAAGTACGCATTAAACATTTAAATCATACGCAATGCAAGAAGATAGCAAATTGTGCCTTTATCTTACGAAATGATGAATATGCTTTTGTCATAAATCATATGAAATTAAAGCTCGTTAAATTGAATATTAATTATTGTGGTAAACAAGTACGTAATGAGTTGAGCTTATACAATCGCTAAAGCGTCGTAATAGGCCAAATTATTTTATTAATATATTCGTCCTTTGTAGTTCAAATGAAGTCGATGTACGGAAATCCATTATTTATGTCATTGGCGAAGATTTATAAGACAGTAATAGTTTTAATTTATTAACAGCAACAAACATTTGCGGTAAGTGCACCGGGTACTTTCTAATGTCCCTGTAGTTATTTTTGCTATGGAGACCCTTTTATAAGTAAATGATGTTGTTGCCAAGATATATGTATGGACTTTTGTAGTAATTCATTAAACGAATGCGGCAATAAATTACTATTTTAGCAAGTATGCGTTATCTCATCCAACATCTTTACATATCTTCGCGGGCTCTTTAATTTGTCATCACTGCTTTCGAATCAGCGGCGATAAGCTCTGTGGAATGCATCCGCTTATAAAAAGTTGACGTAAGTATTTAGTAGGTATTCCGTATTTAACTTTAAATTTTAGCGTAGCTATCTGACACTTGATTATAGCGTCATTGTTTATTCCTCCATATCTCAAGTACGATACGTTTAGAGCAATGAATGTGTACTAACAAGCGGTGGCGGTGTTATTTATGACGGCCGATACTATCGACCCGGACTTGTCAATCATCCTGTACATACCAAGTGTATCCCAAAGAATTCTATCCTGTGCTCGTGCAAATGATTTTAAATCTTGCGGTGTTCAGAATAAATAATTTAAGTCGTAAAGCACTATCTTTACAATGCTAGCTTAAGTTGGCTTCGGTCATCCATCATTCATGAGTCCAAGCGCGTAACGAGCCTTTATTCGAGGATGAAAGATGCGCCTGCGACGGTTTTTACACCCTCCTGCGCTTTTATTGATGGATCACGAATTTGTATTAGTTTATCGTATTCAAATATACATCTTGATCAACGTCTGTCTTTTCATACAAAGGTATCTAAGACTAACCCTCCTACGCGTAATCTACGGTTTTATCTCCAACATGTGTTAAGTATCCTATAATAGTAGCCTATTCATTTCTGAAAATGGGCATTGTTATTTTGCCTTCTTTTCAACTCAGCCTTAGAAGCTACGGTATCTGATGCGCATAATTGAATAACTAATGCAATCGAGGCCGAGGCTCCCCACGGTAAGTAAGTGACGTTCGTACGGAAGAGATAACGACCGTCAGATTTTATCTTAACATTGACATTTCAATACGTGGATCAATCGGTCGCTGATGGTGGTACGTTGACATTTACCGAAGAGAAAATATGGAAGCGAGGCATACAATACCCTATTTAGAATTAAGTAGAACTATTATTATATTACGATTATCTTATACGGTTATATTTATATAATTGATATTTAATAAGTCTATGTAGGCTTTGGCCCTAGAGCATAGTTTACATAAGATAATAACTCTGGCTATTACTTTGAAAGTTTCATTGTAGTCTATGTATTACTATAAATTTTAGTGAAAGAGAAAATTAAAATAGAATTAGCAATGTCACTTTTTACATACGAGTACAAAATCGTATAAATCTTATAGAATTATCAGTAAGATATGTACAGATTTAAAATTTTAACTATTCCAAGATTTCGCGCGTGTTATGTAACATCAACTCCATGTATTCTGTTGGCAATTCAAGGAATATCGAGATGTTTCCATTCAAACGTGCACCAAACCTTTTAAACTTAGAATTGTAAAGTTCCATAAATTTCCAATGAACGTTACAACTTCGTCGAAAGGTAAGTATTGCACACAGTGCTTTTGATCGCACAATCTCCGCGAATATATTATTCAATATTATGACTGCTGTAATTTCAAGCTCGCACTGGACGATAAAGACTTTGGTTTCTAGTTTGACTTGGTTACATATTATTATGTAACGTTTACGAACCCGTAATATAAGAGTTTTGTCGTTTGTTACGTCTTCTTATGATTGATGGAGGTTGTCGAAGTAATGAGAGACGAATAGACCGACGGTTTCAGCTTATTTGCTTACCTATTTCTCATATAAAAATTATCATCGATATTTTAGTCATAAATTATTATTTTTTTAAGTCATTGTAATAAACGACTTACTTTATATTTGAAATGCAGAGTTTATTTACTTAAATTGAATATAGGTAGTAGTCGGTACTCGGTATAATAAGTATGAAGGATCGCAACTAGCATAACTAGCTAGAAAAACTAGCGACTCAACTTCGTTCCGTTCCGGGTTCGTCTCTTTTATAAAATAATAGTAACCCAAGTTACTTTATACGATTCGGTATCCGCCAGTAAAAGTTCCGTCAAAATCTGTCCAAAAGTGTATTTCTTATATTAATTTAGTAAAGATCTAATATGTTGATGTTACCAACAGACACTTAATTTTATTTGTCTGTAAAATACTCACTGTAATTACTTTAAACCATAATTCCAATCGTGAATGTCTATGGATCGTAATTATTCATATTATTTCACGACAAAAGCTTTCGTTTACTAATGCTACATAAATATAGCCACAAACATTTATTAAGACATTAAAAACTATAATTTGGACTTAAACCGTCGATACTTCGACATTAGCGCGCGTAGTCGTTCTAAATTACTCAATAACGCGGCCAGTGTTGGTTCTTCAAAAGTTTTGATGCCATTGTTCTTACAACAATGTGCCTCTCTCTATACGTCTCTTCTCTTTAAATGCAGTGACTTTCACTAATAAAAATTTAAAAATCATTTTATTAATGATCAATGAAAAAGTTAAGGACTTAGATTATTATATTTCATATAGTTTTTTTTAATAACTGAATAATTCTTATAATGCTGCCGTTTAGACAGTCATCATTAATGAAAAATAAGCCCTGTTTTGTCGCGAACTTCTCGTTACTATTTTTTATTTGCCACTTCTTAGAATTTCAAAGATAAGGGGCTTGTCAGATATGGAATGCTAGTGTAAAATGTTTCTTTTTTACGCTCTAATACATGTATCAATAATTCAATAATATATTTTAATTTTTGGAATAATTAGGTTTAAGCATTGAGCATATTCTATTGTGTGTTTTCAAAAGAATAATATATACAAGAAGTGATTCTACTAGATAATGTAGGTTTAAGGTTATTTGAGTGATAAAATCTGACAAATTCTTTACAATAGGTATATACTTAATATACGTCAGTGAGCTATTTAGAAAAGAAATCATATTTACATATGTAACATAATAGATACGATACGATGTATGTAAGGTTTACACGTGTTTTATTTTCATTGTTATTGTCGTATATGTAGTAGAGTTATATGCCTGTTTAACATATTTTTTGTTTAAAACAGCTTTACATATGTAGATTGTAGGTATTATATTTCACTAAACTCTATGTAAAATTAATTTCATCGGTTGAACAGCGTCGGAGAGTACGTAATTATCGTGGCATCAATTCTATGCGCCCAGTAATGAAGATATCGTACCATCTTCTTTATTGCTATCATGAAATATGGAAATACAGTGAAATTTATTGTTTGTTGTTTGAGATTGCATATTGGAAAATACTAAATATCTATCCTATGCGTTATTGCGTTTGTATGCATTCAGATTATTACTAAAGTCAACTTTGTGTTCGCTACGTGTATGTCAACTTCATGGGACTAGGCTTTGGCAACAAAAGGGTCTTAGGGTACGGGATCTATTGCTAAACGATAAAATTTTAACATATTTGGGTATACAGATATTTTCACACTTAATTTGAATATTTCTTTTACTTACTTGTTTAAATAATAAAACTTTTTTTATTATTCTTACTCTCCTGTAATATACAGTACAATGAAAACTAGTTTTTCGATTTCCTTACAAAATGGATATAATTTATCAACATATACAATTTAATATAGCTAGTTGTTATTGTATCCTAACATTCTTAGTCATGTTTGGGATTTTTTGTAGTATATATAACAGTCAGTCCGCCGTACCATACAACCTGTCCGGCTCAGGTCCGCGTAGGACATTCACCGCAGACGTGCATAAATAATTGTAATCACTTTTTATCGCTGTGACACAGTCTATTTTCGATCTTGGCTCTAAGAGAAAATACTCAAAACTAAAGCGATGCATTTGAAAATATTCACAATATTTTATTGTTGACTCTATTTGTGTTTACGTGTGATTCATGTTGAAATTTTAGTCTAAAATAGTAGTAATAATTAATGTACATCGTTGCGTAAGTAGACAATAGTCATTTTTATAACAATTAAAGTGTTTTTTTCTTAAAAAGTATATAAGAATAATAAGATACAAGATATCTAGTGAGTATTTTCATACCTAACCGCGTTAGCTTTCATGTGGATTATAATGGAATGGGAACCGTGTAGCTATGTAAAAAAGAAAAACTTTCTCTTCACATTAACTGCCAAAACCCAATTCCTTTTAATCTGGCGTTAACCTGTATCTGTGATTAGAGTTTACATTTTACAATTAACATCAATTATAATAAAATAACACGTTTCGTAACATTCATTGATGAGTAAAACATTAACCAAACAATTTTTAAATATATTGAGCATAAATAATCATAAAACCGCGATAAAGTTACATACTGCATACCCTTGAAAACCTTAGATAGCACATTGAGGAAGTCTCATTAGTTTTAACCATCCGTTAAAATATAATTATTATGAATCTCACTGAGTTAGTTTTAGTTGTAAATAAACTGTATAGTGTATACACTCTAAAATAACGCAGTTCAAGGCAGGGCCCAGCGCTCGCTTAGAAAACCGTGCCCAGCAGTCGAAGTTAAAAAGTTACGTTGATACATTATGTGTAAGGCAGTTGTAAAATACGTATTTATAACATAAATATGGAATGCTTTTTCATTGTATGTCAATACTCAATAGTTTGCGTTGAATAAAAATATGTTTGTTTTTTATCCTTTTATATTTTTTGTTTCAGATATTCCGCTGTACCGATGTATAACACACTTGTTTTATAAATGTAAGTACTATTCTACATCATATATTGCATATTCCTATTTCACTTCACTATCACTACATAGTATAAAACAAAGTCGCTTTCTCTGTCCCTATAACCCTATGTATGCTTAAATCTTTAAAACTACGCAACGGATTTTGATGCGGTTTTTTTTAATAGATAGAGTGATTCAAGAGAAAGGTTTATATGCATAATAAATAAAGGGAAGAGCCTGAGCAAAGCGAGGGCGAGTCGCTAGTTATATGTAAATCTGCAAATTCAATTAAGTAATGTTTTATTGAATATCACCCACGATCGGGTCAGTTCTTTGTTGGAATGGGAACCGTGTAGCTATGTAACCATAGCTATTACCATAGCCTTAATTACGTTTCAACTGTTGGTATAGATTTTTCAGACATGAGATATCTTCCCGCAGAACAAAGTATTTCAAATTATGTTCATATCTTACAAAATTTGGTCAAAATCTGTCCAGTGGTTTTCTCGTCATACGGTGACGGACAGACAGACCTCTGTTGAAGCGATGGTAAATTGCTAGTATGTGAATACTAGCGATTCATTAAAACTATCATTGTTAACGTTCAAGAATTTAATAGAAGTTGCGTCCACGTCTACAAAATAATACACACAATAGAAAAGATGTACCTAAAAGAAGCCTTAAACAATGAAGTCGTAAAATTAATTACGTAGTATGTTGTAGGTACTATGTTTTAATATAAACATGAAATGCCTTTTAAAGGTAAGGTTTTTAGCGAAATCTACCTCTCTGAGTTTTAACTCACACTACATGAGAGATAGGTTGAAACAAATATTAAAAGTTAGGGGTAATAATTATTACAGTAATCAATTGTATTTTCGTATATAATATGTATATAACTACAAGCACGGAGATACACTCAAGTAGGCTTAACCATTTTGTTTATATCGATATTTTGTTTCAATTATGTATTTATTAAAAGATCTAAGGATAATATCTAATGACAATCGACATGATTACTCTAATACATCTAATTTGTTTTACTACACAACCTGTCATTAATTTATTATTATGTTTAATAAACCTTGGCCGGTACTCATAACAGGAAATATCGCACTAAATAATGAGACGTTTGTAATATCTACTAATCTTAACCACTGATTTTGATCGCATCAGATATTTCTATCGCGATCTTTTGCTATCCTTTTTAGTAGATAAGAAAGGGACAAACGAAGTTCCTGGTTCATTTTGAAATGTAATTATTGCTAACTAATGAGTTACTTCTTGGAAGAGCAATTTGCGCAGGATTAGAGCAAGTTGTGAAATGAGTTTAATAAGCAGCGCTTAGGCTATGCGCTTGAGCAGTGAATAAGTTATAATTTAAGCGTTAAAGTTTTTATGGGACAGGTGTGGAGTGAGATAGCAATTATCTTTTTGGTTCAACATTATTCGATTATTTTAAAACGTTGCTAATTAGTATCATAAACCTTATAGCCTATTAAATACTTTGATTTAGCATTAATGAAAAATGTATAGCCAGTTTTAACAGTATTATTTTTGTCGTAATGTTTTTTTTAGTTTTTTTTCGTAATATTATAGATAGATTTGCATTTGCTTTTCACTAAGGACGAACCCCAGCGAAGCTCTTATGAGTAGGTACTAGGTAGATATAGAAACCTAAATACTATGACATACTTGCGTAAAAATATACATAACGCTTGCATTTAATACTACACAATACATACTTATATCAAATATTGAACGACATAAGTCTAACGAAATTCTTCATCGTGCAGATACAAGACAAATTTTCTTATATCTTAAATCGATTTGCCACGGCAACGCCTCTCACAGCGACGTATGCGCACGCGCACCATTGATTATTCACGCATGGCATGTAGTACTTCTCAACGTACGATGTGAGTTTGTTTAATAATAGATACATAATATATACATTTTTATAAAAATGTTGAATCTTATACAAGTACTGTTTGAAGTAAATTACTCAAACCTACTCCTAATTCATTACCGTATTGATTTGAAATATGTACGCAATTAATAAGTACCTATATGTTAAACGGATGACAATAATTTAATGTCATTAAAGTATGTTGATGAAGGCAGAAGAATTTCGAATTTAAACTTGGTGTTTAACGAGATCTATAGATGGGATTTGATTTCTCATAATATATTTATATTGTAGTATATATACTATATGAAAATTCGCCATATTATTAAACAACAAGTAGTTGCGCATGCTTTATATTATATTCGTATATACATATCTTACTAATGTCGTCCTTTACATAAGTTTTGATGATTTAGCATGAAATAGAAATTATATTACCCACTAGATAATATAATGTATACAAAATGTCATTAGCATTCCTTACTTGAGAAATAATGATTTCGCATTCGAATTTTTATCTTCCTTTTCACCCCTTTAAGGGATGATTTTGGAGATGTGTTTCCAGGCAGACAGAGAGATAAAAATTCTGAAAAATATAGATGAGATAGTAATGGGAATTTCTTTAGATGTTCAACTCAGAATTTTATTCTATGTTTAATAACAATTATTTTAATAACTAAAGTAAATGTCTACTTTAACGGTTAAGAACGGGAATTTTAAGTTGTTACATACTCTTTAACTACCATATTATAATGTAAGTTTTTGAATGAAAAATGGTGATGAATTTACAACTATGATGTCTTGTTATGAAGTAAAACGCTCTTACATAGTTGGCATGAGTTCATAATCGGAGCAGCGGGGCGTCTTTCGTGTGTAGGTTTCTAATATGATATAAATAGCAGGTGTATGTACTTACAATTTCAAAAATTGTTAAGACCTGATCTAGTCGTCTAGTCTATTATAAGATGCACATAGTAAAATATGTTTTATATGAAATGTCAATAATGTAGTTGAAACAGAAATGTTTCAAAGGGTTCCGTAGTCAAAATGCAAAAACGGAACGCTTATAATTTCGTCACGTCTCTCTATTTGTCTGTCTGTATGACTCAGTCATTTTTCTCAAAGACTATTTTTTATATATTTTTTGTAATAGTACTAAGGTACTAAGTGCCGAGTTGTTTTTTCTTCTTTCTAAATGGCAACGAGATGTCTGGCTGAAAATAACGGGTGATCCCACGCGCGTGCGCAGGACATGTAGATCGCGGGTTGACGATAACACATACAGTATAGATAATGAACCGTATTAAAAACGAATAAGGATCAAAATTCTTACGTATCATGTGACACCAGTAGCCACCTTATCTCTAGTAATTTTGCTACCTACGTGTAACTTGTAAAGAAGCTTTTGTAAGTACAAACTCAAAAGACCGTGCACTTGTCGTGGGTGACTAAGGATAAAAAAATGTTTGAGTATTGAGAACTCGATTAATCTCATTATGTTTCTTTATCAATATTATTTATAAATATTAGAAATTAATCTACGTCAATATATCTTTTGTTTTTTGTTTGTTTGAACGCATTAGTACCTACGGTAAAACCAGATTTAGAATTTTTTAACTGTGGTTCATGTTCGTTTATTTAGAAGGCTTGCTAAAATACCATATTAAACGGTAGCAATATTCAAAATCAAATCAAAATCAAAATATTTTGTTCAGCATAAAAATTGTAACAATTTCTTACTGTCATGTCATGAGTCTACTACCAGTTCGGAAAGAAGAATAATATACAAAAAGAAGAAGAAGAAGAATATTACATAAACTAAGTCTTTAAGTTTTATATTAATTAAAAATAAGAAATATATCTTACTCCGGAATTTACTTGATGAAAATTCAGTTTGAAGGAATACCACAATAAATATCATATTACATTAAGACGAAGCACCCAAATTATCTAGAAACGTGTATTGAATACTCAACATTTCAAGTCACGATCTTTAATTTTAAACTATTTGTGAGAAAGGCGTTCACAGAAATGCATACGGCTGTACTGAAATTCTATTTATGCGAATCAAATGCACGTCAGTTGCTATCATATCCCGTCGTGGGATCGCGCGGTAATGGATATCATGCGAAATTAATTTAAGAAATCATAAACATTAAAGACTTTAATATTCCGAGTGTATTACCTTAATAATATTTATATTATATTATTGCTAAATAATTATACTTTGTTATATACTTCTATTGCTTAGTAGCTGGCATGTACGTCCGAAGGTTTTGAGTACCAGGTCGAGCCAAGTATATTTAGTGTGTCAGTACCAGTTTGTACTGACGCAGATAGCGGTGTTACACCGAAGATTTTTTTCTTCTCATCCATTGTATCGACTTATCGTCCCTTTGGTAGAGAGTAGAGTACAGTATGAGAGTGACAGTAACAGAAATAGCACTTGTGTTTGAGTATTAATTAATTACTTAATTTAATTAATTACTCTCTTAATTACTCTCGGATATATTGTCGAATCGACCAGGAGGTCGATGACCAATACAAAATGAAATTATTCTTTAAGTTACTAATTCAGCAATATTATAATAGCTGTGGTGTGTGACCCTCTTATTTCACATAGAGACATAACATCAAAAGAATAAACCAGAGGAAATTTCTCTTTAACTAAAAAGTATGGTTTGAAAACTGTTAGTAATTGAAATAGTAAAATACGAGACTCGTGTAATGCCATTGCCATGAAGAAGCTATGATAACTACACAAAGTAAGAACTATGAAATCGACATTTGATGTAAACTAAGAATGCTTAAACTTAAACTTGTCTCAATAAATTCATTGACAGAAAACTGTGTGTGTTTCTATAGCTATTTTATGTATATAAGTAATGCCTCGACATAGGATCGGACCACGATCTCAGTATTCTCGTTCTGACGCGATATGTCGTGTCCGTTATACATTCATGTTGGATATTAATCTATATGTAAACTGCCCGCGTAGTCATGCAACTTACATAGCTGTTTTCTATGAAAATTCAAATAAAAAATATATTTTTATATTGTAAAGTACGTACTTATAACATTGAATGTTATGTTACTCCCATTGTTATGTCACTTCAATTACAACTTGACAAATTAGGCCACTAAAATAGCCATTTTTTTGGTCAACCTTGCATTAAATTTCCGATCCAATATTTTTTTTTATAAGGTAAACCTTACTGAGATTAAATCACAAAGTGCTGACAGATCCAGGTGGAGCTTTAAGCGTAATCTTGAAACAAAGTTATTATTGGCCATTATAAATTAAGCCTTATCATATTAATATCTTGAATAAACTATGCACTTTACAGAAAAAGTTATTGAAACCATTATTGTAGAGAATAAAATTTCGCATCTTTTATTTCCTGTAAACTTTTTTGTAAAACTATATATTATGTACCTACTTGTTAAACGATAGGTACTATTCTTTAAAAACGTCTGTCAGAAATGCCAATTAAAATAATTAAAGAGAAAGCTACTGATCTATAATAAAAGGAAAATATAGTGCTCTAGAAATCTTTATTTATTTTCGTGACATTGGTCTTTACGAGAACAATGTAATTTTTGGGGTCACAATCACCTCATTTATTCATAAATATTTATATGACGAATATAATCAGTTTTGTTTATTGCCTTATTGGCTAAATGGTATTCAAAATGTGTAACAATATGCACATAATATTATTCGAAGAATTATATTCAATTCTGTTCTTTTGACAGTAATATTTCATTTAAATGATACTATACTTTTATAACCTCTGTCAGATATGCCAATAAAATATTTTAATCTATTGATATTCCAATCTAGGGAAAGTTTGTTAGATTAATGATTATTTAAAATACCATTCCAATAGTTTTCTTATTAAATAATAAGAATAAAAATAAACATTAACGGTTTACAAATTCGTGTCGAGTGAACGTTAATCTGGAAACCAGAAGCTGTGACAACGCATAATATGTATTGATCGCTTATGTAGTAGGGCTGCCACAATTTGTTTAATTCAGAAATCTATATACATAATACATAACACAAACTAACGATACTTATTTTTATCTTTTTAAATCTTATCTTGGTTCACACCCAAGTGAAGCATGGGTGAGTTCTAGCCCCTTAAAAATCATAGAAAAAAGTAATAAATAAACCATAATTTTTGATATTAGATTGTTAACATGTAATTTATATACATATATTATAAATAAAATTATCCTTTCGAATTTTGTCGTGAATTTATTTTTGGTCCGCGACGTTTCGAATGCTTTACAGCAACCATGGTCACGGGCGACTTCTCGAGAGTCAAAAATTAAAAAAATAAACCTGAGAAGATAGTTCATAAATTATAATCTCAAATATTCGCGTAAACCTAAGACAGTATTAATTTATATACATTTTTTTTATTTTAAATCATTTTTATTTTAAATATTGATCTTAAAAAAGTTTTAGTTTCAATACATAAGTAAAAATAAATATACAGTTTGTTTATACAGGTACTATTTATATTTAGACAAAATACATTTGACAGCCCTAACTTAAGATGAATGATGGGCGTGAATGAATTTATATGAATTTCAAATAGTTTACATTTCTCATTTTGTTATTAATTAATGATAAATATTTATAATAAATTAAATAATAAAATATACTCGTATTTCAATACACATTCATCTTAACGTTCTTAATTTTTATTAACTTATCAAATCTATTAGCGACATGCACTCGCTTTGCTCGGATTCGTCAGAGATATGTTTTATATCTAGTATCTAAAATAGAGTTTATGTACAATTATATGTACAATGAACCCTGTACATATGTACATAAAAACAAAAATATCTACTTCCGCCCTGTATTTGTAAGGACGGCTCATGAGACCAGTGTTTTCCCTAAGTGAAAAATTTTCCGTCGTAAAAGGTCAATCGACGAAACCGAGCGGAGAGAGGCTGGGTTGCTAGTATGATATTAAAATTCTAATTCATAAATCATAATATTCTTTAAGACATTATATACAAAGCTTAAACTGATTAATAAAAACTAAAAAATATACATTTTAATGATAGAAATGTTGAATAACATATCACAGACTAAAAACATAATTTGTCCATTTTAATATCTATTAACGGTAACGGTGATTTGATGACTTGAAAATTTTATTTCTGTATATTATACGTTATATTTATTTAATCTAAAACCACTTATTATATTCGTATTTATTTATATATTTGTTTTTCTGTATTAATATCGCATTTGCTTAATAAACACAGTTCACATAAAAGCAAAATCTCATCTATAACGTTATTTACAGCAGTTTCACTTCTAATTTGCATCCAGTCAGGTCCATTACGCGACTTGAAAGAACATTAAAATTTATCAAGTATTAATGGTTTCAACTTATCGACTATCACCTTATCTTAGGACTCGACGTCTGATTATAAGCACAACATAAAATACGCTTATGCTATATACTAGGCTTGGTGTTTATGGGTTTTATTTGAGTGTAACAAAATGGTAACATGTTTGGGGGCAACTTTTTTCAATAATGATGAATGTCTTGATAAAAACATATATTAATTTTATCATAATAATAAAATTTATTTTTTTGATTTATGACTCTGATTTGTATATTTTGGCCAGGACTTACAGTTATACTTTTAATGATTATTCAAAAATAATAATGTTAATAAAATTACAATATTAATATTTTATGCATGTTATAATCAACTCAACCAAAAAAAATACTAGTCCGCTTAAACCCAATAAAATATAAATCATACTAAAAGCTCGCCAAAAGTCGTTTGGTTTGGGACAACTTTTATTTTTTTTCTAAACTATGTGATTTGTTAAAAAAATAACAGAAAAGTTTGTTTTTACCTACTTACCTTTCAATTTTCCAGTTATTCTCTCATTTCTTAATAAAATTATATATTTTATAAGTACTAACTCTTACTTCGCTTATTAATATAAACAGGATGCATTTATCGTACATAACTTTGCAAAATGGCCACTTCGGTAGTAATATAAATTAGATGTTTCCTTATAATCATTCGGTACAGTGTGTATGCGTGTGATAAGGCGCAGTAGAGCTTCCTGTCCAAATGATTCGTATCACTATTGACTTTTAATCGCGATGGTATACCGAGATGTTGGCAGATCTATCAAGATGTTGGATAATTGACGCTTTAGATCGATACGTTGATTGTATTGACGTTTAGAAATGTAAATTCGTTTTATACTTTCTTTTTCAACAGTTAATTTTCGTATTTGTATAGATATTAGGTATTTGTGATAACTATTAATAATTTTTAATGAATTATTACCTATTTACACAGTTTTTTACTGCTTTTGAGCCTCTTCTAAAATCTAAGCTCCTGCAGGCAAAACTCTATTCTGAGTCAGTTGAACCTTTACTTTTCACAAAGTGAAGTGATTCAAAAGTGTTGAAATATAAAATTGAATAAAGTTCGTTATCATAAGTTCAAGTGAGAATCAAGTGACTTTTCATGTTGTTATACCCCATTTGTTATGAAAGTCTGAATTTAATGTCCATTTTACGTGGTACGTAGATTGCTACAAGTTGTCAAGCCCATTAAAAGAAAACTACAGCTGGTAACGGGCTTTCTTATGATTTACACAATTAGTGCAATTTGTGTTAATGCGACTGTGATCGTAGATAACGTCGAGCTGATGCGATCGTGTTTATATGTCAGAAGGACAGGTTCCATTTGTTATTTTATGAACTTTGTTAACTGATGCTATATTATATTATTTCCCATTTCTATTTATTGTAACAAAATTAATAAATATTATTTTCTTATTTAAATTATATCTACTTACTTTTATATACATATTTATCAATGTAACTTTTTAAAATGACAAGAAGAAACACGCGGCTGCATACAGCTGCCGAAAGAATGTACTTGTGTTCTTCAATCCTTTCCAGAACGCTAAAACTTTTATCGCTACCAAATCGATTGTCGTAAATCCCAAGTCGCGGTCCATTGTTGCCGTACACTTATATGGGAGCGGCCAAAATAAATCACGAGTAAAACCATATCGGCACAAACGTAGTCTATCGCTCGGATCGACCACGGGTTACATCTGGAGATACGGAGTATTACGCTATTGAATTAGCATTACCGCTGTTCACAATATCGTTTCAGCTGAGCGCATGCCTCATTCATCATGGTCGTATTATTTTAATTTCTGTCGTGCGTCCGTTGGAGGAGGGCAGTCGGTGGAATCGTGCAAGATCTTGTCTTGAGATAGAAATAGATGCATAATCTTCATATCTAAATCCTTTTCGAAGTCACATACCACCTGTGAACGTTTGATGGTTTCCTAACGCTTCCGATTACGCCTCTATGTAAGAAAATTGACTGTAACCATTATTATTGCATTAATAGAGATTATCCACTTTTTGTTGTAAGTTGATTAGCGACCTGAATGATCTTCACATCTTCGGATCCACCTATTAAACGTAATTTAATAATAGCTTTTACATGTATTATTCCATAAAGTTAATTAAATTTATTTCTTCATTAGAGGTCATTGATACGTGAATGAAGTTTCGTTAGTGATCTTTTGACGCGTGCCGCTGCTTAATTTATAACCAATATATTACTAATGTCGATAACGCTTGCACCGTCTGTGTATCAAACGGTGACCTGATTACATAGCGCGGTGAACAGCATAGTATTCAACTTGTCTATTCTATCGATAACTTTCCGGCTCTATCACTATGTATTCCATGGTTCTACATTTATATATATAGGTACAAACACAGGAATATATTTATACGTAAGTATCGATTTGACTGACAAATAAAACAATTATTCAATTAGGCTACTTCGCGCCAGATTCGATTGTTAGTTGACCGCAGGCCATCCTCAATAAGTTGAAATGGACTTAATATATGAGATATGTCTGATCGGATGTAGCGGTCGGATATTGAATAATAATTGGTGCACACAATGTTAGAGCCGGCGTCACGATGGAGATGGTATCTGGCGAGCGTGCCGCATCCATCAGGCCGGGAGGGGCGCTATCTGCGCCGGTATCGCGTACCAAAGATAACCATTGTCTTACTGGTCGATTATATCAGCGAAATTTGTGCTCGCCTCTGCCGTTTGTCTCTCGCCGCAAATGAGAGGTAATAGGACGCGACGGCGCATAAAAGGCGCGCTTGTGCTAAACTTTTGCCTAGTCATTAATAAGTCGTGGGAACTTAACCTTATCGATTATTGGGCAAGATGTTTCTAAATTGTCATTCGGAATAACGTAAAATTATAATTAATGTTCAATGTATTTAAGCGTAACATTTTTCAATTCTTATCTATTCAATAGATTGCAACCGGATAAATCCTATTTAAATACCAAAGCGACATTAAACAAATTATAAAGTTATGTTCACGAAATATTAAATATATTCAGTCATTAATACTAAGCCGTTTGCAATTGAGCGGACGGTAAAGTTCAACGGCGATGGCCCGAGCCACTTAATAGCGTTAGCATCATTGTCTCGCGGTCATTAATAAGTGCTCGGACAGTTCTATTGGCTGCACTCCATAATGGGTCGAGTCTGCTCCGCTATGATATCACGAATTCGTATCCTAATAACCCTCGGGGGATATATCGAGTGGAACCAGAAACCAAGTCGTTCATGCCCATGTACTTCCCGAGATCGCTTTAATTTATACCAGATTTTCATATTACGATCTTATATTTATTGTACGTTGGAAATGAATATAAATAAATTTTATTCGTAATTGAATGGATGATAGTTAACTCAATGGGAGTCGAATATCTCGCAATCAACTTAAATAATATAAGAGAATATTTACGAGAGGTTTACGACCAGGAATATAAAGTCGAAAGTAAAGTTTAAAATAATTGTGACTTTCAAAGCTATTTGTTTTATGATCATAATTATTATTAAGGTACTTTTACGTAATTTACACTTAATTTATTCATAATAATACGTTAATAATTGCTTTCTTGAATACAAGTATTAAATACGTAAGTATGAGTACGTACGTACAAAAGACGTCAGACATTAATTAGAAATGTTTTGGGTAAATACGTCTATGTATGTTGATTTACAATGACGTTATTGCAATAAACTCGCACCGTAATTTCAAATACGTACAGTACGTTATAAAACTATGGTAATTGTATATGGTAACTACTTACATTGGTATTCTGTTATAATTTGTCTTCTTCTATATAAAATGGGTATCAAATACTGTATTGGAATAGGAACATAAATAAGTTAGTTTGTTTGTGTGTTTATTTTTACTCTTTCACTTAATGCTAAAATGGAAACTCAACTTCATTCAAAAGCTCTTCATTCTTCATTCCGTCTAGGATTTGAATGAAATTAAGTATACATTAATACTATTATCTGGAGTATCACATAACAATAAAGTAAATAATTTTAGTAAATTTAGTAAGCAAGGAGAAATATAAATTTTATTTCTTATACAAAAACATCAGTAATTCTGATTACATCAAGCCTACTAAATCGCATTCAGCAGCTGTAAATCCAGTTGACCGCTGCGCACGCGTTGCCCGTCAATTAGATCCAATTAGAGTGATGTTCGCCTTTGATCTACCGACCTATGTCGTCCTAACTTCTCCTGTTTATACGAGAACACGACAGCAAAAGTGCCATTTTATTTATTTCTACACCTCATAGGTCACTGTATGGTTAAATTGTTAGATTTTATTGAAAAACGTGTTTATAAATTTTTTATCACGAGCAAAGTATTCCTTTTAGAAAGCTAGGAACGGTAGGTGCTTAGCAAAAGATTTTAGTATTAGGTATGTACTAGTTTTTTACCCATAAAATATTTTTTGTTGGAGTTCACGGTATTTAACTTTGTTGATAAGTATATATTGAGCATCGTTGACATTTGCAAATGGAACTAACGGTCTAATTTGGATATTTATAACCATTTTACATTTTATAGCTTATATTAAGGAAAGTTGTAGACTCTCACCATTATTTTAGCCAGCGTAGCCATTACCATACATTAATAATGGAGGTAGAGTCGCGAGTAAACACTAGTGTTGTTTTATTTTGTGGTTTGTGTTTCTATCTACGTTTCTATTAACAGTACAGTTACTACGTAAAAATTTACACCTCGTATTAAATTAACGACTGTCAAGTCAAGAAAATAGCTATAAGACGTAATCTTCTGACGTTTTAAAACGAAATGAAAAAAGTTAATTCTATTTGCACAAGCATAAAGCCATTAAAAACTATTCTAGGAAGCGTTAATAATATTCATTATCTGAAGACAACAAGCGACATTCGCGGACGCCTGCGCTCATTTGTTATTACATGCGAAGATAAAGTTGACGGTATATTTCTTAATTGCTTATTGCACGATACAGACACTATCGCCCACTATTTCCAACATAATAAGCATTATCATAACAATAACAAGTTACTCGCGGCTTCGAATGCTCATGTCGGATGCGATAACCTATAGATCTCAGTTCGCTCTTGCTTCTGATCGCGTCGACCACGTCACTTAGTGCTTTTTAATATTGTTATTTAATTTATTAATTTAAATTTTTATTAAATTCTCATTTATAATATTTTATTGTTTAAAGTGATCTACGGTTATTTTTTGGTTATAATTTGTGTGATATTACTTAGTGATTGTTGAAGTGCATGCGGTTTTAGAATACAGGTAAATACTTTAAAATGTCATTAATTTTATACTGTCTTTGAAAGTGAAAAATTATATAGTTATAGGGCAATACAATAAAATATATCAAAACTATATTTAACTAACTCTAATATTTTAAATTTATAAATTGAAAGCTCTTTAATAAAGCTATAAATTAATCATTATAATGTTAAAAGTTCCGCTCTTTAAGACGTAATGAACATATTATCAATAACACGATATGATCGTAGGCTGCATAATTTGAATACGAGCTATCCAATTAAGCTATTGAAGCGATGACCTCCCGATATTATTTTATGTGAGTTAAATTGTCAGAGGGCATTCCTGTACAGTTGAATGAATTTTTTTACATCTCAATCTTTAGGCAGGTTGGTCATTAATCACCTCTTGTTTAGCCAAGGACAAGGGACGGCGTTAAATTCTTTTGAACGTACAGTTGTGATATTGAAATGCCTAGCTTAACTACTCTTTAATAGTACCTAGAATACCAATATTGTTACATGCTTATAACATTCATATTTGTAATAAATTGTGTAGTACATTTTATTGCTTCGAAGTTATAGATAATTACAACTGGCAAATGTTATTCTAAGTATAAAAAGTTAACAGTTTATTTTGTTGCTATTTTGATGTCAGATGATAGAGTTTGCGTGTTCAAAAAAACTTTACGCTTACTCTATTTTGAAAATTTTTATTTTCGCACTCTACTTTTCTTTAGAAGATTTCATTATTATGTCTTTTATTGTTTTTCTTTCAAATACATTTAATATGAATTATGCCGTTATCAAAATAACTTCGGACTCTTTATATTTGTTTATTAACCTAAAGTAGGTACTATTTAGGTACTAATTTATTCTTACACATAAATATAGGTATGTTGAAATATTAACACACAACACCATTTAGTGCATCGTAAGCTACGAGACTTATGGATACCAAATGTATATAATGTAACCAATACTCGATAAATTACATATATACAACTTTAAAT
The DNA here is from genome assembly GCA_905231865.2 of Boloria selene. Taxonomy (NCBI): domain Eukaryota; kingdom Metazoa; phylum Arthropoda; class Insecta; order Lepidoptera; family Nymphalidae; genus Boloria; species Boloria selene. Next base: position 3,675,755 of record HG993145.1, read on the forward strand.
ACATATATATTATAAATAATATCAACATCTATAACAGAGTAGTACATATATTGATGTTCATCACACAAATTAATGTCTCCAGCGGGACACGAACCCACAACCGCTGGCTGGCTCTACAAAAGTACTAACCCATTCATTTTTAAAATAATGCAACAAAAGCTAATATGTTTTTACGAAGTTTTCCTTGCTACATATATAGAATTGTTTTGATGAATTATACGATGTAGCGTGAGTTACCGTTACGGCAAAAGTAAACGTGTTGTCGACTGTCGTATTTTTTTTAAACACATAATATTTCACTCTATTCAACCTAGATATTTGATGTACGTATACATCGTGCTGTTTAACATTATCTTATTAGAGCTATTTCTCTATAATATTATAAAGAGGAAAGATTTGTATTTTTGTATGTAACGAATGAATTCAGAAACTACTGGACCGATTTTAAAAATTCTTTTGCCATTGGAAACCTTCATTATCACTGAGTAACATAGGTTATATTTATTACTAGCGGAACCCGCGGCTTCGCTCGCGTGCACAACCTATATTTTAATGTTAAATCGTTTCATTACATTCGGTTAGACTCAAAAGCGTATTAGAAATTTAAAGTGTGTGTCTGAAATTATGTTTATATCAAAAATAATGATATCTGCAACAGTCAAATAGAATTCGTAAGGAATTTTTTATGCCCTTTTGAAATGTATTTCTTTGTTTGAATTCCCGGCGTCGTAAGCATAGCATATGCAAATAACACACGCCTGTATGCGCTAGTGTAAAATAGAGCCGGTGTCACTCGGCTGACCCGCCGCCACTCTGAATATATTACGGAGAAGACTATTGTGTTTGCCTCAAGGCGACACCAATGGTAGCATGTTTTCCTTCAAATATATTTTTTCTGAATAGTTAATTATTGGTAAACCAATTATGCATATGAGGTTTTTTTAGTTTTCTTTTGATTTGTGGCTCTTTTAAATCTAATATAATATTTGTATTTATTATAGAAATATAATATGCATAAGTGATAAGTTATGGTAGTTTTAAAATAGCAACTTAGCTGCGCTTCGCTCTAGTTTACCCTAGATACCTACGTTTTAATTTAAAGAAGTGAAAGTCCACCCGTTTTGAAGATTAGCCGGAAAAAACAGACAGACAAAAATAATTACTTATGCTTTTATTAAAAGGCAGTTTTTCTTATGTTTTTAAGAGAAAATTCAATTTTATTTATCTGTTTATATAATATAGGTACTTGCTAGTATTCCTATAATAAGTTTTAATAATATGAATGTGTCATTGGTTTTTTTGGTAAACAACGCGCATGATAATAATTTAATATCCGAATTGGAATAATAAAGTATTATATAGAATATATATGTATTGTATATATACAATAATATGTAGGTGGTATTATACATTGATGACAACGTTTAAATTTTAATATTTAAGTATTTTTTAAAAATAAAATATTGTCTCTCATGTATTAAAGATTTTTTTATAATTCTTTTGGTAAATAATTTCTTTAAATCTAGGTATGTATATATTGATGAAACTGGATGAAACCGAGTAGACGATTTAGCTACCCAAGACCTCAAAATGTCTATTTGAATATTCACAATAGGACTATCTACACTATCTATTGATTTAAATGTTTAATAACTTGAATAGAAATATGTATTAATCCAAGTTATTTAAAAAAAAGTTCAACGTACCTACTAAGGGATTAATATTTTTTAGTATACTCATTCTATCATTTACGTGTCAGTCAGGCTGTCTCGTACAACCTACTTTCTACAAATCTACTGCAATAGGCTTTAGATGTATTAAATATGAGCGTTTGTAGTACGATAATCTATCTGTAACCGTCCACAGACTCAACATGGTGGTGGTACTAAACGGTGTCCTCGCGGACGAGTGCCCCACGTCCGTGAGAGCGCTATTGGCCGCACACCCAGGATATAGAGATGCGGCAGCCCAATTGTTAGCAGCAGCAGCAAGAGAAATTGGTATCCTTGGACTTCTTTACGTTGGACAGAGAGAAATGGCCGCAGTTGTACCACATGACAGTAAGTGCTTGTAGTGCTAGATTTTCCCGTGACTTTATCCGCCTTAAAAATTTTTTTTCAATTTTCTATTATGTTTTGCAGCTAAGAGCAAAAGTATACATTTTTTGTTTCCTTTTAAGCTTATCTCACTCATGAATACCCCCAGCAGGACTTGAACCCGAGACTGTTAGCAACTAGGGTCAATACAAACTGAGCCAACTCCGTCGTCAAATTCAGGATATGGTCAAACTGATTGTCAAATTTTATTCAAATCAATTAAATGGGTAGGCAAGCAAGGAACAAATATTTAAATAGCTGTACAAAGTTTCATAGGTATTATTAGAACGAGTAGCTTGAAGCTTCCACCTTTAAAGATCGTCTTGGTCTTTTTACTAATAATTATTTGTTATTTAGACGATATCAAATGTTTGATTTTCTTTCCTTTCATTTCAATTTCGCGTGATTAAATTTAAAATAAATTTAAGTTAAAAATATTTTTTTATATCAAAATGCTATAATTTGAATTATCTCTTTTTCAGAAAATGTTAGTATCATTGGATCAGATGATGCGACATCCTGTATAATAGCCATCGTCAGGCATTCGGGTAATTAATATCTCCTTCGATATCTTATACTAAAAGTAATTGGTAGTCAAAAAAATTATATTAATTATATAATTTATTTCTTACAGGATCAGGAGCAGTGGCTCTTGCCCATTTGGATGGTTCTGGAACCGCAGAGGCGGCAGCGGCTATGGTAGCTAGAGTACAGCAATTAGCAATAGGATATCCTGAAGGGCGATTAGAGTTACAGCTTGTTGGTGGATTCACAGACCCTCGTAGATATTCGGATGATCTGTTCGCTAATATAATGTGTAAGTAGCCTAATTTTAGTTTTGTTTATTGTTATTATGTAGATGAACCTAAATTTATAGGAGATATACCTAATATGTCAGTACAAAGTTCTTATTTTTAATGATGTTTCATTTATAATTAAAACTATTTTTATACTCTTTTGATAAGTTTTAATAAGTTTTAATTTACGAACAGCAGATACAGCAGTAGGCATAATGTGAACTTAAAAAATAGCATTCCAGGCTTAAGTGACTGTCTCTTAGGTCTCTTCTCTTCTTCTGTCTCTCTTGTAGTTAATGTAAATAATGGAATGTTTTTAATAAATGATAAATAAGTTTAAGTTTCCGACTCAATCGTATTTAAATTGCTTTACATTTTGAACATCGATTTCGTGCCAAACTCTCTAAACTCATTACGAATTAATGCGTTTAAATATTTAAACACGTTAATTACTGCAAAGCATAGGTATTTGTTTTAAACTTAATTGTACAATAATTTATTTATTAATGATTTCGACTTAATCAATTTGTAAATATATGTCTATCAAGTCTATTTATCCAATAAAAACATTCAGCCACTATCGCAATACTACCTACTCGTGATACCTAAACTACCTACTACTACTACCATATAAAAAATATATTTACAAACATGAAATTTCCATATTGCGTAAAAAGCGATTGTTTTTTTAATTATTAATAAATTGTTTTTTAGCATTACTCGTTCTAAATAAAATTTAAACATACAAGTTGTAATATATATTTTTAGCTTTTGCACCTATAACTCGTCTAATAGGGAGTAAAAAATCGGCCAATTTAGTAATTTCGATATATACCCGATGTCAGTTTTACAATTAAGAAGAATATAAGCCTCTCCAGTTAAAATCTGTCAAGTGGTGCCAAAAAATATATATATACATAATATACCTACATTAGGATACTTACACATAGACACACATACACTTAAAAACATAACCCTCCTTCCGCCACAGTCGGTTATAATTTAAACGATAGACGTCAATTCTGAAAATCTGAAAATATATATGTATTATTTATTTAGTTCATATGTCACAATAATATGCAGTGTAATATGTCACGCCAAGGTCGCGCCGGTGTGGAGCTGTCACTGAGCCAAATGAGTCTACGCAGCGTAGGCGGCTCATTGTTGAATGTTATGTATTTCAATTAGTGCCCCAATAACTTCTCTTCTCGTTTAATTTTGTTATGATGACAATTTCTGTCGTCTCAAAGAGTAAAAATGCCCAAGTTCTCGGTAATATCTTGATAATTGGTGTTTACTGAACGTTTCTTTGAAGTTTTTTCTTTGTATATGTATAGTAGGTATATTTTTTAAAACGTGATTATTGTGTAGGCATCTATTTATTTATTTCGTCGTACTATTGTTTGAATGTATTGTGTTTAGGTACGTATTTTTGTGGTATAATATTTATTCAACATTTGTATCATTTTATGTTTTTTGATAGTATTAAATGTAAAACATCATTTAATTTTAAAATTCAGTTTTGTCTAAATTCGACTAATTTTGTTACTAATAAATGGTTATAGATATATGATTTTAAAGTTTAAATAATCTCATTTTCAGTATCGTTCCATCGTTTAACAGAAGAAATAGACCTAACCCTCGCTTGCTGTTGCGAATTGAACACAGCAGTAGGTGGTGGGTACCCGGCACCCCTCGTCACTGGCGTGGCTGTTGACATACGGGCGGGGGATCTCTTCCCGGCATCGTTTCCTGACAAGGGGCCTGAACTACCCCTTCGCTGTGCCAGGCATATTACTGGAGGGTTACACGCGGCACAGGTAAGGGTTTATTTTGAATATATTTTTATACCGTATTGTTACATGTATAGTTAACGTTGCCGCTTCTTTAGTTACGTCAAAATAATAAAAATTAAGATGTATAATAGAAGCTTTGTAAATTTAATTTCGAAATGACATACCTATTATTATCGGAGGTGAAGGCATTACCGGGATAAACCTACAAACATGTTGAGCAATAACACAGCACCATCAAGCTCCATACTAATAGCTTACTTTGGCTTGTGTTATGGATACCATATAGTTCATACACTAAATAAAAATTTAAATACATAGATATTATATAATGTAATGCTATTATGTATTCTAAATAAGCTCCTTTCCAAGTTCACCCAAATCAGAATTGTACTAATTGAATAAATAAATATCACCCAAATATGCTTATTATTTTAATTTCTAATTATATTTCTAATGATATTTTCTAATAATATTTTAATTTCTCAGGTTTTGGATATTTACGACAATGGTGTGGGTATGTTGCGTATCGGGCCCTTCAACTATGAACCGTTGAGGGGCGTCGACCTATGGCTGGAACAATCAGATGATTTCATACTGCAGCATCTCAGTACGACCCCGGCAGTTGAAGCTCCTCATTTTGTTCATAATGTATGTAACACATTCTTATTTGCTACTACTCTATTTGCATTTCTACTTTGACAATTTTCTTCTGAGTTTTTTTTTTAATTTTGATGAAAATTTAGAATAAGCATTGCATATTTAAACACATCTTGCTGGTCAGTTAGTTTATTTTGAATATAAAAATATATGTATTTTTCGGGTTTTCCTTAGTGGGATTAGGGATTTAGTTGTAGAGAACTTGTAGAATAAGCTGTGCCTTTATATGAGTTGATATTTAAAACCAAGAATGTATTTCGTATAACATATTTAGTGTAAGAATTGGGTACATTACTAATAGCTCCAAATGCATGAAATATATTTGAAAAAATATATACATAGTTTTTTGGAGTTTATAGCAATATTATTGATCAAAGAATCCAAAAGTTAAATTAAAGAAGAAAACATTTATTAGTATAACAAATTCTTGTTTAACTCTTTGCATTATAAAAGCTAATATAATTATGACATTACAAAAACAGTCGAATACCTCCTTTCTGAAGTCGGTTAAAGCAAAGCCAATTAATTCCAGATCCGATCCACACTGAAGTTCATCCAACAACACCCATTCCCCGCCGTCACAGTGTTCCCGGACAACCGGCCGCACTACTACCGTCGCGACGAGCAGACCGGATGTTGGGTGCATGTGCGTTTCTAGCTTTACTAAGTTGATTTTATTATGATATATAGTTATTTGTTACAGTGAAACGTAAATTTGAAATGATTTGAACGTAACATGGAAGATTTTATTGGTTTGAGCTCATTGAATTACCATAAAGACGAAGCTTATACAATCACGCAAATGCAAAGTCGAAATTCAGAATTATTAGCATAAGTTGTTTTTCTATTGAACCTTCAGTAAATAGAGGAAATGCCTCGGGAGAAGCGATTACTTTAAAACGCGACGTCCGTGGTCTGTTATTATCAACAGATTTGTCGTAATTCTAAAAAAAAACCGTCATATGCAGTTACGGTTGCCAGGCGCAAAAATAGAAAACCAGACAGATTAATACTTAACCAGACATTTTGTCCTGAAAGTTTGATCCATGGATTTTAAAAGAAAAAATAATGATGCTTTTATTTGTGTATTTCATGTTATTTAACTGAAATAAGAATCAGTCAAGCCATTGTAAATATATGGCCAGACATCCGGACACCTGGCAACCCTATAATGCTATTGTCGCGCCGTTGTATGAAGATTTGTCTTTATAGAAATACTTGCTGATCTGGTTATGTGTGAAAGAGATAGCAAAGTTTAAAAAATGCAATGTTGATAAAAAAGTTGATAAAATGGGCGTTTTAAAGTGTGGTGAAGAAAACGTTACGCGTGTTTTTTTTCTTTACTTCATATTTTATTTAGTTGTTTACTAAACTGAAGTATTTCAAAATGTATAAATTTTATTTTTTATTTTTGCAAATATTACCGAATTTTATTGGACTTTTTTATAGCATTTCAATAAAAACCATTTCATGATATTTAATGTTTGACAACTTAAAACATTTTCAATCTTAACATGTGTGTTTAACGCTTGCAAAATATGATTGGAAAATATATACTCGGAATTTTAATTCGATTCCAGATTTGACAGTTTCAGTGTTGCAACGTTATAACAAGTACTAAATAGTGACGTTGCGAAATTATTCGATACGGAAATGGAATATTTCCGGATCGATTCCTCTCGTTTATAGTAGTATATATCTAAACAACTACTACTTTAATAGAAACTAAGTATATCATGAAATTAAATACTTCTGAACGGATAATTTAGTTATGACCATTAATTTTATTAATAATCTGAGAGTTTTCTTTTATAATTGTGTGTGGGAATAAATAAAAAAATGTGATCATGAAGGAACATGAGAAATAAAACAAATAGCTGATGTATTATGGTAATATTTTATTTTATTTTATAAATCGTTGCAGTCATCGCTATCGCTATCGCTGACACTTTCTGTAACATTTATTATAAATGTGTCTGTGATATTGTCAATTAACATATCTAGCCTACTCATTTTTACCTCTTCTTTGACAACATGGGATACGCATTTAGACCATTCGGTAGCCGTAATTTTTTGAATTCCTTCCTCAAATAAAATATTATAGAAAGTATTAACAAGTATATATACTCAACCAAAACGCTGGACGTAAAGCAAATTATCCCATCAGATTAGAAAAAATATATTTATTTTTCATTTAATATGTATTTACTTTGAATCATTGTTATATAGAAATTTAACACAAGTAATCGAAATTGACTTCTAAGCTTTCATTGAATAAAAATGAAGTAATAGAATTAATGTTTCATCGTGAATAATTCCAGTCTTTTAAATACATATAGAGTAAAAAAAAAAGAAACCAGTTGTACCAGTGATAATATAATAATGCATTCCACTTTTATATATTTTATTGTTTAATGCTTCATTTTTTCCTTTATAGTCTATATTACGAAATAAAATACGTTTTCTAATACATTTTTAACATATTACTTTTTTAATAAGTATAAGTAGTTTACTTTATAAATAAATTAATAAAAATGGACATTCAATGATTTTAGTTTTTCGTGATTTAAAATTATAAAAAGAACTGTTTTTGCTTAGTTTGATTTATTTTTATTTAGGAAATTAATTGACATTTGTATGTAAATATGCTTTAGAATTAAGTTAAATGTATTGTATATTTTGACATATCAATTTATAATAGTTCTGTTAAAAATACTTAGTAATATTTTATTGCTTTGTATTCGATATACAATGATTTTTTTTCACTGGCAACATTATGTATTTTTAGATTAAGGTAGGAACAGATTTAATAGCTATTTTAAATATAGTTTAGTAAAAGTATTTTCTATTTTAAAATATTCAATTAAACACGTAAAATCTGTTTTTACCTTTATATCAATAAGAAGTAACTTAGTGGTTAGTTTTTTAAGTTATGGGTAATAACAAAAATATACGCTGTAAATATATAAGTCATTTTAGAAAATTGTTAGAAACGGCGTTAATAGTTATTGTTTTGTGAAATATGAATATATTGAAAGTTCCATAGATGTAAGTTGTTTTATTTGTTACGTTGCCCTTGATATATTTACTGTTTTCAGAGGTCCTTTCTTATTATTAGGGTTCTTTTCTTCAAAGGAAAAGGTACTCTATAGAATTTCACTTCGACGTCTGTCTGTATGTATGTCTCTCTGCCTATCGAGACTGTTTTTCTCAGACACGAAAACAAATCCGAAAAGATAGATTTCATTTATAATGTCAAATATTCGCGTAAACCTAAGAAAGTATTAATAAAAGACTAATAATTTAATCCATGTGTATCAATAATTATAGTATTACCAATTTTAAGCATTAACTCGCTTTGAAAACTGGGTTTCTCTTTCTGAGATCATTAGGGGAGTCCTTCGTTGAGTAGTGGACAACAATAGGCTGATGATAATGATGATCTGTTTATAATTCTTACCAAACCTAATGGCCGCCAAGGAATTGACGCAGATTCGAACGGACATATTAGTTTATAGTCAACGTGTTTGTAAATAATAAATATAACATGTTTACTTGTTATTTTACTATGTGATGATTTAGGGGTAGCGGCATGTTTGCTGACTCGCTATTGGTTCGTCAGTTCAAAATACCATCGCGCACACAAAAGTGTTTAATTACAAAATGGTTATATATAAAAATAGAGAAAAATAATTTTAACTTCTATTGTTTTATAAAAAGAGAGTCTCATAATAATGCAGTTAATAATTTAAAAAAAAATATTTTTGTAAGTAGATTAAACATTCTACACTGAATTAAACATATTTTATTAATTAATAGGATTCTATTTAATAACATTCAATCTAATACATTGAATAACATTATATCTAAAATATTTTCTATATATAGCCAATATACGTGGCAAGCGAAAGGCTAGTACAATAATAAAAGAATAGGGGTAGTACTTTCCCACATTTTACCCATGCACAAACACACCCCCACCACTTTCTTCCAGCGTTCTTTTTACGTGACGCGAACTGTATGTTGTTACATGTATATCTTTAAATACCTCTTTCCTTCTTCTCACATCTTTTTAAATATTACACACTTACAGTTCGCGTCACGTAAAAAGAACGCTGGAAGAAAGTGGTGGGGGGTGTGTTTGCGCATGGGTACATTCGCACACGAAATTACTAAGCAAATTCCTTTATTTTTGAACTAACCTTTCGCTCGTGACGTATATTGGTTATTGGTAGGTACGTTGTAAAATATATAAGAAAGAATGTTGTTAATTTTTAAAGGGGTTGGTAAGGGTTAATCCCTTTAAAAATAATAAATTTAATAATAAAATAATTACCTAATTTAATAAAATTTTGTTAATAATTAAAAATATGTTTGATTCATTGTAGAATTTTTAATCTACTTACAAAAAATTAAACTAATTCGTTTAATATATATTACTTTATTGTTTACTGCATTATTATCAGATTCTCTCTTTATAAAACAATATGCATCAAAAATATTATTTCTATATTTTTGATATAAAAACATTTTATAATTAATAACTTTTGTGTGCGCGATGGTATTTTGAACTGACGAATCAATAGCGAGCCGGAAAGCATGCGGCGCGTGCCTCGCCGTCCCGCACCCCGCGTCTTGCCACCAAATTGGCCGATAAATCGCCTCTGCGCAACTTGACAGCCAGCGTTCTTTTAACATGACGCGAATTATATATTATTTTATTTTTGAGATGATGATATTAATTTAAATTCAAAATACTAATAATTATTTTTAATACAAAATACTATTTGAATTTTGAAAAATTAAATTATATACATTAATTCGTCTATAAAGGCATGACTTTATAGAGTAAATTAGACTCTGCTGCTGATAAGTTAAAATATCTTTATACATCTGTGCATACTATTTTGACAGTTGTTTTCGTCGGAAGCAGTCAAGTGACAAGTCTGTGGAGTTTATTATTGTTAAACTTTTTATTGCAAGGCATTTAAAGTTTAGAAAGTGCTAAAACAAAGGAAAATGGAAAAACCTACTGTTACTGAGCTACCCCCACCATACTCTGCAGCTGTTCCGCCAGGTAAATTTTCAGTTTTGTTAAAAATTGTAATGAATCAAACATTCTTTTGAGATAAGAGTTTTTGTATTGCGCCACCTTTAATTATTAGGTATATTATATATTGCAGTTTAATTAACTATTTGTATATATCATAAGAAATTATATATTTCTATTAAACTATTTGTATATATCATAAGAAATAATATATTTCTATTAATCATGAAATTTCTGTAGGTAAGAATGTATATGAATGACGTACTAAATGGTGTAAAAATATTCAGATCTATTTATCTCCATCTTTCGACAATTATGATCAATATACGGGGTTTTAATTTAGTCTTTGCTTAAAATTTTGGACCTTATTTCAATGTATTTTCAGTGCCATTTCCTTTTTCTATGTGAAATTAATTACCTGTTTAATTAACTGTCCTATATCAACATGTCCATGTATGTATATGCTAATGCCCAATTTCTATGATCTGCCATAATATACATATATTCAAATGTATATATATATTCAAATTAAAAATAATTCATAAAATAAGCAGCTATGATGGAGGTAATTGATTTGCATTTTTAGACATTCAAAAACTAGTAATGTAAATCAAATGTCAGAGTTGAACTCATTTTATAGGGCTTCAGTGTATATAGGCTACTCTATTACTAAAAGAGATTATATTTCAATTGTGTTTCTATTTGATTTGGCTGTAACATATTGTTTAATGTAACAATCACTTTAAAAAGAGCAAAAGTATAAACAATCAGAATAAGTTAAATAATAACATAATATGTAGATCAAATAAATTTTGTAAAGAACCACAACATATCAAATTTATTATCAAAAGCCACAACATCTCACTATCATATTTCATTTTAATAGAATAGAATATACCAATCTATAATTAAGTTAATGCTAATTATTAACTGAAACAAACTATGACTCATTATCTGTTTGACCATAATATATTATGATAAGAAATCAGTGTGTAAATTTATACATTTTTACTCTTCATCTAAATCTACATCTAAAAGCCCTTACTTAAATTATTTATTAAATGTTTTGTTCAATTTAGGTTTGTTTTACTTATTTACTAACCAATCAATGTTAATTTGGAGTGTTGTTTTTGTTTACTTTCCTACTAAAATTATTATAATTATAAAATTTGTTTTCCTCATAATGACTTTGAGATTATACCTACAACATTTTTATTGCACTTTTTTCCTCCTGGCTTTTCTTTGCTCTGCTCGATTAATAGTTTTCATTGTGTCTATTTGTCATCATTTCTTTATTATTAATTTATTATTTTTGTTTCTTGGGTGTGGGCTGACTTGTTTTTAGTTGGACCTAATTAAAAAGTATATACTTTTTAATAATACTATAATAATTTAAGTCTTTATACAAAGAAATATTGTAATGTCATAACTTTAGAGGCACCTAATTGGATTTTGCTTATATTTTTCTGCTAAGTTTTGTTTATTTAAGTGCTCCAGACATTTTTCCATTTAAAACGTTCTTAGCCCCATATAAATCATTATTGTTCTGTTGTTACATAATACATCAATCATATTTGTTTTTTTTTTCAGAACAGCAACATTCATATCCTCCGCCACCTCCACAACCTCAACCACAGCCTCAGGGTGCATTTCCGCCACCCCCTCCTGGATACACCCCTTATGGTACTACCCCTCAAGCTACAGCATTTGCTCCAAACTATGGAGCAACCCGAATAATAATACCACCCACAATCATAGCAGTAGGGGCTTGCCCAGCTTGTAGAGTTGGCATCCTTGAAGACGACTTCACATGTCTTGGCATTTTATGTGCTATTCTTTTCTTCCCTATTGGGATTTTATGCTGCCTTGCTCTTAAAAATCGTAGATGTTCAAATTGTGGTGCTATGTTCGGCTAGAACTAGCCTAAATTGGGCTCCATACTTGATATCCCATTAGTATTGCCAGATTTGAATCAACAGTTAAAACATTTAGTATATTGTTCATGATTTGTAAATCTCAATTTGATTAATTTAATTCGAAGTTAAAATGGACAACACTAGTTTTACTTCTAATGGGATGGATCAAAAAAAGTAATGAAAGATGGTACCGTCCACATTTTCTTATTTTGTTAGAATAGCATTGTAATATACCAGTAGGATGCCAGACATGGTATGGAGCCTACAGCAGTTAAAGGCAGAATTTGCTTTTTTAATAGGTGTCACCAATTTATTTACAACGTTTCATTACAAGTATATTTTTTTATAGTAACATTGTACAAAAAAGTGAAATATAAGAAATATTGGCAACATTTTCCTGAACATTATTGAGACTACAATAACTGTTTTATGTGAAAGTCATACATTCAACTTATTCTGGATGTATAAATAAACAATTTAATTTATAATTTATTTGACTTAGGAATTTATTTGCCATTTAAAGGTAAAACTATGGCAGTTGAAATCAATAGTTCAAAAAAAATTACAGAAATGATTAAAATTTAATTAGCTATCAACACTAAGAATTGAATAACTTATCATGAATTTCATAAACACATTAATAGCAGAGCATAAAAGCACAGCACATGTATATTAAACATCTTTTTTATTAAAACAAATATACTTAGTACATTCATATTTTTATTGATTTCTTATTCGGTTTAATTAAAAAAATGTTACTTGGTAAATTATGAAATATCATCATTTGCAATAATTGCGCTTTAAAGTATAGTTAGCAGCCACAGAGTAAAAGAATAAGATATGAGGCAGTGCAAGACAGTGATTGAAGCCTGAAATAATATTATTATAATTTGTAATACATACATTGTAAATGGCTAAACAATCATAGATAATACTGTAAAATACAACAAATATCATATTTTTACATTTTGTTCTTGAAATTGTTTTGTGTAACTTCATATTATTATTACACTATATGAAAAGTGTCATATTCTTTTATCCTGAGATAACAGCTTTATCAGGGTTTTGTAATTAGGATAGTTAAGGCAAATGGAAAGTTAACATTTCTATTAATAACTATAAGATATTGTAAAGGAATAATGATTTATCTTTTTTAACTTTAAATATCTTGCTTCAATCAATTAATGTATCAATTATCAAAATTAATAATCACCTATGTTTTAAATGGATCTGCCAAAGGTTATAAGTGTAAATGGAAAAAATTAATGTTGGCAACATTAATTAAGAAAGTTATTGTGATACGGAGGGTAGAATATTGTCTTATACATAATATGTATATCTATATAATATATGTAATTAAATCAAAATATCTGAAACATCATTGTCTCATAGAATGGTGAAAAAAAGAGTTGCTTAAGAATTAAAATGTTCTTAAAACACTTTATGAAAGATATTTTGTTTTAGTTAGTATATTTTTATTATTATTTAATGTTATAGTGCTTTCACCAGATATATTTAATTGCAGTTGAACTGTTTCCTGTTATACTGTTAAATAACTCCTTGTATTTTTGAAATACATATTACATTTAATATAGTAATATGAAAACTCCATATTTTTATAAGCTTAATACTATACATATTAAATATATGTATGTATTTTAGTAGATACAGATCATGTTTGCAAAGGTTATGTTATTTTATATATTTGATTTTGTACACACTCGTTATCACAATGTGAGAGCACCATAATAATTAAAAGTTTAATTACTTTGAGAGTTATAATACTATTTTATTATTACTTGCTTCTTTATTTAAAAATATAGTAAATTTTCAAATAACTTGCAATAAAGTTGTTTTGAAAGATTACACTTAACAGATGTCGCTGGTTTTGCGTAAATATTTGGACGTAGTGTTTAAAACAATCGCTAGATGGCGCTATACTTATATATTCTAAAATATACATTTGTTATGCTCTTTCTTGTATTTAATTTATACAATTTAATGGACGCTTTCATGTTTAATTAAAAAATAATGTGACAAATATATAGTGCAAAATTTAAAGTGCCATTATATTATAATCTTTGCCATAATATTATGCGAAAACTGTTTTTTTTCGATTTATTACGTAGTTCATACGTATTCTGTTTTAAATACTTTCAGCATATCAATTTAGATATATTGAACTTTAATATGACTTTGTTATATAAAATGGTGGCTCGTATAAAGCCTTTATTGATAATGATGTTATAGCTATATATTACATATTATTATTATAGTATAGAGATATTATGCAATATAATATCTATCAAAGTTACTAAATATTTGTATTATGTATTTTCCAAATAAAGTTTGGAAATATATTTTGTTTCTTATTTCCCTATACACCTCCTCGTCGTTTGTCAAAATTGCAGCCTATATGGTCTAAGAGCCGGTGGAAGATCGACCTTCACCGACCTGATAACCAGATGAGACATATTTTTTATTAAATATAATTTATAAACAAATATGCCTATAATTACTTGCCTATCTGAAAGTGCTCATGGCTATTTTTAATTAAATTCACTTTAATCGATTTTTTTTTTCATCGCTTTCATTCTTTTGATAACCAAATGAATTTTATTTCACTGTTAGTTTTTAACACACAGAATATGCCTCAGAAGGCTAGCCTACTCATTTTTGTGCTACCAAAGCCGATGTAAACAGGTAAGTCAATATAGGTGACTCCATCGTTCTGCTAACTTATCGAAAGTTATATCAAATTTTAGATTATTTTATTACAAAATCAGTCATATAGACTTGCCTGCAAAAAATCATACTTAAAGCACTGTTGCCCAGCTAAAAATAGCCATGAGCACTTTCAGATAGGCAAGTAATTATAGGCATATTTGTTTATAAATTATATACGATAAAAATATGTCTCATCTGGTTATCAGATCGGTGAAGGTCGATCTTCCACGGTCTCCTCTACTATATATGTATATAAAAATGGCCATCAAAAGCTTACCATATTCAGCCTCCTTTATTTCTACGAGTACCTAATTTTGTGTTTAGTTCTTATATTTAGAATTTTCTTGTATTAGCTTGTCAGATTTGTAAGGCAGGCTTCCTCATGTTTTCCTTGAACGTAAAATCGCATGACGCTGGATTTGAACCCGCTTCACTTGGTTGTAATGTAATTTGTAAGCAAGTTACAACTACAACCATTGTTTATTATTTTGTAATTTGTAGTAACCATTGTTAATTTCTAGGCAATTGCAAAAAATGGTAAATAAATATTTCTCGACTCATTAATATATATTTATTATTTTGTTTATCATATTAAAATAAATGACAGTTTATCATAAAATTAAATCTTTCACGAGGACATTGCGGGGACACTATCTAAAGGGGAAAGGAGTGTAGGCTGCACATAAGCGATAACATTGTTCATTGAACGGATATATCGGTGGCAACCCTTGCTAGAGTTCTTTGTAACTATGATTTTGTTGCATATATGATTTAAACCATATTTTCCACTCTAAATGAGAATATTATATAGAATTGAAGCTTCTGTAGAAAAATTTAAGGCATAAATATTTTATCCTAACGAATTTAAAATAGTCTTATAAGTACAATACATTAATAAATTCTCTACTACGTGCTGGTTTTGTTTAAAATAAATTTTCTGTAATTGATTGTGAACATAATATATACATTATGGTATTGTGATTAAATTGCATTTTTTGGCTCGTTTTTGTAAAAAATGTACTATGTACCTTATAGGTAGGTAGTTATATTAGTTACGTACGTTTTAAGTATGAAAATGGATTTTTTGATACATATTTTGTTTTTGTAAAAACGTACAAAAAGTCTTAGATATTTAAAAAGTATATAAGTATGCATAATAATATGAATGAAGGAAGGAAGAGGATGGAAAGCTAAAGCAATGTTCGCATACTACATAGCTTTCATATAAGGCAGAGATTACTTTGATTGAACTTAATAATTAATTGATCGTGTACGCTACTCGAGATTGCAATTAGATACGCCACAGAAATCTTGCCCGTATGTTATTATTGAAGTTTAAAAGTGTATTACAATGCTTGCAAGAAGCAATAGTACATCGGTTACATCTGATTAATAATAAAAGTAATAACTGAGTTACAACGAATAGGTAAATAGCATAATTCTTTGGGCCTAGAAGCAGGAAAGTTTGCGTGAATTCTTAAACGAATAAAAAAAAATACGTTATACGTAGTAGGTACCTACCTACATACAGACGAACATCAAACCTCTTTTTTTATGTTGAATAAAAACATGAGCGCAAAGGAAGGATTTTTGGATATTCATAAGTTCATTATTTTTAAGTTAAAAAATGAAGTTAATATATTTTAAGTTATTGAAACTTAAAGGACGTGCTCGCTTGGGTGTTTGCACCGAGTGATGCAGCTTCAAATCCCGGGCACCATACCTAGCACCTCATATATTTTCATGAGCGGATCATTTCCAACATGATTACCTCTTGTCTCATCGTTAAGGAAAATATCGGAAGATAATAAGCTTAAAATTGGAAATGTTTGTATCGTAAAAATCGTTTCAATCCTCAATACATCTCATAATGATAACAGTCACAGATATAAACTAGATATAAACTAGATACCTATAAACTAAATATAAACTATATATTATTTATAGATATGTGGTTTACAGTTTATAATTTTACTTTAATAATTACCTACTTATAAGTCACAGTCATATCTTCACCGAGTGTCCTCAACGGATGAGATGATTTAGACACTTATATAAATTGAAAAAGTTTCCATTTTAATAAAAGTGTCAAGCGCAAAATATTTCTCTTTTCTAGCTACCTAATGGAAAAATACCATCTACATTTACAAATTAAGCTAAATACTGGCTTGTTTGATTTTCGAAATTTAAAATTGACTTCACTGCTAAATGTTCTATTTTAAAATTAATATTAAAGTTAGTTAGCAAATCAAATTTAAAATTACGTCGGGACAAAATAAATTTTAAATGTAGACTATAAAATTTTAACGTCATGTTAAAAGTGCTTCGTCATTTGTTTACAATAAAAACAAACGACGCTTTTAAAATATCATGCATCACAAGAGCTGTACGTGCAGTTGCGAGTTCATTATGAATGCTAGTATTTTTTAATGAACCTAGAGCTAAGCCGGCAGCCGGCACACATTCTGTGAATGTTCTCGTTAAACCGAATTTCGCCTCGGTCGAGAACCTACCTGAGTTTTTAATTATATTTATATTTTTTTCTAAAGAAATAGGCGTGCTTTTAATTTATTTGTATCCTATGTTAGTTAATGGAGGTGTTTCAGCCTTAAATTTATTAAAAACGTAGACGCTAGTATTAATATTTATATACATACTCGTGGTACTTGATTGCTTCGTATTTAATTTTTTTAACGTCCGATTTCTGAGCTTGATAGACCTTTCTATAAATTAAATACTGTATAGTCCAACACGTTAGCTAAGTTCGTGTTAACGTACTTCACATGTCATTCGAAAATTTGAAGACTTGGCTTTTTCCTTTTTCCACAATGTTTTCATTCATCGTGAAGTAATTGATAAATATTTTTTGACAATGTTTCATATGAAAATAATTTAAAACGTGTGAGATTTTGTAATTGAACCTGTGTCACTTAGTTTTCCAAGCGAACACGTTACTGGTATACCAGTGCCTTTTACATAATCGCTTCTTTCTTATAAGTATAACCTTACCTGTAGGTTATAAATGCTTTCAAACAAAAAAAAAAGAAAATTATTCTTATGCATTGAACTGACTTTTCTCGTCTTGTACTTATCTACTTGTAGTACCTACATTATACTCGCAGAGTTTTCATGAAGTGGTATTGAACAGGTATTTTCAATGTCCTCATGTGAACCTCCTGTCATAAGTTAGTAATATAATAAAAATAAAGTTTTAATGAACTTAAGCTAGGTCCAACGACTACAATGTAGGTCACATTGTTATTTTTCCTTTGCGTGGTTTGTAACCACGTGGGATTAAAACGCAATTTAGAAAATGGCTCCCGCTACTTCATAGTGTTAATTTATTAACTAAAACAAAATGAACGTTTTAACAAAGTTACTAAAACCTGACAATATGAAAAAGTAAAGATTAAAGCAAACAATTCTTTTTTAAGCTTGTTTTTATTAATATGCTTTTCCATTAAAAGATTTGTTCTTATAAAAATATTGTCGTTTAATTTATATTTTATTCGACATGTGCTTCGACGTGTGTTATTATTAATTTGTATAGGTTTACCGGAATCTCATGGCAAATGGGGAAATAAAAATTTGTTGTGTGCAATACTAGGGAAATTGGATTAAGCGATCTTGATACTCTTTAATTTTATATATCTTTAGTATTACTGAACATTAAGTTCCTATAGTAGGTATGTGTATGAAGGATATTGTTATACATCAGGTTCGTAACTTATGAAAATATGTCATGAAAAATAAATCAATTGTAGTATATTACTTTATGAACTAATTTATTATATTTAACACCTTATCAGAACTAGAAAACGATTCCAATAATTTTACTTGCATTTCTTGTTCTTCATCAGATGATAAATATAAAGAGGTATCTATTATAAGTCGCTCTTCCAACATTTCAATTATTCTATCTTGCTTGATGAAATTGTTTTCAATTTTCTTTACATGTTCACAAAATTTTCGCTAAAATGGTCCTTTTTAATTGGCATTTAACATAGGTAGATAGGATATTAATATATAACTAACAGTAATGTTTAGGCAACTTTTTCAAAGTCATCTCATATACCTATTAAATATGTTGGGACATTTTACACACAGCACTATCTAGTTCCACGGTTAGGTACGAGCCTTGTGTTATGGATACTAGATGGTTGATACACTACACATATATAAGTTTAAATACATGCACATTATAAATATAAGCATCCATGACTGGAGTACAAACATTCGTGCCCAACAAATGTATGCCCCCAGCGGGACTCGAACCCGCGACCGCTTGTGCAGCAAGTAGGGTCACTACAAACTGCGCCACGCGCGTCGTCCTATTAAAATTATATTTTTCTTCACTCACACCTGTGTGGTAGATCCCGCTTCGGTTTTGGTCAGTATTTAAGTAGATCCTAACATCCCTTCGTATGAATTCCTAAGTGGGGTTGTTCACACATTTTCTTGATATTGTAAATTAATTTATAACATACACAATCTCTAGGTATTTAAACCCTTTGCCCTTAGGAAGTTAGGGTGAGGTCAGATTTATCTCCAATGGATTTAAACTACATAATATATGAAAATTTTGATCTTTACTGCTTTCTTGCTGCTTCGAAAAAATCGGTTCAGCCGTTTCAAAGATTAGGAACAAGCAGACAGCTTTCTGTCACAAAGAATTTAAAAATAGATTGTTTGATATAAGTATTGCATATTATACTTTCGTATCTATTTAGTAAAAAGCTGTTAATTTGAAATTAAAAACAGACTCTTTAATTTTATTTATATCTATTGATGTATTGATAGGTACTAAGTATAATGCCTTGGACTGGAGAGAAACAATTGTTTATTTTTTAGTTGTAAGTGATAGATATAAGTTTTTCCTTTCTTATTCAGTTTCCAAGGCAGTGTAGTCCAAGTTTAACACTATCTTAATAAGGAATAGGTACCCAATGGCTATTGCAAAAAAAAGAGCAAATCGCAACCAGCCATGAATTATTTTATAATATGCGAGAAGAAAACTTTACTTAGCCAATTAAATAAATCTACCATTTTATTCAGACGACACACGGGACAGAATGTCCCGTTGAAATTCATCGGGCCGTTACGTAATGCTCTATTACGCGTACGATATCTTTATAATTTATTTTTTCTACTTTAGGCAATAGGCAATCTTCTAAATCTCTGTAACTGCCACTCCAATTTGGAAGTAGCCTTAGAGATACTTCTTAGTTCCATGTAGGGCGTAGGAATATGTATTTTTTGTGTATATATATGTATTAGGTATTTTCATATGCAATAGCATTATTAATAATATCCTGGACTATCCCTTGATATTTAGATATAGTAAACAGACAGTGACAACCATTTTATATTTCGTAGATGAAATTACACGCAGATCCGCAACCTCCAGGGCTGGAGACAATGCGACACAATATAAGCTTAGACCTGTCTAGATATAGCATTAATATAATGTATTGCGTTGGTTTTAAAATTATATTTATATAATGAAATATTTCCAAAACGCATAGAACAATAATATGTGGGTGTTAGTGAGACCACCTTTTTACAATTAACTTTCAACACGTCTTAATATCGTATAATAATAGGCAGTCTTAACTTTTTATTTAATGTATGGGTTACACATTTATACATTTAGTATATAAAATAAACGTATTATAAATATAAAAAACTCTCTCGAGTACATATTTTTGTTCTGACGTAAAAAATATTGAAAGACACCTTACGGTGAGATTACGGGGATCTAAAGCCTTTAGGGCGAATATAACACCATATATGATGATGGTTTTGCGACGGAAAAGAAAATATCAACACATTTCTCTAATGAAAAGCCGACTACAGTATTTTCAGGCACTACTTATTGGGGCGGAAGTCTGATTAATTATCGTATGAGACTCTTTATTTGAAGCTTACGAAGATTTGTTGGAAAGACTTGTTTATAAAAGTCCAGCATTTTGTTTTTGTAAAGGTCGAGCTTTTTCCCTTTATTTATACTTTAGAATTAAATTTACTGAAAAGCATTCGAAATGCCTTGCACACAAAAATCTGTTGCATTCAATGTAAGTAAAGATAACCGTAATGTTATGGAATTAGCGTTAACAAAAAGCGTTATCCTTACTAATATTACGCGTGTAAAATTTTTAAGTGTTTGGATGGATGTTTGTTACTCGATCACGCCAGATTATATATCAGAATATATATCTCGATCACGCTAGGACATAATGATTGGCACAGAGATAAACTATAGTTTGGAATAGCACATACGCTACTTTTCATCCCGAAAAAAACGGTTACGGTTCCCGTAGATTGGATTTATTTAGTTTTTCTCTAGATGAATCCGAGTGAAGTAAGGTTGAACAGCTAGTTAAAAATATAACGAAACATACAGAAATTTAGATTATATAACAAAAGAATTCGTCTGGTTTTATAGATAAGCTATCTCGTCTTTTTTCATTAGAGAGATTTAATGGTCAGTGAAAGCTTTCAGATGCATGAGTATAATCCATAGGAAAAATCCTCTCATAATGGCTTTTAGAGGTTACTTTTTATTCAATAATTTTAATACTTTGGTTCGCATATACATAATTATAAATTTCTTACCAATAATCCTGTAGATAAAAGACTCAATGATTAGAAGATTTTGCGCTTTTTGCCAAAATTGAGCGAATGTTTGTTTAAAATTCTATCTATACAAAATAATCTACATCAAAAACTAATTGTAATGCCCTCCCGACCGACTACGGTCACGGCGTCCAATCTCAACGAGACTAGTCCTCTGCGCGGGAGATATTATGGTGCACAAATGTACGCGCAGACACAAGTACACTCTCCGTTCTCGTCACTCTCATGTTACGGTGGGACGATTCTCGACACGACCAGTGAGAGATTACGACGGCTTTACGTGCTCTCCGAGACAGGACACACTGCCAACCTCCCAACCTCCCAACAGCGGGATGCAACTGAGGCTTATAACTAAACAGAGTGACTCATAAACTAAACGTGGCTCGACTTGAGACTCGAACCCAGGACCACCGGATCTGCGACTACATTTAGATAGTTGTAGGAAGGGATGTAAAAAAATGGTTTGTCTATCTAGCTATAAAATTTAAAATTTTATTAATTGGTAGCGTGTTTACTCATGTATGTATTTTAGAAGGTTGAACCGAATATTTTGTGTTTCATTTTCATTTAAATGTACTTACGTAATATGCGTGTCACTTTACCCCTCTATAGCTAGGAGATAGGTCGCAAGTGTACAATAAAAGCATGAATCAACACGAAATAACAACATAAAATATTATAAAAAATTTAATACGATATAATATCATTAGTAATGTTCTTATATTTTAATAAATACGCAAAGGAAATAAGGATATGTAGTAACTTGCAGGGACTAAGGCCGTGTTTGCACTTTTTCACAAACAACAAGATAACTTTTTTTACTTGAAAAATAGTTTAAAGCTGCAAAAGTAGTCGAATAAATACGATTGTGTAAACAGAAACCATTTTTATTATTATTTTGAAATATTAACCTTGTATTCGATGGTAAATAAAACATTAATATCAACATATCGGATCATAATGTTCAGGTATTTAAATAGCCATGTTTGATATGAAACGGAAATCCATTACATTGGCTGTTATTCATAAATTGAATACATTGTTTATATCAAAGGAAATGTCGTTTAAATTTTGATTAATATTAGTGATAATGTTTGTTGAACATGTTTAGCATTCATCGAATGGGTTTAAATATGTATGACATCTAAATTATATTATAATATCCATACTTCCGTAGTAATATTATTAATATGAAAGTGAATTTGTATATTAATATTGCCGGCGAGTAACAGTCGCTTTGCTGCAGAAGATATCGTTCCCACGGAAAAACATGTTATTTAAAATTCACAATACGAGTAATTCATCATACTTATGTATAATGTATATTATAAAATATATGGAGTATCTATTCCATTTAAGGCGATAAAATTTCGAATGTACCGTAATGAAAATGTAATGTACATAGGGAGGGATGAAGTCGAGCGAAGCGAGGTTGCGTCGCTAGGTTATACACTTATAAAATAGGCAAAGATAAATCTGCTGAGTATTTTTTCTTTTATGGTTGTTAAATTTCTTTTTGCTTCGTTTAGTACATATAGACGAACATTATCAATATATATATTAATTATCAACTGAAAACATAAGAAGCGAGACCATGATCAGGACCCAGTCTAGAATTATCAAATCAAATCAAAATATTTTATTCAGCATAAAAATTGTTACAATTTCTTACTGAACTTCATGATTCTACCACCAGTTCGGAAAGAAGAAACCTTTGATCTGAGAAGAACTGGCGAAAGAAACTAAGCGGGACTAATATTATTTTTTTATCTCTCTTTTCAAATTTACTTGCAAATTAACAATAATTCTATATGTTGAAATACCCTCGTTTCAAATATCAATTAACAGCCAACATTATGGTAATCCAGCTATAGACAGGTTATATAATTGAAAATCACGCAGTTAGTTTAAAATAGGGCACATAGAGCTTTGTTCAGAATGGCCGTCTGGAGCGGAAAGCAGATCTGCGGGGTAGATACCAAAGTAGCACCCTTTGTTGTTCGCCCTAGAAATATGTACTTAGTTTGTAGGTGACAGCTACCTAGCGTAATCATTGTAAATATTTATGTAGGTAGCTAAGTAAACGTTTGCTCACACTAAATTATGGTAATAATACATAAATTTGGATAACAGCAGAATAATTAATTTATGTACTACGAAATACAACTGAAACATACTTAAGCTATGCTTTGTACTCTTTAGTGCGGGAAAATATCTAAAAAAAACAGTATACTCGCGTAGGTTAATATGAAGGTCGAGCGGAGCGAGGGAGAATTGCTAGTCAAATTCAAAAGCAGCTTTACTATGAAGCCAGATAAGGCTGCTAATTATTAAAGATATTAAATTATTAAAAAACGTAATTGACTGACTTAAACGAAATTATACTCTAATTATACTCTAAAATAACGAACACTAATGGCCAAAAGGTACGTTTAGTAAATAATGGATGTTTTGAATGTATTTGAACTTTGCTGATGTAGAGCTTAAGATCTCAAAAAAAAAATCCGTCGTTCTGTCTGTTTCCACATCTACTTAAGTTAAGAATTAGTAATAATTTTTTTCTTAAATCTTTTAGTCCATTAATTTATAAATTTTGATTTTAAAACCTCATTAATTACATTAAGTCTGAAGATTTGTAGATTAAGTTAAATTATAGTTGGTTTTTTAACTTTAAAAATCATAACACTCTTGATATCTTATTTAAATAATTACATTTTGGTCTACGTAGTCATTTCTTAACGTCAAATAACAGAATTGTAGGTCGAAGACTAACAAAAGACACTTTACGTAGGTACTTAAAGCTTTCTACATTTGCGTGTAACCGCATTTGCGTACAAATATCTGTTTAGTAAGTTGCCTAATTTTCCTCAGCTGGCACGTTCAAAGTATTTTAGACCTTAAAAAATAATGGCTATAGAGATTAAAATTCGCATAATCACTAACTTTGTGGCGTATGTTTTGAGGGAACTTCTTCGTTAAACCCGTTCGACTAGCAGCTAATGGTAGTATCGGTGGTCACTAGGGTGCTCAAAGGGTTGGAAAATCTAGGATTAATTATACAAAATATTTATGTGTGCCTAGTGACAAAGTGTATGACTAATTTGTTTTTTTTTTACACTGTATAGTGAACTTTTTTCACCAAAAAAAACAACGCAATAAAAAATGAAAGCTACCCTTTTTATTTATTTTTAAATTGTAAGTCAGTTTTTTTTATTTAAAACTATAAAGTAAAACAAAGAAGCTCTATTTTTCTGATTTGCTAGAAGAAAACCGTCAAAACTCGGCTAAAACACATAATCCAAAAAATAATTTATAGCTTCTCATATTTTATTAAAGAAAAAATGAAATAGGACCCAGTGTTTGTAGATCTAAAGACGGACTACAACATTTCGTAAGCCTATATTCCGTCTTAGTAAAAAAATACTGATAGTATTGGTTTTCATAGTATCAAGCTGGATATAAGGTCAACCAATAGCTTGAAGTTATAAATTAAGAAATAATTACTTTTCAAATAATATTTATTATTTAATACTAAAGAGTGTGGTTACCCTAAAAATTGTAAGATAGAAACCACAATGCTAACTGACTTGCCCTACATCATTCATATTTACTTTGAACATTTACATTCCACTTCATAGGGAGTTCATATTTGTGATATTGATATATTACACAACGGAATTTGGGACACGATTTTATTAATTTTCACATTCGAATTTAGGTTCACATGTTTAATTTCATATGTAATATGAAGGTTTGTTTCACGTAAGATAAACAGTGTTGTGGCTGGCTTCAAAATTAAATCGTTGGAGCCGCTTTTTACATAAATATATGACCTTTTTTACATTTTAAGACCAGTTTTTAATATCTAATTAATAAGGAGTTCTGCACTTTAGGAATAATGCATATTTTTTTCGCCTTAACAGGAATTACGAATAACACGGGACTAGACTCCAGGCTACAACCTTAATAATTAGAATATTAGAGTCTAAACTTTAAACTATATCTAGATGGTGAGCCCCATGAATATAATTAGTAATTAATTATAAAAATTTCCGTTTATCTATGATAAATACCAATCTATGTCGAAAATGCGTAGCAACGCTACGCAAGATGTCTACGGGCCGCAGAAAGTGTGGTCGCGTAAGGGGTCGTCCATAAATCACGTGATGTTTGAATGGGGGGGAGGGGGTTCGGAAAAAATCACGAAATATCACCAGGAGGGAGGGGGGGTGTAGTGAGTTATCACGTGATTTTTTTTACTCACCGTTGGGATTATCCCGCGCGCCGCGACAATCACCGAACTTTTATAACAATAAGACTAGTCACCTCCAAAACTTCTCTAAAAGACCTGTACGGGAACTACTATTGCAAGAAATGGCATTATTTAAAGCTATGCTATACTTTAAAAAATCGTGTATTATAAATTCTTCATAACAGATGATGAGACCAATAGGATGGGCCAAACATTCCCCCAGACACACGAAGCGTCGCTATTAGTAAGAATGGAAGTGTAATAATGAACCGATTGCTTTGGATTGCTTATAAAAAGTATTGACATACTTCCATTAGTATCATGTATAAAAATTAAGACATACATAAATTATAAGTAACGTTACATTGTTATAGTAGTAGTTATAAGTTACAGACGGACAAATTATACATTTTTAATGATATTCTCAAAAACTTTTACTATATTTACATATGTGAATATCAGCACTGAAAGTTTAAGAAAAATGAATACTATTTTGACTTAACTTTAGCACCGGGTGATGTACCCAGTGCTCAAAGTTAATTGGCCGTCGGCCGAAACTAGAGGGTATGCATACAGTCAAAAACCATACATAAACCACCTAATCCCATTGATTTTCTTAATGAGAAAAAAGAAAATTCTGGCAGGATTTTAGTCGAGTCGTAAGGATTCTGTAGGTGCTAGTGCACAAAAAAACTACGGAAAAGGAGCAGTAGCCAGTAAGTATATTATACGTAACTCCCATTCACATAGGCTAGACTCATACTTCCGCATAACTCTTATGGAACCAGATCTTGAAAAAAATTACTTTTAAAAAAGGCTGCAGAAGTCCACACAGAAGTGTGAAATAGTAAGGTTATCGACAGCCATGACGTCTTAGTAGAGTATGTCGTATGTCGAGTAGAATGACAGTGCTTTATTCTATGACTTACCTTCTCCGCAGTAGTATAGCCAGGGCCGTCTTTACCCGGGGGTGCAAGCGCCGAATATTTAGATATTTTATCGGCTCCAAGAAAAACTAATATTTAAAAATAGATTTGATGTTGACGGGGAGGATTTATATGTATAATAAATTGGAATTTTTGCCAATATTTTTTCCCAATGCCTCAACAAGTACTCCCATTGATATTTTAAGCTATATATACTCTAATAATTTAATCTCCTCATTTCCTAATATCTCAACATCTCTACGTATATATTTAACACTGCCTGTTACAGTAGCTGAAGGTGAACGATCCTTTTTAAAATTAAAATTAATAAAAAATTATCTTCGGTCAACCATGACCAAAGTTAATCTTAAACCTCACCACGTATCACCATGGGGGAGGGGGGTCTAAAAAGTTGCTTAAAAACATCACGTGATTTATGGACGACCCCTAAGCCAAGTTGCGGAACAACGAACTTGACTTTAATTGACTACATTCGAATAGCCCGAATATTCGCACTATCGTGATGAGTACTTTTCTAGGTATTATTTTACTCTAATCTTTCTAATCTTCTAATTAAAAATAAATAAAAAGAAACCTTAGAAACGACCTTCTTTTCCTTGTTTTTCTTTCTACCCTTTGGTGCTACGTACTCAGTTAATTATTTACCCTCCGAAGTTTCTGAGGTGTGTAATGTGCTATAACTTTATGGTCTCCGATTTAAAAATTAGATAACCGTATAAAGTCACTCCGTTATTATTCACGTAATGTTCATTGAATTGGCATATAAGTACGTGTAATATGATTCTATAAAAAAAATAAAGTCGAATACACATGAGAAATATTTAATTTAGAGAATAATATTTTAGCTTATACCTTATTTATTTAAATTCAAAAAGATCAAGATCAAGATTCAAAAAGATCTAAGATAAAATAAACGTAATTAATAAAAAAAACATGTTTAGGAATTTTGTAGGTTTTTTGTACCCTAAATAAGACCCCTTTTTGTTTGAATTAATCTCAACAACTAGTACAAAGACAAATATTCTTAAAATATATACGAGTATTCGGCCTTTGTATCGACTATAACGATTATTTCAATAAATATTATGAAAAAAATATTGTACGGATTCAATTAAGTTACAATTTTATTAGTGAAGGTATAGTGTAGATTATATTTTATCTTTTACTTTCCTACCATGTTCTTGCCTTAACATACGAAGTCAATAGGTAAATATATATGTACAAAGTAGATTTCACATCTGTGTAACAGAAAGTAAGTGATTTTATACTCCGTTGGTCCGGAATCAAACGAGTATTATATTCACGTCCACTGAGCTATAATGATAGGTTTTTTTATATATCCACTATTGAAACGTTACATTTAGTTGATAAGCTATCATTTTGCTTTTTATTATTAGACTAGCGATTTAGCGTGAGCGAAGCCGCGGGTTTCGCTAGTAAATGTACACAAAAACTTGACAAAACATATATTAAAACATTACTCGAAAACCATTCTATACATTGGTGAAAACTGCATGAAAATCGGTGGAGTAGTTTTTAAGTTTATCGCGAACAGACAGACGCGTTGGAGGACTTTGTTTCATATGTAGTGATTAAATTAAAAAGTAGCTCTACTACGCTCATCGAACCTTTCCTGTCACGATAACAGGAACATAAGAGTAGCACGAGCTTTCACTATATTCTGTCCTACATGGATATCAAAAAATTTCTAATAATATAATTATATTTATAATTTTCTTTGCAAGAAAACCTAAAAAAATGTCTTTAAATCCTCTACCAGCCGTTTTGAAGATCAAAAAAAACAGACAAAACTTTTTTCATTAAAGATAAATATGATTAAATAAATACTTTAATGTGTTAAATAAGAAATAAAAATGGTATTTTCTAGGGTCTTCATACGAACTATTACTTCTCATTTCTTTTCTATGTAACATTTACTTATTCGATGTACTACATATCGTTGCTCAAATTAAAAGTAATCTAAGTATGTTTCACAGATGACAAGACTGGCAAAACAGTGAAGGATTTACGAGTAGAAGTCGATGTGACAAAACAAATTTCAATTAATTTCATATAAGTAACCGTGCTCCCCACACCTTAATAAGAACACATTATGTACACGAAGGAACGAACTTCTCAAGTTGTGGCCTAATTAATGGCGTCGCCAATTACCACAGCGCACAAACAAACAAGTTCGCACCTACTTGTAGGCTTTAATTTATTACTAGGTTTAACCCGCGGATTTGTCTATACACTAGCGGCTTACTCTTGCTTTGCAAAAAATAAACTCTTATAATAATAATGGTAGTTTTATAAGCATAATATATATTTTTGTATGATGATATCTTTAGCTCATTCTAAGTACCTTATCTATAATAAGGATAATATTATATATTTTTTGTTTGATGATGTCTTTAGCACATTCTACCTTATCTATAAATGCGAAGCAGAAAGTATGTACCTATATTTAAAGTAGTTTATTAATTTATAATACGATGCTCTTAGAAAAGTAAAAAAATATTCTAAGTTGTAGTATTCATTTTTATTGGTCTTAGTTTTTGTAACAATAAAAGTATATTTTGTCATTTAAGTCCTAATAAATTAGCAGACAAGTGCTGTTATAATTACGTTTTTTTTTTATGGTAAAAAGGGGGCAAACGGCCAGGAGGCTCACCTGATGGGAAGTGATCACCTCCGCCCATGGACATCTGCAAGCCTGGCTTGCAGATGCGTTGCCGGCCTTTCAGGAAAGGGAGGGATGGAGGAGGGAGGGATGGAGGAGGGAGGGAAGTGGGAGGGAGGGGGGAACGAAGGCGGAGGATGAAGGGAAGAGGGAGGGGGGAAGGAGAGTGGGCCTCCCGGACTCTCACTCACCGGACGAAACGCGACAGCATAGCTGCCACTTCACGCCGGTCTTCTGTGAGAGAGTGGTACTAATGAACTATACGGGGCGTGCCGGCCCATTCGGTTGCTACCCGAAGGTAACAAGCATGGCACTACCACTTATAAAACAAGCATAGCACTACCACTTATAAAATACGTTAATTCTAATTGTGGTTTTGCGTGCGAGGCTAATTTCATTTAGTATGTAGCTAAAAATAGTACAATAAAGTAACGAGAAAATTATGCGTCTCTCAATTCCCTACATTTATATGTAAGAAAGTGACACATGTCTTTTTTATTTAATAGGTCATCTATAAAGCCATTCTTACCTTGGGACTTCAATGGGAATTTGTTCACCTTGTCATGGTTTTCTCTTTGGTTGTTGTGGTTCTCAATAAAATCCCTCCCAATAAAATTCAAGAAAAGAATGGTCTGGCATCGAGGAGTAGCTAGCGATTATGTTCTACGATGCCCGCTTATAAAGAAAAAAACATGGGTGTAAAATGGCCAGTCGTTATATAGTCGTTATATAGCAATTTGACAACACTGTCATGCGTTCAAACAGTTTCCTTACTCAACAAAGGAAATTGAATGAGAATTGATATGATCGCACGTCCTCGAACTATTTCATCTCGATCCTATATTAGATTATTCAAACCTAATACCTATATTACTGAGTAACACGCTGTCCTACATCTTGTATCTTTGCCTGTGCAAAGTGAAAAAATAATGGACCTATGTGAGCCATAAACGGCCAGAATAGTCTATTCATAAATTAGTTTTTCATTTTTTAATATAGTAACTTTCAATATTGTATTGAAATAAATAGAGGTTACTGTAGACACAGTAAATTCATCTTAAATTAACGCGACTCAGCTATCGATATGAACATAACTTACAAATATGCATTTTTCTGAAATAAATACATAAAAACAAACATATTGTTATTTTTCCTTACTTTGACGGGGAAACTTTTGATAGAATACTATTTTTGTATTTTTTGGTTTTCATTACTTATTTTATTAACAAGAAATATTTGCTTGTTAACTAACTTGTTGAATCTAATTAAATATATTACAGTGGTCATTGGTCTGATACCATCATAAGCAAGAATAAGGAATCTGATGATGCAGCTGTGGTGTACATAATAAAACTCTGTAATAGCGTACTTATACACAGTTTTTGAGTTTGGCTTGTTTTGATTTTTGAACAAGTCCCGTATAATTAATTGTTGAATAAAGGTGTTTTTAGTGTTGAATTAATAATATTTTTTCATTTAAAATTACATTTTACCTTTGTACTTTATTTTAAACAAGAGATCTCATTTTCCTGACAAATAAGATCTATACGTAAACTCTGATCTACAAATAAAGTGTATACAAAATAGAAGGTAAACATAAAATCTCATTTCCTTAACGGTTTTCCAATACACATATGATAAGAGGGTTGATTGTGGCAAGCTATATCTCACGATCTGTCTACGTTTTCTTTAATTTAAAATGCTAATGTCTCGTGCGAATGCTGACTGAATACGCATCATTCCCATCTTTTTATGCAAATAGCTTCCTAGGAGGAAATGGGGCAGGACTGGATGGGCGTTTATTTGAGCATTTATGAAGAATCTTCGATATGATTATACGGAAAGAGGTTTAGACCTTTAAAGAGAAAATAGCTAAGTACTTGTATACATTATTCTTACAATACGATCGTGTTTTGTATCAAATATTGCTTACGCATTTATATGCTGGTTCTTGCTCTTATTCAAAATCAATTAAATTTTTAAAATAGTTCAATATCAATTAAATTTTTAAAGTAGTACAATTCAGTCATGATATCTTTATGTTTACTGCCATATTTACCTATGGGTAATATTCTGATACAATATAAATTTTGTAATCTGTATGAAATACGTTACTCAGTTATTGAATTAGACACCAATTAAGTTTTTGAATTACAGAGTTTGTACAAATTAGTAAATATTTTTTATCACGAATTTGTAATAAATTTTATATAGGTAGGTATAAGTATATGTGTTTTTACATGAAACTTTTGTAACTCACTTGTTCTGACTTCTCCCGGTCGCTGTACAAATACATTATCTATTCAATGGGTAAACCTGAAGATTTTACAAGTTCTCTCATACCACGTCGTACGAATTTCTTTAACGAAGCAATCAATTTCCTGTATTAATCTACAATATACAAATAATAATACCTATACCAAATTCCATGAAAAGTCAGGCCCAGTTATTTTCGAATTAATATTATTAATTATTGTCTCTATGACAACCTTTGCAATCTCTAATACAGCGTGACCAAATATTAACTTCGATGCACTATGCATAATTAAACCCCATAGACGTGTCAAGTCGAGCTTATCTTGTGTACACGACACATATTGGTGCCAGAATTGAAGCTTTGTTGTCGGACTTGTTTATTTTATCATGTTAAAGCTTCAAAGAGAATAGAAAATGGCACTTGACGTAGTACTAATATTAAATAAAACTCTACGCTTCAGACACGCACAGAATAGTGAATATTGATACTTTAGTTTTTGTTGTTATTGAAGAAACTTAATTTAAAGTACAGAGAACTGTTGTATCAATTAGCATTTTTTAAAAAGTAATCGTATAGAGAAGTATTGATACCTACCTATATACTTTTACACAAATGAGTTAAATATACGAGTTAGATAGAAAAATATTAAAATATTTTGCCAGAAAAGTCTTATCGAAATATGTTCATTCTTTTTGAATCCATTAAAAATATTAGCCTTTTATCTCCAACACTTCAGTGCAACAGTTGAAGTGAACAGTTTCCAACTTGCAAATACGTCCGTAAAAGTTGAACAGTTTTTACTAGTGAAGCGTGAATTACGATTGCTAATAAAGTTACATTTCAGTTCAAAATGTTGGCATTTTCGTATTTTTAGGTAGTTTATTATATTTTTTATAGTTTTAGTTTTGTTAGGTATTTTCAGGAATTTCATTTATGTTTAGGAAACTAGTCTTATAGTTACGACGCCGCGTGCGTTGTACGAGTATGTTTGATTTGTCGTGAAATTCATCAACTTGCCAATTAAATTAATGCATTCGGTCATATCTCAAATATTTCAAATTTGATTTTTGTAAAGAAAAATAGATTAGAAGAATAGAAAATACAAAAGCCTGCCATTCATAGAATTATTATATATTTTACGAATAACACAAAATTTACTGTTTTATATGATTTGCTTATATCCATAATGACACTTTAGCTACAATAAAAAAACTTATTTTCCTTCCACATCTAACGTATTTATTAAGCACATAATCAAGCCTCTTAAGTGTCTTTGTAATCACCGTACACTTCTTGCACAATAGGTTCGTAAAAATATATTATTCCGCATTAGCATATTACCTATATTATTATTTACTACTAGCATTTCCCGAGGCTCTGCCCGCGTTCTAAAGACCGTAAGTAAAATAGATTTCACATACCATGTGATATTTTATAGCCAGTTTGTAACGGTTAGTTGAGATTTCTCAGATATGAGATATTTTCCCGCAGTAAAAAGTATCCTATGTATTGACCCGGGTATATATATGTATATATCTATCATCATTACAAATTTCATCCAAATCCGTCCAGTGGTTTTCTCGTGATGCGGTCAGATGGACAAAAATTCTGAAAACGATAGATTTGACCTCTATTTTATATCGATATTAATGTCTATTTCAATTAGATTTTTCAAAAAATATTTAATGTACAGATTTGACTCGGTTGGAATTTTATTGTAATATGTATAAATTATGAACGCTATATAAAAACTCATAGGCCGGTTTTATTCATAGCAATATTACTAGGTCTACTATGTAGATATAAACGTTGTTTGACTTAGGCTTTCTAAAAACAAGATCGAGCTAGGTGTCATTTTGTTCATCGTGTCAGCAAAGGCAAAGGAAGTATGTAAGCTTTACTGTTATATGTGTAGGTTTACGTACAGAATTTTCTAACTGCTGTAGTATCAGGTGGCTTTACCAATAGCTACTATCGATTGTACGTTCAATGCAAATTCCAAATCTGTCCTTGCTTAAACTGAGTAGATTCTTTTAAAGTGAAAATCTTGCGACAATAATCTTATAACTCTATTATAAAATTTTTACTGATAAATATTTAAGTATATTGGTCTAGTGGATACATGTACGGCTGCAGGTCAGAATGTTCTGGGTTAGAGTCCGATTGAAGTCGAGGCCCGAAGGGAAAGAAAAGAGAGTTAACTTGTAATTGCACGTACTATACCTATACAAGTGCACTATTATATTTTCTCCAACATGACTATCTTCTATTAAGATTGCGTACTATCTCCGAAATTACTTATATTAAAACGAAACATGATTAAGAGGAAATAAGAGTTCGTATTAGATAGATAAATCACGTAAACGTCTTTAAAACTACATTTTATAGAAAAAACTGGAATCCCCAATGCATTACCTAATGAGGCTGAAAATTCTTCTCATCTCTCATACCTTTCAACTGCAAAATCTCACCACCTTGTACGATACTTCAGATGATATAATGAGAAATACGATGGAAAATCGCTATCGCTAAATGGCCTTCAAAAAAGAAATGTTGAACAAAATATTTTTAGATTTTAATTACGTGACAATTTGGATCCTTAAAGTAATTTGTGAAAAAATATTTACAGAAGCGTATATTTAAAAAAATATCGTCTTCCCATTTTAGTAATAAGAAAATATTTTTAGAAAACTTTTTTGAGACTTTCAATCTAGGTAAGTGCTTTACACTTTATGTAAACTTAAGTTATATTTATATGAATTTTAGTCAAAACAGCGAATAAAGAAAGTAGTAAAATTTGTTTTTACATTTATAATTATTAAAAACAATACGTTTCTACAATTTATTATTTGCCTAATTTATAATATTAGATGTCTCAATTTCAACTTTTACTTGTGATTGTTTCGTGAAAAAAATATAGGCAAAACTCCAAAAAAAAGAATAGATCAAAGTGGTTTCATTTCGTGTGTATTCAGTCCTTCTTAGTCATATGGTCCCTTCAAACGAGGGGGATCAGGCCATATATCAGGATATTAAAAGAAACCTATGGATGAAACTAAGTAAAACGAGTGTGATTCGCTAGTCTATATATAAAATTCATTCATGTACCGTTTGCCTAGAACAAAAATCTGAAACTTTATCTACTTAAGGTTTACCTTTGAAACAAAACAGTTTCCATAAACTTAGAATAGTTACCGAATCCACCCGCAAAAACCAAATCAAGCGAAAAGAAAGATCTATATTTGGCAATTTCTTGTAGAACTTTGCAACTTAACCCGTGTCAGATAAACGTTACAAATTCTTACAAGATGCCTTGATTGAACACATACACTTATTCACTTTCACTAAACCAGGTCAAGTAAGGGTTGAGCATGTAATAAGGCCTATAAAAATACAACTAATTATATTTGTGAAAAAATATTTTTTCCATGTATTTACCAACTTATACTTTTATACACTTGATGTCGGATCTTATCACGTATGATAAATTAAGCGAATTTCTTTTCATTGAGTCTTAAGCACGAAATTATCAGATGATGCCGTAGAGATCTAAATGAATAAATATGTTGGTACATTATTACACTATCTAGTTCCATAATAAGCTACCAGGCTTGTGTTATGGATACCAGATAATTGATTTATTACCACTACATTTAAATGACTTTAAGAACATACATAATATAAAAACACCCAAAACAGTTGGAGCAGAAACGTACGAACTCATACTCACTCAAATGAATGCCCCCAGCAGACCTCGAACCCACGAACGACGACTCAGCCTGTTGAATGACCCTACGAGCAAACTAAGCCAAACAAGTTGTGAATTGTTCCATACAAGTACTATAAATTAGTCACAAGTGCTCGCAAACTCAACTCAGAAACTGCATTTTCGGCTTAATTATTGTAAAAGCTAGCCCAATTAAGTATTTAACTTTATCTCTTAAATACTTTTCCAAAAATAAACTGTAGAAATTTACTTATTTTACATAAAAAATCTGAAGTAGACTCTATATTACCCTGCGAATCGCGCTGAGCGTACCCGCTGAGTGACACTTAGTAGTGAAGTGAACGAAAAGAATTTTAATTCCGTATTGACAAATCTTATTGGGTGGTACAATACCTTACCTATATATACCGTAAAAGAAATAAAAATATTATATAGATTTTTAATAAAATTGCTATATATCGTAATCATATGTAATATAGTAAATTGAATCTTATTATACCTATTTACTCTTCTTACACTTTACAAAACTTCGGATGTCTTAAATATTGTTACGTTTTTGAGTTCGGGATTGAAAATTGAAGCGCATCTTTCCTGTCCCACATGAATGAGGGACTCGAACCCGCGACCGCTGGCATAGCAAGTAGGATCACAAAAAAGAACCAAACAGATCGTCAAATATAATGAATTCAACAACAAAGCTTTATCTCTACATTCTCCTTAGCTTTATTTCAACTTGTATAAAAGAACACTTCAATTTTGTTCATCAAAACGCAACAAACCGAAACGAGGAATAAAATGAAAACGTACAATCTATCTGCTAACATATGAAAATGACTATTTGTTTGAAGATCCCAACCCGCCTACGCGTTGTCAAGTAACACACGCTGTTACAGCAATATTAAAGTTAATTTTATTCTTATTAGACTGTAGGCAATATAAAAAGGTTTATTTCATGTTGAAAAATAAAGAAATTAAATATTTTTGTTTATTATTTTATGTATTTACTATAAAATGACATTCCTATAAAATAAGAGCAAAACGTTTTTATTTAAATACTAGTTGACCCGCAGACTTCGTACTGCATCATTGATAAATAAAAGACCTAAACTTTTGTATAAAATAAACTTAAAACAAATTCATTTTAAACTATTCTTTCAATTTGATTTCTGAACGACGGGGGACACATCAAAGGAAAAACAAAATTGTTGTTTTTCTTTATTTCCGAGCATTTTCATATTCATTCACCTTTTAAACCTTCTCTGGACTTCCACAAATAATTCAAGACCGAAATTAGCCAAATCGGTCCAGCCGTTCTCGAGTTTTAGCGAGACTAACGAACAGCAATTCATTTTTATATATATAGATAATATAAACTCATAAGCTTAAATTAAGATTTTCTACACATACAATCATATTACGAAACATTGTGAGATTTTACTACGGATTCTATGGTCCTCAAAAACGGGTAAACACCATATTTAAGGGGATGAAAATTTTGTGTAGGCATAACAAATATTTGAACAGGGATAATGTGCTGTCATATAACTGTTTTACCGTAGGTTGCTAGAGCTAAACTTGGCAAAAGAGGTAAAAGGTTGTACTTTCTGCACAAAATTAGCATAACAATTAGTGTACCCGCATTTAATTAAAATTATGTTATATAAAAATCCATACAGTGCTCAACTTTATTATAAAGTTATTAGTCAGACATTTAATGTAATTTTTCTAATATTTTTAATGCTCTTTGATGCAGTTTAGACAGCAACCACTAATCTAATTCACTAGAGCAACCTTCGACCTTGAACTTTGAACTTTTAGAGGGCGACAGACGGATATAAGGAAAGATCAAGGCGTGAGACGACGGCTATAATACGAACACTCTGAAGGATAATATTATTGTAAGCCATACTTCTGACTGCTATGTAGGTGTTCGCTGGTTCGTTTTCCATGAAAGGAAAATTATTACCACAAGTAACACAAATGTAAATCAAAATTTATAAGGTATATTATGAAGAGTGAGGAACATAAGCTATTTAATATCATAAAATGTTGAACAAAAATAACAACTTTGTATATGTAAAGTTAGAACCGGTATAAAATTAAGTGCGGCAGCTCTCTGAATTTCCAACTAAAGTTAGAATAGTTTGGGACTCGTCAGCTGTTACATAATAAAACATAGTTCACTTTCATTAAGACTGTCTTCAATTTAGTGTCTTATTTCAAATTTGTATGATTAAAAATGCTTTGGATATGAACTAAACTTTCTAAAGATATTTTACGAAAGGGTTTCTTGATGAATGACAGCTCTAAATGCTGTGGTTCTCTAATTATACTGGGATGTGTATGTTTAACTAATTCACAACTTTAACTTGTTTCAATTCAAACTTTTAGGTGTTTTCGTGTAATTAATATTATAAATAAACTCTTGGTTTATATTATTGGACTGTAAAAGGCGCAAGAATTAAATTATTTCATTCACATAATGAAATGAAATGGATTTTAGCAAAATTTTATACTTGACTAGCTTTTCCTGCGGCTTTACTCGCGTTCTCAGGACTGTAAACCAAATCCTTAGATTTTATATATTATTATACTATAGTTTAGAGTTTTATCATGGCTATCTACCATGATAAAACTCCTATCTTTTAAGTTATACAGCAAATTATACAGTTAGTTACGAAATTCAATCAAAATCGGTTCAGTATTTTCGGAGTATATTATATTCGAAACATTCATCGTAAAATTTTTAAAGACATACACAGGTAAGACTAGAGTAAAATCTCTGCTCTGTTCGGATGAGATTTTAGTGAAATAATAGTACGGTAATAATTTTAAAAAAATACCTCGATATGTTATTGTCAAAGAAAAATACTGTTAAAATAAACTTCCGCGTTATATGTAGAAATGACAGAATAGACGTTTCCAAGACCTTAGGCTGAGTTAGATAATATTAAAATATATTGATCAACTTAAAAATATGATATACATGATTTGAATTTTACTTGCAACCGCTCATGAAGTGTACAGAGATAGAAATTTTAGTATTCCTGACTAAGGGATGTCTGAAATAAATGGCTGATATGATTTAGGTTTGACAGTTGGCTTTTCAGCATCTTATTTTTGTTTCTATGAAGATGCTTTCAAAGAAAATTTTGCTGGCCCATTGAAACTTTTTATTAAAAAATTCTTTTGTAAAATCAAAATGAAAATGTTAATTTAATGCTTAATATCATTTTTTTCATAGTATTTTTTGTTAACAACATATAATGATATTAAAAAGGTAAAACGAGAAATGATCGTTAATGTCAAAAATTAAAAAAATAATTTTGCTCGTAGCATTAAAAGGAAACCAAAGTTAAGTTTTTAGTTAAAGCTTATATTTGTGATGCCTGGATTAATTTGAAAATATTTTTTTATGATAGCAGATTTAAATTATTTCAGCCAATGTATTTGTATAAATTTGAAATAAATAGTTGAGATATTATTACATATAAATTTAGGATGTACTGACTTCAAAAATATTTTGTAAATTATATAATACTTCAAGATTATATTAAGGTTGATACAAATAAAGTGAGAGAAAATTCATACATATAGAGAGCCTTTTATTTATCATCATTATAAAGAAATTTTAATGACATTTAATTGAGACGAGTGTAATGATATCATTCACGTTTTAATGAATATGGGATTACGTCTATTATAAAGACTGCAAATAGGCACAAGACAAATATACACGCAATAATGACTGTTTATAGTCTCTTTTGGGACAAAAAATGAGGTAGCTCGTTTGTTACCGTATCAGGCAAAAAAGATAAGATGGTCCTTTAGGAAATTTTGGCAAGACCTGGAACGTTTTTCTTAATATTAAGGATTTTTTTCGATTAGAAGATAAAATTATTAAAATGTGGGAATATAAAATAAATAATAATTTGTGTCAATTACTTC
This sequence comes from Boloria selene, assembly GCA_905231865.2. Taxonomy (NCBI): domain Eukaryota; kingdom Metazoa; phylum Arthropoda; class Insecta; order Lepidoptera; family Nymphalidae; genus Boloria; species Boloria selene. The sequence goes on from HG993145.1 coordinate 3,715,244, forward strand.
AGTTTCACTTTTTACTTCTGATTATATTTTATACTAGCTGACCCGTGCCCACTTCGTTGGGCATAATGTTAATAATCCTTTTTTAGTACAGAGTGTTTAAATAATTTAAATTATTTTATTAATATTAAAAATTATAAATTAAATTATCTATACTAATATTAAAAAAACTACTTTTTGTCACTTAAATATAAAAGTTAGACATATGCTGTCGTTGACTTTTATGTAGGAATTTTTAAACTCCACATCTTTTCTCTCGAACTCAAAAATATATCTTTCATAGTTAAGGCAGCGTTCGTAAGAAACGCTTTCATTCGACCGTTTTTTCATCGATTCACTTTGCAAAACGGACTATCACGTAAAAGCCTTTTTATTTTTCGATTTTTTATATAACCTATGACACTCGGCAATAATGTGGCTTTCTATTGGTGAAAGAATTTTTAAAATCGGTAAGATTACCCCTTACAATTTAACAAATAGACAAACTTTACATCTTTATAATATTAGTATAGATTTTTCTTATAAGTTAACTAGGATTGTAATGATGAGCTTTAGCCTTGTAATTAAACAGATCGGTATGTGCGAGCCAAACTCGTGTACAGAGGGTTTCGTTCACAAAATATATGTAGAGTCGTCTGTAGTTACGCAAGTTCTAAGCTTTAATGGACACTGACAATGCCTTTATGATGTAAAACAGGTTATTTATTAAGTTTTACCGGGCTAACTAGTTATCCGTCACAAAATAAAGTAGTAATCACTTAAGAAAACTGAAGAATATTGATTTTATTAATCGTTTATTTTCAACCTACAACTCCTACCTTACCCCGTCACTAAAAATAACGAAAAAAATTTCAATTAATCGTCACGTCGGTCCTTTTAGGCATTCACATCAATATAAGCGAACTTAGCGAAGCAAAAATAAAGAATATAATTCATTTTATTACTTGAGTTGTAACGGATGAAGTAATTTATTTTCAGTTGGTTCAGTTCTAGAATGGTGAGATTTATTAACGTTGTTACTTAATCAATTTTCTTTACAAATCAATTTAATAGACCATGTTTTTCAGCACTTCAGTAAAGCAGAGTACGTATTTATAGTAAAAATATATATGTTTTTGTACAAAGGGTAGTGCCACTCATATAGGTACATTATTATGTACACCATTTTATCAAGAATTACTTAACTTACTTTCTTAAGTGACATTATTTTAAACAAAGCAATCGATTGGAACACTGATACATTATAAATGTTGAGCTCCTTCAGTGAAGGCAAATAGCATCTTATCAATCACTGACAACTAAGTGTATAGATTAAGACTTCAGATCTCCGCTTCAATAATAGATTTGTAGCAAACTAATCTGTTTTTGTAGTGAATAGAATAAAATTGATAAAATTCTTAATATTTATTACATCTTTATAGATACTCATATGTATAAATATGCTATGTCCCTTCGTCAACTTGTTTTCATCTTTTTAGGTCGCTTTGTACGTAGACGGATTTTATTTCATTTTTGTACGCTATTTTTTATTTACAGCGTTTAAGTTTTAATATTTTTAGCTTTATTTAACAATTTTTCATCATAAAAGACTTTTTTACCATGCGAACTTTATATATTTTTGTAATCTTGCTTTTTGATACTTACTCGATCCGGATGACGAAAAACTTTTTTTCAAGTCGCAAACCAACACGTTTCCTGATTTTTAATCTTTTCTATATTATGACACTTGAGTTATCAAGACCAAACGAAAGACGTGTGAGTGATAAAAACTGGTTACCCAGTAGATATTATACCTACCTAACTACATACATACATATCAAATACATAACTTACCATTGGGCTTCGTCTAAGCTAGGTTAACATATTTAAATGATTCAGACAAACTACAAGACCTCTCATAAATAACCGGTAAAAAGGTATTCTATTTTTAATAACATTTACGTTTATCTAGTCGATTTCCTTTTCCTTTGAACTACGAGGAAAATAAACACAAACTAGAAACTACCAGGCGAAGTTACCTCAACAAACTGCATCGAACCGAGCGTCGCGTCCGTTTACCGATACCCGATAGTTTAAAGCTTCATTAAAATATCACACCTTTATTGTTTACTAGCTATTTACCATTGCTTTGGTTCGCTACAAATTTATATGCCTTTAGTATTTTAAATATTATAGACGGGCAGTATGTTAGAGATTATGTGTGATTTTCATCAAATTTACTACACATTCTCCATTTTACAATTTTTCCATTTTCATTTCATCAAATTCAGCATGTAGCAGTAACACACATTACACATATAACATACATAATACAAATATTCATAAATTTTAAAGAAATCTAATATATTATCACGAAATCTCGAAAACCACCAAAGGTATAGGGATGAAAATTGGCAGGGAGGTAGTTTAGAAATAGTAGACGGCCGTTTTAGAACGGACTTTGCAACAGGGCCGGATTAAGGAGGTCTTTACATGTTTGTATGAAATTCCTTCATCTTTTGTGCTACAATACAATTTGTGCTCTACAATTTACAAACTCTAATTTTGGTAGTGAGCTAGTTATTAATTAGAAGATTAATTTTAGAATTATTATAGAAATCCAACACTCCAAATAAATTAAATTGCTAGCTATTGATAACTAACTGTCAAAGTTAAGCACGTTGCTAGCTTGAACTTGGAAGGGTGAACAGCTGCTGCTGCTGTGTGGTAAAGCAACTGAACGTCGTTGGCCATAGGTACGTCATGAATCACATCGAAGTACATTGGTCTAGGAACTATGCTCTCCGCTGTAAAATATTCAATCCTATAGTCTTATATTGTAAAATGGTCACCTTCTCGTGTGTGTCTTATAAACATCTGGAAATAAGATCTACTAACTACGTTAATAGTTTTTCAAGCCGGCGATTCCCACTCCCACATAGTCTCTATGCTAGTGATTAAGATATATGCAATGCAACGTTATAAAAAAGGGCAGTAGAGTGTATTATATTTCATCAAAACCCAGCCGTTTCATCGTGAAAGTGTAACGAATACTAACGAAATATACATGTACATTTATAGATACATTTATAAATACAGTAGGGAAATGTTTAATCTCTTACACGAAAACTATTTCATATTAGAAGTAAATCATGATTATTGTTACAAAAGTTTTATGTTGTGGAGAAAGCGGTTGAAGTTGGCAGATATACTCGAATATTAATGAAATTACGTGAGCTTTACTGTATTCTTGTAAACATTTTTGTCTTTATAATTCTTGTGGATAAAATATTCAAATGCATGTGGCACATGTCTGCTTGCGATATGCTAAGTAATCAAAAAATATTGTTTGGTTTATTGAATAAGAACATATTATATTAGATCTTCGATCAAAAAGTTGTCTTTTTTGGGATTATTTTAACGATTTATATCTATGCTTGCCTATATCCTATACCTATATCTTACATGCCTATATGATACCTATAGGATGGGCGCCACTAGTTATGACTAGTATTTACGGTTGTTGGTACAAATGGTTTACAGCAATCATGGTCATGAGAGACCATGATAATGATTGCTGTAAAGCATTCGAAATTTCGAGAATCAAAAATCATAATAAATCCGCGACAAAATCCGAAAAGATAATTTCATTTATAATAGTAATGTATTTAAAGATATTCGATAATGAAAAGCGTGGAAAAATAAATTTAGTACCCTTTTTTTTTAATTCGTCTGTGAAATATTATTGCATAGAATAGAATTTTCCCTGAGTAGTTTGGTAACTGGTCGACGGTTAACCACATTTTCGACTGTTGAAGGAAAAAACTGTCGACCGTTTTCTAGCTTTAAATTTTTTTATACAATTTTCGAGTAAAGTTGTCAATTGGTACTTGCGAATAACGTTGTTTAATTAAAAAGATTTTCTACAAACTCTTATCGCTTATCGCTCTCGAATAACACGAAATATCATGATTTTGCTGAATTCAGAAATGAAAATTTAAATGTAAAAGTTTTCTTTGAATGATTTAAAAATATTTTTGTATTTTTAGATACTTAATGTTTGTTCATATATTTATGAATAACAAAAATTAATTTTGATATAAGGAACAGAAGTCTATTCCTTCACGGAACATTCCGATAAATATCCAAGTAAATATAAAACTAAAAATTTGTTAAATTCTTAAATAATGATAAGCAATAAAATTAGTTATTTATTAACTAGATATAATTTTAATGATGCACGAACACAATGACTGACCTGAAATGTTTTCAATATCTATACTCAGGTGACCCACATTATGCATTAATGATAGCACTTTCTATTTTATAAGATATCGTTGGTATTTTGTTCTTATAATAATTATGAGTTTCTTTCGCCAGTTCTTTTCAGGTCAGAGGCTTCTTCTTTCTGAACTGGTAGTAGACTCATGACGTTCAGTAAGAAATTGTAAAAATTTTTATGCCGAATAAAATCTTTTAAATTCATTAGAGTATTATTTGGCGTAAATTATATTTTGTAATCGTGTTAAGTAATAACATTTGATATATTAAGTAGAATTGTGTGATTTTTTTAAACGCATTATTTTATATATTTTATAAAGGCATTTTTTTTACTCTCTTGAAATTATACACTTGTTTATATTGAATAATTTAAATCTTTTGGTAATTAAAAACAACAGCGCTTTTTGATTAAAAGTTCCCAATCCTTTTATTGTTTTGCCTTTTAACCACAGATTAGTAAAATAAGGCGTATTTCGTAATGCTTACTGAAATGTAAATATAAAAATCATGTTAATTAAAGGAAGACAAAAGAATTAAATCGATATGAAAAGTGGAAGACGGCTGGTAAAATGGCTATGGACAATACATATACCTACTTATGATATGAACAAAATAATAATACATTGATTGTTAGCCATATGATCTCATAAGAAGAAGAGTTAGTGTTAGAAGGACGTAAAAAGATTGACAAATGAAGTTAAGAGCATTCCAAAAGGAACTTGTTTAAAGAAAACGAAAAGAAGAAAACTTTAGGTTCAGTTGGGTCTAGCTTAACCCGTGTGTCAAGGCACACTATACTGACTAAAGAAAAAAGTCAAATAGCTAAATACCTACGTAATACGTAAGCTGAAAAAACCAGAATTACTTCGTGAGCTTTGCATATAATTGACTTTAGTTAAATTTATTTAAAATGTGTTCATTTGCGAAACGTTAATTCTGAGTAGACTTAACTTAGTTAACTGAATTACACTTTGCCAAAGGATATATTTAACTTCATTAAATTATAATACTTATATTCAAATAATTACTTAATTAAATTATAATATATGAAAGTTCAATATTGCTTAAACAATTTTTATTCTATTATAACACATTATACATATTTTAATAATAGCAACACTACATATATAGTACTACATTATATATAGTATTTTAACAAATATTTAAAAAAAATGTAATAAACATAATTATAGTAGCTAAAAATAAGTTAATAATATTGCCATAGTTATAATATAATTCAAAATTTTTAAATTTGAAATGTTTTGAATGAAAATGTATAATTTTAAGGTATTTTGATGCCATCTTAAAATTGTTGTAAATTGTGGTTAGGCACTGTCTGTAACAAGTATATAACCCCCTGAGACGTCTAATACCTTAGTCTCTCCCGTGACCATGATTGTTGTAAAGCATTCGAAACATCAGGAACCAAAAATCATAAAAAATCTGCGACAAAATCCGAAAAGATAGTTTCATTTATAATTTTCATTAAATTAATTAAAACAAGTATTAATCTCGGACAAAACATGGATAGGTACTAAGTGATATTATAACAGAATGTTATAGAAGAAAATAAATTAGATCCGTCCATAGTTTCGCTGTAAATGCCAACCGTTCCGCGCGACTGCCCTTTCATTTTGCCAGAACTTGTCGAATATTTTCTTTACAACGAAAATATAAATGAAAGCTCCCAGAATAACTTACAAAAACCAAAATGTTTTGAATAAATTTCTTAGAATTGGTGTTGTAATCTGGCTATATTTAGAATTTCTTTAGAATTAAAAAATATATTACAAAAATATAAGCGCCTATAGCAAAAGTATTCCTATTAAAATTATAATACTATGTTCAGTGCTTTTATGGCTTATTTTGCTATGAGTTCAATCGCTTTTATATTATACATAAACAATTACAATGTGTTTAAAGAATATTATAATCCTAATAAATAGATCCTATAATTAATTGATCTCAAAGGCTGGCATATTCGTAGCAAAGAGTCAGAATTTTAATGGAACTTTTCTGCTACTCTTAACAACAACAATATGTATGTTTAAAATAACCATTTATGGAACCCTCTTACCTACACTACTATGTATAAAGAACAAAGTTTAATCAATACAAATAATTTAAGTATGAGGTTTTTTTTTGTAATGTTAAAATAACAGTGTTTTATTAAATGCTAAGAAACTATAATAAACTGGTATTTTTTTACCTTCTTTTATGTAACCTCCAAAACAGTTATACCGATTTTGACGGTCACTAACAAGTGGCTTGTGTCATAAGGAATAACTTGGGATAGAAAAATAAATAGGGGTTCAACGCAAAAAAATCATAATCAAAGCCCTGAAAGAGTATGTAAGTATTATAGGGTAAAGAATACACTTAAAGAAGAAAATATAAAAACACATAAATAAACACATATATTCATATTATTATTAATATAATTAAATACCTCAAGATTTAGCTTAAGAAATTTTTTCGTCGCAAAGATTTTAAACGATAAACTGATGTATGTAAAACTGTAACATCTACTCGAGCTTATCCCAAATTGCCTTTCATATAGGACTCGGTGTAACTTTCAAGTTCCGCAATTTATCCTCGCTGGCTCGTCGCCAAGCGCCGACATCACCATACGTCAAGAGTAACGCGCTACGGGATTATGCCGTTTGACAGAGACTTGCGAGGAGTTATATCCATGTTGCATATATTTCTAGATTTGCCTACTTTAGTGCTTTTATATGAAAATAAAAGATTTAAAGTCACTTGTAGGCAAAATTTTACGTTAGCTTCAGGCCTATAGAATAGATGTCTTAATTTTCAGTCATAACAGACGTACGGACATCATGCGGTCACAGGCAAACTGAAATTGTAAAAACTAGAGATTCGGTCACTATCAGTATAGTATCAAATTTTTCAATAAGATTTTCCAAATAATATTCAATGTACAGATCAAACTCAGTTTGAATTCGATTATTTTCATAATAATATTGATTATAACAAGCCTCAAGGCCTACAGAAAACTTCTCAATATGTCTATCTTACACAATATTCTATTATAAATGGAACTCGGTTAAGCGGACAAATCTAACTTTTACTTACTGAAAAATCTGCCCTTAATTGAAAGGATTAATGGCGTCCGACCAAAAGTTGGAAATATTACGTAACATTTCAAATGAACGTGTAGGCCTACATTTTGGCATCTGCTAAAATGTAGGTAATCGGCTCAGCTCGCTGAAATCTGTACGAATGCTCATATTATAATATTTAATACTAGCGACTCACCCTCGCCTCGCTCAGGTTCATCCCTAGGTACCCCTTTTAGGATAAAATTTTGACGTAATTTTCATAAAGACTTTCATCCCCTGTTTCAACCCTTTTTTCGCGTATCTGTGTATCAAATTTCATTTAAATCGGTTCAGTAGCTTTGGCGTGAAAGCGCAACAGACAGGCAGACAGACAGACAGTTACTTTCGCATTTATAATATTAGTAAGAATTTGAGCATATATTATTATTACCTTACATTCAGATCAATCGATTGTCAAGTTCTTTATTAATTAATAGTGAAATCTTAATAAGAAATGAATCTAGGATTATACAATTACATCTCTACATTTTTTGTTAATTATATTATACTAATTTGAATTAAAATTACTCACAACATAAAAAATGGAAAGGAAAAGAATTACAACACAGTTGTATTTATTTTGGACTTTCGGAGTTTGGTTTGGCAGATTTTTATGGCACCTTTACTACATTGTAAAGTGTCATGCGTTATTTTTTAACATCGCAACAGCGAGCTTAGCAGAGTCGAATGTGTGGAGTCTGGTTCAAATGTGAAATTTTAAATATGTGGAGCAGAAATCATATCTATCAACCGACTGAAAAAAATATGATTTTATTCATGTACCACTTGTATAAATCGCATCATTTCCAATATACTTCCAATAAAATGTAATGAATATTTTAATATTTTACTTTTATCAAAATTTCAGTAAATGCTAAGAAATTGTCACATTTCACTGGTTACAAGTATCAATTACGGATTGTAAACACTGCTAAGTATGAATAAATTAATCTTGATACTTGACCCTGTCCTAAACAATCTAGCTTTTATTGATTTATTTACAATTTGGATGAAAGACAGCAGAAATACATATATTATATTTATATTACAAACGAAAGTTTAACACTCCGATTAGTTCACACCGAGTTAGAACCGAGTTCTTTAGATGTAGCCGAAGCCCTGGGGTGAAAAACACTGAGTCCTCAAACAAAGTCTGCTATAGAGGAGGAGATTCTTAACTGAATAATCCAGATCTCATAATCTGCGTAAGTTAAATAAGCATATACATTAACGCATAACAGCTACGTACATTTGCTTTTGTGGACCAGTAACCAACCACCCATGGAACACACCGTGCATTTCTTGGCTTCACGCCTGGTTAGATTGTCGAACTCTAATGAGCCCCATATAACAAGATGAACAAACATGCGGGAATGGGGTCTGGTGCTTTTGCTGTACATTTTATTATATACTTTACTAACATTTCCCGCGGCTTCGCACGCGTTCTAAAGACCAGAAACCAAATTCTTTCTGAGTCGCGCAGTATGATAATGATACCTCTCAAAACTAACGCCCTTCCTTCGCATTTTTGCAACATTTTTCATTGATGCTACGCTCCTATTAGTCGTAGTGTGATATAATATAGCCTATAGCCTTTCTCGATAAACGGACTATCCAACACAAAAAGAATTTGTCAAATCGAACCAGTAGTTTCTGTGATTAGCGCGTTCAAACAAACAAACAAACAAACGAACGAACTCTTCATCTTTATAATATTAGTATCGATTTCAAACCCTTTAGGCAGGCACGTCGATCAAGAAACTCAACGGCCAGTTTTTCTTAGATTAGCGCGAATGAACAAAAACTCAGTGCGGCAGCAGCATACGTTATCTAACATCACGTTACTTGTAATGAAAGTAGTACTGTTTGTTTGATCCTTTTTCATGTTTGAACCGCTGAATATTATTATAGGAAAAATCATATAACTTAAGTGAACTAACGTAATTTTTTTCGGTTTGACTATCTTGGTGTTACTTTTAAATTGCGTGCATTTAACTTCGATTATTACACGATTAATTTGCATTGTAGTTATTTTTAGTATAACAACAGATCGAGTAGATTGCATCATTATGATACTAATGAATCTTTTTAATCCACTTATATTTAATGGAAATTAGTATTTGTTTGTTTATCATTTCTTTAGATTATTTAGGTAAAGATAAGAGATTTTTTGAGATACATACATACTATGTGTTTTTTATGTAGGAAAATATTTTATTTCCAAGGGAAAAAAGGTTATAATTAAAAAGATAGTGAATTTTGATTATCATGGTTTTCTGCGTGGAGATAGTTATACTAAGAACCGACATTTTGATTTTGAAATATTTTGACTTATTTTGAGAAAATAAAAATATGATTATCTAAAAGCGTAGAAGAGATTTGAAATATACTATGAACGAATAAGTGAAGTGAAGTTAAGTGAAAAGATAGGAGATCGAAAACTACGTTAGCTCGTAATGAATAAATTTTCCTTGCGACTACTTTGGTTAGTACGTTGTTTATTTTTCTTGTTAGAGTGAATAAAATTATACTCGTACTAGAACAAATCGTGATGGCAGACTAAAAAGGGTTGCTTTAAATGGCTTGAAAGCTTGGTTTCATTTTCCAAATGTGTTATTTAAATTTGTGTATGTAATATGTAAAAAATCACGGACTCTCGATTTTTTCGGCCAGTAAATAAAGTCTGTAAAGTCAGAACGTTTAGAACATATGAATATTTTTTTTGTTATAAGTTCTTATACTTTGAATAAATAGGGAGCCAACTTTATGGGTTCAATCGGCTCCTTTGACCACTTAACAATTAACATGCTACACGATGTAGAGATCTTTATGAGATAGAAAATTCATATTCATTTATTCGTACAAAATTACATTTTGATATAAATTAAGAGCTCGAAGAAGGTAATTTATGATTCGATAACGAGCAAACAAGTCTTTCTTAATAAAATAAAGTACAATATAAAGGATCAATATAATTATTATTATTTCTAATATTGTCGAGAAATTCTGTAACACAAGTTTGTTAATATAACTAGATTTTTTTCTTTATAAACACAACATTGTTACAATAAACGATGATTTTTAATTATTTACTAAGTAAAGTAATATACTTACTTTATACGTAATTAAAGCGAAAATATTTTAATTGTTTTGAGAGTTCAGGAAACGTAATAGAAAATTCAAGTTCTTACTTCATTTCAAAGTGAAGTGAGAAATTGTTAATGTCCCGCGCAGAGGTCTCTGTTTTAGCTTTGTAATTTCGCGTTTGTTTGAGCTCTATATTAAAATAAAATATTTTATAACAAAAACATATGTAACATAGATGTATTGAAAATTTTAAAAGTTTGTCTATCATCTCGTATCGTAGCTTATGGATATTTGGTTTCAACAAACGTAGTCCAACCTATAATTAACTCTTTTAATTGTGTTAACGAATTGTGACATTTCGTGACAAGAAGGGAGAGTGGTTAGGACTGAGCTAAAAATCATAAACTTCGTGACATCACATGTCAAATTCTGAAGTATTTAGTACAAATTATTAAATAATCGATTTGTAGGCGAGTTCTCGCAAAGTAGATATTAAGAAAAAGATTTATTAAAAATTGATAATTTCGGTACTGCTTTTTTAAATTATTCAGTTTTGGTTGGGAAAAATATATATGACCTCACACCAGGAAGGGGAAGGGGGGTTCGGTTTTGACCACAAATGTGACCACCAAGAAATATGTGTAAAAATGAATATGACATGAGACATATTAATGGAATGACCTTAGGTAGTACCTACGAGTTAAAGGGAATTTATTTAACAAATTAAATTATGCACGTCTTCCCCTAATTTGCTGTTGATGTTTAAAAAAAACATTATTTATTTTCACTCGTCCCATGGCCTAAAAAATTTATGGAAATAAAAATGTGTGTACATGAACAAATTTAAAAGCACTTCAACATTTTTACGTTTAAAAATTTTTTTACTTATTGATGTATACAGTATCAACTTGAAAAAATAGAACGGCTTCGGCACGGTGAAACCTGTAAATAAATATTTAGAGAATGTATAACGCGTGAGTAATACCATTTATACCGATACAGGCATCGATATATACTATAGAAGTAAAAACATGTAAGAATTCTTACAAAAATATACATTACACAGTAACTTAGTTAATAAGACTATTTTTTAACCAATTCTTGAGGTTATTCTCTTATCTTGTTATAGAATCTCAGTCAGGCTTGACTAATCTTTATGATTTTCTTTGTGTATATTTGGTAGGTCTGAGAATAGGTCTTAAGCTATTTTTATTCCCCTAGGTGTAAGCTATAGCTAATGCGAGTGAAGCCGCGGGAATTGCTAGTATAGTATACAAATAACCTGTAATTTATATTTAGAAATCTTTACTGTATTTCAACCTGCTTTTCCCTTTTAATATAACAAATTCTATTCAAATATAAAAGTAAAATGCGCCTCACTAAGCTACTGTTCATCTGAATAATCACATGTTCTTAGGAAGTATGAGGCCCATAAGAGTTTTAGAGTGTAGGTCTGACCCGATAAGAAAGAATATTGCGAGAATGGTTCTAAAAGGGTTAACTAGAGCCTAAAAGTTTGTGCGAGTATCAAGCAAGGTGTTGAAATTGGATATTTTACTCATTGTTCGGAAATATATTGAAAACCTTAAGTTTGTAAATGACAACGTGTTAAAGCAATAAAGAACTGGAACTGGAAATCCGGAATCTAGTGAGTAGGTATACTGTACACAGCCAAGTATAAAATAAAACCATTGAAACATAACTTCGCACAGTGATGCCATAGAATAGCATTTACTAGTCTTTCACCCAAAGAATGAACATAGCGATTGTGCGGAATGCGGCAAACATTCTTGTGACCATTCCGCGAGTATTGTGCTTAGGTATATTAATAGTTGCTTCGTATACATATAAGTCCTTTGAATAAGTTTATTTTACCTATGTTATATAGAAACGGACTAGTGTGTATGTTTATCATTTTTTTTACACAACGAAACACCCTAAACATAGATCTGACCTGGAGTAACGTACGTAGCTAATTCTTAGACTTTAAAACGAGCAAACCGTGTGTAAGTTCCTGTAGTTAAATGCTAGAACTTTCTAGTGCTTTTCTTTGGAATAATTGGCAAAGTATAATGGTTTTTATTATATAAGATGTCAACGCAAATGACTAAGAACCCAAAACTTCTCAAGTTCAGACTCAACTTACAGAATTTCATATAACTCGTCAATGCACGGAATTCGTCTGTACAAGACTTCCAGTCCACATATTGCTAAGCGATATAATAAATACTATTCATTGTACTATATCTTAGACTACTAGAAACATATTTAATCCTTATCAATATCATATTGAGGCAGTGCAAAATGCAAAATGCTTTACGTTTTTCCTATGAAGGAAGGATGGGATGAAAGTTTGATAAGATTCTTGTTAAATGTTCATTAAAAAATTCGTGTAATAGTAGTCAGTTCCAAGAAGTTAAATCATAAAAAATGTGCGTAATAAACTATTTAAAAATAATAAATACAAAAATATTAAAGGCGTATCTCCATACGACTCGTTGAAAGAATTATAAATCATCAAATGATTTAGAATAAAATTTGAATAAATTGAACAGCATTTGTAGATATGAGTGCTCACTCGTATTAATTAGCTTGAAAAGATACCTACATAATATAGACATATATGAATAACATGTTACTAAAATTGAATAGATTTTATAAATTAATTAGTTTTCTACTATATTGCATATTTGAGATGTTTGAAATGTTGATTTAGCTTAAAGCAATATTGTTTTATTCAATTAAATCAAAAGTTAAATAACTTCGACGAGTGAGTAGCTTTATGCAGTCTGATAGAAAATAGACTAAATGAGATTAGTGCCTATAACATTTTCTACTTTAATTAATCATTATTTTTATATTCATTTTAGTATATATATAAATTATAACTTAATTTATATTATTTATTAATTTGCTTCGAATAAAATCATTTTTTCAAATCGTATTGTATATTGAATAAAGTACATAAAAAACAGCTATTCTACAGCTATAAGATAATATTTATTTTCTTCGCTGAGAAAATTGAGTGGGAGGATTTCCTAACTTCCGCATTACGCACTTGAAGAGTCAAACTCGTCCCGAAACCGCACGTCACGATCCTAACCTAAAGCCGTATAGAATTTATTAATTATAACCTTTAATAAAACTTGACGACTTATAAATTTACTATAGTTATAACACTAACGCCTAAAATTATATATTTATATAAAACTTGACTTGAATTCCAGTTTTTAAGCCATACGAGTGTTACAATATACGGCAGTTACTTTATCCCTAGTCCGCTTATATACCTTCATTTTATTAGAAACGTACGCAGCCAGCAAATACATTTTTTTAATTTAGACATACCCTTTAGAAATATAATATTAAATCTGACATATTTAAAAAAGTATCGGTTCGTACTTTCATATGACGAGTGCGTGTATCTGAAGCTACACCGAAAAAGATAACGTTTATTTTTGTTATACAATTGTTCTGAAACATGATGATTTTTAATGTTACTATAAAAATACCTGTATTAAAAAAATTAAAATTGTTTTTTCGATTTTATATACGGGAGTGTGTACATGCTTAATAGAGTGAATAGGTACTTAGTTAAGCCATATAATAGATTCTTTTCTCATAATAAAGATAAAAAAATATTTAAACTAAGTTAATATTCATAACGTTATTATTTTACAGCTTCACGCCTTCCACACTTGTAAAACAGAGAGGGTGAACACAGTAGCACTTGGCTAATATCAAAAAAACAGGTTCCCTGTTGGGATTCAATGTTTTATCTCAACTACTATTTAAGCGGTGTCTTAACTGAATTTTTATTTTATTAACTTTTTGAACGAATTCTTTTTGAACGAATTCTTTTTCTATAGTAGTTAAATTACTTTTAATATTATCAGCTATCTGCGACTATAGTGTCGTCAAAATCAGTTCAGCGCTTACAAAGATTAGAATAACAAACAGACTGACAGAAAAAAAATATTAATACTATTTTTTTTCATATTTTATTTCGACATCGCAGAGAATTCGATTTTATTTATCATATATAAAAATTTATGTGATAATTCTATAGTTTTTAGACAAATAGTCTTGTTGAGTTGGTATTTATTTCTAAGTACATGTAATAAATATTATTTATTTTTTTACTCCTAAAAATATGTCACACATATTAGTAAAAGTTTCTTCGTCTTGAATAAATATCTACTTCTAAATGCTTCAGAAAGTAAGCATAACGCATATGTAGGTGACATACAGGAAAAGGCAAGAAAGGAAGGAGCCGGTAGTTTCATGCGACACACATCTAGGTCTTAGAAATAAAATTTTTCCGATGTCATAACTTGAACTTATTTAATATGAATATCTTACCGAAGTCCCATTTACTTATATAAAAAGAAAAAGAATTTGTTTATTAAAACTGAAAAAATAATTTTGACATATTATACGTTTTATTTATTAAAAATTATTGGTTTTTGACGGCTTCAGGAAAAGCAATTGAGCATATTGAGGAAAAGTTACAAACGCAGAAGTTGTTAATATGGGGGCGTTTATTTCTTATCTTAGCTGCTTTTACTTCTCGAAAGGAGCGAACAAATATATTAATATTTTTGTCGATATCATACCGAGGATTAATATTCTAAAGCAACAATCCCGTAGCTTAGATACCTTATATTACTCACTGAACGAATTTAATTACTTAAAGTCTAAACCAAATTTCATGAAGCAGACAGATATGTTAAAAAGTGTAAAAGTAGTCTGAAATAATATATTCGTATATCACTACATAGTATAAAACAAAGTCGCCTTTTCTGTCCCTATATCCCTATATCCCTATGTGCGCTTAAATCTTTAAAACTACGCAACGGATTTTGATGCGGTTTTTTTTAATAGATAGAGTGATTCAAGAGGAAGGTTTATATGCATAACTAGCAGATCCCGCGGCTTTACCTGTGCTAAATCTAGGGAAGAGCCCGAGCGAAGCGAGGGTGAGTCGCTAGTAAAAAATAATATTTGTTATTGAAAATAAGTAATCATCACTGTTATTTTATGATTATATTATATTATTTTATTATATCATTATATGAGGTATATTATGTCATAATACATATTGAACAACTTTATGTGTATACATTTATTATAACTACGGTTATAGGTATAGCAATAGTTACGGCCGAACTGTACATAAATAGAGTACGTATAGACACAATTAATGTTTGCAAATTTAATGCGAAGCTATGTTTCCATAGTCCATAAATGTAGTGATGTGAATAATAATTGAGAAGATCTTTGCTATAGAGCCTATTACACTACGCAGTATCAAAATCGTATAAGAGTAAGCAAGTTAGTCTGTCCGTGTAATTTTCCGGTGCTTCCCATGACACCGTGACAGCTGATACCCGCACCGGCTACGTACGCCTTGCACATGAGTTTGCATGTGGTATTTCGGTCGGTGTAATAGCGAGCTTGTCTAATTACACTTTAAGACAGTTCTAATAAGACTTTCCTCTAATAAGCCCTTATCGTATTAGTAATTCATAATGATGAGAGCTTATAGATTTAACGAATACAAAACATAAGTTATAAATAGTATTTATAAGAGCAGAGTATTCGATACGTAAGAAATATTTATTACCTTATTATGGTAAGTAATAACTTCCTCTACAAAACAAATTTCTGTGCGATTATCAGATAATGTATGTCTATGTTGATTGCTGATATTATAGGCCGAAGAGTTTGTTGTTTTCTTAAATCCCAATAATTACTACTGGTTCGAATAAAAAAATCCTTTAGTGTGTGGATAGCCCATTTATCGAGGAAGGTATATATACATAATAAGTAAAATCTAAAAATTTGGTTTTCGGTAGAACGCGGGTGGAGCCGCAGGAAATGCTATTAAAATATAAAGCAAATATTTGTTTAGGTTATACCACATCTGGTCGTTTCTGCGTACTCACGGCACGTTTTCGCTGTAGTGTCCTGTAAGTTGTTGACTCTGTTATTTCTTAAAAAGCTAATATGACTATTGAAATATACAACTACATATATTGTCAAGACTTATATTATTGTTACGTTTTGTGGCTGCCAGGGGATGCAGAGAATTTCAAATTAACTTCTAATTAATTTATTAAGTAAAAATTACCACTAATTTACATGGCTACTTGACTACTTCTCGATGTTAGAACAAGTGAGTGATGAATTGATTAAGAAATGGCTTTTTTTTACTGCAATTGCTTCAGGATGCTACAATATTGGCATAGATAGAATTTAGGTGTTTGTTGCGCTTGGCCTCGTTTCGTCGTCGCCGCGCGAGGTTCGTAGGGCTGCGCTGATGCGGCTGTTAGGGTTCCGTAACAAACTCAAGACTTTGTTTGCTTGCTTGTTTCTTTGTTTGATTGATCGTGCTAATCTCACGATACTTAATAAAATATATTCTAGAATGTTCTGAGTATAATTAATTGGGTTAAATTTAATTATAATTGGGTCAAGTATGTACGAGCAAGTATTATTTAAAAAGAATAGAAAAACAAATAAGGCATTTTAAATGACTATTTTTCCGGTTTAATTTCGATTTTTGCTAACGATGCTTCGCATATGTTACAGAAAACATGGCCACGGGAAGGACTAATATTTTCATTATTTACATCGTATTGAAAAGCTATATATTATATACTTATCACAAATTTGGCAGGTGCTCCCTGCCAAATTTAAAGTTTATAGATCAAAAAGCTAAGGAAATTCATACAAAATTCCGAGAGCTCTTAGACCTCCTTAATCTAGTCCGGTCGCAAAATCTTTTCTTAGCGTTCGTCTACTAACTATAAACTACTTACCTCCATGCCAAATACATCAAGCGGTTTTCGATATTTTGTGATGAACTACCTTTCGCTTTTATATATTTGAGAAGATAAACATGGTCTGTCCTCACATTATACAGATATAAAAAAACTTACAGTGATGCACCCTACAAGTTAAATTATCATTATTATTTATCTAATATCAAATGTTATTTAATTTGGGTTGCTCTTACAAAAATATAAAATAATGACATATTATTATCATTCCATTAGTAAGCATAGTTTGTTTAGGCCCTTAGGGCATACCGTACCCTGCATGCACTGTTGAAATGTATAAATAACTTATGTCCCTCCTCGTATATAAATATAAAGATATAATATACACTCACTCACATTTTATTTATTTTTGTTTTAATGTTTTTTTTAATATAAGAAACTGGAGAACGTTTGAGCTGACCTTACAAAACATTACTGAAATCGGACAAATGCGAGCATGACTCGAATACAGACGGTTCCGACAAAATATATTTTTGGATATTTGAATTTTATTTTGCTAAAAGACATTGCTTCTTGCCTAGACCTTTGGAATTTTTGTACTTCAACACTTTCGTGAGGAAAACGTGTTTGGCAATTAAAATGTATATATAACCAAAGGATTCTATAAGGATTCCTTTTTTGTAATATGGTACCTAAAAAATAGTTTTAATTTCATTTAAGGATGTATTACGCAAAATAAAAATGGAACTAAAAATCAAAAACGTAATATACTTACCCAAATTATTCTGCTTTTCTACAATCGATAAAAGAACTCAGCAAAGACGAAACGCATCGTTTAAAGTATTAAAAGATTCTATCTTACAATTTCATATTTTCCTTTGTTAAAGTTTTAATGGAGAATATTCAACATTATTTCCAAGGAAAACTCACATTCCAAATTTAGTATGACTCAATCCTTTCTTATTCCTCGGAGAGGCATTAAACCAATTCAGCTGAAATATTTTAAAGGCAGTTAATGTCTTAGCCGATAAATGTTACGTAAAGCATTTACTTTCTAATCCTATGTCCTAACAATGTATGGAAACTGGAACTTTCATTAATAGTTACGAATATACATACTATACTCGTGCCATGACTTTACTCGGATTTTAACCCATTAAAAATCCGTGGAAACGGTTGAAATTCGACTCAAGTAATTATCGAATTTAAAGAAAACATACGTAAATAGAATTTACCCACTATTTTTTATCGAACTAAAGCTTATTAATAGCTACTATATATATAAAAAGCTCGGTTTACATGTAGACTACAAAAAAGTACTAAAATATGATTTCTTTGTCTTTTTAAACCAGAATATACTCGTAGACATTTGTTCACAATCAACAAAGATATATGTACTGAACATTTTATACTTCTACTGTAGAGAGAAAAAATTTGTATGTCATGGATAAAATAAAAATCTGCTGAACTGATTTGGATGAAATTTTAGTACGAAGACGTATGTATAGGGAATCCAAACATTTCTCAAGTAAGAGATACTAATATATATACATTATCTATTTCATATCATCGTACCTTGGAACGAATCCGAAGATAAGAAAGAAAAAACCGTGCTTCCTTATAACTGCTTAATTTGACTTTAACTGAAATGTTTTTAGACAATTAAAACTTTCATTAAGTAAAAGTACAAGAAGGAAACCATGCTAGCCTAGTAAATAGGGGTTTTCTCACAGATTGATTGAATTAACTCCTTTTTGCATATATTTTTTTATTAACATTAATTTGATATGCATACATAATAAATATCGAATTTAAAAGCTTTTGTAAAATAATTCTAAAAGTACAAATATTTTTCCTTTTTTAACTATAATATTATAAATAACTCAATTGTTTACATTTTTTGGTATGTACCGTTCTGAAATTGAGTTTGCCTCTCGCAAACCGTGTGATGCGAGTGACGCTATTTGTGTCAATATAGCGTACGTGTTAGGGTATTAAATTGAATAAGTGTACTCTTATAGTTCGTTTCATCGAATAGTACCTATGGCGTTATGTTGGCAGCATGGCAGCAGTTTTCCAGTTTTGCCACATTACCTATGACCTAGCTCAAAGTAAGGGTGATTTTAACCTTTAAGTATGGACGTGGAGTCTCACAGGCTACTCGATATTTTCGTTTTCTTAGTTTAACCTAGTTCCCTCCACTCCACGCCATTGAGCGGCTCAGTAGCTTTTGTTTTAGTTGTAAAACTACCATCGAAAACGGAGGTTGCGTCTTCCAATGAATATCACGTAAGTAATGACCATCAAAATATTGACCGGAGCCTGTCAGGCTACACGTCCATTGTTGCCCTATGAGATATTTTACAAGGGCAATTTTGTTTGCTTCAGATTTTGTAATACAAAATGACAAAAAACAATAAAACCGGTAGTTCTATAAAAACAAAACGACCATCTACGAGTTCTGTTCAGGGCCCTGCGAGAAAAACTTTGCGTGTAGGAGATCCATCTTTCGAACAAAAAGTGAGTGAGTTGCTGTTAGCTTCGGATCAGTCTGTCAATGAACAAGAGAATATAGAAGATTTTTTTATATTGGAGTCCAAACTGATAGAAAATCATGAAAGTGACAATGATCAAGATGAGGACCAAGATCAGGACCAGGACCAGGACCAGGACCTAGGAGAAGAATCGGGTAGTGATAATTAGGAAAATATTCCGTTATCGGAGTTAGTGAGAACTAACTATTACAACGGCAAAAATAGGTATAAATAGGCGAAGACGTCGCCTTCGGCTAGGGTAAGAAAATGCGAAAAAACATAGGATGAAAACCCATGTTTGTGTTGGGTGCAACAAACCTGAGTGTCTACAATATTCTAGACCTTTGTGCACGGACTGCCAGAAAATTAACGTTTTTAGACTGTTGTCAAAATGTTTTATATTTGTTTCCTGAAGTAGGTGTTTTGTGTTTTTGGTTTTTTATATATTATATTTTGAGAAAAAAACTCATTTTGTTGTAGGAATAAGTTTAGCTGTTATTTAAACCTAAAAATGTAACCTAAGAAGATTTAGACTAAAAGTGCCATAATTTTGTGATTTAATTTTTTTTTATATTTGTTTAAATAAAAGTTGATTATATAAGCACGTTTTATTATTGCTAAATCCCATAACTTTAATATTCAATCAGTATTCAATCGATCTTATATCAAATTCCCCAAAAAAAATATGTGTGCATATAGGAGCCTGTGAGACTCCACGTCCACTGTAGTGTTAAGAAAAAATGACGTCCATACTTAAAGGTTAAGTTAGTTAGATTCTTATATATTTGCAAATTTTACGATCATTGTTTTCTTAAGTTAAAAAGAAAAACAACTTACAAAGACTTTGATAGACAGGGGAGCCAACATAACGCCAAAGGTAGGTACTATGAGTTAAAATGAACTATAATATACAATTCCTAGATATTTTAAAATAAAAATGACAGTGGATCCGAACTGGAGTTCCCATGGAGAGTGATAGAGGTTTTTACCTAGTCTCAGCTAAAAGATATGAATTATTTTACCAGTAGCGGTTACATTATTATTTTTTTTAATATTATGTTTTAAAAAAGATACATTAAATATCTGCATATTGTATAATATTGTCAGACAGGTTACTACAGAAAATAAATATCCAAATAAGACGAAGAAAATCACCTTTAAATAATGTATTAATTACATAGTCTTTATCGTGTAGGATAGCAAAATCAAAAACTCACTCGCCATTAGCCGTTAGTACTTCGATGAATGGAAGATATATGTATTTTTTATTAAACATTTTAAACTTTTTCTGTCTAAAAAGATAATGTCTTAGGTAAAATCTTAATACATAACAAGTAGTATAAACTTATAAGTTATATATATTCATATATCGAATCTTCTATTGTACCTGAAAACACGAAATCCATTGCAATACATCGTTAACATTAAACGCTTTATAACTTTGCTTCCCAGTGCATAGTACCGGGCGCATCGTACAAACTAGTTTCCTGTTTAATCTTATGTGTTACCTTAGTTTTACAAGTATACGAGGTTGTGAGAATGGGTATAAGACTCGAATGTGCCTGAAAATCTTATTTTTCTTTGTCTTTACTTTTTGTCTGTCTGTTACAAATTATTTACATTTATAGACTGACTTTAACTAATAATCATTTCAATTAGTACATGACCTTCGAAAAGTATACATATAACTTTTTAATTTCAAGACAACGATGGTTGGAAACGGATGTGTTCTTTAGGCCGAATTAAAAAAAAACTATAGCGTTAGTATACTTCAATAAAAAAAAAACGATTTTAAACACCGATGAACAGTTTAATTTTATTCTACATAATGGTTTTTTAATCGCCCTGCAGTAAGCGCTGTTTGTTTGAAATCCGGTAGATCCTTAAACACCTGCACTGTATTTCCGCTTACATATTTACTCAGTTTTACAGCTGCTCTACGTGAAGTGCTATAATAATAAACATGCACTTTACCAGCTAAAACTTGGAATATTTTAGTAATACCTAGCATAATATACTAGTGTGCACTTTCTTAATGTTTACCGCCTAAATTTTAAATTCTTGTTATACTCTAACTTTTAATTAATTCTACAAACCGGAACGAACATTATTAGGTACTAACTTTTTCATATTATGTCAATTTAATCACTTTTTTCTAATTTATAGTTAAACGTGTGTATAATAATTGTTAGCCTTCGTTAGTCTCGCTTAAACTCAAAAACGGCTGGGCCGATTTAATTTTTTATTTTAGTAAGTGTGTGTCAGGGGGATTTTAGCATTAAAGAAAATTGGGAAATTCCAATAAAGTAAGATGGAAAATCAAAAAGTTCATAATTATGAACTTTTTCATATTTCATAATTATGAACTTTTTGATTTTATTGTGTTGTAATCGCTAAACGTTAAAACAACTTCGGATATTTTAATAAAATATATTAATGTAGGCAGATTTCACTAATATATACGGGTTTTCTTTCAATGCAACGAGAATTAATAGCCCATAATCCACTCTCAATCCACCACACCATGTGCAGATTCAACTGCGTGCCAGGAACGATTATTTTATATTAATGTGTGCTTACTTCTTATGCATTTAATTTGGAATAAAAACATAAATGTTATAGATATCTCATTACTAAAACAAACTATAATTATAATTAAACAAAACTATATTTTTTTATTAAAATATTGCGCCAAATATTGAAATAACTCTAATTAAAAGTTACAGTGACTCTTAAAATTTTTATCTTTTACTTTCGTTTTCATCAAAGAAGTTCTGTTTGTAATTACAGTAGCATACCAAAGTGAGCCGAACTTTTTATTAAAGGTAGACTTAGTATAAATTTTGCTTATATTTTAGCCAGACATAGTATTGAAAAAACTTTTTGATAACATTTTGTATTTTAGCGTTCCAGTTTTTACCTGTCAGAGAAACATAAGGTACATTTCCTCAGAAAAAATAATTTTGAAACCAGTTTATATAGTTCGAATACTTCCTTCCTTAGGTTTACGCGAATATTTGACATTATAGATAAAACCAAGCTAAATGACGACACGTTTGGCTCAGTTGGTAGTGACCCTACCTTCTCCGCCAGCGGTCGCGGGTTCGAGTCCCGCTGGGGGCATTCATTTGTTGGGCACGAATGTTTGTTCTCCAGTCATGAGTGTTATTTATATTATGTATGTATATAAAAATTTATATATTTAGTATATCAACTATCTGGTATCCGTAACACAAGCCTTGTAGCTTACCGCGGAACCAGATGGCGCTGTTGTAAAAATGTCCCAACATATTTATATTTATTTATTTATAACTATATTATTTATAACTTTCGGATTTTGTCGCGATAATAAAAGTAGTGGTAAGGCACTGTCTGAAACAAGTATATAAACCTCTGAGACTTCAAATACCTTAGTCTCTCCCATGACCATGATTGTAGTAAGTCACTCGAAACGTCGGGAACCGAAAATCTAAATAAATCTGCAACAAATTCCGAAAAGATTGTTTCTTTCACTTAATGTGTTGTTTTAAACGTTAATGGCCGTGTAAATTATTTTCATCAATTTATCTACGCCCTATTACCAAGTGTTCCGTATATCATCTCGTAACCTGTATCTACATTATACAGTATACAATCTCGTCCGTGTTAATTGCCGTCAGATTGCTACCGACGCGACGCCTAAATCGAGGTGCTCATGTCAGCTCTATGCAATTAAAGGGTGGTTTTTATTGCGTTTTAAATAAATTATTTGAGAGAATATGTATGTGAAGTTAAGATCTATAATTTAAACAAAACCATATAGTTTTCAATTATATATATAAATAAATTTTGTGAATCTCTAAAAGGGCTCTAACTATTTGGATTAAATTATGTAATTAGATAAGATTTCTCTTTGAATCTTAATATATGAAAGCGAAATGTCATTCGTTCATCACGAAATATCGAAAACCGGTTGACGTATAAAGGTAAAATTTGGTAGTAAGGAAAACTGCATGTCTGAGAGAACCTAACGAGTTTTCGAAGACATTAAAAATCCGCAAGCCCGCACTATGCCAGCTACGTGACATTGGCGAATATCACTAGTCTACACGGGTTCATTCACCAGCTTAGCTTCAACAAGACAAAAAATAGCGTCAATAATTTTAACTAATTTTAAAACAATTTTGTAAAGAAAACTCCCCTTAAAAGCCACTCGAGATATTTGGTGACAACGAAACTACGTGATGCGTGATATTGGCATTTGGCTTCGAAATAGGTACCTAAGGGCAATTGTAGGAATATGTTTAAGTAGCACAATCAATTTAATACTCTAATAATAATTTAAAAATAAACAGATTTTGATTATAATTAGTTAACAGATAAGGCAATACCAATACTACTTTTAGTAATAGAATTTGCCACAGTCCCATCCTCAAGCAAATCAAATTAAAAGATATAATCTTTATATGATGAAAATAAATGATAGAAATAAACGAAATGGTTTATATGTGGCATTACCGAAAATAAAAATATAAAAAGACATTTTTTTACATAATCTGAAATTTGAGAAGTTGCAGAATATTTTTTAAACTTTGTTAAACAGTCTCAGCTCTAACCCTTATTAAACTAGCCCCAAAAACGTATAAAATTACACATACAAATATCAAATTTCAGCTTTTTAACGTAGTTTGCTGTATTAAAAAAGATGTTCTTCAATTTCAAGAACTTATGTGATTCTAAAGTAATACAATGTTGTAAGTGGTGAAAAACGTAGAACGTGTTTAAATTAATTTTGTGTAAGTCTCGGATAAATAGAGCGAACGTTCGGCTGCGCACTTTGCACCTGAGTACCTAGGAATTTAACCTATTTGCGAGACAAGTCGAAGTTCGCTAAGTAAATTCTGCAACTAATCTAGCTTACCGATATCAAACTATTGATTGTGATACTTTAGATATAATTTTTTTCCATAAAACATAAATTATAGTAACTTTACTAGTTATAGTAATATACAGTATAGAGTATATAAAATGTATCAGTAAAAATAAATTCATTCACATACACAGACGGACAGACATAAATTGTTAGCATTGTTGTATTAGTTAACTAAAAACTAAAAACTACTTTTTCATTCGTTTCCTAAAGTCTGCCTGAAACTTTACATGTTTTAAGAACATACTAAATGACGAAACCACTAATACTAACGAACATAATATAATATATCTTCTCTACCTTCTTAATGCGCCGTATTATTTTCTTTTTGTTTGATTATAGATTAATTTTGAAAATAATATGGAAATATTCCAGTATAACCAACCTATTACTAAACGGTCCTATGTAAAGACACTTTATACAACAGCTAAGCTTTTATCGAACTATAAATTATAAAACTCAATTGCAAGGGTCAGGAAGCTGTTAGCCTTCGTTAACGAATACGTAGGTGGTCTCAGAAGATAAATTAATAATAAGTTTTTGATGAGCTTTTAACTCCCTTTAAAGTAAAGCAGGTATTGCCAACTATTTAACTACATTAAATACATTAACGTCAGTATCTTTAGTAATTACGATTACACTCGTATGAATCTGTAGAGAGTAAAGTTTTGACATAGTTTATATTTTCTAAGACTATCTCTTGACATATTAAGGGAATTTATAAGGGAATTAAGCGATACGTTTTATGTATCGCAATGTATTATTCATTTGCGTAAGTTTTAGCTTGCTTTTATGAGCAATGCCAAAATAATAAAACAAAAGGTTAAATATTCGACTTCTATAGACTATATCAATAATAATATTAGGTAGTTTACTCACAGACTTACAGACTGACTTTTAATTTTGATAACGTAAAAATGACGATTCAAAAGAGCTTGTAAAAGTCTATTTGAATAAAGAATATTTTGATTTGATTTAATAACTATTACAATGAAATGCTTCAAAAAATATTTATTTTACTTTGAATATGTTTGATTTTGAAATTATATTTTCTGTGTAACAATTTAATATATATGAACAAAATTTTGTTACTTTAAAAATGTGTACGTGTCTCCTTTGCTATTCATATAACGATCAATAAAGATCACGTGCGCGTTCGAGTCGTTATTATAACAAATGCGAAAATTATGCGTATAATGAAGCTGTAAATTGTATAATAAAATATTTTATTTTAATGGGTTATATGATGAATTCATCTCAGTACAAATAATTCATAATATTATTAAGTATTTCAGTTAATAAATATACCTATTTACACATTATTATGTAAATATATTTATGATATAATGGACACGTTTCATGCAAAAAGTACTGGACAGATTTTAAATAAATTTTGTGTAGTCACAACTTATTATTCGGCTCAAAATTTAGGATACTTTATAATACAGAAGTTTCTAGAATTAACATAGGTTACATCATAACAGTAGGCACTATAAAATCTACCTGCAGAAAAATCTGGAAAATGTACATACGCACCTTATACCACCTTTAGATAACAGAAGGTTATGTAGGTATACTAGCATCAAAAGCTAGTACTATCCAATAAACACCAACAAAACCTACCCCGTATTAATGGCACGTTGCAGGATCACTTAGGCATAAAACCGCGACGCGCCGGAAGCAGGTCTGCCGTCCACTATACATCATGCTATTAGATAAAATAAATACCTGCAACAACCCGCATATCACACTCGTACCAACTGATGTGGGCCACCTTCTTGTCTCTTAGCTTCGCGCCCCGTCGGTACACTTAAGGACACATATTGACTTCATTTATGCTATCACGCCATTATAAAAACTACGTACTATACTACTTCGAATAATCTATTTATTTTTCGGTAATTACTATTTAATTTTAAAACAAATTTTCTCGCTAACAAAAGACAAAGCGGAACTTTATTATTTATTATAACTTATATTTAAGTTATAAGCGAAACACATTTAAGATTTTCGTTAGGGTACGCTAAAGTCTCTAAAGGCCAAAAGATACATTTACGTTTGCGCAGCAAACAGGCTGGTTTATTACAACTTGTTCCCTGAAAATATTATTATTCCTTTTATGTGAAAAGCTTTCAGTGTTTGATGTTGAATTTTGTATACTTTGATTGACATCCAGTTATTAACAAAAGCCTTACGCAAATACTTCAGTATTCTATTTCAAGTACATTGGTGTATGAGATGTTCGAAATAGAGACTGCATTTTTTTCTGCCCGTACACTTGTGCACTATAATACTATTATTTCCTTACCAAGTGGCCAGTCGAGGCCAATGAGATTGGCAGCCGTGGCCAGGATCGGTCGGAAGGACAATATTGTATATACAATTTTTTTTACATAGCTCAGCTGCGGACCTTTCTTTAATACGAGGGGGATTTTGCCATAGTCCACCACGCTGGCTAAGTACGGGTGGACTTCACATGGATTTCAAAAACATGCTAGATTATCTCAGATATGCACGATATTTTTCTTCACCGTAAGGAAAACGAAAGGTAAGTAGTCTCGCACCTCTAACTTATTTTCTGTGCGAATCTAACCAGATTACCACATGAGGCAACGATAAATACAAATGCGATTCTCACAACAATTCAAAGGATTATTTATATTTTGGTAATAGTATAGTAACGGCTTAAAACTAGAAATAAACAGTGGATATGACCAAAGTTTACAAAAGGGAGACGAAGTCACTAAATACCTCATTATATGAGTACGATAGAATAAGTAGTACTTAAATATGTAATGAATTATAGTAAAATATATAGTAATTTATTGATATAGCGGCGCAGTCAAACTTAAACCAATTCGGTATAAACACTAGAGTTATCTGAACTCAACTAGATCTGAAAATGGAAATTGTAATTTAGTTCAAGCTGTCAATTTCATAATTAATAACAATTATTTTGTAATTTAATTACTAAGTCGATTAAGATTAGCGATGAAAATGTATTATCTACTCTCAATTTAATATGAGACGTGTTTCTAACATAAAAATATATATTTTAAATCAAGTTAATATGAAATACATTCAGTTGAAAAATTTATTTAGAGGTTGTTTGATGTTGACGCCAAATCTTTAATAAAGTCCAGTACACAGTAAATTAAAATACAGTTAACTTTGCCCTTCTTTTGTACATCTAGTCTATGAGCGAATATCAACACAACTTCATCAGGTGGCTTGTCTGTTGGTCAATTTTATGTTTAAAAAAATCTTAAAATATTCAAGGAATTAGTATTGCAAAAGAAATACAGATATACGGGTGGGAAATCCGACTTAAAATGTATATCTATATATATTTTTCTATACTAGAAAGTATACTACAGTGTAATTGTGCCACATAATAGGTCTATTAACATCTTACTGCCACTGGCTTCCTTTTCGCCTCAAAAGCCTTCTCTCTTCCGCCTTAAATGTAACATCTTTTTCTTTTTAACTAAAAGCAGGAAAAACGAGTGCAATGTTAGATGGATATATATATGACAACAGGAAGTACCTAAAATATAAGATACAGGATTAACAAACTCCTTGTACTGTGTTTTAATTTGCTTATTATGCAGCTTTTAAAGTAACTTCTGAATAATTTTAAACATAGAAACGTATATAATATTGATTTTCTTGTCATAATAATTAAATCTTTTATCAGTTTTCCACTTTGCGCAAATTATTTGTAACTGTTATAACTTACTAAATAAATAATGGATTGTATTAGCACACTTCGTATTTAGATAATTATAATATGAAATGACCTAAAATATACAATTTGATGAGTTTGTAGTATAACCATAGCTAGGTATAATTTTTAGTCCACCTTAACTTTTTACTAAAAATTGCAAAGAGGGAAACAAAATCAATAATCCTTCACTAACTAGATTCTTTTAAAATACAGGCTAAACCATAAAAATATCTAGTGCTAGCGACTTTACGTAAATCACTCCCGACATGAAAGAAGAAATATTTTTTCTAATAGTTCCAGCCGTTTTTGAGTTTTGATGAGACTAGCAAAAAGCAAATGATTTTTATATTTACTATCAACTCACGCTCGCTCCGCTCGGATTCGATGTTTCAAGAAGTACGATTAGTATAGATTTCTTCAAATTTAAATATTTTCACGCAGAAAAAGTATTCTATATACTCTATTATTCTAGTATCAATTACTATTTCAATAAAGTTGTTTTAAAGAAGTTTGGCGCAGTTTGTAGAGTCCTTACTTTGTTGCGCCGGCGGTCGCAGATTCGAGTCCCGCTGGGGGCATGCATTTGTTAAACTCGGATGTTTGTACTCCAGTCATGGATGTATATATTTATAATATGTATGTATTTGAATTTATATATGTAGTATACCAACTATCTGGTTACGTAACACAAGCTTCTTAGCTTACCACGGAACGGCGCTGTGTGTAATAAGGTCCCAACATATTTAAAAAAAAAGAATATTCTATGCACAGATTCGACTCAGAATTTTATTATTGCTATAAATATGCGAAAAATTCAAATTAGTATTAATTAGTTTGAATCACATTTGAATGTTTAAAATAAAGAAAATTCTATTTGCTCTTCAGTTACTTTAAATTCAATGTGCTATTTTAAAGGCCAAATGGCTGTACACTTTATTTGCCCCGGAAGAGCTTAAATGTAAAATTTATTTTATTCATCTTATTTTGTATACCGATAGTGTAAGAAAATAATATAGTATTAATAGTATACGAACGTAGTTGGTAATTGTTATATAAAATTTAAAAAAACCTATATAAACAAACAAACATCACTATTTATGTATTGAAGCGAGGTATATCGAACCTAGTACTTTCTTAGGTTTACGCGAATGTTTGACATTATAAATGAAACTATCTTTTCGGATTTTTGAGACTCTCCCGTGACCATGATTGCTGTAAAGCATTCTAAACGTCGGGAACCAAAAATCATAATAAATCCGCGACAAAATCCGAAAAGATAGTTTCATTTATAATATATCGAACCTATTTCCCTCGGTATCGATGTCAGTTTTAATATATTTTGTAACTTACTTTTACATTTATTATACATAGTAAAATTATTATTATTATTATTCTTATTACTAAAATGCTGTAGCTACTTGTCTTTTTTTAAATAACCCAGTTTATTTGTCACAGGTGTCTTGAAATAGGTGAAGGATCCACATCTGTTCTTGTTCTTCAAATAGAGGGTCCAAATAGAGATGCTCCGGTTTATTCCAATTCTACATTTTCGTCTTTATTAAACTAAAGGTTGCCAAAAGATGGTTCACATTTATTTTTTATTTTACATATACGTTGTATTTGGCAATATTATTTACAAATAAAAAATATATATAACAATAAAATTGAGTTTGATTGCCTTATAATTATTTTAAAATTAAAATCTTGAGATAAATTAATTTTATAATAAATTACTTTAACTTTGGCACCCGTGTTTTTAGTACTTTTAGTATTGATATTTTATTTTATTTCTCCTTAGTACTTAGACTTTAGTACGCTTCTAAAGAATAAGTTAGTAATATTAGTAGTTAAGTAAAGAATAAGTTAGTAAATATATATGTCCAAACAAAAGTCGCAGTATAATATCTCTACATAAGGGATTTTTTTATATAAAAATTCTATTTGGAATCTCAACTTATTCACATGAACAAGCCATATTTATATTTAATTTAAACTCACAATCTAATCCTTTAATAATATTTTTTCCATAAAAATAATTTCATCTCCTATAAAGGTAAATAAATAATAGCTAAGTTATTCAAAGGGTTTTTGTGAACCATAGGAAATATCAACACTATTACCCGTCAGAGCTTTCAGCCGTGACGACTAATAATTCAGACAGACAGTCACTTTGGTATTTTTAATATATTTTTATCTTCTAAAGAGCAAACAACATTTATTCATATGTAGCCTATAGGAATAGGTAGAAAAGTTCTTTCCACGCAATAACCGAGTGTTGACATGAAAATGTTTACTTTGGCTTCAATTAAAGGCAGGTACAAAGGAATAAAATAGATGGATTCGCTTTGTAAAAGGTGTATTTTAGAATTGTTTTTTGAGTTAGAAATACAAAAAACATAAAGGATTTTATTTTTAATTAGTTTTTATTGCTTTTTTTGTAGAGAATTAGAGAACAAACTATGAATATTGTTTTTTTTTAATAAATAAATTCTTTATTTCCATAAAGTAAAAACAAATGTATTTGGTAAAAAACTTAAAACATGAATTTGTTGAAATCTTGAGACCCTGTGCAATGTGCATTAGCTGTCAGCGCCATATCCCCACGGTTAAACAATTAAGTGCAACCAAAAAAAGTGCTAATTAAATTATAATAATAAAACTACTTTAACAAACATAAACGGAAAAGAAGATCACATCGAAACGTTTTTATTTTGTATGATATACATCTACTGTATCTTTTGTTTTTTTATTCTTTTGGTGTAATAAAGGATTTATACGTAAATAAATAATTAAATAAATAAAACATAACTTAAGAACAATATTGTTGATTACACATATTAAGATACCCCAGTGGTGATGACTACACTAATCACCAGGTCTATTTAATACAAGAAACATGCACTTTTTGTACATCTATGGCCGTACAATGATGTAATCTATAGATATAAAAAGTATAATAGATTCGAATTTGTAAATTAAATGTTTATTAATAATTTTGTTGAAATAGTCAGAATTATCGATTAAAGCCAAATGCTTAGTTTTTATAAATTCTGCAAAACCACTGTACAACTTTTAATGAAATTTGTATTAATGATAGCTGGTTATTTCGGTCAACATATTGCAAGAAAAAATCTTATACAGAAGAAATGAATCGGTACAAACCTTTAAAGTGTAAGTGACAAATTCGAGCGGGTCAAGCGTAAGTTAGTAAGTTATATTATTACTGGCCCTTCGATAGCCCGAATATTAAAGAATATGGAATTATTTCTACTGCATACTTTCATTTCTTTCATTTGCATTCAATATTGGACTGCCGCGGCCGGTCGAAAATTTCAACTTATGCATAAAGTGATATATTAGTTATTAATTCATCAAATAAATTAAAAGAAATCCCGATTGTTGATGAACTTAACTTTTAAAATTTTGTCTCCTTTCCTATAATAGTAACAAAATATAAAATAATTTGATTATAATTAAATAATTCATAATTATTTGTACATTAGAATAAAAGTTGTAGAGAATACATTGATGAATATTATAAGAGTTATCGACTGAGTTAGAAAAATCTGTTCATTAAATGAGCCATAAATCGTAAACGCTATATTTTACGAAAAAAATTATAAGGTTTAGTGCAGCTTACAGATTTAATTAAAAATATGAATATATGTAAGAATAATG
The DNA here is from genome assembly GCA_905231865.2 of Boloria selene. Lineage (NCBI taxonomy): Eukaryota > Metazoa > Arthropoda > Insecta > Lepidoptera > Nymphalidae > Boloria > Boloria selene. The sequence goes on from HG993145.1 coordinate 3,747,343, forward strand.
GCACTGTCGCTACTTTTTCAAGCAGCTGTATAATGTATTTTATACAGTAGGTAGGTAATACAAGTTATCTTATTAAAAGGATTAAGGTTGCTTTATCCCAATCTTCTTCTGTCTCTACGATATTGAAGTTAGTCTGGCTTTTAGCTTTAATTTTAAATTTGATGCTTCCAAATTTATTTTCTAAGAATAATACTCTTACTAATATTCTTACTATAAAATCTGCGATTTCTATAACGATGAAATATAATATTATAATTAAAACACAAAATAATATATATGCTTAACTGATGCAGCTAGCAGAGTCACTATAAACTGAGCCAACGTGTCGTCTGAAATTTATAAGAGTACTTTTACAAAAATACAAGCCACAAGCACTATATCGAAATCCCTCCAGCCATTTTATCTCAGCGGATCCAAAGTGAGAGTGAGTGGAGTGAGTGGGGTGTAAATAAAGAGCAAGAGTTATAAAAACATATTTAATTTAGCTTAACGGACAAGAAGGTACAGGTAAAAATCACAAAAGATACACATAATGCTAAGATATAACAGGATATAAAGGACACGATATATATGTATTTGATATTACGAGATTATCCTATACATAATCTTTTTAAATATTCTTATGTACACAAAACCATAATATCGCTAAGCGGATTAATAACAAGAGTATAAAAATTAAATTTATTCGCAAGAGTAAAAATACAAAATCGTTTTTTAAATTAATTCTTTAGTATAATATTTGGTAATAGTATAAAGTTATTCGAATGAAACATAATTTAGGTAGTGACTATATTTATTTAGTTTATAATGGAGTTTCAAACATATAATTGATGTTTCAACATTTTTAAAATCAATGTTTTTATTTTATAAATGAAAGGTAAAGCATAATTCGAACTATCGTTCAATCGTTATGGCCTAATTGTATATATTCTTTTTGTTAAAATTTAAGTTTGAACATGATATTTATTTATTAATTTCAATGAAATCAATTTTAGTAATTAAAATGATATTACATTTTTAATAAACTATTTAATTTCAATTCATTGTAGTACTTAAATAACTTAATTATTTAATTTAATAATTTTTTAATACGCAATTCTCTTCGAGTTCTATAGGTTTAAGTAAATATAAATTATCTTGAAATTCTAATTACATCAAGCAATTTCATTGGGAATATATTTAAGCATTTAAATGTCAAGTCCAAAGGAGAGAACAATTTTGGTCCCTTTTTAACAATTTATATTTTTAAACTCTCAATTCACAACGAAACTTAATATAAATGGATACACAAATAACTTTAAAATATTTAATGTATAAAGCAATCGAAATTTTATATATAGAGCTAAAATAAATCAGTGAATATACATTTCCAAGCATATAACTATCCTACGTCAATAAATATTACTTTTATTTTAAAACAAAGCAACGTTTTTTCATAATTACAGAAATATTAGTATTGTATAAACATTACTGATCGATCCTCATTTTGTGGGTCAATCGATATGACAAAAACTCCAAGTTTCTAACATTGTATCACAGTCTAAAAACTATAGAGATGAACAAAGATATGGGGAAGAATTATCTTGATGGATGGTCCGTAAACATTATTTATTAACTTTTCTTTATGATAATCTATGGAAGATCATAGAAACCAAGACTTTCTTGAAATTCTACTAATGGGGTTTCGCTATTGCATCTATCGGTAAGTCGACAATGGCCGCTTGAACCCGATTTTTAGCACCTGACCGAATGTCGTATCTCACATTTTAATCCTAGCATTTACATCACTATCACTGTATTACACATGATCGTTTATCATTTTGCGTGTTCGAACGGACTAATCTATTTAAATTTATCTTGGGGCTACCAGTGACGTTATCTCCATCTCCTTTGGCACAAGTTTTGGTACGCATTATCATTAAGTCAGTACGAATGCTAGGTCTTCGAACATTAGGTGCGACTACCCCACAAGCGTCGGATAGTCGTCTTTTTATCGATAAAGTGCATTTTTTACTCCGACTACTTTGACTACTAGTGGGAGGTAAGGTACAGGGACTGCCAAAGGCTGTACTGACTCGCTTGTGATGATTGGGAGCCATTTCTAAAGGTAAATTGGCCACAACAAAAAGTTCATAGAAAAGGTCGTCTACGTGGAAGTTCCTTTTGGCTGATGTCTCTACGAACACGCAAGCGGAGTCTTGTGTTGCACAGTACGCGCTCGCTTCTTCTGGTTGTACAGTCCTAAGTAAATGATCAATATTAATAACTATATTTGTATAATATTTATTACATAATATATGTTTTTCTAAGAAAAATATGAAATAAAATACACGCATTTAAAAATTGTTAAGACAGTTTTCAATTTCTAAAATCTGCAAAACGTAACTTTCGTCAAAAATAAAACTAAAACGAGAAAAAGATTTTTATTCACCTACAAAATAATTTAAAGCCCCAAACTTTGCTAACACGATGTCCTTCGACCTAAGAGCTTTATCTAATTTATGAATCATAACACAAAATTTATAGAAGCTTTAGTATAGTCATCTATCATGTCTACTCTATTGTAGTACGCAATAAATTACATCTATCCATCTCCGTCGGGCGTCTCGTGATATTCTTGAGACTTGCTACGTACTAAAAACTATTGCAGTTAAAGTGTATCTAATTTCATTAAACTTTGTCGGTCGTCTGCAACGTTCTACTGACATCGTATAAAATGCTACAATGTTAATTTTTCCAGATGCTTTTATAAAATTTATTATTACAATTTAGTAATACATTACAGATAAGCAACTCAATTCAGGTTTATTTCAATACATACTGATGTATTTTCAATAAAATAACTACAAGGCCATTATCGATTAATGACTTTACTAACGCTTTAAATATATCTAATCAAAACTTACGTTTAATTAACAACACTTACTTGAGATCTCTGTCGCACTTATTGCCAGCTATCGCCATGGGTACCCTCGGCGCTTGCTTTTTGCCCCGGCTACTCCCACTACTCGCACTAGCCTTAGTTTCCAGGATCTGTTCGCGAAGACGTATAACCTCTTCGAAGGACTCTCGACAGTCCATTGCGAATACTAGTACGAATAGATCACCTGGAACAAACGTTATAAATAGCATTCTTTTCCTTCTTCAACGTAAATAGCAGATGGACTCCTAAGACGAATATTTATTTAAGTATATTATAAGTGGCCAGACATTATTTTTGGAGTCGTCCTCTTTTGATTATTCTTTTTCCATTGAATAGGGTACACTCTTTTAAATTAGCTCTATTCAAAAAAATATATTCCAAATGGTAAAAAAGGGATTTTTTGAATTTTTCACCTGTAAACCAATTCTCTTGAAACTCTGGCGTCTACAGACTGAAATTCAAAGTTGAAAATATGTTTCATGTTCTATTTCACATTAAAATTATCTGGAAGAGCTCTACATTGTACTAACAATGTAGTAACACGTTATACTACTAAATTCTTATGATACTTTAAACCTCTTATTTAAGAGGTATTTATATTAAATATAAAACTGCATCGAGCCCGCGACGCCTTCGTGTAATCACATGTCGTAAACTATCCTACAAACTAATAGGTAAGTTATCTTAGCACTAAATTTCTTCATAATGGAACATGTTACGTTAGATTGCATGCAATCTACCTCCTCGGTGTTTCTCGCCGTGGGCCTTTATACCATCGCGTTGGTTTATGCCCCTGTAATGTCACAATCGTGTATCTAAAAATGTATGGTAAAATGCACTTCAAAATATTGTGAATTATCTCCTTTGTGAAACTTTCTTTTGGGCAAAAACCTTTTTGTGGAACCAGTATAAAAGTCATATAAAGTGTGGTACGTGCTCACTTCGGATACGTGAACGTGATAAAATAATGTTCGTTATAGCAGCACAAATCTCTTACTTTGAATTAACCAAATATTTTATATTTGTGTGCGTTTACAAAATCATATCTTCCCCAATTCTTAGCTCTTATATGAACATTTTTATTGAATAATTTATACATAAATTAGGTACGTGTTGTGAGTTTTGTATATTTTGCACCGCCCATCTATTTGCCGGTTTAATTAATAGTTATTGTCATGAACATAATCAAACGTCGTTAAACGAAATATTAAACTAAGTAATATTAAACGAAATACTTAGTTACGTATTTAAAATACTTTTGTATAAATTATATTAGGATATTGTATAATATTGACAGCATTATTTAATTATTAATCGACTTTAAATGTATAATAGTAAGAGTAAGTTGAAGTTACTAATAATTAGTAAAGGGTTCAAAACACGCTTTACAGGTAAAACATAAAAGGTCATGTTACATGTCACGCTACGCTGAATACATACAACCTCCTCCACTTTTGATCTTCTATCAACTGTAAATTTTTGTTTCCATCGTCCATATTCACATATGATGTCACTACTCACTGCCATGCACTTAACTAATCATAAGAGTGTATCGTATTCAGAAATGCATAACCCTCTATATATATCTTTTTAGCTTAGCTTTTTGAACACTTGTCCGTATACCATAAAAATTTCGCTTGCTTTACTTTCCATATTTATATTTTATGTAGGGTTGCAAATAAATACATATATATTAATATTACAAAGCTGAAGTGTTTGTATGTTTGTTTCATTGAACGCGCTAATCTCAGGAACTAGTAGTTTGAATTAGAAAACTATTTTTGTGTTGGATAGACCATTTGTCTAGGATACTATAGGACATATAAGTCACGCTATTACCAACAGGTAAGGCGCATCAATGTAAATTGTTGAAGAAATAAAAAAATATTCCTTTTGAGAGCTATCGTTGCTATTTATGTAGCGGTTACATTCATTTTACAGCTGGTGTCTGTACACTTGTGCATTATAATACCGCCTGCGCAGTTAGTTGGCTAGCCTCGGTGAAAACTAAATTAGAATCGATCAGCAGGATATCAATGCTTAGTAAGTTAGCCACACATAAATGCTGTGAGAACGATATTGTAAATAGATATGTACAATGTATATACATAAAACATATATAAGATATTTTCTGTTAAGTCATAAAGTAATCTATATAAATAAAAATGAATGTTGGTAAGCGCAAAACTCGAGATTGGCTCGACCAATTCAGCTAATATTTTTTTTGTATATTCCTTAAGGCCCACAGAATGTTTTTATAATAAAAAAAATAATTAACAAATAATTAAAAATAAAAAGTTGAAAATAAAAACCTTGGAACTAGTATTTTATATAAATAAAAATTTATATAACGAAATATTATATTATGAAATATTAACTTCATGACTCTCAACTGGACATTATCGGAAAAGCTGCGGAATATTACAAAACTGCACGTTCATTGCCTCACATCATATAACGCATATTTCCAATTCCATACATTTAATTATTGATTTTTATTAAATTTTACGCTTTTAGAGTAAAAGTTATTTTATGCGTAGAAAATAAACTATGAAAGGGAGTCCAAATGAATATTGCGGACTAAATATTGCAAAAACCTAGTAATTAATATAACCTGCATTTTAAGAGCAGCCAGTGTGTCAAACTTTTATGTAAGGGATGAGATATTAATTACCATTCAATGAAACTAGTACTACCTATTAATTTAATGGTACTACTAGCACAGAGTTAACACAGTGATAAAATGCTTACTGTTAAAAAGAAAACCAAATGAAGCAAATTTAAACTTTGATATTACCACGGCGAATAAAATAATTGTAAGGTATTATTATGTCTAAGAAAAGCTAACTACATAGTTTTCCACAAAATATAAGAAGCCTAGAAACACTAACTAGCCCGGCGACAATGCCTTGATCCCTTTATAACATCAAAAAGGTCTGAATATTGTATGAAACAGTATATCAAAAGAGGTAAATTCTTGGAATCACATCCAATTAACGGCGTTAATGAAATTTAAAACTTAGGTTAGGTTAAGTTAGGTAGGAATAAATTAATTGTTATTCAATAGTTACGTAATTTTCGTTAAAAATATCCTACATTTTTGCCTCCTCTTAAATTATAATAAGTAACATTGAATATTTTTATAAATAAGAAGCTACTAATGTTTGTTTCGCTTCTGGATCATCACTGGTATAAAACAAATCTAGCCCACGGGAACCATACATTTTCGGGAATAAAAAGTAAACTATATGCTATTCTAGTCTATCTCTGAGTCAAATTTTAACTAAATCCGTTCAGTCGTCGTGGCGTTAAGAAATAAAAATATTCCCCGCATAAAAAATAACAACTACCTATATAAACTTTGAATTATTTATTTATTTATATTTAATCAAAAGCCTAAAAATAAGTTTTAAGCTTCAATCTTTAAAAGTGACGTAATTTCCATACAAATTTCGTCCCCTATTTCAACCCCTTACAGCACTTTTCTCGCCTTGAAATCTCGACACGTGCATATAAACAGCATGTAGAATAGTTTTTTTTATTAACATAAACATAAGAAAAAATGAACAAGCATATTATTAGTGTGATTTAAAACAAACATATTAAACGAGATAAAGTTTTGGGACCGTAAAATCAATATTTGTGTATATAATAATATATAACATATTTAGTTAATTTATATGTTTAAATAATATAGAAGGAAAAATTTGACGAATTTCGATAGGCAGTACCATATCGATACATAATGTAATACATAATCGATTCATATAACAAAGTTCTAACTGAATCGAATCCATATATTAAATACCTTAAGGAAAATCTAATTGACATATTCTTCAACTAGCGTTTCCGGCGGCTTCGCACGCGTTCGCTCCGCTCCTATTGGTCGTAGCCTTCCTCGATAAACAGATTATCTAATACAAAAAGAATTTTTCAATTCGGACCAGTAGTTCCAAACAAACTCTTCAGCTTTATAATATTAGTATAGATGATCAAGTGATAGAGAAACTGAATCTACTGTTTTTAGGATTTTTGTATGTTTGTCTGTCTCTGACCACAGCACGAAAATCCACTGAATAGACTTTAATGGATTTGCATATGGAAAATTTTTAAGCCGGAAAGATACTTTATCTCTGATAAATTTATACTAATAATAATTTACTGACGTATATCTATGGATTTTAAGGCACTAGTAGAATATATTTTTATAATAAATTGAAACTATAAATACGTATTATTTAAACTTATGATTATAGCCAGCAATAAATCTGCGTAATGTGGGCAACGTTGTATACATACATCTAAATTTATAAGCCCGATGTCCCTGAAAATTGTAAATTCGGCTTGATTTGTGGAGCATGACTACACATAATGTCCAACAAGGACTAACAGGACCCGGGAAATGTCACAAACTGTCCATTTAAATTATGACAAAGTGTCCAGAAATGACGTAAGTTTAAGAACATATTTACATGTTTGGGACGTTAATTAAATGAAATGATATTACGAACTACATATATTATATAATAATTAATGTAAGATAAACATTTATGTTATAACTTACAAAATATAAATAAACCTAAGTCTAAATAAAACACAAAACTTGTGCGGACAACTTACGGAAGTTGTGCTCAAAGAGGTCAAGATCTATCGGCCCACTTCTATAATTTGGAGGAAATTCTATTATAAATTGGAAAGTTTGTATGTTCGTATGTGTTAAACGCTGAGACGGCTAGACGAATTAAGATAAGATTTAGTACAAAGATAATATACTAACTGTTTACAACACACAGGCTACTTGTTAGTTATAAAAGTCAAACGGTAGACTTGCTTTTACATGTATTAATATTATAAATACAAAAGGCAAAAACATGATAAGTCCGTAATATTGAATAAATAGTCGTATATATATAAGGTTTGATATGTCGTTTTCATTGGTTTAGATAAGTCATTAGTCAGCTAAATGGTATTGGAAGTAACAATTTGAAACGCAAAATTTATATCGCATAACAAAACAGGTTCTTTCTTAGTAACCTCTTGTATTTATAGAAAAAATATATAATTCCAAGGGACTAAAGCAATTTTAATAAAATTTTCAAATAAATGTATATTTACTATCACTTTTGAGATAACAATTTAAAATAATAATTGGTCTCGCGAAATTAATAATTAAATCTAATGTTAATAATTAGTCAAACTTAGTATTATGTGTATCCGATCAAACGATATAGTGTTATAAATATATAAAAAATAGTAGCGACGCGGTAATTGAATAAATTATATTATACACTCTCTTACACGAGTAAAGGTTAAATATTGAAGAAACTTTGCACATTTACGGTGAAACTAGAAAAAGCAACTACTCGCTGCAGCTGAACTAACTTTAAAAACAAGTTCACTATTATCCTACTTTAATGAAATTGTCTGTGTAACATCAACTCTATAATCTTTACCTTTTTTAACACGAGCCAACTAAGTTTGTGGTCTAAAACTAAATTACTAAGTTAGAAACTACAGATAGGTTTTGTTTTTTGTAACCTGAATTAAATTGTAGAGGTCGTCTTTCCCGTCTTAAGTTAATAAAAGATTCCTAAACTGTGACTCCAATCGCGGTGATCATAAATGTAAAAAAATGGAGCCAAACTCTCATTAAATTGCGGTGCTACAATTATTGTTAATTACTAAATACCGTACCGTACCGTGTGTTTAGTGTATATAAAAAGTGTATTAGACTTGTACATACTAAAACATAATTGCCGATCTATTATATTTTTAGTATTACTAACCTTTTAAACGTACATAGAAGCAAAACCGAGCAAAGCGAGAGAGTTGCTAGTTGTAAAATATACTCGTAAGGCTTCTACTATTTTAATAAAATGAAAAGAATTCATTATTATTTATCTTACAAAGGAGTTTTATCTCCTAATATGTCCTACATACAATGAACGTCGGTATCTACTTATGTAGGGTAATAAAAAATCTCATAAAGTGTGATGATGTGATTAATTTCAACAGAAAAATAAATAATTTGGTTTGAATATATTTCTTTTTATAGCGATAACAATAAACAAAATGAACAACATAGGAATCAACTAACGTTTTAATTATAATTTATATCAAATATTTTTTTCATGAATTCAAATAAAATATTATTTACATAAGCGAATTCAAAAAATAAAACGACGGTGAAGTGATCTTTACGAGACGGTAATTAGACATTACATTGTAGTTTCTATATATAAGTGCTCTATGAAAATTCAACAGGGTCAGGTCTTTTAGGTTAAATACGGCTTGTAAGCGTAGAATTTGTCGAAATGGCTCTCTTTTTTCATACTTAGTGTAAGCACTTTTTAATTTCTACCACGCCCCATGTTCGCGTTTAAATTTGTTGTACGTATTTTTTGGCATTTACTGTGTTATGTTCTCAAGTGCATACGCAAGAGCGAGTGGTAATTTGATCTACTAAGTATGTATTTACTGATAATTTATGATACTATTCGACCATCGAAATTCAACCGAAATAGAAAAATAGAATTCATTTATACAGATTTTATTCAAAAAAATAAGTGTAGTTCCATATCATTGATAATATTAAAGTTTGTCAATACTCAATAGTAGGTAATTTAAATGAAAATCCAACAAGAGATAAAGGCGATGAACTGTTCTGCTTATTTCTATATGGGTAACATTATGTAAACATTTTTAGTTAACATTATTAGGTACCTATAGGAAATGTTAATAGTATCATTTTAATTGAAAAAACCGGTCAGACAATAATAGGTTTATTTTCATAATTCAAGGCACAATTTTAAAAATATGTTACATTTTCTTTCTTATATATAAAAATCTCGTGTCAAAATCAACATTCTAGGTACCATCAATCCCTATTTTAAATAGTAAGTAGAACGTGGGCGGAGCTGCGGGAATTGCTAATATTTCTATAATTTAATAACATTTCATGATAAAATTTACACTCAAACTCAAATTTTCTTTTTCACTATAAAATGTACTGAAGAAGATACCATAAAATAAATTTTACTAATAAATCTTGAACCCGATCATAAAATTAGCAAAAAATGTACTCCATAATATAATCTGTGCTAACTATGTAGATAAAAGGTCAAAGCCGGTCTCAAGCTATAAATTCAGATTCTGAATGTTCTTGGATAAAAAGGACTTAGCGAACTTGCATAAATCAGGGTGGTTTTTCCTTACATATTTGAAGAAAGTTGATGTTAGAGCGTGATTTTACTGTTATTTATAATATGAGTTTATTTAAACTTATATATGTAGTATATAAACTATCTGGTATCCGTAACACAAGCCTCGTAGCTTATCACGGAACTAGATAGCTTTGTGTGTAATAATTTCTCAACATACGAGTATATTTATAATAACGTTATATAACTTACGTTATATAATGTACAGTTCGCGTCACGTAAAAAGAACGCTGGAAGAAAGTGGTGGGGGGGGGGGGGGTGTTTGCGCATCGGTACATTCACATACGAAATTCCTAAGCATATTCTTTTATATTTGAACTAGCCTGTCGCTCACGATGTATATTGATTATTGGTAGGTACATTGAAAAATATATTAGATAGAATGTCATTAAATAGAATACTATTTTTTATATAAAATCATTTCGTAACTAATAACTTTTGTGTACGCGATGGTATTTTAAACTGACAAACCAATAGCGAGCCGAAAAGCATGCGACTCGTGCACCGCCGTCCCGCGCCCCGCGTCTTACCACCAAATTGGCGTCTCTGCGCAACTTGACAGCCAGCGTTCTTTTTACATGACGCGAATTATACATAACATTATAATTTCGATCCACACCGATTCAATGATTGATCAAGAATCGTTTTCGAAAACACTTACACGAGTAAAGGTTAAATATTGAAGAAACTTTGCACATTTACGGTGAAACTAGAAAAAGCAACTACTCGCTGCAGCTGAACTAACTTTAAAAACAAGTTCACTATTATCCTACTTTAATGAAATTGTCTGTGTAACATCAACTCTATAATCTTTACCTTTTTTAACACGAGCCAACTAAGTTTGTGGTCTAAAACTAAATTACTAAGTTAGAAACTACAGATAGGTTTTGTTTTTTGTAACCTGAATTAAATTGTAGAGGTCGTCTTTCCCGTCTTAAGTTAATAAAAGATTCCTAAACTGTGACTCCAATCGCGGTGATCATAAATGTAAAAAAATGGAGCCAAACTCTCATTAAATTGCGGTGCTACAATTATTGTTAATTACTAAATACCGTACCGTACCGTGTGTTTAGTGTATATAAAAAGTGTATTAGACTTGTACATACTAAAACATAATTGCCGATCTATTATATTTTTAGTATTACTAACCTTTTAAACGTACATAGAAGCAAAACCGAGCAAAGCGAGAGAGTTGCTAGTTGTAAAATATACTCGTAAGGCTTCTACTATTTTAATAAAATGAAAAGAATTCATTATTATTTATCTTACAAAGGAGTTTTATCTCCTAATATGTCCTACATACAATGAACGTCGGTATCTACTTATGTAGGGTAATAAAAAATCTCATAAAGTGTGATGATGTGATTAATTTCAACAGAAAAATAAATAATTTGGTTTGAATATATTTCTTTTTATAGCGATAACAATAAACAAAATGAACAACATAGGAATCAACTAACGTTTTAATTATAATTTATATCAAATATTTTTTTCATGAATTCAAATAAAATATTATTTACATAAGCGAATTCAAAAAATAAAACGACGGTGAAGTGATCTTTACGAGACGGTAATTAGACATTACATTGTAGTTTCTATATATAAGTGCTCTATGAAAATTCAACAGGGTCAGGTCTTTTAGGTTAAATACGGCTTGTAAGCGTAGAATTTGTCGAAATGGCTCTCTTTTTTCATACTTAGTGTAAGCACTTTTTAATTTCTACCACGCCCCATGTTCGCGTTTAAATTTGTTGTACGTATTTTTTGGCATTTACTGTGTTATGTTCTCAAGTGCATACGCAAGAGCGAGTGGTAATTTGATCTACTAAGTATGTATTTACTGATAATTTATGATACTATTCGACCATCGAAATTCAACCGAAATAGAAAAATAGAATTCATTTATACAGATTTTATTCAAAAAAATAAGTGTAGTTCCATATCATTGATAATATTAAAGTTTGTCAATACTCAATAGTAGGTAATTTAAATGAAAATCCAACAAGAGATAAAGGCGATGAACTGTTCTGCTTATTTCTATATGGGTAACATTATGTAAACATTTTTAGTTAACATTATTAGGTACCTATAGGAAATGTTAATAGTATCATTTTAATTGAAAAAACCGGTCAGACAATAATAGGTTTATTTTCATAATTCAAGGCACAATTTTAAAAATATGTTACATTTTCTTTCTTATATATAAAAATCTCGTGTCAAAATCAACATTCTAGGTACCATCAATCCCTATTTTAAATAGTAAGTAGAACGTGGGCGGAGCTGCGGGAATTGCTAATATTTCTATAATTTAATAACATTTCATGATAAAATTTACACTCAAACTCAAATTTTCTTTTTCACTATAAAATGTACTGAAGAAGATACCATAAAATAAATTTTACTAATAAATCTTGAACCCGATCATAAAATTAGCAAAAAATGTACTCCATAATATAATCTGTGCTAACTATGTAGATAAAAGGTCAAAGCCGGTCTCAAGCTATAAATTCAGATTCTGAATGTTCTTGGATAAAAAGGACTTAGCGAACTTGCATAAATCAGGGTGGTTTTTCCTTACATATTTGAAGAAAGTTGATGTTAGAGCGTGATTTTACTGTTATTTATAATATGAGTTTATTTAAACTTATATATGTAGTATATAAACTATCTGGTATCCGTAACACAAGCCTCGTAGCTTATCACGGAACTAGATAGCTTTGTGTGTAATAATTTCTCAACATACGAGTATATTTATAATAACGTTATATAACTTACGTTATATAATGTACAGTTCGCGTCACGTAAAAAGAACGCTGGAAGAAAGTGGTGGGGGGGGGGGGTGTTTGCGCATCGGTACATTCACATACGAAATTCCTAAGCATATTCTTTTATATTTGAACTAGCCTGTCGCTCACGATGTATATTGATTATTGGTAGGTACATTGAAAAATATATTAGATAGAATGTCATTAAATAGAATACTATTTTTTATATAAAATCATTTCGTAACTAATAACTTTTGTGTACGCGATGGTATTTTAAACTGACAAACCAATAGCGAGCCGAAAAGCATGCGACTCGTGCACCGCCGTCCCGCGCCCCGCGTCTTACCACCAAATTGGCGTCTCTGCGCAACTTGACAGCCAGCGTTCTTTTTACATGACGCGAATTATACATAACATTATAATTTCGATCCACACCGATTCAATGATTGATCAAGAATCGTTTTCGAAAACACATGGTTAGATAATCAGATTTTTTATTAATCTTACTAAAATGAAAAAATTAATCTTTATTTATATATATAGTTTAATCGTTACCTAGTAATATGTTATCTGCTGACCGATATCTTAGTTATACTAGCCAACTACGCAGGAGATATAGAGCACCATTGTTCGTGCAGTTAAAGTGCATTCTCAATCTATTCCAATGGGACCATAATTCGATAAGACCGGTAAGAGATCCCATCGGCGAGTTACGGGTGTAAACATATTCAACTTTGCCCTGTTCCTGGACTTCCTTCACAGAAAGACTTAATAACTGAACATGGCTTGACCCAAAACTCGAACTCAGGAACTCCAACTCAGGAACTCCAACTGTGCAGTACATGCTAGCTACACCACCGAAGCATTGTCTAAGCTCCTCTGTATATACAGCGTTATTTTGTTACATAAATAAAATAAAAGTGTTAAAATAAAGCGATCTTACACCAATAGCGAATCTTTCCGAATGCTATAAAACCTTGCACAGCTGTAAAACACTTCTTATCATAATAAAAGTTTATATAGCGATGATTACGCATTTTTACAGTCTTTGCTGAGTTCATTAAAGACATTAAAATATATGTTGGGCTTCACGCTATGTCCATTACAAGATAGAAAATGAATATGTTGATATCTTACTCTGTAGGGACTACAGAAATAGGTACATAGGAAGTGTTAGTTGCCCAAAATAAGGCATTTGTCTAAGTTAGCTTGTCCGTATGAATATTTGTTAATCAATGTACTGAAAATTGAGATTGCATTTGTATTTCACATACTTGAGAACTACAGTATTTTCCTCGTAAATAACTAAGCAGGGTCTCCGAAATCGGTCAAAACATTATTTTTACTTTTTTTTGAAATCTATACCAGTTAAATTTTAATTTTTTATTGAAAGGCCGAATCTATTGTTTTTAGAAATTTAAGATCGCATCTCACTAATACCACTAGACAGATTTTAATAAAACTTAGTACGATCATAGCTAGTTATCCGGATCCAACATATAGGATACATTTTATGGCGGGAAAATCTCGTATCTTTGAAAAATCTACACTAACTCTTAAAACGTACCTAGGAAACGGAACTTACCCTCTCTCCGCTCGAAGTTACTTGTATAATAAGATTTGTATCTACGAATTTTCTCTTAAATTATTCTCACCTGTGAGGAAGGAGAGTCTTCTCATAGCAGGAAAGGGGTGATTCCCTGAAGTATCCAGCAGATCTAACTGGTATACTTCACCCCGAATCCGGTACAATTTACGATGGAAGTCTTCGATTGTAGGCGTGTAGCTGTCTTCGAATTTCGTGCCGAGAAATCTTGCGACAAGTGATGTTTTGCCGACACGGGCTGATCTGAGAAAATAAAAGCCCTTTAAATTACGAGGAATTCTCACTACCTTTAATTCACATAATGAATAATTTGGAATATATATTATATATATACCTATTTGCTATGCGGGCGGTCTCGGGTTCGAGTCCCGGTGATAGGCACTCATTTACGTGATTAGCATGAATTTGTAGTCCTGTCATGGTCAATTTTAAATTATAGCTATATCGATTTGCTGAACCAGTCATGATAAAACTTTTATGGGTTAGGGGGTGTCTGTCTGTTCGCTATTAATTCAAAACCTACTGATTAGATTTCCATGCGGTTTTCACGAATAGATGGAATGATTCGTGAGAAAGGGCTAGGTGAATAATGCGACGTTATAAAAGATAATTTTTTGAAAAAGTACCTTAGTACTCTCAACGTCAAATTCTAGTATTGAATACTAGTAGTTTTCTTCTCAAATCGAGCTTCAAGCAGACAAAGAAGAACAAAATAAATAAAGCACTATAATTAATACTCTACGCCATTAATAATTGCGACATCTACATAATTAACTCGAACCACTGAATAAATCGAGTGAAGACTTTAAATACTGAGACAGTGAATAATCTGGAGTACTAATTTAGACTATACATTTACAAAGAGTTTCTATAGCATTCATACTTCATAACTTTTGTTGCAACAAGGTAACTTGTTCAATTATGATACAGATTAAATATTAAATGGCTACTAGGTTCGAAGCAGAGCTAGCATGGTCTGCTCAAAATATGAATCCTTACATCAGGTCAAACAAAAAAATCTATTTTTAATAAAACTTTAGTTTTATGAAAAATAGTTCCCCGAAGCTTGAAAGCTCGTCTATGCAGAATGTAGGTACATCAAGTACGAGTACATCCTCGTAACAAAATTGTCCCTGATTTTCCTATCGTATCATGCTGTGGTGTTTATATAACAAACGATTCTTCTTAATATATTACAGTATACACAAGTAACAAAACTACTACACATGTTTATGTTTATAAATACACAAAAAATATCTATGTAAGTACGTAAATTAAAATTATAACTGAGTTAAAGCTGACCCGAAATTATATTTTTTTAAATAGTAATTTTTGTATAAAAAAATACTTTTACAATTATTGTTTATCGGTTTTGGAACGCTTTAGATAACTGGATAGATTTTGGTATAACCTGGTATAATGAATACATATACCTATACATACTAAACGTACCTACTTGATATTCGACGACAGGTTTGGCGCAGTTGGTAGTGACCCTACCTTCTGCGCCAGCTGTCGCGGGTTCGAGTCCCGCCGGGGGCATTCATTTGTTGATCACGAATGTTTATTCTCTAGTCATAGGTGTTAATATTTATATTATGTATGTATTTAAAAATTTATATGTGTAGTATATCAACTATCTGGTATCCGTAACACAAGCCTCGTAGCTTACCACGGAACTAGATGGCGCTGTTGTAAAAATGTCCCAACATATTTATTATTTATTTATTTATTTATGAAGGATTAATATTATCAATCATTACAAGCATTCTAATAATTGAAATTAAGAACAATAAGCGATAACGCAGCACTTTCATACGAAACGATCCAAAATAATCCACCAATATATATAGGGTCTTGAAAAATTGAGGGGCTTAAGAACGGTATTCAGCGTATAGCCCTTCTGCCCTATAGAAAAGGCTATAGAGGGAATATTGTAGAAAGCAGTCATTGACCCAATTGCAATACGAATACGATTCCTTAGTTCAAACAATACTGGCATAATTCTTTAATTGGAACCGTGGTACGATAATTAAGTGCATGCAATCCAATTATCTGTTATTATTGAATCGCCACACAAATGAACACTTCTATTTGTCTTAGTAGATGGCTTTGTTGGTTTTGAATAGCCTAAGCTTATTATAAATACCCCATTTTACTAAGCACAATTCCCCTATTAAATGCACAATTAAATTTCTTGTTTACGTTGTTTATTAATTTTATTAAGATTTTTTTAGTAAAATCTAATTAGTCTGTTAGAGAAAATAATACAATTATTATGTACTAGCTATCTGCGAGTGAAATTCCGTCAAAATCGGTCCAGCCGCTTCAGAGATTAGCCGGAACAAACAGACAGACAAAAATTTAAAAAAATGCTTTTTGTTGTAAGTACCATACATACTTTAATATTCATTTAGTGAAAGCTATTAATTTGAAATTAAGAACATATACCTACTTCAATTTAATATGTACCTACTGATGATGTGTTTCACCATATTCAAAAGATAAATACAAAAGCGGAGATAATTAATTAAATTCATATCAAAGTTAATTAGCTATTCCTCTCCAACAAAATAAATACGTTCTTATGTAAGTAAAATGGGACTTTAGGGACTAATATAGTCTAACTTGTCTAGCATGATAAATGCATTTACGCATCGTTTCCATTACTTTATGAAAATTAGTAAAAAATCCTTTTCGTGGTTAATTTAGTTAGTACATTGTACATTTTATTAAAAAAGTTCTCGAGTTATGGCAAAACTGTATCACATTATTGGTATATATTATACGTTAATGCTGTGTGTAATGTGTATGTATGTTTGTTACACCTTCACGCCGAAACAGCATAATGGTATTGGATGAATAGTAGTCAGATATCATCATCATCATCATCAGCCCTTTTTAACGTCCCACTGCTGGGGGTGGGCCTCCCTCAGTATGAGGGGGATCAGGCCATAGTCCACCGCGCTGGCCTAGTGCGTGTTGGCGGACTTCACATGTCTTTCGAAAACTTGCTAGGTTTTTTAGACATGCAGGTTTCCTCACGATGTTTTCCTTCACCGTAAGACAAGTGGCAATCATGATAGAAATGATTTGCACATGAAAATATCAGAGGTGCGAGACCCGGATTTGAACCCGCATCACTCGGTTATCCAAGCGAGCGCGTTACCGCTGGGCTACCGCTGTCGTACTCAGATATATTACCTATATATTCGTATATGGCTTAAGAACTATAGCAAGCATTTTAGAAATAAAATTAGCCAATAGATGGCGTTGCCTGCATATCAAAATACATATTATGTAACATTATAAATACATACTAGACAATCCACTAAACCCAACAGAACCTTCTTCTTATTATTTCAGCCCTTTTTTTAACGTCCCACTGCTGGTCACGGCCCTCCCTCAGTACGAGGGGGATCAGGTCATAGTCCACCGCTGGAATAATGCGCGTTGGCGGACTTCACATGTCTTTCGAAAATTTGCGAGGTTTCTCACGATATTTTTCTTCACCGTAAGACAAGTGGTAATCATGATAGAATTTTCGCACATGATATCAGAGGTGCGAGACCCGGATTTGAACCCGCATCACTCGGTTATAAAAGAGAGCGCGTTACCGCTGGGCTACCACTGCCTTTAGAACCCAACAGCCTGCCAACAGAACCTAATAAGCCAAGTGAAGTCAGAGTATGTCGTTATTTTTTCATAATAATTGTTTATACTGCAATGTAAATAAAATCCTTCACGAAACAATCATTAGCATAATGTCACTAACCACAGTTAAGTGCTTGCAAAGCACTATTTATGCACTATTCGCATTACAACATGCAGTAGACCAGCACGAAACAATTTGTTAGAGTCCTTAAACTGAAATAAATGGATATCTAAGTACTACAAAATCAATACCAATTTATTTACCGTATTTGTAAAAGCTCTTCAATTACAATTATTCGTAGAATTCTTAAACAACTGCACTAGGATTGAATGGTACAAGAAATAAAAGTATGAGAATTAAAACGTTGCAGTTTAGTGACTAAAGTTTTAAGACCATATACTAAAACAGGATCTAAATGTTTAAAAGTCAAATTATTTTGTGGGTTTTTTGTACATGGTGTATACGTTTATATTATTTAAGCACATAAATACCGTCGTGATGTAGTGTGTAGAATGTACGGTCGCACACCGGGAGGTCCTAGGTTCGAATCTCGGGTCGGAGCAAGTTTAGTTATTGAGTCTTTGTTTATTTATTGAGTTGGGAACTTGGTGATGTTTCACCTCCGTGCCTCGGAAAAGCACGTAAAGCCGTTGGTCCTGCGCCTTAACTCTCACTGATCGTGTCGAGCAGTCATCCCACCGAAGAGTGATAAGTAATAGAGAGTGCATTCATATCTGCGCGTACACTTGTGCACTATAATATCTCCCGCGCAGATGGTCATAATCGGTCGGGAAGATATTATCATCATTTAAGCACATTTAATATTTCATAACTGAACAATAAGACAAAAATGATAAGATAAGACAAACAACTGAATAATAAGATAAGATAATGCTAATAAATAAGTTATTTATTCCTTCCGATTACGAAACTTTAAAATCCTTTTGGTTTCTCGTTGTGTTTATTTAGGTTGTGCTAAACTTCGCCTTCGTCTCTCGAGACTGCCGCTAAACAAATCTTGGGACTTTAATTTACCGGCGTCTGTGTTAAAGACCGACTTCATTGTAATTATAATAGCAAACCTTGAAATTAACGCGTGAGAGAATCTGAGCACTTATGTTCGACCACAAGTCAAAATACGACCATAGTTATTGATAGCACTAAAGCTCGTTAATAATAATCTTTAATACTACTACTTTATAAATGAAACTGTCTTTTCGGATTTTGTCGGGGATTTATTTTGATTTTTGGTTCCCGACTTTTCGAATGCTTTCGATGTCTTTCCCGTGGCCATGATTGAAAAGAGTTTCATTTAAAATGTCAAATATTCGCGTAAACTTAAATAAGTAATAGATACTACTACTGTTTTGTCTTGGCTTACTAATATTATTCATGAAATAAGTACATTTTATTTTGCCATTTACTTTCGCCATGGTCACTAAGAATTGCCGATTTATTTTACTTTATTTTATTCATGTTTCTAGATTGTATGATTGTATGAAACAACAATATAGTTATACCTACTATGTATAATAAAAAAGATTGCAAATAAAACTGTACGCCAAAGTACGAAAGAAAGCCTACAATTCCGAGAAAATGCTAAAACAATACGAATTAGAAGAAGATCAGATTACTAAAAAGTTTTAAGACCAAGGTATTGATTTCATGAGTTTTATATAAACACTAGCAGCACACCCACACTTTGCTTTGATTCGTCCCAATTAAAAAATTAAAAGTCTATCCCACATGAACCTTAATTTCCGGGATACAAATTATTTAGTGTAGTCAATGGATTATTCCATATTAGAAACTATCTGTTAAATTTCGTCAAGATCCGTTGAGGCAGTTATTAATTTCAAATTAATAACTTTTTACTATTTGCTCATGAAAGTGTATGACTATTGCCTACGGTACTTACATACATCAAAAAATCGATTTAATTTTTTTAATCTATCTGTCTAAACAGACAGCTTTGCTCACAGATGGCTTATGTTATAAGGAGTAACTTACAAAGGCTACTTTTCTTTTATTAGAAAATTATAAAAACCGTTTCATTTATTTTAATTTACGCCCAACGAAGCAGATTTGCTAGTCTATTTATAAATGTAACAATATCTATTGAATTTAGTTCACTATTCTATAAATTTAGAAATTGAAATTAAAAATTTAAAAGGCCTTACCAACTTTAGAAAGGATACACAAATGAAATTGGAATAACTCAATTTGCTCATAATTATTAGGCTATGTACATATTGTTACAGTAATTTAGGTGACGACCAAAAGGTACTGTGGATTTAGGAACAGAATTAGCCTTAAAGCTTATTTTGATTGATGGCCTCTGAATAGATTAGTCTTCATAATTAATCAATATGCGACTAAACCTAAATCAATCACAAAATTATCAAATGATTTATAATAGCAGTTAGATGTCAAATAATTCATTGATCCTTATATTATACCAGTTACATATTTCATTAATTTGCTTTCTTCTCGTTTCAATTCTTGACATAGGTACTGTGTTTTTCCGACATACTAGGTGTTTTTTTAAATATCGTTTTTATCCCGTTAGTTTTAAGCAAGTGTTTTTGCCATATTACATTTAAGTAAATCCAATCACAGCAAATAAGGAGTATTTCACAATAATATCGAATAGTTTTATCAATTAATAAAGTTTATACATATACTGGGGGAGGCCTACGCCCGCGAAGCGACTACTATACACTACCGATGTAACAGATATACAGTGATAAAATAATGAAATGTTATACATAAAAAATGTCATTATGTAACACATTTGTATATTATAAGATATTAAGATGTTTTTTAGTAGTGAATAAAGACTTTATTTATTTATTTAAAGTTTATATAGCATATAATTGAGAAAAGTATATAAGTAGAGAGAGTATGCAACTCCACATCAGAACTACCTATACGCTCTTTTTTTAAAACTCGTTCTTGTAAAACTAATCTTAATTTTTATTTTTTTTAAATCAGTATTAATTAAAGCTAGTCGAGAAAAGCTTGTTAGTTAGCAAGACAATCATTAACATATATCTAAATCTAAAAAATCTGAATAATCATATTAAATATGAAATATAACATTTAAATTTTCTATCAACCTTTTACTTTTACTTTTTAAGTGGTTCAAAAAGCTTTGGTTTCTTTAAAACAATTTCATTGAAACTTTCTTTCAGAAATTTTTATATTATTGTAATATTATAAACAAAAATACGGTGTTATTATTTCATATCCGAAATTATTAATACCTATCTTTAGGCTTTCTGTGCAAAATATGCTACGCAATACGCATATATAAGCGTGCGTGAGTGCCGCTTCATAATCGTCAGCCAGAAATCCCACAGTTAGCGAGTTTGGCGAAAAATGGGAAATTTTTCATGCCATTCTCATTTTTACCCAAGAATATTAAATATTAAAGCGCTATGCTATTATAGGAACTCCAAGAAACTTTGCCTCGGATGAAACGTTAATGCTTCAAGTTTTATGATGGCTCCTAATTTGTGTAAATATTTCGGACGGACGAGTCGGAATATAAAGCCAAAGTTCGGTAATACCGGTTACAATTAATCAATGTCGTGCGATCGTGAAAAAGATTATAGCAGTCAATTGTTAAGGGTCTCTTCGACCATCCCGGTCGGGGATTATTAAAAGTTTCACAATTTAACCTTTTTTTGGAAATTTGTGACATTCCTTACTACTAATAAAATTATTTTGGTATAATATGTGAAAATAATTACCTTTAACTGACCGCTATCTTTACTATATCTGTTAGGTTTTACTAAATTGTTTAGAATAATCTATATACAATATCTAACAAAAATGGCTTTCACCATCGTTCATTTTAAAATATAGGAACATATTAAGTATATAGTATGTCCTTCTATGTAACTTAAACATCTGCCCTGATTCACGTACGATATATGTGAATTTTTTCGCAGCTGCAAACGGCCCCGGATATCGCCTAAGCCGTATAAATATTATAGTAGATGAAAACCGCCAGGAGACATACTCGTACAACTAAGCGTTATTATTTTAACACTCTTTTGAATAATAAATTTAGTACTTCGTTTGTACCCACGAATATAACAGCTTATTAAATATTCAAATTGATTACCTAACTGAGTAATAAATATCCTAAACTATTATACAAAACGGTAATTTATTCCTAACACAATGTTAATCTAACGATGGTAATTAAACATTTTCGTTAGTTATTTTAAAAAAATGATCACGAAGATAAAAATTTAGAAGGCTTAAAAGAAAAAAGAAAATTTAAGAAACCCTTTAGGTCTAATCCAATTATTTTACTTTTGAAATTCAAAGAGTATTCAAATTTCTTATCCCATTTCAGATCGGCGCCCTTAATTAAACCAGATTTTTTCCAATAAGTTTACAATTTTAGAGGAACATTTGTGAGAGCTGACGGAAAGGAAATCATTCCACGTTCGTAGAACTGCAATACTAATGTTAGAGTGTAAAATCTGTAATCCATCAATTTCCCGCTCCAGTGATCAAAGGTGTGTGAACTATAGCCGAGTCTGCTCGCCGCTAACATTTACGTAATGAACCATTTCCCACTAGTTTCGATTTAAATTATTCGTGCTCAAATATACGAGTATTAATATATTAAATAATAGTAAAAGAAATGTTTTTCAAAGGTAATACATGTAATGTTGTGTTATTTTAATATACGTATTTAAATGTTCACTGCCTATTATAAGCCTTTCTTCTGTTCTATTAACCATTCACCAATCTCTTGTCACCCCTCGATCTGCCATAACAATTTCGGACATGACGAGAGGAGGTTGGATTTTTAGATGCACCTATTACTGCTTCGGACTTCAGTTGTATCAGTTTTTATGCATTAATCAAAAATTTGCGGCAAGTGCTAGTGGCGTATCTACACGTTTTTGTATTTGTAGAGACTTGAACTTTGTCATTTGTGGCAAATGGCATGCATGTGGATTCCAGATATTTTATATAATTGCCAACTACATTATTTACAGCATTTTAATGCATGCACCTATATTACAATGTTTAGATTTAAACGCAGTATCCACATGGCTAAAATATACTTATATTTAAATTCAATTATGTATTCAAGTACGTTACATGCTGAAGTTAGTCTTCATGACCGAAGTCGGAGGAGTTTATGAAACAAACACAAACAAAAGAGAATCCTTTTTAAGTTGATTCATCAGTGTTTACATTAAAAAAATAATCCATTATAAATATGGACATAATAAACTTCGGATACATTTAAAATAGCAAGGGTGAGTCACTGACTATATGTTATATAGGTACTTCTGGAGCAAGCATTTTCTGTACTTTATACTTGATCTCCCTGTATCTATCCATGGATGTTGATATCAGCGCTGATGGCTGTGGTTTTTGGACTAGAAAAGGTGAAATAAAATTTATTTTGTTTTAAATATTTTTTTGCCACTTTGCTCCGCCTGCACGGTCGGAATAAAGTAGTAACGTCAATTAAAAGTAACTAACCAAATTTTATTCGATTCCGTTAAGCAGACTGACTCATTTTGTAACGTGAGTGAGACCTTTATTCAAAAAATGTAATGTACAAGTACAACTTATATAGATATCTTTTTAGAAGACGGCCTTTGAGGCCGTTGGATTCCATTTTATACGTTAAGAAAATTGCTATTGCCGTACCTGCTTATTTTTCTTAATCGTTTCTGGAAAAGCATCAAGGTACTTTGAAACTCACAAGGAGTATTTTATTTAAATAGCACGAATATTATAAATATTGATATTAGATATTAACATCTAAAGCGATGCTTAATGATACTAAGTTGATCCGTTTTCAATAAACACGACAAATCCATCATCTCTATAATAAATAAAACATTTATACATAGAATAGGACTTAAGAGATTATCCCAATCCAAATCAGGCATCTGAGGAAAATATATACATTTAGTTTCATGGATTAATATTTGTTATTCTCTCACGAAAAATTACTAAGCGTATTTTGATGAAATTTTTGCATAAATATTCTTTAGAAGAAAAAAGTGATTTAATACTTAATGGGATATTCATTTCTGAAAAAGGATAACTATGTCCTAAAGTAAAACATTTGTAGCCTAAAATCAATACTTTTAATAAAAATGTCGATGTGCTTGGTACGGGTATCAGTGATGTATTCTGCTAAAGAGATGGTAATCAAAGTGAACGCTTCAACGCGGAATTTGCAATTTTGTTCGTTGTGGATTGTCAGCCGTGATTGACTGCTTTATATCTATTACAGACCCAATACTCGAGACGTATGAAGTACTGGTTTTCATATGCCTTAGAGAATATCAAATGGGATTCCTACTCGTATATATTGATAATCGTTGAAAGGGAATGGCAAATATATTGACGTTGAGTTAAATCAAATTTGGGGAAGGCGTGATAAATTGCTATTGCTTGGTTATCGCTACATTGTCATTTATACAAAGTTAGTCGTTAGTGGTCTTATATGTTCTCATAGGTACGTAACTTACCCTTGCTTATGTCTTGAGTCTATTTGTGTACAAAATTACATCAAAATCCATGTAGCCGTTTCAGCGTTAAATAAATATACAAATTTTCGCTTATTTCGCGTAGTGAACCCTTAAATGTCAAAAGTACTTGCTATTTCAAAACAAGATTTTTACAATAAATGTTAATTTTAAAAATAAGTTTAACATTTATTAAACTGAAATTAGTTATCCTATTCAATCTTAATTGTTAGTGTCAGGTACATGAAAAATATTAAATATGACTTACCCTAACATAACCAATCTGTAGCAGTTTTTGGGGGGTGGAGCTGACTCTTCACAAGCTTGGGGTATTGGGGCACTAGGACCTGGTGCTTCTGACACAGACTCTTCCGCGGTTTCTGCGCCCGCACCTCGCCTACACAGCCAAGATGTCCCACATTTATCTCTTGCATCTTCTGCAGGCGCTGCGAATTGACACCGCCTTGGTGATCTTTGCTTCCCCCCAGGAGACATCGATGATTTTAAGGGTGAAGAAGGAGCCCTTACCGGACTCGATGATGCCCTCACAGGCGAAGGTGACACTTTAACAGGGGAGGATTGGAGGGACAACCCTCCCTTTTCTGCCCCATTCAACATTTTACACTTGGCACTTTACACTTCACCGCTATTGAATATATAGTCATCTTTTGGCACTTTTATTTCAACAGTAAAAATAACAGTTTATCATGTTTTCAACAACGTATTGTTTTACTTCACTTCAATAGCACAAAAATATTTAAAAATGTTTACTGAAAAGGCAACAATGTTAAAAATGAATTGCTTAAATGTTGAAAATGGACGACAAAAATAAAATTCACAATTTAATACAATTTCGAGAGTTAAACTCTCAAATCAACAAGTCAAATATTATGCAAATTACTAAAACCCTTTTTATCACGTAATTGCCAGCACCATTTTATGGAATGGTTTAGCATTTTCTATAACAATACATATAGATTATAGTAATAGGTTTTCAGTATTAAATGTTTATTAAGGTCAGTCCCACATTTCGTATCCCGTAAGGGCTGATCGATACAGAAAATAGACCCCTACTTTGCATATTAATCGTAATGTTAGTTTTGTTCCAAGTGTTCGCATGATACTTCGCTATCTTAAGATAAGTTATTTCGTATGCTTTATGGAGTATCTAACCAACTTTAAAGTGAACATTCTAAAAGTTAATTTTAATATTATTAGCTTAGTGAAGCGAAGGATTAAGTGGCTGGATGGTTTTAAGAGCTAAAAGGATGTACCTAATAAGCAAAGTGTTGATATAACCAAAACATTTTAAACGATTTCTAACGTTTCACTAAAATGCTGCTGTATTAATAAATAACCAAATAAAATTGTATCATATTCGTGTAGAGTTTTATCTAAATGACGTTTATTTCGTATTGTTTGTTAAAAATTAATTTGGCTCCATTTGCTTTGCCTAGGTTAGATTTATAATAATAAAATAAAATAAAATAAAAATAATCAAAGCAAAATCTTACAATACATACTATTTATCACTACTGAAAATCGCTTACAGTTCTAAATAAAAAGTAGGAGTAATTCAAACATTAAAGTAAACAAATAGACAACTCAAGAGACTTATTCTTAATTATCCAATTAACTAAGTGCTTAGTACGTCTTAATGGCCTACGCTGCATCATTTGCAATAAAAGATGAAAAATATAGTACACAAAGGCATGAGGCATGACATTAAACAAAAGCGTTCATATAAATTGTATTCTACAGCCGTCGCGGAGGCAAATCATATTGAGAGTCATTTTATCGGACTTTTAAATGTGCTGTTTAATTTCGAATGCGATAAAGGAATAATTCAGTATTCTTCATGCGTAAAATTTTGGTTGAGCGCTTAAATCTCTGTACAATTAAAAATAATTTTAAGCTATAATTTCCTTGACCTCTTCATAACTCTTGTGAGAGAATGTAATCGCAGGTTCGACTATTTTGTGTTATATTGACGAAATCCCTTAGTAACATTGTACCAACAAGAAATTGAATAGTAGCCTAGTAATAACTAATAATAGCTCGCTTGCAACGTGGTGACTTAATCTAATACGGTACAGCAAAATATTAGTACTGTTTTTCAAAGAAATGCTAGTTTTGAGCGCTTTTTTTTAAAAAAGGGGTTCTAAATGAGTTTTATGTTTTTGTGCGTGTCTTTGCTAATTAATATATATGCTTTAAGGATGGTCCCATTACCCATATCAATTTGAAAAACCTACACCTAAGCGTAAAATAATTATTTTTAAGTGAAGTAGGTAATACCGACCTTTTTTAGTTAAAAAGCAATTATCGAAAAACGCGTGAAGCCCGCCAACACCAATTTCCCTACGTGGTGGACTATAGCCTAGTCCCCCTCGCATTCTTCAATTCGAGGGAGGTCCGCAGCCGACATTTAATTACGCTACGTAATGGACGTTAATTAGTACTGAATAAAAATTGTATAAAATTTAAAATGAATTTCGAACAAGCCAAATTAGGACCAACAGCTATCTCCTTTACAAAATCACTCAAATGACAGATTTAAGACCCATCAAAAGAAAGATTAAGAATTATTTCGTCTTACGTGTACAAAGAACATTTATAATAATGTATAATTCTATTATGATAAAAAATGTGAATTTCCTAATATTAAACTTATAACATAGGAAGGGTATACAAGCCTTTTTCCATACCAATATAATATACCAAATACATACTTATAACAAAATTTCATAAAAATCGATCATGTCGTTATGGAGGAGTTCGATAAAAAACACCGTGACAACAGATTTTTATTTAGATGATCTGAGATTAAGTTACTTTTGATGTATTAGGTTCCGGTTAATGTTGTAACTAGATACGTATTTAGTGCATATCTGAATAAAATAGAGCTAATTGTGATTCTGCTAAAGTGAAGCATGTGGAATCGTACTGATTTGTTAACAACGCGATTATAAACGCGGCTTAGTGGGCGATCGACAAATACAATGCAATTGGGCAAGCATCAAGCTGCGGGTAAACGGTTTAGCTTATTTATTAACGATCCGACTGACCCAATTGTTTGGGACCACTGGTGGGGAAATGATAGATTAACGTACATTACTTTGACAAAACACCTTCATTTATAAATTAATAGCTTTATGGGCACATTAATTCAGCAAATAATGGATATTTTATTGAAATTGACCATTCACATTTATTATATCGTAAATAGTATACCCACGATATTGAATTATTGTCATAGAATTATCTTTTCTTTTCTCACCATTGTCACAAGCAACCTTTTCTTAGTTCGCTAGTGTGTGGTTTTATATTAATGACTGCTTCAGTGGTGTAGTGGCTACACATTCGCAGGTCCTGGGTTCCATTCGCGGGTCAAGCCAAGTTTATTGAGTCTATCTGTTTAGTAAGTAAGAAGTTGAGCATTTGGCGGTTAGAATCACTTAAAACTGCTGAATAGAGAGTGCACTTGAGGCTGTGTGTACACGCGCTACACTATTATATTTCTCTTGTGCAATAAGATTGGCTACGATGGCCGTAATCGGTCAGAGAACATAATTTTATTATTATAATCTCTAATATCACCCGAAAAATATTGTTTTCCATTAGCCACCTTGTCTTTCCTATGATATATAAGATATAAATTTACAAAAACATTAGTAACTTATACGAATAAATTACCACAACTCCATCTTTATTCCACTGGTATTCCAGTATTCCATTGGTGTAGGCTTTGTTGAGTCAGTGAAGACAAACAGCTTTATGTATATAGATTAGCCCATTTTCGAGTATTGCTCATCCTATGTCTCATGTATAGAGTACCAGTGACAATATTTACCAAGAGAACACCGCACGAAATAACAAAGACCAATGCTATACGAATGGAACGAACTACAAATTGTTATTTCCTGAGTTTATCGAAAACCGATTATAATAGCGGTTGACTTCCAACGTTATACGTAAACAAGAATATTCAAATTAACTTCGAAATTTCCTACAGTTTCGTATAATAGGTCCGTTTTGAAATGTAGTTTTGAATTACATCTAAATTGTGTACACTGTACAGTGTACATGTAGGAGCATAAGTACAAATAAATGATTAGCATAATTACGTAATCTGCAGTTTTTATTACAATAATTCAAGTTTACAGAAAAAAAATAAGAAAACAGCTACTTAAGTAAAATCAAAATTGTTCTGGTAATCCTAGAGAATAATTAAAAAAAACTTTATCTTTCATTTTTCATTTCAAAAGTAGGCCAAAAACTAAAATTAGTATGTTACGAATTTTTTTCGCTATAGAAAAAAATAATGCTAAATCATTTTTAGGATGGGCTAAACTTACTTTTCATTAATCTATGCTAATCTGTGTCAAAGATTCGAACTTATTTAATTTATGAAAAGCATATCTCAATCTAAGATCCAATCATTTTTTACTTGCGACGCAAAAGGTTTTTCGGGTTTGATATCTTTACATATAATAATTCTAATTGATTGGAATTTGTACATTGAATTTTATTAAAAGTAATTGAAATAAACATATTTTCCAGTTTTTTGAATTGTTGTCTGTCTTCCTGTCTGTCTGTTTGTCTATAACTGCGTCACGTGGGCCACTGGGCAAATTTTAATCTAATTTGGTATGATGATAGCTGGTTATGCAGATCAACATCTTATACAAAACTTTTTAGTGTAGGAAAATATCTAATTTCTAAGAAATCTAAACGAACAGTTTACGAATGAATCTAGGAACGAAGCCGTGCGGTATTAGAGTGAGTTTCTAGATTACGTGTAGTTATTGGACAATGACTACATTTCTTTGCTGCTAATTTTCATAATTAAGGACACTAAACAGTAGTTCTTACTATACAGTACTTCTTACTATACTGTAATAGTAAAAGTTCTAATTACTTTATAGTCCTCAGATACTTTGATCTAAACTTTTACAATCATTATAAACTAAATATCGAGTTTGTGGGTCAAAGTTAATTCTGCGACTTGCCAATAGGGAATCAACACAGTATATTATATACCTATTATTATATGAATAACATCATTTAACCCTCAAAAAATTCAACACATAATAAAACATCAAAGAAGACAAAGTTTTCCTCTAGGAATATTTATAAGTGAGAAATGTCATCATTATAGAGATAGAGATGTCATCATCATCAAAAATTTAAACAGTTTTTTCTGGTATTAAACTTTTTTTAAGCACTCGTCAACAAAGATTATCGAAACTATTTTATTATACCAGTAATAAGCTTAATATGTCTAGTTATGTAAGTATAAAGAATTATTTATATTGGTGACTGTAGGTTCCACAATACTAGTAGCTAATAGAATATTATTAAAATACCATCGATTAATTCACGCTTTGCTCGAGTTCATCGCTCAAATCGCAGAAGCAGGTTCTGACGGGTAGGGTGGAATAGGTAGTCATCATATTTTATTAGTGTTGTGGGTTGTACCGATTATAACGTGTTTTACCATATGTAACCTAGGTCATTACCAGCTCTCAAACTTTTATAATAGTATGACTTTGGATTTCCCTCACAATTATAATATTAATTTTGAATTTTTTTATCATTTATGAATAATTCATTGTAACCGTAGAGCAAGCTAATCTGACTTGATAAATGTACAGAAAAAAAAATAAACTAAAAATTTTAAAATGATGATGAAAACTTAACGACCGAAGTGCGCTGTGAACGTGTCCTTATAGTATATAAAAAGAAATGATTGTTATTTTGTTTTAGTATGCTTTGTGCCACCACTGGGAATTATTGAATTCTGAAGCCATGGTCTCTCTCAAGAAAATTGAAAATGAAATCAAAACTTCAGCTTTGGATCTCATTGGCAACACCCCTTTAGTAGCATTTGATAGGCTCTGGCCTGGACCTGGACGTATTCTTGCAAAGTGTGAATTCATGAATCCAGGTGGCTCTCTTAAATGCCGATCTTCGCTTCATATGGTTCGAAAGGCACGTGAAAGTGGAGAATTAAAACCTGGAGCGCCTGTATTAGAGGTATCTTCTGGAAATCAAGGATCTGGTCTTGCAGTAGTATGTGCTGTACTTGGTCATCCCCTCACAGTTGCTATGTCCCAAGGAAACAGTAATGAGAGAGCAATACATATAGAAGCCCTTGGTGCAACATGCTCAAGAGTTCCTCAAGTTGAAGGCTCGTATGGTAGGGTCACCTTAGCGGACTCTATGGAAGCTGAAAAAACAATTCTTCGAATTGCTGAAGAAACAAATGGTTTTTATGTAAACCAAATTAATAATAAAATGAATGGTGATGCGCATTACTGCACTACTGGGCCTGAAATTTGGAGACAAACTGGTCAACGCATTGACGCCTTTATAACGACAGTTGGTACAGGTGGTACGTTTATTGGTACTTCAAAATTCTTAAAAGAAAAAAATCCTAATATTAAATGTTTTGTTGTTGAGCCCGAAGGATCGGAGCCTATCAAGGGCTGTCCGACTACAAAGCCTTTGCATTTGCTGCAAGGCTCTGGTTATGGTTTCGTTCCAACTTCGTTTAATTATGATCATCTTGATGGTACCTTTAGCATAACTGATGAAGAAATAGTTAAATACAAGAACTTAATAGGAGAAAAAGAAGGAATTTATGTGGGATATACTAGTGGTGCCAACATCGCTGCTGCTATTAAACTGCTACAATCGGGAAAGCTTCCTCGGGACGCATGGATTGTGACTCTGCTATGTGACACTGGTCTAAAATATGGTCCACTTTCAGAAGACATGTCATAAAAAAATGTTAAAAGATTTTCAACATTATATGTTTTTAGATATTAGTGTTTTCGAAGCTTTTTGAGTATGATTTTTTCTCTAATAGGAACACCTCTACCAAAACTGAGATAAACCTAAGTTTATAAGAGTTAGCTCGCAAGTCGCAACACACAGGTCGACGTTCAAATAAAAAAGAAAAAAAATATCGCAATAACTTAATAAATGAACATTCTGATATATTTTTGATCTTAGGAACTGTAAAGATTAAAGTTGAATTGTAGATTGTCTATATAAGATATGCAAATCCAAACAACTGTGTTTAAATATCGTGTTTTAAAACCGCGAACAAATTACAGTTCGCGTCACGTAAAAAGAACGCTGGAAGAAAGTGGTGGGGGGTGTGTTTGCGCATCGGTACATTCGCATACGAAATTCCTAAGCCTATTCTTTTATTTTTGAACTAGCCTTTTGCTCACGATGTATATTGAGTATTGGTAGGTACATTGAAAAATATATTAGATAGAATGTCATTAAATAGAATTCTATTAATTAATAAAATATGTTTGATTCACCGTAGAATATTTAATCTACTTACAAAAAAGTAAATTAATTCGTTTAATATATTTTTTAAATTATTAACAGTATTATTATCAGTCTCTCTTTTTATAAAACAATACACGTCAAAAATATTTTTTCACAATTTTTTATATAAAATCATTTCATAATTAATAACTTTTGTGTGCGCGATGGTATTTGGAATTGACAAACCAATAGCGAGCCGGAAAGCATGCGAGCCGTGCCTTGACGTCCCGCGCCCCGCATCTTACCACCAAATTGGCCGATAAATCGCCTCTGCGCAACTTGACAGCCAGCGTTCTTTTTACATGACGCGAATTATACCATACTTGAAGGTACTTTATTACGTGTCTAAGATTAGTATTTCTTCAAATGAATTTGAGTGAATAATCTAGAAATATACCGTAGAGAGTATATAAAAACACGTGTTTTATTAAATTATTTTTTATCTAGTATGTATGACGAGCTCATTCACCCGTTTATTTAACTTAGAAATTATTATTTTTTACACGAATGTTTATTAGATTGTTGTATTAATTTAGAAAAATAAACGTTTTTTCAAATATAAACATATCTTCAATTATTATGTGTGCACTTAACATTTTACTTTTCTCTAAAATAAATATTACGTAATTTCTTACTGACATAAATGCTTTAGAGCGTAAATAAAGTTGTAAGAATAACAAGAAATAAAATATTACAGGCCTTTTTTGTCACTTCTTTTTTGGGGGCACGCTAATTCTCGAAAGTAGTAAGTATAATAAATTATTAATATAATATAAAATTTAATATAGTACCTATTTAGTATGCATAAAGGCACCTGTATTATATGCATATTCGTTATTTTTGCAATATACATATTATTTATTAGTTACCTAATCTATATATATAAATAAAAATGAATGTTGGTAAGCGCATAATTCGAGAATGGCTCGAGCAATTCGGCATATATTTTTTTGTATGTTACTTAAGGCCCACGGAATGTTTTAACAATAAAAAAAATAAAAAATCAAAGTTTGTAAAAACTTATACAAAAGGGGGTACGTAGGGACGAACCCGAGCAAAGCGAGGGTGAGTTACTAGTAAATTAATAAAATGTTACGTTTTTAATAACAGTAAAATACTATCACCATCGACCATCTCTTTTTCGATTTACCATTTGGTTCCATCCGTGGTTTTAAATGAATTGTTATCAACGCAAAATAGAAACGACTGGAATCAAATGTCGTAGTGACGGACCGCTCACACAAGTTTTAATTGGGTCGTTTTCGTATGCCGGTCGTGGCCGCTCGACTCAGCTCTGGGGACCGAATACTGCCAATACCGTTCACAAATTGAAAAATACAATTTGCACGCAACGTTGATAGGCTTATTTCGTCTAGTTACTTACTGATTGATTGTTTTGAGTTATTGTTTATTACTATAAATAAATAAATATGTTGAGACATTATTACAACAGCGCCATCTAGTTCCGTGGTAAGCTACGAGGCTTGTGTTAGTAATACCAGATAGTTGACATACTATACGTATATAAATTTTAAATACATACATATTGTAAAATATATAAAGTATGGTGTCAAAAATATATACATAAAAATAAATTATATAACTTTTCTTGACGTTCGATGAATATTAAGGTTTTTAGATTTTACGTTATATATAGCCTTATGTACAAAAAAGATAATTCAAATCTCTATACATATAATAAAATAATAACTTATCTTATACGACACCGTAGTTGACCGGCAAACAGAACGGACGTGTGTTAAGTTTTACGAAAAATCTTAATTCTTATAACATTTAAAAGTCAATTATCAGTACAGTGAATAGATTTCACTTTCCAATGCAATAAATTTTTGCTGAAGACTATTTAGTTATACAGTGTTGTGAACCTAAACAATAGGACGGCGCGTGCGGCCCCGCGCCTCACCTCGCGTGAACGAGAGCGTTGCATTTTTCGTCGCACTCAGATACACCGCCAAGTGGCGAGCGTATTCACCTACAGCACACAGGCCTAAGTATGGCACACAAACTAACATCTACTCAAACTGATGGCGGCTCGCAGCCCGATCTAGCAAAACTTAATATTGACGCGTGCGATCCGTACCATATTACCCAGCGCAAGCGTAAACAACCGGAATGCGACTGCAAGTATGAAATAACTGAACTACGTAAGGAGATATCGGGTATAAATTTACTTCTGCAAAAATTTATTGATTCTCATGAGCAAAACATGACTGACATTAAAACCCAAATCGAAGATATTAAAACTTCAACTTCAAGAATTTCCTTAGAACAAATTCAAATAAAAACTCAATTATCACAACTGGAAAATAAAATAGTCTGTAACGAAGAGAATATGAAGCTAATGGAGTCGGACATAAATCAACTTAAAAATAATGTAATTCAGTCTTCAATTTCTACCTACTCGAACTTACTTATTAATGAACAAATTATTCGCGAAGTGCAAGATCGAAATACCAGAGAGAAAAACATAATCATAGTCGGATTGCCCGAGCAGGTTATTGCTGATTCGAGTCTACGTCAGTCTATGGATGAGTCTGAGGTGCACAAAATTTTGTCTAATATATTACTTGACTGTCCGAACTTTATTATCAAGATCTTTCGAATTGGAAAATATATACCAAACAAAATTCGACGAATTAAAGTTTGTTTTAGTACTCGAGATACGGCTATATCGATTCTAAAGAATAAAAGTAAATGTTCTATGGATGGTATCAAGATATTTTCTGACCAAACACCGGCTCAACAAAAGTTTTTAAATGAGTTGCGGGATGAACTACAGCGGAGAACAAAGGAAGGCGAAGAAAATCTAAAGATAAAATACAACAGAGGTGTACCTCAAATTGTTCCAGTCTCAAAAAACTGATTTGTAATCCTCCATTATATGATGCAACTCTGGACAATGTAACCTACCAAGCTGCTAGTAATTATCAAATCCTTTATACAAATAAATCAGGATTAAACTGTCTTTACATAAACATTAGAAGTCTTTGCAAACACGGCAAAATGGATGAACTTAAATGTATACTCCGCTCCATACCGTCAAAAATTCACGTAATTCTTATCACCGAAACTTGGATAAAATCTGAAGAACAAGCCTTATCTCTTAAACTCACTAATTACTCGCATTATTATAATATCCGATCTGACAAAAACGGAGGAGGAGTATCAGCGTACATACATAATGATTTAAGCCACAAGGAAACAGAATCTATTTACCTAAATGGAAATAACTATCTATGGATTTTACTCGAAAAATATGGAATAGAGATAGGAGTTGTCTATAACCCTGGAGACACAAATTTAAATAACTTTTTAGATGATTATTATTATCAATTACAAAAACGGAATAGAGCCATTGTGTTCGGCGATTTTAATATAGACCTGCTAAACGTCAACAGAAAAGCCCAATTATATAAAAAACTCATGAAAGAATGTGGATACAAGCTCCTTAATTATATAGACAAACGTTTCTCAACCAGGGATACCGCGAACTCACAAACAATCATAGACCATGTGTCCACCAATCTAAACTCACAAGATTTCCACATGGCTGTTGTAGATTCCAGTATTTCAGATCATAAACAGATATACCTTGAAATTAAGAAATACAACCCTCCACCAAGAAGACATATTAAATACGAAGCCATTGACTACAATAAACTTGAAAATTCATTTAAAACAGCTATAAAGAATAATAGAATAGATAACCTGTCAACTCTTCTTGAACTATTAAAAACACTTATTAAGTGTAGTAAGATAATAAAAACGAAAATACTCAATCCCCCCAAAGAAGAATGGATTAATAAAGATATACTACAGGACATAAAAACAAAAAATAAACTATGGATTCAACTTAAAAAGAACATAAACGATAATAATTTAAAAACTCAATTCGATCATCTAAAGGAAAATACAAGTAGTAAAATTAAGAAAGCCAAAGAATCCTACTATACTCAGGAATTTGAAAACTGTCGACGAAAGCCGAAGAAAATGTGGCGTTTACTTAACGATTTAGTTAGCAATAAGAGAAAAGATCAGATTCCTGTTCCCTCAAAACTTATAGTTAACAATTTGCCTATAACTGAACCTACCTCTATTTGTAATACATTTAACGAGTATTTCTCTAAAATAGGAACAACACTTGCGAATGAAATTCCTCGTAAATTCCACAACAATTTAACTTTCACACTTCCTCGAATAAGTAACGTTAGTAATACATTATCAAACTTAGACCCTTGTACTATAAAAGAAATTAAAACAATAGTAAATAATCTTGACTCTAATTCGAGTACCGGAGTTGATGGAATAAATACCAAAAGCATAAAGCGTATTAAAAACTCACTTACTGAGAGCCTAACGATAAGTTTTAACATTTTACTAAAGGAGGGGAATTTTCCCGACGAGCTAAAAATTGCAAAAGTAAGTCCAATCTTTAAGTCCGGTGCTAAATCAGACCCGGGAAATTATCGACCAATATCGGTACTGCCAGTTATTTCAAAGATTCTTGAAAAGATTTTATACGTTAGATTACTTAACCACTTAAATTCAATTAACTTTCTTTTTGATAAGCAATACGGATTTAGACCTAAATCAAACACACTTTCAGCTACAATAGACCTAGTCACTAAAATAAAATCCAATATTGATAGCAAAAAGATAGCACTTGGAGTATTTATTGATCTCAAAAAAGCATTTGATACCGTTAGTCATCCAGTACTCTTACAAAAACTAGAATGCATTGGTGTCACTGGCAGTGCCCTAAATATGTTTCGAGCTTACCTAACAAACAGACAGCAAGTTGTTAAGTTGAATGAATACCTAAGCAAGCCAACTTACTTAACTTATGGAGTACCACAAGGATCCATATTAGGGCCTTTGTTATTTTTGATATACATCAACAACATTAGTGAACTTGACTTATATGGTGAACTCACTCTGTATGCAGATGACACGTGTCTATTTTACTTTGGATTCTCAATAGATGATATCATTTCCCAGGCTCAAAAAGATCTAGATAAAATTTATATGTGGTTCCAATATAACTTGCTAACTATCAATATAAATAAAACTTGTTATGTCATATTTAAATCAAAGAACAAAAAAATTCAAAATCAATTAACACTTAAAATTAATAATATCCCATTGAAAGAAAAGAAGGAAGAAAAATATTTAGGCTTACGTCTAGACTCTTACCTTAATTGGAATGCACATATTGACCACATCATAAATAAGCTTTCTAATTTAATCGGTTCGCTAAAAAGTACAGTCCGCTGTTTACCTCACTCAGTCCGCTTAATGATTTATAATAGTTTAGTAAAACCACACCTATTATATCTAATCGAAATATGGGGCACCGCCTCGAAATCTACGTTAAAACAATTGCAAATCTCGCAAAACAAATTAATTAAACTATTATTTCACTATCCCTACCTAACTGCTACAGAAAAGATTTACAAGGAAACAAAATTAATGAATATAAAACAACTACACTTCTACACTACTTGTCTATTAATACAGAAACTATTACATAATGAAATACACATTAATAATATATCATTTACAACAAAAGATCAGACTTACAGGTACGCAACTAGACGTGCTAGTCACTTAGCTATACCTAAAACTAAGTAAGTAAGCCCTAAATCTGGACAAAAAACTATAACTTTTGAGGGAGCAATACTTTATAATAATTTACCTAAACAAATAAAGCATTCTGAGAAACTTAGCAATTTTAAGTCTAATCTGTATAGGCATGTTCTCTCTGATATATCTCTATTATAAAACAACTAGACTGTATTTGATACCTTTAATGATTTTTCTGTATATATATATATATATTTTTTTGCCGTTCAACTGTATAACGTAAGCATAGCAACCTAAGTTCTCATGTAAATGACTGTGTCGAAATGAGAATAAAGTTCTTTAAACCGATATGTACATAAAAATTTTTTTGGAATATTATTAAAATTGTCATTATTATCGATACAAAGTTTAAATCGATAGTTAAAAAATAATAATAAAATGTTATAAAATATGAACATACTAATGTTTATTACATTTTTATTTTAATAGTGATACTTACCTAGTATTTTTGATAGCGCGCAAATATTAAGCCAACCCTATATAATTGAATGTTGTAGTTAATCGCTTATACTTGTTCGTGGTAACCGTCTTAATTTAGTTTTCTTATAAGAGTAAGTAATTCGAGTTGTTTTTATTACGAATATACTTTTATTATTATTAATCAAAGGAATTCATTTAGTAAAGTAGAAACAGGATTTTATGCTTTTCATAAAATTGTTGAACATTCTTCAAACGATAGATGGTAGGCCTCAACGTGGCTTTTGACTGATTTTACAATAGAGTCTTTAATGCATACGTAATGCAAAGTAAAAACCTATGCTCTATAATATATACCTAGGTTTATGTTGCGCTAAGCTAGCTATATCTAATAACCTGCCCTGACTTCATCCCACCCTCTATGTGGTAGTGACATCCAATTAGAAGTCAATTAAATCCTGCTTAAGATGGACTTTTTTGCTGGTCAAGTCGAAGAGTCAATCATCATCCCACTGAAATAAGAGAGTTAAAAAAGAAATAGATTGAAATCGCACATACACTGCTATACATAGTTAGTCTCAGCGGTATTAGCCCCTATAACCAAAATCGATTAGAAGACAATATTATTAATATTATATTTATATATAACATTATTATTATATAGAAAAAATATATTATAAAGTCAAAGTCATAAAGCCTTTATGACTTGCATTGTTTAGGAATAATGTATTTAAATATTATATTACGTTTTCTTACAATGTTATATTGTATATAAAAATACACATTTGTTTACTTATATAAATTTTCTATAATTAACTAGCAGCCCCTAAAAGTAGTGGCAAAATGGACAGTAAGTACAGAGTCATGTTTTTACTTCAATTTGATGTGGTCCTTAGCCTGATGATGAGTCACGGTCTACTTATATTTTATTCGATCCTAACATCATATTTTGCAATGAAAAAATTATGGCAAATTTGGTATAAATGAAAGTTATTCTACACAATACTTCTACACGGGCATAGTAGGTGGTAGACTACTTAAAATTAATTAAATATCAATATTTTATAGGCTATTATATGCTTTGGAACACTACTAAAAATTAATTATATTATATATTTTCTGTTTTATTGATTGACTAACATTTCCCGCACCTCCGCCCGCGTTCTGAAGACCGGAAACAAAATAGATTTCACATGCCGTGTGATATTTTATAGCCGGTTTGTAACGGTTTTCTGTCGGTCAGTTTTGAGATTTCTCAGAAATTAGATATTTTCCCGCAGTAAAAAGTATCCTATGTATTGACCCGTGTAACCAGCTATCATGAATCAAATTTCATCCAAATCCATCCAGTGATATTCGCATCACGAGAAAGTCACAGACAGACAGATTAAAATTCTAAAAACAATAGATTTGGCCTCTATATCGATAATAATGTCTATTTCAATTAGATTTTCCAAAAAATATTCAATGTATAGATTTGACTCGGTTAGACTTTTATTATATGTACTATTCTAATAGTATATAATAGTGATAGCGTTTGCAACGACTATGTATATTGTACTATACCTATAACAATTGGGTAAATATGACTAAGGCTGACGTAGGTAAGCTTTAGTAAACAATTCTAAGAAATAAAATCGGCTAGATAAAACAATTACCTTCGAGATGAGAGGTCTTGAGATTGCAAACCTTTTGTTTGGCGCCCTACTTTTTATTTTGCCTTTATTGCGGTCGGCTCTTAACGTTTACGACGTTGATGTCTTTTTCTGTATAGTGAAAATCAAGTGCAAGTTCTCGTGAGTTTAGTTAAACTTAATTTTTATTGGTAATCCAAATAAGAATATTTGAAGTTGTATATATTGTAAAGTTTTAATAAATGTTCAGAAATCCGTCTTTTCTAGGCATATGATATACCTCGAGAACAGAAGCAAGCAAACTAGTAACGCATAGATGTAACAATTTAGGTAATTTTAATTTTAATTTCCATCAGGGATCCAAAGACGATTCCTTTTATGAACTCTTGTAAAATTTAAGGGTCATCATTATTGGTCATGTAATTAAATAAATTATATTATTACGTATATTATTCATACATTAATTACCTGCAGCTCTGGTTCGGCCCTAGCAACGTATTAAGGGTTGGTATAAAATAAGTAAAAACTATCCTATATGTTGACCTGGATAATCAACTAGATCATTAAACTGGTAACCAGATATAAATATAAAAAAATATATAATATTTTACAAATGCAGTACCTAGTATCGATCACTGCATCAGCCAACAGGAAAAAAAATATTTTCATTACATATTAAACAATTAAAAAAACCATTTTATTTTTATTAAATGCTTGTGAAATTATATACGGTACCTACTTATAATAACAACACTTTTTTGTTTGTCTGTTTTTTTTTATTTTCACAAGATTTTCCCTGGCACATGCATAAGATTTTTTCTAGCAGTGAAACCTAAAGATTAGACGATAGAACGATAAAAAAACTAGTTTTTAATTAGTAAACGGATGTCTTAAGTAAGCAAAATGATCACTTGTTAAATAACCATATTTTAACGTTATAGATTTTTTATACTTCCTCAAGTACTAGATAGATTATACGAAGCAAAATTAATTTCCGTAGAGTCTGCCTTCTCAGTGTGGACTAATAAAATTAGGTGGTGGTAGAGCAAACGCTATTAAATTGATCTTATTATATTTAACTTTGAGCTTAGCGCCATAAAATTATGTAACCAATCATTTTATGCACAAAATATCAGTTTTATCGATTTATTATTATAATGTAATATATATAAAAGAAAGTCGTGTCAGTTTCACTATTTATAACTCAAGAACGGCTGAACCGATTTGGCTTAAGATTTGGTAGGGAGGTAGCTTAGAACCAAGAGACGGGCATAGAGTACTTTTTATCCCGTTCGACCGCGTTCCCGTGTCACGTGACATAAAACGTGAAAGAGAATACAAGTCACTATAAAACGCATCTGACAGCTAAACGTAATTTTGTCTATGGTTAAGTTGTATGGCTTAAGTATGGTTGAAAAGATAAAATTTATAAATTTTGTCAGAAATCAATAATGAGTAATTTGTCGGAACAGAGTTCGCCGGGTCAGCTAGTTGTTTTATAAATTGATTTATAAGTAAACTAGCGATTAAGTATGTTATAACGGTTTGTATATGTTTCTAGCAATTAAATATTTCTCCACTGTAAAAAGAATTCTATAAATTAATCTTAATAGCAGAAAACAGCAATCATCAACTAAATTTCATCTAAATGATTTTGATATGATGATAGCTGGTCAATATATAGGATATTTTTTTCTGTGGGCAAATATCTCATCGCTGAGAAATGTATGTACATTAAATGTTCAAATGTGATGATGATGTCCTCCCGACCGATTACGGCCACGGCGGCCAATCTCATTGAGACTAGCCATCTGCACGGGAGATATTATAGTGCAGAAGAGGATGCGCAGACGCAAGTGCACTCTCTATTCCTATCACATTCATATTCCGGTAGGACGACTGCTCGACACGACCAGTTAGAGAGTGAAACACCGCCAACTTCCCAACTCCGGGCTGTTACTGAGACTTACGAAACAATTCAATAACTAAATTTCGCCCGCCCCGAGACTCGAACCCAGGACCGCTCAGGTGTACATGCTAGCCACTAATCCACCGAGGCAGTTATACAAAATTAAAAACATTAAAATGTATGTAGTGAAGAACCCGAGCGGAGCGAGGTTGAATGGCTAGTTAATAGATTTATTTAATAAAGGAATTAAAAGTACACAATATTTTTTTCTTTATACATGTAAATCATGTAGTTAAGCCTATTAGTTTCTCGACAGTAAACCGTTTAAAAAATAAATTATTTACGTTTAGAAGTAAATGAAATTGGAATTGCTCTCCTAAATTAATTTCCATTTGTCCCACTTCCATGTGTGAATTACGAGGGCCATTAAAATTTCAAAAGCTTTTACGCGAAGGATTGAGGAAGGGTATCCAATAATCTCGATGCCATTGAAACCCGCGAAACATAGTTTGTTTATAATATGTGTATAAAAAGTATAACATAACAAACATTTGCATGCCTTTTTCGACTCTTAATGATAATAATATTTTTTTTGCACAGTAGTTTAATTGAGGAACCTAAATTTGGCCTTAGTTTTTTTTTAGTTTTTTTATGACTTTAGCAATTGGGAAATGCATTTTTGTATACCACCTGCATGCATACTGCAGGTACAATATATGTATATGTGCTATGGGTATATTATACTGGCTTCATTATATAAGATATGGACTTCTTACGACCAATGGATGAATATTATAATTTTTAGCTTAATTCTGTTTCAAATATAAATGTAATCTGACTCTCAATATCATCAGCCAACTGCAAGTGAAAGTCGCATCAAAGACGATCCATCTGTTTCGGAGAATAGCAGGAACAAACAACCGCGTTAAATAGATGGACGAACAGATAGAGAAAAAAATTAAATTGTTTTTTTTAAGTAAAAAAGAAGGTACCGTGTATAATTCCATATCCATAGTTTAACATAACAACGCTTCATTTTTTTATCTGTATACTAGTAGCAATCAAAAATGTAAAGGTATTTTGAACCATGATGTCATTTGCACACGTTTATCTTTTTTTTTATTTGTTTTTTTCTAATTTAGCCCAGAGTAAATAAGGGACGTAAGTTGATATGAAAAAATTAAATTAAGATTTTGAAATTGGATAAACTTGAAATTTTGCGTTTCTGTATAAAAAGTGTATATATAAGCTTTAAAAATATAAAATTTGTACGCAGGCAAGGTAGCCGTCCCGGGCTTTAATAAGATTACATAAATGTTCATATAAAATTGCTTACATTTATGTCAACAGAACTTGTTAAATTTAAACTCTCGAGGTTTTCTCGTCATGCTTTTATAAACAGACAGACATAAACTATATATTCTTCTCCTGTTTCGATAATAATGTCTATTTCAATAATATTATCGAAAAAATATTTGAAGTACAGAGATTCGACTTAGTTTCGAATTTCATTGTACTTATTGATTATTATAAATGTAACATTATTGAGAAGTTTAATCTATACTAGTGATTTATCTTCGCTTAACTTAAATTTACTATTTTATAATCAGTGATGTACTGAAAGTACTGGATTCTAATCACGTTATTACTTGCCTTCTTTGCATAATTAAATCAAAAATATGTTAGGGTAATTTTATTACACCAGTAAATATATTGGAGAGCTAACTAATAAATTTTTCTATTCGTAATTAATGTCCCACAGAGCATCGTCTTTAATGAAAAGCTTAGAGCGTATCCTCCCACGCTACTGTACTTGAGCTTTAAAGTTTTGTTAACGTGTTAATTAAAACAATTTGTAGACT
This sequence comes from Boloria selene, assembly GCA_905231865.2. Taxonomy (NCBI): domain Eukaryota; kingdom Metazoa; phylum Arthropoda; class Insecta; order Lepidoptera; family Nymphalidae; genus Boloria; species Boloria selene. The sequence continues at coordinate 3,790,869 of HG993145.1, forward strand.
ACTGCCAGAAAAATAATTTCAGCAATAACTTCTAACGATTGTTACCCGTTTTTTGTAACGCTAAATTACGAGTATTTGACTTTATAATTAGGCAGCTTAACAAATTACATTTATGCTATACCAACTTATTTTGAAAAATTTTAAAGCTTTTTTTAAATTAACTCTCTTCTGATTTATAGTTTTGAATCATTCAAGCCTTATTTTATTAAATGCCTGAAACCAAGTTCTAGGCCAATTGACAAAATAATTCACTAGGACTAGAATACCTTTTCTGATATATGTCAATTTTATTTAAATTATTATCTATATTATATAGTGTTCTTATTCTTATAATGAATTAAAATTTGTCATTAATTAAAGCAATATGAATACTACTTTTTTGATGTTTTTGTAATGTGCGAATATAATGTATGTTTTATTTACATATGCCTATAATATATATAAATAGGTACATAGTACAGCAATTTTCCTGACCCTTAAATAATACATGGTTATATATATTACAAACCTTTCTAAATTAAAGTATTTGCTGAACCAGAAAAAAAACTCTAGCTATCGGAAATAAAAAAGAAAAATAAGATATTCTGCTTGAACGCTTTCTTCAAATATATTACCTCGCCTACAATATAAAAACAGTTCACCTTTTCCGCGTAAAATCCCTTCAGGAAATTCAATTGTACATGAAGTATGTTATGTATCAAGAGACAAATGAAAATCTGTAAATATATATAAAATGGAAGTGTCTGTTTTTATTTCTAAATTAACAGCTTTTAACTAAATAGCATATGAAAGTAACATCAAAAAATCAATTTTTAAAATTTTTGTCTGTCTGTTTGTTCTGGCTATCTCTGAAACGGCTGGACTGATTTTGACGGGACTTTCACTCGCAGGTAGCTTATGTTAAAAGGAGTAATTTAGGATACTTTTATTTTAGAAATTTTATTTATTTTAACTAGTGGAACCCGCGGTTTCGCCTGTACTAGTATAATATAGCAAAGAAATTTTAGCGTATGGCTAGACTAAGTTATATTTGTACCCACCATGCTATTCACGTATATTATAGTTTGACGACACGTTTGGCTCTTGATGACGACACGTTTGGCTCAGTGGGTAGTGACCCTGCTTTCTGCGCCAGCGGTCGCGGGTTCGAGTCCCGCTGGGGGCATACATTTGTTGAGCACGAATATTTTTGGCGAATAATGTCTATTAAAAGCTAAATTTTTATACATTGAAATATTTGAATTAGAGTGAAAATATTTTTTAAGACTGAAGTAGTACAATATTTCCTAAGGATTTATATCAAATTCAAATCAAATCAAAATATTCTTTATTCAAATAGACTTTTAAAAGCTCTTTTAGCTGTAAGCTAGTAGTATGCTTGGCTGAGAAGAGCCGGCGACAAACTCAACAGTTGCTCTTTTCAAAAAAATATAAAGAAACTATAATAAAATACCTTAAATATACTTTGCATATATTTTTTTTATTTATTTTAAACTAAAATAACACTTTGTTTATATTACATTTTCTTATACATACTCGTATGTCCGTTAACTCTTTGACATAAATAAAATAAAAGTAGTAAACTTTTATAACTTAATACAATGCCTGACTTTTATGACAATACTGGCAACCCATGTTCAAGAGTTCTGTGACTTATATGGAGTAGTGAACGACATTTTATTTGATTTATTTGTACCCGATAATGTTATAAATGCTTAACTTACGTTACTGATTGAGTTTGCTTTTTACTTTTTGACTCAACAAAGTGATCTCAAGTGTAACATCAATAAAGTAAAGTTTATTCAGAATAGTTATATTTTCGATTATTATTATTCAACTATGTGAACATAAAACTGAGCTATACGCAACAAAAGTTTTATTAAGACAGAATCTGCCAAAAAATCCCGATTATGTGATACTGATCGTTTACTTTCTTTAATGAAAAAGGGAAATTTTATAAAAGTACTAGCAAACCGTTCGCTGGGCGAAAGTAAAAAAACGATTTTTATAATTTTATAATAAAATAAAAATAGCTTTAGTCACGTCGTCAAAATTGGTCCAGCTATTTCAAAGATTAGCCTGAACGAACAGACGGATAGACAAAATTTTAAATTGATTTTTTGAAGTAAATACCGTATACTTTATATTTTTTACGTATAGGTACTTTCATATGCATTTAGTGAAAAGCTGTTTTTTGGAATTAAAAACAGACACTACAATTTTATTTGTATGTACATACTCTTTTTATTTTGCTTATAATTTTAAGACATCTATTAGATTCACTTGTATTATTTTAATAAAATTGTAAAAAAAAAAACTCGAAAACGGTTTTATCCTTCTAATTTTCAATTACAAATAATATTTTGTAAAATATTTTTAAGCAACGCGATAATGACTTTATTAAACAGCAAATATTTGCATAAAAATCTTGATCGCAAAATAAATAATTGATCTTAACAATTCAAACATCACCGAAGTTTGGTTTGTTTTGGCTAAAATTCTCGGGGTGCCAGAAGATAAAGTTTTCATAATTTTCCTACCCTCGGTAAATTCTTCGAAACCTACGTTCTTATACTTTATTCAACATTTTCAATTAGTTTTGGTAATACACGTAGAAAAAGGAAAATATTTTATATGGATATTAGATGATATATCATTTTTTTATTGGTGAAAGGCAGTGGTAGCCCAGTGGTAATACGCTCGCTTGTATAAACGAGTGACGCGGGATCAAATCCTGCATCTGAGAAAACTTAGCAACTTTTTGAAAGACGTGAAGTCCGCAAACCTGCACTAGTCCAGCGAGATGGACTATCATCTGATCGATGTGGCCTGTTCTCCTTGCATTCAGGGAGGCCCGTACCCAGAAGTGATATAAGAAGGTTAGAATCGGGCCATTGTTGCAAATGAAAAGTTTTGTATACGAGATGTGTATATATTTATGTTTAAAATGCATTTTTATAAACTAATATTTCAAATATCCCTTGCTTTGTCGCGTTGCTTCCGAAAGATGGATAAAATAATAAGCAAACTTAACATCATTTAATATTAGAAATGTTAATATAATATTATTATTATCGTTCAAAAGTTAAGAAAATTATCTCTTAAGAAAATTTAAACTTTACTCATATAATAAAATCGTTTCGTTAAGTCCGTGTCACTTTGGCAAATGATTGCATAACCCAAATTACTTTATAAGACGGAGAAGTATTCTCGAAAAACCTAATAGGCCTCTTTGGTTCTACGAGATCCATTAGCAAGATATCAGTTTATATTTCGTGGTATAATAAAGAAATTAAAATAATGAAACGATTGTGTAATCAGTTTATGATTATTATACTTATATAAAACTTATTAAAGAAACAACAAACAGATTTTTAAAATATAGAAAAAAACCTAAAACACAGTACAAAAAATCATCAATCAAAAAATCAAACATACTAAAAATTTCAGAAACACATGTGTTTGAAACACTACACACAAAAATATAATGAAGCAAACAAGACTATAGAATTTCATTTGTTCTTTATTATTTTTAGATCTCTTTCTTAAAAGGTCTTACGAAAATTCAGTGTAGCGAACTCACTTTGCAAAATAGACGCAAAATTATACTTAAAAGTCTTATCCCAAAGCGGCTAAATAATCCGTTTTATTGTGGAACGTGCGATCCTTTGTAATATACGTTTCTGAGCTTGTATCAAGGACGTTTGTAAAAAAACGATAATCGTTCATTGGAATTGTTATCGCAATCGGTTCGCACGTGATGGCGTCGCTAGAACGATCCCGAAACCTGGTTGACGTCAAATTACTACTTTATTTTAGTCTAACGAGACTTCTCTTTACTTAGCTTGGTGATTTTTTGAGATTTTCCAGTTAATTTATCTTAAAGTTTCACATTACAAATATGTTGTTTTTCCATATATGTATGCATTGTATTAAAAGTTAATCAGTACATATCACTACATAGTTTAAAATAAAGTCACTTTTTCTGTACCCTATATCCCTTTGTAGGTATGCTTAAATCTTTAAAACTACGCAACGGATTTTGATGCGGTTTTTTTTAATAGATAGAGTGAAGAGGAAGGTTTATGTGTAACTAGCGGAACCCCGCGGCCTCGGTTGCGCTTAAACTAGGGACGAGCCCGAGCGAAGCGAGAGCGACTCGTTATAAAATAATGTCCTCTGCCGCGTTTGTCCGTATGTTCGCGTTAAACTTAAAAACTACAGCACCGATTTTCAGCTCGCGCTACAGCTACGAGTCCGAGCGGAGCAAGGGCGAGTCGCTAGTTAATTATATTTCTAAGAGGAGAGGTTCTGTCAAATTGTACTTTGATAAAACCTTCAAGCAATAAAAGAAGTTGTTTTACTCAAAACTTCTTAAATCTGAATTTAAAATTTCATCCCATCAAAAATCTAAAAAAAATTATATGCATATTTTCCCTACATTGGAGAATTTATACAACTTATTTGTAACAAAGAATTAAAACAGAAGCGGTAATAAGCACATTAACCGCAGATTTGACAACCGATGAGTACACGGGTTGCATTTAGGAAAACATGGTTTAGTGAAAGTAGTATAGTTTAGTGAAGTGTCATACATTTGAGGAGCCTGAGTCCAGCAGTGGACGAAAAAAACCTATTACTACATCGTGATAAAAGGAATCATCGCAACAACAAAAAATATATCGTATGAGCGTTCATTGAATATAATTTTTATATAATAACCAGCAATTGCCGCGACTCCGCCCGCGTTCTAATTACTATTAAAATAGGGGTTATTGATAGAAAGTTGAAAATTTAGGGTTCTAAGTATTTTTTAAAGCCAAATCATATAAAAATTGAAAAAAAAGTTTGATCCAAAAATAAAAAATAAAAAACCCTTATCACGTAGGGATATAAAAAATAGCCGACGACCTACTCTCAGACCTACCAAATATACAAAAAAAATCATAAAAAGCGGTCAAACCGTTTCGAACGAGTTCGATAACAAACACTATGACACAAGATTTTTATATATTAGATATCCAAATGAAATATATCGTATTCCTTCCTCTATGTTCAAAAATAACACCCAAAGCCTTTCAACACGACATAATACTTTGCAGAAAAATAAGAGATTCAAATACGAAATATCAAATATTCTTGTGTATTGTGCAAAATATTTTATTCGCGCCGTCGTTCGTATCTGCGAACGAATAACTTGAAAAGGTAAGCTAGATGTGAAGAAATCTATGCCCTTTGTACACTGTTTTGTCACCTCAGCTTTTCGCTATTCATATTCTTATCTTATCTTTTTAGTCGTGGCCTGTAGCTATTGTACGGCGTAATTTTTTTTTTCATAAATATTGAAATTTACTTATTTATCAATAAAACCTTTTGTAGTAAGCTGTAAGTAACGTTCAATATTAGTATATTTCTCCTTTACCTTTATTTAAAACCAGCAGACCCAGTCCGCTTCACTATCTAACCATTACGTAAGCTAGATTATTGTTTTGATTTATATATTTTTTATTGATAAATTTTATATTTTATTACTTATTATTTCCTATTCCGGAGTAAGAGAAATCTAAAAAATCAAATATTATAAAAATTGGTCCAGCCATTGGTCTTGAGTTATAAATGGTGTAACTAATACAACTTTCTTTTATATATATACAGATTTATATATACATTTTGGTTAATTCGATCCTTTATAACTGAAACCTTTTTTCTTTCCAAAACAAGAAGAAGCCTTTATCATTATCGTTTTCACTCGTATCAGATATCGTAAAGTTTTGTTAAAATTGATTGATTTTAAACATGATAGGCGAAAAAATATAATATTTTTAACAGTTAGCTTAGGATTTATTCTGCAAATAAAATGAATAGTATCTTAAAATTTCGGACATTTGCTTTAATTAACTAAACAATAATAAACTATTAGCTCTAGCCGTTTCATTTTTTTTTTTTTGAAAACTGGCTAACAATTTTTATGAAAAAATGAAATCGTCAAATTATCACGTCACACAAAATAACATATAACCAGAGAACCGCTTTTTGTTGAGTCAATTGAAAAATATTGGCTTGACAATACATTATATTAATAAAATGCTTAACAAGCATTAGTGCCTCCAAAATAACCCCTTGACGATTAGTTAAATACGTGACATTTTAAAAATAGCATTTCCAGCTCTACTAGGGAACTGCTAGGGAACTCCTGTTAAAATATACATAAGAATTAAGATGATTTCTACAATGATATAATAAATTGATTTTAGCAACAAAACCATCAGCACTTCATCTAGTATGTATGACTTTTTAAAATCAAAATTCATTGTATTTATTTACAATAAAGGAAATTACAAGTAAACTTAACTATATGTACAAAGCAAATATACACTTAATTATTACTGTACAAGTCGTGTCCGCTTGGAATAGTGGCAAGAATGCTGGCCGCATTCCCCCGCTGAATGGCAATGCCGATTCTTTTGTAAGTAAATCTTAGAAATCCATATTAACCTACTACTAAATGTTATATATTTTGAAGTCATTGAGCAGAATATGTTTGTAAAGCCAAAGTTAAGCGAATTTCGGTTCAATTTTTTATAAATATTTATGCATTTTAATTCATTATTCTTAAACAAATTACATCATCGTTCCCTATAAAGTTTCCTATTTGTTTGATTTTTGTAGTAAGCAATTCAGTGTATAATACTACTTATACCCTTCAATTTACATACATTTATAACTTGAAAATTACAGATCATTTTGAATGTTACAATCCATTAATTACTGCTCCCAACAAAAGATTAAACCACTTAGACTCAGTATGATTAACGACATGATTTTACACGCCTGATTATTATCGGATCACTGCCGCGCTTCGTTGCTCATTTGTAATACATAAGTTTCGTATAAAAACTATGTACTTACCACTTATATATTTTCAGTTAATTTAATTAATTACACTTTTGCCTTCTTAAGTTTAATATAACACATTTTTAAATTACTAACTCAAATCACTACATAGTATAAAACAAAGTCGCTTCCCGCTGTCTGTCTGTCACTATATATGCTTAGATCTTTCAAACTACGCGACGGATTTTGATGCGCTTTTTTCAATAGATAGTGATTCAAGAGGAAGGCTTATATGTATAAACAGCGGAACGCTCGGATTCGCTCGCGTTAAATTAGGGACAAGCCCGAGAGAAGCGAGGGCCAGTCACTAGTTAATTGTATTATATTCTTATTTAATGTATATTATTATACGTTTAAAATTATCATAATGCTTAAAAGACGTTAAAAATGTTAAGGATGACAATTTACGTTCATTAAAAGGGAATTTATTTTGGAGGACAAGACAGCCAGACAGTAGTGACAGTATTTTAGCCAATTAGCCTCATTTCTTCTTTATTTACAGAAAATTGTTTTACAGAGTCACCCTCTAATTACCATATTTGACAAGCATAGGACGACTTTTGTAGTCTCACTATTTTTAGGTTCCCAAGGATTTAAACACGTAAATTGCTCGTTTAAATATTAAATATTTAAATTTAAATAATAATTGTCACATTCCACGCATAACTGTCCCTTGCCACTTTTGTAAGTTAATCTTAGAAATCCATATTAACCTTCTACTAAATGCTATATATTTTGAAGTCAATGAGCAGAATATGTTGGTAAAGCCAAAGGTAAGCGAATTTCGGTTCACTTTAAAAGCGAGTTTTGTAAGTTTTTTGAACTACGAGTATAAGTATCATACTGATTACTGCTAAAGGCTTTCAGGAAATTTATATAAAACATTACTACTCTGATAAAATTGAACGAAAAATTCTTTAGATAAAAATTTAATAGCAGTTTTTATGCAACAAATTTTAGAAAATTTTACGGATATAAATTTTATTTATAATAAATAATAATATCCTGTTTTGATACAAAATAATTTTAATAAAAATATTTACCTTGAAGACTTTTAGATAATACCACATCAGCTTACCAAAAAAATATATTTATATATATTTTTTTTTATTATATTTATATATAATATTTATTTTTAAAACCGATTGTATTATATACAGTCGAAATAGGAAAATAAAGATAGTAAAAATTAAATAATAAATAATTAAAATACATTATAATATATAAAAAAACTTTTGCATAAAAGCTTTAAAGATATTAATTTAAAACCCTAAAAATATAATAAAATGATTTTCAGAGCTGTAGCATTATTTTTTATTTTAGTTTTTACTTACAATAAACACCTCAAACAAAATATCAAAAAATATTTAATAATTAATCTTTATTATGCACATTTATATAATATCTGACAAAGCTACGATATCGCGTAGATATAGTGCTACGGCGTAGAGCCGCGAGTGTCTACGACCGTCGCTCGAGGTACACTGAGCTTTCTGGGCGGGGATGCTATAGCTTATTTCAAATTACCTCTATTACACCAACCTAATTTATTTTTTTATTACCCATAAATTATTGTAATTATAAAAAAATGAAAGATTTGTATGTTTTTACATTATACTTTGTTTTGATCAGCTGTAAGATATGTATTAATGAATACATGTTACAATGGTTATATTTATGTTATTTTTATTTAATATATAGTATTATCAAAAAGATCTTGGATTACCTTATAAATGAACATCTCTTTTATAAAAAAATATTTGCAAATATGGTATTTTCGTTAATCTGGCAACACAGTTTGGTTCGTCAGACTAGCAACAGATATCTGTTGCGCTGTCTACACATTCGTAACATTTGGCAGCGGTAATTTAGATGCCTGATCCCACTCCAATTACTATGGAATGTACGAATTAATGAAACAATGTTTAACTTTCAATGAAACATTATACCTTTATGTAAAACACTAAACAGTTATTTTTGTTTTTATAGACATAATTTTCGTACAAATTAATAACGATAGACTAATGTACCCTATAGAATAAGAATAAATTCAACTTGATACAAGACTGAAGTAGACAATTGATTATTCTTAATGAGATAAGCACAGAAAATTATGAAAACACTCCATCCTCCTTGGGCAATGCTTTTAACGTAGCTGTCTCGAAATTTGAACCCTCAACTGTGTTATAAGATAAGGGTTATGACTTACGCCTTGTAAGGATTACTTAAATTGTTACTAGTAATATTATAGTATAAATTTGAAAGTTTTGTAATATATTTCTTTTTCTTAGTATTTACGCATAAGCGTAAAAATATTACACGACGAATCAAGAGTACTTTTTACTTTTTTTCAAGTTTTCTGTGGGATATTAGTCAGTTGCAAAAAGTTACTTTTAAGGGACTAATGGATAACAAAAGTTCGACCCCCTTTATAATAGGCACGACTAAGCATTGTTTCGGTTGGCGCTCAAGACATAAAGATCATACTAATAATATATTCATATTTAAATCATTTTAAAGTTTTTGCATAACTTCTACATTATATTATGTTAATTTTATTATTCTTTTAATCTCCTTGAATATTGCACTATCCGTGAAATCGGACATAAATGAATTACGATTTTTTTTGAAAAATCGATTTCAGCGCAAACAATATTTAGATATTTTATAAATATTTTTGTGTTTAACTAAAAAAAAACTTATGTCAGCATTAATCTTGGGAGACTTTCAAAGTGAAAAAACTTTTTAAAGTTTGTTTGTAACATTTTTTGTTATACAGATTTAAATTGAAGTAGGCAATAATTATAAGTTTCTAATAGTGCTATAAGTGTTAATATAAGTGTACTTAGGGAACGATGGGACTGACATTTAGTTCTGTAACTAAAAAGTCCCTAATAAAAATCAGAATTAAAAAAAACATTTTTCATTATTAGAAAACATAAAATTTAATAATAGTACTTAAACGATACTCCAGAACGATATAAAAAACTTAAGACAATAAGTAATATATTAGAAAATCGATAAAATCAAACAAGTATCAATATCGACTTCAAATACACTATCGGGATGAAATGCATGTTTTTGTGGCTAGTACTTTCACAACCCTTCAGTACTTCAGTTTCCGTTGTCATCTTCAATTCCGTTGTTAATATTGCGAGGAGCCTAAGCGCTACGCAGACTGTGACAGAAAAATACATCGTTCTTAAAATGTAGAAATGCTTTTTATATTTCAAATTTAGGTCCAATTTTCTATATGAATCTTAACTAATTTAAATGGACCTAAAAAGCTAAAAAAATATTTACATGAATTTATAGTTATTTGAATATTACCGAAATCGTATTATGATTCGTACATGAAAATATCAGAGGTATTAGGTATTAGGTATTATTAGAGACCCGGATTCGAACCCGCATCACAGGGTCATACAAGCGAGCGTGTTACCGCTGGGCTACCACTGCCCATCCCTATCAGAGAGGTATTAAAAAGGCTTAATGACTTTTTACACGCCTGAACAAAACCTATGTATAGTATTTTATATACTTTCAATAAAGTATTATAAGAAGGGATCTACATTCATATTAAGTTCATTCTTCTATAAGCCTTTTGTGCTCAAATATTGATTGATGTCTTACAAGTAAAAGACACTTAATGCAAAAAACAGAGACGAAGACAATAATAGCAAAACTCCAACACCCAATAAGTCTTTTCGTATTGAATACAATGAAAGATTTATTTCTGCAACCTTGAATCGAACTAAACTTTTCTTTATACTACAAAACAATACAGTAAAGTAAAAAAGTAAAGGCTAGAATGGTTTTAAATGAACTAAAATTTTACCATCGAAGAATATTATACTGTACGATTACCTTATTATAAACTAGTGACTGAATCTCGCTCCGCTCGAGCTCGTGCATTAATTACGTTTTAGCGGTTAGTATAAATTTATTATAGACGAGCCTTTCCCGCGGCTCCACTCGCGTTCTAAAGGCTGAAAATCAAAAGAAATATTTTTCTCCCGTTTTTGCAATATTTTTCATTGATGCTCCGCTCCTATTGGTCGTAGCATGATGTAATATAGCCTATAGCCTTCCTCGATAAACGGACTATCCAACACAAAAAGAATTTTTCAATTCAGACCAGTAGTTCCTGAGATTAGCGCTTTCAACCAAACAAACAAACAAACTCTTCAGCTTTATAATATTAGCATAGATGAGATAATTTCCCGCAATAAAAAATAACCTATAATTTAGTATCTAACATGAAACCAAATTTTATCAAAATCTATGCAGAGATTTTGGTTTCTCGTGATGCGATTACAAATAGACAAACAAACACGCAGACAAAAATTCTAAACACAATAGATTCGGCCTTTATATCGATAATACTTAATGACTTTTTCAATAAGGTTTTCCAAAAAATATTCGACTTTGTTAGAATCTTATTATATTATGTATTATATTTATATATTAATACATAAGATACAAAATATATGCGATGCTTTAAATAAAATTAATGTACCTCCCTAATTATAAAGTTTTACTTAAATTCCTTTTGTAAGTCTAAGAAATAATGTATGAGTGGAACAGAAAATTATGAAAATGATATTTTAAACCAAATACATTTGTTCTATGTAACAAAATATTTACGACTTGAACTGTAAAAGCGACATAAAGTTAAATTAAAGACACAAAAGCTTCTCCTTTCGAGTGTCCTTGTCTGGCTATAATTAGCGGATTCGGTACTTTCCTTGCTATTTTCGTTGTCATCTCAGTAATAATATGATTTTTATGCTCATTATATGGCTTCTAACAAGTTTTTCACGTTAGAATTCAAACTTGATTTCTTTTAATTATTATTAACTAAGTGTAGTAGATGTTTATTATTTTTACTTGCGTTACTAGTAAGTACCTATATGTTCAAAATATGTAAACTTTTGATGTAATGGAAACTTAATGACAAAATTCATCAATTTAACTTCTATTCCCTGATTTTGAAAGTATATATATTATATAACATAATACATAATGTAAAAATCAGGAAATATGATTAATTTGATGTTATGATACTAAATTTTATTCAATTCCATCCATTTAAGTTATTTAAATTGTTGTGTATGAATTAATTGTAACTAAATAAAAGCCTAAATAAAAAATGCGGGTTCAAATCCGGGTCTCGCACTTCTGATATTTTCATGTGCGAATCATTTATATCATGATTACCACTTGTCTTACGGTGAAGGAAAACATCGTGAGGAAACCTGCATGTCTGAGAAAACCTAACAAGTTTTCGAAAGGCATGTGAAGTCCGCCAACTCGCACTAGGCCAGCGCGGTGGACTATGGCCTGATCCCCGTCGTACTGAGGGAGGCCCGTGCCCAGCAGTGGGACGTTAAAAAGGGCTGATGATGATGATGAAATAAAACCCTTGTTACATTCATGTAGTGCTAGTAGTATGAAAGTGGCCGTGTCTACAGATAGACTTACATACGTAAAGAAATTATAATTTATAGATCGTTTTTGTCATTTTTCTGTGGAGCCCTAAAAAGGAACATAGAAATATTATATTTCATCACTCAAGAACTACTTGTTCTTAAAAAACGTAATAGAGTGGAGTGACATATCAGGTACCTATATGTCGCCAAAACACACATTAAAAGAGGGTACTCAGTAAATCCCTATTACTCTATCCGGCGCCGAGAAGCCTCTACAGTCGTGTGTCCAACCGTTACGAAGAAAAGGACAGTATTGTATTTACTATGTCTGTGTGAATGTTTGTTTGTTGAATTAAAATGAAATTCTTTATAAAGATAGACTATGGTATAGTGAACACGGTACCTAGATACTAGGTATGGACTGGATCGAAGCGAGGCGACTCTAATAATATAGGTAATAATAGATATTTATGCTTATTTATTTTCTTGTTACTTACTTTGTTTCTGTGCTTGCTAAATTCGTTAACTCCTGGTCCGTTAACATTTTTTTTTACATTGTATAACCTTTATTGGTAAATGATATTAAGCTAGCTCTTCAATTGGGAATTTATTAATTATCTAAGCTAAATAAAATTAATTATTCAAATGGATCAATTATACTATACGAGTTTGATATAATATACAAAATAAAACATATCTATAAAATTTTATAGAAAAATCGTGATTATGAAAAAAATCAAAGTCATATATCCTAAACTAAAATGTCTAGCTAACCCATACTTATTAGCTTTATGGCACAATAAGTATGGTTTCATGGTTCATTTAATACGATATGATAATTACGCAACTGAGTAATTGAGCTATTTGTCTTTATAATCTGCGATTATACAAATATTATTACCAAAATTCGACCGTTTCCATCCCTTTTACGAAGGAAAAGTCAAGTAAATATTAAAAATATAGAGGTACATAGCTTTTATCTAAGTTATTTGTAAGAGTCCTAAGTTCCAACATAAAAGGCTTTACTTCCGTTTACTGCACGCTATTTTTATGACATCATTATCACGCGTTAGTGATTTAAAGACGGAAGCTCTATAGTACTTTATATATTGTGTTTTGTTTACGTGTTAACTAATTTATACTAATATCGACTGTTAAATTCAGATTACCTTAATACTATAATAAATTTTGAATATTTCATAAAAAAAATTGTAATAGCAAACTATGCAATGGAATAAAGATTATTAAAGCTACAAGAGTATGTATGCAATAGTTTGCGTGTATGTATGTTTGTTACTCCCAAACTCTGAAACGACTTTTGATTTGGATAAAATTTTGTAGACAAATATACAATAACAGTAAGTCGATAGTAGAAATATATTCTGTTCTAATTACAACTCGCTATATGATACACTTCAAAAAATGTATCTTAATAATTAAGATTTCACAAACATTTTAAAATTAAAAATAATAAATAATTAAATGTTTTCACTGTGCAATATTCATGTAAAATCATGGTGTCTCTACTGATCATCGTGAGGGTAAGACCTCCTGCCGTTCTACACTAAGAGCTTTTTAGATCATAGCTATACCTACGAGTACGTATTAACGCTGATAACAGCCACGTCAATTGGTAATACGATGAGTATTCAGAATATTCTATATTCTTACTAGCAATTCCTGCGACTTCCCCCGCGTTCTAATCACTATTAAAAATATAAATGGTGGTAGAAGGTTGAAAATGTAGGATGTTAGGTATTTTATAATGCCAAATTATAACAAAAATAAACTTTTTCATCGCGACAGCTCCACTTTTTGTAACTGCTAACACAATTCGTGTTTTGTATTCTAAATTATTAAAACATCCGCCTTATAATTTGCTTATTATTAAATTATAAAATAAATTAAATAATATATAAATAAAAGAATAAATATATAAAAAAATATTTTAAATTAATCAAATTATGTGACTTTTGCGCAACATTTTTACATATACCTACATTTCCACTAAAGATTTTCGTATTATTGTCAATAAAACATATAAAATCAAAGATTTCCATCAATGTCTTACTACAAAGCAAGATCGGCATTCGTTTTTCATTAACGGATCTCACAGACCTCTCGATTTAATATAGCTTTAGTACAAAACAAAGGAAAGAAAAACGTAATTACATAAAATGACAAGAGAAATTCCATTTTCTGGCACCAATATAAGCCTAAGTTTTTTTTTTACTAGCATTAGTGCTAATCACAAAGGGAAACAAATTACTTTTGTGACCAACACTTTATTTCGCCGCGGTAAAATAACTTCATTTACTATGCAATAAGGTACATTTCACAGTGTTTAAAGAAGCATCCTAATTACCATCTCATCAAATTGACTCGGACAGTTTAAAATGTATAGTTAAAGAATGAAATTGATGACCGAAAGGATAATTTAGCAGTCAAGAAACTAATTGGACTTTAAGGAGTTTAAGTTTTGTTGAAACGTTACTTGAAATATACATATAACACAAGCTACTCATCCTCGCTTCGCTCGGGTTTTTCCACAGATTTAGCGCGAGCGAAGGCGCGGATTCCGCTAGCTATACATATATGAACCTGTCTCTTGAATCACTCTATCTATTTAAAAAACCGCATCAAAATCCGTTGCGTATTTTTAAAGATCTAAGCATACATAGGGACAAACAGACAGTGAGAAACGACTTTGTTTTATACTATGTAGTGAAGAGACGAACATTACAAAGTCATTTTATGAATCATTTATAGTATTTCGGAAGGTAAAATCGAACATCTATGAATTGTATGCGAAGAAAAATGAAAATTAAAGAAGTTCTTAACATAGCACTAAAGAATAATAGAAAAGCCAATATTTATAGCGTTCAACGCTACTTCTGGCTTCATAATATTCTACAAAAGTTAAAAAATAGTTATCATTAAACAATATATTGCAATGACATGTAATAATTTTATAAGGTTGTTATGCCGTATGTAAAAGTTATGAAAGTAATTTCAAAATATTTTTTCAATTTCTCTTCATAAACAATTGTGGAATGACTTTTTGTAATAAGCATTACTCTAAGCATCACTCGTAGCTCGCTTGACTAATACCTAATTTATGTAAAATTCACCGTTATATTTTTAAAGTTGAAAGTATTTACCTGCTCTTTTATTATTTTTTTCGTTATTTTTCTTATATACATACATAAGTTCATAGAATTACAGGCTTAGTGCAGTTATATTAAGTTGATCTGGCTAGAGATTGTAAAGACTTATTCTTTAAAATGTATTTGCAGTACGTATCCCGCATAGATCAATTAATCTTAATTCACTCATTTCCTTCTAAAACAGATTCAATTTAAACATTTTTAGTTTTAGCTTTAAGCCTCACCGACATATAAACGAGCTACGCAGAGCCGAATTTTACTAATTCATATCCTTTATAGTATAATAAGTATTATTAATAAAATAAAATATTCTTTAGAAACCATTTGTACTTATCTTTATTTGGTAATTTTATTTTTGTAAAGGGTAGTAGCCCAGTGGCAACGAGTTCGCATAAGAAACCGAGTGAAGCGTTTTCAATATCATCATCATCTGGGTCTCACACCTCTGATATTTTCATGAGTTAATCATTTTCTGTCATGATTACCAATTGTCTTACTGTGAAAGAAAATATCGTGAGAAAATTTACATGTCTAAGAAAAACTTAGCAAGTCTTCGAAAGACCTTTGAGTCCACCAACACGCACTAGGCCAGCGCGGTCAGTTCCCCATCGTACTGAGGGAGGCCTGTACCCAGCAGTGGGACGTTAAAAAGGGTTGAAGATGAAGATGATGTGAGTTTTATATATATACGTGTTCTAAAGCCAGTCTAAATAAAACCTTTATTTTTATTTGCAATTAAAATTAGAAAGAACGTAAATACATTAACGAAGTCAACGGCGGCAATTTGCTTGAGACTGATAACGTTTACGAGACCCGTAGTTAACGTTACGTGACACATCAATCTTAATGGCCTCTTAGTACTTAACGCAGGCATAGAAACGTCCGTTACTTTTCATAGATAGTAAAATAGAAAAGGCTTTAATTTTCCAAATGAAAAAGCAAAAAGTTTTCAAGAGATTTTTTTAATTAAAATAGTTATATTATTATGAAACATTTAATATATTATATGCTTATGTCTCTCTGTCCACTGAAATCAGGAATTGTTAAGCTTATAATTTTATACCAATTTTTACTGACACGTAGATATTACGAACGAGGTTAACTGACATAAACTACTTTTTTACACTTTAATTTTGAACACATTTTGTTCAGATTATAGGAGAAACGTTTTCTTTAATGCTTTTTTACCCATTTCAACGCCTTTTCGGATATAAATTTCAGACTAGTGATATAAGTTATTTTTATCGCCTTAGCAAACGAGCCCAGCGGGCGAAAATTCTTTGTAATAAAACTACAAGAACAATGTAAAAATATATTAATATTTAAAAGTTTATTATAAAGAAATCAATAAAGACGTAATAAAAATCTAAATTTTATTTAAATCAAAACAGTTTTTTGGAATGGAAAGTTAAAATACATAAAAAGTTCTTTATAATTCATATAAGTTCTGGCCGAAAACCAACCGAAAGCCCGAAGCACTTGTATTATTCTTAGAATATTGTATACGAAATCCAAGATAAAAGTTATAATAAAGGTCGGCAATCTTTCCCAATACTAACAGTGTTTGTTACATATCAATTTCGATTTAGGTAATAGAGTTTTCGGGTAATAAAGTAGATGGGTACAATAAACGCATTCTTTCGTACGTTTTGTTTTTATTGGTTTTCTAGCTTTAAAGGTAAAGTCATACTGTAGTACGAAGAAAATAAAAATAAAAAAAATATATTTTTTAATAAAAATGAAGTAATCCAGTATATTAAAAAGTTATCTTTTTCTAAATATAAAAAAATAACTTTTTAATTTTTTAATTACCTTTGCAGAGAAAGACTTTAACGTAGAGAATGGAATATTTTGCAGATTTACTCAAGCTTTTTGGTATCACACCAAAACAAAAAATATTCATAAAAAATGAATGCCACTCACGACCACGAATGATACATTCAGAGCATAACTTCATGTCGCAGCTGCTCAAGTATTATTGCTTCTTTGCAAAATTAAAACTTCAAGTTTTAATAAAAACTAATATAACTTTTATTTTTATGAACAGAAATGACAATAACACAGTATTACACTATTAATAGTCATTTACCTATAAAAATATAAAAAATTGTATAGATATTATAAAGTATCCCTATATTTTTATTATAAATACAGCTTATTCGTAAAAGCTTTACTGATTTTCATATTACATGTTAAGAAATAAATTAGCGTAAACAGTATGTACACTTCTCAAACGTTCAATTGCGCTGAGTTTTATCGACATCAATCATTCCAGGTGATCGATTCAAATAAACAGACTTTTTTTACGACACAAAAACGTAAGCTCTTTACCTTCTCATATAAAACCTTGTTAAAGTTTCTAGAAATTACTAAAGAGAAATTTATGAAAATTTCGTTTGCGTAAATATCACATTTATATATAACGTGTGTGTGATATTTAATTTAGATTCTTTATTTTCATAATGTAAAAAGGGACGAATCAAAAGTGCTTGTAATAAAGTATACAATTTTTATTATTATTAGTCTGAAGACAATTTGTACAGTACAGTAAATCTTTTAGGGAATTGTGCATTACGCTACTTGTTATGTTATTTTTCCCTAGAACAAACCTCTACGAGTTATACGTTATACGATATATAACTGACTTTCATTTCAGAAAATGGGACAGTCGCAGGTTCCAATTTCTTAAAAGTATTTAAAATTCTTTCATATTTACATTACTTATACATATATGTATACATGATCATTAAAAATCGCCGAGACATTACGAATGTTAACAATATCCAAACAAAATTAGATACCATTTACAAAAGACATGAGATGTGACGTAGGTATTAGGTACCAACGCTCGCCTTCCATATTATAATAAACCAAATAAAACCTCATATAGTACCTATCATGTTACTAGTTAAATTATAACTATTACCAAATAAAAATCTCTTTGTCTTTGTGCGTGTCACGCAAAAAGTATTAACCCGATTTTAGTTTTTTGTACGGTAATAACTTATTATTTGGGTCAGCATTTAGTAAATTTTTTACTGCAAATGAAAATCTTTTATTTCCACACGGACAGTCATCCTTAGAAATTTACATGTCTTACACTGGCTACAACCTTAAGAGATACATTAAAACAATCTACGATAGCACATTTACCTACAAGCTGAGGTAACTTTACTTAACGAGAATATAAGACCATAATATAAGAGAGATCGTCTTCACAAGATTTTCATCCAGCTTACATTTTTGAATTTATAATTAAAATACATAAAACTAAGTTTATAAAATAAAATGAAACGATTGAAACAAGAATGTCGTGTCGTGAGTAGGAGGCGGTTAATTAAATTCTCTCTATAGTCAATATGACATAAGCAAATAATGTTTGTTATTTGAAAAAATGTGAGTTATTATATTTTTGCCTTTTAACGCTGATGCTTGGAACTACTATAATTATTATTACCCACTAAACCTACTATTATAGCCGTATTATATAAATATTTTTATTTTGTTTTCGATAGCCAAAAAATTCTTGAGGTAGCTTTTCTTAGATATAGGTACTTACCTAACATAGACTACACATACGGACCATCGGGAAAAAACTTGTTTCAATTCGAACATTTTTAGGTATAACTATAGGCTATATTGGTATTATTAATACACCTATGAAGGTACATGTACACTTCTATCTATAACAATAATATAAGATTTTTTTTTATGTAAAAGAAATACCGGCTTTTAAAACAATACATATGCGTATTTAACCTAATCATTAAAAAATAGTATGATATCAGTAGGATATCGCATAAATATTAAACAAAAAAGAAAATATGCATATACGAACTGAGTAGGTACCCGTACAACCTAATTTTTGAAGTCGGTTAATAATGTAAATAAGTAAAATATAATTTACAATATAAAAATTAATAATTCTAAATATTAACGACTAAACATTTAAATAATGGTCAATAAAGTTTAACGTAATATTAAATTAACACGTAGTAAATTTATTACTCTAGAAACATTCCTTTGAATTTATATTAGACGTGACTGACGCAACATAAAAGTTCCAAAGGCAGTATTATTTAGTTTTAGACGATATGAATTCAGGTCGTGTCTTACAAAACGCAATATATGGGAAGGCCTTGATATATCTCGAGCCTCTGATTAGAAACCGCGGCCTCGCTCCTTCATAAATATGTCGCCGAGGGAAATGTGAGGAAATGAAGTTGAAATTAAACATTGATGTTCAATGTAAACACGTATTTTAACCACAATTAGATACTATGTGCGTATAAGAATTTCTGATAGGTAGAAGAAATTTTTACCCAACTGCGGCGAAGCTCAAGGGAGGGTTATGTGTTTCTATGTTATTTCGTAATTACTAAAAGGCTTAACCGATTTTAGTGATTTATACGTCATTCAATGCGTTTGATAACGGGGGTATCATAGATTAGGCGAATTGGAATTCTGGAATATATGAATCTAGTAATAAGTTTTTTTATCTTAAAAATAATTTCTAAATTGGCAAAGATATAAAAAAAATACCTCTGGATTGAACTGAATTATTTCAGTAGTCAGTCAAAAATAACTATAAACTAGACTAGTCATTATACTAGACTCTAACACTACGTCATGTCTGGCGAAGTTGCATTGATATTGTTTACCTACTGCATAGGTAATTATGTAGGTTAACTCTCTTGCGTCTTGCATCCCCTATCCTGATCAAACCTTTTTTTCTTTTCCACGAATTGTGAAGAATAGCCCCTAACCGCCCCATGCCATTTATTCTCATAAAATCAAATCAAGCATTAAATGTAATTTATATAGGGACTTTTAGTATAGCTCACAAAACAATTTTGTAAGCTCTGTATGGGATATTTTCGCATGGTGAAAGGCATGCGCAATTTTTATTCCGCTCCATCAAGTAATTTTTTATGATATTATTTTATCGTGAAAGCTGACATATTAAAAACGCGTTGCTACTACGTGATAAGGCATTATTAGTATATAAGGCATTATAGTAATACTGCATTTTTGTTTTCAAATTAAAAAGCTACCATGTTGGAAGATCAAAAACTCTTTAGAACGAGATGATGTACTTACGAACTAGGTACTGTTTAAAATTCAATAATGTGCTTACAATTACTTTGCTTCAACTCTAATATACAAGGTAAGATATCGTAATTTAAATGTAAGAACGTAAGAGAGTTAACATAAGAAATTTATAAAGACAGCTTAGGCTTCTCGTGCATCTTTCGAATAATTTTAAAGTGAAATCTACTCTAAAAAATCATCAAGAAATCATTAAGAAACTACACAAGTAGAAACTTTAAAATACCTTTTTATATATTTTTATTTATTTGCATAATGCATATATTACATATCAACTGTTATGAAATAAGAAGAACTTATGTATAGCTAGCTGTAGGTATATACTATACCTACCTATCATATTGTGAATTAATCCCAAAGCCCTAGCCATCCTTTGTTTCTCCTTTTTAGTCATACATGTTGGCGTATTTTTATAGAAATTATGCGAAATTACTATACTATAATATAATACCCATGGTTTTATCTAGTAATTAAAACGTCATATAACTTGCTTAAATCCAATTTTACGTTTAGATAAAAAACATACATTTAAAATCATGTCCAATTTTTCTATTTGAGATCCCGTCTTATTATTGAATTAAGGTAGCGGTAACCCGTAAGCCCAGCGGTAACCCGTTCGATTGTTCAACCGAGTGATACGGGTTCAACTCCCGGTTTTCACACCTACGTTATTTCCAGGTGCAAATATTTCTAACATGATTACCACTTTTCTTGCGGTGAAGGAAAACTGCATGTCTCAGAGAAAAAGTTTTCAAAAGACAAAGTCCGCCAATCTGGACTTGGTAAGCGTGGTTGTATAGCATTCCTTCCTTAAACTTCAAAGAATATTATTTTTTTTATTTTAAACATAGGCTACACTTCGCTATATTAAATTCAAATATCTAATTATTTTTATTAATACAAAATATATTATAAAACATTATTGAAAAATGTATTAAGTTCAACTAGATGCCAATGCAGTAATGTTTTCGAGGAATCGTGAACACCACTCTATACAGAAATCGTTAGGCATCGCAAATTAGCATTCGTAGAATTCTCAATTAAATATGCATTTAAATGTCGGTTTTGTTTTCCATAAAAATAACGATTTAATAATATCAAATATATTACTTATGAAAGATAAATAAGTACTTTTTAAAAGAATATTATATAAATAAGAAATTATTACAACAACAGGGGCAATCTTTTTTAAATTTACCTAATAAAAGCTTTGACTTTATTATTTAGAAATAACGATATCTTCATGAAAGATAAAATCGTTTTTTTTTTTGATGTCAGTCATATAACATATTGCTTATTAAATTTAATTTATATTATTATCATTCAAAAAAAAGAGAAAAATTAACCTGTCGCCTTTTGGCTTAATAAAAATAGGTGTATGTATTAACAATCTTTTTAGATAGATATTCTAAGCTCAACAATGAACATTAATTATGATGAATCCATTCATTATTTTATCATAAGTAATAAAATATAAATTCGAAAGTAAAATTATTTTTATTAATGGGGAAAAATATATCAGTAAAAAGGAGGATAGGAAATTGTTAAAAAAATACATAAATTCAATAAACCTTTTATTGGTTTACAAATTACGTCTCCATCTACCAACCTATCCAAGACAAGAGCTTTTTGCCCCACATCAATTTAAATTACAATTACACTATAAAAATTATACATGGGGATTAAAAGTAATAAAATACGGCATTTGAAAAAGGAAATAGTTATTTGAAATTTGGCAATAATGGAATCCATATAATATTCAAAAATAACTGATATCTACATTTCGGTGTTGCCACTGGGGAAAAAATACACATTTATGTTTGGTGTTGCCAAAATTCAAAGAATAATTCCTTTAAAAAGACTAAAGATTGAGCAGGACAAAATAAATAAAGAATAAAACTACTTAACAAATCTAGGGTTTTGATAAAGTTGCATCTGTAAGCATTTAAAGACATCCTAAACATATTTTAAGCCACGTTTTTGACTGGATTAAAATTTGACACCTAAGAAGACTATGAGTATCTTAACAATATGATTTCATTAGCATTTTGAAATGAAAATTTACAAAAAAATTGTTTAATCAATATGTGCATAAATTGAAAATATTTTTTTTATTTAAAAATTACTTTAATTTGAGTTTTGAATATTTTTTCATTTGTAACATTTTTTTGGATATATTTTATTGGTTACATTTATCGTGATGGTTTGCCGTTTAGATGTACATAGAGTATGGGACGGACATATCGCGTGATATAATGTTTACATATGCGAAAACTTTATAGTATTTATAAGTATTAAGTTATTTAATATCAATTAAGAATTTTAAATCGCATACTTTGTACTAATATTTTAACCATAAGCAATATCTCAAATAATTATTTTTGATTGTAAAGTTAGAGGAAAACTATTCTATATAGTAAATTTATTGTATGGCTTCAAAATAGATAATATTTTATTTAATTATGTACTTATTTGTTGTGAAAATCCAAAACATATAAGGTCTATCTTGGAATTGAATTTAATAAACGTCTTTTAGGCGCGATATGTACAAAATTAATATTAACTACAAACATTTTTTTAAAATCATTAAATTAATATTTGGCCCTACGCTACGAATGTGTGTAAATAAAAAGATTTTTTTTTAATTATTGTATTTTTACTGCTATATAATAAAAAATTCATTTAAAATCCATCCGAAGTTCTAACCGACTGTCTTTTGAATTGATGTGTTTTTGTTGTGATTTTTTCAGATGTTTTTTTATTTTTTTTTTACCTTAAATTTTGTCTTAGACATAGGATGTAAGAATTATTAAAATAAAGTGATATTTTTAAACTAGAAAATAAGATGGTACTTAATAAAACTTTTACAAATAGTGTGCGAGTACGTAATTCAATAAAAATATATATCACTCGTGAATGATGATCATATAATTATTATAATACATCAAAATATACACGAAATTTTTTTTACAATAATTCATACTAATATTTCAATAACTTATGAATGCAGCGGGTATCGAACCCACGATCTTTTAGAAGCCGAATAGACATAGCCTAAGAATTACAAGACTATTCCACTTTTTACACCAATATAGCTGTTGGGCTGTTTAAAAATTAAAAAAAATCATATAAAGTAACAATATTTAATATTGCATAAAATGAAACCATGCATAAAACCGTTATCACATTTTCAATTATTCAACCGAAAATTATTTAAGCCATGTTTAATTAGACTAAATCTTATTCTAATGTCAATTTGACGTTGGGCCAATCTGTGGCCGAGTACAGAGTGTAAGAGGTATAAGGAGTACTATCAATGTATGAATAAGGGTCCGTAAAAACGCTTCTAAAATAGGTGGCGCTGCGGTAGCATAGGATAAATTATAAAGCACCAAAGTAATCACAATAAATGCTTTCTATCTAAAAATAACAACAAATAACCAAGCATGTTAGCTAAACATTTTTAGTCTTTTGCAATTTTTTAATACTAACATCAAACATCTATTTTACAAAATGACTTCAAACAAAGAAGGTTCATTTTTTTTATATTTGTTCTTGTGATCCGACAATTAAGCATCTCAAATTACAGGGCACTCGCTTATTAAATCTATGAAAAACAACGTATATTGTCTTTATTCCAATTCATATTAAAGTAAAGTAAAAGTTAAGTAAAACAGATAAATCAGGAAATACGAAACGCATAGCTTCAATGTTCGCAAGCATCAATAAACTGAAATTCCCCTCCCCCGCTGAGTTCTCGGATAACACGTTTGCTTGTTTAAGCTAACTAAATAGTTAAGCCACGCCCATATTTTGTTAGGTGTTTGATGTTAGGTGTTAAAAACACAAAAAAGTATCGCAGGAGACCCGGCTTAAGAATAGACAAATTAACAAGGACCAATTTCCGCTTGATTTTGGCTTTTCAAACAAAAATATTGCCAGAGCACTCTCATTTAATAATTATTACATATTTGAACTCAGCACACTTCACTCTGTCTACAATAGCTATGTTCATATTGTTTTTCATACGCAAATAACATAATAACAGACAGACACTTTTTCAACTAGTCTCCCATATAAGATTGTACTCCTTATACTTCTACCCTTCATACGGTAGAGGAATAATGGACCATTGGTAGGTACTTTTGCCATAGAACACAGAATATATATTCCAAATAGAAAGGGCAACATTTGATTAAATTTTATTTACAATTATAGATAGGCATAGCATATCTGTGGTTTTCTTTACTAGAGATGAAAATTTAACATAATTTGTAATAATTGTAAGGGGCTTATGTAAAATTCATTTTTAGTAATATCATCAAAGATTGCTTATTTGAAACCGTATATCTAACAAATTTTGCTAACCGGGTGTACGTTTTTATCATATTACATTGTTTAAAAAAACAATGAATGAATTTTCTTTCAGCGCCTACTTTACTTACATTCATTAATTTAATTATTTCCTTTAATGGCTTCCAAAAGTGTCAGTTGGGCACAGTTGATTTCTGTAATGTCGCGTAGAATGGACAATACACGTTATATATAGACTGATCGGTGAATATGAAGAAACCAAACACTAAGACTGGTTACATGTAGAAACGACAGACAACACAATATATACAAAAATATTTAAAAAATCTTACAATCATTTCAATCATTTAAGTTGTATAATATAATGTTTTAAAGAACTATTTGTATATCAAAGTCCACAGACAATAGAAATGATAGAACTGTCAAGTAGTAATATTTAAACTGTACTTCTTTCTAGCTGTCGATTCTTCGAGACCTTTTAGTGAATTACCTAAAAATCTTAAGATTTAATAAGATAGAATAAATTATGAGTATTTTACGCGATGTTAATCAGTCAAGTATGCAGCCAATTATTTCACTGCAACGTTTTTATTTATTTATCACATTACGTAACTAAAGGGAGAAATAGTACTGTTATAAATATTTATGGCCTTTTACCATTTCAGCTAAGCTCAATGCATTTTCTTTTATTGATCACATTGCGAGAGTACAAATGAAAAATATGATTTTCCATCATTTGTGAACTGAATGAAAACATTAACTTATTTCTGTGTATTTAATGAATTATTTTAAAACAGTCAAGTAAAATAATAACACAATAAACAGAAATTAAAATAGGGGAATCAAAAATGAAGAAATTAAAAAAAATACTATAATTGAATACTGAATATTTCATTCACCATTGGATATATTTTGTGATTGGTTGCCGCTGCTATACGTAACAAGTTCAAAGTAATTATACAGCATTAAACGAAGATATCTCCTTAAATCTTATCTAAACTCAATTTATAAAGCTGAAGAGTTTGTTTGTTTGGTTGAACGCGCTAATCTTAGGAACTACTGGTTCGATTTGAAAAATTCTTTTTGTGTTAGACAGTCCGTTTATCGAGGAAGGCTATAGCCTATAGGCTATATTACATCACGCTACAACCAATAGGAGCGGAGCATCAATGAAAAATGTTGCAAAAACGGGAAGGGCGGGCGTTAGTTCTGCGAGGTATCATACCGCGCGACTCAAAAAGAAATTGGTTTCCGGTCTTTAGAACGCGTGCGAAGCCGCGGGAAATGCTAGTCTGAAATAAGACAACTCAAATTTTTTTTCATCTAATGAGCCTTTCTATTAGGAATACATATTCGTGTCTGTATCACAAGTCCATAGAAACTATCACTGGTTCAGTTACTGGTTATCGCTTGTTTGTGCCGCCGATGGTCGTAGTTCACCAGTCTTTGGCCGACTAGATACTTGTCGTTCTTTATGTGCTCATATAACTTGCGGAATTGCCGAATCTGTGGAAATATGTTATATTAATTGTATTGCAAAAATTAGTACCAAAAAATAGTAACTTATTTATTTTTAAAGGTCATCAAGTATCTAAATTTACTTATTTCCTCACGAATTTATATAAATCTTAGAGCGACCTAAAACTTTTTTTGACTTAGGACTTTCAAACATAAAGAAAACCAACATAATTTCATACGAAATACGAAAAAAAAACTGTTTATGAAACAGAAAGTAGAAGTAAGAACAGCTGTGCAGCTGGCATAGCGAATACGACTCTCATGTTATATATTCTAACTGTGGTCTGTTATGATGGGAAGTGATTACCTCCGCCCATGGACATCTGCAACACTGCAGAGCTTGCAGATGCGTTGTCGGCCTTTCAGGAATGGGAGGGAGGAAGGAAAGAGGGAAGAGGGAGGGAGAGGGTGGCTGGAGGTCTGGGGGAGTGGGCCTCCCGGACTCTCACTTACCGGACGAAACGCGACAGCATAGCTGCCACTTCACGCCGGTCTTCTGGGAGAGAGTGGTACTATACGGGGCGTGCCGGCCCATTCTGATGCTACCCGAACAACGTAACGTAACAAGCATGGCACTACCACTATAAAAGCTAGAACCTTCCCACACATGCGTGTGCATGAACGTGTGCGTGCACATGTACGTGTGCGTGCACATGTATGTGTGCGCGTGCACACCTGGAAAAGCAGTCGCACTGCGAATGCGACGAGAACCTAGAAGCTTCCCAGTTCCCACACATGTGTGCGTGTACGTGTGCATGCACATGTATGAGTGTATGGTGAGTACCTAGAAGCTGCCCACACACGTGTACGTGTCGTTTGCGTGCACATGTATGAGTGTATGATGAGTACCTAGAAGCTTCCCACACATGTGTGTTTACGTGCACATGCATATGTGTGCGTGTACACTTAGAACAGCAGTCGTACAGCCAATACGACGAGTACACGTGCGTGTAAGTACGTGCACATGCATGTGTGTGTGTGTGTACACATGTACCTGGAACAGCAGCAGCACAGCGAGCACGGCGAGCAGCAGCAGCGCGGGGTAGGCGCGGCGCGCGAGCAGGTGGCGGCGCGCGGGCGGCAGCAGCGGCGCGGCCGAGTGCGCCAGCGCGTACGGCACCGCCAGCGCCAGACCCAGCCACCGCACCAGGGGTGCTGCCACGCTGCGCAGGATGAACCTGTGCACGGTGCACGCATGTTATTGAAGTGAAACTTGTTTAGAATCGTTGTGATTTCAAACTCGATGAAACGAAAATATAAGTCCATAGTACCAAGCGCTCAGAGACGGGAGTTAGCCTTAGTTAGATCTCGCACACCGCGAGTCAGTGACATTTCTGACTCTGTCTAACTCGTGGATGTGACCTTCGCGCCATCTCCCTCACTCAACGAGCTTAGACGGGGTTATTTAGTAAAAATATAAACGAGATTTAAAAATTAGTTTGCCAAAAAAGTTTTACTTCTGACATGTGTACTTTGTACACACGTACTTTTAGTTTTTTTGTTTATCTATCTATCATATCATATCAATATCTACCTATCTATCTGCCTGTCTATCTGTCTGTCTGTCTATGTGTATATGTGTGTATCTGTATATGGTGTATGTGTGTATGTATGACTGAATAGGCTTGTGTATAATAACTACAACTCAGGAGCAATTGTCTGGCTGTTCTAACATTGTTGCCTTCTAAGGGGTCGTCCATTAATCACGTGATGTTTTAAGCAACTTTTCAAAGAAAAAACACGTGATAACTACACTTCCCCCCCCCCTCTTCCATAGTGATATTTCGTGGTTTTTTTCGAACCCCCTCCCCCCCTTTCAAACATTATGTGATTAATGGACGACCCCTAAGTCTCCAATGGCCTCCAAGTGCTTTTATAAGTGTTACTAAAATTTTATATTATAAACTCACTTAAGATCCATCTCCCGTATTCCGTCCCTGTACGCCTTCTCGATAGCACGTCGCATGCTCCAGTCTGGGCCCATCATAGTGAGTGCGCACACTATCTTGGTATACAGCACGCCCAGAGCCCAGTCCTGCCACACGAATAGAACCGGCGACTGTTCCAAAGGCACTCGGAGAGGGATCACTAGCACCTGCGAATAGATATAAGTATTAAATTAATATTCTGTTTATCGAAACATCAGAGATCCATGAACATCTGAAAATCAATACAGTTGAAGAGGAAGTGGCCTCATTCGCAGGACGTTATAAACAAAGACTGGAAAGACACCCAAATCGTCTGGCCACCAGTCTAGCCAAGCCTGCTCACAAAAATCGCCTGAAAAGACCAGCTATAATGGACTTAGCAACGACAAGCTGAAAAAGACATTTAAAGGAGGAGAGGCTCCCGATGGGGATATTCTTATACCAGTCATTCACTCACTCAAAACATCTGCTTATAGTCCAAGGACTGATTGCAAGATATCTAAATTGGAAAAAAAAATAATATTCAAAATACGAGTATGGATGGGTGTTTTGATGTGTGTGGATCAAACGCACAAAGATTGTAAACTGTAATACCACATGGTTATTTTTATTCCGGAAAAATGTAAGAGTTCCGTGGGATAGTTTTATTCACATTAGGGACGATCCCGAGCAAAACCAGTAGTATTTGCATCAGTAGAATTTGTGTATTTTATGATGTAGGTTGAAATTCTTGATCATTATCTGTTATCGTTTATACGTTCGAATTAGTTTTAATTTGATGATACTGTGAAAGAATATATCGTAAGGAAACAAAGACTTTCAAAAGACATATATATCAAATCCTCCTGCACTTGACTAGCTTAGTGGGGGCCAGGCTTTTGCCCATTCCCCCTCTTATTAAAAGAAGGCCCAGTGTGGAAACGTCCAAAAGGGATGAATACATACATTGTATTACTACAGTACAAAAACACCACAGTCAACAATCAAACCTAACAAATACTACATTTATATAACCAACTTACCAATTCCAATAACAATCCAAACATCAGCGGCACGAGACCCAACAGTGCTAGGGCAGCTAGGGCAGCCCTAGCCGCCCTACGGGTCCATAGCGCGGCCCTAGCGACTAGGGCAGCGCGGCCTCCCCTCGCCCACCCAGCTGCTAGGGCTCCGCCCCGTCCGGCAGCCCAACATACGTACATACCTGAAATACGAGTAAATATTTATATACAAAATAATTATTTATTTGAATAGGATTACCGACAGTTTTATAAAAGTAACTTATTATAAATGTTTCATTTATCTTTTAGGATTTTATCGCGGATTTATGTGGATTTTTGGTTCCCGACGTTTCGAATGCTTTACAGCAATCATGGTCACGAGTGATATAATGTCAAATATTCGCGTAAATCTAAGAAAGTATTACACAATAATTAATCATTGCATTTTGCACGGAATGAAAACTCACGGCAGCAGATCGAGGTCTAGGGTTCAAATACTGAGTCGAGGCAATTTTACTTACTGATTTATCAGACAAAAAATTCTCATAAAAAGCTCAAAGTTAGGAACTTGACAGTGTTACACTCCCAAGAGGCACAACATGTGTTGTGTCAGTCATGCATTTTCTTTTTTCTGTTTCTCTATATAAAGAAAGCGTTCTCCGAATTTGAAAGAGGATAGGAATAGAAAGATAGTGCAGTGATGTCTGCATATACACTAATCACCCAGTTACTTATGTATACTAATATTATAAAGCTGAAGAGTTTGTTTGTTTGGTTGAACGCGCCAATCTCAGAAACTACTGGTCCGAATTGAAAAATTCCTTTGTGTTGGACAGTCCATTTATCGGGGAAGGCTATAAGGCTTATATTACATCACGCTACGATCAATTGAAGCGGAGCATCAATGAAAAATGTTGCAAGAACGGGAAGGGCGGGTGTTAGCTCTACGAGGTATCATACCGCGCGACTCAGAAAGAATTTGGTTTTCGGTCTTTAGAACGCGTGCGAAGCCACGGGAAATGCACGTCTTTGCTACGGGACAAAACGAATCAGGAGGACATTATATCTTAATAAAAACCTGTCCTATCATTATTTAGAAACTCACCACAAGCCGCTGTATACAGTTCGTGAACACCATCCGAAGCCTTCGGCAGCCATATCGCCATCACTTTGCGTCCAATTCCTACTGGTATAACCTATAGAGATAAAATTAAACCAATGAAAAAATGTGAATTACATTTTGAAAAGATATGTGCGTTATTACTAGTATTAGGTATAAAAGTATATTTAGAGCAGTTATATATATAATCAAGACTACAATATATTTTCTTAATGTTTCGTTTTAATTCAATTAATTCCTTTAATGGCTTCCAGGAGGGCCGGTTGGGCACAGTTGATTTCGTTTTATATTTACATTTATAGTTATATCGAAACCAGTAAATCTAGACTTCAAACATTGTCTACTTTAAAAAAACATCAATTTTAATAATTTGAAAAATATATCTATTATTACTTATTACTACATATTGATTAAAATAAAATTTAATCTTAATAAAAAAATCATAGCTTAGTATTTTTTAAATTAAATAGTAACACTCACAAGTGTCAAAGCGCTCGCCATGACGAGCGAGACCGACACGAGAGCCATCAGCGCGGCGAGCCGCAGCGGGAACCACGACACGCGGACGTACGGCTCGAAGCCGGCGGGCCCGTCACGCCACATTAGGGCCTGGATGCAATTTTGTAATATTATTTTGGGATATTATTACACACAGCGCCATCTAGTTCCGTGGTAAGCTTCGAGACTTATGTTACGGATACTAGATAGATTACACACTACACATATATAATAAGTTTTAAATAAATACATATTGTAATTACAGACATTATCTATATAAATAAAATTATAGAGGTCTGCAGTTGTGCGCGCAACTACTAAAAAACTACTGGATAGATTTCAATGAAACTTCTAAGTTTTATTTCTTAGACACTTGGCCCTTATCAAAAATTCCCGACGTTTTGAATGTTAAGCATCTTGGTTACAGGAGACTAAAGTTTTATTATTTATATATCCCAGACTACGTCCGAGGGTAGCTAATTTTTTTGTTTGCATGAGATACAAGTTTTGTTGTCAAGTGCCATCATTATATTATTGTTACTTTAATCATTACTTCACAGGCTCGAATCTAATTTTAAATGACAAAGAATAGGATTTTTTGTTACCTGTGTGAACTATTTAACAATACATCAAAACAGATATTATTATATTCCATGTTTAAATGTGTAATTTTTTGGATGATGCAAACTGGTATATTTTTCTATTGAATTAAAATATTTAATATAAAAGGTTCAATTCTGCTTCTTTGTGCACTTATACATACATTATGAAAATTACTAATCAAATATGATTGTATGAGGGGGGAAATCTTTATACTGTAATTGAAAAATACAAATACATAAATATCTTGCAAATTGTTATTTCATTACACTGTTTGTACCTATCTTAGTTTTCTACATTTTATCACTTATATTTAAACTATGAATGCTGTATTATTTTAACAGTAGTCAAATTTACACTTTTATAATTATAAAAAAATATTAAATTAATTTACTACCAAATTAAATAAAAAATACATATCAAAGCTGTCATTACCCTGTGAGCAGCCCCAAGTTGATGTGGGGGATGTGGCGGTGGATGGGGTTCATTTTCCCTGGAGGCCTCGCCCAGTAGATACGACCGGAGGCCTAGGACTCCAGCGGCACACGCACACCACGCACGAAGCCCAGCCTTCAACCATGTCCGTGTGTGAGACTGTTCTAGAAGAGCTGGTAATATCACCTGCAGAAAGAGCAGCACTTATACTAAAATCGTAGCAATGTTATAGAAACACTAGTAATTACCGCGGCTAGGCCCGCGAACTATCCCTACTAACAAATAGGGATTGGTGGTAAAGAGATAAAAATATGTATAGTCTCCAAATCATAAACATAAACAAATATAAAAAACAAAAATATTGTCTTAAAATAAAAAATAAAAATCAGGAGACGACCCCCTTTATCACCTAGCGGCAGGCTTTTTTTGTGTAGATTTGGTAAGTCTGAGAATAGGTCGTAGGCTATCGCGGTAGGGCGCAGGGGCCGCTGGAGAGGAAAGGGCACCGGAAACAATAGGGCGAAGGGCACGTCCTAAACTTCCAAAATGTAGTCAACGGACAGTTGACTTTAGAGAAATAGTTGAGTTTACAGAAAAGCCGTGGTGTTCAATTTTTTTTAGGACTTAAGTGTTTATCGATACAGGGGCGCACTAGGCAATCTCGCCCAGGGCGCTGCTAGTCCTAACTCCTAACGCCGGCTCTGACTATTATTATCACGTGACTACATTTAAGGTCCACGCGCACTATGCTTAACTGCCTGCAAAATATCACTACATAGTATAAAACAAAGTCGCTTTCTCTGTCCCTATATCCCTTTTACGCTTAAATCTTTTAAACTACACAACGGATTTTGATGCGGTTTTTTTAATATATAGTGATTCAAGAGGAAGGTTTATATGCATATCTAGCTACTAAATCTAGGAAGCCCAAGCGAAGCGAGGGCGAGTCGCTAGTTCTTAGTATTAAATAGTATGAGACATAGCCATAGCTGGGCATTAACTCGTTAATCCGTTAATCGTTAATTAACGAAGTTAACATTTCGATTAACGATTAACTTTTAAGTTAACCTAGAAAAAAATTAACGGACTCATTAACTTCCGTTACATTTATTCAAGTCCGTTAATCGTTAATCCA
This sequence comes from Boloria selene, assembly GCA_905231865.2. Lineage (NCBI taxonomy): Eukaryota > Metazoa > Arthropoda > Insecta > Lepidoptera > Nymphalidae > Boloria > Boloria selene. Next base: position 3,824,020 of record HG993145.1, read on the forward strand.
ATCCATTACCTACTCTTAACCAAGCACCGCGTCGCGTCGAGTAAAACGAAACCAGGTACCTAAGTAAAGTTTGGTAGGTAAGATTGTCGGTGCGTGTTGACGTACCAGGCGCCCGGTAGTCTGCGTCAGTCTGAAAGTCATGACACCGTGTGGGCCTCCTGACCCAGTGAAACAGGACGAACGGCATCCACTTTCGCCAGGCCAGCCTCTGGGTTTCTCAGTTGCTCCCTTCATCGCCGGATCATGGCCTCGTCAGCTAGACGGGAGGGATCCCACATTGGAAGTTTCCCGCGCGCATGCTCACTCGCCCGAAACTGGTACACTTCGGCGAGTACCTGGAGTACCCAGGGTGAAACACCCGCCAGAAGGACACCGTGCGTCATCCCCTTATTGCCTTCACTGCCAGGACTTGCTGCGTACTGCACAATTGGACCCTGTTCGGGACGGAGAGGGCGTCGATCCAAACGGGGGCACCATACAGTGCCATGGACCTCAAAACCGGCAAAGAGATTCAATGCCCCGGACATTCGGCAAAAGCCTGCCGAAAGTCGAGACGGCTTCCATCAGTATCGGGGTGAACTGGGAGAAATGAAAAAGAAACGTCCAGTGAGAGCTGCCTCATGATAGTGAAGTGACTCTTGTAGAGTCCCAAACGGCTGGGTATTGAAGGCGTTGAACTGAGCCTCTGAAAAGCCCAGTCCCGCCTCCTCGAAATGCTGAGAAGCTTTTAAGTTCCAGAACCCAAATCAACAGATTTTATAAGTAGATCATTATTGTTGCAATGATATAAAAATACAATTTTAATCACGTGTTAACGGATTAACGTTAACTTGCGTTAAATCTTTCGAAATGTAACGCTTTAACGTTTTACGAAGTTAACTTTTTTAAGTAACGGATTAACGATTAACGAGTTAATGATTTGTTTAACGGTGCCCAGCTATGGACATAGCGCACTACGCGGCTTTGCCGTGCAGTGCCGCGTCGCTTCATTAAGAAAGACGAAGTGGTTCATACAGATGTAAGAAATGGTTGGTATTTTATATTTAAAAATATAAAACAAAAAAAAAGAATATTTAATTCTTAAAAAAATATACTTCGGTTGTAAAATATATCTACTTGTAATAAAGAATAATATAACGATGTGGTCTTATATCAAAATTCCGTACTTTCTGGCGTTATTAATATGTTTAATAGCTATTTTAATATTATTTAGTATGTAAGTGTTAATTGTATTTTTCTATAATATTTGAAAAAATATAATTTTATATAGAAATATATGCATAATATATTAAAAAAATCGTCACGATTACATTCCTTATTTTTGTGCATTGCTTTTTAAAATTGTAGGTAGGTATGTCTATTTTTTACTGTTTCTTTGTTTGGAACGGCTTACCTCTCCTAAAATTTCAGCTTTCGCCACTCTAAGCACCTGAACAAAACGTAGTCTGTAATTTAGTTTTATAATAACATAACCAACTTTAAAAAGGAAGTATATATTTCTAACTTATACATAATTAGTACCTAACTAAGCTATTTATTCAATAGAAACATTTCTTTTTTATATACAATTTAATACGTAGAGAATTAAAAAATACTTTAAGTCTAATTCATAGTGTCCAATAAGGAAGACTGATATCAAATTGATACATAGCTACAAGTGTACGTGACCAAAAGATAGTCGTAGTAACGATACTCGAAATGAAATAAACTCAAGAGCCCATTTATTTAACATATAAATGAACGGCCTCCTTTTAATGACACCCAATACTTTTATTTTATGCTTATTATAATAATAAAGTCCTTTTTAAAGACCTTTTTAACGTCCCACTGCTGGGCACGGGCCTTCCTCAGTACGAGGGGGATCAGGCCATAGTCCACCGCGCTGGCCTAGTGCGAGTTGGCGGACTTCACATGCCTTTCGAAAACTTGTTAGGTTTTCTCAGACATACAGGTTTCCTCATGATGTTTTCCTTCACCGTAAGACAAGTGGTAATCATGATAGAAATGATTCGCACATGAAAATATCAGAGGTGCGAGACCCGGATTTGAACCCGCATCACTCGGTTATCCAAGCGACGCGTTACCGCTGGGCTACCACTGTCTTATATTATATTTATATACCTAATTATATTATATTTATATATATAATTATATATTATATACCTAAAACAAATAATTTTTAATACTTATAACAAGATGTGTACGTAACATGGTATATATTACGCAACTTAAAACAAATCAAGCTTATTTGTTTGCCAAAACTACACTTTGCCTTAAACACCTAAGTTACAGTTTTCCTAGTTAACAAATAGAACATCCCCCGGTTTTCAAGTATTATGGAACGAAATTATTAAAGATTTTTCATTCTCCCTCCAAATTGCATTACATAATACTCGAGCGTCCCCTAACTAAATACTTATAAGCATTGGTAGCATCAAAATGATCGGTCGATAACTGATAACAATACATAATAAGGGTATTAAAGTCTAATCCCACATAATCAAAAATACATAAGCTGAAATGTAATCGCGATTTGATAAGGCAATTATACGACTATCATTGTTATATTCTTCATCAAAATATTTAAATTTTCAATTTTTTGTTGAATAGAGTAGTATCTGATACGTAATATTTATATAATGTGTGTACTGGCTGAGGTATTTCTCAACGGGGTCATATAATAACTAGTATATCGTGAAAATAAAATGACATTCGTCCTCCTTCAGTTTTACTCCGAGCTATTGTATTTATATGTAGCTTTGTAAATAAATGCTATAACCTTTTTAAGATTTATTTTTAACACATTCAATACCGTCATAATACATTTATAAATGTAAATATATGACAGTATGGTTCCATAATTAATGAGAACGTACGTCCATAGAGAAATCTGAAGGGAAAGCTTAGTTAAATTATGAAAATCCTTGCAATCTACGCGAGCTATGGCGAGCCACAGTTAATAATAAATACTTTCATGCAATATACCTAAATCTAAGTACATTACACAACTCAACACGGTTACCAAACTTAATTATAAATGAACACAAAACATGCAAGCCAAAAAAATACAAAATAATGAACAAAAAATTGTATCTTATGAGAATCGAACGAGCGACCCAATACCCAGCTTAGATGTCACTAGCAAAATCAAACATTAATTATAGAAACCAATCTTACCTGTAATAAAAGTAATTCCAGGCTTAATTCACTGACCGGTGCTTCTGCATGAACTGCCACAGCATAGGGGAGGAAGCCGGGAAGGACGTTCTTAATCACTCTTATGGGAAGCCATAGCATAAACAGCACAGCTATGCCAAACACCATGGCCGATACGACGAGACGACGGATGTGCGACCACACCGAGAGATGAATCATTTCCTAAAAACATCACATAAATATATTAAATAATTCTATATTTACAACCTACATCATCAGCCCTTTTTTAACGTCCCACTGCTGGGCACGGGCCTCCCTCAGTACGAGGGGGATCAGGCCTTAGTCCACCGCGCTGGCCCAGTGCGTGTTGGCGGACTTCACATGTGTTTCGAAAAACTTGCTAGGTCTTTCTAAGACACGCAGGTTTGCTCACGACGTTTTCCTTTACCGTAAGACAAGTGGTAATCATGATAGAAAATGATTTGCACATGAAAATATCAGAGGTGCGAGACCCGGATTTGAACCCGCATCACTCGATTATCCAAGCGACCCTTGGTCTACCACTGCCTTGACAATCTACATTATAATTATAATAAACGCAGTGGTAGCCACGTAAGCCAATGGTAACCTAGGGGTAACACGCTCGCAGCGTTGTGGTAAAAAATTGCTGAGTAGTAGATATATTATATAGGTATAATAAAATCTACACTATAACTGTAGTTCAAATACATTTGTCACGTCTAAATTATTGATCCAATTATGAAAAATTTTATATGAAAATATATTGGTCCTTAGAGAAGAACATAGGCTACTTCGGAGCGCATCTAAGCTGTACGAGAATTTTAAAACATTAAAACATTTTTCTTAAATTTTAAAACATTTTTCTTTGTTTTTATTTAGCCAAACTTCAATTTCTTAGATTCTGCGATTACAGCAGAAATTTAATATTTTTATAACCCATTCCGCTTTTGTAAGAACTCGACAACAACTAGACACTGCTGTCACTGTTTCTCTAAATATGGCGAGCGAGGTGAGCTAACCATTTTGCGAAACACTTTACTGGAAAACTATCACGCCTCTATCTACTCTATTTGACTCTAAAATTAATTTGCCCTCGTCTCGCACGGGCGCGTCCCTACTTCGTAGGTACATTTTCAATAAATAAAAATAGTTATCGTTAGCATAACTTACGAGATAGACACTTGCACATATATTGCAGATTATTTATAGGCTTTTTTAATACCTACAATTTTCTGATAATTCTTACATAACCTTTAAAGTTTAAGGTTTAACCGCAACGCGGCGTTAGCTATAAAAGCGCACGAAAATGGTTTCTTTTGAAACCTTCCATATTACCTTATTACTCTTTCTATTAGAAAGGCCATATTCAAAACGGTCGAGCGGTTAAGACGAAGTACGTACTCTCAAATAAGTACTCACATAAATAAACTAAAGCAAACAGAAATTTTATACTCTGTCTGTATATAAAATTCTGTACTGTATACTAATGAAAACTTTTAAAATACAATAATTGATGAAAATCGAAATATACATAGGTACATTAAATACATACATACATTCATAATATTTTAATTTTAAATGATTTTAGAGTGTGGTACTTTAACTATTTTGTCTTGCAAATATAAAGCATTCTACAATATTTATTGTGTCATCTGTAGAAACAAAAAATTAATCAGAATTTATAATGAAATGTGAAAACAATATTGATTTGCAAAAGAAGCAACAGGTCATTTACAAAATGGTAACTCCACACAAACAGTGTGGCACATTTTCCTTTTGAAATGTACCATAACAAAGTATTGATATTTCATATAAATGATAATTCTGGATTCATATCACTTTGGTTAAGTTAGCAATATATTACCTTGTAAGAATTTCTTTTTTTTTAATTATGACATTAATCATGGCTTACATTAGTTAGGTCACAATTCATGAATAGTTAATTAATGTATGTATAAAAAGTATATAATTAAATAATATTCAATAAGCTGTCTAGTGATCAGACAATTTTAGCTATAAACAAAACTGCATAATGAATTTAAAATACTTACTTGTACGGGGCTAAAGTCAGGATCATTTAAGTTCTTCAAAAACCAAAGCACACCAGGTCGCAGCACTTCTCTCAGTAACAATATGAAGGATGCAAAGTAGTATACATAGACCATTCCCACTAGCCAATGTATGAACATTATAGTCCAAGGAGCTGCATTAAGACTTGTCTCTCTGTCTTTAAGTGTAGCATCAAACATTGACAAAGAACATAGATCCAACCACCATCCGCAAACCAAAGGTATCACTCCAATCTAAAAATCAACCCAAATTTTTATAATATAAGATTTAAACTTAGCTAAAAAATAAAATAAAAATCAAAACTTTGATAATTCTAGTAAAAAAGTGTAATAAAAATAATATTAATTATAAATAAAATTAGATAAATACTTGTATATCCTACCTACAATTTGAATATTTGGCTCAGTGGGTAGTGACCCTGCTTTCTGCACCAGCGGTCGCGGGTTCAAGTCCCGCTGGGGGCATACATTTGTTGAGCACGAATGTTTGTACTCCAGTCATGGATGTTTATATTTATAATATGTATGTATTTAAACTTATATGTGTAGTATATCAACCTTCTAGTATCCATAACACAAGGCTCGTACCTTACAGTGGAACTAGATAGTGCTGTGTGTAAATGTCCCAACATATTTATTTAATTATTCTGAATATGTAGATGCTCAAATACATTTTTGAACCATTTTGATAAATTTTATTAATATGATACAATGATAGTTATTTTACCATTATACTTCTATAATAACAAGATATAGTTCGCGTCACGTAAAAAGAACGCTGGAAGAAAGTGGTGAGGGGTGTGTTTGCGCATCGGTACATTTGCATACGAAATTCCTAAGCCTATTCTTTTATTTTTAAACTAGCCTTTCGCTCACGATGTATATTGAGTATTGGTAGGTACATTGAAAAATATATTTGATAGAATGTCATTAGGTATATAGAATTCTATTAATTATTAAAATATGTTTGATTCATCGTAAAATATTTAATCTACTTACAAAAATTAAATGAATTCGTTTAATATATTTTTTAAATTATTAACAGCATTCTTTTAAAAGTCTCTCTTTTTATAAAACAATATACGTCAAAAATATTTTTTTACTATTTTTATATAAAATCATTTCGTAATTAATAAATTTTGTGTGCGCGATGGTATTTTAAACTGACAAACCAATAGCGAGCCGAAAAACATGTGACGCGTGCCTCGACGTCCCGCGCCCCGCGTCTTACCACCAAATTGGCCGATAAATCGCCTCTGCGCAACTTGACAGCCAGCGTTCTTTTTACATGACGCGAATTATATGTGATTGTTATAATATTATAAATGATTATTAAATTATTTAAACAAAACTTAGTTTTTCATAATATAATAAAAATTACTTCATTAGCACATAAAAATGAAGAGCATTTTTAAAACAATTTGTAAATATAGTAAAAAGTTATTAAAAATTTATAATTAAGAACAAAAAAAATACAAAATATGTTTCCCTAACATCTAACAATACTAATAATGTTTGCATTTCATATTCATGATTCTTAATGTTGAAATTATTTATAGGTTCACTGATTGCATTGCATGAACATAAATAATAACCATTTAATATGTGATCATTAAGATTAAAATAATTAATAGTAATAAATAATAAAAATAAAATACTTACTTCAACAACAGACAAAAGTGCCACTTTCACAACTACATAGCAGAATCCTAGTGCTTTCTTAGCACTTCTTAATCTGAGTAGAGAAGCCATTCCATGAAGAACTGCTAGTATAGTGCCAACTATTACATATCCAGCTAATGCTGTCAGAAGACCAGCAAATGGACCTTCTGCAGTTAAACCAGCCAATACTGCACCTAATTTTCCAATATGGTATGGGCAGAATGCAAACACAACAATAAAGAATGCATTAAGAGATACAACCCAAAACACATGTTCTAAAAACACCATAGATCCATCAAGACCAAGTAATCTAGCCCAGGTCAACTCTTCAGCCCCTGCACGATCCCATTCCATAGGATTCCAGTTTGCTTCATCACCAACTAGTGCATCATCTGCGGGTTCACCATTCGGTTCCTCCCTAGCCCCACCATCATCACCAGCACCTTCATTAACATGATCATTATTGTTATCTTGCAAAGGAATATCCTCAGCTGGAGGAGCTGCTAAAACTTCTCTTTCCATCCAATCTGGACCACCACCGTGCATGATCTGTTCCCTCAGCCAAACTAATCCAATGAAAGAAAACAGTGTACATGTTACAACAAAACATCCAGAGAACACATCCTTAGCAAGACTTTCTGCAGACACAATATCAAATGGTAGTGATATCACTGGATCCAATGAACCAGAGAATAGGCAGCGATACGTCCTGCAAGCAGTTAGAGGCACGATCCCGAGCCAGGCGAGTGCAACCAAAGTATAATGCAACCAATCTTTAACAGCAGATGCAACCGAAGTCACTAAACCGCCAACCACATCACGAATAGGCAATCTTCGAGGCATATCCGGAGAGTATATCGGCATAAAAGAGAATCTGTGTCCACACAACTCGCATATTTCTTTTCGTGAATACCTCATCCATTGTACGAGACATTCTTGGTGAATCCATTTTATAGAACCAGTGCATATGCAAGGATGAAACAAGGGTCGGTCAGAGGTAGCCTCTGATCTACAGAATCTACAGAAGTCCGCACCGGACGAGTCCGAGTCCATCATTGTTCTCAATCCAGTTTGTCAGCTTGATTATGCGATCTGCGAAAGTTGACGTATTGTATTAATTGCGATAATTATTGCATAAATACAACGTGCAACTAACAGACATTCCATGAACACTGACCGTAATATGTATTTTAAGCACTTTAAAAGTAACAAGTCGAGAATTTTTTACGAGAAAACGAAGATTTTACTCCAATATATAGTAACCATTTGTTTGTTAAATATAAAGTATATACTATATACTCTGTGTTAACCCCACAGAAAAGTGCAGTGTGACCAGCCCTACCTGCTGATTAGGGCTGCCATTAAAAAAAAAAGGTTTCCGTGTTTCCGATGTCAGATTGCTGTGCTTTAGTAAGGTCGAAGTTAAAAAATTGCCGTGACTCATACAAATGTAATGAAAATGTAGACCTTTGTACCTAAGCTAAAAAATCAGGGTTCCTTACATAATTCATCAAAATATATCAGATTAACAACCTTTACATGAACAACTTTAGCTAAAATTATCACCATAATATAACTTTCTGATACTAATAATACCTATTTTTTCTACTTTTATTTTCTATAAAACATAGATCTGGATACGGCAACGATTGTTCTGCTGTATACCGTGTTTTTTTGCTAATGGCCCCCAAATACTGCATTATACGGCAATTGCCGTATAAATGGCAACTATTCTGCTGATAATTTTAAACTCTGACAATAAAATTAAAGCCACTTGGGACGTGATTACTCGTACGACTGGCAGATCTAAGCCCGCTAGTGAACCTATCCAATTGTTAATCAATAATGCTACAGTGAGTTCCAATGAAGATGTTGCAAATTCATTTGAAAGTTATTTTTCTAAAATCCCTGAAAAGGTCACATCTTCTTTAAAATCCTCTACTTCAGATGCAATAATTTCTTTAAAAAGTCATACTCCTCACTGTGATCACCAATTTAAATTTTCATATGTAGATGCGAATGAAATAATTAAAATATTTAAAACTATAAATCTTAAAAAAACTGGTGATTTTTGGGGCATGTCTGTTAAATTACTTAATACAATAATAACAAACATTGCACCACAATTGTCTCTTATATTCAATAAATGCGTAGATACTGGAATATTCCCAGATCTTATGAAAATTAGTAAAATAATACCTCTTTTTAAAGATGGTGAAAAAAATGACCCTGGCAATTAAAGACCTATTTCTATATTGCCATGTATGAGTAAAATCTTTGAGAAACTTATTTTAAGTCAACTTTTGACTCATTTTAACGCAAATAATATTTTCCATAATGAACAGTATGGTTTTACTAAAGGCAGATCTACAGCCGATGCGGGGATTGCGCTTCTTAGACATATTTATGACGCTTGGGAAAAATCACAGAATGCAATTGGAGTTTTCTGTGATTGGTCTAAAGCTTTTGATTGTGTGAAACATGAAACTCTTTTGCTTAAATTTGCTCATTACGGTGTTCGTGGTATTGCTCTCGATCTACTTGCTTCTTATCTTACTGATAGAGTTCAGAAGGTCGCAGTAAATAACGTCAACTCTTCTGGTTCTCCTCTTAGAATGGGTGTTCCGCAAGGATCTATCCTAGGTCCATTTTTGTTTTTAGTTTATATTAATGATCTCCCGTTTTATGCCGATAAATTGTGTGATATTGTACTCTTTGCGGATGATACCTCCTTAATTTTTAAAGTTGATAGAAAGTCAAATAATTACGACGAAGTAAACAGTGCATTATCGCATATGCTTCACTGGTTTAACATTAATAATCTGGCTTTAAATGCCAAGAAGACAAAATATATGCAGTTTTTATTACCTAATGTAAAAAGACAGAATTTGAATTTGTATCTCAATAACGACACATTAAATACGGTAGATTCCACGGTCTTCTTGGGATTGACATTGGATTCGGGTCTGCAATGGGGTCCCCATCTCTCGTCTCTTGCGAGTAGACTGAGCTCAGCTGTTTTCGCTGTTAGAAAAGTCAAGCAGCTAACGGATATTGATACTGCCAGACTTGTTTACTTCAGTTATTTCCATAGCATTTTATCTTATGGTATTTTGTTGTGGGGTAATGCAGCGGACATTAAATCGATTTTTATTCTACAAAAAAGGGCCATTCGGGCTATTTATAACATAAGCGCTCGTGATACTCTCCGCGGACTTTTTAAAGAAATAGGAATTCTTACGGTTGCTTCGCAATATATATATTGTAACATTATGTTTGTTCGGCAAAATATTAATTGCGTTTCAAAGCACAGCGACAAACACAGTATAAATACAAGAAATAAGGATAAACTTGTAACACCCAGTTTTCGCCTACAAAAGGTAAACAGATCGTTTATGGGGCAAGGTGTACGCATGTATAATAAAATTCCACAGTCCATATTGAACTTGCCTTTGAGGCAATTTAAATCAAAAATTAAAAGTACGTTGTTGAATAAAGCTTATTACACTATAGCGGAATACCTGGTGGATGTAAATGTGTGGGATTAGCGACTGGTTGTGTCTCACGTAGGATAAATAGATAAATTGTAATACAATATTGTTACCAAATATTTTTTTGAAAAGAGCAACTGTTGAGTTTCTCGCCGGTTCTTCTCAGCAGAACAGCTTTCCGAGCCGGTGGTAGTTTACTCACAGACTTACAGACTGACTTTTAATTTTGATAATGTAAAAATGACGATTCAAAAGAGCTTGTAAAAGTCTATTTGAATAAAGAATATTTTGATTTGATTTGATTTGATAGAAAATCTTGGAAGAATAAAAGCATGGAAGCCAGGCTAAAATAACAACCGAGTTATCTATAGTTTACTCATTTAGTTCAGTTAGCATGTCATAAGGTGTGAGTGAAACAAAACATGGCTGTTTGTTTTTATTATTTTGGAATGTGTCACAAGGCAAAAAATAAATAGTCACCTTTGGTCGTCTTATAATGCTAACAAATACAAAAGTTCTATCTAAGACCTTAAAAACTTTAAGTCGGCTATCAACTTAATTTTTCATTATGTTTTTTTGATACATGTCTAGTGATGTAAAAATGATTTTTTTTCTTTTTTCAATATAATTAATTAAATAATATCATAGCCACTATCTAACTCCGTGTCTTTCAGAAATTCTTAGTTTTTTTGGAAAAAAATGGTTTGTCAATCTTCCTACGACATAATACAACTCATATGATGTACAGCCAGGTATTTTAATTTTAAATTAAATTAAATATATGTTTTTCATCGACATGGACACGACAATGTCGATAATAAACTCATCACTATCAAAAACTTAACTTGTGACAACCTGCATGACAACGAAACAGAATGGCGCTATATGTCTCTTTCCTACGCACTATTACCTCGTAAGAAAAAAAGATAAACATATGCATTTCATTTCTTATTTTAGCCCGGCTTCTATGAGTATCATTATTCTGAGGTCATTACCAAAAAGAAAAGATAAAGTCAAGTGTCATCTTGACAACTTGAGGCTGTATAGACTATAGTCCTTTGCCTTTCCCTATTGGGGATAAATTTTAAAAACAACAACTTGACAACTTGATTTGTCAAGTGACAGCTGACAAGTGACATTTTAAAACTCGTCTCCAAAAATGGGTTTACGTGGTTGTTTATGTAGATAATATTAATTTTATTTTTCTATTTTATCAGAGTGAGTATAACTTAATTTGTTTCATCTTACGTTATATGAAATGAAGAACAAACAATTGCTCCCATATATTATTCATTTAGTCACTATATTAGTATAATTTGTACATATTTAAGAATTATATTTATTATTAACGTTTTCTAATTAAATTAATAAACATAACTAAATTGCTAAGTTAAAAAGATTTACTATATTTACTCAACATAATAATAAGTATTTAAATATATTTTACAAGATTTTGATTACGATTTATTTATTATAATTACAGATGAAAAAGGCAAATTAAATAAAAACTAACCCAAGTTATACACTAAAATGAATTTATCAAAGGAAACTATTATTAAAATTGACGAACCCTCAAAAAGACCACTTAATAATGGACAAAATGTGAAATCTGATATTAATATATTGTGCTTGGATATTACTTCTTACAGTCCACTACTACAATTTGCGTGTTGTTCGACATTTGTTTTTATTTGCTATTTAGCATATGGATATTTCCTAGAATTAATATTTTCTGGGCCTGAAGTCAAACCAGTGAGCCTTTATATAACTTTAGTTCAATTTTTAATAACAATGACATTGAGTTACATTGAATCACTTATAAGAAACCCAATAAAAAGAAAGTAAGCACAGAAAAATACATTTTTATTATTCATATTTAGTTGTTATAATTTCATGATAAACTAAACTTTGGAGTTATCAAAAGTAGTATTTATATAATATATTTTGTATTACAGAGTACCTATTAAAACTTATGCATTATTGGCTGCCTTAACATTAGGTACTATGTCATTATCAAACTTAGCCCTAAGTTATTTAAACTACCCAACTCAACTGATATTCAAGAGTTGTAAATTGATACCAGTGATGATTGGCAGTATTATTATTTTGGGAAAAAGATATGGTTTCCTTGATTATATAGCAGCAATTATTATGTGTATTGGGTTGACTATGTTCACTTTAGGTAAGATAGCATTGAGTTTTCATATTATATACTGCATATATTTTTTATTATTATACATATATTCATTTTTTTATGGTTAGTCCATGTCTGATAAAGGTATGAAGATTGTATTATTGTATTAGTAGTATATATTCTATAATAAACACAAAAAATGTATGATAACATACTTTTTTACAGCTGATTCAAATACATCACCCAATTTTGATATAATAGGTGTAATAGTTATATCTCTAGCATTGCTATGTGATGCAATAATAGGCAATGTACAAGAGAAGGCAATGAAACAATTCCAAGCAAGTAACAATGAAGTGGTCTTCTATTCATATGCAATAGCCTGCGTTTACTTGATTGTGATCACTAGTTTCAGTGGAATACTTACAGACGGTTTCAGCTATTGTGCTCAGGTATTTTAATATGCATATGCAAATTTGTATATTTTGCAAATATTTTAAATTAAATGTAAGGTAATTGTAAGATGTTTATGTTACAATGTTTTATGTAGGTTGGATGATTTGAATTTAATTTTAGCTATTTTCTAGTATTAAAAGCTTCTAAGTTGGAAGCTCAACATTAACTTATGTTGTAGTATATTTATTTTATGTCATTTTATCTATTTAGAGCACTGCTCTAAGAAAGACTTATTGTTATCTTAATAATTATTATGTATTTTCATTATATACTACTACTACTCAGCTCTTTTTAATTTCCCACTGCTGGGAAGGGGCCTCCCTTTAATACAAGGGAATTATGCCATAGTCTACCACCCTGGCCAAGTGCCGGTTGGCAGTCTTCACATGTCTTTCGAAAATTAATAATAAAAAATACTGGGTTCAGCTATGCAAGTCTCACAGTGTTTTTTCTCTTCACTGTAAGATAAGAGGCAAAATTATATTAAAAACAAAAATATCAGGGGTGATTGAATACGAACCTGCATCATTCGCTCAGAGAGCAAGAGTTTTACCACTGGACTACCACTGTCACTTTTTGTATTATAAATTAATTATGAATTATAATTTTTTTTATCCCTTTTTTAGGACCCAACAACAATGTATTCAAACATCTTCCTATTAAGTGTTAGTGGGTACATGGGCTTACAAGCGGTGCTCACGCTAGTGCGAATATGTGGTGCCACTGTCGCAGTCACCGTCACAACTATGAGGAAAGCGCTATCTATTATTATATCGTTCTTGTTGTTCAGCAAGCCTTTTGTTTTTCAGTAAGTATTCTATTTATTTTAACAACTAATATATTTTGTACTGTTTGTCCTGGGTTCAAGTCCCGGGTGGGGCCAATTCCATAACCTATACATTATTAAGATTTTATACCGAAATTCTTTGTAAAATTGGAGATTTCAACTCTGTGTTACTGCCACCAATCTCCTTTGTGTCTTCTTCTTTAAATGTGAGATTGGCGAAGGAATCTGTGCTTAACTGACACGCTTTCAAGCCTTTAACAAGAGAATTTAATTGAAAAATGGAGTTGAGAAATTTTCAGTGTTCACCCTCTTTCAGAAGCAAAGTCCGTTAAGACATCAACTTGTTTCATGACTTGTTTTCCTTTAGTTAACTAACTGTAATGTATGTATGTAATGGAAATTTAATATTTTTTCAGATATGCTTGGTCGGGTATGTTGGTAGCATTGGCGATCTATCTCAACCACTACAGCAAGAAGAATCCTCAGTATGTTCCTTGGCCAATTTTACAATGTTGGCAGCACCTACAATCGTTTTACCAGTCCGAATACAGATATCTTAGGATAAAAAGCAAAATGTATGCAGATACTGTATAAAATGAATATGTATAATTTTATACATACAATAAGTATCCAGTTGTAAATCAAAAGCGTTGGACATTTTGTAAATATTTTTAATATTTTACTGTTCAGCACAATAGTTCAATTCTCCTTATACTCTATATTATTAATAATAATTATGTAGTGAAATCATCATTTACAAACTAAGAACCAGTTTAATATTTAGAGTTTTTTTTTATATTGTGGTGACTGCCTAGCTCCAGTAGCGGCTCTGGGGGTCTAGACTTAATAAAAATACTCAGCTAGTGTAAAAGGAGACTGTATTTCTCTGGTAAGATAGACACATGTGTGCTCGAGGAGAGGTGGCGAGCGAGTCCCTCTGGCGGAGTGCGGCGCGGCGCTCGCGGCTGGAGTTGCCAAACCGGTTTGATACCGCGCTCGTCGCCGCGCCTTGATGTGACGTAGGAACATATTGACTAAAGACAAAACTTTAATTATAAAGTAACACAGTACTCAATATGACATTATTATTTAGTTATATTTTAATAAAAAATGGTATTTCATATCCAATATATAATTATAATAAAAATAAGATAATAATGACAGCGGTACAGATTTATTATTTTGTTTTGAATGCATTTTATCTTTAAGACAATATTTTTATTTCTTCTTATATGAATCTAACTCAAATATAATTTATTTCATTGTTGTACCTTTTACAAGTGAATTACTTTTATTGTAAATCCACTTTAAAATTACTTTTTATTGAAATGATATGACTAATGACTTTTCTTAAAACCAAACTAACATTTTTGTATTTAAATAGTATTAGTGTAGAGCTTTATAGTAATTTTTTACCTTAATAATGCCTTAGAAGAAAAGAAATTAAAATGGAATCATATTTTATTGATGCTCAAAAAAACCTCTAAGTAAACTATATTAATTGTTAATTTATTTGGCCATAGTGAGGTCTTTTAGTATTTAATTTTTGAAAACTAAAAAAAAACTTGTGGTTTTCCATTAATACTTTTAATTACCTGGTTTACCATTAATACTTTTAATTAAAGAAATTAATATAATTTCATAATTAGATAATTTGTTTCTTTTTTAAAGTCCTTTATTATAAGAATTGGTGCCACTGACCAATAACTATGACCTGCGTTGTGATTCCATATCGAGACGATCAATTTACTATTGCATACATTTATTAAATTGTAATGTTTTGACAACACGTACAGTTCGTACCACGAAAGAGACTTGAAATTAATTATACATAACTCTTACTGATACGACTTAAGGCGCAGATAAACGACTTTTAATGATTTTATATTGAACATCACGTCTAAACTTCTAGTCTTATTTCTTTGAAAAAAATATATGTTATACTAGACAATTTTATTCATAATTTGATATGTGAAAATGTGAAATTATATTTTAATAACATAGTGTAATTAATTTGTAAAGTAATGTCTAACGCGGACAAAAAAACGATAATCACGCAAAAGCTATGGGGCGTATTTACATGAAACTTTAATCATATAAAAGACAATTTAATGACCCATATTTTAGTATACGGTTTTTATTTGTATTGTGTTTGATAAATCAAGGTGGGTTGTTTTTTCGAATAATCTTGGTGGGCGTTGAAGCGCGACGCAATCTCCTCCCATACGCTCAAGGTCGCGGGTAGTTAATGTCGCCTTAAGTGCGAAAATCCCCCGCTACTGACTCTCGTCAAGTCTCATCTTTCGTGGCACGTATTATAGTGAGCAGTGACCCTACTTGCTGTTCCAGTGGTAGCGGGTTTGAGTCCCGCTGGGTGCATTCATTTGTATGATGAGCAAGAATATTTATACTCCACCATGGGTGTTTATATTTATTTAAAGTTATAATATGTGTAGTGTATCTAGGCTTGCCAGATGGCCTAGTAATTCGGGATTGTCCCGGAATTTTGCGTCTTGTCCCGTGTCCAGTAATTAGACCATATTGTCCCGGATTCCGAAAACCTACTAATTTTGTAACAAAATAAACTAACAACGAATAACACGTCACACGGCTAAAGCCTTTGAAAATAAAAAACCAAGATATTTTTACTATGATCTCGACCCGACACCGTTGTCCTAGAATTGTCCCGGATTTGATAAGTTATTCTATCTGGCAACCCTAAGTGTATCAGATATCCATAACACGAGCTTGTAGGATACTATGGAAATTGATTGTACTGAGTTAATGTCGCAGCATAATGTGTATATCACAGAGCATAAAAGTATCTAGAAAATTTGTTATCATGAAAAATGTGGGCGTTTTGTTCAATAATTCATACCAAGTCTACTTTTAAAAATCGTAACTGTTATCGAGCACAGTGCGCTTATTTTATAATAACATTTTAATATTTGATTTTTTAAATACTAAAAAAACTATTTTTTTTAATTTTAATGTTTGACTATCATTACAGCGTATTTTTTAAGTTTTTTAAACTATATTTTATATTTTTTAGTATGATCTGCTCTAAAAGAGTTTTTTTTAGTTTTTTGTAAATAAAATATAAATATATATGTAGACAGTGGTAGCCCAGCGGTAACGCGTCGCTCGGACAACCGAGTGATGCGGGTTCAAATCCGTGTCTCGCACCTCTGATATTTTCATGTGCGAATCATTTATATCATGATTACCACTTGTCTTACGGTGAAGTCAAAAACATCGCGAGGAAACCTGCATGTCTGAGAAAACCTAGCAAGTTTTCGAAAGACATGTGAAGTCCGCCAACACGCACTAGGCCAGCGCGGTGGACTATGGCCTGATCCCCCTCGTACTGAGGGAGGCCCGTGCCCAGCAGTGGGACGTTAAAAAAGGGCTGATGATGATGATGATGAAATAAAATATAGTATTGATGAGTGAACTAAGTTCGTGACGTTTTGAAGTGGGTCACTGTACATAGATAGACACGGGTGAAGCGAATACAAGCGTGTTATAAAAACACGTACGCACAATCGCTAATTTTATTAAAACTAATACTGATATGTAAACTATTATTGTCATTAATTCAGATAACATCTATTAGGAAAATGTTATCGCCGCCATCATCTATCGAGGACATTGACTTCAATTGTCGCAACAAAGACAGTATACCAACAAACCAACTTTATAATTATCACAAAATTAGTAAATTCATGTAGCAATATAAGAATTTTTGTCTCTCTGTCTGATAGTTAGAAGTCTACTTCTACAACGAAATGTAGTAGGATTGGATATTATGTATGATTTTTTTTATTTTACGCAAGGCATGATAAATAAAAAAAAACATTATAAATAAAAAAAAAACAATATAAATAAAACTATTTTTATATCAATGACATTTATTTCATTGTATGTACAAAATCTTATAAATCTAACAGTTTCATACAAAAGTGTCCAAATTTAAAGTGTTCGATTACTTGGAATGTTATAAGACACTATTTTTCATTTATACAATAATTTCTAGGATGAAAATGATTAAGTGATTAAAGCATATCTTCAAAACTTCGAGCAATTAGCTACCATATTTGTGGCGAGATTTTTCATCAGTCGAACAATAATCGAATATATTTTAATTTATACAATATTTATATTATGATAATGTCCGGGTATTGGTCAAATTAACATTACACAGGTCACAATTTCTAACTAATCTACAAATTAAATATGCCCCACTTAATACTATCGCTCGCTCGAAATGTACAATAACTCTTTGGTATATGGTCCTAAAGCTATATTTATTTTTAAAAGGAATTTGGCCCCTTTGCAAGTAAGATGAATTTAAAAGTATAGAATTTTAAATTATCTATGGTTTTGAGGTTTTTTTTAAAAAAAGATTGTCTATTTACGCAAAGGAGCCCAAATAATTTCAGTCGAGGTAAATATGCGGTATTAATTTTGTATATTTTTCAGTGTGTCAAAGTGGGCCTCCAAATATTTAGTTATAATTTTAAGAATGATGCACGAGTTATATGGTAATTATCTAGGAATCTCGGTATGATTGTAATAAAAATTGAGAATAAATTATAATTGGAATTTGAGTAATCTCGAGTAAATTAAATAAATATTAGTCGACCCTCAAGTAATAATCAATTTAAAACAATTTATTAGAAAAAACTTATTGATACTTTAATATAATAATTATTTTGTGTGTATTTCTTATAATTGAACATTTTGCAATCAACGAACCATTCTAAAAAGGGCCGACCAGTTCCTAGCACAATGGAAAAATCAACTATTACATCTATTATATCTGTGATTAAAAAATATCACATCAATTTAGAATATGAAAATACTGTCATTAATTTCAATTTTCAAACATTATTGCTTATTATAGTGAACTTTTTATTGCAAATGATCCTAGACGTGCCTAAACTACCGCTATAAATAAAATATTGTATGAAGGCTCTGAATGTTTTGGACAAAGCAACACTTGTGTATTAGATGTTCTAGAGATTAAAGATAAATTTTATTTATGTAATACAATTAAGATTGTCTCTTTAAAAGTAATGATTAAGAATGTTGTAGTCAACAATACAACTTCACATATTGAAACACAGTATAAAATTGTAATATTTTTACCCAAATCTATAATAAAAAAAACCTTTATGATAAATCTTAATCAAAATATTATTACTTTTTAATTAAAAAAAAACCGATTAAGCACGAAATGATTAAAGACGTACTTAAAAAAATAATAAAAAAAACCTTTATGATAAATCTTAATCAAAATATTATTACTTTTTATTTAAAAAAAACCGATTAAGCACGAAATGATTAAAAATGTACTAAAAAATTATATAATTAGGTACTAATCAAATGGACATCTCAACACAAAGATCAATTTGCAACAAAACATCTATGAGCCTTCATAATTCCCTTAAAAATTATTTTCCTGTGGACTTAATTACGTGTGATTGCATTCCAACTATTCCACTGATATACAAAAACTCTACATACAAAATTAGCGTCTTCAAAATGTTCTACAAGCATTTATCTCTTTTGTTAATTACCTTTCTAACGACAAAATTAAGAAGACAAATTGCTTCATTTAAAAAAGTACTTTCTGTAGTGTGCGTAAGATCGAATTTGTATTGGCTATTAAACTATCGATTTTTGAATTTTCTTTTGGTTTGACATAAGTGACATGTCGACGCCATTTTAAAGAGATTTTTGCTAGAAATGTGTATCTGTTTTTATATATCAATGGTATTCCCATTCTTTTCCATAACTACAAAAGAAAATGATAAGCCGATGAATAAAACGACAAGCTCACACTTTCCTGTATAGTTTTAGTAACGCTTTGAGTATAAAAATACTAAAATTAGAAAATATGAGCGTGCGCAGAGTTAGATATCAGATTTTGCATGTCTAGTTAACGTTTTAATATTCCAAATGATAATTATTTAATTACATGATACATTTATAGTTTTTACGGGGATTAATTTTGATTTTTGGTTACTAATATTCCAAATGCTTTACAGCAATCAATCACAGGATAGTCTTCCTTGATCACAAGTTTGATTTAAAATGCCAAATATTCGCGTAAATTAAAAAAAAATTAAATATATGATTGCTTTTTGCAGAAAAATTTATATTGTAGGATATAATTTCATTTGATTATTATAGTTTGGTTATCAAGGCCATGTGTTCAACATACTGAAGATAATCTAAAATTATTTGCCAAATATAAATATTTTAATGTTAAATCTATCTCATTTTACGCAACAACATTTAGCGATAAATAGATAATAAGTTAGGACAGTTAGTTATTAATGACGTTAATTCCAGAACCGTATCAGAAATCTAAGGGACCTCAAGAATATTTGAACAATCCCTATTTGTTTTTACTATCGCAAATATACGGAACCACAAATATGTATCATTAATTTCATAAAAAAATAGAAATATATTGATTTGTAACTGAACTAAAGCAAAGCTCCTTAGTCCGGCTTTATATGTTGATTTATTAAAACTAAAAGCATCATACAAAACACAACAAAATCTGATATCTAACAACATTCTCACCACTTAAGGCGGCCTGTGGACGATTTGACTTCACACGTTCATTCCTAAGGACCCTACACTCACAATATCCGCTCCAGAAATAGTCCCAGCACTTGCAAATCAAACAAAAACTATTATTTAACGCACTGCGCGTCTGTTTCACTATCACAGCACTAATCTTGCACTTCTCTATACGGTATTTCACTGGTCACTGTGAAGGACTCGAAGTAATGGTTAAGGAATTCGAAGGTTGGCCGTTTTTCGGGTATTGCGTCCCAACACTGAAGCATTAGCCTATATATATCGTCTGGTAGATAATGCCCTACAGGTTTGGGCATTCTGTATCCTCTTTCTACTTGTTCTATCACTTCTTTGCCGTGTAATCCTGGATATGGTATTTGTCCATATGTGAATAGCTCCATGAGTAATATCCCATAAGACCATACGTCGCTTTTGATTGAGAATCGACCATATATAATGGCCTCTGGCGCTGTCCACTTTACAGGGAATCTGGAGCCTTGTTTTGGACAGTATTCATTATCTTCTATAACTCTTGCTAGTCCAAAATCGCATATTTTGGCGACATTATTCTCTCCTATAAGTACGTTACGCGCGGCCAAATCTCTGTGGATTAGAAGTTTGGATTCGAGATACTCCATTCCTGATGCGATTTGAGCCGCAATATAGATTAGATCTTCGAAATGTAGGGCTTTCCCTTCGCCGTTCCTTAAGAATTCTAATAAGGAACCTTTACACATGTATTCTTGTACGATGTAGACTGGTTCCTGAGTGGAACAGACGGCGTAGAGTGCTACAAGACGTTTGTGGCGGAATTTCTTCATGATGGCTGCCTCTTGGAGGAAGGCCTGTTTGGACATTGTGCCTTCCCTCAATGTTTTTACGGCGACCTGGAATATATTTAAAAAAAACTTGTAATAAACTTTGACGAAACTCTAAAAATTAGGAACAGGAATCGGTAAGAAAATGCTCAAGTATTTTAAAATATCTGTTCATTATTTGCTTAACCAGGTTTTTAGATAAATTAATAATTAAGACATTCTTGAAAATATCAAAATTGAAACATTGAAAAGTAAAATTAATTAAATATTTTGTTACTATTTTCTCTTGGACAAAATTAAAGTGGCAATGAACAAAGTAAAAAAAAAAGCTTCTAACAGCTACCCCGATAACCCAATTATTGCAGATCTAGCCTTAACTTTTCACGAGAAAACTAATAATTTCCCTAAATTCATTTCCCTAACCCCCTATTCCTTAAACTTACCTCAATATTATTACACCATTTGCCATAATAGACTTCGCCAAAGTTCCCTTGACCCAGCTTCTTTATCAGTTGTATCTGACTTCTAGGTATCTCCCACTTATCTCGTAGTTCCGGGCCTAAGTCCCACATCTGGGGCTCGGGCTTCGGGCAGGGCCTGGCTAGTACGTGGCAAAGGCCTAATGCGTTCTCTGTAATATGTGAACGCATTTCATTCGGATTATGAATTGGTTTTAGTTAGTTTGACTATTGGAAAGTTATTGTTTATGTACAAGAGTAGAAGAGATGTTATAAAGATATAGTATTAAATGTATAAATTATTTTCATTGTTATTAAGGGAACAGGCGTTTTAAATTGAGTAAGTATATATAATATTTTTGATCTCTGAGAAAACACCATTAAAATACACCATTTTAATGGTTTTTTCTCATACTAATACATATATTACCAATTAAGTTTTTACATAAATTGAGATCGTTTTTTAGATAATAAAAATTGCTTTCCTTAAAATACAATTTTCACTTATTAAAAACCCTTTACCCTTTGCCCTTATTATAAAGATAAGATTTACGCTAAATAAAGTAGAAATCGTAGCTATACATATATACCTAAATACATATAAAATAAAATAATTTAAAGTAAAACTCACTCGTATACGACATGACTAGTGCCGGTAGACTCGGGAACGTTTGATTCGTGGCGATATAAAAGCCGCCATTATCTAGCGGTTTTATTTTGTAATGTTTTACATGGTACCCTCTACCCTCTTCCCAATCCTTGACACTGAGGCTGAAACCATGGGGATTATGCTCTGCCGGTCTAACTAAGAAGGTTCCTCTAGGATTGATTTCCGCTAACAGTAATTTGTCAGCTTCTTTTCTTGATACGTGAGGGAAGAACCAGCTGTAATGATTAATGGTTTATAGTTAATCGGTTCGATGTTCGATATATTGAGAAAGTTATCATTTTGATGTAGAAATTGAGATTAAAACTGACGTTTTAAATTATTTATTTCAAAAGTACCTATTGTTTTTATAAAATACTCACTAACTAGATTCAGCGCGGGTTCTGCTATATAAAAACTTGATAAAATATATACTAAAACCTTCCTCGAGAACAACTCTATCCATTGGTGAAAATAGCATTAAAATCAGTGCGGTAGTTTTCGAGTTTATCACGAACAGACAGACGCGGCGGAGGACTTTGAGGACGCCGCTTGCCCCACTACTCCGCGAGAAGGAAACATACATCACTGAACACGCAGTGCATATACAAATCATTGTTTCTTGAAACTTTAATAACTTTTTATTAAATGAAGATATCGCAATCATTTTTTTTTTTGATAAGGGCCAAGTGCTAAGAAATAAAACTTAGAAAGTTTCATTGAAATCTATTCAGTAGTTTTTCCGTGATGCGCGCACAACTGCAGACCTCTATCATTTTATTTATAAAGATATGTAGTTATGTATTTATTTTAAGCATAGACTAAAAATAATAAGTGGGTAGACCGGTTTTTTTCGTCTAATACTACAAATACAAATATATATAAAAAACGAAAATAACTGGCTTGCTTTCTATGAGAGAGAGAAAGAGACAGACAGAGAAACACGCGCACGCCGCACGGCTTACAACTATAGCAAAAAGTGTCGTTACAACTTTTGGTCTTAATTTTTTCCGTCTAGCCCCCTTTCGCAACGCGCGATAAGGAACTTCGTTCCAAAACCAGTATAAAAACAGCCACTTACTCTTCACATTCCACGGAACTCTCCTCTGCCACAAAGTTGGCTGGCACCAATCCCTCTCTCCGCGTAGTTAGGTGGAGGACTCTCCACCAATCAGTCTCCGCATCGCTTAGAACCTCCATACGATCTCCTTTCCGAAACGATATATCGGACTCGGCCCTCGCGGTATATGCGCATAGTGCTTTCACTACACGCCGACCTCCGTTTGTTATACCTATACAATAAATGGAAAAAGTTTTTAAGATACAAATTAAAATAAAATAAAATAAGCCTTTATTACTCCATAAATAACATAAAACAAAATTATTTTCGGCAAACATCATTCCTCTATTGCAGTTTGTCTCCCGACATAGGCCTCCTCTAAAGAATTCCATTTTCCCCTATCCTTAGCTAGATACAAATTACAATATTTTATTATATATATAATTAAATTTTCTTCAATGATAATTCAAAATAATATTGCTACCTAAATGGTTCATTATAATAAAGTTGACATTTTTGATCAATTCAATTGATTATAATTGATTGATCAGTTGCTACTAAAATACAATAACATCATAAAAAACAATTATATATGATTGGCAGACAGGAAATGTTTTTGTACTTGAAGTCAAATCTCAATGAGCATTTGATGTATAAAAGCTAAATTACAATCACGACTATTAATTATACTTATGTTAGTTAAGTAGGCTGTAGGAGTTTCTTGCCCTAATTGCTGGAATGTGCGACAACAGATCCTGGGTTCGAGTCCAGGATTTGACCAAAAATAACTCTTCTTTCACGAAATATTCAACATCACATTAAGCTTAAAATCGTACGCCTTATCTTTAGTCGTACGTGACGAGTTGTCTTTACATTGGGATTTAACGCTCACTTAGCTTCAGTGAGATTGGTCACCGTAACTAAAATCAGCACATTACTTACAATTTTAAATACGAGGAAATATTAAATATTATGTTGACACATTATTATACACAGCGCTATCTAGCTACTAAGGAAGCTTGTGTTACGGATACCAGATAGTTGATATACTACATAAGTTTAAATACACACATATTATAAATATAAACACCCATGACTGGAGTACAAACATCCGAGTTTAATAAATGAATGCCCCCAGCGGGACTCGAACCCGCGAGCGCTGGCGCAAGAAAGTAGGGTAACAAACTACTACAAACTGCGCCAAACGTGTCGTCAAATGTATGTTATCAATGAGCAGAGTCGACTACCCTTTTCTAACGCCGTAAATATGTATCGCCAAATCGAGTAAATTCAACGACTGGAAGGCTGTTCTAATAAATTAACCGTATTTGTGGAATACCTATGTGAATATTTTAAAGCAAATTAAGCCTTCAAGTTACGCATTTGTATATTCATAAAGTAATGTCGCCAGACAAGGGCGAGGGAGGCGTCACACTTTGGCACGTAGCCAATTTGCGATTAAGTTTACGAAAGCCCTAACTTTATATTTGTAGGAGGGAAATGGTTATTTCTCAAGGATACATCAAGTTCTCAACGTTCAAATGGAATATGGAGTGCCTTCTGACTTATATTTTCAACTAGCGACTCAGCTTTCGCCGGTATTTTTGAGCGAAAACCTATTTTTTTTTAAATAAAAATAGCCTTAGTTTGATCTTATAACATCAGCTGTCTGCTAGAGAAAGTTCCGATAAAACCGGTCGAGCCGGTTTAGAACTAGCCTTAGCCGGATCAAACAGACAAACAAACTTTTATAAATTATGTTTTTCATATGTGTTTGATTAAAAGTTATTAGTTTTAAATTATAAACAAACACATTTTTTATCAGTATTATATAATTATAGAGTAATGGATACTTGTTTATCTTTTATTATTTTTTGAGACAGCAATTTTGGTTCATGAGAATAGATTAGCCGAATGATTCATTTTATCTCAGCACATGTATTCATATATGGATATAATATGTTTGTAACTTTTGCTAACATCGTAAATAACGTTAATCAAAAAATAATTAACTAGCGACTCACCCTCGCTTTGCTCGGGTTTAATATTACTTCTAGCCTATAGCTTTCCTCAATAAACGAGCTATCATGTTAAATGTGTTTCTTTATCAAAATTCAAATCGGATTAGCAGTCCCTGAGATTAACGCGTTCAAACAAACAACCTACACTTAATAATATTAGTAAAGATAATAAAAAGCTTAATAGAACAAAACTTACTTTGAGTTAGTTTAAAATAAGTTATTTTATGAGAATATGGCTCTAGTTTGATCTCTAGAAGATATTTATAAAAGCGATAGTAAATTTGGGTAGCGTTGTAATAAATTATCATCCCTGAACACCCTTTTCACGGCGGCTCTTACATGTTTAAACAAGGTTATTTATATTTATACTTTTCCTAAAATAAGATTGCCCAAAACGAAACTGGGGATATATCGGTAAAAAATTAATTTAGAGATAAAATAAGTTTGACTATAAATAAATATTTTTACATATATTGAAACATTTCAACTCTAGAAATTGTAGTTTAATAATCATTAACATTATTCCTCAAAATAATTTCTAAGACGGAAACTGTAAACGTTATATTCTAACATAGTTTAAAAGTAGGTGTTATAGTCGCAATATAGTGTTCTCATCAAAACAAATACGGTAATTAAATCTTACGACGGTTCTTATTTCCCACAGACTACTGCAAATATTTTAACGTCTAAAAAATTATTTATAGCAAAATTTTTATATTAGATATTACCTACATTTAAACCGGTTTACATTAATTTTCGCTACTTTCAAATCCATCAAAAATATTAAGTATAGTTTGGAGCTTATATCTAGAACCTTAATCAAAGTAACTTTCGAAATTATAAATTCTATGCATTGAAATTTGTGTGTTGATCGATAAAGATACATTGAACTACATAGTTCCATTGTACGTACATTTGTTACTTCACGCAGAAGCGGATGGACAGATTTTGATGTTTATTAAAGATTATATATAATATATAGACTATGTCCCGGATCAACAATTTGTGGTACAAATACTACTTAATTAACTACTACAAGTTACTAGTTCAATTACAATAATTGTAATAATTATAAAAGTGTATACTGACATCACTGCTGGGCACGGGCCTCCCTCAGTACGAGGGGGATCAGGCCATAGTCCACCGCGCTGGCCTAGTGCGAGTTGGCGGACTTCACATGTCTTTCAAAAACTTGCTAGGTTTTCTCAGACATGCAGGTTTCCTCACGATGTTTTTGACTTCACCGTAAGACAAGTGGTAATCATGATATAAATGATTCGCACATGAAAATATCAGAGGTGATACTGACATGCTCCAGGGTTGCGTGTGCGCACAATATCTGCAGGCCTGCGAGACACCGCTCGGTTGTTTGGCTCTCCTGTATACCGCGTCTCTAATGACGGACATGTTGTAAATCCGGCTTCGTTTTTCTTATATGCTGGATATACTGTAACAAAAAAATAGCAATTTTTCTTAAAAAGTACTTTAATTTCGGTAACGGTAATTTCGCTGTTACATTGAAAGGACACGACATCCCTAAATATTTGAAAACGACTGTGAAACCTGAGACTAAATTAGCAAGTAATGACTTTCCAAGAATACTGAGTAATACACAATTATTACGTACTTGAATAATTTGTATTTTATATATAAGTACATTACAAATAAGCTGTAAGCGATACAGCTCTGTACAATATACTTTAAAATAAAGGCAAATTTTAAAAATAAACTATAAAATAAGTAGTAAGTACACCGTAAAGAAACAATCTTTAACGGTTAGAGCAGTTAAAAAATACATTAGGTGTCAGGTTGAGTATCTGAACCATTTTTTAGAAAAAACTAAGAAGCCAGCGAGCTCTTTAGAATAAAACAGCATTACGTTAACTTTTATATTTTTTACCTCGCTTCGAGTGGGCTCGTATTTGAGAGCACGGTTAGTTATTTATTATTAAAAGGAATTATTCAGCACACTTTAAAATGTTAAGCTAACCTAATTTACAAAAATAAAAATTAGCATCGCTCGCGGCTATGCATAGCTTATTTTGGTATTCTCTTCACTTCTATGGATAGTCCATTGTACTGATGTTAGACTATAAATTTCTTCAATGAATATACTTTAAAATTTAAAAAGTAATCATTGAATCGGGCTTGTAAAGCCAGTTTCAAAAAACGTAGAAAATAACAAACAAAAAACAGCCACATATATTTCATATTAAATATACATAAGTATTCTAGCTATAATATTTATAATAAAAAATAAATAAAAGAGTGTTAATTGAGCGATATCAAAGAAAATTACAGAAAGGCTTCTTGATCACAGTTTATCAAGATTTATGCGTATTGCGTATGTGCAGATAAAATTGATTAAATGAAGTCTGCCTAATAGTCTAATGCATTTACGAGACAGGACGATATGTATATAGAATATTATATAAACTATACTTATATTTGTGCAATCAACGATCGGTACTTCAAAACGAAACCCATTTTATTTCCATTGTGCGGATCTGAAAACATTTCATCAAGAGATAGGTACCTATTGAATAAAAAGAGATCCTGTCTTTTGAAACGCAACTACAGTAAATGAGCGCGAAAAATAACAGGAAACTGGGGCACGTTGACAAGAGCGTTTATTGAGCCAAGCATATTGATATTGCTAAGGCTACTTACACTTGACCGGAGTTAAATGGGTCTTTGGCCGGCGTTCAACCTTATTATCACGACTTATGTGTAGCTTGACTAATGGCACTGATTGATACATGCATTTTGTGATATGAATATACTTTCTGTACCAATCGACTAACACACTAATTGGATGTAGCTATATTTATATAGCGATTGCCAATGGGCTATTATTACTTAGTGATGTTATAGATGTCGCCGATGGATTGTCGAATCCACTGTTTTACAAAACGAGTTGCTTTATTTTATAAAGCAGCTCCGCTATGTATAACAACTGATCGACGTTTAGCGCTTTGTTATAATTGGGACATTAATACGAAGATTATTGTTTTACATTTATCAAAGCAGTGGGTCGACGATTAGTAGTTATATAAATGTAAGAAATGATATGTATAATTGAAGATTTTAGGTGGCATATTATCCCGTCCGACATGGATAACTTTAGGATGAGAAGCGTAGTAAAGCTCTGCGTTCTCGTTAGGTCTATTTTTTTAATTAAAAATATCAAGCCTTTCTATCAAAATTTTTCATAGAATAAAATTCTAGCTAAAGCTGTTCCGTTGTTTTATTTATGACGGAGCTTATTATGTAAAATAACAAGCGGTTTTGTAAAACAGTTGATTCGGCAATCCTTCTGCGATATAACCATGATAACACAAATATCTACGAATGTCAATTGAATTAATTGCATTTGATTGAAGCAATAATTTGAAGTAATAGAACTGTTATGAAAATCTACAGTATAAAAAGCTAAGTGCCTAACAAGAATTAATACGTTGAGGAACAAAAGCAATAAGAAAAAGTGGGTAATTCTCACAGATTCTACGTTCTAAATTGGCTGAGACAAAAAGTAAAACTAAGGACATTACCAGCTCAAAAAGAAAAACCCATCACTATGAACAAATAAATGCAAACAGACACTAAGTAGCCAACTTTAAACATCGTGCGAAAAAATCTCAAGCATTGTTTTTAAAGAAAATTGTTTCCGCTCAGGCATTCTAGACTGGAGAATTTGCAGTGTTTAAATAACATGATGAAATGAACATGCATAAAAATAATATGAATTTTGTATTATATTAATTATATGCAAAGTAGCGTACATAAATAAATAAATACCTCATATATATTATGTAAAATATAGTAGTTCAATAGTAGTACAAAAGACATATTTTTAAGAAAAGTATAAATAGTAATATTTATGTAAAAGATGGAACGTTTTATATGTTACCAAGTATTAAATTAACAATAGACAGGCTACTTAGGTTTTGTGTTTACAGCGGCTTATATCGAGCCCACCGTAAAGATTGCCCGAAATGAGAGAGACAAGTAATGGTAAGTACCAAAGTGCAGGCAATGTAGGAGTATGAACCATTAACGAAACGAAAAGGCGAGTGCTATGGAAATTTTCTTCTAAGGCGCTGTTTTAAGTTTTCAAAATGCTGACACCACTCTATGACTAAATACAAACAAAAATGCGCTTTGGTGTTTTAAGTAATAAACATTTATATGAACAATGGTCTTTGTTATGATATTACGTGTATGGACTATGAGGCAATACATTTAGCGATTGCTTGCCGAAAGATAACAATAACATGTTAATAATCTTTAAGCAACTTTTAATTGCCATAAATAGCATTTTCATTTGATAAAATCAAATATCGCTACATCTTTACATAATGACAAATGTTCGTTGGTAAGCGCATCCATTGAGAAGATTTGGCTTATTTTTAAATCTATAATAGTGCAAATAAAGTTCATAGAAAGAAAACTTTTAGAAGTTGTCAGGAAAAATGACTAATTTGGGATAAACTGAAAGTTTTTTTCCGCATATTTATTTATTTATTTATAAGGGATGATACACAGCACGGAAAAAGTTGTTAGAAAAAGGTATGTACAATTATGAAGGCCAATTATGACCATACATCTTATTAAAATTAAATTAAGAACATAAAACAAACGTGCAAATAAAAAAAGGAAAAAAAACAAACAATATGATCAATACAATATATACATACATAAAAAAGAAATTTAACAGAAAAACGTCTGTCTGATCTGCTGATCAATAATAATCATGCAAAGTAGAATTATTACTTATCAGCGCACGTAAGTTCTTGCGGTACGCGGGGGGTGAAGGTACACAAACATTGAACTCACCTAAGGGTCTGTCGGGGTCGTGACGGCGGCTACAGCACTTGTTACCCATGGCGCGGCCCGCCCGCTACGCCGCGCCAAGCCGCTTCTGAAAAGAAAGATATATTATAAATAAAATTATTTGTTTTTTAATGTGTTACTATCGATATCTTTTAATTTCGTTCGTGATCATCGGAGCTTGCTATTTATATTTCGAATATTACATACTGAGAATGCCAGCTTTTTGCAATTTTTGTTACTAATAATAGCCTATAGTAAACTAGTTTATTTTAATTTTTTTCTATGTAATAGAAGAAAAAAAACATACACGTACAAAATTTTGAATTAATAATATTATGGTGATTAAATTAATTTTTAATTTATTAAAATAATATACCATATCTTCAAGAATTGGAAAGCAATAAATAAAATAAGAAATTCTCTAGTAAATCTGTATGAATGTTACCTACATACTTAATGAATGCTCACGCGTTTAATAAAATTATATAAAACTTCAGTTTTTATTGGTCTTGCTAAAATTAAGAATATTAAACAGTGCCAATAAAAACGAGTCTAGCAATGATTTCACAAGGGAGCCTCGATTTTGTATACATTAACATAAGTGAAACCTTAAAATGAACTACGTCGACAACATTGTATGAGTACACTTAAAAATACCAATATATCTCATTTCTCAATTACCACTTACTAGAAAAAGGTTAAAGAGCTTTTAGGAAATCGTTGATAAGCAGTCTAAAGCATCATTAATCAAACCCATATCGAGTTGTTCTGCTATCATTGTATCAATAACAAATTCCCACGACTCTTTCCGATAATAGTAATACGTGATCGGGTATATCACGACGATGGATTAATCGAATATGTATTAAGCTATCCACTTTTTATAACTTTCCACTTTTTCTATTGGATACAGCTCTTCTAACAAGCATTAAAAACGTTATTGCACAATTGTCTGAATTATTATAAGGGTATATTATAATTTTAATATCTACAGTCTATGTATAACTCTATACCTATATAGATACGTACATAATTTATATAATGAAATGAATTGAATGACAGAAGAAATTGTAACCGAGTTAAATCTGTAGGTGCATACAATATTTTTTGGAAAATATCATTAAAAATATCATTTTTATCAGAAACGCATCATGAGAAAACCACTGGACCGATTTTGATGAAATTTAATATGATGATAGCTATGTCAACATATAGAACATTACTGCTGGAAAATATATAATCTCTGAGAAATCAACGCTAACCATTGAAATGTACCTAGGGACCAAGCCGAGTGGAGTGAGGCTGAGTCTCTAGTCTATAAATAAAATTGAAGTGTCACTCTATAATATTATCATAATACTCTATCATAATAGCTACTATAAGGTTATTTGAAATGTAAGTACTTTGTGTACATTTTGTATTCACTAATCTTCGAAACATTTTAGTGGGACTTTCACTGGCTAATGAGCTTTCAGGTGAGAGTAACATAGGCTATAACAATTAACAATACTTTTTAAACTATTAAAAGCAAATGATCTCACTTGTACTTTTTTGTATACATTATAATGTATATCTCGATTGTAGTTCCATTTACATATGAAGCAGTTATCTTGTTAAAATACATATTAATTATTTAACCTACTTTCTTTATCTACTCACTATTTGTTTGTAACACATCCAAAATATTAAGAAATGACTTTCATTTATAATTTTATAAATAACTAGATACGTTTTAACGGTTAGTAGGTATCTATAGATTCCTTTGAGACAATATCCCACAGGTAAAACTCTGCTGTTACTCTAGAACTATCTTCATACCAAATTTCTCAAATACTTCCCAGCTGTTTTCTCGTAATGCATTTACAGACACACAGAAAAATAATATAAAATCCGTAGATTCGGTTTCTGTAACGATAACAATTAATATTGACTAATTCAATAAGATTTTTCAAAAAATATTTACTATACAGGGTTTACTCAGAATTTCACTACATGTATAAAGTAAACAATATTATTTCGTAAGAATCAACAAACACAAACTACAGTTGTGTAAGCAGATTATCAATTCGTCAATAATCCTTCAACGTGTCCGGCGTACACAATGGCGTCCGGTGAGTTGGTTTGTTGAATAATGATCTGCAGGACGAGTCTTGTGACCATTTTGACGTCTTGAATTACGGTGGGATTAAACTTATTAATAAAACGTGATATTGTAACAGACCGGTGTATTATAAATTAATCGTGAAATGTTTCGTCCCTAGATCATTTTGAAAATTTAATTTGCATCTATGAACATGATGGTTAGTAAATGATTATTCTATTGATATATACCAATAGATATAGTTTTTTTTTGTAGAAGCCCTTTAATTTTAATACTTGCTTAGCTCAGTTTCGTCCCTATGGATGTTTTAATTTTTTTAAAAGGAACCCAAATTCTTTTTCTAAAATCAAAGTTAACAACTTATTACTTACTCTTCATAACATCTACTATCTGCCAGTAAAAGTCCCGTCAAAAACGGTTCAGCCTTTAAAGAGATAAGCGAGAACAAACAGAGATAAATGTATAGTCTTCTCTTATATAATTTTATTTATTTGAGTATTTGAGTACTTAAGTTAGTGCGATAAGCAATAA
The DNA here is from genome assembly GCA_905231865.2 of Boloria selene. Classification (NCBI taxonomy): domain Eukaryota; kingdom Metazoa; phylum Arthropoda; class Insecta; order Lepidoptera; family Nymphalidae; genus Boloria; species Boloria selene. The sequence continues at coordinate 3,856,861 of HG993145.1, forward strand.
TAATCTTTCAATTAGTCTCGTCTATAAGTAATTGAGATTCTAACGTAAGGCAAAACGATACAGCATAAATAAGGCAATGAATAACAAAAGTTTATTAAATATACGATACTAAGAAAGCCAGTTAACGAACACGCTCTTTGAATCATAATATGCAGTAACAATACTATTTACAGGACACTTTCTTGTTATTCGAAATATTATGTGTATTGTAGTGTAATGAAGTACTATAACTACAATTGTAAGTTGTGTCGTAAAAATATATACCTAACAGAGTCACTAATAGAAGTATTTATTTATGTACCTATGTATATGTATATAAAAATAGGAAATTATTACATAATTTACTAGCCAAAGTCAGCAATGCTTGCCTTTCATGTTTAAGTTAGAATGATGAGAAATATTAAGACAAGCCATTTCAGCTTTCAAAATGCCAGTTCACTGAAATATAACGCAGCGAATACTAAATCAGGTTTACAGTCACCATTTTCATCTAAACGACTTGGCTGATAGTTTAAAAGTATTGTAAAAAAGTCATCTTTTAATTGTCTTGTGCCAGCGGGCGCGGGTTTGAACCCGTCCACGGATCACGGATGTTTATATTTACAATATTTGTATTTAAATTTATATAATATTAATATATACCTATTATGTAGCTTACTATGGAATTAGTTATTAGATACCTAGTTCTGTGGGTCAATGTCCCAACATAATTAATATTTATTCTAAATCGCCGTTATTTTAATATCAATGTTAACAATCTATTTAAATTTATTCAGGCACACTTATGTACTTAAGTATTAAGGTGGCCTGCCTAACAACTGCAAAACAGCATTGTTGCTAAATAAAGATATAGCATGTTGCAATTGCAGAAACGTCAGCTTATAGATATTTATAGATAACAAGTTAATATCAGGTCTTAAGAAATTTCTGAACATAGTCTAGCAGCTAAAATTTAAACAATTACTATACCTATTTCATTTATACTCTTTTTTCTTATACATGTTGGTATCAACTATAAATTTTAAACTTTATATAATTATTTTTGCTAATTTAGAGTCAAATTATCAATTTACTGCAAGAATTATGATAAACAAATAGCATTTCAAATTCCCAAATTAGAAGAGGCTCTTATCCGAATTTGAAGAAAGTGAAGGTGCCGGTTGCGCGAGGGTCGGACTCCCCAGCGACCTGTTGCCGCCAATCAATACCATACAAACGCAATATTACTTATATATCCGCATACAAACGCCATGGAATACATCCAAATCGGGCTATAAATGTTCAGATTTTAGACAATGAAATAAAACAAATAAGCGAATATTTATCTATACTAATATTATAAAGCTGAAAAGTTTGTTTGTTTGTTTGGTTGAACGCGCTAATCTCAGAAGTACTGGTTCGAATTGAAAAATTCTTTTTGTGTTGGATAGTCCGCTTATCGAGGAAGGCTATAGACTATATTACATCACGCTATGACCAATAAATAGGAGCGAGTTTCAATGAAAAATGTTGGGAGAATTTTTATTTTTTTATTTTCCTTTAGCCTTTAGAACGCGAGCGGAGCCGCGGGAAAGGCTAGTGTATATTAATATTTTATTTTGTATTAGGTCGTCAAAATGATCACAATTCTAAAATAAGCATCATTATTCGAGAACAAAGCATTCGACATGAAAAGAAACGTCCATTATGCTTATTAAAAGATAACAGAATAATACAGAAACTGAATCTGCAAGTCCAAATTGCTTTTGGTTTACACAAGAGTGTCATAAAAAGGGCAAACCAAAGTCTGTTTAAACATATACAAACGAGATAAAAGGAATAATCGATATGCAAACATTAAACGCTTATAACTTTAATACAAACATTACATTTACGGTCTGGAAATGGTATTACAAAGCGTTAGACGACAATATAGATTTTATCTTCAGTTTCGCAATTGAGTTTAACTTAGAAAGGAAAGACTTATTTGCTCGTCGCGCATGTATCGACTACCGAGGCGGTCAATAACCCGTCGGTGGGCGGAATCTTGAACTTGAACTATATAGAAAATATAGCAAAATCAATTTGTATTCTTTATAAAATATGTTTTAGAATACAGTCAATCAGGAAAACGAGTTTAACGCAACGAAGCGTAAAAAACTACAAAGATTTGATATGCTTGAAGGTCGGAAGACCTTAGTAATATTGTAATGTATTTTTTATTTTATTTAAACGTGTATTGTATCACCTTTAAAGTGTATGTTTTTAAATTGTACGAAGTAATTTTATATACTTCTAGGCGTTTTGGTATAATTGAAGGACATAACTTAATTACTTTCGTATTTAATATTTTTATTGACTTCAAATTGGTTTATAAATAATATATAGTATACCTTGAGAATATTAACCCATATTAATTTAAAAAAATCTATACCTACGGAAAGAATAATTCTAACCTTTTTATTGTTCTGGATGTCAGCGTGTCTATTTTATTATTTCAAGAATCTCTTACTATTTTATATGTACATATCTAAGCCAGCATAGTAAATCTCCGTTAATCATTCTCGAAAAGCGTTTCATAATCTTTGTACCATATTGCTTTACAAGCGAGCTAAGCTCATGTGTCATCGTTGACACGTCCATAATACCACAAAATGAGGAAGTAACTTGATCAATTACTCGATGCCATCGATACGTTGGTACATAGCAACATATAGATAATCTAACTAGCATTATTATTCCTGTAATATACATTATCGTTGAAATGTATTTGTATATAAATAGCAATAGCCATTGTCAAAACTTAAATGGCAGCAAATCTGAATTTATTTCGGTAAACAAACAATATCTTTAGAACTAATGCATTTTCAATGTTCGATTGTCATATTGTATTTATTCTTTAAATTTTCAAACGAGAATGGAAAATGAGAATGCATTGAAATGGCAAAATCTATTAAAACATTCGCTTGCTATATTTGAATTCTACAAGCTTCTAGATCGAGTTCGTCCCTAGTTACATTTGTAATAGATATTATATAATATGTAAATTGTTACTAGCTAAAGTAAACTATGTTAATTTTTTTGTCGTAAATTCCTGATATATTAATAGTAAATAATATGCTGTTTGTGCTGAATGTCAGAAAAAAATGGTCCATCCTTTCTATAGTTATAAATGGTAAAACTAAACAGATTTTGTTTTATTATATGAACTAGGAACTCGTATCTTTTTCCTGTGCTTGCTTTATTTGGAACCTCATAATCCATTATATTCTAGATCTAGAAAACGCTAATGATATACCTAAGCTAAGTTCAAGACGCTTTTGCTATATAGTTTTTCGTTTGGACGTGCCCTGCAAATTAAACATTCATATAATATCGTGTTTGTTTGTCCTTCTGTTAAACTTTGATGATATTCACTTACCATTTTTCACAAAAAGTGATCAGAGAGCACCTAAAGGCAATAGAAAACAATGATAGCTTAGGTGTTTGGATTATTAGAAAATACCTACGGCGTTTCTGATGAACTTGACAATGATTTGTATTTAGAGGACGTCGGCCGTCAGGCACAGCTGCGGGCGAGACAATGCCCGCTGTTATGATTAACGCACTCACCTCTGTGGGCTTTGCTTTCATATGAAATATGCCGCATAATTAAAATTGCAGTGAAAAGAAAAAAAGATCGTTTAAATCTATGTGGCTGTTGGAATATTAAGTAGCAATTCTCTTCCTATAGTCTCGCAGAATATACGTTTTAGGTTATGAATATATTGACTCTTATATGAAGTGGTTTTTTTATAATAAAATAGTATAAAACGAGGCATGTACATTTAATTAGCACATATTATGATTGATATTAAATTGGTGAGTTAAAAAATCTAATAAGTTACCTGTTTAGAATAAAATCCAAAAAAAACTGAGGCTTATAATTCTAGAAAAATAATATTAATTTTTATGCACATAAATAACACAGTTCAAACCACCCAAATACACAAACAACACCTTCGTTAATGGCATTATGTTCGACATCACAAGTGTAACTTATACAAACTTTTCTGGAACTAAACAACTTATCGTCTGTTATCGAGAATTGACGCAATCAAATAAATGTAGTGGTAAATATTGCGGCATGTACGTCGAAGTATGTAACATTATAACCGGCCGTGAAGCCAGCGGTGCGCGTAACGCAAGCTATGATAAACTAGGAAGGTTTCTCAGCAAAACGACCACTGATTATGCAGGAAATGTCGAGTTACAAGTGTTTGGTACTGAGATTATAATAAGCCTTATTAAAACGCTGTACACGCTTCGATGGAACTCTGAAGGCATTACTAGACGCTTTCCGCCGGAAACCGTTGCTATGAGAATCTTGTTAAGGCATACATCATGTATCGAACGTTAACTTTGGTAACAGATACTTATGAATACTTCATTTCTTGAAACTATCAATATTGATGTCATCAACTGGATTTTAAAAAAGTTAATCGCATTTTAAAACTTGTGTAATAAAACCAACTCAATTAAATGTTCTTTGTAATTGATAATCGATCGTAAAAATAACTTTTTTTTTATCAAAACATTAAAAAATCAAACTAAATGAAATAGTTTTAGCTTCAGTTCAGTAAAATTATTACGAAACAGGTTCATTACATTTGAGCAATCGTTAGTGTTAACAATGTACTAAGATGTAAATTTAACAGTTTCTGACGTAATCGATTCTCTTTTAGGATATAAAAGTAAATATTACACAAATTTTGTAAGGGGTCAGTATTCCTTGCGGATGTTGAAAACTAAAAATAAACGCAGGAGGCCCACTATCTCACGCTCTAAATCATCGCTCCCCCAAGACGGAAGTAACACGGACATTTCCCATCTTAACCCTCTGTTAAGCCATATCCTCTGACCGAAAGGTTTCAACTCTTTGTGTGGTTTATCGGGACTCAATAAGGGTTACTTTTTGTATGAAAGGGTCTAAACATATAATGTAAGAAAATATTTACGCGAATATGTGACATTTTCTATAAAATTACCTTTTGATATAGTTTTCATGTCTATTCCGTGACGTGAATGCTGTATGGCATAATATATAATGTTAAGGAACCAAAAAAAACCCACGAAACACCTGAAAGGTAGTATGAACTAAGGTAGTTTGTTCAAATATAATAATTATATCATATCAATATCATTTTATTTCTTTTTATTAAGCAATAACAATTTATAAGACTATTAGAGTTTAAGAATTCAATATTGTACGCGAATCCCGCTGCATTTTACAACTCGTTGGCAAGCCCAGAACTCTGTGCTAAAACTTTCTCTTGAAACTAGTTTTTTAATAGTTTTGTATCATTCTACCGTATTTTTATATATTAGATTCATATGTACATATATGAAACACATGTTAAAATGACCTTGCACTCTAAAGTACAAAATGCTTAAGTTTTGAGTTAATAAAAAACATAATATGTCTGTTCTACGAAGCTGTTAATCTTGTTTATCTCTTGCGATGCTACCGGCAAAAGGGGCGCGTGTTGCATAAATCGACAATGTACCCGCATATAGCCAGGTAAACACGATATCTTTTCCTTGCCAAATGTCAGCACAATCATAAAATTTCTAACTAAATCACTACTAACTTCATGTTTTTTAACAATTATTAATATGTTACTAATTTTTATATTGACAGTGGTAGCCAAGTGGTACGCACTCGCTTGGATAACCGAGTGATGCTGGTTCAAATCCAGGTCTCGCATCTCTGATATTTTAAAGTGCGAATCATTTCTAACATGATTAGTGTGTATTCACTTGACTTACGGTGAAGGAAAAATCGTGACGAATCCTGCTAGACTCAAAGAAACTAGCAAGTTTTGGAAAAACGGAAAACATGTGTAGACTACCAACTGGCATTAGGCGAGTCTGGTGGACTATGGCATGATACCTTATACAGAAGGGAGGCCCGTGCCCAGCTGTGACACGTAAAAAAGGGCTGAATGCAATTCTAAATTAATTTAGATTCATCAAGGAAATATTTAATGTCATTGATTATATTGAAATACAAATAAACGTGTTTGCTGTTGGAAAAGGTACAAGGAAAAATAAAGTATTGTTACGTGTGCTTATTTATTATCGTAGATTTAGTTTTAGTTTATTTTTATATGTATTATCTAACATGGATTAACCGTTGCGAACCGAGTATTTATAATTTTATCAAATAAATGACCACTAAGCCACAAGATAAAAACGATTAAAGTGATAGGCTAAAATATAGTAACAAGAGCAAAAATAAATCGATTAATACGAGTTAGTTGTTACGTACGTCATATATATATGTACTTATTGTGTAATTAGATAGTAATTGTATTACTATAAGTAGTAATTTACTATAAGTAGTAATTTACTATAAATAAAAACTATTTCTATTATATTTTATAACTACAAATAAATCTTGTTATGTAAGTTCAGTAAAAGCTTACAGTAACTCCAGTCGTACAACTTTATGTAACAGGTATGACAAATTGCGAAATGTATATAGTGAATTTACGATATTACGAATTTTAATTTACATTACAAGCTAGTTTAGAGGTGAATATCTGGTATTGCAAATACTATATAGATCAATTTAAAAATTATAACAAAGTTTTAATGGCTGCTCACAAAATTACCATCTCAGGCTCATTTTCGAATGATTTAAGGAACTAATTTACTACACGAGATAATAATTCACCGGACAGTTCCAAATGAAGATAAATATGTACGCGCTTCCTATCTAATTACAACGTTTACATAAATACTACTCGTCTAGAGTAAATTAGATTTTTGGTAATATCATTTCCTACGTACGTACTGATTAAATTATATTTGGTTAACCCACTTCCTTCACCACGGGATGTTTATGTGAGAGCATACGACTTAATGTTAGCTTTCAACACGGGCTTGAGAATAGTGGGACAAATCACTAGTGTCGATTAAAAACAACGCTCCATTAAGAAGATTGAAAGTTGAAACGGATGCAAACAGTTACTCGAAGGATATTAGAAGGCTGATGTCATCAGCATAATCAGGAGTAACGGTTATAAATATTTTAAATTTCAATAGTCTTTGAGACATAATTTGGCTATTTATTATATAATAATGTTAATATAAATTATTTCTTTGGTTCCTTTTTTTACCTATACAATTTGGAAACGACTTAAACGTTGGCAGATAATTCTGTATGCAAAAATATTTAAGTCTTCACTACATAGTATAAAACAAAGTCGCCTTTTCTGTCCCTATATCCCTATATCCCTATGTGTGCTTAAATCTTTAAAACTACGCAACGGATTTTGATGCGGTTTTTTTTAATAGATAGAGTGATTCAAGAGGAAGGTTTATATGCATAACTAGCAGATCCCGCGGCTTTACCTGTGCTAAATCTAGGGAAGAGCCCGAGCGAAGCGAGGGCGAGTCGCTAGTTAAAAATAAAGTCACAATAGAAATAATAAACGAATATAAAATTAAAAAAAACAATAATACCTACTATATATTATTATTATAGGATGAATAATGTCGCAAAAGAAACAAAATTAAACGCATAAAATAACTATTGACATAATAAATATTATATAAATAATATACACGTGAATATATAATATATAGATACATATATAGTAATATACCGGAAACGTATAATTTTCTATAACTGCTTTTGTTCACTTGTTTGCGTCATTATTTTTGACAACACAAAAACATAAATAACGAGTAACCATAGATTTGTATAGCGAATTTATTTCACTAATTGCTATATGGATTTGAAACTTAACTTGTAAGTGTGGGATATCTAGGTGCTACTTACTAAAGGAATTTTAATCGCTTTGGGTTTCGTATATTTCAGACGGTAAAACAATATTTATATAACGGTTTTTTTATTTTAAAATCATAACGCATGTTTTCCACTTATGGTGAAGGAAAACACCATAAAGAAATCTGCATGACTGCTAGAAGTAGAACCTAGTAAGTTTCCGAAATACTTGTGAAAGCAGCCCTCCCCGGAGGCCGTGCCCAGCAGTGGGACATTACAATACTAAGTAATTAAGTAAGTACTTACATACAATAAAAATTTCATGCATATCTCCTACATAAATTATGAATATAATTCAGAACAAACTGCCACAATAGTATTATGTTAATTTTCAAATAGGTTATTCACCCATTGTTTTCCATGGCACACATAGGCAATTTTATCGCTAGCTAAAGGATATTGCTACTCGTATTCTGTGAATTGTTTTGCCAAAATAATTTCGTCTCTAGTTAATCCAATGGAAGGCACTAAGGCAGGGAATATTTTTAGCGCTCAGCTGTCAATGCACATGTTTACGGAGGAGGAGCGCCCTCCTGTCGCCGGTGGTCATAGCTGTGGGGCGAACGCGATCAATACACCAGGGCTTCCCTACCGGCTGTATGGGCCACGAGAAGCAATATGCGCCTTGTAATTTTGTAATCCAACACAACGGTATTTGTAATAATAAACTTTCGAACAGGTTGGATTTATCGTCAAAGAAAAGTTTTTTCCGACTACATTCAGTAATAGGATTGTACCGGCAGGCTATAACTGAACAATGTTAATAATTATATCCTCTAGCTTTGCTCTTTGCTTTTAGTAAAAATTATATAAAAAAACTAGATTAGTTTCCGAGAGCAGCGCGATCAAACAAACACACATTTAATTTATAATATGTACATAGCTGTAGCTAAAAATTAATTCAGTCAGACGACTACTGTCTCATTAATCGATTCAAATAGGCGTCAGACATTTCGCGGCCAGACTGCAAGAACTTATCAACGATGCGGCATAGAATCCTACCGTGTGATTGACTCGCATAATAACTATGCAAGTCGATGTAGTTATTAAAATCGATGTTTTTGTGTCCATTATGGGAACAGCGTTTCACCCACATTTCCTCGTAATTGAAAGATGGTTCCACTTAATTTGTAGGGTCCCTCCCTGTATACGTATAAATGTAGCGCAATTAAATAGAATCGAGTATAAGGGAGAATATTAAATACCTATGAATACATAACATTTGTAGGCATTTCGCTCTTTTTTGTTGACAAAATTGAAAAATCTATACCATATACGTATAAAAAATTTCCGAGTCGAATCGGATATAAAACATATATTTAAAAAAATCTTTTCTTAATAGACATTATTATCGATACAAAGGCCAAATTTATGGTTTTAAGAATTTTTATCTGTTTTGCTGACTGCAAGAAAACCACGGGAGATTTTGATAAAATTTTGTATGATGATAGCTGATTATCCTGGTTAACAAAACGGATATTTTTAGGGAACTAAATATATCATCTCTGAGTAATATTTACGAACCGCCCTCTATCGTGTTCATGGTACTCAAATAGCACGGAAAATAAAACCATAGCACTTTAAACTGTGACATTATCATGAGACCCGGTACTCAGCGAATAAGCCTGTGGCGGAGACTGAATAATAGATCTGGCTACATATATGCATACTGTTAAAGTATTTAAATTCAACTGTACAAGTGAGGCACTGTTACCACCATTCTTTATTTATAACAACAGACTGCGAAATATAATGCGCGAATAAATAAATATGAATTTAAATTTAGAACTATAGCTACGCTTTTGTGTTTATGATTTATAACTTTTATTGTTACTATTAACTATATAAAATTCCTTCCTTTTGAAAACTATTGTGTATTAGGTCTGTTCATTGTTGATATTGCTACTTACTATTATAAACTTTAAAAATGTACTTCAGATAATGAATGTTGAAGAGAAACATATTCTACTATCTATAAGTTTACTTAAATTATCTTGCATTCTGTTTTATATTTACACAAATGACATCTCCTCACATCTCAAAAAAAAACATCTTTATCTATGGTTTCGAAACGAAAATACGACTCATGCAAATTTATGTATTATATCGTTGAAATGCGACACACGTTTTCTACGTGACATGATGAATTCTCTTCAAGACGGATACCCGGTTTTATTTCTCGAACATACGGCTTTTGCGGAGGTTTATAAAAGAAGGTGTACCCTTATAACGGATCGTTCCGCTCAAAGAGAGGATGTATTTGTTTGCGAACGAAACGACTTTTCTTCCTCTTAATAACCGATATACCAATACTTTATGTATAGAATTTGCGTGAAAGCAAAATTAATGTTTTGGTATACCACGTAGGATTTAAATAATTTGTAATATTTTATGTATACATATTCAGTATTCATTTATTTCAGGAATTATCAAATTATTAATTTAGGATACGTGACAGAAGCCCGGTGGTGACTACCATTACATTGGAATCAATGGCAAATTTTGCTCATATGGAAAAATGAACTGACTACTGAGTAACTCGACTTTTAACTCCAAGCACAGATAGTGCTCGGCATAAGATAAGACATTTAAAAAGGTCTGAATACAAATTAAATTACTGCATTTAAAATATTTATATCTCTGTTTCATGCGTAAACTATTTTATGAAGCCTTTTCTATTATAGTGCACTTAACTTTAAGCCTATTTAAGGCTTTAACGGAATCGAAAATTAACTGCGTCATCGTTTATTTCATAATTTGAAAGAAATTTATAACTGATGACTGACTTCTGAAAGGAGCTTTTTCACTTTAAAATTCAAATTATCCTCTGTTTCGATTAATTGATTTTGATTGGAAGTGTTAATAAAGAACTATCAGAGCGCAGTTTGACCTAAATCATTACGATGTTCATATCTAGTTATTGCACTGACAGGGAATTGAGTTCATTTCTATTTTTACTATAATTGACTTCATTTCTATAGCTTTTCATTGATGGCGACTTTATTCTTGTTAATGTGTTATAAATTTATATTTTATTATAAACTCATGAAGACGTATACTTACATCAAAGTAAATTTTATAAGCAATAATCGTAATATTTTGTTTGCAGCTTGATACAATAAAGGTGTTTGTTTGCGTTCTCGCGATTTGAACTGAGGTATTAACATTAAAATTTTATTTGTAAGATTTTAATCGAAGTGCGTTCACAGATAGGTAGCTGTATTCGCTATAGTCCCTCACAAAATACTCATAAAAATAGTTTATTTTTGGGTATTATTTGTAGAGTTGATTCTTCGTTTGCGACCTGGTCCCTTATGTACATCAAATATGTAAACTCAATTAGATACTATTAATCAACAGAATGTAAGGCAATAAATAGTAAGGAAACCATTACTTCCCAAAAGGTAAGAAAGTTTTAAAATATTTTGTGCCATTCAGACAGTTTTACAGCGGGTGGAGAACTGGAGAAAGAGAGAAAATTTTCTAAGTATTTTTACTTAGAGTCAAGTTTTTCTTACGAGAATTGCCGTCAACATCGTTAATAGACACGTCTTGTCTTTCTTACATTAACGGGTTTCTTTTGAATCTTTAACGAATAGGACTCGTCATATAAGATAACGAAGTATATTTGACTTTAGATTAAAATGTTTTGATATACCATATTGTTATGTTTACTAGAGAAATAATAGAAAATATATAGGTTCAACACTATAAGTTATAAAATTATTAGTAATACATAATATGTATTTTTACGTGTTTTACTGGTTAAGCATAAAAAAGTTACCTCTTAATTAAAAATGATAACGAGTTCATTTTAATTAGAAAACGGTAACGGTTTTAAAAAAATAAAATCAAAAATACTTATAATGTTGTAGTTCATAATATGTTCGTGCAGACGACATGTATTTATTACACCTTTGTGGCACGTCTGAAGTATCGACGCTTACTAGGGGTACTTTGATAAAAGCTAGGGTACAGGTAAGAGTGCTTTATGCATAAAGGCGATGTGTAAGTAGTAAGGTTTATAAGGCACGTATAGAAGCAGCTAGTCACATAAAACTACCTATAAATAATATCTTTACAATGCTTTTTTTCCATTCCATTGAAATAAAGACAAATTTTTACGTCTTCATAACCTGCACATAAGTCAATTATACTTTGGTAATGTTTCGGTTTTTTCATTGTTGTAAGAAACCACATAATAAAAAACAAAAAAAAAACAGATTTTATTTCCATTTTTGTACTAAAATGGACGAAATAAAGAATTTAACTAACAATTACCTTATAAACAGAAGGCAAAAAATTCGGTTACACCAATATCAAGGAACTGCATTGCAGAAGTTGGAATGCGTAATTTGTAGGATTATTAAGATTTTATTAAGAATTTTACTGAAGATGAAACTTAGGACAGTTAGTATGTATTTTTTAATTTTTATCATATTTATGGTGTGAACTCTGAAGCTACTCATCCGATAATAACGTATTTTTTCAATATATAATTTGTTGCAATTTAAAAAAATAGGAATGTTTTTATCCTGATTATTTCCTTTTTATTGCGATATTAACGATTTCCATATCGGAATGGATATAGAATCTTTTTGGAAGCTTCCCAAGCCACACATTCTTCTTCTAAGCTAAAAAATATAAGACGTGTGCCACAGATTTGCAGAAACGCATAGCTGTGTCCTGCTATATTATTCTACCTAAACTGTAAACAGTTACATTCTTAACTTTACACAATTTAACAAATAGGGTCATTCACACACATACTATTAATGACATTAGTCTAAAAAACAAAAATTAATTACTGTTTTAATAATATTATTACTATTTTGCGTGTTTCTCTTTTAAAAATACTAGCAGTAAATCAAAATGATAAATTATTATCAATTATTCACACATTGCGAGTTATACGAATTGAGCGAAATTTTCTTGTTTCCAACTCACTCAGTATTTGAACAATATTTCATTTAATTGAGCTATTTTGCTACACGCTTAAAATGATAGATAACATGCATCAATTAAAATGATCAAAAGCAGTCGTCACTTTTACCAATTATTCATTACTTTGAACTAATTGAATCCTAGAATATTCAATGACGTATTCATCATAACGTTACTGCATGATAAAAGTACTATAACTTTGTGTACACATAATTTAAAAACAAGGTAACAGTTAAGGTTTTTAAGGGTTCCATAATGAAAAAAATGCGTTCTGCACGTGCGTATCTAAGTGTGCGTTTTCTACAAGATTATTTTCCAAATCTTCTGTCGGCAACATTTAGAGTAAATGAACACTGAACTTGATTTCATTAAAGAAAAATATTTTATACAAATCTACATAATAAAGTAGTATCTCATCTTATATCATCTTTCTTATATATTATCATCTTATTTAATTTTAACAAAAACAAATAACATTGAACCCATCTTAAAACAAAAGCGACTCGCATTTACTTTTAATTAATTAGTTATTTGTTAATATCCGCAATTTTAATGAACAAAGGACGAAAATATTAAGTGGGATAAACAAAGCTGTATTAATAGAATGGTATTAAATCAATACTTACAAATAAAACACGTCATCCCTATTTTGTTTATTCGATTTTACCAACCCTCGTTGCGATGGGGTTCATTTCAATGTCCCCTTTCTGGTAGCAACGTATAAATAACTTTACAGTTGGTATTTAAAGTAAACAACACACTAAAGTCCTTAATTCGTTCGTATATACAATTAAAAAACCTATTGTTGTTCAGTAGAGAGCTGTGGAAAGCATTTTATGCTCCAATTAGGCAAGCCTCTCATATGTAAAGAAAAAACCTAACAATTTCATAGCGTTACGTAAATTTTACTTTCGCTTGTGAATGTTACTCGACTGGTTTTAGTTTTTAATTTTAACCTCAGACTAAAGATTTATATAGACGGAAACCACCTAAAAAAATCAAGGGTCAAAAATAGTGGTGTATGCTACTTTTTTAGATTTTGCTATATTACTTCTTACTTTAAAGTATAAGGTAATTTTGTATAGTCATTAATTTTGAAACTTTGAAAAGAACCTATGAATTATAGTAAATATTGACAATATGTACTACATTTTTTGGTATTTTTATTAATTTATTAGTATCTGCAATAAGCCAACAAAGAAGTAAAAATTATTCTACATTTGTTCACTGCTTAAAACGTTATTGTTTCGCTTTATGTTTAGTTCTAGGACACTCTGTCTATATTATTCCATGGTCTGAGGTTTTAACTTATGCCAAAAGTACCATTGAATTATGGATAGCAAAAAATTGTATTTGTTCAGAACACGCAAAAAACACCTCATTAAATTTAATTACAAGAAGTCGTAAACAATGTAAATAATACGTATTGTATTCAATTGGTTAAATTTTTATATTTTTAGCTTATATTTTGAAGGTATTAAACGAATCTAAAGTATTTTGAAGCATGAACATAACATTTGAATGCAAAGTGAAATATTTTTGAGAGATTTTTTATGATGAACAACATTTTATACCAAGTTTGGGGAATTCCATCCAACTGAAGACATGTTTAATGTTTATTCAGTCTGTTGCTCAGTAGAGACCCAATTGGGTGTGCTAGTGGTCGTAGATTCGAGTCCCGCTGGGCGAATTTTTAATATAATATTTGACATTGATTTTTCTCATTTTATATACTAGTTACCATAGCTGGGCACACCTTTAAACAAATAATTAACTCGTTAATCGTTAATCCGTTACTTAAAAAAGTTAACTTCGTTAAACGTTAAAGCGTTACATTTCGAAAGATACGCAATACGCAAGTTAACGTTAATCGTTAATCCGTTAACACGTGATTAAAATTGTATTTTTATATCATTGTACCAATAATGATCTACTAATAAAATCTGTTTATTTCGGTTCTGGAACTTAAAAGCTTCTCAGCATTTCGAGAAGGCGGGACCGGGCTTTTTCAGAGGCTCAGTTCAACGCCTTCAATACCTCACCTCTCTCTGGCCCTAGACGGACGCTGGACGTTCCTTTTTCATTTCTCCCAGTTCACCCCGATACTGATTGAAGCCGTCTCGACTTACGGTAGGTTTTGCCGAATGTCCGGGGCATTGAATCTCTTTGCCGGTTTTGAGATTGTGAGGTCCATGGCACTGTATGGTGCCCCCGTCTGGATCGACGCCCTCTCCGTCCCGAACGGGGTCCAATTGTGCAGTACGCAGCAAGTTTTGGCGGTGAAGGCAATAAGGGGATGACGCACGGTGTCTTTCTGGCGGGCGTTTCACCCTCGGTACTCCAGGCGCAGGCAGAGGTACTCGCCGAAGTGTACTACTTTTAGGTGAGTGAGTGTGCGCTTGGGAAACTTCCAATGTGGGATTCCTTCCGTCTAGCTGGCGAGGCCATGATCCGTCGATGGAGGGAGCAACTGGTAAACATGGCCTGGCGAAAGTGGATGCAGTTCGTCCTGTTTCACTGGGTCAGGAGGCCCACACAGTGTCTTGACTTTCAGACTGATGCAGATGCTTACCGGGCGCCCGGCACGTGAACACGCACCGACAACCTTACCTACCAAACTTTACTTAGGTACCTGGTTTCGTTTTACTCGACGCGACGTGGTGCTTGGTAAAGAGTAGATACTGGATTAACGATTAACGGACTTGAGAAAATGTAACGGAAGTTAACGAGTCCGTTAAGTTTTTTTTAGGTTAACTTAAAAGTTAATCGTTAATCGAAATGTTAACTTCCTTATTCCTTAATTATTAATTTAATTATCCATTATTACGATACTACTCTATACATAATTATCATAAATAAATATTAATAAATGTCATTAATAATATATTAGGTACGTATAACAATATAATAACAATATCTATTGTTAAAATAAGTGAAGGTAAATCATGAGATTTAAAAGTAATTTCTCACAAATTACTTTTGTTTCTTAAGTAGCAAGAAAAATATAAAATTGAAATGCGATTCCTTGTTAAAGTCTTTACACTCAGGCTGTATGTTCTTACGAGTACAATTCATTTTTACACCTTGCCCGTTGCGCATAATTTCTCTGGTATTGTGTTAGATTTCTCAACAATTTTAGCAAAGCTTTTTAAAAAGAAATTGCCAAATAATGACTTTATAATCTACTCATTTTTTAATTAAATATGAAATATCTTTAAATATATCAATCAGGTAAACAAAAAAAAAGAGGAGGTCTCTAGTCTACTACATATAAATAAAATTGAAGGATCTGTTTTTAATATCAAATTAACAGTTTTTAACTAAATGCACATGAAAGCATATAAGGTACTAACATCAAAAATCATTTTTAAAATTTTTATCTGTTTGTCCGGCTAATCACTGAAACGGCTGGACTGATTGTGATGTGGACTTTCACTCGCAGATAGTTAATGTTATAAGAAATAATTTAAGCTACTTTTATTTTAGAAATTTTATTAACTAGCGGTACGCTCGGCTTTGCCCGCGCTTAATCTAAGGACGAACCCGAGCGAAGCAAGGGAGAGTCGCTAGTATATTATAAAGATTATATAGCAGCTATTTGAAATTAAATACGAGTTTGAAATTTTACTACTGGACATAAATATAAAATGTTAACAAGGTTTCATCCAAGTTATATCAAACTTCGTTTCTTTTATGAACCATCTTAGACGTCGATATTTAATTTATTACAAAATTAATACTATGAAATAATCACCAAACCTATGAATTAAAAGTAAAATATCTAAGTAATGCAAAGTAGTGTTTCACTATTAACTTTATAATAAAACTTTTATTCTGACAGTAGTAACGGGCGCTGACCGTATTTTATGAGGTATTAAACAAAATAATGAATGCATGGAAAAGTCAGAAAGTCCTAAATTGCTCAAACATCGTAAAGCTATTAAGAATAAAGGATGTGGGTGCAGCTAATGATGACAATGAACTAATAAAACTGTTTGTAATGTTTGTCGAACGCTCGGCTAATGACTTCAGGGTAACACTAAGTTTTAAATACGTTAATGTGATTACGAATAAATATTTAAAACAAAGTTTGAACCTGTATGGTGCCCTTAGAGAATCACTACATATTATAAAACAAAATCAGCCGTCTGTCTGTTCGCGATAAACTCAAAAAATACTGTACCTATTTTCATGCCGTTTTCAGAAATGGATAGAGTGGTTCTCGAGGAAGATTTTAATATATATTTGTCAAGTTTTTGTATACATTTACTAGCAGAACCCGCGGCTTCGCTCGCACTAGGGACGAGCCGCTAGTAATAACATACTAGAGACTCAACTCTTCTTCGCTTGAGTATATTCGTAAGTACATGTTACGTTGTAAATTTCAATAAAAATATTAGAACAGAAAATATCTTAATTCAATTCTTTTTTGGATGTCAAGTGTGCCAATAAGTATTAGTATCATGATTATATGCGAATGTCATCACCTTCTGGTTATACTTGTTTAATGTTTTGGTTGAGTAATTTAAACAAACAGCTGTCATTGTGAACTAGTTAGATAATTAGGCCCCGTGGACGTTTTTGTGGATAATGAAGAGTAGGTAGTACCTACCTATTGTAAAAATGTATGTTAATAAATATAGTACTAGTTATTTTATGTATCATCAATTTGTTATACAGCGTATAAATAATGACTTTATTAGTACATAAAAATGTTTTGAAGCAAAATGACCCATTATTGCAATAATCATAGGATCTTTAATTTTTACAAATAAATACAGCCTATATTGCTAGCTGCTGATAATACCGTTTTTCAGTTTATTCTTTATAAACAAACACAAAAATATAATCTTTTCTTAATATTGAGTTAAAAAAGTAAGACCTATATTTATTTAAAAGAACTTTACGTAACACTGACTAAATAATATTTGAGAATATACTTATTAATTTGCACACAAGTAGGTATATGTCATATAAAAATGAATATAAGAGTTTAGGCACAGTACTTAACTACGCAACACTCCAGTATAATATGTATATAAGTATTATTATCAATCATGTTCAGCAGGTTAGAACCGAGACGTGATTGATGGGACGATATGGCAATTTTCTTTGCGTATTAGCTAAGCTTCGCTTTAAAACTGCTTATCGCTTGCTTCTTTGCACATTCATACATTAACGCCTCTACATTCTAACAAACCTACTTTCGTCGGAAGCATAAAATTATTTTTAATATTCCTAGTAGCGAGGAAACAGAATTTCAACACTAAAACAGTCGAGAACTTAATAGCAACATTTCTGCTCTGACCTCTTGGACTGGATTTTGAAACATAATTAAAGAAAACAACTTTTTAAAGAAAAATAAAGCCTTTTAAATAGGTCAATCCATTGAAAACTGGCAAAGCGAGTGCAGATTATGTAATATGAAACATTCTGATTCATTCCAACCGAGATAATTATCTTTTGAAATTACGTGCTTATTACGCCCATTTGAATATGGTGGCAGACATATGTTTTCGTATAAACGTGACACGTGGTGACTTGTAATGTTAGCTTATTGAATAAGTCGGTAAAATAATAACTATCGGTCCTTTATCTATATATTTTGCAAAGTGCAGGTGTTGCTTGACCACACACAATACGTTATGCTTATGGTATTGGTATAATTGAGTATAGATAGCTTGTGGACGATAGGTGGACAATAATAAGTAGTACGCTTTTTCAGACGTGACATTGAAACATTGTTCGAATTATTATTGAAAATATTTTCGAATGCTTATTGAGCTTGATATTTTATTTAAATGATTAACAAAGATATTTAAAACCAAATAATGGTATTCAAATTTCACTACATCACATAAAACCTAGTTTCTCTTTAAAATGGATTATAAATATTTTCTAAGTGAAAGTAGAGCATGTTTGCTCTAACATAAGTATATAATAATAGTTTTAATTGCATTTGTAAGTTAAATTTAAAAAAAACATATGCAAATTTTAACATGAACAAACAAAATTATACTATCTGACTAGTAATTGAGGACGTCAGGCTCAGTTTGTAGTTAGCCTACGGGCTGTGCCGTCTGTCGCGGGTTCGAGACCCGCTGTTTATATTTATGTATCCAGGCGAGTTATACTAATATTATACAGCTGAAGAGTTTGTTTGCTTGTTTCTTTGTACGTTTGGTTGAACGCGCTAATCTCAGAAACTATAGGTCCGAATTGAAAAAAAACTTTTTGTGTTGGATAGTCCGTTTATCGAAGAAGGCTATAGGCTATATAACATCACGCTACATAATAGGAGCGGAGCATCAATGAAAAATGTTGCTAAAACGGGAGAAAAATATTTCTTTTGATTTTCTGCCTTTAGAAAGCGAGCGGAGCCGCGGGAAAGTATACAATAAACTTAAACATTGTGTTACCACTAGCATACTTCATCTGTTGCAGCACTTAAAAAAACTGCCATCACAATGTACACTACTCTTGTAACTTTAAGTAGTTTTACACATAAATCCGTCTCACAAGGCTAGTAAATATAAAATTTCCACTTCGCTAAGATGTAACCCTGCAATCTGTTGCAGACGGTGAACACAGCCGGTCAGTGCACGTATCATACGCTCAATTACACTTGCGACGCAGACCTCTGTTCCGAAGACTGGAGCTGCTTGCAACCTTTGTGGGTGCATGAGAAATTAATCAGATAAATGAACTAAGTAACACTATGAATATAAACAACATAAATATTCTTATTTAGTTTTCATGTGAGCTAATGTATCTTTAAATTTATACTAATATTATAAAGCTGAAGAGTTTGTTTGTTTGGTTGTACGCACTAATGTCAGGAACTACTGGTTCGATTTGAAAAATTCGACTGAATTGACTGGAGTAGTACAAGCAATCTTGATCATCACGCAAATTATTGACTCGAACTCGCGACCGTTGGGACAGTAAGTTACTAAAAACTGAACCAAACGTGACATCAAACCCTATTGAAATATAGAATTTAAAATGTCGAATACAGCTTACGTAATAATAATAGTTAAGTAAAATAAAATATTAGATTTAATAGAACATTAATAAGTAAGAAACAGTTTTTACTCGTAAAAATGTAAAATAAAAAGTGCGTTGTTTCGTCGTCTACATGAAACCACTAGCAGTTAGCCGAGAGATAATATCACTACATCATCACTACATAGTATAAAACAAAGTCGCCTTTTCTGTCCCTATATCCCTATAGGTATCCCTATGTGCGCTTAAATCTTTAAAACTACGCAACGGATTTTGATGCGGTTTTTTTTAATAGATAGAGTGATTCAAGAGGAAGGTTTATATGCATAACTAGCGGAACTCGCGGCTTTGCCTGTGCTAAGTCTAGGGAAGAGCCCGAGCGAAGCGAGGGCGAGTCGCTAGTATAGGTATAAAATAAACGGTATGGCTAAGTGGTGAGAGAACCAATGTTTATCGAAAAAAATATTTTACGGTTTCATACAATATAATAGGTATTTGCTAATTAAAGTGTAACAATATAATTAATTTCGTAGGCTCAAACGATTACCTATCATATTTTTGAAGGTATTTCACTAATCTAATCATTTCTAAGAAATCTCGCAATAATTAATTCGAATTTATTTTTTATGTAGTAAGTATATTGCCAAAATAAAATACATTTGAGCAGATCTTCGAATTCATTACGTAATGTGAAACATTATGACGACTTCAATTATTGATTACCGTTAGTTACGAAGCCAAATGGCTAACAATCTTGTTTGCAAGTAGTTTTCCATAATAGGACAAGATACTTTAAGCGAGAAATTCAGAAAACGTGGGAAAAAGTACAGATGTCTACGTCTCCAGTATGAGCAATAAAAACTCGAAATGCTGATACGAAAATCTTTTATTAAAGTAAGCTCTTCGAGCATTTCAATAATAAAGAAAATTTCTTGTAAGTAAATTCAGAAAAATGCGAGTTATTGTCCGTGAATGCAGTAGAAATCCCCACGCGAGTTATTATAGTGAAACAACTTAGTATCACGTTGTCAAAGGGTTGTGATTATGCAGTTTTAATGCTGCTATGGGAGAATTAATTCTTTCTTTGTTTTAATTGTGATTTTAGATCTAAATGTAAATAAACTCGTCAACACTTTTTAAAGCACGTTAAATTTGAAAAAAATGTCATATTCATAAATACATACATATTTATAAATATTAGTTCTAATAACATATATTATGAATAGAATAATTTATCCATCTAATATAAAAAAAAAACTGTTTCTATCATTTGTATTAATAAAGCTAAGGCTTCTCAATAGCCATTAAACAAAAAAGATCTTTTACATAAGGAGGAGAATGAGACAAAGAATTGTTTTGGCTTTGTATGTAGTATAAGTTTTATAATTTACAATATGTTTCAAAGTAAATCATTTACTTGCAATCCTGCTAGACTTAGCGGCGCAGCTAATACATTACCAGGTTCTTGAACTTGGGATGAAATGAACGTATTTATAACATCGTGTACTGAAATTGCATCCGATTCTGCACGATGTGGACGTGCTCTACTGTTTAGTAAAGTCCGAGTTAAGTTTAATACAAAATAATTCGATAATAATAATTTATCAGTGTTGAAAATAAGAACAAAAAAATTATGAAATGATTCTTTCTAATTGACAAGCAAGACTCTATAATATAAAATCAACTGACTTCCTACTGAGGCCATATATTTTTTCGAATCGTTAAGTTTAATGAAGATAAAAGTATTTGAATTTCTTTTATCCCTCCGTCTGTTTTCGTCGCTCATTCTGTGGTAAAGCTGCAATTAGTTACATGCTTAAACGTAACGTTATATAAACTTTCGACGAATATAGTTTAACTCAGAACGAGATATTAATAGGCTTTTATGTAAATACCAACGTATTGTCTATAATACTCCTTATATATTCACTCTTAATAACCACGTACTGCACGCACACACCACTTGTGTTGCAGAAAAAGGGCCATTCCATTACGCAGGCTTTCAAAGAGAAAATCTAGTTGAATTAAACCATTTCTTACTTGAGTGTTAGTTATAAATGGGATAAACGTATCTTTAAAATAATGCAATTCGACATAACATAGACATTATAACCTCCTCTCCTTGCGGAAGTCGGTTAATAAATAGAACTATCTCTTCGGATTCTATAGACAATTGTAGTTGCCTTCTTTTGAACTACAACTTTAAAATAATTATTCTACCCTCAGGTGTTCTTAAATTTATAAGGGACCAGATATTTCGCAGATTAATCCGCGACAAAATCCGAAAAGATAGTTTCATTTATAATGTCAAGTATTCGCGTAAACCTAAGAAGGTAATAGGGACCAGATATACTAAGCTATTATAATTTAAGACCTATTGATTAAAACAAAGCTACATATTAATAATAATAACAATAAGCGAAAACATCGCGTAACACAAAAACACACTAACTTCAAATATGAAAAATTATAAAAACTATCCTCAAGCTTATTAAAAATCGGCGTTAAAGTAAAACTACTAAAAGAAGTAGTACCTACCTATACATAATTAACTAAACAATAAGAAATTTTAAAATTTTATCCTAAGATAACTGGCTATATTAGTATGTCGCTTTTATAAGTTGGTTAAGCAATTAATTATCGCCATTTTAAACAGTGGTTCATTAAATGGACAAGTTCGACCTTATATGCCCATATTTAGAATAAATTAGTAATAAGTATTCTATTCTGAATTCTTCCAGTATCTTCATGAACAAACAAAAAGTTGAGAGTAAAAAGTATATTTTTTACTAGTAACAAGATCGATGAAACTTGGTACAAATAGGTATGCATAATGCATTATATGTAAAAAACAGATTTTGCCTTTAACGTATTGAATGGAATGCCATAAGGTCGTTATAAGATGACCAAAAGGCCGTTCAGCTGGATTCTTTAGCATCCGATTGGCCCAGTTTATATGTATTTTAAAATCTATGGACAGGTGTTTCAACATTTGAACAATGTTGTCTTACAATATGAGTCACCATGAGGGAAGATCACAAAGAAAAGTAAAAGCATCCAAAACTTTGACTTTAAAATTCTCTGTATCATTATGATTCATAACTACAGGTTTGACTGTTTGTGATGTGTGATCCTACTTACTATGCCAGCGGTCGCAGGTACGTTTCCCACTGGCATAGGAATTTTGTGTGATGGGCATGTCACCGTAAAATTAAAAATTAAAGTAAGTAAATACCGATAGATTATAATCTATCTCGCGAGATTGTAAGTCGAAATATTGTAAACCGTAACATACTTCTTGTATGTATCGAAATGAAAACTACAAATTGTAAAATGGCATGCGACGGACTCACCATTTTTCTTTAAATTTATTTATAAAGTTTTTCTTAAACTAGTTTTGTATTTTATGTTTTTAAATTGTAATTCCATACGCAATTTACCAATATATAGTTTTAATACATACATATAATTGCTTCTATTCTTACTACAATTTAATGGAAAATTTTAAAGTGGTAGTGCCATGCTGTTACCTTCGGGTAGCAACCGAATGGGCCGGCACGCCCCGTATAGTTCATTAGTACCACTCTCTCACAGAAGACCGGCGTGAAGTGGCAGCTATGCTGTCGCGTTTCGTCCGGTGAGTGAGAGTCCGGGAGGCCCACTCTCCTTCCCCCCTCCCTCTTCCCTTCATCCTCCGCCTTCGTTCCCCCCTCCCTCCCACTTCCCTCCCTCTTCCATCCCTCCCTTTCCTGAAAGGCCGGCAACGCATCTGCAAGCCAGGCTTGCAGATGTCCATGGGCGGAGGTGA
This sequence comes from Boloria selene, assembly GCA_905231865.2. Classification (NCBI taxonomy): domain Eukaryota; kingdom Metazoa; phylum Arthropoda; class Insecta; order Lepidoptera; family Nymphalidae; genus Boloria; species Boloria selene. Next base: position 3,880,431 of record HG993145.1, read on the forward strand.
TCACTTCCCATCAGGTGAGCCTCCTGCCCGTTTGCCCCCTTTTTACCATAAAAAAAAATACGTATAATGGATTATTCACTTACGAGTAGGAGTAGTAGTAGTAGACTACTTAGGCTGATATATCATGTAAGCTAAAACGTAAACCAGTATAAAACACGAGTTCTTTTAGGGCATAATACTAATTTCTAATAATAATAGTAGTTAAATTCCTCAATTTCTGGTAATGTATATAATATGTCTATGTTTTGTTTCATAGTTGAAGACATTCAGTAACTCAATATCAGACAAATTACGTGGAAAGATTCCGAACTGATGTACGTGATCTAGGGCGGGCAATGCGTATGGCATCTCGATTTTCGGTCAACGAGCCCCAATGGGATTTCCCAGGCTAATGGAATCGACAAAATTTATCCTGGCATATCGATGAAATAGAAAAAAAATATGAAAGGAATTTATATTTTTTTTTAATTGAGTAAAACTTCTTTTTAAACTTCTATATCATGGAATTCATACGTATAAATTACTAAATAATTAAATATAGAATGGAAAATGTTTAGGCGAGCAAAAAGCGCTATTCGTTTGTTACAAAAAACGTTCGATATGTTTTTTATCCGATCCGATATAACAGTAAATAAGTAAGAATTTACATAACAACATCTCATTGAATTTCAACTTATTATGTCGATACCTATTTCGTACTAAGCAGATGAAAGTCTTTAGACGTAAATCCACTTAGTGAAGTGCGTAGTAAGCTATCTGAAACCTTGGAAGCCAATAATAAGATTTTATTGTATCGATTCTCTCGAGTAATACGGTATTTATGGAGGAAAATCGTTTTGAAAAATTCTATTATGATTATTATGAACATGTACCTACACATAGGAAGCTTTTAAAGCCTGAAAATATCAAACTGAGAAATCTAGACTGTCCTATAGTTTTTAAATATGTCGATCATACCATTTTCTACAATAAATCTGTTCAGTAGTTTTCTCGTAATGTGGTATGTATGCATCAGACAAAAATCTAAAATCTATAGATTCGGCCTCTGTACCTATAATTATGACTCTTTCAGTAAAATTTAGCAAAAAAATTTGATGTACAGATCCGACTAAGTCAGAATTATATTATATGTATATTTTATAATATAGATGTGAGAATTACTTTTGATTATAGTTCGCATATCAAAATAGCCATTGTCCTGGCAACCTAATGGCAAGCATGAAGCATAATAACTGCAATTAAATCGAAACGGATAGCCCTCCGCGATACAGCGACATTCTCAACCTCTTAACCATTTCATTACATGACCCCTGCAACGAATTGGAAGAATGTACAATATACTTACTACTTCTATTGTACTTTTTCTTTTTCAATTGTACCTATTGAATTAATTTCACGTTCGCAACAATGCCTTCTTATAGCTTATATCCATATATAGCTTACATTAAGCTTTTCTTTGAAAAGAAATAACGGTTTCGTTTATTTTTGTAATATCTTCAAAATACCTCCAATACTAAAGTCATTGCTTTTATATTTAAAGGTCAAAGTCCGATATGTCCATGTGTGGTTACGCGTAGGTCTGTTCGACCATAGAAGGTCGACGATCCAAGTTCAGTCACGCAGGGGTAGCCGTGTATAATATAATACTTCTTACTTTTTTCATAGAAATTTTAACCGCAAAAAGTTACTTCGCTACGGTTGAATTATTTAATAGGTCCAAAAGAAAAAGCGTTGTATTTTACATACATAGACACGTAAACTATTAAAATTATTCTAAATAAAAACTATAAGATTTTATTTTGCTCTACATAATTATAGCGTTGGTCTTATCTTTAGCATAGAATTATACACTAGATATATAAATTAATAACGAAATTTCATAAAGACATAGCATTATCATAAATTTCTTTTTTACCTAAAAAAATATCCAATCTTGGATATCTTAGAATTTCTAGATTACTCACCGAATAGAAATAGAAATTACATGACTGGTACCTGTAATAAAAAAAATATGTTAATATCAATATCAGTACGTACTAAAACAATCACAAGACAAAGTACAAGGCAAGTGTACGGTAAAAATACTTAAATAAAGTTAACACGAAATAATACGTGTTGGGTTGCTTTTATGAGTCATAAAATTGCCAGGACCGATCAATATAATCCTAGAAGTCCGTAGCTATTTGTGTCCTCTATTCTAGAGCCTGTTGAATACATCCAACCTTTCTATTTTATTTTTATTTGGGAAACTTACACTGCAATTACATCCATACTAAACTATACTAATTATATAACATTATTTGTATGTATGTTTGAACGGAATAAATATGTATTTAATGAAAATTAATGAAACTTTTTGATTTTCTCTAGGATCGTTAGTAGCTAGTACTAGGTGCAATAGTAACTGTCTGCCTGTTACCTTTTCCTGGCTTATCCGCTAAACCGATTTAGACGAAATTTTGTGTGGGTGTAGTTTGAGACCTTGGGGAGAATTATCTTATAGATAGTTTTATCTTAGAAACCACCATAGATAGAAGGTGGAAAGGGAAACTTTATGGTGAAATAAGGTAGTATTGTATTGTATATATCTATGTACTATGTACAATGTAATGTGTATATGTATGTATACGTACTAATATATTATAGTCTTTTTCATAATATGTTTCGTTAAAACGTATTCATATAATTTATAAATACATTTAAATCATAAAAGGCACGTGCAACAAATAAATATTGACGATTCTAGTTTCCTTACAAACGTTTCAATTGGAAAATGAACTTGTGCAATTTGGTTGCGTATCGAATCAGATTACTTAAACTATAACAGTTAATGCTCGTGCAAATCACACGACTTTTTATATTTAAATATGTACTAATTTCAACAATTCAAGTAAGGTCTTTATAATTTTGGACAGAGCAAAAATATTTTAAAAATGTTTTACAAATCTAAATATTTAATTTTTTTAAGAGAGCCGCCAGACATGATTGTTGCCGAACTTTATCGTTTACGCAGCGAACGCAACGGAAGCTCCCAAAGGGGAAAAGAAACGCCAAAAGAATTCTCCAATTCCAACCAGTAGTTCCTGATATTAGCGCGTTTATCCAAACAAACTAACTCTTCAGTTTTATGATATTAGTATAGATTTAAACCTAATTAAAACACATAATCTTGATGTTATTCAGTTTCAATTAAATATTGTTTTGTGCTTAAAATTTGCAATTAAATATAGTGCATACAAAAAAAGTATGAACATTAGCATTAATTTACCGGTTCCGGATACTTTGCGAGGTCAGCGCACTTGGTATACTGGGCTTGGATGTTTTATAGTATCTAATCCAGGTACCGTTCAGATTTATTTCGTTCTTTCTGCTACACTGACCTTAAGTTTTAAACTAACAGTAGTTCACTCTTAAATAAGTCAACTAAATGTGGGAAGAACGCTCCCTCTGAGTTTTATTTTTAAATAATCTATTTCGAGAGACATCAAACAAAATAGTAACATTTCAATCATAACACTGTGTGTTAATTAACAAGCATATTCGGCACATCAGCCCTGTTCACTTAATCGGGTGGATCGTTCAAATCCTTTGATGTAGGACTTATGGATGATATATGGTTGTAATAACGGTGTCTTCCTAAAGTCGCTCTACTATCTATTGCACTTACACGCTTGAGCGTTGCGTAATAAAAACTTAAAAGCTTAAAACAACAATTCTAAGTTGTAAAGGCGAATCATGCTGAACCTTATATTGTAGCATTAATTATAGTGTAATTGTGATAACCTTTTTAAATAAATGGAAATAACACCGGCCAAGTGCGAGTCGGAAACGCGCATGAAGAGTTCCGTACCATTATGTATAAAAACGCCAAAAAAATATGTTTGTTGTATAGGACCCCTCTTAAAATATTTATTTTATTCTCTTTTTGGTATTTGTCGTTATAGCAGCAATAGAAATACATATTCTGTATAATTTCACTTTCTGTCTTACTATCACGGTTCTTGAGATACAGCCTGGTGACAGACGAACAGCGGAGGTACGGAACCCTAAAAAAAGTAACTAATTTGGTAATTTGTCTATTTTACATTGGTTTTAAAGGTAAATGTCAAGTACCTAATGACTTAAATACAAACCCAAATAAGGAAATTTAAAAGCAACGATTATAATTATTATTATAGATAATTTTTGCAGCTGTTTTAAGCTACGTCATCTGTGTAATAAGAACAAAAGTGTGGGGCTGTGATATACAATAGCCTTTATTAAAATGCGCCTACTGTAAGTAAACCAGGCCGGAACATAATTGTTTGTTTGAAGATTGGTCCTATGAGCAAATATTGGATGAAAATAGTGAATTTTTATGTTTATTATTGTAGGCATATTATTTCATTTGAGATGAGAGAGATCAAAATGGTAAAATGTGTACATAAAATATAATTTGAACTACTAAAAACTTACTTTGGTTCGGTACATAGTAGGTACATCAAACTTTATCGACACACGTGTTTTGAATGCTTCTGAGCTTTGCGTAAATCATAAATCATAATACGGCATACCGACTTCCGAACCAAATACAAGGACAGGTAGTCCCTTATCTAAAAGAAGCTATCGTTTTATTTATTTATATTTTCATTGGATTCCCAAATATAAGTACATTACAATTTTAACATCGATTGAGTGTTAAATGTTTACGCACAGTATGGTGAATAATAAGATATTAATTCAAGTCTAGATTTTAATATTTTTACAGTTATTATAAGAATACAAAACGCAGATAATAATTATGACATAGTAAATATTAATAATGTGACACTAATAAGAATAAGTTGCTCCGATTTTATTACTTTGGAATGATAGACTGGATTTGTTAATGGATGTGTCGTAGAGCTAACAGAACTAAATAGAACGCCCTCGCATTTAATCACTGCACAGTGAACGCTTACTCAGCTATAATTCATGCATGAAAGAATAATAGTGTAAAGTATTAATTATTTTTAAAAAAACATTATAAGGGTATTCTAATCTAGGAAAATAATAAGAAACGAGTCATGGACGCAGTATTATGGTGGTTATGGTGGATAATATGTGTTTTTTATTTTTTATTTTTATGACACTTAATGATTTGCATTTTTTTAACTAAACTGCATTTGCATTTTTTACAATATAATATCGAAAATTATTCAAGTTCAACATTCATTTTTATTTATATAGATTATTAACAAAAATGAATGTTGCTAAGCGCAAAACTTGAGAATGGTCGACCAATTTGACTAAATTTTTTGTGTATGTTCCTTAAAGGAACATTGAAGGTTTAGTAACAATAATAAAAGTTAGTAAAAAAAACTATACTAATTGTATCTAGGGACGAACCCGACCGAAGCGTAAATCATGTCAAAAATTAAAAAAACTAAACTTTAAATGGCTTTCTCAATTTGTTGTTATTATAAGTATAAAATGTAGATTAAATACGATTCACGGTAGTAAAATGGAAAGAAATTGATGGAATCATTTGACATACATAAGACTCCCAAAGTGAGTCATGAAGCCATTGGCCTTTAACAATTTATGGAGAAATGGACAGGCCCATTATTGTTCACGCTTAGCAACGGTTTTTCTATAACTTGATAAACATGGTCACATAAGGTCTGACTGAAAAATAACCTTAACCTCTAATCATACCTACTTGTAGCAGGTATTATGATTTTATCAAAAAATTGATACGAAATTTATTTAGTCTTGGCACGCTAGAGGTTAGTAACTATCCAACAGTTCAAGGTTAAATTAATATATTCGCTTATAGAACTTAATTAACACTAATTGCTTAGTATTAATTAATTTAGAGATACCTTTTAATACTCTTTATCTAATGATAAATAACCGGCTATGGGAAAAAGATTTTTTGGACAACAGGTATTTCTAAAATAATTATGTGATCGCATTCGCAACACTGAGTAAATCTTAAGATGGCTGAACACAAAAATCTCTAACGTTCATCATCTTCTCTGCTTTGTATAATGTGATTAGACCAAATTATAAACATCAACTCTGGTATCAAGATATAACATGAGTAAAGTTCGTCACAAGTTACAGGACAAGAATACTTAATTTTTAAATCCTATTGAAGTATTGACTATTATCGATACAGAGGCCAAAAGAGTTTTTAGAAGTTTCTGTCTGTTTGTGGTCGTATCACGAGAAAACCACTGGACAGATTTTGATGAAATGATTGTGATCTTAACATATAAAATTAAAAATATTTTAAATATGTTTGGACATTATTACACACAGAGCCATCTAGCTCCGTAGAAAGCTACGAAGCTTGTGTTACGGATATGAGACAGTTGATATACCTACTATGTAAGTTTAAATACATACCTTCGCTGTGGGAAAATATCTCATTTCTTAACATTGATATTATAATATATTAACCAGTGAAAGACATTATTTAATTGCAAGACGAATGACAGTACAATATTGTTAAGGAAATTATATTAGTAACGCTCAAAGATTCTTGGATATTTGGGTCGAAGATTATGATATCACTTTGAAATAACCCGTGCATAACTTCAATCTGCTATATTTATTTCTCTTTCTTAAACAATTTATACATATTTTAAATCTTTTCGTTTTAGGATATGTGATTAAGTATATTTTAGTCAGTAAGATAAGATTGATTGATTGATCAGGTTGTGTCTATTGCGAAATGTTGGATTTTTCATACAACTAAATACCGTCTAGTAACTTATTGTTGATTATTAACTCATGACATTAAGTTTTTTAATAGTAGTAATCTCCTCTTACAGCCTTTATAGGAAGCCAGGCTTCCGTTAAGCACATAAATGCATATTATGAAAATGAGATATCATTAAAGTTTCGTTTGCTGTTCGACAAACCACATCAAACATGAACTGAAGTATAAAACATTCATATTTAAAGAATCAACTTATGAACATATTTACACACTTCTTACACTAGACTTACATATTTGTTCAACTATTTAATAAACCCATTGGCCATTTACGTAGATCGCAGAAATTACAAACATTTTGAATTATGTTCAATGCCAGCTGGCAACCGTAACGGCCTCATAAGAACGGCCTACTACCAATACATTACATTATAGTTAATGATGTATACAATATCAATCGACAAGGCATCAATAATGCCTTAAGCCTTGGTTTTATCTATATGTGGATCTATTTCGGTTTAACAATTCAATTTCATCTACAAATAAACAAATTTCGATCTGATTGGAAAATATTTAATAGGAAAATCTTATTGAAATAGGCTGAACCTAAAGTTTTTAGAATTTATGTCCATCTGCGACAGCATTACGAGAAGAAAACTGAAGAGATTTTGATGAAATACTATCATGATAGCTAGTCCGGATCAATATATAGGGTACTTTACATTGCAGGAAAATGTCACATCACTGAGAAATCTACACTAAACGTTAAAACGTAACTAGGAAACTGACCCGAGTGAAGCGAGGTTGAGTCTATTGGCTATTCTATAAAGAAGCCATAACATCGTAAAGAATTACAAATATTAATAACATTATTAATATGATTTTATATTACCAAAAACTTAAATTCAAACAGATATCAAAATTTTGTTTTAATAATATGACATGAAATAACAAGTAACAAGATGTTATTGGATATATTAGTGTCAAGATTACTTATGCCTACGTTGTCTGCAGGGTCAGGAAAGTTCGTGGAAGCTCGTTTCGCAACAGTTACTGACATCCCACGTCCGCTCGACAATGATCATCTTGATTCCATCCAATAGTTATAAATTTATTCAAACTGCCTTAAAAGCCTTAACGAGAAAAGTTATACAAGTTAGATAAGACTTATAAAAAGTTATGATAACGTTACTTTGGGTAAAAGCAAAAGTAAATTAAAAATTCAATATCATAGAATTTGATTAAACTATCGATCAAAAAACGACAGAAGAAATGTTGAATAAATATTCAATTGCGTGGAACATCTCCATTTATTTCCATACGAAATTGATGCAATGTAGCAGGAAATGGTGACTACCATATCTGCTGGTATCTCATTGCATTCGTTAGGCACAAGCCGCTCCAGCCACATATGAGACTTTGTAATGCTAGCTGTAAGATACCCCACATTTTTTATTTGTACAAGTATTTTTTGTTATCTTTTATAGATTTTCTACATATTTAGTAGGTAGCAACATCACTAATTAAATATAATATTCATAATAATTTTACCACTTTTTTGGACGTTTTAATAAACTTCTGGTTTCAAGCAAAAACCTAATTGGTTTGCTTCACGTTTTTGCGAATTTATAAATAAGTGTTTATTCCTTATGGTGTCCATAAGGAATAAACACTTATCAGGTTGTTCCCCGAAGCGCTAGATGGAAGAGTGCGGTGGCTATAAATATTAATGACAAACACCGATTCAATGGTAGACCCGAGGAAGGTCAGCGGCCTTTGATCCGATTGTTTGATGCTCATATCTCCATCGTAATTAGAAATGCCTAATATGCTTAAGACACGGTATGCGCATGAATAATATATGAGTTAGTGATCGTAAAATACATCTTCCGTGAGGTAACTAGAAAAATAATACTTGTTTTAGGTACGTCTGACTCTAAGTTGCCTACATTTTTTAAACATATGAATCATCAAAAGAAAAACTTAACATTTTCGTTTATTGTAGACATGGTTCACTCATATTTTTGGGCCAGATTGAAGATTCCATGCAAAATTTTATGACGGTAATAATTTTTAAACTTATAAACGAATATTAATAAGTTTTCGATCATAAGCCATAACAGAGTTACATGGTGTCTAATTAAAATAATTATTAGAATTTTGTTTTATTAGAAATTGTTTATGGGTAATATTTTTATTGCTTTTAATTATACTTAGTTTACATATAGCATTGCCAATAACACTAAAACGGAATTAGAAACACTGGGTCAGTGTCCTTTACATTGACTATGAACGATCGTTCCCACATCAATATAGTAAATTAATGCTTTATAGATTTAACAAGCGCATTTGGACACTTTCAATAGAAACCGTTATGTTCTGTTGTTATCTGATTTTAAATATGAAGCTTATTGTAATGTGAAAAGCAAATAGATTAACCTTGAATGGGCTAAACAAAGTAATTTAACTTAAAGAATGATTTTCTATTTGTTATTATTTCTAGAAATTTCCATAATATTTTTGGATTGGGTACAAAATAACTATAGGTATATATGTATTACAAATAATATTGAAGTCCTAAAAGACTGTAAAGACTGAAAGTAGTTGAATGTGTTATACTAATAATACATTATAATCTAAATGAACGATCATAATCAATATTGTTTCTCTACTGTTTTACCGGATACGACACGCACATAATCGAGAGCGCAACGGCCAATATCTTCATAACACGTCCATACTTGTATAGCAAATGGCATGCACGTTGATATAATCTAATTATATTGAAACGTCGGTCTACACTCCACGTACTAATATTCCAGTTTAATTCTCAGTAAATATTGATATAATATATTATTAACAAAATTGAACTCAGGCGAAAAATCTATACGTAATAGTAACTACCTACTACATAATATATGAAAAGTTTATTCTGAAAATGAAATGAAAACCTAGGCAATACGAAATAACTATAAAACAGAAGTTGAAACGTAAATTTTAATTTATCTAACAATTTAAATATGAAATGCATATTTTTGCTAAGACTTTTATGTATGATTGATTGTATGATGAGGTACGTTTGTATGTTTTCTTTGATATTTTTGTTATTTTTTTGGAGTAATAAAAGATTTATAAATAAATAAATAAGATGAGCTTGCATACAAAACTCCTACACCCTCTATCTCTTTGTGCTTTTCATGCTGGAGTTGAGGTTGTGCGCAGTTTTCGTTATTGTGTCAGTAAGTCAGTGAATGTAAGGATTTTGTTGATTAGATGATAGATTAGAGATATAACTATGAACGTAATTTTTCATGTTATTATCAAATTAGATTTCATCTTTTGCACCTAAGTTTGATAGTCATCAACGTTAGATTATTAAGCAATTACCACATAATCGTCAGAAGAGCGTCATCAATATCGAAAAAAATAATGTTTACACAACCTTATTAGAAGATAAGGCCTAATAGTAGTGTAAGATAAGAAGCAGTTACATGATGGTATCTAGAATTTGTGTCCAAATGTAACTATGTAACATAAAAAATAGACAAAGACTATCTATTGTATTTTTAGGTAATAAGTAGGACATTCCTTTTAATGTACCCAATTTTTTAATTTGGATGACATGCTTAGCGTTTCTAAAATAATAAAGATCTATTATTTAAAAAAAATTGTTTATAGATCAATGTTGTTAAGTTTATTTCAATACTTACAATATTATTAAGCATAACAAACATTATTTTTATACTAATAACTAAGTACACTGTATAGTATACTTACTGTACACTGTTTTAGGGTCATGACTTATGAAATACTTAAGTGGAGAGATGTTAATCTTGTATTTGTTTAGGTCCCCTTGATAACAGTGTTCAAAACGGACCAAACATGTTAAGTCACGATAAAACTTGCATGATATGGGTCCCACGATGTCGAGAACTAGAGCAGGAGAGGACTCGGGCGAATAGGGCAAAACTAAATATAGAAAGGTTTAAAGATATATACATATTATTATACCTAAGTCTAAAATCTTTACACACCCTATTGATGGGAAAGCTAAAATGTTTTATGGTAATTACAAACGCCTCTTTAGAAATAATTGTATAAGGACATCAAGAATCCGCTAAATGCCTGTCTGAGTACATTCTCTTGGAAATCCCTCTATACAATAGAGTGTAAAGCAATGGCAACCCCTGTTTTGGAATATCGCTATCTCGTTTCCTCACACCAAACCGTGTCCCACCCTCCTTTCATAACATCGTGGGATAATTAAATATTTATGTCATCGCAGATGGCAGAAAAATGTAGCCATAAATAAAGGTTAATTAAGGCTTCGAGCAACAAATTTTAACTACGAAAATTATTCTTTATTATTCTAATCAAATTACGATATACCTACATAAAAATGAAATCCGGAAATAAATGAATAACATTTAAAACAATGGACTATTATTTAAGTATGTATTATGTATTATGATATAATTAACCGAGAACGAAATAAAATTATATGTATTTTATACAACATACCTGTATATTTTTGTTGATTCTAAATTCTTAGATACATCCCACTGATAAAAACACAGTCACAAACTTAGTTAAATTAACGTTATTGACACAACTTAACCGTTAACGTCGACGGTTCAACGACAGAACACAGTAGTTAATGTGTATGCACTGTATCACTGGCACTATTTAAGCGTAGCAATATGTTATAACGGAAAACAGATAACACTTCATTATAAACTAAATGGGCAAAGCTCGAAGTCGGAAAGCTTTTTGCTTTACAAAAATGACAAGCAATCACTCTGACGGTAGGATGGAGACTGCATCAGACGGGGGCAGAGGTGGAGGAGGGGAGCTCGGAAGGGGGCGCTCGCGTCGAGCACTCCTTTGGAGGCGTCGAACCAGCTTTGTATCACTCTGATATGATAACGAATGTTTACAAAGTCGATGATATCAAAACGCTGGTGAAAATAAACACCCAAAAAAGACAATAGGCATGCTTTTACTTACGACTTTTGTAACTGTAAAATGTATAAGAACAAAAAGATGGGTTTGGTTTATAATAAGTACTTATAAAGCCATAATAATATTTTTTAGAAGTAATACTGATATTAAAAAATGTTAGCCATTGTATATTTTTGCTTTCGACTTTATTTTTGACTAATATACCAAATACAGACAACAAAAATGATAACAATTTAAGGAAAAGAAATTCGATATACAGTGACATGATTAATAACATTAACATATATCCTTAATATAACTTATCTTTTATAAATACACATAATATAGATATTTAAATGAATTTTATGACTAGATATAATTCGCGTCATGTAAAAAGAACGCTGGCTGTCAAGTTGCGCAGAGACGATTTATCGGCCAATTTGGTGGTAAGACGCGGGGCGCGGGACGTCGAGGCCAGCATTACATGCTTTCCGGCTCGCTATTGGTTTGTCAGTTTAAAATACCATCGCGCACACAAAAGTTATTAATTACGAAATGATTTTATATAAAAAATAGTAAAAAAATATTTTTGACGTATGTTGTTTTATAAAGAGAGAGTCTGATAATAATGCAATTAATAATTTAAAAAAATATATTAATCGAATTAATTTATTTTTTTCTAAGTAGATTAAACATTCTACACTGATTCAAACATATTTTATTAATTAATAGAATTCTATTTAATGATATTCTATCTAATATATTTTTCAATGTACCTACCAATAATCAATATACATCGTGAGCGAAAGGCTAGTTCAAAAATAAAAGATTAGGTTTAGGAATTTCGTATGCGAATGTACCGATGCGCAAACACACCCCCCACCACTTTCTTCCAGCGTTCTTTTTACGTGACGCGAACTGTACTTAATCAGTAAATAAAATAATAACTGTTGAAGGAATAAAGCTCTTTAAAGGCGAACCAAAAACAAACATGTAATTTTCCCGACAGAATGTTGAAAACTTAATCTCTTTTTCTGTAAGTCCACGTCGTGACTCGTGCCAAAATAAACAAAAACAAAAAGAGACTGTTTCGTTACGCCTTACGTAATTAAGAAGCATATGGTTCTCATTCCCTATAACTGGATGGTGTCAGATAGTTACGGGAGAATAATGGGTTTAAATTTAAACACTATACTAAAATGGCTTTAAAATATTATGTATGTATTAAATACTGATCGAAATGTCAATATGCGTATTACGATGTTAAGTAGTCGCATAATTTGTATATCATTAATTAACTGATCAGTTAAAGATAAGCTTGAACAAGTGCCTAAATTAATAAGTTTCAATTAAATTTAAATTTATCACTTAAGCTTAATAGTTTAAATTAAAAGACTTTTTTATTTAATATTTCATAGGATATGTTTAGGCCTAAGTAAAAAAATAATGTTATGGATAATTATATTAATAAACAAAATATAAAAATTTATTTATCTTCAATGAATGCACCTACCTGTCTTACTCTTCTTACTACTTTATATTATTATGTACATATCTATATAAATAAACTAGCGGACCCTATAGACATTGTCCTGTACATATAGAAATTTTTTATAAACTTTTGCTCCCGGTGAAATGTTTTAGTATGCATGCGCAAAACAGCGTTGCCTAGCAACGACTTATTTATAATTGAATATGTCATTTATTGTGCAAATGTATAAATAACTAAATAATATAAAAAATACATTATCTAGTGGACCGAATTGTGAATCTAAACCATTCTCGAATACACTCGAACACACACAAAAAATTTCATCAAAATCGGTCCAGTCGTTTAGGAGGAGTATATATTAAGATGTGAATGTTTGGATAGATGGTTTGTTGCTCAATATCGTCAGAACGGCTGAACGAATTTGGATAAAATTTGTCTCATTTAAACTCGAAAAATGAATGGATCCGGTACGGTAATTTTTTGTATTGGTTTCCCAACTTGACCGAAGCGAGGGTAACAAATAAGAGAAATATGAAAATTCATAACATATCTATAACGTTAAACTAATAATTATATTAAAAATCAGCTTTATACCACAGATAAAACAACAATTATATATTGAATAACTTCCTTTTCTTTTTGAAGTAAGTAACTAAACTCAATACTACTTTTCATTGAACTAGGTGCTTATTAGTCATGGGAAGGATTAAGCAAATTATTCAGTTTCCTACAGACTACTCTGATGACGGCTGCACTGTTGCTGATTCATAAACTGGTCGGCAACCAAATCGTTTACTCAACTTGGCCATATGTTTGGACTTTATTAGGAAATAATAGATAGTATTTGATTTATTTAATGAGTTGTATGGCGATGCACACAAACTGCACTTGGTTTTTTTTACAAGTCTACAAAATATGATTAAATAAAGTTATTTCTTTTGAGTATGATAAATCGATATAATGCCATAATCGCAAAATATAAATCGATATAATGCCATAATCGATTTCAACTTGGATGATATCATAAAAAACCAGGTTTGGTTTAGTGACAGTAATTAAAAACCGCAACACAAAAGCATACATCATTCAGCAATATTGACTCACTCCCGACAGCTAAGTTGAGGCAACTGACGCAGATGGAATTGAAGAACTAAAACGATAATAAATATCCGACACTCACAGGAAGTTAGTCTTAAACCACATTTAAATTTACTTTTTAATTTTTACTTTTTAGGTAAATCTTTAAAGTTATAACTGCAGTACAAATGTATGCAAATTCGAATAAATTAGTTAAGTATTGTTTAATAGTTCGTGAAATTGGTGAACTCAACAAGTGACAAATCGAACACACTGCACACACTTTGTAAATGTTTAGCGTTCGTGTATTGGCATAGTGGTAATAAAAGTAATATGAGAGCCGTAACGCGTTGGAACACCACAAACGAGCCGATCCGCTACGTCTGAATTAGTTTACTGTATTTTCAGACGCGCGACGTTCAGTAAGCAAACGTTGAGATTTATTGGCAATCAGGGCGTGTAGTAAATGGTTATATTCAAAATTGTTCGTTCTTAAACAGGTATGTCTCATTGTCTTTCAGTCATTCGATTAGAATGTTGGTATTTTGTTAATCTATGCATTATGCATAGGTAGTAAAAGTTATAGATTATCCTTGATAACGTTATCAGGGCTATATAAATTATTCTAATCTATTAAAATTTTTATTAGATGATATAATTACTATATCAAATATCATAAGAAACAAAAATAACATAATATTGAAATATGGGGCAAAGCCTAACTTATAAGTGCACTGAGAACGAAAATAGGTCGCAGTAAAAGCTACTCTATTATGAGATAGAAATTATGCAACATTCGAGGTTGATCACAATTCATAAGAAGCTATGACACCACAATATTTAAATATTTTAAAATAACCTTCAATACAAGGGGATCAGAACATAGGCCATCCACCATACTGGGTAACTATTAAATGCAGGTTGGTGGCCTTCACTTGTCTTTCCAAAACTTGCTAGGTAGTAGTCTCAGAGAAGTAGGTTTACTCACAAGGTTTTCTTTCCACCGAAAGACCTAACAACGTAATAATGTATAAAATTTGCACATAAAAAAATATTAGTTACCACTGGACTGGACTTCCTTAGTTCTATTACATACTATGTATTGATTTATGTTTATTTTTAATTATTATTACTAAAGGGATGACAAAAAATTAATGGTAGTTCTAAAAGTGTAATATATATACATAGGTATACACAAAGTAAAAACAGCACGTGCCCAATAAGGGTCTGATACAAAGGCCCACAGCAAGTATGCGTTCTTAAGTTAATGTTAGCAGATGTGGGCTGCATTTCTGTAACGGCATATTGCAACTGACGACGCAACTATTTACATTTACCATATGTTATCCTTAAATTTTAAGTAAATATAAGGCCTCATTACTTATATTTCAGAACTTGGCTTCTTGTAGATTTTGAAAGGGTGATCAAATTATGAAACCGATCCCTTCATACAGTATCGAATATTTCTGAGTATTAAAAAAATACTGCAGAAAGAATTCGTATAATGTCAATATTTTACATACTATATTATTTTGCAAATAAAGTAACTATGATCCGCTCTAATTCTTTCTTTATGACGACTATGCTAAGAGGTTAACCGAGAAGTTCTATTTTTATAAAGGTAAATATTTAATAGTATCTGTCATGTGGGATAGTAATTGCTGTATGGAGCAACACAGAGTAAGCAAAAACAAGTGAAGTTTTGATGTTTATCTATACTATAATATTATAAAGAAGTAAAGTTTGTTTATTTGTTAAATTGTAAGGGGTAATCTCGGGATCTACTGAACCGATTTTTAAAATTCTTTCACCAATAGAAAGCCACATTATTGCTGAGTGTCATAGGTTATATAAAAAACCGAAAAATAAAAAGGCTTTTACATGGTAGTCCGTTTTGCAAAGTGAATCGGAGAAAAAACGGTCGAATGAAAGCGTTTCTTACGAACGCTGCCTTAACTATGAAAGATATATTTTTGAGTTCTAGAGAAAAGATGTGGAGCTTAAAAATGCCTACAAAAAAGTCAACGTCAGCATATGTCTTACTTTTATATTTAAGTGACAAAAAGTAGTTTTTTTTAAATTAGTATAGATAATTTAATTTTTAATTTTCAATATTAATAAAATAATTTAAATTATTTAAACACTCTGTACTAAAAAAGGATTATTAACATTATGCCCAATGAAGTGGGCACGGGTCAGCTAGTATTGTTATAAATAATCACTGTATTATTCATTCCCCTTGCTTCATAAAACGATAACAATATTATATAAACAGTACCACCATATTTTTTGACAGTGTTTTAATGCATCATTCTTAATTCTTAATTAGCCAAAAAGAATATTTAATGTCTAAATAATGTTGAACTATAGTCTATAAATATATAATTAAAAAAAATCTTGTACAATTTATGGCATGATAGAAAATCATTTTCTCTCTGTGGGTGTAATTTATGGAGAAATTACTATAAAATAATAAATCATAAGTCGTATACTGCGAATATACAGTAAATATTATGGCAGTAGCCATAGCGATGATAGTAGGCTACAGACGTGATCGATATCTTCCGCCCCTCAAATTACCAAGTAATTTCAGTCAGTAATTACTCAATTTACTCAAGACTAGGTGATGCTATCAAAGAAACGCTGTGATTAAGGATGGTACAAACGTCAAACATTCAAGGTCCACTCCTACGTAACGAAGTTGAAGTCTTAATAACGAGGTCTCTTTTAACATTAATTACATCGCTTAAACTAATTTCAACTGAATAAAAAGAGTTATTAAAAATGATCAATTTCTTTGATTAAACGACTATGTATAACTATATTCGAATTTCATAATTCCGATTAATTATTTTAAACTTAACGATACTTTGAATGAATATATTTGACCACAAATTAACACATGGTACCATCATACTCTATATTAATTGCAATAATAAATTATGAAATATTAATAAAATATAACATAGCACGCCCATACATATTGAGTTTATGGGTGATAAACGTCGCATCAGCAAAGATAATTATAAATGGAGCGGACGCGACCTAAATACTGCCACACGTGAACGACTATTTCCAGACAACGGGAAGGTATGTCAGGTAGCTTTCAAAATAGCACCTCCACTTCAATCTATACATTACTGAGCTTTTATATTTATTGTTGCATTTTTGGAAAGTATACATATAAATCTGCATTTTTTCTAATTCACCCTTATGCCTTAACTGAGGCAAAGTAAGTTTCAAAATAAGAATTTTCAAAATAGTTAAGCTTACTGCGAAAGTCTACAAGTTATTAAGGAGTCATGATAAGAAAAATGTAATCCCTTTTGCAACAACTTGTTCACATATTGTACAATATTACAATACAATTCAATAGTACAATAACTCAAACGCATAGTTTTCTATCAGTCAGCGTCAGAAAAGGGGAAAAGCATTTACAATAGTTTTCATAAAAACAAAAAGTTTATAGGTGAAAATTGTCCAAAAAATTCAATAAAGGCTAAAAACAATCATATCATTGGAGATTTCAACAATAGCTGCATATACAGGAGAGCAGACGGGATGCAAATAACAAAAATCAATACGCTGAACGGGCGAACGTAGCAGTCCAACAGGCACAAAATTAACTATATTCTCATCATTATAGCTTCATAACGTTGGTATATTGGGCAAAATCCTAATTCCATTAAGACAATGGTCGGTAAAATACAATAAAACAAAGAGCATGTACGTCAAAAAGATATATGATTTACAAATTACAAGGTGTTTCAGAAACAACTTTACGCAGACAGAATTCTCAGACGCTCTCACAGACATATTCGTAATACACAATAGATCATCTGACATCCGTTTAGGGACGCCGACAGATTAATAACTAGCCTGCAAGTCGGACCTCGAACATAAAAGGGTATATACCTATGTCTTATATGATACCGTGGTGCTAGATTTCTTTAAGAATAGTTATATGTGTTATATGTAAACTAAGTGGTTGAGAGCTCGACTCTACGAGCTGGTGCTTGAACTTGTTGACCCAGTAACAGCGGCAGCAAAAACTTCGTCTCTACCTGATTCTATTCGAATTATATGCCTAACAACAACATACCTTTGCCTAGTAAAAGTTTTCTTATTTATAACGAAAGTAGCTCGTACTTCTCACATAAAACTACGATACTCTCTCTCTGCCTAGAGACGGGTATAATTACTTAATATAATGTAGATATATAATACTTCTTTCATTACATAATAAATATTTGTTATTAAACTATGAACTGCGATAAACAATGTCGGCTGTGACCGAAATGCACACCCTTAGATTTTGGCACATCGGTGGTCGTGGGTTCTGGCTCCGCATATGTATACACTGAAGGGTAGAATCATGGTACCATAAACTAGAAAAGCGAAATATTTATATAATTTTAGTATAATACTGATGGTAAAATAATCGATAAGCCAAAAACACATAACACACACAAAAACACGTAAATAACATTTTTATGTTTGACTATAATATGAACTAATATACCCAATATACAATCAGTTTTATTAATGATATATAGTACATAAGTTATTTGTCTAGAAAAATTACACGGCGTAGGTAGAAAATGCTGCATAAATTGCAGCAGAACCGTCTAGACTGACACTACAGACACGAGCAACTTCGTTTGTTGCAAAAACAAAGACAATCTTAGACACAACTATGCTCATTAACGCGACGTTTAGTCTAAGTGTTTTAATGTCTATATTGTAAATATTTTAATATGAAAATCACTATCTCAATACCTTTACTGATAAAGTGTTATGTTAGAAATAAGCTTTGATGAAAAGCTTTGAACGCTTGTGCCTGACTTTTCAATTAGGACCGTCAGGACCACATAATAAACTCAAAGGAAATGTCATTTGGAAATTAATTAAATGTCATCGTGAAATTAATTAATTATAGCATTAATTCATGTAAACAGCTTAATCTCTTTAATGATCAAATGAAATCAGATGAGTTGTTTATTTCTTACTAAATATATCTTTGCTTACATTACTTATACCTATAGCATGAGGTTTTCAAATACAAACTCAAACATTCGGCATCGGCAACATTGGTATAAGGTTAGAAACTGGGTTAATATCTCAAGGAGGTTCTAAGAGGTATGAACTTATTGACCCAGAAATAGCGGAGTACTCATTGAAAGCCCTGATAACTAGTTAACTATGCCGTGTTTTTTTAAGCGCTTTACCATAGGTAATTTCATCGAGGGTAATGTTGATGTTAGAGAATTTCAGGGCCAAGTTTATATTCTACTGTCGCTTTTAGGTTCTACTATGTACTTTACAAAGTGATTGAGATATTAATCACAAGCATGGTGTTTTCTATAAAATGAATCGATAGTTATTATTATCTAATATTATTTTTTAAAAGATTTTTATAAAATAGAGGTATTTTGATTTAGCTTTCTACTCGTATATATCGTAACGATATTCTTCGATATAGGTTCGAATCCTTAGCATAGCAACCATGTTGTTGAACTAGTAAAAACATTTAGATGCAAAACTGCTAGTTACCTAGCTGCCAGTACAAAATTGAAATTTAAAAAGATAATCCAACATTATGAAGAAAGCATGACTAACTTTCTTTGTAAAATTCATATAATCTTGTGAACTTTCTAACAATCTATATGAAATTAATTTTTAAGAATACATATAATAAAATATAAAGTGTTAGTGAAGTGATACATTGCAGCATTTTAAGGTATACTTTTAATAAACATCCACACAATTCAGTATTCAATTATAATGATTTCAATATGTGGGCAGACTGCGTCTATATTATATTATCCATACAACCAGCAACATCTGAATATTAATTTACAAAATCGTCGAGTGTAACGAGAATTTGCATGGAATTTAAACGAACGAAAATGCATTTCCATCGCTCGTGTATATGTAAATTGGAATGCCCAAAACCTAACCGTATTACTAAAATGGAGATAATGGTTGTAACCGTGATCATCAGCCTCATTAGTTTAGTACATATTATCTAACTTTACAGGCTAATCGGAAAGATATAAAAAGACTAGCGACTCGCCCTCGCTTCGCTTGGGCTCTTCCCTAGATTTAGCACAGGCAAAGTCGCGGGATCTGCTAGTTATGCATATAAACCTTTCTCTTGAATCACTCTATCTATTAAAAAACCGCATCAAAATCCGTTGTGTAGTTTAAAAGATTTAAGCATACATAGGGATATAGGGACAGAGAAAGCGACTTTGTTTTACACTATGTAGTGATTATAACGCATACTTATTTTATATTATAACTAGAGTTGGTCCGCAGTTTCACCCCATATCTATACATAATAATACATCACTACATAGTATAAAATAAAGTCGCGTCCCACTGTCGGTCTGTCCCTGTGTGCTTAGATCCTTAAAACTACGCAACGGATTTTGATGCGATTTCTTTAATAGATAGAGCAATTCAAGAGGAAGGTTTATATGTAAAACTAGTGAAACCCGCGGCTACGTTTGCGCTTTTATAATAAAATTCTAACTTTAAAAGAAGCTGTATATAAAATATTTTTTTTGAAATGTCACTATCACCGATACAGAGGCCGAATCAATAGTTTATAATTTTTTTTTCGGTCTTTCTGAGAACTCATCACGAAAACCGGACAAAAACTGATTATTGGTTTTTATGATAGCTTGTTTTCCGGGTGACATATAGGATATTTTTACTTTCTACGACTTATTTCTGAGAAAACTACACTAACCGTGAAAACGAACTTAGGGGGCGAAATCGAACGGGGTGAAGGTGAGTCGCTAGTTATGTATAATTGCTACGCTCTCTCTCTCTCTTCAATGATTTGGTGAGTTGAGTGAGTTAAGTGAATGAGTTTGAAAGAGACAAATGAGTTTTTCCATAAATTATAGATGTAATTGTACTTACTCTTCACTGTCTTGACTGTATCAAATACTATCGATTTTAAAATAAATATCCAGTACCAGTTCAGCTAGGAAAGAAGATATTTATTATCCTATTCTTAATTACTCAGAGCCTATTCTACCTATTTTTATGAAATTTGTAAATTATTGTACATATTATTATATTAGTTCATTTAACATATTATTATAGGTTTCTATTTTAAATGTACAAAATTTTTGTTAGTTACGGCATCAATATCATGGAAGGATAGAGGTTAAGGAAACAAAAGACAACGTGAACCTGAGAACAATGAGTTATCTATTAATATATCAATCACGTCAATATTACTTACTGGGAAAAAAGCTTCACAGAATGTCAATTCTTTTCAATAGTTATTATTTTTAAACAAAACACTCTTAATTATTAATTGTACGAGTTAACTTTAGAATAAACATTGATTAAAAATATTTTCTATGTTTGTATTATTTTAGAATGGTGGTTATTAATAAAGAAATATTCCTAAGCAATGAGTGAACGTTACCGTTTTGAGTGTGTTCCACTTTACGCTAGCAATTTTTCCGACAATAACAAGTTTTTAGTTTTAATAATTTCATACAAATTAAACTGGCACTTTCTATAATTTAAATGTCGTGTTTATAGAAAGCTGTTAGTGCTACCAAATATCTACCATTTCTCTTCTTTATACTAATAAACTGTGATACTGTATTTTTTTGTTTGCTCTAACTGCAAAAACTACACAACGAATAGATATTGAACTTATTCCATAGGATGCATGTTTCGGTGAAGTTTTTAATATAATGTGTTAAATTTAAGAACTTGGTTTCCGGTATTTAGAACACGGGCGGATCCGCGCGAAATGTACATAAAAGTTTGTAGGTATTTGCTTCTCGTAGTAACATTGGGTATTTCATACATTATCCTCTACGAAATATACATTTCCTCCTACCTATTTCCTATATAACAAGCTGTTTTTTATACATAAAAAATAGACACCTCAGTTTGCTTGTAAAGACAAAACAAAAGCTTTTTATCAAATGTACTTAGTATATGGAAATAAGTATATAAATATAAATATGTTGGGACATTTACACACACACAGCACTCTCTAGTTCCACGATAAGGTACGAGACTTGTGTTATGGATACTAGATGGTTGATATACTACACATATATAACTTTAAATACATACATATTATAAATATAAACATCCATGACTGGAGTACAAACATTCGTGCTCAACAAATGTATGCCCCCAGCAGGACTCGAACCCGCGACCGCTGTAGCAGAAAGCAGGGTCACTACCCACTGAGCCAAACGTGTCGTCGACTACTAAAAGAAGAAACATACAATTTTGTATAATTTTTATCTGTTTGTCCGTAATTACAGTAACACATCGTAACAACGAACACCCGAAGTATGTACTCGATTTACGTGTACATTTTTTTATTTTATTACGTTCCCGGTTACGCGATATCTTGACCGATTATAAACTAAATCTTTTTATGAATAGGTTATCTTAATCCCCAGCGATCAAATAGTATGTATTTGAAACCCACCTAGAGAAACCTACGAGAAAGTCATTAGTTTCAAGTGATTTTTAAGTTGATAAATATTTTAGTTAAACACTAATTACCCTCACACAATTACGTCACCGTACTAATTCAGCGTACAACACTATAAAGATTGACGTAGATATGGAATTTTTATTGTAAACGCAATTCATGAAAGAGCCGAGTTGAAAACAAAACAAATAAGAACTAATAAAATAAATACATGACAAATAAGTACTAATAAAATGATAAAATTGTTTTACTGATATACTTTAGAATCAAATACGTTACAAAAGTATTTAATGAAATTTAGTGTACATTAAAAGTTGCTTGCATTCGCCGATTCATAGAACAAATTTTTTTCTGATAGAGTGAAAATAAGTATTTTTAGAGAGTCGGGCCTGGAGAAAAAAGAATGATATTGGTTAATTAACAAATTATGCTCAATATTTAGTAAAATTTACAACATCGTTTCGTTTTTAAATATATTTTTAAATCGTGAGACATTACGGTTTTTTAAAAAACATAAAGTTCGCCCATAAAGATAAAGTTTGAGAACCTTATTAAACCAGAGTTATGTTATGGATCAAAATCCGAAAAGATAGTTACATTTATAATGATAGTATAGATTTCCCCAGAATTTCTAATAATTATAAGTAGGTATCAATTAATACTAATGGTACTAACTATTAACATTCAGTACTAAGCGATTTTCTCCTTTTCTTACTTTTAATTCAAGGTTAGGTTTAGTTAAATTACATGTTGAATATACATGAAACTTTTCAATTGAAAAACGTAACAATAAGCTATGATTATGGTAAACACATGTTCCAGAGACGAAAGGAATAAAATAATATGAATCTTTACTTAAACCACCGCCAACGCATACGCGTGGGATGACCTGCTATACAGGTTGTTATAATTTGTGCTGTTCAACAAATCTGTGTACAGTTACTCGTGATTCATCATTAGAAATAATTAAGAAACTAATCTATTATTAATTAAGAAACTAATAATATATAAGGCAGTGGTAGCCCAATGATAACATGGTAACCACTTGCCTTGCGTTATAGGAAAACATCGTGAGGAAACCATGTCTGAAAGAACGTAGCAAATTTTCGAAGGACATGTACCGCATCCTGCAGTTTGCTTTTGGCCAGCATGGTGATCTTTGGGCTGATTCCCCTCGTTTTGAATGGATGCCCGTGCCCTTGCCATTTGATAGGTAGTAAAGCTGAAGGTAGAAACCTTTTTAGTTCAAAAACCACAAACCTGTATTTGTTCTAAACACATATTACTAACAAGTTAACAAAAAGGTTGTATGAAATAATAATATTCGAAAAGCAAATTCAGGAAAGTTAAATTTTACATATAACATGGGTCAAACTTTGAAATAACTTTCTGATACATTTAACCTGTTATTTACGGTTAGTATAATGTAATAGTACTTACAGAGAAAAACACTTTATAAACCTCCCCTAATTCTATATAGATACAAATGTGAGTTTTCGGTTCTATTTCTAAGTTGTTCTTGAGAGTGGGTTGGATAAGCGTTTTTGCATAGCATGTGCTGTGGTTTAATTTCGTCGACGACCCCGTTCCTCCTGCTCCACTTTCAGATCAGTAACGATTTTCGTTTACGGCCTCCGCCTGTGATTGGGCCTTACTAAATGCATAATAGATGAGGTCTACAATAAAACCATTCAGTTTATCGGCCATTGCTCTATTACGATATTTTTGGAGTCTTCAGGCTAAGTAAATGAATATGATCCAAAGAGCGACATCATGCGCCTGTCAGGGCATTTTGATGTGCTTTATTTTTAAATTGCCTATTTTAATTTATTTTTATTATACAATTATGATAGTAGTGTAGTTGGTCCTGGACAACTTGTTTGCTTGCAAAATTATAAAATTTCTTAAATTATTAAATTCATTTTTAAAAGGCAACACAATTAAAAGTCAAAACAATAATTATAAAAATGTACATTGTACATACGTTCAATATTGATCTCTAAATGTGAAGTAAAAGCAAAGTGGTTGCATCTAAATCCTAAACATTACATATATTTATAGCTAAAATTGGAGAATAACGCGAATTTTAATCAAATTTACATTGGTCGAGTTCGTTGAATCATTCCGCTTTAATTAGAACCGGAATCGTGGTACCGTTCGGACACCTCGACTTGTAACCGAATGCGTACTGTTCCACGAATGCATCGTTTAAACTCCGATGCGTGAATCAATGGCTACCCGCCTACTCATCTATTGTTGCGAGATCTCTTGTTTACCAACATTATTCCTGACAATTTATATCACGGACTCTACTTTTAAATTTTTTTATTCTTAGCTGTTATAGCGTTACCCTTCTATGACACTGTTGACAAGGTCCGGACTTCTTTAATCTTCCCGAACTATAAGAAACCTGCAGCAGGACGGTGTCTGTGTACCAAGTGTACTAGTTTCACAATAGAATTTCACATTAAATATTAAAATTATATGAGCAAACAAGAAATTTCATCATTTATAAAAATAAAACCTTAGATTCAATATAGAATCTTAGTCTTAAAATATACAGTATTACACTGTTATAATATAAGCTTGTATTGATGTAACATAATAATATAGCTTTAATATACAAGTATTGTGTAATAAAGTTAAGTACATACTATACGCCCTTAGATGTTCACAAGTCTTACGAGATGAAAGGCTACAACTATGTTCATTAACGAAAACTATTTTCTACTTTCCCATTTCCCTTACACATGAACAATCGATCGATTAAGTATTAAATATATGTTATTATATAAGCAATAACAAATTCTATGAATCGATAATCCATCTGTAGATTAAGCAAGCTTAACTGATTAGAACCTAATTAACTGACGTAATAAACTGCATGAATCTTGGATTAGTAATACGCTAATAATTATGTGATTGATTGATAATTTTTATACCTACATATTGGATTTAGAGGGAATTTGAAGTATAAAATTGACAATTGTATTTTGAAATGTTAGAAACGCAACGTAAATCGAATATGAAATTTGTAAATAAAATATTTCATCTGCGAACATGCTTACTTGCCCTACTTTTGCCGGTTCGTCGGCCATTTTCGCGTTTGTTACGTGAACGAATTACTTCGAAGATCACATATCAAGTTAGCCTGAAGACGTCGCTTCCGATCCAAGGATATATTTGTAACAAAAATTTTCCATTTACGTCATACGAGTTTTCTTTTACGGATACAAGTGTATCGTCAGAAACATTTACCTACCTACCTACTGCTATTTCTATTCTAACAACAGCGAAATAGTGAGACTTTCTCAAGCATTTATAATGAAGAGTTTCTCTTCAGATAATTTTTGTAATACATATTATAAAAATATTTAGAATTTCTAGCCTGCTGTTAACTCACGCGCGAAATATGTTTTAACTTTTAAGTGAACATAATTTACTAACGGTAGGTATTAATATGAATATTTTTCTTTTTTGGCATTACTTATGTTTAGGGATATATTTCAAAATATAATATTGAATTTATAATAATTTCTCAAGTTTCGTAGGTTACGCGAATATTCGACATTATAAATGAAACTATCTTTTCGGATTTGGTCTTTTGAAATGACTTTAATTATAATAATGCACTTATATTAATAATAATTAGCATACCTAAAAGGTGCCTATAGATATAGTATAGACTATAGAGATAGTATAGACTATAGAGATATCGTACTTAGGCAACAAAGGTGTTTGTTGAATTCTAAGAATTCTGTCATCATGTATTTTGTATACTATTGTGTATTCAAATATTCAAATCACGATCGGCCAATACGCTGAAGCTGAGTTTTTTCAAATTCGTAATACTGATGTCCAAATGATTTCAACGCTATTTAGGAAAGGTCAATATGGCGCCTTTTCTGGCGCCGGGACGTCGTCGCTAGAAACGGAATGTCGTAGATGTAAGGATATAGCGATAATTCGACCTATTTGCGCCGAGCTAGTAGTATGGTATCTACTAATAAGATTAATAATTAATATCATATATATTTAAGTGCCTACTATTTTTTCTGTACATTATATTTATACATACATTATTACCTAGTAGGTACCTTTAGTGTTATGTTCAATGTTGTGATTGGCTTAGTATGTAAATCTTTTAATTTTTAAGAAGCTTATATCAGTGTGGACTGTGGTTATAGCTGCAGTTACGGTAATATGACTTAAGTTTTAACATACTACTTAAAAACTAAAACTTTAAATAAGTATGTGAAGAGTGGTTCAGCAATCAGCATAAGATATCTTTAAAATAAATCTATATTACAATTTATAATATTGAAAATAAAATAAATGTAGTGCTTGTGTAGCTCATGCCTTAAAAATTTTCAATATTTAATGTGAACATCAGATTTAATTAAAGGTAGATACTTATTTAAAATAATTATATAAGTAAAAAAACATTTTTTTTGTAACAGTTACCAATTATTATATAAATATTTCTATAAAATATACATATTATATAGAATTAAAAAATATTGATAAAAATAATTTAAGGTATCTAATTTGTTGAACCTCGCATTTATAAAAAAATGTATATTTTAAATGTATTTCAAACTAATTCATATCTATGCTTGATAGTTTACTTTATACTTCACTTCGCATAACTTAAAATATTGTACATATATCAATTTTGAACATAACAATATGATGGTAATGATAGTTGCTGTTATTTTTCTTTGTGTAGTGTTCTATTATTATTATATATTTTTTAATTTACTTATGATAGTTACTTGATAAAACCCTGCGATTGAAATATTATTTTAGTTTTGTTATGTATATAGCAGCCTCTTGTAGCTTGTTCAAACATGCTTTTCATTCATAATAACAAAAATACATAATATATGTATTGATAAACAAAACTTACGGTCACAGGTGAAAATCTTCACTGCATTAGTCGAAGAACTATTCTTAACTATTAACTAAAATACAGTATAAAAAGCTTAAGAATTGATTACTTAATATATGAACTATACGAGAGTTAAATTACTTCAAGTTTTAATTCACATTCTTTGATTTCATTATCACAATCACACGAACTCCAACGAGCACAATAATTATTAATTACTATGGTCCATAGAGTATATTGATACATACTATGGTCTATGTCAAAAAAAATTCCTCCAGACCAAGGTTGCCATTGTAAAAACACAGATTGCCGTGTTTTAAGGTAAAAGATAAAAAATTACCGTGTCTCATACAAATGTTATGAAAATGCACACTTCGTAAGGTGCTGATTCCCTTGTTTTACGATACGGGAACGATTGTTCTGCCGTGTACCGTGTTAATTTTACTATTTAATGGCCCCTAATTACCGTATAACACGGCAATTGCCGTTTAAATGGCAACCATGCTCCAGACCTCGCTCCTTTACAGACTACAGTGTAAAAAAATATAGAAACATAAGTTTGAGCTTGTCACGTGCCTTGCTCTGTGTAATTTAACTTTCTATAATTTGCTATAAAAGTACTGAGTAGGCATAGTAGTATTAAAAATGAATACTATATATCAACAAAGTTTTTAATCAAATATCAACAACATATTGCAATTTCAATAATTCACTAATTTTGACCTATAAAAATTAGTGAATGAAAATGAAAAAAATTGAATAATATGCAGTCTGTAATTAAACAGCTGGCGCCAAATCAACGTATGACGTCTGTCTAAGTTGCTGTCAATGTCAAATGTCAATTATGAATTAACTTTAAGTTTAGCATCAATAAAACGCGCTTTATTTGTACCTACATCATAAAACTAATTTTATCGAAGAAATAATTATTTATGATTATATGACCATAAATATATAAAATGATATAATTTTCACTTCTCAGTCATGGAAGAAGAAAGTACTAATATTTTTAGACATTCGGCTGCAATTTAACCAAATGCTTTCTATGAAAGTGCATTTAAATTTATTTTATATTTATTTCAGAACTTATTCGTAAGAAGAAAAAAGCTTTAAATGGTAGCAATAGACGAGTTTTGATTGAAGCCTATAATGACTTAGCAACTTATTATTATAAGCAATCACGTTACAGTGACGCTTTGGATGAATACAAAAATGAAGCTGCTATTTGCAAGGAACTTGGACTTCGCATGGAATGGGGAACTTGTAACAGAATGATAGGTGAAATGTATATGCTTTTAGCAGAATTTGATAAGGCTCTCAAATATGAAGAGCGTCATTTAGGTAATAACTTACTTGATTACTTTTTTATTGTTTAAAAATATACACAGCTAAGCAGTAAACATTATATAAAATGCTTTATTTTTTTAAACATCCTTATTGTTATTGTCTTATACATATTGTTGATTGTGTACTATCCTAATAATATAATATAGTAGAAATATGTTTCATAATGATATTTTAGCGGTAGCAAAGGAACTAAGTAATTTAGTAGAAGAACAAAGAGCTATGGCCACATTAGGTAGGATATATTTGTTGCAAGGACAAAGTTCTTCAGAAGAGAGAGAAGCTAAGCCATCATTGAATGCTGCAGAAAAGGCATTTATGAAAAGTCTTGTATTGTGTGAAAAGTAAGATTGTTTGATTAAATCATATTTTAGATTAACTTCTTTCTAGTCTACTGATATAAATGTAAAAGTGTTTTCTAATTGTTTCTAATTTGTAGTAGTTCAAGTGCTTTAGGTCTAGTCTTAATTTCTATATGCAATAACTAGTTGATATTTATTTATTTTCTCTTCCTAATTTTTTATATTTCAGATTAAATGGAAAAATAAATAAAACAGAACTAATGGACATGCGAGCTCGTCTCTTACTTAATATAGGAGTAGTGCAAGAACACCTAGGATTTCTTGATAAAGCTATAGATTGTATACACAAGGCAATAACTATATGTGCTTATCATGACTTATATGAAGTTCTTCATAATTGCTATACTACAGAAGCTCTGTTGCATTGTAATAAAAGAAAAGACTTCGCAAAAGCTTTAAGTTGTTTAAATAAAGCTTTAGAAGTTGCAAGCAGACTTGAAGATAAGGTATGCATATAATTTATTTTTGGAATAGCTACATTTAATTATATAAATTTTATTACTCTATTATTATAAAAAATCTATGTTAATGCTTAAATTAAATGAAATTGAAAACAATATCACTAATTAGCACTGAGTAATTTTTCAAGATTTGTATATAAAAACTCATTTATTTAAAAAAAAATATTAATATTTTTAGATCTTAAAATTGTGTGAGACCCTATCATCCAAAGCGGATATATTATGTAAAATGTCAGACTATCAAAGCGCTAAGCAAGTGTTATTAAAAGCTTGGAAATTGAAAACACCTGATGAGGACGAGAGGGAGAATATTGAATCAAACCTCAAAGTTGGTATGTCAGATCTGTTTTATTAAAGAAAGATAAAAAATTAGATAAATTTGTTTAAGTTCTTCCCTAGTTCATTCTGTTGATGAGACGCTCCAAACAGAAAGACTCAAACTTTGCCTGACCCAAGTCTTGAAACCAGTACCTCTAGTAACATGTAATTATTTTACAGTTGCAGCAATATGTTATACCGAGGATCTTCTCATAACAACTGATCCTTCAGATCATGCTACCTTCAAAAAGTTATATGAGAAATTGGGAGATGGAGCTTGTCACTTGAAAAACTATGCAGGAGCGGTAGAGTATTACTTAAAAATGCTTGAACATGCAGAATTAGCGGGTGATTGTGGAAAGACCTTAATACCTATTTATGTTAGGTGAGTTTCGTTCAGATTATAGATCCCTATTAAAAAATTATTGGGATGTATTAGGGAATTCTGAAATTCATTATGTTGCATTAGTTATTGGCTAAATATGTTTTTTTTGCCCTTTCTTTCACTTTATTTGTTTATCTATTTATTATCTAGTAGCATTTCCGCCCGCGTTCTAAATACAAGTAACTAAATTCTTAGATTTACATACCGTGTGATGTTTTATAGTCAGTTTGTAACAGTTAGTTGAGATTCCTCAGAAATGAGATATTTTCCAGTAGTAAAAAGTATCTTATTTCTTGATCCTGATAACCAGCTATCATCATACCTTTGATCAAAATCTGTTGATGCCATCACACACAGATAAAAATTCTAAAGACTAAGATTCAGTCTGACTGATTACTGATTGAAGATTTTCCGAAAAATATTTAATTTAGAGGTTAAATAAATAAATAAAATAGCCTTTTATTCAGAGAAAAGTACAAATTAAAAAATTAAAAATATTGTTAATGTTTGATTCTTTTAGATTATATCTCTTATCTCTGCGTGCCTATTGACAAAGGCCTCCTCCAATTGACGCCAATGGCATCTATCTTGGGCCACTCTTGTCCAGAGTGATCCTAGAGTGTCTCGAAAATCGTCCTCCCATCTTCTTTTCTGACGTCCTCTTTTCCGCTTTCCATCTCTAGGGTACCAATATGTCACGATTTTACTCCATTTTGGTGTACTGGATCTCAATAGATGGCCTGTCCATCTCCATTTTAATTGGTCGATACGCAAAGTTATGTTGGTTACCTGGGTTTTTAATCTGATGGTTTCATTTCTAATTTTGTCTTTAAGCTTTGTTCCCAACATACTGCGCTCCATTGCTCGTTGACATTTTTCTAGTTTCTCCCTATGATTTTTTGTAAGGGACCATGTCTCACATCCATATGTTAGGCATGGTAGGATGCACGTGTCGAAAGTCTTTCTTTTGATATGCATTCCCAATTCCTTACTCTTCATAATCTCTTTTAAGGACCAGTACTTCTTCCAGCCGCAGGCAATCCTTTTATCTATTTCCTTTGTCATCTGGTCTTTATGGCTTATTATTTGTCCCAGGTAGACATATTCCTGAACATAATTAAAACGATCTCCATTGATGACTATGTCTATCTCGTCTGAGTTTGTCATTAACTTAGTTTTAGATTCATTCATGACTAGCCCTACTTCTTTACTTTTTATGGATAGGTCTTTAATCATCCACTCCAAATGTTTTGGGTCCTCTTCCAACAGGACTACATCATCTGCAAATCTTAGATGATTCAGACGGCATCCATCTATGTTTAGGCCGAATTCATCCCAGTCGACTCTCCTGAAGATGGTCTCTAAAACTGCTGTAAAGAGCTTTGGTGATAAAGGATCCCCTTGTCTAACTCCTCTATTGATTGGAAATGATTGACCAGCTGCTTCTAAGCTGATGCTGCTTTTACTTTTAAGGTAGATGTTTCTAATTATGTTTGTGTAGACTTGGTGAACACCTTGTTGTCTTAAACTTAACCATATACAGTCATGATTAATTGTATCGAACGCTTTGCAATAATCAATGAATGCTACATACAAGGGTTTCTGATATTCATTGTACTTTTGGATAACCTGCTTCACAGTGTGAATATGGTCAATGGTGCTGAAGTTCTTCCTGAACCCTGCTTGTTCCACTGGTTGATTTTCGTCTAGCCTTTTAGCTACTCTTTCCAGTAGTACTTTCGCGAATACTTTGTATATGTTAGATATTAGGCTTATTGGTCTGTAGTTACCAATTTCATCCTTGGGGCCTTTTTTATGTATAAGTATGATGTAGGACATACTCCATTGTTCTGGAACGACCTGAGTGCGTAGGATGTCGTTAAATATCACTGCTAAAATCGGGCTTAGTTCGTCAATTGTTCCTCTCATTAACTCATTTGGTATTCCGTCAGGGCCTGGTGCTTTTTCTAGCTTTTGGGATTCTATTGCTTTCCTTACCTCTGAGTAGAGTATGTCTGGTACTAGATTGTCATCATGTGCCTTGAGATCGTTTGTCGGGTCGTCGGTTGTTTCGTGGGTATTAGAGTATAGCGATCGATAGTAATCTGTGGCTAGCTTTATAATTTCGTGTCGTTTAGTAACAGTAGTGTGGTTCTTTTTCATTCGAGGAATCCATTCTTTTCCCTTTTCGCGCAACTCCTTCAGAGCTTTCTTTATACTCCCACTCCTTGATATGTGTTTTTCAAGCATTTTTAATCTTCTCTTTTTTCTGTCTTTTTTCATACTTTCTCGTATCTGTTTACTAAGTTCGGAAACTTTTTTTCTGTTGTCGTTATTATTTTCTGCAATAAGATTCTTTCTTTCATTTAAGAGTTGCGTAGTTTTTTCACTGTGTACATTATATTTGTCTCTTGTTTTATTTGATTTAATTTTTTCAATAAGTTTTTTTTCAATAATATTATATTTTTCCAGTATATGTAAGTCGGATTTGGCGATTTTTAGAAGTGGATTAGTATCTAGTGCTTCGTTTATATTCAGTTTGCTTTCGTAAGGGTGGAGGACGTTTCTTTTTATTATGTTCGGTCGAGATCTTTTGGGAGGTTTAAGACTAATGGAGCTGCGTACCATACGATGGTTTGTGTTGAAGTTTAAATTTTGTATCACATGTGTGTCCGTGAATAAGCTAGGTCGGTTTGTAAGTATGAAGTCAATTTCGTTCTTGAATTTGCCGTCGGGGGATATCCATGTCCATTTCTTCTTAGGTTTTTTCTTAAAGATAGAGTTAAGTAAAATTAAGTTATTTTCCAGTAAAAATTCAGCTAGTTTCTGACCATTCACGCTTCTTTTGCCATGGCCGAATTTACCTAACACATGGTCCTCTCCTACTTGTCTCTTCCCTATTTGTGCGTTAAAGTCCCCCATTACTAGGAGATAGTTGTTGGAATGATTTGTCACTACTTCTGTAAGGTTTTCATAGAATAGTTGTACCTCACACTCGTTAGCTTGTTCTGTAGGCGCGTAAACTTGGACTATAGTGTATCCTGTCTTCTGGTTCGGAACGTTTATATGCAATATTGCAATGCGGTCTGAAATTCCTTCAAATGCTTTTATCCAATTTTTGTATTTTATCTTTACTAGGAATCCTATTCCGCGATGTCCTGATGTCCCCCCTTTATGATACATGATGTAATGTTTTCTCTCATCTATTTCTTCTCCCGTTCTTCTCATTTCGCTGATGCCTAGAATATCCCATTTTAGGTTTTGTAGCGCAAGCTCTAATTCTAGTAAACTTTCTTCCGTTCTAAGTGTTCTCGTGTTTAGGGTACATATGAACATAAGATCTCTTTGTTTTGAAGTTGTTTTATTTATTGTGTGGTTGTTTTTGTGTGATTGGTTTTCTAAGTGATTGTTTATGTTTTTGTGATTGTTTGGGTGATGATTGTTTTTGTTGATTACAATTGGAGGGTGTTGGTCATTCTTCCCCTCGGTGACCAGCCGGCTTGGAGAAGTGCTTTTTTCCGTTGTGATTAAATTGGTTTGATTGCTAGTGTTGTTCCGGTTCGGTCTCTCCTTTAATTGCTACTGTTTGTTTGTTGCTGTAGATCCTGATAACGAAAACGATCTGGTTCTTTGTATTTGATCTTGTTTTTTAGTTTTATTTATTTTTGACGGTGCGTTCATTCTTTGTTCGGTGAAATAGTTTGTCCCCTTAGGTGAGTTCGATGGTGATCGTTTTCGTTTTTCTGTAGATTTTTCTTTTATGATAAGTTTGTCATAGCGTATGTAAGCCAAATTTCCTTTATTAATTTCTTCCTGTTGTTTAGTTTTAAGCTCCTTTCTTTTATTTATAACGTCTTTTGGAAAGTCTTCGCTGATGTATACGTTTTGTGGGAAATATTTATTGTTTTTCAGCATTTCTATTTTACGCCATGCCAGGGTAGCAGATATAAGGATAGGTCTTGTTTTATTCTGGATAGGTTTTCCCAGCCTACGAACGAAACTGATCTCCCATTTGTCCCAATTATCTATGCCAGCTTTTTCGCTCACAGCATTAAATGTACCTAAAACAGTTTCTAAAAGTTCTGTTGTGTTCTTTTCGGTTTCCTTAATACCGTACAGTACTAAATTATTTTTTCTAGTTTCTCTTTCTAAATTCTGAAGCTTTGTTTTCAAGAAAGTGACTTCTTTTTTCAATTCCTGGTTTTCTTTTAATAGGGGTTCTAATTTCTCGTCTATAGTGTCGGAGAGATTTTTAGTTACATTTTCAGTAATTCTAGTTGTTTGCTTTTCGAATTGCTCCTCCATTTTAGAAAGAAGTGTGTGCATATCCATTGTTTTAATAAAAATCTTGCCTATGGCAACACTCTTTAAGCACTGGTAACTCCGGTAATCTATGGTTTCGTTATTTTAGTATGGCAGTATGCGCTGTCAGATGTCAATTGTCAAAAGTAAAATAATTGACGTTAAACCAGCTGTTTAAAATTTAAATGTGCCGTTATAATTATTATTGTTGTACTCAAACTTCACAGTTCACTAGTTTTTCACGCGAAATGGTGCATTTATCCCGTAAACTAATTTGTTTTCTGATTTAGTGGTGATTGCTTCTTATTTAGATGAATTCTTTACGTATTTCGTTAAGATTTATAGCACTTTTAAGAAATTTTTCGGGAGAGTCACAAATACGCGTAGTTCACTTTTTTATGACCGGAACCGGAAAGTCCATTCATCCATCAATTTAGAGGTTATTTACATCAAAAAAATATTTATTTTTACAGTCTCTACCAAACATATAAAGATATGGGTTTGTACAACGAAGCTTTAGAATACTACTACAAAGAATATGAACTTATACAGGATGTACCCAAAGAAGCATACAATACTCTATATAATATAGCCGAAGTGTTATTCCTTGCCAAGAAACCATATGATCAAATTGAAAAAGCATGTTATGATGCTAGAAATGCTGTAAGTTAACATCATTTTTTGTTTTATTAGAAAGAAAAGGTATTATTCAATTTGTTGAATAATGTTTTTGGCCTCTTTTAGGTTTAATTTTTTTAGCTTATTTTTGCGATATGTTACCACATAGTGAATGGATTTTCATTCTTTTTATGAAGATTTTTTTATGAAGGGTATCATTTTTACCAATTTTTCAGGAAAAATTATTATAAGAGAAAAAAATATATTATATTTTATTATTAAAGTGATTTTGTATCGTAAAATATGTGAATAGGGGTAATAAATAATTAGTTATAATGTTATAGATATTTATAAAGAAAGAAAAAGAAGACAAAAATTTATAATATTTTTATTGTAATAATTTTTCCAGGCAAAAGAATGGAACAAGAAAAAATATGAAATTAGAATATTAAAAAATCTACTAAAATATCAGGAGGAATTAAATGAGACTGATAAAATGGAGGACACAAAGTCAGAACTACGAACTTTGGGATATGATGATTTTGATAATCTAGAACATTCTGAGGATGAACAAAGTTCAGCGGGCGGAGATGATGACACACGAATTGGCGATGATATATGTCTTGATGATTTAACTGGTACATTATTTATTTTAGAAATATTCGCTTTTGCATCTTTTATAACACATATCTATCAAATCTATACTATTAGTCCGGGAGGTAGTGTCAAATTTTTACGGTGATTTTGTCATGGAACTTATTTTGATAGGTAGTACTTGTATGAGAATTAAAATATATGTCAGCTGGCGCGACTCCGGAGCTTTTGGGCTAGAGAAAATGTTAACGTAGATGAAAAAAAAATATTCTTGGACTATTTTGGCAATGATGAAAAAGTATAAATAATTTAGTTTATGAATTGTAGATCTTAAAAAAAGTAAAGTAAAGTAAAGTAAAGTAAAAAGCTGTAAGTAAGTAGCTGAAAATTGTCATTGATCAGCTAACATATTTTGTCACGTACATGATACAGCTGACACTTTTTTTTTAAAACGTGAACAGAGTCGCGGAAAAGGCTAGTGATTAATAACAAGGAAATTTCTTTGCGGAATAAGCACAGATGCTTATATATATGTATTTAAAGTTATTGTATAAGTATAGTGTATCAAGTATCTAGTAGATAGTACTGTGTGTTAATTTCTAAACATATTTATACGTATTTTTCTCTAGAAAAAAGCGATATATCGGCGCTATACTATAAACTTATAAGTCTTTTTGTTAGACATTAGTGTGAGTTTTTTGCATTATCAAATATTTTTCAGATATGTCAGATACAAATGAGGAAGATATAAGTGAAAAGCGTGAAACCAGAAGGCGCGGAAAGGGATACGCCATTAAGAAAAATATGAAGGGAGAGACACAATTACATGTTGTAAGTATACATAATAATATTTGTTTATGACACTTATCTACCAAACATAATAAAAATATCATTATCACAGCCATACACATATTCTTTAATACTATAAATCTCTAAATTATTATTTTTTGGTTGAAAGCTCTAATCTTAGGAACTACTAGTTCAAGTTAAAATTGGTAGTGCCCATTTATCGAGGAAAACTATAGACTATGTTTGGGCAACAAGGAAAACTTTAAATTATTTTTCCAATAAGTTTATTACTTGATGTAGTATAATATGCTTTGCTAACGTGCGCATGCGTCGGCTTCGTCGTGTCTCAGTAGTAACTAGAGGTGGGGCGCAACGGCTTTTTATAGGCTATTTTTACGGGTGCTCGTTATTCTAGATAGCTGAAAAAATAAGCTATTGCTATTTATAATAACCAAATCGCCTGTTATTTATTTCCAGAGGCAAGCGTTATAGCTATTATTTAATTTATTTTTATTACATATAATATGACCACAACAAAGAGAATGTAATCACTATGGACGACAACTGCCGCGCTTGACACTCCGTGCTAGCCGTATAATATTTTTGTCACGAGTCGTGTGCGCTAAATTGTGCGAAATTATATAACTTATAAATATACTATAGCGTAAAAAATAATAGGCATTTTAAAAATAGCGTATTCTTATAACTCTTTATCAATATATAGCCGTTTCGCCCACCGCTACAGTTATAACACGTTATCAACAGATAGCAGTTTCGCCCACCTCTAGCTAGTAAGTGGTGATTTAGATTAAGCGTTAGATGCGTGAAAAGGCTATATAACATCACATGGTATAATAACCTCGCTTGAGAAACCTAGTATAAAGGTTCAAATACCGTGCATATTTTACCTCTCATACCTCTGATATTGTTTTAAATTTTAAGTATAAAGCAATCTGTTTAATTTCAGGCATGTATATCAGGCAACAAATTGCTTGTAGAACGTCTAATCGCTAAAGGCCATCCACTAAACATAAGGGACAATGCGGGCTGGCTGCCTCTACATGAAGCCTGCATACACGGACATGTGGAAATTGTGAATATATTAATAAATAGCGGTGCTAATATCAATGACAGGGGCGGAGTTAACTGTGATGGTAAGTTTTTTTGTTATGTCATATTTGTTTTAAGTAGTTTGTTTACTTGTAAATGAAAGTATATTTTCGGATTTTGTCGCGGATTTATTATGATTTTTGTTTCCCGACGTTTCGAATGCTTTACAGCTATCATGATCATGCGAGAGACTAAGGTATTAGACGTCTCATGGGGTTTTATACTATATTAGTTTATTTACTCCCTTTTTTGTCTGTTTGTTTGTTTTATGTAGCAGATTTTTCAATAGAAAATACTGAATTAGTTGTAAAGATTGAATTTTAAAATTATGTTATTTTTGAGACCACAAATAACATATTTTTAAAATCATAAGACTCTATATTGAATATATCTAAGTTAAATATCTCGTCTATTATAGGTATAACACCGTTATATGACGCGGCGAGCAACGGACATTTAGACGTAGTCAACTTATTGCTAGAAAAAGGCGCCATACCTACACTTAAAACTGACTTCGGTGAAACTCCCTTACAAGTCCTACAAAAATGGCGTACAAGCACCATACTGACTAAAGATGAGGAAACCCTATACAATATAATATGCAACAAAATACACAATATGGCTGATAGAAATAACACAGAATATTTGAATAGATCAAAATCAAAAACTCCAGTCAAATCAATACAAGACACATCACCTCCAAGTACTTCAAAAATGAGTCGTATAAAAGAAGTATATTCGCCAGCCTTGAAAAGACGAAACATAATAGACAATGAAAGTGACGAAGAAATCAATTTATCGCAAAATGTGAGGAATCAAACGGCGTTTCCATCTGATTCAAATTCATCTGACGACGAAAGAGTTGATAGAAGCAAGTCTAAGACATTAGGTGTTAAAGAATACAAGAATACTATGTCAGCAATACGCAATAGAAACACAGAAGTGCTAGAGAGTGAGAAGAAAAAGTGTAAACCGAAACCAGCGTTGTTAGGTCCTGACGAAATCGACGATGATTGGTTAGACGATGATATGGGCATCATGAATAAATCAAAAAAAAGGAAATTAAGTGACCCATTAACAGTAATATCTAAGAAAACGTCCATAAATAGTCTGAGAGATAGCATAGATAATATAAATAAAATAAACCCCCTACAAGATAATAATAGTAATAAAAAGAAGTTCCGAAATGAAGTAGTCAGTGAAAACAGTTCAGATTCAGACCATATAAACGAAAATATAAGACCTAAGAATACTGACGATTTCAGAAATATATCCAGAGAATTGAATGATTCTAAAGCAAAAGATACTAGAGATAATATGAGGCGTCGTTGGAAAAGACAAAGTACCTTACTAAGGGCTGGGTTTCAAAGGAAAATATCAGTAGAAAGTAACAGTGGTAGTGACTCGGAATTCACTAAAGAGAAGAAGTCAACAGGATCTTTTTCTAGAAAATCGTCTATGGAAAATGCATTTTCTAATTCAAATGACGGTTTTAATATCATTCAAAGTATGAATCCAAGTATAGTTCAGTCGGTGAATGTGATACAACCAATTAGTATAGTTCAGAATAAAAATGGTAGAGCGATGCAAACCCAAATATTGCCACCAGCGGCAGTCAAAGTGAAAATCGAAGATAAAGTGCTATTAATTTCATTGAAATTGGAAACAATCAATAAATTGACAATCAGCTGGCTGGTTGAAGAAGTGAAGTCGAGATATTATAAGTGATTATGTTTTACTGCATATATCATCATCATCATCTTCTTCAGCCCTTTCATCAGCACTTTTTAACGTCCCACTGCTGGGCACGGGCCTCCCTCAGTACGAGGGGGATTCGGGCCATAGTCAACCGCGCTGGCCTAGTGCGTGTTGGCGGACTTCACATGCCTTTCGAAGACTTGTTAGGTTTTTTCAGACATGCAGGTTTCCTCACGGTGTTTTCCTTCACCGTAATACAAGTGGTAATGATGATATAAATGATTCGCACATGAAAATATCAGAGGTGCGAGACCCGGATTTGAACCCACAACACTCGGTTATCCAAGCGAGCGCGTTACCGCTGTGCTACCACTGTCTTGCCAACATATAGGTACACTATATGTGTCTATTATTTTATAGTGATACACGCGACTCACTCTCGCATTTTATCATACGTTTTAACCGTTGCGTGGATTAAATGAGCTAAGCGTTCATAGGACGGAAAGCGACTTTGCTGCTTTTAGTATTTCATCACTCTTTATTTTTCACCGTAAGGCAAGTATCGTAACGTAGTCATGCTCTCCATAATTCGTACATGTGAATGTTAAAGATGAGAGAACCGGGAGATAAATGTTCACACGTCAGCTCGATTTTATTGCACCACGATTCGCGATCATTAATATTTTATTTGCCATAAAGTCCAAGTTAGTGTAATACGCTAAAAAAATCTAAAAATGCTATTTAAGTTCATTATATTGTCTAGTATATTCTGACAAAATTTATAAATGCTTCAGGTTAACTGGTCTCCGTCCAGTCTTCAGCTTGATGACATCAGACGGAGCAATCCTCTCAGAGGAAGATCCTCTAAGCTTGGTGCTATCCTCCCCCGAACTGCATACTTGTGTCACCACCTTCAAGGCGTCTCCGGCAGAAGAGAGATATATGGAGTGTTGTGATGCTTTGGATATTGGTAACTTTTAATCTATATATATTTATAAAAATGGATCCCTATTTCCTTTAGTCACGTCATCACGCGTGAACGGCTGGACCGATTTCGTTAATTCTTTTGTGTTGTGTTTGTTATTATCAAGAGAAGGTTCTTATGAAAGAAAAAATTAAGAAAATTAGAAAATTTAAGAAAAATTATTAAATTAACGACGACGTTTGATTATTTTCATGATAATTATTATGAATTAAACCGGCAAATCGATGGGCTGTGAAAAGTTAATATACAAAACTCACAACACGTACTGGTCTAAGAGCCGGTGGAAGATCGACCTTCACCGACCTGATAACCAGATGAGACATATTTTTTATCACTACATAGTATAAAACAAAGTCGTCTTTTCTGTCCCTATATCCCTATGTGCGCTTAAATCTTTAAAACTACGCAACGGATTTTGATGCGGTTTTTTTTAATAGATAGAGTGATTCAAGAGGAAGGTTTATATGCATAACTAGCAGATCCCGCGGCTTTACCTGTGCTAAATCTAGGGAAGAGCCCGAGCGAAGCGAGGGCGAGTCGCTAGTTAAATATAATTTATAAACAAATATGCCTATAATTACTTGCCTATCTGAAAGTGCTCATGGCTATTTTTAATTAAATTAACTTTAATCGATTTCTTTTTCATCACTTTCATTCTTTTGATAACCAAATGAATTTTATTTCACTGTTAGTTTTTAACACACAGAATATGCCTCAGTAGGCTAGCTTCTCATTTTTGTGTATAGCTACCAAAGCCGATGTGAACAGGTAAGTCAATATAGGTGACTCCATCGTTCTGCTAACTTATCGAAAGTTATATCAAATTTTAGATTATTTTATTACAAAATCAGTCATATAGACTTGCCTGCAAACAATCATACTTAAAGCACTGTTGCCTAGCTAAAAATCGATGGCTCCTACGTACATAGGCCTAAGTGAAAAAACTAAACTTTACAGGAAGAGAGTTTAAAGCTGCCA
Source organism: Boloria selene (assembly GCA_905231865.2). NCBI lineage: Eukaryota > Metazoa > Arthropoda > Insecta > Lepidoptera > Nymphalidae > Boloria > Boloria selene. Next base: position 3,921,952 of record HG993145.1, read on the forward strand.
GAACTACATTTTGGGTCATATCTTTTTAACTACTAAGCCGATTTTTATGTAATTTCGCAGCAAGTGTTAACGAATGGTGTAGTTTATATGTATATAATTAATTTTTGTGTATTTCTTATATATTTTAAGAATTTGCATATTCGTCTTTTTACTTCGTTGGTTTCTTACGTTTTCGATTTTATTGTTCAACGTAAACAGGCTCAAGTGACTTTCAGCCTTTTTACAAGTATCAACCCAAACTAATGTTTCAATACAATATTGCTTTTATTTTAAATATATATCAAATTCTAAAAATATTTCAAGCTATAAGCATTAATGGTCAGTATGAAAATTATATGTAACTTGGCGTGATTTCATTTTAAAGCTTGTACGTCTATATACAGCGTGCAAGTAACTGTTAGGTCTTTTTACCGTCTATCAATGTCAAAAATAAAATATTTAAGAAAAACCAATAGTTTATGTGAATTTGGTACATTTAGTATCACAATCATCAATGTTTTCAAAAAATATGTGTGTATATATAACATTTATTTTTATTTTAAAATAAATAATTATTGTGATTATTATTTGAAACATGGTATAATTTAAACACATTATGTTTCAGTATTAACAAAATAGAGAATAGACTTAAATTTGAAATAAAAATATTTTATGAAGTATGAACAGCTATTTTGATAATATCACAATCAACAATCCAGTGGAGTAACGGTAATGTCTCGTCTTTTAATCCTTGTAACTTCATCAAAGTCAAAAGCTGCAAAATTGTACAATTTAAATAATTTCATTAAGAAATTAAATAAGTTCAATCTCCTTGGAGACAATATTATAAGATTTAGGGCCAGTTATGATTTTGCACATCGTAACAAGCTCAAAAAATCTTGGTACGGCTAAGTGCAGCTCGTTTTTTATCTTCAGTTTTCAATGAACGAGCTTAATTTTTATTGCTTATATGTATGTTGTATATACCAATTTCATATCTTAAATCGGTTCAGGTAAATTTTTAAAAACATGGCATGTGTCACATAAATCTATTTTTCAAATTTGTTTATAGCGATCTCATTGACAATGCCTCGATATTGTCGCAACGATCCACGCCTTGTTGGATACTTATTTGGATCAAAACATTTTTTTATAAATATCATACAGAAGCATCTAAATGTGAACGATCCATCCAAATACACTTTGCTGGAATCCTTTCGACAGTAGTGACATTCTACTGGGACATTACTTCACATCCAGCACGCTCTCGATTATAGCGTCAATAGTAACTAGTACGGGGTGTTTTTTGTGATGACCTCTATGATTAGTGGATGCCAAAAAAATATTGTTTTACAAACTGTCAGGGCAGTGTTATTGTAGCTGTCTAGTACGGGTAAATAATAAATATAAGTAAATGAACATGCGATGAGAGTGAGAGTAACTGTTGTGTTTTCTGAATATATCTCGTTAAAATACCCTGGGGTATTGTGTGTAGTGCTTTAAATGGTCACCAATAGGCCAAAATTGTATGATTGCGCCAAGTGATTTTGCATAAGTTTTTCAAGCGTTTACGTCTATATTATCTCAGTCTTATTCTTCCAATGTCCTTTCTTTTAATAAGTCTTGGTTCTGTTTTTTAAGGAAGGTGATAAAACGTCGCTTGATGAATACATGGCTGGTTCAATAACTGATGGAATGGATCTCTAGATACGATAGTATCCAGATTTTTATATTGATTACCATCAATAGGTTCGGTTAGCTCTGGTGACGGAATTAGTGTCACTTTTAATGGTCCTTGTTTGCTGTAAATGTGTAATTGCAGAAATATCGATAAAATAAATTTTCGTGTGCATATTCCTCAGCGGATGGAAGAAGATACACTTCAAAATATATAAAGATATGGGTCCTTCATACCAGACCTCTCGTCACGGTTACCGCTGTCTGAAAATGCCACTATGAACAGAAAAAAGTGCACATTACCTGACCTGAGAAACCCTCACAAAATAACCCAATTAAGACATGAAAGAAGTGTTTACAATGCAAGTCATTAAAAAACTGTTCCCTTACAAAACGCCTGACTGCACTTACGCCATAGTAGGTTATTAAGTCAATAGTAACAATTAACTAATAAAAGAACTGTCAAAATATACAAATCTATAGTTCTAGCCGTTATGATAAAAAAAATTTTAATTAGTTCTCATCAGGTACAAAAAATAACATGTCTTAAAACTAGGCGAACCCGATTTACGAAAAACCGAATCACGTAAAAAGCCAGATGTGATATTTCGCCTTTATACAAGGTTTTGGGTAAACTAACATTGATAAGAAAATAATTTTACAATAACTAAATAATTATTACTTCAGTAGTGTAATATATATAGAGATAATAAATACTCGACAAATACCGAGTATAAGGACTGAAATGGTACCTCCGCCCCATCACCGCGCGCCAGACGCCATCACTCAACGCAGTAAATGAACCAAACGTCGCACAGTGTGATATTTTTGCAATCTAGCTGGACAAAATTATTTAACACCATCTAAATATGTGAAATACCCTAATAGTTAAGAAATATGACATTCAGGAAATTTAAACACAGTTGGAAGGTTTTAAACTTATAATTTCAACATACTATTTAAAAAAAAATTAAAAATTAAAAAATGTACCTCTTTGAGGTGAATGGGGAACAGAGCTCTTTTACAATGACGGCTGAGTCCCGTTTTCCAGCTTGGCGAAGCTGTACTTCGGTTGCCATTAATAACTCGATGATTCGAAGAGCTGTTGAATTCGTCGCCTTTTAGTTTTCATACTTGGGTCGCTGAAGTCTTTTTGTGGTCTTCCGGGTTGTTTACTCATGTCAGGTAGTAAACATTTGGTAAGATCGGTTCGTTGATAATATCCTGAAGCAAAATATTACCCTGTAGCCATGAAGAATTCGCTTTTAAGAAGCGCTCTCTATGTCTTCCCGACTTCGACCATTTTTCATTTATTTTAGTGCAATTGTTCCTAATTATTGACTTAATGCTACTTAATTGGTTATCAGAAAGGGGCAGGCCACCAAGCTCTTGTTGAATGTGATGTAATAAGGCATCCATTCTCAGTTCTTTTGCGTTAGCGAACCAAACATCGAAAAATGACTTTCGCGAAATGTAGCGTGGTCATTCTGAAAATGAGGAAAAGTTGTATGAGTGTCGCAAATTTTCGCAAACAAATAAACTTGTTTCGTGTAGCTTAGACATAGCTCTTTCATTTAAATGTATCAAATGTGCGGAATAATACGGAATAATAAACTAAACTTCTAGTACAAACTGTCGTAGTTATATTTTTTAGTAATAAATTATACTAATGTATTTTCGTGAAGCCCACAATAAAATTAAAAGTCAAATGAAAGAAATATAGTATGCAAACTTACCTTAAAGATCAGTTTAAAGTATAAACAACACAATTTCACTATTAACTTTCGTAAACTCAGTGCACTCATCAAGTAAACTTGGACGAATAATACGAATCCCCGACTTGCACTAATCACCCAAACGCAGGTAGGCTGCCTTTCCTACCCTTTTGTCTTTTGTTACGAGTGAATTCTTAATAAATAAAGCTGATTCATTGTAATATAACTTATCTGCTATCAATTCGTACAACTTTTAAACCGGTTTGAATAAGTAGCAAAAATGAATTTTGTCTCTCTAGATCTTGAAAATATCACACTGTGCGTCGGATCGGGCTTTGTACACGGTCGATTAGTGTACATACGCCTATTTGGAAAAAATTTTATTTTTGATCTATTACAAAAAAAAAATATTTTCCTTTTTGATGTCATAGAATAGGACACAAGGAACTCATTGCACTAATAATTGGAAAAAGGCTTAAGCGGCAGTTTCGCCCATGTACGTAGGAGCCATCGAAATAGCCATGAGCACTTTCAGATAGGCAAGTAATTATAGGCATATTTGTTTATAAATTATATACGATAAAAAATATGTCTCATCTGGTTATCAGATCGGTGAAGGTCGATCTTCCATGGTCTCCTCTACTATACCGTAGTATACTTATAATTTACGTCACCAAAAAGTTGTAAATATCTACCGATAGATTATAATGTCGGAGTTTACATTAAAATAGTAAATTGATTTTTTGTTGAAAATAAGTCAAACCTTTTTTAGAAATCTTTCTATCTTACTAAGTTGGATTGATTAGAATATGACCACAGCCATGAGCAGCTAAAACTTTTAGACTACCAATCACCTCGCGAGATGCTTTCTTTCGGTCATTTTACAATTTGACGGATTCACTTTGATAGATTATAATACGGTATTTATAATTTAACATAATATACATTATACGAGTATAATAGTTTTGCCGGTTTACTCGTTGAGTGACTTTCTTACCCGACTTCGCGACGCAAAGAAATGTAATGTGTTTATCATATCAGCCTTTGTATATATGTTTGTTTTTATGTGGCCTTTTAGAGTCCAAACGCGTCGACCAATTTTGATGACTCTTATATTATTTTTATATATTATACTTTGCCTTAGTTACTCAATATTTTTACATACGTTTTTTTTTCATAAAGATAAATACTAAATAGCACAGACGATTACAGATTCAACTTAATTATAACTTTCATTTTCGTTTTTCAGCACCAACAGAAGAAGTGCAACAAGCAGTAGGGCGGTGTCACACAACAAAACGACTAGCATTAGGGTCTCACACACTCAGTTCCCTACAAATAAGGCCTCTATTTAGGGCTTTAACACATCAGACTCACATCACCGCTATAATGATATCTAACAACAATCTGAATGACGATGGAATGAAATATCTCACAGATTGTATATGTACATTAAAACATTTAACTGTACTGGACTTGAGTAAAAATAACATAACTAGTGCAGGTCTAAAAATATTTCTAAATGCCTTTGAAAAGTCAACAAGACCAATCTGCACTTCACTAGAAGATATAGATTTTAGTGGAAACTGTATACAAGATACTGGTTTTAAATGTATACTAAAATTGACTCATTATGTGAAATTAAAGAGTTTAAAATTAAATAATTGCAATATCACAGAAAATGCGATTTTTGAAGCGAATAAAAGCAATGTTAATTTTGATACTTTAGAAGTTCTGGATATTAGTAATAATGCGGTTAAACAATTGTTCGTTAGTCGATTAATGTCGGTGCTAAATGCTAATGTTATGACTGAATTAGAGTTAGATAATGTTAGTGTGGAAGCAACTGTAGTGGGATGTATTACAAGTTTTATGGACACTGTAAAGGATTTGAAATTGAGGAAGTTCAGTTTGTCAAATTGTAAACTTGTGGACAGTTATTTTATGAGAATATTTAGGTAAGTTGTAAAAGTTTTATGTTAAATTTTATTATTCCTACATAATATAGTGGTAGGTTAGCGGTAATGCGCTCGTAAGTTGAGTCTGTAATCGTCTGTGCTATTTAGTATTTATCTTTATGAAAAAAAAAACGTATGTAAAAATATTGAGTAACTAAGGCAAAGTATAATATATAAAAATAATATAAGAGTCATCAAAATTGGTCGACGTGTTTGGACTCTAAAAGGCCACATAGAAACAAACATAAATACATAGGCTGATTTGATAACCAGTGAAGTTGGTACAAATCTGGGTCCCGTAGCTCTGATATTTTCATGTCCGAATCATTTCTATCATGATTACCACTTGCCTTACGGGGAAGGAAAATATCTTAAAGAAACCTGCATATATTAGAGAATCTATATAGTTTCCAAAAGACACGTTCAGTCCGTCCGAACTTAACCATCATGGTGGTCTATGGCCTGATCCCGCTCATTTTTAACCGCTATCTCTTACTTCTATGGGTTGGCTGGAAGAGATCTCTTCTAGAGATAAGTCCACCTTTGCAGACTCAAATTGTTTTCAAATTACTGTATGTGTTTTATAGTGCAATATAAGAATGTAATAATAATATTAAAAGGAGGCCAAATATTTCAACAAATTATCTATGAGAAAAATAATATCTTTTTATGCTTTCAGATGCCTAGGACGTGCCAAGCATTTGCAATCAATTACATTGAAGGAAAACAACTTAACATTCATAGCTTTAAAGAAGTTGTTGCAGCGTCAACCGCCTATACCTCAAATCAACCTCGAAGGCTGTCAGGACATATTTAAATATTCACCAGATTCTGACTTCAAAGTTTGGCTTCCAGCAGTCGACTTTGGAAGGTGTCTACCAGAAATTAATGTTACTCCAGTATTCAAAACGGATGAGGAAAAAGAAAGTTATAAGCAATTTTCTAAAACATGGTTAAGTTGTTTCAAAGATAGAGGCATGATTGAACACTGTGATGGTATTACTAAATTTACAGCGAGATAATTAATTCTAAGTGATTATGAATAACTTGTATATGTTTTTCTAAGTAGAGATAGTTAGAAAAGCAAAAGAAAGATATACACAGTTTACTGGAATCTTTCATTGTTAAAAAAACAGTAAAACGTTTAAAAATATTGTAAAAACTTATGAAATACTTTCTATTTAGCGAATATTTCTATACTACAAATTAAAATTTCTTTCATTAATGTAAATATATACAAGTTTGACAGACAAAGCAATCACTCTTTTCATACTAATAGACAATAATAATTATAAATATTTACTATACATGCCTTTACAAAGAGCCTTAAAACTATAAAATTATTATGTGATACAGCAAATTAAATAACGGGTCACCAATTAGCATCTATATCTCAATGACTTATCATTGCATTGTATGCTGAAAATATAAAGCATCCTTAAAATTTCCATTAGGCCCGATACTATAATGCGGTTCACAGTTCGAATTTGGTCTGATAATGTCATAGCATGTTCATATTATACAATCTGACTCGTTTTACGATTCACGACTTACCGTCGAAGGGATTGGAGAAAAATTTCTTCTAGATTGATCGCGACTATTTGATACTTCAATACTTGACTGTTACCGATAGTATGAATTTATTTTCCGAGACCGAGATCGGACTGAACGAACTGTTAATGGCTTTATAGTAAGGATCTGGCCTTACACACCTAAAATGGGGATGGTCTCTTTGGAGATACAATATAGTTAACATAATGTAAATAGATTATTTCATTTGTATCAACGATTTTGGTACGACTTGCTACTAAGTAATTCCTGACAGGATAATATAAAAAATTAGCTCGACTGATGACTCGGAATTCGGGTCTGAGGGTCTGGACCTATATGCTGCATGAAAGTTTACTTCAAATCTGTTCACAACATAATTTATGTATCTATAATAAATTAAGTTTTAATACTTTGATTGAATTATTTAATAATAACTGAATGTAAATATGTTTTAAGTATGCAATTTTTCTAATTAAACATTTTTGAATATGTAATATATCTTTTTATTTCAACTATTAGGCATCCAGTCTCTGCAATATTTAAAATTTGTAACACAAAAAATTAAAGATACGAGAGTGAAAGTAGGTAGATTAGCGGTAGTCTACTAACTATGAACTACCTCTCTGCCTTTCATCTTTATTTTTACGCAAACGGTTTTTGATGAGAAAGTGAAATTTCGAAAATATATTAAAATCTCAAGTTACATAGAATTTTAGCGTCCTCTAACTAAGGGTAACAATTTAAAATTCTAGCTCTCACGGGTTCATGCACTCTCGCATCCTTACCTATTACGTTTAAACGGTTAGTAAAGATTTCTCAGATATAAAATGGAAAATGGGTTACTCGAGATGATTTCCCAGAGTAAGAAATAATTCTAGAAACTAACACACTTAACATTATAGATTCGGACTCAGTATCAACTTTATGCTAATCTCTCAAGAATTTAACCTTAAAAAACGTTAAAAGCGGGACAAATTGTGTCTCAACTCTCAGCATTTTATTTATTATCTATGCTCAGTATCTAAAATTGTAAACATAACCTTAAATTTTAGACAGCTGTCACATTTACATTATACATGTGATGTTTTAAATATTATTCTTCGATAACTACTGTTTACCTAAAATAAATTTGAAATTTATTATTTATATTGGAAAATAAATAACGCTCACAATGGCAGAACAAGTAAATCAACGTATTGAAGGGATGATAAATGAATTAGAACAAATGCGGCGAACTAATCTTTATGACGACGATGAAATTAAGTTAGTGTTTTCAATGGTATTTATATTAAACATTATTTGTAAATTTGTTAAAATAATTTATTGATTCTTTGTAGAGAAATTTCAAGAAAAAGAAAAGAATTTGAATATCGTATACAGCGTAGGGTTAAAGATAAAGATGATTTTGTCCAATATATAGCTTATGAGCTAGCTCTTCTAGAAGATGTAACATTACGACGAAAGCAATCGAAATTGACAGAGAAGAAAAAAGACATTGAGTTTGCTATAACCAAAAGATTAAATAAAATTTTCAAACATTTTATATTCAGGTTTCAAGATGTTGCTATTTATTTTGAGTATATAAAGTTTTGCCAAAGTGTAGGATTTACACATGCAGTATCAGCTATTTTAGGGCAAATGTTACAGGTATGTTTTAGTATATGCATAAAAAAAAATATAATTTTTCATAAACAATTATTATTAATGTAATTTTCTTTTAAAGAATCCTATTTTTTAAATATGTTTGTACAAAACTTCATAGATTCATGGAGACAAGCCAAAGATGTGGCAAATGGCAAGTAAATGGGAATGCAAAGAGCAAAAAAACTTTGAAAATGCTAGAAACTTTCTTCTTAAAGGTATCCATAGACATCCTGAGTCTGAGGTACTTTATTTGGATCTGTTTGACATTGAGCTCATGATTGCATTTAAAGCAGAAGATAACGATGAGAGGGTGAGTTTCATTAAATAAGATTCTCTATTGTAAAAAGGAAACCCCACTTATAAATATCATTATATCATATCTTATGATTGAAACTTTTTCATTTAGGAAAAGTGTCTTAAAAGGGCAGATGTTGTTTGGAAAAATGGAACAAAAAATATACCAAATGTGACATATTTATGTAAATTATGTGACCATTCTTTAAAATATGAAATTGCTGAATCAATTACAAATTCCATTAAACTGGAGATTTGGGAAAGAAGATCAGAAAAGGAAGTTTGGTCATATATTGCAATGAAAGAGTTAGAGGTAAGTTCTTATAAAAAATCTTTATATTCTATTACGAGAAATTAATCAAAACTATAAACATATAAATATAAATTGTAGGGTTGTCACTGGTCAGAAATTGAAGAATATGTGAATGATGACTTAGAATTTCCTAAAGAAATAAATAATTACATGGGAGTGTATGAGGAAGCTTTAAAACAGGTATCTTATGTTCAATAATATTTAAAGTAACAAATGCTTACAGATAAAAATAGTGGTTTTATATTTTAAAAATAATCAATATAGTATATTATTTGTCTGATAAGTGCTAAATAACAGTATTTTTTATTGTACTCATCATAATTAAACTATAAAGCAAATACTTAATGAATAATCTACATACATTTTTTTTAGTTTCCAGATGGAAAACTTTGCACAAAATACATCCATGGCCTACTTAGCCTAAGTGGAATTTATACAGAAGTCCAAAAAATTAACATGGTGAAACAGGCTTGGTACTATGGACATGAAAATGGATTATTGACTAATGATATGTATATTTTTGGTATAAGAATGCTAAAACTAGAGGATGAAATATCAAATGATGAGATTATTGAAGTAAGTTTTATTATTATAAAGTAACCTAGCATTACTACATTTTAATTTTTTGAGAGGAATTCTAATTCTTTTTCTAAATTAAATGTAGCCCAGATTACTTTCTATAAGATCAGCTGCGAATCTCATCAACATCAATTTAACCATTTTAAGGATTAGCACAAGAGAACTTACGAGACTTAACGAGATTAGCTAGAAGACTGACAGACAAAATAATTAAACATTGTATTTTTATTACAAGCCATATATTTCAAATCATTTAGTAATAAGTTGTTACTTGTATCTTACTTGGATCAGACATATTTATCAATATAGATTATTTTTGTGTAGCTAGAGATATATCTTGAAATAAATGTTACTTTCAAAAAACTCACTATTGCTGTATTTGTTTATAAAATGTAATATTAAAAATGGCACACAATCGTTGAGTATTCACTAATGATAAAGATATAACAAAGTCTATGAAAGGTCACCTTGAAATAAGATTGAAATAGGTGTTAATAATAAAAAAAAAGTTATTTAAAACTATAATAGTTAAAAATGTCATAAAATAATTGAAAATAAGTTTAGTATTACTTAAGTACCTTCTGTAATTTTAACATCAAATTCAAAATGTGAAGAACCTGTCTAGTCCAGAGCCAAATTTTATAATAACAAGAACAAGAACCTTTTTTTAGAAGCTTTCTTATTGATAAATATCAATAGGAATCCTTTTATTTGTATTTAAACATAATGTTGTATTTTAGATACTCAATAGTGCTTTAGCCAAAAACCCACACTATAGATTTCTATGGGAAGAAAAGCTTCAACATTATAAAACTGATGAAAATGAACTTTTATCTATACTCAAAGAAGCAAGTAAACATTTAAAGTCTGATGATATGATAGCACTCTGGAATTATTTACTTGACAGTGTAGAGTCCTGTGATGTGGTAAGTAATCATTTATGAATGAGGTATTATTATATATCTAGCCCACAAACCCAGCCCACTTCGCTCAGCGTAGGTTAAAATAAATTAAATGATTTTTATAATTTAATAAATAAAATAAAAGTAGCCTAAGTTACTCCTTGTAATAAGTTTAAGAAGCTAGTCAAAATCAGTCCAGGCTTGTTAGATTATCCAGAACAAGCTTTTTTATGTAAGTAGGTACTTTATGGATAGGTCAATTAGTGAAAAGCTGTTAATTTGAAATTATAATAGACACTTCAATTTTATTTTTATGTGCTGATAAGAGTTTTGATCATTCTATTGTAGTAGAATCTATAGAACTAAAATCCTCCTAAATTTGCATTTTATTTTCAGTTTAAAAAATGCTACAGCAAATTTCAAATATGTGAAAGTGCAGTTTTATTGTCACTGAAACCAAAATTATTGAAGAAAATGTATGATCATAATGGAGTGAAAGCTGCTAGACAAGTCTATGAAGATTTTATAAGAACACCACCAACACAAGAAGAAGTGCACAGAGTTATGATAGAAATTGAAATGTCACAAGATAAGCCTCTGGTTAAAAATATTAGGAAATGTTATGAAGCCTTGATTCAGCATCATGGCAAAAATAATATTGAAATATGGATGGATTATATGAAATTTGAACAGGAAAATGGAAGTGCTCAAGCTGTACCCGCCCTTCATAGAAGAGCTATTGGAATGTTGGATAAAACTTTAGTGGACAATTTCATTAAAGCCCAAACTTTAGCTAAATTAAAATGATTGTAACATTACTGATTTTTCATTTTATATATTAGAAATAAATAATACTAATGTCGAACAAAATATATTTATTAAATATAATCACACCTTTACTCAACAATCTAGCAAAGAATCCACATAATACACCATTTATACTAAATTATTTACAGTAATCATTTTACAGTCTCTACAAGAGGTTATAATGTCTACTTTGGTGATTGTGGAATAACACTTAGCAAATAAATACATTGATAAATGCAATAGTAAATTAGTTTAGAGGTGATTACTGCATAGCCGCAATGGGAGCAATGTAGTACCTAAAGATTAGGGACGATCCTCGTTTATGTTGCTTGTTCCTCAGAAGATCTCTCCAGCAGGCTTGCCAAGAGGGGTATACTGGCATGAGAGGAGGATTGCCAGCTCTGAGGCTACTTCCTGCTACAGCCATACAAGTAGACACCACCACTAAGGGATATGTGAGAGTACTGGTTATAAATGTGAGCAGTGGTACAGTATAAAAACGTAGGTCCTTCGTTTTCACCAAATATTTATTGACATAGAAAGCCAATACACCAGTGAGAGCAACACAAGTCAAATCAGCCATAAGTTTCGGCACAATACCATGAAAGAAACCAAGAATGCCATCATCTCGGTATATAGTAACAATAGCACCCAATAAGGAACTGTAATCTTCTTCTTTACCAATGAAAGATGCCATCATTCTTACTGACACAACGTGGAAAGGATACGACACGATCACAGCTGCCGAGTGCATAATCATATCCCGACGAGCTAGTTTGTAATAATCTTCGATTATAGGTTCCTCATCCGTCACGATATTAGGAGGATTATTGATTTCAGGAAGGTCGATTCCACAGCCATTGATTACCTTCGAAGTCAGTTGGTTGGAAGCGATGAGACCTAGTACCTTCGCTGATAAACCTCTATAGCACCCAAAAAATCCATCAGATTTCTTGATAAACTTGATGTACTGAAAGACGTTAGGTAATATCATGGCAGGCCGACCGAAAAGAGTTGTTGATCGTTTCGGAGGCAACGGCTCGAATCCAATTTGAATAAGAACTTTTGCATACTCCATAGGGTGACATATTGTTGTTACTAGCAATTGTGAAGAGAAATTTGCTATCTTTTCCTTTTCAACATCTTCCATATTAGGATAACTTATATGAACTTCGCTTCTAAAATCAAAAACTGACAAATCAAATGAGTGATCCATAATTCATAAACAAATAGAGATCTAAACACACCACAGATAATCATAATCATAGAGTATATTGATACATGTATAATTCTATAATTCAAATCGTAAAAATGCGTAGATAAAAACATAAAAAAACTAAATTGGAAATCGGAACTTCTCGTCGAATATATATCGATGTGTATTCATCGATGTATATTATTATTTTTCGACTTTAATAACTTATGTTTTAAAAATATTACACGTGGTGAACATATTCCATCAAATTTACCTTGATTTTTTTGCTTCTACTGTATTTTATTTATAAATATACTTTATTAAGCGACAAAAAATAGGAGGTTCTGAAATAATTAATAAACGCGTATATGTTTGTTTTAAATGCGGTATGTTTACGCGTTCCGCTTGAGCACAAGATCAGTATCTTGAAAGAATCACACGAACACATCGGAACGTTCCAACAAGTTAGCTTAAAGACTCTTAGAAGAAAGAGGTCTTAAAGAAAATAAAAATAAATAGACGATATATGTAATAATATTTAATTTGGTATTTTTATTATGCACTAGATGTTAGCTCGACGGGATTTTCTTCGTCCACCTTGTATGGAAGTTGTGTAGGCAGTTCTTTTTCAATTGTATTGGTTTCACTCGCAGGATCATCTTTAACGGGTTCCTGCAGAAATAATAATAATAGAATATGATAATAATTAATAATAGAAATAATCATTAAGGCTGTCTATAGGTTTTGGAACTGTTGATGACAGTAAACACATCGCAATAAAGTCACGATGTAAGGTATGATGATAGCTGGTTTTCTGGAAAACCATACTAAACGTTATAATCCACCTTGAGAGGAAGCACGAATCACTAGTAAACATAGCTGGGCATTAACTCGTTAATCCGTTAATCGTTAATTAACGAAGTTAACATTTCGATTAACGATTAACTTTTAAGTTAACTTAAAAAAATGTTAACGGATTCGTTAACTTCCGTTACATTCTCTCAAGTCCGTTAATCGTTAATCCAGTACCCACTATATACTATAGTCACCATAAAAGACACCGTACGATATGCGCAATTGGGCCCTGTTCGGGGCGGGGAGGGTTTCGATCCAAACGGAGGCAACTCCTCGAAATGCTGAGAAGCTTTTAAGTTCCAAAACCCAAACCAAAAAATTTTATAAGTTGATAGGTTATTAGCGCAATGATGTAAAATATGTCATTTTAATCACGTGTTAACGGATTAACGATTAACGTTAACTTGCGTTAAATCTTCCGAGATGTAACGCGTAAAAGTTAACTTCGTTAAACGTTAGTTTAAAGTAACGGATTAGCGATTAACGAGTTAATTATTCGTTTAACGATGTCCCAGCTATGCTAGTAAATTATAAAAAATAGAAAAATATCTAATATTACTGTGAAGATACGTTGTTATTAAAATATAGAAAGAAGAAAAATATCTCTTGTATAAAAATGAAGTTAAAGACGCGAAGAAGATCTTATATTTGTGACTAACAATTTTCGCTCGTATTTTCATTTCTATAGTAATTTTAATTAGAAGAGCTCACTAGGTTTATATTTTAGGCCATTGTAACTCCTAAACTGGTGAACCGATTTTAGTGACTTATAGGTAGTAAACGCTCAATAATAATAAAAATGAAATATTCCGCTAAAAGTACCGTATTTTCATTATCATCATCATCATCATCTTCTGATTCTGGCTCGTCTTCAGTTTCTTCGTTAGACGTACTTTCTTCTTCTTCGTTTTCTAATGTCTCGTCTTTCTCTTCTAAAGGCTCCCACGCAATATCTTTATCTACCATATCTGTTAAATTTAATCAAAATACGTAATTTTAAATTATAGTGAAGACTAAAAATCTCAAATATGCAACATTGTTTTATTATTAACCGACTTCAAAAAAAGAATTGGTTGTATGTTCAACTGTGTTTTGAAAAATAAATACCTCTAAATCTCAGCGATCCTCTCCTACTGACAGGTTTTTCCTCAGTTTCTATTATGACAGTGGGGACTACGTCTATTACGACGCCATTTGACTTTTTCTCGCTTTCTTTGTTTTCTTCAATTTCTTTGTTAAGCTGAAATTTTAAATGTGTTTCTTTAATCTTTTTAGTTAATTTTTATAGATCTTTTGTAACTGTGTATCGCCTTTTTTATATTCATATATACATACTTGTATTTCAAAACGAAGACCGGACATTGGCGAGATACAGGCGTGACATTTAAGAGCACAATTTAACAGATTTTTTTATTACAAGTTTCCTTAATCCTTTATCCATACTTACTAGTTAAGTTGAACCTGGCAGTTAAAACAAAATGGCGGCGGATAGCTAACGATAGTAAAGGTGGAAAAACGAATATTTTCTCAATATTTTAACCAATCAATGACGAACCTGTACAAAAGAAACAGATGGTTCTTGAAGTTTTGTCGCCTTCTCTTTATTTCGCAAGATATTTTCGTCTGTTTCCTTTTCTATTCTCAACCTGTAGGCTTTTTGCGTTCTCCACATCTGTCATGAAATAGAATATAAAAATATAAATGTTTAGTAATAATTAAATCTAATTAAATTTCTCTCTTCTAATACGATTCTCCTAATACGACACTCCTAATACGACCAGTGAGAGTTGGACGCAGGACCGACGGCTTTATGTGCTCTGCAAGGCACGGAGAAGATCTCAGTAACTAAACTTAGCCAGACGCGGGACTCGAACTTAGGACCTCCGGATGTTTTATCATATTAGTTTTCTTCAATGTTGTTTACCGCATTAGCGTTTATTGTACTATTGTAACTGTTTTTATTTTATAAATATTAAACCTTACTCACATGTGATGCAGTGTAACAGAGTCCAAGAAGGAATATAACAATGAGAGATATGAACAGCTTGTCTGTGTTTTCTTCCTCCGCGTCAGGCGCCGTGTGGAGGGAGTCGTAAGGAGCTCGCGACGGAGGGTCCTCTACCCACGTTTTGTCTACGCTCTGAAATTATTAAAAAAAAAAATGACTCTATTTTACCGACCAATCTCCTTCGTGTCTTCTCCATTCTACGTGACACTGGCGAAATAATCTGTGCTCAACTGGCACGCTTTGAAGCCATTAACAAGAGAATTGAGAGAGAATTTGAATATTTAAAAAAAATATGACGGGACATTATTTCACACAGCGCCATCTAGTTCCGTGTTAAGCTACAAGCTTGTGTTACGGATACCAGATAGTTGATATACTACATATATAAGTTTAAATACATACATATTATAAATATAAACACCCATGGTTGGAGTATAAACATTCGTGCTTAACAAATGAATGCCCCCAGCGGGACTCGAACCCGCGACCGCTGTGTATATACTTATTATAGTATTTTGTATTATATATTATTTTTTGTATACGATGACGGTTTTAATCATTTTTTTTTATTTTTGACTTCTTTTATAAAGTGATATTTATTGAGAATTATTATTATTAAAATTAATTTATTAATGACTTTGTACTTTTAAATTATGAATCTGAAAATGTTATGTAATTGACATGCATTAAGGTATATTGTTATTATGTTGTAAAATCAATTTGAAAATGTTATTTATGTACCTATATTGTAAGTGTACTTTAGAAATAAATAAATAAATAAATAATTTCTTAGATTTTTCCGAGTAAAGCATCAGGTACGTTTATGAGACCTTCAAAAAATTGCGTTTAAGAAAAGCCTTATGGGCATTTTGGTAACCACCCAGGACTCGAACCCAGAGCCTTCGTATCTGCAGTCGTACATGCTAGTAACTAGATTATCAAGGCAGTTTTTCTAGAATATGATGTAAATTATCTTGTTAGGGTTTCAGAACGTGCCACTTCCTTATAGACTACATCGCCAATGTCACGTAGAGTTGAAAAGACACGAGATTTGTCCGTTGAATAAAATTATTGTAACACTTTAAATTATTATTTTTTGACATTTTAAATCTATCTATTTTTAGATATTGTTGGGTTTTATTTTGATTATTGCTCTTGAAGGTATAAAGACTCTACACCGAACATTAGATAGAGATTAGAGACATTTAAGTTTTTGACGACTCAAAAGTTTTACTTACAGATCGTTGGACCGTCGATCTCCAAGAAATCAACCACACCGCGTGATGTTTTGTCATGTGACAAAGTGGGTTGCTTGGCATATTGGATTTTTGTATTATTTATTTAAATAAAACAATTATATTTTATTATTATTTAACAACGTGCAATAAATATAAAACGTGTTATGTGTATGTATATATGACATATATGATATATGTGTTTAATAATTAATTTCCACTTTTTCACTTTTTCTCCGACGGCAGAGTGGACTGTTTGAGCAACCCCATTTTTGCTTAGCTTTAGCTAGCTTGCAGGCTAGTGGTAGTTTTTTTTTTTTATGGTAAAAAGGGGGCAAACGGGCAGGAGGCTCACCTGATGGGAAGTGATCACCTCCGCCCATGGACATCTGCAAGCCTGGCTTGCAGATGCGTTGCCGGCCTTTCAGGAAAGGGAGGGATGGAGGAGGGAGGGAAGTGGGAGGGAGGGGGGTAACGAAGGCGGAGGATGAAGGGAAGAGAGAGGGGGGAAGGAGAGTGGGCCTCCCGGACTCTCACTTACCGGACGAAACGCGACAGCATAGCTGCCACTTCACGCCGGTCTTCTGTGAGAGAGTGGTACTAATGAACTATACGGGGCGTGCCGGCCCATTCGGTTGCTACCCGAAGGTAACAAGCATGGCACTACCACTAGAATGCCTACCATGCTTGTTACCTTCGGGTAGCAACTAGCAGCCGAATGGGCCGGCACGCCCCGTATAGTACCACTCTCTCACAGAAGAACGGCGTGAGGCCCACTCCCCATCCCTCCTCCCTCCCTCTTACCGAACTCCCTCCGTCCCTCCCTTCCTTTCCTGAAAGGCTAGCAACGCATCTGATCTGTATGCCTCTTAAGTCTTGCAGATGTCCATGGGCGGAGGTGATCACTTCCCATCAGGTGAGCTCCTGCCCCCTTTGTACCATAAAAAAAGGTGGTATGTCTAAATGTGCATTCCAACGTTTAAGGAGACTGTCACAGTAACGGTCGGGGTGGTGGTGGGCGTGGGCATGTGTGTGGGCGTGGACAAGCGTGTAGGTGTCGGTGTGAGTTAGGGCGTGGGTGTGGGTTAGGGCGTGGGTGTGGGCGTGGACATGTGTGTGGGCATGGATGTCGGTTTGAGTTAGGGCGTGGGTGTGGGCGTGGATATCGGTTTGAGTTAGGGCGTGGGTGTGGGCGTAGACGTGGGTGTGGGCGTGGACGTGGGTGTGGGCGTGGATATGCGTGTGGGCGTAAGTGTCGGCGAGGGCTAGGGCAGGGAGTGGGCGTAGGTGTGAACATGCGTGTGGGCATAAGTGTCGGCGTGGGCATGGGTGTGGGCGTCGGCATGGGTGTGGGCGTGGGCGTGGACTGACCACGAGCGAGCTGCCATTGTGCGCGGCGCGGTCGCGGTCGCGGTCGCGGCGCGCGTACTCGTCGAAGTCGCTGGAGCACTGCGCGGAGCGGACGCCGGGCGCGTTCACCGCGTTCACCGCCTCCGCGCCAGAGCGAGTGAACAACATGTACTCTTCTAGCGGCTTCATCGTGTACGCGTTCAGCTCGATTAGGATGTCTGCAATCGTTGTCATGTAGAGGTATTTATTCTATTCTATTATATTATATTATATATTTTTTTATTTTATTTTATTTTATTTAAAATACCAACAGCACACAAGACGCTATATGATTACAAAATTGAAACCTTTTAACGAAGCCATTTACAGGTATTCGCATATGGTAAAATTGTAAAATTCTATTCTATTCTATTCAATTCTACTGTATTCTATTCTATTTTATTTATTTTTTTGTTTTATTTTTTGTTATTTAGCACGTTCGCTGCGGCGGCGCTAGAGCTAAACTTTCTGCCCGTGCGTTACGAGACAAATACTGCCCGTATCTATATTTCCTGATTTGCGTTACGACCTCTATTTTGCCGTACCAGCACCCGACTTCCAAGGTCCATACAGACGTGGAAACTCATAATATCATCGATTTTTTTTAACTAATCCATAGGGTATATCCTCGTGTATACGTAGCTGCGGCCGCCCGGGGTTCTTTAAGATATTTCGAAAGATAAAGGGATTTTTCAAAATCAGCTATTTACGGCAATATATTTGCCGTATAGCATAGAAGTGATAAAATGCTAGGGATTGAGCTTACTTGTAAAATAAATAATCGATATTTTTATGATATTCTTTATTAGACATCCTAGACAAAACTTTAAAACTAACTAACTTAACTTCATACACTATGAATCATCTTTTTTTTATTTAATTCTTCTTAATAGATCAACATAATAATTAATATTCTTATAATTAACGTCAATTTTAAAAACACTTACGTACTGAATTTTTAAAAATACTCTCTTTTTACTTTGTTACTCCTACTACTGTATCTACACTACACATGAAAAATTAAAACTTTTAAAATAAATACCTAATCAGATATTTTACCAGACAAATCAAAGCACACCTTTGAACTACTCGACTTCGAAAATATCTGATAGATAGAGAGTAAATGAAAACTACCAATCAGTTCATTTTTCTTTTCAGTGTTTTCTTTTTGAAGTAGATTTTTGTAAAGGTTTTACGATTCCTCTTAAGATTTATACCTTTATTTAAATTACTTTAGTATCTATTATGAGATCACACAATATTAGGAACTCTAGTTAGAAGAAATAAAGTAAATTTATAGCTAAGTATTCCAACATGGTCAATTTCATCACCCTTCTCTTTTACCTGAGTTCAATCAGCAACATGTAGTAACCTAGTACAAATAAATTAATCAACAAAAATGTTATCTTTTTTTTCTTAATTTTGATTCATATTATGGTACAAAATTATTGTTATTAATATAATGTCTATTATGTGATCACACAATATTTAATTTAATTTGTTTTGTTTAATTTTTTATTGACTTTAATTTGAAGGAATAAAATTTAAGAAAGAAATAAAATTGCTACAATAAAACGCATGATAAATAAATAAAGGTGCTTTACTCATATCGAGTTTTTTTCGCGAACGTCTTATTAAAAATATCGAGCACAAAATTACTTACGGACAGCTCTATTGCAAACTGAGGCTTCGCGTGGGCGCATTCGGTATGGTGCGGGGTTGGGGGGGTACGGCAAAACAGTTGCCGTGTTGCACTAGACAAAAATATTTTATTCACTATGCGTTACGGCAACTATTTTGCCGTACATTATTAGTGCAGAATATTATTATATTTAAAGTAAAAATATTGAAAAGATCACTGTCCCTTTTCTACACTTACGGGAACATAGTTAAATCACCCCCGCACCGAGCGTAAGACAAGGATAACGAGCTGCCGCACTAGCTACTAGTCACAAACGGCAAAATACTGGCCGTAACGCAGCGAACGTGTTAAGATGGTCAACAGAAAATACATTATTACATGCCTATATAATATACAAATTCTACGAATACAATAATACATGAGATTCCGATTACAATATGGGTGTCTTCAAGGCAAGAGTGAATAGGTGGCTACTGAATTAGTGCGACTTACCATCTCCGACTGCGTTACCACTTACCATCAGGTGGAACGCAGTCAAGCACTAATTCAGAATAAAAAAGAGGGACCTACAAGGTAATAATCATCAGCCATCCAGCCATCCAGCCATCAGGCCATAGTCCACCGCGCTGGCCTAGTGCGTGTTGGCGGACTTCACATGTCTTTCGAAAAACTTGCTAGGTTTTTCTAAGACACGCAACTTGCGTGTCTTAGAAAAACATTCACGATGTTTTCCTTCACCGTAAGACAAGTGGTAATCATGATAGAAAATGATTCGCACATGAAAATATCAGAGGTGCGAGACCCGGATTTGAACCCGCATCCCTCGGTTATTCAAGGGCGTTACCGCTGGGCTACCACTGCCTCTACAAGGTAAAATAAATAATTAAATAGTAACATAGTAACTCACTGGATAAACATCCATTATATCCTTTATATATCTTCAGCCTCGGGTCAGAGGTATTGAGTCCACCAATCTGCACTTCGTTAGAACCAACGTCTAGAACCTCCCAAAGTCCTTGAGGAGGTAATTTTTCTAAGGGCACTTCTATTCTATCTATTAACAATTTTGCTTGTTGGTTTTTTCTTGTATAATACACTGTGTGACGGGCACCTGGAATAAATTGGGTTTACTAAAATAAAACTTTTATCACTACATAGTATAAAACAAAGTCGCCTTTTCTGTCCCTATATCCCTATGTGCGCTTAAATCTTTAAAACTACGCAACGGATTTTGATGCGGTTTTTTTTAATAGATAGAGTGATTCAAGAGGAAGGTTTATATGCATAACTAGCAGATCCCGCGGCTTTACCTGTGCTAAATCTAGGGAAGAGCCCGAGCGAAGCGAGGGCGAGTCGCTAGTCAGCTATATAATGACATGACATTATATAGCTGAATTTTCAGACATAAACTTACAATTGCTATTGTAAGTTTATGTCTGAAATTAAAGGAGCCTTACACTTTTACTATAAAGATGTTGGTATTTTACTGAAAAAACTTAGAGTATGCAGTAATTAAAGTTATCACAGTTTTATTTGATATAACGTTATGTATAAAATTGTGTTTGCGTTTATTCAAAATTATTCTTAAATAGCTTTACCGAACTTTATATTGAAAACTTATGGGATGAGCTGGAGTTTTGGTTTGTAGTTAGATCCTGTAGTCAGCGCTATCGTCGAGGTACAGGAGATTGTTTTTTTAATATTACAAACAAAATCAAATTATGATCAGGGCATAATATATATACGTATATATAAATAGGTACCATTTAAAAAGTTTCGTTCCTTCACTTCAGCGCCATACGTGGCGTCTTCACGGTCCTCCTCAAACTTCAAGTAGCCGTCTTGAGTAATAGCCACCAGTAGGTAATAGCTTCGTCTGCAAATATTGTAATACTATTATAAGAACATATTTTACAAATATAAATTTTCTTCCCCGCGTTAACCCTACCCGGGCCCGGTTCCCAGTTGCCCTTAAAAACATTACTAAGATCACCTTTGATATTATCTAAAAATACGCCAAATGTAAGAAAATGTAAACTATAAGTTGGCTTCGAATTTAAAATTTTAAAGTGCTATCTCGTTGCACTTTATACTTGTATCTGTCAACTCTAAACCCATTTCCCGACTGTCTAAATAAGTATTACTGGAATTATTCTGCGCTTCGCAACCCTCAATTCTTTAGACGACTGTGTAGATAAGTAGACTATGGTATATTGAGTTGAATTACAACTAAAAGGAGTATTAAATATAATACCTAATTATATAAATAATTTATAGTCACCTAAATAGTAACTAAACAATAATCAACTTACTTGTTTTCAGTTTGAACCAAAAGCAGGACGGTATTCTTTTGTCTGAGATCATTGCTTGAAAACGCCAGTTTTATTTTTACCTGTAAAGAAAGGGTGTAATAAAAATGTCTTCGTACAACTATAAATAAATAAATACTATAATATATACTAATTTTAATGTAACCGTTTATTATTTATATTTATACATCTTTTCAGAGCTCTTTTTTGTAGTTTATAAAGTAAAATATTATTTATTAAAGCAGATTTTTGCGAGGTCGTTTTCAATTTTAAATTTATTATTTAAGAGAAGAAAATAACAAAAAACTAGAAGCCTACAAAATGTAATTGACTCGAATTGTCAACGAATTTTTAAACATAATTATAGCTTCAATCTTTAAGTACTTCCATATGTAAGGACGAAAAAAAACATTTACACGTACCCTCAATACAGGTCCAGTTACGACAAATTTCCTTTGCAAAATGCTTTCTCCATTGAAATCCGCTCCTTTCTCTTCCATACAATATTCACCAAAGTAACTCGTAAACTCACAATCACAACTGCTCTCTTGATTTGTGAAATTCTCTGTACAAATCCCGCCGTTCTTGCAGGGCTCCGAATCACA
This sequence comes from Boloria selene, assembly GCA_905231865.2. Classification (NCBI taxonomy): domain Eukaryota; kingdom Metazoa; phylum Arthropoda; class Insecta; order Lepidoptera; family Nymphalidae; genus Boloria; species Boloria selene. Next base: position 3,944,609 of record HG993145.1, read on the forward strand.
TTTCATATTGCATTCCGGTAAAACACCTGTTAAGTCTAAAAAATAAACTAATATCTAAATCTATACTAATATTATAAAGCTGAAGAGTTTGTTTGTTTGGTTGAACGCGCTAATCTCAGGAACTACTGGTCCGATTTGAAAAATTCTTTTTGTGTTGGATAGTCTGTTTATCGAGGAAGGCTATAGGCTATATAAAATCACGCTAAGACCAATGGGAGCGGAGCATGAATGAAAAGTGTTGCAAAAACGCGAGGGCGGGCGTTAGTTCTGCGAGGTATCATACCGCGAGACTCAGAATTTGGTTTCCGGTCTTTTGAACGCGTGCGAAGCCGCGGGAAATGCTAGTATTTAAATATATAAAAGCGAAAGGTCATTCACTCATCACGAAATATCGAAAATCGCTTGAATTATAAAGATGGAATTTGGCAGTTTATGGTTAGGTCCGCTAAGACGGATTCTGCGACAGGGCTTGATTAAGGACGTCTAAGGGCTCTCGTAAGTTTGTACAAAAGTCCTTCATCATTTGTGCTACAAACTTTAAATTTTCCATAGAGAACCAAGCGGTTTAAACCTAAATAGCAAGGTAAGCAAAGAATAAAAAAACACACTTGGAAAATCTATATTTTCAGATCGCTTTATTTTGTATAGGTATTTTTAAACGTATTTAGGCACGAACCCGGGCGAAGTGAGAGTGAGTCGCTAGTGTTTGTAATCGCTAATTTTGACTGTATTTAAAACTACTCGAGCGCGTTAGATTGTTACATTTCCAAAAATCGAGGAAACAGAAACCATCCATTAAATTTTGTATATTTTAATGTTATATTTTAGTTTGAAAATTAAATATTTCCTAGTCGTAGAAGATGATTCATAAGTCTTTATTTATGATAATTTGTAATACTCGTATGTATTAAAATTAATTGACTAAAAATATTTTTTTTTATCTTGACATTTAAAAAATACTAAATGAATTTTCGTCTTGACAAATGTACGAATTGACCTTGTTTATAAGAAGAATACGTTAAGTGAACTATCGTGTTCGTCTGATCACTAATGCAAGCATGATGTAACTATGTTACATTTTAGGACGTTTTCTTATATTTATTTTTGATTTTATTTTAAACTTTTATATATAGCTTATTGATGATTAAATAAATATTTTAGGACATTAACTTGCACCATCTAGTTCCTAGGTAAGCTACGAGGCTTGTGTTACGGATACTAGATAGTTGCTACACTACAAATATATAACTTTCCATATATACATCTTATAAATACCTGTGACTGAAGTACAAACGTAAGTAAGTAAAAGATTGACCCCAGCGGGAAATAAACCCGTGACCTTACAAACTGAGCCAAACGTGGCATCAATATAATGATTTCTTAGCTATCTGTAACTAGTCTATCTAGACGATTTTTTTAAAAGTTCTTTGTAAGAAAGGTTCAAATTGCGCCTTAACATTTATTCGCATATTGCAATTTGTTTCAACTGAAAACTGTGTATAGATAAAAATAAGTATTTATTTCTAATATAGCCATTCTTAACACCTTTCCATTACCAACCAATGTTTCATCATAAGCTTTAGTGAGAATGAAAGTAATGTTATTACACTATATCGGCAGCCTGCCAGAGTACTGGAAGCCTGGCTGTAGCCTGTAAAGATTAGAATTACGAGAAGCAAAAGCTCACGCTTAACGGGCATTAATGCCTAACTAAGTGCACAAATTTGCCGTACTAGAAGAATGAGTAATGTAAAATGAATCTTACAGACGTATTTTATACATAACATGTCAGCGTATCGGTAACGTCCGAGTCGTTAAAAACGTAATTAAAGTTTTATTACAAGTACATTAAAAATATATGTTTTCTAACTAATAAGGTGAAACTAATTTAACGAGACTTTTACGGATTATCTATTTATATCATTGAACTACATAAGGCTTTAGCTACATAAGGCATTAGCTAATCTATATTAATATTTTAAAGCTTTTTTTTATTTTTAAGTTTGTTGTTTCTTTATTTGGTTGAACGCGCTAATCTCAGGAACTACCGGTCCGAATTGAAAAACTCTTTTTGTGTTAGATAGTCTGTTTATCGAGGACTTTACGCTATGACCAATGGGGGCGGAGTATCAATGGAAAATTTTGCTAAAACGGGAAGGGCAGGCGTTAGTTCTGCGAGGTACCATACTTCGCGACTCAGAAAGTATTTTGGTTTCTGGTCTTAAGAATGCCGCGGGAAATGCTAGTATGTAATAAATATTACCTTGTTCGATATTCTGCTGAGCCTTTTTCGATAAATCCACAACGTGGTCGGCTATCTTGAACCCCCTGACGCAGCCGACGTAGCCTCCCTGCGGCAGGATCGAAGCGCGGTGAGACAAGTGCAAGGAGTAGGGGTCGTAACCGCCCAAGTTCATTTGGAAGTAATCTGTGGGAGGCGCCGGCGGTCTTTGAGGGCGAATTACCTCTAAAAAAGATAAATAAATCATAGAAATAATAGCTGATAAGATCATTATTTTGTTAGAATTTCGTAAAAATATAATGTTGTAAAAAATGGAAAACGTAAAAAATTGGAAAATTGTACACTCTCTGATCTATATAATTAAAAAAGTATTAAACAGTCTTTAGCGCCTAACAGTTGCTTCATTTAGCTCCCACATTACAATGTTTTCACGATTTTAGTCAATGGTTGAATCTGAATGGTTGAATCTGATTGAATGATGAAAGATAATTGAGAGTAGATCTTTGGAATTTTTATAATTAGCTATTTCTTTATTATTTTAGAAATAAAGTAGAAAAGTAATAAGTAATTAATGATTTAAAGCTTTAAAATGATAATAATAATTTATATAGCGATCATATTTTTTTTATGGTTGAATGAAATCGTTTACTTATAGAAACTTTACCATACTTAGGCATTTCGTTCCTGTTCATTTTATTGTATACATAAAATAAAAATGAAAAAGAACATTACCTACTGTAATGTTTTAGAATGTTCTTCATGTATGATCTACTAAAATAACCCAAAAAAGTAGTAATACTCCATTTAACTCACCTAATTCAGGATTCCTCCATGGCTTATTCGTATAATTAGACAGTGGTCTGGCCACTTTATTGATTGTCGTGTTTTTATCGTTTACATGTAACGTAGTCGAGTTTTCTGTCCTTATAATCGCTATCTGTACACTTTCACCTTTATTTATATTCTCATAAGTTACATTCATTTGAACGATCTCATCTTCATTGTTGAATAGATATATTATTTCTGTACCATTGTGTATGAATAAATGTATGAAATTGTTTAAATTGTCATTTGCGTATAAAACTAAGGCGTCATTATCGTACGTTCTCAAGTTCATAAGAACGTTTTCAACCATCATCTTCTTTAATCTTATCTTTTCCGCGTTCGTCGCGTTATCTACTAAATAGTTTTTTTTGAGATATGCCTCTTTTGTTTGGAACGTTAAGGCTTTCTCGTTTATGTCTGGAAAGTTGGTAATTGTGTGAACTTTCTTAAGCAAATGTATTATATATACAAATACGTAAACCCTTAACATAATAGGTAATTTGAAATTAAGAATTACATTAAATTAAATAATAATTAAAACTTATTACATAGTTTGTAATGACCCTACTTGCTGAGCGCGGTAGTGGGTTCGAGTCCAGGGGGCATTCATTTGTTGAGCACTCCAGTCGTGGGTATTTATTACTTCTAATATGTAGGTATGTATTACAGTTAAATATTATATATATGTAGTGTATCAACTATCATTAACCGTAACACGAGCCTCGTACTTTACCATGAAGCTAGATAGAGAGAGCTGGTCAAATACATTACCCTCCTAACTCCTTTGATCACCGCATTTGGGTAAAAAACTAAGGTAGGTGCAAAAATGATATAAACTTAGAAATGCATTCGCACTAGAATTCCCAAATAGCAACGATTTTAATATTATACTAGCATATCCCACGGTTTCGCACGCGTTCTAAAGACCGGAAACCAAATTCTTACTGAGTCGCGCGGTACGTATCTCGCAGTACTAATGGCCGCCCTTCGTTTTTGGAACATTTTTCATTGTTGCTCCGCTCCTATTAGTCGTAGCGTGATGTAATTTAGCCCTTCCTCGAAAACGGACTTTCCAAAACAAAAAAAATCAAATCGAACCAGTAGTTCCTGAGATTAGCGCGTTCAAACAAACAAACTCTTCAGCTTTATAATATTAGTATAGATAATATCCGGGAACATCGTCTCTACATAACAAGATAAAACATGACAAACTAAACGTTCCTATAATTAAATTTTAATCGCCATCTATTCGCCAGGTTGTTTGTAAACGTAAAATATAGTGCGTATAAAAGATCAATTACGCTGAGATTTAAGGCCGTGTTATGCAAATGGTAATTGCATTTGTAAATAAAACATTTCTTAACGAGAAGGAAGCAATTAGTGAATCTGTAACGGTTTATTTTTGTACCATTATGTGTTTATTATGTTCGATATATTATTATTATTATTATGTAAGCTGTTATGAGGCTTTATGTAATAACTGAGAAATGTTATTTGTTTTGAAGCAGTTTAAAATTATCGCTTGAAATGATATTTTTATAAAGGTTATAGTAAAATAGTACTACTATTCATTTAAAAATAATTATTATGAAAGTTTATAGGTGAATAAAATGTCTATTTGTAATGCTTAAACAAAATCTTTTTACTACATATTATGGGTATTGAATTATATACAGTAAGAAAAACATGTTTCATTTAAAACTGTCTGTCTGTTTGTTTCGACTAACTTTCAGAATGGCTGAACTGATTGTTACGGGACTTTCACTGACATATCGCTGGTGTTTTATAACAAGCAACTTAGCTACTTTTATCTTAGAACGAGAATTAGGGTTCCATTAAAAAAACCTAGCTAGTAATTACTAAACACTTAAAGTATTATTAACCAGGAAATAAATATTACATTAAATTATCATAAATATAACAGAATACTCACTCTCCTCGCAATGCACGCCTAAGTGGGCCCAAGGATTCTTACAGATACATTCGTAAGACGACCAAAGCTCTTTGCAAGTGGCCTTATTCTGACAAGGATTGGGAACACAGGAAGGCTTACAGTCTTTGATAATCTCGGACAGATGGACAGACATATAGCTGTATATATCTAAAATCTCCCCGTTAACAACCAAACCGCGGAAACAACCGATAAGGCCTTGGTGTACTGTGGACTTTTTGAGATGCTCTCTAAAATATAAATAAGAATGATAAGTGTATTATGTAATATTATGTAGTTTATATTGAATTGAATGAGAAATTACACTTTTGTTAATGTGAATGTTTGTTTGTATGTATGTTTCTTACTTTTTGATGTTTGGCATAATGATTTCTGCAAAATCTACTAACCATTAAAACATGTCCAATCAAAATTAATGCTTTTCAAAATAAATAAATAAAATAAATAAAATTAAAAAACAACAATAAAAATAAGACTAATATAAGTTTATGTGTAAAAATGAAAAGAAAAAAATAGAAAAGATTTTTTAAGTCTTGCTAAGAGTCAAGAGATAAAGAAAAGAAACGGTAAAGCATGATCATAGATTTATGCTGAGGACCAACATTAAGTATCAATTGCCGATTTTATCGTAAAAAGGGCAATTCGGGTTCTTTATAAGTTCCCATTTTTATGGGATGTACGATTATATCGGTACTTTGTAACAAACAGTGTTATCATGTTCACTAATAATATGTCAATAATGATGACAATATTATGTACATTAGAAAATTTTAAATTTCGTCACAGTTTGTTTGATTTTCTTATATACAAGCATTTGTTTATATACAAGCATTTCCCGCGACTCCGCTCGTGCTCTAAAGACCGGAAACCAAGTTTTATATTTTGCATATTATACTAAAAACTCACATATTACAAAAAAAACGTCTAACCATTCATTAGTCTAGAGATTTATAATGACAAATTAAAAATTAATAAATTACGTAGTTCTAAATAATAAGAAAAGCAAAGTAAGTCGTAAATCTAATTAGGTATATTTTAAATACTTACGCAGTAGCACCACCAATAAACATGGAGCCTTCGAATGGACCGAATTCCTCTTCTTGAAGCAGGTTCAGCATCTGATATTCGGTGTTGAGCATGAACCTGACGTGGTAAAAGTTGTAATCAATCCAGATCTTATGCCATTCGCCGCCGTTTAGCTTCCTCTTGGAGTTGATCACCAGCTTCCGAGTAGTACCCGTGTTGAGTGTGAAGTTGAATGTTAATTCGTGTTCTAGACATGTTATATTTTTTCATGTACATAATAAAGTTCTTACTACCTTAAATAGACATTGAGTATTTGAAAAACCTTAATGAAATGTTTAATTAAGTGTTTATTATCGATACAGAGACAGAAGCGAAGGTTTGTAGATTTTTTGTATGTGAGTGCATCTAAGAAAACCACTGGTCAGATTTTGATAAAATTTGATGATGATAGCTGTTTATGATGGTCAACATTTAGTATACTTTTGAATGTCCGACAATATCTATCTTATGTATGAGAAATTTATACCGTTGAAAAGTATCCAGGAGCGAATCCGAGCGAAGCGAGAGTGAGTCCCTCGTAGATAATTTGAACTTATAATACGTTGGCAGAGTGTTTATTTATTAAATTATTTTGTTAATGATATCTTTTAAATTAACCAATGGAATACAATTTACTTACATATCCCGTAAAATGTTTAAGATTTATTGTTGTGTCTAGTTAAGATGATTTATGGGTCCTATTCAGAAAAAATATCCTCAAAAATGAATATGCTTGTTTTTATCATTTGAATATCAGTGTTCTGAACTTGTAAATATATAAAAAAGGGTAAAGAAGAGGTAGAAAGACAAAAAGGTAGAGTTCAACTGACCGCTGGTGAGCGCCACCATGAAGGAGGGGTAGTTGGGGCGTATGGGCGGCTGGAAGAGCAGGATGGCGCTAGTGCCGGTGGTGCGGAAGCTGAAGGCGATGTCTCCCTTGCGCCAGCCCGGCACCTCGATGTACGACTGCGACGTCGTGAACGTCACCACGTAGCGCTGCGTGTCTGTTTGTTTGTTTCATCATTACTTGTTACTGAAGTATACTTATTACTGTCTTAGTTTGAACAAACATTTGATATATAAGATAATACTATTTTTTGTATTTTTTTCTCGGATTTATTTTGATGATTAGACCATGATTGATGTACTTAATACTTTCTTAGGTTAACGCGAACATTTGATATTTAAAATAATAGCATTCTTTTGGATTTTTTTCTCGGATTTATTTGGAGTTTGTTGGTAAAGCATTCAAAACGTTTGGAATCAAAAATCAAAATAAATCCACAAAAATCTTCAAATATAAATAAAATTTGGTTTGTTATTTGTACGGCTTTAAATCTATTATGACTATGACTTGCATTCATAATTTGTGCGATAATTAAATACGATATACATAGTAGTTTGTCAGCAAAGTAGGCCCGGACTACCCGTATCGTCGTCAGCGCTTTTTAAAATGCTGTTCCTTAATGATACTCTTTTATTTGTACGATTTCTTCCCTTAAAAACTAAAACTAATGTTGGGAGAAATAATAAGCATAATGTATTTAAAGCCTTATGTTTCGCATCTTTGATTTACGAAGTTATGCACATAATATAGAAACAACAACTTGCAGTCAGTTCAATTTTGCCATTAGACAATATTACTAAGAAAACCAAAAAGTTATGTTAGTCTTAGTTACTTATGCGTTTGCATGCATTATTTAAAAGAAAAATAAAAATAAAAAGAACATACTTGTTTCAACACACTCTAAAGGTCCCAAAGTGATTCTCCCCTGAGCTTCTTCAGTCAAGTCTTTCTGCTGTAGAAAGAACATTTCAGTAATCCCCAAACTTTTGGGATCAACCAACGTGCCTTCATCTGAGTGCCATTTGTTCTCATTTGCATCGCAATTGCATGATTGCGTTGGATTTACACAAGTTGTGTTTACTCCACAAGGACAGTAACCTCTAGAAAATAATTTCATAAATTATTGCTTGCTCTAATTACCAAATTCCGTATTGATTATATCAAAATCCTTAATCGTAGAAAATTAATTCTATCTACGTAATCTTTTAGTTCATATTCAAGATATAGAGAAATAGGTTTTGTTTGTTTATACATTTTTCGCAATAAGCAAATGGTCAATTTTTGATGTCGTTTGGTATGAGATACTCGTGAAATTCTTTAGTAAAGTGTTAGCCATAAGCCTATAGCCTTCCTTGATAAATGGACTATCCAATACAAAAAGATTTTTTTTTAATTCGGGCCAGTAGTTGCTGAGATTAGTGCGTTCAACCAAACAAACAAACTCTTCAGCTGTATAATATTAGTATAGATAAGCCAGTTAGTTAGAGTTAAACGTAAAATAAATTAATGCTGATAGCAATTGTGAAAAGTAAGTGCACAATAAATCATTTAAATAAAATTTATTTCAGGTCACATTTACGACACTTTGTGGATAAGAAATACAGTAATGGCGAAACATTATCGTCATATTATCACGTAATTTATTACCAACGTTAAACGAGAATAAAAAGATTGGAAAGTAATTTTATAAGGTCGAAATTAATTTCCAAAAAGGTATAAATGAGGGTACGTATATTTTATGTATTGAGGTTTAGATCCCTTAGTCTATTGAATGTTAACCCTTTTTAGGTCAAGGTTTTAAAGACCGCTCTAAAAGCGTATAATTTATTAGTCAAAGCCTAAACATAAACGTAAGTTTCAATTTATTTTATAAATAAAACTGTTTTTGTTAATGTTACGTTTAAATAAGGTTTAGTAAAGAAATAATTTTAGTACAAATACGATGAAAAGCAATGTCATTCAGCTATTCATAGTAAAAAATCAAAAAAAGATACAACAGTAGGTATAATTGTATCTATATCAGTATAAAATTAGTTCTAATAAAAGATTGGACACGATGTCACCTATTCAAATTGTATAACTTAATAACCATAATCACGAAAAAATGAGTATAATCAATATTCACATTGGTTTAAAATTCAAAAGGAAACGCTCAAATATTTTAACCAATTGACGGCATATTTAAGTCGAATTTTTAACCGACTTCAAAAAAGGAGGAGGTTATTAATAAATCTAATTACCTAAGGAATGAAAAAGAGTAACAGCTAGTATTATAATACGAATAGAAATAATTACAAAAGTACCTACTTCTTTACATTTCCAATATAATCCACAGTGTCATTAGAGGACGATATGAACCACGTAGCGCTGTGCAACTCTAGAGGCGCCATGTTACAGTCATATTTAATGTATTGGCGACAAAATAACGAATGCGATATCAGTTCTTGAAGCATTTCAGCAGTAAATTCTCTATATTTAATTTTGAAGCTAAAATCTTGGCCAGATGCTGAGCGGACGTCCTAAAACAAGATATGTTTGATGTAATTACTAGTGAATAAACCAAGGGTGTTAAAGTTTAAACGTTTTCTACATATATTATAGTGTAACAATAATAATAATCAATCAAAAATGAGATAAATCATAAAAAGTGGAAACATTTTTTTACTACACTATTATAGATTTTTCTTTGAACACTAAATATTAAAAAAAAAACAGAATCATACGTTTTCAGACATTGGGCACTTGGGTTGCCAGCCTTAAAAAAAGATATTAGGGTTGGCGAGCTAAAATAAACATTATTTTTAGAAACATATTTTTAGCTTCTTCTACAATTTAATGATTTGTTTTAATATTTAATATAATATAATTGTGAAGTATTCAATATATAGGCATATTTTTTAAATTATATCCACAATAGTTCGTCCTTAAAATAATAAAAAAAACTAATTGAAACTTTAATGTTTCCTTTATTGTTCTACTACTAATTTATAACTTGATTAAACTAAAGTTATATAGAAAAGATTAATCAAGAGATCGTAAATAGTTTAATATACTTAACAGATTTTATCTTTTAATTACCTTTCTATGTAAATGTATTTACGTTATTAGGTACGTAATATGTTGATTAACGATGAAACGTATGCATAATTACATGGCATTAATTGATTGATATCACATCATATAATAAAGTGATAAGTTTAAAGTTAAACATCATAAAATCTTAGATTTTAGATTTATTTAGAAATACATACATATATTTTTATATTCTTGTACCGCGTATAATTGATAACCTTAAAAATGCCATTTTAGGGCCTTTCTAATAGTTATTGCTAGTACTTTTATTGCTGGGTAAATAACAATTAAAAATAGTGGTAGTCATTATAATTCAAATCTTTTCTTGTAACTTGTACGAGTATGTTATATACGAATTGTAAAACCAATTAATTAGTACCAGTGTCTTATTTCCGGTAATTAATGAATATTATTGGTAGAAAACATATACATATAAATATAATAGCATTTCCCGCGGCTTCGCACGCGTTCTAAAGACCGGAAACCAATTTCTTTTTGAGTCGCGCGGTATGGTACCTCGCAGAACTAACGACAGCCCTTCCCGTTTTTGCAAAATTTTTCATTGATGCTCCGCTCCTATTGGTCGTAGCGTGATGTAATATAGCCTATAGCCTTTCTCGATAAACAGACTATCTAACACAAAGAATTTTTCAAATCGAACCATTAGTTCCTGAGATTAGAGCGTTCAACCAAACAAGCAAACAAACTCTTCTGCCTTATAATAATAGTAAAGATAATAAAAAAAATATAATAAGTACTTACCACTTGGCTAGGTAAGTTATGTTCAACAACAGTAGTGGACGAGTCTGCTTCTATTTGGAACTCGCACTTGACGTGTGCGGGAGGGAACTTGCCGTTGCCGTCGATATCTATTAAGTACACGTCGTTGCGAGTGTACCCGAGGAGGGCTAGCTCTTCGCAGGTCTTACGAAAAGTTGCAAAGTGGCAGTTTTCCCCAATATACCCTAAAATAAATTAGTTTGTTCGGTCTTTAGGTACGTAATTTAGGGTATATTGGGGTTAGGTCATAGTCTAAGTATATTTTGGACTATTATATATACAATATATACACACATACAAACCATCGTATTTATATTATTCGTGCGATTATAATTATACTGACTTTATAACACTTTGTAGATAGTAGCTTTAACTGGTGAATTAGGCTTTAGTCCACCACACAAACCAAATGCAAGTTGGAGGATTTCACGTCTAGAACTATTTCCTCTTATAAAAAAAACGGATTTTGATAAAATTTTACATTGCTTATACATCAGATATAAGACTTACAAATAAGGTATAACTTTATGGTAAAGCATAATTGAACTTCGTTGTAAATAATGCTCAAGAAAATATCACATTTGCGAGACGACGATTTTCACTTTGTTTTAAAGCGAGCGTACTTCTAATAGGTTCCCACGTTTACTGCACTTGTGTACGTGGTAATTGCAAGTGTGGTTATTGGTTTTTCTCGCACGTTGTAATATAATAAATTATAATGATGGAAAAATGGCATAAAAGATTATTATTTCTTTTACATCATAACTAATTGCTTTACTGTGAAGGGAAATATCTGGAGGAAACTTCATTATTAGAGAATCTAAGTAGTTTTTGAAAACTTTGTGAACTCCACAAAACTGCAATACCATGGACGCTTGGTAGACTGTTTCGAAGGAAAGGAAGGCTCATCATCTTATATAAATATTCTTTACACACATAAACGCTTTGTGTCACTACATTTTTAATCTAACTTGATATTATCACGCATATAAGTTACTAATTATAAATGTATGTTTTATTTTTTTTTAAACTGTTAAATAAAAATTGAGTATGGAGTTTAAATGCATACCTTTAATAGCTCTATATGTTGCATACTTAGTATTGAAGTGACTAAATTAACCCTTAATTTGGCAAAAAATTAAATGCAATAAAATCCTCGTTTTTTTAAATAAAACATATTATTGACCTTCAAAGGTGTTACAGAAAAATAACGAAAAAAATTTATGAACTTCAGGTTTCCTGAAAAACTATGTATGTCACAGCATACATTGCCAAATGCACATAAAAACATTGAATAAATATGATGTATTCCGGGACATACATTGCCAATTACAGAGAAAATAAGGAATATAAAAAAATAAGGTTATAACGCTTTCTTATCTATAAAAGTATGAAACCTAAATGTAGCCTCGCCACCATACTAAAGAAAATCATATATCATGCCCAACACTACTGCATGAACATAGTTTTTGAAGCCCCACTTGTTGGGCTTATCCTTCATATATTGACGTCGCTTACCCGCTTTGGTCCCCTTATAGGGAATCATGATTTCGTCAATGCTGAATTTCCTTTCATTAACGTGAGCTAAGCAATTTTCTCGATTTTTTTTGTAAAAAAGGTCTAATTTTGTAATATAGGTCGGAGTCTTGTGTATTATTATCAACAAAATGCAAATTACGGCGGATTTGTTGATATCGTTTAAGAGACATCAAATCGGCTACGAGATGGTATCTGTACCGCAAACTCCAATAATCTGTATATGATGGCATCCTCACAAAACCCATGATAATATGTATGGCTATAAAATCCCGCATTTCATCTTCAGTCAATACAAGAGAACGTCCAGTTTTTGATATTGCGTATGCGTTTGTTTGCTCTACGATATCAGCTAAAACGTCTGAGGAAAAGAACTTGTAAAAATAATCCAGTGAAGTTATGTCTAGAATATCAGTGTGATGTGAGTCTTCTTCTATAGTTGCCTTGTGCCGAAAAACCGCTGTTTTCCATTGATAGCTCAGAGTGAATTTTGTGATTCGTCTAGGTCGTTGCAATCTGGTATTTCTGGGACGCGATTTGAAAGTAGTAGATGCCCTCATACGAGCTGTACCTAAGCCAAGAGCTATAGAGTTGCTTGCTGTTGGTTCATGCTGTGCAGGTGATGCAGGAGTTGCTGGAGTTGCAGGAGTGGTGGGAGTTGTGAGGAATGACGGAATATCATACAGTATCGGCACTTTCTTACAATTTGGTTCTAGAGAAGGGCTTGAATAGACACTTTGAAAAATTGGTATAAGTCGAACATTCTGGCCGGTCGGCTCTTCGTCATCGTCTAAAATATTAAGTCTTTCCATAGAACTATCAATAGAAGGTGCAGAAGAAGATGACATAGAAAGCGGGGTGTGCATACGTAATTCATCATCAAGTTCAGAATGTTCACTACCGTCAGAGGGTGCATACTCAGCAGGCACAGGCGCTAAAATTCTACCACCACGAGTTTGAAGCTTTTGCTGCTTACAAAGAAAAAAAAGCGTGCTATAAAACCAAATAAACCCAAAAAGCAACCGCAAACTGGCAATGTATGCTGTGGCATACAAACAAAATGAAGGGTGTTTCGTGACAAACTTGGCAGTGTATGTCACAGCATACATCATGTTAGTAATCGAAATAGAACCATTTAATACAATAAAAACTTTACAATTATTACCACTCGTATTCTATTACACAATAAAGTATAAATTTTAGTCATTACGAGTATCATAAACCATGTAATATTCATAATAATAGTATAAATACCTTGGAGAACACAGTTGACGTTCGCTGGGTAGCCATTTTTTTTGATTAATGTCAAAATAGGTATTGCTGGAAGCGTGTTTTATTTTTTCTACCAATTGTAGTTAGTTTTGCAATACAAAAAAAATAATTTATCACACCTCAATTGCTTTATTATTAACAAATAGATTTTTAAAGTTTATGTATGACAGTACATACAATACCAAATTAAGGGTTAAACTACTCGTAAACAAGTCAGAAATAATATTATTTTCACATAAAAATATATAAAAATAATTAAATCAATTTGAATTAGTATCCCACAAAACATTAATAAGTATAATTACAAACTTTAATAAGTATAATTGCAAACGAGTATATATTAGAACTTATGATATCAAATCAAATCAAATCAAAATATTCTTTATTCAAATAGATTTTTACAAGCTCTTTTGAATCGTCATTTTTACATTATTAAAATTGTATTAGATATATTACCTGTATTATCACAATTACATATAACTCGGTCCTCTCTAATGGAGCAGATGCCGCCATGTTCACAAGTGTTCGGTCTCGTGCAAGGATCTACGTAACTACAATCGTCTATTGCTACTTCTCCGACTACACGTTCTGTGTTTATTACAAATCTGAGAAAAATAAAGTGTTTTTTAAAATTACACTAGCGACTCGCCCTCGCTTCGTTTGGGCTTTTTCCTAGATTTAGCACAGGCAAAGCAGCGGGATCCGCTAGTTATGCGTATAAACCTTCCTCTTAAATCACTCTATCTACTAACAAAAACCGCATCAAAATCCGTTGCGTAGTTTTAAAGATTCAAGCGTACAAAGAGATATAGGGACACAGAAAGCGACTTTGTTTTATACTATGTAGTGATTAGCTTAGATTTAACACGAGTGAAGCCACGGGTTCCGCTAGTAATATCCTAAAACCTTCCTCTAGAATCACTATCCATTGGTGAAAACAACATGGAAATCGGTGCAGTAGTTTTTGAGTTTATCGCGAACGGACTGACAGACGCGGCGGAGGAGGACTTTGTTTTATAATATGTAGTGATATTCATATAAGTATTTAAGTTCTAAAAGAGTTATTAGAAGTTATTAAATAAACCTTATAACTATAATAATAAAATAATTGTATATCTCAGTAGACGAAAATACATTAAAAAGTGTCTTTTTAGGGTTAGCTATGCGATAATTTAATGTACTCGTAGGTACGTATATAAAAATGTAAGTCTTACCTACATATAGCGTTGTTACTTGTAAAAATTAAAACAACTACAAAAATTAATACGTTGGCTATTTACGTATAAATATTAATAATATGCAAATTTATACTCATATGTAAGTATACATAAGAGTTAATATTCAAAAGTGCTTACCTTGGTTCAATCAAAAGCCCATTAATTTTGATATTTCGCATACATCCAATTAACCCTAAATTGGCCGACTTTAATCCACTACCAATGACGATTTTATCTTGCAATTGGAAATCTAATCCTGTAAATTATTTTATAATAATAATATTTAATTGATATTTCAACAATTTTACAATTCAATTTAATTAAAAAAAAGAGTGAGAATACGATAAAAAAAAAATTAGTCCCGCTGAGTTTCTTTCGCCAGTTCTTCTCAGGTCAGAGGTTTCTTCTTTCCGAACTGGTGGTAGACTCATGACGTTCAGTAAGAAATTGTAACAATTTTTATGCTGAATAAAATATTTTGATTTGATTTGATTTGAATGACACAAAATGAAGTTGGAGCAAGCAAGCATGCCTTTAGTTAATTCTGAAGATGAAGTAAAATAAATTTATTACGAAATCTCAAAATATGCAACATTGTTTATCAAATTTATAATATAAAAAATAATAATTCATATAAATTATTAAAATTCCGTTTTTTCAGTTAAGGGGTCTTTATCAAAAAAAAATGTTTATGAACCTAAAGATAAGAATAAAAATGGTAAGAAATAAAGAATTTTTAATTGCATTCAACATTTGTACAACGTATATGAAATTCTTCCACTTATAAATATATTCAAGGTCATAACATTAGTTGACATTTAAATCTTAAATGGCACATAAAGATAAAATAATAAAGTGGGCATCGTATTCGAGACTATTTAATTTCCAAGGTTAACGAAGAATGGAATCAATTAAAACAATCTCTTATATTAAACATTCAATATAAAGTATAATTTTCTATTGACTTTACCAATTTAAAAAAGAAGAAGTATTTAATCGGTGTTTCAGATTTATCTTTACAAATTTTGAATTTCATAATTGCTTTTTATAATTCCTTATATAAAATGAAGAAAAAAAGCATTTTTTAAATTATTAAAACTATGACTAAAGATATTCGTATACCTCTTTGTTGATACTCGTAGGTGAATTCTTAAAGAATGAAGACTTGTGCAGATTTTAGCTTAATTTTGTGTGGTAACTTATTAGTCGGGTCATAAGTTAGGACAAGTAGAAGGAAAATATGTCATTAAATACGAAAACAAACTGGTTATGCAGAATCGTTCATAGAAATTTATATGGCTAATTCTGGCTACCTAAGTAATATCAAAACAATGTACTAGAGCAGCTCTTACGTATACTCGCAATAGCTCTTTTATTTATATTTAAAACAATAAACGGACGTATATAATGTATATCTAAAAGAAGTATATTGAATTTTAGTATATAAAATAAGGCTAATATTATTTTAGTATGTAAATAAGGTGCTGAAAAGGTAAGAGTCGTTTTATAATGTCCTGCAAATTCCTATCAATAAAAATAGTGAAAGCACAAAAAGTGAACCTTTAATGACCCTAATGAATAATTTAATCGAATATATAAAGCAAATATAATAATTTAGCGCATGCTATTCATAATAACTTGCAGATTTTTTAAAAAGATGAAAGCTACATAGCATGCAATCGTAATAGTAACACAAATCGTACCAAACATTTGTGCATGTTTATTGTGATGGTCCACAGTTAATTTAATCCTGCCCTTCCTATAATCTAGTTCAACGTTATGCCAATCATTGCTGACGTTAAACTTCACTGATTTTAGCACTGTTACGTTTTTACCTACATCTGGTACTAGTTCGAAACGTATTTCTTCCTTTACCATTCTTACCTAGAAATTCAATGTAAAGAAAAGTATAGTCAACTTGATATTTTATATATTTATGTGATTTTCATTAACTTCACTTATATATCTCCAAAAGATTAAGACTGATGTCTTAATTAGTTGCTGAGTTTTTACTCAATAAAAAGATAGGACAAACGAACAAATATAAATGTCAATAACAATTTCATTTTATTAGGATTTACGAGTATATCATAAAATATTTCGAATATACTCCAAGAAAATGAATACACAAACGTAAATTAAAGGTAAATAGACTTAGCCTCTTTTGAGTCGATTCTGTATATCTTAAATTAACAAATTAAATGGTATATTTTTTTAACAAAAAGCTACTACTATAAAAAATAAAAAGTAAAGATTTAAATATATGTTCATAAATAATAAATAATAAATTTAAATTAATTAACTTAATGCATAGTAATATTTATAATAAAATATTTTATATTTAAATTATTTCAAAATAATATGCATATTACAATTTTTATATATCATAAAGAAGCAGTTTGTTTGTTTTAAGTTTTGCGCTGATCTCAAAAACTAATTCTATTTGAAAAAATATTTTTGCATTAAATAGCCCATTTATTGAGAAAGGCTATAAGCTATATCCCATATATGTATAGTCTACCTAATTAATACTTACCGTTAGGGATGAACGAAGCCAAGGTATGCCATTAGTTATAAATAAAACGTTAGGTGTTGTAAGAAAGCTTTTTAAGACAAACCCTGACTTAAATTTATTAAGTTACGAAAACTTTTTATTCGTCTAATTAATTAAAACATAAAAGGAGATAGAATCATAATTTTTATTTGTTTGTTAGCCTTGCCTATAATTCTAGCCTATAATAATTAGGCTAAGGTTTTGAAAAGAATGATTATAATATGTTGTTAAATTGTATGACATAACTACTAATTACTATAATATAAAAATATTTTTAGCACGTACTCAAACAGTATGTTTTCAGTAATAATTAATTAAAATAAAAACCATCTGCTTTTAAAAAAATCATTATTTTCCATTACAAAAAAGCATATAACTACTTTATAGTAAAAAATACATTTCTCCCTAAATATATTTTTGATAATAACAACTATTTAATTTTATCAAAAATCAAGCGAGACTTACCTCCCAATAACCTTGTCCTGATGTAATCTGGCTATAAGCCAAAACCGCCATATTCTTGCTAGTTTTAAAGTCGAAAATCAGATTGATGCTATTAGTCGCATTTAACGGCCACCATATATGGGAAGTGGCAAAAGGATACGTTATTGGTATCACTTCGATATCGATTTCATCAAACAAAGGATCCAAAACCCCGATATAATGAACTTTAGGGTTATTCTGTTTTAACTCGTACAGAATCGATACATCGTTATAATAAACGTATTTTAAATTTCCCGCGAAATTATTAAAGGACTTTAGTCCTTTCATTTTGTATAAATCTGGACCACCGCAAATATATATCTCAGGATCAATGCAAACGAATTTCGCGTCTCCAGGAATCTCGTATGTAGCGGTTTTATCATCGAGGTATACGGAAACAGTTTTTTCTTGCAAAATAACTGTTATGTTGTGCCATCTATTATTATTTACTTTGTCCCCCAAGTAATCTTCAATGGAACCATCTCCTAAATCTATTTGTATAGCTACTTTTTCTTGGTGTATTGAGAGCGCGATGTAATGGTGTTTGTCGTCGATTTGGCCGCTCGCGTAAAATAGGGCGGAATCGTCGAAACGCGTCTGAAAATTTTAATACATACATAATATAAAAATTAATATTTCAATACAATTAATTTCTCTTGTTAAAACTCTCTCTCTCTCTCTCTCTTCTCTTGTTGTTTTTTAAATAATTGATGAAACTGTCAGCTATATTTGTAATTAATATATTTTTTTTACATTTTACAAAACTTAAACTAAATTAAAGCATTTTTTAATATTAGATTTAAGTCGTATTTTTATTTCTGTTACAAAATTATAAAAATACATTAAATGATTAACATAATCTGAAAGCGGACTAACTTGTCACCTTCTGTGAAACCTTTTAGCGGCTGACATTCAGATTCTGGCTGCTTTTAAATCTTGATTTTTAATTATATCTTACTTGTAGAAAAAGTGTGATTAAAATATCTATTTTAGTATTGTATAGTAGTTAATTAGTGTAGAGTTCACGTATACGTAAATATAATGTGTTGTCTAGATATACTTACTATCGTTATTCAGTAATAAAATCAATATTAGGGAGAGGGGTTCGAAGTATAACATTAAGAAATCCTACCAATTCCTTTGTAGGTCAATGTGGCGATTCAGTAATGGCATTTTATAATAAAACAAATGATAGTTTTATTTAAAAGCCAAATATTCGTGTAAATCTAAGATGAATAAAATTTCGACTTGCTTATTTTAATGAGTTCAAATAGGAAGGTGAATTGGATTTTGTAAGACTAAATATTTACTTTTTTTATGGTTATCCCAAGATGAACTACAAAATACATATTATTAATAACTAATCAATCCTTACTTGTTCCTTATTAATACTTATTTTATTACTTCTACCAAAAAATAACCGTGAGCGCCTCGTCATAAGTAATCTCCTCGTAAAGTTTTAACTTGATGTTAATCATTTAGAAAAAAGTGTACTGTAGTCAATTAAGGTTTATTGTAATAAATACTTTTGCCGTATTAATTGTTATGATGCTATATAATAATTCATCAATTATTTTACGAGTCTTTTGAATTCCCTTCACCATTTTTGTAGTATATTTATGGATAATAAAAGTTTAACGTTCGACTGTATTTAAGTATGTAGCTGTGATATAGTAATTAAAAAAATAATGATTAAAACATTGAATATTGTAAATAAAACTTGTTCAAAAATTAATTGCAAGGTTAAGTAGAGCACATAGTAATTAAAAAGGAACGATTTTTTAAAATTTTAAGTACTATATACTTTCACTAACATATTGAACCTTTTATTATAAAGTATTAGTAATAAACTTTATTTACAAACAGATAGATTGAATAGTGACATCATTTTTTGATTTTTACAATTTAATTTCAATCGGCTGGGTAAAGGTCTGTAGGTACTCCTTGCTAGGTTATAAAATAATCTGCATTAAAGAGTAAGAGACAGACAGTTATTGATTCTTAATGATACTTAAAAATATATTACTAATTAATTTTGATTTTTAATAAAACTTCGGTAACAGAAAATCAAAATAAGAGTAAAATATTTCGAAAAAAAAATAAAAAGTTAAAATTCTACACATGATAAGATCAAAAAAAAGTTTTATATGAAAACAAAAAAAAAATACAATATCATAAAAAAAGTAATAAAAACAATACAAATTTGAAAACTTACCCGAAAATGTAAGCTAACTCTAGTACTGGTAGAGTGTACGCGATCCTTCCAATCGTACACTCGGTACGAGACGTAGCTGGAGCCGCGCAAAGTCAATATCGTGGCCGCTGAAATAGTTTGGAATGCTGTGTTATTAGATTATTCGTAGAAATAATAAAAATTATTCGAGTTATTTGCATTACTTTTAATGAAATAAATACAGATATACATAAACATATTTTTTACAATAACGGTTAGAATAAATTTAGTCATTAAGACGTAAGTAAAAGAGATAGAGTAACATTAATGATGACGATATCTAGGATATCGATAACACTTAAAAAAAACACTTTTAAATTGCTCCGACAAAAGGATAAATAATTTAAAAAAACAATTAAAAATTTCTTATACTATAATATAAAAACTTAATTTAAAATATATTTTAATTAATTTCATATAATTTTAATCATTTTCAATTAGGCAATACTTACTGTAAACATCACAAAGCTGTTCCTCATACAGAGTACCGAAGCAGTCACATCGATACCCATTATATTCATTAATACATCTAGAACCTTCGAAACATAGATTTTCCATAGTTTTACATTTATCTACACATCCCTCTTTAACGTTTTCGTGTTTGGTCGCAATTAAAGGGACTATTGGTAAGAGGTCAGAAGCTGCTTTTCCCGAACTCAATACCATATCACTGATACACCCCACAAATGATTCGATTATGTATTTAACACCGTGGAGTTTTTCTTCGGAGCTGAGACCTTTTTAATAAATTTAAAGTTATTTAATAGGCTATGTAGTATTTAGATATGTTAATAGTAAAAAGGCAATGAAAATGTGAAATATTTTAAAAAGAAAAGATTTTATTGTGGTAATAACCTATGTTAGACATTGATTAAAAATACCAAAAAATATGTTATAAATATTATTATTAAAGAAACATATTATGCGATAAAAAGGAATCAAAAGCATAAAAGTGTCAGACATTTTTAAAGTTTCCAAACTCAATGTTAATAGAAAAATATTATTACAGAAATTTACCTCCAATAAGTATGACGGATGTGAGATTATCAGTTATTCCATAATTTGTATCAAAGCTTAAACCCTAAAAAAATGGTCAGTCTTATTTAATTGAAATATACAATACAAATTATAATATTACATACAATACAATTCATAATATTTATGTATTTAAAGTTATACATGTGTTATGTGTATGTACATATCAACTACTTGGTATCTATAACACAAGCCTTAAATACTAAAAAGTCAAGTAAGCTCTTAAAATTATATAGTGCTTTGTTGTAATGTCCTAAGATATTTATTTATTTTATTATTTAAAATCGTCTTTTAGCTTCTTTATTTATTTCAATAGAATTCTAGAATTAGCTTGCTTATGACGTCAACATACTTGTAACATTAAATAAATAAATTATTTTATAAAACTATTTTCAAATCAGATATATTTAAATTTAATGGTTTCCTACACTGAGACGTATATAAATTCATAGTCGCTACAACTGATTGAATTCTCGATGGTTCAACGGTTGAAAGGTGTATAAGGTGTTAGTGTTCTTCCGGGTTATTGTATTAACAACTTGTACAATAAAATGCATATTTCAAAGGGAATTTCCTACATTATATTATGACTAAGAATTTGTTTAATATTCATTTATTTACAGATTTTTCATTTACAAGAGAAAGAATTGTAAATAAATAAGAAGTTGATTATACGATTATTGACGATAAAAAATGATTAAAAAATAACATTTTTAACATTCTTTTTCTTATAATAACAGAAAAAACAGCAAAAAAACTAAACTTATAATTAAAGTTCAAGTAAAATTTGAAGCTTTATTATTATATTTATTATTGCTATCATTATTGCTTTATTATTATATTCATAATTAAGTTGGCTAAAGTTGTTTTAAATAAAATTAATACAAAAAAATCATTAAACTAAGTATAAATACCTGAAATCACTATTATTAAATCAAAAATAATATTTTTAATCTTCTGAAATCTTATAATTACTATTTAAAGAACATAGTACATACTTCTAAGCAACTTACCTTTAAGTAAACCTCTTCTTTCAGCTGGTCCACTTTTGCGATGAGCCTTGCTCCATGAACATCTATAGTAACCACTACACTATGCCACTGATCTCTATTCAGCGCTCTACCAACTGTTACTGATGTCAAATGCTTTCCAAATACATGTACAACTAAATAAAAAATATATGTTTTAAAACTTATTTATATTAATAATAAATATCTATATAACTAAAGCTATGTATAAATAAAAATACGAGACTTAAAAACAAGTGATTTTTGTTTTTTGGCAGCGTAGGTACATAATGAATACATAAAGAAAACTACTATTTAAATAATATTATTAAAATCATATAAATAAATAATAAGATATATAATTATAAGGAAATAAATAGTGGTATTATATATAAAAGTATTTGTTTTAAGCGAGAATTGATGCTACGACCTCTGTCATTTCTGTTTAATGTAGACCATCTCTTATTGTTGACAAGTTAGACCGTTTCAAAGTAGAGAAAAATATTTGTTGGAACTTAGGTTTACACTATGAAACTTATTTCATTTTTAATATTTATAACGAAAACTTTTTTATTTTAAATGGATAATCAGTGGTCGCAGATTCGAGTCCCACTGGAGGCATTCATTTGTGTTTTGAGTACTAGTTTGTACTTCAATCATGAGTCTTTATAATATTTAATATGTAAGTCTTAGTTATAAATGTTTATTTTATCAACTATCCCGTAACAGAAGCCTCGAGCTTAAAAGAGTACTAGATACTGTTGTGTGTTAAGTTCCCAAACCATTTCTTATTAATTTAAATTATTTCTATTGATACCTTTAAGCTCCCCCTTTTCCACGATGACGTATAACGCATACGGCTGCATTTTGAAAACCGGATTCTTAACATTATGATACACTAATAGCCCATGAGGAAGTCTCGTACGAAACTTAAACGATATTTCTCGGCACAATCTGTAATTTAAATTAGGTCTGAAGAGCAAGTTTTTGCTTCAACTTACTAATTATGTTCTTATGAATATTTAATGATTTATTTTTAATCATATAAATAGCATAATAAAGTAATTATTATACTGTAAGTCAGTAGTTATAGAATAAATATGTTCGTCTAATAACCGAACATTTTACTTTTAATTTATGGAATTTTATTTAGAGATACATATATAATTTGACGACACGTTTGGCTCAGTTTATAGTAAGGTACTATACATGCTGTGCCAGCAGTCGAAGGTTCGAGTCCCGCTGAGGGCATTAACTTCTGTACTGAGTACGAATGTTTGTACTCTAGTCATCGATGTTTAAATTTAAAGTTATACATAAAATGAACTATATGAAATATCTGGTATCTATAATACAAGGCTCGTAGCTTCATATGGATCTTCAAATGTTTCTGTGTTAATATCTCAACATACTTAATTATTTATAATCTAAATATAAAAATGCGTTAGTTATTACCTTAATTGAAATCTTTGTATGATATCTCCATCCAATTGTATGTAAGTATTGTCTTTAGCAAACATGAAGGTCTGATGATGGCCAGATTCCGCGAAAGTTAGGAACCGATCTCTATCACTTGGCGGTATCGGTGGAATGACCGTTGCGTATGAGGAGGTAGAAATATTAACAGTAGTGGGTTGTAACGATGCGAGTGTTGATGATAGAGTCGTTTGTTGTGGAGCTAGAATATACAACTATATGAATTCAATGAAAAAATCATATGGCCGGCCATAAATAAAAATCATATATCATTGATACTAAGTGCAGGGAACCTACAATAGTGATATAGTACGTAAAGTACTTTCTATTAATTTAACTCTCACAAGGGATAATGAACATTTTGTGACAGAAAAGTACAGTAAGTTATGGTAGCATTTTGACTATTACGCGAACTTTATAAATGTAATACATTAGCATTTCCCACGGCTCTACCTGCGTTATAAATGACGGAAAGTTAAAACTTATATTTCACATTATATTATACTTTGTTATGTTATATAGCCAATAGTATCGATAAATGGGCTATCCAATACAAAAATAATTTCTCAATTCGTATCAGTAGTTCCTGAGATTATCGCGTTCAACCAAACTAACTTCACCATTATAATATAAGTATAGATACAAAAGGGATATATTTAATTTATAAAAAAATATGACGTACCTATCACTTATCAATACAAATAGTACAGAGAAAAAGAAATTATTTAAAACTTATTTAGTTATGAGTAAGTAGTTCGATATATGTAAGTATAGGAATAGTTAGAATTTTCTTTCCAATCATATTTCCTATGATGAAGTAACTGTATACGATAAATAATGCCACAAGTACCTTTTTCCTCAGAGGCTAAATCTACTGGGAGACTTGTGTCAACATCAGCTATTCCATATGAAATCAATATAACGGTTATGTATATTCCTCGTCTTTCCCGCAAACCCATCTTGCTCTATTAATGTCATTTATCTGTAATGAAATGTATATACTAGATATATTTCAAATAACCTCGAATATTTTAAAATTGCAAAAAAAAAATATAACTAAATAGTAAAATTATTAAAAAAATATTTTTAGAACGTCGCCAAATATTAAAGTTTGTAGTACAAAAAATGAAGTTCTTTCATACAAGCTTGCGAGAGCCCTTAAACTTTCTTAATCCGGCCCTGTCGCAAAATCCTTTCTTAGCGGTCGGCTGCTAACTATAAAATACCTCGTGCCAAATTTCATTACGTCGATTTTGATATTTCTTGATGAGTGAATTTAGCTTTTATCTAATAGATTAGTATCAAAAGTAGTGTTTAATGGTTTTTGGCTACTTCATAGTATTTTATTTGCAAGCATGAAAAGTCGCGTTAAGTAACTTGTTTAGAATAAAAAGTTGTGAAATCGGAGATAAACAGAAAATTTAAATGTTTGCTATAAAAATCTTATGGAGGAATAAACGTTAAAAATGTTCTCTCATTACAAGCTTTTTAAAACAAAGAATAGAAATCTTTACGAATGCTTTTAGACTAAGTAGTGTAATTAAATAAATGATACACTTTTACAACTCTTTGACACTTATGAAAAAAATATTTTACTTTTAAATATTATGTTTTGTAATTATTTTGCCTCTACTTTCGTAGGTACTTTCGATTTCTTACCGATTTGTGGTATACGTATCAATTTTGCACAATTACACTAAATAGAAAGTCAAATTGATGTAATTTGTCGTTAATTATACACAAAAATGAACTAAATACTAAATTTTTACTCTTTATTAAAAAAAATCCGGTTTTTGTATACGATTTATCATATAGAGCTATATTATTTTGTGTATATAAGTTTGTTTCTAATGAATTATGAAGAGTTAATAACGAAGTAGGTAACTACTAACTAAAGTCGAAAAACAACTCTGACAATCTTTTGAACTCTATAATACAGTGAAAGTATGTAAGTGAATCAGCATCCCATTTGTGAGTACCAATAATATAAAATTACTTATTTTAGGTGTATTATAGATACTTTATAAGCTTATCATGAAAAGTAAACTTCTTTACATAAGTAGGTTTACATGACATATAATATTGACGATGACGGGGCATAGTCACATGGCACTAAAGATATCGCTCAAAACATTTATCAAATACATAATAATTCTACTTCATGAGTTAAATAATTTCTTAAAAAAATCGCTTCCGTTCCGAACTATTGCTTTCAAATGTAGTTAGTGTAATTTGAACCTTTTTAACGTGTTGGTAGAGTCTAAATTTATAGGTCGTATATTCGCATAGGGTATTGAGCGGAAATATGGAATCAGAGTGCACACACACTACATCGCTCCGACTAAATGTGACCAACGAATCTTGACCCATTTGGATCTCACCATTTCTAATTAAATAGAGTTAAGGCGAAGGATTAGAAAGAACGTGAAGGATCAAGACTATTTGGTTTGTTGCGTGCAACTAAATTGAATCAAGTACTGTACCATCTCAAGATGGTTTCGGCATGACACATTTGTAATAAATTTTAAAGTTGAAAATTTGAAACTTATTTTAATGTTTAATAATATTTTTCACTAAAAGTAAGCAGGAAAATTATATAATATAAACTGTTACTTTGATCATTTTATTTATACAAGATTGATTTAAAAAAATAAATAAATGTATTAGTCAATATTTTGTATAATTTTTATGGAATAAGCTTGTCATAAAATACTCACAGTAAAAATAATAAAAATAAAATCTGAAAACAAAACTATAAATCACAATTTAATTATCACTGTTCGAATGAAAATACTAAAATACATTATTATTAAGCACACAATGTTTACTTCACTTTCGATTCGCGCCAATTTATTACCACAGATAATGCTCGTTTTACTTTTTTTTATTTTTACATGTACAAGGACATCAGTCGCGCGGCCCCGTCAATCGGCGCACTGAGCAGTTAACAGAGCGTAATGACACCTACAATTTGTCCTCGCGGGTCAGACCCTGTTCCCTGCCCCGGGTGCAGGAGACTAGCGGAGGGCGAACTAGCAGGATAAAAATCAATTACCACTTATTTTATAAGTGAGTATACATAAAAAGCAAAAATAGTGGTATTATTGTGTGATTAGCATAGGTATATCATATCTTAGGGATGAATTAGTGTCTAAAGTTTATGCTTATGTGTAATTTGATAGTTAATATTTCGTAAATTTTTAACAATTTAGTTTATTAATAATAAATGATAATGAAGACCGTGGTAGCTTAAGGGTAACGCGCTCGCTTGCGAAACCGAGTTAAGTGGGTTCAGATCTGGCTGTCGCACATGTGATATTTTCATAGACGAATAATTTCTTGCATGAATATCACTTGTTTTAATGGTGAAGGAAATAATGAGGAAACCTGCACGTTTGAGAGAACTTAGCAAGTTTTCGAAATAAATTTCGTCAAGCCGCACTTAGCCAGCGCGAAATTTCAACATTTTACACTTCACTTAGACCGAATCCTCTATATTCCTGTGGGTTCGCCCTTGTCTAGCATTTTGCATAGATCAAGTAACTACCACTGATAAAGGTTAATAAATATATGATATGCTGCTAAAATTAATAATAACGCTACTGTAAATTATTTATACCGTATTCGAATTAATTGTTTTTATTTTATTATTCCTTCAAATAAGATTTAAGTGATTGGTGTGATAAAATAGCTAGTTAATTATTATTATCTGTTATCATTTTCAGACAAAGCGTAGCTTTTGGGAGCTCGTCTCGCTAAGTAGAGAGATTTATATAGTCTATTATTTAGGGAAGAAATTAATGACGATGAAACTAGTAAATACTTTAACGTTTACACATATCTTTATTACAGGGATAGCTGCAAAATTATATTAAAAATATTATGACTAAAAATAAAATGGTAAAGTAAACTAGATTTGGTCTTACATTACATTACATCTTACATTATTTATGATATGGTAGGATTGAGCAAAACCTCTTATATCTGTGTTCTTACAATATAAAACATTAAGAACAACATTAATCACTCTTTATGACGAAAACAGTTTTTGCAATTTTGTTCGTGCAATTGCACGAATGCATGAAGTAATTAAATAAATGACATCGGTCAAGCCATTTGACACTTTGTAATTGGCATTGAGAATTTAATTTATGTACTATTATCTTGTAATTTTATAGTTTTTATTTTAAAAAATAAAAACGGCTGAACAATAATTTTGGTTATTATTATTCGATGTAGTATCGGACGTTGTCATCGATTCTATGTCTAAATCAATTTAGACAAACTCAAAGCCGAAATCCTCCCATATCGATGTGTCTATTATAAAGTAAACCATATTTATGATAATCCTAATATATTTCTAAACATCCTTTAAAAGTAAAATATTGAAAACAAAATGTGATAAGCAAACCTAGTAGACTTTATTAGTACTATAACGAAAAATATGTACTCGTAGTTTAATTTAATTTTTCAATACCAAAAAGTTATTTTTATTGTGTTTTTAAGTGGAAGTATTGAGATTGTTATTATCATATAATCAAAATAATTTTTATTACTTTAAACTTTGTTTTAAGGTTTAATTGAATAGGCGTTTTAATTCACTTACGATCGTGAATTATTTCGAGTCGTTTACTTGAAATCGATAATCGCACAGTTAAATTGTAGTTTCCTGTGTACCCCTTTATTAACTTTCTTAGTTATTCTTCCATTTAGTAACCAATTTATTACGCTTTCATCAACGCACCTCACTATTTGTTCGCTACAAGATTCGTGACAATAACTGATAGCAAGAACTTTTGCTTGTTAATGATACATAGAAAATATTTATATAGAAAGCTTTCCTTAACTTAATCAAACACTGTTTTATTTCTATTAGCGATAAGAATAACATTAATTTAAAAAATACCCTTATTTTTTTAATTTTGTTAGGATTTATAAGTTTGTAAGCTCTATCTATATATTTATATGAAATTTTTAGGCAATCTTCAGATCACCCCAGCAGGTCCTGTGCTGTGATTGGGAGCTAAAAATTTCGCACGTATGTATATTTATGATGTAGTATGTATCTACGTAATTTTTCATTTTAGCAGCCGTATGATGCTATCTTCATACCTCTGCTAATTATATCAGCACTATACAAAACTTCACATTCGTATAATTTGTTAATCATACTTTGGTCATCAAATTAGACGAACATGAAGTGGAATTTTCCAATATTTTATAAAGAAAAATATAATTCATCGATAGAAAATATATTGTAGGTGTATAATCATCACTAATCACTAAACATTATAAAAACAATGTCCTCCGCCGCGTCTGTCTATCTGTTCGCGATAATCTCAAAAACTACTGCACCGACTTTCATGCCGTTTTCACCAATAGATAGTGGTTCTCGAGGAAGGTTTTAGTATATAACTAGCGGAA
Source organism: Boloria selene (assembly GCA_905231865.2). Taxonomy (NCBI): domain Eukaryota; kingdom Metazoa; phylum Arthropoda; class Insecta; order Lepidoptera; family Nymphalidae; genus Boloria; species Boloria selene. The sequence goes on from HG993145.1 coordinate 3,973,628, forward strand.
CCCGCGATTATACCTACTTTTCGCACTGCAAAGATACACACATACAGAAAGAGGGAGAGGGAGAAAGAGATAAAGTAGCAGTAGAGAGTAAAATTGATTAACTTTTAAGTCGGTAGAGTTGCTCTTAGTCGTTAGTATAAATTTAAGTCAGATTTTATAACAAAGATTCTAAAGCGTTTTCTGTCCAATCATAGTTTACACAAAATTCTATTGACAAAAAATCTCCTATTCTATTTTTCAAGTTATATAATTTATAATGCATTAATAAATTGTACTACTTTAAAAGTAAACTACTACCTATATCATCGTCTTTACGAGAACGCTTTTTACAATAAACATGATTATTATGTTACGCAAGCTACTTCCAAAATAAATTGATCAGCTTCGATTACATACCCACAGATATTTCCATTAGTACAAAAGTCTTTTTTACGATGGCTATATTGATCGATGAAAGGTACGTACTGCAGACGGCACCGAGCGCAAGCAAAAGTTAAATATTTTTGTTATTATGTAACAACAATAATACAAAATTAGTCGGCTGGATGAGGTAGTGAATGGCGGCGGCCATAGAGTGCGCGTTTTCATTGCATCTCTTGTATATCATTATAGACCGAAAGTGGAAATATGTTATTTGGTAGCAAAGAAATAATTTTGCTTTTTCTTTGCTTTTTTTTTCTTTTTTTTCTTATTATGTTTAAAATCATAATTTTATAATTACATGTGTTTGTCTTTTCGATGTACGTAAGTAATCATAGATACAATACTTATTGCTTAATGTTATTGCTGCTGGATAGATTTCATCATATCACTATATACATTTATACAATAATGTTAATAATTATATCTGTTTATTAGTTTTAATACCTATACTTTGTAACTACCTAAATTTTGTATGACAGATTTTTGTACCTACTTCATATATTAGTGAAATAAAGCTTACTCAATATATATATAAAATAAAATTATGTAGCAATAATCTGAATTGACTTTTTCTTGCTTTTTTCTTATTGATGGTTATTAAACTTAAGGAAAATTTATATTTTAAACATATAATTTCTATTTATTTATTTATAAAATTAGGAATATGGATCATCAACTTCAAGATCAAAGGATCATGCGCAAACTAGTATAAATTATTATATATGTATTATGTACAAGGGCGGAAATCATAGCATTACCATTTTCATAAATTGTACACTTTAGAAAAAGGGCTCGTATTAAGTATACTATTGAAAACATTTTTAATGATCACGCGATATGCCGTAGTATAGTGAGCACGCACTATCGCGGTGTGCGTTGACCGGTGGCGGATGCGATGACGACCGGCTGACGCTGCTGTGCCCATCCACTGTTACGATCGACCCAAATACTGCAAAAGCTTGGCTTCATTTTGACGTATAATACAGATTATCTCAGGATTTATAAAAACAATAGTGCTAGCAAAACGCTATACATACACAATTGAAATTTTCATTACATGGTGTATTAATATCTACAAACAATATAACTTCAAGCTATTGTACGTTACTGACATTGTACATAAATTATCCAAGAAGTAAGAAGACTCGTAAATTACTATTATGTTAAGATTACGAGATAGACATTACTTAGAAGTAACTTAGAAGTTTTTAAGTTTAATTAATAAGTGTGATACATTTACCCAACTGTGTCGAAGCCCAAAGGAAAACCTTTATAAATAGTAAATGAAAAAGTTATTTGAACTCATTTATCAAAGTTAAAACGATAAATCATACTTAACTTAGCAGATTGCAAAATAATTCAAAAACAAAGAAAGTTTTATTAAATCTAAAATATGTATCATCAGTACTAAAGACTATCATTATTGAGACATTAAAAATGAACTAACCTAAAAACTAAAAAGGATATTAAAATAGAAATAAACGTATATTTGGCTTCGCAGATTGCTCACGCAAGCTGACTATCATAAAAGTTACTTTACATAAGACTGATATGAAATATGAATGTTACGTATGCAATAAGTGCTTTTGTGTAATCAGAAAACCTGAAAATATGTTGACAGGTCAATTTTATAAACGATCACTTCTATAAAAAACATTTATTGAAAATTAAAATTACTTATTACTATGGTATTGATTTCTGTTAGTGAAATAGGCTCTGTTATTAGATTAATTATATAATTAGAAATCTATACTAATATTATTAAGCTGGAGAGTTTGTTTGTTTATTATATCACGCTACGACTGATAGGAGCGGAGCAGCAATGAAAAATTTTTCAAAAACGGGAGAAAAATATTTCTTTTGATTTTCAGCCTTCAGAAAGCGAGTGGAGCTGCGGAAAACTTGATTAAAATATATATTATGTAGGTAGGTATATACATATGTATACTTAGAAATTTTATTGAAAGGTAACAAGTGAATAAATGCTTTTTGGTCGTTGTTATCGTTTGAGGTTTAATATTTTAAATAAAATAATTATAATAATTATACACATTATAGTATATTTCACAAAACGTTTAACAATAATTAACTAAATATAACGTTTCATCTATTGCGTGTTATAATAATAAGCCTTCGTTCTTTCTACGTAGCACCAACAGAGGCAGCATACGGCCATTTCTAATGAAGCATTTATGTACACAACTGTCTACCGTGTTTACATCTATGACCGTATCGTACGTGCCTTCAGCTAAATCAAGAGAGCGAGATTAAACAAGAACGTAGTGTACGTGATTGAATGTATACGTATTGAATGTTTTATAGTATGCATGAACTTTTTCTTACTTTGTTATGTTGATGTACCATCTAAGCCTTAGATTATTATTTACGTGAGGAAATAAAGTTAGAAACAAGTTAGAATTTTGCAAACAAAGTCTGTGAAACATCTGAAATGTTTTATGTAACAAAGGAAACATATTAGTAAAGTTATGCAATCACTATATTGTATAAAATGTCTGTCTGTCTGTACCTATGTATGCTTAGATCTTTAAAACTACACAAAGGATTTTGATGCGGTTTTTTAATAGATAGAGTAATTCAAGAGGAAGGTTTATATGTATAATACACTAACGGAACCCGCGGCTTCGCTCACGCTAGACTAGGGTCGAAACCGAGCGAAGCGAGGGTGAGTCGCTAGTTATTATCTAAACTAGGCATACTTTATCTGTGTGGTAATAAACAAAATTTACTCCACGGAAATCGAAAATTGGATGAAGCCCAGTGTATTACAGTAATGTTGGGAAATGTATGTAAGTATATTAGTGTCCGACCGAATGTTCGGTTTCGGTTTCGGTTTCGGTCGAGTTTCGGCAAAAAAACGAGTTTCGGTTATGTTTCGGTTTCGGCAGCAAACCTGCCGAAACTACGACCGAAACCGAAACTGCATTTGGGAGTTTCCGCGCTGTGCTAGGGTGTGTTCGGCGCGGTAAATGATATCCAAGCGACGATGACATTTGGCCGCGTCCACGTGCGTAATCATGTCGTAACCTGTTTGTTTGCAGTGCATTTTGTTAATTGTGAGTTTTCGTGTGATATGTTTTGAATTCGGTAAGTTTTATCATGTGATATAATATAAGAGTACCTACCTCGAAAAGTAATTTAATATAACAAAGGAGTACCTAGATTATAGTAGAATCAAGTTTACCATAAAAAATTAAAAATCTAAACATTTTGTGGTTAATTTAACTCTTTCGCTAATGTTATATGTAAACAAACATTAGTTAGGTATATGGTACTTACTATGTAGTGCATTAGTGGTGATAATATTAAGGATTTAGAGTTTTGCGTTCAATTTAATAATTATTAAGTAGGTACTAATCTTATAATAATTGTTTTTTTTTTACAAATTAACACTTATAATTAAACGAGTAGATACCTACCTGGTTATCCGTATAAAATTAACACTTTATTTTATTAATTAAAACTGACTGATTATAATACATTTTCTTTATTTTTTTCTGAAAACGTAATCCTTATAAGAAAGTTTCGGTTTCGGTTTCGGTTTCGGCCGAAACTAAGACCGTTGCCGAAATTCGGTTTCGGTTTCGGTTTCGGTCGTGAAAACCAGTTTCGGTCGGACACTAAATACACATTAAACTAAATACACTAAATATACATTTACGCATACCATCTGCATGTGTTGCAGGGCTCACTGGCAAGAAAAGTCAGTTATTCCTACTAAAACGCAATACAATCTCCCCTGTCTTAATGGTCGCAGGATCGCTTACTAGCTAAACCATGATGCCTCGATGGCAGATTTACCAAATGCAATAGAGACAAAACAACAATGAAGTACCACCGTGCTGACAGAGAAGTACCAGGAGAAACCCGATGGTACACTATCTACCAAATTGGACAAGCTCTCAGTGCGCGTCTTGGCTCCGCAACCGCCTGGATTGCCGGACGCTGATTAGTCACACCCCTTATGACGAAGTAAACGCACGATGGAGGGGAGGAACTATTACGATAAGTAGAGTAACGCATGATACTCTCGGACGCTAAGCGGGATGGCAGATGGATCGTCAGTAGGTACATAAATATGATAATTAAGTATAGTTTAAAATAAGTTACCGATCTTATTAGAAAAGTAATGTTGTTCTGAGAACGTTTTCATCTTAAATAATATTACTTACAGTTTCACTAAGCGTGTAAAATGTTGGTTATTACGTAAAACGTCTATTTAAGTCTCATTGCAGCGAAGTGCGGTTATTTTGCATGCAATCTACACGTAACATCCGCTCAGATTTTATGTGAATACCACGCTTTTATTATTTGACTGTGACATGGATTTTTTCTCAGAGATTTCTTTTTACATTTACAGATGGCTACTTGTATTTGCATTCGATATAAACTGCAGAAACTACTAAATATTAGTACAACAAAAATCTTTTATTATTCATTTATAATATAACGACTCGCCCTCGCTTCGCTCGGGCTCTTCCCTAGATTTAGCACAGGTAAAGCCGCGGGATCTGCTAGTTATGCATATAAACCTTCCTCTTGAATCACTCTATCTATTAAAAAAAACCGCATCAAAATCCGTTGCGTAGTTTTAAAGATTTAAGCATACATAGGGATATAGGGACAGAAAAGGCGACTTTGTTTTATACTATGTAGTGATAGTGATAGTGAAGTGTATTCATTATATTATATTTACACATACGTATAACTATTATAAAGTTAGTTTGTATATCAAAAGGAAAACTAATACAAATTAAAGACAGTCAAACCTTTAAAAAATACAAACTTATGTAGAATGGTTAATTGAATGGCTTAAAAAGAAAAAGATACGTCATTTGTTACAATCGTATGACTTGGTCTGAATACGTTTAAAATGAACAAAAGGTAACAAAGAATTACATTTCAATCCTATTCTGGTTGGTTTAAAAAACTAGAATAACAAGGCGTAGCAGAAAAGAGACTGAAACCGCAAGGTCTTATATTTAAAATTAAACACAAGGCAGACGTGTATAAACTAGATACAATGCTATCAACCGTTTACTAGATTGTATTCGCGGGGAGAGAAGTGAAAAATAACACCGTCTCGATACTTTGTCACCATTTCACTAAATCGGTAAATTGTGAAATTCCATAGATTCATTGTCATTATCGCTTTTAAAATAATAAGTATAAGTAACATAGTTTAAGTTTAACTAGATTAATAAGGCATATTGATATTAGTCATTTAATTACGTTAGTAATAAAGTACTAAGCAAAATTAGATAGAAATAAACAAATGCTTATATGAATAGAAAATGATTTATTAAGTTCGTGTTTATAATAGAAATATCAAGTTTTATACCTACAAGACTATGCAGTCTGAGTTACACACGCGAAAACTAGTCATCTCCGCACTGCGCTTAACCAATTTTTGCATTATGCTGTACAATTATATTTTCTAATAATATTGCCTAAAATGAAAGATCCCATTGCGGCAAACATTTTTACAGTTGCCATGCAACATGATATTCTGTAAGGAAAACGCTTGCAAAACGGGCGAACGCGGCGAAGGTGAAGGTATCGCTTCGCGCCAGTCGCTTGCCCGAGAGAGAGCTAAGCACACGACGCTTGCGCGGGTGCGTTTACTTCATTTTGGCCATTGACGCGCGCGCAACTTTAAAACAAAACTTTTAATATTCGACAAACCTAACATCCTGTTTTATAAGTGACATATTAAGTGCCGCCGAACTGTGTGAGTGTAGTGTACGACTTTCTAGTGAGTGCATACAATATTTTCCCATTATTTGACATATATGACGTGTAACGGTGTACAGATCTGATCCATCGACTCGCTAAATCTGTGTGTCAGTGTATCTCGGAACAGTGTGCCGGAATTTTAACGGACTTGCCTAAGCGGAGGTAAGAACGGATGTTTACAGTTATGCTTTATTATACAACTTGAGAGAAAGCACTCTCTTATGATAAACATAAGGCGCAATGGATTTCATTATCTTTCATAATAATTATTTCGATAACGTTATCTGCTGTTATTGCAAAAGTAAATTAGTTTAATTCGACGGTAAGGTTTATTGTGAAAGGCTTAGCGGTGAAATGTTCTGTGATGAAAGTTTCAATTAAAAGGCGATAATCGTTAACTTAACGCAAACTTTGTTTGAATAAATTGTATTTTATTGCTCTTGTAAGGACGAGCTCATAAGAGGCTATGAATATTCATGGACTTCATTTGGAAATTTCTAAAGTCCAACGAAAATGTTGGGGAAAAACGGTTTAGGAACGGGTTTGCCGCCAGAATAAACAATGCAGCGGGTGAAAAGGTCCCTGACTCATCTCGCGTACCTCGCGCGTGTCCTAAGGCTTTTGTTTGGAATATATTTACCTTTTAAATAAGCTGCGTCTCATTTTGTAAGCAGATGGAGGAGCGTTAGTATTTCATTGAATTCAGAAGTTGAATGTTTTTGTTTTAGCCGTCTCGAAGTTAGTTTGAGATATTTTTTAGTTTAATGAGGGTATTTGTAAAATGAACCTTCGTTGTATCTCTCTTGCGTTGTATTTAATTATGTTATTAGGTACGAAAAACAACTAAAAAAATCTAAGCGTTAAGTGTAAATGACTATTTTTAAAATTAAAGAAAATTAAATTATAAATAACTATAATAAGTTGCTTAACGAAAGGAAAATCCGTTATCTTTACGTGTTACGACTGTTTTTGAATAAATATTATTTCTTGTAGTACAGTAATTACTGAAATTATTATAAATAATTACACGATAACACAACTTTGTTTTTATAGTTAAACTTTGTTTTTATATTATAAAATAAATAATAACAGCTTAAGTTATGGGAAACTAAAATAAAAATAAATTTTATTTAAAACTGTAAAAATATATGACAGGAAAAATCTTTAATTAGGTTTTTTCTACCACATTTCACAGTTTACATAACTTTTATAAAATTAAAGCGAAATAATCTGTGCTCAACTGGCACGCTTTGAAGCCATCAACAACAGAATTGAATTGAATTGAATAAAATTATCAACTAAAACTAGTATTCTTTATTGCACTTTAAGAGAATATTATACAGACATTTCAATATAATTTTTGTATGCAAAGGTGGACTTATCCCTAGAAGAGATCTCTTCCAGCCAACCTTTGTTCGTTAGAAATAGTGTTAATGAGCAGGTATAAAATGTGCACAAAGCTGATAGTCAAAGATAATTTAAATACTTACGTTACTTAAATATTATACATAATTTCATACAATACATACAACATACCGTACATATACTACATACATACATATATACATACACACCTACAACATACATACATACATACATACATACATACATACATACATACATACATACATACATACATACATACATACATACATACTACTAAATAAGTAGTTACTGTTTCAAAAGTTTCATAAATGTTTACATTCTTGATAACTTGCAGAAGTCTTGTTTCGACATTAAACTATTATCTTTTATGATTAATTGGAATTCAGTACCTACTTCAGTAGTAAAACAATTTTACAGTACATTTACTTACAATTACTGCTATTTATTTATAATATGACTGACATGACATACGAGAAGAGGCAAAATCATTGTTACTTATAATTTTTAGTAGCCTAAGTAATACAGGTGTAAAGAACTTTACGCATAAGTTACTGTTAAGTAACGTTTATACTTGAACTTTGAACTATGTATACAACTTGTTTTCTGAGGATGATAAAATATATTACAACTACTTTATGAAAAGCGCGCAATCGGTGACAACATCATGTAACTTACTTAATAATATAAAATTAATTTCCTGATTCGATAGGCTATAATTTTCTTGTAATGCAATTTGTGACGTGTTAATATTTTTTAAGTAAAATTAATATATTTTTAGCAGTTATATGTAGAAATATGATATTGTATAGTTTCTTGATATTACCTACTGTAAAAAAGGAGAATTCTGGGTTATGTAGAAAAAATGCTTATAATGATATAGGCATCAATATTATAGTATATTTATTTATATACTACTTGCTCTTTCAATAAATAAAGGAAAATAAAATTATAAGTAAGAAACGATATAAAATAATAAAAAAGCGAAACTTAACAGTAATATTATATGACAATTTTCTATATGTCCATTAAAATTATACGCAGATAGCTAATTTATTACTTCGTAATTACCGTATGCATGAAGAAAACGTGAAGTTTTGATTTAAATAATGACTGAGAAATACTAGAAAATTCAACGTTCAAGTAAAATAATAAAACATTTTATTTTATGACCTGGCCGTTCCTGCGACATTCATAGGTTCGATTTGCACACTTGTTTACATTTACCATTTACCATATCGAATATACATAAATATAATTTACATATAATTAAGGAACGCAATATAATTTTTGATGAAATATCACGATTTTAGCATTTGCTTCTTTGTAAAGAACACAATTTATTTACTTTACACTTGTATTATTTGATGATTTTTGTATTATATTGTTTATATAAGGCTATTTACCTCTTGTAAATTAAAATATTTACCTCTTGTAAATAGCTTTTGTTTTAACGCTTAATTTGAGCGCGAACTTTGACATTATATAGATAAGTATTATATAAAAATATTTGTACATTTATTGTATACACAAATAACTCTTACTACTAAAATGAAAATTGAACATAAAGTAAGCGTTTCAAAAGATTTCTCAATCACTACAAGCAATTTCTACGTAACATTATAATCAAATCAGAAAACTTGTTCACGATTCTCTATATATAACGTCGAGTCACGTTAGATTCTTATTCGAAAACTCGCATGTCCCCATACATTATCTCTGCTTATCGTGTTTAAGACGCTCTTAAAATAAAGGGAGCATGACAAACAAACAAACGCAATAAAAGCTCCTGATAAGATGTTAAGGGCGGTTTTATATGTATTATTACACCGTGTTTTCCTTAGTTATGTACATATATAAAATAGAATATTTGATGGATCTTGTTTTAAGCAAGTCTAATCCGGTTAAGATTTTTAATAGAACCGGTTACTTATGTGTTATTCAAACAATTTTTAATGTCATGTTAAAAAATAATAATGCCCAGCCTTGTTTTGTTAATACTATAACTTCAACCCACGTATCAGTAACTTTAGTATATTAATGTTCGATGGCATAGTTTGAAATACAAAATCCAAAACCCAATGCTACTTCTTGCTTAATAGCTTTAAATAAATAAAAAAAGTGCGTGTGTACGAAGTACACATGTCAGAAGTAAAACTTGAATTTAAATTAAGGCTAACTCTTCCCCGTCTCTGAGTGCCTGGTTCTATGGACTTATTTTTTCGTTTCATCGAGTTTGAAATCACAACGATTCTAAAGAAGTTTCACTTCAATAAATATGTTGAATGACAGTAACACAGAATAGTCTAGTTCAATAGTAAGCTGCGAGGCTTGTGTTATGGATACCACATTCTTGATACAATACATAATGTAGCTATAAATTTATTCACATATATAAATATAAACATTAATGACTGGAAATACAAACACTCGTACTGTCTCTATGAAAATCATTACCGTAATCTGTTTAATTAAAATAAACATATTTGTATACATTATAAGGTTAGTCATACCGATTGTATGCACTGTGCACACTCTCGCCGAGGTACTCAGAGATATGTCTAGAGCTAGTGTTTTTGTAAGTACTAGCAAAGTTTGTAGTTTTGTAACAAATATTTGCGCTCAAATTGAAAGACTACTCTTACGTTTTGAGTTCGTAACTGAATAAACGAGAGTGTACAGAGTCTGGTCCTTGTATAGGCTTTTCATGCAAGTGTTCTTGATGATATATGCTGGGAGAACTCGGTCGAGAGTGTATACCCTATGTTTATACTACTATGTAAGCCAGAAAAACAAGTATAATAAATTATATAAATAGATGCTTAGTTACTTCAATAAATAGTAAATACTGTGTCCTATTAATAACTACTTTATAAGGTATATAATAACTAACTTTACGAAAATTTAATTTTTATACTATATACCTATTTACTCGTTAGTGTGTACCCTCGGCTTTGCTCGCTTCTCCTTTTGCAATTGTATACCTTTTATATTATCAGTAATGTCATACGAATTCTAACTACTTATGTAATAGAGCAAGTTGAAATTCGAACAAATACATAATAATAATAATATTTTTTAAAGTAGCCATAACATTTATAATTGCATTTTTATTACTATGAAGCTTAAAAAATATCGTGATATTTTCGTCCCGGATGCATTTTTAATGGCCGTAATTACGTTTATGGTTTATTTATTAAACATTTACATATTATAATCATAAAAGCATATGGAATTAACAAACACGACTGTTATTAAATAAAATATTATTTTTAAATGTTTTAAGTTCTAAATTCTATATATAGAATCTAGTTTACTCTTTTGCAATTATTGATACAATAGTAGGTAGGTAGGTTATTAGTAAAATAACTATTCTTTAGAGCCATTCCTTAGCAAATAACTAAATGTAGTGATATATGTAAAACTTGACAATAGTAATATTACAATTTTCTACTCGATCTAGTATTTTATTTTGAAAAAACTATTTTTAGTGTAATTTCTACAAAAAATATACTTTATCTTAGTAAAGAACGCAAATAAAAGAGACAAATTAAATTAAATTTGAATTTATTTAAAATAAATCTTTTCACACCAGACCTTTAGCGAAGTATATACCAAGTTCATAAAAAGTTACTTTATTTATGTTCTTCTTAAAGAACATAGTAATTAATTGTATTTTGACATTGAGTACAGTACATTCTTGCACGAAATCTCTTATAATATGCAAACAATGTTAGTGTAACGATATGGACTCTTCGGCATCTCGAATACTTAGAATCCCTTTCAATGTTTCTTCATAATAAAGCATATTATATTGAATAAATTAAAAATAACTTCGCTTTGCGAAAATCAATTTTTTCATAATCATATAGGATTCAAGGACCTCTTTTAAAGTAAATCATTGAAATAAAAGCTCGATTTAAGTCTAAAAAAATCAAGTAAATCTGAAAACAAGAAATCGAAAAGATAAAGACGTTAAGGTGTCTTGTGTCGTGTTCTTATTTGAAACAGAAAGGTTAACCGCAGAGACTAGTATGTTGGCATTTAGGTATCGCTACTATGGCCTCTGAAGTTTCAAGACGAATGTGGATTTGCGATTTTTTGTGACAAATAAAACATTCACGAAACTATTTTTTAAAGACATGAAGATTTTTTTTAGATCTTATTGTAGCTAACAATAATATTTATTAAAAACCAACTGTGTAGAGAATTACTAACACGCTTTTTGCTAATGGTGTCAAAAAACTGAAATCATTTTTTTTAAATATTTCAAACTTTAAAATTCACTTAAAATAATTTAACACTCATATATATGCTCAAAAACATCTTTCGAATTTTTAAAGATAAAATTTAAATTAATAAAAAAAATCCTTATTAGAATAACATAAAGCAAACCAAGGATATCAAGTCTTATCAAAGCACATTTATATAAATTCAAATTAAATATTTTACATGTGAATTTACATTAACGTCTGTCATGTCGGAAAAAAATTATATTTACTATTACAGAATATAAATAATTAATTAATTGAGGAACGCTGATGACACCCGGAGGTCATTTGACTTGTTTAACTCGCTTTTAAATGATTTCGGTGATGTTAGTTAAGTGAAGTGTAGCACAACCAATATTGGCAAAAAAAGATATGTCACATATCTCGTTTTTGCCATGTTCGTACTAAAGTATACTATACATAGGTATGTATGGGCTTTTTTTTATACTTCTTTTATACAATAGAAAGTATGTATGTGTGTGTATGTATGTTTGTAACTAATTATTGTACCCATATGAGGAGTTCATTGCTTATATCTACTGATATATTTCCTGCATATTTTAACTTAGAATCTCACAGTTTCAAACGGTTACGAGTATTTAAAATTTCTTTTATTTAGTATTATGCATGATTCCCGAAACTTTTGCACATATTTTCATAAAGCTAAATAGTAATGTAAACTCGAACTGCTAAGTTTGCGGGCTTGAAAGATATCGGCTATAGTCTAAACACATACAGTCCAAACAAAATAGCCCGAATGGTCTGAATTAGGCCAATCCAGTTGTATGGTATAGGATACAGTATTATGATGTTTGCGATTGGCGTGAACTTCATGAGATATTATAATCCACATTCATGAGTTTTTTTAATAGATAGAGTGATTCAAGAGGGAGGTTTTTATGTATAACTAGCAGAACCCGTGACTTCACTCGCCCTAAATCGAGCTCAAGCAAAGCGAGGGCGAGTCGCTAGTTATGTATAGGTTATATATTAAGAAAATACATACTGTTACATTAAATGTAATAAAAAATATATATTTATAACTGCGTTAGGAAATTAAAACCAAGAATAATATCATAAAATACAAAGAGTCTTTGATTTCTAAGAGGGTATAACGGCTAAGATACTGATCTTAAAGAAACTTGTTGATAAAAGTGGTCCTTCAAGGCTTACTAGACATGGATTTATAACTCGTGATTTGCGTTGATATTTGTTTTTTTGTGCTGACAACAAAGTGGAAATGACACATTGTTAAGTAAATGCTAATGTTATATCTTTAAATATTTTTATTTGCCTATTTAAATCAAATTCAACTATTGGCATACGATTTTAGCTTTGAAGGAAAATAATTTTATTCTTTATCTATAACGTGTAATAAAAATCCACTTATCTATTTTTATAGACCATTCACACGAGTTAAATCTACTTAATGTGTCTAGTAACAATGAAGTACAAACTTAGTGTACAAGGATTTTGTCGCCGTGAGAGATTATAGACTAATTTAGTTTAAAATACCAGTCATGGGACTTCAGCTTTGTTCTTTTAGTCGTGGCAATGATAAAAAAATCGGTTACCTATTAGTAGGTACCATAATTATTTTTAAAAATCGCATTTTTTAATATGGGAAAATCTTATTCATCACTGAACAGTGAACTCCAATAGCCTTATATTGACCTGACAACAAAAGTCTGACTACAAGTAGCTAAACAAAAATTCAGACTAAGATATAGGTATTTTTTTGACTAAGCTTAAAACTTATTACTATTGATAATTTTATAAAATTATCAATAGTAATAAGTAAAAGCGTATACATATAGCTTATACCATGGACCAATAATGTAGACATTTTACTAACAACATAATTAATAACGAAATTTCGATTAGGGTCACAGGTTTTCGACCCGCGAGGCATAAATTAAACAATAAAAATTGTTACAAAATTTAATGCGTAACCTACTTGAGGAAAATTACTTGCAAGTCATATATTTTGATAAAGGTCATTGCATAGAATTATTTATAGCAAGAACATATTATTTCCATTTTAGAAATGTCAAATGTATGTCTGTGTGTTACTCTTAATGATTCAATTGCTAAAGAAATTTTAGTAAATTATGCCCAAGATATGAATGTTTTCCCACAAATCCTTAGTATAATAATACGTCAATGTTTATAAAGAAGGTAGTAAATGAACTTTATATGAAAATATCTCTATTCGTATTTTTTGGTAGAATTATCACAGCTGCCCTGTTTTCGTTGATATTTGAAGCCTAAACAAATAGTATTTTAATACATATACTTACTACAATAGGTATAAATGCGAAAGTTTGGATTAATGGGCGTTTGTTGATCAATCACTCAGAACGGTTGAACGTATCTGGAGGAAATTTAGCACAGGGATAGATTATAGTGTGGAATTGGCATACGTTACATTTTAACCTGGAAAAATTTAAGGTTCTCGTTGGATACAATCGTTTTCTTATTATCTTTGACGATACGTTTGGCTCAGTCTGTAGTGACCACGAAATAGTTAAAATTCATCTGCTCTGTGGTAGTGACCCTACTTTCTGCGCCGGCGGTCGCGGGCTGGAGTCCCGCTGGGGGCATTCATTTGTTAAGCACGAAGTTTGTACTCCAGTCATGAGTGTTTATATTTATTATATGTATGTATTTAAAATTTATATATGTGTACTATATTAACTATCTGGTATCCGTAATTCAAGCCTCGTAGCTTACTCGTACTTAGATGGCGCTGTGTGTAGTAATGTCCCAATATATTTATAAACATTATCTCCAGTAAATATGTCACGTCAACATGCAGTGGTCAGTCCAAGTGCATTCGTATTACTTTGCGAACTGTCAATCTGACCTCGCAGCAGCCTCGCGTTCACCGATGCTATTGGCCACATGTTTGCCTCCAAATAATGTTTTTATATTATACGTGTTGAGACGTTTTATATGTAATGAAGTTTGATACCAATTATATTAATAACATTTATTTTTTGTTAGTAGTATTTGTTTTTAATAACATATTTCTCTTATATCTAAGCAGGTACTTACGAGTGCCATTGAAAAACAAACAAACTTATAAAAACATTGGAAGGTTCAAAATTGAACTAATAAACATTGTAAAGAGCCATGCTCGGGATATCTCTGAAAGACAAATTCAGAAATGAATTTATCAGACAAAAAACCCGTGTGATTGATGTTGCTCAGAGAATCAGCAAGCTAAAGTGGCAGTGGGCCGGCCATATCTGCAGGAGAACTGATGATCGTTGGAGCAAGCACGTTCTCGAGTGGAGACCACGGCTAGGGAAACGCAGTGTGGGACGCCCTCCTGCTAGATGGTGCGACGATCTGCGCCGTACGGCTGGGACGGACTGGATGCGCAGGGCTCAAGACCGCGCTCAATGGCACACCATGAGAGAGGCCTATGTCCAGCAGTGGACTGAAAAGAGCTGATGATGATGATGATGATGTATATAGATACATGAACATTGTATATAGATAAAATAGAACTATTTTCTAGAAAACTTATTTATATATACTTTATAATATATTTATGTATATAATGTATGTAAGGAAGTCAAACTAGACATTAACAAGAGTCAGTTTTAATAAGAAACAAATGACTATAATATACAGTTTAATATTGCACTTGAAGAAGCCGTATTATAAGTGAATAGTGTTAATGAAAAACAGTACGGTAATGATAATGATCAGCATTGTGTTGTGAATTACCTCGAAATTAAATTCATAAAAATCTTGCGAAACAACTTACGTCATATTGAGTGATGAATGTCAAGTATACAATTAGTTTCATTTGATATTTCGTATTGTGATTCTTAATTATCGATAGTTTTGTATGTCAACGTTCTTATTAAAGGAAAGATTATAATAAGTGGCTAACTGTTAAATAGCAATATAATATAACATCTAATAATTTCTATTATTGTATCGACTCTAATTGGGTCGAAAGTTAAACTTTTGCGTTGTTTAAGGTTGAAGTCTATTTAAACTTGCTAAGATTATTGATAGGACACCTTATATCCACATTAAATTTCTGTTAAAGCTCATGGAGTTCTCATAGAGAAGAAAACTTTCTTTACTAATCTGATCTTCCAATAATATTCCCTATCGGCAATACATATAAACTAAAGAATAGTGTCTATATTTTTTTACTTCATAAATGACAAACTTTCATTCTGCACTCATAAGTTCTAGAAGACAGATTTCTAAAATCTTTCCTCAATGTCTCCTTTCAAGTATACTAATTTGTCAATTCCTATCATTGCGTATTCATAAAACTCTTCTCTTCTTGTTCTATGAATAAATGAATCATTTGCCCCAAAACCATATAAATTCGACAAATACATACTATTTGACTATCACTCGATATCAAACTTTTACCAGTATTCGATATCGAACTGCAGACTTTCTAAGGGGCAGATATGAAACTACCACTACACTACGAGTAAGTCATCACACATGTTTTCATTAGCAATATTTTACACAGTTTACCAAACGGCACATAAGGCAGTGTTGCATAATTTGTTCATACCAGTATTTTTATCCTGTGTCTCACTATAGCCCACGACTTTACATAAATAATAATTTATCGCTCAGTCTGTCAGTAAATTAATACGACGCAACAGCCACGACCAAAAGAAAACAGTTGAGCAACCGATCGCTCGTGTCTTTGAGTAATTTTAGCGAAGTCTGATTTCAATTTTTGGCATACTTTTTATCAAGTAAGGCACTGGCGCAATCAAAATCAATTACAGTCTCTTGTAATTCTTTGATCAATTTCTTGTTTTTTATGAGTGCATGTTAGAGACCCGTTGCAATAAGCGTTTGAATCTCAGATCGATCTTTTATAAAAATTTAAGCCAGTATCATCATGTGCCAATCCACTTTTCTTATAAAATAATAATAATGTTTTATGCGTAAGAATCGTCTGTGATAACTGTAACTTTTAAGACTTTTAAAACAGTTCAAAAGGTCAGAAAAAAAGCAAATAGTTTGAAGTAACAGACTCATTTAAAACAGACATATCGATAAGACATTTAAATAAAAAAGTCGAGCTTTGGCACTATGACAGCATGAGTCGAATAACTATACTTGAAAGAAAGATTTGGTTGGTTGTTTAAGGCGACAGCGACACGTTCAAAATTATTAAAGTAGTAAATTATTAGAGAATGGAATATAGGGTTACTTCTGCGAAACCTATATTATCTCCTGATAAACAAATTTTCTAAAAAAGAAAAACAATATTATTAATTCAACGATAAATTTTATCTTGCGATTGTGTAAGCAAGGTGTCCACTTTAGTTTTTCTACACATTGATGGCGTACAAAATCCGATTGTTGTCAAGACAATGGTCAAAACCACTTGCGCGGCGGAATCTCAATAGTTTCGAAAGTGACCGTCATTTGTATGGAAATTGTCAGTGTTTTACGTGTTGGCCTAGATACCTTGTTACATACGTTAACTTTGCACTTGCAGAAGGATATTTGGTTGATTTGCGTCATGTTTGTAAATATTCACCCATGATTGAGATTTTACATCAAAACAATGTTTTACATATTATTCGGTTTCTCCTATACTGTGTACTGTAGATACGCATAAAATCAATAATAAATAATCACTATTCGTTGGATACCAAACACTTTTAAATGCGTTTCTACGCATACCTTCTGATAATAAATAGAGAACGTACTTTCAAAGATAGACCTAGGCTTTTACTTTCAACGTCCATGCGTCAATATCATCGGCCACCACTTTATACGTTCTAACAAAGAAAATATCCATTTGATGGAATTAAGAACAGATGGAATAAAACCTAAATAACCTATTTGGTGCGAACCGCGAACAGTGGTATGTGTTGCGTATAAAAAAGGAGGATAAAAGTATAATATTGCCATTACATACTATGTATCATTGAAAAATGAGAAGGTATGCGGGCGAAAAAATTTTTTCTTATATAATTTTACTAAGGACCTCGATATATTTACATTTCGATATGCGAGGCTATATTCAAATCAGTTGCGTATGGAACATGTCATTCATACGCTATTAATTATTCTTTAACGTTACATTGAGTGACAATAATATTATAATTTTTTATACACTCGAATAAATCGAACGTTTCATTTTATTATTATATTTTCACACTTAATATATTTTTTATTATTATGTATTCTAATTATAAATGATATTGGGATTCGCTGAAGGTTAAAGATTATATTGCTGGAGCAAAAAGATGTACAAAAAAAATATACCTACGTAAGTATTCACGTTTTAAAAATATAAAAAAATTATGAATATTCCGCATCATTCAATATTACCGTGAGAACGAATCACTCAATTAGGTATTTATTAGTAGGATAAGTAGTAAGAAAATAACACCGATATATCTAAAAAACCAAAAACCGCCAACGTATAAATAATTAAACACAAAATTACTTAAATCTATCAATTTATTTATTTTAAATTTACTTTAGATAGGAAGTGTTTCATACAAATTATAGGCCGTTGTCTATATTTGAGTGCGTATGCTAAACTAATGCGGGCCAGAGTCGCCTACTTATGAATTAAGGTCTGCTGTTATGAATAGTAAATTATGTAATGTATATTAGTCATTAATATTAATTTGCTTGCTTATGCACTTTTACTAGCAGGGAAGAAAGGTATACAGTGTTTTATTATGAAAATATAGCTATATGGACCTTTTATAGGTATTATTAGTCGTGTAAAGTTGTTTACAATATAATGTGAATTGTGATACAATTATAAATATCAAATTTACGATAATCGCATTGATACAATATATTTAATTTTAAAAGGTGAGGATATCAAGATTACCTGTTGTAATCACATTTAATTTTTTAAAATAAAATATATATAGGTGTAGGTATATTAGATATAACAATTGAGTTAAAAATAATCCAAAGTATAGTTTGTATACGTACTACGTTGTTTTTCGTATATTTAATAAAGTACACCAAAAATTTTTTTCAATTACTGACCGCAACCGGTTGCTTATGTCACGGAGAAATTTGAAAGCCATAAACTTTCTATGCGTTAGGTTCGTGTCAAAGGTATAATATGTTATTTAATATCTTAATAAACAGCTGTATGATTTTTTAATTTAGACTTAGATTTAGATGACGCGTTTAGCTCAGTTGGTAGTGACCCTACTTTCTGAGCCAGCGATCGCGGGTTCGAGTCCCGCTGGGGGCATTCATTTGTTGATCACGAATGTTTGTACTCCAGCCATGGGTGTTTATAATATGTATGTATTTATAATTTATATGTGTAGTATATCAACTATTTGGTATCCGTAACACAAGCCTCATAGCTTACCACGGATTTAGATGATGCTGTTCTAATAATGTGCCAACATGTTTATTTATTTATGTATATTTTTTTTAGTATTGTGTAGCACTTATGTTTGCGATTGTACCAGAGATATCTTAAGATGTTTTAGGGTGTATTAAAACTGTAAAATTAACGGAATCGGGGGCCCAGAACAGTTTGAAAAGCAAATAGTAACTTGTGCGTGACTTTATGAATTACAAAATAAAACTTTGGTTTAGAGATAAAATCTGTAAAATTGTAATTCTTAACACGTTTTAAAAAACTGGAAATGCTCGACTAAAATACGAGGTCCTTGACTTTTCTATAAAGAAACTGCGTCATAGTTTACAATTATTACTACAAGGAAAGCCTATATCAAAACATGGTTTACTTTTGTTAAATGGCCCTTAATTACATTGATAATTTTAAATTTTCTAGATTTGTTTTTGTTTTGGCTGATTTTATTTCATATGTCTAGTATATAATTTTTATTTATTACAATTAAGCCTGGAGAGATTGTTTTTTATTTTTTTTATTTAAAATTTATTTACAGTAGATAAGTAGAATGTGCATTAAAATATCGATTACCTCCCTAACTTTATATTTTAAATAGGTAACTTAGAACGAAACAACAAATATTATCTTGAAGTATCTATGAAAATTTTCTTAATTAAGATTAAAGTTAACGGTGTCCCATCACCATCGAAGCGTATTGATACAAAGTGATCACCGATCCGTCACAGCGGCCGATGACCCCACACGAAATCTAACAATTTTCCACTTCGTAAACATCTGTACTGATAAATTTATTTAATTCGAACCTTAATATAATAGCATAAAGCTCAAAATGTTCATTCACAGATTTAATGAAAAGTTGAAATGCATTTTGGTCCAGCACCTATGCTTTAAACCGCATATCGAATTAAGTAATAATTAACAGTTATTGTAATTATTATTTTTTCTTTAAATTTATAATTAAATAACTGTAAGCTTGAACGTAAATTATAGGAGTATTTACTTTTCAGTAAACAATTATTGTACAAATATTCCAGTTATAGTCTTTCAAAAAAAATTCACCTTTTTTAAACAGAAAGTTTTTCAAAATATAGCAAAACTTACGCCCAAATGTAGCCTATGTAAGTCATAAGCTACTATACTACTATACTTTCCATTATCCAGGCCTATCTGTGTTCTTAATTTCATTCAAATCGGTCTAGCTAGACTAGGTTAGACGACACGTTTGGCGCAGTTTGTAATGACCCTACTTTCTTGCGCCTGTGGTCGCGGGTTCGAGTCCCGCTGGGGGCATTCATTCGGATGTTTGTACTCTAGTTATGGGTGTAAGTATTTAAACTTATATATGTAGTATATCAACTATCTGGTATCCGTAACATAAGCTTCCTTCGTAGCTTACCACGGAACTAGATGGCGCTGTGTGTAATAATGTCCCAACATATTTATTTATTTATTTACTAGGTAGGTAGGTATGACCGGTACAGCATGAAGAGGTTTGTTATACAGAGCCACGTATATATCCTTAGCATTTTTCCTATACAAGATAACAGTTTTATTAAAGAGATATGCACTTAACTGTATTTTAGGACACTGGTTTAAACATAAAAGTGTCGATGCAATCAGTTAGTCACATCTGAGTGGCTGCGTCTGTTTGCAGTGCGAAGACCTCGATAGTTTTTACTACATTTTCTCTTTTATCCGCATCATGGATCACTCAGAATTGTTTATGTTTTACGGATTCAATCTCGTTTAATTACTCGTAATTCAATATATACGGATCTTGATAAGTGTCACTGTGTTTTTCTTAAGTTTAATGATACTCGTGCAATTGTTTGATAACGCTACCGCTTAGAAAAGTGAAGCGGATTTAAAAGCGTACTGCTGATATTTTATGTTGATGTAATTCTTAACAAGAATAATACTTGTTTTTTTGTGTAAGGAATCAAATATCTTGAAAGAACCAGCGAGTTTGTGAGAAGTTGTGAACGATTTTAAAATGGCATTTTGACAACTTGCAAATGGTCACCTTTATAGAATCTGTGACCCGTTAATCTAATCCGGCTGATATTATTTAAGTTTCTCATAAATATCATATGTTTTTTACGAAGTTTAATTTGGAACCAAATTATAAAATTTTTAAAAATATGATTTTATATACCTCCACCTCCACCGCTTTAATAACATGATTGATTCAAAAATAACTATATTTTCTAATTAAACAGTAGAAATCTGTAATGCACCAAGTTTGGCAACATTGGCAGTCATTACATGTAACATTTACCACAATTTGCGGTAAGATACCACCGGTAACTGACTTGTTGTGTAACCTTTAATTATTTCTGATGACTCGTCTAATGATAGATTATAACATAAACTATCAACCTCATCAGCAAAATGCTTTCATATTTTGGTGTCTCCCATTAAATGCTCATCAAGCCTGTACTTGTCATACTTTCAATTTTATGTATATTATATAACTATAATATTCTATGGCTATTAGTACCTTTAATTAGTGATGTAAATGGAAATTATACCATATTTAACTCACTCAGATATATCTTTAAAAATTAAACACATGGAAAAAGTTGTAGCCAACAGCTGGCAAATAAAACTACACTAACAACTTGACCACTTATCGCGTGACATGCAAAGACCAGATTGGTTTTCATGCTATACCTACACTGTTACTTTTGGTATATAGAGATAGCCTTTTTATCAATTTGATTTTCCATAGAATACTTAGGTAAACTACTGCGAGTTACGGGCAAAATTAATAACCAATCTTGATCATAGGCACAGAAAATTGACTTCTCGAAAATACTAGTTATATGTCTAATTTTTAGACTGAACGATTAAAACTTATCATTTTTGTTACCTGTTGATTATAAGTCTATTGCTTTCTCTAGTCCTAAACAAATCTGATATTCTCATGTAGAGATTAGATAGAATCTACAGATAACTATCCCATTCACAAGTATTCGAAGGCGAAAGCTAGTTACTAACATTCTTAAAAAGGAATGCACATACGTATGTACCATTCTATATTTCATTTCAAACGGGTTACGTACTACCCATATACACGAACATATCTTTTATCTACGAAATAAATAACCAATACCGACTTTATTGTCTTATATTTTCGTTAAGTATGTTGCCAGATTATCTCACTGCACCATCTATTTTCATGGTAAGCAACGAAGCATATATGAACACCCATCGGCCCCAGCGGGTCTCGAACCCGCGACCCGAACATCACCTTTCTACAAGCTTCTAAGTTTCTAACATCTATTGTTTGGTATCCTAACAGAAAAGGTTGCTTCTTCCGTATGTCAACAGAGCAAACCAATTAACGTGAATTTATTGTATAACAAAATTAATAGACTTAAGACTTATATTATGCCATACATGATGTGGTTTCCATGGGATAACCTGGTAAAAAATTAACTTAAATGGATGGCTTTACTAGTTGTTTGTTGTAGTATGAAAGTGACAGGCAATATCAATTCAAATAAAACAGTAAATGACTATAATGGAGGTTAATACCGGACGTGTGATAATTTCTTGCGCAACGCCAACCGATAATCGTTGTTCCCATACGCAATTAGGAATTAATGTCGCACCTTTGTTTAGAATACAGCATGTTCGAAACATACTTGTAATAAACAAAATATCTCACAATAATACATTAATGTTTTAATGCAAATCATTATTTTCAAAAAAATAAATATAAAACAAAAGAAAAAAGATTGAAGGCACATGTCACTTAAATATGCAGTTGTTTTTCAATATTTGTTTTCGTCGTTAAAATGTCTATTTTTCCACGTGATTTCGTTTCCTAACTTTTATATTGCTGAATCTTTAAGACGTATTATTAGAAGTTTGCTTACGTACAAATTTGCATATAAAGTATTTAAAAAATTAAAACAGTACCTATTTCTTATTAATTGTAAGCTAACTTTTTTTAATGCTTTAAGTGTAGGTAATTTAAAGTAAGTCGGTTGGAGTGAATAAACCTTTAGTACCCATTGCAACATTTTGATAACAATTTAATATTCAGAAGATAAAAATCAGATGTGGTAAATAAAATAAAAAAATACTATGCTTTGGAAACCCAAACGCATATTCGGTCAAGTGTACCAACAAGGCCGTATCCAAAAGAGATATTTATTTACAACATCGCAGTTCTCTCCTTGAATGTTAAAAGAAATCTTGCATTGCTTGCACGCGACGTTTTCTACACCTTGCTTTGTCTATAAACGTACGATGGAATACATACGAGAGTATCTTGATCTTATCTCCTTATTACTAAGGAATAAGGTTCAAATTCGAGCTAAAAAATTTTATATTTTATTACGAATTTGATCTTTAGTACGTGAAGCATAGAGTTTAAAATGATGCTCTTGTTTAATATATGGTAAAGTGGATGCTTTTCTGTTAGTTTTTTTGATTTACGCATATGCAGTAAAAGACGGGAAACCTCATAATTGGTTTGTAGGAAGACGGTAGCTTAATAGTAGTTTTATGGCGGTATATATTCTGAATGGCGTCCATATAATGCACCATGTACCTATTACTTTCTTAGATTGTTGGCTGTTTAGGAAGTAGGTACTATACAGTTAAACTTAATCTAATAAATGATTATCGTTAACATAGAATTACACTTAGTTTTAAGTTTTAACCTGTTTTTAATTTCTTTTGTTCATATTTAAATAACATATAACCTTTTTACTTATAAATCCTATAAATAAAAATACAGTTACAAAAGTAATCAAGCAATTTGTAAAATCGTAGTATCAAAAGTATAAATAACATGCCATAATTGTTTACATATTAGAAAATAGCCTTAGGATTTTTTAAGAGTATAATAAATTGTTTTACATGACATACTCATAAGTCATAGTAGATCGTATTTCAGATAGTTCTATAATAATATAATTATAGTGCCAGTTGTAAGATCCGGCTGTGGTCTAGGTGTCAATGTCGCGGCTTTGGAATTATCTATCAGTCTATTTGAAAACAAGGTCAAATATATAGGTTGCATTGATTTATGATATCGACGGGTGAAAGGCTATTTGGTTTAAGCGACATTTTCTTAACTTTACAGGAGAGCCAATTTAAAGAAAAATTTTTGGAAAAAAAATCATATCTTGAAAACCAAAATAAAGATTCATAAGTGAGTTGAGTTTAAGGGTTTTAAATGATAAGAGCCATAATAATAATGAATTTCTATGCAATAATAACTAATATTGACAAAAATAGCTGTCACTTAATACAAAATGTCACTATCGACTTTATTATAGAATTGGGAAAAATGATTTAAACAACAGTATAACATGTCATTAGATTCAGGAAAAATGTTTTATGTAACTCATTGACATTATTCAGAGTATGTCTAATTGATTTAACCGACATTATAGTCAAATGTTAGTATGTGACTAGTTGGCGTAACGGCCAATCAATTATCACTAGACTTTAAGAAGAAACATTGAAGTGACAACACATCAAAAAAACATTGGGTTTATTTACCGTTTCATATCAATGCTAAGAGTCACCTGGCAAATGAGACAAAACTTAAATGGACCAAATATAAAAAATGATAACTATTACTTATTTATATAACCATATCAGGAAATTTAGATAGTACATTATGTAAATGAAACAGTAATTATTTACCAAATATCTTTTATTAAACTTTGTAACAATCATAATTAGGCTTTACCTGCCTATAGAAATAACATTTATTACTTAATTTTTACAATCAATCTCAATGTCAAGAAAAAGAAGATATTTAATAAATGCATCACTCAAAATACGATTTATTAAATACATTATTTTTCTTTTTATAAAAATAATAATTTGCTATCATTAAATCACAGCTTCATTGATGAGTATAGCAATAAAAAATATTTATAGGAACAAAAGAATCTAAGAACTAATTAATTATAAAGGCCTTACAATTAAAAAAAATGCATTTTTAACAGCACGTTAAAAATACTCAATTATAAAGTTATTTAATTTTTCTTTCAACTACAGCGTTAACTTAAAATGTCAGCAGAAAACGGAATATTTCTGCATCGCTAAAATAATGCAGTTATTTCTACGCAGTTTTAGCGGTCGCTTGGATAACCGAGTGATGCGGGTTCAAATCCGGGTCTCGAACCTCTGATATTTTCATGTGCGAATCATTTATATCATGATTACCACTTGTCTTACGGTGAAGGAAAACATCGTGAGGAAACCTGCATGTCTGAGAAAACCTAACAAGTTTTCGAAAGGCATGTGAAGTCCGCCAACACGCACTAGGTCAGCGCGGTGTACTATGGCCTGATCCCCCTCGTACTGAGGGAGGCCCACCCCCAGCAGTGGGACGTTAAAAAGGGCTGATGGTTTAGCGATATAGGTATGAAAATGTCAAACACTCATTACTACATTGTTTTTTCTACCAACTATTTAACTGAGGTTTTGTATTTAATTTATGGGATATTACTACTGGTAGTGCCATGCTTGTTACCTTCGGGTAGCAGCCGAATGGGGCGGCACGCCCCGTATAGTACCACTCTCTCACAGAAGATCGGCGTGAAGTGGTAGCTATGCTGTCGCGTTTCGTCCGGTGAGTGAGAGTCCGGGAGGCCCAATCTCCTTCCCTCCCTCCCTCTTCCCTTCATCATCCGTCTTCGTTCCCCCCACTTTCTGCTGCTCTGTGCAATAATCTACTATTACTCCCTTGCTTCATCCTCTATATCCGTTCTGCGAGTTTGTTATTGGCATAAGATAGTTATACTTTGAATTCATTAATTTAGGCTTAAGAGTAAATCATATTTTTTTCTCCATGTGTATCTTCTTTCATTGAGTAATCAAAAAAATTTAAATTAAGTATATAATTTTAACATAATTCGGAGATGCGTTTCTAAGTTTTCATAATTTTGAAAATCGTCATGCGTCACTTTAAACATTTGAAACAAAAAAATATACCTCAGCAATGTTCTCAATACATAAGCCATCTTCTGCAGTGTTCTGTAAAATACTGTGTTGCATAAAATTAGTGTTGCCCAAATGCAAGAACAAGACGAGACTTAGCCAGTCTTGGTCTTGGTCTTGCGCCAACACATCTGGTCTTGGTCTTGGTCTTGGTATTGCGCCTCCCAGTCTTGGTCTTGGTCTTGGTCTTGCGCAAGAGTCTTGCAAGTCTCGCAATTACCTATTAGCCTATTGCTATTTATTAAACGTTACTTTAAGTCTTAGAACAACGTAATGGAGTAAGTACATTTTGAGATTGAATTATGTAATATAGCCATAGTAAAGTGCAAACAAATTAATAAATGTCTAAACATTTAATGAGAAATTCGAAATTTGAAATTGAATTTATTGGTACTTCTTTAGGCGCGTTATGAAAAAATGATGAGAGTGAAATTTTAAGAATCACTGTACCACAAAAGTAACAAGTTGAAATTGCCTGCTAAACCGCTCATAGCAAATTGAAGTTGCCTCTGATCACTGTTTTCATATTATTTATAATTATTTTAATATTATACAGGGTGGTGACGCTTGATCAACGTTCCTTCAAACCACATATAGTATAAAAAATTACGAGTTGAATACAAAAAAAACTAATTGAAAATATTCAAAAATGAAGCCACAGGAAGTTTTTTTCGTTTTAAAATTTAAAACCATCATCGTATGTACGCGCAAGCGTAGTTCGCCGCGAAACTCAATAGTCATGTGATTTTGATCATAGTAATAACATTATCAATTACTATAGTTAGTTAAAATGCTTACGTTTATCAAAAAAGTATCTGTATAGTAATTTATTTCCAAAAAAAAACTAATAAATTATTTTCAATTTGTCTTTCAGAGAGAAATAAAAAGATTTTTTTAGCGACTACTTTATTACTAATTATTATAAACATCACATCATTAAATTATTTTAAAAACCTCATCATTTTCGACATACGAATAATTACAAATTTTTTAAATAACATTTTTACCTCAAACTACCACCTCATTTTACAGCCACTTTTGTGTGACAACATTACCTACTAACTTAGGTTAGTGAACCGTGATAGGCACACAAAATTATTGACTGTCATAATTACAATAATATGGACTAGAAGTAGGTAGGTACATAAATTATTATCATAACATCATAAATATCAAAATTAAAGCTTAGTACTCGCTACGCATTAAGAGGTAGGTATGGATGTATAGGACCTGCATGCCTAGATAATCAATGACTTTATTGTATTTTTTAAATTTTTAATAAAGCAATTTCAAAATCTACTACTTAACCACTTTTTAATAGGCCAATTAGGTACCTACATGTTATTAATTCACACAACATAAGTTCGTTAAAACTTAGTAAATGTCTTTACTTCAGATAGGTACCTACCATAATATGCACCACGACGATGATATTAGTCAGTAGTCAGTACCTATCTAATTACCTCTACTTAATTATTTTTTTTAAAGATGAAAAGGCATGTTATTATGTATGTGAATTTCAAAATACATCTACGCTTGAGTCCTGTACCTACTAATTTAAGAACACCAGTTTTTTGCGACGTAAGTAGACTAAAACAATAGATTTGTATCAGGTCCGAGTTGTTAACAGTTGCAGAACTAGTCTTCTACAACCAATCAGTACTTTACTGAAAACAAAGCATTAGGTACATGCGATAGGTAAGTAGGTAATTCGTAGATACAAGATGTATACCTACTCCCAGATATGCAGAGGCAGAGCTACTTGTACTAGAACACTGCCTCGTAAGTCGTAACAAGCGTTGACACCGAACCCCTAAATGTTTTTTTGTTCCATCCACCTTGGCAATTATGCACCTAGTAGGTATAATATTTTCATAGCACAGATGTAGTCAGTAGGTAGTCACTAACTTTTGTACTTCTTTCAGATAATTTATTACGAAGTCTTTAAGGTAGTCCTAGTCATTAATAAAAGCAACTTTTCTTTACGACATTAAACTTGACTAAACTAAAATCAAAATAACTTAAAAGCAAAACAAACACAAACCACCTTTTCAATCAAATTCCGACGTTTAGAGTGCGGCCGTAGCGATTTCGAAAAAGTATTGAAGAATTCGTTTTATTATTATTAAAACTACCTAAATATTAGATGAACATAAAACTCTTAGTAAATCGATTGTTATTTATAGTTAATACTTAACATCAATTTTTAACTAAATTAAGAGCAACAATAAATTAGAAACATGTAATCGAACCGGGATTCGAACCCACAACCTCTATCTGTGGGCCAATAAGCCCACAAGGGTGGCAATTTTTTCTGCGTCGTGCTTCACAAACACGGTTTTACACAAGCTACTCTTTCAATTTTCAAAAAATCTATTTAGGTACCAATAACCTGCGATTTATTTATCAAAATGCCTATGAATTTATCTATTCGATTTATCATTTTACGAGAGACAAGAAAATATGCGTGCAAGAAAGAAGTTAAAGGTTCTGTTAGTGGTATCAATAGGTACTTAACATTAACTTAAATAAAATAACAGCAAAATTAAAAAAGTAAAATGTAATCTAACCGGGATTCGAACTTGTGACCCTGGGAGGTCAATTAGCCTATAAGGGCGGCAAATTCACGATGGAATAATATGAAATTTATTTAATAAAATAGGTAGGTAGGTACTAACTTTTCTATTTAGTGTAACTTTATGCGACAGGATAAATTAAACAAAATAATATTATTAGTTACTACTTTATTACAAATTATAAGACATTCGTGTAGCATTAAAATGATTTTAAACCTCCATCAATTCACACAAATATTGATTAAAATAATACACAAAGTTATAATATAAAATTGTTAAATTGAAAGATGCAATAATGAATAATGCAATATTGAAAAACGTTCACTAGAAATTACAATCTATTACAATATCTCGTTACATACTTTAAACAAAACACTGTTTAATTTACTTTCGTAAAAATTCTTAAGTGTACTTAAAATTTAAAAATAACAATAATTGCAAAATTATTAGGCAAAGGCACTCGCTAAAATATTCGTAATACCTATCAAACATAATAATTATAATAAAATACATTCAAACTGTTATGTATCTAGAATGTATTCACAAGTTTTTAATTCGAAACGAATGTCGGCGATCCATTTAATACTTAAACAACATAAATAATTATTCTGATAAAATTACAAGGACATTTACGATACCTACGAGCATATTTCAAATATTGTAGGTATGACACAGTCGACAGAAAAAAAAAATAGGTACATTGGCACTCGAGTTTTGACTCTTGATTTCAATTAATTTTATCTGTATCACATAACTACACACACTAAACAATCGAAGCAAGTCTTGCTCGGGGTAAGAGTAGGCGAAGGGACTGGGCATTGGCCTTCCTCTACCAACCAAACAGTTCCTCAAAACCAAGTACCAGGTACGCGCAGCGGTAGATAGCCGTTGATACCGCCTTGTACGTACGCAGAGCTCTGTGGTCATCTCACATTCCTTCTTCCGCCGCCCACGACTATGAGCGCGTCACTAGGAGGGTACTATCTGGGACCCTTGAGGCTTCGATCGAGTAGGTAGCCGCCCGGGCGATCAGCCCATCCGTGTGAGACTCTATTCAGGGAGGCCCAGCCAGGCGATCAGCGACCGATCGGCGGCTACTCTGGCGTCTCAGGTGAATCTGCCGAATTTCTTGCAGAGCTCCTGATGTTGCCGTTTTATATCATCTCCCGTTAATGAAACAGTTGACACCGTTAAAATATGTTTTCGTGCCTTCGAACCTTATCAATGGCAACCACTGCACCACTTGGCAATGGTACCAAATACCATCGCCATGACGGGGCTTCAGTATGACACTTTCACTATTAGGTACATCGATTCATTAAAATCAGTCCTTTGCTTATGTGCGTACTGCGTGCTCCCACTTCAACACTTTAAAGTCAACTAAAGAGTAAAGAAATAGAAAAAATAAAAATACTAAATAGGTAGTTAAAAGCATATTAAGCCGCCTTGTCAAAGAAATGCCGACATTGGGGTTCTAGTGTAAGCGTAGTTGAGGCGGTAATTCCATTGCTTTATTTAATATTATTATTGGTATTTTTAGGCCTATTATTATTAAAAAAATATTCTAGTAAAAATAATTCAAATAATTATTTTATAAATGTTTTCCTATAGGAAATGTTTTAAGAAAAATAAATTAATTCAATTACTTATTCCGAATTCGCTATTATCCCCGCTATCGCCTATGACACCTCACCACACCTCACAATTCTGTCGGTACACATTCAAAGGGCGGCAATGCTTACACGTGTCTTTAAATTTCTTTGAATTTTACCGATTTGACAAAATGGCGCGACTCTCAAGGATTTTTGCGTCATAGACTAAAAAATACACGGTAAAACCTACTTTTAATTAGTATTTAATAATATTGCAAAATGATAATTTATAGTATGAAAATAGTAAAAGCTTTTCCTGTTTTTATTACATATTAGATTATTTTTTAAATACCTGGTGATAAATTGACATCAATGAATTTTTATAACCATCTTCAATTTTTGTTTTTTATAAGATTTAGGGTCACTTGATGGGCATAAAAAACACAAAATGCTGACCAATCTAGGTGGAACTTCAAGAAAAAATGTTTTGGGCGATATCTCAGAAACTATGCACTTCAGAGCAAAAGTTATTGAAACCATTATTGTAGAGAATAAAATTTCGCATTTTTTATTTCTTGTAAACTTTTTTATAAAACTTATCGTTTACGATTTAAGGCTTTTAATGAACCGGATTTTCTGTCTCGGTCGACAAATCTCACCGACAGTGATTAATCAATAAAATGCGTGTTCAATGAACCGTATTATGCTCATAATAATGTGATTATTTTCATGTATTTTATTTACCTACTTTACAAGATATTTTACTCAATTCTAAGACATAATATGCTATGCCACTCCTGCGAATTCTTATTAATTATTCTATGCAAACGTCGCTAGGGCTAGTAGTACCTACGGCTGCTCGGGGACAGTGTGATGTTGCCGCCTTTAGCTGGGGTCAACAAACTCTGATCTAGTAGTGTTTATTTTTATGACCATTTTTATTGTATTTATAATTTATTTTGTGTGAAAAATTCACTTTTTTATTTGAAGGTATTTTTTCAAATTGTCAATTTTTATCGACTTATATCATCTCACCCTACATGCAGTTTAAAGGAATGTTGATTAAGCGTCACCATCCTATACCTATATAGTATCTAAAAATATGATAGCAAAATACAATTGACATTTACTAAAATTAAATACCTAATAAAAATATTAAAAACGCCATCTATGAGAAATAATTATACGTCATTTGATAAGTGAAAGTACGGAATTATGAGTTAAGACCACATTATTATATTATTCTTTTTTAAAAGTATATTTTACAAACGAAGTAGGTATATTTTTTTAGGAATTAAATATTCTGTATCTGTTTGAACGACTTCATCTTTCTTACTGCAGAGATTGATTTACAACTAGAAAAGAAGTCTAACTACTCACGCGCATACATGAAGTACACGCACCCATATTTTTTTATTATTTTTTACCTACAAAAATCGGTCGCCCAAGTACTATAACTTTAAATACATACATATTATAAATATAAACACCCATGATTGGAGTTCAAAACAAACATTCGTGTTCAACGAATGAATGCCCTCAGCGGGACTTGAAACCGCGACCGCTGGCGCAGAAAGTAGGGTCACTACAAACTGAGCCAAACAAAACTCAGGTCGTGACTTAGGATACTTTTTATTGCAGAAAAATAATTCATTTCCACAGGAAAACAAAATAGGTACCTAATTGGTTTTATTGAGTCGTCTTTAGAAAGCTAGCGGTGGTTAAATCTTAAGAGATAGGTACATCATATATCAAAACTATGTAGTAGGAAAATGTAGGTAATAAAAAGCCAATTACAGAAAAGTCTATTACATCAAATATCTTTCTCCTTAGCGGATCGATGTGCACGTTTCGAGTAAAAAATACTTGTACCTACCGATTTAAACTAAATTAGGTATAAAAATATATCTGTACTTTACGTCTTCCTATTTTCTACCTATTTTCTTCTTCAAAATTCTATGTACTGGTACTTTCTTTTGTTTTGTATCGTTTGTTTTCTAAGTGTCAATTTTTTGTATTATAAATTAAGCCTGTCCGCTTCCTGAAACGACACTCAGTCCTACTTGCAAGACGCAAGAGTCTCGCAGACTTAGTCTTGTTCTTGCTCAAATCTTGCATGGTCAGTCTTGGTCTTGGTCTTGCTGAAATTAGGCGGTCTTGTTCTTGGTCTTGGTCTCGCAAAAATGCAAGACCAAGACCAAGACTGCAAGACCAAGACCGATTTTGGGCAACACTACATAAAATTATTAGAATTTACATTTTTATGATTTTGTTTATGGTATGAAGGGCTTCCTAATAATGTTACTGATATTCTTTTTTTTTCATTTTATATTTCTTTTCTGATTTTTGTTGCTCTTTATCTATTTCATCCATAACTTCATCTCTAGTGTTGTTGTTTACTATAATATTTTTTTTATGTTTATAATATTGTTGTCTGTGTGACTCCATCCTACCCGACCTATGGAAATGAAATACACAAAATAAATATTAACCTGAATAAAAAGCATTAATTATTATCAGCATATAACCGCTTTTTTTCAATAATGACTCAAACAAAGCGCACGTTATGTTATAGCCTAACTGTTTACCATTATAAAAAAACATTAAAATGTAAGCAACACTCTTAGAACGATTGTAAACTGACTGAACCACACATTTAATACGTTATGATTGTAATTTTACATTGCTTGTGTTAATAAACATAAGTAATTATAACAAACAATTACTAGATTCTTAGATATAAAAATTCCGTTTGCTTACATAGGAAATCGAATATATACAACAGTCATAAATACCATTATAAAAATTTACGATTGATTAAATTATCAATTATTAACCAAAAACAGTACTTACTGTAAAATAAAAAAAACACTTCAATCACTAAAAAGCACGCGAAAATGGCGTACGTTTTGCTTATTCCATCACTCAACAGTGACTGAAACGCCAGCGTATTGACGGTAGGTACAAAAAATATCTGGACTTAGCGGGATTATCAAGTACAAAAAACGTTTTAAACGACTCACATTAAAATTGACATACAAAAATTTGACTGTTTAAATGACGAGATTGACTTGAACATAGTTTTATGAAACTGTTTTAACATCCATATTAAAATTGAAAGATTGTTTGATGTAATAAGTTTCAAAAATAATTGGAAGAGCTAAAGATTTATATGACAAAGACTTCTTTATCAGCAATAAGCAAAAATAGTTTACCTCCATATACTACTAGCGCAAATTCAGCTAAAACAGTTCTAGCGACATACACCATCGAATTTAGCGGAAGGAACAATGTCTTAAGCGACGCAAAACTATTTTAATGTGGGGGGTAAAAATAGTTTAAGATTCCACTTTATAAAATTCGGTGACAAGAAAAATGCTTTAAGTATCATTGTTATTGAAAATGATGTCAGGAAAAACGGCTTAATTGATTTTATGGGTGTTGTGCATATGTTCAATGTCCAATACCTAAAAATTATGTCGTATTTTATGTCGGATCATACAAAAGTTTTGAGAAATGAAGGCAAAATCAGGGATGTCTCAAGCGACAAAAAAGTGCTCCGATTGACATGAAAGTAGGTTCATTCGACGCAGAAAAATTCGCTGATTCCGAATATATATATAACTCTATTTCGACTATAGTGTCGCTTAAACCAAATAGCCTTTCACCCGTCGATATGTGATTTAAAATTTTAACCAACTTTGAATATAGAGTACCTACATCTTTAATTATATTATCACGACTTTTGATATTTAGCGATTCGTTTCATTTTATCACTTTGTAGAATACTAGCATTTCCCGCGGCTTCGTACGCGTTCTAAAGACCGGAAACCAATTTCTTTCTGAGTCGCGTGGTACCTATGATAGGTACCTCGCAGAACTAACGCCCGCCTTTTCCTTTTTTGCAACATTTTTCACTGATGCACCGCTCCTATTGGTCGTAGTGTGATATAATATAGCCTATAGCCTACCTCGATAAACAGACAAACAAAAAGATTTTTTAAAATCAGACCAGTAGTTCTTGAGATTAGCGCGTTCAACCAAACAAACAAACTCTTCAGCTTTATAGTATTAGTATAGATAGTATAGATATAACTTATTTTCATTTAGAATTCATATAAGAAGTAGGTACTCTAAACATTTAAAGTGTTTACAAAACATAATAAAATCGATACGATACAGGGTCAGTATATCAAAAGAAATTGAAAATACACGGTTAACAGCAATCATAAAAGATTTATTCCCATTAATAGATCACAAAATCACTAGGAGATTATTATCAGTTTATTCACTAATATTAAAATGAAAATCTCTTGCGTTTCGCGAGAAAGCTACTATGGAAGCAATATTTCATATGAAGCCTCTTCTTATTTTCACATTAGACAGTGACAGGTAATGAGTGTTGCCATATACTGAGATTATCAGGATAATTGTATTAAGTAAATTAATATTGACCCACTTATTTAATGTTTTAATAGTGAAATCTATAAATTAAAGTCACTTAATTTTATAAAGTTGATTTATTCAAATCAAATCAAAATATTCTTTATTCAAATAGACTTTTACAAGCTCTTTTGAATCGTCATTTTTACATTATCAAAATTAAAAGTCAGTTTGTAAGTCTGTGAGTAAACTACCACCGGCTCGGAAAGCTGTTCTGCTGAGTTCGTTCGTTTTTTCGTTTTGACTTATTTCAGAAACTACCGAATAGAATTTCATACTGTTAAAAAACAGAGTATACAAAAGAAATTAGGCAACTAGTAACATTACAGGCTATAATTTATAAACATTTTATAAAAAAACTACCCTAGCTTCCTTCCGTTTAGTAATAGGTAAGTTTTAAGTACATATTAGCTAGTAAATAGCCTTTTTTTCTTTTTTACAGTTTTATTTTTTTCAGTATGCTATCATAAAAAGGTTCAGCCGTTCTTGCGTATGTATGGTAAAGATTTAACTAATACGACTTTTTTATATAATACATAATAAAGACAATAAACCGGTTGTATGATGTTTGAAATTAAACAAAATTCATCTGGATTAATATGTATGTATGTAATATAATATTTAATTCAGAGGTATGAGTTTTTATTTGTTTTTGTAATGTGATATCTTCGCTAATTGGCATGTGCACTGAAGTGAACCAATTTTAATGACTCTTTGAATGATTAGGCTATACCTACTTTTAATTTGTTTACTAATCCAAACCCTTATAAGTACCTTGATATATTATTATATCATATATTCGTATTAAACGTACATACATTGTAACGTACGGTTGTCTAAATATAATAATTGCTTTTACTTATAATTAAATATTTAAGTACAAGTTCCCTAATAAAAGTAACCTCTAACGCCACCTCTATTGTAGAAAAAGACGACAAAAATACACCTACATAGTTTATATAAGTTATTTACCAATAAATGAAACTATTATCACTAGCTAGTTTTTCTTATACATATGTAAGTAAGCGTATTTCCCTTTCCGTGTCCAGTTGGCGGCAAAAACCAGCACGGTTTTGTATTACTAACCAACTCGACAAATCCGTGCTTAGTTCGCCTCAACTGAGCACGCTTTTGCGATCAAGCAACATTAAAAACGTTTTACAAAACAGCGTACAGCTGAATCAAACACGGTTTTTTATTACTATGGAATTCAACTAACCCGTGTTCAATTCGCATCAACTGTCTTTGTAACGAGTGGCGCTAGGTGATGTTTTACAAATAAGTGTGTAGTTGAACTGAATACAGCAAGGGTAAGGGTAAAGGTATGAAATTGGTTAAGTATGGAAGTTCAGTGAAACATACAATTAAAAAAAGACATTTATTTTCTCAAAAATAAGTACGTAGTACATGACTAACAAGTGGAGATCCATTGTTTTTGTCTATGTGAACAAAGATACACACTTAAAAATAATAAAGGAAAATTAGTTTGAAACAATTATTTTGCAGAACGCTGGTTTTCATCTACGTTCATACCCTTTACCCTTACCCTTGCTGTATTCAGTTCAACTACACTACAGTTACGACGACAGTTGATGCGAATTGAACACGGGTTAGTTGAATTCCATAGTAATAAAAAACCGTGTTTGATTCAGCTGTACGCTGTTTTGTAAAACGTTTTTAATGTTGCTTGATCGCAAAAGCGTGCTCAGTTGAGGCGAACTAAGCACGGATTTGTCGAGTTGAATAGTAATACAAAACCGTGCTGATTTTTGTCGCCAACTGAACACGGAAAGGGAAATACGCTGTAAGTAAGCGTAAGAAATTAGTTTTCACTGTTAATCTATTTCATTTCCCGTACCATTTCCTGTCAGTTCATCACTCTTAGAAAAACTGCATTTATTTGTGTATAACGACCTCTGGATACGCTTGACTACTTTGTAATAAGATCTCGAAACGCTACTCGTCGCAACTCACTCGTTACACTTCAATCGGTAGAAATCTCGACTGGGCTATTTGATATTCAAAACGGAAACGTGCCTACCTTTACATATAGGATTTTATTATATTTATTGAATCAAAGTAAAAGCAACGTCACTTTCTGTCTATCTGTTGTCTCATCGCCGAAACAAAGTCAAAGTAGGTAGCTACATAAATAAGTCAAAACTTAAACTAGTACGGAGGGCAGTGCTACTTAAACATTGATAGCGTGATTCTAAATACTTGTTTGTTTTAAAGTGCTGCATATTGTTACCAAGCTTTTCTATGTACTTATATAAATAAATAAATAAATAAATAAATAAATAAGCAACCCAAACAAAGCAAGGGTTATAAGTAGTATTATAAATTGAAGAATTTTTTTCAATTAGGTAGTTAAACAAGTTGTATAGTCTACTTAATAAAATTAATTTAGTAGACACAAACAATGATTTGGAATATAAAAAGTGTAAGTGTAATAAAATACCTATTTTTAAATATAATATTTTTTTCTTTTTATAAGGACTACCTAATTTAAATCAGACATTACATATGGACGGTTTATTTAATTACACGCTCTTCATTTATTTTGCACGTTGTCTCGCTCCTGCCATGTTCTAAACTTGTTTTTATAAAAGTTAATGATAGAAATTTGAATACAAATTGTTTTTATAATTAAATATTTTGTTGAAACAACATTTTTAAACATTAAAGAGCTTATTTCTGGTACAAATGTAAATTTAATTATCTACTTAGTGCGACGCTGCAAATACCTTTTGTTTAAGCACAGCCTCAAGGTCGGTAATGAAAATTAAAATATTTTTAATATTTTAATAATGATATTATGAAATTTAAAGTATCTAGGTCGCGCAATACTCCATTCATTTATATTATGGAATTTTAGTAAGATTAATTACTTTGATGTCAAAATTCACAAATATCTGAATTCATACATTTTTTTATAAAAAAGCTTTATATTATATAGTAGATGGTAACACCGTATAAAATGAACCCAAACCCAAACTCTTATATTAAAATAACTACCGTGATAAAGTATGTCTCATTTCCTTCTTCACTTGTTATATTTTTAACTTTCTGATTCCATTAATCAAGACTAGGGTTCTAGATAATTTAAATACCTAATTATAAAAAATAGGCATCGCCAGACAAAGCTACGGAAAGATTTACAACGACTAGTAAAACCGTGTTACGATAGGGACCTTCACAATTACCACGTAAAAACTAATTATGTGCGTTCGTTCACGTTACTTAACTTGCGTACTTACATATTTCCGTAGTGTCTGTTCAATCCAGACATCTCATTTGTCGTGAGAAAAAGGAAGCTGGCTTGACTTTCACCCACCATTAACGGGGCCATGTTTACTTTTTCGTTTGTTTGACAATTGTTTCTTGTTGGAAATCTTTTTGTTTGAGGTCATTGACCGTCAGATTATATGCTTTGTGAGTCAATTTGCATTTCCTTAATTATGTTTGTGGTATGTAATTTGCTACCTACCAAGTGTTAGGAGTATTACCTTAGTGGGTCAGGGAAGCCAATTAAAATTCGATGTAATGGCCCACAATTTTTACTATTTCGAACAAAGTCGAGTAACGACTCAAAGTAAAAATAAGTTATTTTAGAAA
Organism: Boloria selene; assembly: GCA_905231865.2. NCBI lineage: Eukaryota > Metazoa > Arthropoda > Insecta > Lepidoptera > Nymphalidae > Boloria > Boloria selene. The sequence goes on from HG993145.1 coordinate 4,012,038, forward strand.
TTCATAAAACATTGTTTTGTTTTTTTTTTGTAATTTTTCCCGCCTTTTTTCCACTCAACATGACAACTTAAGAAAACACAAATAAGTCTACTATAGTAAGTACTACTATAATAGAAGTGTACTAATTTTATTTTATTTACCTAATATAATTTAATAATTATTTCACTTTATTTGTCTAGTTTCAAGTGACATTAAACTAAAACCGTGGATTTTAAATACCAATCAAGTGCTACAAATACCGCTGACAATCAAATACAATAAAGACAAAGCTTACTATTTCTGCAACATCTCCTCCACTTATGCGTGTAAAATAATACAAAATAAAAAAAAATGCTTGCGGTCTTTGACCTGAACATTTCTTTTGCAATGTCATTTTTGTCATTTAACTTTCATTGTTTTTCCTTTGCATAGATTTAAACCAAAAATATCATGCTGGAATAAATTATTTAAATTAGCCTTAAAAACCATTGAATATTATTGAATAGATTGTAGGAACATGTAACATTTCTATTTAGATTTAGGTACTCTTTGTTTTGCTGTATATGATACAAGTAAAGAAATAAAATTGCGTATAAAAAAATCAAATATGTTCGTCTATATCGTTTACCGTAGACGATTATAATAATAATAATATTAATAATTAGACGTGTAGGTTATTATCTAACTTTAAATTGAAAAAACTGCTCAAGTTTTATTTAAATCAAAAATGCTTGCAAACGTTTAGTTTCTAAACTATAAAGAGGAGATAATATTAGCAAAATGATAATAGCAGCTATTGTTTAATAACAAACTGACCTAAATTCTTATAATTATTAATATCAAACAGAGATGATTTGACATTATTTAATTTTACATCTATTCATTAACAAATGACAAACATCATAAAGCACTGTGCATATTCACTGTGTACAAAGAAAGTTAAAAGTAATACATGTAAAAGTGTCATCTAAATAGCCTACGTACATACAAATCGATCATTTTATTTGTCTTAAGTAAAATCGGCATACTTGCGAAGAGAAATTTTGTATTAGAATAAGGGCTATTTAAAAAATATATCGCGTTTTAATTTATGTTTCCTTCTCGCGGAGTAGTGGGGCAAGCGATGTAGCTCGCATGCGGAAAACTTTGTTAATATTTCAAGCAACGCGGGCGAAGTTGCGGGTATCAGCTAGTACCTTAATAAAACTTAAGTATAATTATTTTTTTCATATATGTATCTAGTTGAAACGACCTTAAACAGTTTGGATATGTCAAAAGAGTAATATTTATGTAGCTAACATGAAACAAGCATCGAACCTGTAACAACAGTCGTCGTACGCAGACGATGCAAGCAGCTATAGACAATACTATCGCCAAGATCTTCGTAATGTTATTTGCATTTGCCGTTTGCCGTTTTTGAATTTATATCGTAGTATCGTTACACTTCGATCATTTGAACGTGAATTCTCAGTGTATAAAAAATGAATAAATAAGTATGTAGATATGTCAGGCTATTTTCGTATTGTTGCAATTATTACTATAGAGGCTTATAAAAATATAGAATAGAATATAGTCCTTGAGTTTTTATTCTATTGCGGCGTGGTAGTAAAATAAAATGACTGAAAATACATACCTACTTAGATATCGAGAAATACTAAATTTATTTATACTGACCTTAGTTTTTACTGTTTAATTATTGTCATATTAATAATCCATATCTTTTTATACTGACAAATACAAATTAACATTCGCAAGAATCAGACAGGTATTAATTTTTATTTTAATTCTGTGATTTACAAAATAAAGTAGATTTAACAACTTAAACTAATAACTTGGGTGTTGTCATTTTACTATCACAATACGATATATTGTGTATATAGCCATGTTATTTCATTGAGTAGACATCGACGTACAAATCAACCTTCGTATGCGCGTGCGCAACATTGAATAGAAAGCATGTGAAAACGACATAATGCGAGGATTAAATTTGGTTAAACAGCTAACGAAAGTGGTCGCATCTTTAAGTGTTCTTAGTTTTTGTTAAATTTTCCTATTGATATGAGCTTATTAAATTTAAAGTGTTACTTCCAAAATAGCTTCTAGTATAAAATATAAACATTCATTGAATTAAGTATTATATTGATTAATAATTTAAATATTGTTCAGATATTTCATTTATTTTATACATATATTAATATTCACGCTTATAACAATAGTGCTCTTAAGCACATGGGACTATTTTACAAATGAAGCCAATTAAACACGGCACAATAAACTTTACCACGCGTGCACTCGAGTAAATATACTAGAAGCATACATATTATATTATGTATGTCTTTAATTAAAAAAAATAAATAAAACTTAGTGATATCGCTTACAATATACCGTCAGATTATATTACATATTATTAGTGTTTTTAAACAAAAAAACGTCCTTACAATGACAGACCGTACATTCCGTGACTATGTAGTCGTACGAATAGGGAAGCCGACACCCATGACGCTTGTAACTAGAGCACTTCCTGTTAGTACACTACCAGTTGAGTTTTCTGTTTTTATTCACACTCGTTATTTTGAAAATGGGCGTTATATTTATAATATGTATGTATTAATAGTTATATTGTGTAGTGTATCAACTATCTGGTGTAATAACACAAGCCTTGTGTCTTATAACGGAACCAGATGGCGTTGTGTGTTATAATGTACCAACATATAAATATTTTTTGCTTACTTAGAAAAACAAAAACAATGTTTAATATAAGCAACTAGCAACTTTTCACTTTGTCCTAGGTACATCTTAAGATTGAGATTGAGATTGAGATCGTTTGTCGATACCAGCAAGAGGTAAATTATTAATAAATTATCGAATAAAGTTTTGAAGTATTATACTTTGGGAGCTTTTAAGCTTACATCGAAAACTTAATGTCATTATATGGACTAAAACCACCGATTTTGGAAACTTTGACAAGTTAACAACTTCTAAATCGTCATTTATTATAATATACACTTAACTAAGTACTAAGCTTAAAAGGTAGTAATTTTTATTAAACCAACCTATCTAAAAAATTTTGTTTCTTAAAATTAAGAAGTTACTTGAAGCTTTAGTAAGGTCATTTCTTAACACCAATTCTATTTGTTGCAATATATACGAAATAGCTTTATCTGGATCATTTATTTTACGCAACTTTGAAATATTTGTCACGGTAGTGTTAGCGCAGGTGTTTCACCTTCTATATTTAAGCAAATATTGCTTGAGCTATTTATACTTTCTAGGGAACTGGTTCTAATCAAGTTTATTTTTTTAGTATCATATACTAGTTTTTGCCCTCTGTTCCTCTCGTCGATATGTATATAAACGGAATCTTATGTATTTCATTTAAATTCGTTTAGGCGTTACAGCATGGTGAAGTAACAGACATACTCGTATTTACAAACTTACCTAGGTATAAATTAAAAATAAAATTATTTATTTTTATAGTATAATAAATACTTTTTTCTTATAAATAAATAGTATAACAGGAGGTTAGTGGTTAGTAAACTTTTAAATTAAAATTGTAAGAAAATTTAAAGTTGTAAGAAAAGTAGAACGATAAAAGCTTAAAATATTAAGGGCGTACCTTTTAAGTACCGTTTTAATCATTAATACCGTTAAGATTTCGACCGCAATTTGTGTTTTCGATGTAATATTTTTGTTCAACTCTATATAAAACACTAGTTTTGGTGCATTACTTTATATGGCTATAGAGTATATGTTATGTGTCTTATAAAAAACTAGCCTTTCCCGCGGCTCCGCTCGCGTTCTAAAGACTGAAAATCAAAAGAAATATATTTCTTCCGTTTTTGATTGCAACATTTGCAACATTTTTCATGGATGCTCCGCTCCTATTAGTCGTAGCGTGATGTAATATAGCCTACAGCCTTCCTCGATAAACGGACTATCCAACCTAATAGAATTTTTTAATTCTGACCAGTAGTGCCTGAGATTAGCACGTTTATACAAACAAACAAACTCTTCAGTTTTATAATATTAGTATAGATATAAACCCGGTTCCAAGTGGTGAAAAAATAATAATTATATAGACAAAATTACTTTTTTATATATTATAACAAGCAAACCAACAAACTGTTCCATTTGTTTGTTTGTTTGTTTGCTTGTTACTCCTTTCTCAAAACGTTTTCGAACAGATTTTGTACTTACACAAATAGACTATGACCTGGATTAACATTTGACCTAAGCGAGGGTCAGTCGCCAGTAACACAAAGATTTAAGTAAATATTTAATATATGAACAGTAAATAAATATACGTACAAATATAAATATAAAGCACGATTCATATGAAATGTGTTTACGAACGTTAATTAGACACCGTTGTTATTACAAATAACAATGAATTTCGAACTAATGTTGTGATATAAAAGCATTTTGAAAGCTAGCGAAATTAGATAAACATTACTTTTATGTTATCACAAGAAAAAGAAAAATGCAGTGTACACTTTTCTTTGTGTATTATTAGTAAGTATTGAAAATTAAGGCTTTACGCATGACTTTTCGCATTATGCCTATCACTATTTACTCAATAAGCTACATAATATGCCTAAGAACAGAAAACCCCAAAAGATTTAAAAAAAAAATACATTTGACTAATTTAAATTATAGTTACTACTTGTAAAATAAATCCACATATCTAATATTAATTTCAAACAACTTAGTTCATTAGATATTCAAGTTTTAAAACATAACGGCCTATTTCTTAGCGAGTACAACGCGTAGAAACCAAACACAGCACAGACAGACGTCGAGGTAGCCATACTAATGAGTGTTATGCATATCAACAGTGTCTTTACACTTGAGACGCTTTGTTGCGTTATTTCGGTCCTCTATATTGTTATATCTAAACAACTGACTATTCACTTCGTACCAACTGTAAGAAATTTTCTCGAATAATATGTTTAGTCTTATAATCTGTTTCTGATTATAAAACTTTTCTTTTGTCGAAATAAATTTTTTAATCTACATATAAGTTACAAAAAAAAGTTATTAAATAAGTTAGTTTTAAGTTATTTTAAATCATCCGTGATTCTAAAGCTTCTTTCTTGATGGTAAATCTTGAGATATCCATGCATTTCATAAATCACAAATTTTTCTGATTAGAAATGGACTAAACAGGCGTCTAGTCCATTTCAAATAAAAAAAAGAGGCGGGAAAACATGTTATAAAAATAATGATCACAAGGTATTTGATAATATGGTTTTCTGCATGGAAATAATTAGAAGCCTTAAGAGTGATCTAGGTATACTCTACCACCTAGTAACGGTCCCGCATAAATGAGGGAATGTCACTAGCATCTATGAATACGTAACATGTAATTTTTAAGATTCCGTACTCGAAGGGTGGGAACGTGCGTCATATTACGGTAATAGATGAAATTTCCTACAGAGAAACAGATTTTAGTTTGAAATAGCACATAAGTTACTTTTCATCCTGGTAAAATGCACGATGCCAGTGCGATAAAAAGTGCTATTTTATTAAAACAACTTAATATGTACGTAGTTCTATTATTATTTACTTATAAGGAATTTGAGAAAATAATTATAAAGCTAGATGGGAAATAAACCAAGGATTTTCTCACAGTAACAACGTTTGTTTAGAAAACAGGAAAAAAATGTTAAATACCTTTAAATTGTCTTTACGTTGCATATGTAGTCAACAGAGTAATCACTATACTCTTATTGCAAGCAAAACAACATGTAATGGACTTTTTTATTGGATCACTGAATTTCCTATACTATGTACATACGTACCTATAAATAAATAAATATGTTGGAACAAAGCGCCATCTAGTCTGTGGTAAGCTACGAAGCTTGTGTTACGGATACCAAATAGTTGATATACTACACATATTTAACTTTTAAATACATACATATTATAAACACCTATGACAATGGAACCCATGGAATACAAAAATTCGTGCTCAACAAATGAATGCTCCCAGCGGGACTCGAACCCGCCACCACTTGCGCAGAAAGTAGGGTCACTACAAACTGAGCCAAACGTGTCGTCAAAGTTTATATTAATTATGTACGTGTGCACGTGTGTATTACGTACATATTTTATAACAGTCCCTGAATATTTTTTTTGCCTTATATGGTAGTCTTATGAAATATAATATTGCTTGCTTTATGATTCAGCCTATATACAGTATTCGGAGCTTGGCCAGTAATATACATGACAAACGTATAAACAAAATATATTAAAAAAACTTCTTAAGCAAGCGTTGCTGTGGCACACTTAGAAATTTCTTTTTCTTCAACTTGTGGGTAATATTTGTAGCTCTGAGCAACTATTTTTCAGGTTCGGGTCCCCCAAGGTTATAAAAATCTTAAAATTTTCCATTAAACATAAAAAAAACAACATCAAAATTATGTTGTGCTGTCTTTTAAGTTAAGACAAAGCACAATTTATAATTTAAGTAATTGTTTATATCGAATAAGCATGTAGGTACATAGTTTTGGTATATATTGTTTGGTAAAATTCTATTTCAATAACAAAAATATATCTCATTACTTTTAAATTAAATTATTAATATATTATTATTAAAGCTCCCATTTAGCTTTCACAAAGCACTACGTCTAACTTGCTCCCGTACCTTAAACAATGCAAAATATACCAGACGGTCCCTTTGAAGTCGAATTTACCTTTGTCTAAGGCGTTTTAACGTATACAGGATGTGATATGGCGTTTTGTTTACAATTCCTACTTGCTATGCCAGATAGGCTTTTGTTACGTCAACCAAGTACATAAATTTTGCCCACTCATGGGAAAATCGTGACCGTAAGTTACGGAACGACCGCAATATTCCATAATATACGTAATATATTAATAACTATTAATGTTTACAGTTATAGTTTTGCGTTAACCGATGGTACAGTTCAAGTTACATAATTTTTAAAATTTTAATATAGACTTGAGAGCAAATACATATCGTACCATAATATTATGTAATACGATTGCAATATTTCATACGCAAAAAAATAAATTATACTTAATTGAGCGAGAACTACATTCTAGTTATTATTTGAAGTGTTCAACTACTTTATTTATTATTGTTTTTATTATCTTCCGTCCGTCTTTAAAAGAGTGAAAGATATTCAATTCGGATACATTATATGTTTGTCGTTCATAAATTTAACTCTTATATTATGCAAGGCCAAATCCGCCGCGTTTGTCAAGTTGGCATTCCTGTCAAGTGCATAATTTAATATTTTGTCAACTAGCGACTCGCCCTCGCTTCGCTCGGGCTCTTCCCTAGATTTAGCACAGGTAAAGCCGCGGGATCTGCTAGTTATGCATATAAACCTTCCTCTTGAATCACTCTATCTATTAAAAAAACCGCATCAAAATCCGTTGCGTAGTTTTAAAGATTTAAGCGCACATAGGGATATAGGGATATAGGGACAGAAAAGGCGACTTTGTTTTATACTATGTAGTGATATTTAAATGAAAATATTTTGTACAAACAAATCGACAAAAAACTTAATAGTAGGTATATAAAGTTAGCCTAATATTTTTCTTAGCTGCCACTGCTAATTCATTATGCCATTTTATCAGGAACATACAACGAATTTATTTACAATAAACTACAAGTAAACTGAACTATATAAACATAAATATTAATATTATTTTATTAATTAAACACAAAACGGAATTACTAAATTAGTAAAATAAATTATTTTCGTTACGATTGAATCTATGACCCCCTCAAAATCGATAGAATATCGATATAATATAACAAAAGCACTGTAACTAAATTTAAGGTAAACTGCAATTTACTAATAATTACGCACGATATGACTTCAATACTCCCATTGCATAACCAGCTGGAGATAACATTACTAGTATTCGTATTAGGATTCAATGAGCGTAGGATGGAGTTCAACGACTTACCCTGTTACAAGTACTATACATTTTTAAAGAGTATGTATATTACACCGTAAGACTAAATATTAAAACTCATTTATATAATATTTTGGTAACTAACTCTAAAAACCTTTAATTTAAATACATATTAAAAAAAAAAAGATATATATTTTGGTTTCTAGTTTAGAAAACACTCTAGTCTTCTTCTTCTATCTTCTATAAAAATAAAAATGAATGTTGGTAAGCGCAAAACTCGAGAATGGCTCGACCGATTCGGCTAATATTTTTTTTTGAATATTCCTTAAGGCCCACGGAATGTTTTTATAATAAAAAAGTTATTTAAAAAAAAATAAAAATTCAAAGTTTGTAAAAAACTTATTAAAAAGGGAGTAGGTACTTTAGGTAGGTACTTAGTGCAAAATAGTTTCGAGTGCAAAAAAGTCACTCATAATTTTCGGATGAGACGTCACTTTAGGGTGCTCTGTATTCAATGTGACATATATTTTTGTTAAAATACACTAAAATAAAGCTGTTATTGAAAAAAGTAGAGACAATCACGTTGAATAAACCAGTTCAAATAATGTGTGTCGAAGCTCTTATCTTGATAATCGTAATTTATTCCATAATCACACAATTAAGTTTTTTAGTTATTTACATAATACATAATAGAATATTCATTTCCTTCCTTATAAAATAAATAATAAGCTAATAAAAGCACTGAGTTCAGTACACTTTCATGCAGTTGTCGTACCATCCGGTAGACATCAGTTGCGTAAGAGTTTAATTTTATTACGTTATATGTCCGATCATTTTATTACTTCGGTTACGTGTTGTTCCTGTCATCTCTCTATCGCCCGCGGCTTGAATACTTTAAAACGTGATTAACCTCGTAATGTTAGTATCGATAGAAATGTGTAAAAACGATTTACTAGTAAAATGCGTGATGATATATTTTCTTTCTATTTAAAAATTATAATAAATTAAAGAATTTTACACTTATTAAGTAAAACAGAAAATATGAAAAGCTCTACAATTGTAGAGTTTTTCATATATAACGTTAATATTGAATTAGATAAGAGCTTTAGTTCTTGTGCTTCTTGTTCTGGATATGGCATTATTCTGATACAATAAAATGACATAACTAAACTAAACTTAAACAAATTAATTTGTTTATTACAACAACGAACTAACAAACACGAAAGTATAGAAAATATGAATTAAATTTTTCGAATAGCAAATAGACAACCTCATTGCAATATTATATTATTATTAATAGTGACGACACGTTTGGCTCAGTTGGTAGAGACCCTACCTTCTGCGCCAGCGGTCGCGGGTTCGAGTCCCGCTGGGGGCATTCATTTGTTGAGCACGAATGTTTGTTCTCCAGTCATGGGTGATAATATTTATATATTTATATTATGTATTTATTTAAAAAAATATATATGTGTAGTATATCAATTATCTGGTATCCGTAACACAAGTCTCGTAGCTTACCACGGAACTAGATAGTGCTGTTGTAAAAATGTCCGAACATATTTATTAGACACACTACTTAGACTAACATTAAAACTATGAATATTTATTATTATTTTATATTTCTCACATATAATATAGGTAAATAAGAGACATATCTTATCTTAATATGTTTGAAAGTATACCTTTAAAAAACTATTTTCTATTTTCTAGAAGTTTTATATAAAAAATTGTAATTCTCAATAACATCCATATTACGATACAAAATAAATGATGTTAGATAACTTGTCACATCACGCATAATATGATGAATAAAGTAATGAAGTCGATAATGATATTCAAGTCCTAGACACGCCTAAGAAATTATTCGCACTCAAAAGAGATCGTATCTTATTTTTTTAGTAAATAAGGTTCAAATCCGTTAATATTTGTTTAGTTTGTCAAAATGGCTGTCCAACCCGTCGGTTCACCTCTTACTTTCGTTATTTTCACTTTCGATGGTAGTAATACATACCTATGTTGTTCTTACGACGTTTAATTTAATTGTATGTACGTATATAATGTAAGGTTTTGTTTGAAGCTCTGCCTGTTATTATAACTGACTTTGACGATAGTTCTTTGACCTGACGTCCGGCTTCACTCTTGTTTTTCACTGTAACTTTTAATTAGTCGTTGAATTTTGCTTGAATATTTTTGTTATTATATTTTTATTGTATTAATTTATCAAATAAAATATTAATTTTATATTATTTTTGTTACAGATTTTCTAAGCTCTCGTGGATTAAAGGATATCATTATATTTTAAAGGTAAGTTACCTTTGTGATGTACATGAATTGTTGCTTACAGTATGGAAGTTAGGTTTTCGATGGGCCCCATCCACCCCATACTTGTTTTGAGCATAGTGATACACATAACGGCAGTTTTGTTCTTAATATAATGCTAATTTATTCTGTTTAATCAATAAAATTCTATTCGGATGCCCCAAAAATATCGACTTTCAAAAAATCGATTAGGTTAAGATATACCTATACATCATTTTCTCATAAACTTGTTAATTTTCACTAGATTAATTACTTAACGTCGTCTTGGCTTGACTTTAACATGAAAAAATGATACTTTATACGTAACTAACTAACGTTCCATGTTCGTGAGTAGGTTTGAAATGTCAAATAGCTATCTTAACCTAACCTTTAAACGTCCTTAGTCTCGTTCGAGTTTTGTACCTTATTAGAGCTTAAGATAATATTGGTTTCTGCTGTGTGCTCTGTTCTTTAATATAAATCTACCTATACATATTGTACTAAATATTTAACTTAGTATCTGTATATTGAAATTTGTAGAAAAATCTTACTAAAATAGTTATTATTAACGATATAGGCATGTATAGTTTTTAGATTTTTGTCTGTATGCTGAAAATAGCTGGACAGATAATGATAAAATTTAGTATGAAGATAGCTGATTATCCGGGTTAACATATACAAGAAATTATCTCATTTCTGAGAAACCTATACTAACTTTCAAAAATAAAAAAATCTCTATTCTTCGCCATTTAATTTCCAATTTCTGCCTGTCGAGAATTTTAATTTAAACCAAAATAATATATTATGTATGTATAAACTATAATTTATCTTACTTTTAGAGCATGCTACTACACGGATACGTATGAAGTGTGATATAATATAACGGAGTGATGTAACTTTGGGGAGGTTAGTTAAAAAGGAAAATCAGTAAATAAAATATAAGTGTCTATTTTTAATTACAAATTAACAGCTTTTCATTAAATTCATATGAAAGCATATTCGATACTTACATCAAAAAAATATCCGTATTTATTGTGTAGTTAACTACAAACAGTAAATTAAATCGTTTTAATAAAACTGCTCATATAATTATTATAACGCGACATTGTCGAAGTGAATTGTGTCCAACAGATAACCTAGGATTCAGAATTTAGAAAATCAAGCCACTAAGCAAAATAATTGAATTGAAGAACTGCTATAAAAGTTTGTCATAATAAATACCAAGTAACTAAATAATTACACTATCCTATTTGTGAGTAATATTTTTTTAAGACAAGACCTTTAAAGCAAACTGTGGCATTGGAGTAAGTCAAACAATTTTCTTAGTTAGCGTCATTAGTCAGTCATATAGCCTATCAAAAGTAGATAGACGTATCACGTTTTCTCTTCTTTGCAAGGTGATGTCCTCTTGACCGAATTACGATTATGACGGTAAATGTCATTGAGATTAATATACGCGGGATTTATTATAGTACTAGTTTTCAAGCAAATACAGGAGTTCACTCTGTAGTCTCACTCTTTCAGAGTACAATAAGAATAGTCGATTAACTGTAGAGAGCACTGGCGTATAATATGACATTAAAAAGTTTGACATTGTCCTGTTCCTGAGAATTTTTAGACCAAAATGAAATTTTCCATAGAAAAGTCCCCCGACTAAAATTAAAATATTAGTTTTTGTCGTTATAAAAAGGTTAGGCGGATTGATTGACATACCTAGTTCAAACATACCTAGTTCATGACACATGACATACCTAGTTCATTCAAAACCATTGAAATGAAATCATTATTTTAACTTATTTTTTTGATTATTTGTTTTTTTAACAGCCGTATAGACATCTACGTGACGATTATACCGACTCAGTTATATTGTAACAGTTAACAAAAACTATGAAGAAATTCTGTAACCTATTCTAATGATTTTATTTGTTCATCGATTGTTGCGAAAAATATTTGTGCTATCTGTTTCTTATTGCATCAACCTTACCAATTGAAAAATTCAAAACTCATCAATAATACCAATATGGACTTAATTGTTAAATAATTTTAATAACAGTCATTTTATTTGAGTACTAATTCTTTTATATCTTTAACTGGCGCCAGGAGTTAATTGGCCAATGACAAAAACTATAGAATTATATTAAATAAATGAAAAGGTCAGCCTGTTGTATTTGCATAAGTGGAAAATTTTAACAAATCAAGGCCAATAACCTTATTTAGCAAGTAGAACCTCTGGCTTGAACGTGGGGTAATTAATCAAATATCATATAAATATATTTTGTTACCTTTAAAAATTTTACTTATCTAAATTAAAGAAGAATCAATGGTTTTAAAAACTTTACATACAGTAATATTTTACTAAAATTTAATAATGACTTAGTGTCAGGGCGAATCGCTAGTACCTACGTCTTTTTTTAATTCAATTTATAATTTCAATCAAGTGGTGTGAACGAATAATTCTTGAACCAATGATTAACTAACGACCTAACCTTTGCAAAGACAAAACAGTTCAGTACGTGTCCTCACCTGTTAGTCAATATTTTTTTTTATTTTGCTTAGTAGCTATTGACGAGTTTTAGAGTCGTCCATTTAAAAATAATAAACGGTTTTCTATATACATAGGTCGATTCCATTCATCTACTTTTTAAATTTTCAATAAGGATTATGGTCTAATTTTGACTACTCGGCGAACACTTATAATTACAATAATATTTAATATTTTCACTTACTATGAAAAAAAATTAAATATAACTTTAAAAAATTTGTTAAATTTTCATTATAGTAAGATTTGAAGACGTTAAACGTACGTAATGTACTACCTGTAAAACCGTTATTTCCTCATGTTTATCTTTCACTTTGATCCACCTACATCCTACGTGTTTTACACCTTTCTAAATATTGTTATCATACTCAGAATATAGGGTTGTTTACTATATAAATAGTTTATATGGGCTTGTAAATTCTTATTTCTTATAAATCGTCTTATCTTGAGGGATGTAGAAATTTGTTTAGTTTCACTCAAATTTGATATCTTATATGAACGTAAATATACTACAAATTCTTTAAAGTATACCGAAAACTATAAAAATTCACAAATCACAACAGTATTATCGATATTTAAATGTAAAAATGATTGGTTTATAATTAATGATATTACTTTTCTAATGGCCTCGAGGAGTCTAGAGCAATTTTAGCCGATTTCGAAATCTAAATATCATGTTTGGTCCGAATTGCCTTTAGGATAGGTTTTAGTGGTTTCGACAAATATCTGTATATAGATATTCTAAATTTAGGTAATTAAAGCTGCGTTCTGCGAAAATTTCAATTTTAAATGGCTTTTAATTACTAATAGATTCGTGAATTTTATCATTTTCTATTGCGGCATTTACCTATATTTATATAGAAGATGTGCCTCTTCAAATGTCATGCTATAAAGTAATGAAACATATAACCTCTTCCTTTTTGGAAGTCGGTTAAAAATATACATGCACATTCTCTTCTGGAGAAGTCTTTGTACAAAGCTTGCTATAATTATATTAAGATTTAGTTACTAAGTAATTAAGTAGGTAATTTTATTTATTAATATTGTCATAACATCTTTTGTGAATTCCCATGGTTTTTGCTTACAATATATTTTTATAAATACATCTTAGGAATATTTTTATTTGTATCTAATATATTACTTTTCATTAAAATTTTAAACATTTAAATTTTCATTTTTAAAACAATTTTTATATACGACTTCATCTATACATCTATACATAAATAAAATTGAAGTGTCTGTTTTCAATTTCAAATTAATAGCTTTTAACATAAAAAAAAAAAAACATTTTTTTAAAAATTTTCTCTGTCTGTCTCTCTGTTCCGGGTATTCCCTGAAACGGCTATACCGATTTTGAGAGGACTTTCACTCGCAGATAGCTAATATTATAAGGAGTAACATTGGCTACTTTAGTCTTATAAATTTCATTTATTTTCACTAGCCGAACACGCAGTTTTGCTTGCGCTAAATACAAGGACGAACCCGAGCAAAGCGAGGTTGAGTCGCTAGCTTAAAATAATATAGTAGTGGTTAGGTTGCTTAATATAGCGACCGGTCTATCACGGTGAAAATCGAAATCTCATAGATGTCACACCTGTTACTTTCGCCGTAGGATTAAAGAACTTACAACAAGTTATATAACTTAGAGGTCTCGGCCAGACAGTGACCCATACTCGTAGATTTGATGCGATATTGATTCAATTCATTTTATAATATTATGTGAATATGAAAATTTCATTCATCTAAACATGAATTTTAAAATTAAATATTTTCTACTTAATTGGCCTTATAGCCCAGTGAAATGTCCGTATATCACTGTCGACTGGCTAATACCCGTAGTATATCTACTACGAGAGTGGATTTTTTTTCTTAGTTCCATTTAAATTATTTTTGTTAAGTATATAATTAGGAACTACATTATATGTATAAGATTAATAAAAGTATTGCTGTATTTTCAATTATTTTCATTTATATCAATCCGTTTACTATGGTTTTGTATGGGCACTGTAAGCCGATTTTTATGATTGTATGTAGAATGTAGATAACATAAATATTTGCTTCTAGCCTAGCGACCATAGAGTATAATATTGTAGTCGGGTTTGTTTATTCGTACTTACATTAGCACACATTTCTTCGAGATATTTTCCCGCAATTAAAAAATATTTAATGTATATATTTTCGACTCAGTGTGTGTGTACACCTACATATATTCTGATAGAAGCTTCGAAACAATTTATTATGTTAGCTTAGTCTACTTCCTGACAATTTTTTTGCATTGCGAGAGTGTAGTAATTAACGGTCTTTAAAATTAAATAATTTGATATAATTTTAGTGTAAATTAGCGAATAAATGGTCTTCGTAAAAAACAAGCAATGTATATCGACCTATCGTTATTTTCTAAGTTTGTAAGTGGTAACTTTGCTAGTTTGTGATTTTAGTTATTTGTTTTGTTTTTAAATATAAGTGGACTTTTTAATTATAGACTACTAGTAAATATCTATATCAAATTAACATTTTTATACTTACATGTAATAAATGTTACTTCGATATACATACATATCTACATACATATTAACGTGATTTAGAAAGACAATAAAGTCGGCTTTATTTTATCTAACAAAAGACCTATAAAGATACTGTCATCGTTAAAAGGATTAAGACAGGCTCTGACAGCTGTCATACCACCATTGGATAATCGAGACCGTGAAATCGATTAATCGGTTTCATTGTTCTAAATTTCTCTTAACAGTCTTCTTACGCGAGTGTTCTAATCATTATTTATGTATTGAAGTCGTACATAAAAGAACAGTACGTCTATTTTTTCTGTACTGACAAACTGATTCATTTAAAATTACTTTTAATTGTTTTTAGTGAATAGTTTTAACTTTTAAGTCACTATAATGTAATTCAAAATTCAAAATTCGTACGTATTCATACGTAAAAAAATACATACATTTTTTTTATTAAAAATAATAAAGGACGAAAACATCAAAAAAAGTCAAACAACATTTTTTAAACTGTGATTGTTGATAATTTAGTACTTGTTCGGTTCGGTGGTTCTATTCTGATATGGTAACACTCGCTTGTGGAACCGAGTGACGCAAATTCAAATCCCGGGTTGGTATCGCATTTTGATATTTATATGTGCAAATAATTTCCAATATGAAAACCCTTTGTAAGAACCAGTTCTTCCTTTATATTATTTACTAGCAATACGCGCGGATTCGCTCGCGTTCATTTTTTTAATCGCTACTAAACTTCATTCGATCACTCGCTGGGTTGAAAAATCTCCAAATTTACTCCAGCTTTAATATACTCCTGAGCCGTGCTACCTATTTCATATATTATGTGCGGCGTGCACTCCTCCTCCTCCTCCTCCTTGTAATTTTAGTAGGGATCATTATTTTTTCTTGCAATTAAAATATCCTATATTAATAAGTGGTAATGTAGCATTCAAATGGTGAAAGAATTTTTAAAATCGGTCCATTACTTTTTGAGCCAATTCGTTACAAACATACTTACAAACAAATCTTTCCTCTTTATAATATTAGTATAGATTTTAACCAGAGTAATTTTCTTGCATTTCTCGTTTAGTTTTTTCTGTAATAATATTATATTGTTTTCCTACATGAAGTCATCGAGTAAAATATAATTTTCTGACAATTGAGATTTCGACAGATTATTCAAAAACTTTTGAAACCTTAATAGCCATTTTAAATAATGGATGTACTATCCAAAAGCCAAATGCAATTCAAACTTTAGATCATTAAAATCGATATTTTTAAAGTCAGAACGTGTAGTTGCATCTTTATTACTGCTATGCAATTTTGATACTTATCAAATAAACATAAAGTTTTAAATCAGACTTACTGAACTTGTTTCTAACACGAATAATTTAACCTGGCCCTTTAGTTTGATTATGAAAACGCGATACGTGCGGCGTCTGGAGATCCCCTCATTATTATAATAACGTCGGCAAATTGGCCTCACTTTTGTGATTACACTTGCGTAAGTTGATATAGAATTTTGACCGAAAAATCTCTTTGAAAAGAATAATAAAACAAGTCAAAATCTAGTCTAGACTGAAGACATTTAGACTAGACTTGACTGAAGTTTAAACTGTAACAATTCTTACAAGTAGAACCCGTTCTTAGTCACAACGCGAGTTCTCTAGTTAAAACTAGTTTTCTTGAAATGATTTTGTAATAACTAGAATTCACTGCTTTAAATATTTTATTTTAAATAAAACTAAGTTTTCACTTAATGCTATCATCAGGTCACTATCAGTGAAAATTAGTTGTAACAAGACGTCTACTAATATGCAATCAAATCAATGTAAAAAATATTTATCCTTAAGACACACAGTACAGTATTATGAAAAAAACCCACCTTTCGACTTCTATTAAATAGAATGACATATTTTCAAGTAAGTAGGTAGGTTTAAGGCGATGCCATTCGATAAAACTATGAAAATCCGTACATTTTAGTGTTTGGTCACATTATAAAGTTTATTTAAAGTTTATAATTGAAGTGTTTATTTTTAGTATACACATATATAATAATAATATTATTATAAAAATTGCAATTTATAAGTACTAGGTAATAAATATAAAGTTACTTATTTAGAGAGTCAAATGATTTATTCAGAAAGGTGTAATGTAAATCTAAATGTGTCTTTGTTTTCGACTCGTCGGAATAATTCAAACCACTAACAGGAAATATCAATGTATTTATATATTCATTTCACGTCCATCGACAACTTTGCTATCTTAGGTTGCTTTTTATACAGAATTATATTTTGCAATTTGACTCAAAAATATCCTGTAGTTAGTATACCTACATAGTTAAATGGAAAAACTTGTAGTATTTTTTGTTTTGTTTTTGTTGTTTTTTTCCTTTTGTTTTTCATTTTATTTTTGTTGTTCTCACACTATTATTTTAACCAATGAGTTCATTTTAAATTTTAATTAGTTTTTTATTTTCGTGTACTGCCTGTATATTGATATTGCAGATGACTTTAGTCCTATAGAAGTATAAATGCCTCACCCGATACTAAGAAATTGGATAGCCGTAATTCGTGTTGTTTATTTGTTTGAATAGATAATAGATATCGTTGATACGCAGACTTAAAAAAACAATGCAAAAATCTTGCTAATAGTAATAAAAGGTAGTAGCACCATCTGTGAATATGCACTTTTTCATGATTGCTGATCATTCAACAATTAATAAATTACGCTTTGATTGATATAATAAAGAGTATTATTTTGTTGTCGTTATCTTATATTCTCCTTTAAGCTAATAAGTAGCTTTTTGAATAGTTTTTCGTCTTTTATTAATGTAGTAACAAGAACTTCTTTAATTAATCGATGCATATGACGCCATCTACTGACCCTTATTTAAACTAATTTTTCTTTGTTTCTCATTGAACTACATGATCATTTAAGTATTGACTTGAATCTTCATTTTCAGTAGTGTCATATTGTTTAATTCTTTATGATATTGAGAAATCAATTCTTAAGGTTCATATATAGAAATACAGTTTGTTTATTTTCGTGTTTTTAAGCTTAGTGATCTTTGGTACCCACTACTGATTTGTAAAATCTAACCTATATTTAGTAAAACCTTTTTCTTGAAATATATTATAGAAATAATCTAATATCTAACATCACGCTACGTGCCTTAAAAGTGTAGTAATTATACATAAAAAACTAAGCAAGCAAAGCCGCAGGTGAAGCCTATATTTATCAAAAGATATAATCCGCGCGTGGGCAGCGACCGTATCAACATTACGACAAGATCGCCTTCAGTCCGTTTATCGCATTCAATTTAATTGAGCGACTCATACTTGAATTAAAATGTTATTTATTATAGTGTTGGCCATTTTGTAATAATATTTATTTGTAATAATATTTCACTAAATAAATACTTTACAGTACAATTCTTCAAAATGATGAATCTAATACTTTCTTAGGTTTACGCGAATATTTGACATTATAAATGAAACTATCTTTTCGGATTTTGTCGCGGATTTATTATGATTTTTAGTTCCCGACGTTTCGAATGCTTTACAGCAATCATGGTCACGGGTTTCTCGTCAAATCCGCGACAAAATCCGAAAAGATAGTTTCATTTATAATAAATAATCTATTTCTGAGACAATATAAAAATATTCGTTTTTAGCATTCAAAGCTACTGTATGATGTATCTGTGATTCAATATGAAGCAAAAAGTGAATGAATTTTACTTATAGGAATTTTGATAGGCATTGAAACCAAACTTTCTTGTTTATGTTTCATTTATAATACATAATAACTTATTTTAGTATCTACTTATTGAGGACTTTAAATAAATAATAATATATATTTAAATAATTTTGTTGCAATAACCCAAGTATATAAAATGCTAACTATGAATAAATTTAGTTATTTCTTGCAAGTATTTAATAGAGATTGAAGCAAAATGATGCAGGTCAAAGACGTCCAGTCTATTATATAAATAGTGCTTAGATTAAATTCCTCTACAAAAATTTAAATTACAAATACTATGTTTAATGTAGGTACTCTATTACAGGGGTTTTTATGAAGGCTTTTTACTTAATTAGCCTATGGGAGCACTATTTTAAATGTGAAAGTTTGTTCATATTTGTATATTTGTTTTAAGTTTTGTATTAAAACGACTTGAATGATTTTCATGAAATTTAGATCACATATAGGCTGGAAACACATACTTAAACACTCAGAAACAAACCTGGATTTAACCAAAGTTGAACCTAGTTTATAAATAAACGTCTACGTAGTTATGACACAATCTTTCAATACCATTTCAAATTAATTATCAATACAAGAACCCATAAAATCAAGGTATCCGGATATCCTCATTACCCTGTAAAACTTCTTTTTATAAGATCTTATTCTAATATACATACAGTTGAAATTGCCATATCTTGTTTTTAAGTAGTACAGATGAGAGCATCGGACCGTGAATCCGCAGAGTTGTCCCTGCTATGTACTCTCGTACTTTAGTATTGTTGCTGAAATGATTCCATTAAAGTTTTCAACTGATTTGTTCAACGTATAACTGATTAGGATATGAATTTTAATAAAATTCCCTATTTGAATTAGAGGTTTGCTAAAGCTTATTATCTACTGAAATCAATTGTATTTTATTATATAGTATAAAAGTGTATATTAAAAGAAAAAAATATGATTACCAGATAAAATCAAACGAAGGCAGTAGAAATAATACCACTCACTTTATGGTGAAATAAAATATCATTAGGAAACCTGTATAATATCTAAAAGAACCTGATTAGTTTTGGAAACAGAGCTTAAGGTGCCAATGATTGTGACCTAATCTCCTGCGCCTTCAGACGTGTGCCAGCAAGAAGACATTAAAATTGACTAAAATAAAAAAATGTACTATATGACAAAAACATCAAGTTTTAATAACCTTGAATCAACAATTAATACCAAACTCTTTAGCGATTATACGCATACTCAAAAGATTATTAAGTACAATCGAAATCTGGAGCCGTACAGACAGACCAACGGATAACTTAACATATAACTATGGATAGAAAATCTATAAAAGTGTAATTGTTTGTAAGTAAAGAAAATTTGTTTTAACATTATTATGTACCTACACTTTATGTTGTAACGTTGTTTAATTCATAACTTTAAAGTTCATCCAAAAGAGATGCCACTCTTGAGTATATTTTTTCTCGATGCGAATGTAATGATAGTAAATTAGTTCGTTACATCATAGGAATGACTGCATTAACTCGACTGCGCTTAAACTTCAATAGCTGTTACCGTGCCCTAGGAACATGTATTATTGTCACGATGAATCAAGATTTTATCAAAATAAAATACATTACAATAAGACTAAATGATAATTAATTAATTTACGTTTTTTAAGTTTTTACAAGTAGTCAAATTCTTAAAATATTTTTATTACTTACTTGTGCCAATTGAAGATGTCGCGTTAGTGCAACACAAGACAAAGAAAAGATATTTAAGAAAAAAAATATCAAGGACAAAATCCACATAACAAGTTAAAAAGTTCGTGACATATGAGTTTGTATATTACGGTTAAAACACGTCTTATTGAAGAATAAATACTAACATATTTATTTTTTAACACGGTTAATTTTGGGGTTTTTATATAAGTAATATGCAAACCTCATCTTGAAGGTAATAAAAAAAAATCTTACCTGTAGATTTATGAGACCTACTAATCAATTTATTTGTGTTGTAGGTTGTTACTAAAATTTAGTATGGCGAACGTGTAAAATAAGATGATAACGATGGTTTTATTGAATTCAATTATTTCATTTAATACATTTCTAAAATTATTTGTATTTTTAACTAACCAATAGTCAATATTTTAACTCCTAACTATTTGCTCAAGAAATCAGCCATTAAAAATTTCAAATCAATTCCAGTCATTAAAAATGTTAAACAAATTAATAACGGTTAATATTTATACACAACGAACGAAGCAAAGCGCTTAGGCTAGTTAAATCTAAATCTGATACTTCATATATTATATTCTACATTCTTACGAAACATAAACATTGCTTTCAAAAGTAGGCAAAGTAATTGAATCAGATACATTTCTTCCGTAACGCGAGGTCAAGCGTGACCAGAGCGAATTCTTTCAACCCACTATTATAATTAAGCTGACAATTACGATCTATTACCTACTACAATGGTTTCAATAAATCGTGTAATCTTGATCGATAACAAATCACTAAACTAGTTTAAGAAGACGAAACAGCAAGCGATACCCACTCAGTTTTAGAACAGCTATAGCTTTTTAGACCATGAAACTGCTATATTGGCATTAAATTGAAGATTGCTGTACCGCTTGGATAAACCATAATTTTGAATCTAAGCTCATGGTGAATTTAATTTTTAATACTAAGATTTAAATTTGTTCTGCTCTATTTATTTCCGCCTAATAATGTTGGTGAATCAAATGATACAGGCGTAATTTAAATATGCCTTAAAACTTTCTACTTCCACAATACTGTTATTATAATCACATTTTATAGATAGATGAGAATATACATTCTCCATGAATAATACATTATAAAATTTACGATTCTTTGTAAGTATTTAGAGCTTCATATATCTTATTTCTTTACAATATTATTGTATACAGATTGTATATAAATAAGCAAAAATAAAGCAGTCCGAGCATTTTGCCTCTCTACTGACGAGCTTTGGCATTATAAAAAAATTTAAAACTGCTTTAGCTATGTCATACGTAATTCTATTCATACAAGGTTTCCTAAAGTTTCAATAATGGTTAAATATGACGACACGCGTGGCGCAGTTTGTACTTTGTAGTGACCCTACTTGCTGCGCAAGCGCTGCAAGTAGGGTCACTACAAAGTGCCCCCGCTGGGGCATACATTTGTTGAGCACGAATGTTTGTACTCCAGTCATGGATGTTTATATTTATAATATGTATGTATTTAAACTTATATATGTGTAGTATATCAACCATCTAGTATCCATAACACAAGGCTCGTACCTTACCGTGGAACTAGATAGTGCTGTGTGTAAATGTCCCAACATATTTATTTATTTATTTATTTATTTATATATCTACCATTCTGCGAACACTAGCAACCACTTGTTATTTTGTTCAATTTGAATCAATGTAGTAAGACTTAATTTTACTTTTAAATCTCAGTCACGACAAATAAGTTGATTTTATGTAGGTCAGGGTTATGGATAATAAACCTACTTTTATGATACTTTGTATTACGTATCTCTATATCATTTAAAATTAGACCTGCAGATACGCCAACTTGTACGAAATTGCGCAAAGTGTATGTTGAAATATTTTACGACAAAAATCACGATTCTGACATTTCAAATATCGTAACGGGCGTAAAGCGTGGCATTTGTTCGCATACCTCTCGGAGCATAGACGGAGGTACTATCAAACATTGGTATTATTCAGTGATAATACATGAATATAAACTTTATGGTCTAGGATTTAAGGTCTTATTCGACTAATGTTATATTTGGATAATTTCACTTCCCATCATAGCCGTCTTCAATGCATTAAGTTTTCTAGGAATTGGAACAGGGATATACTCGTATATATTGAGTTTATGCAGTAAAAGTAAAAGTTGTTTAGTTATCATCCTTAACTGTGGCAACCTTGAAATTAATAATTTTAGCTCACGCTTCGTATGTTATATGTTGGTAAAAGCAAATGAAATTACTATAAAAATCAAATTTTTAATACAGTAATTAACTAGGTATTAACAATAACTTTTTAAATATAACTTTTAGGCATTCAATTAAAACTGATACGAGTTCCAACAATTTAAACTACCTGCTATGCTTATACCTGTTAATAAGTGTACGACTGGGTGCTATATTAAGACTGCTAATATTAGTTCTATGTAATTACCAATTTATTATATCAAACGAAAATGATATCTAAAGGCCATTGTAATACCATTGTGTTGAAATGTGAGTCAATGTAATATAATTACACAATCTGCATCAATATCTTGAGTGTATTTGAATAGAATTAACAACCAAACAATTTTGAAGCAAACGAAAATATCACAGAGTTAAATGTATAATGTTAATCTAGCGACACTCCGTTGTTTCCTTTGGGCTTGTCCTTTTGTACGTTTTAATAGTTACTATGGAATTGATAATATTAGTATTGATTGATTGATTGATTGATTGATATTAGTATCGCATACTTGAAAAATTATTGAATCTTCAAATTTTCGTTCGTTTTTTACCACTTTATATGTATATACGTCTATGTCCTTCCCATTATCTCAAACTATCATATATACTATTATACATACAAGATTTATTTTTTTAGTTTATCTATAACAAACAAACATACAATTGTTCGCTTCTTTAATATAGTAAGATAGATAAATAGTTTTAACTTATATCTTTAAAATAAATATAGGGCTCATCTAGAGAAAACTGTCTCTACCAGAAAACAGTATTACGGAATTTTCGAATTTTGATTGCCATTTTTGCTATTCTTATAAATATCACTATCGAATTTTTCATATATCTAGTACTATTATAGACTCCTTTTGACAAAAATAAACAATTTCTGTTACGAAATCAGTTAGTATAGCTAGTTAACGATAACGTTATTTATAATTAACGACTATCTTATAATTAAAAAATCCAAGTTCATTTAACAGTCTTGCTTATAAGACTTGTCAGTCACATTTATAATTACTTATAATTCGAAATTATAATGATAAAATGATTGTCTATTGTGTTTCTAATGTGATTTATTACTGCTTAAAGTAACAAGTACAAGTTTTTGGCAATTAGCAATTACCAATAATATAATATTTTAAACGATTAGTGTTGTGGTGATTAAATGGCTATTTAATTGGCAACCAACTTGTATTTAGAGTTTTGTACTTCTCATTATTGGGCACGGGCTTCTCTTCAATACAAGGGGGGTTGGACTATAGGGCCATTATGGAGCGTAAAATATCTGACATAAGGCGTATGTATATCTTAAAGCCAGAGGTCGCGTTTTCGAATTCTATTCTCTTACTATGAAAACGAAATACATTTATTGATATGACGGCGAACTCTACCATCGCGCGTTCGTTGGTTTTATACGACTTCCTGTTGCACTTCCGTCCCTTTTCACGAAATCACTCCCGCAGATTAAAAAAAAGAGAGCATACATGTTACAAGAAAAAAAAAAATCGAAAACAGTTTTTTTCTATAGATAGGTAGGTCCTTTGCATGTATATATTATATAATCAAAGGGTAGGTCCCATAAATATATATTTTTGCTTTCCTCAAATTTTCAATAATGTTTATGTCATAAATTCGACTTATATTTATGTCATAAATACTATTTAATTAATGTATTAGATTATAGCAAAGTTTAATTATTACAAAGTTAAAAACGTGTATTGTACTTTGTATGGAAATAATTTTAGCATGTGAAACGTTTATTTTTAATGTACCTACTACATACATAAATGTATGTATAATCTATATGTAAATTATAGCAGTCTTAGTATTGTATGCAGATGAATATTATCAATTTTTTTTAACTTGCCATATTTCAAGACTTATCAGAGGAAGAAATGTAACATGAAAACGGAGTATCATAGAACTGAACATGAAGTGAAACATGATTGACAAATACAAGATATTATAATTTTATTTTTATTAGTAAATTTTATTACTCAGAACAATTGTGACGTATATTTAATTTTTTTTAAAAAAAAGTGTACCTACATATATGTATATCAATGCAATACTCGTATTATCAGCCTAAACAGCGATATGCTACTTGACTTTGACATTTTCGGCAGGCTGTCTATTTATTACTCTTTAGTCTGTGACTTTTATAAACATCCGGTTTATTGTTTCTATTGCTTGCTTGAAACAAGGTCGAAACCGTACTTAGGTATATTTGTAGAGCATGAAGTCATATCTGTAGGGAAATACAACGGGACAAAATTTGTATATGCTTAATTTTTTTATTCTTCTTTGGAACGTCGCTAGTTTAGGTACTACGTATAAAAACGAACATTAAAAACGAATTGTTATAAGCTTTGCTCGGTTTTTTGCAATTTTTGCATCATTGCTATCGTTTATTTAGTATAATCTTAATCAATACGCTGTAATGTAAAAAGATATTTTCAAATATCCTAGTCCTAGAGATTAGCCCGTTTTACTTAACAAAAATTATTAGATATAGGTATATTAGTATTTTTACTTCACGAAACCACTTTCTTCTATTATATATATTATATTTTTTTACAATCACAAACAAATAAAAAGACCCTTTCAAAATGTTTACTGAAATAAATTGTAACTACTTCCGTTTCACTGTAACCAAAACCATGTATAGTATTAAATCATTTTTCGAGCATGGAATATGACAGATATCAGCGGTAACAGTCTTCAAAACAAGTAACATTCGGTATAAAGTATAACAAGTAAAATTCGGTATAAAAAATTCGATATATTTTCGGCCATGATCTTTGAATTTATACAGTATAAAAAAAGCTTTATAAGAAACCTCCGTATTTATAATATAAAAAAATATTTTATAACCAGTTTCATATCTCCTTTTAGGCATGATTCACTTATAATAAAATAAATTTATGTAAAAATTAAGGAAATTAAGTTAGAATAAAACTAATCATTTGTTGATGATTTAAACAATCCCACGTAACATTTTATTGATTTAAAAAAGCTGACGACCTTATATTTATTGTGGAAATTAATATTTATAGAGATTCACTTCGTATAAAGTAAATAGAGATCCAAGTCACGTACTCAGTGTAAAGTCGTTCCATAATTTCTAATACTTGGTACATTCAATAAGGGACTATAACTTTCTGCGTCGAACATTTCAACTATGAAGCCATCAGTCTTCTTGACAATTTCTCGGCAATATAATTAAGACTTACAAGTACTTTCTCGAGTACACTGTAGGGACTGAGTGCAGTTGCAATTACACGTTGTAAGGTGATTTGTCGAATACCAAACATTTAATTGAAATAATGAACTTATAAATTAGAAAATATTTTAAAGGTTATTTATTTTGTGCTTTATAAAAAACTAACAGCTTACCCCCGCTCCGATTGGGTTCATCTCCCAGAGATAAGGTAAAAATATAGAAATATGATGATCCTAATAAGCAGCATGATACTAAGTTACATCAAAATCTGGCCACAAATTCACATTCTCGTGATAAGGACACAGCAGACAGACGAAAATTCTATAAACTATAAATTCGATGTATCGATAACAACAATTACAATACGATTTAAAAAAAATATTCAATTCAAATATGTTAGAATTTTATTGTATGAAGGTATATCACTAGAAATATTGGACGGCGTACACAATTTCGTAGTGACTATTTCAATAAAAATGCGCTCTGACAATAACAGCGATATACGCTACAGTAGACTTTGTGAGAAAGCGAGCAGAAACACAAAAGTGAGAAAGATGAAAGCTGGATGTGATTTTTTCGCAATCATGATCTCTGTTCTCAGACCTTCACAATAGCATTTGTAAGTAAAACGAGATGTTTGTAACAGACGTAAGTATTGTTAATGAAAGTGTTACGACATCGCTTTTAAACAACTTTTGGCTTTGCGATATGTAATTAATTTAAACTTTCGCTTTGTATAAGATTCATAAGTTATGATTGTTACACTTAAAGTTTTGTAATATTACTTAATAGTAAATACATTGAGTGTAGAGCTTATAGAGCCCCATCTATAAGCTCTATTAGTATACTAGCAACTCCCCCTAGCTCCACTCGGGATTGTCCCTAAATACACTTTAACTATTAGTAAAGATTTATAACTTGATCCGGATGACCAGCTATCATTGTAACAAATTTAATTAAAATCTGTACAGTGGTTTTTCCGTTATGCGGTCGAAGACAAACAAACAAAAATCTTTCGAATTCTTTAATGGCAATTGTTTAAATTCAAAATATCATTCCGCCATCTAGGTACATGAATAAGAAGGGAGAAAAATATAATCATTGGTAAAAAGTGCAGATCATTTGTTCTACTCATATATAGTACTATCATAGTATTTAAAATTTATTGAGTCTTTATGACTTACTGGAGATTATTTTGGAGACGTTTGATATTCATAATGATTTCTTTTTTGAAGTTATAGTCAAAAGAACTAGATTAACTTACTAAAAATAAATAAATAGACTTTTTAGCATGCTTTTATGCCACATAATTTTTGATATTTAAATGTTTTTGTTCTCAGGTAACCCTCAACAGACATCTGGATATTATAACGTATTTTCGCAGTCTTCCGGCCAGGTGAATGAATTTGCAGCTGTATCTAAATTATTGTGAAAATATTCAAATAACATTATTCGTTAATTGTATAAATATAAGACTTAAATTTCCTCGTATTTTCGATGATGATTCATGCTTGTGACCGTATGTTTATTTGGGTCACAAAGTTTAGCATATGGTAAATGGGTTTGTAGGCTTTTTGGACATTAGGTGGGTGATAATAAAAAGGTTCTACATGTTTATGTGAAGTGACCAAGGCTATATATAGAATTTTATTTTTTGATGCCATAAAAAATAGATTTAGATTATACTAGCGATTTGCCCCTGCTTTTAACATTTAATTGTCTTAATTTCATCAAAATTAATCTTGCCAATTAGTGTTAATGCCTTACAGACGCACATACAAACAAACATACCAAGTTTCGCATATGTAATAGTAATATATTCCAAGTGAGATACAACAATCTCTAGTACAGGTTTTAAAAGGTCTTTTAATAAATAATGGATGATAAACGTCACACTGGCGAAACTATATGCAAGTAGGCAACTGTGAGAACGGCTTATAAAAAGAAGCTTACAAAATTACGTAAGATTCTTAGAAATTTAGTATTTTTTATTATATTATTCGATGTGTGTAATTTAATTGAAGTCTTCTTAAATAGAACAGCATTAGAATTTTCACATTTCTAAGGTCCCACTGCTGGACACGGGCCTCTCTCAGTACGAAAGGGATCAGGCCATAGTCCTCAACACTGGCCTAGTGCGAGTTGGCGGACTTCACATAGCTTTCGAAAACTTGTTAGGTTTTCTCAGACATGCAGGCTTCCTCACTATGTTTTCCTTCACCGTAAGACAAGTCACAAGTGGTAATCATGATATAAATGATTCGCACATGAAAATATCAGAGGTGCGAGACCCGGATTTGAACCCGCATCACTCGGTTATCCAAGCGACGTGTCACAATATAGTAGGCGATAACAAAGACTTTGAAAAATAACAAGCAATCTTGGTCACATATAAATATTAATACATATTATTAGAAGGAAGTGATATGCACCAAGGTTGACCGTCCTCTCACCGATGCGGCGCACCCAATACTAACCGGTACCTGATTATACTAAACTAAGCATTGCCGCTGACATTGTCTGCAAAGCTTTAGTACTGAAAATTGCCATGATGCCGGTTAAATGTTAATCTAAATACGTATTTAAAGTAAAATTAATATGTATGTGTATAAAAGCGAAAGGTCATACACTCATCACGAAATATCGAATACCGCTTGACAGTTAAAGATGAAATCTGGCAGAGAGGTAGTTTATAGTTAGAAGACGTTCGGTACGAATTTTGCGACAGGGCCCGATTAAGGAGGTCTAAGGGCTCTCGCAAGTTTGTATGAAAGCCCTTAATTTTTTGGGCTTCAAACTTTTAATTTGGCAGTGCGCCAAGATTGAACCCGAGCGATGCTTCGCTAGTATTTTACAAATATTCTATAAAGACAACGTTGAAGCCGTCAATTTTTAAATTACCATTATTTAAATGAATTAAAGCATTTAAAGTAATTGTTGAAATTAATGTTCGACTATAGCATACCCTCATTTTCGTGTTGACATCAATTTCGACGATTATTTACTTATTCTTTGTTTTGACATGGTGCGTGAGAATAAAAAAATCTAATAATATCTAAGTAGGTAATCAAAAAGGAGACGGGTCGTTCATATCTGATATTGGCAACTTACAACTTTGCTCATCTTTCTAGATGTCTAGTATGTGGCCTACATTTATTCTAGGTTATAATATACTAAATCCGTTCAGCTCTAAGTTATGTACACACAACCTAAATGCCTAAACTTTATATTAGATACATAACAGCTATCTTTAATATAAAAACTGGTGTGTAGTTTTTGTTCTGAAGTAATGCCGCTATTAGCGGTACCACTATATAGCTACAATTTCTTGTAAGATCTCACTGAATGAACGAGCTTTTGGTAGAATGCTAACGATTATAGCGAGAAGACCAAGTAAATAGATTGTATTTTGGAAGCATCTGTCACAATATAATTTTAAATCTCTTATTGATAGTTCTTTGTTAAGATTTGACGACACAACGACAGGTTTGCTCAGTTTGTAGTGACGCCACTTGCTGCGCCAGCGGTCACGGGTTCGAGTCCATCTGGGGGCATTCATTTGTTAACACGGATGTTTGTACTCCAGGCAGGGGTGTTTATATTTATAATATGTATGTATTTAATATTATATATGTGTTTTCTCTAGATATAATTCTTTGTACTCTTTTCTAATTTAGTTACATATTTTATCCATTTCTTTAATATAATTTCAAACAAATAATAATAATTAGGACAGTCATACTAGGAAACAAACGATATCTTCGAATATCAACTGATTTTATTATAATATTTCGAAATTAAAAATACATATTTGTTCAACGTCCGAAGTCCGAACGAAATCTTCATAATTAAGAAAGCGAATACATCATCAGCTTTATTAGAACATTGTCCCGTTAGCACCTGCAGGTAATCGTGAATATTGGTGTCGGTATTTTATATGCCCGCTATTAATCACTTATAGAATATTTTTAAGATAACTACTAATCTATACTAATATTATAAGGCTGAAGAGTTTGTTTGTTTGTTTGTTTGTTTGTTTGTTTGTTTGTTTGTTTGTTTGTTTGTTTGGTTGAACGCACTAATCTCAGAAACTACTGGTTCAATTTGAAAAATTATTTTTGTGTTGGATATTCCATTTATCGAGGAAGGCTATATGCTATATTATATCACACTACGCCTAATAGAAGCGGAGCATCAATGAAAAATGTTGCAAAAACGGGAAGGGCGGGCGTTAGTTCTGCAAAGTACCATACCGCGCGACTCAGAAAGAATTTGGTTTCCGGACTTAAGAACGCGTGCGAAGCAGCGGAAAATGCTAGTTATAACTATAAAAGTAAATGCATGCATGCATTCTTATTATAAAGAAGTACAGAATATTAAGAAAGTTTAAGGTGCATCCAAAAATGTTTACATTATTATTTATGTACTAATTAGTTAATAAATATAGTATATATATTAACAACAGCTATAAAAATCTTTGAAACGTTAAAAATTTAAAACGAACCTAACTTTTTAACGGTTGGTAAAGATTTCTCGAAGGTAAGATATATTCCCGCAGAAAAGATTATCTTACAGCGTGTTACTTCAGAAACATTTTCTTGGGAATAGGATAGCGACTTTCACTACAAGAAATTATTGCAGCCTTAGGAGTGGAAATTTAAGATATTTTTAAGATTATTTATTGAAAAGTATTTATATACTCTGTATAAATACAGTAATTAAAAAATATTTAGGCACAAGAGTATTTTTCGAGTAAAGCAAGCGTGAATCGCCAGTATATAGTAATGTGTGCCAAGAATTTCATTTTCTTACAGAAATCGATACGAATAGTCGATCGATCTCTGAAACGATCCGTCAAGCCTCATCGATTCTCTTGGAGAGAAACTCTTGACACTCGTTGTATATCTTCGGTATCGTTATCCATTGATATGTAAAACTTTTAACTAGGCCGTTCCGCTTTGTTAATTTAGTGCGAGTAACGGGTCTTTAGGTTGTGGATAGGGTTGTCGGTGGAAATTATGGACAATAGCGACATTTATGGTTTGTATGACTGATTTCAAGAATTTCATATCTCCATTTCAGATTAACTTAATTTGTCTTATATAAAAACATGTTATAATGATGCTCCGCTCCTATTGGTCGTACCGTGATGTAATATAGTCTATAGTATTTCTCGATAAACGGACTATGCAACACAAAAAGAATTTTTCAATTCGGACCATTAGGTCCTGAGTTTAGCGCGTTCAACCAAACAAACAAACAAACTTCAGCTTTATAATATTAGGATAGATAAGGAATAGTACGATATTTAGTTAAATATTGTTAATCATTTAATTACCTTAGCTAAAAGAAGAAGTAGAATACGCGCGGTCGGTTAGTGTTCAAAGTAATTATATCATCAGGCAAGTCATTATAGGCATATTTATTTATGAATTATATTTGATAAAAAATATGTCTCATCTGGTTATCAGATCGGTGAAGGTCGATCTTCCACCGGCTCTTAGACCAATATTAGTTAATAATCCTGCGAAATTGGCAAATAATTGTAGTCAAAATGCTTCGTTAGAGAGGCCATTCAAGTAGAATCTTATAGTGATCAATTCTGTTGTGCTCCAAACGTAGTAACAAAGTTAAGAGAATTTCTATGCCTTTGCAAATACAATGATGTTATTAAAGTAGAAATTTAGATAACTTGATTAAATAAACTACAAACGTACTTTTAAATGAATAGGCTTATTTTAATTTTGTATATTATTAAGAGAGATTATATTTTTTCACGGTGTACTTTCTTAACTGGGTGACCATTCAAACTTGTAACATGTCTTGTTTCAATTTTGATTGTGATCTTTGATGTCATATTATAAAATATTTGTGATGTTTAAAACTTTCAGTTTCTCACGAATTTCTTGGTTTTAAAAGCAAATTTTCCAATATCTCTCCCTTAAGCCTAAAAAATCTAAACTTATTCTGACTATTATGGGTATTAATTAAAACAGCCAAATCGGTCCAGCCGTTCTCAAGTAAGCGCTTACTAAAAAACAGATTTTAGTTTTTACTATATAGACTAGCTACCTACTCATTCTTAGTGAAAAAAATGTAATCCTATTCAAAATGTGTATGTATTTTTCCGGTATAGAAGCCTTTAATCTATCTCTACGCCAAATTTCCGTATATCCACGTTATTTTGGCGTTTTTTCATTGAGCAACAAACATCCAAACATCTAAATGTTCATATATGTAGGTAATATTGGTAAAATTATAATATTATTAATGCGTAAAGGGCATTGATCTCGTTTACTATTCATTCGGACTAAACTCACTATCAATAAAGTACCGTTACAGTTACTTCCTTCAAGCTGTTAGTTTCAATTACAAAATCTTGTATTAATTTATGTAGACCACAGAATGCTTAGAGACCATTTTATCTTTTCTTATCGATTGTAATTTCTCATTGCATCGTATTGAAAGGTATATTAAATAGCTTTTTAAAGTTATTATCATAGTTTGCTCTTCTGAATGAGGTTTTTTATTCAATACAATATATCTTTATTAGAACAATTTTCATTCTTAACATAAGCCTATTTACGTCTCTGACTCCCAAACTAAATAAAACCTGTCAGAAATCAACTTTCTAGCAAAAAGCAGGAAATATCCCACGGAGTACGTCACGCAAAGTAGTGACAGTCAGTCCGATAAATTCGCTATGATTTTGATTTTCTTTTTCGACCTTGATTTGTAGAAAAATGGGAATAATTCAATATCCGTCGGTGAAATATGTGGTAGAATAGGCTAATATGAGTAGCCTATTATAAATATATAAGTAAATAATTAAATTACCTCTATAATAATGTAAGTTCAGGCATTCGTAGCCCAGTGGTATAGTGTTCGCATGGGAAATCCAGTGACGTGGGTTCAAATCCCATAATCATTTTAATGCGAGTAATTTTCCATATGATTACCACTTGTCTTACGGTGAAGGAAAACTGCAAACCAGTTGTCTGGCGTGGTGGACTATAACGAAAACTTGCTGTGGAAGCTGTACGGAATACTTTATATTCTGAAGATGATTCTGAAGATTGACTGGTGGAAGAAAAACATCGTAATTCCATTCACAAAATATAACACGCGCATCCTACGCTCTAGTAAGTTTTATAAGAAACCAGTACAGTGAGACAACACGGAAATAATTCAATACAATGGAACTCACTTTCGTCTATTTGTAACCTGTCATTATACTAAAGAGCAGTTTGATGCTCCAATGAACGCATATTTGAAAGAAAGTATTGTGTACATGTGTGTTATTTGGAAAAGCTTATAATATTTCTATGGAGTTAAAAGGGTATATTTTGTTTTTATACATGTGACAGCTTTTGTAAGTGATTATAAATATAGTATTAGTAATTGATATAAATACTATTAAATACGTGTATGTACTGATCTGATGTTACGCGTTATATAAGTTTTTCGATACTGTTTACGTCTAATGTTTCATTTCTTGATATGTTTTACACAATATAAATGTGTGTTAGAATATAGACCAACTCTGAAATGACAAAGTAAAACCAATTTTAAATCAAATTAAATCAAAATATTATTGTTCAGCATAAAAATTGTAACAATTTCTTACTGAAAGTCATGAGCCTACTAACAGTTCGGAAAGAAGAACTAGTGAAAGAAACTTAGCGGGACTAGTATTTTTTTTATTGATCTTTTTCAAATTAAATTGCAAATTAACAATAATTCTATATGTTGAAATAGCCTGGCGGCGATCACATCACTTAATATATGTAAAGGTTTTTCATGACTCGTATAAGGTACTTGTAACTTATGATCACAAGCTCCCTAGATAATACCTTCTTCTATCGGTCAAAATCATGTGAGAATCTGTTCAATAGCTTAAAAGATTATTCCTAACAAACACAAACTCTCCTGGCTACTTTGCTTTAAATCATCCATATGAGTTATATAATAGAGCTTAAACATCTTTTCTATGCGTACTGATAAAATATAATACCATGCAAACCCTAAAGCATTGATTATTATTATTATTTATATACAACATGGAATTGATAACAATGAAATGAACATAAGTCTAAGATTTGAGGAGAAAGTAATGAGAACAATAGAAATCGCAGCAATAACAGCTATACTTCGGTACTTTACCTTGTTCGTTCATGGCCGAAATGTATTCTCGCTTCATCAAATTAAGCGGGCCGTGAAATTTAGTTCGATTTATACGGCGTTAACATTTATTGGTTTTTCAAAGTGTTTCTTATTTATTAAAATTTTTATTTATTTGTTTATATTGTGGGATAGAAAGGATGATTGTTTTGTTTTTAGCTTTGTTTGTTTGGTTGTTTCTTGTAATACATTTTTTTGCTTATGATTCTTCCTGTAAGTTGTACTAATAAGCAATGTAAAATTATTGTAATTTTGTTTTGTAACATTCAAAGTTTAAGTATCCATACTTATATGAAGAGTTTATTTCTTTATTTGGTTGAACGCCCTAATCTCAGGAACTACAAAATGATAAAATATTATAGTCTTGAATACTCCATTTAACGAGGAAGGTTATAGGGTATAAGTATATTCGCATGGTATAATAGTATGTAAAATCCAAGAATTTGGGCAAAACCAGGTGGAGTCACAGGAAATGCTAGTTAACTTCAGGTTAACAGGCATTTTTCAAATATTTTTGTTACCTCAATAGTAAATTACTATGTTGTTCTTTATAGGTATCCATAATATGTTAATCACAGATTCTAACAATGCAATATAAGTATATTTTTGGTTGAACAAAGTATATTCATGCAGAGAACCACTGCGGCACCATTATTAGACTTTAGTAATTAGTTGTATAATAGTTAGTATTGTCCTTGGCTATTTCGGCCTATTGCGTCTGTGATAAAGCCATGAAAGTAATTAAAGTTCTGAAATGGAAAATTTTGCGCGTATATTTATTTTACCTATGTTAATTTTAACGTATATGAACTTTCTTGGAAAAAGAAGAAGAAAAAAGGTGGGAAAAGAGTTCCGTTATATATAAGTGGATATATCATTGATTTTTTTAAATAAATTCAGTTTTCACAGTATAAATTAACAAGATACGAGAGCATTCAAAGCTTTTTCTAGAACCTTGGCTTGCCTTTGCTTCTTTTTTTGCCAGTGTCTCAGTTGCGTCCAAGTCTGTTTAGCCATAACAAACTTACATATTTTCTGTCAAAAATATTATAGTAGCCCGAAAATGTAAAATAAATGTAAAACTATTTGTGAGTATCGTGTGTACTGTGTACTTGTTTCCTTTCCTTAGCTTATACAAGATAGTCAAGATGTACTCGTATCTGTCTTATTAAAATATTTACGTGTTGCTAATTGATGTATGCAATTTTTATTCTAATCCTTGACCTGTTATGCCGACGCTTTCGATAGTTTAAATGTTTAATAAGTTCATACTTGTTATAACTAATTGATTAATTTTATGCAATATTTTGATCGAATCTAGCGTTTCTCCTCAGCTCCATTCACGCAATTTTTTATGTATGATTGCTTTACTAGGAGTTGTAGAGTATCACATTACTCCAATTATTTTTTTATTTACGTACCAGCTACTTTAGAAACAAGGATTTTTACAAACTTTTACCCTTATTCTACTTCTTTAGGGGACGAATCTCCAAAAAACCATAAAATATATTAGTTAAATTTTAGTAGGTTATTTAATATTTTCAACTTTAAGTGACATTATTGAAAGCCATAAAATAAATTACGTATCAACAAATCGTTTTCAAAAAGTTGTCGTGATCATTTGCTATTAATGTTAAAGAAAAATAGTGGTTAAGAAAGTTGTCAGTAATCATTTTTTGTATTGTTACATTATGGCAAACGATTTTGGTAAAAATTCCTTACTTTCACTTCATAATCGACTTCCTTATGATAAAGTTCTTAAAGCCTTCTCAAAAGTAACTGCTTGAATCAAACCACAGTATAATTTTCTATTATTAAAGATTGAGTGCGAAACTTCCATTTGAAAATAAATTAGTTCAAGCTTATATTTTTTCGATTATTTATTACTTGCCTTTCCAGCGGCTTCGCTCGTTCTAAAGAAGTATTTTTAAGTAGTAGAAGAAATATTTTTCTTGCAACATTTTTGATTGATGCTCTGATCCTATTGGTCGCAGCTTGATGTAAAATAGCCTATAGCCTTCCTCGATAAACGGACTATCCAACACAGAAAGAATTTTTCAATTCGGACCAGTAGTTTCCGAGATTAGCGCGTTCAACTAAACAAACAAAACAAACTTGGCAAAGATTATGGCTTTCTATCGATATTCCATTTAGCTCCCGGTAGTAATATGGGACATTTGAACGTTTAGGCTCCTTTAAGTAGTTTTTACTAAGGTAAAGTGCAATCAGCACCTTGTATATAGACAAATAATATATAAAAATCTATTTACTTGGTTTTAAGAGTTACTCTACATTTAAGTTACATGGTTATATGCGCATATATTTACATAGACTCTGGCTAAATACATAGGTAAGTATCGAAGTGGGTTTAATACAGAACTTTCATAAAATTACTTGTTATTATGTATTACCTTTTAAGCTTCAAAAATTCTAACTGACATTCTAACGAGCGTAATCTCTGGCGTATACCGAATTTAAGAATATCATAGGTTACTTAGTCATCGAAATATGAGTAAAGGCGCAGCCAATAACCATACAAGTTACAACTAAGTTATATAATAATGGTTTCATTCCAATTAAGTGAAGCCAACTAAATATCAATATTTCTATTTATGACCCCTATCGAAGTTTGCTATAATTACTCCAATACTGCACTGCAGTGTAACAGCTGCATTAGCGTTCTATCGAAAGCACCTGCACTTGGCACCTTAGCTAGCAGGCAATTAACAAAGTCTCAGGCGGTTTTGGTTCGACATTCGACAAGAATACTGTAATGAGAAATAGAAATTAAATGCAGGAGAGATTTTTTTAGTATTTTTATTACGATATCAACGACTTACCTACGTTCGTCCGTAGGTGTTCCTTGCCTGATTTAAAGTTTGTAGCACAAAAAATTAAGACTTTCATACAAACTTGCGAGAGCCCTTAGACCACCTTAATCCAACTCTGTCACAAAATACGTACTTAGCAGACGTTTACTAACTATAAACTACCTCCCTGCCAAATTTCATCGTTATAAGTCAAGCGGATTTCGATATTTCGTGATGACTGAGTGACCTTTCGCTTTTGTATTATAAGATAATTGTTAAATTAAATAGTTTTAATATTTTAATTGTATGTTAATTATAGATATATAATGTTATGATGTAAAGGATAGTACACATTGGTCTTCCACTTTCATAGACTGTTCCACTTGCATACTCTACTTCCAGGTATATTAAGGACAATAGCATTAAGCCATTTGAGCATATGTCATTTACTGACGGTGTCCATCAAATCAAGTATTTTTACTCAACTGCGGCGAAACATAAAGGATGGTTATGGGTTTGACATGTTTGTCATTTCTTTTTTTGTAATAGATGTATGTTCATATCATTTCAGTCATGCCATAATGTTCCCTCGTAATAATTACTAAATTGTTTACCGTATGTAATAATAATATGATATTTTCTGAATTTCATCAGTACATACGAATTCTCTCGTATCTCAATAATCTATTTCTTCTATTCTAATTAGGTTAACCTAAATGAATAAGAAATTATAATATTTATTTCCTTAGTGTCTTTAAAAGGTTTGGAGTATTACTTCAACTATGTTATATCTATCAGTTGTAATAAAAACACATTGCGTGCAGATAATGTAACGTAGGCGAACCAAGTTTTACATTATGTTAACAGCGATAAAATATGTCGCGTAGCACACTCTATCTTTATTATTTTTGAACATATTTCGTTTGATTTTCACTTGCACAATAATAACATGCTCTCACCTCGTTCGTTTAAACTATACTTCGCTATCTTTTTCAAAAGAATATGTAACTCTGTTATTTTAGAAGGTAACTAATAAAACTATATAAAATAATGTTAATTCGATTGTTTTGTTCGTTCGAATCACTAATCATTTTGCTTCGCACAAGTAGGTACTTCCCTAGTAACCTAACAGTACCCATTTTGTTAAACTGTATCTGTGTAGTTACTAAATTCCATGCGAAGAGATTGGTGTTACCCAATATATGTATACAAACTTTCATATATGTAATTATTGCAGTAGTCCTATTAACCAAAAAACTGTCAAAACAATCATTTATTATTATCACTAATAATGTAACTAAGTATTTATTATCATTAAGTAAATTATATTCACGTTATTTCACTTTCAGTTAAATTGAAAGACTATAAAAACTCTTTCGATTTTGCCCTTGAATTTTGTCCAATTGCTAGATGGCTTTCCTTTTTACATTATCTTGTGTCATCCATTACTGAAATTTATGATCTAGCTTAAATTTCATTTTTATTCTTACTACCATTAAGACTCGGTTTCAAAGGTATAAAATTGTTTTTATGTCCTAAATAAATTGTATTTGGTTAGGGCTCGTTTTTTGTCAGATGACATTTTGGAATAACTGCTTGCTAAAATTGGATTAGTTATTGATGTCATGCTATTTCTTAAATTGAACAAGTTGGAACATGTTATTAAGCTCGCTATATTATAAACTAGTCTGAACATGATATTAAGTTCGCTTTATTATTTAAATAGAATTCGTGGGAAGTAATATCTGCCTTTTATATACATATGATATAATTTCAATTGAGTCGGATCTTTATATTATTTTTTTGGGGATAATATTAAAATATTCAATATTATCTTATCATTATATATAGTTCAGAATTATTGTCTGCCTGTCTACCGAAACACGAAAGTCCCACTGGAGATTTTGGTCTGATATGGAATATAATAAGAATATTGTGTCGGATAAAAGTCATATGACTCATCTATATACTCGTATATGCATCTAAAACTCCAAACTATAACAATAAGCTACCTTTCCTGAGCGCGATATAAATTTAAAATTTCATTTTAAATGCATCTCAAATTCGCAACACTTTCTTTTAAGTAAGTATTTAATTGAAACCCAAACAATCATTTTGGTGTAGCAAATAAATTATGGATCTCAGTATGAAAATCAGGTTAATAGAAAATATCGGTAGTTACAACAAGAAGGCTCACAAACGGTGAACGATGGAAAGAAAAAGTCTAGTAGTTTATTGATATTTGAGATAATATTTAATTCATGCCTGACTTAATCTGTCTAGATGTAATGAAAAAAGAGTGGTATTTTCACTTATTACTAAGTTACATTTTATTTTAATGAAAAAAAAACCATTAAAATGAATTTTAAGTCGATGGTCTAATTAAATAGTACAAAATATATTTTGAAGTTATTAAGATATACCTACATCATATAGTTTCTCATATGATAGTATTTTTTCTTTAGAATTATGGTAATTAATCGTTTTGTTTTCTACCAGACATTTACTTATAAAGTCTTGTCTATTCTAGTGTTTCTTATATCTATTAAAAAAAAAGACTTTCATTGATTTTCTATATTTTAATGTGTTTTTATAAATTGTATACAATAACAATTGCTCTGTGCACTTAATGCATTTATCTTTACAAATCATTATTTTTAATCACCAGTTACAAACCGCTTTATATGTAAGTACAATCGTTACTTTTTGTTTAATTAAAGACCAGTTTCATTCAATTTATAAATAAACTGAATAAATCTTTTATGAGCAGAGACGAAAATAACTTGTACACTGTCTTTTTATGCGAACCTGTAAAATTGTCATTGGGTTTTATCGTTTCTGATTGCGTGTTTTCTTTTTTCCGATATTACATTCATATTTTGGGCCAATAGAGCAAGCTCCAGGAATATTACTAAGCTATTCACTTATACTTTGTTTTATTTTAGTGCGTTATGTAATTTAAACGAAATTACAGTTTGAGGGACTAACGTCATGTAATGTTATTATGTAGGGACGTGTTGTAAGGTATATTTTTAATTTTAAAAGCAAAAAAAGTTAACTTTGTATCCCGCTACTTTAAAGACATACATGTTAAAAAAAGCATCTATGTAAATTTAAAGGTGCGGATGAATCTTAAACTTTTAATGTCTTTTGGTATAAATATAAGCACTGTAACAATAATTAGATTTAGTATATTTAGTTGTATAAAAATTTGTAAGAATTACTTTTTTAAATATGCTAATAAATTAATATATTACGCAACATATTTTACTCATAAGTCATAGCATGAAACAAAACAAAATAGAAAAACAGCGGTTGCGAAGTACGTCTAACAGATTTGATTATGAAATGAGAGCGAACGTGTTTAGGTAAGGTTGCTCTATTATGGCTTTTACGTGTACAGTCGGCAATTTATATCACAATTGGAAACATGGGAATGGAAAGTCCGCAGTATGACACACTTTATCAGTACATAATATAAATAATATTGAAGTGTTTGTTATTAATTTCAATTTAACAGCTTTTCACTAAAAGCATATATAAAAGTATATATACTGTTCTTACATGAAAAGAACATATATTTTTTAATTTTTGTCTGCTAACAGACAGGCGTCT
Source organism: Boloria selene (assembly GCA_905231865.2). Classification (NCBI taxonomy): domain Eukaryota; kingdom Metazoa; phylum Arthropoda; class Insecta; order Lepidoptera; family Nymphalidae; genus Boloria; species Boloria selene. Next base: position 4,052,802 of record HG993145.1, read on the forward strand.
GTCTGTTTGTTTGGCCTAATCTCTGAAACGGCAGAACTTTTACTCGCAGATAGCTAATTATAAAAAGACTAAAGTAACTTAGGTTACTTTTATTTTCGAAATTTTGTTTAGTTTAACTAGCGAAACCCGCAGAGTCGCTCGCGCTAAATCTAGGGACAAACTCGAGCGACGCGAGGGTGTTGAAAGTAGGTATAAATTATAATTTTGTTTATATTAATGTTTTGAAACTTTGATTATTAGTTTATCACATATAACTATAATAAATATCCCATTAATGTAATATTTATTAGGTTCTATTAGACATTTTTATCTCTAAAAAATTATATCAGTAGGAGCTTAGATATGAGTTACTTAAGAAAAGACGGAGAATTTATTTCGTTCTTGTAGGTGAGTTTCTGACTTGGAATTGTTATAGGATAACTTTAGAGTCTTACATTATTTTTTCAAGAAAAAACCCCTCATATTACGATTGACAGAGGTATCATGTGACATACAAAAACATACACAACATATTTAACGCCGATGAATAAATAATAGAGTGTTTCACCGGCATGAAATATCTACTTTTCCATACTTCTATTTATATATATTGCTACTCCGGGTCGAACTTCTTGACAGAAATAATGATTATCCTTAACTGTACTTGTCCAATCCAGGATCACAGATGAAACTACCCACTAACTGCCAGTTTCTATAACCTATCTACCGATAGACCGGTAGTTACTTTCATACTATTTTGACACATTAAAAGTTACAACCTGTCAAAAAAACCTGAAACTGGCAGTAAATCTACAATAAATTATTGGCCGAATAAAGCCATATTCCTTTCAATTGCACCACAAAATTTAAATTTGCAAATAATTCCCGATTGTTAATCGCAATAATGCATCGGTCTAACAATAATATAATGCAACAGGAACAGTGTGAAGCGGTTATTGACTATTGTTTCGCTATTTAACCCACTTGTGAAATGGAGCGCATTGACTGTACATCTTGTATATCACATATATGCTAATTGTTGCTTACATTTAGTTGTAATGATAACTATTGTACATATAATTAGCTGAAAGTCACGATTTGGGTAGCTAAAAAAATGTAGTCACGTATTACGAGTAAATACTAAATATATTGGGACATAAGTACACAGCGCCATCTAGTTTCATGGTAAGCTATGAGGCTTATGTTATGGACACCATATAGCTGATACTGCATACATATATATTTAAATACATTCATTTTATAAATAAACACCCTTAACTCCTTGAATGTTTCCGACATTCATCATTTTGCCCATCATACAAATGCATGGATGAAGTCAGCAGGATTCGAATATAATAGCGGCACAGCTACTCTAGTAGGTTCATTACAAACTGAACCAAACTTATCGTTATGAGTACAATAAGTAAATTGTAAGCTTAAAAAATCTGAAAGTGTATCTAGTCAGCCTCCGGAAATATAAAGTCGAGAATAATAAAAAAGCAACAATCTAAATAACACTAACGACAGAAGCTCTAATTGTGTGGGCTGAAAAATGATATTGGCTTATTTTGAGAAGGGAAAAACGTAGGAGTAGGTACAAGGCATCGATTTAGAAAGAAAAATCTAGTGCAATCATTCGATGAGTGGACTCTTACGAAAGAGGTTACACTTAATAAGTAACTTTAAAGGGGAATATATCCCTTGACTTGTGTCACGTATAAGAATACAGTAGTATCTAACATTTTCTATATATACAATACTAAATTTTGCACTATTTGCCAACCTTACAATAATGCATATCGATGACGGTTTCGCATACAAAGCCTTTGTCTTTGAGTGTGTCTAAAAATAGACATAAAGTAGCTAATTTCATAGACTAACAAAATTTTTGGAGAATTTCAATTTTAAGGGGGGTCTACATATAATTTAGCAACCATTAGCGTATCTGTGTTTATGTTACGTTTTCGTGAATATTTTTATGAAAATAAGTTATGCAGTTCTATAAATATATTAATTGTTGTAATAATTACTTTTATTTTAAATATTCGCCATTTTAAAATTAAATTTTTTATTATTAGATTTTTAAGCATAGTTTAACTGCAGTTCTATAACTGTGAAATCGGTAATATATCATGTGAATATCGCTAGGTGATAATCACGTGTAGTCTTATCTAATGGTTTTGTATTTACATACGTCGTAGTAGTTAGTAAGGTAATGCATAACTGTTCTGACTAATGGTTGTGTTCACCTTAAGTGTGTATTTACATAAAACTTAAAACTGTTATCGTCAGTTATTTTTTTGTTATTTTCAAGTATTATGTTATTTGGTTGTAAGATTTTATTTAATATATTTCTTAAAAACTAAGTAAAAATTTGAATTCCTAATAAATATAAGAGCGTATTTATCAGTTTATAAGTTTGGATGATATGAACGCGTCTTATTCAAAAGAATATTATATCTCACTTAGTACTTGAAATATAATTATTTATAGCAAAAAGACTTTAATGTATGTAAAAGTGCACTTACGGTTCTTCGGATTGTATTAAACAAACATAAACAAACAGTAATTATGTCATGAGATGGTCAAAGTCTGATATTTTAACTAGTCTAGCTATCTATCACTTAATTATATCATTCGAAATAGTTATTAGTGCAATTTTCAACGCACCGTTATGCGCTATCGCGTCACACGTCATGCGGCTAATTGACTGAAAGCATGTGGTTATTATTTTAATTGCTTATTTTAGATATTTCTGATGAAACATATATGCTAAATGTTTTTTTCTTTATTTTTTCAGGTAATGGTTCGAACAGTAACGAAATTTTCAAGATATTAGGTATGTGACTAACAAAATATGAAATGTGTAAGAAGAATTTTTTATTGGTACAGTCTCATTCATTTCACTTTAATCAGATTCACGAAGTTTTTTTGTAAGTATTGCGTATTATTGATCAAATTTCCTATATTTGGTGTTACTAATAAGAATGTGTAATTTGTATAATAAGTTAAGCAAAGTAATAGATATATTCGAACATAGATATATGCGATTCTTTATCTAGATTAAAAAAAAAACACTTTTAAAACAAAATTTCATTTAATCTTTCTTTGTTCAATTTTTTGTTTCAATTACCTAGTTCTTTAATTTAATTTATTATTATTAATTAGGATATTTTGTTTTGTCTTATTTTATGTTGCTACTAAGAATGTTGTGTTTACCTTTAATTAGTGTAGAAAAGATGACCCCTTATTTTTATAACTATTATTTTTAAACAATGTGACTTCTACACACTGTTGGTAATCCTATTTAAATAAATGAATAAATAAATTATTGTATTTTTATGTACATTTTTTGTTTCTACGATAAATTTTGCTATTTTCTGATTAAGTACCGTTAAAATTACAATTACTTTTATAATATCAATCTTATTTCTATTGAATAGTTTTGTAATTTAATAGCTGATCATGTGCTAAGTCTTGACACAGATTTAAATGAAAAGTATCATGTAATAGAAACGGCAGGACAAATAAGGCACGACGTCAACGCCCTAGTCGACCAGTCGCAGTTACATTAATTAAGGACAGAGTTAGAGATTTGGTGTATGGTACAAAATTATACCAATATTTACTTCATATAACATATTTATTACTTATACCACTTCATATATTTTATGAATCTAATGTAAAAGAAACAGTCATTTTCCTGCTCGTGAACTATCTCCTCGTAGTTTTGCTTCTGCTATATATTTATCGGTTAAAGTTTTGTAGATCAAAGTTAATAGGAGTTTTTTTAAACGCACTCCGTTCTATTTGGTTATCTTGCCAGGGATACAGCGTTAAGTTGTGGGTGTATAAAATATTTGAATTAAAACTATTTTGACAAAGATACTAAGATAGGAGATAGGTATTAGTTTTCGTGACTGAAATTACTGAAAAGTATTAGAAATACCGGGACCAAAGTCCAAAACATCGAAATGAAACCACAAAATAATCTGTCAATTTAGTATTATATAATGTGTGAAACCTTCGCGTGAATAAGAATCTATGAAAGACATTAATAGGTAGATAAATAATGGCTAGGTTTTTTATTTTTTTCCACAACAATTATGAACCTAAACTAAAAAGTGTTATCGTCAGTTATTCTTTTGTTATTTTCAAGTGTTATGATAATTGCTTGTAAGAATTTTTTTTAAAATATATTTCTTAAAAACTAAGTAAAAAATATGAATTCCTAATAAATATAAGAGCGTATTTATCAGTTTATAAATTTAGATGATATGAGAAGATATGAGAAGATGTTTAGAAATATATTTGAAAAATCGCTTATCGCTTGTGCCTTTTGCCACACAACTTTTTTTACGTCTCCGCCGGCCATGTTAACGGTGATATGGCGGGACTGACCTATACTTACAACGAGTTACACCTGACAGCTGTTTTGCGCTTCTTCATGTATGGGGCTTCGACTTGGTATTAGTACCAAAAGTTTGGCGTCGACAAATAATTCAATAGCATGTGAAAAGAAGTTTTATTCATTAACATAGTATAGTAATTTTGATATTAGGTGCATAATAACAAAATATCTCCTGGCATTTAAATATTAAAGCACATTTGCGAGTTTCGAATCAGTTTATTACGCGATTATAGAAATACCTTGTTTTGTAGAAAATACCTATATAAACTAAGAGTTATCTGTATTGAAATAATATTATTGAGTGTCTCCTCCATTAATAAACCTATACATGTAGTTTACATACTAATACAGAATACTTATAGTTCAACTGTAACTAGTTTTTTGTTCATTAGATTAACGAGAAGTAGGCTTAGATAATGATAGATCACAAAGTCTATTAGAGATCTTCTCTATATTAATAGTATTACAAATTGTAATTCTTATATATCACTTAAATATGAAACAGTTTCTTTTAATTTTTCATAATTTTAATCAAAGTAGTTAAGCAACTGTTAGAAATATTTATATATCACTGGCGATCTTAAATTAGAACCGATTCTCGGTAATTGGGCTATTCAAGCTTTAATTCTTATAATTTTATGAATATTTGTTACTGGCATTGTGTCAAGAATGATTAATTTGCGGCAGCGTAGAGCGTAAAGGAGATTTATTACACGACATATCAATTAAGTTTCTTATATTATCTGTTTCACATTAATAGCTTTCCATCTGTGTCGTCTCGTGTGTCAATATTAAAAAATCGTCGTTTGCTCTATATTATAAACATGAAGGCTGTTTCTGTTTTTTGTTAAATAAGAGATAGTTTATGGGCTATAAAGAAAATCTTGCCAGTTCTAATCAAAAGATACTTAAAATTAGTAAGATACAGAAACATGGGAGTTTCGATAGCAATTATTATTAATTATACTTTACGTTATTATTTTATTGTACATAATATATTTTATTAAGAAACTATTAACTTATATTAAATTTTTACTATTAAGTTGTAAATTAGACATTATCGCATTACTTCTGTTCGTTAGGCAGACAATTTAATTTCGTTCTAAGATAAAGAAATTATTTTTTTTAAACATAATATAGTATTATAATTTTTAGTTTTTGTTTTCTTTCATCTAACGACTTTTTATTTCCGTTAATATAGTGAAAAGCTAAGATATTTCCTTTCTGGATTCCGGGTTTATATTTTTTTAAATAACTTGTTCATTGAGATATTAATCAACATAAACAGTTGATAAAAATATACTTACTACTTTGTTGACAAAAAGTTTACATAAAAATAGCTGTGCTGTGCCTTGTTGCTATAGACAGGGATGCCTCACTGCAGTAAACTAATCTGCAAAACCAAAAAAATCTATTTCTAATCACTACATAGTACAAAACAAAGTCGCTTAAAGCTGTCTGTCCCTATTTATGCTTAGATCTTTAAAACTACGCAACGGATTTTGATGCGGTTTTTTTTAATAGATAGAGTGATTAAATAAGGTATAATATTATGTATAACTAGCGGAATCCGCGGTTTCGTTCGCGCTAATCACTAATATTAATATATTTGCAATAATTTCTTTCGTAACAGTATATAGATATTACATAGAAACGTTGACAGCCAGTGTAGTTGGTATAGTTGCAATAGAATTTGCATAAATGAAATAATATATAGTATCAAATATTTACCGCGAACCGGTGTGTGAACGTCTCACTCTACTTGTGACGGTAATTAGATTCTTGCGTCATGTCAGATTGCGATCGGATAACGTGACCGAAACATCAGATGTACGGCATTAACAAGAAAATTGAATTAAATGGATTCAATCACACAAATCGATTACTATTCGATTGGTTATTGAATAGCTTTTTTGTATCTTATTTTATATTCAATAGTGAAAATTACGTTTCAGTAGTTTTTCTTATTAGGTTTTATACAAAAATACATTTAACATATTTTTACTTATCTAATAATATATATGTTTATATATTTATTATTATATTATTATTATATATATAAAAACAGTTCTTAATCAGTTTATTTTAAAAGTTCTGTTATTATGAAAATTTTTATATTTAATGTTGTGATTTTGGGTTTAATATTAAAATATTCGATGCCACAAATGATCACTTAAATATAGTAAGCGAAATGACGGTAAACCATTAATGACGAGCTACTTGTTTAATTATTAATCATTATGTCCATTAAAGATTTAAAAACAAAACTCAAAATTAATCAGAAAAAAAATTAAAATTCTGAAACACATTGCTATTTGTCAATATAATTATTCGTAAAGGTATTTACTTCATATTTCATCAATATTCATTAGTGTATAACAAAAATTAAATAAAGTCCCAATTAAAATGCATTCTCTAAAGTAAACGTGAGAAAAGCTTAAACAATGTCATAAAACAGTCGAGTAAAACGTGATTTTAACGAAAAAAATATTTGTATGCGAGCGTCGCACGGTCGTAAGCTGTTACGTTATTTCTAAAGAGGAATTTTGTATCTAAGCCCATTTTGACATTCACTACACGTTCACGAAATTATCACGTTACATATTTCTATGACAATTTCTATGACATGATGTGGAGGTTGAACTCCTATGAATTCTTATTAGATAATAAATGTACTATTGGCGTAAAGGAAATTATGGTACAGCTAATGCAAAATTATATTTGGAAAGTATAATATAAATCGTAAAATTATGAAATAATCATAAATAAATAAATCCCGCTAGTGTCTCAAGAGAAATATTTAATGAGATAATTCAACTAATAAAGTCTTCTATAGAAAAAATACACTAATCTCTTCTTATGGCTTAGGCTTAAGCTTGAATGTTGTTATTTATAGACGTGCATGATATTAGTAAGGAGTTCAAGCTCCATCTGGCGGGCATTACTAATTATTCTGATAGTTACTGGTTCGCTTCCTATTCTGGAAATAATAGCCGTTAATAGATAAATTATAATTAGAATTAATATATGTTTATCTAATTGATATAATAACGGCATTTAAGTGTATGTGAATTATTCGGCGGCATATAGAAATAAAAATCGTAAGTCATCTGACTCACCTGAGGTCAAAAATCTTCTTGTCCACTAAAGATGACTAAGATCCAAATCTAAAATATCCTACTTAATAGTCTGATGACGATTACATTCTAAAACCTACTAATGCCTTATAATTCTAACAACAAAGCATTATTGATGAACGAAAAATCGTGTTATAGCTCCAAATAAGTCTAGTCTCTTCTGATCATGCAATTTTGGACTATCGCTTAGTCATTGACGCATTTAATGCTATCGAAAAATTCGATACTCGTTAACGAGTATAATTTTGACTAGGTATTCAAAACTCCGTATACCTTATAATATAAATATATTAATTATTATAATTTTTAATAAAAATACATGGTTTTATACCTTAATTTTCACTCTCTATTTCTAATTTTCTAAAAATCTGCTCAAACGTACGCGACATTAGCAGAATGTATTGCGTTGTTCACGCAATTCTAAGGCTAAGCCATTGCAAAAAAAAGAATACGTGAACTATAGTAGTGCAATAATAGATTACTGCGATAGTAGCTGGTAGAGACATCTTCACAACGGTTTTACGGGTCGCGGTCAGCTTGTAATTTAACTTTTTTTCGCCACAGCCTTGTATTTAATAAGCCTGTATTTTGTATATATAATTAAATTGACAGCTATCGCAATACCAGTCTGCGTCTGAAATACTTATTTAAATTCTTTAGAACGTGATTTATGTACGTATGTGTGGGTTAAAAGGTTTTTTTATTACTTTTATATTAATAAATGTAATATATACAATCTGGGTAACGTATTTGACATAGATAATAAATTGTTTTTTTTTTATTTCTGTCTGCGCTAGAATAATTAAGTTCAGCTACTGGTTGTTGTTTGCGCGTTTTTTTTAATATTTTTAAATAATATCTGTAATAAAATATATAGACGAGTAAATTTAAATATATACATATCATTCTATCCTTAAATGTCGTATATCGCGAATTCAAGACAATAATCTCTATCCTACAAATAATAAGTTGCAACATGGGATTCCATATGAAACAAAGCATTATTTTTTACTTATAAAAGTGAATCAACCTTCTTAATGGTGGGTACTATCTCTTGCTATTACCTATTTTCTTTACACGTCGATATAAAACCGTGATAAACAAACTTAACTTTATTATTATTCATGTATAATACTAGTAGGGCCTCAAGTCTGCTATAGCAATGGTGTTACAATTGACTATCAATGACATCGTAATTGATACATTTTGCAATTTTGGTAGTCTACTGATTCAATGGTCTTCCGATGGTATATCACTGACACTTCAATGACACTTTGCAAATAATTGGTAGTCCCGTACGTAATGACAAGTCAATGATCAAACGTATTGCGTAGTCTGTTAATCTATCTTTTTGGCTTTGTATGATCATTTTACATAATGCTTAGTCTTTAAAACATATATTGATAACTTATATAATCGAACTTAGCTAAATAAACGTTTTACGAACGCTTTTACAATTGACAAAATTGTCAAAATGACAAGACCATTGATCGACCATTGTAAATTTAGTAGACTACGAAATTTTTGACTAATGGTAATTGAATTAAAATTGCATTGTTCTATAATGACAATTTATGTAAAATAGCAGACTTGAGGCCCAGATTAATTGCTTTGTAATCTTTAAGCTATACATGTCACATACTAATATCTCAAACACATCCTAAATGATGAGACCTAAATCTAATACATTTTTACACTCAAATTATTATCAGATATAATTCAAAAGAGTAGTCTATAGATATTTTCTTAAACAAATTGCGAAGACGATATTCAATTTTCCATACATAATATTACCATGTTGCATTATAGGGGCAATCTTTTATCTTGGTAAATTATTTCTAGTGCAGAAGTTTGCTGAGCATGAAATAATAAATTCTTACGTCAGCGAGGATTAAGTGAATGTTCTCTCATCTTCTGCTCGTAGTGAGTGAAATTTAAAATACATTCAAGAGTTCTATTTTAATATATTTATCAGTATTTTAAAAGTTGACTGATAAATTATATCTCGTATATTTCTTTGTAGCTTATATGCTAAACAATATATATACATAAGTAACACTTAAATAAATATTATATCGTCAGAAGGCACATAAAATCTTGTTTCATCTTTTAGATGTGAATCGATGAAACTTGTTAGTTTTTGCTCAGACATGCAGGTTTCATCACGATGTTTTCCTTCACTGTAAGACAATATCAGACTGCGAGACCCGGATTTGAACCCGCATAACTCGGTTATCCAAGCGACCGATATACCGCTGGGCTACCACTGCCTTCCTATTATGCTTTATATACCTATACAAAATATTTATACTCACTCAAAATTGAAAATTAAGTAAATCTGTATAATTATATAAATAAAATAAGCATAAAAAATCTTGAAAACGTAATTTACATGTAACGTAACTTATATACTATATATGTTTTACAAGTAGTAGTGACGTGTGTTCTAGAGACAGTTATAACAAGTTCATGTTATTGCAAGTAATTACTTTTATTACTCAATTGACAACTGTTAATTTATGCCCCTCACTTTTATATTACAGCTTTCTTTATTTCACACGATATTTAAATTATTATATAAAAATATTATAATAATGTTACATAGATTAAAAGTTATACAAAAAATATTTTATTCTAAGAAAAACATTGCGTTTGAATTATATTGAAGCATTAGCGCATTAAATGTATTTTTTGTAATATTTAATTAACTTTTACTTTTTTAAAATATCTTAACTCAAAGTAAGATACAAATCAAAACAAATTGATAGATTTTACTAGTAGCTTCGGAAAAATCCAGAGCTTAACTGTCAATTATTATAATATTAGATTTAATCTTTAAGCCCTAAGTTACTTTATTTAAAGAATAATATAGCTTTATTAAATCCTCCCATAATGGCTTTAAAGGATGCCAGTTGAGCATAGTTTACTTCACATACAAGTTAAATAAAGAAAAATTCTATCATGGTTAATTCAAAAAATGAAGCATGGTTTTACCTCTATGGTGGTTTAGTTTCTTTAAAAAATAAGGAACTTTTATGAAGTATATATTATGCATTAGGTATTCATAAATTCGCTTTTTTTTCATAATTCGCGCAAAGTTTATGAGAAGAAAATATGAACAACAGTGCATAATAAAAATCTCTATGGAAAACAGATACCATAATATTAGCTTTATTAATGTTTATATTTTATACAGTAAAGTCCTATTCGGCCTATATAGGCTTTTTCCATTTCTTAACATTCATTTATTCATCACATTCATAAGTATTCTATTAAAATTCATCAAGTGTGTTCATAAATTATAATTTTTGTTTTAAGTTTATTTCTACGACAATTCTCAGTCTGAGAGTCAGTCACTACATGTAAGAAACACAAACAAACACACAAACAAACATAGCCTTTGTATATACTTGCAATCATCACTTTTATAGATAATCTGATCACATAAATCTTTATTACCTAATACGTTTATCCATTGCCATGTTTCGCACACGCTAGAAAGTAGCACTTGCTGTAGAGTGTAGACTGTTAATTCCGGTTAGTTCCGGCGTACGTGGTATTGAATGAAATTGTACTTATTTAATTGTTTTTATATTTTCTACTACATTTGTTCTCTCATAAAATGGCGGAAATATAAATATATAATTTTACTGTAATATAATATACGAGGTAGTGATAGCCCAGTGGTAACGCTTGTGAAGCGGGTTCAAATCCGGTTTTTGCATCTATCATATGCGTATCATTTAAAACATGATTACCATTTGTCGTACTGTGAAGAAAAACATCGTGAGGAAACCTGCATTTCTGAGAGAACCTAGCAAGTTTTCGAAAGCCATGTGAAGTCCGCCACTCTGATTTTAGCCAGCGCGGCGTGGTGAACTATGGATTGGTCCGTCTAGTATTGAATGAAAGGCGGACTCAAACCAGCAGTGAGGCGTTAAAAAGACCTGTCGAACCCGAGCGGAGCGAGGGGAGTCGCTAGTTGTTAATAACACTTATCCAACGACGACTTTTTTTATAATATACATATCTGCGCAGTGACCACTAAAAACTTGTTCTTAATTAAAACAAGGTTACAATTTATTGAATAATTCAATTTAATGTGGTAATATTTTTAAGTAATGCAGCGAAGTATTGACAATAATTACTAAAATGCATGACTTATGTATATTGTACCTAACTTCGTCAAAAATAGGTCATATAATGATAATAAATAATAAATATGTTGGAACATTATTACCCTTATTTTATTACATTAGTCCCGTGGTAAGCTACGTGGCTTGTGTTACGGATACCAGATAGCTAATATACTAAAAATATAACATTAAGTAAATACTCGAGTTCGAACCCGCGACCGCTAGCACAGCAAGTAGAGTCACTACGAACTGAGCCAAACGTGTCGTCAAAATGTTTTAATATAATTTAAAACCACGACGCAAACGTAATGCAACGTCAAGATTATAAGCTTTTCATAAAAGGAACTTAAGTACTAATAAAGTAATTAAAGGAGAGAAATTCTATTTAAAGAAAGGAGTAAATAAAGGAGATCTGGAAAAGTGACGGCATCGCGTAGGATTTAGCGATAAAAATGAGATTTTACGCCTGGCTTATTCTAGGACAATCACGTGTACGACTCTATACAGTGTTATTTTTATTACTTTTAAAATTAGAGTATTATCACATATGGACTAAAAGTACCTACTTGTTGGCACTATAATATCAACGATTGCAGGTTCGATTCCTGTACAGCTTTAAATATTTTATTACATTTAAATATTTTATAAGAAACTAGAGACCGGAAAACAAAATTCTAGCTGAGTTGCGCGGTATGGTACCTCGCAGAACAAACGTCTTTCCCGTCTTTGTAACATTTTTCATTGATGCTCATATTGGTTGTAGTATGATGTAATATAGCCTATAGCTTTCCTTTATAAACGAACTATCCAACACAAAAATAATTTTTCAAATCCAGTAGTTCCTGAGATTAGTGCGTTTAACCAAACAAACAACTCTTCAGCTTTATAATATTACGGTATAGATTACTAAATAAGTAATAAATAGATTTGTAAAAATTATCTAGTATAGTGAAAAAAAAAATGATCTGAAATCTCAAACTTTGTTCTCATATTAGGTATGTAGGTAGGTATCTCATAAATACGGTTACAGACGTATGTAGCACAAAAAATAATTGTTTTTGAGTCTCAGACAGGTCTATCAAGATGTCCAGCGTACATCATGTTGCCTATATTTTACGTCTAAATCGAGGACAAGTCGTAAATACTAATTTATTTGTGTTTTATGTTTTACTGATTTAATTAATAACAATGTTGCAAAAGCCAATAAGCGTGGTCCGTGACCGAGTTAGACATGAAATGTTAAATTTTAGATCTTAGGATTCTAGTGGATGATTTGGTTTTCTTATAGAGAATAACATAAAAATTTAGTTATTTAATCTATTTCTAACACTAAGCTTTTTGATTAATTATATGGGTTTTTGTGTAAAATATACAATATGCGATATATTGCACTGGATTTAATAATTTCCGTTCTTTGTCTGTTTTAACAACTTTCGTTTATCCTGACATAAAGTATTATGTTTTTAATTTGGATTGAGTAGGCAATGAAGTCTCACTTAGTCATACGTATATTAAAAAATCCTAAGCCAATTTTATGTGTTATTGAAATGAATTGTTAGTCATTAATATTGAAACAGAGGCCAAATATATATATATATTTTAGAATTTTTGTCTGTTTGTCTGTGACCGCATCATGAGAAAATCACTAGGCAAATTACTATGAAACTTAGTATGATGATAGCTGGTTATTTGGGTCAAAATAACGTACATTTCACTGCTGAAATAACCGAGCGCGCTTGAGTCTCTACTTCATAGTATATATTAACTCGCAACTCGCAATCGCTTCGCTCGGGTTCGTCCCTAGATTTGATGCGAGCGAAGCGATTTTCGCTAGTAAATGGATACATAAACTTGACAAATTGTATACTGAAATCTATCTGTTGAATCACTCTACCTATCAAAAAAACTCCATCAAAATCCCTTGCGTAGTTTTAAAGACTTTATTTTATACTATGTAGTGATTTGAATTAACATTTCCCCGTACTAAAGAGTATGTATATTTAGTGTCTACTGTGACATTTGCTGCATAACTGTAATATTTACACAGAACGCTATTCAGTCATGTAACAGAGTAAATAACAAATGCTTCAAGTTTCACTTGACCGATCAGTTTAATCCTTCAAAGGAGAGAGGCAAACAGCTCCCACCGAGGCGAAACAATAAACATCGTCTGATCTCTCTGGTGTACCAAGTTTTATATAGTTTACTATATACGTTATCGTTCAAATATTACTTTGAAATAACAACACGTAAGCACTGTTTATTAGGTAAGTTATAAATACGTTAGTAGCTATAGTTAAGTTACTTGAGTTCATAAAACGGGTAAGGATGTCGCGTTATTTATAATAAGTATAATAATTGATTTTGAATTTCTTGTACTATATAATATTTCAATTGTTATATTTTATATTCTTTTTATCATATCAATCTATCTTTTATCGTTTATTATGGAGGAGTATGATGGCAAGTATTAGGTACATCCAAAAATAACCAACTAGTTTAAAATATAGATTATTATTGCAATATTATCTCGTATAGCTTTGTTTATTATACAGCATTGCAAATTATATTCTTATCTAAAGTACGTCGGTTTCAATATAGGTAAAAGTCGAATATGAAGTTTATGTGCGTGGTCCCTAGATAGTATACTGTATAGTGTATATATTTTTTTTAAATCCTTAATCCATTTCTTGCTTTAAATGATTTTATTTCAAACAAGAGGATGGAAAAAAATAGATATACATGTATACAATTGGCATGTAATAAAAACTACTGGGTAAAATTATGTAAATTTTTTATGGGAACTATTCCGCAACAAACAAAGGAAAAAAAGAAGAATCACGTAAATAAGATCATAAATCACCGAGAAATCGGTGTACACTGTACAGTGTACATACATAAAAAATACAGATCAAATTGATAACCTCCTCCTTTTTGAAGTCGGTTAAAAAGTAATCAATTAACAAAAGTTCCGTTTACTGTTAAATATTGTATTAACACTCAGTCGACATCGATCTTCGATGGGCTTTCTTGATTTAAAGTGATGTTATAAAAATTTGCAACAAATTGACTGAAGCTGTTGCTACAAAGTTAAGTCTTCCATATACAATAGCGATCTTAACCTTAACCTATGAATATTTGTGCACAATTTCCACGTTTGTCGCAAAAATGATTAAAAACCGTATAAATAGTATGAACTAAAGAACAAGTGAGTCAGGTCAGTATAGAAGGTACTTTATATTTTCGTAGTGTAGGCTGTAAGTCCATAGCGCCCCCACGCGAAAGTTTTGTGAATCGACGTGGGATTATTTAAACCAGGTCACGTATGTAAGCCATTATTATAAACTTTTTTAACATGCAAAGTTTTTAGTATTAAAATTGTCTTCACATTAATAGCAAAATTGATGTTTTATAATTAAAGAATATAAAAATATATATTTTAGTTGTCTTATGTGATGTAAATTTAATTCACTTTTTCGCTTTAAAATTTGAAATAGGTAGTGGTATGGTAGATGGGATTACTTTGTACTGGCGACTCGATCTCTTGTTTATGTAGGTCTTTTCAGCGAACTAATACTGGTACTATTCAATGTACCGGAATTAAAAGTTACTCTCCGGACCAGACTGTATTGTCTATTTATAAATCACGTTGCTTTGGTGCTGTACGCAATAATCCATAAACACTTTCAATTTCAATGAGATAAGTTTAATATGAAATTAATGTTGTAGATGTTTAGACAATGATTTTGATTTATAAAGGATGTATTAGGGGTAAAAGGATGTGTACAAATGTAAAAGTAGGCAAATACATAGATTGCATGGCCCCATATACCTTATCACGTTTATTTTACTAAGCTTTACGTTTCCTCGTGGTGTAGCCAGATAGAACTATATTTTGTAATCTATATAAATAAAAATGAATGTTGTTAAGCGCATAACTCGAGAATGGCTCGACCAATTCGGCTTTTTTTTGTATGTTCCTTAAGGCACATGGAAGGTTTGAATAATAAAAAAAACCTTATACTATAAATGGGGATGAACCCGAGCGAAGCGAGGATGAGTCGCTAGTCTATAATAAATTTCTGCATATATTATGTATATATAATATACATATAATGAAATTCTTTCGAAATTAGTCGAATCTAATTGAAAAAGTTATTGTTAGTCATTATTAGGATACAAAAACTCAATAATTTTTGTGTCTGTCTGTGACCAAATTACAAGAAAACTACTGCTATGCCTTGACTTGACCTATTATGTTAGCTGATTATCAGAATCAACATATAGCATACTTTATACTGCGGGAAATATCTTAGCTCTAAAAAAATTATACTTACGTAGAGATGAACCCGAGCGGAGCGAGACTCAAGTATGTTATTAAACATAACTATACGTTCAATTTAAGTCTTCCGCAGTACATAGAAATATAGAGATTCGAGGTGAGTAAAATAAGATAACTTTTATAATAATACCTTTTGCAAGGTCTCAAGCGTATTTATGCACTTACCTTATGTAGGTTATTACGTGAATGGAAAAACTACAGTGGTATTGTGATTTGTTTGTGAGATTTCAAAAGTAATTGCATTTGCGATTTAATATTGTCGCTAGGTATAATATGTATCGTATATATGTATGACGCGTTATATGCATATAATGTAATATTTATTGTAGACTATACTTTGAAATAATAATTAAATCTAGACTGAATCAATAAGACTTTCTCTATTATGGTTCTTGACAGATATGCTGGACTAATTTTCAGAAAAGAGAATGCTGGATAAATTTTGATTGATTTTATTGGGTGTGAAAAAATCTATGTAGAGGTTCCAAGTGAGCAAGATATATTGTTTATTTTTCTGCTTTATATTACATCTTTGTAAAATTAGTTTTAATTCGTTATTAATAGACAGTAAAATGGTATACATTTTACTGTCTATTAATAACGAATTAAATGTAAAATTTCAACTATGAATAACGTTTAAAGAATACAAATATCTTATAATACACAATTAAGTTTTAACCATTTATTGCCATGCACTCAATACTTATGTGTACATTAACTGTGGGAACTGCAGTAGGAAGCCATGTCAATGACACCAGCCAAGCATTGCACAATAATAGCTCTAAAAAATGTATAAACGCCATCTGTTACGTGCCTTTAGGCGATATAAAAAGTTGATTCCTTTTATTTCTATGTTTTTTTGTGTAATGTACTTGCCTATTCGATATTATTTAAGTAAAATTGTGCTTATTTTGCCTAAATAATAAATCAGATTTAATTTGTTTATAATTAAAAAAATATAATAAATCGGTATAATATGATCTATAAAATAAATATAGATAAATAAAATTGTAGTGTCTGTTTGTAAGACTAAATAACAAACGAAAAGAACTTATGGAATGGAAGAACAAATTTTTTATATTTTTGACGGTCTGTCAATTTGTTTCGACAAATCTCTTAAATGGTTAGATCAATTATTTTGACACAACTTTCATTGCCAAATAGCTAACATTATAAGGAATAACTAAACCTTCTTTTATTTAAGTAAAGGATGTAAGGTTTGAAAGACGAAAGCTACAGGTGGGTGAGTCCCTAGTTCATAATATAAAGAAGTCTTGTTTGTTGAAATGTTAGATCAAGACAAGCTCTAAAGAACTATTCAAATGATTTTAAATGTTTTATTAATAGAAATCATATTATCTTGTTATGTACCGAGAGTAGAATTACGAGCGAAAGCTGTAAGTTAAGTTATAATAATATAATTATTGTAAGAAACTTTATTTTATAGCAATACTTAAATACATAACGTTTTATTCTTTTACTTGCAATACAAGGTGTATTGCAAGTAAAAGAAGCTGGGATGATAAAATAAGTTTCATTAATCAGTACCAGTTTTGCATTATATTACTTGACATCTTTGGTAGTGCAAAATTAATACTTTTTTGTACTTTGAAAAATTAAAAAGCTCTTAAAATTGATTCAAAATCAATCTATACAAATTAATCAAATGGAATTGTCTGTTTGTAATGTCACTATACAAGCTTTTTACTAAATTCTTAGGAAATTAAGTAAGATTTTTTAACATTTTTTGTCTGACTATAAGTTGACTATAAGTTCCCGCTAATTTCTAAAACAGCTGGACAGATTTTGACAAGATTTTCACAAGTAGATAGCTGGTGTTATAAGGAGCATTTTAGGCTACTTTAGTTTTAGATATAGAATTATGGCTCCGCTCAAAAAAAATAAAACTTACCAAAAGCGGGCGAAGCAATAGTAAGTAGTTAGTATTAAATAAAACACGCAAATACGAGATCAAGAGAATAAACAATAATTTTGCACAAAGAATAAAAACATGATAACGAAAGGAAACTCGTTACAGACCTTCACTGAAGCGTAACACTACCGTTGAAACCGTTCAGTTACCGCCTGCCCTTAGCTTTAAGGTCATATTAGTAATGCCTCAATGCTTATAAAATTCTAACATCAAATTCTATAGCAATATGGAAAAGAAAAGTTATTTTTTTTAAAAATTAAGTGCTTTGAATGATTCTAAGATTTAAAATAGAGAAATAAATTCACTAGTTCAAAGTATTATGCTCTACATAATATAAGGAAATATATGTATTTTTTTTAGTATTGTAAGATATGTTTATTCAAAAGGGTTGTAAATTATAATATCGGTTTAAAATAAATAGGCTAAGTTTCCGATTAGCTATGAAGTGTCATTGACTTTATTTTGATTTTTTGCAGTGAAATTAGAGCTTTTTGGCTCAATACAAGTATTATATATCTTCTTTAGATCACAATAACACAGTATTTTATGTCGTGTAAGGCGGGAAGTAAACGAAACAAATAATGAAGTCGCTAACATGTGAGCTTTCTCTACAAAGGGACTGAAGAAAAAGAACATCTAAATTAAATTATACATATTAGGCATATTTAATAAAGTTTTTCTCAACTCACTGTTCTATAAAATGACTTAATAATTATTAAGAAATATGTTTTATCAAGAATATAATTTAGTATTATGTTATTATTATATTGTTACAGAGAAATGTCTCGTTGGAAGGGCAAACTGAGGTAGCCGGCAGATGGCAGCAGTTAGCGCGGCGATGTTTCGGCCCGGGGGCGCGCTAGACCCCCCACTTTACGGTCAAAGGGTAAGTAGTTCACGTTTTAAACTATAGATGGCGTTGATTAATTAATTAACTAAACAATTTCTATAAAATTTATGAAATTTATTACAAAAAACTATGTATATGATAATTTACAAATGAGTGCGTTAACTAGTTATTAAATAATCAATACAAAAAGTATTATGCTTTATTTCAGTTTGGCTTTATGTACAAGTTCCTGTGAATGTTACGTTGATCTTGTAAAAAACCTCATTTGTGAACTCCGTTCTGTGGTTTATCAGTTTTCTTAATAAGATTTGTTTCTGATCGAATTATTTGGTATTTGATGTCGCATCAGGTCGCTATAGATTCATTGGTTACTTTTGCGATTCTAGGCACCATTTTGTATGAATTAAATAAATTATTTTTATCCGATTGAATCAATATTCTCTATTCTCTCAATTCTTAAGAGGCGACTACAAAATATGTATTACTTCTATGTTTTTAAACAATTTAGTACAAGATTCTTAAATAAAAGTAAAAAAATTTCTAACTGACCAACGCTGAAAGGCTCTATAAATATTTGTGAATAAACGAAGACATACAACTTGAAAGTCATGGCCAAATAGTTCAAGAACAAATAAAAAATGGGTTTCTTTCATTACATTAATACAAGAATCGTTAATTTTTTTAAGTAATCGATCGAATCTAATCGAAAGGAAAAACATCAAGGAATTAAACCATCAAAGACGCAGTAAAATAAATTTCGTGTCTATTTTAATATTTATAGAGTAATACCGTAATGTTATTTATTTAGAATAAACCAGTAAATCACATTCGATGAAATTATTATTTGATATATATATAATTTTAGTAATCTGTTTATGGAATGTAAGCAAAAAGCCATGGCGGATGTTTAACTGAACGATGGACATGCATTGATTATGTATTGACAGGAATGTAAATACAAGTTGGAGGCCGATTCTTGATTGTGTCGTTCTACATTATCTAATATATTATGTTTCTGTGGGTGTTAGTTAAAATAAATGAGACGCTTTTTATATTTTTTTAATAAAACAAAAGTAGCCAAGTTACTCGTTATAATGTTAGCTATATGCGAATGAAAGTCCGTTTTAGAGATAAGTCGGAATGATCAGGCAGACAGACAAAAAAATTAATAAAAAAATGTTTTTTAAATGTCAATACCGAATATACTTCCATATGCATTTAGTGAAAAGCTGTTAAATTAAAATTAAAAAAGACACTTCAATTTTATTTATAAGTAGATACCTATTAATGTACTGATGTAGGGATGAAAATTATCATACAAATTACAAAGTATAAATAAATGTTCGTGAATGATTTCAACTCAATTTGTTTCTTAAAGGTTATGTAAACACTTCTTATTATAATATCTTCACTTTCAGAGTTTGAAGAGGTCATAGACTTCGTTTGTACATTCACTGTTTTATAAAGATGTAATAAAATAAACTATTATAACAATATTTAGGCGATGATAAATGAAAGAAGACTATGGTCGGGTATTCGTTTTTTTTAAATCGACAGTTGTGAAGAATATTTTATTTTATAGACGGTACCAACTTATCTGAATTATCTTAATCTGAAACGGCTGGACCGATTTTGACGTCAGATAACTGATGTTATAAGGAATAATTTAGGGTACTTTTATTTTAGAAAAAGAATTACGGTTCGGCTTGGAACCCAAACGATGATAGGGTTAGTCTCTATTATTTACATTTCATGAGTGAAAATAAAAGGAATTCTGAAAATATAGTTATGTGTAATTCGATGTGAATTCTTGATATTTCTACAAACATTATTCAATATCTACCTACGCATAACACATAAAGTATGAATATAAATTAGAGCCTATATAATTATATATAATATGTAATTCGCGAACTACTACTTATGCGAAATTGCGCCTATTAGTCAGTCTAAAGAATATTCTCATTAATTCTACATTACCGATATAAAATAATAAGTTGCGAGTAGAAATCCTCACTTTATTCGCATTAAAATATGAAAGTTACGCGAAATCAGATCTTAATTGCTCATTGAAGATGACATTGAAAGGCCCATGGCGTAATCACGAAGATCACGAGTAAAAGTTACTACCGCCGTGAGAACCTTTGTGTTTTAGGAAAGTAATTGTGTAAGAAAATTTTCTTGTGCAATGTAACATCACTGTTATAGAATTAATTATATCATTTTTATGTGTTATGTATATAAATAGAGATGTAATGTTTGTTTGTACAACCGAAAATTCTTCTTTGAAATTTTCACATGTAGAAGTGCGTGAGACGTAAAGGCTTGTAATAGTATCTATCTACTTTGTTATTGTTCATCTTTAAATAGTCTTAAAACTGCAGTTTTAAGGCATTTAAGGGATCGCCATTGGATATTTAAATACAGATAATGTTTTAGTATATTCACGTTATATTTAATTTGACAATGAGTGACATAGCAGTGCGTTGCTTCCTTTTAGAACACTTATGCTATTAGCATTAGTCTAGACAAGTTTCGCTCCAGAATATCTTTTTTTGTATTGAATTATTATTATATCAATGTATAGATGTTTCATGTGAATAAATATTGTAATAAAAAAGTGAAATATCTACCCGCGCAATAAGTTGCCACTACATAAACTAAGTCATAATCAGCCCAGCATTTTATGCGTGAAACTAAATATACACAAACTGAAAAACAGACAATATTTTAATAAACGTCCAACACGTCTAACAAAATTTTCATATATATAGAATACATTATACTCGTCGTTTTTAAGATATATTTCATGCACCATGTATTCCGCCACAAGTAACTGGTTTATTATATATATATACATAGGTAATATGTATGTATAGATATATTATGTATATTATATACTTATGTATATAGAGAGATGTTTGATCATGTGTCGGTGAGTGAACATTTTTATTAATTAGGGGCCATTCAAACAAAATTTTTAAAGAATTATTTAATGAACGAACTTTTCATCTCTTGGGATAGCGTTACGAATGAAAATTTTATCCGTCGTAAAAGTTATAATCTGTAATTATTACCAATCCGCACGAATGCTTTCGGTTAATCAACAAATTGGTTACGACATTTAAAATTAAGATATTTAATTAAAAAATTTAAGCCTATTTTCGTAATATAAATAATAGTAGGTACACTATAATACATAAACAGAGTGGGTTACTGTGTTTCATACTAGATCTTTATACAATATTATGTTTGGACATTTACACACAATACCATCTCACTCCATGGTAAGCTACGAGGCTTGTGTTACGGATACCAGATAGTTGACGCACTACATATATCATCATCATCATCAGCCCTTTTTAACGTCCCACTGCTGGGCACGGGCCTCCCTCAGTACGAGGGGGATCAGGCCATAGCCTACTTAACTTCATATTACTTATATTGTTTTACACTCACCTGTGTACAGTTTTACTTTTTCAAATCTACGATCACTATACCAACGAAGCCAAACGAGTCGTTAATTTATGTACTTTGTATGATTTATTCATTTCCAATTGGGCTTTCCTTATGTGGACCGATGGTCGAGCGATCTTTGCGTGTTAAGTTCATCATCTATACTATATAATATTATAAAGAGGAAAGATTTGATTGTTTGTTAGCTTGCATTGAATAGGATCCGAAACTGAAAAAAATTATTTGAAAAAGTCTTTCACTATTGGGAAGCTACACTATCCCCAGGTGACATAGGCTATATTATATTTTTTTAAAAATAGGGATCCTTACTAAAACTCAAATAATGTAACCCAAGCCCTAATCTACGGACGAATCCGCCGAGCGAAGTGAGGGTGAGTCGCTAGTGGGTAATAAAGATAACTTATCTGACAAACCATCATTCGCATCATATATTGATTTTAATAATTAAGCACATGGCTGGCCACGTTTTGAATGTGAAAAGCGGATGTCATGTTTAATGTAATTATATGAAAAATCACGAACAGTCGATTGTAATAAATTGTAATTGATGAGATTTTATTGCAATGTTAAATTATTTAGAGTATAAATACAAACTCTTATAATTTTAATGTGTAGCCAAAAACTTCAAAATTTTAGAAGTTTATTAAACTCATTAATATCGACTGTTCTAACGTAATAAATTCTCGAAAGTCTTTCCCACGAGGTACGTTTTAACGGTAAGTATAGACTCGGAGACATGATATTTTCACGCAGAAAAATATCCTGTATGTTGACTCGAATAACTGAATCAGGTTTCGAACTCAGGACCTCCGGATGTGCAACTCTACTTAGGTTTAAGAATGGACCTTGGATTGTCATCGTGGTGAAATGATTAGCCAATCACCAATAAGATTCTAATTGACCAGGGAATAAGGTGCGCCAGACAAGGGAGGCCCACTTTTCATCTCTCCTCCATCCCTCCCTCCCTTCCTCCTACCTCCCTATTCCCTCCCTCCCAATTACCTCCCTCCCTCCTCCCTTTTCTCTCCGTCCTCCCTCTTCTCTCCTTCCTCCCTCTCTCCCTTTCCTAAAAGGCAACGCATCTGCAAGCCCTGCAGTGTTTCAGATGTCCATGGGCGGAGGTGATCACTTTCCATCAGGTGAGCCTCCTGCTCGTTTGCCCCCTTTGTACCATAAAAAACATATATGATATACGATAGACGTATATGACGTATACGCCGCTTGAGGAGATTTATGCACTCCAAGGTTTGGGTTGACTTAATTTAAAACTTGCCATCGATTCGAGAAGAAGAAGTATCTGATTAATAGTTTATAATTAAGTTGATTAACATCATTTTTATGCAAAATGGATATAAGTCAATCATAATAAATTTTGTAAAGTTGTTGAAAGCTTTTGATTTCCGCCATTTATCGAGATTATTAATTTGTTAAGAACGTTGTTTTAGCTTCGATATTTGTTGAAAATATGAATTATTATTTTATATAATTTTTGTAGTTTAAATGTGAATTACATTCGTTTCAGATGTATGATTCGCGCATGATAAAACAATCTTACTATTAAGTTTATCGAAGTTGAATATTATTTCTAAGTAATGTCATAGTCTTTGCGGATTTTGAATAGTAAGTAAGTTCTGTCATATATATAAAAAGTCAAAAAATACTTGGTTCCTTTACGAAATTTTAACGTATGAGAAAAGGACTAAAATTTTAGGCATAAATTGTTATCCTAGTAGCTTCATTTGATGATGATATATTCAATATTATAAGTTACTCCTGAACTACAAATGTACGTTGTACATATACATACATATATTAAAATACAATCTCCACCATACAAATATGTACCATAGAACAATTCTATAAAGTTTTTACGAAAAATCGATAACTTCCATAGAAATAAATAAAATTAGGGTACGTCAATTGTACTGCACGTCTTTATCACTGGAGCTTATTAGCCTAACCTAGTTTTCAACGTTTCCGCTTGGTTTTTGCATCGCATCTATTTGACCTATGCAACCTTATAAAGACGATATGACTGTAGTATACCATATTACATAAAAATTTAACCCACATTTTAATAGCTTTTGTGTGGTAACCCAGATAATTTTTCGTAATTATACTGCTTTTTCGCATTCGCATTTAATCATTTTGTTCTTTAGTTTTCATACAAAATATATTTAAAGGTAAGAGATAGTTTATTTTGAAAATATAGATGGAAGTTTTAAATTATGTTGAAGTAAAACGTAATGTTTTAAAATGCTGGGTATTTTTTTATTTGTGTCATCATCATCATCATCATCATCATCATCATCGTAATATGTAGTTAGTATAAGTTAAAGGTCAACAAAGGGCTAACTCGAAACTTTTTAACGTCCCATTGCGGGGAACAATAGCAACGGTACATCGATTTGTAAGGGTATGATATCTGGCCCGGTCCAGCTAGGCATACGTGTTGATTAACATCCTTTCATTCTCCATTAGTTTTCATCGCTTCAGATATCATCGCATTTCTTCACCATAAGGCTAAGTAGTATTCATACTGCAGATTGCTCGTAAAAACTATTAATTATCAAGATGCGTTTGGAACCATTTTACTTGGTCACAGCCAGCCAACCATTTGACTATCACTGCTCAACTATGGACTACCCACACAAAAATGGTACCACTCGACCTTCCTTTCGAATGCTCTATCAATAGTCCGTGCTCTGGAATGCATAGAAAATAATCTTGACATCACGAGTGCTTGAGAGCTAATAAGGTCATGCACCACACGACTTTAGAAGCCTTCGAAATCGAATTTTTAAACGATTGTTGCGATTGATTGCTAAAATTAGTTGAAGGCTATTAATGTTATTTATATTCTATGGGTCAAACGTTTGGTGTTAATGGTTGCGATTAATGATGATGATTTATAGTGCCATACTAGTTATTAAAAAGTGATCGATTCAAAAAGTCACTCTAAATGCAGCAACAATTTTCTCAAAGATTTATCAATATTTTAAAGTTCAAAGTGTATTTATTTGTTATTGCTCAAGCATGTATAAAAATACCAAACAACTCATTGCTCGTATCGGTACAGAGTGCTACGCCAGAGGTCAGTAGTTCGATTCCCGAATTTCAATATTTGTTTTAATGACAAATAAATAGAACCAATACCCAATTTCTTATTTTGATAGTGACAAAATATAGAGAAAGTACTAATTTCACTATTATAGGGATATTATAAAAATATACTATTTATATTGAAAAAATTAATATC
Organism: Boloria selene; assembly: GCA_905231865.2. Classification (NCBI taxonomy): domain Eukaryota; kingdom Metazoa; phylum Arthropoda; class Insecta; order Lepidoptera; family Nymphalidae; genus Boloria; species Boloria selene. The sequence continues at coordinate 4,078,326 of HG993145.1, forward strand.
GTATATATAACGATTTCATTTTTTTTTATTTAAACTAACTCTAGTATTAAAACTTTAACGTATAATACATTATTTGAATACGAAGATTTCTTGTGTGTGTGTGTTATTTACAAATTTTGTTGTGACGATTGTTTGAAGCGTGTTTTATACAAATGGCATGACATTTTTACTATTAAAAGTTATATCAGTTAAATACATAATCGGACCCAACAATTTGTTTTTGACGCCCACATTTGATCAGACGAAGCAAAGTCAAAATAAGTAGGTCGACAGGTGTCACATTCGTACTCGAGTATAACAAACTATTGTTGTCGACACGAATTAAGTTTTGGAAGTGAGGATTTATTTATAGATATTTGTGGTGCAGATTCTAAACACCTAATTATTTTCATATGTCAATTTTATTTTCTAGTTAATTTTAGTCTAAAATGATCGTAATATGTAAAGTTAATTAAGTCATAATGATCCGATATCAACCATTGTCCATTCTAATTACTACACTTTGGTATTTGTAAACTACATCTAGACTTTTTCTAGTCTTCTTCTTCTTTCTGATATATAAAAATCTCGTGTCCAAAGTATTTGTTATGGAACTCCTCCGAACGGCTTGACCGATTTTTATGATATGTTTTTGTAAATTTGGTAGGTCTGTAAATAGATCGTAGGATATTTTTTATTTCCCTAAGTGATAAGGGTGGCCTCTCCAGATTTTTTATTTGTAGGCATATGTATTTTTTTTATTGATTTGGCATAAAAAAATTAGAATCCTAAATTTTCATTCTTCTACCACCAATCCCTATTATTTAATAGTGATTAGAACGCGAGCAGATTCGCAGGAATTGATAGTACTAATAAATAATAGTGTGTGCCTATTGATTTAAATTCTACTGTAATAAATATTATTTCAATACGAAAACATATTAAATTACCTAACCCGAAACCGGTTACCGAAAAAAGTACTGACTGCTTACTCTTTGCCTATTTCTACATATATTGCGAATCTCGTAAAAGTTGTTATTATAATGACATAATAAATCGACCTTTTGCAACTGGTTCCTATACTATGTCCATGTACAGGTAATTCCAGTAAGGTCATAGAGCATACCTTACATATTTGACATACACTTTCGTTGAGGAATGCGTCTGTTCTATATACATTAAACGGTTCATGTGAAATTTTGAATAATTTTAGTCAAAAGTGATTTACTTGTGTAAAGTCACTTTATGAGCTTATTTATGAGATAAAATATTTTTAAATTATTTTTATGTCTTCATTTCGTATATTAATACTCGTATTATTAAAGTCACCAAAGTTGATTTAAAACATTCATAGACATATTATGTATTTTCATAAATTGAGCAGGAAACATTTCTAAAAAACTTTTACTGAATGCTAATTTTATATGTATGATTTATACGAATACAAGTATGTATATAATAAAATTATTAGGCCCTTTTGCTGGACACGGTCTTTGTTTAAATCAAGGGCGATTAAAGTTCACCCTACTAGCGAAGTGCGATATCTTTATTTCAAAACTTGTATTGATCAAACTAATATCGATCGCAAATAGAATTAATCGTAACACAATCTGTGAATTTTTGTATCTATTACATAAACACATTATTATTACAAAGCTATTAAGAAAACTTGCTTGCAACGATTATTTTATTAATAAAAGAAAAAGTATTCATATTTTAAAATAAAAATTACGTTAAACGTTTTAGCCTACAAGATAAACCGGATTTGAACCGTTAGCCCATTCAATTTGCAACAATGACCGCATGGTGCAAACACAAAGAAAACAAATGTTACGTAAAGTTGTAAAGGATACTTTACACTAATATATTCGAGATTTTATATTATTACTCTTAAAAACTAAACTAACTTCTTAAATGGGAGATGGACTTATACTTTAATTTCTCAAAGTTCAAAGTCTACACACAATCGCTGAGTTTCTTCCGAACTGCTGGTTGACCGTGAAGTTCTGTAAAGTAATGTAATAAGTAATTAATGCTTGATAACATTTTGAAAATTGAATTTGAAATATTTTATCACTTATTCGAATGTTAAGACGGCGACACGACACGAGAATCGCATGAGGCACTTATGAATTTCCAATTTAATTATAAGTGGTAGTGCCATGCTTATTACCTTCGGGTAGCAGCCGAATGGGCCGGCACGCCCCGTATAGTTCATTAGTACCACTCTCTCACAGAAGACCGGCGTGAAGTGGCAGCTATGCTGTCGCGTTTCGTCCGGTGAGTAAGAGTCCGGGAGGCCCACTCTCCTTCCCCCCTCCCTCTTCCCTTCATCCTCCGCCTTCGTTCCCCCTCCCTCCCACTTCCCTCCCTCCTCAATCCCTCCCTTTCCTGAAAGGCCGGCAACGCATCTGCAAGCCTGGCTATCAGATGTCCATGGGCGGAGGTGATCACTTCCCATCAGGTGAGCCTCCTGCCCGTTTGCCCCCTTTTTACCATAAAAAAAAAAATTAAAATATAAGACTATCCATAGAAATAAAAAAATAAAGTAATATTTCTGACAGATCTTTCGACTATTTTTGCATATAATCAAGGTATTATTAATTATCATAATATGTAAGGTACAATGTAACATCTACTTTTAAGGCAAAAAGTTTTATTCACATTATTTTGCACAAGTTTTGTGGAACAGTTGGTAGAGCCTATAACATAGAAACTATAAGTATTGGAAATAAGTACTACGATAACTGCTTTATCTTTAGAGAACTCTGTTTATTCTATTTTTTTTACGCTTTTTTATATTCTTATTTTTGTATAAAAGATGTAAAAAATGTATTTTCAGAAAGAAATACTTAGATTTAAAACATTATTGGACCTAGTAAATAGAGATTGTCATTGCTCGAGGCATTCTATAACAATCAACCCAAGGCTTAAAATAGAAATGTTATTTGATATTTATTGAGTTTCTGAAATAAACTATTTACTATATAGAAGTATAAACAGTAATAACCATTGTAACATCTAACTGGGCACGGGCGTCATTTTAATGTTAACTATAAGCCCAGCATAACGTTAGCAAAGTGCGGGGCGAACTTAACATGTTTTTGAAAACTAACGAAATATTCGTTCGCCTGAAATGGCTATCAAATAAATGATTCGCACATGAAAATACCTCAGGTGCTATTCTGGTTTGAACCCACTTCACTCGGTTTTCCAAGCGAACACGCTACCACTGGACTTCATTGCCTTAATACTAGAACATAATATGTAATATCCTCTTTAATTTAAATCATGATATCATTTTCATCATGAACTTAGATCATGTTATTGTACATGTAAAGGCGCCTCTATAGAGCAAACATGAAAGGTGCGTCTCGACAGGTGCTCGTTGCGCCCACGACGCTTTCCAATACTAAAATATTCATCTATTGTTCTGCCAATTACCGGCTTTTATTAGACCTAATGGTATTATATTGATATGGTCGTTCAGATTTTATTATAGCGGACTCGAGTTTGAATTAATAAATATTAAAAGATAAGTCAAGTTCGTTTAATGAAATGATAAATTAAATTGCCTTCGAAATTTATGAACACTTATTTTATACGATAGTTATAAAGTATTACACAAATTTTTGACATTTAAAAATAATCCATTTCTACTAGAGATCTTGGAGATATTTCTCTAAAGTAAAATGTAAAAAAGATAGGTAAATCCAGCAAAAAATCCCAAAAACATATTTTATCGAATATTATTTAAATATATCTTTACCACAGGTCACTAAAAGTTAAAAAAAAATAGGTAACTTATACAAAAATAATGCCACAAGTAGATCAAATAAAACTTTTTACAATAAATATTGCAATCTACGACTTTGTGGCTCTTAATAAAACCAGATGGACGGATTGAGAGAAAAAACTTTATAGCAGTTAAGTTATGTGGGCAATCAAACGGGATGCTTTTAACAGGTTACTTGCTTTTTCCCATATGTGATAAAAATGGAACTAACGGGTATAGTTATTTCTGGAATAGTGCCAATGAAACAGTGTTCATCATTATTCATTTATAATATGACTATTACTATTTTTATAAGCTTTTGTTTAACTTGCAATGTACTTATGTATGTATGTTTGTTTAGGTGGAATCATGCAACTTAATTTTAAAGCAAATATATAAAACATACTACATGGATTATAAAGAATAAAATTAACTTTTCCTTTAATACTTTTACATCCTTTTATAATGTAATTATTTATATATAACCTAGGAGAAAGCTTAATATAAGTTAACGATTGTTGTAGTGTAGTGTTCCGGTTTGGTCTTATAAAAAATTGGTAGGTTATACGCACGTTTTAACAGTAAATTTAACCTACCCCTGACACACCCATAACAAAAAAAAGAATTTAAATACAGTCGATTTTGAATTTATGCAAGACTAACAAATAGCTATTTATTTTTATATATATTTTAAAGTTCAAACTATTTCAATTTACATCTTATCACAACATTTAAAAAGTTATTTTTAATAGGTCTCAAACAGTAAATTGTCGTGCAAAATTAAATGTAAATGTCAGAAGTTCTCAACAAAGCGGCCGTTTAAATGTTTCTACATTTTTTATTCTCAATAGAATTGCTTGGAGGATGGAAAAAGCAAATGGAATGGAAACTGCATTCGTTGGGTCAATTGTTTAGATTTGTTACACATGGCAAAGGTTTGTTAACACCCCTTCTAAGTTCCATTCAAAGAAGATAGGTGAATATAGAAATGGGATAAAGTAGTACATATATTTATTATATTAACTAGCGGTTAGACATTCGAAAATTCTAAACACTATAGATTCGGCCTCTGTATCGAGAATAATGAATATTTCAATAAGATTTTCGAAAAATGATTTTCCAAATATCAGTAATATTTAATATACAGATTTGATTGAGTTAGAATTTAAATAAATGATTCATAGAAAAAATAAAAATGTTAAAAATAAAGTAAAAATGTTACTTGCACGTGCATTTTTATGGAAATTCCGGTATCTCTATATTCATAAATCCTGACCTACAAGGGCTGGTTTTGATGAACTTTAGTGTACTACGTACATATAACAGTAGAAGTGGAAATTTAGATTTAAATCTAGATCAAATTAGACATCTTATTAGATGTTAAATTAAATTATTATTTAAATTTATTTTTAAGTTTTCTTGAGAAAAAGAACACATAAGTTTAAATATAGAGTTTATAAGTCATAGGACCTCAATTTGTAAGGAAAATTAAAGTGCAACTATAAATAAATAGAGTTTAAACGTTCTATAATAGCCTGTCATTTCAAGTACGTTCTGAGTATTCTAATGTACCTACTCTTAGGTTAGGTACATTGCCTTTATCTCACTGGCCGTTAACCGCTTGTTCATGTGGAACACTGAAACTACAATATTCACGTATTGCAATATAGAAAATTGTAGGAAATAGGCTGTAGAATAACTTTTGTTCTCTACATATTTAAATAGTGAATAGTTGCTTTTTTATTTAAGTACAATTTACTGTTTTTACAATTTTTGCTTTATTGTTATTTGCTCTATGCTGTCTTTGCAATTTTTAGTTCCATAGTAAAATATTCATTTTAATACAAACTTCGTATGAAAAGCCAGACTAATGTTTATGAATATATGGCTTTGGCTTATATATTTATATGTGTACTATTATTATAAATGTGAAAGTTTGTGAAAATGTGTAGACGTTTGTTCTCACGTGTAAGCCGATGAAAGGATTTTGAGACAGAGATTGTATTATCTTCAAACTTTGTATTGCTCCTGGTACTTCTCTGGTGGCAAAGTTAATCCCACTGCTGTTGAGGTCTGCTTTTTTCCCTTTCCCGAGGACCTACGTTGGGGCGTGGTAGTTGAGTGTATAAGCGATCGTGAGACGCCCCATTAAGACAGGGGAAGTTTTGTTGGGTTTAAGTGGGTATTACTGGCTTATTTAGTTAGTAGGCCTGAAAGAACCACCTACCAGTGGTAAATGTATATGCATTTCCGAAAATTAAAAAAAAATATAATATGAAAATAAAAGCTGCTATCAAAAACTTATATAAATTCATTTTGAGGAAAGTTCGTTTTATTAAACAAAGAAAATACTTCATTAAAGCTTCTTTCTTAGACTACTTAAGCTCATGTAAAATGTACAAAGTATTAAAAGTTTTATACGCCATTTCGAGTGTCCCATTGAATGCAGTCCAAGTTAAAATTTCCAGTTCCGTCTAAACGTTGCATGAAAGAAAACTTTTGCCATCATTAAGTGTAAATTAGATAAGTGCTAAGAAAATGACTTTTCTTTTACACTATTGTGTCTTAAGATTCCACTCACATTATATGATCGTGCTTAGAGTAGTTATTTTATATATTTGAATAAAATTTCTTTCAATAACAATAACAGTTTGAGTTTCAATCTAACTTTTGTAATTGTACACGTTGCTGGGTATTTTTTAGTTGCTTAAAGCTGTCATCAGCATTTACTTGAATGTCAGTACTACAGTGCATTTAGTTTAACTTTTAACTATAACGATTTCTAAATTGAATTTTAAATTGTTATTGTAGGTTTTATTCGCAATTATAGTTTCTAATAAGAAAATGTTTTTACTAGCCTGCGGTTTTGCGTGTTCCTTTATTCATTCATTCATAAGCCCTTCATTCCGAACTGCAGATTTAATTCAAACTTTACAATTGTACTTTCTATTTATAAAAGAACGAATCGCCCTCGCTTCGCTTGGGCTCTTCCCTAGATTTAGCACAGGCAAAGCCCGCGGGATCCGCTAGTTATGCATATAAACCTTTCTTTTGAATCACTCTATCTATTAAAAAAACCGCATCAAAATCCGTTGCGTAGTTTTAAAGATTTAAGCATACATAGGGATATAGGGACAGAGAAAGCGACTTTGTTTTATACTATGTAGTGATATCTCGCAATTCGGTGTGTCGTTAGGTTAGGTTGTGATGTTAGGTCTCCTCTAACATCTTCCATTGAGTTCGGTTACGAGCAACTCTTCTCCAATGATGCCGTGTACGTGCTCTTTACAATGTTCTAATATTATGTACCTACTCGCTTTTATGCTGATTAAGGATGAAAGAGGACTTCAATCAGTATTTTAACCACAATACTAAAATTAAACTGATTACAAAAAGTTCTTTTGTTTCACAACAAACAAGTAGACAAGAAAATATCACTTTATAATGCTTTCTTTCATTTTTTATTATATAAATTATTGCAAATTACGAGTCAATTTATTATATTTATAACTTTACTAGAGCTATATTTCTAGTAATTTTTGAAGCAAAGCTTTACGTAACAATTGTTTTAACTTGGCCAAGGCTAGCTGGGAGTTTGTTAACAAAAACTGCGACAACAGGTCAAAATGTCAAGAAATGTTGAGGCCAATAAGATTAGTATAAATGTTTTACCCATTTTTATTGGCAGATTTCGAAATTATTAATTATACTGATTTTGATTTAAATATTTGATTGTTATTTCTTGATTTTCTTTTTCGTAAAATGTTTTTAAATTGTTTAATATATTTTACTTATAATCAAATATATTTTGAGAATATATTACAGGGTCTACGTTAAAGCTTATTTAAAAGCTAATCTCTTCAGGATATATAAAAGCACTTTTAACATACATACATAAGAAAGTGGTAGCTGGATAACATAGTGATGCGGGTTCAAATCCGGGTCTCACACGTCTGATAATTTCATGTGCGAATCTTTTCTATCATAATTACCACTTGTCTTACGGTGAAGGCAAACATCGTACTTCGAAATACATGTGAAGGCCGCCTACCCGCACTAGACTAACGGGGTGGACTATGGCCTCTTGTATAAAAGGGCTATAAACATACATATACATATGTATATACATAAAATAAGTTCTTAAACTAAATAATTTTGTAGCGGCTTAACTAACATATTGTATCACATTTTATATTTTTATATTAAAGGAAGTGAGGATTTGTAAAACAACTGAAAGTATTCTAGGTTAGTATATAAATAACTATGCTTACAAATGCTCTTGCGCTTTTAGCAACGGAAGCATCCCACATTTTATTGTTGCAATAAATTTTACGTCGCTATACCAGTCGAGATTGCCGGCTGGATTTTTGTACGGCATGGGTGCGTCTTATTTCGCTTTATTGGTACGTATTAGATGTTTTTATGGCTATAAATGGATCTCTGTTAATTACTAGGTAGAGGGTGTCTTTTGTTTAATGTCTTTTACTCAGATGAGTTTTCCATTTATGGGGTCAGAAATGTTTGTTATAAATAGAAATGTAATCAGCCCTTTTTATAGTCCCATAGCTGGGCACGGACTGGTTCTTTTCAATACGAGGGGGATCAGGCCATAGTCCACCGCGCTGGCCTAGTGCGTGTTGGGGGACTTCACATGTCTTTTGAAAACTTGCTAGGTTATATCGGACATGCAGGTTTCCTCATGATGTTTTCCTTCACCGCAAGATAAGTGCTCATCATGCTAGAAATGATTCGCCCATGAAAATATTAGGGGTGCGAGACCCGGATTGAACCCACGTCACTCGGTTATCCAAGCGAGCGCGTTACCATTGGGCTAACACTGTCTATAGCTATAGATATTTTTTTCTTAGTTACAATTAGTTTATGTAACGAGTGGTGGTAAAAATATATATGAATAAAGCTTACCGTTCTATACTAATAAAGAAACTATTCAATTTTTCTTACTGATAATGCTAAAGTTCGCCATTAGCTACTAAAGAAAAGGAAATCGGTTGATAATAATAATTAACAGAAGAAAAAGTTTCGTCTCTTTTAATAAGCCCTTTTAATGTCCTATACCTGCGCACGTGCCTGAACCCCCAGGGCCCAGCCAGAAGTAGTCGATTGCGGGTTAATTGATTTCACATGCTTTTCGAAATTTAGTTAGATTTTATCGGACATGTAGGTTTCCTCACCGTGTTTTACTCATAGTAAAGTTAGTTAATTATCGTTGGTACCTACATGTAAATATAGAGGTGTGAGGCCTGGGTTTGAATCCGCTTTACTCTGTTTTTCCGACGACCGACAATCGTACTTTGCTCGTAGAATTTTAAACTTTTTTTTGTTGTTTATTTTACAACATATTGTATTAATTATTCATTAGGTTAATTTTTTATTTATATTATTTTTCATTATTTGTCCTTTGATATTTTAAACCATGTACAAAAATACTTTTTTTACAAAATATCTGATCAAAATTATTTTTTGATTAATATAGCCGTGGGACATTAAAAAGGATTGAATACAAATATAGCTAGAAAATTGAAGTTCTTACAATTACTATTCTATATCTATACAGATAATAATTATATTAATATTTAATATAATAAAACGATTCTTAATATATTGTAAAGCGACTACCATTCTTGTTTTAGACAATTCCAAAAGTCTTCCTACTGCAAATGACGGTCTATTGTATTATCTTCGAGTCTTATCAGTTATCTACCTTACGTGCAGTTTCTCTTCGTTCCGATTGTGACTATCACTTCATCTACGTCGCAGTATTTTCTCGAAACGTTTTTCGTGATCTTTTTAAGTTTTCTACTGATTAACAATGACGTACGATTACTTTAACTATTGCCAAGTCACGAACAACTCTTTAATGAGTCAAAGTTGAAGCAAGGAAAACAAATTGTAGCATTTGAATTTAACATAAGAAACGGTTTTTAGTATTACAATAAAGAAAACTATTATTTAAAAGTATTAGCTAACGTTTACATTCATAAAGAAATTGATTTATTTATAAAATATTTCAATATTATTCAAAAATGATAATACCACTTATGTATGATTTATATAACTTATATGGTGATAGTAAAAAAGTCATAATTTGATGTTTTTGGATTTATTACTAGCGACTCATGTCACTGCATCCCTATTTATGTTTAACTTTTTTTGAACGGAACCACAATTCTTTTTTTTAAATACCCTATGTTACTTATAACATAAACTACCTGCCAATGAAAGTCCCGTCAAATTTAGAGAGATTAGTGGACAAACAGACAGATATACAAAAATGATAAAATTTTTATGTTTCTTATAAGTATCGTATACAAATGCGTTTACTAAAAAGTTGTTACGTTGTTTGTGAGTTTGTTGTTAAGTTTTTGTTATAAATAGACACTTCAATTTTATTAATATATAAATTTTCAACCTCTAAAATGTGATTTTAGTCTTGAAGCGTAGCTTGAAGTGGAAAACTTTACGTACCCTTGATTTTAGTCTCTATGACATCATAAGTATCCGTCAACAATTTTTTTTACAAAAACGACCATTGTATGACTGTATGTATTATTTATTAGTTTTTATATTTATCTTATCCCAAAATAAGTTTTTTATACAATATGCATTTTCAGAATATTTATACGTAAAAGCTTTTTAGTAAAAAGTGTGACGAAAATATAAGTTAAGCGATTTATGGAAGCATTATTCTAATTTTATGAAACCGCCCGCGTAAAACTAATGAAGAGACGTATTTGAAATTCAAATTCGCTGAGAAATTTAAAGCAGGCCAAAATAAGTGTATCTTGTACATTATTCTGTACCAATTACTCTTATCTTGTTATTAAATAAACTCCTACACAATATACATATGTAAGTATAGGATCGTTTAAATGGTATTATTCATATTCAGCAGTCGTATACAATATTTTTTATTAACTTGTGATGTACAAAGCCTCGGGAAAATAACAATTGACTGTCTGTTCGCATATTACGAACGTTTAATTTGATTTCTCATAAATGTAATTCAAAAAAATATTATTATATGTATATTTGACAAGAATAAATAATTTTTACGATACGTTTGGCTCAGTTTGTAGTGTAGTAATTGCTGTGCGCGGTCGCGGGTTCGACTCAAATGTGTTATCAATAGAAACGTTTCTAAAGTCAATCTGTCATGGGGACGGAATATCCGTGTTTGATCTATCTCCCATATACCTCAGGGATTTTTAGGTGATCAATGCTCTTACTGACTACTCATATAACTTGGTTCAGTATTAAATTGCATGTTTAACAATAAGAAAATTAGACTACTATTACAGATACAAATACATTATATTGCATTTATATTATAAATCCTCTAATTTTCTTATATTGAAACCTAATATTTCATGACACTTATGTCTGAGTACATGTCAGGGCTAGTGATGATTACCGCCTTATGGGACATATCGAGTAATTTCTATTACACTTTACACCGTAAACGATTATTATAAACGGAATGGTGTGTGGTGTCAAATTTTGAGATAAGCGTCTTATGTTTGCGGACGTTTAAACTTATACTGTTGGATGGCAATTTTAGCTCAATCCCGCCGTTTTCTTTCCATCGTTTAATTTTGAAGGATCATTCACTAGTCGTAGAGCGACGTAAGGTAACCTAAAAATTATTAAAATCGAATCAATAAATCCAGTTATTAGGGTCTTAAAACCAACAAACTCTTTGACTTTATATATTAGTATCGATTTATAAAGAAAGAAAAGGTAGAAGACAGACGGAACTTAATGTAAATATACACGTTTTTTCAACCATATTTGCAATTAATTATCCCACCAAAAACATTTTCATGTAAAATGTTGCCAAGACGAGCCCATATGACTCGCACTGTCAAAAAGTTATCAGATCTCATGTAGAGCCAAGCTTCTAACACTACACGCCCTAACTCTACAAGGCCTAACTTCACAAACTCTACACCTTAGTCAAAATATGTGGCTTGGCCGTTCGTTACTTTTGTGTTATACAATAGTTCTTGTATGAATCTGACATAAAGCTTTTATACATGTATAGAGGTATTACTTATATTTTATCGCTGTCATCTTTATTAAAGCTACAAAAAAGAGAATACACACATAAATATCGAAATTGCGGTAAAAATGGAAACATTTGAAAATATTAAAGGCTTTTGTTTTATTCGTATAGTACGAATGATACTTGAAAAATAACAATCGTTTTCACAACTGAGTTTTTTTGTTCGAGTGATAGACATATCGCATAGAACAATGGAATGAAAACCACCTCAGTTGCATAAACCGCAAAAAGTGGTATTTTTGTATCATGGAAACAATTTTGTTTTTGATGCACTATTGCGCGTTGAGAGCGCAAAGTGCGGGTTATCTATAATATAATTGATAGGCTTTGTCTTATCCATATATGAATCGTTTAGGTAGTGTTTTGATGGGATATCCCATAGGAAATATAAGTAGATGATTTCGTTTTTGTTTGGAACGGATTTATTTGACTATTTTTTTATTTAAGTGATGTTTCAGTTAAATAATTATTTATTTAAAGTATGGCTTTTTACTAAATATGTGTACCTAGGTAGCACTATTCAAATTAAGTGAAACATAATTGAATGCTTCTAAAAAATCAAAAAATCCATATCTGTGCTGTATAACGTTGAGGAAATTTTTCAATTGGACCATAATCTTAACAAATTAACTTTAGAATGGGCTCCCATATAAAATGTTGTGTTTAAACTATTAAGGAGTTGCTCTTTCTAGAGCCAATACTAGATGGAGAACCAGGTCATCATTATTCAAAAAATCATTGTCATTTTTGGTTCTGTTACAAAAAAAAAATTTTGCAGAATAAAAGCAAGTGTTTGTAATGCAGCTTGTAAGATTTGACCTAAATAAACAAACAAACAAACATTTCAAGTAAAGATTTAAAGCCTTGTAAAAATTATCATAAGCTTTACATGAAAACAAATAATTTTGCTTTCTTTGTAAAATAATTTATATTGCATTTAAAAATCCATACACGGAGAGAGACCGAAGAGAGGTCGAAGGTAATTAACATAAAAGATTAATATTTCATATCACGTATCAAGCCTTCAGTCTTAATTTAATGAACTGGGGCAATATGTGCTTTAATTATTTAAAGCTCTTCTGTTTAAGCCAATATACTTTTTTTCCTTTATTTATATGCAGGGACATTTACTTGCAGCGCCATTTAGTTTCATGTTAAGCTACGGGGCTTTTGTTATGGATTTCAGATAGTTGATACAATTACATAGGTAACTTTAAAAATATACATTTTACAAATATAAACCCTTCAGTGGAGTACAAAAATTTGTGATCAGACAAATAAATGCCTCCAGCGGAACTCAAACCCGCGACCGTTGGCAAGTTACGTCTCACTACAAACTGAGCCAAACTAGACGTAAAAAGCAGGATTTTGATATAGTATTATTAAAAGTTGTGGGTAATATTTAATGCATTGGTCAGATCGTGAGTGAAGTATTTCAAATAAAACGGGCAACGGTTAATGGTGTGGTTTGGTTATAATAATTATCATATATTTATTAAATGTTTTTGATGCTATATATTCTGAATATCGTATTTTAATAACAATTTACTCTTTGTTAGTAATTTATTTGTTCCTGGTATAAGTATGAAAATGAGTATTATAAATTAAAAGTCAATAAATTTCTTCTTCTTTATAATGTTTCTTCTTAAAGTGTGAGCAGTATGAGCTGTATCGTATGAAGCCCAAAATTTCCATCAGACATGCAGGTCTTCACGATGTTTTTCTTTGCCTTAAGACAAGATTTTATATTGTTAGAAAACGATGATGTGAATATCGGAGGTGCGAGAATCGGGATTTGAACCCGCTTCACCCGTTTTGTGAACGAGTATAATTACCACTTGGCTGCTGACTACTGAGTTACCACTGCCTAAAATTTCAAGGATTGTACAATGTGACAAATAATAATCGAAGTGATGTTGTATATAAAGACACTTGTTAGACCAGAAAGTAAATTAATCTGAATAAATGAAGTAGTTTCCATGTAATTTCGTTTAACTTTGCCACCAAAACCACAGTATAATCTAAAATGTAAGTTATCATAGACATATTTCGAATAGTAAAAATATTTTGAATGCATTTTTACACATTTTAGATGTTTATGGCCTAAAAGCTGTCTGACATAGTGTGATAAAAATACACAAATAAACAACAAAGTATGATTCATCGCTTAAAATAATAGTAAATAATAATATTATGAAATATTCCATTTATAACTAAAAGCGTTTTTGTTTTAAAAAAAATCTGTGTTTCATGTACCTATTCAAAGTATCTCGTCTGCTTGATTTTAAAACTAACCAAACAATGATTACTAACGTTTTCACAGTGGGTATTTTCCTCTCGTCTACAATACATATACAGGGTGGTGACGCTTGATCAACGTTCCTTCAAACCACATATAGTATAAAAAATTACGAGTTGAATACAAAAAAAACTAATTGAAAATATTCAAAATTGAAGCCACAGGAATTTTTTTTCGTTTTAAAATTTAAAACCATCATAATATGTACGCGCAAGCGAAGTTCGCTAAGGTCATGCACCCCTAGACGGCGAAATACTGTGCGACGTTGCCGCTCCGAATACATTTAAAGAAATAAATTAATCATGGCGCGAAACGCGAAACTCAATAATCATGTAATTTAGTGTAATGTTGATCATAGTAAGAACATTATAAATTACTATAGTTAGTTAAAATGCTTAGGTTTATCAGAAAAATACCTGTATAATTTATTTACAAAAAAAACACTTAATAAATTATTTTCAATTTTGTCTTTCGCAGAGAAATAAAAGTAACTTTTTTTGTGACTAGTTAATAACTAATTATTATAAACATCACATCATTAAATTATTTTAAAAGCTCCATTACTTTCGATATAAGAATAATTACAAATTATTTAAATAACATATTTACCTCAAACTACCAACACATTTTTTATAACCACTTTTGTGTGACAATATTACCTACTAACCTAATGTGAACCGTATTGCTAGGCACTGCAGCAAATTTATTTTCTTAAAGTACAAAATTATTGATTGTCATAATAACAATAGAATGGACTAGAAGTAGGTACATAAATTACTATCGTAACATCATCAAAATCAAAATTAAAGCTTAGTACCTACTTGCTACGCATTAGGAGGTAAGTATAATGATGTATAAGACCGGCGTACCTTGGTAATTAATGACAATTTTATTGTATTTTTTACATTTATAATAAAGCAATTTCAAAATATACTGACCACTTTTAATAGGCCAATTAGGTACCTACATGTTATTAATTGACACAAAATAATTTCCTTAAAACTTAAGGAGACATTTACTTCAGATACCTACCATAATATGCGTAATACCACGACGATGATCATATTAGTCAGTATTTAATAACTTCTACTTACTTAATTTTTTTTTTAATATGAAAAGGCATATTATGTAAGTGAATTTAAAAATAGGTACATCTACGCTTGAGTCCTACCACAGAGCAGGTGAATTTGTCAATTCCGTGAGTCCTACCTACTCATTTAAGAACACCAGGTTTTTGCGACGTAAGCAGACTAAAACAATAGATTTGTATCAGGTCCGGGTTGTGAACAGTTGCAGAACTAGTCTTCTAGACTTCTACAACCAATCAGTGACTGAAAAAACAGCATTAGGTACGCGCGATAGGTAGGTAATTCGTACTCCTAGTCATTAATAAAAGCAACTTGTCATTACGACATTAAACTTAACTAAACCAAAATCAAAATAACTTAAAAGCAAAACAAACACAAACGGCCTTTGTCAATCCAATGCCGACATTAGGCCTAGGATGCGGCCGCGGATTTTGAAGAAGTATTGAATAATTCGTTTTAATACTTATTAAAAGTTTAAAACTACCTAAATTTTAGATGAACATAAAACTCTTAGTAAATCGATTATTTGTTTATAGTTAATACTTAACATTAATTAAACTAAATTAACAGCAAAAATAAATTAGAAACATGTAATCCAACCGGGATTCGAACCCACGACCTCTATTGGCTCTGTGGGCCAATAAGCCTATAAGGGCGGCAATTTTTTCTGCGTCGTGCTTTACAAACACGGTTTTAAACAAGCTACTCTTTCAATTTTCAAAAAAACTATTTAGGTACCTATATTCTGAAATTTATTTATTAAAATGCCTATAAACTTTTCTATTTGAATTATCATTTTACGAGAGACAAGAAAATATGCGTGCAAGAAAGAAGTTAAAGGTTCTGTTAGTGATATCAATACTTAACAATAATTTAAATAAATTAACAGCAAAATTAAAAAAAGAAAATGTAATTGAAACGGGATTCGAACCCGTGACCTTACGAGGTCAATAAGTCCATGAGGGTTTCCAAATCAGACTCGCAGTGAACAGTTTTCAACTTTATGTACTACTAGCTAGGTAACCACTTTTGGATAAATTTTATAGAAATTTTGAATGTCTTATTTATTAATATCTAACCAAAAGCCCAAAAAATAAGTGTCAAGCTTCTAGCTTTAAAAATGACGTAATTTTCATACAAACTCTCATTCCCTATTTCGTGCTTTTCAACCCCTTACAGCCCTTTTTTCGCCTTGAAAAGTAGCCTATGTCCTTTCTCAGGCTCTAGACTATCTGTGTATCAAACATTGAAATTGGTTCAGTAGTTAAGCGTTAAAGCGCGACAGACAGACGGACAGGCAGAGTTAGTTCCGCATTTATAATATTATTAAGTAAAGAAGTAAGGATAACAGTAATTTTGTAAATTTATATTAAAAACGTATATTAGATTCCATTGTCGAAGACTTTCATACGATAGGTTTAAATAAGTACTCTTCCTACATTATCTGTCGAACTCAGTTTGAATCAGTAAAGGAACAAAACACGATGAAAGCGCATCTAGAAACGTACACGTATTCGCTCTATAAATTTTTACAAGGGCATTAGCTCTGCGAATTTGCGGCCTGAGAAACGTTCTACTGTAAACGCTTAAATAGCATGCATTTACCTGACACTACCTAAATGACTATTGCATTTGCTTAGACATTACCTTAATCGAATCGCTTCGTCAGTGACTGAGTTCATCGAATTATACATTTAATACTATGAAGTTACTATCTGTTTGATTATCGCCAAATTATTTGATAATCACTGTTTATTTTTTTACCATTTATTCGTTCGGATCAAGGGATTGATACGTTCTAACAGTTAGTATAGATTTCCCAAAACATAATGTTTAATGTACAGGTTCGAATAAGTTAGAATGTTATTATACATATATAAGTATAATCAGAATATTATTATTACTATTATGTATGTAAGACTTA
Source organism: Boloria selene (assembly GCA_905231865.2). Taxonomy (NCBI): domain Eukaryota; kingdom Metazoa; phylum Arthropoda; class Insecta; order Lepidoptera; family Nymphalidae; genus Boloria; species Boloria selene. Next base: position 4,095,474 of record HG993145.1, read on the forward strand.
GGTCTATCTCTTTTAATAAGTTTATATTAGCCTTTTAATAAGTTTATTATAGTCATATAAGTTTATATTAGCCCTGGATCAGTCTGTATATAGCAAAACTCGGGTTCGTTCCAAGATTTAGCGCGAGCGTAGCCGCGGGTTCCGCTAGTATATCTTTATAAATTATAACCTATGGGATATTCTGATGTGTAAGCTATATTATTATAAGGTTTCAGCAAAATCCATTCTATAGGTTCCGTATCGAGTTCCTTCCTAGATTTAGCATGAGCGTAGCCGCGGGTTCCGCTAGTTTATCTTTATAAGTTATAACCTATGTGATATTCTGATGTGTTAGCTATATTATTATAAGGTTTCAGCAAAATCCATTCAGTAGGTTTTGCGTGACAGAGTAACTAACATACATACATACATTTTTACAAACTTTCGCGTTTACAATAATATTAGTAGGATTAATCCAAAATTCTATATAATAATGATCTAAAGACTATAATTTACTTCCACAGCGAAAAATATCATGAACTAACTTGCTTCTATTTATGATACTGATAACATTTCTAATTAATTAAAAAAAATGTTGTATTCAATGGCTTAAGAACGCATAAAAGACAAACAAAATAATATTTGTTTTTATTTATATAAATATACGCATAGAGAACTAGTGATCCTATCATTTTCGAAATGTATAATAATTTTTATGTGGGCCTATCCTTACTAATGTCGGTTGTCTTCAGCGCGTTAGATAATGTCGTAGGAACATACCCTTGTAATATATTCGTAGTCCTATCTAGAAACATCAAAGTCCCGTGATCGGTGATTCGCCATTTGTTACAAATGGACGTATTTTCTTTATTTTGTGAGACGGTGCTTAAAAGTTTTCAGAATATTTGTAGCAGAAACGATTCGGCAGTTAGTGTTAACTTAAATATTTATGTATTTAAGAAATTGTTGTACTTTTTAAAATTCATTTTCGCAATGTGTGGTTGAAACATTTTTATGTATCAGTAGCATTCGACGATAAGTTGTCTCAGTTTGTTATGACCCTACTTGCTACGCAATTCGTGGGTTCGAATAGCGTTGTGAGTATTAGTGCGATGAGCATGAATGAACTTGTACTTTAGTATGTAATTATATTTGTATCTAGCGATTTACCCTCGCTTCGCTCGAGTTCGTCCCTAGGGTTAGAGTCAACGAAGCCACGGGTTCTGTTAGTAAATATAAATAAATTTTCTACCTCCTCCTTTTTTGAAGTCGGTTAAAAAGTATATTAGCTATATGCGAGTGAAAGTCCCGTCAATATCGGTCCAGTTATTTCAAAGATTAGCCGAAACAAACAGACAGACGGACAGAAATTAAAAAGAAATGGGTTTTGTTGCTACTATTGTATAAGCTTTCATATGCTATATTTTGTGAAATGCTGTTAATTTGAAATTAAAAACAGACACTCCAATTTTATTTATATGTATAGATGTATAGATATGTTTTTATTTTAATTTCCATGTGTAGTATATCAACTATCTGGTACCTACCCATAAATCAAGTCTTGTAGCTTACCATGGAAAGAGACGATGGTGTGTTAATGTCACAGCATATTTAATTTTATTTTTTCTAATTAATAATGCACAAAAAGCATCGAAAGGATTTCAATTAAGTAAAATATCCTGTTATGCCATATCTTCGTATATAAAATAAAGGATAAAGACTATTTCCAAGCTACATATCTTCATTACGCAAAATCATTCCGTAAGTCCATGAGTAAACAAAAGACAGAAAGCCGGAAGAGGTGAGCTATCTCGTGAATCAATATAAATGTGCAAGTTGTAAGCTTAAAATCTGTTCTTCACTATGTGAAGATAAAGTTTGTAATCTCACTTCTCGGATGCGATAGTACCATATTAGTAACAGGATCACGTCTTAGATAAACTAAGCTGTATTGCCTGAAACGATGCTAATGAAAAATTATCTTAGATTGAACGTAAGTGAGGGCTTTATAATATACTTTAAAGCTAGAGTTCCTGTTCAAGAAACCAAAAACACAGTAAATTATGAAGTATTATTATTTTCAATCATTTATTTTAATACTTATAGTATGTATAGTATAACTATGACAAGGTTTATAAAATCAATTAATTTATAAACTAATTGCTAATAATAAAAAAAACTATGACTTACAAAAAAAACTAAGACTTACTTAGGTATAATTCGCGTCATGTAAAAAGAACGCTGGCTGTCAAGTTGCGCAGAGGCGATTTATCGGCCAATTTGGTGGTAAGACGCGGGGTGCGGGGGGGCGAGGCACGCGCCGCATGCTTTCCGGCTTGCTATTGGTTTGTCAGTTTAAAATACCATCGCGCACACAAAAGTTATTAATTACGAAATGATTTTATATAGAAAATAGTGAAAAAATATTTTTGACGTATATTGTTTTATAAAGAAAGAGTCTGATAATAATGCAGTTAAATAATTAAAAAAATATATTATTAAATGAATTAATCAAATTTTTTGTAAGTAGATTAAACATTATACACTGAATATATTTCATTAATTATTAATAGAATTTTATTTAATGATATTCTATCTAATATATTTTTCAATGTACCTATCAATAATCAATATACATCGTGAGCGAATGGTTAGTTCAAAAATAAAAGAATAGGAATTTCGTATGCGAATGTACCGATGCGCAAACACACCCCGCACCACTTTCTTCCAGCGTTCTTTTTACGTGACGCGAACTGTAACTACTTATTGTTTTTTTTATTTTTATTTACTTATACGCTTAAAGTATATCATACTCGTAGTTTTAACTACCTTTTCCATATGAAAACAAAAACCATCTTTGCCGAATTGTAAACTATTCTCACAGATTAATGTAGTTAATCTCAGATTTTAAAGTATCTTCATCTCTTTCTATGAATAAAATATTAAGATGCTTCTATTACAACTTGATGTTTCTATTGTAATTGGATACGTATGTCGTCAAAGGCTTTTGTTCTAAAGCCATAGATACACTTTAATACATTCTTCCCTTTGTTTGAAATACGGATGTGTCTTCTGATATGTTCTCTGTTCTGTACCTCAAACAATACATAGACTCGCTTTACACTAAAACCAGTTGAACTGGCCCTTGAAACGTATATAATAAAGCCATAGAAAGTGAAACTCTCACTAGGTGTATTGTAAAGGAAAGTATTTTAATAAAGCTTATATTATTGAATTATATAAGTTATATATTTATTTAATTTTATTATTAGTTATTTATTTGGATATATATTTAAAATAACATATATGTAACATTTATAATAATTAAATTTATAATAAAAATTGCGGTGTAAATTTTCGTATTTACGAGATTTTTGCATAGGGTTAAAATATGGACGATAAAATTAAAATTCAATATCCTAGTTTGTTATATATTCAGTTAGGTTTTTATAAGCGTTGCTGAAACGTCAACGTAATTACAAAAATAGTAGACTGAAATTGGCTACTTTTTATTTAAATACGTTTTTAATGTGATATTAATTTGTGGCGTCGTCAGTCTCCTTGACAATTCGATCGTTTTCAAGTTCGAGTTCAAAATCCTGATTCAAACCATAGTAGTAGCTTATATGGTTTTCTGTCAAGAAATACTTAAACAGTCTGGAATAAGGAAGTTAAAGTTAAATATCACCATGCCTTGGAGAGAGTTAATCTGTCCGTTAAAATGGCTTTTTGTAATTACAATTATCATTTATTAAAAACTAAAGAATTCTAATGTTAGGTTTTTCATAAAACAGATTTCACAATAATACAATATTTTAATTCAATAATATGTTTGTTTTTGTTTTATTTATATTTGAGTAGACAGTCAAAATGTTCTTTTGAAATGAACAGTAAAAATAAAATTCACCTAAATGTTTTATCAGAGATCAATGGAAGCAACTTTTACACGTCCCTTTTGCTAAAATATATTTATCTTTAAACATTTAAAGGTTTTAATCATTAGATTATAACATGGTCACGGAGAAAAGGGGTTTTACACGCAAATTACACGGCGTAAAGAAATCAAATCGAGCTCTAAAATCGCTTGGGGCATTATTGCCTTCTGTTCTCACCCAAAAGGCGATATCTCTTTTTTCATGATTTCATATTCAATTAAAACCTTCTTCGTATTTTTAACCATTTCACAAAAAAATACAATACTAATTTTCTTTTATAATATATATTGTGGACCTATTTAACACTTATTCTCACTCGAGGGGGTGCCCCTAGTGCCTGGATATTTTATTTAGAGGACAAACTGTATTTAGTTTCATACAAAACAAAAAAAAGAAAATCTATAGCAATAAAAGATAAGATGATAAAACGTGAAAGAGTAATAAACACACATAAAATATAACATAATAAAATTAAACTTGCATAACATACTATATGTTCAATTTCGAAAACTAATCAAAAAAAATCTAAAAAATATTACTTATCATGTTTTGGTACTGGATGTAGATATTGTAATCAGGACAAAGAGCGGTCCCGACGGTATCGACAATTGTATTCCGATAATCCTTACCAGTGTTCACCTTTAAATTTAAATTACATACGCCTTTACCACACACATTTTTGGCATACAGGGGACTGATTGGTCGAATTATTCCCATGTTAAATCTGATAGAACATTTTCTGTGTCAAGATGAAATTGGAATTTGGTTAAAAATTCAAATAATAAAATTTCGACTGAGTTATACCAGCCGTAGTCATGGACAGACGGACTCTACGGACGGAATCTAAAATTAATAATATGAGATTATTAATATATTAATACTTTATTATTATATTTTATATGTTTTATAATTTTTAAATTAATAACTTGTTTAATCTTTTAAAAATGATTTATGCTATTCATTATTTAATTGCACGCAATGAAAATAATAATAATACGATTTTTCACTGCTGCATATATTTTAATTGTATTCTAGAATAAGTAGGTACCTATGTGGGAGATGATTTTTTCTTAAACTTAACTAGCTAAAGAAATTTATCTATAAATTTACTATAACAACTTAAATTAAAAATTTAAATTTTAAAATATACGATTTTAAAATATATATCCCTAGGACTCTAGCTATATGTAATTGAAAACGTACATAGTTATAAATTTGTTAAATAAATTTTCTGCCAAACTTCAATATGTTCATTAAGATAGGAATGGAGTTCGTCAAGTGACTCTTAAAGCAATATTTCATTTTAATTATTATTCAATGCAATATGTACTTTCATCCTTCGAGTTTCGTTAGTGAATTTTGAATACAAGAAATGTCATCAAAACAAAAAAAAATACTAAGAAATATCATGAGAAAAAAATACAAATATAAAATACTATATGTATTTATATCATATTTGATAAGTATATATTCACGCTGGTATACTTAAAAAATAGTTCATTGTTTTCGATACTGTATCAAAATTTTTGTTTCTGTCTGTCTTTGACAGCACCACGAAAAACAATATGACAGATTCCGATGTTTAGTATGATGATAGCTGGATATCCGAGTCAACATATAGGAAACTTATTACTGCGAGAAAATATTTCATGTCTGAGAAATGTATATATATATATATATATATACTAACCGTTAAATATACGTAATAATTTTTGATGTACCCAATAGTGTTAGTTAAACTTAAGTAATTGTTAATTTCTCATAAAAGTGATTTAATTTTGTAAATTTTAACTAATTTTGTAATATTCTTCTTGAGAAATAAATGATCTTAAACCTGAATGTAATGTAGTGAGAAAAATTCAATATTTTAACCAAAAGATGCTTTAAATGTCCTTACAACACTATATTTATATTGTTACAATATCATAATATGTAATATATCAATAATAACTTGATACCATTTCTAAAATTTTCATCGGTTATATAATTTCGAGTTGATAGTTCATAAGATACCAATATATTGGAATCGAGTAATATTAAACGAAAAAATAATACGTACGCTTCCGCATTTGTTCCAAGCTAGTAGAAAATAAATAGAAAAATGAAATCGTACGATTCTTAAAATAATATTTATTAAGTATACAATCATTTGTGGTCTTATTGCTTTAATAACAGTATTTTCTTTCATGTTTATGAATACACTTGATGATATTATATGTATGTATATTGAAAAAATACGTATTTGTAGATATATACACATTGTATTAGTACTACTTTGCTACGCTGGGGGCATTCATTTGTTGAGCGAGAGTGTTTGTACTACAGTCATGGGTATTGATATTTATAATATGTATGTATTTAAAACTTATATTATGTGTAGCAAATCAACTATCATTCGTAACACAAACCTCGTAGCTTACCACGGAGCTAAATGGCGCTGTTGTAATAATGTCCCAACATATTTATATGTTATAATGTCCCAGCATATTTATTTTATTTATTTATTTATCTACTTAAACCTACACACCTTTATACACCTACTTCTTGAAGCGTCACTGAGAGATAAATCAATATATTGGATAATTAATGAGTGTGAAAGTCTAATTTATTAATATATATTTATTATTATATTATACTATTTATTTTATTATTAAAAGTGCTTATTTTTTACAAATAAGTTTTCACTTTTTGAGCCTTTGTTATTCTAACAGGGAAAGTTTCAGAATGATTCTCGAAGTTACCTAGAAAAAAATATACAACTAGTTTACATCTAGACTAAATAATTTGGTAATAATATGGATTTATAAAACAAATAACGTGTCTAAATTAAATAGTTATAAGTTATTATCGATATGTATAGGTACCATTAATTTAAATATCTGTTTTTAAACCTAATGCTTTTTTTACTTATTTTGTTTTTGTTTGTTTCAGGTAAATATCGCATATTTTTCAAATGGAATTATTGTATCTCAACATGGTAGGGTACGAGTGTAGCTTGCGCAACAAATGTCCTTCTAATATTTCTTTGGCTTCAAATCTATTAGATACATCCAGTGAAAACGTACTTAGTCACCGTAATTTAAATTTCATGTAAGTAGAAGTCTGTCTTCAACCCTTTTTAGCGTCCCACTGCTGGGCACGGGCCTCCCTCAGTACGAGGGGGATAAGGCCATAGTCCAACGCGCTCGCCTAGTGCGTGTTCGCGGACTTCACATGCCTTTCAAAAGCTTACAAGGCTTTATCAGATATGCAGGCTTTCTCACGACGTTTTTCTTCACCGTAAGACATGTAGTAATCATGATAGAAATTATTCGCACATGAAAATATTTCTTTCAAAAATCTTTTCAAGCGAGCGCGTTACCGCTGGGCTACCACTGCCTTGGTACACGTAGAAGTATAATTAATTACCGTTTATATTTCAATATTTTTTTAATGTTTCATTTTTTAAATTTTATCATCTTTTCTAACAAAAAACTATTAATTGAAAAATATGTGTTTTTGTTTTGTTTAAATATTCAAAAGTGGCGCCACCTTTAATTGATATTTATTATATGCAACTTTTATTGGCAGCTTTCGTAACATCTCTTAATTAGATTAGAATCTCAAATATATTTTGCAAATGTCCAACCGTAACTAAACGTAAACAAACGTAAATAAAACGAATAATTGAAATGGCGTTCATCTCAGAGAACAATTCGATAGGTAATAGTAGAAATCGGGAAATTAATCGGCTACGGATTGAATGACCGGAAATCATTATTCATAATGTTGTCATCGAAATAGATTTATGGTACTGGTCTATGAATATTCTGTGGAATCTGATTATACGTTAAACATTTTTTTATTATAATAATTTGTTATGTTCGATGAAAGTGCCTATTTATAAGATTTTGATGTAATTTATTTACTTATGTAAGTACATATGTAGTTTAATTGTAATGAGATTAGAGTTATAATTTTTAATGAATACAATTATAAACAGTGACCGAAAAATACAACTAAAGTTGTTTCTATATATTTTATGAGTTTTATTTATTATTAAATTAAATAAATAAATAAAATATGTTTAATATCGGAGAATAGATATAGCGTAACACATACACATCATTCTTGAATTGAACCATCCTCATTTTTAAACAATTTATTGTAACGAGCACGAATTTACCATTATGTTTAATATTTTGACGACACGTTTGTCGCAGGTTGTAGTGACTTAACTTTCTTGCGCCGGCGGTCGCGGGTTTAAGTCCCGCTGGAGGCATTCATTTGTTAAACTCAGATGTTTGTACTCCAGTCATGGATGTTTATATTTATAATATGGTATATATTTAAACTTATATATGTAATATATCAACTATCTGATATCTGTAACACAAGCTTCCTTCGTAGCTTACCACGGAATTAGATGGCGCTGTGTGTAATAATGTCCCAACATATTTATTAAGTACTTATTATCTACTCTCAGGTTGCGTTCGGGACATATTCCACTTAGAAGATTTCTGTTTTTAATTAAAAAATCAAACTCTTTAAATTGCGATTTATGCGGGGTAGAGGATGATGTACATCACTTCTTAGTTGAATGTGTACGGATCGCTGACAGGAGACAGGAGTTGATGCGCCGTTTCAACATTTGCCGAAATGATGTTGGAGTGTTTCAAAGCGCACTGTCTATACCTGACTCAGAGGTAGTCAAAATGTTATACAGATTTAAATTGAAGTAGGCAATAATTATAAGTTTCTAATAGTGCTATAAGTGTTGATATAACAGGAATTAGGAAACGATGGGACTGACATTTAGTTCTATAACTAAAAAGTCCCTTATTAGAAAAAAAATATATCACTATTTTAATCCTATTAAATATATTATACTCTGCTTAGTCGCTTAGAATATAAGTTACGAGTATGTGAAACATGCATATGTAACGTCTGTGTCTCAGAGCTGGTCCACGTATACACTCCGATATCATAACTCATGCATACACGAAAGTCATATTTTATTTAAGTTTTAAAAGCTTTTGAAAATTTTAGACTGCGTTAACATTCAGGTTATTTATTCGAGCTTCCATATCGATACACACTTCGAACGAGGTTATAAAATATATTTATATAGAAACCAATCTCTTATAACGTCGCTTTATTAACCATAAATATCTATATAGCCAAAGGAGTTGATATAAAAAAAAGTATTCGATATATATATATAAGTCTATTTTATGGAATAAATGGAATAGTATCGAGAGATACAGTTTCAAAAATGTGTCATACGAATAAAAAATCCACTCAAAAGTTACGACTTCGCGAACATAAAAATAGACCGATTTTACACATCGGAAGGGCCGCGATTTATATGGAATCATAAAAAATCGATCAATAAATTTTTTAACATTTGGCAACGGATTTGTAGGGTCGTCTTCGAAATAAATACAGTTCAAATGACGTTGTAACTTATTGAAATAAATTTGATGTAATGTACATATCGTAGATATTTTTTGGACACAAGTTGGACAGAGAGTTGGAGTAAAGCTATAATGGGGGTTCCTTTTTCCTTTTGCCAGAACTAACGGATTTGTGTCTAATCTTTATTTGATTCATATAAATAAATTTTTCTCCTAATTAAATTAAATAGGCCTTTTCTAGAATGCCTAATTTCGTAGTCTCTATTTAGAATTGGTATAATTTATATAATCGTACAAGCAATACTGTCTTATAATATAGTATGGAAAACATTTTCAATTTTCACTGTAGCATTTTAAAATTATTTTATGTTTAGCAGAAACAGCTAATTAATTTGTAGAATTTCTTAGTTTTTGTAACTTTTAATGAATCAGCTATAGGCGCTTTGGTAGTAGAACCGATACATGTTATTACGGCAAATAATATCATGACGGATATAGACTGTCAAGCGATCGTGTCTGTTCTACAAGTGAGATCACTATAAATCTAATATAGCATAGTAGGTACTCCTGAATCTAGCAGGCAGTTTTTTCTACACAAATACATTTTGTAATATGTATGTATTTATAAATTATATATGTGTAGTATATCAACTATCTGGTATCCGTAACCTAAGCTTCATAGCTTACCACGGACTAGATGGCGCTTGTAATAATATCCCAGCATATTTATTTTATTTATTATAAGCACGTATATCTCATAGATATAAGCGATTCATATTACTTTTTCGGTATCGCTTAAATTCAAATATAGACAATATATAAATTGACTTAGATCGGTAACAAGAATCAATTTGTATTGAAACCTTCAACGTGTATAAATTGATTGGATACACTCCTTCAAGCTAAGAAAGCCGCTCTGAATACGAATATGATACGCAGAAAAATTGCGTGGATTATTTTGTAATATAGCAAGCGTGGAAAAAATATATATAAACCCAGCTTCATTCATAGAATATTAGAAGCATTTATATCATAAATCAGCTTAAGAAGTTAAATAGATGGAGCGTGCGAAACGTTTATTTGTAGCCTGAAATGGTATTGTAAGTTCTTGCATATACTGCTACTAGCATTTCCCGCGGCTTTGCACGCGTTCTTAAGACCGAAAACCAATTTTCTTCTGAGTCGCGCAGTATTGTACCTCGTAGAACTAACGCCCGTTCTTCCCGTTTTTGCAACATTTTTCATTGATGCTCCGCTCCTATTGATCACAGCGTGATGTAATATAGCCTATAGCCTTTCTCAATAAACGGACTATCCAACACAAAAATATTTTTTCAAATCGGACCGGCAGTTTCCGAGATTAGCGCGTTCAATCAATCAAACAAACAAACAAGCTCTTTAGCTTTATAATATTAGTAGGTATAGATTTCTGCTATAATTATAGTCGTCGAGATAACGCCTGAGTTCTGCCAGTAATGAATTAAACGTGTCATCCCACAGGAGTATGAGAGTGACAGGAATAGAAGTTGCACTTATGGTCCTAAATATATGCTTCTTAAGTGTCGGTATAAATACAAATATTATATTTTAACCGCCTAAAATATTTCCTCTTGATCTAACTTTAACTGGCCTAAAAAGAATAGAACAAAAATTTTATGGAATGAAGCACCTAAATATAAAAAATGAATAGCTTTCATTTATGCATGAAACACTTTATACACTCTCCAATAAAAATTGTCAAAAATTTTGTCTTGTAATATTTAACGGAATTTTTGGTTAAAATATAATTTAAACCATTTGCTTCAATGTTGTTAATAATGAGTAGTAATGTGTATAGTATGATAATGCTTATTGAGAGTTCTCTGTTGTTCAAGAATTACTTTAATAATAAAAGCTTGTAATATATTCTGAATATTGTATATGGTAGACTAATGATTGAGATATGGCGTATACAATTTAAATTATAATTTTAAGAGTAAAACTTGATTGAAATTGATTTCAAAAGTTAACTTTTTGGTCACGGGAGAGACAAAGATATTTTTATTTAAAACTAGCGACTCACCCTTGCTTCGCTCGGGTTTGTCCCAAGATTTAGCATCAGCAAAGCCACGGGTTTCGCTAGTTAAAATAAATAAAATGTTTTGTAAAATAAATAAACTTATTTGAAGTTGGTTAAAAAGCAGCCTAAGTTACGCCTTATAACATTAGCTATCTGCGAGTGAAAGTCCCGTCAAAATCGGTCCAGTCATTTCAGAGACTAGCCGGAACAAACACACAGACAGAACAGACAGACAGATGCTAGTATCGTAATATATACTTTCACTAGCGACTCGCCCTCGCTTCGCTCGGGCTCTTCCCTAGATTTAGCATAGGCAAAGCCGCTTGATCAGTTATGCATATAAACCTTCCTCTTGAATCACTCTATCTATTAAAAAAAAACCGCATCAAAATCCGTTGCGTAGTTTTAAAGATTTAAGCATACATAGGGATATAGGGACAAAGAAACGACCTTGTTTTATACTATGTAGTGATATTCATTTAGTGAAAAGCTGATAATTTGAAATTAAAAACAGGCACTCTAATTATATTTATACTAGCGACTCGCCCTCGCTTCGCTCGGGCTCTTCCCTAGATTTAGCACAGGTAAAGCCGCGGGATCTGCTAGTTATGCATATAAACCTTCCTCTTGAATCACTCTATCTATTAAAAAAACCGCATCAAAATCCGTTGCGTAGTTTTAAAGATTTAAGCGCACATAGGGATATAGGGACAGAGAAAGCGACTTTGTTTTATACTATGTAGTGATGTATAGATGTCTAGATGTCAAAAATAAAGATACTTTAAGTAATATAATTTTTTGCATAAATACTAACCTAAAAATTCGATAGAATTGGTTTAATCTAAACAAAAATCCTATATGCGGGGCATTGGACGATGAAAGTAGAACGTATAGTCAAATCCTTATAGTTCCAGCATCACAACACCGGACGAAAATTTAAACGAAACACGAAACTTTCACGTCACGTATTTGATATTCCATTTCAGTCCGTATCACTCGAGGGTCCATTGTATTAAAGGTATGTTTGGGATTAGCAGACTAGATTTTTGCCACTGGCTTTTCTTGCCTTATCAGGGGTCGTATTAGGAAAATTGTTACGAATAACTACTGAAGTATAAAATCAAAGGGAAGTGATATAAAACAATTTTTTTTCAAGCCATGTGTGATTTGCTCTTACATCATCATATAAATAAATTAATAAATATGTTGGCACATGTTTACAAAATCGCCATCCAGTTCCGTGGTAAGATACGATGCTTGTGTTACTGATACCAGAGAGTTGATATACTACAATATAAATTTAAATACATACATATTATAAATATAACACCCATGACTCGAGTACAAACATTCGTGTTCAACAAATATATGTCCCGAGCGGGACTCGAACCCGCGACCGCTGGCGCAGAAAGTAGAGTCACTACCAACTGAGACAAACGAGTCGTCAAAGTCAATATGTAGGTACATTTATTCAATTAAAATCCTAAAATAGGGACTATTTGCCTTATAATAAATTATCTTATAATAAAACTATCTTTTCGGATTGTCGCGGATTTATTGATAAATCTGAAAAGATAGTTTCATTTATAATGTGAAGTATTCGCGTAAACCTAAGAAAGTATTATCTTATAATTATTATTTATTTTGAGGTAACATTTACTAGATTATAATGTAAAATAAAAAAAAGATAGTATATCCAATTATTTAGTTACATATAATTCTTCCTCCTTCATTCTCCTCCACTCCGCCCTTTAAATAATACGTGGAATCCTTGCATAAAACATTTCAATCAAAAGGCATAGATTGTCGGTGTTTGTTAAGCCTATTGAAATGAAAGAGAGCACTAACAGAATAACACAAGTTACACAATATAAATATATGTATTGAATACATTTAAATATGTTAAAAGAGGCATATTCGATTGTTTGTATACTAACAATTTTTATAGCTGTTTAAAAAAATGCGTAATTCATGTAAACTTCTATTTGAAGGAAGACCAATGCCCAGCAGTGGGACGTTTAAAAGGGTTTAATACTTAAATTATTTATTTAAATTGGTGCGCGAATCAAACTGGTGACTTCAGCCATTTAGAACACGCATACCATCCTCATCTCGTCTATCTAATTATGACATTATGACAGAGAAATACTAATTTTTATATTCATACGAACAATGCTGAATATAAACTTGACAGCTTTTCGAAGTACAGCTTTAATACTTTACGTACGAGCGCAAACTTTTTCCAAAACAAAACCACGCAATGAAATAGCATGAATAACACCAACATTTTCGACCATTGACAAGAATATAAGCTGATGTTGAAAGGAAAAACTAAAACAAATGGCGCTTTCCACTTTCAATAGACGAATTGAAAGGATTCGCGTTAAATCTTGTTCATATTTTTAAATCTCGTTCAGTAGGTTATATCATCTAATGAAAATGCAAGTGCCATATAAAATCATAATGGCGCGAAGTAAAAGAGCGAATAATTATTAAACACAACATTTGGACGAAATCATCAGAATTGTTCCCGAGTTAGAAGAAACAAAGTATACAAGAAATGCTCATCTATACTTGATATAAAAGTCAATTTTTTTGTTAGCGCTGATCTCAGAAACTTCTAATGCAATTTTCAAAATAATTTTGGTATTAGAGTAAACGTCATCATAATACATCTATACTAATATTATAAAGAGGAAAACTTTGTTTGTTTGTTTGTTTGTTTGTTTGTTTGTTTGTTTGTTTGTAATGAATAGGCTCAAAAACTACTGGACCGATTTCAAAAATTCTTTCACCATTCGAAAGCTACATTATCCACGAGTAACATAGGCTATATTTTATTTTGGAAAAAAATAGGGTTCCGTAAGATATTTGGGTTTTTCGGACACAAGGTGTAATCTATATCTATATTAATAATTTCATCAAGGGGTACGGTAGACTCGATCGAAACCTTACCTGATTAATAAAACTAAAAAATAAAGATTTCGAGTCGACAACATATATCCGCAAAATTCGGATTGTCGAGTATTTTGTTAAATTCTAATGATGCTGAAAGACAAATCGATTATCGAAGTCGCCATATTGGCCACTCTAGCGAAGCGATACTGACATCGGATGACACGTCAATATTGAAGCAAAGGAACTCATTCATACAGCCATAAAGATTTACCTCTGTACTAGTGTAAATAAATAAAATAAAAAATAAATAAAATAAATCCTTTCATTTCTTGCGTTTACAAAAAAATAAATATCCTATTAACAATAATTAATCACAACAATTTTAAAAGTATGTTTTAATAAAATCATCTCACATCCAGTTAAAACAAAAATATAAATTCTAATGTTATACGTATTAAAATATAAGAATTTGTAATTCATATAAAATAAAATATATAGTATAATTAAATAAAATAGAAAAGAATAAAATAATAATATGTTCTAAGTTCTAACTTATCAAATGATGCGTAATGATTTCTCATAGATGACGTTATTAATCTATATATATAAATGCGAAAAACACTCATCACGAAATCTCAAAAACTGCTGGACGTATAAAGATGAAAATTGGCAGGGAGGTACTTTATAAATAGTATAGGTGCACTAAGAACGGATTTTGCGATTGGGCCGGATTAAGGTGGTCTAAGAGCTCTCGCAAGTTTGTATGAAAGTCCTTCATCTTTTGTGCTACAGACTTTAAATTTGGCAGGGAGTTAGTTAATATTTAGTATGGGTCCGGTAAGAACGAATTTGGCGACAGGGCCGCATTAAGGAGGTCTAAGGGCTCTCACAAGTTTTTTTTTAATTTCTTCATTATTTACGTCCTAGAAACTTTAAATTTGCCAGGGAGGTAGTTTAAAGTTATTAGATGTTTGTTTAAGAAAGGATTTTGCGATTGGGCCTGATTGAGGTGGTCTAAGGGCTATGGAAAATTTGTATGAAATTCCTTCATTTTTTGTGTTACAAACTTTAAACTTGGCAGGGAGTTAGTTAATAGTTAGTGGATGCCCGCAAAGAACGAATTTTGTGACAGGGCCGGATTAAAGAGGTCTAAGGGCTCTCGCAACTTTGTATGAAAATCCTTCATTTTTTGTGCTAAAAACTTTAAATTTGATAGGGAGGTAATTAATAGTTTGTAATCGTTCGCTACGAGTATAAACATATTTTGCATCAGGGCCGTATTAAGGAGGTCTAAGGGCTCCCGCAAGTTTGTATGAAAGTCTTTAATTTTTTTGTGCTACAAACTTTTTGGCAGGAAAGTAGTTTTTGTAGTTAAGTAGAAGTCCGCTAATAACGGATTTTGCTACAAGGCCGATTTCATGAGGTCTAAGAGCTGTAGCAAGTTTCTATGTAAGTCCTTTATCTTTTGTGCTACAAACTTTATATCTGGCGGGAAGATAATGTGTGGTCAGTGAACATCTACTAAGAACGAATTTTGCGACAGGGTTGGATTAAGATGATATGAGGGCTCTCATTATTTTGTATAACAGTTATTCACTTTTTGTGTTACAAACTTTAAATTTAGCATGGAGGTAGTTAATAGTTAGTTGACATCCGCAAAGAACAAATTTTGCGACAGGTCGAATCGAGGAGGTCTTAGGGCCATAGGAAATTTGTGTGAAAGTGTTCATCTTTTGTGCTATGAACTTTAAATTTGGTACGAAGGTGGTTAATTGTTGATAAAAGTACGCTAAAAACGTTTTTTTTTTCTATAGGGCCGGATTAAGGTAGTGTAAGGGTCTCATAAGTTTTTCGAAATACCTTAATTTTTTGTGCTAAAAGTTTCAAATTTCGCATCGAGTTAGATAACTTTTACGATACTACAAATCGGACACTCCATTCAAAGGATATTACGAACTTAAAAATAATAATAATAAAATAACGCGCAGCACAGCAGGCAATGGGGAGAGGGAGGGGGAGCCAAGAGCGAGGAGAGGTAGCCGCGCCGCTCAGGAGTATATCCACGATGGGTTCTGATAATGAGAATAGCTGGAGTAATTTTTGAGAATTTTCAGGCAATCTACATATCAACCGATTGCCAGTGATCGAATAAAGATTAGTAGCGATTAAAAAAATTAACGCAGGCGAAGCCGCGGGTACTGCTAGTATTATAATATTTTAACTATCAATCATTCCATACTGACCGTCAAAACGCACTTATAAGGATGGACCCGAGCGAAGTCCAAGTGAGTCACTAGCTTAATATAAGGTTTAAAATATAATAAATTAGAAGTAAGTACTTAAAAAACTAGACTATTACAATTTATTGAGTAACTTCATTAAAATCTATTGCCAATTTTATAAGACTATAAAATTACCTTCACTTAAGTTATACGCTTCTATAGTAATTTCATTCGTAATAGATTTTTATGTTTCGAACACAAATGACTGTTTCAATACCACTTCCGAGGCTTTAATGTTCGAATGTTACAAAAAGCGGGATTTTCGCCAAAACGCTGACGCCCAGTAACACCCCTTATCTGGCTCACGGGCGTAATGCTACGGAAAATCGACCAAAAAATTAGATAGAGTCAGCAACACAGTCCGTGTACTGCTTGTATTGTACGGGTTATATGAATTATATCGATATGTTCATCGTTCACTTCGATTCTTTATATTATATTACGAATTTTATAAGTAAAAATACCTACTTGGTTGTGACTTCGTAAAGTATTTGATTTGGCTCTTAGCTTTGTCAGATAATTGGATACAATATTAATGCGACCATTTTCTTTTTATTTTGCTTGGTATTATTTTAACTGTTCATTTAATTTTAGCTTTTTTTCCTACTATAATAATTATGTTGAATATAATTATTTAATTAAATATGATTTATACTACAGTACGTACGTACGTATGTTATTTTAAAACGAGAAAGAAATATTTTTAAAGATTGTAACAGATAAATTAAAAGTAAAGGTAATTTGTGATGCTGGGAAGGACATAGAATCATATATACGTATGTATGTTCTTATAAAAATATTTCTCAATCAGATCATAGATTTTTATACTTTTTTAATTTCCCGCTTTTGGTCACGGACTCCTTTAATACAAAGTGCAGTACGCTGGATAACCGCGCGTTTGCGAATTATCAGGACACGCAGGTTCCTTATGTATATTACGTAGGTACACACATTAAAATATCAGAGGTGCGAGACTCGAAAACCAAACTCATGCTAGTTTGATTAGATTTTTAATGCAAGCGCGTTTTCTCTACGTTACTACATAGTACATACTAATAGTGAAGGCATCACTAGCTTCAAACTGCGTAAAAACAGAAGTAAAGTGGTAGTGCCATGCTTGTTACCTTCGGGTAGCAACCGAATGGGCCGGCACGCCCCGTATAGTTCATTAGTACCACTCTCTCACAGAAGACCGGCGTGAAGTGGCAGCTATGCTGTCGCGTTTCGTACGGTGAGTGAGAGTCCGGGAGGCCCACTCTCCTTCCCCCCTCCCTCTTCCCTTCATCCTCCGCCTTCGTTCCCCCCTCTATCCCACTTCCCTCCCTCCTCCATCCCTCCCTTTCCTGAAAGACCGGCAACGCATCTGCAAGCCTGGCTTGCAGATGTCCATGGGCGGAGGTGATCACTTCCCATCAGGTGAGCCTCCTGCCCGTTTGCCCCCTTTTTACCATAAAAAAAAAAAAACAACAGTTCAAGCAAATACGAGTTACTTTCCTTTTAGGCTACTTACAAAATTACGTTGATTCTCCTGAAAACATCTGCTATTAATAAGAGGACATATTACAGCAATTAAACTGACGCTTTTATAATTTTACTTATAAAAATTTACACTAATATAATTGTTAGACTATTTTCTATTAGAACAGATTCAATCAATTTCTTTGCAGGTTGTACCCAAATTACACGTGTATGACATTTGCCAAGGTAAAATTGATTTTATCGGACGAACGTTAATAACATTAGCTCGTTTGCCGTCTTCATTGTGCTGGGTAAATACGATTCATTCGATTGTAAGATATAATTTCTTTTCCATTTCCTGGAATTTATTTTATTATTAGAAGGTGAATTGGCGACGAGTTGTTTTAAGGAAATACCAGTAATTTTATGGTTTGATTTCCAGAAAAATAAAAATGGAATGATATATTGATGATAATGTATATTTTGTATGTTATAATGATGATCATTGGTTAAGAAACGTACAGCGGAACATAGAACCTCCTTTTTTCGGTTAATAATTGTAGATTAGATTGTAATTCGATTGAATTTTAAACTTAAATATCATTTCTTCTAATTTGTCACATTTATAAATGAAAATAAATGAATCTCATAGAATATATTATTAAGTAAAACAGACGTTAGTCGTTATAATACAGGTCTTAAGTTAAATCCCGCAAAAGAAGTGACTTGAAACACACTTTTTCCACTTGCGTCTTTTCTCACTCTACTTAGTACTCTTTTTTACTTATATAAGATAATTTCAAATTTTACTCGTATAAAAATGCCTCCTATTGCTTTGTCATAGAACCATAATAATAATGAGTATAATAATCCTATATTACATACATTTATACCATAGTCTTTAAATGAAAATTTAATGCGTAATTTATTTTGTTTGCATGAAAAATGTGAACATGAATAACTTTACCTGACAAATTCTAAATCAAACTTAAAGTCATATTAAATCGGATTTTTTTCTGGCAGAATTGATAAATTTTTCATTTCCAATTTCAATTAAAATCTGTTAATGTAAACTAACATTCGTACCTACTCTTACATAACTATTTTTCGTTTTCATCAGTAAATGTACGAAAATCCATGTCTATTCATACCTATCCATCAGAATGCCTCTAGAGAAGTGACCTAGGTAACCTGAGTATCGAACACGTACCTCCAGAGGCTTCCCTCTATGCGGTTTGGACAAACAAATTATATATAAGTACATTACAGATATTTAATTTATTTTGTGACGCTTAAATCTCAAGAGCAACACGATTTTTGGATTTCGAAATGAAAATGGCATATTGAATGCCATCAATTGTTTATTTAAAACAAAGAACATCAAAATTCATTATAAATACATTACATTAATGGGTATGATGATTAAATGTCTGACTGGCACTATCTATTAGTAGGCCGAGGACTTTATTTGATAGAAGAAGACAGTTTGTACGCTTCCTGCTGTTTGTCTGTCCCTATGTATGCTTAGATTCTTAATACTACGAGTACGCATCGGATTTGATGCGTTTTCTTTAATAAATAGAGTGGTTTAAGTGGAAAGTTTATATGCATAACTAGCGGAACTCGCGGCTTCAGTCGCGCTCGTATTTGATAAAGACAAAGCTTAGTTAATTAATGTCATTCAAAATTAAATATTTTTAATGTTAAAGGATATGTAAAACTATATAAGGCATCGAAAGCCCTTGTTTTCAAATTTTAATACAATTACTACTAATTTTACTATTACTAATTTTAATACTTATTATAGCCACTATTTGCCACAATAATAATATTTTTCATTGCTTATATTACTTTAAATGCGTGTTTTAACAAAATTATTGATAAGTAACGAAAAAACAAAACCCTTCAAATGGGTGTAAAAATATACATACGGATGGCTCACTAACCGACAACGTTACCGTAACGAGATGTGAGGAAATCGCTCGAAAGCGCGGCTATACGCGAAACGAGAGCTTTGAACACTCAGAATACCCATTGTTATAAAGGTTTTATTTAAATGCAATACTTCTGTGTATGTTCACAATATTTTCATGCTTAAATTAATATGGATTTTATTTTCAATTAACAAAAAATATTTTTATGCTTATTGACTACTGTAATCTGTATATTTTAAATCTGACTTAATTTATCTATAAAAATTACCATATTTTTTGGTAATAATATAAAATTAACTTATATAATTACAAAATTTAATCCAATTCAATACAGTGGTTACTGAATGAAATAAAATATGTATAAAAGATTTGATCTTTTAGTAATATAAGATATGTACTTATATTAATAGTATTATAAGAACATGTTTTTATACATATCTGTAAAATGATACAGTTACACGTCAGTTAGTTCTCTATTAGTAATTAAACTAAGTTAAAGCTTCCAAGCTTCAATCTTCTTGGTTATGATCTAATCAAGGCCGTTTGGAAGCTAATCACGTAATATGCATCTAAAGCCGAAGAACGAAATGAAACAAAGTCAAGTCATTAAAATCAGCAGTAATGAGGAAAAGTTTTCATGAAGTTTTAGTTCGAAAATATTCCAAATGTCTTACCTGCAATATTCATTGATTTCACAAACAGGATGTTATTGGAACGGAAGCTTAGAGCCGTACAATTAAAATTCTATATGAAAAAACATAAACTTGATAGAAAATCATATGGAAATAATCACAAGATCCTACTATAAAGTAGTGTCGAAAAAATAATTATTCTGCAATCAATAAAATCCCAATCTACGTCATATCCATTTTAAGGGATGGCAAAGTTTCATTAATTACTTGCTTTTTTAATTTTACAATTTATTTTCTTGTCGAACTTAGGATATGTATAGAAAATACTAATTAACAGTAATAGTAAATAATATTTAATACTTATAATTAATCTTTGTTATAAATTTGTTCCTACGGTAAAATGTGTTTAGTTCGTTTTAAAATATATATTAAATTAATAATTGGAAGGAATTTTAGCTAGAGATAATAATTAACTCATTGGTGACTCCTTTCATTGTTTAAAATAGTATAACTGACCAGAACCCTTATAATACTCAAGTATATGCACTCCTGCTCTCCACTGTTATTAAAATGAAAGGCTATAAACATCATATAAAGATCGTGCGCTATCAACTTCTAAACCCAGACTTGAAGCTTCCAAGAAATTCAATAAGAAAATTTAATTTTAGTCAAACTGGGACTTGAACCTAGGACTACTTCATTTAACCCAAAATGTTGAATGAAGGTGTAATACATACTATTGCTTGCAACGTGTTAAACTCGGTACGCATCCGCGAAAGCATTTATATGATCCCATTCCAGTATCCAATAACCTTTTAAGAAAGTTTCAGAACTATCCTGTTATCGAGTTCTCGAAGAAAAATACGATATATTTCCCAGCGATTCAAAGTTTTCTGAATTGCGAACATAGTATGGGTTTTGTATCGCCCTCGGCTCGATAGTTGAAGCGTTCTGTAGAAGGATTCACGTTTTCAAAAATGTAGTTCCTACTGAAAGCTATAAAATTTCATTCATTTTTAATCGATTTGTTTATTAATATTATAAAATAAGATTATTCATAATAATTTAATATATTATATAAGCATATACATAGATATGATGAGTTATTTGTGGGTTGTATTTTAAAGTTTTTTTCCCGTGGGAGTAATTAGTTTAGTAAAATAATTTATTACGCTCCAATCCACTACTCTGATTCGACGAGATATAAGACAAACAGACAAACACCATATGGATATCAATTTTAATTTTTTTAATTACGACAAAGTAGCATTTCACTTTTTGTCAAAGTTTGTTAATTAACAGTATATTTTGCTTGTATTGCTCTTAGTCCGCAGTCTATCTATAAAATAAACCCAAAATGAAGGGGTACCTACCTTGAAAACACACACACAAATAAAATGTAAAAGAGCTATTTTTAATACCTTACCATACAAAAGCCTTAAATTAGTGAAACAATACTATAAAGCTATTATATACAAAACCAGTATTATTTATGCAAATACTATAATAGTATGAATTCATTTAAATACCTTATTCAAAGTTCTGTAAAAGCTTATTTCGACAAACATTACATTTTGCGCCATAATTTATCTAATACTATTGTAAGGCGTGAATGCAAAGCTTAGCACGCGCCAACTTTCGAACCAATTCGTTTTATTACTCTAAACAAATTTTTCGTTCAAATTACTTATTCATTAGCGGAATCAATTTCACGTAATCTGTTCTGTATCTCGGATTGTTTGTTGAACTTTGAAAAGGGTTCTCGTAGCTTGAATTTGTTCAGAATGGCCTTATTTGAGAAGGCAAGGCTAATTATATCGCTTTAGTTTGGCTTTTTGGATCATTGTCTTTGTTTTACAAGAGCACTGTTAAATATTGACATTATGAATACGTATCAAGTATTCAAATTAAAATGTGCCCATAAGTTTCCTTCATCAAGTTAAGTTTAATCTCCTTTGTAAATAGTTATAGTAATTTAGTATGGGCAATATTGAATCTTGAAACAAGTTAGTAACGAGAATAATAAGTAAAATTATAATAGTTAAATTTCTAATATACATAGAATTTTTAATGTCATAAAATCGTTAAAGTGTACTTGAATTATAAATTTCTGCAAACTAGATACACATCACAAAAACACACACAATAAAGAATAGAATAGAAGACACAGAATAGATAGTTCGTTGAAGAAAATCCCAATTTGCTTCACATAAACTTGCATTAGAGTGGTATGGAAAAATTCATGCTTTTAAAATACAAGCAAGCTCCAATCGGAAATACTGTATGCATTTTGTCGTCAAATCTAAGTTCTTTTAGAAATTGGTGGATTTTGCCAACATTCCTTCTTGTTCTAAGTTTTTTAAAAATTAGTATCTATAGGTTATTATGAGTTTCAATATATGTTTTTACAAAAGATAAATCAGAAGTAGGTATATTTTAGATCTTTTGTATGAAAGAATTAAAATTAGAAAATGAGTCATTTGCATCATTAGATATGCTAGTGTTTCTTATGCTTTGGACTTTCATTGAGTACAATCGAAATTTAAAAAAATCGATGTACAGATGCGACAACGTCAGCATTTTATTACTGATCTAGATTAGTATTAAAGATATTAATTCGCGCTTTCCTTTGATAGGTACACTGTATATCATAGAATATTTTATAATTTATATAATATGTCGGGATATTATTACAACAGCACATCTAGTTCCGTGGTAAGCTACCGGGCTTATATTACGGATACCAGATAGTTATATACAATATACATTATACATATTATAAATAATAATAATTATTATAAATAAATAACCATGACTGGAGTATAAACATTCGTCCTTAACAAATGAATGCCAAGTGGGACTCGAACCCGCGACCGCTGGCGCAGAAGGTCACTACCAACTGAGCCAAACGTGTCGTCGAATACATATTCGAAGTCTATATGGCATACAAATTAATATGATGTTTTGTACATAACTTGAAGGTATATTATAAACAATTATTATTATACAATAAATATTATTAACATCAATTGAGTGGTTTATCGATCTCCCATTGTAGTACTTAATTGAAACCGCGTAATACTCGATACGATACTGAAAGCCAATTTGCTCTTGTTACTCTGAACTAAGGTAGTACATACTTTATTTTATCAATGTATTTGAAGTACAAAAGCTCCTGTTAAGATAAGGATATTATTGTTAAGAGCTTTTATCGTATTTATTTTTATTATTTAGGTATTCAAGTAATTTTAAGGAATTTTTAGCGATGTGAGTTGGTCGTGACGAGAGTACACAAATAAAAAGTCTTAATATTGTCACTTAACAAAATTATATGTTAAAAAGTCAACACGAAGTTAAATATATAAATATGATAAACTACATATATTAATTGTATAGGTCACCTACAAATTAATCATAAGTTTTTCATATTGGTCATAGAAATATATAATATCTAGTCCTGATTCTAGAATTAAGTGTCAAAACACAATTTTTTTTACCTAATTATCATACTACAATAATAATATAATTTTATTTCACACTCAGATAGAGCCTGAAAGTAATTAATTTTCTAAATAATAACGCTATCTTTATATAACATTTTAAATGGCAACTATCTTTCCAAAGCATAGTAAGCGACGTTGCCAGTAAATTCTAACAGTATAGGTTAAACTGTTATTTAGTAACCTTAAAACCACTCGCTTATTTTGTTCCGAAAATCGAATTCTGTTCTTGTGAAATTCGACTCCTCAAATTGGTAATTTCCGAAATTTCGTTATATCTCATATCGCAATCCCGTGATTCAAATGCAGGGATTATCTGATTCCAATTACGAGTCAGTCGGGCACGTGCTTTGCCCGGTCACATCCCACAGGACAATGCGGCGGGCTGGTTTCATTAGGCTTCCTTGCCTGACTATTATGCTAGGTCCTTTGACCACCTAGAACACAAGGTTAGGCTATTAAATTATAAATACTAACTAATCTATGATACTAGGTATCGTTAGGTATGGTACATTTAAAATTAATAAACTTATTTATTTGGCCACGATGTTAGCAAAAACACGTATTAAGTTTTTAGAAATAACAGCTTTTATAATTTGATAGTTTTACACGAAGTTTGATTGGTATCGAATGTTTTTTCTTATTCAATATTATAGTGACCTCATTGAAATTTAAGAAAGTAGTAAACTTACCTCAAAGAAAACAATTAATAAAGTGAAGTAGAAAGAAGTTAAAGTATTTCAACGTTATTTACTCGAACTTCTCCGATTTCCGAAAGTAAAATCAATGATGGGGAGAGGGAAAGAATTAATTATTATCGTAACATTACAATCACTTACAATACGCTTGGATTTTTATGCTATTGGATTTGTATTACTGGAGTGTATCGAATCGTATTGGTGTAATATTTTGAAATATCAATATATTATGTTTGTCTGTTTTAGTTTTTTGTTAATCTCTCATATTGTTAAGTGTAAATTTACTAATTTCCTTGGAAAATTTAAATACATAACATACATAATAAATATATTTATTTAAATATTTAATTAACAGCAAATACGTATAAAAACCTAAATCTACAGAACTGTACTATCTAAGCAAGAAACAATAATGAACGTTTCTCTCATAAAATCACTAATTAAAGGTGTAAAATTACAATTGGCAATTGTATCTATTTAAGTACCTAATACTGCCCATTCTCTTTAAAACAAAAGTTTTCGAAATTTAGAAGGCCTCGCTAATCAGATGGGGCACGCACAAAAGGAACTATTGTATAATGATTACAAAACGCTTTGTGTTATAATTGTTATTGATATAGCTAAAATGTTTTAATAGAAAACCAATTTTCATTAGGATTAGATTAAAATTTACTGTTTCACTTAATTTTATATGCAATTACAGTAAACAGAAAATTAAAAACTATCATAATGAATTCTTACTTTATAATATTTCATTTTTCAGATATATGAAACACCGGAAAGCACACGTCCAAAAAAATGGTCTTCGAAACTAAAATTAAATACATCAGGAAGTTCTAAGTCTTCAGAAAAATCACCAGAGAGTCCTTATATGTATGGTACTATTAGTGGACAAGATGGATCTGCATTATCAAAATCAATGAAGTATGCAGAAACTTGGCTGTATGGGTCTGTGAGGACTCAAACTCCTACTGTTAGACCTAGTGTCTTTTCAACTTACCCAGAGGTTTCTGGGCCAGTCTTAATAAGTACTCCTCAAAAACCTACTCCACACAATTATGCTGTTATATTATGTTCCTGTCCTGAATACCTAAATGGTACGAAGAAAACCAATTCAACCAAAGTCAGTATATGTAAGAAATGTAAAGGATCTCGCTTACCACTAACGATAGCTGAAAGCCCTCGCATGCTTGTAGGTGGCACTGTTCGAGGCTCACAAGTTAGTCGTGATGTTGGTTTGTTAAGAGCTGGAACTCTCCGAGTTCAAAATACTAAAGCTAGACCCACTATACTGAAAGCTAATGGTGATTCTGATCCTTATGATTTAATGAGAAGGAGTAGACTAGCACCCCCTCATGAAACGAGAATTGGTAGTCAATTTTCGACCTCGCGGTCACGTGCAAAAAGTATTAGCCCTTGTCGAATTAAAACTAAGCAACCAAGTCCTGAAATTCTTAATAAAAGCAGAAGTAAGTCCGTGAGTAGAGTGAATGATTTGTGGATTGAAGAAGAAGTGAATACAGTTGATAAAAAGAAATCCATATTGTCATGCGACATTAATCCATATGACTTGGTAAAACCTGGTGGAGATGATTATGGTGATGTTTTTCAAGAACCTCACAAAAACAGTGAACGCTCCATAAAGAAGTCTAAAACTGATACAAATGTAAAAGCTATAGGTGGACAAAGAATCCGAGTGTCAAATGAACCGAAACCTAGTAGCTTAGATGAAGTATCAGTTTACGACCCTGTTAATTTTGATCTCAATAACTATGACTTTAAGTCAACTGATATGTCTTCAGCGTTGTCCTTACCAAACATTAAAAACGAAGGCAATAAATTTGCATCTTTAAGTAAGAACAGTAGTAAAAAAGTTGTAAGTATATCATCTACCAACCGTACAAAACAAAAAAGCGTATCACCAAAAAGACCACCGAGAAGAGTCAGAAATCATAAGATAGACGATGACAGTGAAAGTGATAACCAACGATTACCTGAAAAAAGTTTTACTAAGAAATTTTCGATAGAAAATTCACGCATATCTAAATATAAAAACAATAATACGGACACAATCAAATCTATTCTTAAGAAACCAAGAAGCTATGAAACTGATTCAAGTACAAAAATTGAAACATCAGATGATTTATATGACAGTAAGCGTACTAATTCATCCCAATTTTACCTTCCGAAACCTAAAGATAAAGGATTGATCTCACCCCAGAATATTAGTCACAGAAAACGTGTTCAATTTCTTGTAGAAAATGAAGAGACCAAAGTAATTTATACAGCTGATTTAAATTTACATGAAAATAACATAAGCAATGAGAATCCAAATATTATTATTGAAGCTGCCACTGAAGAGGAAATTGTTGCTGAAGGTGACATTGTAAGTCACAGCTTAGAGATAAATGAATCAATTTGCTCACAAGAGACTACAAAATTGCACAACGATTCTGGAGTGTATGAAGATGTCCAAATGCAGACTCAAGTAGACAAAGTGATAGAAAATATTCCGGCCAATGTACAAAAAAATCTTGAAAGCAATGTTGTGACAGAGGAGTCTATACCAAACAATAAGGGTAATTATATTTGTAATGTTATATTATGTTACACATTTTATAATATATGTATATAAACAATATAAAATAAATAATGTTAAGCAAAAATATAAACAATGAATATATTCCTTTTGTTTCAGATAATAATGTACCTAAGATTCCGGTATTACGTCGTTCAGAATCTGAGAGATTGGCTTCTACAATAACTATATCACCTCCAAAATTTTTGGATACTATGGCATTAAGATCAAAACCTAAGCATGGCCATACAAGTCAAGTATTTTTAGAATTTGTCAATGAAATTGAATCAGTGCATCAGAATAAGCTTGAACAAGTATCTCGAATAGAATCAAATCAAATATCTCAAGACGTACAATCGCAAACAGACATTGATCTAGGCAATTTGAGTGATAATAGCGAAATAACAAGCAATATCTTAAAAAGCTTGCGTTGTGGAATATCTGGTTTGCCAGAACCTCCACCGAGGCTAAAATCAAAATCCAAAAAGCACAACTACGTTAAAACAAGGTTTGTCCGAAACAATTCTTCAAGTTCCACTAGTGATGAGTGGTCTGATACAAATGAGAATGAACAGAAAACTGTTTTGAGAGTTAAACAATTTGATTCTGATGACGGAGATGATCAAAAAGAAATAAAAAGTATTTACAAAACCACTGAACTTGAGCCAAGAAGAACTTCTATTCAAATTAATGGTAATGAATGCTATTCAACTATGAATGTAAGTAGTGACATACCAATATATTTATCGTCCGTTGTCGTTAATGACGAATATAGCAATATGTGCAATACATATCAAACTGGTACCACGGTAACTATTAGTGTAGGTACTCCCCAAACAGAGGTGAAAAAGTCTAAAAGTCAAATTTACATCGGGGCGGTATTTCCAGGTGAAAGTAACAAAAAAGAAGAATGTAATACGTATGAAGATTATTGCAATGATGGTCGATATTCGAATTCCTTTAATAAAGAAGATATGTCGTCTATTTTAAATGATCCTGTCGAAGCCGTGAGAAGAAATCTAATTCCACACGTTTGTGGCAAAAGAGACAATTTACTTGATAGTATAGATCAGATAGAAGAAAGCAAATTAGAATCTAGCAAACACTCTGAAAGTGGAAATATAATAACAAAGCTATTTGATGATCCATTTTTCGCACATTTAGCAGAAGGGCTTGATTCAGGATTGGTCAAAAAGTTAATCGAGAACTCTTTAATAAAACTCCAGGAAACAAAACACCAAGAAGGGACAGATAGCAGCAAAATGACAATTGAAAAACTTATAGAAAGCTCTCTGATTAATTTAAAAGAAGAAGTCGAAAAAGAGAGCAATAAAAACGAAAACATTAAAGTCGTAAAATCAATGAGCTCAACTAAAGAAAGTAACGATTTAGGAACTCAAACACCAGGATGTCTTGAACGTGATGATAAAGGCTGCTCTGCTCCCTATGAAAGTATGGAGTACGAGAGCGGTGCGATGGGAGTTTTTTCAGACCATGAACCAATGTCGGATTGTTATAACGCGTCTGCGAGTGAACTTTCAACGGAAGACGATACCAACTCTACACGATCAAAATTTTATCAAATGCTGGTAGATGCAGCTATATGTGACATTGAAATCTCAAATAATACTGATGATGACCATCACTATGAGTCTATACGATTAAATAATGATCCAATTTATGAGGAAATAGGAGATATGCCTCCACCTTTACCTATTAATCCTCCGCCGAATTCGCTTTCGCTGTTAGACGACGAAAAACGAAGTGGATCGCGTTCGATTTTTGAAGGTGCCTCTAAGTATGACATTCTATCTTACTTAGTAGACGCCAAAGAGAGAGGAATTGATGATGAAGAGACATATATTACTAATTATGAGAATGAGAATGCATCACCAACCTTAATAGACGAAGCGAAAGGAAAAAAAGAAATGATTAAAACACATCTGAGTAGTAATACTAGTCAGTTATCAAACGCATCTGATTCAAGCGAAGACAATTCTTTAGTGATTAATCAAGAAATAGTTGAGAAAGCAATTGTTTGTAAAAAACCATCAGCTGAAATTGAAAGAAATGATTCTGGAGTCGGTTCTGAAACAAGCAAGTCATCTAGAAGTAGGTTACAAGGAAAAATAATGCCTAATAATATATTAAATGATAAAGACGCGCCAATACATTTATGTGAAGATTGCGATACAGCAGTTGAGACTCAAATAACCGAACGAGGTAAATGATGTAGAAATTAGGTTATTTTATTTATTTATTTTTTGTTTAAGAAGTTTTAATAGAAAAGATACATTTTAGTTTTATTATTGTATCAACTTATTTGATAAATTTTTAAAAACCCTTATTACAAAACAGATATTTTGAATTTTCTCTAACTTTTAGGCTCTATATATGCACCGCTAGTATGTCGTAAATGCTCTAAGAAAAGAACTGAAAGAAAAGAAATTATTACTGAAATTGTTGAAACTGAAGAGAAATACGGACGTGATTTACAAATAATTCTTGAAGAATTCTACAAACCCATGTTAGTGGCTGGTCTACTTACACAGGAACAACTAAGTGCGATTTTTTTAAATGTCGAAGAATTGATTGAAAATAATCAAGTACTATCGGAGAAATTAAGAGATGCACTCGAGATAGCTGTAGATCAAGGAGATGAGGTAAATATATTAAAATTTGTTAAAAAAATATAAAAAGTCGGCATGACAAGTGACTTTCATAGGTTTTAGCTTGCCCAACCCAACTCTAAGTATTTTACGCCTACGAGATTTGTCTGTTAAGACTTTAAGATATTGCTATTATATAAAGTTGAATTTGGGGTAGTATTAAATAGAGGATTTGCATTTTTAGAAATTTTCGGTCTTACACAGCGATAAAAATATATCGAATGCAATTATTATAAATGTGAGTTTACCAAAATTGCCAGCTTTAAGATAGCAATTTTTAATCTAAAATTATAATTCTAGTTGCATTAAATGTACTTAGAAATACTGACTTCATATTTGGATTTACTTATGCGTTATTTTGCTTATGTATGGATAATTGACCAGCCTAGTTTATTATTGTTGTCAATTACATGTTTAATGTAAGTATAGTGTTAATTAAACTACATTATATTTTTTTAGGATTTACTGACAGTCAATGTTGGTAAAATTCTCTTGGAGTGCTCTGGCATGCTGACAGCTTTTCAGTCGTATTGTGTAAAACAAGCTGGTGCCGCATTACTATTAGCCGGTCTTGAGAAGGAGAAGGAACTCTTGAGGATATTCTTGCGCGTCTCGCAAATGGAAAATGCGGTCCTGAGACGAATGAATCTTAACTCGTTTCTCATGGTGAGTCCATTATATCTTACCATTATAAAAAGAATAAAGTCTCAATCAATTACATAATATGTACCTAAGTCTTAACGTGATACACTATTTAAATATATATACTAAGTAATTATTTTATTTTTTCAGAAGTTTAGGAATATTTATTACATTTATATTTTTTCACCTATTATTACGATAGGTGAGATTCCGTGATTTCATCTCTACTCAACCGTAAACCAAACTGAACTAAACTTACCAAATTTACAAGATTATTTATATGGTAGTATAATTTAATGATTGCTTGAAGATTTTATAAACTAATTCAACCTTCAGGTGCCGGTTCAACGCGTGACAAAATATCCCCTCCTTCTCTCACGGTTGCACCGAGCAACACCCAGTTGCGCATCGGAAAGGGAAGATGTGAAGGGTGCACAGCGTTGTGTCGAATCTCGTTTGGAAGAGATCAATGCAGCCGCAGCAGCCGCAGCTGCAGCCGCCAGAGATGTG
The DNA here is from genome assembly GCA_905231865.2 of Boloria selene. Classification (NCBI taxonomy): domain Eukaryota; kingdom Metazoa; phylum Arthropoda; class Insecta; order Lepidoptera; family Nymphalidae; genus Boloria; species Boloria selene. Next base: position 4,126,644 of record HG993145.1, read on the forward strand.
CCACTGTGGAGACGTCTAGCGGTTGCGAGGAGAACTGCTCACGACCTACACGTAGCAGATATCCGGTTAAGGAAAATGGCTGTTGATGTTCTCGATTGGAATCATGATGATGCTAGGTTTGTTCGTTCTTTGTTACTTTGAGCGTATTTGACATTGGTCATTTATAGGTCATATGACCGACCTAATTACTCTTAATTTGTTTGTATACTCTCTTAATTGTAAAATTTTTGCTTTTTATTACAAAGAGTATTCAATATGTTACTCAATATCGTAGTTTATATATAGTATTACGAGTACTAGATTTCATCCAAACATGACTAGCCGCTTTAATGTGAAGAAGCAATAAACATATATCATACACATATATAAAATTTGATATTTACAACTACTAACAGTAGTGACAAGCAGTTTAGATCCAGAAACTCTAAAAAAATTTAATAAATAGTTAGATTTGCAAAAGTAAAAGGTAATTGCTTGTACACTGTTTGTGCAAACTTTTGATTATAGCAATTACAGTTCCATTGTTTATTTTATTGTGCAATAGTTTACTTATTTTCTTTATTTTCCATGACTGCCTGAACTTTCGTATTTTTTTACATTGATTTTAAAATTGCCGTGAAATTTAAATACCCAAAATGTTCTCGTGAAAGCTATTAAAATAATACTCAATAACTATAACTTTCTCTGAAAATCAAATACGCTTACAATTTCGGGATATCCATCGGATATTTGCAGTCAAAGTCTATTTTCAATCAATGATAGATGTTTCGAATAGTTTATAATAATGTGTGTTTGTTTAGGTTTGCGATGGAAGGCAAGCTGCTGTTTACACAACCGAACGACAACAATTGGCGCAAGGGACGTACTATAAAATTGATGCCGATCAATGCTCTTTTGGTAACTAATGGAAAGGTGAGATTTTATGTACATATATAGTTCTTATAAATAAAAGTGAAACACTATGTGCGAATCTTGTATACTGAAATAAATTATCGTTGTGATACCTAATTTTTTTATGTATAACTATAATAACAAAGATGTTTTTTTAATAAGCGATGGTACGAGTATGAAGTAAACAATTTTATTAGTTAAATTTTAAATAATTTAAAATTCTCAATTAAATTTTTAGCCAACGATCGCACATAAAACGAACGAAATAAGAGAAACGAGGGAACAAAGGGATCGAGAAGCGAGAGAAAGAGAGGGCGATTCCCTTTTCGCCCGAAGTGGAGTAAGAGAGGCTGCACTACTGTTAGTGCGAGAAAAAGCAGGAAGATACACTTTACAAAGAGAGCCTCTCTTTCTAGACCGATGCGTGGTCGCCGCCGATCACGAACCGGAACACTTCTTTGAAGTCCACGAGATTACTACGAAAGATTCATTTATATTTAAGGTATTTTTTTAAACTGATATTTATTAGATACATGGTATAAAATTTATATTAAAAAATTCTTATAGTTATACAATTTTTAAATAAAATGGAATGTACAACGACACAAAACATAATAATATAAACCATATTATTTGTTCTAAGCAAAAGATACTAAAACCTCTACAATAAACAATCCCGTCATTAAATTTTGGCCATATTTCTTCATTTATTCATTATTTTGTCAGATTTCCATTAGATTGAACGTGAAAGCATGTGCATATCTACCATTAGTGCATCGCAGCTTTAAGCTTAGTCGACATTCCCTAGCTATATATTTACTACAAGCCATTGCACTCTATTTACGACGGTACACATCGCTTTGTTTGGCACCCGATATTTTTGTTAAATCGCGGTTTTGAACAACCCGTGTATAACAACTCGATAGGTGGAATAAAAGTATAAATTATTTAGATCTATTTTTATGTTCTACTAGTGTGTTAAATTTTCTAAAATGAACTTTGAATAAATGAACGGATTTATTTGTGTGATACTTGTAACACTTATACTTTTATATTTAATTTAAACGAGGTAATATTTGGTTGGATTAGTGTATAATATATGAATAACTTTACTTTTATTTAGAAAAAAGACAGAACAGACAGAAGACATAAGCTATAGAGTTAGCTTCTTTGTTATCGAGTCCATTTTCATGAAATAAAAACCCGAGATAACTTAGTATCTAATATTGTTAATTACTAATTTCTAAGGACATACCTTATAGAACATACCTAAAGTAATAAACAACACGTTGGGCTCAGTTTGTAGTGACTCTACTTGCTGACCGCTAGTTCGCGGGTTCGACTCCTACTGGGGGCATTTATTTATTGAGCACGATTTTTTGTTCCCCATTCATGTGTTTTTATATTTATATTATGCATGTATTTAAAGTTATATATTATGAGTAGTTTATCAACTATCTGGATCCGTAACACAAGCCTTGTAACTTATCAAGGCTAGTTCCTTGATAAGATGGCGCTGAGAATAATAATGTCCCAACACATTTATTCATTTATAACTAAACATTACAGGCAGAAGAAAACGGTCGTACTCGCACTTGGTACCGCCAACTACAATACCACGCGCAAGGCGCAGGCGCATGGCGTAAACGAAGAAACGCGCTCGCAAACATCATGATCAACCCAATGCTCACGAGGAACTAACTAAGCCCGCCTTAATATTACATTGCATTTGATTCGAAATAAAATTTTTAGTAATACAGTTTATTTCTTACTATAACTTTGAAGGGTTGAATGAAAGGATATAAAAACAGCACAAATGATTTTTGAACAGCATTCAATATCGGTTGTTAACATGTGTTTAAATTATTTCTTTTTAGTTTTATGAAGGAAATGGCTTTTAAGAAATTAAGGAAAGTTAACGGTACTTTTCTAGTACATTTCCTGCTTATTATATTTATATTGTTTAACCCTTCAAATGTTGATAATTTTTCAAAGCCACCGTAAGTTATATATTTTTAACTGCGTAATATATAGTAAAAGTTTTTATTATTTAACGATCGATCCCTTCCATTTTGAAAATTAATCAATTATGTTGGTAATAGTTTAAAATCTACAATGTACGGTGGTTTCTTTTTCTTTTTGTTTTATAAGTATTAGATTTTCAAAATCGTACAGCGACCTGTCATACGAAGTGCCACAGAAAATAAATATAATCACGTTAATAAACTTACTTTAGTTCTCAATAACATATTTTATTTTATTTTTCAATTATTTTAACTGTAGCTGGGAAGTTTAATTCATGGTTCACTTTTTTATTGTTTATTTTATTTTGTGTTATTATATGTATGTATGTATGTAAGAAATTGCCACTAGTTTAGTCTAGCTTATACCAAATCGTAGTTTCGATACTGTTTGCGCTGCCCTAACTTTTAATCATAGACAGTTAAATTTAAAAATAAAAAAAGTAAAAAAAAAACTTATATGTGTAAATAGTTAACTTTAATAGCTGTGATATCCAGACTTTTATCGAAAAAAACATTTTTTTGAGTTCTGTAATTATGTAAAGGATGAACTTGAAAAATAACAAACATCAAAGTAATTTCCTGACTAGTCTTAAGGAAAATATAGTAATTGGATATTTATAGGGTTATATATAAATTAAATGTATTTATGTATTTCTAATGTAATTAATATTCTATAAATCTAAACAAACTATGTAAATGTAGATTAGAAAGTTTTCGCCTTTAAATTTACATTTGTTTTATTATTAGGAAAGACAATGAAATAAATAAATTAATTAAAAAATAATGTTTTATTATAGTAGAGCCATCTTAAAAAATATTTACCTTAAATACAAATATATTAGTAATAATCTAGGCGTGGCCCACACGGTGGCTTATGTCATTGAGACTAGCGAAATGCACAGGAGATATTATCATAGTACGCAAGTGTACGCACAGACACAAGTGCACTCTCTGTTCCTGTCACTCTCATACTCTGGTGGGAGGACCACTCAATATGATCTGTGAGAGTTGAAGCTAGCTATGGTCTAAGAGCCGGTGGAAGATCGACCTTCACCGATCTGATAACCAGATGAGACATATTTTTTATCAAATATAATTCATAAACAAATATGCCTATAATGACTTGCCTATCTGAAAGTGCTCATGGCTATTTTTAATTAAATTAACTTTAATCGATTTTTTTTTCATCACTTTCATTCTTTTGATAACCAAATGAATTTTATTTCACTGTTAGTTTTTAACACACAGAATATGCCTCAGTAGGCTTCCTACTCATTTTTGTGTATAGCTACCTGGCAAGCCGATGTGAACAGGTAAGTCAATATAGGTGACTCCATCGTTCTGCTAACTTATCGAAAGTTATATCAAATTTTAGATCATTTTATTACAAAATCAGTCATATAGAATTGCCTGCAAAAAATCATACTTAAAGCACTGTTGCCTAGCTAAGAATAGCCATGAGCACTTTCAGATAGGCAAGTAATTATAGGCATATTTGTTTATAAATTATATTCGATAAAAAATCTGTCTCATCTGGTTATCAGATCGGTGAAGGTCGATCTTCCACGTCTCCTCTACCACTAGGAACTTTCCAACTCTGGGCTGTTTCTGTTGCTTACTTATTTACTAAACTTGATCCGAGACTCGAACCCAGAATCTCTGGATAGGCAGCTGCTATGGAGACAAGGATATAATACTATAAAAAAATGATAAATATGAATATAAGATAAGGTCTTTAAGCAAAACGAGATACAAGGACAAATATACATTGTATTATATACATAATATACTAATGTAAATACATCATTTAACAAATTTTACGATTCTTAATTATTATACCCAATTAAATACCATAGAAAGTTTCTATACAATTTATGAAGACGCAAATCTTCGTGACATTCCTCTTTGACAGAACGTAAAGTTCTAATTATGACTTGGAAATTTCCGAAAAGGCCGTTAACAGTTAGAGAAAGGGAACCTTTAAGCCAACGATATCGATATGGTTCGGTCTAATATTAAAACGGCTGAACAAAGTGGTAATTAACAATAGAGGCGATGTCTTCGTCCTTTAATAATTAAAATATTAGTGACAACTATTTAATGAGATTTAATTTATTAGGAGACAGTGGTAGCCAAGTAATAATGCGCGCGCTTGGATAGCTGATGGATGCGGGTTCGAATCCGGGTCTCGCACCTCTAACTTGATTATCACATGTCTTTAGGTGAAGGATAACACCGTGAAGAAACCTGCATGACTGATAGAACCTAGCAAGTTTCAAAAGACATGTGAAGTCCGCCCTGTACTTGGCCAGCTTAGTGGACTATGGCCTGATCCTCCTCGCATAGAAAGGAAGCCCTTGCCAGCAATTTTATGGGGGTTTCAGAATTATTTTATATGACGACAGCTTTAAAAATATAACGATATATTATGCTGATAATATTGCCTACTAAACTTAGGTCAAACAAAATATTTGCTTTATAAACATAATTACCATTATTTATTGTTAGGGCGGTCGCTATCTTAAATATGCGGATGTGGAAAATACATAGGCAATATGAGAGATAAACATAATTTCAAACATGCTATCATGTGCATCATATATTATGTAAATATTGTTGTTATATTAAGGTAAAGAGCAATGTTGAAAACTGCGGCTCAGTGCAGTGAAATTTTGCTTACAACACTAGCGACATATTTATAACTAGCGACTCGCCCTCGCTTCGCTCGGGCTCTTCCCTAGATTTAGCACAGGCAAAGCCGCGGGATCCGGTAGTTATGCATATAAACCTTCCTCTTGAATCACTCTATCTATTAAAAAAAACCGCATCAAAATCCGTTGCGTAGTTTTAAAGATTTAAGCATACAAAAGGATATAGGGACAGAAAAAGCGACTTTGTTTTATACTATGTAGTGATACAAATTTAATATCTTTACATATAAATTAAATTGAAATGTCTGTTTTAAATTTCAAATTTACAGCTTTTCACTAAACGCATATGGAAGTATATACGGCACTAACATCAATAAAATCATTTTATTAATTTTTGGTCTGTTGTTCCGGCTCATCTCTGAAACAGCTAAACAGATTTTGACGGCGCTTTAATTCGCAGATAGCTAATGTATAATGAGTAACTTAGGCTACTTTTGTTAAAGGAATTTTATTTATTTTAACTTGCGAAACCCGTGGCTTCGCTCGCGCTATATCTAGGACGTAATCGAGCAAGAGGGTGAGTCGCTAGTTTATAATATACATATAAGGTAACGTGTTTGAAAACTTATTTTACCAGTTCATGTACCCTTATATATTCGGATTTAAAATGATTATAATTGGCCTAAGGAAGAAAAATATCTTGAGGAAAGATATATCAGAGAGAAACTAACTAGTTCAGCCAGCCTGATTATTTTTCTTTGGCATGTTTAAAGCGTCTTGTCTATTAAAGTTATTTTTTTATTTCATTCTGAATAAGTGCTTGACTTCTCTCCACCTGATGGTAAGTGGTAACGCAGTCGTAGATGGTAAGTCGCACTTATTCAGTAGCCACTAAAGTGAAATTTCTAAAGTGTGAAGTAACAGTTTTTCACTCACAAACAATAGAATTTCCGGTAAATCAGGTTTAATCTTATTTAGTAAGTATAAAAGCTGTGTAATCTCGACTTTGAATGTGACAACTATAAGCGCTTGCAAGAAATAAACCAACTAACTTCGCTCAGGTTAACCGCATTTCTCAACTTCAGATTAAGCTAAGGTAACTTCTGCATAGTTTCATTATATTCGTACGGATGTAACACGAACTTAATAACTACCACATTAAATGCCAGCTACTGATCTAGAAGTATTTCATCCGGTAACTTTAATATTGAGTATCTATTTAAGTTCAATTGTTACATAATCTATCTAAATATATAACAGCGAAGTTCATTCACTCATCACGAAATATCGAAAACCGTTTGATGTATAAAGATGAAATTTTGACATAAAGTAGTTTATTTATTATAGTTAGTGGACGTCCGCTAAGAACGGATTTTGCGACAGGGCCGAATTAATGAGGTCTAAGGACAGTCGCAAGTTTGTATGAAAGTCCTTAATTTTTTGTGCTACAAACTTTAAATTTGGCAGAGAACGCCCAGGGATGAAACCGAACGAAGCCGAAATACACAATTTTGCTACAAAATTACTTACGTTTTGCACAGGCTTCAAAATGTTTTTTTTATTTCTTGAAATTTATAGTAGTACTAAGTAGTACCTAACAGCTTTTGTTACAAAATAATCATGACAAAGATCAAATACCTGTACATCTTTTTTTTCATAAATTTAACTAACAGTAACAATACCTACTTGGCAAAAAGCTATCGCTTTTCAAATACCTAGGTTAGAATGGCGCTTGTGATTAACAGATAAAATGAATTTTAAAGTTTAATATTAACCTATTATATCTATACTAAGAAAAAGCCTCTACGAGTAGAAAATTAAAGTTTTTTAAAATCACTTTAAACACACTATGAACATTATAATTGATATCCCTCTCACATCCTAATGTATTTATAAGCCAAATAAACCGTATATCCTTATGAAAATCATTGCGGTTTAAGTACAGCAATGGTGGACGGTAGTATAAAATAAAAATTTAAATTGCACCAAACGTGACCTTTTATCGTTGCAATAAAGGGGATGACCCTCGTAAAAATAATTTTATATCCCCCACATCCCATACGTGTAGTGAAACAAAAGTCAGGACAATGAAATTTAAGGGTCGTCACTCGTTTATATACTGGAATAATTACCCTTTAGGGTCAGCCAAGACCGTTGAAGTTATATCAAAAGTACCTATTTGACTGAAGAAAAAGAATGGTACTAAGGCTTTGTATATTATATGAGTTGTTTTATTTCGTACCCCTAAAGCCACAGAGTGGTGTAATAAGTTAAAATTATGTATCTTAATGTCTATCTGAATTAAATAGAGAGTTCTTAACTATAAATATATAAAATCCGTCCAACCGCTTTGGAATATCAGCATTGAATGCCTCTAGCGGGAGTCGAACCCGCGACCACTGGCAAAGCAAGTAGGGTCACTACAAACTGAGCCAAACGTTTCGTCACTGTGCACTTTTAATATATTAGTATAAGCCCGTGGATTCATTCGTTTATTTATGTATTGAATAATCAATACTGAAAATAGCCTAGATTTAAAGCCGAAAATAAACAAAACCAAATTACTTACCTATATTATTATACATAAGCAATCAAAAATCTGAACACTTTTTTTTTCCTCTTTACATACATACATACGTCGGAATTTCGAAATTTTAATTATTATGAAAAGAGTCTTGTCAATATACAAAATTAAATTTTTGCGGCCTCGGCGCGGCGAAAGCTCTTTACATCGCATTAATTCATTTTACATCACGCTTTTTAAATATTTTCTGAAAACCCATTTTGTTCTCAAATTTCATGTAGTATGTTGATGTAATTCATTAAATCGGTCAAGTGCGAGACAGTGGGTAAGATTTTATTATTAATTACTATTATACTTTTTTATACTTTCTATCTGTATGAGACCTGTTGCTACTTCGGTCGCGGATGTAGCGACCATGACAGAGCCAAATATGTGATACGATAGATTAGAATTTAACTTTTTTTCTAAGTTTTTTTTATACTAGTGGTATTATCCTTATGTGATATTGATTTAAACTACTTGTGATTTCTGAATTTTGAATTGAATACATTTCCACCATATCTTAACTTGAAGGAAAAGCCATTCAATATGTTATTACCCAACCCTTTCATACAAGCAGGTTAGATTTGAGTAATAATAACATATTAAAAACTTAACGATAAACTACTATAAAGGAAGCGTATTTTTTTGTTTGTCTGTGACCGCATCATGAGAAAACCAGTTGGCAGATTTTGATAAAATTTAGTAGTAGTTAATATTACTACAGCTATAACTGTTGAAAAATATCACATCTAATCTAACATAATCTACCCGTTATCACAAAATGTTTGAGAAATTCAACGTTTTAGTTTGAAAGTAAATATCCAATGAAAGCTTTTTTAAGTCTCGCTTAATATTTTGCTAACAAAATCACAGCCCCGAATAAATTAATGCAAAATAAACTTATTTTTCATATCCCCGATCAAAACAAAGCGTAACAATTAAGTGAAACGAGTGTAATAAACATAATGTAAATCTGTTCGTGTAATCGCCTTAAAACGTAACATTGCTTGCTATCTTTCTAATCCCTTGTAATCCTAGTTTCAGAAGTTACTTAGTCCCAAGAAGTCACTCTACAATTTATTAACTTTTTAAAGGATTTTATACTGCTATCTAGATATAAATAGGCATTTAGGCAACATTTTATTGCTCTTTTGCCCTGTTTGATTCTCTGTTTTTTTTTGTTTAAAAGGTCTTGACAAGCTTTAGTGTTATTAATTTTAAAAATCGAGTCGTTTTTTTTATAAATAGAGATCATTTCCTAATATTTTTGTACGTATTTTTCTCAAATTTTCAATAAGCGCCCATGTTATAGGCAGTGTGCCACGCGGTTGACTCCTTGTACTTCTCTGATAGCAGCGTCAGCGATCCTGCAACGCAATATTAAGATGAGGAACCGTTGAATTTTAGAGAGTAATACTTTAGAAAGTAGTAGTAGTAGTAGTAGTAGTAGTAGTAGTAGTAGTAGTAGCAGTAGCAGTAGCAGTAGCAGTAGCAGTAGCAGTAGCAGTAGCAGTAGCAGTAGCAGTAGCAGTAGCAGTAGCAGTAGCTGTAGCAGTAGCAGTAGCAGTAGCAGTAGCAGTAGCAGTAGCAGTAGCAGTAGCAGTAGCAGTAGCAGTAGCAGTAGCAGTAGCAGTAGCAGTAGCAGTAGCAGTAGCAGTAGCAGTAGCAGTAGCAGTAGCAGTAGCCACCTGTGAGCATGCCTAAATGCAAAAAATAAAAAATTAAAAAAGGTGCATATAGAATGAAGCAACATGCAGTTTCATGACTATTATCAATATTAAATAAATAACACTGTGAATATTTTATTATCCTATTTCAAAATTGCATTTAAATATAACAAGTGGAAAGGGGTATCTTATGCCCGATGGAGCGGGGATTGCTTTCCGTCAGGTAAAGGATTACAAACAGGCGATAGCTTTTACGGCTTGCAGCCTAGTCATAATGGCCCGCTCCAAATCGCATCCGTTTCCCTTTAAAATAAAATGTCATTGAATTTATTTTGAGAGTAGAAACAATCTTGAGTAGTTAAAGCTAAGAAACTTATATAAGTAGGTATTGTACATAATTGTTCAATACCTTTTCCTCCCCCGGCTGTCAAAGGATTTTCATTTTTTTGCCTCGTAGATATAGCAACTTTTAGTATTATGTATTATATACGTACTTGTATATTTATGTATGTACATATATAAAAATCAATTATTGTTCGTAAGTCTCGCTAAAACTCAAAAACGGCTGAATCTATTTGAATAATACTTTTTTGTTTTATTGGGGATCTTTTAGGTAGGTATATAAAAATATGGGAACCAAAACATAATTTTACAAAGAAGGAATAAGAAGGATTATTTAACTCACCGATAGACGAACTATATTGCTTATAATTTCTTCGAATTTGAAACAGGATATCTATAAATTTAAAAAGCTAAAATAGTTTATTGGTTCATAGTTAAAAAATATCATAAGTAACGCGACATGCGATAGTTGAATAGCTTAATGTTTTATATAGATTTACAAAAATAATGAAGTTAGAAAAATCTCACAGAGAAAATTTCACACCAACCAACTAATTTCCATCTTGGGCGGTATTATCTGTAGTTATTGGGAGTATTTTCCAAATATAAATTATAATATATAGATATTGAACAAAAATTAGATTTCTTAGCCAAATAGGAACGTAAGTTTATTTTGAACCGCTTGTAAACTTTACTTGCCCACAATTCGGCCTCTAGAGGTTAATTTAATTTAGCAAACACTAGAAAATGATGTTAAATTCGTAAATGTGATAAGCATTTCAACCTGTTATCTTTAGTGTTTGGGTAAAATTCCATTAGCATACCGTGTTGATACAGAATATACATTTATGAGATACTAGCGGACCCTACAGACGTTGTCATGTACATATAGAAAATTTTTATAAACTTTTGCTCCCAGTGAAATGTTTTAGTATGCATGCGCAAAACAGCGTTGCCTAGCAACGACTTATTTATAATTGAATATGTCATTTATTGTGCAAATGTATAAATAACTAAATAATATAAAAAATACATTATCTAGTGGACCGAATTGTGAATCTAAACCATTCTCGAATACACTCGAACACACACAAAAAATTTCATCAAAATTGGTCCAGCCGTTTAGGAGGAGTTCAGTGACATACACACTCACAGAAGAATTATATATATAAAGACTAGTGACTCTGCGTGGTTCCGCTAGTAAATGTATAAAAAACTTGACAAATTATATATTAAACCTTTGGTCAAGAACCACTCTATCTATTGGTGAAAACCGCATAAAAATCGGTGCAGAAGTTTTTAAGTTTATCGCGAACAGACAGACAGACGCGGCGGACTTTGTTATTAATATTATATATGGTGGAAATAGTACCGTCCATCTGTTCAATGAAAGAATAAGATATTTAAAAAAATTATGAGTCAAATAATATTGAAAAGGGACAGAGCGAAATGAAATTCAACAACAAGAAATAGACTGGGGTAAATATGTAGGTTGTTAAGGAAAATTCTTATACGTAATCGTGACAAAGGCTGGTTGCTATCAAGTTATATTTGAAAAGTAAAGAATAAAATAAGTATAAATTTTTGGTATCTATAAGCACTATCTTTAGAAGTATAGAAAAATAAACATATTATGCAGCTTTGGTTATTTTAGTGGTAAAAATGTGTATTATTAAATAAATTCTGCATGTATATTATTCGTTTGTTTAAGGTTATAAGGCGAATTTAGTTAAAAATTATTTGGATTATTCTTTAAACTTTAGCACTAGCATTAAATATCAAAAAATAAAATAATTCAAGCTTTTTCATACGTATAAGTTTTCTAATGTTTCCTTCATCGTTAGTCAAGTAGAAAACGATTTGCGCTTAAAATTCTCAGAGGTGTAAGATCTGAGTGTGAACCCGAATCCAGCCAATGCTTTTTAATTTTAAGCTAAAACGCCCAAATTTCAAACGAAATGTCTGCCTTTCATCTCAACTCAACCATAACCAATAAAATAAGGCGACATTAACTTCAACCTCATCTTAATTATTATGTTATATCTGACAGACCTTTATGTTCCTTTCCTCAATGCTGTATTTTCGTCCTAAATAGATCGAGTCAAGCACCTATTATATTAATGCTCTTTTTTTTTATGGTAAAAAGGGGGCAAACGGGCAGGAGGCTCACCTGATGGAAAGTGATCAAGTGATCAACCAATGGCCTTTCAGGAAAGGGAGGGATGGAGGAGGGAGGGAAGTGGGGGGGAGGGGGAACGAAGGCGGAGGATGAAGGGAAGAGGGAGGGGGAAGGAGAGTGGGCCTCCCGGACTCTCACTCACCGGACGAAACGCGACAACATAGCTGCCACTTCACGCCGGTCTTCTGTGAGAGAGTGGTACTAATGAACTATACGGGGCGTGCCGGCCCATTCGGTTGCTACCCGAAGGTAACAAGCATGGCACTACCACTTTAAAATATATCTTCAAGTATCAGTGATGATAATAGGTAGAATTTACACTATAATAACGTGATATATAACTACACATTAAATAATAAAGCTCTATTTTACTTTAAATATAATTTGTTTTAAAAATGTATAAGTACTTATAATTGAAATTTTCTTTATATTATAAATTACTAACTAAGTAACTATAGATTAAATAATTTACTTGGTTTAAGCAATATCCGCGCTCAAAATGATCACAACTACAAAAAATGTACATATAAATTTATAAGAAAATTTTAATATTTTATTATAATTTAACTAAAGCACGTGATACAAATTTTTCAGAACGTCTTGACTTCAGGCGCTGCATCTAATGTAGTCAGTACTAGAATTTTAAATCGCAGTCGTCGCAACTTCATTGCATATTCTTATAAGCACTGCCATTTTTAAGATGACTTTTAATGTCCGATATGCTTAGTACGGTTATATTTTACCGACTTAATTTAATTTGAAAAGTACATTTTTCGAAGAGTATTACGAAAAATTTGCATTATTACTTTTTTGAATATTAAACTTAACTTTTCGTTCAATTTAAGTGGCATAATAAAATAATAATGATATACGTTATTATATTATACTACCGGCTTACCCTTGCTTTGCCTGGGTTCGTTAGCATAGAGTAGTGATAAGTGATCCATATATGGACGTATAACTACCTATCATCGTGCAAAATTTAACTTAAAACTATCTAATTCGGCACCTGTATCGATGGCTGCCTATTTTAATAAAACTATCAAAAAAATATTTAATATTCAGAATTCAGATTCAACTTAGTTTATGTATATTTTAAAATATTTGTGAAGTCATTGCTTATATTTTGGGTTAACATAAGCTCATTAATCCTTTACATGAGTTTCTCAATACAAAGTCACTTACACGGTAGTAGACTTGTTAAGAAGTCGACGCGGCAAACGAGGCATACATTCAAAGGAAATGTTAAGTTGAATGTTAGGGTCTAAACCAAGCGCGTCTTATTTCAGGCACGAAGCGGTGCCAAATGAACTCAACCTTTTTAGGGCCGACAATGGGTAAGTGCGAAATGAGCACTAGTTGTTACGAAGATATAAAAAAATGGAATAGTCAAAAAAATAATTATTATATTGTGGTCGATATCTAAGTCTTGGTTGTAGATTTTAAATTTTAAAGGTCTTAATATTAAATCGAAAATTAGTAGGTACCTACATGTAAATTTTTTTACACACAACTCACATAAGTACGAAGAATATTTTTGGGATGAAAATATATGCGAGCAACGCTGTGGGAAAAATCTTCTTCTTCTTCTCAGTCGTTACACTCTTTGCAGAGTGGTCGTGGTCGTCACTTAAGTGTTGTGGCACGCTTGACTAGTACTCGCCACTCCTCCCTAACAGCTGCTTTCTTTATGCACTCGTATAAGGGGGCATTCACCGCAGCCCTCACTTGGTCTGTCCACCCCATGGGGAAAAATCTAGTGGGTTATAAAATAATATGTTTAAAGATTGCACATAGCGCGAAGCGTTACACACGGCTTCATATTGTCGAAACGGATTTGCTTTGCCGTGTATTGCGCTTATATCTGTTGTATTAATTTTACGATATTAAAGATTACAACGCTTAAACGGTTTTATTCATGAAATGTATATGTATATCGTAAATAAACTGAGGCAAAATCTTTTTAAAATTGAAATTGAAACAGTAAAAATGAAACAGAGAAAGAAGTAACGTATTGTCCCTTATTTCGCAACTTTTTTCATTTTTAGCCTATTTTAGAAATAGTGAAAATCGTCAATGGGTATGTATTTCTTCTTCTGTGCTTATGTTACGCTATATCTGAGTCCATTATAAAGTAATTTTCATTTTTTTTATATATACTATGCTGAAAGGATACCTATAGCTTTGTTATTAGATATAGATGTTAAAGCATCTTTTGAATGCTGCATTTCCATTTCATATTTAACTAGACTAACTAACACTCCACTTCGTCCTAAGTATAAGATACATTTCCTGGAAATAAGAGATTTTCCCGCAGTTAAAAGTATCATATATGTTGATTTGGATAACTTACTATCATCGTATACATTAAAATCTGTCCGATTCGGCCTTTGTTTCGACAATATCTACTATTTCATTGATTCTCTTATATATAACTGCCTATAATATCATCGTATCCAGTAAAAACCTTCTCTGTTGTACACCGTAAAGTGTTTATATGAATAGTACTAGAGCAGTATACAGTGTTGTTGTGAATTGCAGAAATCAAAGGCATCAATCGAGCGAATTTGTTGCTTCATTCGCCACCCACTTCGTTTGTAAGTTAAACGTTCAAAACTCTTTTAGCTATTGGAATAAAGAGCTTTTGCTTTTATATATTAAATTTTACAATATTTTAAGATTTCTATACATGAAAGATCTATGTTAAATATAACTTTCGTTACATAAAAAATGCTATGAATGGTAGTATCAAATTGACATGCTAGATTTGGTATATTGTGACCGATACAACAAAATACTTCTGAAAGACGACTGGTTTTGGACATGCCAAATTCTAAAAATAAGTTAAAGAAATTCTAGCACAAAAGAAAATACCTCTACATTCATAACGCATAGTTAATACTCCTCAATAAATAAAAAATAAGAAAAGGATATTTTTTCGTCGGGAATCTATTTTGGAAGGCAGTGCTTGCTCGTAATTGTCATAAAAAGAAAACGTGAGAGGAATTTAGCATTCGTTTTAGTTCTGCCTTTATAATTCATATAAATTGTTTGATTTGCTGAGAAATTATGTTTATTGCGGCTTTTGAATGGTGTAACATAGAATTAAATCCCTCATTTTATAGTAAATTTATAATAATTTAATTGTTGTAAATACTTTACTTAGTATATTGTTTAGATAAGGCGGTGGAAGCTCAGTGATATCGCGCTTGACTGAATTGGTTTCATATTTCGGGAAACACATCTCTAATATATTCGTGTGTTCAAGCGTGATTATCGTTTGTCGTATGATATAGGAAATTATCTTTAAGATATCTACATTAGAAAACCTAGCAAGTTTTGAAAGACATGTGTGCTGGTCATTAATATAAGACTTGCATTTGCAATGCATAGTTTTAACCGAAATAAAAAAAAGATAATAAAGATCCTATTCGTTTCGATTCGATTATTTTTTTGAATAAATAAGTATACCTTTATCAGTTTTAAGATATATTTCGAAAGCGAAACTGAAAACCATTATAATTTTTAAAGCCGGTGCAGCTTTTTATAGGTAAATTTAAGACTGTCCAAAACTATAAGCAATGTCATCTAAAACTTCAAATCTAAAATTATTGTCCTTAATACAAACTCAGTAAAATAAGCTCTTAGCTTTAACATACCATTAGGCTTTATGTGAATTTTGTTTAAAGGGTCCGTTATCTCAGTTGGCTATCCACAACTGAAGTGGGCGAATGAAGGGGTAAAAAACATTTGAACGAATCAAGGGAACAGTTACGGCGATTTGTCTATAGGGCCAGTGTAATATAGCGTATCATAGTAGAATTTTGAGGTACAAGCTATTTCAACACCTGTCTCTTTCAAGTTAGGGTGAATATTTGAATGTATTAGTTAAATTCTACTCTCTTTAGTAAATCGTGACTAATGGCAGGTAACAATTTGTGCCAGTATCGTAAGTAGTATTACAAGTATCTAACGCTAAGGATAAATGCGATAACGTGGTCAAAGCTTTCAGAATACACTTCAGCTTGAATACGATTAAGTTATTTAAGGTGTCAATATTAATGTAGGTCGAAATTAAATTATTTTAGCTAGTTGTGAATTATAGCAATGAAAATATTTATTTTTATTAACTAGGTACTTCTTGGTATTTTAGTAGATATTTTGTCAGTTTTTAGATTAAGTTATAAATATTATTTTTATGAAATGACCGATGAATTAATCAGGTAACTCGTATATATAAATAATAATATTATATTAAGATAGACGTTAGTTAGATCTGCAAAATACTTTTGAACGTATTTTCCACTAACATAAAAGTTATTTAGATATTAAAAAACCTATAGAATATACAAAATAAAAGGCATCATTAGTCAAGATAATTAATTTATCCCGAATTTCCTCCACATCTATTACGGGAGAATAATTACATATCAGTGAAAGAGGTCGATAGACAGGGGTCTGACTGATTAGAGCCGGACAAATGGTTGGGGCGCTGATGTGACCTAATTACGATAGTCGATGTATTGATAATTAAATATCCATCGCTATTCAGTGAAATCGCTTTATTTATTTTGTATAGAGCTGAAAATTACTTAAGTCATGAATAAACCGTATCTTAATTTTGAGGAAGATTAATACGTATTTTAATTTAATACCATCAAGGTTCAGTGAATAGTATGTGCGGTTTTAGATTTGAAGGTTCTGTGTTTGAGTTTCGGGATAGGCTAAGTTTAGTCAATGTGTATTTCTCAAAAATTCTTGCCTAGTGTTGACACATGGTGTTGTTCAATGCACTCATCGATCGTATACAATTGTCCGGAGGAGTGTAAATGCATTTTTTTCAATAACGTGTCTTCTCCATTCTACGCGATATCTCCGAAGTAAGTGTTGCTCAAAAGACATTGCTAGGGAAAATATGAATACAATAGTAATATTAGAAAGTAATTAGTAATAAATAATTTTTAATTATAAAATAAATATTAAAAAAGTAAATGAAATAGAAACAGAATGTATGTTGTTGTTATCACGTATAGGTTCATACATCATACATTCTAAGCTATATATTCTTTTAGCGACATTAATAAACTATCCGCAGCAATTCAAGCGAACTTAATCTCGTGTATTTTGAAAAGATAAGATATCGTTTTATGTTAAGTAGTTTCAACTGTAATTAGGGAAGTCAGGAGTACTTAAGATTTTAGTTTTAAGCATTTACATAAAGGTCCTCTTTTGGTTTATGGCTACTATATATTTTAGTCATTGAAGCCAAAAATATGATAGAAGTTATTAATATGATAATTGTTTCGAAACTCCATTTTTGGACTAATGAGATATTACAGGGCAAAATTAGACCTCAGGCTTTTATTACTATCTCCTGGATTTTTATCTTTATTTCTCTTTCGTTTGTTCATTTTAGTTTGTATATAATTATATATAACTTAAAATAAACAAATTTATAACAATTACTATATTTTATAGCATAAGCAGCTTATTTATGTCCCACTACTGGGCATGGGCCTCCCTTAAATTTAAACAAATCAGGCCATAGAGTACCACGTTTCTCGGATGCGGGTTGGCGGTTCAAAAACTGTTAGGTTCTCTAAGACATGCATGGTTCCTCACCATATTCTCATCTACTGTAAAACATGTTGAAAATGATTCGAACATAAAAATATTAGAGACGAGACCCGAGATATGAACCCGCTTCACTCAGTTTTCCAAGCGAGCTCGTTATCACTAGACTACCCCTACCTTACAACTCTTAGTAAATACTTACACATTGTATTCCTAAGGAATATTATTCCATTATAAATAAGTACACTACTTGAGGTATTACAGTATCTTTTTACTCCAGTACAACAGAGAAAACTGGGTTAAGTCGCGGTATACATCCACATAAGAAGCTTCGTTTTCGCTGTGTAGTAAGATATTTTAAAGCTATTTACCTCTAAGGTTAAACAAAGGGAAAAATAACCGTGAATTATTAATGCATATGTTAAATGCACACCAGTGCGGAATAGTTTCCAGACAGAGCCGTAAGCCGTGTAAGCTGTTTCAAAAAGTGTCTTAAAAACAGATATATTTTATTTATAAATTAATCCAAAAAAAGAAGAAATTAAATATATCAATATGTAAAATAATTATAATATGTTCGATCATTGGTAGGGTATACATATTATGCAGAAGATCAATTTCATGACGCACTGATAAATAATTAGTTACTACGATAATAATTATGATTATCTTTAAACATAAATCGCTATAATATAAGACTCTCTTTCAGGAATCCCGTTAAAATGAAGTCGTATCCTAGACGCTGTAGACGGGCAACTTTAGAGATTAACAGCGAGCATACGCGAAGTCATTACACAGGAAGAGGTGCAAGAATTGTTCCTCGCTGAAACTCATCTAACTTCAAAATAGTAGTACTAGATACTGATTTGTATTAAAAAAATCTACCCTACACTAAAAAACGTCATACAAATTATTAAAATATAGAATGTATTTAAAATTAAAAAGCATATAATAGAGCTATTTATTTGGTTTTGGCTCAGTTTGTAGTGACTCTACTTTCTGTGCTAGCGGTTGCGGGTTCGAGTTCCGCTGGTGGCATTCATTTGTTGAACACGAATCCAGTCATATGTGTGTAGTATATCAACTATCTGATATCCGTAACACAAGCCTCGTAGCTTATCACGGAACTAGATGGTGCTGTTGTAATATTGTCCCAATATATATTTTTTATTTTATCTTTTCGGATTTCTTCGCAGGTTCATTTTAATTTTTAGTATATTTCCAGTGCTTTACAGCAATCATTGTCACGGGAGAGACTAAGATTTTAGAGGTCTCAAAGGCATAATATAGCCGTTAAAGACAATACCCACAAAGTTTGCAAAAATATTAGCGTAAATTGAAGAAGGTATTATAGGAACCATATTATAGTAATTTACTCGAGTAAATAGCAAAGCGTAAGCGTAAGTACTTAGAATATCTGGCAACAAACAAAACAGGCCACAGGGTGAGCAATGGCTTATTCGTATGTCCTGAATATACTGCACTATGTGCGTAATAATGGCAGTCGACGTTAAAATGATTTGTCTCATGCCTATATTTAAGTAAAATATTGTTATAACTTTATACTTTCTAGTTTTTTAACTTTATATTTTTTATAATTAAACCCCTGAGAAAATAAAAAAAAAACAATTATTTGAATCGATCTAGCCCTTATTGAGTTTTTAACAAGACTTACTAGCAAAAAGTCAGTTACAGATTTTTTACTATACTAAATATAGTAGTTCTAAAAAATAAGGTTTTTAGGTGTCCTAAAACTAAACTGGACAACGATCGTTACATTATCGCCCCTCATGATAGCGCTGTCTAGCACCGCAATGCAGCAGTTAGATTACTTCTGTTTACTTTTTTCAAGTAAGCTTAACAACTTTACTGAAACTTATGTGATGTCTTCCTTAGATTACAAAATAAAGTGCTGTTGTTTTAGTGATTTACCATCGATATAAATAAAAATTAAATTATTTTTTTACTTGACTGTAGTGACATAAAATCTGCTTTGTACTCGTATAAGTAAGATATTAATTAATTATCTTGAGATAGTAATAGCCCAGTCGTAAAGCTCTCGCTTGGGAAAACAAGTGATGCAGGTTTAATTCTCAGGTCTCGCACCTCTGATATTTTCATGTTTGAATAATTTCCATCATGATTACCTTATTTGTCTTATGGTTAAAGAAGACATCGCAAGGAAACCCGCATTTCAGAAAGAGATTCATAAATCATAAGACATTTAAAGTCCGCGAACCGGAAAACGGAAAACTATGGCCAGATCCCCTCGTATTGAAGTTAGGCCTGTGCCCATTAGTGGAAAGTAAAAAAGGGCTAATTAGGAATGATTAAAAAACACTTAAATAATATTTTATAAAAAGCATTGAATAATTTACTTCGAGCCTATTAAAAAACATACAATGATTAGAAACACTAATTATTTCACTCACCTACAATTAAGCGGTGTAAAATATATTTTTAATGCTCTAGAGGCACCTAATTGTACCTTTAAGTATTGTGTGCAGAAAATAGCGTTAAATATTAAGGAATTTCTCCTTTGCAGCTGTTAGATATAATTAATTGGCCGTTGGCCCGGGATCGTTTACCTGCACTAAGTTTGACTCGTTTACATGTTTAAGTTAAGATGTATGTAGGTCGTACGACTATTAAGGCCGTCGTCAGGCGTAATATTATATTATGCTATACATACTATAATTATCTTCTCTATTTCTAGTTATACAATTTGACTTTATCTTAAGATAATAATAATTAATATAACTGTTAAAATATTATTGTATAATTTTATATAAGACGATACTTGGAATATTAGCATCTATCAGTTTCTTGATGAAAATGTTAGAAAGCATGAAAAAGTTCGTAAACTAAAAAAATAATAAAAAATTAAAATGAACTTTTCGATTTAATGTAAACGTAGCTTTAATTTATTGTAGCTACACAAATGAAGTAAATTTCGGCTGCAACCGTATCTTGAATATTATTTTGAAAATTTAAACTGCTTTAATTATCTTAATGATACAACCTACTTTAATTATCATAGTGATTGCGTGGTTGTTTTGCATAATGTGTATTTTTATGTAAGAGACAAAGTATTTCTAAATTTGAACAGAAAAAGTTAAAGTTAAAAAAAGTTCTAAGGCGAAGTAGATAATTATAATGTCGTCACAATCTATTTCGTTTCAGGGCTAATGTCACTGAAATTTGTCACCTGTGCTGAAAATATTACAGTACAAGCATGCACGTAAACAAAAGGGAACCCCATATTACCTGTAATTAGTATGATAGATAATTTAACAGAGGGGATCAGAGTTTGTTTTCCAAGACTTTATCAAATTTGAGGAGTTCTCGATAGAAATTTCCAAGTTTTTTTAGTTCAATTCTAAATCTAGATCTACATAAGTCTGAAATAAATATTCAGCCATCGATGTTAGTCATAAGCTCTATATACTTAGGTCTATATAGGTAGTAGTTAAGTCATAATTTAAAAAATCATATTATTATGGAATCATTTCTTAAAAAACAGCCGACGCTTTAAATTCGCTTAATTCAATCTCTCGAAAATATATGAGCAAGGCAAGATGATCTAAAGAACTATTAATGTAATAGATCCTAGAAACTGAAGGATGAGCAAAATCTGTTCTAAGCTAAAACCGATGGCTAAAAACTATTGAGTACTTCAACTATTAGTTAAGAATCAGCCAATGTTACTAAGGATTCTTATATCTAAACTAAATCTAATATGGACTCTATTATATTGTAATAAGTACTAAAATAGAATGATATAAAATGGACAATAGCTTGACCAGCGTCCTTATTTCTGCACTATAAGGCATAAAGTCGAAGACATAGAATGTAGCATTGTGTCGAGATAATAGCTTCTATTACAAACGAATAAGGTCTTTAAATTGAAAACACAAGTAGATTATAAACTCGGAATTGTGGTCTAGCTAACTACAAGTGAGATGCAATTCATGCTACGCGAAACCACGAAAGCGACGTGCGGTGTTATTGTACATTCGCTTTTAAGTACAATCAACATTAAAAATAAAGTTATGTATGAAGTAAAATGTAAGAAGAAAATTATTTAAAAAAACTATATCAAATCAAATCAAAATATTCTTTATTCAAATAGACTTTTACAAGCTCTTTTGAATCGTCATTTTTATATTTTCAAAATTAAAAGTCAGTCTGTAAGTCTGTGAGTCAACTAATACCGGCTCGGAAAGCTGTTCTGCTGAGAAGAACCGGCGAGAAACTCAACAGTTGCTCTTTTCAAAAAAATATTTGGTAACAATATTGTATTACAATTTATCTATTTATCC
This sequence comes from Boloria selene, assembly GCA_905231865.2. Taxonomy (NCBI): domain Eukaryota; kingdom Metazoa; phylum Arthropoda; class Insecta; order Lepidoptera; family Nymphalidae; genus Boloria; species Boloria selene. The sequence goes on from HG993145.1 coordinate 4,148,860, forward strand.
TACGTGAGACACAACCCCACACATTTACATCTACCAGGGCCTCGAGTCTGCTATTTTACATGAATTGTCATTATAGAACAATGCAATTTTAATTCAATTACCATTAGTCAAAAATTCCGTAGTCTACTAAATTTACAATGGTCAATCAATGGTCTTGTCATTTTGACAATTTTGTCAATTGTAAAAGCGTTCGTAAAACGTTTATTTAGGCTAAGTTCGATTATATATGTTATCAATTTATGTTTTAAAGACTAAGCATTATGTAAAATGATCATACAAAGCCAAAAAGATAGATTAACAGACTACGCAATACGTTTGATCATTGACTTGTCATTACGTACGGGACTACCGATTATTTGCAAAGTGTCATTGAAGTGTCAGTGATACACCATCGGAAGACCATTGAATTAGTAGACTACCAAAATTGCAAAAAGTAGCAATTACGATGTCATTGATAGACAATTGTAACACCATTGCAATAGCAGACTTGAGGCCCAGGTATTCCGCTATAGTGTAATAAGCTTTATTCAATAACGTATTTTTAATTTTTGATTTAAATTGCCTCAAAGGCAAGTTCAATATGGACTGTGGAATTTTATTATACAATGTGTGTGGAATTTTATTATTATATATAATAATAATAATGTTCTCCGAAATATTCCGGCCATGGCTGTCAATCTCATTGAGACTAGCCAACTGCGCAGGAGATATTATAGTGCACAAGTGTACGCGCAGACACAAGTGCATTCTTTATTCCTATCACTCTCATGCTCCGGTGGGAAGACTGTTCGACACGACCCGTGAGAGCTAAGGCGCAGGATCGACGACTTTACGTGCTCTCCGAGGCACGGGGGTGATTCACCGCCAACTTCCCAACTCCGGGATGTTCCTGAGGCTTACTAAACAGAAAGACTCAATATTAAACTTAACCCGACCCGGGACTCGAACCCAGGACCTCTCGATGTATGACTTTACATGCTAACCACTACACATCAACGAGGCAGTTATAGTGTAATTATTAAAACCTGGCTACTTTTGTTAAATTAAATGCTTATACGAGTTAAATCTTCTACAAGAAATTAAAAGTAGTTTAGCAGTAAGTAGAAGTAGTAGTAAGTTTGTGGATCAAAGAGATACTCTCGGAGTTAATTAACATAAAACATTATTATTATTTAAATATTTTTTTAATTTATATTTTTTAACGATTATAAAATGGCATCTTTTCTTAATTTTGATGGTATCGCTGCTTTTCTTACATATTAGGTCAGAGTTTGTAAGAAAATTAATTGTAGAAAAAAGAGCGGTCATGATCAAATGAATATCATATATTCATATATTATGCATCAGCCTTCGTTATTTGAGACAGACTCTAGAAGTAGTAAAATAAATTCTTTTATCAATAAAACATAATATGCCGTTTTATAAACGATATCAAAGCGAAATGCCAAATTTGTTTTATGAAAAATACGTGGTAATGAGAGAACATTAAGAGCTAAAGCTACGAGTAAGTTCAAGAATTAAGTTGGATATTGAAGTAGCAACTTATCCTTCTGGGAATTTAAACGGTAACTTTACACGTTTTACCTTAGATGCATGTCTCACGTTTTCCTCGAGAGACATTCAGTCGGTAATCGAAAATATACATTTTAAGTAAAATGAGAAATTTGAAATATTACAAACCAATGACTACCTCCCTCCTTTGTGGTTTTAGAGTGAAAAACAAAAGCAAATAAATCAAAATTTCCCTCTTATCAAGGGATGATTTAAGGAATAAAACCTATCCCATATCCTTTCAAAATTTCATCTTAGTCGGTTTAACTAATTTTAAAACTCAAAAATATCTTTATAACATTTAGAGTTAGTATAGATTAAAATACGTAATTAAAATACCTATGTATTATTTAACGAGAAGCTTTACATTAAATTAATATAATGGTCATTTAGAGGGCAAAAATATTTCTTGTTTGTCCAACAAGGACCAAACAACTACTTTCTTTGATAATATATAACTCAATTAAGAAGGAATTATAGTGGGCAAAACAACCGCAGTTATCTTGGTAATAATGTTCTTTGTTTGGTTCACCGAAATGCTATGTACTTTACAAGTTATCTTACATACATTTAAGTTTAATTATAATAATAAGATAACAGGTTTAAATTTGTATTTAAAATATTGCATTAAAATAAACATATCTACGTAGGGTTTTATTCTGGGTATTTTCAATAAAAAAACCAGCGAGCCTCATAGTCATAGTAGTCAAAGTAGCTGCATATGAAATAATTAAAAATATTAATATAGCAGCGATAGAAATTAACCTTAAAATTTTAAGCAGTTTTAATGATCTACACTTTTTTCAGACACTTATATTCAACAGTAAATACATTGATTAATATTACCACCAACTCTACCACGCAAGCTTAATCACACGGTTCCCCGTCTTCCTGCTGTTACATACATCCGTTCCTTTTTAGCAGAATCACGAAAATATTACTAAAAATATTTTTTGTCTATAATTTCCTTTTTTAAAAAAAAAAACAATATAAATGAATAAAATGAACCTAGAACGTAGGCGAATATGTTACAGAAAAATATCTCATATCTGTCTCACTAAATATTTCATTGCCATACATTTTACTTTTCTATTATCGATACCTTCACTCTACAGAGCTATGTCATCTTGTCAAAGCTCCAAGGACTTCTATCTGATATTATGTGCTTTTTATACTGATGAAGTAGAAACATGGATCATTACAAACAATGGATATTTCATTCATTTTGCAGCATCCGTCTACCTCGTGAGAGTTGACAGGGACAAATCGAATATTGCTTTTTGCAATCTCCTAGGAGAATTAAGGCGAAATAGAGCTTAGAAAGTATCGTTTGCTTTTCGACTTAAATATTTGATTTTGTTGGAACTATAATTATTTATTTACGTATATACCTAGGTGAATTTGGTGTTAATAATGATGGGTATATGTAAAGCGATCACTTACCTTAGTAAGTTGTATACTGTATTTTATGTATACCTTATATACATATATACTCGTAATATCAATCTGTCTGGATCTCTTTACAGATAATATTATTAATCGTTTTGTAAACATTATACATACTTGTCTGTATATACATTGTATATTATGTTTGTACCTCAAGTAGAAACTATTTAAGTAATCTGTGCCTCAAGAGTCTTTTGCAAGATTCTTTAAAATACACTGGAAAACTAAACCGCTAGCAAAATAAACACTAAAAAAATGAAACATCACATAAAATAAGGTTATAAAATAAACATAAAAATAGAAGGGCCACTAAATTTTACTTCAAAACATAAATTGACCATGATTAAACACCCACTAAACAATAAACGATACAAAGTATTTAAAATTTTCCATCCCTCAAGAACAAAGATATTTTATTAGCTAAAAGGCAACGGTAATGAAAATAAGAAACCCTTTCTTAATATATTTCTAAACAAATATTATGAAAACAATTTTCTATTTTCTTGACCAGCTTCTTTGTAAGGAAAAGATACTGATTTATATAAAAAGTTTCCGATGAGATACAATATCCAGGAACGTATTATGTGTAATATTCAATACAATTTAAGTGTATTTAAGTGGATTTTCCTTTTATAATTTGTATTAAACATTGATTCAAAAAAATTGATATATTTATGACTAACATTTCCCGCGGCTTTGCACGCGTTCTAAAGACCGGAAACCAATTTTTTTATATTATAGGTAAGACTGGTATGATTATAATAATAATAATATTTTTTTTTATTTCGGGAACGTATCTGTGTAAGTGAGTCGCTATATATTTTGCAATAAATGTATCTAATGTAATAAAGCTCAAAATTCCAGTAAATTATTAGGTTCAAAAAGCTTTTATTTTAGATGGAATATTAAAAATGTAAAGATGCAAACGGCTAAACAAAAAATCAATCAATGAATATTCCAATTCGCTTCCCCAGTGGCTGGCCGAAGATTTTCTGCCATTTAGCGAAGTCTAAGAATAAAAACTGCAAGTGAAATAGCATGAACTGTTATGTAAAATTAAGTTGATGTAAGTTTAAGTTAAGTTAATAATATAAGTCTCAGGTTTTTTTTTGTATAATTATTAGAAAGCATTTTAGTTAATGTAGGTACAGTAGGTACAGTAGGTAGAATAGTAGTTAGAGTAAGTGATGTGGGTTCTAATCCCATGTCTCGCACCTCTGATATTTTCATTCACGTTTATCGTGGTAGACTATGTACGGATCCCCCTCGTATAGAAATTATAGGAGGATTGTCTTTTGATGTCTGTCTTCTTGTTTCGGATAATCACAGAATCAGCTGGACTGATTTTGACGAGACTTTCACTTATACATAGCTGATGTAACTAGGAGTAACTTAGGCTCCTTTTTTATTTAAATACTTAGAAAACTAGAGTTCCTTAAAAAAACAAACGAGTGAAACGAGGCTAAGTCGCTAGTACGTAAATATAATTCACCATTACATTAAATCTGACTACGCCCCGTTATCACACATTTTCTGTAACCTTTCTCTTTATTTTCCTTTTGGATGTTGCGTGCGGCTATTTGCATATTGAATTTCGATAGAATGTTCAAATTTATTACATTCTTTGAATTTTGTATTGCATGTGAAAGCATACTATAAAAATTTGTTTCTTTTATGGCCAGTATAAGTATATTGTTAAGAAGTGCGTTTCCACTTACCATCAGGTGGAACGCAGTCAAGCACTAATTCAGAATAAAATAAAAAAAAAAAAAAAAAGTGTTTTTATGTACGGCGAGACGGGGATAATCCCGTATAAAATATGATCCACGTCTTCACAATCCACTTTTTACGTAGACGAAGAACGTGAAGTTACACTTTTGAAAATTATTTTACTAAAACTCACGAAATAAAATTTATTGACTTTTATATAGGTATTTACTGGAATTGACTTGACTATTATTAATAGTAGATGGCATTTAAAAGGGCAACTTAAGTTTATTTACAGATCTTCGCTGCAAAACTATATTCCGAACTATTTTATATGTTGAATGGACTGAATTATTCTTTCATAAGTGCTTGTAAAATGTGTGTTTATTTAAATTTTACAGACTCGCCTCTAGATCCTTCTGAAATGCATCAACTTCAACACACCCGTGAAGCGGTCGTAATGATAATTTTCTTTATGTGTTCTACAAAATTTCAAAATATTGTTTAGTAGGTATATATTTATAAACAGAAAATTGTGAGAGACAAAAACTCAGTTTTTCCCGAAAATTTGAATTTTGACATTTCTGATAAAATTGAAAGAGATACCGGGAAATGAACTGGTCCTTGACTTTTAGCCGTTACTGTATATGGAGTGAGAGTTATACCAAAGAATATATACATTATAGCTTTAAACTGTTATAAGTAAATGTCATATACATTTTTACTTAAAATGGAGTATAAAAATTTAGCTTTAATTTTCAGTCTCAGCGAAGCTCGTAACAAAATATGTATATTATAATAAAATTTTAATTTTCTTCACATATCAAAAATATTTACATTTACTTGCATTACTTTGATGATTTTAATATCACTCAGTTTAAATATATCTCAATTTGAAAATTACTTTAAACGCAGCATGCATTAGTAAGGTCATAACATTTTAATTTACTAGAGTAAAATTTGTAAAGCCGGGAGTGGAATTATGTCGCGGTTGGATATATTAAAAAAGTTTCTGGTTCTCTTTGGGCTTGCTCATTTCTATTGCTACCGCTTTTCGTTCACAAATGGAGAGAAAACTTTTAATATTTTATCTGTAATAATACAAGATAATTATAATTTTTTATATAATATTTTTTTTTATTTTTTATTATAAATCTTTCTAACGTCAAACCTTATTGAACGCAGACTTTCTTTAATTATGTATTTAAATAGACAACATCGGTCTTTAACTATTAATGAATAAATTAAAAAAACTACAACTTAGAACTAGTATTCGAAAAAGTAACTACATATTTAATGTGACATTTTGTTATTACATATTGTAGATACTTTGTAGTAGACAGTTCTCTAATGTTTAAAAAAAGGCTTTTAATTTATTTAACTGCTTAATCTAAATCTTTCTCTATTTCTCTTATTTTCCTTGGCTATATATCCCATATGGGATCAGCATTCCTTATTTTTCTTCTCCTCTTTCCTGTACCGGAGATATCTTCTGCGGGAAGGCTGCATTTCATAACGCATAAACAAATACCGAACAGAGCTACTACTATAGCTTAGGTTCTTAAAGAAAATATTATTCAACATATAATTTCATTTTAGCGAACTAGTTAGTGGGATAAAACGCAAGATAATAGATAATGTATATAAAAAATAATTTATTATTTTTTATAGTAGAATCTGTTCTTAACATGTTAGTATTAAATACATCGATCAATGTCAGAGGCCGTTGCCCAATCGGGTCCCACCTGTTCTAATATATAAAGTTGAAATTTCTTCATTTATAACTTATAGACACCTATCAAGTGACGAATTTTATTACTTAAATTATACTTTTTTTTGATTTTTCTTAGTTTTTATTTATTTTTATTTTAAAACCTTCCTCGAGAATCACTCTATCCATTGGTGAAAACAGCATGAATATCGGTGCACTAGTTGTCGAGTTTGTCGACATTGATATTTAGACAGACAGAATTAGAGTATACTATATTTCATTAACTTTCATATTCCATTGAGACACCAGCTCGATGCGACCAGTCAGAGATAAGGCGCAAGACTGACAGGTTAACGTACCCTCTGAGGCATAGGATTTTACAGAGTAGATATCCCAACTTAAGACACTAGTGAGATAAAAAATATTTGACCCCAGGCTTTGACCCAAGGACCTAACGATATGCATATTATAGGCGTACGTATAGTACATGCCACGAAAGATGGGACTTGACGAGCGTCAGTAGCGGGGGATTTTCGCACTTAAGTCGTGTCAGTAAGAGTTATGTATAATTAATTTCAAGTCTCATCTTTCGTGGTACGATCTGTAGTAGCCGTATATTATAATATGTATGCAGTTATTTATGCAGCATTCAAAGCAGAACACTGCACAAATTATGTCAATTTAAAACTGTATTTTTTATTAACGTATTAAAATAAACATATCACTATCACTACATAGTATAAAACAAAGTCGCTTTCTCTGTCCCTATATCCCTATGTATGCTTAAATCTTTAAAACTACGCAACGGATTTTGATACGGTTTTTTTAATAGATACAGTGATTCAAGAGGAAGGTTTTTATGCATAACTAACGGAACCCGCGGCTTTGCCTGTGCTAAATCTAGGGAAGAGCCCGAACGAAGCGAGGGCGAGTCGCTAGTACAATGAATAAAACGTAAAACTAATAAGTATAGCTCTAATCTTATATTCAACCAGCTTCCTTACTTACTACAGTAACTTTGGTAAAATAATTGTAATAAATACTATAGTAAACTAGTTAAATAGTTTTATAATATGATTATTTTCATATTTTCTTTTGTGTATATTTTAATTATTACAAAAAGAAATGTATGAAATTTTACTTATACCTTGTCACTATTGCTTCATTAATCAATGTCCCCGACCGATGCCCAAGCAGGTCTCACCTGTCGCGATAGATGAGGTGGAAAAGTACCTTCAAGGAAGATAAGTGACATGTATGATAAATTTTATTTGCCCAAATATTAATTCGATAGATTGTTCATATTTTTTTATAAATTGTATATTTTCCTACCTAAAGACGTTTCTTCTCTATTTAATAGTATTATTATTTACTAGTATTATATCACACTAAAATAACTTTTAATAAATTTTAATTATTTTTTTTATTTTAGTGCACACTAAGTATCTATACTGGCCATTTCGCCAAGGATACATGAAAATTGAAAATATTTCAATGATGATAAATATACCGCCAACTCCGAGCTGTTACTGGGGCTTACTAAATAGAAAAACTGAATAACTAAACTTGGCCTAACCCGGGACTCGAACCCAGGACCTCTGGATGTGCGACAGGCAGTCACTCGAGCAGTCATATCTAGTTTGCTCACCATATATCTCTTATGTAAATTGAAGTCCGCTCTCCGTTATGATCGACGACCGCTAAAAGGGTTTTGTTTATGCACGTTGAAATCAGAATCTATCTTTTGTAAAATAAGCATTTCATAAAGCTAACACATTTTGTAAAGTAGGTACGGTACATATTTAAAACATTAAATGGGCCGTTTCTTATATTTATAGTCAAATTTCTTTATTTAAATAAATAAATATATTGGGGCATTTTTACACTTAGCGCCATCTAGTGCCGTTGTAAGCTACGAGGCTTGTGTAACGGATACCAGATAGTTGATACACTACACATATATAAATTAAAATGCATACATATTATAAATATAAGCCTATGACTGGAGTACAAACATTCGTAGTCAACAAATGACTGCCCCCAGCGGGACTCGAACCCGCGACCACTCGCGCAGCAAGTAGGGTCACTACAAACGTGTTGTCAAAATTTGTTTGTGTTAATACACAGTAATCTTTGCAACGCAATCAAATAAAAATGCCTAGTTTATTGATAATAGCTTATTTTTTAAGAATTTTTTGAAACGTAATCTAAAATCACGCTAAAACCGTTAAGTAAAAAACTCGGCTGCGGGTCTAAGATAGCAGTAAATAAACATAGAATATATTTTTCAAAGCAATTTCTTTTTTCTTTGAGTCACAAAAAAAGCTGATTACTACTATTGTAATGCACACGATATTTAAATACAAAAAGTAAAGCTCCAATCCTTTTTCGGCTTAATATCGATTTATAGTTGTAAACAAAATGAGGCTTTATTTTAACAATATTTCTGAGCGTATATTATTTTAAATATTTCCATTATTACTTTTATAATTATTAAATTTTCACATTTAAATAAATTGTGAAAACATATTTAAAGTAACAAGTGTTTAAGCTTTTAACATTAAAATGAGGTCCTCATAACAATAATAGCAATGACCGAGCCAACTGAGCCGATCTGCAAAGTTTTTTAATACGGCCACCACAACGTAATTGCCTACTTGTTTAACACCACGTGTATACGTATTGAGCATTTAGTATTCATTTTATTATCTTAATAATATATAATACTAGCGAACCCCGCGGCTTCGCTCGCGCTACAGTTTATACTGCATTTATAATGACAGAAGAGTTGGAACTTTATTACTGAACCGCTAGATGGCGTTGCAGAAGCTAGGGTCTGAGATTTTTTGACAAACAGTTTTTTAATTTTTCGTAAAAAAAATTTTTTTTAATAAAAAGTATCATATGTTACTTCTAATACCTCCAAGAATATGTGTACAAAGTTTCATGATGATCGGTTGAGTAGTTTTCGCGTGAAAGCGTAACAAACAAACTTACATTCACATTTATAATTATAATATTAGTAGGGATTCCCTTGTCACAATGTTCGTCCGCAACGAACTTCCAAACTAATTATCCGCTTTTAACGTAATTTTTATTTAATTATGTGATTTCTTCTAATTTAATAAATAGGATAATATAACATCCGATTAGGGATGTCGTAGAGATATTCTGAGAAACTAGTACCCTAAGATACTACCTACCAAAGAAAACCCCTTTCTACCCACAAAGAAAAAATGTATAAGTGTACCACAGCAACGCGTTTACTAGAAGTTAAAACGAAAACATTTAAGTTCGCGCAGTAGTCTCAAAAACTAGATTATTGAATAATATTAATTTAATCTTACAAACATCAACATAAAAAATAAGGCATAGAACGAAAAATGTAAAAAGGTTTTTTGTAATATTAGGAAATATGTTTAGATTAGATCCTCAATCCTTGAACGTTTAAGTATGGGGCTCACAAGTTAGATCAACTAAAACCTAACAGCGCTCTTAACGTTAGTGTTGTTTATATAAGCACTTTACTAGTCTCTCTTATAAAATTGTAAGGACTTATTTCTAAATAAAACTTATATCTTATACGAAAGTCTTAACATATGTGAAAGCATCTTAATATAACAAAATTCTTCATATTGAATCAACGAAGGCGAAATTGAAGCTTCGCAAAGCAAATTTAAAATTGTAATATTGATAATCCTGTAACGCCTAACGGATAGGAATGATGGGAAGCAAGAAATAACAAATAAAAGGAACGAAGTCAATCAATAAAAATTTCAATTTTCCTCCCGAGTGGCTGACCGAATATTCTCTGACGTTTGCTATAACGTTCGACTTTACATTTGAATATCATACTCTTTTGTTTTTTCCTCCTTATCTTACCCTTGTGATTTCACTTCGACCATTTGCATACAGAATTTGGATAGAGTGCTGGAATTTATTACTTCTATCGGATACTGTACTGCTATTCGAATTGTATTTTCTTTATATATTACATTTGAGAGGCGTTTGTGTCGTTAGTTTTTATGTGTTATGATAACTTCTATGTATTTTTTGTTAAATTATCTTTAAAAGGATTACATCATATTTTATCATGCTGCTGGGCACGGGCTTTCTTTCAATCCAAGGGGGATCAGACTATAGTCCACCATAGAGTAGAGGACTGTACATGTCTTTCGAAAACTTGCTAGGTTCTCCCAATAAAATAGGTTTTTTCACGATATTTTTGTCACCAAATAACAAATGGTTATATCATGTTACGAATGATTAGCGCATGAAAATATCAGAGGTACGAAATGCGGATTTGAACTCGCTTCACTCTATTTCCCAAGCGATTACATCACCATTGAGCTACCACAGAATCTTTAGTTCATATACTATGGTTTGGTAAATAGTGACCCATATCTCGAAGAGCCCAAATGCATTAGCAGACCACGAGAGTCGTTTGTTCTCAACTGCGAATAGCTTAGTCACGCAACTATATTTTATTTCAGCATCAAAGATGGGGGACACTGAGTCCAAGCAAATTAATATTATTTGTAGTAGCGATAAATTATTGAAAATATAGAAAAATAATAATTGACTTTGTTAATAACAGTATCAATTATTATTATTGGGACAGGAAACTTTTTTACGATCCTTACATTAAATTATTATCAATCAATTGCATTACATTGGTCGAAAGGAAGGATGTTTAAATATATTGTGTAACATAAGAAGCTTTAAAATAAAATAAAGCGAAAGATCTTTTGTACTCTTTATAAAAAAAACTTGAATTGTGATTAAAATCTTTCATTTTGGACGTAATGTCTAGACAAAAGCGTCTCACAAGTAGTAATAATAGTTTATTTATTTCTGACATATATGTATTTTTTTTAAAGAACATAGTTTCCTTAAAATATTGTAGAGAAAAGATAAAATCTTATAATATATATATTTTTTTAGTTATTCGGGGGCGAAAAGAATCCCTATAGGTACTATCCTTCCTTTGACACAAACATTAATTTTTGCAATGTTTTCACTAAAGCTCCTCAATAGCTGCATAGAGATACCAATTGATAACGACTTACACATAAACTATGAATGTAGATCTAAATTCATAACTATCCAAACCAAGAGATCCTGAGAGCAATCGCGGATATTTGAAAGGGCACTACGAGTCGTATATCAAGCGCAGTGCAGGCATTGAGGGATGCTGTAATATCCGCCAAGAAATGGCGTCGTTGAGTAATGCTTGGGATGTAGAGAGAATAAAAGCTATGGTAACATATTTAAGAATTGGAAAGTATGTTTTTATATAGGGCAGTGGCATATATGGTTTAAGTTACGCAAAATTATTTATAAATAGATATTTTTTACTATCTTGTATTTTATATATAAGATTAAACTTTGTATTGTACTTGTTATTTATCTTAATATTTAAATTTATATGTACAAAAAAGCAATTGAAAAACAGTTAATCGTATATGGCCGACACTAAGAGTTTTTTCATTATATATATAAAAAGGCCTGAGTATGTCGAGATTTCAGTAAATTTTGGAGCAAAGATAATAAAGACTAAATACGAAAAAACTATAAAGTCAAGTAACATCATAGTGCAAGTGTAACTAGTGATGGAAAATAGAGCTCTTTGATTGAGTTAAGTTGAAACTGTCTGTACATATACTACGTGTTGATAAACAACCAAAAACAACTTTGATGAACCAAAACTTATGAAACATCTATTTTCAAAGGCGTGCTTTAATTTCCGACCCCAAAACTCATAGAACGCAACAATACATTAAACTTCTAAGATAGATTGCTGATTCTGAATTTCAATTTTAACCTTTACCAATGACTGTTTGATACAAAATAATTAAATAAATATAAATAAGTTGGGACATTATTAAAACAACATCATCTAGTTCCGTGGTAAGCTACGAGGCTTGTGTTACGGATACCAGACTGGAGTACAAACATTCATGCTCAACAATTGAATCCCCCCCCCCCCCCCGCGGGACTCGAACCCGCGACCCCTTGCGCAGAAAGTAAGGTCACTACCAACTGAGCCAAACATGTCAATAATTCAAAAGCATTGAATTATTGATATAAACAAAACAAATATATAAAGATAAATTAAAGAACCCATATGACTTTAAATAACAAATTCCTAAAAGGAAAACACTTTAGTGAATCAATTTTCTACAATCTTTGAAATAAATGAGTGACTTCGTGAAAAATGAACTTTCTTACGTGTCGATGTGTTATTAATGATAGAATGTCAAGCACTTTCATCCGTAGTAAGTAGCTACATTCTCTATTTTTTGGGCGTTATTTTTTGTTGTTTGATGACAAGTTTGCTTACTATAATATATGATATTGCCCTCGTTCCACTCGCGTTCGTTCCAAGTATTTAACGTAGCCAATGTGTGACTAAGATACTCGAAGGACATAAAATATATTTTTGTAGGTTTTTTACTCAATTTCATCCAAATCAACAAACGTACAAACTTTCGCTTTGTATTGCGTTCACAAGTACCATTACTATACATGTAATAAAACTCTAGCTGACTCGAATCCTGTATGTAAAAATGTATCTCTTTTTAACGACCCACTGCTTGGCACGGGCCTTCCTTAGTACGATAGCCATAGTCCACCGCGCTAGCCTAGTGCGTGTTGGCGGATTTCACAGGTCTTTCGAAAACTTGCTAGGTTTTCTCTGACATGTAGGTTTCCTGACGATGTTTTCCTTTACCGTAAGATAAGTGGTAATCATGTCAGTAAAGATTCGCACATGAAAATAACAGAGGTGCGAGACCCGGCTTCGAACCCGCATCACTCGGATATCCAAGCGAGCGTGTTGTATGTATGTATGTATTAAATATTAATTTTAAAATCTTATTATAGTTGTTATTATTGATGCAAATATCGAAATGACCTATAGTTGTTTATAAATTTTGCATTTCTATCCGTATGTAACTGATACAGGACCAATTTAGTAAAATTCGTTATGATGAAAGTTGTATATCGTTTCAACATAAACGATACTTTTTACTGAGGGAAAAAATCTCATCTTTGAGAAGTGTACACGAGCGGAGCGAGGGTGAATCGCTTGTATATAATGGAATTTCTATTCCATTTAATTTGTTTGAGTTCAAATAAAATCATCGTCTTACGAAACCATTATTAGTAACATCAAAATAATCCTCGAATTTACGACCACATACTATTCACTTGTTAAAATATATTTAGCAGAATAACATCATCACAAAAAGTTGAATTATTTACATATTATATACAAAATTAACATAACAAGCCTAAGTCTAGAACTAAAAACAGTATTAATTTAGGCCACATCATAATAATTCTCTAAACACGAAACGTAATTTACGTGAGGAGTTACGTTTTTCCGACTTAGGATTTATATCGCGAACAGAAAGCTGTTACCTAAATTTACTATGTTACTAATCACTGCAAGGTAAACAAAAAAACATTAGGTTTTGTTAACAAACCTGGAGGCGAGCCAACCGCAAGTTCTGGCTTAGGCAGGGCACATAACTGAGATCGATTTGGCGAACTCGTTGTAACAGGTGCAAATTGATTTCCGTAGACCGTCGATTGCCTGAATGGTTTAAATGTGGGTCAGTCTATAAATAAATAATTGAACATGATAGCTTTGTTTAATGTAAAGGTTGATTCAGAAAATTATACAGTACTTTAGTAGTAATTAATCACTATTTCTTACTATTAGTACAGTTTGACCTAACTTCATGATTTTTAGAAATAAATAGGTAGATAAATCCAAAAGACAATATAAAAATCGTCACATCCGTTTCTAAGATACATGAAATACATTTATACATTATACAACTATTACTTTTTAATATTATTAGATATATCATATACTTATATTATTTATACAATATACAATAGTATTTCCCGCGGCTTCGCATACGTTTTAAAGACCGGAAACCAAATTCTTTCTGAGTCGCGCGGTATGATACCTTGCAGAACTAACGCCCGCCCTTCCCTTTTTTGCAATACTTTTTATTGATGCTCCGTTCTTGTTAGTCGTAGCATAACATAACATAGCCTCGATAAACAGACTATCCAACACAAAACTGGTTCGATTTGAACTAATAGTTCCTGAGATTAGCGCGTTCAACCAAACAAACAAGCAACCTCTTCAGCTTTATAATATTAGTATAGATTAGTAACACACTCGTACGAGTATGTACTTATAAATCTGTTTTTCCTGCGGTCTGATTTTGATTCAGATATTTTTCACGATGACGTGGCTGCCTCACAAGTCACCGTATTGATTAGACACGTCTAATTACATAATTTGGTAAAATAATTCATAAAAGCTCGAATCAGTTTTATTTTCTTTAGGGAGGTCACCAATTTACTAAATCATCGATATTTGCAACTAATTTGAAAAGGTTTTTATTCAGCATGTTTAAATCATAGATTAAGCATAAAACAAAGTACAAAAACAATAATGAAAATACTAGAAACATTTTTAATATTTAAATAATGAATTATAAAAGTTCTATAATTTTTAATACGATTTTATAATAAAACAAAGTTCAAACCATCAGTTTAACCAAAAATATTACCAGAAAGTTTTAGATTTAATATAACTAGTTACAAATTTTAGCTGCCAGCATTTAAGGCAATGCAAATAATAAAAAGCCACGAAAGCTCTCATTGCCCACACTGAACCTAACTTCAACTGCACTTTACATCATGTTGCCGTACTCTCACATGCTAGAGCGACTTCAAACACTTTAACTTTTTAACTTAAAGCTTCTTTTTTACTTGATAAGTGAAAAATTCTGCAAGTTTCAATTTATGATAAGATTTCTAGTTCATATCGACTATTTTTTACATTAGTTAAAAAGAAATTAGTACGTACGTAAGTATTTTGAACTTATATTAATATTTTTATATGCACTAATGCTATATAAATAATGAAACAAATGAACCTCCTGTAGAGTCCACACAAATGCAAACTGCATTGTAGAAATGAAATAGAGCATCTAGATTTCTTGTTAAATGAAAATTTTAGTATAACTAAAATAAAATTAAATTGGAGTGTCTGTTTTTAATTTCAAATTAACAGTTTTTCACTAAATGCATATAAAAGTAATATAGTATAAGTATAACTAGCAACAATAAACCATTTTTTTAATTTGTGTCCGTTTGTCTGTCTGTCTGTTTGTTGCGGGTAATCTCTGAAACAGACCTATTTTGACGGGACTTTCATTCGCAGATAGCTAATATTATAAGGCGTATCTTAGGCTACTTTATAACCGACTTCTAAAAAGGAGAACTAAATTTTATTAGTTTTAACTAGCGAAACTCATAGCTTCGCTAACGATAAACCTTAGTCTTATAATATATTCAAAAATCACTTTTAAAATATTAAAACATTACAGAGTATTTTAGATAGATTATGGCTGATACTAGAAAGTTTTAGTTTGATGTGCTTTACATCATGTTAAAGCTCTCATACTGAAGTATGTTCGCGAAACTTTACTTTTTAACTAGCTAAATTACGAGATAGATGTTACGCTAGTCTAATCGATTTTAAAATTGATGTTTTAAAACATGAATAGTAAAATAAAGCCACTATAATTAAAAATTGTACTGTTTCTTATAAAACATAATATTATTTCAAATGACTGAATTGATGATGTAAAATGAAATTGGAGTTGAAAAACTAAACAGCTAAATAATTATTCCGATGCTCTTTGACATGAAATAAATAATACTCTAATATTAGATATTAAGAGTGCAGTTTTAGTATTTTATCTCTATATATAATAAAAATGTTCTCCGACCGATGCCGGCCATGGCAGTCAATCTCATTGACACTGACCGGTGTACGTGCAGGCACAAGTGCACTCTCTGATACTCTCATACTCCGGTAAGATGACTGACTACTCGACATGACCAGTGAGAGCTAAGGCGCAGGATCGACGGCTTTACGTGCTCTCCGAGACACGGGCGTGAAACACTGCCTTCCCAACTCCGGGATGCTATTAAAGCTTACTAAACAGAAAGACTCATCAATCAAACCTGGCCCGACCCGGGACTCAAACGCAGGACAATACGAGTATAAATAGTATAATGACAAGAAGTACTTTCACTTTGAGTCTATGCTATACTTCAGTTTCATATCTAATATTTGATTTAATATTCAATGTAATTTTAAATATTCTAAAACGATTTAAGCCAATAAAAGCAAGGCAAAGCAAACAAAGCGGGAAGACAAGAAATGAAAATTGCAACACTATTACCAAAATTGAGCTTTCTGTTTCTAACATCTACAAATTCCTAACGGAATGCACAAAAGTTCGAGTTCAACTGGTAGCACTAACGATTTCAAATTTGGCTCCACTCCAGCCACCAATCTATTAACAATGCAGCCATTTTCAGTAACTATACTGAAATAGCACACAAATATACATTTATTAACCGTCGGTAAACGCATTTAAAATAAACTATGTAATATTTCATCTTTCGTAAAAGCTCTAGTGTAAGCTTTTTAAAGTCGCTTAAAAGAAGCTTTATATAGTGGACGTGTGTCAGTGTATTTTACTAATGAATTTACCAATTCCATTAATTTCAACCATTCTGCTATAGGCGTCTGCATTACAAGCATATTTTTCGAACTCGAATCGCCAAAGTATCGTTAACTCGAAATCTTAACGGAGTGCGACGATAGCAGGCAGCACCGTTCTAAAAAAATCTTACTATTAATAAATAAATTTTCTTGATAAATAAGTGGATTCTATCGGATGCCACAAATAGACTTTTTACGTCAAAGAATATGTAAATGCGTAACGATGACGCTACTATTACATTATACGAATTATTGTACTACGATTGTGCTATAAAAAGTAATTTAAGTGTAATATTTCATCTTGATCTAAGCGTGTGATACTTAATAATCTTCGAAAATAATATAAATCACAAGGGTTTTTCGTTTAAAACACCTACTCTAGGAGTTGGAAATATGCCAGAATATTGTTGTAACACCCATTCCCGAATACCTATGTTATCTATCTATATCCATAATTTTAAAATATATCAATTATATGTTAGAATTTTCTCCCGTCAAGAGAGAGAGAGAGATAGAGAGAGAGGAGGGAGAGAGAGAGCGAGAGAGAAGGGAGAGAGAGGGAGAGAGAGAGGGAGAGAGAAGGGAGAGAGAGAGAGAGAAGTGATAAAGGGACTACACTCACAGTTCTCTTTTTTTTTCTCTAACACGTGTGGTTGTGGTAACCATTTGTATAGTAATACCACAGATAACATAATACTAGGTAATATTTTCTTCATTGTTTGTACCAAGACGTTAAAATCTAAGAATTTTAATTTTAACAGCCTCCATTCAAAAAAGTGAATTTTCATTTGGCAGAATCAACTTAATTTCAAGTTCAATTTTAAAAGAGTAAAGAAAATCTGGCTATTTTAAAACTCCGGTTATTACAATCTTGCGTCAGTTATTCAGAGGCATTAAGAGTTCCGACTGTTATTGCAAATGAGTTTGTAGAGCAGTTCGCTATAATGGGTTCGAATTTTATATGATGCAAAAATTTAAATATTTTTATGCTAGATAGTAAGTTTCTGTTTCAACACTATGCATATAAGATTTTGTTCAAGCTTTGCGCACGTTTTTTTTAAATTACGTAGGTATTAGTACAGGTAGGTACTGGCTAATGTTTTATTTTATTTTGTATTCATTTTTCTAAGTATTAGAATTTATGAGCTAATTAAAAAAGACGATAATTAAAGTATTTTCACGTTAATATCAATTTTAAATTGTATAATTAGTGCGAAAGAGTCTTTGTGATGTATTTTGGGGGGCATTTCACAGAGTTTAGTTCATTAGCACCAAGCAAACTAGCCAGGCGTAAAATCAAGAAATACCATGCTGAGAGAGAAGGGAAGGCTGCTTATATAGGTAGGTTGTGTACCGAATGTGTTGTGATCAAATGCGTTAGTGTTTCTACGATACCCCATTACTCCACCAAAAAGCCAGTATCATACAATAAAACCCAAAGGAATCCTTTTTCGGGAACCCACAAAATCATCTATATATTATACTCGTTACAGTTATATGGTCATATAAGCTAATTCTTTATATACATATCATATACTAGCATTTCCCGCGGCTTTGCACACGGTCTAAAGACCGGAAACCAAATTCTTTCTGAGTCGCGCGGTATGATATCAAGCAGAACTAACGCCCGCCCTTCCCGTTTTTTCAACATTTTTCATTGGTGCTCCGCTCCTATTGGTCTTAGAGTGATATAATAATATAGTCTATAGCCTTTCTCTATAAACGGACTATCCAACACAAAAAGAATTTTTCAAATTAAACCAGTAGTTCCAGAGATTAGCACTTTCAACCAAACAAACAAACTCTTTAGCTTTATAATATTAGTATAGATGACAAACTTATGTACAATCTTATACACAATTTTTGGCAAGTAACATAGGTCCCGTTCTGAAAGAAAAAAGAATAATTTTCGATTTGTTTTGTAAATAAAAGGCAGCGATTTAGTTTATGATTTATTGAAGTCGTACAAAAATTCATTATGGCACCTAATTTTGTTATATTACTTTAGCATACAATATAATATTGAAAAAGATATTGTTAAGTGCCTAATAATTATCATATAAAGAATTTTTTTTTTAATTATCATATAAAGAAATTCTTAAAACTATTTTCTTTCCATTTGTTGATAATAATAAGACTGACTTAGATTTTATAGCTACTTTATAAAGGTCTAAAAACGGCTTAGCTAAAACTCAAAAGCATGAAGAACATAACAGATTAAATAAATATTGAGTAACCTTTGACTTAATTATTATATTTAAAAAAAACATCAAGAATGTCACGTTGAGTTAAAATACGAATGACGTACATAATAAAAATGTCAAGAAGTGCTCTATTCACCCGACTGCGGCAGAAGACGGGTTATTTGCATATATATTTATTTTTTCATGGATTCTTGTTATATATGCAATGAGGTAGTTATATAGGACGTTATGTTATATTTACTACATATTTTTATAACAATTATGATCAATAATTATTATAAAATTTTAATTATAATTATAATTATCGATTAGCAAAGTAACAAAAATTCAAAAGCACTTATGATTATAAAGTGAAAAATAAAGTTAATAAGCGTTTTTCATTATTTTTCATTGAATTTAACTTACACTTATAATACTATGCTTCAAATATCTAAAACTTATCATAATTAGACTTCATTCAAACTGGCACCAAACATCACCAATTTAGTTAAAAAACAAGTTTATAATTTTTGAACTATGCAAAGGTATGTGAAAATACAGTGAAAACTTTACATATTTTTATTCATATCTTTTTGGGATTCAGCAGATTCTTTAAGGAATTCTGTGAACCGTGAAATAGAAAAATAGTATAAATTTTAATGGATTTTAAAAGAAAAATAAAGGAATTTAAAAAATGTTATTGGCTTGCTTTTGTTATGAGAATAGTAACATGTGAACAATATTATTAAAATTGTACGAATAACGCCGAATCTTGAACGAATTTATTATTTATCTATGTATCCGTAAGGCGTAACCGTAATAAAGCCGAGATTAAAAAAAAAATATATCAAACCTTTTTATAAAATAGCAACATTGTGTTAATGTTCCGAGATACAGTAAGCGAGAAATATGATCTAGCATATCGAAAATACTTTTCAAACGAGGAAAATAAATACATCGAAATGACAAGGACTGTATTACTAGAGTTGAAATATATACCATATTTTGCTCTATTCATTGTGATTGTTCATTTTTAAATTAAATAACGTTACTGTGTTTAAATAATTGTTAAGTTATGATATATTTGGCTTATAACTTTAAACTGCCTCGATGGTGTAGGGGCTAGCATGTACGGCCATACATCAAGGGTTCGAGTCTCGGGTCGGCTAAGTTTAGTTCTTGAGTCTTTCTGTTCACTAAGTCTCAGTAAAAGGGAGTTGAGAAGTTAGCGGAATTTCTTCCCCGTGCCTCGGAGAGCACGTAAAACCGTCGGTCTTGCGCCGTAGCTCACTGGTCGTGTCGAACAGTCGTCCCACCGGAGTATGAGAGTGATAGGAATAGAGAGTGCACTTGTGTCTGCGCGCACACTCGTGCACTATAATATCTCCTGCACAGTTGGCCAGTCTCAATGAGATTGGCCGCTGTAGCCGAAATCGGTCGGAGAACATTTTATTATTTATTTGGCTTATCAACACTTTATTAAGATTTTAACTAATACAACATTAGTTACCAGTTAGAATGAAGTTTGAAGTTAACAAAAACATTACTTAATTAGTATGACTTAGAATATTATAATCCCGATTGTATTCGATTGTCGAATGTTTTAATATTGTGATCGATTGGCTTCTTTTGCGACCTGAAAAACAAAAAAAATGGTTACTTTTCAAGATTTCACGATTATGTGAATATTTATTATTTAACATTCATTATATATTTTTATAATTAAAAGTATTTACACAAATATATCAAAATTTGTACTACAGTAAAAGACGAGAAATGTCATGGTACGAAGTTTCTTTTGCTTCTGTAACTCATATCTTGGTAATAATAATGATCTCACTTATAGGTTTCTTATCAAAATATAAAAAATACGAATAATAAGACGGTAGAAATAGAACAGTTTTTCAAGTACTTAATAAGCCAGTTAGGGAACTTCGTTCCGATAGATATATATTGTTCCTGACTCTCTCTCTCTCTCTCTCTCTCTTTCTGTTATAAATATTATTTTATTAGATTTTACCAATTATAAGAAATTTTGAATAATATAAAAAATAAGAACTTACTTAGGATGGGGGTGTCTTAATTTTCTACGCGCATTAGATGTTGCCTCAACGCATAAGACTATAAGTTTGTTATCACATGAGTACCTGAAAGTAATTTTATAATTGTTAGTATAGAAACAAATGACAAAGAACTTAGCAATAGTGTATGTTTATTGCATACGACGTCGAATAGCGACTATCGAATCGACCTCGCTTAGTTTCGGGTCCCTAGTGAGAAAATTAAATTAAAATTAATACTTGTCTTGGAACTCAGACAATCAAAAACTAATATTAATAATGTTATTTTACATATACTTTTATTCATATTATATTTTAAGTAAATTGATAAACAAGTAAAAGAAAAAAATGAGACTATGAGTACTTTATGCTATTACAATAATGTAGAGTCTAAGGATTAAAACGGCATTTCTCTCAAAATAGCGTTCAAATGTCCAACTTGGACAAGCCATTAATTTAAACGGCTTTTGTTTTCCATACAGAAGACATGGATGGACAAGGGTAAACCGTTAAAACTAGGATATTAAGCCTTGTTGAAACATGTTTGGAATGTATCAATTATTGTATCATTAATTATAATCACGAACTAAGATTGTTTCGAATTTTGTTATCGAACAATTATATTTGTGTATGTGTTTGTTAATACTTCACGTCGAAATGTCTGGATGGACTCGGATAATATTAAGGAAACAGCAGTTAGCTTTAGAATTCATTTTTTTTTGTTTTTAAGTAGTAGTTATCATTTACGTAGAACGTAATGTATTTAAATAATTTTGTATAGTACGTACGTCACTCATAATGTTGTGCATACTTGTAATTTAGAGTTGTATATGAAAAAGAGTCTTTTTCAATGTTTTAGTTATTAAGTTTGTGGACATTTACTCCAGTTAGTAAGCTTGATTTAATAAATAAAGTAAATAGGTAAATAAATGTGATAGAGCGCTCTATGCAGCCGTGCAAAGAATGGCTAGGGTGGTAGTTGCTAATGTAATGGTTGACATAATCTTTTCTTAGATTTAAATATATCATTTTTTTACATTTAATTTTAGTTTATTTTGATTTTTCAGTGCAGATAATAAAAGTTTAGACGTTTCAAAGGTCATTATATAACTACTTGAGACAGTGTCTACCGACGAAATAATATGATTTGATGCATTAGAAACGTTGGAAATCAATAATAATCGAATCATACCTACGCAAAGAGCTAAAAACATAGTTTTATTTAAAATAATAGTTAAATGAATAGTTTTAGATGCCTACATCAAGTTCAGTTGTGCGACTATTTGTAGAGTTACTTTAACCGTGAGACTGCCCAGTATACAAACACAGCCTAAAATAAACATCAATTTCCATATTTCTAGCATGTTTCTAGCTTTAAAATAACTAAATTTCATTCTAAAATTATCTGTTGTATGTCTTTAGAGGGTATTTTTTACAAAAATCGCAGCATTCTCATTTTTGTCATACTTGTTTACATAGCACAAAGTGAATTTAAGATTTTATGAACAGACAATTTCTATTAAAAATACAGTTTGTTAGTTAATGTTTTGTTATATCATGTCTCTATTATGTATTAAATTTTATGTATATGAATCGTAAAACCGCTTCTAAACAAAGACAAATATAATTTCTCATTTATCGTCAAAACTGAGAACATAACTGATGACGAGGCAGCATTGCTCTACTCGTATCAATGGCGCTGCCACAGACACTAATAATATGTAAGTGTAACTAAAAGTTTATTTAATAACAAATAACGTTTAATACATTACAATATATTAGGGTGCTCTGAATCATAGGAAATTTCAACAAAATGTGGACTGCCTGAAGAAGAAGTAACATGAAAAGAGCGAAGCGAAGAAGAATGAGCCGCAAATATCCTTCATTTGTATATTTATTCCAAATGCGATTCGAACCTGTGAACTCCGTAGAGGTTAATACAAAGACGTGATTAAGTGGTTTTCAAATATTACTGAGCTTTACTTAAAATTAAGTTGAATCTCTTCATGCAGTAAATAATGTTTAGAAGCTTATTTAGTTCTAATTACGTTAAGTAGATTAAAGAGGATGAGTGGGCTCGACTCGATAAATGTTTAAGGCTAGCAGCGATCTATAATCCCACATCACTTTATATTAACACGTCTTTATAAATGGGAATCTGGTGTTAACTTGCCATTTTCAGTTTTGGTTTTGTTGCTAATGAAAAAAGTTAAAAGAAAAAAGTATAATATACGTTTAATAGAAAAAAGTATAATAAGTTCAAAATATAAAAATCAATATTTTTTTGCTACGAACTTATTTATTTTATTGTAAATATATTTATAGTTTTGATATTATTATTTATTTTTACATCCGCAACAACGTTACGCAACCATATTTCTACAAGCTTTCCCTACGATCGGAAATTAACGCTTATAATTTAGATGTTTAGTTGCTTCCACCGTAACAAATGATATATGTACATGTGGTACACGTAATTTGGAAATAATCTATATATATATAATGAAAATGGTGTTCGTTTGAGGCTCAATCACGCCTAAACCACTGATCGTATCGACATGAAACTACCACCATTCGATGCGAAATTTTTCTTAGATGGTTTATGGCTATTTATTTTTCGAATTCTAACGTTCTTTCATTTTTTTATTGCTGTTTTACTTTTATGAACATTTATCCCGCTAATAAAAACAAAAGACAAGCGTTTTCTCTTGATTCTTTTGTTTTCATGTTTATAATAATGTTCTTTTACATTCAGCTAAGAATCTACTTACAAACTTCCACGCATCCACCCACCAACTCCCACGCACCCCTGCACACCCACTCTCATTTTTTGATAAAAATAAAATGCCGTATCTATGATCGAGTATCACTTGAGAACGGCTGGACCGATTGGGTTAATTTTTTTTTGTCTTCAGAATTGTCAGGAGAATGTTTATATGTAAGAAAATTTTAAAAAAGTCTGCTAAAACGTTAAAAATTTCGATGATAATGGAAGTATTCCAATTTCTATAGTTACTCATCACGAAATCTCGGGAACTATAGGACTTAGAAATGTGAAACTTGGTAGGAATATTACTTTCGTTATGTAGAGGTCAACTAAAAACGGATTTTAAGAAATTCATCCCCCAAAAGAAATTGCGGGGGCGTTAACAATGAACAATTCCCGTTTTTAAACTATAGCTCCTATAAATTCCAAATTTGGTAGGAATCTTCTGTAAGAGATGTAGAAATAGTCTATGAACGAATTTTACGGTAGCTCACCCCACAGGGGGTTGCGGGAGTGGTTTAACAATGAAAATTTTTATTTTTTAAGCCGTAGCTCCTACAGACTCCAAATTTAGCTAGAGTCGTCTATATGTGATGCAGAAATGATTTAAGAGCGGATTTTACAACAACCCACCGCCGAAAAAGATTGCGGTAGTGGGTGTTAAAATGTGAAATTTCTATTTCCAAACTGTAACCTCTATAGACTTTAAATTTGGTAGTAATCTTTTATTTGTCATGCAGAAATCATCTCAAATAAGATTTTACGAAATTCTATTTCCAATAGGGATTGCGGGGGTGGGTGTGAAAATGTTAAATTTATGTTTCCAAACTGTAACTTCTACAGACTCCTATGATTATTTTTTTGCTGTTTAAATAGAAAAGGTTAAAGTTAATTGTTTTTTTTTATTTAATTAATTTCATTTGTTTTTATATAACCTAATTAATTTTATGATAAAACGTCAGTTCATAAGCGGTTGAGAAGTGAAATAAAAATGTCAGACAGAGAAAGTATTGAAAGTTTATGTTTGTGTGCTGACTATGTGTTTGGTTCTAAAAACTGGTCTCATGAGATAAAAGCTCAAACTTTAGGTAAGTAATGATTTGTAAAATATATTGATATATCGCCGCCCCCGGAGAATAAAATGGTAACTGCAAAAACACGATTTTTCAGGAAAAATAAAAAACCTATTTTTGACTATAACTTGCTAAGCAATAAAAGTAGAAAGATAAAAATAAGCTCAAGGATAGCTATTTTTTTAACCTTTACAATGCTTTAAAATATGTTATGGTAACATTATCCGGACTGAAGATATTTAGAATTTAAAAAGTTACTAAAAGTATGTTGTTGGTTTTATTTACTAATAATACATACCATTTTATTCTCGTTACTTTTAACAGATTGTGAGTATTGCATTACTGTTTTACAATAGTTTTAACCAATAATAGAGACTAAGTTAACGGAAAATAATATCACTTGGCATTCTATTCTCGTTAATACTGAAACTACATTAAACGGTAATAGAACCCTGTAATTTTATTCCGGGATTTACAATAAAACAATGTTATAGTAATCAACTATTTGTTTATTGATGAATTTAAATAATTTAACGAAAAGAAGTACTCCTGATCTGATCTTTTTGTAATCATTATAATATTACCACTTAATCATAATAAACTTTAAAACTTATTCTACCTCATCTTGATCATTTAATATGTACATCAGAACTATCATGAAATGTTAGTCAATTATAAAAACCATGTAATAGGGAGTTTAAAACTTTGCTTACTGGTAGAGGTTTATTGTATGCAAGTTTCAATTGGGTTTTTTTATCCATTCTGAATAAGTGCTTGACTACGTATCACCTGATGGTAAGTGGTAACGCAGTCATATATGGTAAGTCGCACTAATTCAGTAGCCACCTATTCACCCTTGCCTTGAAGACACCCATATTGTAATCGGACGGAAACACTGATGCAGACAGGTTGTTCCAATCCTTAGCCGTACGTATAATAAATGAGGAAGCGAAACGCTTCGTCCGGACAGGTGGGATGTCCACGACATAAGGAAGGAGACCAGCCGTTCGTCGCGTCGTCCGATGATGAAAAGGGGATGGGGGAATTAAATCATGTAATTCCTGCGCACACTCGCCGAAATGTAACCTATAGAATACACAAAGGCTGGCAACCCTACGTCGGTGATCGAGGCTTTGTAAGTTGGCGTTTACCAGGGTAGGGTCACCAATAAGCCTCAGCGCACGCCTCTCAATCGAGTCCAAGGCTGTCAGATGGCATTTCGCCCATATGTGACTACAGTATTTCACGCACGACCGGACTTGATCTTTATATAGATTTAGAAGCTGTCCCGGCGTGAAATACTGTCGGACCTTTGCGAGGATACCAACTTTCCTCGCTGCTACATTAACCTTAGACTCGATGAACTGCCCGTAGTTCATGTTGGGGCTAATGTCCATTTCCAACAACTGCAGACGGTCAGTGTATTCCAGAGGCACATTTCAGAAAGTAGGAGTCAAGATAAAAGGACTCCTTTTTGCGGTGAACAGGCACGCCTGTGTTTTGGTGGCGTTGAAACTCACAAGATTGGCATCGCCCCAAGTGGAGACTGCCTTGAGTGTGAGATTCAACCGCTCTACCGTTGCCTCTCTTTCGGACTGAATTTGATTTCTACTGGCCCGAGCATTCGGCAGGTATCTCTCTACAACAGTGCTGTCGTCTGCGTACCCATAAATACCGGGTATAAGCAGATCGTTAATATGCAGCAGGAACAAGTTTACAAAGAGAACAGACCCCTGAGGAACTCCTGAGTTGGTCTTTAACGGGTGAGATTATTCATCTCTTATTGAGGCTTATGCCTCAACCACAACTTTGAGTGATCAGTCACTCAGGAAATCTTTAATCCAGCCGATCAGGCTAGGAGATATACAATAGGCTGAAAGCTTGCTCATAAGGCTCGTGTGCCAAACCCTGTCAAATGCCTTTGAGACGTCGAGGGAGACAGTGATCGCCTCCCCACTTCGCTCAAGAGCTTCTCCAATGGTGTGGTTGGCATACACTAGAAGATCCCCAGTCGACCGATTCTGGCGAAACCCATATTGTCGATCACTGAGGAGATCGTTTTGTTCTAGGTATGCCATTAGAAGATTGTTCAATACACGCTCCATAATCTTGCAGAGTATGGAAATGATTGAGATCAGACGATTGTCGGGACGGGTCGGCACGGTTGGTTACCTTTCTTGGGCACTGATTGCACATTGGCAAGCTTTCAGGATTTAGGTACTATTCCAGTCCTAAGAAAACAGATGTGTCAGTATCGGAGGCAACTCGGGAGCACATGTTTTAAGAACTATCACTCGTATACACTCAGGACCACAAGCTTTATTCACATCTACACGACATAATACTCTCTTTACCTCCTTATTAGTTATGGAAATTGTTGCCATTGAGATCCCGCAGATGTGGTGGAGTAGCATTACCGAGTCTAGACATGAATTTTGGGCAAAAAGATAGGCCAGTAAAGTCACCTTTTCCTTTGCCGTATGAGCCAGGGATCCGTCAGGTTTTACCAGCGGGGGCAGTGATAGCCGACGGAAGTTCGACTCAACCGCTTTGGCAAGGGACCAAAAAGCTCTGCTGCCAGATGGTTGGGCAGAGAGCTTTACGCCAATATGTGTAATTCGGTCCAGACGAGCCTTCTTTAATGTCTTATTGTAGAACTTGGCGGCTAAGTTAAAGGCTCTCTTCTTGGATCTTATAGCCGGAGCTTTGCGGTCTCGAGCATTAACCCAGGCAAGGTAATGCTTACGCTTTTCAGTAAAGATGCATTCGGTATTAAACCATGAGCGAGGTTTCCTACCAAGAGGTACATCGGAGAATGGGATGAAATATTCCATCGCTTGATCCACCACATCAGTTATAGCATCCGCACAGCTCGACGGATCGGAAGAAGAGAAGCAGACCTGCCGCCATGGAAAGGATGCAAAAAAGTGTTGCATCCCATCCCAATCTGCTGACTTGTATTGCCATATTTATCTAACACCAATGGAGTTGTTATCAGGTGGAGAGTAAGACAATACAGTTTTTACCAGACAGTGGTCAGAACTACCCAATGGGAATAAAACCTGGATGTTATATCTATCTGGATCAGTAGTCAGCAGAAGGTCTAGACAATTAGCTATGTGGCCGTCAACATCAAGTACCCTCATTGCTAGGTCAACCAACTGAGAGAATCCAAGTGACACTGCAAACTTCCACGCTTCTCTCCCAGCATGGTCTTCTGGTATGGGAACAGCCAATCTTCATGATGGGCGTTAAAGTCCCCCAGAAAGACAAGCTGCGCGGTGAGGTACCATTGGATAGCCACATCAGCGGCCTCTCTGAGATGTTCAAACACTCAAAATAAAAAAAACAACAACACAAAAAATCTATAATGTGCATCCAAGGATTGCACTGATTCATGTAAACAAAAATTGTCACATGCCGAAA
Source organism: Boloria selene (assembly GCA_905231865.2). Lineage (NCBI taxonomy): Eukaryota > Metazoa > Arthropoda > Insecta > Lepidoptera > Nymphalidae > Boloria > Boloria selene. The sequence continues at coordinate 4,177,393 of HG993145.1, forward strand.
ATTGCACACATTGACCCATTGTGGTATCACTGTCTAATGTAAGCTTGCTCTAATGACAGAAAAGAATGGCAATATATAATTGTAATGACTTCTTTGCTCAGTCATCATTAGTACTATATACTAAAAACATGTTAGTCGCGGAGCCTAAACGGATTATTACGAGAACAAAATGACAATAGCATTCACAATTATTTCGCCAATTTTGTTTTCCGGGAATATTATTGCAAAAGTTTTTGTCGTATCTTTAATGAGAAAACTGTATCACTAACTTGATATTATATTTTTTTTCAAGAAGCCTTGTGTGTTTAAAGAAGTTACGAATATTATTGCATTATTCTATAACTTTTTGAATAATGGCTGGAAGTTCACGAAAAAAATTGGGTAGATGTATTAGGCACCGTAGACTTCAAATATGGGATAACACTAAAACTATGGTAATATCAGTTATCATTTTATTCTCCGGGGGCGGCGATATAATTAAATTGTAAATTACAAATTTTTATTAATAATTCGACATTAACTATCAAAAGAATCAAGAAAGTCTTATATTGGATGTTTCACAACAGTCCGAATCACTTTAAGTGACAGAAGATTCCATGAAGGGATTGGTTGCTTTGAAGAATACGATAATATAAGTGAATTTTCCTTTGCAGAGATTAGAGAGGTGAATGTGCATAAAAAATAAAATAATAATAATAATAATAATATTTTATTATATCAATAAATTTTATTTTAAGTGAATTTGACTCTTCTTTGAAAAATATTTTAAATTTAAAATATATAATAAATATATAATAATAATAAAAATTAACAAAAAAAGCAAAAAAAAAATATAAATAAAAAAAATAAAAATTAACAAAAAAAGCAAAAAAAAATATAAATAAAAAAAAATAAAAATTAACAAAAAAAGCAAAAAAAAAAATAAATAAAAAAAAATTACCAAAAAAAGCAAAAAAAAAATGAATAAAAAAAAATTAAAATGATGAATAAAATTTAATTTATTTCCTTTGAAAATTCGCCCAGCGAAGCGGGCGGGGACGGCTAGTCTTGTTATAAAATAAATGTTTCTGGAAATCTCTCTTACTTTTATATAAACACATACCTACATAAAACTGAGGTCTCTGTAATTTCAAATTAACAGATTTTCATCATATTTATAGGAGAACTATAATAAATTATGATTCCTATATCTCTTAAACTGCTGGATCGATTTTGACGGGACTTTCACTCGCAGATAGCTAATATCACAAGGCGTAACTTAGGCTACTTTTTAACCGACTTCAAAAATGAGGAGGTAGATGTTTTATTTATTTTAACTAACGGAACCCGTAGCTTTACTGACGCTTAGCCTAGGGACGAAAACCGAGCGAAGCGAACGTGAGTCGCTAGTGTAATATATAGATTACTCACTGCACTTGTTCCAATAGTCTATTACTGTAAAGCGTTGACCCAGCGCCATTGCTCAGAGGGCTGTCACTCTGCCACTCCTCACAGGATGCTCTTCTAACACGAAAACCAAATGAGGTACTTCCATGCCATAATGCTTTGGTTGGCCTAGAATATAAAAAAAGTGCGTGTGTACAAAGTACACATGTAAAACTTGAATTTAAATTAAGGCTAACTCTTCCCCGTCTCTGAGCGCCTGGTACTATGGACTTATTTTTTCGTTTCATCGAGTTTGAAATCACAACGATTCTAAAAAAGTTTCACTTCAAAAATAAATTTCTAAGTCTTGATACTTTTAGTTGTCTATATATAAATATATTATATTGGATATACAATTAACACAAAGCAATAATATTAAAATGACTTTTAGAAATCAACATGAGTAATATATTCAAAGGTACAACTTAAGCCCGTTATGTTTCAGCTCTGATATTTCGGTAACCGAGTGTGGTCAACCGAAATAAATAAAATCAACTGTATACATACATACTTGTATAAGGGACTCACAGGGTAGAATAGCAAGTAATACCCTCTTAAACCCAACATAACCTCTCCTGTCTTAATGAATCATCGTTTTTCACCCCTATTTTGTGCATACTTACCAATTTTATAATTATTATACTAAATAACTTACCAAGTTGGATCAATAAATACATTCTTGCCGTTGAAGCTGTAAATACTTGTAGTAGACAGTAGCGGAGCGCCAGAACCATTGAACATGCTCAACCACGAATCGAATAGCACAGATCCATACAAATTGACTACCGGCAAATTTCTATCATGTACTGACTTCACTATAGATATTAAGTCTACAACACTGAAACAGAGTTTAATATTGAATTAAGTATATTATTTATCACTATATAATAAACAAGATGGCTGGTGAAAAATAGAAAATAACTTTGGATTTTGCGAACGAATTTATGATTTAATGGTAGGTACCTAAAATCGAGAACGAATTTCATATGACACTATATTAATAGAATAACAAACACCAGGATATTTAATGATTTATATATATATATATATATATATATATATATATAAATAAATCTTCTTAGACATTCTGCGCCGCTTCATAGTCCCACCCTGTTGGTACCACTGAATGCGACAACATTTTTAATGTTTTTAATGCATATATGTGCAGTTTTTATCCTTACGATATCATGAATCAACACGAAATTTCAATTAAATGAAAAATGTTGATATTCATTTTTCATATTTCCCGCTTCGGTTAGCGGATCCAAACTATTACCGAAATCATTCCAGCACACTGAATATATAACGTATCCTTCATGAGATTGTTGAAGCTTTAGTACATCCGATGGATTATATCAATCATATAGTCTCCTGAATATAAACGTATGTTCTCTATTTAACATTGTTGACTTAACGAATCCGGTCATTAACCGAATCATGCTGTATCTACACTGAATAAGTTTAAATCGGTCCCTCCGTCGATCGAATTATGATACTATTTTGATTTTGTATTTAATTTGAGTTTTACTTAACTATAGCAATAATTTTTTTAAGCAGAATTCTACTTATACTTGTTACCAAATACATAAACAAATATAATGTTACATTAATAAATGTGTCTATCTTTTAAGATAAACTCAAATTCGGTTTAAAGATTGCATTACTAGCGAAGGCGTTTTTATAAAATAACTAGCTGTACCCGCGGCTTCGCTCGCGTTCATTTTTTTAATTGCTAATCAACCTCATTGGGTTGATCTGTAGGAAAAAGAATTGTCTAAAAAATAAAAAATAAAATTTAGGGGTGGACTACCCTTGACATTTAGGGGGATGAAAAATAGATGTTGGCCGATTCTCCACCCTGGCCGACAATCACACTAAGGATCACAAAAATCGGTCGAGCCGTTTCGGAGGAGTTCAAGTTCGAACCCCGTGACATTTTAATTAACAAATAAAATATAAGGGTTGATCGTAGAGGGGTGAAAATTTAGGATTATATGTATTTTTGTATGCTGTGTCATAAAAAAATAAAAACAAAAAATTTTGCCTAAAAAATAAAAAAATAAATTTAGGGGTGTACTACCCCTAACATTTAGGGGGATGAAAATTAGATGTTGGCCGATTCTCCACCCTGGCCGACAATCACGCTAAGTTTCACAAAAATCGGTCGAGCCGTTACGGAGGAGTTCAAGTTCGAACCCCGTGACATTTTAATTAACAAATAAAATATAAGGGTTGATCGTAGAGAAGTGAAAATTTAGGGTTGTATGTATTTTTGTATGTTGTGTCATAAAAAAATAAAAACAAAAAATTTTGCCTAAAAAATAAAAATAAAAATTTAGGGGTGGACTACCCTTAACATTTAGGGGGATGAAAAATAGATGTTGGCCGATTCTCGGACCTACTCAATATGCTCACAAAATTTCATGAGAATCGGTCAAGCCGTTTCGGAGGAGTTCAAGTTCGAACACCGTGACACGAGAATTTTATTTCTAACCTTAATAAATAGAAACTCATCACAAGTATTTAATTTGGAACATAATTATATTTATATTTGATTACATTTAATTTTCATCATTTATTATTTGATTTCAATAAATGTCTCAAGATATATTATAGTTTTAACATAACTTCGCAACAAAATAATGATGACCGCGTGCAAGACGGGCGCGGGGCGACGAAGGTCATGAGGGAGGAGGGTCACCGTTAGCTCCGCGAGTTACTTTACCACGCGCGAGAAAGAATTTGAATTCCAATAATTAAAACACGGGCGAAGCCGCAAGAAATAGTAGTAGAATTGTAAAAACGATACAATTTTAACACTGTCCCTCGAGCTGTAATTATTTCTTAGGAATTAAAGAGCTTATATTTATTTCTTAATAACTTTCTTATTATTAAAACAGAAAAAAATCTTAAGAAGACTTTATTTTTTTAGAAAGTTTATTTTTTTTAAATTCATGTGAAGTGTTATAGCAAAATAGTCAATACATTTAATATTGAGTAAATTAAACATTTACTATTGAATAAATATAAACATTTTAATGAGGCCATCTATGAGAAAATATAACGCATCATTTCGAATATAAATAACGCCATCTACTGACATGTTTTTGAACTATTCATCTATCTTACTGAAGATATTGATTTTTTATTTATTTATCAAACGAAGTTAAATTAAAACTATGAAATAAGGTGATAACCTGTTTAAAGTAAAATAAATAGAATACACGTAAAATTATTTTGTTAAAGTAACACGTTTAAAATAACTAAAAACATATTTTCACTTAAATATACATTAAGATACGCAAATTAATAATGTCTTATAGAACACACCGTAATTATAAAATTTGTGAAACAAACACAACAAAAAATGTCTATTTTACGCTAAAATCAACTAAAAAGACAATAAAACAAAAAAAACCTAAATAATGCAGAAGTGCAAACAGAGTCGCCATATTAATTTGTTTGAATTTAATCTTATTTTTTATTTTGTCATTCTAAATTGAAGCAATAAATGTTTAAACGCAAAAGCCCTTTTGGGTTTTGCCCAACTTTGCCCACTTTTATATCGCAAATAAGATCGACGACAAGTAAAAACTTAAACTTTATAAATAGACTAGTGGAACCCGCGGCTTCGCTCGCGCTAAATCTAGGGACGATCCCGAGCGAAGTGAAGGTGAGTCGCTTGTTAAGATAAACATTTCCATCATACATTACATATGTATAACTCTAGCGGTTTTGGCAGCGCACGCCAGAATAGCTCGCAGATGGTAGATTTTTTACTACTTACTTGATACTTATCGTCATATTTTGGACAATTCACACAATATCTTTATAAATTGTAGCCTATGTGATATTCTGATGTATAAGCTATATTATTGTAAAGTTTCATTAAAATCCATTCAGTAGTTATTACGTGAAAGAGTAACAAACATCCATACATCCATACATCCATACTTACAAACTTTCGCGTTTATAATATTAGTATAGATTCTAAATATTATAAATTTGTTCAACGAACAAAATCTGTCCGACCAAAAAATTGTATAGATAGCTAGGAGCTAAAAACATCGTATGATACTAATAGAAGCTAATTATATGCCAAGTAAGAGCGGCTTACGCAATTTAAATTAAATTAATAATAATTATATTAACATTTTTGATAAGGCCTGTAATGGCCCAATCGAATCCGGGACTTAGCATCAGCACCACCGGGCCATACCCGACTCGAACATAACTGAGCGGCCCGCCTCCCCGCCGCCCCGCCGTGACGTCAGCCCTACCTGTGCTAACTACAGCCGCGAGCGCCGGCCCTGCCGCGCGTCCCCGCCGCCCCGCCGCCCCGCCGTTGCAACCGCGAGCGAGCATATTTGTTTTATTGTAATTTACCTTACTAAACTTTAATTCAAAATATTTATTTACAATAACGGAATTTACAAGTAGGCTTATCTATATAATAATTTATTTTATTTATGTAATTTTTAAATATGCAAATTAAAATATAAGAAGTCCTAGATTTGTTATTTGAAATCACATCACACGACTATTGCATGATGGCAGACCAGCCACGATGGACTAGCTATTCTTAACACACTCCTACAACATGTTTATCAAATGAAAGGATTTGTAGAGAATACGAATGCGGGTTAAAAAAACAACAGTAAAAGTAAAAAATAAATTAAACTCAAGCTTTTATTTAAATGTGTTAAAAAGCTAGAATATTCCTTTCCTAAAACTATTCCTTTAAAACTTTTTCTATTACCTTATAACGTCACTAGAATTAGGGCGAGCGAAGCCGCGGGATCCGCTCGTATGTTTATAATTTATAGCCTATGTGATATGCTGATGTGTAAGCTATATTATTGTAAAGTTTCATTAAAATCCATCCATTCAGTAGTTTTTGCGTATTCTTAAAAACTGTCGCTCAACTTTTATAATATTAGTAGGATAGCGCAATTTACCTACCAGTACATGAGTACATCAGTATATATAAATAAAATTGAATTGTCTCTTTTTCTGATTTCAAAACAATAACTTTTTACTAAATTCATACGAAAGTTAAATACTTACCTAAATAAAAAAAAACAATTTTTAAGATTTTTGTGTCTGTCTGTTTGTTCCTGCTAATCTCTGAACCGGTTGGACCGATTTTGACAGGAATATATTTTACGAGAAAAGAAAATAAGTTAAACGGTTCTGTTCGTGATATTAATATTTAACATTAATTTAACTAAATTAACAGCAACATTAAATTAGAAAAATGTAATTCAACCGGGATTCGAACCCACGACCTCTAATGGCTCTGTGGGCCAATAACCCTATTGTTAATAAGGGCGGCAAATTCACCCATCCAAAGTCTAGATAAATAACAATTTATCAAAATAGGTACCTATGTACAAACTTGTTTATATAATGTATGTATCTCTAAGCGATAGCATAAGTTAATCTAAATAATATTTTTAGTTACAACTTTATTACAAATTACAAGATAAAATAAAATATTTTTAAACCTCCATCAATTCACACAAACAGTCATTAAAATAATACACAAAGTTATATTATAAAATGATTTAATTGAATGATGCAATATTGAATAACATTCACTAGAAATTACAATCTATCACAATATCTTGTTACATACTTTAAACAAAACAATGTTTAATTTATTTTCGCAAACATTCTTATAAATAACAATAATTACGCGCGGCGTCGTTCATTTTTTTAATCGCTACTAAACTTCATTCGATCACTCGCTGTGATATCAGTGATAATGTAGCATTCAAATAGTGAAAGAATTTTTAAATCGGTCCAGTATTTTTAAGCCAATTCGTTACAAACATACTTACATACAAACCTTTCCTCTTTATAATATAAGTATAGATTTAACATAACTTCGCAACAAAATAATGATTACCGCGTGCAAGGCGGGCGGTCGTGAGGGGGGAGGGGCTACGGTATCTCTGCGAGGTATTTTGATTCGTCTTTAGAACGCGAGCGAAGCCGCGGGAAAGGCTAGTATTAAATATAGCCTATGTTCATCAGGGATAATGTAGGATTCTAATGGTAAAATTTTTTTTAATCGGTCCAGTAGTTTCGGAGCCTATTCTATTCAAACAAACAACAATAAAATCTTTCCTGTTCATAATATTGGTGTAGAATGTAGATAGTGTAGATAGATACCTATCAACCATAATACCTAATTATCATCACTACATAGTATAAAACAAAGTCGCCTTTTCTGTCCCTATATCCCTATGTGCGCTTAAATCTTTAAAACTACGCAACGGATTTTGATGCGGTTTTTTTTAATAGATAGAGTGATTCAAGAGGAAGGTTTATATGCATAACTAGCAGATCCCGCGGCTTTACCTGTGCTAAATCTAGGGAAGAGCCCGAGCGAAGCGAGGGCGAGTCGCTAGTAATAAAATACATTCAAACTGTTATGTACCTAGAATGTACTCGCAAGTTTTTAATTCTACACGAATATCGGCGATCCACCTAATACATAAGTAATTCTAATGGTAATTTTTTTTAATCGGTCCAGTAGTTTCAGAGCCTATTCTATTCAAACAAACAACAATAAAATCTTTCCTCTTTATAATATATAAGTTAAAATTACAAGGACATTTACGATACCTACGAGCATAAAACAAAATTATTGTATGTATGACACAGACCACAATCCAATATCCATACATAAAATTTAAAACTAAGTAGGTACATACGCACTAGAGTTTTGATTTCAAATATCAATTAAATACAGCAAACTGTATCTCGTAACTACACACACTGAACAATCGAAGCAAGTCTTGTTAGGGGTACGAGTAGGCGAAGGGACTGGGCATTGGCCTTCCTCTATCAATAACTTCCTCAAATCCTAGTAGTAGGTACGCGAAGCGGTACATAGCCGTTGATACCGCCTGCACACATTTTATTTTACGTACGCAGAGCTCCTGATGCTGTAGCTTCGTTTTATATCATCTCCCGTTAATTAAACGGTTGTCACTGTTGAAATATGTCTTCGAACCTTGGCAATGGCAACCACTAGCGGCCAGGATGGATATTAACGAACCGCTTGGTTTATTGAAGACTGTCTAGGTACCAAATGCAAATACCATAGTAAGCATTAAAGACTAATACAGTATGACACTTTCACAACTATTACACAGATTCATTAAAATCAGTCCTTTATCTCATGTACGTGCTCCAACTTCAACGCTTTAAAGTCAACTAAAGTAGTAAAGACAAAAACATAGGTAAGTCATAAGCAGAGCCGCCTTTGTCAAAGGAATGCCGACAATCGACATATTAATTGCAACTTTAATTTTATTTTTGGTAATTTTAGGCCTTTTAATATTAAAAAAAATTGAAGTAATAATAGTTCAAATACCTAAATATTTTATAAATATTATTATTTTCCTTAAGGGGCCGGCGATCGACAAATTGCTAATAAAAACGTAGGTAATAGGTACGAAAATCATTTTCAAGTTAAGCATATTTTCACCTTGTTATGCTGTTATTCGGATAGTATTAATCTAGGTTTCAAATATTTTTTAATTGCAAAATACTAATTTATAACGATTTGTAAAGTAATTGAATTTCTCACATTTTTACAGTATAAATACGATGTTATAATCTCATATGTTCTATATTAAAAAAGTTGATATTTTTAATATCGTTTGTTTTAAACATGGCTTACTATATTGTTAAATAATACAATATAAACTAACTAAAACTATTGTAAAAGCATTGAGTTTTAAATAATTTAATTCATCATTTTTGTTTATTCTTATTCGAGTGAATTTGTTAAACTCATTAATACGAGTGAAAACAAGTTTGACTCGAGTTCGTTTGCACTCGAGTTGTCGAGGGAACTCAGCGGGCCGAATAGATCAGTTAAACGCTAAAATTAGTTATTATAAGAAATATTTAGTTGTAAGTTTACAGCAAAAGTCTAATTATTATCTAATTACTGATACTTAATCAAAAACAAATTGAATTTTTAAATAAGTGAAGTTCATTTTGAACTATAAAAACTGATAATTTATTATTTGAAATTAAATTGTACTTTTACATGGAAACTTAATTAGTCGTAATACTTACATTTTATTTCATATACCTACCTATTTAAAAATTTGATACAATATAAGCTAATCGAAAATCAGCTCGAGTGATAAATTCTGACTCGAGTTGTAAGGAATGTAAGTACTAAGTAGTAAGTAGTTCACTCGAATGGCTCGAGTCGTATCTATGGTATGACACGTCATAAAATAACCAATTACATATTTATGAAGTTATACATTTATTTCATTTCAATATAGTTTTAAATGCTATTGTCTTAGAGCATAATTTGGCGCACACGACTCGTGACAAAAATATTATACGGCTAGCACGAAATGTCGAGCGCGGCAGTTGTGGTCGTATTATATGTAATAAAAATAATTTTAAAAATTAACGCTTGCCTGAGGTATTATATATAATAGGCGATTTGATTATTAATTAATAATAGGGTATTTTTTCAGTTATCTAATATAACGAACACTCCTAATGACGGCACGCAATACACATTCTAACTACATATTCGCAAATGTTAAACGGCTAGTCATGCTTTCTCATCAAGTATTGCGATTTGCGCGGGAACAAGCGCGGCGCGGCGCGGGACGTATTGGTGTGTCGACGTAGTCTATAGCGAAACATGTAAATGTGTGCGTGAGCACGACGACTAGGACTAGTAGGTGAAAATATAACAAACGGCAAAACTATTTATATAAGATATATTTATTCTTTAATTATAATCAAAAGAAAAGAAATGAGGATAAAGGTTACCTTTGGTATGCCATCAATTTCATTACTCTGTATGGATATTTAATTGCAACAATAATTAAAATATTTTCGAAAAACGAATGTGATTTCGTTTTGTTCTATAAGCATGGTTACATTTAATCGTTATATCGTATTATTTTTTAAATCTCTTATATTCTCTTCTCTCTTTTTAGATCTTTGAATCGATAATAATTGTAGGAAGGCACCGTAAAGAAATATTCTAGGTATTTGATTTGCGCACGGAATTTTATTTTAATAAAAATCAAAGTTAAATTACAATCTTTTATCTAACTTGCAAATTGCAATGTGTGTTTGTTGGGATGGAATATTGTGACTCAATTTTGAATGAAAAGCGCTTGCATTTTTAACAATTTTAATTTAAAGAAAATAATAACAGCGCTGCAGCGCTTTAAGCGCTTACAGCGCTTGCATTTTTAACAAATTTCACCGCAACTAAATAACTAGCACTTAACTTAAAAATAACAGCGCTGCAGCTCTTTTATCATCAAAGAGGACTTTGTCACCTTCCAAACAAAAACTTACATCAAAATCGGACAATGGATTACGGAGTAATAGCTAAAAATAGAAGACAAGTTAAAAAATTGGGTGCGGCTCCTAAAGCCCTTTTACCTGACACCAATATTATAAAAATCCGTTGAGTAGTTTAGGAGTAATACACGATTTTGTCCAAGGGGGTGAGGTAAAATTGGGGGGGGGGGTCGGTTTTCGTGGGAAGATTGGCGGGGTCGAGTTTTGGGAAGGTATTAGAATTGGAGTGGGGGGTGCACGTGCTGAATTTGAAATTTTTGAAGTAAAGGTAGGGGGGGGGGGGGGTATTGGTAAGGGTATACTCTACGATCACGATTGAAAGATATGTAACGGGTTCGATTCCCGTTCCAGATTATACCTATACACAAAATATGAAATAATAATTCTTATATCTAAACTTAATATTTAAAACTGAAAACTTCTCAAGTCTTAATTTTTCAAGTAAAATAAATAGGATAATAATCCTATGTCTTGGCACTTTTAGCTCCTCCCATCGACTAATATGAAAAATATTGTACAAATTTTGTTCGTTGAATTTTATTATTCATATTATTTTTCTATACAAAATCTCGGTTTTATAAAAAAAAATTAATTATACTAATTTTACTGATTTAGTTTAATTAATTACTTATTCTACTACTACTTTTTTTAATTTTAATTTTTTAACAAAATTGACTTTATTTAATATAAAAGTTACAAGGATATCCAAAGAATCTAATATGTATGTCGATATCTGTAAAATATTTACGTAAACAATTTTTAAACTATAATTTTACATGTCATTTTAGTACCTTAACTTATATCTAGTCCGATATCTCCGGATCCACTGAACGGATTTGAGTGCTGTTTTCTTCTCTGGAAAGAAGAAGAGTTGCTCCGTTGGGTCTAATAAGTTTCAGGGTGGGGCATCGATCTAGATTCTTAGTTATTTAGGTCCAAAGTTAGGTTTCAATTTTCAAAATTTTGTATGTTAGATAACTCCGAAACTACTGGAGCTATTTTGATGGGATTTCGCTTTTTGTGATCCTATTGTTATGGGTTTTCCTCTGATGTCTGTCGTGACCGTCTAAGTTTACCGACGGCGAAAAGAGCAATTTTGCTGGAATTGTTTTTTTGCCTTTTTAGCGCAGTTAGTGGAGTCCAAAAAATTCAGTTTTTTGGTCATAGGTGGAGGTCAATGAGCACTTTAGAATGCACTATTTAGAAGCATATGTCGTAGATCTTAATCGAGCAGCGTCCACGAAAAACAAAATCGGTCACTCACAAAATTACAGTTTTTATGCCAAATTAGGTTCAAATTGTTCGATTTTGAAGATTTAAAATAGTCTGTGCTATTCACTGTCACTTTTTACACCTATATAGTCACTTTAAAGTTTTAAAATCGTCACTTTTTCCACTTTTTATGAAACGGTTGGTTTTGGCGGGAATCCATTTTTCGAGAAAAGAAAATGAATTGCTTGTGAGGTATTATGTTATACGGTTCCGTTGGTGATATTAAACTTAACATAAATTTAACTAAATTAACAGCAACAGTAAATTAGAAAAATGTAATTCAACCGGGATTCGAACCCACGACCTCTAATGGCTCTGTGGGCCACCCTATAAGCGCGTAAATTTTTCTGCCTCGTGTCTCACAATCACGATTTTACACAAGCTATTCTTTCTCTTCTACAGATTTATTTTTTAAATTAACATGATTAGTAAATAAAATAATAATTTATTGTAATAATCTTTTTTTAAAATAACAACGCCTACAAGAAGTCAAAATCAATAAAAATGTATTTCTTGCTTAAATCCTTCTTCATAGAAATGCCGCGATAAGACGTAGTAGGTATAATTGTGGCTTACCGTTTTTGTGTATCATTCATGTCTTTGGATTGTAATTCATCGATTTATTAAAATTAGCCCTTTTACATATTCTTATGTGCGTGCAAGCACTTCAAAACTTTTAAGTCAACTGAAGAAAAGAAATAGAAATTAGAAAAACATTTTTAAGGATGTTCTTTATATTTTAACATAATTTTTATTACATATAATACGACCACAACAAAGAGAATGTAATCAATATGGACCACAACTACCGCGCTTGACACTTTGTGCTAGCCGTATAGTATTGTTGTTACGAGTCAAATTATGCTCTAAGACAATAGCATTTAATACTATGTTGGAATGAAATAAATATATTACGTATTAAATTATAGGTATTTTTTTTCTTTTTAAGATATTTGTCCGCCAAATTATGCTCTAAAACATTCATTTTTAAAACTATATTGAAATGAAATAAATGTCGTGCTAACCGTGTAATATTTTCGTCACGAGTTGTGTGCGCCAAATTATGCTCTAAGGCAATAGCATTTAAAACTATATTGAAATGAAATAAATGTCGTACTAACCGTGTAATATTTTTGTCACGAGTTCTGTGCGCCAAATTATACTTTAATACAAAAGCGTTTAAAACTATACTAACTATACTAACTTGAAATAAATATATAATTTATGTACATATTTGGTTATTTTGTTCCTAATATAATATTTGTTTGTATTATACGTTACGTTAGATTGTTTTTAAAATAATATTAGTGCGGTTTACTCGCTTGAATTGTTTATCAATATAAAGAACACTCCTTAAAAAACATAAACCGCGTTCGCCAAAGAAATGCCGACATAGGGGTCAAGGACATAGCAAGTGTGACTACCGTAGTTGCGGCGGTAATTGTATTGCTTTACTTAATTGCTACTTTAATATTATTATTGATATTTTTAGGCCTTTTAATATAAAAATCATATTATTGATGTTTTAAAATATTGACGTAATAATAGTTTAAATTAAAATATTTTATGAAAAGCTTTATTAAATATAATGTCAGAAACGTAATAAGATCATATAATCTCATCTTTTTTGAAGTCGGTTAAAAGTATTGTCTGAACACTACTTGTGAAATATGAGCTAACAAATATATTAAACACAAAACGCGCATGCCGCTCCGCCTTTACCCGTGCACCCAGAGTGGCCCCCTCAGTAGTCAGTGAGACACAATAAAATCGACAAAGTAAATGCGAAATATACGTAGTTTACAAATATTATAAACACGGAAACGCACCCCCGCACCACCCCGCTCCGCCTTTACCCGTCAACCCAGTGCGGCCCCATAATTCGTAAGTGGGACACAATAAAATCGATAAATTAAAAGCAAAATATACGCGGCTCGCGAGCACCCTCCAAATTTCGCGCGGCCGATGGCTGAACTACGATATTCGCCAAAAATCACCCTAGGAATAAATTTGTGTCCGAGCCAAGTTTCCGCCCGTGCACCCAGAGTGGCCCCCTCAGTAGTCAGTGAGACACAATAAAATCGACAAATTAAAATCGAAATATACGTAGTTTACAAATATTATAAACACGGAAACGCACCCCCGCACCACCCCGCTCCGCCTTTACCCGTCAACCCAATGCGGCCCCATAATTCGTAAGTGGGACACAATAAAATCGATAAATTAAAAGCGAAATATACGGGGCAAAATATACGCGGCTCGCGAGCACCCTCCAAATTTCGCGCGGCCGATGGCTGAACTACGATATTCGCCAAAAATCACCCTACGAAGAAATTTGTCTCCAAGCCAATTTTTCGCCCAGTCATTTCAAACATCGAAACAAACCTTTGGACAAAAAATCAGGGTTGGTTAATATTGTATCCGGAATACGGATACAATAGACCGGTGGATACAAGAGCGCAGCCAAATTTCCCCATACTTGGGACAACATGATTCGCAAGATTTATATATATATATATATATATATATATATATATATATATATATATATATATATATATATATATATATATTAAAAATATAAGCGAGATCCATTATATAAAATAATCGACAATCCCCTCCCCTAGTAACATCCCACAGTATTTAAGGAGCGTAATTATTAAATTTGTATAATAATATAAGTTTAAGTGTAAAATTAAGAACTAAGTAAAGCTCTAAAGGAAATATTGTAATATTAATTTCCTTTATTTATTATAGAAATTCGATAGATAAACAATGGCATGGATATTGTAAAATGGTATAAATAGCAAAAGTGGGCAAAAGAGATTGATTGACCCGAATAATTTTAAAAACTCTTAGTCAGACTGAAAACATTTTGACTGTTTTACTGAAATTACGATTCGAATAAAACGCTGCGCTAGTTACAAATGTTAAGCAAACTAGACACTTTAATGTTTACTATAAAAACGTTCGCAATATTTGTACTGTGTGAAAATTAAATTTGAATTTTCCAGGAAAAACGAATTTAAAATAATAACAGAAATAACATGTTAACGAATCCGGGACTGTATAAAGTAGAAATATTTGTTCAGCGTAG
This sequence comes from Boloria selene, assembly GCA_905231865.2. Classification (NCBI taxonomy): domain Eukaryota; kingdom Metazoa; phylum Arthropoda; class Insecta; order Lepidoptera; family Nymphalidae; genus Boloria; species Boloria selene. Next base: position 4,192,556 of record HG993145.1, read on the forward strand.
AAGAACTAAACGTGAAATATGACCAAATAGTTTATTTTAATGGACTCGCGTGAGCAAAGTAAATAGAACAGTATTGCTGAAACCCGCATGGATCTAAGAGGATTTAAAAAGTGAAAATAGTAAAATACTTAGTATATTTTTAGTATTTAAAAAGGCTACCATTTTTCATATAACTAACTAGCCTTTCCGACGGCTTCGCAAGCGTTCTTAAGGCTGGAAACTAAATAGCTCCCAGTTTTGCAACATTTTTCACTAATGTTCCGCTCCTATTGGTCGTAGCGTGATGTAATATAGCCTATAACCTTCCTCGTTAAACGGACTATCCAACACAAAAAAAAATTTTTAATTCCGACAGATTGTTCCCGAGATTAGCGCGTTAAACCCAACAAGCAAACAAACATACTCTTCAGCTTTATAATATTTGTATAGATAAGAAATTTAAATAAGCTTTAACATACTTTCTTATTTGTCAGCAATTTTGTTTGAAAGTAAGAAAAATATAAAAATAAATGACGTTCTAGAAACAAGAGAAAAAAGAAAACTTTTAAAATTTACATGAAATATAGAGCAAAGAATAAAAAAATACTTTACTTGTTTGATATGAAAGGAACAAAAGTGCTTGTCCTGTGGGACTTTTGAGCTTGCCTATAACACTCTTGCTCTACCGCGCTTCGCCCTGTCCTATTTGAAGTAGTCAGCATATTTCCTGCATATGGCTCATTCAACGCCACTAAGCGAATCTGAAAAAGTTATCTCATTATGTATTTATGTAGTAAAAACACATTATTTTGATGTCTATTATTTATGTTTATATATAGACTGATAGATATTAAAAAAAATGTTTAAGGAATAATATTATGAAGCTCGAAATATCCGGTTGACGTTATTATTATGCAAATAAAAAGTTAAGAATGCACTCTCTATTCCTGTCACTCTCTTACACTGGTTGGACCAGACCATTGAGAGTTAAATAGCAGGACCAACGGCTTTACGTGCTCTCCGAAGCACGTGGGTGAAATAACGCTAACTCAAAGACTCAATAACTAAATTTGGACCAACCCGGGGCTCGAACTCAGAATCACCCGATGTACAGTAAAATATACCTATGTACCCTTTATGTATTATGTCGTATTGGTCGTTGCCAAATTGTCAAATACTATAAAATAAAACCAGTGCCATATCACAGGGTATAGAAAAAAATTACTAAACATATTTGTAATTTGATTATTTTGACACCATTGATGATTAGTATTAAAGATATTAAACTTGGCAAGACATTGTTGTTTATATAGATAAGCATAATAAGATTTATTTTTCAGTCCGAAAGAATTGATAATATAAAAGTTATTACAATGGAGGTACTCGTACATATTAAATGGACTTACAAAAGTTAGTCGAACACGTTCCAAACTACGAATTAATATTTTCATTTTGTCCCAAAATTCAAACAAATGAAATCACTATTCGTAGCGTAAGTAGTTTGGGGCTCTTGGGCTTCAATAAAAGTAGAATATTTATAATCGTAACTTACAAAAGCTAATATAAGTTAAGTCTGTTTCTAAGGTTGGTAGCATTTTATATTTCTTTTGTTAGAGAATATGATACATTATTTTGTTCTGAAATATTGAACTCAAGCGGCGAAACACAAGAAGATTAAGGTCTTAAGGACTGTAAGGACCAAGGACGTTATGGTGTTAAGACTTTGTTGTTAGAAACTCTAATCTTACTATTTACTTATAATATGTATACCGAAGATGTCGTTTTAATGAAACTTGAAAGTAAATAGAAGAAAGTAAATATAGTTTATGATATAATGTTATATCATAAACTATATTTTATTTATCTAAAATGTATATAATGTATTTATGAAGACGAAACGCATCGATATTCTAGTCACAATTATTTATTCACCGCAAACTGTTATGAATTCTTCACATAGCGTAAACATGGAAATTTCTAAATAGTATGCTACCACATTTTATAAATAACTTTATATTGGAAATTCGTATGAGTTAATATTAGAAGTCTGAAATTGAGTTTTAATTTATAATTTATAAAAGAAATGTTTTCAATGTCCGAACGATATCCTAACGAATCTAAACTTCTAGTTTCGGCACATAAAGCAGTATTTAGTAGCAGTAGTAACGCCCACTAAGAAGACAAGCGGGTTCGAATCTCGGGTCTTCCCATTCTAATATTTTTATGTGCGAATCATTTCCCAACATAATTACCACTTGTTTTACGGTGAATGAAAAAATTGGAAGAAAACTGCATATCTGTGAGAACCTAGTAGACCAGCCAATCAGCTTAGCTATACAAGAAGTTGTAAACTTTATAATATGTAATCTATTGATCAAAAGCGAATTTCAAAAATCCGCTCAATATTGGCTTAGTATCTTAAAATAAGTTTAAAAATAAGTTAGTATCTAAAAAAATGTACAGAGTAGCGTAATTTAATCTAAGTATATAAAAGCGAAAGGTCACCCATCATGAAATAACGAAAATCGCTTAACGTATAAATATGAAATTGGGCTGGAAGGTAGTTTATAGTTATTACATGTGCGCTAAGAACTGATTTTGCGACGGGGCAGATTAAGGATAAATAAATAAATAAATATGTTGGGACATTATTACAAACAGCGCCATCTAATTCCCTAGTAAGCTACGAAGGAAGCTTGTGATACGGATACCAGATAGTTGATATACTACATATATAAGTTTAAATAAATACATATTATAACTATAAACACACATGACTGGAGTACAAACATCCGATTTTAACAAATGAATGCCCCCATCAGGACTCAAACCCGCGACCGCTGGCGCATGAAAGTAGGGTCACTACACACTGCGCCAAACGTATCGTCAAAGCTCTCGTATGTTTGTATGAAGTCCTTCATTTTTCGTGCTACTAACTTTGAATTTGGCAGGGAGCACCTAGGGACGAATCCTAGCAAAGCGAGGATTAGTTGCTAGTTTCTAATATATATTAATTTACAATATATAGTATATACGTTATAGGTACGTATTATAATCTACCATATAAAAAAGTAAGGAATAAAAGTTTAAGTGGATTCACCAATAATAAACTTATTTGCAAATCCATTTTTGAAATTCTATAAATATTCAAGCAGTCCATTTAAAAAGTAACGCGCTTTATAAAATAGATTAAGATATATTGGTTTATATCAACACCAGTCACATTAATAACAATAAAAAATATATTCTGTGATTGAACTATTAAAATTTCAAGCTCTATGAAGTTCGAATAAAGATTTATCAATATTAGCTATAAACTGTGAGTTTGTCAGCATGAGCGATATTGTTTACAAGACTACTCGTGGTTTGTATGTACCATTTCAGTACGATAAGTAAACATAGATTTTTCTTATTACATGTCATTTTTCATTTTTTTGTGTGGTGCAAATGCGAAAATTCGTGTGCACGCGTGCACGTGAGCGGGCGTGTTTGTGCTTGTTTGTTTGTGTGTGTGTTTGTGTATGGTGTGTGAGAGAGAGAGAGAGAGAAGAGTATGTGTGTATGTTTCGGATTAAACTAATTAGGATTAGATTAAATCAAACCTTATGGTGCACCCGAGGCAAGCAAGGGTAGGCTTCAATATTATAATTGTAAATATATTTACTTACATAATTATTATCCGATGGTTTGCCAGCTACAGTAGGATTTGTAGGTACAGTAGTTCTATGGTAGTTAGGTGACGGTGATGTGCTTGTATGTGAATCTCTTGTTTGCAGGAAAGAGCCCATCTGTAAAAAAACAGTAATTAATAAAATGAAATGATAAGAATATTGTAAAAAATCAGTTTTAAAATTTTATCAATTTATTTACTTATAAAATCAATGCTTACCACAACGTATTGCCATCCATCTTCAACTCTTAATAATAATATTTTTTCTTGCAAAATATAAGCCAATGTTCCTAATGGCGTTGTCGATGTTCTCTGGAATGTTAATAAAACGACTTGTTATTCCTTAACATTTCACAGAAAATATTTATATTACTTATATTATAATTTTCATAGCGATACTTCTAATAGAAAGCTAAATAAAATATATGAAAACATCAACAAAGCATCCAGCAAATCAAAAGAGACCGATACTCTTTTTTCTTTTTGCGAATTCCATTGGCGATAGAGATTGGACCAGGGGAAATGCTTTGTGAACCATATTTTTTAATTTTTATCTTTTATTTTTTTGAAATATTTTACCTTAAATAGGGCAGTACTTGTCTTGTATATAACTGTTGCCGCAGTGTAGAAATCATCGTCTTCATTCGAGTTGTCTAAAATATATCACAAATATTATTATTTTCAATATTGTTTTGCGTTTCGTATTTTAAATGTATTTCTAATATCCATAGAACTATAGAGATATGTTTATATTAAATTAAATCTTTTTAGCTGTTAAAACTACAATATTTTTAAAATATGAAAACTTACTGGAATCATCATTTACATCATTGAAAGAATATAATGTGCTTTTAGATATTATTCCTCCCGGTTCCCCTTTTGGGCCTGTTATAGATATACCCGGTGTTCCAGGCGGTCCAGGTGGACCAGGTGGACCAGGTGGTCCCGCGACTGTTAGCAAATTGGAATCTTCACAAGTTCCAGGTATTCCAGGATTCCCATCCTGTCCAGGTTTACCACTTTCACCTCTCTCCCCCTTATCACCCTTGAGCTGTGAACCAATGATATTTTTAAGTTATGTCTACATTAAAAAAATCATAATATAATAACTATCTAGTAAAGATTTAAAGCTAAAGAAGCAATATTAACAATACCTTTTCAGTATCAACAAATGGAGTTTCACCTTTGTCTCCCTTAGGTCCAACTGGACCGACTTCACCCTTATATCCTGTGGCACCCTTAAACATTTAAAAATGTTTCTTTAATTCCAAGTACATAATATTTTAACCGCTATCTAAACATAAAATAATCCTAATTGATACAAGTATTTTTTTCAATTCATAGTTCCAAAGTCTTGTGTCCACAGTTTTAAAAAAAACCACAGGTCTAAAAAAGTCCGAAGTGTCTATTCATCCGATAAGCGGACGAATAAATTAAATATTATTCGTCCGACAATTGGTGTTTGATATAATATCGCGACTGAGACTTTTTTGCTTCTTAAATGGCTCAAAGAGAAATCAATTTGTTTTTTAAGTTTTAACATACTCGTGAATGCAATTGCGGACGTTTCTATAGTACTTTTTACAAAATACCATTTTCTTGTACATTGTTTTGATGTAGGTACATACTCTCAGGGAGTGTTAGTGACGTAAATTTCATAGGACGACTCTATAGAGCCAGCTCTTTTACATATAAAAACTCTTGGACTTATTAAAAGTGGGTGGGATCTAAATAATAACTTATCAGCTCGGTAGGTTAGGGTTATTTTTTTTTATTTTTGGCATAGGTATATCCTGCACATAAAAATCGCTTATTTTATATTAGAAATCAAAGAAGTGATAGATATTCGTACAAACCGACAATAGTCGGACGAATAATATATTTTTTATTAATACGATTATCGGATGACTAGCAACAGCCTTTAAAATAATTTAGTCATCCAACAATTGTTGGACGACTAAATTATTGTACTCGTCCAACTAGCAGACGACTAGCATCAGCCAAAAAAGTCACCCGTTAGATATATGTGTTTTTTTATTTGACTAAAGAGTTGTCTAGAAATGGACATACGAGTAGAATGAGATATGTATGTATCTATCACAACAATGATGAAAATAAAAAAAAAATTAATTCATCACGTGTTTATTATTTTAAATAAATATAATTTGACAAAGAAAAAGCATCTTATTCGATTATTAGATGTCTTGTTCATATTACGTGCTAACAATAACATATTATACAATATACAAGTTATGGTCAGTTTCTATAAGTGAAGGTAGTAGTGGAACAATGGTAATAGGCTTGTTTAAAATTTAAATGGGTTTAAATCTAAGACCCTACAACTTTACTATAACACATTTCATGTGCTAATCAATTTTAAAATCATTATTACCATATGAATATCATATGAAAATCATTATTATCATAATGAAGGAAAACATCGTAAACAACATATGAAGTCTGCTAATCCGCACTTAGCCATCACGGTGTACATAGATGGACTGATGCCTCTTGTTATATAATATGATGCATGTGTAGTGAATTCCTTCTCATTGCTTTCGTTTTATTTAAGAAAATACTCAGAGATTGTTTTTGTTAATTATTTTAATGTTTTGTATTTACCTTATGTCCATTATCGCCTGGTTCACCTTTGGCTCCTTTATAACCACGTGGCCCAGTTGGACCTCTTTTTCCAGAATGACCTATTGGACCACGCGGTCCTGTTTTGCCTATTTCTCCTTGATCTCCTTTTGGACCCTTTGAATTGTAAAATGTTAATATATTTTATATTAAGAGAATACGTTACAGCTGCTATTATGGATGAGTACAAGATTTTTTTTGTAATAAAAAAAACTAAGAGCAAAATATACAATTTGTATTATTTTTTTATTATATTAATTACAATTTTTAGTCATAGAAGCACCAATTATTGGTACTGAGTAATGTTACTTTAAGCATATGAAATGTTATTTTGCGTCTTGCATACATTTTTGCCAGAATCTAAATTATAAATTTAAAATAATTTATACCTATAATTACCTTCATTAAACTAATAGCAGACGTTGGCACATTTCCAGGTGGGCCTGGTTCTCCTGTGTTCCCTTTTTGACCCTTAGGGCCCTCAGGTCCAGGATCTCCTTTATGACCATGAGCTCCTTTATCTCCTTGTGGACCTTGAACTCCATCATTACCTGCAGAACCCTTAGGACCTCTATCACCTGTATCTCCCATATTGCCCTATAATATAATCATAATACATCTTATATTATATTAGTTTCTTTGTTTTCACTCAATTTCACATATTTTTTAATGTAATGCCCTAATTACCTTTTGACCACTTTCTCCTTTGTCACCTTTGTTACCTCTTAATTTTTCTATAACAGCTTCCTCTACAAATATTTTAAAATATAAATGTGTTATTTAAAAATATAATTAATTTACTTTTTTAGATTATGATAAAATTTACATACTTTCAATTGGATCCATAAAGTCATGTAGTATATCTGATAGTTTTGCAGAATTGCCTGGCAGACCTAGTTCTCCCTTATCACCTTTATCGCCTATAATAAAAAAAATAAAAAAACCAATAATATCGAAAAATGTGTATTCATATCGAAAACCCTTTTTTCTGGTTTTTCGTATACACTTAATAAGTTTCCCTTATTAATTGATTTTACATATTATAAAATAATCGCTTTCTTGCATATATTATATTTCAAATATCATACCTTTCACTCCCTTTTCTCCATGACGACCATGGGTACCCGGTTGTCCAGGTATACCATTTTGTCCTGTCTCTCCTGGCTTTCCAGGTTGACCAGGGTTACCGTCAAGTCCCTATAAGTTTGCATTATATTTATTATACGATGATTATAAACTAATTTATGTACTTAAAAAAATGTTGATTATGCTCACTTTATCTCGTATGATAACTTGTTCACCCCTGTCACCTTTCATGCCTTGCTGTCCTTTTTCGCCTTTTGGCCCCTGTTTACCTATAGGCCCTGGGGAACCTGGAGGCCCAATTGGTCCTATGTCACCTTTTTCGACAATAGGGATTTTTGCCTCTTCTATTTCCTGTCAACATAATCTCTGACACTATTTGTTTCTTAATAGCAGTTTCTGTACATATACATAGCTGAATTTATAAGCAATACTCGATTTAAAATAACTATTTTAAAATATATCTCCCTGGTTAAATAAATGGAGAATCAAGGTTAACGAAACAAAATCTATAAATGTAACCTTCACTCTAGTAAGAGGCATTTGTCCACCTGTCAAAATCAATGATTTAGAAGTCCCACTATCAGACCATGTTAGATATTTAGGATTACACCTTGATAAAAGACTTACCTGGCGAAAACATATCTTGACAAAAAGGAAACAATTAGGATTACAACTACGTAAGCTGTATTGGCTTTTGGGTCGCTGGTCACAACTGTCGCTTAGTAATAAGCTGCTACTGTATAAAGCGATCCATAAGCCAATTTGGACTTATGGAATACAAGTCTGGGGGACAGCCGCACCAGGACAGATTCCAATATCGAAATCATGCAAAGGTTCCAAAAAAAAATCTTGAGGACAATAACTGGTGCCCCATGGTTCGTCACAAATGATCAACTTCATTATGACACACAAACAAGTACAAGAAAAGGATTAAAGACCACCCAAACAGCTTAGCCAATGTCTTGATGGAAGACAACATAACAAATCGCAGATTAAAACGGAAGATGCCGTAAGACACACTCAAATTGCAACAGTGAAGTAAAGTAGGATGCGACGAAACTCGCATACCGAGCAAGCCAAAAATAAACCCAACCAACCCACTGATAAATGTCCCTTTGGCGACAGATCGCAGTGTAACAAGAGACAAAAAAAAATATACCACTAAAAATAATATGTAATGTAATAAAAATCACCTTAAATACTTCTACTGGTGGGCCAGGAGGTCCCATGGGCCCTACAGGTCCTGGAGGACCGCGGTCTCCATCTCTTCCAGATTCACCTTTAGATCCTTTTTCGCCATCCTTTCCTGGCAAACCATTATCACCAGGTTTACCATCTAACCCTTTTGGGCCACTCTCTCCTTGATTTCCTGGGGGGCCCTTGTGAATATACATCCATTTAAAGTTTAATATTAAATAAAATATACAAAATACAGTAAAAATCAAATAACAGTTTATCTATGCTACAGCTTACAAAACTTACAGTTAAACCAGCAATGCCTTGTGCTCCATCTTCTCCTTGAGGTCCTGGTTCACCAGGAGGACCTTTCATTTCTGGCATAGTTAATAACAATTTTGTTACCACTGATTCGGAGCATTGACATGACTGTAAATAAATAGCTTAAATAATTATTTAATATTTCTATTTTCAAGAAATAATTATATTACAGTACTATATAAGTATTTTATTATTATTAGAGTACAAATGGTAACACCGTTTGTATTATAGTACTGAGATATAGTTAAAAGAAGCTTTTTTAATCGTAATATAACAACATAATATGTATAACAATTAAAACATTAAAACATAAGTAAAATAATAAATAGCAATCAAATAAAAAAAAATAAACATATTCAGTCCTACCCCTTCAGCACCTTTGTCTCCACGCGGCCCTAGGTGACCTCCTGGACCTATTGGACCCTGTGGTCCTACCGGACCAACTGCTCCTTCGCCTTTATCTCCCTGCAATTATATTATAAAATTTTGTATTAGAATACCTTATTGTTACGCGACATTGTCGAAGTCAACTGTGCCCAACCGGCACTCCTGGAAGCCATTAAAGGAAATAATTGAGTACCTTACTCTTTCAGTTAATATTTTGCAAGTGCTTGTATTTCGTAATCTAACTTGTACCTGTAAATGTGTTTTTAAGCAACCATAAAAAATCGAAATAATAAATAATCATGATATAAAAGATTGAAATAATAAACAATATAACGTGAATATCATGACTGGAATAATGTTTAGACCGACTTCAAGAAGAGATGTTATGATATTGGTGATTCAGTGATACATCGTAGGTAGATTTCACACATAATTATTTTAAGACGTCATTTTGGCTCAGCAGAATTTTGATGTTTGTAAAGTTGTTTGTAGTGCTATTTATTGGCTCACGATACAAAACACATTTTTTACCCAAAATGATAAAAACGAGTATTTTTCACGCGTACGTGTAGATGCGGTGTCATATAATGATGGAGTTAAAAATAAACTTCACATTTTTACTTGATTACTTGTAAAGATTGAATGGATACTTGCTTATTTCTCTATTATGTAAAAAAGTGATTGACCATTTTTTTCAATATTTGATAATGATACAATAAAATATAACATAAATATGTAGATAATACGTAACTGTACCTTTTCACCGCGGTCTCCTCTGTCACCTTTGGCACCATTGTCACCTTTGTCCCCTTTCTCTCCTTTCTCACCCGTTACCCATTTGCTTGACTCAGTAGATACTAAAGAAATATTTTTTTGTATTAGTAAATCGTATTTTATTAAAAATTATCTATTTTAGTATATAAATCAAAAATAAGTACAAGAAAAGTAGATGTCAGTGTGGCAAATGGAAAAGTAGCTTCGAGGATCTGTGAAACGTATACGACCCTTTTTCACACCCCACTACTGGGTATAGGCATCGAACACGACGGGGATAAGGCCACTGTCCACCATACAGACCAAGTGCGACTTTTAATTTTAACCTGTTTCATTTGGTTTCCAAGCTAGCGCATACTGGAAATTATTATAATTGATTTGTTTGAGCCATTCCTCTTTTATTGTTATAACGTATTATAACATACCTTTCTCGCTATCGCCAACTGCTTTATCTTCTGTAGTATCGGATTCTTTCATAAACTGTAATTTTAAAAAGATCTTTAGGTTTCATACGGAAATTTTATATTATAGATATTATTATTTTTAGTTATCTATGATGATATTAATATCTAAATGTTAATATATTCTTATTACTTATTTTTTTATAATAATACATATATTTTATTACTATAATGTGAATGAATTTGTTAAACGTACCCTTTCAAGATTCTCTGGTTCGCCAGTTTCCTAAAATTTGTTAAGGTTAATTACGTTATTGTAAGCTAGTTGGTTATTCTACATTAATACGAATGTTAACTATAATCATAAATAGATTTAGTAAACGCACTTGATTAATGTCTGGCAAAGTAGATAATGTTTAAAATGTTTTATAATACTTCAGTAATCAAGTGTCTTACTAGGTTTTAAAGTTTTTAATAATAGAAAGAAATATAAATAAATGAATATGCACCAAAAGCGTTAGATTTTTCTAAGTATTAGTATATACAACGACTTACGGCACTGATGCTGCCCACTTTATCATCAATCTAGGAAAGAAATAATTGTTATTTACAGTAAAGTGCCCAGAGTACATCAACCAAAAAAGTTTGGTCGATGTGAAAAAGTAGATATAACACTTAAAAATAGCTTATATTTAAGTGTGTATATATTACTTATAATAATATAATAAATAGTGAAAAAAACCAATAAACGCGGTTCAGACATCGAAAGCTTATAAGGACTTTTGCAAATATAACTTACACTATCTGGTAACTTAAAGCCCTGCAAGATAAAATGTATATGTAATATGTATATATAGTTGTAGACTACAGTTTTCATTTTGTAGATGTGTATAAGATTTCTAAAACACCTTTTTAACAAAATATTATGTATATAATATTATTATAATAAAAACATTTTTTTAAATATAATATAAATGCTAATATTCTAAAAAAGCAATTATAGTGTTTATAAAACATAATTATAATGTATTGATAAAAGTAAATTGAAATACTTACACCGTCGCAAACACTAAATCGTCCTTCATAAGATGAGTTTGAATATATTTGAAGTTTCTTTATTTGTCCCTGTAAAAAATAAACGATTTTTATAACAACTGTAATAACCTTAAATATTACTTATTACATAACCTTCTTATACTCCTTATCCTCTTATATTCTTCTTAAAGATATCATGTATCAAAAATAATTTTGCTTAACTTACAGAGCGACATAGTCAATACATAAACATATTCAGTTTTGACTAAGCTCTTTATATAAAGAGAAAAAAAATTAAGTGTTTATCAGAAAATAAAGTCGGGTCAACTAAAAAAAAGTTTGTATGATTTGTACCTACATTCAACTGTCAGATTTAAAAATTTAATGTTAGTGCTTAAAGATTTAACGTTAGTAGATTTTGCCTAGCGCTCAAAAGTCGACTATTATTGAAAATTTGATGAAAGTATATATAAAAAGAATTTACGAAATGGTTCCCTTAATATTTTTGCCTTCAGTTCGCCAATTGCTACTAAATAAAGATAATAAATTGATTGACAAACAACTTGAGATCAATTAAAGCGGAGACTAAATCTACGCTTTAATTAGTTACGCACCTAAACTTAGTCTCAATAAACTAAGTCTTGTCTTTTTCTTGTCTTGTCTGTTTTTAAAATATTTATTCAAAATAACTCAACATACTTATCTATTATTTTAAAGCTGAAGAGTTTGTTTGTTTGTTTGTTTGTTTGTTTGTTTGTTTGTTTGTTTGTTTGGTTGAACGCGCGGTTGAACGCGCTAATCTCAGGAACTACTGGTCCGAACTGACATTTTTTGTGTTGGATACTCCATTTATCGAGAAAAGCTATAGGCTATATTACATCACGCTATGATCAACAGGAGCGGTGCATCAATGTTTCAATGTAAAATATTACAAAAACGGGGGAAAAATATTTCTTTTGATTTTCAGCTTTCAGAACGCGAGCGGAACCGCGGGAAAGGCCAGTACTAAATACTCGTGAACATAATATAATCATAATATTATAGTTTTAGTATATAATATAAATTGTAAACTAAAACTACTATATAAACTAAAAGAGTCGACCGAAATGAAATAACAAAATAACAATGCCATCAATAGAGTTGCATAACAAAGTTATCCATTAAAGCCGCTGCCTCAGCTTTTCAGATGATACGGCTATAAGTTACGAGTATGTATGAGAAATACAGTTTCTTAGCAATATAGTAATTCTTAGAGAACGCCACAACTTTCATTGAAGTTTATTTTATGCTTAGAAGCTTGGATATATAAAAGCTCGATGCTTTAAGACATTTTTTATTTGTAAAGCTTAAAATTAAAATTATATAATATTTAATATTTATATATTATATAATTTTAATATATTATATATATATATATATATATATATATATATATATATATATATATATATATATATATATATATATATATATATATTTATATAATATTTATTATACAAATATTTGCCTGGTTTCACGTCATGTGTGACGATGTATAAAGTGCTCTTATATGGTTCTCAAAGGATTTTTTATTAAGGCCACTTACTAAGGTAGGTTAAAGGCGAACTTACATATTACTAGGATCTATGAACGAAGTAATTCTACAAAATTAAACAATGCAGACGTATTTATTATATTATGTAATACCATTTAAGTGCAGTATTTAATATATTATAGATGACAGTGGTAGCCCAGCGGTAACGCGTCGCTTGGATAACCGAGTGATGCGGGTTCAAATCCGGGTCTCGCACCTCTGATATTTTCATGTGCGAATCATTTATATCATGATTACCACTTGTCTTACGGTGAAGGAAAACATCGTGAGGAAACCTGCATGTCTGAGAAAACCTAACAAGTTTTCGAAAGGCATGTGAAGTCCGCCAACACGCACTAGGCCAGCGCGGTGGACTATGGCCTGATCCCCCTCGTACTGAGGGAGGCCCGTGCCCAGGAGTGGGACGTTAAAAAGGGCTGATGATGATGATGATATTATATATACGAACATATCGAATAAAGCTCCAGGGCTTAAGCGAATAACGGCAAAGTGATAAAGAAGAGTAAAAAATCGTCGGAATTTTAATAACACATATTTTAGTTTGTATGTAATAAAAATGACATTGTAGAATGCTATACGTAAGGAATGGATCCACAACAGATTTTATGAGCTTCGAAGTAGATGCAAAATATTACCGGAGCTTAATATCCGCTTATAGTAAAAATATGTATCAAAGGAAATGAAATTTTCACACAAATTAAGGCTATCTCATTCAAAATTATTATTATTAATATACATAATACACCTATAATAAAATTAAAGTTACTGTTTGTACAAAAATAGAAGTAACGTAGCTTAGGTACTTTACAAAGTACCTGGAGACAAGCCCAACTAAATTGTGAGTGAGTTACTAGTTATATACATAACAACATTTTAACTGGGTCAATATATAAAATATTATAATATAATTATAATAATAATTATCATTGATAGGTCTATCTGTCTTTCTGTGGCCCCATAACGAGAAAACTACTGGACATTTTTAATGAAATTTGTTTTTATGATAGGTCATTCAAGTAAACATAAGATACTTTTTAGTGCGGAAAATATCTATCAAATATCTGGGAAATTAAACTAACGTACTATGGAGGAATCCAAATGGAGCGAGACGGAGTTGCTGATTAATAAACATTACTCTATAAAAAATCTTATAATGTACCTACTTTTAGACTTCTAGAATTTTTCGTTTACTTTACTTTAAAAGCTCTTAATTATTTAAATCATCGTCTCTAAAGAATTTATTGTTGCAACCATAAATGTTATAATATACTCGTATTATTTTCTTCATAAAAGCAAATAAATATATGATTAATGAGTAATTACATAGTCTATTGTAAATAAGCCAGACTATATGACAATAAGTTCATACAACTACGCATATATATTCATCACAATCAAAGCCAGAAATGCTGAAAGCTCACAAATTGTAATTTCGGTAAATAGAGCCTTAGAACAAGCGTGTGCAAATAACGTCACAAACACAAGGAAAGTAATAGAAGCCTCAGATGAAAGTTATATTATTTATAGAATTTAAAAGCAGGTAGTTTTATATGAACGCACGTGTTAAACGTTGCGGTGTTTGAGCTTTATGTAATGAGAAGGTTGCGCATTAATAAAATTCTGGATTTAAGAGGATGTAGTCAAAAAATAATAATGAAAGCTTGCCTTTGCTATGTGTGAAGTAGAAAGCTTTTCTCTTGCTTACTCAAAGATTATATACGCTTTTTTGTTATTATATTAATAATATTTTTATTTACTAACTAATGTTTATTATATGTAAGAAAATGTATATAGTATCTATGCACAACACCACCTACGAAGATGAAATTTCAGCTATATTTTTTCTACAAATTAAGTCGTTAATACCATAATAAGAAGTCAATTCATTCAAGATTTCTATAAATTAAACCCCTATAAAGTATTAATTTAAGTACATTATTAGTATCGATTAAGATAATGAATGAAGCTGCGCAATTACATAAAGACATTGTATGCCCTACACCAGATTGCATCTTCGTATGCCATCTGCACTATTCTCACGATTAACATCGTATAGAATGGCAGTATAGTTCGCGCTTTAAACGTATTATTTTGAATTAGAATTAACATGATCGAGGTGATTTTGCTTAGAAAAAAGTGAAATGAAAAAAACTTACAGTTGGAAATTCGTACACTTTTTAATTCAAAATTTCATCATTTAGTATGGTATCGAAATAATTTTAAAATATTATATTTTAATATAAGGCGACTGCATATGATTAAAATAAAAAAAACTAATATTTAACAGTATAAAAATAAAAAAAAAGATAAATTATAAACATTTAAATGAACTGGCCATTACATTCTACGTACTTTGCAAAGTAACATAAAAAGCAATAAAAACTTTATAGCATAAATTCCTAACTTCAAGTCAACTGAAATAGCTGAAAATTCGTACCGGTGGCTGCAAAGAATTAAAATCGCAACACTTGAAAGTATTCAGACGTCACGTGATTTATCTCCGGGATATATGACGGTACTTTTTGCGGAAGTTAGCAAATTTACGAGGCACACTCACAAATTAGGCCCTACATTCAGGATACATATTTTGGTGGGTACGGTTTTTCATATTGGGTCTGTTGTCCAGCGAATAATTTAATAATAAAATTAATTTATTAAATTAAGAAATTAAAAATTAATAGTTTATTATATAATAATTAAACGGAATAAAGCTAGTATGTAAAAAAAGTGTCCACATGGCGTTATTTTAAAGAAATTTTATTTATTTGCATGTATTGATTATTCAATGTGCTGAATAATCTTACTAATAAATCAATTAAATCTATACTAATATTATAAAGCTTAAGAGTTTGTTTGTTAGTTTGGTTGAACGCGCTAATCTCAGGAACTACCGGTTCGAATTGAAAAATTCTTTTTAAGTTGAATAGTTCGTTTATCGAGGAAGGCTATAGGTAGGCTATATAACATCACGCTACAACCAATAGGAGCTGAGCATCAACGAAAAATGCTACAAAACGGGAAGAGCGGGTGTTAGTTCTGCGAGGTATTATACCGTGTGACTCAAAAAGAATTTGGTTTCCGGTCTTTAGAACACGTGAGATTGCATTTTATTGATTGTCTGTGGTAGTCTTTTTATTCTTGGTAAAATGTATATTATGTAACTTGTATATATGTAACCTGCATATGTGTACTTATACACTTAACCATGATGCCTAGCAAGCCTGCTTTTTAAGCTCTTTAACTAAATAACGTAGTCTGAAAAATTGTTTGATATAGTTTTCCTTTTATAAGCAAAAACAAAAAAGCGAAGCGTATTGGATGAGACTAAAAATTAATTAAGTATAATATTTAATAAAGAAAGTTAAATGTAATAAAATAAAGTCAGTATAGTAATTAATCATATTATATAGATACGCGAAATGATATCGCGCTTATATTATCGTATTACATAGCATATCTACCGTTGGATAGTAGGTTAACATTCACCCTTCATATTTTCGCCCAATGAAAATACCTTTAACATTTAAATAGCATCTTTTCTTTTGTATTCTGAAACTGGAGATGTATTAAGTATAATGATATAGTGAATGTCGTAAAGTATAATATTTAAAAAATAAATTACTCGTACATTGTAAATGTTGCTTTTATTTGTTAATACTAATCTTAAGACTTGTTGGCACTTAACTAAAAGATTCGATTAAAAATATGTAATTTCAATGATAAATTAATAGTTATAGATAGATAATAAAAAAAATCAAAACATTCAACTAAATAGTATTTTGACAATATAACAATTATTCAACTTATTTTTTGTTTAATATACAAAATAGAATTGTTTTTTCACATAATATAGACTACAGGAAGAATTACGTAATATTTAAAGTACCTACGTAAGAAATATGAGATATTATAGCATTATAATAGAAACATGTAAGGTATGTAACTAAAAAGCTGAGACTCATCCAGCCGAAAAACTCTTTGTAACGTCCAGAATTTCAAGATTCCTGCTGAAGCATCGTCTCACATCTGCATAACATCTCAAGCTTAAAAGCCAAAAGATATAAAGTCAAATGGCACATTTTTTTCTTTCCAAAAACTGCGGAATGTAGAGTTACCTCACTTCAGGTGCTTATATTTGGTAGAGCTTGTGCCTCTTAGTTTTGCATTATTAAGTCCTTAACGTTATTCGAATTTCTATTATATAAAATATTAGATGTTTAGTAGACAAAATAGTATATTATTATGTTTTTTACATACTATCGTAGTTTTTTTATTTAAATGCTGAAATTAAGCTTCTAAGATATAGTTTCAACTCATATTCAACGAAATTCTTTCACCAGTTCTTCTCAGGTCAGAGGTTTCTTCTTTCCGAATTGGTAGTAGACTCATGACGTTGAGTAAGAAATTGTAACAATTTTTATGCTGAATAAAATATTTTGATTTGATTTGACATAATAAAATACTAAGTGATTCGAATCTGTACAATGAATATTTTTTGAAAAATCATGTTGAATTAATCATTTTTATCGATACTAAGATGGAATTTATATATACTTTTTAGAAATTTTGCCTATCTGTCTGTGACTGAATGTCGAAAAAAGCACTAGACATATTTTGATAATAATAATAATAATGTTCTCCGACCGATTTCGGCCATGGCGGCCAATCTCATTGAGACTGGCCAACTGCGCAGGAGATATTATAGTGCACGAGTATTCAAGTGCACTCTCTATTCCTATCACTTTCATACTCCGGTGGGACGACTACTCGACACGACCAGTGAGAGCTAAGGCGCAGAACCGACGGCTTTACGTGCTCTCCGAGGCACGGGGGTGACTCACCGCCAACTTCCCAACTACGGGCTATTACTAAGGCTTACTAAACAGAAAGACTCAATAATTAAACTTGGCCCGACCCGGGACTCGAGCCCAGGACCTCTCGATGTATGACCGTACATGTTAGCCACTACACCACCGAGGCAGTTTTGATAATATTGAGTATGTTAATAGCTGGGTAACCAGGCAAATATATAGAATATGCGGGAAAATAATTCTGTTTGAAAATTTTATTAAAACGTACCTAGCTAGTCCCAATATAAAGTTTAAACTCTCTTTGATGTGCTCTACTATAATATAAAAAATATTTTTAACTGTAAAGGCGTAACGGTATACCATCTCTTAAAAATAATTATTTCGGTCGTTATTGAAAACAAATTATAATCATACCAATTTATCGCATATTTAAAGTCAGTTTATTTTAAATACAAAATACAAATATAATGTAAAATACAAATTCACACAAAATAATTTATAACACGTGCATTGTACAATCTTATTTCTTATCTAAACCTTCCTTCTTTTTGTAAATCTTACTTAAAACTTCAAGAAATATGAAGAAAAAGCAAAACATTAACCTATAAACTTTCGCATATTAGTCTTACTCACTTACAAGTAATCAGACAAAGTAGATGTTACAAAAGAACTGTTCTATATTCATCAAACTAACATTTCGAAAGTTTCCTGAACATGATTTATATATACTGTAAAGCAAAACAAGCCAGGTAAAAAGTTCGGCATCTGTACTGTAGCTTTCGTAGGTTAGGTAATATCCGCTATGTCGTAACTTCGCAGCTGTTAGGGATTTGCTTCCGTTAAGCACGGATTTAGGAACTCACTTACTTATCTGCTTCTGACATGAAACTGTTACATGCATTGAAAAGTTTGTTGTTATTTTATTGTTTTGAAATTTTAATAATACAGTGCGTATTATATATGTGCATTTGTCTATTTTTTGTATCGTATGTATGCCTTTTACTCTTTCGATTAGACAGATTTAGATACAACTATCAGCGTGATTAGATGTAATTCATAGGTATTTCAAATCAAAATATTTTATTCAGCATGAAAATTGTTCCAATTTCTTACTGAACGTCATGAGTCTACCACCAGTTCGGAAAGAAGAAACCTCTGACTTGAGAAGAACTGGCGAAAGAAACTCAGCGGGGGCTAATAATTCTATATATTGAAATAGCCTAGCGGCGATCACATCATTCCCAAGGCGTACTGTCTTCTAAAAAATCGTTAATCGAGTACACAAACGTTCCTTCACAATTTTGTTAAATTTAGCAATAGACGCTTTTTGAACGTTTTCTTGGATCGTTTCTGGGATCGAATTGATCGACGCCTATATGCAGGTAAGTCGCTTACTAAATGTGTAACGTAATGTACTTTAATTTCTAGTTTATTTTTTTCAATACACTTATCATCTAGTATTTTGTTAAAGATAATACTTAAAACATTACCCGTATAGTCAAATATTGTTTTTATAAATATTAATTATTATAAGAATTACCAAATACTTTTTAAATTTTTATTTGCAATATACATAGGTATTTCAATTTTGATATGCACATACATAATTTCAAATCTCAATACCCATACGAGAGGTTCACGAAACACTTCACATCATAAATAGATGAAGGAAGTTAAGTTTGTCTGAGTCTTTACATTGTATCAATATTATAAAACTACTTATAGATAGTTTTATTTTACTATTCCATAGTAACCGTTGAATCTATAAAATTTTTATAGATTCAACGGTTACTATGGAATAGTAAAATAAAACTATCTATAAGTAGTTTTTTATTCCTTACTTGAGATATGATTAATATACCAAATTTCCTCCCCCTTTCATACCCTTAAGCGATGATTTCCGGGAAAAAATTACTATTTATCACTAAGTTCAGTTTTAAATTATCTTTTCATCAAATGTCATCTAAATTGGTTCAGCAGTACATTTTTAGGTTTTTCGACCACGACAAAACTAACAAACAAACATATTTGTTTTCTTTCTAGCATAAATTTGTTTTCATGCATATTCCTATGTTTTTAATTATCTATCAACTCAGACGGAACTCAAAACTCACACGGAAGTTCTAAAGACTATAGATTCGGTCTCGTATACACGTTACGTAAGGCCGTATCGAATATTCAAGCTAATGGTAGTGGATTGACCTACATAGTTAGTTCAAATACAACAATCTGGCAATCCCCGCAAGCGAGGTACGAATCCGTTTTGAATCAAACTGCGGTATAGCTGTTGAGCGAGTTTGTTGCTAATGTATTTAGCTGTGTCGCGTAACTTGCTCTGTTAATCATACAAATGAACTGAATTCTGTCAGTTATGGATTTTAGTTACGTTTCATGTTCCAAATATCAAGATGACAAGTGCGCGATGTTAAGGTATTTAATGTTACAGTTTATTTTACAGTTTCTTAAGTTGTTTCATTAAGGATTGTCTTGAAAAGTTTACGTTTCTTTAAGGATTGTCTTGAAAATCAATTTTATTTATTCGTATCAACTAGTTTTTATCTGCAACTTCTCTTACTAGGGTATTGGTATAAACATAGACTAATTTATATATTGATTCAGTTTCCACACAGATAAGCAAAATAAACTTAATAAAAAAACATATACATAATACTAAAACATATCATCTTAATATGCTAAAATTCAAATTTCTGATGAAAGTTTTAAGAGAGGTAATGAGAAGTTAGCAGTACTAATTTTGCTGTGAAATTTTCCTTTAATGTAAACTAGCTCTAAACTTATCATCTACACGCATTTTCAGACTAGCAGAGATTATTAACGTCTTAAAGAACTTTCTGTCTTGCAAAGAAATTTAATTAAGATTTTACTATTATGAAGGTGCCACCTTATAATAAGCCTGGAGCATTTTATCTTGTTAATTTTCTCTTTTACAACTAGAATATTATATATACTAGTAATAATACTACTAGTAATTTAAAATGAATTAAGGAAAAATTATGCAAAGATGGAATTGTAAGGAGCACAATTGTATAACAATTTAACATCTAGAATAAAAAAATTAAGCTCGATTGACGTATTTAAATTTCAGCACTCAAAAAATATTTTGGAAAATAATCCATAATAGGTAATCACTTTAATTATTTAGTAATTTATACTAATATTATAAAGCTGAAGAGTTTGTTTATTTGTTTGTTTGGTTCGTCGCACTAATCTCAGGAACTACTGGTCCGAATTGAAAAATTCTTTTTGTGTTGGATATTTTTATCGAGGAAGGCTATAGGCTAAATTACATTACGCTACGACATATAGGAAGGAGCATCAATGAAAAATTTTGCAAAAACGGCAGAAAAATATTTCTTTTGATTTTCAGTCTTTATTAAGCGTGGGGAGCCGCGGGAAAGGCTAGTAGTACTTATAAGTTGTAATTACATAAATCCTGTTACGTTAGCTGAATATCTACCTATGTGATGACCATTTGTATATTTTTAATCATTACATTATGTCTCTCATGTAAGTGACTCTTCACTACATAGTATAAAACAAAGTCGATTTCTCTGTCCCTATATCCCTATGTATGCTTAAATCTTTAAAACTACGCAACGGATTTTGATGCGGTTTTTTTATTAGATAGAGTGATTCAAGAGGAAGGCTTATATGCATAACTAGCGGAACCCGCGGCTTTGCATGTGCTAAATCCAGGGAAGAGTCCGAGCGAAGCGAGGGCGAGTCGCTAGTTCTTTATAAGAATAAAAGTATTTAAACTTAAACTTATTAAAGTTTGGAAGGAAAAAACCTCCGTCCCGAAGAACTCGCTGAACATAGACAGATATAACAGAATCTTATCTTTATATTGAAAATGAAAAATCTACCCAAATAGAATCTAAAATTTGTAGTCGACTCGACTGTTTGAGTCATCATATTCTTGTATACATTTATAAGTCTCGACTCTAAGGATTAGAAAGAATTATTATATTTAAATACTGTTTAAAGTTTTACTACATCTCATCTTGTCTTTCAAAAAAACCTGATATATCTGAAAATCGTCGAGTAAAACTCGGTTTCTCAGGTAGTTTAAATATCACTTTATAAATCATATTTAGTACAAGTTATGTATAATAATGCAAAGAACTTATAGTAAAGGTGAATAAATATCTGAATAGGGCAAATAGTTGCCTTCACCACTAACTCAGTGTGAAATATGAGGGACGTGCGAGATTATGATAAGGCTTTTAGCTCAGTATATCATCGGATTTTCTGCTTGAGAACTGAGGCAAATTTAAGGATCTTTAGATCCTCGAGACGAATAAAACGTCTTACATTGAAATCATCAGAATTCGAATGAATTTTCTCAGGAAATCTATCATAATATATTTAAAAGAGTAAAATGAAATTCAGTTTGTTCGTCAAATATTTTTCCAAATTAGATATTGAGAAATTGTAAGTAGAAGATACAATAATATCGTTGAAAACTATTTTATGTATATCTGCTTATTTGGACATGAATGATACAAAAAAACAGTTGTTTTTCACATATTTTTTTTTATTTTCACAACATCATCTAGTTTCTAGATAGTTGAGGCCCTAGGCACTAATACATAACTTTATATACATATAGGTATACAGTATCATAAAAATGACCACCTATGACTGGTGTACAAACATTGCTTATATAAATAAAACTAGCGGGACTCTTATCCGAGACTGGATTTTGATAGGGTCACGACGATTGCAAACTGAGCTGAACCTGTCGTCACACTTGCTTGATTAGAGACATACTCTCTCTCACGTCACACGGATACATGTACCTAGATATGTATTTATATAATACTAGCGACTCATACTCGCTTCGCTCGGGTTCATCCCCATTTTAAACTTAATTATTTATATCTAATTAAAAGCCTAAAATATAATTTTCAAGCTTTAGAAATAACGTAATTTCCATATAAACTTTATTTCAACCCCTCTATCCTCTATTTCAATCCCTTATAGCCGTTTTTTCGCCTTGAAAAGTAGCCTGTTTCTCAGGGTCTAAACTATCTCTTTACCTACTATTTATAGGCATTGCGAGTAGCCTAAATGTTACTCCAGGCCACAGTCATTCTGTATACTAATCTTCAGCCAATACAGCATAATGGAATAAAAATACACTAAAAATCTATAATAGTACACATTACTCATTCGAAAATTTAAAATATAAACAAAACAATATAGAATGTATGACAACAGTATAAATAACGAAACTCGGGCATTTGTCAAATTCAAACTGCTATTAGCGATACCGTGTAAACATAGCCGCCATAAATTATAGTAATCGCTACTTTGTTGAAACCATAACAAAATTCTAATATCGAAATAATATATGAATGTAACTCTATATCTAACATAATAAACCCTATAATATAATATTAGAAAGTTGAAGTTAAATTAAAATTAATATATTTACGTACTATTAATTTTTCGTATATATTTACAGAATTAGTCTTTTAAAATATGAATTTGGCTCTCTATTGAATGTGTCTTAAATATTGATAATGTACCTGTTTTGCATATTAGTTTAGGCATGGGCCTCCTCTATACGAAGGATTAGGCCATAGCTCACTACTCCAAAACTTTTTGGCCACTGGTCTAGTATGTCACGTATCTTTAGATTTATTCATACACAAAAATATTTCAAACATAAAAACCTCAGAGGCGACATAGACACCTGAGAACTGAACCCGCTTCATAAAGCTCTCCTAACGAATGCATTATCAATGAACCACTGTTACTAAATTATGGTAACTAACATTGTATTCTATGGAATATTTAATTGTAAGAACTACAATAGGTCCAACTATCGTCTATTATTATCAAGATTGTAATTTAAATTTGTTTCAGTTCAGTTATCTGTCAAGAGCTAACTCGTTTTTGCTTTGTGGAAAAAATACAAGTTAGATTCTCTTTGTAAATTATTCACTTTACAAGATATTTGTTAACACAACAATTAGGGGTTATAAAAGCAATTGAAGTGAAATAGAATTACTTCATTTAGTATTGTTGTAAGAATATTTTAGCGTTTATATAAATTTTAACTGAAATAACGAGATCACTTGACTAAGTTTAAAGGTAATAAGTGGTATAAAATAAATGAGTTCGTATTTATTTTATAAATAGCAAACCAAGCCTGATTCGCTGAGCATAAGTTAAAATAAACTAAACTGTTTTTATAATATTCTTATAGAATAGAAATATCCTAAGTTACTCCTTATACTCGTAGCTTTAGCTATCTTCGAGTGAAAAACCCGTCAAAATCAGTTTCAGAGATTAGCCGGAACAAACAGACAGACAGACAAATTTTGCAAAAACGGGATATTTCTTTTCATTTTAAAAACATACATTATTTATTTATATGTAAATGTATGTTAGTGTATATTTAGGTGGATAAATTCGCGTTCGTTATTTATGTGCTATCACAGATCACATAAGAGTTTTTTCTATAACTATTTTTATGTACATTAATTCAATTTATATACATATATTATGTAGTTAAATAGTAACAAGTCTGAACAAAAAACATTTTTAAAGAGAAGCTTTTAACCTAAAAAAAGCGCAATGTAGAAAATCTGTGATAAATATTAATCTCACAAAATAATTATAATATTTTTTTTACTTCACGTCTACGCTTATAAAGGTAACCAAATTAGTGATTTTTTATTTATCCAAAAAAAAATTTCTCTGTTTCTCTCTAAGAAGACTCTTCAAGAAGACTTAGTATAATATTAAAAGAGTAAATATTTCAAAGAAATACATTTTAACTTGTAGTAAATTATTAAAACTATCAATGCATAATATCAAGAAGGCCAATTACGTAGTTTATACTTTATATCGGGTTCCATTTCATTTGAGCAAGTATGAAAGAAAATCCAATTCTGAATCTTTCCCGATCCTTTTCTTATTTGTGGTTGTTCTTTGAATGGAACAATATTACA
This sequence comes from Boloria selene, assembly GCA_905231865.2. Lineage (NCBI taxonomy): Eukaryota > Metazoa > Arthropoda > Insecta > Lepidoptera > Nymphalidae > Boloria > Boloria selene. The sequence continues at coordinate 4,217,416 of HG993145.1, forward strand.
TACAATCTGCGCGCTTTGAATTCAGCAGAAGCACGAGAGGAGTACTCTGATTGTAAAAATTTTAGTTTGACTTACAACTACCCTTTAAATTGTATTATTTCGCTTATAAGAGATGCTATTTTGTATGTCAGCTATATCATATGTGTTTTATAATATGAATATTTTAATATTTTGTACATAGTTATATAATTATTATGTGGGTAACCAAGTGAAGCAGGTTCAAATCCCGGGTCTCGCATCTCTGATATCTTCATGTGAAATTTATTAGTACTATCACTAGCTTACGGAGAAGGAATACATCATGAGGAAACTTTGAGAGAACATAACAAGTTCTTAAAAGACTGGCGAAGTCTGCTAAACAATAATTATCCAGCGTGGTGGTTATTGCTTGCTCTAATGGGACTATGACCTCGCGTAGAAAGGACACCGTGCCTATCAGTGGGACCCTAAAAATATTTATTTATTATTATTGAAAAAATATGTTACAAGTACGAGTAATCATATGGATTTATTGGGTATTTTAAAATTTTCTCTTATCTCTTTAGAAGTTGTCTATTTGTCGGTAAGTTCCAATTAAAATTTTAGAGGAATTTTAGAGAACTAAATATATAATTTTTTAATATTTTTAGAGAACGAATAAGTACTAACAAATTTATCTTAGGTAAAAAAACTTTTCCTCATCATTATTATTATTTCCATTTGTTAATAAGGTCCCAAAATTTATTAAAATTTGATTTGTATGCATTGTTTTTGCCGAAGACGCGGGCAATAAGTAGTTATAAAAAAACATATTTTCTAGTAAGACTAAAATAATGCACTAAAACTACTTCTATAGCTCAAAATATGCCAGATTTTCAATATTTACAGCGAAAAATGCTAAGTTATTATGAAAGTTTTGCTATTTTACTGCTTACAAGTAAGTTTAGGTGGTTCTTGCATATTAAAGTGGAGTCTTAACTTATCTTAACAAATTGTATTCTGGAGTTAAGACTCACGTTCACGAAGGTGGAGCGAAACTACAAACTATGTCCGCGTAGCCGCAAACTTCAAGCGTTTTTACAATGTAATATAAGAGGAAAGCGTTTATTTTTTAAAATCTAATCTTTTTAAATGAAACTTTCTACAGTTCTTTATGCTTTATTTATTATGGTAAGCGAAGCGAGACCTATAACTATTCCACAACCTGAGCATTTCGTGGTTCACTTTATTGAAAAACTATCACGCCTATAGATTTGTGCTTTAATATAGTAATTTAACTTCATAATATGTAGATGTGTTATCTGTCAAAAGAATATAATTTTAGAACCATTAAAAACAAACAATTTTTACAAAATTAACAACGTTGTGTTCATTGGATAAACCTATATAAAGATATTAATTTAAAAAAACTGTCTTAAAACTTATTACTCTTTAGAAAAACTACGCGAGCCCTCACAAAGCTCAGCCTCTTGCTAGTATTATGTTAAGTTGACGCTATGACTTAGTTGTTTTTTTTTTTCATTCAACGTTCTAGTATTGAATTCTACTTTGTGCATATAAACTATTAAATCTCATAACTTACATCATATTACTTATATATTCAAAGACTTTTCAATTTTTGCATGCATATGCAAAGTTAATGTCGGTGCTGTTGGTTGCCGAGGATAACTCTCATTTAGAGCCTATCCTGATTGCAGTAGCCAAGTCATGGAGGAGTTAAAAACGAATCACAACTATTAAATATGTAACCTTTGAGGAATTGCTCTTTCTAGAGTTCCTAGATCAAAAATCAAAATTATTGTTATTCATTTTATTTACAATCTTGGAAAAGCGTTCAAAAATTAAATATTATGATCAATAAAAAAATTGTATGTTACTCTAAATTAATAATTAAATTGTTTGTATGTTAGTATCAATATATTTTAATTATAATATATTTTAACTATACTAGGAACTTTTCCAGGATTCTCTCTTTAGATGCTTTTATATTACCAAAATTTTATTACTAAATACGCTAGGGCTTGTAGATTGACCCAACAGTTACCCTTCGTATTCGAAACGATGGCTAGGACTCTTTAAGGGAGATTTGAACGAGTTCTTCCTGTAAGGCCGTTTGGTTTTTCAACTTCTCAAAAGTGCTTTAAATACCACTCGATATTGATTTGAGATGTTCGTAAATTTTATATGTTTAATATTATTTTTCTATTTTACCTTTGATTTATATAATATATGATGACACACATTTTGATTTTTTTAATGAAACTGTAAAATAAAATGCATTTATAAGAAAACTTTAAGAATTGAATTTAATTTTATTCTATACTTCAATACTAACATATACCTAGCTATTGATGTTAAAAGTTTCCTTTAAAAATATAAGTTTAGAATAAAGCGAAGATAGTATCATTTCACGCTGGCCACGTGACCTCATTTCATGTCACCGTATGAATTTATAGTTGTTCTTTGCTTTAAGCACTAGGAAGTGCAATTCTAAAATAAAATTTACACATAAAAAATAGAATTATGATGAAAATATCTATACGTACAATGTACATACCGATAATATGTGTGGGGAGAACTGAGTCTTCTAAATGGTGTCATATTTAATCAAGTGTGTTTGTTTTAAAATGTCTCTATCTTATTTGAAGGTATGGAAGTTAATAAGCTAGAAGTAATAATAATAATAAGGTACAGGTTGTTCTAGTTATTTACACTAACATTTTGTTCCTATAACATTAAATATAATACATAATTAAATACTACAGTACCTACTATACTAGAATACCACGAGTTACAGCTTCATACGAACCCATAGCCAGGTACTTCAAATTCCTTTATATGAATTGCTGTACGATAGTGTTCATTCGATTATTTTTAACATCATGACAAAAGTATGTAAAATATAGATAATATTGTCGATAAAAACATATACATATATACCGATATATGAATTGTAAAATCTTCAAACACTTGTCAATAAAATCAATCAATTTGTCTAAAATATTATTAAAAATAGACAGTGGTGCTCAGCGATAACGCGCTCGCTTGAATAACTGAGTGTTGCGGTTTCAAATCCGGGTCCTCTGATATTTTCATGTGCGAATCATTTCTATCATGATTACCACTTGTCTTACGGTGAAGAAAAACATCGTGAGGAAACCTGCATGTCTGAGAAAACCTAGCAAGTTTTCGAAAGAAGTGAAGTCCGCCAACACGCACTAGGCCAGCGCGGCGGACTATGGCCTGTTCCCCTTCGTACTGAGGAATGCCCATGCCCAGCAGTGAGACGTTAAAAACAAGGGATGATGATGATGATGATGATTATAAAAATATCTGCCCATAATAATATGTAAAATAAAGTATAAAATATTTAACTAATATAAATACTTTAAAAGAGGGCAAGTCTAAATGTCATTTAGACATGAAATATTCGCTTTTATAACATTCGTTAAGGTAAGTTCGCACTTGAATATGCAACACTCGATTTATCTGCGGGCTTAGGGGTGACGGGCTGGCGAAGTTTGGGAAACATTTCTCTTTTATCCTAGGAAAAGTTTGATGAGGGTCCGTCATTTATATATAAAGGATTTCTTTACTTACGTGAAATAAATTGTTGTGACACGTATCGTGTTTCTTGTTTAATATTGCATTCGAAAAGTACTATTTTTGAACGACGCTAAAAATGGTTTCCGCAATTGAAGAATATTTTTATAATATGTTTTTTTTTTATTTCATATGAATCGACTTTATAAAGAATCTGTATTAGCATCTATGCGTCTCGCGATTTTTTTATTATTAAAATTATTGTATACTTATCCCGTTCTAGAGGGTCTAAGAGTATCCTATATTCCTTGAACTACACTATTTTCTTCTCAGAAACAGGTCATTAAATCATTATCCATCAAAGTAGTGGAGATAAAGATAGTCATCGTGAAGCTTACAACCATTTTTATACCTTATTAGTATCTAAAATAAGGATTTTAAAACGTAAAGTAAATCTGAAAACTACCACAACTTTCATTAATATAATAATTTTTAAAATTGTAATATAAAATGTGTAAACTAACAAATTTTGTAAAAATATTCTACTTATTCTCTTAAAAAATATGCCTAGAATGAAAATGTTATTTTCATTTCATAAATTAAAGAAAAATAATGATAAAATATTTTTTAGTCAAACAACGTCTCCCTTTTAAATCATTTTCATAGCGTCCACTTAGCTTAATGGATGCAGCTACGGCAAAGTTCGAGCAAATTGCAAGCTACCAAAAAGTCATACAAAGTAGATTCCAGTTAAGTAACTTACACTAAGTTCATCTGAACAAAAGTATAAATAGAAATTCTAAGAGTCACTAAACTAATAAATAATAAATAATTAATGAGGAAAAAATCATTTGTGGTATTTTTTTTATGGTACAAAGGGGGCAAACGGGCAGGAGGCTCACCTGCTGGGAAGTGATCACCTCTGCCCATGGACATCTGCAACACTGCAGGTCTTGCAGATACCTTGCCGGCCTTTTAGGAAAGGGAGGGAGGGAAGAAGGAGGGAACAGGGAGGAGGGGGAAGGAAAGAGAGAGGTAGGATAAAGGGAGGAGATATGGGGAGTGGGCCTCCCGGACTCTCACATACCGGACGAAACGCGACAGCATAGCTGCCACTTCACGCCGGTCTTCTGTGAGAGAGTGGTACTATACGGGGCGTGCCGGCCCATTCGGCTGCTACCCGAAGGTAACAAGCATGGCACTACCACTATAAATTAAATTGTACTGTCAAATTTTTAATTAAATAAATTAAATTGTATTGTCAAATTTTTTATTTTTTCTAAGCTCCGAGAGCACAATTTCACATTTTGGCGATTATTGATTTTATTACATATACGGAGATTGTATTACGTACACGTTTTATATTTGCTGCGAGTCTTGTGTTTAGTATATTATGTATGAGTCCTAACACTAACACTACGTAGTCCAAATATTTTATTTTTGTTATTCAACTGCTTATTTAAAGCTTTTTGGTTTTAGGTTAGTCTGTAGTGACGACTACTTGCTACCTAAGCGGTCGCGGGTTCAAGTTCCGCTGAGGAAATTCGTGTGTGTGAGGAGCACAAATATCTGTGTTTCAATCACGGATGTTATTCTTTACAATTTACCGTAAAAATCTTAAAACCTGATTTATTTGTTTTTAGCAGAAGAATAAAAGATTATATTCTTCAACCATCATTCTATACCCAACACTTTCTGGATTACAAAATCAATCTATCCTAATCATCGATCAAAACTTTTCATTTGCATACTTAACTAGTACATGTAAATTCAAACAGAGGACCGGAAGTTTATTTGTAAGTACAAAAATAGAACTGTCATACATTACTTCAACTTTGCTCTAATTTCAGAAACAAAGTTTGTCTTTCCACATGGAATTTCGAAATAATTTCACCAGTTAAAATGTTAATTTCCTGCTCTAATTCTAAACTAAATTGTTTTCTTCGAGCTACGTGTATTTTGTTTCGAACACATTCAAATAAAAGTAAGGGTTTTTTAAGTGCTTTTAACTTAACAAGTAAGCTTATTTGTACGATACTGAAATATAAAGCGTTTTCTATCTTAAGTCGAGCATTCCTATTATTAAATTGTACTTTGCGAATACACACACACACACACACACACACACACGCACGCACGCACGCACCCATACGCACGCTCATTTACACATTTAAAGACCATCCTATTAATAATCTATAATAATATTATAAATGCAAAAGTTTGTAAGTATGGATGGATGGATGTTTGTTTGTTACTTTTTCACGTAAAACTACAAAATGGATTTTAATGAAACTGTACAATAATATAGCTTATACATCAGAATAATACATAGACTACAATTTTTAAAGATATTGTGTGAATTGTCCAAAATATGACGATAAGTGTCAAGTAAGTAGTAAAAAATCTACCATCTGCGAGTTATTCTGGCGTGCGCTGCCTAAACCGCTAGAATGACACATATGTAATGATGATAGAATTAATGTTTATCTTAAACAAGCGACTCATCCTCACTTCGCTTGGGTTCATCCCTAGATTTAGCACGAACGAAGCCGCGGATTCCGCTAGTATACAATAAACTTTTTAACGGTTGTCTCTCTCTAACAGGTGTAGCTTATAACTAATACAATGTGTAACCTTAGTAATGCTACCTTGACATCTTTAATCACCTGTACACTGCACAGCCCACATTTACAAGTCCGTCTGTCTGCTCATAGCTATTCAGATGAGAGCTGCATATTCCATGTAATCCGCTGCGATTACTGTGTAAGTACGTACGTACTTATGTAATAATGGAAATTGAAATTCACCCAGCAAATGCTGACAATACGCACTATGTTTGCTTTTATGTGACAGTAAACCGATTATAATTGCTAACGTTTACTACAATGTATAAATTGAATTATTTACATGTGTGATTGATTTATTAGTTGCTACAAAGGTTACGTATTTTTCCCGTATGGTGACGATTTTTATAGTATATTATATTTATAATGTATATCTTTGTAATAAATAAGGCAGTATTAGAGGGAAATGATGCGAGAATGCGGGTTCAAATCCCAGGTCTGTTACAAATTTTTATATTGTCTTTCGGTGAAGAAAAAGATTTGTAGGAAACCTGCATGTCTCAGGGAACGTAGCAAAAGACATGTGTTTTCGCCAACCCAGTCTCGGCCAGTATGGTGGACTATGGCTAGATTCTCTTTACATTAAAGTTAGGCATGAGAGCCTACATCCAGCAGTAGAACTTTAAAAAGAGCTAAAAACTAACAAAAAATTTAACAAAGGTAAAACTTTAAAATGAATTTAACGTAAAGTAGCTGGGTATATTATCGTATTGTAACATGTGTTCTGAAATTATTCAGTAAACAAATACAGTCGTTTTGGTACAATTTATGATCCATATGTTTATATAAATAGCGTTAAGCTTTTAACCCCTTAAAAGATAAAATTATACATTAGTATAAAATTTTTAATCGCCTATAATATATTGATTAATTACGAATTGCTTTTACCATTTAAATCCATCATTGGTGTAGTAAAGAGTGGAATTTGTTTTATTAATGATATAACTTATTTTGAATCAGTTCAATCGAAATCATATATTTTTATTTTTTGATTGATATGGTTATACATGAAGAATTAGCAGTATTTTTTTATATTGCTACTGTTATGAATCTTTTTTGGAGACGCAGGTCGAAAAACCGCTACAAAATATACGATAAACAAACTTAACGTTTAATTTGTTAAGATTATATGTCTGAAGGCCTACCGGTATTGTCGGGAAAACTTGGAAACTACGTAATATGTGATAAAATTGCTAAATCTATAAAACTAAAAAAGAATGTCATAATACTCAGTGCCGACGTACATCCATATCTATAAATTTTATATTTTTAAATTATATAATGATTTAAAGAAAAAATGTACTTACATCAAATAAATTGGTGTCTGATTTGTCAATTTTCCCAAAAATAAGATTAGAATCTTCAGTAACCGATAAACTTATTAACCGTACTTCTAAGCTTTGACTGCCAATCAGCTTACAGTTCACATACAGGTTGACGCTGTCCACATCCACTTCAAGTACTATAGTCATCGACTTCTCCTTTTCAACAAATTCAACCAAAAATGTTTTACTCTCATCAAAACTGTCGCTATTTAATGATATTCGCATTATATCTTCACCACTTGGTGTAAAACATAGTTCAAGTACAATAGAATATTCCGAGCTGATGGAAAACAAGCAAGATTTCTTTTTACTCAAAGTAATAAGAGCGATTATTTCAAATGAAGTATGCAGTTCTGTCATGCTAGTACTCAATTCATTTATTGGTATTGTAATAAACTTTTTATCTGTCAAGGTGATGGCTGAATTCTCATCATCCTCAACATATTCGAAGAATTCGGGATCGTAATCTATCATTTCTTGTAGGAGATCAATCTTATCTGAAAATAAAACTTACATCGTTATTTTTATTTAGAGGGTTGTTTTTTATGTTTAATAGAGTCAAATAAAATTTTGGCAATTTGCCTGGACTGGATTATAAATTAATTAATAGTAACATGTTTTATGACTTACATGGTTCAGCATTCACGTTATTTATTGGCAGCCATATATACAATCTGAAAAAAAATGTTATAATTATTATTAATTGCATCCTTTTGACCAGAGCAAAATACTAAGCTTATTCTATTTTCAAGACTAGTTACAAAACTATTCAAATATATCATTCATTTAAAAAGCGAAAGGTCACTCATTCACTATATGCTAAATATCGAAAACCGCTTGACGTATAATAATATGAAATTGGCAGGGAGGTAGTTTATAGTTCGTATTTTATGACAGAGCCAAATTAAGGCGGTCTAAAAGCTCACGCAAGTTTGTAAGAAAGTCCTTCATTTTTTAGTACTAAAAACTTTAAATTTGGCAGGCAACCTAGCGACGAAAAGTCGCTTACAGTTATTATAGTAGTCAATTCTTAGCTGACATTTCATACTTATACATTACTTATCTTTTAGCATTAATTAATAATTCTCGAGGTTTCATTTTGAGTGAATAAATGGTCTTTATTTATTTAATATAGATTGATATTTCAATATTCTTTAATAATTGAGTTCGAGCAAGTGAAATTACTATAACCGCTAACAATATGAACTAGATTCGCCCACACCACCTAAATATGCAAATATTTGAATGAGATACAAAATCAGTAGAATCTCAAATGACAGCCCTATTTAATTAAGACGTGTTTTGAATATGATATAAAGTTTCACTCATGAAATCATGATTTTCCATTGAAGTGTTTAGTTTTCATGAATATTACAATGTATAAATTACGAACGTTTGTCAAGAAAGATTGGAAATTAAATGTTGAATGTCATCTAAAGTTTATTCATAACTTGCCTCTAACTGTACTTAGAAATGTTTATCTTTTATTAAAAAAATAAAATAGTACAATAAATAATAATTCGTATTTCCTCTAATTATTTTTTTTGATAGTATCACTTTTTTTGTACTATAAAAGTAAAACTTCACATACAATATGTTATGTTACATATTATGTTTGTATGTACCGCTGAGAACTATATAAAAACCGATTCTAGAAGTCATGTACTATGCCGACTTCGACAAAAATTCGATAGAAGAGAACAATTTTAATGTAAAAGCAAGAAAATAAAGATAATTAAAAGCTATATTAAACGTTACGACTGTTTAACATTACACTACGAGAATTAGAAGCACAGTTGAATTTATAAATAAATAAACTGCCAAAAAAACCGTGGGCAAAAAGTACTGATGAGGAACAATTAATTTCTGGAAAAAATACATTAAATTTTTACCCAGAAACCGAACATAAATACATGAAAATATTGATTCATAAACAGGTAAATCTCAAATGTTTACTAAACAAGTTATGTAAACTAATATGATTTTCTATAACAACTTAAATTATCACCTAAATTAATATATTGTAGGTTGAAATATAAGGTATTCACGCGAGCTTTGATCAAGCTTCATTTGGGTAATTAGACTGTGTTTAGTTTCATTTATCATAAGTTAAGACGAATTATTAACAATTTGACAATTTGTATAGTAACTTTGAAAATTACTCGCTGATGATGAGCAGGTAGGTGTATTCATTAATAAGTACATAAGCTTGTACATATTTCCCTTTTCGACTTGCGACAAGTAAATATGGTTTTTCCTTTACATAAAATCGTACTAAATGAGAGTTATCTCTCTCATTTTTATATTGACTTTCAAATACATTTGTTTGTACTTTATGGAAATAAAGAATTTATTATTATTATTATTGACTCTACAAGACTTGACTTAAATAAAATTATATTTTGGCAATTATGTATATATGTCACTAAGTAAGTGGTAGCGCTAGCTTGTTCAAATCCGCCTCTCGCACCTGATATTTCCATGTGCAAATCGTTTTTATAACCATCGTGTGGAAAACTGCATGTCTGATTATGATAGAGCTTTCACATGAAACTTGTTCTTAAAACTGAAAGGTATCGCTTATAGATATACATTTATTTATTATATAAGTTATATTCATGTGAGAGTTTTTAAAACTGAAATTGTTAGGAAGAATATTATTCAGCTTATTGCAAACTTTATTACCAGGATTTTAAAAGCGAAAGCTTACATTGTGACCTAAATACTAAATAGCGTCTAGACAAAGATACACAAAACTATGTCAACGTAAGTATAATTATTGTAACATTATGTCATACAGCGTCTATTTGTTTATACATAGAAAAGAAGATATGCAGAGAAAGTATTAACTTATACGATTTCACTAGTATATTATTTTCGTCTTCATACCATATTATTTGTGTGAAAATTGAATGCTAATTATTAAAACGTGAAAACATGTAAATATTTATAGTATTTAATAGGAATTTTTAGTTTTTAAGTACCTACTTGAAAATGACAAGCAATATCTATAGGGATATAGATAAATATAACGATAGTTGTAAAATTAAGTTTTTCATTGTAATAATAATTGGTTTGCTTCCTCTCCTAGGCAATAGGTATTTTTATGGCTGTTATATAAATTACATAATTAAATAATCAAAATATAATGAGAGATATAATGAGAGCGGAGCATGAATGAAAAATGTTGCATAAACGGGAAGGGCGGGCGTTAGTTCTGCGAGGTACTATACCGTGTGACTCGAAAAGGTTCTTATAAAAAATGTAAAAATATGTTTTAGATGACATTTTTAATTTAATATCTGTTCTATGTTCATGCTTTGATTACACATTTCACTTTGTGGACGTCTCCCTGACGACAGTGTCGTTCAGTTGAAAGGTTTAGAGAACGACTAAAAAGAACGAATGAAGCGAACGAGCCTAACAGATTGCAATGGCATGTTGAGTCGTATTATTTCTCTTACTAAAGTGAAAAATATTTAATAAAAAAAACTTTTTTTATGTGTTAAAATATTTAAGACATAAAACAGTAACTATATTGACGGCCACAGAGGCTCAGGGTGATTTTGTTGGGGTGTAGGTTCAACTCCTGACGAAATACGTATGTATTTCAAAAATATTTGTATTGAGTATGTTGGGAAAAATAAAAGAAATATAAATATTTAACAATACAAAATTTTAGTTTTTCGTTTTCCTATGACTATGGCTCCTATAGCCATATTATAAAGCCCACATATTTATAAAGCCTTAAATAGATCAATTTATTAATAAACAACTTTTAATATACAGGCAATCTACAAGTACTTAAAAAATTTGCATGAGATTACAAGTTGTAAAGATACTAAACGGAAGCTCTCAACTATAAAAAGTTACGTGATGAGAATTTATAATACTAAATCACTGGGTTTTTGCAGTAAATAACAAAATTCTAAGCACTTGTACAATGTTCATTCTAGTCGTAGGAATCTACAAAGTTTTATATGAAGAAATATAAGTACTTTTAAACAACTGTACTTGACAATAGTATAGTTAAATATTTTGAAGGTAAACTTCTATAACATCGTTATGATTTGAATCTCGATGAAACGAAAATGCGTATAGATAAAGAAAGAAATACATAAATGTATGTGTAAGTAGGCGAAAGAATGCGATAGAATGCATTCCCATGTTGCATCTTTGATTATATAATTTATAAAATCAAAGTATATAATATCATATTATTTCCATATTATTATAGAATCTATAAATATGTGATTGTAATACGCCTAATATGCCATATTTAATTATTGATTTGCTTTAATTTAATTGCGATATTTTTCAAAGAAATTTTACTTCAACCTCGCGTGAAGCAAAAGTCAACGCATCCATTTTTGCCCTAAAAATACTTATAGAAACTGGGAGTTTTGAATTAGTATATATCGCATGCAATTTGATACATCATTTAAAGTATTTAAATGCTTTTATTAAGCTTTAACAAATCAGTGGTCGAAGCAGTATTGTGAATTTATCCACACAACTGTTTTTTCTGTGTGAAAAAGTAAAATTCTCTCACTAACATTTCGTATTTCAGAATCAATATTCAATTTCTAGATAATAAGTACTTACGAATTGCTTTAATGAATTTCGTAACAGTTCCAGGATATATGTTATCATATCTCTTATGACACGTGTTATGGCGGTCTGAATCGCAGTTCTTTACTTTAATATGCATAAAATGTTCGTATGGCACATATAAAATTTAAGTGTTAAACCAAAAATATAATGTGTTAACTTTAAGATAAGGACGTTGTGTTTTTTTATTATAATACAATATACACTGATATAAGTTAGTAAGTCTAGGACTCAAGCCAGTTAGGCTTACATTCTTTTCATGTATTAATTTCGTACACATAAGCTCAAGTTCACGTATTTTAATTGATACTGATTGAAATTTATAAATTTATATGATAATTTATTAATTTCCTGATAATAATAATTAGACAATTAGATGTCATATATTATATCATATATTTTCCTGGATAAAAACTGTTCTATGTACATCCCACAGTATAAATATATCACCATGCCAACTAGTTTTTCAACATTCTAAGTTAGTTTAAAGCGGTTTTTTAGTTTATCCTTTACACAAAACTAACTAACTGTACCTCTTTATAATATTTTATAGTATAGATAAATATTAGACATACTTATTTATATACAATGTGTTTTAGTTATTTAGCATTTTTTCTAGTAAACGGGTCGGCAATTGAACGTCGGTAGCTTCAATGCGATACTTGTACAATGTTACTTCTAGAATTCTGCCAGATCATTTGTATCTAGGTCAGTTTTATTCACGACCTAGAATAGTCAGCGTGGCTGAAAATAAGACTGCTTTTTCTGCATCAGTGATTTTGAAAGATGTAGAAATTGTACAAACATAAAATATTTTTTATATTATACGTAATGTAAATGTATGCTATGAATTAATTTAAATATGAATATATTCATTCATTCATTTATTTTAATATTAAATACAAAAATTATGAAATTATAAAACATTAGTATAATAAAAGCAGACATTTTTAATTCCCTACATTAAATATCGTAATAAACGGCTTCAAGGCCGTTATAGGTAGTGGTAGTTCAGTGGAAACGCGGTCCCTTGAGACGCCGAATGAAGCGGCTTCATATCCGACCGTTGAACCTGTGATACTTTCAAGTGCATATCACCATATCATTTTCAACTCGCTCTTGGCAAGCGTGACTATGTCCTGATCCACCGCGTATTAAAGGGAGGCCCGTGCTCTGACTGGACGTTAAAAAGGGATGAATGTGGTCTTAAATTAATTTAGCAACGCACTTTTCATATACACAATGGTATATGACAAGAATTATCCAATAAAGAAAAGTATTTGTATTAATATTCCTGTGCTATTTAATAATTAATTTGTATGCTGTAACCATAGCAAATGGTCTCTACTTTATTAATATTCGCTTTGAACCTTTATAGTCGGTATTATGTAAATTTTATCGTTCATTACACGCAAAATGGCAATGTACTACACCTCTAGCAAATTGCGAGAGAAAATCAGGTTCGAATAATGACACTGTCAGTCATGTTACATACAATTAAGCGAAATAAGCAGAATCTTGTTAACATTTTTCATAAATATGCCTGGTTTTAATGCATCCTCCGAAGCTGGTTTACTGTTCGCGTTCATACTTTATTTCGTATCGGGATGGGAAAAAAAGGATTGTGAGAAAATGATGTATACATTACGTTTACAATATAATGATAGAGAAGATCTTTTCAAATATTAATAGTTTGTCTCGAATATCTTTAAAACTGGTTGCTAATAGATCTGATGGTAAAAGGTTTGAGTCCCAGAACGAGTAATTTATTTAATGTTGAGGAATTCTAAGTAATAGTACGCATAATAAGTGATATTACACCTACTCGTGCCTCCCGTCATTCGTCCTACGTAGATAGAGTAACGAGAGAATCGAGTTTGTTAAAAATGTGCTATAGAACAGTATATTAGAGATGATAAAGAGACAAAAAAATAATAATGTTTCCATGGTTGATAATATTTGGTCATATTTTTATTAAAAGAATAACTAGATATAACTATTTCTAAACGATTATAGTCAATTGCCTACATCAAAACAATTTATATGCTATAATATTATACATATGTACCAATCATTGGTTAGTTCACTTAAGTTTATAGCTTCCTTAAGCTGACAATATTATTGCAGTGCACAGTATCAAGATGTTAATTAAACCAGGGCGTTGTAAATACTGAATGTAGTCACGAGTCTGATTTGAAATTTCTACAGTCTACAAGTGAATAACATTGCTATGTACTCGTAACTGCTTCTTGCCAAAGCTTTGCCTTATCTGTCCAATGCAAGGGATATAGCTACAGTCTAGAGACGTGTGGTTTTGTTTGTTTACCAGACTGGTAGATATTCAAGCTTAAATAATTCATATACGTATAATTGGACTGCCTTTAGTAACATATGCTAAAGGTAGTAGTATATTATGGCATAAGATATAAGTTTTTTTTTTTTTTTTTTTTTTATATCAATCTGAATTAGTGCTTGACTACGTTCCACCTGATGGAAAGTGGTAACGCAGTCGTAGATGGTAAGTCGCACTAATTCAGTAGCCACCTATTCACTCTTGCCTTGAAGACACCCATATTGTAATCGGACGGAAACACGGAGGCAGGCAGATTGTTCCAATCCTTAGCCGCACGTATAATAAATGACGAAGCGAAACGCTTCGTGCGGACGGATGGAATGTCCACGACATAAGGATGGAAACCAGCCGTTCGTCGCGTCGTCCGATGATGGAAAGGGGATGGGGGAATTAAATCATGTAATTCCTGCGCACACTCTCCAAAATGTAACCTATAGAATACACAGAGGCTGGCAACTTTACGTCGGTGATCGAGGCTTTGTAGGTTGGCATTTACCAGCGTAGGGTCACCAATAATCCTCTGCGCACGCCTCTCAATCGAGTCCAAAGCAGACAGATGGCATTTCGCAGCACCAGCCCATATGTGACTACAGTATTCCACACACGACCGGACTTGAGCTTTATATAAATCAAGGAGCTGTCCCGGTGTGAAATACTGTCGGACCTTTGCGAGGAAGCCAACTTTCCTCGCTGCTACATTGGCCTTAGACTCGATGAACCGCCCGTAGTTCATGTTGGAACTAATGTCCATCCCCAACAACTGCAGACGGTCAGTGTATTCCAGAGGCACATTTTGGAAAGTAGGAGTCAAGGTAAAAGGACTCCTTTTCGCGGTGAACAGACACGCCTGTGTTTTGGTGGCGTTGAAACTCACAAGATTGGCATCGCCCCAAGTGGAGACTGCCTTGAGTGTGAGATTCAAACGCTCTACCATGGCCTCTCTTTCAGACTGAATTTGATCTCTACTGGCCCGAGCACTCGGCAGGTATCTCTCTACAACAGTGCTGTCGTCTGCGTACCCATAGATACCGGGTATAAGCAGATCGTTAATATGCAGCAGGAACAAGGTTGCAGAGAGAACAGATCCCTGAGGAACTCCAGAGTTGATCTTTAAGGGTTCTGATGAACAGCCTTCTACTACAACTCTGAGTGATCGGTCTCTCAGGAAGTCATTTATCCAGCCGATCAGGCCAGGAGATATGCCATAGGCTGAAAGCTTGCTTATAAGGCTAGCGTGCCAAACCCTGTCAAAGGCTTTTGAGACATCGAGGGAGACAGCAATCGCCTCCCCACTTCGCTCAAGAGCTTCGCCAATGGTGTGGTTGGCATACACTAGAAGGTCCCCAGTCGACCGATTCCGGCGAAACCCATATTGCCGATCACTGAGGAGATCATTCTGTTCAAGGTATGCCATTAGTCGATTGTTCAATACACGCTCCATAATCTTGCAGAGTATGGAGGTGATTGAGATCGGACGATAATTGGCAGGGTCAGCACGGCTACCTTTCTTGGGCACTGGTTGCACGTTGGCAAGCTTCCAGGATTTAGGTACTATTCCAGTCTTAAGAGAAAGGCGGTACAGACGTGTCAGTATCGGAGACAACTCGGGAGCACATGTTTTAAGCATTATCGCTGGTATACCATCAGGACCACTGGCTTTATTCACATCTAGACGACACAAAACTCTCTTTACCTCCTTGTTGGTTATGGAGATTTCAGGCATTGAGATCCCGCAGTGAGGTATATGTGGTGGAATAGCATTGCCAGTGTCTAGACATGAATTTTGGGCAAAAAGGGAGGCAAGTAAAGACGCCTTTTCCTTTGCCGTATGAGCCAGGGATCCATCAGATTTTACCAGCGGAGGCAGTGAGGGACGACAGAAGTTCGTCTCTACCGCTTTCGCAAGGGACCAAAAAGCTCTGCTGCCAGATGGTTGGGCAGAGAGCTTTGTGCCAAAATGTGCAATTCGGTCAAGACGAGCCTTCTTTAATGTCTTTTTGTAGGACTTGGCGGCTAAGTTAAAGGCTCTCTTCTTTGATCTTACATCCGGAGTTTTGCGGTCTCGAGCATCAACCCAGGCAAGGTAGGCCGAATGCTTACGCTTTTCAGCAAAGGTACATTCGGCATTAAACCATGGGCGAGCTTTGCCACCGACGTGTACATCAGAGAACGGAATAAAATATTCCATTGCTTGATGCACCACATCAGTTATAGCATCAGCACAACTCGACGGATCGGAAGAAGAGAAGCAGACCTGCCGCCAAGGGAAGGATGCAAAAAAGTGCCGCATCTCATCCCAATCTGCTGACTTGTATTGCCATACTCGTCTAACACCAATAGAGTCATTATCTGGTGGAGAGTAAGACGACACAGCTTTTACCAGACAGTGGTCAGAGCTACCCAATGGGGATGAGACCTGGATGTTATATCTGTCTGGATCAGTTGTCAGCAGAAGGTCCAGACAATTAGCTAAGTGGCCGTCAACATCGGGTACCCTCGTCGCTTTTTCAACCAACTGGGAGAGTCCAAGTGACACCGCAAACTTCCATGCTTCTCTCCCAGCATGGTCCGTTTTCTGGTATGGGAACAGCCAATCTTCATGATGCGCGTTAAAGTCCCCCAGAAAGACAAGCTGCGCGGTAGGGTACCTTTGCATAGCCACATCAGCTGCCTCACTGAGATATTCAAACAATCGAGTTGTCTCCTGGTCACCTGTGTGCGATCGGTAGACACAGGAATACAGGATCTTTTCGATTCCTGTATCTACTATAACCCAGATCGTAGAGAATGTGGGGTCTTCAAGGTGGCGGAGACGCTGGAAACAGAGGTCATTTCGCGCGTACAAACAGACTCCGGCCCGCGAGCGGAAACTATGCTCCAACGTGTATCCGGTATAGTCAAGGTACGCAGCGCTCAATGGACATTGAATCTGCGTCTCCGTCAAAAAGAGCAAGTGTGGCTGCACAGTCTCGAGGTGGAAGTGGACCGATGAGAGATTTGAGTGCAATCCTCGGATATTTGTGAGGTGCACTGTAAGTGAGGGGGAGTGCAGCCGCTTAAAAACATTACCCTTTTTGCTTCTTGTCATTAAAATTTTATAGTGGAAGAGTGAATAGGATGGAGAATGGCAGTTGAACGAGGCGCTGCACTAGCCCAGCGGTAATATTGATGTTGTCATGCCATAGAGAGCTTAGTCTGGAGACTGCGGGGACGCCCGAACCCCCCCAAGGATCGCCATCGGGCCCCCTCCTCTGGTCGCCAACCAGCACGATGGAGCCACCCTGGGATTTTTCACAGATGGCGGGGCAGCCTTTCATGGGTGGCTAGCCCACTAGTTGGGCCCCCAACTGTCTGCGGTCGGCCAGCGGCAAGCCGTGCTTCGGATCCCGCTACCCTCCGCGACTAAGCTCTCGACACAACAGACAACAATCCACCACCAACACGGCTACTGTGCAACACAACTGTTCAGACCCACTCTCCATACGGCTTCATCAGCCCCTACATGCCGAAACGCGCTGTTGGGCGCTTGGCGGCACGACTTCTGCTGATGGGTGGTAACCGTGCCGTCGGCCGATGTTGAGGCCTACCACCGCGACTACCAAGGTGTGAGGTAGTTTGTCCCTAAGTCGCCTTTTACGACACCCACGGGAAGATATGGGGTGGCCATATTCTATTTGCCGTAGCCACACGGCGGAAAAACGGTTCAAAAACTAAAACTCGACTAGGAATAAAATTGCATTTTAAAAATGTTTTTCGTTTTAGTACGGAACTTTACGTCCTCTTACGAGACAATATTACTAGTATGTTGGAACAACTTACGTAAACGGGTAATAAAAAGTAACTTGAATAAAAGTGACCTATACATATTTGTATAATAATTGTGGAAATAGAAATTTATTAAGTTATTTTTTTGAGGCTAATAAAAGGCCCGAACTTGTAAATTGCAATTTAAAAAGATTATAGTATCGATAAATTTTATATTTGAATATACATATGAATAGCGTCACTAGCCTAAGTTGTATATCAAAGTTATTGAAACCAGAATATTTTACTAGTTTGCAAAGTAAATACATACAGCACTGCTTATGTGCATCTAATATTAGATGGCGACGTCCCGTCGAATCGCTGACAGTGCAATGCAAGCCGTTATGAGCTATAATGATATGTACTTTCAAGAGACTGCACTAACATTTAGTTATACTCAGCTCTTTTTAAAATAGAATAAATATATCTAAACTTAGATGTTTTATTTATTTTGCCTTATTTTTTATAGGACTGAAGTTAATCCTAAGATGTTAATGATTTTTCGAAGGCGGGAAAAATTTAAGTGATCAAGTAAAAATAATTAATACAAACAATAATGTAATCGTTTAAAAAATCATTTTTTTAACTTTGTAAGATTACTTATACGTCTAAATAGGGTTTTTTCAAATAAGTACAAAAATAGAATAAAAGCGACATATCACTAAATTGAATACGCAATTGTAATGACAGTCCTATCGCAATAAAAAGCTATAAAAGTTCATGGGAATTGAAATGCAGTTTGAAGTATACGGATATTGGAAAAACATTAGTCGTGAATGAACGAAGATATAACAATGAAGGACCGGTGTACCCAAAACATAGAACTACTACAGAAGTGATTTGTGGGATAGTACACACAGTTTTACCATGTAGTATGTAGGGACGGTTTAGACTCGCACAAGGGTCAATCTAAGTAAAATTCCAATTTGAAAATTATTTAACTCTTCTGTAAGCACAAATGACAATAATATGTATTGTACTCTAGTACAGATCCCATACAAACAATTAGGACGGCCTTTTAGGCTATTTTATTATATCTAAATAGGCGATAGATGAATCTTATCTAAAGTTTCTTACATAAAATATTAGATATATTTAATTAGAAATGATAGCATTTTCAAGCACTATATTGATTTAAAGCCTTGAATAAGCTGAAATATCTTCAAAATTATACGACAGTTCCCGCGGCTCCACCCGCGTTCCAATAACTATTAAGAAAATGCTAGTTTGAGGTTGAAAATTTAAGGTAATAACTTTAAAAGTATTTTTATGCCAAATCATAAAAAATTATAAAAAAAAAATTGTTTAAAAATAAAAATAAAATAATCTGGAGAGGGGCATTCTTATTTCCTAAGAGAATAAAAATTGCCTACGAACTATTCTCAGACCTCCCAAATATACACAAACAAAATCATAAAAATCGGTCCAGCCGTTTCGGAGGAGTTCGATAACAAACACTGTGACACGAGATTTTTTATGAATAAAATTTATCTGACGATTGAAAATCCGTTCATAAGCACTCAATAACATATCAACGTTCAACAATATCGCATGATGTAAACCAGAATTATGCAATGAAATTAACTTGAACGGCCTCATGACTGGAGTACTCTCGGCTTTACGGCCGAGCTGAGATATATGAGCTCCTTCTATTTCGGTTGAATAGCGCATTTGAAGGGTAACAAGGTAGAAATATTGGTATAGCTATGCGTTTTGTATAATGGATGTCAAGTACAAAATTAATTTATTTCGATTCTATCGATAAGTTCTAGTACTGAAAGAAAAGTAATATATTTATTTGCAGAAAGACCGACGATTTGTTATATTTTATATTCTAAATAAAGTATTAATAGGAACTTGTTCGTGCTGGAAAATCCAAAAAAATCTTTTCAAATTATTTCACCTGGACGTTTGTTACTTAAAACTTTAACATTTTATTATGTGAATAATTTTTATAACTTTTACCACTTGTCTAACGGCCAAGGACTTCTTCATAAGAAAATTAGAATATCTGATAGAAATTTACTTCTATTGAAAGGCTAGCGCAATAGCCCACTATGGCCTGATCCCCTTTGTGTTGAGGGCAGGCCTGTGATGGACAGTGGGAAATCTAAAAAACATTTTCGTAGCGTTAATATTCGTTAAGTATATCAATCTTGTACTCTTTTTAAATATAGTAAGAGCTAGCAGATACTGGCTTAAATGTTTAAATAAAACTACTTTATGCCGGAGAAAAATAGTAGGAAAGTTTGTTTTTATAGTACACAAAATTAATGTCTTATATTTATAGAGACATGCATTAGCTTTTACATGCGACGATTGTATTTTATGACCGAATTCTCAATTTTGGCAGCGTTTATATCAATATAAAAGAAACCATTTGTGCAATGTAATAGAGTATACATTCAAATATTTTTCTTAATTTCATATTTTTTTATTTTGTGACCTTTACATAAGATGTTGCAATTAATTATACTAATAATTGCCATAATCTATATAATATATAATATTATAAAATTCTAACTAATTCCAATCTGTACATTGAATTGGTCTGTAAATTGATTTTTTTAAATATTATTGAAATAGCCATCATTATCGACAGAAAGGATGTATGTATGACCTTTAGAAAACAGACAGACGTTGATGAAATTTGGTATGATAGTAGTTGAATACATTATATTCTATATAATTTTACAGCAGGAAAATATCACTTAAAGTACCTAGAGTACGAACCCGAATGAAACGAGGCTGAGTCACTAGTTGATTATATAGTCATTGAAATCTTTTAGTTTTATTGTTAATTAAGTTTGTTTCCAATAATTTACAAAATTAAATAGAAATAATATAACCTTCTCCTTTTTTGAAGTCGGTTAAAAAGTAGTAGTACACGTAGTAGTAGTAGTAGGTACCTACTGCATATAAATTACAATATAATATTATGTAACGATATCAGTGGTTATTACGATTACAAAATGTTATAGGTCATCGAAATCACGGGTTTTTCCCTAAGACAATGTTTTTTCCAGTCTTTTTATAATTGTAATACAAATGAATACACATTTAATTATAAAAAAATGTGCCTATGGAACGAACTGAAGTGGAGCGAGATGAGTCACTTGCTTTAATACAAATAGATATTCGTCTAGGTATTTTCTTTAATTAGCTTAAACTTATAATAATACAACTATTATAAGTATACCTACTAAGGTACGTTTAATTTTTTTCAATAGAACCCTAAATCGTTCTCTAAATAAAAATAGGTGCCAGCCAGTGAAAGTCTAAAATGCAACGGTAAAAGTCCAGCCGTTTCAGAGATTAGCAGAAACAAATAGACAAAAACAAACGTGCCTTGTTATAAGTACCTGCCGTATTAATACTTTCTTAGGTTTACGCGAATATTTGACATTATAAATGAAACTATCTTTTCGGATTTTGTCCCGGATTTATTATGATTTTTGCTGTAAAGCATTCGAAACGTCGGGAACCAAAAATCATAATAAATCCGCGATAAAATCCGAAAAGATATTTCATTTATAATAACTACCGTATATAAAATGTCGATGTTAAAAACAGACAATTTATTTGATAATATAAGCAGTTTAAAATATTTTTTATAATAACTGTAGTTATCTTCAATTAAAAGAAACATTGTGATTAAAGAGCAAGTGTCGTATATTACTCTTCACCATTTTAATCTGTTCGTTCTGTTACTATACATAATTGACCGGATATAGCAAATAAAACTACAATTATAATAAATAAATGCAGACAATATTTATTAAAAAAAATACAAGTACAAATTACTATGTACATTTATGTTAAACCACAGGTTAAACTAAAACGCTAAAGTCTAAACCATGTTCAATAAAACTTTTCAAATTCATAAAAAATATCTCATTAGGACGCACATAACATTTTACATTACACCATCTCGTTTATCTTGCGAGCGAAACATAGTGAAAATTAAGATATAATCCAATTCAAAGAAGATTTTAATTATTATGCTGTTAATGTAAAGACAGCTAGATCAAATGTATTCCCTTTAAATTCTTATCACTACATAGTATAAAACAAAGTCGGTTTCTCAGTCCCTATATCCATATGTATGCTTAAACCTTTAAAACTACGCAACGGATTTTGATGCGGTTTTTTTAATAGATAGAGTGATTCAAGAGGAAGGTTTATATGCATACCTAGCGGATCTCGCGGCTTTGCCTGTGCTAAATCTAGGGAAGAGCCCGAGCGAAGCGAGGGCGAGTCGCTAGTAAATCTATAAATCCTTTGGAGATGACGTTGCTACAAACGTCACTGGCAAAAAATGTGTCTTGATATTCTTCGGATGAATGTAAACCATGCAATTGACGTCATTTATAGAGATGTTTTAATACAATAATTGGTTCACTCATATTCATATGAATTACCGTCATGGAAACGATGATACGATGATATAATAATAGTTGTATTCATATAAACTACCGTCTTGGAACTAAACGTACGCTGTCAGTCTAAAATGTAATCTAATATTGATTTCCTTCCAAATATTTAAGACTAGTGGAACCCGCGGCTTCGCTCGCGCTAAATCTAGGGACGATCCCGAGCGAAGTGAGGGTGAGTCGCTTGTTAAGATAAACATTTCCATCATACATTACATATGTATAACTCTAGCGGTTTTGGCAGCGCACGCCAGAATAGCTCGCAGATGGTAGATTTTTTACTACTTACTTGATACTTATCGTCATATTTTGGACAATTCACACAATATCTTTATAAATTGTAGCCTATGTGATATTCTGATGTATAAGCTATATTATTGTAAAGTTTCATTAAAATCCATTCAGTAGTTATTACGTGAAAGAGTAACAAACATCCATACATCCATACATCCATACTTACAAACTTTCGCGTTTATAATATTAGTATAGATATAAAATATTTGATTTTACAAAAAAAAAAACTTAACTTATAGCCATTTTCTTATTCGTAATAACACAATTTCACAAATAAAATATAGCAACTTGCTCTTAGCTTTAAAAGCTTAAAAAACCCTTTTTGTTTCCTAGAATTGCTGATATTGCTATTCTGTGAATATTACGAATATTTAAAAATAAAAGCTAAATCAATCTAGCTATTTAAAAATGACGCGACTACTGAAGTAATAATATAAATACCATTTGATTATTTTTACGTTGATCACATAGAACTTGTGAATTTATTATTTGGATCTTTTCCAATAAACAATTATTAGGTATCTGTGAAAACAATTAATCTAGTGAAATCGAAAATATTATAAAGGCTTTGAACTTTATATTGTGAGAATTCCCTGTAGAGCACTTTTGATTTATATAATAAAGATTGTTTTCACTTGAAAAAGATAAATTGAAGCCTTTTGAGACTATTATACTAAGAAAATATTTAAAATTTAATAATTTTAAAGAAACTCTTGGCTCTCTATATTTAAGAAACGTAGACTAACAGTTTTATATTTTTTATCTATCTATATAATTATTTAATCCAAGAAAATATTGCATTTGCAAGAAAATATTCTATACCAA
This sequence comes from Boloria selene, assembly GCA_905231865.2. Lineage (NCBI taxonomy): Eukaryota > Metazoa > Arthropoda > Insecta > Lepidoptera > Nymphalidae > Boloria > Boloria selene. The sequence goes on from HG993145.1 coordinate 4,241,207, forward strand.
CAGTTTAAACGTATCGTAACGTATATTTAAAGATAAAAACTAAAACTAAAGTATTGTAATACCAACCTTCCGTGTTTACGGATTCGTTTGAAGTTCAATCTTAGCAAGACATTAAAGATTCAATTCAAAATTTATTTTGTTAATGGATACTCTTGTTGTTTATTAGCTGTTAAGAGAAACAATTTTAAGAAAACCAATGAACTAGCGTTGACAAAAATATCAGTGGAAAATCTGGGCATATCGAATAAATCTTTGGAATTTTGCCAGCAGTGGCACTATCGCTTGGAATCATTCTTGTTCTTATGAATAAATGAAGTTCAACAAACGTTTAAGGGAAGAAAAGTTTTTAATAAAAATACTTTTAAAGATCTGGGAAGAATGTAACCTATGTTTAAGAATATAACCTAAATTAAGTTTCCATAATTCTACACTAAAGCAGTTTCTTAAAATTTAATTTTCAGATACTGAAATAAATGTAAATAAAATAATATCAATCACAAACATTAATAATAATAAAATCCATAACCATAATCTGCTAACAATAGCCTGTATATAACTCTAGATAAATGTCCAACTGTATACCAAATGTCATCCAAAACTTGCCAGTCGTTTTAGTATGATAATAGTAACATACAAACACTACATACATACAAATTGACGTATTTATAATAAACTATAATTCGCGTCATGTAAAAAGAACGCTGGCTGTGCACAGGCGGCTTATCTAACCAATTTGGTGGTAAGACGTGGGGCAGGGGGCAGTGGGGCAGGGGGCAGTGGTGCACGCGTGCTTTTCGGCTCGCTATTGGTTTGTCAGTTTAAAATACCATCGCGCACACAAAAGTTATTAATCACGAAATGATTTTATATAAAAAATAATGAAAAAATATTTTTGACGTATACTGTTTTATAAAGAGAGAATCTGATAATAATGCAGTTAATAATTAAAAAAGTATAATTAAACGAATTAATTAAATACATTCTACACTGAATCCAACATATTTTAATAATTAATAGAATTCTTTTTAATGACATTCTATGTAATATATTTTTCAATGTACCTACCAATAATCAATATACATCGTGAGCGAAAGGCTAGTTCAAAAATAAAAGAATAGGCTTAGGAATTTCGTATGCGAATGTACCGATGCGCAAACACACCCCCCACAGCGTTCTTTTTACGTGACGCGAACTGTAATCTAATATCTAACGAATCATCCTTGCTCCGCTCGGGTTAATTCCTACGTATTATTAACGATAAGTATGCATTTCTAAGAATTTTAATATACAGACAAACAAAACTCTAAAAATATACATTAGGCCTATATTTCAATATAATAATAATAATGATTATTTCAATAATTAAAATAAGAATTTTTCAAAAATATTCTATGTTCGGAGATTCGGCTTAGAATCTTACAACATGTATTGATAGTACCCTTTTTACGATAAAATTTTTACAAACATTGAATATCTTATTTATTTATACCTAATCAAAAAACTAAAAAGTTTAAGCTAAGTTAAGTTTAAGTTTTAAGCTTCTAGCTTTAAAAATGACGTAATTTCCATACAAACTTTTATCCCCTATTTCAACTTCTTATAGCTCTATATTTTTTCGCCTTAAAAAGTAGCCTATAGTCCTTTTTCAGGCTCTAGACTATTAGTGTACCAAATTTCATTGAAATCGGTTCAGTAGTTTTGGCGTGAAAACGTGATAAACAGACAGACAGACAGACAAAGTTACTTTCGCATTGATATTAGTAAGGATAAGTGTCACACCGCAAAAATAACATTTACTTAGAGAACGACCCAACATGATAACAATGAATTACATTTGAAGTATGTAAATACAACTATTAATATGCGAAACCGGCACACTGCGCCAAGAATTGTTTATATGAGGATTAAACTTGAACTTGGTTTGTTAAAGGTTATCACAAACATACTTTATGAATCAATTCGACGTGCCTTATTGCTTTGAATATTATTTTTTAATAGCCCAGTGGGAACGCACTCGCTTGGATAACGGAGTGATGCGGGTTCAAATCCGGGTCTCGCACCTCTGATATTTTCATGTGCGAAACATTTGTAACACGAGTTTTCGAAAAAGCTTATGTTTTTAGTCCGCCAACCCGTACCATGCCAACGTTGTGGATTAAAAAATATGGGGAAGGCGAACACTCTAACTTTTAGTATGTCTTGACCATATCCCATATTTCGAACTAGTGCGCGTTTCTGGTGAAGCGGTCAAAAATCGATAATAATTACGATATCGATAAGATTTACCAAAAATATTTAATGCATAGATTCGACTCAGCAAATTATTGTAATTTGTATAGATAAATCAACTTAGTATTTATTTGTAATACCTATTTATTTTTAAATTATTATACATTTAACATACATTTTAACTGTCACTTCTATTCCTTTATTTTCGCTTTGCAAACGTTTTAATATTAATCGAATGAATAAATGTTAAAGTTTAACAGTTTTCTGAAGAAGATTATAATTTCTATCGAGTTTTATAAACTCATTGAAATCCAGGTCAATGCTTAGAAAGTGTCATCGGAACGACTGGAGATCTCTGAAGAGTACGTCAACATTTGCGACATTCGGCCCCTAAAGGCGATTGCAAGATATTTTTCTGCACATAGTGTGAACTATATTTTTCAGGAATAAAGACGAAATTTGGAAAACAAGTGACAAGCTAACTTTGTGTAAGCCGACACTGCAAGATTGATTGACTAGGTGAATGAACTTCACAAATACAGTAAATATTTAACGGCATACAAATTTCTACGTGTGTGGTAAATAAATGATGCAGAATAATATTACAAAAAATAATTATAAACTAAATTATGTTAAAATATAATAAGAGTATCTTAAATCTATACTAATATCATAAAGCTGAAGATTTGTTTGTTTGTTTGGTTGAACGCGCTTATCTCAGGAACTACAAGTCTGAATTTAAAAAATATTTTTGCGTTGGATAGTCCTTTTATCGAGGAAGGCTATAGGCTATATTACATCACGCTATGACCAATAGAAGCGGAGCATCAATGAAAAATGTTGCAAAAACGGGAGAAAAATATCTCTTTTGATTTTCAGCGTTTAGAACGCGAGCGGAGCCGCGGAAAAGACTAGTATCATATATAATATATGCCAGAATATGGTATCTGTATTAACTATTAGGTATATCTACATATAATAAAATTCTAACTGAGTCGACTCGATACATTAAAATTGTATTGAAAATCTTATTTAAAAAGTCTGATTATCGATTCAGATCTCAATCTTTTTTTTTAATTAATATGTTGGGACATTGTTACAACGCCATCTAGCTCCATGGTAAGCTACGAGGCTTGTGTTACCGATACCAGATAGTTGATATACTACACATGGTATAAATTTTAAATACATATATATTATATAATATTATAATTATAAACACCAACAATAGATTACCAACGTTCGTGCTAAACAAACAGCGGACTCGAACCTGCGACCGCTGGTGCATAAAACAGAATCACTATCAACTTAGCCAAGGTGTCGTACCTAATCTATCGATTAGGGAACGCATCACGAGAAAACCACTGGATAGATTTTAATGCAATTTGATATGATGATAGTTGGTTATCCGCGTCAACATAATATACTATATTTTCTACAAAATACTTAACGTATATTGTATAGATTAGAGTCAGAATTTCATATATATAAAGATCAGCAATCAGCATGTACGATAAATCGAAGGATTTTCTTATAAAATAAAAAGTAAAATTAGTTAAACGATTTATTAAGCACTCAGTGTTTGGCCAACGTGAAACATATAAATTTGAATAAATGTTCTGTAAATAGAATTTTGTTGGGCTTTTGAATTTTATGGAATTTGTGTTATTGTTCCCACCTATTAATGTTAATTTATTAGTAGCTTTCGATTAAACCCTGTTTCTTATATGTGCACTCTAAGTTTTCTATTCATTATAATATACGGGACACGTCATCTTTTAGCGTGTTTTATTTCTATTTGAGTATAATCTATTTCAGTACCAAACTTCATTCAAATCACTTCAGTCGTGCGTAAAGAAATAACAAGTGTGTATAATATCTACGTATAAGTTGCGAACAAAAACGAGATATTGTTCTTAAAATTGTTTGAAATGTTTTTATATATTTATTGGTTTTTTAATCACATTATATAAGTATAATAATTAATAACCTTTTTGTTATAATCCTACTAATATTATAAACGCGAAAGTATGGATGGATGGATGTTTGTTACTTTTTCACGTAAAAACTACTAAATAGATTTTAATGAAAATTTATAATAATATAGCATATATATCAAAATAACACATAGGCTACAATTTATAAATATATACTAGCGTAACCCGCGGCTTCGCTCGCGCTAAATCTAGGGTCGAACCCGAGCGAAGCGAGGGTGAGCCTATAGTTTGTTATAAACGTTGCAGCTTGCTATCAATTTATTTTTAGTTACAGCATGACCTCATTAGTACTTAATATCAGAGAAATATCTTATGACTTATTATATTTTAAATAAGTACCCTTCTGAGAATCATAAACTTTATATCTTGTTTCTAGATACATCATCTAGTTAATTTTATTATATAGGTCAGTAGTGATATATAAATACATATCTATGTATAACATATTATAATTATAATTCATGACGACACGCTTGGCTCAGTTTGTAGTGACTCTACTTGCTGTGCTAAAGGTCGCGGGTTCGAGTCCCGCGTGCATCATGCACGAATTTGCACTCCAATCATAGGTGTTAAATGTTTATATTTCTAATATGTATGTATTTAAAGTTGTATATTATGTGTAGTTTATCAACTATCTGGTATCCGTAACACAAGCCTTGGACCTGACCACGGAACTAGATGATGTTGTGTGTAATAATGTCCCAACATATTTGTTTATTACACATTGGATACAACTTTTACTATAAATTATCAAACTTAGATTTTTTATTAAAACTTATGCCTTAAGGAACAAAAATTGGTCGAGCCATTCTCGAGTTTTCGCTTAGCAACATTAGTTTTTTTATATAGATTTAATTATACTTGATTCTATGACCTTATTATATCAATACATAAATAAGTCTGATTTAAACCAAATAAAGATAAAGAACCAAATAAAGAAGATTTATAAAATTTCAAATTAAGAACATAACTAGATTAGGTTAAACATGGTTTTTGGATACCACGACCCAATTAATGATTTACAAGTTTAAGCTTTAAAGCATTCTAATAGAGCTTTATTTCGCAAAATATTTCTATACATGAATCTGTAATTGGGTTGGCTGGATACTAACAAGTAGCAGTCACGGCAACTTTATAACGGTGGTATGTTTTCTTAAATATGGCGTCATAGCACACTGACCCTTTGTATTTTGGTAATTTTCGATACAATAACTTTTTATTATGAGTACGTAAATCCATTTTAGGGTATTCTTAGGGAAGCTCGGACCTTATTAGTATACCTACACATCTGTTCGTCCATTCGCAACTTTTAACTGGCTTTTTTAATGAGCCGGCTAATATAATTTGTGGTTAACTTAAAGAAATAAACTTTGAATTAAATCAAGCCCATCATTTTGTTCTATAATATAGGTACATTTATATGATATAACAGATTATGACGAGATTTATGTCCAAATTCATAAAATATAACTAACTTTACGGATTTTGTTAGGCATTTATTTAAATTTTTGGTTCCCGACGTTTCGATTGCTTTACAGCAATCATGTTTACCGGAGAGATGATGTCAAATATTCGCGTAAACATAAGAAAGTATTAAATAGATACTTAGGTATGTACTAAGAGTTATTGCAACGAAGTAAGCTTTCCCGACGTTTTGTTTTAAAATTAAAATAGAAATATTAGAAAGATAATTTATGAATCGATTATTTTAAATTAATATATTTAAAAAGAAAAACCTAGAACAGTTTCTATTTAATATAAATCTTTTGACCATATTAACATTTTACCATCGTTATAGCTAATTGAAGACATAATTTTTCTTGAAAATGACGCACAAATTTGTAGTACTGACAGATTGTAGAAAGTCCATTTGCATATTCAACAATTCATGTAACACCTATTCAATTTTTAAAATTCCGCAACTCTAGATCTTTAGTGATCTAGGTCATATTATATGTTTATTATACAAGCACTTGATCTATCCATCATTTGACATTAGCGTCACATTACTATTCAGTATGTAAATCATTTTTTAAATATATACATGGGTCATTTATCACTTCTATTTTACATCTAGAGAAATCATAATGAATGATGGATGATTCTTATGCAATTTTAAAGCTTACTTTAAAATATTACTTTCGATAACTTTTAAACATATTTATCTAAAGTAGTATTCAAGTGAAAATTGAGATAGTTAGAACTATATATTATGAACTAGCGACCCAGGCTTTGTTTTATTTTTTACGATTGGGTTCGTCGCTGCGTGCTCCCTGCCAAATTTAAGATTTGTAGAACAAAAAATGAAGAACTTTCTTAAAAACTTGTAACCCTTAGACATGCTTAATCCGACCCTGTGACATCTACTAACTATAAACTAAAAAAAAACCTGGAAAATTTAATCTTGATACGTCAAGCTGTTTTTGATATTTCATGATGTGAGTATGTAACCTTTCAATTTTACATAATTTGGACTCAATTTACCTTTTACTTAACTTTAATTTAATCTATGCAAGGAAAACAAAATTTTGTTTTAAACAACATTTTGTTTTCCTTTTAAATTTTTATTTTCAATTTAAATTTCTACAATAGATACAAATAAAAGAAAAAAACAATCGGCTAACAGCAGAGAAGAAATAAGTAATGGTAATAGGTAAGAATGGTGAAATAAGAATTGGTTTGCCTTTGCCTTGTAAATACGGATTATAATAATAAATTGTATAGTACCTAATATAATATTATTTGAAGTTATGAACTTATCTACTCTGAAAGTTGAGATTAGTAATCATCGTAATTACTGATTACGATCTCTCTCTGGAGAATTATTAAGCTCATCAATCATTAAGCCTTATATATTATACAAGTGACATACCCTGGCTCCTTTAGGCTAATTTTTAATTTATCATCTGATACATTTTCTCCATTCAGAACTCTAAAAGTTCGTTTTAAGAAAATATTGATAAACAATTATTTATTCAAAAAATTAACTTATAAACTGTAATGATATCAAGACTGGAAATAACATAAATATAATATAATAAAATTATTTTTTATAATACCAAATTCCGCGTTGATTTTTTACAACTAGTGGTTCACCCTTGCTTCGCTCGGTTTCATTCCAAGATACGTGTTAACGCTCGATACGGAATAGATAGATAAAAATATGTTATACTCGTAGTATGCAACTGTCATAACATAATACATCAAAAGTCATGAATTTTACTAATGGTCTAAGAGCCGGTGGATTATCGACCTTCACCGACCTGATAACCAGATGAGACATATTTTTTATTAAATATAATTTATAAACAAATATGCCTATAATTACTTGCCTATCTGAAAGTGCTCATGGCTATCTTTAATTAAATTATCTTTAATCGATTTTTTTTTCATCACTTTAATTCTTTTGATAACCAAATGAATTTTATTTCACTGTTAGTTTTTAACACACAGAATATGCCTCAGTAGGCTTGCCTACTCATTTTGTGTATAGCTACCTGGCAAGCCGATGTGAACAGGTAAGTCAATATAGGTGACTCCATCGTTCTGCTAACTTATCGAAAGTTATATCAAATTTTAGATCATTTTATTACAAAATCAGTCATATAGACTTGCCTGCAAAAAATCATACTTAAAGCACTGTTGCCCAGCTAAAAATAGCCATGAGCACTTTCAGATAGGCAAGTAATTATAGGCATATTTGTTTATAAATTATATTCGATAAAAAATATGTCTCATCTGGTTATCAGATCGGTGAAGGTCGATCTTCCACGGTCTCCTCTACTATAACTTTTCCTAAATTTCTGATTTTCTGCGCAACTTCTTCAATATTTTCTTTCATAAAAAGTTTTTATTTTTTTCCTGATAATAACAAACCTAACAAAATTAGCGAAATTGGTTCAGCCATTCACGCGTGATGTCGTGACTAAGAGATTCATTTTTCTAAATATAGGATATTAGTAATATATTTATATTACAATAATAAATTATATCAACGTTGTTGTTATATTGATGACAATATATTATCTTCGGCCGGAACATAAAGCCGGTAGGATGTAACAATCATAATGCTTGGAAAATCAGAACTACATAATTAATCAGTAACAAGACCATTCATCTAAGCTTACGTAATATAACGTATATCTATACTAATATTATTAAGCTGAAGAATTTGTTTGTTTGTTTATTTGGTTGAACGCGCTAATCTCAGGAACTACTGGACCGAATTGAAAAATTGTTTATGACGTGTTGGATAATCCGTTTATCGAGGATGACCATAGGCTATATTACATCACGCTACGACCAAAAGGAGCGAAGAATCAATGAAAAATGTTGCAAAAATGGGAGAAAAATATTTCTTTTGATTTTCAGACCTTAGAACGCGAGCAGAGCCGTTGGAAAGGCTAGTCTAAGATAATTCTGAAACATTAATATTAATTTAGACTATTATTGTGTTGTTAGGAAGATATTACATAGGTAAATTGTATTTAGGACTTTTATTGCCCCACTGTTGGGCACGGCCCTTCCTTCTATACGAGGGTATAAGGCGGTAGTCATCCACGTTGCGAGCAAGTGCGGGTTGGCGAACTTGACATATCTTTCAAAAACTCGATAGGTTCTCTTAGACGTTTAGGTTTTCTCATGATGTTTTTCTTGCCCGTAAAACTAGTTGTAATCATGTTAGAAATAATTCGCACATATAATAATATTAAAGGTGCGAGACCCAGATTTGAAACACAACCATTATTTAAGCGAGCGCGTTACCATTGAGTTAGATAGGTTAATATTTATATTTTTAACCTACTTATTAATATGAATTAATGATAGATAGGTACATAAAAATAATATTCCCACTACGGAACCTTCGATGTGTGAATCAGACTCGCACACATCCAATGATATGTCAGGATCGAACCGAAGTCACGGGCAAATTCTAAATAGTATAGAATAGTGAATAATATAGTATATTGCTTGTAGATTCACGTATATGTCCTTTTTTATTAGGCCACAAAAGCCCGAACATGACCCTCGCTTCATATACGAGCTCGTAAAATTGGTAATTCAAGTTGTATATTTAGGTTCCTTAACCGATCGAAAGGAAACTTAAAGGATGAGAAACTCTATGTGCTTATTTTAATGACATTACTACATATAAATAAAGAAAGATAACACTATAAGTATCTTTTTCTATTACGTTTTTCTATCAATTTTTTTTTGTACAGGAGGATTTTTTTAGATACAGTTACTTTACGATTTTTCTAAGAATGCGTACTAAATTCTTTACATGATATGTTTACTTCAAATTTTAAATTTATAATAATTCTTATATTTACAAGTGCGAACCATTTCTAACTTGATTACCTTTGTTTTATTGTTTAGGAAAGCATTGTGAGGAAAACTGCATGTTTGAGAGAACCAAACTATTTTTTGAAAGACATGTGACAACAACTGTTGGCAACTTGACATAAGTTGCCAACCACACTTACACCCCTAGTGAGTCGTTAAAAAAAGGGAATACAAATTAGTTAATTAGACAGATAAGAAGTGCTGACGAAGAATTTAACAATGTGTCTTGTAAATATATTTCAATGATTGACAGTCATGATACAACCATCTGTTGATGCATATAACGCTAAAGGTCACAAATGTGGGTCACTTAATACAAAAGACTAACATATATGTACATGAGTAATGATATAGGTACGTATTACAAATTTAAATCTTGACTATAAAAAACTTCAAATAAAATCGCAATAACCATCACCTACAAAGTTGATCTTGAATGAAGCTTAAATAATTCATTATATAACATCTAAAAAATGTTGAATTGAAGAATAATATAAGCTTATGACTTACTACTAATTGTAATATTCAATTCTTAGTTTTTACCAGATAAATAAATATGAATTTAAAAGAGGTGTAATTTGAAGTAAAAATTAAAGTGTTTTTCAGTTTTTACGATTCTTTTTCCAAGCAATTATGTACTCAGACGTGTACGTGACTACGATACGAGTAGTGTATGGTTTAAAAGTCTCGTACCAAAAGTGACGAGACGGATGAAGTGTAAGGATCAAAAGTCAAAGAGCTAGTGATAAGCTCTAATTAAAATCATTTACTGCAAATTTATGTTCATTTTCTTTGAATTCTATGTACATCAATCGCGTCATATTCGATATTTATCGTTTTGTTAACATTATGTTAATTTTATGCAAATAAATCGTGAATCTACATATTATTATGTACTAGCGACTCGCCCTCGCTTCGCTCGGGCTCTTCCCTAGATTTAGCACAGGTAAAGCCGCGGGATCTGCTAGTTATGCATATAAACCTTCCTCTTGAATCACTCTATCTATTAAAAAAACCGCATCAAAATCCGTTGTGTAGTTTTAAAGATTTAAGCGCACATAGGGATATAGGGATATAGGGACAGAAAAGGCGACTTTGTTTTATACTATGTAGTGATTACATCCAACAATGATTTGTTTGTGGATTTTGTTATGGATCGGAAAGCATTTATTGACTAATAGTACTACTAATCTGTAGTTTTTTTTATTAATGTTTAATTAATTAATTATAATTATGCATGTATGCATGTACGTTGTATTATATAAGTTTGTACATTTATATTTTCGCCGATTTATTTTGAGGGATTATCGATCACGTTTTATGCTTTATAGCAAACATGATCACAGGAAATACTAAGGTTTTTGGCAACTCTATAATTCTCTATAATTCTAATAAAACCGAAAAGATGATTTTATTTAAAAAGTGGATATTCGCGAAAATATAAGATATATACCGATTAATTTTAGTATTTCACCAAGTAACCTATTTAAAGAGCTGTCCTTTGAAAAGGACGCGTAGTCGCGCATCATCATCATCAGCCCTTTTCAGTCCACTGCTGGACATAGGCCTCCCTCATGGTGTGCCATTGAGCGCGGTCTTGAGCCCTGCGCCAGTCCGTCCCAGCCGTACGGCGCAGATCGTCGCACCATCTAGCAGGAGGACGTCCCACACTGCGTTTCCCTAGCCGTGGTCTCCACTCGAGAACGTGCTTGCTCCAACGATCATCAGTTCTCCTGCTGATATGGCCGGCCCACTGCCACTTTAGCCTGCTGATTCTCTGAGCAACATCAATCACACCGGTTTTTTGTCTGATAAATTCATTTCTGAATTTGTCTTTCAGAGATATCTTCTTATTTCACCAAGTAACCTATTTAAAGAGCTGTCCTTTGAAAAGGACGCGTAAGAAAGATTCATTTAGTTAACATAACCTACATAATATATTCCTACAAAACTCCCACACAAACAATTTTCCAATTAAGTTGAATTTTTACAAACAGATAAACGTTTTTCACGGCCATTTTATCTATTCTAATGGTCACCAATCATCCAGTAGTCGTTTGGCCATCGTTGTTTAAGAATTGAGGAAAACATGTAATTACCTTGATTTGCGAGACGGCTAACTCAATCTCAGAAATTGTTTAGAATTTTTAGTAAGCCAACATGCAAACTAAAGTACCTCTTGGTATAGGATTGATACGAAGAAATAAAAAAAAAACCCTTTTTTGTTAAAACTTAATTACTATGTAAATAAAAAAAAAGAAAATCGGTTAACAAACATCACATAATCTCTAAAATAAACAAATGTTCACTATAGAGTTTATATGACGATATATTTATATTTATCATAACATAAGACTTGTTCCTATAAGTTTAAATAAAAACACTTAACAAAAATTACTTTTTTTTTTCTTTTATGGTAAAAAGGAGGCAAACGGGCAGGAGGCTCACCTGATGGGAAGTGATCACCTCCGCCCATGGACATCTGCAAGCCTGGCTTGCAGATGCGTTGCCGGCCTTTCAGGAAAGGAGGGATGGAGGAGGGAGGGAGGAGGAGGGAAGTGGGAGGGAGGGGGGAACGAAGGCGGAGGATAAAGGGAAGAGGGAGGGGGGAAGGAGAGTGGGCCTCCCGGACTCTCACTCACCGGACGAAACGCGACAGCATAGCTGCCACTTCACGCCGGTCTTCTGTGAGAGAGTGGTACTAATGAACTATACGGGGCGTGCCGGCCCATTCGGCTGCTACCCGAAGGTAACAAGCATGGCACTACCACTTTTACCTAGCTGAGCGACGATGGTCATTCATACAAAAAACCAACAAAGTTATTAATTTTAATTTAAACTAAAGCACACCAACATCCGAATACAAAGGTATTATCCTAGAGCTTAACAGAATATAAAGTTTTTTCATTAAAGCTTCATTGCAGTCTGTGGTTGAAATTTAATTGGAAAGCACAAAAGCTGTGATGTTGTGACTAAAAGATTTGTAATTGAATGACCTTTTAATTTAATTCAATTATTCTACTGGTATCAGGCTTAAGCCTGGATAGCTTATTGTAAATGTTGAATGCAATAATTGTTGGGTTGAGAGCTTAATTTTAAACCCATTTTGATGTAAAATGATTTTTTATTGCATATTCAACTTTATTTTAATTAAAATACGGCCTTGTACCTTGTCTCTGACCATCTCTTCATAACAATTATGTTATTAGGGTAATTCTACTCATAATTTTCAGATATTTATTAGCTCATAGAACCGAGGAGTAAGCTGTGTTAAGAGTAGGAGCAATTATAACTATTATAAAAAGAAAAGGCAGTGGCAGCCCAGAGGTAAAACAATTTAAATGCACTTTATTAAAAGTAAATATTCATTTACGTGTGCGAATCATTCCAACATTATTATTGCTTGTCTTATGGCGAGTGAAAACGTCGTCCTCAAAAATCCTGCTTATGTAAGAGAATTTAGCAAGCTTCCGAAAGACATACAAACTGCGCCGCACTTGGCTGGCGTGGTGGACTAGAGCCTGATCCCCTCGTATTGAAGAGAGTTTTGTGTCGTATTGGACTTTATAAAGGTTTAAATACAATACAATAAATATATAGTATTATATTAAAAAGTAGACAATTCACTTAATGTTATAGGATTTCCACGAAATACATGTGAAAAAAAGGAATTAAATTTCACTCGACCACAGATAATATTAATATGACGAATCGCCATTATTTTCTGTTCCACTCATAGTAGGTATAGCTCGAGGAACTCACGATAAATAAAACAACACACCGTAATTCACTTAACTGATTTATGATATTAATAGTTACACTATAATCACAATTTTACAGTTATCACTTTATATGCGTCACAAGCCCACACTTATTTGTTCACAACTATAACCAACACGATACACAGCACAGTTCCCAGGCTTATTATAACTCACTCATGGAGACACAAATTAAAAACTGAACTGATTTACTTCAATCATGACTTTTTATAATTTATTCCCCACCCACCTAGGCTCTGTACACGCCAAACATGACGTTTGTGTGTCGTTGAGTGTCCGTATTCATTTCCGAATGCGACAAATATGATGTTCTTATTAAAAAACAGCTCAGTTTACATATTAAGTATAAAGTAAGAATGGCTATTATGCATAATGAATATGTCCGAATCTGGAATTTTTGGATGGTAATGTTTAGTAGTGCACTCAACAGAAATACATACAAAGTCATGCGAATATTTTTATACTTTTCCCCATTGATTTATAATTTCCTTACAGTCAAAAGTGTAGATTACTCTAAATATTACGATAAATGATTATTTTAAAATTAATTACAAACTAACTGATTTATTTTAACCGTTAATTGCGTATGTTTTAACAATATAAAAACGTTTTGGTTCATACTTTGCCAATCATCGTTTTAAGATAAAGAGGCTCTGATAGCATCCGCTTTGAAGCTTACTCTTATTTCTGAGAATTTCTCTTGAAAATTGATTACCTTGTTGTAAAACAACTTAACCTGAATAAACAATTTCATATATTTTAGCGTAATTTTCAACCTATACCTTTAATTAACAGAATTGGAGGAAGAGCTTACTAAAATACGCTGGCACATTCTGGGCTTAAGTGAAATTCGAAGACAGGGAGAGGAAACATTTACTTTAGAATCAGGCCACCTTTTTCACTTTCGCGGAGACCATACATCCCAGGGTGGCGTAGGATTTCTTATTAATAAAACTCTCGTGAGCAATGTTGTTGAGATTTCCAGTGTGTCGGCACGAGTAGTATACCTCATACTTAAGATAACTAGTAGATACCTAATAAAGATTGTACAGGCCTACTTACCGACCTCGACATACTCGGATGCAGACGTAGAAGCTGTGTACGACGATATTCGAAAGGCTCTACACCGGACTACAAAATGTCAATTTGATATTGTTATGGGAGATTTTAACGCAAAAATCGGAACACAAAAGGACAATGAATCATATGTCGGTCAGCATGGTTTTGGCTGCAGGAACGAAAGGGGGCAAATTCTTGCAAATTTTGTTGAATCCGAAGGTCTATATGTAATGAATTCTTTTTTCAAGAAAAAGCCGCAACGAAAATGGACTTGGAAGAGTCCTAAAGGTGCCAAAAACGAAATAGATTTCATTATGACAAATAAAAAATATATATTTAGAGATGTCACAGTACTTAATAGATTTAATACAGGTAGTGACCATCGACTTGTCAGAGGCACTCTAAATATTGATTGCAAGTTAGAACGCAGACGCCTGATTAATTCTACGCTCCGTCCGACACGGGACAGAACCATTGCTGAATCCGATAAATTCCAGCTGGAACTACAGAACAGATTTGCAGCCCTGCAGACCACAGGTGACATAGATGAAGATCTTAAACAGACGATATCGACGATTCGAGATGCAGGAGTTAGGATTAGCAAGATGCAGCGTAGTGGTACTAAGTCTAAAATTTCGGTGGAAACTCTAGACCTCATGAGAGAAAGAAGAGAAAATCCTCAGAGCAATTCGTCAGAGCGTAACAGAAAAATTCGTAAGCTCATCCGACGTGACCTTCGGCGCTCAAACACTGTTTCTATCATGAAGATGATAGAACAAAACAAGGGAGCAAAAGTTTTTGTACAACAACTTGGAAGGAGCCACCTGACGAAACTGAAGACCCGAAAAGGACACATTGTTACTTCTATGCCGGAGATCCTTGCCGAAATCGAAGATTATTATAGTAATTTGTTTAAGTCTCACGCACCGCAACCTACATCCGGACATGATGATTCGCGAGCCAAACTAATGCGCCACTATACTGACGAGCTTCCAGAAATCAGCGTAGACGAAATTGAATTGGCCCTTAAACATCTTAAAAATGGAAAAGCCCCTGGTGAAGATGGAATAACTAGAGAGCTTCTTGTAGCGGGAGGTTCTCCGTTACTTAAAGAGCTACAAAAGCTATTTAATTCTATTTTACAAACAGGGAGAACTCCAAAAGCTTGGAGTGAGAGTATGGTGGTTTTGTTTTTCAAGAAGGGCGATAAAACCCTTCTTGAAAATTACAGACCTATCTCACTCCTAAGCCATATTTACAAACTTTTTTCAAAGGTCATCGCAAATCGTCTAACACGTAGACTCGATGAGTTTCAACCACCAGAGCAGGCTGGGTTTCGAGCGGGTTACGGAACCATAGACCACATCCACACGATGCGCCAAATAATTCAAAAAACGGGAGAATATAATCAGCCCTTATGCGTAGCTTTCGTGGACTATGAGAAAGCATTTGATTCCATCGAGACTTGGGCGGTTCTGGACTCCCTGCAAAGATGTCAAGTTGACTGGCGATATATCGTACTGCTGAGAAATTTATACACCACAGCCACCATGTCTATCCAGGCGAACAAAGACAAAACGAAACCTATCCAACTGCATCGAGGAGTGAGACAGGGAGATGTCTTATCACCGAAACTGTTCAGTAATGCATTGGAAGATGCTTTCAAGACACTTAATTGGACAAAACGCGGCCTTAACATCAATGGCAAATATATATCGCATTTACGATTCGCAGACGATATCGTAGTTTTGGCAGAGTCGATGAAGGAGCTACAGGAAATGCTGCGAGAGCTCAATGTTGCCTCTCAACGTGTTGGTCTCGGAATGAATTATAATAAAACAAAAATTATGCATAATGAGCTTGTTGATCCAAAACCAGTCACTGTTGCTGGTAAAACTCTCGAAATTGTCTCAGAATATATTTACCTCGGGCAAATTTTGCAGTTCGGTAAAAACAATTTCGAGAAGGAAATAGAGAGAAGAATACAGCTGGGCTGGGCAGCGTTTCGGAAACTCCAACAAGTCTTACTCTCACCAATACCACAATCGCTCAAAACTAAAGTTTTCAACCAGTGCATCCTGCCTGTTATTACCTATGGCGCCGAAACATGGACATTCACGTCAAAGCTGGTTCACAAGTTAAGGGTCACGCAGCGTGCTATGGAAAGAGCCATGCTCGGGATATCTCTGAAAGACAAATTCAGAAATGAATTTATCAGACAAAAAACCGGTGTGATTGATGTTGCTCAGAGAATCAGCAGGCTAAAGTGGCAGTGGGCCGGCCATATCAGCAGGAGAACTGATGATCGTTGGAGCAAGCACGTTCTCGAGTGGAGACCACGGCTAGGGAAACGCAGTGTGGGACGTCCTCCTGCTAGATGGTGCGACGATCTGCGCCGTACGGCTGGGACGGACTGGATGCGCAGGGCTCAAGACCGCGCTCAATGGCACACCATGAGAGAGGCCTATGTCCAGCAGTGGACTGAAAAGGGCTGATGATGATGATGATGATGATGATGACCTTTAATTTATGTTTCCTTGAAAATAGAATTAGTTTCTGAAATATATTTTGTGTAAGTATAAACTTATTCCGCTAGTAATTAAGTGCAGAACAAGCTTATTGTAGTATCAAATACTTTGAAGATTGATTTGAATTGTGAAATTCAATTATGTTAGCACAGATTATTAATATTAAGGTTAATTTAAAAAAAAATGACATCTCTTAAAATTGCATACCATTTTGATAAAAACAATTCAAAATTAATAAAAGCTAATAAGGTAAATTCGAGTCATATAATATGTTTTCCTTAAATTTTCAATAACCATTGCTGTAGAGTTCTGACTAGTAAAAGAGCATCGTTTAAAAAATTATAAAGGTGGCTGAGTACCAACCTCCTTTCAATACGAGGAAAATCAGCTCATAGAAAACCACGCTGGTCAAGAGCGGGTTAGGGGACTTTACATATCTTTGGAGAACATGCTAGATTCTCTCACTCATGCAGGTTTCCTCACGATGTTTCTACTTGTTAGAAATGATTAGCGCATAAAAATATCAAAGGTGCGAGAGCGGTATTTGAACCCGCTTCACTCGGTTTCTCAACTGAACGCTTTACCACTGGGATACCATAGTCTTAGTTAAAATTAAAATAAACATATGAAAGTGAGATTCAATTATAAATCCATGTTTTTTCTTACAGCAGTAACTAAGCATTAATAGCATCTTCAAAACATTATGGGATAAGATATCGCAACAAAATTGTATTTGCGATTGAGCCAAACCACTCTACGGAATTCCCAGTGATTAGGATACTTAGAATCAGAAGCAATTACATTACTGAATTACATGTGCAAATACAATTGAATATATTTAGACTTTACATCAACATACAACAATGTTTATTGGATTAGTAAATATTATCTTTTTTTTCTCCCTACTTTTTATTGTATAGTTAAAGCGCAAGGAAAAACTTGCAATTAATCCTTCTTCACAGTTATAGTATTTACACCTTTATTTTTAAGTTTAATTTATGCCAATACGTTCTTACGATTATTTCGTAATTCACGATGTGAACCTGACAGGAGGCCCTTACGAATGTTCTCTACTCCTTTCGAGCTTTATTAAAAAGCTTTAAAAAGTTTAGTAACTTTTTGATGTGATATTCAATATCAAGGCCCCATTACCAAAGCATCTAAATATTAATGTAAAAAGTGTTACTTCTCTGTTTTAAAGTCGGTGAATAAATACAATACTATGATCCGCTTCTTCACTATCACCATCTTATGCTTAGCAAATAAAATCGCACCTGAAACTACCTTTAACGTATTTCCTCTAATACCATATTCATGAACCTGTCAACTTAGTTTCATGTTTCTTCGTTCGCGATATTCCAAGCAAAAAAGAACACACATCCAATGTATTAAGGAATATTTTCCTTTGTAAATATTTATCTATTTCTATATTACTATTAGTGAAAACGTCATGCAGCGGTTCTGACGTCTCTCGTGATTTTTGCTCTGAAATTTCTGGCGTTTTGTTTAGTATAATATGTAAAGTGCAAAATAAAATGTATACATTAACAAAGTATATATAATACTTCCCTAAAGCTTACTTTCGTTTAACATGAAACCCAAATCTTCTTAATTCTAGAACCAACTTTTTATCTTTTAAAATGTATCAGATATCACTGGGCCAATTTTATTTAAGACTAGTGTTCACCTGCGATCAGCTCGGGTTCGTTCTTTAAATACAGATTAATATCAATTAGTATTGATTTCTCAAAGTATTATGAAATTTATTAACATTATTATGCTAAATTTAAAACGGGAAGGGCGGGCGCTACTTCTGCGAGGTACCATACCGTGCGACTCAGAAATAATTTGGTTTCCAGTCCTTAGAACGCCGCAGAAAATGCCAGTATTATAATAAATATAAATCATGCCTCGTAAAAAGTTAGTATAAAACGGTCATCAGATAAATTCAAAATTGTTTTCATTAACTAGAAGACGCATGAGAACGTTTTGAAACATTTACATTGAATCACCATAATAGCTATATTTTACCACATTTTTACCGATGTTTCAATATTCATAGAAATCAAAGGTTTTTTAATGGAAATTAAATTCTCATCCACACGAGTCTCGCGCAATCATATCCGCTGTTATTTCGACATCGTACCCTTTCAAATAAAATATTACCGTAGTAAGTTATTAACATTCCACGATGTTCAAACCTCCCGACCTTCATCCAATTTTATAATTTAATTCAGATGTGTGAATTTAGGGTTAGCAATACATATTATGTAAAGAATTATATATGTGGGATTAATGTCTAGTTGTGTCTCACGTGGGATATAAAGATAAATATTGTAATACAATATTGTTACCAAATATTTTTTTTGAAAAGAGCAACTGTTGAGTTTTAGCCAGTTCTTCTCAGTAGAACAGCTTTCCGAGTCGGTGGTAGTTTACTCACAGACTTACAGACAGACATTTAATTTTAATAATGTAAAAATGTCGATTCAAAAGAGCTTGTAAAAGTCTATTTGAATAATATTTATTTAATATTTTGATTTGATTGGATTTATAAAATACTAAAGATTCACCCTCACTCTACTCGGGCTCGTCGTTACGTTTTAAATTAGATATTTTCCTACAGTTAAAAGTAACCTATATTTTGACCCGGATATCCAGCTATCATTACACCAAATTTCATTAAAATTTGTTGAGTGGTTTTCTCATGACGTAGTCTCAGACAGACATATTCTGATAACTTGCTAGTTTCTCTCACTCGTGCAGGTTTCCTCACGATGTTTTACTTCACCATAATACAAGTGGTAATGATGTTAAAATGAAAACATAAATGATACTCGCGATTTGAACCCACTTCATTTTGCTTCCTAGACGAGCGCATTACTATACCACTGGGCTTCCACTACTTCATAATAATATTGATTTAGTAAAATAAAGAATATAGTTAAATAACAAGTGTAATTTATAACTTTAAATTGTTGTTTTTTTTTAGAGTAAGCACTTGAAAGTCGTCAGCCCTATTCAGAAACCGTAAGATATCATTCCTGTCAATTAGTATAGATCAAAGAGCGCCCCCGAAGCTACGCCTACTAATATTAATACTAAAGATTTATTTGTATAGTTTTAAAGCATACTTAAAGCGTTAACTAATATGAATCAAATGCAGTGATGTCACATTTAACTATAAGTCAAAGGTCATTAGTGTATTGTTATTGGTAGTATACTCATACTAGATTTAGACATAAACTAGCAAAGTCGGCCCACTTCTATGGGCGTAAGTTAAAATAACTAATAATTTTCTAATAAAAAAATTGCCAAAACAAACAGAAAGATAGACAAAAAATTTTAAATTTTTTTTATTTAGTTATTTTTAATTTAGTGAAAAGCTGTTAATTTAAAATTAAAAACAGACACTTCAATTTTATTAATGTATACTCATTATGTAATTATAAATCAACACAGTCGACTAAAAACTTTTTAATACTAGGTACTACTAATGACTACTTCCTACAGCTTCTGCGTATATTTAATATAACCTTGCTATATTAAGAAGACAAGAGACTGGGTTATGTATAGCCTACATTTATATAGGTTCATAGAGCCTTGATTTTAATTCATAGTATTATTCCTCTCACATTGCGGAGATTTCTGAACTGCTGGGTAATTGAATATCAAAAGCAAGTTATTATTATTAATAAATTTCATCTATTGTTTATTATTTTAAGTGTTTTTTTTGCAATTGTACAACGGTAAGGTTTTTTTTAAATTAAACATTAATAGAATGTAATAAAATATTTAGTACAAATTACAGATATTGTCGAGGAATGTGTATAACAACTTAATAGGCAAACATATTACTAAATCAATTTGTAAAACTCTTTTTTTCATTTACCAAACTCAAATAAATAAGTAAATTAAATAATAAATATATTAGGACCTTATAAGTTATAACACACAGCTCTATCTAGTTTCGTGGTAAGCTACAAGGCTTGTGTTACGGATGCCAGATAGCTGATATAATACACAGATATAACGTTTTTAATACATACATATTATAAATATTATTACTAGAGTACAAACATACGCGCTTAAGAAATTAATGTCTCCAGCCGGACTCGAACCTGTGACCGCGTCTGCAGAAGAGTTACTACAAAATGAGCAAAACGTCTCGTCAAAAATAGAAAAATAATTATTTATATTTTATGGTAAAGTTATGTATATGATAATATTCATTCAAGAACACACTACAACCAGTATTGAAGCAGTACAGTTGATAATTTATTGATTCATCTTTTTTTTCCTTATATGGTAGCGCATACCAACAGCATCCAATTAAATATTTATATGTAAATTTTATGGCTTTTCGTGTAATAGCCGCGCAAGCATAAAATTGTTTTAAAAATATATTTTTCGTTATTGTTTTAGTTTATTCTAGCCTGATTTAAATCATTTATTTGAAAAAAGTATACGATACGCTTTATATTTGCGAGTGGTAATAATAAAGATGTAAATATCTATACGTATAATAAATTTAAACGGAGACAAAATCGTATATATGGAAATATTTTTTTGGAAAATCTTTTTAATTATATAATGACTATTATTATCGATATCGCCAAATATAGTCGTAGTTAGTAAATTATTGTCTGTCTGTGACAAATAGAAATTTTGATATTATTATAGTATATTATTCGTGTCAATATAAAAAATACTTTTTACTGTGTGAAAATATGTAATTTCTGAGAAATATTTATAGATTGTTTAACATTGATTCGAATCGGAGCGGAGCGTAGGTGATTCTCTAGTCTATACGTATAAATAAAATAAATATTATGTTGGGACATTAGAGAATGTTCGGTATGCCACCAAAGCTTTTAATAATACTTCGTTATGGTGAGATATAATCTGAACTATAAATATTACTAAGCTTTATTTCAATCGATCGAGGTCAAACTAATAGATTCAGCTTCCTTTTCCGCTTTCATACAAACTGAATCCCACAGACATATGTTTTGTTATTAGTATATACTTTATATATTCAAATATTAAATATAAATTTTATTTAATGTGGGAAAATAAAATAAAATATTTTTACTGATGTGTGACGAGAGACTTTGTATGTTGTAAAGCATTTAAAACTTTGGCAACCATCACCCCACATAAAACCGCGAAAAAATTAGTTTTCTTCAAAATGACGAAAAGAATAAGATATTCACGTAAATCTAAAAAGTATATAAATTTACCTTGGCACATTTTTCTGTCTATCTAATCTATATGGAATATAAAATTAATAAGTCGTTAGTCAATGTACTACATAGTAATAATTATTTAATATATTAAAGATATTTTTTGTATAGACCGAGCCCTTAAAAATAATGGCGGGTTGATTTGCTACTACTCTCGATTTTGTCAAACGAATTTTTTACATTATTTAAAGAATATAACTATTTTTTCTCCACTTTTAGAAGAGACCTGGGATTTAAGCCCACTTCACTCGATTTCCCAATCGAGCCATCATTTACCTGCCTATACTAGCATATTATATTTATTTATTTTAACATAAATACAAACAAAACTATCATTTACCATTCACCACTCTATTAAGCTTAACGTAGTTGCGAGCACTTAACATGCAAGTTAGTTCTATAACTCTATTGTTCTCATTCATTTGGTTAACTGAGTTGTGATGAAGGAAGCGGTAACTAGCGTATGTAAATAAGTTCGATAGGTAAATATGTCCAAAATTCACTTGATTTAGTGGATTGCTTTGAGTGCTGCATTTTAAGTGGTATTAAATGTTAAGTTTTAGTTTTTGTTTGCTTATGTGATTCAGTTCGAAGCTCACAAGCTTACACTGTCATGTAAATACATACATAGTAAGATTTAACGTAGTTAGGTATATGAGAAAAATAGCTTGAGTCGCTTGTATAGGAATAAGAATGCCTTTATTTCTGTACGATTATTAAAATATTTTTTGTCAATTTTTCTGTCTGTTCCTATGCGAAAAAGTATGAGAAACAATTTCGTAGTTATAATAAGTAAAGATGTGTGTCAAAGATATATTTAGTTTTGTTAGTACTTAGCCGTAAAGTGGTGTAAATCATTATCGTTCACTATTCATTATTCATGTAATGGAGTAGAGCGGTACTTTATACATTATAATTTAAGCAATTTATAGAGATAATAATGTCACAAGCTTAATAACTTGCAGTTCCCTAAAGGGTTAAAACAGATTAGATTGATAGTAATTACTGTACTTTACGTTTATTTTGTTCAATAGTCAATCGTTAGTAATTGCTTATGCATTCAGCCCTTTTTATTTTCCACTGCTTACAGGTTTCCCTTGAATACGAAGGGGATCATGCCATAGTCGATAACGATAGCCAAGTTTAAATTGGCGCACTGAACATGTCTTTCGACATGGCTTGTTTCTTTCAGACATGCATATTTCCTCTACATGTTTTAATTGACTGTACGATCGATTTATGTATGTATGTATGTATGTATGTATGTATGTATGTATGTTGGATCAATATGATATACTGACTGTATACAAATAGGTCAAGACAAACAGATCGGAACCTTTTTCTCCTCCGTATGCCAACAAATTTAATACCTATTATTAATTTAGTTTATGTTAAGAGTCTCTAGATTATTTATTGTACATAATATAATTGCTTAATAGCTCAAACGACTACCATAGTACCAAGAAAGTAGATATGTCATGTATTTAAAGATTTATTATAGTAGATTTATTAAACTTGTTTGGGCAATATTAGTGAAATTTTACGATTCAACTGGTTTGAGTCTTGCATTAACATGTTTCATAGTTTATGAATGACCTCATCTCTACTTGTGTCAATAGAATGATCACTTGGCAATTCCACTAACAATAATGGTGTGAAGGAAAAACATTATTTAGTATACTATTTTGTATGAAGAATATGTAAGCAACAATGGACGTGTTGCATTATTCATAGTTTATTTTTATAGCTAGTTGGGCGCCTAGGAATTAAATATGACTTAATTCATGACATTCAAGACCTGAATCTAGGTTATTAACAATATTGAATAAATAAAGGTCGCGTCAGTGCAGGATTATGGAATATATTGTGGAATTTATTAATGTATCGTGCGTTTGAGTTTAATCTTTATACGTTAATAAATTGTAACCGAGTCAAATGTGTACTTTAAATATATTTTTGAAAAATCTTATTAAAATAGTTATTATAATCGATTCAGTGATCAAATGCTAAGTTCTTACAATTATTGTCTTTCTGTCTGTATGTATATCTGCGCCTGTGATGGCGTCACGAAAAATTACGCTGCAGATTTTGATGAAATTAAGTATGATGATAGCTCTTATTCAGGTCAACATATACGAGTATTAGGATTCTTTATTGCAGAAAAATAAAGAAATAATTATGTTAGTTCATTAACACACGGACCATCTAGATCCTAATAAGCTTGTGTAATGGATAATTTTAAACATAAATACCGATGAGTGGAGTACAATCGTTCGTGTTCAACAAATGGATGCCCCTAGCGGGACTTGAACCCGCGCCCGCTGCTACAAGCAAGGTCACAAGATTGTTTCTGTTAAAATGTATCAAGGGATGAACCCGAGCACGGCAAAAGTGAGTCGCGTTTTTTTTTTTTTTTTTTATGGTAAAAAGGGGGCAAACGGGCAGGAGGCTCACCTGATGGGAAGTGATCACCTCCGCCCATGGACATCTGCAAGCCAGGCTTGCAGATGCGTTGCCGGCCTTTCAGGAAAGGGAGGGATGGAGGAGGGAGGGAAGTGGGAGGGAGGGGGAAACGAAGGCGGAGGATGAAGGGAAGAGGGAGGGGGAAGGAGAGTGGGCCTCCCGGACTCTCACTCACCGGACGAAACGCGACAGCATAGCTGCTACTTCACGCCGGTCTTCTGTGAGAGAGTGGTACTAATGAACTATACGGGGCGTGCCGGCCCATTCGGTTGCTACCCGAAGGTAACAAGCATGGCACTACCACTTTAATAAAAAATTTACAATATATACTTCAATCACTTGCATTTTTGAAGCAAGATTTCTAAAGTTATTAAGCATCACGCGCCTTACATGACGCAATTTTTAACTATCACCCAGCAATCAGTATACGAAATATTAAATAAGATATGAATATGAGCCATCAAGTAAAAAGTTTTAAAACAAAACCAACGAACAAATAAATTAAATCAAGTATAAATTCCAGTTTCACTAATAAATTTAATTTTAAACTAACCGTGACTTTCGATTCATTTTTAAATAGAACTAAATTTATTAAAGCGGAAACCGGTTAATATGAATGCCATAAATAAATTAATTATATGCCATCAAAGTAACATAAAGTCAAGGAGTTTTGTTTAAAATAACTTGATGACTTAACTTTGAGCGTCAAGCATGCATGTTCTTTCTGAGAATGCTTAACCCTTAATTGATTGTGTTTTTAATAAGATATAATCTTAGTGACAGTTAAGAACTAACTTAAGTTAAGAATCCCACACTGACTGTTTATTTAGATTTTAAATTTATTTGATTATTTGATTAAATATGCAATATATGTATAAAGTATTAGGTGGTATATATTTTAATTAAGGTAACAAGTAATTTGACTAAATCTAGTCCAACATTTATTGTGACAAACTTCTTTACTATACTACTATATACATTAAATCTATCTCTTAATGAGCACTCATCAATATTTAAAAAAAGTTAAACCGATTACAAAATGACTTTAAATATATTATTTATATATTTTAACTTGAGGATTGAAATATTTTAACAGTGATCGTATGGACAACCCTAGAGGTAATAATTAAAAACGACTGATAATTTCAATGAAACATGGAAAAAAAGTAATAAGCAGACATAAAAAAACAATCGAAAACTGGACAAGTTTTTAAGAACAATAAAGTATAATATTTTAGCGTAAACTTAGGACGAAAGAAATTTATATAAAAAAATCTAAGTAATTGGACAATATATTTTATAACTAAAATGGGCTTTGGGACCGGCTCCGGCACTTGAGAGTTGTACGTGCGGTCACGTATTCTGAAAGCATCTGTTGCACTTATCGTAACAGTCTGTGCGTTAGAGATTGCAAATCGTAACATTTTTGAATAGAATATTTTATCTTTACAAAGTATCTAAACTTAAATTCTGTTACGAAATAAACTACTTAGTGATTTAATTTTTATTTATTTGCATAATTAACATATTTAACGTTAAATAACGGTGGTTTTATTAAATTGTCGCAGTTAAATTGAGTAGTGTGTATTTTTCATGAAATATACATAATATTATGTATATTAAGATAAAGCATTACGGCCTTCATTTCACACGTGTTTCAAGTGAATACAATTGCTTAGATTTCAACCGAACTTTAGTGTTTACCTACAACTAACGTATGTACATATATATTTTAATTAGAAATATTAATTATTCACGAGCTGATTATCTGCGCCAACATATACGATACATTTTACTTTGGAAAAAAATTACATCTCTGATAAATGCTAACCCGAGTGGAGTAAGGATAAATCGCTAGTATTATAATAAATTATTTGTTGTTATACTTAATAAAAAGGACAAAATGTTTATTAACATCAGAAACAATCGGTGGTTACACACGGACTGATAGACAGACGGACAAGAGTGATCTTATAAGGGTTCCTGTTTTACCTTTTGAGGTACGGAACCCTAATAAGAAGCAAAAATAAACTAGATTGAACTTATACGATGTCGACAGCACAATTCAACGCTTAACGTTTGTATATATATAACGCAATATGCCAGTTCGTCTTCTCAAGTTCACTGACAGACAGACTGACGTTTATATAGCATGAGGAATGAAATCTATTTTTATATAAGTAATACAACAAAAAAAATGTGTTAGCGTTCTTAACATATTACTACCTAATATCGTTTAGCTTAGGCCCTACCAATGAACTATGACCCACTACCCACACACGCCCAATATTCTTCTTAAGCTATTTGATGTACTGCAATAAAAAGTATCCAATGATTCTCGAAAGAATGATAATTGATAGGGACCTAAAAATTCTCGGATAATTTCGGTATGCCCCATTAGTACATACTTACTTTTTGTTCTTTTTAAGAAAGGGAATTTTAGACCACACATGTGATCTTCTACGATGGTAATAACTATGCATGATATAAAGTAAAATTGTGTTTATAAAGCTATTTTTGTCCTTCTGTTTCTAAGCTAACTCATTCTAAGCCTCGCAACTGATTTAATAGGGTTTTCACTATCATTAAAAAACTTTTCGGTTTATTGCTTTAAAATTCGAATTTATACTTATCCAATTAAATACATTTAGGTATGATGTATGTTATATGTATATCAAAATTTCCCTAAACAGCATACAACAAAAAATAATATATTAGAAACATCTAACCTAATTTTGATAACAATCAAAATTACTAATTGCTAGCAACAAAACGTCTAACATTTCATCAAACAATGTATTAAACATAAACAATTGTGGGTCTTATAATTTAAAATAAAAGTACGCCATAGCATTCTTAAGTAAACTAACAATAACAATAATTAATCCATTTAAAACGGAGCCCTAAGTACAATATTTTTATTTAGACACGCAATCGAGTGAAGCGAGAGTCGGAGAGTATTATTATAAGTCAGCTTGGTCTCAACTTGAAATAAGAAAATTAAATTCAAACACATATTTAAAAAAATAATAACATAATAGTATATAATATAATATAAGTGTTCTCGATAGATTCGATTGATTGATATAGGCTAATTTTTATTTATGTAGCTATCACGCAAGCTGGGAGCAATAACTAGTATGTATATATAATATATATTATGTGTAAATTAACTTTGCTGTTAGCTTGCCTATGGCTATTTTACTCAGCAGACACTTCAAAAATGATTCTTTTAAGTCTACGTCGGTGGTCAACGCGGATGTTTTGTTATTAGTGTCATTAGCATACTCTTGAATAGTAATGTATTCCCCTTTTTAAATGTTAGATTTATTCGAAATAGTAAATGTGTGGTATTATTATTGTATACTAGCTGCGCCCCGCGGTTTCACCCACGTAGTTGCCGTTCCCGTGGGATTACAGGGATAAAAAGTAGCCTATGTCCTTTCTGAAGGTCTTCTATATCTGTGTACCAAATTTCATCGAATTCGGTTCAGCGGTTTAGGCGTGAAAGCGTAACAGACAGACAGACAGACAGACAGACAGAGTTACTTTCGCATTTATAATATTAGTTAGGATAATTTGGATTCACTTATCGAAAACACTAAACTATTAAAATTTTTACCCAAACACACAAATGTACACTGAGACACGCGCTTAAATAAATATATGTACACATATATCATTGCCTGTTTTTCGGTTAAAAATAAAAGTGTACTTAAAATTTGTATAGAAAGCTTGTAATCCAAAAGAGAAAGAGAATAGCTATTTTTCAAACTTTGGATTTATCGTGTGAATCTGAACCATTTTCAGCAATAAAGTTTAGGGCTCCCTGGGGCAGTTTACACTATGTGTTTTGATAATGGTTAGTGGTCACCAACCTTTTACCGATTCAACACTTATTTCTTACTCTACGCTGACTTTTGTTTCTGATGTAAATATTTTAAATATTGAAATACATAATTTTATATCATTTCACTTTATTTTCATAATATAAATGTATACTTCCTTCATGTAAATCACTCTACTATTATAAATATGAACGTGTGTATGTCTGTCATACAGGATAGGACAGTTCTTAATGATACCAGATAGACTACAACCTGGAGAATCACATAGACTACATCTTCAGTACTAAAATCTTCCTAAATGTAGCGCTGAACGTATCATTATTACCATCATTATTAGTTTGCTTTTTGCCTCGTATAGAATACGTCACAAGTTCGATTATTAGCTCTACATATCCAATCAATATCACCCTTTTCTCGGCAGTTTGGTCTGTTCTGGGACAAATGTGAACAGCCCATTAATTATTTGGGCTATTTCGATGACTTCGGTTGTTTATCAGAAAGCTTCATAATATGCTGATTACCATAGTGTAAATACAGAGAGCACTAGTAACTTTTATATATTATACAAATCAAAAGTTCAAATAAACTATTCGAGAGTTTTTGGAGATTGTCGGTTCTTTAACTAAATAATTTAATTTTATATTAAGAAATTTTGTTAGCATGATTCATTCAAAAGACCAAACCGCTAATTTCTACAACCAAATGTACTGTACGTTACGTTGTTAGCGTATACAAAGTTGTAAGTGAATGGGCTAGTAATGTTTACGCTGCGCATATTTGTTTTAAGCTAAAGGAGTTTCTACACTTAGTAAATTTTGTTTTCAGCACAATATTTTATGTTATATATTTTCCAGAAATAGTACGGAATACAATTTGGTTGCATATTTCTTGTGTATACTATACGATACTTACGTTAGCAATTAATCAATTTTCAAGGGTTTATTATATTATTTATTATTATTACTACTATTTATTGCACTTAATTTGTATACAGAAGTAAAATATGAAATTTGGTAGTAAAGGTGATTTTATGGAAAATATAATACGAACTATATTATACCATAGCATATTTATATATACAAATACAAATATGTATCTAAATAATTAAATACATAATATACTGTATTATATAGAGTTATAATTGTTGATTAATAATTTAAAGTCATTTTAAAGTTAGTGGGCCCCCTCAGTTAAAAACTAACTGCTTTACGAAATATGAGTCATATTATTATTTTAACTTCAACAAGTTTGCACGTTTCTTCTAACCGATTTATAATGGAGATAATAGCACAGAATAGTATTGTTTATTATCACGACGTATTCGTCACATGTAGTTATAATTTTCTTAATTTGCTCGACCTAATATGGCAACATTTATTCACATTTAAAATTTAGACAATTGCATTGAGTTAGGTTTATATCATAACTAGCTTTACATGCGGCTTCGCCCGCGTTCATTTTTTTAATTGCTAATCAACCTCATTGGGTTGATTTGTAGGATGCCTGAAAGTTTCTCCAAAATTACTCTAGCTATTTCAGAACTCATTGTTAATACAAACAATTTTTTAATTTTTCGAAAAATATATTTTTTTTATTAAAAAGTATCCTATGTTACTTGTAATACTTCCAAGAATATGTGTACAAAGTTTCATGATGATCGGTTGAGTAGTTTTCGCGTAAAAGCGTAACAAACAAACTTACATTCACATTTATAATATTAGTAGGCATAATAAAAATGATTAAAATGAAGTAATTGGTTTCGCTTGCTATATCACTATATTCTTTGAACATACTTATTTTATTAGGATACTTTATGGTGTATTTTATGTTACGAAGCGTGGTAGCGAACACCTGGTGTATTATCTTAGGTAATACGGGTCATAATACTGATTGCTAAAGTTAGCAGTAATTTGTCATTTGAATTTAAATGCAATTTAAATTTGCAATCATATTTATAATATTCTGGAAAAGTATGTGGAAATAATGTACAGTCGTAAGCAATGTATACGTTGACAACTTTTCAAATATATGTAAACATCAATCGTTGCAAAAGAAAGTATACAAGCTTTGTGTCCAAATAAAGTATCCGTAAGATGTTTCATAATTATGTATACATTTATATCAATTCATAGTAAATAACATAAAACGAATATTATTATATACGTTTCGTAATATAAGTAGTTAGCCATTAGTCTGTGCACAAAAAAGTGCACAGGTTCGCGCTCAATATTATAAAATGTATTGGCGCCAAAAATAGAAAACACAATGAGCAATCGTATAAAAATGACAGATTCCAAATTCAAATGTAATATCTTTCTTATTTTTAATTGTAACAGTATTTATGGCCAGACTGTGTATAACTAACTTTGCGTTTTTGCATTCTTTGAATATTAGCTTACAAAAATCATTTATTATGTGACGTTTGGGAAACATTTAAATAACTATAATGATAGAAAATATCGTAAGGAACGTTTCTTTCCGAGAGAACCTAATAAGTTTCCGAAAGCTTATAAAGTCTACATCACTTGGCCATATTAAAGTGAAATCCGTGCCCAGTAGTAGAACGTTAAAATTGTATAAAATACAATATAGTAGTATCTCGAAAACTATACGTGATTTCGCGAACAAATTATCTTCATTTTTATCTTATTTTGTTCAGATTTACATATTATATCTAATATCACTGTCAATGCCGGCGCCATGCAAACCGGTAACCATGCCTTTGATTTTATTTTAGCGATATATAAAAAAGTTATTTAATAATAGTAAATTTTAATATTCGCACACATTTTTAGTTCTTTACTAAAGATTTGTTCGATTTGATTTTTATATCAAGAAAAGGTTATGAACTTCTTATCTTTGTATATAAACATTTCTTACATTGATCATATTTTAAAATGTTCCTCTTACCTGTATATAATAAAATATAAATTAAATATAGCAAATAGGTAATTATAATTTTGAAATATCGTCTAAGAATTTTAAGAAGTATATATGCCATTATCAAAAATATATTAAAAAAAAAATACATATTATGTTGAGAATAATACGATGCCATAAAGAAACTTTTTCATAGAATTTAGAAATTCATTCATATCACACATCACGGTAAGCACTAAAATGTCAAGCTGGTTTTTATATTTAGTTAATATATTGTCTCTATTATAAGAGTTTATGTATGTATTCTGCTATAGTTCGTGTAAAATTGATATAGTTTTCATATATATTTCAATAAATTTAAAACTTTCTTTTTAGTACACCCACGTGATTTTTTCTTTTTATAATTGAAATTCTTACAAATTATAAATAAATACAAGTTATAAGTACTTACAATATAAATATATAATATTTAGCCCAATATAAGATCGCCATTTTTATCCTCCAAAATAGGTATTAACTTGTACACAAAATAATTGATCACAAAAATATATTTTTAACGTCTCATTTTAACTCGCGATGTACATATTTAGCTGCGTAAGCGCATAACGTGCGCTCTCGAGCACGCTAGTTCATTAACTGATAGCAGGGTGCGTGAGAAAAATCGTCTGAGCTTTACATGACGTCAGGATGAGACTATTTAGTTGTAGTTTGCAAAATTTCTTAAAATAAGTTAAACTATAATTTTCCTATGTCTTTGCTTGCGTTGTAATTATTACTTAAATGTGTATATGACAGCTTGTATAACTGTGAAGTTTCATCAAAATACGTTTATTATTTTTGGCGTGGAAGAGCAAAAAATAAACCATATATCCATCCTCTTCATAGGCTTTGCGTTATTAATATTAGTAGGATTTTAACATGATTTCATTAAATAACTCTATAAAGTAACCAAACCGTCTTTTCTGTGTCTAAATGTGTAAATATAAAAATAATAATAAGCAATAAGTAATTAAGCTTTTCGTTTACTTCAAGCTTGCTAAAAACGCAAAAGAGTACGAAAATTAGTGTAAAATAAAGTCCCAAAATCTTATTAAAATAAGTAAATAATATGACATGACTATCCCTGGAGATAAATGTTAGTATATAATAGGTACTAAGTTTAGGTACTAAGTAATTTAGTAATATAGCTAGATGATAATATTAAAGGTATATTACAAGTAGGTTTCACGTTAACTTCGTAGGATAACTGAGTATAGTATATAACCCCCTGAGACGTCTAATACCTTAGTCTCTCCCGTGACCATGATTGCTGTAAAGCATTCGAAACGTCGGGAACCAAAAATCATAATAAAAAAAGATAGTTTCATTTATAATAATATTTTATTTTAATAGTTGTTTTACTTTGATGTAGAATATGTTAGTAAGATTGATGCATAGCGCACAAGCCTTCATTGAAGTAAAGCCGTCAGTTTCAACTGTTTTATTTAAAAAAACAGATCTTTATCCCTATCTTAAGAAAAATTATAAAATTAGCAAATATTGATATAAAAAAAACCCTAACAACAACTTTTCAGTCATTTTTTTCTTTTAATTGCTTAGAAATATCATCCAAATATTCGTAGCTGATAATATGACCGTCTTTACTGGTGTAAAATATAGAATTGCTTAATATAGCTATTAATATAATATTTTTGGCAAATATTTTGCTATAATTTTGATAACCGAAATTAACTATACATTACGGGCTTTATATTTGTAGTATGATATATTAGCTATCTGTTATCTGATAACATGCAAGGAGTGCAATAGCCTAGGTGATTGACCGTTCGAGCTAATTTGTGAGTGGATCAGTAGATAGTGAAGTTGTTCTAAATTTAGGAGTAAGTAGTATATATATAGTAGTAGTAGTAGTTATCAATTTTGTGAAATAAACTTTAAAATTATTTTTATTTGCAAGCGGAGCGACAAGGAAACTGGTAATTACTTATAGTAGTTCCCAGTACTTATTACTAGTACTAGTGAACTTAATTGTTCACTTAAAGTACCTACAAGTTGTGAATAATAAAGAGATTTTTAAACTATTATTATTTTATTTCATAGAAATATTTAAAATAAAATAATAATATACCTAATAGGTATCGCATAAAACTTGCTTTAGGTATATGAATGTTAAAGGGAAAAATGAAAATAAATATTTTAAATAAACTTAATAGAGATATTTAAATGAAACTAGTATACGTGCAATATATACAGTATATTTTGCATGTCTTTATGTTTGTCCGGAGTAATTCTTGGAACGCTAAACAGCTTTTAGCGTTCTAGTGCAAAATTCGAAAACCGTTTTTCCTTTTATCAATTCCGGCGAATGTAACGTAACGTTACAAATATGAAAACTCAAAATCTTAAACTATATAGAATATTATATGAACTATAAAAAAGGCTTAACCTATATTTTTACACTTAAAACTTACATAAATCTGCTGAGATGTTTATGTTATAATTACACGAAGAAGAAAAAAATGGATGAATTTTGCTATAATCACCTATATTATATATATTATACTACTGTATACAATCATTTCCAATGCACATAAAATAACACTTTATTTCAGGGACTAATTATTAGAAGGCGATTTTCATATTATTTCTGAGAGCTTCCTTCCGAGCTTTTTTCATTTTTTATTCATTACAGTATTAAAGTAACCAGAAAGATCTGACTATTTATATATAAATATATACTAGGTAAATATATTTTCATTAGTAAAGTTGCTATTGTAAATTAATTTTCGCTTGATTTCTGATGAACTCTGCAAACTTCGAGTTGGTTCGTTTAACGATTTCAAGTTGTTTAGAGCAATTAGCTCCAAGAATCTACGTCTTGTTTAACTTTGAAGTTACGATAAATGTGTTTATCTGACGATTTATTTATGTACTTATTGCTATGTAGCTGTAAATGTTTAATTGTTATATATAAATCTTTAACAGCACGGGTTTTATATTCCAAGTACATAAGTACTTACTCGTAAACACCATTTAAGTTTATACATTCATATAACGAGAAATATATTTATATACCGTACCTACTAAATATTTAGATGGTAGAGATGTTCCGACTAGTGAAACCGACTGTCCGGCCACTTTTGTAGTCGGTTATTTTATTAGCAGTTCTCAATAAGGTATGTATAGGAGGAATTACATTTAGTAAATAGTTTAATCACATTTTAAAATATAA
This sequence comes from Boloria selene, assembly GCA_905231865.2. Taxonomy (NCBI): domain Eukaryota; kingdom Metazoa; phylum Arthropoda; class Insecta; order Lepidoptera; family Nymphalidae; genus Boloria; species Boloria selene. The sequence continues at coordinate 4,275,814 of HG993145.1, forward strand.
CATTATACAACTACAACTATAAATACAACATTTCCTTTCGTAATAAGTTTCTAAAATTACTTACTTTCAAAGATAATTTTTATATGAAAATTAAATAAAATTACTAATATTAAATTATTATTATAACAGATAAAACAAAATATTTTCTTATATTTTCAATAAAACCGTCATCGGCTTGGCCGAATAGTCGGCCTGAGAAAATATAGAGAAAACAAAGCTTTGGCTAAGTTTTCACTCACGAAAAGTACCTACTAAACTTGTTAGAGTCGTATTCGTGAACGCGATGATAAATATACATGCCTTTGTATACATTATATATTATTATATATAAATATTGCTTGTTTCATATTACAGGATAATTTATATTGAAATAAAGTATGACTATTAAGTTATTTTATCCCGTAAAAATGATTTCAAAACAACATAGTAAAACCACTATTGTTTTTATAAGAGGATAAAAATTATTTTAAATTGAGGTCATTTTTTGTATGACGACAGTGTACGTTTGTGTCACTTTACAATATTAGTTACATTTGCAAAAATGACGTAAGAATTACATATTTTTGTTTCTATTGTAATGAAGCATATCAATTATCAATGCCTTAATACTATGAATGTTTCGTTACTGTTGACTGCCTCGGTGTTCTAGTGACTAGCATACAGTACGACCACATATCGACAGGTCCTGGGTTCGAATCCCGGGTCGGGCCAAGTTTGATTATTGAATATTTCTGTTTAGTAAGTCTCAATAACAGACCGGAGTTGGGAAGTTGGCGGTGTTTCACCCCGCGCCTTGGAGCCCTCGGGTCTGCGCCTTGGCTCTTCTGTAGTCGTCTCACCGGTGTATGAGAGTGAAGGGAATAGAGAGTGCACTTGTGTCTGCGCGTACATTTGCGCACTATCTCCTGCGTAGTTGGCTAGTCTCGAGATTGGCCGCCATGACCGGAATCGGCCGGAGAATATTATTGTTATTTTTATATTATATATGTTAAAATGACTTACGTAACCCTCTTACTATCCACTGTAATAGTTATGAAAAATAAATAAAAAAATAATTAAATTAAAATTAGCAATTATGTAAATGACATCCTGTGGAATACACAGAGGCTCACATAGGTTTTTCTAATGTATATAACATTAGGATATTCAGATCTACGAGTATGTGTTGGACCCTCACTATCTTATGAACAAAAAAAACAAACACGAAGCAGGGTTGTAACCAAAAATTAGCTCCATTTTTTTAAATTTATTCAGATATTATTATTGTTATTTAAACAAACAGTAACCTGCAACACCTTAGCAACTATCGAAATTAAGGGACTTGTCGAAAATTCTATCCTAATCCTAAACCTTTTGTCGAAACCTCTGTCCAGGTATGAATTATTTTAATTTTAGTTTCTGATAATTCGAATGCTTTACAGCAATCATGGTCACGGAAGAAGCTAAGATATAAAACATCTCAAAGGTTATTATGTAATTATTGTTACAAAAAGTATCTACCTTTAACTTATGGTTACGTGACAGGATGCAGTAGATAAGAAATATATTATATGAAAATAGTAATAGTTAATCATATTAATTACAATATGAGTCATAGTAGATCATAATTAAAAATGTTTTTATCAATGTATATTAATTAGTTATTTTTGTTTAATTAATTATTTTGCTATTAACTCTTCAGCTTCATAATATTAGTTTAAAAAAAGTATAGATATGTAGAATTATTAACTGTATAAATTATAATTGTTATCAATGATTAAGAAGACAGACTCAAGCCGACACTAGCAAGTATTTTTTATGATTAACCTTATAATTATAACGACAGTGGTAGCCCAGTGATAACATGCGCTGAGTTAACCGAGTGATGTGGGTTTAAAACCGAATTTCTAACAATATTAACAATAGTCTGTGTTGTTGAAGGAAAATATCGTGAAGAGAACAAGGAAGTTTTCGAAAGACGTGTGTAGTTCGCCAACCCGCTTTTGGCCAGCGCGATGGAGTATGTCCTCATCGCCCTAGTATTGGAGGAAGGCCCGTGCCCAACAGTAGTACCATAAAAAAAACGTCAGTATACAAGCTTATAATACTTAGTAGCCAATTAGTACTATTATTATTCATTCTAAGAACTGTCACAAATAACTAATGTGTTCATCGAGCCGAAAGTTTAAGAACAATAGAGGAATGAGTGGTTCAATGTGCAAATGCTGTAATTTTGTATCTAAGGATTATTCCCTACTCACCTTCGTAAAACATAAAATTGAATTTTAAAAAAGATGTATACCATAATTTTTTTTGTGTTATTATTAACATTTATTCATATTCATAACATTAAAAGTCGATAATAATATGTAGTTTATATTTAATATTATCCTTATGTTATTAAAATATTATTTTGATGAACGAATTCCACTGACATTTTCACTACAAATAGTCCACACTTTATATTTCTCTATTTAAACTTTTAAAGCATTCATTATTTTATATTTAGATGTAGTACGCCCATTTGACGTAACGGCGATTTAAGCAATATATTTAGCACGGCAACCCATGTCATAAGTACAGTGACTGATAGACGCATTTGTGCAATTTTTGCATAGTAGTATTACCAGACATTGTTCATATAATTATATTCTGATAGAATCTAGCACAGAGTGAGACTAATAAAGTAGTATATAATATTATATAAAATATTATATTCAATTTTATTGTTACTATCTGATTGAGCTCTTTGAAGCTAGGGTTGAAAAACCGCCATTTTCCAAACTCCGGGCTAATAATAATGATGTTCTTAGATCGATCCCGGCCACGCCGGCCAATCTCATTGAGACTGGTCAACTGCACATGGTATATTATAGTGCACAGTGTACGCGCAGACACAAGTGCACTCTCTATTTCTATTACTCTCACACTCCGGTGGGACGACTGTTCGACACGACCAGTGAGAGCTAAGGCGCAGGACCGACGGCTTTACTTGCTCACCGAGGCACGGGGGTGACTCACCGCCAACTTCCTAACTCTGGGCGGTTACTTAGGCTTACTTAATAAAAATACTCAATAACTAGTCTTGGCCCGATCTGGGACTCGAACCCAGGACCTCTCGATGTATAGAGTAGTTACTACACCACCGAGGCAGTTGTTAATACTGAGTCCGAGGAAATAATCCGGGTTAATACTGAGAATTTCATGACCACTGAAACTTTCTTAACTATCCTAGGTCTGACTCGAGACTCAAACCCAGTCCTCTTTATACAGATAACAACTCTCTAGAACGAAATGCTTCGAAAATTCCCTATTCAACGTTTTCTTTTCTGAGGCCGGTATAAAAAATATAGATGAAAAGGATATATACTAATTGCCTTAATGACGCGTGCATCCGCTCACTCATTATCTAGTTTACCGCGTCGTCGAATTGGTGTCCGTAGAGAACGCTTCGATGAATTCAATTCAATTATCCTACCAAATAAGACAATAACTAAGTATGTGTAAAGTTTGTATACAAATGAAATATGGTATACTTTAATATTTAAGCATGATATTTCTTGCTTTTGCTACTTACAATAGTTAAATAAATACTATTTTAAATAACATTTACAATTGTGGTAATAAATATAAAACAAAATGATTGGTCTCTGTCTGTACATAGAAAATGTTTGATAATTTTTTTTTGTTTTGCTCTTTGTCGGCTTATTTCTTTTTCTTCTTGTTTTATTGTGTTTGTGTGCTATAATCTCGGAAACGGCTTAACCAATTTGCAAGCGGTTTGTGAAAATGTAATATATGTAAATTGTAAGCATTACTTAATATTATTTGTTTTAATTCAATCAGATCATAAAGAAAAAAATATGGTAATTTAAAGAATCACCTAGAAACCACCCCGAGCAAAGCAAGATTAAGTTGCTAGTATAATAATAAAATTAATAATGTACATCTCTAATGTTCGAATACACTTCGGTTACATTGGTATATGTTTAATTTTGATTAATTCTAAGATCCGGAACAACGGTTTAACGCCTTCGTGTGCGCTCCGTTATAATAATAATTTCTACTTACATACATATTACAATAGCTGTGTCGCTTTGGTTTGATTATACACCTCAAACTGTGAATAAAGATAACTGTGTGTCAAAGTACCTATATTAATATTCATAGGATATATTTATAATATGTATGTATGTAAACTTATATTTGTAGTAAATCAACTGTCTGGTATCCGTAACACAAGCTTCCTTCGTAGCTTACCACGGGAGTAGATGGTGCTGTGTAATAATCAACATATTTATTAATTATTTATAGGAAAAGATAATTAATGAAATTGTAATGATGATATATTTCATATAAAGGAGTACTGAATCCAATTTTTCATGATATTTAGTTTTCAGCGGCTCCATCCATGTTGGATATGAAAGCTCCTCCGAAAGAAAAAGTAAAAAAAATACTTCCTTGCTCTAGTTTGGAGCTTTCATAAACTTATTTTTAGGTGTTATTATAATGTCGTAAAATAAATATATACCTTAGTTGTTAAAAAAGTATCTTTATCTTTCAAACAGAGAGAAAGGGAATTGTGCGTGCTTTTAATTTATATTTGTACACACAGGAAATGCTGTATAAAGTATATATAAACTAGCAACTCACCCTTGCTTCGCTCGGGATCGTCCCTAGGTACCCCCCCCCCCCCCCCCTTTAGGATACAATTTTTACAAACTTTGACTGTTTTATTTATTTATATCACATCAAAAGCCTAAAAAATGAGCTTCAAGGCTTAAAAATGACGTAATTTCCATACAAACTTTCATCCGTAGGGGATTCAACCCCTTAAGGTACTTTTTTCGCCTTAAAACCTATGACCGTTCTCAGGCTCTAGATTATCTGGGTGTCAAATTTCATTTCAATCAGTAGTAGTTTGGCCGTGAAAGCGCGACACGCAGACAGACAGAGTTTCTTTCGCATTTATAATATTAGTAAGGATGTAGATAAAAAGATGTAATATTACGTTGTTTAAACAAGATTCCAACAGACTGATAACTGTGAGTAATTAATACTAACACATTTAAGACTTAATTAAAGCATTTAAAAATAAGCGGTAACATATTATATTATCCTTGACACGTTTTTTTTTGCCAAAATAACAAGCGACTAATTCATTTCTTGAATGATTAAACAATTAGGCCACACTCTGTTTTTATCTTTCAGATATAAGATTACATCCGTTCGAAACGATATGATAAATGAATATCATTTTTAGGGTTCAGTAGCCGGAGGGTGACAACACCTATGACAAAGCTTCCACTGTCCGTCCGTCTGTCCGTCAATGGGCTGTCCCTCATAAAATATTATATATAACAAACCATTTAATGATAAATTAATTAGTTTAAAAAAAAGATCGTTGTCTCTATAGCGTCCTTTTACAATAACAAGTCTTAACTTTTGTTTATTTAATCTTAGAATATTCTTGAAATGTTAATAATATTAGTTAAGTATTTGGTTTTTAATTTATTATGTTAAAATATTGTTGTTTTACCTACCAGGTATATTTAATGTTAAATGTTAATTTGTTTTTTCTTGTCGTTATCACCTATAATTAAGGTACTACTGTTGTATGTTTTATTTACAATGTACAAATTTTTCCATGTATTTTGTAAGTACTTTGTTGGTGGTCTAATAAAATAAAAAATAAAATTATTAGTAGAGAATTGAAATTTTCAGAGGCTATATTTCTATTGACGCTACTGACAAATTAAAAAAATGATTTATATGGGAAATTCTAAAGTGGCAGGTAAGCTTACCAAAAATAAACGATTAGTACATAATGTTATATCTTTCAAGATGATTCTGAACCCTTTCTGTACGAGTACGAGAGGTACTTGACCGTATTCTTTCAGTCGTAGCCTTATTGGGACAAGCAAATAAATTTATTGATAAAACGATACATACCTTTACACACGATACGATTAACTAACGCTTAAAATTTATTATGTTTTATGTTAGAACTAGTTTTGTTAGCTGGGTTCAATGGTTACCTGCATCCGATCGCAAGACGCAGGATCTACTTCAAAATTTGTGTGTCTATCTTTAATTTGTCTAATTCTATCAAAATCCGTTTAGTGGATTATTCGTAAAAAGGATTTAAGAGTTGAGTTAGTCTCACATATCATCATCAGCCCTTTTTAACGTCCCACTGCTGGGCACGGGCTTCCCTCAGTACGAGGGGGATCAGGCCATAGTCCACTGCGCTAGCCTAGTGCGTGTTGGAGGACTTCACATGTCTTTCGAGAATTTGCTAGGTTTTCTCAGACATGCAGGTTTCCTCACGATGTTTTTATTCACCGTAAGACAAGTGGTTATCATGATAGAAATGATTCGCACATGAAAATATCGGAGGTGCGAGACCCGGATTTGAACCCGCATCACTCGGTTATCCAAGCGAGCGCGTTACCGCTGGGCTACCACTGTCTAGTTTCACATATACCTAATGTTAATTAGGAAGGAAAACTATTATTAAATATTTTTTTCTGGTGGCAATAGTTTTAGCATCATACTTAATAATACTATGTAACTACGAATAATTCAGTTGTTTCTAGTTGGTTTTCCGGCTTCATAGTTATATCATAATTGATGAAATAATATTATTAACATGGGCATTTCACAGTAGCTTATACGTGATCCATATCAGAGTTCATTTGTATAATAAAATCAACAAACATACAGACACGTACATATTACTTTGATTATTTATTATTGACATTTTAGGTAAATATTAATAATAATACCATTATAAAAATAATAATACAAAAATTAAATCAAAAGCCTTGTATTAAGAAAGCACAAGGCGAAGCGTATTGTACAATAAAATAGATATGAATTAAAAGAAACTTTAAGTACCTATTACAGCATACATTGTTATGAAATAAGAAATCATTCTCGGCTTATCTTATTTTCAAGTGTCAAGCATGACAAATAGACAGTTCAATTTTTTATGTAAACATATTGCTAATTGAAAGTATTTTGGTCGCTTCAATCATGGTGTTAGTAATTAAACGATTAGATCTTCTAATTTCTTTTCTCATTGAAAGTCTAACTACAATTTTATTGAATAGATGATAGATATAAATAAAGACAAATTGTTAATAACGCATCTGTATGACGTAAGTTATTTACGTACTATTTTTAAATCTATAGTTTCACTAAGCAATATATAACAGTTTTATGGCCCTTGATGTCAATCAATAACTAATTTACTTTACCTAAATTGCATCATTACGGTTAATAAATTTGTCATTCTACAATCGTCGTAGAATAATAATTTAAAATTTATATGGAAAATACACCATATGACAAGCATTTCATAAAATACAATTAAATTGATATTACTTTTTCTATTTGTCAACTACAGTAATGAAACTGTCTATGTTTGAAGATTAGAATTCAGTATAAATATATAAAATGTTGTTTCTTTATTTAAAATTATATCTTGATTTTTTAATTTATTTTATTTTTTAAATTTTCCACTAGCATATGTTACCCGGGGTAATATAAAATCAAAAGTTACTCAAGTCACATCAAGTCTTACTCATTACAAAATATCAAAAACCGCTTGACGTCTAAAAATGAAATTTGGCAGGGAGGTTAACAGTTAGTAGACGTCCTTTAAGAACGGATTTTGCGACAGGGCCGGATTATAGGTCTAAGGGCTCTCTCAAGTTTTAATTTTTCGTTCAATGAAAATAATACTTACTTGGGGACAAACACGAGTGAAGCGAGGGTAAGTCGCTATTAACTTGTATATAAAATATGAAGGTCTTGTATTACACCAAACGTATTCAGCTAGTTACACCTATAAGCACTGATAAAATGCAATTTTCAGTAAACGCCAAATAAAAACCATTCCCTATCCAATCACATTGCGATTAGAATAGTGATTTCCTATGTTGAAACCTAAACACGATTTACGTCCATCCTACTATTCTGACACATTCGCGTGACGGCGAATTGAACCTAACTATATAATCTCGTTAATCGACTTTTTCAACAAATTGAACGCGTAATCTAACGATTTTCTTCATAAACTCCTTAATTACCTAGATTTTTTGTATGCAGTACGTACTATGAAGGTCGAGCATGTGTGGTTTCGTTATTACAAATCTTAATTAAGGTTAAGAAAAAGTGTGTTAAGCTTATGTTTGTAATTGAGTTGAAAATTTCTATTTGAACAAAATTTATATGGCCCTAATACTAATTACACTATTATGCAATACTATTATAGGTAGTCTAATTAAAAAATTAAAATATTTAGGCTAGATTGATTGATACGTGATGTTAATATAGTATGATTTCATTAAAAAATGACATTTACGTAATAGATTGGTCATAGAATAAGATACAAAATGAGATTCTTCATGCTTTATAAAAAAAACTTTTTTGGATGGTAAGCAGATAAGGGAAGTATATTCTTACTTCGGATCCGTTAATTCTTTAATTGTTATATGTCCATAAAAATCAGAAGTACTCAATACCATGTTAAGGTGTATTTTCTTTGACATAATTTTGTACTTTAACTTCTTTACACATACATATATTATTATGTGAATCTTAATTTGTAGATTAAATTATTGTTATAAAATCTTATTGAAATGGTCATTCGTTATACATACTAACCATAAAGAAGATCGAAACTATTATTTTTCAATTCTTGTGTTTCTTTGTCTGTCTGTCTCAAAACTACTTTTCAGATTTTGATGTAATTTGGTATGATGATATCTGGTTTTCAAGTATGAATTGGATAATTTTACTGCAGGAAAGTATCTCGTATCTATGAAATCTGAACCTGAACCGAACGAGGGTGAGAGTTATAGTAACTAAATAAATCTTAAACTTAAAGTTTTTTATATCATACTAGTATCTAACTCGGTAAAAATCCGAACCGTATTTTTTAATCTATCTATACTAATATTAAAAAGAAGTAAAGTTTGTTTATTTGTTAAATTGTAAGGGGTAATCTCGGGATCTACTGAACCGATTATAAAAATTCTTTCACCAATAGAAAGCCACATTATTGCTGAGTGTCATAGGTTATATAAAAAACCGAAAATTAAAAAGGCTTTTACGTGGTAGTCCGTTTTGCAAAGTGAATCGGAGAAAAAACGGTCGAATGATAGCGTTTCTTATGAACGCTGCCTTAACTATGAAAGATATATATTTGAGTTCTAGAGAAAAGATGTGGAGCTTAAAAATGCCTACAAAAAAGTCAACAACAGCATATGTCTAACTTTTATATTTAAGTTACAAAAAGTACTTTTTTTAATATTAGTATAGATAATTTAATTTTTAATTTTTAATATTAATAAAATAATTTAAATTATTTAAACACTCTGTACTAAAAAAGGATTATTAACATTATGCCCAATGAAGTGGGCACGGGTCAGCTAGTTTTTAAATAAATAACGTTCTCGCTATTAAATATTCTCATAAAAAATAAATATTTGCGTTTAATTTTTCGTTTACGCTTGGCTTAAAACTGGTAAATATCAAACATTATTGTGTGGCAACAGGTAAATATTAATATGACTGAGTACATAATATAAGGTAAATTTAAAGTGACGAATTTTGATTAATGACTTCATTGTATGTGTAAAAGAGAAAATCTTAACATTTATACTAATATTATAAAGCTGAAGAGTTTGTTTGTTTGAACGCGCTAATCTCAGGAACCAGGAGGTTCGATTTAAAAAATCTTATTGTTTTTGGATAGTTGATTAATCGAGGAAGGCTATAGGCTATATTATATCATGCTACGGCCAATAAAAACAAAATATAAATAAAAAATGTTGCAAAAACGGGAAGGGTGGACGTTAGTTCTGCGAGGTATCATACCGCACGACTCAGAAAGAAATTGGTTTCCGGTCTTTAGAATGCGTGCGAAGCCGCGGGAAATGCTAGTATATTTATAAAATGAATTCTAAAATAGAAAACTAATATTACTTGGATAACAAAGCCCTAACAAATCTGTCACTGGTGAAGAGAGACTTAAGATAAATTTTACTTAGGCTGCTTTGTTTTTGAGGGATTAAAAGAAGCTTTAAAAAAAGTTTGGGCAGACGAGGATGATATTATAATGAAAATTTAAATGGACTTTTCAGCAATCATTTTTTTACTCAAAAAAAGCTCACGAAGTAAGTACGCAGTTAAATCATAAGCTTATCTATATTTATACCAACTGATATATGAATCTAAATTATTATTTGTTAGAAAGTGCTAATCTCTGGATCTACTGATATAATTAGAAAAAATCCTTTTACGTCTTACAACACGTTTAGGCCTAAAATTGCTGCAATTCTACAGAGTTAAAATACTCAGGAAGAGTGATGAGAAAACGATTATTTTATTTTTATTAAATATTATTATTAGTTCCAAGAAATATAATTAATTTAAAACAGTAACAAACAATAATATATTAATAAGTCTTAGAGTACAAATGTGAAAAACAAAGCTACTTAACACAAACTTCAAGCTTAAAGTAGAAAACGCACTAAGCACTTTACAATATAGCACTTCACGTTGCTTGAAATGCTTTTAAATAAATGTATTTCTTTAGAGAACAAAGTTTTTAAAATAATAATTAGGTGAGCAAAAGATTTGGTATTAAAAATATTAAAAAACAAGTGAGTGTTGCTTTTAATTTAAGTGGAATTAATTTCCGAAAATCCAAATTCATATACTTACATACATACATACATACATACATACATACGTACATACATACATATATGTATGTAACATACAAAAAGGTCAAACACACGACGCTCCTTTGTATTTTCGCCGCCGATTTGGTAAAAAATGAAGCTAATGACAAATGATTAGCTTCATTTCATCGTATAAGCATTTGGAACTTTAGTAACAAACAATTGAAATAAAAGGTAAAAAGCCTTAATGTGCTTAAATATAATCGTATAACTTAAAAAATGTTATATTATATTAATTATTTTTGTAAGAACAAATTCGCGTTATCTGAGCTTGTTTTATAACGTAAATGCTAATCTCAAACTTTATGTCTTGCGTAATGGTAATAATGTAGTTAACCAGTATTTCCCACCATCTTGTATATGATTATAGCAAATTATCTATTTATTTAAATCTAGCAAAAATGACGACGATATAGAGTCAAATAGCAAATAAAGTAATTATTGTACTATAAAAACGCACTATAATTTATAAAACAAATTTTGTCTGTCGAAACGTGATATACTCAAAGACTAGCGAACGCTTTTCGTATAATTTTTACCAATAAACGGACTTATTTATGAAAAAGGTAGAACTAAGGTAAAGGCACCTAATTCCGCGGTATTTTCACCTAAACTAGAAAGAACTTTAAATATTAAGCATTTACTATATCTTTCTGCAGAATTCGCTATTTTTATCGGAAGTATTATTTATCTAACTCTTGAAATACACTTACAGTTTAGCAGTAGAAAATTTTATATTATCTTTAATTAATTAAAAATGTGAAGAAGTCGAGAGAACCTAATTGCGATGTAAAAATCCTAATTCCGATGTATTTGGTCCCTAATTCCGAGTGTTCAAAATACAAATAAATGGAGGTGGGGAGAATAATACATGGTGTTCAAAAATCAAGTCTATTTATTTACTCTGGTCTTTAAATCAGTCTTCAGTCTTTTATGATAAAATTACACCACAACATGTAATTTACTTAGTATATAATATTATTCTAAGTAAAGATGTAAAAAAACATAGTAGTAACTAGTAACTATATGTAATTAATTCGTTAACAGTATTTTTTGTTTTCTTCATAATATGACAAATAGATAAACTACTACCCTCATTGTTTGCTGTAATAGCATTTCGGAGATCTTCTTCCGTGTATTTTTTTGGCTTCATTATCCTACAACAAAAAAATTATAATAATATCAATATTTAAAATACTATGAGCCCATACCTTATGAATTTCTATAAAAGCTGCGTAAGATAATGTAACAGGCAGTTTTTCAATGTGTCATGATAATTGATTTTTAATTTGTCAAATAGGCAGCAATTCGAGTACTTAGAACTATAATACAAACATTTGAGAGAGCAATAAATGAGATTGTTAACTGTTGAATATTGTTTTCTGGAAACTCTTCTGAACTTTTTAATAATTAACACACTGTATTTTACTTGTGTCAATACCACGAAATTAGGTGCTCATAGAACCTTATTCCGACTTACATACATCGGAATAGCGTTTTATAATACCATATCACATTTTTTAACTCCGATTATTAAAAACCAAGAGATATTTTAATATTTTATAAATAAATGAATCTTTAATTGCAATATCTTCGAAAAAATACATAGAACACAAACAGAAATATATCAAATACATTAATAATACGGTTTAATGTTATTAGTCTTTCCATATAATAAATTAATAAAGTACCTAAATAGATAATCTTTGATCATGTATAATTAGTGAATTTGATGCCAAAACATACATCGGAAATAGATTTTTATATTTATTGGCCATTTAATTAATCAAAACCAAAACAGTAAATTTTGTAATTATTAAATTTCCATCAAAACTTAAAAAAAAGAAAACGTCTATGAAATCGCAATTCCGTGTTATACATCGGCATTAGGAACCAACAAAAATATTTGGCACCTAATGCCGTGTTATTTTTAAACTTTATTAACTCATAAATTGTTAAGAAAAATACACAAATGTTACGTGTTTTAAATAAAAAATATAACTCTTTTACTATTTTAACCTAAACATGTACTCATATAGCATTAAAATATCATCTAAAACACTATTTAGTAAAACATAGTACTTACGTGCGTAAGGTCCAAAATGTATGAAGCGTGCGTTCAAGTCAGCTGCTAGCGCAAAATTTACGCATTATTTTAAAATGTACACACACTAATACAATCTTTTACTCATATAAACACGAACAGATAAATTATGAATTCAATATAGTATCTTACACACAAAAAGAACTTGTAAATCACTTGAAATCACTGTTTGTTTAAATACCTCGGAATATGGTGCCATTTTTAGAACCCCTCGGAGTTAGGTGCCTTTACTTAGCTTAAATTATTATAGTTTTGGGTAAATTGCCCGGAATATGAAGATTAGTAAAGATGTGGAAAAATAAACATGTCGACTGGTACCATTATTGGCGTGCGCAGTGTAAGCTAATAGACCTAACCAAGGGTAACCTATACTTGAGCGAAGCGAGGGTAATTCAATAAATAAATAAATATGTTGGGACATTATAACACACAGCGCCATCTAGTTCCGTAGGAAGCTACGAAGCTTGTGTTACAGATAAAAAATAGTTGATATACTATATAAGTTTAAAATAATATATAAGTTTAAATACATACATATTATAAATATAGACACCCTTGACTGGAGCGCAAACATCCGAGTTTAACAAATGAATGCCCCCAGCAGGACTCGAACCCGCGACCGCTGGCGCAGAAATCAGGGTCACTACCCACTGAGCTATACGTGTCGTCATTGTTTTAAATAGAGTATAGAATATATTATGTCAATAAAAAGAAAACACTTAAATAGTTAAAAAAATATCTATGATTCTTAAACAAGTTTCTTCAAGCCGAAATCCTGTTTCATTCGTAATATTATATAATAATTTTAAAACAATACACACATGTGGCAACCTACTGGCGCCAGAGACTTAATTATTTATCAAAATGAATCATTGTTGTAACATCTCGTGACTACGAGTCTCGTTTGTCACTTGAAATCGTAATTAATTAACATATTTGACATGTAAAAGTAGGTCTAATCGAAAACTGTTACGGTGAATATTTATCATGTGCCTAAAAATTAATTACAGATACCTCCTATACAAATACGAGGATTCATCATCATCATCAGCCCTTTTAATGTCTCACTGCTGGGTACTCAGTACCTCAGTACGAGGGGAATCAGGCCATAGTCTACCGCGCTGGTCTAGTGCGGACTTCACGTTTTTTCGAAAACTTACAAACGGTTTTCTCAGACATGCAGGTTTCCTCACGATGTTTTCCTTCACCGTAAGACAAGCGGTAATCATAATAGAAATGATTAGCACATGAAAATATCAGAGGTGCGAGACCCGGATTTGAACCCGCATCATTCTTTTATCCAAGCGAGCGCGTTACCGCTGGGCTACCACTAATACAAGGATGTGGATTTTAGTGGTAGTGCCATGCCTATTACCTTCGGGTAGCAACCGAATGGGCCGGCACGCCCCGTATAGTTCATTAGTACCACTCTCTCACAGAAGACTGGCGTAAAGTGGCAGCTATGCTGTCGCGTTTCGTCCGGTGAGTGAGAGTCCGGGAGGCCCACTCTCCTTCCCCCCTTCCTCTTCCCTTCATCCTCCGCCTTCGTTCCCCCCTCCCTCCCACTTCCCTCCCTCCTCCATCCCTCCCTTTCCTGAAAGGCCGGCAACGCATCTGCAAGCCTGGCTTGCAGATGTCCATGGGCGGAGGTGATCACTTCCCATCAGGTGAGCCTCCTGCACGTTTGCCATAAAAAAAAAAGATTATATCTTTAAAAAATTAAAATTTGGGACGTTAGCACTTAGCACTACACCATGTAAATCGATAGTTAGTAAGGCTTATTTTATGCTAACCAAATACACTTACATTATCATACATAGTTTTATACATTTGCTTTAAATATACTCATATTCTAATATGACAGGTACAAACATTTGTCGGACAAATGTGATGAGGACAAAATTTGTCCTCATCACACAAAGTGCCCTCAGTTGTACTCGAACCCGCGACCGCTGGCAAGACATGTATTGATTTGCCAGCAGCTGCTTGATTAATGTATAAACTACTGAGCCAAATCTGTCTTCTAAAAGTCATGATCAAGGAACCATATTATTAGACTAGTCTAGTTGATTTCTTCATATTATTCTTATACGCCCTAATTTCTAAAATTGTTAGTGAAAATCATTAATTTTTTATATTACATACCAGATCGTATATATAGCATTTTTACTTTTTGTTATCCAGCTTCAACCCTCATTAGTAGCAACTATACCTACATTAAAACTACAATAAATATTTGAAAAATTTTTGAAAATTGTGTTTAAGCACTTAAATTTTTTGCAAGAAGAATGAATATAAAAGGTATAAAATCAAATTAAACCGGTCGGTTAGTTGGTTATATCATATAAAGGCCGATTTAGAAATTGAAAATTATACAATAGCTATCTATTATTTACCGGACCATATTTGCATGCATCAGTCTAACGCTAATCTCCATTTTGAGAATGAAAGAAAAATGTATGGGAAGATTGGATTAGATGAACTGATGATAACATGGTAAGTTTACATATTTGGCGCTGATTGGGGGCCAAGTGTATGTTTATCAGTGAACATCGCTGGGCAGTGAAAATGTATACCTATTTATATTTTTCGGTCTTTTTTGCTCTCAGAAATAAGAGCTATTAAGAAAATACAAATTTAAAAATTATGGTTACATTTTTATTAATAATAACAAACAAGTGATATCGCTTTATAATATTCATGAAAATGAAACATGAAATATTTTACTTAAGACCCTATTACCATAGTATAAAGAATAGACAAAGTAAGGCAACTTCATACAAACGGACCGCGCGCGGCTTGTATGTGTGCGTCATAGTATCTTTACGTTGCCGCACGCACACTCAAACAATATCTCGAACCGTTTATCAGTGCGCCAGTCAAGGCTGACGCCGCACAAGTTTCGCGCGTCACTGTTTTTCACTAAGTGAAAAATGTGTGATATTCGTAGAAGAACTTATTGCTGTGTGTTTGGGTGTCTAAATTCTTCATCGATTCCAGAGTTGTCTTTGTTCAGATTACCTACTGAACAGGAAAGATAAACAAATCACTTATTCTAGCATATAATTGATGATGAAATACTTATGTAGGTACTTTTATTTTTGTTGTATTAGTTTATTATTTGAATAGGATGTGATATGATTTTATTAATATATTATACTTTTATTTTTTTTTAATTGTTACTAATAGCATATTTATGTTTTTGTAAACGCAAGAAATTAAAGGATTTATTTTCTAACAACCAAACATTTTTAATACTATTTTCTACTGATATATCAGTTAAGCAAGTAACTACAGGCCTAATAAAAATAATCATAAACATGTAGAAACAAAATGTTTTACATTCTTAAATATATATTATAAATAATAAATATTTTTAATAACACACTTCCCGGCCCAATGTCAATTTCTGAGCACTGAATTAAAATTTAGCTACAGTGACAACCCTGTGACAGGCAACTATGGTAACTATGACCGGTAATTATATCGCGGATTGGGCCGAAGTTGCCGTACTTTGTCATTCTTTATACTATGCTATTACACTATATCAAGACAGTCTTATCAAAACTCTCTTAAAGTGTAATTAGACATGCTCGCTATTACACCGCTCGAAATACCATATACAAAATCATTTGCAAGGCGCACGTAGCCGGTGCGAGTATCGGCTGTCACGGTGTCATAGGAAGCACTGGAAAATCACACGAACATACTTGCTTACTTACTCATATTACACTACGCTAAATCTTAGTAAGACTAATACTTTCTTAGGTTTACGCGAATATTTGACATTATAAATGAAACTATCTTTTCGGATTTTGTCGCGAATTTACTATGATTTTTGGTTCCCGACGTTTCGAATGCTTTACAGCGATCATGGTCACGGGAGAGACTAAGGTATTAGACGTCTCAAGGGGTTATATACTTGTTACAGACAGTGCCATCCCACAATTTACAAAAATTCAAAATTGCATCGAAGTACCTTATAAAATTATACATTTTATTGCTAAACATTTAAGTAAGACTGTCTTGATACTGCGCAGTGTAATAAGCTCTTTACATATGACGCGCCGACTGTTCCTAATACATATAATAATTCATGTGATGATTCGTATGAATGCGATGTCACAATGTATATTTAAATTTAGTTCAAGGACAGATGTTCCGTGGGATATTTTTTCGGTTATTTTTGATATAGTCTTAATAACTGTTATAATAACAATTCACCAAATCTATAAAAAATACTAAATGATTACGAGGATTATTGAAATAGAAAACATAAGTCGAAAATAGCAAGACGATTCATTGTTGTAATTTACAGTATACCTATACTGATATTATAAAGCCGAAGAATTTGTTTGTTTGTTTCGTTGAACGCGCTAATCCTAGGTCCTGAATAATTGAAAAATTATTGTGTTGAATAGTCCGTTTATCGAGGAAGGCTATATGCTATATTACATAATGCTACGGCCTACGACCAATAGGAGCGGAGAATCAATGAAAAATGTTGCAAAAACGCAGAACTGTAATAAGTAAGTGTAGAGTGAATACCTTTATCGTGTATACAAAATAGCCAAGTTGAAACTTGCTGTGTAAAAATTGCTAACTTGCAATTTTAATAAGTTAATCATTTTAACCATGAACGAATAAATCGTGAACATCATGGACGTATTACCTAAGGACCAGTCATAAAATACAAATGCATGAAAACACTTTCAACCATTTGAAGTATAACGCACACAAAGAATTGACACAATACATCAAAATTCACTCTAATGCTAGTGCTTGAACGTAGTCGATAAAATACATACATCAATGACATTTTAAATATTAATAATAAATATTGTTTGATTTTTCGCCGACAATCAAACCCAGAACGTTCGAATGGGAAAGAAAAGGCGTATCATAAATAAGCTGTAAGGCAAAGAAAATAAAGGGAGAATAAAGGTGGGGTAAGCTTCCGGTATTTATATTTTAATTATACTAAAATAAGCAGGACATTGTTATGAACTTTTTACTCAATTATAGTTATTATAGACTTCAAATTTTTTGTTAAGAATTTCTTTCCTCTTTCGAGAAGGATCCCTAGGAAATCTAAAATTTTGTGTAATTTATGTGTTAAAATAAAATAAAAATTAAGTACACATACTAATTATAATTTTTGCATTTATAATGTTTTTATTTAATTATAAAAATATTATTATAAATTTATTGTCATCAGATTGTAGGATACTGCGATAAAAGTATTTTATGTTATTGTACTGTACAAATAACATCCATTATTCGCTTAGTTATTTCGTCAAATATCGATATATTTTTCGACATTGTCAAGCACTAGTCGATGTCAAATGGACTTACTCGACGGTTCTGTCATTTGTTTTGAACGGTATAATCCAGCCATTTTATGATGGTTGTCAGATGTCAACAATACATAGATATATCGACTATATTTAACATAGTTGAATAATACGAAATTTTATTTTACATTTACTTAAATTTTGTGATAAATAACATTAAATGTAATAAAATATATTACTTACAAGTGAAAAGAAATAGTGCTGCTTCCGCTGCTTTAGTTTTTACACCATCTAATAGAACATTTAGTCATTTTTGGGAGATGTTTTGTTGTCAAGTAAGTGCTTGAGACTGACGTAAAATCAAACGGCCAGGCCTAAAATATCCTGATTACTGTCAAGGCCGGTAAAGGTACGTCAGCTTATGTGTCTCGTCCTTAGTTAATACGTCTATGGTGAACATGTTTGAAGAAACAAACCTAGTAAGTTAAATAAAATAAAACATGTAAGTTTCTAAAATAAACAAACCCCCTCTAAAGTCGTGGTCTATGGCCTAAATGCCCTCGAATATGAACCAATAGTCCTACAATGGAACGTTAAAAAGAGCTACATAAAATATGTATTATGCATATACATAAAAATAAACAAGTTAATTATTTATTTAACGAAGAAAATACACAATAAATCAAAACCGAAACATTAAACTTTCAAAGTGAATATTTTAATATTTAGTTACTCAGTAGCAATGAGTTGAAAACTGAAGTTACGAACGCGATTCAACAAATTATTTGCAACTTTGCAGCATCAGAAGAGATAATACAAAGTAAAACTGAGTGTTATATATTTCGTGGTTAAACTGCTTATTCAGTGTAAGCTGATAATATAAACAGTCCATAATTACTGCCTATTAAAAGTAACGTATATTCATTCAGAAATACTAATGGCTGTCCCTAGCTTTGCCTTAGGTGGCTATCGTTTATCCTTACTGATATTATAAATGGGAAACTAACTCTGTCCGTCTGTCTGTCTCGCTTTCATCCCAAAACTGAACAGAACAAGTGAGATATGCTACACAGATAGTCTAGAGAATTAGAAAGGACATAGGCTACTTTATTGAATAGGGGATGATAGTTTGTACGTTTTTTATTTTTTACGTCAATTTTTAAAAGCTAGAAGTCATTTTAAAGCTAGAAGTTTGACTTACTTTTTAGGCTATTGATTCGATATAATAAATAAGAATTTAAAGTTTGTAAAGATTTTATCCTAAAGGGGGTATCTAGGGACGAACACAGCGAGGCCAGGGTAAGTCGCTAGTATTTTTATATCCATATAATGGTATCTTTTCGTATGTTTTGTTAAATATCACTTTTGACCTAACATTTGCTACTTCAGGTGATGGTTTATATTATGTATAGTGAGTTAATCTAAATCTGTTCGTATATACGAGACTCAACATCGCTTCAGTCGTGTTAGTCAATACGAGTATGGACGAGTACGTTCGCATAGATTTTTAAAACTGAGATATTTTCTCTTAAGCTATCAGTTATCATCATAACAAATTTCACCAAAATCTGTCCTGCGATTTTCTGATACCATCACAGACAAACAGATAGGTCTATGTGATCTGATTCATAATAATGACTAATTCAATAAGATTTTCGAAAAACATCGTACAGGTTCGATTAAGTTAGAATTTTATTATAATATGTAGGTGTAGAACAAAAAAGATAAACTTTTCCTTTTACAACGATTTTTTTTTATTTTACTATAATATAATATGTAAGCCTTTTAGATTATTACAGAATCCATAATTATTAAACTAATTACTTTTGACTATACGTACGTAAAATTATTGTAGGGAAAAATTAAAAATATTTAATGAACACAATTTTATAATTTATGTTTGCCCAAATATTTCTCAGAAACTATTCTATGATAGTATTATTCTTATCAGCTCTTAAATTAATTATAGTTGATATCGTAATAATAGGAAATAATAAAAATACACAATTAGTATTTTAAATTTTGTTCTTATAACGATACGAGCGCAAAACAGTAAACTAAGAAAGCGGGTTCGAATCCCGGGTATTGCACTTCAGATGTATTTATGTGCGAATAATTTTAACATGATTACCGACGTATGTCTAGACCTAGTGAATAAACTTTACTATTGCAGTGAATTAATATTCAAGATTATTTGATTTTTAATATAAATTTAATGGCATTTTAAGTCACGTTTAGAACACTGTTAGTATGTATTTTTTGTAGTTTTAACGCGAGCGAAGGCACGGGTCCTGCTAATAATCCCTACTAATACTATAAATGTGAATGTAAGTTTGTTTGTTACGCTTTCACGCGAAAACTACTCAACCGATCATCATGAAACTTTGTACACATATTGTTGGAGGTATTAGAAGTAACATAGGATACTTTTTATAAAATAAAATATTTTTTACGAAAACTTACAAAATTGTTTGTATTAACAATGGGTTCTGAAATAGCTTGAGTAATTTTGAAGAAACTTTCAGGCATCCTACAGATCAACCCAATGAGGTTGATTAGCAATTAAAAAAATGAAAGCAGGCGAAGCCGCGGATAAAGCTAGTTTATAATAATTTTATTCATTTTCTATACGCCACCACAACAAAGTGTTTTTGTACCGTTTGCAATACGATTCTTATCTGCTCTATTATTACAAGGATATCTTTAGAAACATTATTTACCCGATTTGAGTACTTCGCAAATATATATACATAAAAACATTCGTATGTGTTTATACAATATTGGTATAGCTATTTTAGCTAATATACTATTAAATAAACGAAATAGTAAAAATAAGTTTTGTTTAATGTTCTTGTTTTATCTATATATCGTATATAAGGTAAAATAAATATTTTCATCAATTTCCTCTTTAATACTACAGGCTATAATTACAATTACTAATTTAGATAAAAATAAAATCAATTAGTTTTTAATTTTTATTCAGACCAGCAAATAATCCTAACACTGTTATAAAATGCAAAATTTTATGACATTTGGTTGTGGATGCTTGTTACTCTTTCACTCAAGAACTACTAAATGGATTTTTATAAAATTTTTAATAATTTTGCTAATATATCAGAATGACAGAAAGACTAATGGCCAGTTTCACAAGTTTCTGATAAAGTTTCAGTTAGTAATCCGCCACTTAACACTAACTAACAGATAACGGTTGCTGATATATTTTTTCTGTTTCACCATTAAACTACCTGATAAACTAACCAGCAGATACATTACAAGCCACTTGCTAATTTACAAAACGGCAACGTCGCTTTTTTGCGTTTCATTACACAGACGCATATGATCGCTATTTAAAATCTAGTTTGAAAACTAAAATATTTTAATTATTTTTTTATTTAAAATAAGATTTAAAATATGAATTTAAAATAAGACATTTTACTTTTTAATGTTCTTGAATATAATTTTGTTATAATGTGATGAAAAGTAATTAAATCGATGGTAAATGTTATTATGATTACAAGTTTGCGTTCCACTTCCAAATGTAATTAGCGTAAAATGAACCCACGGATGTCATAATTATTTCGACTTTCGCGCTTTTTTGTTGTATGTTATATTTAATAGACGCTTGATTAGAACAAAAAGTTGAAACTGAGCTATTAATTTCACTTGTAGAAAATAAAAAATATATTATTGAAAGTAAAATCGATCAATCGATGACTCCAACGACCCTAGGAAATCTTGCAATTTCATAAAAACCTAGTGATATGTCCTCTGCATTTGTGGGGAATTTCACATACGAAGGTCTCAATTTGGCGATTGCTTTAGAAACCTTATGTATGATTCTGCAAGCTGACGCTTTGCTTACTCCACCGAAATCACCACATACAATCAAAAACGTTCCCGTTGCAAAATAGAAGCAATCGTTGCATTATTGAAAAAATCAAAAGTCTATTAAATAAGTAAATCATGAAGATCTTTGAAAAATATTACCTACTATCTACTTACCAGTCGGTTGTAATCTTTATATCACTTTCTATTAACGTATGAATATTTTGTACAGACCTTTTGGTATATAATATATGGTGGTATTATAAAATAATTTGCTCTAGGGCGGATTACTCTATTCCTTTGAGGTCGCCAAATACGTTCATAATATTCATCAAATTCGTCTTCTAAAAATTCAAACAAATCCATCTTGTGGCTGCAGACTACTTAATAACGAGTATGATATTATTTATTACCAAAAATAAATGACAGATATTCTTATTCGCGCCCTCCATTCGAATCATTTTAGTTATCTACCAGATACCACCTTTAACGGCTACTTGATTCGGCTGATAAATTACCGGCCACTTTAACTGCTAGATACCACTATTCAAGACTTGTGAAACCGAAATTTGTAGTTAATCCGTCAGATAAGTTCCGGATACGCTATCAGGGACTTTATCAGAAACTTGTGAAACTGGCCCTAAAATTACTAAACTTATTGTTTAGTTGAGTCGTTACATACTTTTTATAAATTTTTTCTCAAATTTTTGATAGTAAAAGTCAAATTTCGACAACCGAACTAAGCGATCTGGCATTTATAGTGAGAGAATAACTTGTTTTAAAAAGAAGGTTTTTAACATAGCATACCTACTTACATTATTATGCAGTGGTGATTTCAATTTAAATATGAAAGCGAGTTTTCCTTTGCTTTAAATTATCATCATGCCTTTAACCTTATTTATAGATGCTTGCTTGCTTAAGTATATTTACAAATAGTAAAGGCGTTTTAATATGTACGACATAGAGCAAACTTGTTTAGAGTAAGTACCTATATAAATGAATTAGATAGTGCAAGTAATGTAATATTATAATTTTATATTTCAGATTCTAGATTAAAAAATAGTATTAAGTTATGCCTAGATGTGTTTTGTTTACAACATATATTAACTTTTGTCGTTCCGCATACATGATTAACCAAATAATGTCTCACACTCAGTAATCTATAAAAATAAAAATGAATGTTGCTAAGTGCAAAACTCGATGGCTCTACCAATTCAACTATTTTTTTATAAACTCCTTAAGTCACACAGAAAGTTTTAATAACATTTAAAAAAAAGTTCAAAGTTTGAAAAAACTTATACTAGAGGCGGTACCTAGTATGAACCCGAGCGAAGCGAGGATGATTGATTATATTAGCCTTGCTATTTATAGCGGTCATATGGCATATTTTTGCAATCAACGAAGCTTTGTTGTCAGCACAGATTGTCAGTATGTGATAAAAAACCCAATTAATATTATTTCAATTATAATTATATATAATTAAAGACACGTTTGGAGCAGTTTGTAGTGACTCTACTTACTTGCGCCAGCGGTCGCGGGTTCGAGTCCCGCTGGCGGCATTCATTTGTTAAACTCGGATATTTGTAATCCAGTCATGGGTGTTTATATTTATAATATGTATTTATGTTAGCTTATATAATATGTAGTATATCAACTATCTGGTATCCGTAACACAAGCTTTCTCCGTAGCTTACCACGGAACTAGATGGCGCTGTGTGTAATAATGTCAAAAAAAACTTCGCTTAGGTTCATCTTTACATAAGTTAGTATGTATATTTAAAAAAAAATAATAATGAAGGTACTTGCTTTCAGGAAAATTATAGCATTTCAGAGCAATAAAGATTTTTTGCAAAAGAAATAATTTATTGAATATTTTTATATTATATTTAATTGGACTTCTTCTTTATTTACATATTAATTTGTGTTTAAAAGATATTTCTTATGTTAGTACAATAATAATGTTAAAATTATTTTTAATAAAAAACTGTAACTTTTAATGAGACTTGTTTTTCTTAAAAAATATAAAATATCGAAACTCGTACGGCCAAAAGAAATATTTCAATCCACTTTTGTGAGCCAGACTTATTTGTTCTGACGGACTTTAACATAATGTTGCTGTAATAATTTGATTATAAATGTTTGTTGATATTCACAATAAGAGAATAAATTGAATTTGTTATAACTTACGGCGTTCACTTTTTATTTTTATTATATATTATTAATTTACTTTTATTAATATACCTGTGTAAATAAAGTCTTTTATATTGTAACTATAAAGTAATCATTAATTTCTGTAGCTTGTAGATAAATACTATGAATAAGTAAAATATTTAAATTAACATTGTAATTGATCAAATAAGTAAAATATTGTTAAAATAGGATTTTTTGATGAATTATTATTTCTTTTAGACGATAAACTAACCAAACATATGACAAACTCGTTATTGCCCGCGGCTTTGTGGCATGGAAGGTAAAGGTAGCCTATGTCCTATTCTAGGATGCAATCAATGTTCTTACTAAATTCCTTGCTTAATACTTATGTAACTTTACCATTCTTTTATTTTCTATATCATTATTTCAAATACATTACTTGAAAATTTTCAACATTGAAGACGTTACTGGCTTCAATATTAAAACTTTATACAAACACGAAGCTCCATTGGCTTTAAAAAAAGTATTAGAGGCTCTTTATTTCAAAAACTTTCATTAAATAAGAGCTCTCTGACTTTTGAATATGCTTCGTATTAGTAGTTAATGCGTCTAGATTAGATTCATTCAAGACCGTTTTAAAAATTAAATTTATTTTGTCATACACTTTTCGAAAAGTTTGCAGCCAGTAATCAAAATAAATCCGCGAACAAAATTTATTTTCAATGTAAAATATTAACAAGTATGTGTAATTTATTTTATTTTTATTCGGCTTAGACAAAGGTAATTCTTTGTAGCATTCTAACTGCTTACATCCTTACCCACAATTTTGAAAAATGAATTTAAAATAATTCAAATATAGCACCAAAGTACTGTACAATATTTGTTAATTTTAGTTCTAAGCATTTTAATTTTTTTACATTTTTTAATAAGTATTATTAAGTGATTAGTGATGTTGAAAAAAATAAAGATCAAAAACATCTGTTTTCAGTCAATACCTACTTTATTTTTGAAAATGTAATTTAGTCCCTCCTTTCTATACATAGTGACGTGACGAACTAAATTAATGATATGGTCCGATTCCTACATGCAGATTATATATATATGTATGTTAAAAGTATCTTTTGATTCGAACTTATTAAGTCAATATGTTTTAAAAGCTATTAAGTGGAGTTAGCTTCAAAGTGAAGCGAAGTCGAGTGCCCTAGTGATAATTAATATCGGCCAGACCTTGCTGACTGCAAATCAAAACAAAAAGTGTTAAACTATAACTAGGTAAAGAGGTTTAGAAATTTACTAGAGTGAAGGTTAACTGCACTGGAATATATCATACTAAAATGGAGATTTGAATAAAAAAATCTTAAATAATTCAGAAAATGTTTTAAATTAATATAATATTTAACTACGCTTCATTGCATTTTATCGTGAAATATCGCGAATCCGCTTCGGTAGTTTATTTATGTTAACAATGAACCCGCTTCATACATAACGAATTTTCAGAATCCAGAAGATTCCTAATACTTTAAATAAGAATTTATCATCTTACTGATTTCAAATACAGGTCATGGTGAATTTAAACGAATACATGTACCTACCTCTACATACTACATATTTCCAAAATATTTTTTGAAGACTGGTTTAATTTTTTCTTACAGGATACCTACTTCCTATGAATATACGTCAATTTTAAAGCATTTGTGCTTTCAGTGTTTTATTGATTAATCTCTAATACACTATAACATAGATTTTTTCATACATTTACAATAATAATAATAAATAAATATGTTGGAACATTATTACAACATCACCATCTAGTTCCGTGGTAAACTACGAGGCTTGTGTTACGGATACGAGATAGTTGATATACTACACATATATACATTTTAAATACCTACATATTATAAATATATACACCCATGACTGGAGTACAAACATTCGGGCACTACAAATGAATCCAGTGGGACTCGAACCAGCGACCGCTGGCGCAGAAAGTAGGATCACTACCAACTGAGCCAATCGGCCAAGAACGTAAAAAGCTTAGTTGGCTTTAAAACTTTGCGATTTTCCGAAATCGTTTTAAACTTGTTGTTGAAACGGTCACGTAGCCTCATAAAATACAATGTAAAGCCAGGTAATACCTACACATTTATTTTTCGTTTGGCATGTTAAGGGTGACAATAAGAGTAGGCCTATTTTACATAAACACTTTTGAAAAATAAAAGCTTCGTTTTTTGCTAAGTTTGTTTTATATTATAAAAAGGTTAAATTTAAAAACAAAAAATATACCTATGTTGAAAATCTTCAAAAGCTTATATTTTGAAATATATTACAGTTCGCGTCACGTAAAAAGAACGCTGGAAGAAAGTGGTGCGGGGTGTGTTTGCACATCGGTACATTCGCATACGAAATTCCTAAGCCTATTCTTTTATTTTTGAACTAACCATTCGCTCACGATGTATATTGATTATTGATAGGTACATTGAAAAATATATCAGATAGAATGTCATTAAATAAAATTCTATTAATTAATAAAATATGTTTGATTCAGTGTATAATGTTTAATATACTAACAAAAAATTTGATTAATTTATTTAATATATTTTTTTAATTATTTAACTGCATTATTATCAGACTGTCTTTATAAAACAATATACGACAAAAATATTTTTTTACTATTTTTTTATATAAAATCATTTCGTTATTAATAACTTTTGTGTGAAAATATTTTATTTTATATTCATAATTTTACTAATAAATTAAATACACTAATTATTTTAGGTTCAGATATTAGGCGCCAACCACATCTAATATGTCATGGACTCTGAAACGTCTAAAACTTTAGTCTCTACCGTGACTATAGTAGCTTTCAAAACGTTTGGAACTGATGAGTGAAAACAAAATAAATATTAGATATGCGATATATTAAACATATCAAATACTCGTGTGAATCTCAGAAAGTAATTATTTAATAGTAGATTAAAAAAACTTTAAAAATAATATCAGTTTCTTATATTTCCTTTAAGTTTAGATACCAGATGTTTGGCTTTACGAACACCATTTTTGGAGTTCTGGGCAAGTTTATCTTCGAAATTCGATACTCAATAATACAGCTGAGCTTGAATAAATATTTAAATTTCACAACGGTGTCATATTTATAATTTGGTGTCATGTCGTTTTAATTTTGACTGACAGAACGAATTTCGTTTATGGATGTTGCGATAGAATAATGATGAAATCGGTGTTATTTTATACAAACATAGCAGTAAATGTAGTTCAGTGAATACAAGTTAAACCATCACGTATATTAATATTTTGTTTATAAATAAACTAAACTACTTTAATTTTAGAAGACAGGAAAGACTTAGAAGTATCTAAATAAAACGTCAGTTAATACACTCGTATACATTTAATAAAATTGGGTCAAATCTGTAAGTAAATAAAATATTTTTCGATTTTTTTTATTGAAATAGCATTATTGATAGAAGTTTTTTTTGCATGTCCGTTAGCGAATGCATCACGAGTAAACCACTCGACAGATTTGATTTTGATAAAATTTAGTGTAAGATACTTGTCGAGTCAACGTATAGAAAACTAGCATTTCCCGCGGCTTCGCACGCGTTATAAAGACCGGGAACCAAATTCTTTCTGAGTCGTGCGGTATGATACCTCGCAGAAATAACGCCCACACTTCTTTCTTTTTTCTTAAATTTTTTTTTCTTGCAATTAACATGGCCTATATTAATGAAAGAATTTTTAAAACCGGTCCAGTACTTTTTGAGCCAATTCGTTAAAAACCTACTAACTTTTCTTCTTTTTAATATTAGTATAGATATGTAATTTCTGAGAAATCTAAGCTAACCGTTTAAAAGTATCTAGAACGAACCAAAACGGCTGGAGCGAGGGTAAATCGCTATTTAGTTCTACACAAAATGTCACGTCTATGCAATGCTTCATGAAAAAAAAACAAATTTAGTTTGCTTGTAGAACATTATAATTACTTTTAAATTTAATTAAAATTATTTTCCCTTTGAATCAACTTCTAGATAATATTAAAATTAATTAATTATTCCTCAGTAATGGTTTAGAGATGAGTTTCGTTTTCTTAGAAATTTATAGTTAACTTCGATTATGAAAGTTTGAAGATTAGCAAAGATATCGCGTAACTTAAATAAAAAATATATACGTTAGACTTAAAAGTAATTAACTACTATCTATCTAATACTATCTTATAGTACTATTTTAAAAAAGGGGAGGTTCTCTTTTCGAATATATTTTTTTATTTACCTTAAAACTCCGGCATTTACTATCCATTTAAAGCTTTTTTTGTCTGAGGGCCTCATTTTTCCAATTTGTTCCCATTTAAATACACTTTCAGCCCTTTTGAATGTCCCAGTGCTGGGCATGGGCCTCCATTGAAAGGCCATAGTCCACCAAGCTGGCTAAGACCGAGTTGGCGGAATTCACATGTGTTTCGAAAACGTGCTTGGTTACAGGTTTCTATACGACGTCTTCCTTGACCATAAGACAAGTAGTAATGATGTTGGAAATACCATGGAAAAATATACACTTTAAACAAAATTAAATAACATCGACATCACAAAGAGAAAACAAAAAATGGTAAAAAATAACTGATTGGTTATCATTTACTTAATCTGTTATTTTCGAAGTCGGTGAATCATTAGATTATTAAATATCCTTATGGTATAACAATCTAAAGAGTTCATATTTATATAGTTACCCCAAAGTAGGGAAAGTCGGATACGTCGAGTTAATCTGGTTCGGTTGACCATCCGTAAGAACGTCGTGGTTTAATGTGTGCCGTCCCTTCAAAATAGGGAAGGTTTCGTTAGCTTTTAATGGGTAACCCAAGCTTTAGTCAATAAGTTACCATGAAACTATATTATGTACGTTGGAAAATAGTAAGCATAAATACACTTCAAAAAATTTAAGTCATTAATAACTATATTTTAATTTCGATAGTCATGAAAAAAATGTAATATTGTTATTTTGTTCATATATATCCTATGGACTCCTTCAATAACATAATTATTTATCAGATCCAATAAAAATACTAATATACCTACTTAGTTCTATTAAAATGCGTTCTATTAATATTTTTCTTTGGCTTATTACCATTCTTTTTATTCAATATTTCTCAATAAAGACGTCTCGGTAAATAAAAATCAGTAATCACAGCTTGTATCTAAAATGAAAAACTAAGAGCCTTTGTTTAAAAATAAGCTACTACCAACAAATGCTTCTTGGCTTTATTTCCTTTAACGTAGAGCCGATAGAGCGTATAGAAAGGATTTGTTAGAGAAAAAATAAATGTGCCCGAGATTATTATGTATTTTCTCTCAGTACATTAGATTCGTGTGAAATTTATTTTTACAAAAAATACAAATCATTAGAATAATTCCTTCTTAAATTCTAATTAAATTTAACTTAAGTTTAAAAGAAAGTTACCAAAAGGCTTAAAAAAACAGGTGAAAAAGCATAATACCTAGAGTGCTATTTTTTCCTTGTCCGTATAAAAGCGTGCGTTTTAATTATAGTTTTTCTTGCCAGGAAAGTGTTATTTCCGTTAACATAAACCAATTATGACGATTAATCAAACGAAGTCTTGCTGTAATTAAGAAAATATGTAATTTACTTAAGAATTATGTTATACGATAAAAATCGGAAGTCGTGTGAATTGCTTCCTATTTGGGTATGACTTGTCTAAAAACAGAATTTGGAAGATTTACGAGTATAATAATAATAATAATAATAATAAACCAAACACACACAATTTACAAAAAACTATAACAGAAAAAATTCATAAATACACAGAATTAAAAGAAGAAGTTATTAGAATATGGAAAATGAATAAAGTATATATTGTACCATTGGTGCTCTCCAGTACAGGCGTTATACCAAAGTATCTGTTGCATTCTCTCCGAATTCTAGATTTATCACCTAACACTTTCATAAATATGCAAAAAGCCACAATTCTTAATACATATCGCTTAATCCGAAAATTTCTACAAGACGATTCCCCTAACCATCAAAGCTTGAATAATGATGATTCTCACTTGGCGTAAGCCCGTGAGATTCATTACACCGAAATATATATTTCGAGAAAATAAAAAGAAATAATAATAATAATAATATCTAATATCTAAATCACAGCGCTATCTAGTTCCGTGGTAAGCTACGAATCTTATGTTACGGATATTATAGAGTTGATAGTTGAATTTTAAATATATACATATTATAAGTATTTAAAACACCTATGACTGGAGTACAAATATTCATTCTCAACAAATGAATGCCCCCAGCGGGACTAGAACCCGTGACCGCTGGCGAAGAAAGTAAAGTAAAGGTCACTACGAACTGAGCCAAACAGTACATTAGTAGGCACTAGGTACAATTGTTAGGCGACAAAATTATTTGTCTAATTTCCGTTAATGTGCTGAACCCTCATCTACTTTATTGCTGCTCAAACTTGATAAAATGTAAGTATAATTCGCGTCATGTAAAAAGAACGCTGGCTGTCAAGTTGCGCAGAAGCGATTTATCGGCCAATTTGGTGGTAAGACGCGGGGCGCGGGACGGCGAGGCACGCGCCGCATGCTCTCTGTCTCGCTATTGGTTTGTCAGTTCAAAATACCATCGTGCACATAAAAGTTATTAATTACGAAATGGTTTTATATAAAAAAATAGAGAAAAATATTTTTGACGTATATTGTTTTATGAAGATAGAGTCTGATAATAATGCAGTTAAAACATATTATATTAACCGAATTAATTTAATTTTTTGTAATTAGATTAAACATTCTACATTGAATCTAACATATTTTATGAATTAATAGAATTCTATTTAATAATGTTCTATCTAATATATTTTTCAATGTACCTAACAATGACCAATATACGTCGCGAGCGAAACGCTAGTTGAAAAATAAAACAATAGGCTTAGTAATTTTGTGTGTGAATGTACCCATGCGCAAATACACCCCTCACCACTTTCCTCCAGCGTTCTTTTTACGTGACGCGATCTGTAGTATATAATATTAGTATCTTGTACAAATCACGAAAAAATGGACTTCGATTGTTAAGTATTTTTTAAAAATATATTTTCTTAAATAACTTCAATGTCTAATTTTCTTTTGTTTTACAACGATTGTTTTAAGGGCGTATAAATAAAAAAAATGGTATACAACGAACCTATAGCCTAACAATAACCTTATATTTTATTAAATAATTTTTCGAATACAGTCTGATTTATTTCCAAATACACGTACCTACTTATATTATGTACGTAAGAAAACTAAGTTTAAGCTATACCTATACAGTTTTTTACCATACGATAATTATCATCACTACATCACTACATAGTATAAAACAAAGTCGCTTTCTCTGTCCCTATATCCCTATGTATGCTTAAATCTTTAAAACTACGCAACGTATTTTGATACGGTTTTTTTTAATAGATAGAGTGATTCAAGAGGAAGGTTTATATGCATAACTAGCTGAACCCGCGGCTTTGCCTGTGCTAAACCTAGGGAAAAGCCCGAGCGAAGCGAGGGCGAGTCGCTAGTTATCAATATAATATCAGTGAATAAATAAATATTTGCAAATTTCATAAATGATAAAAATTTCGCTCTACACATTACACAACTATTTACATTTTCACCGCACCTTTTTCCAATATAGCACTCCCAAAATACTAGTGTTTAGGCCTAATTTCATATGATAGCTTATCTGTGACCACCCACTTTCACAATTAGTTCTACATAATCACAAATAACATGGATTTTATCAATTCATGATATTCTATATAGTAATAACACCATTTAAATTCAATTTTAATTTGACAAACCGAAAAACCGATGGATAGACTCACTTTTGCTTTTTAAATATTAATAACTACTCCCTCTCACTGCGCTCGGGTTCTTCACTAGATTTAGCGCGAACAAAACCGCGGGTTCCGTTAGTTGTAAACAAAAATTTTTCTCGAGAACCACTCTATCCATTAATGAAAACAGCATGAAAATCGGTGTAGTAGTTTTTGAGTATATGAACAGACAGACAGCCAGACGCGGTAGAGGACTTTGTTTTATAATATATTATGTAGTGATTAGTATAGATACTATAATGTAATTCACAAAAAATATTTTATAGTTCAATGTTGGCCTGAGTAATAAACTGCTGAAATATTTACAGACTGACTCACTTCCAATTTAGTGTTCTAGGATATATAAATTTATCTGTATTACCTAGATCGTAGCTTTCTTCACATTGTATTTTAAACTAACACGATTTTCTTAGCAGTAAAGTTAAACGTTTTATTTTTACATAAATCGTTCAATTGACCAAATTTTAAGTATTTTATGCTTAACACAGACAAAATGTTAACATTTTAAATACTTTGAACGTGCCAGATATGAGTTTATTGATTAATTAATTTCTTTTATTAGAAGTTGTATTATTCTTAGCTTTATTAAATCACCTACATGATCGTGTAATACTTTCTTAGGTTTACGCGAATATTTGACATTATAAATAAAACTATCTTTTCGGATTTTGTCGCGGATTTATTATGATTTTTGGTTCCCCGATGTTTCGAATGCTTTACAGCAATCATGGTCACGGGAGAGACTAAGGTATTAGACGTCTCAGGGGGTTATATACTTGTTACAGACAGTGCCTACCCACAATTTTTTACAAATATTCAAAATGATAGACTATAAAATTATACATTTCAATTCTATACTTTTAAGATTTTAAAATTTTAAATTATATTATACATATGGCAATATTATCAACTTATTTTTAGCTACTATAATTATAATTATTATAATTTTCTAACATTTGTTAAAATAATATTTTAGTTATTGAAATCATTACTGTAGAAATTAAAATTTCGCATCTTTTATTTCCTGTAAACTTTTATGTAAAACTTAGCTTGTGTACGAGGTTAAATGCCTTATTTACTGGCCTATATAGGGTATCAATTATCTGTCATCTGTCCGTAATACAAGGCCATACCTGACCATGAAACTACATTGCTGTGTGTTAATCCCAACATACCTATTACTTTACTTATTTATCAATATGCAAATATTTTGGTGATGATACGACATGGTATTTTACACGTATATCTGTAATAATTTTAAAATTACATTAAAAAATTAAATTAAATATTATTATATATTGAAATTAATTATTATTATTAAATACTTAAAGTGCTAGGAATTTTTACTAGCTTTGTACGGATAAAGTTACGTACACGGTCTATGTGTAATTTCAGTTCATAGCCTATAATACAAAATATCTGTACAAAAGCACACATACCTACTGTTATTATACGAGTATAATATAAATCCTCAATCAGTTCTAAAGTTAAAACTATAATACCATCATATCATGGTCAATTAACTACAATACAACTTTAAAAATAGTTGCTTGAATATTTCATCAGGCGTTAGATTTTGCAAATATTACTGTTAATAATTTTTGACTTAAGTATCAAGCCCATAATTTGGTAATTAAACAAATATTGTATTTTTAAAATTAAGTTTTCTATACGAGTAAAAATAGAATTAAATATTCATTCATTATTCTATTTTTACTCGTATGGAAAACTAAATTATCTATACAATATTATATTTGACTTATTGATAAACAAAGCAAAACACATAAAATTTTCGTAGAACATAAATATATTACAAACATATGCTTCCTCTGTGTGACTAATTTAGCATCAAATTTAAATTAGAAACAGGAAGTTAAATTCCACCGGAAGTGATAAAGCGTTAATAGCATTTGCTATTAGCGCCAGTTGAGAAAATCGTGTACAATCGTATACTGTGTTCTATTGAGTGCTCGAACTATTCAGAAGTAGATTAACACCGTGTGAATAACGAACTAAAGTTGTTTGATATTGATTTAACTAGACGATTTGTTAATGTTAGCTTCTTGTACTTGCATTTACCTCGCCTATTATGAAATCAGCTGAGTAAGCATATATACATACTTATAAAATAACTAGTGACTTATCGTCGCTCTGCTCAAACTCCTCCCTAGATATGGTAAAACTGTTAGCATAGATTTTTCAGAAATTAGATATTTTCCTGCCGTAAAAAGTATCCTTTATGTGGAGTTGTATAACCAGCTATCAATACTTCACAAGACTTGTATACTAAACTTTATAATAACCTGTCTACCTGGTATTTTCTTAATGAGGTCATAGACAGACAGACAAAAATTGTAAGAACCATAGATCGGCCTTTGTACCGTTAATAATGATTATTTCAATAAGTTAGAATTTTATTAAACTATGTAAAGATAGTGACTTAAATCGACCAAGGTGGTATATCTCAAAGAGACAGCCCCGGATCTACAACTTTTTCGAACCGTGGCAAAACCTTGATAGTGGCGCCCCCTCTCTTCAGTGTCAATAATAAGTAAAAATTTTTGTGACCATTAGTGAAAATAATATTTTTGATGATCATGTCGTGATGTCTTCCAAAAATCCCTAGTTAATTATAAGTCCCTAAGTCGACGCGGGCCAGAGATATTGAGTATAAAGTTCGAATCGAAATACGAAGTAGGTATAACTATCTCTTTTTAAAGTTTTTTTTATTCTGAATTAGTGCTTGACAACGTTCCACCTAATGGTAAGTGGTTACGCAGTCGAAGATGTTAAGTGGCACTAATTCAGTAGCCACCTATTCACTATTGCCTTGAAGACACCCGTATTGTAATCGGACGGAAACACTGACGCAGGCAGGTTGTTCCAGTCCTTAGCCGCACGTTATATAATATATAATAATTCGTCCGGACGGATGGTATGTCCACAACATAAGGATAGAGACCAGCCGTTCGTCGAGTCGTCCGATGATGGAAAGGAGATAGGGGAATTAATTCGTGTAATTCCTGCGCACACTCTCCGAAATGGAACCTTTAGATTACGCAAAGTCGGTGATCGAGGCTTTGTAAGTTAGTTTTGTAGTTCATGTTGAGGCTAATGTCCATTCCCAACAACTGCAGACGGTCAGTGTATTCCAGAGGCACATTTCGGAAAGTAGGAGTCAAGATAAAGGGACTCCTTTTTGTGATGAACAAGCACGTCTATTTTGGTGGCATTGAAACTCACAAGATTGACATCGCCCCGAGTAGAGACTGTCCTGAGTGTGAGATTCAACCGCTCTACCATGGCCTCTCTTTCGGATTGAATTTGATCTCTACAGGCCCGGGCATTCGGCAGGTATCTCTCTACAATAGTGCTGTCGTCTGCGTACCCATAGA
Organism: Boloria selene; assembly: GCA_905231865.2. Taxonomy (NCBI): domain Eukaryota; kingdom Metazoa; phylum Arthropoda; class Insecta; order Lepidoptera; family Nymphalidae; genus Boloria; species Boloria selene. Next base: position 4,311,216 of record HG993145.1, read on the forward strand.
TACCAGGTATAAGCAGATTGTTAATATGCAGCAGGTTGCAGAGAGAACAGACCCCTGAGGAACTCCAGAGTTGGTCTTTAAGGGTTGTGATGAATATCCTTCAACCACAACTCTGAGTGCTCGGTCGCTCAGGAAGTCTTTAATCCAGCCGATCAGGCCAGGAGATATGCCATAGACTGAAAGCTTGCTTATAAGGCTAGCGTGCCAAACCCTGTCAAAGGCCTTTGAGACGTCGAGAAAGACGGCAATCGCCTCCCCACTACGCTCAAGAACTTAGCCAATGGTGTGGTTAGCATACACTCTACTACTAAAAGGTCTCCAGTCGACCGATTCCGGCGAAACCCATATTGTCGATCACTGAGGAGATCATTCTGTTCTAGGTATACCAAAAGACGAGTGATCAATACACGCTCCATAATCTTGCAGATTATGGAGGTGATTGAAATTGGACAATAGTTGGCAGGGTCGGCACGGCTACCTTTCTTGGGCACAGGTTGCACATCGGCAAGCTTCCAGGATTTAGGCACTATTCCAGTCTTAAGAGAAAGGCGGTACAGACGTGTCAGAATCGGAGACATCTCGGGAGCACATTCTTTAAGCACTATCGCTGGTATACCACCATGACCACAAGCTTTATTCACATCTAGACGACACAATACTCTCTTTACCTCCTTATTAGTGATGGGCATTTCAGGCATCGAAATCCCGCAGTGAGGTGAAGTAGCATTGCCAGAGTCTAGACATGAATTTTGGGCAAAAAAGAGGCAAGCAAATTCGCCTTCTCCATTGCCGTATGAGCCAAGGATCCGTCAGGTCTTACCAGCGGTGGGAGTGAGGGCCGACAGAAGTTCGTCTCGACCGCTTTAGCAAGGGACCAAAAAGCTCTGCTGCCAGATGGTTTAGCAGAGAGCTTTGCGCCAATATAATTCGGTCAAGACGAGCCTTCTTTAATGTCTTTTTGTAGGACTTGGCGGCTAAGTTAAAGGCTCTCTTCTTGGATCTTACATCCGGAGCTTTGCGGTCTCGAGCATCAACCCAGGCAAGGTAAGCCGAAATTACGCTTTTCAGCAAAGGTGCATTCGGTATTAAACCATGGGCGAGCTTTGCCACCAACGGGTACATCAGAGAATGGGATAAAATATTTCATCACTTGATGCACCACATCAGTTATAGCATCCGCACAGCTCGAGCCTGGCAGTGATATGGATGCTGATTATGTCATAGAGGGCTTAGTCTGGAGACTGAAATAGAAAAGTTGGTTTTTCAAACATATTATATTAAGATTACTTAATAAAAACCTATGAGATTCTAGAAAAAGAGGCCTTATTTATTCGATATTTCGAATTCATGTCTCAAGGATTTGGCGCCCCCATGAATCTGCCGCCCGGGGCAAGTGCCCCGGTTTGCCCCCCCCCCCCCTAGATCCGGGGCTGCAAAGAGATTAGATACAAGAAATTAGCACAAGTAAGTACCTATACCTAAATAAAAAGTGCACTCTCTATTTCTGTCACTCTTATGGGGCGAAACTTAAAGACTAAACTTTGCCCGATCTAGGACTCGAAGCCGTAGCCTCCGAATACGCAGCCGCATGTTCTAACTACAATACAACCGAGTCATTTAAGATGCATCATTACTCACTGGCAGTACCTACAAACTACATACCTGCTACATTATGAATAAAAGGGGTTTGAATATTTTATGTTACACTCACAGATTACAAATACATTCATTATTAATATATTTGACACGCTTTACTTGTGAGTAATGAGAATATTATAATCAACTAGCGACTTGCCCTCGCTTCGCTCGAGATCGTCCCTTAAGCGCGATAGAAGCCGCGGGTTCCGTTAATGTATTTTTTTAAATGTACTCATCCACAGGCGTTAGGCGCCCGTGCCTTTTGTATATTTATTTTTCTGCTATTTATTTGGCGTTTTACATTTTTTAAAACTTAAAACTGCTTATATTTCCGTTAATGTATTATACATATAAACCTTCCTCTTGAATTACTCTATCTATTAAATATATTCGCATCAAAATCCGTTGCGTAGTTTTAAAGATCTAAGCATACATAAGGACAAACAGCGAGGAGACTTTATTTTATACTACGAATATGCAGTTCGCTGGGAAGTAGATTTTAACCTACTTCTGAGTGTCGAATCGATTTTAAACTTTGTAACTAAAGTTAAATCTATTTATTTAGGTTTTTATATTAAAAACAGTTACTTAGACGAATGATAAAGCCACCAATTTCAAATACGTAATAGCAGTTGTTTAGTTCTTTGAATCTTTAATAAATATGATTAATGTATGTTTAAGTCGTATCTGTAATTTTGAAAAAAAATATCCCTTACGAAAATTATGTTATAAACTTCTTTCAATTAATACAAAACGGTTAAATAACTACTATTTATAAATTTTCTGTTATATTTGAAAAGTAATATTTAATGTTTTGGTTTCATTAGATAAAAGCTATTTCAGATCATTAAATAACCGCTTCGGCAGTATGAGCTTTGACCTATAGGAGCCGATATTTCGATAGCGTTTCCTAAAATGTTATTAGTAACCACTGAGGACTTTATGAATTTTAATCGAATAGCATGTATTAATACATCTAATAATTTAGTATTACTGAATTATGGATTTCGATATTCTTCGTCTGTTGCACGCTTTAAAATATAACGTTAATAAACTGTATTTTCGGATATTTTCTCGTTTAATTTTGATTTTTGCTCTTACATTTCAATTTGAAGAAATATATTTGACGACACGTTTTTCGCAGTTTGTAGTGAACCTACTTTTTTGTGCCGCGGTCGCAGGTTCGAGTCCCGCTGGGGACATTTATTTGTTAGACTCTGATAATTGTACTCCAGCCATGGGTGTTTATATTTTATTATATGTATGTATTTAAACTTATATGTGTAGTATATCAACTATCTGATATCCGTAACACATGCTTCTTTCGTAGCTTACCATGGAACTAGATGGCGCTGTGTATAATAATGTTCCAATATATTTATTTATTTTATATTTAAATATAAGATTTTCAAGTAGGTACATCATTTAAGGCAAGAAAATCAATTAACTGAATATTCGCACAAATATTAGGTATATGCTAGAAAATAATATTATAAGGTTGTGAGCGATGAAATAACAAAGGACAAGACAAGAGCGTCTTGTATGGACCGCTGGCATCGCTTTAATTTCTTTCACCAGGAATGAAACTAAGATTATACCAACAAGACTACTAAAGAAGAAATCTGCTCACTAAACTTTATTATGTAAATAGACCAAGGATATTTTGATTGCTAATTGTTTTTATCAGGCGTTATTTTAAAATAAATTAATTAGGTACTTAATTCTACTCAAAAAACCTACATAAAGTGATGAGATAATTCCCTTGACCATATAAAAGTGTTTCTGCTACATTTAGAGGGACTTAAAAAAAGGAAAGAAAACATTTCTTTCTTCTTATTTCTTCATTTGCGAATGTTATTTTGTGACAACAATATTTTTAATTATTAAATTAAATTTAAAGCCTAAAGCAATCCATAATAATTATTTAAAATTATAAATATAATATAATCTGTGATAGTACACCATTTTCTAGCCATCGGTAACCCTAAATACGTCCAGTGAATAGTGATTTATCAGTCGTGTAACACAAAAGCGAATGGTTCGGTTACGTTAATCTTTGAATTTATCGTGCTGTTGTGTATTGATTGCAGTAATTGAATTAGCTGGTTATATTTAGATAATTTGTACATATTGTACGAACCAACTTATATTACATTTAATTTTGAAATATTCTTAAGGAATACCCTAATATATTAAAATAACGTATGATTTTTTATTGCTTCCTAGGGGGCTTATCTTTCTTTGGAACTCTCTAGGCGTATGATGTTGTTAGCATAATATTTAGAAGTTTATTTATATGTCCAAGAAATTGTGAATTAAAAAAAACTGGGTTTATTGAAGAATTCGGTTATCTACGGGCGGTAGAGATTCATTTGTAATCTAACTTTGCTTCAATTCTAATGTATTTTATATAATATCTTAATAGTGTTTAATGTCCATCCTGTCGAGTTTATAAGTAGTAAAAATTAAATATACGTACATTCGCATTGAATTTGTAGTGTGATATTGCACGGAGATCAACTCCTATGCAATCATCTTAATAGAAACATGTTCATGTTCATGATCTTTATTCTGTGGCTTTTAGGCGTGCCATTTGGGCACAAATTTAATAGAAACATGTTTTAAGAGTCAATTTCATATTGTGCTTTTTTTAAACTTAATATAAATATATTTATTACTATATATACTATATTTATTTAATATAGTACTAGTTAGGCAATAACTTAACAGTAAATTCCTTATTTTAACGGAACGTTTAAGCGCGACTATGAAAAAGCTTGACCCCAATTTGGCTGAGTGTCCAATAACTGTAAGAATGAAGGAAAAGACAAATCGGATGTAGTTAGATTCGTTTTTGTTTGATTTCTTTTGCTTATTTAATAATAGCTCTACGTAATCTTGTTAACGTAATATTCGAATAAAAGATGGGAAAATATTTTTATCACGAATTTGTTACAATAAATTGTAATGATTATTGTGTACTGTATGGCCCTGCGATTTGTCATCGTGTTGAACTTGCTAGATATATGTTGGGATATTATTACACACAGCGCCATCTAGTTCCGTGAACTCTCTGGTTCTACGGAAGAGGCTTGTGTTACGAATACCAGATAGTTCATAAACTACACATTTAAGTTTAAATACATAATATAATAAGATAAACACCCATGAGTGAAGTACAAACATCCGAGTTTCACAAATGAATGTCCCCAGTGGGACTCGAACCCGCGACCGCTGGCGCAAGAAAGTAGGGTCACTACAAACTGCGCCAAACGTGTCGTCAAGTCGTATTTTTTGCCATTAATTCTCCTCAATACATGGTGGAATCAGGTCATAGTCCATTACGCTGGCAAAATAAGATTAGCGAGTTCATAGAAGGCTAGATTCTCTCCAACATGTAGGTTTTCATACGAAGGAAACCCTTTATCATAATCATGGCCTGCCATACCATGACCAGCCCGACCTGATGATGATAAAAACTAAATTCAGGAGTTTTACTAAATTCGTACCCTCTTTATAATTTTTAAAATGCACTCACGCACTCTCTATTACTAACTAAACGGTTCCTCTAATGCTAATAGAGCAACCATTTAGTTCTTGTTACCATTTTCATGAAGAAATTTAATATGTAATTGATTGAAATAAAATACTAGTGTAATTATATAATACACATTATATTTACTAAATAAATTCCGTCTATCTGTCAAGCATTCCTGTAAAGCTCCTTGAGCAGACTATCTTAACTAGAGTAGGCTCGTTGCCAAGTGAGAGCCTATATGGAATTTACAACTGAAAACCAGCTTTGAAATATTTAGTGTACGCACAAGCAAGAAGTTGAAATAAAATTGGTTAATTTACCAAATGATTAATTTTCAGTCTATAAATGTAACATTTATTTTGAATGATACTTATAATAAACTACTTACAACTTACTCTGGCTTTACTCAGGTATTTTTGCCCTAGTTGCCTTTTAATTTTCTAAAGCAGAATCCTAATTCTTTTTTTGAAAAAAAGGTAGCCTAAGTTATTGCATGTAACATTAGCTAACTGTCGTCTCTTCAGCTGTTTCAGAGATTAGCCGAAACAAATAAACATAAAGACCGACAAACAAAATAAATAAGTTAATAACATATGAAAGGAGTTTTACATAGACATTGTTTAAAAAATCAAGATATATCTTCACTTTATGTGAACTTGCTAAATTATGGAAGAAAATTTACTACGTCTGCCCGACGTTCTTGTGACTAACTTGAGTAGGCTGCTTGCCAAGTGGGGATGTGTAGGAGAATTAACCATTTGCTTATGAACTACTTGGGTTTATTTCAGATGTAAAGAAGTTGAAAGTGTGATTTTAAGTGCTACTCGTTATTGTTTCACTTATCTTTATTATTCTGCCATTTATAGTCATAAAACAGTTTCGAAAAAATATGACAATGTTATTTAAAAATCAGAACCTACTAAAGACGCCATAAACATGTTAATGTTCCATCGTTAAATACGTTCTTAATTATATTTCAATGATCAAGATATAAAAACATCAAATAAAAGGAAGCAATTCGCAATAATAAATAGCTTTTTGATTATGTTTACAAAGGAACGTTAGCGTCTTTGATGTTTGGTCAAACAACGAAATTAAATTGGCGTGTCCTCAAACCAATCTAAGTGTTATTATGGGCTATAAATTAATTAGGGTACGTTGCTAAGTGACGGTTCCATTGCTTATAATTAACAATCTACTAGTTGTATTTCACTGGGATCGTCTTTTATTAGAGAATTTATTGCAATTTTAACGATTTGCCGTTTATATACTGAAATTACCTATCAAGTTGCAGCTGATTTTCTATTGTTTAAAGGATATAGTTTATTTAGCAATATCGATCTCTGATCGGAAGAAAGTTGAAAGCTGTTGTACAATAGTTTGTTTAAAAATATAGACTATACATAATAATATATCATAATATTATGATATTTTAAAAAGGCAAGCGACCCTTTTTCCTTGTTCCAATTACATTCTATACAGCAAAGAAAATGCAAGAAGCTATTAACTTTTAAACAAACTAACATTCTTGAAACTCTCGACGAAGTCATGCGCTCAGTTGACCACACGACCAAATACTAGAAACTTCTCCGTTAACAGACAAAGACATGAGGATTAAACTTCGGAGAAACTCGGTTAAAGTCCAATTTACTTTGTTGTATGTATGGCTGTTCAAAAGCTTCACCTGACTTGAGGATTTCTTTTTATATAGATAAAGGGAAAAATAGTTTTAAGGGATACATAAGAATTCAGCAGCATCAGCCCTTCAATCGGATGGTTGACCACTTAATAACAACAATACTTTTTTCAAACGCATGATAGCAAGATTTTTCTCTACGATTTATAAATTGTATGTATCTACTGTATTTTTTTTCCTTATACAATAAAAACTGTCTTCCCCAGGTACTATAATATCAAAATAACATTTTCATCATATTACATTACATATTCCATTACATTTCTTGATATTTGTTCAAAAGTTAATTTACTTTGTAATGAGTACTACAATTTTTTAGAACTTATATTTTAAAATACACATAGGGTTTGTTGCAGGGTATATTAATTGACTTACTCACAGCCGTTCATTGACTCGTATCATTAGTTACGCTACGCTATATCAAAAGCTCTTCGACGATTTAATAACTATGTATGTGATAATGCAAGTAAGGAAGGATAATGAGGAGATGATTTTCCTCATAATGAGTTGTTTATGCAGGTGGTATGCCTAATGTATTTCCAACGTTAACAGAAAGCTATATATATAGTGTAGAGAAACCATATCTTCTTTTAACTTGGGATAAGATAATTAGAAAACTTAAGATGTAGAAGATACTAATTTGACATGACTATGACAGATTTCGGCCACGACGGCCAATCTCAATGAGACTAGTCATCTGCGCGGAACATTATAGTACACAAGTGTACGCGCAAACACAAGTGCACTCTCTATTCCTGTCACTCTCATATTCCTGTGGGACGACTGCTCGACACAACCAGCGAGAGTTAAGGCGTAGACCGACGGCTTTACGTGTTATCTGATGCACGGGGGTGACACACCGCCAACTTCCCAACTCCGGGCTGTTACTGAGATTACGAAACAAAGACTCAATAACTAAACTTGGCCAGACCCGGGAGTCGAACCTAGGACCTTCCGATGTGCGCCCGTACATGCTAGCCACTACACCACTGAGGCAATAGAAGATACTAATAAGTAATAGGGAAGCTAAAATATTTCAATGATATATAAAAGAAGTGCATACAAATTAATATAGCAAATAATCCGGCATTTCCGTCTTGCTTTAACAATAGATTTCACCAAAGCAGAATAGACTCGCAGAGCTTCTTAGTGCAAAATTTAATGAGCTTCATGAGACTCACAGAATGCTTGCTTATCAATTATTCTGCATTAAAGTGTGTTGTAGTATGTCATAATTTATTTTTTTAATTCATTTCTTTTATAGCCTGAAAAGTGAAGCGGGTTCAAATTCCGGTCCTCTAATATTCTCATATTATGCGAATTATTCCCACTTTCAGCCCTTTAAGGGTTGTTCAGGGATAAGACTATGATCTGTCCTTCCTAGAGTCAAACTATCTTCACACCCAAAAACTAAGTCGATCTAAATCGGTATAGTGAATTTTTAGTTAATCTATTATAAACATACACACATATATAAAAAATAAAAAATATACTTTTTTTTCTGAGAGCATAGATATAAATATAAAAAGCCATTTAAATTTTACAACTAATGAAAGCGGATTCATACCAAACATAATAATATTTTAAAAGTAAATAGCTCAATTCAAAACTAAGTTTACAAAACCAACGAGTATGTTCTAATGCACTCGAAATTATAATAGTCGACTCATTCACTAATTACACTTAGTTAACCAAGTGCTAGTTAAGTTAAAGTCGTATCAATGTTTATAGTAAACGCTAAGTTCTTCAAAGCACGTATGTGGTCAGTGTTAGACTTAGCTAAGTTTCTAAAAGCTTAATTACGATAGAAGTTAAAAGGGTTCCTTTTGGTGTTTTATATTTGAAGTTGAGGTAAAGTAAAGGGGAGTTTGAGGAAATTTTGTTCTAAATTTGCAATATATTATATAAATACACATGTAAATGTACATGGCTGTAATAGAAAAATTATTTAAAGATAACTTTAAAATGTTTTTAGGGTAGGTTTTTTTTAAATAATAAAGGAATAAAGGAATAAAAAAAAAACTTTTTTTAATGAACAAAATATCTCTTATGGGACTGGGACATGGAACCCATGAAAATAATAATTATATTTATAGTAATTAAGAGTAGTTAATTTAAGTTAAAAATACTATCATTGTCGCAAAATCGCTTCGTCGAGAGCAAAGTAATTAGTAAAATTACTAACTAAATGATTTCTTTTTAATATTTCGTAAAACTTTGCTGCTGCATCGCTTACGCTGAGATTTTAAGTATATTGCTACTAATTTCACTAATGTGTATAGTTTAAATCCCACGTCTAATGGATAAGTAACGTGTCGCTTACAGTACGAAGCCGTCACAACTGATTAAGAAATTATTATCCACGATAGATTATCTCATCCCTATAGTGTGTGCTACTTTGAGTCTTAAAATTAAGTTATTAAGATCGAACATTCTATGTATAATGTACACGAAAGTTGTCGATTTACACATACACTATTTGCTAAGTTATAATTGACATTTGTAATTGATGTTATCTTTTAGGTGAATTCTCCTAATAACATAGTGTGATGCTAATTATTTTGAACATAATATATGTTACCAAGTAATATTTAATTATTCGAAATAATGTGTAGACAAGTTGCGAAATAATAATCTTTAAAAAAATGTGAAAGAACGTTTGTGCGCTTAACGATTTTATTCAATTAACGATTTTTTAGAAGACAGTACGCCTCGGGAATGATGTGATCGCCTCCAGGCTGTTAATTTTAATTTAACCTGTAAAAAACAGATAAGGAAAAAATAATAACATTATAACAAAGAATTAAACTAGACTATGTATACAAATATGTATTTAAATATGTATTTAAATATGTTCTATGATTTATTTTTGAAATGTCTAGACAGATTTGGATTAAAATTTTACCATTAGTCAGTTAGAAAGTCATTCAATGATAACAGTAAGTGGCTAGGTCTGTAATAATATTTAGTAAAAATAAATATGTTGCTTGTTGGATCATTAACAAATCTCACCATCTAGTTCTTTTGTAAGATACAATAGTAAGGTTTTATAGACTAGACGTAATATATAATTTTAAATACATACATAATCACTACATAGTATAAAACAAAGTCGCTTTCTCTGTCCCATATCCCTATGTATGCTTAAATCTTTAAAACTACGCAACGGATTTTGATGCGGTTTTTTTAATAGATAGAGTGATGGAAGGTTTATATGCATAACTAGCGGAACCCGCGGCTTTGGCTGTGCTAAATCTAGGGAAGAGCCCGAGCGAAGCGAGAGCGAGTCGCTAGTATAAATATACATTAGAAACACGCTTATGCTCATCACACAAATGAATGTCTCCAGTGTGACTTGAACCCGCGACTGCTAGTATAGCAACTACGAAAAATAACTTCGGTTTTGTTAACTTTTCAAAACTAGCTTCTAGTTAAGAATAACTTTTGAGCAACTTTCAAGTAGTTTTGATGTCGATCCACGACGACTAGAAAAATCATAAAATTACATTTTGAATTGCAACTTCTCAAGTGTCATCGTTAAGTTAGATTGAGTTATTTTCCTAATTTTCAGCCTCCATAGACGTAACAACGAAATGCTATTAGTCTCATACTGTTTGTAATTCGGCGAAATTATACGTCGAAAACTTTATACTTTGCTGTTTTGTCAAGCGTGCCATATTTATTCGGCTTTTACAGTAATTTATAAGAGAAAACTCACTTTTTCTTCTTTAATTACATAAAAACTAAAATGAAAAACGCTTCAAAATAATTAAATATCATGACCATTATAACTGAACGACAAATCTTTGAATAAATCCTTCAAATACTAGTTACTACTCAATCAATCGATTATTTAATTTCTTATTCATATAGATTACAGTGCTTTTATATATGTTTCAACATATACATATGTATACATACACAACATATACAACATATACATAATGAATATTTTTGATCGAAACTAATTTATTCAAAGTTTTCAGCAAGTCTCGGGCTGTAAGTAATTAAAATATTGGCGAAATGCCCGTCCAAAACAAAATATAGCACTAACACGCGACATGCGAACCGCAATATAAATTCTACTGCACTCCTGCATTTTCTTTTAACCGCTTATTTACGGCTGACAACGTAAATTGAAGTGTAAATAGCGTACCTTTGTAACCACGGACTGTGCAATTGTTAAAGAATCAATTAATTTTTATTTTAAGTTATAACAAAACTTAGCTTAAGTTTTCTAAGCTTTTATATAATTATTGTTCACTAGTAATTCAACCTCGCTTCGCTCAGATGAATCCCTACTTGCGTATACAATATACATCACAAAGATATACAATATATACGTTTATTAGACATGAGATATTGTCTCCAAGTTAACTTCGTTCGTAAATTATTCTATATTCGGGTCACCAACCCGTATAATATGCTAACATCGTACCTCACCAAAATCTGACCAGTAGTTATCTAATTATGTCTGTGACCAGACAGATAGACGAAATTCTAAAAATTATAATGTTTAGTATATGTACAGACATATTTTCGTACATTATAATATTTATTTATATATTATGTATTTAATTACTGAAGTAATCCGATCTTAAAACCTCTTTAACCTCGTGCCTACATCTGTACTACCCAAAGTACATAAGAATTAAAAAAATCTACCGCTTTATCTTTGAACGAAAATACTTGTTTTACTTAACTGTGATATCTATCGGATATTTAGGTATATGAAAACTAATTGAAGTGACACTTTACATCTGGTAATTTATATCAAAATGGCATCGAAAGGAGGACCAGCAGCCATGAGCTCACACATAAGTAAGTCAATCCATTAAAGTTTTACCGAATTCTTAATTATTTATAGATTTTTAATTATTAGTAAGTAATTAATACTTCGGAACGTAGATATACAGTGTTATTTTTGTATAAAAGTAAATAATGTTCGAGTAAACATGAACTATTTTTTTATGTCCTATGCAAAGAACAAATGTAGGTAATTAAAGTTTTGATACTTTTACTTTTACTGTACTTTGTGTAGTACATTGACAGATAATTTTAATTATTTTTATTTTTATCAGGTTTATCAGATAATGGTATTTGGGAGACTGATTTAGACTTTTCAGGGGATAAACTGCGAGGAAGATCCAGAGTTTCTGCCTCCAGAATTGACTCAAAGAGCGAGTTACCACGACGCTAGTGTGTCCAGCTGCTCAGATACTGATAATTACGCTGTGATTCCTTCACCAGCTTCTCCAGCGCTGTCTGACAGTTCTTTATCGCGATCTCGCTCAAGAGGACGTGGAAGAACAAGATGTGAATGTGGACGCGGACTTGGTCGCGGATGTGGATCAAATCTAAGCGAGGAAAATCATCTGATTTCGTCATCATCGTCTCTATCTAACCGACAGATTACGACCAGGAATCGGCAAACAAATGATGGCATATAAGATACATGGACAAAATACACCTTAGAACCCGAAATTAACGATATGAGGCAACCGGCTTATATACATACATAACGAAACTCAAAATTGGGAGTGGTATAAATTTTACGATCAATATATTGCCGATAGCATTTTGACACTTATGGTCTGTTCGAATGGAACACATATTTTAGAGACAGGCAGATGAATAGTAATAATAATAGAATGGTCTAAATTTGAAAGAAATAAAAATATACATAGGAATTACTATGATAATGTCAGCATTACAGTACCCTTTTGCCATTGATATCATGTACTGGTTTTTTATTATCATTATAGCTATGGCTATGATAAGAAACAGCATGAGATTTCGCGTAAAGTGTGTTTATGTTAGTACATGATTTTAATTTCTAGTTTTGATCGCTACTTATGTTCGAAATTTAAGACTGATAAGTAAATAATGTTGATTATTGCTTACTTATGGCTTACTATTTTTGAATAATATGTTTAATGATGATTGTATATAATGTTTTTTTTAAAAACCACAATATAATTGATTGTTACTTTTTTTTAGATCAAAATCCAATTCTTATAACGACTTATAATCCTAAACTTTTTCTATTTCCTACACAAATGACATACTAATATCGTCACTTTGTCCTTTATAAAGGACATAGTGAAAAACCATTTTCCAAGAGATGAGATTTTTTTCACTATTTTTAGGATACATTTTATATGGTTAAGAATGCAATACTAAAGTTTCAGCAACATACTAAACAAAAAGTATCTCTGATAGGCAGGAGGTTAAATTCTCCTAATTACAAATTACTAAAAAATATTCTTACATTAAATTGTAAAGAAGCCCAACTAATGTTTTCATTTTGTATGATCTTCACGTCTGCTTAAATGTAACATAACACTCGGATTCGTTTAGCCGGCTTAACCACTCATTACACAATAAAACAAACTAGGCTTAAGCCGAGTTTCATCCGACTAATTCTCTCTATTGGTATTCAGTTGTACGCGGTCAGTTCAAGAACTTGGCTAGTTTGTTGAGGTAAAAACTAAGAGTTAGTTAGTTATTGACTATTTTTGTAGATTTACTAAGATATGGATGAAGGAGACCTTCAATTTAAGCAATGAGAATAATGGAACTGTTCATACTGCTTATAGTACAATTGAAATTATTATAAAGTTCTATGCCACCCATAGTTTAGAAGCTCTTCCCTATATAACGGTTTCTTAAGAAATTACGAAATATATATTGCAAAATATTATTTTCGAATTTAAATATATCGAAATAACTATGAGCCCAGGCTTTCTTTTAATATGAAGATCAATTTACCATGTTGGTCACACATTTCTTTCAAAAACTTGTTAGGCTCTTTTAAAAATGTAATATCCTCACGAAGTTTTCCTTCAAGATAAGTAGTACGATGTTAGCAATGATTTGTACTTGAAAATATTAAAGGTACGACCAGGATTTGAAACCGCTTCACTCGGTTTCCCAAGCGGATGTGCTAGCTGGTCTGACACAGTCTTAAAATTTATATATTAGTACGACTTAATTACTTTATGTTAATTATTCGTGATGTACCCAATTTTAAAGATTATTTAAATCAGGTGGTTTAAAGTAAAACTAGTAAAGTATCTGCAAAAATTCGAACTAACGTCCTTCTAGGTTTAACGTAGAAGGTGAAGAATACTTTACGACCTATATTCATATCTACCAAATAATAAGACAAAATTTAAATCGGTCATGCCGTTTCGGGGAAGTGCGACCACAAACACCGTGACATGAGATATTTATATTATATTAAAAGATATACCTACCTAAACACTACATTGTTAACAGAATATGTACGAGTATTATGATACGAATATACACGAACGATACAAAGAGGATTTTTCTTTAGCTTTATTTCTTTTCAACCCCAAGCATAATTGTTAGCGTTAGCTCTGTATAGAGCAATTTACCAAATGGATACTTTATTTCAGATAATTCCAATTGCAATCTTTTTTGAATATTAAACTTATTTAGCTTCATAAAATACTGCGTTTTATAATCTTATTAGATTCATCGTTTATGTTGTTTTCAATTGTGTTTGTTCAAAAATAGCAAGAGCTTTAAAATATTATTCTAGTTAGCTGTAATTTTGTTTTTCTATATAAAAACCTTTTTTTATCGCATTCATTTCTAGGTTAATATTATACCTTCTTTATACAATTAAAATTAACATAGACTACTTTTATTCGAACGATGAAATATAATTTTTTTCTCGTGATTTAAATTTGCCGATTATTGAGAACAATTTTTAGAATGATTTTTATGAATTAAAATTGAATTACACATAAATAAATATGTTGGGACATTATTACACACAGCGCTATCTAGTTCCGTGGTAAGCTACGAAAGAAGCTTGTGTTACGGATGCCAGATAGTTGATATACTACATATTATATACTTTACGATATACTGTACATATATTTTAAATACATACATATTATAAATATAAACAGGCATGACTGGAGTACAAACATCCGAGTTTAACAAATGAATGCCCCCAGCGGAACTTGAACCCGCGACCGCTGGCTCATGAAGGTAGGGTCACTACCAAACTGCGCCAAATGGATCGTCGAATTTTGATTCTATTTATTTAAAAAAACCACTGAAAGTATGAAATTTCGTCAAATTCACATGATACCTAAGCCCTATCTTTACGATTCATAACATTAGTATTGAAAATGGGTAATTTAATTTTAGGATATTTTCGTTTCACAACTTATTACCTTCACTTCGACTCACTAAATTCTTGTCGAACAAGCAGAATTCTGCAAAGTTTGGTGCAAATTGTTAAATTTCACTGTAGCGTTATGCAATTCTCTATCTTATCTCGTCCTTTGTTCGTATATTAAGGAATTGACGTTTGAAATGGAACTGCATACGATGTTTAACACAAAATATATATACTACAAAATAGAAAATTAATGGCAAGTGCTAACCTTATATAAAAACATACTCGTATTTTATTCACGTATAATAAATAAATAAATAAACATGTTGGGACATTTACACACATCACTATCCAGTTCCACGGTAAGGTTACTATACTAGATGGTTGATATACTACACATATATAAGTTTAAATACATACATATTATAAATATAAACTCGAACCCGCGACCGCTTGCGCAGCAAGTAGGGTCACTACAAACTGCGCCACGCGAGAAAAAATAACTACCCCTTAAAAAAATATTTTTTGCAATTCAGTTTTTGAACAAACTCGTAGTTGTTGTGTCATTTTTTTGTTAGGACATTGTTACAACAGCTCCATCTAGTCCCGAGGTAAGCTACTAAGCTTGTGTTACGAATACCAGATAGTAGGTATTCTGCATATTATATAACTTTAAATAAATACATATTATTATAAATATATACACCCGTGACTGGAGTACAAACATCCGAATTTAACAAATGAATGCCTCCAGAGGGACTCGAACCCGCGACCGCTGGCGTAAGAAAGTAGGGTCACTACAAACTGCTTTTATTTTCGCTTGTTATTACATTATAATTATTTTATACTGTCTCAATTTCTATTGTACCTTGCTAGACGTTCGTAAACGATCTTTACGATAAACCCCTGTTCAATCGATCGCTATCGAATTTAGCACACTTGGGTATATTTTGATATAAGGAATACTATCGCGAAGGATGCATATTATTATTTAGTTATTATATATATGTACATATTATTATTAGTTTTTATGAATATTCAATAACTATTTCCAAACCTTGAAAGCTAATAAAATCAGAGTTTTCCCGTAGCTGTGAATATGTGGAAAACTTTACATATAAGTGATTAAAATAATTTTACAGCTGATGTTTGAGTCCATTTATGCAACGTTTAATTCATTCAGGAAATTGGTAAACCAAATGGTAGGTACTATTAGATAATAATTTATGCAAAAAGTACGTATATAAGGAGAAATCTTTGACTATGTGTATATCAACATATTGAGGCAGTGGTAGCCCAGCGGTAACGCGCTCGCTTGGATAACCGAGTGATGCGGGTTCAAATCAGCGTCTCGCACCTCAGAGATCTTCATGTGCGAATTATTTCTATCATGATCACCACTTGTCTTACGGTGAAGGAAAACATCGTGAGGAAACCTGCATGTCTGAGGAAACCTAGCAAGTTTTTCGAGAGACATGTGAAGTCCGCCAACACGCACTAGGCCAGCGCAGTGGCCTATGGCCTGATCCCCTCGTACTGAGGTAGGCCCGTGCCCAGCAGTGGGACGTTAAAAAAGGCTGAAAATGATGATATCAATATATTCACGCTTCACTTTTTGTTAAACAAATAAAATCTAAATTATTAAAAACTTTTTTTTTACTTATTCGTATCTCTATTAGAATGCAAATTTTACTACTATATAAATGTATACTCGTAGGTATAAATAAGTACTGTTGTTATTAATTTCATATGTATATTGATTTATTATTTACCAAAAACAAAAAAATCATCTAAGACACTCGTACTACGTGAACTTGTATTAATAAATATATTTAAAAAAGTAATATTCTAAAAGCGCGTCGTTATTATGCACTTGGAGCACTTTTCAACGATTTTATATGTACACATTTCTTTATAAAATATTCCATTACATCTTAGAAAATATTAAACATAAGAATGTAAGTTATGCGAAAACGCACTAAATATTATATGAATAACGTAATTTACTTATTTTTGGTTTAATATTTTATTGTCATCTGTTTCATATACAAGTAAATGGAGCGTAATCAAAAAATCTATGAATAGAATAAAATTGATTGTTTTTAATTTTTTTATTTCAAATTAACTAACTATCAAATCAATGCATGAAAGTATTTAATATGGTGCTTAAATTAAAAAAACAATTTTTAAAATACTTGTCTGTGTCTGTCTGATTGTTTCTGAAATGGCTGAACCGATTTTGACGGGACTTAGGCAACTTTATTTCGCTCGCTCTTAATCTGAGGAGGAACCCAAGCGAAGCGAGGTTGAGTATAAACTAAAATCTGCTTGCTGGTAACATAAAAATCGTTATTATCTGTACAGAAACCGAATCTATAGTATTTAAAATTTTTGTCTGTCTGTCTATCACGATTTTGATGAAATTTGCTGTGCGGTACATAAAATTAAAAGTTTGATTTTCTATCTTTAAAACTCGGGCGGAGCCGCGGGAAATGCTAGTATATTATAAGATTTAATTAAGGTTTCACATGGATATTCTACAACTTAAAGCTTAACATTTCTAAATAATACAATATCCTAAATATATGTAATTTTAATTATAAATGTAAATTTACTTGTTTTATGACACACAATATCATGTAAATTATAGCAGAACACGTTGAACTAATTTGTGCCATAAATTTGTAGATACTTGTCTGTACGTTTACTTAGTTTGGCTTAAAAGAGATATATGACGTGCTAGAACCTATATCTGGTCTTAGGGAAACATTTAATTAAATTGTAATAGCTTTGTGATATAACCGTGAAATTTGCTATTTTAACAGTAGATTTACGCATTTACACTTTCAAAATTGAAGTTAATCATATGTTATAATAACAAGTAGGTCATATCAATTTGGAGCATGTTTTATATTTTATTAGACGATGAGTAGTAGCGCTGTGTTAGTGTGGTCGTTTGGGAAACTAACTAAAGCAGGTTCAAATCCGTAGTCTCACATTTTAAAAACCCTTAAATATAACCTTTTTATTTATAAATCAAATGTGAATTGTATAATATTAATAAAGTTTTGTGGTAATGAGCCTAAGAATGTACACTTTGTGTAGGTCCTTCAGAACCGGACCACATACCATCGCTATTTAACCAAAAAGGTTCGAATATTCTAGCTAAATAGACGTTTAAGAATAGACATGTGAAGTCCGCCAACACGCACTAGGCCAGTGCGGTGGACTATGGCCTGATCCCCTCGTACTGAGGGAGGCCCGTGCCCAGCAGTGGGACGTTAAGTCTAGTTTTAAAGTACTTGCACGCTACTTTAAAACTAAAGACAGTAACCATTAACTACTATTACATTACTAATAAATTACTAAAAATAAATTAAACAAAGCCTATATACTCGTACTACTAGTAAATTTAAAGCTTTACACTACATATATACGTACAAAAGACCACTATACCACCTCGAAATATATCTGTATTTTTTGTTACGTCCATCAAATTTTTCACTCAGGGATTGAGGCCTGAGCGAAATAAGTCGACCTGGGACATTGTGAAATTCATGATACTACAAAATCGCACTCGCAATATTGTGTTTGAAGTGGCCATGTTTCAAAATATTTACTGATTTTCTCCATTGGTTTACTTTAAAGATTTAGGAATTATATGACGTATTCTTTCTATTATTATTTGTGATTATGTTAATTATGGTTTTATATAAACCTACATTATTTGGTATTTACACATATTAGCAACTAGCAAAATCAACGACTTTATAATTTTCTAATAAAATAAAAAGTAACCTACGTAACTCCTTATAACATAAGCTCTCCACGAGTAAAAGTCCCGTCAAAATTTATGCAGCTGTTTTAGAGATAATTCGGAATAAACAGACAGACAAAATAGTTTTTTGATGTAAGTACCGTATATACTTTCATATGTATATGTATATTATGTTTTAAATATTGTTTATTTAACCCTTCAATTTTCCAATACGAAAGCGAATGAAATAAAACAGCGTTTAACTAGACTTCGCGTCAAGAAAAAATGTATGTGAAAATATATTTCGTGTAAAAACGCTTTCTGAAGTCGCCACCTACCCGATGACATGGCAATATAAATCGTGTAAGCGTCAGGGCAAATCAAAATGGATGTGTAAAATAAAATATATAACGAGATCTCCCGTGACAGGCATGCAGGAAAGCTTTATTCAAATTCATCGACATACTAAAAAGGAGCTTTTTAGTTTTAGTTACATACTGGCTCTTGCACGTGGTATCGCATGAATTTCATTAACATTTAAAATCATTTTGTTCTCACACGAAACCTCCATCGTTCAGTGGGAGTCAATTAACTGAGCTAAATCAGTCTTCTTTGGTCTTCTTTTGTCACCTGTTCCTTAGATTCTTTTTCAGGAAAAGTAAGAGAGAGAAGGGGTATTGATTTAGGCGATCTTATTTATGCATAAAATATACCATGAACAAGAATGTTTGTGTACTAAAGGATATTATTCGATTAACGATTTTTTAGAAGACAGTACACATTGGGAATGATGTGACCACCGCCTGGCTATTTCTGAATAGAATGATTGTTAAGTTAATTTAATTTGAAAAAAATAATAGATTAAGACAAAAAAATAACATTAGTCCCGCTGAGTTTCTTTCGCCAGTTCTCCTCAGGTCAGAGGCTTCTTCTTTCCAAACTGGTGGTAGACTCATGACTTTCAGTAAAAAATTGTAATAATTTTATGCTGAACAAAGTATTTTGATTTTGATATCCCTTGAAGTCTAAATGTTATTACCAGAAGATTAGATAATATTATTTCAACATACAGAACACTTATTTATAACAATCTATTTTTATAATTTTATTAAAAACCATAAAAATCGGTTACAAATACAATGAAAAATCAGAAGTAACATAAAAGTATTATCGTCATGCGTTCTTTGAATTATCTTTATTGTATCAATACATGCCTTTTCGTCGTAAATCCGTTTTGATATAGATGCTTATCGTGCATAATCCCGGCTGGGTCAATTTTTATAGAAGGTAAGTAAAGATACAATCGATTTCTGATGAAAACATACTTAAGCTGAAAGGTTTTAGGGTCCCATAGTAATTGGAAATCGTATATTATTTTATGTGTGGGTAATATTATTAAAATAAGGTAATTCTTGCTGAATGTATTTTTTACTTGACTTTCTCGTTGGTCTTGTAATAACCGCGTATTAAAGGTTCATAATCCTGACTGGAACTATTCAATTTAAAAACTATTTACAGCCACAGTAATCGTCTGGAGTTGAAAAAATGCCTCGGAAATCGCCCAATCACACCGACTGCTAAAGACGTTTAGTCCCGATTGACTTGAGGTTTAAGAACGCATAGGACAGTATTTTTAAAGTATGGGTAACTAAAAAACCACTATAATATGTATAATATATTAGAAAGTTACTTAGTGTCTATAATTATTATCAATTGTGAAATTATTTTTTATGAAACAAAGCGGCAAATTATCATTTACCATCGATTATAATATCATGTCAATTATTTGTCTTTATAAACTTGTTATTCATAATATGAAGCGTACTTCATCTCATGAAGCGTTTCTTGATATGTAAAGTAATTAAAATAATCTTAAGTACTGTACACTTTTGCTTGACGAATACGGCTAGCTATTAAAAAAAATAAAAATATAAGATTTTTTGTAGTATTTTGAGTTCAGTCGAACGACTTTCTTCCTTTGATAGCTGAGTGGATTTTTAGGGGGTCCCCCTAGTTGTCATTTATTTCGGTAGCCCAGTCGAGGCGTTGTGGTTCAGTGCGTAGGTGATCTTGTGATGGCTCATTAAAACGGGCAAGGTTCTATTGGGTTTCAAAGAGCAATTTCTATTTGTTTTTTTGGGAAGTATTGGCTTATCCAGTCAGTGAAACTTCATATTATACCAACCTTTATGTACGAAGGTATTAATGCATTTTGTAAGGTAAATAAAATTTAAGTGTCTGTAACATTATCAAAACAGATTTTTGTTAAACGCAATATGTAAATATATACGGTACTCACACAAAAATACGTTTTTTACGTTTTTTAACATTTTTATGTCTCTGTTTCCGCAAAAAATCTCTAAAATTGTTTGATATTTTTATATTAAAATTTCAGGAAATTTTCACTGGCAGATTGATTGATATTTTTATAAATATGATTACAAATTTTAACTAAGTATAATAATTTTTTTACACGAACAAGTATAGGTACATGTTATATAATAATATACATAATACATATCTATTATTTATAGTGATATACAGAACTTCATTATGTAGAGAATATTTATATACTATCGGAAACATATAAAGTCATTCAGTTGATATTTGATAGGATGATAGATTTATGACATAAATCATGGGAACGGGATAAAAATCAGGATATATTGCATCGGACCTCGGCTATGTTCTTGAGAATAATGTTTATTAGACATAAAAATCTTATGACATTGCTCGTAGTAACTATATAAGCTTCGGGGATTTAAAAAAATATAAAAATAAATAGGTATATTGTTAGTCTTGTATTTTAGCATTCTAATAAAATTTATTTCTAATTATTTGTTACATAAAACGTAACGTATACGCTTAAAACTGTCATTTTCATTTTCTTTTTTAGATTAAACACATTGATTTAAGCTAAATTTTAATTTCAAATGGTGAGTGTAACATGCTGATTTCGTTTTCAGTAAAATGTATTAAAAATTTTTTTTTAAAAAATCTTATAAAACACTAATTCTCTCTTAATGGTCTAAGATCCCACTGCATGATTCTGCAGGTACGCGTTTTTTTGATTAAATTAATTTTAAATGAATGTTGAGGAAGCATTCAATGGATTAGCGACAGGTTGCCAGTAAAAATTTGGCCGCAATTACCTGTAATTAATTCATGTATAATTCATTTTCTGGTGTAAATTGCAGTCATATGTTTTTTTAATCAATTTTACGTAATTTTAAAGGAAATGATGTAAAGAATAGAAAAAAAAATAGTTGCCAGCTCCCAGTCAGCCGCAACGTTAGGGTTGCCAGGTGTAAACAGGTATATTATTGTTAGTTATTTACAATCATTTGTTTTTTTAAAAATAAATATTACAAAATTAAGTTTTATATTACCTGTTCACGATAATGTATGGTTGCCAGTTAAAAAATGGCCGCAACCAGAGGTTTCCATGCTTTCTTTTAATCAACGATTATTCCTCCAGGTAAGTGTGAGTGCAAAAGAATGGATTGTTACGTGATGTAAACAAGAGTACAATGTAGTGTAGATGTAAATCTAGTATTTTTCTTTCATAAAAATAATTTCGCGTGACAAAAGAACAATTTTTATTGAAAAAGTGGTCTACGAAATCTTTGAAGCACTTCGATGATGCTTAATTTGTTCATTCAATGTTCATGTATTAGGTACATTTTCGTTTTTTTTAATGAAGAACTAGTTAATTTCTTTTTATAATAAAATCTTATCAATAATATCGTACTTAAATCGTAATAATTAAATCAAAATAATAAATATTAGTAAATCAGCGTAATGGAATATAAAATAAATATTGAAAAAATAAAAAACAATTTTTTTATTATTATAAATGAAACTATCTTTTCGGATTTTGTC
The DNA here is from genome assembly GCA_905231865.2 of Boloria selene. Lineage (NCBI taxonomy): Eukaryota > Metazoa > Arthropoda > Insecta > Lepidoptera > Nymphalidae > Boloria > Boloria selene. The sequence continues at coordinate 4,333,888 of HG993145.1, forward strand.
GCGGATTTATTATGATTTTTGGTTCAAAACAAAAATCATCATAAATCCGCGACAAAATCCGAAAAGATAGTTTCATTTATAATGTCAAACATTCGCGTAAACCTAAGAAAACAATTTTTTTATACAAATTATGTACCTACTACATAATTTACTTATTCTAAATCTTACAATTGTACAAATATTAACAATATAATATTATATTTAACATTGTTTTGCCCAATAGTTTTCATTTTATGAACATTTTTGTTTGTTTACGTGGATGATGTAATTTTAGTATGTGTACTTTTATATGAGTTTTCATTTTCGTTGTTTATATATTATTATTATTCCGTTCCCGTTTCTTGGGATTTATATTGTTAAAGGCACGCGGCACGATTTGTAGATACTATGTATTTAATATATGACAATTAAAAGCAACAAAATGTTATAGTTTACTTGATGTAATCTAGAAAAATCCTACTGTAGTTTACAGAACAACTTATTACAGACACTGAAATTTTTTTTTTTTTTTTTTTTTTTTTTTTTCTGTGTTTATATCTGCAATCAGTCCCTGGACTATAAGCGGATAGGTGGTGCGATAGTTGGCGTGATGAGTGTGACCTCCAACGAGGGCACTTCTCTTGTTATGAGGGTGCTACACCCTCTCGTGCAGTTGTAAAACATCATGCCTCTTTAGGCGTCTAGGATGTTTTTGACTTTTAAGTTGGGCTGCCAATTGATTGGGGTGTAGGGCAAGCCGTTGTTGGTAGATTTGTGAAGCTGCTCTAATTTCTTCCTTCACTGTGGTCATTTTTAGGTTGGCATGGATTTCATTGTTAGTAACAAACCAAGGTACATTGGAAATGGTGCGCAAAATGATATTTTGTAATCTTTGTATGATGGCAATATTAGAGTTACTGGCGCTTCCCCAGAGCTGTATCCCATACATCCACACTGGTTTCAAGAGCATTTTGTAGATAAGGAGTTTATTGTCGATTGACAATTTGCTGTTTCGACGTAGCAGCCAGAGCATAGTTTTATATTTTATATTTACCTCATCTCTTTTAGATTTAACATGATATTTCCAGGTTAGTCTACGGTCTAGGTGGAGTCCAAGATATTTAACTCTGTCACAGTGGGGTAATATGTTATCTCCAAGACGTACTGGGGGGCATACTCCTTTTTTCAATGTAAATGTTACGTGGATTGATTTGGATGCACTTGCTTTAATTTTCCATTTATTCAACCACTTATTTATTTCGTTTAGCCCGTTTTGTAGCGTATGGGAAGCAATGGCCGGATTTTTGTTCCTTGCTAATAGGGCTGTATCATCGGCGAAAGTGGCTGTGGTGACTCCCTCTACCACTGGCAGATCTGCTGTGAAGATTGTATACAACACTGGACCTAAAACTGACCCCTGCGGGACACCTGCTTTAGCATCATGGAAGTCTGATGTTTCTCCTGATTCCTGAACTTGGAAAATCCTGTCCGATAGATAAGATTTCATCAACATGTGGTAACTATGTGGTAGATATTTTTTGATCTTAAAAAGAAGGCCTTCGTGCCATACTTTGTCAAAGGCTTGCTGTATGTCGAGGAATGCCGAAGAACAATACTCCTTATTTTCTAGGGATTCTCTTATTGTATAGGTTACTCGATGGACTTGTTCGATTGTTGTGTGGGATTGCCGGAACCCAAATTGATGATCAGGTAGTATTTTGTGCTCAGTTAGGATAGGCAATATTCTATGTAATATAATTTTTTCGAAGACCTTGGAGAGAATTGGTAAGAGACTGATCGGTCGATAAGATTCGACTTCGTTTGGTGGTTTACCTGCCTTGTGGATCATTATTATTTTTGAGACTTTCCATAGGGCAGGGAAGTATTGCACTCTCAGAATTCCGTTACAGAGGATGGTCAAGTAAACTACTGCTTTTTTCGGCAATTGTTTTAGTATTTCCTTAGTTACTAGGTCGTATCCTGGGGCTTTTCGGTCTTTTAGGCCATTGATCGTTCGCCACACTTCAGTTACTTTTATTGGGTGTGGTGGTAACGCCATCTGATACGGTTGATCTAAAAGTTCTCTTACATCTCTTTGCGCCTCAAAATCGACTGTTTCGTTAGGTAAGAAAACAGCAGCAAGATGGTTGGCGAACACGTTAGCTTTTTCTTGAGCGGTTTTAGCCCAGCTGTTATTGCTATTTCTTATAGGTGGTTTTGCTACCTGGGGTTTGTTACATGACTTAATGAATTTCCACAATGAATAATTACTTGATGTTGAGGGCGTAAGAGACTCTAGTTTGGCTTCTAGTGTGGCATCATGCCATTCTCTGAGGAAAATTCTTAGATCTTGTATGGCTTTATTAAATGCGCGTTTATCTGCCGAATTTCTGCTAAGTTGCCAAACACGTCGTAGTCGCCGTTTTTCGAGGATTCGGTTTTTAATTTCTAGCGGCCAATTTGAGGTAATACTGCGTTTTTGTGTTTGTAGTGGCGTAGTTTTCCAGCAAGCCTCTTGTATGAGCATGGTAATATTTTTAGTTGCCTCTTCAATATCTTCAGGACACACAAGAGCTATTTTTAAGTTTATATTATCCTCTAGATATTCACGAAATGACTCCCAATCGGTGTGATTGTTACATAATGTAAGTGGTCTCTCAACTTCAATCACCATAGTGCTCACAGTAAGTAGTACAGGTGTGTGGTCTGAGGAACCATCTAGGCAGGATTCAGCTCGGAAATAAGAACTACATAAGCCCTTAGTAATGAAAAAGTCCAAGAGGTCAGGGATCTTGTTCGGATCTGTGGGCCAGTATGTGGGTTCACCTGTCGATATTGTGCGCAGGTCCAATGTTGTCACGCTAGCTTGCAACTGTCTGCCTCTAGTTGAGGTTAACCTGGAGCCCCAAAATGTGTGTTTAGCATTCCAGTCGCCGCCAGATATGAATCGGCCCCCCAAGGTGTTAAAGTAATTACTAAACATATTCTCAGATATAGTGTGTTTGGGCGGGCAGTACACAGCCGAAACGTTGCAGTAACCACAACCATCCCTAACCGCTATCGTAGTAGCTTGGATATACGCGGTCTTAAATTCTGGTAAGATGTCGTGTTTGATGTTGTCTCGGACTATTATTGCTGTGCCGGCATGTCCTGTTCCGTCTGGATGGTTTGTCGTGTATGTTTTATATCCTCTAAACTTAACATTTGATGAGGTGGTGCAGTGTGCCTCCGAGATGAGCATAACATCGAGTTTATGTTCATTTAATAGGAAGTTTACGTCATCTTTGTTTGGAGCTAGACCATTCGGGTTCCATGTGGCCATACGTAATGCTCCTATTTGTTAAGGTTATTGAGCAGTGATGTTATGAGTTGCATTAATGTACTCATGTGTTGTAGGATTAGCTCAAACTTCTCATTTTGTTTTATGAGTAGTTTTTCTAGTGCGCTGTTCTCTTGAGACTCTGCAAGGGTGACTTCTTTTGTAGGGGCTTCTTTTATAGTTGGCCATGGTCTGCTAGATGTTGTGGCTTTTGGGTTATTTCCAACTGTACCATTGTTAGCATTTGATGTTAACTGTAGTTTGTCAGTTCCAAGGATAGGAAAATCTGAATGTTTTGGTGGAGGTATGGTATTTCTATTTGAAGGCCTTGATGTTGCTGTTTTTCTGGCTAGGATTTCCCTATACACTTCACATCCTTTGTAGTTAGCGGGATGGGGTCCATGACATAGCGCACATGTAGCAGGAGTGTTTCGGTCATGTTTGGTGCACTCCGAGGTTTTATGAGAGTCTCCACATTTAACGCATCGGTACGGTCTCATACAGTAATTTTTTGAGTGGCCATACTGTTGACAACGTTGACACTGGACTATTGACTTTCTCTTTTTTGGTTCTTCTATAGTGACTAATTGGTGATATACATATTTAAGTTCCTTCACTGCTCTGTTGTTGGGACTAGGTAGAAGGTTGACAAAAAAGGTTGATGTTGGTCGCTTATCAGGTCCATATTTTGCATTAATTATTTCTCCTATTACAGAGTTCCCAGTACTTTCAATATCTTCCTTTATAGCGCTTATAGGAGTTGAATAGTGCAGATTTCTAATGACTATTCTATAATTTCGTTGGTCTTTTCTATTGAATGTATGTCCTATAAGTCCTTTTTCACGAACAAGTGTGATTAATTTTTTGTAAACATCTACATCTGTGCAACTAATTCGCATTTGGTTCCGATTAACTATTTTAAAAGTAAACAGATCCCTATTGACTACAGTTTCTAACAGGCCAGTTAGTTTGCTGACATCCTCCACACCATACAGGACTATTGGCGGAGGCTTGCTCTGTTTTATTGGTATAGTCTCTTCATCCTTTTCAGGGCGGTCGACAGGTAGATCACTGTATCTATTGGAAGTTTTGATTCCTTCAGGAGATGGAGTTGTAGAGATTTTCTTCCTTTTACGGTTATTTCCTGATGGTACTCTTTGCCATTCTGGAGGGTGAGGACTGGTTTCATTAGGGCGTTTTTCTTTCAATATATTCTTCTCCACTACGGTAGGTGTTTGAATAATGGAAGTAGGAGGTTTGGGTATGGTTCCGACAGAGGAACTCCTCGGCCTACTTATAAACAGGCTAGGATGAAACACCTGTTGAATCATCTTGTTTCCAGTAGCATTTGCTGGTGTAGAAGCCTGGTTACCCGCTTCTACGCAGCCTTCGGTAGCCAATTTCACACCCTCTGGCCCGGATACCAGAGGGCGCCGGGGGTTAGCCGGATCGCATGACAAATTACTCTCGTTATCTAGACTTTCCATAATTAAAAAGAGGTTGGGATAAGAAAATGAGACTTTCCCAAGGTCTCATTCTACACTTTTAGAGGGTATTTGGTTCCTCTAGGCCCGTAGTGGCCTTAGACAGGTTAGTTTACCGCCGCCCGTTGCTCGGCGTTGTTGCTCTTTTGGCGCCACCCGGGGGGGACGTGTAGGGTAGCAAAGGGCAATCTTCCTACGGACGCGAACAACTTACCCCCCCGACACTGAAATGTAAAAAATAAAATAAGTAAACTACGTTTCCAAAACCGACTTTCAAAACTAAAAAGTTTAAAATAAATTAATAAAGATTAAATTTCATACACATCTTATGCAAACCTAATACCTTTAATATTAATAAATTACTATTATTTGTATGTGCTACCTATTGATAGATTTGAAGTCGGTGCCAAACCCTAAACAAAATAAAACTTAATATTATAAACAGCTTACTTGCTGTAATGAAATACCTAAACTAAAGATCAACCTACATAAATAAAGAACAATGTTCAATGTTCTAGTTCAGTACAGAAAATTAAGGAAAAATATTAAATATTTGAACAATTGTAAGATTTAAAATGAGTAAATTATGTAGTAGGTACATAATTTGTAAAAAAAATTTTTTTTAGTTTTTAAATATTTATTTTATGTTCCATTACGCTGATTGACTAATATTTATTATTTTGATTTAATTATTACGATTTAAGTACGATATGATTAATAAGATTTTATTATAAAAAGAAAGTAACTAGTTCTTCATTAAAAAAAAACGAAAATGTACCTAATACATGAACATTGAATGAACAAATAAAGCATCATCGAAGTGCTTCAAAGATTTCGTAGACCACTCTTTCAATAAAAATTGTTCTTTTGTCACGCGAAATTATTTTCATGAAAGAAAAATACTAGATTTACATCTACACTACATTGTACTCTTGTTTACATCACGTAACAATCCATTCTTTTGCACTCACACTTACCTGGAGGAATAATCGTTGATTAAAAGAAAGCATGGAAACCTCTGGTTGCGGCCATTTTTTAACTGGCAACCATGCATTATCGTGAACAGGTAATATAAAACTTAATTTTGTAATATTTATTTTTAAAAAAACAAATGATTGTAAATAACTAACAATAATATACCTGTTTACACCTGGCAACCCTAACGTTGCGGCTGACTGGGAGCTGGCAACCATTTTTTTTTCTATTCTTTACATCATTTCCTTTAAAATTACGTAAAATTGATTAAAAAAACATATAGCTGCAATTTACACCAGAAAATAAATTATACATGAATTAATTACAGGTAATTGCGGCCAACTTTTTACTGGCAACCTGTCGTTAATCCATTGAATGCTTCCTCAACAATCATTTAAAATTAATTTAATCAAAAAAACGTGTACCTGCAGAATCATGCAGTGGGATCTTGGAATATAAGGGACATATCTAAATGTCATTTAAGTTTATATTTGCTATAATTTTGCCAAAATTTCCAGAAAATAATGGACCATATTTCTAAGGATAGTCCTAAAGCTTATAATTACTATATTACAGCTGACCTACATTACATTATACTATTATATTTCGTTTTAAAGAACAAAGAGGCTGTAAGCATCTTACAAACTTACTCATATGACATTAAAAATATTAACCAAACTACAACTGATTTTAATCATTAATTCTTAAGAAATAAAGTTTATTCTTGCATTGTTCTAGAGGGCATTCCAGTCGACATTTGTAAAACAATCTATATGCTGTATTAACTAGGGATTTGTCCAATTACTGCGCGCTCTAGTTTCATGAACTGTGGCTGTTTGATTTAGTTTTCTCTTTTACTTCAAAAGTCTAATAACAAAAACCATACATGTGTATGATATGTATTTAAATTATTCTCCTTTCCTCCTTTATTTACTCGTACAGGTAATTTTCTTATTTCGCGCTTACACAATTATTTATAACTAAGCCTTAAGTTTTGGAAAAGGAATGTACCTAAAAACAGTGCTTTCCAGAAACACAAGAAAAATCTAATATATAAGAAAAATAAAAAATTATTGAAAGAAGTAAAGTGCTTTCAAAATATGAAGTCAAATTTCGAAGTCCATTTTTACTGCAAGTAAGTAAACTTGATGAAGTGACACATGAATATATTTCACCTATACCAAAAAGTCAAGATAAGTTAATATTGTATTTTATTCAATGTTCAGTTTTTTTCTGTCATGAGTCTGCCATGTTCGAACTGGCGAAAGAAACTTAGCAGGACTAAAATTATATTTTTATTCCAATTGAAAACTTTCTTGAGCTTAAAAAGCTCTTGTACTTTAAGTAAGGAGAAAATATAGTAAAACTTATTATTTTGTTATATAGCTACAGTTTTATTTTATTATCACAAATGCTTAGTGTTTTCTCAATAATTACATAAGAAATTATTGCTAAAGAAAATAATCTCTATATTTTTTAAAGAAACTCATATAATATATTAATTAATATAACACTAAACTATAATAATCAACCATTTTACCTCAAGTAATAATTAAAAATCACTATACTTACATGATTCTAGTATACGGTAATTAACTGTATTTAACCCACAACGTGTTGCTTACTTCTTGACCTGGAAAGGATTAAGGCAATTCAGAATGGGAATAATATCAACTTTTCATTAATCTATAGTTTACTAGCGACTCGTCCTCGCTTCGCTCGGACTCTTCCCTAGATTTAGCACAGGCAAAGCCGCGGGATCCGCTAGTTATGCATATAAACCTTCCTCTTGAATCACTCTATCTATTAAAAAAAACCACATCAAAATCCGTTGCGTAGTTTTAAAGATTTAAGCATACATAGGGATATAGGGTACAGAGGGTACAAAGCGACTTTGTTTTATACTATGTAATGATAGTACACCGTCCAAAATTTTTACTAATTATATTGCATTCAAGAAGAGTTAAAAAGAAACATTAGTTATAACATTTAAACACTTAAGTACATTTAACAACATTCTAGTAAATAAACTATTTTATAAAGTACTTGAATAATTTGTAGAAACAAGTTATGGGTCAAAGATTTTAAATAAATTTAGATGCATTAATATTCATTGATTGTGAACTTTTCGCCGTTTTCAACTTACGATTTTTGTTTATATTACACGGTTGTTGCTCGTTTCGGACGGCACACTTTAAGTACGTACAAACTCTCGTTTATTTTGCATAATTAGATAAACGGTCCTACAGGAACAATGAATTCTAAGGTCCATCACTAATGCTATATTTAAAGTTAAGCATATTGACCTTTTGTATGAGTATTTTTTAAAATATTGTTAACTTTCAAGTTACAGTCTTTAAAATTAATAGAGCTTTTATTACGAGTTCGACGTCTCGCTTTGTATTTGTTTTACATCAAAATATCTATATTTGTATAATATATATGATTTATCTCAACTATGCCCATAGTCAATAAATCTGCGCAGGAGATATTATATTGAACAAGTGTGCATGCCACAAATGACATAACAACGTTGGTGCAAACCGGGAATCGAACCCAGGATCTCCGGATTTACATCTGAACATGCCAGCTGCTACACGAGACCAAAATTAAGGATTATGTAAAAGCTTTACTTAAGTATCAGATAAGCTGAAAAAAAGTATTAAATCAGAAATATAAGTGCCAAAGGTACCTCTCATTTTCCTATTTTTTCGCTATATTTTTAATAGAGTTAATTTAGTATATTATTTAGATAAGAAATTTCAACCACTCATGTAAAAGTTTTAAGCCTTAAATTGTACCACAGTAACGTGTTATATTTCCAAGCATTTTGATTAACAATTGTCTAAACAAATATTGGTTGACCGATGTACCAAAAACAAAATTAATTTATATATGTTTTTGGGTTAGGGATAAAACAATATTTCTCTTTGGTATATTGAGGGGTAAAAAGAACAGATTTGCGATCATTTGTCCCGAAGGCCTAAGACTAAAAGGAATGGGGAATACTGTGATGGACATTTGCCTTCTTTAATTAGAAGGCTCGAGTAATTTATTTGCATAGGACCAATAAAATACCGAATTAAAATAAGACAGTTTGTTAAAACTAATTGCGATTTGTGATTTTGTCCCAAAAATTAAGATTTTTGATAAGACTGTTTCATACTTTAAAAATAATATAGGTATTTTTAACTTAAGGTTTAAACTTTTTTAATTAAATACATATGGTCTACATGATTAGTTGCACTGTCTTCCATGTTATTTCAATGTTCTATAGTTGTAGAATAGTTGAATAAAGAAGTGAAATAGTATAATTATTTGAGTATTTTCTAAAGATTTTTCATACATATGTACATTATATACTTAATTTAAGTCTAGCCAGCCCAAGTACCAGTACGTGGAGTTAATTGTGTGTACGCTTATGCTGCGGTTACGTCGTAATTACGTCGTGGTCCCTCTGTTCTAGAATACGCAAGGGACTGAGTAATTATCAAGATATTTTAATGCTGTAGGAAATTTTCACGTAAATGTTAAGTTATTTATGAATCTTTTTTATCTTAATAATAGATAATATAGAAATAAGGTAAGGATCATGAAAGATCTCTCTGAGTTGAATCTTTCATTATCCTATAAACGCTCATAGAAATCCTAAATATAAAGTTTAAATAAAACAATATATATTAGGATAGAATAAGAAACTCTATTGATTCATATGGAATAACATTTCTTACAATTATTTGTTGAGACATTATTACTAATTACATACAGCACCATTTAGTTCCATGGTAAGCTACAAGGCTTGTGTTACGACTACCAGATAGTTGATAATCTACACATATTTAATTATAAATATAACTGGAGTACAATCATTCATACTTAACAAATGAATGCCCCAACGAGACTCGAACCCGCCTAATATTGGACGTTAAACATAATTAAAACATTAAAACTGGTAATAAATGTTTAGTTTAAATCGGTCGAGTTAAAAATTCTACACTGGTGATCTCGGTAACCCGTATGTTAGTGTAAAGTGGGACAATCACTTGGTTACTGTGAAAATACTAAGTTCATGAGTATGCGAGTAAATGGAAATGTTTTAAAACGATTTTCCCATCATTATCGATTATGTTAGCGATAATATTCCTTCATAGCTCGTTATTTGAGGAAAGCGGGTTTTCTGAAGTAATGCAAAGATCGAGTATTGAAACTGTTTTTTCGATCATTGAAAGTGATACCACGAACGAGAACGTTTGTCTATTAAAGAAAATTATTCGATTAACGATTTTTTACAAGGCAGTACGTCTTGGGAAGGATGTGATCGCCGCCAGGCTATTTCAACATATAGAATTATTGTTAATTTAAAATTTAATTTAAAAAAAGAGTGAGATTAAGATAAAAAAATATTAGTCCCGCTGAGTTTCAACGCTTAACGCCAGTTCTTCTCAGGTCAGAGGTTTCTTCTTTCCGAACTGGTGGTAGACTCATGACGTTCAGTAAGATATTGTAACAATTTTTATGCTGAACACAATATTTTGATTTGATTTGATCAATTGTTCCAATTTTATTAAAAAAATATTACAATTTAGGTCCAAAATGCACTTAAGTTAGGTTTGTAAAATGTTTCCTGCAGTAGGCACATTATATCTGGTAAATATTTTTTGAACATTTCTCAATCTATAGTTAAGTATAGGTTAGGTATAGGTTATAGGTTTGAGTCATAATCTATAGCAACAGCAAATAATTATTACATATCATATACAAAATATATAAAATATTTGATAATAATTTACAAATTTAATAGTCATCAAAATGTCTCTTCCATCTATCTAGTCCAGTCGAAAATCACTACACATAAATATTTTTTATTGATGATTTACTCTTAAGTTTATATACATATACCACCAAAGCATTGCTTGGGCAATTATTCTTCAATCAGAAAATAACCCCTAGAACCGCAACTGGAAATTGAATTTATCAAATTTTCCAAACTATACAACCATACAGAAAGTAGAACAAACAGCATCTACAAAGTGAAACTGTACATACCAAAAATGCCTAAATTTGTTGTTCGACATAGCTATTTCGATAACTTTTGGAGTTCGTGAAATTCCAATGTAACAGTTTTTCGGTGATTCCATTAACATTCCAAGAGTAACGGTCCATTCGGTTTGTCCACTTGTGCGTCACAATTGTTTCGTTATTTGGCTCCAATTCGAATATTTGCAAACGAAAATTCAATTTATATTTTATTGAAACGCTGCTACATGAAAAAAGGTTTAACAAAAAAGTTTTTAATCACATAAACAGTAATTATTTATATAATTTTATAATCTATAGTTAACATAACATTATATATTTTAAAATATGTTTGTTTGTATTTTCGTACTTCCAAAAAAGAGCAATGGATTGAGATAACTTTGTGTATTAAAATAATTAGAAGATAGATATAAGAAATATAAAAATATTAACATTAACACATAGCATCATCTAGATCCATGGTAAGCTACGAGGCTTGTGTTATGGACACCATGGAGGTTAAGCTCTATACATGTATAACTTTAAGCACAATAATATTATATTTGTAATCAGCAGGACTCGAAGCCGAAGCTAACAGAGCAAATCGACACCAGCAATTTATACTAAGCTAACTCATAAAAGTGAACTTTACAGTAGAGGCATATAAAGGGAAAAACGTGATAACTTTTATATTAATTAAGATACTTTTTTGAAATTTGGCATCCATAACAGTTAATTTATTTATTATAATTTCCCATATAAACTTTTTCTATATTATTTATATTTTTTGATTTAGCGCGAGTTAGCCGTGTGTGCACGTAATTCCATACTAAGATTTAACATATTATACACATCTAACTAATGTTAGCGTAGTTTATTACGGGACATCATAGTGTTAAAAAAGTATTATATTCTTTGTGTTGTAATAATAATTTTAAAATATGTTTTGCATTTATTATAACCTTAGGGTTTTATATATAATCACAAGATATATTATTAAAAATTCTTATGCTAAATAACAAGTTATTAAAGTTAGCTTTATTTAACCGGTACATGCGCCACTCGCGGATATCGGATTAAAAGCCGTCAAATCATACATAGCGGACTATACATCGACCAGTGCGATAAGTTAGCGTATCATTTAACTTTCCATTGAGCTATTATACATGTTTATTTTTTATATTTTTTGATAAAATTCTGTGGATAATATTATTTTTGTAAGTATAAATATATCATTAAACAAAAATAGTATAGCAATCGATTATTTATTAAAATTTCGTGTAGTAGGTACCTATTAACGATAAAAGGTCAGATCAATCACAGTACGCCTTTGATTTTTATATTTAAATCTAGATTACACATAATATTGTATTCTTAATAAAAACACAAACTTCTAATTGTTAATATAAATTACATAATTTAAATAGTACCTAATACCTAGGTTGTAATCATTAGGTACTTATGAACATTCAAACTACATCATCACTTAAGTGCTTCTTATCATGTTAAGTAGTAAATAAGTTAATATTTTTATCACAATAATATTTTAAATCTTAAATTTTACAACATTAATAAAATTTTTAACGTTTTGTATGTTTTTTCGGGAAAGTGTTCCAAGTGGGATAATCTAGTAGATTTCTTATAAAACACTATATTGCTGATTATATATATGATTGCTTACGTTATCACTTAAACTATACTTGTATTCCCGACACTTTATATACCCGACAAATTATCAGGAGAAACTTCAATTTTTTAACTTTATTCCATATGATTTTATCTTTCACGCTTTTATTACCATGTGGTGAGCTTAAAACTCTCTGAAAATTAATTACAATACAAGCTACGTTGTAACTAGAGACAACTTGCTGTTTACATTCTTTTTTAACTTACGGAAAATTTCCTTTTCTGTTTAATGTTTAGTGAAGTTTTCTTTTAATTCATCTGTAGGCCTAGATGTATTACAGACAGGGCCTACCCTCAATAACAAGTATATAAATACTGAATACAAATAACCCCCTGAGACGTCAAATACCTTAGTCTCTCCCGTAACCATAATTGCTGTAGCCTGTAAAGCATTCGAAACGTCGGGAACCAAAAATCAAAATAAATCCGCGACCAAATCCGAAAAGATAGTTTTATTTATAATGTCCAATATTCGCGTAAACCTAAGAAAGTATTACAACTGACTTTATTTATTCTTGCTACTTTAGTTTTTCACTTTGATGTAGTATACTCCAACGCTTTGTGTAACACAAACGGTTTCTCTTTCTACCTATGCACTCATCTTCAAGTTTAAAACATTTGAGACCCACATCAGTCCCTTTTTTAGATCTACGTTTATTATTTTTCGATACTGCAGAATAGTCACTATCATAGAACGTTGAAGTTCGACACTTGGTGGAGTTAATGTCAATGGAGAAGGTTTTTGGATTTAATTCGATACATTTGGTGAATTAAATGTTAAGTGGAGTATTGGGAGCCCCCAAGTGATTCAAATATATATCTTATTATAATAGTAAATCGTTTTCGTTATTGACTATATCTCGGCTTGCAGAACTTAATGAGGCTCAGCTAACATGACGTGGTCATACAAAGCCACGAATTCAGGACTATCAACGTTTGCAGGTAATGATTCTATAACCATAGGTATAATATATTAAAACTATAAAATTAATTTTATAAACAATATCTACATTTAGAATATTGTCAAGGTAATATCAATAAATTAATTAAAATACCTTATAACAAAGTATTTACAATAGTAAAGTCGCTAAGTAGTGCATTTTACAAACGAACAAGTATACACGAACGCCCTAAACTACGCTAACTAAATGTTAGCGTAGTTTTACACGGACATTAAGCTATGTGGCTGAAATTTTCAAAAAAACGTAGTGTATTGTAGTATAGAACGTAATTATATACTTTAACCTACACTATAATGTTTAATAATACATTAAATTTACCTCTCTCGACAGTATGAAGCGGCATCTCACCATTTTTATCAAAACTCCTTAATTAATATTTCTCCTTTTTGGCTAATTCCACTTAATATTTAGATCGATTTCGTGAAAATTTTATAATAATAACATAACACTAACAATATTTTAAATAAACTTGTAATAATGACGCTATCGATTATGATTTACTGATAAAGGTTTTAAAAATAAGCGGTTTGTCTTTTTCCCGTTTACACTCCGCTAATAATAGTTAGCGTAATTTAAAACGAGTAATTTCGAAAAGTACCTTTACTTAGCGTTGTATCAAATTTGTAACTTCGTTATTTTTGTGCATTTCTTCACGATTTTTTTATTACATATAAAAAACCATATTCTAAGCAATTTGGCATAAAAAACGATTTTACCTAAAACTCGAGTTAGCGTAGTATAAATTGTTGGTGTCGAAATAATGTCACTAAAAACTGAGTAAAACGCGTCATCAAAAGATACGCCACATTGCTACTGCGGGTAAAATATCGTACAGGAAAACGTACTGTAAGAAACTCATATGTAGGAACTTTCGATTGATTTGGTTTTTCGTAGAAATATAGCCGGAGGAACAAAGGGATTCTTGTGTTTGCTTAAGGACGTAATCGAAGGGCGTAATCAATAGACATCAAGGTATAAAATATATATGAAAATAATAGATTTGGCTTTAAGGCTATACTTATTTCCTTCTTGTCTGAGTTTAACCATAAAATTATATTTTTTATAATCATTACTCATAAATCATTTAATATGAGTAAAGTCCTACTATAATTACTTAACTTTATAAATTACAGATAGATAGAGATCCTGTAAGGGTTCCATTTTTCCTTTTGAGGTGCGGAACCCTATCACAAGCAAATATTTAACCTTTGTAGAAATAACAATAGAGTTCAATGGATCCACTAAATATTTTAATTTATAAAAGCATTTGATTTCTAGTGATCTAAATTTTACAATACGATGATTTCATTAAAAAAAACAATGAAACAAATGCAGATCATTTAAATATTTTTATCTCTTCTAAAGTTATAAGAAAATCTATGCAAAAAGGTAGAATGTTTTTTAAAAATTTGAACTAAAAAATGTCCAAGAGTAATACGCACTCACTTATATTACACAATATTCTATTTTTATTGCATTATTAACTATCAAGTTATAAATCAAATTGTTTGTTTGTTTGACTGTACGCGCTAATCTCAGGAACTAAAAATCTTTTTGTGTTGGATAGTCCATTTATCTAGGAAGGCTATAGGCAATATTACATCAACACGACCAATAGGAGCAGAACATCAATGTAAAATGTTGAAAATATGAGAGAAAAATATTTCATTTTTATTTCAGCCTTTAGAACGCGAGCGAAGCCGCGGGAAAGGGTAATTATTAAAATATAAAAGCCTAATACTTTTACAGTTCATGTATAGGAATACAATGACAATTAAAAATGGTATCACGACGTAAATATAGAGCTTGATATAGCAAACAACGTTAGCACTAATCGTTTTCCATTATCATGAAGCTTGATAAAGACAAGTCCCGAGATAGGCGATAGTACAATTACAACAGAATAAATCTGAGTGCTACCATCTTAGCTCACATTTCAGATACGTTTGAAGGCCGAACGCGTACAACTAAATGCTTTCAGTAGTTTATAGAAGAACGTGAGTCGAATTTTAGCTTGGTAGAAAATTCTGGTGGCAATTAACGTGCCCTGTAAAGTCAAATGGTAATGTAATTAGAAGGTAACAAATTATTGCCGTTATCTTGTTAATGCTATTGATGTTAGTTTATATGTACGCTTGAATTAGAGCAAGGGCGGTTCGTTTTGTTGATAGAACATATATTTTGTATAGTTTTGACCAGGACTTCTTTGATAGTAATGGTTGGTGTTCTATCATTTATTATTTATTATGCAATATTTAATTTACTTTTGTAGAGGCAATTTTGGGTGCTTGGTTTATTTATTAAACATATACGAAGCGCTTATTAGCCAATCTTAATGTTTAACGTGTTACAAATAATTATTATGTAAGAAAGACCATCGTAGCCCAGTGGTAACGCTGAGTTTGATAACCGAGTGATGCGAGTTCAAATCCAGGTCTCGCACCTCTGATATATTTATGTGCGAATCATTTCTAACATGCTAACACTTGTTTTATGGGGCAGGAAAACATCGTGACTAATATAATAAAATTTTTATTTTCAAGCAACAGGCTCATAGTTTGTTAGTACAATATATATTACTTAAGAACTTTGTTAGTAAAACAAAATACGAACAAAATAAATAAATAAATAATAAATAAATAGATAAATAGCTACCACAGGGAGGTTGATCCATTCACATTTTGTACATGTAACTTTCCGCAATTAATAAACCTAGCAAGTTTTCGAAAGATACGTGAAATCCGCAAACCCACACTTTATCCGCGTAGTGAACTGTGATCCCCTTCAATTACCTTAGTGCCCAGCAGTGGGACGTTAAAACGGGCTGAATATAGTACATTATGTAATATATTATAATCAAATGTTTCTATTAGGTACAAATGCACCATTGATTTTGGCAATATGTCTGAGGACACTATGTGCAGAACATTGACCGTAGTAATTAATCAAATTACTAGATAGCGCTCGATATCAAAGGTAATGGCGACAGGCGGAATATCGTTAGCTCTTGTAGCTTTGTAGTACTCGATATGTACTAAGATACATAGCCTATTGTTACATGATCATCAAGATACTATAGTTTAATTTTAATATATTCCTATATTAGTTTATACGTATAAAATTAATAAAATAACTGATTATTAAAAAAATAAATAAAATAACACTGAAATTTCAACGAAATAAATAAAAATATAAAGTGGAAGAAATTATTTATTTGATTAACCCCTAGTACAAGTTACAAATAAAACTATTTTAGAGCCTATTACTTATTAAGGGAGCTTATTATTATCAGGCGTTTTATCAACGGACAGTGCTACGGGACGGGACTAAAGCTTACTTCAGAAGCAAAATATTATTATAATATCCTACTACAGGAGTTAAGTAAAGTTAAAACAAACCTACTGGTAAAGTAAACACCGATGGATATAAGTGAGGAATTATTCATACTATCGAAATTTCGGAACAAAGTTTACGTCAATAAAACTCAGTTTAAATTATTTAAATCGCAACTTTGTTTATTTATCACTGGTTCAATGAATGCTGCACATTCATTGTGCTATTGTTATATTTTATTGTACACTGGCCTTTCCCACGGCTCCGCTCGCGTTCTAAAGGCTGAAAATCAAAAGAAATATTTTTATCTAGTTTTTGCAAAAAATTTTTATAGATGCTTCGATCCTATTGGTTGTAAGGTGATGTAATATAGCCTATAGTCATCCTCGATAAACGAACTATCTAATACAAAAAGAACTATTCAAATCGGACCGGTCGTTTCGGAGATTAGCGCGTTCAACCATACAAAAAACAAACAAACAAACTCTTTCAGCTTTATAATATTAGTATAGATTATCAAAGTAATCAATTTATAGATATAGCTTTTCAAGCATTAATACTACTATTATTGCGATCCGTCTTTTTCAGTATCACATCATACAATGGCAGCCTAGGGGTAACGCATATATATAGGAAACTAGTTAAGTGCGTTCAAATCCTGGCCTTAATATTTTCAAGAGCAAATAATTTCAAATATGATTACCATTACAGTGAAGGAAAACATTATGAGTGTAATTGTTGAAAAACCTCCGCTGAGAGTTTAAGGACATTTACATAAAACAAACTTATATAAATATTTATATAAATAAAAAATATACATGAATATTTTTTGTATGCCATATTCTTTTATAAATATATGTTGGGACATTTTTTACAACAGCGCCATCTAGTTCCGTGGTAAGCTACGAGACCTGTACTACGGATACCAGATAGTTGATATACTACATATATAAATTTTAAATACATACATAATATAAATATTAATACCCATGACTGGAGAACAAACATTCGTGCTCAACAAATGAATGCCCTTAGCGGGACTTGAACCCGCGACCGCTGGCGCAGAAACAGAGTCACTGCTAACTGCCAAACTAAAAGCCAAACGTGTTGTCAAATAATATATAATAATAAATAATATTATGTACATTTCTTACTAAACGGTCGGTGACAAACAATAGTCAGTTCTTCAGTCAGCGTAACGTACGCGAGAGCCCGCAACAGATGACCCCTATTTGTTCAGCAAATGTTCCTGTGTAACAATTTGGTCACTGTCGTAAATAATTCTCTTTAGAATGAAATTGCTTATTAATTTTTTCATTATATGATACTTTTTTAGATTGACATGGTTTTCACCTTTAGAGAGTTCTACCCCAGGGGTAAAAGTGAAGCGAGTTCAAATCCCAAGAATGAAACTTGCATATCTTAATGTAACAATAACTTTTAAAGTTCGCCCACTCGAACTCACACTTTACGGTTTTTAATGTACTAGCGACTCGCCCTCGCTTCGCTTGGGCTTTTTCCTAGATTTAGCACAGGCAAAGCCGCGGAATCCGCTAGTTATGCATATAAACCTTCCTCTTGAATCACTCTATCTATTAAAAAAAAAACCGCATCAAAATCCGTTGCGTAGTTTTAAACATTTAAGCGTACAAAGGGATATAGGGACAGAGAAAGCGACTTTGTTTTATACAATGTAGTGAAGACCTAATCCTTAATTATATTATTTATACCTTATACCTATATTATTTAAACCTTCATTGCTGATCTTGTTATTATATTTGCAAATTAAATGTTCGGCGGAAAATGTTCGGCGCGCACTTGTTCAGAGTAGACACGCAACACTTTGCTCCTATAAAATAAAATCTTTTCAAGTGTCTAAACCATTCCTTGCGTGATTGAATATCGCTTATTCAATAAAAGAACTTAAATATGAACTGTGTTGGCTAAAATCTTACACTAAATACACGTAATTACCACATTTTATCGTCAAAAACTGTTGTGTTAAGTGCTGTTATAAAAGTTTATATTGGGTAGTTCAGTGAGTGAAACTAATAATAAGACAATTACCCTAAACTGATAATAACAAACATTTGCTACGGGCCGACCTATCGGATCGTCAAATTCGCTGCATGTCCTTAAGTGACTGGTGGCGTAACGGCCAAGACGCAGATTGTGCATTATTCGTTGGGGCCCGAGTTCGATCCGCACATCAAGCTGTTTTTATTCTTAAAAATTTTATCATCTAAAATTTGTGAAGAATGAAATTTCAATGTTGTAAAAGTACGATAGAGGGCGCCGCCGGTAGTGTCCTCGTATGCTTCAACTGCAAACATCACTATCATGTTCAATGTCTGTATCCAACCGATAAAAAATCAATTACACCTAATTTGAAGAAATGGGTATGTCCTGAATGCACAAATAAACAACCAAAGCCAATAAAAAACGACAATACTCCGATAAGAAGTTCCTCAAAATTAATGCAAAGCAACGATAACGTTACTATAAACCGCGGCGGCGGCGGATCCAATGCAGTGTTATCACCCGGATCACCTTCATCTAGGGAGGATACTCCACTATCGGCTGAACTGGTGCAAAGAATAATAGCCGACGAAAACGATAAGCTAAGAAATGACTTAAAAACTCTGGTTCACAACGCAATTTCGGAAGAGTTTAAATCTTTAAAAGTTGAAATTACAACCATCAAGGACTCCCTCAGTACGTTCAAGCAACAATTGAGTAACCTGTCAGAGCGTATCGAAAAAGTTGAGACGGATATAAAGCTTTGTGAGTCAGTGTCTTCTGATATATGTTATCTCAAATCCTCCTTTGCAAAAATAGAAATGGAAAAAGATAAAATTTTGTCCACAATGAACAATGATCCCTTGCCAACTACGTTGCAAAATACGCCGCATACCGTTTATGAAGATCTTGCCGCTGAGCTCCATGAACGTGCTCTGAGGTCAAAAAATATTGTCGTTGTAGGCATTCCGGAAGACACAAACTCGGATGTATTGAAAATGAAAGAACAAGACAAACAAAAACTTCTAAATATCCTGCATACTATAAGCCCCGATTGCCCTCAACCAATTAAAATATACCGTTTGGGAAAACAAATCTCTGGTAAAGCTAGACCCATAAAAGTTTGCTTTGAATCTGAGAGCACAGTTAAATATTTATTACGGAATAAGACAAAGATAAAGAATGAAAAGTTACGTGTATACTCAGATCAAACACTACAACAAAAACAGTATATGAGCGCCTTGCGTGAGCAGCTAGCAATACGCACGGATAAAGGAGAAACTAATTTAACAATCAAATATATTAAAGGCGTTCCGAAAATCATAACAGGGTCCGCAAAAAACTGAGAAAAACAAATCAACACAATAGTAACATAAGTAATTCACACCTAAACGATAATAATAATATTACTTACCAATTGGCAAATAATTACCAGAATATTGTTACAAGCTCTTCGTCCCTTAAATGTTTTTACGCAAATGTGCGAAGCTTACATACTTCAGGAAAGCTCGAAGAACTAACTTGCATTCTGAAATACATACCGGCCGATGTGCACATTGTGCTGCTAACAGAAACCTGGCTAACGTCAGAATATGAAGCACAATCAATACAAATACCCAACTATACGCATGTCTTTAACATCCGATCTGGTGGTACGGGAGGTGGTGTATCAATCTTTATACATAAAAAATTTACCTTTGACGTAACTGAATCGCTTTACAACGACAGAAATAACTACCTGTGGATCTATATTAACAAACTAGCTCTAAATATAGGATTGGTATATAGACCACCTGATACGAACGTAAATGACTTCTTGGATAGATTCTCAACATATCTCGAACAGCGAAAGCGATGTGTCGTCTTTGGTGATTTCAATATCAACCTGCTCTCTAATGACTCCCGAGCAATAGAGTATCAAAACTGTATAAGGGAATCAGGATACATTTTATTGAATAAAATTAATGTAGAACATTGTACGCGAGAGACGAACACAACTAAAACAATCATAGACCATATCTGCTCGAACGTGA
Organism: Boloria selene; assembly: GCA_905231865.2. NCBI lineage: Eukaryota > Metazoa > Arthropoda > Insecta > Lepidoptera > Nymphalidae > Boloria > Boloria selene. Next base: position 4,354,694 of record HG993145.1, read on the forward strand.
AAGAACACCCATTTCAATTTTGTTTAATTGAATCTAGTATGTCGGATCATAAACAAATTTATTTTGAATTAAAAAAGCGTATAGTTGTGCCAAAGCCAAAAATACAATACGAAGCAGTTAACTATACATCTCTTTACTCTGATATGTCGCAAAAAAATTTCACTAACGAAAATCATGTTTTCTCTAATCTGGAACAATTCATTCAAGAAAATATAAAGACCAACAAAACACTTAAAACTAAAATTCAAAACTTACCAAAGGATGATTGGATAACACAAGAAGTGATTAATTGTATCAACATACGAAATAAAGCATGGGTAAAATTCAAAAAGAATCCCAAGGACGACAAATTAAAGGAGCTGTTCACAATTGAGCAGAATAAAGTTAACAAACTGATCAAACGACTAAGAAGACAATATTACCTCAATGCTTTTGAGAATTGCAGGAGGAAACCTAAGAAGATGTGGAACTTAATATCCAGCCTAAGCAACAACAAAGTAAAAAACTGCAATGTCCCATCTAAACTAGTAATTAATGACGATATTATTACGGACTGTACAGAAATATGTAATACGTTCAATAACTTTTTCTCAACGATTGGCTCTGTTTTGGTAAATTGTATTCCTACACATTATCACAACCCCAACACTTACCCTTTCACACAACAAAACACATCGACTACTCTTTTAAACAGATTCAAACCGTGTACATCGTTGGAGGTCTTGAAAATTATTAATAATTTGGACAGTAATTCAAGCTGTGGTATCGACCAAATAAATACTAAAACACTTAAATGTATAAAAGATTTAATAGTGGATGAATTAGTCGCTTGTATAAATAAGTGCTTAGATGAAGGATCTTTTCCTGACAGCCTAAAAATAGCTAAAGTTAGTCCCATTTATAAGTCTGACCTAAAAACTGACCCAAGTAACTATAGGCCTATATCAGTTTTACCAGTCCTCTCTAAAATATTTGAAAAGATACTTTACACGCGAATATATCAACATCTAAATGACATTGACTTTCTCTCTAAAAAACAATATGGATTTAGGCCGAAGTCAAATACTTTAGCAGCTACCATTGACTTAGTTAGTAATATAAAAAGTGCTATTGATAAAAAACAGGTGGCCGTAGGCATATTCATTGACATCAAAAAAGCATTTGACGCGGTGAGTCACCCACTTTTACTTAAGAAGCTTAGTTACCTTTTTAGTGACACAGCATATAATATTCTAAAGTCTTACTTAGATAATCGATATCAAATAGTCAAGATTGGCGACAGTAAAAGTACTATGGCTAAGATAACTCACGGTGTCCCGCAAGGATCCATACTAGGACCATTATTATTCTTGATTTACATTAATAGCATTAGTAAACTCGACCTAACTGGGGATATAATATTATATGCAGATGACACATGCCTTTTCTACTATGGAGAAAATATAAATGAAATTATGGCAAAATCTCAAAAAGATCTTGATACCCTTGACGAGTGGTTTAAATATAACCTTCTCACAATCAATACCAGCAAAACAGCATACATGATTTTCGCCGCTAAAAACAAAAAAATTAATCAAAATTTAACACTTAAAATAAATAATGACATTCTAAAAATATCCGAACAAGAAAAATATCTTGGGTTAATTTTAGACCACAAGCTAACATGGAAACCCCACATAATGAAAATACGTAAAAAACTAATTTCTTTACTTGGTTGCTTAAGAAATCTATCCAAATGCATACCAGAAAAATTACGAATTGTTATATACAATACCTTAGTTAAACCACATCTAGAGTATCTTACTGAGATATGGGGATGCGCAGCTAAGAGTAACTTACAACCTTTACAAAGAACACAAAATAAACTAATAAAAGTACTCTATAAAATGGATTTCTTGACACCTACAAAAGATGTTTACAAAATAACAAAGCTTCTTAATGTAAAACAGATATATACCTACAATACATGCATGTTAGTCAGAAAAATACTCAAAGGAACACTACAAACACAGTTACGTTTTGATCTGAAAAGTCCTAGTAAATATAGTAAGCGCAGGAAAAATACCAATTTAATACAGTTACCCAGAACCAGGACAAATTACGGTAAATTAAACATAAAATATGATGGAGCTAGAATGTATAATAACTTACCCGAATGTATAACTAACGTAAAGTCCGTGGCAAAATTTAAAGAATTGCTAAAAAATTACATTCTTAGTAACATTTGAAAAAACGTAATATTAACATGCCTATATTATAACAGGCTTTAAAAAAAAAAAAAAGTAAATAAAAATACTAGAAAACACAAATTCATTAATAACATTATATCAAGCACGCACACATAAATAACACACACACAAATACACACTACATACGCACGCATGCACCAACAGGCGACCGCACGCACCAACACACACACATACACACACACACACACACACACACACATTTATAAACAAACAAACACACACATACATACGCACACACATCTACAAACACGCACACACACACCAAAACGTATAGACACACGCACCGAACATTACTATACCGTTTTATATTCTTTCTAATGTTTCTCATTTTAAGTGACTATATACTGTAATTGTATGTCTTATGAGAAAAAATAAAGATTCTTTAAACCGAAATCTGGCTAAACCAACAATGTCATCAATCATCACCATTGTAAAGTGTATTCTTACAAGATATTTAAAATGAATTTACTTATTCATTTTAAATATAGATAAATGTTATACATATAATAATTCAATTAGAAGTTCTGCTTACGTTCACCGGTAATCAAACGTACCTTAATATTTAAGAAAAGTAGTCAAATAAGATATTAGATTAATATCTCTTGCTTAATTCCATTTTTCCTAATAGACAAGTAGAATAAGTTAAGCGTATTATCCACTATGCTACGTTGATCACGGAATTGTCCGGATCATAACTAATTATGTGTTATCGTTACAAATATTATTATTCCGAATAGACTGTCTTTTGGGGTTTTTCATATATACATATATAATGAATTGATGTGTCGTTTGGCTCAGTTTGTAGTGACCTTGCTTTCTGCGCCAGCGGTCGCGGGTTCGAGTCCCGCTATGGGCCTTCATTTGTTAAGCACGAATGTTTGTACTCCAGTCATGGGTGTTTATATTTATAATATGTATGTATTTAAAAGTTATATATATGTAGTATATCAACTATCTGGTATCCGTAACACAAACATCGTAGCTTACCACGGAACTGGAACGGCGCTGATGTAAGAATGTGCCAACATATTTATTTATTTATTCTATGTGAATACGTTGTTAGACTTGGAAAGTGAAAAAAGCTTTTTAGTACATCTACCAGATGATTAGATATTGCCGTCATAAAACATTAATATTATTCAAAAGTGCACAAGGAACAGCGCAACTTAGTAACTTGTTACATAAAAATCTTAAATTTTGCAACTCCGGTAACGAAGAAGTGTGTTTGAAGGAACTCGTAAAAACGAAATAAGCCGGGAAATTTTTGTGAGCAAAGGCTCAAGAATTTCAAAGTATTAAAACATGAAAAGAACTGCTCCAAACTTATTGAAGCAATCAGATTGTACAGATTCCGAATTCAGAGTTTAACATTAGCAGAATTCTTGCGAAATCTAATCGCATTAAAGGCTCATTTTAACTTCTTACCGTGATTTTCTTAATTCTTTCGACTTCTAGTAGAAATACGTTCAACAAGATTAAATTGACTTTGAATTACATAAAAATATATTTAGAAGTAGCAATAGCTAATTACATATTTTACATTTAGTTCTAAAATTTAATAATTAAGTAGTAAGTAATTGTTATTTATTTATTTATAATAAAACTAAATAATAAATCCGTTGAGTTGTTTTAAAGATCTAAGCATACATAGGGACGGGAAGCGATTTTGTTTTTTTTGTTGAAGTAAAATATTTGTATGTTATAACTTTAAAAATTTTACAAATTTCCTCCAATATTAAAAAAAACAATAAAAGGGACTTTTAAAAGGGCTGAAAATATGAATAGTTATGTTTATAACACATGCCTATAAGCCAAAGTCGTGGCATTAGGTTAGCATTATTTTTTGTCAGCTCAGTACTCCAAAGATTTGCTCTTGTAAAATACTGTGTACAAGCTTAATATAATAAAATTGTCGTACATCTAAGATAATTGGTGACTGTTAAGATTTTTCTGTCGAGGAATACTCAATAATGAACTTGAGTTAGCAAGTTATAGCTCCGTGCCATACGTTCATAGCCTTATACACCTAATTTCAGACCTGTTCTATTTAGTGGCCACCCCATAGATTCGAGAGTTGTATACTATAGAATCTTATGACCATTTTCATAGTCTAAGTGAGAATGGCTGTTGTGGTAGTAATCGTTCATGAGATATAAATTTATTCATGTTTTGTTGATACATACTGCTATTAAATATAAGGTCAATATTCTAAAGTTTTTTTCTTCATTGATTAATTATTTTTTCACGCTAAATTTGTAAGAATTCTATATGTTCATTGCTTCTTTTACGAAGTTCAGTCCAATCAGTCAACCCCTGAACAAATTACAAACACATCAACTCTGAGTGAGTTATGGTGTTTGTTATCACATAAATACCTACTCAATCACATTAATACTAATGTGATATATTTAGTTTCCTTAGTGATGGTAACATGCTAGCTTACAAAATGAGTGAAGTGAGTTCTAATCCCGGTTTATCTGATATTAACATAATCAGTACATATAAATAAAATTGAAGTGTCTATTTTTAATTTCATATTAACAGCTTTTTACTAAATGCATAATATGAAAATATACTTACATCAATGCAACAATTTTAAATCGGCTAATCTCTGAAACGACTGGACAGATTTGACGAGACTGTCACTCGCAGATAGCTAATGTTATAAGGAATAACGTAAACTACTTTTTTATTAGATAATTATAAAAACCGTATAATTTATTTTAACTTACGCCCAGCGAAGCGGGCCGCGTAGTACCGTGTTCACTAGCAAAGTGTGTTGATAATTTTAAACATGACCACCGCTCAAATTACACTGAATTAAAACACCGTTATAACACCTGAAAGCTCTTCTGACTTCCTACAAAGTTTTCGAAGAATATGTGTTCTATGTAGTTTTCTAATATCTGTCCATTTGGCTTTGGTTAGGTTAGGATAGGTTAGGAGGCCTATTACGTGGTAAAATTTAAATTGTTTATCGATGTAGTTTTATGGTGAAAATATGGATATATCGCCTTAAAAATATATCGTCACCCAATAGATATTTGTAGCTATAACTTCGGTAAAATTAGGCAAGGCCAGGATGCCCATCCTGGGATCGGAACATATACTACTCTTGAAATGTAAGGCTATAAGTAATAACCGTGTTGAAAGTGGTTGCACATGAAACTATCGATGTTCTCTACATTCAGCTTTCTATGCAATCACTAAGCTATAATTGCCCTTATCACTACATAGTATAAAAACAAAGTCGCTTTCTCTGTCCCTATATCCCTATGTATGCTTAAATCTTTAAAACTGATCTTTAAAACGCAACGGATTTTGATGCAGCTTTTTTTAATAGATAGAGTGATTCAAGAGGAAGGTTTATATTATGCATAACTAGCGGAACCCGCGCCTTTGCCTGTGCTAAGTCTAGGGAGGAGCCCGAGCGAAGCGAGGGCGAGTCGCTAGTAAAAAATAAATGAATTGAGCATAGAGCATTAGTTGTATAATATATAAAAATGATATTAAGTATAAAGGTTATTGTTATTTCTAGGCCGCTCAACGTCAAGACTCATCTTTTTTTAAACGAAATGGTCACCATTGTCTAGCCACTATTATCTAAATGAAACGTAGAAAGAATTATATTTATAATAAAATAATATTTCCTTAAAATCATAAATTTCAAGCGTTACTGTAAAATAGTATAGTGATAATTCATTTCGTTTTGTCTTTTATTAATGGATCACCGCTATACATGAAATTTCAGGGCTTACTCCAAATTGTAATACCAAACTTGTAATGTGATTTTGTGAGATGAAATGAGTGAATGAATGCATAGACATTTAAATAAGTATACGAAATACGAAGAATACGAATAAATAAGATTTTTGCTGGTTTTGGAATACGTTATTAAGAGAACTTGTATAATGTACTATAACGTTAACTAGTATTTTTTTACTGTATTCGTTTTAAGAAACGAGGAATGAAGAAATGTATTAGCTATATAATGTCAAAACATCTATATTATGCTGTATTTATATGTTTGAAGCATTAAATATTCCTACTTCCTAACATTGAAGGCAATTTCTCAATTTATTTTTTCTTTTATTATTAAAGTGTTCTTCAGACTTGCCATTTAAACAACGATGAAGGTTACTTCAATAGCTTTTTTGCCTATCCGATTTCTAAGAGTGTTAATACTTAATTAATTATTTATTAGCTTAGAAGTAATTTATTTTTATATTTATATTATGTGGAGGAGATATAATCAATTTGTGAAGAAACCTTAGCGGGACTCGAACTTGTGACCGTTTTCACAGAAAATAAAGGCTGAGCCAAACATGTTCTCGGGTTGAGAGATTAATAATTTCTGCTTATTTATGTTTCTTTTCGAAAAATCAACAGGCTTGAAGCAAAACGAACCGCTTCAAAATCTCTTAAGTTAGAGGTCAGTCTCGAGGGTAAATAAGAAAATAACTATAAAAAATCTGCCACCCTCACCCGTCTCACAAGCAATCTATCTTCTATATACACTTTATTTGCACAGACGAAGTTCAATGTCAATAGACGGGTAAATAGTAATAATATTGATGTTAAACTAGCATAAATAGTATTTCATCACAATTTACGGCATTTAAACTTAGTGGATGAAGGTGTATTCGATTCTCATTAAAATAAAATTAAAAATTGACACGCTTTATTGTCGTGATTTATTTACACAGTAGATCTGAAGGTCTTTAATGATACTTGTATTTGTACGATCAGATTATTTGTTCCTAGTATTTGATTCTGATTGGTTTTTTAATTCTGAGTATTTATAATGGTTCAAGTTATATACTAAATTTATAATATTTTTAATATGTATCAATATATTTATTTCATCATCATCATCATCATCATCATCATCATAATCATCATCATCATCATATTGAGTAAACTTACCAAAATGAAAATATTTAGTATATATATCATAAAGTATTGACATTTACCAATAAATATAGTTTTAATATTACAGCGAAACGTACAACATAGAACGAAAATTACGGAAAGATCGGACGAAGTTCGTGCCAAGTTTTGTTTCGTTTACGTTTTTTTATAAGAAACTTATTGACCCTTTTAGATTCGAAAGGCGCTGAAGTAATTTTGTATCGAACGTTGTAGTGCGCTTAAATGAAACTGAAGTGTTATAAATGGAATAAAATTAATCATTCCATTTTCAATGAACTTTTGTAATAGTATTTACTGCTATATTATTCTTTATTAACTTAGCTTTATTTTTTTAATTTGAAAAACTTCGTAGATGTAAACAACATAGTCGACTTAATTAAAACTTATTAAATCAAATCACTAATAATCTTTTGAACGATTTCTGCCACAGCGGCCAAACAAGTTAACTAGTCATGTGCGTAGCAGATGTTTTAGCACTTTCAATCATGAAAGGAATCATTTTCAAATTCCGATGGGACGACATAATTATATTATATTATTATAACCAGCACTTCTTGATATATGCATAGTTAGGGTACAGTTCGTGTGTGTATTTCGAACAGCTGTATCGATCCAAGTTTCCATTTATATAAGCTTTTGCTCTTATTTTCAAAAAACCTCTTTTTTACCACCTGCTCGGGAAAACGACTTGACGAGTGTCGAGCAGTCGTTTTTAACTTAAATTAGTGTTAATTGTCTATATTCATAGACTCAGTACGTAGGCGTTTTCTCTATACAAGTAAAATAATATTACAAATAAATAATAATGATGAGATGATATAATACTAACGAACAGTTGTTAGAAATGTTCTTTGAAAATATGTTGTTATTTTATTGATATGAAAAATTATATTTCACTCATTTTCGTTGCAGTTTTAGTTTTGTGATACATCGAGACCAGTCAACCAACACGCATTCGCACACGCGCGTACTAATTATACAATATAATATAATGAAAAATTATATATAATTTACTTTCATATAACATATTTGCTATTTTCTTAAGATCAGTAGTTCAATGAAACACCTCCATCAGCATATTACGCCGCTTCATCACGACGTTAATAGCTAGGACCAATTTGTTCCGCGCACAATCTCATTGTTTTTGATTAAAATTATTATTGCTCTTTTTTATTTCACGTCCTTCGTACTAGCATCAATCTTCGGCCCAATTGAGTTTGTTTCACAAATTCAATTTGTCATACGCCTTCATTAACGTTGATTTGAATTGCTATTATGCGATATTATGTTCCTTTGTACGAAGATAGAGAGTCAAATGAAGAAGTATTTTTAGATATACTTACTGCGTACTTTAGTAAAATTAGTTTACTGGAATTATACTCTATTTATTTCAAGCATTGTATTGTATCAAATTATTGGTGAATCCTATTATAAGTTATTTCCTCGATGCTACTACGCATTTCTTGTATCTTTGCCGAAAGTAAACCAATTATAGCGAGACTTTAATAAGGGATCATTGAAAAGTTAACGATTTTAACGTAACGATTAGAAAATTTGTAGTTGCGTTATATTTCAACGACCATCAAATTTATTATTCTTTGCATTTTAATAGCTACCAGAAAAACTATTCGTTTTATTAGTTATTTTGATGAGTAACTTAGTAATTGATTGAATCAAAAATCTTTTATATTTTTTTTTTATTATAGTTAATATAAAAAGAAAATAAAGAATTTTAGAGAAATGTTCACACTGTTATTAATCTAAAGATAAATACGTGCAAACTGGCTATTACAATAAAGCGACAAATAGGAATTCTTTATCTCAATTTATAAGTAAAGTCTAAATTCTACTACGGTTTTTAAAGGTTAACTTCTAACATTTTAAATACCTAAAATATATTTATTCTTTGACCCTTTCTTCACGACACCGCAGTGCAAATAATATTTTCTGCAAAGTAATCAGTGGGCTGGAGAGTATAGGCGAATACGAGTAGGACAATTTTATCTCACTACATATTATGATATGAAGTAATATTATTCTGTCTCATAAAGAAATTTTTAAGAGTTGATAGCGAACTTTATTAAAATTAGTTAAAAATGAAGATATGCTAAATCATACAAATAAAGCAGCCTAATTGTAAAATAAATTAAAGATTCAAATTTACATATACATACACACTAAAATTATAACATGAAACTCAATTAACCTATTTCTCGAGGCACCCCTTATGTTTAGGAGAAATCCATTAATTTATGCATGAAATACCGTAATTCATAGTATAATTCTAAGATATTGTGATCTCAAGAGTAATGTTCCAATATTTGTGGAAATGGACTCTTGGAGCGTAGTCTTCGCTACGTGGTCCACGTTTTGACGGCAAATACATCAGCATTGTTCGACGAACATTGGTTATCATAACTAAAATATTATTTTGGCCTCATTCTAATGCCTGATTGTCTTGCTTAGTTATCGTATAAGGTTCTAAGTTCGAGTCTTGACTCGTGCAATAAATGTTGTAAGTTTCTTATAGAAAATGAGTCTACTCTCCTTCCCCCCTCTCCCTCCCTCCCTCTTCCCTTCATCAAAACAAAAGAAATTATAATAGTTGAATTCTCAGAGCATATTGTTCTATCGGCTCAGCGGTTCATTTGTCTACCATTGCCATATCAGAATTTTAAATAGAGATAAGCATAAATAATAGAGATTAGAAAGAATACTAGTATTTTCTCACACATTCAACCACTTTACCTATTAAAATGCTCTCGTATTACGTGCAGAATGTTAGTCTCGTTTCATTCAGGTAACCGTGATTAAAACTTGACAAAGAGGATTAAAAGCGGTGGCTAGTACACCTCAATATAATATGTTTCACTGTTAATAAAATATTTCGTGTGCGCGTAATGTATTTAATAATATAAAATTATTTTTGCATGTCCAAGAAAATATAGAATTGTACTTCTAAATTTAATTTTAAAACATAAGTTTTTTCACCAAGTGTTCGCGATTCGATGCGTTTCTAGAATGACAGAAAAAAATATTTATAATTTTAGATTCTACTTCTGTATCAATAATAAAGACAATTTCAATAAGATTTTCCAAAAAATATTTAAAGAAGTACAGATTTGACTTAGTTATAATTTTAAGTGTGTAAATTTATATCAATTCTAAAGACCGGAAACCACATTTTTTCTGAATCACGCGGTATGATACGTCGCAGAACTAACGCCCGCCCTTCCCGTTTTTGCAATATTTTTCATTGATGCTCCGCTCCTATTGGTCGTAGCGTGATGTAATATATCCTATAGTCTTCCTCGATAAACGGACTATCCAACACAAACATATTTTTTCAATTCGGACTAGTAGTTCCTGAGATTAGCGCTAAACGCGCTAAACCAAACAAACAAACAAAAAACCATACTCTTCAGCTATATAATATTAGTATAGATAATATTATTTTTATAAAATAAATGAAAGTAAAAGATCATGTCTGAAAGATACAAAACCTACCAAAATAGACAATATTATTGTGAGATATAAGTTTTCTTGGCACTTTGTTCAAGAAAATATGCTTCTGTCAATTTGACAAATTCAAATATAGTTCGCCGTTTGCATGCCGATCATCTTGTTATGGCATACGATCATGTAAAGCTCGTCATTTTTTGTCGTCATTTTTATTAGGTACATAAATGCTTATTTATATAATATATTTTCATCAAAATTATTCAACTAGTATATATTATATCAATAGAAGTCTATTGAGATATCAAATATCAAACACTTCTAGAATCAGTATTGTTATTGTATTATTGCTCAGCGTATAAATTAGATTATAGACAGACAGACAGCCAGTAAATTATGAAAATAGCCGATTTATTTACATTGAATTATGTTTTCTAGGGTAGGTGCAGCATGACATTATTAAGGAAAGTGTTGGCCCCGTCATAACGCGCTAGCTTGGATAACCGAGTGATGCGGGTTCAAATCCGGATATCGCAACTCTTATATTTTCATGTGCGAATCATGAAAATATAAGAGACATCTTGAGGAAATCTGTATATCTGAGAGAACCGAGAAAGACTTCGAAAGATATGTAAAGTCCGCCAAACTAACCATGGTGGATTATGGCTTGACCCCCTCCTCATATTGAATGGAAGCCCGTGCCCTGCAGCAGTGGGACGTTAAAAGAAACTTAATTTAATATTATCAAAGACAAAAATGTCGGAAACAAAAGGAAACTATTGTAATCTATATTTAAATTAAAACCAATATCTATATTAATATTATTTGTTATAAATGTTTGTTCCCAAAAATAAAAAGAGCTACATCACGTGCTTTTGACATCCAAAAGACTCTATTAATATTATATTGAAAGAAAACCTTTTTCTACAAAAAAATCTAACATGGCTGTATCATTCGTTTGAAGATAACAAAGTAACTGGAACATTGAATGACACAAAGGATATTGTGTCAGTGTGAATCTGATGTCAAGGACTTAGAATTAAAAAAAAACATGATTAGAAATGCTATTTTTTATTTTAACTGTCTTTAAATTTTTTCAGGCCATACTAATGTTGCCTTTTTATGCTTAAACAACTGAAGAGATTTTGATAAAATCTGTCAAAGATATAGATTGCATAGTGGGTTCCCGCTTCGTTTATCACACGAGCAGAGCCGAAGACAAAAACTAGTATAACATACAGTAAAGCAAATATACGGGCAATAATGTATGTATTTTTGATAATACATACATGGGTCTATATAGAGGTCTCGTCAAATATTGTTGGTACAAATTGGTTAGACTCAATGATGCACTTATTAATAACAAGGAAAAAAATAAAGTGGAGTTGTTAAGATCAACTTTAAGATTGTCGCGAGCCAAACACTTGACATTTCCATTATTCTCTTTGCTTAGGCGAAGCTAGTGAAAAAATGTGAAAGAACTCGAAACTGGCAGACGCAGATTTCTTGTATGGGCGTTAGAAATAGGATCCTGTAATTTATGTACTTTTACTTAGTGTAATAAGTATTATATAAAAAGCCGTCTGACATTGTTTTTATTTCTTTAATGGTCCTATATTCATAAATATATGTAAAAATAACGATTTAGAGTTAGTTATACTTACTATAGTATTATGTTATGTGTGATAATACCAACTTTTATAGCCTCAGTATTTTAGTGGTCAGTACCTATGAAAGATTACACATTTGAAGGTTCTGTTTATTGTATATTTAAAGAAATGTAAGTACAATTAAATAAATTACTTTAAAGTATATTTCAAACAAAGATATCCAAGTTGTTTGAACGAGCCAAGTTTTGAAAGCTTAGGGTTTTAAATTTTCAAGTTGTACATTGGACCAGTACGTTTCCAACAGAGGCAACGTTTTAAAGTAAATGACAACCAGTAAGTGTATTAAAATAGAAACCGCACTCCTAACATTTTAAAGTATATAATTCTCTCAATAAACTTACTAAGTTAATTATATTCGACTACCAAAAAGTGAGGCAATATTTTTCAAATATGATTACTTTAAAGGTATTTCACAGTTTTAATTCTTAGAAGACTCAAAAATTTTGTTACGCCTTAAATGCTTAACTAAAACAAATATTTGACGTTAAGTCTTAAAATACCGAAGATTGCACATACATTATTTCGTTTACAATTTACTTATCTTAATCACTAAAAAAATCATCAACGAAAATAGAGCTGCTGTCTTTCCTTATTTTTAATTATATATAATGGCAGCAGGTATTTCAAAGACTTTCTTTGCCAAAATGTCAGCAAGCGTAGCACACCTAGATAAATGTTCAGAGTAGTTTATACCAACGAGTTGAATTAGTGAATTCTGAATTCAAGACTGGTGAATTTTACAGCAATTAAAGATGCCTTCGCTGTTAAACTTAGTTAACGTAGTTACGAGCTTAGTAAAATTAAAAAAAATGTTAAAAATTTTCTTAAACTCCATGTACAGTAAATGAGTGAATTTAAGTATAAATTATATATAAGAAATTAAATTATATGCTGGATAGTGATAGCACAGGAAAGCATTTGCTTAGAAAACCAGGGAAGTGGGTTCAAACCTCTTATACATTTTATGTAAATATACATCATCATCATCATCAGCCCTTTTTAACGTCCCTCTTCTGGGCACGGGCCTCCTTCAGTACGAAGGGGATCAGGGCATAGTCCACCGTGCTGGCCTAGTACGTGTTGGCAGACTTCACATGTCGAAAACGTGCTAGATTTTTAAAACATGCAGGTTTCCTCACGATGTTTTCCTTCACCGTGAGACGAGTGATAATCGTGATAGAAATGATTCATACATGAAAATATCAGAGATGCGAGATCCGGATTTGAACGCGCATCACTCTGTTGTCCAAGCGAGCGCGTTACCGTTGAGATACCACTGTCTTTATTTATGTATATGTGTATAATTATAATTTATACTTAAATTCACTCGTCAAAAGCTGTTTAAGAAAAAAGGAGAAAAATAGAATTAAATACTTTAAATACATAGCAAATTTAAATACATAACAAGTACTATGTGTTGTTTCTGAGTTTCTTTCGCCAGTTCTTCTCAGGTCAGAGGTTTCTTCTTTCCGAACTGGTGGTAGACTCATGACGTTCAGTAAGAAATTGTAACAATTTTTATGCTGAATAAAATATTTTGATTTGATTTGATTTGATATATGTAATGGATGTTATATTATGGAATATCATAATAATCTTATAATTTTATATATAACAGACTAAAACTTCAATTATAATACCATTCATTATCTAAATATTAGGTTATGTAAGAAAATATCGATTCTTTAAACGCATTTTTATAATTAACAAAGTAAAAACGATTAAAACTTTTATAATAATTGTTCAGATGCTGATTGCTGAAATTTACTTCAGAACGTACAATGAATACAAACAATAAAAAGGCCTTTCAGAACTTTCTCAATTAAAAGAGGAGATAACATTAACCAGTGTTCTTATCTTTTCAAGATCGATGTATCACAGCATCCGCAATTATCCCGCTTATTTAGTTTAGAATTTTGTTTCTAAGCAACATGCATATTATAAGTACATTTCTTAATAAGAAGAATTGATGAAAAAAATATTAATATTATTACGAGTTCTAGCTTGGAGTTGTTATTACAAATATTTCAATGATAGGCATATTAAAGCTGTATTATTATACTTCATCAGTACATAGTATAAAACAAAGTCGCTTACTCTGTCCCTATATCCCTATGTATGCTTAAATCTATAAAACTACGCAACGGATTTTGATGCGGTTTTTTTTAAAAGATAGAGTGATTCAAGAGAAAGGTTTATATGTATAACAAGCAGATCCCGCGGCTTTGCCTGTGCTAAATCTAAAGTTTTATTTATAAAATACCTATTTACGTATCTAATCTACATTAGAAATGTATTTTAAAAAAGGTAATTTATACTGAGGAACATAGATCCTCATCCTTTATGGAAGTCAGTTAAAAGGTATAATTAAGATAATTATACCTCAGTATAGCGTAACTTATACCTAAAGGTTCACTTATTATCGACTAATCTCTTCTTCTCCATTGTACGAGACATAACCGAGGCAATCTTTAAGCAACTGTCACGCTTTGAAGCTATTAATAAGAAATTTGATTTCATAATTAATTGTTACTTTACGAAACATACTTCTCAAATCACATCAAATAGCTAAATTGAGTACATGTAGAATTTTAAGTGAAATTATTTAAAAAGTGTATATTACCAATATTATATAGAAGGTACTTAACGTTACGGAGATTGAGAAACTAAAAATCGCCTCGAATGATATTCCTTTATATAAAAATAAAAATTACATGGTGTTTGCTGTAAAATTACATGGTCGTTGTAGTCCAGAGAAAGTTTATAATTTCAATATATTCAGGTAATACTAAAATTGTTTTATTATATAGAAATTTAGTACTGAACCCAAATATCAGGAATTTGTAGGTTATAATGTCTTTAAGTTATTCAATTTTTTATTTTTGTATAATTATAATTTAAGCACGTATACATAAAGTAGATATAAGTAAAACTGAATAGGTATAATCATGGAAAACATTTTTTTCAGATCGTTTCATGTTGTTTTACGTTCTTGTTTCTACAAAAATAAAACTAAACTAAATGACCAAAATTTTATATTATAAAATTTTATTTACAATATTTAATATTCGCGTTTATTTAAGAAGATATAAAATATAATAATTAATTTGTTTTTCAATTACAGTTTGTGCGTAAAGATAAATGCGACCGAATTATAAAGAACAGCCTAGTAAATTTCAAAGCATCGCACAGCTGTTTTTAATGAGATAGCTCGAGCCTTTCATTCAGTTTTTTTGTAGATCTCAAGGGTCGTAAAAGGTTGCCAACACCGTTCATCTTGATCCTTTCACTGAAAAAACCTTAAACGTCAAGTGTGATCCAACCTTTCCTAATAAGGGCTCTGTTACCTTTACATACAAACAAATACGATGTGTGTTTTAAATTTATATATTAGGTATGTTCGTACGTACGAGTATGAACTCGTCTGTATATTAAAAGCATCTATATATCAAACTTAGAATTCTTCTGTTATTTGAATGTGTTAATCTCTTGTTCTACCAGTCGTATTGAAAAATCATAACAGATTATAGCTGTAACTTTGGAATCGAAATAGTTATATATAAATGGTGTTATAAATAAAAATTGTACTTCTTCTCTATGTATCTACTATGTTATGTTATAATATAATGAAGTGCAATAATGAATATTTGATTTTATTTGATTTAGCGCTGACAATTCTTTATAAATTACTGCAGTAAAATCAAATTACTAGCTTTTAAGTGTCCATATAAAAATTATATTTTAATATTATGAATGTGTATTTGTTTATTTGTTCACTTTTTACTCAATAACAGCGCGGAATTTTCCACAAGTAACTTATAAAGTTGGTACATTAATATTATCTTTATTACATTGAAGGACATACCTAAGTATAATCATTAGTGATGCGCCTTAATAGGTCTTAAAAAGAGTCTTATTATATATTATCTAAATATTAATTAAGATTGAAATATATTAACTAATACTTTCTTAGGTTTACGCGAATATTTGACATAATAAATGAAACAATCTTTCCGGATTTTGTCACGGATTTATTTGGATTTTTGGTTCCAGACGTTTTGAATACTTTACAGCAATCATGAGCATCCCGTGACCAAATCCGAAAATATAGTTTGATTTATATATTAACTAATTAGCTTTTAAAACTGAATCGTTTTATTTCTACGGACCCCAAGATTCTTTTAGTGACCTCCCCGAAACAAAGCTCCTTCTTTCTCAGGCCACTTCTTACACGGTAGAGACAATGCGCCTTTGTTCTTTGATTATTAACAAGAAAAATAATAATAGTCCCGCGAATTACACGTGAGATTGTACCATTGTTTGCGCTTTGCACTTTTAAATAACCCTTTCATGAAGTTTTCTATAAATCTAATTCAAAAATAGAATAAACGACATATAAATGTCTACTAGTAAGTAGTATTTCGGAATAATGTTTTTGTTTGAAATTTTTACGAATGTCATGGGGAAGAAAATAATTCCAACTCAAAAGTGCATTGGTTTTGAATACTGATATACTATGCAGTTAACTAATATTACCTTTGAAATTTGTCCCTACAGGTCATCTTCCTTCTACCTTCTACTAACGAGAAAAAATACAATATTGTTGACATAGTTCATATTATTATTATTTGTAATGCGCCGGAGATCATAAGTGCTAATCATAAATTTATAAGAATATAATATTTAATTCGATAACACTACTAAAAAAAATAGAATAGAGTTTAATTCATGTAAGCTTATAATATAAGTAAAGCAAGTTTATAATTAAGATTTTGTAACTATGCTTTATATATTATGTTTCATTACAATAAACTTTACCACATCATAAATTATTATCTTGACTTAACCGAGATACAGATTTATGAGACTCTTAAAGCTCATAATATATGAACGCCTATAATTTAACTTTATTATTCACTACTATATACTTATAAAAAATTTCTCATATTTTTCCAGAAATCTTACTTAAATAGTAATTATTATCAATACAGAGGTCAAATGTATAGTTTTTATTTTATGTGTCTGTCTATCTATGACCACATTACAAGATAATCACTGGACTGGATTTTGATGAAATTTAGTATGACGACAGCTGGTTGCCCAGTTCAATATAATATTATGCTTTTTACTGCGGGAAAACATTTCATATCTGAAAAATATACACTAAACGTTAAGATTTACGTATAGACGAATCCAATCAGACCGAGGGTTAGTGGCTAGTAAGTAATATATCATCATCATCATCATCAGCCTTTTTTAACGTCCCACTGCTGGGCAGGCCTCCCTCAGTACGAGGGGGATCAGGCCATAGCCCACCGCGCTAGCCTAGTGCGTGTTGGCGGACTTCACAAGTCTTTCCAAAACTTCCTAGGTTTTCTCAGACATGCAGGTTTCTACACGATGTTTTCCTTACTGTAAGACAAGTGGTGATCATGATAGAAATAATTCGCACATGAAAATATCAGAGGTGCGAGACCCGGATTTGAATCCACATCACTCCGTTATCCAAGCGAGCGCGTTACCGCTGGGCTACCACTGTCAGTAAGTAATATATAAAATAATGAAAATTTCTGAGTGAGAATTATCTAGAACTGGATAATATAATTAAACACGATGTTTGAACAATTATGCAAATTAAGGTTGGATGAAATTGTAGGAGGTCTCATTATCAAATGGGATACACGTGCGAATACATATGAATATGAAATAACTCTTCATTCTTGCTACATTCATTATATCTACCAAAATTTCTTATTTATGTTATATTAGATTCTACAACATATTTTTTGGGTATTTTTAAATTAATTTCGTAACCACTAAGTTCTCTTCTAAAAGAGCCGCATGCCCTAGCGAATTGATACCCTAAGAAAATTGCTTTCCAAACTTTGCCACCCCATTTCATTTTAAGGGTTCAATTTCAATTGAAAAAGTCATTCCTTAACGGATCCCTTATATCATTTTAGGAATAGGTTATAATTTTTTTGTTGTTCATGTCTAAAATCATGGTACTTTTTTATAATATTCTGAATGAACCCTTAATTTTCTTTATATGTATAGATAAAATTTAAGTATATTATAATATTAATGAGACAGGTTTACAATAATAATTATCCTCATGAAAGTCAGTTAGTTTGCTGGTAACTTAGTTGATTTTCCAAGTTCAGTACCTTTATTAAAAAAAACAATAGCACAAACTAAAAAAATATATGTATATAAATACTGCAGTAAATTCAGACTATGAATATAAGAAAGCTCTTTTCTGTGATTAAAATGAATTTATCTTCTCTCTAGACGTAATTTCTGTTAGAATATACAAAAAACTATAGTGCAAGAATAAAATAGAAAAATTTGAATAATTTTTTAACATTATCACACCATTGCAACGGAATTAACAGCCATAACTTAGAGAAAATTATATCACCGGAAAGCGAAATGAATTTCATGAATCAAATCGTACTGATCTTCCAAGTGACTGCTCTAATGGGTATTTTTTCGTTATATTCTCATTTACGTACCTGATTTATGTTTGATATCTTTCAATTTTATTATTTTTATCGTTTTTATGACTGAAAACTCGAATGACCACATTTTCGAAAATAATTGGGTAGATACTCGCATATATTATGTTTGTAGTACGTTAAGAGCGTAATTAATCTGAGCTAATTAATATATTATAATGATGCCTTTTTAAATATAACTAAACTGACAATTTATGTTGGTTTCACAAATTTAAATATTGCGTACATTTACTTGTATATTTTAACTACTATTAATGCAAACATATCTTTTATTTATCATCGACAATGAAAACTGTAATACGCTTACCGACTTCAAAAATTTAGGAGGTATATTTCTAAACGTCTGACTAAATTATATCAAACAATACGTATCGTTTATTATGTCTTGCTGTTTCAAGTTTCTTCAGGAACATTGCTAATGAATTTCCCCTATTTTACTCGCATATTATTCTTGTTTGTATGTATTTAAAAATATTATTTTCACTTATTTTCATGCTCTTACTCTTTATATAAAATCAAAATCTAGTCAACAAATAATACAATGATAGGAAAAATATAGATCATAAAACGCAGGAAGCTGGTCAAAGAGATACATTAATCTTTTTATGTTGGTATTTAAGTTTACTTCCGTGTCTAATTGAGAAAGTTTTGAGCTCCCTTTTTTATTGTCTCTGTTCATTGTTCATTGTGAAGTAAATTTTAGCAATCCCCCATCTCGACAATTATGAAAGTTTTAATTGTTCTTACTTTTCTAATTAGAAAAAAAAATCGGCTCATGAGCAGCGGGATTATGAAAGGGGAACCCAAATTCGTGGCCATCACGTTCGGAAACGATGAAAGTTGAAAATTTATGAAATAAGCCTTAATGTTTTAATTTAAATTGTGTTGCAAAAATATTGGCTTATTTTTATGTTTTTGTGTTAATATTTAATATATTACATAATATTATTTACTTTGTAATTAAATAATAGTGATTGAAAGTTACTTATCTCCCTAGAATAAAAATTTAATTAGCTGTCCAAAAATAATTTACCTTCGCTAAGGAATTCTCGGAAATTTCTCGAAGTTCTCGAATTAAATTTCGAAGTACACTGAAACTGCTGGAGGGCTACTATTTAGATTAGGTACTTATCTATATTAGTAGTAGTAGTTTAGTTTATTTTAGTTTCTATATATAAGACACCTTCTAGGAATCGTGTCTTCACGATTGGATCGAAAAATATATGTAGCTCGTAGTATTATTTATACAATATTTACGAGTACTTTGGATCGAAGCGGAGCGAGTATAAGTATTATATTTATAACTAGCGACTCGCCCTCGCTTCGCTTGGGCTATTTCCTAGCTTTAGCACAGTCAAAGCCGCGGGATCCGCTAGTACCTTCCTCTTGAATCACTCTATCTATTAAAAAACCGCATCAAAATCCATTGCGTAGTTTTAAAGATTTAAGCGTACAAAGGGATATAGGGACAGAGAAAGCGACTTAGTTTTATACTATGTAGTGATATATGTATGTATTTAAATTTATATAATATGTAGTATATGAACTATATCAGATAGTACCTGTAACACAAGCTTCGTAGTTTAACACGGAACTAGATAGCGCTGTTTGTAATAATGTCCCATGTAAACATATTTATTTAAATCATTACTTAAAAAATAATTCTATGTAATCTATATCAGCAGTAGGGCATTAAAAAGGAAATACATTACAATCTATATGTATGTAAGAGGTTTAAGCTATTTAAAGTATTAATTTCCCGGTCAGACCATTACTTGGGTAATATTTTGCAATTAATTATATCTTTGAACAAACAACTGCTTCGGAAGGTTCATGAAATCGATCCCTGTAAACAAACGGCCTCTATGATCCGATGGAAATCTTATTTGACTTTAGAGGTCGATTAAAGCTCTTCATTATGACATCGTATAATGTTTCGTAACTTAAATAATAATCAAAAAATAAATATTTGCTTCATATTCATTAGGTTGAAACTAGAATTGGTTACAGATGTCATATTAGAAAACTAACGACTCGCTCTGTCTAGACTCTTCAGATGTATGTATCAATATGTGTAGTTTTCATAAAAATATGTCAAGAACGAAATTTGTGTTCATTACACAGTGTCCCCAGCGGGATTCAAACCTGTGACCACCGTCACAGTAAGTGTCGTTTGATCGTTTGAGTCAGTTGGTACTGACCCTAACTACAAACTGACTCAAATGTATTGTTGTATGTTTTATGTACCGTTTCTTATTTAAGAAATTGCTATATATACTTTTTTTTTCTTAAATAACTTTCTATTGGCAAGTAAGTAGAATAAATAAAGTAAAGATTTTTTTGTTTGTATCCGCTGATATTTAAGTAAAGTAAAAGTTCCAATTCGAGTAATTATTTAAGCTTTTTATAGTTCATTCAGTGAACATAATACAGGCTTTATTACATGACAAAAAATATCCCAGTAATTATTAATTAAATATACTTTGTTTAATCCTGATATTCTAAATTTTAGAACTAGGATTTCAACAATCGTAAATAGATTTGTATTGTTCATTAGTCATTGCGCTTTAGAGCTGGAATATTTGATAACTTGGCAGACAGTGACGGCAGACCTGACACTTACAGTACAAACGTTTCCGGCTAATGTTAGCAAGCCTTTATGTTAATTGTACCGGAATTTTTAGAGAGTTTACTTTTATTTCTGATATTGTTAAATTTAATTTAGTTTCATTTATTAAATCTATTATTGGGCTTTTTACTTTCATTTATTTATTTTGTATAATTAATTTTTCTATGTTATGTAAATATTTTTGTGTATTTAAAAAAAATATCATAAAATGGAAGGTTTGTTCAATATTATAAAGAATCTTTGAAAATTACAAAAGTTTGTTTCACGATAGAACCATATCTTCCTTGTAAGTGTTATAGTCAGAAAAAAACCTTAGTTTGTAATATTATATTCAGTTTTCATCAACATAATAATGACAATTTGTAGAGCAAGAGTTGGTAGAATGAAAATATCCTGCCTTTGTAACAATCTAAAATTAACCGAGATATAGACGGTCGAAGATTTGTTCAGGCCATTCCTGAACAAAGAAAAATTTTAGAGGAGATTTGGAAGGTCGGCAGGCCATTGCACTATTGAAGAGGTACTTGAAGAAGAAGAAAAAAATGTCTTATTTTTTTTTATTTAATCAGACTATTTGACATTGGCGCCTTTTAAAATTCGAATTTAAGTTAAGATTGAAAAATGCCCTTGGCATAATGCTGAAAGTCCAGTGATGGTACATTCATATAGAAATATATATCTTTAATAATTATTGAAAAAAATTCTTAACAGTGAAAACCTATATTATTTAATTTAACTTTATACATCATGTATACATGAACGATATTCAATGATAATATTAACATGTATGTTACAAATTTTATTGGTTATTAAATACACATTTTTTTCTATTATAATAATTAATATTATTTTAAAGATAGTAATAATATTAATAATTTTATGAAGCATATATGCTTAAAATTCAGGAAATTTAAAGTTGTAACATATATGTAGTACGCGTAAACTATAGTGGACGGTCAGTTTTAGGCATTGCAAAGGTTGGCAAGGTTATCCAAACACTCGTATCTGTAGCTGCAATCTCGGGCCTTCAAAGTAAGCATACACTCAGAACGTCTGCTCTGATGATGACTTTCTATTCTTGAACTACACCTAAATTATTCAGGTTTAGGCAACTTTGTATGTTCTTTTACGTTAAAAAGATATTTAGTTAATATTTTTTTGACAATTTTACATACATATTTTCATACTAGCAATTTTCGCGGCTCCTACCGCGTCCTAATCACTTTTAAATATAGGGATTGGTGTTAGAAGGATAAAAAATTAGGTTTATAAGGTTTTTGATGCCAAATCATAAAAAAATAAAAAATAAACTATTTGGTCTAAATATAGAAATAAAAATATGTATAGGGTTGTTTATCACCTACCTGAATAAAAAATAACTTACGACCTATTCTCAGACCTACAAAATATACACGAATAAAATATAAAAATCGGTCCAGCCGTTTCGGAGGAGTTCGACAACAAACACTGTGACACGAAATTTTTATATAATAGATACCTAAATTATAAATCAATTTATTAATTTGAGCAAAACTGTGTGGTAATGTCAGTTTCTTATCTCATTGGTTATAATAAAATATTGATATATATTTTGTAAATATTTTGACATAGAAGATGCTATTTCTTTCATTTTATTACCTGCTAGATGGCGCTATAGTTTATTGTTTTTTTAATTAAAACATATATTATAATAATATACATACTTTAGGTCTTTTGTTATATTTACTTAAGATACTAAGGAAAACCAATCAAACCAACTTTCATATTTCCACATTTATAATAAAGATAAGTAAGGAGCAAGGATTTTATGATATAACTCATATTACTTTCAAGAGAATATTGTTTTTGGAATTTGTTGAAATAGACTCCCGAGTGCAATGTGCTTGTACGTGTACCACATTTTAAACACAAACGCATCTTGCCGCAGTGACTGTGTGAATATCAAAACTTTATTGGATTTTGCGTCGAAATTTTCAGTAAACGTTTCATCTTTTATAAAACAAGTTGAATTCATTTACGCTTGATCCCACTCGTATTTTGGGATTTTACGTTTTAATCCAATATATAAATTATTAAAATTTATATTACAAAATTAACAATGATGTTATTAATGTAGGGACTGTTATAGTTTTTATTATGTACGTATACTTTTATTACTAAGCTATTTTGTTTTCTGTTTTTTCGGTGTATACAGTTTGAATTACTTCACCTTAAAGTGAAGCAAATTCACACTTGAGCACTTAGAATCCATAATATCTATTGTTTAAGCGAATTAATCTCAATCTATGTTATAAAATACAGTAACAGTAAATACAGAATCAGAAGTCAAGTCAGATAGTATTGAAATGCATACTGAGCATGACGTATCTGTTTCCAAGAAATAAATCAAATATGCAATAATTTTTATTAGTCGACTCGCCCTTCAAGGCGGTTATTAATTCAGATGTGCAATATTCATGCAACTTGTTGGTAATTATTTTTTGAAGAGATTTTTTTAAGAAATTATACGATAAAATAATCATTTTTAAATTAATTTTTAAGATCGATATAGTACTTATTTAGTCGAAAATAAATTATCTATGCATAATACAAGCGACTCACGCTCGCTTCGCTCGGGTTCTTCCCTAGCCTTAGTGTCATTAAATTAAGGGTTCCGCTAGTTAAAATAAATAAAATTTCTACCTCCTCCTTTTTTGAAGTCGGTTAATAAGTAGCCTAAGTTACGCCTTGTAGCATTAGCTATCTGCGAGTGAAAGTCCCGTCAAAATCGGTCCAGCCATTTCAAAGATTACCAGTAACAAACAGACAGACAAAAAATTTAAAAACTGGTTTTTTGTTGCTAAAATCGTTTATACTTTCATATGCATTTAGTGAAACGCTATTAATTTGGAATAAAAACAGACACCGCAATTTTATTTATTTGTATAGATTATCTAAATAAATATTACTATGTAAAGTGTTCTGAATTGAAAGCTATTTAATGCTGTAAAATAATAATCTACATCGTTCAGCC
This sequence comes from Boloria selene, assembly GCA_905231865.2. Lineage (NCBI taxonomy): Eukaryota > Metazoa > Arthropoda > Insecta > Lepidoptera > Nymphalidae > Boloria > Boloria selene. Next base: position 4,379,164 of record HG993145.1, read on the forward strand.
CACTTGAACTAAGCCGTGCCAACAGTCTGTTTCTGCTGATACGTCCGTCTGTCACTGCGACAAGTGACAGGGCGCGCTGTCACATTGCAATTTGATTAGTGCTCTACTTCGCAATATGCTAACTTATGTAGAAACACGTACGTTTAATGTGTCACGTCAAATTTAATACAAAATAATAATAAATGCAAACATACAAAATTTTACTCGGTGGATTTTTTAATTTTCCATATAAAAATGGACAGTCAAGAAATCTTTCAATAATAAGTTTGGTATGCTTTCTTAACAGGCAAATGTTGACCGTATAATAGAAAAAAAACCGAACTGGTGTAGAGCTAAATTTGGTTCATTAACGAATTTTAAAATCTTCCGGACTTATATTTTCCGGTAAAGTACGAGTAAAACTCTTTAATAGAATTCGTATTTGAAATGCAATTTTTTAAAATTCACATTCTTCTATGGACATAGGATTCAATCAATTCATTGGTCTGTTTCCGATTATTTGGAGCCCGATCGGTTACTAAGAGCCTTCTTTTGTTAGTTGACAGATCTAATTTGCAATTCGATTGGGGAATTCTCAATCCTTATGCTTTTCAATGATGCATTTTTCAACAAAAGGTTTAAATGCTGAAACGGTGAATTTCGAAATCTATCTACATCTATCTATATACACCTTTATTTACAAATAAGTAGAATGAGCAGTAGGCTTTGTAGGCCTATCTATTACAAAAATGGTTATACATAATATTGCCTAAATTTCTAATTTGAAATTGTTGAACTTGTATACACTCTATTTAATTCATATCGGATGAGCCTTTTGCATAACTTTGATAAAATATACTCTTGAGTAAAACTTTACGCTTGTAGATTAAGAATATCCGGAAGTCAGTCAAATAAAAATAATTTTAGTAAAATATTGTTTAAAATCTCGTTCTTACATTTTTACGGTCTGGTTAACATAAAATCTTATACAGTCCAATAGGTTACTGCTATTCCGCAGACATAACTATCTCAATACAAGAGTGTATCATAACTAAATTTCAAACTTTACATACAAAAGTAGATAAGTAGCTAAAGGCTGTAAGGCATCAATTGCAGCCCGAGATATTTATTTAGTTCGAGGGTGCAATTGATGCTTACACCCGAGCTAACTATTCTGCTTTACATCTCAATTGTGAGGTAGTAAGTAGAAAAAAACCGGCATTACAAGAATTTTTTTTTCAAGATCGAAATTGAGCTTTGCCGTTAGATATTTAAAATTTATGACTATTATACTCACACGAAGAGAAGGCTGAATAGCAAAGCGACCTCTTTGGTCATTGGGCTGAATGCATGATGTCTATTGCCAGTATGATGGTTAGATGTACGCGAACTTTTTGAAAGAAAGAAGTGTTTTTTTTTAATAACTTACCGCCCTAGGGCTTTTTTAGCTACATTATTACCCTAGAGCGCTAATTAGTCACCTACAAGTCCCATTTGGAGGTAATAATAACATACTTACCGAACATGAGAGATGTAAAGAAAATTACTAAAAGCCATTTAATCCTAGATCTTTCACAAAGATCGCTTTTGAATATCAGCAGTGCACATAAATGTTCAATAATACCTTTATGAAATAAATTGTACGTGCTCCAGAAAGACACATAAAGCATAAGATATTTACAATAACTACATTAATTCGCCATATCATCAGAGCAGTCACAACAGGTGTTCTCATAATAACACATACTTCAACTTCTACTGCAGTCAGATGACAAGTACCAAGCGGTCTGTAGTTTCCGAATGCTTAACGTGTGGCATAATTTATAAGGGGATGAGATTTTATAAATTGTTAATATTTCTAAGTCATTCTTCAAAGGTTTTTAAAATATATTATAAGCTAAAGAGTTTGTTTGGAAAATACGTTAATCTTGGGAACTACTTGCTCGAGTTGAATAATTCTTTTATTTTTTTTGCTTTTAATTGTCTCTCTTTTGTCAATTTTTCAAGCAATATAGGCTGTATAATGTCGCACGGCATAATCATATAGATATAGATAAAAAATCAAATATCGCAGTAATAAAATTCCATCATTATTAATGTATTTCATTCGAAGAATAATCATGAAAATTTGAACTATTGAATATCGAGTATAGTTAATAAGGAATTTAATATGCAATATACATATAAATTTTACGATATGTATTAAGTTTATGAGTTTTAAAATTGCTTTCAGTTGTTTCGGGTCAGTTCATCAAAAACATCAGATATGAATGCTGTTTTATTGAATTTTATAGAAAGAAACTTATGGAGATTTTCTATTATAATGTTAGCCTGGATACGTTTTAACGGTTTGGTAATAATATAAAACTATAAATTATAATCATAATTATTATAAGATTATGATTATATATAGCATATAGCCTTCCTCAATATTACGGGCTATCTACTTTAGAAAGTTTTTTTCATATATCGTATAAGTTACGCGTTTGATAGAAATTTAGAAATATATCGTATAATATTAGTATATTTAATCTATATTTAAATTTCTTCAAAAATCTATATTTCTATACTTCTCCATTTTTTTAAATTGTGAGAAAGTAATTCCAAAATTAATTTAAGAAATCTAAGATTAAGCTTACTTAAATGAACTTTACCAAAAATCTCTTACAATTTGTGCTTATTTTATAAGGCCTTTCTCCTGGGTCTTTACGAAACAAGATGACACCTTGAGTAATAGTTGTAGCATTCACGTCAAGTTACACCCAAACACAATTTTTCTTCTTAAAATATAGTACTACACTCGCGCGAGAAATGAATACATCTGATGACTTAAATAAGGTTTTTTGTTTTTTATTTCATATACCTTATGTCGAAATGATATTAAATTAAGTATTTATTTTCCAACTTCTGTCCGTAGTTTTATATATTTGAGCACTCATAAATATTTCTAATGGCTAGCCTTTATATATACGGATCAGGAGTTCAGATCACAGATCAGTTCCTGAGTTGTAATCAAGGCTTAATAGATTACGTAGTTCTGAACAAAATATACATACACAGAAGTAGCTTGAAGTTATAAATTCGGCTATTTACACTTCTGCGCTTCATTACGAAGTCGCACTAAACACGTTAAGTTGCGAAGCTCGTCGATCGTCTGCCGAATTTTTTATTGGTCTCTGGTGTGAATTCCTCGTATTTGAAAAGCGAATGAAAGAAATATAAGATGAATTTGTAAGCTATTCTTTGCCAATTTTGGTAAAGCAAATTCAAGAATTCCGCACGTTTTTTAAAAAATAGTTAAAAACCTTCAGATTTGCAAGTCTACTAATAATATTTTATTCACAATATCATAAACAGTAAATCATGTTGAAAATGAATGTATATTACGTAAATATAAATCTCAGAGGTGCGAGCCTTAACCCGCTTCAGTTGTTTTTCCGAGCAATCGCGTCACCAATTGAGCCGGCCTATTCTTGCCTATACGGGCATGACTTTACGTCCATAAATAAATAAAATGTATGTTATTTTAAGGAAATAATCTTAGAAATTGGTTGAACCTCAACTGATGCTGTACATCGTGTATTCATTTCTTTCAACTGAGGAATGAAGAACAGCAAGTGTTGTCTTAGTATTAAGAAAATTATAATAAATAAATCTGGTTTCGTGGTAAACTACGAAGATTATGTAACGGACACTAGATAGTTGATATACTACACAAAATTATACAACTTTTAAATACATACATATTATATCTATATGATTGGAGTACAAACATTCGTGCTCAACAAAGGAATGCCCCTAACGAGACTCGAACCCGCGACCGTTGGCGCAGAAAGTAGGGTCACTGCAAACTAAGTAAAACATGTCGTCAAACATAATATAAGTTATAACAGTACTTCAATTTTAACTTTCTCGTAAGTTATGTGAATAACTTTGATTATGTAAATTTATCAATAGTCCAAGATTTACTTAATTCGAAACGCTCGAAAAGTTCACAATTCATACGTTTACTCGTATAGGAAAAGTTGAAACTAATTTCGCGGTCCACCGGTGCTATTCGCGCCGGTAACTTCGTTACAAAGTGATTTTCTCTTTCGTGCCAGAGCAACTAACTTAGTTCTAGACTTGATTTTTATTGTTTGATTTGATGTAACCCATTTTAAGAATAAATTTTATATAATAACTTATACAGTAATACATTAATAGGCAAAGACCAAACAAGTACAAAGCGTTTTCTCATATTTATCAACCGATTGTCCTTTTTTTGTTCAGTAGCTATTATTATAAATAAGAAATATAAATAAACAATTTTACAAATATAAAGATTCTCAATAAAATTACGTGTTTATATAATATTTTCATGTACATGTTACATAATTATTATGTATCTATTCATCACTTTATGCCTGAAGTCGGGATGGATCGTTAGCGAAGCATGTAATCTATAGAGTACTGCCTGATAACATGTAATATCAATAATTATCATATTGAATTAACAACAGGTTAAATTAGTAATGCAAGCTTAACTACTAGTGCGTAAGACAATATGATGATTCAGTTGAAAACCGACAATAATACCAAATTAAGTCCTACATGGTAGATTTAGTATTTTGTTAATTAAGTTAAGCTACATAATATAACAAAAGATTACTGACTTTAGTTTCTTAAATCAAATACAGGTAGCGCCACCCTCTGAACTGAAAGCTACCGATGGCTATGTACTGCCTTAGACTACATCGTATACAGTCCCTTTTTAACATCTTCCCTCCCTTAAATACGAAGGGAATCGCGTCCCATCTCAGTGGCCAAGTCCACTGGATTTTAAATGTCTTTTAAAAACTGGTTAGATTCTGTCAAATATGCAAGTTACCTCTCAATGCTTTCCTTACATACATACATACTTCCTTTCAGTATGTATTGTAGATTTTTATGACACATAGAAACTTATTTATAATAGTGAGATTGTTTCTTTTGCTTATCATATCTTACAGATATAAAGAAAGAAAAATGAGACTTACTAGGAGTGAATAAAAAGAATGAAATAGGAGAAAAGGAGCAATAAAAGAAAATGGGTTTTACGCAAGACGTATGTATGTTCGTCGTTCTTAGATTATAACGAAATTGTATTGAATTACGAATATAATTTTAGTATGAGTTTCTACTGTCAGCGTATTTCATTTTTTGCTATAAAATTAACGAAAGATAACTGAAAGGTTCAACCTAACTAGAGCAGTTTTTTCAACTAACTTTACGTATTTAAATGAATTGTACCTCGAAGTTACCATACGCAAAATAAAATATTTTATTCATAGATGTTCACTTACAGATCTCATAAGTATGGTTGATCCCTCTAAAGTCTTACACAGAATTAATCAATGTAAAATTTAAATACCTTACCTTACCAATTAAATATTACCCATGAGAAGACGATCTTTGGTTACTAACATTCCTTTGTTCCGTTCACTGAGATTATGAGGTACTCGTAATCCAATTTACTATAATTTTCTAGGTAATGCTTAACTGCAGTTCAATAGCTTGATTGTGATATATACAGCCTTTTTGTTATAAAATTTGTCGAATAACTTAGAGTTTTTCCAGAATATTATCTTTATAAAGTTGTCATCAAAGCTGGTAAGACGCCTCGCTCTTTTTAACACAATATACAAACATCAATGACCATTTTGTTTAAATTAATATTTTATACCTAAGAAACTAGCTCTTAGGTATAAAATATTAATTTAAACAAGATTTAATTTGATTACTAATCAAAAATTGTCAGAAAAGCCAATTCTACTGCCATTTGCTATTTTTGCTTTTTTCTCTTCCTTAATAAGATTTTCCACGTTTACATTGTTTAGCTTAACTAAAGTAGCTTTCAAGCCAACTGGATTTAAACGATAAGACTAGAAATGACTGGACGTGTCTAGGTCATTTGGTTATTATAATAATATATGTACTAGCAACTTATCCTAAAGTTAAATCTATCTAATAAACTTCATCCAAATCATACCAGCCCTTTTAGTAAAAAAGAGTAACAAATTGTGACTGCAACCTTATAGACTATACATAAAAATACACTCATACAAAAGTAAACCTTAACTTGCAATTCATAAGTAAAATAATGTTTTTATTTAAAGCTCAAAGGAACATTTTTATTATAAATGTTATTTTAAGTCGGAGACGACAGCAGATATGTTTCACTTGTCGATATTATGTCGTCATTAAAATTAATGAATTTCGGTGATCTGTAACGTAGACTGCTGCCGTTCATTAAAATATGAACTTTTAAATTAATAACTATAATAGTAGAACATAATAATTAAAAATATATATTTTTATAATTATCTAACGAAGCATTATACATCGTCAAGCTAACTTGACATGTATACGTACCAAGTACTAGTATGGCTTACAACTTAGATGACATGATAGCATAAAGGTTTGACTTCGTATTTTAATAAATTGATTTATTATTATTATTATGAATTTTAGGTCTTTGACATAGTGTAAATCATAGAAGATTCAGACTCTAAATACTATGTGGTGTACATAGTTACTAATGGGACGCATGATCCCGCCAAGTATAATCAAGAAGATAAGTGACATTAGCACATCTTATAGTAGAATGCATAAGCAAAATATAGCACTATTCTAATTTTATCAAAGCAATATAATATGAATGTAGATGTTTTTATTTCAAATAAATTTGCGTTTGTCTTTTATATTGTAGTATATCATTTTCAATTATAGTAATGAATGAAATTGATATATTTCATAGTGAAGGTGGAGTGGGACAAAGACTTTTATTTAGTTTGATATTATTAGTTTGTAGCAAAAAAACCTACAGACGCAATGCGGGTTTCTTATATAATAATAAATATATTTTATATTATAAATGAAACTATCTTTTCGGATTTTGTCGCGGATTTATTATGATTTTTGGTTCCCGACATTTCGAATGCTTTACAGCAATCATGGTCACGGGAGAGACTAAGGTATTAGACGTCTCAGGGGGTTATATACTTGTTACAGACAGTGCCTACCCACAATTTTTTACAAATATTCAAAATGATAGACTATAAAATTATACATTTCAATTCTATACTTTTAAGATTTTAAAATTTTAAATTATATTATAAATATGGCAATATTATTAACTTATTTTTAGCTACTATAATTATAATTATTATAATTTTCTAACATTTGTTAAAATAATATTAAGTAGTGTTGCTATTATTAAAATATGTATAATGTGTTATATTAAAATATAAATTAATTATTAAAGCAATATTAAACTTTCATATAGCAATATTAAACTTTCATATATTATAAATTAAAGATTAATAGTTTAAAACAACTTGAGTTTTGATAATTTTAAGATAAATATTAAGCAACACCACTGCAAACTAAATCATTTTTAAATTTGATAATATAATATTAAACAAATCTAACTATGCTCAATCCACATAGACCTCTTTAAGTTCTTTTGAATTATAACTTTTAAACTATAAAATGAGTTAATGTCATTTAGTATGTCGGTTGGTATGTCTGTCTGAAGTTATTATAGGGATTTGAGACTATAGAGTTAAATTGTTGTCAGTCTGAAGCTACTACCGGTTCGGAATGCAACTGATACTGAGAAGAACCGGCAAGAAACTCAGCTCTTGCTTTTTTCAAAATAATGTGTTTACAATTTCAATATTATCAATATCAAAAATATATAAGTTTACTTAAGTTTACAATATTGCAATACAATAATTAATATATATATAATAATCATCACTACTATCATTAAGATCTACACAGTATGAGCTAACTACATCTGGCTGTCTGTTATGACTAATTTTATTAGATGATTTTATTATATTAATGACAGGATCCCAAGATGATGGTAGTACCCAGCCGTCCTCTCTATTAAAGTTAGGATGTTTTTTAATTTCAATTGCTTCGCGAATCATTCTTGGTCTATAACGAGTTTCTTTCGCGAGTATTTGAGGATTACCAAAGCGAATATAGTGGTTGGGGCGATCCTGACTATGTTTACAGACAGCAGATGTTGCATTGCGACGGTGTTTCACATCAGCTATGTGTTCTTTGATCCTGGCTCTAATGGATCTCTTTGTTTGGCCGATATAAGAGAGCCCACAGTCACAATCAAGCTTGTATACTCCTGCATCTTGGAGGGGTATATGGCACTTGACTGATGGTAAGAATTGACTAATTTTCTTGGTCGGCTTGAAGTATGTTTTGATAGAAGCACGCTTTAGGATGTAGCCAATCTTGTCAGTGACAACTCTCATGTAAGGCAGAACTGCAGGTACGCGCTCGACTGTGGCTGGTTTCACTCGTTCACTGTGACGCAGGCGTGGCACTTGCAGCTTGTTGTCTCGCAGAACCTGCTTGACATGTTGCAGTTCTCCCGCTAGGTGTTGCTCGTCATAGATCCCTTGTGCCCTCTGAAACAAAGATTTTCCCACGGTAGCTAACTGTGAAGGGTGGTGGTGAGATTCACCATTCAGGTACCTATCAGTATGGGTCTTCTTTCTATACACAGTATGACTCAAGGTGTTATCTGGTTTACGTTTAATTAAAACATCTAAGAAAGCTAATGTATTGTTCGATTCTAATTCCATTGTAAATTGTATTTTAGGATTTATAGAATTAAGGTGTTCTAAGAATACAGTTATTTTGTCAGTTGGTAATATTGTGAAAGTGTCATCTACATACCGCTTGTAGAACCGAGGGGTCACAGGTGATGTGCTCCAGACAGTCTCCTCGAAGTCCTCCATGAAGATGTCGGCTACAACGAGGGAGACTGGCGAACCCATGGCCACTCCATCCACTTGCTTGTAGAATTCATCATTCCACAGTAGATAGCCAGTTGTTAGGCAGTGTTTTAAAAGTTCAGTGTATTCAATAGGCATGTTGTTATCCATAAGTTTCTTAGATATTATTTCAATACAGTCCTCTACTGGTAGGCTGGTAAATAGAGACTGTACATCAAAGCTAACCATTGTTTCATTGTCCATGAGTTTAAGATGTTTCACTTCATTGACAAAATGGTAAGAATCCCTGACCCTGAACCAGAACCCTGAATTGACAAAATGGTCCCTTGTGAACGCTCTTGTTTGTCTTCTGAGTGGTGAGAGTACTTTTCCTACTAGTTTGGCCAATTTGTAAGTTGGTGAGTCAATTTGACTCACAATTGGGCGTAGGGGGGCGTTCGGCTTGTGTATTTTTGGAAGTCCATACAATTTAGGTGGTTTCGCACATGATGGAATGAGATCTTTAACATCAAGACTTAATGTGTCGGAGTATTTCATAATTAACTTCTTAGATTTATTTAAAACAGTGGTTGTTGGGTCCGTTTTAACCTTTTTATATGTACTTTCGTCCGACAAAAGTTGTATTATTTTATTATTATAGTCCGATGTATCCATCACTACGGTTGCATTTCCCTTGTCTGCGCGAAGTACAGTGATATCAGACCTGTTGCGTAGGTTCTTCAACGCTAAATACTCTTGTTTATTGAGATTAGGTTTGGGCCTTGTACTACGACGTAACAAAGATGAAACATCTTGACGTATGGCCTCCATATCCTCAGTTTTCATAGTATTTTTGGCCAGGGCATCTTCGACAGCGCAAATTATATGTTCATAGGGAATGCGCGTTGGTGTAACAGCAAAATTCAAACCTTTGTTTAGTACCCGAACGGTGGGATCATCCAACGGTTGTTTTGACAGATTGACAACTGCGTGAAGTCCGCACGAGTGTGTGCACATTTCAATTGCACATATGGCAATATTATTAACTTATATTAATGTATAATTTTATATTAATGTATAATTTTATATTAATGTATAATTTTATAGTCTATCATTTTGAATATTTGTAAAAAAATGTGGGTAGGCATTGTCTGTAACAAGTATATAACCCCCTGAGACGTCTAATACTTTAGTCTCTCCCGTGACCATGATTGCTGTAAAGCATTCGAAACGTCGGGAACCAAAAATCATAATAAATCCGCGACAAAATCCGAAAAGATAGTTTCATTTATAATGTCAAACATTCGCGTAAACCTAAGAAAGTATTATATTTTATATTTTGATTTAGTTATATTTCATTTATTTATAGGGTAGAGGTAGCCTAGTCATTGCTAATCGCTTGGAAAACCGAGTGAAGTGGGTTCAAACCTGGGTCTCGCACCTCTGATATTTTAATGCACTATCCTTTTCTAATATGTTAACCACTTGTTTTACCGTCAAGGAAAATATCATGAATAAACCTGCAAGGTCTGAAGTATTCGAAGCAAGTATTCGAAGTCCGCCAACCAAAACTTGGCTAGCTCGGTGGACTATGACCCGAACCTTATTGAAAGGAGACCCGTGCCCGGTGCCCAGCAGTGCAAGCAGCAATTTAAAAAACTTTACAAAGAGGTCAACCAAGTTATTTAGCAAGAAAATGACATCGCACAGATGCTGATAAAGAACTGAATTTATAGTGACTATTATTGGAGCGATTCTTGCATCGTTGCGATTTTGTCGAACGAAGGAAAATGGGTCGACAATAACGTACTCCTTGTCATATTTATTCTGGGACCTATTTTCTTCACTCCTGTGGGAATTGAGTTATTTGTGATAAAACTTATATTACGATTTAAAGAGTAAAATATATTTTTTCTTTGTTCTAAGCATTGAGCCAAGCAACATATTGAAATATTATAACGCAATATTGATGTTTACTATAAATTCTTGTAATATCTTTTATTTTTTGTTTAAAAGTAGGTTAAAAATCATATATTCATGCTTAGCTTAATACTTAGCCTAAAATACTCTTAAATAGGTTTTAATTTTTTTTTCGAAGTGAGAAATTCTTACTATTACAAATCTATTATTCAAATCTTCGTTTAATCTATACCATGTTGTATACATTGAACGAAAAAAAAATCAGTTAAGTTAACATTATGAAATTGAACGTGGAACGTGTTGTGACTTTTGTATATTTACTTTGCACCGCCCATCTATTTGCCGGTTTAATTCATAATAATTGTAAAACCTTATCAAACGTCGTTAATTTTACTAAGTTTTCTCAATTTTTTTAATTTTTCGCGCAATGTTCTTAATTTTTCTTTCATAAGAACCTTCTCCTGACAATAACAAACACAACAAAATATAATTAGCGAAATCGGTCCAGCCGTTCACGCGTGATGACGTGACCAAGGGAAATAGGGATTCATTTTTATATATATAGATAAAAATAAAATAACTCTGTATGTTATTCCATGCTGCTGAAACATCATATTTTCAAACATACCAATATTCATCAATAATTTTTCAATATATATTGTCTTATTAATATATATTATGGTGTAATTAATTAAAAATAGAGAGTTACAAGACTTAAAAATTAAATAAATTGATTTAATTTTCATCTTAACATTAACACCAGAAACTACATTGAACTACTTCGTAACCCAGATACTAAAGATTAAAGCATTAGTATGTTCAATGCGTCCCAAGAACGGGTCAATTTCCTTCAGAAATTGCAGAGTGAATAGACGTGCATGTCATCAAATAAGAAGTTTCATTTTGTGATTATGAGAATTACATGATATCTAATAATATTCACAGTCTTTAATTATGGAATTTTCATCTAATTAATATACGATTAGAAGGATTTTAACAATACTTTAGTTATTTATTTTAAATATCATTTTAACAACTAATATCATTTTTAACTTAAACCATGCGTATCAGACACTCATAAAAAATATTCAATGCAGTTTTTAGTTTTAGCGACATTAAAGAGCACCAAGTTATTTTATATATCAGTATGAATATAATTATTATAATATGATATTTCAACGTGTTTTACCTAAATATTGTAATAAATTCAATTGCATGCTGGTGCATAACTATTAACTGTATTCGTGTCTATTTATAATATGTTCCCAAAATGTGATTCAAACATTTCATTCGTATCATATTCAACAATATATAAATCAAAATGTCTTATTAAGTCAATAAAAAAAAGAGTTTTAGATTTGGACTATTCTACAAGAAACAGGGTTCAATGCCACCGTCACCAACTAGTCAATTATCATGATTTTTTTCCATGAAAGCGATAAAATGCCATCTAAAACGTAAAATAGCGCGTTCATTTAAACATCTGAAAACGTAAATTATTTTCCTAACAAAACATCTGCGCCCGTGTCTAATAATTCATGTAAACGGAGCCTGAGAAACTCATACAAATTAAACTGGACTGTACTTCCTATATTAAAATACCTGGAAAAATATGTTTCTATCAATAGATGTATGAAAGGCACAGTGAAATGTGGATTTTGATATTTTTATAATAATTGCATACATTATAATATTATGTTATTTTAACAAAGTGCCTTATTTGTTAGCTTATGATTATAATGAAAGCCCTGGCTTAGGTCTAGTTATTTATCCAATAATGTTTAAAGCTATATAGTGATGTAATATATTATATATAGTACAGTACACAGCCGTGTTCCAGACCCCTAAACATTTCTCATGTAAGTCTTGGGTTTGCTGATTAGGAATGCTTGTGGCAATAACAACTCCAATAAAACAAATTAGGTCAATGAAGTTAATAAATAAATATTCACCTTGTGCTAATAATTCCCCTAATGATATGTAGAATGCTATTTTACAGGTGTTATTGTACACAATATATTATAATATTTTCTCTTTATAAATAACTTTGATTAATTTGTATAAAAAATAACGTAAAATCGTTATCTTTATGTAATACATAACACTGTAATGACAAGACTTGAAACTGAATATGATTCTAATTAGTAAGCGATCTGGGTCAAAGCGGACAAAGCAGATAAAATTTTCTGAGAAGAACAATTCCTCAGAGCGGATTTATAGAAGTTTCAGTTACGTATTTTTGATGGACTAAACAAACACTAGAAAGAGATATTAATTGTATTGTAGTATAACAGTTTCGTTTTCTTATTGATTCTAGTCAAATAAATTCCAAATGTAAACCCAAGAACATATTATATTGTCTTATTTGTAAGTAACGACTCACCCTCACATCACTCGGGTTCGTCCCTAGGCGTAGCGCAAGCAAAGCCGCGGGTTCCGCTAGTCAATAAATAAAATTTCTATAATAAAAGTAGCCTTAGTAAGCTTTATAAAATTAGCTATTGTGTGTGTCGGACAGACACACAAAAGTTTTTAAAATTGTATTTTTTTTGCAGTTAGTACAATATACTTTCATATGCATTTAGTGAAAACCTGTTAATTTTAAATTAAAAACAGACACTTCACTTTTATGTTTTATTAAAAATAAGATTTATTAAAAATAAAAATTGGAATTATTTTTTTTTTCATTTTCTTTTAAGCACATTAAATATTCTTTAATTTAGTTTTATGTCATAAAGCTAAGTCAAATTTTGAAGATATTGTATCCGACCCTTTGTATTCGCGGTCCAGTTTTAGTTTTAGTTACACTTAGAAATAACAAGATATATATTTTAAAGTATTTATATTTAATGTAAATATGTAAAGTAGATATGTAAATTACATTTTACTTACTAGCAGTAGCTGTTGTTTTCAGGCTAATGAATCTCAGTACACCTCACGTTGGTCACGCACGTATCGTACTTTAGAGGATAAATGGAATAAAAACGCGTTTTAGCCGGTTCATATTTTTTTAATATTTTATGTTAAACAAATTTATTTATATTATCTGGATTGTTGATTATGATGGATCTAAATTTAAAAAATGTTTAGACTATCAATCATAACTAAACTACAAAGTAGGTACTTTCCAGAGAATTTCTATTTTTGAAATCGGGTGTTTATTATTACACACAATACATTTGGTAACTTTTTCAATTTAAATAAATGATTTTACTGAATAGGTTGTACCGTTCTAAATTTTAGTCCATTTATAGATTTGGTTAAAAGTAAATATAAAAACGAGTTTATATCTGAAGAAGCAAAATAAGCTAGAAATTGTGAAGTCACTGGTTTGTTATTACCGATACGATACAATTTCTCACTTACCGCTAATTTCATTTGTGTGAACCGTCTGAGCAAACTTTTTCTTTTAAGGCGTGCTTCAGTGAAATACTAATAATTACTTGCCAAGAAGCAACCAGCTGTTCGCCAAGTTTCTTATACCGCTTGAAAGGAACGAGTTTGGTATCAGACGAGTTGCTATGAGTTTTATGAATGAACGATTCGCTGATATAAAAATTTAATAATGTAGTTATACTCGAAATATTATGTTAACGCTTACATTTTATGGCGAGAGGAAATAAAATGGATTCCTTTCAGCTAGTACTGGTAAGGACATTCGAAAAGGCGCAAGTGTAACTTTACTTTCGTTTGACCTAGTTAAAATCCAATGAAAAAAGAATTATAGTGTATGTTAATCCTACTAAAATGACATCCTCCTTTCCGATTACGGCCAATTTAAGCAAGAAAAGAAATTGTTCCAACTTCCAAATAATATTTTCAATTGTAACACCATTAGCCAGTGTGATTTGTGTCGAAATATTATTTAACATGGTTTTTAGCAAAACATTTTTTATCTATATCGTTGACTAAATAATCTTAATTACATATTGTAGAGTTATAAGCATTACTAGCGAATCGCCATCGCTTTGCTCGGGTTCGTCATTAGTCTAGTTCTAGTTTAAATGTCTTATTTATTTATGTCTAATCCAAAACTAAAAAAATAAGTTTCAAGCCTCTAGCTTTAAAAATGAATAATTAATAATTTCCATAAAAACTTTCATCCCCTATTTCAACCTCTTACAGTCTTTATTTCGCCTTGAAAAGTAGCTTAATATATCCTTTCTCAGACTTTAGACTATTTGTGTACCAAATTTCAATTGAATCGGTTTTGTAGTTTTGGCGTGAAAGCGCGACAGACAGTCAGACAGACAAAGTTACTTTAATTTTGTTACAATATATACATTTTTCTCTAATAGACAAAGTGTATGAATATTTGCTAAGAAGATATAAAATTTTTATAAGAAAATATGAAAGACGGTCTACGCACTATTTATGTATTACACTGACTGTAATCCTTTATCTGTCAGATCTGGGATCAAAAGTATATTTTTGTAACTTACTAAGATTTGACAGTTGAGAAATTTATGTTTGTGGGATTTATAGAAATCCATGTCATCCACTCTAGGATATTTTATTTTTACAACATACAAATGCTATTGAATATATTTTTAGCTTAGGCAATAATTTACTTAGTTTTATTATTTTTTTGTTCTATGACAAAAAAATCTTAGGGATTCTTCTTCTTAGCAAACAAATAATATTTTTATTATCTTTTAAGAATTCATTATAATCAAAACTAGAATAATATAATTCTACGCCAAATAATATGACATGCGAGAATATGAAAGCAAACTTTCGCTATTATTTCATGTTAACAATAGAAAACTAGTTTTTCATTCCAAGTTTATCCTTTTAATCAAGATCGTGAGGATTCACTGCAAAATACATTGTAAAGTTTGGAACTTTATGAGGTTTCATCTCAGACGAAATTAAAATACCACAATCTTGAGTTACCAGTATTTTATTGTAACTTCACACTGAGATATGGCAGCAGGGTTGGGCTGTACTTTGAATATAATCCGTTTGAAGTGATTTGCTACTTTTCTCACCTTACTGTGAAAAATTACTAATGAAAATATGTACTATAGGTTTTGCCAAATCGAAAATCAAATTCATTTATGTCATACTAGCATTTCCCGCGGCTTCGCACGCGTTCTAAAGACCGGAAACCTATTTCTTTCTGAGTCGCGCGGTATGATACCTCGCAGAACTAACGCCCGCCCTTCCCGTTTTTGCGAAATTTTTCATTATTGCTCCGCTCCTGTTGGTGATGTAACATAGCCTTCCACGATAAGCGGACTACCCAACACAAAAATAATTTTTCAATTCGGACCAGTAGTTCCTGAGATTAGCGCGTTCAACCAAACAAACAAAAAAACTCTTCAGCTATATAACATTAGTATAGATTTGTTTTTCAAACTGCCTTGGTAGTGTAGTGATTAAACATGTAAAGGTGCACATTTGGAGGTCTTGTGTTCATGTCCCATTACAATCACAGCGGGGAGTTGGCAAACTAACGGGATTCCAGTATATTTGTTTTAGGTGCAATTTCACCATCGCTATAGTACACGTCAATGGGTTTCCTCGTTATTACACAGATTGAGCGTTTCCACTACTCTAGCCGTCAGTGAAATCAAACCGGAAGAGGGACAAATGGTGTTTCCTCCAAAAGCTGTGCTGGGCAACAAGCTGTAAGCTAATTAATTATTATTACTATACGATTGGCTCAGTTTGTTATGCCATCTTGAAAATTTTGGTGGGCACTGTCTGTAACAAGTACATAACCCCCTGAGACGTTAAATACCTTAGTCTCTCCCGTGACCATGATTGCCGTAAAGCATTCAAAAAGTCTGGAACCAAAAATCATAATAAATGTGCGACAAAATCCGAAAAGATAGTTTCATTTATAGTATATATTTCTCAAATATAAGATAATATTTCTTTTCCCGCAGTAAAAATTATCCATTATGTTGACTGGAATAACCAACTACCTTCATATTATGAAACATCAAAATGTGTCCAGTGGTGTTCTCGTAATGCGGTGCAGAAGAACAAATAGACAAAAAAAATCTAAAATATTGTTTAGGATTCAGGCCTTAACTGGTAAAGGTATTGATAATAATGACTATTACAATAAAATTTTCAAAAATATTGATCGTCAGATTTTAAAAAGTAACAATTTTATTTTATGTATAGATTAAGTTCAAGCAAGTTATATAATACATATTTTACATCACGATGAAGATGTTTTTGAAATTAAAATTGTACTTTAGTTCAATTAAAGGCATTTAATGAAAAGCTACTCCTCAAAAGCTTACTTGAACATGAAATATTAATGGTCTTAAGACTGTATTTTTTTTTTTCAATTATCTTGTAAGACTTAGAAGTTAGATCTTATTAGTGTAGACTCTTTGAGCCTTAATTAGATCTGTACAAACAGTAACGTTGTTTCAAAATAATACCACAATTCAAGGGAATATTAGGATGACCTAATTTCTTTATATGTGGATTATTGAATAAACGTTGTAGGTTTTTAATTAACTTGAAACATTTATTTATTTAAGAATACGGGGAAAATCAAATACGTCTAAAGAGAATTATAAATTATAGCCTAAATATGTGTTACTCTGCCATATATGATTTAGTTTCATCGAAATCAGGTGTATTCACCATTCATTCATACACCTATCTTTACTTTCGTGCTCAAAATATTAGAGTAATAGGCATTGTATGATTTAATGCTTTCTTCGCTTTTAGTTACTGAGACTATTTCTAAAACTAAAGTTTAAAATTCTATTACTATAATGTAATAGTAATTTACCCAGTAAAAATATTTTGACAATGACCTTATCCCCGTCGTTTGAAGGGAGGCCCGTGCCAGTAGTGGACTTAGTTGACTGAATACAAACCTACATAAAGTACATAGTAGTATATTCCTTTCTTCCTTCTTTTATAATAATATTTACTACTTCCTGCATACAAAGCGAATATCGCTTTGACACAGATCAGTTTAACTAAACCCAATTACAAACCTAAGCAGTTGGTATGGATTTGCTTTAACTTTAACCGAATTCCTATCGAATAGCTCGACAGACATGACTTAGATAGGAGATGAAATCTAATACTTGTTAGTAGAACCCAAGTTGGATTCTGAACGATATTAGTAGCATTTTCTACTTAGAATATCAATGAGCTCAATATTCTTGTAAAATAGCAACCAATATGTCATTGAAACATTTGGTATAACATATTCAACTTTGTTACTACCTGTTGTAACAGCTGGCATGTACGGTCAAATGGAAGTCAGTGGGTTCGAGTCAGGTCAGGACTAGTTTAATTATTAAGTCTTTCTGTTTAATAAGCCTCGGTAACAGCCTGGAGTTGGAAAGTGGGCGGTGTATCACCCCGTGCGAAATCACCCACAAGAGTACGTAAATGCGTAGGTCCGTGAACCTTTACTGTGTCTAGCAATCATCCCACAGATCTACAGAGAAAGAACTGAGAACTGGTATATTATAGTATAAAAAAATAATAAATATAGCTATACATATTACAAATATAAACACCCACGACCGGAAAACAAACATCCGTGCTTAACAAATAAATGCCCCCAGCGGAACTCGAACCCGCGACCGCTGGCGCAGAAAGCAGGGTCACTACCAACTAAGCGAAACGAATCGTCAATATTAATAAATAAATCGTCAAAATAGATATATGCTAGGTTAATCATGTGAAACATCTTGTGAGGCTATCGTAGCTACTTTGTAACCTTGCATGATATTTCAGGTTTCATAATTGGAGGAACATGTTTAGCAATAAGTTCTAAACAAATAAAACATATATGTACAATATACATACATAAGTAGTAATATGTATTCCTATATTACATATCTAATCAATTTCTCACTGGATCCAATTATATAAATAGTACAATAACAGATAAATGTAATTTAATATTTTAATTTTCCTATCACCATCAAGCAAAATCACAGTCGACGACCTATAATACAATTTTCCATAGTATAATAATAATCAAATCGACTTAGGTTATTAACGAAACCTTGCAAGTGTCTACATAATTAATTCAATCAGTGTCTTCATTGAAACTTATATTAGTACTTCAACGTATTTATTGTGGATTATATTTTTTATTAAAATTCCATATCATGATTGTTGCTAAGAGCAATAAAATCAGATATTGCGAAGTTTTCTTGACTCTTAATTTTAAGGAAATGTACGCATATTATAAGACTAGTGCTAGCCCAGTGGTAATGAAGTCGCTTGGAAAACCGTGTAAAGAGGGTTCAAACTTCAAACCGAGCACCTTTGATATATTCATGTGGTAATCATTTATACCATGATTGAACTTAAAAGAAAAAAATCTTGATGGAACCTTCATGTCATAGAGGTCCTAACCAGTTTTCGAAAGACTTATGAAGTTGTTGCCTGATCCTCCCTTGTAAATACAAGAGAAGTCTGTGCCCAGCAGTGGGAAGTTAAAGGGACACATGTTAATAAACGGTTTTTATACGGTTTTATATATAATCAAGTATATTATAGGCTTTTGTGCTTAAAGTAAAATTACAGCCACCAGCTCAGGGAGTAAATGACTCGAGGCGACATTTTCACTTTGTTCGCAAATAACACATCAATCATACCTCAATCTAACGACTTTGTACAAGTTATCTGGAGATTTCGCTTCAATTATTCTACATTCTTGTGACAAGGAACTTGATTAATTAAATGAATGATTAGTTTAGATAATACCAACGATTTTCCATGGCTTTGACATCATGTTATGGAGATTTGATGGTGTTAGAATTATAGAGGTTTAGCCAGTGCTACAGAAAATTCACAAAGTAGTAGTATGGTAATATTGTGACATAATTAATAAATTTCAGTTATTAAATATGAAGAACAGAACTAAAACCTAAATTTATATAATTAAAACGGTACACATAGAACGAAGTAAGTTAGAAGTACAGCTTAATCTTGAAAAAAAATCAATAATATTGACAGGAAAAAGCTTTATAATAAAGGTTTACGATAAATCTCTTTTTTCTATTAAAACGTAATTACTCTGTTATAGTTCATCTTCATCCCTTTAACCACTTTCCCAATGAAATTAAGACATACAGTATGAGTTTACTGCCTACATGGCGAAAGAACTTTGGGCTTAACGAAATTGAATCAACATAATTAGACTAGTCAATAAAGATATAAGGGATTTTCGCAACAAAAACTGAAAAAATACATAATATATAATGTTGAATACATAATATGCTGTTAGTTTAGCGGTTAATAAAAAGTATCACTACATACTACTAACTACTACTACTAACAGTATAAAACAAAGTCGCTTTATCTGTCCCTATGCCCCTATGTATGCTTAAATCTTTAAAACTACGCAACAGATTTTGATGCGCTTTTTTTAATAGATAGAGTGATTCAAGAGGAAAGTTTATATGCATAACTAGTAGATTCCGCGGCTTTGCCTGTGCTAAATCTGGGGAAGAGCCCGAGTGAAGCGAGGGCGAGTCGCTAGTAAATATATATAAAAAATAATTTTAAGTGTAATCGGTTATTAAAATATATTTGCATTCATTCTTTTTTAATTATTTTAACTGCTGGACACGATTCTTAGTTGGTGGACTTCACTTGTTAAAAAATTAAAAACTTGCTTTCTTCAAATGGTATTTATGTTAAAAATAACCTGCGCATCAAAATGTTAGCGATGCGAGATCTGGGATTTCAATCGACTTAATACCCAAAAAATGCCGCATCTTTTAGTATAACAAGCATTTTCATATCGTGTTTCAGAAATATTATCATTTTTGTACTTCAAATCTATACTTTAATATTAAAAAGCTGCAGAGTTTGTTTGTTTGTTTGGTTGAACGTGCTAATCTGGTCCGAATTAAAAATTATATTTGTGTTGGATAGTCCGTTTATCGACAAAGGCTATATGCTATATTACATCACGCTACGACCAATAAGAGCGGAGCATCGATGAAAAATGTTGCAAAAGCGGGAGAAAAATATTTCTTTTAATTTTCAGCCTTTAGAACACGAGCGGAGCCGCGAGGAAGGCCGGTAGTAAAATAAATTATAAGTTATTTCCAAGTACTACTAAGACTCGTTTATACATTTAAATGTTTGAATTGTTAATATTCTAAATCCTCGACGTTATAATACACAAAAGCAATTTGCGGACACAGTATTATACAATTGATCAACTTTTTTGTCGTCTCTGAACGGAGCATTAATTAAATTTCATTATTCAAGAAAAGATTATAACTTTCCAGACATTTGCATATTCTGCCGAAATATTAAAAAAATCTCTTAAGAACGTCTCATTAAATTTGTTTAAATCGAACCTACGTATTATTATTTATCTATATCGTTAATAGTATTATATTTTTTCCATATTGATTTATAATACCGAAGAGATTGTTTTTATTATTTTTTTAATGCGGTTATAACTTGAACATATTATGAAGCTAAAGAAATTCGTTTAAAAATTTATAGATTTTTTGGACATAAGTTATGGTATATAAATAAATTAAATGTGTGAAGCAATAGACTAACACTAGTCTATGTATGGTTGATATGCCTTCATGGACGGGGAATTTACATAACCTACTTATTATTTTAGTATACATATTAAGTAGTTCCCCCGAGATATTAGACGCTTGTGAAAATTAACTTAGGTCCACAAGTTAAATATAAAATAAAGCTCTCAAATTAAAATTCAAAACAAGCACTAAAAGCAAGTTAAAAACCTCTCTATTTTGTAACCTTATTTGAAAATACTCTACGTATTTGCTTCACTTTGGTTTTCCGGTCGATGAAGTAATATTATTTAAATTCATACTTGAGGAAAAAACTAACTTTTTCATGAATAAAAAATTATTGGAACAGTATTTCCATTATGAAATCTATTTGTATTCAAGCTCGCGGTATTAAGTTATCAGTGAGGACGGAATTTGTAAGCAAATAGGTAAATTATAAAAATATGATGGAATTTTGAATATTTATACTGAGATTAGGTTTTTAAATTACACTTTTGGAATTAGCAAAATAACGTTTACTTTTTATAAAGATGAAATGTTGTTGTCTGTTCGTTTAGTAATGAATATTTAGTAAAGCAATCTTGAAGAAATCCGAAATAAAAAGCTGGCAAGAAGTAATGGCCATTATATAAAAAACTTAGTTTTCTCCGAAAACCTAAGAGAAGTACCTCGTTGTTGACACATGTCTGGGTATATTTGTAGAACTATTCCTTAAAAATCGATGTATTTTTGGGTTTTCAGTTCAATTAAATTCAAAGGAAAATCCTACGATTTCGTACACATCTGTTAGTATATATTTTATATTTTAGCAAACTGATGTATAAAAATTTTATTTTTGTATAATAGAATTGTTTTTTTAATTGATAAAATTTGAAAAAAGCTTAATCTGGGAATCCATAAAGGAGCCTATATCTTAAAAGTGGTGTTAATTTTTTGTTAGCTACTGTAATACTGTAATTATTATAAATATCATAATAAGGCATTGTATCATTTTACGTTACGGTATTATTATCTTGTAGCTTCATTAAAAAATCAAATTCAGACAGAAGGGCGCGATTCTGCGTGAAAAGTGAGACTGGGGAAAGCTATTAGAAATTATTTTGCTTTCAAAATAAAATTAATACGGTGGTTCATAAAAGGGGTATACTGTTTATGTTATATATTGTTATTGTCAGGAAAAAGTCCATATGAAAGAAAAAATTAAGAAAATTGCGCGGAATATTAGAAAATTTAAGAATACTTTACCACAATAAAAAAAAAGTGCGTGTGTACAAAGTACACATGTCAGAAGTAAAACTTGAATTTAAATTAAGGCTAACTCTTCCCCGTCTCTGAGCGCCTGATACTATGGACTTATTTTTTCGTTTCATCGAGTTTGAAATCACAACGATTCTAAAGAAGTTTCACTTCAAAAATATTTTTAATCTAACCTTAGCGCTTTAGACAATACAAACTTATTTAATGTAACCGTATGACGTTTGACATAGAATTGACAGAAAAGTTTATACATAATACACTAGCGGGAACCCACGGCTTTGCTCGCGTTAGATCCTTATAATAATATAATTTGTTTTACAAAAAATATATTCGTTTTGAAATTCACATCAATGTTGTATCAAATGCTTATCCCCACTCGTCGACAAAGCAATCAATTGCAGTAATATCGTAAGCGAATTCAATACAAATGATAAAGGAAGCTTGAGATGGCTTTGTGTTTGATGCACTATCAATTGTTAACAGACCTTATTATTATTTTTGAATAGCTATTCTCTACTGTTCCTAGTATAAAAAATGAGGAGTTATGTCAATTTATGACCATTATGTATGTATTTTTTGAATTGTTCTAAAGCAGCAAATAAAGAGAATTATTTTTTTGTATTTTGGAGATGCATACTTCCTGTATATATACACGGACTTGTTGGCTAGAAATAGCAAAACTAAATGTAATAATAAAGAAATATAAATAGTACTGAAATGGTTTATTACTTTTTATAAAATAGGGGTTTGGAACGCCTTTTAATTGTAAACTTCACTAAAGTGACAATAGTATAAATGAAATAATAGTTCGAGAGGTATCACTGAATTTTTGATTACATTAATTGTAGACATAAGCTCAGTTACTCGTATATACCTCTGATATTTTCATGTGCAAAACATTTCTAACATGAGTATCACTTATCTTACGGTAAAGGGCTACATCATGATAGTGTCTAAGAGAACCTAGTAAGTTCTACAAACGCGTGTGAAGTGCACCAACTCAGGCCTCATTCCAGAAAAAACGTTAAAAATGTATGAAAACTTAATTGACAAAATTATGATTCATATGTTACAACATAGAAACGAAACATGTTTTCCCTTTTTTTAAATCAATAAAAAGTAAATAATAAGTTTCTGTCTGTCAATTTAATTATTTTTAAAGCTAAATCGTGTCTTCTCCTTTCTATGTGACATTGGCAAAGCAATCTGTTCTCTACTGGCAATATTTGAAGCCTTTTTTGAATAAGAAGCTTATATTGAATTCATTGAATTATTTAAATCTATATCAAATTACTTTTAAGTAACATTTCTAATTTATAGCGACTGTCTTTAAAAATTTACTTTAAAAATATAGGTTGATACCAAAATATGTAAAGCTTCGTTGTTTACTTTCAATTTCAATTTTATGAAAACTAATTAAAAGACCTCTCTTTCGAATAAAAACATCAATGAACTTGTAAAATATATTTGAATTTATATTCAACATTATGAAAGTTGCTACATTTTTACGCTGTCATGACTCAATAGATTTAAATTTAAATTAAAACGAAGATAGCTTATGTCTCGGATTACATAAGCTAAGTCCCTACCTATAATTACAAAAGCGAAGCTGCTTGTTAAAAGTGGTATTATAAACATAAATTACTTCATGATTATTCTTAAAAATTATTTTGTACTAGTAGTCTTGATAGTGAGTAAATATTTGTAAAATTTTTATTAAAAATATAAAATTTTATTAATATTATTTTAAATAATTTCATCATCTTTTTTTAATATAGCAAGTTAATCAAGACACATATCTTCTAGTAACTTGTCCTTGCTATGTTGAGTTGCGTCTCTAGGCGCCTAAAAATAGCCTTTTTTATTCTATCTATCTATGACTAAAATGTAGTCTATTTGAGTACCAATTTAATTTCATTTTGTCCCGTCGCCACTAACGAGACTAAAAATATACACATTACACATTCAAACTTTCACGTTTAAAGTGCCATTAAGATACACATTCTGTATTATACAAATGAAATACCTTTAATGGTAGGTATCTTATTATACTTTGAAATATTAATTTATTTTTGGTTTTTGATACCAACGAAAGTATTATAGAGTTATAACAGACTACCTCCTAAGTTAATTATAAAATGAATTCAAAGAAAAGGCAAAAAATACAAATTAATGGAAAATAAGACAGTTGTAGCCTAGTGGTAACTTGCTTGCTTGGACAACCGAGGAATACGGGTTTAAATCCAGATTTCGCACTTCTGATATTTTCATGTTTCATATGTGAATGAATCCTTACGGTGAAGGAAAATATCGTAAGGAAATCTGCATGTCTGAAGAGAACCTCACAAAAATTTTCGAAAGACATGTGAAGTCAGCTGGTTGGACTATTGCCTGATCCCCTCGTATTGGGCCTCCCACCCGTACTCAGCTTTGGAATATTAAAAAGGGCTTAATACAATTTATATTTTTCACTAATCCATATAAATAGGCCGGAAACTAAAAGTCAAAATAAATCTGCGAAAACGAACTGTAAAGATAGTTATATAATTAATTAAAAATAAAATTAAATCACTGTTATAATATGTGTTTAATAATTAATAGGTGTTCTGTGCATAGCAATTACCCAACATTGTTTATTGAAAGTTAGCGATCGTTTGATGCGTAATTTTGCTCTTATACGCAACAGAATTATTATTATAATGGCCTGTTTAATTACTTATTTGATATTAACGTTGCAATCAACTAATATGCATATAGTTTTATATTCATTTTAAGTTCTAGTATGACTAATCTCAATTTAAAAAAAATATAATTACTATAATATAAAAATGTCAGTAAATAATATTTTTTTTCATATCTGCAAATATTTTATGAAAAAAAATTGCTACTTCAAGAAAAAAATTATATAATATTTAAAATGTATCGATTGTAAAATCTGTACAGCGAGTAATCTAAACTAAAGTGTAGCACCGTATTGTAGCAGCTCTCCGTAGGCAGTTCAACCCCGACTTCGTAGCGGGACGGACGTGCGTTGTGTGCTACGACTTCGTAGCGCCCTAGCCGTGAAACGTAAAAGTCGTGAGCGTTAAAAAATTAACAGTGCCCGTGCTGTGTTATACAGTGTGTTTTAAAAAAATATTTTTAAATAGTAAGAATTTAATTAACACTTTATTCAGGTAAATCGAGGGAAAGCAAAAAAGTGAATGAATGATTAAACAGTACCCGCAGTTTTATTTCGTTTTATTCGACGGTACGTGAAGCGTTTGAGTCTAATGGTGTGTTAAGATAACGTCAGGCGATTTTGCCCTCCTCCTTAGTTAGCTGTTAACGTTAAAATGCTCTCGTAATAGTTAATCTCTATGGGAGTTCAGTGAGCGAGTTTGATTCAATCACTCAAATATGTAGCAATTTTAGAGTATATTTTTATACTATTACTTAAATTAATATATAATTAGATCAAAGTTTCAATTTCAGTACTTTATTATATAAAACAAATTTATCTAATTAATATAAAAATATAAGTCGATGTTTTAGGGTCACATAGTTTTGGTTATACATATATTATGTATAATTACTATACGTCATAATATGAAATTAGCGTACAACAGAGAAAGTATTATAAAAAGCTAAAAAGCATTAAAATTAAGCTTAACAGCTTTTTCTACGTGAATCATGGATCTTTCTTTTTTTATGATCGGTATTATTATATCGTATTGAAAGAGCTTTCTTGCATCTCCCTAGACCCATAGATTGTAAATGTCATTTATTTATACTTCAGAGCTTTGGCATTGCGTTGGCTATCACTTTCTCTTTATGTAGTATTTTTATATAAAACAGATTTTTTGTGGTAATCCAATACATAGAAAGAAAATACGCCTAAAGTATATCGTTTGATGTTTTTAAATAGAAATCGATTGATTAATTGTTAAAAATTTTAATAGAACAATAAAAATAACTTTTATCTAAAGTTATTTTGGATAATATTCGTAATCAGAACACAAAAAAGCACTTGTGAGTTATAATAGTTAAAAGTTTCGCTATTACTTTAGTTCACAAAGGCCTCATTTTACAATGCCTTTTCACAATTAGAGATTAAGTATAAGTTTTATGTGCTTTCAAAGCTCAACTCGTTCTCGTTACTCTGTCATAAAATTTTGTTAAATTTAGTGAAAGATTTTAATATTTTAAACGGTTTTATTTTAATATCCATAAAAATGTTTTTCATAAATGAAATGTTAATAGGCAATTTAATAAAAAAACAACAGGTAAAAAAACAATACACGTTTGTTAGAATTAATAGTAACAATTACCTTTGACTAAATATAAGTTAGAATTATTTGCCTAGGGAAAGTATGACAAACTAGATTTTGCGCAACTACAATTTTACTCTAAATATTACCGACCACTAAACTCCTAACTAATTTTGCTGAACTGGGTTAAATCCAGTATATCTCCTACTTTTCTCGTTCAATGAAACCTGTACATATTTTTCCATTATATACAAGCTTATTCCATTGTACTTATAGTTTGGTTATAAATAATGATAATATCATATATGAATAATGTGTTTAAGTATGTGATGTTTTATTCATATTTAGTTAGTGTTTCATAAAATTGAAGTTAAAAGTAGTACTCATCCTATACTGGCCTTATGCGTGCCTTATAGAATAATAAAATTGATATCGATTAGTTAAAATTATAAATGGTCAAGTTAGATGTAGCAACACAGATTTTTAACGCACGAAAGGTAATTTTATGCCCGATTTTGATGACAATTAAATGTTATATTTAAAGTTAATAAAATAAAGATGGTACCTTCTGAAATAAACTTTCACTTGCTTCTAAATATATAAGTTTAGTTTGCTTTCAGTATCAATTAAGGCATAATGCAGTATACTTGTACATTCAAAGTGAACAAAAATATAATAGTAGCCAGCTAAGATTCGTTGATCGATTTTGCTTATAACTTAACGAAATAAAGAAGCTAGCTATAAGCTGCACAAGATTTTTCATATTTGTATCTGGTGACGAAACCACGCTGTGTTTGAATCCCAAAAAAACATTTTTTGGACCAAAAACATTAGCAGGTGCCCACAGAATATTCAATAAGAACTATATTAAAATCAGATCAATGGTTAAGAAGCGCACACACTTATAGAAATTTTTATTTTGTAATATATTAACAATATAAAAATAATACGTTAATTATTTTTGTCGTTTATGACTGAACGCGGTAAAAAGATCTATGCAAAAATACATTGCATAAACTTTTAAACTTCCTAAGTTACGTTACAATGTACAGATTACTCTATTCTTTCTAACGATGTATTGTAACCGAGTTTGTTGGATTGAATAACCACTATATGAACTATTCTAGCATTCCGTGAGGGAATCACACTCTCACGCGACCTCCGGTGCAATAGTTCCGGCGTTGCATGGCACAGATTTCTTTATTTTGGTCGTTTATAGTGTAATGGTTGTGTTTGCGCTATTGAAAAATGATAAGAAAATATAGCGTTATTCAAACGATTGTATACTCAATTCGTTTATGTGCATATATTTGTAATATATATAAATATTATAAAGCTGAAGAGTTGTTTTGTTTGTTTGGTTGAACGCGCTAATCTCAGAAACTATTGGTTCGATTTGTAAAAATCCTTTTGTGTTGCATAGTCCGTTTATCGAGGAAGGTTATAGGCTATATTACATCACGCTACGACCAATAGGAGTGGAGCATCAATTTAAAATGTTGCAAAAATCAGAATACCATACCGCGCAAATCAGTAAAAACTTGGTTTCCGGTACATATTTTTCCATTATATCTGGTTTTCTCAGTAAGAACGCGTGTGAAGCCGCAGGAAATGATAGTAGTTAATAGATTGATAGTAGTTTTATAGCAATTATGGTTACACGTGTCAAAGTTAGCTATATTTGTCTCGTACAGTGCCTACTCACAAATTACAAAATATGTATAATGTATATAGTAAGTTGTCAGCTATAATATATGGTAGGTACCATATACCCTTAGTTTCGATAATTGTTTATTTTGGAGTAAATCGCTTCTAATTATTTAAAAGTATATTACATTAATATTATGTATCTATTGTATTTTGCCCTTTGTATCACTGTTAGGACTTGTTGTTTAAAAACGTTCTACATCTAACGAAGCTCGATATCTCAGGTACATAAGGACTACACGAGTGAAACCACATGCAGGAGCTGGTTAATACATTAAAAAAGCCTTAAAAAAATTAAAATAATGCATCCATATAATAAATTAATAACGCTATGCAAATGACATAAGTTGTCGTAACTTACAGACATGCAACGCATAATGTAATTGTCGCCTTTGAAGCAAGACTTATATATAAAATACATATTATTGAAATTGTTATACAGTTATTTGAAGCAAAACAATATATTTTTTTAGATTTTTATATATAATACTATTTTTCGGGATATCTTTGGAATTTTTATTTTTCCGACGTTTCGACTTTACGTCACTATTTGGACGGGCGTTACGTTTTATAGTAATTATTCCTTTGCGTAATTTTATTCACCAAGCAACTTTCAGCGGCAACGCTAGCAATTCTATTTAGTCCACGGCCACTAAATATTGAAGCTCTCGTATAACATGAGAGCACTTCATGTGGAGCGTTCAAGCTCAATCTATGTCACTCAACTAATTGAACTAGAACCTACTCATGTTTTTTACTGTGACACCTAATCCTACTGAAATACGTCCAACCATTATTATTAGTTTCGACTACCGATTCATCAATGCTCACCCACTCAGGTTTTTCCGTAAGTCACGATTATTTATTTTTTTACCTTACCTTAATATTTATTTTAAAAAAATACAATTAGCCTAAGTCATTTCTTGCATAAATCGCTCTTATAAGCCAGTAAAAGTCTAAATCAATCCAGTTGTTTCGGAGATTAGCCGGACTATTTCAAAGCACAGCGACAAACACAGTATAAATACTAGAAATAAGGATAAACTTGTAACACCCAGTTTTCGCCTACAAAAGGTAAACAGATCGTTTATGGGGCAAGGTGTACGCATGTATAATAAAATTCCACAGTCCATATTGAACTTGCCTTTGAGGCAATTTAAATCAAAAATTAAAAATACGTTATTGAATAAAGCTTATTACACTATAGTGGAATACCTGGTAGATGTAAATGTGTGGGATTAGTGACTTGTTGTGTCTCACGTAGGATAAATAGATAAATTGTAATACAATATTGTTACCAAATATTTTTTTGAAAAGAGCAACTGTTGAGTTTCTCGCCGGTTCTTCTCAGCAGAACAGCTTTCCGAGCCGGTGGTAGCTTACTCACAGACTTACAGACTGACTTTTAATTTTGATAATGTAAAAATGACGATTCAAAAGAGCTTGTAAAAGTCTATTTGAATAAAGAATATTTTGATTTGATTTGATTTGATTTAGTAAAAAATGATGATACAAACAGACAATTCAGTTTTATTTATCTGTATATAATTAGACATTTGCTTTGATTTTTGTGTTTGTCTATATACTTTTAGTCTATTTTTGTAAGTCATAGTGTCAACCCTTGTGAAGGTAGTTGAGTGTGATACGCATACGTTTGTGTTTAATTTGGCACAAATTATCCTTGTGCGCATCGCTTTATACAGATCATAGCGTAACTAAGGCTCAGTTACCCGTTAAGTTAATATACGATTAATTAATCAAATTAAAATTAACATTTAGTATTGTCGAAAACGAAATAATAGAAAATATGTCACTTTTAATATTTTTTTAGTTATACATAGTTAGATACCATTAAGTATTTAAAGCACTTATGCGGTTTTGATAAAACTTATAGCATTTTGGAGATACGCGATATCAATTTTTTTTGTATTAACGTACGATAGGGAAAAGGTAAAAAATACCCAATGTTGTTTTTGTTGTTCTTATATCATTACCTTTTACTGTACATTTAATATCTATCTTCGCTTCGCTTGGGTGCATCCTTAATGCTAATAGTCGATTAAGATTAACGAAACGGTCCATTTTTTCCGACTCATATTTATTATAATTTCTCACTGTAAACACTTTAATATTGAAATATAAAAATGCTTTTCAGACTGAACATTAATATAGGTAGCTTTTATTCAGTTTATACAGAAAATGTTCAATTAATTACTATATAAATTAAATATATATAAATATACATAAATATATAGCGACTAATCATCGGTTCGTTCGGCATCATCACTACATAGAATTGAAGGTTAGTATATATTTTAATTTTTAGATATGTTATCAAGTTAAAAAACAATTAAAAGTATTTTATAATATAATAACTCGAATATCATATCATCAATAAAAATATGTTCAGAGTGTCTCATGATGCGTTCTCAGTAAGACAGACGGACCAACAGACAAAAATCTAAAACCTCTAAATTCGCATTCTGCATCGATTGTAAAGACTTTTTCAATAACTGAACTATGGATATATGACTGAATATATTGAATAAACACATAAGAATGAGTTAGAATTTTATTATTATATGTACAGATTACTATTCATTAGTTTCACAATTTAAAACGATACGGTAAAAGAGCATTTTCCGATTACAATTTCCTTTGACAAATTAGTGTGACTGCCGTTTGACCTAGAATCTAGATTACGTTATGCGTATAAATCTGTTAGATTAGATACTATATCAAATTCTTGCCGTTGCCGAGGATCTTTTGCATATTTGAAATAATCAATACATATGTTTGTTACATGAGGAATGTATTATCAGGTTTCAAGATTACTAAATATAATAATTATCTTTCTGATTGATTTGGGTCAGATAAGTGCTTTAGGCTTTACATTTCTCTTTAAAAGGGTTAGGTACTATTTAACTTTTAGTCGTCAACGAAAACGTTAAAGGAAGAAAAAGTTATTTCTTTGGTTCCCCACAAAACATTAAAGCCCTTAAAATTATATTTTTAGTAGCTTAAGAAAAATCTAAATATATAAAAACGAAGGTTCATTCACTCACACACGTAATATTGAAATTTTTTTGACATATAAGGAAGAAATTCGGCAGGGAGGATTTGGAAGGATTTTACGATCGGGCCGGACTAAAGAACTAACCATTAGCAAGTGTGTAAGAAAAAAAACTAAATCGCTAGTTAACTATATTATAAAAAATTCAGTGTCTCTTCTTTTTCCTAAAATCTATATTAAATTAAAATACCTAAGTAAAAGAATATAAACTCGCATACAATAAAAATAATTTCTTTCAAAACTACAACACTATTTAGGTACGTTATGAAATAAATAAAGCACACTGTAATTCCTACCTATAAATAAATTACTAGTTTATTCTAGAAGCCCTACTTAATGTTTCTTGTCGGACGTCATATGGACGTGTAGAGACACAATCGTTTCTGTTTCCGTTTCATGCTTTACTCTTAACTTTTTTCCATTCCGACATACTGGCAGTTGCTTTGTACGGTGGCATTACGCCCGTTATGCGGGCTATAAGCGGCTCGGTAAAGCAAAATAAGTTTTTGTAGTTACTATTTTACGTCTTGTTTAATATTAACTATTGTAACTTGGGTTAATGAATAAGTATTAAAATAGGCATGAAATCGGTAGATATTGAAATTTCTAGTTAGCTATAGATTGACAAATATTTAACAATGACAGTCCCCACTTCGTCTGTCTGTCTGTTTAAACTCAAAAACTACCAAACGGGTTTTGATACGGCTTTCACTAATACATAGATTGATTCGCAAGAAATTTGGGGCTTACTATAATTACATCAAGGTTTTATGTAAAAGGAATATATAGAAATAATGTCGAAAAAAATCATGCTGTACCACTTAAAGGAATCAAAAGTCGTATTAAAACAATGTATTAAAGAATTAATATAACTTAACTTGCATGTGATGCATCTAATAACGCATTTAAATGAAGCGAGGGTTACTTATACTTAGTAGTAATAACATGTTTTTTATTATGTGTAATTTGTATAGTATTATAATGGATTTTCAATATGTCCTTAGTATATACTCACTAGGGTAGCATTTTATCCCTGCAATTATTTATATATACGTTATTGTTCTTTTTTTACATCATATATAGCAAAAAGTAAAAGAAATAAATCATAAATATATCAATATTCTTACTTATTTCATAATAAAAGTAAATATGGTACGTAAGTTCCTGAAGGGCGTTTTGACGTGTCCGTGATACGGGTTCCTTCGGCGACAAGTTCTTTTGGAAGAAAAAATCGTTCATTCCCAGAGATAGTACTGAAAATGAAAGCTTCTACGCTCCGAGAAGTTAAATAAATAACTTTTGATATCTAGGTTTAGATAATAAAAGTTGTGGAATATTTTAGCATAATTTTAGTTCAACAAATATTATTATATAACTTTTCTGTTTTTGTTGCTTGTTTAAAAATGTTATTTCTTGAACTAACGGTCACATTTTAAATATATTTTTGCATTATATATCTTCTAGTTTCTGTAGAATCTAGTTTTTGCCCGTGGTTTTTCTCGCATGGTAAGTGGGACCGGTATCAATGGTAGTCTAAGAACGTCCCCAGGATGCAAATCAAATGCTTGCCAAATTTTATCAAAATATGCTTGAACCTTAGGTAACAGATAAAATTATGTTCACTTTAATAATATTACTATGGATTCATTGGAGCTGTTTATAAGCTTATATAAAGGTAGGGTAGAAGAGAGGAGTTTTCTTTCTTTCTGTGCCATTTAAAACGCGAATCAAACAATCAGGAAAATACTATATTTACTATTACTACATATTTACTAAGAAAAATTATTATTACCGTTTTAAATATTTAGGCTATCATAAGCATTACTTGCTTTATAAAAAATTACAATAAATATATTATAATATAGAAATACAACATTATAAGTTCTTCTTATATTTTAATGCAGCATGCTTTGTGTTACATGTCTTTTTTGCTGTCTATAGGTTTATCTGTCTGTCTGTGACCACGTTACGATAAAACTATTGAACCCATTTTAATGAAGTTTAATATCCGCCGGTTATCAAGATAAACATATAGAATTCTATATTCTGCGAAAAAGTCTCTTATCTCTGAGATTTATTTATTTATTTATTTATTTATTAGGCAAGCCAACGCAACATACAATGTGATATAAAGCTAAAAATATAAAACAAATTAAAAAAGTATTACACCGTACATCACACTTACAGGCTAGCTCAACATGTAATTTAAAATGCGTTCTCTACTACCAAACCACAACCAAACAAAAAACTAAATAAAAAATAAAAAACAGTACGAAAAGAAAAGAAAAATAAAACAGAACAATTAAAAATAATAACTGCAATCTATCAACATAATTTATAACCCAAAAATTAATCAAAAATGCAAGTGGCATAACAAACTTTTTTTTCTCTCTATTGCGAATCCATGAAATATTTTTTTAATTTTTTCTTAAATGACGTGGCGGAGTCATTGAAGATTTTAATTTTTGCCTTGCTAAAAAGCAAGTTATAGCTCATTACGGCTCTGTTTAACGGAGCAGTTGTGCCTAAGTTAGACTTTACCTTTCGACTTTGAAAAGTGCATTTTCTTTTTATATGGGCTCTTGTGTTCTGTCTCGGTATCGAAAACATAATTTTTGTCCATAAACTTTTGCAATCTACTCCTCCATTTATGAGTTTATGCAAAAAACAAACATCCAGCATGATTCTACGACTTGATAGAGAAAGAGTTTTATAGTATCTAAGCATGTCAGTGTAATTATTATTCTCATTCATCTTATTATCTTTATAAGTTAAATGTCTTAAAAATTTCTTTTGTACTCTCTCTATTCTGTCAACAGAACAGTATTCTAATTTACTTCTCTTTCTACACTATCGTATATAAGGATGAACCCGGATAAAACTAGGTTGAGCCTCTTATATAATACTAGCGACTCGCCCTCGCTTCGCTCGGGCTCTTCCCTAGTTTGAGCACAGGCAAAGCCGCGGGATCCGCTAGTTATACATATAAACCTTCCTCTTGAATCACTCTATCTATTAAAAGAAACCGCATCAAAATCCGTTGCGTAGTTTTAAAGATTCAAGCCTACATAGGGATATAGAGACAGAGAAAGCGACTTTTGTTTTATACTATGTAGTGATAAATAAAAATATATTTAATACTTGAAAATACGTTTTACTTGAAAATACATAAAAAGCAATTCTCCCGACTTGAAGTTTATTTAAAGTTCTAGGTTTATTCATACAAATAGAAGAATATAACAAGGTACTCGACGGCGTACCTTTTTTCTATGTAATATACTGCGTGGTTTGCCATCATACTATAACAAGTGCATACCACTTGACATATCATATTAGTCAAGACAAGGTTCCTGTTATGTATTTGATGAAAAATATCTTATAACATCTGTAATCTTTAAATTATTATGTTTTACTAGCCTAACCTCACTTCACTCGGGTTCCTCTAGCGCGTAGATCTAGCGTGAACGAAGCCGCGGGTTCCGCTAGTGTATTATACATAGAAACCTTCCTCTTGAATCACTCTATCTATTAAAAAAATCGCATCAAAATCCGTTGCGTAGTTTCAAAAATCTAAGCATACATAGTATTTAGCACCCATAAAATTACGTACAAAAATTTACAATACATGCCATACATCTTGTTATAAAAAAATATTTTTTAAAATATTATATTTTAGGTATACCACATAAAGATTTTAAAAAATAAGTAAGTATTCGTAATATATAATAGCTTACAAAGAATAATCGCTTCGCTTTATAGGCATTTACACTAACTTCGGTTTTATTGACTCACGTGTATAAAAAATACAGTAACTTTGAATAGCAGTAAATAAATATCAGGCTTAAGCATTTAAAAGGTATTAATAATATATTATTTCAAATCAAAGTAACATGTTACGAACTTACTATCGAAATATTTTAAATTTCTTAT
Source organism: Boloria selene (assembly GCA_905231865.2). NCBI lineage: Eukaryota > Metazoa > Arthropoda > Insecta > Lepidoptera > Nymphalidae > Boloria > Boloria selene. The sequence continues at coordinate 4,414,559 of HG993145.1, forward strand.
ACAACATAATATTACCAATTACCATCTTTAGTACTTAAATAAGCATGATGATTTCGCAAACAGTCAAAAGATTCGTATTTATGAAATAAACTAGTGGAACCCGCGGCTTCGCTCGCGCTAAATCTAGGGACGATCCCGAGCGAAGTGAGGGTGAGTCGCTTGTTAAGATAAACATTTCCATCATACATTACATATGTATAACTCTAGCGGTTTTGGCAGCGCACGCCAGAATAGCTCGCAGATGGTAGATTTTTTACTACTTACTTGATACTTATCGTCATATTTTGGACAATTCACACAATATCTTTATAAATTGTAGCCTATGTGATATTCTGATGTATAAGCTATATTATTGTAAAGTTTCATTAAAATCCATTCAGTAGTTATTACGTGAAAGAGTAACAAACATCCATACATCCATACATCCATACTTACAAACTTTCGCGTTTATAATATTAGTATAGATGTAACAGTATATTACGCAATATACGCATGAATTACCGCAGGCTTGATACGAGCTACAAATATGTTAAGTTCTGAATTTACTTAAATATTATATTTATTACTACATAGTATATATAAAATAACGTCGTACGCCACATCCATCAATATATAGAGCGATAAATTTCAAAACTACTGGACGGATTTTCATGTGATTTTCACAAATAGATGGAGTAATTGCCCAGAAAATCGTAAGTGTATAATTTTGTCAAGGTTTTGCATTCATTCTCTAGCATATAAAGAAATTTGTAGAAGATATTGAAAAAAGTTACGACGATTGAAGCTTTATTTGCATGTGCCGCGTGAACTAATCAAGTTATAAGCAAACAAAGTATTACAGCATTAGTCATCTTAAAAATATATTTTTATTAAACCGTAATAACGCACTTAAACTTACACTTATGTGCACTTACGTAAGGACGCTCCCAAGTGAAATGAGGGTATATCACTAGTATTGGATAAAACATAGCTCCAAAAAGCTCCTCTGAGAATTATTAGTAGGAAAATCATTTTTCTTCTTAACTTATAGGGGCCATTATAGAGTACAATACTTCTTTGAAAGGTTATTCAATTACGACCGGCGTTATTACAGGGATACTTGGCAAGGTCAATTTGATTTCTTTCCCAAAAAATCTTAAGCTGTCATCTTTAATCTTTTTATTAAATTTATTTTGCGGCGACTTGTTCGAGTGGATCGTATCTTTATAACGTGGATTTATTCAGATTTATTCGTACCGTTTTATCCTAAATATTTGTTGAAGTATCTCTTGTCTTCCCTTTTTGTTTTCAATATAAATATTCTATCATGTTCGTATGTTGATCTTGTTATAATATTATTTTAGCCAATGTTGAACAGACATTTAATATAAAGTCATGATGTAGGTACAATTTGTTCAAAAAATACACACATATGTGGTTTTCATTTTAGTTAAATATCTTTTGTATAAGGCCATATTCTCACAAATAGCATTGAAAAGTTTGATATGATATAACTGATTACATCTTATAGAAAAGAGACCTAACAATTCTATATGTTAGTATTGTAAAGTCTTTATAAAAATTAAAGATCCTAACATTAGTTTCTTATTGTATTTTTCTTTCACAGCAATACAGAGATGAATTGAAGTAATTTATAAATATAAATTTAATTTAAATAAATTATATTAAATTGTATTAAGTATATTTTGATTTAATTTAAATAAATTAAATCAAAATATACTTTATACAAACAAACTTTTACAAGCACTTTTCAAACGTCCATTTACACATAAACGTTTTATCCTCTAAACAAGCATAAAACATGTATGTCTTCATTACATAATACTTTTTTATTTCTTAGTACTACAGAGATGACCCAAATAACCAGCAGTCATCATACCACATCAAAATCTGTCCAGAGGTTTTCTCGTAATGCGGTCACAGACAGACACAGGAAGACAGACAGGCAAACATTCTAAAAACTATAGATTCGGATTCTGTTTCGATAATAATGACGGATTTGAGTAAGTTAGTTTATTAAATGTCTGGATTATCATATTTAAATAAATAAATATAAATATGTTGGGACGTTATTACAACAGCACAATCTAGTTCCGTGGTAAGCTAGGAGGCTTTTGTTATGGATACCAGATAGTTGATATATAAACACCCATGACTAAATATTCGTGCTCAACAAATGATTGCCCCCAGCGGGACTCGAACCAGCGACCGCTGGCGAAGAAAGTAGGGTCACTACTAACTGAGCCAAACGTGTCGTTTTGATTTCATCGTCGTCATGTTTATGATAATATTTTATCGACTGTAAAGTAACTTTCTACTTGCCATTCCAAGTGGCTGAGTGCGGGTAACTTATATTATCGTACCTCTAAATCAGCACTCAAATGGTGAAAATAAATTTATGATACACGTTCAATTAATACCTATAGTTTTACAAAAAAATAATTTTTTCTTGTACTACTTATGAATGAAATGTTACACATTATAACACTATTTCTAATATTTAGTGACTTGGGGAAGTCATAAAACAAGCCACTGACACGCATACACGATGTCTAAAAGAGTGGTTAAGAATAAGTTATGAGCATTTAACATGAATTGTGTGGAAAAATGAAAAACTATAATAATTTACGAGGATTGTGTCCAAAAACCCCTAAAAAGGGTATGTTGATTAACTTTATAGCTTTACTTGTATTTTACTGAACTTAAGCAATTATTATTAACCTACCATTTTCTTGCGATTGGGTCCTGAATGCTGTATTTATTAAATAAAATTCACGCATCTATATAAAAATTACTGTTTCCACGATCTAAAGTGTTTTTTTTAAATAAATAGGCTTACAAAAATATTTTTCAAATTGGATTTATAAGTATAGACTTTAGCACTTTTCGTTTAAAAAACGTAATATTATTATTTTTTTAATAAAAAAAAACTTACCACTCTAGTTATGATATCCATATTTTCGGTCAATATATAAGCTTTTTAATATTAATAGTAATTCTATAATATAGATTAAACAATTCGATAATTATAACTCTATATAAACAAGAAAATATAATTTTGAACATTGAACTTCTTAAAATAAAGTAGCTACCACTTATAACACAAGACAATGTATAATTTTGGCCCCACTTTCAACACTGATGAGACCCATGTCATATAAAGCTCTTGAGGCGTATTTCATTTCATTCTATAGCAGTTATGTTTAAAGTCAGTGTGCAAATGGTGTTTTACGCACGCAAATAATTTTAATATTAAACCTTTTTGAAAAATGTGAGTCAATTAAAATTTCTTAGTGATTATTTTAAGTTTCGTCTTGGCCAATCGTGAAACGATCGGATAATCCTTTTAAAGCTGTATCATCATCATCAGCCCTTTTTTTTAACGTCCCACTGCTGAGCATTGGCCTCTCTTTCCTTCAATATAAGGGGGGAATCAATCAGTTTGCACTATGTCTAAGACACTACCTTAGTAAGAGTTGGCGGAATACACTTTCACTTTTGAAAACTTGTCACGATGATTTTTTTTAATCATAGCGCAAGTTATGAACATGTTAGAAAAGGAGGTAATGTGCTTTCATGTAAAAAGTTCTAAGAATACAAAGTTTCCTGAATTTTGCAGTGTTCAAATTAATATTAATAAAACTGAAAATATTCTAAAGCTCAACATATATATTATGGCTTTATCCGCTACACGTCTAACTTTTGAAATTTAATCAACTTTTCAAGTAAAAACATACTCTTTTAGTATTTTCAGATTAGCAACTTCGAAAAAGCTTTGATTTTTTTTTACTATTAACTGAGATACAAGTTTCTGAGTATAGCTTCTATAATATGCTATATTTCATACTAAAAGTACGGTGAAATTATATTTAACTTTAACAATAAATGAACATTATTTAAATATTTGCCGTTATATTTAAGTGTGGTCCAAAACCTTTGATCCGATTATGTTGAAACTTTGATATGTTATTCTTACTACTTGTGGGAAAGTTTCTAACCAAACAAATAAATATATTATCTGTAGATATTCGCTTTTTATGCCTTTCTAGTGAAGCAAGGGTGAGCTCAAGTTAAAAATAGTAGTATAATATACTAAATTTTTATAGTTTCCAAGTAACTATTTAAAAGTACTTGCTGTTTTTATTGAAAAATAAATATTTACATACTTCGAACCTGGATACAAAGGAGAGCTTTCATAGTAAGCCCAGAGATTAAAAAGTGTTTGTGAACATATGTTTGTTCTATAGTAACCTTAAACATTATCAGAATAGGTAATAAAAAAAATACAATGTTATTTTTTAGTAAATTAGTAAAATTTTGTAAATATATTTGTAGTTTACCTAATTAGGCTACAGTTTCGTAATACTCAAATGAATTAGCCAGGCTTTTGTATACCTTCTTTTATACGGATAAGGGTTATTCCCAGCCCGCATGAGGGAATTTGAACATTCACTAAAACCGATTCTGTCTATTCAGTTTACATTACGGTTTTACGTATCCGGCCCTTTTATTTGCTTTGCGCAATATCTAAAAGCCTTTTTCATAAAATTCCCATACTAAAATAGTTTGTAAAATAACAGTACAACTAATGTAGGTGAAGTAATAAATTAATATTGTAGGTACTTACTTGTTCGGCAAAAATTTGTTAATCTTGGTTTGGTTTTTTGTGTTTTCCGAATAATTAATTTACTTGGAAAATCATTTATTAAGTAATTAAAATATTTTGCATTTAAAATATCAGTTAAAATCAATGTTACAATGCTTAATAATATTTTTAGGTATCATATTTACACATTAAAAGTTGACTACTTTAAGAAGCTTAAAAGGTATTCGTAATAATAGCAATAGTAATCCAAAGATATTCTATTTTTTTAATTTCATATAAAATTTAATTTTTAATTTCTACTACATACATAATATGTACGTAAGACGAAATATAACAAATTTATATCTTGTATGGGGCAACTTCCTCATTTTTAAATTTTCCTGATGTTTTCTCGTTCCTGATGTAATAGTTTTTAAGGCATTACAACTAGTAGGAGATTTTAATGCATAAGGCATTACATCTAGGAGTATATATTGTACTAGAGGACCCGACAGACGTTGTCCTGTACACATAGAATTTTTTTTATAAACTTGCTCCCGGTGAAATGTTTTAGTATGCATGCGCAAAACAGCGTTGCCTAGCAACGACTTATTTATAATTGAATATGTCATTTATTGTGCAAATGTATAAATTACTAATAAAATTAAAAAATACATTTTGTAGTGGACCGAATTGTGAATCTAAACCATTCTCGAATACACTCGAACACACACAAAAGATTTCATCAAAATAGGTCCAGCCGTTTAGGAGGAGTTCAGTGACATACACACTCACAGAAGAATTATATATATAAAGATTCAAAATAACGAAGAACCTAGTTCAGTTAGTAAACAATGTTCCAAATTTTATATGTATCTAATTACGTTATTATTTTACTTTATACATTTTTCTACTCTCGGTTAAAAGTTTTCATATGTTTGCAGGAGATTAGTATTGAGTACTAATAAGTTCTTTCAGTTATAGAAATCACTCATGTTCAAGTCAATTTAGCATTAACACTATTATTACCGTAAAACTTATTTGTTTTAGCTGATAATTCTGATGATAATAACAACGTCCTCTTGACCGATTTCGACTAATCTCACTGAGACTAGCATGTGGGTAGTTCCAATTGTCATCTTTTCTGACTTTGAGGAGAGGAAAATCACTTGTGTTTCAGGACATAATGTGTATTATAATGTACTTGATGGTACTAGCGAATTAAACTCGCTTCACTCGAGTTTGTCGCTGGGTACGTTTTAATGGTTGTTAAAGATTTCTCAGAGTTAAGATACTTTTCTACAATAAGAAGTACCGTACGTAATATATGTAGATCCGGATAAACAGCTATCATCAATCCAAACATCAAAATCTATCGGGTAGTTTTCTCGAGATGCGATCACAGACAGATCGACCGACAGAAAGAAAAATAAAAACTATAAAAACTATATATACATCCTCTGTATAATAATAATAATATAATTCATCAAATCTAATCAAATAAATATAAATTTCAAATATAAGACTTTCCAAAAAATATTTCATGTAAAGATTCAACAAGATTAGAATTTTATTATATGTTACGTAATAAGATTGGCCAACGTGAGCGAAATCAGTCAGGAGTACATTTTTAACAGTATTTTCTTCTTTTATTTTTCTTAAAATTTTCTTCTATTCTTTTCTGTCTTGTAAGTAATATTCTAAGATTAATATCTAAAGGTAATGTAAAAATATACTCAATGATACTCGGGATTTAGCTCTAGTATAAAAGTGTAGTGTAAGCTTAAGCCAACTCTATCAACTCATCTAAGAAGAAAAATCTCTAGTAATTCAAGAACTATTTGCATCGAATCAACCGAATACCCTAAATATACGAACTTACGTATAGTTTGTTCGGATGGGATCTTGCTCAGCAGATCGGGCGATACGATAAGAAAGTAAATTATTGCCTACTGGTGACCGTAACAATTCGTGATCGTAATACATCTCGCATGGTGCGAACCATTTTATATATAGCCCATACATACGTACATACGTACATACATGCATACATTTATTTACAGATAAATTATTTGCATCGACTTGTTAAATTTATTGCAAAGACTTATTTAAATAATTATTTTTTTCCTTCTTAGAGGGACCCGTAAATTTTATTGCATGTAATATAATTTAAAACTGATAAATAAGGCCTTTCAATTAGAGAATTCATTATTATTGTTTGATGAAAACAAAGAACATAGATTATATTACCATTTATTACTAAAAAAATCCAACAGAATTAGATTTAATATAATTAATAACCCCGTTTACTTTGTACAGAAATATGAAGGAAAATTTTACTAGAGCATTTTAATTAAACAACAGCAAGTATCTAGCGTTGAAATAAAACGTTTAATACTTTGTTTAAAGAAACAGTTAAATCGACTAACAGAACAAGCGTAGTGTAAAAACTGTTTGCGCTCTCAAGAGATTTTATAATTGCTTTTAATTTGTATGAAAAATGATAATAGTTGTGGTTGTATTAACAAGATGTAGGTTATGGGTTTAGGCTAAATTTGAATCAAAATTCTTTGTAATACAGTCGTATATTGATGTTTTTCAACCGACTTCAAAAAGGAGGAGGTTCTCAATTTGTCTGTATATTTTTTTAATGTTTGTTACCTCAGAGCTTTCGACACAGAACTATCAGCCAAGGTAGGTTTGTAACGAACTACATACATACTTATAGATGAGATGTTTAAGCGAACATGATTTGCTGACACCGACTCCAAAAATAACAATAATAATGTAATTTCATTTCATTTTACTTAGGAGAACTCTGAATAAAAAAAAAAGTAAGTTTATTATTACGTTGTAGAACAATACATTTTTTTCACTTTTTAGTGCATATTAATTTGTTTTGGAATAGTATTTTTTGAAGTCGGTTTTGTTTTGGTAAAATATTTGGTTATCTTTTATTATATTTGCCTGAATTATAAAATCAAGAGAGTTGATCTAAATGATGTGATAGGTATCGTCTCTTCATCTTTAAGGTATTCTACAAGGATCCGTTCTTGGTCGTTTTGTTCATACTATATTACCTTTTTTTTAACTTTTTTTATAAAACAAATTATGCTTCATATATTCCGTGCATTTTGGATTATGTACTTACTACAAGTCAATGGAGAAACTCTGTTTGAAAGTTTCTTGTTAATGGAAATACGTGGAATTTATAAATTATTCTTTGGAAAGTTTATGATAAATTAACTCAGCCCACAATATTTTAAGTATCTACTTAGTAAGTTGGTATTTAAAAGAGCAACTGTTAAGCTCTTTCTAGCAGAACTGGTCCTTAGAGACTGACAACACTGACTTTGACGTTAATGGACGATTCAAAGAGCTTTTATAGGTGAATTAAAAATACTAAATTATGTTCATGTCATTTCATTTTATAGATCCAAATTTATTAAAAAAAAACAAAGTAAAAACTTTTTAGGGTTTTAACGCACTTTTTTAAAGTATGATAGCAGTGCTGGCGTATGATTTGTATAGAAGATTTATTGAGATAAATACAATAGGTACTGTACTTGACCTGAGCTTTCAATAATAAAAATAGTAATAAACGTTTTTACAACATAACATTATTTTAAGGTAAAATATAATTATGAATTACCTTAATCTGCCTACATATTATCTTCACGCTAGATACCTCGCAGACAGCAATAGGGAACTTAGTAAGTTTTAAACACTACCGAAAGTACACTTACAAAAATGTATGCAGAAAACTAGTTTGATATTTTGCACTAAAATCTTCTTCACGCACGCATTCGTTGGCACTTCCTCAGGTTTTTAAATCACCAGGCATTAACTCTGAAATAACATTGAATGACTGACTATATTTTATGCTTGCATGTATGTAAAATTTAATTTGTGGAAACTTGATTGGTCGATGTATTATTATTATTTTGCCTCGGAGAGCACGTAAAGCCGTCGGTCCTGCGCCTTAGCTCTCACTTGAGTATGAGAGTGATAGGAATAGAGAGTGCACTTGTGTCTGCGCGTACATTTGTGCACTATAATATCTCCTGCGCAGTTGGCCAGTCTCAATGAGATTGACCGCAATGGCCGGAATCAGTCGGAGAACATTATTATTATTATTATTTTGCTTTGTGTTTGTATATATTATATTGAACTGTTTGTTTCCCTAATAAATAAAATAAAAATAAATAAAAAATTAATATTTAATATTTTGAGATACACTAATAACTTTCATTTTCTTTAGTAAGTATGCTTATAGTTTAATTGTATTTTTAGACAGAAAAAGGTAAAGATATAAGATTTATTTGTCTACCTAATTTATTTTACTACAAAATTAATGTTTAACAAAAATTATACAATTTCAACGTTATCATGTTTAAAGTACTAGTTAACTATCAGAGTTTTGAGTTATTTTTTTAAACCTAATAAGCATATAATATATTATACCTAATGACAAACATATTATAACATTTTTCGTTTTGGAAGTAACAAGAAGAACACACTAGATGTCTATATTATTCAAACAAATTAAGTCAAAGAATCGCGTAGTTCACTCAAATAAAGGTATATTTGAATTGAATATTACTATGTAATCAGTGAAAAGGGAGCTAAGCAGAGTCTATTTATTGTATTCTCTGTTTTTCGAAGTCAAGGTATACTAAAAATATCATTATTTTAAAAGTATTAAAAATACGAAGATCTGTTGTAGCCTTTGCTACGAGAAGAAGTTACATACACATTACACACCTTTGTATACTTTTCTATCGACTTCAAAAAATAGAATAGAGTTTTCTCAACTGGCTCTACATTTTTGATTGCGTATATCTTACGTTCGTTAATTGTGAATAAATTTTAAGTAAACTTTTTAAATATATGGTTTTGATTTTGAAATATTATGTAAAATCTATTTAACTAGCTGGTATTTTAATTACTACAAAGATTTCTTACAAGATCTGTCCGAAATTCGAGCAAAATAAGACAAAACAGTACCCTTGCTGCTGCTGTCACAACATGAGATAACCGGTAAAGAAATATGATATAATCTTAGACAAAGGTATTGTACTAGCGGCATGAAGCAATCCTCAAAGACAATCTGACAAAGAGGCTGAACAAAGTGAACTATGGTATACCCTTACGATTGTTATAAGAAAATTGTCAGCAAGACAAGAAACCACTTTCCTGCCTCGTTTTTCAGAAAATAAAACTTTTTGTATTGAAATCTTTGACTATCCTTAGTATACACTGTTTTCGACCAACTTTAAAAAGAAAGTACAAATAAATGAAACTAACTTTTCGGATTCTGTCGCGGATTTATTTAGATTTTTGGTTCCAAATAAATCCGCGACAAAATCCGAAAAGGTAATTTCATTTATAATGTCAAATATTCGCGTAAACCTAAGCAAGTATTAAAGTACAAATATTTTACACGTGTAAAGGTTAAGAAATAATCTTCAATATTAAATTTCAATTTAAACTTGAAATGATCAAGTGTATTGACTTAGAATGATTTATGTAATGCTATTATATTTGAAGTTACGAGCAATTTACTAAATATGATTAGGTATTAATTTTAAGCGAAATTTTGAGGCTTAAGATGAAAATTATTTATTGAAGGTTATTCTAACCAACTTCTATATATCTACTTGGTTAAGTCAATAGATTTATTTAAAGTGCTCTAGATTCAACTTTATCAAAATTCGATAAATTTGTTTTAAAAACAATAAATTTTATACTGTTCTTCATATTAAATTTTCGTATTATATAGATTACATTAATAATCTTAGGCAATATGCTTATGCAATTTCATTTAAAAATATCACAAAGATTATAAGACACTAAGATTAGTGTCTTCACTATCACTACAGTATAAAACTACTATAGTATAAAACAAAGTCGCTTTCTCGGTCCCTATATCCCTATGTATGCTTAAATCTTTAAAACTACGCAACGGATTTTGATGCGGTTTTTTTAATAGATAGAGTGATTCAAGAGGAAGGTTTATATGCATAACTAGCGAATCCCGCGGCTTTGCCTGTGCTAAATCTAGGGAAGAGCCCGAGCGAAGCGAGGGCAAGTCGCTAGTTTTGTTTACATTAAACTTTTTATACTTGTTTATAATAGATTTACAATCTATTTATGTATATTTATATGTATTAATATAGTATATATATGTATTTATTCATGCATAAGAAGTGTATTTGAATGCGTACAATTTCATATAATTACTGCTACACCCTGAGGCTACCTAGAAAAGTTTAGTAACAAAAAATTTTTTACCCACATGAAAGAACTAAATATACCCATACGAAATATATAAACTTTACATTTATATATTTCGATATTATTTGTAAAGGCCTCATACAAGTATTGTTATAATATAATATATATTTTAACACAGTTGTCGACCTAGTTCTTTTTCGTCAAAGAAACAATAGCGAGTCACGCTAAAAGTGTTTGAGATGTTCAAAGAGAATTGTTACCTAATTGGGGTCAGTAGCATATACGTATGTAGTATGTACAAAATAGTATATCATAGAATGTGAATATTACTTCACTAGTTGTATTTTTTTTAATTTCATATAAAATTTAATTTTTAATTTCTACCACATACATAATATGTACGTAAGACGAAATATAACAAATTTATTTCTTGTATGGGGCAAATCCCTCATTTTTAAATTTTCCTGATGTTTTCTCGTTCCTGATGTTTAGTTTTTAAGGCATTACAACTAGGAGGAGTTTTTAATGCATAAGGCATTACATCTAGAAGTATATATATTCAAAATAACCAAGAACCTAGTTCAGTTAGTAAACAATGTTCCAAATTTTATATGTATCTAATTACGTTATTATTTTACTTTATACATTTTTCTACTCTCGGTTAAAAGTTTTCGTATGTTTGCAGGAGATTAGTATTGAGTACTAATAAGTTCTTTCAGTTATAGAAATCACTCATGTTCAATTCAATTTAGCATTAACGCTATTATTACCGTAAAACTTATTTGTTTTAGCTGATAATTCTGATGATAATAACAACGTCCTCTTGACCAATTTCGACCACAGCGGCTAATCTCACTGAGACTAGTCCAATTGTCATCTTTTCTGACTTTGAGGAGAGGGAAATCACTTGTGTTTCAGGACATAATGTGTATTATAATATACTAGCGAATTAACCTCGCTTCACTCGGGTTTGTAGCTAGTTTTAATTGTTGTTATAGATTTCTTAGAGTTAAGATACTTTTGTACAATAAGAAGTATCGTACTGATATATGTAGATCCGGATAAACAGCTATCATCAATCCAAACATCAAAATCTATCGAGTAGTTTTCTCGAGATGCGATCACAGACAGATCGACCGACAGAAAGAAAAATAAAAACTATATATACATCCTCTGTATAATAATAATAATATAATTCATCAATTCTAATCAAATAAATATAAATTTCAAATATATGACTTTCCAACTTTCTTTTTAAAGATTCAACGAGATTAGAATTTTATTATATGTTACGTAATAAGATTGGCCAACGTGAGCAAAATCAGTCAGGAGTACATTTTTAACAGTATTTTCTTCTTTTATTTTTCTTAAAATTTTCTTCTATTCTTTTCTGTCTTGTAAGTAATATTCTAAGATTAATATCTAAAAGTAATGTAAAAATATACTCAATGATACTCGGGATTTAGCTCTAGTATAAAAGTGTAGTGTAAGCTTAAGCCAACTCTATCAACTCATCTAAGAAGAAAAATCTCTAGTCATTCAAGAACTATTTGCATCGAATCAACCGAATACCCTAAATATACGAACTTACGTATAGTTTGTTCGGATGGGATCTTGCTCAGCAGATAGGGCGATACGATAAGAAAGTAAATTATTGCCTACTGGTGACCGTAACAATTCGTGATCGTAATACATCTCGCATGGTGCGAACCATTTTATATATAGCCCATACATACATACATTTATTTACAGATAAATTATTTGCATCGACTTGTTAAATTTATTGCAAAGAATTATTTAAATAATTATTTTTTTCCTTCTTAGAGGGACCCGTAAATCTTATTGCGTGTAATATAATTAAAAACTGATATTTGAGGCCTTTCAATTAGAGAATTTATTATTATTGTTTGATGAAAACAAAGAACATAAATGATTACCATTTATTACTAAAAAAATCCAACAGCATTAGTTTTAATATAATTAATAACCCCGTTTACTTTGTAAAGAAATATGAAGGAAAATTTTACTAGAGCATTTTAATTAAACAACAGCAAGTATCTAGCGTTGAAATAAAACGTTTAATACTTTGTTTAAAGAAACAGTTAAATCGACTAACAGAACAAGCGTAGTGTAAAAACTGTTTGCGCTCTCAAGAGATTTTATAATTGCTTTTAATTTGTATGAAAAATGATAATAGTTGTGGTTGTATTAACAAGATGTAGGTTATGGATTTAGGCTAAATTTGAATCAAAATTCTTTGTAATACAGTCATATATTGATGTTTTTCAACCGACTTCAAAAAGGAGGAGGTTCTCAATTTGTCGGTATATTTTTTTATGTTTGCTCAGAGCTTTCGACACAGAACTGTCAGCTAAGGTAGGTTTGTAACGAACTACATACATACTTATAGATGAAATGTTTAAGCGAACATGATTTGCTGACACCGGCTCCAAAAATAACAATAATTGTAATTTCATTTCATTTTACTTAGGAGAACTCTAAATAAAATAAAAAAGTCAGTTGATTATTAAGTTGTAGAACAATACAAAATATTGTTTTAATTTTTAGTGCATTTTGTTTTGGAATAGTATTTTTTGAAGTCGGTTTTTTTGTTAAAATATTTGATTATCCTTTATTTAATTCTTGCCTGTATTAGAAATCAAGAGATTTGATCTAAATGATGTGATAGGTATCGTCTCTTCTTTATCTTTAAGGTATTCTACAAGGATCCGTTCTTGGTCGTTTTGTTCATACTATATTAGCTTTTTTTTAACTTTTTTATAAAACAAATTATGCTTCATATTCCGTGCATTTTGGCTTATGTACTTACTACAAGTAAACAAGTCAAAGGAGGAACTCTATTTTGAAGTTTCTTGTTAATGGAAATACGTGGAATTTATAAATTATTCTTTGGAAAGTTTATGATAAATTAACTCAGCCCACAATATTTTAAGTATCTACTTAGTGAGTTGGTATTTAAAAGACTACAACTGTTAAGCTCTTTCTAGCAGAACTGGTCCTTAGAGACTGACAACACTGACTTTGACGTAAATGGACGTTTTAAAAGAGCTTTTATAGGTGAACTAAAAATACTAAATTATGTTCATGTCATTTTATAGACCCAAATTTAGTAAACAAAAAACTAAGTAAAAATCTTTTTGGGTTTTCACGCACTTTTTTTAAAGCATGATAGCTGGCGTGTGATTTGTATAGAAGATTTATTGAGATAAATACAATCACCTATTATAGGTACTGTACTTAACCTGAGCTTTACGAGGCTTTAAATAATAAAAATAGTAATAAACTTTTTTAAAACATAACATTATTTTGAGGTAAAATATATTTATGAATTAGCTTAATTGGCCTGCATATTATCTTCACGCTAGATTCTTCATAGACAGCAATAAAGATTTATTGCTGTCTACGAGGTGAAGAACTTAATTTATTTCACTATAAAATTAAACATTAACAAAAAGTATACGATTTCAACGTTATCATGTTTAAAGTACTTACTTGTTAACTATTAGGGTTTTGAGTAATTATTTGAAACATAATAGAATTTTTTATTCTAATATATACCTATTGACAAACTTATAATAAGTTTTTTCGTTTTGAAAGTAATAGTAAAACCACACTAGAAGTTTATATTATTCAATGAAATTTAGGCAAAGAATCGCGTAGTACACTAAAGTAAAGGCATATTTGAATTGAGTATTTCTATGTAATCAGTTAAAAGGGAGCTACGCAGAGTTTACTTTTTATTGTATTCTCTGTTTTTCAAAGTGGATGTATGCTAAAAAAATATCATTATTTTAAAAGTATTAAAAATACGAAGATCTATTATAGCCTTTGCTACGAGAAGAAGTTACATACACATTACACACCTTTGTATACTTTTCTATCGACTTCAAAAAAAAGACGAATAGAGTAATGTACTCAACTGGCTCTACATTTTTGTACGCGTATATTATTATCTTTGTTAATTATGAATAAATTTTAAGTAAACTTTTTATATAAATAAAATATACTAAAATCTATTAACTAGCATTAAACTTAATTACTAGAAAGATTTCTTACAAAATCTGTCCGAAATTCGACCAAAATAAGACAAAACAGTACCCTTGCTGCTGCTGTCACAACCCGAGATAACCGGTAAAGAAATATGATATAATCTTAGACAACGGTATTGTACTAGCGGCATGAAGCAATCCTCAAAGACATTTGATTCAATCTGACAAAGAGGCTGAACGAAGTGAACTATGGTATACCCTTACGATTGTTATAAGAAAATTGTCAGCACGACAAGAAACCACTTTTCTGCCTCGTTTTTCAGAAAATAAAGCCAAGTCTTTGTATTGAGATCTTTGACTATCCTTAGTATACACTGTTTTCGACCAACTTCAAAAAGAAACTACAAATAAATGAATCTAACTTTTCGGATTTTGTAGCGGATTTATTTGGATTTTTGGTTCCAAATAAATCCACGACAAATTCCGAAAAGGTAATTTCATTTATAATCTAAACCAATATTATAAAGAAGTAAAGTATGTATATTTTTTAAATTGTAAGGGGTAATCTCGGGATCTACTGAACCGATTTTAAAAATTCTTTCACCAATAGAAAGCCACATTATTGCTGAGTGCCATAGGTTATATAAAAAACCGAAAAATAAAAAGGCTTTTACGTGGTAGTCCGTTTTGCAAAGTGAATCGGAGAAAAAACGGTCGAATAAAAGCGTTTCTTACGAACGCTGCCTTAACTATGAAAGATATATTTTTGAGTTCTAGAGAAAAGATGTGGAGCTTGAAAATGCCTACAAAAAAGTCAACGACAGCATATTATGTCTAACTTTTATATTTAAGTTACAAAAAGTAGTTTTTTAATATGAGTACAGATAATTTAATTTTTAATTTTAATATTAATAAAATAATTTAAATTATTTAAACACTCTGTACTAAAAAAGGATTATAATTATTAACATTATACCCAACGAAGTGGGCACGGGTCAGCTAGTGTCAAATATTCGCGTAAACCTAAGAAAGTATTAAAGTACAAATATTTTACGCACGTGTAAAGGTTAAGAAATAATTTTCAATATTCAATTTCAATTTAAACTTGAAATGATCAAGTGTATTGACTTAGAATGATTTATGTAATGCTATTATATTTGAAGTTACGAGCAATTTACTAAATATGATTAGGTATTAATTTTAAGCGAAATTTTGGGGCTTAAGATGAAAATTATTTATTGAAGGTTATTCTAACCAACTTCTATATATCTACTTGGTTAAGTCAATAGATTTATTTCAAGTGCTCTAGATTCAACTTTATCAAAATTCGATAAATTTGTTTTAAAAAAAACAATAAATTTTATACTGTTCTTCATATTAAATTTTCGTATTATATAGATTACATTAATAATCTTAGGCAATATGCTTATGCAATTTCATTTAAAAATATCACAAAGATTATAAGACACTAAGATTAGTGTCTTCACTACATAGTATAAAACAAAGTCGCTTTCTCGGTCCCTATATCCCTATGTATGCTTAAATCTTTAAAACTACGCAACGGATTTTGATGTGGTTTTTTTAATAGATAGAGTGATTCAAGAGGAAGGTTTATATGCATAACTAGCGAATCCCGCGGCTTTGCCTGTGCTAAATCTAGGGAAGAGCCCGAGCGAAGCGAGGGCAAGTCGCTAGTTTTGTTTACATTAAACTTTTTATACTTGTTTATAATAAATTTACAATCTATTTATGTATATTTATATGTATTAATATAGTATATATATATATATGTATTTATTCATGCATAAGAAGTGTATTTGAATGCGTACAATTTCATATAATTACTGCTACACCCTGAGGCTACCTAGAAAAGTTTAGTAACAAAAAATTTATTTACCCACATGAAAGAACTAAATATACCCATACGAAATATATAAATTTTACATTTATATATTTCGATATTATTTGTAAAGGCCTCATACAAGTATTGTTATAATATAATATATATTTTAACACAGTTGTCGACCTAGTTCTTTTTCGTCAAAGAAACAATAGCGAGTCACGCTAAAAGTGTTTGAGATGTTCAAAGAGAATTGTTACCTAATTGGGGTCAGTAGCATATACGTATGTAGTATGTACAAAATAGTATATCATAGAATGTGAATATTACTTCACTAGTTGTCCTCCCTAACTTTGACTAGGGTCCGTCTCTAGGTACGTCAGTTTGGAATAGATTGATATTTGTTATTATCAACATATGTAGGTATAATAAATGAGATAATCTAGAGCCCTAAGTTGTAAAAATTGTCTTTGTCACTCTTCAAACCATCAGCTAATTTTACATAAGAATCAAGTTAATACGTCGCTCTGTTTTGTCGTGAAAGGAAGATAAATTTTATATAATATATAATTGTTACATATATAAAAGTTACTAGTTATATTACTAATATCAAGCAATAACTTTAATTTCCAACTTTATTACTACTTTTCTATAATGAGGAAAACATTGTGACGAAACCTGTATGTGCAAGAGAACAAAGTAGCCGAAAGACATGTAAAGTTCACCAATCTGTACTTGGCTAGAATGTAGGACTATGGCCTGATTCCCTAAATAAAAAAGAACCTTAAAAGACCCAATACACCAGCCTACTCATGGCAAATCAAACACTTTAGATGTGTTTATTTATATAAAATACTTTAATGACCAAAATATACTTATGCATATAATAAACTAATATGTACATTAGTTTCAACTCAGCAAAAGAGAGTTAAAATCAATTTTAATTAGCTTATTATAGTACTCGGCGGTAATATATGTTGCATGAAAGAATTTTCAGAATCGGGTCTGTAGTTCCAGAGATTACTCTCTATATACAAACTTTCTTTTTTATAAGTAATATTAGTGTGAATTTCATTTATTGATAATATAATTATAGCTTTACAAAACATGCCAATATGTTACTTTTTATCGTTACAAGGAAAGAGGTCAAGTCGATAAACAGACAATCTCTTACATACTTGTTACTATTATATAAATTTCTATAATTTTTTAAAGATTAAGGCCGTCTTAAAGAAAAAAATTAAAAAATAGGTTATCTTCAAAAGCCTTACCCAAACGAGGCTAGGCTGTCAATAAACTACTGTGTATGCTAGCTAGTGCACCGAGCTATCCAATTTACTTCTATTACAAGATATTCTAGAAGGCTTTATATGTAATTCAATGGGGGTTTGGTCATAATGGGACAACTGTGATGACCTATTTCGTGTACAGAAATGTAATAATGACGACTAAAATGCTATGAGAACGCAACGTCATTACGCTAATAACATTCAATGAAACGAGACAAGATGCTTATTCATTCTGACATTTGTACCGTAATTATTTTATTACACTCTTATTTTTCTTTATTCTAATTCAGAAAAGTCTAAGATTTCAAGGAATTTTACTTTACTGGACTGCCTTAAAATATCGCCCAGTTTAATTTCTTATTATAAATTAAATTTTTAATCAGTTGAATAGATTAAGTTACTAGTACTGCTTTCCCTTTTGGTTTTTTCATATAGTGAGGGTCAGGGTCAGTTGTTAAACTTCATAAAACTAAGCAATGACAACTTTTTATGGATTTAAATAAAAGATTTTAATAACACGTTTCCTAAAAACTAAAAAAACTAAACGGTAACTATCAATTACCATAATTATGTGCTTTAAGTCATGGATATGTATTAGGTAAAGTAACAAGGCATGAATTCTATTTATAGTTGAAATATTATACATTAATTTTCAATGTAATAAGCTTTGCATCGGCTGGTACCGACTTCGGAAATATATGAGTACGGCATAAAACAAAGAATGAAATATAACTGCATATTATCCATATTAATCTCAAAAAGAAAGTAACTCTCTCTCTCTTTCTTTTCCTCTCTTTCTTTCCCTCTCTCTCTCTCCGTATCTCCTTTTCTCTCTCTCTCTCATCACTCTTCACGCTTAAACCGCAAGAAAGTTTGCGATAAGATAAACCAAGGACATTTTAGAGAACTATCTTATAAGATTTTATGTTGATTTTGACACTCGCATGGTGGATGATGTCTCCTTTAATATTTGTAAAATAAAGATGTTGTATTATACTATATTTAACAAACATTGCCTTGCCATGAGAATCAAACATCCGACCTTCGTAGATCCAGCTTATTATTTATCTGTGCTACTTAGATTTAAATTCATATATGCAAATGATGTTATAACAATTGTTAATGTAGAAATAACTATACATTTGAAGCAGAAATTACCAAATTTCCCAAAGCATAATAATCGCAATAAACATTCAACCGCACCCCATAAACCCAGTTATGTATTAAGTCATAACCTACGTCAATTTAGCTTTATATTTTTATTTATTTGACTGCCTCGTTTACAATCTTCTTACTATAATATTAATACCTAGAATGTTTAGAATTTAGTATGTACAGAGCGAATAGTCGTAGAATACTTATAGTGTCACTGGACATTGGACAAGTATTAATTTTAAATAGTTCAAGGTTTCCCTGGTTTGGTAAGAAAAAAGCAAAAGAGCATTCTAGATCACGACAAATGAATTCAACTGTAGCTAAAAATACACTTAGTAGTAGATAAGTAGTATTTGCGGCAACATTTTTGACTTGATATTTTTAACAAACTGATCTACAAGAACGAATACTTCAATTTGTTATATTTTTCCTCTCGAAAAATTGTATCTTCACGTATAAATCACGCCACCCCGCCACTTTCTTTCGATGCAAAAGAAGGGCAACAAACAACACATTTGATGTATGTATACAATTATATACATATTATTATATTTTATTTATATAAAATATATCACAAATATTGTAGTAGAGCATGGCTAGAAATCTTTATATTAAGAATACATGCAATGCTAATATTCTTCTCATATTCAAAAATATCGTGTTCTGAATCGTTCATGTCTTAGTAACGTAACTAGTTTTTTTAAACTTTCGAAATCCATTAGCCCATACTTGTTCAGTGGTATATCATGGCCTAATACTCCCCTTATTGATGCCGGTATCCAGCATTAGATTAACTCAAACCTATTTAACAATAATGAAACCCCTAAGTACTCCTAGAACAAAGAAGTACGTAACAATATATTTCATATTTCCGAGTCGAAAACAAAGAACATTTACTTCATAACGAAATGAAACATTCATAAGAAAGATATTATCAATGCTCATGTTAAAACTCATAAAGCTGTATTATAAGCTAAACGTAAAATTTCATATAACATCGCATACCGTACAAAATTGCGACTTGTTATATTTGCACAAACTCACCTATTAAGTACTGCGAGAGACATACAATGGTTACTGTACTCGACGATACAATATGGATTATATTGTCATGGCGACTAAAATTTTGTGCCTTTTATGGTATAATATTGTGTTATTATATTTATACTGGGAGACAGTGGTAGCCCAGCGGTAACGCGCTCGTTAGGATAACCGAGTGATGCAGGTTCAAATCCGGGTCTCGCACATCTGATATTTCCATGTGCGAATCATTTCTATCATGATTACCACTGGTCTTACGGTGAAGTAAAAATATCGTGAGGAAACCTGCATGTCTGAGCTAACCAAGCAAGTTTTCGAAAGTCATGTGAAGTCCGCCAACACGCACTAGGTCAGCGCGGTGGACTAGAGCCTGATCTTATCTTCGTACTGAGGGAGGCCCGTGCCCAGCAGTGGGACGTTAAAAAGGGCTGATGATGATGATGATGATGATGATTTATATTGGCAGTAATTAGAGGAAGTGTACGAATGCTGAAATTTAGTTTGGATTATATATTTTTTTCTCTTGGAATGAAGGTAAACTCGAGCCTAACATAAGGCATTAAAATGGGCTGAGTTATATATATGTACTACATATCTTTTAATGTGTTACGCAACTAGTGAAACTAATGATGAGCGAAGGATATATTAAAATGCATAGGTAAGCACGCAAACACAAGTTCATTCTCTATTTATTACAATGTCTTAGTAAGATTTTGGTACTGTACCTGGCCGTACCAAAATTTTTATTCGAAGAATACACATAAAATATTGCCAATGTTCACAACTATTTACTGTTGTAAATAATTGCTTGATACAAAAACCTAACAACGGAACGTTGCCTGTCCCAGAACTCGAACCGGGACCTCCGAAACTAAAGTCTTTCACAAAACCCAATAGATGAAGCAGTGAATATGATTTATTCTGTACGTATATTATGTACATCTATATACGTTTAGACAATAAGTAATATTAAACAGACTGTCAAATAACAATAATTATTGAGAACAAATAATCTAGAAACATAATATTGGACGTATTTCGTTATTGCTTTTGCCATCCTTTATATTTCTTTAATAAAATTCTTCTTTGAAACTCTACATTAAATATTGTTTTAAAAATATTATTGAAATGGTCATTTTCACTGATGTAGAGGCTGAATCCATAGGCTTTAGAATTTTGTCTGTCTGACTTACTGACAGATTCTGATGAAATTTGGTACAATGATAACTCGTCATTCGGGTCAAGGATAACATTTACTGCGCGAAAATATCTCATCACTAAGAAATCTCTACTAAGCGTTAAAACGCACGTTTGTCCCTAGGGGATGAACCTAAACGGAACGACGGTGAGTCGCTGATAACCTATAATAATATTACAATATGAATAAGATTATCCTTGATTTTTACGTTTATGAAATTTGAATAAGGTATTAAGCTGAATTATGGTAAAAAATCTATATAATCTAAATAGGCAAAGGCAAAACAGTTCAGTGCCTTTTTCTTGTCTGCTTCTCAATTGATTTGTTTTTGGTTTTGGTTTGTAGCTTTTCAATAGAGCTTTAGCGTAGCTTGAAGATGATTTCAAATTGCTATTGCCGTTTTTGTTTGCAATTCTATGGATATTTGAATCTCTATTGTAGAAAAATATTTGATACCTTCTAGCCACGGTGGTGGGCCATTGATGGTGGATTCAAGGGTGTGCGTAGTAGAATCCTTTAATAGCTCCTTGTTAAATTTCTAAGCTTTAGCCTTTTAACAAAGTCAAGCTTTTAATTAATAACAAGCAAACAAACTTTTCTGCTTTATAATATTAAGTATAGATGTGTGTGAATACCTTGCATTACAAGTAACGAGAGTATATTTTTTAATTTTCAAGTTACACAAAGAGTAAAATATAAAACTTTTGAATGAAATATTGTGCAAAAAAAATACATTTTTTATATTACACTTACTATTTACTGCTTCTGAACATCATATAAGGTGCGTTTTTATCATTGACATGCAGGAATGTATAGAATGTGGCTTCATAAAATTTACTCTTTAGAACGAGACAAAGCTCCTTTCTTTATAGAAATGTGTGTCATTTTTCTGTAATGAAAGTAGAGATAGGTCTATGAAAATTTCATATAAAGAATAATAATTAATCCATCAACCAATCATAATTTTTTTATTTAATTAAACTATTTTATTAATTAACAAATTCATCAATCATAAATCTAGATAGAACCACATATTAGCAAAAAATTATTACTAATTGTGACCTATGTATAATACCAGTACATAAGCTATCAGTTTACTCAATTTTATCCAAAAATATTCAGCCGTTTCAGGGTTACAGAGTAATAAACATTCACACATACTTTTATATAATAATATTATTGTGATTGAAAGTTTCGTCGTCGTTCGTCGCTTTATACTGTTTATTTAGCTTTCATAATATGTAGGTTATCGAGTTGCCTGCATTGAATAGACGTCGAGTGGCGTCCCTCCCTTCCGACCTCGAGCTTTATATGAATTTGTATTGACGTACAGACACACTTAGCTGTTATTTGTAAACACTTCCTATTTCCACTTACTGTTACGTTAAAATATCCATATATTATACCAGTGAATAATAATAATAATAATAAAATCGTTTATTGCCATGAAGAACAGTAAAAAAATTAAACATATACTAGGTGGCTTAAATAAATCAATGGTAAAGGGTAATAACTCAGCTTATGCTGCTGAGACCAGTCTCATACAGCGCTGATTTTCAGTAATACCCAGCTCCCTAGGTATTATTAATTATGAAATATATAAGGTATATTTTAAATAGATTAATTTTAGTTTTCTTGATCCTAGATTCTGTTTAAGTTAACACGTTTTCGTACAGACAGACAGAAAATGAATAGTATAAAAAACAAGACTTATATTTTCGCTATAAGTATATAGTCAAATCTTCATTAAAATATACTATCTTCGTTATATATTAAAAACTATTAATGCGGTGTTGTTTGTTCCGACTAATTTCCGAAACTACAGTCCAACATATAGGTACTTATTCATACAGTTTTAAGTATACATTAATAGAAATAATAATTATCAAGAAAAGACAAAGACTTTCATTAATGAAATTATCGCGAATCAAGTCTGGAAAAATAGTTCCTTTTAAGAATTTTTTAAATGTTAAAAGTCAAGCAAAGTGTAAATAGTAAAGTTATGTAATGTAACCCAAGAGAATTGAGAAGGTTTTTAGTTAATTGATATTTTAATTGATTTTTATAACTATTTTGACCTGCCTGTGATTTAAAAAAAATCAAGTACATAATGTTGTTTAATATTATTGATAACAATATATAGACAACTCTTTTTAAAGTTTTTGATCATTCTGTTTGTCCTTCTTGCCAAGGAGTTTTTCGTTCTTGCCAAGAAGATCGACAAGATGAAACCACCTTGGCAATCTTTGGAACAGTTTAATCGACTGTGATATAATTTTTACTAAAAATAGACTAGTTTACAGAGCTACACATAGGAAATGTTTAATTCTAAAAAAAACACTAAAAAACACAAAACCAACAACACAAAACAAACCTACGCAAAATGAAAATTTGCAATTTATTGAGAAAGTTCGCAATAGAATGTGTGATTTCTACGTTATACTTGTACCAGCCTTATTAATAAATAAAGAATAGAACCAGAGTAACTTTAGTCCCTGTTTTAAATTTGAATTAATGAAAATCAATATTAATAAACATAGAGTAAGAAGGAAGTAAACTAATCCGTCTCTACTCTCGCAATAAAAGTTAGTCCTTCGCTCAAGGTAGTATAACATGTGTTTAACAAAAGAATATAGTGAATAGACACGATACACATCTGCAGAACACATGTACTTCACAAATAGTTTTTTTGTAATAAGTAGACGACTCCAGACATTTCAATTAAAAGTAAATTCACTTTGATATTTATCGTTGTTTGTTGTGTAATTATCATAGATAGAGATTATTTTATAGATGATCTGAGGGTGATCGATGAAATTAATGCGGTTAGTAATCAAATTCCAATAATGAGGCGTGTGAAATTTTATAAAATTCGTAAAAATGCACTAGAAGAACTTCCAGAACCCGTATTTAAATCAAAGTACAGGTTTTCTCGATCTACTGTCGTTTTTATTTTTATCTTGTTAGTGTTTGTATTTATTCTCATATAATAACACAAGTTATTTTATTATTCTCATATAATAAAATAATTTGTAAATATTGTTTGAGAACAGAGCGAAATAATTGTTATAACATAATTAAAGACATATTCGAAATGATTAACCTTTTCTTCTTCATCCCAGTTAAGGACCGAATACGTGTTTAGTTTATTTTTAAAAACAAGAATATATTAATTAATCTATATATATATAAGCAAAGTTTGTTTTCTTTGTCCGAGGTAAACTCGAAAACAACTGGACCGATCAGCATGAAACCACAACAATTCGACGCGGAATTAATCGTAGATGGTTATAGGCTATATATTTTTCAAATTCTATGAGCCCTTTGCCATGCTTTCTCAATTTGTTTGTTTATTAATTTATTTGCTCTCATAAAACAAAAGACAGGCATTTATCCTTGGTTCATTTGTTTTCTAGCTCATAAAAGAGGAACATGATTTAACGTAACCTCTATGTTAGAAACAACTATAGTCATTTGTTCATGTTTACAAAATTGATAGATGATGTTAATAAATAATCTAGGGGGAAAAATGCTAAAAATAATAATATAGAAAATTCAAATGAATAACTGTCCAAATTCTGCGCATTATGGGTATCTGAACACTTTGTTGGTTAAATCTTTTTTAGTTTTTCGCATGCGCTTAAAAAATTAATTATTTTTATAACCTTAATAAAAAATTTATTGGAACATCAGAGGAAGAAATTAATTACGAACTTCACGTTGCCTAATTTTTTAGCTACTTAAATAGCGCTCTCCATGCGGATGATTTTCACTTATAACAAACCGTGATCCGTTTTAATAAATTCTATAATGTCATTCGCCCGGCGAAGCGGGCGGGAACGGCTAGTTAAAATATTTAAGCAAATATCTCCGATACTGATAAAACCTTGTTGTGTTTGCCACCAAAACAAATGCGCGCGAGTGATTCATTTCAAAATAGTATTTGTCACTGTCACTATTATGTCATAAGTTCATTCACTGACTCATTCTTGTTACTTTTATAATAAGTGGGTTGCCATAGCATAAACGTTAATCCTGTTGTAAGGAATGTATTGTTAGTCCGAGGTTACTCTATGTTTATTAATACTATAGTTACGACTAAATTAATACGCTGTTACTCTGGGATTAACAAGTCCGAGTGTAACTTCCGACTATGCTCGGATTAGAGTATTTTTATTAATAAGACTGGTAATGAATACTGCTATCTATTAAAAACGAATCCAGTAGGTATATTAATTCGAAGTTAAGTTAAAATAATTTGTAGGGTGGAGACTGTAGAGTGGCGTAAGGTATTTTTAACCCTTTACATTAAGGTTTTCGTGGGATAGTAACATATTGCTACACATTACTAAAGGACGTGTAGATCATTGTTAAGTTTAATAGAACAGAGGGTCACTAATTATACGTAATATGTATGTACTTCTCTCTACTATTCATTATAATTTAAAGTCGATCAGCGCGCCTACTTTGTCTTTGTTAAGGCCAATTATATACAATACTATACGAAAGTCTTCATGGTATACAATAGTTTAAAGAGGAGTCAAAATGTATATAAGGTTATATGCTATTGTTTATGATTTTGATCAGTGAAATGATATCTAAAAATTATTTCTTTTCAAAGCTTTCGTAATATTATAAACTAGCGATTTACCCTCGCTTCGCTCTGGTTTGTCCCTAGATTAAGCGTGAGTGAAACTGCGGGTTTCACTACTTATATACTAAATCCTATCTGGAGAACTACTCTATCCATTGGTGAAAACAGCATGAAAATCAGTGCAGTAGTTTTTGAGTTTATCGCGAACAGACAGACTGACGCGGCGGAAGACTTTGGTTTTATAATATGCAGTGATGCAATGTTCAAATTTTCTGAAGTTTAATTTTCATGTAATTTAATATGTATGTAATGTATGTAAATCGTGAGATAATAAAGCAAGTAACAAAAGTATTGAATTTTGAACAAGTTTCCAATAAAAATGTTGTGATTTCAATTATTATTTTATTTTACAATAGAACATTATGAATAATTTACAATGGCTACTACTTTTGTGTTCTTAACAGGTCAGTTATATAATTAAAACTGTAAAAATACATCTACTGTACTAATTACAATTGATTATAACATGTTAATACCTTTTTTAATCAGAATAATTATTTAGGTATTTTCAATATTGATTTAGAATCTCAAATTTTTATAACATTTTTAAATTACATACTAACTTTACTGTCACGTATTTTTTTTCAGTCGTATTCTATAGCTAGCGACTCGCCCTCACTATCCTCGTTTCAAGATTTAGCGCGAGCAAAGCCGCGGGTTCCTCTAGTAAATATAGACATTAAACTTGACAAATTCAATACTAAAATCTTACTCTTAAACTATCTATTAAAAAACGCATCAAAATCCGTGGCGTAGTTTTAAAGATCTAAGCATACTTAGGGACAGAAAGAAGCTCTGTTTTATACTATGTAGTAATACAGTAATAAATTACGTACGTGAACTCGATCTTGCCCTCTTTTACCATAAATTTGTAAATTTATTTATAGAGTCGATAGTTTAGTTCAAATTTTAAAATTTAATCTAAGTTAAAACAAAAACTTTAGTAAATTCTGTTTCCAATAAGCAACTTTAATGTATTTTCATTGAACAGAACTCACAAACTTGACCCCTTGTTTCATAAAGTATTGTTTCAAAAGAACCATTACGAACTGTTTAAACTATAAGCTTGTAGTTGTAAAATATTATAACGATTTTATAGTTCACTAAATTATTTGTAAAAGTTCTAAATTGTACCAAATCATTAAATGATTTTTTTAAAGAAAAAGTCTGTTCGCTTATCCGGCTTAAAAGGTTGTATTTTTCACGCAGTATTTAGTGTTATGAGGCGGTTAAATTACGCTATGTATTATCTGTTTCTCAAGTCAATTTTACACATTAACCGATATTTTTAAATTGAAATTTAGATAATAGTTGATATTACTAATATTATTATTAAAACCTTTCGCAATTGATATAAAGAACTTAAATTAAACGAGTGATCCTTATATCTTCTATATAAGGATAAAAAGGATTCTATTTAGATAAATCCTTCTTGACATGTTATTTTAAGCTGTTCGGACATTTATTTATAGCGACTCCTATGTACTAGCGACTCACACTTGCTCTGCGCTCTTGAAGTACGTTTTAACATAGATTCCACAGTAAAAAGAATTACTCGTAATATAAGATCAACTCTTACTACATTTCAACAAAATCTGTTCAGTAGTTTTCTCGTGGTGCGTTCTTAGCTACAAAAATTGTTTATACTGATACTGACAAAAAATCAATAAACTATATTATATTGGGCCTGTGTATAGATAAAAATGACTATTTTAATAATAATTTTCAAAAAATATTTATTGTGCTGTTTCTACTCAAATTGTCACGTTACATAATCAAAAGTCTCGTGTCACAAACGAAACCTCCGAAACTGCTTTACCGATTTTTATGTATTTCTTGTGAATATTCGGTAGGTTTGAGAATAGGTTGTAGGCTATTTTAGATTCCCCTAGGCAATAAGGGTGGCGCTCTCCAGAGGACCCTTATAACCCAAAAATTTCATCCTTCTGCCACCAATTTTTTAATAATGATAAAAATGCGGGCGGAGCCACGGGAAATGCTAGTATTATGTAAGTGTTTCTTCTAATGTTTTTAATTAAGAAAAAACCTTCACAACAGCATCAGTATTAATTACCCTATAAATATAAGCACCCACTGTATATATTTTATAATATTTTACAAAGAAACAGTAGTAGGATGGTACAAAAATAAGTTCCCATATGATAAAATAACAATATGTCTATAGTTATAACTGGATGCTTAACTAGAGAGAAGAAAACGCCCACTCCAAGACGCGCACTCATATACCACTTTAAGAGTTGCAAGTGAAAAGTATGCTTCGCAATATTCATTTCTATACTAAAAACAACTATCTTGCGTACTTTATATTTAATTTGTGATATTATTGTTCATAAAGACTTGGCGTTTAATGATTATTTGCACTTCTGGACTATTTTTCAACAGAATAAATGTCTTTATGAAATACCCTAATTATAATAAACAAAAGTGTATAGTCTATAATGTTTATTGAAAAACTTATTGAAATAGTGAAAATTATTGTAAATCAGAATTTATAGTTTTTAGATTTTTTTCCTGTCAGTCTGCGAAAAACGAAAAAGCGGAGGTTATTTGGTGGAATGTGATATGATGAGATATATTTTAAACTCTGGCTTTTTTAACTGAGATATACTGAAGTTAGTTGGTATATAATATAAAAATTAAGTGGTATAAAAGACTCCTTAGAACGAATAAGAAGTAGGACTGTACATAAGATAGTTTCGATCGTACTGACGCTGGTCGACATAATATAAACTGCTAGACAAATACAATAGCAGTCTACTGGCGACTATGAAACAGCACAGTGTTAATTACATAAAAGTTTATATAAAATTAAACAAATAATACATAAATGAGCAAGTTTAATCTTTTAGAGTAATATTACTTACGAGAAACAAGATTGACCATTTTTGTATCATCTTCAAGTTTTTAATAATAGTATACTCTGTTTTAAAAAAGCTATTTATGTTGAGAGTAAGAATCAAACACGCGCACTGATGGTTCTATATCTCATAACAAAATAGAGAAGAAGTTGATTAAAATAATGTTTTTTGTGAAAATATTTAACAATTGTGATTACTTATTATGTAACCTAAAGTTGAACTAACATAATAATATCGAAAAAGTTCGTTTAATTTTCATAAAATATATGAAATATTTGATAATAAAAAAGCAATCCTTTATGCACTGTAACAAAAACTTCTAAAGTGAGAAGGGCCTGGGTTACTAACTTTATGGTTTCTTTTTTACATAAGTTTATTCATAATTTCATTTTCCCTTTACTTATCCAAAAAGATCCCTCGACAGAAATATTGGTGGTTGTAGATCTTTAGTGATTCGTGGATTAGTGTATGATGTTTAAGGATCACCTAAACTATCAAACGATCTCAAAAAATAATTTCATTTATTTTGAATATTAATTTAACTGTTAAAATATAAACATATATTGAAATATAACTAGTATTTAATGGAAAACTTCTTTTATTAGCCGACGTAAATATAACAAAAGCTCTATACTCTAGACCTAATATTTTTTTAATGTGAACTGATGAACTGTGAAGGACTTATTAACAATAATATGAAAATAAAAGTGAAATAATGTGCGACTTAAGTAAACGAACTTCGTGATTTAAATAATATATCAAGTGAAAATTTTACTCAATAATGTTAAGAAGGTGATAAGTGCTAACAAAATGGCGATGGTTATATCTCAAACGACTAAAGCTGCGATTGGAGGTTTCCTAGCGTTGATGATACTTGGGGCTGTTCTGGTGGTGGGTGCCGCATTTGGCTGGTTCGATCCTAAAAGGGAAGATGAAGATACCCCTGCTAAGATCAGTGCAAGACTTCAAGGACGCACATCGTTTGTCACTCATCGAGCCGTAAGTTTTTTTATTTATTTTATTTTAATGTATTAAATATACCAAACTGTTGAATAATTCAAATAATTGCAAATCAGTTAAGCTCGATTTATGTTAGAAGAAATAATGATAAAGGTTTTCGTCAAAATACTTTACGTTTTACTAGCTCAAGCTTTATTTGGTAATTCACTTTGTGTTTTTTAATTGAAAACTAAATTATGAATTAAGGTGTGAAATGTCTTATATTGCCTATCCATATCTACGAGTATATAATTCAATGTACATTCATTTAATGATTTTTTACTAAACATCATAATTACTTCACACACTTTTATTTTTATATTAGAAGTTGTCCGATCTAGAAGTATTAATGACACGTACGTGTTAATATTATTATTTCTGTTTATATAACTGACACCAAGGTAAATATTTATATTGTGAGAAAAAATAATTTGGCAGACGTTATCCAAATAATTTTAGCTTCCTAACATAATAATATTGAGCATCATGAGCATGTGACAAGAAAATATGTAATTTCTAAATTTTTAGTCATTTTTCTGTATAGTGCTTCCATTTATTATAATGTAGATTTACTATTATTTTCATTCAAATATCTTCAACAATTAAATGTAGTCTTGTCGTTTTTATTTACCAAAAAATATGATATATTTTAAAACCGAGTTTCTCTGGATTTGCATAATGTTAGTTGTGCCCTTTTTGATTATATTCTTCTATTCATCATACAAACGTTACTTAGAATCTTAAATGAAGTAAAGACGTTCGATATCACCATCTGGACTTATTGTTTTCAAAGTGGCATAAAATGTTTATGTTTCGATAAAGTATGAAGCTGATATAACGCCTTTTAGATTAACATAAATTATTATTTGATATTCAACAGTTATTACAACATTAATCATAGTAATTTACCACAACACAGTTAAAATGATTCAAATAAAAACTTGACGTAAATCACCTTTATAGACATTTTTATGAGAGCCTTAAACGAATTTTCATTTTTATAAAGATTCAAAGTATGTTATTATTGTACTACAGTCTTTGTTTGTATATGCTACTTACGAAATAAGCTAAGCCAAAATACATCTTTTAACTTAGATTTTTTTTAATACTTGTGAACGGGAAAACTCGGAACTATTTAATTCACGAAATGTCTTATTTCATCTGGATTATCAGTATATGCAATATTGGTAAAGTTATTTGTTATCTGTTAGCATGCAAAGCTATATAATTTGTTTGAAATTTTCTTTTTATTAATAATAATTACCGCACTGATAGAGATCCTTTGCGCAGATTTTTAACGAAACTTATTTATTTACGTAATATGTCAATGTAAGTATTTAAAAATAGAGCACTCTTTTCATTTCACCCTCTATGGTCATTAGAAATAAAACTAAGGGATGGCAGAGAAGAAGAAAAAGAAGAATGCTCCTGGCATTGAGATTTGTGTGTTTTTCGATACATGTCTAAAATTTTCAGTCTGCTATTGGCAAATTCTTTCGGAAAATCTTTGAAAACACCTAGAAAGTTTTTTTTTCATTAGAAATATATTTTAAAACTAGTACAATATTATAATGGATTTATAGACATAAGCATTAAAACAATTCTTCCTTTCTAAATATGAACATATCGTAAACAAGATATTTAATGTTTATCAGCTAACATTAAACTACATGTACCAAACAAACATACCTAAAATATATGCAAATAATAATTTAGTTTACAACGTCTAAAATTTGAAACATTTAGGTATTTTCATTAATCAAACTTGAGAGTACTAATTGCTGAGATTCAGTAGAGCGAGTGACCTAACATTCTCTCAACTTTGTACGCGCACGCCCATAGCACAAATATGCTTATTTACGCTACACTCTATTTAGTTTAAGATTTATGATTTAATATATCACACGTTTTGAATTAAAGAGACATAATTCAAAAATTTAAAAGCCATTATATTTATTCGTGACTTTAGTATTTTAAGTTAGTAAATATTTAAAGGCAATTCATGCTTTAATGTTCGATTGCTATCTATAATTTAATAAGGTGTTGAAGAACATTTCGTGACGCCAAGTAAGGCTACAAAACTAATGTTTTCTTCTAATTCATATTTAATAATATACCAAGAATATGATATTGTTTCGTTAAACTATCTAAAACTGGGTAAATTGTGCGTAATGTTCAGTTAAAATTGTGATATTTTATTTAGCGCAGTTAAAAATATATTTTTTTCAATTTTATTACGCATATACCCAAAAATAGAAATAATCAATTAAATAAAGTGTATGAAGGCACCAAGAATTTCTTGATGAAAAAAAAATTGAATTTGTATAGTATTTCTAAAATTAAGTTGACCTAAAATTTATTTATTACATTACACATCCACTATTTTTCTTAAGTGCAGATATAAACTTCTCTAATATTTATAATATTTAACAATATAATAACTACGATTACATAACGTAGAATAAAATGAAATAAATATTATTATACGAAAAGTACTAGCTACGTATAATATACATATACATATTAGCTATGCTAATAGTTTCGTGAAGCGAAAAAGAAAATAATACAAACAGTACGTACGAAAATACTAATTTTAATGTAATCTCTAAAACCCGTCTGAGGCACTTTATGTAAGACCATAACATGTCTTTTTCTTTCTTCATTTACAATTATGCAAAAAATAAAATTAGTATGCGTACCATGGGTAACTTTTTAAAGTATAAAATTACAGGAAGTATGTTATGATAACAAACACGTTTACTACGACGGGATATTTTGGTTTAAAAAAATCTTTTCTTTTTTAATTTTCAATAAAAATTCCCTTTAATATTATAAATGTGACAGTTCTTATGTTTACTTTGTTGTTTCTCCATAACGCCAGAATGTCCCCGAGGGATAGATTTGTTTTTAAAAGAAGAAAATTTGCTAAAATCTTTTAAGACCCTTCATGCTAACTTTAAAACAATAAGGAATAAAATGAAATAACGAGTCCTTTATATAAATTTATACTGCGGTTTTAAACTAATATAACGTTTCTTCTAAATTATTTTTATAATACATACACAAACTATTATAATATAATAATTTTATATACTTATTTCTGTTCTTACTTTATTTTTAATTTTTATTTCCATTTATTGCCTGTTTTTAATTGGGCTTGTATTTTCTACTGGACGTACTTTACTTGTAGTATTAAAAAACGTGTTTTATTGTACGTTATTTAAGAATATAAGCCCTTACAATTTTTAATGAGGTGATGTATATTTAATATTTATATTATAATACTAGCTTAAAACGGCTCGGTTCGTACGACTTTATAATGATTAAATTCTGATGCTAAGAGGATGAGGTTGGATCGCATAGTAAATAGGCTAACAAGTAAAGAATTAAACATTCTTTATTTTGCTCTAAGTTTACTCATAAATCAAGAAATCTCGTATTTAAATGAAACTATTTTATCCTACCAATGACTTTTGAATACTATAAAATCATCAAAAGTTTCTATCAAAATCTATTATTTTTAAACTTATAGTGAACAAATAACATTTTAATAACAATGTCTACTTCATTTAATATTTCATTATTCAAAAAGTAGTCTAAAGTAGCACATTCTCTAGGGATAAAAAATAAAACAGTATGCGAGATTCAAAGGTTTGTAAATACAAAATCTACCCGATCGAACTCGTGGTAAAACACTAGTATAGTATACAGTTCAAATTATTAATCAATTAATCATTACTATTACCTTTCATAAATTAAGTTAAAGGTAAAATCAACGTGATGTAACTAAAAGTAATTTGTAAAGAAAAATATTAATAATGATAGTGCTCTTGCAATTTTACTTCGCCATCTATTGTCACTTTAGAGTATTGTTTAAATCTTTTTTACCTTTTTCTAGTCCTTCACAGTTATATTTTACTATTAAGATATTAAATAAAATAAAATACTGTCTTTTAAAGGTAAAATATTTTTTTCCTTAAATGTTTTTTGTTCTGAACTATATAGATAAAAAACTTTTTACTACATTCATATGAATTTATATGTGTTACTAACAATATTAGTTTTTTATTTTATTTATTTTTGTCTGTCTGTCTGTATCTTTATTTCGGCTAACCTTTAAAACGGCTGGACAGATATTGACGGGTCTTTTACTGGAAGATAACTGATTCTATATGAAGTAACGTTGGCTTTTAGTATCAGAATTAGGGTACCGCTAAAATAATTAAAACTTGCCAACGCTAGTAAACTAATCGCTAGGATCATTTTTTGTATTACGAGTATATGAGGACATGAAATCTATTGAAAAATATATTGGCTTAATGGACATTAAGCCAAGCCACTTAGGATATTTAATAGGAAAAAAATGCATCCATACAATTAACAAAAAAAGTTAAGGGATGTTTCTTGATAACTTAATAAGTAGTAATATTTTAACCCTTAAGCTAATTCGTAGGCAGAAATAAGTAAGGAATCCGAGCCTAAATATATCATACTCTTAAAACAAGTTCTAACTGTGCATTCCTTTACATTCGTTAATTTGAATTACTCTGATACTGTGGTAATAATAAATTTTCCTTTATATAAATATAGTTTGATTTCATTTGTTAAAGTTGTTTTAAATTTAATTGTTATAATAATTTACAGACGGGGCAGTTCTCTTTATATTCCATTGTTTGAATTGCATCGCGTGTGCCGTAAAGCCGTTAATTGCTTCAAGATTATATACAGATAAACCTATTTATTCCACACTTGAAATTTCGTTTAAATTTTACTTTAAAATACCAAATAATAACTGAAATTAAATTCAAAAGTTTATTTTAGATATTATCATTATTAGTTGTTGACCAACTTTAAAATGTAGGAGAGATTTAAAGTGTACACTAGTTACTAATTATTATTTTTTAATTTCAAGTAAAAAATCAACGCAAAGGCTAAAATATAACATTTTAATGTGATTATTAATTCAATATCTATTCTAGTTGAAAAATCGCTTCTAATAATAATAATATTATAAATATGAAACGTATTTTTTCATAATAAATTAAAACGCCTTATTAAATATAATCTATACGGCATTGAAATAAAATTAGTGTCATCCAACGTCTAATACAGAACAGGTAAATATTTAAAATTACTTAACCTATTTAAACAAACATTCATATACCTACTTACCTCACTACATCAAACCAGTAAAAGAAAGTCAGCCTATACTTTCGTTTGTATCAAAATCATTGCGCATGAATTCTTTATAACAAAATATCCTTGTGACGAATGATTGGATACAAGTTTCGTGACTAAAATCGTTAGCTTAGCTTATTTTGATAATCATGTAACAGTAAATAAGTCAACGTCAGCCGTTTTAAGAATATTTATGTGGACCGTTCATTAACTTTCACGGTACAAATCGATCAAGATTGTTTGTTGTTTTTATATGACTTGCTACTTACCGTTGCTTCGCTCGAGTACGTCTTCAAATACGTTTTGAATAGATAAAAATGTTATAATGAGTGTACCTTAGGAGATAGTTTTACTTAGGTATTTTTAAACCCTATAATTTTCATAATACTTTCTTAGGTTTACGCGAATATTTGATATCATAAATAAAACTGTCTTATAAATGAAAGTATTAAAAAACTATCTTTTCGGATTTTGTCGCGGATTTATTTTGATTTTTGGTTCTCGACGTTTTGAATGCTACTGTTTTTTGTTTGTACATACAAAACGTACGTACTATATCTGTTAAAGTTTAGCCAGTTGTTAGTTAACGCTAGTTAGTGTGTTCACAGTTCAATCGTTATGTACAAAATATTTTAAACTATACACAAACTTTGCTCATTCGACTTCTCTCGTGTGATAAGTGGTGCGGGGATCAAAGTTAACTTATCATATAATATCCCTCCCGAATATAATTGAATATGAAGTACATATATGTTACATATTGTACGTATGTATAATACATACTTTCAATCTTTGGAATGAAATACATAAGTTTGAATTGTTACCACATCGATCGTTCTTGTATGAATTATTTATAACAAACAAAAACTTAGCTGAAGTCAGAGCGTGACTATTCTTAAGGAGCGTTTCGCTTTTTTATCGCATACCTGTCTTCTTTAATCCAAAGTCACCATTTGGAAAATAGCAACAGGCATTATTGAATTATATAACTACAAAAAATATTTTAATATTTACCTCAAAAATATATTTTTAATAATACAAATGGCTATTGAACAAAGTTCGTCTTTTGAATTGTCAGTTATTTCATTAAGCTCTATCATTTTGCTCTTATTTCTATTTTAATTAAAAACGTTGTGTTGATTAACCATTTGTTTTATTTGTAGCTATAAAGATATTCATATTAAACATTTTAAAGAAATAAATATAAAATTATGAGCTAGTGCCAATATACATACTAATATATGGAGTCGTCGCTGCCTGAATATATAAATATATATAATATAGAAAAATATATAAGAACCCACAAATTTAAATGATCTATAGTATATACTGTTCCGTCTCATTTAGATCAGATATGATAGAAAGAGAAAAGAAAATTAAGGTACCGTTTATAAAGTTGCGTAACCTCGGTTAATTGACAGGAAGTCAACATTTTACAACGATATTAAAATTTAATGGGAAGGTCACAACCCTCAATGTTGATCTTTTGGCATAGTCATAAACAAAATATGAAGTTTAAAAATAAACGAGAGATAAAATATTTTCCGCATTTCATTTTGAAGTACCTAAGTATATAAAATACTTTTATCGCAGTGACAAATACATGGTAACTCGTATTTTAGGTTTCATTTTCAGATTTTGGTAAGACAGTGGTAGCACAGCGGTAACGCGCTCGCTTGGATAACCGAGTGATGCGGGTTTAAATCCGGGTCTCGCACCTCTGATATTTTCAAGTACGAATCATTACTATCATGATTACCACTTGTCTTACGGTGAAGGAAAACATCGTGAGGAAACCTGCATGTCTGAGAAAAACCTAACAAGTTTTCCAAAGATATGTGAAGTCCGCCAACACGCACTAGGCCAGCGCGGTGGACTATATTATTTTTATCAAGATAATGATATTATTGGCACGGTTTAGTAAGGTTAATGATATATACCTACACTATATATTGATAAACTAGATTATTAAATGACACTGAATTTCACCAAAATTCGTTTCTAGACAAACAGACGGATAGATTAAAAAATATGCCCCATTATCGATAATATACAGTTTATGTATTTACACGTTTATTACAATGTACAAATTCTAATTATACATTATTATAACAATTTCAAATACATTTAATAGGTCAATTTAATAGATAAAAGATAAATTAAGATTAATAAACATTAATTGATAACTAATAAGTAAAAATATGTATTATTTTTTTAATATAATACTTCGATTGACTATAAATCATTTCTATCGCTATCGTTTAAGTTTGTTCTGTCAGCAATGAAATAGATTAGATGAAACACAGTTCTTTTAACGTGGTCTAAAAACAAAATACAACAAAATTGATTGTACTATGACACGAAATACTATCATTAGGTCAGTGTCCACGATAATTCGATGATGGGTTCGAGACACAAATTATGATTTATTATACAGAAGCGTTTCGGCATTTGGTAATGTTACCTTGATGACTACATTGTTGTGGTTTTTCAACGAAAATTATATATTGGTCAGAATTTATCAAATTATCCTCAATTTACTTTACTTTTACTAGTTTTGTTTATATATTTATTTATTTATTTGATTCACCAGTGTTAATTACAATGTTACAATATTTAGAAATTGTGTTTACAGACATGGTTCTTATGGCTAAATGCATTACCTTTTAAGGTAAATTCTGCATGCATATTTTAATTTTGTTGAAAAAAACTAAGTACCTATATAATATGGTCTATATACCTTTCAAATAATGTATACAAAATAAATATTAAAAAGATTTTCATATGACCATATTTTCATATAAAACTAACGCCCGTCCTTCCCGTTTTTGCAACACTTTTCATTGATGCTCCGCATGATATAATATAGCCAATAGTCTTCCTCGATAAACGGACTATCCAACACGAAAAGAATTTTTCAAATTGAACAAGTAGTTTCTGAGATAAGCGCATTCAAACAAACATTAGCGTTTTATAATATTAGTAATATTAGTATAGATCACAGTTTTTCCACATTTAATCTGAATCAGGTACAAAGCTGAAAATGATATAAAATATATAACATGCATATACAATATAAATAAACAAAGAATAAATAGTGTAGTACCTATTTCTCTTTTGTTTGCTAACCGTTTTTATATTTGTTTAGTTTCAATCGACGAGTTATGTTACAATTAAAAATGTTAAATAAAAAGTTGTTTTCGTAAACACTAGCTCACCCTCGCTCCACTAAGTTCAGATTTCTTAAAGGCGATATATTTTTCGCAGGAAAAATTACCGAATTAATATAATAATATTAACTAAATAGTTAATAAAGTTAGTATAATAATAGTAAAATATAATAATAGTTATCATGGCAAATTTCGTCAAAATTTTGCCAGTGATTTTCAGCTGCTATAGCTTTTGCATATTTAAATATAGTATATTTGTATGGAAATTCTATACAAACCATTCTTTTAATGACTCTTTTAAAGAATGACGACACGTTTGGCTTAGTTTCTAGTGATACACATGTTGCGCTAGCGGTCGCGTGTTCTAGTCCCGCTGGGGACATGCATTAGTTGAGCATGAATATTTGCACTTTACTCATAGTTGTTTTCATTAATAATATGTGTGTATTTTAAGTCATACATGTTTAGTGTGTCAACAGTATGGTATCAGTAACACAAGCCTCGTAGCGTCCCGTCATATCAAAAAAAAATGATTTTACAGTGTTCTTAAAACAATACTTACGTTTACCCTGTTGAGTCTCCGTTCATTATTCCTACTGGTTTGTTTACAAAATTTAAGCACTCATCCAATACTGTGTAAAGTTTCATTCGTCAGGCCCCTTAAAGGCCCGCAACAACAATAGCCACTTACTATCAGGTGGATCGTTTGCTCGTTTACCCCTTTTAACAAAAAAGGCCCCTTTATAAAAAGGTCA
The DNA here is from genome assembly GCA_905231865.2 of Boloria selene. Classification (NCBI taxonomy): domain Eukaryota; kingdom Metazoa; phylum Arthropoda; class Insecta; order Lepidoptera; family Nymphalidae; genus Boloria; species Boloria selene. The sequence goes on from HG993145.1 coordinate 4,453,549, forward strand.
TCTAATCTAGGGTATGTAATCCTAGATTTTATGACATTTATTATATTAATGGGTTCAAGGTTGGTAGACTAACTAAATCTATTACCGTCTCTCATATAGGATCTGGACCTTTGTTAGTAAACCTTCATGTACCAGTTATTTTTAATTATTTAAATGCATCATGCTTGTGGCAATTTGAAAATTATTGAGAATATTTTGTGGTATATGAACTCTCATTTAGCTATCACCAAAAAATCATGACTCATATTTTAACAGGGTCCTGTACTAAAGACAGCTTAATGTCAAAATGGAGTTTTCTTGTGTGTAACTTAAAATATTAAAGTAAATTAAAAAAAAATAGTACCCTAATAGACTATGACCTGGCGGAGCATATTATTTTTATTTTTTATTTTTATTGGGGAAACAAATAGTGCTTACAAGTATTTATACAATAATTTATATAAATGGTACATATACCAATAAAGTTTCCACTGATATATAAATCATACCGAGCGGTGAATTGAATATGAACTATAAGCATTAAGCGCCTATAGAAATACGCGAGTAAAGCAAGGGTAAAGTGATTGTATCTTTATATTACTATAGTAAATAATACAAGTATTCTTTCTGTCTTTCCAGGTAAATCCAGATGAGAACCGACTACCAATTGTATCACATTCATCTCCATGTAAGTAGTAACTATAAAATAACATTACAAAAATATATTTAGAATATTACTTCTACCGAACTTTTATGCTCTTCTTATGTGAACTGATGTATTAAAATTTAAGGAATAGTTAAAATTTTATCTATTTAAACCAAAAACTAAATCTACAAACGAATTAATCAATACAAAATCTTAGAATTTATAATGTAAACTAAACGTAAGGAAGAGCATATTAAGTTAATGATGATGATATTATACTTATTACAGAATAATTTGAGAGCTCCGACCCAAAGAGCTTGAAAATAAGGCAGGCCATTTCAATCCATTCGTTTATTCTAATTATATAGAGCTGTTTGTTTTATAGCTAATTAATAAGTATAAAATATTCTTTATGTGTGTTATTATTCCCAAAACAATAAAAACACTTGTAAAAATAGAATGGCTTGTTAGGGTTCCGTAACTCAAAAGAAAAAATGAAACCCTATGAGTGATTAATTTTTTGTTGGAAAATTGTTGGAAAATTGGATCACTTTGTTGTCCGTTTGTCTGTCTGTCTGTCTGTCTGTCTGTAAGGACCCTTTATTTAATTTAAGTATATAATATTTTGACTCATTTAATTTTGAATTTTCTTATTTTAAATACGATGACTTATAATGAACTATGTAATTCATGTTTGATTAATTGATTGATTTTTATATATTTTGTACTGTATTTAGATGTCCATCAAGGAGGAAAAGATGAAAATGTAAGTATAAGGCATTATAACGTTATAGCTTTATTTCGTTTTACTCTACATTTACAAAGTGAGAAAATGTTGTTCCAAAAATGTCTGTTGCAACGGACCATAAACTCATACCATTTTCATACTGATTGGAACATTTACAGTGGAAATTTTCAGTAAAGTTCTGCAGAAAGTTTTGTGCAATACATTGATATTTCGTACTTTAATTTTCTGTGAGAAAGCTCAAGATTAATTAATTTTGTATGTGATGTTTGTATGTATAATAAACGTTACTTACTTTAAAAATGAAATATTTTTATAATTTACAATGAACTAAAATAACACCAAACATATATATTTATTAATTTTTTTCTATATTTCTCTGTATTTACTACTTTTTTAATTTTTAGTAATATGCGGGTTGTGAATAAATTGTGAACATTGTACTCAATTATATTCGAATATTTCTATCAATCTAGTATTCTTAACGATATATCTTAAGCCTTTTTGTTCACTCCTGGGGATATAAATAAATAGAGATTATCTAAAAAGAAGCCGGTTAAACAATAAAAAAACTTTTAAAAACAACTTATAAAGTTACTTTTTCTTCTTTGGAAATGGATCGCATATTTGATATTATATATCTCTTATTCTTTAAAAACGTCCGATAACATAAAATAGGCAAATATGCGTCTTAAATTCTCGCCTGTTATATGCATGTTTATTGTTTATATACTAAGGCGAAAGCTCTTCAAAGACATTAATATCATTGACAAATACATCAAAGTTTAATCAAGATCGGAGTAAATACCTTGTGATATCGTATTATGTAATTTATAATACTACAATAAATATAATCCACTGTTAATTATATTGATGATACAATAATTATCATAAACATATCAAAATACTAATAAGTATAAATTTATACCTGAAAAAGACCTTTAGGAAGTACTAAGGTTTATAATGATGAAGTATTTAAAAGACAAAATAATTTGACTTACTGTATGAAATACGGTGTAAAAGCACTTAATTATTTTTTTGTAAATCTTTTGAAATAAAACGACCTACATTTAGAATTAAAATTTTAATTGACAAAACTTCGTAATTCAAATATATTATAAGATATATTTTATATAGGTAGCATTGTCATCTCAATGTCAATGTAGTGCGGGAGACATTTCCCGAATGTTAGAAGCTATACCAGAATTAACTGGACCCCCTGGACCGCAAGGACCTACCGGTGCAGATGGAACTACCGGAGCTCCTGGAAAAACGGTAAAGGAAACTAAAATTATTTTTATGTAATTTATATATAAATATGAGCTTTTAAGAGTAATAAACTAAGTCTTCAAGAAAAGTTTTAAATTTCATTATTTTACGATTATGAAATATTTTATTTTTAAATTAATTGTAATTAATTATGAAAAGGGGTTAATTTTTTTGGAGATATCGTCAAACATGCTCATAAAGAACAATAAAATAAGCAGAAAGTCAGCCAAAAGTCATAAATTACTTGTATTATTTCAGTTTTCTCGTTCTATTCTTATAATTAAGTTCATTATATTATTAATATACTTGTAGCAATATAATAAAAATAAGCTTTAGTAAATTTCGTGCATTGATTGAGACCGGAAAGCATTTCAATAGAGTCCAATATTTATAGAAAGAGCCTATACGGCAAGTAATTCTGCTCTGAAACGAAACTGGTTTTTGTTGCTCGGAAATTGATAGAGTAAATTTTTATTCCAACATGAAATTGAAACTATCAACAATTTTTGCTATTCTTTTATTAAGTTTTGTATTACTACGTCGAAAATGTAGGTTATCAGAAAATAGTATGGATGATAATTAAAATTGGGAATATGTGAAGATTGCTACTGAAACAACATACATATCTTATATTATTAGACAATTTTTAAATACCCATCAATGATTGTTTAAGCTTAAAATTCATAACATTCATCGTTGTATCCATACAGGGACAAATGGGAGACCCTGGGCCACCCGGACCTGCAGGCCTAAAAGGAGATAGAGGAGAAAGGGGTGAAACCGGTGCACCAGGATTGGAAGGTCAACCTGGTCCTAAGGGTGAACCTGGGGTAGATGGCATTCCTGGTCTGCAAGGACCTCCGGGACCAGTGGGTCCACCTGGACCCGTTACATCAGCATTAATCGTAATGACTTATAATTCTATCGCTTTTCAATAAAACTATAATGTGCACCATATAACTCTATTTTCATGTGGTAAATAGACTTAAAATATGCCCCATATACCTCCCATCAATAAATATTTGATTTTTGTAGATTGACCATCTGTCTATATACGTTTCATTATAAGCAATACTTTATAGTAACCAAAATTATCTAATTTACTTCATGAATTATCATTAACTTAAATCGAATCGAACTTACAACCTCCGCTTTAATAGATGCTTTTAGTCATTTAGAATTTTAACTCCACCTGACTATACAAAACCATCACAGTTTACAAAACAAATCAATAAGTCTTAATAATATTAAGATGCCTATCTCTTATAACTGAATGTACGAAGATATAAAAAGGCTATAAACGAAAGAGCTCTTGCTCGTTTTGCGACATTCAAGTAGGTATATTAAAAGTAAATTATTTTCTATTTTATTAACGGTTTCGTTTAGAATTAGTTGATGATTTATTGAATCGTCTTGATTGCTTTTTAATGTCGTTCGTTATTTTACCAATAAATTTCAATACTGTAAACTTGTAACTAAAATATTATAACACAAATGACACGAAAAATAAATAAATATGTTGGGACATTAACATATCGTCTAGCTCAATGAATACCAAATAGAAGACACATTACACATATATAACTTCAAATACATGCATAATGTAAGTATACTAACAAACATTCGTGCTCATCACGTAAATGAATGGCCCCATCGAAACTCGAACCCGCGACCGACGACACCTCAAGTAGCGCCATTTCAAACTGAGCCAAACGGTGATTATTTATTTTTCAAATATCAAGAAACTACGTAAAAATATTGGCATTTTTGTTTTCTGCGTCAATGCCTTTTTCCACGAGTAAAATAGAGCTTTCATCTCAATAAGAAAGCTTTTCTCTTAATCACGTTTTGAAATATAATCATTTTTGAGTTACAATTAATAAATTCACTTATTACATGTAACACTTATAACATTTTCTTCTGAACTTAGTGTTTTTTATAGTTGGTCAATAACGAGTCATCTCAAAATACCTTGCACTAATTGCTCAGTGAAACCTAAAACAAATTCTCGCACTGAAAAATGAGGAAAAATATCGCTACGACGTTTCAGTGAAACTTAATGAAATTCTTTCTTTACTTTTCTTAACTTCCTTAGAAGCAATATATTTAATTCCAGAAATAAAATCTATTTTATGAATCGTATTAAAGCTATCAAGATTTTAGGATTGATTAAATTAAAGGCGTTCTACCTAATTGATGTTAACACTCACGACTAATGAAAATGCTTAGTGTTATTTTTTTATTTGTTAAGTTGTAAGGGGTAATCTCGGGATCTACTGAACCGATTTTAAAAATTCTTTCACCAATAGAAATCCACATTATTGCTGAGTGTCATAGGTTATATAAAAAAAACGAAAAATAATTTTTTTTTACGTGGTAGTCCGTTTTGCAAAGTAAATCGGAGAAAAAACGGTCGAGTGTAAGCGTTTCTTACGAACGCTGCCTTAACTATTAAAGATATATTTTTGAGTTCTAGAGAAAAGATGTGGAGCTTAAAAATGCCTACAAAAAAGTCAACGACAGCATATGTCTAACTTTTATATTTAAGTGTCAAAAAGTAGTTTTTTTAATATTAGTATAGATAATTTAATTTTTAATTTTTTATATTAATAAAATAATTTAAATTATTTAAACACTCTGTACTAAAAAAGGATTATTAACATTATGCCCAACGAAGTGGGCACGGGTCAGCTAGTTTATAATATGCATGTATTTAAAGTTATATATGGTAGAGTATCAACTATTTGGTATACATAACGCAAGCCTCGTAGCTTACCATGGAACTAGATGGCTATATAGTGTTAATGTCCCAACAAATTTATATTTATTTATTATTTTACTTACATATTATGTACATATGTTATGTAAATTTGTTTCTACATTTTTTTATGAAAGATTATCTTTAAATAAGCAAAATAATAAAATAATCATAATATCAATAAAATACTTATGACTACTTAGACTTTTGAATATATTTCCAACGTAAAATTGAATATACGCATTTCTTATCGTAAATCGCTTTGCAGGAATCTACTGGATTATACGGGAGTGATCGCGGGATTCCCGGTCCTCAGGGCGACAGGGGCCCGATGGGTCTCCCCGGGCCACAAGGTGAAAGGGGCTATCCCGGGAATAAAGGGGGAAAAGGATTACATGGGACAAAAGGGGATAAAGGTGAACGGGTAAGTTTTAATATTCATGTTATAAAACATTTTTTTACTCCAATATAAAATTACAGTATGAAACGCAAATATTGTCGGATTTGATTTTGTAAATGAATATTTGTTTAGGTTTCCAATTCGTTTATTTGTTTACAGAAACATGCTTACGTACCTTAATTTTTGAAGGAAATATTAAAATAAATAGTATTTCGGTCATTTTGTAATTATTAATATTCATTATTTTTTACTCTTTTTTACAAAAAACTTTCTCGTTTTTTTTAATTGCTATATGCAAATACGTATGCATATTTTTTTCTTAAAATAAATAACTGTATAAAAGTAAGTAGGTTAAATATAATCGTATAAAAATTGTATGTTTGGAACATCAACAGCTTTTTACTGAAAAAAACACTATATTCTTGTATCTCTGTCTGTCTGACTGCTTTACAAGTCCGAACATATTTAAACGGGACTTTCACTAACTGATAGCTGTTGTCATACGGAGTAACTTAGAATACTTTTATTTTAGATAAAAATAATTTGGGATCTTCTCAAGCTCAAGCTAGAGCTGAGAGAACCAAGGGTGGATTATAATAAAATAATATTTCTTTAAATCCTACAGAGTATTTAGAACACACAAAAATACATTTCTACACAGTAATATAATCAAGCCTATGTAAATTTTCAAACATTAAATAAGCAAATACAGGCAATACAAACTCTTTATGCCTTAACGAAACCTTCAATTTTAACTGTTACATACATTATTTTTATAAATTAAATTGTTTTGTTGGAAAAATAAGGTGCTTTTACTATTTATTAACTCACATATACACGATAGGGTGAATTAAATTATACCAACCACCTTAATATTAGACCTTATAATTACAAAAATTGTTCTTAATTACACCTTTCAACGAACTAACCAGAATAGAACTAGCGTTTTTATTGATAATGTTAGTATTTTATAATTATAAAAAATCGTTAGCAATAAAAAAATATTGTATATTAACTACTACCAGTTCCCGCGGTTTTTGCAACATTTTTCATTAATATAGCCTTCCTTGATAAACAGACTATCCAAGACAAAAACAAACTCTTCAACTTAAGGAGGATAATGGACTAAAAGTGATTTAACTTTAGTATTTGATAGATCTAATGTGCTTTTAATGTGACCAGAATTCTTCTGATAGTATATATTTAAATATTCTAATAAGAAAATCTCATGAATACTTTCAGAAAGTGTTTTAAAACATAGTAGTTATTTTGTAAAATATGTAACCAATAGTAAGAGTAGGCCTATCATTGAATAATAAATATTGTTTTGAATCAAACGGTCTTGTGTACATAATACAGTGTAATGAATAGTAATTTTCATTATTAGTCTACATAGTACAACATGAAGTAAGTAGAAACGTTAATTATATTTTAAGTAGGCGCTTCTTGTTTCATTTAAATAATTTTAATAAAACAAAAATTATATAAATATTTTATTCATTGTACTTAACATTTTTATTATTTCATTGGCATATTCAATTGTCATTTCGATGGTATCTCAGAAACGGCTGTAACGATTTAGATAAAATTTTGCGTTTGCCAAGATAGGTTTTTAAAAAAAGATTTTTTCTCGAATCGTTGTTTTTCTTAGTTTCAATAGAATATTTAGTAAACACAGAAATATGTTTATAACGATTTAAAAAAATCTTTTATTTGTTAAAATTGTAACTTTTAATTCAAATATTTGAGTTCTGAAGAAAAGTAATTTTCTTTAATAATAATAGATCGATAAGAATAAATGGTAATAAATACGGCTTATCAACGTAAATATACAACACAAATAATTATATAAACGACATAATTGAATCAATCGTAATGTAAATTAATAGGCCAATTATTAAGTCATATTGAATAAGTTAAGTCACTTAAACAAGCAAATCTGAGCTTTAAGCTGTCACTACACAGTAAGTAGCAATGCGGAAAATAAACTCCGTAATGCAATAACTGACGGTTCGACCCTTGTAACGTGATGTTATTCGTTCGACCCTCGTTATAACTATGTTAGATGTTACGTGGGCATGAAAACACTAGCGAGGGATGGCATATTTGCAAGTAAATCAAAACTTAAATAAAGTGAAGCATTTGACGAAAAAGTTCTGAATTAAATTATACTTTTTAAATTGTTATTGCCCTGAGGACTATTGTCAGTTCTGAGTATGTTATGTTATTGCCTTAAACTGAATAACAAGTATGTTTTAGGGTTACTTGGGTATGCGTGGACCACATGGCGCTAAAGGGGAACGGGGGCAGCCCGGGAGAGATGGCACACCTGGCCTACCCGGGGCGCACGGCCGTCCCGCTGAAAAGGGTGAAAAAGGTAACAAACTAACTCAACCATCAAATTTTATGTTTCACTATACCCTTTATTTATTCGAAACGCGCAGGAATTTCGGCTTTTATGGGAACGATTCGGAAAATCTTTATTCCTTACCGGTACGTATAGACGGATTCCGAAATGTACGATTCGAGTATTATTTACTGTTATAGTTTCACGTTACATTTTGTATTTCAAGGGAAATTTTATCTTCTTTCCGAGTCGATATCGCTTGTCGATTTGACATTGCGTCATTATTGTACATTTACGAGTAATTTGATCGGATTCCGCAACTGAAATATTTTCGTTGTTTCAAATATTCTGACGTCCTTTTAATTTAACTTATCTGTATATTTTTAGAAGGAATTGATATTGGTTCTTTTTACCCTTAAGAGGACAGTTCAAAGTTTAACGCCCAAATGGATGAACTGATTTGGATTTATATTTAAAATTTATTAAAGCTTTAACTATCAGTAAATATCCGTTCAGTTCAAATGTTAAAAGAATATGAACATCTTTCAGAGATCAATTTTTTTTAAATCTTTTTGTTACTTCCTTTGGTTTTTGGGTCAGTTATTTCAATTACCTTTTTTATATCATTTTAAAAAGACTGATATGGGCTTCAATAGATTTTTATGTTTTGGCTTTCTTTAATTTTTTATTTAAGAGTTATACAATAAGATATGTTTAGTCAATATAATACTATTTTCATTATTGCCTTAGGTACCCGAGGACTGCCAGGTCCACCAGGTCCACCGATGACAGCAATTTCTGACATTTCAGTGCTGAATGACATTTCAAGGCCAGGTATTTTTTTTTCGTGTTTTAGCATACCTCAACTAGCACGCATTGAAGCCAAAAAACCAAAGAATTGAATTGTTTTAACATACTACTGTCAAATTATTTTATTATTTTTGGGCAAAAAAAAAGTTAAATTATTTGATATGAACATACAAAAAATATGTTAAAAGACATCTTAACTTAACGCATCATTGAGCTTAAAAATTTCGATTATTACTGTTTTATTAAAAAACTTTAGTAGTCTTGGCTAGAAAGTTTGTACTTCACTATTTTACTTTCTTGTATCCTATAGAAATTTACAAACCAAACAGTACTTCATTCATAATAAAATTTGGTCGAAACTTCGTGAACACTGCAGAGGATTGAGGTCAAGATTCATGAATTATTTATGCAGTTACAACGCTGTTTTCGACTCTTCGCTAATTATAGTAACATTTTATTGTCAGATCTTTTAATTAGAATGAATATATCTTAATTTTCATATTTTTTAACTAAAGCTTATATTTGATAATGCTATCATTAAAATATTGGAGTGAAATAAAAAATCTGAATATAACTTATATGTACTTTTTACTCGATAATTTTAGTGTTTACATTGGCTGAGAGTCTAGTTAGCGTTTAGAACGATTTTCAGTTACGCTTGTTGAACTAGTTCAAATTATTCAATGAAAACATGTTTAATAGAATCTAATATTATACATTAATTTTCATAGATAGTAAGTTTTAGAGCAAAGTAAAATTTCTTGAGAATTCCATTAGATACACGATTTATCCGACGATACTAAGTACACCCATTCGTTTCAAACTCGAAATTTCTAAGTAATTATTCATGGCTTCAATAAATATTCATAAGCATTAAACTTTGGCAGCGACTTACGCACCGCAATACATGGACTCATAAGTTATGAAATACACATATTGCTATTTCGTTCAAACTCACTCAACTAATAGCTCTTTGTTTTACGACTTTTACATAGCGTATATGGAATATAAATGGCGTATGTTCTCAGGGCCGCGGGATATTGCCAAGGTGAAGGGCGAGAGAGGGGAGAAAGGGGATAAGGTAATTACTAGAATGTAAAAATGTCATAAAAACAATTTTCACTTATATTTATTACAAATATCCGAAAATCTTACACATATTACATAAGAGATCTTGCTACGAGTATATGCAAGTATATGCGATAAATTTTTAGCAAAAAAATATAGATTTTTACTACAACTTTACAACTACTTTTATGTCTACAATTTAACAAATTCAAATTCATTATGGAACTACTACTTTTTTTAGAATTATTAAAATTAGTCCCTGTTTCAGTTCGATATTTTGTGTAACTAAGTTGGTTGTAATAATTAAACATAGGAATCATTACTAATATTAATTTTACTTTCGATTATATGTGAACAAAACCCATCAACCACCTACTTATAAAGGCTCTTTGTAATTCAGGAACCTTAAAAAGCGGCTGGCCTCAAAATTTTTCATGTAAACTTTGTTCGTCTACAATTTGCGGCTCAATTTCCGAGTTTTGCCGCGATGAAATGGAAAACGAAATGATATTATCCATACATAATAACAAATTTTAGTCAAAACCAACTTTAAAATTCGGATCATATGGGCTGTATAAAAAACGAATATAATATATATGAAAAGAGAATTGCTTTAATTAATATTCTAATAACAACGTTAAATAAATATTCATAATTGAAAATATTATGTAAGAAAATGTGTAAATGAATAAATATTTTATATTATAATCTAATAAACGTAACTTTTTCAGTATTTTATTACGTTACTAACGGTATTTTATACTTATAGGGTGAGAAAGGACTCCGGGGCATGGAAGGGCCCCAAGGATTTCCCGGTAGTGATGGCAAGCCTGGTGAGAGAGGAGATATTGGTCCTTCTGGTCTGCCCGGTACTCAGGGACCACCTGGTCTGATTGGGTCGAAAGGTGACAAAGGAGAGGCTGGACCACCGGGACCTATAGCGATATCTAGGGAAGAAGCTGCAATTATGACTAAGGTGAGCTTAATGACTAAAATTTTATATAATTTTAGCGACATTTGAGATGTTATATTACTAAAAGCGCCCAATAATAATTCCTTGAGTGAATCTGCCTTGTTATTATGCTCGTGACTTTTACATATATAATCTAATATAATGGAAATATAATATAAATATAAGTAGACTAGCGACTTGCTCTTGCTTTATGTCCTAAGGATAGCCATTGTACAATAACATTTACAATATTACAGCGTTTATCTGAGACTTTCCTCGGTGTAATTCTTGTAACTTGTCTTAAAACCATCGAGTTCAAAAAAACACTATAATAAAAAATTTCGTTGGCATTTTAGGATAATAAGCTATTACTTACAAACTAATTGTATCAGTTCAATAAGTTTAGAAATCATCGATAGATTCCAAATATATTTCCATATTCCATGTATTACAAGTACAAAAAATAAAAAATATGTTATATATATTTAAAAAGTCAAAGTATTACTAAACTGGATACTTTTATTAGGGATTTCATTACATATATTTGGAAGCCTACACTAGTTATGTCCAATAAAAGAAAGAGTGAACACCAATAATTTTGCATATTACGCATTAGTACGCAATGTTGCATGTTTACATTTTCGTTTATTATGGAATTAAACATAAATATTATCGTTTGTTTAACGTTCGTTCACATAACATTAGGCGCAGGTGGAACAGTGTATGAATGTGCACATTAAAGTTTTATATTCAGTATACATAGGTGCTTGAAATTCCTAGAACAATATTTACGGTCGTTGATGTAATATTGTCATTTAGAGTTTGTACAAACTCATTTCATAAAAAAAAGGGCATCTGAATCGTGTTTTATACAGTACCTAAGATATGTCCTAAGATAGTTAGTAGACAGGAACAAAACATTTTTTAGAAAATAGAATTGAATACTAGAGGTTTAAATTTCCGAATACTAGAATGTTTTTATGCTAATAAAAAAGGTCGATATGTCAAGAGATCAGTTAAATTTACGAGCTAAGAAAAGACTGGGAAGAAGTATAAAAAAGTGAAGTAAAATTGTAGTTCAAGTATAAGTAGTGAAAATAGTGCTTAGATACTAAATTAAGTTAATCATACCTTTATGCAAAGTACATAGACAAGAGATAATATAAGTCACTAAATGGGTTTTTGGGTAGCCTTATGTCGATGTGAGACATACACGAAACGTATTAACGTTGATACATTATCGCCCTACTTCCGGCGAAAATGATAGAATGGGAACGCTTATTGCCTCGTACGTCAATTTCAAAATTTTAAGCAAATACTAAATAACAAATCTTATTATCCATCTACAAATACTTATCAAAGGTCATATATTCGATTACCATAATCAGTAAAATTCTAATACACACTATTGAAAGTATTTCTATTCCCACTTACCATTTATATTTTAAAAGCTATATTATTTCGGTAAGATTCAACGTAAAGTATTGGTTTTGTTACTATATTAGGGTGAAAAAGGAGAGACAGGCCCTAGAGGCAAGCGTGGACATCCTGGTGCACCAGGTCCTAGAGGACCCCCAGGATTGCCAGGACCTCCAGGCTTACCAGGCATGAATGGACATTCAGGAGATATTGGACTTCCAGGGGGTGCAGTGAGTATAATAATCTAAATACATATTTTAAACTGTCTGTGCATTAAATATTATTTTGAAGGTCACTTTCAAGAACGAAATGTTCAATTTTATAATCTTTCTATAGTAACTAATTGTATGATATTTCTGAGTGAAGCGAAATTCGACTCAAACTTAATAATGCCTAATGAATTCGCTGCCCTAATTTCGAGTCTATATAAACCTCGACTATTATCGGCTATTATGAGTCTCGAAACTGATGATTAACAAAAAAGTAATTGAAATGTCTTTCTATAGATTTAAAATAATGTACATACAGTAGGCATTATATGTATATAAAAATATATGTATATATAGAAGTAAGTAGTATTAAAATTCGAACGTATTATTAGATTATTTTTTATTATATTAAAGCAATTAACTCACTTTAATAATATGTGATTGCTTGAGGCTATTTCTAAAAGAATTATTTAAATTAGCCACAAAAGAAATGAAAGAGAATATCGAATTTGTACTACGAATGAGTTCTTTCGTTCAGAATAAAGTAGGCTTTCAGAAAATGTCTTATAAAAATCAGTATATTTGTTTCTAACTACAGACAAATAATTTAAGGATATTTCTATGGTACTCTCATATATTATGTATAACTTAAGCTAATACTTATCATATATAACTAAAGTTAAATTCAATACTTTTATTTCAAAATTAAAGACAGACTTAGATTTTATATCCAGCAAGCGACTCAACCTCGCTTCGCTCTAGTTCATCCTTAGGTCCATCCTGTCAAATTTAAAGTTTGTAGCACAAAAAATTAAGAGCTCTCACATAAAGTTGCGAGAGCCTTTAAACACCTTTAATTCCTCCCTGTCACGAAATCCGCTCTTAGTAGACGTCAACTAATCTGCCAAATGTCATTTTTATACCTGTGACCTTTCGCTTTTTTACTTATTTAGATATTTGAAATGATATATGAAAATTATTAGCTAATTTTGACTATTTAGTTGTAACTATTTAATATAATACGTAGACAATATTAAATCAATTAATTTGAAAAGTCATGAGGCGTAATATTTCGTATTTAATAGGGTCCGCCGGGCGCGTCGGGTCAGCCGGGCCCTACGGGGCCGAAAGGTGAAAAGGGGGATTCTGGCATAACGCCAGCGACCCTTGAAAAGGTAAATCCTAAATCCATAAGTCTGTCTGTGCAAGAGTAAGACGAGTGTTGTTTAAGAATTTCAATATTCATATTTTATATGTAGTTTATTGATTTGTTCAAAACGTGTTGTTTACATCTAATAAGAATACATATAGCAGTACACCTATTAAATAAATTATTTACTTAATTTCTTTATTAAATACATTATATTTGTATAGGAATTGAGAACGAAAGACTTTTATATTTTATGTTTTGACGACACGTTTGGCTCAGTTGGTAGGGACCTTCTGCGCCAGCGGTCGCGGGTTCGAGTCCCGCTGGGGGCATTCCTTTGTTGAGCACGAATGTTTCTTCTCCAGTCATGGGTGTCAATATTTATATTATGTATTTATTAAAAAATATGTATGTGTAGTATATCAATTATCTGGTATCCGTAACACAAGCCGCGTAGCTTACCACGGAGCTAGATAATGCTGTTGTAAAAATGTCCGAACATATTTATTATTTAGTTATTTATTATTTACTAAACAAATTCCTGTTATTATAGATAAAAGGCGAAAAAGGCGATCGAGGGAATGATGGAATCCCAGGCACCCCAGGGAAAGATGGACCGAGAGGTCCTCCAGGTCCACCTGGACCGGCACCAAGTAGTATGCAATACTTGCCTGTCCCTGGTCCACCCGGTCCCCCGGGGCCTCCTGGACCGCCTGGCTATACTAATGAAGTTCCTATCGATACACTGACTGATATTCCAGGGATTAGACGGGATCCCGGTACAGGTAGAAAAAATAGTATTTGTTTAAATAATTTATTTAACAAAACTGATTTTTTTGCTATATTTAAAAATCATACGCTTTACAAGATGTAATTAATTCTAGTATATTGAAGTTATAAGTATAAATATTTAATGATTTCTAATAAATTACTTCGTCTTTTCTGTTTTGAGGCAAATATTTTAACATTATTTCATTTCAGGGAAGCCACGAGACTCGTTACAGATTCTCAGAAACTTGAATAATTTAATGCAGTACAGACAAGAACAATTTGGTAAGTATAAGTAAAAAGCAAAACTACTAACATTGTTCTATTTAACTGATATAATTTAAGACACTTCAACTATTTTGTTGAATACTACTCAAGAATATTATATTAAGGGGTATAATTGTTAATTAAATTTTAATAAATATTTCAACTCAAAAACTTTACAGACTGTATTAATATTGAGTTAACTATAAATAATGAAATGTTCCAAGAATCTAGTATCGTTATCACTATTGCTGTAATATATTTGTACTTACTTTCTTGCGCCAGTGGTCGTGGGTTCGAGTGTATTTAAACTTATATATGTAGTATATGAACTATCTAGTATCCGTAACACAAACCTCATAGCTTATCACGGAACTAGATGGCACTGAGTTTAATAATGTCCCAACATATTTATTTATTATTATTTACTAATTTTGTTTTGTTTAAATAGTGGTGGACGTTAAGAAACTGATTTAAGTATACATAATAGAATTTGGCCTTCGTACATAATCGATCACAAATTGTCTACGGCGAAGTAAAATATGTGATTAAGTTTTTAATGTGTAATATATTATAAGTAGATTAACAATTAAAATTAAAGAAACAACTTTGTAATTTTGTGTTAGAAATAAGATCTGCTTAAGTTTTCTCATACATAGGAAGTTTAGATTACAATATCATAAAAGGGTCATAATTAATTACATATTATTTGTTTTTATAACACTTTCTTAAGAACCTATTACACTACGCTAAAACTTAGTAAGATTATCTTGATACTGCGTAGTGTAATAGACTCTTTAATTTGAATTGATAATTCAGTGTCTCGTGATAAGCAAATGCTAGAAAGGCCTATTATGGTTTTAACTTGAAGTAAGAAATGAAACATAGATGAGTTTTTGAAAATATTGCCTATAACACAAAATCCAATTTACAATTTAAAAATTTACAATAATTTAAAAGTTCATGACGATCACAATCACTTTAAAAACAGGTTTTCGAGATCCACTCGATCCACTGATGGACAATGGAGATTTTGATGAAGAAGAAGATGGAAAAGCTTTAGTTGGAACGATATTGTTTAAATCAACGGAATCTCTATTGCGGGTGAGTTCCTTAATCCGTACTCATTGCTTTTAGGACACGTTTATCGCAGTTTGTAGTGACCCCACTTTCTTGCGCCATCGGTCGCGGGTTCAAGTCTCGCTGGGGGCATTCATTTGTTAAACTCGGATATGTGTACTCCAGTCATGGGTGTTTATATTTATAATATGTATGTATTTAAACTTACATAGGTAGTATAATATCAACTAGCTGGTATCCGTAACACAAGCTTTCTACGTAGCTTACTACGGAACTAGATGACGCTGTGTGTAATAATGTCCCAATATATTTATTTATTATTTGTTTATTTATTGCTTCGTACTTTAGGTTAATATTATGGAAAACCTATATAGATTGTTATTTTATACTTATGCTTGTACCAATATTTTACTTTCAACGTCCTACCAAAAACCAGTAGTATTAAACCCTACACGTATTACTCAAAGGAAAATTCCTTTATTCAAAGGTGCCTTTGAAAGCAAACCTGAACGATACAGCACCTTTAACATGCATCTCTTGCAGACATTGGGCCTAGGTAATCGTTTTAAGAGGTTCCTTTCCCCATTCAAATGATATTTTAAGCAAAGTAAGAGAGGTCTCTCATAGTTTCAACTATGAACAATATTCTACATACTCGTTATATTTGATCAAAGTTCCTATATCGACCAGTTTTTTAAACATTCAGGTGAGAGCTTTCATATTAAAGCTATGAATAACGGAAATAATTTTCGCAACGAAGTTTTAAATAACATAACTAAGTAATTAACTTATTCATCATAAAATGTAACTTGTTTTTAAATGTTTTATCAACATTTCACATTGGCTTTTCATTTACGAGTACTTACGTATTATTTTTTCTTTGCGTACTTAAATTTAATTTCATCAGGTTTAAGCAGCTTATTGTGGGTTCAATAAAGTCGTTCATAAGTAGTTAAAGTTAGAGTAAAATTGATTGATTTAAAAATAATTTTAGGTTTTTTGAAGAAAATCTACTCTGAATATCTTTAAAGCATAGAGATTATCTTTAGAGCATTTTCAGAGATTTTGAAGTAAAATCATATATATAATACCTTTTAATAAATTAAGTACTTACATATTATTAAAATAAAGAGCACAACCTTCCTAAATAACAATTGAAAATGTAAATTCATTCAATTCATTCATTGGGATTCTTTCAACGTTATATGCATAACTCGGTAGCAGGCTCCCGCTGTAGTACGAACAAACGCAAATTGCATAAACGTGCTTCAATATAAAAGTAGGTGAACTGTGATGAACACTACAAGTAAAACAGCTGCGTTGAAAGTCATTTAATAATTTACTCACCAAAATACTGGCTGCATGAAAAAATTAAAGACGAAATGGTTTTTAAAGCTTTTGGTATAACAAGTTCATACATACTACTTTTTATTAAATATATTATATTGAGGTTTGTATGATTTTTTTGGTGAATTAATGACTACATATTTAAAGTGGTGTAGTGGCTAGCATATATGGCTGCACATCTCGAGGTCCTAGGTTCGATTCCCGGGTCGTATTACCCGGATATGGAAACTTGCCGGTGTTTCACCCCGTACCCCAGAGAGTTTTTTTTCTTTTCTTTTCTTAACTATATGACATAATTATTTGAGGTTAAATAAAAGTAGTTTATGGTATGAAGTATTCAATTAGTTGATGATTGGCCATCCGTTTCAATATCACAATATATTTTGTCTCAGTAAGGTCAGTGAATCAAAACTTATGCAAATATTACGCTTTATAGTAAAAACTAAAATAATAATAAGTTACAAAGGTCGACTGTTATACTGAAATCAAATCACGTAAAGAAAATTGTATTCTTAACTTACGATTTGAAGCCATCTTAGCACTTCATATATAATAAATATAGCCTCTATGAACAGCCTTCATCGCCCTTGAGCTAACGTAACCGCCTCTACCCTTATCTTCTCAAGTATATTGTATTATATTATTATAAACGTTTTGATTATAATGTACACAAATTCTAATCATTTTCGAATAGTAAAGTTACTTAATTAATAACATCAGAACCACATCGACCCTAAGCCATGATTACAAACTAGGCTACATTATATAAGAAAGTAATTTAACATATATAAATTATTTCTATCCAGTATAAAGTTCACATTAGAAAATACGCTTTTAAAGGTACATTTTCTATTGTTTTTGTTCAGCTGGGAGCGAATACTCCGCGGGGAACTCTGGCATATGTATTGCGGGAACAGGCTCTCCTTCTACGAGTGAACAAAGGATGGCAATATGTTGCTGTAAGTAAAAAAAATATAAAATATTATATATAGAGTATAAATATTATGTTTCTGGCAATGGTTGGTGGTCGTGTGATCGATTCTTTTAGAGTATAA
Organism: Boloria selene; assembly: GCA_905231865.2. Classification (NCBI taxonomy): domain Eukaryota; kingdom Metazoa; phylum Arthropoda; class Insecta; order Lepidoptera; family Nymphalidae; genus Boloria; species Boloria selene. The sequence continues at coordinate 4,471,815 of HG993145.1, forward strand.
ACAACTGTTTTGGCTTAATAAAATAATTGCTAGCCAAAATTATTTTATTACCGGTTTTAAATTTATCTTATCTTATAAATTTGTATAGTATAAATTTGAAAATATATGTAGTTATAATTAAATTATTTCAAATGTAATAATTAAATCACACTGTGATTAATTTTTGACACAGTACAATATAAATCGAACACGTTCTAAATTAATAATTGTATTTTACTCTTAAAATAGGTTCTGATATGAAATTCGAGCATAACATTATTTTAATTTTGATACTGACGTTCAAGAGTGGTTTGAGCGGTTTTAATATATAGTTAATGCGCATTTGCGGCCAGATAATTGGAATACCGGCGTTATACGGAAAGTAAATTAATTACTGTGAGAGAGACAGTTCGTTTTTCGTTACGAAACATTTTAACGTTTACTTCAATTTTATATAATACTAGCATTTCCCGCGGCTTTGCACGCGTTCTAAAGACAGGAAACCTAATTCTTTATGAGTGTTGCGGGATGATACCAAAACTCGCAGAACTAACGCCTGCCCTTCCTGTTTTTGCAACATTTAGCGTTGATGCTCCGCTCCTATTATTCGTAGAGTGATGTAATATAGCTTATAGCCTTCCTCGATAAACGGACTATCCAACAAAAAATATTTTTTCAATTCGCACAAGTAGTTCTCGAGATTAGCGCGTTCAACCAACCAAACAAACAAACAAAAACTCTTCAGCTTTATAATAATAGTATAGATTGGTATCTTTCCAAGATTGCACTGCATGGTTTGGATTGAGAAAATCCATTTTGTGAATCTGTCGTTCTGAATAGAATCTCAAATTTAAAATTCAGCTCTCGTGAAGGGCGCGTATCAACTAGTATGTGATAGCAATACCGGGAGATCAGTTTGACGAGAAAATATTGCCGTCTTCGAGATTTTCTATACTAAAAATTTAAATATCTTAATTAATAAACATAGAAAATTTAATTTAAACGTTTTATTATGAGAAATAATGTATTATATAAATAAACAGATGGGCTCGCTCTTGGAAATACAAAACCCACTAGGAAAAGGACCGACTCTGACGCCTTTACAGAGTATTCTAGAAACTTCAAGTCTAGTACACAGCAAGAACTCAGGCAACGGAGGTCCCATGGTGAGTATTGTTGAAGTAGTTGTTTTGTTTGCTTTTCAAACATTTATTAAACTTGTATAGCGTAAAATACAGCCCACTTTATTCTGAAATAATAATGTATAAGGAATCTTAACATAAACTAATTAAAAATTGCTTGTGAAAGTGGGATAACATTTTTTTAAAGTATATGTATACTGTATAGTGTACTGAAAACAAATAACTAAAAAAATTTTGGTCACATGTTTTTAAGAGAGGAAAAATTATTGAAATATAATTAAAAAGGCAGGCATCGTCACGGGCAAACGATTGTATAATGATTTTTCTAATAAAAATATAATATTTTCATATTCATATACGTGTGAAAACTATATATTTATATGGGTAATATTTATCCGTAAAAATTGTATCTAATAGTTTCGACTTGTGGCATTAAATGAGCCTCACACTGGGGACTTACACGGTGTGAGCAGTACTAACTACGAATGTGGGAGACAAGCGGAGAGAGCTGGATTCGGTGGACAGTTTCGTGCATTCATATCTTCGAGGTAAGAAATTTTAAACGTATTTTAGAATAATTTTCAAAAGTAGTTATAGAAAAATACTTACATTTTAACTATATTTTAATAATTATCAATGTTAGGTATAACTTACACTTCTCATTTCATTTAGTACTTTGAAAGTTCTGAGTTGAGTCTCTGAGAGAAAGATATAATGAAATATGTATTCGAATGTGTACTCTTAATTAACCGTAATTAAGATTTGTAGTACTAAATCAAAGGAATTAAATAATTCTTGGTTTAATAGCTTATTTATTAGAAACATAATATTAATATGTTATCAAGTCAAATCTAGAGTAATAATTATTCCTATACCATACAATTAAATAAATAAATAAATAAATACGATTGAAACCATAATATGCAAATACACGTTTAATACTATGAATAATAATATTTGGTACATATTTTCTAAATGTTCCGGGTAAAAAATAAAAGATTTTATTGCTAGTCGTAAACATAAATTTTACTACCCTAGAAACTAGCACAAGACGCACCTTTTAAAACCTTTTTAAAGTTTGAGAGTAATATTCATATACATGTTGACTTTATAAGCAATTTTATGCAATAGGTACTTATACTTAACTTCAAGTAAAGAAGCTGGGATGAAATTTAAAGCTGTATGTAGGTGTAGTAGTTGAGCCAGGAAACTGGGTTTGAAGGCAATTTTCATACGTTAAACGTTCTTTTACGAAAGCTATACTATGTATAATGTAGTAAGTTCAAAAGTTGAAGTAGTTTAGCCTTTTTGCAGCATTAATTCAATTTAGGAATGCGTGTATACATCAAGACTTATAACAAAAATAAAGGTTTTTTTTATAAAATCCTAGGTGATTTTGATGAAATGTGGCATTAATATATCTCAAACCCAAAGAAAAATATTATTATGAATTTTATTTATACAAATACTTTTAAATAAAATCAACCCTTTAGTAAGAGGAGTGAGAGCGAAAGTAGTATTATTGAATTTTTATATATGGCTTCGGAATAATATTAGTGCAGTTTTATAATTTACTAGATTTAGCGCGAGTGAAGCCGCAGGTTCCGCTAGTAAATGTTTACAAAACATCACAAATTATATACTAAAACCTTCCTCGAAAACCACTCTATCTATTGGTAAATACAGCATGAAAATTGGTGCAGACGTTTTTGAGTTTATTGCGAACAGAGAGACAGACGCGGCGGAGGACTGTTTTTTAATATGCAGTGAAGATTGTCTTAGATATTGTAAGAAAGAACAAAAGTCAATCTATAATATAACTTTTTTTTATTCATTTCATATTCGATTTAACATTTGGGTAGATGAAAGTCTTTTCTTTACAGTTTTTTATTAATTGGTTAAAAAAATATTGATATAAGTTTCAGTTTTATAAAAATATACTAGTTAAAGCTTTTCATTCTATATACAAGTACAAAGCGGGGTCATGGCTATCTACTTGAAAGCTAATTAGATGCGCGCAAATATTATACTTATACACTTATAGTCTGTCTGTATTATCGAAATAGAAAATATTTTTTAATATATTTGTATAATAAATTTTACATTTTTTTATCGTAAGCCATGGATATACTTTAAATTTTTTTATATCGATTAAATGTATTTTTGTAAATTAACATTCTTCTAACATGCTTGAGATATTTTAATGAAATAGTAAAGTTTAGATTTTATTTCGCAAATCATTATCTAAGAATAAATAATTTCAACCAATCCACTTTTATTCATTCACTTTTATTTCGATAACATAAGTGAAGTATATACTTTAACCTTTCTTTTTAACATTAGGCAGAAATTATAATTCAAATAGATTAAATATTGAAAGCTTTAAAATTGATGTACCGTCTAATGATCCGATTATTCGAGATGTAGCCAGAAGCTAATCAATTTATATAGATAATAAAATTAAAAACTAAGCCAAATCTATACATTAATTATTTATCGGAATACATTATTGAAAAAGTTATTATGGTCGATACAAGGACTGTCTGTATGTTTGTGATCTCATCACGAAGAAACTACGAGACAAATCATCATTCTTATTAGAATCATCATATAGGATACTTTTTATTGTAGAAAAATATCTAACTGTCAAAAATATATTGGGTCAAACTCGAGTGGAACGAGGGAGAGTCGCTCATTTTGAATAAGTTTATTTTATCTTTATGATTAAAACGAAAAAAAAAACTTGCGAGTCAAACACGAAATTAAAAAATAAGATTCTACTTAGACATTTTGTTTAGATTCTCGATTGAAATACGAGTGCTTAAATTCCCAGTAGCAAGTCGTACTTGAAACGAAAAACATTTGAAAAAGTGTTTCGACTGTAAAAGACCTGAAACAATCCAACTGACGTTAAAGCGAAACCTTTTAACGTGAAAAGTTAAATGATTTCTAAAAAACATAATGAAGGTTAGGAAAAAGTAAAGACGTTAACTTTCATTTTTCAGCAACGAAAGTTAATTATATTATGTTTTTAACTTCATCTCGTTAAATTATAAAATTTACCAAATTTTGTGTTGAAGATCATCACCTAGTATGAATAAAAACCGGCCAAGTGCGAATTATTGATACATAATCAATTCTGTTCGTCGTTCCGTTCCGTCTTAATGAGGCGTAGCAGGATTGCTTGCGCATTCAACAACGACGCCATGACGGCCCGGCAGGTCTACTTGAGCAGACCAAACATCCAAAGGGTTGCTCCACAGTCTACTCTGCTTAGAGAAGTACCAAGAGAAACTCGCATGACACACCACCCAAGTGGGCCCCTTCTGCGCGTTTTTTGGCTTTGCGACCGGCCGGATTTCCGGGTTGCCGCTACTGAGGCACCCCCCTCCCTCCACCATGTCAAGGTCGTAACAGATATGACCTGGGGTAATTCATACGCTAAGTTTAGACACCTTCGGCAGTAAACGCACACAAGCACGCGCTTATCAAAATTAGCATGACTTAGAAGAACAGACAGACGCAAACAGCGTCTTTATTTTATACTATAATGTTAAAAAAAAACATGTAATAACAAGTGCATTAATACTTTACTACTATAAAAAATAAAAGAACATTTAAGGTAATTTGCAATATTATAACCGTTAAAGCTCTAGCTGTAATAACCATTCAAATTGCTTTTCTTTACGAGAACAAGTGCCGATCGTGAAAATGAAATAAAAAGTCAAATTATGGCGGAGTTACCGCAAAGTATGATCGAAATGGGTTTGGATTTTTTTAGTTATTTCAGTTTTATATCACAGTTATTATTGAATCTAGGAGAATATTCGTGTAAGATGTATAGTCTATTTTTTCTTACTTGTCCTAAATGGTAAACAAACCCTGCCTTGAACGAAAATCACTTATTTTCGGAAAATCCCTCATTTTAGACTTGGTCTCATCGTTTATAACTATTTTAGAAACACACACACTATGAATTACACTTATAAAAGCTGTTTATTTATGATTTGAACACATTATTTTTGCTAAAATTGAAATTTTAACAGAACTAAATTCTATAGATAAAATATGAACAAAAAATTTTGACGTTTCGATACGCTACTTTGTCTTTGAATCATAGAGATGTAACATGTAAAATTATTTGGCGAGAATGGAAACTGAACTTTTAAAAAAATAACAATATTTGTAAATTACAAAGTACGACATTTTTCTTCAAATTTTATTAGGTTTTAAAATAGGAGTGTCATCTGTAGAATATAGAAGATTTTTAATTGCTTTTAACCAACTTATACTGATTATTTATTTGTTATTGTAATTATTATTATTTCTTATCTTATTGCACTGTGTAATAAAATGGAGTGAGGGACTTTGCTCTTGGAAATCTTTCGATCGCTTATTTGCTTTTTTTAGTTTAAAGTTTTAAAAATGACTTTATATTAAGACAAAAAGGAAAATAAAATTATTAAAATTATTATTAGTAAGGAGGTCATATCCGAGTAATAAAATTATAAAATTAACTTGTCGTATTATTTTTACCCAATACTTTACGTTCACTGCATAAAAACCATTAAGTTCAGTCATTGTCATTCATTCGTCATTGCAATCTCTATGAAATTATCTCTGGTTACCTGTCCGCCATATTTGTTTACTATTTAAGACAAGTAAGAAAAAATAGACTATATATAATAATATTTACACATACCTAAATGACTTAGGCTTCTAAGGTACATGACATATTGTATTAATAAAAACCAGTCAAGTGCAATTTAAAATCGCACACAAGAGGTTCCGTACCATTATACTTTTTTTTTATTTGCATGACGGCCATTTTAATTATCACCATTCCGTTTTTTATTATTGGTATGTTGTTATAGCGGTAATAAAAATACACTTTGTGTGAAATTCAACTCTATATACTATGGGTTATGAGATATATACCACAAAAAGACGGACGGATTGCGAAAACCTAGTAAAAGATCGCATTGGCACCGTTCGTGTACAGAATCCTGAAAAATTAAGTTACGAAGAATGGATGCGAACTAAAAAAATCAATAGATTGTGATTAGTAATTAGAATATACTTATTAATATTTTACACACGGAGATTCTCTTAATTTTGGTAGTTTGCTAGTGTTTGGTTGAAAACTATATTAATTGAAATATTTCGTTAGCTGTTTTATAATCTTTATTTTAGTATATAGAATAAATGATTCAAATTATTTCGTATACGTATACAGTTAAAGTTAAACTTTTAATACCTATATATTTTTAACCTATAAGGAAGAATATCCGGATAGTAAATCGAAAATCTAGTTAATTATCCATGAAGTGCTGACCGAATAAACTTTAGTGGAAATAAGCAATTCCCCAGTTATATTACGCACTAAAGTCTTTAACGGTCAATACATTTGATTAACCTATCACTATTTTGATTCCATCTAATTTATCCGTTAGTATTAACCACCCCGTCTTCATTTTGCTTCACCCCTAATTACATTTTGAGCGCCTTAACCCATCAGTTGCTGTACAAAGTCAGCTCAAACCCCTAAAAACGTATATATTGACCCCCTTCAAGAACTTTTTCCATGTCTGGACTATTTTTCCTTCGTAATTTACACCATCAACTTTTTCCGATCACTCGTATACTGCTAAGATTTTTATTGAGGCACTGTTCTAGTCCTAATATCATATTTTAGAATTAGTATTAAGATTTTCAAATTGATTAGTACTTGCTCATAATATACTAAAGAAAGACACCGTGACGAAATCTTATGATGTATTGCTACTAGATTGAATCCACTATGGTTATAATACACTAGGGAGTTACCCTCGCTTCGCTCGCGTTCGTCCCTAAAAGCACGAGTGAAGCCGCGGGTTCCGCTATTTATATACTAAAACCTTTCTCGAGAACCACTCTATCTATTGGTGAAAACATCATGTAAATCGGTGCAGTAGTTTTTAGACGCGGAGGACTTTATTTTATAATATGTAGTGATAAAAATCACTATAATTTATATATTTATTTAGGTTAAACAAAATAATCGTGCTGAGTATGCTACTTTTTGTTAAGTGCCATTAAATAACAAAGTTCTATTTACGTAAAGCAAAAGCAGTATAAATACAGGCACAAAGATATAATCCGACTAGAGAGGCTATTTCGATAAAGTAATTGTAAGTACTATCACGTTGAAAAAATACGTTGGTTCACGAAGTTTTTCTTAAAAAGAGTTCCACTAACTTAGGCTTTATAGCGACAAAGCACGTTTCTTTGGAAGAATTTAAGTGTTCTAGTTTTAATATTTCATGCTTTACGAAAAAGAATAAATCTTCGTATTGCTCTTTTATGAATAATTTCAATATTGAATCTGTCACTTCTGAAGCTTTTCTGAAAAAAAATTTAGGCCTTTTTAATCTAAATCTTAAATGAAACTATCAAAAATTTATAAACTTGCCATTTTTTTCATAAAAAAATTTGAAGGAAAAGTAATGGTTTAATTCTAAGTTAGATTTTATGTAACCTTCAGATACTATTTAATACACTTGATTTATTTTATATAGAAATGACTAGTTTACTTTTTTTCCAACAGGGTTCAAAATATAGCGTCAATAGTTAGGTGGGTGGATCCAAGGATGCCTGTCGTCAATATTAGAGGGGACATCCTCTTTAACTCTTGGAGTGAAATGTTTGATGGTTCTGGAGCTTTGTTTACTCATGCACCGAAAATATACAGTTTTAATGGGAAGAACGTTCTAACTGATCCAGATTGGTAAGTTATATAGATATACTTTTTAAGGTAATCATTAAACAATATGTCCTTTATGTTATTATATTTTCTAGAATTCTATTGTCTCTTAATATGACGTAACTGAGCAACTTAATGAATTAGAATATCTTCAAGATTTTCAACATAGCCTAAAAGCGATGTAACGAAATATTATAAGACTGTAGTTTCGGAAACCGTGATGTTTTTTTTTTTTTAATATATGTCTTATATTCTAAGTTTTTTTTTCAAAATAATTATTTGGGATTTTAAGATCATCAAAATTGTAGAACATGATGTGCTAAAAAAGTAAATATTTGATTAATTCTATTGCATTCTGAATCTTTAAATTTAGAAGTGTTTTAAAAAAAGACCTTATAATATTCTAAGGCCAACAAAGGCAGTATGGCACGGCGCAAGTTCAACTGGCGAACCAGCAATGGACGCATTTTGTGATGCGTGGCACAGTAGCAATCCTGGCAAATTTGGATTAGCGTCATCACTACGCTCTAACAAACTTCTTGATCAGGAGACGTAAGTATATCTGATTTGATTATTTTTGTATTAAAAACGTTTTGCATACCTACAACAAGTTCTATATTTTCGAAATTTAGGATTTTAGACCCGAGACTATAACCTAATTATAGGCTTCAATGGCATCGCCAAGATGTTGAACACAGAGTGTCTAGATTTATGGTGTTAGTATTGATAACTATAGAAAAAATATATATTAATAAATAAATGCTAATAATTAAACTATCTTTTCAGATTTTGTCACAGATTTATTTCGATTTTTGGTTCCCGACGTTTCGAATCAGAAAAGAGAGAAAAATTAAAATAAATCCGCGACAAAATCCGAAAAGATAGTTTTATTTATAATGTCGAAAAGTGTCGTAAAACAAAGTAATGAATGCTATTAACTTCAAGTTGCAAGTCAAGTAAAAGTATCTGATATTTTAATAAACAATAAAGAAAAACGTATGTATATAAATACGTACTACCAAATTTTAGCAGAAATCATAGTTTTGTTGTTTTATTCATGACTCACTTTAAAATAAATCATTGGAGCAGTTTATTTTTAAATTGTATATTCTACATCAGAATATAGACGTTATTGCGTCGTCGAATATCCCCAAAATAAGATGAAATATTTGTATGCTATTCACATCAAACTGACCACAGCAAATAGAGTTTACAATGCAATGGTCGCTGCTCTCCTATAAGCTGTTGGTCTGAGAGACGTGAATAAAGAGTTATGGTTCGGACTAAAATTGTGATATTCAAACGCTGAATTCCGTTCAATTTGAATAAATATGGTTTTTTAAAGAAAATATTTGACGTTAGAATTAATTTCGAAGAATAATTAATAAATGGAACTCATTATTTGAAAAAGCAATTGTATTTTATACTAGCAAACCCAGCTCAATTCGCTGGACGTAAGTTAAAAAAAATGAAAAGGTTTATATATATTTCTAATAAAGTAAAACTTGCCTACGTTGTTCCTTATAACATTAGCTTTCCAGCCGTTTCAGAGATTACCTGGAACAAACAGACAGACAAACAAAAATATTAAAAATATTTTTTGATGTAAATATCGTGTAATCTTTTATATGTTTTTAATGAAAATCTGGTAATTATAAATTAATAACAGGCACTTCAATTTTATCTATATGTCTTACTGATTAATAATTCATACGAACTTCGATCAATATTCACCGCAAAACGTTAAGCCAACACGCGTCAGACCAAGTCTGCAATTCGTGATATAGTGCAGAATCTTGAGGAATTAAGCTTCACCATCTTGTTGCATTCTAACAAGCCGTCCAAAGCGTGTGTATAAAGTGAAATATGCTTTTGTGTTTCAAAGGTTTTTGTTTATATTTGCACCGGAGATTATAAACATTAATTTTTTATAAAATATTGTATTTCTAATTTTAAACAAACTTCATCATCATCATCAGCCCTTTTCAACGTCCCACTGCTCGGCACGGCCCTTCCTCAGTACGATAGAAAATAGTTTGATTTATATAATTTATTTAAAATACATACGTATAAAAGTGAGATATTGAAGAGGCCATTTTATATTGTATAACCTTGTTATAAAACGTATATTACTAAGTCAGATCTTCTACACCTTTGCTTAGGGTCAATCTACATACGTCTACTAAGTAAACTTAGTACTAAACTAAATTTATTTCACTATTACCTATAACTAAAAAAAATTTATATGATATAAAGACACTTGGTCACGACAATTTGTCACTTTCACAACATAATAAGTAAAAGTTTAAGCGAGTTTTCTTTTTTAGCGAGTAATAGACGAACAAGTAGAGAAACACTTGGCACTTATATTGTTATACAGATATTTTAGAATAAAGTAATAGGTACATTGTTGTAGTAAAACCTCGCTGCAAAAATATTGCTACCAATCCCTCTAAGATCATACCGGTTCAAGATGCACTCCAACCGATCAAAAACCACAGCTTTATTGACTTCACTTATATAACAGAAAAATATCCAGAAGCTTCTGCGACCTAGTATTTGGGTCATCTGATATTTGCCACAGTAGAGATTGAAACAATATTTTCTCTCGAAATTTCACTTATTTAATAATTCGAAATTGCACCATTCGATATTTTATATAATATTAAATAAAATACCAAATTTCGATAATAATAATAATAATAATAATAATAATTCTTTATTTTCCATAAAATACAACAAAAGTTATATGCTAAAAAAGACTTAGTACATGAATTTGTTGCGTATATCTTATAAATAGCATCTGCAGCCGAACTAGGAGACCCTGTGCATCAGCTGTCAGCGCCATATCCCCACAGTTAAACAAATAAGTGCAACCAAAAAAAAATGCCAATTAAATTAAAATAATAAGGCTACTTCTAGAAACATAACTTAAGAATAATATTGTTGTTCCTCTCTCATAACATGTGTAATGCATGACTGTAAGATGCGTTGGTGTAATGTGTGTAATGTGTGTGAGTATTAAGGGAGAGGAGTGCGTGTGTGTTGTGTGTGTGTGTGTGTTTGTCTGTGTAAAAACGTTTACGTATTATGTCAATTTCATTGTACATGGGCAATATTGCTTACTACATAACTTTTATGAGATTATTTTTAATTATTATGTCTGAACACTAAGAAGGTTTTCAGTTTCTATATAAGATAGTTTTTGTAGGTAAGTAAAAAGGGTTTTCTTACATTCAATTTTATTAAGGTGATAAATGTCTAATATTTTATTTAATTTATTATATAAATGCGGTCCTAAAAATGCAAAGAATCTTCTAGCAAACGTTGTTTTAAAATTAATTGTATCTACGGAGAAATTCCTGCGTTTATTTGAGTTTGCTGTACTGAATACCAATAAACTATGTTGTTTCTGAATTGTTATTAGTATAAACAGTTGTCTTACCGTCAGGACCTGACAGTTTTTATAAAGTTGTGATGTAGGGTATAAAAAAGGTTTAGAAGTTGCTACTTTGAGTATGGCACGTTGAGCAATTTCCATCCTTTTTAAAACCGTTTTTGAAGCACCACCCCACACTGATATGCAATAAGTTATAATAGACTGACATAATGCTGAATAAACTTGCTTTAATAGATCTGGATCCAGAACGTGTCTAATGGTTTTAAAAATATATATTAATTTTTGAACTCTTCTGCTAAGTGTATCAATATGTTGTTTAAAGTTTAAATTCCTATCTATTATAACCCCTAGATATTTAATATATTCAACAGACTCAAGTGAGTGACAGGTACAGCTATTATCTCTTACTGAGCAATTATATGAATGAACTATTAACTTAAAATGTTGAGGATCGTAAGAAGGTTTTCTTATTGAGAATGCTATATATTTTGTTTTTTTGATATTAATTGAAAGTTTATTACTGTAAAGCCAATGAGTGATTGCGTTTATACCTACCTGTGCAGATGAGAATACATCTGTCCATGTATCAGCCATAAATATCAAAGCAGTATCATCTGCGTATGAGATTATATGACCCTGAGGGAGATTAAATTTTGTTAAATAGTCAATGTAAATAAGAAACAAGGTTGGTCCGAGTATACTCCCTTGGGGAACGCCATGTGTTACTAATAAGTCGTTGCTGTTAATATTATTTATGCCAACGCATTGATATCTCTCAGAGAGATAACTTTTAAATAGGTTTAGTTGAGTGCCTCTAATCCCGACGTTTTCTAATCGTTTTAATAGTATTTCGATTGAAACGGTATCGAAAGCTTTAGCCAAATCCACGAAAACTGAAATACATTTTTTTCCACTGTCCAGATACGATGAAATAAAACTTGTAAGAGTATGAACGGCGTGCTCTGTTGATTTTCCATGTCTAAAGCCAAACTGTTTATTTGAGAGTAAATTACGTTTTTCCAAATAGTTATTTAGTCTTTTATTTATTATCTTCTCTAAGATTTTTGACAATGCGGGTAAAATAGAGATAGGTCTATAATTACTTATACAAGCCTTATCACCGTCTTTAAAAATAGGTCGTATAACGGACTTTTTAAGATATCTAGGGAATACACCATTATGTAGACATTTATTAAATATATATGTCAAAGGAAAAATCAGCAAATATTTGTATTCTTTAATAAATTTATTTGATATTCCATTCCAACCAGCAGAGCAGTCTTTTTTTAAATTGTCGATCAATTGTTCTACTTCAGTTTCATCCGTGTCCAATAAAGCAAATGAATTTAAATTACTTGATTCTACATCTATGTTAATATTAACACTATCACCGTGATTATTTTCTAGATTAAAACTATCCGTTAAACTCTTACCTACACTTATAAAATAATTATTAATATAGTTAACAGACAATTCTGGTGAATTGCATATATTTAAGAGTTCCGTGTTCAAGTCTTTGTTTTTTGTATTACCCATAATATCAGTAAGTGCAACCCATAGTTTTTTATTATTATTTTTAGCCATATTCACTCGGTCTTTTTCATAATTCCTTTTTAACTTCTTTAGTAGTGCATTGCAGTGATTACGATATCTCCGATATATAATTTGTTCAGTCTCATTGTCTGGAAAACGTCTGGCCCTCTTATGTAACTTGTCACGGTGACGTATGCACCTAAGGAGACCAGTCGTAATCCAAGGTTTAATGATCTTTTTTTGTCTTGGCAATTTTGTTATAGTAGTATTATTTTCAATTACTGTTTTTACTTTATTAACTAAGTATTCCAAGGAGAAATTTGGATCATTTGCCTCATATATAGGTGAAAAGTCAATGCTTTGCATATCCGAACGAAGCTTATCGTTATCAATTTTCCTAATAGTAGTTGTATATAACTGTTGTCGATACCTATTCTTCATGCATAGAATTACAGGTTTGTGATCAGTGACTGATGTTTGAGGAATTATAGTAAGTGAAGGATTGTTAGACTTCAGTAGAACATGATCAATGCACGAACCGCTTGCGTCGCGTGTTACTAAAGTGTGAGTAGGTAGCAACCCATGGAATGCTGTCAGTTGCAAATAATTTTCGGAGTTAGTATCTGTTTTATCGGATTTAATGTTGATATTTATATCTCCTATAATAATTATATTTCTATATTTCGAATATTTTTGCAGTACACTATCTAAAAACACGAAAAAGTTTTCTAAGTTTTTATATGAGGGTGACCTATATAATGAAATTATCACAATATCATTCAGTGTCGTTATAATACAATTCGCTTCTTGAAAATCAGGTTCCTCAAACGTGAACGTATACTTATCTTTAATATATATAACTAAACCGTCATTTTGATTGTTATTATAGTTTTTTGAGCATAAATTATAACCATTAATTTTTGGTAAATTATTCTTATTTAAAAGCCAGCATTCGCTCAGTACAATGACATCAAAATTTATTTTCAACCTAGAAAGCAATACCTCAAAATCTGTCATATTACAGGCAATACTTCGTATATTCTGCGTAATAATTGTGAAATTAGATTCACTACGTGAAAAATAAGTGTAACAATCTTCAACATCACATTCTATCGTTTTCGATACAGAAACTTTGTCTATGTTATTTAATAAACTTTGATCGTCATCGAATTTTACTTATTTGAATAAAAATTAATTTCACTAGAAAAATCTCTAAAGGTGTAAAGTTACACCCTAAAATAAAGAAAAGAAAGTTTACATGTAAAATGCCAAGTACTTTTACAGGTTTTGATAATAAAAATGAAGCATATTTCTCCGGGGCGGAAGTAAAAGAGTTAGCTATATGAATATTTTCAATATCCCTAGTTATATATTTTTTGTCAATCATAATTGTTAAATTTAAATAAATACGTATGTATATGTATTTTTTAGATTGATCACCATGTAATGTATATAACTTCATAAATAACTTGAAGAATATTAAATAATTTTTTACCAATAAACTTATTGTGCATGTCTGTGTGAAACATTTAAAACCCAAAACAATGATATTATTAATAATATGGCAAAGTATGATTATACTACCAAGTGTCATGACATTTATATTTGGTATATATTTATGCAATGTGTAGTGTATTTTATAAATATAATGTATTTTTTGTATATGTGTTCTGTGTAGTGTATATATTAATTTATAAAAGAAGTTATCTATGTCTACGTACTTAAAAAATAATTTCTTATTATAAATTCTAGATGTAAAGTAAATATAAGAAAATAAAACATGCAAACGAAAAATACAAACTAATTTACCATATCGAATGATTTTAAATAATTTTAAGGTAATTATTTTATACATCAGATAAAAATATTCTATTGACACTGTATCAAAACGACAATGGTATAAGATAATACAAAATATTTTATATAGTCACTTTTCTTCATTTGACGGTAGATCGCTTTCATTCTTTATTAGACGTAATGGTGCACCGTCTGTTTTACGTAAAAATATTTTGCCGTGCGATACCCAGCAATACTTATAATTGTTTACTTTAGCATAATCACGACACAAATAAAATAGATGTTTCATTTTGTTACACAAGTTTTCTGAAATAAAAACACGTTTGCTCGTACCTGGAATATTAATACTCTCGGTTGTTAAGTACGAAGCTCCTTTGTTGTATTTTTTGTACGAATCTATAATTTTTTCTTTCAAAATAACACTTGTGAACTTTACAATGACTGGTTTAGAGTCTGTATGTTTGTAGCTATGTATGCGGTATATGTCACATACTTCTTGTGGCAATATGATAATGTTAAGTTTTTTTCCAATATTGATTATCATTTGCAGCAATTGATCCTTAGATTGAAATACTTGAGTAGGGATATTTTTAATTTCAATACACGAAGAGCGGGAACTACGTTCGAATATTTCAACCCTTTCTTCCAATGATTGTATATATTTCATATTAGCCTGGCGATCTAATTCTAATTTGTGAATCTTTTCATTCAGAGTATCGTAAGATTTAGACATAAATTCTATGGAGGCACATATCTCATTATTTTGCTTTTTTATTATATCTAAAGTTGAGTAAACTTTCTCTATTTTCTCCTCTTGCTGAATTTTAAACTCCATCATCATATTTCTTATGTCACTCATAAATAAGCATAGTTGAGAATCTGAACCGCTGTCCAATTCCAAGCGCTTTCGCTTTTGACGCAGAGTTGGCTGCTCACCATCCGTTTGGCTAGACAAGTTAGGCTCAGAGGTGCAATGTGGAATCGAACTGGGAGTCGTCAGCTGTTGTAGTTGTTTAGGCGGTGGGGAGCGGTTTAGCGGCATTTTAGAATAGTTCAAGTACCAGGAGCTTATGAGAAAGGAGGAGGTTTTATCGATAGCAGGTCAAAGTAAACTGGTGGCTCGCGGCGATTTCATACAGTATTGTTTTCCGTCTAGTGTAACAAGACCCCTCTGATACGGACGTGCGAAAAGTATAGTTGTACTGCACTTGAGAATGTCCTTAGGATGATACCGAAAGAGACGGAAATATAAAGCGTTCAGAGTTCACACACACTTATAAATCACCAGCCCCGGATCTACGACTTTTTCGAACCGGGGCAAAACCTTGATAATGGCGCCCCCTCTCTTCAGTTTCAACAATAAGTAAAATTTTAAAATTGACCATTTATGAAAATATTTTTTTTGTATCAAATGACTACTAACTTTCATTTTTGTGAGAAATATTATATAAAATATGGCATCAGTGGGGTATTGATGACTTTTCTGGGTTCCTGACATGTGCTGGTGATCCCTAGTTAATTTCAAGTACCTGAGTCGACGCAGGTTAGAGCTATTTAGTACCTGGATCGAAGTCAAATACGAAGAAAAACTATCGTTTTCAAATTGAGAATGATTATATAAAATATGGCGTCGCTGACGTTTTCATGATTTCTCTGTATTCCTTGACTTATGCTGGTTATCCCTAGTTGATTCGCAAGTCCCTGAGTCGACGCGGCTGGAGCTATGGAGTATCAGCATACAAGTCAAATAGGAAGAAAAACTATCGTTTTTGTAGTGAGAAATATTATATAAAATATAGCGTCGCTCGCGTGTCGATGGTTTTTCTGGATTCATTGACATGTGCTGGTGATTCCCAGGTCAGTCCCAAGTTTGAGTCCCTCAGTCGACGCTTATTATTACTCGTAACTAAGGATCTTTGGAAGACATCAAGGAATCTAGAAGAATAATCAAAACGCCACCTTTTCACTCTTGTCTGGAAGACACCCATATTGTAATCGGACGGAAAAACTTACGCAGGCAGGTTGTTCCAGTCCTTAGCCGCTAAAATAAAATGCAACCTATAGAATACACAAAGGCTGGCAACCCTACGTTAGTGATCGCGGCTTTGTAAGTTGGCGTTTACCAGGGTAGGGTAACACCTATAAGCCTCAGCGCACGCCTTTTAATCGAGTCCAAGGCTGACAGATGGCATTTCGCATCATCGGCCCATATGCGACTACAGTATTCCACGCACGAACGGACTTGAGCTTTATATAGATTAAGAAGCTATCCCAGCGTGAAATACTGTCGGACCTTAGCGAAGATGCCAACTTTCCTTGCTGCTACATTAGTCTTTAAGACTCCATGAACCGCCCGTAGTTCATTTTGGGGTTAATGTCCATTCCCAACAACTGCAGACAGTCAGTGTATTCCAGAGGCACATTTCGGAAAGTAGGAATCAAGATAAAAGGACTTCTTTTGTGGTGAACAGGCACGCCTGTGTTTTGGTGGAATTGAAACTCACAAGATTGGCATGCCCCTAGTAGTGTTCTTTTTTGATTCAACCGTTTTGATCTCTACTGGCCCGAGCACTCAGCAGGTGTCTCTCTTTAACAGTGTTACCGTCTGTGTACCCATTGATACCGGGTATCAGCAGTTCGTTAATATGCAACTGGAACAAGATTGCAGAGAGAACAGAACCCTGACGAACTCCAGAGCTGGTCTTTAAGGGTTGAGATGAATATCCTTCAAGCACAACTCTAAGTGAGCGGTCGCTGAGGAAGTCCTTAATCCAGGACCGGGAGATATGCCATAGGTTGAAAGCTTGCTTATAAGGCTAGCGTGCCAAACCCTGTCAAAGGCTTTTGAGGTGATTAAAATTGGACGATAATTGGCAGGGTCAGCACGAATACCTTTCTTGGGCACAGGTTGCACATTGGCAAGCTTCCAAGATTTAGTCACTATTCCAGTCTTTAGAGAAAGGCGGTACAGACGCGTCAGTATCGGAGACAACTAGGGAGAGCATGTATTAAGAACTATCGCTGTTATACCATTAGGTTCACAAGCTTTATTCACATCCTTCACATTCCAGTGAGGTAAATGTGTTGGAGTAGCATTGCCAGAGTCTAGACATGAATTTTGGGCAAAAAAAGAGGCAAGCAAATTTGCCTTCTCCATTGTCGTATGAGCCAGGGTTCCGTCAGGTTTTATCAGCAGTGGGAGTGAGGTCTGACAGAGCTTTGCGCCAATATGTGTAATTCGGTCAAGACAAGCCTTCTTTTGTAGGACATGGCGGCTAAGTTAAAGGCTCTCTGTTTTTGGATCTTACATCCGGAGCTATGCGGTCTCGAGCATGAACCCAGACAAGGTAAGCCGAATGCTTACGCTTTTAAGCAAAGGTGCTTTTGGTATTAAACCATGGGCGAGCTTTGCCACCAACGGGAACATCAGAGAATGGGATAAAATATTCCATCACTTGATGCATCACATCAGTTATGGCATCCGCACAGCTCGACGGATTGGAAGAAGAGAAGCAGACCTACCGCCAAGGAAAGAATGCAAAAAAGTGTCGCATCTCATCCCAATCTGCTGACTTTTATTGCCATACTCGTTTAACACCAATAGAGTCTTTACCAGGTGGAGAGTACTCCAGAGAGACTCTATTGGTGTTAAACGTCGTCTTACTAGACGACACAGTTTTTACCAGACAGTGGTCAGAGCTACCCAGTGGGGATGAAACATGGATGTTATATCTGTCTGGATCAGTAGTCAGCAGAAGGTCCAGACAATGAGCTGTGCTGTCCGTCTTCTGCTATCGGAACAACTTCTTAGTGATGGGTGTTATGGTCCCCCAGAAAGTTAAGCTGCGCGGTGGGGTACCGTTGGATAGCCACATCAGCGGCCTCACTAAGATGTTTAAACAGTCGAGTTCTCTCCTGGTCACCTGTGTGAGATTGGTAGACACAAGAATACAGGATCTTTTCGATTCCTGTATCTGCGATAACCCAGATCGTAGAGAATGTGGGGTCTTCAAGGTCGCGAAGACGCTGGAAACAGAGGCCATTTCGCACGTACAAACAGACTCCGGCCCGCGAGCTGAAATTATGCTCCAACGTATAACCGGGTATTATTTATAATAGTCCAGGAACGCAGCACTTAATGGACATAGAATCTAAGTCTCCATCAAAAAGAGCATGTGTGGCTGCGCAGTCTCGAGGTGGAAGTGGACTGATGAGAGATTTGTGTGCAATCCTCTGATATTTGTGAGGTGCACTTATAGTTAGGGGAGTGCAGCCATATAAAAACGTTACTCTTTTTGTGTAAAGCCATGATTGATTCTTTAATTTAAGAGTGAATAAGATTGAGAATGCCTGTTGAATGAGATGATGCACGAGCCTGGCGGGGATATTTATGTCTAGAGACTGCGGGGATTTGTTCGGCTAGGCTCGTATAGATGTGACGGGGACTCCCCTGGCAGAAAGGTCACGAACACTACGCACGCGATCAAAAAAAAATTAGGTACTTGATCTGTTAAGATGCATTCATAAATCACTTAGTGTGTTCAAAAATTAACTTGGCTTATGGAAATAGAAAAGTTGGTTTTTCAAACATATTATATTAAGATTACTTAATGAAAACCTATGAGACTCTAGGAAAAGATGCCTTATTTGTTCGATATTTTGAATTCTCGTCTCAAGGATTTGGCGCCCCTATGAAACTGCCGCCCGGGGCAAGTGCCCCGGTTTGCCCCCCCATAGATCCGGGGCTGTAAATCACTGTTGACACTACTCCTTAACTATTATGCACTCCTATTATTTCAACGAAATTAACGCATTTTAATATGTTTTTTGAAAAGCTGTGGAGCAACATTTAACGCGTCCGACCACTTTCACAGTCTGGGGGGAAGGGATAGAATAACCTCACTATCATTTAGTTTGTTAAGTATAAATTAATTATTCGTTATTCGGTAAAATTAAACAATATTATAAAAATCGATTAATATTATTTTCACTGCTTAATTATTGCACAGCCATCCCTTTATTGTTAAATGTCTTTAAATGAATCAAAAAAAAAATACTACTGACTGTTTTGATCATCTGGAATAAGCCAATGGGGCTTGATAATCGAATCTAATGATCTTTTGATATAGTAATTTATGAAACGGTTTTCTAAGTTTAATTGTATGAAATGTTGGTATGCTTCACTTTCAAAATCGGTTAAGCTACACGTAAAGTTAACGTACTTTTAAAAACTATCTGCAAATGCATATATTATAATGTCTATTTAACTTAAATATCGAAGTAGTTTGAATTTTTAATATTTATGTAGTAACACCACTTGAAGCCACAAAGTTTATATAATACATGTACTTAAAAAATATTTATTTATTTATTCAGTCTTTTTATAAGTAACATGATAAAAAGCGATAACATTTATAATATGTATTTATAACTAACATTAAAAATAGGTCACAAAAAATACTCATATTTTCCAACGTTATTAATTACAATCTATCTACGTATATCGCAAAAAATATATATTTACATCTTAACAATAAATCTTTTGAAAATATTTATTTACCCAATATAATGGCATGTTTCATTTTCTTACTCAGATACCCTTGCAGTACGAGGCTGATCGTCTTGTGTATTGAAGCGACTCCTGTAAATACAGTGAGAAGAAAAAAACGTTCAAAGTAAGTAATAATTTAAATAACACACACGACATACTCAACTCTCAAAGGAATGGTAACCAACATTTACATAATTCATTCCGTTTGAAATAACTTCATGTTTTTCTCCCACAGATATCGCGTATCTGACAAAATACGCTTCCTGAATGACATCGAAGATATAAATAATACTAGAAATTCGTTATAGATATATTGATTTCATTTATTATATAAGCAAATTGTGAAGACTGTAAATATTTAATAATAGTTAATACAAGATATGTTTCTAAAAGTATCAATGTGGAACATAATGACAATATAACATATTGTTTTCTTTGTAATAACGGTTTCTAACTACTTGTTACACAGTACTAACTTTTAGCATTGGGATCTAATCAGAAATTTGAAAAAAATCTAATAATTTCAATAAATTTGTATTGGAGTTTTTATGTAAAATTGGAAAAGATAAAAATCATTCAATAAAGCTAGTAAACATTTATGTAATTTTAGTGTTTATTTAAAAATCAGCAATCAAGTAATTAATTTGCATTGAATATTCACAGCTGGCGCTTTTTTATCTTTTTTTTGCTGTGTAAAAACTGTTACATTCATTTTACTTTGTTTATTTACATATATTATGATTCATTCTCTAATACGTACTTTGTGCAATATAGTATATTATGTACATATTGCCTCGGTGGTGTATTGGCTAGTATTAGCTAGTATTAGCTTAGCTAGTACGGTCATACATCGATAGGTCCTGGGTTCGAGTCCCGGGTCGGGCCAAGATTAGTTATTGAGTCTTTCTGCCCGGTCCTGCGCCTTAGCTCTCACTGGTTGTGTCGAACAGTCGTCCCACCAGAGTATGAGAGTGATAGGAATAGAGAGTGCATTTGTGTCTGCGCGTACACTTGTGCACTATAATATCTTCTGGAGTCTCATTGAGACTGGCCGCCGTGGCCAGAATCGGTCAGAGAACATTATTATACATATTTTTAAATGAAAAATAATTTGACAATCTGTTTTGATATTTATAATTTTTTTAAGCAATCAAAAATAGCGCTGTCTAATTTTTATAAGGACAAGGCTTTCTATACTAATATAAACTGTGGTCTAAGTAACCAATATTAGCCTACAAACTTAAAGTTTATTTTAAACTTAAACTTGGATAATGGATGGAAGTCACATTTATCTCAAAGGCGACTTAAACTAAATTTAAAGTTTTGCAAGAGCATACTGTCTTGTTGATTTAGGAGCTGATATAGTTGAAGACTTTAAGGTACTGGATTTGAATCCAGTGTCGGGCACAATGTTACTGAGTTTTACTTTTGCATTACAATATATTATCTACTTAGTAGCAGTTGCCTTATGATAATAGTCTTGAAGGAATAATAAAGGAGTGGGCATCATTAATTATCCTCCATTACCGAAATCGGTCGGGAGGATGTTACAAATAAAATTGTAAAAACTATTTCAAAAATATGATTATAAATAATAGTAAGTATTTTCTTTAAATATTGTTATGTACCTACATCAGTTTTAGTATAATTGTATGGCATTTTCAGCTCGACTGTATACTACGACTGACCTTATTCTATATATGCTTAGTTTTACTATTAACCATATATTATTATTATATAAAAGCAATTTATATTTAAAACTTTCATTTAAGTACACGTTTCAACAAAATCACTAATCAGTAGTTGGAAATCGTTGATGGATAATATCAGCCGTTTTGAACAAAATAGTCGTCTTGTATATAAAAGTCGCTTTTAAATTTTTTCTATTAAATCATAAGCCCTGTATAGATAGAAAATATGTAATTCAATGTGTTTGTACATACATTCTAGTCGAATAGCCTAACTACTGCCATTTTCATAACATCAATTCAGTGGTTTCAATATTAGTAATAGGCTTTGTTGAAAGCTGTGCTATTCAGACTTTATATATAAAAATTATCACGTTCATTAATGTATGAAAATTTCAATAATTTCTATTTGTTGTACTTCTGTGATACATTTAATAATAATAATAATGTGAACAAAATTTAATAAATAAATGTAAATGTATTGAAATGTTGTATCTTGAAAGTTGCTGGCTGTTTATGTTAGTTCTATACATATATATGTTAGAATATATTGTAATTAATGAGTTTGTTTTTTAAAAATAAAAGTTTTTTTCTAATGTTTGAGCTTTTTAATGTCTTTAAATAGTACTTAAATAGTAAGTAAATGTACATTGAAAACAAAAAATAGTCTGAATATATTATTTGAAGTGAAGGAAAACATCGTGAGGAAACTTGCATGCCTGAGAAAAGTTTTCGAAAGACATGTGAAATCTGCCAACACACACTAGGCCAGCGCGGTGGAATATGGCCTGATCCTCGTACTGAGGGGGCCGGTGCCCAGCAGTGGGACGTTTAAAAGGGCTGATGATGATAATATTTTTATATAAAATAAATAACATTAAGACACTAATCGAACACAATCACAATACAATGTCACAACATCACATATTACTAAAATATTATTATTATTTTAATAAATACACCCTTTTTCATATTTTTAATTAAATTTTAAGGGTTTTAGGATATTTAGAAACCGAATAATAAAGCAACTTTAAAAGAACGCATTAATTAATAACAGTTGACACATAGAGTAAATCTATACCTACTAATATTATAAAGCTGAAGAGTTTGTTTGTTTCTTTCTTTGCTTGGTTGAATGCGCTAATCTCAGGAACTACTGGTCCGAATTGAATTTTTTTTTGTGTTGTATAGTCCGTTTATCGAGGAAGACTATATTACATAACGCTACGACCAATAGAGCGGAGCATCAATAAAAAATGTTGCAAAAACGGGAGAAAAATATTTCTTTTCAACCTTTAGAACACGAGCGGAGCCGCGGGAAAGGCTACTTATAAATAAATATATCATTCTGAACAGTGCCTTGGTAGGACACACGTAATATAATTTCACGTACTAAGAACTAAGATTTTAATAAAAAATGTCATATGACAGCTGTAAATAAGCCGACAAAATTAAGAAATAAGGAAAACAGTGACAAGACAACGTCTTAAACAATCATAATGTCAGATACGACGCTTAAATTGTCAGTTTGGGGTCTTAACTAACATAGCGTTAAAATATTAATCTACCTTATAAAACCAGCGCACGACGGCATAAAAGGAACGTGCCTTTCCCGAAATTAAAAGGGATTTGGGGTAAATTAAAGGTGTTAGATTTTCGTTGGAGGCACGGAAGGAAAGCCAGCCAAGCTTGCTCAACTTGGCCATTATTCAAATACGCAAATTTAATATTCCCTGCATTATGATAAAGACTAATATTGTTTAAACATTATTGTAATTTTGTTACACATTAGTTTATTGTACACAGGTACATGGGACGGGTTACGTGGATATTTTAATGGAGACTAAAATTGTTATGCAAAAGCTTCATTTCGCATCGTTAGGAATTGTTTGTGTTAAATTTAAATTTTTTGTACTCATTTGCTAAATAAAAAATGGACTAAATAAGGTCTAATTTGGTAAAACGAGGGTTGGACATGAGTATTTTGATAATACCTTCTAAGCTCTACATAATCGTAGCTTAATGGTGGTAAGATTTATTGCTTTAATATTCTATTTACCTTTTTGACAAGGTAAATAATAATAATAATAAATATGTTGGGACAATTTTTACAACAGCGCCATCTAGTTCCGTGGTAAGCTACGAGGCTTGTATTACAGATACCAGATAGTTGATATACTACATATATAAGTTTAAATACATACATAATATAAATATTAACACCCATGACTGAAGAACAAACATTCGTGCTCAACAAATGAATGCCCCCAGCGGGACTCGAACCCGCGACCGCTGGCGCAGAAGGCAGGGTCACTACCAACTGAGCCAAACGAGTCGTCGACGAGGTAAATTAAATATCCTTTTTTCAGTTTAATTTTAAATAAAAATTAAAAAGTTATAAATTGTATTAAAATAGTTTTACCTTTTGATTAATATTTTATCAATTGCCAGTTGCCACGACCATGGACGAATAAACTACTTCGTCCATGGCCACGACATATTATAATGGAGCTCAAGTCTCAAAATAGTAAGTATTGTTTGCTATATAGGGTATTTAATAAAAGAAATAGTTGACTACGTAGTAGTTTTACTTCTACTACTATATTACTTCTACACTTCTTCTACTTCTACTATCAACACTTCTTAATATATCAGTCTTCTTGAACAAATATTTTTAGTTTGAAAAATATTATAATTAAATATTATATTATAATTAAATAAAAATACAAACTAATACAATCCAAATTAGGTTCAACTAACTTTAGTAATTTTGTAATTACATTAATAATTCACGACTTTGACTTAGTTAAAATCAATTCTAACTTTTCTTTACTTTATATTAGTAGTAATTAAATATTAAGAAGTCTATTGATTTATGCCTTTAAAGATAAAACAAACCCTATAATATATTTACATACCGAAGTAAAACTAATCAAAAGCGCTATAATATCTAATAATCAGTACATATATAAATAAAATTGAAGTATCTGATTTAATTTCAAATTAACATCTTTTCACTAAAATAAAATCATATACGGCACTTACATAAAAAATTCAATATTTTTTTTGTCTTTCTGTCTGTCCGTTTGTTTCGGCCTATATCTGAAACGACTAATAAAAATTAGACGAAACTTTCACTAGTAGATAGTTAATGTTATGGAGTAACTTAGATTATGAAAACCGTTTTATTTATTTTAACTTACGCCCTTATCTAATAAATATGTAACAATAGTGTCCAACAGTGAGATGCAAACGTTTTTCATCATGCATCAGTCGTTGACCATTAAGTCGACACAAGCAATTTGTTTGACAGCAGCATTTAGTCCTTTCCGACGTAATCCAATTTACGTGTGCCAGGACGCGTGAGAGCCGCAGTACCGCGACTCTATTCCCTGCTAACCCCACTATTTGATTTGATTTCAACGTTCAGTAAATGGTTTAGTTTCAAAGTTTAATATAACATGGCATTCGTTGTTATAAGCTGCATGTGGTTGATGCGCGTAATTATTGTTATTAACAGACTTCAAAAAAGGAGGAGGTTATATGTTCCACTATATATATATTTTTTATTTAAGACATTTAGACTTGTTAGTAATATAGTAATAATGTTATGAAACAATATGTTTTATTTTGTAAATTAATTTATTTATGTTAAATAAAATTATGTTGGGACAAAAAATTTGAAAATGCACTAAGAGGTCGGGTTACTAATCTTAGCGAGATACGATAAAGACTCTCCGGTAAAAAGATGTTTGCAGTTTCTATAAAATTCACTATTTTTGTACTCTTGCTCTATAACTCCTTACTATTGGATGGATTTTGATGCAAAGAAACCCATAGACTTGTTTGGCTCAACTGTACATTGTAATCTCCTGATTGGAGGAGAAAGGAAAGTGGGTGAATGAGGAAGAGGTGTAAATAAACCTACCTTAAAACGGGCGAGTGCAGAAATATTGTAGTTTTTGAGATATTTAATTTTTGAAATTACAAAATTACTAAAATAAATATTATTAATTACTTATGTTGGGACATTAACACATAGTTCCATGGTGAGGTACAAGGATTATTTTATAGACACCATACAGTTGATATATAGACCTATATAACTTTAAAGATATTATCAATATAAACACTCATACCTAAAAAAAAATATTCGTCTTCACGACACAAATTAATGCTTGCAGCGGGACTCGAACCCGCAAAATAATGTACTAGTACTTAGTAAAATATTTTTCGGGTGCGGATTTCTAGTTAAAAACACTATAAAAATTTTCATTTAAATTCAGATCACAAAAAATAAATAAATCTTTTACGTACATAAAAAAAACCAAAAAAACATAAAAAATATCATTTTATTACACGAACACACCGTTGCAGGAGTAACGTTCAACTGATGATACTACACAGGAAGTTAATCATAGATTTATTTGAAAGGCCGGCAATTTAATTGAAACAGCGTCACTTTGCGGCGGTCATTGTCCATCTGTAAATGAAATGTGACATATTATCGGTATAAAGGAAATTGTGAACGCAAGTTAAAATTACCACGTTTAATGTGGCGATATATTAACACTTGTACGTTATTTTAATAGATAGTTAAAGTGTGCAACATTTGGTTTAAATTATTAAGGACTTTATCTGTATTGAAAAAGTTTTAGTAAAGTTATATTATATACGATACGAAAGATCAAAAAAAATTGTTTGTACATATATTATGCATTATGTCTGTCTATCCATTCGAACCTGGATAAAGGATTTATAGAATACCTCCAGGAAGGTGGTGAAATAAGACCTGATCTTACGGGTGGTGGTATAAGGTAAAAGTAACGTTGGTTAAAATCAATATACCTATAAACTAATGATAATATATATAAAAACCTTTATGTCGAATAGATCGAATTTGAATAAGACTTGTGCGGCTGATGACATGCTATGAATAGAGAAACGGAAGTTCTGTTGCGGTACTCCTACATATTTATTTGGACCAAATATATTATTTATATTAATTGGGACCAAATTAATGACCATTTTAGGGCCTGAATTTTAAATCTTGCACATACATACTATGAACATGGTATACTATAACTATAGCTAGCTAATCCATTAAAGAAAAAACAAGATAAGAATAGCCATGAAAAAATTGCAAATAAAGATTGAAATAGACAGGGTTTGAGATAGGTAAGTTTCTACAAATAGAGACATAATATGTACATTAAGATATTAGTTTACGCTCACTTATTGTTTTGAAGTAAATAAATAAGTATGCTTCGTGATTTTGCTATACTATATTTTGCAAATAGCAAATCCGGTCCGCTACGCTGGGCGTAAATCAAAATAAATTAAACGATTTTATTAACTTTCTAATAAAACAAAAGTAGCCTAAGTAACTCCTTTTAACATTAGAGATTAATCGGAACAAATAGACAGATAAAAATTAAAAAAAAAAATTTTTGGTGTAAGTACCGTATACACTTTCATAAGTGTTAAGTGAAAAGCTGTTCATTTTAAAAAAATAAATACACTTCAATTTTATTTATATATACCGATAGTACTTTGTATATAACATTTTTGGTGAACTTATAAGGAAGTATTGATCATAGCGTTCCAAGCTTTCAAAAATAAAAACACGCTTAGTAAGCAATTCTAGTATTTCCATTTATTTCAACGTATATTTGCACGTGACTAACTTGGCAATACACGTGTGCCTTTCATTGTTTATTTTTATAGGCAAACCAAATTCTCGCCCAAATAAATGTTGAGTAACTCAGTGAGTTAATTAAGTTCTTGGCTTTTATGGTCCTCGTCCTCGAAACCATAATGAGTATTAGCGGATTGTGGAATTTTATTGCGGCTATCGGAAAAATCCTTTCGAGACGAAATTAGAAAGCTTACAGCTTTGTTGTGCCGTAAGTCTTGCTCATTGGCGTAGATTTTCAAACCGAATATCTTACACTTCATCTGTTACATTGGAAGAAAAATATCTTCCTATTTTCCTTAAAAAAAATATTTTCTTCTATTATAAAATGATATTAATATACCATTTTCTATATAAATAAAGAAATATTTTTCAAAAACATCGCCTCGGTATTGTGTTATATTAAAATATGTATCATAAAAATTTATAGCGAAAGTCGTATTCTGTATGTTTAGTGTAGTAAAATATGTTCGATATTTTAAAGTTTAAAAACAGGAAATATGAAAAAACAACTCCATTAAATCTTTGCTACATGTACATGCATTTTTAAATTATGTCATTTCAATATTTTACAACCCCAATTATATTTACTATAGCAACCCTAGTTGGTTTAAAATTAAAAAATAAACTAAAATATGATCTTAGTTCCTCCTGTGGCCATATTATTTGCTGTAAAGCATTCGAATCATTTTAATTAGAAAATTATAAACACAACAAAGGAATATAAACACATAAAAAACCTTAAAAAGTTGTTTTAATTAAAACTTAACTGTTATTTGTTTATAATATGCAATTTCAATAAAAGTAAGTTACTACTTTTGAAGTAGTAAAATTTAAAAGAAAAATTAAACTAAATTTTATAGTGTAGTATAAAAAAACCAGCAAATGCTCGACAAGCGCCCCTACTTTTATATCAGGGTTAATAAATAAATCATATTGTGTGATATTTTGCACGCTACGTGTATTTATCAGTTTTATTTTTATAGCTTAAAACAACAAGGTCGAGTTATAAGCCTTAAATTTAGAATGGCCGTGGAGCACGAATATTTTGTATTTTAAGCTCAAAGAAGTATTTCGAACAAGACATAACGAATGGGCATGTAGGTTATTTTTGACTATATTTTACAAATATTCGTAAAATTTACATTCGTAAATTAAGCTTCATCAGTGCTTCTAGAAATTTAGTCTAGATTTATAACTTAGATATAACTTACAAAATCTTAGAATATAGTAACAATGTTCATTCTTACTACTACAAAAGAGCGTAGTTTTGATTCGCATAAAGAATATCTTGAAACAGGCAAACATAGCGACGCTGTCTTATTCAGATGGATTGACAGTATGTGAGTTAGCTTAGGAGGCAATAATTGTTCCACCGGGGATTAACGGTTGAGTGCGCAAGCGACCCCACATTAGTGATAAGGGTTACACTGATATTTGAGTGAGTAAGAAGTATGTCCTTCTGCACTAGACATGAGTATATGGGTTTTCTCACTAATAGCAAATAATAATATGCTCTCTACTCTTTCTTTCTTGTAACTGTGAAAATGAAATAAACGCGTTGAATAATTTACAATGTTTAAATAAACTTGTAAATAATCAAATTTCAAAGAAACATATCAACTTTTACGTTAACCGAACCAGTATTTTATTAGGCTGCCTAAAGTTATCGACATATTTAATAGAAATAATATGCTTAATATGAAATCGGCAACTTTCTTTAAATAACAATAATAATGTAAATAAATATGTAACTGAACCCTATTTTTTCTATCCACATAGATAGTATTCATACATCTTGAAATTGTCCCATTACTTTTAGTTATCACTTTTCGTCCAACTTGGGCTTTAAGGTGAATTCTTTTAAAAATGTATCCAGGGTATAGTTTTCATTATCTAAATATTTATGACTCGATGTTACCATTGATATTGTCCGTCTAAGCTAAATTGAAGTCAAAAATAATGAGCCACTCTGCCTTCGTGTGCAGGTTGTTTTCTGAGCACACTCATTAGCGTTCAAGCAATTTACTGCTGCTAGCTAAATCGTTTGCATAGGTGTCTTGTCGAAATTTTCCAAGAACATTCCAAATTAGATTTTTAATTAGGTTCTGTATTCACCAATCTATATAATCACTGTAATGTTCATTGAGTACTGGATTTTTTTAATATTTAGGGACATTAGATTAAAAGCGGGATTTGTAAAGTTAAGAAATGATAAGCTGCTGTGCATAAAATGTTATTGAATATTTAACGGAACAGACGTGCGAACGAAAGTTTTTATAAAATAAATATACTTAAAAAAGTGCAAAAGACACGTCAAACTATAATATTGACTTTGTTTTATTCAAAAAATATATTTTTAGTAGACAAAACTTAAGGTGAATTGAGTTAAAGTACTACTTCATAAATTTGATGGACTGAGGTTTTTCATTATTGAATCGTTCGATACTTCCTAATTTTCGATATTTCAATATAATTCTATGAATATTACATGCAGCCAGAGCTCAGGATAAATGATAGTCTTTCAATAAAGAACATTTTATATAAAAGGAATCTGAGCGTTAGGGTAAGTAAATATAAAGAAATCAACTTCAAAATATTACGCACGAAAGGGTATTTCTTCTTGAACCCTGTCGTATCGCATTCCATCCTTCGTACATGCTCAGTGAAGGGATTCATAACCGGAATTCCTTATGAAGGCTAGAAGACTTTGGACGGACGAGGTTCGTAATATTTCGTAAATTCCAAAAATAATCAAAATATTAAAGATATATTAAAACATATTTTTTTATAAGTCAATATATACAAATAATAAAATTCTTACTGTAATCTATAGTTCTGGAATCTATAGTTTTTAGAATTTCCGTCAGTCTGTCTGTAACCGCATTACGAGAAAACCACTTCATACACTTTGATGAAATTAAGCACGATCTTCACTGGTTATATTTTACTACGATATAATAATATGTCATGTCTAAGACATATGTATACTACTAGCGACTCACCCTCGCTTCGCTCGGGTTCGGATATAAAATTTTTACAAACTTTGAATGTCTTACTTATACATAATAACATGCTTGTACTGTCAACACTGCAAAAGAGTTATATTGACAGCAAAATCCACATTAACAAATTTAAAAAAAAAATGTGAGAAATAAAGAACCGCTCGACCGATTTTGTGCAAACTTCACATAAGCCATCTACTAAATAGTCCGAACAAAGCCTAAACATTTGGTTTGGATAGATGAGCCCGTTCTTGAGTTATAAAATTACAACGAAAAGTGGCATTGATTTTTATATATATAGATACAAACCGTTAAATGGTACGTAGTGAAGAACCCGAGCGGAGTGAGGGTAACTCGGTAGTCAATAGTTGACATGTTTACAACTTAATTAGTTAACACTTTACATAATAACTAGCTTTAATTTGAGACTAAATAATAATTAATTGAAGTTGCAAACAATATTGCCCAATTAGCTTGACAGGCCAAAATTAAAATTGATTGGCGCTGATGGTAATTAAGTTAAGATCTTACCACCCAGTTCAGTAAGAAATTAAAAAAAAAGAATATTTAAGAAAATAATGTTTACTTTGGACACTTACTTTACGGATAAAATTAATTCTCTTTATATTATATTTATCACTTATTATAATATTATCTACCTTTATGTTTAATACATTATAGCCAATAACCTTCCTCGATAAACGGACTATTCAACACAAAAAGAATTTTTCAATTCGGACCAAAAGTTCCTGAAATTAGCGCGTTCAACCAACGAAACAAACAAACAAACAAACTCTTCAGCTTTAAAATATTAGTATAGATTTATGTAAATTGTATATATAAGTATGTATGAATGTATGTATATAGATGTATATATAAGTATGTATGAATGTATGTATATAGATGTATATATAAGTATGTATGAATGTATGTATATAGTACGCTACAATTCACGTATATAGTTCGCTTACTATTTCACATAAAGACTCCTACACCCTAAGGTTGCATGGAAGAGCCGTTTACTGTACATTATCCATTTTTTATTTCTTTCTTTCTTTTGTATATTTTTACGGCGTATACATTTTTTTTTTACTTTGAGAAACACATTTTCGAATACTATCTATACTACCTATACTAGGTGACTATATAAGACCGGACGGAAAAGCCAATCCTACCTTTTCAATCCGAACTTCCCGCGTCTGAATGTGGCTCTCTTACGTTTCTTCTGACGTCATCTTTCACTATGAAACAAGTGACAATCATGTGAAAAACGATGCGTACATGAAAACAATGAGTCAGCATTTGAACCCACTTCACTCGGTTTCTCAAGCAAGCACGCTAACACTGTGCTATCAGTATTTTATTATACTTTTTATCAAAAATTAGCAATATTTAGGTGACAAATAGACAATTTTCACTTCGCTGGAAAGTAATACATAGATTTTCACCTGCGGTCTTCATTGTCCATTTGAACGTGAATTCTGACGCAAGTATTTTCAGAATAAAGGAACCTGCATGCAAGTGAATTACCACGTTGAATTACACAATGACATACTTGGCTCGTGCTGTTAAAGTTATTATGTAGTGCACTAATTAACAATGCTTTAGTAAATTGTTGAAGTTATTATATTTAAGTAGATAAATGATAAAACTAAAAGTGATTTGAGTTTAACTATGTTTTTATTACTTTGATAATAACTATTATTTCTATTTAAATTTTACAACTGTTGTACACGTAATCTGTTGTACAAGTCGTAACAGTAAAAGCAAGATTTTCGTGATTTTTAATACTATTTAAGTAATTGAGAGATTGGTCAGATATATAATAACTAGCTATTACCGCGGCTCTGCCCGCGTTCTAATCACTATTAAAATAGGGATTGGTGTTAAAAGGATGAAAATTTAGGGTTATAAGTATCTTTTGATAACCAAACCAACCAAACCATAAAAAAGTAAAAGATAAAAATTTGGTCTAAAAATAAAAAATAAGATCTGGAGAGGGCCACCCTCATCACCTAAGGGAATAAAAAATAGTCTAAGACCTAATCTTAGATCTACCAAATATATACGAAAAATTTCATAGAAATCAGTCAAGCCATTTCGGAGGAGTTCGATAAAAAACTCTGTTTAGTTTTCAAATCTTACTTGCGTTTTAATTTAAATTTTATTTCAACACAACCCATTTTCCAGATAGGGTTTCCTATCAGCAAAGTGAACTAGGTAAAAAATAAATATTCATATTTTAAACAGTAAAAATTTTATACTTTCATGTAAATTGCTTAACCTTTAGGTATCATGTAACATTTGAGAGGATTTTAAAAACATGGTTCCATTAAAAACGAACTCATTTAAAAACTTCATGCTTCCAGCCATGAAGGGTGTGCTTTACCGATCAATCAGTAAAAAGGTATTAAATTTTTATTGCTAAAGGACCTTTTGACAATATATCATAGAAAAAAGAAAGAAATATATTTTTAAATTATTTAAAAAAATATGTATTTTAAAAAACTATTACAGATTCTTTAATAATAATAGACATGTAACGTTATTCAAAACGGTCAGAAAGGAGAGCAAAGTCTACGATCGGTCAATATATATAACGTACCTGCAGTACTTTAGAAAGTTTCCGAGCTGGTCCAAAAGCATGTTTTTCAAATAAAACGAGCTTAGAAAATACTTCGTAGTATTTTCATTTTATTTGTTTTCGGTATATATATACGCGAGTGGCTTGGGCATTCACCAGGTAGGTTCTAAATTTTGTGGAACAACAAAAATGAAAAATTCAAGTTTAGTTATGGCTTTCATGTTATAAATCTTAAAATTTAACCTAGTTTGAATTTCGGAGGATAATATTTTCATAAAGAGTAAATTTTTAGCATTTTTATGAGAATAACTTATGTTTATCTATATTAAAGAATTATGCGCAAATGATAATAGAATCAGCCATTATTAGGTAGTTTGATTTCTAAACAATTTTATTAATTAAATACTCGTTTATTAATATTAATTCATATTTTAAATATATTAAAATTATTTATATATAATTTTCACTATGATTACATTGCTTATATTGCATAATAAAATTTTATAATGATCAGTACAAAACAATTCACGACATATTTTGTTCGCCGCCGAAGTATTTTAAAATGAAGTTTCACGTCCAGAATTTTGTAATTACTCATTGTGATTAAAAAAATTCGCTCGAGTCCGGCCGACACCCGACATGAAAATCCCATTTCATTATGCAATACACTGATATAACCATTAAATACATTTTCTTACGACATTAACACGGCACCATCTACTAATAGTTCCATGGTAAACTACGAGGCTTGAGTTATAGATACCAGATTGTTGATATACTACACAGAGAAACATATATGACTTTAAATAAATAATTATTATACATATAAACACCTAATGACTAGAGTACAAATATTCATGCTCATCACACAAATAAATGCTCCCAGCGGGATTAGAACCTGCAACTGCTGACACAGAAGTAGAGCCAAAAATATGCCCATTGTATTAATTCATATAGAAAAATTACATATATATACAGATATACATTTCTTTTTTATAATAATTTTTATATATTTATACATGTAATATATGTGATAACTCGAAATTTATATTAAAAACAAACTTTGAATTCAAAATTGTCAAGTTAGGGAAAGAAAAGTGTAGCCGAGCAATAAAGCAATCCTGTGATGATCTCAATAGTCTACGAGTATTTATTTCTGAAGAAATTTAATATAAATTCTTTTTCAATCTACCTTTGAATTACAGTCAGAACATAATATACAATAAACAAACACAATAATATGATTAAATATTTACTTTGTTCTTTAGAGGCAGTAATTTGTAAGTTAATTTAATCACTACAATATAGTATAAAATAAAGTTGCGTCCCTATGTATGCTTAGATCTTTAAAACTACGCAACGGATTTTGATGCTTTTTTTTTAATAGATAGAGCGATTCAAGAGGAAGATTTATAAGTATAATACACTAGAGTAACACGCGGCTTCGCTCGCGCTAGGCCTAGGGACGAACCCAAACGAAACGAGGGTGAGTCGCTAGTTGACCTATATATTTTACATTACAAAATTTTTGGACGTAAACTATAAGTAATTTTGTAAGTAAAAATACAGTGTAAACGCATTTCTAAATAACTATTTATACTCGTATTTCAGCACCCGGTGCTAAATGCTTTTTCATAAATTCCAAATTCAAGGCATGCTTTTTTAATAGACGTCATAAATCTTGCAATAACTAACCATAAAATATAATGCTTATTAAGTTTAACAACGCAGTGGGTTAACTTGACCGATATGTAAGGAATGCAGAAAATGTTATTATTAGAGTTAAGGGACGTTATTTATAGTATATTTACCCTTGTTTTTATTTGAATGGTGCTTATAAAAGAGGTTTTTTCACAAGTAAGTACGTTTTAACTTACTTTAAGTACAAATTATTTATTTAACTACTTCACTTTCTTTATTAAACCGTGTTATTATTTAACTTGCAATGTATGTATGTAACTATGTTTATTAGGACGGAATCTTGCAACTAAATTTTGACATCTTCAACCGATTTAGCTGAAACTTTGTATACAGGTTTAGTTTTGATGACAATGCATGGTTTACTATGTGATGGCATTCTAAATCCAAATGACGGAATGCCCAAGATGGCGGACCATTTGTTTTATGTACCACGTCACTCTAAATCCAATATGGCGACTTCTCAAGATGGCGGAATAAGTTTTTTATGCTTTCCTAAAATAAGGGTATCAAATGAAAGGACTTTCTGAGAATGCTAATGCGAGTTAAAAAAAGTACTTTAAAACTTTTACTATCAACTTATAACGTTATTACACATTTTATATGATATGAAAGCTTGTTTTGTAACATTTTTATTTTAATTTTTGAAAAACAATAAATTTTTTAGCATTGAAATGTTCACAATGTTGGTTAGTTCTCCCTATCCTCTCTTTACCATTTTTTCCTCGCATGACTAAAAGCCGTTGATTTTCATTCGTGACCACTCTGACAGGTGTGTTTACGGAACGCGCTTCCAACATTTAAAGTTAGATTGAATACACAGGACGAAATACATTAATATTAGAAAATTATAGTTCGTATTTCAATGGAAATAGAATCTAATTTAAGTTGGTTTCACATAGATTTATAGTGCGTGTATGTGAATTTGTATACTTGATGTCATTTTATGTTATCTGTAAGGGCGATCTATTCGAAATTTAAAATTTAATTACATTTCTTATAAATAACAAAAAGGGGCTACATTAAAAATGACATTACTAATTTAGAGTATATATTCATTACATTACCAAAACTCAGTTTATTTTAAAATTAGTGTATTTCCACAATATTATAATATCTTAGAAAAAAGAAATAGGTTTTATTATAAAATTCTATTGAAAAACATATTTTATATTCATATTATAGCGACCAAGTTAAAGCTCTCTGTCTCTAACTTATACCAACTACAAATAAATATTACATACATATTTTTTAAGATAATTATGTGTTATATAACATGCTGTTATGAAAATTGTAAATTGCAATTGTAAAAAAAATATTATTTTTTTTGTTTAGTTTTATCTTTCGTCTTTTATGAGAGGATGTAAAAACTATTGCCAGCGAAACTTTAGTCATATGGACTGAATTTTGTAGTATGGTCTAGGCCAGAAAGTGATTCATAATATTCATTCAATATAATGTAGATAGACGGTTGCTGCGACTATAAATCGTGGTCGCGGAATTGTTAATAGATTAAATATTGTGGATATAACGATGATGGTGAAATAAACAGTATCGATTATGCCCTCTGTGATATCATAAATTACAATTTAGACGCGAAATTTTTTAATCGAGTGAATAGGTGTGTAAGGCCTATTGGAATTCATAATGCAACAGACCTACAGGCAACTACTCGTATTTAATAATTTCTTAGATTTGAAAGAAGATTTGACGTAAAAAAATTGTCATTTTGGTTTATTTTGTGGAATTATTTTGATTTTTGTTTCTCGACGTTTCGAATACTTTAAACAGCAATTATGGTCATAGGAGAGAATAAGGCTTCCGAGAACCAAAAATCAAAATTATAAAGCCTAAAAATCCGAAAGATTTTAAGTTTTATTTAAAAATCCTACTTTTCAACGATAACAGATATGAATAATTACGAGTATTTTATGTTAATCTATCATTTTACTGTATCTTTTGAATGATATACCTTTCCCTTTAAATAAATACCAAAAGGGTACGCCCATTTACATATTCACAAATTAATATTAATAAGTAAATTAGTTAGTTATCATAAATTCATGTTTGTTTTATCATTGTTTGAGATTTTGTATAATATAAAAATATAAAGCCAACGTGGTTCGTAAGATTTACAAGTATAACTTTAAGTGTCTTTTCAGTACTTCAGTTAATAATGACTCATTTTAGCCATGGCACATTAGTGTTCAGAACTTTTTTACGTACCTCTGCTGGGTATGAAATCCTCCCCTTATTACGATCAGGCTATATTTCACCATGCTAACTGGGTACGGGTTGGCAGACTCATGCAGGTTTTCTCATACGTGCAGGTTGTTGTTGTTTCACAATGTTTTTCTTCACTGCAAGACAAGTAGTAGCTAAGCTAATATAAGCTATGCGAGTCCCGGATTTGAAATCGCTTCATTCAGTTTTCCAAGCGAGCGTGTTACTATTGATCTACCACTGAATAATACTCTATATATGATGAAAACTTGGTGGTTGCAAAGGGCTAAAAGTGTCCTGCACTCGAGTTGGACTTTCTAATCTAATTTCAAAATAATATCAAAATTACAACCTTAAAAATGTATTTTAATCTCAATTTATTCATAAGGCGATAAGCTTTAGACACCTATTTACTCATTCATTCAATAACATGGCTAGACTCAGTGACTGTGGCGTCTGGGTTTCTGGCGACCGATAATATTATAATATCTACGACAAATTGATAGCACACGTTTATGCATAAACATAACACTCTATTCATTTCTCTGTGATACTTCAGAGGTATGAAAATTTGACACCAAAAAATGTCTTTCTGCAATCAATCAATGCAATAGTCAAGCATCTCCAGCTCAGACTTAACATTTCTAGCCAGAAAAACTCAAAAAACACCTAAAATTAGGCTGACCCGAGACTCGAACTTAGGAACTTCAGATCTACAATCGTAGATCTTAGCCACTAGCTACCGAGGCTACTATCAATCATTTATAGCACTACACATAGTTGAAAACTCGTATCAAAGGTCACTTTGCATTGCAAAATTGATTGTTATATTTAACTTATACAGAACACTATAACAAAGTTAAATTGCAGTTAAACTATAACCACGTACAGTAAATGGGTTACGTATAAATTTCAATAGGTTATTACTATGGTTTCAGAATTAAACGCTAACTGTGTTTTATACTAAATTGAATATAAATTGAAATTGTTTTGCCACCACGTTAACTAGTACTTTAGTCTTATGTATAAACAAATGTTTTAACTCTTAAAACGCAAGTAAATATTACTTAACAATTTTACTAATTTTCCACATTGTTCTAGTGCTTTTGGGTTTGAGTCCTAGATAAATGGGTGTAAAAATATGGAGTAAATAGTATTTGTATCCCAGAGTTGGAAATAAGACTGTTACTTTTGTCCATTAAATTGGCGGACCTGTCACCGTCCCAATCGATTATCATTTCACTAGCCTTTAATATTAGCGAAAGAAGTTCACTTGTAACTTCGTAATTTTGCACCTGCTGCGACATGATGGCTGAAATCAATCCTTATCTATCATTCAAATTAAAAAATGACAATTAAAAGATAAAATTACAACAAAAAGGCATACCAATTGTGTACACCTACACTCCCTAAAACACTCTCATACTTCCGACATGGCCATTTTTTGACAGGACCGGATCAAGGAGGTCTAAAGACTCCCGCAAGTTGACTACGACTATGACTTTAATTTTAATTCAAAAGCTTCCAGAGATTTAAACATATTTCAGAAGAAGGCTAGCGAAGATTAAATTATATTTTAAATATTGTAACAATTATAAAATAAAAATATACTACTCTTTAGTTTTTAGCTAGTTTGAAAAAAACTTGAAGGATTTTTTGACAGAATTTTTCCTTTGACAGCTTTGTAGGTACTTAATATTTAAAACTTATTATTTGAAAATGCTACAAGTATAAAATAAATAAACCGGATTGCTGATATATTAATCAAGTAATGGAATTAAATAATTTCTGAAATATATTTTTTCTTGGTAAGAAATACCTACATTCATTTTGCAAAAATATTAAAAATAAATATTGTTATAAAATAAAATAGATTTTTTATGAATTTATTCGTACTTAGACATTTTGTATACATATATCTTCGTAGAAGCTATAGACAATAGGTAGGTACTTACACTACAATATTTTAGCTACCAATAACCAAGACATTCTTTCTTGACTTTGTTTAAAATAATGTAATGGAAATACAGGAAAGATGTAATGATGATTGATTATACTAATATTATATTTATATTTTTGCGTAAAAAAGATATCAGTTACGTTTCGCATTTTCGTTTCTCATGCTATCCATTGACAAAAATTCAAATAGCGCAAAAATTACAAGAGCATAAGAATAGATAAACCAAGGCTCGAAAGCCAGACTCAATTGTATCTAAATACAGATTTGATAAAGCCTTTTTCGAGTGATACACGAAATAAATATACAATAGTACAAAAACGATTTTATCATTCAATCTTATAAATATAAAATCGTAATATATAAATAAGATTATTAAATCTGCTTATAAAAGTGATATAGCTACCTAAATTTTGTTTTTATAACATTGTTACAAGATATCCTTCTTTACCTTTATTACACCGTAAAGCTTTATCTGCTTAACTACTCTAGTTGCGATCACACCGTCACTTTGTTGCAGTTTTAATTAAAATGTATGATTTTACTAAACATTCGTACTGTAATTTGCTATGCATATACATGATGTGCTCGCAAAATACTTCAATTACGTCTAAGTATGATATACAAAATTAAATATTATTTGTCTTTAATGTTAAAATTTGTACATTCTCGTAGTAAATTATGATAAAAAATATTTTTTCAGTATATAAAGGGTATTTCCTCTAAATTAAAAAAACTTACTCACTCACTCATCAAGAAATATCGTAAATCGCTTGATTGTGAAAGGCAGGTAGTTTATAGTAAATAGACTTCCGCTAAGAACGGATTTTGCGACAGGGCCAGATTAAGGAGGTCTAAGGGTTCTCGAAAGTTTGTATGAAAGTCCTTCATATTTTGCTAAAAACTTAAAAGGCAGGTGGCACGCAAGGACGACCCGAGCGAAGCAAGGATCATGAAATATTAATAATGCAACTTAAACCATATAAGTAATAAAAAGCTATCAAATATAAAGTATAACTACTGATAATCTAATTACTAATTAAAAACTAACTTTTTTTGATTTTTCAATATCAGCACATAAATTTACTTCTGTACATTTATACATTTTAATACCCTAGTTTAGAAATCCAAAATTTTGTTTTATATTAATTGATACACAGGTATTCGTTTTAAGCAAAGTTTGAAACCCAATGCTCTATTTTTATCATAATATTAAAACCGATATAGAACTACTAGTGTAGTAAATATTTTCTTTATGAAAGATATACGTATCGGATTATACATGATTCATATATTTATTATTTATAAACCACAAATTCGGGTCAGATTACAAATTTGCATAGTCAAAGGACTTATGAATGCAAGCCTTACCTACCCTCTGAGATTGAGTTGTTCCCGACCTATTCAGAAGGTGAATTTCTCAAAATCCCAGCTATATAAGGGCTTATTAATTCTCAGAAATACCAATCCTCCGTACTTTGATGCCTTGAGGTAACAAAGGATCATCTATTATTTTGAAGGACCTCTCGTTTTTGGGGCATGAATAATTTTGATAAGAGATAATTTCGGTAACTTTGTGTAATCGTGGGGATTACTTTAAGTTTTTTTTTAGAATAAGTTGATTAGTTGCTACTATCTGTCTCTATTTTATTTTGACATGACACCTTATTTATCTATAGTTATTTACGAATAGTTGTAGTTTTCATAGATAATTAGCAAAGAATCCTTCCAGTTTCATAATGTACCTAGTTACTTCGGGTAAACTATTTTTACATTTATACAAAACTAATTAATTCAAAAAATACATTTTGTAGAGGGCCGAATTGTAAATCTAAACTATTCTCGAATGCACTCGAATACACACAAAACATTTCATTAAAATCTGTCGCACAGAAGTGTTTTATATATAAAGATAAGATACCTGTCTATCTCTTATCCCTAAATTAATAATCTAAGTTTAAGAACACTTTAATCCCTTGTGATGTTCAAAAATGACGAAACAATAAGTAATTTGGAAGCAATAATTTTGAAGAATTAAAACGGAAATTAAAATTGAATCATGTTCCGCTTTATAATATGAGTAGTTACGGCATATAAGAATAGCTTATTATAATACAAGTTGTTAATTTACATACACACTTCTTATGAGAAGCGTTCGTTGGTCTTCTAGGAAAATCACTCCTAATAATTTCTTTATTGACTCATTATAATACCTAAATTTAAAATATGAATAAATATTTCTCAGGTTAAATATAAACTAACTAAAAATAAATATTTCTTTATATTAAACCAATAACAAGAAGTATCGAAAACTTCGTCCGTTCTTCGAAAGTTCTTTTCTATTTTAGGTCAATAAGTAATTAATATTCAAAACTTTGATCATTACTTAAAATTAAAAGCATAAGTAATTAAAAGTGTTTTTCAATATCAATTACACTCACAATACTTTCAAAATGTTTTAAGAATATTCAACTTTTCTCTCAATAAGTTGCCTTGGTTTTATGAGATTATATAAAAGCTTCTCTATATTATAAATTAGATTTACTAACAAACTGAGGTTCAAAAAAAATCTTACCTTAGAAAATCTTGTATTCA
The DNA here is from genome assembly GCA_905231865.2 of Boloria selene. Lineage (NCBI taxonomy): Eukaryota > Metazoa > Arthropoda > Insecta > Lepidoptera > Nymphalidae > Boloria > Boloria selene. Next base: position 4,513,404 of record HG993145.1, read on the forward strand.
GCCCTTTTTACCATCATAATTTTGGGCACGGGGCTTTAATACGAGGAGTATCAGGCCATAGTCCACAATACTGGTTTAGTGTAGGTTGTCGGACTCCACATGTCTTTCAAAAACGCACTAGGTTCTCTCAGACATGCAAGTTTCTCCACTATATTTTCCTTCACCTTAAGATAAGTGGCAATAATGTTGGAAATGATTCGCACATAAAAATATTTTAAGATTTTATAAGATTTGAACCCGAATCTCCCGGTTATCTAAGCGTGCGCGCTATCACTGCATGAAGAAAGAAAAACTAAGAAGACCTTACGAAAGTACTAATTTACTACGTATTTTAAAACTCTACGTTTCTATAATGTCCATATAGTTAATTCATAAACTTAGAAAATATAATTGACAACGTTAGTAACCAAAGCTTTTTTACCAATCAATGAGTATGTAAAATACCATAGATATATTGTGCCTTTGCGAGTTTTTGCTTAATTGTAATTATAAAATATCTAAACAGTTTCATTCATATATTGTGTTTAAGGTTTTGATGAAATACAAAATTAATTTTAATAATGGTAGTATAAGGCTTACATGTTTGGCTGCCAATTTGGAGGTCCTAGGGTCGTGAAACATACGGCGAAGTATATTTTTAAAGGTAGTATTTCTTTCAAAGAAATTCTTAACATAACTATAGATTACATAATGCTATAGCAGAACATGATACTATAGTAGATGGTCTGGGAGTTTGCGCTCTTAACGTCCAACTAAATATATCCAACGTCCAAAGAAATAGATTATCGTAGTCATAAAGAAAGATTTAAAAAATGAAATAACAGTTATTATAAAAATGTGTCCACTAACATTTTTAAATATAATTAACAGCATTTATAATACATAAATAACGTGACTTAAATGTAAAAACGTCTTAAAAGTATTTGAAAATTTTAAAATATCTAAAAGAAATTACTGATAGTTTCAAAAATGTTCAGTTAAAGCTGTTTCAGTAAGACCTCCTGCCTCGTCTGATATGGATTTTCACGAAACGTCTAAACCAGTGAAGCGTGCAGCTTCTATACAAAAGACTAGCAAAGTGTGTACTTCGCTGAAAAAATCTACTTTTAAATTTTGTTCTTGGTAAGGAATAAATGTAATCAATAGTTATCATCTCATACTTCATGATAAGAAAAATAACGTTAAATATATAATTAATGGTATATATGAACTATATAATATAGTTGATATAAGTAATTTCTACAAACACTAGAACCGTCAATTTCACATATTATTCACTCTGTGAAGAATCTATCGAACTAACAAAAAGTATTAAGAAATATACCTACGTCCTAAAATTCTAATACTTTTATGATCATAATAATAGAATTATAAGTACGTTCTTTGAAGAACAATAACTTTGATAGTAGACATTTTAACTTCCTATCTCTCAGTCAAACAGAATGTGAAATATGCATGAACTAAGTAAATGCATTCCGTTTATTTCAAATATACGAAAAAAAATGTGAGTTACAAAATCTGAGAAATCGTAATTCTATTTTTTATTAAGTTACTAGCGACTCGCCCTCGCTTCGCTCGGGCTCATCCCTAGATATAGCACAGGCAAAGCCGCGGGCTCCGCTAGTTATGCATAAAAACCTTCCTCTTGAATAACTCTATCTATTAAAAAAAACGCATCAAAATCCGTTGCGTAGTTTTAAAGATAAAAGCGTACATATGGATATAGGGACAGAAAAAGCGACTTTATTTTATACTATGTAGTGATCTAAAAACGTGATATTGTTGAAGAAATATATGAAATGTTCTAAAATACTTATAACATTAAAAATCCTTTCTAATAATGTTGTGTTTTGAAACATTTTTTTGGGGATAAGAATATATTCTCCCTGTCTGTTTTTTTATATTAAACAAAGTTCTAACCAAAACACTAACCAGTTAATTTATTCTTCAGCATCCATGTATTGAATATAATATGGTATAAGATTTTATTACCCTATTTTAAAGTTTTTATTCCAAGTTAATATAAAAGCGTCGCGGGACTTTCCCGCACGACAGTTTTATCGATTACAATTATTATGAAATCGTAATACGTAAAAAATTGACGTATTAAATAACTACGAGCAGCTACACTTTAACAGTTAGACTAGATTACTCAGGCATGAAATATTTTCCCACATTAAAATTTATCCTAAATGTTAACTATCATCTTACCAATTTCATTCATCAAAATTAGTCCAGTGGGTTTCCCGTGAAGCGTTCTCAAACAGACAATCAGGCAGAAAAAAGCTAATAAAACTAGCAACAACTATTTAATTCTCTGAGAAATCTTAAAAGCATGTCAAAAATTGTACTTCATAATAAAAACAAAACAGTACCAAATACGCATTGTTTAATGAAAACGAATGGATATTTAATAATAAATCGATAGATCCAATTATTCATCGCTATTCATTTTAACAAAGAGCCATGAACCGCAATATGTTTTGTAAGTATTAAATGTAAGTTAATTTTCTTGACAGCGAAAGTAATAAATCTTACACGTTAAAAGTAATTTATAACACGTATTACGGTATTATAAATAACTCTTCTATTTCTATAATTAAATAAAAATAGAAAATATAAATAAAGGCTACAATTTCTATTTAATCATAATAGCAACTAATATAAATATAGTTGTTAACCAACAATAAAAAGAAGGAGGTTCTTTGTACATTTGTTTTTTTATATATCAAAAATATTAAATATTGTCGTCATAGACGTGTCGTTCTTCTAGTATTTTCTACATACTTTTTCTCAATACAACCATTTCATTAAAAATGTTAGAATCGGTACAAAGTATTGGAAAATATCAATGTTAGTCATTGTGATAATAATATACTATGTTAGACCTCTAGATGTAAAAAATAGGTCAGTAGATTAGTATAATGATAGTAGGTACAGGAAAATTATAATATTATGCCATTTTGTATACTAAGCTAAAAAATATTAAAACACAAACATATTCTGCGCTTGTTTTAGTTGATTTTATTGCTATGTTCTTAAGAATGCTAAAATTGGGTTAATTAAGTAAAATAAGCATTCACTTTAGGTCATATTTCTTTATAAGCAATGGTGTTACGTAACATTCACTTTGAATATTATTATACTTTAGCTTATACATAGTAAGAAATTAAAAAAAAGTTTAATACATTTACCTTTGTTTGACGTGAAAAGCATGAAATAAATATGTTGAACATTATTACAGACAGCGCCATGAGCTACGAGGCTTGTGTAGTTGTGTTGTGCTCAGAAAATTAATGCCCCCATCGTGACTCGAACCCGCGACCGCTGGAATGGCATACGAACTGTATCGTCAAATATAACATTAAGTTTATACTTTTCTTTCCATCCGTTTTTATTCAACTTCTATTACATTCGATATATCGTAACGTTTCTAATTAATCATAGTCGTTAGAAAGCGTGCGTTATTTTGTTATTTATCCCATGGTCGCTCGTTATTGCCACCTTCATTAATCTCCTGGATTCTTGAAGGAAATCCTACAAAAAACATTGTTACCCTTAATGATAAATGTACGGTTGTATTCTAGCTCTTTCTTTTACTCATCCGGTCCTTTCTTTTTACTTTGAAATGGATGTGATGTATCAACTGTCGTATATAATATTATTTACATTCTTGGAATTTATTTATCACTACATATTAGAAAACAAAGTCCTCCGCCGCGTCCATCTGTCTATTCGCGATAAACTCAAAAATAACACTTCCAATTTTCATACCGTTTTCACCAATGAATAGAGTGATTTTCAAGGAAGATTTTAGTATATAAGTTGTCAAGTGCTTGTTTAGATTTACCAGTGGAACTTTTTTGAAGTCGGTTAAAAAGTAGCCTAAGTTACGCCTTATAACATAAGCTATCTACGAGTGAAAATCCCGTCAAAATCAGCCGAGCCGTTTCAGAGATTACCCATAACAAACAGACAAAAAAAAATAAAAAATGTTTTTTTGATGCTAGTATTGTATATGTTTTCATATGCATTTAGTGAAAAGCTGTTAATATGAAATTAAAAACAGACACTTCCATTTTATTTATATGTATCGATGTATAGACGAATCTACTCGTATGCGCTATGATATCTCATGAGCGGACAGGGTATTTAAATTTAAATTATGTTAAATTATTCAGGTTTATCGTCAATGTAAATCCTTTGAAGTTCGCAACAGTAAATCGATATCGAGAAACGGTACTAATTAGTTAAACTTTTATTCCAAACGAAAGCACCAGTTCTAAAGATTAAAATTTTTTCTTAGTGCAAATTACGGAGGTATCTACAAAGTTTTTAATATAAGCGTACAAAATTTATAAAACGGATCATTAAATTTTTCTCTTTCTGGAAGTTACCTTTGACTCTTAAGCGATTATGCAATTTATTTGCTTAAAGTTTGGAAATATTTTGATAAAATGAATTTGGGGTAAAAAGTGTATTATCTAAAGAAATAACTAATCTTGTTCTTATCTTATTTCAGAGAATGACTTGAAGTTATTGAATATATTTATATGATTTAGACATTATATAGTATCAATTATACAATGAATATGTAAATGAACACCACCGTGTGTCTAATAATAATTAATCGATCACGCTTATTTTATGTCATTTTATTTAAATATAAGACCAGTCAGACACAGACAGACCAGTGGTAGCAAATCCGGGTCTCGCACCTCTGATATTTTCATGTGCGAATCATTTATATCATGATTACCACTTGTCTTACGGTGAAGGAAAACATCGTGAGGAAACCTGCATGTCTGAGAAAACCTAACAAGTTTTCGAAAGACATGTGAAGTCCGCCAACACGCACTAGGCCAGCGCGGTGGACTATGGCCTGATCCCCGTCGTACTGAGGGAGGCCTGTGCCCAGCAGTGGGACATTAAAAAGGGCTGATGATGATGATTTAAATATAAGACTTTCTCCAGGCAACTTTATTATAAAACAATATTAGTGTACAAAAATATTATGTAATAATCAAAATTATGTTTTAATCCGTTTCACAGATAGTCATAGGCGCAATGAAACAAACAAAAACAGGAAAATTTTATAAGAAACTACAAATTATCAGTAGTTTTTCATTATTTGAACGATTTTTATCTATACACACACATTGTAGATTTATTATTGAATTCTTTTGCTATATACCAGAGAAATGATAAAAAGTAGGTTACGCTCGCTTTTGAATTAAACAGTAGCTGTAATATACTTGCTTGCATAAGACGATCACCCTTTTAAGTTCTACTACTACTACTACTAGACTCTACTATCTCTATTTGCAGTCGCGAGTTCGAGTCCCGCTGGGGGCATTCATTTGTTTATCACGTATGTTTGTATTCCAGTCATGGGTGTTTATATTTATAATAATATGTATGTATTTAAAATCTATATGTATGTAGTATATCAACTATCTAATATTCGTAGCACAAGCCTCGTGGCTTACCACGGAACTAGATGGCGCTGTTGTATATTAATGTCCCAAAATATTTATATTTATGTATTTATTACTATAAAATACAGTATGAGTCACTTTCTATGTGAATCCTCTTACATTGTGGAAGTCGGACTAATTACTTTGACACCAACTTCGCTTTGTATTGGTACTCGATTCCTACTTATTTCTTTCTCACATTTACTAAACTACAGTGAGATAAATTATATGTTTTATTTCAACAATTGCTACAAACTATAATACATAAATGTTTTAAGTTAATCGAATGTAAAATATCTCATATAAGGCAAACCGAAATATTGATTTATGAAATGACGTCACATTATTTTAAAAACTTGCTGCGTTCTCTGAAGAATGCAGGTTTCTTGTAAGCGTTCTTTCACCACACGAAAAGTGATATAAACTGTAAATGATTCACATATGAAAATATAGAAGAATATTCACATTATGCGAACAAAGGGCACTATCGGACTATTGTAATTATGTAGTTTGAATTGCTCAGAAAACAATAATAGTATGTAATGGCATGTACAGCGAACTGTGATTCATTAAAAAGTACTAATCTGTAGCAGCTTCTCATTTGTAATGAATATTTTTGTATACTGAATAAAACATGGCTCATTCATATATATATATAGTAATCAGTAAGCCTACAACATTATACAATTTGTAATTTTTATGTTGCTAATGTTTAAATTTACTCATCCGAATTCAAAAAATAGTAAATTAATATTTAAAACATACGTTTAAGTTTGAAATATACTTCTGTTATGATTTCGTTATTCCGTTATGAAATAAGTGACTGTTTTGTAGAAAGCAAATTAATATTGTAAGTGGACAAAAGATGAAGGAATAATGCAATATGTTCAAAACATTATCTAGACTATAGTTCAAGAACAGCTGTTCAAGTAATACAATAATAAGTACACTTATTGTTTTATGTGATAATAAAACATTAAGTAAGATAAATTAAATATTCCACGATTGTCACAAACGTGAAAGTAATTTATAAACAAAACAAGAGATTTTATAAGTGAACCAGATGGGCGAAAAGTTTAAATCCCATGTTGATGGCGCGATAATGGACGTATTATAACATTCTTTAGAAAATCTCTCCTTTGATACAAATTCTGAAAATATTTTCGGCGCTTTCGAGTTGTTTTATTACAGACGTAAATTTTGCTAAAGAATTTTGTTTTAACTACACTTTCATTTAATTTATTCTTCGAAAGTTTTTATAGAAACGGTATCTGTGTCTGCATTTTTACGTTTATTAATAGTATCATTATTTAAGCAATCAAATTAGCTTTATTGGTTTTTTCTCAAATATGTATCTACCAGTAGGTATATAGTATAAAGCACATATAAGATAGTAGACAAGATCAAATATGACGTGCATTTAAAATGTTTGTAAATATATTTCAGTAATAGAAAATGGTAGCCCAGTGTTAACGCGCTCGCTTGAGCATCCGAGTGATACAGGTTTGAATCGGGGTCTCGCACCTCTGATATTTTAATCGAATCTTTGATCCCCTTTGTATATAATAAGTATTTATTTTTGTTTTTTTAACAGAACTATACATATTGAATTTACCTTAATACTTTAGTTAAGCAGCTACTATACTATTTACGTTTTTAATACAACTATTTTTAACTATATAATAATAATATATTTTGTTGGATATAAATAATAACTCACGCTGTATTTATAAGTCGTTACTATTTTAGTTTAAAACTTTCATCTCTCATGTCTGAATCGCAAACGACGTGTATCCAGAAGTTTGGTACTAACTTTACATTATAGTCAGCTTATGAATTGAAAGTTCACATGAATAATACATCTCTTCATGTAAGTCCTGTTTTTGGATACTAACGTAGTGTATACGGATTTAAGTTGCTATAATATCTATATTATATTATATAAGAGGTTTTGTCCTGAATGATTGACGGATCAACGCACAGCCTAAACCACTAATCGTAGAGATCTGAAACTATTAGGATGTGTTCTTTGTATAACGTAGGCATCCGATAAGAAAGGATTTTCTGAAATACTACCCCTAAGGGGGTTAATAATGGGGACAAATTTAATCCAATGTACTTAAAATTTTCCATATTCATTCTTTAACAGAATTGTTGGGACTCGCGGGTTCCGCTAGTGTAACAATAAATTAGTAAGTTTTTACTGTCAATAATTTTACTTATAGCCCAGTCATATTAGGTAAAAAAAGGGGTCAACCTCGGAATGAAAGATAATAAGCTGCAAATTGGTATGAACCTTTGTTTTGTCATTCTAAATGTTGTCTCAAAAGTCACAATCGTTATCGTGTCCGCGTCTCAAGATATTCAAGGTCAAAGGTCACAAAAATCGGTTTTTCGCGAATATCTGGCTTCCTATCGGTTAAATGAGATTTGCATTTATTATAAAAGTTGTAGGCTATAAAATTCCCTACAACTTTTGTTTAAACTTTTTTTTCATACGACCAACCGTTTTGAAGGTAGAGCGCGAAGTGCACATCGTACAGTCATATAGCGTGAGTTATGGTTATCAGTACGTTATAAAGTCAATTATTTACTTGGAAATTATAATTATTAAACAATGCCTATTATTTATGTACTAACTATTAATTATTTATATTTAATTAAAGTAAGTAACTTGATTATATATATATAATTATTCATATTTAACTATTTAAGTATAAAATATTATTAATTCTGGATTATATATTTTAGTTTTATTTTAAGTTAACACGACATTATATATCTTTTCTTTAAAACGCGTAAATTTCTCAATACTTATATACCTGGAAATACTTGTCCCTACCCTATGCCCTATTACCTCCAGCACCAGCCGAACTACTAAACGTAATATTTTGCAATTGCAAAAATGGTTGTGGTTCCCGCTGTGGATGCAGAAAATCAGGGCTACAATGTTCTTTAGCTTGCGGCCAGTGCAACGGACAAGCTTGCCTCAACGCTTCACTGTATCCAAGTAATCCCGATGAAGAAAATACATATGATCCCGATATTCTGGAAGGTTTGGAGATGAACATGACAGATAATGAGGATGATGACAATGAATCGAACATTTTTGAGCGACAAGAAGAAGAAGACGACGAAGAAGAAGAAGATAATTAGCTTCCATTTCCAATTTCATTACAATTAAAATCAACAAAGATACTTTTGATATTTGAACTCACATTTTGATAAATGTATATTATGCCGTATTTAATAATAAATAAAAATATGTGTAAAATATATACTCTTACTATCATTTTAACTTAAAATAAAACTAAAATATATAATCCAGAATTAATAATATTTTATACTTAAATAGTTAAATATGAATAATTATATATAAATAATCAAGTTACTTACTTTAATTAAATATAAATAATTAATAGTTAGTACATAAATAATAGGCATTGTTTAATAATTATAATTTCCAAGTAAATAATTGACTTTATAACGTACTGATAACCATAACTCACGATTGACCTTGCATTAGGCCGTATATGACTGTACGATGTGCACTTCGCGCTCTACCTTCAAAACGGTTGGTCGTATGAAAAAAAAGTTTAAACAAAAGTGGTAGGGAATTTTATAGCCTACAACTTTTATAATAAATGCAAATCTCATTTAACCGATAGGAAGCCAGATATTCGCGAAAAACCGATTTTTGTGACCTTTGACCTTGAATATCTTGAGACGCGGACACGATAACGATTGTGACTTTTGAGACAACATTTAGAATGACAAAACAAAGGTTCATACCAATTTGCAGCTTATTATCTTTCATTCCGAGGTGAAAGCCCTAATATGACTGGGCTATAACAAATAGAGCAGGCAATAATAGCAGGCTAAAAGAAGAAAAGTCCGTCTGGAAACAGCTCCTAGAATCTCAAATCATGCATAGGATATTTTTACTACACATACTATTTTTAATGTCAAATGTGCAATAATAATATTATAAAGTAACGAAATAAACTATAAAACAACCTAATAAGCAATTTTATTCGTTTTACTTTTATTTAGTATAAAATAAAATAAGGGAGGTAGGAAAGTAAGTTTCATCAAGCTACCAAGAAGAAAAAGCAGCTATATGTCATATACTCGTACATATGAGACTCTGAGTACAAAATTCTTTGTACCATGCATGTTCAAGACGAGTTTACTTACAATAAAAAAAATACATATTTTGGGCAATACAAAAAAAATATTAAAAACGAGAAACTCAAAAAAGGAAATTACAAGTAAACTTAACTATATGTACAAAGCAAATATACACTTAATTATTACTGTACAAGTCGTGTCCGCGCGGAATAGTGGCAAGAATGCTGGCCGCATTCCCCCGCTGAATGGCAATGCCGATTCTTTGGGCGAAAAATGAGCCAGCTCTCCTGTCACCAGTAGAGGTGATAAGACGAGGTGTTATGTCTTTTAAAAAATGCTTAGCACTTTGACTCCATGGCCCAAGGGTGTCAACCCATGTAGCGTCCCACAATAACGCCCGTCCCCTTTCCCAGGGAACCAGCGACAGACCATCAGGTCTCTTGCCATCATTTCGACATATTCCAGAAGGCTCAATGAGAGCAGGAATGTCAATGGTGGCAAGAGCCCTTTTGATAGTATCATTTAGGGAACCATGACGAAAAAGTCTACCTGAACTTCTACGGCAAGAGAGTCCATGGAGTCCATTACAGTCGACCTCCTTTCCACACGGGCACCTGTGCTGTGTGCACAGCGGTGTTCCCAGCCGGAGACCTAGAGCGATACGAAAACTATCGTTATCCAAAAGTGTACCGAGATTGGTTGAGGGTAGGGCGTGAAGCCAGTGCCCCGAACCTTTGGACGTTGACGCTAAAAGTCTTGCACGGTGAACGTCACTTGTAAGATTTTGAGCCAAATTTTGGAATGTAGAATGAACCAATGGTGCATCCCAAAGTTTTTGAATGGAAACTTCCTTTGGGATGTCAACACTGGGACATTTCGACTTCCAGTGTTCTACAGCATCTACAGCACAAGCAATGTTTTGGTTCGAATTTAAAATTTGAGAACAGAGTTCTCGAACACTGTGCTCAGAAGCGAGAAAAGCTGGAAGGGCTATACTTGAAATTTGCCTCACGCCGATGCCACCGTTTCTAATTGGAAGGGATGCTTGGGTTCAAGAAAATTCATCAAAAGATAAATTTAGAATTTTTTCTAAACATTGTTTTAAGGTGACATCCATTGTGTCGGTTAGGCCAGGAAATTTCCAAATTGGGCTTGAACGAAGAATATATGTTAATTTTGGAACGAAAAGGCAATATTTAAGGATAGTAAAGGCAATGTGAGAGTTAAGGTTCCCCAATTTGTGAGAATTGGCTCTAAAAGTTTTAATTTTTTCCTCTAATACCAATGGAATACTTTCGTCAAGTAATGGAGCACCAAGGAGGCAAAGGGAATTCTTATCGACTATTTTAATGTTAGGGGCAATTTTTTGGAAATTAACTTTTGCAAAAGAAACATTTTCTATGGAAATGTTATCAGTAAAAAAAATTTCACATTTGGATAAATTTAGTTCCAAACCAATTTCTTTAAAATTTTCTTTCAAAAGAAGAAAATCTTTAAGGACATCATTCGCTTTGCCGCCTAAAGTTCCATCATCTAGGTACCAAATGTTTAATTTAGACTGCAGATTTAAAATGTATTTATGGATACCTAGACTAAAGAGAGCAGGACCTAGAGGGTCCCCCTGCTGAACGCCAACATTCGAAAAAATAGTTTTATCGCCAAATAATAATTTAGAAGGTGTATTGTAACATTGCCAAATGTATGGGTAAATTTCAGGCAAGTTCGAATAAGCCTCATTCAGCAGAGCTGCTCGATCTAAAGAATTAAAAGCATTCTTCACGTCAACTTTAAGCAGTACCTCCACGTCACCCTTTGCGAGAAAGGTACGAGTGGCATGTACTGCTGCTTCGCAACCTCCTTTGCTACCGAACCCAAGTTGAATTGGTTGAAATTTGGCCTTTAAGTTGCGTACTATGCGCCTACATGCTAATTTAGAAACCAAACGGCGAAAAGAAGACCCAACAGCTATAGGACGGATTCCTCCGTCCTTTTTATTGAAGGCACATAGTCTTGCACCATAAAGATATTGAGTGAATGATGGAATTACCTTTCCAGATAACATAAAATTACATAAATTGGTAATGTCACCCAAGAGTACCCTGCCGGCGTCACCCGCTGACGTACTCACAAGATCTTTAAGATGTTGTGGTGTAATTCCGTCAATGCCACCAGCAGAGCCACTTGTAAATGACATAATAGCTGCAGAGGTATCTTCATCTTTAATCTGTAAAGATTGGGAAAAATCAGGAAGAGGGATCGGAAGCAAAGGATTCAAAATAGGTGAAGGATGCTTATCATGCAAGACTTGTAGCGTATCATTATCAAAGGGAGCAAGAGTATCGCTAGAAAAGAGTATGCGAGCTGCATTTTTAAGATCTCCATCCATGGCCTTATTTTCAACAATTTTTTTAAGATCGAAATTTCGGGGTCGAACATTGTAATTTTGAGTTTGAATTTCGCTTAAAACAGACGAACTGTTTTGTTTTAATTTGGAACATAAAGAGCCTATGTCCTTATGTTAAATAGCTCTTACAACAATTATAGACATAAGTATAAAATACATATTAAGTATAAATAGTTACGTTTAAAATATAAGAAAGCACATTGTTCTTAAAGAACTCAAATACAAATCAAAATAGTAACAAATTATTATAATAATAAAAAGATCTCTGACCAACATAAGTCAGAGGAGTCCGGTTTTATTTCTAATAAAAAAAAAAAAAAACATAAAGAGCCATTTTTATTTTTGTCCACATGTAAAAATGTGTATGCAAATAGAAATAAATTTTGCCAACTCGAAATAGAATTAAACGAAATGCATTTCTGAATTACGTTGGAGAGAGATCTAGCTAGCGAAATTCTTGCTCCTCTAGGAATTTTTTTCAAAAGAGGAATATTTTGATGACATTTTGAAATTAGAGTCTCGAAAGGGTCATTATGATTTTGAACAGACGAATCACTTACCAAAGAGTTCGAGGGGACTGACTGCATTGATGGAGGAAGGCCATGACTTCGTGAGACGTGAATTTTTAAACCTTTTGGACCTTTAAAAAGCCTTCCATTTGCACATTGCGGACATTCTAGTAAAACCGGCCGGGAAACATCGGACAGAACACTATTACTATTACATGACATAATACACTACACTATTATATTGTCCATAAACCGATGCGTAGCGGCCAGGGTGGCTCCGGAGGCTCCCGGCTACCAAGCGCCCGGCGCCCGGCGCCCAACACCTCGTTGACGCCACCTAAAACATACACAGGGATTAATTTAAACTGCAAATATTATCTCGGATAAGATGCATTATATGAACCAATTTGATGTCAATTTCGTTAAAAAATAATGCCGATAAATTATAATTTGGAATAAAATAATAGAGAGAAAATTTTTGACATAGACATCAAATTGACATTCACATTCATATCGTATAAAATATGTACCTACATGGAAACTAAACAAAACTAAAACCATAACATATTACATCAGTTCCTTGAATTTAGCATAAAATAACAAACATAGTGTATTTACGATATAACTAATACTATTGCAATTTTAAGCGACTACCTATTACAATTTACGGTTCAAAAGATACGGCCCTTAAAACGTAGGGCAGATGAACGGAACTAAAAACGGAAGTGACCTTTGGAACCGGAACCCTAAAAGTACATGAAGGTGTACCATAAATAGAAACCTGCTTTTATATGTATCTAAAATCTGGCCTGAAATATTTACTCTATATTTAGACTAGATGCTTTTTAAAGTGACTTTTGAGTAAGAAGCGATTTAATATTATTCAAGTTAAATGAAACTATCTTTACGGATTTTTTCGCGGATTTATTTTGATTTAAGCAATCATGGCTATGGGAGAAACTAAGGTATTTGACGCCTCAGGGGCTTATATACTTGTTACTGACACAATTTACAAAAAAAAAACAAAATGGCACCAAAAATCTTCTTTTTTTAATTATCGATTTTCAACTAATTTTTACTTATCAGATTTTTGCGGGTGATATCAAAGCTTTTGTACGTATTATAGATTGAATAATAAATAAAGAATATTTTTAGCTGTGTTAAAGAAGCCGTGAAAGGTTAGCAGAATTTATCAAAACTTTGGATTTTGGAGGCAAATTATTTGGGATCGGCAAAAAATAGAATTGTAAGAAAATTTTTAAAAAAATTGGAATTATAATCGGGTAGGCCTTGAGACCTGTGGCTGACAACATGCAGTTTTTTGACATGATCATGTCAAGATGTAATCAGGACACATAAAAGTACCAGAAAAAATTGTCTTAACTTGCAGACAAGGATAACTATTTTACTTTTACAATGTATTACATATTTTATATGTGGCATAATTTTTACATGGAACCCTAAAAATGAATGTTACGATAAGGGCATTTTATTATTAGCACTAGAGTATAAATTTAAAAAATGTGGCGCAAAAAGTAAGTCAAGAAAGAAAATCCATGTAAATCTATGAACCATAGTCACAAATAAGCTTCGAAACCCCTCTAAATCTTAGAAAACGCTCGCCAAAGCGACCTTCATAGATCCTATTCAAACAATAATAAACCAATATAACATTAAGTGTTATACCCAAAAAATAAAATGTTTTTTATTTAATATTTTCTTTATGTCAAAGATGATTTACTTAAATCACTTCTTTTACAAAGCTTCTCAGACTTACAGAATTTGAGCTTATTTTTTCTTTTCGAGAGCTTTTACGGTTTGTTATAATTTTCAAAAAAGAAATGTTAAGAAGATAAGTTAAATTGTTACGTTAATGAGTAACTTACATTTCAATAGCTGCCTACTGTATAGTGGGTTCAATTATTGTCCACTAGTGGAACCCGCGGCTTCGCTCGCGCTAAATCTAGGAACGATCCCGAGCGAAGTGAGGGTGAGTCGCTTGTTAAGATAAACATTTCCATCATACATTACATATGTATAACTCTAGCGGTTTTGGCAGCGCACGCCAGAATAGCTCGCAGATGGTAGATTTTTTACTACTTACTTGATACTTATCGTCATATTTTGGACAATTCACACAATATCTTTATAAATTGTAGCCTATGTGATATTCTGATGTATAAGCTATATTATTGTAAAGTTTCATTAAAATCCATTCAGTAGTTATTACGTGAAAGAGTAACAAACATCCATACATCCATACATCCATACATCCATACTTACAAACTTTCGCGTTTATAATATTAGTATAGATAGTATAGATAAATCATTTAGTTATTAATAAGTAATAAAATAATATGGTAGCCTCATACTAAAGTAAACATGGTTGACCTTAAAAATATTAGTATGTATAATTAATATGAATAATTTTATGTATAAAAAAATCATTTAACGATATTCCCTGTCCTGTCTGTCTTCTTACGATTAGTATCTTTATAAAAATAATCAAAATCCAAGGTATAAATTACATTAAAAAAAAATTAGTATCCTATTTTGAATAATGTGTATTTTTGCAAGTCTATAAGGAAAGTCTTCATACATAGTTGTTTATTATTCATGTCAATAAAATGGACAAATGCAATTAATTGGACCAAGCAGTGCAAAAACAAGTAAAAAGATAAGTTTATAAGAATAGTGATAAAATATAACCTTGATGCAATTATATTTATAAGATAAATTTTGCACTATTTAAACTATCAAACTTCATCCGTTTTCGAAGAACCACGGGACAAACATGAAAAAATTGAAATTAATTTGTGTAAGCTTTAAGCACGGATGTATTTATATTATAATGCATTCAAAGATATATGTGTGTAGTTAGTATCTACTATCTATACAACCTATCCGTATCCGTATCCGTATCCGTTCTATCAATCGGTATCCGTAATACAAGCTAAACTTACCATACAATTTTCCCAATATATTATATTTTTTTAATAAATAATAACCTAAAATAAAACCAGGCAAAGCCGTGTTAGATACTATACTACTATAGATAACGAAATAAGCTACTTAGAAAGTAAATTAGGGATGGCTGTTTAAATAATAATATATTTACTTTACCAATTTCCTTATGTAAATGGCAGGAGCGGTATCCTCAACAAAGACATTGAATTATAAAAGAGAAGTTACATTTTTTACGAAGAGTTTACGTCCACGTGACCCTTTGAAACGTTAACATTTGTCATCCCGCATATTGACCTCCTTAAATTTTTGATGGGCTTGAGGCATTACAAAGGCGAAATATTTTTTTGTACTTACAACCTTACAAATTATGTGTAATAAATATACCAAACAGACTTGTTCGATGTTAATAAATTATTTTTTAACAGGTTCGAGTCCCGAATCGAGCAGATTTTAGTTATTTTCTGTCAAGAAATTCTTAGACAATAATATGTTGGCAGTGTTTCAGCTTTGGTGCCTCGAAGAGTACGGATACTCAACGGTTTTGTTCATCTCGTCTCGTCATCTCTCCTTGGTAATGTCGAGAGGTTGTCCCACGGGAGAACTTGACTGCGTGTCAAAAGTAATCAATTTAAATTTTCTTTTATTTATTTTATTACTCAATAGCAAAAGAGAGAATTCAACTAGCTTTATCTATACGATGTATGTTTTCTATTTTGTATGTAACGAATATACTTAAAAACTACTGGATCGAATTCAAAAATTCTTTTGAAATTAGAAAGCTACATTATCACTGACTAACATAGGCTATATTTATTACTAGTGGAACCCGCGGCTTCCCTCGCGCTAGAACTAGGAACGGACCCGAGTGTAATGGGGCTGAGTCGCTAGTCATATATAAACATATACGTATAGCGTTTTACAAGTTATAATATTTTATTTGTACTCAATATTTTATCCACTTACATCGCAACTGCTTATGGATGCAAATCACATATTTCCCTGAAGGTAAATACAAAATGTAATAGAAACTAGATTTTTCTTAAGGCGTAACTTAGCATCGGCAACTCAATTTATAAGGTAAGTTCTCTCCATACCGTGTTCTAAAGGGTATTTTATTTAGAATGCCAATTTACTAAGATACATGTTCCTGTATTGGGCCCGTCTAGGGATATTATAGAACGATTCTATTTTCCTATACATCCACGCTCGTATTGCAATTCTCCCTAAGGGCTTCCTACGTGCGGCCAATATTCAGAACGAATGATGTTGCGAATCTGTTTCGGCGGCAGTTTAACATTTTCGTCGAAAATTCGCTTTATAAGTTTAAAGTGAAATTTTGAATTGAGTTCATGAAATTCAATTGTGTGGTTACCACCTTCACTGTTTGAGTGGTATTGCCATATTTATTATCCAATCTAAGTTTCACTGTTTGTTTTTGAATGTGCAAACATTTGCCAACTCTAATGGGTTTAATGTGCCAAATATTGATTCATAACATTATTCCTTTGAATTTTGTTTGCTATTTCTTCATGAGTGCTGCGTGTGTAACTTTAAATTAATTTAGATTAACAACGCTTTCTTATAACTTGTTATTTGATTTTAATGATAAAAGGAACCACGTATCATATGTATTTAAGAAATTAAATTTGAGTTGCGCATTGTGAAGTAATGGATGTTAATGTTTATCAACTAAATATACAAGTATATATTGATTAAATATCTTTTACAAAAGAACATTATGTATATGATAGTAAATTCCAAACATAAATGCGTAATACGTAAATTCCATATTCGAACTAATTATATTTTTAAATTATTTTTTATTAGGAACGAGACAGTCTTAGTAGTATATTAATTTTCATACTGTAAATAAAATATATATTCAACTGCCAACTAATCATTAACGTGAACCAAATATCATGTTATAATCAAACAGTGATTAATACATAAACTCGTATCTACAGTAAATAAATGTGAATCTTCGGAACTGTTTGAACCAATTCTAGTTAATTAAAACCTAACTTCACGACATCAACTGGCAGAAACTTTTACAATTTCCTCTATACGTATTATATTTGTGCCTTTCTTTGTTGATTTTAAAAGTGAAGGGAGTCAAACGTTTCACGTCGGCCGATGAATTATTCAAGGTGGAAAGGAAACTGAGTATTTACATAAGCAAATTGAGTACGTAGCTCGCTACAAGGGCCAACTTACCGTCTGAAACGTCTTAGAAATATTCCTAAACTAAAAACAACATCCATTATCGTAATTTTATTTATTTTTAACTCTTTATTGTACACCAATAATACAACACAAAAAATAGACACAAAAACACAAAAAGTAAAGATGTACAGAAGGCTACGCTTTATATTACTTACTTTTGATTTTTTTATATTTTTAATAAATCATAATTTTTAACTGTTACCGACTACGTGTTTTTGTTGAGGTAGAAAATATAACAAGCGTATATAGACTGAGTGTATTCTTACTATTTTATACTTTCATTTTTCTACTTAAATCGTTACAAATATTTTCTGAAACTGCTCGACATTTATCAAATACCTACCTATATACTTTAGAAATCAACTCCTTTTCAGAAATACGAAGTTTTTATTTGTACAGTCAATATGAGGTGCATAAGCCTTTGGTGTACTTTATTTTAAGACTAGCAAACCCGGCCCACTTCACTGAGTGAAAGTTAAAATAAATTAAACGGTTTTTATGATCAAATAAAAGAAGCCTAAGTTACTTCTTATAACATTAGCTATCTGCGAGTGAAAGTCCCGTCAAAATAGATCAAACCGTTTCATAGAATATCCGGGACAAACAGAAGGTTTTGTCCCGGCTTTCATTTATATGTACTGACTCGCGACTTATCCTCACTTTACTCGAGTACTATAGGTACGTTTTAAATATAAATAGTTATTGCTAGTTGCGGACTTTTTTGTAGGCTTTTTTATGTCAAGCTGTGTGACATGTTACATCATGCTTAGCCCGCGTTAGCCACGTCAATTTTCCAGAAAGACTCGACCTATGCCGCATTTCATATACCTCCATAACTAGTAATCGTCACGTGATCGAATCCGAGTATTTTATGACATGGCTTTTTTGTATGAATTTATTTTTATTCAGATAAATATTGTTTTTTCAGAACAGACATTTACCATACTTATTACCCGAACTATAGTAATACTATATTTCACATGGTTCTTATTTTCACGCTTTATTATAAGAAGCAAAATATTATAAGAATAGTGTAGCAAGTAATGTGATTTATTTACAATCCATCCCAACTTATCTCAAATCGTGTGCCTTTTTACTTTCCTACGCGCTTACGCTCCGAAATATCTAGCTGCCTACCTTCAGCTACGATAAATATTTATTATGTTGCCAATATAGTACTTTCCTAAACCTAGCCCTTTTCAGAGTCTTTTTCTAGACTAGTTTAGAAGAAATAAACACTAAAGTATATATTAAGTATGTAAATATTTGTTTTTTTGCACTTTTAGAGCAGATTGCGTGTGTAACTCATGAATCACTACATAGTATACGACAAAGTCGCTTTCTCTGTCCCTATATCCCTATTTATGCTTTAATCTTTAAAACTGCGCAACGGATTTTGATGCGGTTTTTTTTAATATAGATAGAGTGATTCAAGAGGAAGGTTTATATGCATAACTAGCAGATCCCGCGGCTTTGCCTGTGCTAAATCTAGGGAAGAACCCGAGCGAAGCGAGGGCGAGTCGCTAGTATCACAATATAATGTTAAGTCGTTTCAATCTACGCACGTCCGCAACGCGCTGGCCTTTTACATTAAGACATTTCCGTAAAAAGGTTTTGTCGACAAGCTGAAGCACTTTTCACCGGCCATCGATCTTCGAGATCAGTCCGTTTCGTGCGAACTCACTTAAAAGGACCCTTAACCGTGAATCAACAATTTCATAAAAAAGTATTAAAGCTAAACCGAAACCTGTATACTTAGAGCGATAAAATGAGCGGTTCTTATGAAGCTGTAATTATGTACTTATGAACCATTATTTCGTTGAGATTAGTATAAGAATAAAGTGAAAAGGCTACTAGTATATGCATTATGTTGTATTATATTATAATCAGCCCTTTGAAAGTCCCATTGCTGAGCATTGGCCTCTCTTTAATACAAGGGTGATCAGGCTATAGTCCACTACGCTGGCCAATTATGGGTTGGTGCATATGCAAATTTTAAATGTGTTAAAGAAATTTAAAACCATTAAAAAATTTTAAATTGATTATTTTTCTCTCTGTCAAGCCAAAGCGGTCTCATAAGGTGGGACGACGTTTCACTACATAAAATTTTTAGAAGAGCAATTAACTGGGAATCTATGAAAACTAGACACTATTATTATAGGTACGCTATTAGCAACGATAATTGTGACAAAAATATTCTTAAATGTATATTCTATTTGTATATACCTACGTTAAAGCCTCTAACAATTATGCGTGTATCAAAGGTTATGTTTGTAGGTTTGTTTATGATTTGGATAAGTTTTTTTATATGTAATTGGTTGATATTTTTGGTGAAATTTATAAAAGCTGACATTAATGTTTTCTTTTTACAAAAACTTTATAAATATTTGCGATATTTATTCATAAAACGAAATAATGAAGTTTAAACATACTTCATGTTCAGGAATTCTGAGACGAGGGGCTTTGAAGTGTTTGCGAGGCTTACGAAATCAATACATTTATTACAAAGCTTTCTTTCCTTTACGTTTGTATCCAATCGAATGCGTATCTTTAACTTAACAGGTGAAACAAGGTGTTTCTTTTTAAGTATTAAATTAAAATAATAAAAATACTTTTCTTCTAGGACTTTAATTTGTTACTCATATTGGGAGTTGTGAAAAGAATATGTAATTCGCCATTTTATGATGGCGAACATCTTAAATTTAAAATTTGCATAGTGTATAGTATTCTACTAGTCAAGCCCTTCCATTTGAACCCATATTGAGGGAGTTGTGAAAAAATATGTTATCCGCCATTCTGTAGCGGCGGCCGTCTTGGGCCGACTGCAAACACGCACGCACGCACGCACTATAATTTTTTTTTGCAAATGATATAAAAATACTAACTAATATTAGTCGTTCAAAATATTGAATTTAAAATTCTTATAACTATTATAATTTCATTATTATGATGATTATATTCAGTACTTTTCTGTAACATATATCACAATAATCAAAAGGTCATTAATTCAAAAAAATATCTAAAATAAAATTAAGTTATTATAATAACTTAATTTGACACATTATGAAGTCGGGTCAATATTTACTGCCATTAAAAAGTTCCAGTTTAACTTCAATTAATTATTATTTCTCTTTCCTCAATTTGCAAAGTAAGGGCCAATAGTAAATATTTGAATGACAGTTAATTTTCTTGTATTCGTTCAGACGTTTATCGCTTATTTTGAACTAATGGTAATGATCTGTTTTCATTATCAGATGTAGCTTACTTATATAAGACTAGGGGATCCCGCGCCTTCACTCGCGCCAAAATTACAAAAAATATCTTTGAGTTTTGAGTTACTATCTTGTATTATTAAAATAAAAATAACCCTTTAAACCTAGGATATAAGGTTAAAAGAATGTTACTGAATCTATAATCTATCTATAATCTATATTACATACTACCTTAAGCGCGATATATTAAGCGCGAGCGAAGCCGCGGGTTCTGCTAGTAACTTATAATGAACCAACGATTGATCCCCCAATTACAAGTCCACCTCATTCTCAATTCTGAAAAATGGATACTGAAGATGAAATATACATAGAATTCCTAGTTTTAAATAAAATAACAAGAAATTTAAACACCTTTCATATTAAGTAATAGAAGTACATATATTAGACATTAAAAAATAAGCAATATATACATATATATTATTATTTATTATTTTTGTTTATAACAATGTGCTGAAAACATTAAGCCTGAAACTATTTACCCTCTCACATTGTACCTTAAATAGCCTGAAAAGGCTACATTTAATCAATATCACTTCATCTTGGCCGTGTGCTTAAGGGTACAAAATACGCGACCTTCGTTAACCAGGCAGTATAATCCCCAGACTAAGGACAGGAGTTAATATGAAGGGACGGCTATTGTAGGCGATACGAACATTTACCCCGAGAAGATTATGTATGTGACATGCTAGGCTGTTAATTTTGTATATGCTCTCTAAGACCCCTTTAGTACGGATATATATCAATTTCCTTCAAAGGTTCGTGAGATGAGATTAATTTCAATAGAACAGCTTAAACTTGTATATATACAATGTACATACATAATATAGTGGACTGCTTACTTTCCATAATGAATAGATTTAACTATTTATTAGTTATTTTATAAAATATATAAGTATAGGTCATCAGCAGCCCTTTTTAACGTGGGGACGGGCCTCCCTCAGTACGAAGGGGATCAGACCATAGTCCACCGCGCTGGCCTAGTACGTGTTGGCAAACTTCACATGTCTTTCGAAAACTTGCTAGGTTTCCTCACGATGTTTTCCTTCACCGTAAGGCAAGTTGTAATCATGATAGAAATGAATCACACATGAAAATATCAGAGGTGCGAGACCCGGATTTGAATCCGCATCACTCGATTATCCAAGCAAGCGCATTACCGCTGGGCGACCACTGTCTATAACTAAAAAAAAAAATAAGCCAACTAAACAAGATAAAATATAACCAACGTATGTAATGCTCCAACAAATAAGCCATCCCTGTGCCAAGCAGCCAGTTTCGTTTAGTACTTCTTCTATGCATACAAACTATATATAAACGCATTTATAGTATAAATTATATATTTGATTAAGTGATTAGACTTTTTTTAATGTTTTGTTATAAGTAGTATCATGCAGTGGCATGCATGCATGCATATATTAACAATATTTTGCGAACACAGTTTTTTAGGCGTCGGACTGCACGTTTAGCTATGTTTGCCACCCCTAACTAATTTTGTAACGTTACTAGCTGTGTCAGTGGTTGCGGGTTCGATCCCCGCTTGAGGAATTTACGGTTAATATCCAAACATCAGAAAAGGCAGTACTGTGTCGTTTTTTGTTTATTTTTAATATAAACATATTAAGTTAATAAATTCTTAATATACTACGCTTACTTGACCATATTTTAATGTTATATATTATGCCCTAGGCGCTATTACGCGTGAATAGCCACTGGCAATGTTAGTACGTGTATAAATACAAAATAAAGCAAAATCTCCCTCAAAACAAAGAAAAAAATTAAAAATATCCTACATTTAATAATATTAATGACAGTTATATTTTATCTCGCAGTAAAATATTAAGCCTTTGATAAACAAGCAATATCCTGCCATAATCGAAAAATTCCGAAAGAAGCCCTTTCATAATTTATCATTGCGCTCTTTGTTATACCCGGTCTAGGTGCAAAAAACTCAAAATAAATTTGCAAGTCACCTCTTACTCATTTGTCAAACAATATCCAGCTATTTTATTCAATACCTCCTGACTTTTATTCTTTGACTCGTAAAGGTTAAAATGGCTCGTATTTTACGTGTTATAAATTTCACTTTTTTCACAGCTTTGTCGCTAACTAAAACTCTTATGCAGGGAAATGTAGTCCTCTAAATTATATGGTGGCTTTAGATGTTCTTGTTTTTAATATTTTCATAACAAAATAATGGTTAACGTATCGTCTAGTTTTAATTTTATACATACCATTAACTTTAATGAAGTGACAAAAAATAACAAAAATGAACATAATTCACAATAAGAATTTAAAGGGATATTTAATAATTTCGATGAGTTACATAAAATAAAAAAATTGATGGTGTTTTCCAATGTAATGAATAATTAACTAAAGGACAATAGAAGTAATGTTTTCAATGAAAATTATTGTAGCGTTTATCAAAATGCATAGAATTTCGTCAGGGAAATGAGCTGTAACATTTGCCTGTTTTGCGCATTCGAAACAAATCTATTGTCCATTTGCAGATTTACATAAAATGATAATTAAAAAGACAAGCGAACAAATTTCAGTACAGTCAACATTCATTTTTGTAGTTAATTCACATGACTAGTCTAAAATAATAGTTCCATTATGCAAATTATTTAAAATAGGGTAATTTCATACCTATGTATTAACGTAGTAATTTTGAAAAAGAGCGTACATTTTTTCACCTTTAATTTCGGAATATGTTCGCAGACTAAAATGAGTTATGAATCCTGGCGTTGACAAAGAAGAGTATTTCGTACGCGAGAAAATTTAAATGCTTCAACTTTCTGCTTTGCGAATCCACCAGCTATAACTTCCCTAAGAATTTAGAAAAAGAAATCATCACATTATCTTCTATATGGTTTCTTTAATCTATGTTCCATGAATAAGGTGAATATTTAGTAATATTTTTATATATTTTTTTAGTAAGTAGACTAGTAGGGCTTAGAAGTATTTCTCTCTTCTATTATTAATGACTAGAAATTTAAATTTTTAGATAGACTTACGAGTATATTATTCCTTCAAAAGCGTAGAATGACAAAAATATCAGAAGTCATTGAGTCAAAACTTAATTTGGATAAAAAATTAAAAATGTACTACTTATTTTAAAGTAAAGAAACACATGCAACAAGCATATCGTATACTATTATCATATACTAGCAGTACCCGCGGCTTCGCCCGCATTAATTTTTTTTAATCGCTACTAATCTTTATTCGATCACTCGCAATCAGATGATCCGTAGATTGCCTGAAAATTCTCAAAAATTACTCCAGCTATTTCAGAACCCATCGTTAATATACTCCTGAGCGGCGCGGCTACCTCTCCCGCTCTTGGCTCCCCCTCCCTCTCCACATTGCCCGCTGTGCTGCGCGTTATTTTATTATTATTATTTTTAAATTCGTAATATCATTTGAATGGAGTGTCCGATTTGTAATATCGTAAAAATTATCTACTAACTCAGTGCGAAATTTGAAACTTGTAGCACAAAAAATGAAGGTATCTCAAAAACTTATGAAGCCTTAACACCATCTTAATCTGGCCCTATAGAAAAAAAAACGTTTTTAGCGTACTTTTACCAACAATTAACCACCTTCGTACCAAATATAAAGTTCGTAGCACAAAAGATGAAGACGATTCGACCCGTCGCAAAATTTGTTCTTTGCGGACGTCACCTAACTATTAACTACCTCCATGCTAAAATTAAAGTTTGTAACACAAAAAATGAAGGACTATTATACAAAATAATGAGAGCCTGTCGCAAAATTCGTTCTTAGCGGATGTCTACTGACCACTCATTATCTTCCCGCCAGATTTCAAGTTAGTAGCACAAAAGATAAAGGACTTACATAGAAACTTGCTACAGCCCTTAGAACTCATTAATCCGGCCCTGTAGCAAAATCCGTTATTAGCGGACTTCTACTTAACTACAAAAACTACTTTCCTGCCAAAAAGTCTGTAGCGCAAAAAATTAAGGAATTTCATACAAACTTGCGAGAGCCCTTAATCCGGCCCTGTCGCCAAATTTGTTCTTAGCGGAAGTTTACTAATAATTACCTACCTCTCTGCCAATTTTAAAGTTTTTAGCAGAAAAGATACAGGAACATCATACAAACTTGCGAGACTCCCTAAACCACCTTAATCCGGCCCTGTTCAAAACCCTTTCTAAATTCTTAGAGGTCTTCTACTTACAATAACTACCTCTCCACAAAATTTAAAGTTTGTAGTATATAAGGTGAAGGACTTTCATACAAACTTGCGACAGCCCTTGCACTTTTCACTCCGGCTCTGTCGCAAAATCGTTCTTTGCGGAGGATGTCTACTGATTATTAACTACTTCCCAGCTAAATTTTAAGTTTATATTAAATTTTATGTTCGTGGCATACAAAAATTAAAAACTTTCATACAAACAAATAAGAGCCCTTAGACCACATAAATCCGTCCCTGTTCCAAAATACATTTTTAATGGATGTCTACTAACTATTAACTTCCTCCCTGTCAAATTTAAAGTATGTAGCACAAAAACTGAAGAATTTTCATACAAACTTGTGAGAGCCCTTAGACCTCCTTAATCAGGCCCTGATGCAAAATATGTTTTAAGCGAACGATCACAAACTATAAATAGGGAGGTACCCTATCAAATTTAAAGTTTGTAGCACAAAAAATTAAGGCATTTCATACAAACTGGCGAGAGCCCTCAGACCTCCTTAATTCGGCCCAGTCACAAAATTCGTTCTTTGCGGGCATTTACTAACTATTAACTATCTCCCTGTCAAGTTTAAGATTTGTAGCACAAAAAAAGAAGAAATTTCATATAAACATAGCACTATAGCACGTCCAATTTTTATAATTCAAAGACCAAATATTATTATCTACATAAACTGTAGTTAGTGATGAAATAATTTATTTTTATAAGGATTGATAGCATGAGTAAAATAAACGCGTTTAAATGTAGTCCAAAAAAATTCAAGATTTTTAAATAAAAAAATGGTTGTTGTGCCTTACTCGACATAGATAGGTATAGTGTGTCGCGGACTTTTTTGTAGATATTTGTAAGATCTACAATTAATTAGAATATTTTATGGTCCTATCTTTTATAGTTTAGGCAGTGTAAGCAAAATAAGTAACTTTTCTGGTTGATTTTTTACACCTTGTGTCCGAAAAACCCAAATATCTTACGGAACCCTATTTTTTTCCAAAATAAAATATAGCCTATGTTACTCGTGGATAATGTAGCTTTCGAATGGTGAAAGAATTTTTGAAATCGGTCCTGTAGTTTTTGAGCCTATTCATTACAAACAAACAAACAAACAAACAAACAAACAAACATACAAACAAAGTTTTCCTCTTTATAATATTAGTATAGACTAGCATATCGAGCGGCTCCATCCGCGTTCTAAAGACCGAAAATCAAATTCTTAGATAAAAAATAACAAAACATAACAAAACTTCTAAAAACTATAGATTGGGCCTCTCTGTCGATGATAATGGCTATTTCATTAAGATTTTCCAAAAAAATGTCCTGTTCGAATTTTATTATATGTATAGCTATTGATTTGTGTACAATCAAACAACAGTATATTCTGTATTGGTCCATTAACTGGTCTATATTTAAAGCATTTAAGAATAACTAGAGTTGATAGACCTTTAAGATTTTTTGAAAGGAAATCCCAGGTGGTCATAACATTCCGAGCATATTTTCTACCGAAGTTTGGCTCTTTTAGAATTTCAATGGCTTCGCGTCTTCATAGATATTACTTTCAAACGGAAATTTCAGGTTTATCGAATCGGATGTAATGGTTTGGTTATATTATATTTAACAAGCTAGCCTTCTGTATGCAGTGAATGCTGGGTATTCGAATAACTTTAAAAATTCCAAGTGAAGCTTAAATCTCACAATTATTATGTAAATTCTGCAAATAGTTTTACGAAAATGTAGAATTCATTTGCTAGCATATTTCTTAATTTATTAAGAGAAGCGAGCACTTTTAAAACTTTCTATTGATGTAAAATTAGTTTTGTAACCATTCAAATAATTTATATGTACATTAGTTTAATATACAATAAAATAAACTATGTAATTAAATAATTTCATCTAAGAAAAAAATTGTTTCTGTGCTTCTATTTCTTTCGTCTTAACCAACCATACCTTTTCTATACTCCCTCTCTCTCTCACTCTTTCCCCCTTCATTTGATATTTCCATCTTAGTAAGACTTTCTCCTTCATTCTCCCTTTTTGTACCCAATATAATACATTTATGTTATAGTGATTAAGACCGCTTAAGCTATATCGTGCAAATAAGCATGGTGAAAATCAGGGTCATATCAGCGACGGTAGTGGGCCTTGTCTGTACTGGACTATTGACAAAAAATAAATAAATAAATAAATAAAAGCGTCAACAGTGATATCAAAGGCATACATGACGTATGGAATTTGCCGAATATTTTAGTAAAAGGACAAATATTTCTATAATATTTTATTTTTACGATTAAATATATTTTTAAAATTCTTTTTGGTGAGAAACACTATGCAAAGCTAATTATATAAATGTATATGGACATTATATATGTATTATGGCATTTATTATGCATACATGTAACACAGCTAAATCCTATTTAGATGCACTATTGTTATTGTTTTTAGTTCAAATTAAGCTTTCAACTAATCTGAAATGGTATTTATATTAAATCTAGATTATGTATGTAATAGGATAATTAACAAACCATTTATTTGTACTAGCTGAAAGTCAATGTTTAATACCAGTCCCAAAGGACATGACTTCATCAAGTCTACTCAATAATATTTGCCGATTCACTTCCTTTGCCAGTTTTGCTGATTTAAGTTTTAGAATAAAGATTATTTTGGTGAATTAGAACGATACTATATGAATCGTTTTTGTTAAAGAGCTTTCTATATCCTATTTGAAAACTTACATAAGTGTTATGTGTATGTTGTAAGTATAATTGTGGAAGTATAATAATTAAGAATCGATATCAAATCAATACGAAAAAAAGGAATGATTAAATATATACAAAAAGTCTAATTATTAAAATACGTTATTTTTATGATTTTTTTGGAATTAATTCACTATATAATATAACACACAAATGCGCAGGAAATGTGCACAAGTGTACGCGCACACACAAGTGCAGTGCCACCAATGTATTTTCTTTTACTCTCGTTTTCCAATGATTATAATTCGGCTCTACCAAACCTTTAAAAGAAACATCGGTCGCATTAAAAATATGATACTATAACAAGCAAGTCACTACGACTTCATTTTAACCTTGTCATGAAAAGTGACAGACGTTTATAATTCAAAATTAGCCGATTTTTCCATATTCACTACTGCGTGTGATTTTCTTCATACGCTTTTCTACACTATGCTATATACAATTAAGCATGTTTTTAGTTAAAAGAATACGTTATAATATGTTCAAAAACTCGTATAATATAACTCTGCAGTAGTAAACATTAAAATGTAGATTTTGTTAAGTACTAGCGACCCTCGTTCCACTCGGGTTTGTCTCTAGATTTGGCGCGAGCGAAGCAGCGGATTCTGCTAGTTAAAATAAATAACATTTCTAAAATAAAAGTAGCCTAAGCTACTCCTTATAACATTAGCTATCTACGAGTGAAACCCCCGTCAAAATCGGTCCAGCCGTTTCAGAGAATAGCCGGAACAAGCAGACAAAAAGACAAAAATTGTTTTTTTTTAATTTGATGTAAGTCATTCCCATTACAAGTATCTTTGATGACTTACTGAGAAGTCTCAGCATAAATAATTGTTCTTGAATAAAGATATTATTGTAAGTACCGTATATACCTACTTTCACATGCATTTAGTGAAAAGGTGTTAATTTTTTTTTATGGTACAAAGGGGGCAAACGGGCAGGAGGCTCACCTGATGGGAAGTGATCACCTCCGCCCATGGACATCTGCAAGCCCTGGCGTTGCCGGCCTTTCAGGAAAGGGAGGGAGGGAGGTAAAATGGAGGTAGTGGGAAGGAGGGAATGAGGGAGGTAGGAGGGAGGAGAGAGTGAGGTAGGTAAGAGGGATGAGGAGTGGGCCTCCCAGATCATGAATAAAAAACAGACACTTCAATTTTATTTCTATATACATGGAAATTTTGTCATATTAACCTATATATAACTATTCCGAGATATTCGTCGAGGCTAGGTCACGAAATTGCAAATACTGCTCTCAACATTCGGTAAATGCACCGTAATTTGGTCCAGGTACGATAATTACTCCTGATTGCCTACGTAATGTGAACAGATTAGTGCGTACACAAGTATTATTCAGTCGATACGGTTGCATCACTAGTTCAAGTATATACTAGTAAGTTCTTTCCCGAATTTTATTATTTATACAGGTTATTACCTCTCAGTAAGATTTTATATCATCACGCTTGTCTTAAAATTACTTATTTATGTTTTCAAGACATTTTTCTTTTCTAAGGGGAGTGGCAGTTATGCTGAAAATTATTACTTCAACAAAATAATATCTGTGAAATCTGGGCAAACTCTTTAAATTTTAGTTTAGCAAATTAGAACACTAATATTTTTCTTGTAAAACATTTATTCTTCGAACTCAACATTGCTTTTGTTTTAATAAGTAATAATTTGTAGAAACTTCACGCATATTCATAAAGCACAAGCAAAATGTAACATATTTCCTAGAAAATTGTTTTTATTTTCGCCTTCAAACTGCCCTACCTTTTATAAAATATTCAGCGAAACTCGTCAACATGGTAAACGTATTACACACTTCATAATGAAATAGCAAAAATTAAAACCATGCCCAAGTTAATTTCACCAAACTTCCCAAGTCGATTACATACATACCCCTAACATCTTTTTATGGCCAATAAAGAGCATGTTAATATTCAATACGAGGATTTTATAAGGAAAGTTTTCTCGTAAGTTTCAGGCTTCACTTGAAGAGTGCCGCGACATGCCCCAGTTATAAAGCCCACACGACACATGTTGAAGTCTTAGCAATTAGTTATTTTCAAGACGTGCCGAACGCGTAAATGGACTTGAAAGATTTCGAAACTATAAAGTTTTCAATTTATCACTGTCTTGAAGTTAGTATTAATTGATGTAATATATTTGCTTTATTTTTTCTTCTTACTAGTATATACGATTATATTAAAAATGCAAAAAATAATTATATGTAGGAATGTCTTTCTACTAGTATAATAGGATTTTAGGATAATAGTGAATATAAATAAATATTAGAAAAGGGGGACTTCCCTAATAATATATGATAGCATTTTTGCCTTATTATTCAATGATAGTTACGTACCATTAAAGTCTACGCCAACTTTATTCGGTACGATCTAACCAATTCTGCATATAAGCGTGTAATCACCTAATCATAGCTCAATATTAACGAATTTGTACAGCGAATACATCGTTAGTCTATTTGCCAAACGAGTTTCAGCTAAAACAAGTGAGTGTGAGCCAAATGTGATCGTAACTAATAAATTAATGCCAAAAATAATGCACAGATGCCATAAAGTCGATTGCTATTTGGAATTTGATAGCATAATGTCCTCATAATATACTCGTATATAATAATTTAATTATTTATTTTATTTTTATGGTGGTAAAAAATATTATATTTACCTAATTCTACCTAATATACTGAATTCAAAATACTCAAAATATACGGAAAACCGAAAAAATTAACTCAAAGTGTAATAGGTACTCGTACCTATTTACAGACGAAATGGTATGATATTTCTGCAATTGTTTCATACTTTAATTAAAAAAATTAGATTTCCTTAACATGTTAAAAATATACTGCAGGTATGTGTAAAAAAATATATGTGTAAATATACGTATATATGTCAAATAAGTAAAAAGAATTAATCCTCCTTCTTTATTATTTTTTTGGTTTTTTTTTAATTACATTTTAACTATAAATTTGTATTATTTTTTATTACTCGTATTAGGTTAAAAATATTTTTTTACCCGCTTCAATAATAATACTCGATTAATCGATATGATCGGTACTTTTTTAATTCCTCCCTTCCAATACTCACAACCAACTTGGCATGACACAAACCATGGGGTCAATGGTCAAATTTGTCAAAAGACAAACGTTTCTTACGTCTGGAAAGTTATAATAGATATTAAATACGAAGAAAATTGGAATGTCGCCGAAGTAGCTTCAAATTTTACAATTAAATTATTTAGATAAGTTAGCTAATTTTGTTTAAATTAAATATGTGACTTAGCCACTGCCAAGTTTTAAAGCCATAATTAAGCAAAAAAAAGCATTTTTATGAGAATAATTTTAATCAGCTATATGCTTCAATGATGTGGCAAGAATTACTTTTTGATTCATTAAAGATTGTGTACTACTTTTTTTCTTTTATATCTACAAAGGTAAAAGATATAATGTATATAGAGCCTAATTTTGCCCAAAAGTTAAAAAAACTATATTTGTATTATATATTATACTAGCGACTCGCCCTCGCTTCGCTCGGGCTCTTCCCTAGATTTAGCACAGGCAAAGCCGCGGGATCGCCTAGTTATGCATATAAACCTTCCTCTTGAATCACTCTATCTATTGGAAAAAACCGCATCAAAATCCGTTGCGTAGTTTTAAAGATTTAAGCGCACATGATATAAGAGGGATATAGGGACAGAAAAGGCGACTTTGTTTTATACTATGTAGTGATATAGTACTTCATCATAATATCCCATCATATTTTATATTTAAAAAATATGTTAGGATTTTTGATATCGTGTCGAAAAATATGAGCAACAAAACTATTTTATGGTTCGACGCGGCTATCCGTGCGTCTTTCTTTTGTACCAGTAGTTGCAGATTGAATTTTTACTCCCGGAAAATATTTATATTTTTATCATGGAGGTATATGTAGGTAGGGCCCATGTGAAAATTTAATTAAGCTTAGATTAGATTTTATCGAAAAATATTTTTTGGCTTAAAGCTTGTCGTGTTGGAAATCTAAAAACTATAGATTCGGCATCTGTATTGATAATTATTATAGGTATGATACGATTAGACTTACCTTAGACCAAAAAAAAAATTTGCATAAATTTGAGTAAGAAATGTAAGTACCTAGGTAATAAAGTTTCCTTATAGGTGGAGCTGCCTATGAATTTTATTATTAATCTATATTTATATTATTAAGCTGAAAAGTTTGTTTGTTTGTTTGGTTGGTTGATCGCGCTAATCTTAGAACTACTGGTTCGATTTGAAATTTCTTTTTGTGTCCGTTTATCGAGAAAGGCTATAGACTATATTATATCACGCTACGACTAATGAAAAATGTCGCAAAAACGGGAAAAGCGGGTGTTAGTTCTGCGAGGTATCATAACGCGCGACTCTGAATTTGGTTTCCGGTCTATAGAACGCGTGCGAAGCCGCGGGTAATGCTAGTACAATATATTATAATTCCCCTGGTATTGAAGGAGACCTATATCCAGCTGTGGGACGTTAAGAAGGGCTGAATACATAATTAGTACAAAATGTGTTATGTGATTAATGCTTATAAAATTTAGATATAAAGGAACCTAGAAACCTGTATAAGAAGTTATTTTATGCGATTCATGATGAAATTAATATGCCTACAGAATCACTTAAGCATATCATACTAAAGCGTCTATTACCTAATTGTTTGAATTCTGTAAAAATATAAAAGCATTTAAATTAATTTTATTTTTGTTGCATATTCACACATAAATAAGTAATACTTTACAAAATAAGCTTCATAAACCGAAAGCGTTGTGACATTGCAGAAAATGTTCTAACATATTTCACAATTTACACTGACAACCCTTTGTTTTGCCTCGTCTAGGTGCAGAAATTCGGAACAAGTTTCCAAGTTCTCTTATGCTTGTTTTACAAACATTATGCGTCACTTTTATCTAGATAGCTTCCAATTTCCATCCACTAAAGGTACTACCGAAAAGCTGCTATGCATTTTCACGATCTAAGTATGTGAGATGAATACTTTAACAAATTCTTGGTTGAAATAGGCGCTATTTTGCAAGAATTTTGATTTTTTCTATGATTCTTATTTATTTTTGTAGTGAAAAAATACTATAGTAGATATTGAAATAATGGACAGGCTTGTTTTATTTTTTTAGTTAGGGCTACAATGTATGTACCTACTTATTATGTATTATTAGTAAAAGCAGGTTCGGTTGCCTGACAAAGAACGTCGTGCTCTTTAGTATTGTTTATTGTATTGTTAAAATTGAATCTAGTTTAATTAATATTATTAATGGTATTAAGCCTATTAAAGTTAGCGTGGAAGTGAAATAAGAAATATGTAAATACTTTCTATTATATTTCATTTGACCAAATATATAATGTAAAACTAATAAAATAAAGAAAATAACATAAAAATAAGAATCTAAAGTTTTATTATAGATCATAAATCTCAGATGAATAACGCAAATGCTATTAAAATTGAAAAAATCTGATATAAAGATTCCAGACAAATTAAACTTAAGTCCTAATAAAATACCAATCTGAAGTAAAATAAAATAACTCGATTTTATATTTCTTCATATTAAAGCAGCATAGAATAAATATTATGTCGTGAAGATAAAAACATCGAATATACTAGTTACTGATCCTTGTTGCACTCGTGTTCATCCTAATGAAAAGAAAAATATCCCACGGGAACCATAAACCAGACTATTATTTCATGAAACTTTATCTAAATCCTTTTGGAAATAACAAATATTCCATCCATATATACATTAGTAGATAGATTATTTTATATCTAAATTTGCGTCTTTGCTCTAATGTTATAATAATAAATATCCATTACAGCCATCGATCCAAATCCTCTGTACCTGCTATTGAAAATCAATTTAAAGGGGCCATTTCTGGTTTATCTTTTACGAGTATCTTTTGGAAACCCTTTGCTAATGCTTATTATATTATTGGCTCAATTTCAATCAATCTATATATATATGCCTTGAGAAACCTTAGACGGTTGGATTTAAAATAAAGTACCTGAGTAAACAGTATACTACTATTTTTAATGTGCAAGTTTGTATGTATGTGTATTATTTGGCACCCTTTCATTATTCTTTTGTCAAACCTCCTTAATTTAGATGAACTATAATACGAAACGAGGTTAAGTTGAGCTGAGAGAACAGGAATAGATTTACTTAAGCACTCGTACCTGTATGAATTTAATGCACGTAAAATTTTCATTCCATTTTTAACTTTACAGTCAATAATAGCGCAGTGGTAATGCGCTCGCTTAGATATAACCGAGTGATGGGCGATATTTGTTACCATTTGTCATACGGTGACGGAAAAAATAAATAAAAAATGAAATAAAATAGTTTTTTTATTTCTTAATCATTTTTACAACAATTATGTTCGGGTCTTCCCAGTAAGTAATCCGAAGATCTTGTGTTGGGAATGGCCGCTTCTTCCCATATGCACTGTAAACCTGCATACCTGGGAGAACCTAGCAAGTTTTCGAAAGACATGTGAAGTCCGCCATCCCATAGTAGGCCAGCTTGGTGGACTATGGCCTGATCCCCCACGTAGTGAAGAGAGGCCCGTGCCCAGCATTGGGACATTAAAAAGGGTTGACTACATACATAACACTTTGGAATACGAACTTAATGGTAAGTAACAGTAAATTGAGTTGAAAAATCTACAATAGTTTTATATAGGTAATACATACAACGAGTACGTAATACATGAAAAAGTCTGATTTTCTTTTTCAACTTTGTTTTTTAAACCTTACGAAAACCATAGAAAAGAGAATTACTACTACCCATTTTAAGAAGAAATTTAACAATAAAATATTTAGCTATAATACCTTGTTATTTAAAGAACGCCTTTATTTCAAAGTTGTTCATAACAAAACCAGTGAGTTAGTTGCAATAATCCTCTAGAGGCGTTCGTAACCAAAATCCACTTACGTCTCTTTGGTCAGAAACTTTTGTGCGGATTTGGTCTGCTGCGCCGCGCCGCCTGCTATTTTGTTTGGGAAATATTGTTTTATACAGATGGGTCTTTAATGTTTATATTAAATTATACTTACTGTATAAAAATTATTCTAAGCTATCTTCTTAAACTTTTAAATTGAATTGAGCTTTTTATATTAAAATAAGGACAAGGGATAAAGATATAGGAAAATTTTGTAGAAGTCGCCAAAGAAATCGTTTAATTGAAACAACAGCAAAGCACAGTACAAATCTCAGTCATTACGGGATAGTATTTAAGTATCTTATTAAAGTATTAAAATTGTTAAGCCTTATAAGAAGCTTTATTGGGAAAAATTCAAGCTCAGTGAAATCTAATTTATAGAAGTTTTATTTACTTACGGGCTTGATTTCTTTTTGAGGAATAATGGCTTAAAAATGGGAGATTTTTTTAAAATGAATATTTTTTACTGTATACTACTTACTTTATCTATTTGTAATTTGTAAAAACTGTGCGACAGATGGTGCATGATAAGCTTAAAATTAAGTACTCTCAATCTGCATTATTTATACAATATCCTAGAAGTATAAAAATCTCATATGTAGTAAGTAACCACTTATGTAAAAATTAAATGGTGAATTGTAACTTGTTCAATATTATTTTCTTGTGAGAATTTACTCTACACACTTCGAAGTATATCTTATAATGTATTTTGTACCATATATGTATAGTAGGAAATGTAACTTTTATATTAACAATAACAATTTTTCCACAGCATGACATTTTTCATATTACCCTAATCTTTATTTTAACGTTTATAAATTACCCCTTCGCAGTAAATGTGTCGCTAGCATTTAAAAACCCATCATAATAAGAAGCAAGTCACCTTCACTCCATTTATATACTGTCAAAAGTGACAGTCCGTTTATATGGATAAAACTTATATATGAAATTAAATTGTGTTTGTAGTTATATTATGGCAAATTGTAATCATTATTTATGTACTACATTTGCTTTGCTCGGACTAGCCACCTGAGATACTATATAAGATGTGTATTTATTTATTATTTAAAGTTTAGAATTTAGAGATTAGTTATTATAATAAATTTCATACTCTAACGAGACATTACGTACACATGAACATGAAATTTAATTTTTATTAAAAAAGGCATTTTAAAATTGCGTATTTATACTTATTTCTTGAACTCTTATCTTAAAAATAAAAAAAAAACATATAAAATATTTTCGACTCTGCCAGGATTCGAACCTGGAATCTTCTGATCCGTAGTCAGACGCGTTATCCGTTGCGCCACAGAGCCAGTTCCTGTATGACTTTTCAGTGAATTTTAGTGTTACATTTTGTTACATTTACTGTTATATCTCTAAAATACATACATAAATATCTATAGAAATATGATAAAGATAAATGGTATTATCAACATATTATTTCTTACAGTTCTTTCGTATATCTACAAAGATACTAATTATATTTTCATTCTACTATGGTTATATCACAGAAACATTGCTTTGAAGTAGAAAAGCTAGACAATCGATTTTGAAATAAAAACTTTTGTAACTTATCGTCGTAATAAAAGAAATAAGATTATAAGCTATAGCGTTGTATTCTAGGCATTTTTAAAGTAACAAGGTGAACAACTTTAGGCTATGCCGAGGCAAACCTTTGGCACTGTTTACTTTGCTATTTTCTTATTTAAATTATTTATTGTTTTTTTGTTTCATTTCGAATAATATATTCAATATTACATTGATTGCATAGAATAAAGAAAATAATGATAGACACTAATGTGCATGATACGTGATATACGTATATTAAGAATATCTAAGATTAAAGATAACTAAGTGTACATACTTGTAATTAGGCAAAACATTTCAGTACTTTTTAACCGACTTCAAAAAAGGAGGAGGTTATAATATGTTCCGTTGTATGTATATTTTTTTATGTATGTTCACCGATTTCTCCGCCGTCTGTGGGCCGATTTCAAAAATTTTTCTTTTGATTGGTAGGGTATAGTTCCGAGGTGGTCCCATTGTCACCAAGTCAGGATCTGATGATGGGATCCCAGGGAAATCGAAGGCAACTCTCAAAATTTACAGGCACCTATTATGTTTTTGATATATTTTCTAAACCCGATAAAGCTTTTACGTATGAAAATCATCATCTCATGTGGATGAGCTGATGATGGAAGGTAAAATTCCTCAACAGTTGTTTTTTATGTGTTTTCACCGATTTCTCCTTGAATTGTGGGCCGATTTTAAAAATTTCTTTTGTTCGGTAGGGTATACATTCAAGATGTTCTCATTGTCACCAAGTCCGCATCTGATGATGGGATCCTAGAGAAATCGAGGGCAACCCTTAAATTTTATCGGCACTGATTACCTTTTTCATATATTTTCTAAAGCTGTTCTAGAATTTGTGATGATGTAAGGTATATCTCCTTAACAGTTAGGAGTTGAAAGAAAATTCTTTTAATATTATACGTACTTATGAACTGATAGTCGTATTCATTCAGGATATTAGGTGGATTGATAATAGAAGGTAAATCTTATTAACGTCTACGAGTTACGTGGAAAAATAGACGTGGACAAATCTGGATTGACTATTGTCGTTCATTTCAAAACTTCGCTGACTTATTGGAGCAGTAGTTTAGTTAGCATTGCAATATTATATTTAAACATAATATCTAATTTCCACAAAAAAAATAAAAATAAATTATTTTTTAACAAAAATGAAAACCGACTTCAAAACCTCACAAATTGAAACTTAAAAGAAAAAAAAATAATTTTAATTACTTAGTTATTGTTGGAGTTGGTGCCAGCCAAAGCAAAATAATCTTAATACAATTTAATTAATGTATCAATTTGTAAATATAATCAAAATATCCGTTCGAAAGTTCATTGCAAAGGCAGGATAAAACTGTCCTTCTTGGCTGGCACCGACTCCAACAATAACTAAGTAATTAAAATTATTTTTTTTTCTTTTTAGTTTCAATTTGTAAGGTTTTGAAGTCGGTTTTCATTTTTGTTATTTCTCTTGTTTAGAAGCTATTAAAGAGCTTTAATCTCATATATAAAAATCTCGTGTGTGTTATCAAACTCCTCCGCAACGACTTAACCGATTTTTATTAAATTTTTGTGTATATTTGGTACTGGTGAAAATTGGTCGTAGGCTTCTTTCTTTACGTGACCAAATTTTTATTTTTTACTTTTTTATGATTTAGCATCAAAAATACCATCAAAAGTTTCATCCTTCTACAACCAATCCCTATTTTTGATAGTGATAAGAAAGCGGGCGGAGCCGCGGGAACCGCTAGTGTTATATATAAAACCATTTACACATACATGTGTAAACATAATGATCACAAAATTGGTCGAACGCTAAACATAATATACTCGTATATACGTAATAAAAAAAGTATTTTATAAATAATTATTATTAAGAATGTCATTGGCATCATCAGTTAAATAGGTGGGAAGAACGCAAATATCATTTCTATTACATCTCTTCTTAAAATATTTTCCCTGTCTTTGACTCTTTCATATTTTAAGTGATATATCATTAGAGGTTAACAATTGCCGTTCTAATTAAGGTCATTCAATTTTATACAGTACATCAAAGCAACCGAATAAATTCAGAAAGCGTACCTTTAATATTTCGTTACTGTGGAAAAAATCTAGATAGGTAGGTATGTCATAATATACAATGTTTTATATGTTTTTACCTTAATTTAACGTTAGATCAAACAGTGAATAAAAAAATATTTGTTGCAACATATTTCTTTTGTTATATACATATTTCAAAAGCTACCTTTTGAACATCAGAGGCTTTTGGGTGATTGACCTTTTTTATTTTCATATTTATACACTAGCAACTTACTCTCGCTTCGCTCTGGTTCATCCCTAGGTTTAGCGTCAGCGAAGCGACGGGTTTCGTTACTTAAAATAAATAAAATTTCTACCACCTCCTTTTTTAAAAGTCAGTTAAAAAGTAGCCTAAGTCACGCCTGATAAAATTAGCTATCTGCGAATGAAAGTCTAGTCAAAATCGTTCCAGCCGTTTCAGAGATTACCCTGAACAGACAGACAAACGAAAATGTTATAAATGATTTTTGATGTAAGTACCGTATATACTTTCATATTGCATTTAATGAAAAGCTGTTACTTTGAAATCAAAAAAACAGACACATCAATTTTAATTATATGTACTTATAATATTTTGAGAGAATTTCAATTAAATCTTCTACCACCAGTGAGATCCAGATTATATTCGAGAATAAAATATTACATTTCCTACAAAATTAAATCTGATCTTGTCTAAACTTGGACTTAGTACAATTAACTAAATTAGCCTTTAATAGAATAGTATATTTAACCGCACTCGACACTTTTATTTATAAGTTATACCACTAATGAGGTAAGTGAGGAAAAAAGACAGTGGAAGACTATTGACTTCTCTGATTGCGCTTTGAGTTTCTCGAATCAATTTACATTTTAAAACGGTAAATTTTACATTTTAAACAGCAATAGTACAGTGATTGGGTTCAACTTATAAAATAAACCAATTTTTAAAACTATTGTAATACTTTCTTAGGTTAACGCGAATACTTGATTCATAATAAATCCGCGACAAAATCCGAAAAGATAGTTTCATTTATAACTATTGTAATGGTTAGATTATGCAAGTTTAGTAGAAATTAAAATTTTGTATTTAAGTAGTGTGTTTACGATATTTTAAAGTCATCATAATACATTTGAATGAATGAACGAAGAATAATTATAATTAATATTTACTTTATCGCAACTAGCGACTCATCCCCGCTTTGTTTGGATGCTCTATGCTCTCTATGCTCGGCTCTAGAAGCATTTTAAAGGGTAAACAATACACAATAGACTTAATTTAATTTTTCTAAATTTATGATTATTATTACTCTGTTGCTTTAATTAGTAATATGATAATATTAAGAGCCTCATTATTAGCCTTTCTCATATAATATCTAATGCAAAAAAATCCAATCTGATTATTCCTTTCTAATATTAACGTTTTAACGAATATACTGTCTTTTTATATTATTTGTATATATGAAACAAAGTATTAAAAAGATTTAAAAAACCTAGAATAATTAAATTATGTATTCAGAGTAAACTTCTTTCTTCAGTCCGTCCGTTTGTTCTGCGTTGTGTATAATATATATACAATAAGAAAGTTGGTTAAGAAACCGTTACAATATTTATAATAATAATAATAATATAATATTTATTATTACATAACTTTATTACATTTTATTTTACAGTAATTTCCATTTAAAACAGCGAGTGAAGTTATAACTTCAGTTACTCGTTATATGAGCTTTTATATAAAGTGCTAGTTCTAGTTCAAGTAGGTATTATATCGTTGTACTGTAATAATACTGTTATACTAAATAGCACACTTGAAATAAAATTTACTTGTTACCTTTTGATTCCCCACTTATCGTTCGCCGTTGAAAGGAACGTAAACTATTTTTGCGAAATATTTATATTAATTTATTCAAAATATAAAAGTATGATGTTATTAAAATCGATTATAAAAAAACAAGTTATTATATGTCTGCAGGTAAAAAGAATATCAGAAGTTACAGTAACAGAATCGGAGAAGAATACAGGTTCGATTCCTGGCAAAGGCAATAAATAGATATTATTAATAATTATCCTTATCTCGCTGCACTCTAACACGTGCCGATTTATTTAACCATCTGGGTGGACCGGTCTACTAAGAAAAAAACAACATAATAATATTATGTT
Source organism: Boloria selene (assembly GCA_905231865.2). NCBI lineage: Eukaryota > Metazoa > Arthropoda > Insecta > Lepidoptera > Nymphalidae > Boloria > Boloria selene. The sequence continues at coordinate 4,554,135 of HG993145.1, forward strand.
CTTAATATTAAATCCATCTACATATTACTGTGTATTTTGAAATAACAATAAAAATAACGAGATTATAAGCCATTACTAAAAAAACTATAGAAAATAATATAATAAACTAAAAAAATAACTTACTAATATTGAAAAAACTTCATTAAAAGTACTCGTAAATGCTTAATTCTCTTATTTTAGCAACATTTGGAAAGCATAAATGAACCTACCAATACATCCTACTATTTGACATATTGGATTGTAGCACTACCCACAAACCAATTACAAAGATGGATTACGCTAACTGCCTACAGATTCCAGCTCCAATTTGTGGGCCGATATATTTTAATCCCTATTCACGTATGCTCCATGAATGATTGGCTTGAAATTTGAATTCGATATCGAATTATGAAAAGCAAATTGGATGTGTGATGTGTACCTATCTTAGGTAAATCTTGTCTGTTACATTTTTAGTAGGCCTGTATAGATTGTCAACCGACATGAGAAAATGAGGAATTTATCTACATAGTTCATATAAATAGCTATACAAATAAATAACATTGAAATGTCTGTTTGTAATATCAAAATAACAGATTTTGCTAACTAGGAGTACATACGATAGTATATTTGGTAAAGAAAAAATAAGTAGTGTCAGTATGTCTGTTTCGTCAGGCTAATCTCCGAAATGGCTGGACCAATTTTGACGAGATTTTCACTGGGGGAAAACTGAAGTTAAGCTTAGCTTTATAAGAAGGAATGAATTACTATTAAGCTAAGCCTAATATTTAACGCAAAATTCTCGCACACAAGAATACCCGAGCGAAACAAAGCTAATTTGCTATAGTTATAAACAAAATTAAAGTGGTTTCTGTGACTGGTTTTAAAATCCGTTCATAGAAGTGAATTTATTTTTTCATTATAATATCTATTTCCTGTTGCTGAATAGTTTTCGATATTTAAAAGTGAAATATGATTTTTAAGCCATATTGCTATCATCGAACTAAATATTGTACCTTTATAAAAAATATTTTACGTCGTATAAATTATACACTTTGTTTGAAAAAATAGCCTATGAAAAATGACTATCACTAAAAATTGTGTAAATGTACTTAGCATAAAATACATAAGAAATATCAGCATAATATCTTTACTATTATTATAACATTATAAAGTTGGAGAGTTGTCTGTTTGTTTGTTTGGTTGAACTCGCTAATCTCAGAAACTACTGGTCCGACTTGAAAAATTTTTTTTGTGTTAGATAGTCTATTTGTCGAGGAACATTACATAACATTAAAGTTATATTTCATCACGCTATGACCAATAGGAGCGGAGCATTAATGAAAAATGTTGCAAAAGCTGGAACGGCGGGCGTTAGTTCTGCGAGGTACCGTACCTCGCGACTCAGAAAGAATTTGATTTCCGGTCTTTAGAACGCATGCGAAGCCCCGGAAAATACTTATATAATAAAATAAAAGGATAGTGCACAAAAACAATATTTTATCGTCACTTCCGTCAGAAGCATCATCTTACCAGTACCAAAAATAAAATCTTAAGTGATTTACGACGCCATTAAGTCCACTTGAAATTTAATCAGCTGAACTCAAATACAGGAATAAAATTGAATGAAAGCGAATTCACAAAGAACTATATTACTGGCATCCATATAAGATTAAGTTATTTTATGACCGATTTCAAAAAGGAAGTGATTATATTTTTTTAATTAAGAAATAAATATGTTGCTTCATTAAATACTGACACATCTAATTTTAGAGAATACGGGGCTTGTGTAATTTTTTTTTATTTTTTTTATTTTATTTTATTTAGGTCTACCAGCAGTATATAATTAGATATATGTATAATATACATACGATTTGAAATATAGGTTAGTAATTGTAATACTATTTTAAGGTAAACACAACGTGATCAATAAAAACAAATTAACATAATAGTAAAATTAAAACACTAACTAAGTAGTATCAATGGAAATATAAGGACAGATGTAATGGTTTTCTTGTAGATATAAAGAGAGGTATTAAATATATCGATTGAATCACGGCATCCGTTAAAAATTATGTATACCAGACAGTCAATACACTGGCTACATATATATAACTTTAAATATACACATTTTAAGTATATATGATTAAAGTGCAAACATTCGTGATCATGGCTTAAATGTAGCTGTAGCCGTATTCGAAACACCGACCGCTGACATAGCTATTAAGGGAGGCTCACTAACTACTGAGCCAGACGTGTTGACTTATGAAAATTGCAATAATGATACACATTATATATCTGACATACTTCATATAACAATTCTTAATAACTTTCATCCTATTTTTTAAAAGTCTACTGCACACACATTAAATACATGATGCTTAATATATTTTATTTTGGCACGATCTATCTTTTATATTCACATGTGACAGGTACAATATTGGAAAAATATTTCGTCTAAATAATACAGTGCTAAATATTTGAATTTTTGACCTACTTTATGTTGATTTATTGGCATTTCAAGTAGAACAGGTTGTAAATCTTCTAAAGCTATCCTTCATAGAAAGAACAAAAGCATCTAGATTGCTTTTTAGATTAAAATTCAGGAGCGACGGATATTGAAACGGATTCTTATAAACTCTTCAACCGAATAACTTGTCTGTAAAATGTATTAGACATGTCTAATAAATTTTGTTGTAAAAGTCAATTTCAACAGCCATGGAAAGTGGAATTTTATGTATTAAACTTGTATCTCATTTCCGTGTATATATGCTTTATATACATGGTTGTAATTTAGATTTTAAATATTGTGTAAGAAAATAATATTATATATTAATATTAGTTGAATCTAAGTTAAGATTGGTTGCTGATCACTAATTCAAAATTAATCGTAGTTTCCAGGAACAATTAATATCTCGGTGGGGAGGCTGTACCTCTACCGGGCGCGTCCTCTCGGTGGCGGATGAGAGGGACGCCACTCGCTCTTCCTGAGCAGTCGAGCGGGTGGTAGCGGGGAAACCCGCCGCGGACCAAAAGCCATAGGTGTGGCACCTCTGGCTGCCGTCACATCTAAGAGGTGCCACTAGGAGCCCTAGCGGCCACCGGTTGCGCGACCGCTTCGGGGGTTTCGCAACCGGACAGGGGGAGGTGTCATCACCGTGGCCACGGTGAACGGACACCTCCCAGGCGGGGCCGCTCGTCGATGCTTCGGCTGAGACGTTGCGGCCGCTGTCGGCGCGGTGTCTCTGGCCGTTTTCACGGTAGGAGGCACTGCGCGGGGGCCGCCCGTCGTGACTAGCTCGACGGGGGGTGGCCGGAAGTGGGACTGCTTCGGTGGTTCTGCGACTGGTGAGGGTGGCCGGCAGCACTTTCAGTCAGGATCGTGGCCGGCCGGTAGGGTGGACCGCGGGGGGAGAGGAGTGCCGGTATTACGGTGCGCCGCTCGTCCCTACCCTCCGCGGCCCGACGGGACCGTCACCGTGGGATGGCGGACGTGGTGGGTTTGCAGAGGAGAGGGATTGTCGGCGTTGTCGCGTCCCTGTCCTCTGCAACCGTTTTGTGGTTTGGTCCCTTCGGGGAGTTTGTGATGGGCCCCTTTGCGGGCGTTTGAGGTGGGTCCGCTTCGGCGGACGTGTGTGGTGGGTCCGCTTCGGCGGACGTGTGTAGTGGTGCCGCCGATGTCGTCTTTGATGGCGGAGGCGGCAGGGCTGCAGGGGGCGGGGAGTGTTGGTGATAAGCCGCACTCCCTGGCCTTTGGAGCCGGTGGGGCCGCAGGGGGTGGGGAGTGTCGGTGATGAGCCGCACTCCCCGCCTTCTGTAGTCGTGGGGGTTGCAGGGGTGGGAGGACCGGTCTCATTAGCCGCACTCCCCGCCTTCTGCAGTCGGTGATTGATGGTCCACTTCGGTGGGCTGTGTTTGGTGTTGGGGCTGCTCTGGGCACTGCTCTGATCAGCAGAGTGGTCTTGGGAGCAGCCTCGTCTAGGTTGATAGTCTTCCCATAATGGGGCTGTCCCGCTTGGGGCGGTCTCATGGTGGTGGCTTCGGCCAACCGTCGGGGCGTCGCGGTTGTATGCGAAAGTGATCCCGTGGCGTCCCACATGGCGGCAGGGGTTGGGCAGTTGGGTTTTAGTGGGTATGACGGTCTCATTAGCCGGAGAGTCCCACATAACCACCCCAGGGGAAGTCGGGTGGTATCCGTAACAGGATTTCCCAACGTTAAAAAAAAAAAGGAACAATTAATATACATACGATAATCTCGTAGATACGACTCTCAACTTTGCCACTATTTATGCATGCATGCGTTATTCAGAAATAAATTCTAATACTAAAATGCTTTTAGACACTATTACTAGTAAATGATACCTTTTTTAATTCGAATAATTAACTTGAATTGAGCTTTACTACAATATAACACGGCTTGAATTTTAAAATTTCGGAAATTAAATTGTTGTGAATGCACTTTTGGAGTTTACAAATTATTATAAGACATATTACGTGTTTTCTGATACCTTAAATAAGATAATAATGTGTAATTAAATAAAAAATAATAAATACTTAGGTGTATTAAATCTGTGTATTTAAAAGTTTGGGATATTTCTACACTATCACAAGCGACTGATGAATTATTTGTTCTGAAATCTGAAAGCTCACACTCGAAAAAGCAAAATAAAAATACGTACTCTTATTTAATAACTTCAATATTGTACCGAGCTTAGTTGTAAAATGGCTTTGCTAATATTTAAAAGCTCAGTTGGCAATTCAAATAATATATTATATTAATGTTTATTGTTTAGTTTATCACAAATTCGTTTTAATCACCTATTATCGAGGCTGTAATTGCGTGATATTATTACAATTCTGTTGCCAATAAATAATTATAAAATTGCCAATGAATGCCTCATTGGTCTGAATCAGACAACTATGCAACTTTGAAATGGTTTAATTTTGATTTATCTTCAGACACCAATGTGAATTTTATGTGAAACTTTATTAAAATTTCGAGAACTTATGATGAAAGTTCGGTTTTATCGGTTACCGGAGGCCCACAAATTGGGCAAATTTCTAATTTTGCCTGTCATTTTCGTTAATATTGTCATTACTTGAGCCCATGAAGCTGTTCATGATGTTATTACTAAAGTTTTGCAGAAGAAAAATTTCTTTTCCGGTCTTGAAGTCCATCTGAGCCTGATCGCAGTAACAAATGAACCAATTACCCACAAGTCTTGTTATAAAATGGGACTAGAGTTTTTATTAAATTATACAAGTTCATTTGTTTTAAATATAGGAAATCATTATTATGCTACTTATTACGTAAAACTGACCTAGTCCTCTTTATATTGAAGTGAGTACCCAGTAGTGCCACTTCAAAAAGAATTGCTGAATAAATTACATTGCAAACGGTAACACAGTATACGACTGTATTAAATTAATTATCTAAAAATTGATAGTAATTTAAGCTTAAGAGTAATATTTGCCTAGAAAAATACGACGTAATATTTTTATGTAGAGTAAAAAGTATAAATTTTCTTTTGATGCCGATGAACTTGAGTAGACGTCAGTATTACAGTTTAACCTTCCTTTTGTATACAAAGCAGAATATGTCAAGCATAACCTTTAAATATCCGCCTATCTCTGAAATATCATCAACACCATTGCTTGTGACATTTTACACCCTCCTGGCGACTTTTTTAAGAAAGTTATGTAGCGAAACGCATAGATGATTTACTTAGTATTCTTATTTTGTGAATATTCGTTGATTATTTCTAATATTTGCTTGGATACGCTATTTTTTTTTGTTTTGACATAAAAACACAAAGCTAAATTGATTGTTAACTGAAGCATAGTATTTTGACAATGTTGATATATTAGCTCAGAGAATAACTTTCAATGTTTTCTATGTTTTTTTTAATAAAATTGAAAAAGAGCGTTAGACACTGTGTGAAAGTATCACATCTAAAATGCTTTGAGCATTTAAAAAGCTTAATAACAAACTTTTATTCACATGGACGTTATTGAATATGGTGGTCATGAAATGCTTTAATTTTTGTTTTATAATATAAACAAATAATAATATAATAAATATGTAGGCACATTAACACATCACATTACACATCTACTACTAGAAAATAATTATTAGACCAACTGCTACAAGTCCTAGAAAGAAAGAAGATGCTATCGCAAAGTAGTTGTACTTTTCTTTTATGATCACTCAATACTTGTTTATAATCAGATAAATACACATATTTATTTCACATTAATTAGACCTAATATCTCAAATAATTTTAACTCATGTACTTTCTTCAAAAACATAGAACTTTTATTTTCTTGTATCCATGTAAAAAATTTGTATAGAATTTTTATCTTAACATCAAGGAATTTTCGTGGGTGGAAACATAAATGAAGTAATACATTTTGTAATACTCAATACATTAACATGGGGTTCGCTAACAAATTGAGCGCCTCGCATATTGTATATGAATAAAGCCATATTTTAATTATTATCCGTGAAATTTCGTATACCATCGGATCAAAGGAATGTCGTAAGGGAAACATCTTGTCATTTCATAAAAAAATACCTAGTGGTTTTTTTTTGAAACAAAATTAAACATTTAAGAGTACCTATATTAAAATAAATTATTTACACATGTACAAAATGAATTTATATATATCCGAGCCGAGGGTAAGCAAGGGTAGAGAAGAGGACAGCCAATTTGCTATTTTTTAATATATATTTAGATTGTTACACGCTATGATAAAATTAGGTTAATCACAAATTATTAGATATCCACTAAACAAGAGGAAGTCGAAGCAAGTGTTAGAAATGAGCTGTTAATCGCCGAAGTTGGTCGATTGGGTTAAGTCAGGTCAAAATTAATCACTCCCAATACTGCCCTAGGCCAAACGTTTATTAACGAAGGTTTAACAACTTTGAAGATATTTATTTTATACCTCATTATTTCGATATTAATTAACATTACAGTACAAAATTGGCTAAGATTTATTTATTACTTCGTTCTTGTTAATAGTGAAAGCTACAATTATATTTTATGTTCTACTGATAATTTCCGGCTAAGCGAAATAAATTCAAATTATTTTTGTTTTTCAATCACATTTAATAGATAATAATATGTGAGATAGTGGTAATCTAATTATCACTAAACTATATCAATCTATAATACATAGGCAAAAACGTTTATTCGTTTTTCATTGAGTTCAATATTTTTTTCTCCTATTTCCTGGCAATCATTTTATTCTTTTCAGTTAGTAGCTTTAGATAAGTTTTAGTACAATCGATAAAAAAGTTTTGTGAACAATTCCTTTATTTTGTGTCTAAACATTATTTATTCATTTTTACAACTTATCATGTTTTTTTTCTTATATTCAATAATGATTATTTTCTCAACATAAACACAAACATTAGTTAGTAAATACTTATATATAAATAATAACACATAGGTACACCAACTAATTTGTTATTTAAGCTTAAATTTCATTTTCATCCTTAAAGATGTAAATAAAACTTCTAAAATTTAAGGTGTTTTGTGACATGTGACTCTTAATTACTAATTTCACGGTTTGTGTCTCCCTAGGCGTCGATTCAAGCACTCCAAGTCAAAAGTCGTGACGTCACGCCCTATAAATCATATTTAATCGTGGAGGATAATACGCGGTTGCTATGTAATTTATTTATTTATTTATTTAACTGGTTTACCTACAGTTATTTACATTAATATAACTTAAAAATAATTACAAATATTAAAAAATTAAATGTAATAACTACTTACAGGTAAACACCACATGTATAACTTTGGTAGCATTGTTCGTTATTACACGCTCGAGTATTATATTATGTTGAAAATATTCGACTCAAAGCATTTGTAACGAATTCTAAGCTTATATTGAAAGCTTTTGGTCCGCATTACGTAATCTTTATAATCCTGGGAAGAGGAACGTGATAAAGCCATTTTTTACTAAGTATGTCCGAAATAGATCAAATAACGTTTCGTATTATGATTTTGTGTTACATTTATAAATTATATTTCTATTTAAAATAAGCTTTTACACGTGACTCCATTCGCATTGTTTAATTTGTAATTCTTATTTGACTGCTAAGAGTTTTTATATGATATTATTACAGTTAGCCTTAACATAATCTAATCTAATTTGAAATCAGATTTTTAGTTTCGAAGATAAGAGCATTTAAACAAACTCAATACATTAGACAGTGGTAGGCCAGTGGTAACGCGCTCACTTGGCTAACTGACTCGCACTTCTAATATTTTCATGTGCGAATCATTTGTATCATGATTACCACTTATATTACGGTGAAGGAAACATCGTGAGGAAACCTGTATGTCTGACAGAGTCTAACAAGTTTTGGAAAGACATGTGAAGTCCGACTATGGCCTGATTCTATTGAAAGGAGTCCGATGCCCAGAAGTGGGACGTTAAAAATGACTGAATACACTATACATTAAAAAAACAACATAAGTCTTAATGATGATGATTAGTAAGCTTTAGATAAGCTACTGCACTAACGACTACTACTACTAGAAGTGTTGTAATGCATAAAATGAAATCATGTTTGCGTTATGCTACTAAAAAGTAACACATAGAGCCATCTATCTTACTTACGCAGAACTAGAGGAAGCTTGAGTCTCATGATATACGATGTGCTCTGTCCATAATTGCTTTATAATGTATGGTAGATAGACTTCAAAATAATAATACTTGTCTACATCTTAGCTTTTCCATATAATATTATGAATAATGTTATATTTTAGAGTTAAATATTTAAATTATGATTGAATATTTTATATATTTTAAAATTGTCTTAGTCGTCTTAAATTAATAATAAAATGTGCTTTAAAATACATTTTGTGCAAAATATAGTCCCCGAAAATAGTCGATGAAATTTTTACTTGTCTATGTTGAGATGAGTGGTAAATAATTACGCCAGAAGTTCATTAATGTACGTTTAATGACTTGAACTTTATAATGTTACATTTTTAATGAGTAGCGGTCAGCAAGCAGCGTAGACAAGGAAATGAGAAAAATGATGCCATGAAACATTGCTATTACAAAGAATAAAGAAGTGATACTGCTGTTACTGTTACTGTTGCCACATTTATAAAAGATTATAAAATTTATCACAAATTATAACAGTTTATTTATATATCTGTGTATTACTTGCAAATACGAGTAGTAATAAAGCGAGTCCTAAATTTTATGTAGTGGTGACAAGAGACAAGAGATGAGAAGGGTTGATGTTATAAAGACTAACTTAACTACTTTCTAATAAAAAAAGTAAGGGTTCTCTTTCCCTCTTCTTCTCTTATCGTATCTAGGAAGAAACACGAGTGAAGCCGGAGTGAGCCGCTAGTACTAAATTATCAGAAAACGCTTTTCACCACAAATTTTGCAGAAATAATATAAACATGACTATGAACTATATTTCCAGTAAATACTCTATAAATAACTACGCACCATTATTACAAAGGGCTTTAATCAAAAGATAACATCTTAACACTGGGTGCGACTTAGCAGGGTCGATTCCTGGTATTCTGGTATTCCTTTTTTATTATAATATGGTTGAAGTAATTTCTTAATCATTACTCCGTATCGTAATCTGTACTGTAATAGAATAAATGCAAAAGTGACTTTTAAACGCTTAACTAAACCGATTTAGATGAAATTTAGTATAGAGATAGTTTTTCAGGGGGAGACATAGGATTGTTTTTATCCTTGAAATTATGATAAGAGAGTAAAATATATGTTTTGACGATTTTAAACTGATAAGTTTATATGAAAAGTAGCATATTCGGAAGTATAGGAAGTTCGATTTCCGTATGAGTAAAATAATGTTAGGTTAAAATAAAATATAACAATAAAAATATAATAAATTCAAAATCAGATAATATATATATCGGTTTGCAAAAAAGGTTAATTCTTAAATATTTATCCGATACTTTCAAAGTTATCATCCATAATCTTTGAGAAGTTTCAGGAGTTGTTTGAAACTTCGTGGATTGCATAAAGAATTACGCAGAACATTGCAAAAGCCTTTTAGAAGTAACTATATTACCAATATTTGATTTAAAACAAACATCGTACCTTAATTTATGGGTTTTAAACTTTCATTATATGTACAAGTATTTTTCCCGTTACAATTTCTCCATTACATAATTAAGAACATTAGTGTAGCAAAGTAATACAAAAAAATCGTTATAGGCATGTATGATAAAAGTCATTGATTACTGACATTTTTATTTCAACAAGTAATATTACCTTTTCAAATCACGAAAAATAACAAACAAATTGAAAAATTTTGAATAGATCTAAAGAAATGCTTTCAATCACTCGATAAGTGCGCCTATCGTAATCACGAATAACCCAAAATAAACGGCAGTATGCATCAATCAACGCGAGCGGGAGTAATGAACCACAGCTTTAATATTGGTTGCTTTTGTAATAACATGAGGCATGAGCGAAAACAAATATCGTATCGCTGATGAGGATAAATAATACGGAAACGGTGGACATTAAAATATGAGACTATCGAAATGCATTACCGTCACAACGTGCGCTTATCTCTTATTAACTTTTGAGATTTGGTTGGATATTAAATGAAAATATAAACAGTCAAGAAGATTTTTATATGGCTTATATATTATATTTGTAAATATAAAGACAAACGTCTGATTTCATTCAGAACGACTTTACAGATTTCTTTTAGTTTTCTCATACTCTATAAATACTTTTTACGGAAAGAAAAAAATGGATAATTGCGAATAAAAAAATGAATGCCGCCAGCGGAACTCGAACCCGTGACCACAAATACAGTAACTAGGCCTTTAAACTCAGCCAAACATGTCGTCAATAATAATTAATAGAGACTAAAGCTTAATTATATTAAAATTAAAAATGAAAATTACATTATACAAAAGTAATAACCAGCATAGTCACTCTGGTCATAAAAAATATTATTTTAATGTCAAGACAGAAATCACTTTGAATCCATTATAACATAATTGTATGTCTATAATATCTATTACAATGCTCATGAAATTCAGAAATAATAAGGAATAAAAATTTTACAAGCACGAAAGCCGATGAGACTAGACCGATGAGATGAGACACCGGCAAAATAAAGAAAAGTTAAAATATTAATAAAATATACGTAATTAAACAGCAAATGACAAACATCTATGCATTTTTTTACCTATTAGTATGAGATGAATTCATAATAATCTTAAAACTCAATTACGACAAGAAAAATTCGACTTTTGTTTAAACTACTTGTTCATAAATTCTTTTTTTCTCTAGTATAGAGGGCAAACGAGCAAACTATCGGTACCTGATGGTAGATACATTTCTACATATCTATCGTCGCTCATAGGAATCTGCAACATAAGAGGAGTTGCGAAATGCCTACCTTTATGGGGCAACTTTTGGGACACAACTTTTGGGACCCATATTATATAATTAAATTTCAAATAAATTTTATTTAGTAGAAGTTTATAAGAGAACTAAGTTATGTTTAAACCATTTTTTAATAATAATACATATAAAATGCACGCTTTTTCAAACGTAACCAAAGGCGATTCAATATGCAATATTAGTCTACTTACACGAAAATAAAGCTCATATTTCTTATCTCAATTACATTTTGAATTTCAGTGAGCCACAGCTTGGACGTTATCTAATATACTTAACTTGGATCAAAAAGTTTTATTTAATCTTTAGAATTGTTTGGAACGTCCAAAAAAACTTCATGGTACTTACTGAAAAGAAACATTTCTTTATGTTATCGCACTTACGAGTACTATCTATATAATATATAAAAACAAAATTCGTTCATCACAAAATATCGAAAACTACTTGAAGTATAAAGGTGAAATTTGGCAGGGAGGTAGTTAGCGGATGTTAGTGAAAATCGGATTTTGCGACAGAATCGAATTAAGAAGGTTAAAGTCTATCGCAATTTTGTCTTTCATTTTTTATGCTAGTATATAAATTTTAAATTTGGCAGGGATGTAGATAATAGTTAGTAGTCGTCCGCTAGGAAAGGATTTGGTGACAGGCCCGGAGTAAGGAGGTCTAAGGGGTCTCGCAAGTTGTATAAAAGTTCTTCATTTTTTTAGCTCCAATTTTTTTTGGCAAGGAGCACCTAGGGTGAAACCCGAGAAAAGTGAGGGTGAGTCGCTAGTATTGTTAATAAAATTCTTAGTAAGTCGAATCTGTACATCACATATTTTTTGAGAAATCTTATTGGAATCATTATCATCAATACAAATGAAGATAAAAAAACATTATATAAAGTTATTAGTTAATAAGCATTCACTTTTTTGCATAATCTTAGACGCCATTTCAAGGTTTTTATTCCTAATTCAGGTTTCCATGTCTACATAAATAGCCTTTAATCAATAATATCTAAAAGATATCGCAATTTCAATTACTGAGAAGAGGAAATTGAGCAACAGAAATACTAATTTGCTGTATATTAGAGCAAATTACTGCAGTACAAGTATAATATAATAACGTATATTATATCATGGTGTCCAGTAGACATTGCTTACAGCTGTGGTAGTCTGGGTTTGATTTTTGTTTGTGGATAGATAAAAAGTGACTAGGTTTTTCATTTCTCAGTAATCGGTGTAAAAGATAATATACGATTAGGGATTATTTTTAATAAATAATATCTGTACGTAAAAATAAATAGAAAAAATGAAAGGATTTTTCATTTCTATTTGCCCTATTCTCTCTATATTGAGCCTATTATTTTGTAGATTTATGTATGACAAAAAGTCACGAATCGCTATCTCCATTCAATGTTCACATCCCATACTTTAAAAAGCATTTTAAAATATCATATAATATTATTATTTATCTACAGATTGTGCAAGGCTCATGGAACAGCAGAACTAAAGCAATAAAACTAATAAGCAATCACGCTCAAACTAATAAATGGCAAGATATTTTTTTTGCTACAATTGCAAAAGCTACAAAACAGATACGGAACTTATTTCATAGGATTCGGCGTATTTCTATGAAGTAGTATGTGTCATATATAAAAACCTGATTCCTGGTCTTTAAAACGCAGGCGGAGTCACGCGAAATGCTAGTATTACATAAAACGCCTAAGAAATTTAGAAGACATACTCTCAGGTCTGACCCATATTTAGGAATGATTAAATTAGTGGTTGTTGATGTAATTTATAACTTCGACCCAAATTTAATGACAGCTGATAAATATAGAGTGCTCAGCTGCGAAATCTTAAAATTGATAATTTTAAACCCTTATATTTAAGTGACTGTATATTCAAAATAATATGACCATTCAAAGTCATTTTTATTATTTAAACTAGTGATTCATCCTCGCTGCGCTCGGGTTTGTCCCTAGGTGAGTAGTATAAGTTTTTTACAAACTTTGATTATTTTTTATTTTTTTATTTAAAAAATTAGCGGAATTGATCAAGCCATTCTCGTATTAGTAATATTGCGCCTAGCAACATTCATTTTTATTTATATAAATTAAGATATAATAATTTAACTAAAAAAAAATTAAAATCGATGTAGACAGTTTACAACCGCTACTTACAAATAAGTTCAAATAAATTTTCAAGAATTGATTATAAAATTTAGTGAAGTTAAAGCGACACGTTTCTGTATTTTTTTCTTAGAACCTATTGATGGGGTTATTGGTGAATATTTTTATACAGACATGTAAATTTTATTCATAGAGAAGGAGCCTCTCCTATATATGAATTTATTAAATCCAATATTATGACTCAAGCTAGGTGCTGAACAAAAAGGTTGAAAAATCTGTTTTGGTGTTCGAACGCAAAATGCATGGTGTATTTTAGAACAGTGCAGAGGACAAATATTCGCAAAGGCATTACAATCACGACCTTTACTACGTACTAAACATTATTAAGACCATTAAAGGATTGCGCTGGACTAATCATATTAATATAGTAAAGATGGAGCATATTTCCAAACGCCTGCGTGAGGGTAGACTAGATGAGTGCAGAAGTCTGTTGGTTTCTAGAGTTGGAGACATGCAGCCGAAATTAGAAACTGGAAAATATAAACTTTTACAAGACTGTACTATTCTTAGACAAGTATATTCATATACTTATATTATGTTTTCCTCTTATTTTCATTAATGATTACGATCAGATTTCAACCACTCAATGAACACTTGTCGTACGATATACATATTATAAATTAAATAATTTTACTCACACACTTATAAATGACAATTAGTTTCTCTTAAAGCAACGAAGCGAACTCGTTGGGTAGCAATTATTGAATAAGAGGCATTTATTGATTAAAAAGAAGATCGAATATTGGTACAAATGCTCAACCTTGTTAAAGAAAGTAATGGATATGTCGTGACTGTCGACGCCTCTTAGTTTGTTGGATTGCGAGGCACCGACAACTTAATTTCATATGATTTATGTTTCGTATTACACTTTGATATCTGAATTTGTTTTAATCAAAACCGTACTCTTAAAGATATTCTTTTATACAAAGAAAAAATATTAATATAAAAATGATATGAAATGTAATCAAAAATAGCTTTCTTATGAAGTAACAGATACCTATCTAAGAAAATTAATTTCTAAGAGGAAAAATTGGGTTGACAACTGTTTGTACAGAAATAGAACTGTACTTATTATATTATGTATGTTTTTAAGATAGCAAAATCTGCACATATTAGGTAATAAAACTCTAACTCTGTTTCTCTGTTCCAGAATAAAATATTTTATATAATACCAAATTTTATGAAAATCAGTCCAGTGGTAACGTTTATATTATAAAGAATCATGTGAGAAATCCAAAATATGTATAATTTTGTATTACAAAATATGAAACTGGGACAAACTAATCATAAATAATTTCTTCGAACAATTTATAAGGTCACATATAACTGTTTTTCTATTTTCTTACGATGAATATTTTTACTCAGACCGGAAACTACAAAATTGAGTTAATATCAATTTTGTCGGCGTTTCTTTAAATGCTGTGCCCTGCGGATACAATTAATTAAATACAGTGTCTTGAAACGGGGCATATTTTGTAATCTGACTGCTATAAAACATATAATAATTTACTCAATAAAATAAATAACACAAATAAGCTTTTGAAAATTTGGAAGAAAGGTACCTATAACATATATTTTTAAACTTAAACAGCTGAAAACCATAGTTTTATTTTTCTATACCTGAAATGAGTCAGTGGTAACCCAGTGGTGACTCGCGCTTAGAAATAAAACGGGTTCAAATCCCGGGTGTTGCAAGATATTATGTTTACGTCCGAATCATTTCAACATGATTACCACTTGTCTAGTGATAAGACAATACAGATTTAGGTAATTTTATACTCAATTCCCCTTTTAATACATGTGAAAAATGTAGCTAAAACCAGTTTTAAGTAGGTATTATGATATAACAATAGCATATTCTTTAGTATAAATTATTATGAAAATTATAAAGAAACCTGTTAGTAACTCAATTGAAAGCTAGTTAGCGCGTGACTTTAACTATTTACGATGGTAATTAAAATACTGTTATAAATCGTGGCCGATATAGCAAAGTGTAATTTTATTTTAAACGAAATTAAGTTGTATCTAAGTTGGTTGCGCCTTAATTATACCTACCAGTCATTAAATTATCAGATATAAGTCGTAAAAGTTCACCGCTTAAGTGAGCAATTAAGGAAAATGTCTCAAAGAAAATCATAAAAATCGAATATACAATATAATTTATTGCAAATCTAAGTTTTTACGCTTTGACCACCTTCAAAGAAGAGCGATACATTTACATTTATTATTATTCGTGTTATTCGTGAATCTAGATACTGAATCATTATATATTCGCAGTTCCAACTTCCGTGCATTAAAGGTAACGAATTAAATAGCTCTTGAATTTTAAACTCAATTTCAAGTAAATCAAATATTAGCTATTCATTATTATAAATATCTATAAAGGTTCTCTCAACTTCATACAATAATGACACTTCAAAATGAATATTTTAATATTTTAGGAGCAATTTATATTTGATAAAATCGTCTGAAGAACACTGACTTTAGTAATTAATGGGGTGATATACAATTATTTTGGCAATCAAAACTCACACCCTACGGCTAATACATTTAAATTGAACCAAAGAGATCGCTATCGGACTACACATGCGTATATTGTAACAGCATAGTAGATATGCCGAAATTGCAGTACGAATATCTTTTTAAATAGTGTTTTATTTGGATAATAAATATAAATATGTTGGGACATTATTACACAGCGCCATCTAGTTCCGTGGTAAGCTAAGAAGGAAGCTTGTGTAACGGATACCAGACAGTTGATATACTACATATATAAATTGAAACACATACATAATTATAAATATAAACACTCATGACTGGAGTACAGACATTCGAGTAAAACAAATGAATGCCACCAGCGGGACTTGAACCCGCGACCGCTGGCGCAAGAAAGTAGGGTCACTACAAACTGCGCCAAACGTGTCGTCAATCATTAATTAACCCCAAAACCAATCCTTTTTGTGATGCAAGGTTTTAATATCAAATCAGCACATAGAGACAAGGGCTTTGAAACAAATTAATAGCCTGAAACAAGACCTTGCACTAACTATTACTTTCAATATTCTAGATAACAGTTTAATCTACTATAGAGGAAACAGGCGTCAGATCGATAGCTTTATGTACGAGGCACGAGCGTGGAACATCGCTAACTTCCCAATTCGGAATTGCTGCTGAGAAATTCTTGACATAAACCTATAATAACAAGCCTTCAGGCTCGACCTGAGATCTGTGGGCTTTATGATCTGTAGTTAACACGAAACAGAAACTGAAGAACGAAAATTTTAAAATTTACAATTAAAATCATAAAATCTAGTTCTGGGTAAGCTACGAGGCTTGTGCTACGGATACTAGATAGTTGATATACTACATATAAGTTTAAATACATACATATTATAAATATTAACACCCATGACTAGAGTACAAACATCCGAGTTTAACAAATGAATGCCCCCAGCGGGACTCGAACCCGCGATCGCTGGCGCAAGAAAGTAGGGTCACTACAAACTGCGCCAAACGTGTCAACAACGTTATACATACAGTACTGCTTTTCTTAAAATTATACAGTTTGTTTCGTAAGAAAGAAAGAATTTTACATGATACAAAACAATGGTCCACATAATTCGACGCAAATTTAAAAGTCTGCTAACTTTTGTAGCTTTTTAATTCAACTATTGGAAAAAGCTCTACTACAAACGAAAATTACTGTAGCCTAGCTTTAAAGCTACATGACAGGGCAAGTCTACTTTGCATAGAAATTAAAACTGCACGGTGCGATGGTGATAGATCACCGATCGAATATTGCCTTCATTTACGCTCAAAATCTCATTAATATTTAATGATGACGTATTTGAGACGGTTACTCAATAGCAAAGCGAATTATTATCGGTTCGACCTCTAATAAATACGAGCTAAGCATTTTCTTTTATTACACCCTTACCTTGTGACTTTTACCGCGTTGAATTTATTCTTATAGGGAAAATATATTAAAAAAGGGAATGTTTGTTTGTCTGCATGTATATTTATTTCAAAACGGCTGAAAGAAGTTAGATAAACGAATCAGTTAAATATGATAGTAGTCTAGTACCTTAGTTCCTAGATTATTTTTAAATTACAACGTCTTGGCTCTAGAAATTAATTTAGGTGTATTTTTGAGCGAAAAAGCTCAATTATGTAAATTAACGATATAATAGTACTAATATAATATTTTTTATTTTGATTGCTTATAATTTTAAAACAACTAATGTAAATTTATCTGGTAACAAACCGACTGACAATTGTATCGTCGTATGAAATCTTGTTATTTAGTTCTGATTCTACGCACAAAGGAGCTTAGGTGTGAAGCTTTTCTTGGCCCAAAGTAGTTCTTAGTATTCGAATAATAATATCACTATACAGACTACTGCCTGACAGCGAGGGATAAAACCGATGAAATTTAATAAAAATACTAATGTAGAGTAAAAAGATAAATCTTCTGTTATACGAAACTTATTAACTATCTTTCGGTTTTTCCTGATTTTTTTAGCAAACGTGGTCACGGGATAGACTACAGTAAAGAAAGTAATAAGAACAATTTTGATTTTTACATAATTACAAGATTAATATAAAAGGTGAGTGGAGGCGTGGGTAGTTAAATTAAAATTAAAATTTAATTGAAATTCCTTCAGAAATAGATAGGTAAAACCTACCTAATACTAATAATAAATTCATTTAGAGTTGGTAAAATCAAATAATTTTAAACTTTTACGATCTAAAAGGTCACCTTTTAGTATTTATAAGAAATTGAGCTGCAAAAGTTCAAATTTTTATCGTTAAACATAATATTAAACTTTGTACAATAAAAAAGTTACTGACTCGAAAAATTTACTAGACATTTGTGAATCTCAGAAACGTTTCAACTATAAAAGACGTATTTAAAGTTAAAGAAAAAAATAATTCGAACTTACGATTCCCAAAATGTACTTGAAATTGTAAAATAAAAGTTTTAATATAGTACCATATACGTTTATTTTTTAAATCTCTGTATGTTTCTCTGTCTGATGTAAATAAACTTTCATATTGCTTTCATTATATTAGTATTATGTAAAACTTTATAAACAATATACCTATATGTAAGTGAACTAAAAAAAATAACAGTGAAGTTATACCTAAATGAAATAATTATTTTCTTAAAGAATACGGACGCTGTTTTAACTCCAAAATGGATATGATATAAAATGGCGGAACTCGGAGCGAGAAAGGGATTCGTGAGTTAGATATTAGGAAGGGAAGGTTACTTTTATAATATTTTAGGTTATTTATTTATAATTATTTATTAATAATTATAAATAAATAACCTAAAATATTATGAAAGTAAAGTGAAGTGCAACAAAATATGTTGGATATTTAGTAATTTAATTGTTACGGAGAAAGTGTTACACAAGCGAAGCGATAGTATATCATTAGTTTCAAATAATATACTTCATTATTACTAACACTATACTAACATAATATGCTATTTGCAGTAAAGATGTTCTATAATCTACACTCAAAAGGAAAATATAACATTTCGACCATCATATAATGGCCATTAATGCATTACAGTCGTCAAAGGAGTCCTCGAGTTCGATTCGAACGTGAAATGGCGCTTTGCCAACGCCATATCACTAATGCTTATATTGCTTAACACGTTCACTGCGTTACCAGGTCTAAACACCTTGTATTACGTCTCGCGTACAGTGCGGCTAAGAAAAGTGTAGACTTCCCTGTCGTGCGGAAGGCATAACTTCAATTTGGTTCGGTGTAGGAAAGAGATGAATATATATCTAAGATGTATTTGTTAAATAGAACCCAATGGTATACCTACCTTAATACCGGGGTTATAAACCTGGTACCGCACAGAAGAAATAAAATATCATCACAATGCGAAACCAGGTCGAAGCACCTTGTACCTCGCGCACCTGGTACCGCACCCCACGCTAGCTTCGCGCGGCTAGTGTTGGCTTGCATTCGCGAGAAACGCAGGCATCGACATAGGACTAACAAAAAGGTGCCGAAGAAAAATAATCCACGGCTTTTGTGAGGACAGTAACGCGGTTAATATTAAATCTAATCATAGATTGATTGATCAAAGACAGGTGAGTCTTCATTACTATATATTTTATTCTTTTACAAAAAAGGACTTTGACAATGATACAGGTAATTTCAACGCAGACGAAAACGTATGCACACATACACATCCACATCCAATCCACGCACACATATATACACCTATAAATAAAAAATAAATTGATAAATTTATCTTTCTGAAAACCCGCGCGAAAAATTAAGAAACACAATTTAATAAAAGGTGTTAAGAAGAGGAATTGGATGCTACGAAAAACTCCGAACCTTTTACCGAAAAAGCTGCTAAGCTAACAAAAAGTTTAAAAAAATTACCGGAATGTGTTCAATCTAAAAGAAACTTTTGTTATCCATGCTTTATTGAAAAACATTAAATCATGCTTGTTTTTTTCTTTTTGTCGTTATATTAAAACTTAATTAAGACTCGATATTTTTATTTCACATCCCTAAAATACGCACCAGACTTCCCATATTCAGTGCGGTACATGGTGCATAGACCCTGTATTTTAAAAATAGCAATAATTTTTAAACTAAACAAGTTATTTACAAACGTATGTCAATTAGTTCATTATTATTAATATTCAAAGCAAAAAAATCAAATATATTTTGACATGAAGCCAAAAAAAGGATTTAAGTTTCTTAAATGTTACAGGGTCTATAAGCCTTGTACCGCAACAATGGAAGTTTTATTACCAGGTGTATAGACCTTGTACCGCATGAATGGAAAGTATAGAAAAATAACAGCCGCAGTGAACGTGTTAATTGAATATTAATTCCATTGAGTTGCTATAGAAAATTATTGAAGAGTATTAAGCTCTGTAATAATAGACAATAGTGTATTGTCGTATCGTAATATCCCTATCATTTTCGTTCAAGTGTAAAGTAACACGTAATATACACATGTACTATGTACATTGTACACATACATAAATACGTATATATAACTAACTCATTGTGACTATAAACGTGAATCTTATTTTTTTAAATATGTTTTTCACGCCTCCTATTGAGTATTGATAACACTATAATAGTAACATTTACAATACTAGAGCAGTGTATTTTTTAACCGACTTCAAAAAAGGAGGAGGTTATATGTTCCGTTGTATGTATTTTTTTTTTATGTATGTTCACCGATTACTCCGCCGTCTGTGGGCCGATTTCAAAAATTTTTCTTTTGATTGGTAGGGTATAGTTCCGAGGTGGTCCCATTGTCACCAAGTCAGGATCTGATGATGGGATCCCAGGGAAAACGAAGGCAACTCTCAAAATTTACAGGCACCTATTATGTTTTTGATATATTTTCTAAACCCGATAAAACTTTTACGTATGAAAATCATCATCTCATGTGGATGAGCTGATGATGGAAGGTAAAATTCCTCAACAGTTGTTTTTTATGTGTTTTCATCGATTTCTCCGTGAATTGTGGGCCGATTTAGAAAATTTCTTTTTTGTTCGGTAGGGTATACATTCAAGATGTTCTCATTGTCACCAAGTCAGCATCTGATGATGGGATCCTAGAGAAATCGAGGGCAACCCTTAAATTTTATCGGCACTGATTACCTTTTTCATATATTTTCTAAAGCTGTTCAAGAATTTGTGATGATGTAAGGTATATATCCTCAACGGTTAGGAGTTGAAAGAAAATTCTTTTAATATTATACGTACTTATGAACTGATAGTCGTATTCCTTCAGGATATTAGGTGGATTGACAATAGAAGGTAAATCTTATTAACGTCTACGAGTTACGTGGAAAAATAGACGTGGACAAATCTCGATTGACTATTGTCGTTCATTTCAAAACTTCGCTGACTTATTGGAGCAGTAGTTTAGTTAGCCTTCCAATATTTTATTTAAACATAATAAATAATTTCCACAAAAAAATTTAAAATAAATTATTTTTTAACAAAAATGAAAACCGACTTCAAAACGCTATAAATCGAAACTAAAAAGAAAAAAAAATAATTTTAATTACTTAGTTATTGTTGGAGTCTGTGCCAGCCAAAGCAAAATAATCTTAATACAATTTAATTAATGTATCAATTTGTAAATATAATCAAAATATCCGTTCGAAAGTTCATTGCAAAGGCAGGATAAAACTGTTCTTCTTGGCTGGCACCGACTCCAACAATAACTAAGTACCTAATTAAAATTATTTTTTTTTCTTTTTAGTTTCGATTTGTAGCGTTTTGAAGTCGGTTTTCATTTTTGTTAAAAAATAATCTATCATTTGGATGAATTTTATGAAATAAAATTAAGAGTTTAATTAACTCCACATGAATAGTTATTCTTTATTTGTAGGGTAAGGAAATTTAAGGTTAAGAAAACTTTAAAATTTTATTTTTAATATTGAACTTTTTCTAAAACTATCAATAATTTCTTTTATAATCAAAACATTTAGTTATCATTTTATTTATAATGTTTATTTTAGATTGAAACTATTAATGTATGTATGTACATTGTACAATATCATAATATAACCATATACTTAGTATTACCCATAACAATAACAAAAACCAAACGTATTTTTTTTCAAAGATAACATCTCTACGAACATAACACGAAATGATTGTAATCTCCTTAAATATAATGCCAATTTAACCATTATCGAATGAAGTCGGTTAAAAAGCAATCACATCTCTTTATCTCAAATATAATTTATCGATATTAATCTTTTGATTAAATAAAAGAATAAATATATAAATAACAATTTTATTATTTATAATACCGAAATGGCTTCTACTTTTATTATTAGGTGCTTATAGATCAAATAACTAAATTGATTATCAAACTTTATAATTTAATATCGGAGATGAAAGATGCCTACAAGTAATCATCTTCGCGCGGCGCAGAAACCTTAGCAAAGCTTTTTCGAACAGATATGGTTGTTCCTTATTAAAAGATTAAATTTTATAGTTCCTAATGAAAATATTTTATAAAGTTATTAGTTACACTCAAAATAAAATATTTGTTGTCAGTTATTCTAATGTATTATATGGTAATGTACATGTGCCTTATTTCCCTTTAATGTTGTTAACTTAATAATTGCATATTTGGACCATGGTAACTCAGTGGTAGTACGCTCGCTTGGGAAACCGAGAAAGTGACTAGGGTGAAGTGGGTTTAAATACCAGGTGTTGCACCTCAGATATTTTAATACGAATAATTACCAGTTGTTTTACTGCGAAGTAAAAATAGTGAGGAAACCTGCATGTCAGAAAGAATCTGGTAAGTTTTAGAAAAACATGCAACGAAAGTAAAAAAAAAACAAGCTTTTGACCAACGTTTCACTATGCCCCCTTGCATTGAAGGGAGGGCTGAACATAAAAAGGGACTTAAAAAGAGCTTAATATTTTTTATTGAATATTTTAGCTTAAAGCTTCACAATATATCTAATAATATTATTGATTTTCTTATTATCGACTATTTTGATAAAACAGAAACATTTGCATGATAACATTATGATACTCGTAACTAGCTTTTAAAATTTTGCAACTTTGTGCTGATAGCAACACGCTGTTAGCTGAAATAAATGTTTATTGAAATGACGTTCATATCTATGTGAACCACCAGCGATCCACCAACAAATCGAACAACCTTTTGAAACATGTTGGCTTTATAATTTGTTACCAATAAATATTGGTTTTTGGCTAAAGTGTCAAAAAATTATGAAATGTTTTATTTCATACATAAAAATTGTTTATATTTTATTTATTACAATGACTGCCTCGGTGGTCGGTTAGCATGTACATCGAGAGGTCCTGAGTTTGAATCCCGGACTAAGTTTAGTTATTGAGTCTTTCAGTTTAGTAAGCCTCAATGACAGCCCGGAGTCGGGAAGTTGGCAGTGTGTCACCCCCGTACCTCGGAGAGCACGTAA
Organism: Boloria selene; assembly: GCA_905231865.2. Taxonomy (NCBI): domain Eukaryota; kingdom Metazoa; phylum Arthropoda; class Insecta; order Lepidoptera; family Nymphalidae; genus Boloria; species Boloria selene. The sequence goes on from HG993145.1 coordinate 4,577,697, forward strand.
AGCCGTCGCGTCGGTCCTGTGCCTTAGCTCTCACTGGTCGTGTCGAGCAGTCGTCCCACCGGAGTATGAGAGTGATAGGAATAGAGAGTGCACTTGTGTCTGCGCGCACACTCCTGCTTAGTTAGCCAGTTTCAATTAGATTGGTGGCCATGGTCAGAGAACATTATTATTATTACAATAACACAAAGTAAAACGCACTTTTATTAAAATAAATGCTTTTTAATCAGTTCTCTCCACTACATAATCAAAACGTTTAGTAATAAGCAATTGTATTAATAAGGTTTTAAAATAACTGCGTGAGTGCATATCTCATACTTTATAGTAATATTTCTGAATTAATAATAATTCTTTATCTAAACAAACAAATATTAAGTACGATGAGGCTTTTTTTTATATTTGCTATGAACAGTTATTTTTGTTTGTTCACCAAGAAATACTCAGAAACTTTTGTTGGTCATTTTTATGCTGACATTACCGGACGTTGGTTTAATACAAATATTATCTTAAAAGAGGCCTTTGTAAACAATTGTTGTAATTTACAAGCTAACTTGTTTGATTTTGCGCATCATATTTGCTTAACTTTTTTTGGCAACTTTGATTATACAAAGTGTTGGGAAGTGACATGATTTATTTGGACAAAAATGTTGATAGTATGTTTTCAACTCAATCTGTTATTTTCTTTTATAACAAAAACGTGTGAATTCATTATATAGTATCCCAAACGTATTATTCAAGGTGAAAGGTTTATTATTACCATAGAAATATGGAAATATAAAAAAATATTAAACATATTTATGAGCACGTCTTGTAAAATACGTCAAATTTGTACGTGAAAGTGGAAAATCTTACGATAAAACACATAAACAACGCTTACAGAAAAATTGTAATGCCATACGTCTTTCTTCTAAGTTATACTTGCATAATGCACTTAAGCGAGTATTTTAAATCAAAATGTAGTGTAATAAATAGACTATGTTACTTATTCTTAATATAAAACCTATTACCGTAACGAAATGAAAACTTTAAAAGCTCAACTCCAAGTACGGTTAAAATCGATCAATAAAATATGCTAATAAAGTTTGAATGCAGACAAGCTCCTATAAATACATGACACGAACAATGAGTTCAATACTCCAAATCTAAGACAGAATATAATTAGAGCGTGCGCCAGAACATTAGGTGCGGCAGAAGAAATGCATGTAATCCTTGCACCTATCACAGTAACGTTGAGTCGTTAACGAATATTAAAAATGTTATTTAGAAAGTCTTGAACTAGTACTTTTTATTTGAAAAAATCATTAAAATCAGCTAACAATACAAAATTTTAACGTATGTTAAAACATAAAACTTAATTATTCATTCATGTTTTGTGAAGTCGGTTAATGGAAATGAATAATTATGTTTATTGTCGAAATAATAACGTTTCATCCCAAAATTCAAACTCATTCAAAATAGAATTCGTTGAAGAAGGTAGAATAAAACAAGTTTGTTTACTGGGTTTAAGTTTGATCAAATTTTAAGCATTCAATTCTTGAATCGTTGTATTTAGATAAAATAAAAACGTATTGGTACATATAATATTTTATTTTATATTGATTATTGAAAAAAGTTATAAACCCAGTTTTTTTTCTTTTTCTTTAACTTTGACACCACCCCTTAGTACATTTTAACGGTTAGTACGAGTAGATATAATTTTTCTTAAAAATGAGTTATTTTTTCACAGTATTCTATTTATCGACCCGGATAACCAGCTATCTTTATACCAAATTTGCATCAAAATGCTTGCAGTAGTTTTATGTTATTCCTTATTGCTCTTAAAAGATTATCAGTAACTAAAATACAATTTTAGTTTACACACTTAAAAGTGAGCGAAGGTATACTTTCTACTTTGTAAACACACTTACGTCTGCAACGTCTAATCAGTCTCAAAATAACAAACCAACAGTTTTATTGCGCTTTTGTGATAGGAGACTAATAGACGCAACGTCCTGTTTACGATGCAACTGGGACTGTGATGCAATGTTACAATATTATTACTTTGTAAATTCTACATATAGTATGTACTTAGTAAATAAATGAATTTGTAAGCCTATAATTTAGAATATATATTATGACTTTGAAGCTAAAGCTATGCTAAAGCTTGGTCTTGTTGACGAATAAAAAACAACAAATTATATTATAAATGAGGAGTTTAAATTTTAGAGCTTTGGACTCTAAATCAAAAAAGTTTTTATACTTACATTCTTTTTAACTTGTAGTTAAACGAAATATAACTACAAAATTTTTAAAATGAAAAACGATAATCAGTTTAGAACTAAAACTCCTTGTAGGTCATCTTCCATTGTAAATTTATTGATAAAAATAATACAATTATTGGCCTACACTTCGAATTTTTCTTAAATCAATTGAGCTTTTGACTTTTGACACGTCAGTATGGGGAGGTTTGAAACTAAAATACTTACGAAATGCTGTTCTTAGGTACCATGTCATTGATTTTAGTACAAGAAAAATTGCATTCATACATTTAAAAAACCTGTACTCAGCTCGGGAATAGAACCAGGATGAATTGAAAAATAAAAATAACATTATTTCTATTTAAATATCGTGTAGTACCACAAAATATAATGTCTATAAAATGTATCTTATTATATCTTAAAGACATACATTATTGGCATTAAATTAAATTTAATGTTAAGTACAAACCGCTGAAGTTATGATCGCAAAAGGATAAGTTTCAAGCATAAATCAGTGTACTTAAAAGTTGCAAGAGTCAAAGAATTCAACACGGCTTTTAAAATATGGCAAACTAAAAGTCAGGCCGAATTGACTTCAACAACTTAGTTAAGTGCCAGTAGGAATCGTAGTTACTTATGTGGCAGTGATTATTATTTATACTTTGTATGTCTAAAAATAATTTATTAAATTACTTTTTCTAATATGAGACTATTTTAATACAGTTTTTCGATATAGTTCCTGATAGTTTTAGTTTATTAATAAAATTAAAAATCTTATAATGTTATAAACACCCTTGACTGGATTACAAACACTCGTGCTCATCACACGAATGATTGCCCCCAGTGGGACTCGAATCCACGACCGCTAGCACAACAAGTAAGGTCAACTGGCCGGTGTAAACTAAGCCAAACGTGTTATTAAATATTATTCTAGCAAAATACATTTTGATACGCGATAATTGAAGCTGTGAATAATACTTGATGTCAGAGATTCAAACCAAAATTAGGAATTCGTAACTCTTCTATTTACAGACGTTATTTATTTAATGTATTTTTTGTTATTAGCTCTATTTCACGTAAAAACGTCTTTTTAAAGTGCGAAGGCATGAAGCGAGGCACGAACTTCCTTTTAAAACTAGAGGGATCAGGCTATGGTACACCATGCTGGCCAAATGCTGGTTGGCAGATTGGCAGTTGTCATGTTTTTCAATTTGCTAGAATATATCAGACATGCAGATTTCCACAAGATGTTTTCTTTCACCATAAGAAAAATGAAAATATCCCATAAAAGAACGAGATTGGGAATTTGAATCCGCTTTACATGGTTTCCCAAGCAAACGCGTTATCACTGGCCGACAACTGGCTAAATTCGGCTTAGCCTTTTAGCAATTACGAGAGGACATAAGCGGACCGCGGCTTTAAATAATTGGTGTGAGAGATCCTGACCAAAATTCAAATTAGACATTTGCAAGACTTCTATTTGCAGGCGTTAATTGTATTCTATTTCTAAATATTTATTCAGAGCAATGTAACTAATTCGTTCAATTGTTCAAAGCGATTATTGCATAAAACCAAATTATAACCGAAGCCATTTGAGCGGTCGTTCATTCAAATGTGAATTCGGTTATGCCGGTCACATAGCGACAATTAAATTCATTAGAATGCGTTAACATTTCTATACAAAAGATCGAGTTATTTCGTACCAATTATATGCATTATGTTTATTTAAAAATACTACATGACATGTATACATACATTTTAATAACTGTTATATTATTTTGGACTTATAACTTCATTCAGTAAAATATATCGCTGAGATGGAGTAAGTCTGAAGAGATCTTTGCAAGTTAACTTTACCCTTTTTTCTAGCATCCCACTGTAAGACATGGGTATCTTCCGTTCTATAGCGTTTCCAGCGGAAAAGACCAAAAGTCCACCACCGTAGCAAAATGTGGATTGGCGGACTTTACATATTATCTTTTTTAAAATTACTAGGTTCTCTCAGACATGCTGGTTTGCTCACGATATTTACTTTCCCTGTAACGAAAGTAGTAATCATGTTGAAAATAATTCTCACGTTCATATGAAAGGTTTTGTTCATTTCAAAAGGAATTTGAATCCACTCCACACGATTTCCCCAGCGAAAGCATTACAACTTTGCCACACCAGTGCCTTGCCATTGAGAAATTAAAAAAAGAATAAGGTAACATCCTGAGTTACATAGGTCATCAGGCACAGGTATCCTAGTTTGACGACACGTTTGGCGCAGTTTGTAGTGACCCTACTTGCTGTGCTAGCGGTCGCGGGTTCGAGTCCCTCTGGGGGTATGCATTTGTTAAACCTGTCATGGGTGTTTATATTTATAATATGTATATAGTATTTAAACTTGTATATTATATAATATATCTACCTGGTATCCGTAACACAAGCCTCGTAGCTTTCCACGGAAGTAGATGGCGCTGTGCGTAATAATGTCCCAACATAAATGAACGTGTTTACAAACTGGCATGAAATGATAATACAATGGTTTCCATGTTTTATTGATGATATTAAGCATCTGTGAGCAATCAATGGTGAACGTTCCAATGTATTATCTGAATTTTATTGAATCGCATTACAATTATTTCATGCGGAGATTTTAAACAACGAGCGAAGTTACCGTTTTAAATGTAATATTGACTATTTGAAATGCAACTTTTGTCATCAGATTGCAAATATGTGTTCAGTTTTATTTTATTTTATATGCACGAATTAATTTTATATGTATTACTTTTTAAGCTTATCGTCATTATAAAGACCTTTTATCTATCGCAAATTACATTATGTTACTAATTTAATAACTGTTTTTCCTATAAAATAACTCTTTAAAAAAACAACTTATTCTTTAAATCTGCAAATATGAGAGTACCTAGCAATTTTTCGAAAGACATGTGAAGTTCGCTTGGTGGACCCCCCTTGGCGAGCATCGTAGACTATAACCTAATTCCCCTCATATTGCAAGAAGGTTTGTGCTCAGCAGTGGCAACTAATAAGTTCTGAATACTATAGTTTATAATTGCAATAAAGGGGCAAAAAGCTCGCTGTCACTTTTTTGTTAATGTAAAAGCACGCTGTATTAAGTTATTAAAATAATATTACCTACAAATCGTTTCTAAACCAAGTATGTAACTAATGAAACTTATAGTAGTAAAAATGTCCGCTCAAGCATATGGATTACATTCATGCTTGAACACATCCACGGGCAATAACCTTCAATGCAGTAACTTCAATGTATTTTGCATGATTTTTTAAAACGTTTAAAAAACTGCTTGTAACAAAGCACTTCATTCTTTTAACGTGATACGAGTATGTACACAAAGAGATAAAAATTCTAATACTTATTAACTGGTATTTTGCTACTAAATAATGAAATCGTACCTATGTCAAGTGGAAGTACTTTTTTTTTAATATTGAATCGTAAAATAAAATTTTAATGTCACTATAATAAAAATAGTGGCAGCCCAGCGGTAACGCGCTCGCTTGAATAACCGAGTGATGCGGGTTCAAATCCGGGTCTCGCACCTCTGATATTTTCATGTGCGAATATTTTCTATCGTGATTACCACTTGTCTTACGGTGAAGGAAAACATCGTGAGGAAACCTGCGTGTCTTAGAAAAACCTAGCAAGTTTTTCGAAAGACATCTGAAGTCCGCCAACACGCACTGGGCCAGCGCGGTGCACTAAGGCCTAATCCCCCTCGTACTGAGGAAGGCCCGTGCCCAGCAGTGGGACGTTAAAAAGGGCTGATGATGATGATAATTATAAAACCTTGGTATTCTTCAATAGCTATTTATATTTATGTTGTAGGTAACTGAGATCCAAAAAATTTAATGCATAAAGTACAATCTTTATATTATATACCTATTTATCCTTGATTTTTAAGCTTTCTTCTATCGTAAATGATGTAAAAATATTCCCGTCCAGATTGACACTGGTTCAGTACCCAAAAACCCTTTTTTATAAGAGCGGTGGCTTAACCGATTGTAATCTGACTTTCACTGCAATGTAAAGATGTATGCTTTATTCTAGATACATTTAAGGTTCTAGTGCGAAAATCAAAAACACTTAAAAATATATGAAATTCGAATTTACGATTTTATGATAAAGTCCGAATTAACATTAGTTAATTATAATTAACTCCTAATTTATACCGACAGTAACTATCTTTACCTATTGAAAATATAACACACAAGAAAACGAAGTGAGAGTAACTTGCTAGTATGTAGTAAAATAATTCCATTGTATATATAATATATTATGTAAAGTACATTTTACATATAAAGAAGCCCTACCATACTATTTTTATAGTCCTAGTTTTGTGTACGGTAATCAATCTTTTAAATTATTCTAACACCGTGACCGTTCTGTCGAATGATAAATTAACTTTAATAGATTCCACTCCCTCACATTAGGTTCATCTTTGGATAGGAGGGCGTTGCCACAAATTAAATTAATACAGTTTATTATCATTAACCATGAAAGTGTGTAAATGGTTAATAAAAACACTATTATTTTGTTCTTTTATGTCTTTTTAATATGACTTTATTCCCATCTTTTATTTTTATGATGTATATTTGTGTATTACTTAATGTAAACAATTTGATTTGCCTTGCTTGAGCAGACATTACTTTTTACTACTATAAGTTTCATTAGTTACATACTTGGTTTGTGGGATTTCTAGGTAATAGTATTTTAATGACTTAATACAGCGTGCTCTTACATTAAGGAAAACGTGACAGCGAGTTTTTTGCCTATTTATTGCTTAATAATCATTAGGAAATTAATGGTAAAAACTTACATAAATCTATAGAAAGATCGTTTCATCGTATATACTATACTACAGTATACTACAGTGAATTAGATTCTTGCGCTCTCACATCTCAGTCTGGTTACAATAAATCAAGTCATTGAGAAACGCTTGTCGCTGTCTCATATAAATATACTAAATACCAACAAGATACTGTAAAAGATATCAAAGGATTGTCTTGTGTGACATGAAAAATTCTGTCAGTAATTTTAATTTTATAAATAAACTTGTAAATTTCAGCTAAAATGTAACTTTTTCTTATAATTTTAGAAAAATATTACTAATTATATCTTTTTCGAATATAACGTTAGATTAAATAATATTAATTATAGTGAAATTATAAATAATCACTATTAATTTGTTGTAGTTCAAGATAAGATATGACTTTGGCATCATCGTTCTTATTTAGTTCAGTTAGATCCCCAGTAATTGATTAAGATAATAAATGTTATGTTAAATTGACTAGAATTGATGAGAACATCGCTTATCTGAATATGACAATAAAACTAAATTGTGAATAAGCAGTATGACTGCATTTGTCCTTGTTCGACAGAAATACTTATTTCAAGTGTCTTGTCAGATCTTATAGCACGGATGCATAGATTTGTTAAGGCCATCAGACATAAGGAACAGGCCATAGTCACTCCACGCTAGCAAAGTTCGGGTTGATGGACTGCAAATGTCTTTCGAAAACTTGCTAGGACCTATCAGACATGTAGGTTTCCTCACGATGTTTTCCTTCACAAGTGGTAATCATGTTAGAAATGATTCGCACATGAAAATATCAGAGTTGCCGATTTGAACCCACATCACTCGGTTATCCAAGCGAGCGCATTACCACTGTGTTACCACTGCCTTGTTGAGTGATACTTAAATAACATTTTTGGTGCATGTGCTGCTAATTTCGAGGTCCGGGATTCAAGTTCCGGTACGGGTCTACATAGTATAGTTATTGCTTTTTTTTTATAAAATTTTTGGTAGAAGTACGGGATAGAGCGAGATCATGTAAAGCTGTTGATCGCCTATTCTATACCTCGACATATTGAATATGCTTAGAAACGCACACGATTAAGTGGCGACGCTAGAATTCTTGCTTATAAAACTATAAAAGTGACACGGACCGATTAACCAAACCCATGAACAACCCTATTTTTGATTTTAAACCAGGAATAATTTAATTTTTTCACACCATAAAGCATAGTGATGAAATAATGACGAAGTAACATATTTTTATGAGGTTATTATATGCGCGCAAATACTTTACGACCGTTGACAGATTTTTTACTACGAGTACCTATTATTAAATTTCCGTAATATGTCAGGCTATTGCATAAACTAACACACAAATAGTAATTTAATGCATTATTATTTACTTTATCGCGTTACAGAAAGACCATAATAAAATATATTAGTCATCTAAATTCAAATCTAGCCATGCTAAGATCTACTACAATATAAAATCAGACGAGACGTCTATAGAAATGCAAATTACCTTATTTATGAATGGAACATATTATTATGTGAGGTGGCGGATAAATTTATTTTATTTCGTTTATCATGAATACCAATCGGTGCTACTAAGTTGCGAAGTGTTATTCACAGGTTACCATCACCTATAAAAATAATGACCGCGTTGCCGGAAATCGTAAAACGGTGGCTTTGAGTTACAGTCGTCTCTGTAATAGGATTAACCGTTAAACGTTTGGAAAATTCTTGACCCGTAGTTAATTTGTATGTGGGCACCATATCTTATCTTATTACTTTTATCGGCATATTAATTGTTATATTAGCCAATCGAACGTTTGTCGCATTGGAAGTGATTGAACAGGCGTTTTGAGTATGTTTGTACAAGACCAAAAGCTTATACTTTCGTTCACTTTATTGTTTTTTAAATATTTTTAATAACTTGATTTTCAAGACAGTACAGCTTTAGTTGGATATAAGAATTTAAACATAAGTGTTATAAAACGAAAATTTAGAAGAAAAAATAATAAAATTAAATTAAAATAAATGAATACTTAAATAGTAATATGTCATAACTCATAACATATAATATATTTTCTAAAACCTATTTTTATTCGACGACACGTTTGGCGCAGTTTGTAGTTGTAACCCTACTTTCTTGCGCCAGCGCTCGCGGGTTCGAGTCCCGCTGGGGGCATTTGTTAAACTCGGATGTTTGTACTACAGTCATGGTTGTTTATGTTTATAATATGTATGTATTTAAACTTATATATGTAGTATAACAAATGTCTGGTATCCGTAACACAAGCTTCCTTTGTAACTTACCATGGAACTAGATGGCGCTGTGTGTAATAATGTCCCATCATATTTATTTATTATTATTTATTTATTGAGATTTGAAGAAGATATACTCACTTTATTCCTCACATCACTTGAAATTTTCCGATAATCTCTTAAACCGCGTGCATTATGCTGACAGGGACTGTTTTAAAGCAGAAGTGTTGTATTTCCTACAATCTTAATACCTTTCAAAACAAGATTTGTATGTGAAGGAATTTTGTCATATCAACGTTTAGTCTACATTATTTTTAGAATATAGGTACCCTAATATTTTTTTTGATGTACACAAATCAAATATTTGTAATTAATCATTTTAAATAATAAGTATTTTTAATAATTTCTCATACAGTCTCTTCCATGAATATAATTGCTGTATAACTTTTAAAAAACCTAAGGCATGCTTGCACTAATAACTTCTACGATGAGTCAACTGCGTACATTTATGATTGATCATAGCTTGATTAAAGGCTATACTACGAAATAGTAATATGAAGAGTAATATGAGTACACCAGAATATCTGATGTATAGGAGTAATATGCACTGGAAGTGACAAACATGTGACCACATTTTGCGAATCGCTTTGACAAATCTCATATGAAATAATGACGTTTGGCTCAGTTGGTAGTGACTCTACTTTCTGCGCCAGCGGTCGCGGGTTCGAGTCCCGCTGGGGGCTTTCATTTGTGATTACGAATATTTGTACTTCAATTATGGATGTTTATATTTATAATATTATGTATGTACTCAAAAAGTTACATATGTAGTATATCAACTATCTGGTATCCGTAGCACAAGCATCGTTGTTTACCAGGAAACTGGATGGCGCTGTTGTAAGATGGTCCCAACATAATTAATTATTTATTTATTTATATTTATATCTACAAAACAGAAGAAAATAAAGAAAACTACATACGAATTCAGTTAAACAGCACATGTATAAAATAAATAAATTACACAAAAATTACGATGTAACTTGTTTACTAAATAATCGAGAACACTTGTTCAAAATGAGCATGTCCCATAAAACGCACATGATACTATTTAGCTTTATTTAAAGCTGTGGCTCTACGCTCGTTCTAATTCCCGTAGACATAAAATGAACGATTAGAAATAATCCGACACGACGATGCCTAGTAATTGTGTCAACACTGTGCCTTTCATAATAATTATAGATTCTTAAGAACTTCGATAGTGGTCAGTATTAACACCTCGTAAAGATAAATGAGATTCGTGACAATAAATAATAGTATCGAATCTACAATCACGATTTACTGGTATTACGTTTTAATCGTCTTAGGTTTTCAATGTGTGTTATACTATACTTCTGTCATTTTGTACGGTATTTGTGAGGTAATTGTTCAATAGCTATATAATATTATGTGGATCTTAAAGCAGCTTTGGCTTAGTGATGTAGGATTCGAGTTTTAATCATAATTTAGATGTGATTGCTAAATTGAGGACTTCGCGTAAACGGCTAAGGCAAAAATTAGGTATAAAAATAATTATCTCTTGTAACTTAGTTTGATACTATATACTTTTTTCAAAAAAAATGGTTAGTACTTGATAATGGGTATATTATACACATAATAATATGTAATAAATACTTAAAATAAAACATGAGCATTATCCATAAACACTATAAAACTACAATACTGGGAAAAGCAATAAATTGATGGTCACTCTGTTGTGGCTTTTTAATTACTTTAATATTTACTTAGTTTTAATCACATTGAAACGTTGGCTGAAGTATAATAGTTGATTTTTTACATTAAACATTTAAAAGTTAATGTTTACTTTTAAATAACATTTTCACTATAAACGTTTTCTGAAATCTTTAAAGAGCTTAGAACGGAAATATTTAAGGCGCACAGCCACATACCTTCGTGTTATCTTAGTTTATTTCGCAAGGTTTCCGAATGGCATGCTTCTCGACCAGCTTGTATGACCTCTTAAGTGTTGCTCTATATTAGGCTTAGAAGAAGGAAACTTTAGGGGAAACTGGGTTTCTAGTTTTAGTGGTCACTGTTCGCTCGTAGGGTAAGGAAGTACATCTTTACGATCCTCGATGTGACCGCAACGTCCGTAAACACGCTTGATGCTCGATTTTACGCGCGCTACAGAGTTTAATAATAATTTACTCAGGGTTATTCTCAAGATCTCACTAAATATTTAAAAACTTTAAATAATTAAGTTAATTCTTCATTTTGAGTTATTAAATTCACTTAGATAATGTGATATCTTTATTGAATAATGGGTATGTTTTGTATAATTATCTATACAAGATCATAGCTTATCTATACAAGATTAGAAAATAGCGAATCTTTCATTTAATGTTCTTGTTAATGGCTTTTAAACCATACTAGTTTAAGATAAAACTTCATGAACATCACATAGATAAGAAAGAAATGAACTAAATGTAATCAAACAATGAACACTTATAGAGAAAAATGGCTGTCTTGGATTATTCTGTTAAAAATACTTTCATAGTATTTAGAGTACAGGGTACATACGAGTATCATAATATACAGAACGATGAACCGAACACTTAGGAATGGCCTAAGCTAAGCTTGAACTTCGATCGTCCATGCTGAAAGAATACACATATATATACGATTATATACGTAATAACATTTTTTCCAATACTGTAAATTACTGTATTGTAATAACTAATATCTGTTTTATTACTTTAATTATTATTTTAATAGAATAATTTTATTTCAGGCAAAGGCAGTAGTAGCCCAGCGGTAACGCGCTCTCTTGAATAACCGAGTGATGCGGGTTCAAATCCGGGTCTCGCACCTCTGATATTTTCATTTTCTATCATGATTACCTCTTGTCTTACGGCGAAGGAAAACATCGAGAGGAAACCTGCGTGTCTTAGAAAAACCTAGCAAGTTTTTCGAAATACATGTGAAGTCCGCCAACACGCGCTAGGTCAGCGCGGTGGACTATGGCCTGATCCCCCTCGTACTGAGGGAGGCCCGTTCCCAGCAGTGGGACGTTAAAAAAAAGGGCTGATGATGATGATGATGAATTTTATTTCAGTAACTAAGAATCAAAGTTACGCAACGGTAACGTGATACTTATTTTTAAATATTAAATTACTTATATGCAGTGACAAAAGAAGTTATGCTAATACAATCTATTGTTGTTTATTCTACCATACCTTAGAGCAAAAGGTTGCAATGATCAGAATCGAGATTTTCAAAATGTCACGTTTCGAGACTGGGGTCGTCAGTCAAATAGTTCATTTCACAACATTGTACTAGCACATTCTTTAGGTTCTCACTTTGTTGCTATACGACATTAAAGTAAATATACTATAATATGGATATTTTGATGTTGATAAAGATTTTTTTCAATGTTGTGAACTAAATTTATGTATACCATCTAAATACATAGAATTGGATATATATAGGACACACTGGCTTAAGAGAAGCCAGTACTATCCATTTAAACCCAGAAACCCTGTCTTAAAAGGGTCTCAGGATAGCATACACCCTTAACCACGACGCCCCGACTACAGGCTTGCCGATTACATAGCCAAGGGGTTGTAGCACAGTCAATTCTGCCATTAAAATACCATATAATACCGCCCACCCAAAATTGGCGACCATGCAGAAGGAATAAAGGGGCTTATTAGCTTTGCCCTCGGTTTGATTGCTGGACGTGAATGAGCTCATCCACCACGACAAGGTGAAAGCACATCGATTAGATCCACACTTGACCAGTACGGTAGTATCATGGTAGTATCCCCCTCACATTCAAGATCTCCGTGTCCAGCGTGCTGTGTAAAGGGATAGAGAGCGATATTTATCAAAATAATGTTACATTTTAACCGATAAGATTTTTTCGTGCACCATTAAAGCTTTAAAGAAGATTGCCTCACAAACAATTTCCATATAAATAAGTGGCAAGTTTAATTGGTCCCGGAATAACAGCAGCGTGTATTTATGGCCTCTGAGAATTATTTTCTGTCTACATTTATGTTTACTAGAAAACTTTACTTACTCCATAACGTTGATTGTCGAGAGCGATCTCCGGGGAACTCTTAACTTTACCGAAATTATGGTAAGGAAGCAGTATTACATATAGGCTAAATTAGGAACGGGATATTAGTGTTATAATCAAGTTTAGTTCTTAGCGTTTTAGTTATAGAGTTCATATTACTATGTGAGTTATCTTAGATTTTTATGATCTAGAGTTTTATTTCAGTGTATAACACTATAAGTGTTTCCTCTAGCCTTACTTGTCTATGGAAAAAAAATAGATATAACGTAATACGTTACTACTATATGGCAGTGGCAGCTCAGTGGTACCGCGCTCGCTTGGAAAACTTAGTGAAGCTGGTTCAAATCCGGGTCAGGCACCTCTGATATTTTCATTTAAAATTCATTTATGGCATTATTACCACTTGTCTTACGATGGCGGTAAATATCGTGAGGAAAGCTACACGTCTGAGAGAACCTAGTAAGTTTTTCGAGCTTCGCCAGCGTGATGCACTATATCCAATATAAGAGTTTAACATTGGTTAACATATCACAGTAATAGAATTTACGAATCAATATATATATTTTTCTTTTAAATACCGTATAATAACTGAATTGTATTTATTTTTTCCCTTTTTATACACTCATTTAGGTTCCCTTTAATAAAGAAGTCCACAATAACTTACGATTCATACTTATAACTAGAAAATTGAAATAATAAGCAATCTCTTGTCTCTTATCAGAAAGCCATATAAATAAAATTTACGAGTTATAATAAAATTGACATTTACTATCGTATCGTATTTAATTACCTACTGTAGGATGAACTCAGATGTATTTTGATTGAATCACTGAGAATGGAAGAAATTAATAAACAATACTTAATTTCTTTGGCAAAATCGAGGAAAACAGTGACTATGGTCAATACTAAAAATCTGATGTCATATTTTGCAACTGGCTTACGCGATTGTCATAGGTTGTATTATAGAAAAATCTAAATTTTAAATCCAAGGTGCCATTTTCTTAGTCTTTAATTTTTTTGTCTGAATTAATACAGTGAGGTATCAAAACACGGTTTTTTTACTACCTACTAATACTAAAACTTTTAATTAAAAAGTGAATAACACTGGTTATGTTAACCTTTCTTTATAATAACATTTTTAAGTAAAAACCTCACGCGGTTTGTGGTCTAGTATGACAGTGCATACAAATTCCAAAATATCCCGCGTGCCGCGTCGTAATTTCATTCCAATTTTTTGACAGATTTTTTATCAGCAAAAAGCGTTGTAAAGTAAAAAATGTATATTACTATTTTTATAAACATTTTTCGGTTCCTTTGTAGCTTACTTACAAACTATAATATCGAAACTAAATTGAAGCTACATAGAGATAGCATAGTGCTTTTATCTCATCCATTTGCCGTTCCCAGAATCTGAATAAGCCACTGGACATCAAAAACGAAAGGAAGAATGTGGATGTAGGATTTACTTCTTATACTACTCTAGAAGTGTTGATTAGATTTTAAAATATTACCATTAATGAATCGACATTATTACTGATTATTAAATTAATTTACTTGCAATTTTAGTGGGTTTGAAAAGGTTTAGAAATATTTAGTACTAAACAACGCACAACACTATGAGTGAAGTGAAGTCAGTTTTTTTTACAATGCTAACATAACCTTTTAGTATGTAGCGTCTATAAGGCTATGCCTATTGAATACTATGCGGGCAAATTCAAGATATCACTAATAATATAATAAAAAAGGTTCGTAGCTCATACTTATAGTAGGTATACCTAGATCATGTTACCTTACCTCTCTTATCGAAACCTGCTAAAGCTCTAGTCATCGTATATCAAGATAACGAACAAAGGCATTTATTAGACTTCACGTCTGTCTGGTTAGAACTTACGTACTGTACTATGATAGTTGGTAAACTTTTCTTTCTTACTTAAGGTAACACTTTCAAATATTTTAATTTCTTCATAAAACTTATGATTGAAACCTTAATAAACACTTATACACTGAACATATTAATGGGTGATATACCCTTTTGATTTTTGTATTAATGAGTATTGATAATATTAGTCCCGCTGAGTTTCTTTCGCCAGTTCTTCTCAGGTCAGAGGTTTCTTCTTTCCGAACTGGTAGTAGACTCAAGACGTTCAGTAAGAAATTGTAACAATTTTTATGCTGAATAAAATATTTTGATTTGATTTGTGGTCTATTTCAACAGACCTGTCGACGAGGCGTCGTTTTTGACTGATCAAAGACGTGTCACTAAGACTGAAGAGATTCCATTAGGTTTCTGGAAATAATACTAACTTTTAAGACCATAAATCCCTTTATGAATGCAGGTGGTTTGCGCAAATACCTTTTTTAATTTTAAAAAAAGAATATATATTAAGTTTTACTCTTCGACTCTACCTCTATTACTTGTCAACTTCTCGCGTCAAACATAATTCATTGGTATTTTCTTTGGTTTTCCTTCTTCTTCCCTTCTACAAATTCTATCTCTTAACCACAAGTCTATTTTGTTGTCAATTTGCATATGCATCATGTATTAGCAGCTCAAGTAAGAGACTTAGTCTTGTACCTAGTTTACATAATATACCTATGTCTTCAAATTTGTTTGAGTAAAAATTATAACGTACTATATTAAAATTGTATTACATAATATTGCATTGGCTTCAAAAGTAAGATTCAGTGGTTACATTATTTTTTATTAAACATTATTATTAATTTACATTATACCAAATAAATCATCTTTAAAAAACAATACTCTCGTACTAAGTGTACGATATGAAGGGATATTTGCCTAATTGAGCAAAACGCTAAATAGAAGTAAAAGAAAATGCGAACAACAATTGACTACGAACACAAAAATATTTTATATAAGATTAATAAAATTATTTTTATCAAACGTCGTTCAAAAAGCCTTCTGTGAAGTTTCACATAACGATAGTTCGGGTGGAATTTAAAATGAGGCGTCTCTTTGACTGTCTTTTTATCACTTGAGATGCAAAGAAGACTATTACGTAGTTCTCGTCAGTTTCTTTTGAGAAATTTTATAGTAGTAAATTTTAAATCGCAAATACTAAAATTAAAGTCATATATAAAGTAAGATAATAATATGTTACTAGAAAATCTTGGAATGCATTTCTGTGACATATCTTTAATTTATGTACAAGTTATTAAAAATATTAATGTAATAAGTATATTGCGAAACTTTATGAGTATATGTATATTTTGAATTTTTATTCTCCTGATGATACGGAGGTCCTCAGTTCGAATCCCAGAACTATCCTAGTTTAGTCATATAGTTGTATTGTATATCAGTCCCTAAGCCTCGGAGAGCACGTAAAGCTGTTATAGCCTGAAATCTCATCGATTGTGTCGAATTGCCATGTCACTAGAGTAAGTATTGCACATATATGCGCATGCACACTTGTGCAATGTAATATTAATACACGTTTTTAAACTTTTACCCCTACCATGCGGGTAAATCCGTGAAAATGAACTAGTTACAGCGTTTACGCGTAATAACTAAATCGCTCAGTGTTTACGAGCATAGTGTAATTAAGCAGTAATCAAACACTAAATTCACATTTACGTCTAAAAGCAGTCACAAATTTGCAAACTGTAAATGCCTGGACAGCAATCACAGTCACAAAAGATGTTTCAGGAACGCAAAATAAACGCCCATACGCTTGTGGCACGTTTCACCGTGGTCATAGCAATCAAAGTTGTAATTAGCAGCTACTGAAATAGCAAATTAAACGTCCTTTCATGTGACATATTTACGTGAGACTGACGCTTGGGTCGGGGTGATGTTTGGTAACGAAATGCTAAATGTGTGTGAAATTAATAAGCCATGTTGATCTGTTGATCAAATCAAATCAAATCAAATCAAAATATTCTTTATTCAAATAGACTTTTACAAGCTCTTTTGAATCGTAATTTTTACATTATTAAAATTAAATGTCAGTCTGTAAGTCTGTGACTAAGCTACCACCGGCTCGGAAAGCTGTTCTGCTGAGAAGAACTGGCGAGAAACTCAACAGTTGCTCTTTTCAAAAAAAAAAATTGATAACAATATTGCATTACAATATTTATCTATTTATCCTACGTGAGACACAATCAGACATTAATCCCACACATTTACATCTACTAAGTATTCCGTGATGGTGTAATAAGCCTTATTCAGTAGCGTATTTTTAATTTTAGATTTAAATTGCTTCAAATTCATTTAAATTGCTTCAATTTGTGGAAATCTAAGTAATCATAGAGTTGTGACATGTAAAATATTTTACAATATTAATACTTTTTTAGGTTAACGAGATTGCTGTAAATCATTTGAAACGTCGAAAACCAAAAATTTTAATAAATCCGCGACAAAATTCGGAAAAGTAGTTTCTTATATAACAATATTGTAGAAACTCTTTAAACTTAGCTATATTAAAGAAGTTGACGAAGGTAATCTTAAGGTATATAGCCACTGACGGCGATTGTCGACTTGGACATTTTAAAAATTTAAATTTCCTCAGAGATCAAAGCTTTTAAGTTCGAGTCCGGTCAAGTATATATATAATAATTAAATTAATAAGTAAGGTTTGATATAAAAGATACATTATTTAATATACAATATTAATGGCATTATTTTTTTTATTGACGACAATAAATTAAAAAAAAAAGTATAATATTAATTATTTATATAGGTACGTAAAACTTGAGTCACACATCACAAAACGCTACATACTAAACTTAATAATCTAATTTAACAGTTAAGTCATCTATGTCCACCGTAATTAGAGAAACAAATTACACAACATTCGACACAACGTGATTCAAATTGAGGTTGTTGAACGATAAATTTGCGGAAACTAATTAAAAGTTGTGTTTAATTAAGCCCTAATTAAAACTGACCAAATGTAATCATTGTATTCTGTATTTGATATTAATGTATACTAATGACAGGAGGAAAAAAATAGACATATTTTAGTTATATAGAAATAAAATTTGGCACATGAGGGCATGATGCGCAAACCGAGGGTTCCATAGCATCTAACATAATAACTTTTTTAGTTATTACATGATATTTCATAACCATTATTGCCTTTTTAATATGTTACGTACAATTAAACTCTCTACTGATCAAATTACTCATTTTATTGATGGCATAAATGACTTTTTATATCATACCAGTAGTAGGTTTTTGTAAAACTAACATTCCATTAATATACTAGTAACGTGTTGACAGACATTCCGAGGACGAGTTCACTAATTATGTTTTTTCCCCAACCATATTGCTACATTTTCCTTTAACCTTATTATATGAAAAATATTCAGATAAATAATATCAATATGATATTCTATCTTAAATTAGTATTAAATATAAATTAGTATAACAACAATATTCTTGGTTGTTTTTGTTTATTTTAACGCATTCATCTTTGAAACTACCAGATATACCTAAGTTAAAAAAAAAATAACTTATTTATAGAGCAAGGTTAAATACTACATCACGCTACTTATGCATAAACTTAATATAAGCGACACAATGAAAGAGTAGTTACTACTTTTTAGTATTTCTACACAAAACTGAAAAACGCAAAGTTTCAGTTATAAAATATTGATAGAATATAATTATTATTTAATAAACATATTAAAATTTACATAAGTAATTAGTTTATAATTTAACGTGGTCTTAACCTTATGTTATAAAGTAAATATTAGTTTGTGGTTGAATGTACTTCCGGTGTTATTGGAGCCAACATACGCGTAAATCGCTAAAATTGATTAGTGTAATTGAAATCGTTTTTCGAAATAAAAATTGTGATATATGTTTTAAACATCAATTTTGCCCTATCTTAAAATATTGAACAATTTAGTTGAAGTCAATTTAATGAATTTGTTGCAAAATAAGTATTTCTTTGGTCAAAAGCGTCCTTAGGTGTTTATCAATAGCCTATGTGTTTGTTAGGTACTCATCAGTCTAACTAATTTTCAGGTCCATAAAACTTTCTTAGATTTACGCGAATACTTGATATTTATAAATGAAAATATCATTTCGGTTTTTCCCCTAATTTGTTTTGATAATTGGTTCCCGAGGCTTTGAAATATCCAATTTTCAAACATTTTGAAAAATTGTCAGTAGGCACTGTCTGTATATAATGACCTCAGAGACGTATAAGTACTACAAAACCTTAGTCTCCCGTGACCATGAACGTTGTAAAGCATTCGAAAAGTCGAGAACCAAAAATCAAAATAAATCCGCGACAAAATCAGAGAAATTTGTCTTCGACACGTTGGCTCCGTGTGTAGTGACCCTGCTTGCTACGCCAGCGGTTGCGGGTTCGAGTCCCGCTGGGGGCATTCATTTGTTTATAATATGTATGTATTTAAAAGCTATATATACATATTTATGTAGTGTATCAACTATCTGGTATCCATAATACAAGCTACGAGAGCTTACCGCGGATCTAGATGGCGCTATGCCCCAACCAATTTATTAATTAATTTATTATTATTTATTTATAAAATCCGTTTAGCTATTACAGTTAAAAAGGGTAACAAACATACACACATACGACCACATACATTTACAAACTTTTCTCATTGCTTAATGACCAGTGGGGTGTAATATATTGAGCGAAATGCAACGCATCGCTGGCAGCAAACAAAGAAAGATATAAAGAATGAAGTCTAAAGTACGCCAATATATTGATTCTGTTAGAACAATACCGTCCTTTGTGTATGCAAATTAGTACTGCCGTAAATAGTACGTGTGCATTTAACCCCTTATATATTAGTCAACTGACTTTCTATTATAAATGTCATTAATTTCACAAAAATAACACTAGGTATATATCACTAGCGACTTACTCTCGTTTCGCTCAAGTTTTTTTATTGAGTTTGGAATACATAAGTTATGCATTAGTATTTGTATGTATAATCTATATATTATGTATAAAAAAGGAATATGTCTATAATTTATATATAAAAAATGTTATATACCTTGCTTAAGGAATGATTGATTATCCATACAAAATTTCACCCCCTTTTTACCACTTTAAAGTATGGTTTCTAGGATATAAACTGTCTCTTTTCAGGGTTTCCCAATATTTTTAAACCTTTCATCTCAATCGTTTAAACGTATTATAGTTTTTCCGTAACAAACAGACTTACAAAAATATAAAATTGTTTTTTTCCTCTTAATATGTGTTATCTGTATTACAGATAACAAATAACTAGGTCACTTAATGCTTAGATGAGTATAAAAAAAATTAAATTTCTACTTATACGAAAGTAGATTGTAAATTATTAGCTAAGCCCTTGGATCCAGTATAATATTTAATACAAATAAATTATCATCAAATCTTAACAAAGCCAGTAAATTACATATTTTAATATTCATTTTACTCTGCACTCACTAGAAGCGTCATCAATCTGGGTTATAAAATGAGATCGTAGTAATAAATAAGGCCCGATAAATTTGTAGTTCATTGATTTCATTATCGATTCATTTCATCGACATTAGTTACATTTGTTATGGTCACTTGCACAACTTAACCTATAGTGTTGTTTGATTATTAATCAAATGTATTATTATTATATTATCAATACTATGAGTACTTAAAATTTTTATATATTGAGCTATACGAATCTTAAGTTTAAATAGAGCTATTATATATTATTACATTACAAATTAGTGTAATATGTATTATACATAATATATCTTATTTTGCTACTTACATACAAGGTATACATAATTAACTAAACTAAGTACGTTTTAAATGCAAATGTGAACAATACCAGGGGCGATAACTAGATACAATACAATTAAATCTTCAGTATTAATATAAAACTAATATTCAATGGTAATATGAAATTTCACAAATTAGAATACCATTTAGCATTACATTAGTTGGTGTCGGAAGTATCGCAGTATCGATTCCATGTTTTGTGGATGGTAATTAAGCAGATAATTAAGCAATCATTTGTGAAACATTGGTTATTTCGTGGTTCACTGCGACAAAGGGTTAATACGTTTTGGCGTTTCAGTGAAAAAGTTAATTTAAATCATTCATAATCGCTGCGTGTTGTTCGTGTTTTAACAAAAATAACATAAATTTTACGTACGTATTACGAATATATACGCTGTGTTTGATAAGATTCAGAGTTCAGGTCAATATTGTAAGACAGTTGAATAATAAACATTCTAATATAAGTGACCGTAACACTTTCGCTATCTTGTAACCATATATATAGATTAATTTGTAATAACATTGTTTTTACGTATTACATTTAAATATAATAAAGGTAGCTAAGTAAAACATTGCTTTGTGTATAGAAAAATGCAACATAATTACGCATCGGTGGCCTTTATACGCTTGGTTTACTGACCCGTAGGTTACATGGCCCTAGTGTTACATACATTCTGTACTATTCAAATACGACGTTACATCAATATTTACACTTCTCTTTCAATAAACTGGCTCTTTAGCGAAAGAGAAATTGATAATAGCCACAACAACACATTAAAACGCAAGTCACCGAATAACAAAGGCTTAAATGAATAAAGCTTACACACAATTTCAATCTCCTTCAAAATAAGACAAAACAAGTAGAAAAACTTTCTCAATATATCCAAACAATAGCCAGGACTTTTTATATGTCGTATTCCGAAGAATTATGGCTCTGATAATGTAAATATAAGGATTTTTGAGATAGAATCGGGTGACACAATGCACTTTTAGTTTCCGCTGCCTATTCGCGTTTACGCACACTTAACGACAGTACGAAAATACTCTATGTGTATCGTCCTATATTCTAGCTCATCTCGCTGGGCTGTGCATAGTTAGTCGAAATAGCGCCTAAATTGGTTGGGAGAAAGTCTCTTTTCCTTGCGTAGCCGTATCGCATTGGAAGGGCGGTCGCGTAAGCCACGTGCACCTCGACTTGCGCTTAGTTCTTCACGAACTGTGTGGGAGGTTAGAACGCTACATGAGTTATACCAGTATGTTTCGTCAATGTCATGCGCCTTAGAGTGCGCTCGCGAAAACCGTTTTCCGCCGTCGGACGGACACGTGTTTTTGACAGTTTGTAAAAAGCCGGCTTCACTGTACCTTTAATTGTATAGTGCGAGCCGAATAGTGAAAGTGTTATTATTTGATAAGGGTATTACGAACCGGTGTTTGATATGTTAGTGTAGATCAAAGGAACATCAAGGGTGTCACTAAAATATTACTCGCAGTATTACTTATAGTACGATGGGGAGCTTTCGGTAAGTGCTAAAAAAAGCTTTTATGTTATTATGCTTTATAATTTTGTGGAATATTGTATTATTTTTATAGTTTTATCTGTGCCGTTATTTGTTTTATTAATATTTAGAAATTTTCAATGTTATACACTTAATTAATAATTTTTTTGGCTTCAATTTAATAAAACATGGGAATGCGAATATATTGCATGCACAAATGCATACGACGAGATATTTTAAAACGATCGATAGCGTATCAATAGCTTTGAAAGAATTTTAATAAGCCATTACGTCCAGGGCTCATTGTTTATGGATAGATAGGCACTGCGCATGCTCCGTAATATGTCAACAAACTCGGGCCATAGGTTGCTATGCATTAACATTAATAAATTAGCAGTCTATTCCGATGCGGCCAAATATCGATTAGAAAGGATTTTGCATTACATGAGATTTTTATAAAGTACTAGCAAATGCACCTCGCTCCGCTCGGGTTCGTTATATAGATTTTACAGAAATAAGATATTTTTATAGCAAAAAGTAGCCTATATATTGACTCTCATAACTAGCTTTGATCATACCAAATTTCATTAAAATCAGTCAAGTAGATTTCTCGTGAATAAATTTGTCAATGAGAGACATTTTGTCAATTAACTTATATTTAATGAAAAACACTTGATTGATAAAATAAGCAATTATAGTTATTTTTTGAAGTAAATTCGTATCTCCCTACACAAGAAAAAACATCGATAATTTAAATTGTTAGTGCCCAAAATTATTAGCTAACCAATTAAAATATCGAACCCATTATACTCGTCTTAGTAAGCAACTACACAATCTCATTTCATAATATCAAAATAAGTCATCTACAGTTCAAAGTTGTAAATAAAATCTGGCAAATTATATGTTTTTGATGTCTTACATAAAAATAAAGAGTTCATTTCCGTTGTACGAAAATAATTTTACTGTACATCGAACAGGTACACGTCAAAAGGATGAGTCATGTAATAAGGAGTATTATTTAAAGGGTTAATTTACATACGTATATTATTTTAAATAAATTTAAAGTTGTATTAACATAATTACAAAACAAAACAATTAGTTTATAGTATAAGTACCTACTAGGTTTTGCCCGCGGTTTCGCTTGCGTGATGAGTCGGGTGGGGTTTAGAGTGTAGCCTATAACCGATCTCAGCATGCAATCTAAGCCCATGCCAAAGTTTACCAAAATATTAAGTGGTTTAACTATGAAATGGTAACATTTACTATCTCATTTATAACATTAAGTGGGTATATAGTATGGATTTATTTCGACGACACGTTTGGCTCAGTTGGTAGCGACCCTACTTTCTGCGGTCGCGGGTTCGGTCCCGCTGGGGACATTCATTTGTTGAGCACGAATGTTTGTAATCCAGTAATGGGTGTTTATATTTATAATATGTAATATGTATGTATTTATATCTGTATCCGTAACACAAGCCTCGTAGCTTACCACAGAACTAGATGGTGTTGTTGTAATAATGTCCCAACATATTTATTTACTTTACATGATGTTTGTGAGTAGTAATGAGTTCCTGCGGTCATCTAATTTAATATGAGAATAAAGATTCAAAGCACTATCATTAAAAGGTCACTTATGTTACATACATATAAACATATATACGTACGTAATTTTAGTTGAACATTTTGCCCTTATCTGAATAAACTTGACTATATTGAAATTGTAATTGGAGTAGTTCATAGATACATATACAAAAAAAATTATGAATATTGCTTTAAAAAATGTAAAATTAATAAAAGCTTCTGTAAATATATACTTTATGCTGTATTGTGTAATATATCTCACAATGCACAAATATTGTTCACAATAACCCACCATATTAAAGGTCTCCAACGCTCAAAGTCAAAGTGGAAAGCAAAATACCAAGTTTGTTTAAAAATACATATTTTTAATTAAACAAGAGGTACTATGGTTGAAACAAACTACTTTATTTCGATTTTTTGTCCGTCACTATATCTGTTTGCTATGTACGAATAGGTCTGAATCTTTATCGATGTATCTTCTTGATATTTCCTAATAAAAATTACACATTATTTTAAAACACAACATGGGTATTAATGAATTCAAATTTTTTATCCCGTACATTTATTATACTAAAAATGCTTTAGGTACTTAAAAAGCGATCATCAAAAACGGAAGTTGACGTGAAGCAACGGAAGCTAATTTGTAAAAATATAAATACTGCGATTGATGTAGATTAATATTAACATATTACAAATATATACTGTATGAAGTGGAAATTGACTCATCGTTCAATAAATCTTAGACAATATTCTTGGAAGCTATAAAACTAGCAGGCGAATTTAGTTATAGCCGTTTAGAATTAATAATAGGCTATTTGCATGCTTTGCAACGTCTTTATTACGAAAATTGAGCATTAAAATGTATTCGGCTTTTAAAATGAATGTAATTTGTATTTGTATTATACAATTGTCAAACGGCACGTGCGAAACTCGTTATACTGGCTTGGTAAAAATTGGAGGATGCAGGTTCGAATCTTAGACAAGGTAAATTTTTTGTATTGATCGTAAAGCAAAGGTACCTATACCAATCTTTGCTATTCAAGGTTATGGTATATGATGGTAAAACCGAAAAAGACGATTTAAGAGAAACTAAAATAAATAATTAAAGTCTTTAAAACTTAACATAAATAAAATACAATTCTAGTAAAAGCATATTATTACGAATGATATGCTAATTATGTTTTCTTCATTATGGTAATAGTATAAGCATTAGCTTCAAGCAAAATTCAAACACGCGACCACCGGCGTGGCAGGTGGTTACCACCTGAATAATAGCTAACTAAAGACTATACTCAACGTTAAGTAAATTATACATATTAAAGATAACGATAGAAAGCGTGAGTAAACTATGGACCACCCAGAAAATTTGTATACTGCTAGATTATTGATTCTTTCCACGCTTTATGCAAATGACCATCTGAATCATAAATTATATTTAATGGTAATGAAAATTAGGAAAATAAAAGATTTTAATTAATATAGCTTAAACGTTGATTCATTGATTTATAGGCGGTCATAAATCATAACTCAGGTCGTGCCTTCACTTGATGAAACCTCGAGGGGAACGTAAATTTTATCTACATAATCCGTATATCTCTTCAGCCTATTATGGCGTCCCCTTTGTTAACACTTGACGGGATGCCAAACGAATTACTTGAGATATGACAACGTCGGCAAATCTTTTATAATTCGATGCATTGTATCTGTCTCTATGTATGCTTAGATCTTTAAAACTACGCAAAGGCTTTTGCAGCGTTTTTTAATAGATTTGGTCCTTCAAAAGGAAGGTTTATATGTATAACACACTAGCGGAATCCGTTGCTTCGCATTCGATAAGTTCTTTTACAAATTTATTTTTACGCACGCTTTTGAGGAATCAACAAGACTTCATAGAGATGTATACCTAAAGTAGTCCATATCTATGAAGTCTCCTCTCTAAAAGCTTATCTCAATAAAATCACAGTAAGCATTACGATTACGCAAGAATCATTTTTACACATATTATTATAATGAATTATTTTTGATATCCTAATTAGTAAAACATTGTAAGTACAAACGTTTGATTCTCTAAACATTTATTTTCACGCTCGCGTTAGCTTGTGTAAATTACGAGATGTATACGTAGAATATGTATTTTCATACCGCCAGTAGGCAATTCGTCATATGTTGTGTTTCTCACAGGCAATTTATTTGTGAGTCGCTAGAAGGTTTAAATTAGATACTGACTAGTACACGATTATAATGAAAACCATTTCTCTGTTTTTATATTGCTTAGTAATGAAGGTCGTTGATCTTACCGTATGTAAACTTTGTGATTGATATTGATCATGAATTTCTCTTCAATAAGCAAATACGACTTCTATTTTCTTGCTACTTGGCCTTTGTACTTTGAATGATCTAACAATCTTTTATTTAGAAAATGTCTTAGGCAAAAAGTGAGATTATTATCGGGTTCTTACGCGTGCGTAAATATTTTTTTTAATAGTAGATCTAAAAGCACTGGGCACTTTTGTATTAAGCCATGCATATTGATGATTGATTTGAATTGAATTATAATCTCATGTGAGATGGATCTGAACTCTATTGAAATTTGTACCAAAATTAGAATATTGTAATTTTCTTTCTTCACAGTATGAAACATAATGTCAAGAAAAAAAAATGTTTGTAAAAATGACATGTGAGTCTAGGTCTAGATTGAATTCCTCCCAACGTGCGATCACCTTGTATTGGTGGGGCAGATTTATACCCATGACAGGAGAACAAACATCGGAGTTTAACAAATGAATGCCCCCAGCGGGACTCGAACCTGCGACCGCTGGCCCAGAAAGTAGGGTCACTGTGTGTGTGAGTGGGAAGGCTTTATTGGATCTTAGTAGGTACTACTGGCTTTTCGCGAATGAGTTCAATATAACTACCTGTTATGTATATGTGATATGCGTAAATGCGTTTTATAACATTAAACAAAAGGTTTAATTCGAGTAGAACATGTAATTCTTCATTACAGGATTCACAAAAATGTGGTCTATTCAATAAATCACTTCCATACCTATAAATTTAATCTATATATAAATTAAAAAAACACTTTAAATAACCTCTGCTAAAGGTATTAATCATACGAGCCACAGCAAAGACAAGGCAAAGGATGTCAGATCGTAATTATCGAGTTAATGCATTTTCTAACCCTCCTACATCATTTTAAACTAATGAAGATTGCTTTAATTTTCTGAAATAAAATTGCACATTATAAAATCATTAAGTCGTGATACTTATTTGTTACACTTATTTCATAATTAAATTTAAAATTATATATAATTTACCCTTGATAGTATAAACAAAAACAAAAAAAACACGACTTCTGTTTGACCTACAACTAATTATAAGTCAGATTTATTGCAATTTCGCAATGTTTCGGTTAGAAATACAAATATGTATAGGTATATTATGTATATTGCATTTTGAAAACAAAAATAATTAATTATTTAGGACTAGCAATAATCATTTTTTAATCGCTACTAAACTTCATTCGATCTCTCGCTGGGTTGAAAATTCTTCAAAATTACTCCAGTTTTAATATACTCCTGACTCGCGCGGCTACCTATTTCATATATTATTACGTGCGGCGTGCACTCGTCCTTCTCTACTGTTATTGTAGTTTTACCTACTAAAACTCCTTTCTTGATCTTTATTTTTTCTTGCAATTAAAATAGCCTATATTAATCAGTGATAATGTAGCATTCAAATGGTGAAAGAATTTTTAAAACCGGTCCAGTACTTTTTGAGCAAATCTTTACAAACATACTTACATACAAACCTTTCCTCTTTAGAATATTAGTATCGAAAAAGCTAAGAATAATAGCATGAAAAATATGCTTATTGTCTACGATGTAAAATACACTCAACACTTAAGCTGTTCTATATAAAAATGTTTTAGAATGTTTGCAGAGATACCTGTCTTATCAACATTATGCCACATTTCATCTACATATATTGTTGCTGACGATGCCTAGTCAAGGTCGACGTTTGATTACATCATATCTTTGCTTTTATCTGTTGACTGAGATTGGAAGCTGTGACTAAGAAGCCTCTAAGCCAGATTTGACGAGTGATAGTCACATTGTTCTGAATAATACGATTGGCATTCTTAGAAATTCTTGAGATGTGCCCTTCAACTTTCGATAAAAGCTTGAGTTAAAGCAAAACAAATTAGCTTTATCTTATGTAACTTGTTGTTTATATTTTATTAATATAAGCTATTCATTTGAAAATTACTTTAAAGTGAAAGTGAATTAAAAAAATACTCGGACTTCAATATCACTTAAACAAAAATATGTTCTACCCTAAAGTATGTTTAAAAATGGTCCATGAGCAAAGTCGCGGACAGATGCCAGTAACTATATAATATGCAAAATATGTAAGTGTTCAAAACATGAATCTTTTTAAAGCGCCATTTTACTTTATTGGTTTACTATCCATAACACTTAAGTATAAATAATCTTTTATCATCGTGTACTATCACTTTTATTAATACAGCAACTAAGATATTTTGGGATAAGAGTCAGAATGAACGACATGAAATGCTGAATCGAAACACATTTATATCCATGGCATCATCTACTTTTTATCTATTCTTACTACAAAATGTTAACGAAATTTTATATTTTGAGTCAAATTCCTCTCTATTCTCTGTTTCTCAGCCTTCTTATTCTTTTGGAGTTTTCTTGTCTTCAATGATTATATAGTTACAGTCAGAAATGTTTTATTTGGGTTTTAAAACTATAATAATAATAGCAAAGATTGGCACCTAGTATATCATTTATAGCTTCAAAAGTGACATAGGCTACTGTTCCATACACTAAATAATTATAAAAATTTTAACATTACGCATAAATCATAATATCTGACTTGAAAATGTAGAAAGACTTTTAAATACTATGATGAAGTTCATATATTGGTCAGAATTAATAAAATCGTTAGTAGAACGTCTCATTGAAATTATATTGTTTCTTGTAATTGAATGGGTATCTTCATGTTTAATGCAGTTTTCGTCCATGTTAATCGTTTAACGGATTACTCACGCCATGCATATAAAGCACAGTAAATATATGCATGACATTTAACGGGAGTCGAACCTACGAGTAGATCGCTAGTAAAAGTACACTGTATAACTATATTATGCGTTTAAATTTTTTGTATGTTATTATTTTTTGTAAAAATTAACGAATCGTGACAGTATGAAATAATGAATAAGAATAATGAAATCATGAACACTGCCAGAATTATATATAAATTTAATAAATTTATTGCCAATCAGGATATAACTAAATTAAATATTAAAAACCCGAAAGGTCTTTCGAATCCATTGATTGTTTCAATAAGATTTACTTGTTTAGAATACTAAAAATACGATTTCCGCTCGCAATATAATAAATTATGTATGTAGGTACAATTTACATAGTGTTTATTTAATTTGCTTTTATATTTTAATATCCCATGCATATTTTTAAACCAAAATTTACTGTATTAATTTAATATTTTATTATTTATATGACAAAAAAATCTTTTTTCATCAAATTGTATATAAGAAAAATTTATGCCTGTCTATATGCGGAGAAGGGGACGTGATAACAAGACACCATAAACCAGTTTTATAAGTAAATAATATAATTTCAAACAAAACCATATGACAAGCACAGTTTGACATTTAATTATTAAGTCGTCGTTTATACTCTATCTCTACTCACGTGCTTAAGATGTACCAGCTATATGTATGCAGTATGCGTACACGCAGACGTACATTACATCATGTAACTTTAATGTATGTCCCGCTACTTTATTATAATCATGTATGCATCATGAGATACCATACATAAATTTAAATGGCTATCTTTCGTCTACTATTTTGTGAATTGCTTGAAGAAATGACATCAGTTCCGAATGTTATAAAAGAAATGCTTGAATGGATTCGACGTGATCCGTACTATTTTAATCAATTGCTATGATTCACTAATGTCTCTGATATGTCGAATATTTGCGAAATTAACTTTGTTTGTTTGTCTTTTCATTTCTTGGTTTAGGCAGCTTTGTTTAAGAGTTCGTACGGGGATTATATTTTGAACTTTCATAAAAGCACGAAGACTAAATTAATTAAAAAAAGTTCTAAGTTAATAAAGATCAAAGAGGGTTATATAGAAAATTAAATTACTTAGTTATAAAACTTTTCTGTGTTAGAATAACACAGATTTTCTAAAGTTCACATCAAGTTTGAAAAAATTGCTCAATCATTTTCACCACTGTTTTTACTAAAATCAATCGAATTTTGAATATATTTATTATTTCAGCTAAGCTTTAACTAATTAATATAACGCAATCATTGTGCGTGATCGGTATTAATTAAGAAAAATTATCGACAGTTCTTTTCATGTTGTAATTTCCTTCCTAGAAAATAATTCCGGGTACCGAATAATATTGAGGAAGCGTTCTTTTATGTCCCTGTTAAAATGTCAGAACTCGGCCATGACGAAGATTTATTATTTGAGTCCCGATGTTTCACAAAAACATTCTTCATCACAAAGTGTAAGCGTTTCTCAAACAAAAACAGTAGCAGCAGACTGGAATTTGTTACGGCGATTGAATCTTATATGGAATTTTATTGTTATTAGATTGTCACACCTGGTCTTTATACTTTAGATGTAAATGCTTTTAGTAAAGGCCTTCGTATTAATAAAAAGTATTAAAGTGCCGACTATAATAAGTTAAGTTAAACTTAAGCCGGTTATAGTTTTAAAATTTTTTTATTAGGTTTTATTTTTGTACATCCGGTGCTAAAATGGAACCATTATTTAATAATATTTATGTATCAATAATAACAATATCCATCGATGATTCTTTCTCGGAAATTTCACGCGATGATGAAATTATGATAATATTTATTAGGTTGGAACAAATCACACATAAAAAAATCGTATAGAGAGGATTTAAGTATTTTTTTAGTTTATCGCGAACAAACAACCTGACACAAAATTTTATATATAAAGTAAAGAACATATACACATGAAGATTTTATACAATATATTAATTATATTAGGACTTTTCTTCAAGAAAAGATGTAAACAAAGTAGGAATCTTAATTATCCTTAACATTCCCAAGTATGTTATATGAACTACCCTAAACCTACCCTTGTTAATGTATCCCATTTTGTTGTATACTAGTTTTTGCGCTATAAAATTCACAAAACGAGGAGTATGATAACATTACCCTTAATTAAAAGGACAAGAACTAATTGTGTTAGTGGAGAAATTATCATATTATATAACGATTTACGCACACTTTTCACATAATTTTCATATATTAGAGGCAAATATTACACCTTTATATATTTAAAATACATTTTAATGTCTTTAATGCGGCACATTCGGCTAAACAACATCTTTAGTTCGAGTCTTAGGTCATACCGAGTATTATTATATGGTTTTTATATATTATGGTATTTTATCACCATGCATTGTTTCCCGCTTTTTTGTTTACTTAAAGTTTAAAAGTTAAATTCATAAATAGCCTCTCTCGTAACATCATGTTATAATTAGGTGCAATCTATGAAAGTCCTTGCCATCTTGGAAATCTGTTCAACGGTTTATGTGTGAAAAGGTAGTAATAAACATGTAGAAAGAGTTACTTTTACAGTTGTAGTATTAGTAAGGTTTAGCTTTACAGCGTCGAAAGAGCAATGTCTTAATATTATTCTGCTATTTCTGTCTTTATAGCCCTCGAATGAGATTATGGCTTGCTCCTAACTAGATAGGGGCAAAATAATTATAATTAAACGATACAACCTACAGCATTTACATGTAGTACATCAACTTGTATTCGTGATATTTAATTTCTTATAAATAATCCCTTACCTATACATATACTAAGAATTCTGAGTAGAAACTGTAAATTAAATATTTTTTTAAATACTCATTATTATCAACACAGAAGCCAAATATATAGCTTTTAGAATTTTTGTCCGTCAGTCATTCTGTCTGCCTGACATTTATTTCATTAATCTATATAAATAAAATGATAGAGGTCTGCAGTTGTGCGCGCATCACGGAAAAACTACTGGATAGATTTCAATGAAACTTTAATTTCAATGAAGTTCAATTTCTTAGACACTTGGCCCTTATAAAAAAAATGATTGCGATATCTTCATTTAATAAAAAGTTATTAAAGTTTCAAGAAACAACGATTTGTATATGCACGCCGTGTTTAGTGATGTATGTTTCTTTCTCGCGGAGTGGTGGGGCAAGGGGCGTAGCGCGCATGCGGAAAACTTTGTTAATATTTCAAGCAACGTGGACGAAGTCGCGGGTATCAGCTAGTTTTATATACAAGTATATCTCACTTCATGAGCAAAATCATTAATATTATAAAAATAAACAAGTGAGATATAAACCAACAACGAAGTACATTTAAGACAAGGGTCTAATTACCTAATTTCATTGAACCGTGTTTATCACAACGCTCAAACTAAGGCCTGAGCTAAGCGACCGAGTCGTGGGCACAAACATATTTCTGAGAAGACAGTAAATAACAATTAGGGAGTAATTAATTAACAAGACGAGTCATGAGAATCGCTTTACACTTCATGACGTTTAGGTATAGTAGTATGATATTTCGCCAGTACTTCTCAGGTCACAGGTTTCTTCTTTCCGAACTTATAGTAGACTTATGACGTTCAGTAAGGAATTGTTACAATTTTTATGCTGAATAAAATATTTTGAGTTTGATTTTGATCCATTTTCGTCCCTTCTTCGAATAAAGATAAAACTGTTTAATGCCTTTTTCCTCTGTTTGTCAAACGATGGACGAGCTATTATCGATCATTTATGTCGTAAATAAAAATAGGATATATTTTTTATATAAGTATAGATAATAATTAGTTAAATTCTATACGTATGTTAGCTTGTAAGTAAATTTTTCCCCTTTTTTAATGAAAATTTTATGAGTTTGTATTTCGACTATAACCTTTGATATTTATTTTGTCAGTTGATGAAAAAAATATACCTAACTTTGATATTTTTCTTTACCCATATTTAACACATTAATAAATTACTAATACTGTACCTATTACTCTATAATAATATAGTAAGCTCTATTACTAAATCATTTAAACTAGCCTATCTGTTTTGGTGTAAAGTGGTAACAAACAAACACATAAAAACTTTCGCTATAATAATAGTCTAGTTCGATTACTTTCATAAAATTTCTTAGAAAACTGGATTCATTAAAGACTAATTTTGCTTTCTATAAGTCGATTACACCAAGGGTCGGTTGAACAATTACCCCACTTGTTTTTCTTATAAGCAACTGTTACTGCACTTTAAACATTGCTCGCCCTATTTTGGATTTTTTTAAACTATAATATTATAATTATCAGTATAGTTAATTTAGTATATATACACAAAATTGAGATTTGCAAGATACCATATCACTGCATAGGATATTGTGGTTCGATGCCCGGATGAAGTATTTTTTATACAGACTTTAAGTAACCACATTATATTCGTAATGTGGTTAGGTTGTGAGTATGCCTCTGTAGTGTAGAAACTAGTATTTACTCACGATCAAGAGGTCCTTGGTTTAAGTCCTGGATTATACAAGGTTCAGTCATTAACTCTTTCTGTTCAATAAGTTCTCAGCCAGAGTTTGGAAGACGGCGGGGTTTTACCCTCAGGCCTGGGAGAGCACGTAAAGCGTCAGTTCTGACTATGAGAGTGACAGCAATAGAGAGAGTATCTCATGCGCATTCATATTATCTTTCTTCCTACTTCATAAAAAAATTAACATAAAAGAATATTATTTAAAGTACCTAACAGCTGCCTTTATAAACTATATAAAGATAAAATTTTAGTACACTTAATAAAAACATCATAGCCCATGTTTATTTTTTACTTAATTGAAAATAACTCGTTAAAGTAAAATTTTACGGTATCTTAATGCAAAATTATGGGGCACTATGCCGAGTATTAATAATACGTAAAGATGATAATAAAGCTGAGGATAGTATTTCTAACAATAATAATTTTATTGAGAGTAAATGTCGTGTAAATTACACTCGTTTACATCATTTGCTTTTATGTTATCCCGCGAAATGTATTTTCGTTTCCTAGTATGATGCAATATTATATTAAGTACGACTATTATCTGCTAATGAAGATTTAGAGTGCGTGCTTAGTACTAACCCAGTTTGAGCCTATTTGTGTCACACAAATTGCGATTAAACGTCGCAAGCTTTTAATGTCTTCGCTTTTACGATACAAATGCTTTAATACAAGACTGTACAGTGGAAATGCGCTCGCTTGGATAAACGAGTGATGCGGGTTCAAATACGGGTCTCGCACCTCTGTTAATTTCGACCTCTGTTGATGTGCGAATCATTTTTAACATGATTACCACTTGCCATATGGTGAAGGAAAACATCGTGAGGAAACCTGCATATCTGAGAGAACCTAGGATGTTCTCGAAAGACATGTGAAGTACGTCAACCTGCACTTAGCCAGCGTGGTAGACTATGGCCGTGGCATGTACTAGTCCCCACATATTGAAAGGAGGCCCGTGCCCAGCCCGTGGACGTTAAAAAGGGCTCAATACAATACGATCTATTTGGACTTTTTTGAAGCATCGTTGAATTAAAATACCATTAAAAGCAATTTTCTTACAAGATAAATAAATATATTCATATATAAAAATAGATAAAAGATAGCGAGGCAATAACATCGACAGTTGACACCTTTATCGGAAAGAAATAGTTTGGCGCCTAAAGAATGTCATCAAGTCATTACTGTTTATGAACTTCTGCCATGTCAAGAATTTAAATTTCCAATGGCATTACGAGAAGATGAGTCAGTCTCGCCTTTACGTGATGTGAAACCTGACGGGAATCTATCGAAACCTGCTTTTAGAAGGCTGTAAAGTATTTATAGATCACCTATATACTTTCTTTATTAGTTAATAAAATATTATATGGTATTACTTACCTGACTCTCTAAGAAAAACGGTAATGTTTATTTTTAATTTAGCCATATATGTAAGTTTATTTTTTGCAAAGGTGTCTACTTTAAACGGCTGTAATATTTTGTTTTTCATAATAATACAATGAAATACAATTTTATTTCGCCGTTTATATAATTGAATTGTTAGATAGATAAATATATTTTTATGATACATTAAAGATGAAGAGTTAGTGTAAGTTTATTGCATACTAGCGAGTCGCCCTCGCTTCGCTCTGGCTCGTCCCTAGTTTTAGCACAACCGAAGCCGCGGGGCTCCGCTAGTTACACATATAAACCTTCCTCTTGAATCACTCTATCTATTAAAAAAACTGCATCAAAATCCGTTGCGTAGTTTTAAAGATTTAAGCATACATAGGGATATAGGGACAGAGAAAGCGACTTTGTTTTATAATATGTAGTGATAGTGATTTTCGATTTCACCTTCTTCTACATTAATATATCATTTTTGATTTAACACTTTTGATAAAAAAATCTTTTAAAAGCTTCTTAAAGCTAAAGGTTATCAATTTACAGCGATTTATAGTGGAACATGAAATTATTTATAACTACCAACACCTGCACTTACACAAATTCCGTTATAGATATATCTTATCACGCAGAGCATTAATGGGTGCTAGAGTCATTAAGATACTGATGTCACGAGACAGAGCTTTTAAAATTAATTTTTGGTAATGTTATAATTGCCTATTTCCAAACATATTACGATATAGGTTAATGAAATTCGTGTAGACGAAAACAAATATCTAGTACCTTCGCTTAGTACAATGAAAAAAAACATAAGAGGGGGATACTCTTATCACTTAACAGTGATCTCTTCCAGACAAAGGTGTAGGAAATAACAAAACATGAAAATATATGAATAAATAAAATGATATTATATTGAACGTTTATTTTCCTAAATAATACTTATTAAACTATTTAAAGTAGAATATATTAGGTTAAACTTTACACTAAAGCTGGACTAATTACTTCATGAAGGTTTTAACGTGTAACTTTGTATCTTTATTATTAAAACATTCAGTTAACAGATTTTGATAAAATCTGACAAAGATTTTTTTTCTGAACATAACCTACCTTTAAACCCGTCGCATTTAGCGCGCGAGCGCGAACCGCGGGTAATAACTAGTATAATATAAATATGGTTTAATATATTGAAAGGACAAAATTGATAAACCATATGATTTCAATTTCACTAAACGATTCAAAAGTTTTACTTATATATGTTGGCTCCAATAACACCGAAAATACATTAAATAACGTAAGGTTGATTCAGTTTTGCCCGAGTATTTTAAACTAAGTGATAAAATGATTTATCAAGTATCAAATAAATCACAGATCCTAGTTTATTTTTTCGGTCCACACTTTATGGGTGTTCATCTTTGTACCAATTTATATTCTGGGCACCCTGAGTCGTATAAAGTTATAACAAGCAAACTTAACGATATGGAACGCGGTGACAAACGATAGTACGCGCCCAGTGACACTGTCGTGCTCTTGATTTTCACTATAAGGTTTCTATGAAACTAATTAAAAATATATATTTGGAAAAACGTCTACTTTGATTTATCATTTACTATATTAAGAAATAAAGTCTTATAAAACATTTCAATGAAGCGAGTCTTGTATTTTATTTTTACCGGTGTTAGATTACTGAGATATGATATTGACTTCAAAGGGCGTTCGAACAAAGTAGTTTTACAAATTACAATGAAAGAGTACGTTTCGAATTTAAAGAGGGCTTTTTTCCGGGACAGTTATTTATAAAGAAGGGACTTTTTTATTTGATGAAACTTGAATCACTTCTTTGAGAAAATAAATTCTATTTTTATCATTTTATTTACTTTTTATACTCATTCATAAATGGGAAGACAGTAGTAGCCCAGTAGTAGCGTGCTCGCGGGTTCAAATCCGGGTCTTGCACCCCTGATTCTTGTGTGAATCAATTTTTAACAAAATAACTACTTGTATGACGGTGAAAAAAAAAAAACATTGTGAGCAAAACTGTATGTCTAAGAGAATCTATCACGAAAATCATATCTATTGTTTGTATACTAGTCATATCATATCCCATATATCTATATATATATAATGAAAATGGTCTTCGTTTGAGGCTCAATCACGCCTAAACCACTGATCGTATCGACATGAAACTACCACCATTCGATGCGAAATTTTTCCTAGATGGTTTATGGCTATCTATTTTTTGAATTCCAACATTCCTTAATTTTTTTATTGCTGTTTTACTTTTATGAACATTTATTCCGCTAATAAAAACAAAAGATAAGCATTTTCTCTTGATTCTTTTGTTTTCATGGATTTCAGAGTATATTAAACGGATTATGGTTTTTTACATTCAGCTAAGAATCTACTCACGGTAGTGGAGAACGGCTGGACCAATTGGGCTTTTTTTCTTTATCTTCAGAATTGTCAGGAGAAAGTTTTGTATGTAAAAAAAATTTAAAAAATTCCGATAAAAAGTTAAAAATTTCGATGATAATCGAAGAATTCCCATCTATATAGTCACTCACCACGAAATATCGGGAACCATAAGACTTAGAAACGTGAAACTTGGTAGGAATATTACTTTTGCTATGTAGAGGTCAGCTATGAATAGATTTTAAGAAATCCATCCCCCAAAGGGGATTGCGGGGGCGTTAACGATGAACAATTCCTGTTTTTAAACTATAGCTCCTATAGACTTCAAATTTGGTAGGAATCTTCTGTAAGAGGTGTCGAAATAGGCTATGAACGAATTTTACGATAGATCTTAGAGCGGATTTTACAATGAATCACCTCCAATAAGGTTCGCGGGGGTGGGTGTTAACAATAAAAAATTTCAATTTCGAAATATAGCTTCTAAAAATTCTAAATATGGTAGGAATCTTTTATTATTCACATAAAGATCATCTCAAAATGGATTTCAATATAGTCTACTTCCGACAGGAATTGCGGGGGTGGGTGTTAAAATCTAAAATTTTAATTTCCAACCTGTAACTTCTACAGACTCCAAATTTGGTGGGGATCTTCGTGTATGTGGGATATTTGTGTATTTCCTTACAACAATCGTCTTTTTGGCAGCGGAGAAAAAGTCATTGAGAGGCTTCCAAAACTTAACTTTACATGTATCCAATCAACGGACTAAGAATTTTACATTCATTTTACTTTTGCAGACTACATATCCGACGAATTCTTTTATTGCGTGATCGCGGAAATGTACCAGATTATAATGAATGCATTTTCTAAGCACTTGAGATGTGGAAAAGAAATTTAGCTACTTATTCCAATAGAATTCATAAAAAACATGAACAATTAATTTTCTATAAAAAATTGATGTCACGGAGAAAATTTTAGTTAACAGAAAGTTCGTCGCACTTGAACCTAGACAGATTTCAACTTCACATATGAGACTTGCAATGACTTTAACTTAAACGATTTTAACGACTTTAACTTTAACTTAAATGATTGCACATTGAAAGTTACAATGAATATTAGTGAGAAAAATCACCAAGATACAGGCTAAATCGATGGAATTTGGAATTTGTGTAAGTCTAAACAATATCGATGCTTACAGTTCTATCCGCGGGGCCTATTTATGTTCATACAAAAATAAAAAAAAGGAGAATAATAAAAATATGGAAAAAAAATAAAAATGAAACATAAAATGTCATTTATTTCCTTTTTCAATTCGCCCAGCGAAGCGGGCGGGAAACGGCTAGTATGAAATATATTAAAAATCCCAGATCTAGGATAAAAGTTTTGTAAGGCATACTAAATGCATCGAAGTTGATTTATTTAATGTCTAAAGTGGCAAAGTGGTTAACAAAATGCGATAGGGTGAGCCATCTATTTCTGTACAAGATAAACGATTATTATACGGTATACAGTATACCTATATAATACATAATTTCATAGATTTTTGTTGCCTACTAAAAAAACTCAGCGCTAATGACTTCCAGCATAGTCTTATACGAAAGTGTATAAGACAATAAAAAACCAAACAATATATTATTTGAGTTCTATAAATCTAGCGTAAATCCACATAAATCCAGTATCAACAATACTATTCCATTGTCTCGGGTTCAAAAGAACTTTGCGCACTGTTGTATAACAACATCCACATACAAAATGCTACATTGCAGGCAATTTGTTCGTACGTGAGCTGTGTGTTTAGCGAGAAACGCAACCTCATTAGTTCCCACGGAAAAATGCTCGGTCAGGCGGAATGTACGTAAA
This sequence comes from Boloria selene, assembly GCA_905231865.2. Lineage (NCBI taxonomy): Eukaryota > Metazoa > Arthropoda > Insecta > Lepidoptera > Nymphalidae > Boloria > Boloria selene. The sequence goes on from HG993145.1 coordinate 4,617,204, forward strand.
ATTTTTGTAATGTTTCATTATTCTTGGCGTTCTTTTAACGAATTTTTAAATAAAATATAATAAATATATATAATTTTTAAGTTTTGTAGAAAAACATTGTTCTAAAAGATCTATGTGAGAATCCCACTCAATCATGGGAGTGTCTATTTAATGATAATTTTTTACCATTTAATTAATGGATCGAAACTCTCTAAGCATAAAAAAACGCCCTTAAAGCATGAAAACACTGGGTGTAAAACTAGTATAATAAAATTTTCATATTATTAAATATGTATAATTATTTAATTAAATATGACTCATGACATAAATAAAGATTACTAAAGCTATAGCTTTATTTATAACTTTCAGTCAAGTATTGGCTAAGATTCATTTGCATTTGCAAATTAGCACACTGTCAAAACAACTTCTACTAATATTTGCGATGTTATATTAAAACATGTACTCGTATGTGGGTCGAGCTTGTATCCTTGTTACTCGAATATTGAATAACTTTACAATTTGGTTTTGGAACGTCGAAGTTAATAACTAATTGCTTCATCTTGGGCGCTTTGAATTATCTTAAATCTGGAAACCTCAGAATGTTATTAGACATTATTTATACAAGATATATGTACTTAGTAAAGTTTGTAAGTAAAATTTCAAGCGAATCTATACTTTTTCAGGTGTCAATGGGGAAATGTGACAAAAACATTTTTAAAGTTTCATAAATTTTTAAAATAACTTTAGTGAAGTACCAATTAATTAATTATAATAAATTAATATTATTATTATTACATCAAATTATTCAATTATTTAAATAGTTTTAGTCATAACATCCTCTAATTTGTTAAAATCTCAAACGTACAAACGTCTAAACCCACACATGTGAAAGAATGTCTACTTAGCCGTAACCGCTGAGTGATCTATCCGACATTGCGTAAACTTTTTTACTCACGCCACGAAGAAACCGTAAGCCAAGGTGAATGTCGAATGTTATGAAAAATAGTAATGTAAACAAAAATATATAAAAGTGTGAAAAACAGTACAAAAATAGCCTCAGAGTCATTGATCTTGGTTTAATTAGAATATTAAAGCGCAATTCACGTCAGCACCGTGTTTTGTGCGATAAAAACTTGGTTGTTAGCTATAAAATGCTATTTGCGCCATTTAACATTAAAGTATTTTATCTACGATTTGCTAAAAATGTATGCTGAACATTAGTATTTTCGTATGAAACTAACATTACGAAATATCGAAAACCGCTCGACAAATAACGACGATAAGACGAAATTTGACAGGAACGTTGTTTATAGTTAGTATATATCCGCTGAGAACGGACTTAGCGACAGGGCCGGATTAAGGAGGTCTAGGGGCTTTCACAAGTTTGTATGAAAGTCTTACATTTTTTGTGCTACAAACTTTAAATTTGGCACCTAGTTTACCATATTATACTGCAATCATTGATAATAATTACGACTTAACGGCAAGAATGGATAAAATAGCGATCGCTATGTTGAAACTGTCGGCCCAGGAGCTGGAAAACATAATATGTTTAAAATAGCGTAAACATTTCTTTACTGTAGTTAAACTACATTCAAGTCTATTTAACACATAAATGTAATGTGAATTGTGGAAAATATGCATGTTTTGCAAGTTCAAAGCGCAGGAACTACTATCCGTATCTTTAATTAAAGTCCTTACTGGGCAGGCCTTTCATTTTTAATATGACCTTTTAAAACACAATCATTGAATTAAGTTAATACTATTTAACGCAAAAGCAGATTTATTTCAAAAAATATTTTAGTACAACAATCATTTTTTTGTGTATGTATACTGTAGTTAACACGATAATGCTCGTATGTTGAAGCTATTTTGCTTTAAGCATATATATTTAGTGGCAAGGTCAGAAAACAGATTTATAATAACCTCGTTATTTGTTTTATAGCGTTTTAATTATACAAAGTTCATCGACTCATGTCATTGTTAAACACGTGGTAGATTGTTTTACGGCAAAAATAAACAGTACTGCTTTTCTCTATTTCCATAAGTTATAAAATAAACTTAAAAAGATACTATTTTTAGTTATCCTTCTGGATTTTTATACAGGTATGCGTTTTATAAAAGAGAAAAATTATCCCTTACATAGGTACTTACATAAAGAATATAAACCTTTTATTTTTAAATTACCCCATGGAGTTCAACAAACAAAAAAAACATTCAAACACAGAGACAAACAGCATTTTGTTTCCCCTACAAGTAATTTAACTCTAAAAACGATTCCTAAATTACTATACACATTTTTATGGTTATTTAGGTTATTACAAAGGAAGATTTTGCAAGCGGCCTGTCCTATATTTGGAGACTACACTTTTATCACGATTTCCAGCAAGAACACGTCCGGAAAAACGTCAAGCATAAAACACTTCCGTCCCTTTAATTGCACCAGACCTATTAATTGGACGTAATAAATTCGGAAATAGTATCATTTTCTTATTTACAGCTGCTGCAAATTCATCAAGATTACCTTCACAGGGGCTTTTTGTGTTTTTTTTAAATCGTGAGCAGACATAAAATTTTTTTTTCAATAACAACATCTTAAAGATTAATAAAATTTTATTTATGTTTAATATATGTATATACAAGAATTACTCATTATACATTATACAATATTGATAGGAGTATAATAGAAAATATACAATACTGATTTTAGACTCATTTTGTTTTGCCAAATTCATATATTTTTTCAGTCTGTTAGAAGTAGCTAGGTGTATACATTGTATATCCTCATTCTTTACTGACTAAAAATTACTTTGATCATGAACAAGGCATAATATTCATTAACCAATGCTGATTACAATGATAAGTAATTAAAACTTTATCCCAAAATAAATAACTTCGAGTTTCACACGCCCACACCCATCAGGGACGACAATCTACAATAATTACCTACAAATGGGAAACCCACGCGTTTTGTAGTCACTTTACTAAATTCGCTTATAGAATTATTAGTCTATCAATCTCCATAAAACAATTTGTTAATTTTAGAATATTATACTTATACTTATTAAATTAACATAATTTAGGTGTTTAGTTAGCAGTGTGATTATTTTAAGTGCTCATAGTACGAAGAAAAGTTTTTTTTTATATTCTGTGTTTGGTTGACTTCAAAGTATTGTATGTAACGTGATATTTTCAAAAGAATCATTTTTTTTAGTTATTTTCTAATTAATGAATACGTAATAGGTACCTCAAGGGTAGACCTTTATAAAATAACCTGAAGAGTTATATAATATAGTATACATGGCTATATAATTAACTACGGTGCTTTTAACGATATGCTCGGTACTCAATTTTTAGAGACTACTTACTATGCCGGAGATAGCACATTCGATTCTCGCTGGGGGCATTCATTTGTGATTTGTATGATGAGCACGAATGTTAGTACTCCAGTCATTATATTATATTGTATATACATTATACTCATTTGAAGTTATATAATATGTATCGCATTTAAACTATCTTTTATATATTTTATATTCCTATCACAAGCATTTTAGCTCATTATAGTAGGTAAAATAAAAATAAAAAGAAAATTACAAACATTAATAATACTGATCGTTTCTTAATAAATTTTCATCACCAATACACATTATTAAAAGGGCTTGTCAAAGCATAATAGAGAATGACAGCTCGAATTCTAGAACGTGTTGTGTGTCATATGTGATCATATCTTCAATAAATCATATTATGCTTTCTCCATATACGTTAACAGATAACCTATTTTTAAGACTCAGATGTCAAAGAATATAATTTACATATTAAGCATTACCGTTTAGTTTTTCACTTATCTTTACTTTTTTAATTCCAAAATAGTATGTAGGTAGAGAGGATATGTATTTAAGTTTAACTAAAATGCAATACTTATTCGTATCGTAGATAATCACTACATATGATCAAAACAAAGTTCTTCGCTGTGTCTGTCTGTTCGCAATTAACTCAAAAACTACTACACCGATCATCATGTTGTTTATACCAATAGATAGAGTGATTCTCGAGGAAAGTTCTAGTATATAACTAGCGGAATCAGCGGCTTCGCTCGCGTTAAATCTAGGGATGAACCCAATCGAAGCAAGGGTGAGTCGCTAGTAGATAATAAATAAATATTTATTTATAAAATCATTTCAAAGGTAAATCGTTCGTAAAAGTTTTATCCGTATTTAAAGACTTTGAATGTAAGCCAAATTCATCTCAGATTTCTCTACAGCGGTAAGCCTAGTGATACGTTAGCAGTTAGGCTAATTAACTGCCTGCGGCCAGTACTGCTTATCATTGGATTTATGGGTTGACAACAAACGTATATGACGATAATAATTTTTAATATATTGTCCATATACTTTGCTTTGCTTAAATTCTAGTAACAAGATGTGAGTTAGTTTATTTGTTATTCCATGTTTTTTATAAAATCGGAGCAGCCCTTACAACGTGAATGGGTTATGTTAATAATAAGAAGGTTATAGAATATACCTATGTAAAATTTGAATGAGTATGTACATAATCTATGTATTTGGCACACACACATTATTAGCATACGAACTTTGTATTTTATAATATTATGTATATTGTGAGATTTAAGTCTATATAAAAACGTTTTAAGTGTATGTAGTAAAAGGTAAAATCGTCCTAAAATTGAGAAATGTTTCTTCATTTTTTACAAAATCAAAAGAAGTCTAGAAATATTTCAAAAGATTCCGAGATACTTAACAAAAAAAGCTTTTCATTTTGTAAAATTTTGTAACCTAATATGATCATTTATAAAGTCAAAGGATGGTTATTTTTATATTTTTTTATATTCGAATTCGAAACGTCAGGAACCAAAAATCATAATAAATCCGCGACAAAATCCGAAAAGATAGTTTCATTTATAATTTACTATTTTTTTTAAATTGTTATATTATATTAAAGTGAATAGCAAAATTAAATATGAAAGGAAGAAGTGAAAATAAAATATTTGGGAAGTAATAGATATTTTTATTATGAACTTAAAATGTAATTCCTTAAAAATTTTGTAATTTCAATAATTAAATTACTTCTCTCGGTTCACCACACGGCACTTTGTTTCTCATAATAGGTAATATAAGTGGTATACCTATTTATATTTTATACATGAACTTCGAGCGATACAAATATTCTTGAGCTTATAATTAAATTGGTTAAGACTTTCATATGACATCGTTAATTAAATTAAAACTGTTCCCTTAAACGAGATTTGAAGTGGTGTGCGAACTTGGAATGAAATTGTTAAATCAATGTAAGCAAGGTAAAACCCCCAAAACCGCAACAGAGGGATACTAACAAGTTGTTTGGAAGTTGCCAACTCCCTTGCTAATTACGCAAAAGTTTGCTTAAAAAAATTAAAGCTTTGTTTATGTGCCGGCTGTCTCGTTTCACTATGCAAATAATAGTTGAGCAGTACTGAGTACTTCTATTAAAACTTTGCATTTAAATCACAATGAAAGTTTGTGAGCGAGTGGGTGTTATTTCGCGCTGAGTTCAAAGATTTTGCGTAAGTTTTCAGAAGGGTTAGAGATAGCTTATACATAAAATAGGCTACTTTTTATATGATTTCTAAGCAAGGAAAAGCAGAATATGTACCATTATATGAAAACTTAGCTTCTACTATTATTATTTTTTCAAATTTCTATATTAATTATATTATTAATATTTAATTAGAAGTAAGGTAAGCTTATAATAATAGAACAAATTTTGAAAATTTATTAGGTAAAATCAAGAGTATTAAATTAAATTAATACATTAGCGTTCGTTGTTGAAAAGTTTTCGCTTTACATTTCATGGACATGTACATATTCTCCCCAACAAGACAAATTCAAGGATAAAGCCACTTCTATTACATATTAACATATTATGATAATATTATGATGTGTAATTTTCATACAAAAATATATGAGTATTGAGCTGAATATCTCGAAAAGTACTGTCTACCTATGAATTTTTAAATTGAATGAAGCATTCATTTGGACCTTTTTTTATAATTAAAAAAAGGAAGTTTTTTATATGTCTTAACAAATAAATCTGTTTTAATGTCTTCAAAATTCTATACCATAAATAATATGACGTAAATTCAACAAAAAAATTGTATAGAATTTTTTTTAAAGTATTATTGTATTACCTTAATAATTGCAACAAACAAAACAAACAACAGCTCTTATTATAAGGCATTTTGATATTGCAGTTGTTTTGTATATAGTAACATTTTTTTACGTAATTGCTTATACTACACATCTAACCGCAAAGGATTCCGGCTGTCAATTTTAATTAATTTATGAGTCTAGCTAACGTTTTTAATTAGCTCTATGTAAATAACAGTAATGACGCTCGGGAAATTCAATTAGTCTTCATGTTTCGGAAAACAAAAGTAGGACGTTTACTGATTAAAATTTAATTGATATTAGGCGATTACTTTCATGTCTCAACAATCGTGTTCTAAATGTACATTTTCTAAGTTATATATTAAACCGGTAAATAAGTACATGCGAAAGTTTTTGTTAATATTATATAATATTCACTAAAAAACTATGTTAGTCCATGCATTTTAATTCTACTGTGAAAGATGGAGTTTTATATTTTTATTTTATATTGCGTTACATACCCATATTATTATACTTTTTCAAGTTTAAATCGGTAAACAGATTTTGATAAAAGTTTTCAAGTCAATAGATTGAATCCTGGGATCGGACATAGGCCTGTCACTTACATAATCTAAACTGCGGGTAAGAACTAGCCTATATTAAAATATGATATTCTCACCAAACATCCTGCAAAAACTAAAGCCCACTTCACCAGTAACTAAATAACATGATCTAATCATTAAATTCAATTTTCTTTATCATGAAAGACCGTTTAATTGAGCTGATCTAAGCTAAGCAAGAACGATTCTTTAATTATTCTATAAATAATTAAACCAATACCATTAGCAATTCAGATTAGCTTCACGTTGATAGTACTTAAAGAGAAGACAAATTATCTGTCCTTCTGTCAGTATCGGTGAAATTAAATTTGCTAACGGCGTAATGCTGATCACGTTCCTTATTGCCAAATTACAGCAGTATTTGCATAAACATAATTAATTTTGGACAGTTTGATAATTATACTGTACTTATAAGAAGAATTTTGAAATAAATTTCTTGTAGCACTAATTTTTGTTAAGGTTTTAAAAACTATATAAAATAAGTTGATAAGAACCTCAGGAAACACAATTAGCGCCTTAAAAAAAGTGCCCAAGTGAAAAAGCGAATTATCTTCGAATCTCTTTTGTTCATTGCTTTTCGTATAACAACATTAAAACACACACGTTTTTAAAAAATACTTTATTTGGTGTTACATATATTGACGCCACTTTTCAAACAGACATTTGTTAGATAACTATTAAAGTTGCATGTAGCATGGAAACTTACAATAATAATATTACTAGCGACTCGCCCTCGCTTCGCTTCTCTTCCCTAGATTTAGCACAGGCAAAGCCGCGGGATCCGCTAGTTATGCATATAAACCTTCCTCTTAAACCACTCTATCTATTAAAAAAACCGCATCAAAATCCGTTGCGTAGTTTTAAAGATTTAAGCATACATAGGGATATAGGGACAGAGAAAGCGACTTTGTTTTATACTATGTAGTGTAGGGTAGTGTGTATGTATTACATTAATATGTAATAGACCATATATAAGTTTCTTTAGTTATAACCTGAAGTAATAGATATTATAAAAACATATCAATAAATGGAATAACGCTTTTTGAAACGAAAAATAAACGATAATTGACATAAACGATAATTACTGCTAAATTTTAACAACTACTTTATTTGCTTTAAAAGTTTTCAAACAATAAGTACTAGAACAGTTGATTATTTATATACAAAAAGTTATTATTTAAAAACGCTCTACTTATAATCCCTCTCAGGATAAAATAAAGCGATTAACAATAGACGTGAATCTGTGTTAACATTCACTAAAGATATAGCCGCGTCTTTTAATGAAAAAGCAACACTGGCTATAAAAATAAGGTTGGTCTAGACCTAATTTACATGAATAGCGGGGCGGCCGTTCTTTTGTCTTTAAAGTTGCAATTAATTATTCTACTTTATGTAAATAAAGCTTCAGACGTAGTTTTTTCTGCGGTACTATTTAGTGTGTGCCATTTTAAAAAGCACAGTACTGAGCCCGTGGGTAATAAATAAAACATTATTGAAATTTAAAAAGAAGTGACTCTCCTTTTGAGCTTTCGCGTTGTTTACGTGCAAAAACAAGTACTTAAATATTTTAATTAAGCTCTTTATATAGAAGAGCTTTCTTAATAGTTATTCAGAAGGTACGACTGTAATTTACTTATATCTCATACGTGAGTTTCGCGATGTAACCGAAACACTATTATAAATAGGAAAGTTTTTATATGTATGTATTACCATTTCGAACTGGATTGGCTGGTCTGCTTTAAATGAAATTTTGTTTATAGATAGATCATGGCTATAAGCTTGAGTATTTCATAAGCTATAAGGCACTTAAGTAAAGCGGGAATAAGTTACTAGTAATTTTTTATACTTTTTAATCGTTTATATAATCTCGCAAGTAAATCAATTTTCCTACTCTAACATTAATGCGAAAAATAGATGGATGTTTGTGAACAGCTGATCGGATCTGGATGAAATATGCTATTTCTCGATAAAATGTATCGTTCCCGAGGGATAGATTTGTTTACGTTTTTCACTAAGGACGAACCCAAGTAAAAAGAAGGCGAGCCGCTAGCTTTTATAATTTTATAGCTCACGAGACTGAACATTAATAACAGTGGCTATTCATACGGAAATTAACCAGTAATATATACGTATGCACACGGGAATTACCTATTAACACCTCTTAAATATAAAACGCAAGGACAGCTTTACGTGCTCTGGGAGGAACAAGGGTGTAACACCTACCTAATTCCATTCTCATACTACTAATCTGTAACAGATACTACTATCAATTTTTTTGACAATATGGCTATACTATACAGTATATCTATATAGCTATTTAACCCGATACCATATTCAAAGATGGGAACTTAGTGGTCGCAAAAGCTAGTCTCTAGACTTATTTTATCGGGTTCATCGCTAGGTACGTTTTAAGTTAGTGAGTTAGTATAGAGTTTTATGGACTACTTCGATTAGGTAAGAATTTTATTATTTGTATATATAAGAAACAAATATGTTAAGAACGTTAATTTAAATCTAACTATTAAGTTATACGAATTTGCTTTTCAATAATTTATCTTGAGAAATAGTAATTATAAAATGTCATCTCGTCTATATATTATGAAATAAATCGTAAGATGAATGTGTCTGTTATCGGTTCACCGGTGACATAATGTGAGGGCCAGTGCAGTGCCTCTGATAAAAGTACACGATGATTTACGATTACATCTACTGGTTAAAATCGATATGTCATTAATAGTCTAGTCAACAAGTTCAAAAACGTGTTAAATAGACATAAAGCTCCTAAAAATATGTGCCATAGCTCATTCGATTCGGAATGACGTCTAGAAAAATGTTTTTTAAGGGTATATTAGCACATAAAAAATTGCGATTGTTATTAACAAAATAAGAAAAAAATAAAAAGGTATTTAGTTTTTCGTTAATAACTTTTAAAATAATGATATTTAAGGAATTTTAAAAAAAGAACCTGAAAGAGGAGATAATTTCCAATAAAAAAATCCTAACTCCCGGAACTCTATCTATATTATTTATAATTTTTTTTTAACGCTGAAAATAGGGCTCCGCGAGGGCGTTACGGCATAGGCGCGCCGCCAAAAAAGCCGGTATATCACCTAAAATAATTTTTTTTTAATATTAAATAACAATTTAAAAATTTGAATAAATTATAGTGTAATTTAGACACTTGAACGAAAAAAACCTTGGTGAAAAAAAATTTTTTTGTCGATTTTTCAAAAAGTTACACCATTGTTAATTAACTAATTTTTTTCCAATCTCTGTTTTTATAAATTACGGTATAAAAGTTTAAATAATTGGTCTATAAATTTTTCGCTTCCTGGAGCTCTTTTTGTTTAGGTACTTAATAAAGTTATGCAAAAAAAATTTATTAAAGTTATTTATTTTGTTAATTATAATTTTTTTAAACTAGCTAAAAATGAAATTTCTAAAAAATGTTATCAAAAAAATTTTTTTTGGTAATATATTATTATTGCTGTTTTTGCACCTGATATAGGTATTAATTAACTTTGGAAAAAAAATTTTTACGTCATTTGTTAAGTAATTGTTTATAAACAAATAGACTATTTTGGGATTTTTAAAAGATTTTTTTTTATTATCTTTTAGCATAGGTGAAATGATGCTTTTTAAAAAAAAAATTTTTCTTAAATAAATTTTTTCATTGTTTATAATCGTTTTTTTATATTTCAATTGTTTAAATAATTAGTTAAGAAATTATTTTATTCTTAAAAATCATCATTTACCCTTTTCAATGGAATAACAGAGAAATAAATTTTTTTTATAAATAATTTAATTGTTTATTAACTTAACAATTTGTTATAAACAAATAATATTTACCGTTATATTTTTTTTCGAAAACTTCAAAAAATTATAAAAACAACCATATATAACAAAGTTAAGAAAAAAATTTTTTTGTATTTTTTACAAAAAATTTTTTGAAAAAAATTTTTTCTTAACCTTGTTATATATGGTTGTTTTTATAATTTTTTGAAGTTTTCGAAAAAAAATATAACGGTTAATATTATTTGTTTATAACAAATTGTTAAGTTAATAAACAATTAAATTATTTATAAAAAAAATTTATTTCTCTGTTATTCCATTGAAAAGGGTAAATGATGATTTTTAAGAATAAAATAATTTCTTAACTAATTATTTAAACAGTTGAAATATAAAAAAAACGATTATAAACAATAAAAAAATTTATTTAAGAAAAAATTTTTTTTTTAAAAATCATCATTTCACCTATGCTAAAAGATAATAAAAAAAATTTTTTTAAAAATCCCAAAATAGTCTATTTGTTTATAAACAATTTCTTAACAAATGACGTAAAAATTTTTTTTCCAATGTTAATTAATACCTATATCAGGTGCGAAAACAGCAATAATAATATATTACCAAAAAAAAATTTTTTAGATAACATTTTTTAGAAATTTCATTTTTAGTTAGTTTAAAAAAATTATAATTAACAAAATAAATAACTTTAATAAATTTTTTTTGCACAACTTTATTAAGTACCTAAACAAAAAGAGCTCCACGAAGCGAAAAATTTATAGACCAATTATTTAAACTTTTATACCGTAATTTATAAAAACAGAGATTGGAAAAAAATTAGTTAATTAACAATGGCGTAACTTTTTGAAAAATCGACAAAAAATTTTTTTTTCACCGAGGTTTTTTTTGTTCAAGTGTCTAGATTACACTATAATTTATTCAAATTTTTAAATTGTTATTTAATATTAAAAAAAAATTATTTTAGGTGATATACCGGCTTTTTTGGCGGCGCGCCTATGCCGTAACGCCCTCGCGGAGCCCTATTTTCAGCGTTAAAAAAAATTATAAATAATATAGATAGAGTTCCGGGAGTTAGGACTTTTTTATTGGAAATTATCTCCTCTTTCAGGTTCTTTTTTCAAAATTCCTTAAATATCATTATTTTAAAAGTTATTAACGAAAAACTAAATACCTTTTTATTTTTTTCTTATTTTGTTAATAACAATCGCAATTTTTTATGTGCTAATATACCCTTAAAAAACATTTTTCTAGACGTCATTCCGAATCGAATGAGCTATGGCACATATTTTTAGGAGCTTTATGTCTATTTAACACGTTTTTGAACTTGTTGACTAGACTATAATATAGAACACTAGTTTGAAAGCTTTATGAACTTTTTTGTCACATTACGAGTACATTAGTATCTAATCGATATTTCTAACATTTTTTAATCAAATTAATTAGGTATTAGACAAAACGCAAGGGGAAATATTTGTATGTTAGTGTTATTTAAGATATCGAAATGATATAACAACAAAAATAAATACTTACTAAACCTTTACGGTAAGGAAAAAGTGCTCTGACTTCTATAACAAGAGTGATCGCTAAAGTAAATAAAAACTTAGTCTTTTTCGATTTTTACGAAAATATATTTTATACGCACAGATGCTGTATCACCCATGACATAATATGAGGGTCAGTGACTTGCGATAAGAGATGTCAGTATGATTTACGACTGCGCCTAATTATTTATATATATAATCGTGAATTAACTAATCTTTGATGTATTTACCAATTTGCACTTGTTCTACTTTATGTATATATGTCTTAGGACACCATAAACCATTAAACCTTTTCTAAACCCAACGGAACCCACCGTGTCTTAACAGAGACTCTGACTGATCTGACGACACGCATGGCTCAGTTTGTAGTGACCCTACTTGCTGCGCCAGAGGTTGTGAGTTCGAGTCATTTGTTGAGCACTAATGTTTGTACTCCAGTCATTGGTGTTTATATTTATTTATAATGTGTATTGATTTAAAGTTCTATATGTAGTATACCAACCATCTGGTATCCGTAACACAAGCCTCGTAGCTTAACACGGAACTAGATAGTGCTGTGTGTAATAATGTCCCAACATATTTATTTATTTATTTATTTATAATCGAAGGATCACTTACGCACTCAACCACCGAAGCAGACCACAACAGTTTGAGTTGCTCCCACTGTCCACTATTCTATTAGAGAAGTACAAGGAGCAATCTCCATAGAATACAGTCTACAGAGGTGGGCAGCCTCCCAATGCGTTTTTTTGGCTTTGCCTCCGCCAGACCTTCTTTAGGCGTACGCTCAGACTTTTTACTATTTATCTTTTTTAAGGTGAACAAATGTAGGGGGACTAAAAATAAAAATAATTAATTAGTAAATTAACATTTCTTAAAACTAGCTTTTATTTAAAATTAGACTAACACTGGTCGCAGTAACTAAGTCAAAGTAGATTATGTGAGTATTTCAGGAGTTATGATCAATCAATCTTACATCGATATTCTAATCATAAATATCATTGAAATTATCTAACTAGTCCAATTCCACAAGATAAGGGCAAGTCAATTTCTTTCAGCTTCCATAATTTGCACACAGGTACGAATATACCAACTAACAAACATTGCAAGTTGAATAACAGATTCTGACAAAATATTTTACATTTAAATTCACCATACATTTAAATATACCTGAAGGAAATGATTCGTCGTAACATTTACATATACGAGTATAAAAACAATTGGCACTTACACAATAAAACTTACTACTACTTTTGTATAAAGTTACGCAATGAACATTGTAAAATAGAGTAAAATATTGTTAATTTGATCGAAATAGAGCAAAAGATGAGAAGAAGGAACAGCGCCAGACAGTTGTTAAAACTATAAATTTGAAGACGAGACACCACAACGTTAAAATCGTGTAACTTTAACCTTTACCGCTACCCGTTTTATTTCTGAAATGATATAAACCATAGGTTATTTCACCATAAATCTAAATGTGTTTCGAAGTAATTTGACACATTTAATGTCCGCCTATTTCACAGACCTAGAAATGTCAATATCAGAGCCCATTATGCAATTTCGGGGAATAGCACTCAAGTCCAAAGTAAACTAAACGCTGTGAGAGGCGAAAAGTTTAGATATATATTATTAGGACACTTTCATACACTACCTATAGAATATTTATTCATCTTCAGCCCTTTTTAACGTCCCATTCATGGGCAATGGGAATGAGGAAAAGATTCCTCAGTACGATTGGGATCAGGCCATAGTCCATCGCAAATATTTATTATTTACATATAATTAACAAAAATTTAGTTAATAGTTCTATTTCTTCTATGTTCTGTTTATATTTAACTCTTGTAAAAAGCGGAGAAGAAAGTAAACTTTTATTAATAGTAAACAAGTAAAAAGCAAATAATATAATTGAGAATACGATTTATAAATCGTAAAACTTTATTGAAAATTTCTTTAAAAGAAAAACGGAATGTTGAGTTTCTTAACAAACTTAATTTATTACTACTTTTGTAGTTTACAAATAAGTCGTACAAATAAACTTCGTAATTAAAGAATTTTACATGTACCTATATCAAATTTCGTATATAGTTAATTTAATTAGCGGTTTAGCCATAACCGTAAAACTCTACTCTCTTTAATTTATACTAGGCTTTGTCATGACTCCATTTTAAGCATTACTAAAATGGCTTATGTATTATTAATTAATATACTCACACATACACACACACAAACGAACACGCTCGCGCACATGCACACAAACACGCACGAACGCACAGGATTACAAGCTTCCACATTTATAATAGTATCATCTTGAAAATATTTAAACGTTTCTTTTTTTAGAAACGAATGTGCATAGATCCTTACATTGTGATCTATTTTAGTCAAACTATTATAAACTATTTTTGGATGATGGAGTGCTAGCAGACAGCATTCGATAACAATTGATTTTACTTGTAGTTTCATCGTTAAGTGGAAGACATAAATTATGTATACTATTCTGGCTTTTTAATATTAGACGTCTATACAATATTTGGTAAAAATGAAACTGTCATCTAAAAATAATTATTTTTAAACTAAATTTGGCGCGAGCGTCAGTCATTACCTGCATTCGTACCTCTAAAATTATTAGTGTTTCTCTACTATACATGTATAATTCATATAAGGTTCCTCTTGAATCACTCTATCTGTTAAAAACCGCGTCAAAATCCGTTGCGTAGTTTTAAAGATCTAAGCATACATAGGGACAGACAGCTGCGCGACTTTGTCTTTTACTATGTAGTGATGTATTATTCTAAGCTTGTATAGAATTTCACAGCACGCTGTTTTTTCTGGCGCCGTGCCGATTTTCTTTGCACGTTAACTCTATTGGAAAATTGCACTTAAAATATTCTAAAATGCAAGATTTCTTGAATTCACGTGTTTGGAATATATCAGATATTGATTTCTCATACGCATTCTATTTGTATAATATATTATATAATTTTGCAGAAGTCTAAAGCAAAAGTGATTTGCCTGAAATTAGAAGTCCCTGATTTTTTATATGAGTTTATGAATTTTGAATTACCGATTATAATAGAAAAGTCAGAAAAATATATCTAACTTTTGAACGTATAGTGGTTTTAATTTATATGATGCTTTATCTTTTAAGAATCTTACTTTGGTTACTAAATGCGAAAGTTTGGGTGGGTGTTACTCAATTATGTCAGAACGGCTGAACAAATCTGGATGAAATTTGGCACATGAATAAATTGAAGTCTTGAATAGCAAAAACTTTCTTCTTGAGAAAAATGTAAGGCTCCCGTGGGATTGTTTCGTTTTGTATTTCACTAGGAAGCGAAGCTAGGTTTAGCCTCTTACTAATAAAAAATCATATACAGCTACGAAAAAGTTCAATACGTAAGGTTCCATCTGGTAAAGTATAATTAAATAAATTGAAATCATTAAATCCATACATGGGTATTTTATAATGTTAAGGTTTATAGAATCGTTTATCTTATAGTCAAAAGCCAATACCAATCCATAACCTTTGCGAAACAGCTTTTTACATAAATGGTTAAGTCAATATATGTGGGAGTAACACTATATTATTGTGGGAAATATGTTTTGTAATAGAATTCGCATTGAGTATATTTGAGTAGGTACTTGCAAGCTAACAAGTGATTTTCGCTCAAAATGCTTCTTTTCGACTGATAAAGTTTAGAATTGTATCATTTATTTGGTTCTTATTCTTGCAAATACTTCAAAACCTACCTGTAATTCAACTTAATAGGCTAAAAACACAAACACTGTGTTAAAATTGGACTAATACTGTAATAGATTAAGACATTTAAAAACTAAAGAACATATTATATAGATAATGTTCCTAAGATCTTCTTCACTTCTTTATAAGTAATATCAATTCATAAGTAATCCACTAAATCCTTTATGAAAGAAATAAAACGTATGAACAAAAACTTATAATTCACGTCCATTTTCTTATTGTACTACGAGTTTTTAAAAGGAATGTTGAATTGTCAACGATTAATTGCAGCATGGGCTGTAATTGCGTATTATTGAGAAAAAGTGGTCATTTTATACGGACGATATAAATTGTGAAACAATAACGTAAAAGGTGAGATGGAAGATTAAAATTCTTTTCCGAACAATTATGCTTTTAAAGAACCGCAAAAAGCTGGCGAGGAGCCAACAGGTTTCTTCTGATCATGACGAATGGTTGGTTCAAATTTATTTATTAGGGCAACTAACTGATTTCCTAGTTTTGCTAGCATAGAATATGTTTTGATTTAGCTAAAAATAGCCTACTGATCAGATTTATCATGATTTTGATATACGCTTATATACATAATGTAATTATTTTTTATTTATGTGTGTTTCTACAGTTTTCTAGTAAACCTGTAATATTTCTTTCTTTAATGAAAATCGTATATTCGAGTGCCGTTGTAATATTTTTTTCCATCTTCATTTATGCATATATTATAACAAAATTCTAACTGAGTTGAATCTTTATATTCTTTTTTTGAAAATTCTTCTAATATTTATCGATATAGAGGATGAATCTGGAGTTTTTCGCAGTTGTGAACCACTGGACAGATTTGATGACTCTTGGTATGATGATAGATAGTGACACCGATCAACATAATATATTTTTTACTGCGGGAAAATATCTTATTTCTGAGAAATCTATACTAACCGTTAAAACGTATCTAGGGACAAACCCAAGCGGAACGAGTGTGACTGAGTCTCTTCTCAGAAATTACTGGTTCGATTTGAAAAAATCTTTGTGTGTTGGATAGTCTGTTTATCGAGGAAGGCTATAGGCAATATTACATCACGCTACGACGCACGAATAGAAGCGAAGCATCAATAAAAAATGTTGCAAAACAGAAAGGGCGGGCCTTAGTTCTGCGAGATACCATACCGCGCGACTCAGTAAGAATTTGGTTTCCGGTCTTTAGAACGCGTGCGAAGCCGTGGGAAATGCTAGTTTGTATGCAGCGTATGTGTATATCTCGCGAATCTACAATATTACGCAATATTTCAAATGTGTAGAGGTGCTAATATTTCTTCGATATTTCTACTGCACCCTGAATAAATACGTCTTATCTTAATCAGGCCTAGCCATCATATCTAAACCTATAATTCTATTTATATATCTGTTATAAATAAGTCCAACATAGTATTAAAAGTATGTAAATTTACGTGATAAATAAAAAGTATTAAAAATGTTAGGAACCAAAAAAACTAAATAAATCCACAAATGACAAAAGTATCCAAAAAGTTTGAAGTTTTATTTAAAATGATCTAATAACTAATTTATGTCTTGGAATTGAACCCGTGATATCCGGCATACGTGTCAATGAATGGTATAAGAATGAATGAAACACATGGTCAGAATTATAGTAGCTAGTGTGGGTGAAAGCCTTCATTGTGTACATTATTAAAAGGCCATTATCAAATCCATTTATAGCCGACACTTGAATCTTGTCATTCGTCACGATTGTGTATCTCTATCAAACATTCTATTGAACAGATGTGAGAACTGAGATTGAGTCACTGTTTCGTTTTGCTTAGAATTTCATTGATAACGTTTGGAATTTACAGAAAAAATATGGAATATTTAACCGACTTAAAAAAATTACTCAATTTGTATCATTTGGTCATTTTGATAATAAAGTTATGATTGTTTTTTTTTCAAATATGTCAATAGTCAATACGTATTAACGAAACAATGGAAATTGCATTTATTTTGTTTATTTATTTATTTACAATAAAGGAAATTATATTCATGTTACTGTTATATATTATGTATTTAAATATATAAAAGCGAAAGGTCACTCACTCACTCACTCACTCACTAACTTATCACGAAATATCGAAAACCATATAATGATGAAATTTGGCAGGGAAGTAGTTTACAGTTAGTAGACGTCCGATACACACTTTAAATATGACACGGAACACCTAGAGACCAACCCGAGCGAAACGAGGGTGAGTCGCTAGTATCTACTATCTAGCTAGTATAAAGAGCAAAATCATTACGTCAAATTGGATTAAGATTTTCAGAATTTTTCACCTTTAAAAAATTAAACTGATCAGACTTATGTATACTGTATAGGTTTCACTGAATTTTGAATAAAATTAATATAATTTGAATCTTTATTATTAAAAAAGTGTTATTCAAAATAATAAATCTAATCTAAAAGTCTTTCTGTCATAATCTCTATATTTTGTTAAGCTTTCTATTACATATCACGTTAAGATTTATTTGAGGTCAAACATAATAAACGATGTAAGGAAAAATCATAATTTTAGTACGTCTGTTTATACTTTCACTTACATATCTGTGAAGTACCTTTTATGAAAGTCCTTTTTTAAATTACGTGTTATATACAAGTAATTATCGTTTTATTAAAATTTAGAGTATTTACTTATTATTTTATGTAAAATTACTTTATAACTCAAAAATGAAGTGATGACTTACCTTTAAAAAACGTTCAAGTCCGATTTACGCTCAAGACGTTATGAATACTTTAAGGTCATCACAATTTCATATAGCAATATACTCTATGACAATTTCTCAGTCTTTCACCGGTCTGATAAAGCATTTTGCTATCATACCAATATTATAAACATTATATTTTCTGAGTGAATGTATTATTTTTAACATAATATATGCAATAAAATTACATTATTTTATTTATTTTTGTTAATTATCATAACAATGCAATATTACCGTATTATTTATACAAGAAATGCTGAATATAAAGAAATAAAACTTCTGTAGAAAAGTAGGATATTGTACAATAAAGTTTATAGTATTTAAATTTCTCACATAATTTCTCAAAGTTACAGATAATATTTTAAACTAGTTCCTTTTCGTAGCATTCCTTCTATTGTTTCTTCGCATAATGGACTTGACGCCTTTGTTCGACCATCTTTAAGTTAGCATTGTGAGGCTTCCTTACCTTAATTTACATGAATTGTGTATGTAGTGTTCATTTTAATGCTCCCCTATAACATAGTTAAATGTAGTAGCGTATTCGAAATTATAGCCTTCTAATAGTATTTAACGTTAAATGTATATATTGTCGCAAATACCTAATATACATAATTTGCTATATAAAAGTTTTTGCAATTTTTAACTAAACACATATGAAATATTTAAAACAGTTATACAGATTTTAACAAGACTTTCATTAGCAGATAGCTGATGAGTGATGTTACATGATTGTTGTTAGAATTGTTTTATAAGAAGTAACTAAGGCTACTTTTATTTTTAAACACAAAAGGTGGTTTCACTGAAAAAAACTAAAACGTAGGGACGAATACGAGAGAGACGAGGGTTAGTAGCTAGTGCTAAAATATGATTTTTGGTTATTTCTATATATCAATTATGAAGGAACATACTTTGTTAGGTATTTTTAACTCCTCGAGTAAATTTTGTGAAGTATCAAAAAAGGTACGCATTATAAGATTTTGTATAATTAATCTATGCAACATCAAGATACTCCAAAAACTACTTTTATATTTTAACTAAACAGAATATACTATTATAATAAAATGTTTAAAGTCTTTAATTCAAATTGAAACTTTCATTATTTACCGCTTACCGGCAAACGACATTTTCATACGTTTAAATCTTATTATAATGATTCTACCCTTTCCATACTTAATTTACATGAAGTGCTGTCGAAGTATATCCTCCGACGAATAAGCTCGCTTACAACTAAGTATTAGTTGCATATAAATTACTCTAACTAGGTACCTTAGATTGTATTTACACGGATATATTTACTTTATTTACAATTATTAAGCACCTTATTTCGCAAATTTCGATCAAACTTATGAAATATTTTATTTTAGACTTTTTACACATTAATGTTCTCTAGATTATAATTATATTATTATGTTGAATTCAACTTAGAAATTAGGTACTTTTCTATAAATATTTAAAAAAACCGATAACTATAATTAATAAATGGGAATCATTTTCTTAAAATCGTAAAAACATTTAGATTGCAATCGTAGCAGTTCAGCTTATTTTTGGTTAAAGTTTAGTCATAATGATACAAGCCACTTAATTCGAAACGATTTGTTTACCTTTGAAACTTAAAAGTATTGCCGGACGGCGAAAAATGATCGAACATTGTAAGGCCGACTGCATTGTTTATGATACCAATGTACTACATGCCAAGAAACTTATGGAAAGTATCAATTCTTCTAAAAATTTTCTTTAATTTTTATTGCGATAAATATTCATAATAAATTGAATTCTTATGCCTTCATTTTTACTGTATGTAATTTATTAACTTACAATAATATTGTTGTATTAAATATCTTGAGTACAATATATTTTTGCTTTCAGACTTTGATTGAAAATTTGAAATTTTGTGCACCAATTATGTTTGCTAATTGAGAAGAACTGTTAAAATATACTTACTAAAAAAAGTGAAAAAGTTAAAATAATATCTAATCTGATTTTGTACATTCTAGAAACCGCAATACTGGTTCACAACTTACATTAATAACTCGAGTTGATACATGTTCGTTTCAGAGAACACAATGTAAAATCATGAGTGTCATTTTAACACAGTGGAAGTTGCAGTTAAAGAAATGCTACCAATGAAAATGCTTCGCGATAAATAATTCAAAGAGCGACGCAGGTCGATAAACCAGCGTCGTGACTAGCAAACCACTTGTACTTTATTCAGGAATCTTCAAATAAAAATAGGTAAAATGCCTGTGTCATAAAGAAGGATTTATTTTTTATTTATTGCATAGTTTTTTTTGATCTGATTAGTTTATCAATATTGTAGTTTGAACATGTGTAGGAAATAAAAGCCATAAATCCTTACTCTGCTTGAGTATGCAAACTATAATATGAAACTATCTTTTCGGATTTTGTCGCGGATTTATTAGGATTTTTGGTTCCCAACGTTTCGAATACTTTACAACAATCATGGTCACGGGAGAGACTCTCCCGATAAAATAGTTTCATTTATAATGTAAAATATTCGCGTAAAACTGAGAAAGTATTATACCCATATTCGTTTCCCTCATTTCATTCCTTCTGATAAATATCACTCTTAATTTTTTTTATTTTTAACATAACGTATGTTCTACGGACGTATATAAATTCATTTCACTCCCCTCAAGTTTTTTTTTGCAAAAAAGTAGTTTATGTTCTATCAAAGATTGTATCTATCTGTTCACGTACATTCGTCAAAATCAGTTCCAGATTTCCAGTTCGGTGTGAAAACGCAACAGACAAACAAACTGAGTTACTATCATATGTATTTTGAGAATAGACTTTAATGATAATTTCTGAAGAAATAAAGGAAGGCGAAAAACTAATTTTAAATATCTAATCCATAGAATAGTAAGACTGCCTCACTATATCGCTGGCACACTTCGAGCTTTCAAAGTTAGAAAAATGAAAATTGCATTTGAGATTGAAAAGAGAAAACTTTATAATCAGACCTATGAATCTTGGCAACGAGATCGAACTGAGAAGGGGTACAATAACTTTTAAGTATTATAGATATACTGTATTTATTCGCATCACATATTACTTTTCACTTAATACTAGGAAAAAGTCAGCTTTGCGTAGTTTTCTAACTGGTAATAATTATGAATACAGTTGTTAATGTTCATTTTTTATGGTCATAAAATTATATATTTTTTGACAGATAACACATCTAGATATGAAGTTAAAATACTATATTAAAACACAATAGGCTTAATAGTTTTTCATTAACCACACCAACCGTACCACAATATGCTTGCTTAGCTCGCCCTAATAACTACTTCAAGTTTCTACCACTTTTATTATTCATTAATTTTTTCTTACTCCCACACATAAACATTTTTCATTTGTTGCAAGTATTTTCGTATATGTGACTTATTCCGGAAATTACTTATACAATAATAATTATTTTCTAAGTATTTTTGTAATTTACTTTATCTCTACATAGTATAAAACAAAGTCGCTTCCCTCTGTCTGTATGCTTAGATCTTTTAAACTACACAGCAGATTTTAATGCGGTTTCCATCAATAGATAGAGTGATTCAAGAGGAATATTTATATGTATAATCTGTGTACATTATAGTAGAAAAAAGCCAAGAAAATCTAATATTTGTGAAATCTATTAGTATACGTGCTCTTATAGTTAAAACGTATTCGGACGAACCTGAGTGGACCAACAGTGAATCGCTTGTATAAAATATTTTTTTTACGATACTCTTTTAAAAAAGAAAAAAGTCAAAATAAAAAAAGAGCAAGTCTTATTAAAAAACATAAACTTGCGCAACAGCGCCATGTGAATTCAAATGAATATTAGGTAAAACGGAAATGCATGAAATTCTAATTGGTTCGCTGATTCACAGAGTCCGGTCTAATTTTAATTTTAAAGTGGGATAGATATTACGTTCGTGTTGAAATGAAGCTATGACATATTTTGTTGCTGCTAAAATTCTTCTTATTGAAATTGAATACGAATTTCCTATGAATTTAGTACCAAAATTTCATAGATAACTATAAAATTTATTTCTATATTTTTCACAATTAAAATAATATCATAAATAAAAATCTCGTATTTGTTATCGAACTCCTCAAACACGGCTGTACGGATTTTCCATTTTTTATTATTAGACCATTTATTTACTTTATAACATACTTCTAACCCTAAATTTCAACCCTCTTCCACCAATCCCAATTTTTTTTAAAGAAGTTAAGACGCGGGAATTTCTAGTAACCAATATATTGTATTTGTTATCTGTTATTATAGATTTTTGTCCAACTATTTCATAAAACCAAAGTATAAATAGGTTTATATATTATGTATATTACATACATACGTCTAGTGATCATCAAACTAAGGATAATATGAAGAGTAAACTAATAAAAGACTGTTATTGATTCATAAAATAGTGTCGAAATATTCCAACATTTTCGCACATATTCAGAAATGTACGTGGAGTAGGTTTCTCGGTTTAATATAAACATTCTAAATTGTTAAATTTCTTTAAAGCCAGTTTAAAAATAATTATTTATATAACTGCTGTTAATATTATAAGTTACAGTTTATTAGCTTGTATAATGAGCTACGAGTGTTTAGATGAGTAGTAGTAGTAGAATAGTTCTTTATTAGATAACTACATTAGTGTGGGGTATTGAAATGAACCATATAATTATATATTATGTATGAATGTACATTTTATATCTTGTTGATACTGACTAAAATAATATGTTATTATTTTCGATACGAGAATTGATGAACAGTGGCAGTGAACGGTAAACGGGTTCGTATTCCGGGTTTTGAACTTCGAATACCTTCATGTATGAATGATTTTAAGCATTATAACTAGTTATTGGCAAAGACGAACCATGAGTAATCCTAAATGTCTCAGAGATCTTATCTTTTAAAGTGGTAGTGCCATGCTTGTTACCTTCAGGTAGCAACCGAATGGGCCGGCACGCCCCGTATACTTCATTAGTACCACTCTCTCACAGAAGACCGGCGTGAAGTGGCAGCTATGCTGTCGCGTTTCGTCCGGTGAGTGAGAGTTCGGGAGGACCACTCTCCTTCCCCCCTCCCTCTTCCCTTCATCCTCCGCCTTCGTTCCCCACTCCCTCCCACTTCCCTCCCTCCTCCATCCCTCCCTTTCCTGAAAGGCCGGCAACGCATCTGCAAGCCAGGCTTGCAGATGTCCATGGGCGGAGGTGATCACTTCCCATCAGGTGAGCCTCCTGCCCGTTTGCCCCCTTTTTACCATAAAAAAAAAGAGTTCTGGAAAGACATGTGAAGTCCGCCAACCTAACATTGCTAGTGTGGTGGACCAATCCCCTCGCAATCTTCAAAGCGATAGCGGCTTGCCCTCAGCTTAAAGTACGTTTAAAGTAAGCTCTAACCCAAATTATGATGACGAGTATTGATAGACTACGAGTAAGATCTGACTTAAATAAATATTTATTTTTAAGCACTAATTCTTAAAAAAATCATACACATATGTAAATCTACATGAAATCAAATATATTTTCATATAAACCACATAGCAGCTACTTACATAATATTATGTAGTTCCTGCAATTGTAAATTCTCAAACACTGAAGTTAACAGATATATTATAAATTTACTTCTACGTAAATAAATAACTGGTATAATCTTACACAGATACAACGTATTTGCCCACTAAACTGGAGGTTAATAATATACATTGATTTTTATGAACTAACCTACCGATTGCAATGTTTACGAAGAGTGAAAAATAGTGAAAAAACTGTAAGAGAAGGTTAAAATACTTTGCCCATTCCAAACAGTGAATTTGAAAAGAAATTTCAATATAAAGAATAATTATTTATCAAAACCTTTTCATGAATTTTGTATATCATATAGTTATTGTAAAAAATGATTTTTATTTTTAGGTAATTTGAAATTAAGGAAAAATAAAATACTAGCACATTTCCCGCGGCTCCGCCCGTGTTCTAAAAGACCGGAAACGAAATAGATTTCATGTACTGTGTGATATTTTAAAGCCGGTTTGTAACGGATTAGTTGAGATTTCTCAGAAATTAGATATTTTCCTGCAATGAAAAAAAACCTATGTATTGACATTGACTAAAATTCTAAATACAATAGATTTGGCCTCTTTATAAGTAATAATGTCTTTTCAATTATTTTCTAAAAAATATTTAATGTACAGATTTCAGAGACTCAGTTAGTTCTTTATTATTATGTATTGAAGATAATAAAGGGGTTCCTTGGTCCACTTAGCCCTTAGTTCAGTAGAAATAAGTAGAGAGAAAGTTGGGGCCAATGGAATAAATCAACTAGTAAGAATATCTTGAAAAAAAAAATGAAAAACGAGGTTAAAATGAAATTTATAGACTATTTTCGTGATAAGTCTCATCATAATTGTTCCAGTAAGCGATGGTACGTTCAATTAGCGAATTACTTTCGTGGTTCCTCATTTTACGTACATGTAAGAAAGTAGTAAAAACATGGTAAATAAAAAACTATTCTAATAGGCATTCTAAAAGTGAAATCTTTGTCATAGGAAACAATATATGATTGTATAAAAAATATATATTTTGCAGTGAATATTAGTATGTACAATTTATATCAATTTTCCTTACTTCAAAACCTCTAATAATAATTCTAAGCTTTTGCAAGCCCAAAGAGTGGGAAGTATAAATAATTTAACTTTTCTTGGAACCTTACTGAAATAAAGACTAGGTAACTATTAAATATCTATTAAATCGTCTGTAGCACGCAAATTAAACAATAACAGTGAATATTCAGACCTTAATCTATCTCGCATAAACCAAAAAAAAAAAATGACAGTCGTAAACTTGTTGTAAATAAACCTCGTTTGTATACTTCTTAAGGACGAATAGAGGTCCGTTGTGAATTTTTAACGAGCAGTTAAAACGTCAGTAAACTCTTTAATGAGATTATTAAACCGCTAGGGAATGTTTATCAATTCTACCCGCCTTTTCTAGAGCCACAAAACGTACTCCCAGTTAAATATTTACAGTGAATCTTTGCCTGGATACGAATAGAATTTTGAATAAATAAACTAACCAGATTGTGACGTCACGCAGACCGCTGACCCAGTAACGTCCGCAATGTAAATAAATCGTTAGGGATTTACTAAGAAGTCGGAAACGTCTTTAATTGGTTATTCATATTTGTTTGAACTTTAAATTTTACTCGAGTAGAGTTAGTTTTACATATATTATGTTAATTGGGTAAACAAATGAAAATCTGAAAGAAGTCAAGTTGAAAGTAACATATACGAGTATAAATAGGACTTCTAGTCCTTACTTATTTAGTATCTATAATTTCGTAGAGCTTGGTTTTTTTCTGCGATACGAAACCTAAGATATTTTTCTAGGGCTCAAATCTGTTAAAAATCATAACAATCAGTTGCTAAATACGTATATATACATCATCAAAAAGACAATGCCTTACTGCTACATCATTCCTAGCAGTAAGGCATTGTCTTTTAATTAACATAATTAACAACAACAAAAACAACATTAAAGATTACAGGTACTTAATGACTCTACAGTCTACACCTAAAATTTGAGGTAAGTATCAATACAGATAGAATGAAGAAAATTTTCTTTAAAAAATAAAGCTCTGATTTACTTTTCTCACCTTCCCCTTTATACGTGTTTGGGGGCTCGGTGTATTTGAACAGCGTCGTGAATTTTAAAACAAGCCGATATGAAATGAGAAAACGATGTTGTAAAATTTTATCCATTGTGAAATGGAAGCGGTATTGGGATTTGACGAGTTTTTTACTTTGAACTTTGTCGCAGTTTATTTTATAAAAACGTTTTATATAATTGCTTTGTATGTTTGTTTGGATTCAAAAAGAATGTTAAATAATACAAAATAGTGATTACCGTTGTATCTTCGCTATGCCCTTATTTTTCTAATAATATAGCTTAAGTTACTCCTTTTAAAATCAGCTATCTACGAGTGAAAATCTCACCAAAATCAGTCCAGCCGTTCAGAGATCAGTGGGAACAAACAAAAAGACTGGCAGATGAAATTGAAAAAACTACGCTTTCTTATACATATGCATACATAGTTCCAGCGTTCAAATAAAAAAACAAACAAACACTTCAACTTTCTAATATTAGTAAATAAGACAGTAATAATAAGACCGTGTGAAGCTTTCGACAGAATCTATACCTAATATCGATACCTTAATTCGCAAATCGGCTAACTCCGTTAACGTGATATTTTTAAGGGGCTACTAAAATCGTTATTATTTCAATAATAAGTGTTAGAAACTCATACACCATGATATTTTTAGATTAATTAAGAATATATCGTTAATATAAAAAAAATATTGTTCTGAATTTTTAATGAGTATTATTGTATTTCTAGATTTTGGTAGCCTTTGAAAAAAATATTGAAAAGGAGTTAACCGATTTGCGAACTAAGGTATCGATATACAAAATAAACCTATTAATTATGTCTCAGACAAGATGTAACGAGATACCTATTATGTTTAATCCCGCACCTGTGTAAATCTAGGCTTGGCATCGTTCTCACTTGTAATCCTAATTAATTAGAAAGCATTAAAACACTTTGCTTAAGTGAATTAAGACGTTCAAATTATTTTCAATTATGTAAAGTAGTAAATTATAATGTAGTCTATATTAATTATTATACATACAGCGGAAAATACTTTTATTATAACATATTATTATGCCATTTCCGCAGTATGAGATTGTAAAGCTCGCACTATTTCATAAAGCCCTCATTCAAAGTTTCAGCGATGTTTCTTGATGAATAATTCTCAAGTTATTCATACATGGATAAAACGAATTCAACTTATAAACTGAACTAATTCATAACTTTTGATTAATTTCACATTTAGTTTACATAAAGAAAAATACTAGTCGATAATTACTGTTGGAAAAAGGTTATCTTAAACATTATTACAGTCTCTAGAACGTTTAAGTTTAAATTTTCTAGAAGTTTCATTGAAAAAATATTTTCATTGAATATCCAAATGTCATGAACAATTCCATTTTTTTTTTAATATATCTGAAAACTAACAGCACTCTGTAGTATCAATAGTAGAATAGTAGAAAGTCCTTATGATAAATTGTGATATTATATCTGCGCATTTTATAGTGCACGAGTTTACAAAGGAAAAAAACTCTTTAAGTTACTCTCATACCAGGATGAGAACGGCTTACCTTTTGAAAGTCTGTAGACTCATATCATTTCTTAACACTTTTAAATATGTACCAATGCCTTATCTTTTTATGATATTTTAAAATTTAAGATCATCTTAGTAATTTCCGTCATAACGTAGTTTATCCGTAGCTTGATATTATGTCAAAGCAAGATAACCTACATTCCGTCACGTGTACGTGGATTTTTATTGCTATAATAATAATAAGTAACTAGCACCCTTGCTTCGCTTGATACTAGAAATATTTTTGTATTCTTAAACCACCCCTAACACACCCTCAAAAAAACCAAAAAAGAGTTATTTATTTTATTTTACGTATTTTATTTAGCGAGACTAACGAACAAAAATTGATTGTTATAAATGAATAACTTGTAATCTTAATAAAAAAACTATTACAACGAATTTGTTACTTAGTTTCGACGGTGAAAAATAAAGAGAATGCATATGAAAAGTGTATACTGATATTATAGTAAAAGAAATTGGGTAGAGGAAGCATTTCGACTGGCCTTTCCTAGCTTGTTATAATAAGGACAAATTAATGTAGAAAATAAGAAAAGGTAGTAACTATGGGTATTATAATATATTCTTTGCTATAAGTTTCTTTAAAATCAAACAATGACCAAATAGACCGATAGAAATAAATCTTATTCGTATAACGAGAGTACATACGTAAAGTATTCTAAGAGACTCTTGTATATAAAATATATAAAAGCAATAAAACGTCTTTATATTTCAAGTGACCAGCTGTTATTTCCGATCCCAGAACCGAAGCTCTTCACAATAATAATGCTATTTCTGTAGAATTTATGCGGTTTATTTATGAAATCTTAATATTTTTGGTTATTCTTTACTATCGGATGCATTGAAAATAATTCTGTTTTAAATTGTGTATAATACTATTTATAAATTATAAATATATTATTTTAAGGTTTATACTTTAAAAGTGATTACTCTTTAAGCCTAGATAAAAAAAATATACCAACCTTATAATTTATACTTTTCGATAAAAGCAATACAGTTCCATACCTTTTTCTTCTTTGTTTGTCTGATCTCTAAAAATATCTAATTATTTTTTAGCAGCTTTTGACGAGCTTTTTCATATCATCAAAGTACATATATAGCCGTTAAATTATTAGCTAATAATAATTATATTTGAGAGCTTAAACTCGTATCGTAAATACAAAATCATTATAATACGTCCTTTCATGAGACTTGCAGTCGAATAAACGGAAAGAAAGAATATATATTCGCAATAATATTAATCTACGCTAGCTGTGGCTTCCCAGAGTTTATTTCTCGCACGTCAAAAAATTTTAATAACTGCCTCTGCATACATTTTAATATTCATCTTTTCAATAAAGTAGTTAGTATGTGTCATCGTATCAAAACTTTAAAAATAACATTTAATAAATTATTTTAATTTAATCAATCCATCCAACTTGTCATCGGCTATAGTGTATTATTTTTTTTCATGCCTTCAAATATATTTAGAGATTTTTAAAAATTGTGTAAATACTAGAATAGTATAATACAATAGTAAACACCCATGAATGTGGTTTTGTGAAAATTTCATAAGGTAAGTACATAAACTTGAATTCTTTGTTTTTATTACGTAAATAGCATATACAATTTTCCAAATCTTGAAGAAAAAAGATTAGATTGAAGAAGATGAATAAGAATAAAGAAGAAGATTGAAGAAGAAGTATGAAGAATTCATAGATTTTACTGTAATTATATGAAGAACGTTCTATAAAATAATTTACGTTTAGGGGCAGCCGCAGGGAATGCAGAGAAAGTCAAATTAACTTAAAATTAATTTATTAACTAAAAATTATAACTAATTTACATGTATTACACAACTTGTCAATGTTAGTACGAAAACCAATAAATAAGTCGAAAACTATAAAAATTCCCAAACTACAATTTTCGTGATAAACAACTTAAACTTGACTAGAGCGCAGCATCTAATAGAGGCGAAGCTTTTAACGAATTCGTTGCACCCAACGAGAATCTGGCAGACTTTCTAGGCGTTACAGGCGAAAAGCTGGATTTTAATTTGAGACCCCTGCCACTATATTTTACGTGAAAAGCTTTAGAGCTTCAAAGAAATAATGTTGCTGTAAACTTGATACTTTAAATTACCTTTTGCCATATTTAGGTTTTTCCCAATAAATAATCAATACTTTAGGGACCTATTAAGACTATATGGTCGCCCTCGACTGTTTGAAGAGGATAATTGGATTTGATTTTTATATAGGGCTTACTGAATAAGCATATTTTGCCTTCCAAAGTTTGTTATTACTTTGTATAATAATAATATGTATGTTATTAATATGAAAAATATGAATCGATTGATTTCTCTATAAAGCCACAATTGTTATTTGGTATTCAGACTATTCAAATAAGGCAGTACAAGTCCAGTGGTAACGCACTCGCTTGGGACACAAACTGATGCGAGTCTAATACCTACCTACTGATAACAATCGTTAATAGAATCATGTCTTAAAGAAAAAATTATAGAAATATTTTTTCATATTTCAACATGTATAAAGCACATGGAATTATAAAGCTACTATCACTTGTAATATTAAACTTTCATTTTCTATCAGAACTTTTTAATTACCTCATTTTCATTCCCTTCTTCTTGTTTAAAGGCTAAAATTTATTATTATATTAATAATATTTTTACAAAGCAGTTATTAAAGGCAACTTTTAATCCTGGGATATGAAAATTACTGGCTGTTTGATGTTCATTTTATAAAGCAATTTTATTTAATAACCGGTAGCTGGTATTATGAGCTTAATAATCTGATATCTGATACTGACATTTACTCACTCTTTTTCTATATTCACATTTATTTGAGGACACGTTTGACGCAGTTTGTAGTGACCCTACTTTCATGCGCCAGCGGTCGCGGGTTCGAGTACCGTTGTTATTAAACTCGGATGTTTGTACTACAGTCTTGTGTGTTTATAATATGTATGTATTTAAACTTATATATGTAGTATAGCAACTATCTGCTATCCGTAACACAAGCTTCCTTCGTAGCTTACCACAGAAGTAAATGGCGCTGTTATTTAATTTATTTTTAAATAAAGTATCAAAGCCTATTTTTTATGATTAAGTAAAAATTAATTTAAGTATTTGTAAAAGCAGTTATTGAAGTTGAAGTTTCTAACATCTTAACGCCGAAATAATTTCTGGCTTTAAAATGTAGATACTTCAGCAGTTTAGCATTTTACATTATTTCATATTCCTTTTAAATCGTAATTTAATTAAAACATATAAAAAGCTTTCATAAATGTTGTGCATAAAATATATTATATTAACAAAAAAGAAAAATTACAAGTTTCGTAAAGTAACATTAAGTTCCTATTTTTTAAACTATTTATTTCGACGCTAAGTGTATGATAATGTCTAAATAGATAAAATTATAATAAGTTAGCTTTATATAGCTTAATAACAAGTTAGCTTTATTCCAGGTAGTTTGAACATTAACAGTAGCATTGTTACTACATACTAGTAGGTTTAGATGGGTTCTGTACAGGGGGAAATTACGTTTTTATTATGTTTTGAGATCGAAGCTACAAAATGAAAAAAACATTAGTTAGCTATTCTATAATTGCCTAAAATTCCCATCATCCCTCAATCTGAGCATTTTGTGGTACACTTTACTGAAAAACTATCACGCCTACAGATTTGTGCTTTAACACAGTAATTTAACTTCATACCTGTTATCTGTCAAAAAAAATATAACTAATATAACTGTTACAAAATTATAGCCCGTAAGAAAATCTACGCGAGCCCGCACAAAGTTCAGCTGTAGTATTATAATCTAGCAGTTTACAAGTAAAGATTCGACTTGATTCGAATGTTATTAATATATGTATAATTTAAGTTATCTATACTCTAGTTAAAAATCAAAAGTATTTTACATAAATCAATCTATAGTCACGTCGTACCACCATACTCGTATCAGCCACTTATGATTTATTGCATATTTAAGTTTATTTACAGTGTCAATCGCACACTATGCCAAAAATGTAAATCTCTCCTTTGTTTTCTATGACACATACGCATTTATTATCCTAGAAGCAACAAAGGAAGCATTCCATTACATATGTATCATACTTTCATAATGTATAGTGAAAAGGGTATAGTTTTAGAACGTATAGATGTCGGTTTAACCCCGACCGTCTAGGAAATTAAACGGCGTTAACCAGGACCGCAGGTACCGCTTAAACATGGCGAGAATGTATCAAGCACGTTCCTGTGTACTATAAATATTAATGTAAATTACTATCTCTTATGATTTTAATAAAAAAATAGAGCTTGTCTATATAATATATATACAATAAATAAAATGAAAGTGTCTGTTTGTAATAATGTTTACTAAATGTATAATGAAATTATATAAGAAAAATCTCTTTTTTTTTAAATTTTTGATTTCCCTCCCTGCGTCTGTCGACTGTTCCCACTTTTCTAAAAAGAATCAGTGTTTCGCTGGAAAAAATCGTCTGTATGCACCCAAACGAAGCGAGAGCAAGTCGCTAGTTTATTTTGTAGTATTTATTTTTATAAATTTGTTATTTACATAAATTTATTTCTTGCACCTTTGAAACGGTTCAAACAATTTAAATCAAATCTCGTATTTAAGTAATGTTTTGTTTGGTTAATAGTTTTTTTCTATAGATGTCATTTCTGAAATTTAGTTTTTTTTATAATTTCCGAAAAAGCCGAGATACGAGTTAAATATCGATCGTTCACTTTAACATAATATATAATTTCAATAGGTTCTCCAGACAAAATTGTCTATGGTTTTGTAATAAATAAACTATATTAGAGGATACTTTTTTTATAATACATAATAAAATAACAAAAATAATATATATTATTTATTTTCTTTGGCTTGGTTTAAAGTTATGCTTACAGCTCGTTTATTGAACTAAAAGCGTCAATAACCCGCAACTTTACAAGAACAAAATCTTTAGAACCTTTATATTTGGCGTTTAGGAAACTGTTAACAAAAATTATGACTCGATTTGTAAGAAGCAAACGCGTTTACTGTAGCCGTTAAAATCTTGTATAAATTGGGAGATTCACTGTTAATGCTTTGTAAAGTATTAATAATATAAATTTAATATTGTATATATATTTTTTTGCAAATAAGTTCTCCTAACTAACAGTGATTCATGTATTTTAAAGCCTCGTTTTAAAAAAGGTAAGTATTTATACTTGATCGATTCTGTTCCGCACTATACAAGTTCAATTCCAAAAACAAGTAAAATTTAAAAAAAACCTTTTAATAAATATGTATGGATTTAATTTTTTTGTCTATCTATCTGTTTAAATACACATATTTTTAAAATTTCTGAATTAATGATTCAAAAATAAATTTGAGTTTATTGAGAAGAATTGAAGAAATAATATAATAATAAATGATTAGACATTTATATTTTAGAAGTTTAAACTAATTTTATCATTATTTCAATAAATACTATGCTTTATTCGAGATTTTTTGAAATGTTTTTTACTTTTATGTTGATTTATACACAATATTATATTAAAACCAACACAAAAGAGTTGTCCATTTTGTGCGTACGGAAACAATGTTGTCAATTCTGACGTCTGACGTTACATCTGATGCAGCACTTCTGCCGATATTCGGAGAATTATAGCTGGAAATATCGTGAAAAATAAAATTTGCTTAAATATGATTTTTATTTTAGCGTAAATGTAGTTTAATATTTTTTGAATCAAAAGTGTTATTACGTCTGCTTAAAAACAATGTAATAGTAAAATCTAATATACTTCATTTCTAGAATATCAACTACACTAGGTCATTATTTTTTTTAATGTCAATTATTTCACTCAGATTAAGCTTCACTCTCCTGCTTTATATTGTCACTACGCATTAAGATGTTATTACGCATTGATATAAGATGTTACTATAATAAATGAAAAATTATCCACCCTAACGTCCTAAAATAAAAAAACGTTAGTCATTGGGATTTCATCATTTATACTATATTTTTATTTTTTAGTCCTAGAACTAATAAGATCTTTTGTACAATAAACTAATATACTATATTTTTTTTTACATAAAAGAGTTTCTAATCTACTATAAAGGCGGAGTAATAAGATATCCAAAACCCATATTTACTAATTTAATTCAACCCGAAGCAACAACTTATATTCTTTACAAGGAAAAGGAAAATACATTTCCAAGTTTGACACACATTAAACCCTCTCAAAGGTCTCGAAGCGACAAAGTTCCACTCTCACTACCACTTTCTTCCCGACTTTATTTCATGCATAAATAATACAAAAAAACGCAGGCTATTATAACATCTATACACATACGTTACAGTTCATTCTGGCATGAAAACTTTCTTTCTTTTCTGGCCGTTCGATCTAGCGTATACAAATATTTGTGTCGCTGTTAAAACTACTTGAGGTAGAACGAGTTGAAATTGTGTTAGATATTTAACGTTGTTCACTTGTTTACACTTTACAGATAACAAAAATTTTATTCACATTGTCGCGTGAAATGTTGATGCTTCCGGTGTTTGGTAGGTTTCGTTTTACTGTTATTGGTTTTCCTCGGCCGCATGTTGCGGGCGATGTATGCTACGCTTTTACTATTATTACAATTTGCTTTGTAAACCTTTATTACTTGTAAGATTTTTTAAATGTATTTATATATAAGTTATATTGAAACGTATGCTACAATGATTCTATTATATTGAAAGAAGTATTTCAAATCTTGCAAAATACAAAGGCAAAAACTATTTATTATTTATTATAAGTTAACAAGTGTAATGGAGCTTTTTTATTAAATAATCAATTTTAATAGCGTATAATGAATTATTAAATAAATTTTAATGAATCATTATCTTAGTCATTATTTTATTTTGTGGGTAGGTGCTGGTCGTAACAGCTAATTATAAGGAATGGAGACGTCTAAAATCTTAGTCTCTCATGCCATTATGAATTTTCCTAGAAGCAATTGTACAAAACAATCAAAACGTTGAGAACCTAAAATCAAATAATCCGCTAAAATGCGAAAAGATAGTTTTATTTAGAATATTAACTTAATGCTTTAAGGAACGGGAAAAAAGCTACACTAATTTATTATAAATACAAAATCTATTTTATTATTTTAATCGACTTTAATGAGTAAATGTACAAATATTACATCCACACCTCGCGAGCTCGAATATGTAGTTTAATAATCATCGCTAACATGCACGAGTAAATCGCTGTGATGTGATAAACACTTTAAAATTAATCGGCACTCAGTTAACGAGATCGTTCATGTATATAGAACAATGTTACTATGTTAAGTTATAATATAGTAATATTATGATTTACATTAGATTTTCAAAATGTTAACGTTGCTTTTTTTCATGACATCGAATATAAGAATCATTCTATTGGTGATATGTACACATAGAAATGAAAACATTTCGTTGGTTAGTGTATAAATAGAAAAATTGAACCACTTATTACTTACATTAACTATTTTTAATATATAATTAAAGAAAGTTGACCAGAAGTTCTGAATATTTTAGTAAAACTGAATGTTCGTATGAACAATGCCTGTCGAATCAGTTCTTATATAAAAATACATTTTGATTTTGACCTATTTTTTCTACCTTGTTTAGGAAGTCTTGAAATAATAGTGTTTGTATCGTAGCAGAAGAATGACAAAGGACACACATGTTTTTAATTACTTAAACATAGTTTTCAATAATTTTGTATAAAAATATTCAATGTGATGAAAAATAGGTAAATGATTTCTAAGTCAGACATCTTAAATTTTCACTCTTAATGGACGTGATTTAAAATTTCCGATTAATGTTAGTTCATATAATTATGTAGTTCACCTATTTTGAAGTTGGTCAAACATGAAGGATAGGAAGGTAATTCAAAGTAAGGCATGAGTAAATATTCAAAAAAAACAAAAATGACTTATCTAAAAACACCATTTTCTACATTCCTACATGAGAACAAATATTATAATAAAACTTTTCCCTCCCCACCCGCTTAGTCTAACTTTCAAAAGTTTCTTCTTACGAAAAACATGAAATCGTTCAATATTTATGCTACGAATAAGTTTACGTACACATGTTTTACAAGGTTAGTTTGTGTTTTCTTTAGTGTATAGATTGTTACACTTTTTAAAAAGATTTATCTATATAATAAATCATTGAATTAAAGAAAAGAAGGAAATTCTATTATGAAAGTGCAACAAGTATTAGTTCGATCAAGGAAGCGAAGATGAAACTAAGACGACGATGTGTGAACTAGTATATAAAATTAACAAAAATATTAAATGGATCAAATTAAAATAGTAAAATAATCTCTACATTTTTGTATATCAATAAGAATGTTCAATAATAAAATAGTTAGTTAAACAGTTAAATCATTTATTTTAATTAATCAATTGTGAACGTAGCCTGTATAATCTATATGAATAAAATATATTTTTAAATTTTAAATTATATGTTGGGAGTTGGGACATTTACACACAGCACTATCTAGTTCCACGGTAAGGTACAAGCCTCGTGTTATGGATACTAGATGGTTGATATACTACACATATATAAGTTTAAATACATACATATTATAAATATAAACATCCATGACTGGAGTACAAACATTCGTGCTCAACAAATGTATGCCCCCAGCGGGACTCGAACCTGCGACCGCTGGCGCAGCAAGTAGGGTCACTACAAACTGCGCCACGCGTGTCGTCAAATTTAAAACTAGGCTTAGTGTCAGCGAAGCCACGGCTTCCGATAGTTAAAATAAATAAAACTTCTAAAATAAAAGTAGCCTAAGTTACGCTTTATAACATTAGCTATCTGCAAGTGACAGTCCCGTCAAAATCGGTTCAGCCGTTTCAATTATTATCTCTGGCTAAATAGACAGACAGACAGACAAAAATTTTAATAATTGTTTTTTTTTTGTTGCTAGTACCTATCGTATAATACTATCATATTATGTATTTAGTAAAAAGCTGTTAATTTGAAATTGAAAACAGACACTCCAATTTTATTTATATGTATAGATTTGGTTGTAAATCAATTAGTTTCAAGTTAAGACATTATTATTATCTTTACTTTATCACTTTAGTTACATTGCTTTAAAATTAAACGATTACAACTTCCTGTGCTTTCTACACTCTTTGATAGAATACATTTGGTATATCTAAATATAACACCAATCTATCTTAAGTTCGATGTACTTTTATATACTATAAATATTTTTAAACGCAAAGTATTTTTTGTGCTTTCTTCATGCATTATGTTTTTTAGTTCACTTTATGTTTGTTCATGCTAGAGGTCGCGGTTTCAATTTCCGGATAAGAAGGGCTTTATCCAGTAAACGCTGTCTGTCCTTAAATATTTTATTTTTGCTCCTTATGATTTTTTTCAAATTTTCCTCGTATCTTCGTTTTTAACTAGCTTATAACTTGGACCGAACTAACGTTTAGAGATATACCACATTTATTTTTGTTTAGAAGCTATTGACGAGCTTTAATATTTTTAACTTTTTTTTATTTTTATTTAATTAATTTAAAATACTTTCATTTAATGTTAAATAAGATTATTGTAAAATTTTGACTAGTGTGCTAACACTAGCTTCCATTCTATGAATAGTTTTCGTTTAAAAGCTCGGAATTCCACATATGCACTTAAAATACTCGTAAAACAAAGTCTTTATCAAAGATTCTTTATCTTTACGTAATTTAAGATTAAAACTTAAGCTTTTCAATCGATTTCTACTCATTACTTACCAAACTGACTTCATATAATCAGTAATTTACATAAACTCTAAATAACTAATGTTATACAAGATCTTTATCTGTTCGAAATTATAATGAAGAAAAATGTATGCAACTTAGAATTTAGTTCACTATAGAATTTTAACAAATTATATGACGGTTAATGACCTCATTTATCATCATCAGCCCTTTTTGACGTCCCACTGCTGGGCATGGGCCTCCCTCGGTACGAAGGGGATCAGGCCATAGTCCGCCTCGCTGGCCTAGTGCGAGTTGGCGGACTTCTCATGTCTTTCGAAAACTTGCTAAATTTTTTTAGACATGCAGATTTGAAACCGCATCATATTTGATTATCTAAGCGAGCGCCTTACCGCTGGGCTACTTTTGTCTACTCCTCATTAATATCACATAATATTAAGAAATATAGGTATAAGTATAATTTCTTAATTTTGCATACACATATTACTATAAAGAAAAAATATATAATTTTTATTTAGTAGTGTGTTTTTGCAATTATTTTTTTATTATTTTAAAATTAAAACATTTACAGTAAATATAACTACTTAGACTCTCACCCACGCTCACTCAGGTTAGTCGCTATTTAATTTATTTAAAAAAAGTTGACCTGGATAACCTAGCTATCACCATACAAAATTTCATCAAAATCTGTCCATTAGTTTTCTCGTGATGCGTTCACAGACAGACAAACAAGCAGACAGGCAGAAAACAGTTAGGTAGTTTTACCAAAATATATTGAGTCTTATTACATTTTAAATAAAATATATTGAATGTATAGATATTCCATATAAAAAATACTTCTCTACGATACTTTCAAATTTCCATTTCCATCATAATTTTTAATTCTGTTAACAAAAAGCTCAAGTCGCAAACTACATATACGGATATTGTGTAAATAAATTAAGCTGTATATTGTTACTGCGAGAGGTCAAACATGTTAATTGAACAGTAGTTAAGCAGAACATGTATTTAACGTATATGGACATAAGATCAAGCGTTTTTTCAACCAGTTCTCCGTACTTATAAGCATTATCTTTACGGATGAATTACAAATTAACTTTTCAATAACAGGGTAGTGTTATAAAAATTTTAAATGTTTTTATTGAAGATACAAACGTTTATAATGATAATGTTCTCTGACCGATTCCGGCCATGACGGCCAATCTCATTAAAACCAGCCAACTGAAGATATTATAGTGCACAAGTGTACACGCAGACACAAGTGCACTCTCTATTCCTATCACTCTCATACTCCGGTAAGACGACTACTCGACACGACCAGTGAGAGCTAAGGCGCTGGACTAATGGCTTTACGTGCTCTCCGAGGCACGGGGGTGACACACCGCCAACTTCCCAACTCCGGGCTGTTACTGAGGCTGACTGAACAGGAAGACTCAATAACTAAATTAAATAAATTGGGTCGACCCGGGACACGAACCCAGGACCTTTCGATGTGTGACCGTACATACTATGCACTACCACCTAGGCGTTAATACTAGAGTTAACGGGCCTACACTATAATAAAATAACATTTTAATAACCGCATTTTCTTACGAAATTATTCATTTTTTGTTAAGAAAGATGTCTTTGTTTTTCTAATAAAGAACTAGAAACGTTATACCTTGCCTTTTATTATCATCGTACTTTTTATTACTTCACTGCTAATGAATTTCACTTCACAATAGAACGGGGGCGTATAAACAAAGCAAAAATAAGGAAAAAATAAGCATTGGAAAGATATTTGAAACAAATTAAATGTGAGATTGTATTAAATAAAAGATGTAAATGTCTCCAGTTTCCGAAATAATGTAAATATCTCGGTCTGAGTCGATTTTTTTGATTTTCGTGGTTGATTGAACTAATTTCTTCTTAATTTGTATGAATTAAAAAGAATAATAATCTCATTACTTATAACTTATGGGATGTAAATGTTAAAATTTAAGCTTTTATGCGTTAGAATTATTTGTGTTGACTATAATTATGAAATTAGATTGATTTAATTAATTAGGTTTTAATGCGAACAAGTTTTTTCTAGTGCTATTATAAGTTATTAAAGGTATATATTATATGACTATTTTTTTTAACATATGTATGTTTCTTTTTGATGAATGTCTTATACTTACTATGAATCTCAAGTCTTTGATCGATTTAATGAAATTTCTATAACGATTGGTTCATGTTGCGAAATGATCCTTATTTTAGACGAATCATAGATTGCTACACGAATTATTCGAAATAAAAACCTTAAACCTTTTTTGAAACAAAAGATTGCAAGTACATTTGTTCCCAATTAAATTGTTTTCTTTTAATGTTTTTTAGATTTACGCGAACATTTGACAAATGAAACTATCTTTTCGGATTTCATCATTTTGTTTTTTGGTTCGAGACGTTTCGAATGCTTCACAGCCATCATGGTCACGGGAGAGACTAAGGTATTTGACGTCTCAGAGGTTTATATACTTGTTACAGACTGTGCCTACTCACAATTTTGAAAAAGGCACTGCAGTACCTTACAAAGTTATTAATTTTAATTGTAAAGATTTAAAACAATGTCTTTTTTAAAGCAATAAAAACCAAGTAACACCCAGAGTCATATAATTTTTCTTTACTTAAAATTTAAATTATGTATTTAATATTATTTACTAAAATATAATTATGTACTAAAATATTGTACCATCCGAATAAAATTTCGTAGTAAAATACCACACAATCTTACGAGAGCGCTTGTAATTTACAATTTTCAATACTTACATAGATTGGAGGCAATCAGGTCATTCTTAAATCGTATGTTTGACAATAAATAGACTAATTTATGTATAATCTTACCTTTATTTATTTATATATCTTGATATACCGTATAAAATGTTTAAAAATGCTAATCACATTATATAGAGCTTGATTCTTGATATACAGTTAACTCAATAAAAGACCCTCATATTTGAGTTAATGCAAACGCAATCACAAAATGTAATCGATGCATGTCAAACGAATAGATTACACCCACGACCCACCCACGTATTATTAATAGGAGAAAACACCGAGTGCGTGAATCGTTATAATGATTATTTATAGATTTTAGAATATTTCACTATAGTAATGTTATATTTATTATGGTTTTAAGGTTCGGTGATCAAGAGACAAAAACGGTACCATAAGCAAAATGTGTCACTAGTCTTAAGAAGTACCTCCTCATATTATTTTTGATAAAGAGTTATGTATTACATAATATCATTATTTAAAGACTAGATACACAAAAATAAAGAGTTCATAATCTCATGCACTAAAAGTTCGTTTTATTTTAATTTGTTTTTATTAAATTAAATTTTTATGTTATTTATATTAAAAATATACATATTGGGGACAGATAATTATTATGTGTGTGAGATAAAAGCTAAGAAATACTCGTAGGTTCGACATTCATCATACCACTTATTAGCTAAGTTTACGCTGTCCGAAAGCTCTAAAGTGTCTAATAGAATACAAATAGGCTTATAAAGAATCAGATTTAATTTAATGAAAAATGCTTAGTAATCATAAGTTTAGGTACCTATATGGTCACAGTATACTATTAAAGGCTTCACGCGTGTTCTCATTTCGTAGATTCTACAGAAGCGTACAATAACTAAATCTATACATGTGACTTTATCTAACCAATTCCTGTTATTTAGTTGGTATCAATTCGAAATGCAAGTATCCGTTCATCCAGACTGAGATAAGATCAGATGCGATCCGAAGTGCAATCTTGGTAGCATCAGAGTGTGCTTTACAAGGCTATTTATAAACATGTATACCAAAATTGTATTTATAAACGTTTAAAACGTATGCGTTCTAAAATTATTCATCCACTTGCGATGTTAAATTTTAGTGATGTGAATATTTTGTGATGTATATTTATTATGGTTAAAATACTTCGTAGTACTTAAAATTTTTATATAATTGATAATAAATATATTGCCTTCAGCCTTTTTAACGTCCCACAGCTGATCACGGGCCTATCTTCAATACGAGGGGGATCAGGACTTCACATGTCTTTCGAAAACTTGCTAGGTTCTCTCAGACATGCGGGTTCCTCACAATATTTTACTTCACCGTAAGACAAGTGGTAATCATATTGGAAATGATTCAAACATGAAAATATCAGAGGTTAGATACCTACTCGGATTGGATCCCGATCACTAAGCGGGCACATTACCACTGGGCTCCCACTGTCTTTTAATAGGATAAATATATTATATTAAAAATTACCTATAAAATGACTACTCTAACCTAACTGCCTTCGTTTTATTACATCTATTTTCTCCCTTTTACAACGCATTAAATCGCTAATGCACCCACAGATTACTAATAATGGTTTTTTAATACATTAAAACAACTAGCAACCCAATATTAAATGTTCTAGATATATATCATGGAGTAATAATAGTCCCGCATTAATGAAGATTGAAAGTTTATACGAAGTGAATGGTAAAAGATAAATGGTAAATAATGACTTCTTCATTACTATCGGAAATAACGCTATTAAACTACAGTCACATGTATTGACTCATTTAGGGTGTGTTCAGATTTTATTACATTCATATTGAGACATTCCTAGGCTTTATTTAATGGTTTAGTAATAACAAATTATGATAATAATATGATTATAAGCTAAAATTTCATGGGTTTTAATAACATACGTTGAAGGGAACTTGGATGTCTGAGAGAAAGACAAGACATGGGAAGTGGGCAAA
Organism: Boloria selene; assembly: GCA_905231865.2. NCBI lineage: Eukaryota > Metazoa > Arthropoda > Insecta > Lepidoptera > Nymphalidae > Boloria > Boloria selene. The sequence continues at coordinate 4,659,559 of HG993145.1, forward strand.
GTGAAACTTGGCTAGCCTGACTATGATCTGATCCCACATAAAGCCAGTACCCAGCAGTGGAATGTTAAAAAGAAATGCATACAAAGAGTTTACATAATGCAAAGTATTAAACATTACTAAAACCATTTTATTACCACAACAAAAAATTAATAAAAACCAGTTGTAGTGAAGTGGAGAAGATTAAATGGAGATATTAAAATCGGTTCACAATAGGAACAAAAAATACACCCGTATTGAGCTTCATCTTTTATTCAAGTTAATTAAAAAAAAAGTATAACTTGTACTGTGCAGGTGCAATTGAAATTGATATAACAGATGTTTGTGTTATTATCTTGTACATTTACGTTATGATAACACTTTAACTGCTTAGTCATAACTTTTAATTCAAATATTATGCTTAAAAGATATTGTAGTTTTATTAAAATGCTAGTTTTGTATATCGTCGTCTCATTATGTGTCCAAACGAATAATTTACCGAAAAAGATTTTAATACATAATTGCCATTAATTTTATATGTAAATTCTATTGGTCCTAAATGACATAGATAGGTCTTTAAAAAATAAAAAAAAAATGCATTTAATCTTTATCTTAGACAAAAAAAATTATAAATAAAACTTTTTTCATAAAAAAAGGGAAAAATATCTTTACTGATGAGGATAAATAAAGCACTAAACTGACGATTTATTTAATATTAGGTAATAAAAAACGTAATAACAACTTTTAGATATCAATAAATTAAGTCGAGTGCTTCAAGATATTTAAATTTACAAAAACAAATAAAGATAAATGTTCTCGTGTGCATATAGCCTAAAACACAATTATACCGGTAGCCGGAGGTTAAGAGCAAAGTCATCCATCAAACATTATCAACGGGTGGGTCCATTCAAAAGGGGCATACCAAAAGTACGGTTATAGCATTGATTTAAAATTTTATAGTATAACTAGCAACTCGCCCTCATTTTGCTCGGGCTTATTCCTATATTTAGCGCGAGCGAAGCCGCGGGTTTTGCTAGTGTATTATACATATAAACCTTCCTCTTGAATCACTCTATCTATTAAAAAACCGCATCAAAATCCGTTGCGTAGTTTTAAAGATGTAAGCATACATAAGGACAGCCAGCGGGAAGCTACTTATGTAGTGATTAGTTTTATATAAGAACTTGATAAATAAAATGAGTTTCTAATATAAATATACAAGTATTATAGTGGTATGAAGCTTTTCATTAAAATGCACTTGTAATTTGTTTGAATCTTCTGTATAAATTTTTGGCATATTCTTTTATTAGTTACCGGAAACTTCTGACGAAACTTTTTTAAGTATAATAATTTGACAATTTTATGGCCTTGATAGCACTATATCTATTTACATACATGCACACAAAGCTATTAAAACCTATAAGAAAAATAAATACATTGCCACCTCTATAACATTGTCGTAAATAAAATGCTTCGACTCGACGATGTGATTAATAATTTATCGTAACACTTCATCTTATATTACAATAGATTGAGTGAGGAACAAAAACATTTTATCGATGTTTAAATGCGTATTCCTATTTTATCGTGGGTGGTCTCAAACTTTCCTTTTTTTCTCAGCATGTCTAAATTAAATCAATAGCCTTTACAATTTATTACACTTTAAAAACGTAAATATTTAAGTAAGATGGTGTTATTTATTAGTATTTAATGCTTTTAGGTCATACATAGAAAAGATACATTTAGATATTTTTCTAACATATTGGGCCTAATCCAAAATAATGTTAGTATGATAAAATTTCATTTCAAGTCAATTAGAATAAATTAAAATAGGCATGTGGGATGGTTGAGTAGAAGTAAAAGATGATAAAATAAATCTTCTAACTTCTTGGTTTCGATGTGATTTTAGTGTAAGTGCAACATTTGTAACTGTTAAATAATTATTTTTACACATAAATGTTAAGTTGAGTTTAAAAAATGATACCTCTCCTTATTTGAACTTGGTTCACAGTACTGCAATTATGTACAATTAAATTCTATTATTTACTTATTGTACTAGATTTTCATATCATACTTTATAGGATATCTTATTTCAACATGAATCAACAATTTGTATAGTGTTCATGTTAATTCTAGTAATATATTGCCTGCTTTTAATAAAATTTACTTATAGATGGCACTGGATGTGTTTTTTTAAGAAAGGCATCTATAGAAATGAGGAAAATGAGGTTAAATTACTAGTTATAAATAAATTAACAAACTAAACATACACCAGACTTTCGGGAAAGCAATATATCAATTAATAGTTATTGATACATACAAGGATAAAGTTGTCACTAAATACGAAACTACCACGATTTATCTTTCGGTGACAACGACCAATGTCACCAACTGAGAGCGTTATACAACAACATAACTAAATGCCGTTTAAAATAAAAGTTTTAACGAAACAAAGTTTTATTATAATGGAATAAGGACCACAGTTAGATTAACAACAGCAAAAGACATAAAATATAAATCCTGCGACATCTCAAGTGGTGTACAGTAACCATATCGGTAGAATCGTTGTAGAGTAAATAAATATTTATGAAACGTTTTGAGTTTATTATTGTACTAGTAACATACCTACGTAATATTTTTCTCCAGCGAGATTCATATACCCTCATAAAAGCAACTGATGTCTCGCTTCAGTCCATAAAATATCTCTTTGTTGAAATTCATGCGTTTCAACTTCATTTCTGTCCAAAAAACGAACAAGCAAATCATTAAATCACTACATAGTATAAAATAAAGTCCCTTCCCGCTGTCTGTCGCTATGTTTGCTAAGATTTTTAAAACGGATTTTGTTGCAGTTTCTTAATACATAGAGTGATTCAAGATGAAGATTTTAGTATATAATTTGTCAAGTTTATCCTCACTAGTTACCTAATAATACAATTAATTTATGAATACAGTAATGTATTAATGATTAATTGTTAATAATATAAATATCAGGATAAAAAAGTTCCAGAGCTTAATTAAAAAGCTTTAAGTTCTATTTAATTTAATAAATACGTGTTATGCATCTTTGTCACGTACTATATGAAGTAAAGAAATATTTCCAATAAAAAAGCTTCAGTCTTCAGGCTATTTCTTTTTTTTCTGATACCTATTATATTTATATTTTATGAACTTTTATTTATTTCATAACAACAAAATATTTATTTTCAATAAGACATAAATGTTTTATCTACTAACTGCTGCTATACATTCTTTCATTATGTTTCGTTCAATATGATTTTAAAATCTTAAAACCGGGTATTACCTAATGTAGGTAAATTTTAGTTACAAAAAAGCCCTAAAAATACCGATAATATTAACATAAGTTAAACTTAAATTAACAAAAATTTATTTTTCCAGATTTCCTGTTCATTCAAGAAACCGATTTGATTTGCGGTGAGTAAATAAAATACATAATAGGTATAATGTGTACTTCTTTTAAAACTTTCTTTTAATTTGCTTAACGATTTTCACAACATAAAAATCACACTTTAAAAATTCTTCCAACAAAGTAGAATTTATGCGTTATATTATAATTGTTATAAGTTTGGATGTCATTATTATTATTTTAAAGAGGTAAAAGCATACAATGGATGCTAAAATACGTGTGTGTAAGTTTGTTAGCTGGTAGGTATATTATGGGGTATTCTCTGAGACTAATGATCTGAAATTTATTTAATTAACAATACCGCTTTATGGTATAGGTTTTTTTATTCTAGTCAAAATATACTTACACTTGTGTACGAACCATTGTATGGTAAGAGATACAAGCGAGAGTAAATAAAAAGTAAATAAAATATATAAATAAATATGTTAGGACATTAACTACATACAACTCGAGGCTTGTATTATGAATACTTGATAGTTGACCCGCTACACATATATAATTTATACTAATATTATAAAAATGAAGAGTTTGTTTGTTGAAATTTAATTTCATCAGTGAGATAAATCACTGTCCAATTTTTTTTAATTTGGATAGTACGTTTATCGAAGAAAGCTATAGGCTATATTACATCACGGTACGACCAATAGGAGCGGAGCATCAATGAAAAATGTTGCAAAAATGGGAGAAAAATATATATTGTTTGAGAGCTTTCGTCGCGTAATTGCACAAAAGAATTTTTGACAGAATTGTTCAATAATCTTTGTTAAGATATTGCATTATTTGCAAAGGTATTTTATAAAAATGATGTTAATCTTTATCCAAATAAATAAATTATACGAGATATCATACTTTTAACATATCTCCGCAACAAAATAATGATCACCGTGTGCGTCGTGAGAGTAGGGGGAAGCCGGTAGCTCTGCGATGTATTTGGTTTTCAGCCTTTAGAACGCGAACAAAGCCGCGGAATAGGCTAGTTTTATGTATATACACCCATGATTGAAGTACACACATACGTGCTAATCACAAAAATGAATGTCCCCCAGAAAGACTGGAAACCACTGGAAGCGGGAGGGTCATTACACACTGAGCCAAACGTGTCGTCAGTTAAAATTAATTAATTTCAAATAATACTATTAACTTTAATTACTAGTACCTATTAAATCAAAATGTTTAGACAAGACTTGCTAATTCTGTTCGCAATGTTACAATAGCCAGGTAACGCTTCATCTAACTTAACAGCTGAAGGATATTTTTCTCCGATAACTTGATTAATCACAATGACATCGAAGACAAAATTTGTTCCAAGATTGTTCATCAGAGTCAATTTGCGGTGAAATTAACTGGAAACTCTATTCAGAAAGTTGGTGAGTTCGAGAATGTTGGACGTAATGGACTTAACGCCCCTGCGACGAATTCGTAAGACAAAAGAGCTATTGTTTCTAGGGTTCTCCTGGTAGAATTCGAACGCTTTCACGCACTACTGATATTTTTTAATATTTTTTTTCATCTTATTTATATTAAGTTACATATATAAGTTAAACGTAGCTAACTTATTTTATTTCGTTCCAGATGTTACATGCCAGATTCGTAGGATAGTAAAAGGATGATATTGATATTCTATGATCTGTTCAATGTAAACAATAACATCAGATATGCCACAATCAAGTACAGTCTTGCTAGATTTCACAAAAAATAACTATGTTACATATAAAATTACTTATAAAAGTATCTAAGTTTGTTAGCAAAGACACACTTTCATAAATTAATGGATTGTGTTATAATTTAAGCACTTAACTTATCAACCCAACTTTTACATCTTCGAAAATTCTGCTAAATTCAATTAAATTTGTTTTTGCTGTAAAAACGACAAATATGTAAATCTTGTTTTATTTATACTATATTATTAAAATATATTAAAATAATATCACGTAATTTAGACAAGTTTTGAAGAACTCATGAATTGCACTTAGAGAGCTTTGTAAAGCTTTTCATGTGATATGCGCAAATGAAAAGGGGAACGACAGCTTAAGAAGTGAAGTAGGCGTAAGCTTATTATAGCCTTAGTTAAAGTCACCACAGTGCGAAATGTCCTCAATTGATACTTGAAACACGAATGTTTAATTGGACAACTTAATTCTTATTTGTATTGTTGTTTTAATTAATACAATAAATTGCACAAGTTTTGTTCGTAGTTGAGACAGACTTAACAAATGTCATGTACGTTTTTATCTACTTTACATTCATAACAATTAATAGGTAGGTACATTATGCTATAAAACTTAATTACAATATTAAGGCATATAATAAAATTCGAAGAGGATCTGTACATTTTTTTGTAAAATCTTAATGAAATACTCTTTTTTATCGATACAGAGGCAGACCGTTATGGGTTTGATCATAAAGGTTAACATAAAGAATACTTATTACTCGAGAAATTATCCCGTATCTGAGAAATATACTACCTTAAAACGTTCATATAAATCATGCAATAATCTGAAGACTTTTCATCATTGTCCAAGTTCAAAAGCTAAGTTTACATTATCAGCTTACAAGATTATTATGACATAAGTATGGCATATATTACCGACTATAGCCTTATTAACGCTAATTCTGCAAATGTTATAAAATTCGAATATTCAATGAACATTGAACATATTGTCTAAAAATTTGATAATCACTTACATAAAAACATTTACATAGATTTAGATGATATGAACTATATACATATATCGATAAACAGACCGTATATCGATTAGCGCTTACTTTTTCCTTTCAATATTAACATAATTAGAGTTAACAGCCCCAGAGTGAATGGTTATGGAAACTACGCGGGCAAGCCTCTAGTAACGATTTACCAAAATTATAGTAGAAAATTATTTCTACTATACCTTCATTCTACAGCACTTCTAAGAATTGGGTCGTTTTAAATGACCCATAGAAAATATTCCCACCAGGATACTACAGGAAAGTTATAGCCGATAAATATGATCAATTTCAGTACATTAACTATATAATAAAATGGTTCGTTTGACGATATATTTGATCTAACTTTATATTTGTCTTCGAGAATTTAATATGTCGATCTTTTTCCTTATAGGGAATATTTTATGGGAATGTTATGGTAATTGGTATAGATACAATATATTTATTTTGATAAATGTATAACAATGTTTGTACGAGATATTTATATTGTTTAATAAATGTATACCATTGTTTGTTATAAACAACAGTATTTTGGTGATTTGTTTACCCGCTTTCCGCATAAGCTTTAAGTAAAGTTAAGATATAAAAGTAAATTTTGGTCCATTCTATGATGCTATCTAAGTCCTTACTAAATCTCATCAAAATCTGTTTAGTGGTTTTATTTCTACATTAGGATACCTCTTTAAACCACACAAAGTAAACGAAAATTTTACTCTGACGCATCCCTCACCGGATTTTGGGGAACCTTAATTATGTTACTTTCGGAAAAAGCCTCTGTTCTTAAGACAAAATTTCCTTCAAAATCTTTTTTGTTTTATAAATCTACTATACTCCCAGTTGTCACTCATCTAGGGACTACAGTAAACGTGTTAGAGTGGAGACCACATTTGGGCAAACGTAGCGTAGGACGGTAGATTAGATGGTAGAGACGGTAGAGACGGTGAAGACGGTAGACGGAATGGATTCAGGCTGGCCAAGATCGGGATGGTTGGCGCGCTTTGTGGTAGGCTTGCTTTCAGCTCAGTGGACGGCAATAAACTGAAAAATATGCTCCCAGTGTTTTCAATTCGACCATAGCTGCATTATTCATCGATAAGACTAAAACTTGTAGATAAAGAGTCCAGTTTATCAACTGACGAGAAGTACTGGAGTGATTATAGATCTTTATTATTAATACATTATTCATATATATACGCTAATTAACTCAAATAGAATCTTTAACGTTTTCCATATATTTTATTTCCTTTCATCATTATTTTAATTTTGCTTCCTATAAATTTCATTGATAATAATATATATTACAAACGATTTCATCAATCGTATATTAATTGGCCACGACACAAATGTATCTTAGAAAATAATTGTACAACCAAAATCATTAACAGTAAAAGTGAATTGTAGAAGCGACGTAACATACGTCACCTTTCGAGACAGCTTTTATATTATGTATACATATGTTGGGCCTTTGAAATGTTTCTAATTAGCATGCCACATTCATAGTCCGTCTTTTGATTTAATTCTATGGTGTTACTTGACTTTGATTTATATGTTCTTTCAGTAAAGTAAATTATATACTCTTTCAATGCTATTAGTTTATTTCAATTAAAAAAATAATATTTATATTAATTTACTAGCGACTTATCATCGCTTCGCTCGAGTTCGTCCCTAGTAAATTAAAAATTTAAAGTTTCTAGCACAAAAAATGAAGGACTTTCATACAAAATTGCGAGAGCCCCTAAACCTAATAATCGGGTCTTGTTGCATAATCCGTTCTAAGTAGACGTCTACTACTACCTCCCTGCCAAATTTCATCTTTACACATCAAGCGGTTTTCAATATATCGTGATGAGTGAGCAAATTAGTAAGTGGCTTTTTTGAGAGTTTTATATCTTTAGCTTATTATTAATATTATATTAATGTCATAAGTTCTTCCTTCTCCATCTTCTTGTGCAGTTCTTGACTTAGCAAGCAGCTGGATTGCCGGACGCTATTGAGCCCTCCTTCTACGATAAGGTGCACGTTAGGGGGTAAATTATAATTACAGCACTCGTGCCTTAAGCTTAGCTTTGCATTTGTGTATGTGTGTAATGTACGGATAGGTACGGCTGAATGTGTAGCGCGTTGCGAGCTTGGTTTAAACCCGTTTTAACTGGTTTTTGATGCGCGGCTATTAGCTTTTAGCTATCACTCACACAAATGCAAAGCTGAGCTTACGTCTCGAGAACTGTACCCAATAAAACTTTCATTAACCCAATTTCCACAAATATTTATGATGCAAACAGTGAATAATTAATCGTAGCATTTGCGGGGGAACAGGTAATTATTAACATATACTCGTGTGCTCACATTATTCAGAAAACAATAGACGCGTGTGTCTGACAGTCCATTAAGCAGCGGCGATTAAACCGAGTCCGATACCGGCTTACTAATAATTTATGTACAAAACACATCAATATTACGTTCCTTATGTTGTCATTGTGTAAATAAGTAATTAATATATCTTAGGTAAGCATTAATATAAAATAACAGGAAGATAATTGATTTTTAATCACTAAAATGGCTGCAGCTTAAAAAACATAGATTAAATTATTATTATTTTTATATTAAGTTGAAACAATATATGATATTCCTTCATTGTTCATTCATATTTTTTATAGTCTGGTTTTCCGCATATCTAAGATGTATGCTCTCAGTAATGCCATGATAAGTTTTAAGTACTGAATGCTTTCGCTATGAGCATTTAATTATCATGGCAGAAATAAAATTTAGAGTACACAAAAATTCTTAAGCTTGTTTTGTTCTGATAAAGTACTTATAACTTAAACTAACTTTATACAATAGGTATTGGGCAAAAATTTTTGGTTACACTTTATTTTGTAGAAAGAATAAACAAAGATTTTCTGAAAAATTACAAGCCGCTATTATTTTGCAATTTATGCAAGTATTCGAACTGGTACGTGGAACAGTCAATTTCTTGGCTTTCCCATTCCAGATACGAATTTCTATTTGCAATATATCTTGAACACATTTAACTATGGAAAACGTTTCCAACTCACTTTTAAAAACGATTTTTCTTTAATTTAAGAAATATTTTGGCTACTTTACTAAATTTACAGAAAAAAATATTTATATCCTATCATTTCTAGCCTTTAAATCTTTAATGAATTAATTATTTTTATTAAGGAGTTATTTTAATTAATTTTTATTGAACTTTAAAGATTTTTCAGATATGTATAAAAATCTTTAGATAAATTTTCATATCTAAATATAAAATAATTACAATTAAAATAACTTTCTTCTTTATATAAAATGACAAAGAACTCGGGCCCGTTTGTCTCATGCGGAAATTGAACTTTTGTTCCCGGACGTATGTACATAATAGGCGCTACTAGTTTGACGCAAAAGGCCATCACTGTATTATGAATAAGCCGCCTGTATCCAAACTCTTAAATATGTAAGTTACATACTTTAATAAGTAATGGAAGGAAAAGAGTGATTAAATAAAGAAAACTGCTGAATATAAGATTTCTGTATTATTGAGAAGATAAGTTAAACTTAAAACCTAATTTGTTAACTCATTTTATGATCTTCTAAACCTTTAAAGTAAGTATGACACACTCCTATTTACCACAACTCCTCAGAGTAATTTTAGAACTCTATTAGCCCTTTGATGTTTCAAAAATAAATCAAAATTGATGGCTCATCAGCGCTTAATCATAAATCTAAATGTGCTCGCGCTAATCAACTCCGTACTTCGCAGCTGGGCTTAATTTGTCTGCATATTTCACACTGCACTTATGAAGGGCTCTATTGACTATGTTTTTATTATTGTCTTTTTAATTTCCAACAATATATTAAGGCAACTAAAGCATAGTAGATTTTTTAGAATGCCACTTTTTAAATATTTACTTTAATAAAGATGACCTCAAATTCTTTCCATAGTAGATTACTAAGATATCGACGAGATGTATATGACGAGAATACCTAACATGTATATATATGTATAGGTATGTATGTGCATTTTGCATATGAGTTACGATTTATTTACTAAAACTTTTTTTTGATTACGAAATTTTCTAATCACTAAAACATGGCATTAGTTCTACGGCAAAGTTTATTATCTGAAAAGTCGCAGGGGCAACCCGCATCGTACACTCCCCATTATGATAGGCCACTTCCCAAGGATAAAATTATGTCTTGGTTTCACGCCTGGATATCCAGGCACTAATGAGGCCTCTCCCCTCCTCCCTAACGATAAAATGAAACATCGGGAGTACTTAAAACATATACCGTTACATTAAAAGTTATTTAATACTTTCTAAGGTTTACGCGAATATTTGACATTATAAATGAAACTATCTTTTCGGATTATGTCGCGGATTTATTTGGATTTTTGGTTCCTGACGTTTCGAATGCTTTACAGCAATCATGGTCACGGAACAGACTCTCTTTCTTCAAAATCCGAAAAGATAGTTTCGTTTAAAAGTTATTTATATATAATTTCCTATCACTTTCCCCTGTGAAGGATATTACAGAAATATGCATTTATTTTGCTACCCATATTTATAAAAAAATACTAGCAATTATATTTTTTTCTGCAAATAATAACAGCAGCCAAAATATAAAAAGCCAATATTTTTAAGCCTTAAACGCAATTCGCAGACAGGTGCACAGTCTAATTACCGTTATCGGACCAGTTCACGGTTCGTCAACTCCGGGATAAAGTTCACAATGACGCGATAATAAAGTTTACACTGAATATTCGACAATGTATAACGCTTTTTATTTTATCAATGTTTTAATATTGATAATACATTCATTTTTTGCATTTCTCCGCTAAAATAATATTATATTTCGTACTGTGTTCTGATATTAGATACCTTTCAGATGTTTTTTGACGCTGTTATATTTTGATTTTAATAGTTTAGTATAATTGACTGCGGTTCATAAATCATTATAGCGTATAAGCTTACTCAATAATTATTAATAGGCTTCAAAATATTTAAACAAAGAAATAAACAATTTGTTCAGCTGTTAGCAATATATTATATTTATAAAGGTATAGTGTATGTTAAAGAAATGAAAAGTCGAATATTTCTTAAATTTTTATGTCAAAAAATATGCCACCCAGCAAGCATTCTAATTTTGTACTGTCATTATCGCCGCCGTATTTATTCTAAAACTAGTGACTCACCCTCGCTCCGCTCGAGTTCGTTCCCTAATTCCTAGGTACGTTTTATTAGTTATTATAGATTACTCAGATATGTTAAGTATTTCTGAAGTTAAAAGTCATCTACAAGTTAACTCGGATAACCAGCTATCATCAATTAAATGGTAACTAAACTGAATTAACAAAATATATGAATAAACACGGTATTTCATAAAATATTTTGAGGATTTTTTATATCTTATCCCTTACCTACACTTAACATGGAATTTATATAAAGAAATAGTATCTAAAAGTTCAAAATTATATTAAATTTAATAAAAAAACCAAACCGAACAAGTGCGATTCTGACTCACGTACTGTTGGTTCCGTAGCTCGAAACAATTTTACAACATTAGTTTCATTGGCAATATAAAAAAGTGTTTACTTCATAATAATATTTTGAAAAGAAAGTTAATATTGGAGTTCAATGCGTGAAATAAAAAATATTCAATAATTACACAAGTCAAAAAAAACTTTTTTTCTGTGTCTGTTATTTAATGTATAGTTGAAATTTTTGAAAAGCTTTTATTTTTTTCCGTCTGGGTTACATGGAATGTCAGTCAAGCTTATAGTTAAAAACCATATTATATCAGCGGTTTACATATATACTTCAAGTAAAATTGACAGACAGACAGCAAAATAATAAGAGTTCCGTTTTAGAAAATTCGTTACGGAAGCTTAAAAATGGGTGAAACCGGAGCGAGCCATTAGATTCACATTAAGAGATATAATGATTTTGACACGTGTTAGTCTTAAAATAGCTTAGCACTCGTGTCTTCCCCTTTCTATTTGATATTGGCGAAGTAATCTATGCTTAACTGGCATGTTTTGAATCCATTAGGAAAACTTTATTGAACTGTATATGTAGTGCTATTCGAAACTTTGTGTGCTTTTAAAACTTTATGTAAATTGATAGTTGAAACTGCGATCATACTTCAATAGAACACTTGAATACGTTTGCAGATTTCGATGCCGAATTATTTAAATTGATATTTCTTATATCAAAGGTATATTTTATATCAAAATTTTATACATACCGATGTACATGTCTAAATAAGCAATTTTATGTAGGTATATACTTATTGTGTCATGCATTCAGTCCCTTTTAACGTTTTACTGCTGGGCACGAGCTTCCTTTCAATAAGGGAAATAGACCATAGCCTGACTTGCTGATCAAGTCCAGTTGGTGGGCTTTACATGTTTTTCAAAAAGTTACTAGCTTCTCTAGCACAGGCAGATTTACAAATTTTGTAAGGCGATATAAATATTCGATAAACGCGTTGAAAGTGATTTGAACGTGAAAATTTCAGAAGTGAGGTATGAACCCGCTCTTCTTTGTTTTTCAAGCAAGCACGTTACCACTGGGCAATCATTGCCTTTTTAGACACTTTTAAATATATTGGTCTAATCACAAACGCTGATTTATATCGTTTTGTAACTAAACAACGACATATTCCGCTATTAATTGCAACAGCTTTCTCAGGGATTATAGGTCAACATACATCCGACTTGACCTACCGTGTAGCACAGTCACGTATTTAATGTTACTATAAAGGTTGACTTAGTAGAACCAAACCTTTTGAAACTTTGAGGGAGGAAATGAATATGTAAATGCCTTTCATATTGCATAATAAAGATGATGCATACTTAAAATAAATTTAAGTAGTAATTCTATTTAGTAAAATATTTTATAGATGAACTATACATAGACTTTAATTTTTTATTATCAGGTATTTTTATCATGTTTGAATTAGATATTAAATTAATTGATAGATACAAAATCTTTAAAAGTTTTTGTGTTCCAAGAACCTAGTTTTTGGTAGAAAGTAATGAAATTTTATTATTAAAATATACATAACTTGAATTCATTATCTCGCTGGGTTAAGAAGTATGTTCAGATTTATAGATGAAAGATAACGTTTGATGGTGATATTCCAAGAAAAAAATGCTTAATTATTACGAATAATTACATATTAAAAGCAGAGATTTAATTCTAATTTCGTAATCCACTCTTTCAATAACAAGATAATGATTTCACGAACAAGTTATAATATATTTCTAATAATCATTTAATAGATTAGCAACGGATTTATCTTAAGAAACTATTAGTCGTGACGCAAATACTGATTCTGGAACAGACTATCGGGTCCATTGGGGACGAGATTACAAGTTGATATGCCGATCCAATAGTTTAACGCTGATTTATGTGCTATCAAACATTATCGCTTGTGTAGATAACACCTCGTTATACAAACCGGTGAGAATTTGAAAGCATCTTGCTTAAATTAAACACACAGTAGTTAACGATATTGATTGAACGTAACTTACGTATGATGTTACACCATAAATCCAATCCCTTTTACTTACTAAAGGTTATTGGGTTATAAAAATAATCTTTGTACAAATAAGTAATTTAAACTTTAAAATTTTAATATTGCTTAACATATGAAATGATTTTGGCCAAAAAGTTATATTTGTACATATTACCCTTTCTTACGTGAAACTAAAAACTTTTTTGATGTTTCTAAGAGAGAAAGCTTCAGCATATCGCTGATGTTTTTATAGTGGTGCATTGTAAAAAATCATTTCAACACCAATTTACATATAACTTAATCATAGATCCTATTGTATTAATCAGTTATAAATAGTACCACTTAATGAATCTTGAGTAACCATACGTACGAACAAGAATGGAAAATTATGCCAGAAACATCGTGGGCATGAACATCAATAATATATTACAAAATGTTTAACAGACGAATTGTTTGATAATGTAGGTACATATTTCTACAACGAAATTTTGTATTTGTTCATACATAATATAACTTTTCTCCATCTTCAAGCAGCTTAATTATGATGGAAAGCATTTATGTAAGACATTATATGGTGGCAAATACAAGCCCCAGTTAAATAAAAAAGTGAATTAAGTTTTGTCAAGAAATTATCAATAGGAGATGAGAAGCTAATAGTGTGTTAACTCCCGTGACTTATAAATCTCATGAAGACTTTGTTCATGCATTAGCCCTGATCACACTTGTGTGTAATTTATAATGATGTTTGCTTTTGTATTAAAATCGCTGAGGTAATTATGTAAGTTAAAGTAAAATATTTTGATGAGATTAGATACGTATGAGGTAATAAGAAAATATTTGTTACAAAGCATTCATTTATTAAAGTAGGTATCTAAAATTAGAGCAATATGAAGCATCATGACACAAATATTTCAAGTATTTCAAGACTTTGAACAACAAGCCTGAATCGTTTTAATTAAACTCATCGTAAAATGCTTCTATGAGTCTAATATGTACTTATAATGGCCACATTTTAGGAAATGATTCTAGTAAAAGATTGAGTAATCGTAAAACCACATATCTCTAATACAAAAGTTAGCAAGTTGACGCTAATCATTTATGGTTTTGACAGACAATTATTAAAAATGTGTTTGACCATTAACTTTTCATTTATCTTACTTGTTTTGGAGGAAGCAAGCTAAATACTGGTTTCATCTTTTTTAGACCTTACTTTTACTCGCGGTTCTGCGTAATATGTAAGGTTGTATATAAGTATGTATGTATGTATACATATATGTATGTATGTATGTATGTATGTATGTATATATGTATGTATGTATGTATGTATGTATGTATGTATGTATGTATGTATGTATGTATGTATATATGTTTATACTTAGTACCTACACCGCACTTTATTTTCTCTATCACTTCCTTCCCATGCTAAAGGGTCTCTGGTAGATTTTTTTTAAAGAGATAAGTCATCCTTTGTACACAATATCTGCGCTTTCTTATTTTTAAATGTATGTTTTTTGTTCCTTAAACAAATAAATGAATAAATAAAAATTGCTTGAAAAAACAGGAGATTCATTTAGGAAGAGTAGGCACTATCCATTACTACTAGTTTGTTTGTGTACATTAAAACATAAACACACTTATACGAGTAGAAGCACCTGTTATACCTTAAAAGTTAGGAATTTATATTCAAATTAAAGAATTAATTTTTATAGTAACTTGCTAGAAAACCACAAAATAAACCTCTTTAATATTGCTAATACTGAAAAAAGATTCAAATTACTTAAACTACTACGAGCTATTGTTTCACTTACTTTGTTTTACTAAGTGCTTAGCTAATACGTTGTTATTTTTAACATTTAAACGCTTATTAATATTCATTGATGTAAATATAGTAACAATTTGCATGCGTCTCATTCCTAACTAAAACATGCTATACTAATGTAAGACTGTATTTGTTAACAACATAAACCATTACTATACTTAGCATTAGGTATACAAGTAACGAGGTATGCCAATTAGTGTGACTTTCTACGTTCAAAACGTGCCTGGTGTTCGTGTCAAACGGCAATCTATCTCGGTGTTGTTCAAATCCAGTTACTATATATTGAGTCATTGGGTTGAAAGCTTACATAGAATTATTATGCTAATACACGAATTAAGGTAAACAATTTATTATTATGTACAGACCATGACTGGGCGTTAGATGGTCTATTGCTGTTATGAAATAGGCGTGTTAATGCTACTTAGATGACTAAAGACTATGTTTTTAGAATACGTAGCTGAAGAATTATGGTTGCAGTCAAATTTGAATATATCTTTGTAGGTACATATGTATGTCCTGAAAAATATTAGATGATGCTTATATTATTTGATCAATTCTATTCTTTCTATTACTTATAATCTATATTAATATTATAAAGCTGAAGAGTTTCTTTGTTTGTTTGGTTGAACGCGCTAATCTCAGGAACTACTGGTTCGATTTGAAAAACTCTTTTTACGTTGGATAGTCCGTTTATCGAGAAAGGACATAGACTATATTTCATCACGCTACGACTAAAAGGAGCGGATCATCAATGGAAAATGTTGCAAAAACGGGAAGGGCGGGCGTTAGTTAGACACAGAAAAAATTTGGTTTCCGGTCTTTAGAACGCGTGCGAAGCCGCAGGAAATGCTATTATTTTATATGATTTATCTAAGCTAATCAAGAATTTTGGACTCTTGTACGTGAAACAGATTTCCAAATTAGGTTACCTGCCTCGAATGTATAATTATTATGATTAGTATGAACAGATATAGAACCGGGTAATCTTAAGCTCAAAACCTAGGTTAGGCGTAAGTCGTATGTTTATGATAATAGTGTATAACCTCAATACATAGTCATATGATAGAAGGACCAAAGGACCTTTCATATTAAAAAAAGTAAACATTTAAAATATTAATACATCAAACAGGAATCGAACTATTACAACTGACTAAGCTTATTTCGCAATTACCATAACTTATTAAAAATCGATGTATATTAATTATTCCTGCACTTATTATTTATTAATGAAATTATAAATGTATATTGTACAAGCGTTGTACGAGTTTCCATTTTTGGTTAAAGTTAGATGTGATCTGATTAATATGTAAGTACCTACTAATGCCATACTTGGTCTAAACGTAGAGCTCGTGATTCTGTTTTAATAATCCTGATTTATCTCACGATCTCAGCAAATGCAGAAAGCAGTGGCAAGTTCTAGCTTTAAGTTATACTCATAATATGAGTCATTGAGTTATTAATATGAAGTTAAAATAGAACCAGCGGTAAAGCGCTCGCTTGGATAAACGAGTGATGCGGGTTAAAATCCGGGTCTCGCGCCTCTGATATTTTCATGTGCGAATCATTTCTATCATGATTACCACTTGTTTTACGGTGAAGGAAAATATCGTGAGGAATCCACTTGTTTTACGGTGAAGGAAAATATCGTGAGGTATCGCGAAAACTTGATAGGTTTTCTCAGACATGCAGGTTGCATGTCTGAGAAAACCTATCAAGTTTTCGAAAGACATGTGAAGTGCGCTAATACGCACTAGGCCAGCGCGGATGACTATGGTCTGATCCCCTTCGTACTGAGGGAGGCCCAGCAGTGGGACGTTAAAAAGGGCTGATGATGATGATGAAAATAGAATTAATAGTAAAGTAAAAAAATACATATTTTAGTATAACTATAAAGTTATTTCGTCAGTTTGTTTTATGTAAGGGACATACATTTTAAAGTAAAAGTTCTGATCAGAGAGCTTTAGCTCTTATATTCGTGATTAAAAGTAAATCATTGGTACGAGTAATAACTATTTTAGTTGCAATACTTTGAGCTTCGGGGGTTTCAAATTAGTTTAGTTTTTCACTTTATTTAAACTCAATTTCATAAACACATAAACGTTAAAATATATATTTTATTTTATCATGTAACGTTTATAAAAATGTACAATATACATATTACATACATCATAGCTACAATAAGGAGTGTTTCAATTTACATACAAGTATACGCTTGTTAAAATAACATTAAAATGTAACAAAGTGTTTTCAAATTAACAGCCAGTAAATGTTTTCCGCGTAAGTAGTTTTACACAAGCTGAAACCAATTAGTATTCAATATGATATTTTAAACAGTCTTGTTTTGTAACATGCAGACTTGTTAACAAAATAAAGAGGACGAGAGGTCTAATATACATAAACGATTTTTTCAACTATTTTTAATTTATCAATTTAAACGATCTTAACTAGATTATTAAAATAATTTTATTGATTTTCAGCATTTATATATGTATTATCTGAAAAAACCCATAGTCGTATGTGTATAGTGCTATGATGCTGTAATGAAAAAATAAGAAGTTTTCTTTAAATGTATTGCTTGACTGCGGCTTTACAACACATTTTCAATAAACTTTGTACGACTCTTGCTTGAACCCACATCGGTGAGTAAAACTATTTCTTTTAACTTAAATTCTTTACTTTTGAAACAGATTTTGAAGCCTGTCTCAATTTAATTGCAAGATAAATTAATATCATGGACAAAGATTCAGGCGCGGTCCGAAGGGGGGGGTCACAGGGGACATGACCCCCCCCAAAATCTAAGGTCAAATTGAAAAATCTAAAAAATTTTCAAAAAAATAAAAGGAAATTTCTAGCTATCGCCTAATAGCGATAAATTTATAGTTTGCTGACATCTAGTGGTGTTTTTATGAACACGATGAAACTTAAACATTCACCCGGAAATAGTAATAGAATAGACGTCTCAAATATTATCACCCGATTCGCAAATACAAAAAGACGACTTCCATTTGTTTTATAAGAAATGTATAAAACCGACTTCAAAATGTTACAAATCGAAACTAAAAACAGAAAAAATAATTTTAATTATAATTCGCGTCATGTAAAAAGAACGCTGGCTGTCAAGTTGCGCAGAGACGATTTATCGGCCAATTTGGTGGTAAGACGCGGGGTGTGGGACGTAGAGGCACGCGCCGTATGCTTTCCGGCTCGCTATTGGTTCGTCAGTTCAAAATACCATCGCGCACACAAAAGTTATTAACTACGAAATGATTTTATATCAAAAATAGAGAAAACGTATTTATGACGTATATTGCTTTATAAAGAAAGAGTCTGATAATAATGCAGTTAAAATATATATTAACCGAATTAATTTATTTTTTTATAATTAGATTAAACATTCTTCATTGAATCTAACATATTTTATGAATTAATAGAATTCTATTTAATAACGTTCTATCTAATATGTTTCAATGTACCTAACAATGACCAATATACGTCGCGAGCGAAAGGCTAGTTCAAAAATAAAAGAATAGACTTAGTAATTTCGTGTGCGAATATACCCATGCGCAAACACACCCCCCACCACTTTCCTCCAGCGTTCTTTTTACGTGACGCGAACTGTACTTAGTTATTGTTGGAGTCGGAGCTAGCCAAGAAGGACAGTTTTATCCTGCCTTTGCAATGAACTTTCGAACAGACATTTTGATTATATTATTTACAAATTGATACATTAATTAAATTGTATTAAGATTATTTTGATTTGGCTGGCACCGACTCCAACAATAACTAAGTAATTAAAATTGTTTTCGGTTTCGATTTGAAACGTTTTGTTAAAAATTTTTTTTTTTTAATTTTTTTGTGGAAATTAGATATTTTGTTTAAATATAATATTGGTAGGCTAACTTAACTACTGCTCCAATAAGTCAGCAAAGTTTTGGAGTGTACGACAATAGTCAATCGAGATTTATCGTCTATTTTTCCACGTAACTCCTAGACGTTAATAAGATGTATCTTCTATTATCAGATCAACCTAATATCTTGAAGTAATGCGACTATCGGTTCATAAGTACGTATAATAAGTATTAAAACATCATCACAAATTCTTGAACAGCTTTAAAAAATATATGAAAAACGTAATAAATGCCTATAAAATTTGAGAGTAGCCCTGGATTTCCTTAGGATCCCATCATCAGCGAATATCTTGGAAGTATATCCTACCGAACAAAAAAAAATTGTAATCGGCCAACATTTGACGCAGAAATTAATAAACAAACATAAAAAGAACCGTCGAGGAATTGTACCTTCCATCATCAGCTCATCCACATGAAATAATGATTTTCAGACACAAATGCTTGAACATCTTTAGAAAATATATCAAAAACTTAATAGGTGCCTATAAAATATGAGAGTTGGCCTCGATTTCCCTGGGATCCCATCATCAGAATCTGACTTGGTAACAATGGGATCCCCTCGGAACTATACTCTATCGAACAAAAGAAAAATTTTTGAAATCGGCCCACAGTCGGCGGAGAAATCGGTGAACATACATAAAAAAAATATATACCTACAATGGAACATATAACCTCCTCCTTTTTTGAAGTCGGTTAAAAAAAATTGTGTCTTGTGCAATAATGTGTATTGAGTGACCCCCTCCAAAATTTCAGGCTGCGACCGCGCCTGCAAAGATTACGAAAAGTCAAATTATATTTTCTAAATACATAGTTTGCAATAAAATTTTCTATTTAGCTTCCCATAATGATTCAGCATGCAAATCAGAATCCAAATATAACATCAAGAAAAACGGTTTTTGCCAAAAAATAAATAAAACACTCGTGAATACCTTATCGAGTGATAAGAAGAGGTGAAAGAGAAAGAAAACTTTCAGGATAGGAGATATCTGATTTTAGATAGTAGAATATATTTAAAAATCAATTTTATGAGCTAAATGAAACGGTTGACGAGGGAGCCCAGCGGTAACGCGCTCGTTTGGATAACCAAGTGATGCGGGTTCAAATCTGGGTCTCGAACCTTTGATATTCATGTGCGAATCATTTCTAACATGATTATCACTTGTCTTACAGTGAAGAAAAACATCGTGAGGAAACCTGCATACGTCTGAGAAAACCTAGCTAGTTTTCGTAAGACATGTGAAGACCGCCAACTTGCACTAAGCCAGCGCGGTGGACTATGGTCTGATCCCCCTCATACCAAGGGAGGCCCGTGCCCAGCGTTACGGACGTTAAAAAAAAGGGCCGATGATGATGATGATGATGATGAAATTAAACGATTAATTTTTAAATTACAACTTAGTTAAAATTACTTATCTACTCAGGTATCTGCATCTATCAAAACCTGAATATCTCAAAGCTTCATGAATTATTGAATGCGATGTATTTCCCTTGGGTCCCACAAAAAGAAAATATCACATTTATAGCTTATCCCATAAGGATTATAAGAAATAAAACGGTGCCTTTGATATTCTTGTTGTACTATGCATATTATTATAGTGAAATTTTAAAATTATTGTAAATAACACAGTGTCGAGGCAACATCAGCTATATTTTTGAATTATCTATACATATAAATAAAATTGGAGTGTCTGTTTTTAATTTCAAATTACCAGCTTTTTACTAAATGCATATGAAAGATATACGATACTAGCAACAAAAAAACAATTTTTAAAATTTAAGTCTGTCTGACTGTTTGTTCCGGCTAATCTCTGAAACGGCTGAACCAACCGAACCGTTACCGACTTCAAAAAAGGAGGAGATATTCATTTTATTAATTTTAAATCGCCGAAACTGTGCTGCGCTGACGCTTAACCAAGTATAAAAATAAATATTAACTTTTCATCATAAAACAATGGAAAATTAATTGATGTATAAATATGACATTTGGTACGGACTACGGAGGCGTTTATAGTTAATTAATAGATGTCCGCTAAGAACAGATTATGTGATAGGACCGGTTAAAGTAGATCTAAGGGCTCTCATAAGTACGAAAGACCTTCACTTTTTGTGTTAAAAACTTTAAATGTAACCTGAACCTAGTTAAATTATATTCATTCATAAACACAGAATGGTCGAATCCCTAGTTTTTTGTATAAAACATTAATGTAACAAAAAACCGTACAAGCGGAATTTATATTCGAGTATAGTGTCAGAGCTGCAATCTTGCGTTGGATGACTGGTTTCACGATGAGTTTTATAATTTGTGCTATTTTCATGCAAATTAAGTGGAATACCGAAACAACGTCGCGTAAAGCGTTGTCATTACACGCTGTCACTGGAAAATGTTTAAGTTATTAAGCTCGTTCGATTTCCGATAGCATTTTGAATTACAATTTGTAGAACGTTTTACATTCTTTTAAAAGCTTTGAACGTTTAAGTTAAATAATTTGTTATTTAATTTCGACTTATATCAATTCTTTTTTACGCGTTATGAAAAATGAATGAGTGTATTTTTTACGATGTGATAGATTTAGATTACAATATGAAGATTGAAGTTACGTACATTAATAGCTAAAACACATATTTTTGCTGATCGATTATATCTGTTGTATTCAGTCATTTTTAAAGTCCCACTGCTGGGCACAAAAATCGAAAAGTATAGGGAAAGCATATCCTTATGATAGAATATGTAATGAGATAAAATAAATAATAACTTAGGAACTATATTAATTGATATATTTTAACTAGCATTTCCCGCGGCTTCGCACGCGTTCTAAAGACCGGAAACCAAATTCGTACTGAGTCGCGCGGTATGGTATCTTGCAGAACTAACAACCGCCCTTCCCGCTTATGCAACATTTTTCATTTATGCTCCGCTCCTATTAGTCGTAGCGTAATGTAATATAGCCTATAGCCTTCCTCGATAAACGGATTATCCAACACAAAAAGAATTTTTCAAATCGACCCAGTAGTTCCTGAGATAAGCGCGTTCAACCAAACAAACAAACAAACAAACAAACAAACAAACAAACAACAATTCAGCTTTATAATTTTAGTGTAGATTATAAAAAACATAAGAACTACTTATAGAGGTTAGTAGTATTAAGGTCGCAAATCACAAAAATTTATTAAACCTCATACCATTCTACGAGTATAATACAAAAAACTTTCACCATCACGTGTTCTTGTCACAATCATAATATGATATATCGTAAAACATAATATTACTTATCAAGGCGTGTAAACAAATACCGCTTGTAATTTATTGTAATATTTTTTCTTACATAACGTTTGATTTGTATTTACGATAAGATCTTAAGGAGAGAGTCTATGCAAAACGAACGTACAAAATAAGTTTTGGAGCTTTGGTATTATAATTTAAAAGATAACACAAGTTTATTTTATTGTCCGTTTCTCTTTTATTGTTGTTTAAATTATTCCAAATATTTCTTAAGATTTTTTTAATTTAACAAAAATGTAAAAAGAAGAAAAGATTATAATAATTCAAAAGCTGTACTGGAAACCTAAACCAAGTGCTTAACTACTCTATTAAAAGTGAGGCTGATTTAATTTTTATGCAGACTAGACGATTAATCTGAATTAAGTAGAGAGCAACACTCAGTCAATAAATTAATTATAACATGTCTTATCTCTGTAATGGATACTACTTTGTTTCTCGAGTCTGAACTTAGTCGTGGAATTTGAATGTGCAACTCAGGCTATTGACCTTGCGTATAAATTGTTTAAATAGTTTCCAGCCTATTAATGTCTGCGTATTTAATCAGCTGTGACATAAATTAACGTATATTGCACTTGGAGCATTAGAATTCACACTCTTTTGTGTCTCTTTATCCGCCTTAGAAAATATACTGAGCTGTAGACATCAGTTCCAAGAAGAGTGATAAATGATGAAATATTATGACAAATGTTGTATGAGAAACAGTATCTTTTGACGACACGTTTGGTTTGGTTTGTAGTGACCCTACTTTCTGTACGGTCGTGGGTTCGAGTCCCAATGGGGGCAATCATTATTATGTCTGGTCATGTGAGTTTTTATTTATAATATTATGTATATGTAGTATATCAATTATCTCGTATTCATAACACAAACTTCTTAGCTTATAATGGATAGAGATGGTATTGCGAATTTGTGTCTGTACAATACTATTACGAGCTGGAGTACTGGGATTGAAAATTAAAGCGGTTTATTTGAAATACATGTCTAATGCTTTCACAAACACAAAAGTCACTTTTAGCTTTTCGAATACACATGCAGTATATATACAGTATCGGATTTGGGCAATCACTGAGCACCAATCTTAACGCCTATTTTCGCTTTCACCGTCACTTAAATACACTGTTCTTTATTTTTCACTTCTATACAATTCTTTCGATCTTCTATCCTAAATTAACTACTCAAATCCTTCTTGTTCTGTTGTCTATCTCTTTCTGACTTGTGCGAATTAACAATAACCTATTCTTATCTTAAGCCTAGGCTGAAGGCTGTCCTGTTTTCCTATTAGTCATAATTTATGCATACTATTTTTATTAAGATTTTCTAACTCTCAACTACGCAACCAATTTTGGTACAGATAGTCCTAAACCCTATAATAATTGCCCTTAATAAACTAAATCAGCTATATTTGGATGAGTAATTGTTCTTTAACCCTTTGACAGAAGACTCGAGCGCTTCCTTATTATGATTACAGAACGGATTTAATATAAAGGTCAACAATCCAGTACAACATGATAGGCGCGGCTTATAAAGATTTCAACTAGAATCAATTAGAGATACTGCGAACGCGGTTGCTTTTAAATACTTCAAAATTTAGCCGTAATTGACTTAGTGAAAAGAATTTGTTACACAAAATTCTTGTGTTAATTAAGTACAAAGATACAACACCAACTGCGGCTATAGAGGCCATGCTTAATATTCTACCACTACACTTATTTATCCAATAAGTAGCTGCAACCACTGCAATTAGACTGAAAAACTATAAACTGGTGTGTTCTACTGGTACACCACATATGAATATCTTGAATGACATAACCAAGGATATTCCTTTTATGGAAGCACCCAACGACGGAATACAAATCAAATACATTTTTGACAAAAAATACAAAATACAGCTGGATGAGGATTTGCAGGTAGTCTCCAAAAAGGAAGAACTGAGAATCTTCACAGACGGCTCAAAAACAAAAACAGGGACAGGCAGTGGAATATTCTCTGAGGACCTAAATATTAAACTAGCACTACCCATAGGTACCTACAACACGGTGTTCCAAGCGGAATGCTTAGATATACTCGAGGCAGCCATAACAATAGCGACAAAGAACGTAAAGGGTTCCCAAATTCGTATACTATCAGACAGCATGTCAGTACTACAGGCACTCAATAGTAACTCAACTACTTCAGGTATTGTGTATGAATGCCATAACGCCTTGATGCAGGTAAGTGCAAACAATGACATAACACTGCAATGGATCAAAGGCCACAATAACACACGCGGAAACGACATTGCTGATGAGCTAGCAAGAAGGGGTTCAAACTTGACAGCTATAGGTACCGAACCAATTATACCACTACCTTCCTGCTGGCTCAAAGGCCAAATTCGGCAACGCATGGAAAGCAAACACATCACTTTATGGTCTGAACTGCAGGACTGTAGACAGGCCAAAGTGGCGCTGCCAACAATCGACAAAAGAACGGCCACTTGCTTAATCAAATTGGACAGACGCCAACTTAGACAAGTGACCGCGGCCCTGACTGGTCACGGCCCGTATAATAAACATCTATTTAATATAGGTATAACCGACAGTCCACTGTGCAGAGCCTGCATGGGAGCTGAAGAAACGGCTACACATGTACTTCTAAACTGTCCAGGTGTAGCGGTGTACCGGGCACAACATCTTGGCACCCCGAGGGCGCTTCCGGAGATCTTCAAGAAGCCCAAAAGTCTTCTTAAGTTTCTGGAGGAGCTTGGGTGGCAAGAGTGAATTTTGAACAAAATTCCCACACACGCAAAATAGGCGCTTAGACGTCGAGTTGCGGAAAACAGCCCTTCAATACCATACCATACCATACCATACCATACCATAAGTACAAAGACAGTTCACACGAATGACATTCACATAATATTTTGTGTAACCATTTGTTTCACGTTCACATGATGCTCGACATAAAGATACTTGAGTAATTAACTTAATTGTAGAAATAAATATGTATCAAATGAACAGTGCGGAACTCATTAAATGTGCTATTGCAATGATTAAGCTTCTTCCTTCACTTAATTAATAGTAGGAAATATGTTATACGAGCATTGTTATCTTTAGGCGCAAGTTGATATGCGAACAACAGCAAAATAAAAGTAAATATTAACTTTTTAACCAAGAATTTCGAATAAATAACGAAAAAAAAAAGAAACATTGATTTGATTTAATTTGATTTGATTTGACTAGATTTGACTTGACTTGACTTGACTTGACTTGACTTGACTTGATGTGACTGAGATATATATGCTATTATATATTTATAGCCATAGTCGAGGCTTGATCCTCTTCGTTTAAAGGAGGTCCATGTCCAATTGAGACAAGTTAAAAATGGCAAAATACATATAAACAATCTAATACTACCTCAAAAATAGTTTAAAATGACACACATTAGGTAATTACTAATTATTACTTTACTTACTGCATGTATTATAATTATTATTTATTCTTATAAAATAAAATATTATAGAAATATGTACAATAAATTTATAATGATTAATTTACATAGAAAGTAACTTCAAAAGCAACACACTACCAGACATCTAATTTAAATAGGCCGCTGTCAAACCCCCTTCAACCTGATTCTTGACGGATCGGTACTTATGACTTTTGTTCTCCTCCAATTAATTCCGACTGTTTCTAAACGGGATGTTCGGTTTAATTAATTGTCGGGATCTGAGGAATGATCCGTCCATAATATTGTATTCGATTTTTGATTTTATTTTTGATGGACGGCTTTTGTGTGTTATTCGATATCTTTGGTAATTGTAAATCAATTTCCATGTATTTAGCTAATGAAAACGATTTATATATGTAATAATGTACAGATGTATATAATGTAGTTTAAAATTATTTAAAAAAACATAAATTTTTAGGTTAGTGTATATTTTTAAACTATTATTATGATTGCAATAGTATGTTGTACGTGTAGAAACAACTGAACGGATTTGGATGAGATTTAATTTATAAATAGACTAAAACCTAGTGTAACACGTAAGCTATTTTACGAAGTCACTGAGCGAAGGTAGGCTAGGTTAATTTGCTTAATAAATAAGGTAACGTTCTTTTATATATAAATTACATAAAGTTAAAATTTGGTTTCGTCTCTAACGGTATATTATATAAATACTGAAATATCTATATATATTTCTATATTGCTTGTACATAAGATAAATTAGTTTTACAAATTATGAGGATCTTTAATGTATATAAATCAAAGTAAAGGATGCACGATTATATACTATTTCATTTAACACCTATTTTCTTTGGAATTAAGGCTTTATTCACGGCTATTACGTTGCTATTGCTTAATTTCCTTTCATAAAAGTTCAGTTCGGCGCTTTCGACCTTTGCCTCCAATCTCTATGACTAGGCGTATTATTCAAATCAATTTGCTTGAAATGACTTGCTTAGCGTGTGTAATCATTATTATTATATTACACAAATAATATTCAATTAGTGCTAATAATATTAATGTTTCGTTTGGAACCCCATATTTCATTGGTAAGAATAGTTTACTGTTTGCATTTTTATACATAGCTATAAATAAAAGCTATTTTATTTTATTTTTAATAAAAATCGTCGATTAGCGAGTCATACTCGCCCGCCAGGAGTTCTATATTACAAGCATTTGTATGCTATGTCATAAGTTATATAAATTGTTGTGTTAAAACCAATATAAAATACTCATTTTAAAATAGGAAAAATCAGTTAACTTTTTATGAAATTTTACAAGAGTATCTTGTTTTTTTTATATAAGTTTCAAATTGTAATATATTATGTATATATAACAAAAATATTTCAAGTCTCAAAAGCTACGGATGATATAGTTACTTAATTTTATAATGAATAATAAAGAGCACCTTATGTTTTGCCAACAACATATGGCTCGGCTTATTGTGACCTCCAACGGTTTCGTGTTCGAGTCCCGTTAGGGCATTTATTTATGAATTGAATTCTGTAAAGTACAAAAATTCGTTTTCATCGAAGAAATGAATACCGCAGCAGGACTCGAATCCGAGGCTATTATAGTTATATAATAATATATAATCACTATAGCTATGAATACCATAAGTGTGACAAAGGGGAGTACCATGGTAAATTATATGCTGACCCGTACAGTCTCCAAAAAGATTGACAATCAATGAAACAGAGAATAAGCGACTAATGCTTAACGAATCTAAATGTTAAAGTCCAATAAGCATTCAAGAATTCATATCAATTAAATCTCACTTCATCTCGTTGATTCAGAAAACGATCCGAATTGCAAATCGACACTTCTTTCAACTCGGTACATGGTTGGTATAAATGGGTTTGATTGGAGATTCATCGTTCGATTGGCCGACAGTTCGCAATTTAATGAATCTTCAGTTCATTACTACACTTAGTTTTCTTTATCGTTTGAATAACACTTGTTTTAAATTACAATAGCTGTACGAAATAATTAAATATTGAATCAAAAAGTATTTTAGGACATTTCTATGTAAGATTTTGTTACTATATCATTTATATTATAAAAATCAATATTCCGTCCAGTTCATTTTAAGTCCCGCTGATGGGCACGAGTGTCCAAGTGTGACCAAGCTAGCCAAGTGCGGGTTGACGAACTTCTAAAGTGTTTCAAAAAAAACTGAAAAAACCAAAACCTCTTATAATAATAATTTATTTATTCTATTTCAGGTACATTTGGCTAGTAATTGTATTGACCAGTACAATTTGCGCAGCTAATGATGGCCTTTTTGGATCTAAATATCCGAACGGTAAGTTTGTTTGATTTATTAATGAAGTACCCATGAAAGTGCCTCGACCATGGCTAGCAATTCGTACAGGTGCACATCAGGAGGACCTGTGTTTGAGTCCCGGGTCAGGTCAAATTTAATTAGTAGTTAGCCAAAGTCTTCATGTAAATAAACTCTCAGTAACAGACCAGAGTTGGGAAGTTGGTGATGATCTCGTAGCTTGGAAAGTACGTATAGCTATCGGTCAGCATCGCTTCTCCATAATGTCTCCTGCGCACTATAATTTAGCCACTGTGGCCACAACAGGAAGGGTATCATCGTCATATTCAATTATGAAAGCAAGACGAAATAATTAAGTAATAAAAAAATGTAAAGGAAGAAAAAAAAGTGCGAAACGTTACGTTATAGAATATGTATTATCTGTTTAGCTTCTTCAAAAAGTTATTATTCTCTTCAGGCACGTTCTTAATGGGACCCTCGAGCCTCCCTCGAATGGAAAATCATTATTGTATTATACCCAAACTCCCCACAACAAAATGTTTGAAACTTAAACGTTTATAATTTATTTTGGTTTTAAATAAAAATATTTACATCGAGTAGTAAAATATAACGTTTTAAAATCGTTTAAATACAATTACATATGGAGTGTATGTATAATTACAGTATATGTATAATTTTGCTCAGTTTGTAGTGACCTTACTTGTTATGCCAGCTACCGAAGCTTCGAGTCCCGTAGGGGGCATTCATTTGTTAAGCATAAATTTCTCTACTCCAGTCCTGGCTGTAAATATTTATAATATGTATGTATTTAAAGTTATATATGTGTAGTGTATCAATTATCTGGAATCCATAACACAAGCCTCGTAGCTTACCACAGAAGTAGATAGCGCTGTGTGTAATATGGCCTAAAATATGTATTGTGGCATATTACGTTTTTAAACAATTTATACAAAACCTCTACGTAAAATATGTTAAATGCTTTTCGACTGTAGTTATAAATGAAATAGGATCTCTTTGCGATTTCAAAAGACACTTAGGTATTTAAACGTTAATTTATTAAATTAATATTAAATTATACTGCTCTTATTTAATTAAACTATCTCTTAGTATAACTGCGAGAAAATTTACTAACATGACTGATAGAAAACGATTAAAAGTGACATAATTTTTAATCTCAGGTTATAGTTAATAATATAAATAGTTCTAAAGTCTAAATTAATACAAAAACGCACTAACTTCTCACTATCTACCACTCATTAAGTAAGTATTAATCGAAAAAGGCTATTTAGATTAAAGCACAAACAAAAATAATACATTTGAATAACTGAAGAACTTTAAAAGTTTATAGATCGAATATTTATTTTGAAAATGTTTGCTGAGCGGTTTTCAAATGGAAACGACAAAAGTGTTTAATTTTTTATGTTTGCTCGTTAACTCCATAGCGCGTAGATGGATTTTAATTGGTTTCATAACTGTGTTACAAAGGCCCAATCGTATCTAACGATCCATAGGTAAAGTTGCATCCCTTGCATGTTAAACGAATTAACCTATACTATAAACCTGAAATGCGTGTACAAACACCATAATCTTAACAACTTTCAGACAAGTATGAGAAATCTTATTTGCCTTGTTATTTTTCTTGTGAAAATATGAACTTTTGATAGATATGAACAGCTATACAGATTAAGCGAGCGTAGCCGCGGGCAAAGCTAGTATATTTAAATAATGAAAAAGCATTAATAAATTATCATACCAAGGGAAAAATTGTAATAGTTGGATGCAGGCTATACTTAGTTTAAAAATACCCGCATTCGTGGCGGGTCGGCGGTTATAATAAACGTTATAAAATAAACAAACAACAACCGCGGGTGGTAAGCTACGAATTTGTCGACTGCCACCATAACGGTTATTATATACGTGGGCTTGCGCCAGTAACCATAAAAATAAAAGAGACATGAGTATTTTAAGTCTAAAGAAATGTATGACATGAAAATTTTAAAAATTCAAAAACATGCCTTCTACATATGTATATAATGATATTCTTTACAGATTTATATAAATCGAAAGGGAAACGATTTCGCTAAACCCATTTATTCGTAAAATTGACAATATGTTATGTTGTAATCGAATTCCGCTCCTAGTACAGATAGATTAGAAATTTATACATATTAAAACCAACGCCGGTTTGATATTTGAATTTTTCTATAAAGATAGAAGTTTTGTATAAGCTTAACCTTAAGAACAAAATGAATTAAAATTTATAAATATAGCGATTGCTGTCTTATTACTGTCCAGAAAATAACTGTATTTTATAAGTAAAGTAAGAAAATATTTCTAGTAAAACACAAACTATGACTAATTGAAATACCCTGCTTTTCGGTTATGTGTATTTCAATTAAAATTCAATACCACTAGAGTGAGAAGAAGCCTATATTGAATGTATGACTTTCAAGTCAATTGACACTAAACCTTCGTATACATTAATTCGTTAAACTTACGTTTTTCACTCAAAAGAAAATATACAAGAGCTTTATTATTACTGAAAAGGGCTAGTTCAATCAAAAAAAGCAAAATGTCAATTTTCTTTTGTTTACGTTGTTCAATTTCTTCTTCCAAAGTAAACTAAAAGTCTCAAGTTTTTTAACTTTTTTTTTCTGATTTTCAAACATTAGAAGACAAAAATATTATATTATATATATTATAAATATATTTTCCTTGCTAAAGCTTTCATATTCCACATCCTTTTGCTCTTATAAAATCATAAGAACTGCAGAAGAGATTACGAAAGTTCCCGTTTTCCTGTTCCTTAAAAATTTTGATTTTGATCGTATATTCTTCGTATATTACTCATTCCTTAAC
The DNA here is from genome assembly GCA_905231865.2 of Boloria selene. Lineage (NCBI taxonomy): Eukaryota > Metazoa > Arthropoda > Insecta > Lepidoptera > Nymphalidae > Boloria > Boloria selene. Next base: position 4,690,822 of record HG993145.1, read on the forward strand.
ACCTACAGTTCAACAGCTTCAATGTTTCAACAATGACAACGATAACATTATCATGAAAAAACCTAAAGGCGATGAGACGCCTGTATCAAACTATCGCACTGACCGCAATCCTAGCAATTGTACTCGTACAGTGTACAGTGAGCCGTATTTATTGTTCTTACAGCTAAGCGAATATTGTATTAATATTGTCCTTACTGATAAATTTAGTATTTATACAACGCTCAGAAATGTTTGGGTTATATCATTTGAAAACTATCCATAATAATAATTTTCTCCGACCGATTCCAGCCATAGCGGCCAATCTTATTGAGACTGGCCAACTGCGCAAGAGATATTATAGTGCACAAGTATATGCGCAGACACAAGTGCACTCTCTATTCCTATCACTCTCGTACTCTAGTGGGACGACTACTCGACACGACCAGTGAGAGCTAAGGCTACTATCGACCGCATTATGTGCTCTCCGAGGCACAGTGCTAACTCACCGCCAACTTCCCAACTCCGGGCTGTTACTGAGGAAAAGACTCAATAGTTATTTGGTCCGCCCGGGACTTGAACTCAGGACCTCTCGAAATTGACCATACATGCTAGCCTCTGCACCACCGAGGCAGTAGTATCCATAATGAATGTATTAAAATGGATACGTAATGTATATATTACATACGATTTACATATTATGTGCTACGCAAATAGACATAGTTACAAATACTTATTAGTTCTAAGTACGACAATTAAAGCCAATTTCGCGCCAATATCACGTACAAACTGATGAAAGAAGAGCCAGTGAACTCAGTCCATTTTTATTTACACTTTTAAGTTTTTAATTTATTGCTATTAAATGTATAAATGAAAGTTTGTAAGAGTTTATCTTGGATCAAGGAAAATTTATTTATTTTGAAAAACCAAAAGACTAAAGAGTCCTTAGGTCCTAAATATTAGGTATACATTGATTTTAAATTAAGTCGCTTTTGTTAAAGTTTTACATGCGACAAGGAAACTATTCATCAGTACTTTAAATATTTTCATTTTTACAACAAATATTTTTAAATAAATATTATATTACATAAAATTATCCACATTTGTTTCTAGTATTTTTATGCACTTACATATAAATAACATTATTCAGTTTTATATAAGATTTTGTTAATTAAAGTAACACATTTGAGCGACTAGTGTCTATAGAAACTTACAATTAGAGATGCAGCACGTATCCGCATCAAACACGTCCACTATAACCGCAATTCTACATGCACATGCTATACTAATTAGCTTGTTTTTAAAAGAGGCCAAGCGCAGTAACGATGTACAAAAATATTCTCATTATATGTAATATTTTTGGTAAAATATAGTTTTTATGTAAAATTTAAAATAAAGAATAATAGCGTAAGCACGAACGACTTATATTAAAGGGGAAATAAAGGAACGTGAGACACGTGTGAGTTGTTGGATTAGAGGATTTTCGAAATGCGTTAGCATAAAATGTTTGAAATATTCTTTTATAATCTATAGGTACATATATTATCGTATAATAAAATTCTGAGTCGAATCTGTACATTAAAATTTTTGGAAAATTTTATAGCAATAGACATTATTATTATTGATATAGAAACTGAATGTATTTTTCAATTAATAACACTTATTGTATTTTTGATTTCTTTATATACGTTTGAAATTATATATACATAAAGAGCATTATATAATAATTCCAATATAATATGCATATTATATTTATAAATTTCACTCTCAGTGTACACTGCACATTACCTACTGTACCTGAGCTGCGTTATCATTACAGAACAGTCTCATTTAACATTCTTATCACAATTAAATAAAGCGTTTATATATTTAAATGTTAGTTTGTTAAATTTTTAACGACGTTCAATAAATTCTCCGAAGCACAACAAACCGCTATAAAACAAAGTTGTAACGTGGCCTAGTTGTAACGATAAATTTTCCGTGAACTAGTTAAGAAATTAACACACTACAAACAAAACTAAACTAAAAGAAACGTTGTAAAGTGCCCATAAAATAAAGATAATTTTATCGCTTTCCAGATATTCCTGAATACGACTTACTGCACGCGATCGGTGTGCCGTTCAGCAATCCGAAGACTCAGTATTTCGACGAAGGCCTCGACGGGTTTCCGGCATATGGCCTGAAACCGGGCTCCGATATTAAATCACCGTACAGGCTCTTCATGCCAGAGAAATTATATGCGGAATTTTCAATAACCGCTACTGTCCGACCGGCGAACAAAGATGGCGGATTTCTCTTTTCCGTAGTGAACCCGTTGGAAACGGTCGTACAATTGGGGGTTCAATTAATACCTTCTGGGCCAGGACTCACTAATATTTCGTTGTTATATACAGATGCTAATATGTACACTTTGAGTCAAACTATCGCTTCATTCGTAGTTCCATCTTTTGCTAAAAAATGGAGTCGCTTCGCATTAAAAGTTACGACACATAATATATCATTGTTCTTAAATTGTCAAGAGTTCGATACTTTGATGGTTAAAAGAAATCCGCCTGAACTTGTATTCGATTCAGCCTCCACGCTGTACGTCGGTCAAGCTGGACCGCTTATAAAAGGAGCTTTTCATGTAAGTACATTTTAATTTTCTTCGCAATTAAAAATTAAATCTTTTCTGGCTGAAAAGTTGAAAAATAGTTTAATAATAAATTAATTACAAAGCTATATTAGAAAACAGGGGTATTACGACATGCATCTATCTTGCATTTAGCCCGACCGCAACCAGATTACATAGAGGGAATTAAAACCGCATAGGGGCATAGATTAACGTCACAAACATTTGAAATGTCAATAAAGTACTCAAATGAATCGTAAATAGCCAACCTAATTAAATGTAGCCATAGTAAAATACGTAAATTATTACTACATAACAAAATGTCTTGGAATTTTGTTTAACAAATCGTCTGACAATTTATAGATCGTAAACACTGTCGATTAAGATTGATAGTTTCTATTTAATTTTAATAAGAAATGTTTGGTTATAACCTTAAACCGTCGCGGCAGGTGTTAAACTTGCGTCGTTCAAGTTACATTCACTTATCGATCGAATATCCATTACAAGTTTTGAAACTTTTCTATTAAGAACGAGCTAGATCTAGAAACTGTAGAAGTATCTTTTTCTTTTTCGCCAACTACTTTATGTAATTACGTGATAAGAAGCGAGTTGCGAATTGAATTTCTTATTTGTTTTCACGATGTTATCGATCACACTGTTACAGTAATTACATTGGGTGAGTTGAGATATGATATCAAAATAAATGCTGTTATACTATTATATATTTGAGGACGAGAAGAAGAGGACGACTTCTATTTTGATTGCAAAAGTTTGTTTGTATAATATGTGTATATGTTTGTTACCTCATCGAGCTAAATGGATTTTGATGAAACTTAGTATACCGCGTGAATAAGATCCTAGGTATACATGTAAAATGTACATGGGGACTAGGTATTTGAAGGTTAGGTACGCAAACACCTGAGATAAGTGAGTGGTAAGTCTAGACTTCTATAGAACCCACGCAAGTGTTCATTTCCGTTATAAAAATTATTATAAGGTCTTATATAATTAAATAAGTTTAAAGTGATATGTTAATAGTCAGTAGTTTCTAAACAGATATAAAATATTCAATTTTTTAGATATTTGTACTCTAACGTTATATTAAAGAAATAGCATAATATAATTTATTAGGGATTAAATATGAAAAATTTTAAACAATGACAAATTAAAAAATCTAAGAATATTAAAATAGAAAATTAAAAGAGATTTCTCACAACCAATACACTATACAGAGCGTATTAAGTTAAAAGACTCGCTTTAAAGTTTTAGTAAAATCCATAAAAGAAAAATGTCTCTGCAAAAACAGAATAAGTTTGAATTGAAAATGTATTTTCTGAATACTTTTTTAAAGGCGCACGATACACTTTTGATAGCATTGCAAGCGTTAAGTTTAATAAAAACGAAACTTATAAGAATGTTTTAATTATAATGTCTTTGAATTAAATTTGAAAAAATGTCTGTGGTACAAAATTATCTACACTAATATTATAAAGGTACAAGTAAGTTTTCAGAAGGAGTATGTTACAAGTAGTTACTGAAGGAAGGCATGTAGTTAGAGCCTGAGCGAAATGAGGGCCGAGTTTATTCATATAATTTTTACGTTAGTGTAAAAGTTCAATGACATATTGTAATTAATGTGTTTTAATAAGAACTACGTACATTAACAAGATTTTGCATGTGACTCCGTCCAACTATTTTAATTAAATGCTAAACAAATTAAACCTATCTTTAATATTTATATATCTAAATTAATATTATAGTGTAGTGAATATATAGTATAGTAAAAGTTTTAAAGGATGAGTTCGGTGTTTGTTACTCAGTCATGCTGTAAAACAGAACAAACCCAAAGCGAAGCGAGGGTAGGTCGCTACTTGCTAGTAATGCATAAGATTTTTTTATATTGATATAATGGTACTTAGTTTCATGCAAACATTTAGTTCTTATAAGCAAAACAATATTTTATACTTTCAAATGACCTCGTTTAATGTTCTAGGAGATTTCAAAATAAATATTCTCAGTTATTATTTTCAAATATTACGGTATTTAGCTTACTTTTTTAATTAATATAACTTTTCATTATTATAATACAAATTATAATAAACAGTTATTACATATTTACATTAGATATATATTACTTATTTACATTAGAGCTAGAAAAACTCAAAATCTAACTATGTAACAACGTTTATTATTAAATTACATTTAAAGGCCTATATTGTTAGCTTACATAAATTTACGTCTTACATTCAATTTCCCAGTATCTTTTGTAAGTAAAATATATTTTTTTTATACTTAGAAATCATACTCAGTTGCATTTGCGCATTCGATGAGAGCGCACGTTTAACGCGTTTACTATCTTAGTTACGTACGAGTGCAATAAATTAAATCGTTATTGTTATATTTGCTGCTCGCGTTGTAAGCTTGTGCTAGGATGTTATAAAAACATCTGATCTTTTGTTCCAAGATAACGTTTTGTCTCTGACTACGGGGACAAAATGACCACTTCAACGAATAATTCCACGAAAAGCTATGCAAATGTCACACAAAATCCGATGTTTCCTTCAAAGGACCAAGCCATTGTGATAGATGCCATCGACAATGTCCAAAATAAAGACTATGCTCAAGCCTTAGGAAAAGTTATTGACCCGAAAATGATTAGATTCTTGTCACGTATTTCAAATAACCGTATATGTATTTTTTTAGCTACAAAATCCCTAGTAAATGACCTGGTCGATAATCGGAAACAGATAACTGTTGCTGGAACAAAATTAACTATACGGCCATTGATTAGTAGAAACAGACGAGTTATCTTATCCAATGTGTGCCCGATTATCCCACACACAGTGATTGAATCTAAACTAAAAGAAATGAATATTACTCCTGTGTCTCCAATAACATTTCTACGTGCAGGACTGAATGACCCTGGCTACAACCATATTTTAAGCTTCAGACGGCAAGTTTATGTTTCCCCGGAAGACTTCAACCACCTACCAGAGCGTATACAGGTTGAATTTGATGAAACCAATTATTGGATATACCTATCGTCAGACACAATGACCTGCTTTTTGTGTAAAAAGGAAGGACATGTAGCACAGAAGTGCCCTCAAGCCCCACCTCAGTTTGACATCGACAGCTCTCAAACATATGAAGATGATGGCGCTGTTCTACCTTACTTCAAAAGACCTCACCCCCCGACAGAGTCAACCAGCGAGAACCGCTCTCAGTCGATTGCCTTCAGTGACGTTACTTCTGCTGATATCGATGCCGCCGCTTCTCGTGACGTCGACGCCGCCGCCATCCCCGCCGTTACTGCCGCAAACCCCCCGGTTCAGCGCTGTGACGACAGGGCCTCACTCATAGGTGACGAAAATATCGACGACAGTGATGCTTCCCAATCTAGCTCCAGTATAATTTATGAGAAAAGAAATAGTTCCAAAAAACTGCGTAAGTCACCAACAATTGATATACATTCATCCAGCTGGCATGCGATCGAAGAACATATTCAGCATTCTCAGAAAATGTACCCCCTGACCTCAATGGAACTCAAGGAATACTTAGAAAGTACTTTCGGTATCACCAACATTAAAGAAATTACACTTACTTATACAGAAAACATACATACACTCATAGATATGTTCAAGGACATCATACCACTGATTACTAATCGAAGACTTAAAAATAGGGTTACTCGTTTGATTGTTAAGCTAAAAACAGTAAATATAAAAACGTAAGTAAAACTAGAATTCTCAACTTCATAATTACACCGTTTGTTATTATTATTTTTTAATTATTATTCTATTGTAACAATCACATAAATATAAATAAATAAATAGGTATTCTAAACACATTATCGGCATGACCTTGAATCATCCTATGAGTGAATGTATAGGACTTAATATTGTTCAATGGAACTGTCGCAGTTTATACAATAAACGACATGAACTGGAGTCTTATTTAATAGGTAGTAATGTTCATATTTGCATACTATCGGAGACTTGGCTGTCTCAAGATAAAAATGTGAACTTTTCTGGTTACCGGATTTTTAGAAAGGACCGAAGCGATAGTTACGGTGGGCTCGCGATATTAGTTCATAAAACATTATCATCGCGTATAAAAGACACTTCATTCCAATTTAACTCATTTGAATATTTGTGTATAGAACTAATTAACAATAATAAACTTCAGTATGTCGTTGGTATATATTGTCCTCAAAGTATGCATTTAAATAGAACAGATTGCGATACGTTATTTAGTCAATTTAATAATAAAACTTTAATAGCCGGTGACTTCGATGCCCATCACATACACTGGTCTTATCACACAGATACGCGCGGTCGCCTGTTAGCCGAGAGTAGCTGTGATTATGGGTTTGTTTACCTAAACGACGGCTCGCCGACGCGCATAGCTCAGGTAGATATGAATACAGTTTGTACGTCACCTGATGTCACTTTCGTTAGCTCAGACTTGGTATTAGATTGTGAATGGTCGACTACTAATGAAACATTAGGGAGTGATCATCTATTGTTAAGTATTAAATTACATCAATCGCAAATGGTTTACTTATATCATAAAAGAAATTTAAAGAAAGCTGATTGGAATAAATATAGGATGGAAATAGAAACCAAATGTAATGATTTTAGTTTTAATAGCAATAATATTCAAGAGAATTATGATAATTTTTTGCATATAATTAATGATTCAGCACATTTAAGCATTCCATATATAAAACCTAACTTTAAAATGTGTTCAAAATTTAAACCTAAGCCCTGGTGGAATCAAATTTTATCCAAAGCAGTCGCGGAGAGAAGACTGGCTCTTAAGTTTTTTCGAAGGAATCGGAACCCAGAGTCCTATCAGGTATACAAAGAAAAGGTAGTTATAGCTAGGAAATTAATAAAACAGGCGAAAAGAAAATCGTGGCAGGAATTTTGTGATAGTGTGGATGGTTCAACTTCTAGTTCTGAAATGTGGCGAAAGCTTGGATGGATGAAGGGAAAATATGGCACATCGGGTCTCTTACTTGAAAGTGAAGCGATTGAATTTATAACTAAACTTGCCCCGGACAGTGTCACCTTACCACCGTGTACTCTGGGTCAATCTCTTACATCTCCTGAATTATTTTCGATGGCGGAGATAATAAATATTCTAAAAAGGAAGGATACTTCAGCCGGGCTTGATAATATAGTATACTCAATGATATATAACTTACCTCAGAAAGCTATGGAAATCCTACTACAGATTTATAATTCCATTTATGAAACTGGTATAGTTCCAATTCAATGGCGAAAAATCAAAGTAATTGCAATTCCGAAAAGAGACAATTATAATGCCAAAAAATATAGACCCATTTCTTTAATAAGTTGCATGTGTAAAATATTCAATAGTGTTATAGCAAGACGGTTAGATTATTTTTATGAAAAGAATAAGTTTTTTCATGAGGGGACCCTGGGCTTCCGTCGAGGCTACTCTTGTCACGATAATTTATCTCGTTTTATTGTAGACTCGGAAATAGCGCTCACTAAAAAAGAGTTTACGCTCTGCAGTTTTGTAGATGTTACTGATGCGTATAATAACGTTTTAATTAGATCTCTTATAGAAGCTCTGGTTCATTTCAAGGTGGATCGGTACATATGTGGGTATATATACGAGTTTCTTAAGGAGCGTCATATTGTATATAAACTCAGCAATGGCAGTGAATTGGTTAGAACCACTCGTCAGGGTTTGGCACAGGGGGACCCTATGTCTCCTATTTTATTCAATATTGTCACAATAAAAGCCTGTAGAGATATAAGATATGACGTTAAAATATCACAGTATGCAGATGACTTTTCCTTTTACTATTCACACGACAGTATCAACATGTGTACTGACGTTATACGTAATGTACTACATAACTTTTGTGAACTTATTGCACCAATAGGACTCGGTATCTCACCTTCTAAGACCAAGCTGTGCGTTATATCAAGGAAATACAAATTACCACTTATTTCCATAAATATTAATAACTGTGACATTGAGGTCGTACAATGTATTAAGTTTTTGGGTATGTGGATAGACAGTCGCTTTAACTGGACAAAGCATATCAATGAATTAACTCAAAAATGTATACCCTTCATTAACATATTGAGTTATGTTAGTGGCTTGTCTTTTGGTATACATCCGATACATCTACGACGATTATACATAAGTATAGTAAGAAGTAGACTCGATTATGGATGTTTTCTTTTCGGGAACGCGAGCCCGAGGTTACTTCAGAAACTCGATGTCATACAGAACCAGTGTTTAAGAATTTGTGGAGGTTTCATCCGTTCTACACCCACTCACGTCATGCAAACTGAGATGTGCATACCTCCTCTTTTTATACGTAGAAATTACTTGAGCCACAAATATTTTCTTAAAATATCTTCTAGGCAAAATGATTACTGTCATGAACGATTGTCTGTTTTTGAAAACCTGATAAAGTCTAATGTACCTTACTGGCGAAAAAACCAACTTCCTCTGTTGCAGTCAAGCCACCGTCAATATCAAGATTTAAACATTTATAAATTCCAGAACTGGCCATCTCACCAACTTCCTTTCATTATTTATAAAATTGATTTGACAAGTATAATAAAGGTTGATATCAAAAACATAACGTCTTCAAAAGCAAAACTGTCAATTAAAGAACTTAAAGATGCCACATTGTCAATGATACAAGTAAGTTACGCAGATTTTGTTCAAATTTATACAGACGGTTCCAAGACTGGGAACCACTATGGATGCTCATTTTATGATCCAGTCGCCCTGGTGGCGGCCAAATTCAACGTAGATGATCCAAATGTTAACATCATGTGCTTGGAACTTTTGGCTATTGCTGAGGCCCTACAATATTTAATGTCAACTAACTATACAAAAATAGTCATATTCACTGATTCTAAAAGTAGTTTATATCACCTTCTTGCATGCAACAGAGGAAAGTTAGGAAGAAAAGAGGCTTATCTTATTATTGAAAGTATCGAAACAATGATACGTAATGGGATTAACGTCTACCTACAATGGGTACCCTCCCATGTGGGAGTTTTTGGTAATGAGGTTGCCGATGAGCTCGCCAAAGTAGCCCAATCTGATGGAATTCCTCTTCGCGTATCGCTACAGTCTTCAGATTATATCCCAATTGTAAAGAAGCTTTGCTATGATCAGTGGAAGACACATTATAATGAGATCTCTTGCGAAAAAGGCATTTGGTACAAATCCCTTACTGCTGAGCCTCCACAAATTCCTTGGTTCAGTAATACAAGGATGACATATAAAGAACTGGTTGCTTGTTTTAGGCTTCGGTCAGGACATGTTCCATTGAACAATTTTGGCTATCTCATGAGTAAAACAGAAAGTCCCAATTGTGTTGTGTGTAATACGAAAGAGGACCTAATGCACCTTTTAATAGAATGTAAAATTAATGAGTCACTTAGAATAAAGCTATTAACAGATACCCAATGTACAAGACAAGATATTATGTTCCTGTTTCACTCTGTATTTAGTTCTAAATTCGCTAGCAATAATAGTAAACACATAATTTGGTTTTATATACATTCTCTAGAATTAAGGAAACAACTGATGTCTGTCTAAATGTATAATTTGTAATTATGTAACAATAAGCTGACTTAACCTTATATAGGTGTATGGCTTTATAAATAAAGAATTTAAAAAAAAAAAAAAAAATCATACTAATAATGAGACATTATTATCGAACATAATGTTATTACATATATTACGAGTATTTAGTTGTAATGTGCATTGTTCTATATAAATCTATTTTATTGTGAATCCCTGAGATTTCGCGCACATGTTCTAAGCTCTCCAGATATAAGTTACTGGTAATGTTTTGTAGGACTTCAACTGCGGTCACGTTTGCATATTATGTTATGCAGTTTGTGTTAGCTAAGTTTGTTGAATGTTTGGAAAAATGTAAGCTATATCAAAAGTGACAAAAAGTATTTGCTTTTCACCTAATATTATTGCAGAAAATATTGCAGATCTATTATAACTAAATTTACTATAGGATTAATTAATATTTTAATGAGTATTGTACAAAACGGCGACTTTACTTTCACGTTTTTAAGTCTATCTATACGATTATCGAGTACAAGATTCGTCTCTAGATTATAGATCTTATAATACTATATGATCAATTCTTGGACGTAGGTACCTATATATAAAATGTTGTATATAGAAACGACTATACAATTTGCATAAAATTTTACATTTAGATATAGTTTTGCATTATAATTTCATTTATAGTTTACTGCGTGGGTATTTTTACTGAGAGTTAAAAGAGTAATATAATAAATACAGAATGTTTGAGGTCTTATTCAAAAACTACTCCGTCTAATGACTGACTTGTTTCTTGTTATTAAATATGCAATATGTATGCAATTGAACTGAGTAGACAAGTACTTTAATGCCCCAGGCGTATTCCGGCGATGTAATAGAGCTACCACAGCGGTATGCACACTGTACTGGTAATGCAAGCTCTTGTGAAGGCTTACGTACTTAAAATAAGGCACAGAGAATATAAAATTTTATTTCGCAAAAGGATCTAACTAGATGAAATTATAGGTACAAGTGCTAATATCTGTGTTTACACTGTCGTTAGTTGACTTAGTTCGCACTTAGGCTCGAGGCTAAAATGTCTATAGCATTATCCCATTCCTCGAAGAACGTGTTATTAAGCTACGCTTAACATTTAATATCTCGTTACCATTCGAACTATAAAGGCTGTTGTGTTAAATTAAAAAGTAATTAGAATTCGTTTTAGTGCTTGCTATGTTAATGGAGAAACTTTGCGTATTTCGATTAAAGCTATATTAAAACAAAAATAAATTGGAAAGACAAAAAGTTTAGTTACCTATTCTTTTGCCCTGTGTTTGTAATACTTTCTTACTAGTTAGTTGACGAGTTTTAGTGTTATCAATAAAAAACTTAATATTTTTATACATACTAATTTTGATTGAATTTTGTCCACTAGGCAAATACTATATATAATAATGAGTTATCAATGAAATATTAAACTATATCATAATGTATTTAAAAAAATACTATAAATATTATAAAATATGTTGTGATGTTATCCCGCCAAAGAAATAATATCTTTTTAATTTTGCACTCTACATTTGAATGATTAGCATTTGCAATTATTGTTCTCAAGAATTTTTGGACTAACTTAAGTAAAACAACAAAAATCTAAGCTTCATTGCATTTGCTTTGCATCAATAAAAGTTGGAAAAATCAAGTCAAAATATTTACGTTTCGATTTAGTACCACTAAAACCTTGCCAGCTTTGCTATAACACTTGCAAATACAGCACTCAGACGCACTTACTGTCTATATGAAATATTTTACGACCCCTATTATTATCGGAAAATAGCATATAGCATGTATTCCAACGGTATAAGATTCAATTTTCTTTTCATTAGGTGTAAAGATAAATTTGTAGTTTCAAAAGCGATGAGTGGCATGTTGAAAACCCATCTCAATGAATTGTGGGGAGGGTGTTTGTTTTTAATACTTTTTAATCCTAGAATACGTATACAGAGCATTTGCCTGCGGCGAGTCGTTCAGTTTTTTAAGTATTTTAATTGGTACAAGTAAATGTAGGGAAAATATAATAACACAATTGCCTTTGTTTATGGTTTATTAAGTCAGATGTTATTATTTTATACAGTTGTTTATTACGCAGAAATTATTAAGGCATACTTACTTATGACAAAACCTCGTTTCCCTCTGTTCATCTCTAAGTGCCCATATATTTATTCAATTAATCAATATGGCTTTTGGCTATTACCACAGTTATTACTTAAATAGCAAATGTATTTGATCCAGGTATTAATCTTTCTGTGTACTTTATTTTATCTAAATCTCATTAGCCGTTTAATGAGAAAGGTTACCAAACATTACATAACATCAGCAAGAAATACTGAATGTTTTTTTAATTGATTGAGGTTTAATTGTCCGCTGGAAACTCCAAAAATAAAAATTAAAGAAAAAATAAAGGTGCTATAAATATCTAAGACTGAAGTGCAAACACTCGTGTTCATCACACAAATGAATGCCTCTAAAGGAACTCGAACCCGCGACAGCTTGCACAGTACGTCAAACGTGTGGTCATTTATTTAAGACTCATCATATAACTAAAGCTATGTTATTTTTTATTGTACTATGTTATTTTTTATTGTACACATGCCCTCCTCTATGTTATTTTTTATTGTACACAAGCCCACTTTACTCCTAAGACGAACAATGCCTAGAGCTCTCGGATATCCACGTCTTAAAAAATTAGGGTAAACATAAAAGTAAAAAATTCTCAACAATATGATTTTTTATAGCTTTACAGTATATGTAAAGTCTTCTTTTTATTTTTAACGTTTAATATTTATGTAATAAAGTTTTAACTGATTCGAATTTGTACATTCAAAGTTTTTTTGGAATATGAAATTTAATGTAGTTAGTTAAATGTAATTTAAAGTAGTAGTAGGTAGTTCCGTGGTAAGCTACGAGGCTTGTGTTACGGATACCAGATAGTGCATTATATACTATTATACAGTTATATACACATAGGTATATAACTTTCAAATACTTACATATAGTCGACATAGTCTGGAATAGCATAAGTTATCTACGATTTATTTCGGTAAAAGTACGGTTCTCATGGGATATCTGTTCTAACCGTCGAAATTTACCTAGATAAGTGCTGAATAGCAAGTACATATACATAAGTTGTCTTCTGATTTCAGTAGTTAATTGCGCTATATATTTTATTCAAACGCTTTTTATTAGAAGAGTTATTTAATTAGGTATTTTTATCTTATAGAAAAATGATGTAACACGAAATAAACTGTTTCGTAGAATCCCACGTTATTTTTCCTTTTAACATTTAACAAAGACCGATGACAATACAATAATTTATTAAAAGAAAAAAATAAATGAAAAATTGAAAACAGGTTCAATTAAAAATGGTATAATACACATTATAGTTAAAAAAATTAAAAAATATATTTAAAAAAAACGCTTTAACTATGAATCAAACTAAAAAGTTAAATTTTTTTTTACTATAAAAAAAAATATTATTTTATAAATGAAACTATCGGTCACGGTCTCCCGTCACCATGATTGCTGTAAAGCATTCGAAACGTCGGGAACCAAAAATCATAATAAATCCGCGACAAAATCCGAAAAGATAGTTTCATTTATAATGTCAAACATTCGCGTAAACCTAAGAAAATATTATTTTGACCAAAATTATTTGATATCAGTTGTTATTAATATTTCATTGGTACGATTTCCAAAAGTAGACTTATTATAAAAATACTTTGCAAAACATCCCACGCTTTATATAAATATTGGAGATAACTAAAATCATAATTTTGAAAGTAGAAAGTGTAAAGATAATGTTAGATCAGTGTTTCTTAACTCCAATGAATAAGGCAATATTTATATTGAAGTATAACCTTCAAAGATGAGTCTACCGATTATTCAAGAGCTTTTCGCCTACGCTTAACGAATATTTTAACTCAATCTATTTTTTTACTACTTCATTAATTCGTTTGCTTCTGTAAAATACATTGAAATTTTCAGTTTTAAACATTTTTGATTAGATATTTTAAGAATTTTCTTACATAACCATAGCTGCGAGGGCTTTTGACCTATTCTTGATCAATGCCTGGCTTATTACTGTATTATGGCAAAGACATTTCATCGGTATTTTCTTAAATACTTATTTGAAAAATGTTTTGATATATTATAGGTACATTAATAAGTTATCTATGTTACAATTATTCTAACAAAACCACAGCAGTATAGAAGTTTATAACACCGGTCGCTTCTTCAACGGCAAACTAGTTAGGTTAGGTCTAAAAAACATCACACGACAGAAAATGTATTAATTTTTTTCTAAGTATTAAATATTTAATAAAAAAAACTTAGTAAAATATTTGTTAAACAGGTTCGGTTAAGTAAATATTGAAATACATTGCGTTATCTCAAAAAATATGAATGAAGTAACTTAATTAACGCTTAATCCTAAAATATCTCGAATTCTTGCATTATTTAAATTACATTATTTTAAATACTATTGTAAATAATTCAAACTACCAACTTATTATTGTTAGGTATTCGACCATCCGCATTGTTCACAAACAAAAGACTTCATTTTATATCAACTTCGTCTTATTTTCCTAAAATACAGAAAATATTTTTCATCTCTCATTTCCAGAGACAAGACGGTATGACATCGAAAGTGGTCAGAGTAAATAAATCATAAATTTTTATAACGTCCCAGTACTACAAACAGTGCTCTAAAGCCTTCAGAAACGTTGAATATCACATGTAGGCCAATGGAGCTAGGGTTATGACATTTTCTAGATGTATAGCCACAAAAACTGCTCCAATTTCCTTTTACACAGCCTTTTTCATATCATGCCAGCGGAAACTCTATATCTTATACGAGGAGCCTCGAAAAGAATATTTTCGCACAGTCATAAAGGTTTTAATTAGTGAATATATTTACGTTGAGCAATTTTATGTCGTTGTTATCATTAAGAGGGGACTAGAGGGCGTGAAGCTTCTTATTTCGTTTTAATGTTGGAATATTTGATGTGCCTGTTTACTAAGTTTTTTATCCTTGTGTATTTGCCAAATGTGGGAAGCTCATCTCAGTCTAGATCGGTCGGTTGTACCGCGCGCACGTGATACAATAATAAACGTCAAATGTCAAATAGTGACAGTGACGTATAGTGACGTAATATCCGCCGTATTATGTCCGATGTCAACAAACACACGTGGTTATTGTTTACATCGGATTAGTGATGTAACTACTTACATTTCCTTACTTTTTTATTTTATGCTTAGTATTTATTATTTGGTTTTATTGAAGTGTTTAGAATTTTTCAAACTGAGCGCGTACAATTTTTTTTTTATTTTCTAAAATTAAGCAAGAATATAAAAATTATTACATGACGATTAGTTTTATAATATTTTCACATAAATATAGTTTTATTGAACAAATGTAATTATATAACTAATTAATTCTATACACACACAAAATTAAAAATGAACACAAAATTAATATTTATTGAATAAACTTGATTTATATTTAATCTTTCATATAAAAAAATCTTAAAAGATGTAATCTATTTTATGAAATATTATAATCACTTTTTCATTAGTAACTACTATCTGCTATAAAAGAAAATTAAAATCGTACCATAGTAGAACTTATATTGAAAAATCGTAGCTTCACCATACAGCTGACACACTCAAATGGCAAAAAATCTATTATCTTCGGAAAAGTAATTTATCATGCAACGCCAGTTATCGCAATTTTTTGCGCATGTCACGTCACGTGACGGCTTCGGTTTGACAGTTGTGAGTTGAGAGATGCGCCTGCCAACCGCAGTGAATGATACGCTTATGCACTTATAAAAAATCTAACTTACGTAGATAAGAAACGAAATTATTTGATTATAATCTAAGCCTAAGATCTAAAAAAAAATAAATTTAATTCAAAAATATCCATCATTTCTTTTAAAGACAAGTCAAACATTTTTTTGGAGTTTTTGACTGTATGTGTGATGCCGCATCGCTTGCAAGCTAATGGACAGTTTTGCAATCCAGGTTAACAATTAATTAATTAGTATTATATATTATGGTATATTATGATATACTCTATCTCGTAAGATAAAAAATGAGTGCCTATTACATGCATCGACATATCCAGCGCCAAACTCTATTTTATTTTATTTATATGAGGTTTTTTATGTGTCCTAAAAAATTTTTTTACTATAAATTCACCACATAGTTATATCCGAGATACCATAAAATTATATACAATACGTTACTATAGAAATACTTGTGTTATAAACAAAATATGATAAAACTGAAACAATATTAAACGCGTTGAATATAATGTGAGGTACGAGTAAGATGAGAATTACATACATAAAACAAAATTATGGTTATTATTTAGGGATGTAAGGGGAATTTGAATGTATATAAGATTTTCTTGTATGTATTTTTAATATTATTTTCTATATATTAAATATTATTTAAACGAAAATATATAATGAAAAGTGTGCAGATGTTTTTAATTAAACTTGAATAATTTGCTATTCAATTATTACATAGCTACAAGAGCTTTGCTTGTGTATGTCGTAAAGCATTTCTTTTATTATTTTGTTTGGTATAATAATTTCCACTACGGCCGCGTAGTGTCGCACTGGCGTAGTTTTGTTGGCAGACTACATTCCAGGACAAAATAATAAATTAAAATCTACTTATTCTTGTATCCACGTAAAGAATATTTATCGGTCATATATTAAAATAAGAGTTTAATTACTGAATTCAAAAGTACAATTTTTTAATGACTTATTTAGGACTTGCGTGCTAGCAGGTAGATTATTTCATATTTATTTATGTAAAAGTGCAGTTTTTGTAGATTAAATGTTACTGAAGAAGTATATTCTGTTATAAAATACGTAAGTAGCTTGCTAGTTTCGAGAAAATTGAAAAAAATAATTTAAAAAATTGCGTAACAAACAAGGAAAGTAGGTAAGGATTTTTAATTAAAAAATTTGTTATACAAAGTAGTTACACTAATTACTTTTTGTTCCATATCTTGCTCTTTTTTGCGTTTTATATGCAGAAAACTCTAAAATTATATTTACTGAAATTTGTAGTAGTCTTTCTTTTATACGCAATAGATAAATCCGTATCATGTATGTATTTTACTAATTTATTTGTATAATTAAATTAACTTTAACTAAAAGAAATTTAATATTAATTTTACTTTAAGTGCAATAAAAACTTTTTTTTTCTATCTTCTTTACCAATATCCTTAACTAGAATTATTATATTAAAAAATGAAGAAGAAATGTTTCATTAAAAAATTGCAACGAAAAAGGTTAATTGCTACTTCGGGATTTTTTGCTTTAGCTTCGTTTCAATCGATCTTAGCTCAAAATCTACATACAAGGATTGTTTGGTTTACACCTTTATCTGTCTACATAAAATTTAAGACTAATTTAAATGAAATTAAAAAAATAAATAATGAATAAAAAACAACTTGTACAAACATACATAACAATAACATACATAATATATTACTTATAAATATCAATATTTTCCTCCAAAAAGAATCAAACCTATAGTCGAAATCTGTTCCAATTAAATATAAATTCTATCATACTAACTCCTCCTTGACAATGAATTATGTCTTGGTGACTATATTGAAAAAACGCTTACAACACTTACTTTAATTAAGGCAGGGTATTTAATCGTAATAAATTGAGAGAAAAAAGGTTTATCCGTAGCTGGCTTACTGCGGCGCTTGAGATAACGAGGTCGGGTCCGCAGACTGGGCGACGCCATTATATCGACTGTGGAACAGCTACTACGAGTAATCGATACGAACTCGATGAAACTTCCAAACTCGTAAATTTAGACGTTGAACATTCCATTTCACTACTTATTACTTTTGTAACTATCGGTGCGCATTTTTATTGCTCCGTCAACAAATTCTTCAAAAGGAATTCGCTTCTGTCGGAATTTTAGAGCTGTAATTTTCTAAGTTGCACGCTTTTTCGGTGCTAGATTTTTAGTTTTCTTATTTACTAAAGTGATAGCTAAAAATTGCATTAAAAGAAACGGATGTTATTCTTATTTTGATTTTTAACACGCTACGTTTATTATAAGGAAATCTTCATTAGCGTTAGGAAATTGATTACACATACATATTTATTTTGTAAGATAAACAATGACAAATATTTTTATTTTTACCCAAGTTGATTTGATTTGATTTGATATATTACTACTCATCTCTTGTAAACCAATTACGAAGAATACTTCAGTTATAATAAAACACAGTTCCAATAAAAACATTAAATATTTTTCAAGTCAAAACGTTCATGTCGACCGATGCTCAATTAAACAATGACCGATTCACACAAAGTTGAAAACAATCGTTTCAAACTCAAAGCCGTCCCTTTTTAACGCTTCAGTTAAACTGTTTAATGTCAAATTACTCCTTAGGAATAATAAAAGTCAAATCAGTTCTTCGAGGTTCTGTAGGCCTTAAGATAACGAGGTCAACTTCTCAGACTAGACGTCGCCAGAGATATCGACTTCGTAACAGCTGATGTTACCAGATTTTAGTAGCTAGTAAGCGAGCGGAGTGTTGTGCCGAAAATTCCGCTTTCCGTGCAAATAAATTAGTTTTAAAAATATGAAAATTATAATAAATAAAATTATGTAATAAGTGATTGTGGTGAATGTGCTAGGTGTATTTAGGAAAATTTTTATATAGGCAGACTCAAAAAAATACTCCTATATCATCCATTTATTAAATTGGCTCTTATGTGAAACAAAATTTGTGAAAGAAATTGAAAAAACGGTGATTAAATGCAATAGTACAAAGATGATAGGCGCGAAAATCTCGTGATCTACTCTGTACAGGCTAGGTACAACAAAAGCATTTGAGTTTCTAGTCGCTTTTGAAACTTGTAATTTGAAACGACTGTAGTACCTATTAGTAATTGCCCTCTTCACATTGAAGGGTCCCAGCAGTGGGACTTTAAAAAGGGCTTAATACAAGTAATTGTTTTAAGTTTTCATAATCCCACAGTGAAGGAAGAAATAGACAGGTCACTTGTGGCCTATTAACAGAGGCTCGAGTGCCATAAAATTATTTAGCATTTCAGCTTACGGATGCTAGTGACTGCATATTCCGCCTGAAAAGGGCTAGATTGGCCAACATATAGTATAAATTATCAAATATACTTATAATATTAAAGCGTTGTCACATCATTGAATGTGCAAGCCTAAATTGAGAATAGGAACCACAGATCTGCTTATAGTCCAAGGACTGATCGCAGATAGCGAAAAGGAGAAAAAAAAAGTTTTCATAATATTTATCATACGTTTCACAAAATATGATATTTTTCTCATCAATATTATGTTAATCACGATTTTGGTCAAATTCTTACTAGCTAACCCGGCCCGCTGCGCTGGGCGTAAGTTACAATAAATTAAACGGTTCTTATAATTTTCTAGTAAAATAAAAATAGCCTACCTGCTCGAATAAAGGAATAATCCTTATAACATTAACTATCTGTGAGTGGAAGGCCCGTCAAAATCGTTACAGCCGTTTCAGAGATTAGCCGGAACAAACAGACAGACAAAAATTTCAGAAATAGTTTTTTAATAACAGACACTTCAATTTTATTTATATTATGTGCTGATGATAAATTTTCATTTACCTAGCATTTTCTATACTTTACAATTTGATATTTCGCCAAATCTCTTCTATAGTAGATACTTAAGATTACCTCAATGTAGCAGGTAGTCTCTTAACACTTAGTAAAGTGTAGCAATGGAGCGTTGCCAAAATCACCATCTAGGGCTACAAGACCATTACTAGGTTTGCAGATTATTTAATTAGTATCTTACAAACAAAATATAACGATTTTAATAATAATTAAGTACCTAAGTATCAAAATAGTCAAACGTGGTCTAATTATGTAATTTGAACTATCATCCTTTGACATTTACAAGAAAAAGCCTTTGAAATCGAGACAGCAACATTTTGTTAAGATTTATTCATAGAAAGTCAAATGATATATAATTAAAACATTCTACTATTCGATCTTTACAAACAGCCCTAACTACGTTGAACATTTAAAAGTTGTAGATACTTGACATGTTTTCAAAGACTTCATAACTATCTACGTCAGACAGATTCTGCCTTCTGAATTGTTAAAAATATCGTAATTGGTACTAATTATATTTATATTATGTTAATATTATTCTTTTTATAACATTTTTATTTACTTCGTCTTAGTTAAAAAGGTTGAATGTTATGTTAATAACAAGGCGATCTATTACATAGAAATTGAAGGTTGCACATGATAATTTCTTAGATTTACGCGACTATTCGACATAATAAAACGGTCTCTCCATGACAATAATTGCTGTAAAGCATTCAAAACGTTAGGAACTCACAATAAAACTAAATCCACGACAAAATCCGAAGAGATAGTTACATTTATAGGTATATATTGCAGGTATTCAAGGTAGATATTCAAAACTATTTTTTTTCTAGCCATAAATGTATATGTTTTATATAATATGTTATAGTAAATCTACAGTCTACATAAGGCACAATGTTATACTATAATTCATTTAAAATAATAATATATTTTTATATTTTCAGATTATTGATATAGAATAGAAATAGAATAGAAATAGAATAGATATAGATATATAAATAAAAGAACATCATCATCATCAGTTAAATTAAAAAGTATCTTTAAGCTCACTTTAAAATATTAACCAGACAAACATTTGCTGATTTATCATGGTGAAAAAAAATGATAATAGACAATGCAATTAATTTAGGTAGGTACTTAGTATATTTCATTAAATGGCTAGTAGCAGGGCTCTAGTCATACATCTTGTTTTTTTTAATAATATACGATATGTCCTTACTGATAAACTGTTATTTTTTATTAGCCATTTACGTTTGTGAGGAGAGGATGTCTGTTTATTTGTGCAAATCCATGCTGCCATTTTTCTCCAAAACTACTGGTCCGTTTTTGATGCAGTATTCAGTTGTAGGTTCGAGTTAGATTGGTGCATGTTCTTAGATAGGTGTTATAGTGACAACTCACCAGGGGGGCGCTGTAGTAGCTGTAAACATTATTTGTGCAAATCAATGTTACAATTTTTCTCGAAAACTACTAGTTCGATTTAGATGCAGTTTTCAGCGATGGGTTTGGGTTTGATTGGTGCATGTTCTTAGATTGGTGTTAATATTTGTTTGTGCCAAACCAATACTACTAGTCCAGTTTTGATGCAGAATGTGGTTAATTAGTGAGGGTTCTTAAATAAATGTTACGGTAGAGGGCGCTGCAGTAATATATTTTATATTAGCTACTACAAATTAAAGGTATTTGTATCCAAAAACTTCAAGTCCGATTTTGATGCAGTTTTCATCAGAGATGGGTTCGAGTTTAATTGTTGTATGTTCGTAGATAGTTATATAGATAGACACCAGGGAGCGCTGCAGTAAACATTTATTTGTAATAAACCAAAACGACTAGTCGAATTTTGATGCGGTTTTCAGTAATGGTTTTGTAGCTGATTAGTGAGGGTTTTTAAATAAGTGTTACAATAGTAGCTCACTAGAGGTATCTTACATAGGGTCATTCGGGCGAACACCCGGGGCGGTGCTTTACGTACATATTATAATATCTTCGCTCTCTGAAAAGTTTGAAATAAAAGGCAAAATTATGTCCAAAGCGTTATAAATTTTTAAACTTAGTCACTATCGTACGGTACATTCAAAGCCAATAATTTAATTATACAAGGGAATTATTTAAATGAATTTAAACAAATTTAATTTAACCGTTTACAACAAATTAACCATTTAGCTCACCTATAAAGTCAGTTAGGGGAAACCACAAACGTAATTACGTTCGCGACAACCAATTTCGGCAATATAGGGCTAGGGACCTACATAATAGTCTTATCTGTAGGAACTTTATAATTTGGAAACATAGTTTCTGTGCTTAGTTCACCCCTGTCATAACAAACCTCGTCAGGCTCTAACATAATATTATGTGCACACAACATTAATATAGCAGGTCGCAGCTATATTAAAATAATTCTATGCTTTATCAACAGTTAGGGAACTTAAGATTCTACTACACACAGAGCAGGGGGCGTACCATGAACTATTTGAAAACATTCTTATTTCAAGACTGTTTTGTTTCAAGTTTACAATAATCTTACTTTCCTTGCTATAAGGACGTCAAGGTACGAGAAGGTACGAAAAGTCAAAGTAAGATTATAGTATTCATGCTATAAGAATTCATAGTACGCCCCCTGGTGTTATTTGTCAATTCTGCTACTACTAGTACTGCGAGTCAGATTCCCAGACAAAACGCTTTTAATCGTTGTATGGTTTTAAAGAAAACAAAGGACTAATAATTATTTTAATTTATGTCTGTTCTATGTGTACTTTCAGAAATAAGTTGAAAAGTTTATGAACTTAATCTATATAAATAAAATGATAGAGGTCTGCAGTTGTGCGCGCATCACGGAAAAACTACTGGATAGATTTCAATGAAACTTTCTAAGTTTTATTTCTTAGACACTTGGCCCTTATCAAAAAAAATGATTACGATATCTTCATTTAATAAAAAGTTATTAAAGTTTCAAGAAACAACGATTTGTATATGCACTGCGTGTTCAGTGATATGTATGTTGCCTTCTCGCGGAGTAGTGGGGCATGCCGGCGTAGCGCGCATGCGGAAAACTTTGTTAATATTTCAAGCAACGCGGACGAAGTCGCGGGTATCAGCTAGTGAATTATAAAATAACAAAATGTATTTCACATAATAAGTCGCAAATGTAGTATGTATATACACTTACTTATAAGATAATACTTTAATTATGAAGAAAAGCAGTCGCACGAGTGACCTATGCACGACAGTTACGGATCTCTAATAATTGCAAATAATTATAATAACTTTCCACAAAGCAATCCTTTTGTTCAGTAAAACATCTTAATAAAGAAAATCTTAATTAACTTTACACGAAACATAATATTTACCTACTCAGTTTAATATCAACATTCTTAGGGTTTGGTATAACTCCTGCGTATTTATTAAGGCAATTGTGCTTTATGTAACTTTTTCTGACACTTTTTTATGAGGCGCCTTATGGCGCGGTACAATAAAAAATGCAAATGCAAAACAATTAAATACATACAGTGAGTAAATATAAATTAAAAAAAATATTGTATAACAAAAACACCGGCAAAAGTTGACAAGCGATTCTTATTCATTTTTAAAGAAATGTCACTCCTAATTTTTCTCGGAATTTGAAATATCATTTTCAGTATGATAAGTAAAAAACCTTCACCTTTATCACTAGTTGTCGTTGCTATAGAAATTTCCTGTCAGCAAGCGACTTTGTCAAGTCCCGCATTGTGCAAAGCTTTGTGCGGAAAACGTTCGACGGTTCAGACTTCAGTTCTTGAATAGAGTTAAAACTAAATATACAGTTTATCGTTTTGCATTCATAGTATTTTTATAAGAAATTTGGATATTTAATAATTAAAAATGAATATGTTTATCTATATGACCTAAATAACTTCAATTCTTACAATAACTTTTTCGAAACATCTAAATTCATTAGCATGGAGTACCTACTAAATGTAATACAAAATACTAAGCATTCTAAAAATATTTATATTTTGCTGATTTCAAAGCAATTGAACACGATTTTCATGCACCAGACATACGTTACAACGCGTCGCCCTGCAATCATGTTCTTATAACGAAAATGACAGTTGCAGATATATTTGAGTTACTTTAACAAGAATATTGGAACGAAAAATTCTTCGATAAAACCGAAATATATGTGTTATCTGAAAGTTTCTATCAAATACGAAAAACATTCACTTGGCTAGAAAAATATAAAATAACCACAAAAATGCATACTAGTTATGTAAAAATATAATAAGGACTGAAAATGATAATTATATAAACAACTATAGTAACTACGTGAAAAAAACGAAAACTATATAAAAATGGCAATGGTAGTGTCGAACAAGTCAAAACTCTACATGTGTTTATTAGTGCTTCTTGTGATTGTGGGTATTGGAGTAGCTGTTGTGTCAACTTTACAACTCTTGGAACCGAAGGAGCATGATCAAATAGCCACAGCTGAGAAGTTCAGTCAATGGAAACCAGCACCAAGAATTGTAGACAGTGTAAGTACGAGTAACTAAATAATATACGTCTAAGAGCCGAACCGTGGCGTTCTTCTCATATGTTACATTGTACTCGTAAGTATCATATAATATCTCATAACAATGCAATATTATTAAGGTTTAAATTGTTTTATATTATACACTATAAAGAAAAATCTAAAGGAATTTGTAGACATTTCTCCTGTGCGTATTTAACCCATTTTAACCTCCCACTTCTGGGAACATCCTTTAATATTAGAGGGATCAGGTCGTTGTTCATGCTGACCGAGTACTGTTAGGCGAAGATTGCTTGCTAGGATTCTCTCAGACATTGGTAACGGAATTCAGAGTTAGAAAACATAAAAAATACAACCCAAATTACCCTCCTCCTTTTTGAAGTTGGTTGAAAATAAAGCCAATCTGTTTAGAAAGATTTTTTTAGGCTTCAATTTCAATTTCATCTATTATTAACAAGAGACATTTATTACTATCTCAAATTTTATGACAAGTGGTTGATATATGATTTGATAGGTTATTCTCAAAATGTATACAAAAATTCATTGCAAAAGTGTTTGTTTAATTTTATTCATAACACATAAATTGACTTAGGCCGCATTCGATAACTTTAATCGAAAAATACCGATAAATTTTTCAGTTTATGTATAATCCACAAAAAACGGCATGCTATTAATTTTATTTACATGTCAAATCCATTGTGAAAGGCATTGAATATCTCGTATGAACCCTAATAAATCATGTGTGGAGTAAAATTAGTATTATTTTTGCAAATGGCCCTCATCATTTACTGGTTTTCTATTTTATCGCGGGTCGAAGACACTTTCATCATTCAGACATCATGGCACAAACGTGTCGATAAAAGCGTAGAACCCATCATTTATTCTGGAATAGCACTAGTTAAATATTTCCAAATAAAATATTATTTCAATCCCTTTTAAGCTACGCGCTGACAATTATGTAAAAATATTATAATCGATTCGATATAGACTTTTAGGAAGCTAATTTTAAAATACTAAAATAAACCTTAGTACCTATATTATATTAATGGGCATTATGGATTGATGGTCCAGTGTTAACGCGCTCGCTTGGGAAACCGACTGAAGTGAGTTCAAATCCGGGTCTCGCACCTTTGAGTACGAAAATTTTCATGTGCGAATAATTTCTAATATGTTTGTCGCACGATAAACAAATCGTCCTGAAGCAATCTGCATGTCTGAAAGTACCTAGCAAATTCCTGAAATACGTGTGCAGTCGGCAAACCATACTTGGCCTGCGTAGTGGACTACGACGTGATCCCTTTCGCAGCCTTCACCATCGGGTGGGGTGTCATTCGTATATAATAAAAAAAATCGATTTCGCGACTATAACCACTGACCATCAAGTGGATAGTTTTCTTATAAACCTCTTTCGAACCATAGTAAATACGTAGTTCCTGACCGCGATTTCGTTGATGTAATGTTTTTACGACTTTCTTTAGTAGATTTTTAAGATTTCTTTCTCTTCCATGTACTAATTGATAAAGTTGATAGTAGATATGGAAGATAGATACGTGAAATATTTTCATATAATATTATTATATTTTCTTCACATTTTCCATTATACCTATGACTGTTTTACATACATATTAAATCCTGACTTCTCCACTATGAAGAAGTAACTCAACTTCTCACACACTCACTCACAATTTTCACATTTATAAGTAATATTAGTGAGATGTGATGGCATCTAACCAAGATTCACGAAGGCACTTACCTAATCTGACACGTCTCTTGTCTCGAAGTTCGTTTGTATTAGTCTTGTCACGTTCACGATTACATCGCTAGATCTGGCGTGGATGAGTAATTAATGCTTAGATTTTGTTTGCTGACGTTTATAGTTTCGTAAATAGCTTCGTTGTGATTGCTTTCACTAAGCTTTGGTTGTTTAAAAGAAATCAGTGCATATAATTAGAACTGAAGTGTCTGTCTTTAATTTTAAATGAACAGCTTTTCACTAAATGTTTATGAAAATATATACAGTACTTACATAAAAATCCATATTTTTTATTTTTTGTCTATCTTTCTGTCCGTCTGTTTGTTCCAGCTAATCTCTGTAAGGGCTGGACCGATTTAGACGGGACTTTAACTCGCAGATAGCTAATGTTAAAAGAAGTAACTTACGCTACTTATATTTTATTAGAAAATTATAAAAACCGTTTTATTTATTTTAACTTACAGCGAAGCGGGTCGTGTTTGCTAGTCATATCTTTACCTTTCTCCTTTTAATGGCGAAGATATTAGTGTTCAAATTTTAAAAAGCAAATATTAATAGAAGCAGACAATGTGAATAAATAGATACTCGACTCCAATATATGATACCTATTAACTTTTATATATCCTGTGAAAAGTTAGCCTTTTAATATAGAGCAAAGCTAAGCGCTGAATGAAGTAAATGGAAACTGTAATAATTTTTTGTCACTGTTCAGTGTACGTTAATAAGTTAACCCTATTTTTAAAGATATGTATGTAATTATGTAAATTGTATAACGTAATATAACGTAAAGTAAAAAACAATATTTTCTAACATATTTTATTATAATTATATGAGAATTACCTACATATTTAATGAAATGGAAATAGTACCTACAGACTGAGCTTTCGGATTACTCTCTTTTTTCATAGTTTGTAGCATTGCTGTACAATTTAAATTAATATTTCACTAGACCTTTTTAATACTAAGATTTTTTAATTTTGTTAAAAATACTACTACTACTACTACTAAAAACCTTTTAAAAAAATGTATCTGGATGAGGTTCCGTCACTTGCTGTTTTCGAAACTATATACTTACAAGCATTATCCATTTTATATTATGAGACGTATTTCAATTCTATTATAATTAAATGAAGGCTTCGTGTAACAATGAATAGGTATTATATATTTTATTACAGTAGATGATAATATAAAATATAATTATTTCAACTAAACTTACTTTTCTTTGTAGTCAGGTATCCATAAGTTTGTTTTAAAACTTGCTTTTAAGACGCCAATCGAAACTCAAGTTACTAGCAAGTTTCGTATTTTGCAAGTATAATTAACGTTGACACAGTAGTACCAACTTTCCAGCTCAATGTTTCAACTTTAAACAAGTGAAGCGCTATTGCGAATGCACTTGATAATTAAATCCAAGACTTTCTGTTACTTCTGAAGTTAATATGAACATTGAACAACATTATGCTCACTTTGACAACCCTGTTTTGTTGGGCTTGTTTTAAGTTATTACTATTAAAATATAATGCTCATTGAATTAAATTATTCCCCTATATGCTAATATTTCGTGTTAAGAAAAAAAGTATTTACTGCTTTTAAAATTAACTTGTGATTGGATAAATTATTATGTATCTTAATCGAATTAAAGCATACAACAAAAAAAAGACAGGAATAAGTACACTGTAGATTCAAAATGGTTCGTAAAACTTTCATACCCATTAAAATATAATCATTGTGTAAAAGGGAACGTTAAAAAACATATTCTCATATAATATCAAGTAGAAATATTAAGTTTCTATATATACATACATATTATGTACATAACGTATATGTACTTACTTGTAAGCACATAACATAATATATAATACTTTATATAACTCTCTTAATAATCTTATATACCCATATATTGCTACAAGAAAATAAATTAACAAATAACTATCACATTGTTTGTAACCCTCGACATGTAATTCGAACAGTCTGACACAAACTAATTATACTCTCGAACGTTAGTACCGTAGTCAATATTCTCAAGTAGTATTTAGTACGAAGAGAATCTCCGTCTCCTGAATTCTACTAAACCGTGTCAAAGAGACCTAATAGAGCTCGATATGAGTTCAACTATAATGAGTTTTGACTGAGATTTCTGGGAGCTAATATATATTTATGTAAGTTCATGTGAGACTTTATACTATTCTCTTAGTTATTACAAGTGTAAGTATGTAAGAATACCTAACCTTTTAATATAATTTATTATTAAAACTTCCGTTTGCCCGCGACTTCGCCTGCCTTTCTAATTTACTTCTATGGAGTAGGTATTGTCTTTGAAATGCATAAAGAATGTTTCCTGAGATTAGTGCTTTCAATAAAAATTGTAATTGTAGTTAAGCTAGGCTATAGGCTTCATAGAATATATTTTTTGTTTAAAGGAATAATTAGAATTAATAACGTAATTCAAATATAAATATTGCTGGGTCATGTCAAGTTTTTATGATGTAAATGAAATCATACCGAAAATCCGCATAAACTTAATGTCCCCATCATTTACCATAAGAAAGACTCCTTTTTCTCTAATTTGGCCACTTCATAATAATAGGTACGTAAAGTTTACACTGTAATTAAATTGTACAGCAAACCCGGCCTGCTTAGCTGGGCGTATGTTAAAAAAATTAAACCGTTTTTATAATTTTCTATTAAATTAAAAGTAGCCTAAATGACTCCTTGTAACATAAGCTACCTGCAAGTAAATTCCCACCAAAATCTTACACCAGAAATTAGCCAAAACTAATAGACAGACAATGAAAATAGATAAAATAAAAAATAGAAGATTTTTGATCTAAGAACCGTATATACTGTTTTATGCATTTAGTGAAAAGCTGTTAATATAAAATTAACACTTCAGTTTTATTTATATGCACTGATAAGGAAATTTAAAAAAATTACTTACAATCTGCTTATAGAGTGTCTTAATATAAAATATTATAAACACAAAATAATGAGATAAGATACGGATCAAAATAAAAAAAGAATATTTGCAATGGAATGCTACCCATCCTCTCGTATGACAGCGGCACTAAAGCGAGTGAAGAGTATAACCAGTCTGTATGACCTGCCTTCTAAGATCATTTTTACGTATTTATAAGAGTACAGAGTGGCGAATTAGACTGGACAATACTTCCTTCGGTTTAGTACGGTTTAAATTTAGTGCACCATCGCACACGCGTTGATTGACACGGGCCCTTCTTCGATAAGTCAAATTTCGCAAATGCCGCCATAAAAAATAATTCGAAAAAAAATTCTACATTAACATTAAGATTCAGAATACTAGCTACACAAATTTTTGCTTTTTACAAAAGTTTTGCGACATCTAAGTATTTTATTGCGTTTTTTCGGATTTCGATCGATGAATTGTCAGATGGTTTTTATAAAATGTTTTGGTTTTCGAGTCGTGTGTTAACCTTACTCATTATTCAGGGTGCGTTTCAAGAACTCAAGCTCTATGGATCGCCGTCACAGGCCGAAGTACAATGTGTTAATACATTTGAGGTAAGTCGCTTATTATACTACTATACTATATATTCATATCAGAATAAATGAATAAAATATAAATAAATATATTCATTTACTGTAAAATTTAATTTTATTAAGCGAAAACATTTTTTTTTTGGAATTGAAAGTTAGAGATTGCAGCAGAACAAATAGACTAAACTAATAAAAAATAAAAAGTCAAGTTGCTTTTTTCATATAATTACCGATATAATTATATAAATATGCAATATGCATTTATTAAAAAGCTGTTATGTTACAAACAGACACATAAATTTTTTTATGTGTCTAGATTTATTAAATTGAAATTTAAAATTATGTGAACAATATTAGTAGAGGAGACCGTGGTAGATCGACCTTCACCGATCTGATAACCAGATGAGACATATTTTTTATCGAATATAATTTATAAACAAATATGCCTATAATTATTTGCCTATCTGAAAGTGCTCATGGCTATTTTTAGCTAGGCAACAGTACTTTAAGTATGATTTTTTTCAGGCAAGTCTATATGACTGATTTTGTAATAAAATGATCTAAAATTTGATATAACTTTCGATAAGTTAGCAGAACGATGGAGTCACCTATATTGACTTACCTGTTCACATCGGCTTGCCAGGTAGCTATACACAAAAATGAGTAGGCAAGCCTACTGAGGCATATTCTGTGTGTAAAAAATAACAGTGAAATAAAATTCATTTGGTTATCAAAAGTATGAAAGTGATGAAAAAAAAATCGATTAAAGTTAATTTAATTAAAAATAGCCATGAGCACTTTCAGATAGGCAAGTCATTATAGGCATATTTGTTTATAAATTATATTTGATAAAAAATATGTCTCAATTGGTTATCAGATCGGTGAAGGTCGATATTCCACCGGCTCTTAGACCATATTAGCTGTTTTATTTCACAATACCATTTTGACAGGAAGACAGAAGCAGTGAAGGCGACGAAATATATATAGACAATTCTTTGGTGACTAGTTTTTTTTTATTTTTTATGTTCTTTTTGTTTCACTAAAACTTGCTGTTATTCTTTAACCCACTTCAATAATTATTATTTAATAATATTTTTTAATAATCGTATGTTCATACACAATAATGTTCTACACAAACTGAAAAATCAGCATTCAAACAAAACTTAAATTATGTTTTCATACTAGTTAATTAAATAATTAAAAAATAAATTCCTTAAAAACACATCAAAAACATTAATTAACTTTAATTCTTAGACAGATTTTGTACTCGAAAATAATTTTAAGTAAGAACAACTTAAACTCTTATCAGTGAGTTACACGATTAGTTCAGATGGCAATGTTAAAGAATAACGGCTGTATAACTAACTGTGGTGTCTACTAACACAATGCATTGTGGATGTCTAAAATTAACCAAGCTTTGTTTAACCGTGGTGTGAAATTATGTTTTCATTTCCGTACCAACATTCACATAAATTCATTGATTTACATAACTTGGCACTAATGCTAGTGTTGAATAAGTACCTTTTGGGGTCAAATTAATGTTGTTTCCATCCTTAATATGTTCGTGTAATATAAATCAAATTTGTGCTATTTATTATGTGGAAAATAGTAATTTGACTGTGTTTTGTGTTATCAGAAATAAAAAACTATTAGTTCTAACTAAAAAATGCTGTATATACCTACTTTTTAAATACATAAGTATGACATTTAAAACTTAATAAGCTATTTATTACATTAAAAATTATTATCCACTTATATTGATATTATATTCAATTACCATTCGTACCATTTGAGCATAGAGTAATTTGCACTAATTTTTGATGAACATTATAAAGCTAAAGTAATAGGTTTACATTTTATATTATAATTGTAAGGTAGTGGTAACCCAGTGGTAACGCGCTCATTAGGGAATACGAGCGAAGCGGGTTCTCATCCAGGGTCTTACACCCCTGATATTTATACATGTGGAAATCCTTTTTAAGTATGATTATTACTTTAGTCTTGCGGTGAAGGAAAACAACTTGAGGAAACCTTCAAGTATAAAATAACCTTAAAAGTATTTTAAGACATGGAATCCGCTAACCCGCGGTTGGCCAGAGCTGTGGACTATAGCTGATCGCAGTCATATTTATTTATTTATTTAAATAGGATTACCAACAACGTATAAAAGTAATTTAAACGCAACATTCTTAGTTGTAACATAAAATAAAACAAAACAAAACAAAACATCCTAATTAATAATAATGAATTAAATTAAATAACTAATTGAAACAAAAAAAAACAGCAAATTAATCAAAGAAATATTGAACACACACACCTGACACACAGATGGGCAGAAGCAGTTGAGACCAAGGGGGAGGCGCTTGCAGCCAGTCTGGACATAGCGAAGGCCTTTGATCGGGTATGGCACAAAGCGCTTCTTTCGAAGCTACCTTCCTATGGGCTCCCCGAGAAATTATGCAACTGGATCACCAGCTTTTTGGCAAATCGGAGCATCAAGGTCGTTGTTGACGGTGCTTGCTCTGATCCTAAATACGTCAATACGTCTGGTGTTCCACAAGGCTGTGTACTGTCTCCTACT
Source organism: Boloria selene (assembly GCA_905231865.2). NCBI lineage: Eukaryota > Metazoa > Arthropoda > Insecta > Lepidoptera > Nymphalidae > Boloria > Boloria selene. The sequence goes on from HG993145.1 coordinate 4,723,057, forward strand.
CTGTTCCTTCTGCATATCAATGACATGTTGGAAATCAGCAACATTCATTGCTATGCAGACGACAGCACTGTGGACGCCCTGTACACTGGCTGCGCTAATATTTCTCGGGAATACGTCGACGAGTATCGGAACAAACTTGTGTCTGAAATAGAATCATCACTTACCAAAGTCTCGGATTGGGGTCGACTAAACTTAGTCCAATTCAATCCTAAAAAGACACAAGTTTGCGCGTTAACCGCTAAAAAGTCGCCATTTGTCGTCACTCCTCTATTTGAGGACACTCCCCTGTTTGCCACAGCCAGTATCGGAATACTTGGCGTCGACATTTCGAGCAACGTCCAGTTCCGTGGTCAATTGGAAAGTAAGGCCAAATTGGCCTCAAAGAAGCTTGGTGTGCTCAGTAAGGCGAGACAGTACTTCACGTCGGGTCAGCGTCTTAATCTCTATAAGGCGCAAATTCGGCCCCACATGGAGTACTGTTCTCATCTCTGGGCGGGAGCTCCCCAGTACCAGCTACTTCCATTTGACCGCATTCAACGTAGGGCGGCTCGAGTTGTCGACGATCAAGCTCTTTCCGATCGGCTTGATCCTTTAGCTCTGCGTAGAGATGTTGGATCACTCTGCATCTTCTACCGCATTTATCACGGGGAGTGTTCCGAGGAATTGTTTGGACTGATCCCGGCCGCAGAATTTCACCATCGGACATCGCGTCAAAACCGCAACTTCCATCCACACCACCTCGATGTCCAGCGTTCCACAACAGTGCGATTTTTAAGACATTTTCTGCCACGCACAACCACTCTGTGGAACCAGCTGTCGCCGGCGGTCTTTCCAAACCGTTACGACCTGGCAACCTTCAAGAAGAGAGCGTATTCCTTCCTGAAAGGCCGGCAACGCATTTGCAAGCCCTGCGGTGTTGCAGATGTCCATGGGCGGAGGTGATCACTTTCCATCAGGTGAGCCTCCTGCCCGTTTGCCCCCTTTGTCCTATAAAAAAAAATTGAAGGGACGGCCCTACCTAGCAGTGATACGTTAACGTTAAGGGCTGATTTTTCAACGAATAATTAATTATTGTTAATATTATAACGTTTTCTTTCCTCGCTTCCAAATATAGACTTAATGGCTTAAATAATAAAATTAATTGAAACCCATTTCAAATTGACTTGATTAAAAAGAATGCGACAAATAATTAGTAAATAGACAGTTAGAGTAAGATCAGTCGCAATAAGATCGGCTCGTCTTCAAAGATAAGCCATAAGTGAATGAACGCTTTACAGCATTGCTTTGTTTGAGTGAACTTAAAAGAATGTGAAGTGTGAAGAATGTGAACGTAAAAGAATACTTAGACTTTACAAGAAATAAAAGGTATTTTTGTATGTTAGTTTGCATTTTATAAATTCTTAGGTATATCATTTTATAAATAATTTATTAAATTCAATAACGTGTAAATAAAATCTCATACAAAAATTGATAAAACAACATAACATTTACATAAAATGAATAAAACAACGAAATTTACGAAGTAATATAAAAATGTTTTATAGCACGAATACTCGTAACTGCTGAATAATTTCGATAGCTCTTATATTTGGTTTAGTACGGAAAATGTAAATAGTGGGGTACGTATTGCAAACAAATTTCGCAGGACGTGGGACTGCATCAAGAGCTTAGTACTCACAGTTAGATAACATATGTACTGACATGGATTATGTATATGATAATACTGTACGTATCTTATAATGTACGTATAGAGTAGCTCTAAGCGCTTCGACTGATCTTGTTAATACTTCATTTCTTAAACAGACTTAGGTATAACATGAGACTTCGTTAATTATCATCAATAAATAAAATATTACGAGTATAATCAGGTATTCTATCTAAAGTCAAAATTTTAGAAAATAGTCAAAGAAACTGCCTAGGTGGTGTGGTGCAAATCCGGTGATCCTAGGTTCGAGTCCCGAGTCGAGCCAAGTTAATTTATTTGAGCGGTGTTTCACCCTTGTGCCTCGGAGAGCACGTAAAGCCATCGGTCCTGCGCCTTAACTCTCACTGGTCATGTCGAGTAGTCGTTCCACCGGAGTATTAGAGTGACAGGAATAGAGAGTACTACACTTGTATTTGCGCGCACACTTATGCACTGTAATATCGCCAACGTAGATAGCTATTCTCAATGACATTGGTCGCAGTAGCCGAAATTGTTCAGATAGACATTATTATTTTATACTAGTACTAGCAGTACCCGCGGCTTCGCCCGCGTTTTTTTTAATCGCTACTAATCTTTATTCGATCACTCGCAATCGGATGATCTTTAGATTGCCTGAAAATTCTCGAAAATTTCTCCAGCTATTTCAGAACCCATCGTTAATATACTCCTGAGCGGCGCGACTACCTCTCCCGCTCTTGGTTCCCCGTCCCTCTCCACATTTCCCGCTGTGCTGCGCATTATTTTATTATTATTATTATTAAATTCGTAATATCCTTTGAATGAAGTATCCGATTTGTAGTATCGTAAAAGTTATCTACTAATTCAGTGCAAAATTTGAAACTTGTAGCACAAAAAATGAGATATCTCGAAAAACTTATGAAGCCTTTACACCATCTTAATCCAGCCCTATAGAAAAAAAACGTTTTTAGCGTACTTGTACCAACAATTAACCACCTTCGTACCAAATATATAGATCGTAGCACAAAAGATGAAGACTTTCATACCTCCTCGATTAAGACCTCCTCGATGCGACCCGTCGCGTAACTTAACAGTAAAGTGTCACTATCACAAAATATCAACAAAAAAAGAGCACACTACTTGGAATGTCACTCACAAAGATAGAAGGATGCACTCATAGAATATCGTAACCATGATCGTAACACAATATCGTCAATCGTAATACTTTTTTCCGTGTTCTGATTTTTTTATTTATTTTTTTGGAGTTTACCTTTAAGCTAATCGACATATTAGTTGGTTGTCAAATCTAACGTCAAATATTATGGTTGTGTTCAGAAACTTAATTTGTGACAAAACTTAAGATTTGTCAAACTTAAAAAAATCTGATACAGTTACAACTGAAGTTAGCTAAAATAAAGTTTCGCGAAGCCGACCAAATTAATTGGAAATCAGTACTACTAATAGTTTATTACATATTTTGTCGCGTTCGCGATTCACTTTTGTTTATTTTCGGAACGCGACATTAGATCCTCCAAAGCGCACGCGAAGACTATTTTCATAGATATGATTGAATTTGAACTTTATGCAGCGGTAATAAATTGCAAATTGACTCTTTGACGTTAGGAACACGCCTTAATTGGTTAGACAACAGTGAGTGATTATAATTTAATATAAACTTTATTGAATAGCAATAAAGTTCAAATTGACTCTAGAAAACGTTTGTATGGGAAATAGAAAAGGGCTGTTTTTAGGGCTTTCCCGGAAATTATTAGATTTTTTCTCGCCTTTTAAACCTTCCCTAGACCTCCACGAACATTTCAAGACTAAGATAAGATAAATCCGTTCAGCCGTTCTCGAGTTTTAGTGAGACTAACGAACAGCAATTCATTTTTATATATATAGATTATTCAAGTAATGTAGCCTAAGCCTTAGGATTGCTAGTTCCACGTTTGAATTTAATCTATTTCCTTACCATTTTGTATTTGTTCACTTCTAGCAATATCGTATCTTATCAATAATAAACCTTTTCATACTTTATGTTACTACACATCCTTTAGTTTTTTCAGTCCTTAAAAATGATAATATTTGGCACTATGTTATATAAAATTAGTAAAAAATCGTTATTTCAGTATATTACTGATAATTGAAATTGATCATCATTATATGTATATTATGTTTTACTTGTATACTTAATATGTTCCTGTAAACAGATGAGTCAAAAAGAAACTCACATCAGTTCCTGGACTATAAAGTCAAATCCAATATCTCGTATATGCGTACTTCATTAGGTAGATGGTTAAACACACAATTGAGACATGACATTCATATTCATACTTCATAACAGAATATTCAGCAAAATTACGTATTCTATAAAGGGAGGTTTGTTTCCGTTTCCTTAATCAAACGTCTTCATAATATTTCAATGTGAAGATGTAACAAAAGGACCAAATTCTATGTATTCTACGAGCAGTCTGAAAATAAAGCGTATTTACAACATGAACACTAACTTTTACAAATTTTTTGCTTATTAAATCACCAAATATTTTTTTATTTCTTTATACATTATACATAGTCAAATAACTATTTTATTTAATAGAATTTAATGAGATGTTTCAATGAATATATATTATAATTAATTATTAATTTATTAATTATTTATTTAACATTTATTTTAACAATTATAGTTAAGATTAAATATTGTCTCTGATATTATTCAAAGTAATAATTAAGATAAAAAAAATACAATGATACCTTATGTATGAGCTTTGTAATTTCATACGACTTTTTTATTATCTTGTATGCAAAGCGCTCATGTAGAGACACATCATTTCCATTTCAGCGCCAGTGATTGGATACACATTTATATAAAACAATTTATTTTATTTTAAAATATTACTTTATCGTTAACTGAAATATAAAAATGGAACAATACCTCTTAAATAATACTTATGTTCAGGAATAAATGATCACAATATTTATATTTCTAATAAAATTCGCTACAAAGCTTGACTAAGCTTTTAATATCCGAAAATAATACATTCGTATCTAACAAATACTCTTGGCTGTATTAAAGCTGGGATAATACTGCTTAATTCGAAACGTAAATGAACAATGATCATATATTTTGTAATGAATTGTTAAACTCAGGTGGACCAAGAAGAAGGTGATTCAGAAGGATCCGGCCGTTATGGCACCATACCGCCCTTTCCGCCGCCGCCGCCTGGATTAGATGGTAACGCATTAAATATTTATTTTATATGATAACAAAGCTGGTCATGTGTAAACTTAATGTAGATACGTTTGTATGTTAGATACACAATATTTCTAATAAAAAAAAATATTTTATTTTTTCTGAGGATTCAAGTCTTTTAATCCTTAGGTTAAGCGAACAAAATGAGGGTCAAAAGCTGAATAAAAAAACATATGCATACCTATTTAACTACTTTTTTCGATTATTTCTAATATTAAACATCTTCTAAACCAAGACACGTATGTTAAGCGTTTTTTTATTATTTTTAATATTAAAATAATTTCATCTAAATAAAACTTTATGTGTATGACTTTCTTATACATATATTTGGATAGATCAGAATAGCCTTATATAAAATAATATTTTGACGCATTAAATTTCACCCATTTACTTATAATATAATCTAGCAATCTAAAAATAATGATAATATATTTGCAGAAACGACATTTAATGTACAATTACACAGTACATTATGTAATATCAAAAACCTATTACAAGGGACGACCCTGCAAAGTTCGTGAGGCTACAGTGTTTGCCCGGATTAACGACTGTTTGTTTTACGCGATACGTAATTACGCCGTGACTTATGAACCCAACTACGCTATTAAGTACAACTTTCTGTACATCTTAGGGTTTAGAACTTCGTAGCTATTTGAAGGGCTCTAGCAATGTGCATTTACACACTTAGTTCCAAAGAGAATTTAACTAGTCTTGTGATAATCGAAATATTTGCTTCGCGTAAACGGAAGTCTACGCTTTCACGTACAACCAACTATGTACGTATTTATTATATGGTATTACATTTTTCTACTATAAAACTAAACTAAATATCGCAAAAATATAAATGGGTATGTTGATAATCATACTCGTTTAATTCTTCTATATCTTGCGCAGAGAAGCTTAAGCTTTTTTATAATTAAACTTAGTCTAATATATAGATAATTATATCTATTCTATTAAAAATAATGTTATTTTTTACAGGGTATCCATTACGACTTCGGGGTGAAAAGGGAGAAAGAGGACCAAGGGCAAGAAATCATTTAATATCTGAATTCGCATGCATATATATACTAATACACATTTATATTATATTAAATTATTCATATTGGTGTATAATTATTTATTTAAGGTTAAAAACAATGAACATTTTTATTTGTACGTATTTGTGAGCTGTTTAAAATGTGTACAGTATAGCCTTTTATACCGTTAATTAACGAGTTTGATAAATGAAAAAAATAAGTCTTCTGTTCAAAAAAACTCGAGGGTCGACAGTCTCTAAATAAATCGGGCCTGTATGCAAATTAATTCCAAAGCAAATAGACAGCTTATAAATGAAAAAGAGAAGTGTAGAGTCGCCAGTTAACAAACATGTGGGCTTGGAACGCAAAATTCGCAGTTTTCACACAAAGGGCACCCTCCATTATTCCGCCACACGATTTATTGTCGGTACCGCCGCCTACCATATGTATCTACGCTTGAGACGTAACAGTTAAAACACGTTAAAAAATTCAAAAATATCTTTTTCAGAAAATGACCTTGAGAAATATAAAAGTCTTGTATCTACCTACTTATAAATAATAATATTTTCTATAGTAGCATATTTTATTTCTAGTATATATAATTTAATTAATTTAATTTTAATTAAAAGCTTTTTAACATTATTTCTGGTATCAAAACAGGTTATAGCTTATTGCAAAGTACATTTTTTTATTTTTCCCTAATTTTTATTAATTTTTTATACTAACAATGTAATATAATGTTAAAATTGATGATGAGAATTATAAACACAATTTTCGTACCGGTATCATGATAGGCCACTTAACACTGTTTTGATCACCCATGTTTCATAACACTCGAGCTAAGCCGGCTCGAGCAAACACGTAACGTGATTGAATGTAACATTGCGGATAAAGTAAAATAGGCGGCTTCTTTAGTTAAAATCATACCTATTCAATACCCGCGGCTTTTCTTTACTTTTGATTTTTTAATATTTTTTAGTATTTTTGGTCCTTTAATTGATTAGAAATTTATGGCTTAAGGTTTTTAAATTATCTTAATTTTCATATCATTTTTTCTCTTTATCGGCATTTATTTCCCGTATTTTAAGTCTTACTTCCTATTATTGACTTCTACTTGATATTTTTAATCAACTTTTATTTTATGAGAACTTCGCCGTTAACTAATTTTTATATTTAGCTCTTTTCTGGAATAATATATTTCATCAGACGAATAAAAGCTTTATAGCTTTATCGATAAATATACTTAGATAATACTTATTATTACAATTTAAAATTTAAATAAAGAAATGTATTTTTATTAAAACAACTAATAAATGTATAATATAAAACAATTTAAGCCAAAGGTTTTGATTCATTCGTATGAGGAATACAACTTTAATTTGTATATTCTGTAGGGACCACCCGGCGAGTCCATACGTGGGCCTCCCGGTCCTCCCGGCCCTCCGGGACCGCCAGGACAACCAGGAACCAACGCTGTTACAGAAATGTCAGGATCTGGAGACGATGTAAGTTAGTTTTTATTAGTTGTTTTTAATGAAATTCCTATACTTACATTTCATGATATAACTAATATAACGTCTTTTACACAAATGAATTAATAATTAGATATATTTAATTTTTGATTAGACTAGAATTTGTTTAAGATTCCTGTGCTATAAACATCCTTACAGTCACTTCTAATATTATAAACTGGTATTTTAATTCCTTTATATCCTCACTGCTTTTATACTAGTACTAGTATGTATATTATATAACAATTTGTAACATTAGTTAGCCGACTCTCGATAACATATATTGTTATATATTTATATATATTCACTCCAATTTATAATATACATGATGTTAATTAATAAACGACAAACTACATCTTTGTAGGGCAACGTTGTGCCTCTAAGGCACAACACGCAAATTCCCCAGCAGTCTAGACCACACAGTTCTCCATTAACCTGCAGGCATTGCCCCCTAAGTAAATATTAGAGTGGTACAAGAAAGAACAAATGCTAACAAAAATATATAAACCCTATAAAAATATATTACTTACTGTATACCGAATGATATTATATTTTAAATTATTGTATCCTTTTGCTCCGTGTGTTATTTTAAAAGGCCAGTATCTAATAGAAACTCTGCTAAAATTAGTTTAGGTCTTGATATAAGTTGGAACAACAAGGCACGAGATTGAATCTTTTAGTATCAAGAAAATTAATCAACCCGAAGGTATTTTTTTCACAATATTATCAATCAATTTTCATGTGTTTTACTTGAAAATAGCGAAATATAATCGACCTATCTTAATTAAATAAGTATAAAATTATATTATAAAATGTAGCATAAAAATCATAGTACATAGTATATTCTTTATTGCACTTAATAGGTCAAACAGAAAAATACAAAAACAAAAAACTTAGTTGACAAAGGTGGACTTATGCCTATAAGAGATCTCTTCCAGTCAACCTGTGGATGTGGAAGAAGATGTCAGCGGGCAATATAGTGCATTATTATTATTGGTTCATAATATAATTTTCATATAGAAAATACTTAAATTCATATAATTAGTCGAAAATCAACAGATGATACGACAAATATGTAATATTTCAATCGCTTTCAGCTTACATCTAAGCTGTGGCTAAAACCTATATCTATGAACCGCATCACCCGCGTCGTACGTTCGTATCAACCGAACGTGAATAGCCCATTGAAATAACTTCTATACAAATCTTTCCTTGAGGCGAGTGGAGCGATACAATATTAGAAAGACGACTCTTACTTTTTAAAGGCATAATATTGAGGGGTTTCTGTGGTTCTTGACGTTTGTTGCTTTTCAATAGGAACAAGAATTCAAAATAAATATCGGATTTTTATAAAGATATTTGCTATAAAATACCTTTAAATTAAAATTTATTCAAAACCACTTAAAATGTAAATTAAAAAAATATATAATATTCATAAGTGTCGTATAACCACGGAATTGACAAATAACACATACAAATTACACGTATCGTGTAACATACAAATAAAAGAAAAATAGACAACCAAGTTGAGAATTATCTTTTTCAATTCGGTCTTAAAACTTATTCCTATACGTTAAGTGTTGGAATTCATGAAAATAAGATTTTTTCCAGCTGTAAAAAGTGATCTTTTTATATACTCATCAATAAAATTTCATCAAAATCTGTCAAATGGTTATCTCGTGATAGTTCGATAGACTTCATTTACTGCAGAAATAGCAAGCTTAACACAAATTAACTAGTTAAATACCATTCATTCCATTTTAGAATATGCTCCTAGATCTTTCGAAACGCTGTAGCAATTTTCTAAATGTTAGTTCGAACTACCGGGGAGCTGCGGTTCACTAAATTGGTGCGATCATAACTAAGTTTACTATGCACTTGGCGCCCGCCCAACGTTCGATAGCAATCGATTCATTTGCTTTTCGTTGTTTTTGGCATCATATCTGTGGGGTGAATTTTATAATATCTTTTGATGCTCGATTTATTTCTTTCAGTGATCGAAATAAATTATTCAAAGCAATAATAAAAACATTTAAACGCAGAAAATTCTTTCAACGTCAGCCTCATTTATACATAATATATTGAGTTTTCCTATTATCCTTTTCATCTACAACAATACTATTATTTAGTGGGTTTGTCATCTTTAAAAAATAAAGTGACATTTCAAATTACGTTTAGCCAAGAGCCCCCGTACAGCGAGCTTTCGATCGGCCAATAGTTTGGTTGCTTAATCAGTATGGAGATGTATGGAAGTGCACACATTTGAACGATTTATAATGGCCGACTAAAAAGTTTGATGTGCTATACGATTACCTTCAAACTTAACAGTCAGCCAACTATCAACTATATGAATACACCAGTGTGCGCATACCCGACCAAACTATAGGCCATACTTATATTGTAACATAACAAAATGAGTTTGCAGGTACTATTTTTTATAACTTTATGGAAAATATAAAACATGTAAAATTCAATAAATACGCTACTAGCTAATTTGATGACATTTTTTTTTTACATTTTAAATATTATTATTAATAGAATATTTATCTTTCTTGCAACCTCTAACTTGGATTAAAAACAGAGGACTAAAGTTATGGTATGTTTAATTATTTTATAACAGTTATTGTGTATAATTTTAGTTTGAAAAAAATAATCAATGCAAAAATTCCTTGCCAAACTTAATAATCATTACTATACTATTACTTCTTTTTAATTACCAATAATGAACGTACCTAAACCTATGCATTTTTAAAATATCACATTGTTAACATGAGTCTACGATATTTGTTCCCACAAAAATATAAAGTATAACCAAATTATTTATATACATTTTATTTTTAGCAAGTGTTTGGAGAGAACTACGTGTCTTTAGGCCAATGTGGGTGCAACTCGAGCGTTATATTATCACTGTTAGAGACTGCTCCAGAACTGCAAGGTCCTCCAGGGCCTCAGGGCTTAATTGGGGCAGATGGACGAACTGGTGCCCCGGGTATTGCTGTAAGTTATTATTTAAAATTGATTAAAACCTTGACTAAAAACCGTTCAATTCTTAATAAAATCCTAAATAATGCTTAAAAACTGTATACATACGTATTTCGTATACATAGTTAAGTTTCCAGTTTATCCTAACATGAATATTTGTCAAATATTTCAAAGGGGCAACCAGGGATGCAAGGAGATCGCGGGCCAATGGGTCCACGCGGTGAAAAGGGTGATAGAGGTGATGATGGACCTCGAGGACCTGAAGGTCAGCCTGGACCAAAAGGTGAACCAGGCGTGGATGGACGACCTGGTGTTTCTGGACCTCCAGGTCCACCTGGGCCCCCTGGATCTTCTGATTATAGTAATTTTGACGTAAGTATTATTTAAGTTCTAAATTGAAAACCTTGTTCAAGTTAATATTTACTTTCCTTTTACAGAAATGTTAAACTTCATAAAAATGTCTTCTATGAATATTTGCTTTAGTTGAAACATTTTATATTTTTCATGCTTCTTTATAGTCAAATTGGAAACCTAGACAAATATACAAGGTAAGTTTCTGTAATCTGCTTATAACTAGCTTAAGTAAATACTAAAACCGTAAACTAAAATAAATCAGTGATAAATTAAAATAAAAAACGTTAAATATATTATTCTACCATATTAACCATAAAAACAAATATAATGTTAAGTAGTTTGGAGCTCTCGAACCTACGTATATAATCGCACTTTACGATTTTTTTTATTTTCAATAAACTTCAAATGAATGAAATTCGAGGACTGAAGGCTCATATTTACTCTACATTCTAATATACAAAAAAGGTATATTAAGCAGTAATCTATGTACTTTATATTTTAAATATAGATATTTAAATCATGATGACAAGAACCCTAAAACGCATATTATTATTAATAATCGAGAAAAGGCAGACATAATGGAGTTAAGTAACTCTACCATCACCCCACAAGCGGTGAAGCGTTACCAAGTTGGTTTAGAATGAATATTCTGCGTAAAATATTTGAGATTTACCTTACAATTGAAATACACATTTATTAAATTAAATATTCATTTTATTACTGTTCATAAAGTAATTGGCTTCTTCATTAATAAATGTCTGGCTATAAAAAATATGTAATTTTTGCAAGAAAGAAAATTAATAAAATATCTATTTAATTTATATTACAATTGTTACTTAACTACTTATAATACTCAAAATAAAAGTAATTTGTTTACTAAGTTTCATCAAAATCTGCCCATCCATTTTAGTGTGAAGGAGTTCCAAAGATACAAGAAACATATACAAACTTTCGCACTTATAACAATTATAGTCCAATGTTAGTTTCATGTAAACTAAAACGAACTTTTCAGAAGGACTATTGTATCTTTTAGTCCCTACTCAGTAAACAAACCGCTTTAACAAACTTTAGAAAACGGCTTTTCATTCTAGATACACATCGAGGACGGGAGATAAGGAAATATATTTGAGCTGTCGCTACCGAAAGTTGTACCTATGTATCTAAGAATATTTTTTATTTTAACAGGCAAATGTTCAATGAAATAATATTTATAAAATGTATACGTAATAACTTGTCACAATACTTATTTATTGCCATAATTTAATTAATTATGTATCTGGGCGATTACTTAGGTTCTATTCATTGGCGAAAATGCAAATACTACTATGTATCAGACTAGTAGTGCATCGCGGACTAACATCGTGATATGGTCATTTTGTATATTATTTTAAGATTTATAGTTTACAAGAGTTGCTTATAAAGATAAGCTAATATCTCAAGAATTTTTTTGAAATATTGAACTGAAAATACATATTATGCAATTAAGTAAACATTTAGCGCAACGAAATTCGACTTGAATAAGCTCAAAGCTTTCTTAAAGCCGGAAAAATAATTAAATTAACCTTGCAGGAATCACTATTGGGTTCATATGGTGGAGCAATCGGAAGACCTGGAGCGCCAGGTCCTAAAGGAGACGCAGGTCAACCGGGCCCAATAGGTTTACAAGGAGAACGAGGCTTCCCAGGCCAAAAAGGAGAAAGGGGACAAATAGGACAAACTGGACTAAAAGGGGATCGAGTAAGTATTCAGCATCAATAATGATAAATTAAAAATAAAATAAAGTTTTCGAATCTAATCAACTGATCATAATATTTTTCAATCCTCTTCGTCGTATTCTCTTAAGTGGTATAGATACACTGTATAGCACTTAGTATATTATATTGTAGTCGTACACATAATGTATAATTAATTTATTATTTATGTACTTACATATTTAACAAAAATTACATGGCACATAAATTCCAATTCAAAATTTAAATTTTCATTAAATTTAATGGGATATAACATGATCTGATTCGGTGAAAATTTTAAAATTTATTAGTGTAGTATTAACATTCAATTACATAATTGATAGTTAAAATAGGCCTCAGCTATTAAATTAACACGTTAACATGACACTACTGAAAAATATACCATTTCTATAAGTCTCTCATAATAATATATTATTTATTTTTAATCATTTGCATGATCTATATCAGAGTCGTTTTCGTTTAAATAAGTCTTTTACTTATTAGGGATATCCCGGTTCTAAAGGTGATAGAGGATTAAAAGGTGATCGTGGAGGTCCAGGATTCGATGGCCGTCCCGGAATTCCGGGTTCTAATGGACGTATTGGCGACAAGGGCGAAAAAGGTATTAGAATCAAAGAAATATATTAAACAATAAATTCTAGTACTAAGTAGGTATATTTACTTATTTTAAAAACACATAAAAAAATAAAATTTATCGAATTTTAAAATCACATTAAGTACAATAATTATGTTTTGACTTAGGTGAACGAGGTATACCCGGTCCCCCTGGACCACCATCATTATCCACTGGAGTCATAGGTTTGGAGGAATCAGAATACCTAACCACAGGTTACTTATACTTATTGATCTAATAATAATTATTAAAATATATTTTAATTTTACTACTTAATTGAAATTAATTTATTGGGTGTATTTATTTTAGGTCTACGGCCCATTGCTGAAAAGGGAGATAAGGTAGATTACAAAAGTTTTATTATTTTATTAAATATAATATTACTTATTTACCTTATTAATAAAGCCCGTTTGTTTGTTGTTTGTACTTATTTGAAAACTCTTACTTATGTTACTATCAGCCCCTTTGATCTGTAATGTTACCAGACGCTTCGGTGGTGGTATAGTAACGAGCATATATTGCTGGATAAGCAGTAGAAAAGTTCTAGGATCGATTCCCGGAAAGAGAAAAATTAGTTATTTATTTCTAGTAACAGCCCAGAGTTGCGAAATTGGTGGTATTTTTCTCCCGCACCTTGGAGAACACGTAAAGTCGTTCGTCGGCTCTACGCCTGATCAATCCAGTCATGTCAAATTATTATCCCGATGGTTGTTAAGTATTTAATTTCAAAATTATGAGTTAAATAAATAGAGAGTGCACTGGTATCAGCGCAAATGATTGTGCACTATAATCTTTCCTGTCTAGTAGTAGTTACCTTTATTTTTGTGTTAAATATCCACAACAGTTCATCATTTTAAGTACTAAATTCAACAAAAATATGTTTAATTTTTTATGTTAATATCATTTTTGTTTCCTAATCTTACTCAGGGGGAAAAAGGCACTCGAGGAACTGATGGAACTCCAGGAATTCCAGGTAAAGATGGAAACTCTGGAGAGCGAGGCGATATTGGCCCATCAGGGATGCCCGGTATATCTGGTCCACCAGGGCCACCTGGCCTCAAAGGTGAAAGAGGAGATAGAGGTCCACCTGGGCCTATAAGCATTACCAGTGGAGGCTCTGAAATTGTTACTGTCAAGGTAAAATATTAAATAAAATGTATGTATATATATTATTTTACCTACTAATTTGTATATTTTTATTTCAAACCCTATATATTAGATTTTTTTATATACTTGATTATTTAAATATTGCTTGAAAAGCTTAAATAATTGTAATTTCGTAACCTATTGGTTACTGAATTACTTTAAACAAGAGGCCTTTGAGGTTTTTAACGGTAGACGTTAAAGATGTTGTTGAAAGTATAATATATATTATACACTAATAAAATAAATAACTATTGCTATTCTACTAGGGTGATAAAGGTGAACCAGGTTTAAGAGGAAGAAGAGGAAGACCAGGACCACCAGGTCCTCGTGGACCACAAGGCTTGCAAGGAATTCCGGGAAATCCCGGAAAACCTGGCGATAAAGGTGACATTGGATTACCTGGGTGGATGGTAAGTTAATTTGATAAATACTAATGTATTATGTTAAAATACATCTATTAATAATTTATTAATTTCTGTTGTATTATTTCATGCTAATCAGAACTCAAAGGTAAATAAAAATTTATCGTGCATAATTATATTGAAAATGTATGTTTCGATACTGTACTACTTCTGGTATCTCAGTAATTAGTTAACTATAAGTGCTTATTAATTACAACTTCATTCCCCAAACACACATTTTTTGAATTTTCGTTTCTATATTTATAGTTTAATGAGTACAAAATCCTGAAATGTCGTTTGACTTAATATAGGGTCGTCCAGGTACATTAGGACCTCCGGGTATCCCAGGTCTTGCAGGACCAAAGGGAGAAAAGGGAGATCCTGGAGTAAATCTTCTGGATATTTCTATGGTAAGTTTATACCTGTATGACTAATAAAACTATATAAACATTAACCGTGGGGCACCGTACATTAATTATCATAAATCACAATATAACAGTCCATAGTTAGAGAAGCGATCTAATAGTTTTAGTTTTTTGAGCGGAAACTTAATTCTTGTTCCCAAATAAAAGTAGCCCTAGGAAGTCCTTATAATAATTATCGTGCTTGCTATCTGTCAGATAAAGTGCCGTTAAAATCGATCGTTTCGAAGACGAATGTTTTTCTTATTAGGGTAAGCGAAGCAAGCCCCCACACTATCCCACAACTATTAAGTGTTATCTGTCAAAAAATTTTATGACCATTAAAAAAATTAACATTAACAACTGTCGTAAATATTATTACCTGTTAGAAAAACTACGCGAGCCCTCACAAAGCTCAACTTTTTGCTAGTTATACCATAATATTATGGCATATTTCATATACCTTTAGTAAGGTTCGGTTATTTTGCTATACCATTATTTATCAGTATACTGATTTGATTTGATGTTATTTAGAAAAATATAAAATTATAAAATATAAAAATATAAAAATGAAAATAATTTGTCACAGTTGAAAGGAGATAAAGGTGATAGAGGATTCGACGGTACGCCTGGTATAAAGGGAGCACAGGGTCCTCCAGGACCCCCTGGTCCAGCATCTAGGTCTGACTCCACGCAGTACATGCCGGGGCCCCCTGGACCACCTGGACCCCCTGGACCTCCTGGGACCCCTGGAATATCTATAGTAGGACCTAAAGGCGAACCAGGGGTTAGTTACATCGACGAACCTGTACACGGGAGCCCGAAATATTTTGGTAGACCAGGTATAAATTGTATTAAAGCTAAATTAACATTAAACATAACGTACTTAAACTTAGTTTACGATACCTAACAAATTACAAACATAACAATGTAAAACTTTCATTCGCATTCCACTCTCACTATTTAACATTTAATAATTATCACTAATTACAATATAATTATTAATTGTGCAGATATAACGATCATATTTACCGTACAGTAGCATAATAACAGTCCAGTTTGTGTTACATTATAATATTATGTACTATATTACACTATATTACACTATATTACCTATATTACTAATAAATTTTGCATATTATTCATTTTACATCATAATAAGAAATATGATAGAATTATTATATTATATTAATGCTTGACACATCATTTTGATGGACGCTGCTAAATAAACAGTTGCGAAGAGTCCACTCGACGCAATCAAAGCGTTAAAAGATCTAGAAGATCTAAAAGATCTCAAAGATAGAAATAGAGATCGATCACGTAAGTATTATGTAAATCATATTCTCGTATTTACGTATTAAACTAAATTATACAACAACAATAAATTATTTGAAAGTCCCATTAAAATCGGTCCAGCCATTCGGGACATTCAGGAAAATTTATACGAATAGTAAACATTTTCAAAATAGTGTTTTTTTAAACCAACCTTATATTTACTATAACTATTATATTATACTCGTATTATCATATTAGGCATTTAGATTTTTTTGTTTTTTCGACACTAAAATGTGTTTATTTACGTTATATTTAATTTTATTTTAGCATTTTCCGCGCATGAAGATGCGCGCATGATAAGACAACACCACGAAGAACAAAATACCCAAAGAAATGTACCTGGCGCTGCTGTGTTTCAAACGACAGAAGAAATGATGAGAGTAGGTTGAATATTTTTTTAAGTAATGACCATGGTTATTTCACATTTATTGACAAAAGTAGTGAATTTAAGCAATTATTTATAGCAGACTGAAACAGGGACCCATTTATGTGCTGGGTTTAAAAAAATAGTCTATGAATGTTATAACCTTTTAATTGCAGAAAAAGTTTAAAAAGTTTTGTTTTTAATTTAAATATATGTTGGGACATTATTACACTGCGCTACCTGGTTCCGTGTTAAGCTACGAGGCTTGTGTTACAGAAACCAGATCATTGATATATTACATATTTTATATAACTTTAAATAATGTAATGATTGATGATTTAAGGCATATAGTCTGACTAATATAAAAGCCTCGAAGATCACATTAAGCCTTCGTATTCCGCGGCTTTTCTCTCACTGGTCGGGTGACGGGTCGTATTGTCATCTGACCAGATAGTGAACATGACAGAATTAGAGAGGCACTTGTGTCTGAGCGTGTATTTGAGCACTATAATATCTCCTGCGTTGGTTAGTCTTAACCCCTCGAACAGCGCTAAACCGCAGGCGGTTTGGTCACGTGACGTCTAAAAAATTCCGCTCATAGTATCAAAACCCCTGGCGGCTTCGCCCGAGCATCCCACTTTGAATCCAATTTTCACTAATACAGAGTCTACTTTTATATGGAAAACTTGTGTTCATTAGGTTGACTATTAAATTTTACGTAATGGTAATACTGCTATATACGCGGCAACACAAAAATGACGCAATCCAACCAGTACATTGTGACAGTGCGGTTAGTGCTACAGCTCGCTCGTGCGCTCCCGTTATTTCTCAAATATAATAAGGTAAGTGCTTTATTAATTAATAACTATTGTGATAATTGTATTCCTTGATAAATACTAAAGCTATTTATAAATTCAAACTTATCGTTTTAGTTGTATTTTTACTATTTTCGTATTATATAGACGGTCAAATTTCTCGCCTTGTTCAAGTGATTTCCGTGTGAATGTAACTAAATATACGTATTTACAATTAAAGCAAACCCATTTGTTATAAAATAATAAAGAATTCAAAGCTAAAACGAACAAAAATGTTAAATAAAGAAACTTTATATCCACGGCCGCCATCTTGTAGCGGACATTGAAAATTCAATTAGCAAAAGTAGTCTTTATGTGTAAGACAGTGCCTAATGCCTAAGGCCTATAATAGCATCGCAGTCCATATTAGTGGTCAAAGTCGTAGGAATGTGGCATCTATTACATCGTTTTTTATGCTCGATACTTTTATAGTGCAATCTATTTTTATTTAGATTTTATGTTTATATAAAATATTGAATATACGAACTTTTTTTTAAATATATTTTTAAATCTTCTTTTTCTTTTTATATTAGTTAGTTATATTTATAATTTGTATATTAATATTTATACATAATATTTTTATGTATGTATGTAAATGAAATATTTTTATTTAGATTTTATTTTTGTATAATAATATTGAATACAAGAAGTAACCATACAATATTTAGCGAAAACAGTCATTTGTTCAATTTTAAATTCCGTTCCGCCGTATACTACGTGTTTCGCGCGGCTATGCTTATGGATTAAATTTATATCAATAAATATTATAGTGCAATCTATTTTTAGATTTTATGTTTATATTAGTATTTATAATTTGTATAATAATATTTATATATAATATTTTTATGTATGTATGTAAATGAAATATTTTTATTTAGATTTTATTTTTGTATAATAATATTGAATACAAGAAGTAACCATACAATATTTAGCGAAAACAGTCCTTTGTTATAACAAACAAAAGCGCGCGCCGTATACTACGTGTTTCGCGCGGCTATGCTTATGAATTAAATTTATATCAATAAATATTATGAACTTATAAATATAAGTAATTATATATTCGTGTGTGTAATTTGTTGTGTTATTTTTTCAGCTTCAAAATGTGGAATCCGGGAGTGGATTCCCCGCCAAGAACTTTCTTGGACATCCTAGAAGAGGAGGATGAGGAGGAGGAAGTTCCATTATCAGACGTCGATGAGGAGATGGAGGAGCTTTATGAAGAGATCGAGGTATTTACCATATATTTAATTTGATGTACGATAGGTACATTTTGAACTCTCACTTAATGTCTTGCTTTCTTTTTTTAAAGGACCTATCAGTACAGCCCCTCGAAAGAGGTGATGAGGCGGCCCTGGTGAACTGCGATGAAGAGGTATGGACCATATTTTTGTAATTTGATGTACGATAAGTACATTACAATTTCAACTTTCTAGCTATCACGGTTCATGTGATCCACCCTGGTGACAGACAGACGGACAGCGGAGTCTTAGTAATAGGGTCCCGTTTTACCCTTTGATTGATTCATCTGTATCATCAATGATAACTATTTCAATTTTCAAAAACATTTCAATATACAGAAATATTCGACTGTTTCAATTTTATTATATGTACAGATTTTACTAATGATAATAATAATATTGTAAATAATTATTTTTTTTCTTTTTATCTTTATTGTTGGATTTAATTGTAAGTAAAATTTTACACATCATCTGTGTAAATTTCAACTTTCTAGCTATCACGGTTCATGTGATCCACCCTGGTGACAGACAGACGGACAGCGGAGTCTTAGTAATAGGGTCCCGTTTTACCCTTTGATTGATTCATCTGTATCGTCAATGATAACTATTTCAATTTTCAAAAACATTTCAATATACAGAAATATTCGACTGTTTGAATTTTATTATATGTACAGATTTTACTAATAATAATAATAATATTGTAAATAATTATTTTTTTTCTTTTTATCTTTATTGTTGGATTTAATTGTAAGTAAAATTTTACACATCATCTGTGTAAATTTCAACTTTCTAGCTATCACGGTTCATGTGATCCACCCTGGTGACAGACAGACGGACAGCAGAGTCTTAGTAATAGGGTCCCGTTTTACCCTTTGATTGATTCATCTGTATCGTCAATGACAACTATTTCAATTTTCAAAAACATTTCAATATACAGAAATATTCGACTGTTTGATTTTTATTATATGTACTTAGATTTTACTAATAATAATAATAATATTGTAAATAATTATTTCTTTTCTTTTTATCTTTATTGTTAGATCTAATTGTAAATTAAACATTTTATGAACATAAACATTTTTTATTTATAAAACCTCAATACATGTATCATAAGAAATAAATATCGACACTTATCGACTTTGTTCAAATATATGGATGTCACGTCACTACGGCCAATCGTCTTTTTTAGGTAAAAACGCTTGTTTTAGAATTAGTTTGTTTTCCTTTTTTTTGTATTGGTCTGGAACAAAACTTTATATTATTATCATAAATAAACCTTTATAATCCTTATCTAGTAAAATTCAATATAAAATAAAGTAGATTTTATGGAAAAAAATGTCCCTAAAAAAATGTCTAACTTTTTTTTGCGCTTTTCGCTTTTATTATTCTTACATTAGATATAGCTTTAAGTATTTTACATCTATAAATAGATAAACTATTAACCTAGAAATATCCGTTTACAGAACTAAGATAGGTAGTCTAGTTCTGTTTATATTAATCTTTTCCCGCCGCGCGGCATAAAGTCGCGTAAAACAGTAGCGCGGCGGGTGAGTTTATGAACTCTAATGTTATTAGTATAATTTTTTTGCGTTTCTTGAGGGGTTAATGAGATTAGGTGTAGTCAAAATTGAAATTCAGCAACCCTCCAAAAATGCAATAAATTTGTAGAAAAATATGTAAATTAAGAACTTGTTAAGTTTCAAAGTCGATTTTCTATAAGAAATACTCGTATGTTAAATACACAAATAAATTGCATTCAAGTTCGTTGTAAGTAAATGGAATAATTTGGTAAACTCATGACAACAACAACAGCTAGGCCAATATGCTTAGTTTTTTATTCAAATACTATTTTTTATCTTGTAGTAATGGGTTTTACAAAGATTTATTAGAATCATTACTTATATATTAAATGAATTCATATATTTTAGCTTGCATCGAGCAGTCCTGTTGGAGCTTTAGCTTACGTGATTGAAGAACAAGCATTATTTGTCAAAGTCAATTCTGGCTGGCAATATGTATTGGTAAGTATTTTAGACAACAGGTATCGTTCTTTTTATAACATGTTTCATTTATATAAATAGTTTAAGTAACTAAAAGCTTTGATTACCTAAACTTAATTAGTTTACTTTAATTTTAATTTAAACATATTAAAAAAATAATTATATTTTTAATTGCCTTGTTCTTCGGTTGGTTCACAGTAAAAACAAATGTATTTGTATGGAAAACTTGTTTTGAATGAATAAAAACCTACTTCTATGCAGATTGAATAACTTTAAGCATAATATTATTATTTTTTCAACTAGTGCTAGAAATCAATCATAATTGTTGACAAACAGACGACTACTACTGTAATACTTTCTTTGCTTATGTATGTAAAGTATATATGGGCAACTTGAGATTTTCGGATACTATGAATAATGACCGGTATGTACACATAACGGCAGTTACAAGAGGGTGATGTAAGTAAGAGTGGATTATTAGTTACATTCGGCAATAATGAATTATAATAATTACTCTATTTTGGGCAATACAATAAAACGAATGAACTGAAGTTTTAAGTTTACTAAAATATTGTGTGCCGAATAGATTCACAGGAACATAGCATTTATACAATATTAGGGGAGAAATAAAAAAATGACTTAACGAGAAACAAAGTTTATAAATTA
Organism: Boloria selene; assembly: GCA_905231865.2. Lineage (NCBI taxonomy): Eukaryota > Metazoa > Arthropoda > Insecta > Lepidoptera > Nymphalidae > Boloria > Boloria selene. Next base: position 4,744,605 of record HG993145.1, read on the forward strand.
GTCATTATTCGGTCATTATTAATACTGCCTGTTAATCAAGTTGCCCGTAACATATATATGGAGAATTGATTTGTATTTGTTTTTATATAAAAGCTAGGATCGTTAGTCACGCTGTCCGCCCCAGGGACGACCACGCCGACGCCACAAACACCTCCTATGCCCGCTGCCAGCCTGGTACACATGCCACAAATATCGAATCTAATAGAAAACTCGCCACCCATTACTACAAACGGACCTAGCGTAAGTATGCAAATATTATATTCATTAAAAGCATGTTTTGAAACGATATAAGATGGAAGGCCTCAAAACACAAAAATGTTACGAGTATTTTTAATGTTATAATATTATGTATTTTTATATACATTATACATACATATAATAAAATTCTGAGTTAAATCCGTACATTCAAGTTTTTAGGTTTTTATTCTTCACATAAAAATTGTCATCAACGTAACTGAAATAACTGAAATAGTTTAAGCATATGATATTTTATTAAAATAATTATTCCTTACAATCAGCTAGTGCTATATTTAAAACGAGAAAAGGTCCCTTTTAATGTCGCAAGATATACAATATTTTAGTTATTTTCTTGAGTGTAATTGAGTCCTTTTATCCAGATACCTCTACTCAAGTTCCCAAAATTACAAAAAGTTCTATAGATTCTCAAGTTATAATAATATTTAAGCTTCGATTAGCCGCCCTCAACGAGCCATTACCTGGTAATATGCATGGAGTGCGTCGCGCTGATTACGCCTGTTACCGGCAAGCAAGGAGAGCCGGATTGAAAGGAACGTTTAGAGCCTTCCTTACTAGCAGGTGAGAATGGAATAGGCTATGAGAGCTAATGTTTATATTAAATTTTATTTTACTCATTATTTATAGGTATATTAAAGGTATAGGTACATATCAACATTACATTAATAAATAGATAGATATATCATAATATACGTGACATAGTAAAATAGCTCAACATTAAAAATGCCACTTTAATGATAGCATGATGCCTTATTTTTTATACTTAAACCACTCTTGAACCTCAAACAAAACACAAAAAGAAGGTTCAAACTAACGAGCAGCAATTGAATTTCATACCACTAAATTAATATTATTTTTCACAGAATTCAAAACCTTGATTCCACAGTACGATATGCAGATAGACATTTGCCAGTGATAAATTTACAAGGGGATATTTTATTTAAATCCTTTTCTGATATATTTGATGGAAATGGCGGAATCATTGCTGGGCCTCCCAGAATTTATAGTTTCAATGGAAAGAATATTATGATGGATTCGAATTGGTAAGTTACGTAGGTAGTTTATTCTTTGATTGTGACTACGTAAGAATATTCTAAATTTTCTCTCTTTGAATTTAAAACCTAATATAGGATAATTCTAGTATGCGTCTAGCGACTTTGCGGCTGACAGATTAATTATTCAACTTTTTTGCCGAGTACTTATTAGCCGAGTTATTGTTCATATTGTATTATTAAAAACAAAATAATACAATTGTTTCCTTTAATAATAAATATGAATTATCAGGTTAGAAATAATATTAAGTGTATGTTTTTACCCTTTTTAGAATTCAGTTAAAGTACCCAAATGTTTTTGCTTTTCTTCCTGGTCGAATAACGGAACATGCTCTTGTTTGTCTGCACTCTCACAAAACATGAAATGCTTTTTGCAATTTTAAAAAATATTGTTGTTATGTAAAATTATTATATACTGTAATAATATAATACATAATAATTGACAGGCCGCAAAAACTAATATGGCATGGATCCCACGCAAGTGGAGAACGCGCCTTGGACACTTTCTGCGAGGAATGGCAAAATGGTGAACCTACTTCTAAAGGAATGGCGGCTTCTTTGTACTCTCATAAGCTACTATCGCAAGAAAGGTAACTGTAAAAGTGTTAATTTTTAAATTTTTTTACTATATTTTGACATAAAGATACATTAGATTACATTTATGAAATTATTTCAATGATTTGAACAATTACAAGAAGTACATTATAATATATGAGTAAGATGTGTATAAAGATAAAACAAGTCTAATAATATAGATAAAAAATGGGATATTACAATATGTATATAACCTTGAAAGCGTAATCAAGCTTAGTTGAAGGGAGCTCATTCGATCAAAACAAAAAATAATTATCAAACATTTCTATAATCTTAATTTTTGGTACAGGTATACCTGTAACAACCACTTCGCAGTGCTTTGCATAGAGGCCACATCTCATATAAACGTACGAAGAAAACGTGACACTTTAAGGTACATAAAGTTTACTCTTGTATATATTCATTTAATATAATAACTAGCGGACCCTACAGACGTTGTCCTGTACACATAGGAGAATTTTATAAACTTTTGCTCCCGGTGAAATGTTTTAGTATGCATGCGCAAAACAGCGTTGCCTAGCAACGACTTATTTATAATTAAATATGTCATTTATTGTGCAAATGTATAAATAACTAAATAATATAAAAAATACATTATCTAGTGGACCGAATTGTGAATCTAAACCATTTTCGAATACACTTGAACACACACAAAACATTTCATCAAAATTGGTCCAGCCGTTTAGGAGGAGTTCAGTGACATACACACTCACAGAAGAATTATATATATAAAGATTATATTTACTCATTATTATTTCATAAAATTGGCTTATGAAGAGACTACTATCTTATGTTTTTGTAAATCATATTCATAATATAATATTCATTTTTAAATATATTTTTTTACATTAAGATTTTTAAATATATTATCCTTTATAAATATTTTTAATTTTCAGATTAAATTTAACATCTGAATTAGACGACGAGGACTATCTGTATAACGCTGAAGAATACGAACAATTACTAAATGAGATATTTGCTCAACCATTTAGAGATAATTAGAATACCTACTATATAATTTAAAGATCGAAATTCCCCACACGACGTAGATGCTTATTTATGTAATATATAAAAATATTATCAACCTACTATATAATTTAAAGATCGAAATTCCCCACACGACGTAGATGCTTATTTATGTAATATATAAAAATATTATCAACTGTATGATATTTACACATTAAATTGGTAACTCAAATATCCTCTAAGTCCGGTTTGAACTAAGTACTGAACACACACATAAGTACTATAAATAGCAATCTAAAAATAATCTTTCATTTTTAAGTATCTTGCAGCAATGCAATTAGTAGACCACATTTTGCTATAAGATTAAATTATTGTCTTTTAAATAGGCCTTCATCAAAATATACCACGTATTAGAGTTATTATAACGAATAATAATATTATAAATTATAATAATACTATCAGATAGCCGTCTTAACATAACAACATTATTATTACCTAAAATTTTAGCGTGTTGGGGAATGACTGTTCATTACTCACTTTTTATATGAGATTTATAGTTATCAAGTTAGGCTTGGTGTTCATATGAGATTCTTGTCCGAACATAGCTATTAGGAACAATTTCAATTTTTAATCATAAATAGTTAAAGATAAAGTATGTGTTTGAAAAAATGTGTAAAGTCGTAATCGAACAATACATTTCCTAACGTTAAAAAAATATAAGTAGCTAGTAGCTACATACCCATTTTCATCCAGAAAAACAAAACAAAATTTTAAAAACCTAATACCGGTCGTAAATAGAAATGTCGATTATAGATGAAATATTACAAAACATTATTTAATATAAAAGACTGGCTTTATTTGCTAATTATGTCCTTGTTAAAGTGTACATTATTACTATGTCTATTTTAGTCTCATTGGAAGAGAAATTCTATGTAATATTTAAATCATTCATTTTTACTAATGAACCATCATATATATACAAATTATGCTTAGTTTAAAAATCTTTTAAAAACAGGTTCATCATCTTTTAATAACAGATAACACTTTCGTAGATTTACGCGAATATTGGGTTTCAGAAAAAAATGTTTTGATTTGGTTCATGACATATTTTGTTTTGTTAAATAATGTGTCTAAAGATTAAAATTACATATAAAAAAAATATTTACTCGCATTTTTTCCTGTGTATTGAAAAATAGTATCCATGTTAATTATTATTTTCAGACTTATTTATAGGCACATTTATTATATAAGCGTAATTTACTCAATACTTAAGTGTATTCAATATGTCTAAAATACGTAGCTAATATTTGTATATAAATAATGCCCAAATCAAAAAATTGTGTGAACAGGAAAATAATTAAGATTCTCTATTTATAATATTACCAGTAACTCACATTCACTTCGCTCGATAGTAGGTACCCCGTTAGTATAAGTTTTTTACATTATTATTTTAAATTTGATTTTTTTATATTAAAACTTGACGTGGGCCTTAAGGAACTAACAAAAAAATTAGCCGAATTGGTCCAGCCATTCTCGAGTTATGCGCTTAGAAAAATTCATTTTTATTTATAAACAAAATTATATTTATGTCATCAAAAACGTTGACACTGAAATGTGATTGCTCTCCGATATAAAAATTTAAATTTAAACTCATATGTATGTCTAATACTTTTGACTAAACATTTCACATTACAAATAAAAATAATGTTTAAGTTAGTCGTGCAAAAGTGGTTTCAACGTTAGGAATCATTAAAATTTCATGGTCAGTGATAATAACAGCATAATAATTATTTCATTAACAATGAAAAAAATTGAATATAATTTTTGTTTTATAAGTTTATAAAACAAAAATTATTATCAAATTTCAACTATTGTGAACATTCAGTTTGCGAGTTAGGCTACTTTTGCACTAACGACCCTATCCCCATAGTGAACATTTAACTCTATCCTTTGACAGTTGCCAGATTTTTTCGATATTATTTTTTATTAGCATGAATGATTAGGTAATATATTAAAATGTCATAAGAAAAAAATGTATTGATTTTTTGTGATAATTAGCTTGTCCAAGATTTATTTGAGACTGTAAATATTAAGTTTAATTGCAATAATTACTAATAATCATAGCATAATCAATGTATTACTATTGTTAAATACCTATATTTATGATTGATGAGAGTGACAAAGTAATGGAGGGCTTTTTGAATCATTGTACTACTTGTGAGTTCGAACCTCACTCGAGACAAATATCTATTTATTTTGGCTACATTGTCCCTACTTAATGAATATGCAATAATCTCAGTTATTCAAATTTTATTTGTTTATAAAAAAAGGATAATTTTTATGAAAAGATTTTCGTACTTTTAAAGTAATAATAATGTTTTTTTTTTTATTTTAAACTACATATTAAATTATCTGACTCACAAGTTTACCACTAGAGACATAAGTTAGATACTAGTCGTTATGTGTATCTGTCGTACTGTTTTTATACACGTTTATTAATATAAATAAAAAAGTTTATATTGAAACACCCGTTTGATTAATGATATTAGATATATTAAAAAATAGGTAGAGTAGTTACAAGTACTTCGTAAGTGGCACTAAATGAAATTACTTTACTGGCTAAACAGCCCACTTACACTTTGCGTCAACGACGATAGCGTTACTACGGGTGACCGATCGTGCCCCAAACAAGGTGAAGATGTCGTCGTGTGTTATTAGATTTTGCTTCAACTACACCAGTAAACGATAAAAACACAAGTAATCACGTACTATTCATACGTTTTTACATTACAATAGTTTATTTAATTTTTTTTATAAATTCAAACGCTCGAATTTATAACCTCTATGTGGGGATGGTGGCGCGTAATTATGGTTGTCTCTTTTTCACTCTCAGAAATAGATATAGTGTCCTTTTTTAACCGACTTCAAAAAAGGAGGAGGTTATATGTTCCGTTGTATGTATTTTTTTCACCCTGCGTTTGTTCGTTAGTGTGACATTGCAAATATGAAAATGTTTACGTGCGCGTGTCGTGCCATTCGTAAACACCGAATGTCGTATCGGTGACTCATCTACCTACCTATTTTTTAATTTAATAATATTGCGTTTGATCAGTAATCAGTTCGATGCTATCTTTAGACTAAAAATAAAAAAGTGTGCTGTGCGATTCACCATCATTCTTCTTATTTCTTTAAAACCAAAGAAAATATTTTTTTTTTCAGTTTATAATGTATAAAAATAGTATCGCAGGATTATTATAATGTTAAGACATGACATACCAACACGCATTTATGTACGTATTTAGTTATAAGCTTCAAAATCGACTATCGTGTAATGCAACAGACTGTATTTATACAAATAAGATTAAATGTTTTCACAACTTGATTTTGTTTTTTATTCCGCTACCAAAAGAACCATCATATCTGTATGATAATAATTTTAGAGTAATAAACTTTACTAGCGGTCATTTTGAATATGTTTCTTATCATTTTAATTCTAATAAAAATGTTTTAAATTAAGACATACAAGCAAAGATTATTGTACTTTGATAAAATTTGAATAATTATTGATATAAAATACATACCAATTTTATTTATCATTTTCCTAGTTAGTGATTTTAATTTTTTGTACTTTTAATTCTGGAATATTGAAATGCTATGTACACTTTTTATTGACATGCATATAAGACAATATTATTATTGTATAATTAATTAGAAAATGATGTATATGTTTGTTGTTAGTGTGCTTTTACAAATAAATAAAAAAAAAATAGATTTATCCTATGTTTAGTATATAATAGTTCTTCGCGTGAAATATCGCGTTGGATCTAAATTCAAATTAGATATACTTAGGTACTTTTTTTCATAAATCACAATAAAATATAACGGCCGTGAAGTTTTAATATTTCAATTATTTAGGCAGTTTTTGTTTATTTATATAACTACAAAAACTATTGCATAACAGAAAAGTAATTAACATTGAATAAATTTTTCACCTTAGGTCCTTGTGAATTAGACAGCGAAATGGTCTAGCCATACATTTTGAATAAGGTGTAGAGTTCGTGAAGTAAGGGTTTGTAGATTTAGGGCGTGTAGAGTTAAAAGCTTGTCTCTACATGAGATAACTTTTTCATCTGATAATTTTTGACAGTTTTGGCTACATTTTACTTGTAAATATTTTTGGCGGAACTTTTTTAAATGATGATAAAATTTATTTAATACGGTCGAAATGATTTGACCGTGGACAAAATAAAAGGCTATTAACCCCTGGTCTGCATTTGACTTGCTAAAAAAACTGCGCGAAGTTGTGTCACATGGCGCCTTATAATAAATATTTCGTATTTGCATGTGTGCGTAAGTAAGAGCTAGTCTAAGAGCTAGCGAACTATAAGACTAACCGTCTAAGTAAGTATCAGCCGAAAATGAATGTTAAAAATAATGTAGATTGCATAAAACCCAATAAAATACATTGCATTTACTGTATGCGTTCATGTAACATTTCTTATTTGCACGCCCTTAGCAGCTGTCCCCTCGCCTGTCAAGGTCTTATGCTGTTCAAAACCGCCTGGCATTGTACATATTTACTCTGAGACGTTTACTTGAAAACATATAAAAATTTTAAGTATACAGGATAAAGTTTATTTTACCTCATCAACTGTACGTTTTCTAATTGATCTGTCATATACTTCTGCTTATTGTAATCGTCTGTCAATTTTTTTTAAGATGTACAATAAATAAACTTTATCCTATTAAATTTTCAAATTTACAGAAACAAGTTTTGAAACTCAATTTACTGAACAGTCTAAAAAATAAAGGGGCTGATGACGTGCAGGGCTGACGCCTGCCAGGTCATGGCTATTGCTCTTAGCATGTCATAAATCGTAAGTATACAAATTTCTAACCTTACAGGGAGACCGTTACTCCCAGGGTTCACTAGCTCTCCAGCTATAATGTTTCCACAAGGCTAAAGTTTTGTTATTTGTAAATCTAAAACCAACAATAACAGGCTTATATGTAAAGTATAAATTTTATTTATCTTAACAGATATTTATTATAGAAACTTATTATTCGAACCGTTTTTATAGGTGTATGAAGAATGAAGATACATAATAAAATATTATTATTACAGTAATTTATTTTTCGGTAATGGGTTAGTCGGATGGTTTGCTAGCTCTCCTACTATATTATTGTCATTGATTGTCATCGTTGATTATACACAGCATGTTTCATTTTATTCAAATAGGTACCTATATTTAGGTAATGTGAGTATTATTTTTTTTCCTAAATATTTATAGCAAGCTAACTTTGAAGGTATACGGGAACTATGTTGTTGAAAAACGTTTGTCCTTTGAAAAAATAATTAAGATAATAATTTCATCAACATTGTCAATAAGCATAGTGGACAAAATATAAGATAATATTGAAATAAAAATACCTCGTAATTATGTAGATATACTGAATCCATAGGTACTCATATTTTAAATATCAAAATGTATTTGTTTGTCAATCTTTCGCGTCGAAACGGAACAAAGGATTATCGTGATTTTTATGTATAAACAGTTGGGGGGACACGACAGTGACGTAGGCTTTTTACCGCGGAAGGTTATCTCGTTCCGACGAGAAACACGTCAAAATATACATGATTAAAAAATATTAATGGAATATCCTCCTTAAAATTTACTTTACAATGACAATTCACAAATTTTAATGCCAGTTGTTTAAAGAAGAAGGTATAGATTTAAAAGAAGATTACTTCTCACATAGACATTTTAGCAGAACCCAGGACAAGACAGAGAATACCAAGGTGGTATACCAAGTCCAATTCGCGTATTTTTGTGTAGTTTAAGTGAATAGATAAATAACATAAATGTTTGTATAATAATACAAGCTGAATAGGACAATATGCAATATAAATTATAACTAAGCAATTTTCTAAGACCACGCGTATATAATGTAGCCACGGACAAAATGTTTCAAAAAAATGGCACCTTAAAGTAATTTAATTTTTGTCATCATTCAAAACAACATGAAAGAAACAAAAATACTAATAAGCTAACTTGTTAGTATGTTTGTTAACAGCTTATATATTAGCAGAGTTTTAACCGAACCTGATTTATAGCCGTAAAAATTTTTCTGTATAGAAAACGTACATGATACATGTAAAAAATTAAGGCAATGGATTTTTAATAATGATGTAACTTGCTAAGCTTCTTGATCTAAAATTATTTGACAGAATAGGTAAACATAAGAAATATTTATTGATACCGGATATTTAAAGTTTTATATACGTTCACTAAAATGATTTTCATAATTCTTTACGAAGGGAAGTAATTTTTAAATTTGAATAAAGTAAAAGCTTTTTGTAGTTAAGCAAAAATAAAGCCACGGCTCAGCTAGTCCAAATTTTTAGTTATGATTCGCTAATGTCTAACCATGAACTCGGTTAATAAAAATTCATTTATTTAATATCAAATCACTACGTAAAAGAACACGCTGTAGCAAGCCTATGCCATGACAGCCGGCCGCCATGTTTATTTTTGTCTATGTGTGAGTGTAAAATGACAAAGGTACGTCAGACAAGGATCCATGTTCTACACAGACAACGGGGTGCGCAAGGATCCTTGTCCACACAGACGAGGGGTTAAAAATAAAATACACTTAACACAATCAATAGTTTTATTTATGAAATAATAATAAACAAAAATTTCCAATAACTTCAATTGTCCGAGAGGTATTTTTTATGTAAATCCTTCGAAAAATTTTCAGTTTCAATCTCTTCAAAATCACCAATAGGCTAATATTTTTACCATTACCCACAAATTCTAATATTAAATGTACAAAATCTATCTTACGCTTGTATCAAATATTTAACTTCCGTAGCTTTGATTTTTAAAATTATAAAAGCTCAAATAAAAGTTTTGTATGCACCCTACAATCTACATAAGATATTGAATAAGAAACGAAGGTAATACTTTCAATGTAAGCCACAGTTTCAGTCATTGTCCGCGTGGATACCGAAAATAAAACCATACCATACTTGAATATAAATTTTTTAAAACGATTTTTTTTACAATTACTACTTTCAGCTTAGCTGTAGCTTACGAGTAAAATAACGCTGCCCAAAAATATTTACGATAATAAGTCAATAAGCTAAAGTATTCATATCCTTTTCTTCAGTTTAAGTGGCAATCCTCCGATAAAACTTTCAGACACAATCCCCTTAGGATCTGGAAGAGGATGTCGCTTGCTCATCGCGCACGGTTCCACTGTGAACTTTTGTAATATCGCAACGATTCCAGCCATCGCGAGCATTTTTCCCAATCTGGCTGCTAAAAAATTGCAATAAAATACGTAAAATTTTAACATCAAATTTTAACTTACGAATAGAACTACGTTTTTGTTTAGTTTTTATAATTCTTATATATTATGAAACTTGTATACTAAAATAAAGAATTAATAAATAAATAAATAAACTTAAAGAAGAAAAATATACGATAATAGATATAAAAATAGATAGACAAATAGACCACAATCCATTCAATAGAATTAAAATATTGACATTACAATTTAATTCACTCAGCGAACATGGTATGTCTACTATATACTAGAGGTTCGATTTAAATTTCGATCTTTCATTTATTTACATACACATTCAATTACTCTAAATATATACCCTTTTTTAACCAGCAAGCATTAAAATCGATCGATATCGATATTTAAATATTTCGAAATTTTGTATTGGGTGATATGGGCATAATACAGCACTACTACCTACATATTATTATTTCACAGCGGACTAATTTTATGCTTTACTACTATTATAATTGAAATAACAACTTACCAACACAGGCACGTGGGCCATCGCCAAAAGGTAAAAATACGTCATTTTTGATATATTTACCATCAGAAGATCGGTCAGGGTTAAATTTATTTGCATCTTCAAAGTACTTTTCATCTGTATGTAATGCTTGAGTTGGAATAATTACTTTCACATCCTTGTCTATAGTTAGATCAATTTCTGGAAAAGTATAAGTAGGCACCGTACATCGTCTCATTAGAAATCCTACTGAGGGATATAATCGCATACTTTCATAAAATACCTTTTCAACATAAGGCATATTATTTATAGCCTCATAAGTTATCTTATTGCCATGTTTTTTTAAAACCCTATCAATTTCTTCTTGAGCTTTTTCTTGGTACTCCATATTATATGCAAGTTGATGTAGCGTGTGGCTAGATGATAAAGAAGACGTTTCAAAACCAGCACCAAAAAATACGAAAATTTGTGCTGCAATTAATAAGTCATCTAATTCTAGCTCAACCAATTTTGGAGAGCCATCAGCTTCTTTGATTTCCAGTGATTCAACTACAATTTTCCCTTTCTCCTTAAATTCTAACATTAAATCCAAAAAATCGTTTTTTCCTGACGGCTTATAATTTCTATCCTTAAGAACTAAGTCTATCAAATAATACATTGAATTTTCCAAATCTTTCGAAAAAAAATGCATATTTTTAAAAAGTTCAGGAAACATATATTTTAATGTACCAGCAACAGCATCTCTGAATGTTCTGTGAAATATTCTCCTTCCCAATTTTCTAAAGTGTGACAACTCATCGCCTAATGAGTCCATGTTCAAACCAAATCCACAAACGCCAATAAAATCTGTTGTATATTGTGCCATAAGTTCTCTCATATCATAATGTTCTAATTTCGCCACGTCTTCTGCTTTTATTTGCAACTTCTGTGCTGTGTCAGTTATAATATGAAACATAGCTTTTAATCTGCCCGTACTAAAGGCTTGTCCAAATCTTTGTCTTATTAGCCGCCATAAATCACCTTCAGCGAAAAACAAATTTTTCATTAAAGGTTCGACTACTGTTTCGTGAGTATTAAACCCTCTAGCATAGAAACATTGAAAGTCTGTAATCAATATTCTTTTAATTAATTCTGGGTCTCTAATTACTAGTTCGGGTGCGGTACTCCTAAAAAATCCTACTACTTTTTCATCAGGATATTTTTTATACATCTCAGAAGCAGTCATTGCCATACTAGATTTTTGAAAAAAATTGGCCAAATTGTTTCCAAAGTATGGTAGAGGAGTATCATATTTGACACCTCTTATTTTCCAATACCTAAATGTTCTGACACCATATAAGTATAATACGAGTACTAATAGTGATATTAGAAAAAATATCATTGTGAAGCATCAATTATTGTCCTCTCCTATCAACTGAAAGTTTGTTTTGGAATTGAAAATTCAATGATGGCTTTTATATTTGGTTGCTTAACATCAAGCAGGAAGCATTCCTTTAAAAAGTTCCATAATATTATATTCCTCGATAATGCTTATATTCGGAAGCCTGTCAAAAAATACTGTAAAATTAATATGTATACTGATAGCTTGATTTTAATATTCTTAAAAAGTTTTAAGAAGATATTTTTATAATATGACACAATTCGTAGCGTGAAATCGCATATTATGATAAATGATAAATACAAAAATACATTTGCTATTTTAACCGACTGCGGCCAAACAGATGGCTATGTGTTTGATCTACATGTAGGCATGTATGTTTGTCTGATTCTATGTTGTCTAAAACATAATTCGATCGATTCGATTGAGTAGTAATTAATTTAAATTTAGCAATTGTATTGCCTAGTCAATTTACTTTACGTTATAGCAAACCCAAACAATGAAAAGTTTTTTCCTAACTTTTGTATTGTACATTAAAAACAGATATTAATTAGATATTTTAAATTATTTAAATAAAATAATAACAACATTAGTAGAGATTCTTTTTTTTATATTTTAAGAATAATTTTAAATTATAACATTTTATATTTGCAATTCTAATAAGCTTAAAGAGTAACGACTTCAAAATACTTAAAAGTAAAAAAATACTAGTTGCTAGTTTTAATTTATTTACTAGATTATCAGATATTTGTATTTATTTTTATATGAGGGATGCCCGTCCCTCAGTACCTACTATATATACTATAGGGAAATTATTATTATTATTATTATTGCTAGGTTCTCAGATTTTTTAGGCTGATTTCTTCACGATATTTTCCTACACCGTAAGGCAAGTGGTATTCAAGATAGAAATTATTAACACATGAAAATATCAGAAGTGCGAGACCCGGATTTAAGCCCGCATCACTCGGTTATCTAATCGAGCGCCGTACCACAGACAATTACATTTATAATAATATCACAGTAGCGTGATTTAGCTGTTTATGCCACTATTTCGATTTTGTCAATTATACTAACCTCACTTTGATTACAAAATAAGGGACTATTAAATAGGTATTAGTCGTAAATTTACAGTTCTTAGAAGAATTTTGATAAAATGCAAACATACATTTCAAGAAAAAAACCTGTTTTAAGATAATTTTAATTAGTTTAACATTTGTTAAACGTGGCTTAACCATTTATAAAGTAATTAAACATTTTAATGGTCAATTTGTAGCCTACATATAACATTTATGGAGGCAGAACCATATTACTAGACTGATAGATTTTAAACGCAGATTAGAAAAAAGAACACTCCGCGTACCTCATGCAAATCACTGTTTCCAGTTGTATAACCTCGAAACGGTATGCGTAAGAATGACCTCGAATGTATGGGGGCTACAAGTTCAACACAATTTTGGGCTACATATACTCGTAATTACATAAGGCGTGTATACGAATCTGTTAGCTTTTGCCTTTTATCACCATATTTCTCAATACAATAGCTTTACAATATCAATAACTTTAAAAAAAATGTCTCTTTGATTTATTATATGCATAGATTGGTGATTTAGGTTTAGAGTATAATAATAAAAATTAAGGGTTAAAAATATATAACAGGTAGTAATACAAGATAAGAGTTTGTAATATTATACGTCCATTTGTGATGAAGTTATTATTGTATCGGCTGACGTCATTTAAGAAAATATCTGGATACCTAGGTGTGTTTCTTAAGTAAATGAAAACTAGCAATCAATAATTATTTTTAGTTTTTAGTGCATATTCTTTATTTTAAAGTCGGCTTTTTATCAAAGCAAGAATTTTTCAAAAATTCAGTAAGTGTGACGTCATATTTTCTAAACTTAGTAGATTTTTTATTTTCGATTTTAAATGAGACCAAATTTGAAGTAGGTATACGCTTCTAAACTAAAAAAGAATTAAAGAGTAACACTTAACAGCCAAATAAAAAGAATTAATCTAAATCTGTGCAAAAATGACTGAGTCTGAGGTTAAACAAACGTGAAAAATAAAATACAATCGAATTGGAAACCTTTTGTTTAAATCGATTGAATTATTCCAGACTATCCTTTAAAATCGTGATAATACCATAGAATATTTTTTTTAAAACAAGTTAATAAAAATAATTATGTAAAATAATGAATGCTCTTGAACTTATTGCATGAATAAAGTACTACTTGCTCTTTTCGTAACATATATTAAGAATTGTTATGTGACTCTTACCGGCAAGTTTTAACCCAAACACGTTTTTCACATTATTTATATGACACAATTATTATGGAATTGAATTTTTTATAATATGAATATTTACACTGTAAAAACAAAACCAGTAAGAATTTTGAAAGTAGATGGTAGATGACAAAATAATATCTCAACCACGGAACTTGATGGCGCTGTGTGTTTTAACGTACTAACATATTTAATGCAATACAGGTTCGCATAAGAGGCACGCAAACGCACTACCAAAACAGACTCTAAATTTGCTAATGTTTTTTTTTATTACACAATAAAACTAACTTGGTAAGTGATTTAGTACTACTATATATACTTGTACATTAAGAAAATTTAAAGAAAGAATTGAATTTCGTGGAATCTTTTTAATTTACTTTTCACTTTAGCGAAAGAACTAGATTCTTGGACTTAATTTCGAGGGATTTGAAGTTTCAATTAAGTTGAAAACGCTAGTGTTCTAACAGAGGCGTCCAACTTAATTACGGTATAGAAAGCTCGATAGAGGTCATATCGACACTAGAGATGAAGAACTAAAGGAGATCTCGAACTTTACTTTGTAATAAAGACAGATTTCAAATATAGCGCTTTTTATTTATTAAAAGTATCTGCTTTCCTTGTTATTTATACACCATATTTTTAATTTTCTTTAACCGAAAATATGTTACTTTATTAGAAAAGTATTAAAAGAAAAAAAGCTCTTAAGTTTTATCTTTTATTGTTATACATTTATGATCCATTTATTAACGTCGAACTCCTACAACTACAAGTTATCAAATGTGAATTAAAAAGCTATTGCAATCTGAATAGCAATGCAGTTTTTTTATTGTAATAAGGTTATTAAAAAATAATATCAAAAACTCTAGGTAATTGTGTTAAGCTATATTTGTAATCTTCATGCTTTAATTATAATGTTCCTACATAATACATGCGTACGTTTAATCAAATCGTGGAAGTTCACTTCAACTATACTACAATGCGGATGATAAACGCTTTAGTTTGACTCTATAATAATATTGCTCTCAAACAAGTTTCTAAGACAGTAGGTTCCAGAGGTTCAAGTAATTATATATCAGAAATTCTCAATGCAGGAGAAACATTATTGGAGAAATGGCGAAGATATACCACGCATATTATGTACTTATTATGTCAAAGACATATCTCGGTCATAAAGAAATAGAAAATGATGAATCGGCAAAAAATTAAAATCACGGGTTCACGCGTAGAATTAGCACGCTGAAGTAAAAGTGGGCTGGTCATGGGTTTTACAAGAAATTTAACAAGAAGGTTTAACAAGAAATTATGAGATAGATAAGAAGTTATTCAAGCAAACTACTAAAAACGCGTTATTCAGTTATTTTTGTTTTTCTTCTCTATAGAGCTTTCAAGTATTTCAGAATACCATTTAGCTATTACAATTGTTTTGCATACGGAAAACATTTCGTTAAACAAAAGGTAGAAAACTATAAGCCCGAGTCTCATGTGTAGCGGATTTGCGCAGATACCTTCTTTGTCTTACTCGACTTCCGCATAGAATTTACCTTTCCATAGAATATAATGCCACTTTGTTATTCCGTAAATACGACAGCTTTTGAGTAGCTGGTGTATCAAAGATTTTTATTGCATTTAAAAATTACTTTTGATGGCTTTCTGAGAGGTTACTATACTTACTCTAAATCTATACTATAAATCTAGTTACTTCTATCTAATCTGTGATAGAGTGATACATATCTTATTGGAATAATCATTACTATCGACACAGAAGCCAAATATAAAGCTTTTAGAGTTATCTGTCAATCGGTATGTTCGTCGTAAAGAGAGCCTTAGTAAATTGCATGCCACAAAACGCATTAATCTTTTACATCTCTTGAGAAAGTACACTCTGAATAAGTTTTTATTATAGTTTTCTTCAACAGTAGTAAGTACCCTTAAACGGTAGTAATACGGTTGTAAAAACGGTAGTTTATAGTGTTAGAACTTAATAAATCTATATCAAATGTCCTGGTTATGTACTATGGCCTAAATAGGCACTCGGGGGGGAGGCTGTACCTCTACCGGGCGCGTCCTCTCGGTGGCGGATGAGAGGGACGCCACTCGCTCTTCCTAGCCAGTCGAGCGTAGGTAGCGGGGAAACCCGCCGCGGACCAAAAGCCATAGGCGGCGGGACAGGAGGTCCCGCGACTGCCGACCTTGGGTGGCACCTCTGGCTGCCCTCACAACTAAGAGGTGCCACTAGGGGCCGCCTAGCGGCCACCGGTTGCGCGACCGCTTCGGGGGTTTCGCAACCGGACAGAAGGGGGTGTCATCACCGTGGATGGACCCCACGGTGAACGGGCACCACCCTGGCGGGGCCGCTCGTCGAAGCTTCGGCTGAAACGTTGCGGCAGCCGTCGGCGCGGTGTCTCTGGCCGTTTTCACGGTAGGAGGCACTGCGCGGGGGCCGCCCGTCGGGACTAGCTCGACGGGGGGCGGCCGGGAGTGGGATTGCTGCTCAGGCGGGCGGTGGTTCCGCGACTGGTGAGGGGTGGCCGGCAGCACTTTCAGTCAGGATCGTGGCCGGCCGGTAGGGCGGACCGCGGGGGGAGATGAGTGCCGGTATTGCGGTGCGCCGCTCGTCCCTACCCTCCGCGGCCCAACGGGGCCGCCACCGTGGGATGGCGGACGTGGTGGGCTCGCTTCGGCGGGCGTTTGTGGTGGGTCCGCTTCGGCGGACGTGTGCAGTGGTGCCGCCGACGTCGTCTTTGATGGCGGAGGCGGCAGGGCTGCAGGGGGCGGGGAGTGTTGGTGATAAGCCGCACTCCCTGGCCTCTGGAGCCGGTGGGGCCGCAGGGGGTAGGGAGTGTTGGTGATGAGCCACACTCCCCGCCCTCTGTAGTCGTTGGGGCTGCAGGGGTGGGGGGATCGGTCTCATTAGCCGCACTCCCCGCCTTCTGCAGTCGGTGATTGGTGGTCCACTTCGGTGGGCTGTGTTTGGTTGGGGCTGCTCTGGGCACTGCTCTGATTAGCAGAGTGGTCTTGGGAGCGGCCCCGTCTTTGGTTGTTAGTCTTCCCATAATGGGGCTGTCCCTCTCGGGGCGGCCTCATGATTGGTGGCTTCGGCCAACCGTCGGGGCGTCACAGTTGTATGCGAAAGCGATCCCGTGGCGTTCCACATGGCGGCAGGGGTTGGGCAGTTGGGTTTTAGTGGGTATGCCGGTCTCATTAGCCGGAGAGTCCCACATAACCACCCCAGGGGAAGTCGGGTGGTATCCGTAACAGGATTTCCCAACGTTAAAAAAAAAAAAAAAAAAACAGAACAAGGTTCGTTTATAAGAAAAAAATTAAAATCAAAAGCCTTAAAACGATTTTTAAATCCCGATATCTATATCTAAAATTGTTTTTTCCTATCTTAGTTAGTATATTCTAAAATGTTGGGAGTTGAAATTTTCATAATAATATTACATTATAATGAGATTTTATTTAATTTTGAAAAATCAATGGTACGGTTGCCAAATATGAAAATTAATTATTATAGTAAATAATCATCAGCCCTTTTTAACGTTCCACTGCTGGGCACGGGCATCCCTCAGTACGAGGGGGATCAGACCATAGTCCACCGCGCTGGCCTAGTGCGAGTTGGCGGACTTCACATGTCTTTCGAAAACTTACTAGGTTTTCTCAGACATGCAGGTTTCCTCACAATGTTTTCCTTCACCGTAAGACAAGTGGTAATCTTGATAGAAATGATTCACACATGAAAATATCAGAGGTGCGAGACCCGGATTTAAACAGGCATCACTCGGTTATCCAAGCGAGCGTGTTACCGCTGGGCTACCACTGTAGCCATCATATTAAATAAAAAGTTTTATTAAGAATTTGTTTTATTTTATATAATCATATAATATTAATACCTATCTGTGATCTCAATTACTATATCAATCTCGAAAACAAGCCTTTGATAACTAGGTAAAGATAAACGCTTCATCGATAACTGGCTAATGATTCACAACATTATCTAGGTATCTACATTTCTAGGAAATACCGACAACGTCATACAATATATAATATTTATGTATACCTAATGTGAACATAATCCTAACTTATTTTTCTACGCATACTTGTTTCAGATATGATTTTTCAATGTTTATCTAATAAATCAATAAAAGACTTATTAGATAAACATTGAAAAATCTCCCTAGACTTTTTAGACATTTTTAGAGTAAGTACTTATTCTACACGTAAAGTGGGTAATTTTTTTCTTATATAGCCCATGCTGTGGGGTGTTGTGAGATAGGCCTCATAAAAGTATTGCAAGCTCATGAAAATAAATTAAGGGATCGTTTATGTAATATTAGGCTATAAAGTGATATGCTTACTGTTTTATAAACTAAATTATTAATCCATATACTTAATTACTTAAAGAAATATAGTCTTTTTTCATGCCATAATAATTATTATTGAATTATTCATAAATAACGATGTAAGTTCTAAAAAAAAGCTAGTAAAAAAATTATGAACCATGTAAAATAAAAAAACATTAGAACACTTCACCTCCACAGGCCAGACTCGCACTTAACCAGTTGTAAAGTCTAACTTGGTTTTGATACGTATATCATAAGAAATTCAAACTATATCTAAAAGATCTGTGTATATATTCAATTCATAATAAAAGTTGATGGCACTCATAAATTCCTAAAGAGACGTACTATTTCCGCAAATAGTCTAAGGGTTCTGCTTTGGAGCAATCAAATTGTGATCATATACTCGTGACTAGAATTTTTATTGAGAAAATATAGGGTCTTATTAATAATTCTAATATTACTTTATTATTTTCTATTTTCTTCTACACATATATTCGCCCATACAATTTATATTCGTGAAATGTGTAAGCTTCCCACTTTCTTTTTCTGAAAAAACGTGTAAAATACTGTATTCTAGTCTAAGAAGTATTGAATTATTAAATTGTGACGTCACTAAGCGTTACCTTGTTCATAGTGAGTAATATGACAGACTAGTTAAGTAGCTATGACTATGAAGATGATGTATTCATCCCTTTTTAACGTCCCAATGCTGGGAACTCTCAATACAAGGGCCATAGTCCACCACTCTCGCCAAGTGCGGGTTGACGTACTTCACATGTCTTTCGAAAATTTACTGGATATTGTACACAAATCAGTATAGATCGCTGAACGAAACAACAAGTTGACATAACCGCTGTCAAATATACATTAAAGCGAAGGTATGAAACCGGAAGAGTAAAAAAACTATTGTTTCTTTTCCGTGAATAAAACCGTCCTAGCACTTCTGCTACTAAACTAAATTATAAGTTCTATCTTCTAAATTACTGAATAAAACTGAATTATGAATGATTGATACTATTTCACAGTACTAAGTATAATTTGTCAAACTTTCATGAAACTTTAAGATTAGAAATTATTATAATTAACTCAAATGTTTTAAGTAAGCATTAAATATAATTTTAGGTTCCCCATAAATAAAATATCCCTCGGATAAAATTCTTGAGACGGAGTTTGTTCATAGTTTGTAGGATCAGTATGAATACAAACTTCGTAGAAACTTCATACTACTTTTCAAGCTTAACGGCTAAAGTTGAAATTGCATTAATGTATTAGCGCCTTGGTTTATTAATAACGCAAAGTGTACGGTATTGAAATCTACAATATTAAGTCCACAGGAAACAGTAACTATTTTATACTAATAGAGCCAATCCAGTTCAATTACAAGTTCTTACAAATAATATTATACATAATATATGTAAGTGTGTCTGTGTGTTTGCCTTTATTTCTCGTAAAGATAGAAAATAGATAATATATATTGTCGCGCAAAATATCATATTAAGTAAATGAAATAAATAGGAGCTTTAACCGAATAACGACTACAGTGAGCAATCTGGAGAAGATTAATCTACAACACTTATTTCCAATATTTTTCTTTTGCTCTTATAATCCAATGAGATAAAGGGATTATGAGATCAAGTTGACTACCACCACCAACATCATAACACTCGGGTTCAGAATCTCTGTACAAAGAGCCAAGAATAGTAAAAGTTTCTTGACTACTCTTGAAGAAACAGATTTGAACCCTAAACGTCACGACCAGCAGATGAATATCCAAGCATCTAGAAAAATAAGCAGCTAATTAGTCATACAGTTGGGGTAGAAGTTAGTTGGAAGCGAGTAACTGGCGTCTTCTAGATGTAGCAGCAGGAGGGGGTTGCGGTCCGGCAAGAGCAAGGCAGCCTTGATCACTAATCGCATGCTTTATAGTCTGACTAAATCCGAGTGTAAACCAATTTAGTACAGTCCAGTCTTTAATTTAACTCTTTTGAGGTAGTTTATCCTACTACCTACGTAGTGTAGAGGGCACTGCCTGTAACAGTAATTATTTCATTTAAATACATAGTTTATTGCATGATGTATTTAAGTCTAGAAAAATAATTGTGAGTGAACGTACTAAATGAATAAAAGTGGGCAAAATAGCCCGGACCTCATAATTCGCGGTAGACGTGACAAACTGTGCAGTTCCTTGCATAGGACAGCCATAAATTCACCTGAACGCTGATGTTCTGCATTTGATACTTTTTCCGCCACCAAAGCGTTTTCTAGATTGCATCCTTGCAAAGTACCTCGTAAGGGTCATATATGATACTAATTTAATACACGAACGCTCCACTAAAATATTGCTGATGTGAATATTTTGCACGTTTTAGATAAGTAAATGTTGAACACTTTAGAGTAGTAATTAAATATAACTAATGTTATTTTTTATTCATATTTTTTGTTCACATTATGAATATTAATTTAGTATTATGTAATGTTTGAAATGGAATTAATTTTACAATTTTATTTTAAACCAAATACTACATAGTTTATTATTTAATCATAATATATGTAGTACGTGTATTATAATTACTGGCTAAGCTCAATAGTTCCGAACGTAACATCAAATTTTCGTATGTTTTTATTATCATGCATAATTAGATACATATATTAAATATTAAAAAAAATAACAGAACGTTTGAATTTTTTTTTTGTTATTATGAAATTAATTTTAATGTACCGTAACTCCCAAAATTATAGTGATAAAGTAACCTTTAAAAAGTATACTAGTTAATTTATTTACGTTATCCGTCCATCATAAGCCAGTTAACGTTATTAATTCAATCAAAAATAGAGCAAGATAGTTAGGCAGATAAAAAGTTATTCCACAAAATATATTGCATTTGCCAGTAAAATGTAATATTAAAAATACCGTATCATTGCTTAGCTTGTAATGCTTAGTTATCTATACTACTATTGTAAAGGGAAAAGCTTTGTATGTTTTTTTTATAATGGATAAACGAAATATCATGAGAACTGTAACTAAATCTGGAAAAAATTACGGTTTAATTGCTCTTACGACGTGGACTGTGTGTTTGAAATAAAGTGGATGACTATAAAATAAAGCGATGAAAAATATGGCAAAATATATCTACGGACGCACCCGAGCAAAGCAAGAGTAAGTTGCTAGTATTATGTATACATAATATTTACGCTAAAAAGCTTCGGCTTTGATCAATCTCATGACGATATTTCAAAATTCAAGTTCAAACAAAAAATAAAACCGGAAAAGAAATCTGATAAAACAGTTTTATTTAAATGGATTCATCATTTTAAATAAAAATATTTTATCAGATTTCACCTCTATCTTTATCTACGAGATAATGTATTAGAAACGTCTTAGAAAAACTATGTATGATTCAGCCGAGTAATTATTTGTATAACGATAAAACAGTAATAATTTACTTCACGTTAGATAACTCAAAATGTATTTATTATGGATGAAATTGATCTATTATGAAGAATTTTGCAAAAGTCCCCGATTGGATTCAACGGTGCTAATGATAACGGTTCTATTCAAAATAATCTACTAAAACAAATGATAAGATATCGTTTGTGAAGATAGTGCCTATACAGCATTAATCGATATCAGCGAACAGTATTGACACTTCCTTCTTTTCTACAGATGTATTGAAATATATTATTCTATGGAAAAATAAAAATATGGAAATTGAAACAGAATCAGTAGGAAGCATTACTAAAAAGCACATCTCCAAACTCCATGAAAGAATTCAAAATAAATATGAAGAAATGCAAAAGAAGCTAGAAAAGTCAAAATCCATCGATATGTTACTAAATGCAAGCGACGACGAATTTTTGCTGCAAGAACGGAAAAAATTTACTAGTGTCAGTGACTTAAGAACTGTTCAGGAACATGATAAAAGTATACATAAAAATAAAAAGAGTCCCTCTGTAGAAACTATTGTGTATTTCGATAAACAAAAAGATGCAGTTTTATCGGATATTGTGTTTAACCATGTAGATATTATAGACTCAGAATCCGTCTCAATAGCCAGTGACATAAAATGTGATGAAGAAACAGACACAATTGAAGATAATGTATTTTTTAAAAATAAATTTTTAAATACAAGTCTTGAATCGTAAGTATTTATAATTAGTATCGTTAATCACTGCGGTATTGTTAACTAATCGAATATTATAAATGTAACTAAATATCTTTAAAGGTTAAACGATATTACAAAAGAGTGTGATGAGTTTTCTGATCCATTAACACCTCCTCCGAGAAGTATTCGAGACAAAATAAATTCCAAACTAAAAAAACGTAAGGAATCTCGAAAAAAATTTAAAGAAGTAAGTACTTTATAGACTTGTTATCTTTAAAATATCTTAAATTAATTATAATGATAATTTCTGTTTAATAAATTATGTACATGTTATTGTCCTCGACTAAATTACGTGTACATTATTATTGATAATGCTTATACTTTCACTTCAAAGTAACTTTAGCGCGATCGAATCATATAATATAGCTATTGTATTAATATTATTAACAAAAAAATATAAATACGCCATCATAAAATTGATTTTTTGAATTTAATTTTTATACTTCAATATCAAATGTTTGAACTTGACATGGCATAACACATTTGCTACCAAACACTTTTTTTTAAATCTTTTTTGACGATGAACATCTCTCATCATTCGTGCATGCTGTGCAACCTGAACCAATTATAATATACCCCATACTTTTTGTACTAGACTATAGCTTCATATCATAACAAGTTAGAGATTATGTTTTATAAATATTTTTCATACTATAGTAGTAGTAACAGTAGCATTAAGATGCTGAGAATTGGAATTCTACGATAATTCCTAGAATTTCAATTCTCTTATTTTTATCAGCGTAAATTCTATATAACGACATTTATAATATTTTTTTAATGAATGCCTTGAATCTTTTCTTACTTAGCAATAATAATGACCAAAGTTCAAATATGTTTCAGTACTTTTTAATAAATTCGAATAGATACCTCGCAAAGGCGCCGAAAAAGAACAAAATAGCTACAGTAACGGTGGTATTGGTAGAATTAAAAGGATTAGAAGATTCGGAAGCAGAAAAACAACATATCTTATCATTCAGATTTAAGTATGCATTATTAGAATGAATTATGATTTATAACTTTATTATATTATGTGACACCAAAATAATATTTTCATTGCAGATTAGGTTCTGAGAAACGTAAGTCCAAAGTAATCAGAAGTTCTGAAACTACTATTAAGTTTCAAGAATTATTTTCTTTTAATCTATACGACGACGACTACATTTTAGAAGCTTCTTTATGGGATAGAGATATATTTATTGGAAGGTAAAATTAACAAGTAAATAAATAAATAAATTTGTTAAACATTTCATCACCATCTAGTTCCATGGTAAACTCTCGTGGCTTATGCTATGGATACCAGATAATTCATACATATACGTATATAACTTTAAATACATACGTGTTATATACCATGACCGGAGTACAAAGTTGTGCTCATCACACAAATGAGTGCTCCCAGCGGGACTCGAACCCGCGGCTACAGCAAGTAAGGTCACTACAAACTAAGACAATCGGGTCCGTAATGAATATATTATGTAAATATTGAATAAAGAGATAATTATAATACAAAAATAATTCGTATTAATTAATATCAACATAATTGCAGTTGCAGAATAAATTTACTAGATTTAGAAAAAGAAAAGACAAATCAGATTCGACAGAAACTAGAAGGTGAATTTAAAAATATTGAATGTTTTTTATTGCTTACAATAAGCGGGACTTCTATGAATACGGTCTTCGATGTTGACGAATGTGAAAAAGAAGAGAGTCGACATATGATGGAGAAGAAATATGTAAGTATTATTTAATTTCAGGAAAAAACATTTTACAGGCAGACTTAAGTGTCTGATGTTTTTTGTTTTATAACAATAATTTCTATACACATTGCATGCTATCCATCTCTACCTACATGTAATAAAATTCACATTGAGTCGAATCAGTACATTAAATATTCTTTTTTGGAAAATCTTATTGAAATAGTCATGACAATACAGTTACAAATCCATAGTTTTTAGTTTTTCGGGCTTTCTGTCCATCTAGGGACGCATCACGAGAAAACTACTAGACAGATTTTAATGAAATTTGGTTTAAGATATTTTATACTGCGGGAAAATAATTCATCTTTAAGAAATCTCTACAAACCATCAAAAGGAATCTCCCTAAAAACGAACCCGAATGAAGCGAGGATATATAATATATTATGTATAATAGATATATAATATATTTAATTAATAAATAACGACTTTTGTGTTATTTGAAAATAACTCCTTCACATTCTTAATTTTAACAAATTCTTATTACGATCATTATTTATGAGTGATTTTTTTATATAATTTCGCAGGCTTGGTTCCGCATTACCAATCAGTTTTCTAATGTGGGTCTATTAACAGTGACTGTTTACGGTGCGAAAGGCTTATCTGGACAAGATTGTTACTGTGTTCTTAATCTTAACAATGAGAGAATACAAACGCAGACAGATTGGAAAACAAATGAGCCAAATTGGATGAAAATAGTCACATTGTAAGTAACTTATACTAATTCTTTCTTAGTTCTAAACGATATTTTTTTTAGTTATAGGTGGATATATCACTATCTCAATAATAGGTCATTATCTCCAAAAGATTTGAGACTAAATGATTGAATCTTTGCTGTACAAGTATGCAGCATTTGCTGCATTAGAAAGTTCGGGACCAATAATATTAAATATAAAATCACGTCAAAATAAGAAGATTTTTAGATTTAGGTTTTTAATTAAGTTTCATTTAAAATAACTTGCATTAGTTATCTAAATGAACACAATACGTATTCAGATATATCTATCATTCTCCACATCTGCAATAGTACATTATTTTATTATAAACTGCGGTTACTATGAGCTTGCATATGTACTCTATGGAACTTAATTAGTAGTTACTAGAGAATCAAGACTACAAAAATATATCAATTTTAGTGCTTGACCCTGTTTTAATAATATAATACATATTTATATAATATAATACACACAGTTTCTTTTTAACAATCTCAAAAATCAAAACAAAATTTCTTTCAATTATTTTTAATATACCTACTGCATTTAAATTGCATATTTTAATTTGAGTAAATAAACATTTAGTACAGTCGTATAAATGTTACAGCAAGGTTACAGATATTACGTCTATTCTAGAAGTAATAATCTACGAGGAAAAAAAGTCTGAAGAAGTAGGCAGGATTGCTATACCATTACTTAAAATAAAACCAGGAAAAAAGTGGTTTGCGCTTAAAGACAGCACACTTAAAGAGAAAGCTAAAGGCAATAACGCAAAAATTTTACTTGAAATGTACATATCATGGAACTTAGTAAGTAATAAATATAGAACACTTTTTTCTTATTTAAATACAATATTGATTTAATTTTATGGTACATAATATAACTATTTCGTTTAACATATATATACCTCCGTAGTAGTAGTAGTAGTAGTAGTAGTAGTAGTAGTAGTAGTAGTAGTGCCCTTTTTAACGTCCCACTGCTGGTCATGGGCGGGAGGCCCATTTAATACGAGGAGGATCAGGCCTTAGTCCACCACGCTGGTTTAGTGCGGGTGGGCGGAATACTCATATCTTTCGAAAACTTGCAAGGTTCTCTCCGCCTTGCAGGCTTCCTCACGATGTTTTCCTTCACTCTAAGAGAAGTGGTAATCGTGTTAGAAATGATTCGCACATGAAAATATCAGAGGTGCTAGACCCGGATTAGAACTCGCATCACTCGGTTATCCAAGCGAGAGCATTACCACTGTCATATTATACCTTTATGCCTTTATGTTTTTTAATTAAAAATATTTAAAAAAATATATAAAACTTCTTAATTTCATAGACAGCTTTTTTCATAAAAGTCATAAAAGTCTTATCTCATAATTGATATTTTTTTACTTTTCAGATAAAAGCGGCAGTAAAAGTAATAAATCGGAAAGAAGTAAATTATCTCCAAACTGAAGAAAAGTTGACAAGGCACGCTTTTGCGAGAAATGTATGGAGAGCAAAAGTTATTACTGCATGGATAGTGGATGCGTTTAAAATTCTCAAGTGAGTATTCAACTCGTTCATTCCTTTGGTCCTTTTCAATAAAGAAATATTAGTATAATACTAGCTAACCTCTTCGCTTTGCTGTGTGTAAGTTAAAATCAAATTAAACGGTTTTTTTATTTTTCTAGTAAAATAAAAGTAGCTCTTGTTACTCTTTATAACATTAGCTATCTGCGAGTGAAAGTCCCGTCAAAAACGGTCCAGTCGTTTCAGAGATTATCCGGAACAAATAGACAGACAGATAAAAATTTTAAAAATAGATTTTTTGATATAAGCGCTTTATATACTTTTGTATGCATTTAGTGAAAAGCTTTTAATTTAAAATTACAAACAGACACTTTAATTTTATTTATATGTACTGATGACTGATAAGGTACTTGAATGTATTAACAAAATTAATTAAATTGTTTTTTTTTTAAATACAATGATTAACGTCCCACTACATAATTAAGTATCCCAATAACTTCCCTACTTCTAGGAGCTACTAAAAAATTCTTGACCAATTAATTATTTATTTCAGTCCCAACGAAGAATTTAACTCGAACATTCGAGGACCTTATGATTTGCAGCCGGAAATGACCGCTAGACCAGTTAAAATTACAAATTAAATTTAGTTTACATTCACCAAACCGATAATAAGATATTAATGTTTAATTAAATTCAAGGATCTAGCGATTAACCGTTACTTTATCATTAATTCCGTGTATTTAATTATTTCACCTCAATTTATGCGATACTACACAGGGTTAACTAGTAAATAAATAGGTGATATTCGTTACATTAAGCATTACCGTGTGTCTTTTCTGGTAGGCCAATATAACAATATATATGTAACTATATCATTTCATGTATATAAAATGTACTCGTATTACGTATATTATATACAATAATGGATCCAGAGACAAGAAATATAATATTTTAAGTAGGGATAGGTATAACCGGATTTAAAAGAATATATTCTTGCGAAAAAATCGGTACATTAAAATTTAAATATTTTTTGGTAAATCTTATTAAAATAGACTATTATCGATACAGAAATAAAAAAAGACTATTATCATACAGAAATAAAATTAGAATTTTTATCTGTCTGTATGTTTGGCTGCATGTGGGTCTGTCTGTGACCGCATCGAATTTTACATGAAATATCGTGTGATTATATAGCTGATGAGACAGTAGCCTAGCGGTAACGCGTCGCTTGGATAACCGAGTGATGCGGGTTCAAATCCGTGTCTCGCGTCTCTAATATTTTCATGTGCGAATCATTTATATCATGATTACCACTTGTCTTACGGTTACGGTGAAGAAAAACATCGTGAGGAAAGCTGCATGTCTGAGAAAACCTAACAAGTTTTCGAAAGGCATGTGAAGTCCACCAACTCGCACTAGGCCAGCGCTGTGGACTATGGCCTGACCCCCTTCGTACTGAGGGAGGTGCACAGCAGTGGGACGTTAAAAAGGGCTGATGATGATGATGATAATGATGATGATATAGCTGGTATAATATTTACTGCGAGAAATGATCCTATCTCCATCTATTAGAAATGTAGACTAACCGTTAAATCGTACCGTAGGTAAAAGAGGGTTAATCGCTAATCAAAATAGTATTCTGTTTTAAATTATTGCTTTGTGAGTAATAAAAGTAATAAAATCGCGAATAAAAAATATATATACTTTACATTATTGAATCATAATAATTATTATAAATGATTAAATACGATTTTTTAATTACAAAAAATAATAATTGACTCACGCCTACAGTTGTACACAGTGGTTTTACTCTAAAATATAAGTAAAAATAGTAATATAAAATCATTCAACAGTGTCTATAATACGCTCTTAGTGTTTTCGCTACCAGGCATTTTCGTCAAAAGTCTAAAATTAGCCCTAAACGAGTTAAGTTAAATATTCTATCTTATTTATATTTCATGGTAAGAAATAATTTTACAATTAAGTTAATTAATCCGCTTCCAAAAATGTAATATTTCCTAGATGTCACAAGCTTCGCTGACTCTTCGTTAGCACGCTTGTGCATCTTTTTATTAAAAAAAAATATTATTCAATTTACATTATCACACAATAGAATTTAATTAGCAATTCAATGATATGATTTGTTTTTTTGTTCATGCTCTTATTATTGTTTGTCTCGACACCTTGGACGTCTTTCCATTCGTCTTCTATCTTTTTAAATGTAAACGGTCCATTATCTATCGATAGATAAAGGATAGTCTAATCGACTATTTTCTTTAATTTTTTGCCTATCTGAGCACTAGGGATATATTACTTCTACAAAATGTCACACGGCTTATACTAAAAGGTACGTCACACGGTTTATTAATATTATGTAAAATCTACGAATTTGGTTTCCGGTCTTTAGAAAACAGGCGGAACCACGGGAAATAACATTAATTTTAACTGAGCTGCATCTGAACATTAAACATTTTTTCTAAACTCTATCTCTATCGAAATATTGATTATTGTTAATACATATTATAAATATTAACACACATGACTGGAGAACAAACATTCGTGCTCAACAAATGACTGCCCCCAGCGGGACTCGAACTCGCGACCGCTAGCGCAGAAAGTAGGGTCACTACCAACTGAGCCAAGCGTGTCGTCATGTATGATGATAGGTTATACGGGTCCACAAATAGGATACTTTTTACTGCGAGAATACATCATCACTTCTAAGAAATCTATGCCAATGGTTAAAACGCATCTAGAGGATCGAAGGGAGTTGCTAGTAGTTATTAAAATTTAATACTCATTCTTAAACAAAAAGCTATTGACTCGTTAATGTCTCTATGATACTTGTCAGCCCTCTTAAATTCCGACAATTGAGGTTAACTACGTGACAACTTAAATTATTTTAAATATTTCTTATTATTTTATAAGTAATTTACGATTTAGGCAGTAAGCATATTATAAATGCATATAAAATATATGTAAGTATATAACTATATTCATATACACTATATTACATTAACTTTTGGTAAAAGTATTTAATGCACTTGATTCATGGAAACTAATTACAGCAAAACTTAATTGCTTAAAAAAGGAAATACACCTGTATTCGTTACGGAACAATAATAATCTGTTTAATATAATAAGATAATAACGAGGTCAAGATTGTTCTTTATTATTTTTTTATTATTAAAAGAGGCGCAGGTATTTTAATGTTGGTAGTAAGTAGGCTTTATCTCTGTTTTATCCACTATGCAAAACTAAAATAAAATTGAAATGTCTGTCCGTGATATCATTTAAGTTTACCATAGCGAGCTTATACTTGCATAATAAAGTAAGCAAGCAGCCATTACGATTTTGATAGATTTTCAATAATAGATTTGAACATAAGAGTATAAAATGGCTATTTTCTTAACTTCTAGGTTGCATCTTTAATTTACTAGTTCCCAATTTTTCATTATCATTTATCTCGTATATCATCGAATCAAAACTATACAAATACTGTTGCAGTTGGCACAGTGTGTGTGTGGCGCAATGCATATGAAAGAATATTATACGGTACTTACATCAAAAAATCTATTTTTAAAATGTTTGTCTGTCTGTCTGTTTAATCCGGCTAATCTCTGAAATGACTGAACCGATTTTTACGGGACTTTCACTAGCAGTACTTTTATTTTATTAAAAAACAATTTATTTTAACTTAAGCCTCGCGAAGCGGGCCGGGTTTGCTAGTGGTATATAATATTAAGTATAATATTTGTTTATATTGCTTTCAGGACATGTTTCGAATGGGAATCAAAGAAGTTAAACATAATAGCTTTATTTATATGGATAGTATTCTGTGTCTTTGCCAAATTATGGATGTTACCTCTTTTATTATTGATACCATTTTATTGGTACAGACCAAAAAGAAGTAAGTCATTTACACAGTACAATGAAAACATTTTATATTTTTTAAAGATTATAAATTTTACTCTTTTTTTAGTAACAATGGAAATTGAAACTGCGGATTCCAAAAACGAAAAGGTAAGGTAAATCACTTTAAATAAGTTATAATAAATAAATAAATATGCTGGGACATTTACACACAGTACTATCTAGTTCCATGGTAAGGTACGGAGCCTTGTGTTATGGATACCATATAGTTGATACACAACTTTTAATAAACTTTAAATACATACATATTATAAATATAAACATCCATGACTGTTCAAACACACAGTGGGACTCAAACCCGCGACCGCTGGCGCAGCAAGTAGGGTCGCTACAAGCTGCGCCACACTGAGCTTGAGCTTCTCAAAACTGTCGCGTTACAACTAATAATTATATTGACGACACGTTTGGCTCAGTTGGTAGTGACCCTACCTTCTGCGCCAGCGGGCGCGGGTTCGAGTCCCGCTGGGGGCATTCATTTGTTGAGCACGAATGTTTGTTCTCCAGTCATGGGTGTTAATATTTATATTATGTATTTATTTAAAAATATATATGTGTAGTATATCAATTATCTGGTATCCGTAACACAAGCCGCGTAGCTTACCACGGAACTAG
Organism: Boloria selene; assembly: GCA_905231865.2. Lineage (NCBI taxonomy): Eukaryota > Metazoa > Arthropoda > Insecta > Lepidoptera > Nymphalidae > Boloria > Boloria selene. The sequence continues at coordinate 4,775,963 of HG993145.1, forward strand.
ATAGTGCTGTTGTAAAAATGTCCGAACATATTTATATTTATATTTATTTATATATTCAAACTACCAAAAGTTATTGTACTTTACTGTTTTTTTTTTCTACTTAAATTTAAAGTTTTATATCTAAGATTATGTAAACAACTAAGGCACATTTTGTGGCTTTATAAAAAGGCTATTTTATAATAATAGAATTGACATTTAAAAGTTATTTAAATTCTATTGATAAATTGGTCATTAAGGTGAAGTAATAACTGCCATTGGCATTTGCATTATCTTATTCTAAAAACACACTTCTAAGCTACCGTTTGTTTTTGCTCTCATACACCTAAACTTACAAGTTTTTTATTAAGAAATCATTTATATTAATTAAGTGTAAATATAGTAGACTACACGACACGTTGACTCATTTTTACCATAGTAACATGGTCCCTTTACCCTTAGGATCTGAAATTGTTATAGAATTTCTTTATTATATTGAACTTCTACACATAAAGTAAAGGCAATGACACGTTTCCAATTGTAATTTTTTTACATTACGAAAAAAATACAATATAATATTATTTCTGTTATTTTTAGGAGGACAAAAATGTTTCTTTTCGACAAAAAATACAAAGCCTTCAGGAAATGGTTCAATCAATTCAAAATGTAATTGGAGAATTAGCCAGTATCGGAGAAAGTATTAAAAAGTAAGGGATTTATATTGGAATCTTTTTTTTATTCTTACATCTATTTTATTAGGTAGCCCGGCCCATGCTTGTTTGTTAGTTATTAAGAGTGTATCTTAGCGGATATTGTACTTTTCTGTAGAAGTTTTAAAACTTAGATTTTTTGATACTTTAGCCATATAAATTTCCAAGGATAACTTGATATATCCATTAATTAATTATGGTTTCCCATGGAAATTACAGATTTTCTGTTTTTGGGTCTATATTCTCAATAATTATGTACGCAATACGTAACATTCTATTAAAAAGATCTAGTACACATTCTGCTTCGTTATTTTATTATACATTGAACATAAATAGATTCTTACTTAATAATTCTACCTCGATTATTTCACAATAATCGCTACACTATATACTAGATTGTTGTAAATTACCGTACTTGTTTAATTAAACACTTCGAGTTCATTTAAATACTACTAAAATTTATGCTTTAGTGCTAGGTAAATTAACCAATCATTTCGAACTAAAATATAATTACTTGGAGTAATATTATTCATTTAGTATATAATATTACCTAATAGCTAGTGCATATATTTGAAAAAATATTGCGATTATTGTTCTTTATATATAACTAGCGACACACCCGATTAAGCGCGATGAAGCTGCGGGTTTGCTAGTATATACCAAAACCTTCCTCGAGAACTACTCTATATTTCTATAATCGGTTTGTTTTAATATGTAGTGAATAGTCATATAAAAAAGGTCCAATGTAGACTGAACAAAACTTTACATTTGGATTTAAAAAAATGTAATTTACCTAATTTTATATGAAACATAAAATTCTCATTGTAATACATGATTTTTGTTTCAGCTTGTTTAACTTTACAGTTCCTTTTGTGAGCTATCTGGCAATATTCTTTATTGTCGCCATAGCTTTTGTTATGTATTTAATACCGTTCAACTACATTTGCTTGATATGGGGTAAGAGTTTTTCTTTTTATCTTTACTTTCTATTATTACGTAATTTATAACTCAAATTCATAACGTAACTGGGCTTAAAATAAAAAAATAAAAGTAAAACGAAAGTAGCCTAAGTTACTCCTTATAACATTAACTATCTGCGAGTGAAAGTCCCGTCAAAATCAGTCCAGTCATTTTAGAGATTAGCCGGAACAAACAGACAGACTGACAGATACACAAAAAAATTATAATTGATTTTTTTATGTATGTACCGTTTAAACTTTTAAATGTATTTATTGGAAAAGCTGTTAATTTGAAATTAAAAACAGACATTTTAATTTTATTTATAAGTACCTATCTATTAATTAACCTGATACTGAAAAATAATAGAAAAAATAATAAAATGTTTATTTTTAGGGGTGCATAAATATATGCGAAAATTTATTCGTCCCAACCATATACCAAACAATGAAATATTAGATTTACTGTCTAGGATTCCGAACGATGAAACTGTGGTTAGTACTTTGCATATTATTAATATTTTAATTATTATGTTTTACACATATGTGATATGTGGTATGATACATAAACTGCAATTCATGCATCGTGTATTCTTGTAGTTTTAATACTAATATTACAATAATTATATGAAACTATAATAAAAAATACAAAATAAAGTTACATGAAACTTTCGTGATTTTATAATAGAAATGCCAATTTCTCATATTTATTTAATTTGGGGGAAAATTGATGTATATTCATAATTAATATTAATGTAATTTCTGATCAAGAATTATTTTTATATACTTAATTGTATTTTAGTAGAACTGATTGGAAATTTAATTAAAAAATATTAGTCTTCTACGCATAGTAATTATATAAATAATTCAATATATAACCAGTAAAAGCTAGAAAACATAACAGACTAAGTTTTCAAGTTCTTTTTTTACCAGTAATACGTATACCTACCTTCCTATATACTTTTGCTTCATACTTTCTATAATTTTTTTAATTTATATGTCATGTCATATGTCCTTAGATGGAGTGTGAAGAGCTACCATTAGGAGATATATCAGAAGACGATGAATTGACATTGGCAAAATAGAAACATAAGTTGTTGTATATATATATACTACTTTTTAAGATTGATGTTAATGTAAATAAATTATTATTAAAAAATATATTCGGAAATATAAAAAAATATTGAGAAAATGATGAGCATTTTCACTGTTTAAATAAAAAGTGACATTATTTTTGGTTTGAGTTCTTTTTTTTATTATGTATTCATAATGTTCTTACGAATATTATCAACCACTCTTATGATTAGTCATATGAAAATTAATATCAATTATATGAATACTTACTAAAATATAGGTGATAGTATATAGAAGTTTAGTAGCAATTTTTTTTATTGCTGGGAAATGCATTTCAGCCTGCTACCTGCGGCCTACCGTTTTTCGACCAATTCAGATGCAGTGAGAACGCACTTATTCGACTGTGCTATTGGACTCCATTCCTGTATAGACTATTATAAATAAAGATAGAATGATTTAATTAAAATTATATATTCAATTCTTTATTTAAGTAAGTTCCGATTACCTATATAATAAAAAAACTTAAAACGCCTTAACGTTGCAAGTATTATAGGTATAAAGAAGATTAGTTTTTATTATAGTGTATTTGAAAAGATCATAAGAAAAGAATGATGGGTTAGTGTGTGCATGTTCGTGTGTCTATTAAGTGCATCTCCATCTTAGGATATAACTTTTTAAAAGAAATTGTAAAATTGTAAAAATTCTAACGTACAAACTGACACCCGTATTAAACTTAATATGGTATTATATATATAATAGTTTCCTTTTAGATAGTAATATAATAGTACTACGGAAATCAGAAGAAACATGCAGACTTCATAAATATTTATAAGGCTAATTTTATATCTATTGCGTATTAAATCAATTCCTTGTGTAAGATTTAAGTTTTTGCAATTATTATGTACCGTAAAGTTTATTTTTAGTGAATGTAATTTAAAATTCGAATGTCAATGAATGTCAAATATCTATAATTAAAAAAATCCCTAAAAAAACTATACTTATGAACAAGGAATCCTATTGACTGCCTCGTTAAATAAATTATTTGTTTTCTGGAATAATTATCAATATAGACTAAAATATCATTTTAAAATTACTCAAGAAGTTCAAAATTAATTTTTAGTTGACGTCATTTATTCCAAAAATATAATAAGATAATATTTAAAGGCAATTATCACTTTGTCTACAATCACCCTCTCTTTATGGAACTCTAACGATACACCATCTTTATAAATGCACTATTCCAGATAAAGGCTATGAAGGGCATCTTCTTACATAAATAAAATTGAAGTCACTTAGTCGTTTCTTTGTAATTAATTGTATAATACTTGTTCATAATTTTAGCTATTTGACACATCTGAGTGAAACTCTGAATTATGATCATTTTTTGAAGCTACAAAAAATATAAATAATTTTTATTGACCTCTCTATGTTTATGTCTTAATACTTGTGTAAACATGCTAGATTTGGCTTAGATTTCTATATTCATAAATCAATCTTCGAGACTTTGATCAATTGTACGTCATCGTTGATGAATGATGGCGTCGATACACTTGTGGCTAATTATTGCTAATAAAGGGTTCATGTATCTTCTGGCTTCAGGCTCTATATTACCTTATAGTTTATACCTACAATCTACAAATATTATAGTGTCGAAGATATGTATATAATATGTTTACAACAACAAATTAAAAATAGACTGTTTTTATGGAACAGATTAATGAAAATATGAATTGAGTACGTCCAGAGCCAATATTGTATTAAATTTCAAGACTATTTTGTTTATTACGTTATGCGTTTTTTCAACCTACTAGTAAATTGCTATCATAAAAACACTTCAGTATCGTATTATATTTTATAAGAATATTATTATCCGGAACATAAACTTTTTATAGATATACATCAAACCTATTTAATCTTAACCTACTTTTCAATGAACATTGGCAATGCGTTTCATTATATAAACCAACTATATTATTATTTATTTATATTTTTTTTATTTAGAAGTCTGCTTTAATTTTTAATAAAATATTCAAAAATTACATTATATTTCATTTTAATATAGAATTTTGCTTGAGCTTGAGAAACTACATGCATACCTACAGCTGCATACATAATATGTAGGTGTTTTTAGAAATATTTTTTAAGTCAGATATTGCTGGTTCAATGCCTGAACACTGGTAAAAGATATAAAGATTATGTAATAAAATTATTCTTGTACTGATTTTTTGGAATTTAAATGAAAAAATTTGAACAACGTTGTATACATTAAATTTATTGGTATGATGTAGGACAACATAATATTAGATTTTTCTATAGAATACAAAACTAATTTATAAATAGAAATAACAGACTACTCGAAATAATAATAGCTATTTCAAGGTTATTTAATATTATAAATAAAGATATTATCGTCTAAACAACTATATCCGATCCAAGCCTTTCGAACTCATTAGCGAAGTAGAGCATATCCTTATGATCGAGTGCTGAGTTTTGAAAAACAATGCGGAAAAAGTTCACGAGGTTACCTTGCGGCTGATACGTGACCATCATACTCCCTTCCTTTATCATTCGTTCCTTTATTTTTGGTGCGACTTTATGTAATCTTTCCTTGTAATCTGGATCGTTTTCACAGCCACGAAGACATTTGGGAATGTACCAGAACATTATGTTCGTACATTCAGGTTTCTGTAACACAAGCTGAAAACCTTCTCTCTGATTAATATGTTCAAGAAAGAATTTTGCATTATCAAATAGTTTATCGATGTGCATTTCAAAGCCTTCAGTGCCTTTCGCTTTCCACATAAACCAGAATTTCAGAACATCAGCTCTTCGACCACACTGTATATGTTTATCTCCAGTGTCGTAGGAAGTGTCGTAAAATTTATCTTTTTGGAAAAGATATTTCGCATTCGATGAATGTGCCTCTTGGAGGACACGCTTATGTCTAGTTAAAAATGTGGAGCACTGTTGTGGGGCGGCTAGTAGCTTATGTGGATTCCATGTAACTGAATCTGCCCTAAAATTATAAATAACAGTTGTCAGATATAAGTGGTTTTTAGGCATAATTTCTACTAAAAAGGAATTGCTGGTAGAAGGGTGAAAATTTAGGATTATAACTTATAGGCAAGTATTCTTGATGACAAATCATAAAAAAAATTGATCTAAAAATAAAAAACCTTGAAGGGCCACCCTTATCACCTAGGGAAATAAAAATAGTATCAAATTATACACAAAAATGTCATAAAAATCGGTCAAGCCGTTTCGAAAGAGTTTGAAAACAAACATTGTGATTCGAGATTTTTATATATTAGAAAAATAGATTATATTATATTTATTCATAAACACATGAACTTGTACTATATCACAAATGAAGGACTTATAATACTTACAATTCAATTCCATGTAAAAGATGTCTGTGTTTTTTTGACATCAATGCGCCACCTCCCCAAGCAGCATCGACATGAAGCCAAAGATTGTATTTCTTGCACAAGTTAGCGATTGGTACTATCGGGTCGAACGCTCCAAACACCGTTGTACCAGATGTAGAAGTCACCATAAAAGGAGTAGATCTGTTTTCAATAGCCTCATTTATTTTCTTTTCCAAGTCCTCAACATCCATTTTACCATATTCATCTGTTTTCACTGCAATACAATTATCGCTACCGATGCCCATAAAAACAGCCATCTTGCGTGTAGAATAATGTGCAAGTTCAGAAGTGAAAAGTACCAATTTTGGTACTGCATATACGCCTTTGCTCTGAAATTGTGTTAAGAATGTGTTCATAAGCAATATTTTGTTTTATTTCATAATAAATATTTCAATCTTTTTTTTCATATTCAATAATAAGGTTTTGTTTTTTAACTTTGTCATTAAAGTCGTCTTCAGCTTAATTAAAAGAATGCACGAAGCTTATTCGCCAGGTTATACTATACTTAAAAGATATTTCATGAACTACTAAATCAATAAAAAATCCCTTTTACCAATAAAAGAAAAGAAACCTATCACTGAATAAGTTTATTTTTATTAATAGCGTGGTCGTATTATAGAAAATTTGTTTCTTACTCGTACTCGGTAAATTACTTCATGGATAAGTTTAAAAAGCTAAGTAAAATATATATTCGTATGTTATCTACATGCTCAAAAATGTCATCACATAATTCCGAGTCAAATCTGTACAATGACTATATAATAAATAGTCATTTTAATAGATATAACCTAACCGAATCTATAGTCCTTAGATTTTTGCCTGTCGAACCGTGTGTTTGTCTTATTGTCTGTTGCCCCATCCCATCATAAGAAAACCACTGGGGAGATTCTTATGAATACTTGCTGGCTATACGAATTAACATATTAAGTACTTTTTCTGCAGGAAAATATTCTTGTTTAAAACAAAAAGGTCAAATATTTATAATAGTAATACTTTCTTAATACTTTCTTAGGTTTACGCGAATATTTGAGTATATAACCCCCTGAGACGTCTAATACCTTAGTCTCTCCCGTGACCATGATTGCTGTAAAGCATTCGAAACGTCGGGAACCAAAAATCATAATAAATCCGCGACAAAATTGTAAAATTATTAATTTAATCCTTCCTCCAATTAAGTCCTTTATCTTGTAGACTAAATGTCTACTACTAATTCGCTTCGATAATACAGAGTGGGTACTAGCGACTCACCCGCGCTCATGTTCGTTTCATAACATTTCATAAAAACCTGTCTCGTGGCTTTGTTGTGTTGCTGTCATAGACAGACAGACAATAAACTTAAAAAATCAATAAACTTAACAAATCAATTTTTTAGTAAATCATAAAATTTTCTAAAAAATATTTAATCTAGCTACAGATTCAAATCAGAATCAGAATTTTATTATATGTTTTCTTTTTAAAAAGTATTGTATCTTTATAAATTAGGTATTTCGTGGCTAAGTATTTTTTACTCTAGGATTATTTTTCAGACGCTTCTTCCCTAGATACGAGTAGGTTAGGGTAGGTTTCTCTGAGTATGAGATATTTTCCCGCAGTAAAAAGTAACCTATAATATGTTGACCCAGATAAATAGCTATCATCAAACGTACAATGGTTTTGTTGTAGTGCGGTCACAAACAGACAAATACAGACAGGCAAAAATGCTAAAAACTATAGATACTGTATCGATAATAATGACATTTTCAATAAGGTTTTCCAAAAAATATTAATATACAATTTAATTATTATGTACAGATCTTGTACAATACGGCTTTGTGACTAGATTAACTGTTAAAATAAACTCGTTTAAAGTGTTCAATTAATAATCGAGAGACTTTATTAATTAGAAATGTCATTTTTTGCACTTTAATGACATATCAGATACCAAGGTTTGCAAAGCACGCGATAAAATAATAACCAGAAAACGGGGTTAAGGTGATCACCGAATGCTTTCTTCAAAACAATCGATGAATCTAATATAAACTTCATAATAAAATTGGTACCTACTTTATTAACTGGATAAAAAACTCGACGGACCATAATGAACTGTTGCGAAGGACAATCGTAATTACTTGTTGCACATTTTTTAATAATGACTGTATCTCAATAGAATGTTCGATATATTATAATTCTAGTTTTAATCTTATTTTAATAAAACCTATTATGTCTAAACTAAATAAATTAGTTTAATTATAGTATAATATAATGTGTAAAAAATCGACTTCAGCAACCTTGCTTTTTAACGGAAGTGATATAATACTACATATTTGCATTTTTAAGGCACATAAAATTTCAATAATTTGTACTATTGAGAAAGAAAAAAAATGCTATTTTTATTTGAAAGTAGGTATAAGACACTGGATTTTATACTTCATATTATTTACTTAATTTCCATGTAAATACTATTTATTAAGACTTACCTTAGTTTCAGGATAGTGATGGTACCGGGCGCAGCTTATGGCATATCCATTGGCAATAGATCCACCAGGGCAAAAGATACCATCGCCTTCACCACCTTGCCATCCGACAATCGCACGCATTTCCCGAAGCACCTCTTCTTCCATCAAAGTAAAAACTGGAGCTACTTCGAAGGTATATACACTTGGGTTGAGAGCATCGGTCAGCCATTGACCAACCAAACCGTATGGGTCTACAGAAGAAAAAAGCTGGTTCACGAAATATGGATGTCCTGTGTTAACGGAATATCGGGCAACCTAAAATTTTCGCATTTAATATTATAACGTATATTATATAATATGTTTATCTTTGTAAAGCTTCACAATAATTACATGTTTAATATGCATAGTAACTTAGGACAACTTTAAACATTTAAACAGTTTTACCTATTTTTGCACCAGAATACCTACCGAAAAAAATATATGTCATAAGGGAAAATTTTTTACATAGTCTTAAAATAGACAAAAAGAACTACAGTCATAATACTTTAAGATGCTATATGTCTTACTGGGATTTTCATTCAAAATGAGACATTTTCAGTGATATTTAAAAAATTTTATATATAAAAAACATTATTTTGGAATTTTCTTTTTTCTAAGGATAAAAATTCAAATAAAAAAGAAAGTGCTTCGTTTGTGATATGACTGTTGAAATTACTAAACTCAATTCGAAATAAACTCCTAGTTAGAACAATGTTTTTAGGCACAGTCTATTCAGAATATGTAAAGGAAAAATCAATCGTATGAGATAAATGTTTTGTTATTCTGGGGCGAAAAATAGGCCTTAATAATACCCGTCCATTCTTTAGATTTTATTCAAATTATGTAAAGTTTAGTCACTAGTAGAATAATAAAAAGAAGGTTCTACTTACATCGGCCATAAAAGCCAACAACTCTTCGTGCGATACAGGCCCATTACGAGGTTTTAAATCTATTGATTTTTTAATTTCCTCTGGACTTGCCCATTCCACAACTTTCGAACTTCTCGAAGATCTACCAAAAACCACTCTTTCCACCAACAGATCTACCGCCCGACGTATAAAATCTTCATGTTTCGATCTCTCCGAGAGACTTTGAAACAGACTCACGTTTTCCCGCTCTCCTCCCGCTACGATAATAGTTGAATCGGCAGGCATTATTTTATTATTTATTAAACAACAATAACCTTTACCATTGAATTTTTGGTAAATTTTTATGCTATTTTATGTATTTCCACGGTTGCGGGCGGCCGCTGCCATCAGTGGTGCGATTTTGGACCGTCTCTCAACGCGTAGCCTTCTTAAATACTTTACGTCAGCATCAATTCACTTTGTAAGGTTATTACGCTTTAGTTACTACTACAAATTGCAAGCAAATCAAATAATAAATAATAATTAATCTACGTTTGAAATAGGGTTGGAAACAATGTTTTCTTTAAAATAAAATGATAGAACTTTCAAAACTCTAATAACCAAAGTTTCAGTAGGTACCTACAAGCAATTTTGGTTTTATAGAAAAAAAACTTATTAATTGTTGGAACCATTTAATAATTATTGATTTCATTTTAGACTAGATCCAGATTATTCAAAAATATAACGTTATGAATTTAAAAATTATAACCCCGATTAATTTATTTTTTCTGATATGCTGCAGAATTACACTGTTTAATATATTTAATAAAATATGATATATTTATCAGTATAACCTTATGTGTATTATATAATTTATTATTATTAAAAACCGGAACACTTTTCTCCTTGACACTTCAATGGCAGTAATTAGTTGCACTATGGGGTGAATTTGGCCTTTTTACATGGCTAGTCAACTGAGAACGACCATCGACGAATATTTAATAAATAAATTAGATAATCCGATTAATTCTGTAAAAGAAAATGTATATATCTGTCTGCCTATAAATCTATACAAAAACAGAGTCATCAGAAGTGAGGTAAATTGCACAGCTATTAAAAACTGATTGTAATATAAGGGCAAGAGTCGATTAAATACATATATCTACCATCACTTAAGTTTTGAAATTATACCTTAACGGCTTTACAAAATTGGTATAAAATATACCTACTAAATTTTCAATTTCGAAATGAGTCGGATACCTCATACCTATAGTACCTAACTTTCTTAAATTCTTTTTCATTCAATTTCTTTACAATTATAATCTATCAATCTTTTCTGTTGTATTTTCATGTAAGCTTAATTAAAAAAGTACCTCTGAGTATGAATCAAATGAGGTTATTTCCACAAAAGAATAAAACCCATTTTATTAGCAAGCACTGAATCATTACGACATACCCACTTATTTAATTTAAATCCCTAGATACAGGAAAACGGGAAAACATAATATGTACATATGGTAGGAATTTATTATTGAATGATCAAGTCGCAGATCGAATGCATTTTATTGATGCATTTTATTTTGTAAAGAAGCAGCAGTTCGGAAAAATTGAAAAGGGTTCACCCCGTGTTTCGATGAACAGCTGCTGGTGAGGCCGTGATATTTTTGACAGATCACATTTTTCTCAGGTCGTATCATATATATCTATGAAAATCAAATGAATATGAAACTCTAAGAAATAGAGTAAGAAGTTTGCACATACTTGTGCACGGTAATATACAACACAGTACACTTATCTCAATGCCATTGACCTCCATGACCGAAATTGGCCTAAACGACATTATTCTTATTGACCCAGGTTTTGTTTCATAAATACTTAATAGTAATAAATATTAAGTAAAAATTTCCAAATTTCCTTTGCGGCATAAATAATGTTTAATAACGAATATTTATATGTATAACAAACCGTAGGTCACTTTTCCAATTGACATTGAATTGGTTGAATCCTCAATCAAGCGGCCCCTTTTAATTCTCTATATTTATGTTATTAGCCATTGCAACTCTCTTTCATTAGACAAATTCATTGTCAAGGTCTCTTTTCACGTGTACCTTGTCTGAGCAAATATTAATCATTACCTAGATTATAATGCAAGTGGCTGAAACAAACTTAGTGTAATACGTTTATAAAGCTTACTAACGACTAGCCCTTGTGCCGTTTGCATTCAAACCTTATAAAAAATTAGTATGAATTTCTCAGAGATGATAAATTTTATCAAAAGAAAAAGTACTCTAATAGTATATTATGTTGTTACGCGGGTAAATAGCTATCATCATACCTGTCAAATGGTTTTCTCGTGAAACGGTCACAAACACAATAATTCTAAAATCTATAGATTCAGCCAATGTATCGACAATAATAACTATTTCAATTAGATTTTCCAAAAAAAATATTTAATACACATATTCGAATAAGAATTTTATTATATAACTAGCGACTCATCGTCGCTTTGCTCGGGTTCGTCCCTAGGTGTACCCTGTGAAAAAAGTATCACAGTATCAAATGTAGCACAAAAGCCCGTCCCGTAATTCAACTAAATAAAATTTCTTAAATAAAAATAGCCTAGTTACTCCTTATAACATTAGCTAGGTACCTGCGAGTGAAAGTCCCGTCGAAACCAACCGTTTCAGAGATTTTGTTAGTAGGTATAGTATATATTTTCATAATAAGCATTAATTGAAAAGCTGTTAGTTTGAAATTAAAAACAGACACTTCAATTTTATTTATACAAGCGACTCGCCCTCACTTTGTTCAGGCTCGTCTCTAAATTTAGCGCGAACGAAGCTGCGGGTTCCACTAGTGTATTATATATATAAACCTTCTTCTTTAATCACTCTATCCATTAAAAAACCGCTTCAAAATTCGTTGCGTAATTTTAAAGGTCTAAGCATACATAGGGACAGACAAACAGCGGGAAGCGACTTTATTTTATACTATGTATAGATAGATAGACTAATCTTTCATATAATTTTTATTAACTACATACCTACGTTCTATGAAATAATACAGTTTTTGTATACGAAGTTTTTCATTTAGTATATAATATTATATATTGACAATATTTTGTTCATATTTATTATTATTAAGTATATTATATCATAACGAAAAATGTATTTATATTATAAATATCGCGTACAAGTGTTATAAATTTGTAAAATGATTAGTAAGTACTTAAATAAGAATCGCAAATTTGATTATAATATAAATATTATAATTGTGTAGTGTATATCGGAACACGCCTTTAATGTTATTGTCAATGTCAATTGTCAAGTCAATGTCACTTTAGCCCTAAGCCATGTGGAGGTGACACTACACTCTACAGCTTGTGTGGTTATTTTGTAAATAATTTAAAAAAACATAATTCAATTATTTACTTTTGAAATAAAAAAAAACTTCATTATTTGTGGATTTTTCAAAAATGTCGGACGACGGCCAGTTTAGTGATTACGAAGAAGAAATATCAAAGCAAGTGAAATCGGTTCGAGTAAGTTTATTCAAGTTTCAATTAAAAAAGTAACAATGTTTATTTTGTTGGAACACTTTTAGATTAAAGCCCATTATTGTGGGAGGATAAATAATAATATTACTCATCTAATACCCTATACTTTTAGTTTGCAGAGAATCCAGAAATAAAAAGAATAAGTAGTGATGATCTTGATTCAGATGACTACTTCTATGATTCAGACGAAGAAACTCACACAAAGAGGAAAGAACATAGCAATCCTCAGAATCCTACTACAAAAGTCACCTCATATCAACCAAGTGAAAAATTATTTAAAAAGTATGTAAACAAAATAAATGTAGATAAATATGAACCCGTCATGAGTGATAATACACAAAAATTTATAGAAATGAATGATAGAAAATGTGATAATGGGAGGATAAAAATAAAAGACAAACATGACAGAGCTACTGCTGAGCAAGTTATGGACCCAAGAACTAAAATGATTTTGTTTAAGCTCTTGAACAGAGGCATAATTAATGAAATAAATGGTTGTATTTCTACAGGCAAAGAAGCTAATGTTTATCATGCTACTTCAAAAGATGGAAGGGATTTTGCTATAAAAATTTTTAAAACATCAATTTTAGTATTTAAAGACAGAGATAAATATGTATCTGGAGAGTATCGTTTTAGAAATGGTTATTGTAGATCAAATCCTCGAAAAATGGTTAGAACTTGGGCAGAAAAGGAAATGAGAAATCTTGTCAGACTTTACAATGCTCAGTTAAATGTACCTGAACCAATAATATTGAGAAGTCATGTATTAGTTATGACTTTTATGGGTGAAAATGGCTGGCCTTCACCCAAACTGAAAGATGTAGAAATATCACAATCAACAGCTAGATCTTTATATAGAGATTGTATTATCATGATGTGGAAAATGTTTAATATTTGCAAATTAGTGCACGCTGATTTATCTGAATTTAATTTACTATACCATAATGGCAATGTAGTTGTCATTGATGTTTCACAGTCGGTAGAACATGACCATCCTCATGCTTTTGAGTTCTTACGCAAAGACTGTACAAACATTTCTGACTTCTTTCGAAAAAAAGGTGTTGCAACATTGACTGTGAAGGAGTTGTTTGATTTTATAACGGATTCATCAATAAATGAAAAAAATTTGGAAGATTGCCTAGAAAAGCTGTCAGAGAAAGCTTCATGTAGGAACTTTGATGAAATGACAGCTCAAGAACAAATTGAAGAAGAAGCCTTTAAAAACATTTACATTCCTAAAAGGTTAACAGAAGTAAGTATTTTTGCTATTTATTTTAAAGTGTAATGTCGGATAGATTTTTCTTTGAGTTGTGACAAAGCAGTAGCACAAAAGTACCTATAAATGTTTTTATACCTACTATAAAATACATTAATATCAACACTCCTTTACCATTATAATATTCATAGGAATATATTTCTTAACATGCCTTCTTTCCTTTTGCTTGTTATGCTAATTTTATTTTGGCAATATAAATCATTTTAAAAAGTCTTTTATTTACATTAACTATAACATATTTTTTTACTCTAAACTAATGTTCATTTACCTCAGAATATATAAAGAATCTTTTAAACCATTTCAGGTAATAAACTATGAGCGTGATATCACTAAAGCAAAGAAAGGTGAAACTGCAGACCTTGCATACAAAAAGATAGCTGGTTTCAATGAAGACCTCACAGCCACTGTAGATAAACCAGAAATACTACAAGATGATGAAATATCTGAATCTGGCTCTGAAAGTTCTTCTGATGAAGATGAAGGTGATGAAAGCAGTAAGTACATGAACATTAACATTATTTTTCTTAACAAATTATTGTAATTTTTCTTTGATAATAACTATTCCTTTTTAAAATGACATTATTTAGATTCATTTTTTTAATTTTTTTGTACTTTTAATTCTTGAATTCTCAAATGCTATGTACACTTTTTATTGACATGCATATAAGACATATTTTTATTGTTATAATTAATTAGAAAATGATGTATATGTTTGTTGTAAGTGTGCTTTTACAAATAAATAAAAAAAAGTACATACCAGTTGCATGAAATGAAAGTGAACGCACCATAATATGAATTTTGTATTGTGTGATGTGACGAAATATTGTTTAACAAGAAAGTGATGAACTGTGTTTATTTTATCATTGATCATTGAACAAAAAATATGCAAATTACATATACCACTGTTTAAATAAGCAATATATTTAAGACTGTTTGGCCATTTTTTTTATTAATTTATATTTACTCAATAGAAATAGTATAATACATATTTCATTATCAATTCAAGTTTAACTTAAGGAGATCTTATTTTTTACATGTGTAATATTTGTTTTTTGTTTTAAATATCAAATATCAATTACAATTACATGCAAAATATAAACCATCTGCTTAAAATTTTTCAGAAGGCAAGTTCAAAAACAGTGCTCGGCCAAGGGATGAATCCCCAAGTAGCAAAAAGGCACGGAAGAAGGCTGTTAAAGAAGAAAAAGCTGAGAGGAGGAAAACCAAAATAAAGAAACACATAAAAAAGAGACGTGACAAGGGTACTGGTAAGAAATAATCCAATTTCGACATGAAACTTATAAATGTATAGAAAAATACTATATATTAATATTATTTAGGGTAAGAAAATATCATTATATATCTACACATGAACTTCAAACGCGATCTATATTTATAACCTTTACTTATCAGTAATAGTTGATTTTTTTTTATCTACATAGTTTTGTCAAAATCTGTCACCATGGACGTATTAACTAACGGACCAGTCATAAAATACAAATGCATTAAAACACTTTCAACCATTTGAAGTATAACGCACACAAAGAATTGACACAATACATCAAAATTCACTCTAATGCTAGTGCTTGAACGTAGTCGATAAAATACATACATCAATGACATTTTAAATATTAATAATAAATATTGTTTGATTTTTCGCCGACAATCAAACCCAGAACGTTCGAATGGGAAAGAAAAGGCGTATCATAAATAAGCTGTAAGGCAAAGAAAATAAAGGGAGAATAAAGGTGGGGTAAGCTTCCGGTATTTATATTTTAATTATACTAAAATAAGCAGGACATTGTTATGAACTTTTTACTCAATTATAGTTATTATAGACTTCAAATTTTTTGTTAAGAATTTTTTTTCTCTTTCGAGAAGGATCCCTAGGAAATCTAAAATTTTGTGTAATTTATGTGTTAAAATAAAATAAAAATTAAGTACACATACGAATTATAATTTTTGCATTTATAATGTTTTTATTTAATTATAAAAATATTATTATAAATTTATTGTCATCAGATTGTAGGATACTGCGATAAAAGTATTTTATGTTATTGTACTGTACAAATAACATCCATTATTCGCTTAGTTATTTCGTCAAATATCGATATATTTTTCGACATTGTCAAGCACTAGTCGATGTCAAATGGACTTACTCGACAGTTCTGTCATTTGTTTTGAACGGTATAATCCAGCCATTTTATGATGGTTGTCAGATGCCAACAATACATAGATATATCGACTATATTTAACATAGTTGAATAATACGAAATTTTATTTTACATTTACTTAAATTTTGTGATAAATAACATTAAATGTAATAAAATATATTACTTACAAGTGAAAAGAAATAGTTCTGCTTCCGCTGCTATAGTTTTTACACCATCTAATAGAACATTTAGTCATTTTTGGGAGATGTTTTGTTGACAAGTAAGTGCTTGAGACTGACGTAAAATCAAACGGCCAGGCCTAAAATATCCTGATTACTGTCAAGGCCGGTAAAGGTACGTCCGCTTATGTGTCTCGTCCATTAGTTAATACGTCCATGTCTGTCACAATATTTCTATATGAATATTAAGTTACAGGGCATCCATTAATTATGTGAGTTGTTTTTCTTGCATCAAGAGTCTTCTTGGTGAGATTTTGGTTGTCATAAGAAATGAAAGTTTCTGATGTCATGTCATGAGAATTTTTCAAGGGGCAAAATGGGACACTTCTAAAGAAATAAAAGAAAAATTCAATATTTTTTTGTATAATCTCTATTTTTTAAAGTTGACATGAGATTTTAAATCATGCACCTTTCAGTTTAAATAAGATTTGACGAGATTTTACTGGATCCAACGATTTTGACTCACATTATTAATGGATACCCCCTTATTTTTAAAATCCCCTTTTTATATGTATCGGTTTTAAATAAAACTATTTCATATTACTTATTTCTTTTATTTATAAAAGTAGAAAATCTTACCTTACAGACCTTTACATTTAAATATTTATATACAACTTATCTTTATAGTTTGCAAAAACATTTAAAACTTTTGTAGAAAAGTATTATTTTATAAAATTTGTTTATTTTTTGCCAGTAAGTCATATGTATATTTAAAAAAATATTATGTAGCAAAAATATGTACCTTATGACAAATCTTATTACAATTTTCAATTTTTATTTATGTAGCTGCAAGCTATAGAGCAGTAATTGCAATTTTATATATCAGATACCATATATATTGTAAACTGTATAATACTAAAAATGATATAATACTAAAAATATATAGATTATAGTGATGTAAAAACACTTACAAAGTAAATTTTACTAATTCAGGCCTTTTATTCAAGATAATAAATAATTTTTAGTTCTTTTATCTAAGACAATAATACAATGTGTATACATAGGTACCTACTTTATATAATAATATATGTTCAATAGAACATAATTTATAGCAAAACAGTTCATATTGGTTTGTTATATTTATATTACTTTAACTACCGTCAACTAATCGCGAACAATTTTAGCTAAAACTCAACTCTACAAAAGTAAAACGATTTGCGTAATATATTATTATTATCATAAAAATAAATATCATTTATTAAACTAATGGAAAAACTTAGAAATATCTTTGCAACTAAGTAATAAGATATCAGCCATAATAATGTATATAGACACCATTACCTCCCATAAACACTATAAGCTATACAGAATTATTACATAGTTTTGCTTGAAGCATATACAAGGAGCCTAATCAGCATTTAATACTTATTTTTAAAGTATGAACATGACAAGCAAAGAAGTCATCAGTGATTGTTCCATCAATCTATCCCTTTTGCTTTTCCATAGCAATTATGAAATATGACTATTTTAATTTTTCTACTTAGTCACGAAATGAGGACTATCGTTTTTTGGCTCACCAGGTGGCGCTACTGTAGAGTGAGGACCTAAAGTACGGCTGTTAAAATTAGTATTTACGGGCGCCAAAAGAATAATTTACATTTAAATCATATTTAATACAAAAGAACCGTAGAGTAAACGTATTGTCCATGCTACAGTGCAGTCCCGTTTTGCTCGGAAAAAAAGCGAACATAAGTTTCCGAAAGCTAAAACTGTCTCAAAGCAGAGGTAAGTAGCGATTCGCAACTTCTATTTGCCATAATTAATTTAACGTATTGCTAAATATTCGTAACAGTAATCTTAATAGAAATAAACCGCGTAGCCAACCGGCAAACAGTGACATTTGGCATTTCGGAGACCTCACGCTACACAAGCGCCCCTAGCGGCAAATTCATACGCGATAGCCCTCATTGTAAGGAATTGTATAGTTCCTGTTTTTGCCACCAGTTGCGCTGACTTCGTCCATAAAGTATAAATTATTATAAAGCGCCACTACCTTGACTTAATAGATATTTTCAACATATGTCGTTCGTAGACTAGGTTATAAGCAAATAGCAGAATAGGTCAAACTAATAATGTCATCTCTGCCTATTTCGGTCATGGCAGCCAATTTCATTGAAACTAGGTTTTTGCGTAGAAGATATTATAATGCACAAGTGCACTCGCAGAAACATGCAAAAATGAAATGCACTCTACTTCTGTCACTCTCATACTCCAGTGATGGCGCAAGACCGACTTTGCTCTCTAGGGCAGTGCCACACTGCCAACTCTCAAACTCCCACTTCCGGGTTGTTCATTGTACATTGTGTAGTGTACATAATATCTTAACAGAAAATGTTTCTTTGGCTATAAATATAATCTAAAACCGAATGTCTTGAAAACTATCACATACAGCATTTTGTACTGGTATCGTATCAAATATAACAGACACATCACGTGGCAACTCTATATCTTAATCCCATATAGCAAAGGAATCTGAAGGATAACATTATACAAATCATTATTGCTATTTCGAACCACACCGAATTGTTTTCAATATCCAAATACTTAAGAAGAACATCTGGTTTTGCAAAATGGCAGTAAACGTCGTCACACTCTAAAGGTTTTCTTTCGAAGCCAAATATAGTTAACACCATAGCAACTACACCACATCTGATGAAAGAAGTTTTCATAACAATGTTCATCAGGAGAGGAATTTTGTGCGCGAAATCGAAGCCGTATATCGCAAGACCAAGGAAAGGTGCGATAGCTGCCGGACCGATAGCGCATCCATTCTGAAATAAAGAGATAATATATTTAAGACAAGTGTTAACGCTTGTATAGTGGGTAAGTCGATAAAATATAACCTATTAATCAAGAATCTCAGACTTTAAAGAGTATTTAATCTAACTTTAACTCTGTTCTTAATTGGACAAACCCTTCAGCCGTTATAACTTAAACAGATAACATGTCATTCAAATATTTTGCACGTAAGATGAATTTACTTATTTATTATGTGTTATATTAATTGAAGTCATAGTCTGCCCCCTAATTTCATCAAAATCCATCCAGCCAAATCAGCTTGAGGAGTAACAAGCATGCACACATTCACACACCCTTAGTATTACATTTATAATAGTGATTCAACTAGTGTGATTAAATGATAAATTTATCTTATAGATATATTTCAAATTACGAAAGATGGGTTAATAAAATACTAATGTTTATTTCAATACCAAAGCCGTTTCCCGACTGTTCTATGAAAGAAAGTATTGCCCTTCTAGAGAGAAATGCAATAAATACACTATTCCATATTTTTAATATCTTTATCCGGCGACTATTTTTGTTTTTGTAATTTTTATCTGCTTTTATTTAAATTTAAATAATAATGTTTTTAAACTGATTTTCATAATAAGTTCCTTAAGTAGGTAAAGTTATACGTACGCTCACGCTGAAAACAGATCCAATCGCCATTCCAATGCCCTCAGAGACTAAAGACACAAGGTTGCCAATTATACAAAATACAATAAATCTGATAACACTGAACGGAACTCCAACCATAAAGTAGACAATGGTACAAAATATTAAATTTAGCGATATTTGTACTGGCAACTTGGACACTGTTAACGCAGCGTAATACGGGAACAAACTGTACCAACTGTTAAAATGCTCTTTTTTAACAAGTTTTACTTCTTGCGGATCTGAAAATTAAGAAATAATGCTAAATTATTATAATGTTTATGAACACTGAACATTTATTTATTTAATTACGTACAACTTAGTAAATTATTATAGTCGACCTAACAAAGTTTTAAATATGGCGGCTAATTTATCTATTTTATATATGCTAGGAACAATAACAATATTCTTCTGAGCATAAGTATATGCAACTATATTATGGTCCATAACTGTGTGTGTACATACAAGCACATTCTCTATCCCTTGGTAACTCGGGACCCACCTTATCCACTAACTCAGGATATATAGCCAATAAGAGAGTTTGAGTTATAGTAAGCAAAACTGATCAATTTCAACACTAAATATTATAAACCTAGCATAGTATAGTATAGTAGCATTATAATACATATTCAGCCCTTTGAATTGGGTTGGCGGACTTTACATGTCTATTGAAATCTTGCTAGTTTCTCTCAGACATGAAGGTTTCTTTACTATTTTTTCACAGTATGAATAGTGGTAATCATGTTATAAAATGAAAATATCAGAAGTGCGAAATTGGAACTGGATTTGAAACCGCATCACTCGGTTATCTAATCGAGCGCGTGGGCCACCACTGCCTTTTTAATACCTGATAGCTTTTACTTTATTGTATTGTATTAAGTATTATCTAAATGAAACCTATAGCAAAAGTTTTAAAAGATACTGCATCATTATTTTTGTAATGTTTATCATAAAAATACTGTTTTAAGTGAATAGTAATTAAACATTGTTGTTATGATATTAAGTATAATACATCTACAGTTACTTCAACTATGAAAAATATATCATTTCTGAGAAACGTATTTAGAGACGAAGCAGCAGCAAAGCGAGGGTTAGTAGCTAGTATTCTAACCGAACCGACTTCAAAAAAGGAGGAGGTTATATGTTCCATTGTATATATTTTTATATGAATCAAGACAATGGAACATATTCCGCCCGTACTTTTATTATCGTGGATTAAACAAATGAAATATTACTATTCAAGTCATATGTGTTATATTGATAGCTTTTGTAGCTTTTGTATAAAGTATTACATATAAACAGTAGCATTATTAAAATATAATGTATTATTTTGACCTTGACGTAATATAGGTACCTAATGCAAACAACTAAGGCTTTTACTTCACAGTAAAGTAATAAGTTCGTATTACTACATATTTAATATAAATTTTATTACGCTTAAGTATATTCTATAGGTTTATAACGTTAATCAAAATGTAAGTACAATCGTCATAGTCGTCGTTTGCCAAGTAAAATAAACGGCGCAGGAATTTCCATGTCAGTCGCAAATGCTTGTGTTGGCAAATATCCCATGCATAGTACCTATTTGTCTCAATCATTAAGACATGAAATCTAATAATGTTATTCGATAACTTCCCCTATATAAAAACTTCTATATACAATAATACGACGAATAAAAATACATTAAAACGTTAAATAAAAATATTAAATACCTATGAGGTTAAAAATTTTGTCATAGAAGAAATAGTCTTCCAGATCTACCCTTATAACATTTTTTACATAAGAAACTTAACCTTATTACATAAATAAATTACTTACATACTAACACCGGCACCATTATCTGCGTGTATGCGAAGAATATAACGAGGCCCACGCACATTTTCAAATGGTTGAACATCTCGGTGCCATCATTAGCCTTATCTAGGAAGCATAAACCTATGAGGACTGCACACATCAAATGGTGTACAGTTTGGATCCATAATCCTGCAAAATACACATGGCAACATTTAAAATTAATATTTAAATAAATATATATAAAAATAAAATATTTCATTTATTATTTATTTAATATTTATTTATTTATTTATTTATTTAACTTTTATCGTTATGTACTTTACTATCAACCCAATTAATAATAGTAAGTACGTAAAAAAAATAATAAACAAATATTTTTGTAATCTTTGTAATTTTTTTAATTTGCTCTTTATGCAAAGCTACTACCTATATACAGTAGGTAACATACAAATCCTGTTGTTTTGTTGTTAAATGAAAAAAAACAATGTAGAAATGCCGTTTCGCATTTATAAACACGCTTATATTATTAATGTGAAAGTTTCTGTGTGAATGAGTATGTGTTACTTAGTTGACTTGTATCAACTATCAAGAAGTACGTAACCGCGGAGCGGTTCTGGCACCGGGCGATAATATAGGTTATAGTCAGAATTATACCGTTTTATATCGGGCGAAGCCGCAGGCTCCGCTAGTTAATGTATAAAAAAAGTGCGTGTGTACAAAGTACACATGTCAGAAGTAAAACTTGAATTTAAAATAAGACTAACTCTCCCCCGTCTCTGAGCGCCTGGTACTATGGACTTATTTTTTCGTTTCATCGAGTTTGAAATCACATCGATTCTAAAGAAGTTTCACTTCAAAAACTTGACAATTGACAAAATTATATACTAAAACCTTCTACAAGAACCACTCCGTACTTTGTTCTGTGTTAAAATTCTTAAAAACAGGAGGTGTTGAAAAATGAAAGTGTTGAATGAAATGAAATGAAAAAAGAATGATAACGATAACGGTTTACGTAATATAATTTTATACACTTATAAAACTTAGTGTAAATGTCTGTTTTTAATTTCAATTTAACAGCTTCTCACTAAATGCAAATGAAAGTTTATAATACGTACGAGTACTAGCGTCAAAAAAGCAATTTTTTTAACATTTTTGTCAGTCTGTTTGTTCCGGCTAGTCTCTGAAACGGCTGGACCGATTCTGACGGGACTTTACTCGCAGATAGCTAATGTCATAAGGAGTAACTTAGGCTACTTTAATTTTATTAGAAAATTCTAAGAACTGTTTAATTTATTTTAACTTCGCCCGCGAAGCTAGCCGGGTTTGCTAGATGTAAATATAAATAAACATGAGTAATAAGAAATTATATACTACCAAGTGTTTAAAACAACAAGCCTACCTACTGTGCGGATATGACGCATTGTTTGTGAAAGATCTATATCGATGTGCCGCTGTGATTTATTCAGAGGCATCGGAATTAATTCAACGAACGTAACCACTTGCATATAAATTATTTTATTACAGAACCGTAAAAGAATTTATGACTGTATGTTTAAAATTTATCTTTAAACAAACAAATGCAATTATCTTGAATCTTTATAGCAGATAATAGATACTTTCTCTTCCAAAAGTAAATTAAAAGTATTTATCTATTACATTACATTTTTTTGATCTAATTAACAAAAACTACGTAACTCAGATATTTCATAAATAAACTTTCTTTTTTTAGTGTAAAAAACAAAATTATAGTGAACTATTGTTCTTACAATAATCATATAAGTATTAAGTAGGTAGTAATAAATTATCTTTCTAACTATGTCAAGAACGTATTATCTTGCAAATAATTACAATCAGTCTCTTCATATCGTGGCAAGGGTCGTCCTGGAGATATGGACAATGGACATTTTATACGGGTTCCGCGAATCTTTTATGATTTTCTTAAAAAATTATAATAAATTTCATTATAATTATGACAACATACTACAACCTCTTTATTTAGGTTCGTTCGTCTCTAGAGGCTTAACAGTAGCCTATTGTGTTACTCCGGTCATAGTTGGTCTAATTAGGTGTTAAAAATGAAACTTTCAGCATCAAAAAACATAATAAAACTAGGTGTAAAAATGTAAATACGAACTTTTGCATTATATGTAGTACCTACCTATAACAATATTAAATTTGTTAAAAAAGCTTATCATATTTAAAGTTATTTGAAGCACGTCATGTACTGTGCACGATTATTTGGTTACAAAAATTGTAAGTTGTAACCCGTAGGTCAGTGCCATTACATTGGATAATAGAACAAATACTGTGTTTTGTCTTGACATTGGAACATATTTGCCTCAACGGCGCGGTCATTGGGGCATGTAAATAACTGGAAATTACACTTTTATCTTAATATGTCAGTTGTCTGTTCTAATTAAAAAGGTAAATGACACTGGTTCGATTCTCGTTTGTATCAAATATATTTTCTTAACACCAAAAGACGAAGTATTTCCTTAAAAAAAACAAAGAACTTGAATATTCTTTTACAAAATATAGATGTACCTACCTATCATTATGACGGTAAATGAAAAATTAAAATTTTGCTACTTAAGAGAAACATAACATTTTGCGACTTACCTTGTCTATTCCTTGCTATTTGTAACAACATCCTGCACAAAAGTATTCTGAATTGCTCAAAACACGTCGTTGGGTACTGGTTTGTGGTATTTTGCATTTTCATCCAAGCTAAAGACGAATCATCTCTTGATATTTGACTTAAGGACATCGTAGAATTGCTTGCTTCATTCAACTGTTTCACTTTATAAGTACATTTTTCATTTGATAATACAATTTCGGTTTCACCAGATTCATCCTCTATTTGGTAGCAGATTTTAAGTTGCAAATTATTTATAGGTTCTATTGGTGTGGCGTCTACTTTGGCCGTCTTAGCAATTCTACCATTTAACATTTCGTCGCATAACATTTCAATATTTTGTGGGTTCTCTGTCATTTCGATTACTGAAAATATCATAATAATTAATATATTTATTTATTACTAAGGATCAGCGGGCGTGAGGGGAGTCAGTTGCCAAGCAAATATGAGTTGGAGAGAGCACCCGTTCAGATGAAACTACATCTTAATTAAATCAAAGTTTATTCATAAGTTAGAATAATAATGAAATCATATAAATTAAGTTTTATTGTCTGTGTGATTCCCCTCTAATGCCTCTATTTAGTCACTTCCGAGTGTTATTGACGCATACTTATAAAGATCAAAATTAAAATAAAATTGATTTGGTGTAAATATTTGCATTACACGGTACACAGGCATTTACCAGTCTACTTAAAACAAAAATTTGCGAATTGCGATGAAAATAACAAAAAAAAATTCAATTTCGTGTACTAAGTGCAATATATAAGTAAAAATTCGAACCAGTTTCCTCCTGCATAACTGACTAATAAAAATGAAACTCTTGAACTGGTAGAAGTCGCAGGCCACTCTTGGAGAGAATCGCTATAATATATAGGTACTTACATCATAGCTATTGTACTCTTTTGTTAAGCTCTATTTAAGTGAAAGAATTAAAAGCAGGTCGTGAAAGTCGAACTAACAAACTTTCACCGTCATACAATTGTCATTTACATGGCTTCGTCAAAACGCTAAAGTGACAAGTGATAATGTCATTAATAATGCCGAGGTCAAGAACATGTTTAACTCATAATTTTTAATAATAAAATAACTATATTTATCTTATCTCTGTTAATAAGTATTAATATTTAAATTCCTACTATTAAATTATTAACTATGAATTCAGCTTGTAAATTATATTTATAAAGATAATAATTTACTTAATTACTATAATTACTTCACATATTTATAGTAATTAAATGAATAATGGTCTTTACCTATTTGTAAATACTAAAACGTATTTGTTCATCGTTGATATCAAAGCAATATATTGAACTCGTATGGCTACTTACCATTAAGGTTAATTTATAAGAAGTAAAAAACATTGGCTCGACCGATTTTTACTGGACTTTATATATAGCACTAGCATTTCCTGCGGCTATGCACGCGTTCTAAAGACAGGAAACCAAATTCTTTCTAAGTCGTGCGTACCTCGTAGAACTAACGCCCGACCTTTTTCATTGATTCTCTGCTCCTATTAGTAGTAGCGTGATGTAATATAGCCTTTAGCCTTCCTCGATCGGACTATCCAACATAAAAAGAATTTTTCAATTTGGACCAGTAGTTTCTGATATTAGCGCGTTCAACCAAGCAAAAAAACAAACAAACAAACAAATTCTTAAGAGTGAACCCTACTGATTTTCACTGTGTTGGACAACAGAAACGGCAAATGGCAATGGCTTATGGCACAGGGTGGCTTATTCGTTCATGGGCACAGGCTACTTTATCTAATCGTAAGTATAGCAAGCGAAATTTAGTTAAATGCCTAACTAACAAAAATAACTTTATAACTTACTAAAATCTGCAGGGTTGTGATGGCGCGGACACGTTAATCCGACGGTGCTCAAAAAAGGAACCATAGCATCCGTATCACCTTGATAAATACACCGGCCATCAGCCAATATGTAGGCCTGAAACATAAATTACAATTTACTAGCATAGAAAAAAGATATTTTCTTGATTTTTCGGAGTCAAAAGTATTTTATATGTTGACTAGCTATCATTTAATTTTTTAATTTTTAATTTTGATAACAATGACTATTTTTACAATAAGATTTTTCGAAGTTAGAATTTTATTATATGTATAGATGTAAATATGATTAATAAAAATATCCAAATTTATCATCACTACACAAAATTACTTCAAATCAATTCAATATATTTTGTGGTGTGAAACGCGCACATAGATTAACCATTAGCTAAGCTACTGTTTTTATACTTGAATTTTAATTGGCACATAACATTTTTTAAATGAGAACGTAAAAGACAATAGTGTCAAAACTATTTAATAATGCTTGTTAAAAATAGCAAATACGTATAGTAATTTAAGTTTTTCTTAAATTATTGCAATTAGGCACTCATGGTTACAGTTTGTCTAAAAAAATACAAAGCATACTTCTGGTTAATTCATATAATATAATGTGTGCTGATGCCGCTTTTGATGTTCATTTCTAAAAAAGTCAAAGGACTAGGCCAAGATCTAAAGGATACAGAAGCTTTATCTAATCAAAAATTTTCGTACATTAAAAACAAAAGGTAGGTAAGTAGTTATTTTTTTATGAGTTCACGTATGCCTTCTGTGCTATACTACAAGTTTATATATACCTATAAATCACATACAATTATTGTAATATTATCATATTTATGTAAATCTCTCAGAATCAGCAGCCCGTATCTATCACGTCTATCTAAGAACAACATCGGCTGCTACAATCATTATCATTTGATTTATAATGTATAGTAATCTATAGTATTTCAATGCATCAATAATTGTAATTATTGTTTCGTTATTATTCATATGACTAGCGAGTCACCCTCTCTTCGCTCGGGTTCGTCCGTAAGTATTCTCTGCCAAATTTAAAGTTTGTAGCACAAAAAAATAATGACATTCTTGAACACGAACAATTTAATGTTGATATCAAAAAGACACCAATGTATGTTATGATTTAAAATTTATAGAAATAAAAAATGTTTCCAATAAATTGTTTTTAAGAAATAATTCTTGATTAAAATCGAAGTAAACATGTAATTAATTTGTTAAATATATTTATAAATGATGTTGACACATCATTACAAATTATAATGTGTTATTTATAATACAAAATACTACAATAAACAGCTGTTAATCTTATCACAATGGTTAACCGTCGCACTGAAATGGTGGAAAACATAATAATATTGATGTTACCTATATACGTTTTTAATTTATTTATTGGAACCTTATCGCGTTATAATTGGCATACTTGGAATCACATCAGAGCTGAACGGAAAAAGTTTATCATTACGACCGTCACAACTACTTATTATTACTAATTTAACTTTTTACTAACTTTTTATAATTAATTTAAAGTGTCTTTTCTATTCTACGCGACATTAGCAAAGTAATTGTGCCCAAGTGGCACTTCTAGAAACCTATTGATCACAAACACTGAACAATTAATATTAATTGCATTACTTAATATTGAATTGAATTAAAAGTACCCCAATGATGTCAATTGTCATCATACTCGTAAGTGGCAGGCGATCATAAGTATTTAGAAGTGTTTGTTGTAAAGGATCGTATGTATATAATAGAGTGCTATGCCGAGCTTATTTCGATTAAGTTCAACATGTAAGTACAAAGTTTTGATTTTTTTTTATGGGACAAAGGGGGCAAACGAGCAGGATCACCTGATGGAAAGTGATCACCGCCGCCCATGGACATCTGCAATACCGCAGGGCTTGCATATGCGTTGCCGGCCTTTCAGGAAAGTGAGGGAGGTAGGAGAGAGGGAGGAGGGACGGAGAAGAGATGGAGAGGTGAGAGAGGGAGGATAGAGGGAAGAGGGAGGGATGGGGAGTGGGCCACCCGGACTCTCACTTACCGGACGAAACGCGACAGCATAGCTGCCACTTCACGCCGGTCTTCTGTGAGAGAGTGGTACTATACGGGGCGTGCCGGCCCATTCGGCTGCTACCCGAAGGTAACAAGGCACTAACACTGCTGAATTGATCTTAATGATACCCGTATTCGTACAAGCAGGTATTCGTGACAATTTCAAATTTTAAACTGCAAAAATAACTTTGTACCTACTGGGTATTTTACGATATCTCTAGAATTTTGAATGCTATTATATTTATTTTGTAGCGAAAAATAACAAACTCGACCGGGACTATTTCTCTTCTTTACTAATGAGTAAAAAATCTTTTAAAAAATGCTTTTTTTCATCGTTCGCCTCCTCTACTAAGATTAAATATATAATATAACGACAATTATGAGGCACAAAATTATTCAGTCAAATATTGATTTATTATAAGTCAATACACGTTAAAAGGATAGGATAATATACAGCCAAATGACAAATCAGCACGTGAACATTTGTAAAGTAAATATATCTAATGAGGCCACTGCCTTGCTTTTCATGCAGAGACCGTTTATGCTGTTTATATTATTATTCATTGGATTTCCGATTAAGAAGACCATACTAAAACAGTAAATGTATAGAGTAATTATGAGTGTATTTTTAAGGTAACTACATACATAATTCTTATAATTAATATATAAAATATAACGTACATAATACATTGCATGTGTTAAGTGTATGAGAATATACATAAGGTCGAGGCCAGAGATCAATAACAAAAATTGGTTTCCGAAACCGAATCGAATACCTCTCCCTATTTGAAGTAGGTCAAAAAATTAAAATTTCATATAACAGAACCCAAAAACAACAATTAAACAAAACAAATAATTTTCTTATGTGTCATTTCTTTTATATGTACGAAATTTAAAACACACATAATATTTATTATCAAATAAAATAAAATGATAATATAAAAGGATGCGGTTCCAAATGAGTTTATCTACAAAGCATGTTGCAAGTGCTAAATAAGTATATATTATTTATATTATACCTACATAGTCTGCGTTTTATTTTGAAGTTAAATTATTAATCGGCTATCGTTTATTTGCATAATATATATATTACTCGTAGAATAGGAATTTCTTTTAAAATTCATAAGTAATTCTCAAATGATCCGAACTAGGATAGTGAGAACACAAATGGAAAAAAGCTTTGTCAAGAAATACCTATCAGGCAACTTTTATAAATTCAAAAGTTTGTATGTGTGTATTTTTGGAAAGATTTAAAAAACTTCAATTAGGTCTTAGGCTATCTGTTAGTAACATTACAAATAAATTTATTTATTCATATTCTTTTTTAAATAAAAATTGTCACAAATAACATTACCATTGAAATTTTTCATTTATATGTCGGTAATATAAAATTAAATAAAATAAAGGGCCAATAACCAATAATAATATTCATAATTATTTTTACTGTGTCAAAGACAACATAAATCACACTTAAAAGGTATTCTCTACAAAGCGGTAATATAATCAATTGTTAGTGCAATTTTATCCTTATTAATTACGTTTTATTTTTATCTCGCTAGCTAGCTATTTATTTGTGATTATTATGTGACTTCAATCAATCAATCAAAATATTCGTTATACAAATAGACTTTTACAAGCGCCTTTGAATTGTCAAAAATTATTAAAATTTAAATGAAATGTCAGTCAACAGTTCCTCTTTTCCAAAAAAAAATTATAACAATATTGCATTACAGTATTTATCTATTTATCCTACGTGAGACACAACCAGGCACACTTTAATGTAGGGACCCATACAATATTACTATTAAATGCCCTGTAGATAAATTATAATCACGGCACAAATTTACACATAATAGAATGCTATCTGAGTCGAATCTGCACATTAAACTATATTGAAAATTCTAATTGAAATAGTCATTATTATAAATACTAATATTATGAAGCTGAAGAGTTTGTTTGTTTGAACGTGCTAATCTCAGAAAATATTGGTCCGAATTGAAAAATTCTTTTTGAGTTGGATAGTCCGTTTATAGAGAAAGGCTATAGGCTATTTTACATCACGCTACGACAAATAGGAGTGGAGCATCAATGAAAAATGTTGCGAATACGGGAAATGTTGCAAACGCGTGACTCACAACGACGCGACAATTACATACAAATTATAAGCGTTTTAAAGAGAACGCGTGCGAAGCCGCGGGAAATGCTAGTATGTTTAATAAACAATATATGTTTATGTTTTTAGAATTTTTGCATGTCTGTATCGATAATAATGATAATTTCAATAACATTTTACAAAAAATATTAATTAATGTACTAATTCACTTAAAATTTTATTATATGTACCTACATATATTAATATGTAAATCAGAGTCAGTGTTTGAACTCTTTACTATTTTCAAACCGAAAGAACTGGTTCAGTAAAATTAAAAATCTGAGCTAAGAGGACCATTAATTATATATCGTTTTATTTTATAATTTGTTCTAACATACTCGTACGATCACATTCGTCGTAAAATATAATTCCTATGCGGCTATGCGGAATTTTATGACACTTTTTTCTTGGGTCACATTGACACTTGGCCTTCGTTTTTGTTAAAATGTTTTAAAATTTCCATACTTAGTCTATATTTTGTTAAGAATTTATTGATAAAAATACCCTACATCATTGAATACGTAATAGAAAGTCATTTTTAGGTTTCTGTTATCATTTTGTATTTCAAGTTTCAAATGACCATTTAAGATATATAACGCTTTTAAGTTGGTTTAGCATTCATTTTCACTAAAATTTTCAATACACATCTATATTGTGTATGTAGAATGTCTCACCCTATGGTATATGATAAATCGAAGCCTAATTGATCGAAGCTGATTTTGATGATTCATTAGTATAGACGTTAGATTTGTCTTGTTAATTAATTATTTAATAATTTATTATCCTCCTATCCACATAAATAAAATTGAAGTGTCTGTTTTTAATTTTAAATTAAGTCTTTTTATGAAGGTGCTAACATTAAAAAAATCTATTTTAAAATATTTTGTATCTCTCTCTGTCTGTGTGTCTGTTTGTTCCGGCTAATGTCTGAAACGGCTGGACCAATTTTGACGGGACTTTCACTTGAAGATAGCTAAATTAACTAGAAGTAACTTAGGCTACTTTGGTTTTAGAAATTTTATTTATTATAACTAGCCGTACACGCGGCTTCGCTCAAGCTAAATCTAGGGACGATTATACCTACTACTAAAAATTACCACATGATTTTAAATTGCATATATTGACAATTTTTGGCATATTTAATGCATATTGTAAGCATTTTTTGTGTATAATCATTATAATCTATCGTAAATGCAATAATCATCGACACTCTACATTAACGATTTTTACACCGTACATAAACCTAGATTCATAAAGGGACAGACATTGCTATTACACAATAACCTCTATTACTAATACGTAGGTATCTCAATTACAAATACTCGAAACTACTTTCTACAAATATTACATGCTCATGGGGTAACATCTGTCACAAGTCTACACAGGTCTATGGTTAACACGTTATAAGTAATTAAATTTTCGAGAATTACTGCCGAATAGAGCCGGAATGACCGTGGGATTTCTTAATTCTATTAGTCTATTTTTAACCCACAGCCATAAGTTTCATTACAATTGCTTGCTTAATGTCGTAAATAATCGGTTAATGGAACATTTATTTTGGTTTAAGACATATAATTATTTTTTTAAGTACATGTTATATTTTGATGATAATGCAACAAATATATCTACTCCAATATAGGTTTGGTTTTGGCCTAGTGAAGTAACTAAAACATGGCCGTATAATCTCATTAGGTAATTACGCAATTTATGTAGAATATTGCGATCAAACGAGTCTATAACTCGGTCGCAAGAAAGTTAGGTCTAGGTTTTTAAGATAGATGGAATGTAGTCATTATTTATAGCTTCTGTTTCTCGATAAAATACAGCAAAATCCTGTTTAGGCATTTTTTAGGGCTTCCACACTATACAATTTTATGTCCAATTTGACCAGATTGGCAGTCGAATTGTGTAGTGTAGACAGAAATGTGAAATTGAAGATCATCGGTTGGTCGGGATCGCCCGACTCGATTGTATTCAATCAAATCGAGTGGTATGGGCGCTAGTTGGTCAATTTTTTGACGTATTCACCATATTGCTACAAATTGTATTTTCTTATTTAACTTGTGATTGCTTACCAAATGGGAAACTATTGACAACAATGTTACTCTAGAGAGAGAAAAATTGAAAACATGAGAACTTTTTAACAACCTTTGTTTTGTCTATCTATAGTCTTCTATTTCTTATTTTATTATCTACATTAACTGTAGATTGGCGATCTTCATCGTAGTTACTGTGTGGACGGACAATCAAATTGTACCCAATTCGATTGGCTCATCTAATTGACAATCAAATTGTATCGTATGGAAGGTGTTTTAATCAATTTCGAAGTATTTTATTAAATATTGACATTCACTACCTACATAATATTATGTAAATACGAATATATTTGTTACGAATTGAAATGTGGTTTTAAAATTATTATCAAGTTATTTTTTATAAGTAATTATTTCTCTGTTTTTTTAAACGTTTAAAAGGTCAGTTATGCATATCATTGACATAGAATAGAACCATCACTTTATTAAAAAAGTTATGCTTACTTCACTTTTATTAGGTATACTTAGAAAGAAAATTGAGTTACCGCGTAAATGTATATATATTAACTAAATTAAAATTATGTAATTTCTCAAGTGGTTTATAACCACTAAGTAAAACATATTAAAATATTTCAACCATAAACAACAATAATATTTTGTTTACCGAATTCGGATATCGCGACCAACCTCATTCATTGAGACTTGTTTTCTTGGGATTTCAATCAGGCATACCATCTTTAATATACGCAAAGCCTGTACAGCCCGCGCCAAACTTTGTGACCGCCTTGAGTATAGTCGCGAGTCCGAACTTGCGCATGGTACAGTCGAGTGGGCAATACGTAATCAACCAAACAATTTTCGTTTTCTAACATTTTTAATACTTATTATATTATGTCAATTTATTTTTATTTGTTGATTATAAAGTTCGTGTTTATTTCATAGGTTATTTTATTTAATTTAATATACAATGTATGTGTTATTTGTAAAACATATAGGTTAGGTAATAATAGGATAAATGTAAATAAAAAACATTAATATAAATAAAAACTATATTCACAATGGGGCCACACCTTCCATAAAAACATCTCCCTTACTAGTGGATGGTTCCGCATCCGAATCACTCTCTTCCCAAAAAATATCCAAATCTTCTTCATCTGATTCATTATCGCTCACGTGAATTATTATTTTTTCAGTTAGGTCATCTATGATGACATCACTTTTCTTATATTCTTCCTCAATATTAATAACTTTATCGCATAGTGCAGTCCACTCCTGTTCACCCATGCTATTTACTTTTTCCTCCACTAATTTCATAATATTAGTTATATTATTTGTGACATTTTTTTTCGCCACGTAACCTTTTATGGATGCCCAAGCCATTTCTATGGGGTTCAAGTCGGGATGGTAAGGTGGAAGCCGTAATATTGTGTGATTGTGTTCTTCTAAAATTTTATCAATATTAAATTTTTTGAATTTTTCTTTATGTATTGAAATTAATTTATACAGTTCTGGTTTCAGCATGTCAGAACTGCAAGGGATATTTTTTGCCGTAAGCCATGCCACCATTTCTACCTTTTTGCTATTTGACGTCGGCGCTGCATCCTCTAATTTGTTATGATAGGGTGCATTATCTATCACCATCACCGATCTTGGTGGGAGATTCGGCAAAAGTTGTGTGCGTATCCATTTTTCATAATTATTATAGTTCATATTATCATGGTAATTTCCGGTTTTCGTACCTGCTTTAAACATCAAAAGGCCGTTGGGTACAAATCCTGATTTGGATCCAGCATGTACAATGACGACACGTTGACCTTTTGATATCTTTTTTTTTAAACCTTTAGTGCTACCATCACTCCATGCCTTCGAAGTGGTATGCGATGAATCGACATACGATTCGTCAGTGTAAACTATCGGTCTTCCTTCTGCGCGATATTTCGTTATTTCACGCAAATATTCAATTCGCTTACAGCGAATATCTGTTTTTTCAATTAATAATTTGCGATTGTCTTCAGTTTTTTTCCATTTAAATCCCATTTCGTTCAAAATTCTCCTCAAACTCGTTGCGGATCCTTCAAAATTTATATCTTCTTTTAATTTTTTTAAAAGTTGAGAAATTGTCGGCAACTCTTTCTGTGTTAAATGAAAATTGTGGATACATCTTTTGATGACACCTTGGTCAAAATTGTCGATTCCGGTTACCTTTTTTACCCCTTGCCTCTTCTTTCCGGGTGTACGAAAAACTGCTAATAAATTGGAACTTGGTTCATTAGCTACCGATATAATACGTCGTACAGTTCTTTCTGATACTCCTGTAGCGGCTGCAGTCCGTTTATGTACTGCCTTCAAATCGTATTTAAGGCCTTCTTCAGCTTCTTTCTTCATAAATTTATAAACATCGTAGACCATTTTACGAGCCTGGCGTCGTAAAACATTACAACGTCCGGTAGGCATGTTTATAAACAAATAACAACGAGTAACAATAACAACAAGTAACAATAACTAAAAACTATAATAACAAATTAACGAAACGATCGAACGAATTTTGAACGCTACAGTACTCTCAGAGCTCACAAGTGCGTGATTCGTGTACGGACGTAGCACTCACACTAAGGCGTGGGTGCCAGCGCGCGTCGCGGGTGAGCGGTGCGGGCGCGCGGGGTGTGGCCCTGCCCCCAAGCTCTTGTGCGTCCCGCTAATACCTGATTTTGTGTTCTGCGCAATGCAATGAGCCTAGTTCGGGACGGCCACAAAGTTTGGCGCGAGCTATACTACCCGCTAAAACTCAACGGGACCTCGCCCATATTAATGAAGCGGCGCAGGATCGCTTACGCAGTCAACCACGACGATAGGTCTGCCGAAGCCATCATGGGCGAACCCACATGGTGTTCGAGGTGACGGGGAGAGACTGATGTGAGATTAGTCAACTACTATAAGGGACATGGGCACAAGTGACGCACGCATTAAACACAAACAACCGTACAAAACTATTGATTATTGAATTTATTATTCTTACCTGATCGAACATTTCGAACAGCGAGGCAGGAGGTTGGTGTATCGTACACACCACCGTTCTTCCCTGTCTCGCCAACTGTCGCAATAACTTCACGCATTGCAAAGTTGTGACTGTATCGAGACCGCTTGTTGGCTCATCAAGGAAGAAAACTGGTGGATTGTTTACTAGCTCTAAAGCTATAGATAATCTGTAAATAAACAAAGAATAATAATAATGTTAACTGAATTCTTTTTTAAACATTACTATTATATATACGAACCTACGAGTATGTTATGCATAAATATAAAATACTCAGCTATTCAGCTATTAGTTTTATAAAGTTTCGGTTTAATATTCTGATATTTAATAATTGTTTCTTAAATTAAAATTTACCCACGATATGGGTTTAAATAGTCTATGTCCATTAGATTCTAATACACAATGGGACGGAAGCCCCTTAAGATGCTCGCCTTTTTGTGTCTCAATACAAAAAAATAAAGCTCTTCTTTGCCTATAATGAAATAATATATGGCGAAATTTAGGACGCTTTTTTGCGTTTTTTTAACTCCTATTAGAGACATCCTCAAAATATTTTAACAAAAGAATCGATTGTGACCTAGCCCTTGAATCTCCGGCCCAATGTCACCGTATTAGTTATATTGGCATAGCTACGCAACTGACTGCATTGGTCAGTCATTGTTAAAAATCATTTTTTTAACTTGAAATTAAGTAACTAAGGAAATCAAAGAAATATTTGAATGATGATGTGCAGCTCCCTTTTTTAATCACTACATAGTATAAAACAAAGTCGCTTTCTCTGTCCCTATATCCCTATGTATGCTTAAATCTTTAAAACAACGGATTTTGATGCGGTTTTTTTTAATAGATAGAGTGATTCAAGAGGAAGGTTTATATGCACAACTAGCGGATCCCGCGGCTTTGCCTGTGCTAAATCTAGGAAAAAGCCCAAGCGAAGCGAGGGCGAGTCGCTAGTTTATAATATACGAGAAGCCATTAGAAACATTATATAAGTATTGATGAATTTAAGTTTCTTGTATAGTAATATTAATGGAGTAAAATATTAATGGAGAACGCAATATTATTTTAGTAATCATTGGCTTAGGTCTAGGTTTCTTATAGGCTTTTATACATGTTTATAATTTATACTTCAAATGAATTTATATATTACATAATCTAAATAAATCTGTTTATAAAAATACTTAATAATTTTTTACGCTTTCTATAAATAATGTTAATTTTTTCGTTATGATAATATTTAAAGATACGAAAAAACATAATTTGCAATGCATTAGCATATTATTAAAATTGATAATTAAATGTTTTAAATGTTTATGCTTTTCAAATATAACACGATAAACATGAAATATGATATGATATGATGTTTTAGGACTACTTTTATATAGTTTGTTGTCTGGTAATTTATTGTACTGTATATTTTCCTTGAGAAGCAAACAAATAAGTTATGCAATCAACTTGAAATATTGATAAAACTACAATGAAACAATCTCATGGGCGTATTTACCCTAGGGCCAAGGGGGCCATGGCCCGGGGCGGCAGGCTCCTAGGGGCGGCAGGCGCAGAAGTAGTCTTCTGCGTAAACGGTTGAAGATGTGCAAAAATCATGTATGATGAAATTGTTCCTCTTTAAAATTTCAAAAAAAGTCTGCGATAGCATAATTATGTCTATCTTTAAAGGTTGACTCGCTATAGCCTTTTTTATGGTAATTAAATTTGTTATAAGACAATGCATCATTTGCAAAGGTGTTTTATAAATATGATATTAAATAAAGAAGTTATTCATCCCAAGTATTTAATTCTGAACATAATCGCTCTTGGCATCATTTGATTTCAATAAATGTCTTATGAAATAGCAGTTTTAATGTAACTTCGCAACAAAATAATGATCACCGCGTGCAAGACGGCGGTGGTAAGGAAGGAGGCACGCCAGTTGCTCTGCGTGGTAACATATCGCGCGAGTCGGAA
The DNA here is from genome assembly GCA_905231865.2 of Boloria selene. NCBI lineage: Eukaryota > Metazoa > Arthropoda > Insecta > Lepidoptera > Nymphalidae > Boloria > Boloria selene. The sequence goes on from HG993145.1 coordinate 4,813,611, forward strand.
AGAATTTGGTTTCCAGCCTTTATGGTAGGGGAGCCCAAGCGGGGATTTCGGGATTAACTAAAGCGCGGCAGACTAATATACAGGGGGATACCTTGTACCCGGTTAAGTACCTCCACCAAACATGAGCCCCATATATAAGGCCGCCCGTGAAGGATACAGGATCAGATTAGTAAACAAAAATTGACCATCAGAAATTCTCGAGCGCGTCAGATTAAGGTAGGGTGAGTTAATTACATCCTAAAAAGTGTATATTCAACTAATCTGACAATTCAATTCAAAAAACAAAGAGTCACGTTAAGAAAGGGAGGGCAGCAAAGTTGTAAAAAAAAACGTCATATCGACATTCTCGAGCGATGCTAATTTTTTTTTATTTTGAAGGAAATAATTCAAAAATAACGAAAAATATATAATCTGACGATTTCCGCAAGCCGAAATAACAAAAAATCGTCGATAAAGTTAAATGCGTGCAGCTGCGTGATGTTTCCTTCTCCGCGTTTCTTCATTCCTCTCTCACTCTTTCTCTATGTATTACTCTCTCACTCCGTCCCCACTCTGGTTTCTGCTGCCATGACGCCATCACAGCTGATCTGATAAAGACTTGTTCGTGGCATACTGTTTACAACGTGTTTCCAACGTTTTGGCTTTTTTTGCTATTTTAATATAATTTATGTGGAATCGCAAAAATAGTTAATAGGTTCAATAATGTATTTTTGGTATTAGGATGTAATTTGTTTTATGACTAAAGATATTGTAAAGCAACAGATGTTTATTTAAAATAAGGTGAGGTAATAAAGTAAGGTTTAACTAAACGGCGTTCTAAAGAGTTCCCTCAAACTTAGATTTCCTGTGAATTTGAACCGATTTAGACCGATAGATTTTGAGAAATTTTGAAAAATCTCAAAAAAAAGTTTTTTTTTTAATTGGTTTATTTAGAATAACTTTAAATGGCTTTATCGATCAACTTAAAAAACTAATCCACCCTTCAGCTTGAAAAACCACGTCGATCGCCACCAAGCTGGTCAAAATCGGTTGATTCGTTCAAGAGATATCGTGAACGAAAGAAACCCGAAAAAGTGTTTTTTCGGAGTTACTCCGAAATTTCTAGTTTGACGAATTGAAAATTATGAGGCTTAAAAAAACTGCGTAGAATGCCAAACCACGTAAAAATCGGTTCATTCAATCAAAAGTTATTGCGGTTTGAAAATTCCAAAAATAGTGTTCTATTAAACTTCTCTCAGACTTTTGAGCTAGGAGAGCTCAAATGCATAGAAATATTATTTCTTTGAACTCAGCGAGCTCAAAAAATCACATAAATTATATTTTGAGCTAAAAAATGTCATAAGTACAATTTTAAGCGCCCAGGAATGGAATTAGCGGGAAGTTGCAGGGATGGCCTTTAGGGTGAACCGTTTTTCTAATTTTTTTTGTCAGATCAGGCGAATCCCTCTAGATAATCGTCAGAATATAAAGATGAACCATATATATCTTAATCTGACGGGCTTGAGTATTTCAAAATGGCGAATTTTTTTGCACATTATGAAAATGGCCGCGAGTTTGCGTCACATCGAAATCGTCCGATTAGTGAATGAGAGCCTTTTTTTGGTGCATTTAACACTCCCTTAGAAAATCTGACGCGCTCGAGGATGTCCATGCAACAGTTTTTTTTACATATTTAAAAATCTATAGCCGCTTCCCCCACCTATAAAAGGTATATATCATATAACATTTCTTTCTTCTTATCATCTAAGCTTTGCAGCCCAATAGGTCTCTATGACGCTCGATTAAATCCCCATTTAGCATTATAGATTTATTTAAGGTAACGTATGGCGTATTATTATTATCTTGCCTTTTGTCTCAGCTACGCCATCTAGCTGCTTAACAGCGCATGCGCGAGGTGGCGCGGCGCGGGCGGCGGGAGTGATGAAAGTCGTCACTTGTTTCGTTTGAAATTAGCGCATCGAATTAACGATTAACGAAATATTACCTGTTTTAATTTGTATAATTGAAAATTTATCTACCCTATTACTTGGTTTGTTTTTCTTAAATACTTTATCTTCACTTAATAGGGCGGCAAAACTAAATGGCCCGGGGTGCCAAATCTGTAAATACGCCTCTGAACAATCTGGTTTTTATTGTTGATCAAATTACTTGTATTCTTTGATAGCCAAAATTTATTGCTTTAAAAAGAAGTGATTAATTGTATTCTAAGAAATTTGGGAACTCTATATACGAATAAAAGTGCTTAATAACAGTAAGGTACATTATGTGCAGTGTGCATAATTAATAATGATTCAAGCTGAATGTTTAAGCATTATCAAAATTAAAACTTCCTGTAGAAAGCTAAAAAGTAGCATTAGTTTATGCTTGCGATAGGCTGTATCTGTAGTCAAATAAATCATATTGCTATCAATTAATCCTACCAAAATCAAAATAACTTCGAGCAAAGGAAACGAAATCTTAACTTGGTCTTAGACATACAACTACCGAGGACTCCTATCGATTAAGGTTAATATGTGTTTTAAAACATTCCTACCGTTTCCTCTGTCCACCAGAGAGCAGATCTGTTCTAGTATGTTGATGTTCAAGCAGTCCCAATTGTTGCAGGATATCTTCAGAAGGGATTTTCGCTCCTTTGGGTAGTTTAAACTTGGCTGCAACATCCATAGCCTCACGTACCGTTAGGAGCGGCTGATGAAGATCTTCCTGTGTTATATAGCATGATGATCTTTTGAAAGACTGCTCGTCTCGAGTTTGACCGTTTACTAATAATTCACCTGATACTCCGGCAGATCTGTTAAGGTAAAAATTTATTAAGTCATTGTATTTTCTCATGTATCAATCTCTCCTGTAACCATGTACAAAAACTTGACATGTCCGACAAATTATATACTAAACTTTCTCGAGAACTATCTATTATAAATGAAACTATCTTTTCGGATTTTGTCGCGGATTTATTATGATTTTTGGTTCCCGACGTTTCGAATGCTTTACAGCAATCATGGTCACGGGAGAGACTGTACTGACTGACTGTGTAGTCTCTCCCGTGACCATGATTGCTGTAAAGCATTCGAAACGTCGGGAACCAAAAATCATAATAAATCCGCGACAAAATCCGAAAAGATAGTTTCATTTATAATGTCAAACATTCGCGTAAACCTAAGAAAGTATTGTGTGAACTATCTATTAGTGAAAACTGCCTGAAAATTTGTGCAGTAATTTTTGAGTTTATCGCGGATAGACAGCGGGGCGGAGTGACCTTTATGTCGAATGAGGTAAAAGTAACATAAACTAATCTTTCTAAATGCCAATATTCTTCAATCTATCCGGTTTTTTAATAATATTGATGTCGAATCTAAGGACGAATCATCCAGCCCTTATTAACGTCCCACTGCTGGGCACGAGCCTCCCTCAGCACGAGGGGATCAGGCCATAGTCCACCGCGCTGGCCTAGTGCGTGTTGGCGGACTTCACATGTCTTTCGAAAACTTGCTAGGTTTTCCTTCACCGAAAGACAAGTGGTAATCAGGATATAAATGATTCGCACATGAAAATATCATAGGCGCGAGACCCGGATTTGAACCCGCATCACTCGGATATCCGAGCGACCGCGTTACCGCTGGACTACTACCCCAATGGATCATCAAAATTGATACCGCCGTTTAGTAATTGCGGGGGAAAATTTGATCGCATCTATAATCTATATACACAACAAAACATACAAGTCAGACACCTTAAACCTTCTTTTGGCCGGGTAAAAATTTAAAATCGTTAAAAATTTACATAAAATTATAATAGCACTCTGAGTCTTTGTAGGTAAATTAAATATTTCATTTGTAAAATCCTATTAAAATAGTCATTATTTTCAATAAAGAGGTCGTATATATAATATCTGTCTGTCTACCTCTACCACAACTGTCACTAAGCATTGGACAGATTTTAATGAAGTTTGATATGACGATAGCTGGTTATCAGGTTCGACTTGGGATGCCCTTTACTGCGTAAAATATCACATCTCCGATAAATCTATATCAACTTAAATATAATAAATAAAAGTTTCACTTACTTTAGCCCAGATATAACATTCAGAAGAGAGCTTTTTCCTGCGCCAGAAGGTCCCATTATAGCTATGAGCTGTCCGGACATGAATTTGCCGCTAACACCTTTGACAACTGGTTTTCCGGGCCCTGCAATAATAATGTTGCTTGAGAATTACAAATATCTATTAATTAATAATTATAAATTATTTTTCAATTAAATATTTTTAATAAAATTAAAAGTAAACTTTTCTTTTCAAGTGTCATCAAAAAAGTACTCGTAATTATATAAATATATAAAAAATATATTTATATTTATAAATAATCCAAAATTTCATTCTGTCTTAAGTTGTAATATATTTTAAATTTGTAGTACTATAACCGTGTCGTCTAAAGAAATTGAGTTCACTGAATTTCGAATTAATATTCTAATTAATATACTTCGAATTAATTCGAAAGATATAGAGGTTCGATTAGTCAATATACTGATAAGCTTATATATGCGTGACTTAGAAGTATCACGTGAGCTTCTCAATGTTGTCGTTTAACTTTTTATGAATGTTATTAAGCCTGGTTGCCATTTTAACCTTGAAAATTAGCAGTCAATTTTAAAGATAATAAAAATATAAGGATTTTAATATTCAATATTTTTAGTACTTCAAGAATATGCTTGTACTGTTACAACTTTTACTTTATTTATGAGACTTCCGCTTGAGAGACATATTATGTATAAATAATATGTACCTATATTTTAATTTTATGTTGTCTTAGATTAACTAAACTTCAATTATACCTATTCACGGGAGATTTTCGTGACAACCAATCGCAACGTCCAAAATCCATGAAAAAATCTTAAAAGATGGTTTTATTTAAATTGTATAGGTACTCTGCCTATAAAATTGAAATTTTAATACCTATATTGTTTATTGCATTCATTTAGCATAAGCATAATGAGTTTCAATATTCAAGTAAATTCAATATAGGTATGTGTGTAACACAGCGGTTATTACAAAAATAACTGTTCAACTGCATATTACTTACATAATATTTAAATTATAATACTAAAATAGACCTACGAACATAAAATTATATATTGTTTGAAGCCTTGTATATTTTATATCGTTTTTAATTACTAATATTCTAATATTATAGATAGACTATTACTTAATAGTAGGTATATAGTAGAAAATAAAGTCCTCACTAATTTTATTAAGTATTTTATTACTAATGTACATGCGAGAGGAAAACAGACGAGAAAGTACTTAAAAAAATGAATTAAAAATTAGTCATTAATTCCCCATTAAACTTTTACCTCTCTTTTCTAAAGACGACTCTATATAGAACCACACAAACAGACAAAAAAAATTAAAAAGTTCTTAATTAAAATTGAATTTATACTCCTTGCTTGAATATAACTAAAAACTGTAAGGAAACATAATATTAGGAGGTTTCTATCAAGAATCAAGACATATTAAAAATATTATAGGTATTAATAGCGACTCGAAGCGAGGGATCGCTTCGCTCGCGTTCATCCCTAGGTGCTTGCTGCCGAATTTAAATTTTGTAGCACAAAAAATGAAGGACTTTCATACAAATTTGCGGTTAGACCCCCTTATCAAGCTCAGTCGAAAAATCCGTTTTTAACGGACGTCTACTAATTATAAACTACCTCCCTGCCAAACATAGATACACATCAAGCGGTTATCGATATTTCGTGATGAGTTAATGAGAAAATGAGTGAACTTTCGCTTATATGTATTTATATGACAGCTTACCAATTGGAATTATTGAAGTAATAACTAATTAGTACTTATAAAAAGTGGCACTACTAAATATTTAATTACCTAAATAAACAACATGCTTTTGTTATTATTCAATATATTTAGTATTCAATTTTCCTGGATTATGTTTTTGTTGTAACACAAAACTTATACGTATCATCCGTATTTGGTTAATTTTACACATTTTAATAAGTATTATATTTATGTATTAGCACAAATGATATAATACTATACAGTATACTAATAATGCATTAATATGTATAAGTTACATTATAATTTTATAATGGATACTACAAATTACAAAATTACATATCTTGTTTAAGCGATATAAGTTGTCAGATTTTATTGAGTATACAAAATGGTTAAACTTAAAATTACTCGTAATATTGCTTTACCCTTATATAATCGGCATATTTTTATGTGAGTTAGTGCAATGCCCTTCGGTCCACGCGCACCGGTCGATGACATTGCACTTGTGCACACGATATAGGGGATATAGCTATCTAACTGCATTTCGATTAGCTTACTCTATGCACCTTGACAAACAGGATTAGAAATACATTTATCGATGAATATTATCAGTATATTCTATAAGAGTATGGTGATCACTCTAATAATATAGTTTAGCATTTAGAGCATGTATTTATATCAAATCAAATCGTAGACTATTATTGCAATTTTGGTAATTTGTAATGATTATACGTTATGAACTAACGACTAATATTAATAATTACTAAGGTTGTAAATATAACAATATAAAAATAAATGAAGAAAAATAGAGCTTATCATATTAATTTTTTTATCATCTCAAATACCTAAGTCAGAGGAAAATAACGAAGAAAAATAACCGTCTTAAATAATAAATATATTTATGACAGCGAAGTCATACCCTGCATATTTTGTGGTTAGACTCTATTATTTCTCGGTAATATTATTTAAAATTGTTGTCGCGACTGAGTTTCGTGGTTTGCGTAAATGGAGATTATAAGTATTATTTTAATTTTTAGACTATGACTAGGTGACAAAAGCACACGTTCTATGATTTATCATAACGACTTTTGTTTTTGTTTACGAAAATTTCATTCCGCATAATTCATCATACTTTTATATTGTGATTTATTTCCCTCCGAATCTTACCTATACCTATTGCCTTATCTGAGGAGTGCTATTAATAAGTTTCAATTTGTTATTGTTAAATTTAGATTCCTACTTAAATACATTTGAGCAACTATGGACAATTGTTCGAAATAAATACTATTATTAGTATAAATATAACCCAACGTGGGAAGAACGATTAAAATTACATTTTAATTAACGGCAAATTATACTTTTTAGTAAAAAGTTTTACACTATAAACAAAAGATTAAAAATATTAAATGTAGAATGGTATGATGGGCTTGGGGCATTTGTAGTAGGTACAGTACATGATGTTCTTGAGCCAGCGGTCGCGGGTTCGAGTCCCGCTGGGGGCCGATTCATTGGTTAAACTCGGATGTTTGTACTCCAGTTATGGATGTTTTGTAACTATATAAACTTATATATATATATGTAGTATCTGTAACACAAGCTTCGTAGCTTATCACGGAACTAGATGGCGCTGTGTGTAATAATGTCCCAACATATTCATTTTTTGAAGTCGTTTCTTTTAAGGTTTCATTTTTACTTTTTTAGTGTAGACATAGTAGCGTAGCAAAGAAGAAAGTATTTATAAACAGTAAGTAAAAATTTGATCATGTTTTAAACATGGGCTATTTTTTTTCAAATTTAAATGTGATCAACGTTGAGGAAAGACTAATACACTGTAAAAAGTTACACTTTCAAATAAAAAAGCTTTCAAATTATCTAAATCAGTAAATAAATGACCAAGTTTTGAGAAGTAAGAGTAACAAACATAAAAAAAGCATATAGAAGTCAGCATTTAGAAGTCGGTCGAGTGATTGTAAGTTTACGTGTTCTTTCACAACATATCATCCAATCTATTTTTACAATTCGTCATACCTACACGTTATGTAGACGTTGTAGATTGCAACAGTAAAAATGTATCTTACAACTGCTAATAATAAAATTCTAAAAAATAAATAATCCACAACTATATACCTAGTAAATAAAACATTTTTGAAAAATGTTATTGATATATTTATTACTAGCCGTTTCCCGCCCGCTTCGCTGGGCGAATTGAAAAAGGAAATAAATTACATTTTATGTTTCATTTTTATTTTTTTTCATATTTTTATTATTCTCCTTTTTTTTTATTTTTGTATGAACATAAATAGGCCCCGCGGATAGAACTGTAAGCATCGATATTGTTTAGACTTACACAAATTCCAAATTCCATCGATTTAGCCTGTATCTTCCATCCAGGTGATTTTTCTCACTAATATTCATTGTAACTTTCAATGTGCAATCATTTAAGTTAAAGTTAAAGTCGTTAAAATCGTTTAAGTTAAAGTCATTGCAAGTTTCATATGTGAAGTTAAAATCTGTCTAGGTTCTAGTACGACGAATTTTCTGTTAACTAAAATTTTCTCCGTGACATCAATTTTTTATAGAAAATTAATTGTTCATGTTTTTTATGAATTCTATTGGAATAAGTAACTAAATTTCTTTTCCACATCTCAAGTGCTTAGAAAATGCATTCATTATAATCTGTTACATTTCCGCGATCCCGCAATAAAAGAATTCGTCGGATATGTAGTCTGCAAAAGTAAAATGAATGTAAAATTCTTAGTCCGTTGATTATTGGATAGCTACATGTAAAGTTAAATTTTGGAAACCTCTCAATGACTTTTTCTCCGCTGCCAAAAAGACGATTGTTGTAAGGAAATACACAAATATCCCTACATACACGAAGATCCCCACCAAATTTGGAGTCTGTAGAAGTTACAGGTTGGAAATTAAAATTTTAGATTTTAACACCCACCCCCGTAATTCCTGTCGGAAGTAGACTATATTGAAATCCATTTTGAGATGATCTTTATGTGAATAATAAAAGATTCCTACCATATTTAGAATTTTTAGAAGCTATATTTCGAAATTGAAATTTTTTTTTGTTTGTAAAATCCGCTCTAAGATCATTTTTAATTACATATAGAACACTCTCACTAAATTTGGAGTCTATAGGAGCTATCGCTTCGAAATTAAAAATGTGCAACGCATCTGCAAGCCTGGCTTGCAGATGTCCATGGGCGGAGTTGATCACTTCCCATCAGGTGAGCCTCCTGCCCGTTTGCCCCCTTTTTACCATAAAAAAAAAAAAAAAAAAACGCCCCCGCAATCTTCTTTGGGGTGGGACATCGTAAAATTTGTTCATAAATCATTTTTACATCACTTATAGAAAATTCCTACAAAATTTGGAGCTTGGAGGAGCTTTAGCTGGAAAATAAAAAATATTAATTGTTAATACCCACCCCCGCAACCCCTGCGGGGTGAGCTATCGTAAAATTCGTTCATAGCCTATTTCTACACCTCTTACAGAAGATTCCTACCAAATTTGAAGTCTATGGGAGCTATAGTTTAAAAACGGGAATCGTTCATTGTTAACGCCCCCGCAATCCCCTTTAGGGGATGAATTTCTTAAAATCTATTCATAGCTGACCTCTACATAGCAAAAGTAATATTCCTACCAAGTTTCACGTTTCTAAGTCTTATGGTTCCCGATATTTCGTGGTGAGTGACTATATAGATGGGAATTCTTCGATTATCATCGAAATTTTTAACTTTTTATCGGAATTTTTTAAAATTTTTTTACATACAAAACTTTCTCCTGACAATTCTGAAGATAAAGAAAAAAAGCCCAATTGGTCCAGCCGTTCTCCACTACCGTGAGTAGATTCTTAGCTGAATGTAAAAAACCATAATCCGTTTAATATACTCTGAAATCCATGAAAACAAAAGAATCAAGAGAAAACGCTTGTCTTTTGTTTTTATTAGCGGGGTAAATGTTCATAAAAGTAAAACAGCAATAAAAAAATGAAGGAACGTTAGAATTCGAAAAATAAATAGCCATAAACCATCTAGGAAAAATTTCGCATCGAATGGTGGTAGTTTCATGTCGATACGATCAGTGGTTTAGGCGTGATTGAGCCTCAAACGAACACCATTTTCATTATATATATATAGATTATTATTTATTACATATAGATAAAGACATTACTTATCAGTAAAAAGTGAAATTTTATTATGATGATAGCTAACCATCCGGGTCAACAAATAGTATAGACAAATTTAATACCGTTAAAACGTCCAGGACAAATCTGAGCGGAGTCAGGGTGAGTCGCTAGTATTAAATAAAATATTTAAACAGAATGCACTACTTTTGAACATACAATTTACGTGGATACGTCATATAAAGGAGATTCTGAATAAAAACAAAACTGTCAAAGAATGAGCTTTGTGAGAGTCGCGTAATTTTTCTAACGGGTAATTTAATGTTACAGCGATGTTACCTCTTTGGTTGTCTAACAGATGGCGATTGCATGCATTGGCAGAACAATGAATACAAAATTGTTAATGTAAATTTTTTGTTAATAATTTTTTTGACTAATAACACATCTAGATAAGAAGTTTAATTACTATTTTAAAGTACAAATCTAAAGGCGAGATAGTTTTTCAGTAAAGTGTACCACAAAATGCTCGGGTGTGGGATAGTGTTAGGTCTCGCTTCGCTCGCTCTAATAAATAATAAACTTAACTAGTGTATGAAGCTTGTTTATTTATAATAATTCCCTGTACCGTCACTGACGCTGTGTTGCGCTAAATAATGTTTGGAGGTCTATTTAATTTGTGCCTTTTTAATTGCATTTTATATATAAAATCTTCCGTCCATTTTACTCGTATTTAATACAAGTAGTTTAACAGTAATTATGACATAAAAATATTATAAGTAGTTTTTTACGTGATAAATTTATTATACTCGACTTCTGGTATAATTGATTTAAATATATAAAGACTGGTTAGTGGTTGCCCCGTAAAAAAGTGAACAAGCAATAATTTACTACTAATTAATGTTTAAATTGAGTATAGAAGCAAAAAATATATACCATTAAAACTATGGAAATTTTCGATATAAATCTTAGTACAAATTTTGTCATCAAGTTAAAAACTTCTAATATATTATATGAAGTAAATAGGAGAATTCGATCTATGTGATCTACACCTCACTTGTTTTATAAGTATATATATTTTTTTATATTAAAACCATCTAGCCTCGAGATCTTTTGGTATAACCACCTTGAACCTATATTATATTATATATGTTATAATATTAGATAACCTACATAGATCATTTTTGGCATAGATATAGATATAAAATAAAATAAAATTAGCTACAGTTTGGTACTTGGTTGATTTCGGAATACCACACGACCAATTAAGTACATCAATTTACCTGTTTATGATACTAAAACTGCAGGAAAAGGACCATGGCCAGTAAAAAAAAATAGTTAAAAATAATCATTACAAATATAAAAATACCACCTTATTTGTGGCTTCTAATATGTTTTATGGTTTAAAAAATATACTTCGACCGGTAAATATAATACTTAGTGAAATGGGTTATTTATTAATTAGATTACAGCAAGCAAGTTCACATAATATATCGGGAAATTATACTATAACTTTATTGAACATTGACTTTATCGTTAGTTGTAACAACAGCTTATGTATGGATTGTTATTTATGGCTATTTTTGTATTAACATACATGATTGCGAAATCATGTCCTCAATAGCAATGAATTTATAGATAAATGGAGTTATCGCCAGTAAGTTTAAAATTTTGGAGTTTAAAATTTGTGTTTGGAGTTTTGGAGGTAAAAGCTATGCTTATAAATAAAATTAAAGTGTCTATCTGTACGTGACATCCACAAACCCGACAATTAAAATAAAGAAGATATCTCATTAAAAATTAATAATTGTGTAATTTTAGGTTTACGCGAATATTTGACATTATAAATGAAACGACAAAGAGACCGAGTCTCTCCCGTGACTATGATTAATGATTGCTGTAAAGCATTCGAAACGTCGGGAACCAACAATCAAAATAAATCCGCGACAAAATCCGAAAAAATAGTTTCATTTATAATAATTGTGCAATTGTAAAACCTGAACAAATACCTATTTTTGAAATATAAGATAAAAATGGCCACGCAAACCCATATACTTTCGCAAGTACTTTTTCTGGTTGGTGATTATACAGTTTTATCCCTTTTACAGATATATCTAGTGTAAAGCTAGTAGAAAAAACCAGGACAAGCTATTCCACATGTAAACTTTTCCTTTGCTTACACAAAATACGCCATTATCCGAATATTGTGGAAATATCTTTTCGATTCCAACCTTTATAAATTAGTTTAGTACGTTCTTTAATTTGAGGGCAGACGGGATCAACGGGATCAACCTTAAATTTTTGACAGTTACGAAACACATGAACATTTTGTATGGGAAAATGTTTTTTCTTTTATTTATTTATTCCTCCATTTTCCAATATTTTTAATGGTTACTCTGCTATTCGGGACGGAGACAAATATAACAAATCTAAGCATGAAAATCAGTCTAGCCATTCTCAAGTATAATAATATGTAAATAAGTATTCGAAGTTCGAAGAAGCCCGACTTTGTTTTATATATAAAGAATTTATTTTACCACTTTGTCAACATGACTTATATCTATATGCATGTCTAATTACAGCTTCTAGGATAAAAAGTTTTCCGATCTAAGCAGCAAACGGACGGACATACCGAAACTATAAGGATTCCTTATTGAATTCAGAACTCTAAAAACTTGTGTATTTAACAAAATTTTAAAGTTACTGTGATATTAATTTACGCAAAATATGCAATTGTATGAAAAATAATTTTATGATTATTTCGTTAACACATTTAAATAAACGATATATTATAAGATTGGCAAAGAATATCCACATATATGTTTTATATCAATAGCTATTATAATAATGCTATATTTTATTCAACAAAAAAACATCTGTAGTAAATATTGATGCTCTACACAACATGCATTATTCAGACATGGTAAGGCCACACACATCGCGTTGTATTTCGTCGAATAATAAGATAAACTTTTAAAGTTTGGAGTATGCTCTTTATTTCATCACTACATAGTATAAAGCAAAGTCGCTTCCCGCGTCTGTCTGTCCCTATGTATAATTAGATCTTTAAAACTACGCAACGGATTTTGATGTGTTTTTTTAATATATAGAGTGTTTGAAGAAGTAGGTTTATATGTATAATGCACTAGCGGAACCCGCGGCTTCACTCGCAGTTAATCGAGTGCGAGTCGCTTAAGTATAAAATAAGGCAAATAGTGTTGAAACACGTAAAACAAAAAACACACTGTTCCCAATATCTACGAATGTATACCGTCATGCTACATGCATATCTAACTCTAGGTACCGACACGCACTTGGGCAGCGTAGTAACGATGAATTAATATAATAATCGTCATTATTACGTCATCAAGCGAGTTCGATTATCACGACAAAAGAATAGATATTAAGAATAGAATAGTAATGGATGTAATATAAGAAGTAATAGGAAAAAAAATAGAAAAAATATAGATCCCTTGCTTAAGTTTTTACCTGCCCCGCTTCTTCCATTCATCATTCCTTTATTAATTATAATTAACTAGCGACTCGCCCTCGCTTCGCTCGGGCTCTTCCCTAGATTTAGCACAGGCAAAGCCGTGGGATCCGCTAGTTATGCATATAAATCTTCCTCTTGAATCACTCTATCTATTAAAAAAACCACATCAAAATCCGTTGTGTAGTTTTAAAGATTTAAGCATACATAGGGATATAGGGACAGAGAAAGCTACTTTGTTTTATACTATGTAGTGATTCTTGGTCTTCAAAAGTTCTTTGTGATACCTTGGTAGCATAGTAACACTACGTTATCTATCCCTCACTCTTGCATGGATAGGAATACAATCTTTTCGACTATTCTTCCGTCTTTCCTAACTTTTTCTTTAACTTTCAGAACACAAATTTTTCATTCCTAATATCACGATGTTGTTAAATGTATGTTAGATTTAAACGCTATTATTAGTTTTTAGATTTTTTACACGCTTTTTATTAGCTTCACCTGTATGCTTGTATGTTTGTTTGTAACCGACTTCTTTGGGCGCGATTTTGACCCACTTTAAAAGGCCAGATTTCGTTCAAACTTTGTAGATTTATTGAGGACCGATGACAATACACTAATTTGATAAAATTATTCCATTTTTCAATTTGCAAAATATGATTTTTGCTAGAAAAAGTAGAAAATAAATAATAGTTTAAAAAAACTAAAAACCACGCTTTTTATAGAAAACCGAATTAAAAAATAGAAAATAAAATTTTATTTTAAAAAAAGCGTGGGGTGCTTTTTAAGATATTATCGAAATGATAATGACACCATGCACCCCACGCTTTTTTTAAAATACAATTTTATTTTCTATTTTTTAGTTCGGTTTTCTATAAAAAGCGTGTTTTTTAGTTTTTTTAATTAAGATTTTAGAAGTGCATCGCGAGATAACCGCTGCACAGACTTTGATGGAATTTAATATGTAGCAGGCTAAATATAGAACACTTTTTACAGCACAAAAATATCTCAACTCTCAGAAATATACTAACCTTAAGAATGTACTTACCTATGGAAGAAAGCGAAGGTGAGTTGCTCATAATAATTACAGGAAAAATCTATTTTTTTAAATGCTCTTTCCTCATTTATGATATAAAAAAATAAAAGTCTTAGTAAAAACGAATATCATGTATCTATTCATCACGAAAAAATAAATAATATCAACTAGCCTAACCTTTAAATTTTGAGATGGTCTATCAGGATTCAATTTAATGGTCGACGAGCATTTTAAAATTGGTTTTATTGGTTCTATATCAAATAGATATATTTGCTTGACCTTTAAATAATACAATAAATATAATGACCTTATTTACTTATCAAATGCTGATAATAATAAAATTAATAGAAACGGATATTGTATTGAGCAAGCAAGGATTCTAAGTATAGGTCTTTAAATGGTCCAAGTTCACTGATATATATTACAAATTACAATATGACTCATTATTATATATTTAGTTATTGGTGCTGAATCTGTGAATTTTATTTTAGATACAAGCAGTACCCGTAATTTTATTCGTGGACAATTGTTAATTATGAAGTAAAAATTTTCATACAAAAATAAACACATCCTTACCTTTGATTATATAGGTACATGAATCAAAGATCTTTACAATATTGAGGAATGAAAGTCGCATTCGCATCTGCATTATGAATTTATTTGTTTGCAATTTATTAGTTAGACGTAGGTATTTATACATGCGCCAATTTCCCTGTGTTACATTAAAATCATATTCATATATAGTACTGGATTGAAGCCAGCCACGTTACTGAGAAGTGTGAAATATACATGTTTGTATTTATGTCAAATACAAAGTAACATATAGTAAATATTACACTTTTATGAATACGCAATTTATAGGAAAAATAACGTTAGTGACTCACCCTCGCAGGGCCGGCGTTCGGGGAGGAGACAGGGTGGGCGCTGAAGGGCAACCGCGAAGGGCGCCGGAGAGAAAACCGCGGAGGGCGCGGCGTAAATTTTCTAAATGCAGCCGTTGAGTTTACAGAAACATTTGAGTTCACACAAACAGTGGCCTGCCCTGCCTAGCCCTGTTTTTTAAGACTCTAACTATATCGATACAGGGGCGCCCTAGAAAATCTCGCCAGGGCGCTGGTAGTCGTAACGCCGGCTCTGCACCCTCGTTCAGCTCGGGTTTTCGATACGCTTTAACCTTTAACTGTGGACACGCGGTCTCACAGACCGCTAACGGTTTTTAATTTTCGAGTTTACCCCCTTCCCCTTACTCCCCGCGTCTGTGACGCTCAGTAGCTTCAGTTTTAGTGACAAAACGAGTGTTGAAGTGTGAGATTGTGTCGCCGGCTCCAAATTGGGTAAGTTATTTTACTTTAAACTTTGACTGCGGTCTGTGAGACCGCGTGTCCATGTTTTTCATACAATAATAATTTTTGGTGTTTTGTTTTTTTTTAGATTATTTCGCTTCAAAATGTCAATAAATAACATCGAGAGCGCTAGTACTTCAAAATAAATATCAAGGTCACCGGTGCAACAGCGGGCTAATAAAATATTACGTGTCGAAAGCCCATCTTTTGAACAAGACTATGGCCTATGGTTATTTTATATAGAATTCTTGACTTGTGCGGGTCAATGCGTATGTTTTATAGAACCAGCACCAGGTCAAAGAAATAAAAAGAGGTGATTTCGTAAAAAAAATAGCACGTTCTCTAGTTGTCCCTCATATGCAAAGACGTGTGATGACATCCAATCTTACAAAGGATCTAAAACTCACACTACAGCGAGTTTTGGGAGCAGACATGCCTTCAAATGAGCCTCCTACTGAGGAGATTAATTTGACAAACCGGAAGACATGTCGACTTTGTCCTTCACAGCGAAAAAGAAAATCTCAATACACTTGTGTAAACTGTAAACAGGTCATATGCCTTCAGTGTTCGAAACCTCTCTGCAAAGAATGCCAATAATTTCACCCATATTGACCCACTGTCAGAATTTTTATGTTTTATGTTTAAAAGTTTTCTAGTTGATTTTTATTTAGTTCTTTTATTATATTTATGGATAAAAAGGTTACTTTTTCTAAAAAGTTTAGTTGATTATAAGTTTTAGTCCTAAAACTGATCTCAAGTTAATTAAGACTAAAAAGTGCCTTTAATTGTTTTGGAACTTTAGTTATGGAAGAAAATAAATAAATATTTTTATAAAACTTATAAAATGTTTTAATTTAATATAGATATATAAAAATAAAAATGATAGCATAACAATTTATTTATTTTTTTAATATATTTTACATCGAAACTCATTGCGGTCTGTCAGACCGCATGTCCATAGTAGTGTTACAAAAAAATAGTGTCCACAGTTAAAGGTTAAAGGTTAGAGTACATTTCACATAGTAGTACACTTCATATGATATTTTCCTGCAGTAAAAAGTATCCTATAACATATACATATGTTGACCCGGACAACCAGATATCATCATATTAAATGTAGCTTTCATCTTTCAAGCGTTATAATCTTACGATATATGTATAAATTATAATGTATTATACATATAGCCTATAGCGCTATAGCTATATTGATGAACTATAATCAACAATAGAATTGATATCAAAGTCGTGGCTACAACTAATACAATGAAGGTTATCGATAGGCACACTATCAATAAAATATAATGCTTTACACGAGGTTTTCTTAACCTTGTGTTATTTTGAACGTTGTTCTAAGTCTAGATTTGAATGTTAGTCCAATTCGCTCTTGTTATAAACGCGACATTTTGTGGGTGATAGTCGATGACTGACTCGTTGGTGTAGTGGCTAACATGTACGGCAGCACATCAATAGTACCTGGGTTCAAGTCTCGGGTCAGGCCAAGTTTAGCTAAGGACTTCTTGCCCTAATCCTCTATCAAGTTCCTGTCTTGATTCCACGCCAGTGTTGTCGACACATCGGAATTGGAGTTTAGGTAACAGGAATCTTCTGCGCAGTTGGCTAATCGCTGTGAAATTGGTCCGGCGACCGAAAACGAATGCAGAAATCTTACATAAAAAAATTGAACAAAGTTTCATAAACGTCTCTTATCTTATTACTTACTTAGTTAAAAGTACAATCATCCATATCAATATCTTATAGATTTGCCTTGTGGCTTCCTATTAATGCATTTTCTTTCAAATTAAAACAAAATGTTACAAAACAGCTGTAGGTACATTGTTGAAAGTAATTAAAGGTTTAAATTACTACTACATAATGTTTTATTTGTATTACAATTTAACAAGGACACAGGTGCCACGTGAACCACTACTTTGACCATTGATGATACTATTTTAGACGTAAAATCAATAATATCAACCATCATATTCTATTTGGCCCTTTTTTGTCGTCCACTGCTGGGTACGGGCAGTACGAGGGGGAGCAGGCCATAGTCCACCGCGCTGGCCTAGTGCGAGTTGGCGGACTTCACATGTCTTTCGAAAACTTGCTAGGTTTTCTCAGATAAGCAGGTTTCCTCGCGATGTTTTACTTCACCGCAAGACAATGGGTACTCATGATAGAAATGAATCGCACATGAAAATATCAGAGGTACGAGAACTAGATTTGAACCCGCATCACTCGGTCATTCTAGCGAATGCGTTACCTCTGAACTACCACTGCCTTAACCAACATATTATTTAATTTATATTTAGCTTAGCAACTGAAGTCGTAGTAAATGCTGAATATTGTTATTTTGTGCTAACCACCACAGTTCTACATTGATGCATTTCCAATAATATATTATGTATTGTCAAATAATAAGTATTTGTATTTAAAATATTATATTACATTTATTGATATCTTTAATAATTATGTTATCATTAGCTACGAAGTATAAATTGACGAATTTAGTTGGAATAAAATAATAAGGTATATAGGTACCTACATACGGTAAGATTTACGAATTATTTAATATATCTGTTATTTGAACTTTTAACTCAGATGACGTTAAATTTAAATATATAGACCAATTGAAGTTTTAAAAACAAAATATGTCATTTATTAACGCTTTACGAAATAAGATTTTTTAATTGTGTCGTTAGGCAGGACGTAATCCACTAAACAGGTCAAGTGCGGGTTCCCGGACTTTAAATATCTTTCAAAAACTTGTAAGGTTCACTCAAACCTACGGGTTTTCTTACGATATTTTCCTTTATCGTAAAACAAGTAGTCAGCTTAAAAATGATCGCACATGAAAATATCAGAGCTATAACCGTGATTTGATCCCGCTTGCATATTCAAAGCAGAGATGAAGCAGGCCCAACTAGGCCCTACTAATAATGCTATTAGCCGACTGATAATAAAGTCGTTCAGCGATCTATAAAGAGGTCAATGCTCTGACTTTTCCTGAAGGATTAGAAATAACGTTATATGTAATGTGATAGAGAACCAAAGTAATCGATACAGCATTTTATTAAATAAGCTGTAGTGGAACCATCAAGCTCTAGTCTCATTACTACCGATAGATGGATTAACGGTTTAAAGAATGACTGACTGACTGACTGACTTCGGCTCGTTTAATGTAGTTTCTGCTGGCTTCTTAGAACTTAGCCGCATCGGATGGTTTCTTAGAACTAAAAGTTAAGTGACATTATGATTGATGATTATGGTGACTTCAATCATTCAAAAGTTATTATTTCAGCATTAGAGGCGACGACAATTCTCTTTTTTTAACTCGGTCGAAAATGATGATGTTAGTATAGTATTCTTCGTAAAAACTTCTAAACATACATTATTATACGTATAACGTATAATAATATTAAACTATAAAAAGTAGACTAGGCAAAGATAAACTTTACCAAATATAATCATAATTTATTTTTTATGAATGTTTCTTGTCTTAGATACCTATAACCTGCTAATTTTATTGCGTTTGTATATTAATTATTATCTTATATTACTTTGAGTTTAAATTGTAAAATTCGCATAGATATGTTATAAGAAGAAACTTCTTTTTTTTTCTTGAGTACATGCGCTTATTACTCAAGTAAGTACAATTAGTATTTATATAGATATGTATGTATATATTTTGCGAAGTTAAATTTCTTTAGCCCCTTTGTAAAGCGACACTAGAAAGAGACAAACATATTCAATATTCATTTTTCATAAATATGTTCGTCTTTTTTGCGTGCCTTCAGAAAATGCGTCATAGTCAACGTGGTATATTATTCACGTGTACTTATAATGAATAATATTTTAAATTCATATTTTGCATTAAAAATAAATCTAAATTTTGAGATTGGGATGCATATTATAAAAATAATAAACATTACAAATATAATATTTATCTCATTCTCTCATAGTGTGAATTGCACACATACCAGAGTATATAAAGAATGACAAAGTAGGGCAACTTCATACAAACGCACCGCGCGCGGCTTGTATGTGTGCGTCATAGTATCTTTACGTTGCCGCACGCACACTCATACAATATCTCGAACCGTATATCAGTGCGCCAGTCTAGGCTGACGCCGCACATGTTTTGCGCGTCACGGTTTTTCACTATATGAAAAATGTGTGATATTCGTAGAAGAACTTATTGCTGTGTGTTTGGGTATCTAAATTCTTCATCGATTCCAGAGTTGTTGTTGTTCAGATTACCTGAACAGAAAAGGTAAACAAATCACTTATTCTATAGTTTGTCCATTTTGTTAATGGTTTTTTGACAGCTCGACGACTGACAAGCTATAGTGACGTAATAATCGGTATTTCTTAATTTTTTTAAATATAAAATAATATTTATTTTTATATTTATTAATATGAAAATAAATATTACTATCGTAAAAATCAAGTGTGGTGGAGAGAACTAAGAGAATCATAATGTCTGATTTGGGCGTGACATTGCATTTGATAATTTATGCACACAAGAGTTAATAATTAATATAACTGAAGACTCCTCATCGGACAAATCTAATATAAATGATGATTGTGACGAATCATGTTAATAAAAGGAATTAAACTATTTTAGTTGTTTTATTTGTATGATTATAATAAGAAGAAAGTAAAACTTTACATAATGTTAATGTTTTCATTTATTGGTTTTAATCTTAAAATTTTGTTGTCTTCCTGATTAAATAACATATTACCCTTATTTATTTGTAATCTGTGGCACAATAGTAGTAATCGTTATGTGTGGCACAGCAGTAAGGGGGCGGTGCCCGTCCATAAAGTACAATATTATTTGTATGACATTTTAACTTTAATGGCTAACCATTAAATACGAAACTTTGTGGGCGTGAGCTGTCAAAAAAACATTAATAAAATGGACAAACTATAGCATATAATTTATACTTGATGATGAAATACTTATGTAGGTACTTTTATTTTTGTTGTATTAGTTTATTATTTTAATAGGATGTGATATGATTTTATTAATATATTATAGTTTTATTTTTTTTTTTAATTGTTACTATTTATGTTTTTGTAAACGCAAGAAATTAAAGGATTTATTTTATTTATTTACACAAATTCATTTCGAGATAAATCTATTCGCGTCAGTTCGAGTTTTAATACTATTTTCTACAGATATATCAGTTAAGCGAGTAACTACAGGCTTAATAAAAATAATCATAAACATGTAGAAACAAAATGCTTTACATTCTTAAATGTATATAAATAATAAATATTTTTTAATAACACACTTCCCGGCCCTTGCCAATTTCTGAGGACTGAATTAAAATTTAGCTACAGTGACAACCCTGTGACAGGCAACTATGGTAACTATGACATATCGCGGATTGGGCCGAAGATGCCCTACTTGTTCTCTTTATACTATGCACATACTCTTTTATTTTAAAAAGTTATCGTAACGAATAATTCGTAATTCGTAAATCACGAGAAGGCACAAACAAAATAGTATTGTTACACGGGTCCGTACAAATTACAATACAAAAATAAATCGTAAAACACGTTTCGGAAAAGCGCAAATTCATTTACATGAGATTACACAATTTGCAATAAACGTATGTGATTTAATCATTTATAAAAGCATTTGACAAGCAAACCCGGGTCTCTTCGCTGGGTGTAAGTTAAAATAAATTAAACTGTTTTTATAATTTAATTTTCTAATATAATAAAAGTAGGCTAAGTTTTTCGCGAATAGTTAATGTTATAACATAGATCAAAAAGACAGACAGGCAAAAATTTTAAAAATTGATTTTTTATGTAAGTAGGTACCGTATATAGTACTTTCATGTGCATTTAGTGCAAAGCTGTTAATTCGAAATTACAAACAGTCACTTCAATTTTATTTATATGTACTGATTTAGGATTGGCATTTCTTATAAATCTTAATCTTTCTAATCTTCTCTGAAAGGAGGAGGCATCGACTCCAAAAATATCTGTAGTAAAAAACTCCCAATCGTACATTTTTTCCTTTCTAATGTTTTGAAATCGATCTTATACTTAGGATTTTTTAAATGTTGTTATTGTAATATATTATTTTTCTACTTGTATTTCCCAAATTAGTGCTCTAAAAACAGACCTAGCAAAAAGTATACCTATTTACTTATTTTTATAGGCAGAACGAGTAAATCTTGCGACTTAATCGAGGTCAGATTAAAAGGAAGAAAAATAGTTTTAAGTTAGACATTTATAATTTTCATATAATATATAAGTACCTAATATGGATATTGAAATTCGTAGTTTTCCACATAGTCATATACTTCAGTAAAATAAATACATATTGGTAATTTAAAGATATGAACTAATTTTCACATCTTCTAATATATAAAAATCTCGTGTCACAGTGTTTGTTATCGAACTCCTCCGCAACGGCTGTATTTGATGCAATAGGTCGTCGGCTATTTTTTATTTCGCTTTGTAAGGTTGGCTCTATCCAATAAAATACTATACCATAAAATACTTATATGACCAAATTTTTAATAGTGATTAGAACACGGGCGAATTCGTAGGAATTGCTAGTATCTATATAGTATATTCTTCAAACTAACTTTAAATATTTTCTACGTAAAATAGAATTTTCTTACAAGTTTTTCCGGATATAAAGTAGTAGGTTTTATGTCATAGCAGGTTCAAATAAGAAACAGAGGCATATTTTCGCATCTTTACAGATTTAAAATAAAATTAAGGCGTCTGTTTGTAATATCAACATAATAAGTTTTACTAAATTCATATAAGTACATCTGTAAAAATACATATAAGGAAAAACACAATTTTAACATTATTGTCGGTCTATCTGTTTATTCCCGCTACTCTCTGAACGGTTGGACAGATTTAAGCCTGACTTTCAGTGGCTTATGTTGTAGAATAGAAGGTTAGGCTGCCTTAATTTTAATTATTAAAATTGACAATATTATTAGTTCCTTACTGTAAGGAATATATTTACGAAAAGTATAAAATTGTTTAGTATGTAGAACTTTTTATAGCAGCTACTATTAAAATAAAGTAGATACTCTGATTCGATTAATGTAGTTAGGTATATATAAATTGCTGATTTATCTTCACAAAATTATACCAAAAAATTCATTTACATAATAACAAGAACAAGTATAATGTAAAGCTCTATTAATAGAGAATAATCATACATAAAACTAAATGGTACATATCATACACGTGTATCACATCGCGTAGCTAAAAAACATAATATGTACCAACCACAAAAGTAACACTTGCGTCACGAAGTGCAACGTCCCCCTTACCTAAATACGCGCTATCAAATGTCCCGTTTATTTTGAGTTGGCCCAAATATAGCTCACGCTACCTAAATAAATTCTAACGGGAACTAGTAACCCGTGTAGTATTGAATTGTTGTTAGTTTTGCTGTAACAATCGTGTTAGCCAATGAATTATCCGAAGTATTTTTATGCAGAAAAAAATTAAAAAAAGTCTTTGGCTTAACTTCACATAATATTTGAGATGCACGAATATAAAACACAGAACACTATACATAATATACATATACGTTAATAGGTAAAATTATAACAAACCACAAGAGAAAATCTTAGAGATTCTAGAGAGGAAAGTGTCATGATATAGACAAAGTAATAAATTAGATTGTTCAATTTTACATGAATTTATTAAAAATATTTTCTCATGTAAATATAGGATATACCTAAATATTTTTAGTATGTACTTAATATTGAATGAATTTATTTAAGAAAGTTAAAAAAAGACGAAAAATTAAATCTACATAGTACGTATAAACCACAGAAAAGATTGTTTACCTATTCCGTGGTATAAAGTACCTAAAAAAAGTTTTCTTGTTACTAATATTTTATGCCCGGAAACCAAATTCTTACCGAGTCGCGCGGTATGATACCTCGCAGAACTATCACCCGCCCTTCCCGTTTTTGCAACCTTTCTCGATAAATGGATTATCCAACACAAAAGAATTTTTCAATTCAGACCAGTAGTTTCTGAGATTAGTGCGTTCAACCAACCAAACAAACAAACAAACACACTCTTCCGCTTCATAATACTAGTATAACTACATAGATCGTATAATGCAATATTAGCAACTTATTAAAATATTTATAGATATCGCTGTAATATGATCACATCAATAAACAATAAAATATAATATATTTAAAATTATAAGCTAAATATTAATAAAATAATGGTAAAATTATAATTTTATATTATAATTTTATATTTTAATTTATGTTATAATTTTTATACGTAGCTTAAAGCCTAGTTTAGTTATATTACAACTATTATCATCTATATTTTAAAATAATAAAATTATTTATTATATGTAATACCTAGGTCCATCGATAAGAATCGATTTGCCTAAGCGTGTACCTAAGTAGGTACATACTAATATGTTACTATTGTGAAAAAAGAAGAGTAGCGCTATTAGGTACAATAATATGTAAAAATGAATAGTCAATTAAATTACATCCAAAATTTGCCATCGTGTTTTTATAGCTGTTTCAACGACCGCCCGAGTGAGAGAAACATCACGTCTGAGGAAAGTAGAGTAATAACATTTTAAATGATAAAATCAACATTTAAGATATAGGTAATGGTGTAATGGATACAAGGTCTCCGGTCTGTCAAATTCCGTTTTTAGTTTATTGACACATCATGTTAACTTTGCAAATCTTGCAAAACAGTATCTAATTAACATAAAATACTTTGCATATCAAGTAGGGCTTCGAATATTGTGTCCCACACATTAAGAACATCTGGTTGACTCAATGTATCAATGAATTTTATAAATATTATATAATGGAAACTTCAGATTCTCTCACTACTTCCTGCATTCTGAAATGATTTATATCTATACAACTTAGATAATTTATCTAAATATATGAAACCGAAAGGTCATTCGCTCATCACGAATTATCGAAAACTGCTTGACGCTTATTAGGATAAAATTTGGCAGAAATGTTTTTGCAACAGGGCTGGATTAAGGAGGTCTAAGGGCTTTTGCAAGTTTTACATGAGTCTTTCGTTTTTTGTGCTACAAACTTTAAATTTGGACGAACTCGAGCGAAGCTAGGTTGAGTCGCTACTATGTCATATAAACTTATATGACATAGTCTCTTATCATCTTAGCTATACAAATAAATTAACATTAAATTTGTTATATTATCAAAAATTACTTTGTTTGTATTGGTGAGATTTAAATGCCAATTTAATCTTTTTGTATAAATAAATATTCAATGAGGAAGGCTAGTCTAAGTATCACGCTACATAGGAGCTATAAAAACAGCAATTCATAAATAAACTATGTCCTAATGTAATCCTAGTTTTTATAAGACGCAAAAACGATGGGGTGTTATAAGTTTGACATGTCTCTATGTGTGTATGTCTGTCTGTGGCATCGTAGCTCCCGAACGGATGTTTTTTTTAAGTGAATTAGCCGGGAGTGTTCTTAGCTATGTTTGACGAAAATCGGTCTAATATGGCCGCCGCCACAAAATGGTGGATTACATATTCTTTCACAACTCCCTCAATATAGATATTAAATGAAAGGGCTTGACTAATACAACACTATGACAAATTTCAAATTCAATATGGCAGCCGCCACAAAATATTTTTTTTTCGCAACTCCCTAAATATGGGTATCAAATGAAAGAGCTTTACTAGTAGAATACTATTATTATCATTTTTTAGATACATATATCGTCGCAGGTTTTAATTTATTTTAATTTAATTTTTTAATTTATAACAGTATAAAATCATCTCCTAATAGAGGAGGGGTTTAACCAAAATGACTAATATAAAAAATCACTATCAATTTCAGTCCGCAACCATATTTTGCTCTAAATAAAGACCAGTTATTCCTGAACAACAAACAAACACGTGTTTTATTCATAAGTATTAAGTATACATCACCGTTATTGTAAAGCTTGAGATATAAGGTCAATAGCCTCCTATTGCGTAACGTTATATAAGGTAAAATTATTTTCCTTAACATAGATAACTATTACGAACAAGAACATTTCGATGATATGTTACTTTTATTATTACATGGGTGCAAAAGTATTAATTATGACGTGAAAACTATGTAAATAGAGATTATCTGCGACATTTTTTCACGTTATCTATTAGAACAACGTAAGTAGTGCCTTTTTACTTATCAAAATAATCGAATACCTACCTATATCGGTTTACCATTTGATATCTATACATATAATAATAGATTCTAACCGAGTCAAATCTGTACATTAATAGACATTATTATCAATAGAGAGGTCAAATTTATTTTTTTAGAATCTTTCTGTAAAGTACTGGATGAAATGATAGTTTTTACTGCGGGAAAATTTCTAAACATATCACACGGTATTTGAAACATTATTTGTTTCCGGTCTTTAGAACGCAAGCGGAGTCGCGGGAAATGCTAGTTGATAAATAAAATTATTGAACCTTAGAAAACCGAGTGAATTGAGATCAAATACGAGTCTCGCATCTCATTTGTTTTAGTGCAAAAAAATTTAACATGAGGAAGCATGCATGTCTGAGAGAACCTATCAAGTTTTCGAAAGAGCAGTTAAAGTATAGACGTTGAATACAGTATACACAAACAAAATTAAAATTTAAAAGATTCCAATATCAAATTAAAAAATATGTCATGTGTAGTTAGAACAGTTTTATAAAAAAGACATATAAAATGTATTCTATCTGATAATATAAACTTATAAAACCAGTCTTTCATTTCTCGCTAAGATACTCTCACGATATGAAAGTGCTTTCGCTTTAGTGATAGCTTCGAAAAGTTCACTTATCTCAAAGGCATAGAGTCCCATTTTTGGTTTTGCATATTGTCGTTTCTTAAAGTGAAATGTAACTACTTTAAAAAATTTAATTCGTAAAAGTATATTATTGTGTACTAAAACCTGGTTACAACCAGCAGGCGATTTTAAGCTAATATTAATTTATTAATTAAGGCAAGTAGTATAATTTTCTTATTTTATTTTATGCTTATAATAATAACTACTATATTCTACTATAAAAACAGTCAAAACTACTTCATACGTACATATAAATTAACAAGAAAGGAAGAACTCTTCCGATTAAACAACACTTAATTTTTGTTAATTTTTCACACATAAATGAAAATTGTAATAAGTAATTTATAATTTTTTGTAAATTTATTTAGCGTAATTGTGAAGAATTTTTTTAGAACTAGAAATTTTGAATAAAAAATAATTAAAACAAGTACCTCTAACTATTTTATTGTAGACGGTGTATGTCAAGTTTCGAAACTCCAGATCCATTTTGTGTTGGCTGAAACAAAAAACATTAAATTAAAAATGACTGAATTCAACACTTCTTTACGAAGAACAGTAGTATATTAAATTTAATATTTATTATATGAAAACCATCAATGAAACACGCTGCATCCTATGAAATAAGTTATATTACTATATCTGTCCGTTTTGTAGTTTTTGCAGTTAGAGCAAACAAAAAACTTCTCGCCATTTATTAGTATAGAGATATAAATTATAAATATTATAAATAACGTGAAACAGCAAATATAGGTAGTAATTCCTTTCTTAGGTTCAAGTTTCAACAGACTCACTTTGCCGCTTTCACTGCATTCGTACCAAGTTACAATTTTCCCTTTAGGATTCCGCAATTTATTGGAAATAACGTTACGAAGTGCCCCTGGCCCAGAGGAAATATAAAATTGAATGAAATAATTGAAAAAAATTAGTAAATATATTTTTTTAAATCTTACAAAAAAAAGAATTTTTCCTCAAGACACAGTGGCAAGGGTAGGGAAGGGTATACAGAGAATAAGAATTAATATAAAAAGGCCTGCCTAGTACCTCATTTAATTCTAACATAAGTTACAGTATACTAAAATCATATATTATGTAAATTTGTTCGTAATTAAGTAAAATGTTACTTCACCATCGAACATTCTCCAAGTTTACTGCTAGCTTTCACAACTTTATCTCCAAATAGGTACCGAATAGAAATCAATTAAGCCTTATATACTGATAATTTATATTTAAAATACGATTATAATCATGTATTTAATATATAAGTGATTATAGGCGATTAATTATTTATTTAGATTAAAAAGAAATCTATTTCAATTACAATCAATCACATCTGAATTGTGATAGAAGTTATATGTCCTTAAAAATATAAATTATATCAATCTACACAGTGCTAAACAATAATTTATAAGGCAAATTACGAAAATACTAGCAAATCCAGCCCGCTTCGCGCGGCGTAAGTGAAAATAAATTAAACGGCTTTTTATAATCTATACTAATATTATATAGTGAAAAGGTTTGTATGTAAGTATGTTTGTAACGAATTGGCTCAAAAAATTCTTTCACCATTTGAATGCTACATTATCACTGATTAATAAAGGCTATTTTAATTGCAAGAAAAAAATTAGGATCCCTACTAAAACTACAATAATAGGAGAGGAGGAGTGCACGCCTCACATACAATAATATGAAATAGGTAGCTGCGCGGTTCAGGAGTGTATTAAAGCTGGAGTAATTTTGGAGAATTTTCAACTTAGCGAGTGATTGAATGAAGTTTAGTAGCGATTAAAAAAATTAACGCGAGCGAAGCGGCGCGTACTGCTAGTCACTATCATCATCATCATCATCACTACATAGTATAAAACAAAGTCGCCTTTTCTGTCCCTATATCCCTATATCCCTATGTGCGCTTAAATCTTTAAAACTACGCAACGAATTTTGATGCGGTTTTTTCCAATAGATAGAGTGATTCAAGAGGAAGGTTTATATGCATAACTAGGCGATCCCGCGGCTTTGCCTGTGCTAAATCTAGGGAAGAGCCCGAGCGAAGCGAGGGCGAGTCGCTAGTTTTTTAATAAAATAAAAGAAGCCTAAGTTTGTCCTTATAACATTAGCTATCTGCGAGTGAAAGTCCTGTCAAAATCGGCCCAGCTGTTTCAAAGATTATCCGGAACAAACAAAAGGAGAAAGCTATAGCTATGTTTCATAATATCATCGATTAAAAATGAAGTTGTATTAATTATTATCATAATAATAAGAATGTCTTATGGTGAAGGAAAACATCGTGAGGAAACCTGCATGTCTGAGAAAACCTAGCAAATTTTCGAAAGACATGTGAAGTCCGCCAACACGCACTAGGCCAGCGCGGTGGACTATGGCCTGATCAGTGATCTCCCTCTTACTGAGGGAGGCCCGTGCCCAGTAGTGGGACGTTAAAAAAGGGCTGATGATGATGATGATGTTGATGAAGAACACAAAATGTGACTTAAGTAAACTAATTGATCTGCATTGTTTTGTCTCGTACGAGTAGCAACATCAACGGTCGATAATAGTCAGCGATATCTATATACGAGTCTAAATACCCAGGTACTTACTAAACATCTGAGTGAGAGATCCTATAGGATTGGACCTTTTTTCCTTTTGAGGTATGGAACCCTAAAACCGGAATCAACTAATTTTATGATATCTGACACTAAATCATAACACATTTTAAAATTTTAAACTGCATTCAGAATACATTAATTCGAAAAAGTCAATTAAATAAAAAAATATATAATAAAATTGATTATATTAAAATGAATACCAATCATCGTTACAAATGTTTTTTTTTGTTATTGGTAAATTTTATCGCAATTTATCTGCTTATAACCTTGAACCTTCTTTCATCATTCACTGACCCTGTTATGAAGTGCTTACTATAAACCTCTAAAATCTAAATTATTTACTTTGCTCTAAGTAAATTCAAATATTACTCAAATTTTTTAGTGATGAAATAAACGCCTTGGTACAATTGGATACAACTTTGCAAATTCGTACATTTTTCTATTTTATATATTATTACAAAGCATATTTTATTAATTGTGGGCGAAAAGTGAAAATATTTGTATTTACGAGTACCTATAACCAAAAATATAAATATTAGATAAACAATTTTTAGAATTTTTATTTCTATTGCGAATCGAGTACACCTGGCTATATTTTATTGAGTAAAGTTTTTAATAGCTTTTGATTAAATTTCAAAAACCCTTTATTTTAACCTTTATTAAATAAGAGTAGGTATATAAAAGCCAAAGGTCATTCACTCATCACAAAATATCGAAAACCGTTTTATGTATAAAGAAGATGGAATTTGGCAAGAAGGTAGTTTATAATTAGTAGACGTCCGCTAAGAACGGATTTTGCGACAGGGCCGGATTAAGGAGGTCAAAGGTCTCTCGCAAGTTTGTATGAAAATTCTTAATTTTTTGTGCTACAAACTTTAAAGACAGAGAGTAGCTACTCCGGGGCACGAACCCAAGGAAGCGAGGGTGAGTCGTTAGTTTATCTATACATCTGTATCTATACATATAAATAAGATTGAAGTGTCTGTTTTTAATTTCAAATTAACCGCTTTTCACTGAATGCATTTGAAAGTATATATACGATAGCAACAAAAAACCAATTGTAAAATTTTTTGTCTATCTGTATGTACTTTTGTTCCCGCTAATCTCTGAAACGGCTGGATCGATTTTAACGGGACTTTTAGTCGCAGATAGCTTATGTTATAAGACGTAACTTAGGCAACTATTTAACTGAACAACAACAACGAGCGAAGCGAGGATGAGTCTCTAGTTATAAATATAAAAAGAAGAGAATTGATTAGATTGTTGTTTAGTAAAGTAAACATTTAACGTAAATAATCTACTTACAAAAATTTTTTATATACTTTAAAATACCATTTTTTAATCTTAATTATGATTCAAATAGTTTTTATTTTTGACATGTACTACTTAAGTACCGTCTAGATATTAGGTAAGTGATCGATTTTTAATTTGACTTATACATTTAATCTTTTTAGACATCTATTAATTATCATGATGACTGGTGTTGACTTATGTTAATTATTTAAATTCTAATAATAAATTATATTTATTTTACGGAATTATTGATTTTAATGTAAACTTTTGATTATGAGAAGTGAAAGTTATGTTCACTTGTATAGACTTACATATCTGACTGTTTTTTGTTTTTGAATTAATGTTTATAAATGTTTTAATATGTAAAAAAATTAATAAATAAACTAGTATGTGGCGAAACCACGACAACGATCTGGAACGTACTTTCCATTCATTACGATCGTTATTAAGTACACACGGAAATTATACTGCACAAGATCTATCTACACACGTACCTACTACAAAAACACGACTTATTGCATAGCCACTAATATTCTATATTGCCAATATACTTCCTTAATAGCAATTTAATTTTAGTTATTAAACTTTTATTGGGCTCTTGATTTAAATACTACGAATGTGCTTTATTTTTATATGCAACTAGCAAACTAAGCCCGCTTCGTTGAGCGTACGTTATAATAAATTAAACAGTTCTTACTTTTTATATTTTTCTAATAAATTAAAAAGTAGCCTAAGTTACTCATTAGCTATTTATGAGTGAAAGTTCAAATCGGTCCAGACGTTCCAGAATTATCC
Source organism: Boloria selene (assembly GCA_905231865.2). Lineage (NCBI taxonomy): Eukaryota > Metazoa > Arthropoda > Insecta > Lepidoptera > Nymphalidae > Boloria > Boloria selene. The sequence continues at coordinate 4,844,942 of HG993145.1, forward strand.
GGAACAAACAGACAGACAGACTAAATTTTTAAAAATTGATTCATCATATACAATCGCAATGCAATCATATGCATTTAATGAAAAACTGTTAATTTGAAATTAAGAACAGACACTTCAGTTTTATTTATAATATGTACCTACTGACTACTGATTCAAAAAAAAATAATGTTCAACTGCAAAATATAATAGACAATATAAAAGTAGGTATTATGCACTAATAAGACTGAAACAAAATTGAGAATAGAAAACAAAATATACCTACATAATTTAAAACAAAATGAAATATACTAAAATTTAAAAAGCATTAGTTAAATAACTTAAGAAACAAGTTTAGTAACAAACGGAATCTATTAATTTTCTTTCGGTATATAATTTATAACTAGCGACTCACCCTGGATTCGATCGTGCGTTCCTAGTTGCTCCCTGCCAAATTTAAAGTTTTTAGGCCAAAGAATTAAAGACTTTTATATAAACTTGCGAGAGCCCTAAGACCTCCTTAATCTGACTCTGTGGTAAAAACAGTTTTAAGCGGACGTCTACTAACTATAAACTACCTCCTATTTCTCTTCCGATTTCGATATTTCGTGATGAGTAAGTGAGTGACCTTTCGCTTTTATATGTTTGCTTTGGGTTTACAGCTTGTATGTTTTTTTATTAACGTGTTTCGATTTCGCGCCTGATATCCGCCATTTTGATTTGTTAAACGGATTTGAACCCGCATCACTCGGATATCCAAGCGAGCGCGTTACCACTGGACTACCACTGTCTTTACTTATTAAACATAGCATACCAACATATTAAATGGTAATTAAACATATTAAATGGTAATTAAAGCTCTTATTCAATCCTGTATCTACTACTTAGGAAAACTTGTCGCATAATTTATACGTATAGGTATTAGGTACCTACTTATTGATATTTGTATACCTAATAATATTTATATATGATAATTTACAAGAAAAACTAGCCTATACTAAACGTATATTTAATAAATAAAATTATAAAATAATTATTTTAAGACATGCGAGAATATCAACAAAATCACTTTAAATATATGCTACCCCGACCATTTTTATTTGAATGCGCAAGAAGGAAGGTTATGTGTTTCGAGTGTATCTATGTAAGTATATTTCTTTGCAGCGCTCTGGACTGTAGTTAATCGGCTTGATGGATAACGTAAAGCTTGAGAGGTGTCTTCGAACTGTGGGTAATGTTATTAGTCTTCATTGTGAGAGCGGCTCTGGGTATAATATTATGTCTACAAGCCATATTATGTCTTAATTTTTTTTGTCATAACGGTTCTACAATAAAAAATTCAGCTTATATCTTTAAATGTAATTTAAAATAAAAAATACTTACACAAAAACAAGAAAAAGAGATTACACAAGCAAAAAATACGACTTTGTGAAAGGCGAACTAAAAAAGTTAGAAGAAACTAATGCAGGAATATTATAGTAGTTTTTTGTAGTCAGACACATACATTTCTTAGAACATATCTTATAATAGCTGCGGTCAATGTTTCTTCCTTTGCTTCAACTTGTTTTTATTTTTTAGTTCGGTTTTTACGAAGTCGGGTTTTTTATTTTTGGAAATATTTTTTTATTTTCCGTAGTTCAATTAGAATTGCTATAGTTTCCTGTTAGTGAAAGGTTATTAAGATCAAAGCAATAGGCAAATTTATAGGTAATCCGATACTACTTTTTACATTCAAACATAAAAACTTAAAATTCTATCTCCTGAAACTTTAGCCATTAGATAAGATTTCCCACCCCAGATTAATGCAAAAAATGCACTACATAATGGAAAATTTCGAATGCAGCTTTGAAACTAATTATTTTGCAACTATTGCCAACGAGTCGACCAACATCGAACACTATTATCGGAGATCAAATTAATAGCGCTTGATAGAAAATGATGTCATTTACTAAATTATTATCTTTTACTAAAATGTGATAGAAATCAGGATGAAATAAAATATATTTATATGATTTTTAATGTAAATAAGAATTTACTATGTAACTGAATTTGGTCTATAATATACAACAATTTTTTCACAACAAAAAAAAACATTGAAATCACAATAAGAACCGTAACCGAATAGAGTAATAATACTCGTAAAAATAACGGCCTGTATAGTCCATCCATACTTTGTAGACCTTCCATCTCCCCCAAACTATGTTCTTTCAAACTAACGGATTTCCTCACAAGGTCACCTGCAAAGTTTTATCATACGAAAATGTCAGACGTTCACGTCTGATCCCAGAATTACTTAACAAACTCGTACCTCAATTAGGAATTAGCCATTAAAATTGGCTGATTCATTAATTTACGGGTCTTAAACTTAAGAATAATAAAGAGTACTAGCAAACCCGGTCCGCTTTGCTAAGCGTTAGTTAAAATAAAGTAAACGGTTTTTATATTTTTCTAATAAAATATTAAATAAAAGTAGCCTAAGTTAATCCTAGATAAATTAATATTAGATTAGCCGTTTTCTCGTGATGCGGTCACAGACAGACTTATAACCTTGAACATATTGGTTACTTTTTAGTGATGTGATTCGAACCTAAACCAAAAAAAAACCAGTACTTTTTAAATAATGCTTGTGTGTTTTAAAATATTATTAACTGGAAATATTCAAATACATATTTGATATTTCTCACAAAATGTCAGTAGGTACCAATCTTAGATTTTTTATTGCAATAAAACATTCGTTAACCTGGTCGGCATACGAGCCCATACTACTTTGTCGCAACTAATCACATAGCCCTATTACACAACTACAGCGTCCAAAACAGTTTTCCAAAACTACGAGTATATGCAATCGACAACTTTCTATCTTACAAATCAAAGAATAAAAATCGAAGGCCGTCATTTCGCCAGAGCAACATTTATTTATTTACTTATATCTGAATAATGTTATTAGCGCTCGACACTCGCCTTGACCGACAGTGAAGAGGCAATGAACTTAATGTAATCTACTGAATAGTCTTTTGTATAAACATTCTTTTTTTCCTTATAAACTTTGGCCTTATAATGTCATGTGTTTCCGATAATGTAACCCTGGATCCGAGTTGACATTTTGAGGAGCATAAGGACGGAAGTATTTTTTTATGTGCAATATAAATAACATTACACAGAAGTAGTGTGCAAGAAATATACATATTAAAATCTATACTAATATTATAAAGAGGAAAGTTGTGTATTTTTGTATGTTACCAATAAACTGAAAAACTACTGGACCGACTTCAATATTCTTTTGCCATTAAAACCTACATTATCAATGATTATAGGCTATATTTATTACTAGCGAAACCCGCGGCTTCGCTTGCGCTAGATCTGGTAGCAGTCCCTAGTTATACATCATTTTTTCTTACGTAGACTAATTTGAGAATTACAATTTTGCTTACATTATTTCAAGCCTTCTCTATAATTTGATTAGCCAATTTTCCAAACATCTTTATATGTTAGGTATAAAACAAATAGCCACGCTGCGTCTGTCAGTCTTCTGATAAACTCAAATTCTACTGAACGTATTTTAAATTTTCATGCGATTTTCGTCAATATATGAATAGATTCATGAGGAAGGATTAGGTTTATGATCCCCCAAGGTTTTGTGTTAATACGCTGAATTATGAATATGAGATGAAGATATCGGATGTGGATGTGTAATAATGTCCCAACATATTTATTTATTTATTTTATATTTATTTAGTTGTTATTGACCCTACACTCTGCGCCAGCGGTCGTGGGTTCGAGTCCCGCTGGGAGCATTCATTTGTTAAGCTCGAATGTTTATACTCCGGTCATGGGTTAAATACCCATATTTATAATATGTATATATTTAAAATTTATATGTATATTATATCAACTGTCTGGTATCCGTAACACAAGCCTCGTAGCTTACCACGGAATAAGATGTTGCTGTTGTAATAATGTGCCAATATATTTATTATTATTATTATTTATTATTGTTAAAGTAAGTATGCTAGCATAAGCTATACACGCTGTTACAATTTTATAGGTACAATGTACAAAACTGAACTTTGTGCGAGGATGTTGATATTTTTATAATGTCGTGTCACTGACTGACTTTTCGCCATTAACTTCCGCTATGGCTTCAATCCCCGGCGATTAGGTACTACGCAGTTGACAGAAACAATAAAAATATATTTATAATAATTTTAAAATTCATTATGATTTATATTTGCACAGCAATTACTACGAAGAACTAAAAACAAGTGACCTTCTTCTTTTAATTGTGTACTTTAATTTATAGGTCAAAGATTAAATATTTTTCTGGACACAGCCCTTGACTTATTGAAAATCCAGTAACTGGAGTAATCCAAATACATAATATTGTATGTAATAAGCTATTGTAAATAATAATAAGCACGTCGTGTGTCGCGAGCTTCATATATATTCATTATTGCACGTCAATATTTCTTGTCACATAAATAAAATTAAAATTTAAAATGAAATCAATTTTTATGCAATGACCTACACTTTTTCAGGAACTTTTGAACGTTAATCTCTCACTTTTTGACTGTCAATGTAAAAGTTACCACAGGCTCGGAAAAAAGATCTACCCAGAAAAGCCATCGAAAAACTTAACAGTTGCTCTTTAAAGTATATGGGTCAAAATCAGAGAGGTGAGCATTTTAGGTTTTCAAATATCTGTAAAACTATGTTTCCTTTTGAAGCAAACTAACATGACAAGTCTGTAGTGTCATTTGTCATGAAGCTTTTCTGTGAATAGGCACGCACAAAAATACATATTTTCTAAATTCTACCTGTTTATAAAAATAATGCCAGAGTCGTGAGTCATTTCGGGAACACTTTTAAATAATATTTATAATAATGCTTATTTAATCTATTTAAGAATAACTTTCAATAAATTGTAATAAATCTGTTGCTAAATCGAGAAATGTTGGTATTTTGAATATTTTTTAAAATAAAAACTATTATTTTTAAATTACTGTACGAAAATTTTCAATCGTCATAATTTCTGCATCGATACATCAAGTTAATATAAATATTCTTGCAATTAATAGAATATTAATAATATAAATGCAAAGGTTCAAATGTCATTTCATCTATAAGTGTAGGATTTAACTCCAACATTACTTATTAAGTGATTTATTTGCCTTTTTTGTGATGTTCCCGAAAATGATGAGTGTTCCCAAAATGACGACGACGTTTTCTGAAAGCACATAATATACGGTTTTTGACATACATAATGCATGAAAATAATATACATTTACAGTATTATACCTTTATTTATTGTAAGGAATATGAGTATTAAAATTTTAACTTACAATCTAATAACAATAATAATCTAATAAAATTTAAAGTTTCAAGAAACATTAGATATTAGGAACAATTGTTAATTGCACGCTATTATTAAGATTTATTGAAAAGCAATGCTTAAAATCAAAATTTAAACTTTTGTTTCTAGGCTAAACAAATACTAGGAATTAAAATACCATCAAAACATGCAAAATCACATAACAAGAATCAAAAAGTATTTTGAGTATCATATATATCAAAGTTTTCAAAGTTGTCAACAATTACTTTTCGAATAACAATATTTTCATCAAAATAAGAAAAACTAAGACTACCGTTTTTCTGTGATTTCGGTGTACATAAAATTTTTACAATTTGTTCGTAGGAGTTCTCTTGAATTTCGTTTCCTTTATCTTGTTTTGAAAATCCTAATAGTTTAATTTCTCGCAACAATTATGAAAACACGGTACGGAGACATCAGAAGCTTTCTGCTATACAATCTTCGTAAGTAATATTCATAATTCTGGGCATCGCATCTATCTATCTTTTCAGGTATTATTTTTGATTGCAATAACTTCATTGTCGGTGACTTCATGTAATAACAGTCGAAGTTTCCAGTAAACGAACAAAATCCTCAACTGTAATGAAGTAGTTTCCTCGCAATTTCTCGCCTTGATCATGCCTTTTCTGTTTCCTTTTCTCTCTTTCAGCCATATCACTAACAGTCTTAACTTTATTTTCAGCTTTCTTTCTTTCTTTGGTAAAATTCCCTATCTTTAAGTATTTTCCTCTCTTTTTGCGTTAACCTTTTCATGATGCTTTTTACATGCTATACTATCCTGTTTTGATCGTTTTTTCTTTATATTTATCGTTTTCCATGTTACGCGTACTAAATGGTAAATAACTAAAATCAAAATATCGCTTTTTAAAAGCATTGCAGTATCATTTTGTTTACAGATTTTCATTTCAGACGCGCTTAACTCATTTCGGGAATGTCGGTCATATACGAGAACGTTCCCGAAATAACCGTTTCCGAAATGATTATTCGATAAATATTTTAAGGTTACGCTTGATGCCGCTAAGTTTGATATTAGATTTTGAGATTATGAACAAGTAAGTTGTAATATTTATTACAATTTTGTGAAAAGTATGCAAATTTTTGAAAAACTAATCACCAAATAGCGTTCACGTAGTGACAGGGTATTAAAGTACGCTTCACAAATCTCTAATTTAACGGCACTTACCACCAAAATCAATTATTGTTTTCCGTAAACACAACACATGGCCGTTTGCTTTGACTAGCGAACTTTACACTGATGCTTCTTAACGCCACCTAGTATATCTTGTTTATATTACATCGTAGTTTATCCTCTGCGTTCACGGAATGATTGGATAAATGTCAGACAGCATTTGAGTAGTCAAAATATGAAGAAATGAAAATTATAAAAATTATTTTAAGGATATATTATTTATTTAATGTTGCCTAAAGCTTATACTAAAATATGAATATTTTTATTTCGTAGTTGTAAATATTTTTAACGTGCCTGAACTATGAAACATGGTAAAAGGACGCGTTCCCGAAATGATTATTGAGGTCTTTTTTGTTTATAATCAAGTAATAAATTATCATATTAAACTCAATATGTTAAGTACCTTGTAAACATGCACAGTACCTTTATTTTGAATTAAATATTATAGGTATGTCACTTCATTTTATCAAGAAAAAAACTTTGTCAGAAGCGTAATGCTCACCTCTCTGATTTTGACCCATATAGACATAAAACTTTTATTTTAAACATAATATTATTACGGGAAGTCCGTATATAGTAAAATTCTAACTCTTATTTATTAATATTGTCTTAAAAATATACATTAAAAATACTGTTACATTATTTATTTACTTTTACCGTTATTTGAGTAGTAAATAGTAATTCGTATAAACTATTCCTCGTTAAAACCACGCTTTCATGCATAAGGAAAATGATAGTATATATATTATGGTCTGATTAAAACGTGACCTTATTGTTATTTATTATCTAAATATGATTATTTATTTCAATACCTAATTAGGTAAATAACAAAAATTCGACTTAATTAACGGTATGATCCGAATTCGTGTAAGCACTTCTAATCTAGTTGATTGCCACACAGAACATTGTTGTTTAGCTTACGTGTCGTTCGATTACATTTATTATAATATATTACGTACATTTATTAGACATCTGTCTCTACTACATAGGTGACTTCAGTCCTATTAATGATATTTTTTTGAAAATAAAAACGAGACAAAACAAAGAACATATTTTTTTTAATTGTTAAAAATTCAGACAAAGAATTTTAAATTAATCCTTTACAATGGTCTATTTTTATAATTTGTTATAAAGGGTTTCCTTCTGAGTACAAGCATATGCCTATTTACTTGAATTGATCACGTGCAAAGACATACATAGATATATTTTTTAAACGCGTATATTAATAAAATTAAAAATAGTAAATACTAGAGTCGTATCTATGACGTATAAATTATTGTTTGATTTTAAAACAATGCGACACGAATGCATCTGACAATGAGTAAAACAATGACAGGGCTTTAAACATGAGTGTTGAAGAGAAAGGAGGTCAAATACTCCATTGACTGCGATGAAATTTTGTACTTTTTTTTAAATATTAACACACAAGCGTTATTCATTTTGTTTTTTTTACTTTAACAATAATATACCTAGTATTTTTTTTATTCTAATAGTCATTGTTATGTTAATAAATATAACAAAAACATTTAAACTGAAAACGTGTACTTTTTTCATAGCTTGTATTTCATTAGACTAACATCGCACAGTAACTGTATGTTACAATGTACTTAGTAAAATAAATACAATATAACATGAATTTTTTTTAGAATCCGGTCAGAAGTAATGAACCAGGGCCGGGTTCAGAACTCCTTATTTGCTTCCTACATCTAAACTGAAAACAGAAAAGGCTTGGGTTAGGCCATTTCTGCTCTGACCTCACATGAAACTAAATAGTGAAATATTAAATGAATTACCAATAGGTATAGCTTATATTATCGAGCTTAGTAAATACATCGGAAATAGAAACAAACGACAACACATCATACAAGTGGATATAATATACTTAATATGTATCGTACAAGTATCTTTATTTATATTAAGATATTTTTTACGCAATAAATCACTATTTTACCGACGTCGGGAAAGGAGGATCAATTCTAGAAGAGTCGTACGAGTACCTATGAATCTCTATATTTGTAGAACGTGTAAGGTAAAGCGACCTCTCCTTTTATATGCTAACATTTACCTCAATTAAAGGAAAAGGAAAGATTTCATCGGAATTGTTTCAGTAGTTTTTATGATATATATTTAAATATTGTAATTTTAACAGCCTGCTTTATATATTTTTTAAATAGTATTTAATATTTAAATTTTAACCTATTTGTAGTGTATCAACTTATCCATAACCATTACACAAGGCGAACATTACGAATTTACGTAGTACCTATCTAGCTTTTATAAAAAACAAATTTCCTATGCGCTTCTAGAATAAATAATTTGGTTGAATAATAAATTTGGTTAAGTGACGATTTCTTTCAGTAAAGCATTTTTAACGTACCTACATGTTTTTTAATGTTTTTAATTTTTTCACTTTCTAATTCGAGAAGTTACTGTCATTATAGAAATTACTGATTTAGTATACAAAAAATAATACAGACGCTGACATTTTCAGAACTCAAAAAATAGATTTTATGACGTAGACAAATAATAGACTCGTAATAATGCGATTTCCTACATATTAAAACTTATTATGCTTGCATTTAATGATATACTTATTATTCATTCTTGGGGTCTAGTTCAATATATATACACTAATAACTGAATTTTACATTTTTAAATAACTTCGTTTTGTTTATAACGGTGCTTTATATTAAATTTACTGATTAAATTAATTATTATGCGTTATTTATGCCGATGTTCTAACTTATTTGCACCTTAAGACAAGGTAGGAATTCTAAATTGTATTTAAATAAAATGAAACAATTAATAAAAATGTTTACAATGCTGACTCTACATATTGATGTAAACAAATCTTACCTTTCAAAACGCACTCACAAAAAAATAGTCATAAAAATATAACAATGTGACACCAATTCAATTGAAATAGATGCACAAATCACTTTAAATATCCACACGAAATCAAAGTTTTGAACCGCGCGGCAAGAAAAGCGATGTCATTCGACTATGTTGCAAATTCGAATGTTACACGCTGCCAACGCTTTGGCGTACACTGGCGTACTGACCAGAGAATCTTTATTCTTTAAAGCCCTACCACCACATGCCACCCCCGTTACTACATAACCCGTAACTAACTACTAACAACTAACAAGCCATGCGCGCGCAAATAAAGCCCACATCACGCGCTCCCAGACACTGTGTTTTAAATGAACTAATAATCAAATCATTTGAAATAACATCAACATTAGCAATAGCTTTATCTTTTGTAACAATGCACGAGCGCTATGTCGATATCCCGTATTAAAAATACATTGATTTCATGCTATCTACTGTATTAAGCAATCCATTTTGCAATAGTTAACTAGATAAATGTTTTCGTTATTTTACAAGCATGTTAAATTATAAAAATGTAGTGATTTTAACGTATCGTCTTAACATAATGTGCTCTTGTTATATAAATGTATTCAATTTTCAATATATAAATTAATAGTATGTAGTAATTTATTGCAACATTTAGTCAATTATTGATATATTGTCCTTAATTTTTCAAGTCGACTGTGCGTTATAATAATTGCTGTGTCTATAGTTCCGATTACGTCAACGGCTCGTCCATGCGTAACGTGAAAAGATACAGTTAGACAATTTGCTTCAGCTCGGCTAGATTTAACCTTCTGTTATTGAAAATAAAAATCGGTCAAGTGCAGTCTCGCACTCCGATTGTTCTGTACGTCACAATATATACTTATATACTACTAATTACTATACTTGTATTTACTATATCATATACTTACTTGTATTACTTAGTATTAGAAGCAGTTGAAACCTTTTATTTTTTATTTTTACTTTATATTTTGTAGCTTTACTGAGACTTTGTATAAAAAATGCCCCAAAAAAGATAACTTAAAAACATTTACCTTGAATAGAAATCATTTTCTAAATTTTTGCTTTTAATATTCAAATATTATCTTAATTTAACTTACCTTGTAAATTTTAATTGCAATTAACCTAATTTAGTTTTTTTCCAGGCGTTTCCATATAAGAAGATACTAATTATATTTATTATTAAAATTAAAATCTTAGAATTTACTTTCATACAAATCAGATAGACTGATTCAGACACACACGCACACACAGATATAAGATTCTGCTAACTTTATTCAATATTAATCATTGTTAAAGACTAAAGTAATCTTTCCTGGGTAATAACTACACACACTATAAAAATGTTAATAAGCAAAAAATATATAATTCGTTTAGTACCTAGTAGTAGTAAAGTTATAATTTATAAAAGATCTTTACTTCAGATAAATTTTAATTATTAGAAAAAACTTAAGCAAATCACTCAATAATGACCTGACTTAAAATAAAAATGAAGCATTAGGATTGTATAACTCATGCAAGTATACTTTGTTATTATATCCGCTCAATAACATTTATTCTAATCAAAATAAAATATAATAATTTTAAATAGATAGAGTGATTCAGTAGGAAGGTTTTAGTACATAATTGGTCAAGTTTATGTATACATTTACTAGTAGAACCCGCGGCTTCGCTCGCGTTAAATCTAAATAAATCGTGACTGAATTATAATTAGGTAAAATTGTCAAATTTAAATATTTAGTTGATTTTGTTGTTGAGAGATTTTTGTTGTTCAAAAAATCCCAATGGCAATATGTTTAAAATGCGCCGTTAGCCTTGCTATAAGTTTATCAAATATATACTGATTACGAATTATGCGCAGCTAACTCCAAACACATGTAAAAAAAATAATGAGCGCATAGATAACCATTATGACTAACAACTTTAATATAAACACCGACACACTGAGGTGTTACTCATAAAATATCTTATATTTATAGAAACGATAATGAGACTTTCTCTTTAAAAAATAATATAATTAATAGATGTTAATTTTTATCGGGTTGATAGTTTTGTTTTTGTACGATTCGAGTCTCGTTATTCTTTGATAGCAGGACCGTTAATCTAGTTTTTTTAAGTTTTGAATATTAGCGATAGTTCTTTAAAGCGAATCCAAATTCGCTGAAATTACTTAAAAAAAGGTAAATATTCGATAACATCTTATTTAGTGACCCGTTTACAATCTTACATTACCTACAGCGCAATGAGTACTTTTGTAGAGCATTTAATCCTGAGTAAATCCCACTTTGAACCAACATACCATATTATAAATATTCGAAAAAAAAATAACCAAAGTTTAAGTGTATTTTATATGAGCAATGTTTCAACCCTCTGGGAAAATACTTAAGAGTTAATTTTTGAGGGCTCAAACTATCAGGGAATTCTTTTTGAGGCATCTCCAATAAAATTTTGTCGGGAGTGAAAAAATAATTACATAGTCGTTAAAAATAATAACACCCTACAAGCAGGGGCGGATCTACTTAAAGGCTGTTTGGGCTGCAGCCCAGGGCCCCGTGGATACAGAGGGCCCCCAGCGGAACTGAAAACAATAGACCATATTGTCAATAATAAAAATTATCTAGAATTAAAAAAAATCCGATCATAAGGTTGGCAACACTGTGATTAATCAACCCGTGTGCACATCTATATAACGGAACGGGGAATTCCCCGTCGCTTGTTTTCGGTCGGTGTATTCCGTGTATTGACTATTGTCTATTACTGGGGACTTCGCTCCGCTTATCGCCCGACGCAATTTTGTTATTTTTCCGCACTTATGCGTCGACTATATTAACGAATTGACTTTGTTATTGTTAGAAATGTGTTTAGTTTACTAAGTGATAGATAACTTAAAAGTTATAAGGACCGGAGCTTTCTTTTAATTTACTAAAACTGATAGTATTCTGCATAACTCTCCCGCCGTGTGGCTACGGCAAATAGAATATGGCCACCCCATATCTTCCCGTGGGTGTCGTAAAAGGCGACTTAGGGACAAACTACCTCACACCTTGGTAGTCGCGGTGGTAGGCCTCAACATCGGCCGACGGCACGGTTACCACCCATCAGCAGAAGTCGTGCCGCCAAGCGCCCAACAGCGCGTTTCGGCATGTAGGGGCTGATGAAGCCGTATGGAGAGTGGGTCTGAACAGTTCAGACAGCTCCTTGATTTATATAAAGCTCAAGTCCGGTCGTGTGTGGAATACTGTAGTCACATATGGGCTGGTGCTGCGAAATGCCATCTGTCTGCTTTGGACTCGATTGAGAGGCGTGCGCAGAGGATTATTGGTGACCCTACGCTGGTAAATGCCAACCTACAAAGCCTCGATCACCGACGTAAAGTTGCCAGCCTCTGTGTATTCTATAGGTTACATTTTGGAGAGTGTGCGCAGGAATTACATGATTTAATTCCCCCATCCCCTTTCCATCATCGGACGACGCGACGAACGGCTGGTTTCCATTCTTATGTCGTGGACATTCCATCCGTCCGCACGAAGCGTTTCGCTTCGTCATTTATTATACGTGCGGCTAAGGATTGGAACAATCTGCCTGCCTCCGTGTTTCCGTCCGATTACAATATGGGTGTCTTCAAGGCAAGAGTGAATAGGTGGCTACTGAATTAGTGCGACTTACCATCTACGACTGCGTTACCACTTTCCATCAGGTGGAACGTAGTCAAGCACTAATTCAGATTGATATAAAAAAAAAAAAAAAAAAAAAAAAAAAAAAAAAAAAAAAAAAAAAAAAATAAGTAGATTTCCTGCTTTTAGTAAGCAGTAGCCAGTAGGTAAGTAAAAAGATTTATAAAACATGACTTTATAAATGAAATTATCTTTTTGGATTTTGTCGCGGATTTATTTGGATTTTTGGATCCCGACGTTTCGAAAGCTTTACAGCAATCATGGTCACGCGAGAGACTAAGGTATTTTACCGTAAATTTTTTACGTTTCAGCGGGTTATAATACTTGTTACCGACAGTGCCTACCCACAATTTACAAAAATTCAAAATGGCATCAAAGTACTTTAGAAAATTATACATTTTAATTCTAAACCAATGAGATTATAAAAGACATAACATCATTGTTCTAAACATTTAAAATTTTAAAATTTTTAATTATATTATAAATATGGCAATATTATTAACTTATTTTTAGCTACTATAATTACAATTATTATATTATTTTATAATATTTGTTAAAATAATATGAAGTAGTTACAAACAAAATTAAAATTTACGGTAAAAAGTTTAAGCCAGACCAGATGGTCTTGTCACTATGATTCTGTCAGAGCTTTAAAAAGTAATTATGATGGCATTATGAAAATTTTAATAACTGTTTATTAAATGAATTAAGATATTGCAATCATTTTTTTTTGATAAGAGCCAAGTGTCTAAGAAATAAAACTTATAAAGTTTCATTGAAATCTATCCAGTAGTTTTTCCGTGATGCGCGCACAACTGCAGACCTCTATCATTTTATTTATATAGATTATCCAAATGACGTAGACGAACATTTAGTGAATGAGTGCATTTAGTTAAAATCTTCCTTACTGCAGTCTAAGACAGAGTCTTACACTCTTGCAGTGAAATTTTTTGGCTAATTTATGAAAAGACTAGCAAACCTGGCCCGGTTCGCTGGGCGTAAGTTAAAATGACTTAAACGGTTTTTATAATTTTCTAATAAAATAAAAGTAGCTAACATAGCTATCTGCGAGTGAAAGTCCCGTCAAAGTGGGTTTTAGAGATCATCCGGAACAAAAAGACAGTCAAAAATTATAAATATAGATTTTTATAGTAAGTACAAATACTTTTTATATGCATTTAGTGAAAAGCTGTTTTTTGTAATTAAAAACAGACACTTCAATTTTATTTAAATGTATAGTATACTAGCTGCGCCCCGCGGTTTCACCCACGTAGTTGCCGTTCCCGTGGGATTACAGGGATAAAAAGTAGCCTATGTCCTTTCTGAAGGTCTTCTCTATCTGTGTACCAAATTTCATCGAATTAGGTTCAGCGGTTTAGGCGTGAAAGCGTAACAGACAGACAGACAGATAGAGTTACTTTCGCATTTATAATATTAGTTAGGAAACTTTTTGAGGTTTTCCCAAACTGCTATACCATCTTAAAAAAAATTTTAACGATGCCGATCACTAGCTGTGAAGCGGACCGCTCTTTCTCCAGGATGTCGTATATAGAAAACAAATACAGTACAACTATATCATTTATCAGTTCTTTCCATAAATTGCGATTTAACAAAGGACTTACATTGCGATGACCAAATAAAAGAATTTGCAGCACAAAAATCCAGAAAGGTTGCTTTATAAATAATATAACAAAACCATTCATAACCTGTCAATTTATTTTGCAATAGGTAAATAATGTTTTAATAAATAAATAAAATATTTTGTCCTGTACATAACATATATTATATATACCTACATCACTACAGAAAACAGTTTTTTGACAAAATGGCAATTGGTTGAGTAATTAGGTAGGGCCCCTAAGCAGTATTAGCCCAGGGCCCCACAAATTCAAGATCCGCCCCTGCCTACAAGTAAATATATTTCCTAACATTAAAAGAGTTTTCTCACATAGTCCTCTTTACCTGTCAGAAACCTATAAATAAACTCTCACCACTCAATTAGAAACATTCATGCTCATTACACAAATAATTGCCTTGAGCGGGTTTCAACCCGCGACTGCTGACACAGCAACTACAAAATGAGCCGAGCTTATCATATATGTAAGTACAATGTACATGTTCAATGTTGGGACATTTTTTTTACAACAACGCCATCTAGTTCCGTGGTAAGCCACGTGTGTGTATGTCTTCATTACTACTACTCTAGTATTATGTGATCTGTGATAATTTAAAACTGAGATACGACGAATCACGATAAGAGTATTAACGCGCGGTCGAGAAGCCGAATTTTTTTAGTTACGAGTATGTCGATGTAATCTCGTCGTTCGGTGCGGCGTCCAACTAGGTATTATTTAAATTATAGGTCTTTAAAACTCCAATTCTACAGAATAGTCCATGATATATGAGTGCATATCCTAGGGAACGTTAACAATAACTATTCTTATATATGGGTGCCCTATCTATACCCAGTCGAACAAAGTGAGGGTAAGCCACTAGTCAAATAATATAATGTCAATATATTATTATAACAACATCCTGCGCAAGAGATATTATAGTGAAGCGCGTGTACACCACAGAACACAATTACTCCTAGGTGTACACGAAGTTACAAGTGCAGTCTCTATTCCTGTCACTCTCATGTTCCACAGAGCAGACCAGATATGGTTCGATCAGATATGGTTCGTATAGTTCTGGCGACTACATCACGGATGTATTTAAAATATACCAAATACTTTTTTGTGCGATACACGTTATACGTGCGATAAAGAACTGCGTTCCAAAACTTGGTGAATGAGGTAAAAAAATAATTTTTTGTAGCGACATTTTGCCTGGCTTATATAGTACCTGGAATAGATTGGTTTTAGCGATATGGAAGCATGGTGTAGGTACCTCTGTTCTCAATGGATAATTTTTTGTGTCTGTTTTATTTTACAGGTATTTGGTGTAATCGATAGTAATGCGATCATGAGTGTTATGAAATGTATGTTATAAATAAAGTCGCGTGCATTCTGTGTAGGCCTCATGGGTCTCGTCCCATGACACCTCTCCGTGATTTCTAAAACTTTGACTCTATAAGTTTTTTTCTGTCGTAGCTCCTTCATAGCCAAAGGCCTCGTCTACTTTCTCTGAGAATCACCACCAAATATGAAGGCGGAAAATATTAATAACACTTAAAAATAAAATACATCACATGGCCATCAGTATAGGATGAAAGAGCATACCTACATACCAACAGCTATTCAATAACACGAATTTAGATTTTCGGTTTTGCACACAAATGGTTAAACTGATTTTAATTCAGGTACAGATTATTGATTTATTAAAGAGCTTAACACGCACACACAAATAATAACTTTCTGAAAATTTAGCACTGGCCACTACGTGTATAAGCTATAAACTTTACTAACGAATTTCGACAACTAACGCTTAATTAAAATCACTGTAGTATTTAGAATATGGTTTGTTTTTTGTTTACGCGCTGCGCTTGGACTGCTAAAATAATAAAACCGACTAATGATTTAACCGCCGAATATATTATATATATTATTTATTCAGTCGTATTTGGACTTGTGTGGGTAATAATTATAATTAATATACATAACTCACTAGTTAGTGAGACACCTCTCGGTGCTCGGGTTTGTCCCCGAGAACGTCAACTTATACATTTCTTAGATATGAGAAATTTTCCTATAAGTTGATTTAAATAACAAGCTATCATCATACTTAAGATCATCAAATTCGTTTAGTTATATTCACGTGATGTGGTCACATACAAATAAATAAACAGATAGAGAAACATTCTAAAAACTACAGCTATACGGACTCTGTATAGTGACCGATAATAATGACTATTTCAATAGGTTTTCCAAATTTTGGTTCGACTCTGAATTTTATTGTAAGTATGTATAGATTAACAAAAGCAATAGTGATAGAATTATAAAAAATATAATTTGTTACAAATCACTGGAATTTTATGGATATTATCTACACCGCTAAAAAGGTACAACCAAGTGCGTGTGGGGTAATCTAAGGAAAGGAGTTTTTGTAAGGATGTTATACCTAATGATGATATTTTATAAGTTTCATAAACTTATATTTACAATCAGTTTTACACTAATAATAAGAAAAGTTAAGTTAAGCTAGGTACCCTAAAAAATTTTTTCAAAATTGTATTTTACCATTTGTTAGGCTCCCATAGTCTCACGCAGCTTTTATACCTAAAACATTTATCTACAATCTACATAAATAGGAGATAATAGGAGTCGGAGACATACTCACATAGAGTAGGTATGTCTTCGACTGCATAATACTATGTTCCATCCATCGCCCTCGATATTGTTGGAATTATTACTAACGAGATGGTAACTGAAGCCTGAATAAGCAACGATAAATAATCTTATTAACTGAAAAGGATTTCACCTACGTAATACGTTAACACGATTACAATAAAGCGTATTTATCACAGAGCAGATGATAGCAATTCCGTGATATTTATATAGGTATATTTAAAATTGAATAAAGGCAACATTAGGTACAAATGTATTTTATATGAAATGACGGACTTCGTAGTAAAATTATAATAAAATGTTCCAATTATTTTTATCTTCTATCCGGTATGAATAATTTCTTTCCAATATGTAATAAAATAGTCATGATACCTACTGTTTACTTAGTCACGGTATCAAGGTTAACGTTTTTCGTACATTTATTATAAAGATCATTTAGATCAAATACTGATAGACATTTGTAACAAACAAATAAAACTAAACATTTTAAATAGAAATATATGTACAAACATTAAAGAATCGTTAGTATAATAAAGTGACAAATTGTATTTACAAATAGAGCCCTTAAACTATGCACTGCTATTTGGTGATGACTCAGGGTTAATAATAATGAGTACATCCTCCTTCCACACCCTACATTATTATCACAATAGCGCTAAAAATTATAAGCTATAAGTAGCAGAATATATTATATAAATACATGGCAATATGTTTGCAGTCTTCAATGGGAAACATAATTGTGCTTTCGAACTTTTTCTATAGCTAACAGAGAAAGAAAAAAATGGTAAAGTTTAATAAGCCAAATCTTTCAAGATGGTTGATGCTTGACCTGCGATGGTTTGGGAAACGGTTTATATGAAAAGAAACCTTGCCTTCCGTTTTTACAATACTAAGACTACAAAACTAAATTCGCAAATTAAGCGTGTGTATAATAAATAATTTAAGAAGTCAATATGGTTATACATATTTACTTTGTGACTTTTTTTAAACCGGTCCTTGAATAAGACTCTAAAATGTAATTTAATTAGTTAAAATTATCATAATAATCGTACTTTCCGGTATTAGCAAAAAAATGATTTTGTCGTTGCTGGATTTGGTGGTTATGCTGAAAGACCTTAATAAGGCCTCTCCGTCAAGGATTCAGGATGGATTTAGAAAAGATTAAGATCTTGTTATTTTATAACTGCTTTCCAAGAACTACAAATAACAAATTGAGATATAAGCTATCAATCTACTCAATTTTATATATTTTTTAATGTAATTTATAATCACTACATAGTATAAAATTACCTATATTATAAAACAACTTAAAACATTTTTACAAATTACAAGCTTTTATTTAACTTGCTTTACCTTACCTTATTGTTACCTTTGTTCGGGTGGAATCGTGTAGCTCAATTTTGAAGAAGACATCTTCAACCGATTGAGCTGAAATTTTGTATACAAGTAAAGTTAGTAGTTTAGTAGTTAGTATAGTTTCGATGACAATGCATGCTTAGCTATGTGTTGTCATTCTAAACCCAACATGGCGGAACAACCAAGATGGCGGACTTGTTATTCGTCATACACTCCTACAATATGAGTATCAGATGAAAGGGCTTGCTGAGAATAACTCAAAAAACAAAGTGATAAATTATACCTAGTTACTTAAATCTCGCTACAAGATTTTATATCATACTAGCGGAATCCGCAGCTTCGCTCGCGCTAAATCGCTAGTATATTATAGATATAAAATATTTTAGCAAAATTCAATTAACACTTACTAAAATTAAATTATAAAAATATTAATAACGCCATCTATGAAAACTCATTACGCATCATTCGATAATTGAAAGTACAGAAATATGATTTAAGAGTTTAGAACACATTATTCTATTATTTTTTTTAATAGTATTTTAGGAATTAAATATTCTTTTTTTATGTTGTTAATATACTATATTTCATTTAATTATACTATACATTTTACTTTATACACTTCAGTTACTTTTTATTTTTATTTTGTTTTTATTTTATATGAATTACAAATTCAAAAATAATCCTTATAGCATGATTCAGTATTCACGCGCGATGGCTTATTATTAGCGTATTTCATGTATAACTTTGGTGTTTCTATACCGACTTCTATGATTCTATTTTATGGAATAGTTAATAATGTTAACTTTTTTAATTACGGATGACTGAGAGTGTTATAAACGTAAGAGTAGACAAATATAATCAAAAAGCTTCGAACTGCTGAGCTATCGGGAGTTATACGTGTTATTGTGAGTTAACCATAAAAGATAGACATATGCTGTCGTGGGATATTTTTTATATAATTTTAAGGAGAACATTTCCGTCATACATGATTTCTGTGTAGCTTTAACCATTAAGGTTGCATACGCGACGGAAGCTTAAAAAATGGAGTAACTTCTCCCGTTTTCCCAACATTTCCCTTCACTGCTCTGCTCCTATTGAAGTCAGCGTGATGAAAAGTATACTATAACCAGCTCAGGAGTATGAAAAATAATTGTACCAAGTTTCGTTAAAATCCGTCGAGTAGTTTTTGTTTCTATAACGGTTATACAGACAGACAGACAGACAGACAAAAATTTTACTGATTGCATTTTTGGCATTAGTATCGATCCCTAATCACCCCCTGATAGTTATTTTGGAAATATATTTCATGTACAGAATTGACCTCTCTACAGATTTATTATAAGTATAGATAAATTGTGTAATGACGTTATAAGTTGATAGCAAAAGTTTTAAAGGAAAAGATTATTTAATTCTTTTTAGCACTTGTTTATTTTTCATTAATTATTACTTTAAAATATTGTCGTATATGTCAGTATAATTACTACTACAAATTTCGTACACAATGGTCCTCACAAGAACCACTTTACATTCTTGACCTGTCTTAACATCCTATATGTCCTTTCATCAGAATGCATCAATTATTTCGACAATAATTATACAAAAACCTTATAAGGGACACAAAGTGCCAACACCATAATAGCATCTGAATTCTGAACTTTTCTTCCGTCTTTAAATTACTAACAAAATATATTTACAAAGGTTTTACAAAACCTACATCAAGCTTTTAAATGCAAAATTTATAAAATTAATTTATAAAATAAAAAAAATGTTACAGAACACTATGCCTTTTCATGAACTTGCGACAACTACTTTTTAGATTTTATTAGTAATTCAAATACCCTATGCAATTCATTGTTATAGCGTTGTATCTTGTACCTACTTATATGCTAAAATAAGTCAAACAGAACGTGCTAAACAAACCAAGCAAATCATATTAACACGTTTTTAAAGGATTCAATTGTGAAGTAATCAATCACCTTAAATAAATTCAAGAAGCCCATTTTATCATCCTTCTAATTGTCCACGTCGTCTTTTCGAGCATGTTAATTAAGTTTTTTTAACTAACGACTGACTCTCGCTTTGCCCGGTTTTGTCGCTATCTTAGTAAAGAGTATCGTATTTGTTGATCTGGATAACCAGCTATCATCATACAAAATTTCATCTAAATATGTCTAGTAGTTTTCTCTTGCACATCACGTGAACACAAACAAACAGAAAAAATTTAAAAACAGATTCGGCCTCTGTTTTGGTACTATTGACTTTCATTAATATTTTTCACTAAGTTAGAAGTTTTTTATACAAGTAAATATGTATAATTGTAAGCTTAATAAATAAAAGTAATTGATTTTTAAAATTAATTACTTTTAAAATTTTCATATACTATATAAATAGTATTATATTAATAAATAATAGGCTTCTTTTGAGCTTAAAGTACAAAAAATATTTGGCTGCAGCTTTTGCTGACTTATAATGTCCCAACGATTCCCCATTTAAAGGCTTACTCTTCTTTTATTAAGACTACTTTACAGAATCAGTTATTGTGTTTTCCTGTGAGAATAAAAGAATACCCTGTAGTAAAGGGTATCCTAAATATTGACCCTAGTAGTAATCTATCACTAAACAAAGTTCAAACAAGCGTAAAAATAGCGGATGAAAGCTTGAGTTGCGCTACTTAAAATTTTGTGATAATAAAACTAAGATTAGTAATAAAGAATGTAAATTGTACTAATTAAAGTAGAATCAGACATGTCATGTTTACAAGATAATTTGACATAGTTATTTAAATATAATCATTGACACGGGAAGTACCAACCGGTAGTTTTGAAATGGTGACGAAAAGGTTAAGTTCTTGGCATTCGAGAGTACGTCCTTTAAATTTCATATAAGCCATATATTCAACAACAACATGTTCGTGTAGACTCATTATCATCAAGATGACGTCAATCATTCTAATTTCAATTGTAAAACTTTCAGTACCTACTACTACTACTACTAGTTTAAATATATTTTAAGAGCGAAATGTAGAAAATCGGAGTTAATTTTATAGATTTTACGACTTTTTTTGTTTAATTTGGTATACTTATAGCTGGTTATACGGTACACCTACCTACACTGAACAGGTAGGTAACTGGTTGATAATTCGAACTAGGTACTAAAAATACAAATAATACTACAAATATAATTTTGATTTTATGCTATTAGGTACTTAAAATGTACCTATGTACGACTGTTTCGCATTTTGTTGCGGAGTTATGTTAAAACTATGATATCTTGTAAGATACAAACAAACAAACAAGCAGACTGTTCAGCTTTATAATATTAGTATAGAAGTATTAGATAAGAACGCAAGTACCAACAACGTAGCGCAGAATTTAGTAATTCTCAACAAAGTTTATTTTTATTCGTTTCAATGTTATTTTTTCTACTGTAACTTCTTGCTACTGTAAGACCTCGTTGGTTGCTACTCTAATATAGCTATCATATACAGCTGCACATCCGTAGGCCCTGGGTTCGAGTCCCAAGTCGGATAAGATTCCGTAATTGAGTATTTCTGTTTAATAAGCTTCAGCTACAGCCCGGAGTTGAGAAGTTGGTGGTGTGTCGCCCCCGTGCCTCTGAGAGCATGTAAAGACGTTGCGTCGCGTCGGTCCTGCACCATACCTAGTGGTGACTACTCGACATACGAGTAGTCACCACCTACAAGAGTAGAGACTGACAGGAGTTGACCACAGCGAAAGGAATCGGTCGGGAGGACATTATAATTAAAGTGCCAATAACAAAACTTATTTTAGTTATTAAATTATATTCACTATTGAGAGTCAATTATTTGCTCAAGAATGTCAATATAATATTTCAATAATTGGTTAGCTTAGGCAATTTTAAGAGACTTTTAAATATCCGGAATGAAATCATTTACCTTTATTTGATTAAAAAAATATCATCACAGACCTTATGAATATTAATGAAGGTGTGGTTTTTAGGGTTCCGTACCTCGAAAAGGAAAAAACGGAACCCTTACAAGATCACTTTGTTGTCTGTCTGTATGTCTGTCAAGGCCTTTTTTCTCTGGAACGCGTTGACGCGTGGGAGTTAAAATTAATATCAAACTCTCGGGTCCACTGTCCCTTAGAGCTGTGAAAACACAAACTTCTAAGAGAACGCAATCAAAAGTTGCAGCCGTTTCTGCTGCAAATTTTCGACACTCGCAAGGGAATCAAAACCTACAGAGTACTTCCCGTGAACTCAGAATCTTGAAATTTGGTACGAAGCAACGTCTTATATAAAGCACAGATAAAGAAAAAAATATATAAATAACCTATTCTTAGTTACATTACATAATAAAATTATTTTAATAATTTTAAACTTACTACCCCTTTCCTCATGAAGGCGTAGAGGTATTGAATTAAAATTCATATCAAGTACTCTAGTCTATAATACCTTTAAGCTGTACTAAAATCAATCTTCTATGTCAACACTGTCAAAAGAAACAAGAAAAAATTAAGCCGCATATTTTGAAACTCGCCACTACTCGCAAGGCAATCAAAACCTAAACAATACTTCCAGTCGACCTAGGATTTTGAAATTTGGTAAAAAGCAAGATCTTACATCACAAAAATAGGAGAAATTACAAAAAATAAAAAAGGTCAAAATTAAAGGTGTCTCCATACATAGTCGACGCCAATTATTAAGATGTCCTCTGAGTTGTATGGACATTGGAATTTGGACGCTCATACAATTTAGAGGACTAGCTTAATTATTGTTGTATTGGTACGATACCCTACGTACGCGAGTCCGACTCGCATTTGACGAGATTATTTTTTGTTTTACATTAATAATTTCCATATATTGAGCTTGTAGTGTGTTTTTCACAGAACTTGTAAGTAATATATTATTATACGTTATTAAGTGTTTTTCTTCTTTGCGTTATTATAATAATTTTAATCCAGAAATTTCTCTCTAATAAAATAAATATATAGGTATGTATATGTATGTAATGTGTTCTATAACTATTATATTATTTTCATGTTAATACTGGAGGAGGTAACTATACAGTATACCTACTGATTTTTATACTTTTTACGTGATTAAATACCTAATTTAAATTCTGAAAAAGGCAGCTTCTTACAAACCGTCGTTAGGTATATAAATAATTATTACTTTAGGTTCTAATGTATTTATTTTGCTTTGTTTTTGTTCCTTTTGTGCAAGCAAAAAACGCCAATTTCAAATATTTATTATATTGCTGAATATCATTAATAATAATCGTTAGTTTAACGACGCCTTTTTAGACTAGGCTGTTATTTGAGCTATTTGGCGACATTATGTTATACCTACTGTGATTTTACTGTCGTTTATAACCGACGGTATATATTTTCTTATGTACCTATGTCGGTTGAATGTTGACCGATTTCTAATATTATTATTAAGTTAAGTTTATTTTGCTTTGGCAGGCACCAACTCCAAAAATAAATAAGCAATTAAAAGTAGGTACTTTTTAGTTTTGGTTTGTATAGTTTTAAGTTGTTTTCATTGTCACCCAATAAAAAAGAAAAACAATATACAAAAAAAGATTGGAATGCACAAGAGGCGGCCTTATCGCTAAAAGAGCGTTTCCAGGCAACCTTAAGGTGAAAGTGTTTTGTTTTTTCTTTCTATGATAAATTGTCAAAATTATCTAGTTTCTGCACCTTATTGTAATAAATATATCGTAGTTAGTTGCAAAAAAGTCTGAAACTATTTTGTTAAAAGGTTAAAGAGTTATAGCCATTTTTCTACGATGAGGAATTTGTACGAACTACGAATGACCCCACTCGTGGGGCGCGTTCGTACAGCAGGCAGGATACTTTCGTATGTGGTGGATTCATACAGCGTAATAAAAAGCATATTAAACTTGATAACATTAGTAGAAACAAGTAGAAACCATATTTTTTTACTGATTTTTCCACTGTAACATGCCTACCATAGTATATTATACCAATTTACTCTGTGATACCTACCTACATATTTTAAGTCATATTTGGCCTGTACCTTACCTACCTACTTTTTGCACGCTGCGCTCTTATTTACGCAAACTAATTAAAAATGTATAATTAAATATCTTAGTTAAGTAAAAAAATATGTAATATTTTTATACATATTTAGCTCACAAGTCACAATTTAAGGTTTTTACCTCATGCCTTTTTGTAATTAAATCGCATAAACGTTATATCTGCAAAATAATTTATCTTTACACGTTGGGGATTCATAATAAGACTAGGGAGTTACCTACTCACTTTGCTCGGCGGCTCTCGCTACATTTTAGTTTTTTTGAAAAGAGCCCTATTTTTTATAAAATAAAAGCAGCCTCTGTCACACTTTATAACCTCAAATATCTGCTGGTATAAGTCTCGTTAAAATCAGTCAAGTCGTTTTAAGAAATTAGCCGAAACATACAGATAGAAATTTAAAAAGGATATTTTTCTTACCTACCGTACAGAGTACTTCTTCAAGATCTCATAAGTACCTACAATTAGAACTTATGCATTTAGAAAACAGCTGTAATTTTGAGATTACAAACAAACACTTCAATTTTATTTATCTGTAAAGATGATGAAAATTAAAATCTTTTCATTGTTTGTGCGCTACGATGCCACCGACGGTAACTGATACAGATAGTAGATGCACAGTTTAAGCTTATAACGCAGTGACCTCTTGAAGGTCACTGTTTCGACGGACTGATTCAGCTCTTTTAGAAGCAAATTTTTATGGTTTCTTCGAAAAAAAACAGGGTTCAGGGTTCTAACGACCGGAAACCAAATTCTCTTCAGTTATCGCATACCGTGTGATATTTTATAGTCGATTTGTAACGGTTTGTTGAGATTATTCCTTTCAACCATACTCGGCCACCATATCCAGCCACCATGATATCAAATTTCATCAAAATCTGTCAAGTGGTTTTCTCGTGATGCAGTCACAGAGAAATAGACAAAATTCCAAAACCTATAGATTCTGCCTCTGTATCGATAATAATGACTTTTTCAATGTAATGTTTAAAAAAAATAATCAATGTACAGATTCGACTATGTTAGAGTTAATTTATATGTAGGTATATATAGAAAATGAGTAGGTATATATAGAAAATGAGTAGGTATATATAGAAAATGAGTAGGTATATATAGAAAATAAGTAGGTATATATAGAAAATGAGTAGATATATATAGAAAATAAGTAGGTATGACATAATGATAATGACAAACGTTTGTGTCCATAAAAATGTGCGCGCCGCGCGGTAAGCTCGAGATTATACTGAACGAATTCTTGTCATGAGTAATTATAAATTTCCCTAGCTCAGTGTTTCCCATTAGCAAGGTCGCGACCCGGTACCGGGCCATCAAAATAAAATACCGGGTCGCAACGATCCCGCCTTGTTTAAAAAAATAATACCTACTATCAATAGACGCATCGCAGTGTATTAATGATCCATTTTTAGTATTAATAAATGTGTATTAGCTTGGGTATACAATATTAAATGGGCCACGAAGGGGCACTGTGTAGGTAAATTACCATGCAAAACAATGTTTGGGAATCACTGCCCTAGCTCTAATAATAGGTAATAGCTCAGCATTGAGAATATGAGTGTCATTAATCATGAGGAACAAAGAAAAATAAATTAAAATGTACAATCAATAAACGGAGTAAAATGTAAACAAGGTAAAGATAAATATAATGACACTTTCTTAAATTATGAGTAATTCGTGACTAGTGCTTATTGTAAATGGCATTGTTTATGTTTATTGTTTTTATTGACTTGCTTAAAACTCTGTTAAAACTATTTAAAATATAAGTGTAATCGAATGATATACCAAATATTTACTAGTATAGCTGGGCATTAACTCGTTAATCCGTTAATCGTTAATTACCGAAGTTAACATTTCGATTAACGATTAACTTTTAAGTTAACCTAAAAAAACTTAACGGACTCGTTAACTTCCGTTACATTTTCTTAAGTCCGTTAATCGTTAATCCAGTATCTACTCTTTACCAAGCACCGCGTCGCGTCGAGTAAAACGAAACCAGGTACCTAAGTAAAGTTTGGTAGGTAAGGTTGTCGGTGCGTGTTCACGTGCCGGGCGCCCGGTAAGCATCTGCATCAGTCTGAAAGTCAAGACACTCTGTAGGCCATGTTTATCAGTTGCTCCCTCCATCGCCGGATCATGGCCTCGACTCGATCGGCCACCGCCAAGACTTGCTGCGTACTGCACAATTGGACCCCGTTCGGGACGGAGAGGGCGTCGATCCAAACGGGGGCACCATACGGTGCCATGGACCTCACAATCTCAAAACCGGCAAAAAGATTCAATGCCCCGGACATTCGGCAAAAGCCTACCGAAAGTCGAGACGGCTTCCATCAGTATCGGGGAGAACTGGGAGAAATGAAAAAGGAACATTCAGCGTCCGTCTAGGGCCAGAGAGAGGTGCCTCATGACAGCGAAGTGGCTCTTGTAGAGTCCTAAACGGCTGGGTATTGAAGGCGTTGAACTGAGCCTCTGAAAAGCGCGGTCCCACCTTCTCGAAATGCTGTGAAGCTTTTAAGTTCCAGAACCGAAATCAACAGATTTTATTAGTAGATAAATGATATAAAAATACAATTTTAATCACGTGTCAACGGATTAACGATTAACGTTAACTTGCGTTAAATCTTTCGAAATGTAACGCTTTAACGTTTAACGAAGTTAACTTTTTTAGGTAACGGATTAACGATTAACGAGTTAATTATTTGTTTAACGGTGCCCAGTTATGCAAAGTATATGTACTAGTTACAAAAAAATATTAGATCAACGACGTTTATCGACGTTTATCGACGAATTAAGTTTGCAATGTATGACAAATATGTTGATCTCGAATACTTCCACAAAAAAGGCCTTGACCTAATTTTTATGTTTTGTTTTTTTTTTTTTTTTTTTATACATTATAGGCACACGCTTGACCACTATCACACCTGATGGACAGTAATGATGTGGCCTAAGGTGGGACGCGCATGCCTAGAAAATGCCTATTCACTCTTTTTTTAAAGATACCCAGATTGTAGGTGTTAGGAAACACAGATCTCGGTAAAGCATTCCAGACCCTGGCTGTGCGAATTAGAAATGAAGA
This sequence comes from Boloria selene, assembly GCA_905231865.2. Classification (NCBI taxonomy): domain Eukaryota; kingdom Metazoa; phylum Arthropoda; class Insecta; order Lepidoptera; family Nymphalidae; genus Boloria; species Boloria selene. The sequence goes on from HG993145.1 coordinate 4,872,800, forward strand.
CTTAAACCGTTTCGTGCGCGTGGATGGTATATGAACGATATAGGGATGGAAGCTTTCCCGGTGTCTTGCAGTGCGGTTGTAAAAAGGTGAAGGGGGAACAAGGTCGAAGAGCTCCTGGGAACACTCCCCAAAATATATCCTATAAAACACCGATAGGCCAGCAACCTTACGACGGTGATCAAGGCTTTGGAGCTTGGCCAACAGTGGTGAGTCCTTGCCGATGAGTTTCCTAGCCCGTCGATCTACAGCGTCTAGTGCTGCAAGTTGATACTTGGCGGAGCCATCAAAAAGGTGACTGCAGTACTCCATGCACGACCTAACCTGCGCTTGATATAATGTAAGCAGTTGTTGTGGCGTAAAGTACCGCTTGACCTTATTAAGAATGCCTAGTTTTTTGGCGGCAGTCTTGACTTTCGCTTAGATGGCTCTTCCGAAATTTATAGTGGCCGAGATATCGAGACCAAGCAGATCAATGTGGTCGTTGATTGGTATGGATACATTCCGGAAGGTTGGAGCCAAGGTGAAAGGGCTTCGTTTAGCAGAGAGCAGACACGCCTGTGTTTTTGTAGCGTTGAACTCCACCAAATTGGCGATACCCCAATTTGAAACTTCATTAAGGACGGTGTTCACACGTTCAACCATTGCCTCTCTTAGTTCGTTAGTCTCGGTGCTGTTTGTGCGCGGACTGGACATATATCTCTCCGTTACAGTGCTGTCATCTGCATACCCCAGGATGCCGGGTGTCAGCAGGTCATTGATGTGCAGCAAAAAGAGCGTAGCGGAGAGAACAGACCCTTGAGGAACTCCGGCATTAATGCTTCTGAGGTCAGAAGAGCAGCCGTCAATGACTACTCAAACATAAAACAGTGGTAAAAATACTACAATTTTAAATATAAAATATTAAACCGCATATAAATCATTCAATACAAAATACGTTTAACACAAATAGCTTAAATAAATATATTAGGAGTTAACTGCTTAAAAATAATTAATAAAAGTATTAGGACATTATTACACACAGATAAATCCGTAGTAAGCTACGAGGATACCAGAAAGTTGGTACACTACACATATTATATAACCCATGACAGGAGTATAAACATTCGTGCCGAATAAATGAATGCCCCCAGCGGGACTCGAACCCGCAACCGCTGGCGCACTAAGTACTGAGCCAAACGTGTTGTCAGAGTCGAGATTTAATATTAATAAAATAAAACATTACTGACGACATGCGCGCAACGTTACCTACCATCGTTAGTAAGAAAAAGAATATAGAGAAAAAATTATATAAAGAAAAGTACTTTTCCATTAATGTTGATTTTATCTCACTTCCTTCAAGACGCATTTGAATTTAACGATTACTATCTTAATTGCTATGTTTTTTCTTACAGGAACTTAATTATACCTAGAACAAAAAATATTATGTGATATTTTAATTAAATTCGCAAAGATAAAGCTATTTCCACGGATAAGCATAAAGAGCAATTGCAACTACAAAATATATTATTGTATCAACAAGCAACAAAAATTGTAATAAAATAATCTCCTCCTGACTGTTCCCGCCACGGCCGCCAATTTTATTAAGACTAGTCAATTGCGCAGTAGATATTATAGTGCAAAAGTGTACGCGCAGACACAAGTGCAGTCTCTTTTCCTGTCACCCTCATGGAGTATGTGGGACAACTGCTCGACACGACCAGTGAGAGCTAAGGCGCAGGACCCATCTCTCGTTCTTCTCGTCTCTCTGGTCTCTCGTTAACTAAACCGACCCGGGAATCGAGCCCAGGACCTCTGGGTCATTCCAGCGAGTATTAAATATAGACACCAAAACAATAGTTATTACATTTTTGTCTATTTTTCTGTGTGTCTATTTGTAATTAGTAGGTATCATCCTTAGAAAGCTAGGGGTAAATCTTAGGATAGACCGAAACTACTCTGCATAGTAAAAAATTGTACGTCATAAGAAAAAATATATTATTTCATTCCGTTTATTGTTATGTATCACAAAATTTAATCAAATGTAAAATAACATCTTGTATTATCCAAAAATAAAATGACTGGATTATACCATTCAGAACGAATGACAAAACTGTCGAGTGAGCCCATTTGGCATCGACTAGTGCTTGACCTTGACAATGTCGAAAAATATATCGATATTTGACGAAATAACTGAACGAATGATGATGTTACAAATAACATTATTATAATAAAGACAGTACAATAATATAAATTATAATAAGGATAAACTCATTATTTTTATATTTGATAATCTGTGACCGAGCTGTCAAGTAGACTTTACTTTTTATCGTAATGGCGCGAACGCGATATACGATGCGTTGTATTAATGGATAACTAAATCTAATATAAGTTTAAGAATTATTTATTAATTGTTAGATTTATGTGCCACAGTTTTTAGTATTGTTCTTTTATACTAACAATATTTTATAAATAAATATATTATAAATCGATATATGTATTTTATCGACTATGTTTAAGCACTAGAAGTAGAATGAATGTTTATGTATTTTGTATCTGTGTATATAATATATTATAATAATGAATTAAAATTTTTGTGTGCGTTATGCTTCAATTTGTTGAACGATTTTTCCAGCATTTGTATTTTATGTCAGGTCCAGTGGCTAATTCGTTCATGTAAAACACTTAAACAGAATATCCTGCTAACCTGATACGACAACAAGCTCCTGCTAACCGTAATTCGTTACACCCCTCGTCTCCTATCTTTCCGTTGAAATAAAACGCTGTGTCTGCCCTAGTATTTAATATGCAAAAATATAGACCATAGAGCCATCACGCAAGCCTCACGCATGCACAACCTTTGCACCATAGAAAAAAAAAAAGAAAAAAATACACAATGTCAAACACTATATTAGAACAACATCTTAATAGTCCTTTGCCTTTCCCTATTGGGGATACATTTTAAAAACAACAACATCTTAACATTCTGCTAGCCTGGTACTACAAGTTGGAGCTCAATCGATACTTACGACTCTTCTTTCTTACCACTCAAATAAAAGGCTGTCCCTGACGTAATATTTATTACAAACAAATATAGACCATGGACTTGCCATCAGGCAACTTTTGCACGATACAAAAAAAAAACAAAACATATGAGTCAATGACTATATTAAAAACAACATCTTCGTATATTCTGCTATCCTGGTACTACAACAGGCCCTCCATCTCCTTCATGAACTGCATGTACGCGTCGTCCTTAGTGGGGGCGTGTCGCGGCGCTTCACTGGGCCGCTGTATTGTGTTTCTTGTGTCGGGCTTCGCCTTTTTATCCTCCCTCTTCACTCGGAGGGCTGATGGCACGAAACGAGTGACATCCGCAGACAGATTTCGTATTTGGGGTTTTGCACTTATCGTTGCACCTAGAAAAAAGTTAATAGAATAATCATATTTTTTATATAGGCCAGTAAATAAAGCATTTAACGTCGCACTAAATTTCCGATCCAATTTTTTTTTTTTTAGGTTAATGGTCACTTTCTTCAAGATTGCGATCGAAGCTCCACCTGGATCTGTCAGCATTTTATGTTTTTATGGTCAGTAAGTGACCCCTTAACCTAAAAAAAAAATAAAATTGGATCGGAAATTTAGTGCGAGGTTGACCAAAAAAACGGTTTTATTTACTGTACTAAAATCTTAATTTATTATATACATTGTCATTGTAACCTTGGAACTGCTAATTATTTTTAAAGATACATTTTAAAATAGTGAATTAATTTGCCATTTTCTAGAGCTTGGAATGACGTCAACGTTTTGTCTCTAAATTACTGTTAAATGCTCACAAAATCGCTCGCTTATTGCAACAATGATTTCATTTACATTTTTTACAGGAGAGCTTTTTATAAGTAGCATATAATTCTGCGAACCATATTTGGTTCGCAGAATGTTGTGTCATTAAAAAAAAGAAATACGCATGTACCAACTATATAATATATCTTTAGTTATTTATTTATTTATATTGTTCCAAGTTGATTTATATTGTCCTATCTCGTTTTAATATTAGAAGGAAGCACATAATGCTACTTTTCTTTTTAATAACATGTGCAATAAAAATATTTATATGTTGGGACATTTTTTACAATAGCGCCATCTAGTTCCGTGGTAAGCTACGAGGCTTGTGTTACGGATACCAGATAGTTGATATACTACACATATAAATTTTTAAATACGTACATAATATAAATATTAACACCCATGACTGGAGAACAAACATTCGTGATCAACAAATGAATACCCCCAGCGGGACTCGAACCCGCGACAGCTGGCGCAGAAGGTAGGGTCACTACCAACTGAGCCAAACGTGTCGTCAAAATTCATTAGTAACTCTACCTTGAGCATCTTTCTTGGATATAAGTTGCGGTGCAGCCGACAGCACGGACACGGGCGGGGGCGGCGGCACGAGCGGGCGCAGCAGGCGGGGCGGCGCGCCCGGCGGGGGGCCCGGCGGCCGCAGGCCCCCGCGCGACGGGAGCCCCGGCGGGGGGCCAGGGGGTATGCCGGGCACTACAATTATATGGAAAATAATTGGACATAGTTATGCAAACTAGAACCAACCCACAAAAAGTAACTTTCGAGATAATTAGATTTTTGTTTCAAAAGTGTGTAGAAATGTTTAGGTAAGTTATTTAAGGTAAACGACTTAACAATGTCAAAGAGTAAGCATTGACGATGATATAGGATGACTAAATATTTAAAAAAATATATATTTAGTATTTGTTTTAGATCAAAAACCTGATGGTTCTTTATTGCAAAATTAGTGTTTTGTATTGTTTTATGGGTTGGTTCTTTGTAGCTTTATGTTTTACAGATTTTATAGATAGGCAGATTAATTTATATCACTGTAAAATACTTGTTTTAATTATATTTTTATTGTGAGTTGAACGTTCATAGTAGTTCTACACATTAAAATCTATGAGTAATACACTGTTGTCATCATTCTACATTGCCATTGTACACTTCTACTCAAAATCAACTTCACCAGAGAACCTGTCCAAGTCATCTTCAACAGCCTTACATCCCGTTAATTTATTCTAAAAATTTTGGGCATCTTTTGGGATAAGATGAAAAAAGTTTTTAAGTCAGTCACCTTCGCTTTTGAGTATGGTTTTCCAATATGCTAAATTAAGAATAATATAGACAATTCCCACACACGCAAAATATTCGCTAGTCGTCATGTTGCGGACAACAGCCCGTCTTAACCATAACCAACCATAACCATTCTATTAGATTTGGTTAAAGAGCCTGTATTTCCTCTTAATAATTTCTTTTGATTGACTTCTCTGATCTCATAAATTCAAAAACTCATCTACTTTATCTACTTTCTTAATCATCGATCTATTTTGTTTTTTGATATATCCAAAATCGGTTTTGATACGTCCATTAGGCAAGAAACTGTAGCCAGATACCAGAAAGCAAAGCCTGATTGTTTGAAGTGTTGGGTGATCGCTTAATAAAGCTTTCAGCATCAACGTTTTCTTTATATTTCGGGTTTCTTTCACGCCGTTGTCACGTCTCTCCATTACATGATTAAAAAGACAGGAGCCAACTTCTACCTGCTTCCACCACCCAAATGTCGCAATGAGCCTGTTTGTTGCTTCCTGAGCGGATTTCTGAAGTGTAAGCCTAAAGTCGTCTCTTATAAAATACCACATTGGTATAAGTTGAAGGGGTAGGATTTTTTGCAGGTCGAATGTAATTGTTTCGCTAGATAAATCATCTTGCGCTAATTTGTGCCACTTAAGTGTGTTTTGCAATAATTCTGCTTTTTGCTTTGTATAAGCTGCTGTATTTGACCTGCTAGCAGAACCGGCCCGCTTCGCTGGACTTAAGTTAATATAAATTGAGCGGTTTTTATTATTTTCTAATAAAATAAAAGAAGCCTAAGTTTCTTCATATAAAATTAGCTATCTGCTTGTGAAGGTCCCGTCAAAATCGGTCTAGCCGTTCCAGAGATAAGCCGGAATAAACAGACAGACGGACAAAAATCTTTAAAATTGATTTTTTATGTAAGTACCGTATATACTTTCATATATATTTTGTGAAAATCTCTTAACTTGAAATTAAAAATGGTCAACTCAATTTTATTTTAAATAGAACCAAACATCATGGTTCCCTTTAACTAAATAAATACAAACATAATGTGTCTTTTTATTTTTTAACCAGAACCACGTAGCTTGGTTCTATTTTGCTTAATGAAAATGCTGTGAATCTATGGGTACCTTGGTACATGGGTCTTTTTAGCTTTTAAAAAGTGACTCAATTGTGGGTTGGTAACTTTGGCAGCTCTCATTATTTTGTATTTATACTATCTAAAGCATCTTGGATCTTCATTGAGTGTATGAAAGCTGATTCGTATATTCTATTGGTACCAATAACTCAATTTCAGCAATTTTGTGGGTTGGTTCTTGTTTGCATAACTATGTCCAATTATCACAACACAAATATTTTTTTTGGATGCTTCATTTTACATAACAAGGTAAAAAGAAACTACAGATAGTATATAATATAGTAGGCGACCTCATCGCTAGAGAGGGATGTTTTTCACACAAAAATTTTTGTTGTGTGCAAATAATCTTTTGCCGAAATACAAGTGAATAAATTCATACATACACAAGAACACGCGCATGCGCGCACACACATACGTACTATTATTATACAAATGCGAAAGCTGACATTATGTGATTAGTAACGAATTACTCCTTCACGTTGAAACAGCTTATTTGTATGATGCACATAGTTTAATATCTGTCACTGCACTTTATCTAAGTGATAGATTATCACCAGCGGTGAACGAAGCGAGGGTAAACCGCTAGTGAAAATATAAAATGTTGTTTCGAATATAATATAATGGAAAACTTATTAGTTACTAACAATAATAATTGATTGATCGTTACTGACTGACAGCATTCGTTTGACGTCAGGTTAGTAAATGTGTTTTTAATCATAATCGAGTCTAAGAGTCCGTAAAATGAAAAATATTTAAACTTGAAATTTTTTTGGTAATTTGGAAGCAGACGTAAAGTTAAAATGTTTAATTTCATTGCAGTGTAATAAAAAAAGGCGGTAAAAAATGTGTTTTTCCTTCAAATTAGTTCCTTTGAGTTATTTTAAGACCATCATGTTTTTATTCTATCATAAGCTCAATTGGAATAAGTATTCGCTTTTTTTTCTAAGTATATATTGTTAGTTGCTTCAGTTTGCTTTTTGCGTCCATTTACTTGAAAACCTCCTACTGACTTTTTGCGATAAAATTTACACAGATAATGATGATACAAAAAGATGTAATTACCTGATCCAAGTCCCGGCATGGGCGGAGGTCCGGGGGGCCCCGGGGGCAGGCCCGGCGGTGCGCCCGGGATGGTCCCGGGGGGTGCCCCGGGGGGCGCGCCGGGTGGACGAAGCATTGGTGGTCGGAGACCTGGATAAAAAGGCAAGCATACATCTAATTAACAAGTAGTTGCAACTTGCAAGTCACCCACTACGGGGAAGGCAAAATCTAAAAAAATACATACATCAATCAATACATTTTTTATAACAATTCTTTACAATAGATAGTTTTTGCGCATTACTTATGAATTATACTATATACTTACTTATAAATTTTCCAAACTTTAACAACAACTTTTTATATACAGGCTACCTATTATAATTTACTAAATTACTAGCGACTCGCCCTTGCTCCGCTCGGGATCGTCCGTAGATTAAAAAAACCGAACCAAAATCCGTTGCGTAGTTTTAAAGAAGCATACGTAGGGACATACAGCGGGAAGCGACTTTGTTTTATACTGTAGTGACACACTATCTAACAAGTACCTATTCATAAAATTTAAATATAGTTTATTGTTTTAATGTGATATCTTTTCCTAAACACCTACAATTATTTCAAATATACAGCAATTGTAAGAATAATGTAAATTGTTAAAAAAATGTAAAGTAGGTACTTTACTGTTCTATATGTACAGATAAATAGACCTTTGAATTTGCTTCATAAAGTGTTCGACCATTTCGTAGTTTAGTCTGATCAATAAAATAATCATCATTTGACGATATAAACAGCTAATTGCACAATTATTTCTGGTGACGCGTTAGGGAATATCAAAATTTTTACATTAACAAATTATTAACCATCACAAGAGGTATAATTATTATCGTGATGCACTTATGGCGTAAGGCGTACCTATAGATGGCAGGGCTCTAAAAGCGAATAATGTGCAAATGACAGTTGTAGCTCAGTGGTTGAAGCAACGCGTGATGTGGGTTCGAATCCGGCTCTAGCACTTTGATATTTTCACATACGAATCATTTCTAACATGACTACCATTGTCTTATGGTGAACCAAAATATCGTGAGGAAACCTGCATGTCTGAGAAAACCTAACAAGTTTTCGAACGACATGTAAAGTCCGCCAACCCTCACTTGGCCAGCTTGGGGGACTAGGGCCTGATTCCATTCGCATTAAAGGGAGGCGCGTGCCCCGCAGTGGGACGTAAAAAAAATTATTTGTATGTTTGAACTGATTTTACTAAATATCTATCTAATAAGTTTCCATAAACTTAGCTATTTAATATATTTTATATTTAAAATAAAATTTGGAGTAAATACTTTTTGTTCAAACGTCAGGAGTACCGATTTTAAAGATCTATTAATGCAGTGGTTAATATAATATAAATCCTTTCATTATCCAGAATACGCAAATCGTCATACGCCTTTATAATGTGACTAAGATTAAAAACTGGTAGTTGAATATTTTATGTAAGTATATCTATGATCTCTACAAATTGCTATTTCTCTTTTAAACGTTTTGCTATAATAATAAGTACAAAGGATAAACCTTGAAATTAAGTAGCACGAAATGAAGTATTCTCCCATATTCATATAAATGTGGGACTATCACGAAATGGTTCACCAAAATATCAGGTAATGAAATTATACTGTTTGCAACTTTATTAAATTAAAGCTTTTTATTAAATGCATATGTAATATAATAATATATTTTCTTGTCCTTCTGTTTGTTCTCGCTATTATGAAAAGATTTTCACAGGCAGATAGTCGGAGGTTATGACGAGTAACTTAGCCCTCACTTTTATGTTTATAGAACTAGGGTTCTGCTCAAAAATACGTTCTTAGTGCCCAATCCAAGCAAGATGAGTTAACTAAATGTTGTGTATGCAAAAAAAATTAACAATTAAAAATCCATTCGGGATCATCCATAAAGTATGTTATTCTAACTTCGTGATATTTGGACCCCTCCCTCATCACATTTGTGACACCACAAAATAGTATATCACACTTCATCGACCCCCTCCCTCGTTCTTAACGTGTGATATACTTTATGGATGACCCCTTACCCGGGCAACTTAGAGTACCTTAGCCTACTTAACAGACAGTGTAATAATATAATATAATGTAATATAATGTTGGACGTTATTACACACAGCGCCATCTAGTTCCGTGCTAAGCTAAGGAAGCTTGTGTTATGGATACCAGATAGTTTAAATACATACATATTATAAATATAAACAACCATAACCGGAGTACAAACATCTGAGTTTTAACAAATGAATGCCCCCAGCGACTTCTCAAGAAAGTAGGGTCTCTACAAACTGCGCCAAACGTGTCGTCCTAATACTGAAAATTTAAATAAACCTGACCTATTGATGTTGTTAAAGTTTTTACAGACATGGTTTTGCAACATTGAAAACATCTCCTTTTGATGTTTAACACATTCCGCCGGAGTGTGTTGAACATCGGCTATCCTTTGTGCATAATTTTTATATGTTATACTTAGATTAAAATACGATGGGACTGGCATATCCTAGAAGGACAAAAGTCCCTTAAAAATTTAGAAATAAAAAAAAAATAATAATAAACCTGACCTGGCGGTAGCAATGGCGGCGGCATCTGCCGTATCTCAGCACCGGGGGGCTCCAGCGCGAAGTCGTGGTGGTTGAGGTGGTCGTGCTCCGTGTCGCTGTCCGAGTCGCTATCCCGCCCTGTACGCTTTAATGCTGTTAACCTTAAATGGGATAAATATGTATTTAATATAGGTATTACCGACAGTCCCCTGGGCCTCAAGTCTGCTATTTTACATAAACTGTCATTATGGAACGACGCAATTTTAATTCAATTACCATTAGTCAATAATTTCGTAGTCTACTAAATTTACAATGGTCGATCAATGGTCTTGTCATTGAATTGTAAAAGCGTTCGTAAAACGTTTATTTAGGCTAATTTCGATTATATATGTTATCAATTTATGTTTTAAAGACTAAGCATTATGTAAAATGATCATAAAAAGCCAAAAAGATAGATTAACAGACTACGCAATACGTTTTATCATTGACTTGTCATTATGTACGGGACTTCCAATTATTTGCAAATGTGTCATTGGAGTGTCAGTGACACACCATCGGAAAACCATTGAATTAGTAGACTACCAATATTACAAAAAGTAGCAATTAAGATGTCATTGATAGCCAACTGTGACACCATTGCAATAGCAGACTTGAGGCTCTGTACAGAGCTTGCATGCGAGCTGAAGAAACGGCTATACACGTGCTCCTAATCTATCCAGGTGTAGCGGTGTACCGGGCACAACATTTTTGACACCCCGAGAGCACTTCCGGAGATCTTCAAGAAGCCCAAAAGTCTTCTGAAGTTTTTGGAGGAACTTGGGTGGCAAGGGTGAATTAGAACAAAATTCCCACACACGCAAAATAGGCGCTTAGTCGTCGAGTTGCGGAAAACAGCCCTTCTATACTATACCATGTGATAAATATAATTCATTATAGTATAGAATTATGAATTAAGCTACGTAATACGTACGTTAAACTTAATATAGATCAAAATTAGACATGGAGGTGGCCCACTTCGATAGGTGGTGTAATTTGCAGGTTGCTCCAGATATTTCTCTGATCCCCCCAACATGAGTTGAATGAAATGTTTTAGTGTTGAAGGGGCTCAGTAGCGTCTAGCAATCCAGCCGGTCCCAAGCCAAGAAACGCACAAGGAGGTGGTATAGGTATTGTTTACAGAAAGGTACCTACTTTATTAACTTTTTAATAACTTTTACTTAGGTACCTTCTAATTTCAGTCTGTTCTTTTATTCTATAAGTTTTTTTTATGTTGTCATGTCATAGGAATGCAGTGTTGCTTTTAATTAGGGCATCATTTAGTCTAGTATTTGTCTTTTTTATTGTATGTGATCTACTTTTGTATGGATGTATGCTCTGTTAGCAACCTATGGAATAAATAAATAAATAAATAAATAGCAGAGTGGACTGATGGAACAACCCTATGGCTCTTGTGGTCTGTTTCGGCCTGCCTTGGTTGAGTGACTAAGCGATCCTGTGTTGGCACAATTAGACGGGGGAAGCGCCATTGGATTTTAGTGGGTAGTACTTACTTTGACGGTATGCAGGTGGTAGTTTTAATAAATGATAAAAAAAAGGTGTCCTCTACCTTCTTCTAAAGTACACTTATAACAACTATTTTTATCTATATTCTTGTTTTTTATCTATGTTATTCACAGTCTCCTTCATAAATTGTAAGTTTCACATAAAACTTTTAAAATTAAAATTTCAACATTATAAGACCCATCATGTGGTGGGTTACTAATGGACTACCACAACTATATTTAAGTACATGTTTTTCCAAAATATTTCCCTTACAAAAGATTAAATAAGCAATAATATTCCCTTACAAAAGATTAAATAAGCAATAATATCATGTATAATCGTATTAAAATTACCTTGCAGTCAAATCCGCAGCTCTATCGCGTTCTCTCTTTCTATGCACTTCTTCCATCTCTTTCATGAAGTCATCTATATTTTGTCCGGACAGTGCCAACATTCTTTGTTGGAGGGATGTTGGCTTGGGAGTGGGGATCATTTGGGCTATGGTGTTTGGTGAAGGTGGTTGATCATCATCCATCACTTCTCCATCCAGGTCCTCCATAGGTTGGTTTTGAATATTATATATCTGTATGAATTTATATTTTTGTTACTTTAATATAATATGCATATAATAGGTGTTTTTAATAACACATTAAAAACGATTATCATTGTCGCCATGTGAAAAGTAACATAAAATCATATAGTTCTTAATCTTATTTTAAAGTTAAAACTTTAGCAATGACTGCACTTAATTTGCCACAAGAAGTGCTAATGTATAATCTCTAGAAATGTCTATTGACACTAAATGTTAACATTTTGCTAGAGCTAAAGCTTTTCCATCTTGGATCTTGCCTATTTATAATTATTATTACAAATTTTTATTGTGTCAAAAGAAAAGCTATATTGTAAGAAGCAATATTTTATATGTTGTATTTATTTTTTGGCTTCATAGCACATTTTTATGACAGTGATTTGACAGCGAGAAACCAGAAACAATAACTCTCGTCTTTATTAAATATTAAGAAAATTAACTATTGTATAGCAATCTGTCGTAACAAATGAAGAATCTAAATATTACCATATTATCTTAAAAACAATTATGGATAACTTATGTATCAATGCTGATTAAAAAAATTAAATATACTTACAGATTCTCCAGGAGGCTCCTCAGCAAGATCAGAAAAACGTAGGGTCTTCTTCTCTTTACGATTTTTATCAAGTTTTAAAGCTTCTATAAGCAATAATTCTAGATCAGGAGGATGACCAGGAGGCACACCAGGTGGCTCAATTCCAGATGGCCGTTCCTAAAATGTGAAAATATAAAAATAAGTAATTAATTTGCAGTGAATGTACAACCTCCATATAATAAATTAATATATTTTAAGTAAAAAAAAATATTTCCATTATGTATTCTTACTCTGTATACTGAGTCCTTCTTCAAAATTGGTCTTACTGGTAAGTTTGGATGTACAGTGTCCATTGGCAGTGGTATTTGAGATGGTACATTACCATATATTAAATTATCAGGCACCTGAAACAATGAAAATGAAATACAACAATTTATTGAGTTTTTTTTTCAAATTTATTCACTGCACTATATTAATATATTTTTCCTGATGTTATAATTTAATATCAGATCATACTTGTAATGTGGGCAAAGGTATATCATCAACTTGTACTGATTGGGCATGCTTTACAGATTCATAATAAGAAATTAAATGAGCTCTCCTTTTCTCATACTCCATTTCTTGACGCTTCAGTTCTACCCATTTCTCTGGATCATCTTTATCCTGAAAAAGAACAACAGTATTATAAATGAAACTATCTTTTCAGATTTTGTCGTGGATTTATTTTGATTGTTGGTTCCCAGTGTTTTCAATGTTTTACAGCAATCATGGTCAAGGGAGAGACAATATACAATGTCTCAGGGGTTTATAGTTTACTGACAGTGCCTTCCCACAATTTACAAAAATCAAAGGGCATCAAAGTACTTAAAACTGCTATATTGTCCATATTTATATATGTCCATATTTATAATATTTTTGTGTATAGAAATAATCTTTATACAATTTGTCTATACAAGTGTACTACCCTAAGTTTAATTCTATTATAGGTACTTACATACATCTTCAAGACTCTATCAAATGTCTCTCGTAGCTTTTTCCTTTTCTCTTTCAAAACTTTTTCATTAAGTGGTGATGGTTGTAATACATTGTACTCTGAAATTAAATTACATAGCACAAATACAAGGAACATTTTAATTTCCCTATTTCATGTGACAAGTAAAAGCTATTATAGCACAAGTTGAAGTGTTATAAAAAGGCATATTCTACAAAATTCTTATTTTAACATTTATGTATAAAATTAAACATTTCAATTTACTATGAAGCTGCTATTCTAACAGAATATCTTTTGGGAAAATCTTAAGTGAATGTTTTAAATAAATTTTGAAATAACTTGACCATTGTTATTCTATATTATAGAAAGATATTAAATATAGAAGCAGTATGTAGCATATACATAAAAGAACAAGTAGATGTAAAATAATAATCAATGAACAAACCCATTTCGTCAATTTTTTGAAGTTCTTCTAAGATTTGAGTAGGATCTTTCATTTTCAGTACTGCAGCTCTTACCATTTGTCTCTGTCTTTTATTCTTTTTTAATTCTTTCTTCCTTGCTTCTTTACCTATTAAAATATAAATTATGTAAAAATAAAGAAAACCATAATGATAACTGATTCTTTTCAATCAATACAGAAGTACTTACGTGCTTGGTCAGTAGGGTTCATATATTTACCACTCTTGGTGGTATTAATTGATCGGCGACCCATCTTTGTAAATGATTTTTATACTTTTCTCATTCCCATAAAATCCATTTACATTGAAAACATTGTTTCAAGATATTTTTATCTTTGAATTACAGAAATGCAGAAAGCAACGCTGAAATAATAAACCATAACTCGAGATCGCTGTCAAATGTCAGACGTCAATTAAATGTCATTGTCATATACAAAAATCACAGTTTCTCCAGACTCTAAATAGTATTACTGGCTCATTGGTACAGAAATAATAATATAGTAATATAATACCTTGGTATTTACTGATACGATGCTTAATATTATTTATTAGACTTAAGAGTGTTTTATTCGTTTTTAAATAGTAATATAATATACCTTGTGTAAGTATTGTATTTCTGTAATTACTTATAGTCTTTTTGTATTATTATCTTCAGTTGTCAGTCTTTCGCACGATATCTTAATTTGCATCGTATTGTTTATAAATATGAAAATTGGAACGAAACGATGTAATTCAGACTTCAGAGGAAAAAAATCAATAATTTATCCATGAACTGAAATAATAAAATTACATTAATAACGCCATCTATGAGAAGCATTACACATCACTTAATAAAGTACGGAAAATTGATTTAGATATGTATGAGGAGCAGGAATTTTTTTCACTATGAGTATACTTTACAACATAATTATGTTGTATTATAAAATTACAAATATTATGTAAGTATATTATGTAAATATATCTTTATGGAATTCATTTATTTTGCATCCTTTTTTAATTATTCGTAAATTTATTTAACAGCAGTGTAAAATATAAACACTGCCATCTACTTACTTACATCTTTGCTTGAAATACTCCGTCTTGCTACACCAAATTGAAGAAAAATTATTATTATAAATAAAATATTAGAGACTCCTTCTCCGAATCTCTCGGGTTCATCCCGTATGTAAGTCTTAATTACTCACAGATGAGATACTTCCCCGCAGTAAAAAGTATCCTATATGTTGACCCGAATAACCAGCTATCTCCATGCAAAATTTTATCAAAATCTGTCCAATCACAAACAGGTATACAGACAGACAAAAATTCTTAAAGCTTTGTTTTTCTTCGGCCTCTGGATCGATATTTTAGAGGCAGTAGTAACGCGCACGCTTGGGTAACCGAGTGAAACGGGTTCAAATCCGGACCTCGCACCTCTAATATTTTCTTGTGCGAGTTATTTCTAACATGATTCCCACTTACCTTATGGTGAAGGAAAACATTCTGAGGAAACCTGCATGCTTGACAGAACCAAGGAATCTCGTTATCCCGTACAAATTTTGCCCCCCTTTTTTCACTCCTTTGGTGTAGAATTTTGGAAAATCCTTTCTTATTGGATGCCTATGTCATGCAAATAACACGCTTTCCAAGTTTCAGTCTCTACGATCAGCGGTTAAGGCTGTGCGTTGATAGATGTATAGATCTCTAGAACTTATAATCATGTCTTAAACTAGTCTAATAGTCTAATAACTAGTAAAATTATTGTGCAAAATTATAACCACTAATTATAACACTGAATAGCTGATGATTAACTATTAGTTAATTTACGTAGTTACAACTTCTTTCAATTTCATAAGTAGTTTTATGTAGGTACTAATACTATAAGTAGCAGTCTACCATACCTTTTGACCGTTATCTTATATGAAATAAACATGTGAAAAATGAATGTGAAATGATTAGTAAAAAAATCTTACTATTTTTGTGCCTAACTTGTTTGTAGAGTTAAAAAAAGCCCTACTCCTAAGTATTTGTGAAAAAGTCGTCATCTCTACAATCTATATACATATTATATATGCTATAAATATATTAATACACGTCCTTTAAGTATCCGACCAGTTACCAGGATGTAGTCACTAGTCAAAGGTCAATCTTTAAACAAATGTGGCCTTCCGAATATTCAGCTGTTATTTACTTCCTTTTCCTCTGAATGATATCCTCTCTTCAACTTCCCTTGTCGGCTGTCCTATCGATAGCCGATTGAGTTCAGAGTGGATTATGGCCTGATCCCCCTCGACTTAAAGATAAAGTAAGAATTAAAGAGTCGTGATCGTTTAAGTTTACTGCAAAAATATAAAAAATATAATACTCATCGATCGTGAACTTTAAAATTCTATTAATATTAAGAACAAAATTATTGATGGTCAACTTCTCGCAGTCGGTAGGATTCGAACCTACGCTCCCAGAGGGAATCTGATTTCTAGTCAGACGCCTTAACCGCTCGGCCACGACTGCGCCCTCCTTTGTAATTCAATAAATTAAGTAATGGTAATGCTTGATTAATGAACATTTGACAACTAACTTTATAAATAGTAAACATGTTGAATCTGTATTTAATTATTTTTCGAAAAATTCAATTGAAATTGTAATTATTATTGTTACAAAGGCCGAATCTAGGTATAGTTTTAGAATTGTCATCTATCAGTATGTCCGTTTGTGATCATATCACGAGGAAAGTAGGTACGTGCATTTTTTCTAATGTTAGACTAAGTCTCTCCCATGATCATTAATTCTGTACATATGTAATATGCGTAAATAAAATCGAAAGGATAGTTTTGTTTAATAAATACAGTTAATATTTAACATTATAAATCAAACTATCTTTTCGGATTTTGTCACGAATTTATTTTGATTTTGGTTAGAGAGTTAACACAGACTTAATAAGTATTTAACAAACTGTTATTGAAGGTAGCAAGTAAGAATTGCGAATCTGATTTGTTACATCCTTTAAACGGATATCTACGAAAATAGATGACCTACTTTGTAATAGGTATTCTTACTTTTGGCTATTTGCTATATTTTTTTATAATTTGAATGTACTTCCCTATATGCGAATCTTCACTATGTTCATTTTGTTTTCTGCCTTCGCATCTTAGGTAGCACACCAAAATTTATTTTATTTATTTAATACTAATAGTATTAAGTATACTAATCTAAATAAATATTTGAATAAAAGCACATAATTATACCTACTGTTATCTATTCCTCAAACAGATACCAGCTTATAAAAAATAAAACAAAAAGATAATGTTTAGAGATAATGATTACTCGTAGTTATGAATAGACAAAATAATGCTTTTTCCTCTGGGAACAACAACATATTATCTGATTGTAAATTTTTAAGTATAGGCTAAGTTCATGTGACAGAAATGGTTCCCAAAGAAACGTCCCAAGCTATTGTATAGTACATTTTCCCAGTCTTGGTCGTGAGAGCGCTCAATCGTTGAGAGCATCTCATTCATCGAAGACCTCTGAGTACGTAAGTTGTTCTCAACTTCTCAACGTACCTACTTAGTTACGGCTTAGATATTTTATTTACTGTTAGGTATCAAAAAATATAATTTATCTCTTTTTAAACGAATAACATTACAATGACCTCAAATGCAGTGTTCATTATAACAAAGCAACCTTCATTCGTCCATCATTTAAATATGTAGGTATTTACATTTTTTAATTTCTTTTTTTATACTTGGAAAATGCATTACCTCATACCACCTGTAGATAACAGGTACTAAAACCCAACCCATCATCCGTCTTAATGGGGCATTGCAGAATCGCTCATTCAACTACGGCGCTCCAATGGTCTGGCAGGTCTAGAAGCCGAAGCAGACCACCACCAATGGGATTGCTCCACAGTCCACTATGATATCAGCAAAGTACCAGGAGCAACCCGCATGGCAAACTGCCCACCGAAGTAGGCCCCCTCCATGTGCGTCTCTTAGCTTCTCGCCCGGCCGGATTGCAGGACGCTACTGAAAAGCACCTAAAATGTACCTTTAAAAAATGCACTAAACTATCTGTTCAATTACTTAGTAGAGATATGAGAAGAATAGAAAACTAGCTGAGTTGAGGAGCACAGCACTGCGCTTCGTCTGTGCGAGAACTACAAGTGAAACGATTTTTTATTTATTTATTTATTAATACGGATCTCCAACAGTATACATACATTACATTCACAATTTGCTTAAATCTAACATATTATTTTAATGTATAACCAATTATAGGTGAACACAACATTCGCTAAAAAAAAAAGAACAATGCTTTAAAATGCCTAAAAAAACTTATTAAATTCTAAAAAAATAAATAAATATATATAACTATTTAGAACGATTACGATTAAAAAGAAAAAAAAACAAGACTTATAACTTTATCAATTATTAAATTAAATATAACAATTAACAATTAACGAAGAGACTAAAATATATATACTGTATGATTTATATTCAGAAACACTTTACACACTTTTTTATAAATTGGAAGAGTTTGTCGCAACCAATGTCCAAAGATGCAATTCGCTTTACGCAGTAATTATATGAACGTGTAATACGCGATAACGGAGCATTACTGCCTAACTTCGTGCGGAATCTATAAGTTGCAAATAATGGACATGGGTAGCGAGGTGGTCTTCTAGGAACATTTTTTTTCTTCATTCTCATTCTCATTCATTCAACATTCTCTTTCATTTTTTCAATATGTTATATATCTATGTACAATGTGTTTTTGGTTTGCATTTTTTCAAGCAGCAACATAGTGATATTTTTCAAAGTGGTCTATTATTGAAACATAATTAGTTTCCGGTACGTCAACTATCAAGTGCATTTCGTAGAGCAAAAACATCCTTCTCTTCCAAGAGCGTATCATGTTACTATATGCTCCACTAAAACGGTTAATATCTTATTATGTTAATAGCCCCAAACTTTACTTTATATCAATCAAGATAAATATTCATATAATACTTAAATTATTACTTTAAAAAAACTTTAAAAACATTACTGTCAATTAATTGCTCGCAAGTAGAGATCTTCTTAATGAAGTAATCTCTATCTATTCGTACACAATAGTCGTCATTAAATAATAGGATGTCACTTCTTATGTGCCTGATGAAACAAATTGATGTGGGAAATTGAGCTTCATCTAAAAGCAATCTTAGTTAACAAGAAAATATTACAATACACATTTCCGTTTATCGATACGATAATTTTGTGAACCCAAAATAAAGACCCAAAGAATTATTTATAATGTTTTACAAATTTACTACACATTTTGAAAAAGCTATCAAGTGTGAAAAACGTTAATTGATAGAGTACGACGTGCTACACTTTTACTATGAAGTATAGTAGAGCCTACTTTTTGTATTCATTGCGTAGGTAGGTACCTATGCAATTTGTATAATGATGTACATGCCTAGTGCCTACATAGAATTTTACGCGAGACGGCGACGGCGTTTGTATTACGTCGTACCATGTACTACGCCATACACACACATTCAAAACTTTACGAGACATCCACTACATCGCACAGACGCCTATATCGTGTAATCCACTACTCACTGATTTCATTCATATACCGAAACTAGACCTGTACTTCTGTCTCTATCTAACTCAATCGAAAATAATACGAACGAGTGAAACAAAAAAAACACTATACAGCGTTTGTTGAACCAAATAGCCGCGTCGCGTCGGTCGAAGTCTCACTCGCTCCCTCGCGCAGTAGCGAAGAACGTGTTCTCGGCGTGCGTTCGACTCTCGGGCGGCGACGTACGCTAAGCGTGTATCTTCATTATTGATGCAAAAGTTCCACGATGGTAGATCATAACGAGAAATTGCTTCAGGAGTTGCTTAAGAAACCCGGAAATCATGTGTGTGCCGATTGTGGAAGCGAGGGTATGTCCCAGTGTTTTATTAGTGATTTACAAGGTAAAGCGTGGTATTTCTATGGGGTGAACAGGCGGGGGGGCGTAAGTGCGTCCATGCTCGGAGTTCAGTGACCTCGACGTAAAATGCATTCAATGAAAACAAATCATCGACATTGAGCGCAATAATAATGACGAAACAAACGGACGTATAGTAAGTAGGCAATGTAAGAATACACGTACGGGTTTATTTCCGTTATGGTGCTTATATGGGTTCGCGCTAATTGAAAATTAATTTCGTATGACCAAACCTATGGCTGGCACATGTGCTTTTATTGGTGTTTATAAGCGCGAGGTCGGGATAAGGCTGATATTGACACTCTACATTTTATTTTTTCATTGCAATTTGCGTTTTAGTTGTCCTGCTTAGGTACATTCCAGAACAGTTTTTAGTAATAAGGAAGGAAAGAGTAACAGTCAAGTAAATAGGATGCATTATCCTCAATAGCCACGATCATACCATACAAGCACCGCAGGGTTGAATAATTCGATGTTTTTACACCCCTTGTTTGTACCTGCTCTATTATAGCTCTTCAATATATAAGCTCTTATTTGACATTATTAACCAGGATTATTATTGGTCTTATTTTAACACTATTTTAATTGATAGTTGTAATTAAAAACTGATAAAATAATTTTCATGGCAATTTGTAAATAACATGTACAAACATAAAAAAAAATTAACGTATTTCAATTTTTAGATGAAAAGAACCTAAATTTCTTCATAATTCTTTAAAAAGGTTGTATAGGCTATAAATAAATAGTGTAGACTACACATTTGGCAACCCATACCGTGTTTTTGGCATAATCCAATATGATAGAACTATACCTTAGCCACTTTAGAGAAATAATGTTTGTAAACAAACCACAACAGCTGATTTTTAGGGTTCCCACATCAGAATAAATCACGATTTCACACTTTCAATAGTTTTACGCTAAAAATCTATCATAGTTTTCATAATATCTAATTGTAAAGACATTTAAAAGATAATACATGATCAATAAACATTTCAAATCACGTGTAAGTAATTATTTTTTACCTTTTTAATTATATTGGGTTGTGATGGTAGATAATTATGCCATCCCTAAAGCTTTCTTGCTTTTTTGAAAGAAATCGTAAACATTTTTACATATTTTTATTATGTCATCAAATGAAAAATACCATCAAGTACCCTACTACACTATCCGAATTCCGAATAGTTAACTGTTTTTTAAATTAGTCGTATTATTTCTCTGATATTAAAAAAATGGCCGATGTTTTGTGGTGTTGCCAAATCAATGGATTTCGCGTAAAATCTAACGGAGTGAGGTAAGCGATGGACGGGATAAATGCTTTGTTAACGGTTGATAAAACTTGTCACAGATTTCATTATAACTTTTTTTTATAAGTAAAAAAATCGTTCTATCTGATTTAATACGTAGCACTAAAACCTGAGGGCAGACAAAGAAAATTATTGTTTTTGACGGAATTTCGCAGTAGATTTCACGGAAATTCGAAAACACTGTTGGCAACCCAGACGCCATTACTCAAAATCACTCGTTTGTTTGAATTCGTTTGAGCATACGAGTATTATTCGCGCTAATTGCAATTTTTTAGCTTCGCTATACGTTTTGTTATTTGTAATTGGTTTTAAGTGTTTTTGTTGAGTTTCTGTTATATATTGTTACGTTTTTGTTGTTGTTTTGGTGTTACAATGAGTGACCAGCCAGGTCCAAGCTCGTAGATGACTTTTTCATCGCCCCAGGAAAAGCGCTAAAAGAAAAGGGCTTTAAGCTCTGCCGAGAAGACGACAATAATAAACATTTATAAGCTGGTTGAAGAAACTTGGCCTAAAGAGAAACACCCATACAATGCCGAGTTAATTTCAAGAACCGCCAAAACTGCGGGCATAGGTACTTCAACAGTTTATACAGTGCTGAGAGAGTATAAAACTGAGCACCGTGCCATCTCACCAGTGGCAAGACCTGAGAGATTGAAGAAAATTTACCAACTCCTCGGCTTTGAATTAAGTGCTATCAGGAGAAAAGTTCACGATGTTTTCTTCAACAATGAAATGCCCACAGTGGACAAAGTATTACAAACAGTAAATGATTTGCTAAAAAAACTCAAAATCAAATATCTGAAAAGATCAAGAAAAAGCACACTGATAGAGAAAAAAGAAATAGTAAGATGGGCGCAAAATTAACTACACTGATGAAACATGGTTAAAAGAAGGTATTTATTTCAATAATCAATTTAAGCTAATAATTTAAGTTTATAACAAATCAGTCTGCATATATAAGGAGTTCCACGAGCAGCAGCCATATGTTGTCTTCATCCATTATAAGTTTTCATTATTAAGTTAAGTCATAATTATATAAAGTTGCAGTTACATGGAAACAGTTGAATATTGCAGAAGCCTAAGCCTAATGTCCTAAAATCATCCATGTACATACTAATTAAACTCTTTATCAGTGATTTTATCAAACTTAAAATATTTCAATATCCCTTTTATTACAATTTCATTTTTTTTGTAGGTCATACAAAAGATAAGGTGTGGAAAGATCTCACCATTCAATCCACACGAGAAGCTCACAGAGAAGGATTGTCAACTGGATTGAAGGGCCTTCTGGTAAAGAAAAGCGGCTCATTATAGTGCACATTGGTTAGTATTTATTTATCATGCATTTTTATAATTGACTTGACTTTCACAATTTCTTGATATAATAATAAATTCAAAATTGACTTATGCATTTGTAAAATTACTTATTTTTTTAGGAAATGAAGATGGATTTTTGGAAGGAAGAGAATTAATTTTGGAAAGCAAAAAAGGAGATGGGGACTACCACAAAGAAATGAATGCTAAAGTATTTGAAGAGTGGTTCAAAAAATTTATAGAAATAGCCCACTCCGTTATTGTTATGGATAATGCTCCCTATCATTCTGTAGCAAAAGAAAAAAATGTATAAGTTCTGCGCTTGTCCCCATACCACTGTGAATTAAATCCAATTGAAATGATTTGGGGGCAAGTCTAAGGCTATGTCGCAATAAAAAATAAAACATTTAAAATGAATGAGCTAAAAATATTATTAGTTTGGTGGTTCCTACATATAAGTGCATAGTAAAATTTGTGAATAATAAAAATTATAATAAATGTAAAAATTTACCTACCATTTTGTTTTATTTTATATTCTTTAGCAGTTTTATAGGTTTAATAACTTAATTATTTATTGATAATCATTATAAATTATCATTATAAAGTATTAGCATTTACAAAAATAAACATTAATAAAAAATGTTTTTCACCCATGCTATCAGATGGTTGCCTAGCAACGCTTTGTTATTAAACATTATTTCTCTAAGTTGGCTAGTATATAGTTATTAGTCTTGAGTAAAGACTGTAATTTAGTATTAAATGTAATTTAAACGAACTCTATGACTATAAATTGATCGCTTATCTAAAATTGGTATCATTATTTCATAGAGCTACCATAGAACCTCAAATCTTAATTGAACGTTTAAAATTATATCGAAAGTATTTTGATTAAAGCGCTAAGCAGGCTACTAAAGTTGAAGTACAGTAAATAACAGTAGCAGAATAGCGGTTAGTCAGTGTCAAAATATTATGGTTTTTCCTCATGGCGTGACTCATTGTAGAGCAAGGTGGGGGTGCAACTGATACAAACATATCTAAATGCCACTTTCGAGTGACTCATTGTAACGAAATTCATCATCACTTGAATACTTGAATACTTAAATTTTTTGGAGGCTAACTTCTATTTATTCTCAACAAACAATTGAATTTTGCGGAAATGTATTAATGAAACGTAAAACTTATTTCTTTACTTATGCAACGAATGGTAACTAGGTATTTACAAAATAATTTCTTCGCTTTCAAGTTATTTAAATTGTTTACAACCATAATATTAAAACTTTGTTATATTTCAGAATCCAATTATATTAGGCACAAAAGCTCTTAAAATTCCTACTTCCTACTCATTTAAATTGTTTATTTGCTTAGTCTTATCTATCAATAGTGATGAAATATTTTCCACTTTTTTATATTTTTTGTATAAAATCAATAACATTTATAGCAATACTTCAGTATTATCACAATACTTGGCCTTGAACACTTTCACTTGCCCCAAATAACGCGGCATTGTTGGTGAATGAAGTGTTAGTGACTTCTAAAGTATGAAAGTATTTTGATATCCTGTTTAAGACATTTTCTTAAACTTACGCAAAAAAATACATACCTAAGTCTTTACATTTCAAAGAGCTATTTTCAAAATGAGAAATTCTCCTTCAATTATCTGCGATTCTGCACAGTAGGTACTTCAGATTAAATATCAAAGTATGTCTTTCCTGTTTATTCTGTTCACATAATATGTCGGTACCTACTTACTTATTTATAACCTACTTATTACATGGGTATTTTGCAAAGCGATCTGATGAACTATTTGCGGTTTGTGTGGTTTGTAATATAATGTATATGTATGTACTATTAAATTAATATACTTTAGTGTTATGAAACTAAAAACATTTCCGGTTAAGTTTATTTTAATTTACTAAAATGGGGTTGGTAACAAATAAATTAGAATATTACTGATTTTAAGTCTTAGCTCAAGTTCTTCGGCATTCAAAGTATAGATAATAGTTTAAAATAATATTTACATATAATAATAATTAATTTATTTAAAAAAAATATTTTTAATTCTGTCACAATTATTATAATTCGAGTAACTTTGTTTCTACTTTGTTTCTGTTCTTCGTACATACATATATACTAGGTACTAACTAATGTAGTAAAAAATATATACCAGATACCTATTTAATAACGATTACAAACCTCAAAAATATTTTATATGTAGCGTACCTATAAATCTTTTTTGGTGTAATAATAAATTGTGTTATTATTATCGACAACAAAATCCTTTGAGATTAGCAATATGAATCATATTTATTGACGTTGAAATAAAGGTCGCGGTTATGTGTATGTATATAGGTATATACATATGTATATATGTGCGAACATCTATATTTCTAAAGATATATGTCTCGTCTTCAGCCATTTTAACCTTCCACTGCTTGGCCAGGGGCTCCCTGTACGAAGGGGATGGCTGGCCTAGTGCCTGTTCTTCTGTGTGCAAACTTCACATGTCTTACGAAATCTCGCTCGGATTTAAACCCGCACCACTCGGTTATCCAAGCGAGCGCGTTACCGCTGGCTACCATTGCCTAAAGATGTACATAGAACATAATTACTAGTTATGTTGACCCTGAGCGAAAAAAATGGGACCTCTAGTTAGGTATAATTAAACAAATACAATGATTATTTTTTATATACCTATATTAATGAATAATTTTAGAATAACAACAAATATTATCTTAGGTATCTATCGTTCTTAGGTAAATTATTATTTTCATATCAAACACACATAACAATGTCATTATTTCATAATATGCGTGAAAGATAATGTTATCTGTAACTCACAAGTAAATTCTTGTCTATTTTTAGTTCTTTATAAATTAATATCTTAAAACATAACTTTACAATACTGTAATATGTTTAATAGTGGTGTTAAAATGCCAGGCGAAAAGGTCTAACATATCTACTTATTAAACTAAATATTTAAAGTAAACATTTCTATTACTTATTAATAAAATGTTACTTTGTTTAAAACGGGCTGTATTATTTACATATATTTTATATGGACATTCTATGTATTTACATGAAACTTGTAATGAAATTCAAAAACTTACACTTCATTTAGTCACCTCTCAGCTCAACCCCGCTCAGGTCGGGAACGGGATCTTTTTTGTTTAATAATGGTAAATATAGATTTCTCATAGATGTGATATTTTCCTGAAATAAAAAGTGTCCTATATATTGACGTGGATAACTCACTAATAAAGCTATGATCATACCCAATTTCATTAAAATCTGTCCAGTGGTTTTCTCTTTATCTATGTGAGAGAGACAATTGACAAAACTTCTACAAACTATACTATAACTTAACTATTTCAATAAGATTTTCCATAGAAAATATTAAAGGTACAGAGTCGAATCGCTTAAAATTATATTATACCTTTTATCTATAAACTAGCGACTCGCCCTCGCTTCGCTCGGGCTCTTCCCTAGATTTAGCACAGGTAAAGCCGCGGGATCTGCTAGTTATGCATATAAACCTTCCTCTTGAATCACTCTATCTATTAAAAAAAACCGCATCAAAATCCGTTGCGTAGTTTTAAAGATTTAAGCGCACATAGGGATATAGGGATATAGGGACAGAAAAGGCGACTTTGTTTTATACTATGTAGTGATAGTGATTATTAATATATTTGCTTGTAATTGCTTTGTCGAATTCCATTAAAAGTTCTCCAACTCAAATGTAGAGTAGAAACTTATTTGAAGTAAATCTTAAAACTAATATCGTATGTATTAGCCTGTGACGTAAAACAGTATAATAGAAGTTCATTAACCTCCTATCACAAGTAGACAAGACCTTGAGTTATTTTGTTACAATAAAATTATATTTCGTACATTTATGTTTTCAGTTTTAGGTAAGTTTTTCTTGATTAATCAGTTCCCTTTATGAAAATAAGCGTGACTTGGCATTTGCTTTATGAAATTGTTAACAAACAATTAATTCAAACGGCTAAGCATTTTTTTTAAATATTCTCGCGCCTTGTAAATTCCAATACAACTTTCTTGACGTAGAACTATAAATAAATAAATTTGGTAACACATTAACACAGCACCATCTAGTTCCATGGTAAGCTATGAGGCTTGTAATATGGATATCAGACAACAATACTACAATTTTATACCTATATCTTAAAATACAACCATATTATTAATATAGGGATAAAATAATTTTTAATTATAAAATATATTTAGTGTATAATTATTATAATAAATATTATTTTTTAAGATTTCAAAACAAATGCTTATAACAAGCTCATTAATTATAGTTTAAAAATTAAATTATCACTTATGACTGAATCACAAACAATTGTGCTTTTCACACAAATGAAAGTTTGTAAATTTTATGTAGAAAGTAATCTCCGTACCTTGATGGTATTTTAAAGTAATTTTTATTAATAAGCTAATTTATTTCCTAAATTTGATTTCTATGTGGAATAATATTACCTACACGTTATTAGGGTCTAATGAAAATAAATTTCATAAGCCTGGATAAATTAGTTAAAATGTAATTACAGTTTAGATTATATTTGTTCAGAGTTCTTTGAGGGTTGAAATCAATTTTCATGGTCTAATCTTGTATGTATGTATGTATGTATGTTGGTGTTCTATATAGCAATCTGGGCGTAGACGACATAAGACATTCATTCATCATCACGAAATTTGGTAAATAACATTATTTTTTTGGGAAATAATCAATTTTAAATATGTTTTACCAAAGCGTATTACGTACATAGTATATGTTAATCAAATATAAGTTTTAAATAGGAAATTTAGTTTCCACATGTGTACGTATATGAAATAAGTACAATAAAAACTAAATAGGTTTCTGTGTATGTATAAGTTATTACTTAGGCTAAAGTAGCCTAAGTTTCTTCTCACCCTATTTTAGAATTTATATTTATTTTAACTAGCGGACCCAGTGGCTTCACTTGTGCTAAATCTAAGAGCGAGGCGAAGAGCGAAGCGAGGGTGTGTCGCTCATCATTAATTAGATACAAGATAGTAGAAGCCAAAATGTTTTAAAAAACTACTCGCTCAAATATCCAGACGAAAGCTAGTACATACGCGTACATGTATGTTGTATAATAAAGCACTCAATAACTTTCGACTGTCTCTCACTATAAATAGATGATCTTATTAGGAGACAGACTGTTATGTTCATTAACCCCTTGTGCTATTTACTAGTGTAAAAATAGATGTTATTTTGTCTGGAAGTCTTAAAATAGCAGAACAGTCCCACAAAGCTTGTTAATTTTTGTATGCTCTATTACAGATAGAGCACACAAAAGTTTATGTATTACCTTATTCGTGATATTCTATTTTACTTATATATACGAATTCATTACGAGTTTTTTTAAACTAACTTATATATACTAAGTGATATTTAAATTTATAAAAAGAAAAACTGTGGTAGGTAATATAATTGTGATGCAATATGTCTCGTATAATGGTTCTTTCGTTTAAACAGCATGTACGTAATCTTACCATAAGTAACTGATAATAAATTTCATAAAATATAATAAATAATAAACACACAAACACAATGTGTTTGTTAATTTTAATTAATCTGCATAAATAAGTGATAGCTAGAACATATTACTATGCATTATATATTTTAAATTCTAAATATTTCTTAATAAAGTAAAACAATTACTTTAAACCTGATTTCCTTTAAGACATTCATGTAAATTAGATTTTTGTAATATGCAAACTCTATGAAATAAAATTTCATTGATATTGGACGACTATTTTTGCTTTTAAACTTTTAAACGTCCTTGAATATCATAGATGATTAGTATGAAAAATTGCGATGTATAAATCTCACCGAAACCAGTTTGAAATTACACGAGAAGATTCACCTACAACTGTTATGATCAAAACATACTGTGTTATTTACGTTTAGTGAGAGGCCGCGTACGCCTGTGTGGGTTAGCGTGACGTCGTGTCGGTGTGCCCTAGTAAACATAACACTGTAATGTGTTGCAAAATGTTTCGTCTAGAACTACATCAGTATTAATACTAACAGGACTAAAAGAATCTTTGCGGGAGATTTCTTTCTATTTCGAATAGACCCTCGCGAAGTACATTTTAAATCGAGCCGTCTCACGTCACTAATCACTCCGTTCATAGCTAAGGTATGTCAAACACACTTGAAGACGGATGTGATTTTTTCGCTTTATTGTATTATTTATTTAGCTATCTTACATGATAGAAGCTTGTTTCTTGTATTGACGTCATATTTGTTATTGTACACGATATAGAGTTTTTATCACGCTCAGAGATAAGTTATAAGCCCTTTTTTCGCCCTATTCACAATTCTAAGTAATAGAATAGTAGATTTTATTGAAAACAAATTGAACATAACGATCATTTCCAAAACCTTACACTGAAGAATGAGTGGTATCTAATAATGATTGTATAATTACAGACTATATTGATAGGGACTACAGTGAGAGAAAGTTATATTTGTATTTCCTTGTCTTTGTCATTCAAAAGTTCATTAACAATATAATTAGGTATGTAATAAGAGAAGGAATTTTTATTCAATGGAATTATCCACAAAAACTATTTTTGTTGATGTTTAGTTTAATATCTTGTTAACAAACAAGACATGCTACATATGTAGGTATATAATGCTCACATGAAAAGTTTATTATGATTAAATGTCAAGTGTCCGATAATGTCGCAAATCACCGTAAAGCACCTCATCGGTAAACAACATACCTTTACCGGTGAACATATAAGTACGTGTGTATGTTTGTGTTTCGGATTAAAAGAAATATAATAATAATAAATCATATATCCCAAAAGTAGTCAAAGTATTTACTAGGCTACATGTCGAGTAAATGATAAAACTAATGAATTTTGATCTAACCAAAAATTTTATAAATATATAATATGCCAAATATAGGACATAGATACCTATAGATAAAAAAATGATAAATAATAATATTATTTTTTCTTTTATACATCTCTAAATCAAATAAACATACATGGTATAACATAATATAAATAAATTACATACGAATACAAAAACTGCAATCTCAAGATAAGTTTAGTTTATAAAAATATATTCATAATAATCATATTTTGTTAGCTCGTAAAGTACCTATTTATTTTTGAAGGTTAAATTAAAAATCACAAACAAAGTGATGGTTGTAATGCTAAGTGAATAGTACATTACCATTAGATAGTCAAATTGCCGGTAATTTTGCAAATTTTTGTAAACATGTCGGTAAAAAAATCTCGTTTACGGATAATGTCACATTTTATACTGTAACGCAGTTGTTATCTCTGTATGTGTCTCTTTTTAATCACGTTCAAAATTTTAATTAAATGTAAAGTAAAATCAATGCTATTTCTAGATCCTGATTGGGCTTCATACAACCTGGGTATATTCATATGCATGCGATGTGCGAGCATCCACCGCGGCATGGGGGCTCATATCAGCAAAGTGAAGCATCTCGAATTAGACCGTTGGGAAGATTCACAAGTTCAAAGGATGAAAGAAGTTGGTAACATTGCTGCGAAGCATAAATATGAAGAACGAGTACCTCCGTGTTACAGACGACCGACAAAAAGCGATCCACAGTGGGTATTTGTAGAGCTTTTATTATATAACTTAATACTTTAAAGCAATTTTACGTGAGATTATAATTCAAAAAATATAAGTTTATACTGAATACTAGAGTTACAATAAAAACAGAGAAGTAAAAATGTCAAAACTTGACCTACATGCGCTATCGCAACACTATCAAGTACCCCATGATATATGACGTTGCTTAATGTTGATAAATAATAAGAATTTTATAAAATAGTCTATACATTTGTTTATTGTGTGTATTATTATACTTAACTATTAATTAAATAAGTTTGGTGTAGAAATTTCAACATAATTTCAGGGTTTTGATCGAGCAATGGATTCGAGCAAAATATGAACGAGAAGAGTTTTGTCATCCAGAGCGCCAAAGCTATCTTTCTGGATCCATGGAAGGATTCCTGATGAAGAGGGGCAAAGAAGATAGCAAGTACCAACTTAGAAAATTTGTCCTAAATGAGAATGAGGACACATTGAAGTAAGTTTTACTAACAAGTGCTTGCGGTTAATGCTATACAAATTCGACCTCTTAAGTTTTTAGATCTCAACAAAATTTTAAACAATACATAGAATCAACTCGCAATCCAAATCAGCAAATCGAGTATATTAACATGCATGTTTATTTCATTGCCATTTCGATCACATTTATGTTTGTCCATTATACAAGAAAGTAATCTACATCAGCTATTGTGAAATTTTCTTAATCCAATCGCTTTTCATTGACATACTTTCTGTCTGATACGCGATTTAACGGCTAATTTACGTTCTAACGATACCCAATTATTTATTCAGTATAAACTACGGCTACAATATAACTTCACCAAGTGATGAAATAGCTAAACGAAATGTAAGCAGTTGTTATTTAATCTGTATTCTTGCCAACAAACTGCAAATGTTGTTTACCGAATTCTCCTGATGATAAGAAAGATTAAGGTGTAAAGTCCGTCTCATGCGGCCGTTTATACAATAATTACGAGTATTATGCTTACATTGTATTTAATTACATACATTCTATTTATACTCGATAATTGTTTATTTAAAAGTATGAGTAGCATACATAATGTAGGTGATGTTGAGATACCTGTGCGAAAAACATATGACGTAGGATTTACGAAAAGTTCCACACCACTCGTCACCTCTCGGCTACGTCAAGAGGCTAAACAAATATTGACAGGTTACGTAATTTTGTATTTAAAATTCACGATGACAATCATAATTCGCTCACGTATTTCTAATTAAAGTAACCGGAACGAATTGCTTGCATTTAAAGACTAATAAATAACAACTTAAGTGGTTATGATGCTGTTACTACGTTTAATTGAATTATTGTTAGACGTCAGATTTACTTCGACGTTTATAGGTAACAAGCATTTCCCGCGGCTCCGCCTACGTTTTAAAGATCGGATTTAACGTGTGATGTTTTATAGTCGGTTTGTAACGGTTAGTTGAGATTTCTCAGAAATTAGATATTTTTCCGCATTAAAAAGTACCCTATGTATTGACCCGGGTAGCCAGCTATCATCATACCTTTCATCCAAATCCATCCAGTGGTTTTCTCGTGATGCGGTCACAGACTGACAGACAAAAATACTAAAAACAATAGATTTGGCCTCTATATCGATAGTAATGCCTATTTAAATTAGATTTTCCAAAAAGTACTTAATGTACAGATTGGACTCGGTTAGAATTTCGTTATATGTATAGATGGATGCATATAATTCTTTTAGTTATCCATTCTTTCCACTCGATGAAACTACTCAGTACTTATTGACGTCACCGAGCCTACGTTTAGCCTACGCAAACTCCACTCGTCATAGACGCAAGTAGTTTTATTGCATAGGTAAACTTTATAGGTATTTTTTAACGATAAACGGCCGAAATTAATAATGTATCTCCCATCCAAGATCAAAACCAATCTGAGACTGTTGCATATCGATGGTGGGATCTCCAATCCACATGCCAATAATAAAACTTTGCAATCCATCTTTATTGCTATGGATAGATTGCAAAGCAATCCCATGCCTCTTGACCGTTTCGTTTCAAGTAGAATATCGATTCTACGACAGATTTATCTAGTATTTTATTAAAGCAAAATAAATATTAAAATGCTAAAAATATTCCATAAGTATTTAAACAAAACAATTAGATAGATAGAATTGTGTAAAAACACGTAAAAATTTAAGAAAACTCATTAAACCTATTTGGATTTGGTTTTGACGTTGACAGATATCATTGCCTCTTGCCTTGCTTGAAGTGAACTATTTATTTTGTAAATTCTCTACCTACAATAATTTACAAATTACAAATGCAAGTTTTGTGCAATGGACCTTGAAATAGTCAGTACTTGTTTGTATAAGCAATATTTGTTTTTAAAGGCGCGCCTTCCAGGTGACGCTTAGATTAGGCGGAAGTAATAAATTTCCACCTAATTTGTATCATTGATGATATTCATTCTAATTTTCTTTTAATAGGTAAAAGGCAAGCCTCTTACTAAAGATGAAACAAAGTTTTTGTTGGAATTAATTGAAAATTGTAAAATTATCACCACAAAAACTACCAACGCCACTAACAATAAATTAAAAAATGAGGAGTGGAATAAAACTTGAATCAATATCAATGTTTATTTAATTACCTTCTTTTATTTTACCTTTCCAATATTTATCTATGTAAAAGTTGTAGACCATAAGTTGGCATAGGACATAGGGTACTTTTTATCCCAGTATTGAGTTCCCATGGGGTAGCATTTGACTACCATGAGGGCAGAGCCACGGGCAAAAGCTGACTAGCCTTTAACTGACTAGTAGTAGTATAATTTTATTAAGTTAAAAAATAAAATAAAACTTTGGGTTTATTCCAATAATTTATTGCATTTTGTACTGTGAATCTGAATATTTTATAACAAAAAACTGTGTCTAAGTGCTAAATTTGAAAATATAAAATTAGCAAACGAGAATTTAAAACTAAGAAATAAAGAGCTAGAATAAAAATAATTGAGTATTAATAAACAATTTCATTTTAATTACACATAAAATATAAATATTATATCAGGTTATTAAATCAAATCAAAATATTTAATTCAGCATAAAAATTGTTACAAACTGAATATCATGAGTCTACGACCAGTTCAGAAAAAAGAAACCTCTGACCTGAGAAGAACTGGCGAAAGAAACTCAGCGGGACTATTTTTTTTTCGCTTTTTCAAATTAAATTGCGAATTAACAATAATTCTATATGTTGAAATAGCCTGACGGCGATCACATCATTCCCAAGGCGTACTGTCTTCAAAAAAATCATTAATCGAATAATAAATAGCCTTTAGTACACAAACATTCCTTCACAATTTTTTTTTAATTTGGAAGCACATTATCTAAAACAAATCATCATACATCTAAAACATCTAGTTTAACTACATAATAATAATAATAAGTATCTAATAGGGTTAACAATATTATTGATAAAAAAAGATGTGTGAGTTACCTCTAAGAACAGAGTTATTAAAAATTGTGGCATCATGTGTTGAGCCTGGCCATCGAGCTACCATGTTAATAAATTTTAATTCAACATCACAAACAGCTTGGACATTCAAAGAAAAGTAGCCCTTCCTATTTCTAAACTCTTCGCCTATTATATGACCTAAAAGAAATCATACTTCACGAATTTATAGTATAACAAAAGGTATTTACGACGCGCGGTACCGTTGCGGCCCTTCGCGTAAATAGTCAGGCGGCCGGCCGCTAGCCGGCTGCTATCTTCAGTTCCATGCACTATTCTACCTGCTGTTGATGTAGAGACACCAACAAAGTCAGCTACAGATATTAGCATAGTTCCTAATGCATAAAACCGTAATGATAGCAATAGCTGATGTAATGGTGAAACACCGTAATTCCTGAAACAAATTGGGTAATAAATAAACATTGGTGCCAAAGATAACTAAAATATCCACGTGATATTAGAAAGCAGATAGCATACCTTGAAGAGGTTACACGGATAAACGGCATCAACTGCGTCAATAGAGAATTCACTGCCACTTTACATAATCTAAATCTAAAGGTAAATTCGGCATCATCAAGGCTCTGCATGTAGTTCACTCTTCTGAGTTGCCGCGAACGAGCGCGTGGTGTTTCTTCAGCGTCACTATCGGTATCCCAGTCGGATAACTGAGCAAGAACCTCCAAATCACTGTCGTCACTATCGCTTGAAAATACCGAATATGCCATTACTTTAAAAAATATTTTGCGTAATCCACGAAAACTAATATTCAATCCCCAAACTTCCTTGGATTGCAACCTGTGATTGTTTTCACCAATCGAACTAAACGTCAAAATGGACAGATAGGTTATTGATATGCACAAACTGTCATTTTCGAAAAGAGGTCAATCCGTAATCTGCCATACGCCCTCCCAAAGATAGATTGATGCTAAAGATAGTAAACTCGACCCGAGGATTGATTATTAACATGCTTCAACTCAAAGATGGATCGAAAAGGCGATCTTGGACAGCTAAAATTGGATTAGGATTGATTATTAATTTCGGCCGAAAGACGATGTATTTTTAGATTTTAGGTAATATGTTTACGTCATGTATTCCGAGAGAATATCAGGTATTAAATTATAATTTTGAATATTTTGCCTTTAAACTTTTTTAATACAAGTCGAAATCATAATTTAACAAAACTGCGTGCCTTTTCATTGAATTATTATAATATAATAAATAACACTTATTGCATCGGCTAAATAAATTATAAAATAATTAAATGTATAGAGAGTAAACAAAGTCATTATTACGTTACATTTTTCGCAAAAACAACGTTTTCTTCGAATCATTTGAAAGTTTATTACGCCAATATAAAGTTTTAATAAACAAGAAACCGTTATTACTCGCAGCGTTATATAAAGCCACGTCCACACGTGTTCAAACAAAACACCGTATCGAAATCATGTGAATGTCAATCGGCATAATATATTACAAGTGAAATACGTGAAAATTCTAGAACGTAATTAGATATTGAAAAATATATATAGATTGATGTATAGTGTCTCTTAATCCGGAATGGTTCTTAGGTACCAACACGCTTCCGACGGCTGTAGCCGTGCTACGGGTTGTCTCGGTCGGATTTTCGATCATCTCCGACTCAAAAACTTGGGTCGTTTGAGGTAAGAAGCGAGATTTAAAGATAATAAGCACAACTCTTGGTAGGGTTTAATGATAAGCTTATGGAAAATTCGATCGAAATCAAATCGATTTCGTTTACCTATGAATACTATGCCTTACTTCTAATTAGGAACACCATACTGTTTATACCAATCTTACAATAATAATTTATGGGATTTCTTACTAAGATTATGCTTCTTCAAAAATGTTTGCATAAATAAAATATGTCCAATTTTATCATACTCGTCGTGAGCTTAATCATTTTGTCGACTTTGCCTTGTATGTGCTGAATGCTAATCATCTTTCATTAACACGCTTACAGTTAGAATTGAATGTGCTTGACCATAATCATTATCATGATTATCAAAAACATTTATAATCATTATCATCAAAATTAACAATATAAATAATTCATCTCACTTAAGCCAAAATGATATAATATATTACATTTATTGTATTCAAATTCACCTGCTTATTTAATTCCTAACAGTAAGCGATATATAAATACGATTTATGATTCAGT
Source organism: Boloria selene (assembly GCA_905231865.2). Lineage (NCBI taxonomy): Eukaryota > Metazoa > Arthropoda > Insecta > Lepidoptera > Nymphalidae > Boloria > Boloria selene. Next base: position 4,908,710 of record HG993145.1, read on the forward strand.
TATGGATTTCATTACAGGACAGCTGTGTTATGATTTATCTAATTATTGATTTATGCATACGTGTATCTATATATTACATTTATACTACTACACGCAAATATATACGATATAAATATTCATAAAATTTTTAGTAATTAAATTTTAGATTTGAATAAATTTAAATATGTAAACAATTTTTGCAAATTCTTTTATTTAAGAAACAGATTGATCGACAGATAAATATTAATCATATTAGTAATTCAAATGATCATTACTTGACTAAGTATATGTTATCAAAATATGATAACTTTCATAGTAACAAATATATATGATAAAAAGTAAAGATACGCTTCAGTCTGTCGTATTATACAATATTTGTAGATAGATACATATGTACCTTATGATTTACTGCCAGTTTCTATAACCTATCTACCGATAGACCGGTAGATACTTTCATACGATTTTGACAGGTTGTAACTTTTAATGTGTCAAAATAGTATGAAAGTAACTACCGGTCTATCGGTAGATAGGTTATAGAAACTGGCAGTTAAACAGTATTGACACAAGTATATAGATACGTGCACCGGATTCATTGGGGATTATGTATATCCAACTAACAATATACACGTCATTTATTGCCATTTATCACTTAATTTACTATATCTACAAATTTGAGTGGAAATTTTATTTTTCAATATCACACCACACAACATATTTCTTAATTAAATTTTGTTCTTCTTAGATATCATGTCAAAGAGCATAAAGAACCTAAGGGTGTTTTGAAGCTATCGGAATTGAATGTTTCATTCGCGCCAGCGAAGATCGGACACATGAACTCTATGCAGCTGACGTTTATGAAAGACGGCTCTACCAGGCATATATATGTGTACCATGAAGACCCAGAAGTTATTAATAACTGGTAAGATATTTTTCACCACCAACTTTCCAACTCCGGGATGTTACTGAGGCTTACTAAACAAAAAGACTCAATAACTAAACTTGACCCGACCCGGGATTTGAACCCAGATATAGCTAGTCACTACACCACCGAGGCATTAATATATTATAATATTTTACTATAATAATTTTTATAAAATATATTATTACTACTAATAATTATATTAAATATATAAAATATATTTAGATTTTATTAATTTAATTATTTTTTTCGCCAATAGAATACCTACTACAAAGTAGAGCCACAGTCAATCCTAACTAATATTATAAATGCGAAAGTAACTCTGTCTGTCTGTCTGTTACGCTTTCACGCCTAAACCGCTGAACCGAATTCGATGATATTTGGTACACAGATAGAGAAGACCTTCAGAAAGGACATAGGCTACTTTTTATCCCTGTAATCCCACGGGAACGGCAACTACGAGGGTGAAACCGCGGGGCGCAGCTAGTTCGTTATAAATAATCGCACTAAGAGTATTTGAAACGCATCTATAATCTAGAGTCTAATAATATTCTAAGAAATATAAAATATTACAAAATAATAACGCAAATTAAAATATGTTCCTACATTTTAACGTGTACTTAAATATCACTTAAAATGTTAAATATCAATTGACTTGAATCTTTTGGCAAAAAAAATATAATATAATATATAAATTATAAGGATTAATTAATTATAACGAGCTGTGTTTAAAAATTTAATGTATTTTAAATGTAAATTTCCTTTTTTTTCTTACGTTGTAGTGATCTATAGGTAGATGATATCTCATAAACAAAAAAATGGGTATTATAGAGACCATAAGTTCTCTTTGTCTAATTAGTCTACGATCCTGATCTATATGGTTGGCTACTTAAAACTTTTGACATGACCGGGCTGGTTTTTAAGTGCATTGTATGTATTTCCCAACATTAAAAAAATCCTCCTGGCCATATTGAATTAATTTTTTGCGGATGACCCAAGGATGCGGGTATTTAATCGCATTTATCGCAATTTTATCCAACATTTAAATTTGGATGAACAATTGAAGCCAGCTTGCTAATACTTGTCCCACGTAACTACTTATATATATTTCCGTAGCACCCAATAAGGTGCAGAAATAATCATGATATTTTAATACTAATGTAAAATATTACAGGTACACAGCCATACGTTGTGCAAAACTTCATTTGCTCCAAGTTGCATTTCCATCAACACCACAATCAGACCTTATCCTTCGTTTACCAAAAGATTTTGCAAGAGAAGGCTGGCTTTGGAAGACCGGACCAAGGCCATCTGATGTGCACAGACGTCGATGGTTCACGCTCGATAACAGAAAACTAATGTACCACGATGAACCCTTGGACGCTTATCCAAAAGGCGAAATATTTATAGGTATTTCTTAGTTTACAATATTTTTTAAATTAAAAAAAAATCACTTACTGAAACTAGTTACTCTTTATACTAAATATCAGAAAAAAGTATGTCAATAACATAACATTTCCATATTGCAGGCCATGAATCCAATGGTTATCATATAAAAGTATCGAACACGGGCAACGGGTGTAAAGAAGCAAGATTTCCATTTTACCTTGTCACTCCTGAGAGAACGTTTTGTCTCGCGGCGACCACACACGAAGACAGAGCGGGCTGGCTCGCAGTCATACAACAGACCCTCAAGAGACCCCTAACACCACAAGACTCTACCAGTAAGTATAGATATTAATTAATCAAGAATAATACTTTGTTAGATTTACGCGACTATTTGACATTTGTAATAAAACTGTCCTTTCGTTTTTTTTCGCTGATTTATTTCTATTTTGGGCGTCATATTATTTTGTATTTTTTTAATTTTTGTTTGAAATGTTCGTAATTTAGCGGGTAGGCAATGTCTGAAACAACTGCATGAAGTCTAAAAGTATTTTCCCGTGAGCATGATTGCCGTAAACTATAAAAGCATTTAAAACGCCGGAAAATAAATCTGCAAGGAAATCCGAAGAGATAGTTTTATTTAAATCATTTATTTGGAACACACCATTAATTGGTCAGTCGCAAAGTAATAACAAGAATCGTAAAGTAAAGCCATTTTGATATTTCAGTGTAAAGAATTTAAGTTTTTTTCGAATAGATCTCTTTTGACAGCATTAATTAGGTATGTTGCGCATAACCTCGTAAAGCATTTTAATGTTGTTTTTTATCATTTTTATGTCTCGTGATTAAGATCAAGTGTTTTATTAAATTAATTTTTTAAGTTTTTATGTAATTATTTCTTGATATATTTTTTGTTATCAACAGTGTCAATCTAGTGTAAATTGGCGTACGTTTACTTTTATTTCAACTAAAATTCTGCTAAATGATATTTGAATTTTGAATTTGTTGATTAAAATGTAATATACTAGAATTAAAGTAGGTATCATAATATAACATGCAAGATATCTGTCAATTATTTCAGGAAATTGATTAAAATACACGTGTAATCTGTCATGTTGTTTATACATAGGTATATGGTAAATTTAATTATATTAATTTTTATGTTTTATAATTATTTTTAAAATAGACATTTTTATCAATGAAAAACAAAATAGAAACATCTCAACATGTATAGTGTAAAAAATATATGAAATACTTAAGTGCGTGAGTGTGTGACGTTTTGTGTTGTTTTATGTTATCTGTGTAATTGCTGTAACTGTTTAATAACTGCATTGAAGTTAAGTTTTTAATAATTTGTTTCTTTTTCTTTCTCAGTCGAAGCGACTCTTGTACGCAAACGCACAACGTCAAACTCGATCAGCATATTCTCTGGGAGGTAGTTAATTTTTTTTAACTTCTATCGTAAGTTCAAAATTAAACAACCGAATCGGTCTCATCATCCGTAATCTATATTGTCCGTAAATGTATTTTTAGAATTTTATTTGTAAATATTTTTTTTTATTATTTTGGGTTATTTAATTTTCATTTTATTTAAGTTTACAACTTTATTTAAGTCAGTGTATTGTAAATAAATTATTTTATTTATTAAATTAACATTGAAGGAACTGAATCTATAGTTTATACATAAATTATTATAATTACAATTTTGTTAAGAAAGTTTCTTTTTCACATAGTACGTAAGTAAATATTGGCGTGCGGCATATGAATGATGAATGAGATGTAAGACTCAACGCACAAAGTATTTTTAATTTGATAACTTTTAAATTATCATGTATCTTTACACATACTTTAATAATATACTTATCTATATCTATATATTATAATCTTACACATCTAAAAAAACAAGTAGAAGAAAACAGATGATATGACACATTTAGGGGTTTTGTTTAACTTTTAGTACTAGTCCTAACTTAATCTATACTATTTCAACGATAAAAATTTAAAAAATCAACACAATTTTAATGATAATCGTTATAAAATCTAGGGGCTTCATATATCAAAATAATATATTAGTGAAATATAATTTATATATATTGCTCAGATTATCAATATTTGAAAATATAATTTATCTTATACAGAGATAAAAAAAATACTGCGATTTACGTTGAGGGTAATAATTTCAGTAAGCCTATTAAAGTTTCAGCTAATTTTATTAAGAAATTGTATAATAAATTTATATTATTCTAATAATACTTATGAAGCAAAAAGAAGATCGTAGGTACTCATCTTTTCCCTCTCATTTTGAACACAAGCTTACCATTAGGGATTAGGATATTCATAACTCTGCTTACTTTTATTTATTGATCGATTTAATTTAAAAAACTGTGTAAGTGTATATAATTTCTGAAAAAATCAAGAAAACCAAAAAATTATGTTTTCTGTAAATATTAAGACTGGTAAACACTATAATTTTTTTACATCTTTTTCTGTTTATAACGTTAAGGTCGTCATTGGCCATTGACCTTGATATAACTTTATTATGAGCAAAAACTAAGATGTCTCTAGAAATATTTAGATTAAGTTTCATTAGATACTAATAATAACATATTGCTCTCTTGTTCATATAGAAAAGACATTCTACAGGGAAATTGAGTGTAAATTATTCGTGCAAAACACAAGTAACAATAAAAATGTAACATAACGCTTTAGTGTCTTAAGCAATATACTGTAGTTAAGAAATAATTATAAATCATAATCATATTTGGTAGATTTTGTACGGTTTAGAGGAAAATTCATTAGTGCGTAGTAGTAAATTTCTATAAGTTATAGGTATTAATAATGGTCAAAGTTTTGTGTAAATTAGATCGCAATGACCTAATTAACATGTGAAATGTAACCTTATATCACAACAAGTATTAAATTAGAGCAAATGAGATGGGTGTGAATACTATTTACTTTTATTATTATAATTAAACATGAATACGAAAATATTATAGCGAGGTTCAGTTTTCGTTATGTTTATAATCCTTTACAATAAACTTCCGTTTAAAGTGTATAAGGGATAGATATTTTTGTAGCGGAAAGTAGTTGGGATTGCCACCTTTATATCAGTAGTAGTAAAATTATAATAATTGGCACGGACAGACTGTATCTGTTGACTTAGAATTTAATACGGAATTCTAAGTGCTGTATTTAATACCTAACAATAAATATATTACGTAAGAAGTTATGCAATAAAGTAGTATACACACAGTGTAGTTTATAGTATATAGCTTCTTATTTTTACTTTTCGCTTTTTAACTATAAATAATCCAATTACTATAACCTTAATAATAATAACGGATATACCTATCGAAGAATGTTACGATCAGGCGAAGCTGAGCTTTGTATTTTATTCCCAGAAGAACTTTATAATTTTCGCAAAATAATGCGTTAGAAAATTCATTAATTCTACATTCTATATCTTAGTAATAATGAGTTGAAGCAACCAATAATTTTTGTAATTTAATTACAAATAAACTGAAAGTTACACGAATTTAGAGAAATTATGATATTTTCATTCTTAGTGAAATATTTTGGTCGTAATTTCAATGTAGGTATTGCTTTGCTAATATCTTAAGATACGATTCAATAGTGTCAAATAGATTTATTGTATGTTATTTAAACTATTAAGTTTAAATAATAAACAAAATTTTAATTCGCATTAGCGACCTAAGTATCTCAATTTGATGTAGCCATGGATTGATTAGATGTCATATTTATATCATGTTAGGACATTTAAATTATTCTCTTTCACATCATTTAAGTATTTTATAATTAATTATAATTATAATAAATCATCACTAAACCCAATCAATAACAATATAGAGCTTACGTTCAAAAGCTTACAGTCATGACTGTTTTAATATGTACGACATTATTTTGCTTATAAACTGATTTTTATTTTATCTTCATTTCATAATTTTACTTTATCATCAACTTTGTAAGAGATATTCAAAATAACTCTGTGTGCGTCGAAAATGAACATAAAAATGTTCTTTCAAAAACAATGATTTTATGATCTTTATATAAATGTATTAAAAAGCTAGGAGACTACCAAAAAGGTAGAATAATATTTTATTATTAAAATGTACTTTATTGGTATGATGTTTGATATACGATTGGACCTGAGTGTGAAAATGATGAATAAAATTCATCTGCGTATGTAAAATGAAGTTGTGTGAAATTTTAATACATTGTTTTATTTTACAATCTTGAGAACGATAGCACATCTAAGATATCGGGACCAAATTAAAGTCCCTTAAAATATATAATTTTAAGTTAAATTTTCAGTCTAATACTTAACAATGTATTAATATTTCGAAATAATGTATCTGCTTTATATATTTTAATGACATTAAGATTAACTAAATTCAGCATTTACCGTATCTATGTATTTAATCGATTTTCTTCAAAAGTATTAAAAAGGTGAAATTTTATATATTTACATTAATATTAATTTAATTAAACTACAACTGTATATCAATATAATCTGATATTTCGTGAAAGTGCAGCGGTAACATCTCTATTTACAATTACCTTATTGAGTATATTGTTTGTACTTAGTTCATTTTACTAAAACTGACGAAACTGACTAACTCACTGAAAATAATATTTTAATATAAACTGTAGTGCATGTCAAGTAATAACTCGTAATTCATAATCCTAAATAATTGAACAGTTTATACTCTATTGTATTTTACTGCCACTACATTTATCTATAATATAATAAGCATATAACTACAGATAAAATATATCACCTTCGCTTTAGTTAGAGCTGTAGAATAATAATTTAAACAAATTTTACCAAAATGTTGCCTCGCTTAAGTTATATTATTATTTTTTGTAAATAATTTAAAACTTTTTAGTGTGCTCTGGCATAATACATACATGTAATTGAATATTTATATTAAGATTATTAAAAATTTTCACCGGCTAACTTTACGTTTTATTTTGCCTACATACACTCTTTTGCTTTTAACGTTAAGAGATGCATTTCTGCATATTCCCTGCCTATGTAGGTATAAGTGGTTATAATGAAACTGCACTGCTAGAATGGTCTTTACTACTCCCAAAAATCCAACGGAATCTTCCGGGTGCTGAACATACTAGAGAGAGTTGGGAGTATAAAAAATATCTATCTAAAATAATACAACAATACTAACTTTAAAAAAATATCTTTACTAGCATTTCCCGCGGCTCCGTCCGCTTCTAAAGACTGGAAACCCAATTCTTAGATTTCACAAACCATGTGATGTTTTATAGCCGGTTTGTAACGGCTAGTTGAGATTTCTCGGAAATGAGACATTTTCCTGCAGTAAAAAGTATACTATATCCTGACCCGGGTAACCTACCATCTCAGGCAAATTTCATCAAAATCAGTACAGTAGTTTTTGCGTGATGCAGTCACAGACAGAACTATAAAAACTATAGATTCAGCCTGTATATCGATAATAATGTTTATTTCAATAAGATTTTCCAAAAAATATTCAATGTATAGATTTGACTAAGTTAGAAATTATAGCGACTTAATACATTTCCTCGCTTCGTTCGGAAGGCGTGAATGGCTTAGAAACCCATAGAAGACAAACGTCCAAATAAAAGTTTGGCGCACGAAATATTTGCAGGCGTATGCACTGTACAGACTAATCCACCAAAGTTTCATCACAATCATATTAATGGACATTAATTTATACTTTAAATGTAAAATAACTTAGCTCTATTTAGTAGGTTACTCTACGTGCCTACTGTATTAGAGTGGATCTTGTCTTCAACTCTTTAAGGTTAGTCGACTGAACAGAAATAAGCTTAAAACAATAGAAATAATACAGGGAGGTATAATATCTATGGGTCGTTTCTTAGTTCACAGTTCATAGTTGGCCATTTTTAGGTAATTAATGTATTTTTTTAAATAAATCAAAAAAACATACAGGATAAAAGTGGTATGTTACTTTCATGCTCTAATATCTGTAGGTACGATTCACAAATCATCAGAGAGACAAATTAAGAAACACGATTTTGTGTTAGTAATACTATGAGTAGAGGAAGTAACATCTCAAAAGCTTAAATATATATTATTAAAAGCAAATTCAATTTAAAATATTTATAAAAAATCTACAAAATCTGTGAAATTCTTTAATGGATTGTATTTTTTGCAAAGAAATTTGTTTGTTTTGCCAGGTTCCGTAGTGTCAAGGGAGCGTTTAAGATATCGAGTTACCACTTAACTACACTTTCATCCGAGATCAAACGACGGCAGCTAAGACTGACGGCAATTTCGTATCAAATAACAATTTTGTCACTTTAGTAAAGAACGCTTGGAAGTTACTACTTTTCATTCATACCTATTTTACTTTTCACACTTATTATTATTATAGGTACATTACGTTATCGAATGTTAAATAATATGAATAGCTTACTTCTATTTTTGGTAATTTAAGGCATAGATATAACTCAATGCTTTAAGGTTTACTTTACTTGTATATAGAAATAATATAAGCCTCCTCTATAGTGTAAAGTAGGTATATTTCATACGTATCTGATGTGTAATAAATATACATTATTCTTGTTATTGTAATAAAAAGAAAAAACTTCCATCAATTGATAAATTTAAATTTAAATATATAATATTATGATAAGTATTTAATTTTAATAATATAATATCACACATTATTCATCATGCTATCCGATGAATAATTTCTCATTTCGTAAAAATTTTCTTTATAACCGTAATTACAATATTGCATTGTATTATTAACTTCATTTCTTTCGTCATAATTTCTTTCGTCATAATCGTTTTCCGAGTACTCCTGCCCATAGCTGTCATTACAATTGCCGCCATTTTGAACTTCCCGTTGAATCTGACTTCGATTGTTGACAGGAGAATCAGAGTTCTGTCCGTTGAAACTCCACCTTTGAGAAATTGAACAACTTAAACTGCCACCGTGTTGAAATGTGAACGGCCAAGCCTGGAATAAAAAAATAAAATTAATTAATGTAAAATGTATATTATATACAACAATAGTAGATATACAAATAATTATTTAACAGTATTTCAATCAAAAATGTATAGGGAATATATCTAATAACATGTTTTCTAAATTTTATTTATTGTAAAAATAACTGAGATCTTAGTAACAGTGGTAAAAAGATCAATGCGGACCTCACACAGCGACATGCGATATATAAAGTGCGAAGAGGTATTGTAAAATTTGACCCTTACTCCGATTTTCAAATAAAAACAATAAACATCTGTTGACCTGCAAAAAATATTAGTAGAGAAGGATGTTTCAGTATAAATGTTCGCAATTTGTTTGTATAATTTATATATGGTTCTCGATACGTGCAACATGTTAGCTAGGGATGAAAACACTGAAATTTCAACCAAATTTATCTTATTATAATTTTAAATTACCGCACTTAGCCTATACTAGGAAGAATTGAAAAAATAAAAAAGTAAAAATCAAATTAAAAAAATAAACACTTAGTTTTAGGTTATTCAAAAAATGTGAGCAATTAGATGTTAGTATAACAAAAACACATCGGGAAAACAATAAAGCTGGATCATCTCTTTAACGTCCGGAGATAAATTTTATTTATACCCCAAACAGCTGCAAACTTTTGGTCAGCGCGCGCGCAACCCGTAAAACTCGTGTTTATTGTTATTATCTTTTTGTTTCCAACTCTACATCCCGATTCTGATATCTCAATGTTTATTTGTGTTTAAAAAGGCTTAACCTCTTGCCTAAGTATCCAAAAGTTTGTTCTTTAAGGATGAGGACTTTTATGCTTATTAAAATTTATTTGTATTCTTTTATGCTATTTAAAAAAACCTTTAAATATTGTATGGGCAAGTCTTAAAATGCTGTACAAACATATTATAGGAAAAACTATAGACCAAGTTTCATCAGTAAATTGATAATATACTGCACTTCTTAACCACCAAAGGCAAAAGCTCATATTTTACATATGGACCTTCTCGGAACGTGCCCTTAATCCAACGACGACAGCAATGTGTCGCGGTGGCGTTTAGCAAATACCTTTGATTCATCGCAGTTTGAACTTAAGGGTAAGTACACACGGTAATCCTAAGAAGTTATTTTTAAATGCCATTTTATAATACAAGATTAAGACATGTAATAGGAACATCCACATTTCCGATCTTAAAAAAAATTATAGAATTAACATTGCGTTTAGACCATCCTAATTGTATTACTAAAGTCTTAGATTATATACATGTCTAGATTGAGCAATACCAACAAACGATGCGCAGAAAACGGCCTCACTTTACGTGACATGTGTGAGTATAGCTTGTGTACTTATTGAAGTCCAACTGTCAAGGTGTGCGTGTTTAGGGATACCCGCTCCAAATCTTTCTTCCATTATTTAATATGATGAAGGCTAAATAAAATAATTATTTTTAAAAATTTAAATATTTAAAATGTAATAATTAAAATATGGTAATTACTCCTGAGAATATAAAAAAAGTACTAGTACTGCTTCATATACTACGGTTTTCATTTATTCATATGAATTTCATTTATTTTATATAGGTGTTGGTGAGGGTGATCAAATAAATATTGTTACGAAGATTAGTCAACTACGCAGGATATTTACTATAGTGCACAAATGTACACTAAAACGTGAAATAAAAAATTAATAAAACGTCTCGATAAAAAACACTAAAACGCAAAAATTCTTTATTGGTAGTTTTCATTGAATATAGATGCTTAATCATATATTTTCATACCATCGACTATATTACAATTTACACCTATCAGGTATGTTGTTATTTCTATTGTTTGTTATTAAAGTCGGTTTTGTAAAAAACATAACACAATATATACTATTCCATCATTTTATGATTTACGAGGATGTAATGATGTTTATTTAAATGCCGCCAAAGATAAAAATAAGTGGTTTGCTTTGGAGAAGGTTTTTACCCAAAGGGGTAAATAAAGTAATTATAATAGTTAAGAATTAATAAAAAAAATATATTGAATATAAAAAAAACAAAAGAAATTAATAACTAATTTTATTTTAATTTTAATTAATTAAATTTTATTTTGTAAAAACTTATTCTAATTAAATAATTAATAAACTGCATACTCCTAATTATGTACGTTCAATGTCATACAAAATTAAAAAATTAAAAAGTAATTAAAAAATTTAATTTTATAAATGTCATTATTTTATTATTTTTTTAAAATGTTACTTATATATATATACTGTCTATAATCCTATATGAATAAATAAATAAATACATAAATTTAATAATAATATTTATAATTTGTCTCCAATAATTTCGCTAAGTCTCCCTAGTAATAAGCTGGCAACACAGGCTTGTCAAATTTACCTAAATAGTAACGAATTAAAAATCCATGTTTTCTTAAAAAATAGTAGTTAAATAACATAACTTACCGATGAAAAGTGATCTTGGTGTTATTATACGGTTATTCCACATAATTTCGACACAATTTGATAGCACAAACCGGCATAATTAATTTTTTTTCGCGAGCTTGTTATCCACTAGTGGCTCAAATGACACTGACGTACGTGAGAAGCGAGTCTACCAATTTTAGTAGACTTTTTTTGAGCCGTTAGGGACGGTTCTATGTGGTATCTAGACATGTATATAATCAAAGACTAAAGTATTTTTCGAAGTGCGTTACTGCGTAGGGATTGTGATTTTATTTTTCTTAACTTTTCTTGTATCGTTATTACTTAATTATTAGGTATACCAAAATTACACCATATTATGTCAATTATTAGTAATTGCTCTGGTATGCAGGGAGCCTTATAAACTTCTGTCATGGATGAATTAAGGAGATGACAAATAGGACAAGGGATAAATCGTCAACAATTATGTGATCACGTGGTTTTCACTTTTTATAGACAAAATATTTTCAGTGTTTAGGATTTGTAAGGACGATTGAGTTATAGTTACGGTTTCTTACATCTTCATTTATAAAGTAATATGTGCGTTAGTAGCCAGTAGGTATACATTTCTCACAGATATGTTAGTAAGAAGTATCTTATAAGTATGTTGAATCAGATAACCACCAACTAAATTACATTATAATCGGTTCAGTGATCTCGTAGTGCGATCACAGAAAAGCAGACAGACAGACAAAATTTCAAACACCTATAGATTCGGCCTCCATATCGAGATTATTATTTCAATAACATTTTCCAAAATTATCAGATTTAACTAAGTTAGGATTTTGTTATACGAGTACATAAGAGTATGTAAGTATAAAAGATCCCAGGGATTTCCTGACATTTTTATTTTTGAAAGACCAAATCGGGTTTTATAATAATACTTATGTACGTTAACGTACGTCTGTTCTAGTCTACTATACAATGAATGCGCGCGTGGCATTCATCGTTGCATAAATTAAGTATATTTGGGTTAAATCTATACATCTAATATATAAAATTCTCGTGTCGCAGTGTTTGTAGTTAAACTCCTTCGAAACGGCTAGACCGATTCTCATGAAATTTTGTGTGCATATTGGGTAGGTCTGAGAATCGAACAACATCTATTTTTCATCCCCCTAAATGTTAAGGGTAGTGCTCCTCTAATTTTTTTTAAATTTTTAAATGAATTATTTATTTTTTATTTTTTTATGATACAATATTCAAAAGTACATACAACACTAAATTTTAACCTTTCTAAGATCAATCTCTATTTTTTATTTAGGTATTAATTATTATAAACTTAAATTTTTTGGCAAGATTTTTATTTTTATTTTGTCATGACTAAGAATAAAAAAAATCATATTACTCTTAATTTTTCACCCTTCTACGATCAAACCCTATTTTATTTTATTTATTATTATATGCACAGATCAGTAATAGGTTGCAAGATGGCAATTGAATATAATTAAATTGAATTGAAGTACGATAAATTTTCGTCGATAACTGATCAGTTGATAAGTTAGGTCTCTCATAGCAAACATCACGGAGTAGGGATAAGAACGAAGCAGGGTTCCTGTCTCACTAACTATACAGTTTCGGCCATTTTTTTGGTTTTGTTTGTGTATCCATCGTAGAAAATACTAATAGAAATAGCTTTAACGCGGGCGAAGCCGCGGGTATTGTTAGTCTATACATATAAATAAAATTAGAGTGTCTGTTTTTAATTTCAAATTAACAGCTTTTCACTAAATACATATGCAAGTATATTATACTAGAAACGAAAAACCAATTTTTAAAATTTTTGTCTGTCAGTCTGTCTTTTTGTTCCGGCTAATCTCCGAAAAGGCTGGACCGATTTTAAAGGGACTTTCACTCGTAGCTAATGTTATAAGGCGTAACTTAGGCTACTTTTTAACCGACTTCAAAAAAGGAGGAGGTAGTATTTCATTTATTTAACTAGCGGATCCCGTAGCTTCGCTGACGCTCAGCATAGGGACGAACCCAAGCAAAACTAGGGTGAGTCGATAGTTTTAAATAAAAATTAAACCAATTAACAATTGTTTGATTTTGACATATTGTTAAAAACATTTCGTCGCCAATATTTTTGAAGTAGTGTAATGGTAGAGGAGACCGTGGTAGATCGACCTTCACCGATCTGATAACCAGATGAGACATATTTTTTATCGAATATAATTTATAAACAAATATGCCTATAATTACTTGCCTATCTGAAAGTGCTCATGGCTATTTTTAGCTAGGTAACAGTGCTTTAAGTATGATTTTTTGCAGGCAAGTCTATATGACTGATTTTGTAATAAAATGATCTAAAATTTGATATCACTTTCGATAAGTTAGCAGAACGATGGAGTCACCTATATTGACTTACCTGTTCACATCGGCTTGCCAGGTAGCATACACAAAAATGAGTAGGTTACCTACTGAGGCATATTCTGTGTGTTAAAAATTAACAGTGAAATAAAATTCATTTGGTTATCAAAAGAATGAAAGTGATGAAAAAGAAAATCGATTAAAGTTAATTTAATTAAAAATAGCCATGAGCACTTTCAGATAGGCAAGTCATTATAGGCATATTTGTTTATAAATTATATTTGATAAAAAATATGTCTCATCTGGTTATCAGATCGGTGAAGGTCGATCTACCACCGGCTCTTAGACCATAATTTTTATTCTCTTATTTGTAAAGTCGTCTATTACTCGTAGATACCTAAACAACAGATATAAAGTAAATTTTCATGTCTTGTTTTCATTACAACCTTTTTTATAGGTAGGTAATTTTAAAGTAATATCCTATTAGTCTAATTGTGTATAGGTAGGTACTGTATTATCTTACATTATATTAATTTTCAGCACTAAGGAGTTGACACACGATTGTGTACATTATAAATGTCAACCGCATAGATATAGAGTTAGAGCTTTATATTTTTACTTTAATATAGTGGTTATCACTTTAAGGCCCGATTTCACCAAAGTAGAATAACTTTTATTCCTAGGATAAAGCTGTTATTTACTCTAAGATAACCATGCTTTCATTTCACCAACTACTTATCCTGAGTATAACAAAGCTATACGAGAGTAACTCTTATACCGCCAATTTTGAAAGAATAACCGGCTTATTCCTCAGATAAAATCAAAATGGTGTCAAATTTTATGTCAGTAAACTGTTGATTCATATTTTTGCTCATTGAATTGTAATTAGGAGAAAATATTATTAAAATGCAGCGTTTGAGAAGAATTTTATCGGACAGTGAAAGCGATAGTGAAGATAACTATTTTATTTTGAGACGTCCAAGGTGGTTTAAAGAAAGAAATGAGCATTTTTGCAACTACGATGAAAAGGATTTCATGATTAGATTTCGTTTATCTAAAGCAGCAGCATACAATTTATTATTAAATTAAATTAATTATTAATTAAATTTATTATTATTTAATTTATTATAATTTTTTAAAAAACACATAGTAAACAAAACGAAATTAACTAGAAAAATAGCACTGACACATTGACATAAGTTCAAAGTGACGACTAAATTAAAAATGTCCTGTTATGCTATACTGTACTGAGATAATGACAAGTCTATTTAATTTGACTGCATTTACATTCAATTCTCATTCAATGTGCCACAGGTAAAAAAAAAACATTAATCTAAGAATAGTTATACTAGGATTAACATTTTGTCTTTACAAAGCGGTGAAACGTACTACGAGTTATTCTAAGAGTAAATGCAGCGAATAATTTTATACCTGGCATAGTTATTCTTGGATAAAGACATCATTGGTGAAATTGGGCCTAAGAGTAGCAAATCACTTTAAACAATATAAGGTTTTTTTTCGATAAAACATAAATAAATTGATGGTAAATCAACTTATTGATGAGTACTTTGCACTATGTATTTTAATATGCTTTTCTTTTAGGTACCAACTTTTAAAAAATATAATTACAAATTTTGCTTGCTGCTTCACGCAGTTCTTTACATTTTTGTTACTTGCAGGACAGATCGCATATTTTCATACCTTAATATATTTTACGTATAATAAAGTGGAGAATGTGTAAAAGATATTGTTAAAAATTGTGAAATGTAGGTACAAAAGTCAAATATTCACCAAGTTAAGTGGATGCGGCGGCGTGTGCGCAGACCGCGGCTCGTGTAGCAGCGCTCGTAGATGCGCTATATACGAGGCCGCCAGACGTAGAGTGTCGAGTTTTGACAATTTCGTGTCCGCCGGCACCCACGGCAAAGTGGTTTTCAATCTAAAATAAATAAATCCCACAAATAATACAGGTATAACATATCAGTTAACTAAAAGAGCACTGGAATTTCAGTATTCCATACATTAAAATATTTTCAAATAGATATTTCATTACTTAACTAAAGTTTAAAGGATATTGAATATTTGATTCAAGTGTGGTAAAAAAAACATTTTATGTATCATTTCAAAATAAGTTATAAAAAGAACAAACTTATTTATTAACCATAGTAGTAATCTAAAACTAATGAGCTTTTGGAAAGATTTTCATGAAATATATTGTAATATTATCAGTAAATAAAGCGCCATATACATTTTCTTACCTACAAAACGCTTTTGAAAGCACTCTCATACGGGCACGTTCTCGAGCATTAGCAGCATTTCTGTGTTGTGGCTCATGACTACTTTTTCCTATTAGAAATAAAGTATTTATATTTTAATAATTTACACAAATCCTCCTCTCTACAAGTTAAAAAAATACTCGCGTCTTCGGATTTGGAAGCTATTAAGCATATTATTTTACTCATTTTTATTGGTTATAAAAGTGTTCACAATTTATTTATTTTTTATTTATTTTTGTAATAAACAAACTAGATTGATTTATAATTACCAATAGTCGTTGATTTAAGTCCTATTTATAGTCATTTACTAGATGAAACACAACACACAAGTAGTAAGTGAGCAACCTCAAAATTTAAGATTTATTTTGTAGAATAGATCTTCAATCAACTTACCAGAACCAGATTGAGAGTCATCAAAAAGAAAATCATCGTCATCCACGTCCTCGATTCTCTTTTCTACATGCGGCGAACGATTGATGCGTTTTCTAGGCATTTTCACGCGCAATCCGACACTAATCACTTCACATTCATTTGGACGTATTTTAAAAAAAGTATATGAAATTGGAAAATAATTTACGTGGGGGTGCGTGCCCTCCTGTCTAGTTGCGTGACGTTTACCATTTGAGAATGTAAGCCTGCGCCTGCGCAAGGCGGTCGTTTGGGCGGCGCCTACGCACGCCCCTCCCGTCTGCATTTCAGGATTATCCTCGCACAAATGAGAGATACGATATACAAATTATAAAATTAATGTTAATTTTAGCTTATGAAATTAGTTTTTGATATTATATTCGTCTACTATTTTTAAAACAATACTCGGCTATTGCACGGAAAAATGCAATATAAATATAATATAAAAATATATAAAATTAATAGATTCAATAAAATAAATTGTATTTAATAAATTTCATTTTTATGTTTTTATGTGGAAACAAAAACAAATGTAAAAGTAAATACATACCTACTTAATGAAGACAAATACTCAAATGACTATTGTCAAAATAATTTTGTAAAAGTAAATTTAGAATTAAATAACAAAAGTATAAGAGTATTATAAGAACTGATAAGAAATAGATGAAAAGATTGACAGGTATGTTCGTCACGGGTCATACTTCCGCGACATCCTATACTTTTTGACAACATGTGCTATACCTCCCTTGAACTTTCCTGATTTATATCAAATACTTGTAGTTTAAAGTTATTTTCTAAAGTTATTATGCAAATTAAAGTTTAATAGTTAAAAATATTATAGTTTTCATAAATCATTTCATTTACTTTCGAAATATTTAATTATAAATAATAAATAATCTCCGTTATAATTAAAAAAAATAATTAAATAATGAATTGAGAATTTAGCAAATTTAAAAGAAATAATGGAAGCTTCAGTGGAAAGCTTTTGTTTAGGTTAGTCCTAATTGTGGAGATGATCAAGTACAGTGGCTTCCAGTCGAAAAGGTAAGTCTGCTTCAAATAGGATAGTTATAGGGTTGATCATCTTTATAAATTATTTTATTATATTCAAATAATACGAGCAAATTTCAGCTGTTTTTAGAAAGCCTCTAACCACAGTACGGTACCGACAGTAGTTATCCTAATTCCATTTTAAATATACCTATATGAATGTATTCTTATTTAAATAAAGATAATCTTGAGAGTTGAGACACATAAGCTACTCTATCTATATATCCTTACTCTACTTTTGTTATGTTTTTATAATGTTTTGTTTAAATATATAGTAGTACTAAATAATGATTTTTATACCATTTAAATATGCTTTAAATAACTCAATTATTTCAATTAATAATAAAGAATGTTTTAATGTGTATTGTTTTAAATATCCAATTTATTCATTCTTAAGATTAAGCAATAAGCGACGTACATAAGCATATACAACACCTATGATAAAACATTATAAACTATCTTAAGATATTGGGACAACCCTATGCCGTCCAGGTGGCGGATATCAAACCACCGAGTTGCTCGAAGTGATTCGTTTAAAGCGCCAGTGTGACTTACGGCGGTGCTAATGTTTTCTTAATAAATATTATTCTTCGGTCCACTTACAGTGTCTATAAGTAATAGTTATCAAATACATACACTGTGATTAATAAAATTATACCATAATAAAAACAATGATTCAATTTGATTTTAATATAAATAGAAATTTCTATATTGAGAGGTATGATTTACTAAGCCCTATTGATTGCGTAGAACACACCATTTTTCTTGCAAGTCTCTTAGATATTCTAATATTTAAAATATTAGAACAAAATAATATTTATTCTCGACTTGCGAAATTCGACATAAAATGATGATATCGGCATGAAATGTACTTATTTGTTTTGAATGGCATTCATAACTTTTGGGTATGGAGGATAGATTTAAGAAGGAAAGGATTCTATTTGAGAAATTAGTCGAAAAAGTGTCTACCTGTAAGCGGTAAATTGAACCTGTCAGAAAAGTGCAAGCGCTCAGTGAAAGTAAGTATTTAACATAAAAGCATATCGCACACCGGGTGTGATAGAATAAGTAGTAAATATGTAATGAATTATAGTAAAATAGATAGTTATTTATTAATAAGAAATCAATATGAAATTCTTCCTTTATTTTATAATTATTATCATATCAATTTTAAAAGTAAAATGTACTAATAATAAAGTATCTGTTTAACTAGCATCGAGTATCAAGCATCAAGGTTAGAAGAAAGAGCCAAACGTTTATATAGGTAGGCAATATTATGAAAAAATCACAAAATAAATAATTTTTTACGTTTATATTTCCTTACACACAACCAAAATGCAATTTTCGGCACACTTCAAGTTCTGTCCACAACTGTTACATTAATATCATATCCTGCATCTATTGCAAGCTTACCATCGGACTTTTACGCCCTGTTTTTCATATAAGTTATTTTTCTTAACTCCTACTACGGTCTAGAAAGAAGGTCTAGCATCGAGAGTACGTCGACACATCGTGACAATAGTTTCTATTTAAGGCCCTGGTGTGACGATAGACTGTACTGTACATAGGGGTGCTGTGCAACTAAGATAAAATATTATTCTGTCTGTTTTTTATCCCGCGTAATGCAAGCATACTTAACCCTCATCACATTAGTCGAATTTATTTCGTACCTATTTCATAAATACTGTTTTATTGTCACTTCAACGGCGCAGTGCGCACTGCGCAGCTCCAGTTCATAGCAACGCCATACAGCGGCTTTGACACGAAGCTTGTAAGCTTGTCACACAAATCGTACAAATCTCTTACTACCACAGAACACAAATACTCCTAACGGAGATGAATGTCAACTTCATACAAAAAAAGAAAAACGCTTTTCACTAGCGCCATCTATCGTCGGCCCACGAAACATTGCGTTGCTGAGCGCGGTGGCGGGAGATTTGAAATTATTACCGGAATGTACCTATAGCATTGCCTATCCAAAATTTAATAATTTCATTTTGGGACAGGCATTTTTACTTGTAAGAAAACTCAAGTAGTCGTAAGTTTTCTTTTTTTTTCAGCTTATTGCCGTCCACTGCTGGACGAAAGCCAGGCAGCCCGCATCCATCCCGTACCTGCCACCTTTTTCAAATCGTCGGTCCACCTTGCCGCAGGGCGTCCTACACTACGTTTACCTAAGCGTGGTCTCTACTCTAACACATTTCGGCTCCATCGGCCATCAATACGCCTGTAGACATGACCAGCCCACTTCCACTTCAGCGTGCAAATTCTACGCGCGATGTCAGTGACTTTAGTCCTCTGGCGAATGTCCTCATTTCGGATTCTATCTGCCAGAGAAACTCCAAGCATCGCGCGTTCCATTGCTCGCTGAGCGACCTTGAATTTGTGGACCAGTCCTACGGTGAGTGTCCGCGTTGCGGCTCCGTAAGTCATTACAGGTAGGACGCACTGGTTAAAAACGCTTTAATTTTGTGTGATTGTGGGATCGACGATTCAAAAATATGTCGTAACTTCCCGAATGCCTCCCAGCCCAAACGGATTCTTCTGTTAGCCTCTTTCTCAAAGTTGTGTCGGCCGAGTTGCCCAGGTAGGTATATTCCTGCACAAC
Organism: Boloria selene; assembly: GCA_905231865.2. Classification (NCBI taxonomy): domain Eukaryota; kingdom Metazoa; phylum Arthropoda; class Insecta; order Lepidoptera; family Nymphalidae; genus Boloria; species Boloria selene. Next base: position 4,929,123 of record HG993145.1, read on the forward strand.
TTCGAGTGGAGAGCCATTTACGACCACCGGTCTCAGGGATATATGATCGTTGATCATAATTTTGGTATTTTCCAAATTCATCCCGAAACCCACTTGCCTTGAAGAATCGCTTAGACTGTTCAGCAGCTCTTCCAAATCCTGCAGAGTCTCCGCTATGATGACAATGTCGTTGGCAAATCGCAGATGTGTAACGTGTTGGCCATTGATATTTATACCGCGTCCGTTCCAATCAAGCATCTCTTGAAGACGTCCTCCAAAGCATTTGTAAACAGTTTCGGGGAGATAACATCCCCTGTCTTACACCGCGATGCAGTTGGATTGGTCTTGTGCTTTGATCTTGTACTTGGACGGTCATGGTTGCGGCTTCATACAAACACTTTAACACCTGGACATACCGACAGTCAATTAAGCATCTCTGCATGGATTCCAAAACAGCCCACGTCTCAATGGAATCGAAGGCTTTTTCGTAGTCCACATACGCCAGGCATAGAGGCTTATTGTATTTCTCTGTCTTCTGTATTATTTGCCTAAGTGTGTGTATGTGGTCTACGGTACTAAAGCCTTTTCGAAACCCAGCCTGCTCAACCGGCTGGAAGTCATCGAATTTTCGGCAGAGACGATTTGTGATTACCCTCGAAAACGACTTCTAAAGATGACTTAAAAGTGAAATGGGTCGGTAGTTCTTTAGAAGAGCTTTATCGCCCTTCTTGAAAAAGAACACCACTACACTCTTGCTCCGAGCCTTAGGTGTAATACCGAGGACGGAATTAAAAAGCTGTGCCAGTTCTCTCAGCACTGGTGTTCCTCCTGCTTTTAGGATTTGTGTGGTAATTCCGTCATGTCCTGGAGCCTTGTTGTTTCCAAGTTGTCCTAGAGCAAACCTAATCTCGCGCAATTCCAATGAGATTATAAAAGACTAGAGGAGCAACTACCAATAAAAACATTGCATAGATAAATATGTCAATCCGTCTCAATAATTTATGTTTGTCTCATTTTTTCTATCGCAAACTAATTACCATAGAGAAGGATGTATGTATAAGGCTAATTACTTTGAAAAGAGACAAGACATTGTCATCGACGAAACGGTTAGGTGCTGCCATTGATCAACTTTAATTAATTAATTTCCCCAGAATTTCAAAAAAAAAACAAAGTTTGAATTATTTATTTATTTATGAAATATCTTTTATTCGACGGATCTTTTAGAGAAATTGATAAAAACTAGGTAGATTATGATGGAAAAAAGCGTTAGTGTATATTATATGTATTTAAAAACTATAAAATCAAGATGAAATAAGTAATAATTATAGTTTCTAATTGCTAGATTAACACAGTTCGGAACTAGAAACTAAATACTATCTAAAAATTCTCTAATATTTAAATACAAATTCAAATAGAAGTTTATTTGATTGTTAAGTTTTATTTATTTTTATTTATTTATTTATTTATTTATGTACCACACAAAAGAAAAAGAAAAATACATAAATGAAGCGGAGACATTGTGTACAACGGGTGACTTATCTCTTTAAGAGATTTCTTCCAGAAACCCTTGAGCGTGAGAAGGACATAGTTATCAAGAAAAAGGTGCAGTGCAAATTACAAACGTACATACATACATATATACATACATACGCATACATACATACATACATACACATAACATACATAAATACATAAATACATACATACGTGCCTACATACATGCATAGGTATATCCAAAATAAAATAAGAAAATTATGTTGTTTGATTCAGATAAAACTCTTTCAAGCGAGTTTTAAAGACTTTTAGCGATGGATTATCATCAATAATCACATCGGGTAGAGAGTTCCAGAGTCTTGCTGCTTGAACTGTGAATGAATTCTCATAGAAAGTAGTGTTAAATGGTGGTATGTTAAGCTTTTTTAGCCTAACGCATGACCGCGCAGGTCTGGTTCTGGGGATCGCCAGCTGAAAGCGCTCGCGTAAATACGTGGGGGACGAATTATATAAAATTGTGTATAGGGTCGTGAGTATGCGCATATTCCGACGAAGGCGAATGGGGAGCCACTTCAAACGAAGACGGAAATCGCTTACATGGTCCAGTTTATGTAATCCATAAATAAAGCGTATACATGAATTTTGAAGTCTATCTAACTTATTGAGCAGCTCCTCGGTAGCATCTAAGAAGCAAACATCAGCATAATCTAAAAGAGGAAGTAGTAAGGATTGGGCTAAGGAAATTTTTGTTTTAAAGGGAAGGAAACTTTGTAGGCGTTTGAGCGAGTGAAGCGAGTAATGCAGACGTCTGCTAATATCATTCACGTGCGCCGACCAAGACAGATGGCAATCCATAAGCAAGCCCAAATTTTTAGTCTTTTCGGTGAGATGTATTATCGTACCCTCATAAGTGATGCAAGGCAAGTTATGGAAGTTCACTTTGTTCCGTAATTGTCTGCTACCGATAATGATCGCCTGGGACTTATTTGGATTAACAAGTAATCCAAAAGCAGCAGCCCAGTCACTGATTCGCGCCAGGTCTAAATTAATGTTGTTAATTTCAGTAGAAAGGTCATTGATCGAGGCTTGTCTGTACAACTGCAGGTCGTCAGCATAGAGATGGTAGGAAGAAGAAATGCATTTAGCGAGCTCATTTATAAAAATAGAGAATAATAACGGAGATATTACACCGCCTTGTGGAACCCCAGAACTGAGATCCGCCCAGTCAGAGTAAGTATCTTTATAGCAGACCCTCTGCCGCCGCCCTGTGAGGTATGACTTAAACCATGCGATAACACAAGGAGAGATATTAGTAGATGATAGTATAGCCAGTAAAATATCAAAGTCCACTGAATTAAATGCACTACTAAAGTCAAGCATAATGAGAATCGTGAGTTTCTTATTGTCCATACCATAGCGAATATCGTCAGTAACTTTTAGTAGTGCGGTAGAAGTGCTATGTAAGGGACGGAATCCAGATTGATAGGGACTTAAAACGTTATTCTTTTGTAAAAAATGAGAAAGTTGCTTGTAAATGCAGTCTTCGAAAATTTTCGAAATGTAGGGCAAAATGGAAATTGGCCGAAACTGGGAAGGGAGGGAAGCATTAGGTGACTTGGGTAGAGGGAGTACATGGCCAAATTTCCAAGCTGTAGGAAAAGTTTTAGAAGATAACGAAAAATTTAATATGTGTGTGATGATAGGGCTTACGTTATTAATAGCTAATAATAGCATATCTCGACTGATATCGTCATTGCCCACCGCCTTGGAAGTTATGGATAAGATCCCGTTTTTTACGTCAGTAATTGTGATATCGCGAAAAGTGAAGACTCTATCGCTAGGTTGAGTGAGTTGGGTTTGTGTCAGTTTGAGAAGAGTATTTATCTTATTAGTTGTACCGATTTGTACAGGAGGAGAAGAAAAGTGTAGGTTGAGAGAATCAATGTCAAAGTCCTCATGAGATGAATTGCGTGATTTGCCCACACCTAGCGAGTTAAAAAATTTCCATGCTTGGGTAGGGGAAGAATTACTAATTACAGTATGGATATGCCGGCGTTTAGCGTCCCTACATTCCCTATTACAGCGATTACGCAATTTTTTATAAGTAGCGATATTTTCTTCCGTCGGAAGTGAAACTTCTTTAGAATCGTTGTGATTTCAAACTCGATGAAACGAAAAAATAAGTCCATAGTACCAGGCACTCAGGGACGGGGAAGAGTTAGCGTTAATTTAAATTCAAGATTTACTTCTGATATGTGTACTTTGTACACACGCACTTTCTTATTTATTTATTTATTTATTTAGCAATTTTATTAAATAATCGATTAATAATTAATTTAAGTTCTTCAATTAAAAGTGAACCGATTTTTTCTTCATACAGCATAACACTATTGCACGTATACCATAAGGAATAACAATAATTTTACATTTAAAAATAAATAAAATTTAATTTACTGGTTAGGTGGTTTAGGTGTTTAAATTTAAGAAAAATGTTATATTGAGGTAAAATAAACGTGATTGTACTATTTCTTCAATCAGTGAGTGAGTACTATACTGCAGTGTGTCTAACAAAACATTTTTTAATAATCAATTTAAACTTACACTAACATAATGTTTGTTTTCAAACGTTTTCATTTACTAAATTCCCAACAGTCAAGGTAATTCTAAATCGTATATACTGGAAACATTTATGACAAATACGATGTTGGATAAATTTATTTCTTCTTATAATGTTTTTATGGATAATCTGGAGAAAATCATACAAATTTACTTGTGAAAAGTAACACCACTTGCTTTATTAATCTTTTCAGACCGTGATTGATACACTTTAACCACACATTTCACCATTTTGATTATTTTTATTGCCAAGCAACCGCTCTGTTGACATCCAGCTGACAACTGAGATCTAATATGCCCGTGGACATATTCAATGTAGTCCCGCATCGATGCCGTACATTGCTTATCTAGTCCTATATAACATCATTGCGCAATTCGATGTCGGGAAGTTCGTCCGATAGGTGGCGTGTCAGTCTGGCTCGTGAATCAGGTGGAGGTACTTGTGATGAATATAAATCGCTATAGTACTTTTCGACTTCGGCTAAGATCTCTGGTTTTGAGGTGACGGTTTTGCCTTGTGCGTTTCTGAGTTTCGTCAGGTGACAACAGGAAGTATATGACTTTGCAAGGACTTTTGAGCCCCTATTAAGTGCTATAGCATCTTCAATATTCCGGGTATTTGCTCGTCAAATGTCACGCCTTATTAGTTTTTTGACTTTCCTGTTCAGTACCTGACGCTCAGATGGCGTCACATTATGCTGTTTTCGTCGTTTCGTCATCTCATTCAGTCTCCCTCGAGAGCTTCGACTTACGCCCATTGCTTTTTTGTCGAAAGTGATTTTGGCCCACCTCGCGAATGACACGTACCAGGCTGTTTGTGGCGTCGTCGATATCCTGCTTGGTTTCCAACATGGCAAATCGATTTTGTAGTTCCAGCTGGAAACTTTCGCAACTAGCTTCGATCTGGGGCAGGGATGGTCTAACAATCGACTTCATTAACCGCGATCGTTCGAGTTTGATGTTAATACTCAGAGTGCCTCTAACCAGACGGTGATCACATCCGGTGTTTATCCTGTTGATCACAGAGACATCCCAGAATATTTGGCGCTTATTAGATAAAATGAAGTCGATCTCATTCGTAGTAAAATTATCGGGGCTTCGCCAGGTCCAATTCCTTTGGGGCTTCTTCTGAAAAAAGGAGTTCATCAAAAACAACCCCTGAGCCTCTAGAAAAAATACCAGCATTTGCCCCCGTTGATTCCTGCGCCCATAGCCGATTTTTCCAACCCTCGATTCGCCATCTTCTTGTACTCCCACTTTAGCATTGAAGTCACCCAAAACAACTGTGTAGAAGGTATTGGTACGAGACATAGCTTTCACTATGTCTTCGTACATGGCTTCGACGTCTTTGTCAGTGTGTGTGGACGTTGGGGCATACACTTGTATAACCTTCAAGGCATACCTCTCGGTTATCCTTAAGACAAGGTATGCCACCCTCGCTGACCCTCTACGACATTGCTTCTAAGTGACTTGTGGATTAAAAAGCCGATGCCACCTTGGGATGGTTGGTGTCCTTCTCGGAAGTAGAGTAAGTGACCAGCATCTAGTGTCATCGTATCCTCACCCTGTCTTCGGACTTTCGATAGACCCACTATGTGCCAGTTAATGTGACTTAACTCTACTTCCAATTCTGTTAGATGCTCGTCCTACTGCAGAGAGCGTCCGTTGTACGGCCAGAAACAGTCGCCGTTTGTGGTACCCTGCCGTAGCCCAGGGATTCTTAGCACCCCCGACGCACCGTTACCATAGCCGGTACCGTGGCCAGGAATAGTGCGACTACCGGGAACTGGGGGCCGTGAATTTGAGTCGTCGTTCATTTAGGGGGGTATTTGCCTTAGTCACCACGCTTGGCAGGCGGATTTGTGACCGCAGTAGCCGAAAGTCTTTCACTGATAGCGCTGCTGCCCACTATCAGGATTTGTATTTTTTTGAATTTCAGCATTTGTGTGGTTATACCGCCACGATTTTGGTCGCCAGAGCCTCGTTCGTTATACAGCAGGATGTACCGGGGGCAGGTGAGGTTGACGATAGGGAGTCTAAGGTGGATTTCACTCCCCTTACATCCCAAGTTTTCTTACATTAATAAAAAATGCCTGCCTTGAACAATTTAATAAATAAAACAAATAAAATTACAGAAGTCTTTTATTTCACAATAAAACAGGTAAATTTATATTTAATATATACATTTATTCAACTAAAACAAACTTGTTTACTGGTTCATTGTTCCTCTGTGTTCACACAAAACCACTGTGGAAAGAATAGCTAATCATTAATTCATGCAAGATGCACAAGATACCTCAGATGATCTTAGTTTTCATCACTTCTTGCTCTTTCTTTGCACACGGGACAGCAGTTCTGAGTAGCTTCTTCTTAGACTCATCAGTAAAATCTGCATTATTAAAATGTTTCTGACACAACATTCTGTGTTCATTGTGTAACTTCATTTGTAACGTGAATGAAGATTCTCCGCTTTCTGGAAACATGTATTTTGCCCATAATTCACAGCTGAAAACAAAAATTAAGGGAATTAATATGTTAAAAACAACAATAACAAACATTAAAAGTATCTTTATGAATCTGATAGGTACATACATATTTTAATAAACTTTCTTCCATAAATTGTTTCAATATAACTGACTGGAAGTTGTGTTTAGTGATAATAGTCACTAGTTATAGGCTATAACTTATAGCATATTTTTAAATTAAATAATACATTGTAATCTTTTATTGATGTACAAGTTTAATGATACCTACCGAACTAGGTTCCTTAAAGCAGGTTTAGGAAATCTAAACAATTTTATGTTATCCTCGGCTGGTGAGCACCCACACTTGAAACATTTCCTTTTGTTTTCTTTATCCGCCATTGTTTAAAATAGTCGTTTCTATTTCAAACAGCAGACACTGGCACTACAGAATAGAGTCAATTTCTCTAAATCAAGACAATCACTGCACTTTATATCACTCTAACGGAGGAACAGAAGCTCAACTCGACGGTTTAGAAGAAATTAAAAATGCAAAGACGTAATAATAATTAATATCAACACCACGCACAAATTATGATATGACTTCAATATAGCCGCCAGCCGGTAACTTGTAAGTTCAAAGTTGTACTTGACATAAAATCAAGATGGCTTCTTTGGTGTTACTATACTTACTATACAAGTTGTCTATAATATTTTTTCTAATAGCAACACTTCACACACACACACATACGTTGTATATATGTGAATCTCACATTCACCCAAAAATTCAGCCTCCGTAGGTATTATTTCGCTCCATACAAAGTTGACCGTGCCTCCTACCTTACTAAGTCCTACCTAGTACCTACGTCTATGTTCTGGACAAACTGAAAATGTCAATGTCACTTGACACTTGACAGCGGCATTGTGACATTAATTATTAGTTTTATTTGTTTTTGACAAATGGTTTTCTCAAATCAAAGATTGAGCGCTTGCTTTGTTTATTAAATATAACGTAAAGGTTACCATACCTTACTCATAGTATTAATATGTTCGATCAATACTGAATAAGAATTCAGGCATAACAAAATGCTACCTGGCATAGGTGTATTTGGAACGGGATCAGTGGCGAAAATTTTAGTTCCATTTTTAAGGGAAAAAGGATTTCCAGTAGAAGCCATTTGGGGTGTAACAATACAAGAAGCCGAAAGTACAGCAAAAGAGCTTAAAATACCATTTTTTACAAATAAAATAGATGATGTATTATTAAAAAAGAATGTAAGCCTTGTATTCATTGTTTGTGCACCAAACTTACATGCACAAATATCTATGAAAGCACTTGGGATAGGAAAACATGTTGTATGTGATAAGCCTGCAGGACTATGTCAAGCAGAAGCTCTGAATATGGTTCGAGCAGCCCAGTATTATCCTGCCTTAATATCTATAATCAATCACTCACTGAGATTTCTACCAGCATTTAGCCATATGAGAAAAAGTATTGCTGATGGTTATCTAGGTAACCCAAATGAGCTAACACTTATTGATGTAAGAGTACAAATGGGGTCTTTACTTAGTGAAACTTATAATTGGTTGTGTGATGATACTATGGGTGGTGGCACTCTGACATTGGTTGGCAGTCATGTCATAGACCTAGTTTCTTATCTTAGTGGTCAAAAAGTTATAAAAGTGCATGGTGTCTTAAGAACATTTGTAGAAGAGACAGCAAAAGTAAATGGTATTAGAAGAATTACTGCACCAGACTTTTGTACATTCCAATTACAGATGGAAAAAGGCTTACTGGTGACTGCAACACTAAATAACAATTTACCTGGGCCATGTTTTAATCAAGAAATTTATGTATATAGTAAAAAAGGTTATCTTGTAGTCCGAGGGGGAGACTTACATGGAAAATTACATAAGACCAATGCAAAAAATGTAGACGAAGACAGTAAAAGAAATCATGATAAAGAAGAAGTTATATATGTGGATATTGAAGACCTTAGTTGTGCATCAAGTGTCATTCCTAAGCCTTATATAAAAGGACTTTGTAAAATGATAAGTGCACTTAAAGAAGCTTTCTTGCCTGTTAAAGAACAAATGGATTGGATAAAAGAACCAGTAAGAGCTGCAGCTACCTTCGAGGATGGCCAGAGAGTTCAAGCAACAATGGAAGCCTTAAGACAATCAAGTGAAGATGGTTGTTGGAAAACAGTACAGCTTTTAACAGAACCACCAGACCCAAACCCAGCATTATCTGCTGCAGTTCGCCGTACAGCCATATCTTTACAATAATTTTACATACAAATATCCTAAATAATTTGCCATCATTATGTACCTTACATTTTAAATTTAAGTGTATGCATATTTTACCTAAATATAAGTTCAATTTGCTAAAAGAAAACTTCATGAAATAAGTTACTGGATATTGAATAATTTACTTTGCCAATAATATAATTTTTTTTAGCAAAATAAATCTCATTTTCTTACAATTTTGCATGACATTTTAAAATCAATGTATTCTCTTTCTAATAATAAAAACTTATTATAAGAAATTAAATATATTTGTAATAAGTCTGGGAACATGTAGTCTTTTGTATTTTGATATTGATCTATATGATGATGTTAATTATTCAATATCTAGCAATTAGCTGTTCTGTACCTGCTTAAATTTTCAATATTATAAAGTGTATTATCATTATTTCATTAAATTCAACAAACAATATATGTTATTCATTCATTCAGTCATGTTATATTAGGTTGTATTTTTATTTTAGATTTTTATTGAACCCACTATAGCAGTATTATGAATTCAGAGAAAATTTTATTTTATTACCTAAAACATAAGTTTTTAAATGGTGTATATAGTTCTTTGGAAATAATATGTAGTTCATTATTAAACTATAATTCAGGCAATTACTGTACAAAGTTGTTTTATTTCTCAATGTCAATAATTAATGTCCTAGCAATTAGAACATAGGTAATATACCTTATTAAAATTTATTTAAATATATTTTATTTTGTCATTGTGTTCTTGTTCCCTTAAAATTTTCTAACATTTGAAACTTTCATTATACCTATAGCTATTAGCTATTAACATATACATACTAAGTATTATAACCTCATATGTGAAGCAATTGTGAAATTACTGTGTAATAATAAAATTTTGTGTTATGTATAAGGATAAACAAGGAAAGTAATACAACTGGTTTTATAACAATGTTATAATAAATGCAAAGATAACAGCATGTTCCACAGCATTAAACATATTACACAATCACATCATGTTCATACACTACTACCAACTGAACTAACCAAATAATTCGAAACCGGGAAACTAAAACTAGCACTAAAATTAATTTTCTATTTTCGCTAAAATATCAGATTCTCTGAAGAGGTGGTACTCCTTTTCATCATTTTCTAGGCTAACTTTGGTACCGCCGTATTCAGGTAGAAGTACTTTGTCACCAACTTTAACAAGGACGGGGATGAATTCTCCATTCTCTTTTCTTGCGCCAGAACCAACAGCCACTACTTCACCATGAAGTACCTTTGACTGGGCCTTCTCTGGAATTACAATACCTCCCGCTGTCTTCGATACCGCCTCGGCTCTCTTGATAAGAACACGGTCGAGTAGGGGCACTAGTTTTTTCATTGCGTTGGCCATTTCGTAGTTAATTTTTATGTACTTTTCAGTTAAGAACTTACACAAATGAAAGAGGTTTTCTTAGTTTGCTATCTTGAAATCTAGAATATTCGTGATTTCTACCGGCGAGTGACGGGAACGACCAATACGAATTTTACCGATGGTACAAATTCCATGTGTTTTTAGTGTTACCACTTAACACATTTTGTACTTTGTAAATTATATTTGTAATAATAAAATATAGTAATATAAAAAAATAATTTAAAGTAATAATTCTTAGTAAACAAATTATACTAAATATAATTTTAAGAATTATATTACGCATTGCCTAAGATTTTTAATAATATTTGTAATGACATCTGTCGCCGAGTAGTAGTAACTAAATAGCAACATAGTTAATAAATTCAACCATAGGTGTCGCTTTTAGGTGCGATTCTTACTTTATCCTAGACTTTTACGTAGATGTCGCTGTAATCGCTAAAAAATAAGAAATTTAAATTAAGGAAATAAATAATTATTATAAAATATATACGATTTGATATTACGTATTACAACTAATAGTATATATGCACATACTTAAGCCTTTCTTATCATAATGTTCTATATATAAATTAGACTGTGTTTGAAATAATTTTGTTTACAAATAAAACAATATAGTTATTTAACATTTAATGTTGTATATTTTTATTTTATCTAAATTGTCAATTGCTGCTCGTTAGTCTCGCTAAAATTCATAAAAAGGCGAGACAGATTTGAATAATTATTTTTTATTTTGTGTGTTTTGTGTGGTTTGCTTTACGTTTAAAAAGTAGGAAAACAAATCACATAGAAAGTCGAAAAGTATTATAATTAACTATTTACTACCCTACACTATACTAGTACATAATATTATTATCATAGAAGAAAGTGCCACGCCGCGTCTGTCTACCTCAACCTCCGAAACCACAGAACGGATTTTCATGCGGTTTCTACTAATAGGAAGGTTTAGGTGTATTATTCATTAAGGTTTTGTGTAAACTCGCCGATTTATGAAAGCATTATGAAAGTGATTATATGGAGCTTTATATTTTCTATATAGCACTGCGTTAACGAGCCAAGCGAGCTTGAGCCACTAGCTATGTACCTAATTTCAATATTAAATTCTTCAGAACCATTAATTATAGAGTCGCGGTCTCATACGTAAGCGACACGAAGATAAAAGGTATCCCATGCCCTCCTTTTGTTCAGCGGTTTAACAAAGAGCATGAAAATTGAAAAGATAAAAAAGTTAAAGACAAGTTAATTATTTAATAAAAATTAACATCAAGTTAATTATTAGGAATACCGAATAAAGGATAAAATTATTAACTTATTAGTTTCATTAATATCATCGTGTCTACTCACTAATGTCTGCAATCAAGTAGACAAGTACGCACACAGCACCGCGCCGTGACCGTCGAACAGTCGAAGGAATGTGCGCAGGCGCCGGCCAGTCTCGTACACACCTGCGCGCGAAGCATTCACACACACACGAGTCTACCAACTCACGAACTCGGACATAACCTAAGTGTCTGAACTAGGCCTGTGCTATTTCTATACAATTTTTATATCGATAAAAATATCCTGAATCTCATTTTTGTGTCCACAAAATGCTAACGATATATTTATATTGAGAAACATTAGAATAATTTAAACTATTCTTACTGTGAATTGTGATGTCTATTAAAATTGAAAAAAAAAATTGAACCCGATCAATGTTTTTGATACGCATAATTATTTTATTATAATTATTTTAATAACGTACTTAAAGACATTAAAGATTCCCTTTCATTAAGTCCTTTCGTCGTGTAGTAGGTCATATAATTTCTACTATGACTAGTAATTAGTATCAGCTGCATTGGCCACAGTGGCTGAAATCAGTTGGTAGAAAAATATTATATTATGCACACTCATACTCAGTGTGTCAATATTAAATTCCTACTCGCACACAAACCACACGTACAGTATATATAAATTATAATATACATACGTATAATATTTTACTAATTTTATACGTGCAGTACGATAATAAATAATAATTCAATATCTTCCCTAACGCAACATATAACATACGACTCGCCCTCGCTTCGCTCGGGCTCTTCCCTAGATTTAGCACAGGTAAAGCCGCGGGATCTGCTAGTTATGCATATAAACCTTCCTCTTGAATCACTCTATCTATTAAAAAAAACCGCATCAAAATCCGTTGCGTAGTTTTAAAGATTTAAGCGCACATAGGGATATAGGGATATAGGGAAAGAAAAGGCGACTTTGTTTTATACTATGTAGTGATATTATACATAGTAATTAGTATGCTTACATCACCAATACAATAGCTATGTTGTGCATCGCGATTTACGATCGCTTCCACGCCCTCGCGGTCACATAAAAGTATCACCGCCATTGATTCCGCGTACACTTTGACAGCTCTTGAATATGTAATTGACTCTTGTTCATTGTTATCTGAATTCGGGTATCGCAAAAAGATCAATCATTATAATAATTAATAACTCGTATCTATATTGGTCTTGTAACCGAAACGAAAATAATTATGATGGTGCAAAAAATTACAACGAAAAACTTTATAATATACCTACTAGCATTTCCCGCGGTTTCGCACGCGTTCTAAAGACCGGAAACCAAATTCTTTCTGAGTTGCGCGGTATGGTTCCTCGCAGAATGCCCTTCCCGTTTTTGCAACATTTTTCGTTGATGCTCCGCTCCTATTGGTCGTAGCGTGATATAATATAGCCTATAGCCTTCCTCGATAAACGGACTATCCAACACAAAAAGAATTTTTCAAATCGAACCAGTAGTTCCTGAGATTAACGTATTCAACCTAACAAACTAATAAACTAACAAACTCTTCAGCTTTATTATATTAGTATAAATTATATGTACCTACCAATACCTGCCTGAAGATAAGAACAATACATCCATAGTACTAATGTAATGTTCTTGCTTAATAATATTTTAATACTTGAGTGTGTGCGCTGTTCCGCTCGCCTATTTTATTTATGGAAGTAGTACCTAATTGCTTGCCTTTTAATCAGAACCTTTCTCACGAAATCTGTATAAAAATCAATTGCTGTACGTTAGTTTCGCTAAAACTGCAAAACGGCTGGAAGGATGCCTGTGGTTTAAGTTTTGTAAAATGATATAGGTACTTAGGGGAATCCTAAAACAACTGCTGGAAAATCGAAAAGTTCAGAAATGTTTCTTTTGCATGAATTTATTATATTTAGGTGTAACTTTATACTGTTAAAACGCAACTATGAACTAACAAGCGAAGTGAGGATTAGTCGCTAGAAAAAATGCATAGTGGATATTTTACGAATAAGAATAGTATTTCCAGTGATGATTAGCAGGCCTAACCAAAACTGAACCACACCATATGTAGATTATTGTAAGAGCCATTAATGTACTGCTTGGGTACGAAATACAGATATAAAAGTTTCGTTCAATCAACGTTAAACGTTTTAACCTCTTTTGTTATCGACACCATAACGTTATCTCCAGTAAGAAACCTACTGTAGAAAAAACATATAAGACTATAGTAGTACCTACTTACAAAAATATGAAAATATGTATTAAATTCTTCTGTTCAAGTGTTAACAAACTAAATCAACTCTTTATAGTACATGTATACATAGTCACGTGACTTGTTAATATTTCTAATATCACTTCATATTATAAAACAGTCTTCCGCCGCATCTGTCTGTCTGGTCGCGGTAAACTCAAAAACTACTGTCCCGATTCACCAATGAATAGAGTGGTTCTTGAGGAAGGTTTTAGTATACAGTTAGTTAACTTTTTGTATACATTTACTAGCAGAACCCGTGGCTTCGCTCGCGCTAAATCTAGGGACACGCCCTAGCGGAGTGAGGGCGAGTCGCTAGTTCTATTATAAAACCAGAAAATGACTAGACAAAACTAACGAAGTACATAAAATATATACATTATAGTTAATTTTTGACAAAATTAGATGCGTTGTTCTCTCATATTAAATTTTACGAATTAGTAGGTATTACAGGTATTACACAATAAAAGTCCAATCACAGCACGTCCAAAAGGTATTTTGAATCAATAAATCGAATTGAATAGGCTTTAAAAAGGCTTTTTATAGTTGGGAAAAACTTAAAAAGGTTCTGTGATCGGGTTCACACGGTCACTTGCGGAGCCAAATTTTGCAAACATCTCACGTGTTCGGCTGTAGAGATACCATGATATGGCTGGGCCACTCAGGAATATTTATTTCTATTATTAGCATTATATAGAAATAAATTTAATTCCTATGAAAATCAATATTATAATTGTTTATTTAAACATACAATATGAATACAGTATTACAAATTAATAACGGCCACGAATATCGTACAATAATTCTTAACATGCACATATTAGTATACGCCGCAATGTAGTTATACTTATATTAGCCAAAACATTAGCATGAAAATTAAGGTAGGCGTCTACATTCTAATGTCATGTGAGAATTAGATAGTCTTTATTTATACTTCAAAACATGGTCACTATTTAAAGTAAAAAGTTGCGATAATAGACTTACGCGGATGTTCAAAGCGTACAAAATAACACAACAAACACCGCAAAACACCTGATAGAGCTTTATATGTATACGACTTCTCTCTTATTACTTTTTTCTAAGTATTTTTAGTTTTTAAGCCAAGGGAATAAGATTGATAATCATGTATTCTTTGATTTACATCCGCAAAATTAATGTTGTGTTTTATGTGGAAGAGATCGTGGTTGGTTCTCACGACGGCCGCACACAGGTGCGCATCCGGCTATCTCAGTCCCACTGGGATTTGAATCATTTTAGTGCGCTCTAATTATGTTCGTAAAACAACGGCTTGGTATTTATAAAAGAAAAATGAATCCGCCACGATACGTTTGCTAATACACTGTCACTAAGGTTAAATTAATGCAGGCGTATTATCCCCAAATAAAAGATTGAGGCAGTAGGTACTTTATTAAACTTTGGAAACGTTTAGATAATAGATTGGAGAGTCGAAAACATTTGTTTAAGATATTAATGATTATAAGCTAGCTGACTCGAGTGATAAATTATAGCACTGAATTTAATTTATTAAATTGAATGTTACTTACAATCATGGTTACAATTAGTACCAAGATGTAGGTAGGGACGTCAAAATTATTCGTATTTAAACAAAAATAAAAAAAGAGTATTCTTAAGTTCAAGTTTTTTGTTCGCGATGTTTCAAATGTCTTTAATTACAGTAATCATGGTCAAATTATACGGGTCCTCTCACTCACCATGAGTCATAAAACGATGAGAGTTATGCCTAAGCATAACCTTCTGACCTTAACACCGATCACTACCCACTAATGTGGGCGCATCGTGCAACCCTGGTAGCGTCCCATTCTTGGAAAGGTAATAGTCTAGGATAAGGAAAGGCATTGGCCACTGGCTTTATTCACATCTAGACGACACAATATTCTCTTTACCTCCTTATTAGTTATGGAGATTTCAGGCATTGAGATCCCGCAGTGAGGTAGATGTGATGGAGTAGCATTGCGAGAGTCTAGATATGAATTTTGGGCAAAAAGCGAGGCAAGTAAAGACGCCTTCTCTTTTGCCGTATGAGCCAGTGATCCGTCAGATTTTACCAGCGGTGGCAGTGAAGGCCGACAGAAGTTCGTCTCGACCGCTTTGGCAAGGGACCAAAAAGCTCTGCTACCGGATGGTTGGGCAGAGAGCTTTGCGCCAAAATGTGTAATTCGGACAAGACGAGCCTTCTTTAAAGTCTTTTTGTAGGACTTAGTGGCTAACTTAAAGGCTCTCTTCTTGGGTCTAACATCCGGAGCTTTGCAGTCTCGAGCATCAACCCAGGCAAGGTAAGCCGAATGCTTACGCTTTTCAGCAAAGATGCATTCCGTATTAAACCACGGGCGAGCTTTGCCACCAACGGGTACATCAGAGAATGGGATAAAATATTCCATCGCTTGATGTACCACATCAGTTATAGCATCCGCACAGCTCGACGGATCGGAAGAAGAGATAAAGAAGAGTTCATTTTTCAAGCAATATACTCTATGTTCGATACCAACCGAACCAAAGATTACAGAACTTTCTGGGATTATTTTTGTTGAAAGATTTATTTTTACGGTGATGCACATATCTCTTGGTTGTGCTAATATTTATAATAATTGCCCCTACTTGGCAACTTTGAGTTTTAATCAATATTCAAAGTCAAATAGTCAACCATAGAGTTAAGAGTATAATGACTGTGAACTGGCAACCGCGTTTTGTGTCAAGTTGATTTATATTTTCCTATCTTGTTTTTATATTAGAAGGAAGCATATAATGCTAATTTTCTTTTTAATAACATGTGCAATAAAAATATTTAAAAACCACGTATTTTTATTAAATTTACTAGATGCTATATATATGACTCAAACAAGACGTTTTTTCTTCACCTGAAAGTTGTCAAAATTGAGATAGAACCGGTTGCCAGTTCACCAGTAATCTGTGCCAGTTCACTTTATTATTATTTATTCCTATTTGCTACATCATACATGTATGATGTAGTCTATAGTCATCTTTATAGTATATTATCTATGTAGTCATCTATGTTGGCAACACTGATATGGATAGGGTGAAGGGCATAGGCGGTGTAATTTAATTTTTAAGATTCCTTGCTATTGATATTTAAGAATATCTATTTAAATTTCTAAATTTTTATATATTTATAATATACGTTTAATTTGTTTCAATTCGTTGTAATATCTTTAAAATAGTTATTTACGTTTACGGTACAGTAACATGACGACTAACCCTATAGTGAAAGTAAAACAGGGTCAATTGTCAGGAAAAGTTTGTAATACTTTAAGTGATAAACAATATTTTGCCTTCAAAAGCATACCATATGCAAAACCACCTATTGGAGAACTAAGATTTGCTGTAAGTAGTTTTTAACAATTTTAGTAGTTACTAATTCTAGTAGGTAGAATGTCTAGTAGACAGCTTTAGGTTTTATAAATATTATGTTATTTCACATACTTTACAATGTATTATCTGCTTAAAAATCAAAAATTATTTAAACTATAGCTAAGAATGCTGCTTAGTTATAAGAAGATATAGTAATAAGAAGAGTTAGGTCTTAAAACCTGTTCTATGTAGATAAGAAGAGTTCAAATATTTTGAAGCTTTAAAGCTCAAGTAACTGAAATCTCATAACCCCCATTATCCTGAAATTTGATAAGTAGTGAGCTTATGAATATCTAAGTAAAAATTATGAATTTATGATTTTGCTTATGTTATGTTCCTTATTCTGTGGCTTCGAAGCATATGATTTTGCTTTATCCATGACAATGGTTTACCTTAAGTAAAATACACTTTAAAAGTTGTGATAATTATAGTGCACTTTTATAAATATCATATTTTTCCATCTATACAATATGTTTATAAATTAATATTTTATATAAATAATTTATCTTTTCTTGGACTTATTGTGATTCCTGGTTCCTGATATTTTGAGAACTTGACACTACAGCAATCTGGAGACTAACACGAGAAATCAAAGATGCAAAATGTCACCTGTACAAAAATTGTTAAATTTATTTTAAACATTTTTATAGTATCAATAAGTTTTATAATCGAACACTTATTGATTTTTTTTCAATTGCTATTAAATATAAAAAATAATATATTTTAAAACCTTAAGAATTGAAAATTCTTCTTTCTTTCTGAGTTGCGCGGTATGGTTCCTCGCAGAATGCCCTTTCCGTTTTTGCAACATTTTTCGTTGATGCTCCGCTCCTATTGGTCGTAGCGTGATATAATATAGCCTATAGCCTTCCTCGATAAACGGACTATCCAACACAAAAAGAATTTTTCAAATCGAACCAGTAGTTCCTGAGATTAACGTATTCAACCTAACAAACTAATAAACTAACAAACTCTTCAGCTTTATTATATTAGTATAAATTATATGTACCTACCAATACCTGCCTGAAGATAAGAACAATACATCCATAGTACTAATGTAATGTTCTTGCTTAATAATATTTTAATACTTGAGTGTGTGCGCTGTTCCGCTCGCCTATTTTATTTATGGAAGTAGTACCTAATTGCTTGCCTTTTAATCAGAACCTTTCTCACGAAATCTGTATAAAAATCAATTGCTGTACGTTAGTTTCGCTAAAACTGCAAAACGGCTGGAAGGATGCCTGTGGTTTAAGTTTTGTAAAATGATATAGGTACTTAGGGGAATCCTAAAACAACTGCTGGAAAATCGAAAAGTTCAGAAATGTTTCTTTTGCATGAATTTATTATATTTAGGTGTAACTTTATACTGTTAAAACGCAACTATAAACTAACAAGCGAAGTGAGGATTAGTCGCTAGAAAAAATGCATAGTGGATATTTTACGAATAAGAATAGTATTTCCAGTGATGATTAGCAGGCCTAACCAAAACTGAACCACACCATATGTAGATTATTGTAAGAGCCATTAATGTACTGCTTGGGTACGAAATACAGATATAAAAGTTTCGTTCAATCAACGTTAAACGTTTTAACCTCTTTTGTTATCGACACCATAACGTTATCTCCAGTAAGAAACCTACTGTAGAAAAAACATATAAGACTATAGTAGTACCTACTTACAAAAATATGAAAATATGTATTAAATTCTTCTGTTCAAGTGTTAACAAACTAAATCAACTCTTTATAGTACATGTATACATAGTCACGTGACTTGTTAATATTTCTAATATCACTTCATATTATAAAACAGTCTTCCGCCGCATCTGTCTGTCTGGTCGCGGTAAACTCAAAAACTACTGTCCCGATTCACCAATGAATAGAGTGGTTCTTGAGGAAGGTTTTAGTATACAGTTAGTTAACTTTTTGTATACATTTACTAGCAGAACCCGTGGCTTCGCTCGCGCTAAATCTAGGGACACGCCCTAGCGGAGTGAGGGCGAGTCGCTAGTTCTATTATAAAACCAGAAAATGACTAGACAAAACTAACGAAGTACATAAAATATATACATTATAGTTAATTTTTGACAAAATTAGATGCGTTGTTCTCTCATATTAAATTTTACGAATTAGTAGGTATTACAGGTATTACACAATAAAAGTCCAATCACAGCACGTCCAAAAGGTATTTTGAATCAATAAATCGAATTGAATAGGCTTTAAAAAGGCTTTTTATAGTTGGGAAAAACTTAAAAAGGTTCTGTGATCGGGTTCACACGGTCACTTGCGGAGCCAAATTTTGCAAACATCTCACGTGTTCGGCTGTAGAGATACCATGATATGGCTGGGCCACTCAGGAATATTTATTTCTATTATTAGCATTATATAGAAATAAATTTAATTCCTATGAAAATCAATATTATAATTGTTTATTTAAACATACAATATGAATACAGTATTACAAATTAATAACGGCCACGAATATCGTACAATAATTCTTAACATGCACATATTAGTATACGCCGCAATGTAGTTATACTTATATTAGCCAAAACATTAGCATGAAAATTAAGGTAGGCGTCTACATTCTAATGTCATGTGAGAATTAGATAGTCTTTATTTATACTTCAAAACATGGTCACTATTTAAAGTAAAAAGTTGCGATAATAGACTTACGCGGATGTTCAAAGCGTACAAAATAACACAACAAACACCGCAAAACACCTGATAGAGCTTTATATGTATACGACTTCTCTCTTATTACTTTTTTCTAAGTATTTTTAGTTTTTAAGCCAAGGGAATAAGATTGATAATCATGTATTCTTTGATTTACATCCGCAAAATTAATGTTGTGTTTTATGTGGAAGAGATCGTGGTTGGTTCTCACGACGGCCGCACACAGGTGCGCATCCGGCTATCTCAGTCCCACTGGGATTTGAATCATTTTAGTGCGCTCTAATTATGTTCGTAAAACAACGGCTTGGTATTTATAAAAGAAAAATGAATCCGCCACGATACGTTTGCTAATACACTGTCACTAAGGTTAAATTAATGCAGGCGTATTATCCCCAAATAAAAGATTGAGGCAGTAGGTACTTTATTAAACTTTGGAAACGTTTAGATAATAGATTGGAGAGTCGAAAACATTTGTTTAAGATATTAATGATTATAAGCTAGCTGACTCGAGTGATAAATTATAGCACTGAATTTAATTTATTAAATTGAATGTTACTTACAATCATGGTTACAATTAGTACCAAGATGTAGGTAGGGACGTCAAAATTATTCGTATTTAAACAAAAATAAAAAAAGAGTATTCTTAAGTTCAAGTTTTTTGTTCGCGATGTTTCAAATGTCTTTAATTACAGTAATCATGGTCAAATTATACGGGTCCTCTCACTCACCATGAGTCATAAAACGATGAGAGTTATGCCTAAGCATAACCTTCTGACCTTAACACCGATCACTACCCACTAATGTGGGCGCATCGTGCAACCCTGGTAGCGTCCCATTCTTGGAAAGGTAATAGTCTAGGATAAGGAAAGGCATTGGCCACTGGCTTTATTCACATCTAGACGACACAATATTCTCTTTACCTCCTTATTAGTTATGGAGATTTCAGGCATTGAGATCCCGCAGTGAGGTAGATGTGATGGAGTAGCATTGCCAGAGTCTAGATATGAATTTTGGGCAAAAAGCGAGGCAAGTAAAGACGCCTTCTCTTTTGCCGTATGAGCCAGTGATCCGTCAGATTTTACCAGCGGTGGCAGTGAAGGCCGACAGAAGTTCGTCTCGACCGCTTTGGCAAGGGACCAAAAAGCTCTGCTACCAGATGGTTGGGCAGAGAGCTTTGCGCCAAAATGTGTAATTCGGACAAGACGAGCCTTCTTTAAAGTCTTTTTGTAGGACTTAGTGGCTAACTTAAAGGCTCTCTTCTTGGGTCTAACATCCGGAGCTTTGCAGTCTCGAGCATCAACCCAGGCAAGGTAAGCCGAATGCTTACGCTTTTCAGCAAAGATGCATTCCGTATTAAACCACGGGCGAGCTTTGCCACCAACGGGTACATCAGAGAATGGGATAAAATATTCCATCGCTTGATGTACCACATCAGTTATAGCATCCGCACAGCTCGACGGATCGGAAGAAGAGATAAAGAAGAGTTCATTTTTCAAGCAATATACTCTATGTTCGATACCAACCGAACCAAAGATTACAGAACTTTCTGGGATTATTTTTGTTGAAAGATTTATTTTTACGGTGATGCACATATCTCTTGGTTGTGCTAATATTTATAATAATTGCCCCTACTTGGCAACTTTGAGTTTTAATCAATATTCAAAGTCAAATAGTCAACCATAGAGTTAAGAGTATAATGACTGTGAACTGGCAACCGCGTTTTGTGTCAAGTTGATTTATATTTTCCTATCTTGTTTTTATATTAGAAGGAAGCATATAATGCTAATTTTCTTTTTAATAACATGTGCAATAAAAATATTTAAAAACCACGTATTTTTATTAAATTTACTAGATGCTATATATATGACTCAAACAAGACGTTTTTTCTTCACCTGAAAGTTGTCAAAATTGAGATAGAACCGGTTGCCAGTTCACCAGTAATCTGTGCCAGTTCACTTTATTATTATTTATTCCTATTTGCTACATCATACATGTATGATGTAGTCTATAGTCATCTTTATAGTATATTATCTATGTAGTCATCTATGTTGGCAACACTGATATGGATAGGGTGAAGGGCATAGGCGGTGTAATTTAATTTTTAAGATTCCTTGCTATTGATATTTAAGAATATCTATTTAAATTTCTAAATTTTTATATATTTATAATATACGTTTAATTTGTTTCAATTCGTTGTAATATCTTTAAAATAGTTATTTACGTTTACGGTACAGTAACATGACGACTAACCCTATAGTGAAAGTAAAACAGGGTCAATTGTCAGGAAAAGTTTGTAATACTTTAAGTGATAAACAATATTTTGCCTTCAAAAGCATACCATATGCAAAACCACCTATTGGAGAACTAAGATTTGCTGTAAGTAGTTTTTAACAATTTTAGTAGTTACTAATTCTAGTAGGTAGAATGTCTAGTAGACAGCTTTAGGTTTTATAAATATTATGTTATTTCACATACTTTACAATGTATTATCTGCTTAAAAATCAAAAATTATTTAAACTATAGCTAAGAATGCTGCTTAGTTATAAGAAGATATAGTAATAAGAAGAGTTAGGTCTTAAAACCTGTTCTATGTAGATAAGAAGAGTTCAAATATTTTGAAGCTTTAAAGCTCAAGTAACTGAAATCTCATAACCCCCATTATCCTGAAATTTGATAAGTAGTGAGCTTATGAATATCTAAGTAAAAATTATGAATTTATGATTTTGCTTATGTTATGTTCCTTATTCTGTGGCTTCGAAGCATATGATTTTGCTTTATCCATGACAATGGTTTACCTTAAGTAAAATACACTTTAAAAGTTGTGATAATTATAGTGCACTTTTATAAATATCATATTTTTCCATCTATACAATATGTTTATAAATTAATATTTTATATAAATAATTTATCTTTTCTTGGACTTATTGTGATTCCTGGTTCCTGATATTTTGAGAACTTGACACTACAGCAATCTGGAGACTAACACGAGAAATCAAAGATGCAAAATGTCACCTGTACAAAAATTGTTAAATTTATTTTAAACATTTTTATAGTATCAATAAGTTTTATAATCGAACACTTATTGATTTTTTTTCAATTGCTATTAAATATAAAAAATAATATATTTTAAAACCTTAAGAATTGAAAATATCAAGCATTATTATTTTTAAATTAAAGATTGCTATTACCTGAAATTGAAATAAAAGCCCAAAATATTTATTTGAATCACTCACATAACACTTTTGAGATTTGATTTTATTATGTTGTTCTTATAAATTTAAATACTCTTTTTAAGGCTCCAGAAGCTCCAGAACCATGGGAAGGTGTAAGAGATGGTACAAAGGATTGCAACATCTGTGCCCAATTCGACAAAGAAACTTTTCAAGTTGTGGGTGATGAGGACTGCTTATACTTGAATGTCTATACCCCAAACCTTCCTAAATCAGATGGGCCATTACTACCTGTCATGGTATTTATTCATGGAGGTGGTTTTATATTTGGTAGTGGAACAGAGGATAGTCATCATGGACCTGATCACCTTATAGAAAAGGATGTTGTGATAGTTAGCCTGAACTATAGACTTGGTATCCTTGGATTTTTGTCATTGGATTGTAAAGAAGCACCAGGCAATATGGGATTAAAAGATCAAGTATTAGCATTGAAGTGGGTACAACAGAATATAAAAAATTTTAATGGAGATCCTGATAATGTCACTATTTTTGGTGTCAGCGCTGGTGGTGCATCTGTAGAATATCTTATGGTTTCACCTATGGCTAAAGGACTTTTTCATAAGGCGATTGCACAATCTGGTTCCTCCTTACTTCACTGGGCACTAAATAATAAAATTAAAGAAGTAGCCTCAAAAATACCTCTTATAAAAAATAAAATGATAGGTGATACCAATGATTTGTTAAAATTTTTGAAAGGTATGTCATATAAGGAGTTGATTTCAACTTCCATGACTGTTCTGGCTCTCAGTGAATATCGTGGTGGAATAAACTTTTGTTTTGTCCCAAGTATAGAAAAAGATGGTGATTGGGAACCTTTTGTAAATAAATGTACTTACGATTTATTGCTTCATGGTAATTTTACTAAAGTACCTTATATGGCTGGTTTTTGCAATCGTGAAGGTCTTTTATTAGTATCATTGGCCTCTTCCGCCATAGAAAAACTAGTAAAAGAAAAGAATTTTCTGTCAAATTTGCCATTCAAAATTGATGAAACTGAAAAAGTTGAAGTAGAAACTAAATTAAAAAATATTTATTTGGAAGGAGAAAATAACTATACTGAAGCAGATGCATTTGCGATTGATTTCTTTAGTGATGTCGACTTTATAGGGGGCGTTTATGTCTCTACTTCATTGGTAGCTAAACACAATTCACCTGTATATTTCTACGAATTCAAATATGACGGTGGCTTGAATTATTTGAAGAAAAAATTAAAAATTAACAGAAAAGGTGCTTGCCATGGGGATGAAGGAGGTTACCTAATAAAATCCGACATTCTGTCTGATGTTAATCTTTCTGATACAGACAAGTTAGTTTTGAACAGAATGTGTCAAATGTGGACTAACTTTGCCAAATATGGGTTAGTAGTGATATATTTTTAATATTTTACTCTTAGATTATATACATGTCTAGATTGAGCATTAAACCAACAAACGATGCGCAGAAAACGGCCTCACTTTACGTGACATGTGTGAGTATAGCTTGTGTACTTATTGAAGTCCAACTGTCAAGGTGTGCGTGTTTAGGGATACCCGCTCCAAATCTTTCTTCCATTATTTAATATGATGAAGGTTAAATAAAATAATTATTTTTTAAAATTTAAATATTTAAAATGTAATAATTAAATTATGATAATTACTCCTGAGAATAAAAAAAAGTACTAGTACTGCTTCATATACTATATTACGGTTTTCATTTATTCATATGGATTTCATTTATTTTATATAGGTGTTGGTGAGGGTGATCAAATAAATATTGTTACGAAGATTAGTCAACTACGCAGGATATTTACTATAGTGCACAAATGTACACTAAAACGTGAAATAAAAACTTAATAAAACGTCTCGATAAAAAACACTAAAACGTAAAAAATACTTTATTGGTAGTTTTCATTGAATATAGATGCTTAATCATATATTTTCGTACCATCGACTATATTACAATTTACACCTATCAGTTATGTTGTTATTTCTAGTGTTTTTTATTAAAGTCGGTTTTGTAAAAAACATAACACAATATATATTATTCCATCATTTTATGATTTACGAGGATGTAATGATGTTTATTTAAACGCCGCCAAAGATAAAAATAAGTGGTTTGCTTTGGAGAAGGTTTTTACCCAAAGGGGTAAATAAAGTAATTATAATAGTTAAGAATTAATAAAAAAATATATTGAATAAAAAAAAACAAAAGAAATTAATAGCTAGTTTTTATTTTGTAAAAACTTATTCTAATTAAATAATTAATAAACTGCATACTCCTAATTATATACGTTCAATATCATACAAAATTAAAAAATTAAAAAGTAATTAAAAAAAATAATTTTATAAATGTCATTATTTTATTATTTTTTAAAATGTTACTTATATATACTGTCTATAATCCTATATAAATAAATAAATAAATACATAAATTTAATAATAATATTTATAATTTGTCTCCAATAATTTCGCTAAGTCTCCCTAGTAATAAACTGGCAACACAGGCTTGACAAATTTACCTAAATAGTAACGAATTAAAAATCCAGGTTTTCTTAAAAAATAGTACTTTAATAACATAACTTACCGATGAAAAGTGATCTTGGTGTTATTATACGGTTAATACACATAATTTCGACACAATTTGATAGCACAAACCGGCATAATTAATTTTTTTTTCGCGAGCTTGTTATCCACTAGTGGCTCAAATGACACTGACGTACGTGAGAAGCGAGTCTACCAATTTTAGTAGACTTTTTTTGAGCCGTTCGGGACGGTTCAATGTGGTATCTAGACATGTATATAATCAAAGATTTTACTTTAACTTTATCTAACTGTTTGTAATTTTAATGTCTTTTTATTACAGAGATCCTACACCTAAAACTGATAATGTCATAACCACTACATGGGAACCTATCGCGGAAACTGGTATGGCATATTTAGAAATAGATGACAAACTTACTATGAAATATGAAATAAATTCAGAAAGAATGAAGTTTTTTAAAGAATTGTATGAAAAATACTACAAAACAACATTTGATGCTTGAGAAAATGTGTATAAATAAAAATAGTGATAGAAATGTCATTTTATTTGTTAAACGCAAAAATTAATTTTACAAAACAGATTTTTAAAAATTGTTATTAAACTATTTAAACTGTGTAATATATTTTATTTGTGATATTTTTGATAAATTTCCCTAAATATTGCCATCTTCTTTGGTTCATAGTTGTATTTGATGGTGAAGTCTTGACCAATACTGAGATAGGCGGGGGACTCGTTTTTATATTCCGGCCAATCAATAGACAGCTTTTCATTGTTAGGTAAAGGTTTGCTAGAATAAAATAAAACAAACAATAAAAATAAACCTATTGAGAAATAATGAGAAAAAAATACTTATTTACATACTAATAATAATTTATGATAATATATAATTAATCTCTCTCAAAAAATTAGAAACAAATGAACTTTCTTTTAATTTCACAGACAATGACTATCGGTTTCTCTACTATCAGTTAAAAATGTATAACAATTGCTTACCAGGTTTTTGCGAAATTTGTCCACATTAGAGTAAGATTAGCTATCATTTCTGCATCTTTAGCGTCACAGAACTTCGAGTATTCAGTTTTCTTAAATATGTATCCAATATCATCTCCATGAGCTGCACCTTTTCTCATTAATCCAAACATTATTTTGCTTGCATTCATTTTGCCATCATAATTAAATTCATAAAAATATACAGGCACACCTTTACTTGCTATTAGTTGCCCACTTATCCAGACTCCTGATACAAAATCGAGATCGCCGAAAAATTGTACAGCAGTTTTGTCATTATCATCATCATGGGTATTTTCTTCTGTGTAAGCGTTCAGAATATTTATATTGCAGTGACTCTTATCTTCTTCATCGAGCATATAAGACCAATGCTTAGTAAAATCCTTCTTTTCAATCAAGTCTAGAAGGATTTTTGGCTTCAGGATATTCATTAAGTAGCCTTCCTTGTCACAGAATCCTTTTATTACTGGGACTCTATTAAATCTCCCTTCTTTTAATAATTTGTAAGGTCTTTCAGTTAGAAATGCTTCACCATTACCAAAGTCGGTCTCAATAATTGGTACAAATCCAAAATATAGTCTGTTCGAAGCATAATTTTCAATAACCTTGAAACTCGATTGTAACAAGACGTTTAAAGGGCTGGCAAGGAGATATTCGTAAATATCACGATTATTATCCATAGGACCCGTGTATCCCATTTGCTCGAGAAGTTTAACTAATATTTTATGGGGTTCATAATTTATAGCCCAATGATTAAGACTAGAACCAGACTGAAGTATAGCCTTATGAAATAGTCCTTTTGATTGCGGTGATAAAAGTAAATAGTCAACTGAAGCCGACCCGGCACTTAATCCAAAAACTGTTATGTTATTGCGATCTCCACCAAACTTTCCTATGTTATCTTGCACCCATTTAAGTGCAAAAACCTGGTCTTTTAGGCCCATATTTCCACTTACTTTTGGTATGTCCAGTGATAAAAACCCTATCACTCCCAGCCTATAGTTGATAGTAACAACAACAACGTTGTTTCTTATTAAGTAATCTGGTCCCAATTCCTGCTTTATTATACCACTGTCTAAAATAAAACCTCCACCATGAATATAAACCATTACGGGTAATAAATTAGAATTTTGGTCTGGCAATTGCGGAGTGTAGACGTTTAGATAAAGGCAATCCTCGGAACCTATAGGTGTTCCTTTTGTAATATCCATTTGACAGCAAACATTGCTCTCGCTTACTGTTGTAGCATCCCTTTCACCAACCCATGGCTGTGGAGGCTGCGGACTCTGTAAAGAATATTAATCACTTTTTATTAAATTAACAAATATTAAGTTATAGTGTTCTTATTTTCTTAATAATTATGTTAACATAACAATTGAAAACATGAATGGATGTAGGTGATATGACGCAGTCTTAGATTGATAAATAATCTAAGGTCGAATTTTCGCTGATTTATTCATAGCTAAATGTCGTTGTTATAAATTGTATGTATAAATATTATCTAGACATTGTTATTATAAACGTAGCGCATTTGTATTTTTTTAATGAAAATGTAGGTATTCCTATATGTACCTATTTATAAATAAAAATATTGTCAGTTTTTATTTAGTTTTACTCACTTTAAACCTTAATTTTCCAATAGGTGGTTTCGCGTAAGGGATGCCCAAGAATTCGTAATACGGTGTTCCACCATCACTGACTGCTTTTCCACCCTTTAAGTTTCCCTGACGTAAGGTTACGGTAGCCATTTTTAATTGAATATTAAACTCGACTTTCCTGGAAACATGTGATATCTATATAAACTCGTTGAATAGATAAAAGTTAGATACGATAATAACTTCTTTGTCTCTATACATAGATATACCTATTTATTTTGTGGCTTTTCCTTTTTAACAAAATCATTATTAGGTATTATATAATATAAAATGTGACATACAATCACAGTGTCTATTTGATGTAGCTGTATCCTTAGTCATCATTATTGATACAGATGCTCATTAATTATAGTTTTTAAAAGTTTTGTTTGTTTTCTGTTTGTGAACACATTACGCTAAAAGTAGGTACTTGACAGATATTGATGTTGTAAAGTAGATAATAACTGATTAGTGATTACCCGAGTCAACCTATAGAATACTTATTAGGTAGGTACCTATTGCGAAAAAATGTGTCACACTCTATAAAAATTTAAACAATGAACCAATAATGAAACATGGGCCGACCCGGGACTCGAACCCAGGATAACAAGATGTGCATGCTGGCCAGGCTATTTTTAGGGGTGCTCGTTATTCTAGATAGCTGAAAAAATAACCTGCTATTTATAAATAGCATGCTATTTATAATAACCAAATCGCCTTTTATTTATAAGCAGAGGCAAGCGCTACAGCTATTTTTTAATTTATTTTTATTACATACTAGCGACTCACCCTCGCTTCGCTCGGGTTCGGCTCGAACGTCTTACTTATTTATACATAACAATATGCTTGTACTGTCAACAGTAAAAAAGTTTCAATTTGACAGCAAAATCCACATTAACAAAATGATCCGCCATTTAATGAATTCATTTGTTACAAAAAATGTGATAAATATAGAACCGCTCGACCGATTTTGTGCAAACTTCACATAAACCAAAACCATCTACAAAGTAGTCCGAACAAAGTCTAAACATTTGGTTTGGATAGGTGAGCCCGTTCTTAAGTTATAAAAAAAAATTAAAAATACTTTTATTGACTCAAAATTTTTACATAAAAACTAGTCGCAAGGGCCCCTGTACTAGGTGTGAACCTGTATTACTGGGTGCCCCGCTCATCCACCTAGACTATAGAGTCAACAATCTAAATAAATAAAACAGTTTTGAGAATATAACTATACATTAAAAACTAAACTAACTTTTAAAACATTTCTTTTAAATAACTATATTAAGTGTACGCGTGTGTGTGTGTGTGTGTGTGTGTGTGTGTGTGTGTGTGTGTGTGTGTGTGTGTGTGTGTGTGTGTGTGTGTGTGTGTGTGTGTGTGTGTGTGTGTGTGTGTGTGTGTGTGTGTGTGTGTGTGTGTGTGTGTGTGTGTGTGTGTGTGTGTGTGTGTGTGTGTGTGTGTGTGTGTGTGTGTGTGTGTGTGTGTGTGTGTGTGTGTGTGTGTGTGTGTGTGTGTGTGTGTGTGTGTGTGTGTGTGTGTGTGTGTGTGTGTGTGTGTGTGTGTGTGTGTGTGTGTGTGTGTGTGTGTGTGTGTGTGTGTGTGTGTGTGTGTGTGTGTGTGTGTGTGTGTCGTCTTTCTTCTGAACTCATACAGTGTTTTGATTGATCAGCAATGTTTCAGTCTCATCATAGTTTAAAGTCAGGAGAGTTTCGGTTAATATACGTTTTAGTTTAAGCTTAGGAAGTCTGTAAAAGTCAAGTCTGCTGTTTAGCTTATTATAAAGAAAAGTTGATTGACAGTTGTATTGCATTTTCTTGAATTTAGTTTTGCTGGAATAGGTAGGGCAAACGGTCTTACTCCTACGTTTTTGGGTTGTACAGGGGATAAAAGGTAATTGATGGTGAACTCTGAGAATGCAATTTAATATATAGATTTGTCGTGAGGTTAGCAATTTGTAGTTATTATGTAAGTCGAATGTTGGAAAAATGTACGGTTTGAAGAACATTACTTTTAACAAGGACCTTTGTGCCCTTTCTAAAGTTATTAGGTGTGATTTGGCTGCACCACCCCATACAGTAATGCAGTAGCTCAGGATGGACTGCGCTAAGGCTTTGTAGGTGGTGATAAGAGTTGTTTCTTTCGCAACATGTCTAAGTTTTTTGAACACCCAGGTAAGTTTCCTTATTTTGTCAACTATGCTCTCTATATGATGTCGCCAGGTAAGGTGTTGGTCAATAATAATTCCAAGATATTTAATTTTATTAGTTTTAGAAATGTTGTCACAAGAGCAAGAATTTGAGTCTGGATAGTTGCATGTATGTACTTTTAAACTGAAAAGAGAATCAGGTTGTGTAGTCTTGCGGATTGAATATGTTACATATTTAGTTTTATCTGTATTTAGTGTCAATAAATTCACTCTTAACCAGCAAGAAACCTGACGCATTCCAGATTCAGCTATAACTTTTAGTTCTTCCCAAGACTTGGCGTTAAAGATAAGGGCGGTATCATCGGCGTAAGTATATATTTTACAATTTTTAATACTTAAGTTACAGAGATCGTTTACATAAATTAGAAATAAGGTAGGTCCGAGGACGCTGCCTTGTGGGACGCCATACGAGGTGTTTGAAGGTTGGCTAATGTGTTCACCAAGTTTAAGTAGTTGTTGACGATCAGTAAGGTAATCTGCAAACAATTTATGGGGCATACCTCTTATGCCATAATTGTATAGCTTGTCGAGAAGGATGGGAATTGATACTGTATCGAATGCTTTTGCTAAATCGAGGAACACTCCAACACATTTCTTACCGGTATCTAAATTGTTGATTATTTCATCAGTCAAGGCCAGAACTGCGTCTTCAGTGGAGATGCCATTTCTAAAACCGAATTGTTGTTGTGATAGCAAATTATTATGAGTAAGATATTGTTTTAAGCGGTTGTTTATAAGCTTTTCAAAAACTTTACAAAGGACAGTTAGTACAGAAATCGGCCTGTAGTTCTCGATATCGTCTCCATTTCCACCCTTGTAAATAGGTGTTACAATAGCTCGCTTAAAGGATTTTGGGAAACAACCATTTGTAAAGCAGGGATTGTAGATATGACACAAAATTGGTACAAGGGCATGCCTGGCCATTTTGATAAACGAAGTGGGAATGTTATCGCAACCAGGAGCAGAGTCATTCGATAGACTATTGATAATCATAGCCACCTCAGTAGGGTCAGTATGTAGTAGAACAAAGGAATTTACAGGTGGAAATATTTTATGTGAACTACCATCAGCTGTAAAGGGGGTATTTTTAAGTTTTTCAGCCAATTTTTTGCCTAAATTAGAAAAGTAGTCGTTAACAAGATTAGCAGACTGTACTGGTGATGTCGAGAGATTGATGAGCTTACGTGCATTTTCAGTTTTATCCTTACTTATGTAACATATAGATTTAATTGTTTTCCATAGGGTTTTTGAGTTTTGTGCGCGATCTAGTTTATTTTTTTTCATAATTGATTTTTAGTTTCCGAACAAGTTTATGACAGAAGTTTCTATACCGGGTATAAGTAATTTTTAAAATATGATTTTCAGGGTTCTTTTTAAGTTTTAAGTGGAGTTTATCACGATTACGGAGACAGCGTAATACTCCAGGTGTGATCCATGGCTGAATAATACGTTTTCTATGTGGTATCGTAGTTGTATTTTTGTTATTATTAATGGCGACTGAGATTCTACTGATCAGAGTTTCCGTGGCTATTGACGGGTCTTCGATTTTCAGTATATCTGAAAGGTTATCTTTTAAAAGATTCAAAGCTGAAACGTAATCTATTGTGACTTTGGTTTTTAAGGGTAGTCGGTTTGTACGCTTGTATTCTAGATTCAAAAGGACTGTAGAATGATCAGTGGGAGCGTTGCTAAGTACAATGGATTTTGCAGCGTTGGTTGTTTTAAGCATTACATGGTCATAGCACATTTTTTCGCGAGTGGGAAGCCTATGCGCTGGTAGAAGTCCATAATATGCAAGTGAGGTCAAGTAATTATGGCAACTTGTGTCTATACTATCAGGTTTTATGTCTATATTAATGTCGCCCGTCAAAATAATATTCTGAAAGTTATTAAATTGCTGGAGTAGTGTTTGAATTGACGAGATAAAATCATCCGTGCTTCTTATAGAAGGTGTACGGTAAATACCAATTAGAACTGTGTCAGGCAGCGTTAGCACGAGACAAGACGCATTTTTAATATAAGGCTCGAAAACGTTACAGTTAAGGTTCTTTTGCACGTATAAAATTACGTTAAGTTATAAAATTACAACGAAAAATGTCTTTGATTTTTATACATATAGATAATACGACCACAACAAAGAGAATGTAATCACTATGGACCCATAGACATCTGCCGCGCTTGACACTTCGTACTAGCCGTATAATATTTTTGTCATGAGTCATGTCACAAGTGCGCTAAATTATGCTCTAAGGCAATTATATTTAAAACTATATTGAAATGAAATAAATAAATACCTTATTTTTCCTTAATATATTTGTGCGCCAAATTATGCTCTAAGACAATTGAATTTAAAACTCTATTAGCTATATTTTTGTTTGAATATCTCTTAGCTGTATAATATTTTAGTCACGAGTCACTTGCCCCAAATTATGCTTTAAGACAACTGCATATGAACTATATTGAAATAGTAATGAAATGAAGTACTCTTTATCAATATATAGCCGTTTCGCCCACCGCTACAGTTATAACAGGTTAATAACAGATAGCAGTTTCGCCCACTTCTAAATTTATCAGTCAGGAGTATATGTTTATGTATGTTGTATAATTTTTAAGCTATTGCATAGCTTCTATCGCGACCGAATCAAGAAATTCCGTAACGAAAAAAACCTAACACTAAAGAGTTGTTAAGTTTTGGCGCGTTAGGGAAAAATGATGAGAGTAAATTTTTATGATGCGCGCGCACACCGACACGCAAAACTGTGTACCTACAAACACTTTTTGTATATCGTTCCAATTTTAGTATATGTACTGCCCATAGAGTATATTGATACATATATGTACTGCCGAAGCGAGTACACTTGGAAGTTCGACAACATTGTATATATACTCAATGAGTTAGAATATTTCGATAGCGCTTAACTTCGGTGATCGGACGAGAACCGCTGTGTTCAACTATTGATTGAAAATATTGATTGAAAGATAATTTACTGTGATTATAAGTACCACTGTCTCACAGGAGACCGGCGTGAAGTGGCAGCTTTGCTGTCGCGTTTCGTCCGGTGAGTAAGTGTCTCGGAGGCCCATTTCCCATCCCTCCCCATGATAGTGCGAAATTTGATTTATCTACTCCAGGAGGGTACCACCAGCGCACATCGCAGTGGAGAATCCCTCTCTGGACATCCATGCTCAGGTCGTACAAAACCTAAGCGTGGATGCCCAGGCTGCCCTCCGAATTCTGGGGAGGGCAATTTAGCGCTCTCGTGTTCTGTTCAGGGCAAACGGAGCAGGCAGCATAAGGCTACCCCTTTCACGCTCGCCGTGGATTTCTGCAACATAAGGGGGCTGAATTCCAACCTGAACGCCGTCCACTTCCACCTTGAGACGACGAAGCCGGTCTTGCTATTCCTTACTGAGACGCGATATCTTCTCCGGCTGACACCTCTTTCCTCTCTTACCCAGGGTATATACTGGAGCATTCCTTTGTACCACGGGCTGGGGTGTGCGTGTACGTCAGAGAGGATATCTGCTCCCGCCGCCTCGAGAGCCTTGAAGGGCGGGACCTATCCATCCTCTGGCTACGTGTAGACTGCGATGATCATCCGCGAATCTACACGTGCCTGTATAGGTCTCATAGCGGTAATGCCGAAACTGACCGATTTGTTGAGCACATGCAAATGGCTACAGATTCCGTGCTGCAACAGATCCCATCCGCAGAGATCGTGATTCTCGGCGACTTTAACGCCCATCACGCCGAATGGCTTAGATCACGCACCACCGATCATGCGGGGAGATCTGTTTACGATTTCGCATTAGCATATGATCTGACACAACTTGTTACCTCGCCAACGCGAATGCCTGATGTGGAAGATCATACAGCTTCCATGTTGGACCTTCTGTTGACCTCTCACCCGGACGGCTACCTGGTCTCCGTCGATCCTCCTCTTGGTTCGTCGGACCACTGCCTTGTCCGGAGTACAGTGCAGGTCACGCGCTCAACACGGCCTCGATTTGCGGGTTGCCGCCGAGTATGGCACTATAGGTCAGCGGATTGGGACGGAATGCGGTCAAATCAAATCAAATCAAATCAAAATATTCTTTATTCAAATAGACTTTTACAAGCTCTTTTGAATCGTCATTTTTACATTATCAAAATTAAAAGTCAGTCTGTAAGTCTGTGAGTAAACTACCACCGGCTCGGAAAGCTGTTCTGCTGAGAAGAACCGGCGAGAAACTCAACAGTTGCTCTTTTCAAAAAAATATTTGGTAACAATATTGTATTACAATTTATCTATTTATCCTACGTGAGACACAACAAGTCACTAATCCCACACATTTACATCTACCAGGTATTCCACTATAGTGTAATAAGCTTTATTCAATAACGTATTTTTAATTTTTGATTTAAATTGCCTCAAAGGCAAGTTCAATATGGCCTGTGGAATTTTATTATACATGCGTACACCTTGCCCCATAAACGATCTGTTTACCTTTTGTAGGCGAAAACTGGGTGTTACAAGTTTATCCTTATTTCTAGTATTTATACTGTGTTTGTCGCTGTGCTTTGAATAGCAATTAATATTTTGCCGAACAAACATAATGTTACAATATATATATTGCGAAGCAACCGTAAGAATTCCTATTTCTTTAAAAAGTCCGCGGAGAGTATCACGAGCGCTTATGTTATAAATAGCCCGTCGTTCTTTGCATCCTACCCATGGAGGGAGATATGCTTCTCGCCGGATGATCCAGACGTCGTTGCTGACTCTGTCACCGATGTGGTACTTCAGGGTATGGAACTATTTATTCCGTTCTCTGTGGTGCCCTTCGGAGGCAAATCCCAGCCTTGGTTTGGTCGCTCCTGCAAGACGGCATCTCGCCGAAAGCTGGAATGCTACCAAGCCTGGGCTGTCGCGTCGTCGTCTAGTGATGCAAACACCAGCGCTTTGAAAAAGGAGTATAACTTTGCCTCCAGGTCCCTCAAAAGTGCTGTTGCTAATGCGAAGTCGAAGCACATTGGTAGAATTGGCGAGAGATTGGGACGTCTCCCTTCGGGAATCCATCCAATTACAGGCCTATAGCCATTACCTCCTTGTTCTCCAAGATAACGGAGTCCATTATTAACTGCCAGCTCCTGCGGTACCTAGAGGAGCACCGGCAGTTCAGCGACCGTCAGTATGGCTTTCGTCGAGGTCGTTCAGCCGGTGGTCTTCTAGTTTACCTGACACATAGATGGGCAGAAGCAGTTCAGACCAAGGGGGAGGCGCTTGCAGCCAGTCTGGACATAGCGAAGGCCTTTGATCGGGTATGGCACAAAGCGCTTCTTTCGAAGCTACCTTCCTATGGGCTCCCCGAGAAATTATGCATCTGGATCACCAGCTTTTTGGCAGATCGGAGCATCAAGATCGTTGTTGACGGTGCTTGCTCTGATTCTAAATACGTCAATGCTGGTGTTCCACAAGGCTGTGTACTGTCTGTCTGTCTCCTACTCTGTTCCTTCTGCATATCAATGACATGTTGGAAATCAGCAACATTCATTGCTATGCAGACGACAGCACTGTGGACGCCCTGTACACTGGCCGCGCTAATATTTCTCGGGATTACGTCGACGAGTGTCGGAACAAACTTGTGTCTGAAATCGAATCATCATTAACCAAAGTCTCGGATTGGGGTCGACTAAACTTAGTCCAATTCAACCCCAAAAAGACACAACTTTGCGTGTTTGACCGGTAAAAAGTCGCCATTTGTCGTCACTCCTCTATTTGAGGACACTCCCCTGTTTGCCACAGCCAGTATCGGAATACTTGGCGTCGACATTTGGAGCAACGTCCAGTTCCGTGGTCAATTGGAAGACAAGGCCAAATTGGCCTCAAAGAAGCTTGGTGTGCTCAGTAAGGCGAGACAGTACTTCACGTCGGATCAGCGTCTTAATCTTTATAAGGCGTAAATTCGGCCCCACATGGAGTACTGTTCTCATCTCTGGGCGGGAGCTCCTCAGAACCAGCTACTTCCATTTGACCGCATTCAACGTAGGGCGGCTCGAGTTGTCGACGATCAAGCTCTCTCCGATCGGCTTGATCCTTTAGCTCTGCGTAGAGTTGTTGGATCACTCTGCATCTTCTACCGCATTTACCACGGGGAGTGTTCCGAGGAATTGTTTAGACTGATCCCGGCCGCAGAATTTCACCATCGGACATCGCGTCAAAACCGCAAATTCCATCCACACCACCTCGATGTCCAGCGTTCCACAACAGTGCGATTTTTAAGACATTTTCTGCCACGCACAACCACTCTGTGGAACCAGCTGTCGCCGGTGGTCTTTTCAAACCGTTACGACCTGGCAACCTTCAAGAAGAGAGCGTATTCCTTCCTGAAAGGCCGGCAACGCATTTGCAAGCCCTGCGGTGTTGCAGATGTCCATGGGCGGGGGTGATCACTTTCCATCAGGTGAGCCTCCTGCCCGTTTGCCCCCTTTGTCCTATAAAAAAAATAAAAAAAAGTGATAAAAATTGTTTCTACATATTACTTTGAGTACCTTTGTAGAATTTGAGGTTAGTTGACGGTATGTATTATTTATTTACATCACAAAATAAAAAAAAAATTACATTATTATTTAATATGTAACAAATGTACAAATAAATTAATAAATTAATAATAGATACAAATAATAATTATTTTAATTATGTAAAAATATTTTTTTATGATATTTAAATAAACTTTATTTAACTAAATTGAAAAAAATGAAAGAACTTTTTATATCTTTTATCTCGTCACGCAAGGGTCGTAGCTCAATGTTAAGGAGATGCGACATCGTTGTTTTTAAGTCCTTGAGTAGTCTACCAAGACGAGAGTCCAAAACTTCACGAACAATTTTACGAATATCTTTAGCAGTTTAATAGGGTTTACAAGATTCAGTTGGCGGAGAAGAGATAGCAATAGATAGAAAGATAGATAGAATCTCCAGAAACACCTCGAGGCTTTTTGGATTTGCATAACGGGCACTTCCAAAGCTGTTCGGAATCGGTAAAGAAATCATTCCGTTCACTTGCATACAGACACTTTATATGGTATGCTCTTTTACATAGACTGCATCGTCTAAAAGTTTCACTTGTCGACCCGCTATCGCAGCAACCCGTATATATATATTTCAAGCCATTTTTATAATAGTAATTAAACACACAAAATAAAAATGTTAATAAAAAAATGTCTTGGGATTTGAACTCGGATGATGATGACATGATCGATGTCAATTCACGTTAGGCTACGGCATCTATACAAACAAGCGAAAATTTGAATCATGTGTTCAGTCTTGACTTAAGGATCGAGAGTTACAGATAAGGATAAGTATTAAGTATAATCGTCTTTTGTGCTCACTTTCACTATTCACTGTTTTTAAATCACTCAACGGGTAGTTATAATTTTTGATGTTGTAATTCACACACTATTACAAGTTTATTAGCACTGTTTTTACATTTTTATGTTTCTTTTTTACTGAATAACAATAATATAGAGACTTACAATTGAATATGAACATATACCTACTATTAAATATGATATTTCTTTAACGGAGCAAAATATAGCAAACGTCGTTTTTCGATGACGGTAGGTACTTATAATACAGATATGAAGCATAATTTTTTTTGAAACGTCCGCGTCGGCCGTTGTAATTGCGCTGATGACTAGGTCAGTACAAAAGAAATATGTTTTTTTAGTTTAAGTACTTTGTAGTGAGAGTATACTAATGATATCGGCATTGTCGGCATAACGCGTCGGTTAGCGGTGACGGTCAGTTCGGCGCCAGAGAGTCGCCGCGTAAAATACTCAGGTGCATCCGTACCTGCATACGGATTTGATACAGCCTGCTTTAATGATTTATATTTTATTTTAATAACAAAAATCTGAAAAAATGCTAATTTTTTTAGTGATAATTTAAATACAATAATAAATATGTATGTTTGAATAGATGTGGGAATGTAGGTATAAAAAATTCAGTCATGACAATCGTGGTTAAATATATTTATTATTTACCACCAATTTTGTAACATAAAAATATTTAGTTTACAACATCTTTAAATTTGCCTAATCTAAGTTATTCAAAAATGACTTAATTAAACGCCAGCTAAATCACAAGAAGAATTTTATAAAAATAATAAAAAACAAAGTACAACATGTATAGGAGACGAAATAAGGTGCATTGGGGTAAGTTCAGATGAGGGGGAAGGTCGGTTAATTCAAATTTCTACCAAGTTAAGAGAGCCTTTTTAATGCTGGCAACATTGCATGCGACGCCATTTCTTTCGGACCCCGCCCTTAGTCGGCGTCAAGCGTTCGATGAGTGTGGTCATGTTTAATGCGTTTTTATTGGAGAGGTTACAATATTGGAACTTTTTCGACAATCCGGACTTCACCTTGGAAATACATTTCTTGTTTTTTGGTGAGTAATTACATTTTTTTTCTTATTGTCAATATAAATGAGTGTTATTGAATAGTTATTTAATAATTTAAATATAAACAATTAGATAAAGATAGCTGTAGGCTGAGATCCGATCTTTTCCCACAAAAAAATTATACAGCTAACTTCGGACTGTTTCCATCCGATCTTTACAGTTAGAAAAAATACCAGTGATAGTCAAACTTTTATTTATTTTAAATAATAACATAAAATTGATATTTTTTGTAATATTATATATTGAAAAACAAAATTATAATAATACGTATATGACATAAAAAGCACTAAGACTGTAATTTATTTTAATCCTTACAGATCAAACATGCCCCGAAAGTATGCCCGAAAAACAATGCGAGCGACGACTTACACCAAAGAAGACTTACGTATTGCAGTACAAAAAGTAAGAAATGGTGAACTTACCAATTACGCAGCATCTATTATATATGGCATTCCAAAATCTACTCTTAATGACAGAGTTTTAAATAAAACAGGTTTGGCTAGTCAAAGTTTAGGAAGACCACTCGCATTACCCCCTCACGAGGAAATCAGGCTAGCCCAGTGTCTTCGTATATTAGAAAAATGGGGTTGGGGTTTGACTAGACAAGAAGTGCTAGATATTACTTCGGAATTCATTAGAAAAAATAATATTAAAACACCTTTCAAAAACGATAGGCCTGGACCAGATTGGTTTATTGGTTTTAGGAAGCGTAATATTTTTTTAGCGCATAATTTATCTATAAAAAAGCCTCAACCCGTGGAGTATTTGAGGAAACGTATGACAGACCCTTTTGTTATCCATGAATACTTCACCTTATTAAAAAAAACACTCGATGATTTGAATTTACACGATCCAAACCGAATATTTAATTTAGATGAAACGTCCATAGCACTCGATCCAATAAAAACAAAAGTCGTTGGTGGTGTTGGTCTGCCATGCACCAGGACTACAGCTGGTACAGGCAAGGAAAATATAACAATTTTAACAACTGTTAATGCAGCAGGTGGAAAATTAAATCCTTTGATTATATATAAAGGTAAACACGTATACCAACAATGGCTTGCGGAGGAAAAAGAAGTCTATGATTTTCAAATTGCCTATGCAGCAAGTAAACGTGGTTGGATAGACACAGAAATCTTTTTTAACTATATGCAAAAAGTTGTTATTCCTGGCTTAGGAGATAAAAGACCCATACTGATTATATACGACGGCCATAGCACTCATGTTAATCCAGCAGTTGTATCCTTAGCAATAGAAAATCAGGTAACAATTTTAAAATTACCTGCACATACTTCCCACCTCCTCCAACCCTTAGACTTAGCAGTCTTCAAATCTTTCAAAAGTATTTGGGATCGACGACTAACCGAGTGGCAACGTAAAAATATCGGCAGTAAACTGCGTAAACAAATCTTTGCTGAAATGTTCGCCGAGACATGGCATCAGACTGACCCAAAAGTCATTCAAAATGGCTTCAAAAAAGGAGGTATTTACCCTTTTAATGAAAATGTTATCCCTGTAGAAAAATATGACCCTATGGCGTACAGAAGATGGTTAAAAAGTAAAGTACATAATAATGAATTAAGGACTTTAAAACAGTTATGCTTAGAAAAAATAAATGAACTAGTTAACATAAATTCTTCATCAAAAAATATTACTAATGAATGTGGTGATGTAAATAAAAGCTCAACGTGCAACACCACGTTTGAAGAACTGCTTTTGTTGAAAGTAACGCAGTCTCGTAATACCGTTAATAATAATAGAATAAAATTAACAAGAGTTGCTAAAGGAGCAGAAGTAATAACGAGTAAAATATTAGAAATGAATAAAGAAATAGAACAGCTAAAGAGTATATCACAAACAGATAAACAATCAACAGTTAAGTCACAAATAAAAAATAAAGGTATCGGGAAAAAAACTATAAAAAAATGTATTTCTGCAAAAGAGAACCAGGTTGAAAACATACCCAGCAAAATAAAATTAAAAATTAAAGGGGATAAAAGACGAATTGTAGAAATACGTAAAAAAAAATCCAAAAGACGTCCAAGCATAGTCACGAGCACGACATCAGAAAGTGACGATATGAGCAAACATAGCGATTCAGACGTAATAGATGTACAAAGTGACATTTTATCAGATGTAGATGAAAAGCATGAGACTAGAACTTTAATGGAAAATACTTATCAAAACGAGGCCCTCAAAGAAATATTGGATATAGAACAAAATAAAGACTTGAAAGATGATAATACACTTAAATTACAGAGCTGTTCGAATGAGCTTGTTGTAAATGCATCAAGATTAAAAAATAAAGTTACTATTTTATCTTCCATTAAGTTCGCTCCCGAGAACCAAAATTTTATTGGATTAAGTATGTACAAATCTTTACATCTGGATAAAATCGACAAAACATTTGATGTATCAAGAAGTAGAAAGCGCAAATGCAGATTAGATGAAAATCCAGAAAAAGAAAATGTATTGGAAGAGCAGACAAATTTGAGTAAGTACAAAGAAGAACAAGCTTGTGAGCAGAGGGAAAGCTATTCTATTGGCGACACAGTTTTAGCGCGATACTATACAAAGTGTTGGAAGTATTATGTTGGAATAGTTGAAAACATTACTTTAAACAACATTAGCTTTACTATAAGTTATTATAAAACAATTGGTAAAAAAGAAAACGTTAAATTTATTAGACCTAAACGTAAAGACTATGATACCGTACCAGAAAATTCAGTTGTTAAAAAAATTGAATTACTACAAATTAATGAAAATCCTGAAGAATATGTTCTTATGAATGACGAAGACGCAATTTATTTTTAACAATTGTTTCAATTTATTTAATTTGATTTTCGAAAAAATATTTTTTTTTTGTTTGGAAGCAAATTATAAAAGTGTAATTATACTTTTGTATAAGATTACTTAGTTTGAATACTCCAAAGATTTTTTATTTTTATTAATTAAACCATTTTTTACGTTTATAGAATTTTAAAAGTGTTAAGTCGGGTTCTCTGATTTATTCAATTATGAAGATTATTATAGAATTATGAAGATTGTTATACTTTTTAAGTTTTTTTGTTTATTATTATCTTTTTGTTGTTAGCTTAAATTCGTGATAAAATATGTTCCTACACGTAAAATGTATATCACATTTTGAAACAAAGACTGAAGTGCTCTTAATAAGTTTAGAATAGCTAAAAATGTTCATTTTTATTTCCTATTACCAAATAAATGTTGATTTAACTATGATGATTTGTTTAATTTTTATTTTATAAGAAACTTATAGGTGCATTAAAAATTACAAATTTTAACAATCGTGAATATGTTACCGAAATTAATTTTTGGGCTTTTAACTCAATTAATATTTTAAAGAATTTTGTAACCTAAGTATATTATATATAAAAATAATAAAAGGAAATATTTTTTTAATCTAAAACGCAAAGGTTGAGAATCTCAAAAGCTTTATATTTATTTGAATGGGGTAAGATCGGACGATTATATATAAAAAAAAAGTAAAACTGCCACAAATTTTTTAATTACATCCTTGCCCAAATATTATTGCGTATTATAAAAACCCAATTAAGATCGGACATATTACTTTCATGAATCTTAAAATGCGAGGATTATTGTTCATTTTACAAGATAGTCCGTGCTTGCCCCATCTAGGTCCGTTCTTTACCTGACATTTCCAATTTTACACCAATCATCATTTTAATCAAGTATAAAACTATAATTATTATATTTAAAGATATAAAAAAATGCACATATAAAAATATGTCTATTTTTAAACAACTTGTAAAGTATATTATTGTAATATCTGAATTTCTCATCCGCCACTAAAAAGTTTCCCGATACCATTCTAACTTATCGAAAAATAGTCCGACCTTACTCCAACGCACCTTATTTGTTCCTTTTATAGTGATAATGTAGTAATTACACCAAAACACGCTGTATACAAAAATGTCCTAAGAAGCTAAATCACGATGCTGCGCGTGAGTCGTGATTTGATTCCCACAGAGCGAGCCGAATGCTCTTTCTTATTCTTTTTAATCGTATTATTGTTTGACGCGAAGATGTATAGTTATAAGTTAGACGTGTTAGAAATATATAAAAAATATATTTGAGATTTAATTGCTTTTGAGAGTTTTGTATTGTTTAATGGAGAATATGCACCCGATATATCTTTCGTCTATTTTTTAGGTTTGGCCAATATTTATAATAAAATATTTTTTTTTACTGAGTTATTAAAGCCTTTTTGAAAAAGATAATTAATATACATAAGTATAATATATATATGTAATTCTCAATATAACACATTGTTTTATCTTCAACTTATTCTGTAGTAGTAGTAGTATACCTATGCCGAATTTGATTATGTCTTTTGGTAGATAATGAAAAAAAATCGCAAGGCCCCGATAAATGTTATCTAGATACGCGCCTAAACTAAACGAGGCGAGTTGCTAGCCTAATAAACTCCATCATTATAATGATTTAACTCTTATAAGAATTCAATAAAAGTAGTTATTTATTAGATGAAAATCCTTAATATATAATTTATTAGAATAATTATTTATCTTGCCTTCTAAGATAATTGTTCGATCTTTGCGCTCAGGTGGCGGTAGAATGCGGGCGTATTGGTATTGTATGTGCAGGTGCTCTCCGTGGGAACGCGGTTGCGGTATTTGACTTTAGATCTGTGACTGTTCGTGAGATATACAAATTAG
The DNA here is from genome assembly GCA_905231865.2 of Boloria selene. Classification (NCBI taxonomy): domain Eukaryota; kingdom Metazoa; phylum Arthropoda; class Insecta; order Lepidoptera; family Nymphalidae; genus Boloria; species Boloria selene. Next base: position 4,972,725 of record HG993145.1, read on the forward strand.
ACTAGACATTTCTACCATTTCGTAAGAAATGTTTAAAAATTAATAAATATTATATTCCGATACTTCCAATAAGAATATAAAACAATTATAATATAGGTATAAGCATGATATACTTAGTCATATTAATCATTATTTTATTATTTTATGAGCAAGACAAGAGAAAAACTCACGTGCTATTTAAAGTAAAGCAAGTTATTATAAAGTCGAAGTACACAAAGATCTAGAAAATTTCGATTTTTTTTGTCATCTAGTCTGAAATTTGTTACTATTTTTACAGACTTTCCCAGCTGACCGTCATTACTCAATGACTACTTTAAGTATGTAAAGGACTTAATTATTGGTAAAATTAATACCTGGTACTTGTATGAAGAAATCAGAAAAGAGCTATAATGATAAATATTGATAATATAATTTATACTAGCGGAACCCGCAGCTTCGCTCGCGCTAAATCGCTAGTATATTATAGATATAAAATATTTTAGAAAGATACAATTAACACTTACTAAAATTAAATTTTAAAAATATTAATAACGCCATCTATGAGAAATCATTACGCATCATTCGATAATTGAAAGTACGGAAATATGATTTAAGAGTTTAGAACACAATATTCTATTATTCTTTTTTAATAGTAGGTACCTATTTTAGGAATTAAATGTTCTTTTTTATGTTGTAAATATATTATATTTTATTTAATTATACTATATATTTTATTTTATACACTTTAGTTACTTTTTATTTTTATTTTGTCTTTATTTTATAATAATAATAATAATAATAATAAGCCTTTATTTCCAAGACAGCAAAAAAAATACAGTTTGAATAATTGATATTTACATTACATTGGTAAATAATTTTATAATCATAATATGTAACCAAATAATAATCATTCATAAAATGATTATGATACATGATAATATTAGATGTTTTTTTTTTTTTTTTTTCTATTTTCTCTTTTTTTTTTCTTTTTTCTTTTTTTTTTTTGTTTTTTTTTAATATGTTTTTTCCATTATAAATATGTAATTATGTATGTCTATTTTCTGTATTTTTTTTTATTATATGTACATATTTTGTTATTTCTTTTTTGTTTTATTATATATATATATATATATATATATATATTTTATTATTAAATGTACAATATTAAATCTTGGGAACCCATTTCCGGGTATAGGCCTCCTCCATCCGCTTCCATTTACATCTGTCACTCGCGATTCTAGTCCAGGTAGCACCAGCTGTCGCTGCGATGTCATCTCTCCAGCGCGCGCGTGGTCGGCCGCGGCCTCGGCGTTGCTCGCGCGGCCACCAGTGCATCACTCGCTCACTCCACCGGCCGTCGGTCGAGCGGGCCACATGTCCGGCCCATCGCCATTTAAGTTTACAGGCTTCCTCAGCTGCATCTGTCACTTGTGTTAATTTTCTTATTTCTGAATGACGTTGTCGATCTCTAAGGTGTATTCCTAGTATGCTCCTTTCGGCTGCCCTTTGGAAAGTTTGTAGTTTATGGATTACAGTTTTTGTTAGTGCCCATGTTTGGCAGCCATAAAGTAAAGTTGGCAGAATAATCGAGTCCATTGCTTTCTTTTTTAATGCTAGTGGTAAATTTGATTTAAATATGTGTTTTAAGGACCAATATTTTCTCCACGCCAGTTTAGTTCGTCGTTCGACTTCTGTTTTGGTATTGTCAATAAATGATATAGATTGTCCCAGGTAAACAAATTCTTTAACGTATTTAATATTATTTGATTCGAGTACTGTGAGGATTTCGTTTGAGTTTGTCATTATACACGTTTTGCTCATATTTATTTTCAGCCCACATTTCATGCTTTCTTCGTTAAGCGTTTGGATCATGAGTGAGAGGTCACTATGATTGTCGCTCAGGATGACTATGTCGTCGGCAAACCTAAGATGATTTAGGTACTCACCATTTATTTTGATGCCCATTCTATCCCAATTTAGTTTTGAAAATACATATTCTAGTAGAGCAGTAAATAAATTTGGTGAGATAGGATCACCTTGTCTCACTCCTCTTTCTATTTTAAAGGTCTCTCCTAATTGGTCAAGTCTAATTTGAGCTCTACTTCTTTTATATATTTCCTTTAGGATCTCTATATATTTAGCTTGTACATTGTTAAACTTAAGTGCCTTCCAGAGAGCTTCATGTGATATAGAGTCAAATCCTTTGGCGTAATCTATAAATGCAATGTAGAGTGTTATTTTATATTCAGTAGATCGTTCAATTATTTGTTTTAAAGTAAAAATGTGGTCTATTGTGCTATATTTTTTTCGGAAGCCTGCTTGCTCTCTGGGTTGGTTGTAGTCTAATGTTGTTCTGATTCTTCGCAAAAGTATGCTGGTGAATAATTTGTATAAACTTTGAAGCATGCTTATAGGTCGGTAGTTGCCTATTTCTAGAGGGTCTCCTTTTTTGTATAGCAACGTAATTACTGAATTTTCCCATTCTTTAGGTATGGTATTAGTTTCCATAATTTCGTTGAAAAGGGTTGTTAGTGGAGAAGTGATAGAGTCAGATATGGCCTTTAGTACGTCGTTCGTTATTCCATCCTGACCTGGGCTTTTAGACGCTTTTAAGGATTCTATACCGGTTCTTATTTCACTTTGAGTGAAAGCTGGGACACTTTCTATGCATTCATTGTGACCGATATTGTTGTCAATGCGAGTCGGGCTCGTGTCTTTGTAGAGTTTTTCATATTATTTATTATTTTATAATATGAATTACAAATTCAAAAATAATCCTTATAGCATGATTCAGTATTCACGCGCGATGGCTTATTAGTATTAGCATATTTCATGTATAACTATGGTGTTTCTATACCGATTTCTATGATTCTTTTTTATGGAATAGTTAATAATGTTAACTTTTTTAATTAGGGATGACTGAGAATGTTATAAACGTAAGAGTAGACAAATATAATCAGAAAGCTTCGAATTGCTAAGCTATCGGGAGTTACTCGTGTTATTGTGAGTTAACCATAAAAGATAGACATATGCTGTCGTGGGATATTTTTTATATAATTTTAAGGAGAACGTTTCCGTCATACATAATTTCTGTGTAGCTTTAACCATTAAGGTTGCATACGCGACGGAAGCTTAAAAAATGGAGTAACTTCTCCCGTTTTCCCAACATTTCCCTTCACTGCTCTGCTCCTATTGATGTCAGCGTGATGAAAAGTATACTATAACCAGCTCAGGAGTATGAAAAAAAATTGTACCAAGTTTCGTCAAAATCCGTTGAGTAGTTTTTGTTTCTATAACGGTTATACAGACAGACAGACAGACAGACAAAAATTTTACTGATTGCATTTTTGGCATCAGTATCGATCCCTAATCACCCCCTGATAGTTATTTTGGAAATATATTTCATGTACAGAATTGACCTCTCTACAGATTTATTATAAGTATAGATTTCAGACCATTGATAACATTGTTACTCATATATTTTACGCTTGAAATTTTCGATAATTTTAAAAAAAAAGGTTTCAAGAAATAAAAGATACGAAATTTTATTTTCTACAATAATGCTTTAAATAACTTTTGCCCTAAAGTGCATATTTTCCGACATATTATCTTCCGACTATTCTTCAAGATTGTGATCGAAGCTCCACCTGGATCTGTCAGCATTTTGTGTTTTTATGGTCAGTAAGTGACCCTTAACCTAAAAAAAATTAAAATTGGATCGGAAATTTAGTGCGAGGTTGACCAAAAAAAAACGTTGACCAATAAAGAAATGTTATGACTTGGCATCCTTATAGATATTAACTTCGCATGCACTGTTCATACATTGATTGACCGTGACGTAGTATAATAATTAATCAATGCACGAATAACATCATAGATTGAACAGAAGAATTCATTAGTACATAGTATTCGTTATTGACACTTCGCTAAGCGCGCCGCGAACGCGTAGTTTGATATCTATATATTAGTGATTGTTACTTCGTTTCAGTACAGATTGTGTCATGTGAAGCCATGGATTCTGTGACGAAAATTGAAAATGAAATCAAAGCTTCAGCTTTAGATCTCATTGGTAACACACCTTTGGTAGCTCTTGATAGGCTCTGGCCTGGACCTGGACGTATTCTTGCAAAGTGTGAATTCATGAATCCATGTGGCTCTATTAAATGCCGATCTTCACTTCATATGTTGCAAAAGGCACGTGAAAGTGGAGAATTAAAAACTGGAGCGCCTGTATCGGAAGTTACTTCCGGAAATCAAGGATGTGGTCTTGCAGTAGTATGTGCAGTACTCGGTCATCCTCTCACAGTTGCTATGTCTCAAGGCAACAGCATTGAGAGAGCAATACACATGGAAGCCCTTGGTGCAACATGCTTAAGAGTTCCTCAAGTTGAAGGTTCCTATGGTAGTGTTACTTTAGCGGATGTTCTGGAAGCTGAAAAAACAGCTCTTCGCGTTGCCGAAGAAACAAATGGTTTTTACGTAAACCAAATCAATAGTAAAACGAATTTTGATGCACATTACTGTACCACCGGACCTGAAATTTGGAGACAGACTGGACAACGCATTGACGCCTTTATATCGACAGTTGGTACAGGTGGTTCGTTTATTGGTACTTCAAAATTTCTAAAGGAAATGAATCCTAATATTAAATGTTTCGTCGCTGAGCCCCAAGGATCAGAGCCTATCAAGGGTTGTCCGATTACAAAGCCTTTACATTTGTTGCAAGGTTCAGGTTATGGTTTCGTTCCTACTTCGTTTAATTTTGATCATCTTGATGGTACCTTCAGCATTACTGATGAAGAAGCAGTCAAATACAAGAAGTTAATAGGAGAAAAAGAAGGATTGTATGTAGGATATACTAGTGGAGCCAACATTGCTGCAGCTATAAAACTGCTACAATCTGAACAGCTTTCTGAGGACGCGTGGGTTGTGACTCTTCTAAATGATACTGGCCTAAAATATAGTCCAATTCCAGAAAAGCTAACATTAAAATGACTGTAAAAAGCTTTGTAACATTATAAGTACTTTTATAACTTATTTTAGGTATTGTTAAAATAGGATAAATAAAATTAAATGTAGGATTTCTACTAAATTATTTTTTTTGTAGTTTATCTTATGAATCTGAATCATTTTTCCCTATTAGGACCTCGCTTTACTGAAAGTGACATAGAATATGCTTTGAAAGTAAACAACACAGAAACACGCAGTTCAGATAGAATAAATAAATATCATTAGCTTTACAAACAAAGATTCTGTTTCTAATAGTAAATTTTATGACAATGATAGTTAAATTGATATTTGCAAATATTATAACATAATATAACGTTTGGATTTTTCATCTAGGGGCAAATAAGGATGTGTCTGTAAAACATAGTTTATTAAAAGTTTAAGATGTAGGTATCTATTTTACAATGGGTTTTAGTCAAAATAAGTATATTTTATATATAAAAATGTGTCACTTAATGTTTTCTTATCTATCTATGTGTTACGTATCAATAAGTTTTTTCAAAGAATATATATAAATGTACAAATTCGAAACATTTAGAGTTTTATTATATGAAAAGAAAACCCTTTTTAAAATCGGTGGAAGAAGGGCAAAGCTAAACTATATCTTTATAAAGAAAATCTACTTATACTTTTCATACTTTTCATTTTATCTACATAATATTATGTACCTAAAAATTATCATATTTGTTATCATAAAAGACTTACAATCAATGATCAACGATTAGAAACGTAGGTACCTACTCCACGTCGCTCGTATAATACACTTATGGTCTAAGATCTGAACTTAAATTGACCTTCACCGAGCTGATAATAGAATAAAACTTATTTTATAATAAAATTAGTATATTAGAAAATATGTTAAAAATGGGCTTGCTAAAAAAATCCTGGACAGGTGCTTAATATAAACTATTTTCTTACCTAGATATATCTAATATTCCAAGTACAGTTCTCGAGGCGTAAGCTCAGCTTTGCGTTTGTGTGAGTGCAGTGTACGGTTAGGCACGACCGAAGGCGTAGCGCGTTGCGAGTTGGTTTAAACCTATTTTTACCCACGACGGAACGGAGACGGTATATGCGTTTGGGGTGAGAGGAAGTGTGTTTGTTTGTGCAAATACATATTGCCATTTTTCTCCAAAACTGGCCCGATTTTGATGCAGTTTTTAGTTATGGGTTCGGGTTTGATTGTTGCATGTTCTTAGATAGGTTTTACGGTGACAAATCACCAGGGGTGTATCAAGTAAAAATCAGAGAGGTACGCACATAAATGTAAAATAAGTTTCTGATTGAATTGTTAGGTACAATCTAATATTTAATAGTACAAATGCACAACTGTTATATTGAAGTGACATTCTGATTTAACACGCCATATTTGGCTCTTCATGGGATACCCCAATTATTCAATATCTGACATTTGGCTCGTTCAGCCTCTTTGCCTACAATAAATACAACGATGTAAAGCATTGTATTCAATTGTGCCCATATTTGTTAACAATGGACCAGCCGCTTATTGACATCTGGTTGGTATTGAAAATTTGCGCCACACTTGTGTCTCATTTACATTAAACTCTATGGTGATAATCATAGAGAGCAATTTTAATATTCTCCAAATGTTACTAATAATAAGTTTTCAACGAAATTTCGACCATGAGGACCACTAGGTACGATTATCAATTGCTCGTCTTTGTTCTTATGTTAATCCTAGTGTTTTATTATAATCCTAGTATTTATTAGAATTATCATTGGTGACATAATATGTGTGCCACTAAGAACGATTAGCAATATTTTATTTCTTTTTATCGCTATCGCAAATCGCGATATTACATGATAAATACGAAATGTCTGTTCAATATATTTTATGTAATTATTACTATTTAGAATAATTAGCAGGGATACGCCGAAAGTTCGATGGAAATATTCGGCTTTTTAAATTGCATTTGGCCGACAGTATCTAATTAAGGAATATTTTAATAGTGACATACCTACCTATATTAATAAAAGATTAAGATATGATAAAAATGCTTTTTGCTTAGAATCAAACATAATGTAATGTTAATAACCCTATTTTTTATGGCGTATTCAAAATGATAGAAGTGACTGTTTATTTAACTTTATGCATGATGAAAATTGCAATATGTTTAAATAAATTTATAAAATTGCCTAAAATTTACGGCTTACTCCGGGTTCTTCTCTAATCTAAATTTTCCTCAAAGACTATTAATAAAAGATTAAGTAATATACCTACTAGAAGTGAAGAAGAACATATTACAATTCAGTACACATCGATATACAAGATGCATACTTTTCTATTTATAAAATCATATACACAAATCAGCAAAAAATAATATTTTATTATTCGTATAACATGTTGATATGTCAGCCGATTAATTAATGCATCCCGCGTCTTCCGTCGTCCACGTTGCGGATAAAACGATCAGCCTAGGCCTTAGAACAATTATTATCGACTATTAATATCATTAATTATTAATGCCTATAAAGGCCTCACCATGTTCGCACCTCACTGTCATTTATGTTATACGAAACAAAGAACTAAGAGATGCAAGTGACTGGTGTAGAACTATTTTGCATGAAATTAAGCTAAACTTTTAAAGAAACACCATGGCTCTTTAAATGTGTTCGTACTTACTTAACTATTTAAATGGATAATAATGTAATGAATTGATGATGATGAAATTGCTTCGATGTCATTATTATGAGACACGTTATTAAAGCGTTAAAGCAATGATAGTTGTTTGATCTTAAAATTTATCAATTTGATCAAATTTTAGTGTACAAAAGAATCCATTTATACATTGAAATTTTAACGTAGTATATTAATCCATATATCTGCAATTTTAACATAAAAAGGCATAATGTTGTGTTCATAACTTATAAGATTTTGATATTTAATTGGTTATTTAACATCGCAGTTTGGGGGTTGTAATTTAAACAATACTTTTATTTATTATTTATATTATTCTAATATAAAAAACCGTAATCAGAAACCTACATATTCAAAATACCTATTTGGCGTTTTTCAAGTTTTAGGAAAAAAATAAGTCGCACATAGATAGTTAATATAATAAAATACATGATTTTTAACTGGATTAATTAATTAAATACTTCAAAATTTTCTGACTCTCTGACTCTGAAAAATTCATGGATAGGTAATACATACGTACATAGGCAATTTTTCATTATCGGTTAGCGCCCGACCTTCAGTAATAATAATCATAAACAGTATAAAAGGCCTGTTGCATATACGTTTTGCTTCATTATACGTCGCGACATTATTAATATAACTACCTAGCATCTTACAGTCTCAGAGATGGCTCACGCTAACGATAATACTGAGAAAAATGAAATAACAGCTTCAGTATTAGACTTAGTCGGGACTCCTATCATTGCACTCGATAGACTCTGGCCGGGTCCAGGACGTATTCTTGCAAAATGTGAATTTATGAATCCAGGCGGGTCTGTTAAGTGGTGTTCTTCACTTCACATGATACAAAAGGCTCGTGAGAGTGGAGACTTGAAACCTGGTGCTCCTGTTTTGGAAGTGACTTCTGGAAACCAAGGTTGTGGACTTGCTGCTGTGTGCGCAGTACTTGGACATCCTCTAACACTAACTATGTCTAGTGGCAACAGTATACAAAGAGCTATAAACATGGAAGCACTTGGTGCCAAGTGTGTCAGAGTTCCACAAGTGGAAGGTACTTACGGTAATGTAACTTTAGCAGATGTCAAGAAAGCTGAAGAAGAAGGATTAAGATTAGTTGAAAAAACAGGCGCATATTATGTGAATCAGTTCCATAATGAATTGAATGCCGACGCACATTATTGTTATACTGGCCCTGAAATTTGGAAGCAAACAGGTCAGCACATCGACGCCTTCATAGCCACAGTTGGCACGGCTGGAACATTTGCGGGAACTTCAAAATTCTTGAAAGAAAAGAATCCTAATATTAAATGTTTTGTTGTAGAGCCTGCTGGCTCAGAACCTATCAAAGGTTGTCCAATTACAAAACCTTTACATTTACTGCAAGGGTCGGGATATGGTTCCGTTCCGAATTTGTTTAAATATGATACTCTCGATGGTACCCTCAGCGTTACTGATGAAGAATGCGTAAAATATAAGAAGCTTATTGGGGAAAAAGAGGGGTTATACGTTGGATACACGAGTGGCGCTAATGTTGCGGCAGCTGTGAAGTTGCTGGAGTCTGGCCAACTTCCAAAAGACGCTTGGGTTGTAACTATGCTCAATGATTCAGGTCTCAAATACACTTCAGAGTCAGAAATATCATCATAATGAGTCCAATTAAATTCAAATCAATGTATTTAATGTACATATATTAAGATATAAAGTAAACTGATAATACCTACTACTTGTTTTTTTATTCTTATTCTATTTAGAGACTTTTTAAGCATAATGCTAAAATGCCAGCCCCCATCGTTCTCTAAAAATATATCCCACATCAACTTATATAACTACAATTACAATACCTAAAATTATAAATCATTTTAGCTGCCATTGAGGTAGGCTCCGTCAATATGCTATGAAAAATACCCATATTCATTAAATTTAAGTCAAATTTAAATGGCTCATTTGAGGAATGAAATGTCAAGGATGAATTTGATAATTCTATTATCTTATTCTATCTATTATCTAATATTATCTTCGGGTTCTAGCCCGATGAGGGTCCTCTCCCTCTCGCTCAGCTCCTCATCAACGACGGCTCGTAAGCTGAAGCACCCAGCGTCGGCTCTACGTGCGCCCCGACGAACTCCGGGAAGTGGCCCAAATTATATCTCTTTTCGTTTTTGTTCATATCAAAAAAAGGAGGTTTGGAATCGTTGGTTTGGGTATGGTTAGCCAAGTTGGAAGTGGCGTTAAAAGTGATATGTATGTTTAAGATGTTATGATATACGACAATACAGGTGGCCCAAAATAACAGTGGCAATGATTTTTCAAATAACTTTAGACTTAAATGAAATTGTAAATCATAAAAATATCTCTTATTTTTTACAAGATTCCCTATTTGTCTTCAAAATAACATTTGCACTAAAGGAGTGCAAATGCATAGAGTCACTTGGTAAAGTTTTCCACAATTTTAGTTCCTCAACAGATATTTTGTCTACTCCCGTGTAAGAGTAGGATTTAGGTCATTAACAGTTTATTATTATTACTTTAAATTGGATATACAAAATACTTGGTGCAATAACAATGCAATGAACTTAAATGTAAAAAAGTGTCATGTAGTAAGTTTCAATGGATTTAAAAGAAAATCCTGCAATAGCTATAAAATAAACAATATTTCACTAGAGTTTTCAGACGTATTTCGTGACCTCGGTGTTTTCCTTGATACAAAATTACGCTTCCATATTCATATCGATAAAATCTGCCGAAAAGCTTTTAAGAATTTGGGCTTCATTTTAAGAAACTGCAATGACTTCCGGAATCTACAAACCATAACATGCTTATATAATGCTCTTGTGCACAGTGTTCTAGAGTATTGCAGTGTTGTATGGAACCCTTACTACGATGTTTACATAAAAAAAGATTGGAAAGCGTTAAAAAACGTTTCTTGTGGCATCTATCATTTAAATTTGGCCAAGTAAAAAATTTGCCACATTATGAAGATAGTTTATCACATTTCGGAACGGACACGTTGACTAACTGGAGACGTATGCTTGACGCTCTGTTCCTATACAAATTGGTTAATGGTACACTGGACTGCCCTCAAATACTTGCAAAAGTTCTAATGTCAGCGCCTTCTAAGAGTTCACACTTAGATTAGAGCCTTCTTCATAACCAATGCTGGGGATATAACTCCCCTATTAATAGAATTATGAGATCATACAGTTTAATTAGCAGGAATAAGGACATAGATATATTTAATGATAAATTATTTAATTTTAAAACAAGATCGTTGTCTCTATAGCGTACTTTTACAATAACTATAAGTAGGTAAATAGATAGATAGATAGACCTATAGAGATACTGTCTTTACTTATGCTTATTTATTCTTAGAATATTCTTAAATTGTTAATAATATTAGTTAAGTATTTGGTTTTTAATTTTTAAATTTAATTTTACTCTCTATATTTTATGTCGTTATCACCTATAATTAAGGTACTACTTTTGTTTTGTTTTCCTTGTACAAATAATTTCATGTGTTTAGTTTAGTAAGTACTTTGTTGGTGGTCTAATAAAATAAAATAAAATAACCAAACTATCGATTTGAAACATTTTACAAGTATCTAAAATGCGAGGGATTATACGAGAGAATCATTTGGCACAAGTGGTTATATTGCGGATGGAAAGTGTATCTTTTTTCAAAAGTATACTAAGCGTACATACGCAGATATTTTGATAGAATACTGTCTTAGCTTAGTTTTAGTACGTAGTTTTAGTACGAGTAGTAACAAAATTTATAAATAAACCTCACTCGTTTAAAGCTCATTTTATCCGACTATAGCAGAAATGTTTTTCGAGTCGTTTATCTAATGCATGCATGCAGACACTTTGTTACACTATGATGAAAAGAGATCCATACTTATATTCAGCCGTGTTTTGTTTTGCACCTAAAATAAATTTTGTATTTTATCGCGAAACTGAGTTTATTTAGAATAGAGTTTAAAAACGATTATTTTGGGGTCCATATTATTCCGTACATAATACGTAAAAACTATAAGTTCTAAAATATACCCTGTACAAATTTGACTTTCTTAATAAAAATCTTTATATATATAATTCTTCTGTGAGTGTGTATGTCACTGAACTCCTTCTAAACGGCTGGACCGATTTTGATGAAATGTTTTGTGCGTGTTCGAGTGTATTCGAGAATGGTTTAGATTCACAATTCAGTCCACTTCAAAATGTATTTTTTAAATGAATCAGTTTTTTTACAGTTGCACAATAAATGACATATTATTCAATTATAAATAAGTCGTTGCTAGGCAACGTTGTTTTGCGCATGCATACTGAAACATTTCAAGCAAAAGTTTATAAAAAAATTCTATATTATGTACAGGACAACGTCTGTCGGGTCCGCTAGTATTATATATGTATGAATATGATATGGATACCGGATATATTAAATCTTTTTTAATTGGTCATTCACTTAACGTAGAGAGCGCCGAAGACTAACGACTTTCGAAACTGTAATTTAGCATCATTGATTTCACAACAGCCTATTAAATATATATGTCCATGTAGAATTGGCAAAAAACATCTGATCTATCCTGCGGTTGCAGCTGTTGCCAATTATTAAAATATCTCCGCTTGTTATGTGGGCGTTTTACTCGATTTTTACGATCGAATGCCGTTTAGCATTTTAAGTGAACGAATCTAATTCTTTCGAAATAGTTCTCAATTCGCTCTAGGCGGTGCAAAACATCAAATGATTGGTTTATTTGTTCCGCTAATTATTAAGAACGGTTTAATTTTGATGGACCGCTGGACCTTCTTGGAAACAGGCTGTTCGCTCGATTAGTATCAATTTTACTGACACCATAGCGTCATTAAGCAAAATAAACAACACGTTTACTTATGTTTTATTTTAGATAAATAAAGCTTAGTATAAAGAAAATCGGTTTCAAAAATTATGATAATATGAGAAAAATATTTATTTGCTATTTTAAATAATATGTATGTTATTTATTTTAAGACAGGAATTATACAATGTGATTAAAATAAGAAAAGTATGGACTTTATCATTTCCTGTTGTGACACACAAGTGAATAGTAACGGTAGAGTTAGGTTGATTGTTCCAAAAACTATATAAAGATACAAATTGAATCTAATAGAATGTATTTATTGATTAAAGCATCAGTATTATTTTCTGGGCACACAATTACGTTAATGGTGTTTCACGAAGATCTTTATTTGTGTGTTTGCGATCGTGCCCCGCTGGCGCTTGAGGGTGTTAGTGGTACCCACTAATATCTAATCCAAATACCAACTATCATGTCTGTATACATGTGAGTGATATTAGTTTTATAGTAAGTTTTAATAAAACTATGAAGATAAAACCGCATAAAGTGTTATTACATCTAAATAGATATTTTCTGTTATACTGACTTATATCAATAATAATATAATAAAAATTAGCTTAAGAATCACTCATATCGATATCTGTCACACTGTATTTTAGCACGTTCTACTTATTCTATTGGATAGAAGTCCCCGGAAGTTGGTTCCATACACAATATTTGATTACACATATTTTGTGGCCAACATATTTTGACTTACGAGAATAGTTACTCAACTTCTTAAGTAACCAGATAACAAACATTAAATAAAATTATTAAAATTATTAAACGGTTTTATTTAGCTCACCCCGTTTGTTTTTTTTTTTTTTTTATTTATTATTTATTCTTGGGTCAAATTTAGTAATTCAAATTTCACCCTCTTCCTGTCAACCGATTAATCTGAAATTTTGTATACACTTTGGATTTTGGTGACAATACAATTATCTTTATTCATTATCATTATAAATTCAAGATGGCGGCCGCTACAAAATGGCGGATAATTTATGTTTTATTAATCCCATCAATATGGGTATCAAATGAAAGGGCTCAACAAGCAGAATACAATATACTATAAAAAATTGAAATCCAAGATGGCGGCCGCTACAAAATGGCGGATAACGTAGGTTTTTTAGCACTAAATGAATTAAACAGAATGCGAAATAAAAACTAAAAACTAGAAAATAAAAATAGGTAAAAAAACTTTTTAAGTTAAACGGTTTTATGTTAAACATACATTGCAATGTTTAAGATAAATGTACTAAAAACCAAAAAATAATAAAATAGATACAGTCGTGGGAATTATAAACATATGCATAGACTAGACTAAAATAAAACCGTGGGGCACATCAAGTCTAGTCTATGCATATGTTTATAATTCCCACGACTGTATCTATTTTATTATTTTTTGGTTTTTAGTACATTTATCTTAAACATTGCAATGTATGTTTAACATAAAACCGTTTAACTTAAAAAGTTTTTTTACCTATTTTTATTATCCATTGAATACATTTTCTAATATGTATAGATATTAACAATGAAAAATTCTTAATTTATTCTACATTCATACAAAAAGACGAATATTTCATCAAAATTTTCTACTCTAACATCAGCTTCATAGATAGGTACCAACCGTGTACCAATATAATAAATTTATAAAGAATAATATTACTTTTATGGCTAAGATAGCATCTTATCATTATATATATATTTGTAAAATTAATTAGATCGGTATTTTTTTGTTATTGTTTAAAAGTTTTTTTCTCATATATATAAAAAGCATTTTCCTTTTTCTTTATACTTACGAGCAATATCGCTGCAATATCAGCAATATCTTAATTAAGTATTCGGATATTATTGTCTGTCATTTTATTTAGGTAACTTAATATATTTTATTTAATAACACTACATGTGTTTACAGTACCTACGTATTCAATAGAAATTTTTTTTAACTAAATTGTGCGTTATTAACTAAATTGTAATTTGTATTGCCTAGAACAAAATATTTATAACGTGTAAATTAAGTAAGCACATGAATAGAAAACCAGTTATTAAAATCTACGAAATATAAGAATTTTTATAGTGGCGCCAACACGATTTAATTGCTCGCTTGAGTAGCAACAACTCCGATAGTTTTTATGATTGCAATATTTTTTATAAAATATAAGAAATTCAAATGAATGTTGATGAACTGTGAACTTATATCATTAAGATGGTCAGTAAAATAAGATAAATAAGCATTTTATATATCACTGCGTTAAATCCTGTCGAGTAGATAACCCTTATATAGGTTGGTACAGTTTATATTATATATTAATTAGAAAAGTAAAAATTTATTATGTTATTTATCATAACGTAAACTTTATGTGTACTCTATACTTATAAATCATAATTGGTTGATATGAAGGATGTTTGATACTAGATACAATCACGCAAAGACGGCAGAACGGATCTGGATGAATTTTGGCACAAATATAGATTAAACTCTGGAATATATTACAATTTATCCAAA
Organism: Boloria selene; assembly: GCA_905231865.2. Classification (NCBI taxonomy): domain Eukaryota; kingdom Metazoa; phylum Arthropoda; class Insecta; order Lepidoptera; family Nymphalidae; genus Boloria; species Boloria selene. The sequence goes on from HG993145.1 coordinate 4,987,750, forward strand.
ATAAAATGTAGATGTCCAAGGAAATGGGAAAGATACTTTTTATAATTCACTAAAGAAGAATCTGCGCGCAGCCAGGGCGCAGATCACATACTACTGTACAAGGCAAGTCGCTAGTAACATTCTACCTAATAGCGCAAGTTTGTAAGAATGGATGCTTGTTTGTTACACATTTACGCCAAAACGGCCGGGCGGATTTTGATGAGACTTGATAGGTTTCTTTTATCCCCGTAAAGTATAAGGTTATCATGGAATAGATTTGTTCTCTAGTATTAGAATATATTGTAATCAAAGCTCAGAATGTATAATTTTAAAGAGTTTTTGACAGTTGACGTAGTGTGGGCGGAACTTCGCCTCTAACAGGTCTGCGATAGTTAGATTGATTTAATCAGTGTCAATATTGACTCCAAGGCGTGGTGGGAACCGAGCAGTGTGCACAGGTGGCCAGTCTTAGATACAGGATGTAGCGAGAGATTCACATTTAAATATTTTGTATCTCTTAAATATTTTAGATATGAGCTGATAAAAGAACTTCATTTATAAATTCAATGCATAAAATATACTTACATATATTATTAATAGTGTTAAGTTAGTTTTAAGAATTATATGCTGAAAAACTATTATTATTTATTCACAAGTACATTAAAATTGTGAAACATAGAAGTACTTACCACTTTTATATATACTGGTGGTTATGTAGCCTTATTGTATAAGAGCCAGTACTATAGTATACAAAAGCAAATGCTTCTCTTCTTCCAAGTGTGAGCATCTATATAATATGCATAATATCTAGCTAAATAAGTACGTAAAGCTCGTACTTATATACTAATGTTTGCTTAACAATCACAATTATGCAATATTATTATAAGCAACTGAAATCTTACAAGTTAGAATAAATTAACTGACTTGTTACTCTATTATAGAATAGAATATTTGATAATAATAATTAGCATAAAAATCATATTTTGGATTATAGATACCTAGTAGGTACCTACACAATTTTTAAGAATAAAGATTGCTAAAGAAGCTGAGTGGAGACTGTGGAACTAATTTTTTACCACCTATGCTTATGTCTGACAGATATGTACAAAAATGTTTGCCGGTTGTCTTTGACATCAAAGTTGGTAAATGAATCGACGCGAAATCACTCTGATTTAGATGTGGTGTTTTTATAAAAAGCTAGTCTTTTTGAAATAGCCTCAGATTATCATAATATGGAATATGTTTAAAGTATTATTATATTAGTATAAGTATTTTTAATGAAGAATAATCTCTACGTAGCAAGGTTAGTAGAATAAAACGTAGAATTTAAAGAATTTCACCATCTATCCCCATCGCTTGATGTCATAGTTATTGTTTTGTCGTCCCGATTTCACATACTTACAAAGTTTCATATCGATACAACAATGAAGGAGAGTTAAAAAGAAAGTAATAAAAACTTCATCACTCGATTCGATCTAAGCGGTAGGTACAGTTAAAAATGGGTAAGTTCGCTAGATATCTTTTAGTATAATGATATATTAATAATATTTATTATTATATGAAGTCCTCCAACCGGCACTGGTGGACTATGGCCTGATTTTCCGTTGTATTGAAGGGCCTCCCTCCCGTATACAACAGTGGGACGTTAAAAAAGGGCCGAAAACTAATCCTTTTGTATAAAAGTTACATGTTCTTTTCAACTGTAATGCCCTACTTATATTACTGTATAGAATTATCCAAGAAAATAATCATTTTCCTGTGGCAAGTGTTTCTAGAACATTTTCTAGGTAACTTCATTGATAAGTAGGTTTAACATCTAAGCGTCTTTGTCTTATTGCCATTGCTTGAAAAATGCCTTAAGTAAGTGATGTTGGTATTCAATACCTAGTACCTACATCGCTTTGGCAACTGTTTTTGGTGGACTATGGTGCTTTTCTATAGTCTTCATATTCATCTAAGCCAACACCTAACCTAGTTCATTTTTCGTTTTCAACTATTTGAACAAATTACCTATTATACATTTATGTCGTTCGTGCGATCATAGTTATTTTAACTATGATGAATGATTTTAGTGTATCTAACATATTGTCTAATATATTATGTAACATATTTTAGCTTAGAATTGGAGTTCTCCGTAATATACTGGATGACGTTCTGAAAAATACTTTTCACGTGGACGAAGCCAAGCATAGAAGCCAGCAGTAAACTGTAAGCAATGAATGTTTTCAATATATATCAGTTTCTAATTAATATAAAATTATTTTCTACAAATAAAATGTCTTAGGACTAATTTATTGTACACGCACATATTTGTAATTGGATAAGGTTTAATTAAGTAGTAATTCGAAGTAACGTCTATAAAATTATAGAATAATGGAGAAGTGTATAGGCTATCTGAGCTATTGTGATTGGAGGAGTGCAGCAGGTGGCGGCCATTACGCGTTTCCTATTAGAATCGTGTTAGAGAGACTATTCTGTAATTATTAGACGTATAGGGTTGTCATTGCATACAACATGAAAAACCGAAGCAATGTAAAAGCTATGCTTTAAAACAGATTATAGCAATATTTTTATTCTAATAAGAATCTGCTTCTATATAACTACAAATTATTGTAAAATATAAAATCCACGCATTTCGTTGCAATCATCTTTTTATAACAACTTTCTATAAGTTTACTAAACCAAATATGTATGAACCTAATTATTATACTCAATCCCAAATTATTAAATATAACAACTTTTAAAAAGCATTATTTTTTGTTACTTTTTGATTAAAATAGTGTTGGATTTTCCTAAAAATAAAAATCTCAGCCCTGCGCTAGTCTAGCAGGTGCAAGGCGCCCACATACACTAAGCTCATTTATCTATTGACATTAAGCAACGGAAATCACGATTATGTATCTAAAAGCCATTGTTACTCTTCATGAAATCGTTAATTTAACGCTTCCATCAGCATAAAATGTCGTAGATAGAGATTCGATCCGTACAATCATTTATGGCTGTAAAAAGCTTAAGCTATAATTTATTACTTAAATGCACTAGATACTAACGTACATGTACACTAGATACTAACGACGTACTTATTATGTACGTATGTATATGTGAGTAATAATAAATATTGACCAATATAGTTTTTTTAGTGTAAAGTTTTATTTCTATAATCGCACTTCCATGTTGTATGTACAATCTTATCACAAAATTACATCACTAGTTAATTTATAAGACCTTCGTGCTTGGCACTGCTTTGAAGACAACTACTCGTATTTCACGTATTTATAAAAGAAATTTATTAATTTTTAAAATTTATTAATTTGTATTAATAAAAGAAAACTTTAGTGTATTCATATTTCATACATTGACTGACTTGTTGGCATACATAAAGAAGTTCTATTTTTTAATATCAATAGTACCTATTATTTGATTTTTATATAGCATTCACATAACACATTATTTGTTGTTACATCTTAATATTATTTGAAAAAAAATATTGATTTAGTCAATAATATAGATACAGAGGCTATTAGATTAGATATAGAATCTTTGTACGCCTTCCTGTCTGTGTCTGCATCACGAGAATACTAATGGACAGATTTTGAGGTAAGACGATAGGTTTTTTTTATGGTAATAAGGGGGCAAACGGGCAGGAGGCTTACCTGATGGAAAGTGATCACCTCCGCCCATGGACATCTGCAAGGCTTGCAGATGCGTTGCCGGCCTTTCAGGAAAGGGAGGGAAGGAGGAGGTAGGGAAGGGGGAGGAAACAGGGAGGCGGGAACGAAGACGGAGGATGAAGGGAAGAGGAAGGGAGAGAGAGGGAGAAGGGAAGGAGAGTGGGCCTCCCGGACTCTCACTCACCGGACGAAACGCGACAGCATAGCTGCCACTTCACGGCAGTCTTCTGTGAGAGAGTGGTACTATACGGGGCGTGCCGGCCCATTCGGCTGCTACCCGAAGGTAACAAGAATGGCACTACCACTTTAAACTACCACTCCGGGTTAACATATCCTTGTTACAGCGGGGAAATATGTAATCTCTGAGAAATACCAATCGTTATTTCGTGTCTCCGCTCGAATGCATCACTACATTATATACACAAGTACACTATGATATGGTGTACATACACAAACATACATACAAGTACCAAAAGCCATATAATGGCACTGCCTGTTTAATATTAATTCTTTACTAAAGTTCGAGCTAGTGTAATTCAGTCAGACGGCCAATGATATAAAAAAAAACATTTAAAAGTCTTTTTACTTTCTAATGTAATAAAATTATAAAAAGATGGGCCTACGGCGTGTTAACAAATAAAAATTATTGAGTGACGCGCGAGGTGTCAGTGGGTAATGAGCGACGAGGTCAAGTTGATAGGAAAGATGAACGGTATAATATTGTTTTGCTGATTAGAAAAAAAATTATACGTTTATCTGTCCATTCAGAAGAAAATAATGTGAAAATATTACCAGTGTCTTTCTGTATTTTATGACTCTACCCACATATTGCATTTGAAATGTAGCTACCAACTTCGTTTCTATGACCTGAAGTTGTTTAATTTTTACGCATTATTGCATTTTCCAATAATAAAAAAACTTTTGGCTTTTTTTAATTTACCGATATTTATTAATTATTTTAATAGTGAGAGCGATCATATGATAATATTTATTTAAAAATGACTTTTTATTTTTTGTAAACTTGTGACCTCTAGAACTAAGTACTATATAGTGTCATTTTAATTTAATATAGCAGAAACCAAATATGCGAATAAACAAAAAGTATAATTAGTGAGTTAAACGTGTGTGGATATAGAAATTTGCAACTTATTCATTTATTTTAATAATCATGTTTCATTTAATATTATAAACAAAAAAGACGATGTGTAGGAAGAAAACGGGTCTTATCCTAACGATTTTCTAACACCGGTCGCCAGCCACCTGTCGCGGTGCTTTTTAATCCTGTTAGTTGTTACTTACCATACCATATATATGTAGTCGTTTAGAATTACGCTATTACATTCTCCACAGACTTAGAAATATAAGAATATAAGAAATAGGAAATTTAAAGGCTTCTTCGCCGGGAATTGAAGTTTAGTAACTAAATTATTAGAATTTTAATAAAAATATTGATTAACGATAACAATAACAATGTTTTTATATATTGTATGTTTAACAAATTCTTAATAGTATTTTGTGTCCAAGGTCCAAAATCTTCACATTATAATTGTGGCAATTTTTTTTAAACTATTATTTATTTTCAACTTTTTCTAGCAAAAATCATATTTTGCAAATTGAAAAATGGAATAATTTTATCAAATTAGTGTATTGTGTGAAGACAATTTCATGGTACCTACATTGAAACTATAAGTACTTGTACTCGATAAAATTTGATATGTTGATAAAGTTATACAACCCAGATTAGCTTATATCATGTAGAGATTAATATGCAATATTTTAAACCTATACAAAATCTCTTTAATCTACATAATATGCGTTGTTACGATTGTTTCTAGGTCTATGGGCGGTCATAGTCCTGCGGTTAATAGACGTGATTTGAGCTCTAACGCCGAGAACACGCTCGTCCTGTCACCTGCCCCAGCATTCCTCGCTGAGATTACCTCAAACACCTGCACATGTACTGCCAATGCACTAGGAAAGGAAAGCTACCTTCCATTTTAGACAAACTGTGCTTACTTGGGATTTATATACTTAAGTCGATATAAATATTCGTTACTGTATAACTACGCTTTAAAATAATCATGTGGGATGTAGAAATTAATAAATGTATTTATTTTCGTATACAGATTCAATTACTTACAGTTTTTCTAATAAATAAACATATAGAAAGATAATGCATATTGTGTTTAAAGATAAATAAATATAAAACATCGTTTGGGGATTTTCCCTTTGAATATAAATCAATGATATTTTATAATACGTCATTGATATAAATAGGCAAATTGAGAAATGCTTTTTCGACAACTATGCGCTTTTTATATAATTTTAAAAATACAACATCAATATTATTAATAAACAAATATTTATCATCCGTTTTGATTTCAGTTTTGTGTTTTTCTTAATAACCGCCTGATTATAATCTAATATCATTTCACATTTGTATAGTATATGATAAACTCTACACAACTTAATATTCAATAACAATCATCAATATATAAAAATGTCTAAAAAGCCGTAATGCTGCCAATATTACCCTTTAGTATTTAGTACTACCCTACCCTACTCGTATTAATAATCCGGGCCACATAAAATCCAAGTAAAACTTTACACTACACTTTGCCTAAAGAAAAAATGTTTTATGAGATTATTAAAATATCTAATCTCTTTCAATTAAAATGTCTTGTTCATGAATTTTAAATCTTTTCCATAAAATATACATTTAAAACATTCGTCAACGAGTTTGTTACATGGCGGAGTGTATAAAGATAATACCTCAGATAAATTGTACTTTTACGGCTTTTAGGTGAATATGTAAATATAGAATATTATACGTTGCATCTGTTGCACTGAATATCTTCTTAAATTTTGTTGAAGTGCCAGTGATATAAAAAGGTATTTTATTGCTTATGTCACTAAATACTTTCGAAATTTGAATGCTTACAGTCATGAACCGATACAATATTTAAGACAAATAATAATGAGTTCCAAATGAATATAATATAGGTATTAATAAATATAAAATTCTGATCATTGGGAAGCGTATTTGAGAAGAGGGAGAATAATTAAAAAATCCTACATGTTTTCACCTGAGTGTGTCCATATCTCGACTACCTACATAATACTGTTTCTTTGTCAACGGCCCGTTCTCTTCTTTTAGGATAGCTTTTTAATTAGTAGGGTTTTTATTTTTGTATAAAAGTCTCATTTTTTAGTTAAACATATTTCATTATGTTTAACAATTTCTTATCCTAAATTACTTTATAACATATAAGTATGATGATCATGTAATGTAGGTACCATAATTCATAAATATCTAAGGTACGTATTAGCTATAAACGGATATGATAGCGACCTAGTGATTAACTTAGTTTGATAAATAATCTTGCTATATTATTATGTAATAAATAAAAATTGATATTTTCAGCCTAATGTTTCTGATAACTAATACCAAGTATGACGTATCTACCTACGAGTTAAGCGCAAATTCTATATCAAGTTTTATTTTAAAATGTATTCCTCTGAAAATGTAATAACAATGAATATTTGATCATTAAAATATTAATACTCTACTAATATTATATATATACTAAATATTATACTCTACATTTTTTATAATATTTTTTAATGTATAAGGTAATAAAATAAAAGGTAGTAAACATTTTTTGGTCGGAATTTTATAATTTTAATGAATATTTTAAAAATTACTACTTATTTTGTGTCAACTTAAAGGTACTACCTATCTTTTTGGAAAATAATTTTCAAAAATATTTAACGTACAATACGAGGTCTTAAAATTTTTATTTGAAGTAGGTAAATATTTAAGTATATAGTACTTATAATATAAGTTTATAAAAGTAATTACTTATCTAGACTATTGTATTATTTTGTGTGATATATAAAACTAAAAGAATGAAAAAATGTACGCAAGCATTGCGTCACTGGAAAATAATTTTAAGTTTAATTAACACCTATTTATTCTGGTATTACGACAGCGACACCTGATAACTATGTAAGAGACTATTAACAGAAACGCTTTTTGTATGTTATAACCGTTTAATGACTTAGCAGTTCTGTAATACTGTGCCTCTCAGACTTAACACTGAATGTAAGTGGAAGTGATATGTGCTTAGTTTATATTATTTCTCTCACATACGGGTTCTCGGGGCTCTATCTTAAAATGTTTTGTTCTTATACGACAATACCGCTAAAATAAAAATGTCTGGTTTTCAATGTAAAAAATACTTTATTCTGTAATTCACAAAACAATTTTTTTTAACTTCATTGAATCACATATGAAAAATGCATATAGTATTAAAATGTGTATACTTAACTATACCTATTAACGTATATTAACTATACAATCACCATGTTGATACAACTTCTAAAATCTTAATTAAAATTCTGTGCGTCTCAAAGAGCGTGTGTCAAAGGTGAAAATTAGCCTAATTACTTCTACCTTGGACTACACTGATACTTATCACGGGAATCATTTACGTGATATGTTGTTGTAGTAAAATACATAATTTACTCTCTAGTTAGGGCCGTAAGATACAAAAGTAAATCTATTAAGATTAAATACGATGAATTTTTTTAAACAAGATAAAAATCTTATCGTGAAGATGCGCTGTGTTTAATAAATGTACTGTAACACTGATTACACATATACTGTATCAAAGTCTTTTCATCATTATCTATTAGTATTATTAATATAACAGTTTGTTGAAGTTTAGATGCTTTTGAATTAAACAGGCACGAATTATTCAACTGGGGGAGGTTTTCATCCAGCAGTCGACAGCGTTTAGCTGAAAAATACTTACGAGAGCCTTACGAGAATTTATAGATTACCTTATCATTTTTACGAAACATCATTTAGTGAGGTTTCATGTCATTAAGAACCAGAAAATGAATTATTACTTTTACCAAAAAATAAATGTAATTTAATATGCATAAGAAGAACTAATTACTCTATCTAACGTAACTTTACACATGTATGTAATAATGATAATAATTTAATCTACAATTATGTAAATAAGTATATAAAAACTTATAACTTTTATAGTAGAACATAAATATTTGATGCAATCATATGCTATAATAAAAAACACCTCATTATAATTTGTATACAGTAGTAACATCTTAATATAATTATAAAATAATCCGAAACTTTATAATTTATAACATATTTTCATTAGGCGCTGCCGTTAAAGAGAAAGTAAGGTGAACCGGGGCTATTGTATCTAAAAAGTGAATTTTCTCCGCCCGAGGTAGGTTTGAGAAGCTGTATTTCAGCTACTGAATAATTTACGGAAAATATGTTTAAATATCTTAAACGATCAGATACTTAAGACTTATTTTGAATTAATTGTATTTGAAAATACCCAGTATATTCTTATTAATATTGATTTTAATTTCAAGAACAAATTTTAGCTACATTTACCCCGTATCGGGGGCAAATGTAACTATTACTTTTTACTCCTAAACTTGACGAGATATGATGCTCGGACTCCCTGAATATGATAAACAAGGGCATTTAAGAAAATAATTTGGGCATTGTATCAATGTAGGAAGGCTAGTTCCTACTTAAAAATACTGTTTTTCGTAAAAGAGGGGCTATTGTAGCTATTTTTAAAAATGAAGTGTTGGGATTATGCCTGATAAGTATGTTATATCGATTGTCGATAATATCTATACAATATATCATATAATAAAACAGTAACTTTAAAAATCTGTACATTAAATATTTTAAAAACAATGAATGAATATTAAATAATTATTATTACAATTTATAACGTACTGAACCGATTTTAACCAAATTTTGTGTAGTAATAACGTATGTGGGGGTGATTACTAAAGATACTTTTTATTACAGAAAAATGTTCTATTTTCATAGGAAAACAAAATATTGTTGATTAACTAGTCCTTGAAAAGCTAGCGGTGGTTAAATCTTAAAAGATACGTCAAAACATAATTATTGAAGGAAAGTCAACAATATTAAATATCTTTCTTCCAAGTTAGTGTAACTCAATACCTATTTTTATCAGTACGTACAAAAAGCAGTACTACCTAACTTAGCAAATCTATCGGCGCATTTCACGCAAAAAGGACTGAACGAAATTTGAACGAAATTTGAACGAAATTTTGTGTATTGTACTATAGTACAGTGCATTCTTACACGACATTATTAGGTCATATCATATATCGTATAACGGGACTTAACGCGTGTATTACTTAAAGGTAGAAGATACCTTATTCCCGACGTTTTGCTCGGGTTGCATCAGCCGTGGTCACGGGGAGACTGGCGGGGGATGGCATCGCCTGCCACGATTAGAGGAGTGTGTTGCTGGTACCCTCATTTAATTTTAATACTTTGTTATGGCCACTACACACGGTGCTAATATTATCCATGGGTGTGTCGGACGGGAAATCGCGATATCTAAATTTTTCTATTACCGGATTCCACGCAGACGAGAGCCTGTATCCATCTTCACGATTGAAGTTTGGATGTTTTTTTATTTCGATAGCCTCGCGAACGATTGTTCGGTAGTATCTTCGATCGGTGGGCAAAACCTTCGGCTGGTGGAGCTCAATCCAGTGATTGGTATTTGAGTTGAGCAGATCGCTGATTTCCCTGTCTGGTTATTCTTTACAACTGTGATATGTTCTTTGACCCTCTCCGCTATGGTTCTCTTGGTTTGGCCAATATACGAACTACCACAGCTGCAATTAATTTTGTATATACCCGGTGTTTGGTACGGGATAACATCCTTCGGCGTGCGCAAAAGTTTTTCATGCTTGGAAAACGGAACGTATACAGTCTTAATGGAGTAATTTTTTAGTAGTAATCCAACCTTGTCCGTTATTCCTTTGATATAAGGCAAGTACGCAGGTTGGCGGTTAACCTCTGGATGTTTCGTACGTGTATCACGGTGACCTAGATTCCTTCTACCTACTTTGTACCCATTCCTCTTAAGTACCTCCTGAACATGCGCAAGCTCCGCATCCAAATGTTCAGGGTCACACAGATCATGGGCTCGACCAGTCAGAGTCGTTACTACCGCTTGTAAATGACGTGAGTGATGATGTGAGGAGGCATTAAGGTATCTATCCGTGTGTGTCGGTTTGCGATATACAGTGTGCCCTAGAGAGCCATCTTCTCGCACAAGCAACTTCACATCCAGAAATGCCAGCGAACGATCGCTCTCCATTTCATATGTAAATCGTATTTTACTGTAAATGGAGTCAAGATGGTCGAGGTATTGCTCTATTTCCTTCTTATTCCCTTTAATTAAACAAAACGTCGTAAACGTATCGCTTCCATAGTCGGATATTGAAAGGCCCTGTTTTCAAAGCTTTTTCTTTAAAATGTTCCATCCAGATGTTGGCTAAGGAAGGTGCTATTGGGCTACCCATAGCTACTCCATCAATCTGAAGATAGTATTGACCCTGGTAAAGAAAAAAGTTACCTTCTAAGCAGTGTTGAAGTAGAGCAACGTACCGATCTGATATGCCTTTGAAATATAATTTGTTTTTGATTACTTCAAGGCACTCTTTCAGCGGAACATTGGTGAATAACGATTCCACGTTAAAACTCACCATAATCTCATCAGATTCTAGCTGGATCTCCTCTATGATGCTAATAAAATGTCGAGAATCTTTTACATAAGATGACGTGTTTCCAATTAATAGCTGCAAGATTTTATTAATATGTTTCGCCAAGTGGTACGTTGGAGAATCAATCTGACTCACTATTGGTCGCAATGGCACGTCTTTCTTATGAACTTTTGGACTTCCCTTAAGTTTTGGAGGCTGCGATATTTTAGGGCTTTGCAGCCAATTGTACTCGTCGTCCGTAAAAAGCTCCTTATGTTGTTGTACTAGAGAGCGTGTATGACGTCACTCGGGCAGTTGGGTTGTAGCTGATTGGCTTATAAGTATTCGTGTCGGCGAGTAGGTTCCGAATTTTAATATCATAATCTATCGTATTCATCACTACTGTGGCGTTACCTTTGTCGGCCTTGAGAACCAGGATATCTTTGTTTTCGCGTAGTTTGCCAAGGGCTGCGTGTTTTTCAAGAGTAATGTTACTTTTAGGTAACTTAGAGCGGCGCAAAATGACTGCAATATCCTGTCTTAATGCATCCGCATCACACTGTGGCATTTTTACGTATAATGGCCTCCTCGACATTACAAATGATATTTTCATAAGGAACCCGCTTAGGTGTTGGTGCGTAATTCAAACCTTTTTCCAGTACTGATAAAGTGGATTCATCAAGAGTTCTGTTCGAGATGTTAATCACCGTGTTAGCTTTACGGTCAGTATGTTCTAAAGTTGACTTACGTGAAAGTAGCTTTTCAAATTTTCGGTTGTGTTTGCTACTAGACAAATCAAATAATCTCTGAGCTTGTAGGTAGGTAAGGCGGTCACACAACTCAAAATCACCATCCGACATAACAACACTGCAATCCAAGTGTAACGCGTATAATTTACACTGTATATCATTTAAATCCTTGTGGCTATTTCGAATCAATTGGCGTAGCAGGCGGACACTCGTATTGCCTAGAATACGGTCAGAATCCGCTATATCACTACGTGGTTTTATACGAACACATGTAGGTAGCAAGTTCCAATCGCGACACTTTTTAAAAAATGTCAACGATTTTTCAAGACGCACTTTCTTCCGACGCAAACACTCTAGCTGACGAACTTTAGATGCTAACTCCGGCAACTCCGTTTGCAATATAACTTTTTAAGCTTTCGCGTTTCATAACTATATCATATATCGTATAACGGGACTTAACGCGTGTATTCCTTAAAGTTATATTATTAGGTCATATCGGAATCGGTTTCTTATTCTTACTACCCTCCACGTGACCCCTGGGTAATGCTAATTGAACAACTTTATAATAGGTGGTAGAATTTGGCCATGGCTAACACTACCCAGCGAGCAAAGACGAACTGCCAAATCATCCTGTAGCATGGTTCGTCGCATCAAGGGATGGCTTGAGTTCCGATGCGATGTTCGCTAGCTGATTTATACGCGGGAAAATGATTCTGTACAGTTGTGCTGCATTTCAATGACAGGTTCTGACCTGAGTTTTGGTGGCTTAATTTGGAGAAAAGCTGCACCACAACCTTTGGTGAACAATTCTGGGATGACTTTCATCGTGCCGGTTGGTGACCTGAGAGAAGACCCGATGGTGATATCCAGGAGGGTTCTGGCGTAAGTGTGGTCTTCAGTTAAATCTACCATTAACACTGCTCCAATAAGGGTCATGTTATCAAGAATGCAGCTCTGACTCATCAAAAGCCAAAAGAGAAATGATAGAGAGAATAAGCAGCAACTGCTTATTCTCTCCTTTTCAGTGTGCTTCTCTAAAATTCGAGCATTATACTCTTATCTCTATGCGGTCCACTACTACCTTGAGATCGCTAAGACATATATACTCTTTCTCAAGGAGACGCAAATTAAGAGCCCTGCCAGCCCAGGATGTACCCGGGGTATTCACTTGAGAAAAATTTTAAACCCCGCGGAACCTCGAAGCGAGTCCGGTTTATACGCTCGTAATAACATCTGCTACCAACGTCTCTGTACTTTCTTCTCGGTTTTGTGGTGCTTGGTCGATACTGGTTTTGTTAGGTGTCGAACAGTCACATAGCGGTGATCGGAAGACAACTCAGTTGTTCAATTACCTAAACGAAAAAGCTGACATCGTTCAACATCGATATCCAACCGTTCAAATGGTATTTCTGGGAGGCTTCATGCCCACCACAGCAGTAGCTGTTTCTATTCATAGAAACTGATCATGCTGGGAGAGGCGTTTTTCGCACTATCACTATCTCACAGTTAGGTCGGAAAACCGAACATCAAAAAAGCAAATTACTTGAACCTTCTGCATATAACTGATCCTGATATTTTCTCAGTCTCAGTTTCTTTTCCCTTGGGAACCTCAGACAACTGTATCGTAAAATCTGCTTATCCTCTGACTCCAGACTCCTCAGTAAAAAAAGAGGCGTGTAGTGGCGATTCAGATGGCAAGTCAGCAGATTGGGACGAGTTGCAGCATTTCTTTGCATCTTACCCTTGGCCAGTTTGTTTCTCTACTAACGATCCGTCGAGTTGTGATGGACCGGTTGCAATAGAGCCAGACGTTACGCTTGTTTTGTTCGGCAGCCTCTCATCCAGGAGACTGTGTTACGAGGCAAGCTCGTGGTGAAGGATTTTGGCTGCTTGATTGTGCCCGTGCAGATACTCAGTGCTAGTGAGCGCTGAATATTCCGAAAGCACATGCTTGAGTGATTCACCGGGATGGCGACAAACTCGATAGACGTCCTTCATAATACTTTATTTAATAGTTTAGGTATTTTTGCGTCTTAACTGCCTGATCCTGTATTGTACAGACAAAACCCCTGGTTTTCCCAAAGAGGTCACCGAAGTGCAGCCATTACACGGACGCTTTTTATGTACGTGTGGCTCATTAAGAGCTTTAAATAAGCGTACGTGCAACTCCTTCTCCTTCCACACGATCTCACGGTCAGAGGTGCTAAGTACGACCGGGGCCAACCACTTGTTTTTGGCTAAGAATAGGGGAGTGAGTCCTTTATCATATTCTACGTCCACTGCACGACTCTTTCTTTGTCTCGAAGTATGTAACTAACGTTTACTATATCCCGATTATGCATGGTTTTGACGCTCAAAACACTTCAACCACCGCATATACAACCTTATTACATACGATTTTAGGTGCACCACATGCGTTAAAGAGTCAAAGTCGTGCAGACTCTTCTATCCAGGGTTTCAAATTCAGTTTAAGTCTATTTAAGCACGCCGAAAGTGCACATGAGAATGGGTATAAGCCGCTATAGGCTCGGACTTTATTAGCACCCGACAAAAAGCTTTTACAAATTTTTGCCAAATGACCAAAAAAGGCTTCGCTAACAGACTGTTTCATTTTCATCTCATTCACCCCTATTGATTGCGACATACCCAGATACCGGTACGATTCAGGTTCAGAAAGGGTCCTTATTCGGTTTATATAGGGTCGACATTTATCTCAGCCGAATGATTAACCTGCTCCCTCATCACATGCACACTTGTCTAGCTCAAGCCCCATCCTGATAGAATTACTAAATTCAGTGGTGATCTTCAGTAATTTCTGCAGGTGAGTGGCGTTGGGTGCCAGCAGTTTGAGGTTATAAATATACAGAAGGTAAAGCTCTCTTGTCCCTCCTCTCCGAAATTGAAAACCAGCAATAAACTGAGCTTGGTTTAGAGACGGGCAAAACCAAATTCCTCGAGGAAGTCTCAAACTATACCATCAACTTTGTACACCTCAAGGACCCTCAAGAATATTGAATGGGACACCGAGTCTAACGCCTTCTTATAGTCGAACCAGTCAGCAGAGAAGTTCCGGCGGTTGCGTTTGACCAATTGCTTCGCAACGGAATCGATGGGAAGAATCTGCTTAGTGTAATGGCTACCCCAGAATGATGTTATTTTCGTCTACATGACGGGATATCTTGAGGCTCATGACGGATCTTATCGTCTCAAAGATGGTCGTAAGACACGTAATGGAGCGGTACTTAGCTAGATCAGAGGCATCCGGGCATCCGACTTTGGAGCTAGGTGAGTGATCCCAGTAGTGAAAAGGAACGTGAGCGTCCTCTGCTCGAGAGCTTCCTGGAATTGTCGAGCAAAGGTCGCATGGTAAAATCGAAAAGCCCTTAAGCCAGTAGTGATGAAAACAATCAGGATCCGAACTTTTTTTTGCATGTGGGACTCACTGGTTTAAAGCTCTCACCCGTCTTAATGGGCCGTCGCAGGATCGCTTGCGCAAGCAACTGCAACGTCCCAACGTTTTTTGGCTTTGCGTCTAGCTGGCTGCCAGATGCTACTAAGACCCCACCACGACAAGGTGACCACACGTTGGTCTGGTATTGCTCGACCAGAAGCTTTAAAGTCTGCCAATGAGACCTCTGGCATGGTTAATACAGTGTTCTATCCACCTCAGCAGCATTGCTTCCTGAGCCCGGGATCTTGGCTCCGACAAATCCGTTTTTGGCTTAAGCCATACCAAAGAGCCGAGAGATACGCCGTATCATCCAGGCCAGTGCTCTCTAGGTATTGAGGCAGCATTTAGTTAATGGCCTCAATGACATCCCACGTCACTACATTCAATTTGAGGTGAGAGAGCCGCGGAGTGCTCCGAATCTCTGAAATCGCTTCTTCTAGAATCATTCTCATCCACTCTAAATCAAGGGCGACTGTTCCCTGGGTGCTTTCCTCAACAGGCAAATTGTGGAAGATGGTAACCAGGTACTCCTCAGTAGGAACAGTTGGAGGCACGATTTGTTCTTTGGTTGGATTTGTCACCTCGGAAACAGCCTTACGTCATAATAGTTCGAGCGCTGTATTTTAAACGCTGAATATACCGAACCTGATCTACCAGGTTTGGTTCCGTAACAGTTATAGTTGGCTCAAGCAGCAGGAACTCACAGTACGTTGCCGCTCGGTAGCCAGTCCGTCAGGTTCCTGCAGTGACATTCTCGTTCATTTGAGACGTTCATTTCATGCGACATACACCACCAGTGGCGGGCCCCTAGAGGATCCCGTCGGTGCCAATCTCCACAAGCCCTAACCTACGCCCTACTACGGGTAACCTAATAAGCTGGTAAATGGTTCCCCAGTTTCCTTAATTAATCACCTCTTATGACACCCATGATGTAGGAAGGAGGGCAACATTCTACGCTGCTGGTGCCACACGGTTATTATTAGAAACAGACACTTGAATTCAATTTATATGTACTCTAGTGTATATCATATACGCTTGGAATGAAGCCATCGAAAAGACGGTGAGGTACTCGCCGTTTCTCTCGATATTTCGAAGGCTTTTGACCTGTCTTGCATGGCATGGCTTGACGTCTAGCATGGCATTTTTATCATTAAGCTTCTGGCATATGAAATAACCACTGGGTTTTGTAGCTGGATGTCTGATTTTCTGAGAGAGAGATCATTTCGGGTCGATAACGGCTGCTTATACGTTATTCCCGCATCACTCTTCCTGCTACTCAACAACGATCTTCAGAAACCCGGTATCTTTGGATGCGCTGATGACAGCGCTATTGCGGATAGATACTTATCTAGTTCTAGAACCAGTGCTACTAAGATCCTTGAGTAAAGAGAGGTTTTGGTGAATCGCGTTGACTTGAGGTGTCCGACTAGAATTATGCCAATTTAGTTAAGTTTAATACCACCAAAACAGGCGTGTTTATTCACCTCAAAAAGAACCCGATTAGACAGTAGTGAGTGCTTGAGTTAAAGTTACGTGAGAGTAGAGCTTTCGTGGTTGAAATCCAACCAACTCACGAAACGTTTTAGTTCAATGTTTCTGATACAAACTGCTAAATTGTGAAACACCCTTCCTACATCCGTCTTTTCTGCCACTTCAAGGCAAGAGGGAATAGGAATCTCCAAGGCAAACGTGCTCCAACCTAGACCTCATCAGTGCTTCCTAGCATTGATTGTCGTTAAGCGCATTCTATCTAATAATAATAAAAATGGTGACATTTCAAATCCAGTTTATTTTGCTAACTCTTAATGTATACAGCAAAACTGTGCAACATCGTGCTAATCGATGTGCGCGTTCATACAAAATGAGCTGAGCCGATACCATGGACTACAAAGATAATACAAAACATTTTATTATCTCAGGAATATTATTCTCTGACTGATTCCGGCCACGGCGTCCAATCTCATTGAGTTTGCTCAACTGTGCAGGAAATATTACAGTGCAAGTGTACGCGCAGACACAAATGCATTTTCTATTCTTATCACTTTCATACTCCGGTGAGACGACTGTTCGACACGACTAGTGAGAGCTAAGGCGCAGGACTGACGCTGACTGACTGCTCTCCGAGGCTCGGGGGTGACACATCGCCATCTTCCCAACTCTGGGCGATTACTGAGACTTACTAACCAGAAAGACTCAATAACTAAACTACACTGTAATTGGTTAAAAGTAGAATTAAACTAAACTAAATGGGGAATCAATCGTTGGTACTAAGGTACCGTAAGGTTCAACTTATAAGTAAGTTACCATTAAAACAAAAATAGTTTTTGTACTTTTAGCACGAGCGAAACCGCGGGTCCGCTAGTTTTGATTAAAACTCGAAGACATTATATGTTCCACAGCTGTATAATATATTTTTTTATGTATGTTCATCGATAGCTCCGTCAACTGTTAAGCGATTTAAATAAATAAATATAAATGTTGGGACAGTTTTAGGTATATATTTTTATTAAATTATACGATGGTAAGCACAATCTAAAAGTAAATTGTAGTTATAAAAAATTATGTTAATATATAATAGTGTAAATTATAAACTTTTACAGTCATTTACTCGCAAATTCAGTATTTTTTACTTTATCGATAAAAAAAACCGTTGGCGTCACTAATACTTTTATTTCCATACTAAAATCTACGGGGCTATTGTATCTTTCATTGAAGATACAAGAGACTTCTGTAAAAATTTTCGTGGGGCTATTGTATCTTCATAAATAACTCTAGATAACTACGGCAGTGAAAGAAATTAATTATCAATTAACAAGCAATTATTCTTTATCTTTGTAATTTCCATAAAGTTTGTTATATAAGGCTCACATTAAAATTTTATCCACTAAAACACAACAGTAGGTATTCAGCGCTCTCAGTGAAAAATAGTCGATCAAAAATAATGCGCCATCAGTAAAAAAGTAGACGCGATACAACTACAATCTATGATCCACTCTTTTAAGCATTAGTTTCTCTATCAACTAGTAGTGTCGTTACTCCTTTAACCGACTTGTGAAAGAAGATAAAGTGATTAGATACAATAGCCCCGGAGCTACAATAGCCCCGGTTCACTATATAATATTTTTCTTCACTTATCTGTCAAACGTTTATTTGACGTTTTATAATAAAACTATACTGGGAACGACTTCCTATTTATATTAAATGTTAGCTATTGGAGATGATAATTTTATACTTTAAATATTCTGACGTGTAGTTTAGCGTTAGTAACAAATATTTTAATGACCATAGCGCCTTCAAAATGTTTGTACGCACCTGTAATATTATAATTACCAAGTCTGTACACCTGTTAACACAATCGTATCTATTATTTTAAAAGTTAAAAATGCCAAAATAATCTTATTGCTTTTGTAATAACGCTAAAAATCCCATGTCCATACATGTACCATAGTGGACTATTGGTTCAGTTATGGAGGTGTCACATTCTACATACCTCTGTACGATTTCTTAGTTTCTTCATTCTTAAGTACCGCACAAGATTTAATATCGATTCAAAACTTAACGGTTGGTTGAGAAATATCTTATGTTAAGAATAGAGTATTATATTCGGTTAATATGAAATGCAACCAATAATAGGTACCTATACAAAGAAAATGTTGTTATTATCACCTTAAGTTCGTCGTAAAATAACCCTTTTCTCTACATTTTCTTTACATTTAAACAAAGAATATTAAACAAATGTAAATATATATAAAATAATATAATCATTTGAAATAGTAACCCATTTTACCTCCACTATGAATTAAGATTCAAATTTATCAAAGTTTGTAAATAAACAAAAATATGTATATTTTAATTTAACATATATAAAAGGTGTTTGATATATGGCTGTCGGTCCTAATATAAAACTCAGTGGTTTAGTCAATATTATTAGTGATACAAAACGGAGATTTGGGTTTTTCCAGAAACCAGTTTGTGCAAAAACAGGCGGAATTCGGCGTTAGAGGTTCCGTGTTTGGCGACGACCAGCTGTGGAATGCTGTCTGGAATTAACGATTTATTTAGAACAGCCTTCAGCTGTGCCTGGCAAACACTTATAGTGCCTACTAGTTTAAATGCTGTTGCGAAGTGCTTTCGTAAGCTCCTTTTTTAATATATTCATAAATTAAGTATTTAAATTGTATTTAAGTCCTTTTCTAAAATATTTAGTTGTATTAATTTGAAAATAGATGCTACCTATGTAAGACTATATTACGCGGGCTTGTCGTAATTTGAAGTAGGTAATGACTTACTTGCGCAAACGATACCAAATTATGGCAGTTTAAAAATACTACTTAAATAATATAAAAAAAATCTGTTTTTACAACTTTATTTTGTAAAATTTCTACATTTTATAATGTAAATAACTAAGTCTTACGTAAATAGCATCCTATCATGTGGATTAATAGAGCTGCCACAGCCTAAATAGGTACGCCTATTGAAAAAGGAAGAGTATGACTCTTATAGGATCAACATTGATGCTGTCTAGATATATCTGTCTATCACACGCTATTTTCCATGCTATGTATGAGTCCTGAAAAAAGAATCTTATAGAGTTATGATGAGATACGAGTTCGTTATGTGGTAGAAATATAGCGCAAACAAAAAAGTGTAAAGGTCTAATGTTCAACGTTAAAAGGTTTTTTTTGTATATTAAAGCGTATATGTAGTTAGCGTATATATAATAAAGCTTAACGACACGTTTGTTGATGTTTCGGGTTCGAGTCCCGCTGGGGGTCACGAATGTTTGTTCTGCAATCATGGATGTTTATATTTATAATATGTATGTATTTATTAAAATAGACGATGGTTAAATAGGAAGAACGTCTCCTACTTTATCCATGAAAGCAAGCACTAACCTACAATTCCGATTAGGATATAATATATTCACTCATAATTAGGAAACACTATAGTAAAAACCTTAAGTAATTGCGATTTTAGAGAATAGCCTTTTCTTGAAACACACAACTTTTACTAAATATTTAAATTATACAAAAACCTACGGATATTTACAGGAATAATACTTTACAATTACTTTACTAATGCTACTTCAAATTTATCGTATACCAATGCTGCTAACAACGTCATTAATGTATTAAATTACGTACTTAGTACTAAAGTTAAGGTTATATGCTGTTTGGCGCAGTTCGTTGTGACCCTACTTTCTTGCGCCAGCGGGTTCGAGTCCCGCTGGGGGCATTCATTTTTAAACTCGGATGTTTGTACTCCAGTCATGGGTGTTTACATTTACAATATGTATGTATTTAAACTTATATATCAACTATCAAGTATCCGTAACACAAGCTTCCTTCGAAGCTTGTAGAAGTTATAGCTTACCACGGAACTAAATGGCGCTGTGTGTAATAATGTCCCAGCATATTTATTCATTATATAAACATAATATTAAAAACGATATCTTTTGAAAAGTAACACAAAATATTTCTTCAAGATTAAGAAACACATTAGTACCTATACCTTGAACTGTAAACGCCTATCGTACAACAAAAGGCAATTATTTGAATATGTTATTGTAATAAATCAATTTATTGCATCTTTATTTTTTGTCAACTTTCTTAATATTACAACGAACATAATTCAGTATAGTTATGTTTAATTTAAGGTTTAAACATTAATTTTATCATTATTTTATTTTTTTATAATTCTTTAAAAATAAGAAGACATTACCTACTTTCGAATTTAGGTTACAGATCCTTTTAATTAAAGTATGACAAAGACAACTTTATATACATAATAATAATATGAATTTAAATTTCAATTAGTGATTGATACATATTTACCTAATAAGTTGACTAAACTGCTAATAAAATATATTTTTTGTAGTATAAAGCATACCTACCATTACCTTATCTCGTTCATCAATATTTTATGTATTGGCAAGTTGGTCAGCACAAGCAAATTAATAAATGAAATACCATATCCGAGAGTAGTAGTCGCGGCGACGATCAGGCGGCCGCACACCTGCGCTTGCGCATCTTAATGCTACCAATCCTAATTAAGTCGTACCGTCCAGTTATAAAGTCCAATTTTCTCAAGCTTCAACTATACTCTCATTACAAATCACGGACGTAACAAACAAATATATTCAAGACTTTGTATCTTAACAGCAAAGTTGAGTTTTACGATCAATTGAAGGCACCCAAGATTTTATAAAGGTTAATATTAAATCACAAGTTTTTAAAAATATATTATTTTTGAATCTATTTATTTAGAAGAAATAAAAATATAGGTACCTATGTATGTATTTTTTTAAAGTTATAGTGATAGATACTGAAACACTATAATCATATTACATATTATCATACTACACAATAAATGCTATAATTACATACTAGCGTCAACAGATGTCGCTTTTACAATATAACGTTCTTAAAAACTCTATTCTTAGAAAAAAATGAGATAAAATAAGTACTTATGCAATATTTCATTATTAAATAAGTAATTTTTTAGGAAAATTAGTAACAAATGAAATTATATAATATTATTACGGAAAATATCGAAATATTAAACGATTCCTGAAACGCGCTATCGAAATTTTCTACACAGTATGTATATATACCAAATTGTGATTCTCAATAATGGGAGTTCCTTCCAGTTCAGCTATCGGGGTTACATGCAGAGCCTTTATGGTTCCATCACCCTGTGGAAAGTCCCCGGAGAAAGGGCGGAAAGCGTCGCATCGTGACGGTGAAGGCCGGGCCGGTGTCGTAGGGGAGGAACCTGTGCGATGTCGCGCCCCAAGCGTTGCTCAGAGCACAGTGAATGTTGAAAGGGACACTGTCCTTAACCAAATGGGGCTTACTCGGATATGGAACTCTTTTTTGTTAGTTTTTGCTTATTTTCTTTTCAGTATTGTATTATTTTATGAAGAGTCACTTGATGATTTTTATCTGATTAAAACATTGGATAAAACTATACAATCGACTGGTGGGATAGAAGGAATTAGTTCTAAGAGTGCGAATTTATTTAGAATGAATTGAAAACATAGCACTTTATGTAAATCGTGGCATTGACATTCAAATAGAGTTCCCTTCACACTTAAGTACCTAGTCATAGAGACAATCATAATAATGTTAAGTTTACTTTATCCTGAAACGTAAAAAAGTAGTATATTTACTTAATTATATTAAAAGTGTTTCAAAACATCCTGTTTTTGAAGGCAAGCAGCATTGACAAGTGTGCGGTAATTTATTGAAGTAAAAACGATATTATAATAATTTATTCATTCATTACTAATGATTGAGTAAGTTGGTAATTCAAAATAAAGTTGGTTCGCAAAAAAGAAAACTTTTGTTTTTGCAAGAGATTAAAATTGATTTTAATTATTTTTTGTAGAAATAAGTTATAACGAAATAACTGTACCTATATCAACTATTAAATCTGCTACACAAAAATACATAATATTATCATCTAGCTATTATACGTATCATAATATTATTCTTAGTAATAGACCAATTATTTTTATACTTAATTAAAATATTGATGTTAGTTAATAGCTAAATCTATTACAATAATTATATTAAAATAAAAAGTATTTATTACTTGCCCCCAGAGAGATTTGAACTCTCGACCCCTGGTTTACAAGACCAGTGCTCTAACCCCTGAGCTATGGAGGCTCAGAAGATTAATCTGAAATATAAAGGTACATTTTATCACAAAATGTATTACATTTTATGATAGTTCAAAACAAGATAAAATATTTATCAATTTGTATATTACGGTTTTTTATGGACGTTACATGTAATGACTACTTGCGTGTTTCGATAAGTTTGTTAGACTTCGAACAACGATTTAACGTTGTATATTATTGTACTTCTATACATATACTTTTATAACTGAAGAAATACCAATCTTTTAGATACTATACATAAATTGATATCTCGATGATTCTACATATGCAATAGCCAATAAGACACAATATATTCAGGCTATTTTGAAAGTCTTTTAAATGGTATTTAAAAATTTTAGAAGTCTTTTAAATGATATTTAATTAATAGAATTTACTGTGGATGATATACTATATTATAAATCGTGCTTCTTATTAATAAGTTCTACTCTCTTCTCTCTTTTTTAACCAACAAATATCTTGCTCTTTCCAGAATGTAGACAAGAAAGCCATATATCCTGCATACAAAGCATCGCTTGCGCAATTTGTGCAGATGTGAGATTTTGTTATACACAAGGCGCACGTAATGTTGACTAACGAGATGCGAGACGGGGAGACACATTATGTATGTATGGGTATAATGTGAACTGATTTCATAACGTTTTCACTATGTAAATTTATAATTTGCCTTAAACATGAAATATTTATTCTACTAATACTCGTAATTAAAACTTCTTTACTTTTGGTCTGTCTTATAGAACAATGATAAATAAATTATAACTTTCTTAGGTTTACGCGAATATTTGAAATTTTATATAAAACATTTCGTATTTTTTCGCAGATCCGCGTTGTTTGAAATGCATCTACGCAAGAAGAAACCTGTATCATGTTATAAATACAAAACATATTTGTGTTTTAATTTTATATATATATATATATAAGTAAAACTATAAATTATATCTAACCTCATTAGGCATCATTCTTTGATGGATCGTTCTGTCTGTTCTTAATTATTTAGGTACTGGTTTTTTATTTAATTTTTATTTACTGTACTGTAACCAAAAACTGTATCATATAAAATTAAGAAAATTTCTAAAGTATTCAGGATTTCATAAAACCAAAAGCTAAAGTAAGGTAAGTTGGCATTGCATTCACACCGGATGATGATTAAACACAGGTAGTAAGTTATACAGCGTTAAACTGGTTTGCGCATGGCTTTAAAATTATGTAGAGACGCAAACGTCTACTAAAAGTGTGGATTTGCGGATATGCAAAGATAATGATTATTACAATTTATTATAATACGATATGAAAATAGATATTAATAAATATTTACTAAGTAAAAATGACAATAATATTATAAATATCGAAATTAGTAATAAAATGATAAAGGTAGGGAGTGTCTTTTTGTAGCATGAGAGCTTCAGTATTGTAGTATTGATATTATTGTATATAAAACACACTGTACATCTTATTTAAAAACAAGAAAATAGGTATATAACGTAGTTTCCACGTTAAATTGAATTGAATTGCCGTACAACTTACACCTACAAAATTTTCTAGAAAAAACAATAGACTGTCCCTCTTGGACGATTTCTATGGATCATGTCATGTAAGAGTAGTTTAGGATTTGATTTGATAGTATAGGTAAAATTCAAATATACAAATAATATGTATATATTTAAACTTATATAATATGTAGTATATCAACTATCTGGTATCCGTAACACAAGCTTCGTAGCTTACCACGGAACTAGATGGCGCTGTGTGGCATAATGTCCCAACAATGTCCCAACATATATGTACATAAATGTACAGAGTAATAAATAATATAAATAGTAATAATGAATAAAAACATCAAGGCAGTGGTAGCCCAGTGGAAATGATCTCGTTCGGTTAACCGATTATAGCGGGATCAAATCCGGGTCTCGCAAATAATCTAACATAATTACTTCTTGTGTTGTTTGATGTTCTTGTGTTGGGAAAACCTTCTTGTGTTGTATGAAAGAACCAAGCAAATTTTCAAAAGAGGTCATGTGAAGTCAATCAACCCGCACTTGGTGAACATGGTGAACTATGGCCTAAATCTCTTCGGATTAAAGATAGGCCCGTGCCTAGAAGTGGACTAAATACATACATGCATAGTGCATACATCGGCATAGCATTCCACAGTTTACAATAAAGATACAAAAAATATCAATACAGTAGAGTAAGGCTAAGCAAAATAAGCTTTAAAGGTAGACCTTATACACAAAGGTGTCTACAAGTACAGACATGTAATGACTTGCTTCTGCAATCTGCATACATATATCGTATATTTGTACTTGTACATTAGGGTGGAGTGAATTTGACCAAATTTATTTTTTTTCAAAATTTTAATTCTCCTGTATCATCAATCGTTGATAGTATGTAAAAGATTTATTAGTACCAAAAATCAAAAGTCTACGACTTTATTTTAAGGTGGCGCACTACGAGGGTAATTTGCAAAAACAATAAAATTTAACTTCTAAGGTGTACCCGTAAGTTAATATGTTTTTGTAACTATATGTCATAAAACTTATATTCTAATAACTATCGGGTGTTATCTTTACTATATTTACGCTATATTCTAAAAATCACTCGTCAATAAGAACTAAGGACAAGTGTAAAAAGTGGAGTTGTTGTTAAATTTCGTCTGTAAAATACCAAAAACTCGAAAAGACTTGCGGGTGCTCTTTGTTTGGTAATCCAATAAAACTAATTAGTAATGTGTTACCAACGTATTAATTTATTATAAAATATTATTTGTGGTTAAGAAATAAGATGCTAGAACTGAATGATGGTAAAGACCCTGCTGTAAAATACTTGAGTGAAATGTTCGCCACCATCATTGATTAAATTGGAATAAAGCATCTATTCCCACTAAAAGTCATCAACAAATAGTTGCAAGATTGATTTCATAATACAATAAGTACAAAAGTGTAAAGAAATGCATAATGAAACAAGAAAACAGACATGCAGATATAATATCAGCAATTTTTACTGGTACAGTCTCACTAAACGTAGCCAATGAAGATTCTGGACTCTAGACTGGACTCACACATTCTCGGTGCTTGGCTTGCACTAATAGGATACTTCGTTCATAAATTGGGACAGCTAAACTCACAAAATCTCATTTAAAAGAACTAGCCACTTTATTCACGAAAGTCTACGCACGATCCTGGTTTGATATTAAGTCAAGACTGTTTTGCAAACATCGAGTTCATATCTTTAACATGATTAAAATAAGTTTGTATTTTCCAGAAGACCTGAAAAGCATTGCTATAACAACTATATAGAGAAATTCCTTGTTTGTACATCCGGAAAACTGACTTTTGGCTATGTTACAAGATCACGAATCACACATAAGAGAACTGGCTCTCCGTAGAGTTTTAAAGTCAAGAAACGAGTGTAAGGGAAAAAAAACCGAGTTTCAGTTTGCAAATATTAAATTTAATGCATTGAACAATTATGATTAATTAAATGGTAAAATAAAAAATGACAGAACCTCCAAAAACTATGAAATATAGTGACGCGATAATTCCAGACATGATCTCTGTTGGGAAGGATCGCCGGCAGAGGTGTTCTTAATTAAAAACGGTAAAATAGTTCCTTCCGTTCGTTTATTAAGTACATATTGTTACAAATATAGGTAATGCGTGCTCTTGCGCTGACAGTGCGAAATAATAATGTGAAGCGTTCCGCGATGAGAGGGCCGGGGGGGTGAATAGCCGGTGTTGTCAGCGCGAACAAGCTCCCCGGGGTTGGATCCATCAGATCCAAGACATCCAATCCAGTTATTCAACATGGGCAGGTAAGGGACAAATTCTATTATAGGCTCTTCGAAGCGTTCCAGAAGCAGTCGTAATGTCAGCGACACGAGCTATGCCGTCAGGTCCAGGATGTAAAGCAGTGATTCGACCGAGCAGCCAGCGGTTTGGTGGAAGGTGGTCATCCTTCACAACTACTAAATCTCCAATTCGCAGCTTTTTGTTGTCTGGGCGTTGCCATTTGATGCGTTTTTGAAGCTCTGCTATATATTCCTTATAGAACCTGTTCCAAAAATGTTGCGCGAGCGCTCGAGTTCTTTGATAACGGGGTAGCGTGCAAATCTGTGTCTCGTTTTTCAGATCTTCTTGAGAATGGGGTAGCATAACTGGAGTACGACCAATCAGGAAATGAGAAGGAGTTAACGGGATCAAATCGTTGGGATCGGACGATAAAGGAGTTATGGGTCTAGAATTTAGGATGCCTTCTATTTGTACCAAGACCGTGTTTAGTTCTTCGTATGTCAAATGTGCTAAAGATAACACTCTTTTTAAATGGTATTTTATAGATTTAACTGAACCTTCGGCTAGGCCGTTAAAGTGAGGACTATAAGCCGGAAAAAAATTGAATTGAATAGACTGCTCCGCCGCGTAGAAGCTAATGTCATTACATTTTGATTTTAGAAATTTGGCAAGCTCATTACTAGCCCCGACAAAGTTAGTACCATTATCTGAGAATATTTTTGCTGGTTTGCCTCTGCGAGCTATAAATCTGTTTAATGCAGCTATGAAACCTTCGGAACTTAAATCTGTTACTAGTTCTATATGGACTGCTCTTACGGCTAAGCAGACGAAAACACAGATATAGGCCTTTATTAATTTACACCCCCTACCTTTTCTGTCGGATAACATTATAGGACCAGCGTAATCTACTGCAGTATTAAAAAAAGGGAACTCGCTATAAAGTCTTTCCTTAGGTAAACTAGCCATTAAAGGTTGAATCGTTTTGCCTGAGAACCTACAACATGCATGACACTCATGTGTTATTTTTCTTGCTAAATTTCGACCTCCTATTACCCAAAACTTGTGCCTTAAAGTAGCTAAAAGTAGTTGAGGCCCTGCATGTAACAAGATTTGATGATAATGCCTAAATAATAGCTGTGTAATGTGATGTGTTGCATGGAGTAAAACAGGATGTTTTGTGTCATAATCATAATTAGAATTTGATAGTCTGCCACCAACTCGAATTAATTTTTCATTCGATAGAAACGGATTTAAAGTTAAAATGCGCGTCTTAATTGGTAGTGGTTTATCTTTAAGTAAAAATGAATATTCATTCGAGAACATGTCGAGTTGTACTAGTTTGCATAATGTGTTAGTAGCAGAGTTTAGCTCAAATACGGTTAAATGTGAGATTAATTTCTTTTTAGGTTGCTTACAATTGTGAATGAACCGTAATATATAAGCAGTTACACGTTGCAATTTGCCATAATTTGAAAATTTATGAATAAAGTGATCTTGTTCACAAATCATGTTACATTTAACTTTAGTTTCTGGTAGAATAGTGGGTGTACAATTCGGTTGAGCTGGCCATTCAGACTCAGGATGTAATAAAAATTCTGGACCAGAAAACCACAGTTTCGAATTCTCTAGCTGTCCCGGACTACATCCTCTTGAGCCAATGTCAGCAGGGTTTTCACGAGTAGGTACATATCTCCAAGCGTCTGAGTCTGTATGCTCTGTTATTTCATTAATTCTGTTTAGTACAAATGATTTTAAAGTCGATTTTGGGGCACGAATCCATCCAAGAACAATAGTTGCATCACACCAAAATATACTGCGGTTCACCACCAATCTGAGAGCAGTAATTACTTTATTTGACAGTTTTACAGCTAATAACGCACCGCAAAGTTCTAATCGTGGTATGGTCATTATACCCTTCAGTGGTGCCACCCTACTTTTAGCCATTACGAGATGAACGCTAACGGTGCCGTTTATGGAAGTGGATCGTAAATAGACACAAGCACTATAGGCATGCTGAGACGCATCGCTGAAGGCGTGAATTTCAAAATAATTAGGCGATCTACACAATATGTGACGTGGAATTGAGACATTATTTATTTGCATAAGTGAATTCATAAATATTAACCAATCTTTCTCAATTTCTGGAGGAAGAGGTTCGTCCCATGAAATTTTGGAAGCCCATAGTTTTTGTAGAATAATTTTGCCTTGCAAAATGCATGGATTGACCAATCCTAATGGATCAAATATTTGTCCTACTGTGGACAAAATTGACCGTTTGTTTGGTCTGTCACCTACTGAACCGTCAAAGTGAACAGAAAATAATAAAGTATCCAATTTACAAGACCACCTTAAGCCTAAAGTCTTGGCATGATCATCATTGACTAATGTGAGCAAGCTGTCACTTGCGTTATCACCTTGAATAGCATCTAAAATATCTGGACAGTTTGAACGCCACTTTCGTAAGTTAAATTTTCCCTTTTTAAGCTCAGAGATTACGCCTTGAATTATGTGTAACAGAGTGGATTTAGATGAATGACCTCCTATGTAATCATCAACATAAAAATCGTGTAATATTGCATCTTGAACTAATGAATCATTACATTCATGACCTAGCTGTGTAAGACAGCGTGTGGCTAAAAAAGGCGCTGATGCCGTGCCGTAAGTTACGGTATTAAGTTTGTAAACCTTTACTTCATGACTAGGGTCAAAACGCCACAGTATCTGTTGCAAATTTCTTTGATCTTCTGCAATAAGAACACATCGGTACATTTTTTCGCAATCAGAGGTAACGACATATTTATGCTGTCTAAAACGAATTAAAATTGAAATTAAATCATCTTGTACAATTGGCCCTATACTTTGAATATTATTAAATGATAATCCTGTTGTAGTTTTAGCAGAGGCGTCAAACACAACCCTTAATTTCGTTGTGAGACTGGACTCACGCAAAACACCGTGATGAGGTAGTATGTATGAATGTTTTTCATTTAAGCTGGAGTAATTTTTATTTTCAGACATATGACCGAGATTAATGTATTCTTGCATAAAGTCATAATATTTTTGCTTAAGTAATGGATAACGTTTAAACCGTCTTTCTAAAGACTGCAATCGAGTCAATGCCTGTTCATAAGAATTGCCCAAGACCTCCGGAGACTGTGTTAAAGGAATGCGCACAACAAAACGCCCATCCTTTTGACGTTTGGTTGTCTTAACAAAATGTTGCTCACACTCGTTTTCCTGCTTTGTTGTTTTACGAGGTGAAGATATTGATTCTAACTCAAAAAATCTATCAAGTTGCTGTTGAAGTTCAAGTTCGTTCACAAAATTACAATGGACTGTATTAACGCGTGTATTTTTTATATCTAAAGGTTGTCTGTACATAGCACCAGATACTAACCAACCAAATTTTGTGTTACTAAGGATCGGTTTATTTTTACCTAACGCAATACGTTCATTACCCAACGTATTCCAGAAAACATCCGCGTTAAGTAATATATCTATCTCAGACGGTGAATTAAAACTAGGATCAGCTAAACATATATTCTTAGGTATATTTAATGACTTAATGTCGAAATATGTGGTCGGCAACATTTGAGTTATATGCGGTATAATAAAACAAGAGACGTCTGTTGTATATGCTTCAGTCCTAGAAGAAATGGTAACGGTGGCACGTTTATTAATGCGAATCGCTTCACGGCTCAATCCTTCGACGACTGTCGAAGTAGAATGAAAGGGAATCTTTAACAATTTACTCATTTTATAAGTTATAAAATTAGATGTACTACCATTATCAAGTAGGGCGCGAACTACGTGCCATTTACCATCACCACCAAGAACGTTAATGAGCGCTGTGGATAAAAGTGTGCAACCACTATGAGTGGACGACAAACCAATGTTAACTTGCTTAGGATCATCATCATGGATAGACTGCAAATCGGACTCGACATCCTCTGGCGCCGGTACCGCCACCATGACGCGCCTTTCCTGTGTAGTGGTGGAGCTGGAAGCGGCATGTTGGTTTGTTGTATTGTGTGCTGAATCGATGTGCAATATAGTGTTGTGCCACTTAGCGCAGACTCGACATGGACCAAATCTACAACGCTTAACATCATGTCCATGACGCAAACAGTTAAGGCAAAGTTTCATTTGGTTTACCTTTTTTATTTTTTCCTGAACAGTTAACTCCTTAAATTTAGGGCATTGATAAATCGCATGACCTTGCTTGCAATATGGGCAGGTATACGAACGCTGCCTTTGTGCGTCAGAGCTTGCTACTAGTGTGCGGGACCTAATTGGTATACTATGTCTACGGTTAACATTTGTTTGGTCTATTGTCTCTAGTAAATCAGCACGATTTTGAATAAATTTAACAAAGTTTTCTAAATTTGGCATTTTATCTAATTCATTTAAATATTCTCTCCATTTTCTATTTGTAATGGTGTCTAATTTACTAGAAACTATGTGTATAATGAGTAGATCCCAGTTTTGTGTGCTAATGTTTAAAGTTTGAAGAGACCTAAGGTTTTTATTGATGGTATCAATCACATTCCGTAACGCTACAGATGATTCTCTAGAAATCGATTCGATGTCAAATAATGCCTGAATATGGTTGTTAATTAAAACCTTATTATTATGGAAGCGGTCACACAATAACTGCCATGCAATGTCGTAATTTTCAGTGGAAAAATCTAAAGATGTAATAACGTTTGCAGCTTTGTCTTTTAAGGATGATTGTAAATAATGAAATTTATTTATCTTCGGTATATTATCATTTAAATGTATAAGTGACATAAAGGTGTCATGAAATCTTAACCATTCATCATAACGACCAGAAAAGGTAGGTAGGTGTATCGTGGGTAATTTAAGGCTTGGCCTACCTGCCGCAAGTACAGTACCAGATAAGGAGTCAGCCGACCCTTGATCATCCTTGCCCGGCTGCACAGAAGCAAACCTGCTCACAAATTCTCGCGCCTTGCCAACTGTCGCGAAGTACTCGATTTCAAACTTCTCACGATACTGGTACTCCCTTTCACACTCGGATTCTGAAATGTTTGGAAAACTCTCGATTGAAATCTGCAAAACATCATATTCACCATACCACTCCTCAATCTTTGACAACCTAAGATTAAGGTCGCTTATTTGTGATTTTTGTGGCGTTTCACAAGTTAATATGAATTGTAAGTACGAACTAAATTGAGTAAGTTTGGCCTTATATGATGCTCGTTTTCTTTTTAATTCATTTAATGTAGACATAATGACTTGTATATTCACTTAAAAAAATATATATAACATGTATATATATATATATATATATATATATATATATATATATATCTAATAAGGTGTATATGAAACGAACAATAGAATTCTAAAATTGTTTATCAATTTGTACCTACTTATTAAAATATCTAAAATCTAACTTACTAATGTAATTCGCAATGTGTGTTTACACATATACTATGCATAATAATGAAATTTAATTACAACGACAATAACTCCAACTTCCAAAATCAAATGTAATGACATATATTATATAAAGGATAATACTTAAATGCGTAATGTGCAGAAGTAGCAGCTTAACGGCAGTCGGCAATGGCGGTGATGTTGTTATCGCTCAAATCACAATTAATGCAATAGCAACGGGAGACCGGTCGTTGTTTACCTATATAATGAAATAACATTATAAGTCACTATATAATTACTTCACTTAAAGGTATAAAGTTAAATCGAAGAATCACTTCGTTAAACAAAAGTATGTATTTCACAAAGGGAATGAAAGATTAATATTATTTTAACTGTAGGTAGGTATTACGTAGGTAACATTGTATAGCGAGATGTGCTTTGAAGATAACAATTAATGTTTAAAGAACATAATAATTAATAAACAACAATTAATGATACATAATGTTTGCTGTTTATTACTATTGTAATGATGTAATGGAAAATATGATATTATAAAAAGGAGTAGGTAATTAAACCTATTGCATTATAATATAATATACGTACCTGTGTAAATTGTTAAATTAGCAACTTGACATACGAATGTAAATATAATTTTATATAATTATTAAGGTTATAATTATTTCAACGTAGTTTTTAATGTTAAAGGAGTAAAGGATAATAAATGATTTGGTCCTGCTCACGTAGAATCTTCCTGCCTTTGAGTAATCTTCCCATTCCCACTTTGAGATAAAAATGGCCGCTGGTGGCCGGCGCGTACGCGTCGTTGCGAATTCCCATCGGAATCCGGCTCGAAGGACCACTTTGTTGGGAAGGATCGCCGGCAGAGGTGTTCTTAATTAAAAACGGTAAAATAGTTCCTTCCGTTCGTTTATTAAGTACATATTGTTACAAATATAGGTAATGCGTGCTCTTGCGCTGACAGTGCGAAATAATAATGTGAAGCGTTCCGCGATGAGAGGGCCGGGGGGGTGAATAGCCGGTGTTGTCAGCGCGAACAATCTCCTCAGGTGGTAATTTATTTAAAATTGAAAAGTATCCTTGCCACACTCAGGTGAAACGTTACGTCTAGCTTGTAACTGAGGCTTCGGCATCTGATTATTTATCAGAAGCCAGAGAGGATTTATTCGTTCTAGCATAAAGTCAAGGCAAGATATACCAATATGCGACACAACGTTTTCATCAAATCAGAGTCCGTGCTAAGCTTCTGATTTCGAAAGTTAAAACTCACTTTTGATGCCTATTATTTTTTTTATTTGGTTAGAAGTCGTGTTATTATTTTAAAGCTATTGCATAAAAGTTTTGGCAAAAAATTTAGCTTAAATAAAATCTTTAGATAAAGCTGAAATTTGTACTTTTCTTAAAAATTAAAATCTGATGCGCCACCTTAAGATGTTGACATAGAAACTTAAAATTAAGTTTTAAGATCTCTGATAATGTAGAACATCCATTGGTAACACAGGAATAACGAAATTAAAAAAAAATTTTTTTCGCTCCACCCTATTGTACATATTTAGAATATGATTTTATTTGTTACTTTACAATTATTTTCGTGGTACATTTAGATATAAGACAATACTAATTAACATAAAAGTGATATTCGGTAAATTTAGTATAAGTAATTTATTTATTACAAACTTTAACTTTATCTGGCAAACGGGTACAAAATTTCAATATATTATGTACGTACACGAATATAATGGTCAATGTTTAATTACCACATGGTAAATGGGAATTTTATTAGCTAGTCTTGAACGGTTCAAAATATAAAATTTATAATAAAAGTCATGACTCGATTCGATACATAGGCCGGCCTTTTTAAAAACATTATTTAAGGTAACAATTAAGGTGTTTATGGTATGTAATCTTAATAAAACTTATAAAGACTCTGTAGTTATCTACTTGCTTTTACTATGAGAACTCTTGCGACAATGTTGGAAAAGCATTTAAATTTTGTCGTAAAATATAGAATAATACCATCGTTTCGTTTATCCTGCAATATAGAATCAATTACTAAATTTATATTGACATCGAAAATGTTGCAATTATCTTTTTATGACTAGACCGCTTCTGATGTATTTTTATTAACAGTTTCATTTCATTTATAAAAACATAATGGCTCTTGAAATAATGGCATTTTATGTCATTAACTTTAATTTTATTTAGCAAAGCAGTATAATAGCAATTTTTATATCTACGAACAAACTAATTAAATGTGTGAATTAACACAACTTTTTCTACTTAATAACTTAGATAACAGAATCATAGTTCAATTGTATTCATACTTATACATTTTCATTTGTATCGTTACAATTGGGCGCTACAATACCTTGATTTTACAAGTATTTCATTAATTTCTTTCTTTTTACGAGTAAATACCAATTTCAAGTGTGACAGACGGGCTTTCATGGTTGTAATCAAGTTTTACACTCAAACTTTTTACATTCCCTTCATTACATAATTGCTCTACTTTGTGATTTCAATTTTTATAATTACTGGTACTTGACTGCAACTTTGCTTGAGTATTGGTGTCATTTTATAATTTATGTCGTAGTGGTTACTGTGATTACCATCACAGTATCTATATCTATGTATATTATCACATCATTCACGGAAATAGCTGACTAAGACGAAAAATATTTTTTACGTTTTTCAAAATAATTTTAAAATAAAAATATATCAATTTTCTAAACTGGTAAATTATTTTTACTTTTAGTGATGTATGATTTACTGTACGGACGTAAAAGTAAGTTACCATTATTAATAAAAAAATCCAATAAGGCAAAGCGTAACAGCTTTCAACGATTTCAATAAATAGCGGTATTTTGATATCTTTTCTGAGTTAATCTGGTTCACGAATTGGGCATCATTACAGTCTCCGCTTATGGGCGCGGGACACCACAGTCGGATCGCAGAACTGATAATAATTTACTGGTAATGCTCTCCTTACAGGTTTTTCATATTTTTTACGTTCACTTTAAGTCCGTTAATTGGTATCTACTGATTGGGTGCATTGCCTTTCGATCCTTTCACATAACTGTATCTATAAAAAATCTAATTATTGCTCGCAACTTTGTATTTTTGTTATTAAGTTAAACGTATTAAACATTTAATTGCTAGATTTTGTTATAACTTTGTTGTGTATTTCATTTTTAAAACTACATATTAATGTCAAATTTCATGTATGTACAGACATCAAACTGAGTAATCTTTAATAAGGTCTGCTTTATAACAGGAAGAAGGGCCGCTTAATAAGGAAACAATTTGTTATGTCTATTTCAGCTAATTGTAATTTATTTTCACACACGTTGTCTCTGAGTGGATTAAGACTCGTTTTACTATAAAATTTAAATAAAGTGAAGTTTATGTAAACGCCTGCCCGGCTACATCAGGTTTCCTTTGTTAATCGTTTGTGCATTATGCTTGGTATCTGACAGATTCGATAGTTAGAATTGACTGGCCATTAATTTTACTTTCTTCTATCGTATTCCATGGTCCTATTCATTATTAACTGTAAAGAAATGATTGTAAAGTGTCTCTAAATCTATAAAAAAAGCTTAAAGACACACATATTTAATTAAACTTTACTGAACTTAAATGATTAACGAAATCTTTATAAACATTTTAATGTAAAAAGACGATCACAAGCTAACATACGTGTGTAGATGTAGATGTATCTATCCTATGTATAGATTGAATTAATTATGATAAAATAAAATAAATATTGAAAGTTTATATTATAGTATTCAATATGTAGAGTTAAATGTAACGTGTAGTAAAAAATAACGTTATTGCCAAGGTCATAACACATTTTTACAGTTTTTATACGCTTAATGTATGTAGTTAGTTGTAGCTGTTACGCTTAAGTCGTGAGCGTGAAAATTTAATTCCACATGAGTTGCTTATATTATAAAGCAGGCAATCGAGTGGGTTGTTTGCACGATACAACTTGTCATGCATATGCCAAAGGTTCGGCGGTTCGTCTGTCTGTCCAACAGAGCGGTGCGCGCGCTACGACGTGTGCGTTGCACCGTGGCCAAGATTCGGTTACCGCCTGACGCCGTATCGCCTTACAGCCTTCTCTCAACATCGGCATATTACCTTTAAAGAAGATACGTACGGATTTCTTAAAACAGGCTTCATAATCAATGTGGCATAAGTATGATCGATGGTACGATAGCACGTAATTAGAATAACTTGACATTTGCACGCGAAAGGTAATATACGCTTCAGTTATCGGTAATCTTAAGTTACATTTGCATTTCGAGTCAATAGATGACCTTTAATAATATTCTGTTTTAATCTTAGAAAAAAACATTAAAATGTAGCAAGTAGGTACCTACGTAATCGCCTCTACTCTTTTCAATCATCATATACTAATAAGTTTAGTGTACCGAATTTGTCTGCACTTAACAAATTACTATGAGCGCTAAAATTGGGATAGATTATATGCATCAACGCCGTTTCCTGTTGGCTCTGGCCATTCACACGGACACCCTCGCACAAACAATTGACGTCGTGCGACTGATTTTATGGTAATTTTAGAATTAAACACGGTAACTTTGATTCATTATCGACTTGATTTCGTGTACAAATTATTAAAATTAAAATAACTAGGTTGCTTGACGACTTACCTATACACAGATGAAGTATCGCTTACGTGTGATACCGCTACTACAAGTCAGTAATTAAATCGATCTCGTAGCTTTCTGTTGATATGTTGATAGCTGAGTCGATACCGGTCTAGGCGCCTTTTTTCAATCATAAGGTATCTTAGGCAGCAATGACGGCACTTACACGGTTTTAATGTAGGAACTGGTTTGCACAGGGCGGAGGCGTGAGAGTGTCCACTCCCGGGATATTCTCAGGGCCAACGTCACTGCACCTGCAGTTACTTACAAAAGGACAAAGTTAACTTATCCTTTTCAAGTTCAGACAAGTTGTGGCTCAAGGTTTTATTTGTGCACCTGATTTTAATTGGAAATCGATAGCGTTTATTCGATTTATAGTTTAACGCTTGCTTTCGTTGTTTTAGTTATTAGTATATGTTCTAAAAACTTGAAATATAAACAGCTATATAGTACTTCTAGTCATCTCCTACTTAATAAAATAATAACACTAAGCAAGTGATATAAATACCTACAAGGAGACATTTCCTACACTGCCGTATATTGGTGGTTCTTATGTAATGGAAGGTGTTTTGAAGTTATAAATATGACAATTAAATATAAAATCACATTAGGCTTAAAACGTTTATAGGCGTATAATATTAAACAATAACCAATTTATAACGTATAAAATTGAAAAGGAAACTAAATGTAATGTGACATCTGTAGTATCTTGTACCAGACAGATACATATTTGTGCGTACAAATTATTAAAAAAAAATCAATAAATCATGCGTTATTGATGTTAGTTGTCAATTGACTGCTCAATAATTACAAATTACACGAAACCTTTATGCTTTTGTTTTTCTTATATTTCCCTCAATTACATTAACTACGCATAAACTTGTTTATGCAAAACCTGTCGTTTGTTTACCGTAAACTCCCTACTCCTGAGGAATAACGGCTCGAGGAAAATTATTAAAATGAATTCTTTATAAATGTTGTATGTGTAAAATAAATACAAAATTAATGTAAATTATACGGATTGTTAGTCTAAAATTATTATTATTTAATGTAAAAATTCACAATTCGTCCATCCGGTCCATTTTAAATTATAACCAGTCTTGTCTTAAGGTCCGACTACTTTAAATTAAGTTCGGTTATTATATACTATAAAAAAATAATTGTATCATATTTATTTTCTATTTAACTTAAGCAATCGATATGAGGATACGTTAAATTTGATCTAATGTGCACGGCATTAATTTGCATAGATTAAAAGATTGATTGATCGATAGTCATTACGCGTGAGGTCGTGCGCAGTTCTGCGAGTGTGACTGTCGCTCGTGGGAACGCCGGCAGGTGTGTGTACAATCTCTGTAATGAGCAACAGAAATTATATGTATTGGAAGAAAAATTTGCGCCTTACGGTACTTTGCTTTTTAATGATCTTATAAGTGTCACAGGGAAGCTGGTGGCGATTTAACACAACTCAATGACGATTTACAAAATTGCACTTTGCATTACATTTGCAATTTTTAATATAAAAAAATGGCATTATTAATATAAGAGAAACAGACGTACCTATCTATTATTTTTATAACTATACCTTAATACATCATATAAGTATTACACTATGTATTTTTTCTGGTTTATTGGTTTATTTCTGGAAAATTAAATGTGAGTATAAAAGAAGTCGGTCAATGAATCTTTGAGACCTATCTTCCAAATCGTCCTTGTGTAATATATTATGTAAATTGATAAATAGTAGTATTTTATGTCCAATTAATGACCAATTAATGGTCTATATTTTAATGAAGCTCATTTCTGCAATAATTACGATTTAAAATAATAATAATTGTGTAATGTACAATGTACATAATATTATGTACGTGGGAAGTCGGACAGGTGATTCGCCTGAGGAAATCACGATGGGCTTCTGTACACTAATCTCATAAACTGTTCAATAATATATTAGAAATAGATATTAATCATTTGCCAATAAACGCCGCTACTGTACATTCTTAACCGATAAACATAGTCATTAAAATAATATAAAGTTGAGAAATGATTCTACAGTAAACCACTTTCCGTTATAGTGAATACTTATAAATGTCAGTTTTAGTTTAATGATTTATCAACTGATCTATTTTAATAAAGATTAAGGCCTTTTTAACGAAAGTATATTTTAACAAAGTTTTAAATCGATTCATTCTTTTTAGGAGATAGGTGCCTACTCCGAATGTTAGGCCAAAATTAAGATAATGTATTAAATACCTATTCGATGCGGTATATTCGGCGTATTTTATTTAAAATGTTGGTATACTGCCGTATATTTGGTTGGTTTGCTGAATAATTACAGAATGTTGAAAATTTATATTCCTATGCAATATGCATATATTTATTCTCACAAAACGATGAGGCTTAGGGTATATACTTCGTAAGACTCAATATAATTGCACCTTCATATACCTCTGTGTATCGCGTGAAAGTAAACCAATTGAAAAATTCGTTTTCAGTTGAACCCAGACACATCGTTTCGGCGCATTACTATCTATTTTTGTTTAATAGTAGAGGAGACGGTGGAAGATCGACCTTCACCGATCTGATAACCAGATGAGACATATTTTTTATCGTATATAATTTATAAACAAATATGCCTATAATTACTTGCCTATCTGAAAGTGCTCATGGCTATTTTTAGCTGGGCAAACAGTGCTTTAAGTATGATTTTTTGCAGGCAAGTCTATATGACTGATTTTGTAATAAAATAATCTAAAATTTGATATAACTTTCGATAAGTTAGCAGAACGATGGAGTCACCTATATTGACTTACCTGTTCACATCGGCTTTGGTAGCTATACACAAAAATGAGTAGGCTAGCCTACTGAGGCATATTCTGTGTGTTAAAAACTAACAGTGAAATAAAATTCATTTGGTTATCAAAAGAATGAAAGTGATGAAAAAAAATCGATTAAAATTAATTTAATTAAAAATAGCCATGAGCACTTTCAGATAGGCAAGTAATTATAGGCATATTTGTTTATAAATTATATTTAATAAAAAATATGTCTCATCTGGTTATCAGGTCGGTGAAGGTCGATCTTCCACCGGCTCTTAGACCATAAGTAAATATGAATTGATGAAAACTTTGTAAAACTGTTTTTAAGTATTACTTAGATTACTATATATTACTTAACTAAAATAACACTATCGATATATTATCTAGTTGTAAAGGTTTCCTATAATAATTCTACATATTGACATAAAGTGTTAGTAGTTAGTAAAGTCAATTTATTATACAGAATTAATTTTGGGAATCCGCTATTTGTCATTAATATGATAATTGATAACCTTTAGACCACATACGCTTATAAAAGTATAGCTAAGTTAAATATTTCTTCTAATGATATGAATAAAACCGTCTCTGTCTGTAGGATAAATAAACCTGTGTTTATATAAAAACGAAAAATAAATCATGTCGACGATAAGACAACTCTTACATTCATACTGAGAAATATAAAATTCCCATAATTATCTATTAGAACAGAGGAAATCGTGGGAGTGCAGAGCAGGTGTACACGTAAACAATTATAGTTTCTTTTTCTTCATTTAATCTCGTCATTATTAATATTTTTTATTATTGTATAATTGAATACAAACATAAATTAATATTTTTACGATATTCAGTTTCAATTAAGTGTAGCGTTTTTAAGTTATAATGAAATAACACTAATGTTTTAAACATATAAGAAAATAATGAACGTCTGTTAAAACAGCCGGATGGTACTGTTGTAATTTATCTGAGTAATTTTTAGTTTAATTATTGGTCAATGAAAAAATTTTTATTTGACCCTTTATTATTCTCTCATTATTGATTTGGAAAGAAAGTAAAATACACTACCAGGAAATTATAAGAAGTTTAAAACTTCCAACTAAAGCGCTTAACTAGTTCTTTCTCAATAATTTGAAATATATTTGTCACTATATATTATTCTGTTCATGTATTTATATAAAAGGTAGAATTACAAGAGAGAAATCTTAAGAAAACTAGTGCATCTAGACATCTACCTAGGCTAAACCTGTAAAGTAGGCAATAAAGACATTGCAAACGTGAGTCATCGTGGGAAACCAGGTGACGGCGCCGGCGCACTACATACGTATGCATTGCTTTACATAATTAGACCTACACTTCCTTACATATTCAGAAAACACAAATATTTATATAGAAACACAGATTCATATCACTTATAACGATTTAAAACTTTAATCAATTTTATACTACTGTAGCATTAAATTAAGAAAGTTCTGTGAATGATAATTAATAATTATTCTTAAATATTTTGACAACTATGATTTATCAGGTTTTAAATGGATAAATTTAGTTAAATATTATGGTATTTCGGTGAAATAGTGAACATCTACATAAATAATGTAATGTGTGTGTTTTAAACGTCGATAGAGATCTCATGCGAAATAAATGTAATAATTATTCCCAGAAAAAAAAGAACAAGTAAAAAATTTGACAATGATAAGAATTTTCCTGGCGAATATGGTAGAGCCTTGGAATGGGCTTGACCTTGCCTATTTATATGGATGTAATATACATGTGCGACCTAAAGCTTGTTAATGTAATAGAAAGTTACAGTTCGTTTACGACTTACAAACCACAATTTCGTGG
Organism: Boloria selene; assembly: GCA_905231865.2. Classification (NCBI taxonomy): domain Eukaryota; kingdom Metazoa; phylum Arthropoda; class Insecta; order Lepidoptera; family Nymphalidae; genus Boloria; species Boloria selene. The sequence continues at coordinate 5,029,408 of HG993145.1, forward strand.
GCTAACCTATAGTCTATAGATCATATGACGTCAACCGTTTATTATCCACATTCTACAAAGATAATGTAGGTTTATGCTAACCAATACCAGTAAACAAAGTTAATACATTTACATTTTGATTTAATTGTCGGTTTAGCTCTATATACCTCAACAACATCATTGAAGTTATTTTCATATAACAACTTACAACAGTAAGTGTAACCACTTTTCTAAGTATGTGTGCATGACTGATGTATTGACACTTTTTAAAGAATCCCCCTTAATATTATGTAATATAAGTAATATGCGATAAAATAAAATAAAAAATAGATGTAAATAAAAATAAAATAAAAATGTTTTTATTTACAATAACAATTTAAATAAGTAGGAGGCGTGTAAGATCACTTTATAAATAGTTTGAATAGACAGTTTTGGCTGAAAAATACAACTTAGGTAATATAAAGAGTTTTATTAAAAAAAAACAAACCAAAAATAATTATTTAATAATAATTTTAATGTCTACTTAATTATTTTGCTATGAATTTACCCCACATTTTTTGACCAGTAGAAACACGAACTGCTGTCATTGTCAACACTGTCCCGTACGTCATTTCGGGACATTGTCATTGTTTATGTCAAACAACATTAAAATTATTTTAGAATAATCTAAAAAAATATAGTCTTGTGTGTACTTACAAGTGAAAGGATATTCCATCAGACTTTTTATTCACTTTTGAATTGTTTTTACACCATTTAATTACACAGGACGGCATTTTTAGGCAAACTTACTGAATGACGACCCGTAAGACACTAACGAAAATGAGCATTGTTTTGTGCATATGTGTGCTGTGTTTACACGAAGGAGCATGGTTTTGTGGCTTCAGTAATAATGTAGGCGGTGCGTTATCTACCTTTTTTTACTTGATCTGAGTGATATACATATGAATTCAAATGATTCGAAAAAAAATCCTACGTAATTTTTTTTGTAGTAACGTCAAGCTTAAAGCCCATAAAAAGCTTTATGTAATTTAACATTGTTACTCTAGTATACAAAATAAAATGATACTAAAATATTATATTTTATGGTGATTTAATTATATTAAGACAGCTATAAACATGTCAGAAAAAATACATATTGTAAGCCGATCTAAATATTTTCATCTTCTCTCAAGGCAAAACCTTGACCTAAAAGGAATAGCAGTCATTTAATTATTATTTATAAAGAAATATGACAATAAATTTATTTTTTGTTTAAATTATTAATAAACTATAAAAGTACTATTTATAAATGATTAGAAATTTGTGCCACTATATAAAAAAGACTATGTAAGTGATTTCTCGTGTTACTAGATAAAATAAAATAGAGATACGACCACACACTGACTTGCCGTATTAATAGCATTGTAAGTTAGAACAAGCGATTTTCACAGCCGTACCGAATTGCGTCTGCACTCATTTTCCACAGTTCAAAGAAGATGTAACTAGAAATGAGACATATTAACAAGTTACGAACAATAGATTAAAAAACTACAATATTATATATAAGTTAATATAGATCTTTATAAATATGACGTGATTTTTTTTATTTCTATATTTTTTTTCTGTTTTTTTATACTTTAGCCATGCTTGACACACCCCTGATAATGCAAAAAAGATTATTAAAATTGGTCAAGCCGTTTTCAAGTTTTAGCGTGACTTTAATGAACGGCAACTAATTTTTATATGTGTAGATTAGCTTACTATTTTATTCTTATATACCATTTGTAATAAGTAATTCCATTTCTAACCTACACGGCACTTCTGCATAATATGTCTGTTTGCTCTAAGACCCCGTGCGTGTGCGCTTAATTTCCAGAGTCTACACCTATAAACGCAGTGTTTGCACTGAAAATACATTTACTCTGTCAGATGTTTGATCGAACCGTTTAATGGACTCCGAAAAACAACATGCTTTGTTGCTTCAAGCAAATCGAATATTTCATTTTGTTGTGAAACCTTTTAATGTTCTTCGTTACTTCATTTAGGCGTCTAATGTAGAGACATTTAATGCTGCACGTAAATTTCAATTCATTTGATGATTTAATATTTTTTTATGACTATAGAAATAAAATTTGCCAGTTTTATTAGACGGCTACCATTCTAAAACAAGTGCCTATAATGCAGATTCATTGACAAATTAAAACAAAACAAGCCTATTTCACGGAACACTAACAACATCAGCGATGCGTAGCAATAGGAGTCAATGATTTCCTAAACCACGGATATCCTCTCAATTAAAAATCGATCGCCCAAAGCCATCGTGTGAAACAATATCTTTTAACAATATTGAAGCAAAAATTGATTCTAATCGATGCAGGGGCGTAATTTGTCTTATTATATAATTTTATATACATTTGAATTGTAGTGCTTGACAAAGTATATGTGTGTTCTTAATATATACAAATACTAGCGACGGTAAGTTTTTATAAGAATGAAAAGTAACCTATGAAATATTTCAGACTATAATACACCTCTGTGCCCAATTCCTTCCAGATCCGTCCAGCCGTTACGACGTGATTGAGGAACAAACATCCATTTATCCAAACTTTTACATATACTCGTATTATACAAGTATTTATGGGATTTATATTTTACTTTTAAAGTTATCTAGGCGAAGGATGGGAGGGAGGGATCTACTGTGGGTCATCATGCAATGTCTAAGTACTGGTAGAAAGAACTCCAAGACTATGAGTCTGATTTTGTAAAGATAAGTTATTGTATCCCAAATTACACCAACTTTATAGTTAATTTCATCTTTCATGCTCCTTTAAAGATTAAATTTCAAATAATCCTTCTTTTCCGAATTTTTGGGTTGCCTAAAAAAAGAGGCGTTGTTAATTGATTTCGGACAAGCAGCTTTATAAATTTGTATAGTTTACACTAATAACGTCGATTTTTTATTCATGAAATAATAATACGTACAAACAAATGCCCAGGAGCCGCATCTGCTTGTATTTGATTCTCGTTTGACCATAGCACTATTATTGCCATAATATAATTTCAAAATTTATTGAATTAAAATCCATTAATCAAATGGAAAACAAAAGCCTTTTAATAAACTTACTTAATTTCCTATTTATAGACCAAAATCAAAATTACAAAATATATTTAGCGTTTGTGACACCATCGTTGGTGTCAATATTTTGCAATCTTTACTTTCCCCCACGGCCCTACCCTTAGGATACGACTTTTGGTTTAATTTTTGTGACTTATTCTCATGTCTCCATCTTCATCCACGAAATTAAGAATACCTAATGAAATCATAAATCAGAACAGAGGTAGAGCTGACAATAAAATCAATGTCAGCACCAACGTATTTTAGCATCTGTCAGTAGCAGCCGCCAGTGACATGTGCGAGTAAAACAAAACCTACCCTTATGGGTGAGGGGTGAGATTTCCTCTACGAGGCTACCAGGTGAGAGTAGCACACATATGTTGCCACGTGTAGGGAACCCCTCTACAGGTGCCATGAATGAAGTCTTTGTTGCCCGCTCCATTGACAACTGCGGCATTTGGCGCGCAATTTTGGCGCGATTTCTCCTACAGATAGGGTTGTTTACATTCTGCTCGATCATACTAGATCTCATTGTTATTATTTTAATCAACAACAATTTGTTGTAACAGCTTTCAATTTGTAGATTTTTATTATTTTATTATTCAAAATAAGGAAAGTTAATTCTATTTTAAATAACAAACTAAACGGACTTTCTTCGTTACATACTTGACCCCTTACTATAAAATTCCCATGATTAAGAGTCCCCAAGAAAAACGTTATTCCCCTAAACAGGTGTTCTATGATTAAGGTCAAGGAGTTCCCATTGCAATGGGTCAGTGATTCCTGAGTCTTATCACATCCGTCAGACCATGAATGACCGTTGAGATAAAAAGCGACTTAGAAAAAGTTTATACGTTCATGGTAAATATCACGATTCCTTGCGGTTACGCCAATAAACCACGGTCATGGTAGGATGATGCTATAGTTTTTACTTCGTTTCAGGCACAAATTAAAAACGACGTAATATATATTTCTCATATTCTATATTAAAACTGAACAAGAGTAAATACTTATTGTATTACGATAGAATATAACTGACGATAATAAATTCATGTCAGTAAAAAGTAGAGTACAATTAGATTGATAATCGTTTTCACAAAAAAGCTAACATTAATTGATCCTTCTTTGACCTATACATAAATCTAATTACCTAATAAAAAATAATTAAAATATTATAACTGCTTTTTTGCTATTTGAATTTTATTATTTCTGTAGAGAAGTAAATATTTGAGAGCAATGAAATATAAAAAGTATATATAAAAATAGCGCAAGTTCTTCAATAGCCAAAGTTAAACATTAAGTATTATTACATAATTTAATTAAATTATTATTATTAAAATAATTATATAAATATTTATTTATTCCATATACATTTAATTAAAGGTATAAAAAAACCTTTAACTTCCTACAAGAGTAATTACTGCTGTACTTGGAATATTATAGCAGGATAGAGTCGAACGTCGCAACTACTTCCTCATTAGCGAGCACTAATCGGTGCTTCCGTTAAGATACCACAATAACAGTGAATATGGCAATCATGTAACATGTTTGTACTACATGTAGCGTGTGTAGAATTTATTCAATTAATATATAGTAATCTCATAATACAGACGGTTAAATCATCTACCTCTACCGGGTTCTAATTTAGATACCTATTACAATTAAACTTCTTATGAAATATACACTTTAAGGATGTGTCACATTAACAAGAACAGTCTATCTGCTTTATGTACATACATACGTCTATATAAAGTTATATTATTATTATATATTATAAAGGTCTAATTCCGCTTGAATTTCTTTAACTTTGAGTTATTTTACTACTTAGCACATCCTGGTACTTTAAAATAAATTTATATTATTCTTGATTTACGTTGCGATTGGATTACTTTATATTACGTTATATAGGTAGAATATTGTTATAAAATACGATTAGATAAATATTCCAACAATAATATATGTACTAAGTAATTACATTTATTAAGTTGATGGCAAAATGATGCTAAAATTAAAATTTATTCAATATCTATATTTTTATGGTTGATTAACCTTTAGGAAATATAAACTTCAAATAATTAGCTATTTACCCTGAAAGCTTTATGATGCTGGTGCGCGTGACCGCAGATCGTGAGCCAGGTGCGCAACGACACCTAATTGGCGCATTCCCCGACACCCGCGCGTAATTGGACAGCGTTTACAGAAATTGCAAACTGATTGGCCGATATAAATGTCAAACTCGCTATGGGTATTGTTTGGCGTTTACGACCTCATTAAACTTCGTGACATGTTATTACTTACAAAACCTGCCATCCTTTCGATCATGATTGATAAAAGAGGTAGGGATATACTCGTAACTTATTTTTTATCTGGTAAAGGTAATATGCCTTTAAGTAGGTCGTGTTCTATCTTAAGTGATGTTTTCTGCCATGTTAAATTATCTTTGTAAAATAATAAAAGTTTACATTAATAAAATTATAGTATATAAATTCATTTAATTGTCACTGTTGATAATAATCTAAGATGTAGGTATTATGTAATGATGTAATAAGACAAATATCGCCTTTAGAATGTAAATTCTGTTTGAAGATATCGTATGATTTTAGATTTATCATAATAAAACATGTGAATAAACTAAAGTAGGTTCACGTTTATAAAGCAATTGTCTGTGCGTGATATAGGAGAAAACGCATTATCGTAAAATAATTTAAAAGTGGGTGTTTACATAACCAATAATAAAAAAGTTGAAGATAGTTATAGAAAGAAATAAGTATGTGCTCATTAAAAAGCGACGGTTAAGAAAATCTGTTGTCCGTTCATAGCATGCTCAGATACCATGAATCCTGTGATTCACATTTTACTTTTACCGGTCATTCACCAAAAACCACTAGAGCGAAAATAAATATGAATAAAAAGGTGTGGTGAGGAATTACGCTGTATAGACGCCCTATAGACTGAAGACGTAAATGAACATAATCACGGTAAGGATCGTAAGGCGAAGGAACTGTGGTGTGTGGTCACCCTCGAGGGAAGTTACAGCAGCGAATATAATTTATATCTTTCCTCTTGTAATTATAACTTTGCAGATTTAAATTACATTACGTTACTTAATTACACTACGTTCAGTTTGTATAAAATTGACATAAAATCAAGGTTAATAATTATTTAGCAATGAGTTATAAAAGCAAATTAATTTTTGGAGAAACACATCAGCCTTTTATGCTCTTAAATTAGGTATATCCTTATGAGGTACATAAAGCTTCCATTTTGCTTTGCGATGAGACTCTTCCTCGTTATGCCTATAGCGTATTTTAGCTGAATTTTAAAATGGATGATGTCCTCTATTTCGGTGCGTTTTTGGTGTGTAAGGTAAGCGAAGAAGAGGTTTTGTGAGTATATAACGTCACCTGTTGTAAAAACATTTTTAATAGTGGGACTTCGGGGATCACACAATTAAAAATAAAACTTTTACATCTATAAACGATTTATAGTTTCTTGATTGTTAAAGCAAGTACTTTAAAAAATTATAAGTAAGATTTGAGTCAGTAAGTACTCCATAACTAGAAAAAATATTCTTTACATGTTAACTTAACTATTAGAAGTTTCCTTTCAAATTCCAAGTTTAATGTCTTCAGGAAATTATTAAGTTGGATGATTTTATATTAGTTCTGCCAGCATGATACCGGCCATTAAAATCGCATTTTGTTGAAATAAGATTATAAAGTGTGTATAGCTGGTGGCGATCGCAACTAATATTATTGCAGCATATAGAAACAAATGTAGGCTATTAATGATAAATATATTTTTTGTCACTTGAAGACGTATAGACAAATATCAATTATTTATCTTTGGATTTTATGACCTCAGCCTCGCTTTATTCGCGATCGTCCGTAGGTACAATTTAGTGAAAGTCTTATTAAAATCGGTCCAGTCGTTTCGGAGATTTTTTGATTTTTAATGTTATGTAACTGTTATTTCAATTTTATATATCGGTATGTTATATATTACCTATAGATTATAATATTATATCAAATAATCATAAAACAAACTTTGATGAATTAAAACTATACCAGAAAGAGAGATGAAAACCAAATGTATTTTAAAGCATTTTATTGCAAAAAGAATTGAAACTATTCACTTCTCTCTAGTCTAAACCTTCTGCATGAAACCCGATGCTGATGTGGACACTTCATTTCTTATCTCTTTTCGTATGTAATTTAAGAACTTCCTTTGTATCTGCTTAGAAAGGTAATAACCTAAAGTTAATAACACTATAATTATCACGACTAGCACTAATAAGTCGCATGTGGTCAATTGTTCCATCACTTCGTTATGCGCGTGTCTGCTGTACTGTCCGTCCATAATTGAAATGACGTAAGTTAAATGTTACTTTGTTACTTTCATATGCAATAATAGGAATACACGTGACAAATATTATATTTCATATCAACCAGCGCTTTAAATTAGGTTAATATTGAAACTGTTCACTGTAAGCAATTTTCAAATGCCATTACAAGTTTTATGCCTTAAACAAAAAAATACTTATACATAGAATATCAAAATGATTATTTTATTTTTCATGGTAAATAAAATAAAATAGAGCATAATTAATCACGTGACGTAATAAAGAAAAAAATCTAATCAATTTATTCATTTTAATGTGGACATGCCAAACCTGTTCCCTTAAACAACTTTAGCCGCCACTTTGGAAAAGCAATACGAGAAAAATAAATGAAACTGCGATTCCTGCGCCCGCGCATTCGAGCCGAGTGAAAACAAAAGGCTTTGTTGAGTTCCACGTATCCCACCACGGTGTTAGGTTACGGAATTCTATAACTAATCGAAATGGTTATTGTTTCGCGAAATCTGATTAGCCTCTTATTTTTCTGTTTTGGCGACTACTTGATTTGTTGCTTGGCCTTGATATTTGGTTTTATAAATTAAAAAGTTTTTATCCAAAGCCCGGCCAAATGAAGTAAAAACTTCTTCGGCGTATGATGAATGATCATGTTAAACAAAATAACACTACAAATATTTAATGATTACTTATATCTATGTATGACGACACGTTTGGCTCAGTGGGTAGTGACCCTGCTTTCCGCGCCAGCGGTCGCGAGTCCCGCTGGGGGCATACATTTGTTAAGCACGAATGCTTGTACTGCAGTCGTGGATGTTTATATTTATAATATGTATGTATTTAAATTTTAAACTTATATATGTAGTATATCAACCATCTAGTATCCATAACACAAGGCTCGTACCTTATCGTGGAACTAGATAGTGCTGTGTGTAAATGTCCCAACATATTTATTTATTTATTTATGTATATTTTGTTAAAACAAAGTCTCTGTCTTGGTTTTTATGTATTCGGTACTATAATATATTTCATTAAGGTTAATTATTATTAGTCTTTAGCTTTTTTATGGTAAAAATGTTTTTTTTTTCATTTTGTGATTATTAAATTTATATAAATATGTTGTGTTTTACTATCTGGTATCCATAGCAAAAGCCTCGTAGCTTACCATGAAACTAGATGGTGCAGTGAAACATATCCTAACACATTTTGTTCTAATACTTATACATTAATATCAAAAGACTTTAATCATTGTGTGTAATGGTCGAATAATATTATATTTACGTAAGTAACCATATCTTCTAAGAACAATTAAGAGTAATCGCTTTGTAACATAAACAGCTATGCCGAGATGAATGGTGCGCAGGCGCATTGGCGCCTCGCGGGTTATCGCGGGTCGTCTAATTAATGCCGCAGCTGTGTGTACTCATAGAGACGGTATTGTACCAAAAAAAAAAGTTAATTGTTAATTTAAGTTTTATAAGCAAATAATGCCTATAGAGTAAAGATACTACATAGTATTATGAAATTATTATTTTGTAAATAATTAATCAGTTTTCAATGTTATCCATCTAACTGGGAGTATAAAAATACATATCCTAATCGATTCTATAACTCCCATGTACAATTACGTTGTTCGTAAGCAGTTTTATTAACTTTTATTTACTTTACCTTATCTGGAATAAATGGTTATAAAATAATGTGTTAAACACTATTCTATTGAATTAAACTGAACCCGTGGATTGGTATAGTGATATACCAGATACCTGCTATATGCGACGTAATTAATTGAAATAAATGACTGTAATTTATTTACGTTGTTTTATTTTATGGTCAATATATACATAATATGTAGATATTTTCTATAACGAAAAAAAAGATTCGAAAACTTGTTCTTTAAACCGTCTCGTTAACCAGGTGCAACCCATCTCTAACAGTTAACTAGACAAGTTTCACAACACTAGCTTCCCATTGATAGGTAACGGGAAAATCGAATTATGCTCATAGTCGGCGATTACGGCAGGTGTCTGGAGCCAGAATTTTGTATCTCATTCATAAAACAAGACTGAGCTGTATAACGTGATAATTATTTTCATTGATAATTATGCTGTTTTAATAAGGTGCTACTTAGCCTAATGTGGTTAAATTTTTAATTTATCACTTTCTCAGTAGTAGCTGTGGTAGTAGTATTTTACATACTACATCGGATGTTATTAGATGAGCTAAAATGTATCACAGTTCTATTCATTATATACATAGTTTAGTAACCTACTTAAGTCCTACAAAATATGTAATATGGTCTATGGACACCGAAACCGTTGTGATCTAAGAGCTGTAAAAGATTATTTTAATAGTTAAATGTAAATGTATATATTCTTACGTATATATTCTTCCAAACGTTCAAAAATATCAAAGAGACCCACATTATAGAGTCACATAACTATCAGTCGAATGGGTCAAGTTGCCATCACCAGCGCCGGCGCCGGCGCTCGCTGCTACCTACTCATACGCATTGTGAACTAATGTATGTTCAAATACTGCATCAATTAAATTTTAAACTTTCTTAAGTGTCTGATCAAAATAAAAAGTTCCTTTACATTTATATTGATTTCTCTAAATTCAATTATTTTATCGCTATAAAACCTTTACTTTCATGACTGATTAGAAAAAAATATCATTACCTTATACACCTTACAAATATATTTATTTAAACACTGAAGAAATCGTATTATTATTTATAGTAGAAGATTCGAAGTAGTAATATTTATTACTATTCAAAAATTAAACGTTTTAATACAAAATATTGTTTTTACTTCAGTACTTCGGATCTTACAATATTAAGGCACGTATAATTTCAAAACATGTACGTGTTATTATATCTTACAGACTTACATACTTGTTTAGACATAGTACATGTTTATGGTTGCTATTTAGATATAAAATCGTGATCCTTGAAGATTGAAATAGTTGTGCCACATTAATGGACTCTGTGCCTTGTTTCAGTACATAAAATCAAATGTCAAGACGACATTATCTTAGACCTATTGGCTCTTTACAAAAATTCGCACAAACAGTCCCCTGCGACCGGGTAGTGCACATCAGCTCTCAAATTAAAGAAATAAAACTAGGATCTACCTGACGATATAAATTGTATTAGGCAGACAAATTCTTGCACATATTAATTTCGCATTCTCAAATTTTTCATTGCAATTAATTTGAGATAGTATCTATATGTGCTTATGTCTGTAACAACCGTTATTTAGACGACGTTTCCATTCGAGAAGTCCGTCTTTAGGTCGCGAAGTGGCGCTAAACTGGCGCACAGCTGCCTCACTATTTGCGGTAAAGCTATTGGATAGCAGTAATGCATCAACAGTGCAACGTCACCGTTACGTAACCTATTAACCTCGTTTGAGCGTCGTGTTACATTTCATATTACATATTACAGCAATTTTTATCTCTATAAGCAAAAATTATTGATTTAGGTATTAGATTTAGAAGTATATGTTAGATATACTAACATACCAACATAAAATAATTCAGTCTTAAGATTTCGTAAAACCAATGAAAAGACGGAACTATTGAAAAATTGTAAAATCATGCTCTTGTCAGTCTATTTGAGGACTTGAATGTACTGAGCTGGGATTTTTTCCAATGTTAAAGGAGTAAATTTCAAACAAACTAAAAAAAATAACACAATACATATAAACATGGAAAGACCTTGTTATAGGAGACAAAAATATACCTTTCTATAATTTTTTAAACTCATTAGTTAAAAGAATATTATAAGTAAAATGAAATTTGGGTCTGACACTGACTGACTGATAAGTTAAAAGAAAAACTTTCCTGAAATAATAAATATTTTTGCAATAAAATATAAGTAAGTATAATAGTCTTTATAAGCTTAAGCTTTCTACGCTCTTTTTCTTACGTATATAGATATTGAATATTTTAGAATTTTTAAAATAGTTTTAATGCGTGATCATGCTAATTAAATATTAACTTTTTCAATGTTACAGGTATTACAAAATTGTTTAATTTTTACATAAAAATTTACTCTAAGTCGTTGATTGCTCAATCTTAGAAATATATTTAAATTCATCAGATCAATTTAAATGTATTTTAATAGCTCTACCATCACTATCGCTTTAATTTACATAGTCGAGTTTTATGATAGTAGGCAACAATTATGAATACGAGTGTCCGAACTCGTAACTTATGAATCCTCACATTTACACCTATACAATTACAATTACGTATTTTGTTATTCGATCAGGCCCCAATTCATCACAGCGAGGTAATAAATGCCTGTCATGTATTTCGATACAGTCAATTAATTAATTCTGCTCATCGTACTGTATGAATAAAAAATAATAAAGTAACAAAATACGTTTGGAATCTTGAGGAATTTTTATTGCTGACTGTTTATTATTCCGTATAACAGCGACAAGTGAACAAATGTCAAACAACATACCAAACGTGACGTCAGGGAGCTCGTGCACACATAGTGAATGATTTCTTGTTATCACAACTATAGCGTAATTAGACTTATGTAGCTTGTTCTTAAAATGATACTATAGTACTTCTGATTAACTATTGAAATTTCGACAATATGTAATTTGAACAAGTTTATTATTTATTAAAATAAACAATAATTTTCGGACAGCTCTATGCGCACGAAGTACGAAAAAAGTTCCCGACTCTTACTGAAAAGCTACTAATAATGTTGACTCAAAAGCGTCAATATTTTTTTTGTCCGGCACAGTACTCTTATATAAAACCTGAGAATGAGCATTGAGCAGTGTGTAAAATTTTGATAGAAGCAAGGAAAAAGAGAGCGAAATAAAAATGTTTGCCAATAAAGCAAACTTGCATTATTGGCAAACATCAACAGGTAAACAGTATTATACACTTTAGTACAATAAATTAAGTCATATCATGAGATCAATTACGAGTAATTATTATGGCGTCTCTATCTCATCTAATTGCAATGAAACTCAAAGTTGATACATTGTTGTAATTGTAGTTTTTTAAAGAGAAGTTTAAGATGTTTACACATAGTAAGACACAGACCAACAAGCCGAAATCTAATCGTAGTCCAATGGATAAAAAACGAAATACTAAAGATTTTTTGATTTCAACTAAAAGAATAACGTATACGTAACGTAATCAATGTACTTAATATACAAATATATTTATAATCTACCTACTTAATTGGGTCGATATTTGCATATGTACATACCGTAGTAGGTACTTAATTACTCGACCCGATTATATAGGTAGGTATTTTATATACAAAATAGAAACCAACACAGTTCTTATAATTCTGTCAAATAATATACTTGTCACCTTTGACCAATATTATAGTAAAGAATAAGCAAAATTATGCTAACCATAAAATAATTTTCATCACTTGATATCTAGTTTCGAAATTATTTTCCATATTTAATCAACGACCTTGCCAAGTAACTGTTTTATGACAAAATTGGAATACCCCGACATTATGTAAATGATTAGCATTCGTTAAATCCTTTTACGGATGTCGTTTATGAGATGATAATACTAAAGCCTGATTTGACTATTATTGTCTGTTTATATATATAGCTTTTAATTCCTCGCCGATTAATGTGAAATTAAATGTACACATAATGAATATAAAGTGTAAGTATATCATATTACAATATCATATCGAAAATTATGTTCTAAAATATTTAATTTATTTATTTTAGTAAAATATTACCTACATAAAACCACATCACTTCCTAGAGTTAAGAATAAAAGAGTAGGTAGGTATAGGAGAAGGCGAACAATTCAAAAATAAAAATCGCTATTTCAAAAGTAGTAAATTTGAAATAATTAATTAAGTCATGTATTATTCAGATATTTGCTTAATATTTTCACACCATACCAAAGATATAGGTAATAATGAAATAACTAAAACCAAAATAATAGCTTACGCTCGTAACTCGTAGTTTTAAGTTTTCGTCGCTTTTAAGTGTCAACAATTTGTTTGACATATGTCGAGATTATAGCTCGTAAAACTTAATATTTATGGCAAAAATTATTGAATTTTAAACTGCTTATGTTTGCAGATGACGAAGAAATTAGAACCGAAACGAAAAAGCTTAAAATGTTATGAATACTTATCAAAAGGTAACTTAAAAACATTGGAAGTTTATTTACAAAATATAGACTGCCTGATGAAAGTATAATTTAAAAGTAACAAAATCTTAAAGTAGTTTATATAACCGAAATACCAATTATTAAAAATTATAGGCTTACTTACCTACCTAAACACTCCATACTCTAGTGAAAACCACACAAAAATTCTCAATGCGATTTTTTTTAATTTGCTAGGCTAAAATTAAGTTTTATCAATTTATTTATAGACAACTTAAAGCTTTTCTTTTAATATCTAATATTGACCTATTGATAAATAAAGGCAATGATTGTTTTATCATTCAACACTCCAAAAAATACGAAACATAGGGCTTGATTATTGATATTTACAATTAGGGAGATCTAATCACTTTCCTTTAGAATATTTAATTAGTACTAGGAACTTACAGTTAATTTACAAACTAACCTTAAACCATTGAAAGATTATTTAAATTATTGACTGCTTGGTGAAAGCAATAAACGTTATTAAAGACAAGCTTCTAAATTATTATATTACTTACATACAACCGAAACAGCAAATTTTTATTTAATTTAGGGAAGGACGTGCCTCCGTCGTTAATGTGTTTCAATAGAAGAATCGATTACTCATTATAGCAAAACATAAAATATTCAAAGCCATGTTTCATAATGGCTATGAAAATGAGATGAAATTAAAATTTTATAGTTCTTGGTAACTCTAAAACATATATTTAAGTATAATTTATTTGAAAATTAATATCTTAAAAATATTTAACCAAAGTAAAAATATACTCATATATTACACAATATTTAAAGCTTTCATTATTTTTCATAGTTTACAGCTTTTTTGACAACCAATAATAATTTATTACTACTAGACTTAAATTTAATCAACAGCACAAAAGGAATATTCTTAAAAAATATAACAAAGCCTTTAGAGTTGAAACCCATAAAACTTTTACAATATAATGCATACATTAAATGTATTATTAATGTTCCTAAATAATGATCGCTTGCCCTAGTATTGAAGTGAGAGGAAACTTCGTAATTAGGACTGGGTTGTAAAAGAACCATCAAACATGTACGATATGACGAGTGTGTCGCTGTAAAATACGAAACTATTTTATTTATTACCCACGAAAAGGCAATTCGTTCTTAAGATAATAAGCAAAAAGTATATACTCCTATATATCAGTTACAACTTTAAACAGTCTTAGGTGGTTTATGCGTAAAATCCGCTGGCTCCATAAATTATGTTTTGTATGACAGAGCACGTTGTTGCAAGAATTTTTACGACCGAAAACATCGGCGATATGATTAACTTAGTCATTTTTAAGGTCAACAGGTGTGCTTGTTTCAGTTTGCTACATTGAATGTAATTGTTAGTGTATTTAAAATAATAGCTATAGTAATCTATAGTAAGTATACTTATAATAAAATTCTAACAAAGTCGAATCCGCACATTAAATATTTTTAGGAAAATCTTATTGAATAAGTCGTTATTAATTATTATTATCGATTCAGCGGTATGTCTGAGAAAAATTGTCATGGAAAACATAGAATGCTTTTGACTTGGCAAAATTCTTATATCTGAGACATCTCTATTTAATATTAAGACGTTCTATTTAGAATATACCGTTAAGACGATGGGCCAAAGTGGATCGAGGGTGGGTTGCTAGTGATGATATAGGTATTTATACGTTTAGTGTAGTTACATATAAAACTTTGAGCTTAAAGGACTTTTAAAATGTCAATTGCGATTTATTATTTATTTTAAAATATTGAAGACATGTTTGGCTCGGTTGGTAGAGACCCTACTTTCTGCGTCAGCGATCGCGGGTTCGAGTCCCGCTGGGGCATTCATTTGTTGAGCACGTTTGTTTGTACTCCAGCCACAAGCCTCGTAGCTTACCACGGAACTAGATGGTGCTGTTGTAATAATGTCTCAATATATTTATTTATTTATTTATATAAAATACATCATAATTCATAATATACTTTACATTAGTCAAAATAGACACATTATTTGTATTAACTTATTGTCTCAGTGTATAAATTTACGACTGCAAAAGACTGATCGCTATCAGATTTGAAGCCGGTCGTGTCCAAGTTGTACCTTTACTTATAGATTTTAATGCTGAGTAAGTTTGGAAATACCCACATAACATAATACTTAAATTAGTTTCGGCAAAAAAATACATGTATAATGATGCGGATCAAAGGTTAGGAAGATAACATATGGATATTGACATTGAGTGCAGACTTATATGTAGTCAGTGAGCACATTCCAGTACGTATTATGGGCTGCTGCGATGTTATTGTACAAATATATTAGTTAGTTATGTCAAAATTAACGAATGAATAATATTCATTATAATATGTTTGATAAGTAAGAGATAAGGTCAGGTTACTGTGTGTGATAGTAGAGATGGGCATGGAGAGCCACACTTCAAGTACTAAACAGATTGTGACATTGCGCTCTGCAGCCATTCCTCCGCCTAATCTAATATTAAGCACTATTACAAAGTCGGTGCGAATATCACAACATTTAGAATAATATATTTAATTAATAGAAGACATTGTAGACAAATCGATAAAATATAAATATACGCTTTTTATTTTTTTACTTTATCAAATCATTGAATCTTTTCAACAGTCGATATTGGACTTGCACTTTAAAACAATTTTAATTTTAAATTGTACTGGGTATATATATTTTATTTTATGAAGCTGCTATAATAACTTCTGTGTACGATACGATAGCTACGTTCTAGGATTCTTAGGAAGCCATACGGTATGACTTGAAGTATGACTCAAGAATCAGCTGCGTTCCCATTCAAATTCATTAATTACGAAACATGGCGCGAAGATTTACGTCATTTGGCAAGATATATTCGCAATGTTGATCCTGGTTAGTACACCTACGGAATTTCAATATCGGCTTGTTGAGATTGACATTTCAATAACAATAAATGGAGGCGAGGGCGGACGGCCGGTTCGCAGCTGGCCGGACACGTGCGATCGTCACGACGCCCGTCTGAGGTCCTCACGACCACGCTATCACGATCTTAAAACATCCTGCGTATACGTTCATTAAAATTATTACATTTCATAACATACTATAATCACGTGAAGTGAACCGCAAAGCAATTCAAGAGAATTAAATTTAAAAGATTAATATGAACAAAATCTTCTTATTAATTTATGCACAAGTTTTTATGAAGAAAGAACGGTTTCGTTAATTTTGAATTTTAATAAAATAAATAATAATTAATATGTTGGGACATTACTACACACAGCTCCAAAAGTTGGTACCTAATATAATGTATTTGTTCGCCCAGTAGTATGAAGTCAAGTTATTTAAATTGTACCTACTTATCTATTACTAAGTTCCGGATCTGCAGACATTTCACTTAAAATGGTTAAATAAATCTTTGTCATTAAAGCGGTGTGATAAATTCTGCTCCTACAGGTCAGAGGTCCGGGCGGGGCGTTTGGTGTATTTTATCATACTGCAAATTCATTCTACCGCCAGCTGGTAGTATCAAAACAACCGGGGGTTTGCGTTGATTATATAACTGTATCCAATATTAAATTTTAATAACAATCCACACATAAAATTGGTACTAAACGGCTCAAAATCTTATCCTTAAAACTTATAAGATATTTTGCATCGGTCATCGAGAAATAACCTAGTAGGTTTACGATTATTTCATACCTTTCTTACACTATGGTCTCTTTACGAAAATAATACGAATAAGATTATCTTAGCAATTAAGGAAATGGAATAATGGAGGCTAATGATTTAAAAAACAATAGATTTAAAAAAAAGTTTTATCTTAGAGTTTTATTTAGCATCTGCAGATACGGGGCTGTTTACTAAGAGTGAGATCGACATTGCGCCTGCGTCTCCTCAGGGCCGCACATGGCTTGACAGAGCCCTAACAGTAAGCAGAACGACTATTTATGTTACGCGTCATGTAATGATGCTTTACAGCTACAACGTAATTCCTCAGACACGACAAGGCATATTTTTAAACCCGTCAAGATATTTTAGTCTGCTAGGTAACAACTTTTTATGTTATTAAATAATTTATGTAAAATAATGAAATAACTTAACATATTAATCACCCTTTCGCTATTTTTAAAGAGAATAATTAAATAGTTACAAAGTTTTTTCTTTGGTGCAAATAGGCGACTTTTTTGCTATTTCATATTTATACATTCTACTCGCTCTTTGTTTTCGTACTCACTTTCGTAGACACAGTATAGGTTTTAAACTACAGATAAACAACGATATAGGAAAATGGATATATTTTAATTTAATACCCTGGTCACTGATTGACCCTCACTTTAAGTTTAAACATAGTGTCTACTATTAAGACCTATATGCGAATAACATAAAAGTGGTGATTATGTTAACAAATTCAGTATAATCTGATTTTTTTTTGAAATACGCAGTAACATATTATTCAGGTATGCAGTAAACCTTGAATCCGGAAACACGTGTGCTGTTTAGCATACGGGGACAACAATAGAAGGAATAGGTGATCATTTCGCATGCTTTACGTCAATCTTAATTTTAACATGAAGCTCGAAACGTCGATGCTCAGTACCAGTTTAATTTCTAATGCTTACTGCAAAAATAACAGTTGTATTTAATATATTTTTCAAAATTTGTGAACTTTATTTTTCTTTTTGTGTATGTGCGTAAATATAACACAATTGTAGTCTACTTAAGACATGCCAGTCTTAATTTTTGCTATCGCTCTTTTCCCAATTTACCTTTTCTTAATTGATTGATGATTAGGTATTACACGAGTACATTTTTATTTGGTACCTATACGTTTTGAAAGATAAAGGAAAACACGGTAAGGAAACCTGCATGTCTGAAAGAATCTAACTATGTTTTCGAAGGACGTGTGAAGTCTGTGAACTTGAACATCTACTGAATACATATATACATATTATGTAATAATTGTTAAGCAATCTAATAGTATAATTCTATTCATTTAAAAATCTACAAAGTAACTATAGTCTAGTCAGCTATATTCTTAGTCGGGAACTATAAACACTATTATCCCTTGACTTTGCCGAACGTGTTTTATCGGCAAATCAAACGTCTGTGGTTCTCCGACGTAACGTGACAGAGATCGCAATGATTGTTGTATTATGAGATATGATATAAATTTCGATGTCACATAACTTCTATTGTTAATAAAAAATATATTTTTCTCAAATACGTTTTCACAATACATAAGAATTGCTAAAATAGATTGAGATGTTTTTTTACATATTATGTAGTCCTAAATATACGATGCATATTATTTTATTTAAATATATTTAAGATTTTAGTAATAACAAGTAAAGAACTGAATAATAAAAATGTTCCAAATTATTATGTTCTAATTACGGCACCGGCGACACATCCACTCATCTTTTTATGGACACAATTGAAAGTCAATCAAAGATGACTTTATTAAAGAGATCGTTAGTATATCGGGTGCTGCACGTGGTGGCAATCTGGGCAGCACGTGGCAGGGTGGCGCAGAGGCTGAATGGGAGCCCTGTGTCGACCAACATTTGATACACATATGCTCTGCTTATCTCAGCACATGGCTACTAGCATAAGTGCAATTTTGCAACCTATGAGTACCAAATTTCAGTATATGTATATGTTTAATTATAATTATGGCAATATAGACGACTAGACATTATCTCTAGGTTAATAATGAATGTCGATTCATGTCAGGAACCCCAATTATAGACATCTTTCCAAATTTCTTTGTATTATTTTACGCATTTCGTACGCATAACAATTATAAAATATATTTTTTTATTCGCTAGAATATTATGTAGAGTACGACCAATTTATAACTATGAGCTCTACATAAGTAACATTTGCATAAAACTTACATTGTTCCCAAACTTTATATGCATAGCTCATTATTCCATTAAATATTATGAAGAACTCGTATGCAAACAGGACACGCCTTGGCAGCGTCCGCCGGATGTGACATCATATTATATGATATTTTAGCGAAGGCTTTAGACAACTGACGCGACGTTAATATTCCTAGCATAACAATGTAGTGCTTTATTGTTGCTTCATTATACTATGTGCTCGTCTGTAAATATGCTTAGCCTTAATAACTACTAAATTATTTGTAAATATAAAAGGATGAAGTAATGTAACTACTTAGTAACGGAGGCCATAAAAAATCAAAATGAATAAAAATAATGTTATATTTAACTAGCGACTCACCCTCTCTTCGCTCGCTATATACTAAAACCTTCCTCGAGAACCCCTCTATCCATTGGTGAAAGCAGCATGAAAATCGTTGCAGTAGTTTTTGAGCTAATCGCGAACAAACAGACAGAAGTGGCGAATGACTTTGCTTTATAATATGTATTGAAGATAATTTGAAGCAATAGAGGGAGGTATTTTTGATGACATTAAATACAATTTAATATCGAATTTTCGTAGAAATATCTAAAGTAGCTCGTAGAAAGAACATACATAACGCATCCTAAAATTGTCTGCTAATGAATATATTTGTTATTAAAGGATCCATCATTATCATATCATCATCCTACTAAAAACCATAAGTAAAATAAACATGCTATAAAATATATGATAAGGACAAACTGTCGTTCCTTAGTATACTAAAACAGTAAAGAAATGATATTTATGGAACTTTTCTTTGAAGAGCCGACATCTGCATAGCAGATTCATTTGTCCAAAATCCTGCAATCCAGATGGACGTGAGAACGAATGAAACTTTTGAAAGAAAGACTCAATATATATAATTATAACCAGTCATTGAAAACACGTGGAAAAGTTCTCTTAAAGGCATCCCAAATGTTTGAAGATGTTCACAGAAACAAATTAAAATTATCTTGTATTCTGCCCTTTTTTAACGTCTCACTGCTGGGCAAGAGTCTTTGGTTTAATAAGTTAAGTCCTTTTATGCAATCATAGTTCGTAACTTTATAAATAACTAGCAATACGCGCGGCTTCGCCCGCGTTCATTTTTTTAATAGCTACTAAACTACTTCTTTCGATCACTCGCTGGGTTGAAAATCCTGTTCAATCTCCTGACCCGCGCGGCTACCTATTTCATATATTATGTGCGGTGTGCACTCCTCCTCCTCTCCAGTTAAAGTAAAAATAAAGATCCCTACTAAAACTACAATAGTTTTAGTAGGGATCTTTATTTTTTTCTTGCAATTATAATATAGGTATTAATCAGTGATAATAGAGCATTCAAATGTGAAAGAATTTTTAAAATCGGTCCAATACTTTTTCAGCCAATTCGTTACAAACATACTTACATAGAAATCTTTCCTCTTTATAATATTAGTATAGATAATAATTTTAAATATACAGTAATGAAGAAATTAGATAATATACATATAAATGATAATAAAATGGGGAAGACGTTAGTCAAGAAGGTCGCTATATCTCGTACCAGATCTTTAATTTACTTTCAAGGCGAAGACAAAACAGTATGTTTTCTAATAAACATATTTCTATCATCTATTACCTGGACAGTCAGATACACGTGCACGCAGCTGCGACTACGAGATGTACACGTGTGACGCGACCAAAGCGCTATAGTAGGTATATAATATATGCTTTTGTTACACATAATACGTAATTTTATGTATTATTAGTTATCACATTTTAAGGATGAGTAACATAATGTAATAACAAAACTTGTAAATAAAAAAAAAACAAATTATAGAATAATAGCTCTATTGATACTTGACAACGAAAAGAGGGACCTTTGAGTATTACGACTTAATGTGCAAAATTTTAATTTAATAAGTACAATATAATTTCACAGTGGATAATTTTGAGGGTGAAATTTGAATATTTTTCTTAGAAAATAGAACATAAGTGTAATTTACATTTTTACTTAAGTAATTAATAAAAGTTCTTTGTAATACTTACTACTTACAGTCTACAGAAAACTACCCATAGGCAACTATTTAGTAATCTGTGCCATAGGTCCATGCAGAAGTCTTGTAAATTAATATTTTATTCATACTGAAGTGAAGTTTACGAAATAAAACATAATTTTTCGTAGCTCTAATAATTCCTTTATGAAACTAAATAATATTTTATATAGTACATATATGTATATGTGTACATATATTTGTAATTACGTTTTCGAAAACGCCTGGAATCATTTCGATATGATGAATGATAAAATTTACGATGTGGGAGTTTCCGGAAGCTTACCATCCAACTGGAAATATTAATATTCTCCGTATTTTCACGCATTTTCGGAATCAAAGATTTGTCGGCGCAATATGATTCGTAATTTCGCCGCGGTTTCCACTGGTTAATTAATGATTAAAGCGTTGGCCTACTACGCCCAAGATCAGAAGTTCCTGTTTTTATTTTAATAATATTAAAAATTCATTTATTAAGCAATTCTTGTATACCTATTTATAATATAAATTTATTTCGTGTACTTCGCAAAAAATTTGAAAGGATCAAATTTTGTATTTAGATAAGGTCACAGTAAAAGTATTTTTACTGTGATAAGGTCTTTCTTTTATAGTTTCTTTATTCAGGTACGTATACTTTGTGAAAAAATGCAATTTTTTATTTTTCTGAAGACCAAAAAGAAACGCCGAAGAAGTTAGGTCGCCCAGATACCTACTACATTTGATACCAGGCACTACTGCTTCAACCGTAACGCAATCTATTATGTTTATTTATGTGTTAGACACACAACATAGATATGTTGCTTATAGTATATCAATAAAACTATTAAACAATAAAATATATAAAGCTTGTAAAATAATATTAAATTCTGACTGATTATTTTTATTCAATGTACGTTTGCGTGTTTGTTGCACAGGCGGAGTTGCAAATGAAACCTCTAATTATCATACATACTGATGCAAGTCACATATCAAATGATTGCCCAATGATATTGATGAATATATATATATGTAAAAGAATACTTCCAGTTTCGCATGTGTATGTTTACTAGGTGCGTACGTAATAAGGTGACCATATATTTTTGTATTTTATGACTACAGTTAGTTGTACGAAAATTTCTTAATTTAATGATAAAATAATATATGATAAAGTTAATTTCCAGAATATTACTAATTTGTTTTTTGAAAAACATTAATGAAACTCAAAATATTATCATCAGATGTACTAACCATGAGAAATAAATTCAAAATTCTATTGATTTGCTCTCTGTATGGATATCAATGATTATTAAATTAAGATTTTCTATGTCCATTGAATGTACAGACAATACTCAAAGTTTTACTGTATGTAGGAACATATAATTATGTATATATAAATTGTCTCAATAAAATCCTATGGTATGGTCCGTTTAACTGTGATTGATCGCACGAGTGGGTGCAGATTGATCAACACGGGTGTGATAGCGTATCGGCGCGAAATCTCTCATTACGCAGATAGCTACCGGCCTACTCCATGCACATCTGTCATCATTGCGAGTTTTATCACCGTTACGTTGAATGCAATATGTACCTACATTATTAGAAAGTCACTTGTTTATAATTTATTTACCTTAGGTACTTCTTGTTATAAACTTCGTACCCAATTGCTTTTAAATATAATTTGCCGTTTTCCGAATTCAATTGTTTTAGTAGAGTTGGTAAAGTAAGGATTACTGTAAACAACTATGTAAATAATAAATTAGTAAATTTGACAGAATTTCTGTCAGGTGATAGATTTTTTTTATGATTTCACCTCATTCATTAATCGTTCATTATACCTACTGCACTCAATGCGATACATAGTATCTACACAACTAAGTGCAATCAACCGATTTCTGCACCTGAAGTATAAGATAACGTTGATAACATTACTTTATATATTAACTAGCATTTCCCGCGGCTCCGCCCGCGTTCTAAAGGCCGGAAGCCAAATAGATTTCACATACCGTGTAATTTTTATAGCCGGTTTGTAACGGTTAGGTAGTTCTGAAAACCTGTTGTATTTATTTTCTATTTCTATTTTATTTTGTTCAATAGAGAAACCTTATCAACAGCAGAAGCGCATGTGTCACTACCGCTTGATAACACAGCAAAATGCCTCACAGATTTGCAGCATATGCCGCTTCCTCACACGTGCACCGGTGGGAACAGCCACGCACATGGCGATAACGACTCGTTTTATGAAATGTTTTACAACTAGCTCATAGCTTTCCAAAGAAAGGTGATCGACAAATGTGGCCAGTGCTCTGTTTCCGCCAAAGCAGCCGATAATCGTAAAACAGTAATAAAGAGGCTTTATTGTATTTCCTTATTCTAGACGCGTGATTAGAACACATGTTTGAACAAAAGTTTTACAATGTTCACTTTTTATAGTTTATTTACTTTTACTACTAACGAAAACTGCTAGCTGAGATAATATAAGAAATGAGCCTGCATTCCTCTTCTTGAAATATGTCCAGACACCAATCTTAATAAATGTGTAACTTACATAAAAAAATAAAAGTATTCGTTCATCGTTCATTATTTCTGCTAAACAAGATACAGATATATGACAGTTAATTCTATACAATTGTGACGGACATTGATAACAAAGGAGCGTCCCCAATCAAGTGGCGTATTACACGGTATTACCGACCGGTTGCTTATAATCTTAATATCACTGTGAGGATATTTTTCAAACTAAATTATGCAAGTAATAAAATCCACGCAACAAAGTCAAGTCACCCTTTCGAGTACCTACGCGATTTTTCAAAACATTGTCGCGTCATTTTTCATTGCGTCAATCAAGCTACTTGACCATTCCTAATCAGGGATGACACTGTGACTTACTGAATAAAATAAATATTTGCATTAAAATTTATTGTATTTAATTTTATTAATTTAACCTAATTGTAGCTATAATTCAATAATTATATACCTAGTATGTTTTTATTAGTTTAGTTTAAATTTTTATAAACGGACAAAATATTGTATTTGATTTCAAACAGTTATATGCTTTATTGTATTTTTCAGTATTTAATTTAAATTATGTATTTAATGTAATAACCACTAGAAAACCTAATTAAATAAATACAAATTCTCAGTATTTTACAACTGTTTATCGTAATGGGGTTTTCTAAGTATAATTAATTACATCGAATTTTGTTAAATTAAATTAATCAGCATTCTATTTGTACTTCTTAATAAGAAACATAGGTAAGTATTACTGTCAACTTAATTGTACTATCAAGAGCATACATACAACATTGACTGTCAAGTTGATCAATCTAAATCTAATCTATTGTAGGTAAGCTATCTATATAGACTTTTGCAATCGCGAGGAAATTCACTATTAAAAAACTAAACACTATATCACATTTATTTAATTCATATATAACTAATTTTTTTTCTAGATAGTTCACATCCTTGGTGATCATTGTCTTGAGAACTGTTAACCAGAGTGTAAGCCAATGAATATTTTTATTGACGCGTCCGACAAGTTTAGAGGGATTGTGGCAGACTACGCAGCGTACGATCTTGTCGCACAGATTTTCTTATAACTAACTTTATTTCAAAGTGACAAAGTTTTATATCTTTCAAGCGCTTCTGCAAGCGCATTCACAACTTACCACTCCACTTTAAGTTAAAGTCAAATGTAATAGAATTCATAATTGCCTGTCAAACTAAAAGCGCAGCACATGGCAAAAGTTATCAAAATAATGTAGCTAACAAGGAGATCTGCGGGACGATAAGATCTCTTCTTGTCCGCTTCTTATGCAAATATTGACACAATGTAGCAATCATTAATCAGTCGAAATGCCAGGGGAAAGACCTGAATATGTCCAGATGTGAAATGCTCACGTGCGCTCATACAAACGTAGCTACTTCATATCAAGTATCAATCAGAATTATTAATGTTGTATTATGCTGCCCTGACGTTAGAGAAAATACATTCATTATAATATATACATTGTTTAAGGACATGATCACTAAAAGTTGTACATATCATAAGTACCTATACCTAATACGCATATTTAAGAATTAGAATTCGCTATGGTTAAATCTAAAACCAAAAAAAAGTATTTGCAACGCACCTGTATGAAGCAATAAGCTTTACACACTTTAACAAACAAGTCACAACATTTAGCAGTCGTAAAAAATATTTGAACACACATGCTTTGCAGATTTGTCTTGAAAATTTTCTACGCTTTCAACAAATGTTTAAATTTTTTTGTACTATTTTTGCTTTTGCATGAAAAACAACAAACATCGTATAAATTAAAAGTCACTTTTGGAAATAAATGCAATTTCTATACGCTATAACTACGATAACTTTAAAAAATATTTTATGAAAGCTACCTATCTGCCAGAAATGTGAATCCTTTGCATAAATATTTAGAAGTCAAAGTTAATAATTATTTAACTACTATGAATTAAAAGCAATTATATTAAAAATCTCTAACTCTATAAATATGTGTAACTACTAAATAGCTATAATTACAGGCGTTTAATAGTGTTACCAATAGGGCGGGCCGCCCTCGCCAAATGTGCTCTTAGCCCGATATAGCGAACAATCGTCACAACGCCGCCTTGTATTGCTCTACCCATGTGCTACGCATATGAATGTGTAATCGTTAATTTAAGAATATTACGTACCTACCTGAATACGTTATTTTGATGTTTTTGTTGTTATTTTTATTTTGTATTGTTTTTATTTTATAACGGCTTCACTTAAGTAAGTTTTAGTTACTCCAGTTAAATAGATAATCTGTGCATTCATCCAAATCTGTCCAGGCATTTTTAGAGAGAAGTAACAATGCAGCATACTCATAACACTTAGTATTTAGTAGTAGGCATATTTTCTTCTATATTATAAGCTGGGATAAAAAGCCTATATATAAAATAGGCTTATCGCGTGTCTTTATGAAATTGCGTCTTCTTGCAGCAGTAATTCGATTATTTTATAAAAAGCAAAGCAAGAAAACAATTTCACATCGATATGTTATTAAAAAATACTTTTCACGTAAGGATTTTTGAATCATAATTTATAACATACAAAAAACGTATTAACTCTTTTACATTACATAAAATTTTATAGTAACTTTCCGGTTTAAAATCAAAAAGTCAATAAAGTTTTATGCGTATGATGTGGGGATACTATCATGCAGTTATTACTATGGAATCAATGTAATACAATTGAAAGATGAAAAAACAGTTTTGTATTATATAAGTTCCAATAACCGGGTTTCGGCTAAGCCGGGGCGGGGCGCTTATAATTCATGTACATAGGAGTTTGTTATGTTGTGAGAAAATTTTCTTACTTTTTTGGTCTTAAGACTGCAGTAATCTACGATCTATAAAACGCCCATATTAGTAAAACAGGAGCGTTTAGTGACATAGGGCAATAAAAGTGTTAGTGTTAGGGCGTTTGCATACGCAGCTGCCGCAGCTGGCTATGTGAAAAGCCGCGCAATCAGATTCACAGACCTCATCGCATCTAGGGGAGCTAACACCTTGTCCTGGTCATGCAGTTGCTTAGCTTTTCCGGATTTATCTTGACTGTTCTTGAACTAATTTGAAAATTATTTAATTCTAAGCAATTTAGCAACAATATGATAAATTAAAAGGGTCATAAATAATATTAATCAATCTTGCCATCTATTGTCGAAATAAAAAAATATGTTGATAGTTAAGGACGGTAAAATTGGCAGTTACTCATTAAAAGTGCTAAATTAATGAAAATAAAGGAAACATACAAACAATATACCACCATGCTATAAAGACGTATACAAACATCAGTGCTAAATAAAAACATAATAGGAAACTTTTAACAGATGCTTTACAGCAGCCGATATTAAAAAGGACAATAAACCAATAGCGACGTCAACTCGACAACAATGCTTCCGTATCGCATCATCTACAATTAGGGCCTTGAATAATTGAAGGCAAAGTTTAAGGGGTTTCTCTCACCAAAAAACCAACATTCATAAAACCCTCATAAGTTTAAAGTGAATCAAGATATCGGTCCGCGTTCACCACACCTGGCTTTCACCCCGATCCGACTTGCTTTACGAAGTACGTACTCCAAAATATTTATAATGCCTTTTAAAGCGCATTGCGTTCGCGGTTCGCGAATATTGTTAACGCTGGCATTATATTGTTATACGTTTTTATTAAATTTTATCGTATGTATATATATACTAATATGTGTAAATTACTTTTAATGCACATATTTTGAAGGAATAATAGACTTTTCATTTTTAAGTGGTCAATAATCTCTAAACCAATCTATAGGAACGAAGTAAAATAATAAAACTTTTGTCCATTATTTACACAAATATTTTTAAACGTATAATTGTACTTATACTAGGCACATTATATTTTAGTAAGTACCTATTTAATGTTTTTAGGTACATTCTTTAAATGTTTAAAATGAAAAATAAAATATAATCGCCATACATTGTGTGTTAATAAACTAATGTATAAATGCAATTTGAAAAATGTTAGAATAAAACAACCCATACGATTATATATACCTTTTAGATACCTTTTAAGAGTAAGTATAATAAATACAATATAGGTAATTCATTCTTTTTGTCAAGCATAGTTTCAAGTAGATTTATATGTGTTATAGTCATGTTTGCATATTTTAGCGCAACTATACTGAAAATGATAAATGGACATTATCAGAATGTAATGCGCTTGCTTCATCACAACCCCTATCTTAAACCTTTTTACGAATCATAATCCAATGTCCATTCATGCCGTCAACGAATGAGCAAAACGAATTCATCTAATGGTCCTATAGTTCCTTTATCAGAGTCGAGTTAAGTGCCCTCACAATAGAAGCAGCTCCCACGCGTGTCACAACACCCTAAGCATGGCTTGTACCAATTTAAAAAGACCCTTGATAATATCAACTATACGTATTTCTCTGTGAAAAAATAAATTACATCCACAATCGGAGGTCTTCGTAAAGTGGCTAGTTATGGCTGAGGTTACGTACCCCTATATAATAATGATTCAATCCGCGTTGATCCCAAGCATTCATTTATTGTAACGATTGTGGGAAAATAGTCACAGTTTTTATAATAAATCTATGGGAGTTTCGTTTTGCTTACGTAATAGAGTCTCTTTGTTACGAGTTGTAAGTGAAATGTTTTTATAAAATTTGATAACAGTCTTGACACGATTTTCAATGTAAGTACAAGATACCAGTAAAGTTTGAAATATATTTTCCAAGAAATATTTAAGTAGGTATATACAATTTAAATGAAAGTAGGTACCTACCTACTATTGACAAGAATAAATTATGGGTATAATTTATACTAAAGTACATAAATAGTTATATCAAAATTTTTGTAAGTAAACTAAATGTAAAGTAAAAGACAACTATGAACTATAACCTTCTAATTTTAATTAAAAAAAGCAGTAATACAGAATAAAATTAAAGCAGTAACCACGTTGAATATTAATTATTAAAAAATGTAATATTACTAATGACTAAGATCGAAATAAAATACCTAGTGTAATGGCTTTTAAAACTCACCCTCACCCGTATATAAGAAAATGTTAAAATAGTCGCGTGACCGCCACGTGACCTCTCCCCCACCACTGCCTTCATTACGCGATTGCTAGGTATTTGTTCACTGCACGCGCACGCGATCGGACGTCTGCATTATTAAATGCCTTTTACGCTTATTGCAAAATAAGTCCCCTCCGCCTCCATTATAAGCATGTTATTAATCCTAGTCAAGGCTTATCAAATGGTTTTATCAAATTAGCAAGACCATTAATCAATTGTTAGTAAAAAATATCATTAAAATACTATGTTGGATATAAACATTTATATATTATGCATATTTTTGACATGAATAAAAAACTTACCTGACCATAAACAAAACAACATCTATTTAAAAACAAACATTATGTTCTTATATTAGGTATCTTTAGTAAATATTATTGAATAACAATGAATGATTATTTTAAATTAGAAGATGGTTATTACAGCAAAACAATTGATGTAGAGACGCCCCGTTGAGGTGCGCGTGCGCAGACAGACGGCCGGACCTCTACAATTATCCCGACGACCTGTGACCTGGGCGGCTTCCCACGCCGCACAAATCGTTATTCACACGAGAACACAACCATTCCCATAGGAATTGAGATTTTATTCTTGTAATATTATGGATTAGCACATTTTCTGAACATATTTTCAAAACCAATACCTAATCCTTACAATTATAATAACTTTTATACGCTTTATTGGTTTTCTGCTATATAAAATAATATATTTATTTACATTATGTAAGTACATAAATATACAACTTGGTCATAAAATACCTTTTATCAAAAATAAAGTATAATTTCACATAGGTAATTTAAAAATTTGAAGTAATCTATTTATTATATATATATAATGAAAATGGTCTTCGTTTGAGGCTCAATCACGCCTAAACCACTAATCGTATCGACATGAAACCACCACCATTCGATACGAAATTTTTCCTAGATGGTTTATGGCTATCTATTTTTTGTATTCCAACATTCCTTCATTTTTTTATTGCTGTTTTACTTTTATGAACATTTATCCCGCTAATAAAAACAAAAGATAAGCATTTTCTCTTGATTCTTTTGTTTTCATGGATTTCAACAGAGTATATTAAACGGATTATGGTTTTTTACATTCAGCTAAGAATCTACTCACGGTAGTGGAGAACGGCTGGACCAATTGGGCTTTTTTTTATCTTCAGAATTGTCAGGAGAAAGTTTTGTATGTAAGAAAATTTTAAAAAAGTCCGATAAAAAGTTAAAAATTTCGATGATAATCGAAGAATTCCCATCTATATAGTCACTCACCACGAAATCTCGGGAACCATAAGACTTAGAAACGTGAAACTTGATAGGAATATTACTTTTGCTATGTAGAGGTCAGCTATGAATAGATTTTAAGAAATTCATCCCCCAAAGGGGATTGCGGGGGCGTTAACAATGAACAATTCCCGTTTTTAAACTATAGCTCCTATAGACTTCAAATTTGGTAGGAATCTTCTGTAAGAGGTGTAGAAATAGGCTATAAACGAATTTTACGATAGCTCACCCCGCAGGGGGTTGCGGGGGTGGGTATTAATAATTAATATTTTTAATTTTCCAGCTGAAGCTCCTACAAGCTCGAAATTTTATAGGAATTTTCTATAAGTGATGTAAAAATGATTTATGAACAAATTTTACGATATCCCACCCCAAAGAAAATTGCGGGGGCGTTAACAATGAAAATTTTCAATTTCCAAGCGATAGCTCCTATAGACTCCAAATTTAGTGAGAGTGTTCTATATGTAATATAAAAATGATCTTAGAGCGGATTTTACAATGAATCACCTCCAATAAGGTTCGCGGGGGTGGGTGGGTGTTAACAATAAAAAATTTCAATTTCGAAATATAGCTTCTAAAAATTCTAAATATGGTAGGAATCTTTTATTATTCACATAAAGATCATCTCAAAATGGATTTCAATAAAGTCTACTTCCGACAGGAATTGCGGGGGTGGGTGTTAAAATCTAAAATTTTAATTTCCAACCTGTAACTTCTACAGACTCCAAATTTGGTGGGGATCTTCGTGTATGTAGGGATATTTGTGTATTTCCTTACAACAATCGTCTTTTTGGCAGCGGAGAAAAAGTCATTGAGAGGTTTCCAAAACTTAACTTTACATGTAGCTATCCAATCAACGGACTAAGAATTTTACATTCATTTTACTTTTGCAGACTACATAACCGACGAATTCTTTTATTGCGGAATCGCGGAAATGTAACAGATTAAAATGAATGCATTTTCCAAGCACTTGAGATGAGGAAAAGAAATTTAGTTACTTATTCCAATAGAATTCATAAAAAAAATGAACAAATAATTTTCTACAAAAAATTGATGTCACGGAGTTTATTCAAAATTTTAGTTAACAGAAAATTCGCCGCACTTGAACCTAGACAGATTTCAACTTCACATATGAGACTTGCAATGACTTTAACTTAAACTTTCAATGCTCATTTCAAATTTTTTTCTTCATGTCAATTATTATTAATTTTTGGAAGAAAGGCACGGAAATGTTATAATGATTGCACATTGAAAGTTACAATGAATATTAGTGAGAAAAATCACCTGGATGAAAGATACAGGCTAAATCGATGGAATTTGGAATTTGTGTAAGTCTAAACAATATCGATGCTTACAGTTCTATCCGCGGGGCCTATTTATGTTCATACAAAAATAAAAAAAAAGGAGAATAATAAAAATATGAAAAAAAATAATAATAAAAATGAAACATAAAATGTAATTTATTTCCTATTTCAATTCGCCCAGCGAAGCGGGCGGGAAACGGCTAGTATTATTATAACTTAACAAAAGAAATAAGATACAGTAGAGATACAGATATCTACTAAAACTTGTAATATAATATAGAGGCCGTATAAAACAACAATGTGCACGCTCCTATCTATTGATCTATGTCGATCAAAGCGATTGTTCGAGTGCGTGCAGCGTATTCGATTCGCAAACTATAGTAGATATGCGTCTGTACACGCGCTGACACGTGCCGGAAAAGCGCGTAATGAGCCCGCACCTGCAAGCTACGTATTAAGGGATTTCTCGCGCCCTCCCGTGGGACCGGAGGGAGCATGGAACTGTTTACTCTGTCAATATAAAGTAATAACGGCAAGCCAATATACCCAACCTTTTAGGGCTTCGTTAGAGTAGGTACATAGTTATCAAAACTATAAGTAAGACTAACGAAAATAATGTCAAAATACTGAAAACTAAATCAGATTTACTACCTTAGTAAAATGGAGCAATTCAATACAAAACCTACAATCTGATTGTTTTCTAAATTATAATGGGTGCTAAAATAATTTACTGTTACAGCCGTAGCGTGCAAGTATTTTAATTACACGAAATGGTTTCATGCACAGATCAATTGTCTTGTATTTCAATATATTAGGAAATGAATAGATATCGGGTTTACAATCAGGGTGGTTCGCGATGGGAGCGGCACGCGCCCGGCACTCCCACGCGGGGGAATGTAAGCACTCCGCCCCGTGGCTAATGCATAGGCCTTAATGAAAATCTCTTACTAATGGAATAGAGTATAAAAAGATATTATAACTATATAGCAATGCGTTGTAAACCTTAACATACAAATTACAAATGTTTCATACTTTATTAGTTGTTATATTTAAATTGAAACATAAAATTTTATAGGTTCGAAGTGAAATCATTGCAATATTTAATTATTACAGCAATCAAGTTCGAAAATTTTAATAGATCTTATATAAACGTCACGATTTGTAATGGCTAACTATATTATAGATCGTTTATTAATAATCAATATGATGTGAAACATTTATTACCTACGAAGATAAAATGTAAAACGATTATAAGGTAATAGGAACTAGTAGTTCCTAACTACCTATAACTTATTATATTACTGAACCACTTTGAAAATAGTCTACACTTCCAAAAGTTATTGCATTCAGTACCTAAGTATATTTTACGATTTCACACTTTTAAGCTTTTAAAAGGCGATCATAAACAATTTACACCTGCAAGCATAAAAATCATGACGAGAACATTTTTTGTCAAGCACCCGATTATAAAAACACCTTACAGAATGTCTTTTAAAAGTTGTTGAGGTGTTTATGTCGTTGTGACTTTTTGCCTATTGTCTCTAAATCTGACAAAGGACGATACCTGTACGTCTAAAACAATATTCCGTAGCAAATTGCACTGCAAGGTGCTTCGATATAAGATTAAGAAGACAAAATGCCTGAACGTGACAATAATGAAATGTCTGTGAACAATTTTAATTTCTTAGGAAGCCGTGAAAACACGTTTTGACACTGGAACGAAATTGTTACGTTAACAAATTATCTTACCTGATGCTATTAGTTGTATATGCGAACAGTTCACCGGAAATAATAATTATTGTAATAGGTACAATAAAAAGTATCAAAAATACAATTCTCTAACTTCATAATAATATGGTGTTATTAGTACCTATACCTAAGTATAACATTAGATATTTTATGGGTGTTATTTTTTTCAACGTCGTATACAGCAAATAAACTATACAGAAAACAACATAAAGCACCTTAATGTAGATTTGACTAAGCACCTTAATAATTAATGCATTATAAATTAATATAATAAAAAATAAATATATCTTCAACTTCACTTAAGCCCCTATTAAGTATGGCCATAAATGTCGAGAAACTAATTTCTCAAATAGCATATTTACCATCAAATAACGGCAAGTCTTTCAAATAAAGCAATTTACTACCTGAGTTCCTCACTCCCGTCCAAGGTGACTTTTTGCTGTTTTTTTACATTCTCTGTTATTACGATTCGTACCTTTTTGTGTGGTCGGCTTGAAGTGACCTAATGCTTTAAGGATTTGTGTGCTATCCTATATGTATATCAAACATTTTATTGTCAGATATCAGATTATGATCAGATTATCAAAAAAAATTATTTACGTAACAAATAGCAACGCTTATATTACATTATCGAATTAATTTAACATTGTATGTTAACTCATAATTAAAAAGATATTTCTTATTAAATAAATAAATAAATAAACACTCTTTACCTACATATTTAACTTTCGTACCTACTTACACGTACTACATAAATACAAACTTTCGCATTTATAATAGTAAAGTTTGGTATTGCATATATTAAAATGTAATTTATTTTCAAAATCGGTCAATCATTTTTACCTGATTCTACCTTGGGTTCGTTCCAGCCTCCGGACCTGTCGGCGCGACAAGTGAATGCCGTCACGTACGGCCATTGTTCAACGTTGACCCCCTCCCTCCCTTTTCCCGGTTTTTCTCACCACGAGTCCTTCTACGTACTCTTAAGACCAATGGATATTTTATGTAATGCTTGCTATTATGATAATAACTTATCTTACAAATCAAGCAATCTTACAATTATTAAAATATTAGGTAATTTATAATAATAATCTGAAGGAAAGGGAATAATCTTATATCATACCTATTATAGCTATTTTTGTGTATTTCAAATCAATTTAACGAAAAATTATTATAGTATTAATATAAATGATCTGTCATAAGTAATGTTAGTTAATGGAATTATCACAATGTTTCCACTAACCAAAAAAAGTAATTTAATTACACATTATTTACCTACATTATGTACACATTGTAATTTGTACATGGTGCATAAAACACTAAACAATAAGTAGTAGGTAGGTATAATAGTAGGACCGAAATAATTGTGACTCAAGAAATTGTTTGTCACCACGAATAGCTTGTTTTAAGTTTTGTTTAGGTACCTCTTTATTCATACATTTATAAGCTTTTGCTAAATGCATTTTCATTAGTTATTTACTATACGTCATGTTGTTTAATAGTAGTAAGGTTTAAATTACAATGCGAGTACAATATATTGAATAACCATTATCTAAGCACATTTTAGGAAACATTATAAATACCCATAAAAATAGACATATTGCTAGTTAATAGTATACAATAAGGCAAGAATATGCAAAATAAATAAAGCCTCAAAACAAACAGTTCAGGACAAAGTGCGTGTCACGAGCGCAACGGCCTTTACCAGGGCCGCCCAGCGCAGCATACGCCGCGCCGCAGCGCCGCCATGGGAAAATCAGGCTTCGCCGCCCCCTCCGCGTATTGGCTCGCCCCGGCCCGCCCCGCGCCCCACCCGCAACCATAAATACGACGTCGCACCGCGCATCTCCTCATTCCTCGCTCGCAATCCGTGCAATACACGTTACGCGCCGCGATAAACAACTAGTGCTCGTGTTAAGTGTCTGTCACGATGAAAGCCATAACGGCGGTGTGCGCAACTGGAGCGTCTGTACCGGCGATCGCCAGCGGACGGGTGCAGAGGCACCGGGACGGCGAGAACGCTGAAATCCAGATGTATCTCTCCAAATTACAAGACTTGGTGCCGTTTATGCCAAAGAATAGGCGGATCTCAAAACTGGAAGTGATCCAGCATGTGATCGACTATATTTGCGATCTACAGTCGGCATTGGAAAATCATCCTGCCGTGGGGCAGTTCGAGGCGGAGGCCGCCCTAGCGCCTGCGTGCGCCTCTCCGCCCAGGCCGCGTCGTCGACCCCTGGGAGTCCGCCCGGCACCCAACACAATCCTCCCTGCCGATAAGGCTGTATCGACGACACATCATTCGAATCATATGGTGAGTAGAAAAATTTCAATGTATAAAGTAATATTAGTATCTAAAAAAATGTAATATCTTTTTAAATTTTAATTAACTCGTTAAATAGATACTAGATAAAATGGCATAAAAAATTAACGAAATCAGTCGTGTCAATGTTTTTGCGGCGCGCGCGCACCTGCGCGTTTCGCAAGCGCGGGAAGGTAAAAGTGGAGATGCTTAGTTTCACAATTCGTGTCGACGCCTGAATCAGTTCATTAATAATAGATAAGGTTTATTATCACTTCATTATATACACTCGTAACGGATACATACAAATAGACCCGTTATAAATACTATTTACCTACAATAACACAAATAAACAATTTGCTGGCAACTCTTAATTAGTCGAGATTTATAACAAATTTTCATGACACTCAACATTTTTGAATAGTTATCAAGATATTCAGATGGTGTAATAACGATACGTATTATAGTCACAGTACAGTAGATCGCTATAGTATACGCAGCAGTGTTGCCAGTGGCAGATAGTGAAAAGTAACACGAGACAGCTCAAAAAGAAACATTTTCACAAAAAAAGTAACATTATTTTATTTTGCCGTGTTGCCGATGTCAGATTGCCGTGTGTTATGGTATAAGTTAAAAAATTGCCGTGTCTCATACAAATGTAACGAAAATGTAGACTTATGTACCTAATTGTAAATTGTTCCTATAGTTTTAGTGGCGAAAAACCAGGGTTCCTTAGATAATTTATTAAAATATATTAGATAAAGAAATTTTATTTGAACAACTTTGGTAAAAATTATCAAATCAAATCAAAATATTCTTTATTCAAATAGACTTTTACAAGCTCTTTTGAATCGTCATTTTTACATTATCAAAATTAAAAGTCAGTCTGTAAGTCTGTGAGTAAGCTACCACCGGCTCGGAAAGCTGTTCTGCTGAGAAGAACTGGCGAGAAACTCAACAGTTGCTCTTTTCAAAAAAATATTAATAATAACCATAATATAACTGTCTGATACCACTAATACTTATTTCTTCTACTTTTTCTTTCTTTAAATCGTATTTTGATCTAACATTTGTTTGGTTGATTTAAAATTAGTTTGACTTCCTATACTAGTTATATAAAATTATTTATCGACTGAACATAAATAGTAAAGTTAATCAGTTGAACGGTGTTATTGATTATATTAAATTTAGTTATAGACTAGCTGTTACCCGCAGCTTAATGCGCGTGTGTTGTGCGTGTGCGCTGAACGCTGATCGCCGCGTTTCAAGATACGGCAACGATTGTTCTGCCATATACCATGTTTTTCTGGTAATGGCCCCCAAATACCGTGTAACACGGCAATTGCCGTGTAAATGGCAACCATAGAGCCATAGAGTATCCATGAAACGAACTGAGACTGATTATGACATTACGTGACATGTGCGCCAATACAACAAACGAAATTCCGTTCCGCAACGAGATGCGTTCCGTTTCATGACTAATTTTGGTTGATGAAAAAAAATATTTTTGCTACTTCCTTAAAGTAACATAAAAGTAACATTTTGGGTCGTGTAACATGTAGGTTACATGAGGTAGTGAAAAGTAACGTAAAATGTTACAAAAGTAACATTCTGGCAACGCTGATACGCAGTCACAATCTAGACTACTATTCACGCATGCGTGACGGCTGTTTTGAATTTCAGCCTTGAAGCGCGGCCACCTGCGCCGGCGCCGCGTAAACGACCGTGTACTGACACACAATCTGAATATTCAAGACATTTATGTTGCTTCGTTTAGCATTCCGATTGACACCTGCGTATGATTACTTTATCTCCATGACAGGATACAACTATAGTTAAATTTCCATTGGTCGAGGATTAGAACAGAACGGCTATAAATGCATCGCATTGGTGAGTCGACCGTCGGCAGACGGCAGGTGCATCTCGCAGGATTTATTCGAGCGCCTTGCGTCTACAAGCACCACGATATGTGCTCGTTAATACTTGGTTATGCCACGTAAATTTTAATCACTGCCAGTTGTAAGATTTAGAGGACGTAAGGTGCTGTACAAAATTTACAGCAGTGACTGTCGCAAATTCCGTAACTATACCCAAATTATAACATACAAGTTAATTTTAAATTAGCTGATTTTTGCTTAGAGACGACTGAAATTACTCTTAACTAGTTTCTTAACATAGAATCCAACATTAGAATTTAATTTTGAGTAAGTCCTTCACACCTCTTAAGAGCATATTTCAACAAGCTGCCATAAAATATTTATTTGTAAGCTCATAAACTAAATAATCGTTAGCCAGAGACGAACACAATAACACACTACATTAAGTTTGTGATATTTACTAATACGCCCACGCTGTACAGGAACTGTCGGAATGTTGTGTAATTTAACCACATTCCTGAATATTAATGTGCACCTAATATTCTAACTTGCAAGGACATACGTGTCTCATTATTCCGTGTCGCATACACAGATTTGATCGAGCAGATCCGTATAAAATAAAATTATAAAAAATTTGCCGCGAGGTGATCGTGCTGGAATTCTTAACTTAACGTGAACGTCGTGAGCGGCATTTCACGGAGCTATCGCGAGAAACATCGGACGCCGTACCGTGTGCTACAAACCTCGGTCACGAACATACAGCACGGCAACTATCATAAGATGCGACCGTAAATTGTTCTCGCAGCTGCCTGCCC
The DNA here is from genome assembly GCA_905231865.2 of Boloria selene. Taxonomy (NCBI): domain Eukaryota; kingdom Metazoa; phylum Arthropoda; class Insecta; order Lepidoptera; family Nymphalidae; genus Boloria; species Boloria selene. Next base: position 5,067,865 of record HG993145.1, read on the forward strand.
TCGGGCTCCCACGACCGCGATACTTACAATCAAGACATTCAACCGCCTGCATCTGTAGAGAAAAGATATTTATGTAATTTTAAGTTTTCTTTTAGATAAAACGGCTATAATCTCAATTTCATGTGTACTGTGAAATAGACTTAACTTAGCACTTTATTTGATTTTAAAAATTAATCATTTTATATTTCCAAAAACATTTAAATCATTCTATTTAAACTGGACGAAAAATATCAAATAAATCTCAATGTATTTCACTTTAAATTTACATTAGCTCGTTCATATACTTAAACTAAATTTAATAACCCGCATAGGTACAAACACGATCTATTGAAATTGTTGTTTTGTGCGTTACTAAATCATTTGCCTTAGCTTAACTACCTATATTAGAATGGCGCGGGATGGCCACGACGGGCAACATCGCCTTCTAATGAAGCCAGGTGGCTGCGCCCACGCCCGTTCTTCGTAGAGTCGTTTGAATAACTTTACTCCACTCAGTTTGCGCATAAATTGCGCATGTGAAAGTTTTACGATCACCTTTACGCTTCTTCGAACTCATAAATCGGCAAAGGCGGCGACGAGTAGACAATGCAGCTCCACCGCGAAATGTCTTGGCAAACCTCTGTCGGTCTGCACACGTGCAATGATTTTGCCGATCGCTTGGATTCCATCGACGATCGATCGAGGGCATTGTGCGGGTAACGGTCGTTCACAGCTGCGTTTGAGCACACGTGACGGCGCCGGTGGCAGATAGCTAAATAAATGCAATGTACCTATTCATTACGCGGCCAACAATGCTCCTCTCATAAAGGGATTTCACGTGTTCGCTCTCGCAAAGTCCCAATCCGTTCGGGACATGTGTGCTCTCCCTTTGGTATGTCTGTAAATAGGGTATAGCCACGTGCGGCCGTTCAGCTGTATCGCGGATGTGCGCGGACGGGAAGCGGTAATCTAACACGCACTCTGAGCTGGATACCCAGAACGATACGTTGAAATTACTATAGTTGCTGCCGTAATGATAAAAATTAATACTATAATTACCATGAAAGACAAACTATTGACTCCTAAACTACTGACACCATAAGCTACTTAACCGGACATTAATGAATTAAAACATTGCTGGAACATATGTGGTGACAGATGGCCAAACGAGGGCGGGATGCGTATGTCCCACCCAATAAATTAAATGATGCTGACAATTACCAATAAATGTAATATTATTGAGCATGAGTCTTATAAGGGTCAAATTATTTTCACTAGTGCTAATTACACTGAGTAATTAATGTGTTACTAATACTATAAATACAATTTTTAACAATGTGTTTGACTAACGAAATTTATCTTCTTGTTACAGACTCCTGAAAAGCAAGATCAACTAGACAGGCCGACGTCGTGCTAAGTGATCATTAGGTTAAGGACAGTTCTATTAATGGTGAATGTCAAATATACCTCGAGATGCACGGACAGCGCTCTGTAGGATACACCTGGTACAAGTAGGTGCCGACAGAGCCGGGAGTCTCCTGCATCAGTTCCAGTGAACTTCATCTCGCGATGATATCCTAAGCACGATCTCGTTAAGATCAATATAATTTAATTACTTTGTGGCATTACGCTAAAGACTAAGCATTGCAATGCAATTGGCCCCCGTCGCCTCCGTCGGCGATGTGACGGCTCGTTTTGTTATACTTACTGTTAATGTAAAAAGCTTTATTAGTTATTAATTTAGTTTGATGTACGTAAAGGAGTTTGTAAATAGTAATGTTGAGTGAATTGCGACATCTAGAAAATTTTAATTAAAAAATTATGTTCACAAAATTCAACATTGTAAATTAAACATATATTGTGCACTTTATAAAACTCACAAATATTTAAAATAAAACAAAAAATACCTACATATAATTATTCTTTCTTAGGCTCTTAGTTTTAAAACGATGCTTCCATTTTATATCAAAGAAGTGAATCAATTAAAAGTTGGTTTGCCTATATAATTTTATTTTAAGTTAAAAATTCATGAGTGTGATTATGCATGGCGATTTTGTTGCTCTTATAGATTATTAAAATATTATTGTAAGTGCTAAACGCATACTTTTCTTTTAATTAATTTATAAAAATGCGTTTAGTACAAATAAAATGTAAATATTGTACGTAATAAAATTAAAAATATATATAAAAATTTAGCAAAAATTATCAAATTTGAGACCCTTTTATGATTTTATATTGAATATAAGGTGAAAATGCTTTAATTATCTCATATAATTCTTATTATTATGGTGTATTATGATTTTGAACAGACTGTTATAGTTTTAGTTATTAGAGAGGTTTAGCAGTAGCAGACAAACTGTATTGTACGTTATTTCATAATATATACTAGTATGTATGTGCTTTTTAAAATCTGTGACACAAAAGTACAAAATTATTTCGCAGTTGCCTCATTGATATCGTTGGCAACAAATATTCAACCATTGTCACAAAATACAGATTTAAATTATTTTTTTCCTCTTTTTACATCAAACTGCACTGATTTTTGTATAAGTATTAGAACAACAGAAAATAAAATAATATTATTACAATACTTTTTCTTTTATTGAATACATCCAATAAAAATAAACCAAAAAATACATAATTATGGGGCTTTCAGATAAACTTCATTGTCACGTTATAATTCAGTCTAATAACATTAGATATTTTACTGAACACGAACTGATGAGATGACTGATGAGAGATATTTTTGATTAATAATACTTACAGTAAAATGATGAATTATAAATTCTGAATATTGCAAATATTTTACTTAGAAGAAGTCAAAATGAATGATACTATAGAACAGATTTTATATTTCTATCAATGCTACGCTGTAAAGCCGCTTTGCGGCTTCGCTACATTAGAGATTATCAAAATTTCAAGTTACTAAGTTCATATCAATATTCAATTATACATTTAAAATAATTTGACATTGAAAGAATATTTATTAACATTATTAAATGGAACAGTTTATTGTTCATTCTATAACTTGAATGACAGATATCAAAAGAAATTCGCTCTCAACTTCTAAAAGCATATGATACAGCATTTAACAGAAAATTAGAAAAAGTCATGTTAACGGATGCGAGAATCACGCGATTGCATCACGGCCAATTATCGCCAGTACAATATTTGATCAGCTGCGCTAGTTAAACTTTTGTAATTTAAACTGTCAATCGAAAATAAACCTTAACAAAAGACATTACAAGACTTTTTCAAAAAAATCCTAACGTATATAGCCATCAAACTAATTTGAATCTTATTCGTATAAAAATAGATACCAATAAAAAATATTTTGAATTCGTATAAATTCGCACATACTTAATAAACATTTATTAATCAAAAATTAAAGTTACATGTGATTTTAACAAAAATAATAATAAAAGTGATAATATACCGCGACCCTGCCAGGATTCGAACCTGGAATCTTCTGATCCGTAGTCAGACGCGTTATCCGTTGCGCCACAGGGCCCATAGTACACGTGGCAAAATGTATGTTCCAATAATTATAAAATGTTGATTATACAACTATGTAAATTGAGCCATGCTAATAATATTTGATAGAAGACCAGTTTTTCGGATGCATATTTTAGCCATAAATCGCGAACAACAAGTACAAACCCCTAAAAACGTATTATATTATGTATTATTTTGACACCCCATCCCATTCCAGAACTTTTTCTGAGTCTAATCTGTCTTCCAACATTATTAATAACCTCAACTAAATTTTCCGATCCACTCGTATACCTACTGCTAAGCTTATTTTATTTTTTTTACGATATTTTGAGCGGTTTGGCACTGGTCTATTTGAAACGATAAACTATTCAAGGTACTACATTTGAAATAATAAACTATTCAAGTTAATTCTTGTAGTTTTTAGCAATATCGTACTTCTGCATTCTTACTTTTAATTATATTTTACTTTTTTCTTGATACAATTTTCGATTTAAGCCTTATGGCTATAAGCTTTGTTAAAAAATAATGTGATATCATGTCTAGTGATGTCATGTTGGTTTTAATTAGGTTCAATATTTCATTCATTATTAAGCTTATAATTATGTAGCTAAATCTAGTAAGAATAGCTTTTTCTTTAGATGTCTTGGACATTTAATGATTCGGTGTGCTGAGATGGAAAATAGCCAGGCAGTTTCTATACGGACACGTCAAGCTACTAATATCGTCTTTTATTTTATATGAAATTTAATTTAGTATAATTGCAATAATTAAAAAAAAACTTTATTTATATAAAAGAATATAGTTTTAGTACCTACATTCCCTAAAAGTTGTACCTACAGCTATAACTAAGTGAGTGAACCGAATCTCATACGCTGATAAGCTATCGCAGATAACACTAATGCGATTACACAGGTGTGCCAGCACCACATTGCCAACTAATTACTATTATTTATAAAAACGTTTTATCGCAAAATATGACGGTGCATGATTATGATTATAGAAAAAAATGTCTACCAATAGGAAGAGTTGCACTATTTAAGACAATTTTTCATACATTGTCTTAGTAAGCACGGCGACAAGTTTGCAAGTAGTTACAATGTGTAAGGAGAGCAACTCTATCATCACTGATATTAGATATAACTCTAAACCATAACATACACATTAAATGTGATTGCATAGTATGTGAACTTATATTGCTTGCATTTTTGTTACGAATTAATGTTTAGTTCAAATGTAAAATAAGCTTTAAGTCCAGATAAGTATAATATGAGATTGTTGACGTAAAAACTATTATATGTAGACATATTTCAATATTCTTATCTATTATTTTTTCTTTATTCATATTTAATGGTAACATTTTTTTACATTTTTTATCGGGAAAATCTAAAGCAAAAAACAATTTAGGTAGGTATAACTAACTAACTATATCTATACCACATAGTGTCATGCTTAATATGTTTAAATATTACTATAGAGTAATAAGTAAGATATTATTTATAGCTATAAATATGATATGAAGCACAATTAGTGTTTATCAACGTAAAATATTAACAAAATATTGCTTTGAACTTATGAGTTAACAAAGTTTTACATTAACGACGTTTAAGAACTCAATGTTTATCTTTTTTATTTTTTATCAAGTAAACAATATTATATCTCAAACGTAATAAAGTCATTATTTATGATAAAAAACGACATATTCATTACTATACTTACCTACGAACCGTTCAGAAATTGATAAAGAAACTCAAATCTTTAATTAATCAAGTATCGACACACGTTTACAACTTTTAGTACACGCGTACGTACTTTGATACTAGGAAATACCATACCATTGGTCTTACGATTATAATCATAACTTAAAAGATATGGCGATGCGACAGGTGGGCCGTCAGGTGTTTGCACTTGCGAGGTGTAAGCGCACCGACTCTGATAAGAATACTGATAACGAATGTCCTGAAGAACCGCTACGCTAGGAACGCTTGCCCTCACAAATCTTTTTTAAAAGGCGTACGTGGTACAATACTTTTGCAAACTAAGCTCTAAGTACGAATCAGTAAGTATCGTTCGATTATTGTTTGCAATAATTTTATAGATAAGTTAATTGCTACGAGTAAAAATACTAACGCTTACCCACCAGTAGAGTTGAATAGGTAAATGGCTTATACAGTAACTTAACTTGACAATAAAAATAAGTTAGGTCATGTCAAAGATGTACTTATAACCACAGAGCAGGTGAATTTATTTGTCAATTCCGTGCTTATAACTATGATTTATTTATTCTATCACTAGCGACTCGCTTTCCCTTCGCTCGGGCTCGTCCCTAGATTTAGCGCGAGAGAAGCCACGGCTTTCGCTTGTAAATAAATACATAAACTTGATAAATTACATACTGATATCTTGCTCTTGAACCACTCTATCTTTTAAAAAAACCGCATCAAAATCCGTTGCGTAGTTTTAAAGATCTAAACATATACATTATCTTGTAACTGCTTGGTAATTAAACAATTTATTTGTACCTATAATGTATATAGGGATTGAAAAATGATTATAAACGAGTATATTTTATACAAAATGTGCCTAAGTGATGACTACATTTACGTGTATGACTGTGTGTATATGTTTTTACTGACGTAGATTACTTTTTATGCAAATACGGGCATAATATTAATATGCGATGATATTGCAGGCTCTAAGCCGTTAAGTTACAAGAAAAGTATATTGAAATTAAGTTTGTCTATTTCAAGAACATGGTGAACAATAGCACCAACTATTGCATAATTAATAAGAAACTATAAAATTACTGCAGTCACAAATAGGCTCATGCATTTCGCTCGCAGCCATATGTTAGTTTATTTTCTAACAAAGTGAAACGTGGACATTGCAAGGAGCCGTGTAAACAACAAAACACGACGTTTCATGTCGCTAAGCGTGTCTACTATTACTTATATATCTAAGATTTCGCAAAATGGTTCTTATTTCCTTCGAGACTATGAGCAATGGATACTAAGAGAAGCAGAGACTTAAGTTATATTGATTACCGCAACTGATTGCAACAAAAGGTGGAACTCGACAACGGTTATTCTAACCATAAGATACTGCTGTACCAAAACCACATACAAACGATATATTAATAATAACAAATAGGCACTGTCTGTTCTTAGGTATATTACTGTGATATACTATCTGAATCTATTTTTCATTTTCCCTTTATTAATACATTGTGAAGGCTAGTCTTAGATATATTTGAAATCTAAAAAAAATATATGACGAAACAATTAACAATCCAACAAAGGCATACCAAAAATAAGTATGTTTAATCATCTCTAATGTTCTATAGAATACCTTAGCAAATGCGAATTACTTTTCGAAACTAATAAATCGCGTTCTAGTTTTTTTTAATAAAACAGTTTAGATCTATCTTAAATGAACTCTAATAGTATTATGTTTAAATCAAAATTAATCAATTAAAATATACTAATGAGTATTGGATTGACAGCCAAAACGTTGTCGATTTTGTACAACATGTTTTAATACTTCACTATAATTAGAATGTATCAAAGATAAGATTGCAAATCGCAAAAATAATACTATGTTCACTGCCAGGTGGACGTACTAAATACGCACTAAACGAACTGTGACAACGCAAACAAAACATTAGCCCCAATAAGTGATTAATGATAATACTTAGATTATTGTTCAAAAATACGCATTTTCTTTTATAGTATCGGTATAATATTTCCTTATCGTCAGGTGTCGAATATATCATACGAAAAGTAAGTACAAACTGGTTTATATAAAATTCAACCAGATATGAGATTATTACATGTATATAATATACGAAGTGGAAAAATTTATCATTATAATGAGCCTTAAAAAGAGTAAACAACAATAGTAAAATAGGTATGAATAGTCTCATCTCAAGGCATACATGCACTTAATACGTATCTAAATATTACTGGCGCCGTATAAAATTTAAAATATTGTAATTAATATGCTTCTAGAATGTTGGGAGAATTATTAAAGCAATATATATGTGCTAAGAGCTATTGTTATAAATTGAACTTTAGTTTGGGGCCTGTTGGTCTCGTTAACCTTTCACGAAACTCTACTCCTCTCTATTATTCATACATTAATAGCTCTACCATAAACTTTGTTTCTCAATGCTTAAATATTACGATCAATTCAAATCAATGATATAATTTACTAGAATATACTACAATATTCACATTTCATTTAATATTCGTATTTTCTAATGAAATAAATGTGTTGCTTAAAGGGCAAAACTCAAAAATAACTAGATTTATTTGGTTATTTTTTTTATTCAAATATTCGCTGAAATTCGAAAAAGATAAATAAAGAGAGAAAAAATTGAAAATATCTTAAAAAAACGCGAAACACATTTTTGGCTACCGGGACTGGTACACACTTGATATGGCAGAAGTCGGGTCGGGTCAGCTAGCTTTCAATGTGGATAATATACAATGGATATACATATCCATGGAATTTTAAAAATAGCTGAATATTTTATTCAAATTATTTATTTATTTTATAATGTTTTATAGCAACCCATTTCAAACTTACTTATGCACCCTCGTATTAGTGTTTAATATTCAATATCCATAAGAAACGGATAGTCAGAAGTCAAAACTACTATTATATTCACGTGCAGGTCGGGAGTGAAACGTTACGCTTTAAATATTCAAAGAGTGTAAAGGGCAACGCGCATATTTCCCTCGGGTCCCTGAGCGTCTCCGGTCTACGACTGACTTAAATGTTTAATATAAACATTTATATGTACTAATATTGTGTTAGCATACCCTTTATAATCTGTACATTTTTTTAAATTTAAATATCAATGTTTAATATAATCTGTACTAATAAGAAAGAAATAATTTATGAATTAATAATTATTTATTAATTTTATTAATATGTGTAAGCATAGTCTTCACAGTTTTTACATTTCTTTAATAATATTATTTGAATTTACAGAGCAATAATAAAAGTTAACATCGATGCAACACAGCTAATGGAAACATTGACAGCTGTCACTTTTGATTACTATAAATATAGGAGAGGTGTCAATCAGAGGGCAGTACGTTAACGACCACGGTGATAGCATGAGCTATGCCCCGGTGTGATATTTCGATTATTGTGTATTATTTGTAAAAGTATAATCATTTATGTGTGTTAATAAACAAAAAGTGATAAGTGAGTCTTTTATTCTGAGTGGTATTCCAACAAATCAGAAGTGGTGGATCAGCTCACATTGGTATGTACTCTTTGTTATTTTAAAATAATTTTACAAAACGAAGTCGGACAAAGTAAAATATTTATCAGTTTATGTTCACTTTGAAATAACAATTATTAATCTACATAATGTTACTGTCCTTACTCAACATCATTTGTCAATCTACCCTCATTTTATATTTTTTTTTCTTAATTATATTATCGGTTTAAAATATCATTATCATGATATTAATGATCATAAATATATTAAACAAAATAAATTGAGAATATTAGCATTACTGTTGTTTTTTTTCATTTATTTGAAGGATTTAAACGTGTCTTATATCCTAAGTAAAATAATTATAAATTTTCTTTAGACATTCATGACTAAATTAAATGTTATTATTATTATCAATTGGATTTTTCAAAGTAATAGTATTTATATTGAATAGATTGCACTATAATGAATTTACTACTATAATATATTTTATGATATTGTGCTTAATGTTTTTCTTTATAGTTGTAATATTTGTTTTATGATAATTTAACTTAATAAATTATTTCTTATAAAAAAAAAAAAAATCACATTCAAAGAAAATTGGAATCGGATAAGAATAATAATGTTATATAATCAACTTTTATAATCAATCGAATATGGATTGAGCATAGTTAGATTTGTTTAATATTATATTTTCAATTTAAAAAAAAAAAAAAAAAAAAAAAAAAAAAAAATGATTTAGTTTGCAGTGGTGTTGCTTAATATTTAACTTAAAATAATCAAAACACAAGTTGTTTTTAAACTATTAATCTTTAAATTATAATATATGAAAGTTTAATATTGCTTTAATAATTTATATTTTAATATAACACATTATACATATTTTAATAATAGCAACACTACTTAATATTATTTTAACAAATGTTAGAAAATTATAATAATTATAATTATAGTAGTTAAAAATAAGTTAATAATATTGCCATATTTATAATATAATTTAAATTTTAAAATCTTAAATGTTTAGAATTGAAATGTATAATTTTATAGTCTATCATTTTGAATATTTGTAAAAATTGTGGGTAGGCACTGTCTGTAACAAGTATGTAACCACCTGAGACGTCTAATACCCTAGTCTCTCCTGTGACCATGATTGCTGTAAAGCATTCGAAACGTCGGGAACCAAAAATCATAATAAATCCGCGACAAAATCCGAAAAGATAGTTTCAAAGTCATTGAAATTCAAAGAAATTCAAATAATTAATACCCATATACTGATAAATGACAATATCTACCAGTAAAACTTTGGGCTCTTAGCAAAGCGGCTATACGCCGTAAGTGACGCATGATAAACACAAGAGAAAGAAAGTAAGGAAAAAAACTACAAGCCCACGTAGCATATGTTACATACATAATACGTTGGGAATCACGCGTCCGTTCATCGGAGATGGTTAAGAAATATTATACAAAGAAGAAGTGAAGTAGCTCATAATAATGCGAAGATAGAAGCCATTCATCACATCGAAAACTCAGAGAGAATGCCAAGGCATAAAGAGTTACCCGTTCCAGTTAAGTGTTGAGATTTAGTTAACGAGATTGAGCTCAACGTGCAGTACCATTGCCAAAAAAAAAAGAGAAAAGTGAAAATCGAAACGAAATCCAGTTAGACGCATTCAGGTAGCGCTATCGTCCAAATTCACAAGTTCGAATCTAGGACCGTATAACTTGATGGATAGATTCATCGATACACCCAGTAGTCATACACAGAATACGATTGGTGGTTCAAGTAAATGATACCTACGAGTAGTTTCAACCATAGCCATGAAACTCGATACATTAAATAGATCAAAAGGTTAAGGAGACGGCCGTTACGTTTAAATAGAGTGGCGGTTTTCTATGCCCTGCTCAAGATGTCTGGATTGGCACGAAGTTGATATGAAGGTTTATCCTCATTTGAATGCCTACAGAAAGCGTGGCAGAGAAAAAAATATTACTAAATTTACTTTAGTACAGATCTTAATTAGTTGACAGATTGAAATTTTGGCAATAGGGAGCCGTAGTGAGGATACACTTGGAGACTACTTTTGTGAGAAATCCAGTCTAGTCAACTCGTGTAATGTAAGCGGAAAGGAAATATTACAACAAGGAATTTACACTAAAATTTCAAGTGAGGCAAAAAAAAAGAGCATTAGATTAAGGCACTTGGCTCATTATATTGCAAACGCACTGAAATGACTGACACTCTTAAACGTTAAAAAAAAGTGACAATAATGCAGTTAACAAGGTTCTGCGTATCACGACCCAAGATGAGGTTTATAAGATACATACACAATATTATACTGGTAATCAGTGCACTATTAAAAAAAAAAAAAATTGGTTATTCTGAGCAATTGACTCTCACAGTAGAACAGACGGATGAATGCACTATTCAAAGGGTTTGCCTCCGGGAGTTTACGTCGCTTAGGAATGGTCGAGAATCGAGCTCAATATTTCTCTGGATTTTATATAGGTTTAAAATTGAGGCCGTTTAGTATTACCGAATGCATTTTTAAATAAATTTGCTATTTAGATAAGAAACATCACGAATGAAAATAGATATACAAATATTAGTTTAATTTTGTCCTCCGATGAGGCAGAAATGGATAGAATAAATATAATGCACACTTCATCGCCGTGAGACACATACCGGTAAAGATAGTGATGAAAACTACACTAGATATGTTTATTTACTGGAAAATACATAATTTAAAGAGAGAAAACACACTAATTACTACTTGGCGTACTTTTCGTTAAAGAAAGGAAAACTTTTAGCTTGTGATCATATGTTATGTACAAGAATATTATATTTTAAAAAGGCTTTCAACTGAATTGACGATGAGACTAATGAATCTCGATAAGAATCCTGACAAGCCTACGAGTATAAACGGAAAAGTTACATATTTAAGAAAGTCTAACGAAATATCAAGAACAATAGGTGTTGGACTTACTTAACGAATTAAGAAAATGTGTGGCATTAAGTCTGAATGAAACGAGAAAAATCAATATAACTAAGATACATATTGGATTGCACGAAGTGGCAGTAGTTTACAAACCTTATAGACTACAGCGAGAGATATATGAATAGCTATACCAATTATAAAAATGAAATAATAAAATATGCTTCCCTATAGTCCCAGTTCAAAAGAACAAAGGTGAACGCCGATTATGTTCTGATTATCAGGGGTTGAACAAGAGAACATTAAAAGACGATTGTTAGCTAGTTTATCTCAGTGGTGAGGTTTATATTACCAGTCTAGATCCTAATCCGGTTATTATCAAATATGCAAGTCAGAAGAGCACTTAACAGCACTTGTGACGCCAGAAGAGCACTATGAATTTACGCTGATGTTTGTTATGCACCAGCTGTGTATATAATAAATGAACTCCTCGGAAAAGATAGGTATGATTTGGCAATTCGATAGATGGGTAGCCTTCTATCTCCTGCTTCTGCCACTGATAAAGAAACAGCCCGACCACTTGGTATATGAAGGAAGTATTACGACTGGGTAGTAAGAAGGCGAATGCTGTATCCTAAATTGCTACACCTATGAATTAGTTTTACCAATTGAGGTAGTTTGTATAGTTAGTACATTTTCTTGGAGATTTATCTCTGGATTGCTAGCATAGCAAAACTATTTACGAATCTTATGAATGACTTATTAGTCTTCAAATCCATCTTCGAAATTGGGATGACATTCATCGCAGCGCTGCATTATCCGAAGTACATTGCAGAAGCGCAATGTTACGCAAGTAAAACTATGTGTGGGTGATATTTTCATGCAGAGACCCGATGGGAAAACCCTATTAAAACCTGTTGCATACTACAGCAAAAAGACAACCAAGGAAGTTCTTTCAGTAAGGAAGTTTCGTACATATTTTGTTGTTGATGCGCAGTCTGCATGGCATTACATGTGTATGCTTTGGGCTGCCGAACGAATGCCTTCAAGTCACAAACTGTGAACATTCCGAAGATACACGTATAATGAGTTACAAGTACCGAATAGTTACAAGCGGTGCAAATACTTACAGTTATCTTATTATAATAAATAAATATCATAAAGGATAAAAGAATAAATATATGAATAGATTGAAATAGGTTTTCTTTACTATAGCCACAATGAATCAGGACATCGCGATAGGATTGATATAACTTTAGGTAAAGTTTTCTGTCCTAAAATGAGTATATTTGTACAAGAATACTATGTATCCGCATGCTTCAGTTGCACATACAACAAATCGTCTACAATGGAAAATATTTTTGCATCCAAACATAAAGCTAACACAGTTCCGTTTCTCACTTTACAATGGACCATGTAGAACAATTTCTTATAGATGAAAGTGGAAATATGTATATTTTGAGAATAATTGATGGACTTAGCGTATTTATATTCATTAAAACTCTTCGGAATCTTAAAGCAAGACAACTTAAACATTTTGAAAGATATACAATTAGAAGAGAGGATACTTAGAAAGAGGAATTAGTCTTACGTTGTCAATACTTAAAAATATATATGTAAAAGAAATTGAAACCAAACATGTTGTGAACGCTGTCGCAACCCCCTGAACAAATAGATAAATAGAGAGATATAACTGAACTCCTCGTATATTGGAATCACAAGCGGCATCCCAGTAATCCAATCAAAGTTTGGACGAAAAGGTTTGAGACAATCACCCAAACAAAGTGCAGTGGAGTTTTAATAACACTAACGGAGATTACTAAATAGTACATCCAAAATAGTTTTCGACCGTAAGATCGTGAGTCTGGAAGAGGCACCTATCCTAAACATCACTCAAGATTGTTCAGAAAATTCCAAAACAACAACAGGACAGATTGTTGTTACGAACACTGAGAAAAGTCAGACTGCTTTGAAAGAATGAACATGTAATCAACAATAACATGAAAAAAAATATTTGCTCTCAATGATCGTTCTGATTACAAATCATTGTTGTTGAAATAAAAATTATTAGTACTGACGGGGTTACAAAACCTAAATACAAAAGTTTATAACAAAAATATAAAATATAATACAAAAGTTTACTACGCGAATGCGTTCAAAAGATATCATTTACTTTATCATTCAAAAGTGATAATAGAAAGATAGATCAAAAACGAGAGACGATATTGATATCGAAAACTAAGGGTTCCCTGAATTTATATATATTTTAACGAAATCAAAAAAAGGGACTTTGAACCCTTTATAATATCGTAAAGGGTCATGTTATGTTAGCGGAAAAAAAAAAGGTCCTCCCTATCGACTAGTGGTATCATAACCAACCGATGCCCTGATGATGCTGCCATGCGTATGGAATAACGCAGATGGGAATAATTATGTGTAAATGGTATATTATACTTAACTACACAGATACGATGCTTTTTATGTCTATCATATATATATGTAATTATAAGTGAAATATGCCGCTGTATGCGGTGATTACTAGGAATAATTGTATGAAATTTGCCCATAAATGGGGTGATCAGTTGTTTAAACTCTAGGTCATATGAAGTGAGACATTCTGCTGAATGCAGTGATCACTAATTATAAGTGAGACATTCTGCTATATGCAGTGATCACGAAAGATTTAAGTGAGACATTCTGCTAAATGCAGTTATCACGAAAGATTTAAGTGAGACATTCTGCTATATGCAGTGATCACGAAAGATTTAAGTGAGACATTCTGCTATATGCAGTGATCACGAAAGATTTAAGTGAGACATTCTGCTGAATGCAGTGATCACGAAAGATTTAAGTGAGACATTCTGCTGAATGCAGTGATCCCGAAAGATTTAAGTGAGACATGCTGCTATATGCAGTGATCACGAAAGATTTAAGTAAGACATGCTGCTATATGCAGTGATCACGAAAGATTTAAGTGAGACATTCTGCTATATGCAGTGATCACGAAAGATTTAAGTGAGACATTCTGCTATATGCAGTGATCACGAAAGATTTAAGTGAAACATTCTGCTGAATGCAGTGATCACTAATTATAAGTGTTGTGGATGAAGAACGATGATGGCCGAGCGTGCACGACGGCACGCGAGAGCGAGACAGCAGCGACGACACCCGACGGCGAGGCAGCGACGACAGCTACTGAAGAAGCAACAATAAAGAAAACAAGCGAATACAAGTGAAATTAGTGTTTCATTGAAGAACCCCCATACAGTCCATGACAATAAGTGAGACATTCTGCTGAATGCAGTGATCACGAAAGATTTAAGTGAGACATTCTGCTGAATGCAGTGATCACGAAAGATTTAAGTGAGACATTCTGCTGAATGCAGTGATCACGAAAGATTTAAGTGAGACATTCTGCTATATGCAGTGATCACGAAAGATTTAAGTGAGACATTCTGCTGAATGCAGTGATCACTAATTATAAGTGAGACATGCTCTCTGTGAGCTCTCAATGAGGTGTGCTGCTTAACCGATAATGATTATTAAAATCAATAAGTGAAATATGCCGCTGTATGCGGCGATCACTAGAAATAACTAAGTAAACTTTCCTATGTCTATATGGGGTGATAATCGTTTAAGTTATAAGAAGTGAGACATTCCGCCGAATAAATTGTTAAATACTGACAAGTGAATTATGCTGTCATACATTGCAACGACATCCTTTTAATATATCACTATATGTATCACTGAATATTACGGTGTCCCAGTAAAATTCCAGCTGCGTCAATCATCTGAGAGTGCACAGTACATCAAAATCAAAATTCTATATCATGATTTAAATCTACTAATGAGAAAGCAGGAATTGTTATATAATTCTTATTGTTTATATTACTTCTCTTGTTGAGTTATATTATGTTATTCTGTTTTATTATGTTTGATTTATCTTACATTATTATGTTTCATTTTTTTTTTGCTTTCTTTTCGGATGGCCGAGCCGGAATGGGGACATTCCGTTCACAGGACGGCCGTCTGTTAGCATACCCTTTATAATCTGTACATTTTTTTAAATTTAAATATCAATGTTTAATATAATCTGTACTAATAAGAAAGAAATAATTTATGAATTAATAATTATTTATTAATTTTATTAATATGTGTAAGCATAGTCTTCACAGTTTTTACATTTCTTTAATAATATTATTTGAATTTACAGAGCAATAATAAAAGTTAACATCGATGCAACACAGCTAATGGAAACATTGACAGCTGTCACTTTTGATTACTATAAATATAGGAGAGGTGTCAATCAGAGGGCAGTACGTTAACGACCACGGTGATAGCATGAGCTATGCCCCGGTGTGATATTTCGATTATTGTGTATTATTTGTAAAAGTATAATCATTTATGTGTGTTAATAAACAAAAAGTGATAAGTGAGTCTTTTATTCTGAGTGGTATTCCAACAATTGTGAAGAATCCAAATTTAGGCAATGGAAATTACCTACTATTATTACCTTTAGGTACCTATTACAAATTAATTAATTACCCACCTGCTATTTTCTATGCCTGGGCTTGTGGTAAAACTCTCCTTTCATAAAATATAATAAGCCAAAGAATATCAACGACGGAATGAAAATGTATTGTATCTATAAGTAAAATTTTAGAAACATGCGTTCACTTTTAAGGCTTTCTATAAGATTACGTAAATAGAACTTACGTAAACAAGTAACAACATCGTACGTGTAATGTTCGGTACTGCTCGTGTTTACAGTTAGCCGAACATTGTTGTGCGAACAGCCGCAATACAATGCTATTGAGGTGGTGTTGTAATGTAGGTAATCATTTTTATAATCAAACACTCTATTATTTTACCTTTTCATTCGGCTAAAATAGCATCCAATGACGTTGCTTAAATTCATTCAATCATTTTTAATATCTATCTTTCAAGTATGTAAAATTTCATCTTATAATTTTATAACTTTTTAATATTTTAATCGCCTTAATTTTAAGCTTGTATTATAGTATTCTTGTGTATGTATGTATGAGTATTGGTTTCAAGAACCGTCCTCGTGCAGCGGAAGTGCTGCCCCAGTCACCTCGTGCATTGTGTGCGAAATAACAAATACCTACTATTATCTATGGCGCGTTGACTATTTTTAGTACAGTAAGTGCATATTGCACATGACAAGACTAGATAAGCAGCATTATATTGATAAAAAGATTAATGCTCTTCAAAGCGTCAAAATATACTTAGGTATATTGATATTACTCAAGCTACTATTAGTAGTTTAACTTAATCACTCAACAATGAATTATATTATAAAAATAGACATAAATCCTTATTTTTGATAGTGGCTGACTATACATTCTTTATGTGCTATTGAAGCAACAAACCGACGGCTACAATGAGACATAGACTACTTTTTAATTCATTTTCTATTAAGTATACGGAATACGTATGTAATACAGGCAAATTATAAATACAAAAGTTGCACTGCTTAAGGTAAACATTAATTGTTAGCACAGACTCTACATAATATAATACTTATAATATACATACCAGATTGCTTCAACCAATTCTTGCATTTTTTTTTTAACGTTGGGAAATCCTGTTACGGATACCACTCGACTTCCCCTGGGGTGGTTATGTGGGACTCTCCGGCTAATGAGACCGGCATACCCACTAAAACCCAACTGCCCAACCCCTGCCGCCATATGGAACGCCACGGGATCGCTTTCGCATACAACCGTGACGCCCCGACGGTTGGCCGAAGCCACCAACATGAGGCCGCCCCGAGAGGGACAGCCCCATTATGGGAAGACATCCAACCAATACGAGGCTGCTCCCAAGACCACTCTGCTGATCAGAGCAGTGCCCAGAGCAGCCCCAACCAAACACAGCCCACCGAAGTGGGCCAACAATCACCGACTGCAGAAGGCGGGGAGTGCGGCTAATGAGACCGGTCCTCTCACCCCTGCCGCCCCAACGACTACAGAGGGCGGGGAGTGCGGCTTATCACCAACACTCCCAACCCCCTGCGGCCCCACCGGCTCCAGAGGCCAGGGAGTGCAGCTCATCACCAACACTTCCCGCCCCCTGCAGCCCTGCCGCCTCCGCCATCAAAGACGACGTCGGCGGCACCACTGCACACGTCCGCCAAAGCGGACCCACCACAAACGCCCGCAAAGGGGCACATCACTATTTCCCCGAAGGGACCAAACCTCAAACGGCTGCAGAGGACAGGGATGCGACAACGCCGACACTCCCTCTCCTCTGTAGCCCCAACGACTACAGAGGGCGGGGAGTGCGGCTCATCACCAACACTCCCCACCCCCTGTTGCCCCACCGGCTCCAGAGGCATGCATATATTACCTATAATCCAAAAATTAAATGCATTTTGATATTGATGAAAATAAAAACATTCTGTTGATCATGTCAAAGATACTGTATATTAAATCTTCACTACAATTATTATGAAACCAGCTTAAAGACGACCTTTCAAATAAAAAGAAAGGGTTAAAATTAGACCTCATAAGGCGGAGATAGCCAGTAGCCTCCTTTGTGCGGAATGTACCTCTTCAATCAAAAATCCCCAACGACAAAAAAAAACTATAAAGTTATAAAACCTGTATAGACAAAGTTTCGTTCAGATCAGTCGTTAATTACGACATGTAGAGGAGTACCAATAAACTGATAAAAAAGCAAGTTTTACTCTATCAGTCAAATCTCTAAAAAGTTTACTACAATGTAATAATCCAAAGAATTACATAAAAATTATTATCTTATCTTCTACCTCAATTAACTAAATCATTATCTTAGTGTAATTATTATAAAATGAAATTACTTACTACTCTACTACTCACTATTCTTTCGAGTATATTTTTATGCCAGTTATACTGTTAGATTAAACTATAAAGTAATTGAAACACCAATCAACCGCACTCTAGTTCTTTTTCATTTGCTAAAACGAGCACACTTAATTAAGTACATCGCGAAATACATACATACATATTTACAAACTGGTGTGAACATAAGTGGGCTATTTAACATGACACTAATACTTTACTAATATATAATGGCAATGTAGAGTTTAAACCACAAGAATTGTTCGGTGAGAGAGATCTTCGAGCTAAATATAAAACGCTTACACATTCACTTTTAGATGTGAATTCAGACAATGCTTTATCCTTATACTGGAAATAAATTATTTAAACGCTTAACTCATAAATGTTATATTATACGTCGGCTATTTATAATATTAATTTCCTAAAAAAACAAATGGCTCTCATATAAAAAATCTTTATATTGTAATAATTACAACCACATATTATTTAATGAGTACTATTCCATTAACTATTCATTTCTGATGAAAATAACATTAAGTAATTTCACATGTGTTATGACAGCAGTCGTGGCCGAGCGGTTAAGGCGTCTGACTAGAAATCAGATTCCCTCTGGGAGCGTAGGTTCGAATCCTACCGACTGCGAATTTTTTACTATTTTATTATGTATTTTTTGTAAGAAAAATAACAGCAGAATATTTTTTTATATACTTAAATTTACTTTATCTTTGTTAATATGTATGTTCATATAAGTCAATGAACCAAGTGCCTCTATATTAAAAAGTGAAAACATAACATGAATAGAATAGGCATATAAATTACATACAGGTGTAAATTATTTACGGTCATAAAATTATAAGCAAACTGGATATACAACACAATGCGGCATAACAAAATTATAACTTAAATGTCTTTCTCGTGTCTGGTTTGATATTAAAATAGTTACACGAACGGCATTACACGAACATAATTCAGAACAACAAAACTAACAAGCTTCCCACTCATTGATCGGTCGGAAGATGGCCGTAGCCAGGCTCTCATTAAGGCTGCACGTGCGTCGCCCACGGCATTGCATGCTTTTACAGAGCAGGGTTGCAACACGGCTATCAGACGAGGTAAAAGCGAGGATCATTGAGTTCATAAGAAAATTTTATGCGCCACAAGGTCAACGTATATTACGTACTCGTACATTCACATGAAAACAAGTTCCTTATCTCTCTATTAACTTCTATAAATACCTCTCTAATGGGATTAAGCCGAAAAAACAACATAACGTGAATAAAAACACAATTTGCACTGAAATGAAACACTAAACCACATTAGCTCCGGCCAACTGCCACCCCTGTGCAAAATAACTTTTCGTCATGGGATTACGAGTCCGTACCAGGGATTTAAGGTTTCATTACTTTGCTTCGTATTCTCCCTCGGAGCGGCTGGCCCTACTAATGCAACCGATACAATTATAGTACACATACGAGTATTGAAAATAGAGAAAATAAAAGCTTGTAGTTTAATGCAGTCTTACATTGTATGCTATTAGTTATTACGTTGTAAAGTGCCAACTATTTTATATCTATATTATATACTGTGCTCACAAGCAACGCTTGTATAAACATTAAAACTATATATGTACTTTCTTATTTTTATCAAACTGGCTTAGATATACATACTTACACAGATTTTATAAAAATATTTTAATAGTTTTGTCCTCATTTTAATTATTATAACTAGAAGTTAAAAAACGGACTATAAAATGTAAAAGGTTGCCTTCGAGAACTTATGGTTACACTGGTAGAGCCATAGAGTCAAGTTGGAGAGGGTAGTGAGGCAAGACCTCTAATGTACAAATATTGCGGACGAAATGAATATATTCGGCCCCTCCCAACTAGGGCCAGACAAGTGCACGTTTTGATTAAGTCACCGATATGAATGTATAGGGACAGAAATAAGAAGGGACAGCGCTTAAGATGAATGCATTTTTATGGTTTCTCTTAAGAACAATTAAGCAAATAGCTGAAATCGCTATTAATTTATACAATTATTGAGTAACCATATTTAATTATTAAAAGACATTGAAATTCTATTACTAGATTTATAGGTCTACGATAGAAGAACAATTATAGCGAACAGTGATTTATTTCTTTATTTTAATTTAAAGCTAACCAATTGTATATAAGCGACTCTTGGTTTATTGAAAGCTTAAAAAGCTTATCAACGAAAAAACAATAACCTAATGTAATATTTGTTTGCAAAAGTTGACAGTTGTTCCCATTCCGACCAATCCTTACTACAGTACGTCCCAAGTGTCCCGCTAATACTCCATATGGCGCTATACAGTCTGCCACGTATAAACAACCAGTATTGCGCGAGCTCTAAAGGGTAACATATAATATGGATGATGATGTCAGTAACTGGTCTCATAATGCTGGTTAATATTCAAAGTATTGGAGGGCGGAAAAGTGATGCAATGCCATGTGCATGCATTAGGGATGAGACAATCGGACACCAGTCGCGTCGATTAGTTCATACAACTGGCCACTGTTTACGAAATTATCACGACATTATTAGATCAGACTATTTTTCAACACGCTTATTACGAAATGTAGTGTTTTAATGCCATTATAGTCATACTAACTGTAATGAAAGATAATATAGAGTCATAACTAACTCGTAAGTCAACATGGAAAGACAAACATTACATACCTAAGCCTTTGATATAGAATATACACCTACATATAAATCTGCATATACTAAAAGATATTTCTAAAACATTCTCACAATGCCAATATCCGCAAATTTCTAAGGCTCACGTTTCCTGAAGCACCGTCTGTCTGGCGCCGGATACGTGACACCTCTATGTGTTACCAACTGTTCAATTGAAGTGTACTAATGAATATGTGGTTGCCTTATATGATTACGTAAATACTATTGCAATATCCCTATGATATCTTAACTTTATGTATAGATAAGTCTTCTTATTTCATTTCACATGATTACATGGCATGTTGTAAAGTTTAATTTACAACTATTTACTTTTCGCCACTGTTTATTATGTTTCTAATGTCTGGTGATATCTCGGGGTCTCTTAGTTCATCAAATACATCAAGAATCAAGATACTTGTAGGATGATCTTTTTTAAAACAAATCAAAATAAGACCAAAAACTATTTGTAGCCTTCTTCAAAGATCAGTGTTTGCAGTTCACACGGACATCCACCTACAATCTACATGTTTACTATTCTCACCTTGATGTTTGTTTCAAATTAATGACGTAAGCCTCGCTTTGCATATGGCTTAACCTTAAATTATTATTGATAAAAAATAAATTGTACTTCAACCGTGAAAAGATTATTTATTTAAGAAGTAATATTTCAACAGTTTTTATATAACTTAAAAAATGTATTTTGCATAAAAATGTAGAAATTATTTATTATTTGGTATGAAAAATAAATAAGTATAATTGAGTACATAAATATGCTAGAATTCCAATATAAATACCTTTATCAAACAAAATGTGTACTTAAAGAGTAAAAACCAGTTTTTTCTATGCAAACATTTTCTATATGTATACCTACTCGTGTTGACAGTTTAAATAGCGCTCTTGAAAATCACTTAAAACTGAAATCGCCACTTGATGTTGTGGCTCTATGAGCTTGACACTTCTATATTATAGAGATCAATATATAAGATAGGTATGTCCATGGGTATGTCATAGGTTAGGATTGTATCCGTATTTTATATTTAATTTGAATAGCCCCCTTTATCTACTAACTAGCTACATACTTAATATAAGTAGATTTCTTTATTTACGATTTTGTAACTTTTTTTATAAAATCATAGTTATTCTTAACATGTAGGTAGGTGCTTTATTTTTTCAAACACTAAAATATATTTTTATTATAACTTATATCTTATAATATAAAATATTTTTCATATTTTTAAAGTCGTTCCAAAAGCGATCCACATAAAATTGTATTTTTATGAGGCAAGTGGCGAAAGTGTGGACATGTAGGATAAGCGAGGTGTCAACAGGTTGATAGCTATAGAATCTTGTCATACTAATTTATAGTACATAATGGGCTAGATGATATGTTTTATAGAATAAAAAATAGTTACACAAGTATATGTGAATAATTATAAAAATAAAACAGAACTCATGCTCATAAGTTGTCTACCGCCATAAAAAAGTTAATGCTTTATAGCATTTTTACAATAAATTATTTATTATAGAACTAGGTAGGTTCTTCTATAATTTGTTTTTTCTTATCTTTAATCGATACAATATTGTTTTACATACTGTAGAAAACTCTATAAAAATAATTCATACATAATGTTATTATGGTATAAAGCAAAGTGAATCACCAACAACACATAGATCTTAACAAGCAAAAAATATATTATAGGTACCTACATACTTGTTCATTCTAAATGAGTATTGTCGTCATAGTGGCGCCGCGTGCGAGAATAATGCTCACTAACGAGCACACGCGACTGCACTTATGCCACCAATTGATAGATTATTTTTTATTCTATTTTTTCGTATTGCTTATTTTTAATTAAAAAACTTGAAAAGTAAAGCTAAATAATAAAAAAGCAATTTACTTTAAAAGTTTCTTTATAGCTTATGTAGTATAAAGGTATTCAAAAAGCATTATTTTATGAAAAAAATGTTACGTATGAAAATTATAATAAATATAGTTTTAAAATAAAATATAAATTATTATAACTTCTAAATGTTAAAATTATGTAGTTACTATATATTTCACATTTTCACAATGAAAATCACAGGCCCTGTGGCGCAACGGATAACGCGTCTGACTACGGATCAGAAGATTCCAGGTTCGAATCCTGGCAGGGTCGAATGGCATTTTTAATTTTTTTTATTTAATATTTATATTTATTTACCTATTACATGTACTGATTATATTAAACAACATATATTATTCCTCAATATTTATTCTTATTTGAACAAACTTTTCTGTAGTTTTATCCCTACACTAGTATGTATTGGGAAAATAGTTTTAGCCCAGTAGTAAAGCGTTTGCTTGGATAACCGCGTGATGCGAGTTCGAATCTGGGTCTTGCACCTCTTATCTTTTCATGTGCAAATCATTGCTAAAATGATTACCACTTGTCTTACATTATAGGAAAACATCAAGGGAAACCTGCATGTCTGAGAGAAGCAAGTAAGTTTTCATAAAACATGAAGTCCGCCAACCCGGAAGGAGGACCCGTGCCAAGCAGTGCGACGTTAAAAGGGCCAATTAATACAGTAATTGTGCTACCAATCGGTTAATATACCGATGTAATAGCAATTATCCCATTAATGCTTTCTCAATTCTCTTATTCGATGTTTATCAATACTTAATAGCTACATAAAAAACAAGCTTACCATAATTTTAACAAAACTTCTATTACAAAAAAACTGACTACAAAAAACATAGAAAGCTCTTACAAATATTTTATCAATGATAATAAATTTTCGCTATCTTCGCTCTCAAATTTGTTAAGTGTCAAAACTTATACGTTAACAAAATATTATGGAGCGATAAGATAAAATAATAACATTGAAAATATTAAAATAACAATAAACTAGAGTTACGCTGTTGATGCCTAAAACATTGTTATAGTTAAGATAATAAAAATATCAAACATTTATTGTAACCGCTATTTTACCATAAAAACACATTTTAGTTTAATCAGTATCATTACATACCTACTTATTATAAAACAAAGTCCTCTGCCGCGACTGTATCTGAGGGTAATTAACTCAAAAACTAAAGAACAGATTTTCATACGGTTCTCATCAATGAACGGAGTGATTCATTACGAATATGTTGATTTCTAATTCGTACAAATTTTATAGTCTGAAATATGATAGTTGGACATAGTATGTACTTTAGTAGACTTATGTGAAACAATATATTACGCAATGGTTCCAACCTAGAGACGTACCTAACAAAGCAGTGTTAACCTCTTAGTACAAAATAAATGTAAAAGCAAGATATATATGTATAATGTATATATGTATACAACAGCGCCAGCTGTTCAACTATTTATGTGCGCTTATCAACAGGGGTCAAGAGCGCGCCTTCCGCTGCGATAAGCCAAAACGCAGCATCCACACTATTTATTTCTAACCTATATCAATGGTACAAAGCAAACCCATCGATAACGTCGCGTCGCTCTTGTAACAGTTTTTGTTGCATTTCTTTAGGCGATAAGAAATGTTAATAAATAGTATTTGTATCTACGAGTTGTAAAATGTTATGGTTTTTTTGAATCGCCTTTGATGCAATCAATCAGCTTTATAAATATACAGAGAACACTTATTGAAAAACTCAATAACTGGAGTATACTGGAGTATACCTACATAGTACCTATTACATTTGTATGGAAAGAACATGTAATTCGATAAAAATTACATCCTAATGTACATGTATGTTCTTTTGTATACTTTATTTACAAGTAGCGGCTTACCCTCGCTTTGCTCGACTGCGTCTCTACATACGGTACGTTTTACTTTTTTAAGCGGAATCCTAGTTATTTTTGCTAAAATAAATATTATATACAGATAGACAGACAGAATGAGAGATAAAATTTCCTAACTTGTTTTTTTATTATAAGTCCCTTACATAATTCCATACGAATTTAGTAAAAGTGTTATTTTGAAATTTCAATGCACTTCAATTTTATTTATCTGTATTCTATATAAATAAATCTAATTTAATTTTTTAAATGTGCTTATTAAAATTACTCTCAAATAGTTTTATCTACTACACTGTTACTAAAAAAAAGTTTAATTTTAGAGTGATAAAAACTAAAAGATTGACTTCGTAGTTCGTATATGCTACAAAAATATCTCTTTTTCAGTTTCTATTTACACTTGAAGATTTGAATTTTAAATATTTTCTTAGATTTTAGACCCTTATACGAGGAGCAAACATCCTGTTCAGGTAAATATTAGTCTGTCCGCAGCGAGATGGCTCCGGACATCACAGACATGTGCTAAACACCTATCTAATGTAAATTTATCGTTTTACCTTTCTATATTTTTGAAATAGTCAATAAGTACTAAAATGTTTAAGTTCTTGTGTAGATAGAGGGCCTAATTCATGGCATACGCTTGTCCGTATGTTGCAATTATTGTTCGCCTGTCTTAAATTGACAAGTTGCTGCTCTTTCTATCTGAAAACCCGTAAGAGATAGCTATTTTATTAAGCATTGAGGAATATAATCATGCAAGGAACGTATATATGTCTCTTCCTCTGTTTTGTTGTCATAAATCATATTCTATTAGTTAATGTGTTAAACAAATATATTGTAGGGAATTTAGAAAATACGTCTCTATCGCAGAAACATTAAAGCCCCGCAATATTATGATATCCGATAAAATCTGCAATTTTGACTCGAACTCATCCCATGTTACACTTTCTTTAGATGCTGTGATGCGAGAACTATTAGATTAACGTTAACTCACAGACTGTGACGAATCGATTATACGTTTCACTACGTTAAATATTATATATTCATATTTAAGATATATGTATGTTTGTTGCCTTCTAAATTAATTTTGATATCGTATAAGATTACCCTCGTTTTATGTAGTAGGGGTTTGTACACTTTTGTTACAATTTGTACATCATTTATATTTAGATACATAACATTATTTATTTGTACAGTTTTAAATCAACTACCTGACACAAACTATTAAATACATGATGTACAGTAAAATTAGTTAATTAAGATAATATTATCAGTTAAAGTATATAAAAGAAAGAATGTGCAGTGTTTTTAAAGGTGTTTATAGTTTGTATCTAGTAGATGTTATAAAAAGTTAATAAGTAGATTATTACCACAATCTTTTAGCATACCAGGTATATACCACGTTCGAAACTATCAAACATGTCACGTTTATCATGACGAAACATCGAAGAAAATCGTGGTATTCCCTCTCACTTGAACATGTATGTTTTACTATCACATCATTTAAAATGTTTTTATAAACGGAACTTTATGTATCTGAAAAGTATAATATTATGTAAATGTAATAATAAAATTTAAAATAAAAAATACAATAAAATTTCAATCACTGAATAATCACGATATTTCAAAAACTACAACTAAATAAATCGAAAATTAATACTGATATAGGTACAACGTTATTAAGATTGTTGAAAGTATATCATAACAAGTGACTTACCATCGTTTCGCTTAGTGTTGCCCAAAATCGGTCTTGGTCTTGCAGTCTTGGTCTTGGTCTTGCATTTTTGCGAGACCAAGACCAAGAACAAGACCGCCTAATTTCAGCAAGACCAAGACCAAGACTGACCATGCAAGATTTGAGCAAGAACAAGACTAAGTCTGCGAGACTCTTGCGTCTTGCAATTAGGACTGAGTGTCGTTTCAGGAAGCGGACAGGCTTAATTTATAATACAAAAATTGACACTTAGAAAACAAACGATACAAAACAAAAGAAAGTACCAGTACATAGAATTTTGAAGAAGAAAATAGGGAGAAAATAGGAAGAATAGAATTTTTATACCTAATTTAGTGTAAATCGGTAGGTACAAGTACTTTTTACTCGAAACGTGATGTAATAGACTTTTCTGTAATTGGCTTTTTATTACCTACATTTTCCTACTACATAGTTTTGATATATGATGTAGGTACCTATCTCTTAAGATTTAGCCACCGCTAGCTTTCTAAAGACGACTGAATAAAACCAATTAGGTACCTATTTTGTTTTCCTGTGGAAATGAATTATTTTTCTGCAATAAAAAGTATCTTAAGTCACGACCTGAGTTTTGTTTGGCTCAGTTTGTAGTGACCCTACTTTCTGCGCCAGCGGTCGCGGTTTCAAGTCCCGCTGAGGGCATTCATTCGTTGAACACGAATGTTTGTTTTGAACTCCAATCATGGGTGTTTATATTTATAATATGTATGTATTTAAAGTTATAGTACTTGGGCGACCGATTTTTGTAGGTAAAAAATAATAAAAAAATATGGGTGCGTGTACTTTATGTATGCGCGTGAGTAGTTAGACTTTTTTCTAGTTGTAAATCAATCTCTGCAGTAAGAAAAATGAAGTCGTTCAAACAGATACAGAATATTTAACTCCTAAAAAAATATACTTCGTTTGTAAAATATACTTTTAAAAAAGAATAATATAATAATGTGGTCTTAACTCATAATTCCGTACTTTCACTTATCAAATGACGTATAATTATTTCTCATAGATGGCGTTTTTAATATTTTTATTAGGTAGGTATTTAATTTTAGTAAATGTCAATTGTATTTTGCTATCATATTTTTAGATACTATATAGGTATAGGATGGTGACGCTTAATCAACATTCCTTTAAACTGCATGTAGGGTGAGATGATATAAGTCGATAAAAATTGACAATTTGAAAAAATACCTTCAAATAAAAAAGTGAATTTTTCACACAAAATAAATTATAAATACAATAAAAATGGTCATAAAAATAAACACTACTAGATCAGAGTTTGTTGACCCCAGCTAAAGGCGGCAACATCACACTGTCCCCGAGCAGCCGTAGGTACTATTAGCCCTAGCGACGTTTGCATAGAATAATTAATAAGAATTCGCAGGAGTGGCGTAGCATATTATGTCTTAGAATTGAGTAAAATATCTTGTAAAGTAGGTAAATAAAATACATGAAAATAATCACATTATTATGAGCATAATACGGTTCATTGAACACGCATTTTATTGATTAATAACTGTCGGTGAGATTTGTCGACCGAGACAGAAAATCCGGTTCATTAAAAGCCTTAAATCGTAAACGATAAGTTTTATAAAAAAGTTTACAAGAAATAAAAAATGCGAAATTTTATTCTCTACAATAATGGTTTCAATAACTTTTGCTCTGAAGTGCATAGTTTCTGAGATATCGTCCAAAAGTTTTTTCTTGAAGCTCCACCTAGATTGGTCAGCATTTTGTGTTTTTTATGCCCATCAAGTGACCCTAAATCTTATAAAAACAAACATTCGATTTTATTTTTACTGGCTATTGTGGTAACACTTTTAAGATGGTTATAAAAAATCATTGATGTCAATTTATCACCAGGTATTTAAAAAAATAATCTAATATGTAATAAAAACAGGAAAAGCTTTTACTATTTTCATACTATAAATTATCATTTTGCAATATTATTAAATACTAATTAAAAGTAGGTTTTACCGTGTATTTTTTAGTCTATGACGCAAAAATCCTTGAGAGTCGCGCCATTTTGTCAAATCGGTAAAATTCAAAGAAATTTAAAGACACGTGTAAGCATCGCCGCCCTTTGAATGTGTACCGACAGAATTGTGAGGTGTGGTGAGGTGTCATAGGCGATAGCGGGGATAATAGCGAATTCGGAATAAGTAATTGAATTAATTTATTTTTCTTAAAACATTTCCTATAGGAAAACATTTATAAAATAATTATTTGAATTATTTTTACTAGAATATTTTTTTAATAATAATAGGCTTAAAAATACCAATAATAATATTAAATAAAGCAATGAAATTACCGCCTCAACTACGCTTACACTAGCACCCCAATGTCGGCATTTCTTTGACAAGGCGGCTTATGCTTTTAACTATTTAGTATTTTTCTATTTCTTTAGTTGACTTTAAAGTGTTGAAGTGGGAGCACGCAGTACGCACATAAGCAAAGGACTGATTTTAATGAATCGATGTACCTAATAGTGAAAGTGTCATACGGAAGCCCCGTCATGGCGATGGTATTTGGTACCATTGCCAAGTGGTGCAGTGGTTGCCATTGCCAAGGTTCGAAGGCACGAAGACATATTTTAACGGTGTCAACTGTTTCATTAACGGGAGATGATATAAAACGACAACATCAGGAGCTCTGCAAGAAATTCGGCAGATTCACCTGAGACGCCAGAGTAGTCGCCGATCGGTCGCTGATCGCCTGGCTGGGCCTCCCTGAATAGAGTCTCACACGGATGGGCTGATCGCCCGGGCGGCTACCTACTCGATCGAAGCCTCAAGGGTCCCAGATAGTACCCTCCTAGTGACGCGCTCATAGTCGTGGGCGGCGGAAGAAGGAATGTGAGATGACCACAGAGCTCTGCGTACGTACAAGGCGGTATCAACGGCTATCTACCGCTGCGCGTACCTGGTACTTGGTTTTGAGGAACTGTTTGGTTGGTAGAGGAAGGCCAATGCCCAGTCCCTTCGCCTACTCTTACCCCGAGCAAGACTTGCTTCGATTGTTTAGTGTGTGTAGTTATGTGATACAGATAAAATTAATTGAAATCAAGAGTCAAAACTCGAGTGCCAATGTACCTACCTATTTTAATTTTTCTGTGGACTGTCATACCTACAATATTTGAAATATGCTCGTAGGTATCGTAAATGTCCTTGTAAATTTATCAGAATAATTATTTATGTTGTTTAAGTATTAAATGGATCGCCGACATTCGTTTCGAATTAAAAACTTGTGAATACATTCTAGATACATAACAGTTTGAATGTATTTTATTATAATTATTATGGTTGATAGGTATTACGAATATTTTAGCGAGTGCCTTTGCCTAATAATTTTGCAATTATTGTTATTTTTAAGTACACTTAAGAATTTTTACGAAAGTAAATTAAACAGTGTTTTGTTTAAAGTATGTAACGAGATATTGTGATAGATTGTAATTTCTAGTGAACGTTTTTCAATATTGCATTATTCATTATTGCATCTTTCAATTTAACAATTTTATATTATAACTTTGTGTATTATTTTAATCAATATTTGTGTGAATTGATGGAGGTTTAAAATCATTTTAATGCTACACGAATGTCTTATAATTTGTAATAAAGTAGTAACTAATAATATTATTTTGTTTAATTTATCCTGTCGCATAAAGTTACACTAAATAGAAAAGTTAGTACCTACCTACCTATTTTATTAAATAAATTTCATATTATTCCATCGTGAATTTGCCGCCCTTATTATATAGGCTAATTGACCTCCCAGGGTCACAAGTTTGAATCCCGGTTAGATTACATTTTACTTTTTTAATTTTGCTGTTATTTTATTTAAGTTAATGTTAAGTATTGATACCACTAACAGAACCTTTAACTTCTTTCTTGCACGCATATTTTCTTGTCTCTCGTAAAATGATAAATCAAATAGATAAATTCATAGGCATTTTGATAAATAAATCGCAGGTTATTGGTACCTAAATAGATTTTTTGAAAATTGAAAGAGTAGCTTGTGTAAAACCGTGTTTGTGAAGCACGACGCAGAAAAAATTGCCGCCCTTGTGGGCTTATTGGCCCACAGATAGAGGTTGTGGGTTCGAATCCCGGTTCGATTAT
The DNA here is from genome assembly GCA_905231865.2 of Boloria selene. Lineage (NCBI taxonomy): Eukaryota > Metazoa > Arthropoda > Insecta > Lepidoptera > Nymphalidae > Boloria > Boloria selene. The sequence goes on from HG993145.1 coordinate 5,098,688, forward strand.
ATGTTTCTAATTTATTGTTGCTCTTAATTTAGTTAAAAATTGATGTTAAGTATTAACTATAAATAAAAATCGATTTACTAAGAGTTTTATGTTCATCTAATATTTAGGTAGTTTTAATAATAATAAAACTAATTCTTCAATACTTCTTCGAAATCGCTACGGCCAACCGTCGGAATTTGATTGAAAAGGTGGTTTGTGTTTGTTTTGCTTTTAAGTTATTTTGATTTTAGTTTAGTCAAGTTTAATCTCGTAAAGAAAAGTTGCTTTTATTAATGACTAGGACTACCTTAAAGACTTCGTAATAAATTATCTGAAAGAAGTACAAAAGTTAGTGACTACCTACTGACTACATCTGTGCTATGAAAATATTATACCTACTAGGTGCATAATTGCCAAGGTGGATGGAACAAAAAAACATTTAGGGGTTCGGTGTCAACGCTTGTTACGACTTACGAGGCAGTGTTCTAGTACAAGTAGCTCTGACTCTGCATATCTGGGAGTAGGTATACATCTAGTATCTACGAATTACCTACTTACCTATCGCATGTACCTAATGCTTTGTTTTCAGTTAAGTACTGATTGGTTGTAGAAGACTAGTTCTGCAACTGTTAACAACCCGGACCTGATACAAATCTATTGTTTTAGTCTACTTACGTCGCAAAAAACTGGTGTTCTTAAATTAGTAGGTACAGGACTCAAGCGTAGATGTATTTTGAAATTCACATACATAATAATATGCCTTTTCATCTTTAAAAAAAATAATTAAGTAGAGGTAATTAGATAGGTACTGACTAATATCATCGTCGTGGTGCATATTATGGTAGGTACCTATCTGAAGTAAAGACATTTACTAAGTTTTAACGAACTTATGTTGTGTGAATTAATAACATGTAGGTAGGTACCTAATTGGCCTATTAAAAAGTGGTTAAGTAGTAGATTTTGAAATTGCTTTATTAAAAATTTAAAAAATACAATAAAGTCATTGATTATCTAGGCATGCAGGTCCTATACATCCATACCTACCTCTTAATGCGTAGCGAGTACTAAGCTTTAATTTTGATATTGATGATGTTAAGATAATAATTTATGTACCTACCTACTTCTAGTCCATATTATTGTAATTATGACAGTCAATAATTTTGTGTGCCTATCAATGCGGTTCACTAACCTAAGTTAGTAGGTAATGTTGTCACACAAAAGTGGTTATAAAATGAGGTGGTAGTTTGAGGTAAAAATGTTATTTAAAAAATTTGTAATTATTCGTATGTCGAAAGAGATGGGGTTTTTAAAATAATTTAATGATGTGATGTTTATAATAATTAGTAATAAAGTAGTCGCTAAAAAAATCTTTTTATTTCTCTCTGAAAGACAAATTGAAAATAATTTATTAGTTTTTTTTTTGGAAATAAATTACTATACAGATACTTTTTTGATAAACGTAAGCATTTTAACTAACTATAGTAATTGATAATGTTATTACTATGTTCAAAATCACATGACTATTGAGTTTCGCGGCGAACTACGCTTGCGCGTACATACGATGATGGTTTTAAATTTTAAAACGAAAAAAACTTCCTGTGGCTTCATTTTTGAATATTTTCAATTAGTTTCTTTTGTATTCAACTCGTAATTTTTTATACTATATGTGGTTTGAAGGAACGTTGATCAAGCGTCACCACCTGTATAATATTAAAATAATTATAAATAATATGAAAACAGTGATCAGAGGCAACTTCAACTTGCTATGAGCGGTTTAGCAGGCAATTTCAACTTGTTACTTTTGTGGTACAGTGATTCTTAAAATTTCACTCTCATCATTTTTTCATAACGCGCCTAAAGAAGTACCAATAAATTCAATTTCAAATTTCAAATTTCCCATTAAATGTTTAGACATTTATTAATTTGTTTGCACTTTACTATGGCTATATTAATTCAATCTCAAAATGTACTTACTCCATTACGTTGTTCTAAGACTTAAAGTAACGTTTAATAAATAGCAATAGGCTAATAGGTAATTGCGAGACTTGCAAGACTCTTGCTGCAAGACCAAGACCAAGACCAAGACTGGGAGTGCAATACCAAGACCAAGACCAAGACCAAGACCAGATGTGTTGGCGCAAGACCAAGACCAAGACTAGCTAAGTCTCGTCTTGTTCTTGCATTTGGGCAACACTAGTTTCGCTTGGGTGTGTTTCTAGGTACCATTTAAAAAGATTTGAATACCTATTACGAGTGTATCTTAAGAAAAAGATGCGATTGCAGATATTTTTGTAGTCCTTATTAAGAGACCTAGAATTGTGTTTTCCCAAGGGAATAAAAGAATTTCCTGTAATCACTGTTGTGACCCGAGTAATAAGTTAATCATTATTACTTTTCAAAACTTAGTTAAAATTAATCGCTAAATTATATTTTTTTATATATCTACATTATACATAATATATAAGTTTTCGAAGTAAGGAGTAAGAAAAATAAAGCTTAATGATTGCTTGGTCATTAATGTTATAACACTCTACGACAAGCACTCAAAAAGCTGAAGTAATCCTAATGGAAGTCTGCTGTTCTCATGGAAAAATCTACTTGGTATTATTGAAAAGCAATAAAATCATAAAAGAAAAAATCTGAAGAGACTAGTACTATATCTGTTGTAAACGGACTTTAACTAAATTTTGTGTGGTAATAACCCTCTAATAATAAACTTATTACTCTGGTCAACATTAAGGTCACCTTTTACTATAAACAATTTTTATATTTTTATTTTTATTTTTTATTTTTTTATTATTTTATTTATATTAAATAGTGGGATATTTGAATTTTTAACCAATCTTCAATTGAAGAACTTTTTCGATTAGGTGGTTTTTTTAGTTAAAATGAATCAATTTTATACTTGGAATGTACTGACGAGACAGCCGTGTCGTCAGCATAGGTCACGTTTGAAGTTATTTATATTAATAATAATTACAAATACCTCGTTAGGTATTTAACTCGTAAATCTATTCGTACTACTCGTAATATATAAAGATAATGTTCAAGTAATAAGTTCACATAAAGTGAATACCGGATACAGAAACATTTTATTATATTTTTTTCATAACTTATTGATATAGGTTTTTTTCGAAAACTAAAAGTAAAATAAATAGTAAAACTTAGGTAAATAACTCATTATAATATATTGTATGTTCTTTATGACTCAACGAAATGTTGATTTCCGGACCGGCACGTGAACAGGTTTCCGGCCTTGTGGAAATGGCTTTTTGTATCGTGAGAAATATTTATTGATTTTCTTTCTCTTAGAAACATTATATTTTTCTTATAAATAAATGTTATTTAAAGTTATATATTGAACAAAATATTAAAAGAACAGTTCCGTAAATCAAAAAAAAATTCTAATCGAATCGAATTTTGTATTAAGGATGTAAGTAGGATATTCCCATGTCATCAGATTCTATAATTATGTAGGTTTATTTTATATTATATAGTTCCGAGGTAAGAACTTTGAAATCGTTAACAAAATTTTGGTCCACGACGATTTGGCTGTTTACGAATTACGAGTATAAACACACGCATACACAGTTTTGGCTTACAAGTGGCCATAGATGTATATAACATCTAGTGTTCGAAATTGAAATTTTGAAAATCCTCTAGTGGATATTGGATTGCAACAATTCAAGTCTTTTAATCCAGAACTGAAAGGCATTTCTATAATACGAATTTAAATATTAAAGACAACGATAACAAGTGACGAGTCAGACGAATACGATTTTATAACGTAATTAATAACGTATATAAAAGACTTGAGGCATCCTTTCATTACGTGTAATTGGAGGGCAGGAATCTACTCAAAACCTGTAATGACGCTATTAAAGATTCATCTCATTGGTCTATATGCTCTTATAAGAACATCCGATTACAAATAGTTATTCAGCCTAAATAAGAGATAATTACACCGACTGATTAGTAATCAAATACATTAGAATTAAACTGTCAATTAATAGGGAAACTACGAATATAATTTATTAAACCGACTTCAAAAAAGGAAAAGGTTATATGTTCCACTGCATATTTTTTTTTATGTTCACCAATTTTTCGCCAACTGTGGGCCGATTTCAAAAACTTTTCTTTTGTTAGGTAGGTAAAACTGTCTTCAGTCGAAACCGGATCGCCTTTACTGTTGATTTCCCAACCAATAAAAAAAGCAAAAAATACTTATACGTAATATTATTATATATTACAAAGAATAAAGTTTGGTTTTGGATTTAATTAAAAAAAGACGAAATCAATGTAAAACACTTAAATGTTTTAAATTTAAGAAGAAGCTGAATGAACTAAGTATCAAGTAAGTATATATGTATGTTAGAAACACCTCTATATGAATAGTTAGTGAATGCTATCTACGATGAGTTGGGTAGGGCACGAAATCCCCGAGGGAAGGAATGTAATAGAAGGGTTTCGTTATTGATATTCCAATTTAGTAGGAATTTTTATACGACTTTTTAAAGTTAAGTATGTATAGGTATATATATATGTGTGTCTCAGCAGAATAGAAACTTTTTATGTCTATTTATAACTATTACTAGATTAATTCCATTGACTATAACATCCTACTTGTAGGAATAAATAAAATGAATATTTAAGCGAAAGTTAAAAGCAGAAAAAGTAAGATAAATATAAATTAATATATGTAATTTACGTAAAATATGTATTCAATTTATGATCTCGCTTGTCTTGGGTATATATATACAATATAATATATCTACTGGTATAAATGGATGTAGAGTCGTAAAAGCATAATGCGCGTGCGTTATGGCCCGGAGTGATACTTAGACGAAGCTTACACAGCTTTCCATTCGGCGCTTGGTGTAAATTGCGCTAAGAGTGTACGTAATGCGCAAATATCCGTTTCTCTTCACACACGCCAATAACGTATATAGATATTAGTAACCATAAATCTTGAGGCAGAATAATACTTACGTAATGGCCCCAAGTGAGGCTTACGTCAGTTTCCACTCAATCTTAATTCGTAAATACTTTAAAGTAAACTTTTTTAAGAATAAATGTAGCTACTTTCTGGCTAGAAGTTTCATAAAGCAGTTTTGCTTATAACCTATTAAGCAATCATCTATTTATCAAATATTTTAACATCATAGAGTTCAGTGAAATATCTTTTCATAGAATAGGATCAATAGCTTAAACATATTAAGAATTTCTGTAGAAGTCCATTACTCTACTTGACTCTACTTGTGTTGATTGGTACCCCAGTAAACAACAAATTAATCCAATTTAAGTAAATCGATTAATAAATCATACGGGTTGGGGTCGTTCAAACTAAAACCCATACAAGTCTACGACTAGAAAGAAGTCTGCCAGCTGTATGCAGTGCCGCCCTCTCAGCAATTTAATAAAAAGGTTTCATATTGAGTGGCACTCGTCTAATGAAAACTTAGTGCACGTGCAGAGTTTTTATGTATCTTTTAATTACAACATAGGATTCAATTTAACAGGTAAGACTGTCAGATAGATAGTGAGAAATATATTAAAATATAAACAATGTATGATTTAGAAACACTTTTTAATTATTGATATGAGTTATACGGTTTGAAAAAATTTAATTATTAGTTTTTTAATATATTTTAGAAAGTTAAGTCATAATTATTACGAAGTCAAAATTGATATTATATTCTGATTGATTCCATTTGTATCTATACATATGTACATAGTATGTATTGTGTATTTATTTAGTCCAAATTACGCTCGCACGATATCACTCGTAGGGAAGAGCGTTGATTCAATTACTTGACATGCGCGCGCCAATTTGTATCTCAATGTTTCCCCCTTGAATCTACACAGTACTTCGTCAAGCAAATTATATTACTTCTCATAATTAAATAGATTGTGTTTATAGGAAAAATAGATGAAAAATTATTTAAAATGGTAGGTACTTTATTTTAAAGGTAGGTAAGATAGAGTTCTTTTGTGCGTCTATCATTAGGCAAGTGAAAGCACTTATAAAACTGATATAATGTATTTGTTATTAAATAACAACAATATACAGACATCTGTATAATATATCCTATATATTGTTAAGTATACGTTAAGTATAGGTGATACAAGTCTGACTAAGTCGAATCTAAACATCTTATTAGTCTTTGAAAACTATTATTGAAATAGTCTTTACTATCGATATGGATGCCGAATCTATAGAATTTAGAAGTTTTGTCTGCCTGGGAACGCATCAAGGAAAAACTACTGGACAGATTGTCATGAAAGGTATGATGACAAAGATGTTCTTGGCTCCAATTTATTTTAATTTTGATGATGTAATAAAAAAAATCTTCATAGTAATTGTGTTTCTAAAAATATATATGATGGATTTTAAGACGCCTTTATATTCCGGCAAATGTTTACACGATATATATGTTCGCATAAATTTCATTAGTATTCATAAACCAAACTAAAAGCTTCTCTCATCGTGGCTAGTCCACTTATACACTTCCCATATAAACAATAACATGGAAACTTTTTAACACGTCATATAGTTTATACTCTAGCGCAGTCGGCAAACGAGGCGAATAATTCGACTTGTTGAGAAAATACGCGCACGTGCAGCCAGCGGCGCGCATGGCGCAAGTGAAGTCATTTTATGTTTTCCAAAATAAACCAACATATCTTACTAAGAATCATCTACATATACAATTAATTTACATTCTAAGAAGTTAAACAACTTATGATAGAAATAAGTAATAAACAGATAACGCCAATATACTGAAAAAGCAGCTAGCAAATCTGTTTAAACCTATTAAGCTGCTAAAGTATTGCATAGAAGTAAAAAATGAAAACAATCTAATGAAATCAATAGATGTATTTGAATAATTATTGTTTAAATTAATGATAACATAGGATATCATCTCATGGTATATGTACTATAAGACTTAGACTTCTATTCAGCGCTTACTTGTTGGCGTAATTGATTACAACATTAAACTTGTACCACGCAGTTATACAAACAGAGGGCGGCGCCGACGCCGAAGAGATTATGATCAGCGTGATTAATAATGAACTAGCGCCGTGCGCGCGCGCAGACTCGCGGACATGTTGCGTGGATCATTCTGAGCCATTGAGCCTATCTCAGAAATCTACTCGAAGTGCTTAGATTGGACTTACTTATAGAACTAAGAAGTCCTATTTCACCGGATAGCTGTGAAAATATATCACTTCGCTGTGATAATGCAATAAAAAATATATATAACTTTGCGTATTTGAATGCTTTTTTATTGAATGTAACGATTTGAGTCAGACATCAGTACATTAATTGTTTTTTTTATTTATAATAATCATTATTATAAATACAGAAGATGATTCTGTAGTTTTTACAGGACATCGTCATTTTACGTTTTTACAGAAAAATCTATACAAACCGTTGAAACGTACTTAAAAACGAATCCGACCGAGGGTTAGTCGCTAGTAGAAGATAAATTTCATCCAAATAAGAATAACTGAAATTCAGTTTCTATACAAACAAGCTAACCAAATAGATAAAAGACATTACGAATGTAATAAATAAATCAGCGCGTGCACAGGCGTCGGCATCGTCAGCTATGACGACGCGCGACGCCTGACATCAGTCCCCTTAATGAGTCATTCTTTTCAGAACTTCTCTATAGTCCAAACTACTTACGCTTTAATTAATATGGTGGTTTATTTTAATTAATCCGGTATTTTCTATTTATTTAAATACGGTTTCTTTGTGGTTATAATTTTCAATCAGTCGGCAGAATATCGCAGTCGCAGGAAGATTGAGCAGAAGGGAGTGGCTAGCAGACCATCAGATCCAGTGCCCGCAGTCTACTCAAAGGATGTGATTTCTTTTTAAATGCTTGTTCACGTGGCATTGTCAAGTGATCAGGAAGCCAGCGAATCGGTGTGATGGGAAATACGAAATTAAACATATTATTATTAATATCTCAATTTTCCACGAATGGTGCTATAACATCCAAATTCTAAAGTGCACTGTGCTTAACAAAGCCACAAGATATAGAATTGAATTTCGGTATATGTACATAAAAATTAAATTAAATAGATATTTTAAAAGTTACAAAATAGCTTTATACACTAACCATACATCAGACGATAAACACATAATTTTCTTGATCAATAATGAAGTAAGCAGCGATTCCTCGAGCGTCTTCAATTACAAAACTTGTAAAATTAGATTTTAATATTCTGTAAGTAGCAAGTATTCCGTTGTGATAGGGTTCAAATCAGCTATAAGTATATTCGAGTACGTGTAGTTAGCACAAATGGAGCGCAGGCGCAGCTGTCGCGACGACCAGACAACAGTTGTCGACGAAGTGTGACTTGATGTGCTATGCGAGTGCGCAACGCATTAACCGCGCACTGATTTACCGCTGACTATTTTTTATTAAACATCACCCGATTATTCATCCTTCAAGCCAAGTAAAGTATAATTTATTCAGAACCTAATCCATGTCTTACTAACATACGATACAAATGTAACCAACCGATGCTATACCTAAGCTTTGATAAATATGATCGATGCTCTAATTTGCCTAGCTTATACATGTCTAGCAATGTCCGCGTAGTTAATTACTGGAAGGATGATAAGCTATTAACAAAGTTAACGGATGTGCTTACGACATAGTAACAAGGAACAACTCTGATACTGAAGCCTTATTAAGTACTATAGATTTCATAAATTACAATTTTTATATTTCGGTGATTTTATATGTGTGATTAGTATATAATAATATGTAGATGTATAAATAATAACACTTCACGCTTTAGTTTCATAACAATATGAAGCTGAAAGTGAAATCCAATTCGTAAATAATCCAAATCCATGGCACAAAATTATGCAAACTAATTTTAAATTTTCTTATGTAATATATATGAAATATAATAATAATGATAATATAAAACAATATAGAGGTACACCATCCTTAACTTCGTAAATAAATCACTTCCTTATGCAATATAAAATATTATACACGTATCAGCTTAATTTACCTCACCCATTATATTGCCGACCAGTCACATATCTGAATATGATATTACCGTTTTCCTGTAGTTAATTATTATTAATGTCCTCAACGAGTTAGAAGCCAAGTGTTATTTATTGTGAAAATGTTATTTATGCCGCAAATAAATGTGGAACAGTATTTTTCACGTGTCGCTCCGCACTAACTTCGCGGTCATCAGCCCTGATGTTTGAGTTTTTGTCATAATATTATAAGACTCTCGCAGTAGCCTTATCATGCATTTACAAAAAATCTGTTAAGATTAATGTATTAGAAATTAGCAATAACATGGAAACAAAGTACAGTTTCATCAAGAGCTTATGCGATAAGCCTGCCGTTACTGTATAGAGTTTGTAGAATAATTAGTATCTGTCGCAATCTGAGTGGTATCTAAATTCTCTTATAATAATTTTAATTAATTAGAAAGCTGCAAATTTACCTATCTATGTATTTACCTATCTATGTATTTACCTAGTGTACAAAATTTGAAAATATCTTTATAACTAACCTGTTTAGTAGTACTCTATAATATTCTATTAAATAATTATTATTTATTATTATTGAATGTATATAATAGCAATTACTCGTATATACATATCGATTCAAGATTTTTTTATTGATTTTAGTATACATGACAAGAGTTTCAAATATTTACTCTTCTTTCTTTGTTGTGTTCTGTAGGTACCTTAATAATTTTATTGGAAAATGATCTTATAAGTAAAAAACTAAAACAAAAGTTAAAATTTCTGGTCTTCGAATGAACTATCTAGATGAAATTTCTGTTCTTTAATTATATTTTCTTGTAATATAAGTACATAACAAATTAAACTATAATCACTGAAAGGGGTATGAAATATGGTTCTTTATAGGTACATTTAATTTCTAAAGGACTACATGGGCATTGGGTATGTACATCCAAAATAGGTTTTATTTTCCAACGGAAGCGCGCTATATGCCCTCGTGATTAAGCCAACAACTGGTGTGATTTTTAAAGGAAAAATGTCCAGATGAGCGCTGTATCTTGTGACATGAACGAAAATAATTTGACGCAGCCGTTCGGCGGGCGACATACGGGGACACGTGGGCACGATATATTACACGCAAGCCGCGCACTAAAAATATTGTGTTGGCAAATTAATGGGCATTCCCGACGGTAGGTTGTGGGATGAAAGGAAGTGCCTTTTATATGTGAAACGTTAGTTTTGTATGAAAATCCCTAGCAGCCGCTCACACCTGTCTGTTTGCTTTGGTTGAGCCGATCTAAGAGTGAAAAGCGCCTAGGGCTGTCTCTTAGAACTATGATTAAGCTTTGAAATCGCCTGTTTATGTTTATAGATGATCATGTGAGATAAAATTAATCTAAATTACAATATTATCCAACAAAACCCATAAAAGGTTCAGTTATACTAGTTTTCTCACGAAACTTCTCTCACGTGTGACGTAGTATTCCGATCTCAGGATGCAAATATTTTCCTTGCCAAATTAAGACTTCGATAAAATATTAATAGCTATTTAAGCGTGAAAAGGTAAGGTAACAGACTGTCAGTTACTACAACATTTATAATAGTATTATTGTAGGAATAAATATTATTGTTACCTACACAGTTACCTTACAATTTACATAATAATAAAACATTTACTTGTGAGAATAATTTTGTCATCGCAAATTTTGATGTCGTTAATTCGAAAGTCTTCAAATGAAAGAAACGTGTAGTACTTGCTACATTGTATAACTGGTGCGACCCAGTCGCAACGTCTAGAATAAAGTAATTTGCCACTAACGATTTCAATCTTAAGTTCCTTAAAGTAATTATAAGGTATACATCCCCGTGACAACGCTGTGTCTTAATATGAATTTCTATTGTTTCATTGTATTTATGACAATCACATTGGACACGGTTTAATGCCACTGTCATCACCACAACATCGCTGTGTCAAACATGGATTAGCTCCCTAACTCTTTCTAATCACTAGCCGACAGCCCTGCAGAACGGATGCGACAAAGAAGACATGTGTCGTGGTGTGCGTCAGTTTCATAATAATTGAGCAGATTAATATCCCTCCGGGTGTTCATATTTCGCCGTCCGGTCACTGCCTGTCGACTTCTTCCGTCACTCGTTCTACTTCTCGCCTACTTTTTTTATGAGTGGATTAAAAAAATCATAAATATATTGAAAGTAAATAGGAAAGTACCTACTGTTAAAAAATAAATTTATTTACTGCATATCCTGAATGGCTTTCCATATTTATGACTTATTAATTTTTAATGCGTCAGCATAATAATATCATTATAACTGTGTATTGTAACTATGTATTGTATTGTTTACGGCTGACGTCACTAAACTTACCATACATTATCATCCAAAATAAACGTGTACCTATGCAAAGTTTCAGTTCAACCGGTTGAGGATAACTACTATTAGTCGCAAGATTTAAACAAACATATACAGACATTGCAAATTAATTAATAATTTGTAATAAATATGTTATATTTATATATAACATATTTATTACAAGTTAGTAACGTTAAAGTAATTAGCCTTATGGCTATTAATATATTTATATATCATCTTGTTCTTTGTATTAATATACGTTTTAAATATTAAGAAAATACTTGTTATAAAATAAAAAAATAATGTTATATTGTTCATTATGGCTGTAAGTGAAAGATGTAACGCTATTAAGAGTAAGTAGCAAGGATCCTGATGCAGGGCGGGCGGGATAGTATAAATACGCGGCACGTGCGCCCGCGCAGCTGCCCACCACGTGGCCGTCTCTTTACATATTTAAAAATAAAACATTGTCTCGGCTATCGCGGACACGCCCACTAAACAGATAAAACACCACATCAAACGGTAAGCAGTAAATTGGCCGTTTATTCGGTAACCAACTTTGTTATATCACCTGCACCCGCGCGTTAGCTTGCGTAATGTTTTTATAGGCTCATGAGATTTTTATTGAACAAATGTTTAGACATGGCTAGAAAGAGTAGCTAAATCAAGCTATGAATACCGCACCGGAAACTTTTAAATGTATTTCAAAGTAACAATATTGTTAAGATCATATTAAAATCTTTTTATAACTTAAAAATTTTTCTACATAGTTTCTCAAAGTTACATAATATATTAATTTGGCTATATTTTTGGCTCAGTAATATCTACCTAAAAGATTTTCATAGGTATGCCAGATAGTCAATGTCCCCTCGCTAAAAATAGGCAACAAAAAGACAATTGAGCTTACTTCCGTAACGAAATGCTTCCGCTAATGATAAGTTTCTCCCATACTTCCTTCGCTTGAAAAAACACTCAAGCTATTATTATTCTTTGTATTGATTTTTAAATTTATTTATAAACGTCATACTGAGATGCCCAAAATAGTAAGATGCAGAAATTTTACTATGCTTTTATATTATTAATTACTTATTAATTATTATACTATATTACGTTTTATCACGGAATTGACATATCTATATTCACCTGCTCTGTGCGTTTTATTGAAATACTTAATGTGTTAATGGCTTAGCTTTATCCTGCTAAATTATCAGATTATAAATAAAATAATCATAACTCTACTACTCGTACATACTCTATCTAAAAATACATTTTCAGGATATAATACTTTGACGAAGCTGAGCCTGTTGGTGAATTAACTTCATAGTTCAACATCCACTAAATTTCGTAAGCAAGAAGCGAATTATTATTTCATTTTCAATTTTTCCCCAAAACATTTTATCGTTTACCCCAGCATTAACATACCAGTACAGTGAGCACAATTTAGCACGCCTCATCCCCTAAACCACCCCTAGCGATCGATAGTCGCCATTTTGAATTTTCCGACCAATACGCGTAGTCATGGAAAGCTGTCGCCATAGCAACGCGACGCTTCACTCGCCCTGAAGGGGAAAGTGTCAAGGAGGTTCTATAAGCAACCTATATGTTTAGTTATACCTATGTATGACACGTCAACACAAAAACAAATTCAGCGCAGGATGAACTAAATAATATTGTGTAATAAATGTTAAACTTTATTCATACACAGAAAGTAAAACAAATGCCATACACACCCAATGTATAAGACTCATACCAAAATTGTAGAAGAAATGTCTGTCTCATTTTCAAAACCCATCCAAAAAACCCATCCAATTAACTTACTCACATTTGAATATAAAAGAAATCTTATTAATTTAATTTCTAATTAAAAACAATAAATGCTAATTACGCCATAATTCAATAGTATTAATACACCTGTTACTTCTGTTATAATTAATTGCATATCTGGGAGTATGCCAATTAAAGCATAACTCAAAAGCTTAATAGATGTCGTACATTATAAAATAACAATTCATTATAAAAACCTTTGGTGCCTAATACACAAACAAACAGTCTAACATATTATAAATAAAGAATTAACAGTCTTCTTCAACTTAGTGTCTTTTTTAAATGAATATTACAATAAGACTACATTTTGCTCCTGATTCTGCCTAGTGCATCATGAAATGCCTTTTCTTTCTCAAGATACGACCTTAATTTAATTTGTACATAATATTATAACAAAATTATAAAATAAAAACCTACTTATGTAAAAAGTTTTTTTTAAGTAAACAATCAACCCTTACTAAGCAGTTCTTATTAGCACTTGAATATGTATAGGTAACTTCTTAAAAGATCAAACAATACATCCTTTCCATATGAATGAATTTGGGAACGCGTGAAGTAGGTACCTTTTTCATTCATATTTATCAAGAATTGCAACAGTGTTTCCCACTTACATTTTATCAACAGTATACACTAGAGTACATACATTGGTTCTAAACAGCACTCATTGTATTGTGATGTTTTGCCAACACCGACGCTCGCCATACAAAGCCAACGTCATGCTAATTCTTTTCATACTCAAGTAAATTCAACATTATGAACAACTTCCTCGTCTTTCTTGTACTTAACCGCATCGGTGTGCTCTTTATAAGTACTGTGTATTGTTTAACTGTTTTCTACTACAGTGAAGATTTCTAGCGGCAGACACCTGCGAGTCAGTCTACCTACCTGAACGAACGGCAAAATCTTTAACAACGACACTTTCGACTTTACAGTTTCCTGTATTTGACCACTAACAATAGGCGGCAAGACGTTTTTACTGCGTTGACAACCATGAAGGCGCCTTACAAACTATTTCGTCGTATTATTTAAGCTATTCAAAGTCTTTATACTTTCAATGTAACTATTATAATATTACTGTTGAACACTTTTACATACACACGAATTCGTTACATCTAATTTAGCATATAATCATTTGTAATCTTGAAAGAACATTTGATATCTGTATGCTATAGTTATTTTAAACCTTAGTTTAGTAAATATTTGTATTTGCATTCTTTACATATACATGCCTCAGGCCACTAGTATTTCTATAAAATTCTTTCATGATAAATATTATAGGAATGCAACATTAAGTTATAATTATTCGAGATATGTAACTATTCAAAACGTCCAAAGACCTACAGCAGACGGTAATTACCAGTATCAAGAGATAGTTAAATCGAAATAACTTCACTAAAAATTGATAACTTATAAAATTTTACAGTGAAATCTTCTTCTTTTATTATAAGCTGTTATATAAATAGTGTTATAAATTGTGAAATGATTAGAATAGAACTTTATTTACAAGTATCTTTATTTAAACATTTACCTAAATTCGTTATTTGTGCTTGGTGGTATATAACTAAGAGCATTATTAAGATTGTTTATTTAGAGTAAGTTGTTAGTTTTCATTTGTAAACAATGAATGAATAAAAATATAAAATTAATAAGTAATACTTATTTTCTACATTTATTCACGGATTTTGTAAATGGGAATATTTATATCAATAAAAATACCCACCTGATGATTAGGGATGACTTTATGCGGGAAATTTGATATCTAAATTATATATTTTATTCTAGCATTTATTGTAAATCTCAGCTTGTGTTGCAATCTTGACCAGCCTTATCGTTAGGACTCGGCCACTCGGCCCACACAATCGAGAGCATTGACTCTGCAGGTGTCGCGCATCTCGCGATGACGTCACCGAGCGTTGCCTTCACGACATTAGGGTGAGATATAAGAAAAAGCTTTTATGACTACTTATAGCATATCATCTCCATTTATCAAATTGACCGTATTAAATAATAAAATTTAGTAATAGTAAAGTTGTGTATACACTTGTTTGTATAATGATGTATGAATTTTGATTCTTAATAAGACTTGTTTGCAGGTTTTTTATATTTTAGATACTTTATCATAATTTGACATTTTAAATGAAGGTAGGGAAGGCATGTGACAAGGTGAAAACATTGCTATTATGTTAGCGCCCTATGAGCTCGGCGCCGGCGCAGGCTCGCTCTCAACAATGCGCATTATGCTTTGATTTACGTTACTGTGCCCATATAAAGAAAATGCTATGTCTGATGTATTCAATTTGAATTTAATGAATTCACATTTTATATTAATAGAGACCTCTTAGAGCCATTTTCTCGATAAAGCATGTAATATAAAATAATCAATGAAAGTACATACATATTACATAGATGTCAAAACCGTTTAATTTTTAAAGAGTTTATCTATTTATAATGCTAAAAACAAATATTTCGAAGGATTTCTAATGTGACTTAATGATCGGTATGAATAAGGCATAAAGGTATTTTTACCATTCGTAAATATTTTAGCTTTCGCGCATTTTGAGTCTCCATTTATAGCTTTGCCTTATAAAATTACTGTTTTTATGTCTAATTTCAAAAGGAAAGTTGTCATTCCCTTATTTTTGCCAACAACAACTCACACCATATTAAAGAAAATTATAATTTACGTGTCTGTTTTTTGTCTTTAAATGATTTAATTTAATTTTAAGGGATTAAATTTAATATAATGTAAAGGGATTTAATTTAATTTTAAGGAAATGCATTAAGATCATACAAGTATTATATATCATCTTAAATTAAATGAAGTATTTTTACCATAACATTTTGAAGGAAAAGCCACAAAATGAAACTAGTATAAAGTATTCAAAAACTGGAATGCATTCTTAAAGGCTTGGTATAAGAAATCACTGTCTGCACATTCGTTTCCCATATTAGGATTAAATGGACAGGTGTACTTTGTACCTAAAATGGATGATAAAAAATATACTACCTTCTCTACCGGTGTAATAACTCTTTATTTATAACCCTAATTGGTAATCTAAAAAAAGTAAATTTAGATAAAAAACTTTTACAATTATTATAATGAGCATCAAACAAAGATGATTTACAAAAAAAAATATTTAAAATGCTTTTTATTCGTTAACAAAATACGTATATAAACAAGCAGTCGTAAATCATTATTCATCGATGTATATATGTGTCTGCTTTAAAATGATTATGGAATGTATGAAGGCATTTATAACGTGGTCACATAACACAGCGCCTTGGTGGCGCCGTCTTATCAACGTGGAAGTTGCGACTTTTGACCATTACTCATACTGCCATGGATAAAATGCTACTTCTCTTGAAAAATTGTGGCCACCCATAAATTTTATACAGTTAGAGCAAGACTAGCTAGTCGAAGTTATAACGCAATACAATGATCGCTCGGCCAGATGAATGAGCACCGCAAAAGAATACTAAACGGATTTACGACACTGTTTCAGACTTTCAATTTGGTTACTTTTATCTATAAAGGCTTCTTCTCGTAACTTTGAATTTATACTAGTACAATAAATACTTTTTAGAACCCTATGCGCTTATGTTATATTTAAAATAAATATTTATTATAACGATTCATATTATCATCTCACTGTAAAGGTATTCGTAAACATATTTTTCTAGGTAAATGTATATGTCATTTGTAGTCTATGAATAGTAATTTAGGGTCATTTACGAAGAATGCGGTAAGTTTGACTCAGGGTTGACCACTGTATGAATAACATTACGTGTGTATATAGAATAGTTATTTATCTCGCAGCATGTAGTACCTACGTTTTATTTCAAACTAGCGACTCGCCCTCGCTTCGCTCGGGCTCTTCCCTAGATTTAGCACAGGTAAAGCCGCGGGATCTGCTAGTTATGTATATAAACCTTCCTCTTGAATCACTCTATCTATTAAAAAAAACCGCATCAAAATCCGTTGCGTAGTTTTAAAGATTTAAGCGCACATAGGGATATAGGGACAGAAAAGGCGACTTTGTTTTATACTATGTAGTGAAGTATCGGTTTACATTAGAAACGATAAAAATGAACATTTATAATAGGTACATATATACAATATAAAATTGCACAATTCTTGTAGTAAGCAATTCGCGACTAATAATCTACCTACGAAAAATATCTAAGCAATAATTAATAGTTTGCCGACCGCTATAATATTATTAACACTTTTTCTATATACTACATTTCTATTATTCTATAAATTACAGTTAGGATAATGTTTTTTTTAACCACTGACATCCATACTCGTAATTTGAGGGTTTCTATGAAAACGGTCGCAGGTTATCGGAGCGTCGCCGCGGCGCCGCTACACTCTTATCAACCTGCATTTGCGACATTACTCAGCCGGCTCTCAATAATTATTTGTCATATTGACATTAAGTAACTTATAAAAAAGCTATCAGTTATTATAACGAAGTTTAAAGAAATATAACATTTTCAAAGTTCCAAATATCTTGTAAAGGCATCTCTATATGTGGAGACATAATATACAGTATATTAAAATACAAGTTTCATATTTATCTATGAACGTTGTAATGGCCTTTTAAACATTTGTAATATTACGTAAGAAAATTTTTTTATGGATATTTCTTGGATAAAGAATACATCCTATGATAAAATGGTTGCAAGACAATATTTATTTATTATAGTGACTGGAGATAGCATCAAGTATACTCTTCATTAAAATGTAAGCGTGATATGTTGTAATAACAATAACTAGTTTTAAAACAATTATATATTCAATTATATATTACAGTATCTTAAACTAAAACAAAAAGCTTAGCGATACATAAGATGTCAGTTCGTCTGTGACTGCATGGTGTGAAAACCCCTGAACGGTTTTCTAGGAAAATTGGTATGATGATAACTGGTTAAATATAAGGTAGGTACTTTTTAATGTAGGAAAACATCTGATTTCTAAAAAATCGATAGGTACCGTATAGACAAGGGACGAACCCGAGCGAAGCCAGAGTGATTCACTAGTAAATAACATATTTTACAGGGTATCTAGGAATTCACAATAATATAGTTGTAAATATTTTTTTTTCCTTTATTTTGACACTAATTTTAATCAATCATATCCAAATTTCATTTTTGGTTTAAATTCTAAAATAAATCCATTAATATTGAATAAAAATAATTAATCATATTAAACTCATGGGTTCTTCAGAAGATGTTTTAAAAAAACTGCTAAATTAACATTATTTTACTCATCATCATACATAGTACGAGTATATCTACTTTTTGACTTTTAATTAACATCATTTTTTATTAATTTAAAATTAAAAATAATCAATAGAATAGATTTAGTAAAATCGAAATAAAATTTAAAAACTAAAAGGATCCCTACGATGACTTACTAACAAAGCACGGGAAACTTCTTGACATTGTGAAGGCTTTTAAAACACAATAAAAAAACATACGTTTCTTCAATACAAAAATGCACCTGAGAATGAAGGCGGGCCACTTGACTAATATTTCGATTATTATAAATCACTGTTTACAGTAAACAACTCTTTGAAGACATACATTGCGGTTTTTGGGGAACGCTATCTATTAAACGTACCTATTAAGTATGTAATGGACGAGGAACAAGGCGATTATATGTGTTCAAATGAGATCGTCACTCAAAAGGAAGTCACAGGTAGTGGTGAATAATTCGTTTAGTCCAAGTTGCGCCCACACTTTTTTTACTGTGGGCCACACAGGTGCGCTTGTTGCCTGTCTCCTAATTTACTATTCCCGATACGGTCCGTAAGCCATGGGATCGAGAGGATTTAATGGCTCTTTGTAGCTTACCTCTTGATAGGATTTCGTTATCTCGTATATTTTAATATTAATGGTCATTTGTGTAGAACATTATTTGTCACTCCGCCAAAGTATACAATTTTACCCTCATTAATATGAATGGGCGTGTTATGGAGACATTTTAAAGTAGAAATATAAAAAATACATCACCACTAGTCACTATCACTTTTTGTGATTAACTAGCGACTCACTGTCGTGTCGCTCGAGTTCGTTCCTAGGTGATCACTACCAAGTTTCAAGTTTGTAGCATAAAAACTGAGGGATTTTCATACGAACTAGCGAGAGCCGATCTCCTTAATCCGACCCTGTCACAAAATCCGTTTTTAGCGGACGTCTACTAACTACCTTCCTGCCAATTTTAATATTTATACGTTAAGTGGTTTTCGTGGTGACTTTTCGCTTTTATATATTTAGATCATATTTAATATGTCTTCTATATACTATATCTACATCTACAACAAATTTAATTTTAAGAAACAAACGGAATCAGTGTCCTTTGTTTTACTACTAATTAGTTACTCCATTCAAGTGCATCCAAGTGCATATCAGATTACATCCAAAGGCATCATAAATGTGTACCAATTAACTTTGCAAGCAATTCTAAGCAATTACGTCAGAGAAATAGACAAGTTACTTAAAGTGAGCCAAGTAGAAGAAAGTGAACTTTATATAACTGATTGCGATAAATAATACTTTCTTAGTTTTGCGCGAATATTTTTACATCATAAATGAAACTATCTTATCGAATTTTGTCGCAGATTTATTTTGATTTTTGGTTCCCGACGTTTCGAATGCTTTACAGCAATCATGTTCGCGGGAGAGACTAAGGTATTTGACGTCTCAGAGGTTTATATACTTGTTACAGACGAATGCCTACCCATAATTTACAAATAAAAAATCCAAATCCAAACTGGCACCAAACCAAAGTACCTGAAAGCAAGTGCTAAAAATGACACGTAACGTACAATGATACTCAACTTCATGCCTTCTTCCATTTGTTAGTTCGCTTTTCATACAAATAATAAAATAACTCATTATTTATTTTAAAATTTCAAATAGACAGAAGTAAGCTCCTTCTAATCTACATGAAGTAGATTAATACTGATCCAATTTTATATACAACTTTAATTATACTAATAATTTTGTATAGTATGAATAGTTAAAATGAGATAATATGCAGTTCTTGCAAAATATATAATAAAAATTATGTAAGTATTTATATTTTATTGCCAATTCACAACTTTGCCAAGAGCACACCATTATGTAGGTACATAAGATATTGATGAAGTACTCGATGCACAACTAACTTACCAAACGAAGTAATGAGACAGTATTTAATAAATCAGTACAATCACTACATATTATAAAACAAAGTCCTCCGCCGCGTCTGTCTGTCTGTTCGCGATAAACTCAAAAACTACTACACCGATTACTGCACCGACACAACGATTTTTGATCGATGATTCTCGAAGAAGGTTTTGATATATAATTTGTCAAGTTTTTGTAGGTATACATTTACTAGCGGAAAACGAGGATTCGCTCGCGCTAAATCTAGGGCGAGTCAAGCGACTCTATAATATATTACATAAGTAATTACTTTTAACCTTTGATTACGTATATGTATATAATCAAAGCTTTTAACAATGGTATGTCTATAATATGCTGCAATGAATGTCGTTAATATATATCAATTTATACTTTATATTTTTGATTCCCACAGTAGCGTATGACATTCCACATCAGTAAATACTTATTGACCTGATTTTTATATTCGATATTGCTATAGTCATTATCAATCAGCGGTCAGGTCGGTCATGGACCCGGCCGTGATTGTCCACAATGACACTAACGAGTTACGAGTTAAATTTAAATGCGACGCACTTTACTTATAACGAAACTGTTACAGTATTTTTAGTGAGTCAACGTCGTTCTAATTCTGCAATTTATTTAGTACGTTATGGCCACTGGTTTAATTGCTTCCAATTAACTGTATGTCTATCACTCTCATAGTTTACCAAAATTAAGATTAGTACAAGTATTTAGTACGTGTAGACCGTACGTTTTTATGTACTCAAAATAACTAAGGAATCACTAATCACAATGAATGAGAGTATAAAAAACCAAAATGTATATAGGTATACCTACCTATGAAACACGTACATTAGTCCTTGTAATTAATTATGGATCAAAATTTTTGAATGTGTTGTCGCTTGTTAGAAAGTCTAACGCGTAGTCGAACTTGGTAGGAATCCGAAATGTTTGGGCTTATCACGATCCAACGTTAATCGATTCACGTAACCAACGGGAAGTAGTTGAAATAAAACCTCTGCTTCAATGACGGGAGGTTATAAAGCAAGGCGCCATTTTGAATTCGTATATTGACGCCGATGCAATCGTATTGTCACTGGGAGGTCCGCATCCGGCGCCGGCCATTTGCATCGAACGCGACACGAATCGATTATTTTGTTAGAATTAATTTGTACCCATTAGTGCCGACACTGGCGCTGTCGCTTAGTTAATTTCTAGGCGTCTGAAGTATAGACGTTCTAAATATATAAAGCTCAATAAATATGTTGCACTAATGAGTAAATAAAGGGTATTTATTTCCTCCATAGCATTAACATAGGCTGCTGAGTTTTCACGGAAAGTTTAAAACTATATTAAGGTTCAGAATCAAGATCTAAAATATTTATTCGAATCTTCCCTATATGTACAATGCATAGCAACGAATTAAGCGTACAATTTTTTTGTATGCTAATTTCGCATATTTATGTGTATCAATTCTTTTACAACGCTTGGCTCTAGGAGTAAGTACAATTAAAATTAATCAACTCAGCCATGTAAACGTAGATCACCACCATATACAATATACAATTAAGAATTTGCATGTACCCATTAATGGAACAAACTTACAAGTACAAAATCAGCGACAGGTGGCCATGCACGTGCCACTTTGAATAAAACGCAATGAATGTCAAACGAACTCGCGAATATCATCCAGGCGCCCTTTTCTAGCAATTACGCGATAAAAATATAGTCGTATTCATATCGACTAAGAACTCAAAGTGCGGGAGCTACATAATGCACTTACAGCGTTCTATGACGTTTAAGAGAAAGATACTTTCTGATTCCATATCATTAAGATATTTATTGCCGTCGGTGCGTACGCCATCGTTTTATTTTGGTGGTTAAATTCATGCTCATAAAAGACAATTTCGCCGGTGCAGGGTGTGTCCCGACTGAGGGTTAATTCGCCACCCTCTATGACTGTCTGACTTTTCATTATCGAGATGTTTTATTAAAGAAGGGCCTGGTATATGCCATACTAGGGGAAAACTAGGGTTGCCTATAAAAGAAAATTTAACAAGTTTTCTTTTTGTTGAAATGCCTGTTTTAAAAATGTTTGCTACTTATTCGGTATTTCTTTTATACATTAGAATTTATTAAAATAGTCATTATCAACGATACAAATTCAAATCTATAGTTGTTAGAATATGTTTGTCTGTCTGTCTATTTGTGGTCGCATCACGAGAAACTTGGTATGATGGTGGCTGGTTATCCCAGTGAAAATATATGATACTTTTTCTGCAGGAAAATATCTCATTTCTAAGAAATCTATACTAACAGTTAAAACGTCTCTAGTATTTTATAAAATCTTTATTATATATGTAGTATTTTATATAATTGAGGAGTGACAGAACAAAACATGATAATTCCATGATGTCTAACTTTTCAGAAAAGGTCAAAAACCGGCAACTACTTTGCCTTTGTACAATTGAAGAAAATATGGGTTCTAATGAATAAATGACTGTAAAAACTTATTAAGCATGTTTTTTTTTATTTTTTTTTATTTCAAATTGTGTATCTATTCTTATGTAAAAAATGGAAATATCATGTACTGATCAGACCAGGCGAAAATATCATGATTTGTATCAAACTGTTTGGAAATATCATGTTTTGAAAAAGTAAGGTTAGGAAATAACATTTTATGTTCTGGATTTAGTATTTATTGATAAATCAAAATATGGGACAAAAACACAATTAATTAATAAAAATTAAATTCTTATGTCTTCTATATCCATCTCAGTACAAATACACGCTTCATCATCATCAACTTGTTCATTTTGTTCTGTAATGTTTCTAGAACAGCTTA
Organism: Boloria selene; assembly: GCA_905231865.2. Lineage (NCBI taxonomy): Eukaryota > Metazoa > Arthropoda > Insecta > Lepidoptera > Nymphalidae > Boloria > Boloria selene. The sequence continues at coordinate 5,121,898 of HG993145.1, forward strand.
ATATTTGCTTGTACCATTCTAATGCTGAAAGGTTCTCCCAATCGGCACCGAACTGTTTTATTAATAGACTGGTCACATCATTTTTCTTTGCAAGACTTAGTCCGCGTTCTTCCTGAATTTGTTCTATATTTCTGGGGTGACGTTTGCCCCTTTTCAGTAGTGATATAAACTGTTCTCCGGACTCAAATCTATAGTTTGGTGAAGATTTTACTACGCAGTTCAATTGTCTGCCCTGAGAAGATTTGCACTTCTTGAATATAATTTTTTTCATTCCTTGTATGCCCACAAGTTTTTTATAGTGATTTTCTAAACCTTTTACATCATATAAACACCATTCTTTACCAAGCTCGCACACTCTGCCATGTTTAGAAAATATTTCAAAATATTCTTCCCTCGTAGTAATCACTGGTATTTTTCTCACATCTTTCTCAATTCTACCAAATAAACGGTCTGCTGGCAGAAAACTATGCCCTCGCACTGGGAAAAAAAGTTGTATTTCCTTAACATGTGCAGGGGACTTATTTTGAAGCCAAAATAGCAGCATATGCAACACATGGCTGTTTTTATTTTGGCCCCCGCAGCCATCACAAAAAAGTCTTACTAACTTCACATTAGCCGGTATTGTTTGAGTATTCAAGAAGCAGTATAACGCAGATCCAATTGAAATAGCACCCTTGCCAGATTCTGTTTCATCCCAATTATACAGACAAGAATTATTTTGTTCTGACAGATCCATCACACATAAATTATACAGGCTAATCTGACGGGAATAAAAAGCCTCCTGAATTGGTGTCCTCGGTAGAGGAAACACCTGCTGGAGATCAAAACATATAGTGATACTATTATCAACCTTTTCTTTCAAAAGTTTAAAGAAAAAGTTTGCTCGCAATTTATGGATGCGAAGTTTTGTCATTAGTTCTTGTTTTTTTGATGAATCTTTTTCATTTTTAATACTATTACTCAATAGTATACAGGAACTGCAGGCATCTGATGCAGGTGACCGAAATCCAATGTTAAATTCAAATGTGAACACTTCGTAAAACATTGTTCTCTTAACATTCAGTTCATTTGTGACACTATTATTGTAAAGCATTCTCAATTTTTTAATATTCAAACCGGCATCCAAATACACCCTCTTGCTTTTTGCTCTATTATAATGGCTTTCACTACAAGGAAGGTTTCGGAGAAAATTGCGTAAATGTTCTTTTTTCTCTTGAGATTTAGCTGAACGCCTGTCACCTCCTCTTTCTTCCTTTGGAACTTTGCCATCCATCACACATTTGATAATAGTTGATAACCTCTGCCTTTTGATAGAAAATACTGCCATGAAAAATGATTTGCATACCCTTTTCATTACTTTCTTTTTCCCATATAGGAAGAATGAAGTACTTAACTTTCGAAGTTTCGTTTTACCAGAAGGACGTGGTGTACCTTTGCCTCTACGCTGGGGTTCAAATGCACTAATAAGACGACACAAATACACGTCTTGGTGAACTTTTCCGGATGTTGTATAAAAAGATTTTCGGTTTCGAACGACATCCCGTTGCGATATTTGTTTACATTTAAAATTGCTCCTTGTTCCATGATTACACGTACATTGAATTCTTAAGCCCAGCGGGTCATTGTCTACGTATCTAAAACAAAAGTATGCACATATTGTAATCTTGTAACAGATTGAACATTCTACATACCTACTACAACAACATAATTGAACGAACTTACTTATTGTTTCTTTCGGATAAAGCTTTCCTTTCTCGACGTTTCTTTTTCTTCGCTCCACTATTGAGTGCACCAACAGTATTTGACTGCTCAGACATGCTTGTAAATCACTTGAAAAAACTTTAAAGTACTCAATTTAGTTATAATTATTACTCGAAGTTTACAATTTTTCACACGAATTAACGACCAACTGCGACCGATCTAATATTTTGACATTGACTTGAATCAAGTCATTTGACATATGTCAAACACACAGCCCAACCATAGACAAAATAATAAACTATTTTACGGCTTCGGCACTCTAGGATTTAAGCTAATAAAGCGTTCAAAAGTCTGTATGACAGGAAACATAGGAAATAACCTATTTTGTGCCAACTTTCAATATGCGTACCAGAAATGTATGAAATGTATCATGTTTTGTTCCGATTTCGTTTATTAATATTATTAAACATGGAAATATCATGATTTGCATCAAACTTTCAACTTTAGAGACGATTTACTGCAGGAATAAGCATGATTTGAACCACACCAGCTTAACGGGCGACGTAATTTATGGTATTCTGTCGAATGTCATTGCTAACTTTTTTTTTACAAAAAGTGGAATTATCATGTTTTGTTCCGTCACTCCTCAATTACTACCTTACATATTAATAATTGAAAAGATTAATTCTAACTTGATTAAAATAATAGATTATACTATAAAAATGTAACATGCGATCTAATTTGATTAAAAGGTAAGCAAAGTGTAATTACAACTTCCCAACAGCCCTACAAAGGATCAGCCGCCAACTATTGAGTTACTCGGCGCAGGGAGTGGGAGGAATGTTTACACTGGGATTCAGGGCTGACAATATTGCATTCCACCACAGTGCTGTTCTTATATATCGTAGTACTCACCCTCACTCCGCTCGGTTTCGATCCATAGGTACGTTTAAACGGATAGTATAGATTTCTTAGTGATGTGATATTTTATAACCAGCTTCGTTATATCAAAATTCATCGTGGTACGGTCACAAGAAGACAGACACAAAAAATCTAAAAACTATAGATTCGGCTTCTTTATCGATAATAATTAATAATATCTATTTCAATAAGATTCGTTTAATTTATAATTTTATTATAAAAATAGACTTAATTTTGAAAATTTGGTGATTTCTTTTCTTAGCACATTGTGTTGATATATGTATGTCTTTCGCTGTATATGTTGATCAGTATCATAGTGTGTTAATGGATTATTATTTATTATATTTGCCTAGTTTAAAAAAAATTGCTCAAATTCGCATGTTGTTTAAATATTGTTTTTTTTTATCTTCATATAAATATGCGTAATAACCATACAGATAGGCAAATAATAATAATAATAATAATATACTTTATTGCACACCACAAAGAAACATAAAATACATAAAAAAACACACAAAGAAAAGAAGCACATCAGGCGGAACAAATAATTGTCTCAAAACATAAAACACACTTAAGAAGCAAAATTTAAAGGCTCTAGAGGGTTTTTCTTTGTCTTATAGGTATTTAATATTAACTACGCAGTTATAATGACAGTCTGTATTTTCACAGCTTTGTTAATCTACCATTGTTATGTCTAGTAGCTGTTAGCAAAACATATCGCGGTTGTCTATCACAGGACATTCGGTACATTAAACAAGCGATGTTATTGCCGACAGTTTCCATGAAACTTTGTTTAACTAAACAATATAGACAATGCCACGCGCCGAATCCAAACACATGACTCAAACAATGGTCATTGCTGAGCGACAACCTAATAATTATATATGAGCTATAACATACAGATGTTCCAGAAGAGTGTCAGAATACACCTTCAAATATGAAGCTTCAGATTAAGTCTGATAACGATAGAACAGAACAGGTAAAATGAATGAAAATAAATAATTAAACTATACAAATTCTAAGTGGAATCTGAACTTAAAATATTTTTTGGAAAAACTTATTAAGATTATAATAAACATCGATACAGAAGCGGAAACTTTAGTTTTTAGAATATTTTAAAAAGTTTTGAGAAAAAAAACTGCACGAATTTCGATGAAATTTGGTGTGATGATAGCTGGTTATCCGGGTGAACATTTACTACAGGAAAGTATCACATCTCTGAAAAATCTAAACTAACTGTTAAAACGTACATTTAAACGTTTAGTATGTAAAATAATAATGTATACTTAACATAAAGGATTTATTATAAGAGAGTAAATTAAGAGATAATTCGTTGAAAATTACATAACAACAATAATACAGTGACATCATGACGTCTGAAAAAAAACATTTTTAAGTGCAAGGCAAAAAAAGAAACACACGCCTGTGCTAACTAGAGCTTTCAAAGCTAACATACAAAAACAAACTAATTTATTTAATTAATTTAATTGTAGTATACGTGTGTAAGTATAGGGAGCCTAGGGAGGGCCATCCGATATAAACTAATTGGTATAATCAGAGATGGTGGCGATAATTGCACTCGCACTTTAACTGATTTAAACTCTTCAAATAAAACAATACAATAGGACTATGAGACGAGTAACAAAATTTCCATGTTCAAGCAGCAACGTCAAAGAAAAAATAATTGCACATTCCGTTTCTTGTACTCTTGTAAACACAGGCCTTCATTATTAAGGTCATTATTTTAATGTGTTTGTTGTAGCTTTACAATTACATGGCATTTAAATATTTACATAATTAAAAAATACAAATATTCTTCCGTTAACATAAATCGTAAAATGAACATATTACATAATATAGTTTTGTACAACAGCTTATTGCTTAAATTAAAGTAGAAATATAAGGAATTCTTTAAAAAGCACATTCTTTGATGTTAATTTTATCTATTTCGGTTAATACTTTCGAATGCAAAGCTTTTAGAAGAAATGAAGCTTAGTCATCTCTTCTAATCTTCTAACGCTTATAAAAAATGAAGCGTAACAAAAATGTAAATTGAAGCATCTAAAATCTACGGATGGAACATAAGGAAACAACATTTACATACAAATATTTATAAGTAGACGTAGATCCCATATTTAGAGGCGTTTAATACAACAACCTGTCCTCCAAGCGTTACTAAAATACTCTACACTACTTAATAATATTATAATTTTACCTATTTTTCTAAAATACTATTATTAAATATGTAATAATCTGCGATTGGGCTCAATTCGATTCCACATCTTAACCTTTTTACGAAGGAGTCTATATTTTTTGCACCCTTTTTAATAGCTAAAATAAAGCTTTGGCAAAATTATAGTCATTATTGAAAAAATCATATTAAATGTAAGCTTAAAGTAAACGGAGATATTTTGATGTTTAACATGGTAGGATACAAACATAGTTATTTCAAGTTGAAAGTTGCGTGCAAGATTTTTCCCGTTTTCGAGGCGCACACGTGCAGGGTCGTCGGCTTGTGATTCATGCGCGTCAGGTACACAATAAAACAGTATGCCAGTGCTAGTTTCTTTATGTGTTCGTACGCTTAAGGTTTGCTGGTTATTTAGTGCTATTTACTTCTGACAGTTTTCAGTTATAAAATAACGTTTAATCTTAAAATACAAGAAAATACCTACATGATCAAACACTAATTAACTAGACTTTATTCATAGCTGCAGTAATATTTCTCTCACTTGAAATATAACAGTGAACTGGGACTCACAATAATTGTATCTACCTAAATAAAATAAAAATAAGCTATGACATTTTTAATAAAATACGCAACAAATATTATATACCTAAAAACAATCTTTATTTAGACTTTAAATTGGACGAAACTCAAAAATATATTCAATTTCTTGTTGACTGATGATCCAATAAAGAACGCGGCGTCTCAAAGTGAAATGGGTCCAAATACTCAGGTGCGCGGGCGCAGCGAACGGATACATTGTGATGCCGCGCCGGGCGCGCCGTGCAGCCAGAAAATAGAATTAAAAGACAAGCCACAATGGACCCAGCCCTCACAATACACGGACAAATACGGAGCTAAATCCCACCAAAATGCTTCAGGTGTTCGTGTTCGTAGTTAATGCCAAGGTTACACTGAGAATAAAAAGACACTATACATACAGGTATAATTAATGTAAGCAAAACGCTTGTAGTATAAAATAAAGTGACTGGATTATTGTACAAAATAGAAATGATTCATTATAAGCTAACGTTAAAATTGTATCAAAGTAAATACTTTCGAGATTTAATAGTATTTATTTAACTGTATGTTGTTAATTAATACTACGGAGGTGTACTTCACTATTATAAAGAGAAAGAAATTTACTGTTTTTGTAAATTGTAAGTGAAATTATTGTTTTGTTGTTTTTGGATAAGCTAAAATCTGCTGAACTGATTTAGATGTTTGATACAAAGTTAGTTTGGGAGTCTAGAAAGGACTTACGATAATTTATTCCTATCTTGTGATTCGCCCATTAAATTAAGGGGTGAAAAGGAAAGATAAAAATAAAAAAGATATTCAAAAATCATCATACCTTTATGCTTGTATATAATAGGTATTACATATCTTCAGTCTTATCTATACTAACCGTTGAAACCTATCTATGGACGAAACCGAGGGAAGCGAGGGTGATTGAAATATTATCTACTATTGAAAGAAAGTATTAAATAATTTAAATGTAAAATAATATTATTAAATGAAAGTAAATAACAACACGTTTATCTATAACACTTAGTAACCTAACCTAACCTAACCTAACCTAACCTAACCTAACCTAACTTTTAACGCGTTAAATGATTATTATAATAAAAAACGAAATAAATAATTAATATTAACAAAAAGAAGTAAGTTCGAAATTTTACATCGAAATCTTTATTCCTTTATACCATGTGTTAACTTAACTCTTTAAACTTACTCATTAAAACAGAATTATGAAAATCAATTCCAAATGATTAGCCAAAAAGCGCAACATTTTACAGTTGACATTCAATAAAGTTGTTTATTCTGGTTTTTAGGTAGGAAGAATAGATCTAAAATGGAAAAAAAGCAGTTTATATTATATCCTTGAGTAGTATTTAAGTTTAATTATGTAGGTTATAGGTATATATGAAACAAATTCAGCTACGTATTAGGTATCTGTACGTAAAGTAGAATATACATTTATTGCTAAAGTGCACGTAATATTATCACTTAAAAGCTTTTATTTTCGAAAGCTACTGTTCTTAAAGCCCATAATGAGAACGAAACAATAAGTATAATAATAACCTTGTTTATGCTATGTTTGGAGAGTCCATAAATGAAAAGATTAAGCTATTATTAGAAGATTACTTCGTTTTATGAAAATTACATGAATCTATGTTTATAATTGAGACAAAAATGTTTAGTAAGTGGATAGATACCTATAAAATTAAAATCCAAAATATGTAAGTAAATTAAAAATAACTATTATCTGCCTAACATCGCTATTAGGGTAAATAATTAACTAAAATAACTATAATGTTATTAGAAAGTATTTATATATTTTTTAAAAGTGGAAAGCCTAATAACGCGTAATGCCTATTATAAAATAAGTGGAAGAATGCTATGATTAAACCATGCAGAAAATACACAGAGCAGATGAATATAGATATTAGATAATATATAGATAATTCCGTGAGAAAATACTATGACATTATTGGATAGTCCTTTCATTCACTAGTTACTACATTATTATTTACATTTAAAGTATTTCGATGGCATACCCGAGATATCATCCATTACACGAAGAAGAACTTAAAATATCTTCGTTGCAATATGATCTATGTTACAATTTACAAACAATAAACATATAGCTACTTTACTAGCGTCTCACCCTAGCTCCGCCCAAACTCTAACATAAGTACGATTAGTACAGACAAAAACGGTTGGTATAGCCTTCTCAGAGAAGAGATAATCAAAATCTATCCAGTCGTTTTCACGTTTTGCGTTCCTAGACAACAGAACAAAAAACTACTTATCGAATCAGGCTCTGAATCTATAATAGGTAATGACTATAATATGAATAAGATTTTACAAAAAATATTTAATGTACAGATTCATTAAGTTAGACTTTTATTATCATGTATGTATATTTTATAGTTTGGATTTCCATTTGATATTTAAGTAACAGAATCGATGTGACGTCGGTCGATTCAAAAAGTCGATTGTTGATTCCGCCAGTTTCTCAGGTGTCAGGAAGGTCGACTCCATTATACAAAGACCTCGAGGTACCGTTATCACATTGTCCGTGTTCTCTTAGGTGGTCTCATTATATGCTTAATGCCGATAAACATATTATCTTATTGTAAAATCTGTATCACTTATACTTAATTACCATTGTAACAAGTACCTTTTTAATTATATATAGGTATATACTTTTATTGTTCTTGCTGCAACACAGCGTCAAAGAAAATTGGCATTGTCGTGTTAATGACCTGAGTATTTATTTTGGTTTTTTTTTGAACACTATTGCACAAAATATAAAAAAAATCAAAAGATTTAAGAATTACTTAAAAATATTTTTTTTATTTCTTTGTGATAAACTCGTTACAAAATAAATTATTATAAATGTATTCTTTTCTTCGGATACATAAGTTATTAGAAAGTATTTATATATTTTTTAAAAGCGGAAAGCCTAATAACGCGTAATGTCTATTATAAAATAAGTGGAAAGCAATTAGCATTCCTACTGCCATCTATATCTCTAATTGTATTTTTTTAATATACACCTCAATAGATGTCGCTATGTAATAATAGGACCATTGCCATCTAGTGTTGAATAGACGTACTTAACAGCGCCATCTACTAATGAATAGTTGTTACTTAATTTTGGCGGTAAATAACATTTTTTTATTCTAGCAACACTAGTAGTATATATATCGACGCCATGTCTAAAAACCCTCTATTTTGATTGGTCAGCTACCTCTTGGCGCTCTTCTAATCGTGAAACACACAATGCGTGCAGTTGCGTCGCAAGAATCGGCATCGGCCATTTTGCCTATCTATAGTGTTGAAACCGGTGATAAAATATTGTATCCAGCCGCATTGCGGCAATCGGTGACTTATTCCTTAAATGTAAGTAATTAATGCGTGTATTTTACGTCCCACATGGTTTTTAGACATTTATTTGCACTTCTAGGTATCTCCACGATAGATTTTTCATGTCCGTCGTGGTCGTTATTTGAGTGCAATATTAAAAAGCTCACCCATTTGGAAACACAAACTTATTCTGTTTTCATTAGTTACGAGCCTTACAATTGCTCACAATTTTATTAATCAATAAACATGTGTTACTTTTACACTATCTTCTAAATTATATGATATCGTTTCAGGGTGGATAAGACCGATTCAGAATGTATCTATACAACTTGACACTCCAAGGCTCTACAGCCATTACACATGCGGTACATGGAAACTTTTCGGGTACAAAACAGCAAGAAATAGTGATATCTCGGGGTAAAACGCTGGAACTACTAAGACCTGATCCCAATACCGGCAAAGTTCATACGTTGATGAAAGTGGAAATATTCGGAATTGTCCGATCGATGATGTCATTTCGCTTAACCGGCGGAACTAAAGGTAATTGACCCTAAATACCACGTGGTTAACCCCACGGTCGCTAATACACAATACTATTGGACTAACCTAACCACATGTCTTTGGGAAATGCTTTCTTATTCAACAATTTTATCAAGCCATCAGTCTACTAAAGTTCCATGTCAATAACATAGGTAATTCTTAAATTTGTATATTGCATTGTCTTGCTTCATGGCCTTTACTATAAAGGTACATGGTATAACTAGATGCATAGACTATATCCATCGCGTCGCTCTTGGGAGTTTGAATTATAACAACTGGGATGTTCGTTGTATGGTACACCCTATAAAAAGTATAAAAAATAGTATTTCAATTTGATGTATTTTGTCATTAAATTTTGCATTTATATTTTTAGATTACATTGTTGTTGGATCTGATTCTGGCCGCATAGTTATATTAGAATATATACCAGCCAAAAACATTCTTGATAAAGTTCACCAAGAAACTTTTGGTAAATCAGGATGTAGAAGAATTGTCCCAGGGCAGTACTTGGCCATTGATCCTAAGGGCAGAGCAGTTATGATAGGTAAGGTTCATCACTAAATACAACAATTGATAATGATGGTTCACATAGTTGTAATAATTAAAGTACACAATTCAACCCTTTTTAACATCCCACTGCTGGGCAGACTCCCTTCAATACAAGGGGGATCAAACCATTTATTTCAACTCACTGGCCTCAATCTCATGCAAGTTGGCAAACTTCACATGTCTTTTGAAAACTTGCTAGGTTCTCTCAGACATGCAGGTTTCACCACAATGTTTTCCTTTACCATAAACCATAATCATGATAGAAAAAATTCACACATGAAATATATATCAAAGGTATGGGGGCATGTATTTGAATCGGTCACTTGGTTATCCAAGCAAGTGCATTACCACTGGGCTACCTATATTTGTTGTAGTAGTTATATTGTTGATTCATATTTATTCATAATCTCATTTTTTTAGGTGCAATTGAAAAGCAAAAGTTAGTGTACATATTAAACAGAGATGCTGAAGCGAGACTGACCATTTCTTCACCTTTGGAAGCTCATAAATCTAACACATTAGTTTACCACATGGTGGGAGTTGATGTAGGCTTTGAAAATCCCATGTTTGCCTGTTTGGAAATTGACTATGAAGAAGCAGATGCAGACCCAACTGGTAAATATATACAATTAGTTCATTTCTATTAATAAAGTCATATTTCTAAATGATTATTATGAGGTCCGTGTTTCCGATTGATAGTGACGCCAAATCCTCTCTGTATGATATTGTATAATATTTAATCTACACAATAAAAAAAAATACAAAGTATTAACTAAACATTTTTTTGCAGGAAAAGCAGCTCAAAATACACAGCAAACCCTCACATTTTATGAATTAGATCTAGGTTTGAATCATGTTGTAAGAAAATATTCAGAACCCTTAGAAGAGCATGCAAACTTTCTGATAACTGTGCCTGGTGGAAATGACGGCCCGTCAGGAGTATTAATTTGTTCTGAAAATTATTTGACATACAAAAACTTGGGTGACCAACATGATATAAGATGCCCCATTCCTAGACGACGAAATGATTTAGACGACCCAGAAAGGGGAATGATCTTTGTATGCTCCGCAACACACAAAACTAAGTCAATGTTCTTTTTCTTAGCACAAACTGAGCAAGGTGATATATTTAAAATAACCATAGAGACTGATGAAGACATGGTGACTGAAATTAAGCTGAAATACTTTGATACTGTCCCTGTTGCTACTGCCATGTGTGTGTTGAAGACTGGCTTTCTGTTTGTAGCCTGTGAATTTGGCAACCAGTGAGTATAGTTTTTGTATCTCTTTTCTGAATATTTTTACATGTAATTTTGTGCATGTAAGCCTTGTGTATTTGAAACTTATTCATTTGCACTACTGTTTCACATGCTAAAGTGAACATCTCTGAACCAAGGTCCTCTCTTTAATATGGGGTGAGTGCACACTGATATGAGATGAACAAATTCATTATTAAAAATAAATACATACATTTAATAATGAATGCACATATTTGTATAGTTATACCTAAAGTATAAATACTATACAATGTTGACTACTATAGTCAGTTTTGTTATTGTTTTAAAATATACTTTTTATTTTAGTTACCTGTATCAAATTGCACACTTGGGTGATGAAGATGATGAACCGGAGTTCAGTTCTGCCATGCCATTAGAGGAAGGTGACACATTCTTCTTTGCTCCCCGTCCTCTTAGAAACTTGGTACTTGTGGATGAATTGGATTCACTTTCTCCTATTTTAGGTAACATTATAAAGATACTCTTAAATATTTTTACAACAGTAGAACCCCGATTATCCTGATCAATTAAAAGAAGGAGTATACCGTATAGTCGAAAATCCAGAAAATCGATTTCAAAATCAAATCAGGCTATATTAAAATTTCATTGGTTATAGATACATCGTTTAGATATAAAAATTATGGGCTAAAACGATTATAAAGACCAAATGAAACAATATCAAACACAATCACGCAAACAAATACGAGCAGGAGGCGAATAAACTCGTAACATGTCTCGTTGCTTAAATTATTTTTTTATCTGCAATTAGAACCGTGAATAATCAGAGTCCTGGTAATAGGATGTTCGGATAATTGGGGTTCTACTGGATTATAAAATATTTTCAATGATGTAAACAATTATCGCTCCGTGTTTCATCTGAAATACCATGACGATCCATTAACCAGATCTGAGATAAATTATAAACTATTACCTACATTTATGATAAAATTGAAACAATATTAATATGACTTATATATTTCAGCTTGCCATGTCGCAGACTTGACTGGAGAAGACACACCACAGGTTTATTTGGCTTGTGGTCGAGGGCCAAGGTCTTCTTTAAGAGCTCTAAGGCATGGTTTGGAAGTTGCTGAAATGGCAGTCTCTGAACTTCCTGGATCTCCTAACGCTGTATGGACCGTACGACGCCACAAAGATGGTGAGTACCTTTAATATTCTCATAATTTGTTTGATATTTAAGTTTTAAATAATTTGGATAATAGGTTCAGGATCATTTAATTACTTTCGCTTAATTTTTATAGTACAACATTCACTAAAGTCTAATGTAGCTCAAAATTTTAAAAGCATCAGATAAGTTAAATTGAAAGTGTGCACTTGTCTTTAGTAATAGAATGTCTATTATAAGGGCAAATAAGGAGCTTAATGATTATATTTTTGGTCCGTGTTACTGATATATTGTGACGCAACACTAATAACCACCTATGAAAAGCTCCTCTTTTATCAACAAGTTACTAATAAAACCCTGGTTGTTTGTTATACATAAACACCAGTGGTTTTTCTTTTCAGAATCTGCTATCGGGCGATGAACTGAGGCATCAATACACAGGTAGGCAACGACTTGATTCACTTCACTGGGGGCTGACATCATATGAAGACTGCTTTATTACAAAAACTTGACCCTATAACTGAGATTCTATTTCTGGTTTTTTCTTTGGTTGCAGATGAGTTTGATTCATACATCATAGTGTCATTCGTAAATGCTACACTTGTGCTGTCTATTGGTGAAACTGTAGAAGAGGTGACAGATTCAGGCTTTTTGGGGACAACTCCGACGTTAAGTTGTCACGCGCTCGGGAGCGATGCTCTAGTCCAAGTGTACCCGGATGGTATACGGCATATTCGCGCAGATAAAAGAGTTAATGAGTGGAAAGCTCCAGGCAAGAAGTCCATCGTAAAATGTGCTGTCAATCAAAGACAAGTTGTCATTGCTTTAACTGGAGGAGAATTAGTCTATTTTGAAATGGATCCAGTAAGTACTGAGCAATGTCCTACGTTTTGTGACTTTGATAAATGAAAAAAAAACATATTTTCTTTAAATTTGAGTTGATTACATTTTTCCCGACGTGTTAGTGAGACGCGACTTTCGGGTTGTATCTCACTAGAGTGGCGCGTAGCTGTTCTATACAGTGATGAGCCCACATCGTCGTAGAGTATACCTCACTCCCTTATGGTTGAGTGAGGACTCGGCATATTCCATAGCCAAACCGGAGTCATTCAGATTGTGAAGGTGGCAAAACCATGCTGTGGACAAACAAACCAATCTAATATATTGTTCAATTACAATATATAACTGAAAATAATTAATGTTTAAATGTTTTACGTTTATTTTGCTTATAAAAACATTTATTTTCAGACTGGTCAGCTGAATGAGTACACCGAAAGAAAAAAATTATCTTGTGAGGTATCATGCATGGCATTGGGATCAGTGGCTACTGGGGAACAACGAGCATGGTTCTTAGCGGTCGGCCTGGTTGACAACACAGTCAGAATTATTTCCTTAGATCCTGCTGTAAGTTGTACATAAAATTGAGTTATTTTTTAAAGTAATAAATCTTTATTATGATGATAAAAGGACACCACTGAATTTTTGTGATTACAACAACCCAAAAATGCGTTATTCTCAAACTATCTGACTTTGAATTAATTTACAATAGATAAAAAAATTCTTTATTACATTTACTTAGATCTACGTATTTTTCAGGACTGCTTAGCTCCTCGTTCTATGCAAGCATTGCCAGCTAGCCCCGAGTCACTGTGTATAGTAGATCAGCCCTTTGAATCGGGGGCAAAATCTGCCCTACATTTAAACATTGGACTAAGCAATGGAGTACTTTTAAGAACTACTTTAGATTCTGTGAGTGGAGATTTAGCGGATACACGAACTAGGTAAATATTGACACATCTAGATTTTTTTTTAACTTTCATCTATCTTTTCAATGATGTAAACAATTTCGCTCCGTGTTTCATCTGAAATACTTTGAAGATTCATTAACCAGATCTGAGATAATATTTTAAATTTAAAATTATTGTGACTCCCTATGTATAATATTTTAATTTAGTGTTACTTTTTAGGTATTTAGGCTCCCGACCAGTTAAGCTATTTAAGGTGAGAGTACAGTCGGCAGAAGCGGTATTAGCTGTATCTTCTAGAACCTGGTTAGGATATCAGTATCAAAATCGTTTCCATCTTACTCCACTTTCATATGAATGTTTGGAGTATGCTGCAGGCTTTAGCTCTGGTTAGTATATATTATTATCTTAATATTATTTGTCAATAACAATTATCCCGACGTATTGTTAAAGTGCAGCTTTCGGGTTGCGCTTTGATAATGGTGGTGCGTAGCTGTTCTATACAGTGATGAGCCCACAACGTCGCAGAGTAGACCTTACTCCCTTTTGGTTGAGTGAGGACTCGGCATATTCCATAGCCAAACTGGAGTCATTCAGACTGTGAAGGTGGCAAAACCATGCCGTGGACATACTTAAAATCTTTTGAGTTATAGTATAGTCTGTTGCTTACAAAGCTTATAAATTATAATTATAATGTGACAGATTATAATGTATCTCTACCATAATATTTATCTATTGTAATTGAGTAACAAACATCTAAGTTTTCATATTTCCAGTATATTCATGTAAGTATTTCTATTTCAGAACAATGTACTGAGGGTATTGTGGCCATCTCATCCAATACACTTAGAATTTTGGCACTAGAAAAATTAGGTGCAGTTTTCAACCAGACATTCCAACAATTGGATTATACTCCCAGAAAATTTGTGGTTAATTCTGATAACAATCAAATTATTATATTGGAAACTGATCATAATTCTTACACTGAAGAAATGAAAAAACAGAGAAGGTATATATTATGAAACTTTATTTACCTCCTGAATTGTAATGTTATTTGTATGTAGACAAATTTCTAATGATGACAAAAATACACACAACCTGAATTTGCTGTTGATACTCCTGCAGTACTGATTCTAAATGAATTATAATATTGTTTTTTGCATACTATGTAAAGGTATTTAATGAGTTAATGGTGTTCTTAGGGTTCAAATGGCACAAGAAATGAGAGAAGCAGCAGCCGGTGGTGGTCCAGAAGAACAACAGTTGGCAAATGAAATGGCAGACGCGTTCTTAACTGATGTACTGCCAGAAAATGTTTTTTCATCTCCTAAAGCTGGAGCTGGTTAGTAGTATCTTAAACAACTAAATATTAGTTTAGTTTTGGATATTAAAAATTCTATTTAAATTTGTAACCAATGGCCACATTCTCTGGGCAAGAGCAGAATATGTTATGAAGCAGTCTGACTCTAATCGGGTGTGGCCAGATCATATCCATGCATTAATCCCAGATGATTTTTAGTAAGTCATTTGATTCAAGCATTGGAAACATTTCTATAGTTATTTTATTATCTATCTTTTCCTTTAGAGAAAAACTTAATAAATCTATCTATCAAGTTGGAATAAAAATATTTTCAAACAAGAAATAGACCAACATCTTAGTAACACAAAAGTTTTATACATTAAAATATGTATGACATATCGATATCAACTATCTGGTATCCGTAACATAAGCCTCCACAGAATTTGATGGCGCTGTGTGCATTAATGTCTCAACAAACGATTATAATATGCAACAGGCATGTGGGCGTCTCAAATCCGCGTAGTGGACGTGAGCGCGACGGGCGCGCCGCCAGCCACGGTGTTAAAGCTGCCGCTGGAGCAGAACGAGGCGGCGGTCTCTCTGTGCGCGCTGCGCTGGGCCGCGCACGCCGAGCACGCCGCGCTCCACCTGGTGGTGGGCGTGGCGAAGGACGCGGTGCTGTCACCGCGCGCTTGCGTGGAGGGCAGCTTGCATGTGTATAAGGTTTGTTTTGTGTTGATTTGTTTGTAATTTATTTATTTATTACATAGGTTGCTAACAGAGCCTACATTCATACAAAAGTAGGTGATATACAACAAAAAAGATAAAAAATACTAGACTAAATGATGCCTTAACCCATCGTATACCATACCCCGTCTATAGACGTGGGCCGAGGTGCAAATCAGGTAGGTGGTGGTACATGAATAGTTAATTAAAAGCAACACTGCATTCTTATGACATGACAACATAAATAAAAAAATATTATTTAATTGAATTTTGTGATGCTTATATCGAGTTTGTGTTTAGGTTTTTGTACTTTATGTATTACAAGTATTTTAGTACTTGAAATATTGAAATTTGAACATCATCATCATTAACATCATTATTAACGTCGCACTGCTGGGCACAGGCCTCCCTCAGTATGAGGGGATCACACGCCATAGTCCACCGCGTTGGCCTAGTGCGAGTTGGCGAACATCACATGTCTTTCGAAAACTTGTTAGGTTTTCTCAGACATGCAGGTTTCCTCACAATGTTTTCCTTCACTGTAAGACAATTGGTAATCATGATATAAATGATTCGCACATTTACGCAATTTGAACATAATATTTAAATGTAATTCCTTTATAAATTATGTTATTTTCCTGAATTTGATAGAACATTGACTAGTTTTATAGTTTGTCCTGGTTTTCAGGTTTATAACACGGGTAAATTAGAATTAGTACACAAAACACCAGTAGATGAGTACCCAGGTGCCTTAGCCGCGTTCAACGGAAAGCTACTGGCTGGAGTCGGCCGCATGTTAAGACTGTACGATATTGGTCGAAGAAAACTACTACGTAAATGCGAGAACAGACACATTCCGAACCTCATTGCAGACATTAAAACTGTCAGACAAAGAATTTTCGTGTCCGACGTACAAGAGTCCATATTCTGCGTAAAATATAAGAAGAGGGAAAATCAGCTGATCATATTTGCAGACGATACAAATCCCAGGTGGATAACAAATACCTGTGTATTAGATTACGACACGGTTGCAATGGCTGATAAATTCGGGAATATAGCAATTATGAGGTTGCCACAGTCTGTAACAGATGATGTTGATGAAGATCCAACAGGGAATAAAGCACTTTGGGATAGAGGTAAATATTATTTATACTATTACCTCCAAAAGTATTTTAAATTAATATAGTACAAATGTATGATGAAATGAATAAAAATCACACATGCTAGACTAATGAGAACCAATGATTAATTTATTCCTACTCTGAATTAAACACTTAAAATATTAATATAGAATTAATAGCTAAATACTGGTTGCTAACATGATTGTACTTTTAGGTTTATTAAATGGAGCATCACAAAAAGGGGACATTGTAGTGAATTTCCATGTAGGTGAAACAATCACGTCACTACAAAGAGCTACTCTAATACCTGGTGGGTCAGAAGCTTTGCTGTATGCTACCGTTAGTGGTTCCCTTGGAGTCCTGCTACCATTCACTTCGAGAGAAGATCATGACTTCTTCCAACATTTGGAAATGCACATGAGAAGCGAAAACCCGCCGCTTTGTGGACGGGATCACCTGTCCTTTAGAAGTTATTATTATCCTGTGAAGGTGAGTTGATTCTATTAAAACAATATAAATATTCCACGAGTGTGGGACTAATGTTGTTAACAAAGCTTATCCTCTTCTGTTACCGACTTCGACGATCTTCGCTCGATTATGTGCGCCCCCTACATTCTTAATAGAGCCTATGTTACTCTTTAAGTCATACATATACATATCTATAAACCAAATTTCATTCAAATCCAACCAGCAGTTTCTGCTAGGAGTTGCACAGTAGTCTGATATTTATTTATATGATCTAAACAAAAAAAGTCGCTACATCACAGCCATGAGAAGGCTACTCCAAAGGGTAGTCAACAGCTGCTCGACACAAAGCACTTGTGTTACACCTTTGGTAGATCAGGCGGGCGGGTGCCGAGCGCGCGCGCTCCGTACTGGCAGCGCGCGCGTGAGGTACCGCCCGCCGTCCCTGAGAGTCGGCGCGCTGTCTGTACGGCGACGTCGTAGTATTTGGGGCGCACACGTAAACTGTATATCGACTGCGAACTGGCAACCGGTCCTATCTCAATTTTTTGTTCCTAGTTGGTTTATATTGTCCTATCTCAATTTTATATTAAAAGGAAGCATATAATGCTACTTTTCTTTTGTAACATGTGCAATAAAAATATTTAAAAACCACGTACAGTTCGCGTCACGTAAAAAGAACGCTGGAGGAAAGTGGTGGTGTTTGCGCATGGGTACATTCGCACACAAAATTACTAAGCCTATTCTTTTATTTTTGAACTAGCCTTTCGCTTGCGACGTATATTGGTCATTGTTAGGTACATTGAAAAATATATTAGATAGAACGTTATTAAATAGAATTCTATTAATTCATAAAATATGTTAGATTCAATGTAGAATGTTTAATCTAATAAAAAAAAATTAAATTAATTCGGTTAATATATATTTTAACTGCATTATTAACAGACTCTCTCTTCATAAAACAATATACGTAAAAAATATTTTTTCTATATTTTTTATATAAAACCATTTCGTAATAACTTTTATGTGCACGATGGTATTTTGAACTGACAAACCAATAAGCGAGCCGGAAAGCATGCGGCGCGTGCCTTGACGTCCCGCGCCCCGCGTCTTACCACCAAATTGGCCGATAAATCGCTTCTGCGCAACTTGACAGCCAGCGTTCTTTTTACATGACGCGAATTATATTTTTATTTAATTTACCAGATGCTATATTAATGACTCAAAAAAGTTTTTTCTTCATCCTGTAATGTTGTCAGAATTGAGATAGTGCCGGTTGCCAGTTCGCAGTCGATATGTGTTCCCAATGCATAATGTACTATGTAACGAAATTTAGTGCAGACTGCATAGGTACGACGCAATCGTAGCAAACTTCGAACAACTCTGATTGAACTGTAGCATGTTGTGTAATACAGATAATTCTAAGTATGTAGATTACATTTTTCTTAAAATACTAGTTTTTTGTATGTAACATAGATTGGTTCTTTTGACTTTATTGTACTTTCAAAAAATAACTAATTTTAATTTAAATCTTTTATTGTTCTAGAATGTGATCGATGGAGATCTGTGTGAACAATTTAACTCATTAGATACCGCCAAACAGAAGTCCATAGCGGGAGATCTGGAGAGATTACCCGCGGAAGTGTCGAAAAAACTGGAAGATATAAGAACAAGATATGCGTTTTAAATTGCCCCATCCATAATAAATATAAGTGAATTACCATCAAAATATTTGTTTTATTCCTCAAACACCTTACTACATGACTAGAATAATCTAATATTATCTTTACAGTTATAAATTCAATACAGCAAAAAAAATTATTATCGCAAGTATAATGTCCATAGAGAAAAGTAATATTATACTTCTAACATCGTTACAGACCATTGATATACCTACAGTTCGCGTCACGTAAAAAGAACGCTGGAGGAAAGTGGTGGGGGGTGTGTTTGCGCATGGGTATATTCGCACACGAAATTAATAAGTCTATTCTTTTATTTTTGAACTAGCCTTTCGCTCGCGACGTATATTGGTCATTGTTAGGTACATTGAAAAATATATTAGATAGAACGTTGTTAAATAGAATTCTATTAATTCATAAAATATGTTAGATTCAATGAAGAATGTTTAATCTAATTACAAAAAAATAAATTGATTCGGTTAATATATATTTTAACTGCATTATAATCAGACTCTTTCTTTATAAAACAATATACGCCATAAATATATTTTCTCAATTTTTTTATATAAAACCATTTCGTAATTAATAACTTTTGTGTGCGCGATAGTATTTTGAACTGACAAACCAATAGCGAGTCAGAAAGCATGTGGCGCGTGCCCCGCCGCCCCACGCCCCGCGTCTTACCACCGAATTGGCCGATAAATCGCCTCTGCGCAACTTGACAGCCAGCGTTCTTTTTACATGACGCGAATTATACATGATCAGCGTTATCAACTTGAAGTGGACTAACTATCGTACCAGTGGCGTAAAATTATTGTACATGGATCGAAATTATCGTATTTTTTAGGATAATGTCTATTATAGATAAATAAATCATATAAATTGTAATATTGATATGCATGCAAGTACTCTATAGTTTATCTTTTTTAAACCACCGCTGTCAATACAGACATATAATCATAATAATATAACGAAATAACTGCCAACTTTTCTACACAAAATATACGATACATATGAAGTGTGAACATAATCGAAATATCGAACTTATATTATCTTGTTCGCATTGGTAGATGCTATACTAACCAATAAGAAAGCGTGTACAGCAGGCGCTGGATAAAGTTACAGTATCGGCAGTGGTGAAACTTAGTAGAGCGGATCGTAAGGACCAATAGGAATAGAGAACTTGTATTTCCCGGTATTTTCCCAAGATTTTATTGGACAAAATAAAATCATGCTACTGCGATTTAGACTATCAACGCATGAGTGAAATAATATAAATTCTCAAATTTTGCATCATGATAGAAATTATCGTACAATCTGCGTACGATAATAATATGCTATCGTACATCGTATGTAGGCACAAAATTATTTAAAATTTTGTGCCTACGTACGATGTCGTAGTATTTATCGTACGGTTCCGAACGCTGTACATGATTTGATTAATGTATAGGTAAAAATAAAAACCTAGTTTGTGTGTTTCCGTACCAAAATGCGGCAATTAAAACCCGCAAGAGGTATAATATGTGTTTGACATGACTCCGATTCCATGTTTCCTTGTATATAGTTCCTAAACTGCTTAACCTATTTCAATGATAGTTACGTCATTTGATTTCAGTACTTTGTCAACTTGTCATTTTTTGAGTTCGCTTTTACGTAGTAGGGTATTTTCAATTGGTATAAAAATTATTACGAAATCTTTTAATCCCATATCTCAAAGAAAAGCTAATAATTTATTTTTACTATTTTAGAAGGTAGTGCAACCGAAACATAATATTCTAAATATTTTTTTGTGCATTTGAGCTACTACAATTTCCAATGACCTCTTCACTCTGATTGAGTTACACTGAATCTATCCATATAATAAAATTCTGAGTCTAATTTGTACATTAAATATTTTTAGGAAAGTCTTTTTAAAATTGTTTATTTAAATAAAATTGTATAGTATATAGTTCACAGAATTTTTTGTCTGTTTATGACCGCATCACGCGAAATCTCACAGAGCAGATGAATATAGATAATTCCGTGCGAAATCTACTGAACATATTTGATCGGTAGGATAGCTAGTTATCCATCAACAATGAAAATAATACAGGATTCTTTTTACTGCGGGAAAATTCTATCTAATAATAATAATTATTAAAAATATTAATAACTTAATATTTTTGTCACCCTATACGGACAAAAGGCGGGAAAAGCGTTTTAATTTAAATGAAATACTTCATTCATTACAGTCGTTTGAAAGTTAACTCTGTTGTACAAAATAATATAAATCACGACTTATATTTGGTGTACTTTCTACTTTTGAAATAAGAGTACTAATCTATATACTAATATTATAAAGCTGAAGAGTTTGTTTGTTTGGCTGAACGCGCTAATCTTAGGAATGACCGGTCCGAATTTAAAAAAAATATTTTTGTGTTGGATAGTCTGTTTATTGAGGAAGGCTATAATAGGCTATACCTATTACATCACGCTACGACCAATACGAGCGGAGCATCAATGAAAATGTTGCAATAACGGGAGGTAGGTATGTATTTGGTTTCCTGCCTTTAGAACGCGCGCGAAGCCGCGGGAAAGGCTAGTGTATTATGAACGCTGTTTCTTTTTTTGTACAATAATAATATTCTTTCTAAAAATATTTATATTTTTTATTAAATGAAATAAAAGCTAAAGTAAATCTTAGCTATCGTACTATCTATGTATGTATTTTATAATTAGGTAATATATCTACATATTAATAGCATTAATTTACAAAATTATACAATATAAGCAAAGGTGAAATTAATTCTAACATAATATCTGCGTCTGGCCGTGACGAGCGACGTCGTGGCCTAAATGCAAATAAGAAAAAGCTACATTTCCTCGCTAACATGTAAAACAAACGTTACTATGACAATCATATCGACCGAGGGCTTTTCCGAGGCTTTCGTCTGAACTATTCGATTGCGTGTTTAACCGCTGAAACAATAAGGGCTGAAAATGTCTAGACATCGTGACTGTGGGTAGGGGAGGGCGGCGCAGTGTTACAGCGGCCTACGCAACAGAGTAGCGTCCATAGAAAATATCGCGGTTCGTGGCTCGTATGGGCATAGACTGGTACGCGCGAACAATGAATGCACGAGTGAATCGAACCACAACGCGCAGCCACCTATGCGCGCGCGTCTGCTTTTGAAAAACACTCCGGAGCACTCATTAGCCGGTGCACCGTAACCGCGGTTGGGAGGAACGCAACGTGCAATACGGGCTGTTAGAAAGTGTAATGTATATTGCGGTGCGATGCTGTCAGTGGGCAAGCCGGTGTCATTAGTCCAGCAGAAGAGGCAGCAGTGGGCACAGGAGAGAGGTTCGTAGTTCGTACCGCCTTACCTTACGTTCACCGCTCCCGCCATACTCGCCCACTGCAGCCGCGTGCAACAGCTTTGCAGTTTTGCAACTATTCACGGTCGCGATTTAGACAAAATCGTAGTCATTAGTTTACCGCAGGCCACTGTCAAAATAATAACCGAGTTGCTTACACGAAACGCGTGTTGAAGAAAGCTCGATTAGAATCGGTTTCGTTTTTGGAACGGTATGTATTTTGTTTTTAATTCATTGAGGTCATTGCGATCTAATATAAGCAATATGAATTTAATATATTCTACAATTAGGCGGATATAATTAAGAGCTATAATATATCATCCGTTTTTTCATTTAAAATTACTAACTTATATTCTATCGGTCAATAATTATGCGATTAGCCATACTAATACCTACTATGTAAAACCGAAACTTGCTAAACTATCTAAGTAATAAAAAAATTTTTAACTGGATTACGAATTGACTGGTACGTTTTTTCATTTTTAAACGACTTCCAAAAAGAAGGAGGTTATATGTTCCATTGTATATATATATTTTTTTATGTATGTTCACCGATTTCTCCGCCGTCTGTAGGCCGATTTTGAAAATTTTTCTTTTGGGTTTAATTTTTCAGGGAAATCGAGGGCAACTCTCAAATATAGGCATTTATTACGTTTTTCATATATTTTCTAAAGCTGTTCAAGAATTTGTGATGATGTAAGGTATATCTCCTCAACGGTTAGGAGTTGAAAGAAAATTCTTTTAACATTATACGTACTTAAGAACCGATAGTTGTATTCCTTCAGGATATTAGGTTGATCTGATATAGAAGGTAAATCTTATTAACGTCTAGGAGTTGCGTGGAAAAATAGACGTGGACAAATCTCGATTGACTATTGTCGTTCTCTCCAAAACTTCTCTAACTTATTAGAGCAGTAACTAGTAACTACTGCTCCAAACTAAACTTAGTTAGCCTACCCATATTATATTTATACAAAATATCTAATTTCCACTAAAAAATTGAAAATAAATTGTTTTAACAAAAATGAAAACCGACTTCAAAACGTTATACAAATCGAAACTAAAAAGAATACAATAATTTTAATTACTTAGTTATTGTTGGAGTCGGTGCCAGCCAAGAAGGACAATTTTCAACTTTCGAACAGATATTTTGATTATATCTTACAAATTGATACATTAATTAAATTGGCACTGGCTACGATTACGATTTTTTTATAAAACGCTTTGTAATAGAAAGCTTTTTGTCACTGTCTCTTAAAATTTTCTAGTTCCTATTTTGCAAGGAATTGTTTTAAATAATGATTGGCACTTAAATATTATTTAGAGATATATTTTTTTTAGATTTTCATTATATGTGGTGGATACTAATAATGAAAGCGTTGACCCGCTTTTTTTTTTAAATAAGTAAAACGAACGATTTGTTGAAACCCCCGAGTGCCGATTGTGTCACTTCCTCTTGTTATTTAAATGACAATCGTTAACTTCCGGGATACACTTTGCGGGCCTAGAATAAAAACCAATGGTATTTAAATGACTTTAATTATATAAAACCTTTTTTGTCATAATATTGCATCTCTGTCCATGCATACTCTTGTATAAGTAGTAAGTACCTAGTGGACCATACTAACTTCCGAGTTCCGTCTAATATATTTATTTTCAATTTAAAATAACTTAATTCACCCAATTATTCAAAATATAATTATCTACACAGGCAAATAAAAAATCCAAGTTATAGGTATTTTATCTTACAAATAAATGAAAAAATCTGATTATAGGTACCTATGTACTGTTTACAGTTCAGCTGAAGTCAAGCCTCACTTATAAATTAGGTATAATTTAAAATAATGAACACATAATTTCACAGTAACGGAACTAAAATTCTAATATTTAAAATATTAGTAGGTAGTTAAATCGACCTGTATGAACACTAGCATCACAGTCGCTGTCTCTAACATAACGGATAGCCCCAATCAATAAAATAAAACAGTCAAGTATTTTCAAGGTTAAAGATAAAAACATTGACCTCTGTCCTTCGTTAACTACTATCGTTGTGTGCTTATTAGTTATTAAAAAACTTTGTCTATCAATATTCTTTTAAAAAGGCGAAAGAATTAATGCGTTTTGAAGATAAACAGAGGCATTGGTACCCCAGAGGTAACGCGTTCGCTTTGCTAACCGCGTGAAGCGGGTTCAAATCCGCTCACACCTCTTATAATATATTCAATATTCATGTGCGAATCATTTCTAACATAATTACCACAGGTGTTAAGGTAAAGGAAAACATCGTGAGGAAACCAGCATGTCTGAGAGAAGTTAGTACAAGTTTTCGAAAGACATGTGAAGTTCGCTAACCTGCACTTGGTCAGTGGACTATGGCCATGCGGCATACTCGTGTTGAAGGGAGGCCCGTGCCCAGCAGTGTGACGTTAAAACGAGCTGAGTACATACTTTAAAAAATGTTAAAGCTGTTTATGCCTTTATTGGAGATCAAAACAAAAACACTTACGTTTTTATGCAATCTATCCTCTATATCAAATACCTATACCTACTCAATTTCATTATGATTATATATAAAGCTCAAACTAATTATTAAATTAATTATCTATTTTATATTTTGATTATCTTTTTAATATTTTGTTTAACAAAAGAAAAATATTCTTTTCATCTATTGCATTAAGTTTACTTTTCATAAATTTAATTAAGACTTAAATAATATTTATGTTTATTTATTATTATAATCAATATTAAAAATATATTACTTATTACTAGTATTAAATTTATAGGTATTCACAAACAAAAATCGTAGTACCGATTATGTTCATCGAAAGTCGCCAGCAGACTTCAAACTGTCTGATTTGTAATAAGTAGTATAATTATAAACATTAGATAAAATCGTACTACGTATGTATTATGTACAATGTGCAATGTACTATGTACAATGTACCATTGTACAATGTTTATAATTTTAATAGATACCACTAATTAAAGTAAAACTTTGTAAATTGTAATGATTCTAAAATTATGCAAGTTTCTTTGCACAATATAATATATTTATTATTTGTTTAACAAAAACAATACCTACTACTTATAATATAAAAATTACTAAATAAAAAATTGGTACCTAATATATTTATAAAAGTCTAGAAAATTACCTACATATTTATATTTGTTATATACTTTGCGTTGTAGTTATAGGTAGGCTTAATATACGTAAGTATCATTTACCGTCACGGAAGTTATATGTTAATTGTTAACTGCACTATTATCTTAATAACGAATCCACTATTGGTACCTACCTACTATGTAACCTAATTTTCATATTTAGTGCTACATAAATATTAAAGAAATGCTTATATTTATAAGTACCTATAGATCTACTTATTTAATTTATTTGGTCTTAACAATACTAACCACTACAAACCTTGGCTAAATTTCATAATTTCCGCTAATAGTGGCCTCTAAACTCTTCGAAATATATTCGTATTCGACATTTTACTTTACGGGTGAGACATAACTAAGAAATTTCTCATTATATTCCTATTATTCAGTTTTGAAACATTATGTTAACAATCGATGCATAGGTATGCAAACTATGTGCGAGTGGGGACAGCTGCCCTCATAATTTATGAAGTGCAATACGTCATTGATGAAGTGATTATATTATAAAAGTAACCTGCATCATTAATAATTAATACTTATTATACCTATATATTTATGTTAACGTATTTACTAGTATTCTAAGATCTAAATCGAGTGCAGTGTGATCTAAGAGAGATAAGCATCGTGAAGAATCTGTATCCATTACATAAAGCTTGACGTATCACGTAGGTAGCGTAAAAATAATATAACAAAAACACTTTGCTCCGTGAATTTATTGCGCATGAAAGCGTAGCGAACAGCTAACAAAATATACCACAATCTAGTTGATCTTAAATTTTCTGTTAATTAGACGAGATGAAATAAATTAATTTAATGATTTCACTTTTGTTTGTGATTTCTATCCTAACTAAAAAAACTAGCAGTGATTAATGTTTTAATTAAATATTGAATCGATTTAAAATTCTCAATATCTGTATATGTACTAAATATAAAAACAATAAGAAAATATAACTGCGTTAAATCTGAATACCTATTATGTACTTACCTATTTTACCCCATTGGCTATGTTATTTCAAAAACGTCAACGCGAAAGTGTGTTAATTGCTAAGCGGTAAATGTAGGTCATGAAAGTAGAATATTGAATAAAAACAAACTACTATTATTTACATGTCACACAAATATGTAATTTTATGAAATACGAATAAAAGTTCTATTCCTCGATATAAAATATCCAGCACTGGCAAGTGGCAGGCCATATACAAAGGCTTATAATCTCTTCTTAGTACATATTATATGAAACATGGACTACAACATAAGTAGGTAATTTGTTGGCATGCATAGTTTCCGTTGTTCCACTTACATACTTTATCGACAAAACTTAGACCCTTTAAGTTACCACGAAAAGGGGAAATCTTGAATACTTTTCTTGGACGAATAAAAAATTAACTCATTCAGAAACTACTTTCGACATGAAAGGTGGTTTGTAAGTGACGTTTTTCTTTTGAATAGGACTTTACTTTTTGATATCAACTTTGCAGAAGAAATGTCACATCTCTACCTTCCCTGGGGTTCCGGTGAGCGTTACACGAATAGATTACAAGTTCGAAATCAATTTGCGAGCTCTCTGGAACTACACAAGCAATCTTCTTATGAGTATCAAGAACCCATACAACGACAAAGGAGTCCAAGTCTACCTCCCATTCATAATATTGAGAACAACAAGTCGTTCGAGGACAAACGTCACAAAGAGATATTAAACAGAAACGTTTCAAGTGCAAAAAGATTTGCGTTCTACGACGAAGATGCAGAAGGTGATACTTCAGGCTACGGCAGTGAAACTATTAACCATATGAATATAAGAAATCAGTGCACTAAGTTTCACGACACGATGAACAATCACAACATTAATCCAGTCGTAGCATGGCATCAAGAGGGAAAGGAGGACAGGTAAATATAAAATATTCATTTCAACTTAAACACTTATTTTTATTCAATTGTTTTATACATTTTTCTTTGAGTCTTTAGGATAGATTGAAGAATCTAATATTCAAAATTGGGATGTTTAATTGTAATGTCAATCAACATAACATACAAGAGAAACACATTTTTTTACATTTTTGTTTGCCTGTCTGTTTATTCCGACTAATCTCCGACTTTAAGCGATCCTTTACTGAAAGATACCTGATGACTACAACTTTATTTTAAAAAAGACTTAGGTTTTCGCTCAAAAATAATATAACGCGTATAATATACGGTAGTATACTATGCATAATAAATAATTGACCTAAATCACTGCTTTGATTAATTTTACCATATAAGTAGTCATTGTGAACCCTCAATATAGTAATTTGGAGCCATTGAATAGAAATACACAATACGATGAATTTGATTACACCTTAATGCCGGTCGTTGTGCTGTCACAAATACTAACACTGACCTTTAATTTGGACTATTTAGGTACTTTTTATGTGTTGGAGTCGAAATAAAAGATTATTTGAAGCATTCAAGACTAAAATATATTTAGTTAGAATAAAAAAATGTAATAGGTATTCAATTTAATTACCTATTATTAAAATTATCGAGAAATTATCTTGAAGCTATCTGTGAAATATAGTGTTGCTATCATACTTAGTGAGCATAATGCGTATCGAGTTACAAATTACAGCGCAAGCTGTTGGCCACGACTTCATGACGTGCATGATCTTCGAGTTGTTACTATTTAAGACGCTATTTTTTAAATATAAAGTCATTCTTATTTTACATGAATATTTCATGAAAGTTAATATTTAAAGAAGATACATAAACAAACTATATTTCCTGTTTCTCTTCATTGACCTAGTAAAGACGTTTAAGTCTTGTCTTAGAAAGCAGCCTTCAAGCGGGCGGTCAGGTATGACGGGAGGTGCGCTCTCTGCACGGAGCACATCCGGACAAGACGAGGGTCGTCCGCGATGGGGAGACAGGGGCGTCGCCACCGGGCGGCTGTGGGAGCCTACCGCCCCCAATGCTCGACTGCCTCAGGTAATTGTTAGTATTTGATATGTTGGGACATTATTACACACAGCGCCATCTAGTTCCGTGGTAAGCTACGAAAGAAGCTTGTGCTACGGATACCAGATAGTTGATATATTACATAATATATAAGTTTAAATACATACATCTTATAAATATAAACACCCATGACTGGAGTCGAACATCCGAGTTTTAACAAATGAATGCCCCCAGCGGGACTCGAACCCGCAATCGCCGGCGCAAGAAAATAGGGTCACTACAAACTGCGCCAAACGTGTCGTCAATTTGATACGTCGCTGAATTAAATTAAAATTTATCCTATCGGTGGTCGGCTGGCAGGTACGGCTGTTGATCCGGAGGTCAAAGCTTGAGTCCAAGTGTAGTTAGCATGCCTTTTTTTCTGTTCAAAAAACACTCACGTATGACCCGAAGTTGGGAAGTTTGTTGTATTTTAACTTTCAACCCCGTTCCTTGAGCACGTACGTTGGAAAATGTCAATGACATATTTTATAATACATATACATAGATATATCTGCTGTTGTATAAATTAACATACAACAGCAGAGCACACACAAAACTGAACGTATTTAATTTCCTATAATTTTCTATCTTTTTTAAAACTTAATATAAGATATAGGTACATAATTACTATATAATGTTCCTAAATCCTAATACCTAGGTACTTATTTTAAATTTTTGTGAAATAATTGTTAATTAATATTCTCAGATTAATACCATTTGAACACAACCAATGTCAATACTAATTCAAAGCAATGAATAATTAATTGTATTTATAAGGTTGCACCGATTATTCATTAATTGATAATCGAATAGTTTTTTATTCTACGTACCTACATAATAAACATGATAACAAAGTTTATTAGGTAAATTTGATAAAAGTAGTTACTTGTTCCGTAGATTAATTAATAAATTAAATATGTAACCGTGTATTCCTTTTTTAAAATAAGGTTTAGTAATTAGTAGGTAGTAATTTTAGTTAGATATTTGACTAGAACAATCAGGTTTTACAAGTCATTATGAGTTCTAAGTTAATTATCTTTGAATTCTTTTCTAGATGCCAAATCAGAAAAAGGGTACTCCGTCTTGGGTGGAACGTGGACTTAATATGATAGACAGTTCATCTGATATCTTAGTCATAGATCAAAGGAGCAATAACTCTGGGTTAGATTGTGACCGATTCTCTAACAATGGAAGTGATGAAGGAAGGTAAAAATTTAGTTCTATAAGATCTCTATTCTGATAAATTATAACCGCTTCATATATATTTTGATATATTTGCTTTTATTTATAGGACTTTTCTTAGAGGCCAAAATGTACCAATAGAGCCTGAAGTAAAAGCCCAAAGAGAAACTAAACGTATAAAGGCTTTAGAATTACAATCTGCAATACTAAGTCAAGTAGAAGAGCGTGAAAAACAACGTCAAGAGGATAGAGAAAGAAAATTAAGAGAAGAACGAATTGAAGAATTAAGAATACAGAGGCAACAAGAAGAGGATAGATTTAGATTAGAAGAAGAAAAAAGAAAAACGAAAGAAAAAAATATCCTTGAACAACGGAAATTAGATGCTTTAAAAAAAGCTCTTGAAGATGCTGAAAAAAAAGCAAGACAAGAAAAAGAGAAAAAGTTCAGTTGTCATAGGCAGGCAAACTTGATTTCTGAAACCCATGATTATAATGAAAAGGCAAAAGAAGTCACAACATGCGAAAATGAAGCCCTTAGCCCCACTAAAACATGTAGCCCTACTAAAACTCATAGAACCTATAATGTACAATCGTCGACGAGCCTAAATAAAGAAAATAACTCGCAACAAACCACAGCATTTAATTCACCACGCTCTATAACTACAAGTAACTTAAATTTATTTATCCATAACGTGCCACCTCTTGCTTTAACAGATAATCAATTTAATATTGTGCCAATTGGTATAAGTAATAATGCCGAAATAGTGAATAACCATTCAAATAATATACAACTAGCAGTGCTAGTTCCGCAAAATAAAAATGTGTATAGCTTGTCATTAAATTCTATTAACAATTTACATGACTTAGGAGAAATGGAAAAAATACTAACACCTAGTAAATATCGTTCCATTAAGACTAAGGATGCTTATACACAAACTGACGTGGATATTCCGTCTACATCGCCGGAAAGATTAGAAAAAGATGTTAGGTGCATCGATAAGAACTACTCTAATATAGATGAGAATGCACCAAATGACGACCACCGTAATACAACAAAAAAGGACCGTCGCTTAAGGTCAGAGGAGAGGTACAAAAAGGATATTGAGAGTCGGCCAAAATGGGGTGCTAATAAACCCGTTGCTCAGTACAAAAAACAAAGTGAAAAAGATCCATTTTATACTCAGAAACGGAAAGTGCGCCAAAAATATCGGCCACAAGCTAGGCAATACATGTCCCAGTCTAGTGAAGATAGCAGATCTCCGAGTCCTCCAACGAGAAGTGATAAAACCCTTGACAGTACTATAAAACAACGTAATTCTCTCAGCCAGTCATATTGGAGAAATAAAAGATCTAGTCAAGATTTTACTACAAATCAAATTGAGACAAATAACGTTCCAGAATTTATATCTCTAGCTCTAATATCCGAAGATGGTAAATCAGATCACAAAAAGTCACCAAAATTATCTCCCACAAAAAGAGTAACTTTGTCTCAGAAATTCATAAATGATAAATACGGCAGCAGAAAACTATGGATAGATGACATAAATGATCGAGCGACTAGATATAATTTAAGCGATTTAGATAATAATTCTAAAAGAACTAATGATAAAATAAATATAATCAAGCGAGATATTAATGATATTCATCAAAGTCAAGAAAATATATTGTCTAACATAAAACTTTAATACAAATTAAATTACATTTTTATAAGTTAAAAAAATGAGTTTCGTATACCGTGTAATATTTATTTTTATGTAAATTAGGTTACGCTACTTGTTCTTATTGATCCAACAGTTTCTAAGAAACAGAATGGAGTTAAATTGTTAAATCGATATCATTGCCTCACAATACTTTGGAATTGACCACCAAAGTACGTTAGATACGTACTTTCGAAAGAAATATCGAAATAATAAAGCTACTTCTTATAAATGGCCAAACTAGATGATTTGTTTGACAAAAAGAAAGATGAAGCTCCTATGTTAGACTTATCTAAAACTGTTATCAATACTGCTGAAGACTATCGTGCCGTTTTGGATAAAGTGCCCGATTTTAAGACTAGACCAGAAAAGGTTGGTCGACATATTAACATTTTTTTTAATAGTGTACGTCTTACTTAGAAATAATCATTATTTCGTATTGTTAAATTATTAAAAAGGTTCGACCAGAAGATGTCAAAATAAAAGATAAGCCAGAAGATATGAAAACTAAAACACCGAAGAAAGAAGTGCGGGCTTACGAAAAATTAGGTACTCGTGGTTATGAAGAGAAGCATTTCACGTTTATGGATCCCATACCAGTTGAAATGCGAGGGTTGAAATTTGATGAGCTTTGTGCAGTCCCAATCGAGTGGCGAATGCTCACATCTATTAGACCAAAGGCAAAGCTGGATGAAGAATACTTTAACAGGTATTTAAGTAAGTTACACTTGCTTTACAAAATTTCACTTTCTTCATAGTGTTAATCATAAAATATTTCAATATTTTGGTCTTTTACATTATAATTTTCTTAACCGTTACTGATTCGAGACTAATCGTCTTACAACATATTATTTGTAAAGTGTTTTATCGTCATCATTTAGAATAAGATCATTGTTATTAAATGGACTTACTTCTTGTTAAAGACTGATAGAACTTGGAAAATCTGAATTAAAGACCAAAGCGAAGGATAAAAGAGAATATGCGAAAAATAACATGATCAGAAAAACTAAAACTCGCTCTGGCGTGACGGAGACGCGCATCGTGTCGTGCTCGGAGTGCGGGGAAGAGTACTGCAATGGTGCGTAATGCGTTCCGTTATCATATTTTCAGTTATAATTTACGATTGAATAACTTTATACTGGAATTATGATTCTAATTTATTAAATCCGACCTAGGTAATATTAGCTGTAATTGAAGTTAAATGCCGCTAAAAATAGGAAATGCGTTAATATCAGACTAAGTTAATCTCCTCGCCTCATCTTACATACATACAGAAATTTCTTAAAATACCCCTATAGATTGCTATGATTTTTTTTTTGCTATAGGTAAAATGTGCAACATAACAAACTATGATATGTTCGCAAGATTAAAGCTGGAAGTGGAAACTAAAAGTACGCGCGCGCAAGCACCCCCCGCGCCGACGGGCAAGCTGCGCCGCGTGCGCCGTCGTATCAAGCGCAAGCCGCGCAGCAAGAGCGCCGCGCCGGCCTACCATAAACCTACTGCCAAGAAATCTGGAGCTCGGAGTGATACTGAAATATAAGCCACTAACGTTTTCCCGCAACTTCGAACACGTAGTTCAGCTATATATCACTATAACTTTTTAAATTACTACCTATGTATTACTCGAATGTGTAGGAAAGTGTTGTACCTGTTACCCTACCTATATAAAAATTTCAACAAAATTCGTTCTGAAGCTTTTGCGTGAGAGTAACAAACACACATCCATACATTGTCAAAAATTTTGGCGTTGATAATATTAGCAAGTTTTAAAGTGGTTTCCATATTTTTTTGTATCAAAATTCAAAACGTCATAAGTCCGACAGCAGCATTTAGCGCCATAAAGTTAAAATTGTACTTATAAATTCGGCTCTAACAAACAATTCTACCACATTTAGTAGCTACTTTCTTTATGACGCAAATGGTACAATACGCTAACATTATATAAATTTATTTTTGCCAAATTATATTGTCAAACTTACAAGATGGTCCACTTTAAAGGCGAAAATTGAATCAGTTTAAATTTAATTTTAATTATGTTCTGTAAGTATGAGTTATATCACTAGTTCAGTTTGTATCTATTATGTAATTAAATATATTATAGATTAGAATAATTATATTATCAATTTGCCCCAATGATAATTATGTCGTTTTAGCTATATAAGCAACCTAAATATGTAGAAATTAGGAGTTAAGCCGCTAATGTGAAAATGTAAGGACCTATTCAGTATTTACTAAGTGTAAAAACTCAGGTTAGCATTAAAATTTTCTAGTCAATAAAAAAACTTTTTACAATCATTTTAATTCTCAATTTTATACTCGTGTTTGGTAATAGGTAATAAAAAAATCATTAGCTAATAACTATTTGTTTTATTTATTAACACCTTCATTAGTACTTAATTATGTATGTTCATGATTCAAAATAATTTTGAACAGTTTTTATCTTTGACTCTGGCATTTATTTTATATTAAAAAAAAGGATATAGTTTTTTCAATTTATTCTTTGGTTATAATTAAAATTGTATTTTTTATTTACTCCTTAATATTTTTATTTAACAAAAATAAATATTACACTGGATACAAAACTAGACTTAACAGTCACAAAATCAGACGAACGGTTGTTAATAAAAGGACCTAGTATAACAATGAGACCCTGAATATTATTATTTATGATTTTGTCCTTTTTTTAAGTTGCTCTTTTAGGCTTAAATATGTAAAACAAGTGTCAAAGCCATCGGAATGAGATGTAGAAAATAAACAAAGACTTATTTAATATCACTCTTTATTGATTTAAAAAAAATATTTATATAACACATTCATGTTTTAGAACCTATAAACAACTTTTCTTGATACGAATCTGATTTGATAAGTCTGCGTCTAGGACTTCTTATGTAGTCGTCCTTTTAATTTAAAACTATCGATATATGAAGCCAAAAATATATTATTTATCTAATGCCCTAATCGATGAATGCGCTTACAAGTTATAAAAATCGTTACAATTTCAAGGTTTCTTTTTAAAGAAACTTTAGGCCCTAAGTACTGAAGTCTAAAAATAATTAACTGAGCACAAATTTAAAGAAACACAAACAACTGAAAATAAAACCTCAAATCATGTTCAACTTACTAACAGCAATAGAAATAATTAACAATAAACATAGCTGTGGCATTTGATGAGAGCGCTCAGACAAATTTTACGATCATCATCATATTATATCCTATACTACTTATTGCAATCAAAATTATTCCTATAATGTTCCAAATTATCACGACAGAGAAAGTAAATATAAAAACAATAAAGAATGTAAACAAATGAGCCGAGACCTTATGATAGGTATTGCCATAAATAGATATGGTAAACCCAAACACAGTAGTGTTGCCTTTTCAATAGTCGACTATCGATAGCCTATCGATAATTTATTGACCGATAGTTAGAATAGCGGTAGTTCTATCGATATTGTTAATACCATCTATAATATCGATACTATCGATAGTTGGAAATGTGACAATACCATTGACAGACCACCATACCATCGATATTATCGATGAGATCAATACTATCGATATAGCTATAGATAGAAAGGCTATTTTAGATGAAAACTATCAATAGTAAAACTATAGATACTTTGACAACACTAATACACAGCCGACATACCCCATTATAATTTCCCCATACAAAAGAGTTTAGGATGCTCAAATTCTTACATTAATAATATTATAAGTAAACATAAACTCAATAATAAATTATGATTTCTCAGCCGTGTAACTCAAAAGTATTCACGATACCCAATTTCAACATTCCCATGTACTATCATAATATTCTTAAATCTAATATACAAAATAGGAATCTGCAATAAAACGTCGATGTTCCACTACTTTCAACAGCAAAAACTAATGTACTGAGTATGGTACAACTAGAATAAGAGTAGCAAAGAAAAGGAATTACATTATTAAATAGTAATAGTTACATATTTAAATTAAAACCTACTTAGTCCAACTTTAGACCTGTTATTTAAAACCATAGTGAATTCATTAGTACAACAGTAACATCTCCACATTATGAAGAATGAAAAATAGTGACAGAACATGGACGGAGAATCCGTGATGTGCAAAATATGCATTTAGAAACACACTGGTTTTATAAGGAATGGTTGTTCAATTAATCCACTGAGTTAATTGCTTTATATTACATAAAAGTAACTTTTATACACTATACTACACTAGTATCAATATTCAATATATCTAAGAAATAAATTTGTTAAATAGCTTAAATGACTGGTCTCAAACGTAAATTTAGAAATGAGTAAGAAGATTAATGGTTAAAAAGATAAAGGATACACACATGGAATGGAGTCAATACACTTATCACTACAAGCACCAGAGGATTTAATGTTATTTGAAGAGATTATTATCTATATAACTGCTACGTTGAATAGATCTACATACATACATCTCACAATGGATTATCTGGACCTAAAGACACATTCATTAAACGCCACAAGAGTAGCGACACCAAATATATTGCAGATTCCGAAAGATTTATCTCATAAAAATATAATGACTCTTTTAAAGATATAAAACAATTTCTATTATGCATTGAAAACAATAAATTATTATGTAAAACAAGTCACAACATAAAATATGCAAAAAAACATGGACGTAAATGAGCCGAATGTGTAAGAAGAGTTAAAGTTAAAACTTAATATAAACTCACACCATACACAACTACAATTGAAATGTCATAATTGCTGAACTCATAACAATTTGATAGTGAATTTTAATAAATTTAAAGATCACTAATAATAATATAATTTAAGTATCATGTCATATGTTTACATTAACCCTTTAAAAAGAAAAGTGGCACAAATCAAAAAAAAAACTATAAAATTTCTCTTAATTGTACAAATGGTCATATTATTTCAAGACAACACTGCACAGTATGTGTTCTAACTAGATTCCTGATATTATTTCATTGAATATCTTGATAATTTCTCTCAAATATGTCAGTTACATACAAATTGCTTCTCCAATGTCAAAAGTTGAATGGTTTAATCATTTTGACATGTGTCACTTTTCGTTTGAACAATAATTGTATTTGTTGTTGGGAGTGATGTGAAACATTGAGCTAGCGGGCCGCGACGGCGCCCAGGCTTCACGTCACATTCACTGGTCCTTGCGGGCCTTCTTTTTGCTTTTTTTAGGTACTTTATCATCTGTCCAAGTATCTGAAACAATAAATATAACGTCTTATAATACACAAAAAATATTTTAGTACTTTAAATTAAAGATAAAAATAACAAAATAGGCGTATTTTTTTTACTTTCACATAACTTGATCTTATCCCAAATAATAACATTTTAACCGAGTAGAATCTGTAAATTAAATAAATATAATAAATATTAAATACAATTATTCGAAATTCATATTGAAATAGTTATTTTATCAATACTGTTTTTAGAAATTGTCTGTCAATCGGTTACCACATCATGAGAAAAACCACTGCACAGTTTTTGAAGAAATTTTATATGATGATAGCTTTTTATCTGGGTCAACATATAGCAAGAGTTATTTAAGAAGATATCAAATTGATACAATAAGAATATTATTGTATGTCTAACATATATTTAAATGACAAATTGGCACAAAGTGATCTCTTCTTGAAAAACATCTCATATCCTATTTTAAACTACAAAAGCAACATAATCAACAATAAAATTAGAAGAACATTAAACAAAGAAAAAGTTGAGTACTGTAAAATATTTTACGATATTTTTTACCTTTTGTGAATTCTCATAATTTTACTTTAGTTATTCTTATTGGCAACTATCTATGATCATAAATTATCTTATGTTAAAATCCAATAGTAAAAAAGTTTTAATTTTTTAATATCCCTATTTGAATGCAAAACATTAAAAAATCATGATTTTTGAAAGCTAGTACAGTGAGCCATTTATAATTGATGCACTCGCTGAGGCATGAGAAAACAAGAGGTTACAATATTGCTTAACATTTATAACTTTTTAAATATGTAATGTAGTGGTATTCTTACCCCCAAGCTCATCAAAAACTGGACCTTGAGTTGGTTTGTCTTCATTTTTCCCAGATTCCTCATTATCACTCTTCTCCTTAATGTTCTTCACTACTGGTGGGGCCTAAAATAATATTTAAATTTTTTTAACTAATTTGTTTCCAAAGAATAATTACAATGGTATCTTAAAATTGCTTTTATTATATATCAATACATACAATGAATCGGTAGATTAATTATTTATTGGAAAATGTTATTGAAATAGTCATTATTATTGAAACTGGAGGCTTTAGAATTTTTGCCTGTCTATCTGAGACGTCATATTAAAACTACTAGACAGATTTAGATGAAATTTCAATCAACAAAATATAATCAATAAACATGTAAAATATTTAAGCTTAATTAAAAAAAATAAAAAATTGTACCAAAATAAATAGAATCTTGTGTCTTATAATTAAATATGGCAATATCTAATTTAAGCTGTTGTGTAGAGTACTAAAGTAAATATAAACAGTGAAAATATTTACCTCAGCAACCTTTTTCTTGCTTTGTTTTTCTTTATTTTCCTTCTTTTTATTGCTTCGGAGATCCTTAACTTCAGTAAGTTCATTCTCATTAACATCTTCAGATAAGCCCTGATCACGTCGCTCTGCCTAAAATATACAAAATAAAATGTTAGTATGAATGAAAGGTTATCTAACAAATAAAGAAGAATATGGCAATATAACACACAACATATATTTTATTGCCACAATGTCATTCACTTTCAATACTAAAAAAATTTATGTTATAGTTATGAATATTATTTAAAAAAAACATAAAATTTATATACCTCTTTAAGGACTCTCTGTAGCTCTTCAACCTGTGCTTGCAAAGCTCTGGCTGCATCTTCACTAACACCAGGCCCTTCAGCACTCAACACCTTAATCTTGTCACTTCCCTGGTTGTCAACTGGTTGAGCAGCTTCTACATCTGCTTCTTTTACCTTCTTTTTGTTCTTTTTAGCAGGGCTTTCTTTCTTTTCTTTCTCTTCAGATTTTGGTGTTTTCTTCTTCTCACTTTTTTTGGGAACTTCTTCCCATACCCCTTCATCAAAATCTGCTGGTTTTTCTACTTCTACAGCAGCCTTTTTCTTTCCTTTCTTAGCCTCAATAGGAGCTTCTTTCTTTATAAGTTTAGGTTCAACTCTCTCCTTTGGCTTAGGTTTTTCAGCTTCCTTCACTTTCTCCTCTTTCTTCTCTTTGGCTGGAGATTTCTTGGAGCTTTCTGATTTCGCCTTAGAATCATCATTAGAATTGCGATTTGGTGAAGACTTCTAAAATAATAAAATAATTTGAATCATACATGTCATCTTAATAAGTTTTTTTCTTTTAGAAAAAGCGCAAATTATCGAAGTATTTTTGCACGCTACAAAACTGTATAAAATATTTAATACAAATATGTATATTAATTGTTTAGAAAAAAATTGTACATAATATGCTGTAGTATAATAATACGAACATATGTTATCAGTTTAAAAATAAAACGAGCTTCAAAGTAAAAGTCACAGATGGACTTAATAATAATTTACCTTCTCCTTGATTTTCCTCTTCTTGTTTGAAGATTTCCTGTCATCGATAACCAGCGGTAATTTATCGAATTGCGGTTGTTCCGCCGTGTGGAACCCGAATATAAATACGAGCGCAGCGCATATTAAAACAACCGCTACAGCTGCCGCAGGAAATAGAAACTGAGTATTCGACACTTGTCTTAATAATTCCATATTAAAAATTAATTTCGAAATAGCCTTAACTTTACAGTCCGCATAAAAACGTTTCGATAAGGTATGATAATGTCGAATAAATTAATTCTCAAGCGATAAAAAGCAGACACGGAGACATGATGACGCGGCTGTGACGTGCCAAAAATTGCGACAAGTTAGTGTAGCCACTACACATTACACAACAACATTCTCTTTGCTACACAATGCCGTTTATAATTTATTATAATTATTATTTCAAAAACATAATAAAATAAATAATATTAAATATAGTCTAAATTAAAATAAATTGAAAAAATTTGAACTTCAAAAATTATGAACACAATACAATGAAACATTATATTTTGAAAGAATTCATAATAATAAATTGAACTGATTATCCATTTTTTTTAAATAAGCTAATATTTTCATTTATTAATTACACAAATTTATATATATATATATATATATATATATATATATATATATTGAGCAGTATATATATATATATATATACTGCTCAATATTTTATATTATCATTGTCTTATATATTTTTATTATTTATCTGTGTAATGATTATACTGCAATCTGTATATTATTTAATATTGGGCATGTTCGCGGCCCTCTTCTAAGTGAAGATTTTCTTCACTTTGATAGAGGAGCATGCGCACGACGTATATTTAATATGCGCGGAAATGAGACATGCGCATTAGTTTTTTATGTGACCAGCGGTATAAAAATAAATAAATAATAATAATTAATAAATGTAATAAAAAGATTTTGTTTATTACATCTCATATAAATATAATAAAAAATAATTTAATAAAAACTAATTGAAGTCAACAATAAAATTCACTTTTTTGTTTAAAGAAGAGTCGTCAAATTATAGCAACAATAGGTATGTATGCAGAAAATAATTGTCAACATTTTGTTAATTTTTATGGTTAATAAAAGACATTAAATTTTGAAAATAAGATTCGAAAATTTTTATACCGCTGGTCACATAAAAAACTAATGCGCATGTCTCATTTCCGCGCATATTAAACGGACGTCGTGCGCATGCTCTTCTATCAAAGTGAAGAAAATCTTCACTTAGAAGAGGGCCGCGAACATGCCCAATTACAAATCATAGATGACTAATTTAGACTAGGCTGTATGGACTATAGTCCTTTGCATTTCCCCAATATACTCTTAACTCTATAGTCTATGCCTTTCCCTATTGGGGATAAATTTTAAAAACAACAACAACTAGGTTATAACTTAAAACTTATATTTACAATGTGAATAAACTTAAACATAACAGTTTGCACTATTATTTCTTGATTATTCAAATAAATATAAAAATAATTAATCATGGGAGGCAAGAAAAAGAATAAGATTAAAGAAAATAAAACAGGTGCGAATGAGCATATTGCAGAGGAAACTTTTGAGTTTACGGAAGATGTTGGTGGATCTAATATAAACGAAGACAGTTCTGAAATATCAAAGAAAGCAATTAAACGGCCAAATGAGAACTATGATTCAGACACAGACACTGAGAAACCGAAAAAGCCTAAGAAAAAGAAAAAACAGCCTGTTCCCTCTGATGAAACTTCAGGTAAAAAGGGCAAAAAATCTATAAGACAAATGAAACGGGAAAAATTTGCTCAAAGGCAAGCTGAAGCTCAAGCAGTGGCTAAAGATCAACTAAAATCACAATGTCTAAATTACTTATCACAATGGAAACATGATAGACAAAATTGGAAGTTTATGAAGGCCAAGCAAGTGTGGCTTTATAAGAACAAATTTTCAAGTAATTTAATACCAGACTCAACATGGCCAGTATTTTTAGAATACTTTGAATCAGCTACAGGTAATATAAAAAACATGTTACTTAATGATGCCAATAAAATAATTAAACAAATGGACGACTGGACAGAAACACAAAACAAAGAAGGACATCAAGATGAGAATGAAGATGAAGAGGCAGCAGGAGATATTCAGAAACCCAATGACACAGTTTATAATAGAGCAAGAAGTTTAATACAATGTTTACAAGAATAAAACTAATGTTGTAATTTATTTATTTTTTAATTTCAACTACAATAAAATGGATAACATCAATTATATTTTTAAATATTTATAAATAAACAATTTATTTTATTGTTGCTTAGGCCTTAACCTTAACCTCTGCATCTTCTGATGTAAGCTGTTCAATCCATTTTCTTAGTTTATCAGTATCTTGCAAACCAACTAATCTCTGCTGCACTTTACCATTCTTGATTGCTACAAGGACTGGTACTGAACTAACTTCATAATCAAGGGCTAGATCTGTTTGCTCATCAATGTCCACTTTCGCCAAGAGTACTTTTCCTTTGTTTTCAGACATTATTGATTCTAACCTTGGTGTAAGAAGTCTGCATGGATTACACCATCTATGATACAAATAAAAAAACTAAAATGAGAAAAACCTAAGAAGTGTCAACTCTAGACATTCTATTTCAGTACCTACATACTTATTTAGTAACAAGACAGTAGAAGCCAAGTTACACACTAGCTTGGGAAATCAAGGTGGGTTCAATTCCTAGGTCTTGCACCCTTTGATTTCATGTGTAAATTATTTTCAAAATTAATACAATGTCTCAGGGTAAAGAAAAATATTGTAAGAAAACCTATTTGAGAGATCTTATCAAGTTTTTAAAAGACAAAGTCAACTTGCACTAGTCTAGCATATTGGACTATGGCAAAGAGAGGAGCATGCCTAGTATTGGGACTTTATGAAGACTGAGTAAAAAAAATATTTAATAGGTACAGAAAAATTATTATTACAGTAACTGATACTTTGTCACTCATTTTTAATTAGTGCCTTTTCACACAAGCCGGTTGCCAGAGTTTACATACATTGCCATAGACTTTGCTGCCGGGTACCCAGCAACCAGCTAGTGTGAAAAGGCACTTAGCCTCAGAATAAGGCGATATGATTAAAAAAATATTATTTAAGCTACATTCTGAAATAATACCTGTGTAGTTAGTAAAATAATTTAGTGCAAAATGAAAACAAACATATTAAACAGCACAGTGTATTAAAGTTTCTAGATACCCTGTGTATTTATCTTCATTATTTTAAATTTCTTATCTCTAATTATTTTGCTGATGTAATAATTTTAACTACTCACGTTGCAAAAAAATCCACAACCACTGGAACTTTACTATTAATGACTTTATCCTTAAAGTCGTCGGTGCTTTGGATTTTGATTATGTCGTTGTTTGGAGTAGTCACAGAAATATTCCTCAAAAGTGAAGAAGGCTTCATAAAGTAAGGACTTCTAAATAATAGAGAAGAAGCATGTCGTCCCAACATTTTGTTTATTTGCAAATTTCTTACAATGTTTTATTATATTAATTACTAATAATAAGTCAATATTCAATAACTTGCAAAATTCTTATTCGTCTAAGTTTAATTCCTGCGAATAGGAATTGCGACTTGCGGATTATAATCAAAAATCAAATGTCATATTTGATAGTTCATATTCTATACAGACTATAGTACCTATTTACCTACGCATAATCCCAATTTTAGTCTATGCTTAATCGTAGGTATACTTCTCTATGACTTGGACCATAGATTAAATTGCTGCTCCTCACTCTGACTCCTGTCTTTTTGACAATTCTCTTTCTCTGCTTTCATAGGCACTAGTGCAACGCGATTTGTGGCAAACATAATTATTTTCATGTATTGATAAGTGATCATTTTTAACATGTATTCTAGTGATGATTATAATGAGGTTTGTAAATACCGTTTGGCTTATAACTTAAAAATACATAAATGGAAGTGTCTTCAAACAAATAACCTCTTAGAATCTACTTTAGCGAAAGAGAATACCTATGCATTTGCAAATGATTTCATATGAGGTCATTATGATAACATATTAGTTTCATAGAGAGCTTTCATAGAGAGTATGCTATTCCTAATAATCTTACATATTAATTTGCAAAAACTTTACTTA
This sequence comes from Boloria selene, assembly GCA_905231865.2. Taxonomy (NCBI): domain Eukaryota; kingdom Metazoa; phylum Arthropoda; class Insecta; order Lepidoptera; family Nymphalidae; genus Boloria; species Boloria selene. The sequence goes on from HG993145.1 coordinate 5,165,268, forward strand.
TTTTAGGGTGGATATGAATCTTATGGTGACTATGAGCCTCACACAGGAGACCCACAGTATGACCTGGAGTATGATAGATCGTATTATCAAATGCCTGATTTGGTAAGACAGCAATACTAATTTTATAACTTTTATACAAAAAAAATTAACGTTTATTCATAAATTTTAATTGTACATAATAATGTCTATTTAACATTTTTGCAGGTAAAAAAATTTCTGGTATACTTTCGCAATATGATAACTGAAGGAGTGACATTTGAGATCCAAAATCTTTATGAAAATACATTTCCTAAACTCACAGAGCAATACTTCGAGAATACTCCTTGGCCCGATGAGAAAGAAGTAGAACCAATTGTGGACAATGATCCTGTAAGTTAATTTTGTATTTTGTCAATTTGGATTTCAATTGATACTAGTCATTGCATAGAATTTGTTTGTTTATTTATTATGATTAACTTTTTAGGTTTTTATGATTTTGTACAAAGAGCTCTACTTCCGAGATATATATGCTCGTGTGCCTGGAGGTCCAAAACCTGAGCAGAGATTTTTGTCATTCTATAATTATTGTGACTTATTTAATTATATATTGTCTGCTGAGGCACCTGTTCCATTGGAGTTGCCTGACCAATGGCTCTGGGAACTTATTGATGAATTTGTCTACCAATTCCAGTCCTTTGCTCAATATAGGTAAGAAATTATATTGACTATTATTATTATTATTATAGGTAAATAGACTATTAATCATTTTTACTAGTAAGCTCATACCAGAGTGGTGTGTTATGTCAGTTAAGTTTATTGATGCAATTATATACATAAACCTTTGTAAGTATGTGTGTAATAATGTACCAAAGCTCCGTATAGTAGTAATTCTTCTTCTTCTTCCCTATAGTACTAATTATGATTTAATATAATAAGTGGAACTATAAATATGTTTGATTGATCACTAGGATTATAAATTTCTTTGGATTATTTAAAATATTTTTTGACAGAATACCTTTATTTAACATTTTTAGGTCTCGTACTTCTAAACTGAGCCAGGCTGAAATTGAGAACTTAAACACTGAAAATAAAGCTTGGAATGTTCTTTGCATTCTCAATGTTCTTCATTCCCTTGTTGATAAATCTAACATCAAGCGTCAACTGGAGGTATGTGAATAACTTCAAAATTGCTTTAGTACATAATGTTTTATAAAATTATTGAAGTGAAACTTCTTTAGAATCGTTGTAATTTCAAACTCGATGAAACGAAAAAATAAGTCCATAGTACCAGGCACTCAGAGACGGGGGAGAGTTAGCCTTAATTTAAATTCAAGTTTTACTTCTGAAATGTGTACTTTGTACACACGCACTTTTTTATTTCAATTTAATTTATTAGAACCACAATATAAATCAAATCATTTTATCATTTCTTTTATATATAAATAAATAGGTTTATGCTGCTGGTGGAGACCCTGATTCTGTGGCAGGTGAATTTGGCCGTCATTCCCTGTACAAAATGCTGGGATATTTTTCCCTTGTTGGCCTTTTGCGTCTGCATTCTTTGCTTGGAGATTACTACCAAGCTATTAAGGTAACTGAAGAAATATTTAACTTAATAAATGTGTGATTTAGAAATACAACCTAAATCAATGATAATTATTCCAGGTACTTGAAAACATTGAGTTGCACAAGAAATCTCAGTACTCCCACGTACCCGCTTGTCAAATATCCACCTCATACTATGTGGGTTTTGCGTACATGATGATGCGTCGTTATGCTGACGCCATACGTACTCTATCTTCAGCACTTCTGTACATGCAACGTACCAAGCAACTCTTCTCATCCCGTTCCTACCAGAATGACCAAATCAACAAGCAGACAGAGCAAATGTACCATCTGTTGGCTATTTGTTTGGTGTTGCACCCCCAATGTGTTGATGAGTCTATTCAACAGGTAAGTTTATGTTATAGTAGATGGTTATATTTATGATAACAGTTATATTTATATCCTACACTTGTCAACTTTTTGTGGAAATAAAGAATTGAACTAGTAATAAAAAAAGAAACAAAGGTTATGTGCTTGGTATTTGAATATAGAACTACTTCTCATTAATAAGGCCATAAGCTCATCATTCATTTCTTTTGTACCATTGTCAAGGTACTTCGCGAGAAGAACTACCATGAAAAGATGTTCAAGATGCAATATGGTGATTTGGGCGAGTTTGAAAGTTGCTTTACATTCGCTTGCCCCAAATTCCTCTCGCCGTGCCCTCCGCCCATTGAGCCCGGCTCCAACTATGGCCGAGATGCTGTGAAGCATCAGACTCAAGTGTTTATGGATGAGGTTAGTAACTTTACTTTTATTACTTTTACTCTATAGTCTATACTATGCTTTCATAGAGAGTATGCTGTGATTTATTGAACTAGTTTGCTAGCAGTTTATCCCACTTAGAAGCTGTCCTAGTTGCCAAATATCTATGTGTGACTATAGTATGTATGCATAGCTGGGCATTAACTCGCTAATCCGTTAACCGTTAATTAACGAAGTTAACATTTCGATTACCGATTAACTTTTAAGTTAACTTAAAAAAATGTTAGCGGAATCGTTAACTTCCGTTACATTTTCTCAAGTCCGTTAATCGTTAATCCAATACCCATTATTTACCAAGCACCGCGCCGCGCCACACCGCCACGAACGTGAAACACGCGTTCTGACATGTAAGTTCGGTAAAGTTGACTAGTGCCAGTGTTGCCAACTATACGGATTTCTCCGCATTTATACGGATTTTGAACTTCGCATACGGATGACATTCACATACAGATTTTTATACGGATTTCTATGTTCAGAATTAAAATAATAGTAATGATATTTTTTTTATTAACAATAGGTACTTAAGGTAATAACACATTTCATGTTGAAAATTTAGTATTCTATTTTAGGGAATTTCATTCGTTAATATGGCAACATTGATTAATAGTGAACGGGGAATTCCCGAATATTCTTTGTTCTGGTACAAAATTACCAATTTGAACGAAGGCTATAGAAGAGCTTTGCTTTGTTTCATTAATTTCAATTAATTAACTTCCGTTACATTTTCTCAAGTCCGTTAATCGTTAATCCAATACCCATTATTTACCAAGCACCGCGCCGCGCCACACCGCCACGAACGTGAAACACGCGTTCTGACATGTAAGTTCGGTAAAGTTGACTAGTGCCAGTGTTGCCAACTATACGGATTTCTCCGCATTTATACGGATTTTGAACTTCGCATACGGATGACATTCACATACAGATTTTTATACGGATTTCTATGTTCAGAATTAAAATAATAGTAATGATATTAGTATTCTATTTTAGGGAATTTCATTCGTTAATATGGCAACATTGATTAATAGTGAACGGGGAATTCCCGAATATTCTTTGTTCTGGTACAAAATTACCAATTTGAACGAAGGCTATAGAAGAGCTTTGCTTTGTTTCATTAATTTCAATTAATTTGTTCCTTTTGGCGAGACGTCTTTTCACGCTTTCATCCGCTTTATAATCAAGTGTTAATATAGTGAACGGTGTGCATTATGTCGAACAAAAGACAACGTATCCTACAATATTTCAATGTTAGTTGGTTAGAAGAAGCTGGATTTAAGACTTGGCTGGCACGCAGTACTAAAGGTGACAACTTTGCTTATTGCAAACTATGTTCGACCGATCTTTCGATTGCTACAGGAGGTAAAAACGATATTTACAAACATAGTAAAACGGCAAAACATCAGAATGCCACTCCTAGTACCTCACAACAATCTATGTCTTCTTTTGTTTATAAAAAAGAAGACATGGACCGTGTGAAAGAAAACGAAATACTGTTATCAACTTTTGTGGCCGAGCATAACATATCTATGAACGCTATGGAACACCTTCCGAAATTAATTAAAAGAATATGCTCTGATTCGGAGATTGCAAAAAAAATTATGTGTGGAAGAACTAAAACTACTGCGATAATTAAATCAGTCACAGGCGCATACGCTAAAGACCAAATTATACAACATTTAAGATTAAATACATTTTCTCTGCTATTGGACGAAAGTACAGATAGGGGCTGTATAAAACATCTTTGCATGATAGCGAGATTTTTTAAAGACGGTAAAGTTATTGATGCCTTCTTAGGCTTAATCCCTCTCCACGATGCCACTGCCCAAAAGCTCTACGAGCATATAATAACTTTTTTTAATGACAATGCAATTCCATATAAGGACAACATGATAGGATATGCTGCCGATGGCGCTAACACAATGATGGGTAGTGTAAATTCTCTCCTCACTAGATTTAAATCGGATATACCACACTTATATGTTGTTAAATGTGTTTGTCATTCCTCTCACCTGTGCGCATCATACGCCTGCCTAAAACTGCCCAGGGAACCGGAAGATTTAATGAGAGACGTTTACAACTATATTAGTAACAGTCCTAAAAGAATAGCAACTTTAAAAGAATTTCAAGAATATGTTGATTTAAAGCCCCATAAGCTATTACATCAAAGCCAAACTAGGTGGCTCTCACTTCGTGCAGCTGTTTCACGTATTTTGGAACAATATGAAGCCCTCATATTATTCTTTACAGAAGCAGCCTTTTCTGATAGACTGAAATCAGCAGAAACAATTTTGCATATGTTGAAAAACCCCTACAATAAATTGTATTTAGAATTTTTAGAGTTCTCTCTGGAAATATTTACCAATATTAATAAAACTATGCAGTCCGAACACCCACAAATACACAAGTTACACGAGACCATATGCAGAACATACCGTAACCTATTAGATTGTTATATGAATGATTCGTATTTATCAAGAACTGAACTTAAAAACGTTAACAACGAAAACCCCCGAAATTTTAAATCGATCGAAAATATTTATTTGGGAACTAAAGTAGCTGTTCATTTATCAGATTCGAATCTTACTGACGACAACGTTAAAACGTTTAAACTGAAATGTCTTGATTTTTATATCGAAGCTGCAAGACAAATGAAAATGCGCTATGATTTTGGAAACGAGGTAGTTAAAGGCCTGGAATTTTTAAGCCCCGAAGTAGTGGCATCACGCAGAATAGAGTCAATAGTACAGATGGCGCTTCACTTTCCAAATTTAGTAGAACAAGAAAATATGCAAGCGAGATACAGAATGGAGAGATTTAAGAAATGATTCCAAGATAAAAGCAGCTACAAACGAAGATATGGAAAAGTATTGGCAGAAAATTATCACGACCGTGAATCCTGCTGATGGAAATTTGCTGTATCCACAACTATCAAAATTTATTACGTCGTTGCTAAGTTTGCCACATTCCAGTGCAGCTGTGGAAAGAATTTTCTCAGCTATCAATATTATAAAAACGAAACCAGTTATCTACTGAAACAATAGAGGGTCTGCTATATACTAAACAATTGTTAGGCAGCGCAGACTGTTTTGATTTCGAAGTAAATTCATCAATTATAAAAAAAATGAACACGAAAGCAATGTATGATTTTAAATAGGTCAAATCTTTGGCATTAAATGTCTTTTAATTTTGGCATAAAATAACATTAAACATATCTTTTTTATTTAAACTAAAACGTACTTAAATAACATTAATAACATCTTGTGTTTTTGTTTTGCAACTGCTATTTTTATATTAAAATTTATTTATATGTATAGATTATACTAAGTTAATAATCTTTTTAGATTAAGGTTTTTCTATAAATTGTCTATATTAGAAGGTATTAATTTTTAGTATCTTGTTTGTTCTTCCTCTTTATATTAAATATTATAGACATACGGAATTTATACGGATTTTTATTGACCTAGTACAGATTTTACTTCATAAAAAGTTGGCAACACTGACTAGTGCGGCGAGGCGCGTGCCACGAGTAAAACGAAAACGCCTAACCCCAGCGACTCCCTCCAACGGTGGATGTTTCCTGCGCGCACACTCACTCGCCCAAAACTGGTATACTTCGGCGACTGTCCCGCCTGGAGTTCCCAGGGCAAATCACCCTCCAAAAACATGGTCACCATAAAAAAACACCGTACGGTATGCGCAATTGGGCCCTGTTCGGGGCGGAGAGGGCGTCGATCCAAACGGATGCACCTCCTTCCTCGAAATACTGAGAAGCTTTTAAGTTATAAAACCCAATCCAACAGATTTTATAAGTAGGTAGGTCATTAGCGCAATGATGTAAAAATGCAATTTTGATCACGTGAACGGATTAACGATTAACGTTAACTTGCGTTAAATCTTCCGAAATGCAACGCTTTAACGTTTAACGAAGTTAACTTTTTTAAGTAACGGATTAGCGATTAACGAGTTAATTATGTGCCCAGCTATGTATGTATGTAATATAGTCTATGTTCCATCTGTGAACTCATCTATTTCAATATTGCATCAGATAACACAATGTAGGTATTGACGATATTATTTGCCGATACACCACACATTTAACACATTAATATTGAAGTTTTATGTTTTTTTCCAAAAAGGTCCGTCAACAAAAAATGCTGCCAACTATCCGCTCCTACCTGAAGCTGTACACCACGCTGCCACTCGCCAAGCTGGCGGCCTTCATGTCGGCGGCCCGCGGCGGCGAGCGCGACGCGGCACGCGAGCACGCCGCCCTCGCCATACACCTGCTCTGCTTCAAGCACAAGATGAAGAACGTGGTATGGACCAAGGGACCCAGCGGCTTGGATGGAAAGTTCCAGAGTGGTTCTGAGGTGATTGGACTTTGTTTGTTCGGTAGTTTAAGTGGTGTGGCTGTTTTTTTTTGAGAATGGCACAGTATCATAATTAGGAAGTTGGAAGCATAATATGCCTTGGAGAGAATATGTTGTTGGTCTGAGGTTAATTCTTAGGTTGTTTATGTTATAGTTGTTAACCATCAAAATTTCAAGTGAAAGTAATAGAGGTGCAATATTATTGTAGTTTTATAGATATTATGTCATTTCTTATGGTGATTTTAAACAATAAATATATCTTAGTTTTTTATTAATTTTCATTACAGTTGGATTTCTACATCGACAATGACATGATCCACATTGCCGACACGAAGGTAGCGCACCGCTACGGCGACTTCTTCATCCGCAAACTTCTCAAGTTTGAAGAACTCAACAGAAAACTACACCATATTAAGATTTAAATATTCATCAAAATTTTTGTAACCACAAACTTTGAAAATAAAACATTAAATATATGTATATGACTTTTATTTTATATTTTAGCAGTATAGGGAATAAATTTGCGATTTCTCTTATGAAAGGGTCTGGGTTGGACAATTTTAAAGTTTTCTCGTTGTATAGGAGTTGGTTGTGGTTCCATAAACTGTTTCCAAGGATGTTCTGATTTTAGTGCCTCCTCTATGTTAACTTCTTTTAACCAATTGCTATAGATACTTTTAAAATGTTTGTAGGCAGCTGTAAATTTTGGACTTTCTTTGCCTTCCTTTTTATACTGAAAAAAAAAATGAGATAAAAACATCCTATAAAATAAATTTAGGAGGGATCACAGACTTCAGCTCTCAAAACATATTTTTTTTCTATTCTTGGTTCTAAGTAAGTTTTATTATGTAGGTCATGATCATCATTTTTTATAATAATATGTGTTTCAACTCCATATATTGGAGTTGTGTTTTGCGTAAAATAACATGTCAGCGATCGTAAATCCGCGTAAAAAGCCAAGAGCATAGTTTTATTTAAGACTTACCTTTTCCATTATACTCAAACATTTATCATTAAAGGCCTCTAGATGTTTAATGAAAATATCATTAACTCTTAAATGTTCTTGTTTTACAATTTCCATAATGTGTAAAACATATCCAAACTGTACTTGTTTTGTACCATTTCTTAACAGTGTACCTAAAATCTCTATATTGACCCTGCAAATTAAAGAAGTTATTATCAGCTGAGCACTAATGAAAAATATGGTATTTAGAATAATTTATCTAATTAAACAGTACTAATATTTTTGTGTTTAATGCAGCCTTTTCACCTCTTTATAGTTTGAATTTCATAAAATCCTTTCTTAGCAGTTACTTATGCTATAGAAAAGTCAACAAAAACCCAGTCCATGCCATTTAGTACATGGATTTGGTCTAGACAAGGAGTAGCACTTCTGCACAGCTATACAAATATTATCTTGTGATAGACACCACACATTTTTTATAAATAAGTATTTTTAAGACCATTTTTATTAGCAAAATATGGCTTGTAACAATAAATTATAAATATAGTAAATAAAATATGGTTAATTGTGAGCAGATCATACTTTATTTGCTTTTCTTTCATTTCATTTAGAAGTTCATCAGCTTTGGACCTTGTACTGCATGCCATAGCTAGTATTCCATATGTCAAAATATTAACTCTCAACTTATTTTTCTTATTTAAAGGATGTGTCTTGCGTGCTTTATTATCTTCTTCAATTAAGTTTTTCACTTCCTAAAAATAAGTTAATAATACAAATTCAAATATTGATAAAGTTCATTTGTCTTTCTACAATTAAGAATGATGCTAAAGAGATTACACATGACTTTATTATACAGATTTATAGTATATTTTATTTTACTTTGGATAGTAATCCATACACATATTTTAGCAAAATTGGGTAATTATAAACTAAAGATAAGTTATGAATAAATGTAAACTTACAAATGCATTGTCATAATCTAACCTCAGACATCTCTTCTTTATTAACATATTATAAAAGTCTATATCAGCTTTAACTTTTGATGTCTTCATACTTTCCATAAGTTTATTTTCTGCCTCAGTATTGTTATCTATAAGTGGCAACATTTGAGTAAAAATTTTAACATCAGGTTTAACAGAATAAACCTGCATTTCTTTAAGAAAATCTTCTAGTCCACCTATAATGGCAAATTTCTCTTGAGGTGTTGTTACTTCTTGCAGAGCCATAACTTCATTAACTTGTACTAATTTGGAAAGCAAGTTGGGTACAGATCTTTTTTCTTCTAAGAGAGCAGGCTTTTTGAAATTCTCTACTAATTCAACTGTATTCTCAACTAAATCCAATGCATTATGATTACTATCTACATTACAATTTTGACCAACATTTACTTCATTATGTTCAAAATTATTTCCCTTTTTCTCTATATTGAATTTTGATTCTATTTTAGATGACTGTTGCTCAGCCAATTCTTCTCTTTCATTAAAGTCATTTGTGGGCAAGTATATTTGTGAGGTTTCAATTTGTGATACTTTTGGTGCTGGATGCAATAACATATTATGTTCTTGTATAATGTCAAATACTTCAAGCATATCCTCTTTTGTTCCTATATTGCAGTCTTTAACACACCGAAGCATAAGATTAAATGAATAAATATTTGGCTTTTCTCTCATTTTCAACATTTTCCTCCAAACTACAAGAGCATTTTTTAAACCTTTTTCCTTGTTACTTATACATGCATGCAATAAATGATTAAAAGTGTGCACTCTAATTTTAATTTTTTTTGATATCATTTCATCAACAATTTTAAAAGCTGTTGGTAAATCGGAACATCTACCAAATGCTTTAATCATAACATTGTAATTAGTAATATTTGGTTCTACTCCCTTTTCTATCATTAAATTTCTTAAATGGGTAGCCATTTTTAATCCATATCCAGGAAATGGACTGTTCATACATGCTTCAAATAAACAAGTATAAGTATCTCCCGTTGGCTTTAGTGCTCGTCTCTTCATATCGTTGAATAATTTGAAAGCTTTCTTTGTGTATCCCACTTCTGCACAAGCTCCAATTAGTATATTATAAATATAATTTTCAGGTTTTACTTTATCTTCCTGCAGCATTCTTATTTCCAAAATATCTATAGCTTCTTTAATTCTTTTAAATTTTAAATATTGCTTTATTAAGTCTGCATATTGCTTAATCGTTAATTGTTGAGATTTAAGCGGAATATTGCTTAAAAATTTTTCTTCCTTAATATCACCACTATCTACTAACTTTTCATCTATTCTTGATTTTCCCGTTAAAGTTCCAAAGCAATCGGGATCCTCCAAGTAAACAACATCATTTTCGGTTTTGTATTGGTTTACATTAGTTATTTTTTTGTTATTTACAGGCACAATCATCGAAGTTGAGTAACGACATAGATTATTGCAGTATCTTATATTTTTTAAAACATTTATAGTCCGGAATGCCATTTTTTTATTTGTGCAAAAAAGATAATTAAATCAGTTGTTTAGCTCGGTAGAATTTTAAAAATTAAAATTCAATTCAATTATTTCCTTTAATGGCTTCCATAAGTGCCAGTTGGGCACAGTTGACTTCGCCAATGTCGCGTAGAATGGAGAATACACGTTATATATAGACTGATCGGTGAATATGAAAAAAAACAGACACTAAGACTGATCACATCAATGTAGAGGCGGAGCGGTTTGTTGTGAAATCATAACCTACAACAGACAACACAATATATACAAAACTATATACTATAAAAAATATATAATTGTTAGAAGGTGAAGTAGCATATTTACACCATATCTATAATTTAATTTTATTATTTTTAATATATATACATAGAAATCTACATAATGGACTAAACACAAACATCAACAAGCAATTAACATTAATAGGACGGGGTACTTTACAGGGAAGGATGTCATAGACAGGATACAAGAGTTTGGGGCAGTTGAAAAGGATATGGGAAGGGGAACCTTCGTCAAGGCCACATTCACACAAGGAATGGTCCCTGACTCTGATTTTTGCCAAGTGCACAGGAGTACTTGCGTGTCCTAGACGAAGACGACAAATGGTAGAAATAACCCAGCGTTCCGCCTTTTTGCAACGCGAAAACCAAGGACGCCTCGGGATCTCAGGCTGGATTGCAGCATAATGTTTACCTTTAAAAGATTTTGATGAGTTCCAGTAGATTTCCCTCGATTTATCTAAGCGAGATTTAGCAATGGATAAAAGATCCTGCGCAGAATTAGAAAAATACTCCAGTGAACCGCACTGCACAGCAGCTTTGGCACAGGAGTCAGCTGTTTCATTTCCAGGAATCCCAGAATGACCTGGAATCCAAACTAGTAAAACCGCTAAACCCTTTTGATAGCATGAGTACAAAGCTTCGCGAATCTTCAAAGTTATGGAATATCTCAATCTACTACGAAATGGGTTTTCCTTAATAGCCAATAAGCAGCTTAAAGAGTCGGTAAAAATAACTGTTTGTTTAAAATTGTGGGAGAGAGCAAACAAGATTGCTTCTAGCAAAGCAACAGCCTCGCCTGTAAATACCGATGACTCGGGGGGGCACTTAAATTGTAGTATAATTTTGAATTTTGGAATCCAGCAAGCTGCACCAACACAGCCATCTTTGGATAGCTTCGAAGCATCCGTAAAGATAAAGAGGTGATCCAACCAATTTTGATGAATAAGTGAATTGAACTTTGTGTTGGTGTCAGGTGCTCCCTTAGTCAGACCAATTTCTGTAATTATAGAAGGAGACATAACTAGGGCATTGTAGGGAGTGCAGAAGATAGGATTAGAGGGAAAACAAGACATGGGATGTGGTAGTTTAGTAAATTTAAGGAAGCTATCTAGTAAAAAGGATAATGACTTGTTCGCAGGGCTAAGCTCTGCTAGCTGTCGAAGTCTAGGCCATAGAGGATGAGAAGACAGCTGTAATGCCTTGCCAACAAACCGATCGGATAGGTACTGGCGGCGGATAGGAAACGGAGGGTCGACACATTCAACTTGCATGGCATTGGTAGGAGAGGATCTCATAGCACCTAATATTATTCTGAGGCATTTATATTGTATTTTGTTCAGCTTTTCAGAAGGTGCTTTGTTAAAGGGGTCTAGTACAAACATGGCGTAATCCATGTGACTACGTATTATAGAATTGTACAGTAGCTTTTGAGTATAAGGGTGTGCACCCCACCACACTCCAGACACCGCTCGAAGAGCATTGATGCCTTTTTCGCATTTTCTGCTGATATACTCTGCGTGGGCAATTCCGTTCAGTCGTTTATCGATAATTACGCCTAAAAATTTTACATTATCAGTCAAATTAATAATTTGGTCCTCATAACGAAGATCAAAATTTGGAACATTTCTTTTTCTTGTAAAAACAACTGCCTGACATTTAGTAACTGATAAAGATAAGCCGTGTTCAGAGAGCCACTGGCCTAGATAATGCAAAGCAGAGTTCAAACGAAAACTAATGTCCTCCACCGATTTTGAGCTGCAGTAGAGAACGATATCGTCAGCATATTGAAGGGTGTTGCAAAAACTATTAACAGATAGTTCGAGGTCGTGTGTGTATATGCTATATAGCAACGGGCTGAGGACCGAGCCTTGAGGCAAGCCTTTCCAGACAAGCCTTGGAGGGACAGTAAGAAGTCGATGTCTTATAGAAATAGTTCTCCCGGTCAGCAGATTACATATGAAATGTGTCAACCTCGGCGGTAAACTCAGCTGTTGCATTTTCTGCCTGAGCAACGGAAGATGAACATTGTCATATGCAGAAGCGATATCTAAAAAGACACCCACCAAATACTCTCCTTTTGCATAGGCTAGTCGAATATCTGTTGTTAGAATGCTGAGACTATCTATAGTACTTAGACCCTTTCTAAAGCCAAACTGAGAGGGAGCTAAGATATTTCTGCTTTCCACTATCCATTCCAGTCGGTTTTTTAAAATCCGTTCAGTAATTTTAGCTAATGTTGATGATAACGCTATAGGTCTATAAGAATTCGGGTCAGAGGGATTTTTACCGGGTTTTAGGATTGGGATGATGATCTGTGATTTCCATGCTGCTGGTGTAATGCCTGATTTAAATATTGCATTAATAATTTTGAGAAAATATGCCTTGGCTTTCTCATGCAATTTCCCGATAAAAGAGTATGGTATACCATCTTCACCTGGAGTTGTGTCCTTTAAACCCGTTAAGCAGTTTTCAAGTTCTTCCAAAGTAAAAGGGGCATCCATATCATCCAATGAACAGATCTGAGCAGAATTAGGAAACAAATTGTGCGAGGGAACAAATGGAGGGGATAGCTTGTCAGCAAAGTCATTAAGCCATTCTGATGGATTGTTAGAGCCATGATGAGGGACATCATCAAGAGCCCGACGAAATCTTTTAACTTGTCTCCAAACAAGACGAGACGAGGATCGAGGTTCAAGGGACTCACAGAATTTGATCCAACCAAGTTTTTTCTTTTTATAAACCATTCTCCGAAATTTTGCATTACTGCGCTGATATTCAAGAAAATTCTCCATAGTCATGGAGGCTGCATATGATAGTTCGGCAAGTGTTCGCCGGTTAACAAAATCGCTGCATTCCTGATCCCACCAGGGATTGGAAGGCAGTTGATTTTGTGTGGGATGTTTTTTGGGGATATAGAGGTCAGCATTTAAAAAAATAGTTAAAAGGAATTGATCATAGCAAACCGTGACATTCTCATCACGTACAGACTCGGGAAGGGAGTCCATCATGCTATCAACTGAGCAAGCATAGTCTAACCAATTCGCTTTTTTTAGATTATATGGAAGCAAGGGAGTGGAGGGAAGCGGAGGAGTACATCTGTTATTTAAAGAAAGTAAGATGGGGAAGTGGTCACTACCATAAGAGGATGATAGGGTATTCCAAGAAATTAAGGAAGACACAGATGGGGAAGCTAGGGATAAGTCTACTGCAGTTTTAGGATTTTGGTTAGGATATACTCTACGGGTTGGTGAACCATTATTTAAGATACACAGATTTAGATCGTCAATCATATCCACCAAAAAAGTCGAGAATCTATCGCAAAAGTAACACCCCCACAAAGTGTGGTGAGTGTTAAAATCACCCATAACTAACACAGGACTCGGAAGGGAAGAGATGATAGACTGTAGCTCAAGGAAGACAGAAGAAGAAGGATTAGGAATATAGAGAGATAGAAATGAAATATTAAAAGCTCTTACAGCCACAGCATTAATGTGTGAACTATAAGAGGGAAGAGTGATTAGAGAATATGGAGTGGAGTGCCTAACGAGAATGGCACTACCCCCATACCCGTCACTTCTGTCATCCCTTAAACAGGCAAAACCAGAGACCCTAAAACGGGAACCAGGAATTAACCAAGTCTCAGAGATGGCAATAATGACAGGCTTATGAAGGGCAATAATAGAAAGCAGTTCATGTTTTTTAGAGCGTACACTTTTACTATTCCACTGAAGAAAGTTGAGTGGGGCCATTTTTAAGAATGTTAAAAATGTGGAGGAAGTTTTGGGCAACGTTGGACGGTAGGGGAATTTCATCACCAGCGGATATAATTGATATTAAGGTTTCAGTCAAACTTAATAAGAGGTTAGATTTAGAAAAGTCATAGGGAGCATCATTATTAATACCCAAGGCACAGCCATTAGGTAAGGAAGAGGGGCAATTGCTAGTAATAGCTTCGTGAGCTTGTCTATCAAATCCTTTGGCAAGGGGAGCTCGGGGGCGTGGGGAGCGGACAACCGTTTTGGTATAGGACTTTCTCATAGGATTCTGAGATTTACCAGGGATAGGCTGAGAGAAAGTTGTAGGAGGAGGAGGGGAGAACATTTCTTTTGCCATATCGGCATAGGAGCGCCTAACTGGAGGAAATTTGGAGGATGCTTCCATATAGGAAATGTTATCCTGAGACATTAAAGTTTTGATGTTTTGCTGCCTGACAAACTCAGGGCAGTCTTTATTTGTAGCAAAGTGATTTGCAGAACAGTAAATACAGGTGGAATTCTCCTTTAAAATGTTACATGAGTCCCCAGTGTGAGGTTGGGAACACCTGTAACATCTTGGCTTCGACCTACATTGAGTTTTAATGTGGCCAAAACGACAACAATTCAAACACTGAATTGTTGGCAGGTTATATGTAAGTACAGGAAGAGAGGTGTGGTAGGAGTATACTTTGGGTGGCAGTACTTGACCACGGAAAGTTAATACTACTGACTGCGTTGGAACCCAGGTAACATTGCCTTCATTTACAGTTTTACGGTTTAACCTCCTCGCCTTCAACACCTGACCACAACTAGAAGGTAATTCAAGAGAGGATACAAACTCTTCCATTGCCCAATCTACAGGGACTCCTTTCACTAGGCCCATTCGGGTGACATTAAATGTTGGTATGCTTGCGACGAATTTGGACAAATTCAAAATAGGGTTCGATAAAAAGTTGTTGGCAGCTACAGCTGACGAGAATTGGACTTCAATTTTATTACGTCCTACATTTTTAACGCCATCATTAATAATATTCTGAATCTTGTTATGATACAGAAATTGGCCGAATTTTATCGCTCGAATGGTAGTACCTGCCGAAGGGTCTGGAGTCTCACGAGAAACATAAACAATGAAAGGTCCATTATCCTTTTCTGAATAGAATTTAGGGCCGGAGAGGGAAGGGTGAACATACACATGTTGAATGGATGGTGTAGCTGACGCTGGATCAACTATAGTTTTTTTTGTTTGCTCTGTTATTACTTCATCACCTTGACGTTTTCGTGTTAAATTTGCAGGCACCGTCGGTCCACCAGGATCGGGTGGATCGGGCGGAGGATCAGGTTCCATTTTACACTAAAAACACTATATACAAAGACAAATACAACACACACTACTTACCAATACCCAACACCAAGTTAGTAATATCTTATCTAACAAAAATCACAACAATATTCGCGATTTACTGAAAAACCACGCACGAAATACAAACACATGTGTTAACCAAAGCTAACGCAAGCGAAGTCCAAAATTAAAATTGTTTACCAAGTTGTCAAAACTATTATAACCTAAAAGTAAAACTCAATGAGAATGACACTTGAGTTGACAGTTGGCACATGGCAGTGAGGAGGTTTGTCTATGAAAAATAGAGTTCTGAATTTATAATTTACGCTTTTGGCTAAAAAAATATTTAACGGACGGATCTGTCCGACAGGCAGATCTGTTTTTCGCCTTTGCGATGAACTTTCGAACAGATATTTTGATTATATTTACAAATTGATACATTCATTAAATTGTATTAAGATTATTTTGATTTGACATTCTATCTAATATATTTTTCAATGTACCTATCAATAACCAATATACGTCGCAAGCATAAGGCTAGTTAAATAGTCAAGTAGGCCTAGTGCTTTCGTGGGCGAAATGCGCAAACACACCTCCCACCACTTTCGCTAACAGTACTAAGCTCTCATCATATTACAAAATTAAGAATTTATTTCGTATTTCTTGAATACCATTTAATTGTCACATAAACGGCGTGCGCAGTGCACTGTGCAGCTCCAGTCGATAGCAACGTCGTACAGCGGAGTTGACGCGAAGCTTAGAAACTGTCACGCAAATCGTACAAATCTCTCACTCTGAAATTGAGCTTGTTGCTAGACCTGTATAACTCGACCGTGGTTTTAAAGCCTTAAGTCAGTTCGCAGTTGACACTTGACAGTTGTCAAATGTCATTGGATAATAATCGCAATTCGCACGTGTTCTACCTACCCACTTTGTTATTTAAAACTAGTCAATAAAGAGTTATATATTTTTCTAAAATATGTCAAATAATCCTGAAGAACAAATGGAAGAAAGTTCAGGCGAAAGTGATGATGAAGAGATGGAAGAAGAAGGAAGCGACGAAGAAGATTCAGGACCAAAAACATACCTTCCCGGCCAACCATTAAAGGATGATGAACATTTGATTTGTGATCAGTCGGCTTATGTCATGCTACACCAGGCACAAACAGGGGCACCATGTCTAAGTTTTGATATTATTCCGGATAACTTAGGGAATGATAGGACCCAATTTCCAATGACGGCATATTTGGTTGCTGGAACACAAGCATCAAGTGCACACTTAAATAAGTAAGAATATATCTTTTATAAATATTGTAATTAATATTGCTGACACATATTGCATCTTATTAACAAATCTTTTAGTCTTTTAGTTATCAAGATGTCAAATTTACATCCTACATCAAAACCTGAAGAAGCTGAAGATTCTGAAGAGGATGACGATGATGATGATGATGAAGAGGAAGATGAAGAAAAGAAACCAGAAATGACATTCTCCTGTATAAAACACCAAGGGTGTGTAAATAGAATAAGGGTATGTAAGATTTCTATATTACTTGACTAGTTGTTTCTTATAACAGAATATGAGCTAGTTAAAGACTGTATACTATATATTGAAATGTAAAAAGCAGTTTAAGTGCTGATAATTTTTTAAACAAAACTAATTTATTGTTAATATTTTTGTGTTGTGTTGATTCTAGGCTACAAGTTTCAAGAATTCTGTTTTAGCAGCTAGCTGGTCTGAATTGGGTAGAGTCGATATTTGGAATGTTACTCAACAATTGCAAGCTGTGGATGAGCCAACCTTACTAGAAAGATATAATCTTGATACAGTTAATAACCCTGTCAAGCCATTATATTCATTTAATGGGCACCAACAGGAAGGATTTGGTCTTGATTGGTGCCCTACAGAACAAGGTGTTAGTATTAAATGTTGTTTATATGTTGCTAAACATAAGTTCATAATAAGGACAATTTAAATTGAGTTTTGATTGTTATATTTACAAATGTATTTTACATTAACATGTTTTTAATAAATAAAAAATTATATCATTTGTAAGGTATTAGCCACTGGTGATTGTAGAAGAGACATTCATATATGGAAACCCAATGAGGGTGGTACTTGGACAGTGGATCAAAGGCCTTTAGTTGGACATACAAATTCAATTGAAGATATCCAATGGTCACCAAATGAAAGGTATGGTATTTAAGGGAAAGTGCCTAACTATCGCATTTGTAAAATATAACACTAGTTACTTTACATTTATTAAATTATTTTTAATATTTTTTATTGTTTTATAGAAATGTTCTAGCAACATGTTCAGTGGACAAAACTATAAGAATATGGGATACAAGAGCACCTCCCCATAAGGCATGCATGCTTACAGCTGAAAATGCACATGAGAATGATATAAACGTTTTATCATGGAACAATAAAGAACCCTTTATTGCTAGTGGTAAATGTTAAATATATATTTTATTGTAATATATAAATACAAATAATAAAATATAATGCAAAGCAAAAAATAATAATCTTTATAAAACAGATAGCTTGTGGGTCTTGTGTGTCAATAACTTTTTAACGTAGAATTTGAATCTATAAAAATAATAAAAAAATATAATAAATGTAAATATTTCTTAACTCCCAAAAATTTCGTAGGTGGTGATGATGGTTTCCTTCATATATGGGATTTAAGGCAATTCCCAACCAGTACACCCATAGGAACTTTCAAGCACCATACAGCACCAATCACATCAGTTGAGTGGCATTGGTCTGAGCCCAGCGTGTTGGCTTCTGCCGGTGAAGATAATCAGGTGGCTTTGTGGGACTTGGCTGTTGAAAGGGATGATGAAGAAGTTGTTGATGAAGAATTGAAGGTAAAATATTTTGTTTATAAGCTAATTTATTGAATGGTATGAGAAAATTAAAAAATTAACAACACATTTGATCAGTTTGTAGTGACCCTACTTGCAGCGCCAGGGGGCCATATGTAGAACACAAATGTTTGTACTTCAGTCATGGGTGTTTATTTACATTTATAATATGTATGTTTTTAAAGTTATATATGTGTCAAAATGACCAACAAATGGCCTTGCCCCAAACAAAAATGAATTAGAACTGTTGATATATAATAACCAGCTTGATATTGTACTTGTCTCTGAAGCCCACTGCACAGCTAAAAGCAAAATTAACATCAAAGGATGCAATACCTATGTGACTATTCATCCTGACGGAACTGGTCATGCAGGAACAGCCGTTGTGATACGAAAGTCAATAAAACACCAAGTGCTACCAGAATTTAGGACAAACCAAATTCAAGCAACCACAATTGCAGTCGAAACTCGCTGTGGGCAACTGAATTTGTCAGCAGTATACTGTCCACCTAGACATACAATAAGTGCAACAAACTTCACGGACTACTTCGCTACACTGGGAAAAAAATTTGTGGCTGGTGGAGATTGGAACGCCAAAAACATTTACTGGGGCTCAAGGCTAACAACAACTAGGGGCAGGCAACTAAAGCTAAGCCTAGAAGAAAACGACCTAAACCCTATTTCGTCTGCAGAACCGACATACTGGCCTGCGGATCCTAACAAAAGACCAGACTTATTGGACTTTTTCATAGTTAAGGGACTCTCGAGAAATTACGTCAAGGCCGAGTCCTGCTTAGACAGTAATTCTGACCACACGCCTGTTTTTCTAACTGTAAGTACGATGATCATTCATTATGACAAGCCTGAACACCTGTACAACAACCTCACTGATTGGGAGGGCTTCAAAGATTACATTGAAGAAAACATCGAACTGAAAGTATCGTTAAAGACGCCTGACGAGATAGATGAAGCGACTCAATACATTACTAACCTCATCTAAAACTCTTGCTGGTTAAACACACCAATTCCAACGAAAAATTGCCAATTGGCTGGAAATATACCTCTTGAAGTCAAACTCAAAATATTAGAGAAAAGAAGGTTGCGTCGAATATGGCATCAAACAAGACACAAAAGGGACAAGACAGCATTTAACAAAGCTATTAAAGAACTGAAAATACTAATAGACAATGTGAATAATGCCACGATACAAAGTAATCTGGAAAACCTAACAGCTACAAAATCGACAGACTATTCACTCTGGAAATTTACAAAGGCACTGGTAAGACCACAACAATACAAATGTCCTATTAGAAAAACTACGGGATGGGCCAGGACAAGCTTAGAAAAAGCGCAACTTAGCACAAGGCGTCACCACGGCTACATTTCCCGATACCGCGCTACTTGCAAGCAGCAAGGACCCAACTGTCGCCTCTGCTATTTTGCAGAATAATCTTAATAAAGTGACTGAATGGCTCCAGAAATGGCGAATAAAGGCCAGTGCCACAAAGTCCGTGCACATAACATTCACGCTTAGAAAGGGAAACTGCGAATCGGTAAAAATTTGCGATGTCACCTTACCACAATATGACACAGTTCGATACCTTGGTATGCACCTAGACAAAAGACTGACCTGGAAAAAACACATCAAAGCCAAAAGAGACGAGCTAAACATGCGGTTCAGTTCAGTTTACTGGTTGATGGCACGAAACTCGAAGCTTTCTATCGACAATAAGCTTCTAATTTACAGAATGATTCTGAATCCAATATGGACGTATGGATTGCAACTGTGGGGAAGTGCATGTGACTCCAGTATAAATATCATACAAAGAATGCAAAATGACATCTTAAGAACCATAACAAATGCACCATGGTTTGTGACAAACACTGAGATCCATGAAGCGACGAACGTAAGAACTGTTAAGGAGGAGATAAAGTTAACAGATATTAAGTATAGAACTCGGTTGGAAAATCATCCGAATGCCCTAGCTACCGCATTAACAAACATTAGCTACATCAAACGACTGAAACGCCATGATATACAGGGAGTTGGCGACAGATGGTGAAGAACGAAAAGTCTCCTGATGAGGAGCCTCTTCGGCATGACATGGATGGCCTACAACAAATCCGCTCATAGCCTTAGGCTGATCGCAGATATGCACAGAGAAAAAAAAAATATGTGTAGTGTATCAACTATCTAGTATCTGTAACAAGCCTCGTAGCTTACTACAAGAACTAGATGGCATTGTGGTCTGTATGTTATAATGTCCCAACATATTTATTTATTTATGGACATACAAGTCCAAAGGGCTAAAACATTAGTGCTTCTAAGTTGAAGCATGGCTATCTTCATGAGTCTCGGTTGCTCATCGCAGTAGAGAATTGGGATAGAAGAAAAGAGTACACTTATAAGTTATAAACAAACACCATTTTAACAAATTTAATTTATCGGATAAATTATTTGACTAAAACTTGTTATTTAATGCATAAGTCGTTATCGTCCGTGATTACGTCTTACTCTTAATGTTAAAATCGCGATTCGCGATCGCGATGTCGAGATTCGAGACTGCCAGGCAAGATGTTACTTAATGAAAAAACCATAATTATTTATATTTTAAGCAATATTAAAAGTAATTCCTGTTATCAGGCAACTTTTATGCTATTTACACTAATTAAATTTCATTTCAGAATCTTCCCCCACAATTGCTGTTTATCCATCAAGGACAAACTGATATCAAAGAACTTCATTGGCACAAGCAAATACCTGGTGCGATAGTGACAACTGCACACACTGGTTTTAATATATTTAAAACAATTAGTGTATGACATAAATAAAATAATTTAAATAAAAAAATATGTTTTATTAAAAAAGATAAAATGTATTTTTCATGATTTGTACTATTACAATTAAATCTTAAAATCGAAAAATTTTCAATGAAATTCAGAGTTATGGTCATCTTTAGTTTGTACCATTGCTAGATTTACAAGATGGCGTATTGTGGGTCTTCCATGGGGGCAATTCTGTAAAGAAATGAAAAGAAACTTATTTTTATTGCATTGAATATACATATGTACATGCATAAGAGCTGCTATAGTTCGCGTCACGTAAAAAGAACGCTGGAAGAAAGTGGTGGGGGGTGTGTTTGCGCATCGGTACATTCGCATACGAAATTCCTAAGCCTATTATTTTATTTTTGAACTAGCCTTTCGCTCACGATGTATATTGAGTATTTGTAGGTACATTGAAAAATATATTAGATAGACTGTCATTAAATAGAATTCTATTAATTAATAAAATATGTTTGATTCATCGTAGAATGTTTAATCTACTTACAAAAAATTAAATTAATTCGTTTAATATATTTTTTTAAATTATTAACAGCATTACTATTAGTCTCTCTTTTTATAAAACAATATACGTCAAAAATATTTTTTCACTATTATTTATATAAAATCATTTCGTAATTAATAACTTTTGTGTGCGCGATGGTATTTTAAACTGACAAACCAATAGCGAGCCGAAAAGCATGCGACGCGTGTCCCGCCGTCCCGCGCCCCGCGTCTTACCACCAAATTGGCCGATAAATCGCCTCTGCGCAACTTGACAGCCAGCGTTCTTTTTACATGACGCGAATTATACTTCTAATACTATAAATTGGCTTTAAAATAGCTGTTATTATGCTAGTGGCTTCTGTTTGTATCTTAAAAATTGAGGATTGATAAAAATATAGGATTAATTCTGAAAACGTCTGACTAATATTCTATATTTAATTGTTTATTAACTAGCTTATCCCGCGGCTACGCTCGCGTTTTAATGGCTGGAAACCAAATACCTCGCAGAGCTATTTTTATTTCTATTTAAATTTTTCTCCAGTTTTTGCAACATTTTTCATTGATTCTTTGCTTCTATTGGTCGTAGCGTGATGTAATATAACCTACAGCTTTCCTCGATAAATGGACTATCCAACACAAAAAGAATTTTACAAATCGGATCAGAAGTTTCTGAACGTTCAACCACACAAACAAACTCTTCAGCTTTATAATATTAGTATAAATTAAACAGTTATTTATTTACCCAAGGTTGATCAATATCTGCCATATGATCAACAAGTTTCCGCATATCAGCTTTACCGAGGGCAGTGCCTATCATGACAGACTTTCGGCAAGCTCTTGATGCAAACATTGCTCTTACACGACTTGGTCTGCAGTGTTCTGATTGACTTTCCTGATTCATAAGGAAAATTAGTTTTAGTAATGAATTATATTTTTTGTAAAGTACTTATATAATAATTAAATTAACTACTAACTTTAAGCATAAATAAAAGTTCTTCAATGTCTTCTTTTCCAAATATCCAATTCTTTGACATAGGCAATGTTAGAAGTTTAACTCTCTTTGTAGGTGGAGCATATTCATCTATTTGGAATGTAAAACCATTCTTTTTGAAAATACTTAAGTTGTCCATTAAAATTTGCTCATTAACACCTGTTAGTTCCAACTGTTGTGGACTAAAAATATTAAAACTATCAATTTAATCAATTTACTATTGAAAATTTTATTTGTTATTTTTTTCCAAAGAATATGCACATGTATAAGAGTTTCATTCAGGAGTTGAGAGATTTCTTTTCCTCTGTTTGCAACAAATTTTATTATTAAATAGCTATTAAAAACTTTTAGTATGATTAATATTTTTTTGTTGTCAACAGTTTTTGTTTTATGTAAATTCTACTCAAACATGTTTTCCTCTAATGAATGATTATGGTAGAATCAACTACTGGATGACCACAAAATTATTTGAATTATATTTAATACTTGATTTTTTTTTAATTTCTAAAAAAACAAAGCTCAAAAATAAATAGAGACACATTAATGTAACTTACATTACCAGCTTCTGACTAGACAATTCTGTTGTTTTTTGTAATGTTTCAAAATTATAAATTTCATCAGTTGCATGTTGATCAATTATGAACAGATCGTCCTCCAACTTTGTTATTATAAAACCTAAATTGAATTGGCCTACAATAGTCATTTTCTTAAAAGATTCCTTTGAAATTTCTTTACTCAACTCTTCTTCACATTTCTTATTGAAAACAGGATTTATTGTCGCTTTAAATTTTATTCTATTAAGATTAGATTTTCCATTTTTTTTATTATATAAATCTGTCAATGCCTTCACATGTTCCATTGAAGTTTTTAAATTAACTGATTTTCGTGAATACTTGCCTAGGTCTTCTTTATCTGTTATTACTTTCTGTATTTTTGACTTGGGTGTTTTTACTAGTTCTTTAGTTTTGCAATATATTGTGTGAGATTCTTCAATTATAACATTTGAATGATTTTTTATTTGTATAAGTGGTACTTTATTAGAATAATCTAGATATGTGTGCTCTTTTGAAGTTTCGCCTTCTTGAATATTTTCACCATCTGTATAGTCATTATCACTATTTTCTATTATGTTATGACTTGATTTAGACTCTTCGTTAACTTTTTCACTATCTATTACATTTTCTGTGTCAGTAATATAACTCTTTTTTATTGAAATGTAACTGTCTAAATTAGTGGTAGATTTTCTTTTTAATTCTGACTTCTCTGCAATTTGTTTAGCATTATTAACAGAAGATGTGTCAGATTGGTTGCTAAATTGTTTTATGAAAGACTGAAAAACTCTAGGCTGCTTTAAATCAGGTTCAATTTTCTGACTAAGAATATTAGATCTGTCCACTTTTAAAGTTCTAGGTATATCTTCAAATAGTTTAAGTAAAGAAGTTTTTAATACATCTAAAATGGCTTTTTCTTTAGTCAGAAATACTTTCCGTTTATCAGGAGTTACATTAACATCTACGCTGAGCCTCTCTATATTAATGTTAAGGAATACAAAAGGATATTGATTTCCATTGTACTGTCTATAAATTTCATTCACAAGTTTTATAACTTTAGTGGGTTCACAAGGCCTTGAATTAACATAAAAGTACTGTCTGTCAGTGCTAGACCGCCCGCTGCCATGAGCACATGAAGATATATATCCTATAAGTTCCACAGGATTAGGTATATTTCTATATCCTTGTGTTTTCTGAGTGCCAGTTATTTCTTGTGAACACTGAATTTCATCATGTTGAGCATCATTTGAATCTTCAGACAAATCAATTACAACATCTTCTATATTCACACTTTCTATAGTTTCTTCGACTTCTCCAGATAAACCTCTAAATATATTGTCTTTTATATTAGTTACCATCTCTGTCTTTATTTCAAGAATACTTTGAAGTTGTTTAATACCAAAAACACAAGCAATGTTGTCTTTATATGACAATGAACCTTGTGTTGCTACTACTAGTGACTTATTATTAGAACTTGTTTGATTACTACATGTTATTCTGAAAATTATACGTATTTTAATAAAATATCTTTAAAAAAATTTTAAGTACTAATTCAATATAATATTTATTATTACTAAGAAGGTACTGTACTATTCATTATGTTATTTAACAGTACAGAATGTTTTCAAATGTTATAACATTTTTGTGATATAGGTAGATATTTTATATTGAAAAATAGTATAATGTACTTACTTAATTCCTTTACATATTAAGCAATATGCATATAGTAGGTTTGTCATTTTATTAAATTCTCTTTTAGCATTTTTATAAAATTCTTTTTGCCTTACTGGAAGAGAGCAAAAGAGATTTGTTAAAGTTACAGTAGTCCCAATCTGACGAGAACAAGGAGTCTTGTTTGTTATGTTTCCTTTATGGTCAAATTCTATTTTAGTAGCTATAATAAAGAAATTAATAATTATTAACAAAATTATAGTTAATCACAATAATTTATGGATTAATTTATACTATAAAATTTACAAACCAAATTCACTACTTTGATGTCTTGTTGTTATGGTAAGGTTTGCTAAAGAACACAATGAACTTAATGCTTCTCCTCTAAAACCAAAGCTTGATATACCAAGTAAATCTGAATATTCACTTAACTTAGAAGTGTGATACTTTAATGCTGCCAAAAAATAATTTATATAAAATATGAGCATAATAATAAAGTAATATATTATTTGCTAGTTACCATCATACTTAATGCTGCGAAATTATCTTCTGTTACACCTGAACCATTATCTGACACTTCAATGAAGTCTAAACCGTAATTTTTAAATCGGATATCAACATTTGTAGCACCAGCATCAAGAGAATTTTCCACTAATTCTTTAACGGCTACTGCAAGACTTAGCACCACCTAGTATGAATATTAAAAATATTACCGAAAAAGATGAAATAACAATTTCAGTAAGTTATGAAAAACACTATTATTTCTTTTAGCCAAATAAAATAAGTACCTGTCCAGAGCATATTTTATGAACGGTATCATTATGGATAGGTTTAATTAGATTGATAGTAACTTCGTTTTTAATATCCATGATTTAAATTGATTACAGTATTATTAATTAAAACTACATAATTAGTATAAAAACTGCAAAGTACAACAAAGAGAATGTATTAGACATGTGTAAGTAATGCGAGTAATGCATTACGCGTAATATTACCCGAGCGAGTACTGTATCATCACTCATTACTCGACCGAACCAAACATTACTTATTACGTCAAACATGACGCGAGCGTGATATTCCATCGTTCGGGTTAACTTGGCATCACTCCGTTTTACGAATTTTGAAATAGCAAAGCAATTCGAAATGTATTTATTTTAAAAAGCAATAATTAACACAAAATATATTTAGTTTAGTTTTAGTTTAATATTTAGTTATAAGCAAAAAAAGTTATAATTGCTAGAAAAATGATTTTTAAATACGCCAATATTATAAGTTAGGCCAACGATATAAGGTTTTCATTACTAGGTCCTAAGCTGCGCCTGGTCTTCACAAAGGGTCATTCATATTTACAACCTTTAGCTAAACAATACAATTTTGTTTTACTTATTAATTATTTTGCAAGATGCTCAGAAATTTCGCAACTGGTGTTTGTAAAAAGAGTTTTACAATATAAGGGAATAGGGATCCTAAAGAACAAAACCAAGTCATAAAAGGTATATCGCTATTTACGTACAAATGCCGCAAGTTTAAAATAATTATTTGAGTATGACAAAATGCAAAATTGCAATATATAATAAAAATCTAAATAGTATCAAATAAAAGTCAACATTATCAAATTAATTGTATTAAAATACAATGATAACGCGTGTTATATTCCGAGATAGATCCGTAATGTATCACGCATGGCAAGGTGGTGTTTAGAGAATTGTACTGTAGCAACACTCGACCGAA
Source organism: Boloria selene (assembly GCA_905231865.2). NCBI lineage: Eukaryota > Metazoa > Arthropoda > Insecta > Lepidoptera > Nymphalidae > Boloria > Boloria selene. The sequence goes on from HG993145.1 coordinate 5,191,948, forward strand.
CGAAACATTACGCATCACTTCAAAGTTCAAAGTTCAAACATTACTCAAGTCATTACTTTAGTTGTTGTTTTTTAAATTTATCCCCAATAGGGAAAGGCAAAGGACTATAGTCCATACAGCCTTCATTACTTTAGTCATGAGCATGACGCGAGCGCAGTGCTGTCAGATGAAAAAATAAGATAATAGTATACCACCTGTAAAAAAGTTGTACATTTGGGAGTTTTAAATAAAAACAATAGTACACATTAAAAATATTGATTTATTGAAAATAGTGGGTCCCGCAGTTTAGCTTGCGCTAAAAGTACAAGTCTTAATCAAATATTTTATAAATTCAACTTGGTTTTTGGATTATAATTTCTTGAATAAAGATATTATTATTATATTATTATTATTATTATATATTGCAGATTTATTTTGATTTTTGGTTCCTGCAATTTGAATGCTTTACAGCAATCATGAACCATGACTAAAATTTATCCCTAATAGGGAAAGGCAAAGGACTGTAAGGTTTATATACTTATTACAGACAGTGAATACCCACAATTTACATAAAAAAGAATATTTAATTCCTAAAATACTATTAAAAAAGAATAATAGAATAATGTGTTCTAAACTCTTAAATCATATTTCCGTACTTTCAATTATCAAATGATGCGTAATGATTTCTCATAGATGGCGTTATTAATATTTTTATAATTTAATTTTAGTAAGTGTTAATTGTATTTTGCTAAAATATTTAATATCTATAATATACTAGCGATTTAGCGCGAGCGAAGCTGCGGATTCCGCTAGTTCTACAATATATTTTACAATGCCATGAAATGTATGCCGCTAAGTACGCAAACATGCCGCAAGTGAATAGAAATCATTTGACTAGGACTGAAATGCAAAATTGCAATCTATTCTAAAATATTCTTTACTTACATTATGAGTTTTAAAGTTTCGAACTTTGTGTATCTGTCTGTTCGTTTGTAGGGGGGTTATTTTCGGAAAAACTGATCTGATCATGAAAACTCTTTCACTAACAGACAGCTACACTATTCAGGAGTGATTGTGAGAAGTGTATTATTGGCTATATTGTATTTTCAAAAATATCCCATTTTAGGGATCCCTACCTTAAATGTATCCCCAAGGTATCAAAATGCTGCATATAAAACGAAAACTGTTGACGAAATACATAATATCAAGCACTATTTTATATATTAAAATTTTATATTACAATACTTACTTATGATTACTCACAAAAAATTCTGCGATGGCACATGCCTTTATTATAACAATTTTTTTTTAAATTATTAAGTTCAAATACGTGTTGAATAGTGGTGATATTGGTATCATGATATTAATCCTTATCCAATTTGTAAACTCCACTTTAAATTATTCGTATCGGATGTTTAATGAGTATAAAAATTGGTATAAAATTCTTTAAGACCAACTTTTTCAGTCGCTGACTTAACATTATATAGGTATGGGTATGGCTTTATAAATAAAGAATAATTAAAAAAACTTTTTCAGGCTTTTAAAAAATACTAATTCACGTACTCATAGTAAATAATAATTAATTCAAAATTAAAAATAAAAACTTTAATTATTCATTATATATTTTAATATTATAATGAAGTTTATCAAGCATATATGTATAATGTATATAATACAGTGAACCCAAAGTCGCAGTCCTTAGAACGCGGTCGGAACCGCGGATACTGCTAGTATAAAAGTATGTTGTAAATTAGTTTTTGTTTCTTTTTCGACGAAAAAATAATAATAATTTATATTGGTTAACTTACGACAGTAAAATTATAAATACAATATTTAAAAAATTATATACATAAATAATAATCTTAATCATATCAAATAAAAAGTTAACATTTTAAATTTAAAAATTAATTGTATTCAAATATAACAAAGCCGTGCCGTCCGGTCTTAGAATGTGGACGGAGCCGCGGGTACTACTTAGCAACTACTATTGTACTATTGTAAACATAGCTATATGAAAATAATTTAAGTAAATTAGATTACGACGGTAAATTTTTAAATACAATATTTAAATATAAAAAGTAATAAAAATATAACAATAATCTTACTCACAAAAAGTTAACATTTTAGTTTTAAATTAAAATCAATAAAAACGTGTGTGATATTCATCATATTATTACATGAGATAGATCAGTACTACTATTATGACAGTACGCGGGTAATATTACTTCTTAGCATCACACATGGCAAGTAATGTTTCGAGTAATGAAGTGATGTGATATTACTCGGTGCGTAATGTAATGCCATATTTCATTACTTCATAAAGCACTGTTTTGCGCATGTCTAGAATGTATGAACTATGAAGTATGAACTATAAAGTACAATATGATTTACATTTTACCGCACAGAATACAGAACAATATTTATTATTTAAATGTTGTTTTTAAAATTTATCCCCAATAGGGAAAGGCAAACTGCAAAGTATTATAGTCTATAGCCTATTAAATTGTTGTTTTTTAAATTTATCCACAATAGCGAAAGGCAAAGGACTATATATAGCCTATTAAAATTTAAATTGTACTTGACAATTGACATTTTGTGAATTGTCTGACACAGATAATCAAACATAATATTTACTCTCAATCATTCATCTAAAAAAATTCCATCATTTAAATTTCACGGTTGCAATTTACAATCGCTTGGCAGGACGATGGCAGGGAGGGAGTGGATGGGTAGGGGAGATGCTCCCTTATATTATAATATTATCCCTATATTAATCCCATTACAAGGTAATTCATAGTTCATGAGAAAATAGATTTTGTAAGTAGCACTCACCGGACGCCACAGCGGCACGCTCGCTTCGCTCGCGTGCGTTGTAGTTGTATATCAAACCTAACCTAACCTACCAAGAAAGAATGAAAAAAAATTAAGATAAACCTTCTGAACCGATGTTATCCAAGTCAAAAAAAAAATGTTATTTACGATGAAAGCACTTTTACACATGTCCATAGAAACACAGAACTAAATATGGCGGCGTTAGGATAGTTGACAATGACATTTAAGTCAATCAGCCTATTGCCGTCCACGAACGAAGGCCTCCCCTAATGAGCGCCAACTATCCCGGTCCTGGGCAGTCCGCATCCATCCTCTGCCCGCCACCTTCCTTAGATCATCGGTCCATCGTGCTGCAGGGCGTCCTACACTGCGCTTGCCTAAACGCGGTCTCCACTCTAACACGTGTCGGCTCCATCGACCATCAGTACGTCTGGAGACATAGCCGGCCCACTTCCACTTCAGCGAGCTAATTCTGCGCGCAATGTCGGTTACTTTAGTTCTCTGGCGAATGACTTCATTGCGAATTCTATGTGCCAGTGAAACCCCAAGCATCGCGCGTTCCATTGCTCGCTGAGCTACCATGAATTTGTGAACCAGCCCCACGGTAAGTGTCCACGTTTCGGCTCCGTACGTCATTACGGGTAGGACGCACTGGTTAAATACTCTGGTCTTAAGAGATTGTGGGATCGATGACTCAAGGATATGTCGTAGCTTCCCGAAAGCCGCCCAGCCCAAACGTATTCTTCGATTGGCCTCCTTCTCAAAGTTGTGCCGGCCAAGTTGTATGGCTTGGCCAAGATATACGTATTCGTGCACAACTTCAGGAGTATCGCCATTCACGATCACTGGTCTCGGAGATACAAGGGTGTTTAGCATTATTTTGGTTTTACGAAAATTCATTCCGAGACCCACCCGTCTTGAGGAATCGTCTAGGCTGTTTAGCATTTCTTCCAGATCATGCAGAGTCTCTGCCATGACGACTATGTCATCGGCAAACCGCAGGTGTGTTAGAAATTGCCCGTTGATGTTAATGCCGCGTCCGTTCCAATTGAGTGTTTTGAAGACGTCCTCCAATGCACAGGTAAACAGTTTCGGGGAGATAACGTCCCCCTGCCTTACCCCGCGGTGCAATTGGATTGGCTTTGTGCTCTGACCTTGTACTTGGACGGTCATTGTTGCGGCTTTGTACAGACACCTTAAAACTTGGATATATACCGATAGCCAATGAGGCATCTCTGCATAGATTCTAGAACCGCCCAGGTCTCGATGGTGTCGAAGGCTTTCTCATAGTCCACAAATGCCAGGCAAAGAGGCTGATTGTATTCTTCGGTCTTTTGGATTATTTGCCTTAGTGTGTGTATGTGGTCTATGGTACTAAAGCCTTTTCGAAACCCGGCCTGCTCTATGGGTTGGAAGTCATCGAACTTTTGGGCGAGACGGTTCGAAATAACCCTCGAAAACAACTTGTACACATGGCTTAGGAGGGATATAGGTCGGTAGTTCTGTAAAAGGGCATTTTATATCTCCTTTCTTGAAGAATAACAACACGACACCTCTGCTCCATGCCTCCGGTGTAATGCCCGTATAAAGGATAGAATTAAAAAGCTAAGCGAGCTCTATTAAAATGGGTGCTCCTCCAGCTCTCAGAAGCTCTGAAGTAATTCCATCCTCCCCAGGAGCTTTGTTGTTTTCTAGCTGTCCAAGAGCTATTCTAATCTCGCCCACGTCGATGTCAGGAAGCTCGTCTGTTTGGTGGCGTACTAGTCTGGCTCGTGCATCATCCACGCGATGAGCCTCAGGTGGAGGTATTCGTGACGAGTAAAGATCTCCATAGAATTTTTCGACTTCAGCGAGGATCTCTGGTCTCGAGGTGACGGTGGTGCCTTGAGCAGTTCTTATCTTATTCAGGTGACAACAGGAAGAGTGAGATTTGGCAAAGACTTTCAAGCCCCTATTGAGTGCTATTGCATCTTCAATTTTTTGGGTATTCGCTTGTCGTATGTCACGCCTTATGAGATTTTTTATCTTCCTGTCAAGTAATTCTACATATTACGTCTTTGTCTCACATAATATCCAATCCTATTGTTATCCTTCTCTCTCACGTTAAGCTTTTCTTAATTTTCTCTAAAAACATGAATTACCTTGTGCCGTGAGTGTTATTATTGTGTTCAGTGAATAAACGCCTACCATTATATAAGTTTCACCCAATAACTCCTGCCAAGCCATTGTAAACCCAACCCAATTTTACTATTGTATACATAACAGTTGTATTAGTCAGTAGTAAAAGTCAATCAGATCAGTCAGTAAAATCTTCACTTACCACAAGGGGGTAGAACTCTTTTATTGAACATCCTAACTTCCATTATATAAAGTCGATTATTAATCGATGATTTATATACATCTCTAGTAATTTATAATAAATTCGCGTCATGTAAAAAGAACGCTGGCTGTCAAGTTTCGCAGAGGCGATTTATAGGCCAATTTGGTGGTAAGACGCGGGGCGCGGGACGTCGAGGCACGAGTCGCATGCTTTCCGGCTCGCTATTGGTTATACCATCGCGCACACAAAAGTTATTAATTACGAAATGATTTTATATAAAAAATATTTTTGACGTATATTGTTTTATAAAAAGAGAGACTGATAATAATGCTGTTAATAATTTAAAAATATATTAAACGAATTAATTTAATTTTTTGTAAGTTTTTTGTATGTTTATTAATGGATAATATAAAAGCAAAAACTATAGAGACCATTACTGACCTAACGATAAAGAATGTAGAAATATAAAGATTATTGATTAATCAGTTTTCGTTTAAATGAGGTGCTAAGATTTATTTTAAAATAATAGTTAAATTTAAAATTTTATTTTTTAAAAAACTACAGGTGACCTAACAAAAATGATAGTGGACCTATACAGACCAAACGTAGACCTATCGATTAAGTCCCTCTAGACAAATGGCAAACGCTCCGTGTCTATTCTATTTCGATAAACGCTAACGCCTTGCCGTACGCTAACAGCAGAATACGTTTGTCAAAAGTGACACTTTTGTATGGGGAATTATGTACTAATCTGACGTTTCGTTACATTTGGCTACCAATTACAAATTCGATACGTTGAATCTAATCACTAGTCGTAAGCTTATGTCAATCCTATACATTGATTATTCTATTCTACTGGCGTTTATGCCACTTGTCTAGAGGGAAAGGTCATTTTGATTTCAAAAATCCTTCGATGGGGTGCTAAAATTGTGTACAGTTCGCGTCACGTAAAAAGAACGCTGGAAGAAAGTGGTGGGGGGTGTGTTTGCGCATCGGTACATTCGCATACGAAATTCCTAAGCCTATTCTTTTATTTTTGAACTAGCCTTTTGCTCACGATGTATATTGAGTATTGGTAGGTACATTGAAAAATATATTAGATAGAATGTCATTAAATAGAATTCTATTAATTAATAAAATATGTTTGTTTCATCGTAGAATATTTAATCTACTTACAAAAAATTAAATTAATTCGTTTAATATATTTTTTAAATTATTAACAGCATTATTATCAGTCTCTCTTTTTATAAAACAATATACGTCAAAAATATTTTTATATAAGATCATTTCGTAATTAATAACTTTTGTGTGCGCGATGGTATTTCAAACTGACAAACCAATAGCGAGCCGATAAGTATGCGACGCGTGCACCACCGTCCCGCGCCCCGCGTCTTACCACCAAATTGGTCCATAAATCGCCTCTGCGCAACTTGACAGCCAGCGTTCTTTTTACATGACGCGAATTATAGCTAAAGTATAGTGGAACGTAGCAACAGTCGACTTTCCTGTCAACAGTCAACTGTCAAGTTGACTTGTCAGTTGTCACTTTTCAGTTTTCACTTTTCTGTAATGTTCGAGATTTTTTGGTGAATTGCGTATAATTTGGCTTACAAGTTACACAAATTGAAGAATATTTAAGAATTATTACTGTTGCTTAATTTACATTATGTCTTTGAATACTGCCCACGCGGATCACGGAGTGCTGATTCACGCTGGTGAATGGTAAGCTATCTTTGTTTTTTAACAGTAATGATAAGATGTGGTGTAATCAATATATATTAATTTATGAGTCACACTCCCCTGGAAGAACTAAATTATCATTTTTATACTTGCAATATATGAGATGCATATTCTGATGTTGCATATTAATATGCTTTTTTTCTTATCAATATAATTTATGAGTCATATTTCCGTTAAAATTGGCATAGATAGATACATATTTACGCATTATTTAAATTAATTTGCTTTACAAATTCGTTAACTATATTGTTTGCGCATGATGAAATAATTGCTAAAATAAAATTTACTAATATAGTTACAAAATTGATGTGAACCTATAACAATTTTCAGCATATGAGTCGACTAGTATCAAAGGTGGCAATGTGACTTTAAGACAAATGTTGGTAAATTCAAAAAAACGGATTGTTAGTTTTGTATCTCGTTTGTAGTTACAAAACTCATTTAAATAAGATCTTAGGTAAATAGCAGGATGAATTAATGCTATATTACCCTAATAATCATTCTATATCAGTTTTAAATACTATTTCAATTTTGAAGATTTCCGGCTTTGATGCTATTTTTTTAAGAATGCCGTATTTGAAATTGAGTAAGGCACAGATAACCGTTTTTGATACTATAGATGTTATTCCAGAATTAAGGTTGTCATACAAGCATGGAACGACTCTTTATTTTTTGGAATAGTATATTGTAATTAAAAAATAATGCATTTGGCAGTTATAAAAAATCTTTATAATTAACTTATGAACTAAAAAATTAAGTAACTCTAAAAAGTTTTTTGAGTTTTTTTAAACTAAATTTAAAATTATATGCGCATGTCATGTCATGAGCCATTGTTAAAGTAGCACATTTTAGTGCTTTCGAATTATGGCTGTACACTCTATCGAGTAATGATTTCGCCGAGTTTCTAAAACAAAAAAATAATAATACTACAATATTATACCCTTTTACATGACAAGAATTGACAACCCTACGGGTAAACTTACTTCAATTCCTTATCACGGTTTCTTGTCCAATTTTCTGGATTCCTCTTGAGTTTCCGTGTAAAACTATTACTAAAGGGGGGTGGCTTTCCATAATACTACTTCCACTCCTTTATATTAGTTTAAGTCACAAAAACACGTAGAAAACATTAAAATTCACAGAACGAAATGTTCCTGGGCCGTTACGAAACGCAAATGAACTCTCGCTTCTGATTGGTTGACAGCGTAAGATTGCCGGGTTTGATTTCAAAATTTTACAGATTGCCGGCTTTGATGCTGATGTCAGTTTTTGACCTGTTTTTACTATGGTTTATTGCTAGTTCAGAACCGTATACTCCAAGGGAAACGTTTTTAAACAAATCAATCTGAGTCGCCATATGATTAACTACTTTTTGTCAAAATGCTCAGATTGCCGCCTTTGATACTAGTCGACTCATATACACACAATTATATATATTAATTATAATCATGTTTACCTTACTCCAACATTTTATTTTATAAAACATTTTTATTACTTTGTCTATAATTAAAAGGAAATACATAAATATCATAGCTGGGCACCGTTAAATAACTCTTTAATCCTTAATCCGTTACTTAAAAAAGTTAACTTCGTTAAACGTTAAAGCGTTACATTTTGAAAGATTTAACGCAAGTTAACGTTAATTGTTAATCTGTTAACACGTGATTAAAATTGTAATTTTATACCATTGCAACAATAATGATCTACTTATAAAATCTGTTGATTTGGGTTCTGTAAATTAAAAGCTTCTCAGCCACTTATTTCAAGAAGGAGGGACCAGGCTTTTCAGAGGCTCAGTTCAACGCCTTCAATACCCAGCCGTTTGGGACTCTACAAGAGCCACTTCGCTATCATGAGGCACCTCTCTCTGGCCCTAGACGGACGCTGAACGTTCCTTTTTCATTTCACCCCAATACTGATGGCAGCCGTCTCGACTTTCGGTAGGCTATTGCCAAATGTCCTGAGCATTGAATCTCTTTGCCGGATTTGAGATTGTGAGGTCCATGGCACTGTATGGTGTCCCCGTTTGGATCGACGCCCTCTCCGTCCCGAACGGGGTCCAATTGTGCAGTACACAGCAAGTCCTTGCGGTGAAGGCAATAAAGGAATGACGCACGGTCCTTCTGGCGGGCGTGTTACCCTGGGTACTCCAGGCGCAGGCAGGAGTACTCGCCGAAGTGTACTAGTTTTGGGTGAGTGAGCGTGCGCTTGGGAAACTTCCAATGTGGGATCCCTCCCGTCTAGCTGACGAGGCCATGATCCGGCGATGGAGGAGGCAACTGGTAAACCCAGAGGCTGGCCTGGCGAAAGTGGATGCAGTTCGTCCTGTTTCACTGGGTCAGGAGGCCCACACGGTGTCATGACTTTCAGACTGATGCAGATGCTTACTGGGCGCCCGGCACGTGAACACGCACCGACAACCTTACCTACCAAACTTTACTTTGGTACCTGGTTTCGTTTTACTCGACCCAACGTGGTGCTTGGTAAAGAGTAGGTACTGGATTAACGATTAACGGACTTGAGAAAATGTAACGGAAATTAACGAGTCCGTTAAGTTTTTTTTTGGTTAACTTAAAAGTTAATCGTTAATCGAAATGTTAACTTCCGTTAATTAACGATTAACGGATTAATGAGTTAATGCCCAGCTATGATAAATATATAGTTTTAATAATATAATAATGATTTTCCTTCTGATTTGTGATATAATTTGTTGTGTGATGTTGTCAATTTTCTACATATAATTTGATCAAACAATTTGTATCAGTGATAGCTTACTTTTATATTCTTTGTTTTTTCAGTATTATTCTATTTTCTGATAATGTGGCAGTTGAGTTCTATGGAAATGAAACACCAGAATTTAAAGGCACAAAAAATGGTCGCATGTATCTCACCACCCACCGAATGATTTATAATTCAAAGAATAATTCAGATCCACTAAGATCATTTAGTTTTCCTTTCATTGCACTTCAAGATGTAAGTATTATTACTGTAATTTTTATAGTAAAGTTAGGTATTTATATAAAGTGTATTCATCAAATGATTATAAAAACTAAGTACTCACATTTATTTATTTAATTATTTATATATTGTGGACTTAATTTTTTTTTAATACCTCACATATATCAAATTATTCCTAGGTGACTGTTGAACAACCAATGTTTGGTGCTAATTATATAAAAGGCAAAGTCCGAGCACAACCAAATGGCAATTTTATTGGTGAAGTAAAATTTAAATTAACATTCAAATCTGGAGGAGCAATAGAATTTGGACAGGCTATGCTTAAGGCCGCACATCTTGGTATGTTAATTATGTACATTTTATTCATTTTATCTAGTCTTAATGTCAATTAAATTTTCTTAATATATATTTTAGTAACTTGCCAGTTCAGCGCATATTATGTTTCAAAATTTAGTGAAACATCTTACTATCATATCTATCATTTACATTCTAAGTAATCACAATACCCTAAAGATTGTTTGTATGTATATGCTTGAGTTGTTTTTCTTTGTCTATTGTTTTGTGTTGTATAAAATACATGTGTATTTTGTGTAGAAGTCATATAAAAAAATAATTCCAAGACAATTTTCATCAATGTCCTGTTTTAATGTAACGGAAGTCTTCTTCAGTGATAATAGTAATAAACAATAAAGGATATCCCAAATATTACGGAGGATAGATGTCAATGGTGAATAGTAAAACCCATTTTGTTTTTAGGGTTCCGTACCTCAAAAGGTAAAAACGGAACCCTTATAGGATCACTTTGTTGTCCGTCTGTCTGTCTGTCTGTCTGTCTGTCTGTCTGTCTGTCTGTCTGTCTGTCTGTCAAGACCTTTTTTCTCAGGAACGCGTGGAGGTATCAAGCTGAAATTCATATCAAATACTCAAGTCTATGGTCTCTTGGAGCTGTGAAAAAATCAAACTTCTAAGTCAACGCGATCAAAAGATACTCCCGTTTATGCCGCAAATTTTCGACACTCGCAAGGGAATCAAAACCTACAGGGTACTTCCCGTGAACTCAGAATCTTGAAATTTGGTACGAAGCAACGTCTTATAACACAGATAAAGGAAAAATTGCGAAAAGCATAAATTTTTAGTTACATCATATAATAAAAATATTTTTAATAATTTTAAACTTATTACCCCTTTACTCATACACCGTTCCGTACAGGTTTGTACGGAACCCTCGGTGCGCGAGTCTGACTCGCACTTGGCCGAATTTTTTTTTAATGTATAATCGATATTTCCAGCGTCACGCCACATGTCGCCCAATTCGCCGCCGCCGCCATACATGCCGCCCACCGGCCCCTGGCACGCCGCGCAGCCCCCAGCTTACGCGCCACCCCCACAGGGGTACTATGGCTGGGTGCCACCGTACAGTGTAAGTGATATTAGCCTTAGCCTACTTTTTTTTTTAAAGACATAGCTTTTGTTTGTTTATTTCAAGTGTGTGGGTGGGTACCTAGTGCTACTTACGATTCTTCCTGGTTTATCCTTATTTCTGGACTATTTTCATAATGTTTAAATATTAATATAGTATATTTAGCTTTCCTAAATAAATTATATATTATAGTAATAATCGCGTAAAACCTAACAAAGTATCATGTGATAGTGTTATATTTAATAAACATTATATCATTTATTGTCAAAATAATCGTTTCTAGAAATATTATGTATAATTAATTATTTTTCAGGCATTCCCTGATCAACCATCACCAAACTCAGTATTCGTATCGAGTAGTCCCCCGCCATATCCGGGGGTAATGGGCGCTGCCTATCCACCCGGTGCAGGATTTTCCGGGGCAAGTGGACCGAGTCCAACAGGTGCGAATGGTTTTCCGGGTAATCCACCTCCTGGTTACCCGGGTAATCAACCTCCTGGTTACCCTGGTAACGCGCCTCCTGGTTACCCAGGTAACATGCCTCCAGGTTACCCCGGTGGCTTTGCATCAGCGCCAAACATGTCATCAAACGGTAAGAATAATTTTTATTCATTGGAGTTAAATAAAATTTTGTTGTTTACAGGTTACCTAACCATTATTAGATGGATTCCACTATATTAAAGGTAGTGTTGATACGACGTGTGTTACATAAGAGCTAAAATATTCAATTGCTCATTTATAAAAAAATGTATTCACATTAACAACTTATTTTAGGATCCAGCTAATTTTACATGTCCTTACCCTATTTTCATAATGAGATGTATGCATCATGTAACCAACTAATAGGGTGGTCTCTTCATTAAAACTTGCTGTGGGTTAAAAAATTACTTCTTGTTTGTTAATGTTCCTATAATATAGAAACATGATGTATATTATATACTTTGTAAATCGTAATTTCTAAGTATTAAAATTAATAGTCGTTTAATTTAAAATATTTTTTTTCGAGATTCCACTTTGAACCTTTTTATCAATTAAGTTGATTATGTTACTTACTAAATCATTTGGTACTGAAAAGCCACCCGCACCATGCTATAATGAAGATAACATAGGCACTTACACAGGGGACTTCCTCTTATTAGTTATTTATACAGATATTAAACTAAAGGAATGAATTACTGTTTTAGTTAATGAACTTGTCTTAACAACTAATATTATTTAACTCCTGTAATATCTTTGATTTATTTGTTAGACTATCAATGTAGATACATATAATATTTAATTTTTCTTTAAATATTTAAAAGTGTGTTCTCCGCATTCGCGCTACTACATTGCTCCAATGTGAGTAGATGTAACATTTATGATGTTTTCATTTTATATTGTAGAAACACATTCTTTAATATCATAATAGTCTTATTTGTAGAAAACATAAATGATGTAAATTTTGATAAGTAACAGACATTAGTATTGTTGATTTGCAGTAGTTTGTATAAAACTTGCAGATGCAAAGGCAGCTGAAGCAGCACAGAGTGCTTATTATGATCCTAATAAGCCCCAAACTGCTTATGTTCCACCACCATACAATGTAAGTATTAGTATATATACAAGTTGTTAGTGTATAAGTTTCTTTATATAAATTTTTGTATATCATATCATATTTGTTAATTTTAAACTTAAATATAAATCTTTTTCGACAAAACTTTCCTAATTATGATTTTTTAATTATAAAAAAAATTGTTTTGTAATATTTAACATATTATTATTATATACATCTACAGGATCAACCGCCGACTTATCAGGAGTCTACATCGAAGAAACACGACTAATGCACTGCCCTCACTACCACATGAATACACGTCACTCTTCTTAAGAAAGAAAATATGCTTATGTTTATAATAACACATTGTGTCAATAATTATTGTATTTACCCGATAATATAAATGTGCTATTTGCCTCTACATTCCATTTCATCAAAGTGTGCTTTTATCTTAAATTATCGCGTAATATTTAAATTATTAAATTTGATTAATATTATTAAAGTACTAGCATTTTCCGCGGCTCCGTCCGCGTTGTAATGACCGGAAACCAAATTCTTAGATTTGGATTTTATATATTACTAGAGATTAACTGCTAGTACGGATTTCTCAGAAATGAGATATTTTCCTGCTGTAAAAAGTATTCTATATTTATTCAAAATTAAATTCTATAAGATTATACAAAAAATATTCAATGTACAGCTTTAAATCAGAATTTTATTATATGTATAGATAAATGTTTGGATATCTAGTTACTAAATTGAGTATTATGTAATGATAAAGCTTCGTGATGCTTTACGTACAAACTATGTCTTGATTAAAATAATGAACTTCAGATAACTGCTACATATTAAATTAAAGCTATTTAAATTCAGAATATTTAAAGATCATCAAATGTACCACTACTAACTACATATAATGTGATACTTTTGGCATTAAATGTAAGCAAATCGTAATATTTATTGGATTCTACTATAGAAGTTAATAATGTTTATGTTTTATTATAATATAATACTGTTAAATAATTTTAATTTGTTTAATTTTTAAATCTACAATAATAATAATATAGTGAAGCAGTTTTACATATATATTCTATTTGTAGATATTTTACTATTTTTAAGGACTTAAAAATATTTTTGAATTTGAGGTTGACAATAAATATTTTGATCAATACCTACAATTTAAAAATTACTACTACTTCATCAATGTTTAATTTTTTTATAGTTTTCACACTGCTAGGACTTGTGTTTTGTACTACATAATACGATTAATATTTTATTGTCTTAAACATTTTTTTTTTATTTTATTCAATGTATTTTAGTGTTAATTGAATAAATAGTATTCTTGTATTGATATTTATTTCTTTTTTTACAAACCAAGGGGTTTGTATAGATCGTAATTATAAAAATATTTACTTAAATATATAAAATGAGGTTTGAAATTTTGATTTCTTACAAACTGGTCTATAATTTAATACAGAAATTAGTATAATAATTCCAATAAATTTTAGAATTCTTGGATTCATAATAAAACAAATGTCTTTATTCGATTAAAATTTATTTAGTTTTAAAGACTATAAAATGAACCTCTGTAGGACAATATAAAAGCCAGTATACTTATGTCAGTATTGAAAAAAGAAGATAAATTTACTCTTCTGTCAAACGTGCAAAATTACAAGTAAAATTATAAACTCATTACAATTAAAAAAATGTTTTCGAGATGAAGTAAAATAATTATATAATTGACTATAATTTCGGTTTCATAGTACTATGGGTAAGTTAGCATAATAGAGTTTAATATTGAGCAGCTTCAAACAAAACAAAATTAAGATATTTAATTGATTGTAATGATATTTTCCTGTTGTAAAAATTATCTTGTATTGACCAGGATAAACTATTATAATCTACCCAGTACCCAGTGGTTTTCCCCCGTCATGCGGTCACTGACAGAAACAAAAACTAAAACTATAGATTCGACCCGTGTATCAATAATAATAACTATTTTAATTTTAAGATTTTTCAACAAATATTAAATTCTTTGAATGTGTGTAGATGTAAGTCAGTTTATTTTTGTCTGCCACTCAAATGAGATATTAGAAAATTATTATTTTTTCCCTTATATAACATAGATATTTGCTTTAATTTTGATTATTTTAATACATAATAACAAATTTTTGCACAAAATTGTAATTTTTTAAAATTTTATTGGCAAAATATTTCATTTAATTTTTCGCTTTAGTTTAAGGTTACGATTATAGAAGAAACATGAATAAGCGTTGTGAGTATATTTTTTATATATTTATTTTATTGTATTTGTATTGCAACTAAAATTAGGCGGTTATTTGAAAATGGCATGTTTGTGTTTGAAACAACTCGGCAATATCATGAAATCATTGTTTTTATTATTCATCCTATAGTCAAGTGATAAATTTATATTTGATAAAGTTGGTAAGTTTAATATTTTTTATATTATTGGAACTTGAGTGGCAGATCAATATAAACTAGATGATATGAAGTATTATACACCTTATAAATTTAACAATAAATATTTTTCAGAGTAAAACTTGCTCATGGCTCCTTCGACACATCCTCCTTGTACGCCAACAGCGTCGTGCCAACCAATAAGATGTCATCCTTTGCCCCCGCCGTGTCAAAATCCAGAAAAATGTTTGAAAAAGACGACTTCAAAAGGCCTAAAGCCTTGCAGAAGCGCTGCGTCTATAATGGCCACCAAATCCAAAGCATCATGTGCAAGTTGCGGTAAATTTAGAGCTAAGACTTCAAATCCTCGAAGTGTAAAATCAGTAGAAAAATTTCTCAAAGATAAGTCTAAAGAAGCACAATTGAAAAAGAAAGATAGACTTAAAGGAACTAATTCTTATTCGGATTATATGAAAAAGAAAGGTAGGCCGAAATCTAAAACCGACTGCTGCGCTGGTAAAGGACACAGAGGAAGATTAAAAAAAAGGAAAAAATGTTGTGAAATTCTGTAAAAATGAAAGTATTCATAAATTTAAAAAAATCTTTGATATGTCTAAGTACATTTATTACAAGCGAGATTCTTGAAATAATATCTTGAAACACTGGAAACCCACTGAAATTTATATTTTTTGTATGTTATTATGATAATAATTATTAGGTATAACAAACACTTGAAAATTTTGAAGTCTATGTGAAATATTGAAATATACTAATTTTATAATAATATGTATTGATATTTTATTTTATTAATTCATAGACGATTCACTCGCTCCGCTTAGGTTCGTATCTATAACGTTCATGTCGTATCTTAAAGTTTCATTTTATCAATTAAGTAGTCTATATTTTTCAGCGATATTTTCTGTAGTGAAAAGTATCCTATATGTTGATTAAAAGACCTATATTATATTGTGGATTGTCCAATCATCATACCAAATTTCATCGAAAGCTGTCTCGTGCTTTTCTCGTGTTGCGTTCCCAGAAAGACACACAAACTCTAAAAACAATGGCATAATATCTAGTCGAAAATATTTATGTACAGATTTATTTACTACTCACCCTAGCTCCGCTACGCAAACGCGCGAAATTAAAATATCCATTAAGTTTTTGCAATTATCTAATTTTCGGTGTAATTTTATGAATTTTTCTTTCCTTAATAACTTTCCTATGTGGAATATTAGATTTACAAAAAATATGAAAGAAGTTATTGGTAAAGTTTTCAATTAGTTATAGCGTGAGACACATAAATTTTTTATTGAACACATTTTTGTAAGAAATAATTTATATCGGTAATTAAATTAGTCACTTTGGCTTAGATACCGACTTAGAAAAGTTGAAATCATCTATACCTACATCAAAAAGGCATTATCCAAAATCAAGGGAAATGTCAGATTTTTAATATATTTTAGATAGAGAAATTCAATACATATAAAAATAATGCGTAAATTCCTTTGCAGCTGTATATTCGACAAAAAGCCTTAAACCTTGCATATCAGAGCCTTCGTGCAGTGTTCACCAACATAGACCCCGTCCGGCCCCTTGTCCTCAACCTGAAAAATGTTACAAGAAATGTGTAAAAAAAAGAAGTAGGTGCCCAAGCGCTATGGATACAATCAGTCGTCAAGGATCACCATGTGAGTGTGCTAGAGCACAATCAAGCGACTCTAGAATGAGTAACAAACGAACAAACAAAACCCATAAAAAACGCATCCGTAAAGCATATAAACAACGCTCTTTGATATCTCGTTGGAGTAAAGAGAAAAAATGCTGTATTATAATTTAAATATGATTATTAACATAATATTCAAAAAAAACAATAAATGATTAATTTTAATATATTATACTATTTTTTTAAGTGTTTTAATTCGTTGTAAGTAAAATAGATATTATATATAATAAATGTTAATACGTGTTATGTACCTACTTAACATATCTACCCACATAATTTAATTTATATCACAGATGTAAGAATATACCTACAAATGGAAAAACTATAATTCTTATAATTTGTTATTTAGTGCTGTATAATTATAATAGAAAATATTAGCTTTCAAACAATTCGATAACACGAAACTAAATAGAAATACGTATAAAAATAAAAGTATTTATAAATTATTAATTATGTTTTACCTACATAATATTTTAATAAACAGTAGGCTGACTAGGATTTTAAACTATATAGTTTCATCGTTTTATTTTAAATAATATAAAGAAAGACGCTCGGTTAGAGCTCGGTCTAAAAAGACAGGTCTAGCAACAAGTAGTGATCACCTCCGCCTATGGACATCTGCAACACTGCAGGGCTTGCAAATGCGTTGCCGGCCTTTTAGGAAAGAGAGAGGGAGGAGGGATGTGGGAGTTAGGAGGGAAGAGGGAGGGATTAAAAATATTTAATCACTGTTATGTCATTTTTGTTTTATTATTTTATTCAATTCATTTAGTGGCTTCCAGAAGTACCGGTTTTTGTTATTTATCTGTTTTGTTCGGTTTTGAAAAGGTATTCGGGATAAAATATATTACGTGAATGTTCATAATTCATATTTTTTACATTCTCTTTGATTCATATTATGGTTCATAACAGTTCATAAGTTCATAACCTGTCAAAATTAAACACAGCACACTCATCTACCGTCGTGCCTCTGGCGGCCGTAAATGAAAACTAGTGTAACCAGCTACATTTATATACTAATCTGTGCATTAAGCCGATGTACATCCACTATACTTTGTCCATTTTGTTAATGGTTTTTTGACAGCTCACGCCCACGAAGTTTCGTATTTAATGGTTAGCCATTATTAACATAGTATAAAGAATCTTTATACTATGTTAATAATGGTAATTTATAATGGTAAATTAAAATTTCATACACATTAATATTGTACTTCATGGCACCTCCACTGCTGTGCCACACATAACGATTACTACGATTGTCACAGATTACAAATAATCGATAGAAATCAATGCTAATATGTAAATAAGGTGTAATATGTTATTTAATAAGGAAGACAAAAAAATTTAAGATTTAAACCAATAAATTAAAATTTTAAAATTAATTGTAAAGTTTTACTTTCTTCTTAGTATAAGGCATACAAATAAAACAACTAAAATAGTTTAATTCCTTTTATTAACATGATTCGACAGAATCATCATTTATATTAGATTTGTCCGATGAGGAGTCTTCAGTTATAATAATTATTAACTCTTGTGTGTATAAATTATCAAAATATGCAATGTCACAACCCGAATCACATTATGATTCTCTTAGTTCTCTCCACCACACTTGATTTTTACGATAATATTATTTATTTTCATATTAATAAATATAAAAATAAATATTATTTTATACTTTAAAAATAAGAGAAATCTATTATTACGTCCTTTTGACATCACTATAGCTTGTCAGTCGGCGAGCTGTCAAAAAACCATTAACAAAATGGACAAACTATGGCCACTACAGCCCCTCTAGACAAGTGGCATAAACGCTAGTAGAATAGAATAATCAATGTATGGGATTTACATAAGCTTACGACTAGTGATTAGATTCAACGTATCGAATTTGTAATTGGTAGCCAAATGTAACGAAATGTCAGATTAGTACATAATTCCCCATACAGAAGTGTCACTTTTGACAAACGACTTCTGCTGTTAGCGTACGACAAGGCGTTAGCGTTTATCGAGATAGAATAGACACGGAGCGTTTGCCACTTGTCTAGAGGGGCTGTTCTTGCTAGACCTGCCCCATCACTAGTCGTAAGCTTATGTCAATCCCATACATTGATTATTCTATTCTACCAGCGTTTATGCCACTTATTACTAACAGCGTTATCGAAATAGAATCTATAAATCTAAGCAAAATATCTATAAATCTAGCAACAAACTCAATTTCAGGAGTAAGAGATTTGTACGATTTGTGTGACAACTTCCAAGCTTCGCGTCAATGCCGCTGTACGGCGTAGCTATCGACTAGAGCTGACTCACACCTTTTAAGTGACATTGAAATGGAATTTATTTATGAAATACTTGGAAGATTAGAGTATCATTATTCTGAGATGAAATATGAAATAGTACGCTTTATTAAGTGGGATAAAAAGAATCAGAACAGTATTCTATCGAGATGCACAGCACCCCAGTCTATCGTCACCCCGATGTACGCCCACTACTCTTGATGCTAGACTTTCTTTCTAGACCGTGAATAAAACAATAAAAGTATCTAACATATGCATGATTACGTCATTGTGTCGTACTTGCTTCAGTAAGCATTATGCGGTTTTTAAATATTATTTTATATATTTTCTACAAATAGATGTGCCCGTTTTTATATCACCGTTTATTAAGTTAGCATGAATTTTAAAAATTTATAGCTCATCATTCTTAAACGATCATTACTAAATACAGATTATACCTTTTTTAGATATTGGTTAAGATATTTAATATGTATTCGTTAATACCTTAAAATAATTCATAATATTCTATCATTTTATACATAAACAGCATAAACGTTTATTTAATTATTAAAAGAAAATATAGGTAATCGATTGAATAGTATCGATATATTCATCGATTCTTCAGGATTAAATACATCTCTAATCTCTATTGCTCCTTCAAAAGAGTAAAACATTATCTGAAGAATCGATTCTCGATTCCGATTCTTTTTGCAAAAATTTCGATTCTTAGAATCGATTAATCAACTTCAAGAATCGATTCTTTTAAATAATCGATTCTGAGTAAGATTTTTTTTAAATTAAAAATTTTATAGATTTTTTTAATTTTAAGAAATAAAACTAGTTTAATAAAGTAAAAGGTACAAAAAAATGCAAATTTATAAAATATTATATTTTATTAAAAAGTAACGTTTGATATTATAAATAAAATTAGTATTTTATTCGAATAATTAATTAAATAATATTATAAAAACCATAAATGTTGAGGGATAGATTTTTTAAAAAAACCAACATATTCAAATGATCGGGTGATAGTCTACTCCTGAGCTGATTTGCAATTGAACCCGAGAGTGAAAATAAGCGTTCACACGGTGTTGATGTTGCAACAATAGGGGATCGGACAATTTTTCAGAAAGTGTTTTAAATTAATTTTCATGGATACTTATTCACATAAAAAAAATAATTTAATTTATTTATAGCCTTTTAGGTACTCAAAATCATGTTTTAATATTGTTTGTTTAAAAATACCGCCAAAACGACACGTTATACGCGTGACGTCACTTGTAAATGTCATCAATATTATTATTCTGTGGTCATTCATAACATAAACAAAACGACTGTATGAACATAAGTTCGCAAGAAGTTTTGTTTCGTGGAAAATATTCTTTATTTGTTGTTATGGAACGAAAATCATTGATAACTGAAACTAATATAAGTTTAAGAATTATTTATTAATCGATAGATTTATGTGTGACAGTTTTTAGTATTGTTCTTTTATATTATATATACTGTGACGTGCTGTCAAATGTCAAAATTCAACAAATGACGTCACGCACTGTGTTTTGGTGTTTCAGTACAGACTTAAAATCTTGTAAATAACAAAATTTTATTTCTTCATTTAAAAATATTTAAATGAATTATATTTAACTATTATTCGATAAATAATCGTTAAACAGTGTACTTATTTTATCTAAGTATATTTTAGATTTTTATCTGATTACTGTCCGATCCCCTATACTCAATTGTTTGTTCTAATGTTGTAGTAATGTTTAATTGTAAAATGTCAACTGTGAAAATACAGTATTTACTTGGTATTTAGAAGTGTTTTATTTATTATAAGTAAGTATACATATTGCTTATTAGAGGATGAGACGCAAGAGTGGTGTGTGCTAGTGTATATACCTTTGGTTTTATTGAGATTAGCTAGCATTAGGTACAAACAAAATCAAAAAGTTTACTTCGATGGACTAGGATCTTACGAGTCTTACTCTATAAAAACAGAGTAGATATAATTACCTACCTACCTATTTTAATAAAATACTGTGCTTTTCTGCTTCATTTTAAAATTATTTAATTCCAATAATCGATATTAAACTGAGTCTCACCTCCTGTGATATACAGGTAAGAAGATGGTTACACTAGTTTGAAAGAGACGGACCAAGATTTATGACCTCTTTCTTGGTGTGTTTTTCGATACACAGTAAGCCTTCCAGTTGTACGAAGTACTTACTAATTCCATGTAAATTATAGAATCGATCACTAAGAATCGATTCTAGATCGATTCTGATAAATGGGAATCGAGTCTAAATAAACGAACTTTTTGACCACAGAATCGATTCTCGGGTAGAATCGGAATCGATTTTCCATCCCTAATTCCCTACAAAAGAGCTGCAAAATTGGCGTTAACAGGGAAAGGAAAAAGTTAGATTTTGTGGCAACTAAATAGTGGTATCTAGTACTATAATATTTCTAGTAAAGTCTGATAATGTTATACCTGAAACTGATTAAACTTTCATACTTTTAAGATTTATGTTTATTCAGTAAATTTAAGTATTTTTATACGCGACTCTGTTGGCCCGGATTATTGACGTTTTGTGAGTCTTATGAATAGGCTTCCGAGTGGTGTTTGTGTCGGTCTCTAACTTGTGGGTGTGCGGTGAAACAAATCTTTAATTTAATTAAGTTAAAAATAAATATATTTTTATTTGTGAAAAGTGCAAAACTGTGTTCCCTAATTTATGTTTAATATGTGCTTTAAATTAGCACTGATGTGGCAAACCGGATCGTACCGAGGTAGTGAAAACGTGATTCTGTTTTAAGGTCAGTATTGGATTTTCTATTCTAATTTCGGTGTGTATTTCTATTATATTAAATCAGCGACATTATTTTAGTTCATAAACATTATAATATTATTCTTTATTTATCCTTTATTTTGTATATAAGACGTAATTAATACACATCTAAAAAATAAACCATTGCAACTTGTTGGTTTTAAAGTTAACAATCATGTAATATTAACTTAAATCAATAAGTACAGCTACAACTAAATTATTTAATTAATGGTTTATATTATTACCAATATTATATGTCCTTATAATAAAGTAAAGTAACCAAATATAAATAAAATAAGTATCTACAATATAATAACTTTACAAAGATACTTAAAAACACTTACAGAAAATGTATAATTTGTAAATTATATATAATAAGTATCAGCACAATAATTTCTATAAATCAATTACTCTTCTTTATAAAAAATATTGAAAATCAATTAAATTTCTTATCTATCCTCATTTAACTTTACATATTATAAATTTTTGTTTTGTACTGAGATTTTCGACATGGGAAGTTCATATGTACAAAATATAATATGTATTGAAGCTTTTACTAGACATTTGCTTGACAATTACTATAAACTATTTTTTGTAAGCTTTCTAATTCGGTATACAACTGTTATTAATATATGATGTCGTCCTATTATATTAATTCCTTAAAATAATTCATTCCTTAAAATATTCATGATGTCGTCCTATTATAATATTACTATATAATATTTAATAATTTTTTATTCTTGGTTTTGTAGTAATACTCTACCCAATTGAAATATATATTTTTGCTATTTTTTTGTTCTTTCTCATACACTATCTTTTTGCATCAGTAGGTACAGTGTCACTATTTTACAAGCAACAAACATACATTCTCATATATAATATATTAGTAAAGCTATATTATTTTAAAATGGTGTCTGACAATGAGACTTTTATAATAGATATTTTAGGATTTATAATGTGTTAGTTTTTTTTTAATAAAACATACAATTTTCTATTCTTTTTGCAACTAAAAAATTCAATGCACCAACAAGAATTTATTTAGAAGAAAAATTCAGTATCATAAGACTCCTCTAGTTTTTTCTAGTGAGCTTATAATTAAAATGCAGTAATAAAAAGCACATTATTGGTACGGAAAGGGTAAAGTAATTTATTAGTAAATTTTTAAATGTGTTACAGTTTCATATCAGATGACAAATAGTACATGAGATCTTCACTCAACATATTTAGAATCTATACATGGTTAGGTTAAATTGGGGATGTTATCCGCAACTTAATGACTAGGGTCTATTCTGTTTATTAGAATCTATGAATACCTAGTATAAAAATACTTTTTATTAAAGGTAGATTTAAATTCTCAATATCTATTTGGATATAACAAATCTTTACATTAAATATTTTTCATGTAATGTTTTAGAATTAGTAATTATTTTTATACAGATGCCGAATCTAAAAGGTTAAGATTTTTTGTATGTCAGTTTGTGACTGCTTCAGTACCGTGCGGTTCCGGTATGTACCGTGCGGTTCCGGTATAAGAATGTAACCGCTCCATATCTTCCCGTGGATGTCGTAAAAGGCGACTAAGGGATAAATGTTGCAGTGTGGATCATAGTGTATCGCTAAAATAAGTTGGACGCGATTATCCACTCTGTGATGTTTTAAAAGGGTAATTTCCAACACTACCCTGTTAAACCGAAAGGTGGCGGTTATACAAATTCCACCAACAATAGCATTCCCAAAGAGGGTTAACGTCAGGCAGGCGGCCGGTTGTAAAAATAATTGCCAAAACAAATTACAACATGTCTCAAAGTGTCAAAGGATCTGGGAAAAAGTAATAGAAAGAAGAATGAGAGAGGAAAGTGAGGTTACACAAAACCAGTTTGGATTTATGCCAGGACGAGGAACGACAGATGCGATATTTGCACTTCGGCAACTGTGCGAGAAATACAGGAGCGCACATAGAAATCTGCACATGGTGTTTGTCGATCTCGAGAAGGCATACGACAGAGTTCCCCGAGAGGTTTTGTGGTGGGCTTTGAAAGTGAAAAGAATACCTGAGAAGTATGTGAGGCTTGTGAAAGCGATGTATGCAGAGGCGAATACAAGGGTCCGGTCAGAAGCTGGCATAACCGACAGGTTCAATGTGAAAGTGGGCCTCCACCAGGGATCGGCTTTAAGCCCGTACCTGTTTCTCCTGGTAATGGATGCGCTAACATCAGACATACAAGGTCAGGCACCCTGGTGCATGATGTTCGCTGATGACATTGTACTTGTCGGCGAAGATTCGTCCGAGGTCCAGAGCAGATTGGAAAAATGGCAAGAAAAATTGGAGAGTGGTGGCCTGAGGATCAGCCGAACGAAAACAGAACATCTATTCTGTGATTTTGGTGGGCCCTCAGGTTTCTCTGGAATTGCCTTAGATGGTGTATCCCTACCAGTCTGCTCCGATTTCCGGTACCTCGGTTCGATCTTCCAAAACGACGGCAATATTAACCGAGACGTAAATAATAGAATGAATGCGGGATGGATGAAATGGCGACAGGTCTCAGGTATTACATGCGACCCACGAATGCCCCTTAAACTTAAGGGGAAAATTTATAAAACAGTCGTTAGACCTGTTGCATTGTATGGTTCAGAATGTTGGGCGGTGAAAGGGATGGATGAAAGAAAAGTGCATGCAACTGAAATGCGAATGTTGAGATGGATGTGTGGTATTACTAGAAGTGATAAGATAAGGAATGAGTATATAAGAGGATGTTTGAAAGTGGCGCCTATTATAGAAAAGATGAGGGGTAATAGGCTGGCATGGTATGGACATGTGATGCGTAGGGAAGAAAGTGATATTACGAGGCGAATGTTAAGTATGCATGTTGAAGGAAGAAAGAGTAGGGGAAGACCGAAAAAGAGATGGATGGATTGTATTAAAGAGGATTTGCGATTAAAAGGGGTGGATGTTAAGTTGACGAATGACAGAGGAGAGTGGAAGAAAAAGACATGTTGTGCCGACCCCACATAGCGTGGGATAAGGACAGGAAGAAGAAGAAGAAGAAGAGTTTGTGACTGCTTCAGAAGAAGCAGAGAGGATGAGTCTTTTATATTTAATTAAAATTTAATTGCCTGATGGTTCTTGTACATATAATTAAATATTTAATTTATTAGGAAAGTTTTTGTTGTTCAATAAGCATTGCAAGATACAGCATCTACCTGGATGAAAATTCAGATCAGATACTTAGAAGATTAGAAGAAATAAATAGAAAGAAACAGAAATAGCCCCCAAAATAAATATTTCTCTTGAATAGGCACATATCTGAAAATATACTCAATAAAAAAGTACAATTTGTATTTTTTATTATTACATGATCCCTTAAAACTGAAAAGAATGAAATATTGATAATTTATTTGTGTATTTCATTAACTTAACAGCCACCGACACATTTGCATTATGTCAAATTAAGTAGGGCAGATTAAAAAAGAAGATTTTAACAATTGATTTTTGATTGAAACAATATTCTTATTGAAAATACATTTTACGTGTTAATTTATACAGTATAACAGTCCTAAAATAAGAGCGGAACTAACTTTGTGTGCTTGTATATCAAGAGCGAGCGTGACGTGTCCAAGTGGCAAGAAGCCGGCGGCGGACCCTTCTGTCCACCCTCCCTTGAGCGCCCTCTTTGTGAAATATGACAGCTAACTTGTTCTTAGGAACTACTTCTATAAAAATGTTGTAGTAGAAGCTTAGTTAAATATTGCAGCTGAATAATTATATTATTTTATGGAACTTTATTATGTTTGTAGTATTGCTATTTACTAGCTAAAAGTATATAGGAGGTTAGACATTGTTAGTTTTTTTTATGTAATGATGTTGTATATATTTAAGAGAAACGGTAGGTATTTTGAAAGTATCACAATAAAGGTCAGTCGACCTTGGTATAGTCGGAGGTGAAGTGCGGTTGCAGCACTGGTAACTTGAGCCGCTTGTTCCAGATGGGCGAGCGCGCGCGGCGAGCGGGCGGCCGCGCGGCGTCGGGTGACACGCGGTGTGCGACGCTTGCGCCATACACCGGCTTCTTGCTTGTAATGTAGGTATCAATATACTTAATTACCTATATTTCTCCTATTACCGTAAAACTTGTCTGCCATTTGATTGAAAGTATCATTTATTAAAAATTTGTTTGCAATATTTGTTGTTTATTATTACATAACGAATAATTAATTAGTTCGTAGGCATTCCGGAAGCCAGTCCTCTTTTTCCAACGGGTATCCATCTGAATCGACGCAATAAGTTACATTTCCTGCGTTTTGATTAGGCCGGTAATTTCCGTTTGGTAAGCAAACTTCTGAAACTGTCATACCTCTGGCAGGAAAATACATCATCGAGTCACGTGCGCAATCTGCAATATAAATATATTATATAACTCATATAAAAATATTACGCTTAAGAATAATAATAATATTCTCCGACCGATTCCGGCCAATCTCATCGCGACTAGCCAACTGCGCAGGAGATATTATAGTGCACAAGTGTACGCGCAAACACAAGTGCACTCTCTGTACCTATCACTCTCATACTCCGTTTGGATAATTGTTCGATACGACCAGTGATAGCTAAGGCGCAGGACCGACGGCTTTACGTGCTCCCCGAGGCACGGGGGTTACACACCGCCAACTTCCCAAATCCCGGCTGTTACTGAATTAAACTTGACCAGACCCTGGACTCGAACCCGTCCTGGGTTGATGTCCTTTCGATGTATGACCGTATATGCTAGCCACTACACCACCGAGGCAGTACGCTTAAGAATATGATAACTATACCTGTATAAAGGTGCTTCTAAATGGGCAATATTTTTCTGCAATATGTAGCTGCAATACAGTGGCCGGCAACATTGCAAGCAATGCCAGCAAACTATGCAATATGGCAGTACTGTCTCGGCCATATCGCCAATCATTTTTGATATGGCCGATACTGCCGGATTTTCTACAATGTTGCCCGGCCAGTCCAATTGTTGTTTCGGGCGCTCTTTATCGTTATGGCATAGTGTGTCCTTTTCTACACGACTGAAGTTTGCTGTAAGTGACTTGACAATAATATGATTGCACCGCGTTGCCCAGCTCATTTGCTATGGTTGCAATATTTATGTAATGAACCTGCAATTAGTTGCCAATATTGCAGCTACAAATTGCAGAAAATATTGTCCGTTTAGGAGCACCCTAAAAAAAATGTACGCATGTATCTAAGCTTCCACGCAACTTTACTCCTGTATGAAACAAAATTTAACAAAGTCAATTCCCGCCGTCTACGCTTAAATCTTTTAAACCTCACAACAGATCTTGTTATTTTTCATAAATAGACATACAATTCAAAACAGTTACATTAACAGGTTAATTGTTTTTGTAAAATAACCTTAGTTACTCCTTATAACATCTGCTTTAGACAGCCCCGGATCTACGACTTTTTCGAACCGGGGCAAAACCTTGATAGTGGCGCCCCCAACACCCCCCCCCCCCTCTTCAGTGCTAATAATAAGTAGCATTTGTAGTGACTATTTGTGAAAACAATAATCCTTTAATAAATTAAAACTTTTTATTATGAAATAACTAGTAACTTTCACTTAAGTGAGAAATATTATATAAAATGTGGCGTCGCTGGCGTTTTGACAGGGGCGTAGTTTGCCCTTGATGGGCC
The DNA here is from genome assembly GCA_905231865.2 of Boloria selene. Lineage (NCBI taxonomy): Eukaryota > Metazoa > Arthropoda > Insecta > Lepidoptera > Nymphalidae > Boloria > Boloria selene. Next base: position 5,219,660 of record HG993145.1, read on the forward strand.
CTGTATCAAAATTTTGTGCTTAGATTATAGCTTAGATATGTGATAGATAGAATTAGAAGGGGAAATTTCCAAAAAAAAAGTCCTTACTTCCGGAGTTGTATAAACAATATTTATAATTTTCCTACGGTCAAAAACAAGTGCTCTGGCTTTCGTAAGTCACATCTACTCTTAACTTTAAAAATTATTTAATCATATCTTTACATCTATATATATATATATAAAAGAAAGTCGTGTTAGTTACACCATTTATAACTCAAGAATGGCTGGACCGATTTGGCTGAAAATTGGTGGGGAGGTAGCTTAGAACCAGGAGTCGGACATAGGATACATTTTGTGACGTGTGACGTGACTTAAAACGTCAAAGAGAATACAAGTTACTATAAAACGTGGTATAACAAAAACGCATGTGACATGGAATGACAAAACGCAAATGATAGCTAAACGTAATTCTATAAGTGTGGTTAAAAATTTGATAATTATAAATTTTGTCAGACATCAATAATCAGTTTAACTTAATTTGTATTCTGGCGTAACAGAGTTCGCCGGGTCAGCTAGTATCATAATATAATACATAATATATAACACAAAAAGTACTGGACCAATACTAACCACATTTTGTGTAGTGATAAGTTATTATTCAGGTCATAGAAAAGTTCATGTCCATAGAATTCTTTATTGAGATATTTTGAGTGTGCACGGATAGGCACGACTGAAAGCGTAGCGCGTTGCGAGCTTGGTTTCAACCCGTTTTAACTGGTTTTTGATGCGCAGCTATTGGCTTTTAGCTATCACTCACACAAATGCAAAGCTGAGCTTATGCCTCGAGGACTATATGTGTTCAAAAACTAACCTGGCATATGGAAATAAAAACCTTGGTTTTTCAAATATATTATATTAGGATTCGATTACTTGATGAAAACCTATGAGATTCTAGGAAAAGAGGCTTCATTTGTTCGATATTTTAAATTCTTGTCTCAAGGATTTGGCGCCCCCATGAAACTGCCGCCCGGGGCAAGTGCCCCGGTTTGCCCCCCCTTAGATCCGGGGCTGGCTTTAGACGGGACCGACTGGCTGGCAGATAACCAGTAAAAGTCCCGACAAATTCGGTCCAGCAGTTTCGTATATTAACCGGAAAAATATACCGATCGCCAATTTTTTTTTCTATATACATAATATACCGATACATAATTCGACATACATTTAATAAAAAAATACTGTTATTTTGACATATCAAACAGAAACTTTAATTTTATTTATCTGTGTAGAAGATTGGCAAGCAAAAATGAAAGTTTTGGTTTTTTATACGAATATATTCATATTGAAAATTTAGAAAAAATGCTTGAAAATATCTAATTTAAATTCACGTAGCCGACCGAAGTTTACATGGAGTTAAATTTTTTAGAAGAATCATAAATTCCTAGGTTATTTGAGTACCTTTTTTCAATGCTGGTAGGTGCAATTTTTAGATCGTAATGCGTTATTAGATCGCAGTAAAGATCGTAAGTAAAACAATTATTTTGTCATATAAAAATTTTGCAACCATTCTTTGCAAAAGAATACTTTTACTCTTATCAAAACTGGCTTATCTCACATTCTTTATGTCACGCTTCTCTTATCGAAGGCTATGGCAACGTATGTAAACAAGTAAGTAAACTTTGTTTTTCCGCGAACTGGTTAAACAGTTATGTTTTGGGTGAGATATCCAGTATTGCGGCTCCCGCATTCCATCAGAGCGTCAACCGAATGAATGGAGGCAGAAAATGTCGGGAATAGGGTCACGGTCGCAAACCGGTCGCCCAGAGTTCGCTCTGCAATGCATGTGCGCTAACGGTACTACCATGAGTTTCCTACTATTTTGTTGTATTAGCGTATTTAACATGTTATTTATATTCAAATTGTTATATTGAAATGGGGCCCTGTATGCCAATTTCGAATGCTTTTTATATTATAATACTCACTGCAATTCATTCCCGCCATTTCACTGGCAACGACTTGCCAAGACCCCAATATTTTACCGTCGCGACCAGTGCAATATGCGCTAAAAATGAAATAATGAAACTAGAATGAATAAAAAAGATATTTACACAATATAAATTGTCAAAACTATTAGAAATTATTATATGGATGATACTATTACATAGATTTGTTTAAATAGATTCTTACATTCCATTTTGTATTTGATAAGGTCCGTAGCTTCCGTCATAATCACAGAATGTTATTGGATTACCCAAGAAAAAGGTACCATGTTCAGATTGTTCTCTACTTATAGTGGCCAGAGCATGGACTATACTTTCACACCTTCGAAGATAATTTTCTCCTATAGTCGCGACACTATCTAGAAAAAGCGTGAGGGAAAGATACATATTAATGTTGAATTTATGCGAGTATAAATAAGTTACACAGAAGACCTTTCAGTGTTCTACCCCATGTCACTGCCGCTTCAGTGAACTTGAGAGCGTTCTATTTCAAGTGTTTTATACGACCAATATCATTACGTGATTAAGAATAAGAATTTGCGCGTCGTATTTTCAATATAATTAACTTGCTAAGCTCATTTTTAACAAATTTCACAAAAAGGAGTAAGTATGATACATATGTATATTTTTATACTACTAATTTACTCTTAATACTCTACAGTTTTCAGCTTTTTTTAGTATATTGTCATCTACATAATATAAAAAAATATTACGACAAGGTAACAGTTTCATGTCGACTTCTGGTATTGGAGGAACTGTGGGTTGTCCTGTTCTTGCATCTGCACACCAGCACATGCCTTCATCGCACTGCAACGGCTCGTAATCACCGTTGCTCGAACAATGTAGGGTGGATGGTTTATTAAGAGATTTTTCTAATTCATTCCTTTTTCGGCTGCAAGCTGTAAGTTTTTATATTAATAAATTAATTCATTTAAGCACGTATTGAAGGTACTAAAATGGACGAACTATAACACAATTAATATACCTACCTACCTTAACGTTTAATTAATAAATTATTATTGTTAGAATTTTCTTCTCTATTCAACACCGAACCGGCCTAGTTATAGATATTATATTGTAGCCAAATCATTTGTACATGGTTTTTTTAGAAAAACTGTGGCCGTTATCTCTTGTTAAAGGAATATAGAGACCAAAAGTCAAAACAATTGATGGTTTGAAAAATTTGACTGTTTGTCTAGATATCTGTATAAGTTTCACACAAACAGATGTTAACTTAATTTTGTGTAATAATTTTATCATCATCAAATCATAAGTGTAGGGCATCAACATATTAAAGTCTTTCTTTCCAGAGTGATTTGTTAAATGATTGATACGCTTTTTATAAGATTAAGATGATAGAAATAAAAAAAATTCTTACTTTATTTCAATTTTTAGGCATTGAATGTGTTTTCGCAATAGGCAGATTTGAGTTAGTTATTGTCACCATAGCATAGCATCTCATAATATATTATACTGTGAGATTTTTTTTTCTTTGACTGACGTCGACATAATTTTAAGACAAAGTAAATTATTTATTATTTTTTATTATGTCTTCCATAATTAAAAATTATGTATGTTTGTAGTTATTTATATTTAATATAAATAATATATGTTGGGACAATTTTTACAACAGCGCCATCTAGTTCCGTGGTAAGCTACGAGGCTTGTATTACAGATACCAGATAGTTGATATACTACATATAAAAGTTTAAATACATACATAATATAAATTAAATATTAACACCCATGACTGGAGAACAAACATTCGTGCTCAACAAATGAATGCCCCCAGCGGGACTCGAACCCGCGACCGCTGGCGCAGAAGGCAGGGTTACTACCAACTAAGCCAAACGAGTCGTCTATATTTAAATTCAACTTCTTTTGTATAAGTAACGAAATAATTTATTTTCAAACCAGTTTAATAATTTGTTTATTTGGTTATTAAAAAAATATATTTTTCAAGTAACGTCGTGGTTATTATTTGTCTAGTAACATTACGAAATCTTACCGCAAGTCATCTGTTCCGCTTGATTTTTCCACATTTGTCCAAATATTCTGTTACCTTCGGCATCCGAACAGAAACATCTGCGCATTGTGTAAATAATACATTTTAACGGTGAAACTTCATGCATTGGAGCGCGAACAAGTCAATTAAACAATTGAATATGTTCGTTTCTTAGCAGTATAATAATTGTAATATAACCTAAAATAGACTACGACAAAAACATTAAAACTTAAAAAAAGTAGTGACTTGGATAAAGCGCCGATATAAGTTATAAATTTAATTAAACAACTACTACTTTAAAACTAGATATTTTATTAGTACAAACAAAGCATGTCCATGAGTGAACTAGCATTCTTGCCATTATATCACTTAGACATGACTTCTACAGTACAGTAATAATGAACATTTGCTTTGTATTATACCTATATATAATTAAGTATATTTGTTATTTCTGATACTGTAGAAAAGACAACTACCTTCCAACGAATATATCGCCTTTGCATTGCACAGGTGCGTAACGTCCATCCGGTAAGCAGTTAGACGGGGGTCTGCATTCTTCCTTAGGTCTTATATCTGTGTAAATGAATTGTTATTCGTAATGACAAATTTTGTTGATTGCCAATATTAAGACTTTCAACATAATATTATTTATATAAAAGTTCTTTTAAATGTATATGAACTTATTACACAACACGACAATAAAACACTTTTAAAATAGTTTTAAACCGATAAATAATGACGTATGTAAAATTTAACCTGTGCTATTGTTGTTATCACTAGGATTTCCACAACCAGGACAGCAACCAAATATGCTCGCATGGGGAGTAAGTGGAACACCAGGACCACACTCATTTTGAGAAAGATCAGTTACACATTCTTGGGCTATAGTACACCGAGAAGCGTTAGTTTTATAAATCACTGTAATTAAAACCAATAAGAAAGAAAAAAATATTTTGAACATATTAAAAATATTACTCTAAGCACGCAATATATCTTTGATGCTCTGTTTTTGACTATTTAGCAAAAAGTTATCAATAATTTATCAATAGCATCTTATCAATCAATTACAATTCTTGGGAAATGTATAATAAAGACAGCGATAACAACAATGGTATATGTGTATGATAAAAAAATCAAGAGTTATTTCGAATCAGTAGAACATGCATTTTTAAATTAAGTTAATTGTGCAAATTTTTATTGAGAAAATTTACTTATTTAAAGTTTATTTAATTCATAAGTTATACTGAATTTTGCCTTTTAAAATGACACATCTATAAATTATCTTTGCTATCGCTATCTCGAGCTCTTACGCGAGGGAGCTAAGACGTGAACAGTGGCGTCGCTCGCACTAGTACCCAAAGCAAGCGATGACAACCTGCGTCGCCAGTGCTTATCTTTTTATTATCAGTATAACATTTGTATCGCGGCCTATTTCTCATATTTGTACTAAGTGTCATGAAGATACTTCTAGTTGATTTATACTGGATAACTTCTTTTTCAGATTGGTTTGAAGCGGCCGTACCCGGCTAGTATGGAGGAGTGCAAGAAAAGAGCACAAGGCACTAAAGTTTCCAAAATAGCTAACATTTTTCAAGGGATGCCTTCGAGGGACGACGAAGATATGCGTGGTAGTGACGTGACTGTGGTGCGAACTGAAAGCCATTTGGCACGATTTAATAATGCTCGGGCATTGTTCGAAAAATTAGGTGAAGAAAATCGTAATTTTCGTATAGAGAAATCACCGTCGGCAGCCGCTAGTTTCGCTGGGACCCGTGGTGTTCTTCCGGTAGTTCCTTCACGTTCTCGCTCAAGTTCAGCGGGTTCTGTGAGCCCGACGCGAAATAATGCAACTCCGACTACGAATTTGTCACCTGCTGTAAATGGTGATCGTTTATCTAATGGCGCTGCACTACAGCCACCGCCGAAACCTGTTAAACCAAGTGTTCTTCCAAAGCCTGAGAAACCGGATAGACGATTTAATAAAGAGCTAATAGAGAAACAGAAAAATTGGACGGCTCATTTTAATAAGTCGCGGCCACCTAGATTCGAACAAGAACAAAGATTTGACTATAAATCAAATAGTGGATATCAAGATAGAAAATCACCGGAAAAAGTAGACAAACATGTCCCATCACGAGTTTACACACCACCGCCTTCACCAGGCGCTTGCGATTCTTATGCAGAACGTCCTAATACTCTTCCTTCTTTAATAAATAGAGGTATACATGTTGCGAAATCACCTAGTCCTGTAAAAAATGTCGCTCCTGTGTTACCTCCACCTAGATCTAGCAATACTATATCACCCACCGTGAAATCAGAATTACTAATTAAGCCAACAACAAATAGCGAAACTATTAATCTATCTAAACAAAGTCCTTCAAATATAGAATCTATAGAAAGGCTACATCCATCCCCGGTACTTGAAAGAGAATCTGATAGCGTGGAAGAATTTCTTTTAAGAAACGAAACTAATTTACAATCTCCTAGATCTATAGAGCATATATCACCAACTATACCAATTCTGGATACTAAATTCGAGATCGATAACAGTCCCAGATCTTACAAGTCACCGCCCCCTCCCCCATTACGTGCTCCTAAATCTCCACCGCCACCAATACCGGACGAGAAAATAATAACACAAGACAATAATGTAGCTGCAAAGTCATTAATTGAAGAAACCGAATGTGTAACGAAAGTAGAAGTGGAAACTGATAGCGTCGATTCACATCAAGAAGTAATTGTTAAATCACTTTCATCTTCTTCAATCTCATCACTTCCTCAGGATGTTGTCAAAGAGACCAATTTTTTTGACACAGACCATTCTGTTATAGTGACACCCGATATATGTGATGTAGTATTGAGATCACCAACGAAAAGTCATGAAGAAGACATTTATGAGGCTATGCAATATAGCGGTAATTGGGATGAGAAGAGTAGACGACGATCTTCAACTCCCGAATCACCTACAAATGTAATTCAGACTGAAGATGTATCGCGGTCGCCACTAGCAACTCCCATGGCTTCGCCAGTACATAGCCTTCCCTATTCTTCATCTCCTGTGCCAGCATCGCCCTCGCAAGGTATGCAGTATCAAATTATATTTTTCTTTTTTAAGCAACGTATTAATATAATATGTTAATTGTGCTTTGGATAAAATATTTCATATTCATAGGTAATTAATTTCAGGCTTAGGGAAAACATGTTAAGACTTAAGATCAGAAACGCAAAATCATTACTTTTCGTTATTAGTAAAAAGATATTTTAACTTCGTGTTGTTTTATGATATTGTAAGTAGGTAGCATATTTGTACTAGCTTTTATCCAAATTCGGCCAGCCAGTGTATTGCTCTTACAAACATACTTAATTCTGTTTTCTTGGTGTTCACGAAATTTTATGGAAAGTGACTTATTTACTTTTAGGTCTTATGAATATTTAAAATAATAACTGCTGCATATTCATGCACATTACACACGTACCTACCATAATGAAGCATTATTCTGGATTGATACATCGTGCAAAAATTCATAATTATTATTGTTTATATAATCTTCTATAAAAAAATAGAAAGTCAAAATGTTTAGACGTTTTTGTATGGACATATAGATGAACCCGAGCGCAATAAGGATGAGTCGCTAGTATTTCCATAAATTATAAACGGTCAAAACAGATTTAAGGGTAAAATATTTTTAGTTTAGTGTTAACAAATCACTTTATTTATTAGGTCTAGGAATATACTTACGTACAGTTTTATGAACGTAATTAAAATAAATAATAATTAAGTTGACAATAATTTTTCAAGGTTTGGGACAGAAGCGCCACTCTTGCAAATAGTAATACATATTATAATGATATGATGTACAGTTTACAGTTAGGATTTAGTTAAATAGGTAAACTATTCGGAAATGCCTCGTCCAGTCTCGTAGTAAAAATAACTATCCAATAATATTCCCATTCTTAGAGACGGTGGCTACTACCGCGGGATTTAAAGGTATTTGATTATTATCCATACAATGAAAATGTGCGAGGAAAGTCCTACATCATGTTCTTACTATTCTTAAAATGAAATTTTCTATGATTTCGATTCTAAAATTCCGGTGAGGTCACAATATGTTATCTATGTCTAATGCCTTTTAAATTTATTTTAGGCTGGCTTTTTGAAAGCAAAATAAGTTCAGTAATTACTGAAATATTTTCTCAACTTGTATTGTATTAAATAAAAATAATATAAATACTTATTATTGATAAATTTTAAGATAAAATATGATCTTTAAAAATAAATTTTTAGAAAATTGCATATAAATATTAACTGTGAAACGAAAATATTATAGTTTTTCAACTAGTTTTTGTCTACAAACTTCGTGTGGGCGTCGATTGACGTACGTTAGCGGTCTCGTGTTCAGTGAGTTCAATGTAATTTTGAGGAAGTCAAGGTATTTGAGTCGTTGCGAGAGTTGCGAGTCGATCCCGATTTAGATGCTCCGGCGCCGCCGCCTTCGCCGCGACGACGCAGTAACCCGAGCGACGTTGTCCTGCGCGCCCTTCCCTCATTTTACGTCTCGAATTGAGACAGTTTTAACAGTTTAACATTGCGTCGAGAGTGTGACATTTGTTCTGTGTGATTGTTTACTTACAAACCATCAAGTGCAAATTGTTTGTTGCCTATATTAATAATACACATATAGTTCACTAAACAAGATAATGTACCGATGTTTTGGATAAATACTGCTATACATTGAATTTTAAATCTGTTTCTTGTCTTGTCAATTCGATAAGACAGTTGCATGTTACGAAAGAGAAGCCATTACTTGCAATTTAAAACTACTTTGTTTTGCTATATTATTTGTCATCCACATAGTTCTCTTGACTATCTTTTTATATTTTCTGTTACGGTTAAAGCTAAAAAATATAAAACGGTTGCACGTATAGATCAATCCCATTTGGCTGAAGATAACCTCCTTGGAGCCACAAAATAAAGATCCATTATTTAGATCTTACAAATAAAACAGGAGTATTGTTGTTTATCGTTTGATGCTCACTCGCAATATACTTACATACGTATAGTATGTTATGTATCAACATAAATTTTTATAGTTTATGATTGCAAGTAATGTAGCTTCTAGTAGTTTTTATTTCTAATATTTAACTCTGCGATAAGCTCATGAAGCAACAAACTGACTATTCATGCCAAATTAACTTCTATGATTATATTATATTCTATTATAATAATTATAATATAAAGGTTTAAATATAAAAATGGTAAATATTCAAAATGGTTAAACATGAGTGACTCATAACGTAAAGAGACAGTTCACAAAATACGTCGGTACGAGTTGAAAGTGAGTGTGAGTGTGCAAAATACTGCTTCGAGCAGGCGATGGCGTGGCGATGAGGTCGTCACGTGCGCACACCCGCGCTCGGACAACATGCGTCTGTGCGGATGTTGTATGGGTTAGTAAGTTTTATAAGACACTAGCATTTCCCGCGGCTTCGCACGCGTTGTAAGGACCGGAAACCAAATTCTTTCTGAGTCGCGCGGTATGGTACCTCGTAGAAATAACGCCCGCCCTCCCGTTTTTGCAATATTTTTCATTGATGCTCCGCTCCTATTAGTCGTAGCGTGATATTATATAGCCTATCGCCTTCCTCGAAAAACGGACTATCTAACACAATAAAAAGATTTTTTTTAATCGAACCGGTAGTTCCTGCGATTAACGCGTTCAACCAAACAAACAAACAAACTCTTTAGCTTTATAATATTAGTATAGATATTAATTAAACACATAAATTAATAATAAATAATCATCGTGAGCAAAATAAGAAATTATAGTTCTATCTATAAATATTCTTGATAGTTTAAAATTATTCTTACTATGTTTTGAATTGTGATTATGTCTTTAACGAAAAAAAATCGATTAACAGCTCACTGAGTCTATCTAAGTGACATTTTGTTCCTTTTACATAGTATTTTTTCTAAATTTCATCGTACCTTAATATAATAATGGATATTATCATTTGAATTTAATATAAGGTCGAGTACCTTATATTACCTTATATTTTTTAAATGGATAAGTTTATTATCATAATCTTCTTCTATTAACATTAAGTGCTTCAGCACCTTCGACGTAAATATAGTGATTTTGACTCACAAGTAGTAATTACTTACTTTTTGAATAATAACGTATCACAAATTTCACAATTATGGTTATATCTGTTTACTAGTAGGTAGTAAACAGATTTTTGCTTGGCTTCATTTTGTAAAATAATACAAACAAATTGTAAATCGTGATTCAATGCAGCTTTTCGATTTTCAAATCTATATAGTGTTGAATGAGTATAGTATTGTATATAAGTACAAACTACTAAGCCACACATATTATAGTCTTGGCACGTCTTGCCATTCAGTTGACTACTTACACCGTATCTTACCGTACCTTTCCTACAAGACTGTCTTTACGACTATCAATCATATTTCTAGCAGCAACATGAGTAATTCCCGTGGCCATTTCTTGCTCTACCAAGTATTTGAACTTTTTAACTACCGTAACCGTTGATAGAAGTTATCTGAAAAATGACATCACCCAAATCCAATTAAAATTATAATACTTAATACCTAATATGGTACATACGTGGGATGTATAACTGGTTTAGAATTTTTAGCTCTACGGTCAGTCAGCCTATTTAGGCAAACAATCTTGAACTTTATAATTTGGTAGGTACTTGAAAGATAAAATAATAATTTCTGTCCAAATATTATAAATATCAATTATTTTTATTTAAAACTGTTCGTAATATCGAACAAAATGCTATATTATTACGAACTACTTGGTTACTGCACTGAAGAATTAATAGCAAACAAAACGGTTGATTGTCGACGGTTATTAATTAGTAAAATGGAGCTACGCTTGCTGGCACATTTAGTTAGATTGCGATTCTGCTCCGTTTTAATATTCTTCTTAGCAATATATTTATACGTTGTAATGACGTCGGTTTATGTCATTATATTCTGTAGCTTAACATTCTCACAATATGAAACTATTTTTATTGTTTTAATTAAATTTAAATATGCCGTGTGAAAATTTCAGATCAACTGTTGAATAGCATCCTCGTATGTTAAGTGAGATCGTATACCTACCTGCACACTTCTGGCGGGCATCTGTGGCGTAGTCGATGTTAAAATTAACTATATTAACCTATTTCCAATTTACTTGAACCGTTCTAAATTCATAACGAGAATATTTTTGCTCACATTTTGAAAATTTACAGATATGTAGATTAAATAAGAAATAATTTTTATTTTTAATCGTATAATAAATATAAAATTGAAGAATTATTTGCGTAGTGGGCGGAGGTCGCAAATCATCGGAGGCAGAGGATGTGCCGGGTCGAGGTCGGTCGCGTACCTCGAGCGTTTCGGACGAGGGTGGGTTCAACGAGCCCTCGCCGGAGGTGGTGGCACGCCTCCGCCCTGCCGACTACCGCGACCCGCACCAGCCACTTACCAGCGACATTCGAGATGCGGAACGCACCAGGTCCGATCCCGACACGCTCTCCGTACTGCAACAGGTAAACAAAATGTACTCTATAATATACCGATCATTTTTTAAATATTGAACACTAGCCTTTCCCGCGGCTCCGCTCGCGTTCTAAAGACTGAAAATCCAAAGAAATATGTTTCTTAAGTTTTTGCAACATTTTTCATTGATGCTCAGCTCCTATTGGTCGTAGCGTGATGTAATATTATAGCCTATCTTCGATAAACGGACTCTCCAACACAAAAAGAATTTTTCAATTCGGACCAGTGGTTCCTGAGATTAGCGCGTTCAACCAAACAAACAAACTCTTCAGCTTTATAATATTAGTATAGATTCAACAAGATTGAACATGCACTGGTAGTCACCGACGACTAATGCGCATTTTTCATTTAATTACCAGTGTCGATGAATTATTTGCTACGAATGCATTTATTTCCCTCCTGGAAATGCATATTTATAAATGTTTATAGTGAAATTATGAATTAATTGAGCTTTAAAGACTTTTTATTAGATTTTTTAACAGTCGCTATTGATTTATTAGGAAATAAAAATAAGTTAACAATAATTCATAATCATACCTTACTTACACTTACACCTTGTATTTTACATTAAAATCCATTTACACATATCGTTGCTTCTGATTGAAATTAAAGGAAAAAGATTTTGACATTTATAACGTTGTTGTTTTCGAAAACAATAATCATATTCAATTTTCCTAAAACAAAAAGAAAAAATATTTCCTTTACGAATTGTGAATATGAATTTAGACTTTTGAAAAGTTCAGTTCCAATGGTATGCCTACACTTATTATTATTTATTGGCAATCAACATTCGGCGATAGAATAAGGTGAAACAATAAGTCTCTATCATGACACTATTATAGGACTCGGGGGTAGTAGTAAGTGAGGCGAGTCAGGGCTCCATAGAGGTGCTCGATAAGTCGACCACTAGCCAATGGAGCGTGTCGGAGGAGGGCCCGGGCGAGGCGCGCGGCGACGTCGCGCCCGACGAAGACAAGCAACCCGACAGCATGACGCCCGACGAGGCAGAGATATTGCTCAGCTCCAGGTTGGTCTCTCTTCCCCTAACATACGCTTGTTTAATACTAAGACTTCTATCACCTAGTGCCTTAAATCGATTTATCTCATTATTCTAGCATTATTCATATTATCAAAATAATTACAACTAGGTATTTATTTCTTTTTATTTAATTAAAATTTATTAATTTTGATAATGCACCACTTTTTTTAAATATATATAGTAAAATATTTAGTTTTATTACAATTTTATTTTAAAATAATATAAACAATATTATTATCCATTAATCATTTAGTTATTAGAATTTTATTTAGATAGATGTTTTTATAAAATTCGATTATTCTTTCTTAATGCACGTTTCTACATGTAATTAAATAATTTTTGTTGCACGCTTAATCTTTGTTTTCAAATCTCTGCCTACTCGTGAGTATACTGTTTCTTTGCTGTTAAGAATTTGTAATTTCTTTCTGAGCTTTTTATTATTATTAAAAGTTTAATTTTTATCATTTGCATGCTGCCTGTGCGCACAACGCTTCATTCTTGACCACATTTGCAGTATTCTGGAGAAAAAACTTAGGTAAGCTTGCTTTCTTGGAGAGTATTTTCTTTTCTTTAGTTTATTTTAATTTTTGAATGTATGTGTTGTGTTTACTTTGTATGTTTGTGATACTACAAATAGTAACTAAGAAACTTCAAAGATAATTCTGTTTTTAATAAATATAACAGAGTTTTTTTTATATAAATAAAGTAAAGCACGCCAGTACCTTACTTTTACCATAACATTTGTTAGTATCAGCAAAATATGGTCTCAATCATTTATCTTAATTAAATTCCATACATGATAGATAATAGGGAAATAGTATCTACGACAAGCAATTATATTGTATTATATACTTTCAGAGAAATGCAACAAAAGCTCAGTTTATAATTTAAAAGCTATTTTATCTTTAGTCTTGTTATTTTGTGTAAACAAACGGAATAGTTAGTGTTTGTGTAGGTCTATAGTCTATTCTTAATAATAGCTAAATATTTAAAATAGTTTCATAATCACAAAGTGAAAATCAGATAATTCTACTACCTAGTAACGACAATATACTACATTTTAGTAAACAACCAAATTAAATCAAGACCTTCATTTTTGAAGTAAGCTAAAAGTGGTATTCATTTAACTGTAACGGCGTTAGCGTTTTTCATTGTCTCTTCTAAGAAACACTAACTATTATTTAACCGGTAAGAGCTTCATCGCAAACTTACATACTGATATTTAATCTAAATAAATAAAAAACGTAACAATTGAGGATTTAAAATTAAAAGTGCTTGTAAGTCTATTTATTAGTGTTATGCGAAGTTATGTTAAGATTTATGGATGTACTATTTGATACAAAATCTATTGAATCCTCAAGAAAGTTTAAGAAACTTTGTCTATAATAATTAATTTATAAGCATATATTAACACATTTATATACTATCGCAAAAATATTTTGATTAAATATTGAGTGAATAATCCGCAGGCAAGAAGCTCTGCTATCAGACGAGCAGGCGCAAGAGATCGTGGCGATGCTGTCGCCGCGCGCGGCCGTCGCGCCGCTCGCGCCCGACAACGGCGTCTCCCTCAACGACAGCTACCAGTCCGTGCTCTCGTACGAGAGGTCAGCTTTCACATGTTCTGAATAACATCATCATCAGCCCTTTTTAACGTCCCACTGCTGGGCACGGGCCTCCCTCAGTACGAGGGGATCAGGCCATAGTCCACCGCGCTGGCCTAGTGCGAGTTGGCGGACTTCACATGCCTTTCGAAAACTTGTTAGGTTTTCTCAGACATGCAGGTTTGTCACGATGTTTTCCTTCACCGAAGGACAAGTGGTAATCATGATAGAAATTATTCACACATGAAAATATAAGACCCAGATTTGAACCCGAATCACTCGGTTATCCAAGCGACCGCGTTACTGCTGGGCTACCACTCTCTGTTTTGATAAAATAGGATTTATTTATTGCTCGTAAATATAAATGTGAACCATTACATTACCTTGTGGAATGCTTATGTGTGTTTGACAGTTGTTACTCATTCACACTAAATGGAGTACACATATGTATATTATGACTAGAAGTAATCTATCAGTACTGTTCTACACCTGGAGATGATAAGATATAGGCTACATTAATTATTTATATTATTTAGTAGGGCCATATATTTTTCATATATTATTATAATTTAAACACAAAATTAGTAGAGACGGTTTATTTATCTCATCACGCAGCATGCAGTCAGTGGACGAGAGCTACGAGTTCGTGTCGCTGGAGGCGGACGCGGGCGCGGAGGCAGCGGCGGAGGCGGAAGCGGAGGCGGGCGCGGAGGCGGAAGCGGGCGCGGGCGGCGACGCGCGCGAGCCCGAGCCCGCCACGGTGTTCGACCACTACCCGCCGCGCTCGCTGCGCGAACTCGCAGAGGAGAACGGCATACATTACTTTGAGGATGGACATTTTTATACTGAGGTATGTGATGTTTACATTCTTATGATGTTTACATTCTTAAATATAGTCAATTTATTCTTCTTCTCATGAGAGGCTGGTATTCAAATAAACGCTGCGTCTCAAAGTTATCCTGCGTGCCTAAACCGATATAAAAAGTAAAAAGGTGACACTATCTGCAGATTAGTTACGTGACCACAACCTAGCAGGTTTCATTGCTTTGAGAAGTTAATGCCATGCCCATGCTAATTGACGATATTAATTATACTATACATACAAAAAATAATTGCCACTAGTTTACAAAACGTATTTTGGAACTCGCATGAGCATTTTCAATGAACCTATATAGCTTAAAAATTTTCTTTAACATTATACAAATAGTAAAAAAGATTAAATGAAGAATTAATATTAATCACTTTCGAAATTTGTGAAGGAATCATACTTTTTTACATTTTAAGTGGTAGTGCCATGCTTGTTACTTTCGGGTAGCAACCGAATGGGCCGGCACGCCCCGTATAGTTCATTAGTACCACTCTCTCACAGAAGACCGGCGTGAAGTGGCAGCTATACTGTCGCGTTTCGTCCGGTGAGTGAGAGTCCGGGAGGCCCACTCTCCTTCCCCCCTCCCTCTTCCCTCATTCCTCCATCCCTCCCTTTCCCGAAAGGCCGGCAACGCATCTGCAAACCTGGCTTGCAGATGTCCATGGGCGGAGGTGATCACTTCCCATCAGGTGAGCCTCCTGCCCGTTTGCCCCCTTTTTACCATAAAAAAAAAAAAAAACTTTACTTTAAGGTCGCCGGACTTCCCCCGGCCGAGGAGGACGAGGATGACGATTATTACCCACCAGTATTTGTTAAGAGAAATACCAAAGTTAAATTCAGGTATGCCAATATTATAATATTATAATTACGTATTTCTTTTTTATTTTTATAAATACTTAAAATAATTTGTTTGATTTCTGGTTTCCAAAGTAATCATATTGCTTAGTTTTCATTTTTTAGCAATTATGAATGTTAGTATATTTGGTGTAAACATTGTAAGTGTTATATTGACTAATAAGAGGATCACCTCCGCTCCGCTCTGGTACGTCGCTAGGTGCACTTTTACTATATTTCAATTTGTATCAGTTTCTCAGATATAAGATAGTTTTTGCAGTGAAGAGTGTCCAATATATTGTCACAGAAAACCAGCCACGATCTAAGTTTCATTAAAATCTATCTAGCGTTTTTTTCGTGATGTGGTCAAAACAAAACCCTAAAAACTAAAGTTTCGGCCTGTTCATCAAAAATAATGACTGTTACAAGAAGATTTAAAAAAATATAATATTCAAAGTACAGATTCGGCTAAGTAAGAATTTTATTATATCATCATCGTCATATCCAACAAAGATCTACACGAAAAGCTTGTCTACACGAAAACCTCGTATATCAAAAATGCATAATTTTTTTTGTAAAAATCAAATGAAAATTACCTATTTTATATTGCGGCGAAACCATTAACCCAATACATGACTACTAGTGCCATATTTGGAGTAAAACGAAAACGTCTTACCTGAAAAACATTGACAAAATGAACCATTTTTTTCGTTTCCTGTAAAATTTGGATTTCTGCACATACGAGGTTTTCATTCTACAGCGACGTTATGATATATTCTATTATAGATAAGAATATATAATTACAGTACGGATCCCATGCGCGTTTTCTCAACGCACTCTGTGCGCGAGTACGACCGGCGCAACGAGGACGTTGACCCCGTGGCCGCCTCCGCAGAGTACGAGCTGGAGAAGCGCGTGGAGAAGATGCACGTCTTCCCCGTCGACTTGATCAAGGGCTCGGACGGCCTGGGATTGTCTATTATAGGTGATGAACATTTATTACCTCTTCGGTCAAGTGTGTAATCCAGATGTCCTGAATTTAAGTCCTAAATCTGGTTAACTTACCTCGAACCGGGATAGCTATTAAGTTTTTGAGTTAAGAAATTCTCAGAAAAAAACCCAAAGTTGGAAGTTGGTGATGTCCCTTGTGCCTCGAAGAGCACGTGTCATCAGCCTAATCATTCACCACGAGACTCAAATTGTCTTACATAATCAGTCATTCATACTCTCATTAATGTTTTTTAACTAAAGAGTCATATTAAACTGATTGGACCGTTTTTGTTAGAAAAAATATGTATAATTTTTTATTATTCCATATAACTCTGTATGAATAATGAATAGGAATAATAATAAATGAAATATAAATGGTCAGGCATGGGCGTGGGGGCGGACGCGGGGCTGGAGAAGCTGGGCATCTTCGTGAAGACCATCACGGAGAGCGGCGCGGCGGCGCGCGACGGACGCATACAGGTCAACGACCAGATCATTGAGGTCGACGGGAAGAGCTTGGTGAGATATATATTGTAATTTATATGAGTTCAGGAATAATTATATTGTTTATCTATACTAATATTATTAAGCTTAAGAGTCTGTTTGTATGTTTGGTTGACCGCGCTAATCTCAGGAACTACTGGTCCGAATTGAAAAATTCTTTTTGTGTTGTATAGTCTATACATCACGATGTGACCAATAGGAGCGGAGCATCAATGAAAAATGTTACAAAAACGGGAAGGGCGGGCCTTAGTTTTGCGAGATACCATACCGTGCGACTCAGAAAGAATTTGGTTTTCAGACCTTAGAACGCGTGCGAAGCCGCGGGAAAGTATTTAATATTTTTAATTAAAATTGACTTCCGTTTGCTATGAAGGGACTGAAGTTCGGGAACCAACAATGAAATAAAAGGCGTAAAATCCCAACAAATTGTTATTGTTTATCTATGTAGGCTGAGCCTACCTGAGCAGAGCCATGTACTAGACCAGCCCAGTACATGGTTTTTATGCATAGTCAGTAACTAACTAAGGTTCACGTGATATTAGAAAACCTAATGTATTAACTAAAAAAATGGGTACAAAATTTAGATATTGAAGAAAAATACGATCATGCTATATTTTAATACCTACATAATAACGCTTTACTCCTACAGGTGGGCGTGACGCAGGCGTACGCGGCGTCGGTCCTGCGCAACACGTCGGGGCCGGTCAAGTTCCTCATCGGGCGAGAGAAGGACCCCGAGAACAGTGAGGTGGCGCACCTCATCCGGCAGTCGCTGGCCGCCGACAAGGAGAGAGAGGACAGGTGATGAGAGTGAGAGTTCAAGGAGAGAGAGGAGAGGTGATAGAGATTGATTGTACTACGACGACACGTTTGGCGCAGTTTGTAGTGACCCTACTTTCTTGCGCCAGCTGTCGCGGGTTCGAGTCCCGCTGGGGGCATTCGTTTATTTAAGCTTATATACATATGTAGTATATCAACTATCTGGTATCCGTAACACAAGCTTCCTTCGTAGCTTACCACGGAACTAGATGGCGCTGTATGTAATAATGTCCCAACATATTTATTTATATTTGTATATTCTAAACATTATTGTGTGACGTGTGTTTGTACGTAAATGTGGAGATTGATAAAAATAACCATTCAGCTATTATATTATCCTTGATTAATTGCTACATAGTATAAAACAAAATCGCTTCCCGCTGTCTGTCCCTATATATGCTTAGATCTTTAAAACTACGCAACGGATTTTGATTCGGTTTTTTTAATAAATAGAGTGATTCAAGAGGAAGGGTTATATGTAGGTATAATACACTAGCGGAACCCGCGCCTTTGCTCGCACTAGACCTAGGGACGAAGCCAAGCGAAGCTGAGTCGCTATTACTAATAATAATAAGAACCACTGGCAAAGTCTACATTCTGGATAATACTATGGAATAATCTGACAAGTGACAAGTGTAAGAGTAGTTAATACACTGAGGGTTTCGTAGCATTAAATATTAAAATTGAAATTGATTAAAAGTATTGTTACTTTTCATTTACTATTTCTTCATTGGTGCTTTCCAAATTCCATGAGCCTAGGTTATCAGATCCTCTAAATTTTGATTCCCTTGCGAGTATCAAATATGCGGTAAAACGGCCATATTTTCACAATTCTATGGGATAGAATGGGCAAACTTGTCTAATGTAACCTTAATTTTATTTAACGATATAGCTTTTTGTTACATATCATAATATTGTCGGTAATGATAAGAGATGTGAAATAACTTGAAATAATTTAGAGCTGCACGCGAGCGTCAGCGGCGGCAACAAACGGAAGAGGAGCCTAGTCCGCCGGCCGCCGACACGCGCCATCCAGACATTGTGGAATTGCGGGCGTTACTTAATGAGGTAGGTTAGAAAATATGGAATTTAATTACAATTTTTTATATTTGTACAGATAATAAATAATAAAAGATTACCTTATATACGTACATTCTTATTCAACCCTTATTTCATTTACACTGTGGCACTTATGTATGAACTCTGTGCTTTTTATAATCAAACCGACTTTGGTTGCAAACTGCCGTACGTGCTAACCACTACACACAAAGGTGATGTGGTATTATAGTGTGTATGTGCTGTATATTATTATATTGTCTCATATAATTGTTATCTGTACTAATATTATAAAGCTGAAGAGTTTGTTTGTTTGGTTGAACGCGCTAATCTCGGGAACTACTGGTTCGATTTGAAAAATTCTTTGTGTGTTAGATAGTTCGTTTATCGAGGAAGGCAATGAGTTTATTTTATCATGCTACGACTAATAGGAGAGGAGTATCAAAGAAAAATGTCACGATAACGAGAAGGGCGGGCGTTAGTTCTTACACCTCGCGACTCAGAAAAAAAATGTTCCGGTGAATAAAACGCGTGTGAAGGATATGCTATCTATATAAATAAAATGATAGAGGTCTGCAGTTGTACGCGCATTATTATTATTATTATATTGTTATAAACATTGTTCAAGCAACGCGGACGAAGTCGCGGATATCGGCTAGTATAATATATGATTTTTAATTTTATTAATGTAAAAATGACGATTCAAAAGTGCTTGTAAAAGTCTATTTGAATAAAGAATATTTTGATTGATTGATTGATTGTTCTAGTTGGTGGGCATGGAGGCGGGCGGCGGCAGCGGCGCGGAGGTGGGCGCGCGCGTGCGCGAGTGGTGCGCGGCGCGCGCGCCCCACGACCACCTGCGCCGTGCGCTCGCCGCCGCCGCCGACACCGCGCACCGCGCGCACCGCAAGTACGACAAGGTACGACACACATAATATAAATCATTTTTTGAAGTAAAACTTCTTTCTTCGGCGTTCAGACACGGGGAAGAATTAGCCTTAGTTAGATCTCGCCCACCGCGAGTCTGATATTTCTAACTCTGTCTAACGCGTGGGTGTGACCTTCGCGCCGTCTCTCTTTCTCAACGAGCTTAGACGGGGTTATTTAGTATAAATATAAACGAGATTTAAAAATTAGTTTGCCAAAGAAGTTTTACTTCTGACATGTGTACTTTGTACACACACACTTTTTTATTTAATTCTCATTTTAAGAGTTGAGTCACAGGCGTGACTACGTTGCTCTGGTAGTTTTCACAAGTATTCTTATATATAACTTAATTATGGTACTAAATTTACTTATATTATATTTACCTAATTTATACATACTTTTGACTACCTGTGAAGTAGGATTTGTAAGATTTATATTACATATTCCAATAGTTCTATCTGTTAATTGTGAGAGAAGAGGTTCACTGCGAACACATTCCATTAAAAACATCCTCTACAACTCCACAATCGGGAGAATTAGGAGAACGAACTTTTTTCATTAAATATCCAAACTTATTTAATGGAATGTGTCTGGAGCGAAATATAGATCATATTGATAATTATTTGTTCAGTGGGTACTGGGAGTGTTGATTCTGCATAAGCCTATATATAAAATAACCGATTAAAGCACCAGATCTACAAATTAAGTTAGTATCTTATTATTATAATTTTGTTTAGTAACAAGTAAAGCTTAAACTTGTCCATATACATATCCAATAAAAGAACTGGATCTGATTACATATAGAAATTGACTTAGTATCTCATTATCATTTTGTTTCAACTTTTTTACTGTCCAAAGATAAGTAATACAATTCTATTGTATTTTTTTAATTATGAATTAATAACAATGGAAATGACTGATGTGTGTAAAGGCGCGGCGTGCGCTGCGCGAGTGGCGGCGCACGCGTGCGATGGTGCGCGCGCGCGAGGAGTGGTGGAGCGGCGCGCTGCGGGACGCGCACCGCGAGTACGCCGCCGCGCTGTCCGCGCTGCACGACCGCGTCGCGCGCCTCGAGGTGCTGCTGCTCGTGAGTACCGCCCCCTAGTGTTACACTCGCACACGTAACCAGACACACGCACACAGTTTCACGCGCACACGCAGGCACACAAATGGCACACGTACACGTTAACAGCGTTAATTCGGTCTTATTCTCACTGTACGGTTACATATTGAACGAAGATTCGTCGTCGCGTTGTAGCGATAAAAATTCGTGTTCGATTCATGACGAACGGTCTTGGCCACATCAAAAAAAAATCACTACGTTGCGATAATTCATTTCCTTTGATGTGCGGCAATTTACCGACAGCGGCCCGAAGCCACCGTGTATTCGCGAAGATGATTCGCGATGGGACGAAGTCTTTGGCCAGACGAGTCGCGACAACGCAAATCTTTGCGTTATCGCGATAGTGTGGCCGCAGCATGAGAAACAACATTTATGCACTGAGTGCACTTTGTTACATTCTAAATAAAAAGATTGTTACGATCTAAATGGAGAAATTACTACTTTATATATTTGTTAACTTTCGATTTGTTTTATAAATATGTGAAAACTAAAATATAAAGCAAACATATGTTAATAATACTTTAAATTCAATTTGTCAATATATTTATACCATAAATATTATAACCCGATTGTTCATTGTTCCATAATAAATTAAATTATAATATTTTGAAATTTACAATGTTTTATTAATTTTAGACATAGATACTTGAATAAGAAGTCAAAAGGGTTTTAAAAAAATATTTTCTTTATCGCAAATATGTTACACTTGTATCAGGAGACACAAAAGAAGGCTGGTCTACCAGTAATGCTGCCCCATGAACCATCAGCGCGACGTGAAACACCGCCCCTGCCGCGTCGACCAGACCCAGATCCTCTACTTATTAATGGTAAAAGAATTAATAGTGTCATTATTAATAAAGAGACTACTATTATATATTTTGTGATACTAATTACGTTTTTTATATTCTTAGATCCTTGGAGTTCAGATAGTGATCTCTCAGATCTGTCACCCATTGAGGACGAATACGCAAAAGTCGACAAATCAGATAAAAAGCCACGTGAAGCGCCAGACATCGGTGACGTGACGGCAACGGCAACGACGACTGACGTAAAACCGCCCAGCAACGTGTCTACTAACTCTGTCACGTCACATACTACTGTGACAACGAACTACGCGAATGTCACGTCATCATCATACGTGAACGTGACTACTTCAACGTCATACGTTAATGTGACGTCGGCTTCGAGTGTAACGCCTACGACAAACTCGTCTAGCCATATCGCTACCGCCACTACCGTTGCATCTACCCCAGCTGTCGTTGCGGATACTTTGTAAGTTATCAATATTATTGATATGAAAGAACAAAATTATATTATTAAATGAGAATGATTTTATATTAACTTATAGTGGATCTTTAATTCTTCAGCATTTTTTGTTAAGGATAAGTTACACAACGTATTTAAAATTGTGTTTCAGTATTATTAAATAATCTTTTAAAATTTAATGAGTATGAGAAAAATGAAAACAAATTGTGGTTTCAAAATTGGAGTAACATATTATAAACTTCTATTGCGAACTCGAGCGAAGTATGACCATTCATTTGTAAAATGTTAACAAATTCATACAATAACATAGGAGCGGGGCGAATGCGACTAGTATGGCAAGCATCGCGAGTACAGCGAGCAGCGCGGCGGAGGGTGGCGCGGGGGCGGTCGGGCTGGCGGGGGCGTCGCGCGAGCTGGACGCGGCGGTGCCTCGCGGCGCGCTCCTCGACACGTCGGCGCACCGCGCGCGCACCGACCTCGCGCGACACCGCCACCACGCGCCGCTACACTCCCACTCGCCCCACTCTCCCCACTCCCTCAGCAATGCTAGCTCGGTAAGTGTCACATATTTAGTGTAGTGTGCGTTCTCCCTTTTTAGCGCCACAGATAATCTATGTTTAACTATTGAGTCATTACATTTGTGTGTATTTCCTATAGATAATATTTTAACAATCATATTGTGTAATGTGTAACGCTTGCCCTGATAAATAATACCTTTAACTATCATTATTGCTCTTGTATTCTTTACTTAACAAACTTAACAAAGATGTACCTATCGACAATAAATCAACATATTCATGAAAAAGTGATATGATAAACAAATTTTATATGAGACCTAGCTGGGATTTAAAATTATATTGAAAAACGCAAATTTTCAGTATGATGGGTTAGACGATTCCTACAACGACTCTGCAGACGAGTCGCTGAGCGAGTCCACGTCGGGGGCGCCTCCACACTCTCACCACACTGTTAGTACATGATCACATATTTCTAATCAATTATCGTTTATACTCGTACCAATTAAATATTTCCATTTTTCCAAATTTTATGAAAATCTTAATAAAGTCGGACGTGTTTGATTGTTACTTACAACATCATATTATGTAATATTCTGCTAGTTATTACCCGATTACTAACTGTCCTGTGTTTTTTTTTGTTTTAACGAGTTATCAATACTTACGATTTCCTAATCATTTAATAATTTTAAAATAAATCGTATATGTTTAAATATTGGAATTATGTATAAATATTATTTTTGGTAAATGTTTTGCAGCAACGAGATACGCGACAAAGCTGCGGTAGTTCGATCGGCAGCGCGACGGATGACGGCGTGTATTCCCGCGACCATCGACATCATCCTCTCTCAGGTTTGAGTCTGTAGTAATTGATATTGTCACACCATAATGTTATTATTAAATGTTACGTCAATTAATATGATATTTTTTATCGATAAAAATTGTAATAAATTAATTTTATTTCTGAAAATATTTTATGTATCTGTATCTTAATTGGCGTAATATAAAAATCATGTAAATAACACTTTAGCGTGGCTAGCTTTGTGTGTCAAATATGTTTCTTTACATATTTATGCTTTGGTAAATGTTCACAGTGTGAAAATAATTTATAATCTGTAGAGTATTTCACTTAAATATATTTGTTGTATTTCGTATATTTGTCACCTAATACAAAAATTTTAATTCAAATACATTATATGCGGTTCAAATGATAAATTCAATAAACGTGACAACAATACGTGACGTATTACGTAACGCACTGGGCGTGCCAATGGGCGAGCAGGTCCGCCCGCGTCGCTAGCAGAGCAGCTCAAGCAGGTGCTAGCGGAGCGCGAGCGCCGCCTGGCAACCTCGCCGGCTGCGTCGCCGGCCGCGCCGCACCCCGACCCCGTGCAGCTCACCAACGAGCTCGTCGACGAGATACGCCAGGCCGTCAGCGAAGCCAACGCCAGAGGTTTGTCTCTGTCACACCGCGATGCATAGAGAGAGATAGATAAATTATGATAAACTCCCATTAATTAATTATTAAACATGAAGAATTACTC
Organism: Boloria selene; assembly: GCA_905231865.2. Taxonomy (NCBI): domain Eukaryota; kingdom Metazoa; phylum Arthropoda; class Insecta; order Lepidoptera; family Nymphalidae; genus Boloria; species Boloria selene. The sequence goes on from HG993145.1 coordinate 5,244,303, forward strand.
GGACGTAATACTCCAGGCCGTCTGCGAGACCGACGCGACGTGATAGGTTTGTCTCTGTCACAAGGATAACATAAGAGTGAAAGAGATATACTTAATATAGGTTTTAAATTAACACCGTAGTATATTTTTTTGATGATGTTGTGATAATTAGATTTTTAAATACATATATTATCTTATAATAGTTAGGCATTTGACGTAATCGTAATTATAATATTTATACAAGTATATTATTAGATATAATATATGTTATGAGTGTGAGGTGGTGGGGCCAAAATACAGAAGCTTATTATTTGTTATAGCATTTTGTGTTTTCATCTATATATGTAATATTATTACTAATTTTCATCATTACATATTAAATATGTTTTCTTTTTGATACAAAACGTAAAGTTATAAAATCAAATAAATTAATAAAGGCAAAAAATCGTCTATCACTAATATCGTAAAGCACACCAAACACAAACAAATGGTTGTAGTGAAGAAAGCTCCGGCTTGTGTAGTCGGCGGCAAGGTGCCGTGGCAGCCGCTGTCGGCCGCCGCGTCGGAGGCGAGCCTGTCGCCGCGCGCGCTCGCGCCCTCTCCCTCTCCCTCGCTCGCGCCCTCGCACGCGTCGCACGCCGCCGCGCCGCAGCCCGTCAACCTGTGGACGAAGCAGCAGGTCGGCTGGATTATATATTTATTATTTTATTTATAAATCCTTTATAACACCAAAAATAGAACACCTAATACAAAAATTATCTGTATCTACAGTACATATACATCTTATAAAGAGAGCAATCTGGTATAAGGGCGGCCTTATCACTAAAAGGGATTTCTTCCAGGCAACCTAGGGCAACCAATATTTATTTATTGAAGTGAAACTTCCTTAAAATCGTTGTGATTTCAAACTCGATGAAACGAAAAAATAAGTGCATAGTACCAGGCACTCAGAGACGGGGAAGAGTTAGCCTTAATTTAAATTCAAGTTTTACTTCTGACATGTGTACTTTGTACACAAGCACTTTTTTATTTAATGGGCAGGGTTGTCTATAGTTTATAAGTAAAAAACTAATTGTTATTTTATAGGTATGGCAATGGATATCAAGCCTGGGCGAAGGGCTTGAGCGTCACGCGGGCGCGTTCGCCACCCGCGGCGTGGACGGCGCACTGCTCCTCACGCTCAGCTCCTCGGACCTGAAGCTGCTGGGGCTCCCCGGCGACGACAGGCGGCGGATGAAGCGACGACTCAAAGACCTGCGCGCCCAACACGAGAAACACCTCAAAGCACTCAAGAAGGCAGAGAAGAAAGCCCGTAAGAAGTAACTTCCGATATACCTACCTCTTTACATTAATCGAGCTATGACGCGTTTATGACGTTCTCCATGCCTTTATAATAATCTGATGTATTTTAAATGTATTTCGATATCCCATAAGTAACTACAACATATTACTCTTTTTTTATACAATGCAAGTTATTGAATATAAAACTTTTTTAAATGTTAAACTTTTTTAAATGTTAAACAGAAACTTTTCTAAAATGTCCTTCTTCGTTGATTTGTTTGAGGACTATGATAAGCCCAATGGAGAAGCGTATTAGCTGTGTAAAAGAGGTATGGGAGTGCCTTCGTGGCATCTTATTCGCCCGCCAAAGAGAGTGACACTTCACGTGAAACGTGTTTAGTATAATACTATCTAGTCTTAAGATTTTAATTTTCGACTTCTTTACGACTTATGCATTTCTTGCCTTATTTATTTGTATTACTAACTTTGTGGCAGATATTTCTTCTTTTAATACATAATCGTTTCACGTGAACTGCTTACTCTTATTTTCCAATGTTTAACTTAAATTAAGCAAAAATGTAGCGCCATACTTATGATAATATTATGTAAACTAAATAAAAGTTCTGATACGTTAAGGTGGACGTTGGTTGATATGAAGAGATCGATTGTGTATTAAATTTAGAATACATTATAAGATATACCGCAGTATCGTATTTCTAGATAAATATGTTATATCTGACTTGTAGTTGCTTTTGCAACGTTTGTCAGATATTAGCCCGTGTGAGGGCGGACAGTAGTGCCGTCAGCGTGTAGCTTCTAGCGAGTAGAGTGCCGCCATCAATGAAAATCGAAACGTTTTGATCGAAAAAATAATAATAGTTTAATATAATAGTATTACATCCGATGTAAGCTCGTCTCTCACCGATACGCTTGAATGAAGTGTTTGGATCTAAGCATAATATACAAACAAATGTGTCGTTCATGTGATATGTCTAATACATTGTGGCATATGGGTGATGATGACCTTGCTTAGGATCTTTTACATTAATTAATTATAGTATAGAAGGATCCCATTGACGATGTAAGTTCTACCAAAGTGACAAATATGACTAATATATTATTTTCAATGCTGAACTTCTTCGTTGTTCCTACATTTTGTATAACAAGTCTACACTTCTGAGTTATATGCGAGTTGATGGGTTGTCTGAGAACACTGGCTCAATCTAGTCATAAGATCGATTTGTAAGCTATTCAGACTTAATGAATTAATACTATAGCATTTTTTTCTGGGAATTTTCAAATTTTTAGCGTAAATTGTAACTTTCATGTGTAATAATTTAGAACTATGTATTATTAAATTTACATCGCGATAGTGCTATTAAGTCAATATTCTAAAAATACGAATTGATTTTTCGATAATGGCATTTATTTATAAATTGTATTGCACAAAATGTACTTACTCAGGTGATTCTATTTATATATCGCCATGTATTAGTGTATCCAGATAATAGTAAAAAATCTTAATCCAATCGTGTGATCTCATGGTATAAGAGTATATCTACTAAATTTACACGATTTAAAAAAAAAATTATCATGTGTAGAAATTTGACAGAATACTATTGAAAATATCACATATTTAAGGTTAATTTGTTTCATGCAGAAAATGAAAAAATAACCAAATTTAAATATGCTTAAATTAAACAGCTATTATTATGTTATTTTTAATTAAAAAGTTTCCTGTCAAATATCTTCACAAGATAAGTCAAGTCTAGTAACATCTTATAAAGAGCTGCTAAGCCCCAGTTCCTGTATCGCCCATTCTACACGATATAATAATATATTACATTCCAATAACTTTCTCTCAATATAGTTGTTCTGTGTGTTAAATGATTTAGGCGAGCTTTATAGTTTTCTTAGGCAACATTAATAGGGTTATCTAAGTGTTAATCGGTCTGTGTATTCATCGAGCGTGTTTGGTTCCATAGCTACATTTACCATGTAAATATAGTCTCGAAGTGGACTGACTGGAGACTAATAGTGTGTTTGTTGTGTTCGTATGACTGAATTTATAACGTACCTTTAGACTATTTATTTCGATTAAGATTTAACATTAAACGTAAGTAGGACTCCATTAACTATTGCCAAAATTGATGAGTACTTTTTATATTTGTTGATTTTTTTTATTTGCTTTTTCCCTTAAATTATTTTTATATTTATTTTGGGACCAAATTAATTTATTATAATCTTACAACTTATTGTTTATGTATTTGGGTGTGTTCAGATGAAAGATTTTTATTTATAAATAAATAAACAAACCAAAGTCTATATCATAATGCTTTTTATTATAAAACCTTTATTCCTTAGCTTTAGTGAAGGATAAGTCTAATTCCATTCTGTACTTCTGGTAATATGTCAAAAGACTAAGTCTAAAAGGCAAATTAGTCTAAAAGGCCCAATATTATTATTGAATTGAGTGTTAGTTTAATGTATTTTTTCTAAACAAAATGTTTCAGAGATTTAAGGTATACATGGAAAATAAAATTGTACTGTAATTGTTTTAAATGTTATAAATAGTAGTCTAGTAAAGAGCAATGTAGACTGAAGAATAAAAGAATTACCAATAACAGGTTACTAAAGTGCAATATAACAGTAAATCATATTTTTTTAATGGATACTTTATTGTTTTATAAACATTGTTTATAGCTGATAAAATATCAACTTTTCAAACGAAGTTAGTTCCACAGTCAGATACACATACACACAGCATAATGTATAGAGCAATTATTATGTGGGGTGTGGAGACAGCTTTAATTAGTTTGTGACTCTGCTGCTGCTGTTCATGACTGACGAAAATATGTTACTGAAGTTATGATTCAGGTTTTCCTACTATTCAAAACTATACTACAACCACAGATCACATAATACTAGTACTACTACTATACATTTTTTATTTGGTTTAGTTCTGTGAAATGCTTGTGTGGAATTACTACAGTCAATAAGTATACATATTAGTTTTTTTAGGTATAAAGTACAAAAGACAAAATAACTATTTCAGAAAAAAAGATTTTATTCAGCATTTTTGTTCTTCTTTTTATTCCTTTTTTTATTTTTTGCTTTCTTAGCAGGAGTTGTTTCATTATTAACTTCTGCATTATTAGTGTCATCATAACTTATAGTTACAAATGCTCCAGCTTTTCTTTTAGGTGCTGATTTTGACACTATCACATCATTTTCAGAAATATCACTACCTTCATTTCTAGATTCATTTTCTTCTTCATTTTCCTCATCTGATTCTTCCTTTTTAACTGTATGATTTTGTCTATTTAATGTTACACAAGTTATTCTACATGAAGCATTTGCAGAACACATTTCTTGTATTTTGTCATCATCAACTGACCATGATTTTATTTCCCCAGTACTGGAGGCAGAATATAGTGTGCCATTTTCATAATGCACACATTTTACCCTTTGTTTATGAGCTGGATAGGTTTGTGCTTTTGTTTCAGACACTGTGAATCTAACAATATTTCCACTTTCTAGCCCTACAAATAAGTTATCATCATCTGTCCATTGAACTGTACTTGGTTTTGAGTTACATGTTAATCGTTTTTCCAGGCCTGCTTTGCTGATTGTCCAAACATCAACATTTTGTAAAGATATAAGGGAAAATCTATCACCACCAGGTGAAAATTTTATTTCTGTACACAGAGTTACACCTTTACTTGCTAAGTTTATTGTAAAAGCTGGACGTCCTTTTACAAGATTCCAAGTTCTGAGAGTTTTATCACCCCCAATACTTAATGCCAATTTGTCTGATGGGTGTATTGCAATGGCAGTAACTGGTTGTCCTATAAAAAATATACCATTAATATAAACAATAAAATAACCAAAATAGGTATGTGAAGAAAATTACATACCACTGTGTGCTTTTTTCCAAATTTTTTCTATTTGCCAATTTCCAGTTCTGGTGACAATAATAGAGCCATCATCACTACCCGTAAGCAAATGTGTTCCGTTATGAGTAAAAGCAACACTGTTTATTGTACCATCATGATTCATTAGAACTGTGTGCTCTTTACGTGTCTTTAAATCTATAACAACAACTTTGTCGTCAGTCCCCCCTGAAGCCAAAAACTTTCCTGCCACAGAAACGCAGCGCACGGATGCGGTGTGTGAATGAGTTGCAAATGTTTGTTTCAGTTTTGTACCCTAAAATAATATCAATATTAATTTTAATAAAGTAAAACGTGCTTAACATATTTTTAAAGAAAAACTTTCTGCTTACTTCATCTTCAGATCGCAGTGAATATCCAAGTAAAAACCCTTCATATGTTCCTACAATTACTTCATCCATTTTACAAATTTATATTATGATAATTTTCAACGTAAACTATTTCTATGTACATAACCTATAATATTTGATGGACATTTCTTTTTTTATCATATAATCCAAATGTCAACTGTCACCGAACTGTTGTTGTTGTTGTTGTTTTTTAAATTTATCCCCAATGGGGAAAGGCAAAGGACTATAGTCCTTACAGCCTAGTCTAATTAACTGCAATTATTATATAATGACATTTGATTTCGTTTAAAATTTTGATTTTAAATAAATGCACTGAGCACTATTATATTGCCGTAATGTCTGAGATAAAGAACTGAAACAACTTATTCGAAATTAGTAAAACACAAGATGCTTAAAGTTGTTATTAGATTTATTTGCTTAAAGTTGAAGTTAATTGATTATTTGTATTTTAAATTCAGAAAAATTTATGCATAACTAAAAAAATTAATTACTTTTAATACACACATGGAGACAGGATTTTAATGGCTTTACTTATAAACAATGCTTATAATGCTATTAAATTATGCCACTTTAGATGCTTCAAACTTTTTCAATTGCTATCAAACGAGTGAACAAATATTTCAGAGTAATTTTTGCATTGGGCATGTTCATTGTATATTTGTGTAATATTTTTATTTGATTTTGACCAGCAACAATGTACTAGATGCGGTACAGTATCAATATACTCTATGATGCGGTACTAGATATTTATTGGTCGTTGTGTTTATTACTCATCTATGGTTGTTATTTGATTAGGTACTTTTTCTATGTTAATCTGTATTCGATATTATTTTTTTTTATCTGTAATGATCACTTTAATCTGTGGTAATGATGTTGACAGTGTCATGAAGGGAAAAGAAAAGCTTCTGCTTATTTCATGATTTATTCTTGATAATTTAAACTTTAAGTCTAGTATGAATGTAGTTTCCTAAAATTATTTGTATAAATAATATTTTGCATTTTTAGATAAAGTCATATTTCCATTCTGGTGAGTGTTCATTTAGTTTTAGGTCTGTGTGCTTGGTGTTCTCTACAAATGTCTACTGCTATCGATCTATAAGAAAATATTTGTTTTACTTTCGCCTTGGTGCAGGATTCCCAAAAGAAGACTTATTTAGACATCTACAAGATGGATTTGGCGGAGACAATGAAAAGTGTTCTAGCGAAAAGCACGGGAAATGCAAGCGGTGCATCTAGCAGCTCTAGTGCGGCGCCTCCGCATGGCGCTGAGGGCTACGTGACGGAAAAACTTTATATGCTGCTTCAATTATATTTGCAAAATAAAGGCTGGAGCCCTAGTATAGAACTCTTGCAATGTTTTAGTGATTTAAAAGAGTCTTCAATGCTCCCTAGTGCTGCTTATTTACAGTAGGTGTTTTTTGATAATTATTATAATTACATTATATATGAACACATCTTTAAGGAGATATAAAATATTGAAACCTAATTGTTTTATTTTTATAAACAGAATGATGGCTTCAAGAGTGGGTTTAGATGCTCAAGGTAGATTGATATATCGTGAAAATGGAAAAATAATTCTTCCATATGAGCACTTTGCTAATGCTGTTATGTTAAAGCATATGAATGGTCCTCATGGACTTCACCTTGGATTAGAAGCTACAGTTAGAGCAGTAAGTATTAAAGTGTGATTTAAATAACTCCTACCTAATTTAAATAATCTTTTTATAAATTGTAAATAACTATTTTTCTACCCTTAACACTTTCAGGTTGTTGAGTCATATACCATTGGCCGTGATCAATTTGGGATGGAAAAAGAGTTTATAGTAGATGTAGTTCAAAACTGTCCAAATCCAGCTTGCCGTTATTATAAAAATCAACTGGAAATGACACAGAAATCTATTCAGCAACATTTATCACAGCAACCAACTTATATTCCAGGTATATTATCTATATCTTTTTATGCCTAAAAAGAAAATTCTGATAAATATATTATATAGTTTATAATTGTTATGTACATACAATAAATGTTATATGTACCAGTGACTCAGCCTTGCTTTGCTCATGTTCGTCCTTCGGTAGTCTACAATTCTCCAATATTGCACAGACTATCAAAAGACTGACAGTAATGTCAAGCCTTCTAAGATTACATAACAGTTTATATTTCCAAAACAAGAGAGCTCAGGTTAAATTAGAATTGTTAATGTGGTCAATAAGTTTTCTTAAATTATCCTTCATAAGAACCTTCCCCTCTCAATAAAAACACAACAAAAAAAGTATTAGTGAAATCAGTCTAGGGCCTAGGCATTCACTTTTAAATTGAGTTGCAAGAAAATTCATGTGTTAGTTTTTAGTACATATCATAAATAAATATATAAATTTGTTAAGACATTATTACAACAGCGCCATCTAGTTCCATGGTTATCTACAAAGCTTTTGTTATGTATACCAGATAGTCAATATACTAAATATTATATAGGTTTAAACTTATTATAAATATAAACACCCATGACGGGAGTACAAACATCTGAGTTTAACAAATAAATATCCCCAGCTGGACTCGAACCCTCGCATAGTAAAATTTATTAGTGTAAAACAATGTTATTTCATCTATGGAGCTTGCATTCCATATATTCAAATAAATAACAGAGTTGCGAGCAAAGAATTGTATTCTCTCCCTTTAAGTTTTTATATGCGCAAATAAGGATATTTATATAAATAGTGAACATTCGAAAATTCAAAAAGTTTAGTAATTTCGAATCCCTTCTTGAAAATGTTTTGTCCCTCTTTTACACATTAAAATTTACAATTAACTGCTCTTGTCCTCTAAATATTAAAAGCTGAGACACATGCTGTTATGACAGCAAACACTGCATTACACAACAATATTCCCTTTATTATATATTATAATGTCAGGAATATTATACAAGTTTATTATATTGATACTGTCATTACTGTTTCTTTCAGAGGCTGGTGGAGCATCATTACCAGACAGTGCAGCGGTTGAACGTCTATTACGAGGTGCAGCTTTGCCACAAGACTATCAGCTGCCAATTGCACCCCATCTTGCTGCACTTAGTGAGTTGTTATGTAAAAATCTCTATTTAGTTCTCTATTACAGCTATTTAGTATTATACTATATCATATATTTCTTTGGTACTTAAATACAATATAGACCATAAATTATAGAGCACAAGCATAATTGAAACAAATTTCATATCTAAAGAATGTGTATAAAAATGAATTTTATTAATATTCGATTTAAAATGTAATTTCCAGCAAATCTAGCTGGTGATAAGTCGGAACGTCGAGCAGACAAGCTATCTCAACAGATGCTCCTACAGCAGAACAGGTCCCTGGCACACCAAGCGCCTATAGACAAGTACTCTCACTCACAGAGATCCTCATCACACTCCAGTATGGACACTAAATCAAAACACCATTATACTGATGAACACAAGCTTACTGATTTCTTGAGGTATGTTTTATATTTTTTCTTAATTCATCATCATTAATTAAGAAAAATTAATTCTAAATAATGTCAATAGATTAATATTATATGTCGCAATTTGGTATTAAAGTTGTGTTAAACAAACAAAAGATAAAAAAAAATATCTGAATAAAGTATAATATTTTTTAGTATAATTTTTTTAAATACTTCAAGTGATGGAAGAAGAATGATGTGCCCATAAATAAAATTGCCTGTCACAGTTAAAGTTAGTGAAAATCACTGGCTGTTTTTTGATTATAAGCTAGAGACTTGCACTGTTTTGCCGTGCACTATAAGCACAGTCCTCAAAATTACTTAAACATCAAAATTACTTTACGGGACTAGTAGGTTGCCTGGAAGAAATCACTTTTAGTGATAAGGCCGCTCTTATACCACCTATTTTTTTGGTGTAATAAAGGATTTATAAATAAATAAATATATATTTGTAAATATATTTATTCATGTCTGCAGAGCCAACTTGGAGAGTCTGGAGTCTCTATCGGGCACGCACGAGCGCGGAGGGTCGGCGGGTGCGGGGGGCGGCGCGGGTGGTGCGGGGGGAGCGGGGGGCGCGGGCGGGCAGGAGCGTGTAGTGCGCGCGTTCGCGGAGCTGGCCCGCAACCTGCAGCGCATGCGGCCGTGCGTGCGCCCCGCCATGTGCAAGCCCTACGGCAAGCAGAGCGAGCAGCTGCAGAAGAGTTAGTGTGCTACTAGCTTTATAATAATAAAACACACTTAATATTTGCATGCCAAATGGTAGAATGTATATGGATGCTTAATATTAATGCTTACACCTGTAACATACTGTAAATACCTACATTCAGAGCAAATAAAAAAATATTATTATTTTTCAACTATTTAAAATCTCTTCAATTACGAAGGTAAGTTTTACTATACACGGGCCTAAGCCAAGTGTTAATACTAAGGGAATGGGAAATTTATGGGGTAACTAGGGTTGTGACAAAAACTTTCGTACTAATAGGCATAATATTATTATTAAACTACCTGGGTAGTAGGGTAGTAGTAGTGATTAGTATGTACGCCTTCATTTGGATTTTGGAGGTCCTGGGTTCTAGTTCCTGGTCAAACCAAATTTTGTTATTGAATAAAAGCATAGGAAATATAAAAATTAACACAAATTATTAAAGCCTTGCATATTTCAGTACTTCTGGACACAATCCAACTTGTACAGTCGCTGCGAAGTTATTTGCCGCCTCCGCATATCCAAGTTACGTCGTGGAAGAATGATGACAAGTTACGGTGAGATAAAAATAATAAAATAAAATAAAGAATTTAGTGATTATATTATTTTATCACAAATCACATGACAAATCAAAGACACTCATAAGAAAACATAGGAACTGATACAAAATAATTTAAAAAATATTTTAAATTATATTATTATAATATCGTACAGTTCTCGAGGCATAAGCTCAGCTTTGCATTTGTGTGAGTGCAGTGTACGGATAGGCACGACGATACGGATAAACGTTGCGAGATTGGATTAAACCTGTTTTAACTGGTTTTTGATGCGCGGCTATTGGCTATCACTCACACAAATGCAAAGCTGAGCTTATGCCTCAAGAAATGTAAGTTACTGAACAGATGATTTGTTAGAGTTTTGTCAAAGATATGACACACATTCGCTTTGCTCGGGTTATAACAGCTCTGTCACCGTAAAAATGTAAATACCGTTACGTAGCTACCGGCGAGTGCCATGAGGAACTAGAACTTTTAGGCCACTAATCGGTGCATTCCGTCGCATTCCATTTCTCAATTCGACGGTTTCACTTGTTAAATGGTGTCAAATTGTAAGCAGCGAAATTATAATCTAACGGTATTTACAATTTTACGGTGACAGATAGACAGGATGATGCCATCTTCATCATGGATTGCCGCATCAGCTGTCTTACAAAAACGCTAGTCTTTTTAAATACCAGCTCCGATACATTAATGACGACACGTTTGGCTCAGTGGGTAGTTACCCTGCTTTCTGCGCCAGCGGTCGGGGGTTCTATAAGTCCCGCTGACCTTTGATCTCCAGTCATGGATGTTTATATTTATAATATTATGTATGTAATTAAACTTATATATGTGTAGTATATCAACCATCTAGTATCCATAACACAAGGCTCGTACCTTACCGTGGAACTAGGATAGTGCTGTGTGTAAATGTCCCAACATAATTATTTAATTAATAAACAGCTTAGCGATGATTTGCTTGATTGCCATTATTAGTAGGGATTATAGTATTTATTTATTCTATTTTACAGTTCTAACAACATGGAGGAGCTCGAGAGTCGTAAGATTGTGAGCGGCAACTAGCCTTCATACGTTCAGCATACAACTAATCACTATCAATATATATCTGGTATATAGTGACTTATATTTAAAATTATTTACCAGTGAGTACAGGTATATTGTACTAATTATTATGTTTTCAATTTTATGACAAGGAAAATTCATCATATTATTTTTAATATTTTTTTGGTTATTTAGATACTTTTGATGTATACGTTAGTATTTTTAATCACACATTTCGTGATTTTGCCTGTGAATTGCAAATGGAGTTTATTTTTACGCACAGTTATACTTACTATATTTTAACCATCCAAATTGGCGCAATAAATTCGTTATTAAATTTTAAGAGACAGCCACTGTCTCGACATTACTTTATCCCAGATTTAATCGATGCAGATATTTAAAAAGCTTATTTTTCTGTTTTTTTATACGGTTTGTTAGAATTAATTAATATTTTTATTTAAAAAAAATATACTTTGTTTTGGCATGCACGTACACGCAGGCAGTGTTGCTATCATCAAATATAATTATAATTTTATATGATAATTTTATTTCGCACAAAATATGTTTAACCTACTTATATTGTAATTAAGTATTTTTAAATTGCTTTATCCTTGTTGGTGTTTCTCGAAACTTCTTTTTTTTTCAATTTTTTTTATTTCCTGTTACATACATATTTTGTATGCTTAATTGCTTGAATGTTATACGACTATAGTTTAAAACATTATATTACGACTTGTTCTAATTTTGTTTAGTAGTGTACTTGATGGTCATTTTTAGGACTATTGAATATTTTTTGAGCCTATGCGCTTTGCGATCACGGTAGCTAGACGTAAGTATGTGCTTACATAATGTTTGTAATTTTCAAAAATAATATAATTAAATTTTAATTTACTAACAATAGACACGATGGCAAAAACACCTTCGTGTTTTTGCTAAAAAAAGATCAAGATATTCTATTATTTTTAAAATATTTTGATAAGTTTTAAAAATAACAATTGAGTACTAATAAGGTGTATCGTAATCTCGGTTTAATGTATAAGTGCATTATTTACACTGTGATAGAGGTGTAACAGGCGTAGAGCGAGCGGAGTCTTGACATGGATCTTGGATAGTATTATGTAAGTTAAGCAACCCATTGGGCTTGTATCTAAATTAAGTAGATTATTAAAATTGTAATATTATGATACTTTCGGTTAATTATTATTTATCTGTATTACATTCCATTTGTAGAATTGACGTGTCTGAAAAAGCAAGCAAAATGATAATATATACACGCTTTAATAGATGAGTGGTCTATTTCGTGATTTTTGGCTTAAAAACTTTAAAATTAGAGGTCCATAATAAAGTAATATTGTCATTTAATGAAAGTTAATTTAAAGGTACTATATAAGTGTCTATTCAGATACGACTTGTTTCTACAAATGGTGTGATTTATAAAGTTTTGGAGTAATTATATCGCCATGTCTTGTCGTGTAAAGTGATAGCGAGGATAGTATCGTACTGAAGACTGCAAGTTTTTCACATTTTCTAAGCTATTCGAGTGTAGGTGAAGTTCGATTTGTAGACTTAGTGATTGGTTTAAAGTTTAATGTTTTATTTAGGTTTTTTAATTTTTTTAGTTTAATTATAATTATATTAAGAGCATAGGGCATTTGACTTTTTAAACAGATGCAAGTTAAAATATACTTTGAAGTTTTAAAATTCTTGCAACCACCTAAAACTGAGTGGGTCAAATGCGTAGGCTTTTATTTGGACTAGGTTCTTTTTTCATATATTCGGTTTTATATTTTTCTTTACGACGTCGAATATAAAAGCTTTAAATGTTTCTATTTTTTTACTATCCAAAAATATTTTAATATTGCTATTTATGCATCATTTCTGCTACATCACCGATAGTACGCAAGTGCAATAATTAGGCAAAGCCTACCTTTTTATATATAAGTACTGTAATTCTAAATTGTAAAGCATAACATATACATATGTAATATAGGCATATGAGGTTGTATTGGTATAAGACTACTGGTTAGTTAGGAGACGTGGACGATTGTATGAAAGTTTTTTACGCGACCATATGAATTTATTAATAAAACTATCTTTTCAGATTTTTCCACTGATTTATATATTCATTTTTCACGAACGCTGGAAATTATAAATGAAAATAAATCCGCGAAAAGATTGGAAAAGGTAGTACGCTTATATAAAAAATTCATATTGCATAAGATCTATTCAATAGGGAATATTCGTGACTAAAAAAAATATCCAGTTTCAAAAAAATAAAATTTATTGTTTTTGTAATTGCAAAATCATGAAGTATAAAAAATGATGAGTTTGCTAAAGAAAGTATTGACGACAAAATTAATAAATTGGTAAAATTGGTTCTGTTAACATATATTTTGAACATCGTCACATTTCGTCTGACCAATCGTGTTGCGTTTTATGTACTATGAATCCACCAATCCCACCAATTTTTGCACTTTTTAATGATTATTTTGTCAATCATAAAGAAATTACATTAATTCAGAATAAATAAATGTCATTTTCATGAAAAATATTTTACATTCTCGCGAATATTCCATATTGTAATGATACTCGTGCTAGTTTTTTTTTGTATTTGATGGAACTTGTTCTTTACTACTTAATGTTTCGAATTATATTCGACTATCCCTAAACATGTGATATTGATGTCTCGACTAGGTGTAATTGATATCGATTTTTATAATATCATTATTGAGCTTTTTATAATCGTCCACTTCAAATTTTTGTAGTGGATTCTTCAAGCATCACATTTCATTAACCTCAGTAAAAGTAAATAATTTGAATTAAAAATATTCTGGCAGTTAGAAGACGCTTGGTTGATGCGTTAACGAATGTCACGAGGCTATTTTATTCTCTTATGAAATGTGTACAACAATGTATGTATTAGAATTAAGTTTTTGTCTAAAACACTTATATAATGCATTTACAAAAATAATTGTTTAGTTATACTTTTTAACTATACCGTCATTTTTTTGTTTTTTCAAATTTTTGTATTTTATTCGCATTAATTTATAGGTTTTATATAATATGTATGTAAAAATTAGTTTCGTATGGGTTCTACGAATTAAAGCAAAAGTACAAAATTATAATTTTGTCACTTTGGCCATTTTACGTACAACCTTTGGATATGTGAGTGCACGCACATGAATAGTTTTATGTATAATGATAAATAAAATTGTCCTCAAAGTATTAAAATGACCGGATGAATCTCTCTGTATTAGGGTTAAGCTTTCTAGTCAAAAATTAATATCATATTCTTAAAATTTGGTCTTATTGGCAAATGTACCTATTGAATATAGTAACTTATTGGTCGAAGTGAACAGCAAACATATCACGCGTCGATGCCGCTGTCTACTCAAAAATGTTTTGATCTCAACTCAAAATCACTACATTCTTTTATATTTTGATATCTGCAAAGAACAATATTGTATCTGCAAAGAACTTATCGCTATTAAATTGGCAAGATGAAAGTATAATTCGCGTCATGTAAAAAGAACGCTGGCTGTCAAGTTGCGCAGAGACGATTTATCGGCCAATTTGGTGGTAAGACGCGCGGTGTGGGACGTAGAGGCACGCGCCGTATGCTTTCCGGCTCGCTATTGGTTCGTCAGTTCAAAATACCATCGCGCACACAAATGTTATTAACTACGAAATGATTTTATATCAAAAATAGAGAAAACGTATTTATGACGTATATTGCTTTATAAAGAAAGAGTCTGATAATAATGCAGTTAAAATATATATTAACCGAATTAATTTATTTTTTTGTAATTAGATTAAACATTCTTCATTGAATCTAACATATTTTATGAATTAATAGAATTCTATTTAATAACGTTCTATCTAATATGTTTCAATGTACCTAACAATGACCAATATACGTCGCGAGCGAAAGGCTAGTTCAAAAATAAAAGAATAGACTTAGTAATTTCGTGTGCCATGCGCAAACACACCCCCCACCACTTTCCTCCAGCGTTTTTTTTACATGACGCGAACTGTACTTGATAAAACACGTAATTTAGCGTTGTATTTAATTCATTTTGAATTATCTCTAAAATATAGAAAAAGAAAATTATTTATATAATCTAAATTTAAATATTTTTAAATCCTCTCTAAAATTTTATTTTAAAAGCAATACTCCTTAGTTTTTCTTCATGAAGTTACGTATCGTGGAGGTCCCGTTGTCCATTAAAATAATTTTAAAATGGAACTTAACTTTTTTAATTATATAAGTTATAAGAAAATTTAAGTTGCTACGACTTTACGAGTTACAATGTTGTTCCAGGCAGGTGTCGATTTTTCGTTCACTATTTATGTTCTTACAATTAACAGCCTTTCAGGTATTCCACTTTTGAGAGTTGCGTCTGTTTTAACTATAAACTCATCATATACCTAATGTCAAGCCTTCATTCAATTATAATGTTCTTTGGCTTGGTAGCTTATTTTATTATTTAACTTGTATACGTTTTTTTCGATGTTTTTAATATTCGTAGTATTGTATTAAACGACGTAAGTTTGGCCTTGCCATGTAATTTACTATTTACTGATTTGTTTATCTGTAAAAAATATAATAAAGTGAATCGAAAAAAATTAGAATAAATAAAGTGATGCAAAAAATAACTTAGTTTTTTTTACATTTGATCTTGCTGTTTTGGTATTGTATAATAGCTTTAATATACATTTCCACATTATACTAGTTCTTTTTAACTTTATAACATTTATCGCGACTTTTATTGAAAAATTAATCCTGGAAATATCTATATTTATCTCATCTATTAACGCAATTGAAAAAATATCTTGTGCCTTTTTTTCGTCAGTTAGTATCTGGAATGATTTTTTTTAATTTTGATTTATTAGAGTAAAAATATTTGAATCAGATTATTGTATACCTACATACTTTATAGTATATTCTATTGACGAGTAGTAAAAATAAAAAATGTGAAATAAAAAATTATTCATATATTGTTATTTTTATTAAAAACACCAAATAATAACACAGATTGAATGGAAATAGACAAAATTTTATAAATAAGTAGTAATAATAATCAGTTATTAAACTTTCTTGAATTAAATTACAGTAGGTATTAAGTACAATGAAATGTAATTACAATACATAGAAGAAAAACGACCAGATAACAATTTCTTCAGTAAAAATTTAAAATAATGTAATGCATAGGTACATATACGTGTATTGTGTACATTTATTTTAACTGATTTTAATACATTTATGTGATGGGACATTAACACAGCACCATCTGGTTCCATGGTAATCTACGAGGCTTGTGTTATGGATACAAGATGGTTAATACGCTACATAACATACAATACATACATACTTTAAATATAAACACCTACGATTGGAGTACCTACAAACATTCTGCTAATCACATGAATAACCCCGTGGGACTTGAACCCGCGACCGTTGGCACATCTAGACTTGTCGTCAAAATGCATCGTGTATGTTTGCTTTCTGTTAATATTCTCTCTTTCTATTAAATACACAATACACATACATGCAATTTGTAGTACCTCTCTATTATTCTAAATAACTAACAAAAATAGGATGTTATTTTTCTAAAACTATAAATCGTATGACGTCCGTTTAGTTTGACCTTTTTTCACTTCCTGTCGATGTGATTATAAGAGGATCCATTTAAATTTTAAATTATTGCATTGCTCTAGAAAAACATGTTTTCGAAAAATCTGTTATATGACAGTTTCCAAAACATCGTGATCACAACAGTATGTAAAATACCTATTTATAAGATTTCTAAGGAATGAATTATTTAAATATTCGTTTTTATCAGTTATAAGTACATAATCGTTGTCAAGAGTCACAACATAGTACTTATAAAGTACCTGCATAATAAATGGTATTACTTATTAGATTTATTTAAGTGATAATAATAATATTATAAACTATAACATCAAGTAAACATGACCGCTATAACATATTTGACGTCTTATTATTAATTAAATAAGTATTGAAAGACAAGTTGACGTACGATTTATTTTATTAATTTAATATAATACTATTACATAACTACGACACTTATAAAAGCTTATAATTTATTGTAAATATAAAAAAGATACAGAAAATTCAATGATTCATGAACAGGCATGGTACGTTCGACGTATTTCAAGCGTTTGTTTTTAATAAGACAAATTCGTTTATATATCACCAAAAAGTGAATAATGTATGAAATATTGACTTATATACCAGTTTTCTGGATACTTATTATATGATGGCGATTTTATTAATTGAGGTAGGATGTAACTTATTATTACAATTATCTCTTATAAAATAATTACAACTTGGAATGTTTTGGACAAATCGGTTAATATAAGTTCTATTATATTATGAACATTGTAGATTTAATGAACCGATCGTTCAAATGGACACGATGAACACGTTAATCAATTAACTATAATATATTGTAAAAAGCGATATATCGTTAGTAAAAATATATATTATAAATATTAAAATGCACAGTAATAGGTACATTTTCTGACAAAAATTGCTAGAATTACACCCAGAGTTAAAATTCAACATTCATTCGCTCCACAACACAGACTTCACACGAGTATTTCTTACATCCTATCATTGTCTCATCTATTTACGCCCAAAACTGAGACCCAATTTCTGTTTTTCTTTCTATTCCAATTTATAACATCATCCCATATTATGTACATTTGTAAGTAGGTGTTTGTATTCACTTTGGAAAAAAACACTACTACGCAGGTCTCTGTCGAAGGCCACACGCAAGATGACAAAATAATATGTTAATTTTAAAGTCAGTTGAAATGATATGAAAATTTAAATTCAGCGCTGAATCAAAACCTCTGAAAAACAGATTTTTAATATTTGTTTAAATGAAATGAACGGTTCGAATAGTTTGAGCTTATTTCGATATAAGTTTTTTATGCGCAATGATACTATTCACACCTGATCTGTTAGAGAAAATTTTTCGTTTCGTTAAAATAGACCTACACCTACCTACCAAAATGTAATAAGATAGTAAAAATAATAAAATTACTTTAGTTAAATTTAACATTGATTTAGAAATGCCGACAACGTAGTGTATTAATTTAAGTAGCTATTGTCCCATATCTTGACAAGTATGAATAGTACCACATACTCCAAAAACCATGAAGTATTCCTACAAAACCCATCAAAACTCGCGTATGGGTGTGAAGACATACACCGAGTCGTCTAACCAGTAGTACGCCTGAGCGAAGTCTCCCTCGCAGAGGTACGGCGCGCGCGTCCACGACGCCACCTCGAACCCCATCTCTTCTCTCATGAACCGTATGAATGAAGCTACTTGCTCTTCGAAATTCTCTCCCTGTATGGGAAGACGTTCTTCGGGCTTGTGGTCTGAGGTTACTGTAATATAAGATAATAATAATGTATTTCGGACGACCTTATTTTAACGTTGAGAATTGACGACACGTTTGGCGCAGTTTGTAGTGACCCTACATTCTAGCGCCAGCGGTCGCGGATTCGAGTCCCGTTGGGGCATTCATTTGTTAAACTCGAATGTTTATAATACAGTCATTGGTGTTTATATTTATAATATGTATGTATTTAAAGTAATATATGTAGTATATCAACTATCTGGTATCCGTAACACAAGTTTCCTTCGTAGCTTACTTTTCACTTTTAATGGGACGTCGCAGCTACGACGGTAGGTCAGAAGCAGACCACACAACCAAGAGGTTGCTTCCATGACCACCCTGCTACCAGAAAAGTACCTGGAGTGATCACCAGGCGTATAGCACCAAAATGAGCCGCTTGGCAGTGCGTTTTTCGTCTAGTTTGCTGGATTGAGATTGAGAGAAGATCGACAATCATAGCAATTTTCAATAGACATACTCGTACCTATACCTCATGCTTACTAATAAATATTAGTCTTCTCTTCTCTTAATACTCCATATAAATTAGATATCAAGTTGTATGATCCTCTTGTTTACTTAAACACAAATAAAATGTTTTTCAGGTGAAATGTCATATAAAGTAAAATACACTAAGAAATTCGTACGTTTGTAATAAAATATTAATTATGAATCTAATATAATATTTTCATACCTTCCACGTAAGGCTTGTAAGGAAGAACCAGCGCAAGTAGCAACACGCCTTCAGATGATAGAGCCGCTTTCGCTTGCCGCAGCATACTGCGAGGTTTACTGCATCGGTCCAACAAGTTCAGCATACACACGCAGTCGAAACGTTGTTCTTTCCACCATCCCTCCGTATCTAGTAACCTTTAAATATATGAATATGATATTTGAGGAGCATGCTTAGATATTAATGTTTAAAACTTTAAGGTGATTATTTATTGTGATATTTAAACATGTAGTAGGTACACTCAGTATACCTAAAGGAACCTACAGCTTAAATTCTTTATAAAAAATTTGTTTAATAAGTAACTTAAACAAACTATTTATTCGCATATAAGATACTAGCATTTCGCGCGGCTTCGCACGCGTTGAAAAGACCGGAAACCAAATTCTGAGTCGCGCGGTATGGTACCTCGCCGAACTAACGCCCTTCCCGTTTTTGCAACATTTTTTACTGATGCTCCGCTCCTATTGGTCGTAGAGTCATGTAATATAGCCTATAGCTTTCCTCGATAAACGGGCTATCCAACACAAAAAGAATATTTCAAATCGAACCTGTAGTTCCTGAGATTAGCGCGTTCAACCAAACAAACAAACAAACTCTTCAGCTTTAAATCAAATCAAAATATTCTTTATTCAAATAGACTTTTACAAGCTCTTTTGAATCGTCATTTTTACATTATCAAAATTAAAAGTCAGTCTGTAAGTCTGTGAGTAAACTACCACCGGCTCGGAAAGCTGTTCTGCTGAGAAGAACCGGCGAGAAACTCAACAGTTGCTCTTTTCAAAAAAATATTTGGTAACAATGTATTACAATTTATCTATTTATCCTACGTGAGACACAACCAGTCACTAATCCCACACATTTACATCTACCAGGTATTCCGCTATAGTGTAATAAGCTTTATTCAATAACGTATTTTTAATTTTTGATTTAAATTGCCTCAATATTATATATAGCATAGATACTACTAGCTTGGATAACAGAGTGATGCGGGATCAAATCCAGGTCTCGCACCTCTGATATTTTCATATGCGAATCATTTCTATCATGATTACCACTTGTCTTACGGTGAAGGAAAACATCGTGAGGAAACCTGCATGTCTGAGAAAAACTAGCAAGTTTTCGAAAGACATGTGAAGTCTGCCAACACGCACTAGGCCAGCGCGGTGGACTATGGCCTGATCCCCCTCATACTGTGCCCAGCAGTGGGACGTTGAAAAGGGCTGATGATGATGAGTATAGATACAGCTAGCGAAGTCTGATAACATAATACTTACGTATACCCTTTACTGCTGAGCGCTTTTCGCATACAAGCAGATATTTCCGTCGCGTACTTATTTGTGTATAGATGTGCAAAGCGGCGACTCACTTCGCCGTCCCCCGCGCCGACGTCCACGAGTGCGCCCGTGATGTTACTCTTACTGTGTCGTGTCGCGCGCAGTAGTGAGTGCGCCTGCGCAGCCGACAGAACGAACATAGACCCTCTGCCCAGCCAACTTTTATGAAACAGAAAAATATGGCTCGTCAAATAA
Source organism: Boloria selene (assembly GCA_905231865.2). NCBI lineage: Eukaryota > Metazoa > Arthropoda > Insecta > Lepidoptera > Nymphalidae > Boloria > Boloria selene. The sequence continues at coordinate 5,265,350 of HG993145.1, forward strand.
AAATCAATTATGTTTCATATTCTTACATTTTATATAGATAAAAAACGACCTTTTTCCAATGATCAAAACTCATTATTCGATTGCTAATTAGTAGTAAGTAAGCATAGCATAAACGTAGCTATTTGTTGCTTTAAGTTGTAATGGAAAAATTATACATAATATATTTTACGCATGTGCCTTGTCATTACTTGACTATATCATATCATGATTAAGGGTAGTTAGATAAAAGAGTCTACTAATAAAGTAACGTATAAGGTAAAACCTGGTATCAGCTGGTCACATTACACATTCTTTTTTCATTCGTACCTACTTCGCACATATTTTTTTAAATTGCTTACCGATATTTGTGCAATTTGTACAGACAATGTATTGAACACGTAAGCTTTATATACCTTAATTATAGAAATAACTAAATTTAGTAAGGAAGACTTCCTACTTTTAATTTAGTTATAGTGCCATTTAGTGGGTCGGATGCCGCAGATGTGAGCAACAATAGTGCAATTACCCTCCACCACTGGTGGTGGTGGTTCGAGACTATTCGCGCTGGCTTGCAATTACTGAGTATAAAACACAAAGCGCGCTACAGGCAACAACGTTTGGCCAACGATCAAGCGAAGCAAATTGTGCGCCGGCGGCGTCTCCCTCCCCGCGACGTCTTCATCGCGCCTCGGGCAAGAGTCGAAAGTGGATAATGACTAGTAAATCCTGCACTCATTAGCTGAAAGCGAGCGTCGCGGCGTTCGATACCAATCGTCTTTGTCGAGAAAAGGGATAATCGGCACGAGACCCGAGCTCTGTTATTAGACGTTGTACCATATATCACGGGCGGCATTATCCGCGGCCCCTGGCGTCCGCGCTGCAATTACTGTGGCGCGAACGCAAGCGGTCATACGGTCCAGCCTTAGTGCCTATAAGCATTAGCACTACTTTGAAGGACTCGTGTTTAATCACCTACGTATTACAAACTTTAAAAGTATATTAGTTTTTTTTTGTAAAATGTAATTTTGAACCAATTTATTGAGGTGTTAAATATTAAGGCGTAAAAAGTTGATACTTTTGGTTTATTTTCCCACTTCACATATCTTGTTGCCCTCCTGTTAATTTACTGAATACATAGAAGTATTGGTGACAAAAATTGCGAGTTGATTGCCGTATTGTCCCGCTTAGCTCTAGACTACGTGAGACACATGATACCTACTTGGACACTGTCTAAAATTTGAGTGTTCTTAAGTTCATTGTAATAGCATGTTATATGTGCTTCTTATAATCATTTAAACTTAAAATGTTAACATTTTCTTCTAAGCAGAATCAGTTACTTTGGTAGCGGTAAAAATTAAACATTTAGTTTTGACTGCTAATCGAAAATCAATATCGCCGACTAAAATCCAGCTGAGCTAAGCCCTGATCCTTAGATATAATATGTATGGTTGAAAATAATGACACAGAGTTGTTGTCAAAAGATGATTCTTCCACTTAGAAAGGAAATTCTAGAAAGAGTGACACTTAGGTGCACGTAGGTAAAGCGAATAGAGCAGTGGATGGCTAGGCGGGTATCTATTTCAATTGAATGCGGCGGCTTGCAACAAGGAATCCGATGCGGTTATCGAAGACGGAGGTGAGAGATGTGTGAGCGGCGGCGGGCGGGGGCGGCTCGTATCGCGATTGCATCGGAGAGCAAACAAGCGGGCGGGGTGTCGCGCCCGGGGCCGTTCAAATCATATTACCCCCGGCCTCATACCCAGCCTCCGCGCCACACACGTCATTTGAGTGTGCGTCGCTATGGCGACGGCCCGGGCCGTGCATGATATTAGTACGTGCGCGTCTCATCTCCGGGTGTTTAAACTAAACGCCCGCCGCCTCGCGCGGGAAATTAAAACCGGCCCCGGATCCGGAAGGCGATCGGCCCTCGCCCGGTGCACCGGCCGTCGCCCACTCGCCGACTCCCGGCCACTCCAGCCGGCGATGCATGCGAGCATTAGCTTTCAAATCCTCTTATTGTACGAGTTTTTACGATTTATACATTTACAGGCTCGTGAACATTAGTAATGAGAAAATAGATGTAATTTAGTTTACTTTTTTCACTTATTTACTTTTCTTTAATTTTAATTTTAATTCTTTATTTTAATAGGAAATACATACAAAACGTTAGTTTATAAAAATGATACGATTTTCCTACATTGTTTTAAGTTGGCCATTAAAAAACTCGTGAAACAACTTCTATAATTTTTTATAGATTTTTGATTTCTAAATGGATATAATATAGGTACTATTCGATATCAAAATCCAAAGTTATTATAAGGTATAATTAAGTTAGGTAGGTAAAAAAACGTGATCAAGTAGGTAATTTACATATACATAACGACGTATCTATGAAACGGAGTAAGTTGAGATAGGAGGAACTCCTCCCCTTATATGTAGATACCTACACATTTGCTTTGCTCAAAGACATTGTCGCTTTCAGGCACCTCATTAGAGCGCGTCCCATGTGAGCCTACCCAGCGCCACCCCGCCCGACCCCACACATACAAAGGAGAGCAATTCTTTTCCTCAGCTCGCAAACTTGGATGTATAATTACAGTTAGGTAGTTACTAACCCATTCGTTATTTTTAGTTTACATTCTTTATTGTACGTTGCTATATATGTATGTATATATTTAATAAATTAATAGGTAATATTATTACCACGTATATTATTGTATATATTACGTAAGTACTTTTAAGATTGGTAAAGTGTTTTTTACACTTTACCTTTACTTTTATGTTGTATCTTGAAAATATAATAGGGAAGTAGGTAGGAACACGATATGTAGATTAGATCTGTAATACATTAATCATAGAAAACAGACAAAAAGATTTACTAAAGTTTGAGACACTCCTAGACCAATAAAATCAAATTTAATAGCTTTTTATCGAACTGTCACACAGACTGTTACGTGTCATAACCCCAAACAGCACTCGAGTCGCAATAAACTATAAAAAAGTGGATAGTAAAATGTTATAAACAATGAGAGCAGGACTAAAACGTTTTAGTGTTAAGAGTGGGCCCATAAACCGTTGACACGCACCCGTAAAATATTAACGATAGCGACGAGAAAAATGACGACTATCAATGTACGTACCGATTTTCGGTCGCGAGGACGCGCTACAAATAATGGTGGGGCCGAATTTATACGCGAACCCGAATTGCCCCGATTGAATATTTTACCACGCCACGAATGCGTCCGACGATATTTTTCTATTTCGCCGCCCATTTCTACTATCAATTGCTTAGTTTCCCCTTTAATATTATCGGTGCGATCGGAGATTAAGGACAAATGCAAACGGCGATGCAATCTTTTGCATACAAATTGTTTTACTTTTTCCATTATAAAATAACTTATCATTTCGTACCGAGGTCTTGACCTCTAGTTTTATATTAATGTTTTTCAATGAAGACTACATATGTAAAACATATTGATACGTGGCAATCACTTTAATTTTAGAATATTTTATGCTTTTCTTACTAGTAACGAAGTTTAACAGGAATAAAATAAATGGGAACCTGCAGAATATAGTATCCAGCGTTCCTTGTAACAAGGGAATCATGAATTATGATAGTTACTCGAGGAGCCTGGCGACTAGTGCTTTGTGTAGCGACCTATTTTACAATTGCAGGTACCATACTACTCAAGTGAAGGAGCATTCTTTTCAAAAAGATTTTTAATATTTTCAAGTAGGGGGACATCATTAAGCTTAATAGAAAGATATAAGTAGGTATAAGTTTGCTTAATTGTAAGTATTATTTATTTTGGTGTACCTATATAAATCCGAAATGGAATAATTAAGATAGGTTCATTAATATTAAATAGATTTGGAGCAAGTAGGTAGATAAATTATAAATTGGTGTAAGTGGCTTGACGAAGGTTAAATTAAAATTATTTTGACTTTGGTTATATACAGTATTGTTTTGAGCCTTTACATAATAACGCACAAATGCACGAAGACAGTTCTAAAAGATGATGGTAAGCAATAAGCGTTTCGGAAACACAATAACCTTTAAAAGGCGTAAAGTCACATCCCAGTCAGACTTTAAAATAACTTCTCGGAGGCGGATAGTTTATTGCTTATTGAGTAGCTCTGACGATCACGTCTGTGAAACTTAAACATTCTGAAGTGGAATCTCAGTCAATATCACAATATACGTGGCGACATTGAAATTATCGCTCAGTGGGAGGTGCGTCGCGATGCCTGCCGATGAGATGGAGCAGACCAAAACAAAATGAGAATCGTTTGAAACAATGAGCATTGTCGCGGTGTCCGAGCGCATACACCAGGCATGCGCAGACACAAGCGTGCGCGGGCGCGGCCGCGGGAGCGGGTACTTCGTTAGCGAGCCGCGCGCCATTGGCCACCGTTCGGTGGGCGGGGCACGCGACAAACTGCGCACACGCAAATAGCGTACTCGCACACAAATTAAAATAATAAAATGAAAGTAATAAAACAAAATAAGCATCAAAGTACCAGCTATCGAAGCTTAATGGCCGAGCGGAGGCGATGCTATTTCGATTTATTGAGTGAGGCGCTCTCACATCGTCGCGCTATGGAATGACCGTAGTACTCATGAAAAAGTTATAATCTATCGTTATTAACCCCAAGAAGGTGTTTTGACAACATTTACATCACAAATACACAGTTATACTAAGTTAGACAAAAAGTACATGTATATAACTAAGACTTTCTTATTATTCTTATTAAGTTAATTAAATTCCATGTTATGAAATATAACTTGACTCATATATTTGCAAATAAGTTAAATTTATATGTAATATGATTTTGTTTTAGAATTAGTTTCAGTCACGACCGATTTAGTTCCTTTCGAAGGCTTTCAATGAACAGTCGGGCGCGCCACGTAACGAATGTCGTCTCATTTACTAATGTGTCACACACAGGCGGTGCTGTTTCACGGGTTGCGAGGTCGGGTGGGGGCAGGGAAGAAGCACTAAGATGTGACTTCGAGAAAATAAGTTCATATATATAGGTACTTTTACATAAGAAGTTCATTTAAATTTTCAACTTTATGTACAAATTTCCATTTGCCTAATTGTACGTACGTAGGTACGTCTGATTTCAAGTATGAATTTTTATTTAAGTGTCGTCAGCAATTACTAAGTCTTGTCGTCAGATTTTGTTTAGATTGGGGGAGACGTAATGTTTTTCCTCAAGGAGGCGCGCATTCTTAGTTAGCTAGGAGAAAAATTTGACGTCAAAGCGTGATTGTGAAAAGGATCGTGATTATTACAGTGCGCGTAGTTAGCGAAGGCTTCATTAGACTGGGGTCGCAGCGGCGGGTGGCGCGGAGGGACGGGAACTCATCTCGTCGGGTGCATCGTGGCTGCGCGCGCAAACAAATTAAAAACGAAAGACGCGCCCTAATCAATAGCCGACTACGCCGCGAAGTCGAATTAACTCGCCCGAATGAAAAAATGAACAAAATTATATTCGCGCGAGACCCCGATCCCCGTCCTCTCCGCGCCGCCCTAGGAAATTGCTTTTCTTTCAGTGGGCGCGCGGTGTGCACACACGGCCGGCGGGTAGGCGACGCGGGCGCGAGAGGGTTAGCTCCGACATACACAATATTATAATTTACGTTTCCTCGTATATCGCGCTGTAAGTAGGTGCTTTACCTGGGCGTTTCACGCCTGCTCAGCCCTCGACTCTCTCTAAATCTGAGCTTTATACGTTCACTTGACGCGACGAGAGCGATATTAGTTTCGAGCCAACTTCTTTCGTACTAGCATATTTATTAATGTTCTACGAGGTTATTTATATACTATTGTTTCTTATTGTTTTCTTCAAATAAATAGCTAGCTGATGCAGGACACATTCACTTGACTTTTTATTACTATATTTGCAGTTACGATACAAATGTTCATGTATAAACCCGCACAGACTTAAGACAAGGATAGGTACTTATTCTAATCAATCATGTCACCTACTGTACACCAAAAAGAACTTACAGACCATAATAAAATAATAACTATATATGCCTATTTATACTTTTATCATCCATTATATATCAAATAAAAAATAATTACCTCTGTAGGTACTGTAAGAAAAGGAGGTAAATCTTGGTTCATATAGTTGCATACGTAGGTATATGCCCGAGAGTGGCAGAAAACTCTCATTAATCGAAAGCGCTAGTCTAATCTACGCGGCAGGCCGCCCAATTAACGCGTGGGCGAAGATCCGCCGCCCAACGCCGGCCAATGGCGGCCGCGCGGGGATTAATTAAGTAACTTCCCGGCTCTCACCCTGCCCCCCTCGCACCCCTCTCCCCTGCACGTCCGCAGACTCCGCGGACACGCCCGGAAAACTAACCACCTAATGAGGGGAGATGACCTCACGTGTTTGTGTGCTTTGTCTGCTGTGTATGTACAAACTGTCCGAGTCCTGTGTGCTCGTGTTGGCCTTTTGTCGACCCGTTATGTATTGTACTGCTTTATATTTCTGGTTACATTCCCCATTAGCTTCCATTTGGTGCAACAGACAAGGGTTCTTTGACAATCACAGTTTGTCTCCTGAAATTGAATTTAGTGACTTTTCATGAGCTCTAACTAAACAACAACTGGTACTTTTATCGTTTTGTTCTAGCTATTATAATTTGCATTTAATTGAACTTCTTTATATTCGTTATACAAACAATGACTGAACTTCAAACAAACTTTTTTTGCGTAGGTACTACGAGAACCTTAAAGTTTCCTAATTCGAAAGTGCATAATGCTTTATGTGAATTTCAGAAACAATTTTTAGAAATTGTAAAGGGAAAATGTGAGCAGGAATACTGTACAGAATTTATTTTAACTGAAAATATTTTTTAAACTTTAAATCAACTTTAATCTTTAATGGAAATCATAGCACAAGACTCTACGACAACTATCATATTTTCCGTCGTTCAAATCAAATCAAAATATTCTTTATTCAAATAGACTTTTACAAGTTCTTTTGAATCGTCCTTTTTACATCAATAATTTTTACGTTATTTATGAGAACCGATTGAAACAATGAGCATTATACTTTTTACATTGTACTTGTAGGTAACTGTTATAATTATATGTATAATTACTGCTAAAAATTAAAATAATATAATATATATTAATCGATATATCTAGTAACATGTTATGGATAAAAGGTCAATTAAACAAGGTAGTGTCGGAAGCATCATAACAGATGGGAGGGTCTGTTTGCTGTGGAGTCCTTGTAAATGATTGAACGATGTCTCTACGAATACATACATAATAATAGATGAAAGTTGTGTTATTGTATAAAGTAGTAATATATTTTTGAACGTACGTTATTACGAAAAATATCTACTCTTTAATGTTGGTAGGTTATATATTTATTATTTTTTTCTTAAAAGCAAATCTTTGTACTATACAATATACATATGAAATGTATAGTTACTTAGAAAGCTGTGTAAACTAAAAGATGTTTTAATCATGTATAATGTGAGTATTTGAAAGTTATCTTTAAACAGGACCTGTAATAGGTAAACATAAAATTGAAGGTTTTATTAATAACTAACAAAGCCGCTTCGCTGGGCTTAAGTGAAATTTAATTTTCTAATAAAATAAAAGTAGCCTAAGATACAATACTAGCCGAAAAAAACAGACCGGCAAAAAATTAAAAAACACATTTTTGATGAAAGTACCGTAAATACTTTAATATGCATTTAGTAAAAAGATGTTAATTTTATATTTAAAACAGACACTTCAATTTCATTTATATATACGGATTGAGCGAAGTAAATATTTTAAAGTTAGCAAAAATACTCGTTCGAATGAATCAATTCTCAGGTCTATAAATATACAAAATTATACAGCCATCAGAAGTATCCTTTGTATACCTATATCTCATGTTTATGATTGAAGCAAGTATTAAATATGTAGTCTACTTCATAAATAAGTTAACAGCAATGAAAGTTTTATGGGCTATATTCTTTATCATGCCTTGAATTTCATCAACGCTACTGTGATGTCAGATTTTATTGTTAAGTTTCTTATTTTAGCTGACTTGATACTCGTATGTGCCTTCGACCATATATATATTTTTATTGCTTAATTAAGAAACAAAAAGTAATCATTACGTTTTTATCTGTGTATTTGTACTTACGTAAACTTTACAAGTTTTAAAGGTTCAATTACTGCTACAGTAAGCTTCGTGTGAAGATGGGGTTGATAGTTATTTCTTACGTAACCGGGTAAAAACAAACGGTCTCGTATAATCGTCGGCGCGGGATGCAGGGGTGCCAAAATAACTAATAGTTTTCGCGGGGGCGTGTTAGCATTTTTCTTCTGCCGGTGACGGGCGGGAGTGGGGGAGGGAGAGAGGGAGACTGGGCCGACTTCAGCCTCCAGATCATTTACACTTCATCGGCTCTCCTAATAACACGTAAGACTCAAATATGATACTATTGTTTGCAATACTACCTTAGAATTGCAATTCGTTGATAATTGAAACCCACTATTTATAGGTCTAGGACTTCTCTAGTTTGTTTATAACTTACTAGAAATACAAGATATTTCTTGTGTAGTATTTTTATGCTATAAAGAATATTTAATATTATATTTTCAACAAGATGTTACTTTATTTCATAGGTAAGAACTGAAATGAATTGGTTTAAATATTTTTATAAGTCCAGACTAATATCAAATATTAATAATAAAATAAATTTACTACTTAGTTTTAAATTCCGCCTTTATCAGAAGATTCTCGGAATCTCTTAAATTGTTTAACATTTTAATAAGCTCTCTATTCGTTTAATGTTTCGGAGAACACGAATTGAATCGTGAGTATCTGGAAGGTGAATAAAAAGTCTCGTTTAGTCAAATAGTGGCGCATTTAGAGGCGTAGTGAGGTGCGTGGAGGCCATTTACAACACTGAGCAACGCGAATTCCCACTTACAGAAGGGTTGCCCTAAATTTATTTATTATACACGTTACATTTAAATTTTAAAAATAAATTTATTGAATTGCTATTTTAAAAGTAGACTGTAATTATATATTTAGTTGCTTATTGTTCAACTAACTAGTTTTTATCACGGTGATTAGTTGAAGCTACACGGATTCAATGTTGAAAACTGCGTCAAGCGGCAACCCTAGCTCAAACTCAATTCCCTCCACCTACATCTGTTTTACGTTCCAATGAATAGCTGCATGCAAATAAACCTACCTTATTGTTTCTTTGAAGGGACTGAAAACGATTTTGGATAGGCGATTTTTCATTGCGTTAGATGTTAAAGAAAGTTATTTAAGGTAATGACGCTGGTTATAGGTATATAACCACTTTAACAATACGTTTTGAGTTACTATTAAGTTTGACGTTTGTAAATTACATTGATTGATCATTTGCTAATTAGTCATTAAACTGTACAGACTACTTTTAAGTAGTTTACGTATATAAAATTATCATTAATGTACTTTAAATTACATAGGCAAGTAAACGGAATGTAAAAGTGATCGCCCACTAGGGAGCGATTAATCAACGCCCTCGCAAGTAGAACGCCCGGAAAATCAACCCTTTCGTCTTAATTACCACGCCTCGCTTCAGTACGTCGTTCCCATTGGTCGAGTCTGTGCCGCTCTGTCGCCCCGCATTTTAATTGGTCGCGCGTAATTAACGCCGTGTAATCTCCAACCACGTTGTGAGGGGACGCTCTAATTTAAATTTTTAATTACTTGTCTACGACGTTTCAGCGACGATTGGTGGGTTTTCCCGGAGGTACAATCAAGCAATGCCTATTGTCTTTATTGCCATGTACCTAACACGCCTTATAAATAAGATGTACATATAAATTTTATACCACGGTTTTATAGTTTAATTTTTTTAATTAAAAGTTCACTTACAAATATAGACATTATGTGTTAAATATGTTCTTATTTCTTGTTTAATTATTTTTATATATTAATATTTATTAATGCTTGAACGCAAAATAAAATCTTTGCTGTACATTTACTCAAGCGTTATGTACCTATTATATACATACCTATGGATAAAGAAGCGCCAACGTAAAAGCTAATATGATAAGCGTATCGATTAGACCAAGTTAATATCCTAGTGCGGAGCGATGTCGATTACGTAAAAAGCCTTTATAAGCAAATGCGGAGTTTACAAGTTAATTCTAAGATTGGTATAACGTGCGGGCAAATTTCCCTGTGCTCGTATAAGCGGAAATATTATCGGAATATTCCACGGCGGTTGTAATCATAGAAAATGAAATCATATTCTTATACGTAACTGATATAAATTTTTATTAAATTGTGATCAATCGTATGAACCAACTATACATATTCGGCTTGTTTACTATACGCTTCATATTGCTTTTATGTATAGAAATATAGGTAGGTAGACTTTTTCTACTTAATGTCGAAAACAGATAAAGTTTAAGGTAGAATTAAATTGAGCATAAAATAAATTAGAACATTAATTTAACTACTTTCATTTTGAGTACTTTTTACAATAAGAAACTAATACTAATCCAGTCGTGACTACACTATACTTTTTATTTTTATAAATACTTCATCAGAAAATGCTTAGAAAAAAGTAAAAATAAATAAAAACGCAGCTCCGTAATCGATGATCGTAATTCGACCGCAAGTGAATGGATGAGCAGTGAGTGTACGCCGAAAGCCTAAGATAGCTCATTAAAGAAACCTCCACAAACTTAAGATTTATCCTCCGACATTGGCTATTGCCAATTTGAATACGGCCATACGCCTGACCGCAAACCCTTCGAAACTGAATTTGAAATTGGTCATTTTGAGTACCGCTTTCGTTGTCGTCATATAAACAGGTTAGCTGTGATTGGCATTGTTCTGGATCAAGAATTGAGTTCCATTTTAAAGTGACTTTTCTTAGGAAGTTGTGCTTCAATATTTTAAATATAAATATAATAATTACATAAACTATGGTTGTATAATATCATAACACCTCCTAAGTATACAATTTAGATGACTGCCTTAAAAAATATAAATACAGAACTTGTATGAGTATTTTTATAACCTATTAAACTAGTGACTTGATCGCACATTGTTCCTACAATTTTATAGGAAGATCTTTTCAAAAGAAATAATTTTGTAATATTATGTACATTATTTTGTTAACTCGCTCACAAGGCGCACGCCAATACGCTTGCATTCGGCATGATTTTTCAACAATCATCGTCATATTTCAGCTAATTTACTCCAAATCTTAATGAATTATAAGTACACTTTAACCTTCTTCATAAATCACTCCATTTATTCATTAAATTCCGGTATTTGTTCGGTAGTTCGATAGTTTATCGCGTTCAAACAGACTTTTTTATACTATGTAGTAATATTATTAATAGTAACATAAATTTTTATCTTCATTGTTAGGAACGCTAGTATATAAGAGTTTTAAGTATGTTATTGATTCCATATCTGCTTGTACTGTGTACATAAGCGGCAATCGAACCGTTAGTTATGAGAGAAAAAAAAAGAGTTTTTAGAATGTCCTTGTATCTATTGACGGGTGCACTTAAAGGAAAACTATACGTTGATCAATTTATAAGGATTTCCCTTTACGGTAGGCACCTTTATGTATCTAAAACTAATCGTTTTTAAATACCTTTAATATCTAAGCATATCAAACATTTAAGTGGATCTTACATATATTTGTACTATCTATATATGCACATATTTATACGTGCAAAAATTATGTAGTATACATAATATATTATTGGTACATAAGAGAAAAGGCTTTAACCTACGTTTCATGCATGAATAAACCAAAGGCTTTTATGGAAACAATTTCGCGAGCGCCTAAAACGGGGAGCTAAGGAGATGTTTATGCGTCCGCGCACGGCAGACTGACGTTGAGTGACGTGGCCAGCCTTACGTTTCTTAATAAGGTAAGCCAGAGCACTGTTTACGTAACTTTTTAGTAATTAGAGCGGGCATCATTTCAATTTTTCAGGTTGTAAAATTACAATCATTAAATACTTAGAATCTGTTTGGGATCAAATATTTAAGCCGCAATATTGAGTAACAAATTTTTAAATTGAAATTTTCTTGGAACGATACTTTTTCATGCTTTTAAGTTAAATAAAAGTAAAAGAATTATTAATATAGAAGTGATAGATTCAAGAACAACAATACACTATGTTTTGCAAGCTTCTATCTGAACAAATTTGCACGCTTCTTGCTGAAATTTACATTTTCTGAATATATTTTATTATTAAAATTGGTAACCATAAAAACCTAAATCACATTTTATAATTACATAGCTTAAAATAGCACCGAAAGACTTCATCGGAAAAATAATCAGCCGGCGACGCAAGAACTTTTAGTACAAAAAGAATTTGTCAACGTTATTTTTATCGTTAAAAACGTGCCCGATCTCATTTTTTATCCAATTAATAGAGGTTCGATGAGTTTTTATGAGTCGTCATTAGTTTTTAGTGATGTTTTTGCACGGGGCACGGGTCAAGCCAGTTGAGACAAAGCGCGACGTGTTCGAGAGTCGCGCGTCGTGCCGAGCGCTTAGTTCCGCGTGCCGGGCCGCCATTGAGAGCTAATCGCTTCATTCAGCGGCGAGCGGCGTTCGACCGAACGCTTTTTCCTGCTCCTTCGCAACAATCGGTTATGCATTCCGAGTGCCATCGCCTACTCTGGTCGAGTGCAATCTGTCATTACTCGGTACTGCTTTATGGCGAATTTATTAACTATCATTCATTACTCATTCACATTTCATATTTGCGATCGCTTCATATCAACTTTCATTTTTGCGATTCACGCATTTTAACATATACCTACTAACTATTTACACTATGCAAGGTGGTAGTAATGCTTAAAACTACCTAAATGATTTTCTAGTATTCTAATTTAAACCCAATATGAATTCGAGTATCACGAGACAAATGAAATTAAACATAATGTATAAATAAACAGAACCCTGTTTTGCCACGAAAAGTAATTACAATAAAACATTTATATGCCTATAAAAATAACATAATATTTAAATTAGTCATACAGTATGCGTAAATATTACAAGTTTGTTTGTATAAATATATACTTATAAGGAATGCAAATATACTCCAAAGTCAATTAAAGTTGGAAAATAATTAACGATTGGTAGCATTGAGCACCGTCATTGTAAATTTCACGGATCATTGGACACTCGGCGCGGGCGCACGTCGCGTTTATTGCGACACGACGCGTCGATCCGTCGCATACGCAGCCTCATAAAACTTATTATATTAGTGCAATATTTTTGTAACATCATAATATGTTTTATTTTTAATTGCGTTTTTTATCTTAACTGATCTAGTCAGCTTCTAATACGTATTATATGCGTTGATGGATAAAAATATTTAATTGTAGGTAGTTTTACTATTCGTTGTATTTTCCAAAACCTTAATAAATATATTAAGGCGAACTTTAAAGTAAACTAAAAATAATAAAATAATGTAGGTACTACTACTTAGTTTTTAGACATTATAATATCGATATAAAGAATTTCGTATCAGTAATATACATAGTATATTGTGTATGTGTAAGAAATAGTGAACAGTCTCTTCAAGTGATTACCAGTAAACAAGAAACTTATAACTCTACAAACGTGAATCAGAGTTCACTAAGCTGGCGTGAAATAGCACTGCTACAATAAATGTTAGCATTACTTGTAGTGTTCCGTATTCTTAAATCTAAGAGCTTTGTTGTACTTTATAAACAAAGTCTCATTAGATTTAAGATGTATGTATGAAAAATTAGTAAAACCAGAACTCTTAGTTTTAGATAGGTATATAATAATAATTTAAAAATCATTATCAGAAGTAGCAGGAATTTCGTTTTCAAAAGAAGGTTCCTCGGAGTTACGTATAAGCGTATGCAATTTGATATTTGTTGTCTACTTTAACAGTAGGAGGTATGACAACGGATGAATTTATTGAATGCGTAGAGTGGATGCGACGGGGCCGGTAGGAGGACATGGTGGTCGGGTGATGGTGCCTGAGGCTCGGACTAACGTGTTAGTTCGGCGCGTGAGCACCGTAGGTACAGTGTAACCCAAGCTGCGCACTAAGGCAGCGGCCGCCATAACATAATTAAAAATGATTTAAAGCATTCGCTCCGGCTGCTTTGTTTCGCACATTATATTTCACATGTTCGCGTCGCCGTCGCTCGCACACCTCCATTTTTAACGCGTCCGCTCTTAATTCTGTCACAGTTTTTATAACCCTTTTGTATTTATTAATGCCCTTTTGGCTCCAGTAGCGCTACGCTTCTCAGAAAATGGGTTTGACGCGATATTTCTTTGGCACGCCGTGTCTCTATGTTAATGAAGCATCACAGTCGTGCCGTTAAATTCCTATTAATGAAATAGCTAATTAATATTCTTGAGCAGCTAAATAATATATTTTTTATAAGAAATTTCTTTGAATGATCCCGAAAATGTATTTTAATTAGACGAAAAGGAGTTCGTTAAATTCTCCATTTTAATTAATTTAATAAATCTGCAATGTTCTGTAAAAGTAAAGTGGGTAATATAATTTTAATACGTCTTTTGAGAACAATAGAAACATTAAAATTGAGTGGCGCGGGCCTTAAATAAGTATGAAAAGGATTAACTTCGGCTTGTTGACACGTCGTGAGAGCAGAGCCATTCATCAGGCTTCTTGGACTGTTTTCTTTCTGCATTCGGCAACCGTGTCCACGATGGCGAAAGTGATTTTTTACGGATCATACATTTATGTTTCAGTCCCTTTCTTTACTCATCTGAGTATTTTAATGATTACGGATTAGCTGTTTTGAAACTATTTATATATGTTTTAATCAAAGTACTTATATCATAAGCACGAACTTAGTAGTAGTATGACGAATTTTACGTACGAATTACAATCAATACAATATACTCTGTATTTAAGCATACCTATAAAAAAGATAAAGTGCCTACACAAGCTACAAGCTACATGTTTTAGATATGAAGTTTATTTTCAGATTCGAGCAATTCTTTTGCAATTGATGCAACATACATCTTGTAAAGCATTCACGTTATTGCCTGGTTACCGTGCTTGGCCATGAATGTGATCTATCAAACGGTCTATCCGTCACTGACTCGTGCCAACGACAAGAAATAAGTCGAACTTGTCTTATATTCGATGGTTAGCTTTTTGCTGGTATGAAAAGTAAATATTTAAATATAAAAAATCAATTGACGGAATATTTGATTTTGTATAATAGAAAATAATTACTAATATTATTGATTAATTATTATTATATCAATATCATAATATTTCATAATGGCGAGTAAAATAGAATGAACACGAGTAATTTATATCGGGAATTCAAAGAAGCGTAAGAGGTGCATCTGATGCAGTGAAGAACGGCGTACAGAGTAATAGGCGGTCAAGTCCATCTTTGTTAATTAGTTTTTTGTGCGGCGGGTGGGGCGGTCGACGCCATCAAATTACGATGAGTCGGCCTTTCGGCTACCGGCGCCGCTGATAATAATTATACACTCGTTACTACCGTGCTGCCTAAACCGCCTCGCTCTCGCTTCGCTACACGTCATGACGTGACCACTGACGATTCTCGATAAATGAACGGGTGAAATCACTCATAGCTACTATTGTGTAACTAACCATAGATTTAATTGAAAAGAAAAAAACATTTGATCTGTTATTATTTTTGTAGTCTCGTAGAGATTGGGAAGGCTTTTAAACAAATGTACCTGTAAAACATATATTGATAAAAATAAATAAATTGAGTAAGTGTGTTGTTTTTGATTAGAACAAAATAAATACCTCAAATGTTATTATCGACCATATGAAAGTAACTTAGTGGTACCCATGGAGTAAATGGAGTGCGCATGCCGGGACAACCGCGCTTACTAATAGCACACTAAAATATAGTTTACTCGACGAAATTGTTGACACTCGTTGCTATTTTATGTCAGTCTATGTCATAGTCACGCGCTCCCGTTTTAAAAGTGTGAAAAACTAAGAACAATGCCTAGTTTTGCAATTAAATGATGTGGAAAGTGTACTGCTACTTCAAGTTACAAAAAAGACGGGATCACATTTCATAGGTAAGTGGTTTTCTACTCCATTTTATTCAAATTATAAAAAAATAAAATTAATTTTTAATGTCAGAATAGTATATCGCGTCAACGTTGATGTCTTGTCTATTTTTCTCGTTAGTGCTGTCGCAGCATCGCAACGATGTATATCGATATAATTCAAGATTAGATGAATTTTTATTTTATTGTAGGTTTATTATTGATTTATTTTAAAACAAGTGGGGCCTAGGATAATTAAAAAATTGTATTTTGTATGATTTAAAATTTGCAGATTTCCCATCAATGATAGCGAGAAGAAAGAAAAGAAATAGCGTCGTATGCTCCAGACATTTCACACCGGATTGCTTTCAATCTTTAAAAATAATACACGTCGATTATATAGGTCATCAGTACCTATATTATATTTACCTTCTCTGGTACCTATCTTTTAGTGTATTGAAGTTTTACATAGCCTGGTCATGCACATATTATTAAAATGTTTTTTACAGACCCTTCCAGATGATTCAAAAACACTCAAGATCAATCGCCTCCATTAAGCGATATTAAGAAAGAATCTTCTAAAACCACGGTAATATTAATAAATAAAAATGATGATGCTTGTTATACCTATAAATAATAACTACCTTAATTTTTACACAATCACCGTATTTATTGTCTAAATTACATTTAAAATGTCCACGAAATAGTAATCCCAGACAAAAATCTACTTTTTATGTCCCTGTCACCAGAACTAAATTTGCAAAAAATTCATTCATCAACAGAAGTTGTGATCAATATAATAAACTTTTTATTAGTAATGACATATTTCATCTCTGTCTTAATAAATTTAAAATTAATGTTATGCACAATTTGATTAATGTAAGCTGTTATTGATTTTATTATTTTACATTATTAATCTAAAATATTTTATTTAATGAATTATATTTTAATGATTTTATTTATTTGAAATTATTGATTATTATTGCATTTCTCTCTCTCTCTTGAATTTGTTTGTATATTTTTTTAATTGTCATTTGTAATATTTTGCATCTATATCTATTTCTTTGTAATAAGTGTTATGTTAACAATGGAAACTTTTATTGGTTATGTTTCTATTAATTGTTTGTTATTTATAAATTTTATTGTAACACCGTTTGTTTCCTAAATAAATAAATAAATAAATAAATAAATAATTTCGCGTGCATTTATTGTACCTACTTGTGGCTTCTCTTAAATATTTAAATAATATAATGCAGATAATTTTATAGGAGCCATAATAGAAATTATATTATAATAATAATAGTAATAAATAAAAATAATAGAAACCCTAAAGATTATATAAGAAAAATATATTCAAAACTTATCCATTTTAAGAATCAGTAAATATCTAATATATATAAATCACGTGTCACGTTGTTTGTTCACGATGGACTCCTAAACTACTTAATCGATTTCAACCAAATTTGCACACCGTATACAGTTTGATCCGACTTGATAGTCGCAATATTATTTTATTTTAAATTAAATGTTTATTATACGACTTTAGTGTACTTATCGGCTAGTTCTATAAAATCCTAATAGATAGTGGTTTGGCATCTAAGTTGCACAGATATCCCGTAGATGGCGTCGTATTTCTATTTCTAGATTATAGATAGCGCGTGGCCAAAATGTAGTAAGGAGTAGTATTTTTATTTTATTAAAATATATATAAAAACCGTTTAATTTATTTTAACTTACGCTGTTTGCTAGTAAATAATATATATTCATAAAGGTCTTTGAAATAAATCACTTGTTTTATTAAAAAATCTAAATCTCTGTATCGCAAACCAATCCCACACAATTATCGATATCGATATTTTTAAGTAATTCTTTTGGAATCCCTAGAGAATCAGTCATCACTTGGTTGTCACTTCGTTACCCAATCACAGCTAGCGAAGCTTACCTCTCCCCCCGCCGTAAATTAGTCAATTTGAGCTAATACAAAAATATGCCGATTCACACTCCATTGGTTTTATCCTCCTAGGTGGTACCTAACTCCTTTCAGAACTACGAATATTTGTTTTCGTTTATATAAGCATACAAAGTAAACTTTTATATTAGTTAGTAGTAATTCAGGCGGGTGTATGAATTAGCTTGCTCGAAATTTTATTTATATACTCAACTAGCGACTCGCCCTCGCTTCGCTCGGGCTCTTCCCTAGATTTAGCACAGGTAAAGCCGCGGGATCTGCTAGTTATGCATATAAACCTTCCTCTTGAATCACTCTATCTATTAAAAAAAACCGCATCAAAATCCGTTGCGTAGTTTTAAAGATTTAAGCGCACATAGGGATATAGGGATATAGGGACAGAAAAGGCGACTTTGTTTTATACTATGTAGTGATATAAAGCATCTTAATTCGTTTTTTTCTAATCACGTTGCGTGAAGAGCATAGAGCCGTGCGCGAGCTTCTTAAGTATCGTCGATAAATTCCATCGATAAAATCGGCGACGTCCATGGCGCGCCCGGTAATTTCTTAACGACAGCGTAACCCGGTGGCGACGCGACGCGTGCGCGTACGCATTTTATTTCTCAGATCAAGAAGCCGACTCGGAAATAATCGTCATCCACTCAACATAGATGGTAATCAAGTCGACTATTACGGATATCTTAATGTAATCTTTTTTTGGGATACGTACGACAATCAAAGGTTCGAATAAGAATATCGGTCTACACGTGTTGGGCTCTAAGTGCATTAATAGATGTGAAATTCAGATATGATAAAACAAAATATTTTGAAGTCTTATTTACATTGTTGATTGAAATGTTATTAAAAATATGGTCGTACGTTTTAATATTTGCTGGTTCATAATATTTCTATGTTAAAGTAAATTCTTTTGAAATACATAATATTTTATTTTATAACTGCATAACATAAAATTTATGTGACGTGGATGCTGTATTATGTTATAGCTGATTATACTGGTCGGGTGTGGAGCTGTGCTACCGTCTTTGTTGCCTCTATTCATAGAGCCCGAATGAGCTTCCTACTAATTACCGCCAATGTTAAAGGACGAACAGGGTTGTCAAAAGATATTCGTATTAAAGCTGACCAAATATAGTATAATTTAGGGCAAATATCGTTTAATTGAAAGATGACTTGATTGTAGTCGGTATAAGCTTAGCATAATCATCAGAAAAAAAATCCATTATACTTTGTTGCATCAAGCTTCTACTTTCTTTAGAAACATGAGTTGTAAACCAAACATCAAATCGTTTATTAAATAATTATAAAAAATATGTTTTTTTTATTCCTATTTAAGAAACCACATTAACCTTTAAGCTATTGGGAGTAACAACCCTGCAGTGACTATAGAACGTGTAGTTATGTTACATTATCTTTAATTAAAAACTGGAGAGGCCATCAGTGGATTAGTCGGAGCGGTCACAAAAAGGGTTACGGGTGAAGGCAAAACACCTTCTCGATTCGTCACGAGTCACAGCTTTATTTTTATTTGAGGGAGCCTTTTGTTAAAGTTAACCGAATTTGCTGTTCAATAAAAACACTCTAATTAAGAAATGTTCGGACTGCGGTTTAAAGTTTTGGCGTTCTTACGTTCTGAATGTCCACGCTTAAATGTTATCGTGTTAAAATATTTCATTAGTTAATTCTTGAGAGTTCACTTTGCATCGTTCTTGTATATGGCTGGGCTGTGTTAAGTAATTTCTTAATAATTTAATACTTGAAATTAGTAAATAAAATCTTTTTTATTTTAAGTGAAATGTAATTAATGTTTCTCAGAAGTCTATGATTTTTTTTCTATTTCATACGTAGGTTGAGCACTATTTTTGTATTAGGTCATCATACTTAAGTTATTATTCTAAAACAATATTTAGTACTGCTTCGCATAATGAGATCATATTATAATCGTCGATATAAACATTTGTAAAGTTTTACGAACATTAAAAGTTTTCCAAAATGTTAAAGGTTACACAAAAATTTTCATACAAAAATAAAAGCTAAAACGTTACCCTCAAATAATTAATTTATGTAACTTATAAAAGTCTACACAAACTTTATTAACCTTTAGGACTATCGATAAGTAGGTATAATATTATAATAAAATTTTACCGAGGTAAAAGTTGAATATTGAATATTATTTCAGGATCAGGATTTTAATGGACTCTTGTTTTTGTTTTTTTGTTGGTCTAGTAATATTTTTGCCAAAATTAATTCGAATTTCCTGAGAATTTAACTTATCAATCTATACATATACTAATTGACTCATAATTTATAAAAAAAATCGTTGACTTTATGTCGACATGTCTAAAACACGATGCGTTTTGACTTGCGAAATTTTAGATTGGTAGTACAAAAAAAATCAGAACTGCCGTAAAATCCATTCTCAGCGAACGTCTACTAACTATTAACTACGTCCGTGCAAAATTTAAAGTTTGTAGCACAAATAATTACGGACTATCATACAAACTTGCGAGAGGCTTTAGACCTCCTTAATCCGTCCCTATTGCAATTCTTAGCGGACGTCTACTAACTATGAACTAACTCCCTGCCAAATTTCATCTTTATACTTCGAGCGGTTTACGATATTTCGTAATGAGTGAGTGAGTGGCCGTTCCCTTTAGTTACGTTTAGGGTCAACATATATGATACTTTTAACGGCAGGAAAATGTCTATTTTCTGAGAAAATTATACTTACCGTTAAAACGTAACAAACGGACGTACCGAGTCCAAATATAAAATAATATCTAAGGAACATTACGATTATCTAATAAGTAAACAGACATTACGTGATGTGACAAATGCAGATGTAGTCGAATATAGCCGCTTTCGTGTCATTTGCAGGTTGTACATCATAATCGATTACCCTACCGTAAAAGTGCTCGTGAGATAAAATATTTACGAGCGTTGAAGAGATAGTTGCTTTATTACTTACTCAACTGTGTACTAGTTACAGCCATATTTCTTTTTTTACCATCTTTTTTTTGTACATTGTACAGATAGTATTTTCTAAACTGAGAAGATATAGGTATTCATATATTATTTCATTTTAAGATATCATTGTTAACTTTAATTCTAAAATACATATTAAATTACATTTCAACTGTAGATAGTACTTGTAAATAGCTTTGTTATGTATCAATAGTTGAGTATTAGTATAGAATATTTCTTCATGACTAATTTTCATATTGTGTTTATGAACTGAAATAGATGATAGTTATAGATAGTGGGCTTTGCAAAAAGGGCTGCCTGCTTTAAGCTGCCTTGTAATAGAGATAGGGTTTGAGTCGTTACCGGCGTAATTATACTGCAGGCTATTGCGGCGTCGGTGTTAACAAGATTGTATTGATAGCATCAACAGGACCATGGCTCAGGTATAGCTCGGGTCAGCCGCAATATACGTTTTATTTTTCCAACTTGTAACAACACTGTGGTGTCATTTATGTCTTTGTTACTTTGTACGTACAATTGGATTTACTCGTGGATGGGTCCTTAAATAGGGCGATGTTGTACCACATGGTATGTACAAGTACCATAAACATGTAACTTTAAAACAATTACTCTAAATTAAGAGATAAAATATGCATATTGCATAGTTTTATACTATTTAATACGATGAAATTAAGATTAAAGGTAAATTCTATTCATAAAAAAGTAATTTAAAGTTCAAACCAATTGACATAATGAACAATAGTAAGCCTATTTATAGTTAGTAGGTATACAGCTAACATAATTTCACACAAATAAAAACATCACTAGATTTCCTTATTTCGGAACAGACCGTTCGCTTTCATTACGTGTTGAAATAAATCAAAATAATACCAACGCAAAGATGGCGCATGGAAAATCAGCCCATCCCCGCCTGTGTGATTTATGCCAGTAATTTTCCGGACGGTTACGAAAGCAACCTGCGATTTTTCTTCGCACATACGTAATTAGATAATTTTCATGGATTTTCGGATCCATTCGTGTGTTCAGCTAATCAAAATGTACAATGTTGGATTTCGACTTTCATGACTATAATAATACACTTCTATATTGCTGTATTTTGTCGTAATTACATACATGAGACTTAAATATTATGTAGCTCTATCAAAAAAAGGGATTTAGTTTGAAAGTCCATATAAGGAAGGTACTATTAATTAATAAGAAGTATTAGTTGAAGGTATTATACCTTTATATGGAGGACAAATACTTAATTGCTAACTTCACACTTGAGCTTTTAATAAATTTAGGGATAGTCGGCTTAGTTCACACGACCAAAAAATACTCAGGCATGGTCCGACCGCCAAAAAAAGACAGATTTTAATTTATAAGAGACAGGACAAACGATTAATAATTTATTTGTATCCTCCGTTTCTTGTGCGAGAGGGTCCGAGCGTTAAAAACAACCGTTAAGACCGGCGACTTTGTATAGCTCGCGCTTAGGCCGAAATGCCAATTGCGGGTAGACACAAGTATACAGCGAGTTGGAATGTCGCTTTAAAAAACCTCGCAAATAAATAAATCGCGTCGCACGCACCGATCGCAAAAAAAACAACTACCATATTCGATTCTTTAATGTGATTTTAAAAAAATAGAAATAAGAGGAGGCTGGGTTCGATTGAAAATGAATGAGGGCGAACGCGATAGTGGAAATTAGCATTGAGCTGGGATTCAGAAGCGGCCTTTGTGCGATCATATCGAGGTGTATTCTTTGCGCTTTTTACGGCGACGCGACGGCCCGCGCCCGCACCCGCGCCCGGCGCGGCCTTTCAGCCCTTATTGCGGCTCCGGCGCCTTTTTGTTGCTAATAATTGCGATTTGAACATCATGGCTCAGAATCAATTATTTAAAAGTACCTATATTTACTAAATTTTACACGAATAGTTTCGTTTTGGTCTCTTATAATGAAACATAATCGTACATGTAGTAATAATTACGCCTCAATTCCATAAATGTATAAGAAAATTAAAATTGTCAAGAGTTAAAGAATTTTATCTATCTAGTGTTTTGTATGTCGTACCTACCCACCTATGTGATTCTTCTTATTTCACATGCTTAAATAAAAGCAATAGCTTTAATAGTTATGTTTTAGGATTTCACGTGATTGTTTGTGTGTCATAGTGTAGCTACCTATGGAAGATATTTTGACATTTCAACCGATACCGCCACATGGCTATTAATGAATTCGATGAAAATCACGCGGGAATACGATTTATAAATTAACGACTGCGCGTATATCGAATAATAGAAGCAACAATGGGATTCAATGCAGATGAGCGTTGGGCACAAGCGCAGACGCTGCGAGGCGATCGACATTTGTATGCGATATCTAAGTTCACAATTGGACGCCGGCGCGAGTCTTCGCGCTAATGGTACACTATCGAATGATCGCTTGCCCGCTTGAAAAGTGGAGACCGCCTCGAATGGGGACCACACGGTAGTTTACTACCCACAATAAATAAATACAATGCGCCGATTTATTAAACATCTTAAACTAGTTTATATATATCATCTTGTACGCTTGTATCAGTATTATTGCAAACCCTGACGATAATAATTATTATATTGTATAATCGTATATAACATAAAGCCAAATACTACTTTTCACAGATACAAATAAGTAAATTAAAAAGTTTAACATGTAATAATTGTATAAAAGCATAATTAAAGATATTCGAAATCGCAATTTAACACCGAGTAAAGCTCTTAAAAATGTTTTTATGGGCAGTTTGCCGCAATATCATAAGGTCAAAGTAATTAAAATGTCCAAACAGAATTTTTATTAATGTGAGACCTTTAATATTTCTTCTTATTAATTATACGTACCTTTTCCACAGTCCTCAGTAATTATATTGCCGTGGAAGACATATGAGTCATATTTCACAAATTTTAAAGTCATTTATATTGTAATGTTTGACATTTTGAATATTTTAACAATTAAAATTTAAGAAAAACGATTTAACCTTGTCTAACTTTAATTCGGAATAGTGCCATACTCTACATATTCTTGTGCCGGTTGTATACTACCTTGTACGAAAGGTAACAAAGGCAAAATTAATTTTACTTTACTAAAATAAATACCTAACAAACATTTTTTTTCACATGTTTTAATAAATAATTCATAAACAAGCAAGTTTGGTACATCTATACATACCTCTATACACCTCTTTATTATGCTACATACAATAGTAAAGAGATACATATTACTTATTATCGTCATAAAATCTTAATACATATTTTATGAAAGCCTGACTTAAACACTATTCATATATGTTAGTGCCTCTAAGAATCATCCAATCAAGTTCACACTTTACCGTCGACGATCAGTTGGACTTTCTACGAGCCATTCTCTTGCATAGCAACTTCTAAGAACTTATAACTGCATCTCATTTATACAAGTTCCAATTAGTCGCTGAGCCTCACAATTCTTTATTGATGAAGCTGAGTTGCCGGCTTAATACAGGTAATTTGTGCAGTTGATTGAGTGCTCATAAAACGCGAATGAGCCAGCGAATTGCCATCAGATCACTGTCATCGAACTTGCCAATATTATTACATATTGTTTGTCAAGTCATACCGTCCATCTGTACATCCAGATGTTTATTTACAGATCTAGTCACATTAAATAATATTTGGAAAATAAATTACCATGGTAAAAGTTGCTCTTTCTATACCATAGTCATGTGTTAGTCGACTTAGAAGGCTGCCTACCCAGGTTTTATGGCAGGTAGATAGCACCTATTCATAAATCTAGCTCAAAAAATATAGTAATGTATTTATTTATTTTGTTAGTAATAAATAAATATATTGAAGTTGTGAATTTGGAAAAAATCTGTTGTCAAAATTACTGATATCAGTCGCAAAGCAAGTGTTTCGAGTTTGTATCGACGGCTGTCGCTCCGCGCGACAACAACGCGCTGTCGAAGCGAAGTGAAGCCAATTGATTTTGGCAGTTTATTGGCCATGTCAATAAGACCGTCTCGTCTGACGCACTGATTGAAGTGCGTTGTTTTTTAACATATTAGAATGAAGAATAAAACGAATACAGAGTAAAGTTAAATTAATTAACTTTCTTTACTAACATTGCTTTATTATTTTCTTTGATATAGATTTATTCTTTTCTATGTATAAAGATGTCTTAGGTATACAAATACTGTATATTTTTATTCAACATAACGTCTCTTTGATGTGATTGTTTATGATTTGTTGAGTAAAATTTACATAATATTATATATTTGTTGCGTTCTTTCTTAGCTTTAAGAACTTTTTGTAAACGACTAAGAACGCACTAGAATGAAAAGAAGACTATATCATTGGAATCCACTAATTATGAGTAAATTGTTAGACAAAAACACTTCGATCGCTTGCCTTACGTTTGAAATTAATTCAACTTACTCTCGCTTCGAAGATGTATTTTGTGTAGTGTTTGTATAACTCTAGGTCATAGACTTTTTGACTAAATGTTTTCTAAATCCGTGAAGCTATTTCAGCGTGAAGAGGGCTGAGTTCAGAGGGTACCGTACGTCGTTCAGCCTTTTTTACGTCTTTCAAAACCTCGCTAAGTTCTCTCAGATACGTGTGTGGTTACTTCACGATGACTTCTTTTATCGTAAGAAAAGTGGTAATCATGTTAGAAATGATTCGCATGTAATTATATCAGAGGTGTGAGACCCGGACTTGCATCCGCTTCAGCGCATTACCACTGGGCTACCACTGCCTTAAGTAACATTAAACATACTCACACATTAATTTAAGGTTCCATTTCATTTTTATTTATATTATATTAATTTTCTTAAAAGTAATATGAAAAACAGCTATTAATTTTAGTTTTTTTCTGCTTTAATGTATGTCTGCTTTAATCAATTGTTAATAGTTCATGTACCTATTAAGTATTGGTCGTAACAAATAAGACAAATTAAGTCTAATTTAAATTTATTAAAAATACATCTTTTGGAAAGCTATACCGGAAAAGTCAATAGCGTTCGAAGCGAGCGTTCATTGAGTCATTTATCGTAACTATGGCGCAATGATTAATATCCCGGATATTTTGCTTAAGGGGAGCCACGAACATCACAACAGCTTCCTAATAAATAATTTGTTCGGGTGTTGTTATTAAGAAAAGTTAGTTCTCAATTAATTAATATGTATAAATAGAAATATTTATTTTGTCAGATTCTAAATGACCAATGTTTTTTGGCAATAGATAGATACCTCATAATATGAAAGTAAGAAATAATAAAATTAGTGATTGAATAATTTAATGTATCGTAGAGAAGTGATTAGTGATTGAATAATTTAATGTATCGTGAAGAAGTGTTTCAGGAACTATAAACTTAAACTAAATAATGAAATTGTTATTTTTTACTTGTATCAAGGAAATATGAAAACGTTTGAGGAATCAGTACTAGCGGGCACCTAAGCAATATGCCGAGCGATTGCGCGTCAACGGCGGGGCTTTGGTCGACAAGTAGTAAGTGATAAATAAAGCGTAATTGAGAGACGGAAACAGCCAATGAGTAAATCTCGTCCGTCAATTTATTTAAATTATTTATTAGTGCCCGGCTATAGACACCCGGAGCCACGATCGTTTTCAGTGCACGTTCACAGAGCGCGCTCCGGACGCAGCTAGTGTGCATGTAGGAATCGATCTATCGATATCGATACGCGATAATCGTATGAAAGACACTGATAGTGTTTTTGTCTTAAAAAAATCTGCATCCGCCAATTCTGAATAAAACATTAAAACTTCTGTTTTACTCAGTTCTGCGGTTTCAGAGACAACGGACAAAAATAATTACTGTTTGTTTTACTTTTAGTACGAAGCAAACAGGTAAATAATAGTTACTAAGGCTGAACGTTAAAGTTCAATGTACAGTATGATCAAAGAAGTAAAATTTCAAAGTGAAACCAATTAATTCCAACATTAAACTTATGTTGTAGACAATGATAAAAGTAATAACTAGGATAGGCAAAGGATATCGGTACAATACGAAGCATTTAAACGCTTTCATTTACTTTGTTTACAGCAGTGGAGAATTAAAGAGATACAAACAAGCGATACGATGGAATTGCATGAAAACAATTTACTTTATGGTTGGAGTTTTATCGATAAAAATAAGCTTTGGTGTCGCGTTCGTAACTAGTGAAGACTCGAATTAGTTAATTTGTGCAGATACGGCACAATGGATGAGGAAATAATATACTCACATGTACTTATGCCTACCAGGAGATTGTAATTGGCGTAATTGGTCGAATCTGGACGCACCTAATAATGTTTCATTGTCGTGATTCAAATGGCAATTCATCGTTTGTGTAAGAAGTGATTCATTAAGAACCAAGGTTAATGTTTTCATTTACGAAAACACATTAGCAAATATATAAATGTCATTACAAAAATGAATGCTAAAATTAAACAAAATGTTATCGACTTACCCGTTGATATCTGTGATTGTCCAGAAATGTTTGAGAACGGCTTTAGCAAGCAGGTACCAGATCTGAGTCCACACCCATGTGGATTTATCTACTGACGATGAGAGGAATTCTTTGGTTTCTTCATCAGGCTCTAGCTGCACGAATTTTTGTTGCAAGTCGTCGTTTAGTTTGCTCTTATCTACACGGTACCACTATAACAAAATTAAAAAAATCTTATTCAATTGTTTATTCAAGTCAGTTTTTATAATTGTTCCTTATATCGTAAATACGAATAAGTTTGATATAAAGTAAAATAAATGAACATAAAACGTTATCCTTTTCTTGTATAAAAGTTCTGCAAGTTGTATAAACGATCCAGTAATAACCACTGACAAAAGTTTTTACAATGGTACTGGGACGAGCAAAAACCGTCTAACACTCAGAGATGACTTTAGATTACCTCGGTAAATTAGTAATTAATGTAACACGCAGATCTCGGGAGCATAATCGTAAATTGATGTTTAACAACTCTCCAGCTCAGATTTTAATGAAAGTATATAAAAAGAGTAATGGAGTGCAAATAAGAGAGTGTAGTATGAAAGAACCGTGTAGCTCGTCACCCGTTGTGTGTTTAAGGCAGCCGCCGCGGCCCTACAAAGGGCACTGCGGCGGCTGTTAATTTCACGCTGCCTCGAATTAACATTTCTTTACGCCACAGAATAATAACGAATTAAAAAAACTTCTCGCCTCTACATGTACCTGTAATGACGGCAGGCGGCGAGCGAGCGAACTCATCAGCCCAACTTAATTAATGCCCGATCTGTCTTTATATTAAAATCAAAGTCAGCAGCGCGGTAGAAAAAATTGATAACATACAAATTGTTAATGCATACGAGAATAAATGATTATTTAATATGGACATACATTAAAAACAAAAACGTTTAAGCTACTGCGTTGTCTTCAATCTATTTGTTAAAAAGTCCGTGTGAATAATTAATAAATTTCCATCTCATACGGAGTACCTACTATTTATAGTTTTTACAAAATGTTACATAAACTTGTTTTTAAATTGTCTAAGCGGTTGACTACATTACCTAGGTTATGTAAACATTACCTAAGCTTAGAAATTAAAAAAAAGTGGTATATTAAATACATATTATACAATTAAATACTTAATTAATACATAATAAATAACTCGCACTTAATAATATTTAAATGATAAGGGTTTATAACGTATAAGTCGAGACAAATAAATATTTATTAGGGAATACTGATGGCGAATCACGTTGGTGATTATGCAATGCGCCGTCTTTACATTTAAAATAACCTGCATCGGAACTACGGGATCCGACGAGGCGAATTCTCCAGACGGAATACAAATCGTGGAAAATTTTGAATGTCGTAGTCATTGATAATAATATTCTGTTTTCAGATTATTCGTTGAACGGTGATCTAATTTTCTGTTTTAGATTTTTTATGTAACGAGGTGTATATTAAAATATGCCTACGTGACATCTGCTGTATGTGATTACGTGACAGTTTGGTATATAATGAGCTATTATATTGTTACTAGCAAGTACTAGATAAACTTATGTTATTAATGACATGGAAATGAGGCCAATAAAGAGTGAAGTCAAAAATTAAATATTTTCTTATAATCAAATTTAATTTGTAGCTATTGGACGTATTGGGAGGTTTTTTGTATATTATTTTTATTTTGTATTTTATTCTGTAAAATATTGCCCATTCATTTTTGAATTGACTTAATAGTTCATGGTTAGACTTAGAAGTGTGTTTGAAGAAAAGTGAGCTATCACTGATGTATACAAAAAATAAGGATCAAAAACGTGGTGAAAAGTCTAGATCCACACTTAGCGAGATAACTGCAACGAAAATGACTTCCGCGTTGTTGTTTTTGAACAATATGTAGTCTTACGGGCGCCCAGCTCGATTATTTATGAGACCCGTGTTTAGGATTCAATTTCTGTTCGTGTAAAGCTAGGTCTGCATGAATAAAAATATATGTATTTAAAATCTACCTGTTAAGGAAGACAAATCGAGTATGATTTATTCAATTCGATGAGATATCGAGGCCGAATGATTCTTGTTTATTTTAAGCTTATGTGGGTTACCGATTCTCTCATACTGGTCAACGGGTTAGTTGATAAAAAGGTTTAAATTATGTCTTTGTGCATTTTTCTCTCTTCTAGCGTGGCTGTCATAGTCTTTTGAAAGCGATCATTATCCTTCGTTGACTCGTTAGCGCTCAGGTCAACAGAGGTGCATCGATGGAACGAATGGAGGGATGCAGATCCTTTATACGACGGTCGTTTGCCTCTCGGCTAATGAATCAAAGACCTGTGAGTATATTGTCAATACGGAGCGAAATATTAACGTTGAATGCGCTCAACCTGCACAATGCCAGATTAATTCCCATTTAAGTGTGTGAAATAAATAGTGACGAGCGGCAATTCACAGGCAGAGTAGCCGACGTATTGCGAATGGCGACTTCCAAGCTAATGTACAATGAATACTCTCAATACAGCAATACACAATTTAATGTGTCGCATATTATCGACTAATGACTCTTTTAGAATACCATCCTATTTGCTACAGGATAAATAAGTGTTTATTATAATAGTTAGCGGTTGTTCACATTAGTTTTTTTGATGTCTTATGTTGAGAACAACGGAATATACAAGCTCTATAATAAGTTATATATCTATTAAAATTACAAATACCTTACACAACATATGAAAACGAAATGCATACAGAACAAACTTGCAATATTTATTCTTTACTCGTGTGTATTTATATCTCCCACAAAGCAATCAACTTAAAAATACGTCCAACCATTTATTTAGGCAGTAGATGCTATAAAAGATAGTATGTTTGGGCTAAGTGGCGCATAGGATCTCGGTGGATTTGCCGTAAGCGGCTCGGGAGCTTGTTTGCCGGGCGCTCCATTAAAATGGGATCAGCCGCGATGCAGATTGCCTGGACGTTCAACGTGAGCTGAGGAAATTTAGCTATAACTTTTTGTGAATCTGATTTAGATTTTTTAACACATGTGCGAACACTTAGTTCTTCTTATACACCTTAATGGGTAATTGAATTGAATATATCACTTATTGTCTATACATTTGTCTGAAATGTTAAAAAAGGAAGATATTTATGTTTCTTTTGTAATAATTTATATAAGTAGAATACTATTACTCTGAGACAAGTTCTGATTTATATAATTTATACGTTGGGATAATATATTTACTTTAAAATCAATACCATTTGATTTTATCGGACTATTGGCGCATACATAAATAAGTTACAGTAATAGCCTTGAGGAGTTATATGCGTCTACGAGTCTCAATTAAAGATTAAAATGACTTATGGCTATAAAACAATTGATTTCGATTAACACTAGACAAAGCTACTAGAAGATAAACTATCTGCATTCTAAGACCTAAATCAATTTATATGCCTACATTTATGTCTGAATATCATAGAGTATAATGTAAGCGAAACAGAAATGTGTTCATAATATGATTATCTAATTAAAATGTTTATATTGAGTAAAATCTTATAAGATTATCAGAATGTTTTTAATAATATGTAATTTATATATGAAAGTACAAAAAATCACTGGAAGTGTATTTAAGAAACAGTGTTTTTTTGTAAAAATAGTTCCTAATTCTGCACTAATCAACTGAATAATATTCTAAGTTATCTATTAAATCAATGCATTTCATTCGCAAAAATAAAAGCTCTCGTAATATATATTTGGGTAAATTACTCTATGATATCACGAGCAGCCGGAGGGCCACCGTTGCGTAATTGTTTTCAACTCGTCTTTTAATTGTTCTATCGAGGGATGCGATTTATGGGCCCACGTGACCTCCAGCCACGACGCGTTTTAGATTCATTTGCACTATTATTTCCGCACGGCGGGCCATGGGAATGCATTCCGACAATAGCAATTTTAATCAAAGATCACTCGTTCTTACCCAATAGAATTAACATTTTAGATAATTGAATCCATTGTTTTTGTTGATGTAACTCTGGGTGGCCGTTACGAAACGTAATTTCTAGTCGTTGCTTATATTAAAATCGTGGATTTCATTTGAACTGAAAGAGTATAGTATGAGGAAATAATTAAAATTTTTGTATTATGTCAAATAAACGTACTTATTCCAATGAAATATGATGTTTTTATGTCTATAGGACATGTAAAAGTGTGGTGTTTTCATGATTACCGATGAGATGTAATGTGATTTGCGCGTGGGCACGCGTTCGAAAGATTTACGAGTATATTTAAACTGGTTTTAAGCTCCAACTGAGCTGATTTGATCGTAAAATCAGCCGTTATGTCTCGAGACAATATCGTAGTTGCTTACCACCCAAGCTGAATGTTAAATTAAATACGGGTTAACCATAGGTCAGGTATTTGCTCGAATTGATTTCACTTTTAACGATCGAGATTACCAAGATATGTTATATAAGATATATCAGGGGTTACGAGATAGGGAGTTTCATCATTTGGCTCTATTGTTAAGTGAGACATCTTGGGGCTTAGACAAGCTCATTCAAAGATCGTAAGTATAGAAATTTAAAAAATTGGACCGAGTAAAATCTTGTAATCTTTGACATATCATAAAAACAATGTCATTTCTGAAAAAAATATTTTAAAAAGTTATCGCGCGGAATTTGCTTCAAAGGTTAACTGGGCATGTACGGTCGGCCAAGAAAGTGGTGTACCAGTTTTGATTTATTTTCCTTGTCATCGAAAATTACAACAAGGTTCGTTATTAAAAGATATTACTGAAAGAGACATAAAAATGACGTAAACCTAATTGATAAGTATGCATACGTCATTATTATACATGACATTTTAAACTTTATACAAATAATTATAAATCAAATAAAAAAGGACATTAATTTTAAATGTTTCCAAACAAAAGTAATAAAAACTATTTAAATAGACAACCAAATTCCATTTGATAAAGAAACCTAACGATTGACATTTTGTCAAATATATTTAAGTAATTTCTCTTATTATTTTCCTCTAAAATCGATATAATTTCCATGTTATTTTTCACTCAACTGCATAAAAATATCATGACCATTGCCGAAAGGGCACAAATAATTGCCCAATTTAAAGAGGGGTGCAGTATCAGTGCGATATCGCGGAAATTGAATATATCGAGACGTTGTTGTTGTTTTGGATTCGTCGTGAAGGAGAGGAGGGAAGTTTGTTGGATCGGAGAAGAAGTGGTCGCCGGCCTGCACTCTCCAATAATGATAGAGAATTCATGAGACGGGAATATGAAATCAATGGTTTTAAGCCGACAAAATATTTTGCGGAGATGTTCGATGTGAGTGCCCAAACAATAAGGAATCATCTACATTACATGGGGTTGCACCACAGGCATTACGCTAAGAAAATATATTTGACGGATGCTCACAGACTTGCTCGACTGAACTTCGCCAGAGAGCACTTAGATTTTGATTGGTCTCATACAGTGTTTTGTGATGAAAAAACGTTTAAGTCCAGTCAGCATGGACGTCTACACCTTTGGCGATATAATTCAACACGGAATAGAGATGATCATGTAATCCCAAATAGAGAATCAGGTCGAATTTCCGTAAATATTTGGGGCTGGATGAGCGCTGATGGTGTAGGAGAATTGTGCACTCTATCTCCTCGAGCGACGGCTGTAAATTATATCGACATGCTTCAGAATACAATGCTACCGACAGTCCGTAATGTTTACCCGGAGAACGAAGTGCCACAATTTGATTTTGTTCAAGATAATTGTTCAATTCATAATGCGAGGATCGTAAGAGCCTGGTTTCGTTCAAACACTGACGTAAGGGTAATTCCGTGGCCCTCAAGATCACCGGACCTCAACCCGATAGAAAATCTTTGGGGCCTTATGGTGCAACGATGGTCGCATCAAAATGAAAGATCCAAACAAGATATTATTAGTCACTGTGATTCTATTTGGGAGGAAATGCGGGGAACCGATATTTGCTCACGGCTTGTTGGTTCAATGAGGTCTCGTCTTTTAGAGGTTATAGAGGCCAACGGCGGTTACACCCGTTTCTAATTTTTAAATTTTTTCAACTTTTTTTTTGTTACCATATGACTATGTTTATGTTTTTTATATTAAGTATTTTAACAGTGGTTGTGGAAATTTAATAAAAGGATAAATCTATTTTTAGCTTTTCTTTCTGACAATATAATAAAAACTTATCCTGAAATAAACTGTTTTATTGAACGCATATTGGAATTAAAAATTTACAGAAATTGTAGGTATATTAAATATAAAAGTGACATTATTCAAAAATATCAAATTACAAATTTAATCACGCATTTAAGTTTTTCATTTTATTTAAATTAATTTTTCCTTTTAATTTTTATACTTACACCGTACACGTAAGTGTTATAATTATATCATTTTAAAGGTATTTACATAAATATTAAGAAAGATATCGTTGTTAATTTAATTTAATTATAAAAAGGGGGCATTTCTAGTAAGGAAAGTAATTTTCTATATAATTAAAAACAATTCGCGGCACTTTTTTCGGTAATTTTATAAAGGTCTTTTATCCATAAAAATTATCATCCTAAATTAGACAGAGTATCGTAATAATCATTGTCAATAATCAGATAAGGACGGCAATAGAAGTTGTCAGATCGATCTGCAAGCGAAACTAATCTTTATCACATATGAATCTGCAAACGGCATTCAACCTAAGGGTGGTACACCACTTTCTTGGCCGACCGTACCTAATATACGGATTTAAAATACAAAATTATTGTATTTCATTATTTTTAAACATTTAAAAAGCACAACATAATTTGGTCACAGCAGAACCATCGGTTGCACATTAGATTAGGTAACCAGCTACTGATATTTTATTAGTTTAAAAAGAAAAAAAATGATGATTTCAAAGTAACTACTTATTATATAACTATAAAAAACTCCTTTGTTTATAGCCCTTATATCAATAAATATAAATCCACAATAAATTTAGAAAATAATGTTAACGGCATCCTAGTTGGAGTTAATATACTTACTAATGTTGTTATTAAATAGCGATATTAATTGCCACATGAAGTTGCAGTTCGTTGATCTGATCTTTCATTCAATCAACGCGCAATCACAACCGTTCGGTATGCACAATAAAAGTGTAATAAAGTTATTTGTGTATAGTTAAAATAAGCAAAACCCTTATAGAGATGTTGAAATTAAAATTATTGACCGGTAAAGAGAGCAATTAAATGAGCTCACGCCAAACCGATTGTGTGGACGCGCCGAGCGACCGCTCGTCCATTGTACGCTAAAATTAACAACAGTGGCAAAAACCGCCTTTAGAGTCTCCGTGGATTCCATTACGAATTAAAATTGTTTTAATTTTCTTATCAATAAAAAGATATTTTTTCGTTACTTTCTAATAAAGTATTATGATAATGTTTTATGCCTTTTTTAATAAGGCCAAGGTTTTAATAAATCAGATTACCTACTGTAATAAATGCGAAACTTTAGTGTGCAGTTTAAGTATGGATGATGGAGAAAACTAATAGGTACAGAGATAGACTACGAGATAGATGTGTTTATAACCAAGAGTCACATAGGTTATTGTTAATGTTAGGCAAAGGCACCTAGGAATGAAGCGAGCGATTAACGTTATTAAATTATTTAAATGAATGTTCATATGATTTAAAGATTATATAATACGTATAATAATTTTCGACTTTAAGTATTTAAGAAATATTATAAGTATCTAGAACTAATCGAACTATGGCTGATAAAATTCACTGCAAAAGAAACAGAGAGAGAGCCTGCAGTCCGGTATTTTTATAGCCTGTACACGTCCAGAACGCGGTGGCGACACATTCTCGTCGAGGCAATGTTTTTCTTTGCCAGTTTCATTAGATCGGCCGCAAAGAAAAAGGTGTTTCCTTATATTAGGCGAGAGAAAGACAGATATCTTATTCATAAATAATCTTAGATTTAGATAGTTTTAAAATGTTTTTGTACTTTTTAAAAGATGTAAATTTATTTCATTTTTCGCTTTAATTCTTATATTTTTGAAGAACATTACAATCGATTGATACACAAAATTTTTTCAACGGACTCCGAAACGAAGGAGGAGGTTCTCAATTTGCTTGTTGACGAATTTCATAAAGCTCATAGTTGTCAATTTTTACACGCTTTTTATTAGCTTCACCTGTATGTATGTTTGTTTGTAACCGACTTCTTTGGGCGCGATTTTGACCCACTTTAAACGGCCAGATTTCGTTCAAACTTTGTAGATTTATTGAGGACCGATGACAATACACTAATTTGATAAAATTATTCCATTTTTCAATTTGCAAAATATGATTTTTGCTAGACAAAGTAGAAAATAAAGAATAGTTTAAAAAAACTAAAAAACACGCTTTTTAAGATATTATCGAAATGATAATGACACCATGCACCCCACGCTTTTTTTAAAATAAAATTTTATTTTCTATTTTTTAGTTCGGTTTTCTATAAAAAGCGTGTTTTTTAGTTTTTTTAAACTATTATTTATTTTGTTCATTCATTTTATCAGTGATGTGACTATGTGTAGCGTTTTGGCTCACAAGTATTTTATTTGTGAATTTATACATATCGACTAAACTCGTTTCGTTTTTAAACAAGATTTATATTCTGGGACTCTTAGGAAATAAAATAATCACAGGGATCGATTTGCATACAATGGTAAAATAATTTTACGCGCGTTTCGCCGCGCTTAATTCTACTTTTTATTCGAGTTTTCGCGTCCTATCTATGAATCAAAAGGACTGAGCGAAGGGCCATTTAAGTGTTAACATTCTTTAAAGTATTTCTTTACTGTACCTACATTATTATACATATTATAAAAAGTGCTTATTATTTATGATTTTTTATTATAAAGATTTATCAATATTTCGTTTTCTTATCAATACTGGCTAGACTTTTAGGTGTGAGTTGTATTAGGTAGTTATAGAAACGTGCTCGGCCAGGAAATTCCTTGTAGCAGACTGCGTGGCGAGGTCGCGCGGTTCACGGGCACCAACAGTCGTCTTGGCGCCGTCTACAAACACAAATGCATGCTCTCCGTGCGACTATACATTCACTTGTTGTATATTAAAA
This sequence comes from Boloria selene, assembly GCA_905231865.2. NCBI lineage: Eukaryota > Metazoa > Arthropoda > Insecta > Lepidoptera > Nymphalidae > Boloria > Boloria selene. The sequence goes on from HG993145.1 coordinate 5,301,960, forward strand.
AATAAAAATATATCGTAATTTTGAAAGCAGTAATAAAAAACATCCTTTAATGTTATTTACATTCAGAACAAATACTGTCCGTCATAAATTCGTAAAAGTGCGAGCGAAGGCCGAGTAGCAACAAAGGGGCATGACTTTTCCCGCAAAAAAGATGATCCTTAATCTGATTAAATCTCCATCGCGGCGGACGTCGGACCGTGAAAGATTAATGAATATTTGTGCGAGGATTCCCGGAGCTGGGTTGGCACGTAGCACTGTCATAATCATATTAGCTGAGACCGAAGTCCCGAGGTCGCCTGGGCACGCACGCACCGCCGGGTCGACCATACCCGCTTCTTACTCAATCGCAACGAGGGCACTACGGTATCGAGCGTGACACCTAAGTTTCATTGAAACTTTACGATGTGACTACACGACATCGGTTGCGTAAGCACTAGTATAAAGTACATATTATTATAGTCAGTTTAAAGTTATTCTATTCTAAGGAAGTATATTCTTAAACATAATATAACTTTGCTTTTTGTAAAATGGTGGATGTATAAAATATAAATTTATTACGCTAATATAATTTGTAAACCTAATAATAAAACAAGTATGTAGGTACCTAGTTTTTATAACATTCTACAGTGCGCTGGATACTTATCATTATATTTGTGATATAATATTAGAAATTAAACAATAAAGAAACTTTAAATTAGTCTTTTTACACAAAGTGCAAACTTAATTAACGTTCCTATTGATTTTAATAAAAATGTGTGTAGGTACCTGTTACATATATGACTAGTGCTAAGTGGTAAAAATCGCGTTTTTAAAAGCGCAATCAACATTTCGCATATTGAGAGCATAATAAACACAGTCATAAAAATATCAATTGAGGCCCATAAGAAATTAAACGTGAGAATGTATTGTTTCCTATAAGCGTACAAAAAAATCATCGCGTTAACCAGGTTTCATGTCGTTTTCGACCAGCTTCAAACAAAAAAGTGCTTAAAATAAAATGTGCATTTACGACTGCATTTTCAAAATATACTTTTTAATATTCATTTAGTTACAAAGTTCACTCAGTTGTGTTGGTTATTAAAGTAACACATTTCCTTTTTAAATGATGTATTGTTTGAAGCAAATTCTATTGGAAGAATGAATTGTAAGATGATACGTTTTTTAAACATTTTTGCATTAAGTCTTAGGTGTGTACACTTTAAAAAGATGTCAATAACTAGAAATAATTACTTCACTAATATGGGTTCGTATTGCATTACCATCCGATTATGGAAACTTCTGCAAAATAATGAAAATTGCTTTTAAAGTATTTTCTATTGTTAAGGAACGTTATGTTGTTAATATTTAGACAGTTTAATACAAGAAAGTGAGTATAATAAAAAATGAAAGTAGTTTTTGTCATTAAAATGAATGCAGATAGATTAACGGTTTTGGAACCTTATATGGGCAGTGTAATTAAAAAATAATTACTCTGCCGCACCCAACTTAAAATAACTTGGCTTTTGATTGAGTCTCGGCAGTCGGCCGCAAGAGACTGTGTTGTTAATAACGTTTCTTTGGCAGGTACGGTTGGTAATTAATTATTTGACATTGTTTGTGGTAGCAATAAAGGCTTCATCAATGATTCAGCGAAGCGAGCACACCGCGCGTGCAACGCGAGCATTATCCGCCATAAGACATCATAAACGGAGCGCCATCATCTGGTCTTATAAAAAATTCATGCTCATCTCACATTTCGGCGCCCCTCTTAATTTCGTGAGCCTCTTCTAGGTCCGTGTAAAAACTTCGGGTGTCTTTTTATGACTTTTACTGCGGTATAATTGGGAGGGGCGAGAGAGTGTCCCCGAGGTGACATAAATACACCCCCCACACTCCACGCTTTCAACTACTCCAGCTTAATCTCGTGTAAGAATATAGGTAAGAAATGTTTGGTAAGTATAGGTTAATTCTGTAGACAACCAAATTGCATCTTGGCAGAGCATCACGTAACGTGAGTAACATAGAGGGTTAAGTGTTCTGATACTTCAAACGCAAATTTTATAAGATGTTTCAAATTACAAATACTATGATAAGTCCAATAGATATATTTACCGATCAGAAAGTAAATAGATGTCTCAATGACTCTATGATCTTACAAATGCATATTAAAATATAATAATATTAATAAATCTATATAAATAATTTGGGACATTATTACAACAGCGACAACAGACATTCGTACTCAGCAGACGATTACTCACTGGTACTCGAATCCGCTACCTAGAGGTATGGATAGCATGTAGAGTCACTACAAACTGAGCTAAACGTGTCGTCAAACTTTGACTGAAAATATCAATTTAAAATTATTTGTAGTTATAAAAGTGAGTATTTCTATTCTTTACGCAAATAATTGCAAAAGAATTACAAATGAGAATGCATAACATATAATGTGAAACTTTCATAAAAACATTACCTCCATAAAGGAAAACAAGTAATATTGCTTTTAAGAGACGAGTAGGTACAGCGAGCCAAACCAAACGCGATTTCAATTTTAAAAGTAGTAGTGATGCGCAAGACGAAGTAGGGGTAGGTTCGGCGTCGAATGCATGTATTTATTTGCAAATTCCGAATAGCTTTCAATATGTAGAGGTGCGACTCCCGCCTGTCGATCTATTCCAATATAGTATCCGGCGACGTCACGAAGGCGGCGCTGTTATTCGAGGCGACGATTGGATGGAACCAATAGTTGAAGACGCACATGATAGATGAGCGACGTAAAAAACATATCCGTAATTGAGATTTCTATTATCAAAATTGATAGCGATCTGCTTTTTTCATGTTTGTTTACATAATGTGAGTGGCGAGAGCGAACTATCGCGTTTCGGAAGCGTCAGCGGACGTCAATTTGTATATTGTCATTATTAGAGTCGTGCGGAAAGTTTGGTTACGTTCATCCATCATAGAATGACGGCTAGCTAGCCCGATATCGCGCCTAATACGTATTGATTTCCCACTTAGCGTTTTTCTTGGGAATCGAGGCTCTCCACCCTTCCGTCCGACTCGCTTAACGAGCTGTTTGTCCTCCACTCGCCGATGAACTTTGACACTAGTGTTTCTTTAGCTATTTTTAAATATTTGAAAACAATTGATAAAGCTATGTAATACATTACTGTATCAAATTAAATTACATAATTGTTCAAAATTGATTTAAAATTTGTATGGAAACTACAATAACTTGAAAAATAAAAGAATTAAATGGTTATATAAAAATAAGTTGTTCGGAAACTTATTGTAGGAAAGTATTAGGTATATATAAAATAAAACGAATAACATAATTGATTATGTATAATGTACAAGAAAGAAGTTATATGTACACCGTAATAAGTTCTTAGATAGTGTACATTTATGTAAATGCTGAAGAAAAAGATTGCGTCACCAAGGTCCCCCGTGGGGGTGGAAGCGAGAACAATGGTTTCGGTTCTCACACGTGTGGAGGATTATTTGCATTCGGAAATAAAGAGAGGAATGATAAAAGAAAGGCGCGAGAGGTCCCACCGCCTCGGGGTAGGGTGTGGGAACTGAGGAGAGGGGGTGGCTCGAGACTCGGGGGAGGGGGGCTCGTTACGTGAACAATGGAGAAATAATGTACAGATTGCAGTGAGCGATGCGCCCAGTGCGACTCAGGTGTCTTAGTTGTGTGCAGACATCACGCCTCTTATATCGTCGATGAGTATATTGTTCTATATGCACTCAAGAATGACCTACCGCTAGTTGTTGATTTATGAGAACATTATGTAAGAAGTTATGTTATTAGAGTTGGATATAAATATGTTTTATGTTCGTGAATAAATAATAAAGTTTCATCCCCTGTTATTACTGAGACGTAACAATACGAAATATTTTTTCCTAATTTATAGAAATGTTAAGTATAAGAATATAATACCAAATGTAGAATTCTAAAATAGTAAATATTATTAAAAAAATGCTTTTTCCATAATTATTACATATACCTACTATAGATACGTAAAGTTCGAGCGACCTTCCTTCTGAAGTCCATCCAATTACGTAGATATAATACAAGGATCAGCTGCAGTACTACATTATAAACTAGCGAGCGAAATCTAATAGGCTGTTAGCGAGGCCGAATTGGTTCGTAAAGGATGCCTTCGTAGGAAGCGCAAGCAATCACAACACAATCACCCCATCCTTGCATGACACCGAAAACGTCCTCGTTTATAAGTATAAATTAAACCATTTAGAGCGGTCGCCCGGCACCGACCGACCGACGATTAACGGAAACGTCTACTTAACTAATTTATTCTCGGGTGGTTTTAACAGAATGGATAGCAGTGATTACGTTTGATGGCGAAGATCGTGTGACGCGCTCGAGATTGTGTAGTGTGTACAGAATAGGTACTAAACCGTCGTTGTAAAAATGTTCAGGGTTAAATTTTAACATTTGTAATATAAAGCTTATTTTTTTAAATTACCTTAATCTCTACTTCGTATAAAACAAAGTCGCTTCCCACCATATGTAGGTACGCTTAGAGCTTTTAAAGTACCTACGCGACGCAAAGGGTTTTAATGCGGTTTTATCAATAGGCAGAATAATTAATTATAAGGTTTATATGTATAATATACATATTATAGTAGAAAAAAGCCGCGAAAATATCTCATTTCTTTGTAATAGTTGCACAGGCGAGACGTTGAGGAGCGGGTGTGAGGCGCTGCACTGGTTTGAATATGAAAATCTAATAGCTACATACATTCTTACACAATATATTCTTAGGTTTACGCGAATACTTGACATTTTTATCATTATTTCGATACTATCAAAAAAGATAATTATAAAATTACAATAATATAAATGGGCAAACAATTCCGTTGCATTACAATTAACATATACAATACAATTAACTTTCTTTTAAGTTTGGTCATTTTTCGTATAGGTCAATCAGTAATTTTTATTTGAGGCATGCTCATTTATGTAGATTTACAGTGAAACCTGGTTAAGTGAGACATCAAGGGACCTGCAATGTCGTTTCACTTATAGAGGTATTCCACTTACCCAGTGTCTCAGATATCCAGGTATAAATAAATATCTGTCTCATTTACAGAGGGTTCCATTGATAGAGGTTATTGACAGGTTATTTCAGTTATAAAGGTGCGATCAAACAAAACAATGTTATCTCAGTTACAGAGGTTTATGCATATAAAATTTACTCCCTGTCGCAGTTATAGAGGTAACTATGATGATATATCGAAAAAACAAATCTCAGATATAGAGGCTTAGCTCGTCCCACTAACAGGGGTAATTCAGTGCCAAAGTGTTGGGACCTCAGCATAAGTTCCAGTTATGGAGGTTTCTCACTTATCCAGGTCCCACTTAACCAGGTTTCACTGTATTATATTTTACGCAATGTTGGCGAACCACTATTATGAAGTCATACCATAGTCAGATGTTTGTAATCCCGCAAGCCCGCGACATTTTAATAACATTGATCAAATAGAACAAAAGTATGTGGACCGAGCACTCGACAGAGATGAAAGTTAAAAGGGTCGCGGGCGGTATGGAGGGTAAGGAGGGCGGGTTGAATGTCTTATTCCCTCCACAATTCAGAGGTATTTCGTGTTTTTCATACGCAAATATATCCTCGTTACCGAAGCACACGTGAGTCCCGATTGCATGTCGTATCTACGCTACAGATGGAAGTTCCACATCTAGATGTTACAACGAAAGTGCTTTAATCAATCTACTTGGGATGGTTACAAGCAAATACACATACGATATTGTAGTGCTTTTTTACAAACAAATAATTTACGTCATTGCTTAGTGTCGGAGATAGCGGGTTCGAACTCTACATTTAGACGTTAATATATCGCGACGTTAAAAATGAATGTATAGCGAATTAATAATATTATATCAGTATAGCTTATAACAAAATAAATGAAAACATTTTATTTTTAAACATGCAAACGGAAAGAAATAATGCAATCTTAAGATTATATACTACATGCAGATCTCAATATCTGTACATATAAAAAAATCTTTACATTAATTTTTTTTACAAAATCTTATTGTCTTTGGTCATTATTATTATCGATACAGAGTCTGAACATAAACTTTTCGAAAAAACCACTGGACCGATTTTGATGAAATTAAGTATAACTAATAGATATCAAAGTTGGTTATTGAGATAAATATATAGTATACTTATTACTGCAGGAAAATATTTTATATTTAAGAAATCTATACTAAGTTTATAAACATTCCTAGGGAAGAGCACGAGGATGTGTTGCTATGTTTGCATCTACAACATGCATCTACAACAGTAGTGTTGTAGATGCAAACTTCTACTACAGATGAAGATAAAAAGAAGGTATTACATTAGGTATTATTTAAATCAAACTACATTTAAATTTAAAAAGACAGCGGTCTAAACACATTTTATGAAAATAATTATAAAATTATTATTCATAATAATGAAACCTAAAAATATATTTATGGTATTACTATTTCTTTGACCATTTTCATATCAATTATAATTCATTTAATACTGATCAAAAACAAAGCTTAATAAAACTAAGATAAATTGACTCATAAAATAATATTTTATTAACGGTATCCTTCCTTTAACATTTCTGAATAGATTGGCAGACTAGTAAAAATAAGAGTTTACTTAATCCGATAAAGTTTTAAATTGATATTTTCAGTACACATTCATATTATGATAGTAAGATGAGGTTTAAACTTTAAAAGGCCATCAAAATTAACTTGATATTGCTAAGCTTAAATTACTTTTGCGTGAAAAAATATTTTAAATGAAATGAAATGGAAGAGCAAATAAATAATTTTAGTTTTACCATTAGATGAGGATAAACTCAAAATAATGATAAATCAGTTCCTAATATTGGTTATAGGACTTTCCGTTAAAAATATTGACTACAGTATCAGGTAAAATCAAAATCCAAAAATCCAGATAACTAGTAAACAATCCATGATAATAATATGTAGCTCATTTACAGTAATAATTAAGAAAGCATAATATATTTGAAGTTTATGTTTAAATTTCACTTTATGTATAATAACTAAATATATTCATCTAGAAAAAATTACAATCTTAATTTCAATATTTCTAAAAATATTTATCAAGAAATAGTAGTAGTAACAGCCAAGGGCTTTCAACAAATATTATTACTAGTAAAATAATGTACATTTTATACATATATAATTTATTGTTTCACTTCACAACAAAAAAAATATATGTTTTACAAACATTATCTACTATCTAGGTACTAAATATTGTAATGTTTTGTGATATGTACTTGAAATATTTAAGCAGAATTTACCTTGAGATAGTCACAAATTATTTATTTCATACAATAAAGTAAGGAGGCATGATATGTATTCAAGACCAACAATTAGATTATTTAATAAAATATAATAAAAACTTTCTCAAATTAACTTCAACTGCATACTTTACTTTACTTTAATACCTTAGAAATTTTAGTTGGGCCTAAAATTCTTATGATATTCAGTTATCTTACCTCATGTTGATCAAACTCCTGCAGGTATCTGTCATTTCGCTGCTTTTCATACAAAGCTCTAGCCAATGCACTCCTTGGGCGATATAATCCATTTAATCCTGAATTACTTGCCATTTCTTCATACTCAATTTTATTAAATGAAGAAATATTATTTAGATGTTCATTTACATCATAACATCCATGACTGAGGCAGATTTGTTGATACTCCTTAGTATAATAAGAGTAAAAATCAGATTTAGGACACGTTTTACAAGAATTCAGTAATATTACACGATTTATCAGCGAAAAACACGTTGCTAAACAAATTAAAATACACATTGACTTGATTTTATGTAAAAACAATATGTAAGCAAATACCTTGAAATCATAACCTCAATGTAAAAGTTATATATAAAAAATTGGCGATTTATCGTTTTTACTCAATTATTATGTTATAAAAATAAATTCTTATTGTAATGTCGTGATGTTTGATATAAAAAATAGGCTTAAAAAAATACTTTAATATTAATTGTTAGTTGTCAGTTTGCCAATAATGTCAATGTCAAGATATTTTGCTTTTGAAGGGAGCGTTCCTGTTTATGAAGAACGCTAAGTTGAAAGTATACATTGTTTCGTTTTATTTTGTTACTATTTTTACTTTAATCTATCACATAATATGTTGATTTATTATATTAATTTTGAATTATTTATGATTAGATTATGTATTTTTATTTATAATAATCCTTTTACAATTCTTATTATGGAATTACTTTTCCCCCATATAATAATATTATTATATGCTGATAAGAATTATTGGGAAGTCCTATAATATTTACGTAAATTCGTACTTTTAGCAAATATGCGCTGAGTTAAAGATGTAGAAACGACTAACGATTTACTATAGCGACTATAAATCTTGAAGTTCGTACTTTATAATTTTTATTATAATTCTCATAATATTAGCATAATAACTGATAAATAATTAGATACAAACCTTACGTTGTTGGGATTCTACTGATGCCCGAGCAACAATCTCTCGTAAAACGGTACTCATCATTTTGCTTTCACAAACTTTACCACAGTCTCCGTAAGCAGTTATTATTTGGTGAACCGTTTATCTATCTTAGCACTCACTTGACTCATTTACCAATAAGAAAATATAGACACGAATGAGGTATTTATGTAAGCACAATTTCCCGATGTATTGTTTAGTGAGAGGTGGACTATTTTGTGAATTTATTTATATTGTAAGAGGGTCGAATAATCCGAATCTTTGTTCGGCCTTGGCCGTGACCGAACGTTCACTGTCTCACCGATATGGTTGACCACTTCTTGTGGATACCGATAGGCAATGCTACAAACATTTTAGAAAAATAAATATACTGGTAACTTTTACCATACCTACCAACCATTTTTCCTATGACAATTATCATGAATATATTTTCATACATTTATCAATATACAATTAGTATTATTTATATTTATGTAGGTACCTAGTACGTATATTGCTATTTGATTTCAATTTCGATTTTTATTTATGTTAATGTATTTATAGCCATACAAAACCGTAAATGTAGAGTCACCCAATAATGCATTGTTAGTCTATACATAAAAGCGAAAATTATTAATATATAAGTATATTTGATCACACTTAAACTATACATATATCTATACGTATAAATAAAATTGAAGTGTTTGTTTTTAATTTCATTTTTTTTATATTTTTTAATTTATTTATTATTATTAAAATGTACATATTTTTTTAAATTAAATGTAACATTGTAAATCACTTAAGATTTGTATAATGTTACTTACATAATTCATTATAATATATATTACATTATTAATATTAAATATATCATTATATATTATTATATACATAACGACAGCTTTTCACTAGAAAAACTACTAGCTACGGTGCTCATATCAAAAAATCTATTTTAAATATTTTTTTAGTCTGTTTGTTCCGGCTATTACCTGAAACGTTTGGACCGATTTTGACTTACAGAAAGAACTCATTTGACATGTTAATATTATTTGTTTCAAATTACTACCTATTATTGAAAATTAAAAACAGTTATCTTTAATACTCACGTCATCCTCGATATTTGGTACTCGTAAATTACAGAACCTAGCCATTGTACTTGATTAGCACTCAATCAATTTAAAAAATATAAACTTATATATTATACCGTAGGTATACGTTATATGTATTATTGGACAGCCGATCTGAAGTTAGCAGTATATAAAAACGACTTTTTAAACTAGATTGACAAATGATTTTGATAGTAGAAAGATAAACATCGAGCGTGATACTATTTAAGTATTAAGATAAACTCAAAACTGATATTGAACAAAGATTAAGACTATTATGTGTATATGTATAACGTTCAACGTTATGTTTAGTTAGTTATTAATGCAAAGTTATTTTAATGATTTGTCGAATAGAGAAGGTGATGTTAATAAATCCATTAAAAATATTAAGTTAATTATTAAAATTTAGACAAACGTGATCACACATCACTACATAGTATAAAACAAAGTCGCTTTCTCTGTCCCTATATCCCTTAAATCTTTAAAACTACGCAACGGATTTTGATGCGGTTTTTTTAATAAATAGAATGATTCAAGAGGAAGGTTTATATGCATAACTAGCAGATCCCGCGGCTTCGCCTGTGCTAAATATAGGGAAGAACCCGAGCGAAGCGAGGGCGAGTCGTTAAAAATAAGAAAGCATCGACCTTAAGTAATTTTCATGAAACATAGTTTCAGGTCCAATATAGAGTAAGAATAATCTTCAGTTCTTTTATATGGGACTACTATTGAAAGTGTGTGTGTGTATGTGTAGTTATTTTACTTCTTCAAGCTGAAACACATGAAATGAGCACAGAGAGACTATGACCTGCTACATAGAAAGTCGCATCCGAGTGAAGTGGATTAAGTCCATAGTGTGTATTATAAATATAAAATAGCATTTGCCGCATGAAAACGTTTAAATCTTAGTACTTAATTAAAAATATCAAAACAACAGCTAATATTGTGCTAGTTCGATATAGTCTCTGGATCACGAGCGGATTGCCCGAAGCGCGCCTGCGCTGGCGCACGCGGGACATTTAAAATAATTACAAACCATCACAAAATCGTAACAGCTAATGGTATGGGACCATTACTTACTTTTAATTCAAAGAAATAGTTTTAAGCCTTACTTTAAGTGTCTAAGAGTTAATAAATAATAAAATTCTACACCTATAATAGAACTAGGAACTATGCCAGCAGACATTGGGCGCATTACAATGTAATGTAAAATGCATAGTACTACTTATTAGTAACCTAATCAAAATATGGGATGCGTCTATTTACATTGTATCTTATTTCGCAAAATAGGTACTTGTAGCAGTTATAATTGCTCCTATTGTAAGTCCACGACGAGGTGTAAAACAAAAACAAGCGGTCAGTTTAATTTAAATCCGTGCTCGTAGTTTTTGCACCCTCAACCGCATTCTCACAGCGGCGAGACTTGATGCACTTCACTTCTGATTGGATCATTACCGAGTTCATCATACCCCGTGCGATCCTCGGGCTACGACAGAGAGAGCGATACCTACCTCAGACGAGCAGAAAGAGCCGCATGCAGCACGGCCACATCGCCCAGAAATTATTTCATATCATGATTATTGGAACTTTATTGCACTCTGTAACTAACAATTGACATTAGGAAATGCAATTTCATATTGATTTCGTAATCTCGTTCGTCGTTTATTTTTATCAATGCAGCAAATCTTTCTATGATTTGCGGCTAACCATCCATGGTCATGTTTGTTGTTTTGTTGTGGTACAGTACGTTCCAAGAAAATGTCATTAAAAGCTCGATAGGGGATTAAGCCGGTTTAGTTTTCACGTTCGTGGCAGGAAATCGGTTTAACCGTCACAAAGGGTGGGAAGAAACCAAGAAATTATCTTTTCGTCGGATTTAAAACCGCTAAACAGCAATTACACGATACAAATTGGGTTATTGAGTGATCAAAAAATAATAATTTTCACACCGGGCCGGAAGGTGTCGTGGTGATCACGTACAGCGGCCGCAATGCTCTGGATCCTCCGATTTCGGCACGAATACAGTCATCACGTTTCTAATAAAAATCCCTCAGGCAGACATCTGTTGTATTGCGTAACCGCATTTATAGCCGTTAATGGACGCATTTCTTTGCCTTAACTTATTTCACCGTGGTCACTATAGTCATAATTTGACTTGTTATCACCAAAAACTGTTTCGTGCGGATTTTCCATACTAAATGTAAGACTTCGAGCACTAACAGTGTAATTATAACATTCATAACATAGTGTAGCTATACAATGTTGCATTGCGTTAAACGTGGACCTAATTTTAACATATAATAACCTTAATTATTATTTCGGTCTTATTACAAATTTCGTTTTGAATTTAATTGGTTTCCTTATAACTTACTAGCGCAGTATAAACGGTGAACATTACTATAGAGATGGACTTGAATTAAATATAATTCGTATAATCGTAGGTCGGGCAATACAATAAGACAAAGACATAGTACAAGTCGAGTGCGGCCGACATTAGTGAGGGAACGAAGGATTTCAATTTTGAACGTGATGAGGCGAGTTTTCATTTACATTCTGTGTTCGATCATGTTCGTTATTTGTAATCGTGCGGACATTGCGTTTACGGTGGGCTTCCCTAAGAAGAAATATTATGACTGCTTAAGTAGTATCTCTCTGATCTCTAATATTCCAGTAATAATAATGACTTATATGAGTAATGACCCATAAATTATTTTAATTTACTATTAATAACCTAAAATTTTATAAACTATCCTTTAATGTTGTTTTTTATTGTCTGTTTTTTTGCCCCACATTTTGTAAAATGTAATATTACGAAAAGCAAAAAATAAAATTACATGTATATGCGAATAATTTGAAATAATGCATTACAATTTATTATTTGTTTTTCTGAAATGTCAAACGAACAGACAGACGTCTTATGATACCAGAATATTTATGATAAAATATATGCAAACTCGTGAACAAACCGACTATAAATTATAAATAAAGGAATGCTAAATGCTGTGGATAGGAGTCATACCTCACTACTAAAGTTGAAGCCCGATGACCGCCGACAGGCTTGGTAGTTCAAGATACTAATTCGAGCCCTTTTAAAGACCTGTATTTATATTTTTGCTAAGGTAAATTGGTTAATATTTCTTAAACCATAAAGTTTATACTAAATTAAGCAAAGTATTGTATAAATCGTTTCAACTCGACAAACCCAAAGGTGTTCGTTAGGCAGTTCCATAATTAAAAATTAAATTGACGCTTGCAAGCCAAGCGCTGAAAGCTGTACAAGCACTGCTTGAATAATGTTTTTGTGTGAATATTTTATCTACTTTCTTATAATCATTGCTATAAGAAGCAAGTAAGTTTTTATTTAGCAATTATTCATATAAAAAATTAATTGATTTTAAGATTTGTCGTTACCATTAATAGATATTCGAATCTTCGTATTAAAAGGACCCCACTTATATAAATCAAACACGACTACTTAAAACTAACGATTTAATTATAACAACTCTTGGCCTATCAATAAACCCGCATAAGTGCGATCTTAACTCATAATATCCCGTACTTTAGATTACAAAAACAAATTACTACACGTCCTCACGCATCATCGTCCGGCCCAGGCAAATAATTAAAGGCACTAATAATTATCGGTTGGTGCTTAAAATGCAAATGTTGTCGCCCGCAGAGTCTTCAACGCGTAATGTATGCGAATTGGGTACAGATAAGGACATAAGATTTACACTTCGCTGTGTCATGTATTGTACCGTTCGTTGACCGGAGATTCTGGATTTTTTAGGGCCCCGAACTTGTTTATCGAGGCCCCATTTAATAATTTAACACCTACCCAATTTTCTTTAATTACTCCAAAAGATTTAATATTTTCTTACAATGTAAGTAATTTAATACGGTATGTAAATTTTTACACCATTTTGAGTTGTGCTAATGAATAAATATAAACCTATTAATTTTTGAATACACAATTTTACGACATTAGCGTGTTGTAAGACGCAAATGCAATGTAGGCATTTAAAGTCAGAATGGCCTTAAAAAATAATACTTTTTCAGCAATTTTTCACGATATTTTTGATTGAATACGAATGCAGCAATTGGGTTGGCACGTTACCGTGAGTTAATAATGGGAAATTCGTCATTTGGGTGCTATTATTTTTGCAACAATCATTCCATTATGACAGTTAAATTTGTATAGTGTCATGTGATTTAAGTAAATGCTTACGGTAAATTCCCTTACTATTAATAGGATTTTACGATTTATTATAATACTGTTATATATAATAAATAATAAAATAAATTAATAAGTAAATAATTCAATAACAATAGTAGATACTAGTAGGTGCATACAAACATGATGATAATTTAAACAAAAAATGAGATGCCTCATTGATTTGATTGGTTTTGTTTATCAAACGATATAGCTTAGATTATTTTTCATTTGGAATAATTGGTCAGGCTGTTCGGCTATCAATTACCATCAGTAAAAATATATTATAAGTAGTGGTGTATGAGTTCGCCGTCCGTTGTCTATCAATTGAGGTTTGACAAGACGTCATTCTTGAAGAATAGTTTTATTTGTTCTGTTGAACTCTAAGCCATAAAGAAAAGTTGTGTTGAAATGATTTTAGTCGCTAAGTCACAGAATCACAATATGCATATTTTATAGCCATATTTATTTTATTTGTTACTTATTCGTCAAATAAAATTGTATTTGTTGATTAATTATATCAGTTGGACAAGACTTCTTTTTCATGAAACAAAATTAACATCCCTATTCTTTAATGATTTTCGAAAGTATTTTCCCCAAGCTTTGATTAAATGACATGTATATAGTCAAAGGCCCCAAGTATGTTAAAGTTTTACCTAAATAAGACTTAGCGCGCAGGTTGAAGGGTGATATTAATATGTGATCCTTGAAATATATATTTAATTAAAACATGTAGACGAAACACCTCTAATCAACATAGTTTATCGGCTAAGATCATAAATAGCAATAATATAGGTCAAGGCATGGTGCGTATTTTTAATATAGATAAGTAGTTATCTTTTTTATATTCCTATATAAACGAAAACAGTTAACATTGAATGACTTCATAGTGACAAGAAGGACATTCTCACGTATATTTTAACAAAAATAACAGCATTGCTCAAAATACTCCCATAAGTAAACAAGAATTAGGTCCGAGGGGAAGTTTTTGTATCTATATTTTTTCGTCTGAGGACGTTTTCCGCAAGGCGGTAAGATCGACAACAAAAGCTAACAAATCCTGTTTGTCCAGCGGTAGCGAAGATTTAATACAAATTATTATTAGACGACATAAATAACGTGGTAAGGGCAAGGCTGGCTGAAGCTCCTTAATAAGTAATAAAGGGGTCATCGTTCATACCGAGTGTAGGGCGAAATTAAACCTGTAAACATATGGTGCTATTTCAAAAGAGGAGAAAAGCCCACGTTACTCTTAGAAAGATACTCAAGACGTAGTACATGTCTATTTAGTAAAGTTTGATAGCGCAAAACTAATTTTCTTTCGCGTTATACATAATTATTAATGGTAATTTTACTATGTTATCCTCAAATTATATAAAAAGGATTTTACTTAATTTGGTATGGTCACAGAAAAGATGGTATGGTAATATAGAACCCATAACTCACTCAAGTCCGATTTAGCATCCTATCCTGACATCCTAGTAAACCATAAAATTAGTATAGTTTACCAATATTAAGAATCATGAACATTCCAACTTATAGTAATTTACTATAATAAGTTTAAAATCCACTATCAAAATTATAATCTGTTATTTGGCGTTAGTGAAGTAGTTCATCTATTTTACTTCACTCACTATAAATTTTAATTTATTCTCGAATGTTGGATCATATTACGAACATATTTAAAAAGCCTTAAGGAAATAAATTGCATAGGTACGTCTAAACTAAATAAGAATATACTAAGGCAATATCGTCTCTATTAAATAATATCGTAGGGCAATAATGGAGGTAGGTAATTAATATTGGCGTTGCGTTCCCTAACACGGTGTAGTTGTTTATTGTAGCCGCAATTCATTCATCGCCTTATTAGTGCGGCGCGTGAGAGGCATGCCGAAGGTCGAGCTTAGTAAAGGAAGGTACGGTGATTTGTAACCCTTTCAGTTAACTTGACTATATGGACTAATGAAAATATCACAATTGTATTGGTATATACTTGTTTACAAGTAATTGTACTATCTTAATTTAATAATAACGTACGTGATAATAAGTACGTGCTGAGTTACATAGTGAGTAGATAACTAAACTATTCTTTTAATCTTACATAAAAACCAGTTCCAGACGATCGAATAGTTAAAGTGAATAAATTCATATCTTTTATATCTTTAAGCAAAATTATAATAAATTCATTACCAAAAAAACAAAGTAAATTATTAATTATAAAAGATCCACAGAAACTTGAGAGTAGTAATGACGATACTCGTTCACCTGCGTCGAGCTTCTGAAATAATTTCGACGGCCTCAAAGCTGAAAGGGTAGAGCGCCACAAAGCGGCGTAATTCCCGCAAAGCCGAGCCATTACTAATCGGCAAAGTGCCGATGCTCTAAATATAGCTTTACGCATATTTATCGAACCATAAATAAAAACTCTATGAAAAATATAAATGCTCCCCTTTTTTTCTATCGTTTTCCGAATATCGCGTTTTTTTCATAGAGTCAAAAGCTTGAACAGACCACTTTCGCATTATGGAATTGCCAAAACTCCATTTGAGATTTATTTTCAAACAGCTTACGTATGAAATTACTCAATCGAATATCAACTTTATTACTCGTAAACAAGATGTTTTTTCTATATCGGGATTAGGTTTTGTAGGTCGTTTTGGCATCATACGCTTGCAGTGAGCGTAGAAATGAGATATTTTGGCAGTATTACGCAAATTGGATAGCTTTCAACACTCAACGGGGTAGGTTTCGAACTTTCGCGGCGAAATTGAATTAAAAATATCATAAGATGTAAATATGTATGGAGATCGTAATGATGTTGCTACTGCAGTGGATTCGTGGTTGGTTCATTTTATATAAAATGCTATTCCATTTCCTTACTAACTAAACAGGGTTTGTAAAAAATAAATATAACATAAGTAATAAGAACCGCAGTTTGTATATTTAATCTTCATATAGTATAAGAAGATTGCTTATTAAATCTTGTAAGTTACGGCGTAATTACAAATACTAAAGTTTAATTAAAAAGTAAAATAATGATGTTCTGATAGCCAATAAATCTATACATATAAATAAAATTGAAGTGTCTGTTTTTAATTCTAAATAAACAGCTTTTAACTAAATGCATTTACGTATATACGAAACTTACATCAAAAATCAACTTTTATATTTTTATCTGGTTGGCTGTTTGTTCCGGCTAATCTCTGAAACGGCTGGGCCGATTTTGACGGGACTTTCACTTGCAGATAGATAATTTTATAAGGTGTAACTTTTTAACATAAAATAATGACATAAAAGTTATTTATTATTATTATTTTTATTTAAATCAATGTTAAATAATATATTTCCAAGTTTTTTTTTTTGTTTTGTGTTATCATTTTATTTCTGTTTCCTGTTTCGTATATGTGTTATGTATATTATCTGTAAAATACTATGATTTCTATGGACTTTTTTGTCTGAAATAAGCGTTATTATTATTATTATTAACCGACTTCAAAAAAGGAGGAGGTCACAGCTTAGAATTTTTATTTATTTTAACTATCGAAACCTGTGGCTTCCCGTGGTGCTTAACCTAGAAACGAAACCAAGCGAAGCAAGGGTGAGTAAATATTATGTTAAAGCATACATACGTCAGTAATATAAGGAACTATGTATATAAAAAGTACTCTATTTGGTGCTGAAGTTTTGAAAAGTAAGAAAAAAGTTTTACAATCATCACGTAATGCATAAATATCAGGAATTCGAAGCCTAAAACCTTAAATCATATCTAAATATAATTATGTATAATCATACGTTATAATCTTGGTTCGTTGATGATTTGCAATTTGAGAGCCCAGTTATAATTAAAATAATTACCTTATTTTCATAATTACGGCGATACTTTATTATTTCACAGCATCAAAATTAGCGATTGCTTAACGAGTACTGTACAATTAAATTCTAGTGACATTTGAAAATTATTTAATGACTTAGGTATATGTCGCCCTACTCGTATATGTAGTCTTAAGATTTTATTTACATTGTAGTATATAACTTAGGTTTTATAGTAAAGTTAAAATTTTCTATTAAGAATTTTAAGTTTTAGGCGTTGACTGAGGTAAATTATGAAGTAGGTAGTCTATCAAAAAAGATAAAATAAATGAAATGACGTATGTACCTTAGTCGTTTAAAATATACGATACATCCTAGTTAGAAAACCTACATGTTATAAAAAACAAACTAGTCAGTCTATGATTATTCATTATTAGGTGACGCAACAAAAACTGAGCGAGATTATATAAAAAAACGGTCGTCTGTAATTTTTGATAATTACACGGCCCAAAATTAAGCCGACTACTTGAGCGTGGGATGAAGACACACATACATAAATAATTGTTTCTTATTAAAACCAACGTTAATCTTTTTCGGGCAGATTCCGAGGAGCGCACCATCGCATTATGTTTGAGAATCGACAGCTATAATTTCTGTTCAATCAAGATTTAATTGTTTTAATGAGTCTACATGCGTGAATGGCCGCCCCAATTATTGTTTATTTTTAATCGCCCCAAGTGGTTCTTATGTTCGCAAGCACGCATGGCGGCCGCGAGCGATCATTTTCATTATTTTAATAATGTAAACTTCCAATAATAATTTACAGTGATTTGGGGTTAAGCACGTTAAGAGATATTTATGAATTTTGAAGAGGTCCAAAAGTCCCTAACTTGATCTTCTGTCAAGTGTGTTAGTAATTTTATTCCTTTTTAAGCTTGTTAAAGCCATTATAAGACGTCATTAGTATAAGAATATACAATAACGTACTAAGTATACCAAGTTTATGTGTTATTAGAGGCACAGATAGGTCTCTACATTAAATTTTACACTAGTTTCACTACAACCACATCGAAGAAAGCAATCACCGTTAGAGAATTTGCGCAGTATCTTAGGCAATTATAGAATCGGAACAATAATATAGTAGTTGTCAAAATAGATTTGGCCTGATTGTCAATTGAATACGTCATTATTAGTGAGATTCATAATTGAGAGACAATTTGCATGTTATTCCAGCCAATTAAAAGCAATTGGCTACAGTTCGAACGTCTATGAATCTCGTCACAGTCATTTGATTTAGTGATTTAATATAATCCAGAATGTTTTCTCGGAAATTAGTTCGTCGCTGTAGTTACATAATATTTATTAAAATATATTTTGTTTTTGACATTTCAGAACAATGTTATATCTCTTATGGTCTCATTATGGTATTATTATGGTATTATTAAAGTTTCTGGTGTGTATATTATATTATAGTTAGCTTAAAAAATTAAAAGAATGAAAACATTGAACATCGATGGTTCGGATTTTTTGCGGATTTATTTTGATTTTTGGTTCCCGACGTTTCAAATGCTTTACAGCAATCATGGTCACGGGAGAGACTAAGGTGTTTTAAGTCTTAGGGGTTTATATACTTGTTAACAGACAGTGCCTGCCCACAATTTACAAAAATCCAAAATGGCACCAAAGTACCCTTTTCAAGACACTTTGGAGTTATGTAAAAGATAAAACGCGGCAGAAACCGAAAAGATAGTTTCATTTATAATGTCAAATATTCGCGTGAACTTGAAAAGTATTAATTAACCTATGTTATATATCGATAGAGATATATTAATCAAGTAAGTTTTGGCTATTCATTTTTAAAAAAGTAACAAACATACTATTTTAAAAATGTGTATGTATGAGTAATGATTATGGTAATTCTTCCTTTTCTGGTATCTTCTATTATTATTACTCTAAATACATATGTTATTTATTGGATTTTTATATTGTAACGAAACAGTCTTTTGTTTTAGCATCTTATTATACCTAAATGAAAACATGAATGTTAAGTTTTTTTGAGATTTATTATTAAGGCATATATTGAGTGAACATTCACATTATAAATACAAAGTTAAACAAATTAAAACAAAGTCAACATAATGCCTGAGGCAAGTATAAAGTTTAGTTTCGCGTAATTACTTTAAAATTTTTGCTTTGTTGTCTACGTTATGTAGGTATCTAGTAATAATATCAAAGGGCATCGTTAATAAATGATGTCTTTAGCATTCAGCTTTGCTCAGTGCTTTTTTTAATTGTTACTAAATACAAGCTCTTACTAATTACTTACCGAGATAGAGCAGGAAGTTTTATCGGAATTGGATAAATAATTTAGAAATTCATGTTCACACAAAGTAATAAACATATATGTACTATATTCAACTTTATACGTATAATAAAAAATTCAAATCATATTTTCTTCGACTTAAAAATATCTAAGTTATTACTTTTCTTTTCGTCTGCTTTTTTGATATATTTAATTTATTAATATTCAATTAAAGGCTCGTTCAAACGATAGTAAGTATTAATTTATTATATCGCAGCCCTACTGGTTTCGAACAGAACAGTAAAACAGTGGGTCGCTAAAGGCGCTTCGGACGCTGCGCTTGCACATACTGCGCTGTTTGATCGATCACCCTGCAATTAGTCCACGATCAATTCACAAATCATTTAATAGGATATATTGGATATATATTTCGTGATCACAGAAACATGTGACTGTGTACTCAATATACATAAGTTTTATATTTATTTGTTAAACTATCTTATTGGTAAAGAATAATTTAACTTAAAACAAGAGACACGTTGTGAGAAAATAATATTAACTATCACTATGTTGCACTGTAAAGGCCTAAGAATTGAAGCCGATAATAACTATCGAGTACTCCGTCTATGATGAACTTAATTCTACAGCGGAGTAGACAGAACGCAAGGTATAATTAAAGATTATTTATCAAGTAAATTGCTATTGTACGAGAATTGAAGGTTTAAGTAAACAAAAGTGATCAAGACAACAGTATCCCTTTTAAAATCTAACCGAGCAAACAGCATTAGAACGAAATTGGCCATTTTACTAAAAGCGGACAAACCTCAATTAGGTACAATTGTAATAGTGACGCCGTAGAAATAAATAAGAGTTGCCTCCATTAGAGGCGAGTTAATCTCGATGACGGAACACATTACCAGCGGCGGTAATGAGCGGAGCGTGAACTCGGAACAATTTACGAACTCCTAAAGGCATTTGGAAGTACAGAGCACCGATTTCGTTGGCCCTAGTGCTAGATAATAACTAAACAACAAGCTGCCATTGTGACGGATATGCAAGCCTTTTGATTGTTCTGCTCGAAATCCCGCTACTCTGTGCAAATTTGTCGTAAGATATATCATAAGATCATGCCGAGTCCATTTACATGTGATACTTGAATATAATACATATATATATGTACGTACTTTCTAAAGAAAGATGTTTAAGATGGTATCATGCAATCATGCAAAGTTAGATAGGCGAAAAGCATCTCTACTAATATATCATAAATCACTATTAAATAATATTTAGGAATATATTATGTATAATGTAAGGAGTGTTCAGTTTTTTTAATTTAATGCCTAAGACTCTAATATTTTATGAATTTCATGCAAATTATAAATGCTAAATTATTATGAAGGAAGGTAATGTTAATCACAGCCTCGGGCTAGTAGATTGGTGATTTTATGAACGGTGCTATTTTGCTTCAAAATGATCTAGTGGTTGCGATGCAATGGTAATAAATACAATGCACTGACACCTCAATTTCAAAATCTAAAGGTCTATAAAGTTGGACGTGACCGCAATGATAGAAAATTAGCGGCGTCCTAGCAGGGTTAAGATGAGGAATTGGTGGCCGGCGGCAATACGGCGTACAATACTAGTACAGCGTGTACATATTCTTACCCGTGAATGACTAACGCATGCAACGACATTTCGAAAAGCTCCAGGCGCTGGCGACTCTCTGATAACAGAGTCCAAACTGCCTGCGAGATTTTGATTTATCCCTAATTATGCAACCTGCTTTGCATCCCGGTCATAACATTACGATAATTTTGCATCAGGTTCTAAGCGGTGACCGTTCGCTAGCCGCGCAACGATTGATAATAATCGCTCGCGAAGTATAATGGCGTACACCCACGGGTAATTATTGTTGTGCAGTCGTGAGTTCGTGAGCCGCTGGAATGCATCTCCTTCGGGGGTTGAGCTGTAAACCGACACGGCTCAGTTCGTCCGCAAATAACTGATCGCTTTCCCGCGCTAATGATAGTGCTCGCCGCGTCCTCTTTACTCGACGCCGATAAAATAATTACTAGTATTTATTAGTGTTTGCTGTTAGAAGTGACTCACCCTAATAACAAGGAAACGTAACAATGTAATCCACAATAATTGAGCCGCGAAATAGAAACGTCTACAGCGACTGTTATTACGACTTACGAGAGAGACAGACGACGAATGTGTATTCCTCGAAACAGTAAAAAGTTTCGACTTGTAGCTGTTTAAAGTTACAATGAAGTCATTCCTTTGTCTGACGTCGGATCACCTCCTGCCTCGGGGTTCCAGGCGGGAATGGTTGAAACACTGAGGTTGCATTGACGTTTGGTCACGGGGCATCTCGGTACTCGCAACGTTAATAGGCCATAGTGGCCGACGGCTCCGTTATCCCTTGTAGCTAATGATTGACCGGCATTAAGTCCTGACTCTACCGCGATTATTGGCTCTAACGGATAATTTTATATCGCATTGTCCCGAAGCATAAAACTACATCGCGAATTAACTCCAGTCAATAATCGAATTTCTCTTCTCTATGATACTTAGTGAAATTATTAACATTCTATAGGCATATATTAATAATAAGTTAGTGGCCTAATTGATTGCTAATATAATTGCTATAAACAATAGTTACATGTTATTTTAAATTACTTTTGAAATAAAACTCTGAATCTCATTGACGTATAGCGATAAAACTTTAACAATCACGTGACATTATGTGAATAAAACACCTAACTAGACAAAGTTTGTTATTTAAGAAATTATGAATAGAATTATCAAGAGCGAGTCGGTGAGGTCGGGTTCGCACCTCACGATCGCCATTCTTCCCGCGCTCGTAATGAGCTCTCTAAATCAAACAATAGCATTAAAGTGTCAATACAAACTCGATAACACCTAGCCGTTTTCTTTTGCTGAATTATAGCCATAAATTCGTACAAGCCCGTTTAGAGCTTACGACCGTACGATAGTGTTTCATTTGTGTATTGTTATCTGACAGAGTGTCTCATTTTGTTATTAATGCGGCATACAAAACGCTTAGCACCGCTGTATTTCGCATTGTTTCTTTAAACTATTGGCCTCTACTGACTCTGGTGATAGGTTAGGACGCGGGTTTAGATATGAAATTTGATTGTAGTCAATATTGGAATTTAAGATTAAACTCCCTTAATTAGCTTATCTATTCAAGTTTGACAATATTAATAATCGTCTATCAATTAGGTGCTTTACTTTTTAGTTTTTATATATGGGTATAAGGTATAACGGGCTTTATCAGTTTTTAAAAGAACACTAAAGAGGAAACGGTAAGGGATCACTAGAATTTAATAAAAATTAAATTATTTCCAAAAGTATGTTTTCTATTTATATTATCATCATTAACTTAACTTTTAAATAAGAAAACTGTTTACAAATGTAAGTTAAGATACTACATCTAATTTAACCTTTTGTTTTATGTTTCAAAATCGTTTAGTATTTGATGCCAATGATAATGGCTCTCTGAATTATACTATTATGGTACTTTTCTTAACACCTTCGTATTTGCCCTTTTAAAATGTCATTTTGTGTAGTGTAACTAATTGTAGAGACACTTGAATTTTGTTGGAAAATGATACTCGTAGAAACTTATATGCCTTAGTTCCCATACTTATTCAAAAATTAAAATAAAATGTAATTATTCACATTCAATTCAAGTTACAAATACCTTATATATACTATATATTTTTTTCAGTGAGTTAATATGAAATTAGACTTACATCAACAACTTTTGCCGAATGACTAGCATTTTCCGAGGCTTCACTGCTTCTAAAAACTAATTCTCTTTACATTATTATACCATATAATATTATTTAGGTATCTATCTAATGCTATGAGGCTATACAACATTTAAGAATATTTCAATTCAAACCAGTATTTCCCGAGATTAGCGCGATCAATCAAACAAACTTTTTAGCTTTATTATAATAAGTATGTATTAATAAATGTGCGTAATTTAAAAAATCGTAAAATATATTAACTTAAAGTTAAAACTATCTATTACATTGAATCTATATCATCTAAAGGATAACCCTTTGTAAATGCACAAAGCAAAAGTCGACACGAAGAAATTAGCATCACGATAATATCTAACAGATCTCGGCATAATTTAGAAGGTCAGTTGCAATGTGGATAGTAGATGTATAGCTAGTGCGGGGTCGGGTTGAGATAAACACGGCTCAATTTGTACAACTACACAAATGCGCAACCCCTTCTCAATGAGGGTGCGCTACTGAGGGACGTACATCAGGATTCCTATAAATTGTTGCATTACGATTTGTCTACGTCTATTTTTGAGTTATCGGCCATTGTTATAATGGTCAAATTTATTTTTGTGATTTAAAAAATGTATATTATTGAATAAAAATTTCGTTTAGGGAAGGTATTTTATGAAATATAATAATATATTAGCGTCTAAATCTCAGTCTTTTTGCAAATAGTTATTCCAGATGTAGTATAATGTGCACTAAATTTCATCCAATTCCGGCCAGCCGTTTTAGTGTGAAAGAGTAACAAACATACACACACATACAAAATTATGCGTTAATAATATTAGTCATTGCTAGCATTTTTTTTAAATACGTAAAGAGACTATACTACTTTAATTTCATATACCTAATGGACACTGGATACTCGATTATATTTCGTTTATTAATCATAGCATAGCATCTACTTAAAAATGTATACCTATTGACAAAATAAAACTTTACGTGTTGCTGATATTAGAAACAACGTTATAAGGTTATTTATGACTTCTAATTATAATTTACCCAAAAATACAATAACTGTCAATATGAATTGCTTAATTCATAATATCAAACTAGCAACTCACACTGGCACTGTTCGGGTTCTCTTTGGTTGGGTATGTTTTAATGGTTGCTACAGATTTTTCTGAGAGGAAGTATTTTTCTGCAATAATAAGTATTCTATATATTGACCCAGATATTTATCTATCATTATAGCCAATCTTACCAAAATCTGTCCCAGTAGTTTTCTCGTGATGTGTTCCCAGACAGATCAAAGTTTTAAAAACATACAACATGAAGATTTCACTTCTGTATCAATAATAAAGACTACTGAATAAGATTTTCCAAAAAATAATATATTGATTCGACTCCCATTTTATAATTTGTATAGTTTAGAGAAGTAGGTACTTAATTTCTTTAACTATTATTCACTATGAATAAGTAAAAATTTATACCTGTAACATAATTATATTGTAATATGACATGTTGTTCTTAAGCTTCAAAAGTTACTTACTTAAAAGTATATTATTCCCAGCTTCTAGAGTTGGCCAAGCCTTTAATCCTCATTGAGAATGCTCGGAATAAACAGAGCCCTCATTAATCACCACAACTTTGTCTATTCACCACCACCTGACTTGGATATTTTCTTTTAACTTTAAGCCTGTTCAAAACTTCTGATGGACTCTGAGTTAAGTTGAATAGCAATATATCTTAGCGGAACGTTGGCATTGTTATCGCGAATTTATAAGAACTCTCATTTTGTCTTCAGTCAATGCAAGTTGCGCTTCTAGTAACAAAGTAATATGTCAAGCGTTCTTTAGAAGTATTGGCATAAATATGAAAAGTAACTTTATTATGGGTTGTCGCAGATAAAATTAAAAGCAACAGAAGTTTTCATTTCATTATGCATTTCCTATATAAGTTAAACACAGTACCGAGATATTTCATGTTTTGAGTTTTTAATATATATTTTAAAGCAATAAATAAGTACGTCTTTTGAGATTGCACCACAACACCGATCGTCAAAACAATATAACTTGAACAAACAAGCAGAAAGATAATTAGTTTATATAAAACTGTCTAATTAATTAGCGATATATAATCACTTGGTTATTATCTCTACAGATAACTTTTGGGCTGAGAGAAAGATCGTCATAGTTGCTTTATAGTTTTTACTATCAAAATGGATGTGTGGTCATAAAATTGAATAGTGTCGATTTATTTTATGAGTGGGTATAGACTATAGTAAATTTTTCCTATTAATGAGAAAACAATTAATAATAACATTATTTTAATAATCAACTTTTCTCAACCTATAAATTTTGGTGCATTTTTCATCTTCATATATCTTCCCTTAGCAGGTGAACATATGCGGGTAATTTATAGGGAAGCATGGAATACTTGCGAAGCCTGTAAAATTAAGTATTTTGATCTGGATTTAAGGTTACTTTCATCATCATCATCATCATTATCTTTTCAGCCTTCATTCATCCACTGCTGAACATAGACCTCTATTTTACGGTTCTGAATTCGATCTTCGGGTCCTTACTCAGGGCGCTTTATTAATGAAATATAATGACTAAAATCTATTATTAATTGGTAAGTGAATACAACAATCTAGTGGCACATAACCTGTGCCAAAATATGCAGAAATGTGAATTAAAAGTTATAAGTTTATTAGTGTTATGTAGATATGGGTACTGAACAGCAATGCCATTAGGTAAAGTCCGTTTCAATCCAACTCCGAATTAGTTCCGCCCTATTGCCGACTTGAGAATTTTTATCACAGCTAACGCAATCAGAGCGCCAATAATTTCCCTCATAATGACTCGGCGGTCGTAAAATTTGAGCATTGCGCCAAAATGGTGGTACATTAAAATTCTCTCCCCATCGTTATAACGGGAGTTATCGGTTCGGTGCGCGATTCGGGATATTCTGCATTAGGATAATAATACATAAAACATTCAATAAGCATTTTTCTAACTTAGTGTTTGTCGGTATTAGGAAGGTACGAGTAGCAACTAACAATCCCTTGCGTGCGTTACCCGTTACCCTAAGAGTTGTTTTAAGACTATTTTATTTAAAAACGTTTTAGAGAATTTCTTATGTTTCAGCTGACACAATAATTGAAATGTCTGTATTATGAAGCCTGATCTATTTATTATATAATCTAAACACGTGTGTCATATTTGTATATAATGTATTATATAGATAGTTATTATCTTTTTATTATAACCCCTCATCATAATATTTACTAATAATATATTTAGTACTTTTTTATTTTAAAACATCTGAATTCACAATATAGGATATATAGAAGAAATTTTTATAATTATTTTGTATGAATTTGCCCTTACCATCTAGAATCCTGCGCCTGTCAGTTTTCTTTTTTAAATCGCGCGTTAAGGATTTGGCGTGAATGCGTGAAGGGTTGTGCCTCCCGTCCCGCCCTCTCATATGTGCTCAATAGACAATTCCCAATTTACGTATTTGATTGTTCTTTGTTGCGTTTCAATGTAAGTAAAACTTTTTTAAGCTCAACAAACATTACAAAAGAACTTTAAATTTAAAGGCTTATTCAAATATTTAAATTCTTATAAGAATTCTCTCGTAAATTATTATGAAAAACGATGTTTTTTATTCACGTCATTCTAATCAAACTAATTTTAGATGAGTTTTATAACTTTAAAGTACCTTAAAAGATGTACCTATGTATTATTGAAATTGTCAATAGCCGATAAAAATATCATTTCGAAACTATGCGGGCATAAATATTCTATTCTTGCAAAACTGCATTCGAAACACAATCCCACGTCCACACTTTGGTAAATCTTTTCTGCGAGTATGTCTCATGTATGTAAAATAATGCGGCCGATCTACCCCCTGAGGAGTTTGGGGTGAGGCAACCCCCACGACTTATTCCGATATAATCAATAACTTAGTGAGATCCCCTTTGCATCCGTCCGTGTGACAGTTCCTCCATCGAACGGGTGATTGCTTGTGCAAACGGTAGGCAGAATTGTCTTGAGATGTATAATTTAAATAAATTGTGCTTTGAATTAGCGAAAGTATATTTAAAGTAATATTATGGTTATTAGATTTTCTAGTACAAATTATAAACATTGAGTGTGATATAAAAATTCGAGAAAATTGCATTATATAATTAGAGGTTTATGGTCTCTGAGACTTGTCTCAAAGTACCTAGGAGTACTTTTCGTGTTACTCTAGGATACACTAATTCATTTAGCCGTTTTAGAGTAAAGGATTAAAAACACACATACAAACTTTCCCATTTATACTAGTAGTCCAATAAGCTAATTAAGTTAATTGGATAAAAATGTACATACATCGAACACCCTTAGCAATTCGTATGTCATAATGCATACATTTTATTTAAAACATTAATGATATGATAAAGTTCATAGAGGCGTTTTTAGACAAAATCTTTTAGGTATACTGATTTTTACGATTTCATTTGCCTATGTAGTGTCTTAAGTATGCGCAGAAAGAAAGATTTATATACTTTTTGTTCAAACAGAGCTTGATTAGAGAGGCGAAGGTTTTTGATGTTGACGTTGTTTCACGAATGGATAATTTTACACTCACCCGTAATTGCATTCGCTTTTATGTTACAATTTTTAACTCAAAAGTAATGTTATGCAAATATTAGTTCTACAAACGAGGATGGATGAAAAATTGTAGATTGCATTTAACTAGACGGAAATTCTAACGTACTCGTATGACAAAATTACAACAAAATGTAGGTTCATATTGCAATGTGAATTTAATTTTCGAAATGTCGAAACATTTTCATAGATGCAGTATAAACATAGTAAATCTAAGAACTTATTCTTTAATTTTTATTATATTTGAAATTATTTGGTTTTCGCCCACTCATGTGACACTTAGGTTTGTTGACCTTGCATATTAAGTTTGCTTATTAGTATTTCCAAAATAAAATTTTCAATATATACGTTTGGCAAATTTGTCTCAGTTTAATACCTACGTAACCTTCTTTAAATCATGGTCTTTAAAGAAATGTTACTAGATAGCAACTAAGCGTGTGCGTGACGTATTAACAGTTACTAACGTTAAAGTTAGATTTGTTACAAATAAGATATTTTTCCGCTGTATAAGTATATATAAATTATATATCTTTGATTTTTCCTGGTCACAAGCTATTATGTTACCAAACCCCATCAAAATCTGTCCAGTCGTTTTCTCGTGATGCGATCGGTATAATAGAACTTCAATCTTACACTCACAGCCGGAAGTAATATTTTTAAGTAGGTACCTTTTTAATTTTTTATATCTTCGTTATTGTTTTTTAAGCAGTTTTTCAAAATAAATTCTAATGGAAAGGTTGAGGATAACTGGGATTCGAACCCAACGTAGTGGCAGGCAAAGAAGTTTAAGGCAGGAAAGAACGCCCTACATACTAAGTCATACGAGTTAATTTTATAATATAATCATGCTATCAAGATATTATAACGTAAAGGTATAATTTACGTTTTACATTAAGACTAAAGAGTTGTTTAAATCGAGTCCGCCAAAAAATATCAAAGTTAAAAATAGTAGCATAATCTTTTTATATGCTACTGTTTTTGATGTTTTTATAGGGATTGTTAATTTACTTCGAGAATACGGGAAAAAGGGAGATCTTGAGGATCAGGGAAAGTTTATCTTATTTTCAATTAAATAAATATAAATATTTATGAATCTTATCGATAAGCTATGTTGTATTTTTATTCATTAGCTATTTCTATTCCATTAAAAAAAGATAACATTTTATATATTTAATGTATTTCTTCACTACTATAAAATCTGTTAGTTTTTTTTATTTATTAACATTTATTTATTTATCAAAGTAAATAAGATAAATGCTTGGTAATATTTTGAATTTTTTTAACACCTGGTTCTATCAAAACTGTAATAATAACGTACATTTCTCGGCAATTTCTCTACATCTTTAGTTCTATGTCATTCCGTCTATATTTTACTTTAATGTAAGGTTTTAAGGTTGAATGCAATGTTTTATAACAATGTTTATACACTAGCTCTGGTTGGTTGGACTCTATGAAGCAGTAACAGTTGCCCAATTGATTGGAAACAGAGAATAAAGAAATAAAAGTGCTAATCATAATCATGAAACATAGTACTTTTTGAATAGCATGATATAGGGTGCTAATAAAATAAAACTCCAGTGTCTGATAAACTAACTTTGAGTTTATTTTTACCATTTACACTTGACAATGTATTCGTAATCTGTTGTCGGCTACGGGTGGCATGCGTCGTAGGCGCGTAGCTCGCGTAGGGCCTACGCGCGCGGCAAGAACATAACTATCGCTAAACAAATATCGATAAATTGACTTTTATCTTAATACAATCCAGAAATAAACAGGAATCGATTACAACACATAAATTTATTAAACATCACAAGTACTATTTCAGTTTACATAAACTTTTGTTACAGATTACAATATAGGAACGGTACATTTCACTATGAAAGAATTTTCAAAATAATTTAGTATTACAATATCAGTATAGGAACTATGATAGACGCGAGTGCTACCTTTACAATCGTAAACTTATATTTTAACCATTTACACCTAGAGGATGATGAAGGTTGCGATTTATAAATTTATTTTCATAATAACAAAATTTAAATACATAATATAAAAGTGCTGAATATTCTTACAAAAATATCGAAACGAATAAAACAGCCTGTATAACCAAAGTAAACAAACAACGTGGCCGTGGCGGCACCTCTAGTAGCAGATACAACAGACTAATCCGAATAAATCTTAAATATTAAAATTTGTATTCGGAAAGTATAGTGAAACTCTAGATGCGATAATATTGAAATATACATAGGAACCATGATTCATTCCGCGGGCTGTCGTCCGCGGAGACACAACATCGCACTACCGACTTGTCCACCTACGCTAACTCAAACATACTCCCGATTACAAACCGACAAAATAAATATCTTCATACGCTACCGTTCGACGCCGAAGTCACGCGGTGGAGTTTCACGAACGCCTTAACAAACAATAGGGGTCTTCTTAATAAATATTACGTTATAATCTTATTAACACAGTAAACAAAATAATGTAGTATAAACGCGCGCCGTCGCGTAGGAAACGTTGCGTGCGCGCGTTGCGTCAATCAACTACGTCCGAGATAACTTTCTTATATCGTATACTTTATAATGTGTTCAAACTTTTAAAATATATTCTATTTATTAACTATATTGTAAAGTGATAATTATATTATAATGAACAGTAGGTACACCGCCTGCTTTTATTTTTTAGTATAGGTTATATTCACTTTTTATTTGTTTCTGTTGATCCATTGCCAATTGTTGACGCAACGCTCCAGACGCCCCTGGAGAGATATAAAGCGATCCGATAGAGACGCATCGCGCGCAAGCATCGCCCCATTGCA
The DNA here is from genome assembly GCA_905231865.2 of Boloria selene. Taxonomy (NCBI): domain Eukaryota; kingdom Metazoa; phylum Arthropoda; class Insecta; order Lepidoptera; family Nymphalidae; genus Boloria; species Boloria selene. Next base: position 5,333,140 of record HG993145.1, read on the forward strand.
CATAGAAATAACAAGAACCGCCGGCTACCGGTGGAATAAAACATTGCACTTTATGAAAGAACAAACTCAATATTGTAGTAGGTTTCGCTCGTAGATAAAATATTGTATTCCGCTCCACTAGATAAAATGTAAATATGTAAAATATTCTAAATAACGTGATCTGTGCCATCGAAAATATAAGGGACTCCACGCACACTGCAAAGTGATGAATATACATGCGAGAGGGGCGAACGCATGGCATCGGGCGCACGTCGCGCTGCCGCCGCATGTACCTCCATTGCTTTCGACTCACTTACGCCACTACTAATAATCATTACAATATCAATAAAAATTCAAGAATCACACTTAGTTCCAAAATAAACTCACTTGTATGCGAGGTAGGCTGAGCGCTGGCGCGCAGCCCGAGTTTCGAGTTCGTTCGTTTTGGAAAAGTTTGCTACGATAATAATTATTATAATTAACCATTACCAATAAGCCTACGCGGTGTCGTCGCGTCTCCACGGGCGGCTCGAGTGCGAGCACCCTCGCGTCCCGACCGGTACCTCGGCACGAGTACGCGCGTACTCATCGTCACTTTCGTCGAAAGTTACGCCATTCGGTTAATGCGGAGGGTCGCGTTTGATTCAATTTCGTGGGGATACGTTTTTTGGAGCGTTAAACCCGCGCGAGAGGACGACCGCACTACTGCCTAACATACGTAACTAACTTCGCTTCACGTTTAAAAAAATCATATACGTATATATATCTTCGTACATTTACGATGCATCAGGAACTTCTTACGAGAACGTATCTATGCCTAAAATTAGAACGATTATATGTATGTATTACATAGCTTTAAACAATAATTAAATCGTAATTATCAATATCGATAATATTATATGCCATAAAGATAGGAACTTGTTTTCCTGGGAGATGATGGTAAAGTATCGAGTCACCCGGCCCGGCCGCGAGCTGCGCGCGACCGCAACGATAAACGTATATAATAAAACCTGTCTAACGTATGATATGAAGTGCGGCGCCGAGAGCGGCCGAGCGGGCCGCCGCCGCCGCCTCCCAGTACGGCGGCGACTGGGAGCCCGCGCATCGTCGCCTTACGTACAAAAACTCGCAACGAGGGCCGGCTCCCTATTAACCTAGACTTACACGACTACAAGCTTTAAACGTATAACTAAGACAGTGTCGCTTCTGCGACAACAATCATCAACGAAAAGAAGCGTTAAGAGCTAATAGTGAACTGTTGCGTTGTCGAACAACGGAGAGAGCCAGATGCTCCACTAGTAGTAGTAACTATACATTTCTTAGTTAGGATTAATGGCCGGCGCTGGCGAGGGGCAGTTCGCCCGGTTGCGGGAAGCGCGGGCCTGGCGCGCAGAACGTTACGTTGGGATCCTTGGACGATGTGGCATCTTGCGCGGCGCGTGCCGCTAGAAGCGTAATCTGGTTGACGACGTCCTCCATTTCATGTGAGAGAGGTTCCGGTACAGACGGTGGAAGCGGTGCAGTGTTGCGGAGATGAGCGTCTGTGTCCGCGTGACGCCTGAAGTCTGCCGCCGTCCGGAATCTTTCACCTGGACATGTTCGACACTCCAGTGCAGGCTGGACCACTCTGATGACGCCGCGAGAAGCTTCTCGACCAGCGTAGCACGATCTTGCTTGGTGAGATTGGAGAGGAGCTGCCGACGGGAAAGCCACTTTGCAATGCTTACAAACGTAGCAAAGATCGAAGTCTGATTCGCGGGCGCCCGGTGGGAACTCAGCAGCTAGCGGTGGTAGACGCAGCGTGGAGGCTCCGGGGTCGGCTGCTATATGCCGGATCTGTTCTAGCGTGGTCGCCGGTAACTGCAGAACACTCGCCCCATTTCCGGTCTCTACAATAAGTCCTTGTGGTTGAGGTTGTGGTTGCATGGGGTTTGGATTACCTGTAACAAATAAAAGTTATGTTTAATATTTATTCTTTTTTATAAAAGTATACACATAAAATATCATAATATTGCATAACATTTCATAATACAGATAAAAATGATTCTAAACTACATTATAATGGTTATCTTGTGTCTATCAGGATCATTCTTAACGTAAACATAATATGAAGATACGAAAACGAAGGTGTATAAATAATAGGTAATGCTTTTCAATAGCACGTATTCGTAAATAAGATGATAATTATACCTTCTGGTATGTCAAAATATTTACTTGCAAACGAATACAACAATAAAATTTAACTGCTGCCAAACGTTTTTTCGCTTTATTAAATTATAACCATTCATTTTTTAAGCGAGCTTCCTCATTATGTTCATAACGTGTACTTGTAATTCAGAAGTAGTATCATAAAATACCTAAATTATCATTACAAGTACATTGGAATGTAATCGAAGCCGAAACGTTAATACAAAGAGACATCAATCAGCTGTGTTCCAACTACGAAGTCCTAATTTGGGTGTTCCATTGTTTGGGCTTAACACCAGGTATATGTACGTCGTTTACTTACTGTGGCCGATCTGAGATGCGTGATGCGTTTCTAACAAGCCCTACCTGCCGCTGTAATTGAATCGGACTCTTGTTTATGCCCCTTATATTCACGAATGCATAATATATCTCCTGCAAACTGCACAAATACTAGTCTGTGGCCAACGCTTACCAAATGTTTTTTTTTTTGTAAAATGTATTTTTTATTAATTAACGTTTTTTTTTTCGTCTAGTCATTGGTAGTTTCAGTAAATTATATGGAAATAAATCTATAAAAACCTTTATAACGTGTATACTGTAATAAAGTAATGTCAAAAAATATATCTATTTTTTTAACGCAGGTAAACAATAAATGAGTGTAAGTGGTTGTTAGCTTTTCTTCCAGTCAATTTTACATTACTTTGAATAATGTTGTGCGAAACGGAGCATGGCTTCGATCTATAACAATCGTTCGCCTGATTGAACGATCGTGTTTGCTGTAATGAGGCTTTGCCTATTGATATTGTACATATACTACGCTTAACAATGTTCACGATAATGAATCAGGCGAGTCCAAAAGGATTTCAAATGAACGCTAACTGGGTAGACTCTGACATCCATTGCATATATTTACATAGACTATGTTGGCTGGACAAACGCTACTACACTAAGATCAAGAGACAAAGTATAAATATATAAAAGTAGTCAGCAATGTCGTAAGTTTATAATTGAATGTAAAGTAAACTATTTATCAGACTCAAGAGGCACAAAGCCGGTTGCCACGACACGCCGTGGCCGTGACGTTAATTCGCAACCCTCTCTGCCAATTAGTTTCAAAATATCCACACTATTGTGCTGCTAGAATTGCCGCATAGGACTTACGATAAAGTAAAATAAATTTTATATTTACTATTTTAGAGTTGACTTTGTATTGTAGAGGACGGTCACAGGTAGGCGATTTTATTCGATGCCTAGGTTTAAGTCAAAGGGCTTCTTAATCCGGACTTGTAGGTCGTTACGCGTTATTATAACGCGAACGGAGTCGGCTATTTCTTCGCTCATTTACATCTCATTAAGGATGCTATTATTGGAATAGAGGACGCTACGCATAATGCGCAGTACGTTTCTTTAGACTTTCACTATTTATATAATTTTCTTCAATATCTAAAAGTTAAATTAAATTTAGCATTCATTTTCATATTTCCGATATAAAATCACCCTACACGTGTGTTCTAATAAACAAACAAGTTTTTATGAATAATAGCTAGCCATTTTTCATTAATATAATATCTTCTCTTCAATCTCAAAACATTTTACATACTCAGAGCCAGAGGACTTATCTAACTGTCGTCAAAGACGCTTATATTAGCGACATCAATTACGTCGCGTCCGTATTCGGAACGCACGCATCGATGCTGCGTTGCGATAGTTCTGTCAGTCTGATGGATGGTAATTAAAGTGGATCGCCAAACAAGTGCTGGGACAGTGTCCTCGCTAACTTACTGTCAGGGTCAAAAGTGTCATCAACTTTGTTTTGTTTCCCTCTTGGCTTATTGACGTGAAATGTGCTCTTATGAGATAGGTTACATTTTGTCCTATATCTATACTTACTACCTTAATATTTAGAGAAAAAAACGTGTTTTGGATGTTTATACATCTGTTTGTAAACTAAAAATCCACTGAACCGCTTCAGATATCATATGAAGATAGTTTAAGATCTTTTCTGAAGTGACGGATATAAAATTCGTCATATATTCCATATTGATGGTTACTTTTACGTTATCATACCTAAGGAAGAAGCTAAGCGAAGTGAGGGTGAGACAGTAGTAAGTAAATAGCGAAAGATAATGTCATAATTTTAATCATTATTAAATTATGGTACGAATTACATTAACTTCTATTTAAATTGTTTTTCATCTATATGGTTGTATTTTAGCAAAATCTGAGAGAGAGATTCAATACTTTGTAATGACTCAGGAACCCACTGTCTCATCAGTGTCGTACAAGTCCGAGCAATTAGAGTAAAGAAACCAAGTAAGGTTTATTTTCTCTTAGATTTTACTTCGCTGTATTTCTATTAGATTTAGTTTAAGTACTATAAACTTGCAAACAAGTGAAAAAAATGATATGGATTTTCAGTTATTTTAGTTTAAGTTTCCCTTAAAGTTATTTTATTAACCTCATATAGTAATAATGATAAATAGAGAGGTTTTAATAGAATAGGTTGATTATGTAAAGTATACGCTACTCTGTAAAGAAAAATGTATAAATTATATCAATAGTAGTTGCAAATTGTATTACATTGCGTGTGTACGGGAGGAAATACTGTAATTACACTGTTTGAGGATAGTATGTTAATGCTACTTACATTAACAGGTAATGCCATTACACTGTTCCAGTGGCTTAGACTAGATCGAATTAGAATCTAGCTTGATGTACCTACCTACCAATGTAATGAAAAAATGTTATTTAACTATTTATTACTATTTTATTATAAGATGCAATTATTATAAATATAAATTTGTAACAATTTAGGTACATTTACAACAAAATAGCACATAGCTAACTAGCACATAAGAAACGTATTAGAAAAGGCAAGCTTTATAGTATTTATGTGAGATGTAGATACGTACCGACTCTATTTTTTAACAATTTGGTTGAAAATCATGAATAAAACTATGGAAATATATGTTTATTTCTTATGAAAATATAAGATTGTAATAAAAAAGGTAAAAAATATCATAGTATAATACAATTTTCATATATAACTTAGCAACATTCTATACGCTTACATAATAGCGATGTGCAAGCGCGGGTGAACATTGTGAAACCATAGGTGTCAGTCGTTTGCGGAACTACGTGTAAATACTCAGATCCGCTTTGCACTAATGGAATTAACAACGCTCACGCTACTTACACTCTGCGACTATGTTGACGTCGTTACGTAGCCCTTCAAATTTATATTTTCTATTTAATCCTGTATATTTATAGTAAAGAAGTATCTTAAAATAGCTCATTCTTTTAACTAAAATAGAAACATATTGCCTTGATTCTAGACTTAGTTACTACAATTACCTAGTCACACCTACATAATTTTTTATCGTACGTACTTATTATATAAGGAATAAAAATGTATGCCATCTTGATAATAATGTTTTTACTTATTTACTGATTTTGTACTCGTCTTCTGCCCTTTTTAACGTCCCACTGCTGGGCCAGGGTCCCTCAGTATGAGGGGGATGAGGCCTGAAAGTCCACCGCGCTGGCCTAGTGCGTGTTGGCGAACTTCAATGTTTTTCGAAAACTTGCTAGGTTTTCTAAGACATTCAGGTTTTCTCACGATGTTTTCCTTCACCGTAAGACAAGTGATATAATCATGATAGAAATGATTCGCACATGAAAATATGAGAGGTGCGAGACCCGGATTTGAACCCGCATCACACGGATATCTAAGTGAGCGCGTTACCGCTGGGCTACCACTGCCTGATTTTGTACGTTATATGCGTATTATTTAGACAGTTTAAAAAAAATATAAATAATTACTGGTAGATATGTCATGGGTATAGATTTTAAATGAATAAACTATGCTAGAACACTTTTGTCGAAGCAATTCTTGCAATGAGCTATGTAATCTATGAGATAGTCATCAATCAACGCCATGAAGGAAAACGATTAGATTTTCAATGTGCTTTCAGATACCATTTATCCTCAAACTGTTTTAGTAACTTTGATGAAATCAATTATTGAGTTATTTAAGCTTTATTTTTAATTGGTTTATCTAAATCTTAGCAATAGTATCTAAATTGTTATTTTAGAATATGGTGTTTTCTGTACTAATCTTTACATCTTTTCCACATTGGTAATAGTTGGTTTCTACCAACTGTGCTTCTGCATACTGTTACATAAAAATATTGTTATTTAAATAATAGAAAAAAATAGTTAGTTATTGCCAACAATATAAAGAGTATTATAAAACTGCTTTTTAAATACCAATTTTCTAATAAATATTCATAAATACTCATACAAGCAAAGTAGAAACTCATTCTTCGGTCCATTCGCCATTGTAATTTGAACGTCCATTAAGCAATAATTTGATCGAATTTTATATCCACCAGGGCACCGCGCGAGTAGCTCGAAACGTCCATTATCTCACTTCCTTCCGACTCCCCGCGGAAATCTCACCGCATTCAAATATTTAATTACTTCAGCTCTCGATCATTTATAAACTCGAACGGGAGTGCTATCATAAAACGCGCTAATGCCTTATAATTAAAATATTCTCAACAAGCCGTGGCGTAATGGCACCTCCGGCGACGACGGTTTTCTTCGATGGAAAAAACGCATAAAAAATTACATTCACCCCAGAGCACTCACCCCTTGTGTCGGGAAAATCGATTAAAAAGAGGAGTCGCGGGCGAAGCGGGTCGGGGAGCGGGGACTTTAATATGTACGAAAAAATGCACGACGCCGCGGGAGTGAGGGAGAACCGAGGAGCTCGAGTTGCCTTTAATTTTTATAATTACGTTCATACGTGAGCGCGGGTCGCGTCGCTCCACCGCATCACTTCTGCAGCCTCCCTCGCACTTACTTATTCAGAATAGTTTACGTTTTCTTGCCTCCCTTCTTTAAACTCACTTTGATGTTTTTAAAAGGCATGGGCGAAGTGAAACATAAATAATTCTGTAAAAACTATAACCATTTGCATTAAAATTTATTAAATGTAACATTAAGCAATGTAGGTAATATTATGACTGAAAAATGTTACGCTCACAGCAATCATATTAAGATGGGGGTAAAAGAAGCGGGATAACCGGCTAGAGGACGTTATCTCAGGAGACGGTTTGCAAATGAGCGGGCGACGCACACAACCGCATTCACACATATGTACGCTAATCCATGTTCATACACGCTACGTACACGCTTGCGTACATTTTATAAATAGATATCGCTTTTTTATCCGGGTACAAGAATACGTAGTGGGGAGCCACCCAGAAGGGGGACCCCTACGGGGGACGTGTTGGATTTCAGATTGCTACGAACTGCAAAAATGAGGGATGAAAGAAATATAGCTTAAAACGCAGATATTTCCCGGCGTCTTAAGGCGCGGATGGGGAGGAGGAGGTGGGGTGTGTGTGGAACAAAGTAGAGTGGCGATATTGAACCAAAATGAAATGGTAAACGAACCGTGCGCGTCCGTTCTAATGCGAATTTATAATTTGGACATTGCCCCGGCCGGCGCACTCTTTGAACTCTGAGGGTGGGTTATGAAGGTGAATTTACAAAGTCTATACTGTGATTTTCAAACATTGGCCCGCAGGTCACCGTCAGATTTCGTTTTGTCTATTAAGTTATTAATACAGATGTAATAGAAGAGCGGTCAGTTTGAGCAATGAAGTAGTGTTTAGGCGTATCCTCATTGCAGGTTAACGCGAATGTCCGCCGACCTAATTGCCGTCGCGTCGTCTAATCGGGATATGCGCCACGCGATAATTGCGACAGATCACTGTTACGTCGCATATAACATTAATTCGCACAGATGCGACATTTAGACTGCTTGAACAAAATGGTTTAAAAAATATTTTAAAATATGATACAATATAAAATATCAAACATTAAAACTATTGTCATTAAAAAAGTAATGATACAGATTATTCAGATATGGAACTAAAACCATATAGTTAGCATACATTGTGTCGAGATTGTAAAGTTAAATGCTACGTCTGCCAAGTTTTGTCATCTTTGACTTTATTACGGACACAATTGCGAGTCTTGCTAATTCACTAATGAGTTATGTAGGTGTAGCGCGGGCGACATAAACGTTTTGCTAACAATTGCCTTATATTAGTACTAATCAGATAAAAACTTACATAGCAAACTGTTGACTTCACTAAATTAGAATCCAATGCGTAAGTACGTGATGCAATATCTCTTGTTCAATGTAATACAGCTATCTAGGCGGAAAAGTGAAAATTGTGTACGTGAACTGGAAGAAAAAAATATTAAAAATTAATCAAGGCCCGAATCGGGGTGAGAAAGGAAGGGAGCCCATGTGTCGACAAAAAACCTTCCTCGTCGGGGCACGTGCGAGGAGCAGTTACGACCGTTCCGCCACCGAGTTAAAAGTTCTCTTTCGGACAAACAGAGGATTTGTCACAATTACGGCGGGCAGCGCGTCCCTACTTGATTAAAACCTAAATCACGTGACGTGTTTACAGCCTTGCCGGAGGTGTTTTCAATTTGCCGACGCCTAGACCAGCTATTGGCGTTCCGAACACGTCTCGGTGCCTATCTTGGATGGAATGAGTTTGTTGCGAATTAAATTATTGACGATCTAATCGATCGAATCTCTCGCTCCCCTGGAGTTTGAATTTTACCATCAAGTCCCTTAATGGTCACGTTTTTTAATTATTTCTAAATGGTTTGAAAGTCCGTGTCCCATCTCGATATCCATTTCGCTACAGTAATGATTGCGCCGTAAAAAGGCGAGGTGAAAAGAGATTAACATTTGAATTAATCAGGAGATTAAACATAATGAAAGAAAATCTCATTACAGACCGTATAATGGCGGTGAGAAATATCTCCGGCTACCGGAAAGAAAAAACGTGCCGCATAAAAGAAAGGCGAGCGTAAAGAAAATTAAAATCTCGAACGGAATTAAAAAATGTTAAAAAAATGTAATAAACGCCGGTACTCCGGGAGGGGACTGCGAAGTGAGGGTGGCGCTAAAAGTTCTCAATTAAAGAGCAGCTTCGGAAAGTCTCGATGTAATTAGATTTTTTCTCATCTTCTTAAATCAGCAGAGCCTCGGACTGACACCAGCCTGTGTAATTTGTAATCGAGACTTGTTAGCTTCCGTTTTTCTTTAATTCCATTTGCTTTCACTTAAAACGCAATTTCGGTTTACTAATGAATGCAAAGTACGTGTTTTAGATAATTTAATGGGAGTTTAATTTGAGATAAAATTTGTGTACCGTAAACTTTTCGAATAAATTAATTAAAGAGAGAAATGTAATTCTCTCTATAAATTATTAGTGTTAGTGGAATTGAAGTTTTTGGAAAAACTTCATAAAATCTGTACTGTTTAGTAAAAAAATTGATAGATTGCATTTTCTACGTATATACCAGTTTAATTAGATTAAGTTTTTTATAGGTATAGTTGTATATTATAAACAGAAACAAAACATAATTTGTGAATTGCAGTAAAATTTAATTGTTAGATTGTGCGTGCGTTTGATATTTTTAACAAACGGTTTCATTTTATATTTTTCACTTTAATTTAAATGCAAATAAATCTAAGTAAAAAACGTACAAATAAGACATCCTTAATAAGAAAAAAGAGAATCGAAGAAGTTTACGCCAAAACGTAGACTTTATGAAGACAATTCAAAACAAAATAACATAACCTAGACATTTCGCTTAAAAAATGAAAAATCTGCTATCAACAATGCTCTGAAAAGACTGTGATTCAGCGGTTAAAAAGTGAATGAAAACCTCCAACATTTAATATCTCCAGTTTCTTTGACTGTCCCAACCCTCATTTCCCTCAACTTTTAACTTCTAATTAATTCCTGGTGGCCAGTGCGCGACGGGGCGTAATTAAACATCTCGCCTTGTAATTACTGACGCTTAAAGTTGTCGGAACTCTTGGAAAGTTGTCGGAAATTGCCGTGGATTGTAGGATTTAAGTGGTCGGTCAGCCGCCAATTAAGCCGCCTCGTAGACGATTAAGCAATTAACGGAGTTGGGGCGGACACTTGCTCATTTAGGGCGTCTCTGGTTTTCCTTTGAATTTTAGAGATTTTCCGGTAACGCCTTTGGGGATGCTTTGTTTGTTTTTGTTCTCAATTTACTGCGAGATTTGAAATTAAGACTGTGTTTTTGACTTTACGAAGTTGTAACGTCTTTGCTTCGTTTATGGATATGATAGGGACAAAAGTCTTAATGACAATTTAAACAAGGTTGAATGTATATATATGAAAGATTAAATGCCTATTTAATTACTTTTTACTAACAAACTCTTAAATCATTATATGATAATAACTATAGAATCAAATTTTAAGAAATGAGGGTCATTAAGTAACATAATATACAGATATACACAATACGCAATACGCATATTTAAAATATACATTTAGCTATGAATATGCTGAAAAGGCAAAGCTATAATATTCGAGGTTGTTAATCACTTTTGATTTAAATTAAATTAAAAGAGGCGGACCAGCGAAGGCGAAACATAAGCCGCTAATAGCAACACGTATCTTAAGGACATTAAATTAATAAACTTTTGTTTTACAAATATCATAATAAATCAACTTACAAATTTACAAATTCATTTTTATTACACCGCAGCAAACATTTATCATAAGCTTAAAGAGACCCTCGTTAGAATTAATAAACAGCAATTAACACTATCCCGGAGCCATCTGTTAAACAAACTGAGCTAGTTAAAGACAGAGCAAGGGTTAAGTCATTAATTAAAAGCTCGAAATCTTCTTCTAAACAAGATATCATCCCTCAACCCTTTATTAAGTCGGTTGTGGCTCGCTTTAATTCAATAAGGCTTTGTAAACAGGCAGCGAAAGGGTTAATTTGCATGTCGGTGGTGGCAGGGTTAACCAAGGCTTCGTTAGGGCGTCGTAATTAATGGGGAAGTGAAGGGAAAACTCGTGGGAAAGTCGAGGCAGGTCAGTGTTGATAATTAAGGCATTAAAGCGCTTAGTGGTTATTGCTCGGATTGTTTTCACGGCACTGAATGAGGGGGACTTTTATACTCCATTGCAGGGTATTAAAAGTGAAAATTGACTTTAGGAGGTTTCTTTCAATGTATAGTTAGTAAGAAGTCTGCAGTTTCGTTTAAATTTTATTAGTAAACAATTATGTATCCTCATTTTTGAACTTCTTTATATACCACTAGTGATATACGCTTACTTCGCTCCGGTGCGTCCGTAGGTATCTAAAAATAGTATATTAAACGGTTTTTTTATATATGACACTACCCACGTACCTACACATTTTTTACATGTCAAACAAATATCCTCCTTTATTATCTTCCTTTGCATCCCCTTACGGGATAATTTCCAGAATGAAAACTATCATATGTCCTCTCCAGAGTCTTAAACTTTCTATATACCTAATTTCATTTAAATCAGTATCGCTTAACTGACTTAACTTAACTTTTTATTAATAAATAAATAAAAAAGGTTTCTTCTTTATACCGGTAAAAATTTTGGTAGAGTATGATGTTTTTGTAACCTTTTATAAAAAATACTTTTCTAATACTAAAATACAAACTACCGGTTGTCAGGAGGAGTTATCGTGAACTATAATTACTACAAAGTTGTAAAATTAAAAAGAATAATAAGTAAAGCATAGAGCCGCTTAAAAGACAAATGAAGAAATGCTCGGAAACACGTGGAGGGCGGGCCTCATGCATTGATAATTCACTAATTTGTTGTTTCTACCATGCTAAATTGTAGCCTTCCAATATATAATTACATTAATATTAATAACGCTTTTGAATGTTTTAAGAAATCCCATGCTTGTATAGTTGTTTCTTATTAGTTATTATTATTTTGATATAAGACAAATAGTTTTTATACTTAAGTATTTTTGTTTAGACGTTCGTTCGACGTTCTTTACACGTAGCATTCACCTAATTTATTTACATAACGCCTTGTAGATAATTAATAAGACGTAACGTTATTGTATTATAATTACATATATGTAAAAAAATAAGAAAATATTGAAGCGTTAGATAAATGAGGTTACATTAAAAATGGCAAAATAATATTATAGCAACATTTTAGAACAAATTAATGTAAACAAATAAATATAGTGCAATAAAAGTCAATATTTCTTAAAACTATTATGTTTTCAATTTATCGTCACTGACATAAGGTCGCAGTCGATAATAATATATTTATAGCGGAACTAATTAAAATTGATTTTGAACTTAAACATATTTTCATATTAAATGTAACTAATACATTTATATTATATTATTTCAATTTCAATTATACAACAAACAAATGTGTTTCCTTGAAGAAAAATAATGTACTTAATATATTATATACCTACCTAAGATTGTGAATTATCATATTTAAATAAATAAATATGTTGGGACATTTTCACACAGCACAGGGGTTTGTGTTATTGATAATAGATAGTCGATACACAAATGAATGCCAGCGGAACTCGAACTCGCGATCGTCGTCAAGTTTTTATGAATTAATAAGTAATGTGAAATAAAAGTAACACACTAACATCGTATAAAAAATACGTAATAATACTTTTTAATACGAGTAATTTTATAATTAAATCATTCCACATTAAACATTCGTGTAAAGTTTTTTTTAATGAACAACTTTTTGTTACCATTACGTGCACTGTTGACCACGAGATAGCTTGTTAATTGTTCACGAAGGTATAATTACTTTAATAATTTATTAGTACGGCTGTTAAGACTTACATCACCACCGAACCGAAACTTATTAGTGTAAGAACATTTGTTAGTTCTGTCTTGAAATAATAATCAATGTGTTAAAGTATAGCAAAAACATAAATAATGAAATTTTAGAAAAAAAAATAATGTATTCATTAAATTAGTTAACAGTTTCTTTATAAAATTTGTTTAAATGCAAATTATATCTGCTAACTTAAATTTACATTCAAATAATACTTTGATTATTATCGATAAAGCCTTATTAATATCAGTTCATAAGGATTTTAATCATCTTATCAAAACAGTTTATGGTGTTCATTTATTAATGCGAAATTCTATTAATGTAATAAAATAAAATAAACAATAGCATAATTTTCCCGCGCATGTAGCGTGGGTAGGGCTGCGCCGGAGCTGATCGACCGATGCAATTTTGATTGATTGCGCTGCTTAGTGTAGTGTAACCAATCTTATTGAAAACTCACATTGTATCAAAGGCCACTGCGATCGACGCTCGCCTTGTCAAATGGTTTAAATTGAAAAAAAAGCAGGGGACAACCCTAAATGATACGCTCGTGACATTTTATATTTCGGGGAGTTATTAAATTCATTTTTCATAGAAATATCGATATCCACACACCGATGTTAGTGCGTATTTTTTGTTTATGGTCGATTCGAATCGATCTTTTACAGTATACCAAATAGGAAGACAGACCAAGTTCATTTTAAATAATATATGTATGTATTTATTTTTGTACTTTTTTAAGCCTTTTATTATTATCATTAACTAATGATCGATGTAGTATACTGTAAATTACAGTAGCGTATATGTATATAAAAGGGTATTTTTAAATTAAATTATCTTATCGTTTCGACATCAAAGAAACAAGCGAGGTGTAAATAAATCTCCAAGTGCAAATAAAATAAATTAAAACCAATCAATACAAATAAGCATTGCAAACGACAGAGTAAACTTAAAAGCATGTCAAACTCAACTGTCGATGCGTTTTCAATTTTAATCGATAGGGCTTTTATCGAGAGGGTGCTTATCGATTTCTAAACTTCAAACGAGATTAATTACGCAGGATTTTACTTTTCTATAGGTATTTTAAAAGATTTGCCAAATGTTGATTTGGTTTTTGAATTGAGAAGAAATAAAAGTAAAAACAACAATTAGAATAGCTGATACTGGAGTATCGCCGCGAGCGCCCTTCGATCCACCCCTACCTCCCTATTTTATCTAATCAAAAAGTTTTAAAAGGAAAAAAATTATACCGGCCTTTATTATGAGTCAACTTTCTTTAGGGGGAGACGGGTATGTTTTAATAACGATTGTGCTAAACAAAGTCACCGCAAGGATGAGGCGTCTAAATCTTATTATTCTAGAAGAAAGAAATTCAGTTTAAGCTTTGAGCTTTTCTTTTATATTCGAAAATATTTTTTGCCCATAATGACATCGGGTGAAATAAAGGAGAGGTGATAAATTTAATTTCTACCTTGTAAAGATATAAACAATGTAACTTATCTAGTTCCAATGATAGTTATTTACTGTAGTTGTGTGTTTAGTTCCTGACATTACAAATACTTTAAAGTAAGCTTGATAACGGGAGAGACTTAGGTTTTCGACGTCTCAAAGGTTAGTCATAAAAGTTAAGTTTTCGCGTAAATTAAAGAAAGTACCTATAATATGCCTACGATAATGTCGTTTCTTTTGTTTTTTTTTAATATCTAAACTGATAAGAATTGCGTTTTTGCACACATTGAGGTACTTTCTAACTAGAATTTCTAACAATAAAATATTAGGCATTTTACTTGCGTTTTAAATTTCATTCAGATATCGTAACGATCAAAGGCGTCGTGAAGCAAACCATTTCTATATAATTAAGGAGGCGAAGGAAAAATTGTCGAAAAAAATCGAGGGTCCAGAGTGGTGAAACTCCCCAAACAGTTTCTTTACTCAACGCTTTTCTATTTGCGATTATAGCGAAATGAACCTTAGGCTTATGACTTACGATATAGTTTTATGTGTTTTTAGAAATGCTGATGTTATTTTTTGAGGCGGCTTTATTATTGCACACCTTGTATGCGTAAATCAGAGCTCGAGGCGAAATATTTTTTAGACAAAAAGATGCAATTATTGTATGCAGAGGGTGAAGGCACTCTAGTAATAAGACGGTATTGTATTACTATGGAGGATTTTTATCTGTTCTTATTTCTTTTTGAGGGGAATGAAGATAAAATAAGTTAATATTTACCAATATATTAAAGAATATGGAGTAGTATGGTTAAAAATATATAATTGTTATAAAACTAGCGCGTCTTATGACTGATTTTGATTTGCCGTTCAGAAAGTACTTACTAAATATGGTAAAAGAAACTATTCTACATAGACACTATGTCAATTTAAATCGTATGTTCGTTTCTGAAAACTGAAAGTGTGAAATGAATAATATGTATTCTGAAAGGTAACATTTAAAAATAGAAAAGTGCAAACTACGCAGTTTCGGACATGAGTGCGAACGAGCAAAATACTTAAAATTCAACCAATAGTTGATAAACAGTGGGTCAAGGCTCTTCGCCTCAATGGAACCCCTAAATATATACAGCAATCCGTAGTACTACGTTATACTTACTTGTGTACAATTAAATATGAACTTGTTATAATGTTTAGAATAAGTATTAATATCACTTCCAAGTTTGAAAAATAATTAAATGCTTGTCATATTAGAAAGAATTGTGAAGTATGGGTATATGTTATTATAGAATACCATCATAAACATAGGTTGTCATTGTAAGTTTGTAAAACAAAATTTTAAGTGTCCACGGTCACAAAATCTACGGATCCTTTTAGCTCAAACTGTCAATACGGAGCTTCACTGTATTCTTTCAATGGTGCCTCTCCAGGCTAACTAACATAACATTAATATAAAGCGTTGTCGTTCAAGGACATATTATGTATTTGCTTTGCTGACGCGTCCCACGTTTATCCTTTATTCATTTCAACTGGCTATTCGATTTACATAGATTTTAAAGTATTATTTTCCGATAAGCGTATGAGAAACACAGTTACTTACGTCTGATTTCAATATTAGAACCCAAAAACCTTATATGAATTCTTATATGAATCAGGTAGTCTGTAAATGTGAAAATATTTAAACTCAAAACAGATGATATAGTAATAATTGCTTATATAATAATATTCCTAAGCTAAGTTATACTAACAATGTACACACAGTCGCAAAGTAATATAATTTATTATATAGATTTATCTCTGTTTTTTATTATTATTAATACAAAGTATGTACGTGCAAGAACCCCACGCTGCGCTCTTTTACGTCTACAAAAACACATTTCCGTAATCACCTTATAAAGGGATTACTATAAATAAAGAGGAAAAAGGAAATTAACCGCATTAGCCGAGGAAAAATCCCGTCCCCTTGCAATATGTAAACTCTCTTCATAAAATACTTTATATACGCTTTTCGTTAAATAAAATATTGTATCTACTACATACTCTACCTATTAGTTACGTTAAAAAAATGTTGGTATATGTATATAGTTTTTGTTCGAACGATATTTCGACGCTAATATTAGTGACTCGACTTGTTACTCTAACAAGAATATACAACTTTACAAACAAGTTTTAAGTCGTTGAAGGAGATCATTATTTACTAAGGGTTGCTTAGATGAGGCGAAATCTTTAAGGATACATAAAAATATGCAGTAGGCAGCCCCTACGTAGGTTTATACCCGGGAGGCGCAGCGGTAGGGGATAAAAAAGAAAATGAGGAGTTATGTTTTCGGTAATAAAGGCCGGACGAGAGAAATCGTTTAAGACGCCGCCAAATGAGATGGAACGAATATATTTGATTATTTTTATGGCGTGGAATGGCGATACGGTACGGTCTCGGACTTAATGTCCGTTTGTTTTACTAGAATTTAATATAATATTGTTTATGGTTCGCCTTTATAGGCACCTATTTAATTTTTATAATATGCCCTTCGATACTTATTATAATATGTTCTAATTAAATTTCACTTTCACGTACTCGAAGGTAATGCTAAGCTTTTGTCAGTAAGAACAATAACTTCACGATTGTTGAAAATTAAAATATCTAAAAGTAACTATAACAAAGAATATAAACTACCCAAAACTGTTACAGATACTCAAATATTTTATAAAAATAAATGACTTAATTATGAATTTTCTATTACAGATTACGAATAATATTTTGTGACAAAAAAAATGAAGTTCAGATAAAATACAACAGTGTATCCCCTTTCGATTTATGATTATAATAATTGAAAGACAGTTATTTTTATGGCTTCTGTAAAAAGGGCATGAATCAATACATGGGACACAAAGCATAATTTATAGTACTATGGTACGTTTAATTGCTTCGAGCAAAGTATCGCCATAACTCGCGCATTATCAACCTTAAATGTTGTTGGTTTTTTACGTAAGTGTGTTAATGAATTTTTGGGTATAAATTTGATAAGGAATGATAACGAACGAAGCAAAATATTTGTGTACAATCAACGACTAACTGATTGATTCCCTCCTCCTTTGGTGGTATGTATAATATCATAGATATACATAGGCCATATTATGGCTAATTTTATAACTATTAATAGCCTAATTGGTATTTTTGGATATCTACATAGTTTCCTTTTCTACATGAAGAATAGGTGCCTATTACTCATATTCGTATGTATAATAGGAATTTATTTTAGCTCTAAAGTCGTTTTTGAGGTTCGGTAATGAACGTAGAGTCGAATAAGAATAGTATGTATATAATTAGAGCTTATAACCATTAATATACTATCCAAAGAGTTTTAAGTTGGGCTCATTTAATTTTTTTTAAAGATTTAGTATTTTATGAATACGAATCTAAAATATATTTTAATCGTGGCGTTGAAGATATCAAAACATTATAAAGAAGCGTTCAAAAAAAACGTGACGCAAACATTCGCGGACCCTCGCGACACACACATAATGAGGGGAGGGCACCGTCATATAATGCAGTTTTTTATTGCTTACTCTTCATACCCACAGCTAAAAATACTGACTACGCGCGTATTATACATTTTAACTATTAGGATAAGAAGGGTTCGGACGACGGACAGAGGGTTAGACGGCTCGCTTGATAAAAAATTTACGTGCATTGAACTTGCTTAAAAGACTTGGGGTCAAGATTACTCGTATGTACACTACTCATTTCTCTCGAACAGGCAATAGTTTTAGTTGATTATGTAAAAGTTTCACCCTAACAGCAAATTTCGAATTCAATTTTATCCTCACATATTTAATTTCGTTAAAACAATACTACTTTATCGCCAGGTAGCTTCTTGTTTCTGAGAAAAAAATATTTATATCTCCTTCTAATAGAAATCCCATTGTTCGCGTTGGGACACGTCAGCACGCGACAAAAGGAACATTAATTATAATATCCGATTAAAAACGTCATTTAGCCGCGCGAGATCTTCTTTGTTTGAGATGATTGAATTTTGTATTATCAACATTAGCTATCGTCTCAAGGGAGCCAAGCCCTGCATATAAAAATACCAATTTGCATATACGTCAGCCACAATTTCTGTCAAGCCTAGCTTAAAGCAAGTATTATGTTACATGAGAGTGTACTACTGTTAAAAATGAGAAACTTCTTCCAAACAACCAAACACTGCCGAAATATGAGGATCCAATTCCATAAACCACATCAGGAGGAGGAAACACGCGAGTTATGTTCGTACGTGCCCGCACATAGTAATTAGATATTACGTTTCCCGGCTAATCGTAACTCGCCCGGGTGTTTTTTTAAAGGGAGTATAAATCACAGGCGCATTCGATAGCTACACCGCGACGCAGTAAAAAACACAAAAAGAAACAATGTCAGCGTACGGAACAAAAGAAATTATACCGACGCATATCCATCGCGAAAAAAATCATAATAATAATAAATGAAATGGTTAAATAAAACGCAGTTATAATAACGGCTGAGAACAATGGGCGCATTTTATTCGTTCGGAAATGAATCAAGGTTTGTTTAGTTAACTCTATAGATATAGATAAAATTTCTGACATTTCGCGCTCGGCTTCCACGCGGCAGCTGTCGTAAATTTTTGGATTAGATTCATTCACGTGAAGTACTATATTATAATGAGGTGCTTTGTTTCGCTTGTCTGCTTCTATAATAACTAAAGCTTTTCAGAGCTATATCCACGTGTTTCATGTTTAGGATTGGCTTACAATTGATCATGTCTTACGTCTTTTAAGTCACTGGAAAGTTGCGGTGAGATTAGGTCCGGTGTAATAGGAACGCGTCGTAATGGGGCAACGGTACTGCCATATTTTTATAATAACGCACGGCACAGATGCACTATTAATCTCGTACGCGATGTGTAGTTATTAAATCTTGTAAGAGCGGACGATGTCGTCCGACGTATTATTAATGGAAGTGTATCACGGGAGCCATTAGATACGTAATTAACATCGATCTCGGTCGTTAGAAAAAAAATCAACTCGAGTTCTCGAGAGCGCTGGAGGAGCAAGGAGAGTCGCGTCACTCAGACGACGAATAAAACGTCATTAAAGATTGATCGCCCGGAGGAAGTATCATTAATATTATTCAATTAATAAAATGTAATTTCGCAAGGTAAAATGCTCACTGCGAAGAGGAAAAAGCAATTAGTGGCTAGATTGCAATCCGTCAAAACAACTGCGTCGGGTATAAAAAAAACGAGGAGCGTTCATTAAATATAAAAATTCGCGAGGGGTGAATACGTAAGAAGTTTTTTGCATAAGACGGAGGCGCCCTCGTTTTTTAACATTTTTTTTGTATTCAAAACAAACTATGTGGGTGCCCCGTAAGCGGTTTTCGTCACACTCTCCCGTCCTGTATGATTTTTTTTAATTGTGCGCGTAATAACTGTTGTTATGGTTGCTAACGTAATGAGTGCGGGGACATTTGCATGTGACTAAGTTTTTTGTTGACACTTTGGTTGATGAAGTTTTTTAGGACGTTTTTTCTTACTATTTATGAGGAGCGATACGGCTTTATTTGGTGTTTGTGGTTAAACATTTCAGAGCTACTTGTTTATAGCTAAGGGGTGGCTTATAGTTCTTTTTTTAAGTGTTCGAATTTGGCGCGACATTCAAATTAGCATTGCATTATATTTATAAGCGTATAGTGCATACATTATAGATTTCAAAAAAATTATATAGGGATTAATTACATGTGTGCTTACACGGTATTTAAGCCTCATTAGTGACAAAATATAGTTAAATGCTAAGATCGAATGAATCACTGTAAAGCAGCAACTATCAATCAAACGATTTGATCGTAGGAAATTATAATAAACGACGATTGGTTGACGTGCCGCGAGGGCCGATTTGGTCTAAGCAATCATTAAATTGGAAATAACGCTATATCGCCGATACACCGCTTTTCTTTTATAAATATCTCTCACGTGATGCCCGTGCCGCGTCGTGGCACGAACCTTACGAAACGATGGAAATATTCAAATGGCGATATAAAAAAGACAAGTTAGGTAGCATTTAAAAAGCTTGTTTGTATAGCGACGAATTGCTTTTAGACATGACACGCAGTGCACAGAGCATCCGAGTGGATCTACGCCATTTCTACGTAACGTTCTTATATTACTCTATGGCTCTAGTACAAGGCTTAACTTACTTTGTTTATATGAGCATGCAAATGTGAGCTTAGAACTGTAGAATTTTATTTCGATCCTCTTTTGATCTGTAATATAAAGTAGTGTAAAATATATTTTTCCGTTGATATAAAAGATTTTCAATTTACTAAAAGCTATATTAATAAGCCCATGTATAAACAATGATTTATTACAATTGAATTCTCATAGAGTTGTATGCAACATACAAGTTCTGTCTATAATAATTTTTCTTAAGATTCAATCGACGAATGTATTTCGTACGTAACCGACCACGACATTGGCGTACATATACATTAAAAATAAACTACCTCAAATTTTCGTTCCATAGGTTCGATAAGAAAAAAAGTATCGCAGTAAACAATAAAGCAAAAGTCACGTGCAGCCAACGTATTCGCTAATGTCATGCCATTTTATTACAATTCAATACTTTCAATTTACTACATATTATTATAATATTATATTGTTGTAAAAATTAAAATCTATATATGAATATTCATATAAATCAACATTACCCATTGGTAACAATAGCACATTTATCGAAACGCAATTTATTTGCTTATTTATTGAAATTTGTAACGCGTGTTAATATTTTTTAACATTTTTTACCCACATAAATTTAGTTTTATTATAGGTTCGCATACGATAGAAAGGGATAGATGGATGTTTGCTAGCTCCTTTAATCGATAGATTTTGTCATCGATATAGGCCTTTTAATGGTTAAAAAAAATTGCGACAATGGCGCGGAGTGACATTATTTATTGCCAGTCGTAAATTTCAACCGAAATTAAATCGATTCTAAATCTTGTTCTCATTTTCCCTCCGTATGTATTACATATTATTTCCTATAATTACTATAAATCAATTTATATTTAATAGTTGTAAATATTCAAATACTGAAATTGATTTCGTATATTCTTTTAATTTAAACTTTTTCTCTTTAGAAATTTTAAATATGCAGATAAACCAAGAATTTTATTAATTTGTACAAAATTCTTACGATTCATAATCTTAACGAGAACAATAGTGGACTGTAAAAATCTCAAAAATGACAAAGGAATCTTTGTGCTACACGTAACCGCAGTGTTCGAAGTGCCAAAGACAATGATAATTGTTCCAGGTGAAATATAGTGTTGCCACCGACAAAAGGAGCATAGGGAAAAAATTACATTTTTCATTGTAAGCTTTGGCCCATTCACTACAGGTGTGGCGACGGGGTGGGCGCGGACAATGGATTTTATCAATGGACGATACGATTTTTTCCCATAAAAAATATTAAGTATTCAAGAAAGGAAAATCATTAATTACTTCTTCTCAATTGTATAGTTCGATTTCATTATTATTATTTTACAGTTACTTTATTAAAATTCATACTTTACTTTCATACGAGTCACATCTAAATAGAAAAATTACAAGATAAATGTAATGTAGTTTCATATAAGATAATATCAAAAAATTATTTATTTTTTGACAATAAATATCATAAACAATAATAAATTCTTTGAACAGGAGATTAAAATGGCAGCCATTTGTTAATATATACAGCTGCGTGCACGCATCGTTGTGTAAAATCGACACCGATGACAAAACGTCCCTCCATGCGATAAAATGCTTGCGAATTCAAGCCATTAAAATTTGTACAGTAAGCTATATCTACACAATCTATGATTTACAAATTGAACCGTTTTTAAACACTCTATATACTTTTTTAGGTACTTAAGAATAATGTCTTAGTAAATATAAGAAAAATTCAATAAGAGCAAGCACTGTCACTTCCCATTTGAATGTTATAAATCGTCTTAAGGGTATGTGAACTTGATATAAAAACAGTAATTTTTTCGTAAATTTAGAAACATGTATTGGAACCATCTGTTGATAGATCCGCGGACGAACGAGAAAATGATAAATGTGTGTATGTAAATATTTGTAAGTTAGAAGGGCACTAAAGACAAGGTAACATTCTTGAAAATCGAAAATCGATTTATCTTATCTCTTACATGTCCTCTATCCACGTGCCTATGAGTTTGAGCAAGCTGTTATGTCGTAAAATTTATTGCCTCTCTAAAACTGCGGCCAGGTAGTGCACCGTGTTCCTCAGTCTACGAAGCCTTTGTTTATCCTCCTACAAAAAACATTCGTATATCAAAAAACAAGAGTTGGTTTACGTCACGGCTTTAAAATAAAGGACGATTGTCAAGGGATTAAAGCTCAGTCCGCAATTATACTTAGACAATATATTCAGGTAGCAATTTCTCTACATGACTATGACAATGTTATTGTTGCATATGTATAAAATATGACAATCTATTTTGATTCTTATTTTTTGAAATATAGAGTACTGTTTTATGTATATTTTTGTTGCTAATGTACAATTTGCACATAGAGTTAACTTCTAAGAAGTAGAAACGACAGATTTCGATTTCTAACGATTTACTTATTACAAATACCAATTACAAACAATCTTACCGCTATAATCTTTCATCATCTTTATGTTGTTTACCTGTTCATGAAACTCTGGTTTAGAATATATCATCAGTTCCAAAAACGTGACATTGTCGGAAATAACAACCTGATTTTATTAGGGTAGATTTATTATATGTACCAATCTGTAAGCATAACAGGCGTTTGCCTTACGTTCACTCATTTGATGTACGAGTAAATACGTTCAAAATAGAGAGATACTGTAGTTCAGAACTGGTAATTACCTAGAAATTGAATTCTGCGAAACTATTTATTTAAGATAAGACTTCTGAGGATATTGGTTTTACATATCTTCCAATAGATGCAAACATACGAAGACCAATGGGCTTATAAATTATATCCGATCTTCTAACTTGGGTAAAATGTTAAGAATATTGACGCGACTTCGGCAAACCGAGATAAAATAAATATTTTAGGGTGGGCTCGCCTAAACAAACATATTCGGGATTTGTTGACCGCCGATATAGTTTTAATTTATTACGCCGAAATTTCATCACTTATAATACACGCATGGTCGAATATTCTGCTTTTCTAACTTGTGAAGACGATTTATGTAAATTCAAACGAATAAATAATGTCTAGAAAGATTACCCTATATTTAAAGATGATAAGAACAAAAAATGCATATTGTATTTCATAATTTATAATTATATTATTTTTTTTTCTAGGTTTTTAAGTATCTGGATAGATACAAATAAAAAAATGAATGTGAAAGTATTGTATCATATTGTGTCTAAAGCCTAGCCATATATTTAAAGATAATTCATAAGTAAAATGTAACAAAGTAAATACTCGTAAACACGAAGAATAATCTTTTGAAATATTGAAGAAAAAGAAAGACTTATATTTATAATATATACATATATCATACATTAATTCATAAAAAAAACCATGTTTTGTATAGAGATTTAAAAATGACTACCATTCAAGAGGTACCATCAGATAAAAGCTACACCTTAAGGAACAGTTTTTAGTAAGTTTACGTCGTATAATTAATATTGGCGAGCTCACGGCGCAGGCGCACTTATCGCGAGAATTATCAAAAGCCTGCAATATTTCTTCATTAACGACGTGCCAGCGCAACTCGTCATCTTATTGCCTTCTACACACCACTATGTTCGCCGTAAGTATGTGAATTATGAACATTTTATTATATTCACACTTGTGGATTAATGGTAGGGCTTACTGCGTATTTAGAATATCATAGGTATTTTTTCTTATTATTTAATCATGAAGAAATATTTTATTTATTTACTACTAGCGATTATGGGTATCAGACTAAGTGACAAAATCAAAAACTCTGAAATAAGAAGAAAAACCAAAGTTGTGGATATAATAACTCGTATAGAGCATTTAAAATGGGGTTGGACTGGACATATGCTGCGCTGCAAAATAAACAAATGGAGCAAACAGGTACCCAAGAGAGGACACCAGAAGTAAGGGGCGCCCGAAAACAAGATGGAGGGACGATATCCGTCTAACCTTGGGGTCTTACTGGACCAGAGTTGCAGAAGACAGAGCTCAGTGGAGAGAGCTGGAGGAGGCCTATGCCAGGAGGCACGCCGAGTTGCGAGACATAATATAGTAAATAAAACTGGAAATATGTACTGCCAAACTTGTAGCAAAACTCGGAATAAAAGGGCTTTATTATTATTACTAGCGATTCACCCTCGCTCGGTTTCTGTCTTTGTTACGTTTTAACAGTTAGTGTATATTTCTCAGAGATATGATACTCTCCTGTAATAAAAAGTGTATATATAGACCCGGATAACCGGCTATCATAATATCCATTCTGTCCAGTGGTTTTTTTGTGATACCGTTACAGACAGACAGACAAAAATTCTTAAAACTATAGATTCGGCTTCTGTATCGATATTAATTACTTTTCAGTAAGATTTTTCAAAAGATATTCAATTTACCTACAGATTTGACTGAGTTTAAATTTTATTATATGTATAGATATACGAAGGCAATATGTATTTTTTTCTCCAAATGAATTCCAACCGACACCATATAACATAGTTTGTTGAATTCAGTGGTTGCAGAAATTATTTATGAATGCTCGCCATTGTTCTTTTCACTGTAAATGATAGATTATCTTATATTTCTTCTATCAGACATTTGACTCCAAGAAATCTTAATTTCACACTACGCACGTAATTCACGAGGCGCTATGAATAGCCTTCGTAGAACCGAAACAGTAGCAAGCATTATAACGCGGAAAACAAAAAATAAAAAGGCTAACGTTTTTTTTACAGTTAAACAGAAGATCTCTCAAAATCCGTGGCCGATTTATCAAATAATATGACAGCATTCAACGATTATAAATTTACAAAAATTGTAAAGAGTATTGTGTTTCATAATTAATGAAGCAAAAGGCTTTCTCGGTAACGAAATACCCCCGATCTTAGATTTGGATCGTCATTACTTGTCTCTTTGTGCGACATTCTTTTGCGCCCAGGTGTCCCAATAATTATACTGTATGGTGAAGAAAAAAGACAAATAGATATAAAAGGCGCAGTGCAGAAAGAGAGGAAGTTGCGGCCCTTACGTTGATTGATAACTGTGACAAAAATGTACCAGATAAAAAATAATAATATTATGAAATCTTTTGTTACAAGCATATGAAGTAAATAGGGGTGCGCTATGCTACTTTTAATTACAAACTAAGTTTCATTTACTTTATACGAAATATTAATTTTGTTATTTTTTTAATTAAAGCATATATTCTTTATGGAAATAACATTTATTTTCATAACTGAATATTTTGGCGTTAATAGCAATAATATATAAATAAATTCATACATATTCCATGATAGTAAGAGACTATTATGATAGTAATTAAAGTGTTCAGCTAAATAATATTATGGACAACCCTAGTGTCGACGCATCGCCGGCTGTGCAGTTTGCGTTCAGCGATGCTAGGTAGACAATGAGCTACAAAGCGCACGCAGGTAGGCGCACGAAACCAATTTATATTCAACACCTCATTAATATTTTTCAATTAATATACACTTTAATACCATGGACATAAGAAATTAAGTTCTGTAGCAACAGGTAAAATTTGATGAATTAAAATTTTGCAAAGGTGTACTTGTATTTTTTTGGTTTTCATTAGCTAAGTTCGCGCTTTATGGACGAGAAGCGAGGGATCGGACGTGTCTTTATTGTTTCGTCAAATACATGAGAAACTTTGTCAATAAAAGTGGGTGGCATTCTGTGAGCTTAATTTTTTATAACTTTATAAAAATATTTATTCTGCTTACTGCTTTAATTTTGAAGTCTATCTAATGCATAACTTTTAATTAATTCGTAAGATTTTTAATATATAAACATTTTTCTTAACCAAACATGTAGGTTTGATCCACCAGTAGGTAGGTACGCTTTGTCGGCATTGTCAAAGCGACTGTCTGTGACTAGTTAGTTTAACAATTGAATTTTAATTATTTTTGGGTATTGCAGATCATACCAATATCTACTGAACAATTTTACCTGACTAGAAAGTTAATATGCATAAAAGTATTGAATTTCATACAAACGCAAATGAATATCTAATTTAAAGCTTTAAGATAAAAGCATTTTAGTTATTTTGATTTTTGGTGCAACAATAGACGATTAGTTCGCTACGGTCTTTATTTGCAGAGATTAATTACCTTCGGTATCCGAAATTATCTTTACGGACGATCGGTACAGTATTAATCAATTTAATCTAATTAAAAGCATTACATGTTTTTTGTTCAGCAACGAAACAAGACGAGGTATTAGAAGGAGATGAATCGTGGAGATTAGAAGGTGAGGCCGTACGGCGGGTCACCGATCATATCTCTCCCGTACGTCAAACCGTCCATCCACTGTCGAGATCCTACAAATTATTTATACAGTCTAATTTAATTTAAGTCCCCTGACCTTTCAGTGTTGCACTTGGCTCTGGAAAAAACCACTCGAACCGTTCCACGTGACTCATGCAACATTCATGCCTCTTATTGTATTACACTAGGGATCGAATTAAGCAGGAGCTGGCACATTATACGGATGATTCTAGTGTATATTGGCATAACAATGATAGCGGCCTCTAAAACTGATTTATAAAGTAACTTAGTCGTTTCTCAAACGATTTAATGAGGCTCTTTGCACCATATCGAACGACGTCTCTCGCGACCGATCGCGTGATGTTTATTTTCCGTTGAATGTATTAATATTTGTGGTCGATTATGGAATATTTCCAAGTGGCAATGGATCTATCTATGTCTAAGTATTATTTTAGTCGAGGATGCCGCGGCCTTGCATCGCGTCTCGCCACGCAGTCTACGGCGGAAGTTTACGAGCGCTCGCCAGCCACTTTTATTAGCTACCTCGCATCGAAGCCTCCGCGCAGCCTCCCATTCACTCCGCAAGAAATATACTTTTTTATTACTCTGTCACTTGGGTAATTTATTGACAATAAATGCACGTGCATTTCTATTAATATTTTATGTTCGAGTGTTTTATGCCTACGTTTGTCTGATGCATAGTTAACCCCAAATGGTCAATTTGTTGTGGATTCATTCCACGACTTTGTTAAATAGACCCTGTTTATATTAACAGGTTGCTGTCGGTATCGCTTTTAATTATTTTCTTTTAAAAACATAGAGCGACATATTAACATGTTAATAACTTATTGTACTTATATGCAGTTGAATTATTTTCATTAAAGAAACTTTGTTTTTGTATACTTTAACTAAATTTCATTAAAATAAGCCTATTTAAGATCATATGGAGAACCTTTTACGGGGTCTGCTAATCAGCCGCGGCATGTGTACGAATACTCGACCGACTCAATAATGATAAAAAAGTAACCACTAATTGATCATTTTTAATGGAAATTAAACGATCTACGGACCGACAATCGCATAAAGCATACTTGCTGTCTCCGTAAAAGTCGTGTATGGTTTTTATTGCCAGATCGAATTTAAAGTATTTCATATATTACTTACACAAAATAGATAAATAAAAAATATGTAAATATTGTAAATATTTAAGCATAATTGAATAGTTTTGTATAAAAACTTTATTCTTATAAAATATTTAGCTTCAGTAGTGGTCAAAGGTATGTCATAAACAAGACCAGTCGTCATACTCTCAGGCCACATACTACGCTATATAATTAACATTTATATCTGTTATGGGTAGTAACTCAGGCAGCTTCAAGAACAATGCGCTCGATGCCCGACACCTAATGGCCGCGTTGATGCGTCCGCGCAATATTGTTGCCACTGCGGTTGTCGAAATATGCTACTTTTTAAAAAAGTAATATAAAACTGATATTTAATGTTCGTAAATTATAATGAAAATTATTGTTAAGAATGTATATTAATAGAATCGAGTGCCTAATATAGTATTAAAGAAATTATATACCTACTTACATCATTAAAACTATGTTCACAAGATAACCATATAAACGAAGTGTCTTAGTTATAGGTATTTATTATTTACTTACGAAATATATAATGCAACTGGATCACACTTACCTGTAAACAAAAATGATATGTATTAAAAATATGTCATCTAAATAATTTTAAATAAAAGACCGTGCGGAACAAATTTTCGGTTATCAAGTTTTCCGAAAATCTATTCATAAATGTCTATTTCATCTAATGTATTACCACAAAATATCACGTATAAAATTATCTTATAAAATGTCGTAACTATCGTACTATCTCTAAGAATACAGCAATAATTGCTTAGCTAATACCAATAGTGCTTACAATACGCTAGGCGCAATCTTTATTAGACGCGATTAGTCGTCGGTATGAACCGATCAACACGTACCGGCGCGTCGTAGAGCGCATTCCAAGTCTTTTTTAAAACATTCCTGGACTCTTGTAGACGGATGGCAGATTTCTACACATACGAACTAAATTGAACTGTTTCGAGTTAAAGCCTTGAGAAAAATAAAACTATCAGGGAAAGATTTTCAGAAACAAACAATGTCATAAGATTTTTGAGTGTAAATTATTTTAGTATACTATATAGAACCAGTATTTTTTTTTCCTTATTTTTGTGGAATATAAAACATGAAAGTCTTACAGTAACTTTATAGAGACATGCGCAATCGAAAGTACTATTTATAGTGATTCAATTATTCAACTAGATAACCTTTATGTTAAAGAAGATATACAGTATTATGATTTATTTACTGAGAAAAGCCCATCAAGTTTATTTATGTTTTAAAATTGTAGTGTTTACGCAGTAGTAGTCTTTAAGTTTTGTTTCGAAAAGTTGGTGGATTCGTGGTTAATAACCAATGCCATAGATAGAATATAAAATATTATTAATTATCAGATATTTGATACAAAAAATTAGTAAGTACATCAATTGTGGTCTAATTTCAATATAACTTACAATTCATATTTGTTTTAATAATTTTACCTTTATAAATCAAGAATGGATATTTATTATTTACCATTTTTTTTAATTAATATAACATTTTTAAAATATAAAGTATAAATGTAAGCTTTAAATCAATTAATTTTGAAACATATTAACAACACAGAAGTAGAGTCGATTTTGTATAGCTAGGTGATCTTAAGTTCCTAAACCAAACCTTTGTAGAGCGAGATTTACGAGCGAAACAGTTATAAAAGCAACGTTAAGCTTAAATTGTCGGTGCACTATACTAATTGATCACGCGCACCCGATTGTCTTGATATCTATAATAGTTAATTGTAGATACTTATTGCTACGTACACATTTATCTTTATTTATTTATAAATATATTTGCTACTATATAAGGATTTTATGGGAAGTATAAATTTAAGCATTAAGTTTAAATAAGATAAATCACTAAATAAGATTCTTAAAACAATCAATGCTATCAAAACGGCTTTTATATGACAATAATAGTTTTTTGTATGTAAGTGAAGTATTTTAATGAAAAATGTTATGCATAAGAAATTAAATTCAGGAATTTTGAATTCCGGGAGTCTATAGACATGAGCTTGAGAGCAGTTAACAAGGCAAACCGATTAAGCGAAGCATAGAAAAGCATCTCACGACTCAGCCTCATTACAAATTATAGACGCATTCTTGTTTCAGCTATTCTAAAGGTTAGTGCAAACTGTCGCATTTCACTGAACGGCTTTATAATGACTGCGTTTGAATAATTCTACATATAATTTTTGTTAAATATACTATTAGAAGTCTTATTTACATTGATTTATACACAATAAGCGACACATATTTATGATAAATTTATGATTTTTGTAAAACGAACTCCTTTAATCATAAGAAAGTGTTCAAGTGTATATTCGCCCTAACTATAGTGAATGCAATTAAAATAAGATAATATAACTTTGCAAAAACTGAAGCGGAATAAATGACAAATTGCATGTAATAAAAACATTAATAACAATAATATTATATTCTAGAACAATTCTCTTTGTGATTGAGTCTGTTTCTTTTAAAGTAGAGCTTTTGATATACATTTTTAATGAACCATTATTTTGATGAAAATGGACGTATATTTTTCCTACTTATTAGTAAATACTCGTATAGGACGAGTAAATATGTCCCCACAATCATTACAAAATGTGTACTAGGTAATATGTGGCTGTATAGTTTTTTTAGGATACAGCTATATTATTAATAAGTTTCTTTTAATTATTTTGTCGTTAATATTGTTTTAATTTATTAAATTTTGTAATCAACTTTTTATAAGACGAAAAATGTATTATTTTGAACATTAGGAACATTTTAGTATAAATAATATTTTAATTTCATTCGCTTAACGTCTCACATTCCCTTTTCCGCATGCTTTTAAACCAATCATAGACAATGAATCCATTTTAGTGTATAAGCTTCTCATTATATAGAATCATATCTATGAGTTTAGGATCTTTTTTATAGTAAATTCCAGATATATAATATTTTTTTAACATATAATAAAATCACACAATGACTCAGAGAAAAAGTAGTTAAAACCACTGTAAATTAATTAAAAAGCCACTAAACTTCGATAATACAAAAATAGAACGGCTTATTACAACTGTATTGTACTAGCAGCACAATAACTGTATCTTAGCCTTAATAAAAAGGTTACAATCAAATATCATGAGAGATCGTATGCTGTCCGTAAGTACATCGTTGACACGGTGTGGCATCAAACAACCTTTGTACTCCTCACCGGAACGACCACCCGATAAGAATAGAGCCAGGAATTCCACTAGTCGATTACATTCGTAGGTAAAAATAAAAGATTGTTTATAAAACCGAAGAAAACGACATGACAATACAACTCGCTGATGGCAGACATTACTCCCACCGGTCGTGTCATTCGATCTAAATTCGTATTTACCTCCGATCATTTAGAGTTCATTAATTTAGAGACGTGACGGAAACATGTGACTTTAAGAAGATGATTATGAAGAGTTAGGGCGTGATGTGCGAGCGAGAGAACGCGCTAGGAGCGAGGGAGACGCGAGTACCGTGAGGGTCACAGGCGTGATGTCAGGTCAGCCACTTTTGCACCTCGCCATAACAACACGTCTCAAATTATTATGGACGTTTGATAAGTGTGCGGAGATTGCCTCGTCTTGGTACTTTACGATGTTAATTAAATTAATTACCATATACAATCCTTGTCTTGCAAATTTATGAACGTAAAATGAAATTAATTACTTTCAAATTATAGCTTTCACACGAATCTTTCCTGTTTGGTGTGAATAATAATTAAAACCTTCTTTAGTTACATTATTTTGCACACTTTACAACGATGGTTGGTGTTTTTTTTAAATTACAATAACCACGTTTGACAAAAGTATATTAGTTAAGCAAGCTTTGGCTGCAAGTAGTTGACATACGCAATGAAGACCCCTTATGTATCTCAAAATCGGTCATACATCACTTTCACCTCCAGCAAATGATAAACAAATAACGAGTTCCGCTTGTATATTAGTTTTGTAGCGTCTTAATACTTCTAAATTTATCATAAAGAAGATTTCATTTGAACATTGATTAGATCATAATTTTTTTCATGTTTTTGTACTGAGAGGTTTTTGAAACGCACAATAAAATAATGTAGGCGTAATATTAACGACTTATAGCAATAAAAGCAGTTATGACGTTAGCCAATAAAGCGTTGAATCTGTTTTAAAATAACTAGATGGAGAGTGAAAGATTTGGGCGAGCGATGAAGTTCGTTCTTAATGCGTTTTAATGTATATTTTATGATTGTTACACAAGATGTGAACAGTTTTACGCAGCTCTAAGCGATCTCCATCTGAAGTTATTAAATCTTCTGATGTACCGAAACATCAAATTATGAATTAGAAATAAATCAACGGGGGCGGTCGTAAAATATTTTATGTTGTTCTGGTGGTTATTGCGATTACTCTTTTAAATTGGCCCAGATCTGCAAATATATCTATAGACTGCTTTCGTTGCCTTCGCTTAGTCGTAAAAATACCTATTTTAACAGACTTTTAAGTGTACAACGACTTGAAGTGTACGACTATATAAAATAATTTGATAAGATTCTAACAGGCAGGGAACTGAAAGACCTTCTTCAACGATTTATGACAAAAATTAGGACATAATATGAATTAGGATCTGTTTACGCAAAGAGGGCGCCACAATTTTATATCAGGTATCATTTGTAAAATCTAAAAGCAACATCCATATTTCCCAAAGTCAATTTGGTTAAAAGTACATTTATTTCGCTAATGCACCTTCGCCTTTGGGTTAGATCACGTATCGTAGAGCTTTACCATTTAATGAATATTATGAAAGGCAGTATTAATGTAGGGTGCAGCCGTCGATATGATGAATGTTCATACAATGACTGGCGAAGTTAGGGCTTCGATTCCCGTTTAATATGATATTTAAATGTTAATAGTGTTTTATCGTGTTTTTCAGTGCGGGAATAATTTCCTTTACAATGATTGAATTATTCTAAGAGCTATTTTACTTTTGCATGTGTCATAGGTACATCACAGATGAAATTAAATGAAAATTATGACAAAATATATTTATTTGTTTGATACATATTTAAAATATGAAACAGAAAAAATATAAACAATTTAAAATTTAAATGTACAAGTCATTAAGCATATTGCTTTACGTTAGGGTCAAAATAAAAAAAAATAAGTCCGTCTATATTTCTCTAAACATACAAACAATTGGACGCTCAGAGAAAAAAACGTGTACAACGAATACAATGACAACTGCATGCTGAATCAATCACAAAAAACGGAATTCGAACAAAAACGACAATTAAAACCCAGCATCGGCTGCCCAAAGAAATATTTAGAATACGTTACCGCGACCACCATTTCATTTTTTACTAATAAAAAGCCTCTACACGTGTCTCAGGATGTCGTCTTTATTGGTTTAGTCCAATTAATGATGTCTAATATCGTTAATTCTCGGAACGGTCTCGACGTAATAAATTACGAAATATTTTACTTTTTGTTTACGGTTCTGACTTATAATGCTATATCACTAATAAATCTTGTACTGGAGATGATATAGCGTAATTACAAACCGAGAATCTTAGTGTTCCAAGTGACCCGTTGGGTAGGTAAGCTCAGACGTCGTCAATCAATCGCAAGCCAGTGTTATCATTGGTCCTATTTGCAAATGCTCATATCGATATGGAGCTGAATGATTGGAAATTGACTCTCTCGAATTGACAGTGCGCATTCTATGTAAAATATGAAACCCGCTTTGCTCCCGGCCCTGATGCCCGATAACTACCGAGATGGATGCGGTACCTGAACTAGGGAATAAACACTTAAAGCCTGTGTCATGTCAGACATAAATTGTTTAAGATATGCCTTTAAGTTTACAATCTCATTAAGATGAATTTATGGTAACCTCGAGTTTTAGAATTGAGTAGAGTAATAAAGTGAATAGTCTTAAATAGGTATAGGGAAGAAACCAGATATTGTTTTCTATGTTGGAATGTTTTGTAATATTTGTTTCGACTTAAAATATGAGAATTTTGAAGTTGACTTTGACATATTTTTATGCTAAAATCATCATTAAACTATACAGACAGTATTTTTGAAAACTGCTCCATAGAATCTGAATGATCAAAAATAATATAAAAGTTCACGTATCCATCACAGCTATCGCATCTACATTGGTCAATCCCTGCATAGTGACCGGTGCCTATATAGTGAACCTACTGATTGAATTATGGTTGCACTCCAACTGATTAATGCGACATCCCGCCCTGACGTGCTATTGTCTGCAGCATCTGCATCGCCCAATAAGATGGAAAAGAAGACCGACCGGAATGTGTAAGTATCGGGATTTGTCCTGTAGGTCTTATGTGCTTTTGTTTCTATATAGTTTATTAGATCATTCGTTTTTATAGCACTTTTGGTTAATATAAAGTTTAGTTTCATTAAAACATGATTACTCATGTTTAATTATATTTATTTATCTTTACCTAATACATATGTACAAAATTTATATCTTTATATTGATGTGCGATATGTAATTTGTTATTACATTTAGAATATCTCGTTGAACTGTTTTTTTACTTCTACTGATGGCATAAATTAGCTGTTGTAGCCAGGTTAACAATAAAACCTAATTGGGTTTCATTTTAGTCAGATTTACACATTGTTAGAATGATAACGAACGAGTTATTAGTCGATTGGTCGAATACAATGTACAATTGTACATGTTAGGACTTGAGTGTTACATTTCCATACAACAATCTTGTCATAATGTCTATAAAGATGGTATCGGTGTTACTTTATAGATTCGAATGACAAAAGCAACTATAAGTAGTGATAAGTAAACATTTATGGCAGTACTTTTAAGCTTGAGAGTTATTTTGTTTTGTAAAAACACTGTGCATGAGGAAAAAAATTTGAAATCATTTAGGTTCAGTTTTTACTATGTTGCTTACTAAAAAGCAGATCGTTCGTACCCAATCAATAAAACAGGTTGCCGAATGCCTAAATTCGGAGGCCGCTTTCCAAACAAACGAAAATAAATGAATTTTCAAAGACCAAAAATATAAAACGATAAGAGGATTAGGTGGAACGGAGATGACATTGGAAATTATGGCTGTTTTCTTTTGTAATTCGCCCCCTTCTCGCCCTTCGGCGGGGGTTGTTAAAAATGTATGTTTTCCGAAGCCTCTTTGGGAGGAATAGGGTGGTTTCGCTTGGTCAATTTCACTATATGTAGACATCTACACCTGCAGTAAATTGAATAAACTTTGTTTTCATCTAACAGAAGTAAAAAATAGATAAGTAGGTATACATTACATGGACTACACCTAAATATGTTAATTGGTATTTATAATGAGGCCAGCGTGGGTCTAGCTGTAATATGATGAATTTTGTAAAATTAAAAAGTATTTATTTAAAACATTATTTTCTAACTTTAAAGAATTATATATTTTTAATTTTATATAAATAAAACAATAGTAGAAGTCGTGAGAGAAAGCTAGTATACTTCAAGTTGATCATTAACTGTGTACATTTTCTAAAAAATCAAATGGCTTACTTGAGATGGCCATTCCTTAAATAAAGTAACAGTAAACTATACGGTCCAAGAAGACTAAGTAATTAAGTTCTTAAACACCGGACCTTTTTAGTCCGAATTTTGTGTGAACGGAGTCACATACCGAAATATCTTCGCGACGCGTTCCTGCACCCACGGGGTAATTAAAGCGATACGCAAGCAAAAACTCGCCCGAGCTCGCGCACTCTTCTCTTCACAATTGCCTTTTTATACAACAGCGATACCGAATACGAGCGAGAAATAAAGTTATTTAGTGTACATAAAACGTTAAGTATCATCAAAATCGGTGAAAAATTCCAGACGCTCAATGGATGGTACACAGCTCAACGTTTTAGTATGCCGTAGTCTATCCCCTTTCATTCGGGCGGTCTGGACGCGAACAAAAACCGCGGCGTTCGCGAAGCAACGCCATAAATTAGGACGAGCGGCGAAAGCAGACACCACTCAATACTCAGCGTTAAATAAAAACATTAAGAACTGTTTGAAATAATCGAAAGGAAAAAGCGATACTGGGCCGATTTGGTGGCGACAATCGCAAAGGGACGTGACTCCGTAGACTTTTGTATTCCGAACTGTTTAAGGAATTAGGAAATAAATCTGCTTGTGACTATAAAAATTTATTTGAGTTGTATATTTGCACGGCACTTTTGAAATAATTTTTTCGCTTGTATGATGTGTCTGATTTTCGATATCGAAGTGGGATCGTGACTGTTGTCTCGTCCGAAAATTGCCAGTAAAAACTAAAAAGACTGTAAAAGTTGTATTTGTAAATAAATGGTAATCTTATTCTGTTACATGGTTACTATAAATAAATATATATAAAACATTGTGTTTTTTCTTGAATAAGCAAAAAATATTACTTTGAGTTATTTACTTTTAAACTACCACGGAACAGTCGTTGATGGAAATTTATTACTTTATATATTTACAAAACCTATATATGTATTTAAGTCTGTTTCACCTATTACTACGTATTTGGCAACTATAAAAGCATACCTGTTTGATAAGGATTTACTTACATGATAAGCGTGAAATAAAGTTGTATAAACAAATAAAATTCAATTACATCACAAAACAATTTTTAGTATGCTGTATAACTCGTTTATAAGAAATTTCGCATACTTGTTATATTCATAATTTGAATAATATTAAAGTTAATATTTAACCGGACGAAATAAAGTGCCAACATATAAAGAAACATGAGCGAGAATGACATACACAAGTAATAGAACTGCGAAATTAGTATTCGAAAATGCAATTTCAGTGCAGTATTTCAGTTAGGGGCGGTCCGAAAGGGGTGGCTGAGTACATATTCATCTTGTTAGGTATGCGCTCGGATGCGCTGGCTTCGGCAAACACAATAAGAACCTTCTCAACCCCCTCCCATGTCCTTCCACCCCGGTCCTCTTACGTTTATGGAAAACTTATTAGAGCGCGGCCCGCCGGGGAATCCTTTTTCCTTCGGTAAATATTTGAAAGAGAAATTAAAATTTGACAGCAAACGTTCTTGCGAAGGACGGTAGCCTATTCTATATGCTCGTACGTGATACTTGAGGCGTAAAATGAAATTTAGATTGAGTTTGGACAGTTAAGCTGTAGCTTCTTTGTTGGAGGAGCTGTGGAGGCATTCTTATTCGGCGCGTGAATACGTTAGTAGGCTCGCTCCGTATTAGGGTATAGCGAAGCATAATGCTCTCTTTTAAATATTAATGGGGTAATTTTAACCTTTTTCTTATTTTAACTTACTTTTAAATCAAAATTTATTGGATTACGGTTTAATGTATATTATTGCCTTTTAGAGCTAAAGTGTAATTTATAAATTCTTAACAACATTCCTTTGTATAAGTTATTGTTTTTGCGCAGTAATTATGTCTTCATTATAAAAGTTTTGTTATAATATTATTCATGAAAAGTCTTTATATAATTATACTCTTTTATATAAAAAAATAAAATGTAAGATATAATACATTACTTATATTTTTGTTATCTACATTACTACCTATATTGCATGTACTACCAATATATATAACAAATTCTTGTGTAAACGAAATAGTTAAAGCAACCTCCCCAACGTTTAGGGGATGTAGGGCAGAGAGCAACAAACAATAATTCACACCTAAGACCAATGTAGTGAAAAATGAGAGAGCTACGGACGTGCACCGCATAGCTGCCAGTAACAAATGAGCATGTTTCCTCCTAGCTATATAGCTCAAATGTATACTTTATACCATTTTTGAGTAACCCACGGCCGGTCTAAGCGATGTAGTTCCTACATATTTACATTCTATCAAGAAAAATTATTTGTAATCTAGTACTTTCTTAGGTTTACGCGAATACTTGACATTATAAATGAAACTATCTTTTCGGATTTTGTCGCGGATTAATTATGATTTTTGGTTCCCGACGTTTCGAATGCTTTACAGCAATCATGGTCACGGGAGAGACTAAGGTATTAGACGTCTCAGGGGGTTATATACTTGTTACAGACAGTGCCTACCCACAATTTACAATATTCAAAATGATATCAAAGTAGATTATACAAAATCCGAAAAGACAGTTTCATTTATAATATTTGTAATCTAACTAAAATAGAAATTTAAACGTACATTAGGTAAGAAATTGTATATATTTAAATGCTCCTAAAAATAAGTTATATTAGAGCTAGAATGAGTTCGTTAAATAAGATAGAAGTTTCCTCTTTAAGGGGCAAAAATATCCGATATAGCTACCTGAATCAGAAAGTGGGGTAATTCTATTTCCCTTAAAGCGAAGGTTATATACGGAGGTAATGTCTTGGCAGTAATTAAAGGTGGGGTGGTGAGGGGGTGCGGAGGCTGCGTGGGCGTGGCCGGCGCATGCGTGCTGGCTTTTAATTAAAGAAGAAACAACGCTCATCGACGCCTAACCTTCATTAGAAGCCGCTGATAGGTCTACCATTGTATGGGGTGTGATTTTGTGTAGGTATTTATTCGGAAAATGTTGGGATTTTTCCGTTTGTACCTACCTACATTTAGAGTCTTAATGCTATATAACAATTTTATTAATTATACTTAATGCTGATTCAGGAGAAATTGTTTTGCTTATGTATTATAATTTATTTAATAATAAGAACGTATTTATTCTAAATAGGGAGATAAGCAAATAATATAATATAAGGGAAAATGCAATAATACAACGTCAAATGTACGGCACAGAATTCAAATGTAATGGCGTTGAAATCGTAGATAAGAGGCTTATAAGCGAAATACGTTGGGGATGGGGTTTCTGCGTATTTGTCGCGGTAGTACAGGTTTGCTTTATATTCTCATATGTATGTATATACATACACATGAGTGAAGTTAAGATGTACTTACAAAGCCATATCTTATTTAATAAATAATGATATGGGTTCCTTAATATTCTTTTTTATTGTAGATTGTATTTTTGTATTGAATTTGTTATGATGTTTGTAATAATACATCTTATAATATACATTATCTTCAAATTATTTCTAGATTTATATCTTTTAGTCCAACGTATGATTCAGATATCGTATTAGGTACCCACTTTCGCTAGTCCTTTGTCATATAAAAAGAAAAATACCTTGCAACATATCTAAACAGTATGATTTAAATAAAAAATCTTGCTACGCGGTGACTCTCATGTAAATGGGAGCTTCAGAAACACGTCACGTAGCAGAAGGGTGCATATATTTTTGATTTGTTCTTGTCTAGGCAAAATTTTCGCCTATTCTTTGTGTCTACCGGCCCTAATGAAGACTTCAGGGGAAACGTTATTTGAATATATTATTTTTGAACATTGACAACTGAAAAGAAAACATAAAGAAATATTCTTACAAACTTTAAACCATAATTAGCTAATCAGCGACTCTTTTTCTTCGGTTTTGAATAAACCTAGAGATGTAGTGTTAAGTAGCTAGATCTAATAGGTACCGATGTATAGGAGCAATTTTTCTTTAATCAAGTAAAAGGGGTTGGGGTGACCGATATACACGACCTTCATTTATCTACATGTCGCGCCCGAACCCAAATTATGCTACAAAAAAGATTTCGATCTCACAGAAATGTATCTGGGATATAATTTTCCTCAAGACACGAACATTCGTAGTATTCTAAAATATGTTTTGGATGTGTCACGAAGACAAGTTGAAACTATACCTACATGTAGGTAATTTAATATGATGTAAGTACCTATGCATTACTTACATAAAATACTTTAAATAGGGAAAAGAAATACTTTGTTCGTAATTTTATTGTTGTATCATTTTAATGCTCTTATAATATGTTGTAGTTATGAGGAAAAAAGGGGAATGAAAAAATGCCTATGATTAGACCTCATACCTATGGGAATAAATTTCGCGTAGGGGCTGGTTACACGTTATTTTATAGTTATAGTTCAATTGGCAATTTCTTTCTTAAAAGAAATTTGTATTATTTCGCAGAATATTATAGAGAGTGAAGTAATACGACGTAATATAAATATGGAACCTTTAAAAGTATTACTGTATTGTCCAATTTGAAATGACAGGATAAGTAGCTATCAAGAAATCAAATTCCAAATTGTTATTTTCAAAAGTTGCTACGAAGAGATGACACAGATAGTAAGTTAAGGTAAATTATGAAATAATGTTGTGGTACAGTGGCATATACTCACTTATTTTCTCAGAGGTCCTGCGTTCGATCCTCGTATATAACAAACTAGCGACTCGCCCTCGCTTCGCTCGGGCTCTTCCCTAGATTTAGCACAGGAAAAGCCGCGGGATCTGCTAGTTATGCATATAAACCTTCCTCTTGAATCACTCTATCTATTAAAAAAAACCGCATCAAAATCCGTTGCGTAGTTTTAAAGATTTAAGCGCACATAGGGATATAGGGATATAGGGACAGAAAAGGCGACTTTGTTTTATACTATGTAGTGATATTTCTACTGACCATACCTATATTATTCAATTCAAAATCTTGATCACAATGGTAACTTTCAGATTCATCATAGTTTAAACACTGCAATTTTAATAAACAGTGAGCAATATTTATGATGTCGATAGAGCATGATAATTTTGGACTAAGCGAAGACAAATACGTTCTGAAATAGAATTCCTAAAATTCTAGATAAAAATTTTCCCCCAATGTGATTACGTTTAACAAACTATTTTCATGTCCGTTGCTCCCTTCTTGGGACAATTTATCTACGAGGGGCGTTGGGTCCCTGAAATCGTGGTGTTACTATGACGCAAGATAATTGTGACACGATTGAAATTCAATTCATTTCACACTAGAATACCAACTATATCATTTATTACAGTTATTTTATATATAACCAGATTGACTAAAACACTAGTTATATAGCAGAAAATCAGAACAAAAATTATATATGTATTGGTAGTTATTGAAAAGCCATGTGCAAACAGATACTTGCAGTATGGAAGATAAGTGCGAAATGTGAATGAATTTCATTAGTTGAATAGACTTGTACAAATACTTCAAGAAAATACCTTTTACCATAGTAAAATCACATTTTATTGGACGAATCAAAGTAAATGAGGCAACAAAAAGTATTTCACCATATTGTATATGTAGGTATGTGCACTTTTTTCAATATGCTTGAAAGTGAATTAAATAAATTTATTTATATTAATAAAATCACTTATGCGTCGACGTAGAAAGTAAGTAGGACTCCATCTCCACAATGAAATTAATTTCATGTTTCCTTTAGAATTATTTATGAGTTCGAATAAGCAATAAATGTATATCGATAACATGTACTTGCTCGGTCGTTAAGATGGTGGATTTATCTAAAAGGAACAAAAATATCCCAAGTTAACTCAACCCGACGTCGTAAAAGAGCCAAGCAGTTCCACGGGCAGAGCGACAACAAAAATACTTTATTTATATGCTAATGTAATTTATATGACGCTTAATGTTTCGTGGCTGGTAACGCACGATTCTGCTCCATTCTTTTAGATATATTTTCGTATTTGGAATTTGGTCTGTACGGTATTAAAATTAAGGTGGTTTTTGGAGTGATGATGTGTCGTATGTGTCGATACGATTATGAATGCGCGGTAGGAGGCAGCTCCCTGCCCAGCTTCCTTGGAGGCGGTGGGAGGAAGCCCGTCCTGTAGAATCAATAAAAATACGCGAGAAAAGCGTTGATTATATAACGAGAATTTGAAGGAAACAGCTCTTTCAATACTGACTTAAGTATTCGAATGAAATGTATTGTTGTTTTGTAATATGATATCATTTGAACCAATCATGATGTTTATAGGATATGCGTTTGTCGAATTAACTAACTACTTATAGGGATAGGAAGGTAACCAAACCTAAATTTGGAACTTATTAGCATTATTCTTATTTAAAATATTATGTGAAATGTAGTTAAAATTGTAGTTAAAAAAATGTAGTTGATGAAAATGAATGATAACGCGGATAAATTGATCTCAAAGACCGCCCACTTTGAATTTACTCGTATTTTAAAATTGTTCTCTAAATGATGCAACACAAAGATAAGAACGTACGATATAGGCCTAAGTATCTGAGGGGAAAACTGTAATGTGTTGCATATATTAGACATTCAAATTAGACGAAAACAATCCGAGCCGACGAGTGATGGACATTCAATCTTGTATCGTGTGTGATTTGCATAAAAATTCGCGCAGTGTAGCGGTCGCAACGCTTTTAATGCAGATTCAGAGGGTTACTGTAAGGACAATGATATGAAATACATTACTAATATGTTGGATGAAATGGACTTAGGCTCTGGCCAGGCCAGCAAGCAAAATAAAACACAATGAATGTGTTTATGCAGGAGGGTAACAAGCTTTAGTCAATAAAGTTTTATTAAGTTGGAATATATTATTATAAATACTTTTGTGTGCACACAGTTTAATTCAACTTAAGACATTGAGTTTCATGAACCTATAAAATTCTTAGTTTAGGTGTTGTACGTGTATGTTTAAAGGAAAATTATTTTGAATGAAGGTAATTTTTGTATTCAGACCTTTTTCGTCCCGCAGTTGAGCATGGGAGCCCTTCATCACGAGGGAGATCAGGCCAGGTACAGATTGGCGAACTATATATTACGTTCTTTTAAATCTTACTTAGTTCTCTCAGACATGCAAGTTTTCTCAAGATTACCTTTCACTGAAAGACAAGTGGTAATCATGATGTAAACCATCAGTGGTGCAAGAGCCGGATTTGAATTTGCTTCATCCCAATGGTGCGCATTACCACTGGGCTACCGCTGCCATTCAATTAAGAGTTACTACTTAAAAATTTAAATCATATCTTTTTAATGTAGAAATTATATATTAATATACAATTTCTTATCAAAGTAAAGAATATTTCATATTATCATTATGAAGAACTTATTAACTTTCTAACGCATAAGATCAGATTAATCTTGATCAAAAAATCTCTATCTCTATCTGTCTCTCAGAAAAAATAAGAAACATACCTATGAAAACGATCAGGTCCTTACGGTCTACCTACGTGTGTAACTTGAGTACTTTCGTTATATGTATTAAATTAAAAAAAGATGAAGTGTTTTTAAAACATTTAAATGCACTCGTAGATTTTTATTAACCGATTAGTTTTAAATAATGTTATTGCTATTTATGTACTCTTTGATTTTCCTGTTACGGCCTATTTTACAATTTAAATTTAATTTAAAGATTGAAGGAAATGTCGAATAAAACTGATCATGTCAGTTATAAAATCTTCCAAAATGTTCGATGGACCAATGAAAATTATGGATATATGGGACTTGGAAAACAGACTGTCGTCTGCATTGGTTAAGGCTGTTTATTACATTGAACGTTTTAACGAAGTCTTTCACATCTTAAATACTAAGCGAAGAAGTTTAACCGCTAACGTTTTCACCGGTCGGCCATTCATTTCTTTTTGGATAAAAACACTTTTAATATTTGCAGCACGGCAAATTTAAGGACCTATAAATTTTTGTCATTAGTATAATAATAAGAGTTGAAGTGGTGTCTCGGGAACAGGATGCTATAACGTCTTTTGTTCGCGTGTTTGTACGACGCATACCAATGATCTCAGTATATATAAGCTACCTATAATTTTTTCCAATCGCAACATTATCAAGATTTTAACGAGGCATCCATTTTGTCGCGCTAGATCCGAATCTAATTAAATATTCCGTCTCTTGACTTTATTTATTCGCTAATGTTCGTACACTTGTATGACTTGAATGTCAAGTAAATTTCTTTATAAATTTAACGAACTCATTTAATACCGCTATTGTCAAGTTAGTCTTTTTTAAACAATAGCTGTCTTAGTATAGCATAGCGCAGAAAAATGTTTTATTTTATATTTAAATAGGCGACCACTATTTATTATCTATATCAAATTTTTGTCCCCAGCTGGGAGAAAGCCAATTTTCATGACAGTTTATTAAAAGGTTAGATGGTAGTGCAGCTCCATCTAGTGTAGAGTTATAACAATACCATTAAAATGTTACATATATTTTATTTTAACTTATCAAACTTTGAAGTAAAGTTGCTATATAGCTTGCAAAAACAGAAATCATAGTAAATAACAATACCTAAAGCCATGTACGTGATAAGCATTTATCGATTAGGTGTGTGCAATATGGCAACATCGAATGCCATTTCTAAGCTTTCAAGTTGTAAGTTTCCTACATAAATTTAACAAATTGTACAATGTACAAGTATTCGTTTTCTCTCTTTATGCATACATAATCGATAGTAAAATATATGTGTTGTCACATTAAACATTCCATAGCGCCACTAAAGTACTGTACAAGAACTTAGCAGACCATCATTATACAAGTAAGAAGGTAGAACAAAAAGCTGGCAAAATGTCAGAAAATATGCAGCGTAAAGCAGTGTGGCGAATGCTAACGACAGCCGGGGAAAGTCCCACAACAGCTGATTTATGGCGTTTGATCACTTATTTGATCACTTTATGATGGCTAAAACAGCCAGGAAAGCTCATAAGGGACAAATGCAAATCGCGAATTAAGGTGCACCTAACGGAGTAGAGTTATATGTGCGTGACCAACCGTAGTGACTTCTGCATCTTCATAACGGTATACAAATCATCTAACTATCGTCATGGGATAACAAAAACCATAT
Organism: Boloria selene; assembly: GCA_905231865.2. Taxonomy (NCBI): domain Eukaryota; kingdom Metazoa; phylum Arthropoda; class Insecta; order Lepidoptera; family Nymphalidae; genus Boloria; species Boloria selene. The sequence continues at coordinate 5,377,830 of HG993145.1, forward strand.
GAATCCATAGAAAGTAAATTACTTTTTAACAACTAATAATTTATATTATGCATGTGTATCTATAATATTACCGGATTCCTAGGCTCTACTACCGCTGTCACAATTTTAAAATTTTATACAAGATTGATAACCACTATAAGAGAAATAGATGCATATTACAAATTTAAACTTTAACTAGCTGAAGAAGCTTGTAATATAATCTATTTGTAATCAAGTTTACTTGTAAACTATCAAGAGTTTGGCTATAGTAAATGAGGCAAGGTATTTAATAAAGATATGCAATAAAAAAGGCACTCACCCAAAGCCAGTGTAATATCTATAAGAATAAATAATGAATTTCACGTGATTCATTTAGGGGTGAAAATAGATTTATATATTTTAGTAGTTGGACTCGAGTGTCACGTTTATAATAAGAATAAGTTAATTTAAATAAAATGCCCTAATCAGTATGCAATAAGGCGCGCGTATCTTTCCATTGTTTTCGCTAAATGACATCAAAGTTGTGGCGGCAATGTGTATTTAGCATGTGAAATAAAATTGTTCGTCGTTCGTAGAAACACAGAGCTTAACAGGTGGACGCTCGCTCATCACAAAATCTGTCTGCGAATGCTTGCACACTTTACTTTATGTTCTAACTTCTAATGAAGGTTGAGCCTCAAAATTCACATATGTTTGCTTAGATATCATCCCGATCTGATTGACATAAACAAATTCTTGTTTTATACATTGACTTTAAATATATGTAGACGCAATCTTTCTAATTTATCTTTTAATTTTGTGTTATTTAGAAGTCGAATACTGGCACTTGATTTACTGAAATCTTATATTATCACAACAGCATGAGGGTATTATATAGCTGCTGAAAATTCAATCGATTGTATAATTAATTAATGATAATTCACTCTAGAACCATGCTGCGATATTTAACGACATTCTAGTTTATGGTAATTTGTATTTATAAATAGTCTTGTAGACAACTTTGTAAAAGGCAAATGTAAACGTTTAATATTAGTTTTCATGATACTTTTTTTAATGTAAGTATGTTTGTTTTTGAAAAGAAATTAATTTTAAAACGCTAACATGAGTTTTAATGTATATTCTAGTTCCAAAGTTTGTGTAAAAGTAAAATAATTTTTGATCGATAAATACGCAAATAAATCTGACTTATAAACATACCTACCAATGTATAAAACAATATTATAAAAATTAAATGAATAATACCTCATACTAAAATAGACGTCGTGGGAGGGTACATGAAACAAAGAAATATAATATAAGTATAAAATAAAAATATGTTGTTTGTTCTTTAAATAAATAAATAGATTTGATTTTGCCCTTGATCACCTTTGACTAATAAACCATTTAAATAAAGTTTTTTTAATATCATACATTTTTCTAACAAGATTCGATTTGAAACTTTTCTTATGTAAACTAGGTTTCATAAAAAATTTTATGACATGACACAAAAATCTGTGACTAATAAGGAGTACCTTCGTGGGTAAAAGTTCACAATTGGCAATTTATGGGTGAATTATTAACTTATTTTTGCGGAAAAAAACTTTTTCTATTATAGACTAGATACATGTAGAAAATTATACAATTTTCATCAATTTGGTGTTTACGCGATTTCGCAGGCCGCGGCTCTGCGACGCAAGTGAATCACAAGGTCTTATGCTAATCTATGGACGTATGTCTTGAAGGTTCCGCAAAATAACACCTAATCATTATTTATTAAATTCATGAAAAGATACGAGGACGTCACGTTTTCATGGAAAAAACCTAAAAACGTGAAAATAGTAAAAAATCAGGGTAATATTAAAATGAACGGAATATGCGTACCGGTGGGCGCTGTTTGGGTTACAGTCACGTCTGGCGGTAATGACAATTTCGCGACCATTGTTACTCTTGACTGAGGATTTTTTTCGATCGAAGGTTTTCATTTAGAGTAACAATGTGGACGTGTCAATAGCATTCTATGCAATAATTAGAAAAAATCACTGAGTGTCGCATTCACCATTAGAGGACACTGTTTTAGTTTGATTAATTCACTATTAAATGTTTCGGGTCAGAATAGAAATCTGTTCACGCGGTCGCCCTCGAAGCACGGATGCGTGTAATTGCAATAAAGACACAGCAATTAAACGTTTGCTTTACGCAATGGTTATTAAACGAGAGACGTAGGACGCGAGGGTATAATTAGAAGGCTCCATTGAACTAAACAATGTGTTGGTCGGCGTACATACCTCAGATAGGTACAGCGTGCAACAAAGTGTGAAAGCTCGAATGAAACGACTCATACAAAAATCGATCGTATTTAAACGTGTCAATGAATACCATGTCGTTCATATTTACGTGTACAGATTGTTAAATGAAAGCTTTCGTGCCATACGAATGCTGCTTTACTGCTAACTTTACTGATTGAAATGCATAACGTGACGTCCATTACAAGGCGAGTTAACCTTATTGAAAGTGTAAGATGGTAAAAAGCGCAATGTACTTTGAACTTCTAATGTGCAAAAGTATCAATTTGGCGTAGTACGAGTGTATTAATTACAGCGTCACGCAGAAGCCATTAGAGGCCTCATTAACTGAATAAAGCCTGTGTAAACAATAAAGTGATGGGGGAATCACGCGACGTTGACTTGCATTAGACCGTAGTCTTAGCTTTTGTCCGTTTGTAGTATCCGTTTGGAAGGTGAATTTCACTAAACGAGCAATTACTACTAATAATAATTACTTATAAATAATTATATAACTCTCAAAAGCTTTTTTATTAAAATTTAATTTATTATAGTGATTACGGCTTTTAAGAGACGCTATATTTAAGTAGGGCATATTCTTTGACATTAGAAATACATAATTATTTTAGACAAGAATATTCCGTTAAACTGTTTTGTATGGCTGAGATGGTGCAAGTTACAAAGATTGACACTAACGTTACTGTTAAATGTTGGCTTCTGTACAAGAATTCTGAATTCGTTGAAGATGCATATGTATTTATTCAAAACTAGTAGCTGCCCTAGTTTCATCTGCATAATTTGATACGACAATGAGGCGATGTACTTAAGTACAACCTAAATTATCATTAACAATCTCTTTTTTTTAATACAGTCGATAAACGACTTTACAATATAAAGTGGCTATAATAGCAGCGAAATTATTTTATAGTGTATGCTTAATTTATTTTATACAATTAATTAGTAAATATAAACTAAGTTAAAGTGTCTGTTTTTAATTTCAAATCAACACTTTTCACTAATACTTTCTTAGGTTAACGTGAGCTTTTCACTAAATGCATATGAAAGTATGTAGGTAGGTATATATGGTACTTACATCAAAAAATCAATTTTTAAAATTTCTGTCTGTCTTTTTGTTCCGGCTAATCTCTGAAGCGGCTGAATTGATTTAAACGGGACTTTCACTCGCAGATAGCTAAAGTTATAAGGAGTAACTTAGGCTACTTATATTTTATTAGAAAAGTTATAAAGACCGTTCAATTTATTTTAACTGTGTTTACTAGTAAATAATAATAATCGGAGAAATTTTCCTTATTGAAAAATAACGTAGTTTAGTTGTCCTATAAATTGTTATAATAATAATACAGCAAAGAGAATCAAGTTTAATTAAAACTAAAGTTAAGTCCATTCAGTGTTGCATTATAAGAGGTCATGAATATAGAAACTCGAGGGGACATTTGATTTGATACACTTATGAATCTCCCGTTGCTTTAGCTAAGCTAAATAAAAGAACTGGTTCTTAGGACAAAGGACCCTTATAATGAGGCCAGCGCATTGTGAAGAACCCTTAAGTTCTAGAAAAAATATTGCGTCGCCAATATGCTTTTTATAATGTGAGAGTAAAGATATATCGGCTTAACAGAAATGTGTCTGAATCGATACTTAAATCAATCTATAGGGATACTTCTCGTGAGAACTCATTTTTAAGGAATTATGTGGGATTTAATGTGACAAACGAAATTTGTCGTAAACTACACCGTAAAATATAAAAGTGGCATTATTTTTTTAATTTCTCATTTTTACCTTCATATTTACTTATTGTTGTAAGAATGTAACATATCTATCTATTATTCGAGTATGTCTTGAGGCTGATATTAGATATCTTCAGCAGCTGTGAATTTTTAATTTTAATGATTCTTAATGAATAGCTTTTAAAATATATTTCGGAAATCGAAAATCCACTCTGTCATGAAATAAGTTCTTTCAAAGTGTTTTCGAAGCCGGTGTAATGTTTAGTTCATTATGCATTTTTTTACATAACATGTCTTGTGGTAATCTAATAATGTAGCTAAGTTATTACTAAGTTATATTGATTTGATTTGAAATTAATTTTATATCAATTTCTCCCTTTATTATTTTCACATAAAATATTGAAACAATTTATATTAATTTTATTGGAAACAATGACTAAATATTAAGAAGAGTATATTAATTCCTATTATCCTTCGTCACCAAGACAGGACTTCCTCATTTCGCGGTGAAACCGTTCAATCAGATAACAATCCGTCCCGTACTGCGGCACAATCTCGCTCGACTATTTAGCGCGATGGGCTCAATTAGGATAGGCGGATATGCGGGCCCCTTGCTAGGATGGGCCGATAAAATGTTGCCTAAACTAGCTTTTACAAGCGCTTTAAAAGTTTGAAGAACTTTTAAAAATTGAAGAAGAAAATTTACTTATTATGATGCATTAAAATGTTACAGTAGATATAGTAAAAATAAAAATCTTATTTAATAAATCATTAATACCGATGTCCATCTAACATTACCATTTGCGCTATTCCAGGGTATAAAGTCTATGTATACATATATTAAATTTCATCTATATCGGTAAATCCTTTTTTTCTTTTTATAAAAGAGTATTTAACTAGTAATTTTAACAAAAAATGCCACAATTTATTCATTAAAGTACGGAAAGTTTTACCAGTATATAAGCAACATTTTAAGCCCGCACGCCGCACTGATTCCCGCTGTTATTAGTGTACGAGTGATTTCAACAGCTACATTATAGAACCGTTAAAACTGTTCGTGATTTATTTGTTTGAATCTTATATTTGGAAGATTTCTTTATTTTTATTGAATTTGATTAGACATAATTTATACTAATATTGCGTGTATGACGTTCTTGTATGTCTTTGATCGCTTAAAGAATATATTATATAGGTAAATATGTTGGGACATTAACACATAGTACCTACCATCTAGTTCTATTATAAGATACGAGACTTATGTGATGGATACCAGAGAGTTAATTTAATTTAATACATATTATAAATATAAACATCTATGACTGGAGTATAAGCATGCTCATTACACAAATTAATGGCCCTAGCGGTACTCGAACCCGCTACAGCTGGTCACTACAGATTAAGCCAAATATATCTTTTACATATGACAAGTTTATACACAAAATGTAGCCAGATTTATAAATACACACATTTTGTGGCACCTTCAATTACTAATTCCTGAATTTTATCATACTAACTTATACACTTGTTATTCCACAAAATTAAATCAGACGTTGAAATTATTCGGTTTTAAAGCAACAAGGTAGAAATTATTCTACTTTAAAAGTACAAACAACGTAGTTAAGTTATTCATCACGTTACTCTGTTGAAGTCACTATCTAGTGATTTCCGATTACACGAGGGATTGGAAACATTCCACTATGAATTAATCAAAAATAACATTTCGCTCGCGTCCGTCATAAATATATTTCACAGTCAAATCTTAAGGTAATTTGTGATGATTTCGTAGCTCATTTAATACCCAAGGAATATAAAGTACAGACGGAATCGATTATAATGCAGCTGCAAATCAACAATCTGACTATCAAAGTGTGGCGGCCATGTTAAGTTGAGGGCGGCTCCAGAGGCTGTTTGATATTCATTATATTTTTGTGTATGATAACAATATGGTAGTTTTACGTAAAATACTTTGCGTGATTTTTTGCGTCTATAAAAGGAACTCTTTATAGGCCTAAGTATCATGTTTTACATAGTTTTACAATTTTTTTTTGCCGAATTTACTAAAAAGGGTCAAGTTGATGATGTAAACAATTTTTATTAAGTCTTTTAAGGAAATAAGTTAATATAGCTTCAGTGTTAGTTATAGCGCAACAATTATACGAATAAATTATACTTTTGTATACATATTACTTATTATTAAAGGCGCTATTAGATTTTGAAGAAAATGCGGAGGCATTTTCCTAGAGCAGAATGGGACAGAGAAAATGGCAAGACTATAGATCTTTTATATTGCTTAAAATTATGCATTAAATAATTTATATGACATTTGAATAGCCCCGAGGTGATCATATCGTTGGTGTGTTGCCTACTATAAAAATAAAAATCAATTTAAGTTTTTACTAAAGTTATTTTTTTTTATTTTTTTCTTTTTTCATCCGACACTATGAATTTATTATAATTCGCGTCATGTAAAAAGAACGCTGGCTGTCAAGTTGCGCAGAGGCGATTTATCGGCCAATTTGGTGGTAAGACGCGGGGCGCGGGACGTAGAGGCACGCGTCGCATGCTTTTCGGCTCGCTATTGGTTTGTCAGTTTAAAATACCATCGCGCACACAAAAGTTATTAATTACGTCATGATTTTGTATAAAAAATAGTGAAAAAATATTTTTGACGTATATTGTTTTATAAAGAGAGATTCTGATAATAATGCAGTTATTAATTAAAAAATATATATTAAACGAAATAATTTAATTTTTTGTAAGTAGATTAAACATTCTACACTGAATCAAACATATTTTATTAATTAATAGAATTCTATTTAATGACATTCTATCTAATATATTTTTCAATGTACCTACCAATAATCAATATACATCGTGAGCGAAAGGCTAGTTCAAAAATAAAAGAATAGGCTTAGGAATTTCGTATGCGAATGTACCGATGCGCAAACACACCCCCCACCACTTTCTTCCAGCGTTCTTTTTACATGACGCGAACTGTATATTATTTTAAAACAGAACTAATCTAAGTATATAAAAAAAACGGGTCAATGAATGTCTAATTTATCTGTTATGGAAAATCATCGGCTAATCTGCTCTATCTGAAAATAATTAAAAAGTCTATCCGAAAACCAGATAATTTTGGTAAGCCTTCATAATTTTGTAACTCGGAAATTAAGGACCCTTTCATATTACACTATATAGTAAATCACCAATTTTTTTATAAAGGGTGACATGTGAGTAAGTATGAAAAAAAATTTTACTTCCAAGTAACCAAGTGCTACTTTTAAAGCAATGATTTTAATTGCAATGAATGAATACAGAACTTTATTATTATTATAGAATTATATTTGCAGAAAAAACGTAAAGTTGAGCTCGTATCTTATGACTTTTCATGAAACAAGGTTACAGGTCATGTCACTAATAATAGTAATATGTTACTAATAGTAAATATGCCTATACTCATTATTATTATATTTATGTTACTATAGTTATACTATTGTATGTACCTAAGTAGAGTACAATATACATGTTAAAATATTTAGAACCTTAGTTTTGGATCATACATAAAAATTTAAGTATCACCAATGTTACGAGTTAAAGGAATTTTTTCGAGAACAATACAGTCCGTTAATATCGCGTCAACGTTTATGCGTTGTGTACCATGAAATATAATTAAGTTGCAACCTCAATGGTAGTCGAAGATCGCGTGGTATTTACGACGTAATGAAAATATTGCGGGTGGGGCAGTGGTTTGCGTTAACCGCTCGCTCGTTCGTACCAAATTGTGCCACTTTGTTACCGATTTTCTAATTTGTACAATGTTTTCCTTACTATATTGCGTATTCATCCTGAGAGGATTGATTGCATGTTGACAATAGTATTACAAAAACTTGGGGTCACTTGAATTTTCATTGTTGAAACGACTACTTTGTCGTAATGTCAATTACTATTGGTAGCTTTTATGGGTAGCAACTGGCTATTTTCCACTTGCTATAGTTAAGCAATTTACCTATAGAGCATGAGACTAAACGTGTGTTTTAACGTGTGTACGTTCTTAAGAATTGTTCTGACTGAACTGTAGATGAAAACTTAAATTATTTTTCTTTAAGTGTTTATACATATACCTAAGTGATATACAAGTCATTTGCCCTCGTTTCGCTCGGATGCGTTACTAGGTGGGTTTAGTTATTATAATATTATATACGACAGCATTACATTGTGTCAAGATATCAATTTTTAATTTCTATAACACCAAGGTATACGAGTAGTCTATCCGTGTACTTGCGTACATTCAAATCTGATTTTAGGAGTAACAGAGATAAAGTGAGTTTAGTGCGATTTGGTTTAAAAGTTCGATAAAGATCGCTTATTTTAATCGAAAGTCATTAACATATCTATTCAAATTGCTATTCTTTCTTGGGGTCAAAATTTAGAACTCTCTTGTAACTGAAAGAATTTATTAAAACCTTAGAAGAACCCAGTTCATTATTCTCCATTTATTATATTTCGAAACATAGACAATTCTCAGGCGATGCTTATCATTGGGATATGAGCCAAAGTAATTTATAATAACTGCGTGCGCATTGAAAATTTTTCCTAAACGTTGCCAACTTAGAAGGAGGTAGAGTAATATTAAGTTATTGTTTCAAATTGTATTTAATTATTTCATATTGAATATGTAACGTTTCAGGCAAAAAAACTACATTCATTATTATCTATATGTGATTTATATTCTTATATTATGATGGCCAAAACTATTATACATAGTAACTTTGTTTCATTTATTGTATAAGATTTTAACGTCTAAGTAGATAATCGAAAGTAATAACCCATTAGTTAATAACCAATACATAATAGAGATTCAACTAAACGTATCTACATAAGCAAAAGTTATAGTTAACATTGTCCATTATTATTAAGTCATAAAATAACTAGTGGTTTACCCTCGCTAGTTAGAGTTAGATCTAAACTAGCTAACTATTTATATAAAGTTTATTATTTTTCCATTGATAATCACTCTTTTTAAAGGAGAAAATCGTACGAAAATTTGTTTAGTGCCTACTTAGCTTGTGATATTAGATCGAACAAACACAACTCTTGTTTATGACATTACATATCTTATATGAAGAGCACTGATATGTTCCTATTCGTCGAACAATGTATACTATTCTCATATAATTAAACTTTCCTTTATTTAAACCCACATGTATTTTAAAGTTAAATACTTGATATTAAGTTTTCTTTATGTTACAAAAAACAAATTAAAAGTATTTCAATATTTTTATATTTTGTTTGTAATGTTAAAAGGGCACAATTAAATCCGTTGTAAAGCTTCGCCTTACCAGGCGCATATTTCTTGAAGAATATACCTGGAGATAATTACCGCTAATCTCCGTAGCTATTTCTCTTTGTTAGCGAAGCGATGAAAATAATAATCACGACTTTAATACTCTGTAATGAGACGTTCTTCTGTTTAGGAATGGCTTAGGGCCTGTACAAATAAAAGGAAAAACTCCTTTAAAATTAAAATGTAACTACTAACTAAGGCAAAAATATATGTATATGTTTGTTACACCATCTCGTTGATACCGGTAGACGGATTTCGAAGAATTTTTACATTTTAGGCTACTGTTAAATACGTACCAGATCGAAGCTTTTTATGTAAGAAAGTACTATCGACAAGTGGTATTAGGTACTATATCAAATTATAAAATATTTATTTTGTTTGATTGAATTGATCCATTAATTAATATTATTCAAATATGACGAATGTAGGTATATAATAGAAAGATAGAGAAGAAAAGGAGCCTAAAGTCGAATAAAACTCTTATAATTGTAGTAATTAATCATTATAAATGATATTTTTATATAATCTACCCGTATAATATGCCTCTAGGTTTTAATGAAAATGGGCAAAATACTTGTCTCTTTGCGACATCAAAATAGCTGCTACTATTGCTATTTTTGTGATATATTACGTGAACGAAATCAGAAAAAGACAGCCATACATTATGTAATGGAGATATTATTATAATAATTTTATTTGACGACACGTTTGGCGCAGTTGGTAGTGACCCGACTTTCTTGCGCCAGAGGTCGCGGGTTCGAGTCCCGCTGGGGGCATTCATTTGTTAAACTCAAATGTTTGTCCTCCAGTCATGGGTGTTTATATTTATAATATGTATGTATTTAAACTTATATATGTAGTATATCAACTATCTGGTCTCCGTAACACAAGCTTCCTTCGTAGCTTTCCACGGAACTAGATGGCGCTGTGTGTAATAATGTCCCAACATATTTATTTATTTTAATTTTAAGTAAATCATATTAATATTTTGAACTTACCCTTAGTCATAACTAATAACTTGGTATCTAGTGTAGCTCGTTCTTGTCAACCTATTATTTAGTATATAAATAACTACCTCTGCGGAAGTACGGTTTGTAATGAGCGTTTTCTTAACTTCAAAGGTTTCAATGCAATTACTACGGTGTGTAATATAATAAATCAAGTGGTTTTGAAATTAATTTGTTTGTTTATAAGATGATGAATAATAGTTTGTTATAGAGACAGTCTGATTCTCGTATCGGATAGGTTGGTACTATTTATTGTTAAAACATAGTTACTGGTCTAGTTTATATGGAAGAGTATTATTGGGAAATGTTAAATGACATTATATTTATTATCTACGCCCATTTTATAACAAATATTGGTAAATAAAATAAATATTAACGTATTACCATTATTTAAGGGTACAACGGATTTTTAACCATGCATCATTAGTTGATTTTTAAACACTTCACTACCTAAGTAAGAAAGTTTGGAATGAGATAAGGTAGAGGTAGATATAGATAATAAAGAGTAAAAGTCTAAAATAGAAGGATTTTTTTTTGAAATTTATATCTCTCTCGGGACATTTAATTTACTAATTAAATCGTAAAATGCAGATAATAATTAACGAAGATATCTGGCGATCCCTACTTTTTTAAAGTCGGTAAATACGCAGTAAGCGGTATAACAATATAGTCCTTTCACACAAGCCACATTAGTATGTACGTATTTGATGATCTTAATATGAAAAAGACCTATTCAAGTGTCGTGAGAATGAAACAATAAAGATGAGGACTTGGCCACGAATTGATTTGGCGAATTGAAATGTTACCATTGGTGTATTTTTTGTTTCTTTCGTAGCGGTAACTGAACTATGAAAACAGTTAATGTTTATCGGTTAACATTTATACGACTATTGGGATTTCGTTGTATTTATAATAAATAACTGATAATTCATATTATAATGTTGGTTTAGATATGTATTAAGAAAGTAAATATATAGCTATAGGTACAGTACGTTTCCTTAAAATACTTGAAATCTTCTTTTTATTTCGGGCGCGCGCTGATTATCACTAACTGTCGAAAAGATAATGGTCGTTGTAAATTACCATAGTTTTCATGAAATTGACACTTCGCTATTATACCGCCGTCTAGCAGATGAGCACCGTGGTAAGTCAACGCCCTCAAACCATCCGGATCTAATTACATAGTGTCATTAACATCGCGGGGACGGCACGTCCGCCTAGGGAATGGAATCGAATCATTAGTAGTTTGATTACAAAAAAGGCTTAATAGAAATATAATAACGGACAGAGAAGAAATTGTAAAAAGATTGTAGAGCGATCCAATAATTGGCGTTATTTGTCGATACGGTTTGGAACGGGTAATAGGCTAGGACCCGACGTGACTCCGGACCCCTCCAGACTCGCTCGTGTGTTATTATCTACTACTTAGTTAAATTCGCAGTTCGATAAGCTACACTGAACTCTAAATATAAATTGAAAACTATCCAGTGGTATGTAGAGTAGAATAAAATTATGTAAATTCCAAATTTTATAAAAAAATATCTTGTCAAAATAATTTGTGTGATTATATAAGAGCTTCCTTAATTAACTATAACTAATTCTATTTTGCTACATAAGCATCAGAACCACGAAAAGTTTTTAAAAAAATTTTTTTATGAGTCTCTTTATGAAGGAGTACTTAAAGTTTATATTGGATTACGTGAAATTATTTTTTTTCAGTTACAGTAACTTCTCACATATTAGATATAAAAGATCAATAATATGAATAATTTAATTATAGTAGACATGTATAGTTCTTAAGAATAAAGAGAGATGTTAAGCTTTATCGTGAATCTGAAATTAATTTAAGTAGTTCCACTAACTACAGTTTTACGTTTTAATTTTTGTTTGCCTTTTGAACCAAAAATAAGAAATTAAACATTTACAAAACAGCCCTAACACAATAATTTATTCAATGAGGCCATTTCAATGAGCATGATATTTTAAAGAGATAAGATTCCAGGTGACGTTGAACAATCAGGCCAAGGTTACCATATCGTTGCAATGTCATTGAAGTAACGGGATGCTAAGTTTCGGATCGATTAAATCTGTGGAAGTTGTTCATATTCTTTTACCGTCTTGAAAGGAGCTGATAGCTTGCTAACAAGTGAACGGTTTTTTATTTGTTGCTAAGAACACTCTCGATCAAGTCACCTTTCAAATCAGTGGTTAATACGCAGGTTTATTTGCTTTCATAACTGTCCATGTGTTTTATGGTTAATAGTAGAGACAGAAAACGTTCTTTATGATAATTTAAATGGTAAAAATTTCTTAATATTCCGTCATCTTATTATTTAAGGTGTAAACACTTACAAAATCCTCAAAAAAACTACTGAGACATTATCATACACATACGGTGTAAATCTAAACTCTAAAACAAGATCATCCTTTACTATTGATTTTATTTTTATTGTTAACTAGCGACTAAGTTAACTCGTCCCTAGGCTTAGCGCGGGCGATGCCGCGGGTTGTAAATATCTCCAGAAATTTGACAAATTATATACTTAAACCTTAACCGTGAATCACTTTATCCATTGGTGAAAATAGCATGAAAATCGGTGCAGTACTTTTTTAGTATATTGCGAACAAACAAACAGATGCGGCATGTTTTATAATATTATGTAGTGATAGTTTTGCTCAATATCTCATAATGACACATTCTTGCTTACGTTCTAAAATATTACTCTCTCGAAAATCTCTGAACTTATCATCATTTTTGTAAGCAATCTAATTTAGCTATAGATAAATATCCCATACCTTATATTTTTAATTTTAGTTATTAATACAAAATATTTTTTTTTCTATATCTAGATGATGAATCAGCTTACGATCATTATATTGTCGCTTTAAAAAAGTTGCTATTTAGGCAAGAGACTAAATCTAGTATATTATGAATTGGTTTTTATGACTCTGTTCTAGAAAGATCATAGATTTAAGTATAAAAATTGCACCTCGAAGGGATTTAGCCGTTTCACAATTTTATAATAAAGGTGTAAGTAACATGGTTTATTGATTTTCACATATTCCCGGTATAGCAGTAAGCTATTTGGTAGTTTTATATATTAGTTTTATTAGTACTAGTAATAATCATAGCTAAATGTAAATAATTATGCTAATTTTACCTATTAATCTAAAAGACGCTGATAGCAACGGACCACAAAATACCGCTCTATAATAGAGTAGAGAATAGAGACCTATGTATAGGTAGGTACATCGAACTATATCTTAATGATAGGATTCGGTCTCTGCATCGATATTAATGAGTAATTAAATAAGATTTTCCAAAAAATATTAATGTATAGATTTGATGCAGTTAATAGTTATATACGTAGGTACTCACCAAATGGCTATCAAGAATGTCCCAACATGTTATATCTCAAGATTTTTACGTTTAGGTACTTAAGATTTTGTTGAATTATCATTAACTATTCATAGTTGAAAAAAATTTATAAATTAAATTTCTTAATTTGCTATATCATCCTTGTAGTCGGTTGAAGTACCTAATAGTAAATATCTAAAAAGTGTACCTACATATCAAGTTTAACGGCGTCGACTCTACGCTAAAATTTATTGATTTTAGCTATAAGTTTATATTAAAATTCTGAAAAATAACCAGTTGCTTCTGCTGTTTCATATTTCGCCATCCATTATTTTAATTACCTACTAGATGTATTAAAATAACTAGATTTTTAGTGGATTATAGCAGTTATCATAACTTTTTAACATTTTAGGTTATTCATTTCAAAATGCTCTATAATGTGTCAAAATTTGTGTCTTCCAGAATACACAAACGAATGAAATTGAAATATTTATGTGTATTATATGAATGAATGGCTCCAAGATACTCGATCCATTGCGATGATATGTAGTTAATACTATTATGATATCGACCCAATTTATAGAAAAAACCTATTGTCGTTTCACAAAAAGAGTTGTTTTCTCGCAAGCACGTCTTAGGTTATTGTGTTTTACAATGAAATAATTAGTTGGTACGGTAACGGGAGATTTTTTCCTACATTAGCTTTACTTCATTGTTAGTTAGGTAATTTAATATTTTTTGTATATACGAATATTGAGTGGGTGCCTAAGAAAAAGTGTGTTTAGTAAAAAATGAAGGGAATTTTCAATAATGGATTTACTCGTATCATTTACAAATTCAAGGATTTTGAGCCAAGGTCTAACTTAAAGTTTTAAAGACGAGTATTGTGAAGTCTCTGAATCTTATTATAAAACTTTTTTTAATGCTTAAGTACTATATAAAAATATTTCACTTTTAATATTTCTATATTGTAATAAGTAAAATGAAAGAATTTCTATTAATTAAGCTACTCGTATAAAGCAGTTACGTAGGTTCATACTTTTATCAAATGTATGATTTTCATATTAAAAATTTTACTAAAGAATAATTCTATACAAGATTAATTGTTTTTAAAGTTACTGGCAAATAATTAAAAAAATAAATACAAGTTGTGTACCGTTACGATCGTTGTGGTATAACCAAAATGTATATAATTATGTAAGTTAAAAGATATAAAAATATTTTAACTAGCAATCTGTTCACTAGCCATCGTTAAAAAAGAAAAAAAAATAACATAAATAATGACACCTCCCACAGTGAAGAAGTATTTAAATCTAAATCTCCTTTTGTCTTAGGCTTTGTATAATAAAGTTTTGTCATTTGAATGTGAATTTACAAAAGTCCTTTTGTTTTACAGGTACTCTTTAAGTTAAAATGCGTTAAGTTCTCGAGATCAGTTCAATTCATTAACTTTGAATGCTCACCTGCCTCAAGTTCGTCTTTCTTACTCCTAGCTGGAGATCGTCAAAATAACCAAAGAAGATTTATTTCTCCATTCTGTTTTGTGTTTCTTGCATATTTAAAAACAATAAAAAATATATATTAAGTAAATAATAAGGATAAAGGAACCAAGGAAACAAAAAAGAAAAAAAAAACATAACTCAATAATATAAATATTGCATTTATTTCAACGAATTCGGCAAATATAATAACTGTAGATAATAATTATAATAATACTATTTACTTTACAAGATTTTTCATCTTCTCTAGTTCAGACGATGATTATTATCGCCAAAAATAAACCAAAGATATTTTTCACTGGCTGGCACTGGACTTCACTTTTAAAAATTATTTCGAAAAATATCATCTGAGTAACAGTAAATGCAGATCGCATAAAATTAGGTAAACTTACATAATACTAATTAAATTAAAGTTATTGGAAGTCGCAATGGAGGCAAATTCAATATCAAGGCAATCGTCAGCTAGCTGACGTACCGAGGTACATACATAATATATTCTAAACGAAAAAATAAAAATAATACAACTAAAGAACAAAAATAAATACAAACATAACAACAAAAAGCAAAGAAAATAATAACATAAAGCGATATGCAAATAATTTTAACCTGTAAATAGTGTTTTTGCGCATAAAATATTCAAAATATGTGGACGATTTTAGTGTGTATTTGCATTTGAAAGCATAACAGGAGAGTATCTTGGCTCGTAAGATGAGGGGTAGGCTTTCATATAATGCGTAGACGCTTAGCAGTAACACCCGCGGCGCGTGCGACGATTTGTATCGCGCACAGAAGGCGGCGCGAGCGTCTGACTTCTCTATGTACGGCATATTTAAATTTCAAGAAAATATTTGCATATCGCCCGACTCCCTAATTTTCAACCACTCTTATGTAAATTCGAGGAGAAAACTAAAAACTCGAGTCTGTGACCGCACAAGTCACTACTGCATTCATTATTATGTATAATTCTAAAAACTTTCTATGTATGTACGAGTATGTCTGCATTTATTTTTGTTCTTTTTGCAGAAAATATGCGGAGTACACTAAAGATACAGTTATATCACAAGTTTTTAAGATGCCTCTATGAAACGAACAATATAATTATTATACTCTATCTACCTATGTCGCGTACTACTAGACGCAGTACACTAAGAGAACAGCGGTTCGTTTACAGCGACCTATCATTAATCTCTAATAGTATACTTTTACATGATCAATTAAATATTTACAGTGGAGCTCTGGGTAATAATAATTTACAAAACACTTGAATCCTACAAGGCACCTTATTTAAATAGTAATAACGACTTCAGGCTTCGCTTTGACTTTACATAATAACTAAGTGTTTTAAATTCTCTATAATATATAATTTGGTTTTCATTACAAACTTACAACAATCGACAATTCTCTAAAACCTAATAGGAGTTTTAAATATGAACAACTAGGAAGAATAATATTATGCAACAGATTACTAGTGTTATGCTCAGCTAAGCGATGTTGGTTTTCAATGCGACGAATTAATACATATTTAGTAAGGTAACGAAAATAAAGAAAACAAACGACATTTAAGTAGAATTTCCAAGAAAGTCTTTTGATTGGCGTCATTTAAATAATTGATTATTCATGTGGAGAGAAATGCATGTGCGCCAGATCGGACTTATTAGATATACGACGTCCTTCACGCGTCCTAACTCCTACCATTGTTGTGTTCGTTTGCATTTAAATAGCGGCGGCTTAGCGAGGGACGCCCACCGGCCCGCCGTGTCGACCGACCGGCACGCCTCTCGAGCCTTTCGCGGCCCGAGAAGACACTCTCTATGCGGCCTATCACTCATTGCACTGAGTCGTGAAACAATGCTCTAATGTAAACTACCAAGATGACGCGACAAATGTATCTTTGAGATATGTTAATATCGCTTCGCACTCGGTGCCTTTAATATACGATTAGAGTAGCACCTTATTATTTGTATTAGGAAATATTTGTGACACCTATGAACATCGACAAAGCCCATCTGGCGCACATTTTTTCAAAGATAAAACATAATATACTATACAAGTTATGCTACTAGTCGACATTGAAAACTAAAAATCACTTAAAAAATACATAACCATATCGCGTAATATTTATAAATTATATACAAAAGGACTCACTAGTAGGAAAAAAGACCAACGATCGTCACGGCACTACTTGAGCTTCGCTCTAAACTTGGATAAGACAGATATCACTGGAGGCAGAGAAGTCCTCGAGTGAGCGAAGCTCGCCGTTGCGAGGTTCTACAAAAAGAAGTCCAGAGCCGTATAGCGCTTCAGAGCACTAGACGACTTGGACCGCGGTCAAGTAGTGCACTCACCGTTGCCGGCGAGCTGAGGTCGAAGAAACGCGTTGTGTAACTCGCTACCGAGTCCGCCTTCAAGTCGCGCTGCCATCTGCATAAGTGCAAGCGTACTGTCTTCGCCCGCACCAGCACTACTTTCCAGGCGCCCACGCACGGCAGCAATATGGCCGCGCGTGAACACATGGTCTTGCACCGAATACTTGTGACTGTACTTGAAATCACACACTCGACACTCTTCCGGGGGTTGAGCGTCCGAAACCTCTGCTAAACCTGCTGCAAGACGAGCTTTCTTTTCTTTTGCCCTCGCATTTTGGAACCACACTTGTACTACCCGTTTTGGTAAACCGATTTCCCGTCCAAGTGCTTCGCACTCCGCCATTGTTGGCGTTTTATAGTCACCAAACAATGACTTCATGATCTTCACTTGAATAGAAGACATTTGAGTACGGAAGCGCTTGCCTGGAGGCCTTGGCATTTGTTGTTGGCCTGGTAAAGGAGACGTTGGTTCATCTTCTTCGTAAAATTCCATAGTTTCTGATGCTGTGTCTGACCTTTCGTCAGCATCTGATCCTGGTCGTGACAAATCAACAGGTTTACTGAGATCTAAAGGTATTTCAGATTTTCCATGTTCGGGCCGTCTCTCAGTAGGATCGGTGCCACTGCCACCATTCTGTTGTGCCGCAGCGTGAGCTTGAAGTTCACTGACATATCGTTTCATTGACTCCTCACTGTACTGCTTGATAAATTTCTCCATATCTGAGTGGAAAGGCGGGAAAATAGGGGGCAACATGGGAGCCCCCGCTTGGGAAAAATTTTGTTGCCTATCACTTTGTTGAGACCCAAAACTTGGCGTTGATTCTGTACTTAATTCTTCGTCAGGAAGAGTATCAACATTGATTTCTCCTCTCGCACACTGATCTGCATGTTTAGTACTCAAATGACTTTCGAGCGCACTTTTGACCTTAAACAACGCTGGGCAAAATGGACAACGCTTGTTTATTACTTGGGCATGTGCTCTAAATTGCCCTTTTCTTTCCCGTGCTCGTGTATTTTGAAACCAAACTTGCACCACTCTTTTTTTTAATCCAACTTCACGGGCAATGTTTTCTAGCATCTTTCGTGAAGGGTTTGATTCTATTTGGTATTTTTGATAGAGGTAATCCAACTGTTCTGGTAATATTGTAGTCCGTAATCGTTTGTCTTTTGGTTGTTCTCCCGTATCGGCTTCTTCGAATTCATCAAATTTTCTTTTAGCCACTTGTTGATTCAATGCGGCGACTAAAGGATGACGCGTTTCATCATTTGTAAGGGAAGCATTCAGTTGCTGTAGCTGAGCGTGTTGTTGTAAGATCCCAAAAGGGGAATCAGGTGGATACGTTGGAAACAAATTGGGATTCATAATATGAATAAGTTGATGTTCTCGCCATAAATCAAATCTTGGGAAGACTAGATTACATTTGTCACATTGAAAGTTACCATCTTTCTCTTCCCTTGGCTGATGTGTCAGGGGCGTGACGGGGGTGTGTGGAGTTGGTGGAGCTGGAGAAACAGGATAGTTTGGGGCCGCAGGCGTGGGGGTTCGAGGTGGTGCCGGTGACACTGGCACATGCGGAACGTGGTGTTCTACGATACTTGAATTAGAGTCTTCGCTACTAAGGGTAGCAGCGACTTGTGCGGCAGCAGCCTGCGCTTGCGCCGATCGTTTCGCATCCTCTTCCTTAAAACAATGAGTTTTCTGATGTCTTATTAGTTCATAGTATCTCTGAAAAACTAATTGGCACTTTTTACACTGGTAGTTTAGGCCAGGTGTTCTTTGAAATCTGTTCGCGTCATCCATCGATCCTGCTGGCGGATCGGCAGCGGGTTGATTTTCATAGACTTTCCTTGCCTTTTGACGAGCATTTTGAAACCATACTACGATAACCCTAGGACTTAATCCTAATAATTTTGACAGATATTCTAAATCATCGTCTTTAGGATAAGCATTATTCTCAAAAAACTCTTGAAGCACTTTAATTTGATAATCAGTGAATCTAGTTCTGTTGGCGCGTTTGCCAGAAGACCCCGAGCTGTTGGATCCGTTCGAGTTGCCCCCGGAAAGTCCGAAATCGGCCGGTCCCCTGCCAGGACTGAGGCTGCGATTTGGGGTCAAAGGTAGGACGTTCGGGGGCGCGGAGTTTGGGGACGTGAAATTTGGATTTAGTTTAGGTGGTAACATAGACGGATGTGGTGGTTGCGGTATACTCGTAGCAGGTATTGAATCCAATTGGGATTGAATTAGAGAATTCAGCGACAAATGTGTCGGTGTTTGAGGTCGCGATATATTTTGTGAATGATCAGGATTACTTAACGCCGGGCTTTGAGATGGTATCTGTTGAAAGCTAAAAGTACGGTCTTCTTGATGACGGTCATCATAAGAATTGTATTTTTCCTCCATAGTCGGTTCGTCATTCGGTTCAGATTTAACATCTTGCTGACTGAGAATGGATAAATCTTCAGTTCTTGGTTTTTTTTCAGGTGGTGGTTTACCTTCATCAGAACTAGCTGAGGAATCCAGAGTTGTTACTTTAGCCTCGCCTGTTTTCTCATATTCTTCTAGATTAAGTGTTGTTGACGGTGGATTATTAAAATTATAAGGTGAGTCCTTATTACGCTGGCGCTCTTTAAACAATGTGTTTCGGAACCAATGTTTAATGACTTTTGTGGCCAGTCCAGATTGTTTAGCCATTTTAGCAATTGCTTCGTCGCTCGGTGAGTTATTAATGTCAAAGTGCGATCGTAAAATTTTCAATTGCTCATCTGTGATTCGAGTGCGAGCACGTTTTTGTCCAGCTGCAGCATTTGCCTAAAAAAAACATAAAAACGTCATTACTATAAAAATATATATAGGTATTTACACTACTAATTTTATGAGTGTTTTTAATGTTATATAATGATTTTGTTCTATAACGTTACAAACATCTAATAATATATTTGAGGTTAAGCTACATGTAACTAAAAATAATAATTCTTTGTGAAATAATAATAGCTCGCCCCTCGAGAAGGGTAACAATAAGCGCTCTGTTACTCGTGCAAACAGATAGGTACCGCTTATCTTACAATACTGTAGTTATCTTTCTTGCTTTACGATCGAATTTACACAGTAAAACTGACAAAATTTAATCGGACGACGTTTAATATTCGACAAGTAACATAAGAATGTATCGATTCATGAAGTTTCGTATCACAAGTACTAACAGATGTGTTTTAAAGTCATACATCTTAATTGAATACTGCTTTACAATTAAAGAATTTATAAATGACTTAGGTATGAATAATTTTGTTTAATTATATAAAATATCTCTATCTTCTCAATAGGTTTAATAAATATATTCCACTAATATTATGTAGTACAAGTGTGGGTTTTGTGTGTTACTTTTCGACAGATTTGTGCAAAAAATTATACTCGCTGCATATTGTTAATATGGATGTACAACGCCGCAATACAATCGGTATTGCACCGTACGAGTAAAAATAGATAGATATATAAGTAAAACCTATACGTTGTTTATATGTATTATAACAGACAGATTATAATTACTCGTAAAAATGAAAAAAAAAATATATAGCTTATTTATTACTTTTTACTTTAGCTATTGCCTTTCTAGAAAATATGGAACTGTATAATTAGATAAAATCTGTACTGTCGTAAAACGTGTGTGTATGTAGAGGATAATCTTTAAGTTTATGTACAAAATATACCTACGTTAAAGAGTATTCAGTATAAGTGCTAATTATTTATGACTATGCCATACCAATTTTATGCCGCAAATGGATGTACATCAATATCATTTTTGTTAATAATATTAATTTGTTAATGTTAATTATTAATAATAATTTAAATTGCGCAAGCAGATTATTATGTAAATTTTAAATGTATTAATATTTTCGTATAATACTAAGTTGTGTAATGTATAGATGTGAATCTACTTATTTTTTTATTCATTGAATTAAAATTAATTAGTAATAAATTAGGTATATTAATACCTTATATTTCCTAATATTAGTTTCATTAGGTTATTCATTTAGTTTTGCACTATTTAATATGTGATATATTTTGAAAGTATAATCTTCTGTTTTAATCTAATATGTATACATAAATTTTATATACAATGACTAACCTGCTGCTGTTGCTGTATCAGCTGTTGCTGTTTTAATTGTGCATCATGCGAAAACGGCATGGAGTCAAAGGGCGGCGGGGGCAGCATGAGTGACACTAGAGGTGGTTGTAAATTCATGGCCGCCAGCGCACCCATGTTGAGGCCCAAAGGAAGACCAAGTGACAGCATCTGAGCCATCATCGGATGTAACTGTCCGAGCTGTTGTTGTAGCTGTAACATGTTCAAAGCAGCTTGCATCTCTTGCACTTGAGCCGCTAATAAAGCACCGGCCTGCGCGTCGCCTGGTCCATTAGAACTTTCATTGAAACTGCCGTCACCTCGTGGCGATGGAGACCGGTCACCCGGTGGCGCCGGGGATGCTGCACGCGGCGAATTCGGTGCACCAGATTTCCTCTCATATTCCGATTTAAATTGTTCTGCAAACTGCTCCAAAAACTCGAGCGGAACTTTGTCTTTATGCACTTCTTCACAATGAGTCTTTAGAACAAAAACACTAGAAAATTCCTTGTTGCAGTGCTGACACGTCGACTTCGTTTCACCATCTGGGGGCTTCTCCTCGGGCGGTGGTGGTGGCGGGCTCGGTACTCGAACCATCTCGCGTTCTTCTTGCAATTTACGCCTCTGATTCTCATTGTACTGCATCACGAGGTCGAATCCGAACGTTTCAAGTAGTTGTTTATACATTTGTGAGTTACGTTTGGGCGGGTTGCCCTTGGCTACCATCTCGTCTAGAGCCGCAGCTTCTGCCTCACCAAGTGGCGAGTGCGCCCGCGCATCGCCAAACGGGCATGAAGTTGCACGATGTGCGTCGAGTAGCTCCCCGGTAGGGAATGACGCGTGGCACCGCTCGCACGAGGCGCTACCTGCGCGAGGGGACCGCGGGCTACCTGGGCGCGCGGGGGGCGAGGAACGATGCCCCCCGCTGCTTGTAGACGAAGGGGATGTATTTTTCGGCGACAACACGTCTTGTAAAATTTTAGCAGAATCGTTTCTATCCGGCTGTTCGACTAAAGGTCGTGTCAAGTCCACGTGTCCCGCCGCGGCGAGCTCCTGTAGTTTTCCCGCCCTCGTTTGATGTAAAACCGACCTCATATGAATATCTAACGTGCTCCCTTGTGTATATGCTACTTTGCATATATTGCACTTATAGCGTTTTCGATCGTCTTCTTCACTAGAAGTACTTTTGGGAGTGAGAGTTAAATTAGAGGGCGCAGTACCTGCACCGGGCGACACAGGAGGATTATTATTGTTTTGCTGTTCTTGCATAGCTCGTTTTAATTTATGTAGGTGGCTTACACTATTGTAGTGAACAAGTAAAATGTTCTTTTGTGTAAATGATTCCTTGCACACGTCGCATTTAAACGGTCTATTAGGATCTAAATATTTTTCCATAGGATATGTTAGCTTTTCACCTTTCCTATGTAAAAGAGTTTTATTATGTGCTGTCAAATAAGATTGTCGAGTAAATGCGACCTTACATCTGTGGCATTTGTATTTTCTATTTGGATCGTTATAAGAGTCTTCTGCCATAGCTTGTGAGTTTAGATAATCCTCGAGGAATTGTTGATCTTTGTAAATTATTGAGTCATCTGAATTTTCGGCATCGTTGTGGCCAGATTCGTCAGCTGCGGTCGCGCTAGAATCTCTATCTTCCATTTCTCCGAGATCGTCTTCAGGTGTTCTCAATGCTTCTTTTCGTAATAAATCAGCAGTCGCAGCATCTAAGGCAACTCCTTGACCTGGATGTAACAGAGGATTTGAAGCAAGGCTACGTTTAAAAGCAGCTAATTCATCTTCTGATAATTCAGGATGGGATGTTTCCACATGTTTCTGTAAGGCTAGTACAGATCTAAAGCTTCGACCACATAGTACACATTTAGTAGCATCCCGTATGACATGATATTGAGAATGCAATTGTAACTTTTCAACAGTTTTGAAAGCCAAACTACACTGGTTGCACCTGTATTTGTAAACATGTTTTTCGGATACTGACATATTTGCAATAGAATTACGAGCATGAGCTTCTCTAAAATGATTTTGTAAGGCATGAGCTGAATCAAAATATCTATTGCATCCTTTTTTCCAGCAAACATAACCAGGTCCTTGAGGTGTTTGTTTTAATTCTAAATGACCGGATTCATTTTGATGCTGGCATAATTCATCAACATTGCGAAAGGTTCGGTTGCACGTCGAACAGCGTTCAGTCTCGCCATCTACGCTACCTTCCGAGCGAGGTGATGAAATTTCCCTATCATTGTCTTCACCTTGCCTTGAGTCTTCTCTTTGTGATTGTGTAGCTCCATTTAACCAATGGCTTTGATCCACAAGCAGTAGGAGTCGCTGCAGTCCTTCTGAATTAACTGAATGAATTTGCATTACGTGTCTTTCTAGAGCTGGCCTCTCTTTGAAAGCATCTTGACACAAAGGACAGATGAAATGGCGTAAAGTATCACCATGCACTGAGTTAACATGTGCTTGTAGTTTGTTCTCATTTCCACAGCTAAAGTTGCAATAAGGACATGTATGTGGTCCAGGCGTGTCATGTTCCTCTTCTTTATCATTACAATTCGGCGGTTGCGGAGGTTGTTGCACTGCTGGTTGAGGCTGCATTTGTTGCTGTTGTTGCTGTTGATGCTGTAGCTGCTGTTGTTGATGTTGCTCCAAGAACCGCATCATTTTTTGTTCTTGCGTCAATTCGGGTTTCTGATCGATTGGCTCCTTATTATCTGTTGACAAACAATAATTTCTTATTACATATTTCCGAGATTTCATTTTATACTGTTTTGTTAATATTATTTCTATTTTCTATAAAATATTTTTTTCCATAAAATAAAAATTTATTATTATACATTATACATTCGACAAACCTCTT
This sequence comes from Boloria selene, assembly GCA_905231865.2. Classification (NCBI taxonomy): domain Eukaryota; kingdom Metazoa; phylum Arthropoda; class Insecta; order Lepidoptera; family Nymphalidae; genus Boloria; species Boloria selene. The sequence goes on from HG993145.1 coordinate 5,402,391, forward strand.
ATTTCAAAATTCGCTAACAGAATGGATATAGATCAGTAAAATTCGTTCATTTATAATGTACATACAATGTCTACCTACGTCTACGTGAGATTTATCTACAAAAAAGATTATTTCTATAAATGAAGCTGACTATTGTTCGTTGTAAGCGTTTGTTACTTTTCTGAATTGAAGTTAAAAATAAAATTCTTCTCCTTTATATTATTAGTAGGACTCGTTTTGTTTGCAACGTCCCGACAAGACAAAGGTATCGCTCTATCCATCCTGCACTCACACATTCAAGGATGTATTAATGCTAACGTAACAAGTATATTGTAATTTTGCACACAAAGGAAGATACAGGACGGGCAAACAATCATTGTTCATTATTACAAAAGGTTTGGAATATTTCGTTTCGCATCGGATCAAATGCGTTTGGATGATCGACATACGTGATGATGAGTGTGAGTGAGAAGAAAATACGTATTAAGGGATGTGTGTGTGCAATTATTATTTGACCAGGGACATGTCCGCTACGGCGTGTGAAAGAAGCTGGCCCCCATTGTTTACGCTCAAATAAGGAAGGTAAAAGAAACGGCCGATGCGAGAAGTACATATGATTCGATAAAATTACAATTATACTTACAGTAACAATTCGCGCCTTAATTTTGTATTAGGTATGTTACAAAGTGATAGAGCCCCCTAGGGTTATAAATTTTCATAATTTTAAAAGTGGATCAACTTTAATTTTATTACCAAAAATTTAAAGCTTTCTGAGAATGGATAAAAAAAATAGGATATGATATAGGACTAAAAATACAATTTAATTTCTTTTCTTAATTAGAACTTATAAAATAATCTCACAGTCAGACGCAGCTGAAACCAGTCTGTCCCCTGTGTGGGAACCTGTTTCATAGTTTTAAGCAGTTAAAACCGTTACATCTAATGAAGGGGAGCGGGATAAGTAAATCAGGAATATAATAATAATCAAAATACAACTGACCCTAATCGTGGACTGGAGTGACCAGTAATGTAATTATTTATAATGTGAAATCGCCGACCCAAAGTCTGGTAGGAACATAGAACAATAGCCAGGTAAAGGGACTATGTCTGCATAAATGCCATCTCCAACGCTTTTTGTCAATGAACAAAGGGTCTTTTCTAAGGAAACACCACATCGTTATAGCGTCGTAAAATAAGTATTGTGCATTGAGTTTTGTTTTGCAAGATTTAGGTCAAAATTTTTACAATGTGGCGTCTAGAATACAATAAAAATTTTGAATATTTTATATGCTGTCCTTTATGTAACCCGTGGATTTGAAAATATAATAAGCTAAAGCATAGATAAGCTGGTGTTTCTAACACATTATAAAGTACTAATTTTTGTTTATTTCTTTGAAACATTGCGGCATTCTGAGCTTTTGTTAATTCTTAAAGCTATTAGCTATCGACAAACGACGCCTAAGTTTATTTTTACTAGTTTACACGAAAACTCTAATCTTATCTTGAGTAGGTGGTTACATTTAGGTATGTTTTCTTAAATATAGACATGATATTGTTAAGATTAAGGAAATGATGATTCATATATTTGAAGTTTTCTGTTTTATATATAGGTACCTACATAAGTCCATTAAATGGAAAGTATAAAGTATATTAGGTATTATTGAATAAGGTTTTTAGTAATTTTTAGTAGTGATAAAAATATTCTACTTTATATGTTAGTTAGGTATATATTATTTTATAATTCACTTAGTATAATAGCTTAATAAAAAGAGCAACTTAAGCATTACTTTTCGGAAATAATGAAATTGAATACAAATTCTTTTTATATCTATTTGAAAATATCAAGTAGGTAGGTACATCGATCATTAAAGAGCGATTAATGAAGTAAGACTCAATGCTGTAAGTCGGATTTATTTCGATTACGAATTTCACTTGGACTTTGTCGTATTTTACCTTGGCCGTAAACATACGACAGGCAATGTGGCCGGCGACATTGTAAGATGATGTAGCCTCATCACAAGGGGCAATCATCCTTAATGCGCGATGGCCACATACGTAATGCGAGTCATTGTCCCGCATGCGGTACTTATGGAAAATTCGCGTTCTCAATTCAAATCTTCTCTCCGTCTCCTTCGCTCGCGGGGCGGAGCCACCTCCGACCAATGACGACTTCGACTGTGGCGACACCGTGTAAGGCGTAAGTTATTAAAGAAACCTGTTCTAATGTTGTGCGCTTTAAATTAAATTTTGGTCAGTGTGTAATTATCTCATTATTGTGATTACGAATTTTTCGTGAAATCGTCTATATATCGTACATACATACATATATGGGATATACATGTGTGGACGAACATGTGGTCTCTACTTAGTATATAATTCTTAATTATTGTAAAATATATATAATGTAAGAACGATTGATTTGTTTATGTTATGAACTTTTTTAAATGATTAAAAATATTTTAATAAGGAATGAATTGTAGCTCTATTTAATAGACGGAATACTGATATTAATAGACTCTATATTATTAATTAATTACAATTATTTAAACTTAAACGTAACAATAATAACAGGTATTTTTGTAGTACTTACTGAATATATTGAACGCGTATATTTATTCCCATAATCCACAAAATTCGATATTTGTAAAAAATGCAGTACAAAATTGATTAAGGAACGAATCGTATTAAATTGGAAACCGATAGTGACGTTTCGAAATCACATTCATAAGTCGGTCCGGTATTACTTTATCGATACGGAGGCAGTAATAGTTTTAGTTGAATTAATTTTAATGGGATTTTCACGCCTTGTAGAATAAAAGTTGCAAAATGTATTTCACAACTAAAATAAGAAAACACTACTTTAATTCTAAAAAACTAGTAATAGGTTATAGCAGATACTCATTTACTGGGTAAGATGCGCACGCGCACCTAATTAGGTGCGCGTTTTTGTATGTCTTTTAGTATAGATATACTTTTTGTACCTATGTTTTGTTTCCATCTTAGGCATCATTAGAACTTGTTACTTAAAGAGACAATGACTCTAGGAAGTTAGCTCACAAAAATAATAACAATAGGATAGTCACGGTTGGAAAGGCATTAGTGGCAAACACGAGTAACAATTTCCTTATTACCACTCTGATAAACATGAAAAGAAATAGCTATCATACTTAATAGTCACCAAAACATTAGCATAAGAAATTAAGAAGAGGCTTGTCGTATGTAAGAGGTTATAATTTAAAGAAAAACTTACCATTTTCTTGTTGATCATATGGACTAGGCAACTCCGAGGGTTGTGGGATAACTTGGAAGAGTTCAGCTACATCAGGTGTAGGGTCTTTTCCCTCAGATCTTCGTTGTAGTTGATGAATTTGTTCCATTTGTAAATGCTTAACGGAACGAACATGTTGTAATAGTGGTAGTCGATGGGGAGCACCGAAACCACATAGTGCACATCGGTAAACACGAGGACGTTCACGAGGTATCCTGGAAGCACCTTCTCTAAGATGTCTTAATAAAAGCGTAGCTGCCTCATGCCTGGCCCCAGCGGCGTGTAGTTGTAGTTTATGTGCTGAGTTAGTGTAATAGTCGCAAGCACAACATCTAACTTGTACACCTCCAACTCCCGCACCGCCAGTCCCAACTCCACCACAAAATTTCAATTTCCATTCATTTCTTGGTCCACCTTCCTTCACATGATTGACATGTTGTAGCCTCTGGAGATGTTTATCAGTTTTGCAATGTAATTGAAAGTTAGCTTTTAAATTTGTTTTGTACGTGCATAACTTGCAAACGTAATGCCCAGCTACTAAGGCCAATATTTCCTGTTCTCTTATCTTTGTACGATCTTGTGCCAAATGGTGACCAAGGGCATCCAAAGAATCTGTTGAAAAACAATTGCAAATACAGCAATGAAAAGTTCTTTCTGGTTCAGGATCTGCTGGTTCTGGTGGAGGTTCCATGGCTTCAGGATTTAAGCCAACATCTAAATGGGCACCTAATTCCGGAGGAGATGGTCCAGGTCCTCCAGTCATGAGTTGAATCATAATTGCTTGATTATAAGCCATGTCAGCTAATGCCGCCTCTGGGTTGGGGGGAGGAGCATCTCCACCATGAAAGTGTAACAAACTTTCAAGTTGTTGCTGACTTTGTTGTCTATGATGTAAAGCTGATAGAGTTTGCATATGCTTGACGTTTTGTTGAAGCACAAGCATATTATGGGTGTGTTTCTCAGATGTCATATGTATTCTCAGGTTACGAGCAACATTTGTTTCATAGTTGCATACGTCGCATCGGAAAGTAGGTTTTGGCTTTTGACCTAAAGGAGAATGGTGCGGTAATGGAGGCTTATGAGGACCAGGTGGAGTGTGCTGCGCTGGTGGTAAATTTCCTTCACCTGGATTACCACCATTTTGTAGTTCTTGCATATTATTTAAATGTTTGTCAGATTGCATATGTATGCTCAAATTTCCTTTAGTAGTTGTTGAGTAATTGCACACTTCACATCGATATGGTTTGTAACCACAAGTATAAGTTTCACCTCGTGCTAATCGAGGGTGAGGTTGACCAGCAATACAATAGATACAACTTGTTTCAGCTTCTGGATGTTTCTCTTTCATGTGTATTTCTAATGTTTCTTGATATTTATAGTGCCAATTACATTTTGGGCATTTTAGTGTTTTACAGGAGTTTCTGCTATGCATCCCGGCCAAAGGTCCACCTAATCTACCTGAATTCAAAATAAGCTCACATTTCGGGCAATCAGCACCAGATGGTCGTCCTCCGAGATGATCTGGACAAACTCCTATCGTCGTACCCGAAAGGAATGCTGGAGGTGCTGCTTGGAAAGGTGGTGAAGCGTTTGGGCTAGCCCGTGGTTGTACTGAAGCGTTAATTGTATGAGGATGAGCTACAGAAATCATGGAATGTTGCGGTAATAAGGAGTCTGCCAAAGATCTCGGCGGTCTCCAAGAAGGTGGACTCGGCCTTCTATCGTCACATGAACCATTAGGTAGCATTGATTCATTATCTCTGTCCGGGGTTATTGTTTCCTGACGTTTTTCAATCGTAGGACTTGACAGTTCAGACATATTAGCGGGACTGCCTGAAATTGAAGCTCTTGGCGGCGCAGCAGCACCAACTGGTTCTAAAAATGAGACTAGTGGTTCTTTGTCTTTTCCAACACATTGAATAATAGCTGATGCGTTTTCTCGTGATAAGGCATCCCTTTCTGAGTCGAGTAATGACAAGCTATGATCTGATTGGGCGTGTGCTACGAAAGATTTAGCATATCCAAAACTCAATTTACATATAAAACACATAAGGATTGGTTTAACTGGCACGCTAACGGGACATTCTGGCACTGGTGACGTTGATCTAGGAGCGTCCTTTCCTCCGCGAAAACTAAACACTCGATAACTATGCATCACAGGCGCATCGGGCCTCGCCCGCGCTCGTTCGGCAGCTAGTCTTCCGTACAGGGCACCATACAATGAGGGATTTCTCGATACGTAGAATGCACTAGCTATTTGAGGGAAATCAAGTTGCCTTTCAACTACGTTGCTATCTCGGCTGTCGACAATGCAACCGGGCTCTATTTTAGGTAAGTCTGAAAGGCTGGTTTCACCTTCTGATATTTCTGGATCCTCAATAATATAGGCGGATCCATCAGGATTGTAGACAATTTTGCCATCAAAATGTTCAACATCAGAAGAGAGTGGTGGAGAGTCACGTCGAGAGGTAAGATCTACGGCGTCTGGAGCAGCTGGAGGTGAGGTGGGTGCGGGCGCTGATGAAGGCGCAGGGGTGGGCGCCGCTGGGGCTGCAGGAGCGTTTCGCGGCTCTTCCTCAGGGCTCATGTCGCCGTCGTCTTCGTCTGGTTCGAGTGCGGCTGAACTCTGTGGATCGTCGCGTTTGCGGCGCCGCTTGCGCTCCGGAGGCGGGCCGCTAACGGGGCCGCCGGGCTGCAGCGGCGTGGGCATGGCGCCGGGCGTCAAAGGCCGGCATCACATGCTCTCCTGTAAACAGAAAACAATATTGAGTTAAGGTACAGTAAACTAGGAGTATTATATAAATGCGAAATTTTAAATGTTATGTGTATTTTATTACATTGAAATGGCTAAACGGATTCAGATGAAATATAGTACCTATACTTATTGACTATGATCTAAAGTCGAGAATGCAAGAAATGCATTTTTATTTTTTTCTATCACCATTCCTAAACATCATTTATTATACCTAAAGGTAAACTTTTAATGTATCAAATACTATAAATGAAATTATCTAACTAAAAGATAGTTTCATTTATAATGTGAAATATTCGCGTAAACCTAAGAAAGAATTATGTATCAAATACTGTTAAAAAAGAATTATCTTAAAAAAATATAATAAAATGTTCTAGGTAAGGTTAATAGTTTAATTTAAACGAAAAGTTTTATAAAAATCCATTGATTAGCTTACACATTATGTTTAACATTTTAAAATCGGTAATTTTCACTACGTTGTGAAATTTCATGTATCAAAAATTTAATATTAGAAATATTTCTTCATTTGTATTTATAATAATAAAAACAACCCTAGGTATAGGTTATACTCGAATCGTACTTTACTACTTAGTATTCACCACTATAACACTTGGTTAAAGCCCGTATATATATAAAGTGATAATACCTCTTCTGTGTGAAGAGAGAATATAAATATTAAATATATACATATAATGTAAAAATATATATTATATTATTATAATAATATAAAAGTAATAATATAAATGTTGCAGTATCCTTCAATACCTATCCAATACCTGTAGTCAAACATTCGAGTCCTGGAGTGAATTACTAGTTCAAATTAAAAATTTGATAATAGACGCTTATCTAACTGGTATTTACGCAAACAACTACGATCAATTTATCCATTTGACAGCTTGTCATCGCTGTCAACTGTGACATTTTTACAATTAAGCAACAAATATTATAAGACCTCGACAAACATAGATTTTACGATTATGACATCACGAATTTTACGAAATTCTTCCTTAAACTTATTAACATAAGAGGCATGAATACAAAATACACGAACGTCGATAAAGTAGGTTGTAATCTAGAATAAAAATTCGTTAAAATCATGAGATTAAGCCGTCATCTCTGTTATCTAAAGCGTTATCAAGTATAAATAGGTAGAGTCAGAATTTCGAAATAATATTCTTAAATACCTTAGTTATAGAAATCTATACATCTATACATATAAATATATAAAATAATAGCTAATGTCATAAGGTGAAACTCAGGTTACTTTTACAGACTTCAAAAAAAGAGGAAGTAAACATTTTATTTATTGTAACTAGTGGAACGAACCCGAGCAAAGCGAGGGTGATTCGTTAGTTAGAAAATAAAGTAACTTTGAGTTTATATAAATTATATTAAAATTTTTGTAAATGAGTAAAAAATTAATTATTGTGTAAAGATTATTATTAAAGCTGACTAACTCATATATCGCAAATTGCTAATCACTCTGACTAATGAGTGAATAACAGCAGGATGCATAGCCGATAGTGTAGTTATATTTATTTCACCTAAATATTAATGTAATAAAATTCTTCTGTACCGGATGTTCGTTTTGTACACTATCTACACAAATTCAAAAATATTTTTTTAACAATTAGAAGACCTTGAGTAGTTCTTTGATTCTCATATAGGGGACCACACCTATTGACTTGTTTGCATTTCTAACGGTCGAGCACGGCCCTTAAACGTGATTAAATTATAGATTATACTACAAGAATTTGATAACAATTTAAATATTGATTCAGACGACAGTTATTTTTTGTGAAAGAAATTGTTTTTGTGATAAGTTTTATGCAAAGTTGATATTTATCTTGCTTGATTACTACTTCAAACTATCTTATGGAGGTAATGCGAGTTGTGATCCTTGTAAACTGTCATTAAATGTTGCAGTAAAAAGGATTTAATTACTATTGTAATTATTATGCTCTGCAAAAGCAATTTGCAGGGAACTTCTTTACTAATGTGTGTGGAAATTATGCAAAGAACGAGAAATTAATGTGTAGGCACTAAGTGCGTTTCTGGATTATACAGACTTTATTTATATATAAATTATCTTAATAATTACTTAGTTATATACTTTATTTAACATCATGGGTTTTTAGAGCGTAAAGTTATAAGTAGGTAACTTATTAGATTTTCCTTAGCAGATTATTTCTGATTAGATTCTGTGATTCATATTTGACCAAATTTAAAGTAATTAACATTTTTTATTGGAATATTAGCGTGTTTGTATTAAATTATTTTCTTTCAATGGCATCAAGTATGACTAATTTAAAAATAAATATTTTATACAGTTGACATTTGATTTATGTTTCAGTTTTCCCATTTTAACATAATTTCAATTTTCGTAATGTATTCTATTATTTTGTGTAAGCTCTATTATTTTTAACAAATTCATGATAAATAGTCAAAAGCCATATTAAAATATACCTCTAAGTGTATATTTATCGCCCATTACATTTACTATGAGTGTGAGAACCTAGAGGACAAAACGACGCGTTCGTTGAAATGATACACTATCATACTTTTTCTATGTAACCGTTTATCTACACACAGTGTACGCGCACATACAAATCGCCCGCATCAGATTAATCTCGTACAATAGTTCAAGTCCGTCATAATGAAGATGTGCGCTTTTCAATTCATTAATGAGGCTCCCACAATGTTATTGATAAGTATTAATGCTGGTTTTGTCGCTGTTCAGTTATTATTAGTAACTGTTAACGTACGTTTATATCGGTTTGGTTGTAATATATTACTGCTTAATAATACTTAATCTATTGGAAAATATTTTTACTAGAGTGGATTTTGATTGCTTTTATCATAATAAAATAAAAATTATATATTTTTTTTTAATAAAACAATGTACTATGTAACTAATATGTCATTTATAAATCATTAATTGACACATTGACACATTTGCTTCACTTATTGAAAAAGAACCTTCGTCTTTAATTTCCGAACACTTAACCAAAAACATGAAGCCATTTAATTTAATATACCCAATAAGCGCAAAAAATTAAATATTTTTTTTTACTCCAATAACATTCTTATAAGGAATGTGTAGAGTAATAAGACGGACGGTAAACTACGTTCATATTGATAATCGACGGTTATTATGCAGGCCCTCATTAAGTCTCCAGTCTCTCACACGAAACCGCAGAACATTGCTAAGTAATTACCTCTAACTTGCTTTCTTCACGAAAAGATCGTAAAGTTACAAGTTTATTGTAGAAATCTACCAAATCAGATGCTAAACAGAAAATGTCGAGGAACGATTAAGCAGTCTGAAATTGAGGGAAGTTGGTACGAACGGTTTACTTATTACATTAATAGCAAGTGGAGCGAATGTCTATAATGTTGTATGTAATAGTGGTAGTCTCGTTACACGTGGGAAAGTAGGTGTACTCGGCTACTACATGGCGAGGTGTGTGTTTCATGGTGTATCTGGGACCTTCATTTAAAGTAATTGATCTGATCTTGAAACATGGGAAAAGGGTACTTGTTTTGGTTTGTTTATCTTTCTAATGTTTAACATTCTAAAATCTATTATGATTCACAATATTAGACAAGGTATTTTCGAGGTTAAACAATCATCTAGTCATCTAAACTGTACATTATAAGTACGCGAGTCAAAATATGAAAGCATAATCGATGCGAATTATTTTGTTGATAATAGCTTACCGGAATACAGATACTCGTAAGTAGTACTTATTATCTTACAAGACCTTAAGCAAATGTAAGAGTAAAGAGAAATCTGTAATTAAAATCGCTCCCCATTTTACACAAAACAGTGACATAGCAGAAAACAAATGAACTCGAGCGTATAGTAATTACAAAGCTCTCATGAGCGAAATAATACTAATCTCGTAGTACGATTAGTGATGTTTAATTTAACTTTCCCATTAATTTGTCGTTTAATTATTCTCAAAGAGAAACCAGAAAAGAAACCGGAGATGTGATAAATACTGAAAACAAAGAGATTTATATTGAAATAGATTGAAAAATTTTTTAAGATAAAAATGATTTTTGTTTTGGGCGGTAGTTATTAACTAGTATTAAGAACCAATTATTTAATTTGTGTCGATTATATCATTTAACACAGATTGGCTTTTGATGGTCGTCGCGTGAATCTTCAGGTATCCTGGCAGGCGCCACTCGACCAATGTGCTCTTAGGAACCTTCAATTTGCGTCTGTAATTATTGCGGACCCTTCGATACTTATTTCTATTTTTTCGAGGCTTAATTGTTGCCACAGATGACTTTTTTGTCGAACCACTTCAAAGAGAGCGGAAAGGCATCAAACGGAGCGTCGAATTTGGAAATAATTATACATAAATAGTCCCTTGAGCGGCCGATTAAGACAATTTCCGAGGCAAATTGCCGCAGACGAGCATAATAGCACACGCGCAGCTTCGTCATAAATAAATCTGGATTACGTTTCTGTACAAGATTAAGATTGATTCGATCTCGATGCTTTCTGCTATTAATGGTTGTGCTGGATAATGCCTCGATCGTGTTAAAATTTTAAATCATTATATTTCGTTTTTGTGCGTCTGATTTGTAAGATAATTACGACCGACAAATTGCCAGGCGTCATTAAAAGATAACGGGTGGACGGTATCGGGCTGACCATCGTACGTAATTAATGATCGATACATGTGAAATAATTAATTAGAAGCTGGGGTCGGATCGGATCCTAAGACGCCTGGGGCTGCATCACAAAAAACAATGACGTGCGGTTTTTGATTGCGTTGGCGCCGCTCAAGCCACGGCGACATCCGCCACTCTGAACATCTATAATTTGGAAGACCTCGAATTACTTTTAAACTCATTTCTCGACGAAGAGCGTGACGCCGACCTATTGACTAGAATGTGTCATTAATGATAATTTGAACGATTGTTATATTTTTCTTTATGATAATTATGTGGTTGTAGGAGAAGCGAATATGATAATCTATAGCAATATGTAGGTATAATAATTTCCAATTTTTCAGTTTCTCACAACAATGTTGACATCATTCTATAAATTATTTGCAGAGGTAAATGCAGTGTATATTCTCTATCACATATTGACTTTACATCGTCGAAAATTCAATTCTTATCTCTGATATTATCAACTATCTTTCGTCGACGTAGGCTTAAAAATCAATAACAATTAAAATTCCCACGATTTCCACAATAATGTAAGTTCAGATCAATGAGAGCTCTAACTTGCTATCTGGATGCGTGTGCGCAATTAAAATGAAACCCACAATCAGCCGCCATGTTTGTACACGGACGATGTTAATAGCCTTCTGTAATTATATATCAGTATCATGATATGGTTTCTTCTCGGAAGGCTGATCAAATTAATAGAACCTATTTAGATAAAGTATTGTTAAAGCAATATGTAACAACGAAATATTCAAAAACTATCTAAACTAATTATTATATAGTACCTATAACTTTCGACATGTCATTGAATAATGTGTGTTTTACAGAAATGTATCGTCAGATATTACAATACCATATTTTACGACATGTAAAGTTATTCATAGCCCTCGGCGTACGAATTCTACGCGAGGAACTAGCACCCGCCTCCTTGTCGCTATATACGAGAAAAGATTCTAAATTCAATTACAAAAAGGCTTCTCGCGAGGTGTGCCGCTGCACCCGCGCCTCCTCCTAAAAGGGTGTATAACAACTCAATTTCTCCATATTATTAAGACGGCGGGCCGCGGGATGTGCGGAAAAGAAGGGTGGTGGCACACAAAAAGAATGCTAATTTGAAACTCTTACCCCTGTTCGTATGCGCGCGCGCTTTATGTATCACGCGCTCAACAAAGATAAACCCCCGAGTATTTTATTTCAATCTAATATACAATATGAAAAATATCCCAGAAATTCACAGTCAAATGTAAGCATTTTATGTACTCTAATAACTATGTGGCTGATGTTTTATTTATATTTATTTCAATATTTTTATGTGTCATAACTTATTTAATAACGTGCTCAAGTGTTTTTGAACGCAAATAACATAAATAAGTATTTGATGCAACTACATAATATATAATATACCTACCTAAGTAAGCGTTTGTGATAAGCTACTTAACAAAACGAAACGAAAGGCTTGTATTGAGTTTGAGTAGAGCTGAACTAGTAATATGCAGAATAATAACGGTTCCAGATTATCCCAATGTACGTCTTATCATGATACACTTTTAGACAGCAGTCGAACTAAATGAGATTATTGTTTAAATTTTAAAGTCAAGGATAATAGCTCTTCAATTTCAATTTGTCACGATCACGATTTCATAATTCGTGATATAAAAATAAGGCAAGGTGGTTCTGCTATGCGATATTTAAATTCAAATTCGAATCCTGTCAAGGCAAAAAAGTCTTTTTATTGTTATGGTCTGTCAAACATAAAAATTAATAATAATGCATTATATACATAATGCGACGCATGTGGGCACTATCGGTGCACCACCATGCAAGAAGTTGTAATGCGTGTACGAATTACATTGATAGGCGATACTGTTGCGTTACAACGACCTGAATAGTAATACCTATGTAATTAATATTATGTTGCATCAAATAAATAAAATTATAAAAATTATAAAATCGTAATATATTTGAACATATATAATCATGTACAGTAGAGATCATTTGATTTTTTTAAATAAATTTATTTATTAAGATCATAAGTCAGGTTATTACAAAACTTAATAAAATCCCTTGTAGAGAGTAAGCGATAACCTCATACTCGTATTCGCTCTGTGCGAAGCCGGTGGTGGGGAGAAACTGATTTACCGTCAGCGCTACCCGTGGCTATATCCGATACTACGGGGGGCTGTTTTTATGTTTCGAGTTAGCTAAATATACAAGTGAATTGTTATTTAAAATTTATTTAAATAAAATAACATAAAATGAGTCACAAAAGTTGTTGTGTTGTAAGTTGTAAGAATACAGGTAGAAAAAGTGCTTGTCATTTTTATAAATTTCCAACAGCAAGTTGGAAAATAAATCAGAGGAAAAAATGGATAGCCGCTGTTAGGAGACAAAAGTAAGTAGAATCATAACCTTACTATCCGTAATAATAAAAATCTTGAAAGGAGTAAAACTTAAAAAAATAGTAAGTTTAGAAAATGCTAGGAAATATTATTATTAATTAAAAAAAAATTTTTTTTAAACATTTTTAAATTTAGCATAATTATATATTAAAAAATAAGATTGAATTTTTTTATTATAAACTTTTCATTAATTATTTAAGATTCATTTACTCTTTGCCACTTATAATATTAAACAAAAAGATTATCCATACCAATGATCATAAATTTTAAATATTAAATATTAAAATCTAAAAATAAAAATGATAAATTTAATCGATTAACAATTTTTCCCAGCTTTATTATTGAATTGTAATATGTTAATTTTAGTTAGCAAACATAATCTATTTTTTTTGTACTCAAAAACAATCAGCACTTTTAATTTGTAGAATTTTGAAACATAAAATATTTTGGTAATTTCGTTTAATCTAAATTTGCTATTAAAAAAAAATAATTGAATGTTTATTCAAGTTTTCTTATAATTTTAATTTTAAAAAAAACTTTTTCTATTTTCTTTTTATTTGATTTCAGTCTGATTTCAGTTAACCTACCTTTATGTGTGCTAACTTCTATGCTACTTTTTCGGTATTAACTATACTTACATTTTATTTTTTAATGCACAAGAACACTTTACATTAACAAATATTTATTATAAATATTCCCTTTAATTAAAAAAGCATTTTTTTATTTATCATTCGATATTATTATTACTGACAGCCATTCAATACTTAGTAAAATATATTACAATAGCCCCCTGTAGTTCAAACGTACCATGGCGCTGAAGTCGCGCACAGAGCGAATATAGCTTCTGGCTTACACTTGACAGTAAATACTATCAAAGATTGACAACTCTACATTTAAGCACTGTATTGTCCGAGGATATAAAATGCATTTTGTATTTAAGTTATATAATAATACGACTATAATGATAGAGTAAGTAGTTGACAATTGGCGATTGCTAAGTATTATTTTTAGTCTTTACCGTGTTCAGAAAGCGTGCGAGGGCGTATTCTGTTAATTCGCTAGGTGACGTGTCAACGGCGCTTGCGCACTTACCCGTAAAACATTATTAGTTTTGAATCTACATATTCATATTGTATCTAGTGATAAAATATATTTAATATATACGTCCTATAATATCAAGAATATCTAGTATAAAGAACCTCCACCCATAATTAGTACACGGTGTACCTTTGGATATGTTAATAAAATGATACAATAAATAATTTAATGTCTTTGTAAACAAAGCCTTAGGTTGTAATTCATCAGGCACCCACTCCCGAATAATAAATGAGAAAAGAACGAACAGATAAAACTGACATTGTCGCATGATAAATGATCAGATTTAAATTTAGGACCAAAATTTAAGCAGTCTTCTTCATTCCAGCACCTTATAAAGAACGCGACGAGCCCCGTTTATAATTATAATTAATATTCTTACAGAATTAAAGCGGTCGACCGAGGAAAAAACGAGATTTGACGCGAGAATTAATAACAAACAAATGCGCTACCTGCCGCTTTTTTTGTGAACCCCCACAGGTAAAGCCGTGATGATGAAAGGAAATCATATGCGACTGTTTCAGATTCTTAAACAATATTGCTCGATTCCGACACGGTTGTGCCTTTTTTATAGCGAACGGTGCTTCATTCATAGGAAACAGCTTTATGAGTAAACAAGGAAAATGATAGGTATGTGTGGGTTTCCACTACTTCGCGACAGATGGCGATGCGATCGAACGTTTTTTGCAAAGGCTTTAATCAAATACGACATAAGTTGGACTTTAAAAGATTATTTATTTAAGCGCTTCATATTTCGAATGTGAACAAGTATGGTTTATCAAAAAAGAAACAAAAACTAAAGCTGTATGGGTAACAAGAAACCAGTGATTCGAAATTCGGGACAAAGGAGAGGAACTCTCTAAATGTGATACCATAATGACAAAACAGAAATATGATTTCGATTAAACGGTACGACAAGAAAGACTTGATTGGATACTTTGTAGGTGGAAAAGGGATAGAAGCCCAGTTAATAATAAAAACATTTTATTTGTATAGTGGGGTAAAACACCCCCGCTGTGGGCTGTTTGGTCGGGCATCCATCATCATTATATTAGCCGATTTAACACTTTTGAACAGATTCCAATGTCGGTTGGTGGTAAATCTATATGGACGACAAAAGTGCACAGCTGAAACACGGTTTTAAGTATTAAATACAAGAGATTAAGATATAATGCACCGATACAGCGCGATATGGATGTATAAATTTCGTGATAAATAATTTATTTAATTGCATCTTGATATCTTTGGCTATATTTGGCAGCAGATTCTGACCTAGTCTTTTCAGTATGGCTAGATAGAGATTACACACGAGGATAGGAAAACTAGGGCAATCTAATTTTCCCGTCTTTTCACATCATCTCAGCCTTGTTAATGGCAACTTTCAATTGCAGTACTTAAAGATTCAATGGGGATTAATTAAGATTTTCATGGATTTACAAAAAGGGGTAAAAAATGTAGCTATTCCTTTTGGTACTTAAACTTCAATCTATAATCAATGTTGTTTATATCGTATATGGTGAAGCTCGGCAATTACTTCTGAACGCTTTTTACGTCAATTACTTTCCGGTGTAACATTAATTGACATGTAAGTAACGTACAGGTCATTAGAATTATTTAATGAGCAAATTGCATTGGTTTCTATTCAAGTATAGGTACAGTCTGAATCAGTGCGGAGAATAATTTACTTCAGGAAATTTAATTAAATGAAATGATGCGTATTAAATAGGCATTGATATGCAAAGTTGGTTAATACAGTTGTGGCCGATCCCAGACTCTCCCATACTGTTGTTCACAAATTATATTATTCAGTAATCAATAAGATTTGACCCTAATTCCTATCACTATTCAGGAGCAACAATAGTATTTGGCTTCAATAGATGTTTTGTTTTCACTATGTATCCTGCGTTGTCTATACACAAATGAGTCAATAACAATGACTTTTTTACTATAGATTTAGATATGGGAATGTAACTAGTTATCGCTTGGATGAATTATTTTTATATTAAAATTTTATTACAAATAATTGGTATAGTACCAACAATATAACGTTGTGAGCATATGACTTATAAGGTAGTAGCGAAGTACCTACCTATAAAGCTGTATAGGTTAAAGTCGTGAGTGTTCGTATACTAAAATAATAATTAAAAGCGATGATTAAATCTCAAGATAAAGCTCATTTTGTTAATTGCTCCCTAAAGCTACAGGTTCGCCGGCCTCAGTTTTTGCCTTCGACATAATTTAATAAGCATATTAACCAGACCGATGCCATAGATAAGTAACTTGCCTCGGGCGATTCTCGCTAATATACCTTATAAAGCTGATAATATTGTGTGCTGCAACTCGTTTATTTGCGAGTTGACGACACATTCACTCTCGTTGCGAGGTCAAAGAGGAATGACCATGTAAACATCTAATGTAAGACAGGAGACGTTTCTGACTCCAATCACGGTTGTTCAAAACACATTCAAATTACAATCAATTTAAACCCTCGCAGCCTGCGACGTTGTGTCTGGGCAAGTTCTCATCGCGTGTGGCGACGACCTATCAAGCTACTTAATAAGGTTTACTAGTTTGTATGAATCTGTTTCTATAATTAGATAAAATATATGAATACTACTAACAAATCGGTATTTATTTATAAAAAAAGATTTTATTCGTTAACATCTAGGTTTGTTATTGCTATTTAAGTATAATATGTCGTTACAGTATTATAAACTTTACCAAACGACAATTATTTTAAATATAAAAGAGATATTGCATTATATAAGTGTTACACGAGATCTCATAGTTAATTAGATATCCACGTACGGGGCTGTCGCCCACGCTAACGCGCTCTGCGGCAATCAAATTAGAAGCTAGCTCGCAAACAATGCGACCGACTCGACCGTGCCACCCCACGACAAAACGTTTTCTCGCAATCTTCGATCACCGGATTAAGGGCAGTTCTTGTCTCGCACGTTTTATCTCCGATTGTCCGCACTTAACGCGTACTTTACGCCGAGTGCCCCTCGAGAGGAAATTGAAAGCGATCGCCTTCCATACTATCTTATCTATATATAGTGTAATACTAATTAATCGATGTAGCGCGTCGAGATCGTCGTTAGAGGTAAATAATGCGTACATAGAAGAGGTCTGTGATTTATCGGTGTGAATAGACAAAAGTGTCGCGGGCGGAGCGGGCCCGGACAATGCTATGGAATGTCGTCGCAAGCCGGTCGCTCGCCGCGCTCGTGCGCCTCGTGAATGCGGATTATTAATAACTCGTCCGCTCTTCGAAACTGCGCCGATCTGAGCGACTCCTTTCCACTTCATAGCCTAAAGCATCAACCACCTGTACCATACCGCACCTTAATTTATGCGGGATATGACTTAATCGATGTTTGAAAGTTCATGTTTGTTTTCTATATTCTATCAAAGTCGTATATTATTAAATTTTGCAATAATTATGAATAATACATTGATTTCCAAAATTCCGTTATTAACTATATTCTTTTCGATACGTTCAAATTTGCCCCTCGGCATAATCAACCCTGCCTGTGACTCGACAATGCATAACAATAGCGTCGGAGCGGATTATAACAAATTCCCTAAATTGTGTGGGTTAATATTTTCGCGTAACAATAAGACAAAATAGTGATAATGTCACATGTGTGTACATTTTACCGCATTTGGAACTAATTGGGATATTTCATAATGCTTCGATTATTATTGAATGTAACATCTGCTCAATAAGTCTTTTATATCATAGGGAAAAAAATCACGAGTACTTTTTGTATAATTGTACAAAATATATTTAAATTATATAGTTGAACAATTTTTACTAGAAAACATTAAAAATTTACGAAATAGATAGAATATTATATACATAGAAATTGTTATCAATTTTTTGCTTTACAATCTAATAGCAATTGAAATGAAAGAAGAAAATTAAGAAAAAAAATTAAGTGAAACATGAAAAGAATAATAGTAAAGTAATAACTCTGGTAAGGGCAAGCTATTTGTAAAGCCGTGTTAAACGGAAAATGCAGTATGAAATTGCCTTTCACGATTTGTAGATGCCAGAGAAACTAAATTAGTATAGTTTTTGTCGCTCTCATTGATACCTATGCAAGGTTGGCAGCCCTACAACGTCACGTTGTACTTCGTAACCGAAATGAAATCGTCCCACATTTTCGGTGTTCCGGACGTAAGATAAAGCAATATTTATGGGTTCCTTACGATCTCCTTTTACAATGCAAACGAATAAGGTTTAATGCTCTGAAATTTACAAAAGGCATTTATTTTCAAATGGAACATGATTTTATGTAAGCCAAATAAAACCAGCACTTGATAAAAGGCATCAATAAAATGTGTATTTTACAGAAAAGATAAAAATTTAAAATATTATTTTTTCTTTACATTTTAAATAAAATATATGACAGTTCTCTTTATTGAATACTTAACCAATCGCAGCGAATTAGGTACCTATTATGTGCATCGGATTCCGTATTTTTGTATCCAACAAAAATGATCTAAGGTAGAGTCCAATCCGACTATTTTAACTTACTTTTATTTATTATTAAAAATGATATTAACACTAGCAGTCTTTTTTTGCGTATTTCTATCGTAAAAGTCGTGAGCCAATTGATTCGACACTAACTCTGTAATTAGTTTTACCGTTACCGCATACTTTACATTTCCAATGGATGGGCTTATTGATTGCTACTGTAAGTGTCGTGACGTAGGGATTGTTTATTTTTACTTTCTACTAGCTACTTATTCATAGCTTTAAAAAAAGCATAATAAGTAAGTACCTACTTCATCACGGCTAAGATGCTCAAATTATATTACATGAAAATGTGGTCTTAAAAATAATGCTAAATCTGTTTGTTGCACTACACCCAGATATAACAATAATATAATATAACAATATGTTGGGACATTATTACAGACATCGCTATCTAGTTCTGTGGAAAGCTACGAGGCTTGTGTTACGGATACCAGATAGTTGATATACTACTGACTTGGCCTATACGTCTATTCCAGACGAATCTATAGTGTAATGTTGGAGGTACACCGCTTCTGATGGCTGTATAAACCGATGCGAGAGCGACATGTTCTACCGCAGACCTGACAGGAGAAGTTTGCGACGGGTGGTACAGAGTCGCCTTGGCGTTGTCTTTGTCTCCTGTCAGCAAGTGCCGCGAACCCAGTCTCATCATGAAACTTGCGACCCTTCACAATACTATTGCGCCACTCCGTTCGATTCTCTGCAAGCCTTTCCCAGTGTCGGTGGTCAATTTTAAAAGCAGCCATGTCTCTCTTGATGCAGTCTTTGAAGCGAAGCAGTGGTCTTCCTACGCTTCTCTTTGCGTTAGCAACCGCACCGAGAAGTACACGACGTGGTAATCGAGTTGGTTCCATTCTGTGCACGTGCCCGAGCCAGCGCAAACGTCTCTGTTTAAGAAGGGCAGTTAAGCTAGGCAATTGTGCAATTTCTAGAACCCTCTCGTTTGTAACCCTATCTTGCCATGATATGCTCAAGATTTTACGAAGGCAACGCATGTAAAAAGAGTTAATTCGTCGTTCTACTTTCGCATAAGTTGTCCAGGTTTCCGCCCCATACAAGAGTATGCTTATAATAGTAGCTTGAAAGATTAAAATCTTGGTCTTGGTGGTTAAATATTTGTTTCGCCATACTCGAGTACTAAGCTTCCCAAACATGCATGCTGCTTTACCGATGCGAATGTCAACCTCCGCATCCAGTGATAGATTGTTTGTTATGGTCGACCCTAGGTAGCAAAACTTATCTACTATCCCTAACAGCGTACCATTCAATGAAATTGCTGGAGCCTCGGAGGTACCTTGTGCTAGCACGACTGTCTTCTTTGTATTAATAGACATTGCGAACAAGGCACAGGCCTGTGAGAATTGATCCACCATACACTGGAGCTCGTGTTCCGAATTAGCAACGAAGGCCGCGTCGTCGGCGTAGAGAAGGCTATTAATGAAAAAATCATCGCGGTTTCTTTTGAATTTCAGCAGTGAGATGTTAAACATCTTTCCATTTGATCTTGTATGTAGATGGATACCCTGTGGATTATTGCCAAAAGCTGTGCGCAATATAAGCGAAAAGTATATACCGAACAGGGTAGGAGCCAAGACGCAGCCCTGTCGCACTCCTCTGGAAATATCAAACGATGCAGATAACTGACCGTCAAAAACGACTCTGCCCCTCATGTCCTCATGAAAAGATTCAATGACGCTCAGGAGCTTAGGCGGACACCCAATGCTCCTAAGCGCCGTGTACAAGCCCGTCCTGCCGACTGTATCAAAGGCCTTATTAAGGTCAACGAAAGCTACTATTAAGGGACAGTTTTGTTCACGACATTTCTCCTGTATTTGGCGAAGAGTAAAAATCATATCTACTGTGGAACGCCCTGCGCGGAAACCACACTGCGTCTCAGGATAAACGCGATCAGCAAGTTTTTGTAGTCTTGATAGAACGACTAGGCCAAAAAGCTTCCCAACTATGCTCAGAAGAGAAATTCCGCGGAAATTATTGCATTCACCGCGATCACCTTTCCCTTTGTATAATGTGATTATGTTAGCATCACGCATATCCTGAGGTACGTGTCCTGCTTCCCAACATTTGCACAGCAGATTATACAGGATAGGCCTCACGAAATTGAATTTTAACATTTCAGCATGAACGCCATCGGCGCCGGGACTCTTACCGCGTTTAAGCCGATCGACAGCCTTGGTGAACTCCTCTTCAGACGGTAGATCATCCAACTCAGTCAATACATCCAGTTTCGGCATGCTCTGCGTTGCCTCCGGTTGTATGTTTACTGGACTTGAGTAGAGATCGGTATAATGCTCGACCCAGCGATCGAGCCGTTTGTGGCTATCAATAATAACGTTGCCACAAGCGTCCTTTAGAGGGGCTATCTTTTTAGGAATAGGTCCTAGGACCCGTCTAATGCCTTCATAGACACCACCTATGTTTCCACTATCCGCACAAAGCTGTATAGTGCGACCGAGATCTGACCAGTGTAAATTTGCAAAGTACCGTGCACTTCGTTGAAGGGAGGCTTTAGCTGTTTGAAGTGCTTTATTAGTCTGTGGACAGGGATACATGCGGTATCTAAGTGCGGCATCCCGCTTAGAGTCTAAAAGAGGTTGTAGATGTTGGACGTTATCCTCAAACCAGTCTTGAGACTTGGTCTTCCGATATCCAAAAACCTCAGCGGCGCTTTCCGTCAATAGTTTTTTTGCTTTATCCCACTCGATGTCTATTGGTGTATTAGCATCCCATTCAGCAAGTACTTTATTTGCCAAGCACTCAAACTGTAGGACTTTTCCATCATCCCGAGTATTGGAAAGATTCAACTTCCTCCTACCTGGCGTTTTGGTTGAATGAATCCTTTTGTGGATTATGGCTACTTGTGCTGCTACTAAAGAGTGGTCTGTGTCACAGTCGGCGCTATGAAATGTGCGTGTATGAAGGAAGTCGCGGAGATCCTTAGATCTAGTCAATATCACGTCCAATTGATGCCAGTGGCCTGATCGTGGGTGCTTCCAAGACACTTTACGAGACTGTTTACCTTTAAAGTATGTATTGGTTACGCATAGCAGGTGTGCAGAACAGAACTCTAATAAGCGTCGGCCATTGTCATTAGTAGTGCCGACTCCATGATAACCAATACAATCAGGCCACGCAATATAATCCTGTCCCACCCGGGAATTGAAGTCACCCAAGATATAGAGGCGATCGCTATTGGAAACACTTTTAACCGTTTCTGCCAGTTGGTTATAAAAATGTTCTTTGGACTCATCCGAAGATTTTAATGTCGGAGCATAAGCGGCAATCATAGTCACATGACCATAACTGCTCTTTAGTCTTAAGACCATTATGCGTTCCGAAACACCGCAAGAGGTATCAATGGCGGAAAGAATATCGTTTCGGACCGCAAAACCAACACCATGTTCACGAGCATCAGAAAAGTGTTTTCCTTTCCAAAAGAACGTATAAGAGGACTCCTGTAATGAACCCTCGTCGGGTAATCGGGTCTCTTGCAAAGCGCATACAGAGATCTTTAACCTACTCAACTCTGCATCAATCACGGCAGTTTTACGCAGATGTTGTGCGCAACCGTCACCTCCGTAGATGACCGGGAGGCCTGTCCTCATAGTACGGACATTCCATGTTGCAATGCGCATGGATTGGCGGGGTGGGTTTTTATGAAATTGCTTTTTCAAACCAGGTGTGAAAATTAACGACACCAGCCCTCTAGCCAGGAGCTAGTGCTCCCTACACCTCAAGGGAACACGCTGGAAACGGGACGGATTGGTACCTTACTGTCCGGGGGCTGCCCAGTTTGAAGCGGGCGGTAACCAATCAATGGGCCTACGATGGACCCTCCCACTGTCGAAAGTGACCCCTAGCGTCCGCACTTACGCCCATTTGTGCAAGACTTATAACTGGTAACTGCCACTTTCCGTGTTGTTTTCCATACAGCAAAGCTACCATGGGTGGAGTGACCTCTCCACAGACATTACACCGCCTGGGACGGAAATTAAGGAAATACAGGGATGCCCAGAACCTGTATCACCCTCTCGGCCTCGCTGGCTTATTCCACAGGAAAGGCGAGCCAATACATGTGGGGCCAGTTCGGCTGCAGGAGTCTACCACATATTTCGGGTTGGACCCTACTTGCGCCTTACGTTGACTCCGCTCCGGGTTTTATTTCGGAATTGTCCTTCTCCTAGATGGGTTGCAAACCAATGCTTAGAGGCCCATCTCCCCTACATCGAAGCGTAAGCGTAATTAATTACTTCGTTTGTTAATGGACTTAGTCGCCTCTTACGACACCCTCATCCTTCGTCAGGGTTGGTGCTATTCTTAAGCCGGACACCACATATATTATTTTAAATACATACATATATTATTTTAAATACATACATACATAGAACAAACATCGTCAACAAATGAATGCCCAGTGGGACTCGAACACGCGACCGCTGGCGCAGAAAGTAGGGTCACTACCAACTAAGCCAAACGTGTCGTCAAAGTTATAATTCTTTTTTATTCTTCTGCATTAATATAAAAGCTCGATGAACATTATGCTTTCAAAAAATTTATAGCTAATAAAAAATATAAAATATATCTGTTAAGTTTATACTATAAGTGCATATTTTTACATGTAGGTAAATTAAATATTATTTTATTTATTTTACACAGACAGTGTTAAGTAAGTAATAGGTTAGTATACGCAATACATTATTTTGTTAGAAAAGTTTCGAAAACTAAAATCTGTTATATTAACACGTTCTAATGCTAATTGTCGTAGTCGCGACAAAAAAGTAACGTTTCGTGTGACACTTATTAAGTGAAACCGTGCTTTTCCTTCAAAATTTAATTAACAACATTAGAACATCGAAGTAAGAATTTAGGCTAAGTTAATAAAAGTACAGTGGCAATAATTTATTGCTTTTTTATTTTTTAAATACTATATTATTGGTACAATATTATTTTATTTTATATTTACTACATTTTCTATTATAAAACGTTCTGCTTAAGAACCGTATTTTCAATTTATACTTAGTAGTATGTTCTTAAGCAAAGCAACTCAATAGCAAAACATATAAATTTATGTAAATATTGTTTAATTTTCTGTTGAAAATTATGCAAAACCATCATATAATAACTGTCTATTCAAAGATGCTCTTCGTGATTATTGCGTTATCATTCTGTCAACCAATGGGATTGTCCTCAAGACACATACCTACTAGTGCTAATAATAAAAACGACGAAACACAAGTTTTACTAATTTGTATTGTATATGTGTATATTAAGGTTCATATTCGATCGACTGGTAAGTTACAACATTCGTCAGTCAGCTAATAAGTCAAATAGCTTTTACCAGGTGTCCGATAAATGGAAAACTACTAATTAAAGTACTTTACTCCGTCGAGACTTAAATGGAATAACGTATAGTTGGTCGTAAGAAGTTTAATTAATCTGCCTCTGACGCAACGAATGGATCGTTTTCTTCCTATTAGTGCCCGAAAGCAGTTTGTTCAATTGATTCGCTGTGTTGCAATAAACACCGTCAGTCTCCCCTGTGTTTGTGCTAAGAATTTGAGGAGTTAACGTTTCTTAAGATCAAAGCGATGGATGATTAGCAGAACACTTGTTGATATTGTGTTATATAAGTGGATACTAATGGTATTAGCTACATATATTATTTTACTTAAAACTCTTAACACCTATCTTATATCAAGGCTGCTTGAATATTATTATGAACTCACTATTAATTATTTTACAATGGAATATTACAATTTTATACTATTTTAATGTGAGTAATAGGAACTGTTATAACATGAGTCTGAAGGTAGCGCTATTAAAATTTTGTAAGAGACAATGTATATTTAATGAGTGTGGGGACGGTTGGAGGAATTATTTACGCTACGGCATACCAATGACACTGCTACACACAACGAAGATGTTGAAGATCACGTAACTATGTTAAGTAAATGGACGATAATTACAGAACGCAGTAGAGCTTTAGTGCGTATCGTCTCAACAAATTCTAAACTACTTACATAAAATAATAAAATACATTATGTCGCATTCCAAAGGACTCATATATTATGGTCATTAAACAAAATGTGTTGTGATACAATAATAGGTCCAATATATCCAGTTTAGTGAAGAATCTATTGTAATAAAGAAGGCGATATTTCGAAGACATTAAACTTCTCCGGGTCGTAATAATTACAGACGACACATTTTAACATTAAGACACCCACGCGTTCTATGTTGTGGCTTTAAACTTATATAATTTGTGTTAATGCCGTAATATATGAGGCTTCAGGGGTCCCTCGATGGCGCGCCCGCGCCTTGCATTCGATCGTTAATAAAATTATCAAAATCTAAACAGGTTTTATGAGCAACGCTCGTGAGGCATAAAGTCCGTATTCCGTTCGGAATTATGAATGGAAATGGTTTTTGATATTTCTAAGTGTTTTTAAGGTCGTAAATAATTTATCTCTGCATGATATTTCCGTCGGACGAATTTAAATGTTTGAATTGATGATCGCCGCGACTCCATCGCTACCGGATTTTAAATCCGCATCTACATAATAAACAGCAGTTTATTTTGTAATTTCGTTTGAATGTTTCGATAAATAAAAACGTTTAAATAGATTTACTACATGCTCGAAACTCGCTCAGCTATAAATCAATGTTCAAATTTATTAAAATTCAACAGCAATGTAACAGATTATAATGTACAAATTACTAAATTTAATTAAGTGTTAATTATAAGAAGAAATTAACACAAAACCGGATATCTAACGTTAAATATTAGTGATAGCGGAGGCAGTTAGGTTATAAAGTCAGCGTGCGACTACCTAATTATTCAGAACACACGTGGACATAGTTTATGGCGGGCATGGGCTGCCTCGTAAACGTACGTCTTCCTTAAACATAACTCGCATGTATTTCTATAGGTAGATAGATACTATTCGCATCAACGTTACATAAAGATAATAGAAACTGAAAACGGCACTTTTTAGTTTTAAATAAAATAAGTAAAAAATGCATTAATAATTCACCACTGTATCGGACCATGAAATCGTAATTTAATTTGTTTGCATTTATTTTGTTTGATCTTTAAGTGTTTTGACACGGGAGTTTCGTGTTTTGATAATACGACGGTTTGGGCACAAAACCGGTAGCCAGAACCACCAACGACGGCGGATAATCTATAGCGGCCTACATTGACTCATACTAACTGCATAGCTCAATCAAGATTTCGTTACACCAATGTGTATCGTAATACAAGAAAATTAGGGTCAATTTTAAGTAGTGCCTAGAGATTTTAAGTTGTTTACTTTATCTAAAATTTTAATTATTACTATAAATTAGTCTGTTATGTAATTTTATTAAATTGTATCAAAAACAAATTATCTCTTCTTTTTATCTATATTAAGATAATGTTTGTAGTGTATATCTATCCCTAAGCCCATAACCTACAAAAGCCAGTAGGAATCTACGCCATTGGCCACAAGTCTATACCGATTATAAATTAAGTTAAAACTAAAGGAATTATGATGTAGGTACTTATCGAACGTAACCGAACGATGTTTTATAATACAATATTAATAAGCTTATACAGTACTTTACAATAAATTTTAAATGGTGTTTGCTCTGATTACAGGCGATAAATAGGTATAAACTAGGTCTTTTATAAAGGTTGTTAGTTGTTACTAAGAATCAATAGTCATTACCTATTGACAATATTCTACAGTGGTTTTAAACTTCACTATAATAATTAAAATATTTAATAACAATTTAAAATCATCTTAATTAATTTAATTATATACCTACCTAAAGTATAATTTTTTAACTTTTCTTTTACAAAAATAAGTAATCAATAGGGTTGTGCAGACGTATCCTGACATAAGCTATAAATTTAATATAAGCTTTACAGTAAAACTCAGTACTAGTGAATCAATAGTTTCGACAAATGAGATGGTAAGATCGTAATGAGAAATTCATGGAGTAAAACCGGTAGGATGTACCCTACCGTCCTCACCGTTAGGAAGTGTAAACATGAGATCTCTAGTGTCTAGAATGTATCCAAACATTCTAAAGAAAAAAAATTAATAATTTATATATTTTTAGCATAACAGCCCTGTTAACAAACAAGAAGATCGTTTTCAAAATTATGAATTAATAATGAATAAATTAACTATCATTTTTTTGAAACAATCAAAATGTATTTAATTAGAAAAATTGAGAAAAAAGTATATTTTTTAGACATTTTTATATTTAATTGTTACTAAATGTTTTTATTCTGACTTAAGTCTGCGCCCGAACTTACACGGCACATTCTGATGCGCTCGCAGTGATTTCAATCGAAGCGTCTTTTAATTAATTTCCTGCCAGATTATAGTTGTTGTATCACTTATTAATATTTAATCTGTCGATGGTTTTAATTATAAAGAAGTAACATACTTTTACTTTTATGATTTTAATTGGTGTTATTTTTGTCACATTTAACACACGTATTATTTTATCTAAGTAAATATTTAGTTGTCGCAGTCAAAGGTCTTATCGAGTTTTTGTTTAGATAAAAATGTACACATTAAAACAAATGAGAATATTAAACTCGATGAAGATACGCCATTTATTAGCAACAATATCTTAATAGCGGAATATTTTTATATTTATTACGTAACGAAATCCTGTAGATAATTCTGTCCTCACCACACCTCAGAGAAAAAAGAAAATTTATATAATCTATGCCATTTGCATAATCGAAATAAATTAAAAAATCCGTGACAATATTCAAATTTAGTAACGGAAACAGTCGAGTCACGTCTTTGTTATCTTTACAATGATAATTTCGTTGGAGTTAAGCAGCCGGTTATTCCAACATAACTAATTAATAAACATCTTATTACGAAACCTTGAACTTTTGATTACAGCGAAGTGGACAATAGAGCTTGTTATTTATATCTGTACAAATACTCGAGTAACAATCGAAGCGTCGGAGGCATATCTCAGTAATTAATCGTGCCTTATGATTGATTAAACACATTAAATCCAACACGAATCCCATTTAAATATTAAGTCTATTAGCCAAGTGACATACATACTTATTACAAATTTTATGTGCTGGATAAAACATTTGGATTTAGAAAACAATTGTAGAGATGTTTATGTATTATTTATATGTTGAATTTAGAAAAATTGGTCTTTCTGTTAAATGCTAAATAATGTGTCTTTATTAACATTAAGTTCGATGATAGTTAGAAAATACTTATTTAATAAATAGTGGAATATTATTATAAGAACATTTTCCGACTCTACATTGACCTTACCTCTCAGAATGACGCGGACTTGTAAAGTATAATTTAGAGAGTGCAGAAATTGGAATGCATGAACTTGCGAGAGCTTCAAATGAACGCACTCGACAATATTTGTTAACGTAATAAGGTAAACGAGGATATTTATCATGATGTTTTGAGTGGGCAACCCTTTACGCCTGCTCCTGTGTACCACGCGAGCGTCAGTAAACACACGGTAGTGATGCGTAACGCAAACTCTGTTGTCGATATTTACTCGGCGACTGCAAACACTGACACTCGATATTTGAACAGCACTGGCTAATGGCGTCGTTGTCGTGTTCTCTGAGATTCACACCACGCTACTGTAATCAAGTATTTTAGTTAGTTAAATACCTAATATATATGCTGTGTGTATAATAAACATGTATGTTCGAAATAAATATAATAAAGGTTAAAAAAGCAATGTAGGGTCATAATTTAATTTTGAATTCCGTCCGGACTGTACCCGTCTCCCTCTGAACGGCCCAGCAGGGGGCGCCATCGTTCTCACCTCACGACGCGAGTGGTAGCCGGCTTTTAATAAGTATATATAAAATATGAATATCCATACAGAAATATTTCGATACTTATCCTTATAATATTCGTTCGATCACCTTGCTTACATACTCTGACGTTCGGGCGTAGTTTTGTTAAAATTGAATTCCTAGTTACGTAATTAAAAGTTTACGCTAATTTATTTTCACTGCGAAATCGGATAAATGATTCGTTGTTGATACAGTATCTATAAATGAGTACCGCACATTCGTATGTGAGATACGATACGATGGCTGCTAAAACAAGTTTGATATTCCAAGTTAATTATTTGTGTATTTATTAATTATCAGATTGATAGTGGTCTGTGTTTTAGGGACAGCATCGATTAATCTTAGAAATAGCAATGTCGTGTATTAATTCGTTAATTACACCTCATGAAGTATAAAACGGACTTTGAAATTACTTTATATGTTTCTAATAGCGAAGTCAATAAACGTTATGACTTGAGTAACTCTATACCTTCTTTGTTCTTTGCATATGAGAAATTTAATTTCATTTACTTAATACATTTTTAACAACTTTCAACGACCACGAATGGGAAAATTCATGGAAATTAAATATAATTTCTTAACAAAGGCACCGTACGCACTATTAATATAAAGTTTAGTTCACATGACACGATGTTTTCGTGAGACACAAAATTATATTTTTTCAACACCAATTACGTAACGGCCAAATGTGATGGAAAACAAAATCGTTGTACAAACTAACATTAGTAAATAAAGAGTCGAATCGGTTTACGCTGTAATTGTATGGATGTGACTAATTGGCATTTTAACATTTACATTTTGATTCTTGATGGGTATATTTGTCTTTTTTATGGTAGTAGGTAATACTGAACATGATGAGTCATTCTGCAAACTTTTCAATATGAGACATATGGTATTTCTAACTCTATAGTTGTCTAGTTGTTAATTAACGTATTTTTGTATTACAAGCAAATATTTTTTGTTGTATAAAATATTTTTCCTTTTCCTGAATTATATATTCAATGATTACCTAAATTTTTGTTGAAATATCATTTTCCATTAAAATTCAAAATTTCTTTCATACATTACAATGTCAATCGTAAAATATAGCGACAAAAAATATCAATGGAGTGTCCACTTTTCTTACCGTAATCAAAACGTGATTGTCGCGCATTCCCAAAAAACTTACTTAATTGTGTTGAGCCAGTGTTGATGATAAACAGTAATTACGTGTCTGCGATCCAAAATGTTATTAAAATACGCTTAAACGACACGCTTCGAGTATTTAAGTCATGGAAGAAGACGGTCTTGAGCTATTATTTAAAGTGATGATAGTTTGAAGTATTTATGAAAATGATACATTCATTTTAGTACTTGCCGCACTTACCATCAAATTAATTGCTTCAAATATATAAAGCGTTAAACAAAATCTTTGAAATTTTAGCAAACTTTGCCTATTTAGTTAATTTTCAGAACTAAAATATAAAATAGGTCGAGATCTGGGATGCCACACAGTACACTGAGATTTTTATAGCTCTAAGTTAAAACAGAATCTGATATTTTCATTTACTTAAACACACATTGGTTTCGAAAAAAATTATTTTCGCAATATTAAAATTGAAAAATTGTTGCGTTTGATTTCTTAAATTAAAATAAGGATCAACTAAAATTATAAGACCTTCATTATTATAACACCCCAAAATCGTTTTGACATACATTTTTATACTATAAGAAGCAATATCGAACAGAATGAAATCGAGAAATTTTAATATTACCAAATATTGGCTACCAATAATGTTAGCATCGGTATTAAAAAGATACGAGCTTTTTCAATGGCTATTAAAACACCTGTTCGGTCCAAGGAGCGTTTGAGGCGTGTACTTTCCAGAATAATTATCATGTGAAAAGAAACACAGTGTTTTAGCCTAAGGGTGCTATTGTCTTAAGGTAATTTTTATGGGTTTGCCAACCCTGAACAATGGCTGCCGCAAGGATAATTTAGCTGGCTCGGCGGGCGGTGGACATGTAGCTAACCAATATTTTGCTCTTCGGAAATATTGTATAATAATTATACGTTTCGCAAGAATTTGTGATTTTATAGATGTTTTAAATATAATATTAAGGCGCAAAACTAAATAATTACTAAGTAGGTTTATCTCATACTCAAGGTGAAATGATAGAAAAATTATGATAAGTAATTTAAAATTCTACAAATTGTTTGGAATTAGTTCCGCACAAATCGTAACGAAAAGCGTTGAACATAATTCCATCGATTATTTCGCGAGGCGCTCATTTTGCTGCGGAACGCCAAAACGATCAGTTTTCACGGCCAACATTTATTGGTTTCAAATATAAAGCCGTATAGAATTTTACACCTCGACACGATCTGATACAACTAGCCCTAACAAAGTATAATTAAACCATAAACCGAGATAAAGCTAACGAGTACTAAAATGCCGAAGTCGACGTTAATCCAATGTGATTTACAATTAGGTGTAATTAAAGGCCTTAACTATTAATTGCCACCAATATTAATTATCAATAAAACCGAAAATTCCGACCGATATAAGATAGGTGCGCGTTGAAAAATTAAGCTGATTAGTTGTTTATTTTATGAATAAAATTACGTTGTAAAATATTATAACCTGCCATCTGCATTTATTATACTATAGATATGACGTCAGCATCTATTAATTACAGAACAAACAGAATTAAGTAATAAATTGTCGATTGTACGGAAATTATAGGTGGAGTTAGACAATTTTATGTTAATACGAAAGCACCTTTATAATATATAATATACCATACTGGATATATCGCTATAGTAATTATTATCTTACATCAAAAGCCTATATCTGCTAACAAAATTTAATTAAATTGACACCTAGAATGTGTAATAAGATTAGTAATAAAATCGAGATGCGCATTTACGTACAACACGGCAAGATAAATTGATTGCGTACTATTTTTATAAGGACAATATTACCATAAACAATGAAATGGAGCTGCTAATTTTGCGTTTTTGTGCTCGCCTATAATAAAGCTATAACAGATGCCAGTGTAAGCAAAAAATATGGATTCACTATTTTAAGCGGTGCATTTTTGATGTTATTAAGACATATTTAACTTAAACAAAATAGGCATTCGTAAGAATAACTTAACCTTTTCTTTTTGAGATAGACTACAATAATTTATTATAAAGATACTTTGTCGTGGAATTATAAGAACAAAAAGTATCAAAGCAATTTGAATAAAAAATTCAAGTCTAAAATTAAATAGTTGATACTAACTAGCTTTTTAATTAATTAAGACATTTCACGTTTTTACACCATATATATAAAAAATATATATAGTTAATTGAATAATTGTATTTACCTATACAGATTGAAGAAAGAGTATCAGTACCTAATATGTATTATGAGGCTATTGTGTTATTTTTTTTTTCAAGTTCTTTCACAAAGACAAACGACTATGGGATTATTTTCCACAAAAAATGTTACAAGCAATGACCGTTTATCAAGCAAGTATCAACATAGTGGTATCGATTATTTAATAGCAAATATAGCAGATAACGTTTTTGGGAAGTTATCGACTATCACTAATTATTGGGAGATAACTAGCTATTACAGCAGTGAAGTGCCTTGACAATGTAGCCACTTGGCTAATCTGCTTTTACTTACGGCTTATAGGGTTATATTTTCACAGTTTATTATCAATAGTTTAAGTAAACCATTTGAAGTACATATACTACAGAATTAGCGACATTTTTAATGTACAAAACAATATATTTCAAAGATTTTTTTTTGTTGGGACATAATTACAACAGCGCCATCTAGCTCTGTGGTAAGCTACGGGGCTTCTGTTACGGATACAAGATAGTTGATATACTACACATATATAAATACTAAACACATGTACTTATTATAGGTACATAATAAATTATAAATATAATAATTTCTAATAATTTTTGATCATCTAACATTCTTAATTGATTACACTTAAAAATTATAAACAAATGTAATTATCGAAAAGATCGGACAGCAATCAATACTAGTAAATATTTATCAACCTAGATACAAGCAATATAAAAAGGATTAGTGAACGTCTTATCTAACATTTTTGTCATATTATATTAGTTAATAAGATGTTTTAAACGACAAATTATGATAAAGTAATTTTTTGAGAAATCATTTCAAATTCTATTTAGGTATATAATTAGATATGGGTAGGTACTATACGAATGAAAATACCAAAAAAATATGTATATTATACAAAATAAAATTTATTATTGTATTATTAAAATATGTAAAATTAATTTATTATAACGTCATTACAAAAATAACTCGCCTCTACAAGGCGTCAAAGTTTGCGGGTTGTCAACGCGAGATGAGAAGCTTGGCGGTACGCACGTCTCTGCGATTCGCTGCGGGCGCTTTTCAATAACCAAATTGTTATTATTTAAGATACGTGTTGGTGTTTCGCATTCGTATATTTAACGCCACCTAGCATGAGCTAGCCGATAAATTAATAGTTCCGAATAATTTTAAATTTATGATCTACCAATTGATTTACTTTTACTCTTCTTGTTTATCGGAAATCTTTTTTTTGCTTGTTTATTTGTTCTTACTCTAATAAGATTAATTATTCGTAAAAAATATAGTTCAATAATTTAAGTATCTACCTATAAATATGTAATAAAAACTTTCCCACGGGATAGTAAATGGAAATTCATAAAACACATTGTCCGCATTAATTTTTTATCGATAGTATACCTACATCAGTAAAAATAAAGATAAATATGTACCGCTAAAAATATCATAAGCTTTGATAATACGGGGTTATTCCTTGACATTGTTGATATTGCAAAGACCTTTTTCGTCAATCGTCAAGTATTCGAGTTAAAATCGATCAGCTTACAGAATAGTGGCATGGGTCGGCAAGTTCGACGGCTGGCCTTGGAGGAACCAGTTCGTCCGTCCGAAACACCTCGCGGCAATTATTCAATAAAACAAAAGCATCTACAGTCTACCTTTACGTCACACTGTGAAATGCTATCAGATCGATTTCCCGCAATTATTGATTTCTCTAAACAAGGTAAGCATATTTAATAGGCTTATTCTGAGTCAGATTTTAAACTTTGGCAACAGATTACTTTAAAAGATTTATTTATAAGAATTTCTTTATCACTTTTTCAAATTCGAGATAAGGTATTATTTTTGATTATTTTTTGTCCATTTTTATACTTTTACATCTTTTCCTGTAACTTATGCGCTATTCTAGGTACCTACCTATATAATCTTTCCCTGTGCCAAATTTCACCCAGGTCCCTTCAGCCGGTCTGGCGGATTTAGTTACAAATATCCATAGAAACTCTTGTATTTATAATATTAAAATTAATATTATGTGAAGAAAAGATTTTTATTTTTATTTCATTTATTCATATAGATCACAAGTTAATAGATGATAAATACTGGTTTGAAACATATCAATATAGATAAAACATTCTTTATACCCTATATTATTATGAAGTATTGTTGTCATAACTATTAGCTATAGGTATCTATATAAATAAAGTGGTGTACATTTAGTACAATGGGTAAAGTTAAACGGTTCCTTACACACAGCCGAAGGCTCCATTTTACAGACACGTGTGTCACGAAATGTGGCCCATTATCACATATTCCTACAAAAGAAACCTTCTACCCGAGGCACGAGTCTGAAAAATAAACCACGAAATTTGATATGGCATAGGGCATTAGCTGCCTCTCCGACTATTGTACGGCCTAGGCGCGAGCCATACGAAATAATTCAAATGCAAATCGTGCTAACGCCATGAATGTAATAGTTTGTCGTGGCATGCGCACGCGCCGCATACACCGGAAACAAATTATCATACCCATATAAGCGTGTACGAAAACGAAAAACTTATTGATGTCACCGAGTACAGATACATCGCTGAGAAAACGGAACCAGAAAGTGGACACCGTAATTATGAACACAAAACCGTTGGTCTTCACAATATAAATAACGTATCATCATTCAATTTTTTATGTCAGTATGAAATGAGTCGACTTCCCAAACGGAAAGTTATTTAATAGATCTCTTAGAATTATTATCTCTATACAATATTTGTAGGTATTTTCAGTAAATGTATTCAATACCCGCTTAGTAACATCTCATAAATAATTGTAGAAGATATAATGTAATGTTTCATGAAGTATATTACTATTTTCAAAATAAATACAAAAATGTTTCGTAACAGTCACCGTCAGAATGCAGCGTTGAAATTTCGGTAATCGATTTGTTCGACAGCGCCATGTTTGTTGACATTTGCGTACCGATCGCGACGGTTGTTGAACGAAAATTTATGATCTCCCGTTTAAATTTGAAAACGTAACCAACTGTTTTTAGGTGAACGATACACACCAGTACATTATAACGGTTATCTGTGACCAGTAGATATGTTATTTAAATATAAAATACTTTTTTCAGGATTTAGAATAATATTTGTATTATATGTAAACTCAGGACTCTACAATGATGGAAAAATATTTTGTTAAACATTATGACTCTAATAAATAGCTTTAATAATTATATAATAATAGAATTATACGACATCATCTTTTTCATATTTGTTTTGGATTTCTATTCTTCTACAATTATGAAATGACATCTTCTAAGTCTCTTCCTATCAAACATAATTACCTAATGAGTTCCGATTTGGAATGGCTTGACACTTCAGGTTGTTGCAAACTGACTATTGTGGCTTAAAAAACAAAATGAATCTAGGTGAATTACCGACGTCATGAGGTGGGCGACTCGAAGACACTATCAGTCAGACAAATATATTTAGTTTTTTTTTTCATTTTTTTATAAATATTTATTGTTTTGGCATTGCTCATGATACATATGAAATTTTCCACAATAGGTACCTATTTAATATAAAACGCTACATGACATGTAACAGGAATATTCTATTAATAAAACGCGTATTTAATAAATTATTTAAGATAAATAACATTTTATCAAAACATTATCAAAGTGTAGATTCTAAAAGACAAATAGATACTAAAAAGTGTTATCTTCTTATCTCCAGTCCATCTCAACGAGCCGTCAAGATGGCCCTTATCTGTCGAGTGTCGGCCGCGCATTTCCCAGGCAGATACACTTAGTTCCTCTACCGCCCAATAGATGGCGTTTGGAGTCGAGAAATGTATACAAGGAACGCTTAAGTGAAAATAATTGGCTTATAAATACCTAAGCTCCATCGTAAAGATATTATCAAAAAATAAATTTATTCTTATAAAAAGGAAGTATGTAGCTGTCCTAATGTTAAAAATTGAACACGTATGGTTTTTAAAAACAATATAGCAAAAATATATGTTTATCCATTTAACATATTCTAAAATATACATGTATACTTAATATATGTATGTACATATATAAGTATTTAATAACATAATATTTATTTACTATGTTTGATAATTTTAATCAGTAATCTCCAAAAATATTTATGTAGGTATATAATAATATATGAAAAAAACCATCTCTTTCGTGAATCAAAATATGAATTATGATTCATAACATATTCATTAATTCAAGCGATTGGTTTTACAAAAAGAAGCTTAAACATTTTGCTTTCTTAATAAATGACGAGCTTCCATACAAACTTTTATCCCCTATTGATTCCTTTTAATACCTATCCATTTTCCTTAAGTATCTCTTGTGCCAAATATAAAGGCATACAAAAGTAGTTCGTCAGTTACTTAATAGTAGAATCTATTATGTTAGTGTAGTCATAATCTAAGTTAATGAAATCTAAGTAATTTTAGTAAGTATTCTAGAAAAAATATGCAAAATTGGAGAGCTTATAATGTTTTATAAGTAATTCATTAATTCATATTTTATACGTGTTCTTAAACGATGCGATATACAATGAAAACTTATATATGTATCTATTCTCATGATAATATTCCCCCATTTCATGACTTAGTGTAAAGCTGGTGGAAAACTAAGTAGAACGTTTCAAAAATAAATCATGACTTCTCTTAGTCTAATAGTAATGTATCACACATATATATATACATTCAAATCGAAAATTAAATATTATATACTCGTATACCTACTTAATTTAGTATATACCGTAAAATAATAATGTTATTACTGCGTTTGATTACACATTATTATTGTACATTTTAACACATTATAGATGGATAGAATTTAATAGGAAAATAAGTTTTGATAACAAAAATGCAAAAATATATTAGAATGCCTTACCAATCTCTTTTAATTTACACATTATGCATAATATGTAAGTACCCAGTACACTAATAGAGAAAGTAGCAAAAAAGCTATGCCTATATAGAACTCTCACTTGTCACAACATTCGATACTCTTATGTAAACTATTGATCTCCTTTATTCGTAACAATCGTTGTAATATTCAACATGCTCTCTATTCGTAACAAAACAATATGTAAAGCAAATCGATTTCCATACCGACGGTGGCGCTATTGTCATGGCATTCGCACCGACCGCTTGCGCCTGCGCACCTTTATCAATTATGTGTTCTGTAATATATTAAATATTGTTTGATCACTGATATCGATCAAGGTCGTTTTGATTAATGACTCTGCTTAGAAAATCATCTGGATATCGGGAAGGATCGAAACCATCTCGCAAGATGGCCGCCCCGTTGCGCGAGAATGCGGCGCTCGCGCTTGGTTTCAATTATAAAAAATGTTCTTAAATAATATTATAATGATGAAAAGTATTTAAAAATTTAGTTTATTATATTTCATTGGTAACACCTGAATTTTGTCAATTAGCTTTCGTACTAGCATCAATATTATTCCAGCAAGATTAATTTAAAGATGTTTAATTAGAATTTTTAATTACACTTTACTTAGGTATAATGAAAAAGATGTTACTAATATATATTTAATATAATTGAGAAAAAATATATTGTACCTCAGTATTGTAAATTCGTAGAGCCTGCAACAAAAAATATGAAACTTTGACTCTACCTATAGATAGTATCATCGTTATAGGTTTTTATCTTAAATATATTTCATTTATAAGTAAGTTATTCTAGTGACATTCTTGATTATCATCTCCTACTCCATATATAGGATACAAAAGAGCAAAAGCCTTCAGTTATAATTTATGTACTTAACACTAAAGCTTAAGGCAGTAAATAAATACGTAAGGTGAAAAAAAATAGGATTTATTATAACAGTGGCGTTATTTACGCTTGAGCAAATATTAATCAGACGCTGACAATCTTATATTTTTTGTATCTGTAGCCTATAAATAGGCGATAGAAGAAGAATAATCTTTTTTTAATTAAATACAATATTGTATTCATCGATATATATACAAATCTAAATTAATTTTATAATTATACATTTTAATTAAAATTTTGTCCTTAGCGAGATATTTTTTTGAAATTCATTAGCAATTTTTTTTATTTTATAGAGTACGATCATTACTGTCATTACAAACTTAGTACATATGTGAATGAACACATTTTAGAAGCTATAAATTACTCACATTATGTAATTTTCATAAAATAACTTTATAACGAAAATATTTAAAATAGTCAACTAGACTTTAAAAACCTGTTACTTATAAGAATTTATAAAAAAGCTCATTATAAACAAAAATGTGCATTGTACAAACATTGCGTTTATGCGTGTTTAGATATTTTTTCATACTAGATTCACTTTACCGGTACCGGTTAGATTTTTCACAAATATTCCATCATATTTTTAATATATTTTTTAATGTATCTATTATTATTGAATCTATTGTTCAGATCTTATCAAATGTTCTTATTTTATCTAATTTTACAATAATTTTTTAACAGCTTCGACTCACATTTCTCTTTAAAAAAGCGACGGATATCATCTTAGAAGAAAAAATTATAATGACGACTGGATTTTAAGTATGAATTCCCTACTAATATAAGTATTATTACTGTTGGTGAAGTAAATTATATGGATTTAAGACAAAAAGTTAAAACTTAATTCGCAATAATTATGAAAAATTTGTATGAAATTTTATTGTGATATGGATAACGATCAGGGACTAATATTTTTATTAGTTAAAATTTCGAATAAAAACAATAAAGAACATATCGTGGTGTTTTGTTTTTCGAGAGCTCTATTAAGATTTTTTTCTCATAAGTGACCAGAGTTCAAATAAGACTATTTTCATAATTCTGAAAAGATTTTTAGAATAAGTTGATAGAATTAGCACTGAAAAACTATAAATACAAAATTTAATCGACTTGAAAACATACTTTGCAAAAGTTTCAACATCGGATCGAGAGTTACACCGGCGATAATAAAAAGTTAACGTCACTAAATGCCGACCATTTCTTATTGGTAGAGTTCGACAATTAGCCATAACCAGCTATAATTTCTATTGGAAATCCAAATTTAATCGAAAATATCGTGAAGTGCGAGTCCTATATATTAAATAAAATGTAAATAACCTGTGAGCATCGCCCGCAGAACGCCGCTAAACACGTATTTGCGGCATATCACGCAGTCACAAAGCACTTGTCCAATCGAATATAACAAACAACACTTGATCAGTCAAAACACAGAACACAATCACTGAACTGTTAATTAGGAACTGGGTGTTGTTTTGTATCGTTGCGGTAGTTAAGAGAACGCGCGCGCCACTGCTCTGTCGACGGTCGCCGGCACACTGCGCGGCCGGTCGCCTCGTCCCCCCGCACGCGCTCGCCCCCCTCCACCCGCGCGCTCCCCGCGGGGGGCGTGGCCTCGAGGCGAGGCGAGGCGAGCTTAATTACGCTCAGCGGGCGAAGCGGGACGGCGATAGAGTGGGCGCGAGCTATTAGCGCGCGGAGAGCGGGACGACGCGTCTTAAGTATTTTGTATAAGTAATGAGGGGCGCGGGAGCGGGCGGGAGAGCATCTCCCGCCAATCTTTAATGTTGATTGCGTCCGCCGCCGCCTCTGTCCCTCATTAGCGGCCCCGCCTCGGCGTTAATTACGCGAGGTAATTGCGGACGATATTCGCACAATTGCTTTTTATCCAGATTCCGAGATTTCAGATTTTTCTCTGATTCAATGTATCGTTTAAATTGGGCATTAATAATGGAATTATTTAGATGGAGCTTTTAAATTGAAATGAAATATACGTATGGATTATTATTACCGAGCTTATTTTTATAATTTTTGTTGTTCAATTACTGACATGGTTTTATGATAACTTTTGGTTTTATATTAATACTGAGTAAACTAAATCCATAACTTTTATGATAATATTAATTTAACATATTGTAACAGCAGCGAAAGATGAGGGAAAAAGCTCTACAACTCTACCTGAAAACCGTAAGACCGTAAGCGAATGAAGTTTTACGAGTAAATATATACATTATACAAGGTATAATTAATGTGGTGTAACTATTACTGGGTAACATACTAATATTAAAATTATTCTTTGTTAGTTTTTTTTAAATAATCTGCGATATGCGACAAAATTTTGTTTTGAAGTTAAAATCTTTAGTAGATAATTTTTATATTTTTTGAACAAGACCAACTTTTTTCAATTAACGAAAAATAATTTACTAATTATTTTAGCTTAAATCATTTATTTACATCATATAACTTGTAAGATCGTATTCTAATAAGAATTACTCAACAAATTATTACATTTGAAATATCAACAAAAATCTACACATAGCTTTTCGTTGCAGGTATAATACAAATAGATATAAATAAATGTGTAAAGCATTTTCTTTCAAGTTTAAACATAATATTACAATATAAGTACCTACCTATATCTAATATGATTTATATACTATAAGCTCGGTGTTTAGGAAATAGAGTGTCTGTCTGCCTAAATCTGTAAGCATAAATAAAATAAATATTATCCTAGATGTAATAGGTATTTCTAGAGATAAAGTTTGAATGTTTGAATTATATGGAAAATATGAACATTATCATGTGAATTTACTTAAGTAACTAAAATTTTTATGTACTGTAAGTTAGTTACATTCTTTTTCATAACGATACAATGTGAGTATGAATTATTTATAAACAATATTAATATCTTATAGTATGTAGTACTAAGTACTACAACTGGTATTTTCTCATAGCTCTACATATAGTAGATACATATGTCGATAAAAAAAAACTTATACAAAGAAACGACCGTCTTTATTCCATTTTCACTACAACGTTTCAAGTCGTAAAAGCGCGAAGAAGTAACAAACAGACTGACTGCTCACACAACTTAAATATTCAGAACGTATTCGATTAAAGCTATATAGAGTCTTCATTTAATGCATTGAAAATAATTATTTTCTATTAGTAAAAATTACCAAATCAATGTTAAATTGATTAATAAATATAAGTGAATTATATATGTAAGTGGAACATATAAATATGTTACTTGAATGCTTATTAATAGGTATTCATATTTTAAGTAGGTAGAGCTCAACAGCTGTACCAATAGGTATGTGTATTTTTTTTTCAAGTTTTTTTACGAAATATATCTTTCTTACATTTTTTTAATGTAGCATTTTAATATTAAAAAATATCCTACTCCCTAAAAGTCAGATCAAAGTGTAAACTGAGAAGTGTATCTCTGGTAGTTACATAATTTTCGTTTAATAAACTACAAATTTGACATTTCGTTTTCTTTATTTCAAAAAAACTTGATAGAACGCTTATACTCGTAAACGTGAATATACCTAACACCTGCATTTATACCTACTTAGGTCATGTCATCTTAAGCTTTTTAGTTTTTATCTATATAATTTCTTACTTCAAAATTTGTGAAAAAACCTTATTTAGAATAATTATTTTTTTGTAATGTTAAAGTTTACGTTAAAAACCTATTTCTAATTAGACAAGATGAAGAAAACTTAGAGATAATTTTTTTTTATTTCCTTACCTAATTAATATTTGTCTAAAACAGATTAAACAAATCACGAAAATTTTATATAATCCTACATCAGTAGGTACATGTTGTGCTTATAAGCAAATAAATTTACGTTGTCTTAGTACATATCTGTCAGGAAATAAAACTGTATTATCAAATACATTACATATTTATTTTGAGTATCCTAAGGGTTAGCAAGCAAAGTACAACATTTTTAGTGATACCTAAAAATTATTACTAAACACGCCGACTCGTCCTTCCTCCGCTCGGGCTATTCCCCGATCAAGCGAGAGTGAAGCCGCGGGTTTCGCTAGTTAGAAACTAAAACCTTCCTCGAGACTTCTCTATTCATTGTTGAAAACAGCATGAAAATCGGTGTGGTAGTTTTTGAGTTTATCATGAACTGACAGACGCGGCGGAGTACTTTGTTTTATAATATGTAGTGATAAAAGTAAGTATGGTCCTAGTGATACAGGTATTTTTTAAAATGGGTAAACATAATCTTATACATAGTTAATCACCTATAACTATAGAGCTATAATATAAACATAACTTTTTTTTTATTCGTATTAATCTTTCTCTTAATTAATTAACAGTGAGAAGTTGCAATTTGGTAAAATAAAACTATTACCTACCATCTCTAATTTGTATCTTGATGTTCATATTAATCTCGTCTAGACATACTTAATTAGTACCAATTTTTATCAATAACGACTTCGCATATTTCTAAAAGGTAGAGTCTTAATTAGTAACATTTTTTATCAATAACGACTTATTTCTTAAAGGTAGAGTCTTATAAACCAATTGACTTAATTACGTTTTGATTGCTACATTATTGATAAATAGAGTGGAAACATATTGAGTGTGACGACAGGTGCAAATATATTTAAATACCTTACATTTACTTTTATAGTACTAAATTTAAACTATATTTTTAATATATAAAACATATATCCTTTTTAGTTAAGAAGAAACATTAATGTCATTAAAACTAATGGTGATATTATGTGAGTTCTAGTAAATTTCAGTCTTGATAAAAGGTGTCTTAAAGGTGTATTATAAACGTTAAGAAATCGATTAAAGTTTTAATTTGCTGTATTATGTAAATTCACTTGCATTAATTTTGGTGGCTAGGTAGTAGGTAGGAACTTCTTTATGACAGTTTTAAAGAACATTACAGTTTTTCTATCTTATGTATTAAAAATATATATGTTATATATGTAGTATGTGCCTTTTTATACATTCCGATACATTTCTCAGGTACCTTATGAGTTATTTTTTTCACAATTTTGCTTTAGTGATTATGCTAAATTATTAATATACCTAATACCTATGTAATTTTGTTTGTGTGTTTTAACGTTTGAGAACCCTTAGCTACGAACTGATATTAAATATTTCATATATCACTTTTATTATTTTTAGAGTTACGTAAGCAAAGCTACGGTAGAAGGCTAGTTTATTAAGCACAGTTTGTTGTTAGTTAATATAAGGCATGGTCAAGTGGTCTACTTAGTATCTTTTAGTAGCGAGAAACGGCGAATTCAAAAGACTCTACAAACCATATGTCATGCCTTAAGGTATAATATACACTAAGAAAACTGTCTGCTTACCTATATAAAAGGATTTTTTTTATTATAAACAAATAAGATCAATAAAATCGATTGTTATTGAAAGAGAATTTCAAAGTCATCGAACTTGACACGTCTGTCAAAGGTCTGCCTGTAAAATTATACTTGCATAATAGTATTAGCATATAAAAAAACCGCATAGTATATCAGTTGGTAATAAATAAATAAATAAACCGCCCACCCAGCGAGCGCAAAAACTGGACTACTAGCGCCACCTGTAAATGTCATTGTTTGAATAGGCTTCTGGGAGTCATTTGAGTTACAAAAAATATCTACACTACGTACGTATTTTGTTTTTATATATTACTAGCTGACCCGGCAGACTTCGTACTGCCTCAATCGATAAATAAAAGACCTAAACTTTTGTATAAATTAATTTCAAAACAAACAAAACGTATGTATAATATACTAAATTGCTGCACTAAATTGCTTAGATAACAGTGAGTGATTATAATTTAATATGAACTTTATTGAATAGCAATAAAGTTCAAATTGACTCTAGAAAACGTTTGTATGGGAAATAGAAAAGGGCTGTTTTTAGGGTTTTCCCGCAAATTATTCGATTTTTTCTCGCCTTTTAAACCTTCCCTAGACCTCCACGAACATTTCAAGACTAAGATAAGTTAAATCCGTTCAGCCGTTCTCAAGTTTTAGTGAGACTAACGAACAGCAATTCATTTTTATATATATAGATTATGATAAAAATGAGATGCTTGTTATTAAACTAGCGTTTTGCCCAGGTTTTGCTCGAGTGTGTTTCGCAGGTTTTAGTGAATAATGAGGTATACTAAATTCTTCATTTGGATGAAAGTAGATGAAATTTTGAAACAAATATATACACAAATAGAGTATCCCGGATTTTTAATAGTCGTCCAAAGTATATAGTTTTAAAAGATGTGACTTAACTTATATCGAATGAATGCATATTAGTGCATTAGTGCACATAAGTGCATACATTCGAATGAACACAAAGTAACTGATGTTTTACATATGTACTGTATAGTCTCCTATCTCTAATTTATATGGTAAGTAAAAATATGATGATTTTAAAGTATCAATATGCAGGAAACTATTGTTTTCATTTTAATTTATACTAATATTATAAAGCTAAAGAGTCTGTTTGTTTGTTTGTTCGGTTGAACGCGCTAATCTCAGGAACGGTCCAAATTGAAAATATGAGTTGGGTTTACCAAGGAAGGTTATAAGCTATATTACATCACTCTACGACTAATAGGAGCGGAGCATCAATGAGAAATATTGAAAAAACGGGAGGTATTTGGTTTCCAGCCTTTAGAAAGCGCGAAGCCGTGGTAAAGGCTAGTGTAAAACAAAGCTAAGTCAACATTTTAATGCTTTAAGTAAATCAATATGAATCATTCGTTTAAAGTTAGTGCATATACGTTAATTTTAAATAAACCAAGTAAACGTGACAAGAATTTTGTGGTAAAAACATTTTATACTTAGATTGATTACCTATTGTCACAACAGGTAATGGAATTTAATAATACTTATGTGTTATTGTACTATATTTGAGTCCGTTTAATTCTAGTATATAGTAAGTTTTGTTATTTACCTAAATTATTTTTTTTTTTAATTTTGCAAACGTATTTTATATTAGCAAACCCAGCCCGTTTCGCTGGGTGTAAGTTAAAATAAATTATACGGTTTTTATAATTTTCTAATAGTAGCCTAAGTTACTCCTTACAACATTAGCTATGTGAGAGTGAAAGTCCCGTCTAAAATCGGCCCAGCTATGTCAGTGATGATACGGAACAAACAGACCGACAGACAAAAAAAAACA
The DNA here is from genome assembly GCA_905231865.2 of Boloria selene. NCBI lineage: Eukaryota > Metazoa > Arthropoda > Insecta > Lepidoptera > Nymphalidae > Boloria > Boloria selene. Next base: position 5,447,329 of record HG993145.1, read on the forward strand.
AACAAAATTTTAAAAAAAAAAATGATTTTTTGATATAAGTAGGTAAATGCGTATGTTACGTAAATAATCGTGACCAGATATTGTCAGGTGATTAATTGTTTTCTTTAAGTAAAATGTTAATTATAGTAAAAATTATTAGGTATCAGATATCATGAGTACATAAATTATTCCATATACGTCTATGAGATAAATGTAGTGAACGCAATCACTTTATATATAATTTATCAGTAAAGAGAACGTATTAATTACTGTGTACTTTTAAGTATCTAACCTGTCAGATTCTAAGTCTGGTTTTTAGAGGTCCGATCTTGTTACTACTACTTGTACTGTTATGATTATTTTCAGACAAGTTGGTTGGCTGTTTTTCCGTGTCGTTTAGGGCTAACATTTTAAATTTATTTAATAATAGTGACTCACTTTCGCTTCGCGCGGGTTCGTCGACAGGTTTGGTTCCTCGCTAGTTAAAATTAATAACATTTTTAAATATAACCTCGTTTTTTAAAAGGTACCTAACCTAGTGAAAGTCCGCAAGTGAAAGTCCCGTCAAAATCCCTTCAGGTCCAGCAGTTTCAGAGATTAGCCGCAACTAACAGACAGACAGACAGACATAAAGACAAAATTTTTTGCGCGGGCGGAGACGCGGGAAATGCTAGTGTAAGTTAAAACTTAAGTTCCATATATGAAGAAACATTCAATGATACGATCTGTGATACACTTAAAATACTTGTTTCGACTTCTAAGTGTACAAAGTAACATTCTCACTAGTATACATTAAGATTTTCCAATGAAGGTGAGCTTTTTTATCAAGATACAACAGTATAGCAATCTATGCTGTGCAGTTTAGTAGTAAACATATGCGAATGTAATTTGTACGGTTTGTTATTAACCACTTTATTTCTTTTATGCATATGGCAATGTTCCCATTGGAATATAAGTTGATAGAATCAAGTGTAGATTTGTGTATCCTGCACAAAATAGCGAATGGTATTATGAACAGTAAATTATTAGAAAAACTAGAATTTAAAATTCACACCCATGCAATCCGTCAGCCACAACTTTTTAACATTCCTTCAACAACTAATAACGTTTCACAAAATAATCCTATACATAGAATGTGTAGTACCTATAACAATTTAAGCAATGATTACGATATTTTTAATAATAACATTTTATCATTCAAGAAAAAATTATATAAATTATAGTTCTTTAAACATATTCAACAATTTTCTATATGCTAAGCTTTATTTCCTTTCGTTTGATCTATCTTCTCCCTTTTTTTTTCACATTTTAATTTTAATTTAAATATTCTTTAATATTATCTATTATTTTTTATTTCAATTCACCTGCACATATTGTACTATATCCTTTTTATTAAGTTTGTATTAATTAATTAACTATATGGTTTTTTTTTTGTTTTTTGAGCGTTGTGTACAGATATAATTGGATAACAAATTTAATATGTTATTTTCAGTTATTAACATGTTTTTATATTTTTTATAATTTGTTATCTGTTTCTGTGCCTGAATAAATAAATAAATAAATAAGTTGCTTTATCTTTTGATAGATAGGTATATTATAAAGGATTCAGTATAAAAGTTTTAAATAATAGAAACCTACTTACTTTTTACGAGAAAGAATTAAATGTATTGAGATATAAATAGCAATATTTTATGTATATTAAAATAAAATATTTTATAATAACATTTACCTATGTAATTTTGTATGCTTTATATATACTTTTACCTTTTATGAATTACTATGACATAAAACACAATCGCAACACCTTTATTAAGTAAGGTATATAAGTATAAAAAATAGCTAAATAGGTATTAACATTTTTTTATCCAATTAGGTACCTACTCAGGGGTTTTACAATTTCGCCACGACCGAATCGACTTATGTAGGTACATAATTAATTGAGTATAGTTATTATAAGTATTTGCACCGTACCAGAAACCAAGGACTTGTATAAGCTTAAGTAGAGTAGTACAAAACAGTTCCGTTTGCTAAACTAAGTACATAACATAGAACTAAGATCCTCAGTAATGTATTTATTATATTTTTTTACGGACAAAAAAGCTATTTTCCGTCGAATCTACTTTTATTTTCTTAAACGGTAAAATATGAAAATATTCGCGCGGACTGACCTGCCTATTCAATAACGCGGTGCGAGCGTTGACCCCACCAACCCCTGACCTTGGCGTATCGTAAACTGTACCGAGTGATGTAACCGTGACTTTACGCTCTAAACACCGACGTACGACGTACTCTGTCAATACTACACGACACAATGTCTCGTGTATAGTAGGTAGGTATACATTTGGTAAGTGGACTACTTGTTGGTCTAGTGAAGTGACTAAGAGAATTATTTAGACATCAGTCTTTATATTTAAGGTAAAAGCCAAGAAATTGTTAAGAATTAGAAATTGTTAAAAATAAAAAAATACACTATTTAACTGTAAGTAACTAAACAATAACACCAGTTTAGAAAGATAACGTTGAAGTCTCGAGAAGAATTGAGGAAAAATGCTTATAAGGGCTGCATAATAACTAAGTACATATTTACCAATATTTTCTTTTTTATATAAATACGTGAACCCGAAGCAAACAATGATAAGTTTTAGTTTAGTTAATAAGTTTTAGTTTTCAACAATTTAGAAATGAATTATAACATTTTTAGACAAAATTCATATAAGTAATTGAATTTCAACTTTCATACCCTTTAGCGCAATTTATCACATGGTCGTTTTTAAAAAATAATCTATAGCACAAATAGGAGGAGTAAAAATGTACATACAACATTATAGTATTATTAAATACATTTTTTTACATAGTATTTTAACTCACTATACCTATACGTAATTAATGCTCATTTTATATTGGTAGTAATATTACATTATTTTATTGTATTTTTTTTAATAATATTTACATATTATTAAATCACATGCTTTTAACAATGATTTTATCAAGAATCACTTTTGAAGTTTTTTTTATAAACTTGTAAGTTAAGAATTGTGTTTTAGAATCATCTGGTTAGCTGTAAAAAGTCTTACCGCCCCCTATGCGATAATTGCTAAACTATTAACCGTCCAGTAATGAACCACCCCTTACATAAATTATTTTTTAACAAAAATGAAAACCGACTTCAAAATGCTACAAATCGAAACTAAAAAGAAAAAAAAATAATTTTAATTACTTAGTTATTGTTGGAGTCGGTGCCAGCCAAGGAGATTGTATTAGGATTATTTTGCTTTGGCTGGCACCGACTCCAACAATAACTAAGTAATTAAAATTATTTTTTTTTCTTTTTAGTTTCGATTTGTAGCATTTTGAAGTCGGTTTTCATTTTTGTTAAAAAATAATTTATTTTAATTTTTTTTGTGGAAATTATTATGTTTAAATAAAATATTGGAAGGCTAACTAAACTACTGCTCCAATAAGTCAGCGAAGTTTTGAAATGAACGACAATAGTCAATCGAGATTTGTCCACGTCTATTTTTCCACGTAACTCGTAGACGTTAATAAGATTTACCTTCTATTATCAATCCACCTAATATCCTGAAGGAGTACGACTATCAGTTCATAAGTACGTATAATATTAAAAGAATTTTCTTTCAACTCCTAACCGTTGAGGATATATACCTTACATCATCAAAAATTCTTGAACAGCTTTAGAAAATATATGAAAAAGGTAATCAGTGCCGATAAAATTTAAGGGTTGCCCTCGATTTCTCTAGGATCCCATCATCAGATGCTGACTTGGTGACAATGAGAACATCTTGAAAGTATACCCTACCGAACAAAAAAGAAATTTTTAAAATCGGCCCACAATTCACGGAGAAATCGGTGAAAACACATAAAAAACAACTGTTGAGGAATTTTACCTTCCATCATCAGCTCATCCACATGAGATGATGATTTTCATACGTAAAAGCTTTATCGGGTTTAGAAAATATATCAAAAACATAATAGGTGCCTGTAAATTTTGAGAGTTGCCTTCGATTTCCCTGGGATCCCATCATCAGATCCTGACTTGGTGACAATGGGACCACCTCGGAACTATACCCTACCAATCAAAAGAAAAATTTTTGAAATCGGCCCACAGACGGCGGAGCAATCGGTGAACATACATAAAAAAAAAAAAAAATACATACAACGGAACATATAACCTCCTCCTTTTTTGAATTTTTTTTGAAGTCGGTTAAAAAGGAAAACTTAGAAAACCTTACATGTGTGGCGTGTGTGAACTTCGACGCGAACCGTTGTTTAACGAACACGTGCTGCCATCTATTAGCGGATAGACCAGTTACTTTTATTCGTTATTTTATGAGAGAATCGTAACATTATAGTAGTTATTGTTATGGTTCCTTCGCTTAGTGGTCCCTGAGCTCTTACCGAAACTGATCTGTCTCTGATTTTGTTTTTACTTCTTAAACATGTAGAAAGTTACCTGTAACAAAAAAGATAAAATCATATTAAAACACTATAGTCACTTTCATTTGCTTTGAAACTAATTCTCGTCTTAAATTTTAGATTGTATATTTGAAAGGCAAATATTATAGAACATATGTTAATGTAAAAGCATTATTTTAAATATAGTATGAGGAGGGTGGCGTTGGCAATTGCGAAATTCGATATCGTTTGGGTGACATTTTCACAAAATCGATAGCGCCCCTTATTGGTAGCAAAATGATTGAACATCCTTATCGCGACATTTTTCTAATGGCGCTCGTGTTTGAGACCCTTTTCTTTTTAGGCAGACTACACACTGTAACCCATTCTGGAATATTAAAGCTTACCCAATTTGCATATTTAGACTCTACCCTTTTGATCATTAACTAATATATTACTATTATTTTTGCTGTGTGTGTGTGTGTATTGTATAATATAACCATAGTCCTATACAAATTTTATTATAAAAATGTTTCTTGTTGTATATTATAATACATTAATATAATTTTTGATATCAATATTAATTTTGGTCAAAATATTTAATATTAAGTAGACATTCAAATTGGTTAGTTAGAAGAGTGTGTAGGCTTCCTAAGACCCCTTTTCTTTTTACATGTCGCAAGCTAACGACAATACGAAATCAATACCAACACCATCGATGCGAAAATCGTGAATAGCGATTGACGCACACATTGGTAAGGGGTGTGTGGAGCCAAATAATATGCAAGCTTCGATCGTATGAGGCAAAGACTTTTATTAGGGTAGCTATGAGTTTGTAATTTTTATTAATTCATTTAATACCACAAAAATACATATAAAAATTAAAAACTAATACCTTGTGTACAAAGGTTACTTATTTCTTTATAGATATCTAAATAGTTTTAAATTTTAAGCACATAGATATTTTAAGAATTATAAATGTGTTTGAATCATAGTTCACTAGATTACTGTTGTTATACTATATCTATCATTTTAAAACTTCTAACTTGATTGTGAGTTGTAACAGAATGTATGTTATAAAAATATGTATGAATTAAATATCTTTATTTAATGTATTCGCTATATTAGCAAAATTTTAATTAAAATATCTATCTAATATTTATATATTGAAATAAAATAAGCTACAGATTCAAGTTACGACTACAACTTGCTTAACAAATCTAAAGAATCTAGAAACATTATTCATTTGTAAATGAGAAAAGAAAGTAGGTAGTAAAATTATAAATAATTTATGTAGGGACCTAAGTCCTACCACTTTCCCACAATATATTCACCCCAAAAATTGATAAAAAGAAAACGCATTAACACATATAGATGAGTAGTCTCACACGCGCGGCACACACGCGCGCTGCCACCCCCTACGACCCCTTCCTTTAAAAAGCACCCCTCTCCCCGGAGGCCTTTGATAAGGAAATGCAGACATTTCAAGAAAAGCTAAGTATCGAATAAGCATTCAGACGTAGAGTGGTGGTATTTAGGGAAGGATGTCATAATCTACGCGTAGGCTCATTTTTATATTTTCGCTTGGATCTCGGAATCTTTTTGTACGGTTTATCTAACGTTTTATAAGAAAATATTGTTATGGGAGATGTATTAACTCGATTTATTTACTCCTTTCATGTTAAAGCGTGCGTTGACTGTGGTACATTAATTTTATACAATTTAGATTCAATAGCTTAGATATTTATGATTGATTGAAATGCTAATAAAGAATTCTTTTAATTATTTGAATGGCAATCAATAATCATGGCTTATGCATATGTGTGGCTTTACAATCTATAAAAAATATGCTATAATATGTTTTTACTAATTTAACAGTATGAATATTGGCGTATAACAATATTGTTATCATTGTCACAGGATAATGTCAAAAGACAGTCTCTTAAAACAACCCTTAAACAAGTCAGAGAACAAATCCACTCCCCCAGTTTTGAAGTGGTTTACATTCCACTGAGAAGCGCTAAACTCGCCGAGATTTGCTAATAATCAACTTCCCCTACTAATTAAAACCCGCTTTTAATTACTCTAAAGGCCACCTGTTGCTGGTGTTTCTTCTCCCTCACATCAAGCGTCCTTGTCTAGAGTTTGTGAAACGTCCCGTACCCGGATGCGGATAATTGTCAGAAAATTCAATTTTGAAACGACCTAATTGAGGCCAAATGAAATTTTCATCAACGGCCCTTTGTTCGAACGCCTCCGCCCGTGCCTTAATTGTTTGATAGAATAATGAATTAATTGTATTTACTTTTCGCTTTTCAGTACGCTATTGAATTTCAGCGTGAATATTTTTTAAAATAATAATTTATCTTCTTTGTTAACAATTTGTGTTGTACATTGTGTTTATTATATTTTTAAAGAAAGTAATTATTAGCTCGAGGCTTACAAATTAAGATAGGTAAAAAGGTAGATTAAGAAGTATAATGATGATGATTATCCAATTCGTAACAAAATTTAATAAAGGCCTTATCAAAAATACCTTCTCCATTTAGTGAAAATAACAAAAAAACGCACACATATAATACACTTTTAATTACGTAAGTTAGCGTGTATCAAAATTATAGCAATCTATCACAACGTTCCGCATCTAAACGTAATCAAATACTTATTGTTATAATAGTAGAAAATTGCTCTCAGACCAAATTATCGGCCCATTATCAAATGGAACCCCTTTCTTTAATTAGCTACATAAGTTTTGTTTGTTTACTAACCCGAGTTATTAACGTAATAACCGCGAGCCTCAATTTGAGATACAGTGATTAACTTAGAACCGTATTTTATCATAAGGTACTCGTACCTACACTAAGTAATTATACTTTTTTTATTGATACAATGCAAAAAGTTTTATCATTTTTAACACGAATATATCCTGATATGTTAAAATTAATAAAAAAACTAATAGCAAGACGAAATAAAAGATAAGTTATGATAATTTTACATAAAAACGGATTGATTTAGTTATCTGTCATTTGACCCTTGAGCTGATATTAAATATTAATTTGGTATTCCCATCGTGGTATCGGCTAATGAAGTATAAAAAAGAGTTTCATCATCGATACATTGTCTTGTCTTGATTAATTAATTGTATATGAAATAATAAAAATCATGTTAGACCGGTCTCACACTGTGTATAACTAAAAATTGTTAAGAAATTAACATAAATATTTTAATTGCCTCACGCTCATCATTAATGCGGTGGACAACAGGCCAATATTAAAAAGGGGATTCACATAGGAAATTGAATTCTATATCTTAGTTAGCAAGATTGAAAATTTTGTTTGAGACAATCGTCTTAGCTATGGTGATCTCTATTATCATGCTAATCATTTTCTTCATTAGTTAAAACGAACATTCTATATTTATCTATTTTCGATACTTTATTGCCAAATATAAAAAGACAATAATTGTTATACACATTCATAATATGTTAAGAGAATATTTAATACGTTTGAGTTATTAGTTATTTAAAATTAAAAAAAATGTTATGATTCGAGTTTTGTATTGAAGAAGTCTGAATGTTAAGCTAAAGTATTATCAATACCAGTCATTTGCTGCGGTTGTACTTGCGTTGAAATGTTTTAAAAAAGAATTCTAAAAAGTAAGCAAATGGCACTACTTACTCGTATGTGTGAGAGAGATTTATTCATTGTAGTAAGAGTTGTTTATTGATTTTTGGAGAATTATACTTCTTGTTTGTACACACATGATAGAAGTAAACTTAACTAAAGTAATATAAACTAAAGAAACTATTTCTACTCATTATAAAGTAGTCCTTTTTTCAAAAACTCGTGAGTATTTCTTGAGCTTCTAATAATTTTGTTATAACTATAACCATAAAAATTACTAATTAATATTCTTCATATCAATTTGCAGCTAATGTGTTCGTGATATATTGTTATTAACAGATATATTGATAAAAAATGTATAATATTTTATGAAAGCTTGAAATTAATAGATATGTAAAGATCCATTTAAATTCAAATTAACACATTAGAAATTAATAAAAATTGTGTGCTTAATTGTTATCAATATGCATGGGAATTCCGGAATGCTTCAGTAGCTAAGTCAATATTAATTATAAGATGTAATAATCTAGATATTATTTACTTGTAGTTTGACATAAGTTTTAACTACATTTTGCATACTTCGTTCATCAAGAACAAACGTATGGGAATGTGACACAATTATCAGGTAAGCTTTTAAATATAACGGCCCGCTTTGATGGGCGTAAGTTAAAATAAATAAAATATAAATATTATATATATGTTCCGACATTATTACACACAGCGCTATCTAGTTCCGTGGTAAGTTACGAAGCTTGTGTTACGGATACCAGATAGTTGATATACTACATATATAACTTTAAATAAATACATAATATTAATATAAACACCCATGACTGGAGTACAAACATTCGTGCTCAACAAATGTATGCCCCCAGCGGGACTCGAACCCGCGACCGCTGGCGCAGCAGGTAGGATCACTACAAACTGAGCCATCGTGTCGTCGTCATCGTTTTATAATTTTCTAATAAAATAAAAGTAACCTAAGTTACTCCTTATAACATAAGCTATCGCGAGTGAAAGTGGTTTCAGAGATTAGCTGGAACAAACTCAGACAGACAGACAAAAATAAAAATAAAAAGATTTTTTTGTGCAGTACCGTACCGTATATACTTTTAAATACATTTAGTGAAAATTAAAAACAGACACTTCAATTTTATTTCTATGTACTGATTAAAAGGTGAATGAATATTTCGTTTCAATAAAACTTGGTATGTTTAAATTTGAGGTAATTTTCTTCCATGTCTCATTATTTTGCTCCATCCTATATAGTACTAGCATAACTATATTATAATTAGATATAATATTTCCTTATTTTATGAAACAAGCATATTAGTGTCATTAAAAAAGGAAGTGAAACGAAAAAGAATATGATAGAGCCCGTACCGTTTTATCTCCCTATTATCCTACACAATATAATCTTGACAAGTTTACAAATACATAAGTATACGTTCAAATATTCAATTCATACGGAAATCGACGCAGATTGGTAGTACAATATAACATTAGAAAGTGATCTTGTTTTATACATATAACATAATTTAAAATTGTTAATGCTATGCTTACTCACCTTAGTTTACTAAACCTTAGTTTACCTTTTAATAGAACTTGTTAAAGAAAAAGGCGTTTAATTTAAATAAAACACACAATTTGCAACGATTCACTTGAACGATAATGTAAGACGCGAAATTACACGCATGAGATGATACAGTAGGTTTTTTAAAACCATTTAATAGCAATTGAACAGCAAAATAGCTGTAATTCGCGCTGTAAGTGATGCGTTTACATACCTCTTGAAAGCTAACAACGACACATTCTTAGAATATTATAAGGTTGCATTTAATAACACAATAAGTGAAACATGCTCTCAAGTAGCCATCAGTACTTTAGCGGCTAATGTCGATATATAATGAGAGTTGTGATACTATAATTTGAGTAAAAACGCACATAAATTTGCTTGAGAATAAAGGAAATATAGACGTTGCGCTTGAAAATAATAACATACCGTTTTAAAGTTGAAAAAGAGAAATATTCAAATGCGGTAAAGCAAGAAGAAAGCCTATCAAGTTGACCTACGTTAACCACTTTTTAGTCGTACTCGAACCTTATTTTAATACCCGACTCAGCAGCTGCCGATTCGATAATCGAGTCTAAGGCAATGTTATATTTATTTACGTCTCGTTATGTGATCACAAATAAAATAAAGCGTTTATTAGGATTCGCGTTTTGGTTAGTCTGGAGAGTGGGCATTGTTTCTCCGCTGCCATCAATCACCCATAGTTCGGGCACTCCGGCGACAGGGGCCTGAGGGGGACCGAATAACGGTTATTGAAATGAGACGGCCCTCGTTTTTTTCCAAATTTAAATTTTGATAAGGCAAGTCCCTGTTTTGCTCTAACTCCGGTTCGGGCTTCGTTTAGCAAGGGTAGCTACTTTTTATTTCGATTTGCTGTCTGTTCGTGGTGCTAAAGTTAAATTTATGTTTCACTAAAACGGTATTGTGGATGATTGCTGAATATATTTTGCACCTTGATCTTTTTGTGATTTCATTTTTAAGTTTTAACAATGTAAGAAGAGGTTTTTATAAGCAAGCAGTTAGTTATAAGATATTTTATTAACTAGTATTCTTTCTTATTTTATGTTACAAAAGCTTTTTGATGTTCATTGTCTTATTGATTTAAACTACCAGCAAGTGTAATAAAAGAACTTTGTTATACGCTTTGGAAAAAAAATATATTGTCAGATTTTGGTTTTTCTACGTACTCTTAAGTTCTATCAATAGTTCTAATAGAGGACTCATGAGAAATAAAAAAGCTCTATTACCTCTTATATATATGAAGATATACCTTGTTCATTTAATATTAATTCAAGACATTTACAAATCAATTCAAACATGTATTTCTACTTTCGACAAGTAACCGACCGTGTCAAGTCCTTAAGGCACAACAAACTTTCCGTATTATTTGTAATAACGTAAAAATCAACATTTTTTGTCATGTAAATTTTTAGACTCTATCCTTAAATTGGTGCATAAAGAACGAACGGTACCCTTATTGACACCTACGCTTATATTTGGTACTCAAAAGCCCTATTATTCGAGGCTCATCGATATTCATGGATGGAGAATTGTAAAACGTAATAAAACACCATTTTTATATCTCATGTTTAGACAGTACCCGAGAGGTGATAAGAAAACCTGTAGCCGATACAGTGACCGGATATCGACGGCCATTCACAAAAAAACAACTCGCACACGTACGTCGTACATATGAAGCTCGCGTGTGTGTGTCGTATGGACACTCACTGTGGTGGTCACTTCAGTTCATTCATAAAGTTTAGTTGCCTTTACGACCTCAAAATATGGACTCGTAGAGAATTTTCTGTTTCTACATATACGAGTAAGTAACATATTAAGCTATTTTCTATATACTAATGAAAATATTTATAAATCAATTCATTGGGATCAGTTCTTATTATTTTTATTGGTACCTACAAATATGAAAGATATAAATTATGAAATATGTATCCAAATATTTTATTGAAGCATTCGCGTCAGAAATATATAATGTGGCACAGTTACCTGTTTAATGAAGGGGATCAGGTTCCTTTTTCAATCGATATAATCTCGTTTTCGGTTTATAGTGTACACACGCCGAAAGAAAGTGACCAGTATCTGCATGCTCTCAAACCAATATGACCTTTACATGTACTTTTCAAAGACTACAATCGATTTTATAAATAAGATTCGTCAAAACGAAGTAAATGGCGAGTGCACAACATTATTTGATGTCAAATGATGTCATTTTAAGCCAATCGTAAAATTTTACTGCAAAAATTATGTCCATGGATTTCTTTTACTCGTATAACTGTAAAGTTGTTTCATTCATCTCTACAGTTAGGTCAAAAATGTACGTACCGCGGATCTAACTTAACCACACCTTCTATGCCCATACTTAGTGCGTCTAAATAGAATGAGTCACTCAAGATTAATCCAGTGTCATAAAAGTATCGCTGTTGTCTTTATAGTTCCGTTCCATTTTGTCGGACCGTTGACACCATAATGGAGAACTCGTTCCTTGAAAACGTCACGCACGTGTTAATTAATTCGTATGTAGGCGTGATCTGCCATTATCGATAAGATGATGTAGTAGCCCAACACTTTATTGCTTCTATTCGTCTCACAAAATGTAGACGGGTTTTCATAATACATCCACCAATTTTACGCATAATTACGTGTTAAGAATTTATATTACCTTTATTGGGGCAAAAAATTCAATATCAATTACCGCTTACCGTCAAAATATTTTTATCACGATAATATTTTTATCATAATAGATTTACATGTGATGGAGCTTTCATATACAGTTTGGGGTTAATATTTTGAATATAAATGATAATGTATCAAATGTGCTTTTAAAATTTAAGAAAACTAATATATTATAGTATGAAATATGAATTTTACATGAAGACGAGCGTAATGTAATAGGGAGCATAACGTAGCATAATTATTTTGGTACCACGTTGCATTCAATATTCCAATGAATCTAAAACTAAAACTAAAAAGGTAACTTTACCTGTATTTACAATGTCAACAATAAGCTAAAGAAATATATTTCACACGTATAGTGTTATAGATACTTTTTACATGCGGTAATAAGAAAAAAATACCTTTATATATTATAGAATAAACTTTCAAAGCTCTATAACAAGTGTATTAAGTGAGAAGATTGTCGGGTTTTCTAGTTGAAATGGCCTCTAAATATGTCTACGGTAGCTTAACTGTTAAGACGTCATAAAAGGCAACTCCTGAGTTATAAAGACTTTGTTCTAGGCAAAGTCAGTATGCTTACATTGTTGTAGTGTTTCATATATTATTTCTTATAAGATACAAAGGTATATATTTTTGCTAGTCAATATTGTCGGAATGTAGGTAGGTAAGGTCGTAGGTTTGATTTTAGCTAGGAGAAAACTTTTTGCGAGTCATTATAATTATAGTACTGACTCCGTAGGATTGTGTGATTAGTATTGTCATCAAAATACAGTATTTCATTATTTGTGATTGAAAATCGCTTAATACATTTTCACAGAATTATATAGGTGGTGATAAAAAGGTCAGTTATAGTTTAATTAGCTTAAATCTAAGCTTGGAATAGGGGTCATGTTTACTCACGTCATTTTGATAGAATCGCACATAAGGGTAGAGCCGCACAAACAACATAGTACAGCGTGAATTAAAAGATATAGCCTAGAAAAGAAATGCTATTCTAAAAATATTCCGCTTAAGCAGAGGTATGAGATATTTATTTTATTATTTTTATTATATTATGTATCAGTTAATTTTATTTAATATGAACACTTGGTTCTGAAAGCTTACCACTGAATGATTTGTGCAGTATATTTTTGAGGAAGTAACTTAAACGTAAGCTTACAAAACTTAATTGAAATTCGTAATAAATCTTGACACTGCTACATTTAACATTGAGATGCTTGCATCAACCCATCCGTAACACCATCCACTAACGAGGTAATCCCGCGGAATAGCCTCGAGTTATAAATTACAGATTGCCACAAGCTCCAAGACAAAGCTGTGATATTCCAAAAAGGCATATTATAAGTAAAACAGATGACTTGTTTATGCAACACATTTTAAGGTTTCCGCATGATTTAAATTTTAAATTGTTTATTTTATTAATAAATTGGTAATATTGTTTTGTTAATATGCGGAAGGACTTTAGACTTTAGTGTTATTATTCTTATCTAAAATATATATTTTTTTAGTTTATAATTTTTTGTAGCTGAAATCTACTAAGTAATGTTATGTAGTTATAACAATACTTAAATATTATTAGATACAATTACATTATTATTACATAAAAAGTATGTAAAGTACATTTTACGGTAAAATTAAAAAGTATTGCAAATTATTGTGCTTAAGAAATTCAATAGCACTTAACAATTTAAGTTTCATAGATTATAATTAGTGTTTGTTCTAAGTAATATTTATAAATTATTATTATTATACTATTATTCAATAATTATTTTATATTAAGTTAATTAATAATATGTTTATATTAACACGATATTATTTGTTTATTTGTATACACGCTGTACTTCAAAGCAATACGCATCAAACGCATAGCGAACACGTATCTATAAACCCACTAACACCTTACTGAAATATTGACTCAATTTGCTGGCACCGTACTATTTTACTTACATTTGTGTCTTAAAGATATTCATAGTTGCCCGTGGACATGGCGCGCGCCTACAAATTACAATCAACAGGACGGACATGTTCGCACGTGGACCGCGCTATCAATTCAGATATACACCTAAATGTTTATTTTATAGCGAAGTAATTTCTCTATTAACCACCCACGCTTGCTTATGTAGTACGTTGCGGTCATTTACTGGCTTTTATTCTAATGTTAAAACTATTGACTATGTAAATGTTATATTTTGTTTGTTTGTATGTGTTTGTAAGTGTTTTTAAATGGTATTTTTGCTCTTAACCAAGGAAAGAGATCCCTAAGACACTTAATTTCAGATGACGTTAGAAGTAAAATGGCGATAGGCGCTACCAGGAAATCAAACTCGCTATCACGAAATATAAGGGCGGAACATATGGACAGCGATGTATAAACCGACTTCAACTATTGTTTAAAAAAACAGTCAAATACTACTTCTTCAATATACAGATATTAATAACATCTTATTTACATTTTTTTTGACAATGAACGCTTACTTAAGTATACTTTAGTATGCGTAACTAATAACTAACTTTTTTCTAGAATTACAATCTTGTAAAATAATTTAGTAAACTTTAAATAACACGAAAAAAAATATATATCTGTAACAGATATTTGCAAAATTGTATTACTTTATAAATATTAATAGAAGTAAATAAATTTCCATTTGGTATCAGTTACGAAGCAAGGTGGATGACCTTTTGTTTAACGGATGAAAAGTATTCTGTATATTATGTACCTATAAATGACTTATTTCTTATCTTTCATTAATGTTAATTTATCTTTTATTTACTTGCCTGTTAGCAATTTATAAAAATATTCTCAGAACTTGCCTATTAAAGCTCTCCTTCATCATATTCATATTCTAAATATAATGCTATCATAATGAATAAAGTGCTTAATAAAATTTCAAAAAGTGATTTTGACCGATTTAAATAGAAAACTATCATAACTTTAACGAGTTCCATATTTTGTACGTCTAATTAATATTTGTTCTGTGGAAAGCTGAATAAAATAAGTCAGAAACCTAAGAGATATTTTTAATTACGTAAGTTTTCCTTAATTTATTTCATTTAACAAGTTATCTGTTATTTATTTTTTATAAACCTACTTGTTATGCTTAATATATTATTCGATGTTCGTTCTTATTTTAATAATACAAATGCTATCTGAAGTTTAAAAATAATTGTATTTACAATACTTTTCGTCGTAGGTACTTTCACAAGTTTAGTTTTCAAATAAACTGTTTAGGTAAACATTGTCGACCCGATGTAACTGTCGGTCAGATTAATAAGTGGTCTTACTGACCTCAAAAGTACTTACTAAACCGGACATATAAAAAATAAAATATTCCTACTTAACGTTCATCCTTTATATTATATTCATTCATATACAAAATTAGGTTTATTGTTAAATAAAAAGCTCTTATGGAAATGGAAAGTTCAATGGCCTTAGCATTATGTAGCTAAGTGATGTTGGTTATTAACTTATTATACTTATAGCGATAACGTGAGATCATTTTATTTATCCATATAATAATAAGTCCATTTTTATGATACTAGCTCATATTTTCTGTATTGGTGCTGATTATTAACATGTTAAGATTTACAATTTAAAAAATAACTAATAATCCTAGGAATACCTATGTATGTATATACGCTATAATTTTTTTTTGCTTTTTAAACTTTCGATATCGTTTAAAATTGTCTATGTTAAAAGGTTGTGAGCGGATACTAAATAAATAATGGTAGTTAAAATTAGACCTTTATTATGAAATATAACATCCTGGTTGGACTGTCATAGGATGAATTTCCGCTTTGGCAGCTTTTTGTAGTTCGATCTCCTGGCGTAATATGCTTTAAACCTAGCGTTAAAAAGTTTGTGAAAACGAATCATTTCGTCCTATAGATTTCTCATGTATGGAAAATTGTTGGAAAACTTATGAATATACTACCTAACTATATTAATACTTTTATTATTAAATGTAGATTATAGTATATAGGTAATTTATTCCTACAATCATGTATGTTTTAGAGTGGGGTCCAATTTTTGGTCTCCGTTCCAATACCTACTTATCAAAAGGTAACGCTACATACATTTTCTTAATATAATTATTACCTATTTCTATAAACGAAAATAGTTCCAAATTACCGAGTTATGTGTAAAATAACAAAATATTATTAACGTCAAGACGATAGTGAACTACAATACGAAAGTGAACAATTTAATTTGTTCTCGTAAAACACTGTAAGAAACATTAAGGTTGGTACACACTGCATGAATCAGAGGTATTTATGCGAACACGATCCGGTCGTGTCCGAGCATCAGTCAGGTTACGTGAGCATTCAAACTATTTTTATGCAATTTTTAAGCAAATTCGACGCTACAAGAATGCTGAGAGCTTCATCTATTCGATTTATTATCTGTGAATTTAAAAGGAATAGGTATTATATTAATAAAAATAGTTAAGTCTAGTTTTAAAATAAGATGTTTAGTTAACTAGTATATCTTGTTATTAAGGCATATGTTTTTCAATTTATTATTTTATATTAAACACGTATAAAAACTATAATAAATGTAAAATATTACAAATATAAAGTTGAGTGTACATATCACATACATACTCGTATATCACTAATATACAATATACCTTTATGATTTTATCTAAACAATAGATATTTATTTGAACTGTTACACCAGTGCTAGGGCCTATGGAATAGCAGCTGATTTACAATCAGACTCGGCCTGTCGATCCGGGACTGCGCCTACGCACATCGCTATTATAGTTAGCACTACACGTATTATTTATGGTAAGAAGCTTTCTTATGGATTATGGAGATGGAGTGTCAACAAAGAACAGACTTTTCTCTCCTTTTTTTGTATAAAACTCTGTTGGTTCATTAAATTGTTTAGTCTACATTTAGTTTTTTAATTTATTCATTTTATCTTAATTCATCTTAAATCTAAATATTTATATATTCAATTTGTCATTCCGATTCTATAAACCTCACATAAACTGATATGTTACACTAATAGGCCGATGGCATTTGTATAAATTAGCGATAAAGATAAAGTGAGAACTCTATTTTGAAGACAGCTTTCACTCAAAGAAGGGCATAATTTCACCAATCTATAGTATTTGCAAACAGATAGCAAATCTTTGATTACTTTAGAATTGCGAGTGCCGTAACGTACTGATTATAATTGTGCGGACAACATCTGATTTGCGTGACTAATCTCAGAGGTAATGACGCGCCTACCACTACACGCTGCACATACAAACCTGAACGAATGTTTGCGTACACGATTATAATTTAACACACGTGATAGATCGCTTCTTATGTAAGCCCCTACACGAGTCAATGCCATTGCCATCGACCGATGAAATGTTAACAACCTTAGCCAACAGTTTTGTTCGTGTACTGGCACGATCGAATGTGCACTTTCGCACTTAATCGAGAAATATGGCTCGTGCTCTTATGCCTTTATTTATTACGCCAGACCTTCCAGCGAGGGATTAAGAAGCGCGATTCATATTGCCCTCATTAGTGCTGAATTGATTAAGTATAAGCTTTCCACGAATGTCGGCCCTCTTCTACAGAAAACTATACGTCTTTTTTATTTACAATGTATATACAGGTAAATTACGGAGTGATTCAACACGGACGAAGTATTTAAAGCCTGTAAAATTTACCTGTCCAAAATAGTGAAGACACTGACCGGAACAAACAACGGCGAATGAAAAACTTCGCGTGCCTTACCACATGCTTCATTAAATTAATTACCCCGTACGTTAGTTTTAGATTATGCGACACCCCCTAACAAACAATACAGGCATATTTAAAAGATAAGAGAGTCACGATTTATTGCGTGCATTTCTTTTGTCAGCTTTGAAATTGTACTCGCATAAGTTAACAGAGATTAAAGTAATCGAACTTATAAATTTTGTCGTCTCACCTTTATAAGGCGAACGTCGGTGTGTCGACGCGAACTTTGTTCAAATTAATGGGCCACATTATCAGATCGAGTCTCGTACATGGCGTTTATGCGAAGATAATTTTGTGTGCGGAATTTTTTAATTCCTTCACGCTCCGTCGTGATGTAAGCAAGCTCGCGTAATGCAGCGTAGGCGCTAAGATTATGTTCCTCGCAGCAGATAATACTATATTATAACTTATCCCTTTTTACTTTTAAGACTTCAGTATTTATTCCATCGTTTATGACTATAATGTGTATGAAAAAATAAGAACACAACATTTGTTTTACGACACGACCTTTAACTAGCATGAACTAATCTCAGTCACATTGTAACTTGTACAACGATACACGTAAAGACACTAATTAAGAAACTAAACAACCTTCAACAGCCATGAAATTCCTTATACGAGCGGTAGATAAACCAATTTAAGGCACTCTAAAAGTGAGGCGTGCGCGCAGTTACCTCAGTAATTTTATCGACAAATAAAAATGTTGTCTACACGTTATTTTGTATAACATATGCGTTATTTACTTTGTCTAGAGTATATTATTATAATGCTATAGGTTTTGTATGCGTTAATTATTTACGAATATAAAACTAAATTTTCGTATCATATGATTTTCAAGGTAAGATATCTTGATAAGTCTATAATTATAATTATGTATTATTCTATACTTACATTTTTTTACGACTTACATTACTTAAAGACACATAATGGGATATATCAGTAAGCTTATTGGCAGCTCTAAGTCTATCTGTGCTTTAAAATCTATCGAATTCGATCTAGCCTTTTCAGGTTATAGTACACAAACAAACTTTTACATTTATGAAAGTTAGTTCCAAAAGAAGTCCGATAAAATCTTACTTTTGAATGCAAATGAGTTGACAATTTGTTTTTAAATTTCAAATTTAAATAATAATTACAAGGTTTATCAATGAAACAAGGTTTTGTCTTAATTATTACAGCATTATAAAGTACAGCTACTCCCCTCGTCGACCCTTGAACAATGATATCCAATGGGGCAATAAAGTTGCAAGACAAGCCCGTATTAATTATATCTAGTCAACACTGGGAAGTTCATTAAATGCTACATTTCCATTTTGCGTTTTTTCGCACAAGGTTTTAGGATAAATAGCTCAGTAGAGTGAATTAGGCAGACTACAGACAGACGTTTGAAAGGAAAAAATAAAGACGTAAGAATATGATAAAATAACGTAGGTATATAAATGAAAATGATTATAAAATAACGTATAACCAAATATGTTTTTACTTTTTTAAATTAATAAATAAAAGTTTCTTGAAAGTGTTTAAGAATATTTAAAGAAATGTTTGTTATAGATTCAATGATTTCGTATTATCGATCCCACGACCATATTCTATATCAGATAGTTATAATAAAACCTTGAAAAAAGGGTTACTTAGTTTACGCAGTAATTGAGTAGGTACTTTTGGTCCATGCACGAGTATTTCAATGCAATTTAAGGATATATTTTGTGGTACCTAATTCTAAAATCCTACCTATTTATTAAATAATGGAAAAAATATGCAAAAATATAATTTTGGTTTAAAAAATATCTACCCGTTTGTGTTTCTACGTGTAAGTTTTAAATTTTACTGGTAATACTAAAAATAACTGGCATTTTGAATATCATCAAATAAGTTTCAGTGATTCAAGACTTAGTTAAAAATAATACGGCAACCCTAGCGAGAGTTTGTACGCGCCCTAAACTTTCTTTTAGTCAAAGAGATAAAAGGGAAGCGGGGAATCCAAATGTTTTTCTCGCGGTTTCATTTGAATTAATTAACGAATTTAATGACGTAAACTTTTTCATCGCCAGCCCCGTCCAATTTTGTAACAATGTTAGTGGTAAATAAAACTTGTCAAGGAAATGTTTTTTTCTCCATCTGTCGACTTTTTTTTTCATTTTTAATTCGTTCGTTTTTGTTTACGACAGAGTTGGCTTGCGAATTGTTTGGATTTATTCGCGTAATTAACGAAGTTTGTTCGCGTCGGATTAGTTACTCGATTTTGTGTTTGCGAAGTAAGTTTGGACATACTGTTATTTGAAGGAAATTTATTACTTTACACGAGGTATAAATGTGATAGTAGTGATGTATATCTCTAGAAAAATTATATTATAAACATACATGTTAATAAGAACATTGTTAATACAACCTTACAGTCTTATATTTGTTTATTTAGCACTTTTAAATAAAGCTGCCACACAAAATCAAAAACCAAAAAAACATTAATGATAAATCCCTCTAAAGACCACCCCCCAATTACATCGCCGAAATATTCTACTACCTATACAAATTTAAAAATTCAAAGAAAATGCCAGACACCGATAAATTATATGATGAAGGGTAAAGAATAAAAAATGAGATACCGATTGTTCTATAATAATTTAACCCGTTTAGCGTCGTCGTCTCGTAATAAAGATTAAAAAGTTTATTTTTTAACACTTGCGGTGCTAATGAGGGGGCGTTGGAAACAATTTGAAGGATTACCTTCTAAAAGCTTCCGTCAGGTTTTAATTGAGACTTTTTTGTGAACCGAAAGGCTTTTAGTCCCTTTGCGGCTCACGCCTTGCCTTTTGTGCTCGCTCGCCGGTAATCTATTAATGAACGAAAATATTATTTATCTTTTTCTTGTAATTGATAACATGCGTATGGATTCTGTAGATGTGTTTAAATTTAAATTTTTACATGAGTGTATGCACAGTACATTTACTTATATTAAATTTTGTTTAGCAAGTTTAATTGTTTTAGATTAATTTAAATAATTTTCATGAACATTGTAAAGCAATAACTAAATACATATATCACTTTTATTCAAGACTTACAAAAATAAGCCATATCGTATATCAGCATGTACCGTAATCACATTTGCCTAAACTACCCAACTGACCGGGCGAGGCACATAAAAAGCATAACTCTAATCTCAAGTAAGACATTACGAGAATACCAATGCATACGAAAAATCGATCGCACTGTCTTAAATTCCTCACCCTTTTCGAGGGGGCTCCCCCTAAAAAACGAAAGAATAAAAGAGGGAAAAATCTAAATCGTCTCATATCTCTCCCTCCGCCCCCTACCCTCCGGACACCTTCAACGTCAAGCCCTCCTTATTTCGTATGCGAGTTCCTCCGGCAATCATTATAAGGATATCGATTAGGCCCACGTCTCTAACCTGCCCATATCTTTGCGGAACACTTGTTTACATAGGACCACGACTAACGTCAAATTTTAACGCTATACATATCTAATTTCATTCTATTTTTTGTATAAAAATGAAATAAAATATGCTCCCTAAGAAAAAATCTTCGTGAGAATAGTAAGTTACAATTTGGTATTATACTTGTAGGATTTACACTGTATACTGAAATTATTTACTTATGTCTAATAAAACTAGCAAAAAAAATTTTTTGGGGGAGAATTTATAATTTAGATTTGCCGTTTCTCAGCTTTTCTTTCTGGAAATTCTCTCATTAAGTGAAAATTAATATTTTTTTCAATGAAATAAGAAACAGCGAATAAGAAATATTCTATCTTTAACGATAGGACAATCTTCCATATGTTCATCCCGGACAAACATTGTTGTTTAATATATGTAATAATAATAATACTCGTTTCACTGGTCGAGACGTTCTTACTCGTAAGTAATCTAAAATGTTTTCGGTTTAGCAAAATGGAAAAGGGCAAGTTAACAGGCAAGGACGGACCGCGTAAGCATAATATGTAAATTGTTCTCGTTAAACTATTTCGGAAGGTAAACACAGGGGTGCCCACGTGTTTAGGCAACGAGATTAAAAATGCTATAAAGAATAAGGAGGAGCGAGAGTAAAAGCTTTTGCTGTGTATATTTTATATACTTACATATAAACATATTTGATTTGGGACGCTGCCTAAGATTATTGCGATTTGCACGACGGACAGTTACAAATGGTATCGATAGTTTCGCTTGACAATGTTTGAGATGGGTTTGTTGTTTGTGAAAAAACTATTTTACTTTTAATTAAGCAATAATGTTTTTTTATTATTATTTATATTATATTGTATCCTGAGCTATTTAGGAATATTTTGTTTCTAATCGAATCATATACAGACTACTTGCACAATCTTCTTTGGATTAACCATAAAAGATTTTGATTTTAATCAAAATCGATTTATAAATTGTTTTCTAAATTAATTGAATTGACAATGTCTCATAGAAACAGAAAGTTTTATATTTTAATTTTAAATCCAAAATCTATGATAGTCATCCTTACGAATATCTTTTTAAATCTTGCTAAAACTACTGCGGATATAAGTGCTTTTGCCTTAATATGCGAAAATATTAAAAGTGGCCAATTTCGTTTGGTGGAATCTAATAAATGCGCTGAGCTGAATATCTTAAAGCAGTCTCATTACTCGGCATTAGACGGCGTGCGGCCACGCAAATCTTGGCGTCCCTCCGTCCGAGCTAAGATCCCCAATTTCTTTCATTACTTACCTCGCGAGACAATGGCAAGACGAGGACAAGAAAAAATAATAATTTCAAGTGGAATAACGCTGAAAATCTTTTCACGGGGAGAAGAATTATTGTTGTTTTGCAAGCGAGCTCTCAGGGACAAAATGCACCATCCTTATTACGCTATTGTTCGGTGTTACGAGCTTTATTCATTTTTACTTGGCTCAACTTGAATGCTTATTAATTTAAGACCGTGATAAGCCCGAATTCTTTTGAATGAAGCAAGGAAATGTCTGCCAATTGTTGGATATTTTACATTCTATTGAGTCCATCTACATGTAGCGTTCACTTGAAAATTTAAAGTAACTACCTAAAATTAACTGCCTGTTATAAAGCTCTATATATTATACTAACAAATCACCTTCAATTTGCTTGGGTTCTTCCCCATATGCGTTTTATCAGTTATTATAGGGTAAATAACCCAAGGCCCCGGATAATCCGCTATCATCATTCCAAAATTTCATCAAAATCAGTACAATGGTTTTCTCGTAATGGAGTCACAGAAAGACGGACAAAAATACTAAAAACTATAAATTCGGCCTCTATATCAATAATAATAACTACCTACATCAATGACATTTTCAAAAAAGTATTTATTACACGGATTCGAATCAGTTAGAATTTTATAATATGTATAGATGTGTAATTACTTAATATCGTCAATATCATTATAATTTATTTTAAACTTATCATAATCATATAACCAGAAACAAACGATTTTCACATTTATAATAGAAAAATTTAAAACTATTATTTTTAGTTTGCATAAATGTTTCACATCTACTGCCATAGGATTATCGTGACTGCCAACCAAATACGATAAATTTAAAGTCTCGCCGATAAAAGATGTATTATAATAACCATACACGTATGAACTTCATGCCATTCCATGCCAAAACAATAAATGCACGTACTATACATCACATCGAGCGCTTTATGGTAATCGAAATATGCCCAAATATGTTGTTAAGAGGGCAGAAAACTACCAGCGAACATGCGAGGATGAGCTTTCATATTTTGTGGGCAACCGTAACGAAGCAGCTAAACTTCCGAAGTAGCGTGCATGTAGAATTTTTAAGGCGTCTATAAACATTCCTACGACTGTCGCGAATTGCCGCTGGCTTATGATAAAGTCATTTTTGTAATGTAAAAACGGCGTACAGTTGAAGTTTCTTAAACCGTGATTTCATTCTGCAAAGACGAAAGACGTCTCCCCCCGTGGGGCGAGTCAAGAGTGATTACGAATTTTAATTATTTTTTTAAGCCGGTGGCGAAGAGGTGATGTTTCCCCGGCGTCGGCTTATGCAAACAATCGACTCGCACTTGGAATTAATCCGACTCGGTTTTTTCCTTGCGACAAGGAATTAACAAGCAAAGAAGTCATTAAGTCGGAAGATATTCGAGGATTTCTTTTAATTGCGGCTTCCTTGACGTCCGGTTCTCTAATTGGTTCGTGTCGACGATTGGGACAAATTGAATTTCGTAAAACATTTTTAAGACGATTTGTAATTTGTTTGTGCAGGAATTTTAAATTGTTTGTAATTATTTTAATTTTTAACTCAAACATTTAAATCGAATCGCTTTATCATTCGGTTTTATCAATACAGATTAATTAATTTACATAAAATTACCATAAACTTGTACTTAAATGAAATGAAATATCTTAACAAAGTTTATTGATAATTAAACCGTTCAAAAGGGTTATCGTGCTTTAGATTTTCATTTTTTATCGCCTAGGACATATACCACGCGCACACACGTCACTTAAGTGCATAACCGCCTATTATCCAATTATTTCTAACCTTTCAGTTGATTCATTTCGTAATTACTCCCGTTTAAACGACATATGACAGTCAAAATGATTGTACTGTGGCAGCAATAATGAATTATTTGTTGCTGGCGTGCTATCGTTCTTTAATTGTCTGGTTATTATGACGTGGCGGTAGATTTCCACGTATATAAGGGTCTTATTACGAATTCAACATATTTTACACTGATTATTTATTCATTGAAATCAAAAACTGTATTCAATATACATAATGAACATGCAATTATAGTAATGAGTCAGGTACTAAGTATTAACATTGCTAAGTAATCAAAATTTCTTTTCTTCTGAACAAAACCCTTGATTGAGCATCGCTCTCAAATAACTCATTTATATTAACCACCAAACTCATCTATACTCATTTTCTGGATTTAGATCATTCTGGAACCTTCGCTAATTGAAATTGAAATCTGATTTGCTCCCCTCCCGCCCATTGAATTGAGCCCTGGTGATTAAAAGTATTCGAAAAAAACACAAATAATAAAATTACAATATCGCTAACGACGTTCACCGTCTCCCCTGAATCCTTTTATATTTTGGGGAATAAATTAAGGCCTAGGAAGGGAAAGAAAGCCATCGGTCCGCAAACAACGACTAACGATTTCACGTTGTTAAGCCCTGGCCTCCGTTAACCTAACAACCATTATTATAAGTTGTAAAATTTACTTCAGTTTTTAAACGACACCAAAACTGCTGTGAAGTGCCTTGCAAACTCGCTTTCTTATAATAATTAAACATGAGTACAAAGAACCCTAAGGAAATCGTATACACTATACATGTTATAACTTTGTAGAAAGTGTTTTTTCATAGCCATTACGTCCATATAAGTCTCGTGTAGCCGAATGAAAAATTGCCCTATTTTGAGGATGGATGACGCGAATTAAGAAAGCAATTACTCATCGGAAAACGCAGGGGGGCGGAATGTTAATACGACAAGACTATGGGCGCTGTTTTTCTGTCAGTCTCGATGGACACCAATGAATTTCTAATTAGTGTGAAAATTTACTTTCATAACTGGTATAAATTGTTTGAAAAATATACGAAAATACAACAAAACGTAATATTACTAATAAATAAAATATTAGGAAACTAATGAAGCAATAATGTCAATTTAAGGGCATAAGCCAATAAACGGTGCCACGATGAAACATTACACTCGGCTTCGATACGGGTATAATTGAGTCTCTATGTGTTAATTACCAAGACACACCTCCACGATCCATTTCCTTCGTGGCGTCTTTATTTGTGTTTCTATTTAGTCCCGTAACCAAGACTTAATGAAGAGAATTTAATAAAAACGTATAATGTATTAATAATAAATTTTGTGTTATATTCGTATTCGTGTGTATTATATATACGAAAAAGATATTTAAGAATACAACTTACTTTGTTATTATCATTAAAGGTCATATAAATATTGTTTGTCCAGTGGAGTGAGTATGAAACAGGCGCCAGCCAAATTAAGGTAAGTAAAGTTGGAAACTCGCAGAACAAAACTTTCATAATCTTATTAGACCGCAGACGCAGTGTCTAATCCCGCCCATCAGCTAATTAATCCCGCCAAGTTGATTTTCTCAAAAAGTTTCATCTCGGTCGGAAGTAATTTCACGCCAGCATTAGCGAGGGCAGAACTTCACACTTAGCTCTCTCGGTAAACACTCATGACGTTTCCTAATTAACGGACGCAATTAGTGGCCGAGCTCGATGGACGGGGGAGTGATAAGTGGTTCCAAGCGGAGCAAATTCGAGAGCTTACCGAAGAAACGTGCGGGCTACGTTGCCATGTTTCTTTACAAATGCTTGCTGACCTTGCTGAAGTTTGACTTCTTTATGTTCCGAAATATTGTGTATAAAAGTTATTATGTAGCCGTAAAAAATAAAAATGCTAAAAACGAAGTATTTATTTAGTAAATAATGTTTTATTCAATAAAATTAAAAGATTATTATGATAAACTTTATTTTAGGAAATTTAATAAATTGCCCGCTAAATATTTGGCATATAAATAATAAAGAAATAAACATGTGTCAGTATGAAAAATTAACGCGACGTTGCAATATCTGGGACGTGGTTGTATGATTGTGTTTTGTTATGACAGCGCGAGTTGGCAACGCGGGTTCGGCGACCCTCAGAGTTTTAATGATAAAAAAATGCGTACGAGGGGAGGAGTAAGTGCCATCGAAGGAAAAAACTACGGAGGAAAATATTTGGTGCGACAGGTCCCCGCCTCGGGAGGGCCTGATAAAAATTAAATCTTAACGACGGAAATTTAAAGATGACGCTCGAGCGATCAAGAAGAGTGCACATCTGAGCCCGGGGCCGCTTTAATTGGGCCGAGTATGATGTGTCTCGAGTACTCATTTATATATTTTCTGATTGATGGTGACTACGCGACGTTATTAACATTTGACTTAATTTTTTTGTAATATTTTATTTTTAATGGAATATTACTGATATTTTTCAGATCTAGTAACACTACTTATATTATTCAATATAGAGTTCAATACAATAATTCTACTGGTAATATGCTTACGGAAAAGCGAAATATTAAAACTTAAAATGCCATGTAAATCTTACATTTTTTAAATTATTTTTATTGGAAAAAAAAATCAGTATAAAAAGTTTTAATAAAAAATAGTGTTGGAAAAACTTATTTTTTATAAAAAGTACAGGTTACATAAAATTTATAGAAAGTATTTGCAAATTGCTAATTAAACATATGATAGGTATTTTATGTAACATTCGATGTTTATTTTATTATTAGATATATCATAATATTATTTTTTATTATATACTAAATAAACCTAAATACAAACGAATACCTAATAAATACAAATTCAAATATAAGAACAACTGCTGTGCAAATAAAATCAACAGGATCTCTATTTAAATTTTGCATCTGCACAAGATTTGCATCGACGGTTTCGACTATTGATTTTCTACGTCTTAGGGGCTACTTGCATTACTTGTTTAAACTTTTTATTTCACTCTTCGCGTTTTTTGTTTCAACCACTCGCCCCAGCTCCCTACGCACTCCCTTGCATAAAAAAGTGCCTAATCGATAATTTGTGTGGGGGTGCATTAAGCATATCGCCAGAAATGTGCCCGACTGTTTTTCTCGTTGCTTTGAGATTTCACCCCTGAGGCTATTCATGTTTGCTGGCCATCTTTGTAATTGGAGAGAAAATTCAATGCTTTCTACGAAGTTCATTTGAATAGAATTTTATTCAGTACATACACCGTAGTCAATTTTATCAAGTATTTAATATAGTATAGGGATATTATATATTATTCTTTTTAATTCTGTAACTAACTATAGATACCCGCGACTTCGCCCGCGCCTTATATGAAGATTTTCCAAAAATTTTATCAAATCCGCTCCAGCAAATTTGGAGTCCAGAGAATTTTATATTAACAAATTATACAATATACATACTACAGACATAGTTTTTGAATAACATACATCTGGGTTTACGAAGCAATTAAGTAATTTACTTCAATATAAGGAATATTCGGTTCGGTTCTGATTTTGATCCGTCACACTAACTACTGTTAGCTGTGCTTTGGTAAATTTGAAACAAGTACCTATATAAAAGGCTTTTTTTTTTGTTTAATATTAAATATACATATTGCCTATTTTCACATAGATTTTAATAGACATTTAATAGACTTCATTCCATTTCTTCCTTTTACTAAATTTTTTTTAATCTTATCAAATACGTATATAGGTATACGAGAAGATGATATAAATAACAGGTAAATTATATGTCAGTGACAACATATTTTATATTCTGTATAAAAATTTAATACATCACATTCTTTTAAGTACATAGTAACTAAGATAAGTATGTACCAGGGAGTCCCATGATAATTAATACATTCAAAATTATTCAACGTCATACAAATGAACAAAGAAAATAAGTATATACAGTCTAATACGATATAGGTACCTTATATAGAGTAGTAATATATTTTAATTGACATTATCTATACCTATCTATTAACTTTCAATGAACTGAAGCCATAAAGTTTAAGTCATTATTAGTAGCTAATAAAGTCTAACGACTTCGCAATTGAAAACTGCCATTATAATAGATGTGATGATGAGACATTTATTCTGTTTAAGCCCATCTATATTATTTTATGAACATATGTTTTGACTGGCATTTAATTAAGGATCTATATATAATTTAATAGTTTTGGGTTACTATTAGTGGTTTTCATGGCAAACAAACTTGTATGACTGAAAGGATCTAGCAAATTTTCGAAAGACATGTGCAGCACGCGTACTCGCTTTTGCCCAGCGTGGCCTAGGGCCTGTTCCTTTTTGTATTAAAGAGAGACCCGTACCCAGTAGTGGGTCGTTTAAAAAGGCTGAATTTATATAATATTTCTACACGGAGAGAGTTACATTCACCACCTATTCCTGTATTGATATTAGACCTACTTAGCTACTTAATAAAGTTTAAGCTTATGATGAATAATATTTTTAGTATATCGAATAAACAAATAGCCGTAATTAAGCAGATGAGTAAGATATACCTATTATATATTTAGTAGACGACACGTTTGGGTCAGCTTGTAGTGACCCTACTTAATATGCCAGCAGTCGCCGGTTCGAGTCCCGCTGGAGGTATTCATTTGTTAATCACGGATGTTTGTACTCCAGTCATGGGTGTTTATATTTATAATATGTACGTATTTAGTATATCAACTACCAGGTATCCGTAGCACAAGCCTCGTAGCTTATTACGGAAGTAGATGGCGCTGTGTGTAATAATTTATAATATATTTATTTATTTATTTTTAATATATTTAGCTATTTTTTTTAACATTTGTATATAGATTTTCTAATATATCGCAAAGCAATATAGTAGTAATAAGATCTAATCAGCAAAGACGCATGGATGCTACTAACTGCCAATATCTGATGCATCAAATCCATTGTATTTGTTCTCAATGTTTTTTACGGAGGGATCCACGATAATGTTTTTATGGCCGAGGGTCGCCTTAATCAGGGTTCGATGTGATTAAACACTATCCTCCACGATCTATTTACACTCTTATATTTTATATTTTACTAGCATATTCTCGCGGCTCCACCCGAATTGTGTAGAATTTCTTCTTTCAAGTAAGTTTTAGTGTAATGTTAAATAATCTTACTCAATAAATAGGCAACAACACCTAGAATGAATACTTTAAAACGGGAGAGTAGATCCGGAGATAATAGCGTTCAAACAAACAAACAATTCAGCTTTATATATTAGTCTAGTGACCTGCACTGGAGTTTCAATTATACTAAATGATTTTGATACAAATGACAAAATCGTGTCATTTCATATAATAATTTTCCTCAATAAGTCAATCTTCCTTTTAATTAAAAAAAATTCTTATAAAAAAACTATTTTTTCTTAGTAATCAACGTAACTGTTTCAATATTGATGTTTGACCTAAAAATGAATAGCTGTAGATATTCTTAGTTTCAAAACAAGGACTTCAAATGGCAACACAATTCAGATTTTCATAAAACGAGGTATATGAGTCAAGAACATCGCAGTCATAAACATACCACCCCACACATTCACCCCTTGCTTGAAAAAGTCACCCCCGCACGTAACACAAAAAAGGGCACCAGAGGGACGTTACGCATCCTAAGTAAGCGGAGCTCATTGGGGTCTGCAGATGTCTTTAATGGCTTTAAATTATATGTAGAGAGAGCTAACTGCTTCGTAGGTGATAGATTGTAGTGGATATTACGGCACTGCCTTTTGTCTGTCTTTGCAGGAAATGTTATTGGAATTCCTTAATTGAACGCGTTTACGAGTATGTGTTTTAGCGTTTTTAGTCTTTTAAGATGTTTTTTTTATTACACAATATTTCTTTCACTGTTCGTTTGTGTTTTACAAGTGATTTTATTATAATAGCAAGTAATATATAATAAATTATATTATTCCTGCTATGGCCACTAGGCTTGTGTTATGGACACCAGATAGTTGATGTATTTAAATATATATACAACATACATACTGTAAATATAAACACTCATGACTAGAGTTCAAATATTCGTGATACTCCTAGCGGAACTTAAACCCACGAATTATAATAGACCTTATAAGTGATCCAATTATTAATTATATGTTTAATTAAATAGTGAAATATAGTTTACGAGTATATATATGTAAAAGCAGTGGGAAATACTTTTTAATTGTAGTTTTTCCTTCCTCATCTTCTAGCTATGTTGCGTGGTAGTGTTAAAACATTTCGATAGCTCTTTCTGACACATGAAGACTACTAGGTATCGCTATAGATCTCTCTTAAAACAAAATGAGCGTTCTAGTTGTTTTTTTTAATATGCATTATGACGTGACTTCCAGTAAAATTAATCAGCACTACTGCTGGAGTTTGACGAAAAAAAGAGTACTTTCTACCTGCTTAGAAAAACATTAAAGTTGTAACTTTTAACTTAAATTAAGGACTCGTTAACTTAACTGCTATACGTTGTTCCACGTTATACTACAATCAACTATCTCAGGAGTTAATTATAATAAGCAATTTTTATAGCTTCTGTCATATTTTTTAAACTAACTATAACTTATTTTGTTATTTAAATTTATTAGTTTTGAATACTCTACATTGTCACTTAATTTTAAATATTCTATTGTTTAAGGACATAGATCGTATTACGAACTCATATCTATCAGAACATATTACAAAAAAACATATTTCTCTATCTGAATAGTTATATTCCAACTTGTTAACAGTAAAGATGTTTCAAACACAGTTAAACGACATTATTATGGTAATTCTACATACAAGTCATTTTCATATAAATAGGAACAAAGCTATTTCCTTACAGCGAAATAACGACACAATCAGAAGTAACAGGGGCTTACGTTGCGTTAAATTTCGATAATCAATCGGTGCAGGCGGTTGGGTACGATTTCGCGCGATTTCATTATGCACAAAGAAAAAAATGTAAAATAATGTCAATTACAGTACAAGAGTACTAACGATCGTCATTACGCATCGTGATTGCGTAAATAGAAACGATTTCGCAGGGAAGTGAGGCGGGGCGGCACTTCGGCTCTACGCTTCGCTCGTCTTTGCCTGGTAATGTGGTCATGGCTCTGTCTCATATTAAATAGGCATTGTACTAACGATTTCTAATTTAGTTAATATTGTATACGGTCATTTATTGCAGCTATCTAGTTAAGTGAAATTGTCTATTATTTGTTTTAATACAAATTGTGCGACCGTTACTAAGGTAATAGTCTTTAGTCGAGACTGCAAGAGTTAGGGGTGTAAATTGTTATCTTAGTATGATTTTCAAAAGCATTTTATATTATAAAGTATAAAAAAATAGTGTAAACCTAGTAGTTATGTACATATAAGATTTTGTTTGTTATATTTTTAAATTAAATTATATATACACGTTCAATTGAAAGTAACTTTTCTCGAACGTGTAGAACGTATTATAAAGAAAAGTTTAAAATAAAAATAATTGTGAAGTCATTAGATTCATACTCACAGACTTCCACTCGAACTTATTAAGCGGCATTGTGTTCACTCACCTTCTGTAATAAAGGAAATTCGATTTATTAAAATTGTTCACAGAGCCAAAAGACTTTTAATTTTGTGTTATATCTCAAAAAAAAATATTAAAAGAAAAAATAAAAGGCATCTTTCACATAGATACAATGAATACCCATTTAGGGAGAAATTTTAAAATATGTGTGACAATTATCGGTACACGATGTTAATAGAGTTTTACATTGTGTATAGCTGAATATAGAAAAAAATCCCCTTACTTACGAAGATTTATTCGCGAATTACTTATAAATTTCGAACTTCTTGTACGGTAGGCGAATATATGTTAGAATATTGAAAGAGATTTTGGCCTTTATAAATTTGGGGCTAAAGACTGCTAAAGTGTTGCTGGGTGTACGTCGTGCTCGCTTATAAAAATGTATTTAAAACGTCGCCCTGGAAAATGATTTATTAGGTACGGGCGTCGTAAATTTGTCCACTTAGACTATGGGGAGCAATAAATATTGGCAACATTGTACATATTTCGTTTCATATACTATTGACATTATTTTTGATTCCCTTTATTAAAAGAAATATGTAATAATTCCATGCGTATAAGTTAAGTATTTAAGCTTTTAAACATAGTCATAGATATTTTCAATTAAAATTCCATACAAATTCAATATATTCTTTGAATTATAAAATCAAAACTTCATAGTCACTATAAATTAAAAGAAAACATTCGAACAGATGCATTACTATAATGGCTCAGTTGTATTAACAAAATAGTAAGAAACACCTTACCAAACGTCATGTGTTGGGTACATAGCTGTACCCTGTATAGAATACTGTCGATCAAACAAAATATAGCTAATAATACACATGAGAATATTCATGTCTCATACATCCGTTAATTTATGCAAGATGATACGGATTTATGATAAGTAAAAAATTACAAAGGCCTTCGTCAAAAATCGCAATCATGACTGATACACAACACCTTCGAAGGGAAGGAACCCAACCCCAACCTGACGTGTCAGTCATTGTGTCCCTTATTTTTGTCACTAAAAGATTTTTTCTTTAATTCAAAGCAAGGAACAAAAACTGTCTAATTGTAACAGTTTTTTCTTTGAAATTTTAAGGTCGATTATTTTTTCTATTGTGAGTTTAAAAAATAAAGAGCTTTTAAGCTTCATAAACCGTTAGCCAGACTGACTGACTGCCATTTGAAACTGTAGATGTTCTTTCTAAATTCCATACAAAACTCAGCAAGGTTAGGGGTGTTTGCAAAAAAACATAATCATAATACATATACTTACTTTACAACTATAGTAAGGTCACAAATTTTTATTGCAGAAACTCAGTTTAACAACAGTTAGAGTTAGAGGAAGCCTTTGCCAAGAAGAGAAGAATGTTATGTAAGTTTTATTTTTTAAATGTTTAGAAATTAGTATATAAAATTATGTAATATTGTTAGTAATAAAGGCTATTTTATTAATTATTAATTTATTATGTATAAAAAATAAATGTTTATATGTTGACCTTTTTGACCTAAGTAGACCAGTAGTAAAGTTTAAAAAACATTTATTATATAAAATAAACAAAAGCTGTACATAAAAAAAGCATTGTAAAGCTTTGAGAACTTTACTTTCTCTTTTTACCTATATTATATATAATATACCTGCAACTGTGACAGGGTGGAAGGTGAAAAATCCAACCGTGTTATTAAACCAATCTGATCGATTGGAAAGGGTTGTATTCAAAACTTATAATAATTGCACAAAGGAGATCCGGTCCGATCCGGATTTCTATTATTTATAGTTTCCGATCGAAGTTTGAATACGCCTTAATTATCGGCTGTAGTGTGTCGCGCCCTTAAATGTTTTCTTTTAACTTTCATTGAGAAATTTTAACGAAACTTATTTCGAAGGGTTGAAGTTTAATTAATATAAAAAAAACTATTAGTTTAAAATATTTTCTTAATACATATTTACTTATAAAAATCATTCGTGTAAGATTGGAATAATACAAAGTTTAAATATTGATTGAGGCATACCGTTAAAGTACAATAATGTAACGGAATTAAAAGATACAGTAATAAACTGTTTTACAAAAAATAATTATATGTTTAAGGGATTATGTGTCATATTAAAAGAGGATAAAGAGTATATTTGTGTGCTCAATTTCGCAATATTCGCGTCAGATACAGGACGGTTTTAATAAACTGAAAGTGTTTTGAACGGCGCTCACTAAGCGTAAAGATTTTGCGAAGAATACGTTGGGTAATCGTCAATATATGCCGCAATTGTGATTCTCAAACTTTGTAGAAATTGATTTATTTACAATATTATTATTTATTACGCATGAAAGTTTTTAACTTATAAGAAATAAAAATATACTCGTGTATTTATTTTATAAATGGTAGCTAATTGGTTAATAAATGAATATATCAAAGATTTTTTATATATATTTTACTATATTAATCATAATTTACTATACAAGTATAATTTAATACAAAATCGTTATAAATAAAATAGTTTCTAAGCAGGAAACTTTGAGAAGCATTGAAAGAAATCAGAAGTCGCCATTTATTGGTACCACAAAGAGCCCCAAACTTTACTTTCGTATTGTAAAGTGATATATTTATATTATTATCGTAGTCCCCTGCTGAACGAATTTTAATCCCTATACAGTTTTATATTTTCTTACTCTATAGAAGCGTAGAGAAGGTAAACATTGTACTTTAAAAAATTGCAATTTGGTTGACTCAGACTGTTTCTAATGTCTCATTTTTTATCATTTATTAACTCAATTGTTTTTAGAGTGAATTTTAAAATTAACTGGAAATAATTGGATTTAAATATCTTGCTGCATATACGAGTATATGTACCTGTAGGCATAAATGAGGGATTAGCAAATGTAATCTAATATAGTATGCCATTATGTAAACCATAGATCAGACAAATAGATAAGTAGTATCATATAGATAGCATTATAAAACTATAATAGACGAAATAAGATCTAGATTAAAACATAATTTTTAGACGAGGGATGCTTATTATTCTTATCATTCTATAAAGGCTAAGCAAAATTTGTAACGGAGATAGTTCATATCCTGGATGAACTAAAGGCTTTAATATCGCACATGTAACACGAGGCTTAAACAAACTATTCATAAAATGTACAATTGATAAAAATAAAGCATACTTTCAGTACTAGTGTTGCCCAAAATCGGTCTTGGTCTTGCAGTCTTGGTCTTGGTCTTGCATTTTTGCGAGACCAAGACCAAGAACAAGACCGCCTAATTTCAGCAAGACCAAGACCAAGACTGACCATGCAAGATTTGAGCAAGAACAAGACTAAGTCTGCGAGACTCTTGCGTCTTGCAATTAGGACTGAGTGTCGTTTCAGGAAGCGGACAGGCTTAATTTATAATACAAAAAATTGACACTTAGAAAACAAACGATACAAAACAAAAGAAAGTACCAGTACATAGAATTTTGAAGAAGAAAATAGGAAGACGTAAAGTACAGATGAAGTACTTTTTACTCGAAACGTGCACATCGATCCGCTAAGGAGAAAGATATTTGATGTAATAGACTTTTCTGTAATCTGGCTTTTTATTACCTATACATTTTCCTACTACATAGTTTTGATATATGATGTATCTCTTAAGATTTAGCCACCGCTAGCTTTCTAAAGACGACTCAATAAAACCAATTACCTATTTTGTTTTCCTGTGGAAATGAATTATTTTTCTGCAATAAAAAGTATCCTAAGTCACGACCTGAGTTTTGTTTGGCTCAGTTTGTAGTGACCCTACTTTCTGCGCCAGCGGTCGCGGTTCCAAGTCCCGCTGAGGGCATTCATTCGTTGAACACGAATGTTTGTTTTGAACTCCAATCATGGGTGTTTATATTTATAATATGTATGTATTTAAAGTTATAGTACTTGGGCGACCGATTTTTGTAGGTAAAAAATATGGGTGCGTGTACTTTATGTATGCGCGTGAGTAGTTAGACTTCTTTTCTAGTTGTAAATCAATCTCTGCAGTAAGAAAGATGAAGTCGTTCAAACAGATACAGAATATTTAATTCCTAAAAAAATATACTTCGTTTGTAAAATATACTTTTAAAAAAGAATAATATAATAATGTGGTCTTAACTCATAATTCCGTACTTTCACTTATCAAATGACGTATAATTATTTCTCATAGATGGCGTTTTTAACATTTTTATTAGGTATTTAATTTTAGTAAATGTCAATTGTATTTTGCTATCATATTTTTAGATACTATATATATAGGGTGGTGACTCTTAATCAACATTCCTTTAAACTGCATGTAGGGTGAGATGATATAAGTCGATAAAAATTGACAATTTGAAAAAAATACCTTCAAATAAAAAAGTGAATTTTTCACGCAAAATAAATTATAAATACAATAAAAATGGTCATAAAAATTAACACTACTAGATCAGAGTTTGTTGACCCCAGCTAAAGGCGGCAACATCACACTGTCCCCGAGCAGCCGTAGGTACTACTAGCCCTAGCGACGTTTGCATAGAATAATTAATAAGAATTTGCAGAAGTGGCATAGCATATTATGTCTTAGAATTGAGTAAAATATCTTGTAAAGTAGGTAAATAAAATACATGAAAATAATCACATTATTATGAGCATAATACGGTTCATTGAACACGCATTTTATTGATTAATCACTGTCGGTGAGATTTGTCGACCGAGACAGAAAATCCGGTTCATTAAAAGCCTTAAATCGTAAACGATAAGTTTTATAAAAAAGTTTACAAGAAATAAAAAATGCGAAATTTTATTCTCTACAATAATGGTTTCAATAACTTTTGCTCTGAAGTGCATAGTTTCTGAGATATCGCCCAAAACTTTTTTTCTTGAAGCTCCACCTAGATTGGTCAGCATTTTGTGTTTTTTATGCCCATCAAGTGACCCTAAATCTTATAAAAAACAAAAATTCGCTTTAATTTTTACTGGCTATTGTGGTAACACTTTTAAGATGGTTATAAAAAATCATTGATGTCAATTTATCACCAGGTATTTAAAAAAATAATCTAATATGTAATAAAAACAGGAAAAGCTTTTACTATTTTCATACTATAAATTATCATTTTGCAATATTATTAAATACTAATTAAAAGTAGGTTTTACCGTGTATTTTTTAGTCTATGACGCAAAAATCCTTGAGAGTCGCGCCATTTTGTCAAATCGGTAAAATTCAAAGAAATTTAAAGACACGTGTAAGCATCGCCGCCCTTTGAATGTGTACCGACAGAATTGTGAGGTGTGGTGAGGTGTCATAGGCGATAGCGGGGATAATAGTGAATTCGGAATAAGTAATTGAATTAATTTATTTTTCTTAAAACATTTCCTATAGGAAAACATTTATAAAATAATTATTTGAATTATTTTTACTAGAATATTTTTTTAATAATAATAATAGGCCTAAAAATACCAATAATAATATTAAATAAAGCAATGAAATTACCGCCTCAACTACGCTTACACTAGCACCCCAATGTCGGCATTTCTTTGACAAGGCGGCTTATGCTTTTAACTACCTATTTAGTATTTTTCTATTTCTTATTCTTTAGTTGACTTTAAAGTGTTGAAGTGGGAGCACGCAGTACGCACATAAGCAAAGGACTGATTTTAATGAATCGATGTACCTAATAGTGAAAGTGTCATACTGAGACGCCAGAGTAGCCGCCGATCGGTCGCTGATCGCCTGGCTGGGCCTCCCTGAATAGAGTTTCACACGGCTGGGCTGATCGCCCGGGCGGCTACCTACTCGATCGAAGCCTCAAGGGTCCCAGATCCCTCCTAGTGACGCGCTCATAGTCGTGGGCGGCGGAAGAAGGAATGTGAGATGACCACAGAGCTCTGCGTACGTACAAGGCGGTATCAACGGCTATCTACCGCTGCGCGTACCTGGTACTTGGTTTTGAGGAACTGTTTGGTTGGTAGAGGAAGGCCAATGCCCAGTCCCTTCGCCTACTCTTATCCCGAGCAACAGATAAAATTAATTGAAATCAAGAGTCAAAACTCGAGTGCCAATGTACCTATTTAATTTTTTTCTGTGGACTGTGTCATACCTACAATATTTGAAATATGCTCGTAGGTATCGTAAATGTCCTTGCAATTTTATCAGAATAATTATTTATGTTGTTTAAGTATTAAATGGATCGCCGACATTCGTTTCGAATTAAAAACTTGTGAATACATTCTAGATACATAACAGTTTGAATGTATTTTTTATTATAATTATTATGGTTGATAGGTATATTTTAGCGAGTGCCTTTGCCTAATAATTTTGCAATTATTGTTATTTTTAAGTACACTTAAGAATTTTTACGAAAGTAAATTAAACAGCGTTTTGTTTAAAGTATGTAACGAGATATTGTGATAGATTGTAATTTCTAGTGAACGTTTTTCAATATTGCATTATTCATTATTGCATCTTTCAATTTAACAATTTTATATTATAACTTTGTGTATTATTTTAATCAATATTTGTGTGAATTGATGGAGGTTTAAAATTATTTTAATGCTACACGAATGTCTTATAATTTTTAATAAAGTAGTAACTAATAATATTATTTTGTTTAATTTATCCTGTCGCATAAAGTTACACTAAATAGAAAAGTTAGTACCTACCTACCTACCTATTTTATTAAATAAATTTCATATTATTGCGTCGTGAATTTGCCGCCCTTATAGGCTAATTGACCTCCCAGGGTCACAAGTTCGAATCCCGGTTAGATTACATTTTACTTTTTAATTTTGCTGTTATTTTATTTAAGTTAATGTTAATTTTTTATACCACTAACAGAACCTTTAACTTCTTTCTTGCACGCGTATTTTCTTGTCTCTCGTAAAATGATAAATCGAATATTCATAGGCATTTTGATAAATAAATCGCAGGTTATTGGTACCTAAATAGATTTTTTGAAAATTGAAAGAGTAGCTTGTGTAAAACCGTGTTTGTGAAGCACGACGCAGAAAAAATTGCTGCCCTTGTGGGCTTATTGGCCCACAGATAGAGGTTGTGGGTTCGAATCCCGGTTCGATTACATGTTTCTAATTTATTGTTGCTCTTAATTTAGTTAAAAATTGATGCTATAAATAAAAATCGATTTACTAAGAGTTTTATGTTCATCTAATATTTAGGTAGTTTTAATAATAATAAAACGAATTCTTCAATACTTTTTCGAAATCGCTACGGCCGCACTCTAAACGTCGGAATTTGATTGAAAAGGTGGTTTGTGTTTGTTTTGCTTTTAAGTTATTTTGATTTTAGTTTAGTCAAGTTTAATGTCGTAATGATAAGTTGCTTTTATTAATGACTAGGACTACCTTAAAGACTTCGTAATAAATTATCTGAAAGAAGTACAAAAGTTAGTGACTACCTACTGACTACATCTGTGCTATGAAAATATTATAGTACCTACTAGGTGCATAATCGCCAAGGTGGATGGAACAAAAAACATTTAGGGGTTCGGTGTCAACGCTTGTTACGACTTACGAGGCAGTGTTCTAGTACAAGTAGCTCTGCCTCTGCATATCTGGGAGTAGGTATACATCTAGTATCTACGAATTACCTACTTACCTATCGCATGTACCTAATGCTTTGTTTTCAGTTAAGTACTGATTGGTTGTAGAAGACTAGTTCTGCAACTGTTAACAACCCGGACCTGATACAAATCTATTGTTTTAGTCTACTTACGTCGCAAAAAACTGGTGTTCTTAAATTAGTAGGTACAGAACTCAAGCGTAGATGTATTTTGAAATTCACATACCTACATAATAATATGCCTTTTCATCTTTAAAAAAAATAATTAAGTAGAGGTAATTAGATAGGTACTGACTAATATCATCGTCGTGGTGCATAGGTATTATGGTAGGTACCTATCTGAAGTAAAGACATTTACTAAGTTTTAACGAACTTATGTTGTGTGAATTAATAACATGTAGGTAGGTACCTAATTGGCCTATTGAAAAGTGGTTAAGTAGTAGATTTTGAAATTGCTTTATTAAAAATTTAAAAAATACAATAAAGTCATTGATGACCTAGGCATGCAGGTCCTATACATCCATACCTACCTCTTAATGCGTAGCGAGTACTAAGCTTTAATTTTGATATTGATGATGTTATGATAATAATTTATGTACCTACCTACTTCTAGTCCATATTATTGTAATTATGACAGTCAATAATTTTGTGTGCCTATCAATGCGGTTCACTAACCTAAGTTAGTATGTAATGTTGTCACACAAAAGTGGTTATAAAATGAGGTGGTAGTTTGAGGTAAAAATGTTATTTAAAAAATTTGTAATTATTCGTATGTCGAAAGTGATGGGGTTTTTAAAATAATTTAATGATGTGATGTTTATAATAATTAGTAATAAAGTAGTCGCTAAAAAAATATTTTTATTTCTCTCTGAAAGACAAATTGAAAATAATTTATTAGTTTTTTTTTTGAAAATAAATTACTATACAGATACTTTTTTGATAAACGTAAGCATTTTAACTAACTATAGTAATTGATAATGTTATTACTATGATCAAAATCACATGACTATTGAGTTTCACGGCGAACTACGCTTGCGCGTACATACG
The DNA here is from genome assembly GCA_905231865.2 of Boloria selene. Taxonomy (NCBI): domain Eukaryota; kingdom Metazoa; phylum Arthropoda; class Insecta; order Lepidoptera; family Nymphalidae; genus Boloria; species Boloria selene. Next base: position 5,488,082 of record HG993145.1, read on the forward strand.
AATTACGATGATGGTTTTAAATTTTAAAACGAAAAAAATTCCTGTGGCTTCATTTTTGAATATTTTCAATTAGTTTTTTTTGTATTCAACTCGTAATTTTTTATACTATATGTGGTTTGAAGGAACGTTGATCAAGCGTCACCACCCTGTATAATATTAAAATAATTATAAATAATATGAAAACAGTGATCAGAGGCAACTTCAACTTGCTATGAGCGGTTTAGCAGGCAATTTCAACTTGTTACTTTTGTGGTACAGTGATTCTTAAAATTTCACTCTCATCATTTTTTCATAACGCGCCTAAAGAAGTACCTATAAATTCAATTTCAAATTTCGAATTTCTCATTAAATGTTTAGACATTTATTAATTTGTTTGCACTTTACTATGGCTATATTAATTCAATCTCAAAATGTACCTACTTACTCCATTACGTTGTTCTAACTTCTAAGACTTAAAGTAACGTTTAATAAATAGCAATAGGCTAATAGGTAATTGCGAGACTTGCAAGACTCTTGCTGCAAGACCAAGACCAAGACCAAGACTTGGAGTGCAATACCAAGACCAAGACCAAGACCAGATGTGTTGGCGCAAGACCAAGACCAAGACTGGCTAAGTCTCGTCTTGTTCTTGCATTTGGGCAACACTATTCAGTACACTTTCAAGTACATAATACATAAAATCCATAAACCTTAGATACGATTTAATCCTTATCATTTCACGCATTAAAGACGCATCAAGCTATGATCGAACTCAAAATGTTATGACAAGATTTGGAACGCACCCTTACAACAAATAAAATAACCATATCTGACATTTTATATAGCCCATAAGGCATGCCATGGTAGTACGGTTCAAATGGGCCTAAATGTGAGTTAAAATAGCGATACAAACTACACGCATAGAAACCGTAAAAATCACACGGGGATCATAGAGCTACAATTAAATAGATATGTTACTTTGCAATTGGCACATAATGGTACGATAAATAAATTGGTATTGTATTTTTAATATTAGAAATTGTTTAAAAGTTAATTATACTATAATTAATATTAGAATTTACATTATAATATTAGAAGGTAATGAGTTTTACTCTTCACTTTGAGTCCATTTTCTAATATCGTAAGGAAGTATTGTGTAGTTTCATTAATTTTTTCTGTATTATTTTTAGGTTATTTCACCTAGAATTTAAGATTCATTTCGTATCTTAATAGTATTGATTCTATTCAATGTACAAAGTATCACAAATCTGTAGTCTCAGGTAGCAAAGGGATAAGCATGTGAAAACTGTGTGTTCGACATACAAAAACCCATAAATAAGACATTTGCACCTCGTATACGTACTTTATTTGACTGCTACATCATTGTCTAATAACAGACCCTCGTATAACTTGGATATATCTTACTTTTACATGACATTCGACGTCTAATGTTTGGTCTAGCTTATTTATTACCTATTTATCTATATCATAAAGCATTTTTTTAGTTACAAATAAGTAGAACTGAACTTTCTTTTAATATAAGGATTATAATGTATTTATTATAAGTAGTAGTACTTCGGTAGTAGCACTTAAGTTATACAAGTAAAAATATTATCTTATAACTTAATTGAAATGAAATTCAAATTAATATAACTGGCATTAAAAAGGTTGATAAGACTGTCACTTTAGGGCGATCTATCTAAAATACACACTTAAGTTACATAGACAAAGTGGTGATTATAAAAAACACGTGTTTCAATATAAGCGATATGTATCGTGTGTCAGAAACGCGTGAAGCGGTCAAGATGGGAGATAGCCACCCCTGTGCTGGCGCAATAGACGTATATTAGGTAAATTAAAACAAAACGTCAAGAATGCCATTACTTTATTCAATAATTCCACTTTTGGTATGTTACTATTCTTTTGAAACAGATTTTTTTATAAAATTATCGCTCTATTGCTTACTAATTCTTAATTTTTTTAAATATACTAGGTATATAATTTTCGTGTTGTATTTTATTGAAGTCACTTAATCCAACAAATTTACTGAATATGGACTGTCCTTTTTAGTCGAATGTATTTTATTTGACACTTAACAATAAAATAAGCATTATTTTAGACGAAATTTAAGGCCATTACCAATGTATTGTCATTCTAAAATGTGGATTTTTTTATGATACATTAGTTAGAGAAGTTAATAAATTTCCATATATTCAAATAATATCAATTAGACATGTCAATAAAAAAGTGGTCGATCGTAAAATTAAAATATAATAGAATAAGATTGTTTTCTAAAGGAACGTGTACACACTCCTACGCAAAGATTTACGTAGGCTTTATTTAAACTCACACCGTTTTAAACCACAATGTCGACTTGCTTGGTTGTAATAAATTACATAATGGCAAGGTTTCAAGTTCAGTACTTCTTATAAATACTCTATTGAAGTGTTTATTGCATTTCAGTTTAGCTTAAAACGAGAATAACTATAAAATATTGCCATCAAATATTTGAGATGACTTTAATATAGACACAATCTAACTATATATACAAAAAAGCACAAAATAAAACCGTTTAGGACCTTTTTCTGTTTGATTTTTTTTTTTTTTGTTAACAAGCTTTAGTATTATTAATTGAAAATTAAATCAATTTTATAAAGGTAGCTAAATTACACCAATATAATATTATGTATTTCTCAATTTTTATAATGAATTTATATGCATTTCGAGCATTTCGTTTATTACTTTTAGTAACTTTAGTATCACAAAATCAGAAAATTAAGTGTTATTCGCAAAATATTCATCTTTCATCCAATAATTCAATGCCATGACAATTATTATGTATACACAATGGATTCTATGACGGACATGGGTCGGACAACCGGACGCAAGCGGACTCGACGGCTCGGCCGACGCCGGACCCGTGCTAAACTATTCATATCGATCTTCTACACTACTGATTAATTAATAGATACATTTAACATGTTCACGAGGAAATAGGTAAAACAACATATTTTTCTGAGACTATAGCTTCTTTAATTGAACTCTCTAACTTCGTAATATCTGATAAATATGTTGGTTATCTCAAAAGGAGAAAAAAATTGAATTAATAAAATAAATTAAATTAATTTTGATTAATTAAAACACTGTTCGTTTTTGTATAAAACAATTTGTATACTTTATACATAATATAGCCTTTTATTTCTTTAACATAAACATAATACATAGATTAATCGATAAAAGTAATACTTTATTAATTTAATTATAATATAAACTTAAAACATATATATTTTAAGGTTTATATAATTAGGCCTCTTTTACAATTATAGTCAATGATATAGCTTAAATAAAATTTTATTAAAACCATATTTTGAGCGAGATGAAAAAATTCAAACCACCTCCAATTTATAATGAAAGTGAAAAGCCATAAAATTAATGATAAATGTGGATATGAATCTCATCGGACATTAACAGCGGATATCATTATCAATGTGTATAGTTATTTATCTGTTTGTCGTAAAACTGCCGAAGAATGATTTCAATACGGAAATTATGTTAATTAGAGAACGATTCAGTGAAGTAAGAATTATTAGTAAAATTTAGTATAGTAATTAATTTTTGTGGGGTTTTCGTGCCTAGAAATATATAAAAATAATTCAAATCTTCAACTAAATTATGAGAATAACTCATTAGTAAATTTTGAACGTTCTGCTTTTGAATTATAAAATACATATCAACCTAATTAAACCCGCCTAAAAATGTCAATACAAAAATTTAAATATGATTCTTTATAAGGTAAAAAATAAAAGCGCATTGAAAAGTAAAGGATTTCTTAAGAAATCTCTACCCCGAAATTTAAAAACAGATGATAAGAAGATTCGTACGTTAACGATTCCGTAATTAGTATTTAGGCTTACACTTATATTATTAATAAAAATAGGTTTTTAGAATGGGGTGGTTGGGTAGTAATTTAATATAATGCATTATATCGGCTTACGTAACATAGTTCATCGAATATATTGGACAAGTACAGTTAGATCTAATGTTGATTGCATTAAGTAATTATAGTGTATTTAATTACTGGCCTAGGTAATTTGCGAAGCCCTACACGTGTGCAACGATAGGGTTTCAGTCTCTCATTTACACTTGCATGTGCTAGTTATGATTATGTCGATACATTGTTGCTGGCTTTGCGATTGTGTAACATTCTACTTTGTAGAGTATGAGTAAATCTCCTCGACTTATAGTGTTCTTAAGAGATTTTCGTCGCTATTTATAGAGTCCATATATTATTGAGTTAGTTATGTTTAAAATATTTAGTAACTTTTCTTTATTTCTGGGGCAAGGTTATGTATAATAAAATTCAACAGTCCATTTAGCTTGCCTTTGTAGCAATTCCAGTCTAAAATTAAAAATACATTATTGAATAAGGCTTATTACACCATCAGAGAATACCTTAGTAGATGTAAATGTTTGGGACTAATGTCCTGTTGTAAAACTCGTAGGATAAATAGATAAATATTGTAATGCAACGAGTATTGTTATCAAATATTTTAACTATAACAAATATTATAGTTCTTCGCAGCAGATCAGCATTCCGAGTCGGTGGTAGCTTACTCACATACTTACAGACTTACATTTAATATAATTTAAAGTTTAATAATCTAAAAATGACGATTCAAAATTGCGTGTAAAATATTCTTTATTCTATTTGAATAAAGAATATTTTGATTTGATTTCAATATAAGTATAAGTAATAAACACAAATACGATTCAACTTCGTGATGAATGAGATTTAAGTTTTTCGATAACATGTATGGATAGTTACCTATATTTTTTCAGTTTTTACATTTAATGTGTGGTTTAAACATTAAAATTATTCTTTTATCGTTGAAGTATAAGATATACGAGTTTCTAATGAAGTGATGTAAAAAAAATACTCACTGCAAAGAACAGATGAGTTTGATTGAAAAGAGAGAAAAGTTAATACCGTATTATTAAAATATGAATCTTTAATAACGTTCTCGAACAAAATCTATACATGTATATGATGTAAAAATTGCTTAGATTACTGTACCTATACCTACATTTTATAGTTTCTTTAATAATATTAGCTTCATTTAGCGAAAGAAGAAAGAGTCATCCGTTCGTTTCTACGAACTTAAAATTTTCTTTTGAATATTCTAAACGTGTGAAATATATAATATTAATATTGATGTTAATATCTATATAGGTGTCAAATGTAAATCCTGACCCTACTTTCGGTATATCATTCTAATGCATATTTCTCCGCACGAGCCTCTACATTTTTGTCGCGTGACAAACCTCTCAGATATAAAACACTTTCTTAACCAAAAAGAAATCATTTACATAACAGATAGCTATTTGAATATGCAAATTCGATTCGATATCGTAGGTATGGGATAGGGCTGATGTTAGACCATGAATTTAACTGTAACACCTATATCTATACAGCTTAATAAAATTGAGTGTCTGTTTTTAATGTCAAAATAACAACTTTTTATTAAAAAAAACACATCGAAATGGAATAGAAGGTGATTACACGTAAAAAATTGCTTAATGTACCTAATACATTATAGTTTTAAGAAATATAGGTAGTAAAAATTATCAAAAAAGTTTGTAATCTACAAATTATTTTGCAAACTTCTTGTTGCAAAATTGTAAATGTATACTTCTACTGACTGACTATTCAAGTATACCTTAAATTGATTTCAATAAACTGTTTATATTATAAGATGTTATATTTTATAACAGACCGTATTACATGTCAGTATGCAAATGAAGCGATGTCCGCACGCTTCTCTCTAACATATGCAAAGTACTTAGGGCCTATAAGATGAGGTGGAGATAGATGCTCCTCGAATGAAGAATATAGAACACGGTAATAGCACGAGCCGTTACGCTGTACAATGATAGGTATATTTTTTTTATCCTTTGCAAATTTGCCTATGAATGACTTAATTTATGAAGGGTAAAGTAGTTTACACTAAATTATTTAAATAAAATTGACATCATTATCATCTCTATAAAATATTTGCATTCTCATATCAAAGCATTCAGCAAGAAGGAAGAACAAAGGCCATTCAGAATATCGCGAGCGCCGTCGGAAAACTGTGACGTGTTTCTATGCAATGTTTTGAACGAACATGTCGTCACAATTAGGTTTCACTCTACTATGACGTGGGTATAGTCTGTACCCCACGTATCACAATGACCAACTATTGTCTAGATTGCATATGCAACTAAACTTTACTACAGAATTCACGGGAGCGATGCAAATATAAATATATTTACTACATATCATGTAAATTTACACATAGAACATCATTTAGCAAACCAAATTTCTATTGTTGCGCCTAAATTACGAGAACCGTAACGGATCGTTAGAACGGTTTAAACGAGTATTTGAATATTTTTTCAATCAATAACCGATATATGCAAATTCGGGACAGAAGACATTAAGTGTACGTCGCGACAATGCGGCGACCGTTGTTGCAACAGCTAAAAATTTCATCAAAGGTGCGCCAGAAATAATAATTGATTGAAGCCTATTGTTGCGAATGATACACGGTCCCCTTGAATATCGAGAGGTTGAAAGATTCCAAAAATTAACCAACGATAGGTCTAAATTTAATTTTACGATCCAATACCTGCCCTTAGCCGACAAAAGTTCTATAATCAAATTATGCAACCGATGGCGCTATTGTTACCTACATGCATAAATTTAAGGCATTTCATTGTAGACACATCGGAAGGGTTAAGAGGAAGCTCATGATAATAGACGAGATGCATCGAAATGACTATTGAACGCAGAGTTCGTATGGGAAGAAGGGTAAAATGTCTAAACGTGATGATACTTATCAGATAATTGTTACGAATTATTACATCTGGAGATCACTTTGAGTTGCCGCTGCGAGCTACGTGAAATATTTAAATCATCTAAGTATTAGCGATATAGATATTTTATCAAAAAATACATATTTTGTACGATTTTGGCTTACCAGTCTCGTTATGGGAAGTAACTAAATTCTCAAAGCCTCAATATTTGTCAAACAATTTGACAAATCCGACCCTTAGTGGAAACAACGCGAATATCACATTACAAAAAGTTCGTTTGCAAAAGAAACCGTTACTATTAACAAAGGGTTTGACAGCGTTACAGGATGATCCAATTTTGGTGAAATTCCAATAGTAATGATATGAAGCACGGGTCTTGCATACTTTAGTGAGAGAAAAGAAATTTCAGAGACGAATATTGATATGGAAATGAGATGGCAGGTAGGGAAGGGTTTTATTGAAATTAGAGATACACATATGAAATTCGAGAATATCGAAGTGCAACTATCAGTAGGTAGTGTCAAAATTGTGGGGTGAGGTGGAACTTTCTCCATATACGTAGCTACATTTATACTTATTTGGGATAGTATTATTAGATAGAATATTTCGTTGCTCTTTACACTTAAATATATTATTTTCAATAGCTATATAACGTTTATTTCGGACATAACTTATATTTTTTATTTAAAGGAACGGCAACAAGACAATTTGTGTTATAAAAACGGAATAAATTGTTACACAAGAAGATATAGGTACTATCTAAGTTTCTTAAATCAATGTACTTTATTAACATTGGCATATCAAATATCTATTGAATATAATAAGTTACTAAGAATTGTTATGCTCAAAGGATTTATATTCTATAACAAAATTGAGGGGCAAAGGCCTAGGCTACTTTGCATAAGAAGAGTCCACGTGCGAATTATCATACTGGTGTCTCGTAAAACCAATCGACTAACATCTTAGATATCATTACCATACATTAGACGACTCCGTAACGGCACGGGCCACAAATTTAGTTTGTACAAAGCAAGTACGCGTCAAGCATTGCATGTCATTTACATAAGTCCGGCACGAGGCTAATATTTTTACATATCCAGATAGTACCTCTCTCAATGTGGTTTAAATTAAAAATACTGGGGTGAACTACATACAAGTATTTGTCGATTAAATTATTCAGTAATATTTCAAACAGGGTAGCTTTGTATTTTTAAATAAAGAGATTGAAGAGAGTTTAAAATGTTGAAAGGAAATTCGAAAGAATTTATAGTACGTCTGGTAAATTTTGGGGAATTTTAAAAGGAAAATGTTGACAAAATTTAAAACTTGAAGTTGGCAATCGCCTGACACGTCAACACTATTTAAGCAATATCCCTGAACATGCAATTAAAAAAAATTGTATTTATCGCGAGTGCAAGCAAGTCGCTCTAAACTCGAGACAAAAAGAAAAAAATGTTTTAAAATCGTTGCAATTTGTCAGCCTCGGTTGAAGTTCAGTCAATAATAAAATATTTCTTGAGCTTTTTTAAATTTCGAACACGCAATCCGTTGACGTTCCCGTGCATAAACTATTTCATTTTCTAATTCTATGTTTAGCTATTTGATTTGCTGAGAATTTAACTGCATTTACGAATAAAATTACCAAAAACTTACTTTATATGGGTATTACTTAGCCTTCTGCCAGTTTCACGTTTTGTGAGGAAGACACGAATGTAATTAATCGGTAATTAATAAATACCAAATATTTTACCAAACCAAGTAAAACCTAGCAGATAGAATTATTATTTTATTAAACATATTTTGCATTTGCATTAAACATAATATAATATTGAATATGTTATCTGACAATCACAACTGTGCTTGTATCTAAATGGCTAGTGCTCACAAGTTCAATTCTTATTATTAATATTGGAAATTTCCATAGAGCTGATTACAAACACTCGCTAATGTTTGACAATTTTAAACGACATATTATTTCAGATTTTTTTACGTTCAGTACAAGCGGTGTCTGTAACTATTCATATATGTTATTACAACATTCGTGGTTAAAAACTGAATGCCCCCAGTGGGATTCAAACCCGCGACCACAGACGCAAGAAGTAGGGTCACTACTAACTTAGCTAAACGCGTAGTCAAACTATAACTTTGAGATTCAAAAACATAGCTTTTCTCATAAATTTTAAAAATGTACTTTCTCGAACTGATACAAAAAAAATAACATCTGAATTACATACTTTTACATATTTTATGAGTCAAAAACAAAAACGATTAATAGTAAGTTATGATATATTCATAACTTCATACATATTGTAATACGGCATTGGCTGCGCGTTCAAGTGATTTGCCAAGAGCTTGCCAACGACTTCCTATGGAAGAATCACGAAAAAACTTTAAAAAGTTTTCTTTTTATTGTTTTATATTGATATCTGATAATGTTTAAAAACATAACGAGGGTATGTTAATCAAAACTAACATGAAGACTATGTTTTTTGGTTATTTGAATGGGCTTATATCTAGAACAACTGTTCATTGAGCGCTCTTAACTCTATTGATAAGCGTAACTCGGTATCTCAAATCGCATTACAACTTAAAAAGTAGAGCAATTAGGTACACTTAAATGAATTAATTATATTTATATAGTAATAACTAAAGTTTAGTTCTTATAAGAGCAGAGCCGTGATCTTTAACATTAAAATTTTAAATTTATACTATAACGGTAATGTATTTGGCACTGGTTTACATTCTGGGTTTACAAATGAATAGCTTGCCATGTTAGACGATTTCTATTGCTTTTTTGCTTCGAAAATATAATAATGTATTGTCACGGCTTTTGAAGGTGTTAAAGAATATTAAATAAACTAGTATTTCTCGTTATTAATTTATAAAACAACTCTTTCTATTTTTTATGGATAACACTAAAGTTTGTCAATAGCTACTTAACAGTTTGATCAACAGAAGAGATATTGCTGCTGAATTGTTGTGCCCTATGTTTAAATATAACGCTTTTCACTGTGTTCGACTAGGAGAAGATGCTCAAGACAGTATCGTTTTTAGTGACAAGCTGTTAATTTGAAATTAAAAACACACGCTTCAATTTTATTTATATGTAGGTAACTTCAGTTATTCGATTTATTTTAAACATTCTGTCATATCTCACGGGTGAACAATATGATTTCAAAAGTCTAGCTTTAAAGTTTGAATTACTCGTATATCTCTCGCGTGGTTTGAGTTCGGCTTGCTTTTTAAATTAAAAAGTAGTTTAAGTTCTAAGAAACAACTTTTCAAAAACACCTTAGGAAAAATATTTAAATTATTTGAATACAAATACTTTGAGAATTATTTTTTGTTTGAAATCTCTTAGAAACTATTCAGAAAAAATTTAATTAACCTATTAAATATCTCATAAATTTGAATCCTACTTAAGATACCTCCACACATCTAGTTTGTTTTATAGCGATTGTGTGAGCATATAATATTAATTTAAATATGCGTAATCATTCTACACTTTTATATTTTTAGATCCCACATAATATAATATACTTATTAAACACTAGCAACTTTTGCTTCGCTCGTATCGCTCTAGTTTCGTTTTTTGAGCTGTTTTTAAAATAATAGTAGCCTCTGTTACTCTTTATAACTTCAGCTGTATGGCCGTTGAAAGTCCCGTGAAAATCTGTCCAGCTAATTAGCCGAACCTTAGCCGGAACAAATTGACAGACAACAGAAATTTTTATTGGTATAACTACTTGCCGTAAATTAGTACCTATTAGTAAAAAGCTATCATTTAAATATTACAAACAGACAATTAAATTTGATTTATCTGTATTAATATATAGATATCTATATAGAAAATCTGTTCGTATTTCTAATAACTTAATAGATAATATTCATATTGGAATCTACCATTTTTATGGTTTGTTAGTATTAGGCATGCCAAACAAGGCAATTTCTTCTTGCTAGAATTAATCAAATCAACTAACCCTCCACCACTTTCCGATATAATTAACGCATACATGTACGCGTGCTGGACAATACGTGAATAGTGTATGCATGTGTGCGATAATGAACGATTATATGAGACCTAACTTTGCTTAAGAATGGCTTGCTCGTTTATACGCTGTTCTAATTAGAACCTTTTACCGTTATATTAAGGTTGATAATTTGAATATATGAATGGTCCGTAATGCGTTATTAGTTTCAGTGTGATAGTGAGTTCTATGTGTGGGTTGATGAGTCACATTTTTTTTGTTTTGTGGGTAAGGCGCGAGGGTGCCGTGGGGTGGTGGGTACCCCTTGCTCGCAACCCCATCTTATTAATCAGTGAAGTACCAGCGGTCTCTTCACATGTCAGTTTGGTGCGAGGCGTTGTGTCTTGTTTGAAATCAGACGTGTCTGACCGGTGATTTTGTCAAGTTACAACGTGGCAAGGTCTTTAAAATCTTTTGTATTATTAATTACAGTCAACTTTGAAGTGAATTGACACTTGCTATCGATGTCATATCCAACTAATATACATAGTAAATATAAAAGCTGGTGTAGATGAATGTATGTTTGTTACTCTATCACGTCAGAACGGCTGAACGTCTCTAGATTATATTTGGCAAAGCTATCTATTGCAGTCTGGAATAGTATATAGACTAATTTTATCCCGCAAAAATGTACCGTTCCTGTGGGACGAATTTTTGTTTATCGCAAGGGACGAACAGGTGCAAAAGGAGATTTAGCCGTTAGTAATCTATAATTATTAGGAACTTATAACTTATAAGTCATAATATTTGATTTTCTTATTCGTAATTATAAGATCTATATCATAATAGAAATTCAAAACACACTGCCATTAAAATCCTATACAGAATAACTTTTAATATGACACTAAACAAATAATAGCCAACGTAAAAATGAGAATCAATAAAAATAGATAACATGCGTAGATAAAAACATTGAATATGATAATAACACATTCGTAATAACAAACACGGTGGTAAATTAAAACTTAATACGACTCGTAACTATCTAAACTTTGCCGTGTTCAAATGAATAATTATAGAAAATTATAACCGTCCCTTTATAGGCGCCATTAGTGTGTCAAGCGAGGTGTTCGAGGCAGTTAGCCTGTTAGCCCCTATAATTAAAGACTGGCGACCAACGTATCGACTAGACAATCAATAGACGCCTTATCCATAGAAAAGAACATAAAAGCTCGTACTAGATAACAATCCACCCCGTCTTCCCCCCTCATTAATAATATCGACCCTATTTCACTAATTATGTGTGTTGCGAATGCATACACACGCCGACGCGTTACTGTGGGTACGCTTTCGTTCCTCGCGACTCTGGGTGATAGCCCGCATTGAAAGTATCGAGGAAAAAATTAAATCGATAATAGATACTAGGGTTATTAAAGGGATTTAGTTATTTTCTTTGTTTCGTGAGGGACGCCATCGCGTGATCTTTAGCTGTTGTGATTTTTGAAATGTTAATCGGCTTGGTAGAGTTTATTAAGGTTGACTCAAATCCTTAGAATGTTGCGAAAATGTTAGATTAGTGCGAAACTTGGTGACGAGTGGATTCCAAAGCGTGGATTCCAAAGCGTTAGTACCTCATTATTATAAAGAACTTGTATAGTGGGTTAGTAAGGTAACTTTTAAGGGTATTGTGGTTTGTTGCTGAATCGGTTCACACTAAGTGAAGTTGTTTTTAAAAATATTATATACTTATAAGAATTGGTGTTAGATATTCTATTTTTGTATTACGTAACTGAATGTATAATTTGATATAAAATATTTTATTTCTTTTTATCATTATTTAAACAAAATATAACGATAAATAAGCATGGTTTTATCAATTATTCTAATGGTTTTATCGTTATGCGATATATTAAAAGCTAAAAAATAGAAAATGCTAATTATATTATACTAATCGGTTTTTTATTACACATAATCGGATTATTAATGAGAATTAAAACTCTAACTTCATTAATGTTAACAATAATTGTGAGAAAATATATGTTTTAATGTGGCAAAAATTTATAGATGTAAAAATGCCAAACCTATGTCTAATAGTCGTTATATAGATAATTTACAGAACATATAATATTCATGTATCTAAATTTTACATTATTTTTATTAATTGTATTAATATTTAGGGATGGCACTTAAGTTTTATAGTTAAGTTAATTAACAATGAAGTTTAAGTCATATACCTACAATCGTTTTTATATAAAATACTAGAGAAGGGAAAACCGATTTTGTTAATAACTATTTCTATAATCTGATTATGAGAATATAAAATTATAAAGAGGGTTATTTATTTACATTACATACATAGCGGATGTCACTACGTCATAGTGTCGTATTCGCCTAGTGTGCATCGCGTGCGTAGGGCGCGTGTGTGCGGCTTGGGCAAGGTCAGGGCTGCGCTATCTGATCAATGGTCAACCTCATTCGCGAAACGGCCAGTTACGAATCGATTCTAGCCGCTCTATACGAAAACAACCTGAAGAGTGACGTAAATAAACAATGGAACATCATATACTTTTATTTTCTTTCCTTATTATTTTTATTTCAGACGTATTTTGAAATGTCATTAATGCTAAATCGTCCATTTTAGTTAATATCATTATTTTAATTCATTGAAATTACCTAAGTAATAACATTTTCGTTCACTACGTTATTTTTTCACTATTTATTATAGCAACGGGCGGTTAAAATTCGACAAAACACCCGTCGTGTTACAAAGTGTATAATTAATCACGTGATTAATCAGTGTGACGAATAAAAACAGTGTAATGACTCGTTTCCTATCGATCGCCGTGACGTCAACTATATTGGATGCAGCGTCATGGACAAAAACGAACTTTCAACGAGAAAGAAATGCACGCGGCTATTTACAAACATTCCAATTTATTGTTTTACTAGCGAACCCAGCCGGCTTCACTGGGCGTAAGTTAACATAAATTAAATGGTTTTTATAATACTCTAATTGAATAAAAGTAAGCTAAGTTACTCCTTATAAAATTAGCTATCAGCGAGTGAAAGTTCCATCAAAATCGGTCCAGCCGTTTCAGAGACTATCCGGAACAAACAGACAGACTGACATAAAAAAATAAAAAATGATTTTTTGATGTAAGTATCTACTGTAGATATTTTCATATGCAGTTAGTGAAAACCTGTTAAATTGAAAATTAAAACGGACACTTCAATTTTACTGATATGTATTGATTCTAAAGGATAACGATAAATCATATTGATTCATGTTGAATCGGAAATTAACGGTTTAGTTTTTAAGAGCATATAAAAGTATATGAACAGATAATAAAATTTACAAAAACATCCGACACATGTTTGAATCAATACCGCTAAACCATGGAGAGGGTGGCGTCAGATTCTCGTGGGGCAGAAAAAAAGTGAAAAGCAATCAGTGTGCCGTAATTAGTGAGTTGTAAGTATGGGGCGCGTTACCATGGTTACGGCGTCCATGTCGATACCCGTTACCCGCCGCGTTAATTTTGAACCGAATTAATCGAATCAAACAATATCGATTTGTGTAACAGCCACTTGGCCTGTGTTTTACTACACTTTTGAGAAATGTCTATAATTTTTTAATTTTTACTATATGAAAAGAAAGTTTATGTTTTATTTTATATATTATGTATGAGAGCCAATTTATAAATTTACAAATTATTGTTTTAAGCTATTCTATAAATATAATACAAGCCTTTCGAAAGCGGTTAATGGGTTCTATTGTGTATTACTAAAATTATTGGCATCTTACTACTGTATTCAAAAATCGATAATTTATTTCCGAAATAATCAAATTACGGTCGACTGACGGATTAGCTGAGACCGGAAACTCCAAATTACTGAGAAATTAAAGCGGAAACATTTGGCCGCCGCTAGCAAGATGGCGCGCCGATTATTGTGTCTGTTCGTTTTATGAATAATAATTACTGTCGCCTTTAATTATTTGTTTATTCTGAAATCATCGGTTATTATATGAATCGTTTTAGCGCTAAGTGGATAATTTTAATTTTGTATACGTTCTTATAATAGAAACCTTCTTTTATACTTTGTGGTAATTTAACAAAGTTAGTAAGAAAATTATAATTTATGGCTGTTGAAATGTTAGGCACCTCACTTTATGTTATCTGTGTCAATTTGACATTTTGATCTATAAGTTATGGCTCTGTGTCCTGTTCTGTTCGCTTCCTTGCAACAATGGTAGATACATGTTTTTTCGTTCTGTAAATGTTTTTAATAATAAAAGGCGACATATTGTGAAAGCATCGTTGTTTTATTCTCAACATGGTAGCAGAGCGTAGTTGCTGCTAAAAGAACAACGAAAAGTCGTTACTGGGTTGCGATCCAAGTAGATGCAATACGATGCATAAAAATCAAGGCAACGCCATCATGTCGTCGGGGGCTGCGGTCTCATCAATTTCGTTGTTGCCGTGCTTAAATGAGAAGACAAACTTCAGCACGTGGAAGTTTCGCCTCAAATTAATATTAGAAGAAAAACAAGTTGCATATGTATTAAATGAAGGAGACAAAGAAAAAGGTAAATCCGCTGAATTTATAAAAGATGATTCGAGGGCGAAGTCTTTAATTGCACAATGCGTTTCCGACCGCTACATTGAAATAGTAAAGGATGGGAAAACAGCGAGAGAGATGATTATGTTACTGGAAAATACATTCGAGAGAAAAAGTGTCTACAACAGATTCTATCTAAAACGCAAATTAATAACTCTAAAGTGCCATGAGCCATTGGAAACCTACCTCATAAAGTTCTCGTCGATTGTCAACGATCTCCAGGCGATTGAAGTCAAAATTGATGATGAAGATAAGATTTGTTACCTGCTGTCATCGCTGCCCAAGGAATATGATCCTGTAATTACATCCATCGAGACCATGGCTACAGAGAAGAGACTGACATTTGATTTTGTAAAAGCCAGATTGCTGGACGCTGAGACAAAAATCATCACAAACAAGGACATGACCGAGCAAGAGAGTGCATTTATCACATGTTTTACTTGTGGTAAGCAGGGACATAAAAGTTATGAGTGTAAAGAGAAGACCAATGAACGGGAAAGAGGCAGGGGCCGTGGGAGAACTGCTGGCCGAGGTCGCAGAGCTGCACGAGGACACCCCGCACGAGGTCGAGCACAACGTGGTCAAGCCCAAGAAACGTCCCTAGCTGGTAAGGCTGATGTGGGATTTTTTGCCAGTGAATACATGCTCGGATTAAGTGATAATTATAATATAACTTTTGTTATCGATTCTGGTTGTACCCAACATATTATAAGTGATCAATATGAACAATATTTAAGTAATATTAAAGAATTGCATGAAAGTGTTAAAATATATGTTGCTAATGGTCAATATTTAGAGAGTTATAAAATGGGAAAATTAAAGTTCATGTATAAAGATATAAAAATAAATATAGAGGCATTGATTGTAAAGAATATATCATATAATTTATTGTCAGTAAATAAAATAACTAAAGCAGGATTTCATATAAAGTTTAATAAAACAAAAGCTGTAATAAGAGATAAAAATACATATATTGTTTGTTATGCTGAGGGAATGTTATATAAATTAAATGCTCAATTATGTAATGAAACATGTAATATTAGTAATAAAAATAGTGATGATGTTCTTTCTAACATTTGGCATAGACGTTTAGGTCATTTAAATAAAAAGGGTTTAGGTATTATGAATTTACCTGTTTCTGAAAAAGTTTGCAGTCCATGTATAGAAGGTAAAGCTACGAGAGCACCATTTAAGCAGACACCGAGACCAAGATCGAGGAGAGTAGCAGAGTTGCTGCATACAGACATTGCAGGACCCACCAAGAACTGCGGTTTAAACGGTGAGAAATATTTTATGACTGTAATTGATGACTACTCCCATTTCTGTGTGGTATATCCATTGGTGCATAAGTCAGAAGCAACAGAGAAACTTATTAACTACATAATTAAATTGGAAAATGAAACTGGAAATAAAGTGCAAAGGATAAGATGTGATAATGGTACAGAGTATACAGCAAATAGATTGAGAAATTTTTGTAATAATAAAGGCATAAATATAGAATATACTCTACCTTATACGCCGCAACAAAATGGAGTTGCAGAGCGCTTAAACAGGACTTTGTGTGAGAAAACAAGAACTTTGTTTGCAGAGACAAATTTACCTAAATTCTTATGGTGTGAAGCCATTCAGTGTGCTGCTTACCAGTTGAATAGATCTCCATCCTGGGCTATCAACTTTAATACTCCATGCTTCATGAAAAATGGATATAATGATTTGTCAAGACTAAAAGTCTTTGGATCAAAAGCTTGGATAACTATAATACCAAAACAGGATAAGTTAAGCAAAAGAGCAAGACCTACAAGAATGGTTGGTTACAATACTGTGGGTTATAGATTATGGAATCCAGAAGATAATTCAATAATAGTATCTAGAGATGTCATATTCGATGAAAGTGATTTTCAATATAAAGAAAGCGAAGAAAGTAAAGAAGAACAATTTATTCAAGAAGAAATAGACTATAAGGTACAGAAATCTGCAGAAGCCAGAGACAAGGAAATTGGAAGCACAGAAACTGAGACTACAGAATGTCAAGATATTGAAGAAGAAGAAACAGAAGAGAGTTTAAATAGAGAGAGTGTACTACAAAAGAAGTCAAGATCGGGCAGAACAATAAAACGACCAGCGCATTTAGAAGATTATTCATCAAACATAGTCACATGTTTGAGTGCGACTACACCAAACACATTTGAAGAAGCAGTGAGTAATACAGAGTGGAAACAAGCTATTGAAAAGGAATTACAAGCACTGGAAAAACTAGATACATGGGAAGAAAAGGAGCTGCCTACAGGAAAGAAAGCTATAGACACAAAATGGATTTTTAAACAAAAGGAAGAAGGAACTAAGAAGGCAAGATTAGTTGTAAGGGGCTTTCAACAGAAGAAAGAAGATATTTTTGACAGTAATTATGCTCCAGTTGCGAGACACTCTACAGTTAGGATGTTCATATCTAAAGCTCTACAAGAAGATTTAAAGATTAATCAACTAGATATACCTACTGCATTTTTGAATGGCAAATTGAAGTCAGAAGTATATATTAAAGTACCACAAGGATTAAAGGTGAAGAATTCTAATTCTAAAACAGTATTAAAACTGAAAAGAGCACTTTATGGATTGACAGAATCTCCAAAATGCTGGAATGAGACAATAGATGATTTTGCAAAGAACAATGGATTTCAACGTTCAGAATATGATTATTGTATGTACTACAAGAATGATTGTTGGATGTTAATATATGTAGATGATATTCTTATAATTGGAAATGGAGATGATATTATAAAACAATTAAAACAGAAGTTTAATGCAAAAAATTTAGGAAAAATTGAAAGATTTTTAGGTATGGAAATACAAAGAAGCAAGGACACTATAATTGTGAAACAGACTAATATGATAGAGAAGATATTACAGAAGTTCAATATGAGTGATTGTAAAGGAATGAAAACACCTATGGAAATAAATTATAATATACAAATATATGAAGATGAAGAAATACTGGATGTACCCTATCGTGAACTGATTGGTAGTTTAATCTACTTAACTGTAACATCAAGACCGGATTTAACATTTGCAGTATCTTATCTAAGCAGATACCTGGACAAACCAACTGAACAACTATGGAAAGCTAGTAAGAGAGTTTTACGCTACCTGAAAGAAACTAAAGATAAAGGACTAGTATTTAGAAGAACTACAGATAATAATTTGTATGGATTCTCTGATGCAGATTGGGCCGGAGATAGAAATGATAGAAAAAGTGTAAGTGGTGGCATAATTTTACATGGAGTGAATCCCATCGCTTGGTTTTCAAAGAAACAGTCATGTGTTGCTCTTTCAACAGCAGAATCTGAGTACATTGCTGCTGCTGCCACAGCTCAAGAGTTAGTGAATCTTAAAGGTCTCAGTCAACATTTAAAGTTCAATAATGATGCCATCTTACTTGTAGATAATATAGGAGCAATTTCTATGTCTAAAAGTTATGAAAATTCGAAAAGAACTAAACACATAGATATAAGAGCTCATTTTCTTAAAGATATTGTTATAAAAGGTATCATTGCTATTGAATATATTAATTCTAAAAATAACTTAGCTGATATAATGACTAAAAGTTTATGTAAAGACAAATATTTCAAATTTAGAGATCAATTTATGTGTTAAAAAAGGTAATATGATAGGAGGAGTACTATTGTAAACTGAGATATTTTATAACTGTTGTTATTAGTAGTATGTAATATTAAGTTGCTATTTGCTATGTAAAACTGAAGTTGATTGTTAATTGTAAAAGAAAAATATAATAAGTTTATGTTAATGTAAGTTAATTAATATTTGTAAGTTGAAATTTGTTTTGCAAGTAGTATAGTGGATAAGTGATGTGCTTGATACCTAATTTAAATTTGAGAAATGTTAAATTCGAGGAGGAGTGTTGAAATGTTAGGCACCTCACTTTATGTTATCTGTGTCAATTTGACATTTTGATCTATAAGTTATGGCTCTGTGTCCTGTTCTGTTCGCTTCCTTGCAACAATGGTAGATACATGTTTTTTCGTTCTGTAAATGTTTTTAATAATAAAAGGCGACATATTGTGAAAGCATCGTTGTTTTATTCTCAACAATGGCAGAATATTTTTGATACGAAAATCATTATTTTATTCTACTATAGGTTCTATTATTTATTTTGTTTTTTTAATATTAAATTTCTGTGTTCCGTTTATTTAATCGTTCAATCTGCTTCATCTTTTAACAGCCTACTTTTTTAAGTTAGGATTACTACAACCTCGCATGATGTGACAGTACTAAATACCATACTTTGTTGTCCAATTCAGAGCGGTACAAACATCTGTCTGGTCATACGTTCCTCGACTTGAGGTTCGCGACCCTTAGAAGGTGACTTTCACATCAACACACATTCTTCTAGCAAAGAATTTCCATAGGTATTGAAAACAAGTGCTAGGAAATGTAGAGTCTTGTTCAGTTAAAGTAAAATATCGCTGGTAGTTAAAAGGTTAAAAAAACTTATAAACATTTAGTATTAACATCTAATAATTGAATCTATAATCTAGAAATAATATTTCACATTATTATGTTGACGTTCATTCTCTATGTAAAAAATGCATTCTCTTTCATTTCAATTCCATCTAATAAGAATCGATATACTTAGTGAATGTGAATATGTGGAATTAATGTCTGGTTGTGTCTCACGTAGGATAAATAGATAAATATTGTAATGCAATATTGTTACCAAATATTTTTTTGAAAAGAGCAACTGTTGAGTTTTTCGCCGGTTCTTCTCAGCAGAATAGCTTTTAGAGCCAGTGGTAGTTGACTCACAGACTTACGGACTGACATTTAATTTTAATAATGTAAAAATAACGATTTAAAAAAGAGCTTGTAAAAGTCTATTTGAATGAAGAATATTTTGATTTGATTTGTTTTAAAAGTCCTACAAGCTATTTAGAAAAATATTGCTTAAACTTTTTGATTGCTTAGAACACTGACCATTAGAAGAACAGATTTTCATTGAAATCCTTTATGAAAAATGTTAACAGATTAAAGAATAAAAAAATACTCTAATTGGAAACCACTTAAAAATAAATAGAGTTAGTTGCATCAACCAATGAAGAAGAAATAAAATCCGACATCGCGTGCATCCGATCCAATACTCTAAGTGAATCCAGCCGAAGTTTTTAATTTTTACTAACTAACTACTACTGTCTTTACTTGTAAAGGGTAAGCTAAAGTTGATTAATTTTAGCGGAAACTTTTGCTACAATTTGCTTATTGCTTTTTATTGCAACTAAAAGTCAGTAAAAAATTGTTTTGTATTCTTTAATGCTGTTATTGTATTAAAATTTCTTTCTAACTTCTTAATAACATTATATGTATACAAGTATAATTGGGAAAGTCAACATGTGTGGTTGTATGTTTCATACTTAATTTCGCCAGAATGCTTGAACGGATATGGATAGGCATAGATTATAATCTGGAATAGCACATGAGTTACTTTTATCCCGAAAAAAAATTCTTTTTATAAGATTAATTTTGTAGACTGTCTCGCTAGAGACGATTGATGAACATGAACGAATCGAGGGTGAGTAGCTAGTCTTGGTAATTATAGTTGTGATTGGTTTTATCATAATCATGTAAAAAAATTAAAATATTTTATAGTTAAATATCCTTATACTAGATTATATGAGTGTAATATTTAAGTCAATTGTGTAAATATGGGAATAATTGCTCAATACAATAAAACTAATCTTACCTGATAAAAAACAGCGCTTGCGCATCCTATGTTAGCCATGGGTTATTTCACTCTGGAGTTATTCAACACGTTTGTCCATTAACACTCTGATATTATGATAGTTCTTATAGGACTTTAAAATAATCTATGATTTATAAAACGAGTTAATAAAAATCAATTAAAAGTTAATGCAATTCTGTATTTATTTACTATACTTTAGAAACAAACACGCTTTAAACTTTAATAAAGTAACAAATGAACAGATATGTATATGAAATGACTAAGACACAAAGAAAATATCTCAATGGATGTTAAGTTATAAATCATATAATATAAAAACAAATCATCCAGCCATAATGTGAAATACTCTCAAAACAAAGGGCATGCAGATATGCATTCCGTAGCGAATATTTTTCGTCGCCTGCCGTCTTTCGCGTTTTTTATTATTTTATTCAACGAACTATAGACTTAAACGATTTATCGATTTTTATATATAAAACCGTCGTGTTGCTGGATCACGATTTTTCTTTGGAACGCAGCGTAAAAAAAATTGTTCTAAGCCCAAGATAAAATGATTTTGTGTTATATAACAAAAAATAGATTATAATATGACAATTGTTATTTGTTTTTTGTCAAACTTAAATATTTTACTTAAGATTTTCCTTGAAAGCTGTTTATTATATACTAAATTAGTCTAAATGGAAAAAGAATTTGCTATGTATTCGAATTGATTTCACTTATTTATACTCTTTTCTAATGAGATTCATATGCGTCTCTATATATCTAATCCGCCATGTACGATGCGCTTTAATAATAATTCTATTAAGTAACGTGTTTTCTTCTAACAAGATTCTTTTATTTGTTTGTCTGATTTTATAATAAGATATTTTTTATGATCTCATCTTTCGAAAGATAAAATAATTAAGCTTTTAAGACATTAGTTCATCGTAAGACTGGGAATATCTCGGCTAATACGTATCACATACTAATGTTTCAAAGACCTACCCTAAGCTGTTAATCTTTTCATTCGTAGCTTTTACATTACAATAAAGATTTACGACTTGTTTTGATCACCGATAAATCATTGAATACTAATTAAAACCACCGTTAAAAATTGCATCTTAGTCGCTAACCCGCGAACTTAATTTACGATATCTTCGGCCATTCGCACATAAACTTTCTAATTTGCAACCGGCCCGTCTGAGGAAATATAAATTGGAACAACAATAAAAACAGCACGTCAGGAAAACTATAAAAGTATATTGCTGTCAATGTTCATTTTTGCTCTGACCACACCCGAAATTCGAATATCTCAGCAGACCCTCGACGTCACTCACTCTAACAATTAAAGGTCTTTGATGTTGCAATAAAACAAGTTAATTCCGTATGAATTTACATTTTCGCACGTTGCGTGTGTTCGTTCGCCGTTTTATACCCGTCAAATTAGAAGTTGCTGTAAAATGAGCGGTAGATTTAATATCGCTGGCCATTTTTACAACTAATTATATAAAAAATATTACGAATTTACGACGTCTTTTGCATTTATGAGCTTTTTTATTTAATAATATGTCAATATTGTTGATTTTAATTATTATTACTCCCATATGAATATGTTATCGACTTTTAAAAATATAGAATACGTAGAATGTATTAAAATGTTTATTTGCTTTCGTTTCGCCATAATTATGAGTAAAATATTCACCTGCAAAGTCTTGGAAAACGCGATTTAACTCGTCGGAGCCGATTAATTTATTTTTAAAGCTCATAAAACCTCACTCTTTAAGCAATAAAAATAACATTTTAACAAAGTTAGCAACACGAGCCACGATTATGGCGTTCGTTAACTTTAAGTCTTCGCATTCAAAAATCACTTGCAAACATTGTGACACTAAGAACTGACGTCAGCTTCGTTTAATACGTTGATTGCGCTGAAATAGGCGTATTTACATATATTAAAACGAAACCCGTCACGCTTGCGTTCCAAAATAAACACTCAGCGCACGCGAATAATTTCTAGATCGCATTTTTGCATATCACACGCGAGAGTATTCCACATAATAACTCGTTAACGATAACTAGCGAAGCTAAAACTTAGGGAGCGAGATGAGAAAAGTTACTTTAAGAATATACGGAAGTTAATTAGAAGTGGAACGAAAAACAACCGTAACTGGTGGCGAAGTTAGCCGTTCTAGTGCGGCCAATGGTACAAGTCACCCACACAGTCTCAACCCTCACTACTGTTAGCATTTGCATACCGCCCGCCCAGGCGCGCGCAAACGCCCAGCCTGAGCGACAGGGATGGCAACTAAATCGACAGCTGTGACATTGAATGCCAAATTTAAATCCACTTATTTTTTAATGCATTAAAAACACTTTATCATAATATGTGTTGTTATTCCTAAAAAAATCCTACTAAATAATAGATTTTATTCAAAATAGGTGTACGCAAATGAGAGTGCGGGGCGTATGGAAAAGGATAAAAGTAAATTCATCGCCGTCGTCGCGGAAACGGTAAGCGATAAGTTCGGGAGACAATTCGCGTAGAGCATGAATGAGCTTAGATGTGACCGTAATGACGCTCCTTGCGTGATTGATTATGACGTGAATGTGTAATCCATATGGAATGCGTCCATCGTATTTTATTGTTATAATAATTTAGTTGCATAATGTAGTAGTATTACTTCGATTATAATATAATTTCGATTAAGGGAAAAAATATTGTTTTTTTTAATTATTGACTGACTGATTTAAAATTTAATTAAATAATTATTAGTTATTTAATTTAAGATTTTTCAAAAGTAATTAATTTTGCCATACATATAAAGAATATGCTTGAAACGGTATATTTATAATAATTTTTAATAAATATGTAATGTTCATCTTTATATCTTTTCAAATTTATATCAATATTCTATATGCAATATAATTTAACCGATACTTGTTGCTGAAATACTTGATGACTTAAAGTAGGGATAGTACATATATGATATATGACCGTAGATTTAGTAGACAAAGAAGTCAAGGAGCAATGCACGTTTATTCATTTTTAAAGTCATAATATAAAGCGTTTAAAGTGGGTTTTTTAATATTATCCATTATTTTTAATATGTTCAGAATGAAGTCCACGTATTGTATACTAGAATTTCCCACGGCTTCGCACGCGTTCTAAAGACCGGAAACTAAATTCTTACTGAGTCGCGCGGTATGGTACTCGCAGAACTAACGCCCGCTCTTCCCGTTTTTGCAACATTTTTCATTGATGCTCCGCTCTTATTAGTCGTATAGCCTATAGCCTTCCTCGATAAACGGACTATCCAACACAAAAATAATTCTTCAAATCAAACCAGTAGTTCCTGAGATTAGCGCGTTCAACCAAACAAACAAAATCTTCAGCTTCATAATATTAGTATAGATTCTATTCAGCTTAGATCCAGTGACTTTTATACTTCATAAGTATAAAATCAACTCATTCTGAGACCTATAAAAGGAGATAAAAATATCTCTATAAAATCCTATGATGCTTTTTTGGAAAGATAAATTATAAAGAAATACCCCCACTTTGGCTTCTATTCCATTGAAATTTATTACTCATAAACTTGACTTTTTAAATAAACAAACTACATTCGTGTTATTTCAGGTCTCTAATCGATATCTGTATAATATTTTAATATTCAGCTTCTCGTTGGTCTCAGAGCTCAGAAAACCTCGAATATTTTTGGTCTATAAAAGCGACATTGGCGTAAATATCTATGTACCTACCTAATAAAATGTTGGCCATTCCAATTGACCACGTAAATATGCGTTCAAGTTCTATAACAATAAAAACGTATTCTACAAGTATATAAATGTGTAATATTGTACGTGTGTCTATGTGTTTTGTTATTCTGAACGGATATGGATGTTTAGTGCGTCGGTTGCACTATGACCTTTGTGCAATAATCTTAACTAAAAAGCACCTAGTAACGTACTCAAGCAAAGTCAGGCGAAGTCACTAGTCTTTCAAAATATCTAATTTAAATAAGAAAGTGTTTCAATAATGAAAATACACAACAGACAAGAACATTGTAATTACGGGAACAACAAGATTTATTGCATGAGGATAAGAAACTAACCACACGTGACCGTATACAATATCAAATAAATTATCGCAATGAAAAATGGGTCTTATTAAATAGGTAATTAACATCAATTTGGCTAAGCGGGAAATTAAGTTGGGATGCTCGTAAGGTGGTGTGATGTGCATATGCATCGCATGGTGGTGTGGGACCGGAACATGTAGTAGTTAATTTTTGCGCAAAGCTAGTGCAAGCGAGAGGTGTTCTCATTTACAACTATTTACCCTAAGTGCGAGAGGGATGGTGTTAGGGGTTAATTAATGAACGTGGAAGCTTGTGCTCTTTATTGCTTTCTGGCTGGACGCTAAGACGTCTACGCTTAAGGAGTTTTCCTTTGAGAAAATTGTTATGGAATATATTATACTTTTCAAAAGGCGTCTGTTCGACGTTATGATGCTATTACATTTCGACAGTCATCATTGTTTCATATGCGTGCTTTTCTAATAAATAACAAAGTACATAAGGTGTTTATAACTAAACCTTCCAAGAAAAATGTATACGTAAGGGCCCTTTTCTTCATGTTACCGTCACGTGAGGAAGCTTAATTATATAGCGTCCATCATAACATATGTTAAAGGACTTATTACACTACAAACCATAAAATATAATCAAAGATTGCACGAATGTTTAATGTTTAAATTAAATAGTTCATAATTTATTTTTGTTTTAATATTTTTTTATTTTACTGACTAGCAACCAACGACTATGCAGTATTCTGAACAAAATTGACGACTCAATTGCCTGTACCAGCGGTCGCAAGTTCGAGTCCTGTTGGGGGCATTAATTTTGAGCACGAAAGTTTGTACTCCAGTTATGGGTGCTTATACTTATAATATGTATGTATATAAAGTTATATAATGGGAAACTCAAATTAAATATCTATAAATCATTAGGCAAAGATTAAAATGTTTAGTTGCTATATATCTTCTGTTTCTTTTTTGTTTAGTAGGTGTTGATAAGCTTTAGATTTATCAATAAAAAAAATTATAAGTGAATTCTATAAAATTTTAAAATTCATATAGTTAATAGTTATGTTGCCTGAAAATGTAATAAATATACGGTATTTCGAACGTAATTATAAATATAATGAGATTAGGAAAAATATTAGTTCAGGTTACCAATTTATACAAACAACTTCATTATACTCATCCATACATATTAATAAAGCTTATAACACGTCTATACACACGTCTATATCGTTATGCTGTATATATAGTACGTTAATGTGTCGGATGTTTTCCTAATTCCACCCCGCTGCGTGAGTTGGCGGTTAAGAAATTAAGAAAATGCCGTCCGCCGTCTCCGAGCCACTTAAGATCTTATATTGTCTTCTGGATGGTTTTTGTTCTAATAAAACCCTTAGTTTTGTTAATGAGTGTAATAACATGTGCTCTTTATCTTTTGTCTTAATAGAGTTTGGAAAAAGCTGCTTCATCATTTATTACTAATTAACAAGTAGTTACCTAAATATTATGTGCTAATTATGAAAAAATAAGTAATTTGAGGTAATGTGTGCATAAAATAATTGCAAATAGACTATTTTTGCACGCAATTTAGAGGGTATAAAATAACTTAAGACCATCTTTGCCAACATATCTATTTATGTCTTGCCATATCGAATCGGTTTTGAAATGGAGTTATTTCATAATTATAACATAACAGGTATGGATGTAACTAATCGTAATATAAATTGATATAAGAAATATCTTAATAAAGTTGTATTTTAAATTTATTAAATTTCGTTTTGTAATTAAAATTATATTAATTAAAGAAACGACACCCGGAGAAATGCTTTAACGGAATGCAATTATAAGTCTAGGCGTCAAGACAAGAGTGTGGGGTGCGAATATTCTCAGCACTCAAATGTTGGTATATGTATGACTTATTAAATAATAAATTTAGGGCAGCCACAGTACTAAATATTAGGAATATCTAAATACAAACGAAATATTTTAATGTGAAAGTATAAAGAATAAAAAATATCTAATATAAAAGAGTAAAGTTTTCAAGTGTGTATATTACTAGTGAAGCTAAAATAATATTGCTGCAACAGAAAAAGTAAAAAAAGTAAAGCTTGGTACGAAACAAAACACCTTGTGGGTACCACTTATTCTAGGTGGAATATAATAATAATATGAACATACTTGGAGCTTTTGAACGTTGTCATTGAAAAATTGACCTACAAACAAACCTACAATTGATTTTACATATAATTTATTTTACTGTAAAAAAAGAATTTATTGATAAACAAAATACATTCGTTTCGCAAAGCCCTAGCTCCTAAACTAGAAACCTGTGTTTTAGGAGCTAGTTAGTACCTTTCCATATCAAACAGTTCATACTCAATGTAACAAAAAAAAAGAGAGAATGAGGTAATTTATATGTTGTAAAGGCAAATTAACTTATAATGCAATTCTATCAAGTGTTAAAACTAAACATAAGAAAAACAAATAAGTAGGGTACAACCCTACCGTGTACTGGTGTAACCGGACGTCACCCCTAAGAATTAGCGCGTGGCTATAGGATTACCACACTGGCCGCAAATGAAGAATTACTGACGCCATTCAAACGAATTTACTGCATTATCATAACTTGCGATAGTACAATAAAGTCGTGTAAGTAATTATGAAAGCTATAAAATTATTCAATTTATTAGCCTTACTTATGGTAATATATGTAGCAACAACATATTATGTTATTTCTGGGCTAGGTCACAACCATTGTATGCAAAAACTTAAAATTTCAAGGTAAAATCATATCCACCTAAATACAAGAGCTTATTCATTTACAACAAATTCGTACATAATTGCTTCTTAATTTATACGCATGACTCACTATCTAACTTTGTAGCTTTACAAATGTCAGTACCAGCAACTTTTTGTACGTTCTAAACAATCTCTTTGAACATTCATATCGATGTTTATGAGAAATATCTCTCATAACTTAATATGTTCTACGAGCAACAACACATTACTTACTCATTCAAAATAATCCAAACAAACTGTCTTCCTTTGCGACACTTTGCGGTGCAATTAATTTTACATATTCAAGTTCATAACTCACGTAACTCCCGCATCGCACGTCGTAAATAACGTCTATATAAATTTTGAAGTGTAACAGAACTTTTGTTTACATTTGAGATGCGAAACGTCACATGTACCGGAGTTTTGACAGATGTTCATATAGAAGCAAGAAAGACGGAGTCACATTTGCATACGCGACGGTGGGATGTCCGTTTAGACGGAAATCTCGTCGAAAAAACGGATATCCGGGAACAATTCTCTTTTGATTTTATACGTTTTCAGCTCGTATTTTCGTGTGTCCGTCACACAGTTTGCGTTAGTACTGACCACAGCTTAGGGCGCCGGCCGTAGCGATGTGTGCGTGTGTGAGCTTTCTGCACGCGATCTCTTCAGGCTTAAACGAGTGGGGAGTGCGTCGGTGTGCGTATAAAGTTTACTTGTAGAAGTAGGAGGCTAGACTCATTGACTGCGGCCCTTATTGTATGAATGTGGAAAAATTATAGCCGACCAATGTTTTGCCTGAAAACGATGCGCATTGTTTATGTCCCGCGTCGGCACTTAGATCGCCCAATTTGCTCAGTCGTTAATGTTCACTAGTATTGTCTCCCAAACACTATATCATCAGAAGTATAGTAATTAAAAGCTCTGTTATGATAAACGCAAGTATATATTGCTCTTATTTCCTCTGAAAAGCTTTCAAGGGTGAATAGACTTAATATAATGACTCAATAAGAAATTGAATATTCTGTGCTTTCATAACCGTATTTTCATAATTGCTATACCAATTTCAATATGAAGCGGTATCGAATGCTTCCGTATCAAGCCAAGATAAGTATTTATTATCCTAATATAACTACATCTTTATATTTTATTTTTCATTAGGTACTATGATGACCTGACTTATGCAAATAATAAACATTTGTCTATACTTTTAATAGTTAAAAACATAATAAAATTTTAAATTAGTTTATTTTAGATCAAAATAGATACTATTTACAGCAGCATATAGTAAAATAATAACTTAAACAAATACATCATACGAAGTCAAAACTTAGGTTGCGTTTTCAAAGTTGAGATTGCACATTTATCTCGGACTAGCCTGAGCGGGCCGCGGGTCCATTAAGACATTTTTCTGAATCATAAATCTCACTTCGCCTCATCTCGTCCCGATACAGATATGAGTAAACATTCTGATAAATGTCGAGGCTTTTGAGAATAAAATTGTTACATTCTTTATTAAGCGTTTGAAAATATCAATTGAATAAACATATAAAGGCTCATAATTTATTTCTTAGATTTCATCCAACATTTTCCAATAAAGTTATAATAAAATGTGCCGTTGTAAGAACATATTTGATTTTTTGGATTACTCTTAGTATTTCCCGGAATAGGATAATAAGTATTAAAATATAATATTCATCAATAAAAAAAATTAAAACAATAATCTAGCTTACATGATGGTTAGAAAGACTCGAATTGTCAATTTAAAATGTTTGCTTCTATAACAACCTAATTGTTAGACTAATAATTATTAAATGAATAAATAAAATGGGTCTGCTAGTACGAAATAAATAATGACAGTTCAATACTTTTTGAAATCCCAATTGTGGACACGGTTTAATTCAGGTTATAATCTGCCATACTAGTCCCGGTCACCGGACTTTACAAGTCAAACTAGTAATATTCCCCTTTTCTTGCGTCGTTTTTATTACTTTATTGGCATGTGATAATTAGGTAATATGAATTCACACATGAAAACCTAGATATATGAGATCAGGATTCGAACCCATATCACTTGAATTGCCAAGCGATTGCGTTGTTATTAATATTATATATAGCGGACTATAATGTATAAGTATGTATTTCTTAGTTACTCCTTCAGGCTACAAGGGCTAGACAATTTCGATGAACTGTATTAAAAAAGTACTGTACTGTTAAGTACTTACTTGCACCTGAGTGAAGTGAGGGCAAATTGCTAGTGTCTAATAAATTAATATTCAATATATGTACCTCTGACCACACGTTTATAAAATTATTCAATGCATATCAATCAACCTTTAAAACCTTCGTTCCATTCGATTGAAACGTTCAAACAAAAAGCTTATACTCATTATACTTGATAATTATAAGTTAGCTCATTTAATTATTCCTTTCGTTCTATACTAACAACACCGATCCCCGCCCAACGTTCAGCTAAGTACTACCGGCCATTTAGCCTGTCCTTGGAATAAAAGATCTTTTGTTTATGATCACATGTGAACGAACTAATGAATGAGTGAATGTTTTATTGGTTGATCTAACAAATGATGGACGTAATTAAATAATAAGGCCTACAGAAAAATTCTGACATTTATCGAGAGGTCTATAGAGTACCAGGAGCTAGCAAGTTTAACATTCATATTCCTTTTTTCGTAGTTCATTTATTTTGACGATTATAACTTGATTCAATACGTAACCCTAAAATGTAACAAAATTATTGTTAAAATAAACAAAATCTTTTGTACATATTAATTTGATACGTAAATTATAAGTTTTTAAAAGTTGAAAAGAAAGAGTGAATCGCCTAACAATGCACCCCGTACTTACGCGATAATGGTCATCCACTATACCAGTTAAGTCAGTACGAAAATTAAATAGAATTCCAGCCATATGGCGTTCGGCGGAAATTCGTATCGTATGGCCCTTTAATATTATAATACGTGCTCATTTCTTGACCATCACAAAGGAGACAATGAGATACACGGCTGACGCGGACTCATCCGGAGGGTTGTTTCTTTCAAATCGTTTTGTTTTGGACGTAACTGTAGTGCGAATTTACTTTATCTTTTATTCACTGTGTAAATTTTTGGATATCTTAAGTTTTGTTTTTCTTAATATTTGTAGAATTTTAATGATTTTTCTATTGTCGTCTTACGTAGATCGATCGTTTTCTTTAAACGTCACATTAGGCTCAGTTTGTAGTGACCCTTCTTGCTATGCCAGTTGAGTTGGTTCGAGTCCCGCTGGGGGCATATATTTGTTGAGCACAAATGTTTATTCTCCAGCCACGGGTGTTTATATTTGTAATATGTACAGTCAACACAACAGAGAAATATGTTATAGGTAACTACACAATTTGGTTAAAATCGGCCAAGTACTTTTTGTGTTAAACGAAAACATACAAAATGACAAAAAAATTAAAACATATTTTTTGGGATTTATATTCAATGCACTATACGTTACAGTATTTTTTTTTAAAAACAAAAAAAAATATTTCATGTATAGATTTTTTAACTCACTGTTCTATTATAATTATACGTATTATTGTATATTCTTATAAATTCACAAATGTGGAAAACATATACTCAATGATGATGACGAGCCACGTTCATCACGGCTCACTCCTTGTCCCTAAATCGCCATCCAGTATATAATGCTTAAATTAAAAGATACGCACGAAACAAAAATTAAAAAAGTTATCCACGCGCGGGATTTGAACTCGCGCCGCAAGGATATTAAACGCATACTACAACTACGCCAATTGAGCTATGACAACTTAATATCATTCGGTGAATTCATGAAAAAGTAAGTTTCTCATAACAACGCAAACTTATCAAATAGAGAATTGTCAGTTGTAATTCTAATAAATTCGAATTCTTTTCAATGCTTTATTACACATTAAAATTTTAAATAAACTGATCTTGTCCTCGAATTGTCAAAAGTTTAAAACTGTCATCCAATGTTGTGAATGTGTTACAAACGCTCTTACACATACACATATGCACAGTCTATTACGCGATAATATTTGTATTATACGTATGATTTAAAAATGTTTTATAATATTTAAATTTAAATACATAATAATACATTTTTAAAAGCAAAGTATTATGCTTCATTTTCCGATGCAAGAAGCATAAGATCTTAAAACATATTTTACTGTTAATTATCTAATTAATAAGTTTACGAATCATGGTGTTACAATATTTTAAATCCTGTCTGTGCTGTTGGCTGCAGAAGATATCTCATATACCCTGGGTAAAGCTGTTTAGGAGAGCTCTGCCTAAAGTGAATCCAAGGCGCATCCTAGAGAATCAAGTCGCAATTAGTCGAATTGATTCAATCACTTAACATATAAAAATAAATTAAACTTCTAACGACCAGTTTAAAGAATTCACGTATTTAATGAAAGAGACAGTTTGTATTAGAAAACTTTGTTAAATACGAAAATAATATTTAATGCTTTATTCTTAGTTCTTAGACTAATGGCTACATAGTTATAACACGAAACTTGTATATAATAGTATTCGTTTTATGTTATTTACTATGAATTGATAAAAATGTATACATAATTATGAAACATCTTACGTATACTTTATTTTGACACAAAGCTTGTATACTTTCTTTTGAAACGATTGATGTTTACATATATTTGAAAAGTTGTCAATGTATACATGTCATTGCTTACGACTGTACAATGTATATATTTTAAGTTACATGTGTAGTGTATCAACTATCTGGTATCCGTAACACAATTCTCGTAGCTTACCACGGAACTAGATAGCACTGTGTGTAATAATGTCTCAACATATTTATTTGTTGAAAAAAAAAACATTAAAGGTTGATTTCTCTATAGCAGTGAGCTTAGCCTGTTGAAAGAAAGAAATTGTAGTATTAGAAACAAAATGAAGTTTGTTCAAACCTCGGATATCACACCTCCGGCTTTCATTCCTAGTTACATACATTGCGACGAAAGAAAAGATCATCAAGATGACTCACTAGTTTCCGAATTACATGTATAGTTCGTGTCATTCAGCATGTGCATGTTTTAAACTAGAAGCCCTTGATCGATAACTATATTAGCTGGTTAGACTACTAGTTACAGTACTACTAGTAGTAGTACAGCTGTAGCCTGTAGTAGTAGTACTCGGTGTACTGTCTTAGTCTAAACCGGCTTTTAGGGGATTACCCCTTAAACTATTAAGTGAGCACTGAGCCGTAGAGTTGACACTAGCCTGGTTAAGCCACTCGTAAATAGATCACTGTACAGAGCATTTAGAATCAATTCGTTATTTTTAAAGTTTTTTTATAACTTTATTAAATCTAAATTATTCAAATCAGCTTGGAGTACTGTTTTATAAATAATAATATATAAAAAACCTTCATACTGTAATAAAATATCTTTCTGTAATTGAATTATTATTATTAATGGGAAAAACTCGTTGATACATAGTTTAGTTAGTTTCCTTTCAGTATAGAAGTATAAAACCAATAAGGAAATGATGTACAATGAATTAATTTTTATTGCACAAAATGTTAAATTAATTACTTTTACTTTGTTACGTTTAGTTAATTCATTGATAGTATATTATTTATTAAAACTTAATAAGTATGTATTTCATTTTTTAAAATTTAAGTGCTACAGATTCATAAGCATATTATAGTGTTTTTAACCAGAGTAAAAGTGTTTGAAAATATTATAATTTTTACTAGAGCTTATCGATTTAAATACATTTCTAATTATAATTTAATGGGTAGATTAATATTATTCATTCTAGCATTTATAGATTTAAAGTAAAATCTTAATCTGATGTAAATTATGGTAAAATAATACCATTATTTATACCAGTTCTCATCAATAAGGTTTAAAGCTGACTGAACTAAAAGTCATATTAGATCGTGAATATTATATTAGTCAGTAAGAAGGATGTTTTACTGCGTAACACGGACAATCGCGACATAGCTTTTATTACGAACGGTTAAAGAGGTTCGTGTAAGTTGGCTGCCATACACATAGACGCGTAACAAGCGGAATAATAATTTGTGCATAATTTCATATAAACAAAATTTTTAATATATTTAAACTTTAGTAGTCTATATATTTATTATTGGTTTGATTTCGATTATTTTTATTAACTCTTGATATTGCCAAACAGTAAACTCGAGCTATCAATATAATAATATTCTATTTTTAATAACTATTTCTAGCAATGAAATATGAAATATTTTATCGGTATATCAATTTAGTTTTATTTAGTTGCGTATTTTTATTACGCGTGGGTATGAGGCGTACCATCTTTAAAATTGAAAGTGACGTAAGTGCTGTTTTAGTACGCAATCGGCGGGCGAAAGTCGTAAATCAAAGTTTTAGTGTCGAAATGTTGGGATACGCGGGCCACTGGGGTGGCCTTAACCATTCCTTTTAAAAAATAACTCAAAGAAACAATATAACAATGTCCAGTTGTTGGAAGCGTTCGCGTATTGTTCGACTTCACGATGACTGCTCGCTAAAAAATATTTTCACGTTGACATTGTCTCGACTGCTTAAATATATGGTGGCTTTAAGGTATTTTTGTGAACTTTTTTATTATTCCGTGTACAAAAGTTTAACAGCTCGTTGACGAATACAATAGTTGTGAAAGAAAACTGATTTTCTTCTTTTCTCAAGCTGAAAAATCACATTTTTGTAAGCTTCAAATGTTTCAATTTATTCAAGTTTACGTTTATTGCTATGTATTAGGTCTGCTTTATGGCAATAATAAAATTACACGACTTATCAGATGTTCTCCTCTCTTGCCACTTGTGATCCTAACATTAAGCTTTTAAAAATTATTTTGAAATACTTTTTGTTACATCAATTATTATGGAATACAGAAAATTGCTAAGTAATGCAATAGTGATCTAATTTTCGAAGCATATTACATATTAAAATATTGTGATTTATAATTTAGTACTTTTAAAGTACATATTTTATGGTACAATATAATTTAATAGCGTGTTCGTCGAAATTAAGAGATAACACTTGCCATTAAACTATCATCAGATAATAAAATAACCTACTGTGGAGAGTGATAAAATTATTACCGTGTAAAACAATACCTCTTCGACCGCAAATCTTAAGTTTGACATTAACGGAAAACATTATTCCAGTGTTATAAATATTAGTGGTTATAAGTATATTTATTATGAATATAATTTTATGCTTATATGTAGACACATAGAAAGTGGTAGCACTGAGTAATTATCGAACTTAAGCGAGTAATATTAATGTGAAAATGAATAGGTATAGTTTTTTTCCTATATTGTATCAACGTATCATTTTTTAAATAAATTAAAAAATACCCTGAACGTAATCTCGGCTACTTTCTATTTTAGATCAAATAACATAAGCTAGCTAAGGGAATGATTAATAAAATCAATGTTCTACGTCACTGCTACTTCAATTGTTCCTTAATAATTCCCTTGAGTTTTATATTTCATATCTTTCAAAGTCACGAAATCTTGTTAATTAGTAATCCAGTAATTAAATAATTTCTAAGGTTCAAGTAATACCTTACAGTACAAAAAGGAGCTTATATTCGTACTCGAGTCGTAGGCATGGGGAAATATTTAAACTGATTGTAATACGTTTCAACACGTTTACATTATATATTAGTTAAGAAAAAAATATTGTTGTCAATTCACTAAATAATAATATAAATAAAAAAACTTTTGTTTCAATCAACCGAGTTGCCCTATTTGGAACGTCTTAACATTTGAGTACTTTCCTGTTATTCGTGGTCAAGGTTACACGAAAAGAGTCCTTTCACCTTACTTAGTGACAGGCGAAATAGTTTACTTGTCGGTGCCATATTATAGGGACTTAAACTGGATGTTATTCTACAATTTTGAAGAATAGAAATCTTAATACAATAGTTAAATATATAGCTGGGCACCGTTAAACAAATAGTTAACTCGTTAATCGTTAATCCGTTACTTAAAAAAGTTAAATTCGTTAAACGTTAAAGCGTTACATTTCGAAAGATTTAACGCAAGTTAACGTTAATCGTTAATCCGTTAACACGTGATTAAAATTGTATTTTTATATCATTGCAACAATAATGATCTACTTATAAAATCTGTTGATTTGGGTTCTGGAACTTAAAAGCTTCTCAGCATTTCGAGGTGGCGGGACTCAGTTCAACGCCTTCAATATCCAGCCGTTTGGAACTCTACAAGAGCCACTTCGCTATCGTGAGGCACCTTTCTCTGGCCCTGGACGGACGCTGGACGTCCTTTTTTCATTTCTTTTTACACTTTCTTTTTTTCTTTTTCACTTCACCCCGATACTGATGGACGCCGTCTTGACTTCGGTTTTTTACCGAATGTTCGGGGCATTGAATCTCTTTGCCGGTTTTGAGATTGTGAGATAGGTCCATGGCACTGTATGGTGCCCCCGTTTGGATCGACGCCCTTTCCGTTCCGATCGAAGTCCAATTGTACAGTACGCAGCAATCCTGACGGTGAAGGCAATAAGGGGATGACGCACGGTGTCCTTCTAGCAGGCGTTTCACCCTGGGTACTCCACGCAGGCAGAGGTATTCGCGCAAGTGTACCAGTTCCGGGCGAGTGAGCGTGCGCTTGGAAAACTTCCAATGTGTAAGTCCCTCCCGTCTAGCTGACGAGGCCATGATCCGGCGATGGAGGGAGCAACTGGGAAACCCAGAGGCTGGCCTGGCGAAAGTGGATGCAGTTCATCCTGTTTCACTGGGTTAGGAGGCCCACACGGTGTCATGACTTTCAGACTGACGCAGATGCTTCCCGGGCGCCCGGCACGTGAATACGCACCGACAACCTTACCTACCAAACTTTACTTAGGTACCTGGTTTCGTTTTACTCGACGCGACGCGGTGCTTGGTAAAAATTAAGTACTGGATTAACGATTAACGGACTTGAGAAAATGTAACGGAAGTTAACGTGTCCGTTAAATTTTTTCTAGGTTAACTTAAAAGTTAATCGTTAATCAAAATGTTAACTTCGTTAATTAACGATTAACGGATTAACGAGTTAATGCCCAGCTACATATAAACCTAACTAGTAAATTTTATGAAATGTGTATTATTCAAGATAAATGACATTCAAAATCTTTTGAATAATTATAAAGTTGATTATTCGCCAATAATATTTTAAAAGATAATAACAAAAGGTGTACAATGAAATCCGTCAACACGGACACCTTCATTAATGAGGATTTCAACACAAAAGGTAATATTATAACATAGGTACAGTAGGATACAAATAAATGTACATATTGTTTATTTTTCATAATTATTTTTTATTTTTTAAATATGTATTAAAACTATTTTCAGCTTATTTTATTTTATAATTGTGTACATTATTTAAAATCGCGTTTATGATATCACTGCAATGAAGTTTTATAATATATTAAAAGTCTGACTAAGAATATGTAAGGAAATGTAAACGTAATATTATTCTATAGTATTTTTTTTTGGACTTTGAGTTAATATTTGATGTATCACTCATACCAAAAAAATAAAGCGGTTGCATGAGATGGTCCACCATAAGAAATGTTTTTATATTTAATCATCTTAAAACAACATTCTAGTAATACTTAATATTTATGGTTGAAATTGAAATTACTTCAATATTTAAACATAATATTTTGCGCATATAACATATTATTGTGTCCGTGTGTACACGAGGCGATTTAGCCTGCGGTTATTTTACGCGTTGCTTCGTACGGTGATATTCAACAGTTCATAATTAAAATTGGCTGTACGTCTCAGTGATAGCTTGTGGTGACGAGCCTTAATTAAACTGAGATGGATTTTGGTCTTACACTCGAAGATATTTGAACTATTTTATGTTCTTTCTTAACATTATGATATTAAGGCTTTAGGGAAAGATAGCATTAAATTCCCCCCATCATGCGTTCATCTTATCGCGGTGGGGTGCTCAGTAGCGTCTGGCAATCCGACCGGATGCGAAGCCAAGGAAAGGAATTTTATTAAAAATGTAAGCGTTTTGTTCAATTTCGAACTTTTCACACAGCTTTATAGAATACATACGATTTCTTAATGTATGTACTTTATTTGTGTTTCATACAAATTACATTTTATCAGCGTACGTCAATGTTTCCCAATAGAGTACATGTCACAAAAATTCACTTACAGCTTACTACTAGAACACTATAACTTGAGTAAAGAGCGCCATCAACATGATTTTATCTAATCAGCGTTGAGTCTGAGCTGAGACAAGTACCGAGAAGTGTTATAATATGAAAACTTAAACCCATATCATTCACTTTTTGCCATTCCGCCTCCATAATGACACAATAAACGTATTTTATAAGCGCTCACACCAACATTTATATCGCCTTATAAGTAGATCGAGAAATAATAAAACTAAAGGAGAGCGAACATCAAGAAAGCTATAACATCATTATCATAGCGAGTCCGCCATCTCTTTCCGATAGGTCTCACCCCTCCCTTGGCCCCGCCTACCGCGTATCGCCTCTGTCACCTGTATATCTCGAAACATTACACATATGCAAAACTTTCGCGCTCGCATCTGATCACACATGCAGCCTCTCGCACACGTGCTTGCATCTGCAATACGTACCCACTACCCAGGTCGGTATAAATCTGCTAGATAAAAATTGTGCTATATTGCGTAGCAGTGTGTTGTGCGAACGTGCTTTTCTTTTTTGTCGAGATAGTAGCTTGTAGGCGTGCCTAGTGAGTTGTTTGCACCTCGCACAGTGGTCGATATTTCACAATGCGGTGTCATCGACACGACGTCTCCACTGAAATATAGACGGCAGAGTTATCTCTAAGGAATGCTAACTTTTCTGTTCTCTTTATCGGATTATATGGTAAATGTATTGTTTGGTTCTGGGCTTCAGTTTTATGACCAAAACAATGATTTTTCTTTGGTCTGATCGATTTTTATTGTCCTTACATTAAAATATCGAGTTGGCACCTTTTAAAAAAGACCTAGCACTATAACTTCTCGATAGTGAAACTCACCTAAACCGTAAATACTTTACGTAAAGTAAGCTTTATCCGTACTATACGTACGTACGTAGGGCAACTTCCTTGAGATGATTCGATATCTTGATAATCGTTTAAATAGCCATTTACTTAATGTCTTCCTTATCAATATTTGAGCAGGAATAAAATATACTGACATAAACCACTTGTTTAAAAAACCAAAAGAATGAAACTTTAACGAAAACAACATAACATTATGGCTAATAGGAGTACATAATTCATAATAAAATGTCATTTGAAAGTCAACTTCCTAGTAACACTGTGTAAATCGTTACATCGTTAAAGTTAAAACTCAATACTTATACACTAATCAACTATATTAATGGACGTTATAATAAAAACATTTCAATATTTATGACAAACATAATGCATACAATCAAAAGTAGTTGACGATTGAATCATTTTTTGTCATCCGTTCCATTTTGAATGGCTATTAACTGAGCGATTTCAGTCACGGGGACACAAATGCAGTAATTATTCACATTGTAAACAGCTGCATTGTAATTATCTCTGATTCACACATTGTTCAAACGTCACGGCGACGTGGTGTTCGAATGAGAAAATGTTATATTTTCGCAACAAAATATGATTGCCGGCAATTAATTTTATCAAGACCTTTTGTTGTTTATAAATGATAGGTGAGTCGAATAGTTATGTTTATATTGTGTTAATTGCATAGAAATCACACGAAGTTTTTATCGTCTTACAGCTGGGACAGATCCCCTTAAT
Source organism: Boloria selene (assembly GCA_905231865.2). Lineage (NCBI taxonomy): Eukaryota > Metazoa > Arthropoda > Insecta > Lepidoptera > Nymphalidae > Boloria > Boloria selene. The sequence goes on from HG993145.1 coordinate 5,527,907, forward strand.
AAGGGTAATTACAATAGCCCAGTAAGTTGCTCACATGTAAGTTTGTAGAATTCACATATCACACTCGAATTTCCAAAACTTGCTAGGTTTTCTCAGATTTACAGATTCCCTCACGATATTGTATATCACCGTTAAAAAAGTCGTAATCACGTTAAAATGATTTGCACATAAAAGCATCAGAAATGCCTGACCCGGGATTGTATCCGTTTCACTCGGTTTCCAAAGCTAATGTGCTATCACTGTACTTCCTTCAATCGTCTCATTACTTGTAACTTAGAATAATAGTTATTGTTTCAGACACTTGTAAACTTGTTCGTAAATATTATGCCATGCAAATGACGAAATTTTCCATGCAACAAACGTATGTTGACGTTATTTTTGTAATTATACATTCGAAGGTTCAGTATGTAAACATAAAAAATACGTAGAGTAGTACACAGGCAACTACTTGTAAGAAGGCACCTGAGCGAAACTACAGTCAAGTTATATATGTTGTATAATTAAGAGTGATAATAATATTAATTCTTATATTTTAATCTGTTTGGCGAAACAAAATTTTCAATTTTTCTTTAATTCAAAAAATTTAATAATAAAAACAAATGTCATAACTGTCTCGACAAGATATATACGTCATAAATATGCGCTAAATATTTTTAATATACACTATGGTATAGATTCCTCAGAGATGTGATATTTTCACAAATTGTGTGTGATTATAGCATATTGGATACGTTTGTATCATATATGCTATAATCACACAAACAAACAGACAGGAAAATTCCAAAAAACTAAGTATACATTCAGTCTATATCGACAATAATGACTAAATCAATAAAATTTTCCAATAAATATTTAACTTAAAATTTTCCATTCAGTTACACTTTTATTATTTCTATACCTCTAACTTTTCGTGTAAGTAAAATTAATTTCAATACCTTTCGTTTAAAGTTAAAATAAAATCATAATAATTACGAAGCAAATCTTCAAACGCTATATTTAAAGACATAACAAAACACAGTGAATTAAACGACCGAAATGACCTTTACAATACATTTAATATTTCGGCAGTTAATTACTATTGCAATCGTACAACACTTATGTATAATTTTATTTTTTGATGAGTATGTTTTAGATAAAACCGTAACGCATACGCGGTGATTACGTCCGCTTACCGTTCCTGTAATTAAACATTTTAATAACCACACCGTTTAAGCTTTGTTTCCATCTCATTCATCATGCATAAAATGTAGTGTAATTACTTGGAATTAAATTTTTTTTGTAGTTACATTAATTATATAAAAAAGCTGCCATTTTTTGTTTGTTAATTATTTGTATGGAAGTTTTCTAGGACATCTAATACACGTTACACCTACTCATATCACGCTTATATTAGGTACTTCAAATACAATCGCTCTTTGATATTTCCTTTAGTATGGCACTTCGAAAAATAGTATAAAGAATATATGGATATTTCAGAAGAAACGCACCTTAAAAATTATAATAAACCTCCAGTACACTGTCACGCTTGCTTCGAATGAGCAAACGTTGCACTAATTACTTTGGATTGCTCGGCGACAATTTATTTCTCATTAGTGGACTGGCACTGCGGCCTTCCGCGGAATTCGGTCGCCCACCTCGGATAATGACGATTATTTTAATTTCGCTAATAATACTTTAATTATAAACCTCGTCGAGGCCACTCGTATTGTGCCGCGTTATTAACTTGATAAAAACCACGGTTTTTACCTCTGACAACCCAAATCGATTTTATTATATTGATGTTTAAATTATACGTCAATTCGTTGCTAGGACTACATTTTTTGTTAAATGAAACTTAAATAATAAAATGTTTTAAAAAATATTGTTATGTAATTAAGCAGAGCTGTGTTATTTAAAGTTTTTTTTTAAGTTAGACGAAAATAATAAGGAATAAAGAAATACGTAGGTAGGTGCGGTAGGCTTGGTAAGATTGTATAAAAAAAAATATTTTGGTGACATATTAAAAGAATTTATAAGTAGTGGTACATATGAAATTTCAACTTTAACGTAACTTAATATAGAGTTCCGAGGCTTTTGAATTCACAGCTTCTTTTAGTATAACTTTATTTAGGTTTAGTTGAAACATACTTTATGTAAGTAATAAATTATTGTTTCTCCGATAAAATATAAATAGGTATTCTTTTTGTAACTTTTAGATGCAATTTAAAGATGAAATTGTATCATATTTTTTTATTAAGTTAGTTATTCTAATGTATATTCTTTAATGGTTATAATATAATATTTTTGTTACAATAGTTACTTAAGATATCATCATCTTAGTCACTCACTCCCACGAAAATACTCATATTATTAAGTCAATGCTCTATATTTCAATGTCTTGATCGTCTTATTTGCATTTCTTTGATATTAAATATTGTTTTTCAAATATTGTGTCAGTGCTGTTTTTATAATTTTGATCTTTTTTCTATTTAGTTTCGTTGAATAAGTACCTAGACTACCAGCACTCACTTTGAATTAATTTTGTAGATATATGTACTTGAAAATCTTGAAGGTGTTGCCCATAACTTTTGCAAATATTTGAAAGTTAATCCCTTGAAGACGTTCAGAAATGGATGACAACCTAAATTACGAAAAAGGAAATTAATTATTTTAAATTTAGATATTTATAAGATTCACTGACTACAAATTAAAATTTACTAAACTATAATACGTAATATAATTAATAAATAATATCTAATATAATTTCTAGTCGTATCTCATATTTATATCGGCCCCTATCGGACAGATTTATACGAACCTTTTGACCGCTTGTCCACGATTGGCTTTGTCTAACCAGTTTCAATTCGCTCGCCATTGTGTCGTTTAGAGATGAGTGGATGTCATTAGTGAGATTTCCCGTCAATGAGATAAAACCTTATACAAAAGACCGTGGTAATCTTCGCGTTCTTACGTTTAGTTGCCCTTTTGTGTTCGAGTGCGATGTCATTTTTAAGGCATTTCATTAAATGATCGCCTTATTGGTAGTATTAATCGTACGAATTGGTCATATCAATTATTATTAAAAGCTGCCTTCACAGTACTATAATACCTAAATGTGAAAGTTTGTTTGTATGTGGGATTGTTGTGTATGTAACACATGTTATTACATCATGGCTGGACGGATTAAGATATTTAGGATAGAAATAGACTACATAGAACAACATTGGCAGGTATCTAGAGAAAACTCCGAACAAAGCGAGGGTAAGACGCTAGTATTGTAAAAATATATTCGATAATATGTAATATTTATTAAGACTGAGTTTTAAGAATAAAGGCATAAAAAATTAGTTTTAAAATTAAAAGAAACATACTCATATTAACATGAGTAGTTACAAGGTACACTAATAAATTTCTTGCACGCCAGTAATCGTATTTACGACGAATCGCACAGTAATGAGTGCAACAAAGTAACTCCATAAGCACTTTTGTAATCGGATATTCCTTCTGTAATTGTGTCTAAATCGACAATATTAGTTCTCAGATATGTTTCATTGAGTCATTCGTCGATGAGACATTCATTAGATACACACTAGCCCATGTCACCTCAATATATGATAAATATTGAGTATGACTTAGACAATGCCGAAAAGATATGTCTTGCTGGATGAGATATATTTTTAATTATTTTCTTCTTAGTTTTCTTACATTTAATACTACTTAATAATAAGCTTGATGAGTAGACCACACATTCTTGAATGGATTCTTATTTAAATCACTACACCTGTAAATTATCCCTACATGCAAAGGAACAAAGTGGTACAATATTTGTTATAGATTAGAAAAAAATGAAATTAAATTTAAGTAAACAAACGTATAAAGATTCTAAGATTACCTTTAATGTAAAAAGTAATTAGCATAGGTTATAGTAAGTTTAAAATAAGTTCTAAGGTTATTAAGAGTAAGTATTTGTTTAATTGAATTCTTAATACCTAATAACAAAGTTGTTAGAAATAATATAAGAACTAATTAAAAATATATGGTCCTATTTTTTTCTTACAATTTCTCGATAAAATGAAGGCCGCATTAACTATCACTATACAGCATTTCTACATGGTTTTCTTATTAATCCGATATTGACTCTTCCAGCGTGTCAAAATGACACTATAGCGTTAACATCTTCGTACGTCATACTTCAAGGGCGTAATCAAGCAATATTCTTCTTAATCAACCCCACCCACTGTGGGGGTCGATTCTACCAACAAAGGAATTGATTAAGTAACTATGCCACGATATTACCCCACTATATTATTCCTATAATAAAGAGGGTTTGGTAACCGTGGTACTTAATGAGAGAAAACTCGATTAGAATTGGTATTAATCTTGTAATTGACGGAAAGTTTCTTTATTAGTTTGTCATCTTATCAATGTGTTGTATAGTTCCATATACGTAGCTATATGTTACGTAGCCAGTAAGTTTTAACTAAGATTTCACAGTTATCTCAAATCCGAGATCTTATGAAATATAGTAATACTTATTTGTTTAGTAGTAACTTGGTGTATTCTGTAAGAAATTTTCTGTTATTGAAATACATTAAATCAATAAAATGTCTCCCGTGACCATAATATCTGTAAATCATTCATGACGTAGGGAACCATAAATTAAAAATGTTATAAAATAATTATATAATAATCTAAAAGATAGTTTTATTTAAAATAACAAATATTGAGTAAATTGAAGAAAGTATTACTTTACATGAAGTAAATTCGCGGATTCAGCTGTCAAGTTCCACAGAAGTTAACACACATTGTTTAATTATGATAGTTGTTATACTTACGACATCTACTCTACATCAACTATGTCACGGTCCACTCTAAATGGCACGAAATTCGCCGAGATAAAGACTACCTCCATTTTGTAACCAAGTGTACAATTTATAAGATACGTAAGAATAAAAATACAATATTATAATTATAACTTATAATTTAATCCTTTGATAATTCATCAAATTGAATAAAACGAAATTTTTACACTTATAAAATAAAAGAAAAAATAATTTATCCGTACATGATTGACATTAAAATATCATTGTTATTAAAGACTTAGTTAATTTAATAACTAAGTTAAAACATCTCAAACCTTGGCCTACATATGAAGCAGATTAGGCGATGGCAATTCATTGCCGCTGCGGAAATATTTATAGTTTATACGGTCGAGGCATAACAAAGAAGTATGCTATGAACGGTTTATACATATATAAATATGTTGGGACATTATTACAACAGCGCCATCTAGATCCGTGGTAAGCTACGAGGCTTGTGTTACGGATACCAAATAGTTGATATACTACACATATAAATTTTAAATACATACATATTATAAATATATACAACCATGACTGGAGTACAAACATTCGTGCTCAACAAATGAATGCCCAAAGCGTGACTTGAACCTGCGACCGCTGGCGTAGAAAGTAGGGTCGCTACCAACTGGCCAAACATGTCGTCGAATCACATATTATATCGAAGTTATGTTATTATATTTCACAACGCATTTTATTCTTATATAATAAGTATCTCTTTTAAGGAATCACATAGAATCATTACTGGATACAATGGATAATTAATAAATACATGGATAATTAAAAAAAAGTAACAAAATAATTTTTGGTATTTACATTATGGGAAAGAATTTCAAGATTATAAATACTTTTCTAACTAAATATAAGATTTTAAGCAAATCGTATATTTAGTTAGAATACTTAATCGACCTAGTGATTAGTATTAAGTGATCAACGCACACGGTTGGAATTTTATTATTATGATTCAATGTAACTGAATGTAATTAATAGGAAACAAAACTTGAATTTATATAATTTCTTTTACTAAATAGAGTATACTTTACAGTATTATTCCTATACTACAAGTAGTTTTAATGGAAAATCAAATCAAATGAAATATGCAAATAATTTAACTTTTCTTCATTTTTGAATAACAAATCATAATAAATTCATAACTTGTAAACAAAATTCCTAATAGACGAAGTTATCATATAACATGTAGTCAAAGTGATAAAAATTATAACCTCCTTAAGTTACCTTAAAACATAGAGGAAGTTACTACCAAATAATTTATATGAGCTTAAAATTCAGTTAAAACTTTCCATTGGTAATTTTAAACACCTGCTTCGGAGTATCATAATGCGAGGTAACTTCTAATTAAGTTCTGTACCAAGTTTAGAGGCATTAAGAACGCGCTAAGTAGTCCAAGTTGGAATCGCAGACTGAAAGTTACTGTGTTATCTAAATGAGACCATCTTTCGTTACATAAGCTAACTTAATTAAGAACTAGCAGATGAGAGTGGGTGCCGACGGGCGGTAGGGTGCGCTGTGTGGTAAGTATATGTTTGGAACTGATATTTTTATTTATTTTTTTGACATTAAAAAGGCTAAGTGGATTTATTTCTATGTTGATTTGTTGATATACAACTTACGTAAATCATTTGAATAGAAATCTATAAAGTAAAATAGTTACATAAAATTGATTAACTTTGAATTTTCTAGAAAATTGAAATACAACTATCAGTATTTTTTTGCATAAATTGTCATATATTTAATACTTAAGAGAAATAAATATATAAATTTAATGATTATTATTTTAATGCGTTATGACGGTAGCATACCACCACGCAACCTAGGCTCCTAAACTAAGTACCGCCACTTATGTGTGAGTGAGCTCGTTGAACGAGAAAAATAACTTTCACTAGTGTGCGTATAATATGTGTGCAATGGATTAGACTTATAATAAAAGTTTTTGTAACAGATGTCAAGTATTAAACACTGTTTCGTATTAATAGCCGCGAGTTGAGGAAAATATATAAAAAGTTAGTAGATTAGCCTGGCACGCCGTGATTTGTTTTTCTTCGCTAATGTGTCTCACAAGTTGTTTCTCTGATACAGATCTGCGTATATATCATGCCATTAAAGAGATTTGAAATCGAGTTTATTACGTATATCCAACACAATTAAAAGATGTAAGGGAACTAGTAACACAGGCTGTATTTGTACAGGTATAAAGTGACATATTCGTACAAATATACAAAGTTTTTTTTTCGAGGATATTTAATATAAGTTGTAATGCTTTAATCTAAAGAAAAAAATCTCGATGTAGAAGAACCATGACAAAGTCCCTTCATATTAAATAGATTTTAGTAAGAAGAGAAGTAAGTTCTATTATATTTTTGAACAAGAGAGAGGTCGTGGCATAAAAAAAGAAAGATATTACTTAATTTTAAGTTTTATATAGAAACAAAAATATTATTTATGAATTAAAAATTGTGATTAAGTTCTAGATCTAGTATTTTAATACTAGATATAAAATATTATAAAAAAATACTTTGATTGAAGAAAATGAAATATTGATTAGTAAAATGGAAACAACTTCCTGTTTAATAAAAAAATAAGTACCTGTATTAGTGTAATAAGTTATAAGTATTTTAGAGTAAAATACACAAAATATATGTAGTATGTAGGTACATACAGATAACGCTACGCCGTAGTCCCGTAGCACGTAACTAAACATTGAATAAAGTAATACCACCAATCTGCCCTCGAGATACCCTAATTACTTATGTAAACGGTTCCCTTTGTCGCTTGTGAACAACCGATATATGATTTGCCGGCAAACATTTATAAGACGGGTAAGACTCTATTTATTAGTTCGAATGAATGTTTTTACACTATAAGTAGGTATGAGTTAAACATAATACTCGTAATGAAAATACTACTAATGCTAATAACTATATACTAATAATCGGATTCATGATGAAATTAAAAGATACATTTTAAGTGAAATCTTAGATAATTTTCAAAACTAATATACAAGTTATTAATAATGTGCACCACGTTGGCGGATGTAAGAGTGGCGGTCTTTAAATGTATTTCGAAAACATGCTAGTTTCTTTCAAACATGCAGGTTTTCTCAAGATTTTTTTTTTCAAGGTAAGATAAGTGGTAATTATGTTGAAAATAATTTGCACCTGACCTAGGAATTGAACCCACTTAACTGGAATTCCCATGCGAGCGTCACCACTGAGCTATAACTTTATTTTGTTTATAAAATACAAATGGTTTTTTTAATTATATTTATAAGGTATCTGTATGTATAATTCGTAAATCTTTTGCCTTTCTAAATTTTTTTTGTTTAGGCGTTTATATATTGTCATTGATTTTACGATTGGTTTTACCTAATGGGCATCGATCATCGACCTCGTGAGTATCAATTAAATTAAATTGTAGTACGTAGGCATCTTTTGAGCATGTGATTATTGGAATATAGTATAGAACGTTTACAAAAGTATTTTGGTTTGATTAACAAATATATAAAAATATGTACAATTTTTCAGTATAAAGTCAGTTTTATGATTTACCAGACAAAAAAGAGAGAAAGAGAGAGAGAGAGAGCTGAGGACAGAGGAATATTATATCTCGAGAAAACATAAAAGTTATATAACTATAGAGTAGATATAAGAGTACCTATACAGACTTGTAAGCATAATAAACTTACTATGTAGATAGGTACTCAATACCTAACACTGCTGTTATAAGAGTAAGAGATTGTTAGTTAATTAGATACAGTAGAAGATTTACTATATGAAAAGGATAATTTGATAACTATAAGCTATGAAGCTGAAGGCTAGCAGGTAGGCTAGTTTATAGGTAGATGACGTTAGTGTCAGAGGCTTTTGCGACAAAGTTGCATGAGGGCGGTCTAATGACTTCCCTTAGTTAATATAAAAGTCTTACGTTTCTTGAGACGTAAAAATGAGTTATTCTGGTTATACATAAATCAACTACGCGGGCGGATTCGTGGACAACGTTAGTTATAAATAAAATTAAAGATTCCATATATTATGAATTCATTCGTATAAAATACTTTAATAACCTACAGTAACATCATTTTATATACTCATATTTAGAACATGACGCAACAAAATACTGCTAATTAATATTTAAGACACCTTTATTCAAAAGTTTCGTCGAGTCTCTATTGCAAGTTCTCACCGCAGCTCGTTAGCTTTGGACAGATGTCGTTAAAGGGTGACACTTGGACGACAATTAGGTACATGAAACCCTATCATTTTTAGCATATTATGGCACAATGTCGATAATTTAGGAAATGCATATAATTATATTAATATTATCTTTTTGTATTTTTGATTGTCTGTTTCTGTTATTGTGTATAGAGAATTTATGAGGGCTAGGCTTTAATTAATTTATAAATCTATTTAGCTTAAAAATATAAATCTTTATTTAGTAGATATATGTAGATTCACTTACTTAAAATATTAACAGACAGTGCCATTGCCATATTGAGTAATACATGCGACATTTTTAAATTTAAAATAAATTCCATTTTTTACCGCTTATTACCATTAAACTAATGTATGCACAGTGTTATAACCAGTGTGTCTGATGTTCTACGTGAAAATATTGCACGTTGTGTGAACCAACACGTGCTAGGCGTGAACAAAGAGAGTAACGTGTCAATTAAATCTACTTGCCTTTTTTCCTCCGTAACGAAGCGTAATGCAATTATTCGTAATAACAGGATGAATGCGACAGTACGGACGACCGTAGACACGACATTTAATATTTTTATTATCGCCTTTGCGTATATGAGATTAAGAGTTAGACAGTTTCGAAGGAAATGGGGACTAGTGTACGCACCGACGACCAGTAATCACTCAGACAATTAAAATGTCATTACCTCACCAGTTTTTACACCTAACCGAGGCTCCTTTAATTATGTCGGGATAAAAACTAAGTAAAAAGAAGTTGAATTAATGTAGACAGAGAATGTGTCGAAAAATTACATAAAAATAAGACTGCGTGACCGACAATTGTTTTGAAGTATACTAAGTTTTTAAAGATTCATAATGTAATTTTGATTTATCTTGGGAGTAGTCAAATTAGACACTTTCATGGGAATATTTTTCCAGTGATGTATTTTTATAACATTCAAAATATGTTTAATTTATAATAAAAAAACATATAACATAATAACATTTTATGACTTTTAATCAAAAGTGTTCATAAAATTCTGTAGAAATTTAAATTAATTTAAATCATATAAGTGCTCAAACCTATTGAAAACATTAACCTATCTACAACGCCTCAAGAATCAGATAGTAATCGTTTGCTGTGTTGCCTAATATGCCTGTTCTCATCTAAGTTATACCTTTAAGTACATAAGGAAATCGGTTTTTTTTATATTGAACTACGAGAAACAAAATTTAAATCATCAACTCATATACCCAAAGATGTAATCCGTACAGTTATTGTCAGCAAAAAAGAAATTTAATCATGAGAAACAATAATAGCGTCTAAGAAATTAGTGCGGTGTAAGTACGGGAGCCACGCAACTTAACTTTTGTTGTTACTTTTTGAATACCTTTACACATACTTATTATTTAAAAATGAACTTTAGTGCACTATTAATATATTTTAAATTCCAGTAGCACATATTGATGATTTGACTATTGTTAAGGCTGTATGACTATCAATTATACCAACAGTATATGAGAGTGCATTGTGATTGAACAGTAGCTTTCGTTCGGTCACTCCGATTGAAAATTAAAGAACTGATATAATTTGAGATCAAATAGTGATGTGAAAGCGTGAACTGTAACGTCAAAACAAATTTGTAATTGATTTTTTAATAGATTGTTTTGATCGTGATTCAGCATTACATTCTAATGGTTACTTTAATGAGTAGTTTTTTACTGGTTGATAAGTTAAACGATTATTTTAGTCAGTAATAAAATTTATTATAGAAATAATTATTCATAATACAAATTGAAACTTAGAAATATATCAATTAATGTTATGAATATTATACATATCTTTTTTAATATCTCTAGAAATTAATAAATCTCTTAAATTTCAAAAATATAAAGCAACAGACTATATAGTATTACTTATACAACATAATAATTAAATCGATATTGTTACATCACTACCTGTCTGACATTAACACGTCACTAGTGGAGATGATAATGGCGGAGCCGTGCCCCAGTTAATTGCTTTAATAACTTCCTGTGTCAAAATAACAAAAGAACACTGCGGCTATAATAAATGCCAGTAGCAGTGCTTGAATGACTGACTCTACTACAACTGTATTTATTGAGGATAAGTAGAAAGTTACTCGTATTATTACGAAGACCATAGACAAATCAAGTAAGGCAATGCATTAAAAGATATTTAATGAACAAAAGATGAAGAAAGTGTTTAATTACGTAGTGAAAGTTTCTAAAATATTATGTTTTGCATAATATTTATCAATTAGTTTATATATAATTATATTAATAACAAACTAATAACAAAATAACTAAATAGGTTAAGGTTTTGGTACTTCGTTCGTTCCTAGCAAATATTTTATTGCTATATATATATACATTATAATAGTTAAGTTAGTCAAATACCGCAAATAAAGTGTTCTTAGGATACTTTTACGTTTTATTTTTAAAAACAAATAGAGCTTAATGACGCCTACTCTACGATTCTTTAAGGTTATACCAGAACTCGACAACACAAATCTTGATCCCATACGTAAATTGTAGGTGAATCTATCAGTAAATTATTTATGTCTAAACAGTTTTGCCAACTTTGTGGCTCTCATATTAATATATAAAATTCGTTAAGATGGCAAATAGGCTGATATTAATTACTTTCTTAGCATATTTACTTTCACACAGTCCTTAAAGTCCCTTGTTTTAATTGATTTTATAAAACGTACTTCAATTGTGAATATCTTTTATGTGCATATCGTAAATGTTAATTCTAAGATAGAGTTAAAAATTTAAGTTATAATTTACAATATAACTTCAAAAGTACTCAAAAGATTTTGATGAAACAACTATATAAAAATAGACCAAACAATCATTTAGATAAGGCTTTTACTACTACACAAAACAATTGTCACATAGAAATTGAAATATATTCTAAGCAAATTTAAAAGCTTATACTGGCTTCTTATCACTAAAGATTTTGATGAAACAACTATATAAAAATAGACCAAACAATCATTTAGATAAGGCTTTTACTACTACACAAAACAATTGTCACATAGAAATTGAAATATATTCTAAGCAAATTTAAAAGCTTATACTGGCTTCTTATCACTAATCTATTAAATTGCAGAATAGCTGTCTACAGGTTATTATATTTATTACGTGTCTCGCTCGGGTCAGAGCAAATAAGTATGCCAAAAATGTTCACAAGAGAAACAACACACAAAAGTAATTTGTTTTAGATATCTGCTTGTGAAAGTGCGCGTCACACGTCTTGTCATCATACATCATGTTTAATTAAAGATTATTGAATATAAGAAATTATTTTAATTACGTACGTGCTTCCTGACATAATAATTACAGTCTAGACTTAAGTGTTCATAATATTTTAATATGGCTGCCTCACAAGCAGTTAATAAATAGTTACTTTGCATAAATAAAAGTAATATAGTTTCAATGTCTGTTGATATGTCATCTATCAATTAGTAACGATACTATGTGTTTTAATCAACTCGAAACAAAGTTCTAGTTAACAAAATTTAGGTAGGTACTATTACTGAATTCAAAATTATGATATTTTACGTAAAAATTCTTGAGAGGAAGTGCAGGGAGAATTTGTGTCAATGGAAGTTGTTTGAAGTTCGGAATAATCATTAATTACAACATTATATTCGTACTGTTATTCAACCATTTTTAGCAAGGATAGTGTTTGTTTATACTTGTATATGACATCACGACGTCAAGACGTGAAATCTGTGTCGTCTTGCACAATAAGCGAATTTTCCATTATATTACACTACCTATTCCACTTTTGTTTCTTGATTTTTTTATCTTAATTTACGTAAATTTAATAATTGTATCTTAAATATATAACATGACTTATTATAATATGTCATATTTCTTCAGATATTATTCCGAATGCAAAATAAATCATCCATTATTTTATTAAAAATATTCTATGCCAAAAATTCACAAGTCACAATCTTAACTTAGGTAGGTATTATATTTATCCTCATTATTTCTAAGAGAATCATAATATATTCAAGTGTTCAAATGATTTCAAACAAAAGGCTTTAAAATCGCACGTGCGCTGACCTTGTGCGCTCAATCAAAGGACTTAATTACTTCTTTGGCAATGACGTACACACGTGTTCCTTAGAATAATGTTATGTATGGATTGAAACTTTTATTTATTGAATCAAATGATTCAACTACGCAATATTTTGTAAGACATTCATTTATTTTGATTTGTAATTATAACGCTGTCTTAATTGAGATGTATGTTATCCGCGTTGTTTTTTTTCGAATAGTTATTAGTTTATTTTGAAATTTGCTGGAACTATTGCTGTAAAGCTGTCATTTGTCATCCATATAAAATTTCGTCAAAATCTAATCTATATATAATTATAGTGCTAAGGCAAAAATACAAAAATTCTAAAAACTACAGATTTGTGTTCTGTGCACTATATGTATTTCAATAAGATTTTCTAAAAAATGTTGAATGTAGAGATTCTATTCACTTGGAATGTTATTAGGTACAATATGTATAAAAATGTAAATAAAACATCTTTTCACTTTCCATATAAGTACAGATATGGGTTAACAGTGTTTAACAGTATTCTTTGTGTAGACAATATAATAATATATTATGGTTGTCCAGTTTGATTTATATTTAAATAAATAAAGAAATTTGAGAACCTTGTGAAAGAGTTAAAGTATCACGAATTCCAGAGTCAATGTATTTTTTTTATTAACAAAACTGTCTTATAACTGTACATAAAATAAAACCTAAAAGTTAGTAAAATAATTTTCGTAGAACATTTATTCCTTGTTATTAGAATAGTGTTAGTCCCAGTGCAAAATCTCATAGATATTAGAACAGCATTTTAAACAAATCACAATGATAAAAAAATATGTTGAGGCTAGTCAATTTAATGTTTAAAATTAAGACATTCTAAATACTTTAACTTCAGAAAGTATTATCGATACATCTATACAGATAAATAAAATTAAAGCGTATCTTTGTAATGTCGAAATAACAACAACTTTTTACCAAATGTGAATAACGAAATAACAACAACTTTTTACCATATGAGAAAATTCAATTTTTTAAATATTTGTCTTTCAGTCTGTCTGCTTGTATGTTACTTTCGCCTAGTATCCGAAACGGATGAACCGATTTTGACGGGACTTTCACTGGCAGATGGCAGAGCTGATGTTATAAAGTATTGAAACTATTTTTATTTCAGAAAAAGAATGAAAATCAGAATCAAAAGTTAAAACGTACCCAGGGAAGTACCCGAGCGAAGCGAAAATGAGTTGCTAGTTCATAAATTTATGAAACCATATCAAAAATTATCTACATCACAACAACAAAGCATTTTACTATCAACACAAATGATTATTTTACGTTTCGATTGGCTATAATTACAAGAATTCCGTCATTATCTTAATTGTACTTGTGTCGGTAACCCAGCCCGTGAAATAAGGCCCCACGTTACATACAATAAGTACTAATTGCATATACAATAAAACGCGCACGGATGCTATCTACTTAAGTTTCATTATAACATAACAGACACTTAACGCCAATTATAGTAAACAAACATTACTTTTCGGACAAAAAACAAAATAATCATCCTTATTCCCTCGAAATAAAGTCTATGTGGTACTAAAATTAGTATTTAAACATTAAGTTGTTAAGATGACTAGAGAAAGGGGAAGGCGCCTTTCTTGATAAATTACAATAGAATTTTAATGTTCTAAACGATTTGATAATGCTCTTATAATTTGTTTGCTTTATTGTCTACTTTGCATTTTATTGTATTTAATTAAGAGTATTTTATGCTCGAAAGACTTTTACCGTTCAGTGATGAATAAGATTACAATCAAAATGTTAAAAAGGTTTTAAATTGTTTAAAATACATACTTACTTGCTTTTTTATGCTTTTATAATCGAGTTAATTATAATTTGTTAAGTTAAACGACTGCTTGTATTAATGAAGATTAGCATATCTGTAATATTTTAAAAGAAATCTAAACGCATTCAAATTAATATGCTGGGGCATTAATACATATCACCATTTTGTTCTATGGTGAACTAAAAGGTTTGTATTATGGATACCAGATAGTGATATACCACACATACAGAATACATACATATTATAAATATAAACACCATTTGTGTTTATAATACAAATGCCCTAGCGGGACTTAAACCCACGAACGCTGACACAGCAAGTAGGGTCTCTACAAACTGAGCTACACGTGTAAATTTCACTGTGACATTTAAAAAATTAAAATACATTACTATATCTATTAAATTTAACTTGTAAACAGTCCGCAAATTACTTTATATATAAACACTTGTTAATGATTCAAGTTTTTTTCCATAGTATCTCAATATTGTTACGGCAAAATAGCATTGGTACCTGATGTATAGTAATGCATACAGAACCATGGCAAAAAATGCGTAAAAGCTATATCTTGGGAAAAGTTAGTACTTCATATTGAGGCATTTTAAACACCAATTAGCCACACTTTCATTACAAAATATATAAAGGCTAGGAAAGAACTAAGCCCGTAACTGTTAAAAAGATTAGTGAAGTTGAAATACATTCTGATATAATTTGTTATACTTATACCTAGACTAGTTTTCGGTAGGTACAACGCAGACGGTGCCGCAGGAAAAAACTAATATGTAAAATGTAATGAAGACATAAAATTCCCAAAGCATGGTATCGCATTGAAGTACGAATAACAAGCTGGGTATCGCTATTATTAACGCCCACACAATCTGGAAGGCTTAATTGAGGCTTTTAATCCTATACAAAACAGTTAATTGTAGCTTCAAGTGTGTATTGTAAGGGTTAACTGTCACACGGATAGAGTTTATATTGAAGAGACTTGTCTTTTCCGGTAATATATATGTTGATGTAACATTGTTATTATAAAGGTTTTTTCAATATTTTGCTTAGACATACTGCTGAAGGAATGAATCAATAACAATGTATTTTTTTAATAATTTATATATTATTTTAAAATATGTTGAATTTTAAAATGAATACACAATTAAAATCAAAATCGTTAAATTAAATTTAAAATTGAGTGCTTAGTAAGCTCTACGGTGCAGAAAAATATCAGGAGGAAACCCAGCAAGTTTTTGAAAGACATGTGAAGGGCGCCAACGCGCACTTGGCCAACTTGGTGGACTATTCCCCTCAATCGGAACGTCAAAAAAGGCTGATTGCAAACTTGACATGGTAATTAAACATTTTCGTTCAAAATAAATGTTAATACTTAATAAAAATAATGGAGTATCTAGTAACTTTAAGTCAATATTCATTTGTACCCTTGATTCTGCAAGTTCTAGCCCTCCGGTAAATTGTGTATGACCGCAAAATATACACTTACAGTATTATTACTTATTGTTTGTCAAAAGGTGTAGAGTACAGTCTTGTATGTATAAGCGATGTACCAGTATATTATGATATTTTAGCTTATCTAAAAGTGTCACTTTAAAAATCATTATTATTTTTATATTTATTGGTGTTATGTAGTATTTTAGTAGTTATTATTTTTTGGACGTTAACGACTAAATCAGTTATAAAATTCATTAATTTACCATATTCAGTATGTATTCTAGTTAGTAATGAAATACAAATATGGCAAGGAGATCCCAATATGGTATAATATCCTCAAAAATATATAAAAATTTTAGTTTTTTATTTGTTACTTCAATTTTAATTTGTGGGGAAGAAAACAATAGTGAAGAATTAACGAAAAATCCATTTTTTGTGTACCAACAAAACCCAATGCTTTCATAACAAGGTTCAAATTAATCTCCAATTACCAGTTCCTTGTATTGTTGGAATATAAAAGAAATACTTAGTTGTTGCGGTATTGTATTATTATTTTTTTAATTAGAGTTATTATCTGCGGTTTGAGACGAATGGCGACTATCCCTTTGTTAAATAATAACATGATTTTTATTATAATTACGAACATTTGGTACTAATTTATTCTTTGGATAATAATTTATAGTTAAATGTACTCAAAGTACCCAACTACGGTATATTCAATTTTTTTAAAGTTAAGAAAGTTTTAGTTGAATGATGGTTTTGACTAGTTCGGCGCAGTTTGTAGTGACTCTACTTTCTGGCGCCAGGGGTCGCAGGTTCGAGTCCCGCTAGGGATATTCATTTGTTAAACTCGTATGTTTGTACTCCAGTCATGGGTGTTTATATTTATAATATATCATTTAAATTTATGTATGTAATAAATCAACTATTTGATATCCGCATCATAAGCTTCGTAGCTTATCACGGAACTAGATGGCGCTGTATATAATACTGTCCCAACATATTTATTTATTTATTTATGTAAATTGTAATTAACATTATTTCTAAACTCATAAAAGTATTATTGGTTGCAAGTTTTGCTTTATCTTTTGGATATTTGTTTTCACATCTGAAAGACATTAAAGACTCAAGTATAATTTAGACAATGTAATTAATATACTTTTATATTTTTTTCGTTTTGTAGTTTACTGCACATAAATAATAAAAGTAATGTTTAAAGCACATAATTCTTCTTTAATGGTTAAAATTCAATTAATAAACTTAAACCCATCAATCTATTACACACACAATTTATATAATAAAAATTATACAATATAAGAGCTTATTACGATATTTTTTTATATAAAAAATAGTTTTTTCTTTATACGTCTTCTTCAGCATACCTTTTTATTGAATATCCATATCAGGGGTCACTTAGCTAATTAATTATTGTTGTCATCCAAATTAAACGTTTATAATGTCTTTCAGATTGAGAATTACGAGTCTAAAATTCAGTTTCAAGATTTGTCCCACACAATGTACTATGTGTGGGACATTACATACATATATTAACTAATAAAGTAAGCTTAATCAAAACTTGTATGACAGTCAATAGAATGTATGACGTATTTATAACATTAACTTCAAAAATACCCATTACAATGAAGAGATGGGAGTGAAGTTCGTACTATTTGTAAATACATAAGTACGAGTATCTACAATTTTATGAAAAATACTTGAAAACACAAATGAATAATTGCAAATTTACTGAATTCATTGTTTATACAACGCTATTTCCGTTTTATTGCATTGAAAATGTTACATTTGAACATGATAGACAACTCATACCCCATCATTAAACAAAATAAACATCGCCCATGCCGTATCTAACCCTCTATCGCAGAGGCGGGGTCTTAATGACTGCTAATGAGAGTTTTTATTATTTTACAGTTGTAAAATAATTTCTTATACGGCGCCTCTTTATACCTAGATAAACATCAAAACTCGCTTCACACCTCGATCTGATAATCGAATTAATGCTCTCATACTATTTCACGCTGTATTATTGCTTTTTGTGTGGTTAATATGAGGCCTTGCAGCGTAATTTCGGGTTATCAGATACGTATCCGATTGAAATGATCTGGACTTTAGTGGTGATTGTTATTGCAGTATTAAAGGTAAAATTTACAAGAATAAAACGTATATATTTATGAATAAAGCAATTAACATATACGATTTTACAGTTAAGCGGCAGTAAAAAATAATCTTAAATATTTTTAATTAAAAAAATAATGTGCTTGTTAAAGTTTGACCAAAACATGTTATTATATAAATTTTAGGTAATGTATGTATGTTGACAATTAATTAACGGTTATATACATGATAAGAGTTTACATAAAATACAGCCAAAGCCAAGAGCTAAATATGTGTTTATAATAAAACATCCTGCAGGTATCAGAACGAAACAATCGACGCTGCTGATCACGAGATCGTGGAACTAGATAACCCACCCTAAGTCCAAATAACGTAAATATTAAACAAAATGGAGCATAATGAACGACTCCTTAATTCGAGCTCTTTATCTTTTGTTACTTCGAGTGTTGAAGTTTCTTAATAATATATAATTTTCCAACCTTAATTTCCGAAATTCGCCCCACATGGCCTATTTAGGGTTATGTTATTAAGGTTATGATTTTTTCTTACAAGGTTCGTTCTTTGAGCTTAATCTGCATGTCTTACATTTAAATTTAAGAACATTTGTTTATCATTTACAATTTTATATATTTTCTTACAACTGATAGAATAATATTGTATCAAACGACGCTTATAATACAAACTGAGAATTTATCACTATCATGTAGTTCGCACTCAGCAGTTGAAAGATGTCAGTAACGATTAATACCGCATTACTATAACAAAAACCTGATAGATCCCAAATAAAAATGACAGATATAAGGCGTCGAAAAGCTGCGCACACGCACGGCTTCTCGCCGAATTCTAAATTTAAAGAGTATTTACTTTGGGCTATCGAGAGCGCGTAATTAATACAATCTTTGTTAGAGGGTAATTTGCCAGAGCTAATGCCGGCGTGTGTAATCTTCAAAGGGGATTTAGAAACACGCGTTCTATTCTATTTTGGTCGTGTTCTGAAACAGAGAAATATTTACAATCTCTCTGGAACACTTCGGCGCATCCGACGATCGTTACGCGTGATCGCGAGCGCATCGATTCTGTGAGTCAGGCAAGATTTGAATGTGCAGGATGAAGATGCGTTCATTAATGATGATAGCGGCTTGCATTCTCGCATTAATGCTTCTCAAATTCGATGCAGTAACTCATTCTTAACGGATTTTAATATTAATTTACCGTTTCAAATGACGCAGTTTTGGAATTCAAATACACATTAATATTTATTGTAAATAATTTAATTCAATGTTAGATTATTTCTGAATTTAAGAAGGAGTAGAATAAAACAGTAATACCCGAAAGCATACAAATCTTTTATCACTTCGTTATTGTTGATGATGAACAGTATACATCGGCTTTATATGAGGTAATATTGGCGCTGATTTCGACGCTCAATTTGTCATACTTATTGGCGCCTTTACTGCTAAGCAAATTAAAATAGATGCTAATATAACATTTAAAAAAATATTCTAGGTCAAACGTTTTTGTCATTTCCAGCTGCCTACGCAAGAAGTAATTAAAAACTAAAATAAACAGAGCGCTTACAATCGTAAAAAAGAATATCTTAGTCGACTATAAATGAGTACAGATGAACGTAGAAGCAATAAAACTCAAGTCACTGAAATAAATCTTACGAGTATTCGTAAGCATAGGTGAGAAGATTTGGACGTTTTTATTGTAATATCTGACGCGATACTGCAGTGGAATGCCATTAAATGGAAAATTTAGCCAAGCGCCATGAAATATAAAATTATTAAGGAGCAAGTAAAGTATCTATTATTATGAAATGTATAGGAATAAAATTTTCGGTATTAGCAATAAATAACTGGATGATGAAGAAACAAACATTACGTTATATTGAATAGGCTGTAAGTAAGATTACTAAGTAGATTTAGTAGCGAATAAATTTGCTTAGAATATTACATTGGATATACACAAATGAATCAATTACACTGTAACGTAAATATAATATATTTAATACCTATACCTATACCTATTTACTAGATCTTTAAACTAGATTGTAAAATTTTGAACGAAACGAAAACTTTAATAAATTTCACGTAAATTGGTCCAATAATTTTTTTATTTATTTTAAACTATGAACTTACCCTCGCTTTGCTCGGGCTCTATGTAATTTTTTCTCTGTTTATAAAAATTTATTCAAATTATCGAAGCCATTTCAGCATGAAGTAATAACAAACGAACATACCCTTACGTTTATAAATTACTCGTAGTAGTAGGATTAGATTAGTAATAAGTTATCATAGTTTGAATTTATTTATTTTATCAAAATAAAATTTTGAGCAGAAGTTACTGTATAAAACCATTCGCTCCTCTAATACTGTGTATCACTTAGCAGTGAGTATCTTCAGTTTTATGTCTAAATCTAAGTCATTGAAAGGGTCATATCAATGTTTTCCAAAGCATTGCAATAAAAATTGGTCCAGATTCCACATCGAAAATAAGACGTTTTTTGGTCGTCTGCCAAGTTCATTATGAGCGTTCACGAAATTTCACATTTGAATTATTTTACTGTCTGACTTATGACTGTTACTTAAATATTTAGTAAACAGGAAAAATATAGTTCTGATCGATCAAATTTAATGTGTTGCGCTGAAATAGCATCTTTAAGTGGATCGCATAATACTACCAATTTTTAGTGCTCTGGAATTACGAAACAAGTGGATCGACGTCACCGGTGCGCATTGCTCGTTATAGTTGTTGAATGAGATTTAAAAATAAGCGACGAATTAATATTAATCACGAGTCTAATTATCGGAAGCTTACATTATGGTTAACAAAGCACTGGAGATTGCATAATTCAGTCATATGCAATCTAACAATAGAATGGAACATTAGACGTGAATCATCTCCGACTGATCCATACGCCAGTCGAAGATTATCGAACTAGAACACTAACACTTTCGGGATGCATTAGAACGTACGGGAATCTAATTTACGCCTGTAAATAATTTTGACGTAGCAAATATTAAAGTTGAAGTTGATACATCAAACGTAATGACATTCGTAGCTAATAAGTTTTGGCATTAGGCTAATATATTGTCGGACGTTTCCATGTCTGTATCAAAACGGCTAGTTCAAACCACTGTTTCGAGTAGAGTCCCCTTATTTATAGTGTACCATATGTCAGATCTAAATCGTTCTAAATTCTAATTCAAACAGTGTTTCTAATTGGGTCGTATTTTTGTTGAAGGTGTTTCTAATAAGCTGGCGGAATTACGCACATTATTGCAGCCGCAACAAACACATTGACAAGTGTTTACGCGTTCGCAATTAGATCATCCATTGATGTATGGTGTTGCTTTAGTACGTCAGTGTGCAAAGCGTCCGATTGAGAAGTAACGCGAGGGATCTGGTATTGATTAGTGATGTGAAGGATCATTGGAAATCAAAATGGCCTAGTAACTGCGCTGTGCTTCGTAAAAGATTAAGCTATTTGCTTAATTTTTTTTGGTAAATATAATTTAACTCCTCATTTTAAATAGTTTTTAGTATATATGTTAACTACAGCGTTTTCTCGTTATGCTTGAACTGTATTTAGATAAAAAAGAAGGAATAATATCAAAACAAAAAAAATGGTATATATTGTGTTGTTTTTTGTTAGTACATATATACTGGGATTTTTGTCTAATGTTTCGTATTTTAACTTTAATAATATATTATATTAATATTAATTCATTTGATTAATATTTAAAATCATAGAAAAAAAAAATACCTTAACTATTATCATAATGTATCTAAAAATAGACGCTTATATTTATGTCTTATATAATGTATTATATAATGGGTCTTATATACAACTCTTAAATAAAGATAATCAGCTGTTCATAAAATATGCGGACGTCCGACACATCACTAGTACTGATTAGCGAACACCAAAGTGTGAGTACACGTTGTTATGAATTGATACGTATGTATTGGTGCGCATTAAGTATGCTTTGGATTTTATTATTTAATGATTCATCTTAGGGATGTAGAAATAGTCAGGAATGCTTGCGCTGTTCGCGTTGAAAAGCCAGTAATAATAGAATATTGGCACATCTGCCCCACTGTATAAGTTTTAATGTTATTACTCTTCTGCCGTATGATATCTGGTTCCAGATTTATTTTAAGAGTGTTTTATGTTTTTAATTGCGATCCGTGGATTATTTTTCGACTCTACACTAAATTTTTACAGCTCCTCATAACGACCACCTGAATGATGACAGAATTAATATTGTTTATGAAATATATCTGACCGAATCGTGCGATAAATTTCTTGAGCGGCTATAATAATATTCTTAGCTTTTATTATAGTGTTACATTATGCTGCTTTGTGTTATTGAAAATATGAATAAAACTTGATTGTCAACTGTTATTTTTTTTGTATTTGTAGAAATAATATCGATATAGTTAAATTTTATTTCTATAACGGTATTAATAATAGAATTTATGTAAGTCGTGTAAAGTACTTTGTATTCGTACAAAAAGTTTAATTTAATAAAAATATTCATTAAAAATAACTAGAACCCCTATTTCCTTTTCTTGTTTATAAATATAATATAAATTATTTTTTTTATGAAACAATACACATAAATAACTCTAAAATACATACATATTATAAATATATACACAAATGAATGCCCATAGCGAGACTAGAACCTGCGACCATTGGCACGGTTAGTAGAGTCACTACAAAGTGAGGCACATTTCGTTAAAACATTAAATATTAATTTTTAAAAAATCTAAAATGATTTTTATTTTCAGTATAAAATCAAATCTGTTTGTCAGTCGATTGCCCGTTGCGTTTTCCAACAGAAAATCTTTGTATCATCATGCATATAGATAATAATTTCTATTACGACAAGTATTTTTAAATAACATAGACATTTTACTCTGACATTTTCATAATTTATAGCGTGACTACTAGTATTAGTATGTGTTAATCATAAATACATGCAACTTTTTGAAGTAATTTCATTGACTCATTCTATATTAAAAGCGGTTTTAAAAATTTTATTTTATGTGGTATTTGTATACCTAATCCAAACAACATTGCTTCTTGCCAAAGTTGTAATTCTACTACTTCTTAAGAAATAATAATAAATAAATAAATAAATATGGTGAGACATTATTACACACAGCGCCATCTAGTTCCGTGGTAACCTACGAAGGAAGCTTGTGTTACGGATACCAGATAGTTGATATACTACATATATAAGTTTAAATACATACATATTATAAATATTAACATATACATAGCACCCATGACTGAAGTACAAACATCCGAGTTTAACAAATGAATGCCCTCAGCGACTCGAACCCGCGACCGCTGGCGCAAGAAAGTACTACAAACTGCGCCATACGAGTCGTCGTAAGAAAGAAATCATGTTAAAAAGAAAGCAACGGGGCAAACATTTAATATCATTGCAATTTAACGAAAATAAATTATTCACAAATATAACTTGTTTACAATTATTCTTTATATTTAGCGATAATAATTTAAGAAAATAACGAAAATAGCTCTATAGGTAGTACAAAGAGAAACACAATGATCGTTTTGTAACACCAACACGAAAATGCTTTAATCTGAAATTAACGTGTGCCTCCCCCAGTTTACGATGACCCATGAAATCCTACTGGAGCTTACGGATTGCGTTTAATTGTAAGAAATTTGGGGCTCAAACTAACTTAGCCAGAGTGTACTAATCTGGTGCCATTAGTATCGATCATTAAATATGAATTATAAAATATAAAAGTAAGCACAAGAAAGGCAATCATGCCGACCATTATTAGATTAAATATCTTACGGTTCCGTCAACATAATTGTATTATATTTACGACTTGAGTGAGAGAAAATAATCACACAAAAATCATTTTAGTTCATTTTTTATTTCTCCATAAGTGCAAGTAGTAAACGTGAACAGTTGCTTATTAATTAAAACTTAGTTACACTATTTGGTCTTGTGAAATCTTTCACAATAATTTTAACTTTATTTATGACTAGTAATACATAAATGACACTAAATAGTTGCCTACAAAATCGGTTATATTTAGTGCGGTGAATTCATTGATTTTATTATAAAATAAGACATTTACACATAAAAATGCTTATAAAATATAATATGTACATATTTGCCAATGCTGCGCACGGACCTTTCTGTTTTTCGAAAACTTTGGTTCTGTCTAAGACATTCAGGTTCCTTCACAATATCATCGTAAAGCAAGTGACAAACGTGTCGGAAATGATTATACATAAAAATATCAGTGGAGCAAGGTCCGGGATCCGAACTGAACTCTAATGTGAGCGTGCTACCACTGCGACACCTTCATTTTGATAGTAAACTAAACGTAAATTAGTATTAATAAGTTAACGTTATTTAATGTGCCTTTTTTAAGTTACATTCCATGACTGTATATGATTAGATCCTAATTTAATATCGAGAGAAGATTTTTTTGTATTTATTACAGTATTATCTAAAGAAAATATAGTACCTACTTTATTTTTTTCTAGTCGCTAAAAAAATCATAAATCTTAACGTTTACTTTAGTCATTGTATTTACGTGATGCTTGTTCTCAGATACCAAAGTAACTTGCCTTATTCTCGTTGGATGAAGTCAGCAACGGGTCCTGTAAAGATGGTTAATATTTATTTTTCAATAAATAGATGTTTAATTTCTATAATCTTTTTAGAGGTTATAAAGTTTAATTTTTTTGTAAAAAATAGAGTTATAAAAGTCATCAGTCATCTTCTTCTATCTGACATTTAATACAGCACAATTTGATATAAGTATATACATATTACATTAAAAATCAAATGTAAAAATCTTCATTTTCAATATTGAACACTCTTGAACAAGTCCAGCCCATTACTATTTAAAGTCGGACTTGCTACTTGATTACAGATTGTTTCGGTTTGGATTTAGCAATATTAGGTAGTTATTACTAACCGATTTCAGAAAAGAATAGGTACTGTGTTTGATGCGTTTTTATCTGTGCTTTAATTAAATTTTTATCATGACACAGCTTGTTTCATAGAAATCTCAAGAGAATTTTTGAAATAGAATATTTTTGTTTTAATTTTTCTTTAATATAACATAAATCATTTCTATATCAGATGTTTTAGTACCAACATATTAACATTAATCTTAGTAAGTTAAATAAAGTAACTAAACACAATAAATAAGTAACACAAATATATTGTAGTGGACAACTCAGCGATTACTATAATTACTTCGTTTCAAGTCAACAGTGATAAGATCGGAAATAACAACGTGTCATAAATTATGAAGAGTGAAGACAGAATAAATAATTGCAAGTTAAAATATAATAACATTATGTATATGGTCTAGGTTTTACTTATTTATGAAATTACACTATATAAATTTATAGTTTAAAAAAAAAACTAAGAAATCACGCTTTTATCTAACTATGGTGTAACTAAAACTGAATTCAAACTCGAAAGTTGGCTCCATCATTAGATTAACTACAGGTATTACTATATAAATTACGATAAATATGTTAGTATTATTTTTAACATTCCATTGCTGGGCACGAGCCTATAAAATTTTAGCAAATGTGATATATGTATATATATATATAATATCTTTATATATATTATTTAAAGTTTAGTATAGATTTTTCAGAAATAATAAATTTTCCCGTAAAAAAAATTATCCTATAAATTGGCCCGAATAACTAGCTACCATAAATAAAGAAAACTTTATGTTTTCTTCACTAATAAAATAATTCGAACTATGTAACTCGCTTTACAAATCACGACGCGTCATTAGCCACGCTTTAATCCGTTTTGGGGCAGAAAATTATCAGATTCCGTCACACTTGGAACGATTTTAACTCCTAATGAGTCTTAGTAACGCAATAAAGTCACTTAACGTTAACAGTCACCATTCTCGCTTATGAAAATAATTGTAATAGTTTTACCTAATAAATATTAAAATTGTACATTTTTTTTTCTATGTAATTATTAAATATTTATGTCTATATAATAATGGATTTTTATTAAAACGAATTAAATATAGCTTTTTTAATACTTTTTTGCAGCATGAAAACTTTTTTTGCCTAAAAAACTAGTTTTGAAATGTATTTATGTGTTATTTACTAAGTTCCTTCACACAATTGTCTTGCATTATTACTAGGGTGCTTATTAATACACACTTTGGTTTAATTAAGGCAAAGTATACCGCTTACCTTTCGTCGCGTAGTTTCAATTTTGGCAAAGAACAAGGAACAAAATAAAATATCGCTACACGACAATTGACTTTTAAATATATTATATAAATACTAGCGGACCCTACAGACGTTGTCCTGTACACATAGGAGAATTTTATAAACTTTTGCTCCCGGTGAAATGTTTTAGTTTGCATGCGCAAAATAGCGTTGCCTAGCAACGACTTATTTATAATTGAATATGTCATTTATTGTGCAAATGTATAAATAACTAAATAATATAAAAAATACATTATCTAGTGGACCGAATTGTGAATCTAAACCATTCTCGAATACACTCGAACACACACAAAACATTTCATCAAAATTGGTCCAGCCGTTTAGGAGGAGGTCAGTGACATACACACTCACAGAAGAATTATATATATAAAGACTATCACATCATATAATTTAAAAAGATGAATCAATAATTATATTTGTTTTTGGAACCGTAATAGTTCAAAACAATCAATACATGCACTTACTTTATTAAAATTAATAAAAATACAATTTTGAATATGTGTAATAAGTTAAAGCTGTATAGATTTAGATGATTAAGACGCTTAATATTATAGTTGAAAGTGGTGTAAAATTAGCCTAAGCATCTCCTTGTATCGTTCATCACAATGAATTGCAAACCGTTCGTCATACACATTTCCGACAAGGCACCGCACTGCAATCCATTATAAATTAGGGACAAGAACCACACAATCAGATGCAGCATTAATTTAACTCATTTATACTTGTGCCAAATTAATGATAATACGGAGAATGTTTTTTCGTTTTGTGCCTTTTTACACCGCGTCATACACTAACCGGACTCTTATATTTTAATATGATATAAAATAAATCGATAAACAAAGATTGTTAAATCAGGTTTAAATAAATTGCAAACCATTAATTAACTTTATATGAGATTAAAATAATATGAGAGTCAAAAAACCTGAAAGGTTCCTTTATTTTTCGTTTAAAGCCTTATACCAATTAAATTTTGAATAAATTATGTATACATTAATATTATTATGAGATAAATGATATAAATATTAATTGTTTATATTTGTATAGTGAGTTAAGTACAAACAATACATGTTAAATCTGTTCATTTTATCATTCATACTTCCGACAAGACTGACGCAGTGCAATTCATTAACGGAGGCATGACCTCGCATGCTTACCTTCTCTTCATATCTCAGATGACTGTCTGATTAGAAGTGGCATATGACTGGTATTTTATACAACTTTGAATGAAAATTTAAAAATGAGAATATAGTAACATATATATTATATAGTGTTGATTTATAATGGTAAAAATATTATAAATTAGCTACTAGATGGCACGTTTGGCTTAGTTTGTACGTACTTGAGCCAGTGGTTGCGGGTTCGCGTCCCGCTGGAGGCATTCGTTTATGTGATGAGCACTACCATAAGAATAACCATAAAACTAACCATAGATATTTATAAAATATATTATATTTATTAAAGTTCTTAGGACTTAATAGTTCAGTCAAATAAGACTAACATTCTAACAGCATTCATACCAATTGAAATGAATTTAAAAATAAAAAACTTTGGTAGTAGCTAAAATGTACATTCACAATACGAGTATGTATACTCGTAAATCGTTAACGACGCCTTTTCACAATATATCGCTGCTCTATCTACCCAAGAGTGATAATTTATTAATTTCGCTTTCTCTGTTTGTTCCCCAATGATCAATGTTTCCTCCCCAAATGATAAGAGTTTTGTTTTCGTGATTGCTCTTTGTTAATCATACTTTCTTAATTAAGGAAACTTGCGAGTTCTGAGCTAATTTGTGACGATCGACCGATAAGGTTCGTTCAGCTGTTAATGAGTTTGGAACAGAATGTTGCTATGCTTCAAGTATTGTTTATTGGACTTTGTTTTTATTGCTTATTGTTTCTATTTGCCCGACTTCAAAAAAGAGGGGTGTACAGTCAAGATCCTTTTTTTTATTTTTACTAGAAAATGACAGAAACATGTAGTGTCACATTTGGACTATTAGGTACAGTAGCACTTGTATTACTAAAGGTGATAGCTTATCTTTTTTTCTAATATTTATCATAATCTGAAGCAGTAACAAGCCTACATATCATGTGTATGACGTAATAATTTAACTTTTAAAGTCCTTTTTTAATTTAACTTTAATATGACTCATTGTATATAAAAAGGACTAAGATAGCAAAATTTACAAGCTGAAAAAGAACTATTCATAATAAAATTAATTTCCTTACAACGAAACTCATTACCTAATGAATAATATGCATAGTTATGGTAATAATGTATGTAGTGTAAGTATATTTGTAAGTAGGTACTATATCTATTAGACTTACCAACTCATACAAGGCACATAAAACTAAAGAACTATTAAAGTTCATCGGCAGGCGCAATCGATAGCTTGTATAAATAATAGCGCGAATTTTAATGTGATTACACAACAGGGCACGCTTTCACAATGGTATCCGAAACCACGTAGCCGGCGGGATATTCTCCTATCAATCTTAGAGATGATAGCCCTACGATAGCTAAGATGCATAATGCTCGTCAGATAGCTGTCTCAGGCACGAAGCCTCCAAGGTTCGCAATTTATTGTTTCACGATCTCAAGCGGGCTCATTATTAAAATGGTTTGATACGTAGAGGTGTTGCTGGTGCCCCGGGCCCTCCGCGCCAATTACTCTGTGCTCTGCTATCCGTTTGAAACAACTTGACTTTTAGTGGCCCTCACTTTTCTATTTAAATCTTGATTTCCTGGTACTTTCATTGGAATTATATTTCTCGAATAAATCTTGCAGCTTTTACTTGTTTATGGAAGCTGTTAAACGAATGTTTAACGAACGGTTATGAAATTATTAATGCTAAATAGATAATACAAATAAACCTCACCCTCTAAACCAATACAATTATGTTGTAACAAGTATAGAAACATGATTTGTTATCATGTATGCTTGAATCAAAAGATTGAAAATCCATTAGTAGGATAAAACAGCGACGATTAAACGCCGAACTAAAACAATTTTCTTCAACTTCAACAAACAAAATCGATTGGGCTTAATTGCAGTCTGATCAATAACTAATTGTGTTCCCCACACGTATAGACGATAAAGAATAATTACTGGCTGCCGGCCAAATAAATCGATCTACATCAAAACGCGAGGTTAATCCATCATTTAGATATTACAACGCGATTGAAGCTTACTGTTTTTAATTTCCAAAATTACGCCTGTAAAGTCGGTCGAAGGCGTTTAAACGCGTACACATAATTACTATGTCGTAAATTGCCCACTATTGAGGGCTAAAGCTCGCTTCACACCGACCTGTCGTGTTATTTCGGTAATCACTTCCATTCCGTATAACACGACATTAATTAAAATTTAGTTTCAGACCATTAGTTACTATCGCGTTTCTTCAAGTTTCATTTTTTCCTGGCTTGTAATTATAGTGTACGGGCGCGAGGCTAAAAGGGCGAGCTAGTGACAAATAACACTATATTGAATATGACTACGTAATGTTGAATTCAAATTAATGTTATTAATAGGTTTTAAGTGTGTTTTTGTCGCATTGCGTCTAATTAATGACTAAGTAGTTTTTCTAGGCAATAAATTACGAATATTTAGAACAGCCTTTCGATTCATGGCAACATTCATTAGGAACGTCTTTACAATATATCCATTACCATGTGATTAGAAATGAGGAGCCGAAATAAAAAACTGGTTTAGGTCAAGACTCGTGACTTGTGAGATTTTACGTGTAATAAGGCTGTGTACACATTGGCCGGCGAGTTATTAATTATCAGGTCGACAGTAAACACAAAGCGGCTACTGGACTGCGCTTGGTACACAAACTTATTTGCCCAACGAGACTTGAAGAAGGCGGCGGCGTGTAGACTCTCATTACAACACTTCTGGGAAAATTTGAAGTGAGAAACGGACTTAAAAAGATAATGCCAGTATGTCGATGTTGCTGTTTTTGTTTCCTTGTTATCACTTAACTGACGCTATGTTAGATCTTCTTGGAAGGAACTACCTATGATTTTTTTGTAAATAAAAATTTCGTAATCAAACAATCGTCAATTTAGATGTTTAACTTTTTAATTACATTTGGTATTTCGTGTGTGTAAAGATCAAATTAGGAAGCTTAAAAATATTTTTTTGGAATTTATTTTAAAGAGTATCGTTGTAAACCTATTTAGCTTAGTATCAGTTTAAAACTAATACAAGTAATAAATAAGCATAAAGCCAAGTTAGTTTTAAAGTGAAATACAAGTGAAGTATTTTAGGTTATACGAATATCGCCAAAGAAAACAAAGGAACATAGAACCATAAATCAGTTGTACTTGTTCTACTTAACCTAAGTAAAAAAATCAAAAACCAAACTCTACCTGAACTTTTCATACCCGG
Organism: Boloria selene; assembly: GCA_905231865.2. Lineage (NCBI taxonomy): Eukaryota > Metazoa > Arthropoda > Insecta > Lepidoptera > Nymphalidae > Boloria > Boloria selene. The sequence goes on from HG993145.1 coordinate 5,559,127, forward strand.
CGCTTCTATTGAATTTTGTAAAAAACTTCGTGGCTCACGTATTGACAGCTCAAACATTTGCTCTGTATAGCCGACCGAGTTTGCCCGACACTTGACTTACATGTCACTGCACAAAACAATCACTAACATGCAATGTTGAACATTAGCTTTTTTAAGGTAACTTCGATTCGATCATTCATAAGTTTAATTCGTTTTTATTAGTTGGGCGGGCGGCGACGAGGCGTGCGCGGGCGCCGACTTCTGATCGGTATTAGCGTTCAGCGTCTCGATACTCGTAAGTTTGTGTTACTGTTATAAGCCTCAGTGTCAATAGACAGCTTGTTAGTATGACAATTTCTAGCTAACAGAGTGTTTTTCTATGTAGTATTTCAATACGAAGTTATTCACTACCATGGAAGCTATATTATAAATCAGTGGTTTAAGCTAAACATTATATTTATGTTTATGTACTATGATTGAATGACACATTATGTAAAAACATTTAATTATTAAAGCAGCAATATTGAGCATAATAATATTATAATTTTTAGTTTATTTATAGTTATTATTAAGTTTCTCTAAAATTATGTTGTGATTATATTTAAACTACAATAATGCTGTATATTTTGGATGTCATAAAATATCAACATTAAGTGTTTTGAATCAACTTTTCATTTGTGACTGACTGAATGACTGACTGACTGATATACATTGAGCCCTTTTGAACGTCTGACTGCTGAGCACAGACTTCCCTTCAATACGAGTCGAATAAGGCCTAAGTTCATGCTGACCAAGAGCGGGTTGGCTGACTTCACAAGCCTTTCGGAAAATTTCTAGGTTCTCTTTGGCATATAAGTTTTGTGAATGAAAGATGTTTTATACCCAGTAAGAAAAGTGGTAATCATGTTGGAAAATGTTTCGCACATAAAAATATCAGAAGTGCGAGGTCCGGGAATCGAACCGGCTTCACTCGGCTTTCCAAGCGAACACATCAACTAGGCTACCATAAACCATTGCCTAACACTAGTATATCAGATGTACATTAAATACATCTGTAGCTACCAATCACTGAACATAAAACTAATTTATTAAAACAAACTCATTTGTTTCTCAGAAAATAATGTAAGTTGCTCTAAAAAGCTTCACGCAATCGCAACGGATGACTCCATTCTTAATTTTTATCGGGACGTGGAAAGTTATAATGAGATACATTCTATTTTGGATCCCACTTAGTGTAAGAATACTTCGTGATATTGGCCGTTTTATTCCAGGCCGACCTTGACGTTTAATTGAAGGTGTTGACATACATAGATCGTTGATTTATTAATGTTTCGACATAGGTTACATAGTTTTAAGGAACTTATAATTCTTGTCTATGATCAATGTATTATTATATAATCAGAGTTTGACCTAATATATTACTTTACCGTGCATCTCTACGTAGTTTTTACTATTTCATACAAAAATACCGATATTTCTCTTAGATAGATACTATTTACTTAGTAATCTTTGATATCAGGGCGAGGGTGCGATGAGCACGAACGTTAACTTTATTTTTTATTCTGTTATTTATTTATGATAGCATTTTCAAATATGTAGGTACTTATATTTATAATTTTTATTCTGACCTAATTTATCTGTTAACTTTAAAATATGTAAGAACTGCAATCTAATACGATAGTTCTAATGTAATTTTTCTAAGGCTTTCTGATACAGATTCCATCATCTACTATAGGATTTTTTGACAGAAATATATGTATTTCAAGTTTAAGTGTAAGATGCAATGTGTACCGAAATATTAGTAGGTGAATCATATTAATTAAAACCACAAAGTCAATGTTTGAGATTCTTATTAGACGTCCTTAGCTATAATTGGTAGAGTTAATTAGAGCATTCGCTAATAAAGCCGATGGTTCTAATTAACCTAATTAGGCAGAGCGACGCCGGGTCGAAGTCATTAATTACACTAATTCTTGGATCGCCAAATCTGTGACATTCATTTGACTCGGAATAAATATCATAACTATTTACTATACTAAGGTAGTGAATTATAATTCACCCCCTTTTCAACGTCCCACTGCTGGGCAAAGGCCTCCCTTATACGAGGAGGATCAGGCTGGCCAAGTGAGGGTTGGCGGACTTCACATGTCTTCCGAAAACTTGCTAGGTTCTTTTAGACATGCAGGTTTCTTCACAACGTTTTCCTTCACCGTAAGACAAGTGGTAATCATGATAGAAAAGATTCGCACATGAAAATATCAGAGGTGCGAGACTCAGATTTGAACCGACATCACTCGGTTATCCAAGCGAGCGCGTTACAACTGGGCTATCACTATTATTAGCTATTATTGATTTTTTTAATATATTACTGTTTATAAATAATCCGTATGTCCAATCAAACATCAATCTCCATTTTGACATAACTTGTTTATAATTCAATCGTAAAGTTTCTATCTAAAACAGGAATAGCTATCGCTACCACTTATACGAGTATAATTAATTAAATCGGGTGCAGTTGATACACGACTCAATAACAGCTGCTTACTATTACTAAGATAAAATATTTTACTCTATTTATTGTAACATTACAAAATATCTTAAGCATTTTTTTCTTGTATTTAATTAAAGCTTAAAAAAATTGAGATTTCCACTTACCTTATAACGTTTGTAACCAATGAAAATAACAAGCTCTTAAGTATATCTTATTACGTAGAAAGTTACTGAATGATACATAGATACCATTATATTTATTGAATTATGTATCACTAGCAGAAAAACAAATCTATTCAACAGGAACGGGATTTTTGTCTGGGATAAAAATTAGCCTATATGATGTTCCAGACTATAACCTATCCTTGTGCCACATTTTATCCAGATACTTTTAGCCTTTCTTACGTGATAGGGTAACAAACATCCATTCAAAAATATATATACGACTTTACCTGTAACGTCATATTAATTCATATATAAGCTTTTACGGTCGTATTGAACTTATAGAAGTTTATATATAGTATGCTTTATATTGGTATGATTAAGACAAAAAGCGATAATATAAGTTGCGACGTTATAAGTTCGAACCACTCCGTGCCCCAGTTTCCTAGTAAAAGTGCTTGAAATAACATATTGAAATGATTACAAATTTAAACGTGAATATAATAAAGAAATCGTTATATTCAATTATTTAAAATTTAGTACCGTGTCTTATGCCAAGAATGACTATATCAATTATAATATAAAATAGCCCTTTTATCTTTCTAACTCAGTAAAAATCAATAGACAAATAAACAGTTTTGTTATAACAATAAATTTGTAGTACGAGAAAGACAGTTAATTGTGATTTAGTGGAGGTCAATCAGAGTTTTAATCACGACAATAGTGGCGATGTAATGTGTTAAATAATGTCTGTTGTGTCCCAGCGGAGTACAGACCTATGAAAGTATTAGACAGGAAAATAAAAAAGGTTGCTTTATACCATAGATTAAGCTTTATAGGTATATTTTTTTTTTGATGAATATTATATCAAGCTAAGTTAGTTTAAATTTTTATTTTCCATTAGTTTTAGAATATGGTAATAATTAAATGCATTAATAGTTATGCCAATTTTTTGTCTTTTAAAATATATTCTTTAGAAATTGGCATAGTCATGATAAGTAGTATCTTTCTGCCACTAATTACTACTAACGGTAATTGAACCAACGCTCTCCGGCCTAGTAGGCATTGACAATTAGACACGATTTAAACTTTGCAATATAAATGTTATTTGAAGTTTTTCAGCTTATAATATCAAGGATTTTGAAATAGTGTCCTTTCTTAACCTTGAACACACTTTCTTAACCTCACCGGAGAGAACCCAATGATACATCATCCTATATTCTACTTTCCATCTTTTTTTGCGACGACTCTATACTGAGTTAAAAAAGCTAAATTATGAAGATAATACGAAATAAAATATGTTACAAAATAAAAGTAAGCCATCATTAAGATCCAAAACAAACAAAAATAAAAAAAGTATAATCAAATCAACTCAATCATTGCTCTACGAAGCTTTCGAAATGCGGGCGTTCATTTAATTGTAGGAATTAATTGTTATATCTATTGTAAACCACAGCGATGTCCGCACAGTACATTGTAACAATAATTTCTCTTATTGAACTAATATGGTTAATTGCCTTTATATATAAATTTATTCCATTGACGACATTTTTAAGCTTGATTAAACAAATTGAAGCCATGCCACATACAAGAATTATTTAAAATAAACAGACTGTATTTTACAATTACATATTATTATTTTTTTTACATCAAAGACGTGTCTGAATGTAGATGGTGACCGTCTAAGGACTAATAAAATGCAGCTTTAATGATAGCGCTAAACGTATTGTGTAATCTGTATAAGATTGTGAAACCTACAACATACTTTTAAATTCAAATCTTTAGCAGCACAAATTTTTGCAAGGAAGTCCAATTTGATAAAAAAAAATAATGTAATAAAATATAGACAATTAGGTAAATTAATAATTAGTAAATATACTTAAAAGACCGTAAAGAGAACGTGGAGAGATATGTCATTATAATGTGTTAGTCTACCCACTAAGAAAATAATACGTTACATAAAAAAGAAACAATTATAAGGAATCTCGCGGTAATCTCCTCTTCATTACTAACAAGACAGTAACTGACGCACGCGCAGCTTCTCATTAATCCACACAAGGAAAATGTTCCGCGTCATTTGCCGACACACGATTAAAATAACTTAATAATTTAGCATTATTCTATTTCAAAAATAGTAATACAAATGAATGTGCGTAATCAACATCAAATGAACAAACTTTTGCTTGGCTATTAAGGCGCGGATCTCGTAAATAAGATTAGAGAGGTCGTACGTCCTCATTTCCTGTCGCATTTAGCAATCGTTACATTTTTCTAGAGCATTTGTCATTTAAACGTTAACACGACCTCGGCTGCGGACTCTTTCTTTATTAGTTTTAGCATTAAATATGTCACTCTAGAAATAATTAACAATAGTAATATATTGTGTGTTATTTTAAGCGTTATTTTTAATCGTGCTCTGGAATTCCTTTCATTTATATAAACGTCTCTATGAAAATTCCCAATAGCCATACATCACGGTAGTTTTTTAATCTCGCATGCGCCTGCGTCACGTCTCGAAGCGGTTGAAGTGTGAAAACGCGAAATAAAAGCAATTCTTTCTAATTAACTCGCTCTGAGATTGAGCCGTGGCTTGAAATAGAACTTCGCCTGATTTACGCACAACGACTGTTTCTGAACGTAGCCGAATAATTAACGTTCGGTATTTATATGATTGTTTTGATTGTAACAGCTTACTGCGACGTAGCTCTCTCTTGGAATTCAATATTTAAAATTGCATACTATTTTTCTAATTTCAAAGATTCAAAATCATTTCTTTTAAACGAAAGATATTAAGTGAGTATAATTAGTTATTGTCTGCTTAGAATAATAGACATTTTTTATTTCATACATCAAACATTTCAAAAGTACCTAGTCTTAAATAAATAAATAAAATAGCCGATTCATGTTACTATGTTCAATTTCATTTCCTTTATACTTCTAAAAGCAATCTAAATAATTAATATGGATATTGTCAATTTGTAACATTGTTATTGTTTTTATAATTAAATTTAATTCTAGTTATGTGAACTACCTACCAGTACAATTTAAATAACATTATGTCTACACTACATAACGAGGAGTATATAATTAAGTACGAATATCAACGGCTATTTCATCTGTAAATAACTTCGAAAGGAAATACAGTGTAAAAATTAACTGATAAACTCCAACTAAACGGATTTATTTTGATTTTCGGAACCAAAAATCTAAAAAAATCTGCGACAAAGTTCGAAAAGATAGTTTTATTTATAATGTTGAATATTCACGTAAACCTAAGAAAGAATTAACTCATAAAAAGATAAAAGTTACGTGAAAATAAACAAAATAGATTTAAAAGCGTAACATTTATGTGAGTGGTCGATCATAAATGTCGTCGCTTCAACGCAAATATGACCAACACGTACGCCTTTCAATGTGGCAAAGAAAAAGGAATCAATGATAAATAATGAAAGTTCACGGTTTGATTAAACTGCCTGTCGTTCGACGCCCGCTGGAGCAGTAACCTTCTGTCAACATCATTAATTGACCATTTCATCGCACTTATGTTTCATTAGTATTCGTGTCTAATTTGAGCTTAGAATCCGATGTCGGTACAACGAATGCCGAGCTTACAACTGACCAGAATTAATCGACTTTAATTATATTCATATTAATGTCACACCTCGTTCCCCGTTACCTATACATTGAATTCTAGAACAAGTGACAATAAAATTAGCATCACAAGAAACTCAACATTGCTCTACATTCATTACAAGTGCTATAAAACTCATATGTTATTGATGACTGTTATAACATCCGTAGTTTTGACATTAAATTATTTTAAGAACTATTTGAATGATTAAAGTGAACCAGTTACATTTGTTATTTGATTCTTCTACCTTTCAAATACAATAATAAAAATTTGATACTCGTTCCTAATCCTATAATTTCCATAATAGAAAGAGATTCCATAAGAGACGGCATTATTTAAATTAGTTATTATTTAAATGGATAACAGTACTTTTTAATATTGACATTTTATTAATATTGTATTTAACTTTCACGAAAACTAATAAAATTGAAATAACGAAGACACTTTACGTGTATATATTTGTTTATTTAAATCAAATCACTTAGTAAATTACGAATGAATATTGTTAATAACAAATCATACCTCAATTAATTCAACGAGAGCAGCATATTTATGTCTAAAGATAACATCGAATTTGGGGTTATATTTCTTCACGCTTTTGATTTTATCTTATAAAATCAAACACCTCATAAAGTCGAGTAATCTGAGTAAACAAGTCACACGTTTAAATTAAAAAAAGCCCAAGTAAGCCGTTCTTACTAAACATCTTGCATCGACTCTACGTATAGGACTTAAAAAATACTGTGACATCTCGAGTTACTAATCGAAAAGTAATAATGTCATCGGATAGGTGTGTTTTCAAAATCACTCTATCGTGTGTGGCTGCCATTAGAATCTGTCATTTGCATATATTTAATTTAATTTGAATAGTCTATAACGAATTAATCAAGTGGATTTTTTAACCTTAGATTCTTAACATGATCCCGAGTCCGATTGAAATATTAATCGTAATCAAAATCATACTAATTTACATTAATATGTAATTAACACAAAGGTGCGTTTTGAATTCTTTAAGTTTTGTGATGTAGAAACGTTAGCTCGATTATTGATTGCGCGTGCCATTTATTTACTGTTCTGTGGAGGAGTTAATGGATATTTTTTATCTTTATAGAGTGAGTGACGCAATTCACAAAAATTCGATCATCTTAGTGCAAAATATGTATTAAAAGTGGTGTGTGATTCTTAGATTTTCGTAATTTATTAAAAATGTATAAAACAAATTAAAAAAAATCACTATGATACATAATATTATGTACGTAGTGGACTGACGTGGTGGAATCATGTTATAATTCAACTAGCATTTCCCGCGGCTTCGCACACGTTCTAAAGTTCGGAAATCAATTTTTTCCTGAGTCGCATGGTACCTGATACCTCGAACTAACGCCCGCCCGTTTTTGCAACATTTTTCATTGATGATCCGCTCTTATTGGTCGTAGCGTTATGTAATATAGCATTCCTCGATAAACGAACAACTCAACTATTTTTCAAATCGAACTAGTAGTTGCTGAGATTAGCATGTTCAACCAAAAAACACAAACAAACTGATCTGAACTGATGAACTGTGCTTTATAATATTAGTATAGATAATTTTAAATAAACTATAAAAGCTATAAAAATAAAACCTCAATACTTTTAAATATTTGATGCCACTTCTAGTTCTTATTCGTCTATGAATGTATAACAATAAAAATTCAAAACTAGAGATACTCATGCTGAGGGCTATTGGCTCATTAATTATGTCAAATACCGAAATCAATAAATACCTTTTGTTTACTAATTGATTTATCTTATGAGTTCTCTCTGTTTAAGGTGTGTTCTACATTTAAATGTAATTCAATAAGAATAAAAAAAATGACAGTCACATAAATTTTTAGAATAACATGTATTTTGTCAATAAATAAGAAATGGTTCCGTTAAATAAGTTTCTTAACACAGAAACAGGAAAATTGATACGTTTAAAAATAAAGCGAAATCATCTGCCTACTTAATTTTTACTTGTCGTCGTGTTCATTTAAGAGTTCATTTAAACTAAAATAACACCTAGACTCGTTACACAGCTTACATGCACAAATAAAAATTATTATTCCACCTTCATAGGCGTAGGTATAATGAAAAATCTTTATGACAAATTAAAAACAGCGGAATTATATAGATCTTCCTTTAAGTTGGTTAAAACTCAAAAACATCCGACTATTGCATTTTTGCAGTCACTGTATGTGAAAAAAGAGTTTACTATGTAACGTATTTGCAATATTATTATTATTTTAAGCTTAATATTTAGTTAGTACTTTCGAAGCGTTGACTTATGTTTGACCTGTGGGAATCGTGCGGTCAATGGCCCTATATGGGGCCCCTGTGTGGGCGTTGGACATGACGGCCAACACTCTTGCCATTCTGCGCAACCGCAGAGGGCGATGGCCGTCAGAGTCATTCGCGGGTATCGCACGATTTCCTACGAGGCGGCTTGCGTCCTGGCCGGATCCACGCCCTGGGACCTAGAGGCGAAAGTACTCGCGTCATTATATCGATGGCGCGAGGAAGAGCGGACGCGGGGCTCGAGGCCGGTGCAGCGGCAGATCGCGCTGCGCCGAGAGAAGCTCCGTCAGGTCTCGGTTGCGGAATGGCGGAAAAGGCTTCTGCGCCCTACCGCCGGCCTCACTACCATCGAGGCGATCCGGCCAGTACTCGACGACTGGCTCGGGAGAAGGCACGGCTCCCTGTCGTTTAGGGTGACGCAGGTGCTGTCGGGGCACGGCTGCTTCGGCAAGTACCTGTGCCGCATAGATAGGGAGCCGGACGCTCGGTGCCGCCACTGCGTCCATTGCGGGGAGGACACAGTGCAACACACGCTCGCCGAGTGTGTAGCTTGGGAGGAGCAGCGCCGTGTCCTCACAAATAAAGTAGGAGGCGATCTGTCGCTGCCGGCCATAGTGCGGAGGATGGTCAGCAGTGCAGAGTCGTGGGACGCGGTGGTGTCCTTCTGCGAGGACGTGATGTCGCAGAAGGAAACTGCGAATCGGGAGAGGGAGATCTCGACTCCCTTCCCCGGCCGCAGGAGGCGCACCGGGCGCAGGAGAAGAGCGGACAACGCCCTTCTCCGGCCCCCATGAATGGGTCCAGGGGCGAGGGACTTGGGGTAATCCTCGCCCCCTATTCGATGGACCCGAGTCGTAGGTGCGCGCGAGTGTTGGCGCGCACCTCTGAGACGATGCGCGGGGTAGTTCAACAACTCACTACCCCGTGCAGGAGATGAGGCCCGCACGGATCCGGCCAGCACTAGTGTGGGGCTGCGGAAGAATGTGGATTCCCGCGGCCTCACGCGCACGTGCGAGGAGACACCGGGGTGGTTTTAGCCGGTAAGAGTCCGGCACTCCCCTCCGCCTTTCCCCAGGCGGAGGTAGTCCATGAGGATTTCCCCCCGTTAAAAAAAAAAAAAAATGTTTGACCTAATTTAACACGAAGCTTAGTCAATTGGGTTGTATGTGTACTTTACATAATATGTATACTATACTAATTCCATTTAATAAAAAAATAATTCCTTTGCAAGTATATAAGACATTGTTATACAATTAAAAGATATTGTTGTTATTCTTTTTAAATGGCTTCAGACCGACCTAATTGTATTAAGCTGTTCTCTGTCCAGAATATATCATCTATGTAACTTGTATCGGCCATATTGGGATTCTGATAAAATAACAATTAAGGCATCGTTAATGTTCGATACAATGGAGTCTTGGCGTGCGCTCGCGTCTTTCTGATAAATGACTTCTCTTTTGAGATGCCAACGGCGTGTATTTGATTTATAATATTACTTGTTTAAAAGATATTGTTTATTCAAACCATATCAGAATATCGATGTGGAATCGATTTCGTACCCAATTACAATGTGTCACGTTTCTAAGTTGTAATTCAATGGAATTGTAGTTGTTTAATGCCAGTTTAGTAATTTAGGTAAATACTTACTATGACTATCTAAGAGAAAAAGGGAAAAATATTCAAAAATATAGGATGATTAGTATGATTTTAATGAAATATATTCACAGGAAAAATATTTACATACACATCTAAAATCTATCTAAGTTTATTCAAATAGGAGCTCATTAAAAGATGTTTTGCTTATGCTAACTAATCTTGAAAAAAGTCCTCAGTTATCATCTTGATCTAAATGGAAATTCGTAGAACAGGGAGATCAAACTATATGTATTAATTTCTTTAGTTTTAGAAGCAAGAATGTAAGCATTGCAGGGCTATACCATGTTCTCTCTTACCTCCCTCATTGTCTTATCGACAATATTAAAAGATATGTATAGTTATGTGGACTTAACAAACTTGCATGGTTAAGAAAAATATAAACATCAGGTTAAGAAATTTGATCCAAGTAAAACAAAAACATGTACAAAGCTTATTTTAAAGCAATTTAACAGTTTGCTGAGGTGAGTTTTCTAACGAACTAACAAACATACTAATAGTTTAAAGTCTCCTATTACTATTGATGGCGCTAGCTAAAATTTTAGAAAGAAACATTTGAAGCGCGCACATAAACTAGTTCCATAGAAAACCATCTTGAAACTATAAAGATGTTTAGTTTTGTCAAACTTCTATAACTAATATAAAAGTTCAATATTTGATCAGGTCGTTAAACGTAATAAATTAACGCGGATTAAAGTCCACTATCTTTTAAATATATTCATGTGATAAAAATGTATTTTTTGTCTAAATATATTAAAACGTGCTTTGGTCCTGTAATGTAAAAAGGGTACAAGCTCAATTTTACGATTCTCGTAAATGCCACATAAAAAAGGATAAAGTGTTTTAATTTCTCTCGCTTCAATAAGGCGGCGTTAATTTTAACTCATTTGGATTTCTTATACGTCTTATTTTTTAGATAGATTATATATGAATTTATTGTCAACATATTTAAGTTTTTTTCCTATCTATGTCGTAAATTACGACTAGTTTATGTGTTGATTTTAGACTCAGTTATTTTACAACACACGTGACAACATAATTTTGATTTCCATGAATATTAATTTGTTGTGACGTTTTGGAAATATTTTATTTTGTATAATGTATATATATTATTAAAAGTAAGTAAATAGTTATTTAACGTAATTTATTACATGTACAGTGTAAACTTTGTTAACACAGATTATTTTTACAGCGTTTTTACAGCAATTCATTTTTTATATTTAGATATTTGTGTACATTTAGTTTGTATACATAGAAAATTATGTCTACAAAAGATCTGCAATAACATAACCTCGCCATAACTATTATGTATCTTATAAGTATCTATTTTAATCGTATCTAGAGACGCATCCGAGTGAAGGTAGGGGAAGTCACTAGTTTTCAATATTATAAAAATAAGGATTAATATTACTTTTTTACAAGAATAAAGTTTGTTTGAACCGAAAAATCGTAAAGTTCATTCATCGATGCCAATGTCGAGACAAGTCGTTACTTTAATGTGTGAGGACAAAATGTCTTTTTACGAATTTATTTTGTAATACATTTGTGTTCTGGTCTTAAAGTGTCCATATAATAAGCACATTCAAATAAAATTATATGTTTTACTAATATAATAAAAACTTTTTTTCGATTTTATTTTTATGTAGCATGAAGTAAATACCTAATAATATTATGACGTTTTTATAATTAATAATTAACTGGTTTGAAGGAAATGGAGGCAAAAGAGTCAAATTGCTAATATCAATAAATTTATTTATTTTAGTATCGTTTTATTTGAATTTTAATCACAAAGGGCCAACATTGTAATATTCCCTTGAAGAATTTGAATCTGAATCAAATTAAGACTAACAACCGATACAAGTGCACTTATTATTTTGTCACTCTTGAATTCATGTTAGAAGAAAATTCGACACATAGGTAAAAGGTTAGACGAACGACAAAAGTCTTCCAGGATCTTTTAGTCACGAGGGTGTAATACCACCAAAATTCCCATCTTCAGACTGAGATTTTCTCAATATCGAACCTCCTTTAAAGGCTTGATGCAGGCAGAGTAGGACATCGTATTCGACCCTCCAATTAGGTAATTGTTATCATAACTCTCTTTTTGTGTTATCCAGTTTACATATTGGCGTTTAAGGCATTACTTGCCAATGAGACAAATTATAAAATTTAACACACATGTAAGTAAAATAACGACGGTGATAGCCCAGCGGTAACGCGCTCGCTTGGATAACCGAGTGATGCGAGTTCAAATCCGGGTCTCGCACCTCTGCTATTTTCATGTGCGAATCATTTCTATCATGATTACCACTTGTCTTACGGTGAAGGAAATCATCGTGAGAAAACCTAGCAAGTTTTCGAAAGACATGTGAAATCTGCCAACACGCACTAGGCCAGCGCAGTGGACTATTGCCTGATCTCCCTTGTAGTGAGGGAGGCCCGTGCCCAGCAGTGGGACGTTAAAAAGGGCTGATGATGATGAAGTAAAACAATATCTTCCAGGCTTCATTAGCCAAACATAAACTATTCAATCAAACGTATTATACAATATACCTTCATTAATTTACTGAATTCTTTTCTTGTATCAATGTTAAATCAATGTAAATAATTATTTGAAGAAAAATTTACAGAACTGTTATTTATTGCTTCATAATTTTAATTTTGAACAGAGTAACAAATCACCGGCTACGTAAAATAGTGTCAATTAAAGTTTCTTGGCAGCAAAGTTATAGAAGCTGTTTTTTTAATGTCACCCAATAATTTTAAGAGATTTTCATGTATTGTGTTTATTTTAATTACTAAACTTTGCCCCTGGCTTCGCTTGAGTAGTATATTAACTAACTCTTTAAAGTCGTAGTCGTAGCTCGATTGTTGGATACAATATAGCTTTCCGTTTAAATAAAAATGCAATGAAAAATAAAGTTAAAAACTAACTACACGTACATATATCATATGAGTAAAATATAAAAAGAAAAATCAAATTTTTCATTATGGTCAAATGACCAAACATTCCTGTATCAAAAAAAACACCTTCATCGGAAATCGAATCCGCACCAGACAGTTATTATTGTCAATTAAATTTAATTATGTAGTAAAAATTACCATTGCGAAATTTAATACGCAAACGAAACATATAATACCGTCATGGCGTTGTTCAGTCGCACTCATATATTCACTTTATCTTGTTCAATACACTTAAATACAAATTAATACCACCGGAGGACCGGCTCTTAATGGCGGCTGTTTATTTTACACCTCGGATGGGACATGTAGGTTCTATTTTTAATTTTTTATTGCATTCACTCGGTATGGGTCAGCACAGACGAAATATTTTTAACCGACTTACAAAAAAATTGTTTCTATATAAACTCATTTGTTTATTATGGTCAAATAAATTATTGTTTATTTACATAAGCTCATGACATATAAAAGATGGTTTGTAAAATAACTTTATTTAACAGCTTGATGGTCCGATTTCCAGATAGGGTGATTATTTTGTATACACCATGAATGTTATATTACTGGCCGGTTAAACAATATGAAATCGCATGTTAACAAATTCTTCCGGTTTCTTTAAATTAAAATGTCCTTAGGTAAAAAAGAAAAGAAAGGTAGGTTAAATTTTTGACAGAATAGACCGACGATTGAACTAATTAAGTTAAGTCATAGGGATTCTGAACCGATCCCAGCTACTCATGGGTATAGAATTTAGTTTGAATAATGTCTTTTTGAGTATGAATGAATAAAAAAAGGATTTAATTGATGAAATCAAATAGCAAAAAAAGTTGATCAGTCAGTACCAACATAATATGGAAGCATATATCTAACAATTTTGTCATAAATAATTAAAAGCAACATTTTTCTAGAGACCGTGTCAATCATTATTTCTTCAGTAAAATTAAAATACTTGAATTTATTATATATCTAGAAAACAGGACCGAAATTAAAGCAAGAAAAGTCTAAAACGTTTTTTCTAGCTTGCTTTACAACGAAACGGCTAAACACTATTAAGTATTGTTTTCGTTTGAAGATTGTATGTCTACTCGAAGTACTTTAAAGAATGTCGTTGATCGATATTTTATACTGAAGGATTAAATTAAATTTAATTTTGGAATATATCTAGTTATATTATGTCATTAGACAGAGAAAATTTGGACTTCTAGGCCTACCCACAACGAAATTCAAAGGGCGAGTGAAATGATGTTACGAATGTACCCTTTTTACTTGACTTGGCGCAGGCACTGCTGTGCTCCCAGATACACAATTACGATATTTGCTTCATGTTTTTATGAAACAAATATAATTATGCTTAATTTGTTCTCACTCATATTGTCCCCATTATCAGTTAACTACTATAGAACTATAATTAAGTCGATTTCTTTTAAAATTATAAAGCAATATAACATTTTTTACTGTAATTTAATATTAATTTGCGTCTTAACTGTACATAACATTTGATATATTCTTACGAAAGTAATTAATAATTTATGTAAGCTTGTTAAGTGACTCATTATATTGACGCTCAAGATTCTTATCAAACGAATTAAAGCTTAACGGGTTATTTTAATACGAGCTTATCGTACCGATCTTTATGTCGAAATATATACAAATAAATTAAATTGAAGTGTCTGTCTGTATTTTAAAGGTATATCAATATCATACTGGGTACTGAATTTATTAAATATTTCTACTTAGAATTTTGGTATGAACTATCAAGGTATTTTGATTTGGTTCTATTATTATAGCAATAAGTACGCCTATTTTTATAATAAAAACACCGTATATCCTTTTACCGTAACTTCATAGATAAAACTTTTTTAACATAATTTTTGCTAATAAAGTATGGTCAAACAAAAAGCATTTTTTAATACCAAATCCTAAGCACAAGCTTAAATACTTCTTTCTTACACACAGCTTATACGCGTACATAACCATCTTGATATCATACGCATAAATATTCATTGTCGATATAATATTGACATTAATATTCAAAAAATATTATCAAAGCGCCTCTGCTCGATAAGAATGTCAGGCCACACGCAGCAGGTCATTAGACACCTCCCCGAGGAAAATAAATTAAAGTAAACGAGATATCCATACCAATAAACGTTTCGAAACGCCATCAACATTCACCTATACCTAAGCGTTGCCTTCATCGTTTATCCATTGCTGTTTTTATTAATGTCATAAGATACAATGACCTAAAAAACAGCAATGTGTTGGTCGTAACTTTTTAGTGTAATTCTGAGATTGTGTAATAAGCAAATCCGGATCAATTAAATGCTATCCGATCCTAGTGCAGTATGAAAAGGAAATTAGAAACGTAATGACTTTAGAGTCTATTTTACGATGAAAAAGTTTCTTTTGCCTCATTTAAAATTTAAGGACTGTCTTAATAATTTCCATGGCGTTTAATAAAAATATTTTTGAGTTAACATAATGTAAAATACTAAAGAGTTAAGTAATATAAATGTCGCAGTCAATTCTGTTTGATGTGTGTGAACTGTGAACATAAATGAGTTAACAAGTGTATTTTAACTAGATATATGAAGTTCAGAAAAGTTGTAAAAGATTTTATGTTTTGTTTTACAACAATTCTTGGATTCCTAGAATATCAATGATTGTTCATTATTCTACCGGACATTATCAGCAATTAAAAATTGATCAGTATGCAAGCAACGCGTGTCGAAGTCGCCGTTGATAGTTTCGTGTCCAATAAAAACAGTTTCTTACTGCTTTCCTCATAAAAGAAGGATTCAGATGCTGATCAGAATTGAAATAAATAAAACAGCCTAGAGGATAATCGTTGTCGCATATCGTAGTGACCCGTTTTATTGTTGAACCTATCATTAATCATTGAACAAAGCGTTTACAATGCCCTCTATATTTATTGCACGTATCTAGTTTTCAATATCGAAGTGTAACGTAGAATACTTGATTTATTTTACTAAGAATAACGAATAACATAAGTATTAAAGAAAATTTGGGGGTTTAGTTTTGGAAACAAGTAAAGTTTTTCTATAACTTATTAACTCGAAGAAGGATTACGCTATAGTAAAATACAAGATTAATGACAACAATTCTAAAAATTGTAATCAGTACGGTATAATTTTCTATATAATATTATTTCGTATTAATAAAATTGTATGGTAAATACCAATATATTTAAGTAAAAAAGAATCAATTATCTAATTTCTTTATCTAAGATTTTATTAAAATTCATTTTCTTAATTTATTTAGTTCTCCTTAAGCGAATTTCAATCTAAATAAGGTTACCTACTTATTATTAATGTTTAGTCTCATTATGAGTAATGGAATCGGCAAATTTTCAATAATCTATACTATAGTACTAATGTTCCTAACGTTAGTTGTTATACTTCAACAGTCTTCGCGCGCAGAAGAATAATATGATACTACTTTACGCACTCTCTAGCGAATATCGAGCAGGAATTTCGTAGTAGAGGTACAGGTACGGCGACATTCGACTCACGCAATCATAAATCAAGATGAATTACAACAATGATCGGATCTTTCGATGTAATCCTACATTCATTACTTTGTACAAAGTCGCGCTGTCGCCTTCACGAAATTTGGGTTACGATGTTTCATTAAACGATTTTTAATTTAAATTAAGTAACTTTTACACCGGCATAATTATGAAAGCTTAAAGCTTTCTACAGTACTATACATTTTTACTTATATTTAACAAATTCGTTAGGTTGAATTGATCATCTATTTGAAAATAATATATTTAATATATGAGCATATAATCAATATCGATAATATTATACTCTTAATAAGATTGATCTAATGTTTGAACAAGAATTTGATAATGCAGCGTCTTATTTCTTAAAAGTTTAGGTACAGTCAGTCAAAATCGTGGTTTTTTAGTATATTAATACCTCATTGGTGTCTTCAAATGTTAGGTATATGGAATACAGCTATCGATAAATTGCACAATCAATATTATAGAGGCTAAGCCGTTTTTTAAACTCAAGTTTTCAAGTACTTATTTAATTTCAGTACACATAATATACACCTATACCCACATTTTTGTACATAAATAAATAATTCTTATTGTCATAATATTGTCATTAAATTTTCTATATCAATGTGACAGATATATAGAGGCAACAATGATAAGTGTGTCTTAAATATGCAATAAATATTTGTACTGTATATTTCAAAGCTGTTACCTAATGATATTTTAGAACTTAAATCGTGTAAAGAATTCTCTCCCATAAATTATATGACTAAATGAATAACGTCTTACAAATTTTTAATTCTATATAGCATTATATTTGTTGTAGACTCGGAAAGCTAGTTGAATGGGCATATTAGCTTCTGTATTTACATAATTAAAATAATTTTTAAATATTTTTAATGTTCAAACTGGGTTTTGATGCTCTTTTATTATGTATATAAGTTTATGTCATTTGCATAAGTAATATGTTCGAGCATTCTGATTCATATTTTGTATAATATAAATTATCATCTGCCCACGCTGAGGTGTCATCATTGCTATTTCAAGTAGTGTCCTATCGAATTTTCCAAAGATTATACTGGAATTTTTGCATTAATTATATTACTGTTTTATACTTTTAAACGCTAAGTTCCGGTATTAAGATGATAAATTGCCAAACATTTTTATTCTACTTATTGTTATGTTAATGTAACGTGTATATTTTAAACTTTAGTTGTCTATGTATTTTTTAACTGTATATAAGATGTTTTATATATGTTCTGATTTACATATTTGAAGTTTTTTACTGCATATAAATAATATGAAGGTAAAGTGGTTTTATATAGCGATAATATGATAGATAATCGTCTACATTGTAAAAATAGAATATGATTTATAGATGCTCCGTTTCCTCTATTGAGCCAATCCGCATCTTTAATGATCTGTGTTAGTCGACTCGTACAATTTACTCTATTATATAAGTAAAATTGAAGAGTATATAGTGAACCGGGGCTATTGTAGCTCCGGGGCTATTGTATCTAATCACTTTATCTTCTTTCACAAGTCGGTTAAAAGAGTAACGACACTACTAGTTGGTAGAGAAACTGATGCTTAAAAGAGTGGATCATAGATTGTAGTTGTATCGCGTCTACTATTTTACTGATGGCGCATTATTTTTGATCGACTATTTTTCACTGAGAGCGCTGAATACCTACTGTTGTGTTTTAGTGGATAAAATTTTAATGTGAGCCTTATATAACAAACTTTATGGAAATTACAAAGATAAAGAATAATTGCTTGTTAATTGATAATTAATTTCTTTCACTGCCGTAGTTATCTAGAGTTATTTATGAAGATACAATAGCCCCGCGAAAATTTTTATAGAAGTCTCTTGTATCTTCAACGAAAGACACAATAGCCCCGTAGATTTTAGTATGGAAATAAAAGTATTAGTGATGCCAACGTATTTTTTCTATCGATAAAGTAAAAAATACTGAATTTGCGAGTAAATGACTGTAAAAGTTTATAATTTACACTATTATATATTAATATAATTTTTTATAACTACAATTTACTTTTAGATCGTGCTTACCATCGTATAATTTAATAAAAATATATACCTAAAACTGTCCCAACATTAATATTTATTTAAATCGCTTAACAGTTGACGGAGCAATCGATGAACATACATAAAAATTATATTATACAGCTGTGGAACATATAATCTCTTCGAGTTTTAATCAAAACTAGCGGACCCGCGGTTTCGCTCGTGCTAAAATTACAAAAACTATTTTTGTTTTAATGGTAACTTATAAGGTACCAACGATTGATTCCCCATTTAGTTTACTTTAATTCTACTACTTTTAACCAATTACAGTGTAGTTTAGTTATTGAGTCTTTCTGTTAAGTAAGTCTCAGTAATCGCCCAGAGTTGGGAAGATGGCGATATGTCACCCCCGAGCCTCGGAGAGCAGTCAGTCAGCGTCAGTCCTGCGCCTTAGCTCTCACTGGTCGTGTCGAACAGTCGTCCCACCGGAGTATGAGAGTGATAGGAATAGAGAATGCATTTGTGTCAGCGCGCACACTTGCACTGTAATATTTCCTGCACAGTTGGGCAAACTCAATGAGATTGGACGCCGTGGCCGGAATCAGTCAGAGAATAATATTCCTGAGATAATAAAATGTTTTGTATTATCTTTGTAGACCATGGTATCGGCTCAGCACATTTTGTATGAACGCGCACATCGATTAGCTATGTTGCACAGTTTTGCTGTATACATTAAGAGTTAGCAAATTAAACTGGATTTAAAATGTCACCATTTTAATTATTATTAGATAGAAGGCTCTTAACGACAATTAATGCTAGGAAGCACTGATGAGGTCTAGGTTGGAGCATGTTTGCCTTGGATATTTCTATTCCCTCTTGCCTTGAAGTTACTATAGGTGGCAGAAAAGACGGATGTAGGAAGGGTGTTTCACAATTTAGCAGTATGTATCAGAAACATTGAACTAAAACGTTTCGTGAGTTGGTTGGATTTCAACCACGAAAGCTCTACTCACTACTGTCTAATCGGGCTCTTTTTGAGGTAAATAAACACGCCTGTGTTGGTGGTATTAGACTTAACTAAATTGGCATAATTCTAGTCGGACACCTCAAGTCAACGCGATTCACCAAGATCTCTCTTTACTCAAGGACCTTAGTAGCACTGGTTCTAGAACTAGATAAGTATCTATCCGCAACAGTGCTGTCATCAGCGCATCCAAAGATACCGAGTTTCAGAAGATCGTGGTTGAGTAGCAGGAAGAGTGATGCGGGAATAACGTATAAGCAGCCATCATCGACCCGAAATGATCTCTCTCTCAGAAAATCATATATCCAGCTACAAAACCCAGTCATTTCATATGCCGGAAGCTTAATGATAAAAATGCCATCAAGCCATGCCATGCTAGACAGGTCAAAAGCCTTCGAAATATCGAGAGAAACGGCGAGTACCTCACCGTGTTTTTCGATGGCTTCATTCCAAGCGTATGTGATATATGCTACTACTGTTGGCACCGACGGGATCCTCTAGGGGCCCGCCACTGGTGGTGTATGTCGCATGAGATGAACGTCTCAAATGAACGAGAATGTCACTGCAGGAACCCGACGGACTGGCTACCGAGACGCAACGTACTGTGAGTTCCTGCTGCTTGAGCCAACTATAACTGTTACGGAACTAAACCTGGTAGATCAGGTTCGGTATATTCAGCGTTTACAATACAGCGCTCGAACTATAATGACGTAAGGCTGTTTCCGAGGTGACAAATCCAACCAAAGAACAAATCGTGCCTCCAACTCCTACTCGGGAGTACCTGGTTACCATCTTCCACAATTTGCCTGTTGAGGAAAGCACCCAGGAAACAGTCGTCCTTGATTTAGAGTGGATAAAAAGGATTCTAGAAGAAGCGATTTCAGAGATTCGGAGCACTCCGCGGTTCTCTCACCTCAAATTGAATGTAGTGACGTGGGATGTCATCGAGGCCATTAACTAAATGCTGCCTCAATACCTAGAGAGCACTGGCCTGGATGATACGGCGTCTATCCTCTTTGGTATGGCTTAAGCCAAAAACACATTTGTCGGAGCCAAGATCCCGGGCTCAGGTAGCAATGCTGCTGAGGTGGATAGAACACTGTATTAACCATGCCAGAGGTCTCATTGGCAGACTAAAGCTTCTGGTCGGGCAATACCAGGCCAACGTGTGGTCACCTTGTAGTAGCATCTGGCAGCCAACTAGACGTAAAGCCAAAAAACGCACGGGAGGGGCCTCTTTCGGTGGGCGGTGCAGGGAGGGTCCAATTTGGTGGGCGGTGCAGGGAGGGCCCACTTTGGTGGGCGGTATGTTAGGCGGATTGCTCTCGGTACTCCTATAAATAGCAAAGTGTGTACTGGGGAGCACCCCTTTTGACTGTGTGGTCTTCTTCAGTAGCTCTCGAACAAAGGACGCTCACGTTCCTTTTCACTACTGGGATCACTCACCTAGCTCCAAAGTCGGATGCCCGGATGCCTCTGATCTAGCTAAGTACCGCTCCATTACGTGTCTTACGACCATCTTTAAGACGATAAGATCCGTTATGAGCCTCAAGATATCCCGTCATGTAGACGAAAATAACATCATTCTGGGGTAGCCGTAGCACTAAGCAGATTCTTCCCATCGATTCCGTTGCGAAGCAATTGGTCAAACGCAACCGCCGGAACTTCTCTGCTGACTGGTTTGACTATAAGAAGGCATTAGACTCGGTGTCCCATTCAATACTCTTGAGGGTCCTGGAGCTGTACAAAGTTGATGGTACAGTTTGAGACTTCCTCGAGGAATTTGGTTTTGCCCGTGTCTAAACCAAGCTCAGTTTATTGCTGGAGTTCGGGGACGGGTTTTCAATTTCGGAGAGGAGGGACAGGAGTGCTTTACCTTCTGTACATTTATGACCTCAAACTGCTGGCACCCAACGCCACTCACCTGCAGAAATTACTGAAGATCACCACTGAATTTAGTAATTCTATCAGGATGAGGCTTGAGCTAGACAAGTGTGCATGTGATGAGGGGGCAGGTTAATCATTCGGCTGAGATAAACGTCGACCCTATATGACCCTTTCTGAACCTGAATCGTACCGTTATCTGGGTATGTCGCAATCAATAGGGGTGAATGAGACGAAAATGAAACAGTCTGTTAGCGAAGCCTTTTTTGGTCATTTGGCAAAAATTTGTAAAAGCATTTTCTCGGGTGCTAATAAAGTCCGAGCCTATAGCGGCTAGGTTATACCCATTCTCATGTGCACTTTCGGCGTGCTTAAATAGACTTAAACTAAACTTGAAACCCTGGATAGAAGAGTCTGCACGACTTTGACTCTTTAACGCATGCACCACCCAAAATCGTATGTAATAAGGTTGTATATCCCTCGGAAATGTGGTGGTTGAAGTGTTTTGAGCGTCAAAACCATGCATAATCGGGATATAGTAAACGTTAGTTACATACTTCGAGACAAAGAAAGAGTCGCCCATGCAATGGACGTAGAATATGATAAAGGGCTCACTCCCCTATCCTTAGCCAAAAACAAGTGGCCGGCCCCGGTCGTACTTAGCATCTCTGACCGGCAGATCGTGTGGAAGGAGAAGGAGTTGCACGTACGCTTATTTAATGAGCCACACGTACATAAAAAAGCGTCCGTGTAATGGCTGCACTTCGGTGACCTCTTTGGGAAAACCAAGGGTTTTGTTTGTACAATACAGGATCAGGTAGTTAAGACGCAAAACTACCGAAGGTATTAATTAAAGTATTATGAAGGACGTCTATCGAGTCTGTCGCCATCCCGGTGAATCACTTAGGCATGTGCTTTCGGAATATTCAGCCCTCGCTAGCACTGAGTATCTGCACGGGCACAATCAAGCAGCCAAAATCCTTCACCACGAGCTTGCCTCGAAACACAGTCTCCTGGATGAGAGGCTGCCGAACAAAACAAGCGTAACGTCTGGCTCTATTGCAACCGGTCCATCACAGCTCGACGGATCGTTAGTAGAGAAACAAACTGGCCAAGGGTAAGATGCAAAAAAATGCTGCAACTCGTCCCAATCTGCTGACTTGCCATCTGAATCGCCACACCCGCCTCTTTTTTACTGAGGAGTCTGGAGTCAGAGGATAAACAGATTTTCGATAGAGTTGTCTGAGGTTCCCAACGGAAAAGATACTGAGACTGAGAAAATATCAGGATCAGTTATATGCAGAAGGTTCAAGTAATTTGCTTTTTTGATGTTCGGTTTTCTGAACTAACTGTGAGATTGTGATAGTGCGAAATTTAACGCCTCTCCCAGCATGATCAGTTTCTATGAATAGGAACAGCTACTACTGTGGTGGGCATGAAGCCTCCCAGAAATACCACTTGAACGGTTGGATATCGATGTTGAACGATGTCAGCTTTTTCGTTTAGGTAATTGAACAACTGAGTTGTCTTCCGGTCACCGCTATGTGACTGTTCGACACCTTACAAAACCAGTATTGACCAAGCACCACAAAACCGAGAAGAAAGTACGGAGACGTAGGTAGCATATGTTATAACGAGCGTACAAACCGGACTCGCTTCGAGGTTCCGCGGGATACATCCTGGGCTGGCAGGGCTCTTAATTTGCGTCTACGTGAGAAAGAGTATATGTGTCTTAGCGGTCTCAAGGTGGTAATGGACCGCATAGAGATAAGAGTATAATGCTCGAATTTTAGAGAAGCACACTGAAAAGGAGAGAATAAGCAGCCGCTGCTTAAAATCATTTCTCTTTTTGCTTTTGATGAGTCAGAGCTGCATTCTTGATAACATGATCTTCTCTCAGGTCACCAACTGGCACGATGGAAGTCATCCCAGAATTGTTCACCAAAGATTGTGGTGCAGCTTTTCTCCAAATTAAGCCGCCAAAATCAGGTCAGAACCTGTCATTGAAATGCAGCACAACTGTACAGAATCATTTTCCCGCGTATAAATCAGCTAGCGATCATCGCACCGGAACTCAAGCCAACCCTTGATGCGACGAACCATGCCACAGGATGATTTGGCAGTTCGTCTTTGCTCGCTGGGTAGTGTTAGCCATGGTCAAATTCTACCACCTATTATAATGTTGTTCAATTAGCATTACCCAGGGGTCATGTGAAGGGTAGTGAGGATAAGAAACTGATTCCGATATGACCTAATAATATAACAATTGATGAATTGAAATGACCTAATAATATAACTTTAAGTAATACACGCGTTAAGTCCCGTTATACGATATATGATATAGTTATGAAACGCGAAAGCTTAAAAAGTTATATTGCAAACCAGTACGGGCCGGAGTTAGCATCTAAAGTTCGACAGCTAGAGTGTTTGCGTCGGAAGAAAGTGCGTCTTGAAACATCGTTGACATTTTTTAAAAAGTGTCGCGATTGGAACTTGTTACCTACATGTGTTCATATAAAACCACGTAGTGATATAGCGCATTCTGACCGTATTCTAGGCAATACGAGTGTCCGCCTGCTACGCCAATTGATTCGAAATAGCCACAAGGATTTAAATGATATACAGTGTAAATTATATGCGTTACACTTGGATTGCAGTGTTGTTATGTCGGATGGTGATTTTGAGTTGTGTGACCGCCTTACCTACCTACAAGCTCAGAGATTATTTGATTTGTCTAGTAGCAAACACAACCGAAAATTTGAAAAGCTAATTTCACGTAAGTCAACTTTAGAACATACTGACCGTAAAGCTAACACGGTGATTAACATCTCGAACAGAACTCTTGATGAATCCACTTTATCGGTACTGGAAAAAGGTTTGAATTACGCACCAACACCTAAGCGGGTTCCTTATGAAAATATCATTTGTAATGTCGAGGAGGCCATTATACGTAGTAAAATGCCACAGTGTGATGCGGATGCATTAAGACAGGATATTGCAGTCATTTTGCGCCGCTCTAAGTTACCTAAAAGTAACATTACTCTTGAAAAACACGCAGCCCTTGGCAAACTACGCGAAAACAAATATATCCTGGTTCTCAAGGCCGACAAAGGTAACTCCACAGTAGTGATGAATACGATAGATTATGATATTAAAATTCGGAACCTACTCGCCGACACGAATACTTATAAGCCAATCAGCTACAATCCAACTGCCCGAGTGACGTCATACACGCTCTCTAGTACAATAACATAAGGAGCTTTTTACGGACGACGAGTACAATTGGCTGCAAAGCCCTAAATTATCGCAGCCTCCAAAACTTAAGGGAAGTCCAAAAGTTCATAAGAAAGACGTGCCATTGCGACCAATAGTGAGTCAGATTGATTCTCCAACGTACCACTTGGCGAAACATATTAATAAAATCTTGCAGCTATTAATTGGAAACACGTCATCTTATGTAAAAGATTCTCGACATTTTATCAGCATCATAGAGGAGATCCAGCTAGAATCTGATGAGATTATGGTGAGTTTTAACGTGGAATCGTTATTCACCAATGTTCCGCTGAAAGAGTGCCTTGAAGTAATCAAAAACAAATTATATTTCAAGGGCATATCAGATCGGTACGTTGCTCTACTTCAACACTGCTTAGAAGGTAACTTTTTTCTTTACCAGGGTCAATACTATCTTCAGATTGATAAAGTAGCTATGGGTAGCCCAATAGCACCAATTCCTTAGCCAACATCTGGATGGATCATTTTGAAGAAAATGCTTTGAAAACAGGGCCTTTCAATATCCAACTATGTAAGCTACGTACGATACGTTTACGACGTTCTGTTTAATTAAAGGGAATAAGAAGAAAGTAGAGCAATACCTCGACTACCTTAACTTCATTTACAATAAAATACGATTTACATATGAAATGGAGAGCGATCGTTCGCTGGCATTTCTGGATGTGAAGTTGTTTGTGCCAGAAGTTGGCTCTCTAGGGCACACTGTATATCGCAAACCGACACACACGGATAGATACCTAAATGCCTCATCACATCATCACCCACGTCATTTACAAGCGGTAGTAACGTCTCTGACTGGTCGAGCCCATGATCTGTGTGACCCTGAACATTTGGATGCGGAACTTGCGCATGTTCAGGAGGTACTTAAGAGGAATGGGTACAAAGTAGGTAGAAGGAATCTATATAATAGATTCCTTCTATGTCACCGCGATACACGTACGAAACATCCAGAGGTTAACCGCCAACCAGCGTACTTGCCTTATATCAAAGGAATAACGGACAAGGTTGGATTACTACTAAAAAATTTCAATAAAACTCAAATACCAATCACTGGATTGAGCTCCACCAGCCAAAGGTCTTGTCCACCGATCGAAGATACTACCGAACAATCGTTCGCGAGGCTATCGAGATAAAAAAACATCCAAACTTCAATCGTGAAGATGGATACAGGCTCTCGTCTGCGTGGAATCCGGTAATAGAAAAATTTAGATATCGCTATTTCCCGTCCGACACAACCGTTGATAATATTAGCACCGTGTGTAGTGGCCATAACAAATTATAAAAATTAAATGAGGGTACCAGCAACACACTCCTCGAATCGTGGCAGGCGATGCCATCCCCCGCCAGTCTCCCCGTGACCACGGCTGGTGCAACCCAGCCGAAACGTCGGGAATAAGGTATCTTCTACCTTTAAGTAATACACGCGTTAAGTCTCGTTATACGATATATGACATGACCTAATAATGTCGTGTAAGAATGCACTGTACTATAGTACAATACACAAAATTTCGTTCAATTCGATTCAGTCCTTTTTGCGTGAAATGCGCCTATAGATTTGCTAAGTTAGGTAGTACTGCTTTTTGTACGTACTGATAAAAATAGGTATTGAGTCACACTAACTTGGAAGAAAGATATTTAATATTGTTGACTTTCTGTGGGCTTTTTAAAACAATTTCCTTCAATAATTATGTTTTGACGTATCTTTTAAGATCTAGCCACCGCTAGCTTTTCAAGGACTAGTTAATCAACAATATTTTGTTTTCCTATGAAAATAGAACATTTTTCTGTAATAAATAGTATCTTTAGTAATCACCCCCACATACGTTATTACTACACAAAATTTGGTTAAAATCGGTCCAGTACGTTATAAATTGTAATAATTATTATTTAATATTCATTCATTGTTTTTAAAATATTTAATGTACAGATTTTTAAAGTTACTGTTTTATTATATGACATATTGTATAGATATTATCGACAATCGATATAACATACTTATCAGGCATAATCCCAACACTTAATTTTTAAAAATAGCTACAATAGACCCTCTTTTACGAAAAACTGTATTTTTAAGCAGGAACTAGCCTTCCTACATTGATACAATGCCCAAATTATTTTCTTAAATGCCCTTGTTCATCATATTCAGGGAGTCCGAGCATCATATCTCGTCAAGTTTAGGAGTTAAAAGTAATAGTTACATTTGCCCCCGATACGGGGTAAATGTAGCTAAAATTTGTCCTCGAAATTAAAATCAATATTATTAAGAATATACTGGGTATTTTCTAATAAAATTAATTCAAAATAAGTCTTAAGTATCTGATCGTTTAAGATATTTAAACAATTTTTCCGTAAATTATTCATTAGCTGAAATACAGCTTCTTAAACCTACCTCGGGCGGAGAAAATTCACTTTTTAGATACAATAGCCCCGGTTCACCTTACTTCAATACATTAAAAAGTATTTGTGTCATTTATATATTCTTTATTGCACTGAAAAATGTTCCAAAGAAATTATATATTAAATGGTATAGGGCATAGGCAATGATGGACTTATCCTTTAAAGAGATTTCTTCCGTAAAAGATAGCATTCAGTAGTGGGGTTCATAAGAGTAGGTTACATTAGAATACGTACATACATATAAGTATATAAGTTCCAAATAAATAAACCATACAAATATTATATAACTACATATATAAATCAAATTAAAATTAATTGATATCACCTAAATCTGTAACAATAACTAAACTTTATGCAAATAGTGAACAGCCTTAAGTCAATAGAAATTTAATCGTCGTTAGATTATTGTTTAGATTAGAAAGCGCTACTCATAACGCCTTGTGACTCGCCTTATTAATTATTCTAAAGTGTCGTTAACCGGCCGATTTGAATAGGCCAGTGCGGCAAACAACGGACATGATATTCTGAGAACAATACAATTGGGAACTACTAATGAATCAGGATGTGTCGCAATGTCTACCTGTCACTGATCTAAAAGTTCTCCAACGGTATAAATTGTATGAAATAAAGGGATAAATTATTCAGTGTTTGTTGAACGTTTTATATAGTGTGATTTGATTATAATTTAAATGGTTCTTAAACTTCCTTGTAAGTTTGCATAATAGGTACGTTGTTTTAAACCATTGTCCTAACATATTTTAAACCATTTTGCTAAATTTGATCTACAGCTAGTTTTAAGGATTGAAAGCTCTATGTAGGTACTTACATAGAACTTTTCGGGTTCCATGAAGTTCAGTATATTTGTCAATATTATTATTTCGTCATCGAGTTGACTTTAGAGATCTGCTGTTTGAAAAAAACTGTTCATTAACTATAAGTTTTAAGCTCATTTTAGTATTTCGACAAGTCCCATACAAACCGTTAATTTATGTATCGATTTGTATGCTTAAATAAAGATGTCTCCACCGAAACTTTGATTAAGTTTTGGATCAATATTACTCTACATTGCCTAATGTAAATATTACGATTAATGTTATTCATTAGATGTTATAAAAAGGAAAGGCGACATTTTTAACAAGCTTTTAACAAGCTTCATATATTCTGACTGTATAAGACAAATATGTTCATAAAGATAGGTCTTAATAAAGGTCTTAGTTATAATATTAAAAAATATTTAGGTAACAACTAGTATTTAAAAGCTTATAATATTTAGATATATGTTATAAAAAAACAAAATACATTTCACTCGTAATCTTTTAAAATTAACCTAAAAGGATCTAAGCCTATGAAATAATGAAAGCATTTGCAAATACCTGAACGGTTACGTCATATCAATACGTACGTGTTTTACCGCTAACAAACAAACATTAATATGGGGATCTTGCTGCCAAAGTGCCAGCCAACGCTGCCCTGAAGATGGCTATTGTCTTTAAGAAACGTGACTTCAAATGTTAATTGGACGATTAAAAGCCGAATGCGGGTCATTTTAACCATTACGAAAGGAGACCTTTTGAATATGTATAATAAAATTATTAGATAAAGTGAGCACTCAATTTGTGTAAGGTTTCTAATGAGGTTATGTGCTTTCTTGTCACAAATGGCGCCCGCCTTCTGAATGCGTAAGCGCAGAGCCGGATGTGCGAAATGGTATTTGTTGTATAGTTAACTGTTCGGTTTAGATGCAGAATATTATATCGCTTTTGTCATCATCATTAAAGAAATTGAATTCACACGTAAATAATTTGCATTATTGAATTATTATACGAGTAGATTCGTGATAACATGTTTATTGTGATTGTAGCTGTATTAGAAATTTATGTATAGATATAGTTATAGCTTATAGTACTAAATAAGAGCTTTATAAAAGAATACTTGCATACATAACATTGTAATATAATATAAGGACTTAATAAAAGTATACAATGTTTTAATAATAACTAGTTCATGATTAATATGTTTAAATGCTTTTTTCTGCATTTCTTCTAATTTATAAAAATTTCGTGTTACGATGTATGTGGTCGCACTACTCCAAAACGGCTCAACCGAATTTTTTTTTGTTGTATATTTGGTCGACAGTGGTAGCCCAGCGATAACGCGCTCGCTTGAATAACCGAGTGATGCGGGTTCAAATCCGGGTCTCGCACTTCTGATATTTTCATGTGCGATTCATTTCTATCATGATCACCACTTGTCTTACGGTGAAGGAAACACCGTGAGGAAACCTGCATGTCTGAGAAAACCTAGTAAGTTTTCGAAAGACATGTGATGTCCGCCAACACGCACTTGGCCAGCGCGGTGGTCTATGACCTGATCCCCTCGTACTAAGGAAGGCCCGTGTCCAGCAGTGGGACGTTAAAAAGGGCTTATGATGATATTTGGTAGATATTATGAGGTTAGGTCGTAAATTACTCTTCACCCTCCTACCACCATAACCATTTTTAATCGCGATTTTACTATATTTATATGGCTGAACAATGTTTGGTCAGCTAGTATTTTATATGAATTATAACTATTATTAAGTTGTATGTAATTACAAGTCATAAACTTGTCTAGTGTTTATTTATATTATTAAAATTTATTATGCACATGTAAATATTATCAATAAGCTTATATATGTGTATTAGGTTTGAAATAAAGTAAAAAAAACATAATTTGTTCTTATACTATTAATCCCTTGATACCCATATATCTGCAGTAGATGCAAATTACAAATCATGAGTCAACTACTGAATGCTTATAACGTACTTGTATGACTCACTGTTAATGTTATTCTGAAAACGAGTTACTTAGATTATTAAAGCAAAGCTATAGTTAGAGCTTTTCTGGACGGACTAGATTTAGGTATTGATATCTGTTGAAAAGTTATCTAATTTTAACTGAAAGTTTGACAAACGAATAGGTTCTTTAATAATCTCTTCATGTACGAGTACTATGATGAAAATCATATGTTACTTACGACATATAAACCTTCGGATTTGGTAAAATTTATTATTATCAATTTAATAAATAAATTACTTTGTTGGGACATTATTACAACAGCGCCATCTAGTTAAAGCTACGAGGCTTATGTTACGTATACCAGATAGTTAATACACTACACATACATATTTTTTTAATACATAGGTACATATTATAAATATAAACAACCATGACTACATGAGTACAAACATTCGTGCTCAACAAATGAATGCGGGACTCGAACCCGCGACCGCTGGTATTTATCAATTAGTGTAATTTATACTAATGTTAATGTGAAAACAGTTAGCCTTCAAAGCAGTTTTCCAGAAAAATAAGCTTAACAAAAGCTCTCACTATCCGAGAAAAAATAAACTTGCTTTTAATATGTTGTAGCTTGCTAATTTTATTCTAGGATGACGCCTATCATAGGATACCTTTTTATATTTACTAGAAGTAAAAATTTGTGGTGATGAATGTGACAATGAGTAGTGTTGGCATGAATGAACTGACTAGACCGAGTACCTACCCTCACAAATGTAATTTTTTTTAATACTGTGAAGTTTACTCCACCCCTTTGTTTTATTATTCCTATAGTGCTTTATTACGATGGAGAACATTCAGTTGAGTTTAGTAGGTAGTACTTAATAGATTTTCTAGCCTGTAAATCCCACATGGACACCTGTGTTTATTGGTCGTACTTATATTTTCTTACCATCTAAATAAAATGTCTATTGAGTTCACATTTAGGGCCAAAACAGAAAATAAAGAAATAAACCCAATGTTTTTGAAGTTATGATAAAAATGAAAAAAATCTGACATCTCACGAAATTATATGTGTAACTAATATGTGCAGAGATTATAACTGGAATAAAATTTTTAGCGGTCATGATAATAAAATTCCTAAGTTATTTTATAATATCAAGCTGCTTGAGAAGACTAAGCAATTAAAACGGTGAAACAGTTTAAAATTAATACTACTATAAATAATAATTATAAGTGAAGTAAATACAAGTTTTTACGGCATTGGTGTAGAGTATTAATATTTTGGGGCAGTCAATGCTGAAAGGGTTAAATATTTACAATGCACAACATGTATTTATTTTACTGCAGTCATAAAACGAGATAAACTCGAAGTTCATAATACACAGGTAGATATGTTAAAAATAAAAAAGCTTTGTTCGCGATTGGCATAAATGTATTTAATTTCTAAGAGTTTATTGAACTTTGGCGGATTTTTAACAGATTTTGTATAATTTTATTACAAATGAGCAATGAGTAATGCGCGAAATATCCTTTCCGAGTATCCTGCGTGACATCGCAAACAAAATAATAAAAATCGCGCCCGGAATTCACAATTAGACATTCACCGAATGAGAATTTCGCAAATGTAGAGAAAAACAATGACTTAGGTGTCGTATAAATTGTGTCTTGTATATAATGAGTGTCGAGCCATCTGTCAACGGCGGCGTATCGGACGCGGCATATTTTATAATTATACGGGGGCATACGTCGAATAGCAATCGTTCATTGGTTCGATCGCGCGAATGCCCTGCGAACAATGCGAAACGCATTTCGAATGCGCGAGCGCAGGTTAAATAACGCTACGATCAAGATTTCTCGGTCGCGATCTAGAAACAGGTGCTTGGACACTTCTCGGTGTAGATACTTTATAACTGGAATGCTATATATAGACTTTTATAGTAAAAAAGAAGTAATTATTTATTTATTTATTTATTTAACACCAACAAGACATACACTAACAATAGCACAATATTATTTATATCAAGTGTTACAATTCAAGTGTTGCCTTAATTATAGGTATTACACGCAAATTACAAAACATAAACACACAGTATATTATGTAGTGAAAAGAATCTTACATAAAAATTATTAGATCAATAAAATTAACATAACAATTTAAAAAGAACATGCATTCCTTTTTCGTAAGTAGGTATTATTGTAAGTAATCATAATATTAACAATAGATTGACAAAAATAAACACATAAACATATTAATCAATTGTTCAATCATTGAAGAATCGGGGTTAGTTTTAGTTTTTTTTATTTTCTTTGTTTTATAAGAAAAAAAAA
The DNA here is from genome assembly GCA_905231865.2 of Boloria selene. Classification (NCBI taxonomy): domain Eukaryota; kingdom Metazoa; phylum Arthropoda; class Insecta; order Lepidoptera; family Nymphalidae; genus Boloria; species Boloria selene. The sequence continues at coordinate 5,591,573 of HG993145.1, forward strand.
ACATACTTAGCTATTTGCAAATTACGATTTTTTCCTGAATAGCTGTGTATATTAACAAGTATATCAATTATCTTTTGTGTTCAGCCCTTTTTAATGTCCCACTGCTGGGCATGGGCCTCCCTATAATACGAAAGGGATCAGGCCATAGTCCACGATGCTGGCCAAGGGCGGGCTTAGCAAACTGCACAACTTTCGAAAATTTAATGACTTCTCTTAGACATACGGGTTTCCTCACAGTGTTTTCCTCTACTGTTTTATCATGTTTTATAAATAATCTTATTGGAATTGAGTCGCACATGAAAATATCAAAGGTGCGAGACGCAGATTTAAACTCGCTTCACTCAGTTTCATAAGCTGTTCCCTGGCTAATATCTTTAATGGGCCTCAAACAATTTTGAAATTTTATAACGATGTCCAAAACTTATTAAAGTTCATTAGATTCTAGTCATGACATTGCGAGAGCTACTTGTGTTTATCGGTACACTAAAAGATATGGTGAAATACTCTTTATAAATATTTATAATACGTATAATATCACATTAAGTAGTCGCTCTTCATAATTGGTTACTTAAATTTGATATATGTAGTACAATATATCTAGTTAACACCACGTTTGTATTCTAGTCATGATAGTTAAAGAATCGAAACATGTAGGTACTTGGATTCACAATAGGTAATTATATATAATATCCCGAACATAGTGTGTATGTAATATAAAAATATCCTTACGTAATCAGCCGTTTTAACGTCCCACAGCTGAGCACGGGCCTCCCTTCAATACCATATATTATATATAGTCCACCAATAGTATCCAGTAGTCTACAGTAGTTTATAGTCCACCGCGTTGGCCTAGTGTGGACTTCACATGTCTTTCGAAAACTTGCTAAATTCTCTCAGACATGCAGGTTTCCTCACGATGTTTCCTTCACCGTAAGACAGATATCCAAGAAAACGCGTTACCACTGGGCTACCACAAAATTATGTACCTATTAAAACATAATCATGTAATTCTGAAATAATATTACCAACGATCGTACTAATCTGAAATATACAACATCTTGCATGAAGCAAAAGCTACAAGTAACAAATTAAAATATGTAGTTGAAAATGCTCATAGAATTCATGTACGCAAGTGAGGCACTTATAGTTAATCTATGTGCTTAGCGGTATACTTAAAGAGGTACACGGTGCCAAATATGCGCTACGCAGCTATTTAGAGTCCGTATATGGCCTATAAACAGTACCGAAGCAAGACAATACGAGTTGACAGTTATAATACTTATATCTTAATTTCTAAACAGTACTTTATATGGATATCTAAATCATTTAACGTTTGATGCGCAATTTTAGGCACTGTTGAATTGAGGTATCTTTTTGGTATTATACTACAAATATTATTTATCCTACATATTAAAAAAAATATTTCGATGCTTTCCTAGGGATAGCTCATTCGTCTTTTTCTGAGTAGCTTTAGGTATAACTAGTTCCCAATAGTGCCTTTAGCACGAGTTTCAGACAGAGTTAGTGAAAACAATGAGAACAAATTACATACCTACATACATACTCCAATACTATTCTGGATTTTAAAGTTAGAACTTAGAATAAAAATTATTTTAATTTTAGTTGTTTCATTTATTAAATTTATATGAATTTAGTAAATGAATAATTTTAAAGTATATATCTTCAAATATTATTAAAATAACAGATTTGAGAACGGAATTGGGTAAAATTTTGAATGCAAATATGCAAAGAGCCGCCGGTTTAGGAAATTCGCTGGTTAATAACAGCGGGTCCCTGCGGCATCTACAACAAAGCGGTACTTTTATTCTGTCTAAGATACCAATCTCAAACGTGAGTGTTGTTCATAACTACACAGCATATATCTATGAATGTCTTTATTACTGTGTTTTAGTCATTTGTAAGATTTTCTCATAATGATTGTCCCCAAAACGAGTGTATGTGTCGTCAAAGTCTTTGTCTAATCGCTACCACGACTGCTCCACGTTCACTCCATTCGTTAAATACATCCTGTTTTACAGCATTAAAAATATGTAATATCGCAAGATCTAATAATTTTTATTGTCTTGACCAAAATTATGACGAAAATCTAGCTTTGTAGCGGTCTGTGCTGTTGCATATAAAGTACGGTATAATCTGTATGAATTTCAAATTGCAAACCGTTTCAACTAGTTTAGATTAGCTTTTAGCTTCAGGTTATTCTTCGTGAAAGATAAGAGTAATAAGAAAGTAATGACTCAACACTCGTTTCTTTGCTGTAGATTCAAAACGATGCTAGAACTAAAGTTTTATATAGGGTGGAATACAGCTTTATTTATATACATACGTATATTATGTACATTAAAACTTTCGTGATTGAAAGCTTCAAAGTATAAGATCCTCGATCAATTTTGTAAGCTTATATTTGACCCATAGTATTTTATTTTAATCAGTATTTTAATGCTTTACATATTCTTATGTCCAAAAAAAGAAGAAAATGCCTTGTCAAATATATTTTTATATAGAAAATGCTACGAGACGATTTTCGAGAACATAGAATTTTGCTATTTACCTAACACGAAGCAGATTGCGAACTACAAATTTGATTCATCAACACTGTCTTAGAGCTTAACTTTAAACTGGTATATAATCTGAAATATGAAAATTAGAAATGAATTTGTAACAGTCACTAATTTCTTGCAGGCAACTGCAGTGAAATTTTCGTATAAAAATATATTATCATTATCATACATGCATATTAAAGTTTTCACTCTTACTTAAAAACTATATATTATGTCTCTATATGAATATAACATATATACAATATAAATATAACATATATACATACATACACTCATTTATACAAACTAACAATACATAACTATAGGGTTTAATTTTTATAAAAAAAATATTCTGACCAAACAAATTCCATACACTAAATTGATAAATTATAGAATTAATATGCTCATAAGAGTATCATATTAGCTATAACAAATTAGACTGAAATAATAACGATTTCATTGCGTAGATTAACGTAACGCTTAAACGTGCCATAAGAACAAGATATTGGCACGAACCCATGGAATATTGCCAAAATCGCGAGGGAAAGATTAAATACATCCTTATACGGTTTGAGACAAGTGTTTTATCACATTCGTCAGTCGTTATCAATAATTCATAGCGCGATATTATGTGCACCTACCGTTACTTGGATGGCTTACACCATTCATTAGTAGTTTCGCCGCAACCTGCTTTGGCAAAACCGATGGGCAGCATGTACTAAAGTACGCTTAGTTACTGGATATGGCATCTTTTCTATCCCTTTTATTGTTTAAAACTTGGATAAGTGTATACTAAATTGCTAATTTCTTATTCAACTGTCTAAGTCTAAGAAAATACGCTAAATATATTAGTAGTAACTACATTTAGTTTCAAACACACAAGAATTATGTATTTTTCTGATAAAAACGTGTAGCAAACACACTTACACGTGATACTTGTATTTAATCATCATCATTATAATATAAAATAAATATTTTATACTCTAGCAATACTTACAAAAAAAATACTTCTCTCGTTATTATAGAAATAAGATAAAAATACGTATGTAGATACATGAAAAAATAGCAAAAATAATCGTTAATCGCTTACGACTTTTCAATAATCTATACATCTGTGTCAACATTAATACGCCGTTCATATAACGTTCGTGTATTGACGATTTAATTAAACTTTGATCCGGCTACCAGCGATATGCGATGTGGGTGTCCAATAAATTTATGCTGATATGAGTTACGAAGAACGCATGGGTGCTAACTTGGCCGTTGGAACATTTTTATGGCTTTATTTTAAAATTCAGCAGTGCTTATACACATTACTTTCGTTTCAACATATTATAAATTAAATATCGAAATAAGCCTATGAAAAAATTTAAAAGGAAATTTATGTAAAGGCAGATGTACGTAAAAATGAGTAATTTATTCTAGAATACTAGTCGGAATCTACAATTTCAAGATAATATACCAAACTTGAGAAATTTAATAGTCTAAATTAAAAGTTAAAAGTAGTATGTACTCACATATTTACTTGTCCTATATCTAGGTAAAGCCAGAAGGATTAACTAGTTATTTATATCAAAAACGTTTACAATAATTAGTGCAGTTAAGAACTATAGCAACAACTAACAATGTACAACAAGTACGTTAACCTTTACGCTACACTTCAAACGTTCCAGTAATAGCTATCATTAAATCCCCGTCAAAATCAAATACCAAATCACAAAACGCCCTTATTAAAATTGCACTAACACCAACACAACATCTGTCTAATCGCAGAATTAATAAACCACGAAGGTATAATTCTATGGGAGTTCCTCAGAATTTTCAGTGGAATATGCATTTTCACTATTGTTCATGTAACCCACTACATTTAAGTTAATTATAAGTTTATAGCAAGCTGCATTTAAAGTGGTATTTTGGTAATATAATAGTCAGATGGCACGCTCGATAAAGCCTAACCTGATACTTGGAAAGCCTTGCTCATTACGCATTCGGGTCGCAGAGACCGCACAAACGAATATAATAATTATGAGTTGAATGGATTAACAGTTGCGTTGGATGTTTTACGCATCAGTTTTGTTCTTGATGAAAATAAAATCTGAAAAAAGCAAAAAAAACTACCATCATAAGGTAGTCGGTTCCGTTCTCGGTTGGGGTCATTTCATCCTTAACTCCCATCAGACCTTGGGCCTCCCATTGATGTGGAAGGAATCAGGCCATAGTCAAACAGAGATTTCGTCGCTTCATACGTCTTTCGAAAACTATTGAGTTTCATATATGTAGAATTCCTTATAAGATTTTCCTTTACCATATTAATAGTGAGTGGAATATGTAGGAAATGATTGAAGAATCGGAGTTTGAGTCCTCTTCACATTTTCTTTATAAACGCGTCAATATTACTATTTCCAAGGCTACTACAGTCTTACTTGGTAAATAATATTGAACATATTGAAATCCTACAAAAATTAACATCATTAATGTCTAACTATTAGCAAACTTGCTTTATCGTTTTTGATTAAACAAGTAATTTATAGGTAACAAAATGCTCAAAGGGTTTAGTTAGATACTACCTAAGTTAGCTCAGATTTAACATTTCAAAAGTATCCACTCTCCTACGATAACTTAATAGTTGCAACATAATTGTTTAAGCCTTGCAATTAAGTAAAGGTTAAGTTGATTAATTAAGTCTTCGTGATGCTGGGTGCAGTATGTTTCTCCACACCCTTTTAATTTAATTGTAGGACAGCGGTATATTGTATAACTATTTGGTACCGCAGTTTCGTCTACATATCTACATTATTATTAATAATATAAGTGGATTTTTTGTTTTTAATTTGCGACTCGATTTAGCGCGAGCGAAACCGCGGATTCCGCTAGTGAATGTATACAAAAACTTGACAAATTATATACTAAACTGTCATCGAGAACCATAGACTGGTCATTGGTGAAAACAGCATGAAAATCGGTGCAGTAGTTTTTGAGTTTATCGCGATACGTATATTGAAAATACTAATAAAGTATCATTTTTAACAAATTTTTAATTCAAAAATGTATTAATTATAATTAATACATTTTTGAAGTAATTATTAAGACAGTCTACGTTTGAAATTCTTAGTGTTCAACGTCGCAATCATTCATGGTTGAAATTGGCAAGCATACCTATGGCTTACGACATGAATAAAGCCATAGTTAGCCTCTTCATTTCAGATATCTCAATATTAAGAAGAAAAAAAAGAAACAAAAATTATATAATAATATAGCTTCTGGTTAGCTTATAATAAATATTTTCAATAATTTCTCAAAAATAATGTTATTGAAGAATTTACAGTGTAATTTTAACAAAATTAGCGCTTTTTGCTGGAGGATTCAAATTAAACGATTACCTGTAATCACTTCGCAATTAAGAACAATCGTTCAGCGTTGCAACGTAATATCTACATGCTAATTACGAGTTCAAGCGATAATTGCTGCTTTGGGTCGTTCGTGGTTCACACACTTTACTGATCTGCAACAATAATTAACGAGTTGAAAATAAAGTTAAGACTTTATAAGATAATATAAGTATTGAACGTGACCATTAAATATTATAATATTTAAAGAGCACCTATTTATAATCGATTGATTATGCTACTATCATTCATATATGTCATTAAGATCTAGATATCATAAAGTGTCGTGTTTTCTTGTTGAACTACAGAATAGATTTTTTTATTACCTACTGATAGAATGAATTTGTTAATCAAAGAAAGCTACCATTTTACTCTTTGCTTTTTAAGGACGTGGTAGCCCAGTGGTAACGCATGGATGTGATGTAGGCCTCGCACGCACATTCAAAAAGTTTTAAATTATTCTTGAGGTTATATAGCAAATTGTATTTCGCAGTGTGTTTTAACCATAAAACACTTTTTTCCCCTTTTCACTTCTTTGAGGGATGATATTCTGGCTAAGTCTACTCCATGTCCTTTTCAGCTTCTAAAACTATCTTCATACCAATCTAATTCGGTTCAGTGGGGTTTTAGTTTATTCATTACAAATATACATACATATTTTGTTTCTTTATAATAGTAGTGTCACTAAATACGTTAAGATAGTTTATATATAAGCCAGTTAGTTTTTCTTCGCACCCGTGAATAGCCTATGTACCAATAATGCACTCTGTTTCCTTATCTTTTATCAAAATCGGTTTAGCGTGTTAAACATAAAAAAACTAACCGACAGAATTTTTATGAGTATGTATATAATTAGTAAAGATTCGAAGGAATACGCACATACGTAGGAAATAACAAAATAAAATTTCACATAAACTATGGAGAAATTGCTTAATAAAACTTTATTTTAAAAAGTTAGAAAACCCTACATTTACATTAGTATCGAAAGTCTAAAGTTCAACTAACAATTAAAATAATTTATTTATGATAAGGTCATAATTATTAATGTAGTCATAACACGACACGGCTCTGTATAATTGAGTTAGGTTAAAATTTATAAAGAAAATTTTATAATCGTATATTTTATGGACTATAAAAATATTTCCATCAAAAACTATCATTAATTTGATATATGTTCACAAAAATTTAACAAACTTGCTAGGTTTTATGCTGAATAAGTAGCTCTATAGGTCGTTAAATTTTGCATCTTAATTAGTTTTATATTATATAAGTTTTATTATACCAAAACATGTTTAGAAATCTGCTTTAAAATATGTTTGTGCACATTATGAAGTACGTCTTATATCAATATTTTGACATCAATATTTATTAAAATAATATGATATTTATTTTTATTAAAATAATGATAACCGTTGGGATAATAATAATATAATACAATATGAAGTTTTTTTAATCAACGTACGACATGAACGAAGTCAAGTGAAAAATTAGCTAAATATGAGTATAAGGTATATGGAAAACTCAAACGCTATTTTTTAACATTACTAGTCTAAGTTATTGTTCTGTAGGTACTTACTGTTCTGTAGGTACTTTAAATAAGACAGGCTTTTATTAATTCCTTTAAGTAAAATATAAAAATGTCACGTGGTGATAGATAACAAAGAATTTTCATATTTTTGAAGGTTTTCTTTAAATGTTTTTTTAGTATACATTTCCTCACATAAAAAATGGACTCGGCTAGAATACTAATGATTTTACATAAACAACATCGTAAAACCGCTTAAATAATACAAATTCAAGGAAAATACTTATCTGCTAAACTAATTTGTCTTCAAATCTGGTTCATCACGTACTGTTGAATAAAATGAGTACATAATTAAAATGCACCTAGATATAAACAGGTGGGCTCCGAACAAATTGCCTTTCCTCGTCCATCGGTATTCTGGTCAGGCCAAAAATTTTTCCCTGCTATTATAATGGTGACTCACAGCATTATTTAGCAATAAAAGATACTGTTTCTAGCCATAGACACGCGCCATGAAATTAAATTAAATATTTTATTAAGGAATTTGTCGAGTAAGTGGTTTTTTAGTTAATCGAAACTGTTTGATGATCATTTAGTGAATAATTCGGGTTACACATTTCGTAGATTTTGTAGTTGCTAGTGAACATTTACCTCGTTTGATTCATACTTCAAGTATGCTGCTTAAAACAGCTATTACTTACATATTCTCATATTAAACTTATCCTCGTTCATCTCTGGTGCTGGGGGGCTAAACCATCTACTTCTCTCCAGGTCACAGTCTATGCTTCTGCTTCGTCAGATATAAACTTTAGAATTCACAATAGTATTACGATAGACATCACAGATAAATTATTCAGCTGAAACCGATGAAATTGTTCAATTCTCAGTGACCACACCTATTGTTTGTAATTACAATAAAAAATAATGAGATACGAGTGGGTGGGGTCGTTTAAAAAGCAGTAAACAGAATTATTCGACCCACGCCGGCAATTAGTTCGGTTAGAATCAAATTGGACGTTCCCTCGAATTTGTATTAAAACCTTGCACTCCAAGTAAATGTGAATAATTACGTATTTAATAACGCTTTTGTTCTCGAAGAATCGACGAGAAAATTCAAGTAATTCAATTGTTTGGGGCAATTTAATTCGAGTCAGGTTGCATGCTGTTTGCTTTCTAGTACAAGCTTTTTATTCAAATCTTAGGATTCCGTAGACAATTATTAAAACTATAAGTCGTCCTTAAATAATAATAAATCCTAAAATACTAAATAGTTAGACAATATGAATGTACCTATTGAGAAATGGTTGATTCCTCATATAAACTTTCATTCCCTCTCCCATTTTTTAAGACATTATTTCCGGGATAAAACTAGCTTATTTCTTCTCAAAGTCTCAAACTATCTTCATACCAAATTTCATCTAAACGTAGATTTAAAAGTATTCTACATAATATAGATATTGATTACATTGCATTCATTTATTATATTTCGTAAATCTATTAAACACTAACCCTTTATTTGTTCTTATAATAGAAACAAGAACTTCATCAAAGTTTCGTTTATGCAGAACCCTATCTTATAAAACATAATATGTAACTATACTATGACCTCTATAACGTTTTCTGTTTTACTGCGTTTGTAATCTAATCATTATTTTTTAATATAATGGAGGAAAGTGTTATTTCCGCCCTGATATCTATCAAAAGATGTTACAATTTGCAGAACGGTTTGTTATGGTAATAGAAAGTTATTGTGGCTATAAAAATATTACATTTAAAGTCTTGTCTGTAACTCCTAAGTCGTAAACAAGATATTTTTTTATAATTTATTAGCTTATAATATGCATTATAATATAAAAAACTATCTTAAAGTCTAATTAGACACGCTCGCTATTACACCCTCCGAAATACCGCATACCAACTCATTTGCAAGGCGTACGTAGTACGTTGTCGGTTGTCGCGGTGTCATGGAAATCACCGAAAATTCACACGGACAGACTGACTTGCTTACTGTTATTATACTACGTTAAATCTTAGTAAGACTGTCTTGGCACTGCGTAGTGTAATAAGCTCTTAAGCCAAAATAATTATGTTATTAAAAATATGAGATTGTTTTGAAATTCCAATAAATTAATGTAAAAATCTACTGTAGTTTTAATTTTTTCTAGTTTTTATTTGACAGCTAACCTCACACTTAAATCTTCTAATATAACTAATAAAATGTTGAGTCAAAGCTGTACATTTAAAATAAATTATGAATGATGCAGAAGCCTTATCTATAACTATTAGACTTTTTGTCTGTCTCTCTGTTTGTAACCGACGAACCTAGAAGATCTGCATTTCACAACAAAACACAAGAAAGATTTTGATGGGTATAATGTTAGTTGGTTAGCCGGGTAAAAATATAGGACACTCTATTGCAGAATAATATCTTATTTATAAGAAGTCTATACAAACTACTAATTCGCTAAAGACGAATCCGAGCAAAGTAAGGCTGAGTTGCTAGTGTTCACATAAAAATATATTAGAATTCCGAAGCACATTGTCAAAAAATTCGCCATATCTGTCCATAATAATCGTTCAACTTAATAGAATCTGCTTAAGCCCTACAAAATATAAAGAGCCATTAATAAAGTTTAGGGATTAAGATTTTAAAACTTTGTCCGATAAATCAAATTTATTACAAAGGGGGGTATAATCTCGCTCAGGAAATTAAACGCGGAATTACCATAATTGATACAGTTCGAGTGAATCAGTCTTTGAAGCGTTTCTGAGAAGGAATATAGAGACTGTCTTAGAAGTATTTTAATCTAGTTTTCAGCACCTTTTTTTATGTGATCGGTTACTATGTTTAATGGGGTGGAAATGATTTTTTTGTTGTTCCGTATTCGGGTTTTAGTTGGTTTCATTACATCTTATGTGAAAATGAGACAAAAGTAAACACCTTAGGATTTCAATAGATTATATATTTACGCTTAACGGTAATCTAATTTGAACAATGCCATAATGGTTTCATTTTAGTTTTCAGCCATAGCGGCCAAACTTAATATGACTAGATATTTGCGAAGGACATACCTATAACATTCTTAGGTTTACGCGAATATTCGACATTATAAATGAATGTCGCGTATTTATTTTGATTTTTGGTTCCCGACGTTTCTAATGCTTTACAGCAATCATGGTCACGGGAGAGAATGAGGTATGACGTCTCAGAGGTTTATATACTTGTTACAGACTAGACTCTAGTGGTTAGTAGTTTGTATCAATTTTATTTATGGCATACCTATTATTACATGGTCCACAAGTGTACTCGCACAAATATACCTACTACCTTGGTAATTCTGGAGGAACCTCATACGACATGAGTAATAAGAGATTAGGCGTCAGGACCAAATTCGAAGTCCGAGCTTTTACAAAATTTTGCATGAAATATTAGCCTGGACCCAGAACCTTCGGATCTGCAAAGTTTATGCTAGCCGCTAAACCAACGAAGCGTTAAACACCTACAACAACATGAAAACATTCTGCTTGTACGAAAATTTAAATAATAAGCTCTCTTTAAATAGTCAACACGAGTCTAATACATAATTGCGCCATAACATACCTACGGCTTATGTATTTCAAAAATATAAAATATTATTACATAGTATGTATAATTGTATATAAAACAAGATTGTTATCTAACTAAATCTATTTACAACTTTTAGCTACATTGAGGTCATGGGAAATTATGATCATGGATAGCATAGTAGGTACATACGTATCTAAGTGCTTAACTAGATTTTTTGTTATTTCAAGGATTGTTTATGTTCATTTATATTATAAAGAAAAAATAAATTGGTCATTTTAAACCACTGCCAGTATGCATTATTATTAAGTGTACCGTAAAAACTCGTAATAAAACCAAAGTCAGCCATTTAAATTTAATTACTAATAATGATTAATAACTAGCAAACATAGATTAGTATCGACACGCGTCAGCAATAAAATACTTAACCCTACCTATTCTTTGTACAAAGGCTCGTTTGAATTAATCAAATCATTCTATGGACTACAGATGCTTATCTCTGAGTATCTTAAAAATTAGAGCAGGAGGGAACGTCAATTGTTTTCTCTCGCCCACGAATATGGCCATCTTGTTGTTATTTTTTATATGGCATATTGTATGGAATAGATAGATATAACGGATTGTAATCATCTCATTGTGTGAGTTATGCGGTGAAGCCGGTAGAAAGTATTGCAAGGATTTTTTATAGGAAAACAGCGATTTGGTCTGGGTTTGTCTAGATTTTTGTTTTTAAATTTATGTTATAATATACATTATAATAATTAGGTATGTTTATATTGAATATATCTATTTACCTCATCTCGTTATCTTCCAACTCAATATACCTACTTTATAAACTCAGTTACTAAATATAAAGTGAAACTCTATTCCTTTAAAAACATTTCTAAGAATAGTATAAGTATACCTTACATCTTTCCGATTCGTCGTGACATTGGCGAAGTAATCCTTATTTGACTGACAAGCTTAAAAGAACAACAAAATTGAATTTGATGTAATGTAGATACTTATATGAATATAAAAAGCAAAATTATACTTTTTATTTATTGTTTTTTGGTATGAAAGCTTTTTGACGTCATTAACTAACAATTGTTTAAAACAAAAAAAAAAACAATTTCTTTACATTAAAAAAATCATACGTATACAAATATATATAAAAAGAAAGTGTTACCAGAATTTCTTGTCACACAGCCAATACGATAAAACAACATATGTTTCTTCACCTAATGAATCTTCCATAGTATAATGAGTACGACAATGTAAAGTGGGGCCGTATTTACATAATGTCAACTAAGTAGGTGTAGGAGTGTCGGGGGATCTCCAACATCATTAATCGAACGAAGGAATGTCATTGTATGCTGTGTGTGTTTTTAACTGGTCCTTATTGTGGTTATGACTATCGAAAATCTTATCTGACGATGATTGTGGGATGTATTGATCTCTGATTTACATTTTCTACAATTGTTTTAGTTGTAATTCAATTAAAAAGTTTTTCAAGCGTGTTCGATATATAAGTTTTACCTAGTTATAGTTTAAATAAGTTTTATTATCTTTACTAATAAAATAAATGCGAAAGTAACTCTGTCTGTCCTTCTATCTGTCTGTCGGTCTGTCGCGCTTTCGCGCAAAAACTACTGAACCGATTTGAATGAAATTTGGTACACAAATAGGCTGAAAATGGGTGTAATGGTTCAAATAGGGGATGAAAGTTTCATTTTAAAAATCTAGAAGCTTAAAACTTATTTTTTAGACTTTTAATTACATATATTAATAAATAAAACTTTGAAAGTTTGTAAAAATTTTATTCTAAAAGGCGTACTTACGGGCCCGAGAGAAGCGAGGGTGAGTCACTAGTACAAAATACAAAAAATATTCATACATCAAATTGTCTTATTATACTTTTGTTTATAAGGTGTGTAACAGTAATTAAACTTCTAAAAGATCTAGAAATTTCTAGAAAATGTTGTAAATCAATGCTTAACTGTACAAAGTTACTCATAAAAATATTTAACATAAATGTGAACGTTAGTTTCAAATCGTGTACGAATACAATAATCCTGGATCAGCTATCGACGTCCTGCTGTGCGCATGCGCAACGCTTACACAATGAAAGATAAATAAAAAGTTAAAGTAAATTTAATTTATTGATCGATGCATACATTATATGCCTAAATTTAAAATACCATCTATTATGTTTTAGCTAAATAGTATCTCGATCTTATATATATTTATATACATACTTACATATAGATGTCTAGGAGCAAGATTCATAAATTGCACCTATGCTTTACTTTATGTCAAAGTTTTATTTTCACTACAAAAAGTATTTCATAGGCCTGTTTTAACTTCACTTTTAAAAACTTCTACTTTGCTTAGTAAAGGCAGATCAGTTGTTAATGACTATAAGTAAAACTTTTCCAACAAAGACTGACTATTTTATTATCTCCCTTAGGTATATTTAACACAAATTCTTATTTTATCTTTATGGATATTTGAAATTTAAACGGACGAAGTCTCAACATACAACCATGATTATATCTATATACAATCCGAGTGAAATATGTTTAGGTATAGTCTTATATACTTATGTATAGTCAGCAGTAAACCGTCTTCTATATTTTTTAATAAATAGGTAATAACGAACCATCGGCATAAATTTAAATATATAACAACACACTTCTAGGTGGTATAATGTCTAATGCTATTTAGGGATCCGTATCCGAAGTATGTCAACGAACGAATAGATAAGTTACAAAAACTTACTAACAAAAACCAAAATAACGAATTTCAATTGCCATACAAATTAATAAAAAACAATTATGGTACGGAACCCCTGTTGCCCGAGTCTTTTCACACTTGGCCGGTTAGTTAAGTGGTATGAGTTGGTGAAACTTTAAAGCCTTTTTAGTATAAAAGCCATACAACAAACACGGATTGATCAAATAAAGAAATCAAATAAAAGCAACAGCCATTTTATAAGAAGAGTATTAAGAAAATTAGAAAGCCGATTACATTGTTTTCACAAAAATGCATAAAATTGAAACCTAATCTACTCAGCAGTAAAGTCAACGAGATACTTACAATAAATAACCAAGCTGTGTAATCTAACACCGACTAAGACAACAGATGATAGTGATTTACTGTCTATTAAACTAGCTTAATTTATTACTAAATACAAAACCTGAATAAGATCTGATAGTAAAATTAATCAGTAGTTTTTAACACCTCTCAGTTAGTGTCTTCTTTTAATTATATTTAACTTGCCGTAACGTATGGCTTTGCGCACTAATATTTTTAATTCGTGGGCAAGAGAAAGAAATATAGAATTTTAAACTTTTAACTTTATAAATATATAGTTTTCTCGAACAATTTTGGCCACTGCCGCCAATCTTATTGAGAAAAGTGCACTAGAGAGTGAGCTCCATTCACTCTCATACTTCAGTGGAACGACTACTCGACACGATCAGTGAGAGCTAAGGCGCAGTACCTTAACGTGCTCTCCGAGGTTAAACATCGCCAACTTCTCAAATCCGGGCTCTTATTGAGACTTACTAAACAGAAAACACTGATAACTTGGTCCGACACAGTACTCGAACCCAAGACCTCCAAACGAGCAGCCGTACAAGCTAGCCACTACACTGAACGTCAGATATTTAAAAATGTTTTGCATTCAAAACATTCATAATATTTTTTACCTAATTCAAGGGTATCTAAAATGAAGAAACATAAACATTGAAAAAGTAAGTAGTAAAAAAGTAAGTAATTAAGAAAGTGTAAAGAAGTGTCTTAGTAGTTTATTCTAATTCATATGTTGACTAACACATTATCTTAATAATGTTGGTAAATACTTATAGTACGTATAAAAAAATATTAAGTGTAGGTGAATTCACATTTTAAATGAAACTTACGAGTATAAAAGAAAATGAGGGTTTCAGCAAAATATTATTCTACAATCGTCATCGTCTACAAAATATGTCCCATTGACGTATCTAAGTGATTTTTCATATGATATTCATAATGTCATCTTTTTATATATCTATTAAATGTCTTCTGAAGGAACAACATTATGCCCTCCCAATGTAAGATTGCGTGTTAAAATGAAATACACCTTTTATGTAAGCATAAACATTTTCTACAATTTATATAACTTAACTTGATACATACTTGTACATAAATCATTAAAAGTAAAAATATGTCTCTTTTGTTAACAACTAATCACAAAAGCTCTGTTACAAAAGAGAAGTGAGTTATTGGATTAGTCTTATCTACACGTCACAATATACTCGTACCTACAGCCATACATATCATTGAAGATATCGTACATTGTTTCTATCAAATAAACCTGTTTCCGGAAATTAATTACTATAGATAAAATAATAGAGATGTCATGAGAAAATACCGTTAATCTTAAGCAATAAATACCTTCAACTTTCTTAATTAAACGCCCATGTTTGTTTTGAAATATTTAAATTAGTATTACACTAATTCTGACTCAATATAAATTTAATCTATTAATCATTTTATTATGTAATTATAAAAGAGATGAAGCCCGGCACAATCGAGTATTTTATGGTTCGTTAAACATTATATTTCTTAAAATACTGTAGTTTCGTGTTATGCTGTCTATGTTTCGGTTTATACACCGAACGGCTTAAAGACGTACCTACCTATGAGTAATGAGTACGTACTTCTTACAGACGTACTTCATATTTTTTCGCTTCTCTTCCTTTACAATCGAAACAAGTTACGCATAAGGCCCAAATAGAAAAATATAAGTGAAAACACAAATAAATTCCTTAAATATAAGTTATAAAATCTAATCGTACCACCTTAAATAGCGTTTTGTTTAAACAACAGGTTATAACGAAATCATTAAGATCGATAAGGCACGAGCGCATCTGCTCTTATTTGCATAGCCATTGATTGGGATGCAAGATTAATCCCCATCATATTTTTGTCTTGATCACCATTTATACGCAATCAAGCGAGGAACGAAAAAAATGATCATTACCATACTTCAGCCCTTAAGCAATTTTTTCAGACTCCAAACAAAGGGGTGATAGTTTGTTATTAGGTTAGGGGCGATAATGTAATGCAATTAGTTTTTTTCACGTGAAAAAAAAATTCAAAAATCATTATTTAAATCCGCCAGCTGAACAAACAAGGTACAGTGATTAGACCTTATTATTACTAGCTTATATTAAATAGTAAATACATTTCAAGTTGTAAAACTAACTTAATTGTTTTTATTTATTTCCTCTTTTTAGAATACTTGTTTTGCCTAGGAAAAGTGACAAAGTTATAAGTATCTGTCACTATTACGACGTTATTCTACCTAGAAAGTGATTACCAATAGTGTACTGACTTACTAAAATATGGATGCCCTTCATTCGTTTACTAAAATTACCTGTTTCTTTCACAATAGTAAACTAAAAAATGTTTGGTACATAGTACAAACGATGTCCATCGTACCATATAAACTGTACGCTATACGAAGAATCTACCTGGTTGATTTGATTTGATTTGTACACAACTCAATTAAAGTTCGTCGTAGATAGGTGAAAGGTTTAGAAGAATGTATACCTAAGAAACAGACAGAACAGACATTCATATTATGTACAATGTACATACATATATAATTGCATTTTATTAATGTTTGGAAGGATGTTTGTCACTTTTCAATTCGCCAGAATGACAGAACGGATCTGGATGAAATTTGGCAGAGATTATAGACTAGAATAGCAGCTAGGCGACTTTTGACCCTTGAAAATAATCTGTTCCAGTGGGAAAGATTCGTCATTTTACACCCAAACTCGAGTGAAGCGATTATGAGCAGCCAGTTTTTAACAAAAAAACTTATCTTTTTGTATCAAACGTTTATCACACACATACGTAATATTAATAACATTCGATTGTACCAATGCTAATTCCCCTAAGAACATGAGAGAAATTCATAAAGTGACTTATCACTTCATCTCGCAACAGTAACAACCCTCGTTGCGAGGGCATCATTAGGCGAAATAAGACCATTAGCAGTCCTTTCTCTTAGCGGCCATGAAAGGGTTAAACCGGCCCTTGGCACAATAGCTTTATTCTATTACAGCCGCTTACACGCGCGATGTAATAAATATGAATGTTGAACAACGTGGATTATGCTCCTTTGCCGGGGGTCAAAATATTTAAATATGCAATGGAACAATTTGTGAAGGGTTAATTGGCAGTCGGGCTGCTTTATGAACTTTCGTAATTATGGTTCTGCACTGCTAATGAACTTCGCATATAGTCTTGCAAATAAATGTATGCAACTTCTCATATATTATACTTTGTGGTAATTTTTATTTCTGTTTATGTTTTTCGATGTTAAGCTTTCGTCGACTTTAAGCTTTTTATTTATTTTTTTCAATTTTTTCCGCTTCTATAAAATAAATTATTAACACTTGTGTATTGTTATAGTAAGAGAACCTAGTGGTTACGCGCTCGCTAGGGTAACCGAATGAAGCGGGATCAATCCCGGGTCTCGCACCTCTAATATTTTTAGGTGCAAATCATTTTTGACAAGATTACTACTTTTCACGAAGAAACTTACATGTCAGAGAAAACCTAGCAAGTTTTCGAAAGACATGTGAAGTCCGCCAACATGCACCAGCGTGCCAGCGTGTTGGACTATGACCTGATCTCCCTTATATTGAAGGAAGACCCTAGCCCAGCAGTGGAACGTCAAAAAGATAACTCATATATGTATATTAAATTAGTATGTAAATATATCACATATTTTTGCCTTTTAATTCATATTCCTTAGTCAAAATGAAACCTTTTTTCAATTTTTATATAGAGTCATGCAAAAATTTTTCATATTATATAGTATGATTTCTCCTATTTAATCTTTATCAAGTAAAGAAATGAATAAATAAATGAAACTAGATATATGGTGGAAAAGATGAGTTTTCTTAATGTTATCCTATCGCCTCTAGGCACAGACGATCAATTTTTGTCACTTTACTAGGAATACTTGGCTTCATTTTTATCATATTATTTTTCGTACTATTATTATAGCTTTTTTATCACACTAGTAGAAAGATCAAAATCTCTTTTAGTATAATTGTTGCGTAGGAATATTAAACAATTGTGTTAAGTAATTGATCAGAATTTCAATCTTACCATAAACAAAAATATACCTAAATAATACCTATGACTTATGAGCTGATATCGAAACTTACTTCTTTTTTTTATTTGTTTTGTTTTGTCTGTAAGCAGTGACATATACAACTTTTTATTTTCTATTCTAAAGCTCTCTTATAATTGATTAAATGTATGGACAGAATAACATAATTATTTTCACAAGTAATATTTACTTAGCTTGTGACATACAAAAATAACACATCAAAGCTCTCACCACTGAAGCGTAGATAGAAACAATTTGAAGTACTTTCCAAATCAGTGTTTGAATCCGACTGGTTCGCATAATAATTATTCAGAGACTCAACGTCAGTCGATGGCTAATTACAAAGCGGTGAATGGGACTTAGCTATAGAAAAGAGTAAAAAAAACAATTATTAACGATACAGTGGCCGCACGAGTGGCCCGGTGCGGGCACATCTGTTCCTGTACCCTTATAGATTAAAGTGATAATTATTCTGCAGCATAATTATTGGATTTAAGCTCATAATGCGCATTGTTGTTAGTCTGTCATACGGATTTTAATAGTACTTTTAATCTGCACTTTATGGACATATGCGAAAATGTATGCTGATGTTTTATATGAATGTTACTACATATTTATTTAGTTTTTCTTCACTGGCTTATTTTGTAAATAGTATTCTTACATTGCCTTATTCTTTTAGTAAATTCTCTACAAATATTAGTCTCAATTGGGACCAGTAGACCTTTTGGGTTCTTTGAATCTTGTGACCATAACTACTACAGCTCACTTTTTAAAGTTTTCCATTATTCCCGTATAATTAGAAAAAAACATAGGATTTCTATTATATACAAAAATATCAAATCTTCATAATATTATTTTTGTGGACAGAAAACAATTTTATTATTATTTATAAAAATTTAATGTCTCATAATAAAAAGTTTTATGGCTATCTTTTTTAATCAAATAATCTCTTCATAATGTTTTTAAAGTCCTAAACGTACATTTTAAGCTCAACACTGCCATTGCTCAGCCAAAACACAAAAAAATAATAAAATAGCAACGTTGCGAGTTAAAATACTTACGAGTGTATTCAATTCAACATACCCTACACTGTCGCATATTGCCACGTGCCAAAGGGTTGCCTTTGTTTCTTTGAGAGAAAACTTCAATGATGGTATCGCTTTCAATGCTCTGTAATTACTGTGATTCGGTTAATTGTTCCGTCAAGCGCTTTTGTTTTCCCTTTGACCGTATTATCGCATGGCATATTGAGCTGAAGTGTTTATTCTTTGTTAAAAGCGAGGCTGTTTATATTATTTCGTATGATTTTTTTATCCGCATCACACTGCTATTATAAAGGCGAAATTTTGTGTATGTATGTGTGTACGTTTGTTACTCCTGCCCGTTGAAATGGCTGGATAGATTTGGGTAAAATTTAGCACATAGATAATATGGATTAAAACAGGCTACTAGTAATAAATAAAACAAAATCAAAGTATTCATATATATTATATTTTTGATTTATTGCCGTATTTAAGTCTTTGAAGACCACTAGCTTGGAAGACAATTCTGCCGGCGAGAAAGACAACAATTATCTATTTATCCTACATGAGATCCAAACAGGCATTAGTCACATACATTAACATCTACGAAGTATTATGTGAATGTAAAATTAACTATAGTAATAACCTTACTCATCTTGTGGCGAGCATGTATATTGTATAGTTGCAGATTCGGAGGTCGTAGATTTGAGGTTGTTCAGTTTTCACCGTTGCAAGTACTACGCTGTATCTCTCTAAACGATTAGTAATAACTGCTCATTCACATAAAATATTACTCATTCCCTGGTGGAGTGGAATAATCTATTGACCTCATTTTCCGATATTATGGCAAATAGCTATATATAAACTATTATTTCACTAGGATGCACGTTTTCATAATTTTAAACTTTCACAACAATCGTCGTAGCAGGATCAATACATTACACTTTAAGGTATATTAATATATATATATTCACATAAACAATTAAAAACTGTGTAATTAAAATGTATTGTATTATTAACAAAAAAGCAAACAAAATTATTAAAAGGTTTTAATAATTAGTTGGACTTTGGAGTGCCTTATCTTATGAAATGCTAACATGGCTGATGGCACATTGTTCTATCAGCTTCGATTTTAATAATATCCGTTGCTTAATTCTTTTTTATATTTCACATACCAGTTAAGTATACATATATCAATGGTGAACAAGATAAAGAAGATTTTTATTAGATTATCTTAAGAAATACGAGATAATTACTAAATTCTATAATAGGTTACATATTAAATTAATGTAACAGCACTTAGTATTATTAATCTTACATAAAAATTTACACAGAACGTATAAAAATTTCGAATCACATTGAGTATTTCGAACCCGCATAGACCTTGTTTAATAACACATTCATATGCAAATGTGCAAAATACTGCAAAGATTCGTTCATACATTTTACCAGTAAATATGCGTTCATGCGTGCTTCGGTACGGTGGGCGAAAGTGGTGGAAATTTCAATTTCAATTATAGGCCTTATTTATATAATGTTATGATGTAAAATGATGCAAGTTACCTTGTGAGGTGCACTGTACATGTTCGTACTATAATTAGCAGTAATATGAATAGAGTTTTTGTCTGATACTGCAGGGTTTTAAACGTTTTAAACGTAGGAGACTTTTGTATTTGATTTTTGAATCCAGTATTTTAATTTATGCATTAAGCACTTATACCAACGAATTTGAATAAAAGGATTTAAATATTACTACTTAAGTAAATTACAATATCATATAATATGTATGTAGTGACTACACATTTGTACTGATAATAATAAATAAGAATGTTCAAATAAGCTTTTAATTATTGTAGAATAATTTACTTTGCATTTGGTTTAACACTAATTTTATACTTGAAAGGTGCTATAAAGTGTAATATATCGGTGTTTTAGCCATCGAGCATGCGATCCGACTCTGAGATCCCAATGCTGTGCTTTGAGCAATAAAATAAATCTTCTCTTAAGAGGTATACCTGATCGGCCCTAAACAAGCCACGATCTTCGTTACGGGCTTAATTAAAAAACAAAATCAATTTTATTAATTGGAAGTGTTAAAAACGGGCGGAAGAGGCGTTCGGAGTCCGTATCTCGCTCGTATCTCTTATTTAATCCGACAGTGAATGTATTATTTTTACTTTTCTTAGGGGATTTCAAATAAATTTTATCGCTTGGGACTAATTTGGTTACAAATTTATTTGGCCGTGGTGTCGTTAACAAGGGAGTACATCCTCGTGGCTATCAGAGCTGCACTCTTTAGTGCCCTGACACGGCCGTTATAACAATATATCGATACTTGAAGCTTGATAAAATGAAGACGACACTTCACTTAGGATTAAATAATAATCCTCTTTTTTTAAATAATACTTTTGGGGATATTGAGACCATGTCCGCAGCATAAAATTTTTATTGTTACGAGTATATTCTGATCACTTTTATGCTCTTAAAGTATACGTTCCAAAGACATCTGATTGTTTATATTGTTGTTCTTTAATAACTATGTCACGGCCCTCATAATAAAAAACGAGTCTTTTGCATTTACAAATAAAATGAGGGAAATAAAATAATGTACATTTTTTTGAAGGTGAATTCATGTTTTACACACGCATTATCTATGTAACTAATTTTACAAATAATGAAATTACTTTTGCTTGGCAAGATGGAGATTTTTTTTCAATAAAAGGTTCCGTAGTAATTATATATTGCAATAAAGAAAAATATTTTATATCTTATGGTATTTACACTAGAGGAGTTAGCTATGCACATTCTCTGTTCGTGAAGACTAAGAGTGAACTGCAGAAGTGTCCATCTTGGGCAGCGTGTCATGCAGCCGGAAGATATATAGAAGCTGTTCGCTCAGAAGATCTGGAAATTCCTCGAATAAACAGAGTTAGGTGAAGAACACTAAATATACTTACAAGAAAGCTAGAAGTGGGATCAAACTTGGTTGAAGTAACTAGGTATTATCTCTCCACCACAGCCATCTTATAGATAGAAAAAATTGCATAATATACATTCTTCAGTATTTTAAAGTCCCACTGCTTGGCAAGGTACTCTCAGTACGAGAGGGATCAGGCTATAGTCCACCACGCTGGCCAAGTGCGTGTTGGCGGACTTCACATGTCTTTCGGCAACTTGCTAGGTTCTCTCAGACATGCAGGTTTCCTCACGATTTTACCTTCACCGTAAGACAAGTGGTAATCATGATAGAAATGATTTGCACATGAAAATATTAGAGGTGTGAGATACGGATTTGAACCGGCATTACTCGGTTATCGAAGCGAGCGCATTACCGCTGGGCTACCAGTGCATTACTTTATTCGTATTTACATTAAAGATTACAATTTCGAGCGGTTCTAATGTACATACATACATCGTTTATTATAACGATAAAAGCTTAATCCATATATATTTTATCAACGGTGGTCTCATATAAATTGGGTTAAATCTGATCTTATTCAAAATATGTTAAGATAGTGCTTATCGATGAACAATATTCATGTTGAGATTCCTATGTTGGAAATATTTGACTTTTATAGATTTGGATAGGCATATCAATAACTTTAGTAACTAAATAAATCGATTTCTCTTGTTATTATGAAATTTAGTATGTTTGCTATAAAATGAAGCAATACTATTTTGTATTACACAATATACTTAAGTATTTATTGTAAGAAGTCCTTAGTACTAGTACTTCATAATTGTTAAGGTTAAGTATTGAAAAAAAAACAACTGATGATAAATGAATGATGACTTTCGCCAAACATATTTTAGAAATTTAATGATATTATTAGAATTTTAAAGATGATAATTTAAATTATTGTTTAAATATGTAGATTCCAATTCGTCAGCAGTAATACAAAATCTAATCGAATATATAAAAATATCTCAATTAATATTTTAATAATAATTTCTCAGTTTTCATAGTATTTTTGGCCAGGGCATCTTCAACAGCGCAAATGATTTTCTCATAAGGGATGCACGTTGGTGTAACAGTTAATAATAATTTATTTATTAATAATAGGTACTAACGAAAGTGTTTAACGTTACAAATAGTTTTATTTTTAATAATAATTATAATATGTTCCTCATAATTATTTTATAGCGAGTATAAGACGAATATAAAGAAATAATATATTTATAACATTTGCTAGCATAACAAAGAAAACGATATAAAAAATAAAATTAATAGCTAAAAGGACCTGTCAATACAACATGAGATTGTGGTTCAAAAGGGATAGATCACTATATCGAGTGTAGGTTGAGCTGAACACGCCTGGACGGAGATAGTAACTCTTTGCCAAGGTGTTATATTTGCACAGAGTGGAATTGAAAAGCTTTTTTTAACAACTAATTGCTTAAAGTATAATCGTCTTTGGTATTTTATACATAAGTTGGTACATATTATAAAGTTTATTTTCAAGATTTTTTCAATGTAATATTACTATACAATCGATATTATTTTTTATTGATGATCCATAAGAACATCTTCAGATACCATTTATAACAGAAATAACTAAGAGGACTTTGAATCATTTGAATGTTTTATTTTCCGCAATTAAAATTTATACTATAGTGACCACAAGAATTTATATTACATGGTCGGTATTGTTTCTTTCTGTTAGAAATTCTAATTACTTAGAATAACTTACTATAATAACTTATAATAACTTAGTTAATTAAAATATTCCTCTTCCTCCGTAAACTTTTAATAATATATAACAAATTACGAAGTACAAAAAAAAACAAGACAAATTCTAATTTCTACAATTTATTTTAAATGTTACCTTAAGTTTAGTTTTCTAATATTACGCGTACGAATAGAATTTTAATTTTGCGTATTCGCAAATACTGCATTATTATTACTTCAGTTGAAATTTGTTTTATCCATTGTACATCAGTTACAAAAATTAGTGCAAATGAAAAATGCCGTATTTAATATTGATTTAGGTAATATTAGGGCGAGAATTGATCATTTTTATGGCTTAAATTCATCTCTGGAAAATGCGAAGTGCAAAATACTGTCGTCTCCAGGTTCTGATATACTGCTCGGGAGCCACGCACGGCTCGTGGGCCGGCAGTACAACAATAGTGTTAGGTACTAACTTTTTTATCAAATATTTGCTTATTTTATCATATTTTTTCCTACATATACAAGTGGATTACCCACGCTTTGCTCGGATGCTCCCATAGATATCTTTGGCTTTTGTAATATTCCATACTCTCATATTATTATTCCCTGCTCTTTATTATAAAATATCACAATTCATTTTCTGTAGGCAAATATAATATACCAGAATTATAGTTATATCAACCGCAGTAATAACAAGATTCAACCTATCTCTATACCAAAAATCATCAAACTTGATTCAGCGATGAAGGTGTTATTCGTAACAGACAGCCAGAATTACCTTCAAAGTAAATAATAATTTATTCTGAATATAGAATGGATAACCCATTAGTACAGTATTATAAATGCGAAGGCAAGTGTATGTATAAATTGAACGGATTTAGAAGAAATTTAGTATATAAATGGCCTAGAGCAACACATATTCTAGTTTTAGGCACCTTGGGAATCACCCGATCATAAGTCCCTATTATAGTATTAAAATAAAAATGAGCATAAGAAATAATAGGTTCTTTTAGAAGCAAATAAACATATTTAACCTTTTTAAAGGTAAAAATATCTGATAAATTACATAAAAATAGTTACGTATTTCCGTTTAAACAAGTTTGACGTTTGTTACATTGTATTGTTAATCATTATTAAAGTACATTCAACGGTGCTAGGTGTCGTGTCGTTGAGATGTTGCTGTGACGTCACTCAATCGACTTTTTATCTACGAATTCATTTGGTCCTCAGCCACCCACGATGGAACGTTCCCTTCAATTTAATTTGATATGACTGTATAAAAATAAGCTTTAAGCTCTTTGTATTAACAAAGAGCTTAAAGCTTAAGACATTCGTAAACTTAACGACGTACAGTTGGGACGAGTATATCAATGGTTATTGCAAAAAGTATTTAAATTCTTAATATTACTAAGTTACAAATAGGTTACTAATAATAAATGGTAAAATATAATTGTTTGTATCTTTTAATAGCTAGTCTCTGGGACTGATGATCCGTTTTTTCCCAGACAGATTTTAAAGCATACCTACTACATAAGCAGGCCTTGACCGAAAAGTATACTCTATCCTGAAAGTATCCGAACAGTCTATCGTTATTAATAAACTTCCAATATTCAAAAACAAACAATGCATGGTAAATATAATAAACATCTACTAAGCCATCGACGCAAGAGCAAATATTATCTATAAATCAATACAAAATAATTTTAGAATAATGTGACAACTTAGCATTTTATAAAAGACAGGAATCTCAATGTTTAGAGACACGTGTGCCACTTCAGAGTGACCCCGGGTCGATTCCGTCCCGATCATAATTACCAGTGAAATAACCTGATTGTGATCACACGCACACTTAAACGTACATATTTTCTGAGGCAGCGCTTCTCAACGTTTTTACTTTTACTTAATTTAGGCTTATCATCAAAAAACTATGGAAAGGTTTCCAGATTAGAATATAGAAATTAATTATTATGTTACATTGCAAAAATGAAAACTTTCTTTCTGTTTGCTTATTATATACAAAATATCGCTAAATATTTTTCAACATTTATTATTCCGTTAAAAATAATGAAACATTCAAGTTAAAAAAAATATAAAACTTTGAGATTAAGACAATTTTAACTTAAAAAGATATTATTAATATTTGTAATGAAAGAATGTAATGAATATTATAAAAAATTAAGAAATAACATTATAAAAATACTTAATTACGTATACAAAATAGTACACGTACATAAATATACGGTCTACATAGTTAATGAGAATGCATAAATCTAATTAGAATAACAGTTTGAGAAGCACTATGTATGCCAATGTCCGAACAAATCAGACGCAGCGCACCCCGACATTCACATACCATTTTGTCTAAGCCTGTTAAATAGCCGACCTGTCGATACATCACCGAAAGAAACAAGCATGTATCTAACTTTTTTCTCTTCAATTAGGTTCTTTGTGAATAACTACAATCCAAATTAACTGCGTCGTTTAACATAATATATTTTGCGGTTTCATTCGACGTATGCATTGTTATGTTATACACTGAATACATTCTCATATGGAAATTCATATTTATGATAGCAACTACATTATTGACTATGGGATTAATTATAGAACAAATGGTAAGTAAAAGCTATTATTTTTATATATTTATTAAAAGGTAACTCTTACAAATCAGGAAGTCCATCTATCACAACCAATTTTTAAAAAATATGCGATTGCAAATAGTAATTGGTTACCTACACTGTGGACTACATTCAAACATATTACAGAAAACAAAATAAAATCATTCACTCCTTAAATTTCTTTATAATAAGATAATGTTTTAAATTCTCTACCAACGTGAATCTGACTTTTTACCATTTTTTCATAAGTGGGCACGTTTGGTAAACAGTAGATATGAACTGGTTATGAACAACACTTGTGTAATTTACAAGATTTGTCCAGTATATTCAGTTTAATTCTGGCATATGGTCAAATCTAGTTATAAGTCTCATTTTATACATGATAACCGGAGATCTGGACATGATGTGATCTATGGATCTCAAAAATCTATAATAACTAAGATAATCCAAAAATTTACTTTAACTTATAACAAGACAATACTGTTTTACTGACTGTGCGCATACTTGAAAGTTTAGTCATAATAGCCCAGCAAAATAAAGAGATCTGATACAGTCACATTAAATGTAAAAAAATTAAATCGCTAACAATGTGGATTCAGCAAATAATAAAGATCACTTAGGCGATTCCTTTCATTCGGGCATCCGATGCGAAACGTCGATCAACTTAATTGATCATTCAACGTGATCTTTACTAAACTGGAAATATTTGAATCCCAGACACTTAATCAATTTACAAAGATCAATCCACAAATAAAATACTCCATCATTCTTTTGTACCTAGATCAAGTAAAGGGAAGACTTGGCATTTACTTACATACTTAACACCTAAATTGTCTACTTTAAATGATTCTATCACTCAGAAAAGATACAAAAATCCATTTTTTTATCTTTTATCTCTCAAGACTCACAGATTCAAATTATCCATAAAAAGTATAAAGTTATGTTATGTGATACTTGCTATTTAAACATATTTTATGTAGGTATGATATATAAATAATTTGCTTTTTCCAAAATTATCAGAAAATATTTGTTTATTTTTCACCAGTTACTAAGACACTCTAATTACACAATATCAATTTGTCAGATCTGGGCAGACAACTCATCATTGCATTTGGTCTGACAATCCGTAAGCATTGTCGGGGAATTCGGTAAAGGGCAATCTTTAGTCGATTGGGTGCGACCTTATCTCCATTTATGGTTTGATCTTAAAAAAGATTTATGATAACGCACGGACGGACGAAGCTCACAAACACTTTAAAATAAATGACAAGAAGTTACTTCCAATTGTGATGGAAATGCTTTCTGCAGTAAAATTAAACGATAACCCTGTCCTTTAGAGAGATTTAAATGGTTTAGGGGTTTTATAGGATCTGTCTACATTTAGTTTGGTAGGATTTTACAATTTTATGTTCAACCTGAGATTATTGGAGATAGGTATTAAATTTTTACTATACGAGTGTTTTGTATTATTTTAAGCTGAAATCAAATTGTTGAAGGTATCTGGAACAAAATCGAAATTGCGCGTTTTAGTTTAATATTCAGCTTCAGCATCTTTCAACAGATTTTCAAGTAAAAGATATCAAACTTTTACTTGAAAATGTAATCAAATATAAAATTCAACATACTTAGGCTTCTAACTTCTTAATTAATTTACATAAAATTTAAAAGTCTTTCTCGATATAAATACTTATTTTTAACTCAATGTTCAATGATTTCTAGTTTTCAACTGCGGGTGGTCTTACCAAGTACATAGTAACATTGTATGCAAAACATTAGAAGGCACTAGAATAACATTAGTAATTATTAATAATACTCTTAAGCAAATCGTGTTTATCAAGTTTTGCATAGACTACTTTTTGTTTATGACTCCTGTTTACTTTTACTTTTATTTGATAGATTATTTAAATAATAGGCCATAAAATAAAAGCTTACTATTTATTTCACTATTATGTTATTAATTACAATAACAATAATAGTACATAATAATTCATACATTAGGTACCTATAGTGTTCGGTTAGGGGGCTAAAATCGACCATAATCATTCTTTACAATTAAAGGAAAATACATGTAGGTACCTACTACTTACCTATGGCATAACTTCATATAGACTAGAACCTATTTTAGTATTTATTTATAAACACCAACACGAATAGAATGCCTTCACATGTACACCAATTACAGGTATTCAACAGAAAATTGTAATAACAACAACAAGTTATAAGTATCTACAATAATTATAAAAACTATAGTAGGTAAATGTAACAAAATCTAAAAAAGCATTGTTTTCAAGAAAACAATATTGATGATGACAAACAAGACAAGACTATACTCAATCAACTTGTAATGTTTATATTGGACTTGCATTTCTCGCGGTTCCGCCCGCGTTCTAAAGACCGAAAACAAAATAGACTTGTCATACCGTTTGATGTTTTATAGACGGTTTGTAACGGTTAGTTGAGATTTCTTAGAAATGAGATATTTTGCCGCAATAAAAAGTATCTTATGTATTGACCCGGGTAAAGGTTTGGATGAAATTTGGTAGCTATCATCATACCAAATTTCACCCAAATCCGTCCAGTGGTTTTCTGTGAGCAGTCACAGACAGACAGACGAAAAATTTGAAAACAATAGATTTGGCCTCTATATCGATAATAATGTTTATTTCAATTAGATTTTTCAAAAAAATATTTAATGCACATATTTGACTCGGTTAGAATTACATTATATGACGTATATATAGATGATTTGTAGTAAAATATAACTTTGATAGATAAACAATAAATTAACTATAATTTCAAGCATAAGGATATTATTGTAAAAGCTTGTAGGTACTAAAGTTAGTCTGGTTCTTGCTAATTATGATTAGCATTAAATTGCAATAAGAGTATTAGGTATCTCGATGGTGGCGATAATGTTTACGATTTAGAGTTATGCAGTTTTAATAAGTATTCATACGTGTTTCAACATTTTTAAAGCGCCATTTGTATTTTTAATTGTTACATTAACATATTTTACCACAGGTTTATTTTCTTTTTACAATAACGTCAATTTGGTTTGTTATTTTTTAATACATCTCTATATATACATGTTCGCTTCCTCGTCTGTACACTTAATTCTTTGAATGAACGCAAAGGATTTTAATGCGGTTTTCATCAATAGATAGAGTGATTCAAGAGAATACTTTATATGTAAATTATTTCTGAAAAAAAATCTATATTAATCTACATTAATCGTTAAAACGTTTACAAATACAAACCCGAGTGAAGCGAGGGTGAGTCGCTTGTATAGATAAAAATGCTAATGTTAGTTTCTGTAAGTAAATCTCCAAAAGTTACTATGATTGTTTCGAATTTTGAAATTTATATGTACATATAAGTTTTTTACTAAGGGTTGTACCTCATCCATTGTGCTGATAATCGTCATTTGATGTTGTCAGTAGCTCATCAACTTACGCACCAGGAGTATTAGACTAAGTACTAAGAATTTTACGCATCATATACGTAAACTACCGGCAAAAATAATATTTTTGTTTTAATTTGTGACTATTTTTTATGGAAATTAAAATTTAGCCTTTATCGCGAAATCCACTCATTACTCGGCAACTAAGATTGAAGCTTATTGATTTAATTCATATAAAAGCTTTTTAATCTCGTTTAGTTTTGTGTTTGAGAATGTATCTATCTAAGAAACATTTTAGTTCATTGTGAAAACAATGTATTTAATTTAAAAAAAGCGAACTCATTTATTTACATATTAAATAACCAACAATAGTTTCTTCTTTCTAACAAGTAGACGTATTTTTAAAGTTTTTAATATTATATGAAAGTCGAATTATACTAATAATTCAAGATGAGCTTTAGTATACTAGTCAAAAAACTGTAGGCAGCTTAATGAAATAAAAGAAAACAGCTTGTTAGTTTATAGAAATTATTTAAAATTATTTCTTTTGGACAATCAAAACCACTCAAGTTGTCTTGAAAGCAAGCCCCATTGAAATATTTTATTCCATTGAAGAGGTTATCTGAATAATAATAACATTACAATATTTTGTACATTAAGTGCGTTTGGGATGTGTCGATAAGTGAGAACGGCTTGTGCGACCTGAGATAGGGATGTGGCATTAAAAATGTAAACACTTTCCAATTTGTCCAAAACCGAATATAGTGATTATTTATAAAGATAAATACAATTTTGCCAAATTAATGCAAAATATATATTAGATTTATTTCAGGGTTTTTTAATTACAAGTTCAAATATTTTATAACAAAAAAAAAATGTAGGTATTTTTCTAGAATTGCTGTTGATTTTTTATTAACATTTTTCTTGACTAATTCATTTATCTCTTATAAATACTGAACTGATGACATACAGTATTATAAAAAAATAAATATCAGTACTTGCAACATTTGAAGAAAGTCACTGTAACCATAGATGTTGGTTGAAGCCGCTTCTACTAAGTTTTTAAAACGGATATTAAAACGATATCGTAGGCGTTTCCAAATCAAAGCAACGTGTAAGTACTACAATGTTATTTTTATTTGTTGCCTGCGGAGCGACAACAATTTGTTTTATTAACAGCACTTAACAGCTCTTATTAAATATACGTGTTATTTCTCGAAAGTTTGTTTTTGTAAGGAAATTTAAGTTTTATCGGAGCGAGACATTAAATGTTTATTTTAATGCGGACATTCCGTAAGAATACTTTACGAAAGGTAAAAGGTAAACCAATTAAGACACTTTATTATAGTATATGCAAATGGATTTCGAAATGTGTTGGACCACACCAATGTTTGTATAACTGTTAAAGGTGTATTTAGATAATAGTTATAATAACTATATTTTCCCATTTAGCTATGTTTAACTAGTGACTTAACCTTGCTTGCCGTTTAAGCTTATAATATTTAGAGATTATTTTGTTTTGACTATCTGAGGAACAGCTTTTATGATTTGGATATTTTTTTGTTTATACAGGTTTTTTTCTGTAAAAACGCAGTTTTTATATGTTTTGTGGAAAAATAACGAGTGTAAATCAATCGTCCGGGTAAGTACTTATAATATTACATACATACAGCGCAACCGTTTGAAACATTTACAACATCAGCTAAAAATGTGATATTGGAGCTATTGGAAAACGACTACGACCGAAACGTCTATCTGAGTTCTAAGCTTCATTCAAATCGGTTAAGCCGCATAGGCACGCTGCCTATGCATAATTTCGCAGTTACATTATAAGTGGTCTGACATAATTTCTCCTGTTATATTTTTACATAAAGACCTTATTCTACTTTACATTATTACATTTTTAGTATAACAGCTTAGAAAATTCTAGGTTATCTCATTTATAAAAAAACTTTACGCAAGTAAATTCTAAAGGATTCATTGACATTTGTAAGAGCAATTAAAACAATCGATCTCGGTTCCACATTTTGGCACTTATACGAGCGGGTATTGACCGCACCTCTTTAATTTATATGCTCACTCTCAAGTCAGCAATGTTGCATGAATATTTCATTATTGTCACAAAATTCTTCTACGGTTTTGGTATTAAAATAGAAATATTAAAATTAACTTTTAGAAAAAAGTGCAGGTAACCTAGAGTTATTAAAAATAATTTTATTATCAACTAAAACATTTAATAATTTATAAAATATGTCCTATTGTCTGCATGTATAAAAATGTGTAGGTTTTTTGTTTTATTGATTGGCTTACATTCATTTTTAGCTTAGCCAAAATTCTTCTGAGCCATTTTTTTGTAAAGGTCGTCGTCGTCATATGTAAGCTTTACGGTAACTATTGTAAAACATTTAAAAAAATTAAAATAATAACATATGGTGACATTTAAAGGTCTACTGCTAATAAACAAAGTTAAATAACAAATATATGGCTTTCATAATTATTTTGCATAAATTAAATGAAAACAGAATCGAAGCCGTGATTATTGACTTACCTACTATTTCATTTCCAGTTTCATTCCGTTTTCAATGACACTGTCTTTCTGCGCCAAAATGTTTGTCAGTCATTTTAATCAATTTCCAAAAACTTAAGTGTGAACTAAAAGCTAAAAGTATTTTGAACCGACTTTAAAGAAGGAGGAGGTACTACTTTTAATTGTATATTTTTCATATTATTCTTATAAACATTTGAGGACATAAAATAATAATTACTAATTGTTATTAGTAGTTTTCTTTAGAAGCAACCATCAATCAAAGTTATAAATGCGTATATTTAATTCCTCTGCCAATAAAATCTTCAATAAATATCCCTGGTCATTGTGCTGTATTCTGGCATTTCACAATCAATGGCATGTTTCGATTTTTCAAACCGACAGCAGTGATTTCTACGTCCTTTTGTTACATATAGTGTGGTTTCACTTGATGTATTATGAATTACCTATTATTATAATTACAATATTTTGTATGTGTTACGGTGAAGAGAAACATCACGAGGAAACCTGCATGTCTTAGAGAACCTAACAAGTTTTCGAAAGACATGTGAAGTCCGCCAACTCGCACTAGGCCAGCGCGGTGGACTGTGGCCATCCCCATGTGTGATCCCCATCTTGTTGAAGGGAGGCCCGTGCCCAGCAGTGGGACGTTAAAAAGGGCTGAATACATACATTGCTACTCCTTTGTTTAAATATAAAAAAAACACTCACACCGCGTCTGTCTGTCAGTCTGTTTGTGATTAACTCAAAAATTACTTTACGGATTTTAATGCAGTTTTTTACCAATTGATGGAGCAATTCATCAAAATGTGTGTTAATTCGAAATACGATGATAAATATAATTATTTTTAAAGATGTTGAGACATATGGATATAGAGCTTTGTTGGCGTGCTCCGCATTATCTTATTAAGACGTTATATAAAAATAATATATTACAAAATTATTCCTTATAAAAAGGTACACTGAGGGACGTACCCAGGCGAAGCGAGGGTAAGTTACTAGTAAATGAAAAACATTATAAAGTAAGTGAAAAAATCATATAATTTGTTCATTACCATAATTATGGAAATTAACTATCCAACTTCCACAACTGATCTCGTTTTAATATAAATTTGTGATCAACAGCTTAAGATCCTATCTCGCTCACTCGTATCTTGGATAAACAAATTTATTTCAAAATAATTTACATATCCTAACAATGAACAAGAACCAATAACCAATAATTTAAAAAGGCTGACACTAATGTATATTAATATGTTTTCAACTAATTCCAATGCATATCTATAAAATGCGAGAATTGATATTTTCTTTGACACTCATGACATATATCTTATGTCAGAGCAATAAGGTTCAATTTAAGTGTAAACAATGAAGAAGGGTTTATTTGTAGAGTTCAACTTGATGGTTACTGGTTGTTGGCTTTAAGAACGTGGTGTCAAGTCATCGCTTCTTAATCTATATTGTAATGCATCTTGTTTCACCCATAAGTTAATTTAAAATCATTCAATAATTTTAAAATACGTAAATGTGCCAAATGTTGCTAACTAAATATCAAAATTATGAGAAGTGATTTCAGATAAGGAAAAAGTGTCCATTTTGATAATCAAGCATTATCATAACAAACAGTAATGCATGTCATTATTATTACAATTAGTTAGTACTTAGTAGTTTCCAATACTTTGTTTTTTAATGCTTCACGTCTTGTTCGAAGTGACTGAGCAGATTTCTATGAAAATTAGTACACAGCTAGTCTAAGTTCTGGAGTAAAACATAGACAACTATTAATAATACTGCAATAAAGGCGGTTAATATAACTCACACGAGTGAAGAAAGGGTAAGTCGCTAGTTATTGATAAACAACAAAGAGTTGTATGTGAAAGATCAACAATGCGGTTAGATTTCCAAATTAAATTCTACAGGGCCGTGATTTAAAACAATTCACAGCGGTAAAGCTCCGAGCTAATCAGAACGATGAAGATTGTGTTGGAAGACAAGGAATAAAATACAAAAAAACAATCATAAATACAATACAGCAAGTCATAGTTTCCGACGTCGGTGCTCAATAGATCGTGTAGATAGTCCGGACTGGGTGTTTGCCAGTTCAATTATCATTACGAGACGAGATTCAGCTAAGTCACCGTGTTGTGGGTGACCCGCATTAAATCGGTTAATTCAAACTATTTATCAACTCCATTCGTTATGCATAAGATCTGATTTTGAAATTGTTTGGTGATGTTATGGCATGCGCTCCATTGTGTGGCCACGTTAGTTTGATGGGTGTGTATTATGTTAACCGATTTTCGATTCAATTGATCGATACTGGTGAATTAAAGCACAATAAGGTGTTATTGTTTCCAAGCTTATTCTAGAGCGAGCTAGGAATTACCATATTCACACAATCGCTGCTACTCTATTAGAGTATCTATCATTATCTATATGTATTATGTATATAAGTAGATACTAATGTGATTATCATTACTAGAAACTGTTGAATAAAATGTCCTAGACATATTATTGTTTATCTATAGTATTTCATATCATTAGGGTTTGTTGCACGTTTTTTGTAGATACATCTGATTATTAAAATCCAATTTAGACTAATTGAAATACTCTATTACTTTATATTTAACATCTTTTTTACATATTTTGTTTATAAAATCATAAAATAAATAA
The DNA here is from genome assembly GCA_905231865.2 of Boloria selene. Taxonomy (NCBI): domain Eukaryota; kingdom Metazoa; phylum Arthropoda; class Insecta; order Lepidoptera; family Nymphalidae; genus Boloria; species Boloria selene. Next base: position 5,626,696 of record HG993145.1, read on the forward strand.
TTTAAGCTTTAAAGCTTAGATTTTTTGATAAGATAAGCTTGCTTTAGGTTTTCGATTTTTCGAAATTGTTCTTCTTAAATTCGGAAAAGAATATTTGAGTGTTTTTTTAGTTTTCTCTTATAAACAATAGGTTTTAAGAGAATGATTGTAATTTCACTTCAGAATAATGAAAAGTAAATATTTAATAACAAAGAAATTGAAGACAAATAGGCTTATTTCTAACGACGTTTCTTTCAGCAACATAAGCTTTTATACACATAACGAAAGGAAGAAAGAAGGTTTATGGGTTACAGGCCAACCTCATAAAGAATCAATAAATACGCTATACAGTTATCCATTCTTTACGAAAATTTTAAATCGATTAATAAAATACATTTAACAAAGTGAAAACTGTTATAAACTAAATAATGTTAATGTTACAGTGAATGTCCAAAACTAAAGAACGAGCAGCAAGTACAATGAGGCAATTGTCCACATCCAATGAATAGATTTACAATGCACGCTTGACACAAATGAGCAACTAATTGGAACATTACGACATCACATACTAAAGCTGTACTAGATTGTGTGGGAGACGATTTTAACAAAGCTAATGATTTGAAAATTAAGTTAAAAAGTCATTTTTTCTCTCAACAAACATTTACATTTATACAAGTATATATGAAAAATTGATAAGAATTTTTATTGAATTAGTGTAAAAATATGATACAAACGTTATAACAGTAGTGTAAGAATCAGCCCTTTTTGACGTCCCACTGCTGGGCATGCCTTTCAATACGAGGGGGATCATGCCATTGTCCATTTCGCTCATCAAGTGCGGGTTGGCGGTCGGTTGGTTTTCTCAGACGTGTAGATTTCCTCCCGATGTTTTCCTTCACCGTAAGACAATATTAGTAACAATGTGCACATAAAATTATCAACCCGCTTCCCTCGATTATCCAAGCGATCGCGTTACCACTGGGCTATCACTTTTGGTAATATAGGTAGACGTATTTAAAAGGTCATATGCCTAATGTGCAAAATTAGAGCTGGTCATGACTATTCTTCGTGTTATTTAATAAATTAATAATACGTAATATACACCCATTGGTCGAAATTTAACCAAAGTCACTATTGATCAATAGCAATAAACTTCGTCAATAGCTATTTAATAATATAAGGCAATCAGTTAACGAACAAAATAGATAAATGTATGGAACTTTTTTGTCTTTGCATAAACTCGTATACCAATAGATTCTTACTAAGATATTAGTAAAATAACATTTAAGTTGAAGAACGCGTAAAGTAATTATCCATTTAACCATAAGGTGCAGTTAAAGTTTCGTACCGATCTATTAAGTATAATGGACTCTCCATTCACCCATCCATACAATACAATTGTATGGACCACTCATCCATACAATTTGCAGCCAAGTTTAAATCTCGTAAAAACTATACGTGGTTTTTACCCCCCGTTTTCTTTGTGTGGTACATATATTGATTAACTAGCCTTTCACGCGGCTTCGCTCGCGCTCTAAAGTGCTGAAAACCACAGCGTAATGGAATATAGCCTATAGCCTTCCACGATAAACAGACTATCGAACACAAAAATAATTTTCAAATCGGACCAGTAGTTCCTGAGATTAACGCGTTCAACCAAACAAATAAACAAACTCTTCAGCTTTATAATATTAGTATAGATTTAGCCTAACATGCACTCACATGCTTTGACTAAACTAGTATGAATAATGTATTAATCCCTTTTTAACGTCCCACTGCTGGGCACGCCCCCCCCCCCCCCACCCTTCATTACAAGGGGGATCCGTGCTGGCCTAGTTTGGGTTGGCGGACATCACATGACTTTCAAAAACTTGTTAGGTTCTCTCAGACATGCAAGTTTCCTTCGCACTTGAAAATATCCGAAGTGCGAGATGCGGATTTGAACCCGCTTCACTCGGTTGTCCAAGCGAGCGCGCTACTACTGGACTACCAGTGTAACATGAATATTATTAAATATTATAAATATTCTGTGCGTCATTAATGTTGAATAATTATTATCCTCAATTATAGTCAATTATATCTTGGTAATGGATAATGTAAGACGTAATGTCAGGAAAACTTCAAAGAGTAATTAAACATGTAGGTATGCATAGTTGATTTAATTACTTCACTCATGCATAAATTAATTTACAATTTAAATAATATTTATGATGTTATTGTTTAAGAAGAAATAATTTACTATGGTATGGTACTTGGATATTGATCCAAATCAATTCTTGTGTTCTGTGTCGTAATTGGTATGCCTAGTAATGTAATGTTTGCCCTATGAACTAGACTAAATGTCTATTCCTCGCTTCTCATTGTTCCTTTCCACTCTAAACTATACACAAAATTAAGTACTTTACAATTAGTATGTACCTAAATTGATACCTACTACAAATTGTATTAAAAAATCTGTAACTTTCTACTGTTTAAAATTCCAATTAAAAAAGTTAGGTAACAGAGATGTTCCTAAAATAAGATTGATTCGACAATTTCGAAGGCCATTTTGTGACATTTTGAAGTGTGTCAGTCAGTCTTCGTGTTACATCGTGTCGTGACGCCCAAAGTGGTGACTTCGTGAACCAAATTAATTAAAACAGAGACACACAACTGAAGCAATCACGATCACTTGCAATGCTAATGATAGTATGGATGGGACGTTTAATGAAATTACCTAGTATATTCGCTGAAGACTGTGATTTGTCAGAATATGCTTAATAAGAATTCATAATATAATAATTTAATTTAAGTATACTTTTGTGTCATTAAGTTTACAATTCTTCAACAGCGATTTAATGTTTTTATTTTAAATTTAGACTCAAAACATATTATTATATTATAAATTACACGAACATTTATCATCAATAATTTTTTAAACACCTGTTAGTGTCAACATTAAAAAATTAAGTGCGTATCCATGTATTAGAGCATGGTTAGAGCTCATAAAAATCTTTATATCAGGCCACCGCTGTGCGGTATGAAGCTCCACACGCCAACCGTCACATTTCAAAATTCAATATGCTAATTAACATGAGCCTTTTTTGATTTGCGCTACGAGCTCTCAGAAACGAATGCAAATTCACGACGGGCCTTTAATTACGTTCCAAACACGACCATCGACGGCGTTAAGATGCAGTTTTAAGAATTGTTAGTATTTATCCTGCGCATACGCAGGGATTTAAGTGGTAAGTCGATTTAGTGTCCGCTTTAAGGACTACGGTCCTGTTTATGACCCGCTAACACTAAAATCAAGGCTGCCCGTTCTAATCATTTATATTCAAAATAAATTGATTATCATAGAATGAACTATTAATAACAAACACAATGATTCCTCAAACCTTTCCCCGAACTACCTGTATAATAGCCCTTTCTTTATCGACATTTCAAATGAATAAACTTGAAGTTGTCACCAATCAACAATAGAAAGCGACATTAATTTCTATCCATCGTACTGAACTAAAAAAGGAAGTTCATTAAAGGATGCATTCCTCAAGTATTATTCTGTGAAAACTGGTAATAAAAATAATAACAAGAGGGCCACCCTGCCAAGTGCTATCAGCCCCATCTGTTGTCGCTGCGGACAAACTCGCCTAATGAACGATGATAAATCATATTCGAGAGGCGGCTTGCAGACTACTCCACGCTATTCATACTGTGTGTCCAAATGGTGACTTCTAAGTATTCCATTTCCATTGCTTTATTTCATCGATATAGAATTTAAAATTTTAAAGTTAGTTAGCAATGGTTTTCATACAACATTTTTTAACCGAGTCAGGTGAGATGTTTACAGGTGATATTGTAAGGTGCCACTCGCCCCGTGTCCCTGCCCGCACACCATTGTGCTTACTAATGATTTTATGCAAATGCATGCTTTAGATCGAAGTCTTAGCGCGATCTCGAACCGTCAGGTACCAAGCTCATTATTAACAATTTGAAATATGACTTGGGAATTTTTAACAATGTCCAGAGAAATAAATTAGTTTTTTATTGAGTGTCAAAGGGGGTCCAAATTCGTTTCATTAAATATGAATTAATAGTTAATACCTATTAAACAAAAGATCATTTTTCAATTAGATTTTTACACTTGCCCAGATTCTAAATAATTTCGATTATGTATTTTCATATACGTATTTATACATTAAACATCCTTGACGAAGTCAAAGGGTCACTCGAGATGCGTACGCGCGTGTACATTAATTCATCGTATCCCGCGTTCTTCCGTCAAACATAAGAACAAAGGAAGCTGCTAATCACTACTTAACCTTAATTTCTGTATTTACGGTAATTTACTGCATGAAATTTTAAATAACTTTAAAGTCTTAAAAGTGCACTAAACTACTTAATACATACTTAACCTGGCCTCAGCATGCATGTTTAACTAATACCCGCAGTAGTATAACTCATCAGCTCTTTTTAACGTCGCAATGCTGGGTACGGGCCTCCTTCAGTACGAGGGGGATCAGGCCATAATCCACCGCGCTAGTTCATAGTGCGTGTTGACGAACTTCACATGTCTTTCGAAACCTTGCTAGGTTTTTCTCAAACATGCAGGTTTCCTCACGATGTTTTCCTTCATCGTAAGACAAGTATCATGATAAAAATGATTCAAACATGAAAATTTCAGAGGTGCGAGACCCGGATTTGAACTCGCATCACTCGGTTATCCAAGCGAGCGCGTTACCGCTGGGCTACTACTGCATAATAATATAGAGCTTTAGTGCTAATATCAAAAGATTCTACAATTGCATTTAAAAAAGTCTACAGCACTTTATATCGACTAAGAAACAAAAAAAAGATTGACAGTAGAGTAGGTATATAAATGATTTAGACATTCAATAATTTCGAGTCGTGGGAAAGTTCGTAGAGCAAATTTAATGAGGTGGGAAAGTAGTTGATTCATAAAGCTCATCCAATGTTCATTGTATTTCTTAAGTACATTTTAATTTGTTTTAAATGCTAAGATTTATTTTTCTCTTTAAGATTTGTAGCTAAATGACTTTCGGGTTAGCGGAAGTGATGACGCATATTTTGTATTTACTGAAAATGTGATTGTATTTTGACTTCCGAAAAAATAGAAAAAAATATTCTACAATCTAGGTATAGTGTTCAGTGTATACATATAAGCTTACAAGGACTCTAACCTAGAACCTAAACAACATAAACGAATACAACTTTGTTAACATTATATCATAACATTAAGCAATGTATGAAGTGATTCAAGGCGATATAATTAAAAAATCATGATTAATCATTATTACCTTTTAACGACAGCTTTTTATTATGAAATCGCTTATCTTTGCTAAATGTATGTTTTTTGGCTCCTGGTTCACAGACTATGGATATCATTATATTGCTCTATTATGTATATATTCTTTTTTACATCATATACATAAGTCCCGACTAAGCATAGATTTGCTTAACTAACGTGTGACATCCGCCTACCCGCATTTAGCGTATTAAACAGTGATCTGATTCCTATCGTACAGAAGGGCCCTTGCCCAGCACTGGGACATGAAAAGAACTGAATACAAACTAATAAGCGATTAGCGTAAAACAGTAAAGACTGTACCGTGTACATTGGCTTCAACAAAATTTTTAATGAAAAAAACTTTGTTATAATGTTATCAAACATAAAAGTATTATGAATTAACGTTAAAGTATGTGTATTTGTTCTGTCAAAACATAATTAAACATTATGTGTTGTACATAATGCTCATAATAAAAAAAAACTCTACAATTGTTATTTCTGTAAGTATGATAATTTGCAATTTTAATTAGAATAACATGTAAGAAACGATTTTCTTGTCTGTTAAATACTGGACAACATTAATTATATTGATTACTTACAAATTATAAATGCATATGTATGCATATAAATAGATTCAAAGGCAATATGACTGGAAGTTCTTAGAACAAGATATCGTTTGTTACGATCACGACATATTAATTGGCGTCATTCCCGATACCGCAAATTGTGTCTTAAACTTGAGTGTACAGTTATGACAAAAATACATTATAATACGAGTAAATAGATTAAAAAATATTATTTTATTATAAGTAGTTATGTTCTTATATTTATAATTTGTAGCAGCCATGCAACATTTACCAAAAAAATTTCTATGTTCATGAACTTTGATCGCGTATGTTTTGCGTGTTTAAAGTTAAATAAATCTTTACTTAGAGTCATATGCTTTCTGAAATGAGTATTATTATATTGTAGGTATCTTTTATATTGTAGGTTCACAATTTACTAAATTTGATTGAAACTTTTGTTTTTATGAAGTACCTAACTTATGCCTAGTTGTTGATTTTAAAAGCTTAAACTACGAAATTTATCTCCATATCTCATTTTTATTATTAAAATATTACTTAACTAAAATCCATAAAGTTTACCTCGCTAATAAAAGCAGTCTTTTTAAAATATGTTGAAAAACTTGAAGCTGGATATTTCAGTGATATTATGACCGGAGCTCTACAAAGGTGCGATTCACTTTAAAATTGTGAAGTTTACCTGAAAATAAGCAATCGGGAAATTAAAATAATATGCCATACTCTGATTGAACTAAAATTCAACAAGTACCTACTAGGTACTTTATCTTTGCACATTCTTAAGCCACTCATTTGAGGTAAATAAAGCAAATATTTATTTCAAATGAAAAGCTCTTAATCATTATTTCTAGGATATTCTTCATCCGTGTTACATTGAAGTTCTCTTTAATTCCTCTAGTCGTGTCGACTATATTGTATTTCGCTCCATTGTACATGCTTATATTAATTAGTCCTGTTTTGGTTAGCGCCGTGACGTACATTCCTGCCACCTTTGATTTATAATAACGTGATTACTTGTTAATATTGCGTAAAGTATAACATGAAGTTTTACAATATATAGCGATTTAAAGTATATTTTCACACTACATAACTATTTCAAATACGAACCCGGAATCCCGGAAACGTATTTTCTTAGATAAAAAAAAAGGTTGATTTTAGCAGTAGGTAAATGTAAGCGTTATATTCAAGTAGCATTAATCATTCGAATTTTTAATTGCTTGGCACTTTTAGTTATTTTTCTGTATAGTGTCATCACATTAGGGAAATTATGTAAACTCATATCTTGAATTTATTAAAATAACAAACAAATGTCCAAATTATAAGTCTATATAAGTAACAGGTATACTTCAGCATAATTAAAACTATCAAAAATATAAGTGAGTCCCAGCCGTCTCATGCACTTATTCGTAGGATGCCGAATGCCCAAAGGTAGATACTACTAAAGGTACCTAAGACTACATCTTTGATGTAAAACGTTTCCGCATGATTTATTTAAGTCCAAATTTCAGTATCAACTAAAAAAAGCACTAAATAGTATAAAGACTTGAATTAAAAAATGTAATAGCATACAAATTACAAATGTTTTTTCGAATTAACAACAAAGAAAAAGAATATCAGCACGTATAAATTATTTTTAATTATCTCGCGAACGCTATAATACTCTACCACTTTAAAAATGTTAAAACAGGATGTTATTTTTTACTGCTCTTAAAGCAGCTTCTTATATAAATACGCTAATGAAAAAAAGTATCCACAGAACACGCTAAAGGCATGTCAATAGTCCGTATTAGTCAGACCAAACAAAGATCCACAATCCCAAATCTTTTAATTGGCATTAAGTATGACGACAGACAGTGACTTGCCTAATCTGGCTTGTAATGAGAAATGTTTAGAGCTGTAACAACCATTCAAATATTTTTTTAGACAATGAACACTTAAAGTATGTTTAGTACAAATAAGTCATATTTTAATATTATATTAGTAATAAAAAAATTTCAAAGTACCTACTCTACATTGTTTCATTAAAATGTTAAATATTAATATTCTGAATAATTTATGAACTCATAACGTTGATTATTATTTATAGATTTAATATTTATTAGAATACAAACATTATAATAGTATTATTTAAAGTTATTATTAGTAGCAGCTCAATAGTTTTGCGCCACTCACAGTAATTCCACTAAGATTCCATTCTAATCTGTCACGTCTAGGAGGTCGGCCGGTGTAAAGTTCATCAATACTGAATTCAATTATTCGATTACACCATTGTGTTCCGCTCTTTCGATTTATATTTAAATATCAGATGTTTACGAGAAATGTATTGTGAAATGAGTTAACTATATAGTATTTAACGTAATAGACCCCCCGTATCGTGTACTCCAAACCTTTGATTATTGATATATCGACTCATCCGAAGAACAAAGTCCGATCTGCAGGATTGATAGTTTTCAGTAGAGGTAAAAGAAGTTTGTGACTTGTATAACTTTTAAATGGTGAGACTTGCCACTTACATTTTTTGGTATGTTGTAACAGCTACCCAGCCAATTAAAATGCTATGTAGTGTATCTTTCTAATCCTGTTATTTTACGAGATAGTGAGTTCCATATCAACATAGGACATTTTATCGTGCAAGAGCGGGGGTCCGTAGTGAACATTGTACGTTGTTTTACGGAGACGTCTGAATTAAGTAACGTTCTATATATAACATAGGTCATTTTTGTCTGGAATTACTGATCCCCTATAAGTCCTTTGTGAATGGCTACGTTAAAATATTTAAACGTAACTTTAGTCATATTGTGACTACCTTCCCATATAATTAAATAAGATAATGAAATTATTATTTAAAATCGTTTATTAATTTAAAAAATCTCACAATAGACAAAAAACCATAAGATGGCATCATTTTAAATAGTAATCACATCACAGTCATGTACGGTAAGCCTAAAACATACAGATCTATATTATACTATTAGAATAATGTCGGAGACGCTCATGAATAGATCAAAACTTCGCATTAGTTATAAAATAATGAAATCAACAATAACATATTTTTTCAAAATAACATTCAGTCTTTTATAGTTTTACCAATCCGAAGCATCTTGATGTAGGCGGTGTTCTCTCTCTGAAGTATAGAAAAACTTAACAACAATTATAATTAACGTTTACTTAAAACTGCCATTGTGGCGTAATAGTTAAAACTTAAAATAGTAATAAAATGGCACAACATATCACAGCATGGTAACTATGTAGCCTACACGACTACGCAACGAACTACATGAGTATTCTAAACTTCTAAATATACGTAAATATTTACCATAACAAATACGTATATGAAGAAATTTAAACTTCGCACTAGTTACTTAAATCAAAATAAATCATAATTTGTAACAACCAGTCTTACATCGTGGCCTAGACGTGAGTGCACATACTTAATAACAATTAAATTATAAGTAGGCAAACATACAAATCAAAATATTCTTTATTCAAATAGACTTTTACAAGCTCTTTTGAATCGTCATTTTTACATTATTAAAATTAAATGTCAGTCTGTAAGCCTGTGAGTAAACTACCACCAACTCGGAAAACTGTTCTGCTGAGAAGAACCGGCGAGAAACTCAACAGTTGCTCTTTTCAGAGAAAAAATTGGTTTAAATATTGTATTACAATATTTATCTATTTATCCTACGTGAGACACAACCAGGCACTAATCCCACACATTTACATCTACTAAGTATTCCGTTATAGTGTAATAAGCCTTATTCAACAACGTACTTATAATTTTGGATTTAAAGTGCCTCTAAGGCAAGTTCAATATGGCCTGTAGAATTTTGTTATAGGTACATGCGTACACCTTGCCCCATAAACGATCTGTTTACTTTTTGTAGGCGAAAACTGGATGTTACAAGTTTATCCTTATTTCTTTTATTTATACCGTGTTTGTCGCTGTGTCTTGAGTAGCAACTAATGTTTTAACGAATAAACATAATGTTACAAAATATATTATTGCGAAGCAGCCGTAAGTATTCCTATTTTTTTAAAAAGTCCGCGGAGAGTATCACGAGCGCTTATGTTATAAATAGCCCGAATGGCCCTTTTTTGTATAATAAATATCGATTTAATGTCCGCTGCATTACTCCACAACAAAATACCATAAGATAAAATGCTATGGAAATAGCTGAAGTAAATTAAAATACTTAGTTGATTACTTATAATAATTACAATTACTTCGTTAGATCTGTAGGAAGAATGCAATTATAATTCAGAAACATCAAAGCAAAGCGTTAAATTACGGGTGATACTCTAAGTCAATTACTTCTGAGCGGCACATATCAATTAAGTCTTTATATTTAGCAGTAAATAGGCTTCGAATATGCAGGTTTTAGTTCAGTTTGTACTGAGTTTCTTGTGTCAAAAAATATTGGGATCACTACAATCTGCATGAACTTCTCGAATGTTATTCCAGTTAGTCTTCTTGCCCTTAATGTGTTGCATCCAAATCTTATTATAAACAAGACATTTAAAGTTAAACACGTCATTCTTTGATCCTTTGGTCATCCTTAGCCTGAACAAATTCTAAAAGGCAACTGCTAACCTTATTAGCCCCATATAGCAAACGGTCTTCCTTTTACCCATAACCAGGGCAGAATGTACTGTTGTAGTATGATTAGACATTAGCAGGAAATGGCATTGGAGTTAACACTGACAGTTCCAAGTTAACCGTGGTAAATTAATTGTGAGAAACTTCTAACAGCTCTTTAAGTTCTATTAATGGTGAATTTTCGAAACTAGAAGGCACTTCCAAAGACAATGTACTAGGTTGATTGTGTAAACATCCTCGGCAAATAGATCAGGCATGAAATTCGTTATTGAACTGCCGCAGGTAACTTCTTTAGTCCCACCATCTTCATCCAGAACTTCTTCCCATAATATATCAGCTAGTTTCTGACTGATTTCTTCTGCACCGGGAGTTAAAGGTAAAGTTTGTTGTGTCATCCCTTTTTCATCAACATACATAACTAAAATAAAAAAAACCGTATAATTCTTATCATCGGTATTCATAAAATACTATTTATAATATGAATATTAATAATTTAATTAAATAATTTAATAATTTAACGATATTTTTAAATGAACAACGTCCTAAATGATTTCATTATCCCAATAACAACGTCTCATCTTAATATCGAACCAACAAATCGTATCACAGATTTCGTAGACAAACGTCCTATATTCACATGAAACGCTTAGAAGTTCAGTAATGTTCGTGTAAAATCATCCTAATATTTCATAAGACATTAACTTTTTACTGTTTATTATTACAGTAAGAATGATTACCCTGTGAATATACATTACACCAATTCTATTTTTTCATTAAATATGTTATTAAATACCTCTCCGTCAAAAAACGTCTTATGTAAAAATCAATCGCCAACAACTGTTTACTGAGACAAAAAAGCAATAATAACATGATGTTTATTAATTTAAGAACTAATTAGTATGTATCACGAAATAGCACAACTGAAATCATTAACTTACCAGAATTTACATTTTTTTTTCATATAAATGGCTGGAACATTTGAAAATGATACAAAAGCCCAGGCCTTTCTGCGTCTTCTTTTAACATTTTCAACATTTTCCGTGATCGTGACTCTCTTATTATATGTTTTTCATGAAAAAAACTTGAGTAAAATAATTTTTTCATCAAAGCAAACAAAAGCTAAGCGCATGACACAAAATCGTCCTCCCTCCAACAAACAGCGGCCGAAATGACGAACGGACGGGGCGCCCGCGCCGCCCACGAGCCCTGCGCGTCGTCACATGTTCACTCCGTACGTTTATGTGCGGAGCTAATGTCAAATAGAACGTTATTCGAAACTATTATTTCCGAAACTAAACAAGATACGAAAATTCTAAAAACTGTCGTCTGTAGAGTTTGTATTCCTTATCTCGTCTAGCTATTAATCTCGTTTTTGCTCTATGATCACATCGGATTTTGTTCTTCGGATAGGACGATATAAATGTATTGCTAATACAAAAGGCTAAAATAATTGCAGTTTCCTTATAAATTCCTGGAAATTTTATGAAAGTGACATCCGGTTCTGAATTCTAGGTGTATATTTGTGCTTTCTCTATTTTTTTTAAATCGACTCGACACTAAATCGACCTTAACACTACAAATTATTTTTTCAAATCGGTCTAGTCGTTTTTGAGTCAAGTGTAAGCATACTGTGGGAGTAGTGAAATTATTAATTGTAAATTTATGAATATAAGGTCTCTCCCGTGACCATGATTGCTGTAAAGCATTCGAAACGTCGGGAACCAAAAATCAAAATAAATCCGCGACAAAATCCGAAAAGATAGTTTCATTTATAATACACTGTTCTTTCTTCCTCTGTTTAAGGATTCCGACAGTTGTTGTAAATATTCATTAAAGATTACGACACGTTTGGCTCAGATGGTAGTGACCCTACCTTCTGCGCCAGCGGTCGCGGGTTCGAGTCCCGCTGGGGGCATTCATTTGTTCAGCACTAATGTTTGTTCTCCAGTCATGGGTGTTAATATTTATATTATGTATGTATTTAAAAATTTATATGTGTCGTATATCAACTATCTAGTATCCGTAACACAAGCCTCGTAGCTTATCACGGAACTAGTTGGCACTTTTGTATAAATGTCCTAACATATTCATTTATTTATTTATTATTACGCTCAAAAGCTGGGCGAACACTATAAATGTACTCGTAGGTACATTAGAAAGGTAATACACTACTAAACTTATAGTAATAGTAGGTATTTACTACTAAACTTATGACAAACTTAAGTTCTAAACGAGTCTCTTTTGTTTTAAAGTAAGTTAATTAATCTAGGTACATTGTTTTTAGATATAATATCGTATCAGTTGACAAGAAACCAGAATTTGTTTGGTGGTCTGGGTGCAATCGTAATCTGTCATCCAAACTGTCAAATTACTTACGGAAGAGAGAACGCTCGGCTACTGTACATGTTATAGATAAAAGCGGTCAAAGAATAAACATCTATGAGTACATTCATCTAAGTTGAATAAAAAAAGAAATAAAAATTGATTTAAATATTTTCGTAAAATAATATTATAATTATTACAATTAAAACCTTGTATCGTTGCCAATGCTCATTTGGGGAAACCTTCGGAGGATCAGGCTATTATTTATTAGATACACTGGAAAATAGTCTTTGGAGAAGTCCAAATTTCTTTTGAAAATTATTATTTAATATTATAATCATCATCCTCAATCACTGCATTATGATTCACTTATGTTTACATCAATACTTTAACGGTCCGGAAAACAGTCTCTACTGGCTGTTTAGGCTTATGGTAATTCCCATACTAGTAGTTTTATTAATTTAACACCACTATTTAAAAGTATTTCTTTGATTGTATGTAGACAATAATAATTGAAACAAACACATGTGTGTTGCAATATTTCGCTACTTAATTGAATAAACTTTATTTCATAAAATATATTTAATTATTAATAAAAATAGAATCACATGTAACACACTAGAAAATAATGTTTAAAATATCTAGGTACAATATGTTATCTCAAAAAATTGCGCAAAATTAGATGTCTATTTGTATGATTTATCAATATTTTAACATAAAATTCTATTTTTTACACTTTCATATTCGTTGTATTTTATTCTTTGATGGTACGCAAAATAAAACGAAGTAGGCGTACTCATAAGAAGATACTGATTGGTCTTGTTTTATTTTTTATATGGAATTTTAATTAATTTTCGCTGTCAACCGTGGTCAAACAAAACGTAGGTAATGATTAATTCGGGTCCAAACCGGTTGGTCCCGTAACGTAGATATGTAGGTGCATGGCATTTGTCAAATCTTACAGTAATCTGGATATTTTGAATATACACTTTAAAATAATTAGTTTTATTGCTCGAATTATTGAATACCTACATTTAAAAAAATTAAAGCAACTAGCAACTTATTATCGATCCGCTCAAGTTTGTCCTTAGGTATGTTTTAACGGTTAGTGTAGATATCTCGGGGATAATATATTTTTCCACAGTTTTTTTTATAAATATGTTGGGACAATATTACACTCAGCGCCATCTAGTTCCGTGGTAAGCTACGAGGCTTGAATTACAATACCAGTAGTATACTACACATATATAACTTTTAAACACCCATGACTGCTGTACAAACATTCGTGCTTAACAAATGAATGCCCCAGCGGGACTCGAATCCGCGACCGCTGGCGCGGAAAGTAGGAACACGACAAACTGAACTGAACCAAACGTATACTATAGTATACGTTTGGTTCGGTTATAAGATAGCTGATCTTCAAAATTTGTCGAGTGGTTTGTTCGTATGCGTTCCCATACATATGGAAAGAGAAAAATTTTAAAACAAAAGCTTCGACTTCTGTATCAATATTAATGATTAGGTCAATAATATTTTCCATTAAATTTTATTTTAGATATATAACAATACTTATTAGTGTACTCTATAACTATTAGGTATTTATCTGTTAATTGCATCGTGACTAAGTTACTCATGGTCTTGGGTTTTCCTAGATTTCTTTTAACACGATTGTATTTTAAATATATTTAAAGTAATAATATACGTTGGATCTATTAATTATTATAATAGCTTTGATCTTTTAATATAAGTATAATATACATATTATACTCTATGATGCATTTGTGAAAAAGAAGGTGTTCTAACATCACAAACAAACACATCATTTTATTTGTGTATAATTGAAATTTCTAGAATAAAACCTCAGTAATTTACATTCTGATTTGTTGTCTGTATATCTCAATGAGTGGCCATTCGCCTCAGTCCCTTCATGCATTATTACTCTTATTAGCAAACGAATGCGGTGCAAATGTTCTAAATTAATCTTTATTCTTCGATTGGTCACGTAAGCACGTATACCTATAGGAAAGTGATTTTTTATCCAACTTTGCAGGAAGAAGCGTATTTTTTTGGAATTTTGTATAAATGTATGTATGTGTAGTATGTATATGTAGTATTTCTTTGATACGAAGTAACAAATAAAGTGCCATTACATAAATTCCTCTTGATTTCGGAGTAACATAGAGCATTATTTCAAGATGCGTCTGTAAATAAATAAAATAGATAATTTTAAATAATCATTGTGTGAAAGATATAAAGGCCATATCAAAACTTAGTAGAAACACGATCACAACAAGAAAATACTACTTCTTTATTTGCAGTAGGTGCTAAGTAAAACGCTGAGTATTTTTTATATTCCATATTAAAATGTGAAAAACTGCATAGATCTTGTCAATCTCAATACAAATAGGCATAACTAAAATCGTCTGCAATTTATTAATACTAATTTATTTTTATTAATTTATTTTTATTAATTTATACTTGTATATTTATAGTCTATACTCCTATACTAACAGAATAACTTATTATTGACACTACCTTGTATAGATTCTAATCGGCTAATGTCTAACAAAACGCAATTTGAATTCATACGTTAAACGCAGTTTTGCTCATTGAATTCGAAGGAAAATTCTGTCAAAACCGATAATATAATATATATTTTTTTTAAATCAATATTTTTTTTTTTATATTCTTTCCAAAAAGCTTATTGACTTAGATAACTATTAATAAGTTCTTTAGGTTCATAATTTTATCTCCTCTACTATATATTATTGTATATTGCAACATTACAAATAATAATGATAAATTCTGCAACATAATGCAACACTCAATTAATCAATAGAAAGTAAATATAAAGGGCATTCAAAGCTAAGGTCAAGAGAATCTGCACAATCATAAGTGCATTGATTTTGAGCCATTATTCATCTTCAAATAATAGTTTGCACCCCATAGCTTACCATGGTTTTAAATCTTATAAACAACTTGGAATCAGACGAGGTATAGTGCGTATGCTGAGTATAGTAAAAAGATTTCTTATACATTATTGTCTGTTTTTAATTAATATTTTAGTGTAAACGTGCCTTATATGTATACAGGTTGTAACATTCAAATGGGTCAGTATGGGGAAGTCTAAAACTATAGGTAAGACATACGAGGATTTGTTCTTAGGTTTTAGGTCTTCAATTTTAGTAACAAGAAAAACTGCAATTAAAAAAAATAGAAAAAGCTTGTACTCAGCTTGGGAATCGAACCCGGAATATAAAAAAAAAATCTTATATAAAAATACCTATCACACAAATAAAACTATGGAACAAAAATTATTAACGAAAAATTTACCTATCTTTATCTGATAACAATTATGTATACAAAAGCTTGTATATCCGTTACTTCTTCAGGACTGATTTGAATGAAATTCATTACACAGATAGACCTGGAATTATACCTACACGGGCTACTATTAAGATCCTAGCCGAGATAAGGGTACCTAAGTTATTTATTATATTAATTGTAAGACAAAGAAATTGATTTATAACAGGCCAAGACTCTCGAACCTTACTACAACTTCACAGCAAGACGCAATTCCATCCACACTTTCATTAATTATTCCAAGTTAGATAAGACACTGCATTCTTAATGACCCTCGGACGGGGGCCATTGCTCATCGGCGTGTGACTGTGCTTGCTTTTATTCTGTCGAGACGTCATTAAGCTTTGTGTACATCGAAACGCATTCCGTAGGCTCATTCTTAATGCTTAACCATTGTGAACTGCAATTTTAAACTGACTTTATCAATTTATTCCCTTTCGCAGTTCATTTTATACTAGAAAATAATCTGTATAATTTTACAAGCCTTCGCCCTGGTATCGTGTACACGTATATCTATGGCCTATAAGTAAGCGAGTAAGCACCTGTTATTATTTACTTTGTATTTAGTTAAGTACAACTCAGTCTCACATTATGTGATCGACTCGCACGTCTTACCAAGTTGATAGTGAACTACCTCTCAAGGACTAAGGTCACAACTCGCCAGAGTTTTATCAAAATTAACAAACACGAAAACAAACACAGTATTTATACAATGTAAGAAGATAAGTAAACCTGTTTGGAAACGAAAACTATATAACATTAACACAGTCCATGAAAACTTATTTTTTACGCTGTGACATTAGTCTTATTATCACGCATACTATCAAGACATATTGTTAAGATATCAACATATTATTATCATTATAAATGTTCCTTATAGATGGAAATCAAATCTGTGATAAGTTGCTTAGCAGCCAATGTAGCTTGACTCATGAAGAACTGCATAGTGAAAAAATTAACAGGTCCATAATGAAGCTTTTTGTATGAAATAGGTAAAGAAAAAATATACGTAGGTTTGTCTAAAAACAATAGTGTCAGAGTTATTTGAAATAAGGCTCTTCTTAAATTACTTACGTTAAGTCATGATACACACGTTATTTAGTTTCCATATACCTTCTTAAATTCTCACAAAATAATATATTTTTAAGAAAACATTACATCAAGTCCACCCAATAAAGGATTATGCTAATTTTTATTTGACATTTCAACATTTAGAATACTTGCTTCAACCAAAAATTCACACCAGTACTAAAATTTAATGCTCCAAGTTCAATATTTAGTGAATGAACAAAACACCATAAAATTTGTATTTTGAACATTATAATAAAATTTGGTTCAACACATATCTGGCTACGTTAATACTGCTCTTAAAGTATAAAAAATGTCGCTGTACGAAAAAGTATCATAGACCCTAATAAAGATGACGGCTCCTTAAAACCATTGGAAATGAAGACTTGAAAAAAATAAATAAAAGTGAAATCCTCCACTCTGATTGACCACAAATCAATATTAATGATCTAAGCCAGCGGGAGTTCTGGTCGCATTTTCCGTCCTTGTTATACGCATTGAAATGATAAGAAGGAGCGATGTTTGGACACGTCGCCCTTACAGCGTTTTAAGTGCTAAACGAATAAAACCATTAATTACTTGCAATTCAATGTACATATTGAATTTATTCAAATGGTGATAAATGGGCGTGGAAGAAACAAGAGGTGCGAAGCATAGCTGAGGATTTCTTTGAAATGTTTGGAATGTATGATTCAGTAAACCTGATCACGATACAGTTTTATTGTACAATGATAACATTTTGTTCGTCTTTTTAAGCAGTAAAGAAATGTTGTTGGATTACGGATGATAAGGAGTGAGCTTAATGGGATATTCCGTTCGCAATATAAACAACCTTATACATACATTAATTTGTATGTCTAACTTTAAAAACATAACGAACTATAATACAAGCTTTCCATACAATATAATAAAGTAAATTGAAGTGTAATGGGGATATATAGGTATATATAAAAATCTAGGTCTCATTGTTGTTATATAGGGTGTCTGTATGAAATTTCACGCTTCTACGAGTAGACCTAGTGATTTAAGCTATATACGTCTATGACTAAAGCAATGAATAAATTTAAGGTTTTATTCAGCAGATAATCAGTCGTAGACGCGACAAGACGAGAAAGAATTCAGTATTTTGATTGTATAATTTATCTTCAAATAATTAACTAGTTCAACTAATTAACTTAATAAATACTTAATTAAATAATCATATTAATTTTCTTGGTCAAATGAATTCTTCAATAATTACAAATAGCTCTTATAGAAACTCGACTTTTTACTATTACGTTTGGCTCAGTTGGTAGTGACCCTACTTCCTGCGCCAGCGGTCGCGGATTTAAGTCCCGCTGGGGGCATTCATTTGTTGAGCACGAATATTTGTACCCCAGTCATGGATGTTTTATAATATGTATATTGTATATATTTATTTAAAATTTATAACTATATGGTATCCGTAACACAAGCCTCGTAGCTTACCTCGGAACTAGATGGTGCTGTTGTAATAATGTCCCAGCATATAAATAAAATAAAATAATAAACAAATATTATATATTATATTATTTTCCAATTATAATTAAAGGGGAAATAAAATGAAGCAGTCAAAACAAAATAACATTCACACTTTCTACACGCACCTCAGCCATAGGGATGGCTAACTAGGGAGTTAGAGTACCACAAATCACACTAAGTTCGCGATGTGACAAACACAAAAACCATAAAATTAAATTAATGCCCTTCTACCACTCTTGAGCTGAGATATAGGATCGTTTCGCAAATCTTATAATAAAAGGTAGGTACACATTATACTCATAGTTATAGATAATAGTCTTATTAATTAATCTACATGTAACGATTTTAGATTTTCTGTCTGTCAGTCTATCCCCAAGATCACTTGGCGAGCTCTTTGTTTATCAGTAGAATGTAATGGCGGTAGGCTTAATAGATAACAAAAAAATTGTTACATCTACTCCTAACAGGCATATTTTATTTCAATATAAATATTTATAAGTTATAATATTATATAATATGTTTATTAAATTAACTAATTTATGCGTCAATAATTTCTTTATAATAAACTTTATACCCATTACATAATATTATATAATTAAAAATATAAAAAAGACAGTACGTGTATATTTTTATAATATTTTATAGCACTTTATTTGCAAAATTAATATCAAAGTTAAGAACCAATGGTTAACTTATAAATGGAAAAAGTATTGGCAGTCGAGTTCATTCATTAAAACTGAAAAGTTTGGCAGCTTCGGGAAAATGAAACTTATTTAACAAGAAAAGTACGAAAATGTTTTATCTTATGAGAAATAAATTTTTACAGTTTGCTACGAACGGAATACAAAATACTAATAAACGAAAATACGTTACAACACCGCCATCTAGCGATGAATAGCAGCAACATTGTTATATATTTTATTTTAATATTTAGATGTAACTTGTAACAAATGTACTAACGTATTCATAAATAAACGTATGCAAATAGAAATTAATAAAATGTACGTTTAAATATTTTAATTGATTTTGACAAGTTTATTCCTTACATAAGGTACTACATGACTCTTATTCTATAACGAATATATATTAGACCTATTTTATCCCATATAAATATAATCCCATATAAACTGTAGTAAGCCACATTTAAATCATATAATTTATTGGAATTTACTAATGATAAGATACATTAATTTGATAGAGCAGCACGCCAAACCCTATTGTTATCAAGAAAACCTATCAGACTGGGCGGGCTTCGATAAACCGATAGCTTTTCTAATTAATCAGCCTTTCCTGCACATTAAACTTTTATGATCTAACCAGTAAGTGTCATTAGCAAATAGCGGTTAGTATAAAAGCATAAGATTTCTCCAAACATTGTCGTACAAAATATCCTACAGATTTTTTATATATTGAAATTATATACAAATTGAACTACAGATACTATATTTTTTTAAAAATATTAATAAGTTATTTAAATAAATTATATAAACATAATGTATATAAAATTATAAAATATAATATAAAAAATAGCGATATCTTAGCGAACATTTAATACTGGAATCAGAACTTAATATGTTACTTATGAACATATATTTTGCTATAAAGTTATCTGTTATTATAAAAAAAACATATAATTCATAATATAAATATTCAAATAGTCTAAGCACGAATGTGATAACGCATCAAACACACGAGATTTCCCTTTCCGATAGCAACTCGCACTCCTTTGTTAGAGTCCCCGAAAAGATTTCAGCACCGCTATGAAGACATAGTATTGCTTTTCGCGTTTTGAACTCGCGATCTCGTCGCGTTTTTACGTATTCACACTCGCATTACTCCTAGTAGTATGTTCCAGATGAGATATGAGGCTGTGTGAGATTTACATATGTATGTGTTGCCTTAACGATACCAATATACCTTGCACCTTTAAACCTCCCGCCTTTCTATGCAAACGAGGAAAGAGTACGGATGATGTACGTAAGCAAAGGGATCTTACTCGATTGGTGATTTGCGACGTAGGCTTCCGATGTGTGTGCGTGTGTGTTGGTATGCCAGTCGCCTCTGGCGCGCAATAGACGGGGGTGGGCTGCCCAAGAGGATGGGGTATAAAGGAAAACCATTTACATTTGAGCGATTCGTCCAATTTAAAATTCCTACAAGATAGCTTAGACACGGGTGCCATTCTTTTGAAGAGGCGAGCATCATGCAAGGGACATCGTTGTTATTTATTCAAGTTGTTTTGAATTTAGTTTATTTTTTAACGATATTTTTAACGTAATAATCTATTAAAAATGATAATATGCTATTTAACGAGTATTTGTGGTCTAGTGAGGAATATATGATATCAAGATTGTCATTTAAAAATGGCGCAATACGAAATGTAGAGTTTTGGTTATGAATATGAATCTTGGGTAGAGAATCGGTCGGGGATCGTTCCATCAAAACGTCATAGGTCGCTCTCAGGACAAATTTGCCCGCTTGCCCACGTCCCGCGTTTTACGAGCCACGCCGACGAAGATTCAGCACCCAAGGGAGACATTCGGCCTCCAAAAACTTTACCCGTTACAAATTTGTTTTTTTTTCTGCCTTATCTGCTCCCCGCGCTTTTGACAAACCTAATTCCGTATTCAAAAATATTTCTGCAAGTATTGTGCTTGTATGGGAACGAACGTTTTATTACCGTCCATATAACGTTTTAAAAGTTAGTCGGTTACGCCACGCAGGCGTGCTCCTATTCTATTTCGAGTGTTTCTACGACAGTTTTTATATTTACACCAATTATTACTATTGTTTGATAACTTTTTATGCCAAATGATTTTACGATTTTATATGGTTATAGATGGCGTGATATTCGAGTTTGGTAATTTATCGTATAAATTGCTTTATAACGCTTAATTTGTTGATATACAATATTAGAATGAGTAAATTTCCTAGAATTCGCTCAAAAATATAGAAAAGGAATATAAAAGCAAAATACATTTACATTTTTATATAGGAAAGAAGCGAAAACCTAAATTATCTTGAGCTGACATTTTCATGTGTCATAAACAACACGGTAAAAGTGGCCCATACAATCTACAGTAAGTTCTAATCAGAGGAACACGAACGAAGACAATACGTTCGGTTGTTAGTAGCTTATTTTGCATTCATGGAATATTCTTAAGCGCTCAGTGGGGCGGTTCAATTTAGCATTCATATTTTGAGGCGAATCGACGCGGTAATTCTAAAGGTCGCTGATCATTTTTGAAGTGGATTTGAACCATATTTTGCATTGCGATTCTATACGATTCGATTTATCGATAATATTAGTCGTTAAAACTTTTTTAATGTACGTACTTCTAGCTTTTAAAATGTATTTGACATTTTAATTTTAGTTAAAATACCTATTGGTATTATATAATATTGTAATTATTTATTTTCATAAACTATATTTAACTATCCATTATAACTGTATATGAGTGCAGGGCTTATACTGTTATTAAAAATTTTGACCGATGAATCCCTTCTATTACATAAGCATCCATAAACAACGATAACGATTATAGAAAACTAACATATCTATAGAAAAGTGTGTGTGTAAGTGAAGGTAGAGCGTACATTCTTAATAGTTTCGGTGTCAATACATACGTAAATCAGGTGTAATATAACCAATAATTGAAATAAACTTCTTGTATCTGCATAGATTATTATTCTGTTTAATTCAAATATGTAAACGGGCAGAATCAAGCGCTTCTGTGAATATTAATATCGCTACTTAGTAACACTTCTTTGGAAACAAAATACTTATTTATATGTAGAATAATAAACTAATGTAAATTACAATTATTTCTTATATGCGTTAATATTTAACATATTCAGTAAGTGTAATAAATAGATCATTCACCTTTTATTTTTCTTGCTTTTTGCTACATTACATACTAGCGTCTCATCCACGCTCCAGTCGAGTTCGGGTACAGGTACCAACGTTTTGACACTAAGTCTTATTATAGATATTATATATAGACTTGTCAGAGATGAGAAATTTTCCCGCAGTAAATTTTTTCTAGGTGTTTATCCGGATAACTAGCTATCATTCATACTAAATTACACTTAAACCTGTCTAATGATTTTCTCGTGGTTCGTTCCCAAACAACAAAAAGGCAAAATTCTAAAAACTATTGATTCGGCTTTTGTATGGATAATAATGACTATTTCAATAAGATTTTCCAAAAATATTGCAGATTCAAATTAGTTAGACTTTCATAACATATACATGGGTATATTATATTATAGTTTAAAAAAAACATCATCAGATTAATGTCATGTAAAATAAAAAATTAAGGGGATTTGCCTACTTTCAAGAAATTCAAAATATATACAGATTATAATGAAATAAGAACGAAGTAATACGTAGGTACTTAATATCCTATTAAAACCAATTTCATACAAACATTAACTAGAATGACACTAGAGTATATTCCAGTAAATACATTTAAAGTATTGCCATTAGAAATTCACCAGATACATCGAATTATCATTTTAATATTAAATCTATTGCATTTACCTAACAATTTTCCTTGTAGACGAAAGTGAACTGTTTTACTATTAAAATTGAAGATAAACGGTATATTGAATTTTAATTTAAGACTAGTTTTAGTTATTATTCAAGTTATATTTGATTTTTTGTGTTTAAATGAAACACAGACAACTAATTTTTTACATAAGAAATTATTTCACCACAAGAAAAGGGATTTTTTAAGCATGTAACCCCTAGGTACAAAAAAATAATAAAAGAAAATCATTCCACAATTAACTCTTAGATATAATATTCCGTTTTTCTTAAAATGTTAGCCAGTTAGTTGTTAGTCGTCTACCGAAAGATACAGGTTTTTTGACAATCAAATTAAAAATATGTATCTACTACAAATACACCACTATAGTATATAACGTACCTAACGTTTTAAGAGTAAGTATAGATTTGACTAAAATTAGAAATTTTCCCGCAAAAAAAAAGTTCTATACGTTGACCCGCATGACTATCGTTCATCATAACGAATTTCATCAAAATCTTCGTAGTTTCCTCTTTTTGTCACAGACAGACCGACAAAAATTCCAAAAACTATAATTTATTTACCAATTTTCTTAGTACTCGTAGTTCTATAAAATCTAAATATTCAAATCACTAAGCAATTTAACTCTGTATCTAGAACTTTGATTTGATTGATGCTTAACAAGTAGTATGTTTAGTACCAACACATAATAACTAAATGTAATTTAAGCGCACTGTCGACAAGCAATCATAATGTATTTCATCTTAACAAATACTCATAACGTGTCAATAAAAATTCTACACTCTATCGAGACAATCTTAGCACACGCTTCGTCATAACCAAATAGCGATATGAAAGCTTGAAATGCTATTATGCAAAATTGTTTGCAATTTCCTCAGCATAAGTTAAACGATTCGCAAATGCCGATTTCACATACGTCATAATTCTTTAGTACACAATGAAATTGCCTGCCTTTTTAACTTTGCCATTGTGAGCCACAGCTACCCTTCTTGTGATTTGTAGATATAATTTAAAATAATAAGTATTAGCTTAAGTACGACATTTGAGGTATTATTTCTATTCATTTTATTCTATTGAAATTAGTTATAATTCAGTAAAGACACGTGTTATAATTAGTATTAAAGTCATTTGACAATTATTTTAAAACTAGAATGAATAATATTTAATAAAAAAATTTTATATGTATAAATTTCGTTAACATTAATTATTTTTTATAACATAATATATTTTTTATAAATAACTAATATACCAATATTACTTACATTATGACCATATGATTCTTTTTTGTTTTGCTTTAGGTAGAGTTAATAGCTTAGAGTAGCCGTTTTGCAGGGAAGCTCTCCGGAATCTGACGCAAGATTTAAAAATCGTTAATTTCTCTTATAAAAAAATTAAAAAAATATTAAGATCTAATTAGTAGTTTCGGAGTTCAACAATAAACAAACAACGTGCCATAAACTTTTTGTATTATATTGGTATCGTTCGCGTACTAATCAACTTGGACCGTTTTTTCCTCATAATAAAAGAATTTTCGCTAAATAAATAAGAAGAGAAATTTTAAGTTAGAATTAGGGTTCGCGCTAAGTAACAATGCACAAAAAGACAATTTCTCAATTACTTTTATATTTATGATAATACTAGCTGATACCCGCGACAAATTTATTATTTTGGGTACAATATACAGCGCCATCTAGTTCCGTGGTAAGCTACGAAGGAAGCTTGTGTTATGGATACCAGATAGTTGTTATACTACATATATGTTAAAATCATACATATTATTAATATAAACAACTATGATTGGAGTACAAACATCCAAGTTTAACAAATGAATGCCCCCAGCGGGACTCGAACCCGCGACCGCTGGCTAAAGAATGTAGAGTCACTACAAACTGCGCCATACTCAATTTTATTTTTTTTATTTAAGGCCATACATGACGATGTAACCTTACTTGTAGGCAAACTATTAAGGGAGTAAACCTCTACTAAATACGACAATAAAAATAACGACATGATATCACGCATCCAAACTCTGTCAAATTAAAAGTTGAATGCTATAAACAATAAAAATTCAGTCTACCTCTTCTTTCGTTTGATAGTTTCGTAATGTTACAGTTCTGTAGTTTCGTTATAGTTTTAATCATAATTGTAATGAGTTTCTGTTCGTCACGTAACCTACTTTTTCACTTTCTTTTAGATTTTGTTAAGAGAGAGAGAGAGAGAGAGAGATAAGTAAAGAGATTTGCAGAGAGTTGCTGGTGAAACGCTTTTTGTGCAAATTACTTTTAATAGCGAGAAAAATCTATGTTAATATTACTTAAAAAAAATTGATTAAAATTTTCTTAAATTTATATAATAATTAATATTTGAACCATTAAATATTTAAACTAACTAACGCTTCAATAATAATCGAATCAACAGGTAAAAATAGCGTAATTTATCAAAATAAAGATTTTGAAATAATTATCATATTATTATATAATCCTAAACTAACAAAATTAACATTAAAAAGTAGTAATAAAGTTTTAAGTAATTTAACACAAATAAGTAGTAGTAGTAAAGTTTATCTATCCCAGTGACCCTCATACTTCAGTGGGACGAAAAATTGACACGACCAGATATCGCATGTAGGATCAACGTCGTTACGTATTCTCCAAAGCACGAGGCTGAAACAAAATAACTTTACAAATACGAATTTTTACTAATACTTTCTTAACGGAAAGGTTCAAATGTGAAGAACAATTTTATTTACTTATTGCAGTAATGAGTATCCCATCCCATTATATATTCATATACTGTTATAATTGTTATATATTATTGTAACACATTATCGTTCGAATTCATGTTTATATCATATTATTTCATAGTCTGAGATACATAATATGTATATAAGTAATCATTATATAAATAAATTGCTATGAAACCTGAAAACAATAGTAAAAACAAACAATCACTTAACAAATTAAGTAAAAAATACCCATAAGTAGGAGCAATTACAAAATGGCTGTAATGACGCCGGTTAGCTATTCACAAACGACTTAAGGAAAATTCTTAATACGACATTGATTAGCTCGTAGTCATGAAATCGGCTGAACATATAATGACAATTTAAAGACGTAAAGGTCGTTTTTATTATCATATCGTATGATTCTAGGACCTATTAACCCTTATGACAGTAGCGTAATGATTTTGGAGCACGCGAACAATTTTTCTTACTTTACGTTAATATTACTTAGCTTATTGTAAGGACTGATATGATACGTGTACTATAAGTGGTACCAGATTTATTAAGTTGGTCGAGACTTTCCATTATAGTTAAAAAATTTTTTCAAAAATATCAATCGATATTAAAAATATATTAGTTAATATTCTTAAATATATTTTAATTCATAGCAAAATATTGTAAATTTAATATTTAAATTTAAATTTTAAATTGAAATATTAATAAAATTTAATAAAAAATCAAATAGGTAAGTCAATATTTTCTTCGTATAATACCTAGTAGGTACGTACCGCGACTTTTTGACGTTTTGACGACAACAACCTTGCGTTCCATCACACTGCTATTAGAAATGTGGAAGCTTACAATTTCATGTACACATCCTTCACGCTGAAACAACTAGACTTTTTTTGATGAAACTCAGTAACATCGTTACTAAAATTATTAACATTAGTTTTCATATATTAGTTTATTTCGTTAGTAATTTTTTTAAAAGTTGTCGTTGATCGTTTGCTAAAAGATGATAACATGTTTTTGTTTTGACGCAAAAACATTAGCATGGAAGCTACCGAAGAAAGCTAGATTGAGTTACTAGTAACACAAAAACTAATTAAATTCGTAATGAAAGTAAATTGTACGCAGAGCTAATGTTGATAGCACAGATGACAGATGACACTTTTTATTATATAAATATGATATGATATTTGTATAATAAAAATTAATATAAATATGATATGATTAAATGAATACGACTAAATAAAATTCAATTAGTAGTCGTGCAATTTACAGCAAAATGTTAGGGCATTTCAATCTTAAAATACCTAGTAATAAGCTAAAAGTAACCTTAATAGTTCTTTTAAGCTGTATAAAGAATTAAAGCGAAGTAACGGGGGCCACGGGACTTCACTAATTTATTAACCGCATATCAGCCAACTTACAAAAATTAACTTTCATATAATACATACGGCGATAGTGTGGGACAAGAATCTTGATACTTTACTGTGATTTAAAAGTATATAACAAGTATTGGTCATCGCGTTGTTCGGGTGCTTGGATATCAGGTTATAAAACATACAAAAATACAAACTTTCGCATTTATTTTTTTATATATAGCTTTCTCCTTAGTCCATGTCATTCCAGAAATGTATAAAAATGGTGGCGTTAAACGCTTAATTCGGTTATAAATATAAATATATTTATATTATAAAATCTGATTGAAATGTTTCAAACAGGAGATGAACAATATATTTATATTGTTACTATGCTGTGTTAAGGTCATACCTTTCTACATTATTTTCACAAGTTCGAGGACGGTCAGTTTTCCTATAAAACCTCGTCACGGCAACTCATAATAGGTTCGAAATTTTCTTATGAGTTAACTTTTCCATACATTAAGCTATCTTAAGGGGTGGCTAAGTATGCAGGCTATTACCGCACTAATCTAAATTGATGGGGCGTCCAAAAACGGCCTATATTACCAATAGTAATTTTACCGCGTAAACTAATGTAATAAAGTTTAGCCATTCATTACTAAAGACATGCTACTTTAATATTTTAACCGCCAGTGTTCTAGGTTTTTCATATGGGTGGAAAATTATCTAAAAATAATCTTAGTTTTTGGTTTGATTTTGCCACAAGTTGCTAAATATTATTGTGCATAACGAAAAAATGTTACATGTCATAATGATAATCCGATTAAAATTCTGCTAAGTTTTAATCTATTTTGTAGTACGATACTTACAAATTTAAAAACTTTGTCCTATAATAAAATTTAATTTCACGAGTTCTTGTCGAAATAAATTTTAGGTATAATTTAAATCTATAATAATTACCTTCGAAGTATGACACCAATACATGTTATTTAGAGTCACGTGCGCTCTCATTGCCGATCAATTATCCACAATTTGAAGCACTCAGAGATAGCATGACGACCAAACGAACAATTCGTACGTAGCCACTAATTGTACAGACTACTGAACTTTCCCAGAGCCATCTATTTAGCACGCGTTAGATAATTAATTACGGAATGCCTACTTAACATGGCCTGATTTATGTATCTCCTTTCTTGCTATCTTGATAATTGTCTCATAAAGTCAAAGTCTTATGGGGACGGAAAGTTATGCTTTCAATAGTCAATATTATGATTCTTAACTCGTTAGTGTTAAATATTCAGTTTAAATCAACACAAATAATATATAAAACATAATAACAATGTCGGAATCAAAATGACTTAAGTATAATAAATATAAAAAGTTTCTTTTTAAATAATAAACATAATATAGATAGATATAATATCATACTTATCACTTCCCTACTCTCTACAAATTAGTCTAGATTGCCCATTAAAAGCGTCAGAGATTCATGCAAATGACCGTTCATACGTATATTTCAACGACAATCAGCACCAATCAATAATCTATTGGCAGGCTAATGACTAGCCAAGGATGCCGGTCGCTGCCACCGACTCTAATTAAAACGATTTTGATCTGATAGATTGAATGAGTATCGAAAAATTGGGATGTGATTGCTCTTATACTATAGCGTTTCATATTATACTTAGAAAGAATCTATACTTAGATATATGTAATATCTTAATATCAAACAATTTTAATAGTAGGTACCTACTGAAATATTTATAAATTGTTACTCTTATGTGCTTTTTTTAATTTTAATATTTTTAAAGCTTTTCTTTGACACTTATATTTATTAAATACTTACAGTAGTTACTAGGAAGTATAAGTACCTATATTTTAAATGAAATTATTTTAAGCGAAAACAATGAAATGAATAAAATTTTATAAACACTCTAGTGCTAAAAAATAAGTAAACAAAGTAGTGTAGTAGATAACACATTCATACATAATGCAATTCAATTTCTAAATTAAACCAAACCTAATCTGTATAACTTTAAAAGCTCTAACGCTGCATCTAATATTAGCATAAGACCATTCATCACAAATCTTATTACCCACTGATATCGAGACATACAATGCTCTACGTATGGCCTTTCAATAAAGAAGAAGTAATGTAAAGAATAATTAGTTCCATGGACCACCGGCGTCAAACCCACGCACTTCAATGTCACATAAACTAGAAGAGTAAGGAATCCCACACCAGCGCAATTGTTGTGTCCGGTGTTAATAAAATGGCGTATACTTTAGCTATTTTGACAGTTCGAAGCTATTCGTAACTTGAGATACACACGGTCGATTCAGCTACTATTTAAAATAATGTATTAATTGTAACTACTTAAAATATGTATGATTCGTATAGCTTAAATTAGTTATGTTCTCTTTTTTTAAGAAGATGTTAGAAAATAGTAGTATACTAGTGGAACCCGCGGCTTCGCTCGCGCTAAATCTAGGGACGATCCCGAGCGAAGTGAGGGTGAGTCGCTTGTTAAGATAAACATTTCCATCATACATTACATATGTATAACTCTAGCGGTTTTGGCAACGCACGCCAGAATAGCTCGCAGATGGTAGATTTTTTACTACTTACTTGATACTTATCGTCATATTTTGGACAATTCACACAATATCTTTATAAATTGTAGCCTATGTGATATTCTGATATATAAGCTATATTATTGTAAAGTTTCATTAAAATCCATTCAGTAGTTATTACGTGAAAGAGTAACAAACATCCATACATCCATACATCCATACTTACAAACTTTCGCGTTTATAATATTAGTATAGATATAGATTCTCACAACTTCACTCGTATGGTAAACGAGCAAAAACTGCAAAGCAATTAAAGCGGGACAATTGTATCAAATATGTAAAGAGCATCACTTTTACATTTGTAATATTACATTGTGTAATTTTTATTGGCGTTATCGGATAATTCCGCCTTTTTAGTTATATTATATTACTTTATTTTTATATCTCTTCTGTTAATGCTTAAGCTATAGAACTGTAAAGTCAGTTTATTGGTTTTATGTAAAATAGCAATAAAATATTTATCCATCCATTCATCTGCACAAGTGGTACCTATAGCTTGAATTTAAGTTGTTGTTGTTAGTACAAGAAACTCTTCACGCCTCCAGTTTTAACTTGACCAAAATATGTATTATGTATGGCGAGTTTAAAGTTCAAATATTAGCCTTGCATGGATATCGAACCCCTTACCACCGGATAGGTAATTCCACTCAGATTCAATAAAATACTATGTTTGTTTAATAAAACCTTATTAACAATTTGCTCGAGCAACAAGTTCCACAAATGAAACATCCGTATATCACGCTTAATGGCTGGAAGCGACTTGGTACCCGCCTACAGTGCTCGTGAAAGCATTCAGCTTACAACTTGATTTGTGATTCCAAAGATTATTGCTTGTACACTCTATTATTGAGTTTCTGTAATTTAGTTTAAAGCTACAATTGGTTTGTAACGGTTACTAATAAAATCGACAGTATGCTTAAATGGTCAAGGTAATGGATTGGAACAAGTGCAATTATAATCAAAACAACATTATTGGACAAAAAATACGTGAATATCGTGCGATTTTGTTAAAAAAATCTTTTTTGTTACTTTATTAAATTTTGTTAAAAATAAAGTAAAAAAATCATTGAAAAATATAAATAAATTGTTAAAAAAACAAAAAAGGAGTTTTTAATATATTATTTTGTTTTAAGCCTTTACTAATTGTTACAAATATATTTTAACTCTTTCATCCTTAACATGTTCTTATAGTAAAAAAAATAAATAGAATGGCATTTATAATTTTACATACCAGGTAGGTAGGTACCTACTCTTGCCATATAGTCAAACTTGTCATCAGTCGTACCTACTATGTGAAAAAGTGAGAATATTTAAAATTGTAAAAGTCATTTTATGCTAACAGTTGTATCTTAATGGTAGCATATAAAGTAAACACATAAAATACAGAAGAAAAAATCAAATTTAAAACATATGCAATAGAATATTTACAACTTGGCTCGTAGCATTCCTTTCAATTTAATATTAAAACTAGATATTATGTACGACTATTATTTTACTTTAACTCATATTAGAACCTGTTCTAAAGTTCTTCAATGCGACTGATATTCAAAACCAGTATCATTTTAATAAAAAGAATTACCCATCCAAAATCGTTTAACATTACACCTTGCATACGTATAATTTAAAATGTTTGTATGTATAATAGTAACAGAACTAGTTAATAAAATCGACATATTTACAAAAATTATTTCAAAGTTATCTAATTTTAATATTTAAAGAAAATGTTTACTTAACCTTACAATATAAACGTATGTAAATCAACATTCGAAAGCTACTAAAATGCGTCACATTAAATTATCTCAACTGATAATTTCTTCACCTAAATTTTAAGTAAACTTAACAAAAATATGTACGAAGCGACGCCCACTAAACTCCATTCATTCATTCGAATCTTCCTTTTACTTCTAACAATACAGTACATTGACTCTCTAAATATCCCTTTTTGAACTGTACAGTGTCATATATTTTTATTTTTTTATTCATCTCAAGTTTTATGACAATTTTATTAAGGCACGGTCTGTGCCTACGCACTGGCTCGCTCATTCATTAAGATACGTGTTTTGGAAAAAGCGACATAGCATTATTCGTTCTACACTTCTGAGGAGCGGTAAACAATACAACCATATTTTTTGTCATTTTAACTTTAAAATCCATGTCTCATGTCCTAATAAATTAAATTTATGATTTATTAATGTAATAATTTATTTTATTAAGTGGGGTTTACTTAGTATTTGAATAAGAGTCCGAAAGAAGCGGACGACCAAATATGTTCATACAAAATGTGTTTATTATGATACATATAAAATTAATATTGTAATAAAATTTTATTAACGATATTAATTTAA
Organism: Boloria selene; assembly: GCA_905231865.2. Classification (NCBI taxonomy): domain Eukaryota; kingdom Metazoa; phylum Arthropoda; class Insecta; order Lepidoptera; family Nymphalidae; genus Boloria; species Boloria selene. The sequence goes on from HG993145.1 coordinate 5,659,017, forward strand.
GGATTTGTCGCAGGTGGCTACTGACATTTGATTGTTTAATTTGAACAGTATATTCTACATAATCATTACGAAACTTATTTGGTATAAATGTTGTATTCGAGTCACCGATTTTAAGGGATACTAAAGCTAGAAACAATAATTGAAAGCTTTTTAAGCTCTCAAATAACAGAGTTATTTTCAAATAACAGTAGGGTTCCTAGTTGCTTTTTTAAGTATTTATAATATTAGATATTATATTATGTACAACTTCTAACTCGCCACTTGTTGGCACATTTTGAAAAACCATGAAGTGAAGTTCAGAGCGCGTTCAGAAGCAGCATGAAATATAGAATGAAGCATAAAGAAATACATACATACATGTTTTTTTGACGACACGTTTGGCGTGGGTGGTAGTGACCCTACTTTCTTGCGCCAGCGGTCGCGGGTTCGAGTCCCGCTGGGGGCATTCATTTGTTAAACTCAGATGTTTGTACTCCAGTCATGGGTCTTAATATTTATGATATGTATGTATTTAAACTTATGTATGTAGTATATCAACTGTCTGTATCCGTAACACAAGCTTCCTTCGTAGCTTACCACGGAACTAGATGGCGCTGTGTGTAATAATGTCCCAACATATTTATTTATATTTTATATTCATAAGAAAATAAAACTTTATTAAATCTGCCCACTTTCTATTATTTATGCTTACACCTAGTTTGAGTGAAACAGAAGTGCACTTATCTGCTATCTTACGCATACATACAGATATAAACATCGTGGAGTTGATCTTATTCACATTTGATTTTTGCGTCTGCCGGAGTGGTAGACAATGCTATCTCACAATGTATACATTTGTCTAGAAATTATTTCATTATGAACATTGCAAGTTTGAAGCAACCGTAAGGCATTTTTAAATTATTATATAGCTTTAAACTGTATATGTAATTTGTAGGGTTGAGCCTCTATTTTCACTCATAGGGTCATCAGACTATAGAACCGAACTTATTTTACGCAAGTATAACAAACATATAAATTTTAACATTCCTTAGAGTCATGGCGACACTTCCACTTCGACTTCCTCTCACTATCACACTAAATATTATGTAGGTACATCTATGATATTATATAGGTATTTTAATATATTTAAGCATACTAAATTATCATTTGATACCCAAGACTAACCACTTTCATATTTGCTTATAATTAGTCGTTACGTTTTACTATTGGTCCATCCGTCCATCCAATAGCCTTGATAAGTTAAATTACGTTCGGGTTCAGAATATTTACAAAAAAAGAATATATGAACAAATTTATTATTAAAAAGATCTTTTAAAAGTACTTGTACTCTTTTTTAGTTGAATCAAGCGAAGCAAAAAATTAATTCTCAAGTTACGAAAACAAACACTCGTATCTAATTGTTAGTCGACCCACGTCTTAGTCTCCAAGAATGCATTAAAAATATTGCTGCAATTTTTCGCATGAGAATGTTTATAGCTTAAGTAATTGTTGCAGGTAAAACTCGAATATGTTGTCACGTTCATTTTAGAGACATCTAACGCCATCTATTATTGAGCGGACCAAAATGTCTTGAATATTTTATTCATGTAACAAGGATTGAAACAAAATCATATTACTAAGCCTACACTGTCTAGACTTTCCTCCTTAGATATATCCACCTAAAGTGCCTTTAACATTGTAAGATCTAGGTAGGTATATCTCATAAACTCTTAAACCGTATTAAAACATTCTTAATACAATTTATTTTTTATATAAAACTAAAGGCTAAAATTATGTATTTCAAATTACTTTTTTATGTAATTTTCATGTTAAATTAAGAAATCAAAACTAAAAAGTTATTATTAAATTGAAAGCAATATTTGACATCAATCTTAAATAATTTTATTTGTTAGTTAGATCAGTATTATAGATTTTGTTAAGCTTTCAATTTCAAAAAGATTAGACCTAAGAGGAAAAAGAGACCATATTTATATGAAGTAATAATTTTTGCATTAAATTTACTTAAAGCTTAGTTTTATTGCCTTTAGACGCAATTACAGTGAAATATTTCAGTAATGTATTTTAAGGAAATAATATGAAAACCAAGCACAAGGTAAAACCGAGATATTTTACAACTAACTTTATATATTTCAAGTAGTAAAAGTTCTTGCTATTTTAATCGATCCACACATTACCCAAAGGGTTCCTGATTTTAATTAAGTACGTTCCACATTTTCGAACTCAGCAGAGTTTCATTGTGAAGTACTGTGTGAAGGAGCTTTTATCTTTGATGTAGACCCTTCTAATTTTAAACATTTAATTGATAATTGTCTGGGTGCATGTGGTTTTGATAGAAACCAACCATAATATATTAAAATTGTTTTTGTATGAAGATTAAGATGTAAACAATGTACGAGTATGCCTTAATTTTTTTCAGTTTTATTTTATGTTATACAAAATGCGATTGTATAAAACTTAACGTTTTTTTCCATTGCTTTTTCATTGATCTATATCGCCATCTAATAACGATATGAATAAATATATGAAAAAAGGAAAACCATATTGTTAATATTAAAACATTACACTTACTTCTCGTTTACTTTGTACAAATAAAACTTGTTAAATCGAAGTCGAAGTGAAATACAATTTGTACTATTTGTGAATGCAAACAAATATAGCCGGGTCACGTCACAAAGCATTAAAATCAGCGTTTCGGCTACGCGACTCATTAATTCTCTTATTTATTGGCCTGCGATGCACGATTACAACACATTTACAGGAAATCCATGTATACATACATTATTATGTATATGTATAGTACCTACTATATTAATTTTATCAGCCTTTACATTTTTTATTTTAATGATCTTATTACTTTTAGTACTTGATATCATTACACTCATTACTTATAGTTAAAAATAGAGTTTTAGTTAAAAAAATATTTTTTCTACTTAAATCAATTATTATTTTAAATTAAGTTAATTCTTCAAGACTAGTAAAGAATTATACCTTATATACATAATATATACATGAAATGTAGATGTAATAATACCTAATAGCGTTCATTCGTTCATCATTTGTTATCGCTATTAACCTGTTTTTTAACCAAAACTTTAACCAAAGCTTATATGAATACATGATACTTATTCCAAATTAAATCGCAATAAATAGTAAAAGCTTGGGAAAATTTTCTTTTTTGATAGCACCGAAGCTTGCCAACAACTTCTAAAAAAAATATCGCTTGATAAACAGACAAAAAGCACTGTTTTGTCCTTGTCTATTTATATATAGATATTAGTAATATTACAATATTCATAATCACCATACGTAACCCAGTCAGGGGTAGTGATTTACATGAAAACAAATTGTTTACACTATTTGTATTCATTTCAAAGCGTCGATATTAAGCTACCGTCGTGAGAGAATACATACGTGATTACAAACCGCCTACAAATAAGTAACATCTAAATGGTTTCCAGAAGCTATAAGGCATTTGATAAATGCATATATATGTATGTATTCATGTCGGTTTGTTTGTTGTAAAATTTAAAATAATTTGAAAAGTGAATTGCTAGTGAGTCATTTAGTGAATAATTCTTATAAAGTATTCCTTGCTTTTTTAGAAGTTAAAAAAAAGTTGATCGCACATGTGTGTACAATATTACTTACTAGCGACGCGCCCTCGCTTCGCTTGGGCTTTTTCCTAGATTTAGCACAGGCAAAGCCGCGGGATCCGCTAGTTATGCATATAAACCTTCCTCTTAAATCACTATATCTATTAAAAAACCCGCATCAAAATCCGTTGCGTAGTTTTAAAGATTTAAGCGTACAAAGGGACATAGGGACAGAGAAAGCGACTTTGTTTTATACTATGTAAGAATTTATTTTTGAAGGATTCTTAGAAATAAAAGAAAGTTATCGTATAAGAAGTATTAAAAATTTTGAAGAAATATTCCACATTCTAAAAATGAAACGGTTCTTAGAAATTTATATAAATATTTATCTTTAGAGAGCAGTCAACCTATTACCTTATCGCTAGATTTTTATATATAGCTATTTTTTATTATCACTAAAAATACCTACTAAATGCAAAAGTGCGTTTCAATAACGGCGGATGTATGTTTGTTACTCCTACTTCTTCCTCTTCTCTTCGAACGGATTTAAATGAAACCTAGTAGGTACATAGATGGGTGACCTAGAATAACACATAGGCATTTAGACGACTAGTAGGTATTACTGTAGGTGGTACTAAGTTGCAGTATAATATAATATGTACATTATTACACACAGCGCCATCTTGCTCCATGGTAAGCTACAAGGCTTCTGTTACGGATAGCACATAGTTTTTACACAACTCATATATAATTTGAAATACATACGTCATACATATTATAAATATAAACACCCATGACTGGAGTTCATTCGTTTATATAAACATTTATTCTCAACAAATAAATGCCCCCATCGGGATCCGAACCCGCGACCGCTGTCGCAGCAAGCTGTCGTCGTGTAGTATGCATACCTATTATACATTTTAAAAACATTTTTATAAGAAAAGACCAATACAATTTTTAGGTCCGTTACGTCGTTATATAACGTATGTAACGATATCCCTTCAGAACAAAAGCACTTAATATTCGCATCAGCCAGGCGGTACGCACCGCTCTAATATTATTCATGCTATTTGTATTAGTTACAAATGAGTGGTTCCCGATATCATTTAAATGCTAATTCAATAATTAAGCCGAACCGTCCGTAACGCGCGCTATTGATTCGATACCATTGTGTGGATTTGCATTATCTGTTATATCTATTATATTACTTTACTAGTTTTTGTCCACGACTACTCTTTACGTTGAAGGTTCAGTAAAAATTTATTCTCTAGAACATTCTTTTATTTAAGTGTGCTCTTAAAATTACTTCAAAATCAATTCAGATGTCAATTTTAAATGATAATTATTTTACTTTTTTAATTAAGATTTGGATGGTTAGCGTTCTATGGGGGACGATCTCGTCCAGCACTGGATGGCAATGAGCTGAAAAATAGGATAACTTAACTTTTTTCTATATATTTATCAACGTATTATAAAGACAAAAATGGTCTCGTGTTCGGAAGAAACCTTACAATACAAAAATACTTCACTGAAAACATATAAGTAATCGTTATACTTATTACTTACATCTGTAATATACACAAAATGTCTAACTCAAATAGAACTCACAACCGATAATTAACAACACAATCAAAATCGAGAGAATCTAAAATTCATAATTTAGATCAAAACGGGCAGAGTCACGGAGCAAATTAGTCCGCTCTTTGTGCAATCAGGCGGGCCCTTCAGCCTAATGAATATGAATACGGGTAGCGATTCATTACTGCTACATTTCATGTAGTTTGAGTTTTGTGGTTTTATAATTTCACTAGCTTTTGCTTTCGTACTTTGGGCAATCGATTCAAATCACGTTACATGTTTTTGACTCCTTTATCCTGAAATAGATGGATGGATTTGAATGAAACTTGCTATAGAAATATACTATGGCCTGAAAAAACATATCTGTTAGTCACCATAAAGTAGCGTTAACTGCAGATAATTTTATAAAACTACAGGCTCCCAGAGACTCACTTTAATAAAGTAAGTAAAAATAACTAATATATGTATAAGAAATACTATATGTGTGCCACAAATTATATATTTTTAAATTGTTTTTGTTTATGGATATTTTTATAAATGTGCATTGAAATAAAAACCTATACCTAATCGTTACCTTGACTCTAGCGCTTAATTATCTTATTTGTATATACGACTATACTCGTACTTATACTACGTTTTATGATCAAAGCTAATAGTGTTAAGTATATTGTGCTCAATTTTTATTTTCCATATTCATAATAGTTCGGTACTTAAAGGAGTACATTATTCATAGCTCAATTCTCCATACTTTCTCTTACTCAAAAACACGCATCAAATTACACAAAAGCGTACCGTACAATGAAAATACAATAACATTAAAAACGCTATAATAACTAGAAAACGACCGTCACAAAATCACAGTATTATCTCGTTCATTACTAAGAAAACACGAATACTTGCTTTCGGCCAAATTGCCGACAAGGCAAATGGCGGAACTAGTTCCCATGAAGCCCATAGATTATGTTTTTGATAGCGAGGCTTAACAATTAAACGTAGGTTGGTAGGAATAAAAAATGTCACCGGTAGCGGGCGTGTCAGTAATATTAAGAAGGTTGCTCAAAGTTAACAAAGGTTTACACGTTCTAGTAAAATTAAAGTGATCTTTATCTAATGTAAGAAGTTCGTGCGCCTCATCGCACGTGCACTAGTTTTAACTAACTGGCCATTTGTTTTTTCTAAGAGTCATAAAGCAACTCATCATAGCGCAGCTTTGAGACAGTAATTGTTAATTTTTATGTAATCTGTTGTTTCTTTATCACATATCTACCTATTATGTTTTCAAAATTTCATGGCGGTCAATAACATTTATATGAATTTTAGTCATATTAGTCTGCTAGCGGTATAATTTCGTCGGTTTGTACCAAGTATTAAAGCTTAGTATACTTAGTAAATATTCCTTATTGATGTTATAAAGTTTATATTATTTTTAAAATATATTAAGTATTCAATTATCAAAACAAATCAAAATTATTTGTTTTATTCAGCATAAAAAATTGTTACAATTTCTTACTAAACGTCTTGAATCTATGGCGAAAGAAACTCAGAAAACATAATAAATAAAACACAATTTTCTTTTATTTTATCTTTTATGCATACAGAACCAAAATAACACATTTCTACATGCGTAAGGTCTTAATTATAGCGATGTGCTCATCTTAGACGGTTTCTAAGTAAACATATTATCTAAAGCGTACATCTGAGGTGCAGACGTGTCTTCCTTTACACAAGGGCTTATATGTACTTATTATGGGAGTACTGGTATCTACTTACGGCTTTATCTTAATTCTGATATGAAGCCACTAGCACTAAATTTTTAATTACAGTTTAATGTCTAGTAGTTCTAAGAAGATAGCAAATATAGCAAACTTCATCAACCGTATAATTTGAATGAAATGAATTATAACAAGTTATTGTAAATTGCAAAAATATTTTTAAAAATTCACGTAAGCATAGGTAATTGAGGCTCTTTGTTAATCGTAAAAATAAATAGACCATGAATATCATGTCACATGTGGTCTTTAAAAAAATGAAACGATTTAAATTGAATCAATATCTAGTTTTTAGCTAATTTTTGTTGTCTAATTATTTACCAAAAAATTAAATTTAAAAAGAATATTTTATAAAAACAGATTAAGATTTTAAGTTTTTTCCGCCTAACGAAATCACTAAGTCAATTTTATTTTATACTTACGTAATTTTTAATTATATACTTAAATTTTATATACGTAATTTTTTAATTATATACTTAACTTCTGATAACGTATATTGAAACCTAAAACTTACCTTCCATCTAGTAAGAATAAATTCTTGGTAAACATATTTGTACGTTAGGTATGTACCGATATATTTCAATATGATATTAGTTGTCGTGTGACATCGCAACCCGAATGTTTTAGGAATATTGCAGGTGTCACAAACTGTTGGGTTGAGACGATCGATGTTGAAGATTTGCTTACTATAGGTATAAATAAATATTATTTAAATAATATTTCTAAGTAAAAAGTAAAAAATATTAGCATAAGCCAGTGACAAGTTTTTTAATTACTGGCAATATTGGTATGGGAACTTAGTTCCTTAAAGTCACATTTAGGCATCCTGATAAGACTATTTTTTAAAAATATTCTGAAAAATACTACACAATTCAGGTATGCCTTATAGATAAGTATACCTGAATTGTGTAGTATATTGCATTTTTTCGATACAGGCCTTCTCTTAACCCAACCATAATAGGTCTGAAAGCACATCGTAACTATGAAAATACATACATATGTAATAAAACTTTCTAACCAAAAAGCTTTAAAATTCCACAAGTTTCACTCAATTTGTAATTAATAGAAATCTCTAACGGAAATATCTCCTCCATCAAACTTTGTACAAAGGCAATCAAATGGTACGAAATGGCAGTAAAATTAAACAGCGCGATTCGGGGTCCGCATACTCGGAATTCTCTAACAAGTGCTTGGATTACCCCTTGGCTTTTAACCCTTCATGTCATTTGAAGAACAAATTAATCATCATCATTTACATGCAGCACCAGTAGCCAGATTTGTTTCTCCGATTATGTCACCCTCGCTTTTTAGCGAAGAACAGATTTTGTGGACGTGTTTTAATACTTTTGAATGTTAATTAAGCATTGTTCGACGTCATTTTCGTCATTAACATTTTGAATAGGGCGGGAGTGGGAATATCAAATATTTTCGCGACGATCTTTAATTTGGTTGTTTTATCGAGGTAGAGGGTGATTGCTTATAACGGCATAGAAAATATTGTATTTTTATTGGCTTTTAAGGTTTTGTTTAATTAGGGTAGGTACCTAATTGCTAATTAATAATAGTTCAATTTGGTTTTTTTTAATTGGACACATACCGCCTGTTACACAATGAAAGGCAAAAGCTTTATAAAAATGTAATGTTTTGGAGAAATAAAAAAACCTATATTTTTTTCTTCATTTATTCTTTTACATTACTGTTATGTAATGTAGGTATATTAATAGCAAGCTGCTGCACACTTCTTACACTTAGTTACAGGTATATAATTAATAATTATATAATTTAACTGGAAAATCAAAATACGAGCTGTCCACAATATTCTAACTGTCAAAGTCAAGTATAATCACGCCCAAAGGCCATTCGGGATAGGTAGTGACAATTATTGCTTTCATTTAGATTTGGCACAGTCCGGTTCCCTAGCCCCTGGTTTTGTGAAAGGGTTGAAGTGTGAATTGTGATCTCTGTAGTAATATTATTATATTTGTCTTCGGAATTAATGAATTCTATTAAATTTTTGATACTTTACAATTTTTCGATAATCAATCAATCAATCCACAGAGAGCTACATATTCTTATTCTTATATTATAAATTATTAATTAGCTATAAATATTTTCAAAAATTATATTAATAGCTAAATATTAAGCTGCTACAACTGCTAATTTTTATTTGTATTGATTAAATAATATTTTTACGGATGTACCTTTAGTTCATTGTATGATATAAAAGACAGTCAAATAAGATTAAAAAAAGTTTTAAGTACTTATTTTATATCATTGTACTTTCTCTTTATAATTTAAAGGGATTGTTTTATATGAAATGTTAATGAACACAGAAACGCCAATTTGGTTTAATATTCATGCTTTAAGCTTCATGATTTAAATAAATTACTGACATATTGTAAATATGTATATATAACTTTCTTATCTTATTTTAAGTTTGTCTTTACCTTTACGCTTCCAATCCATCAAAATACCTTAAACTAAAAAAATACTGCCATATAAGCTCTTAGAAATGATTTCAGTACTTCATTAGATCCCCCTCAAAGTAACCAAAGGGAACGATTGCAAAGATGTTTGAAGTACCTTAATATTCCAGGATTAATGTAACCTTTAAAATTAAAATCGATATTAAAATTCTCATTACAGGAATCGTCATATTAAATTTCGAAAACCGTCTCGGACTTAGTGTCGGGACTTGTTAATACAAAATTTATTACCACAAGCTAAACTTATTCCTTCCTATTGTTCCTTTCGAAATGACTCGAACAATGCCTTCATAATTTATTTTTCGATGCATCCCTCTTCTACGGCAGATAAAGTCGTGATAACAAATGGTAACTAAAATAATAAAATAAACCGCAGCTCTGTAGCGACATATTTCATTAATAAAGGCAAAACAAATATCGAGGTATCATACGGACTCACTTCGCAGTGTCCATACGTTATGGAGATAAAAGGAAAGCATCGAAGCCGTTGAATTTATGCGTTATCGAACTTAGAGTGATGCTTGGTAAGAACAATGGCTGATCGTGGCGCCCCATGCGGCGAGCGACGCAGACGTGAATTTCGATAAGGGCCATCGTCTCTTTAGCGACATCTGTTATCAAGTAGTATGAATTACAATGTACTTTTTAAACTGAAAGATTTTGGAAATTATATTAATACGTAAGATAATTATAAAATATTGTAAATTACAATTAATACAGGTATTTTATGAAAGCATAGTGTTTTTTTGCTTTAAATCATCTTATTGTTAGTACGTCTATGAGAAAAATCACACAAATGATTCACTTGTAGTAAATAAGGAAGTTTTTAAAATAAAAAGTTAAATAGAAAACGTCCTTCCGATGGGAAAGCGACGAATTTTGCCAAAAATATTCATAAGCTGTCATCAGGCGACTGGACCTACGCCAGATGCGGCAAACCGACGACAAAATATTTCGCTGCAAAATACTTATTCAAGTAAATCACCCCTCCGCTCTTTAAAATCACTTTTGAGAAATTGAGCGGCAATTTCTTAAAAAGTTTTGCCAAAATTAAGCGTTCGAACTCCATCTGAATTACAGTCGAAACTTTTCCATAGCTGACGGGTGGGTACCTATTCGTTCATTGGAGAAATTATATTTACTGACTCTGCTCTGTTACTTGGCAAAGCGCCTTAATTAAGTAGAACGTTGTTTCTGAATTTAAAATTGTATGCGTATCTCATAACTGTAACAAATAGTGTTCACTTCCGCGTATTTCCTTAAACGCTCCATTACAGTCAGTGGCCCGTTGCGCCGTTATTTATGCCTCGCATTAAAAACAAAATGATATGCTTTCGCCGCTGAAAATCTAAAAAGAATAAGCAATAAAACGATAAAACCCAAATCTGATACATACTAGGCCCGCAATTTCCCGCAGGGCGTGCGAGTGGGACGCTGCTATACATCGGCTAAATGAATACGATGCTACTGTTTCATCTCTCACCTCTATCGGTCGGCGATCTCAGAAGTGTCCTAACTCTATGCGCAATAAAAGAAAACTCGACCTTACTTGGAAGATTTAAGCCTGCAATATCGAATGGAGATTACAACAAATGGATTTGAGATTAATATAGTATGAGTGCCACCCCGTCTCATACCACCCTGCTCGGCGCACAGCATTCAAATAAGAATCGAACGGATGACCAAAACATAATATCGTTGGAAGATTCAGCGGCCATAAATCAAATGAGAAATAATCTGTTTCGGAACGAGATAGTCGCGATGCTGTGCCTCTATAAAAACGCAAAACGTTTTGTCTGATTGAAATCGTTGCGTTACAGGCGGCTTTTTTCGAAGCGTTATTTCCTTTTTATTTTCCTTGATGTATAATCAATGTGTTAACGGATGGCCGCCAACCGAGGGCTTTGAGAGTAGATTTGCCACACAAAAGGTTCTGATATTGAGTTTGAAAGTAGTTTCTCTTTTCTTCCTTTATGTTAATGGCACTTTCCGCGGCGTTCGGTAATGGCTTGTGTGAATAAATGTCGCACTTCAGTTAGGATCACGAATTTTCAATGTGCGACTATCTAAACAGTAGTTGGTAGAACAACAAACAACACCATTATTTATAGTGTGAGTGTTGAACACAAATAATCGAATTAATCCTAAAGAGATTAACCCGTCAAATTATAATTTAAAAAATTCGATAAAATACCCAGCAGATTGCGCCACATGTGGTCAACCTGTCCCACAAGCGGCACATGCCATGCCTACCTTCCACAATTACTACTTTAAAAAAACAAGTTCAAACTTTCGATGCTCTGTCAATGAGTTATGAACCTTATAAGAAGCGAGATAAGACGTTAAAATAACTATAAGAAATATGTCACGGATCCGACCATCTGTTCCGGATGATAGTTATCAAAAAATTAACAATTTGTTTAAACCAAATAAACCGGGGTTAAGTCGTCGATAAATTATTGGAACGTTTAGCGATGGCTCGGGACTTTAATGTTCACCGAATGTCACCTTTCCTGTGCGAAGTATGCGCTTATCTGTTTAATCTTTCGAACGAAATTTTAATATGTTTTTTATTAGTCGTCACATGCAGCGCTGGACAGCTGACTTATTTCGAGTTTATTGAAATAGAATAAAATTACAGTGAAATTGAAATTTACATAGGTATATTTCTATTAAAAATATACACTTCTGAATTTTCACGTGTATCTACAAATGCAGGGTTTTATTTAAAAGGAATACAAATTAAAAAAAATATGATTAATTTAGTCTTCTTTTAACCCCTAAAATAGATTTTAATGTAATTGAATTAAGTTACTTTATTGTTTTGTATTGCATAAAGTATTGTACAATACAATACAATTATCAATATAGTAATAAAGAAAAAAAAGGAAAAGTCTTTTATATATTTGTTACTTAAAATATAATCAACAAGCATCGTTCCTTGCTTCGCAAAAATAATACACACAAAGTTACTGCTAAATCAAGCGCCGCGCATTTTATAACACTTTCTTTTACGACTTTTTTAGAGCATTTCCATTCGGTTTTGTGTTCGTGATAGCTATTCATTTAGGCGTCATTAACAGAATGATATATTATAGCGAATAAAAAATGAAAATTAACTTCGAGCTCCAAATAGACAATCGCATGTTGACAACTAATTATCAAACCGTTCGCTTTCGAAGTTTTTTGTATCGTGACTGTTTTAACAATAAATCTTAGCCTAATGAGCTATTTATGCGAGCAAAGACTTCTTGTCAACGATTAATCCTTTATTCTAAAAAATAAAAACCAATGTTTCATCAATATGTCTTACAATCTAGAAGTGACATGTTATAATATGCAGCTATAGTCTGTTTTTTTTAGTATTTCTTATTATAACTGTATTCATTCTACATTCGCACCCGTGACCATGATTTCTGAGCATGAAGCATTCGAAACGTCGGGAACCAAAAATCAAAATAATTCGCGAGTCGCGACAAAATCCGAAAAGATAGTTCATTTATAACTGTATTTATTATTAATGTCTGTGTTCATTTATCATCTAATTAGCCATATATTTCATGTCAGAGTTCCAGTCAAACATATCAAGTTCAGGTATGATTTAGCATACGAATTCTTATAAATGATTATTTTAAATTTATAAAAGAATCTCTACAAACTCTCTACATAAGTACGCTAAGTCTCTACATGACCTAATAAAATATTTATAGGTACCTAATAACATATTTTATGTATACAATAAAATATAACAAGTTATATGTACCTAACATATAACTTTCACACACACCTACGTGCCTACATATTTTAGTTACAACTAAATATAATATGACACATCCAGTTTCAATAAGAACATTGAGAGCTGCCGACGTTAATATTGAAATATTTACTTACATTCATGATTTAGGCCAATTTTCAACAGAAAGTTAAATTTATTTCTCAAAACTACCAATACAGGTTTTCAAAAATCAAATTAATTATGTTATTGAAAACTCTTTAGGTAATTACGTAATTAGTTAAATTAGTAAAAGTAACATTATATTAAATGCTTTACGCAAAAAGAAAGTGATCATTCGACTGGATCTTTTATATAATATAGCTTTGTATTTGCATATTCTAAAAATCAGATGATTGTCTTGGCCCGGGTAGGTACTAAATGTTACTAACTCCAAATTAAAGGCATTTTTTAATTAGGAAATATTAGTAATAGTTATAGATAATAAACTATCTAGTAAATACCTAAGAATAATTAAAAGCTTTACTTCAATTCGCCTAAGAAATCTAGGTAGGTATTTCATATAGATATATCTGCAAGTGAGTGTATTTGTATAGTTATAGGTGCTTGTTAATTCAACGGCTATATAGGCACAACGAAGTTGAACGTTGCTTAATGGATAAGATGAAATTTTATTACACGTAGGTACATCCAATTTAATATATAACAATAAATATGTTGGGACAGCACATATATAACTTTAAATACAGATTATAGTGCATTATAATTACCTACATAATGACCTAGAGTCTAGACTTTGGAGTCACACTTGGGAATTAGAATAACTAACTGTTTCCCTTTATATTGATGGTTTACTCAGGTTTAAATCAAACTGTTTTACCTTTATTGTATTCAGACCTTCTGAACCCTTTTTAGCGTCTCACTGCTGGACACTGGCCTCCCTTCATACAAAGGGGATCAGGTCATAGTCCACCACACAAAGTACAAACCGAGCCTATATTTGCCCATTTATCTTCATATAAGAATGTTAAAAAATGCATTTAAATATGTTCATTCATTCAGTTAAATTGAATTAAATTACACAGCTCATAGTTTCAATTACTGGGGTGCATCTGATTAATTGCAGTTAATTGCCGTATAATAGCAGTTTAGTTTACAATGTCTCATAGATAAATATCTCTTCACGTTTAATTTACTGTATAAATTATTATGTGTAAACGATATTTGTTTGTTTTTTTATCATTAGGCACCAGCAATGGTAATTTAAAAGTATTTTAACGTAACTTTCATACTTAAATACATTTCACGATTCATTTTTTTTTTATTTTTTTATTAAAAATTATATGGATATTTAAATTATGAAATTACGTGTGTTATGTAGTTAAAAAGTTTTGTACTTTTTACCTGTACAGCATGTTCTGTTATTGGCTTAAACAATGTAGTTACCTACGTAAACACAGAGTGGGAAGGTAAGATCGTGTAAGCTTAATGGACTAATTCTTAATTCTCCATTTTCTCCATTCGTTATATGTTAAGTTAGATAAGTGCAGATTTATATGAACGAAAATTACGGTCGGGGGTAAAAGTTAATTAATCAAGTACTATATAAAAAGGAAATAAATATTAGTATATAGGTACAGTGGCTAATATTATTTAGTATAAAACCAACATTTATTATAAGTATGTACCTAAGTATTATTTAATTGGTAGGGATCTATTTTTTCTCTTTGTTATCATCATTAGATCGAAATAACTGAATTCATTGAAGCATATACCTTAAAGAAATTCCAAAATAAGAGTAATGAGACATTCATATATATTTTTATCATACTTATCTTTGTCCATTTTGTTAATGGTTTTTTGACAGCTCACGTCCACGAAGTTTCGTATTTAATGGTTAGCCATTAAAGTTAAAATGTCATACTCATTAATATTGTACTTCATGGACGGGCACCTCCCTCTTATTGCTGTGCCACACATAACGATTACTACGATTGTGCCACAGATTACAAATAATCGATAGAAATCAATGCTAATATGTAAATAAGGTGTAATGTTATTTAATAAGGAAGACAAAAAATTTTAAGATTTAAACCAATAAATTAAAATATTAAAGTTAATAGTAAAGTTTTACTTTCTTCTTAGTATAAGGCATACAAATAAAACAACTAAAATAGTTTAATTCCTTTTATTAACATGATTCGTCAGAATCATCATTTATATTAGATTTGTCCGATGAGGAGTCTTCTGCAGTTATATTAATTATTAACTCTTGTGTGCATAAATTATCAAAATATGCAATGTCACGGCCCGAATCACATTATGATTCTCTTAGTTCTTTCCACCACACTTGATTTTTACGATAATAATATTTATTTTCATATTAATAAATATAAAAATGTATACTTAAAAAAATAAGAGAAATCGATTATTACGTCCTTTTGTCATCACTATAGCTTGTCAGTCGGCGAGCTGTCAAAAAACCATTAACAAAATGGACAAACTATACCTATTATTTAGTTGAATATAAGTTGTATTTTTACGCAAAAACGATCAAATTAATATTATATTATAGATTATCAAATTAATATTATATTCTCTATACTACTACCTTTAAAGAAAAATATAGTAACATCTGTATTCGAAATGATACAAATATTAGAAGTAACTTAAAGTTCTTTAAATTATACTACCTACAAATAAGTACGTTCTTAAATAAACGAGCATTACATCTCGACATTTCAAAATCCGAAATCAGCTTATAAATTCGAAAACAAAATCCTCTCCTCTTACTCCGAGTAATTTATTGTGGAGCTACGAATAATCACGAAGGTGGCGCATAAATCGTAGGCCATTTGCAAAATAGCTGCTACCTACTTTGCCGTCCCGTTGTCACCCCCGGCTTAGACCATACTATCCATATATGCAACGCCTTAGATTTAGAACATGTATTTATATTCATTTTAGACACTTTCTATGTTCTATGTGCCTACATAAAATTAAAACAGATATTTTTAAATTTTATTAATTCACTTTTCTCCATTATGTACCTATAACATAGTCATCGATCCTAATCGTTTTTGAAAAAATGAGGAAAACAATTTGTAGCTATAAATAGGATTTACCTATTTATCTATTTATACAGAAAACTGCGTTAGTTATTTTATTGAATTAAAGCTCGTCAAAAGCTTTTTAAATAACAGAATATCAGTAGACAAACTGAAAATAATGGTACTGAACTTTTTGTCTTTACCTAGTATACAATAAAGTGGCGACTGAATTGCAGATAGAGACCGTCTCTATCACGAATTTTCAGTATTTAAGATACTCTTTGAAGAATTATTTTGACAATTATTATTTAAAAAACTTTGAAATTTTGATAGAGCGAGAATGAAAACGTTAGAAGGTTTACTACTATAGGTACTGATATTAATATAAAATATTACCAACTAGGTTTTGATGATCTATATTCTATAAAATCTTTATTTAAAGCATATAAAAAAAGTTTGTTACTTTTTTCTATAGGTGCTCAACCGATTTAAGGAATTTCAGATTTGAAGTCTACAACTTTTTATCAATGTAACTATTCTAGAACCTACTAGGTATACCGTAGCTACCTTTTTATTATATTATTATACCGTTAGTCTGCCTGTTCTTTTAATAATAAACATTTTATAAACAATATATAAAAGTAAAGCGAGAAACAAGAGGCAATATAATATAAATTGAATAAACCAAATCTCAGGTAACTCTAAGCTTCACATAACGACGTCGAAACCACGAAATTTCTAATAAACGTGTCATGCACTCCACACGAGATCGTATACGAAAAATAAACCAAGTTTTCTGCGAGGAATTTTTAATAGTTTCACCCTTTCACCCCATCGAAGGCCCTGCCTAATGTATTTGAAATCTGTCTTGAACTTTTATCTATTGGAAATTGCTGTTTGGAACTAACATTGGATTTGGTCCTCGTAGTTTTAACTACAGCATATAAATCCAGTGTTAGACAGTATAGTCTGTGCAGATCTGCAGGGGCGGCTATGATTCAATAGACTACTTATTATTTCGATCACGACATTTCTCTTATAAATAATAACTAAGTTTTCCTTAATATAAGTATCTAACTTTACATATATAAGATATTAAAATCTAATTCAAAATATACAAAAACTGATTAAAATGTAATCTATATTATATTCTCCCTTTTACTACAAACGGCTTCTTTGTATCTTGGGGAAAATTAATTTAGGACTGGCATTAATATTAAATGGCTTGGAACTACAAGGAGAAAGGGGGAATCGAAATAAAAAGGCAGGGGTGTCGAAAATTTCATTAGCATTTTAAACGTTTTAATATTATTTGTAATTGACTATGACTAAGTAGATATTATAAAGCTTGTATGTTTTTCTTATAGAACTATCTCCCTAACCCCCCAGTAGTGCCGCCAACCAATAACAGATGGCGTTCTGCAAAACTAGTACCGGTGCTCTCTCTCACAAGCAATTTACTCCTTGCACTAATTAAAAGAGCGAGCGAGAGGCCACGCCCACTCTGAGAACAAACAGACGGGGGGAAGCGAACAACCAATCACAAGCCTTGATTATTTGTAATTAGAACGCCGAGCTCTTCCTTCGTACGAGATGACCAATAGGATTTAGTATTTAGCGGCAGCCTTTGATTTTTAAAAGAAAATCTGTTATAATTATGAGAATATCTTACTTGAAAATTTTCTATTTGGCGACTGTAATTAAGAGGCGTTGGGAGGGAATTAATTTTTATGGCTCTCTGTACTTCGATATTCTTTATATATTTTTATTTAAATTAATAATAACGAGGCTATTTTCATATAAATTGGTATTCGGTTTGGTTTCTTAATAACAGATTCCTAGAAAAGGGCTAAGCCTTTTTTGTAAACAAATTAAGTATTCGCAATTTAACATTTTCGCTATTTATATTGCTATTACGAATTTATTATGAGACATTATTTTACTTTCATATTTCATTAAATTGTGTACTATAGGTTACAGTGACTTTGTCGTCTTTTTTCATTTAATTTCTAAATAATATTTATCTAATGTATAGTATTATAAGATAGATATAATACTCACGATGTTTTTCGTTTTCCTTAAGAGGAGAATGTACCCACAATCTTCGACTAATAAGTTATTTTTTGTTTTTATAACTTTTTTTTTGTTTGTTATAACTAACCATTTGCCGTATCTACCTACTACTAAATGTTTTTTTTTTAAATAAAAAAATAATATTTTAGCTGTTATATATTAATTTATTATAATATATATAATTAATTTCATACTTATTATATCACAATTATGCACAGAAATCATTAATTTTAAAAATGTCGAACATAATATAAAACTTAGAGATTATTATCAAGAGTTAATTTAACAAAAGGAAAACTGATATAATATTTCATCTAAGAAATGTAGTTCAGTTCAACAAAAACTTTCTCATTCCGAGCATTGAAACAGCACAATTATTCAGCGAAGGAAAACTTCTGAAGAATCAGAGCGGCCACAATGAGGAGTACCAGTTTGCATATAGAGATAAAGTGGGGAATATTAATGTGAATCTCCCACCCCCTGCCTCCCCTTGGGGGAAGGGTGGCACTTTCTTCCAGGGCGAGTGGACCGCGGGACAGTCGTGATTTTAATTATATTGCGACGTGAGACCGTCGAGAGTTATGGCTTTGTGGAAAGTTTGTATATAGTAGATAACTACGAATGTAATTTAAACTTAACTTGCTTATATAACTATGGCTAACGATTAATGGTTTCTCTGATGTTTCGTTTGTATGAAAGTTTAATGTTTTTATTCTGTTTTGTATTATTGTTACAATAATCATAAAATTAGTAAGAAATATATAATTTTTTGAATTTTATATTGAATAACAGTTAATCTTTATATTCTTTATAGATAAATGGAACAAATAAATTAAAACTTTTCCTATAAATCTCATGAATATTCAAATGTTAAACGAAATTGCCGGATAAGCTTCCCAAAGTACAACAATAGTTCTCCATAAAGTTAATCCCTTATTCAACTACACATCCAAGTCACATAAATTTCTTTCGACAAACTAATGTCAATGTAAGAACGCCATTAAACAAATTCCGAGACCTCACTACAAATACATGCTCATGTATGAATATAAAATAGTTACGGGGACGTGCAATTGTGTGCGTCCTGTAGTACAGACTAGCATCTAGATAGAGCCAACTGAGACTAATTTGTTAGGGGTAGAATTAGTTTATTTATAAATGTCATTATTTAGTTCTATGTCTAAATATTTATTATTATAGCCTATACCTATGCACTAAAGCACTGCTGCACATACTGCACATTATTAAAAAATTTCGGGTAGAAAGAAAATATTTTTGCTTTACACTCAAAAACAGCTAAGTGTTTCTTAAGTAAAACATGAAACTATATTAACTAAAATACCTAAAGCAATTTATTACCGATACTCCACTACTAAATTTTCGCTGCATCGACTTGTAAGACGCTGACTTCGCAAAAAATCACTCTACCCTATAGCTAATCTGCGCGTTACACATACGTCACAGTTAAAGGGCGCATATGCATATGTGGGGGCGTATGTAAATACGTAAACGTTAAATTGTAAGGATGTGTGATGGTAAAGCTTCAGAGCGAGAAGTCTCTCATTATCGACCTAGGGTCACGGCGCATGCTCCAACCGAGACTCGAGCCTGCTAACGAATGCCTTATTGCGACAGTGGTTCATCTACGTAATTGAGTTACGACTTTTTACGTAGCAATTTTGTTTTTCTCTTAGAACCCGGTCACGCTAATTGGGACATTTTTTACTTAGCGTTCTTGAACAAATATTGGATTAGGCGTAATTCAGGTCGCTCTTTGAATAACGTTTCGTAATGAATTTTATTTTGTATAAGTTCGTTATGTTCGCAATTTATCTGTTTAAATTATTTTATTTTGTATTTAATTTTGGTTGTTTAAACGCTTAATTTTAAAATATAATAGTGAAATCAACGTTTAAAATAAATATTAGGTACCTTAAGTAATTTATATGATACCTAGTGATTCACCCCGCTTCGATCGGGTTCGTCTTAAAATTAAAATAAAAATAAAAAACATTCAAACCCTATATGTATATTAAAGTTTCATGAGTTAACCTTTGACAATAATGGACTTCCATAACAAATTTCAACCCCTATTTAACACATTCAAGCCTTTTTTCGCAATAAAAGGTAGCCTAGTAAGCTCTGTGCGAAGTTTCATTAAAATCGGTTCAGTTATTTAGGTATATGTGAAAGCGTAACAAACAGACGGACAGAGTTACTAAATACATTTAATAATAGTAGGGTTTTTAAATTTAATAAATATAAAAATTCCATTGAGTCGTCTATATAAGGCTAGGATTGGTTTGCATTGTCATCAGTTGATCAAATAATCATTAAATGGGCGCTCTTTACGAGATCTGACTTTATATTCACAGAACGTTCTTGTTAATAGTTTGCCCACTCGCTTATCTTCGACACTCAGACTACTAGCGCGGGAAAGGGTTTTGATACTTGAAGTGTAGATTAGGTATAGGTAACTTCTCGTACTTACTTTCCTTACTTTGAAATTATCAAATAATTAAAATAATCATTAGGCTTAAAAATAAGAGAAAATCAAGCTTCTACGATAAATCCCTTCATAATAATAATATGTTATTTCAGATTATTATAATGTTAAAATAATGTGAATTGAAAATATAAATTATAAATGGTTTATCTAATTTCCCCTATTTTAGTGTATAATATAATACTTACAAGGTTTAAAAAAATATAATTATAATTTTTATATATTTTAGTAATAAGGAATTGAATATGAGTTGAATTTTCTTAATAAATATTTATAATGCACTTTACATTAGTGATACTTGTTGAAAATTTTGCTGGTAATCCATATAGCAATAAATACAATATGAACAAATGATTGCTACTGCATGTAGAGATTTATTCTTTTTTCCATTGTTAAAGTCGCGCTACTATTACATATTCTTCTCATTATCTTTTTGATATATTTTGTCAATATTATCGTTAACTACTTTAGAGATTGGTTCAATTCCTTTAAATATTTACAATTTAATTAAAAAAATCATAATAAAAATATAGATAAAATCGCAAGTTTTTAATTAACTTCATTTTCAAATGTAGTCTTACAAAAGATCGAATAAAAACTTTAAGTTATTCTGAAGTCGAAGGGCCTTAAATAAAAGACTGAACGCAACGTCAAAAGCTTTCAACGATTTAAATTTTCTTTCTCGTATAATTAAAGGAAAAGTAAAATAATTGCTTATTTTACTTAGTCTTAGTTGACTTTATATTAAATATGAAGTCAACTAAGGCCTTTAAATTACTTTGTATGTTCTCTCAGTTTATGATAGATGTCTACTTAGTACTTATATACACTATAAAAGTCAAAATAAGGTAGGTACCTAGACCTATCTACTATACTTAAACACTTTCACTAAAGCTATTTAATTGTTACTATTGTTACTAGAAATTAATTAAATATTTTACTTTATTTTGGCACGTATAATAGTATGGCCATATTACCTTCAAAAACACGTATCAACTACATTATGTATTTTAACATTCGGTTTTATTATACTGTGTACTTGTTTTATATTTTGAAAATAAGATATTAGAATATCATTTTCGTGTTTTAATAGCTTTTTACAAAAGCTACCTACCTATTTTAAAGCAAAAATAACACAACCCTATGCGGAACTTAAGTCCAAGCACCATTTATTTGAACAATATCCAGGCAATAATGTATGGAGATTAGGTAGCGGACAGACGCGTCTGATCCGACATGATACATCAACGTCGAGTGGACACTGGGCGCCCCCTAATGCCCCTCAGGGACCCACTTGTTAAACATGGAAGCTGCTTTTTATTATACTTTCCGAAATTTTTAGTAGATACTATTATATTTTAAATTAATACACATTATGGATATTAAGGTTAATAAGCGAGTAATTTTTATTTATTTAGCTCGCTAACATATATAAAAATTGCTTTTTCAGGTCACAAACTTAAAGTCTCCTATTCTTAACACATTATTATATAGTCTTTGCCATTATACACGTTACATACACATACATACAGTTTAAACGTAACATGGTATAGATAACCTAATAAAAAACTAGATATTACAAAAACACAAAAGCATTACATCTTAGTAGATATTTACAAGCCAAAAATCAAATTATTACAAAAATTAATAGATCAACAAAAGCTGCTTCCATATATTTTATCCCATGTCAAAGACTAATAGCGGAGAGGTTTGGACACGGCTTTGCATACCTAAGCAAGCTTGTTAACGGACGAATTAACACTAACCAAGTGATGGGTTGCTGTAATTTGTTGTCATTATACGCTCTGTTAATGACTTGCTTACATCTGAATAATCATTTTCGTCTTTTGTAATATTTTCATAAGCTTCTACTGGTTCTAACGACACGAGCCATGAATTAAGTATTTGAAATAAATAGGTTATATCCCTACTAATATTATAAATGTGAATGTAAGTTTGTTTGTTATGCTTTCACACGAAAACTACTCAACCGATCATCATGAAACTTTGTACACATATTCTTGGAGGTATTAGAAGTAACATAGGATACTTTTTATTAAAAAAAATATTTTTTACGAAAAATTAAAAAATTGTTGGTATTAACAATGGATTCTGAAATAGCTAGAGTAACTTTGAAGAAACTTTCAGGCATCCTACAGATCAACCCAATGAGGTTGATTAGCAATTAAAAAAATGAACGCGGGCGAAGCAGCGGGTAAAGCTAGTCATATATAAATCTGTATACGTTTTGTTGCTCTACTATTATTTTGTAAATGTGATCGAATATGTTACATTAATAGTGTTGGCGGTCTTTTTAGGTTTATTTTACTTATACGTCGCTGGAGAGTGATGATTTTGAATTAATGTAGATCGCAGTGAGATCTATATAGTGAAGTACAGCATAATATTATATCGAATATATTTCTTTCTCTTCAATTTTATGTTATTTATATTTACGTCTACTTACAGTTAGTTCACTAAGAGTATATTATTATTCAAGTCAGATTCCTTACTTCTTTACAACACAAGAACAATATTGTACAATAAATAAATTGGTTAATATATATTAACGTTTTTTTTACTTTAATTAAAAATACCAATGCAAATTATTCAAAAGAGACCTTCAGTTGATATTAGTCATAGTTGCAGTTTCATGGAAATTGTCTTATAAAAATTGAATTATCTACCAATGGGTTCAATTCTAAAAGAACTTTAATAGCACCTTAAGAAAGGATAATAAGTGCAGCAAAACAAAATTTCTAATAATACAATTGTACCTATAAATTTTTAATAAGTAGGTACGTACTTTACGATGAAAGTTGCCACAATTAATATTTTCTTAGGTTTACGCGAATATTTGACATTATAAATGAAACTATCTTTTCGGATTTTGTCCTGTGACCATAATTGCTGTAAATCATTCGAAACGTCGGGCGGGAACCAAAAATCCAAATAAATCCGCGACAAAATCAGAAAAGATAGTTCCATTTATAATTGCCATAATTACCTTGTCTACATACACCTATAATAAATGTATAGTTGTCTATCTGTCTGTGACTTCACGAAAAGCCATATTTCATCAAAATCTTGATAGATTTTGATGAAATATGGCCTGAAATAGATCTATGATCATAGCTGGTAATCCGAGTTAAACAATTAAAAAAAATATTTCTAAAAATATTCTATTTTCGAGAAATCTATATCATTTGTTAAAACGTACATAGTAAAAGAATCCGAGAAAAAAGAAAAGATTTGAGTCGCAGGTTAATAATAATATCATATGGACTTCATACACTGCAATATTTCCGTCTAGCTAGATTTTTAGTCTGAGCGGATATATAATAAACAGTTCTAGTTTCCATAGTGGGCGGATGGAGCATACAACAATGTTTTCCTTCCATCAGCGGCTCGTGCTTCAGAAATGAAGTTGAGTATTAGAAACGCAGCTATCTCAGAGACTATTTCCAATTTATTTGATAAAACTTTCAACAAACTATTAAAGCTGTGTCATAAAAATTGTACGATTTTCTCTCTCACTACTTGATAATAAATACTTGTTATATTTTTTTCCATGACCAATATATGAATATTTATAACATAAAGCCAAAATTAGGTTAATAAAACCAAAATGATATGTTTTAAACAATAATTGAGTAGATAGAAGGTTATTCTTTCTATCCATTTGTATGACCATTTGTCTTGGCCTAGTTTTTATTATTATCGAATTTCTTTTAGGAATCAAGAATTGTATGAGCACTCCAAGACAAAGGACTGTTTTAATGTCAGAGGGGACTCCTAAAGATTATCAAGATGTCATGGTAGTAGTACGGAGTACCTATGTAGTGGAGTCCCATGCAGCTCTACAAGAGCTAAGCGAAAGAGCAAGGGTAGAGCTGAATTTAAGTATAGGTAATAAATAATAATTGAGAAGGAGATTATTTAATATTAATAAAATATATTCCGGTATATCTTTAGGTATTCTATAAATTAAATGTCAGAAATATATAGCTTATAGCTAACAAAAAGACAGTCAAATCAATCAAGCTTATATCTTTCATTTAGAAGCACAAAATCCTAAAACAAATATATCTAATTATTAAAAATAAAAGTCACAGCCAAATAATCCTATAACCAAACTAAATTAAAAATAGAAAGTAGTACGATTCCACACACGGCAATAATGCGTAAAAAACTCATCTCTGCCACCCCAACCCCGCCCGGGGCGCTGGTGAAATATTATGTTACCCTATTCCTCGCGGACGCGATTAGAAAATTCGTCGCTAGATCCTTATATGATATGGATATTTCATTCGTATAGGAAAGGAAACCAATCTTAAAGTGTTTTACCGATTTAGAATATGAATGATACAAAATTATGTATTTTCGCAACATTCACACTACACAAAAAATGTTTTTGATTCTGATTTATTAAACTATTATTATATTAATATTTCCTTTTACTTCTATTGTACCTACATGTAAGTATAACCTAATTTATAACATCATTAATTATATCACTTATATGTAACAATTATTATTGACAAATCTGTTAAGTATTTGTTGTTTTCTATGGTTTTTCTAAATAATTTCTCTAAAATTCTTAATATTTTTCGATTATTCTCCAAAGTCAATAAGTAAATAAGTTATTCATGTAACATAATATAATATAAACATTGTTCAAAATGTTGTTACATATAGAGTTTTGTTTTATAAATATCACCTACTTGCGTCTTGACACTCGTTGATAATGTAGGCATAAATCAAACAGCCCTGCCCAGGGATCAAAGCATATATATCAGGCTAATGCTGATATGATATGTTAAATAAATAGACGCCTCCAGGATATTGGGTTCGGGACGGGAATCGAAAATGAATGGGACGCGTAAACAAAATATGCACGTCGATGAGAAAAAATACGGACATATTATTTATTGTTCTGCCGATTTGTATGGACGATTGTTGTCGTGGTTACGATAACATTTTTACAATGTTTTGATAAGAATTGACATATTTCTTAGGACCTATCTTTCCTAAATGAGTGTTTAAATTAAAATTATATTTATTAGTTATGACTTAGCTGCAGATTTTTATTAAATTAGTATAGAAAATATTAAAAAAACATATGTTATTTAACAGTTCTTTCGATATAAGTATACAATATTATAAAGCCAAAGTCATAGCTACATGAATATTATTCTAGTTTTAATACATATTGCCAATAATGCTAACAAAACTATCAATATACCAAATCGGAGCCAATAGGGCGTGTCGTTCACACTATCTACTAAGAAATTACATGTTCCTAGGACACCCCCTCAGGGAGAATGACGTCAGGCCTCGAACAAATGTGATGGAAATTGGAGGATTTGTTTACCCATATTCTTCTCACACTTTTGACACTAAAAGGTAGAGCGGGTAATGCTTTGTTAGCGTAGCAACCATTGTTTTCATTTGCTCTATTTTTTTCTGTAGATAGAGTTTACGATTACTTTACTACTTTAATAAGTAAACTATTCAAAAAATATTATTGAATACATATGGATATTTCATATATTTTACATATATTATTATAATTCTAATGGGGGTTACTTTTTTTTAATAATAGTCCTCTGCTTAAGCGTCATTTTAAAATGTCTGAACGATTTATAAAGGAACACATTTTGCTGTCAGACTACCAATTATATTAAGGATATGTTTCATTTAACTTTATTGTAGAAATTTAAAGCACGTTATACTAAATTAAAAAGTATGTATTCATTACTTTTATAACATCCCACTATTGAGAGATTCAAGATGGTCCTTTCTTATATAAGGGGTTCAGGCCATAGTCCCCTACACTGGCCAAGTATGGGTTGGCGGAATTCACACACCAAATTGTAATCATTTCGAAAATGATTCGGATACAAAAAGTTTTTGTTCACAAATCATGGTATAGGTGAACTATTTAAGTTAACTGAATCGTAATTACGTATACAAAAATAATCGTTTCTGATTAGTTGAGTGATGAGGAGATTTCATATACTATCGATTCAGCAGACAAGTCATGGAAGTCTTTAGAACGGACTTTTATATGTTAACTACAAATAAGTGATTCGTTTGGAGCCAATCCTGAACGCAGCCAAATCATGACGATATTAAAACAGAACGCGTAAAAAGAATCGTGTTGACCGTTAAAACCGTTAAAGGAAGTAAAATTTCGACTTTAGAGAATATAAAAGAAGTGTTTCCCTTTTAATCCCGAATTTTACCTAAATGAAACAAACAACGATCTTTGTAATTTTAATAAAAGCTTTGAATTATACAACTACGAATCAACTGTACCGTTTTTGTATATAATTGACTAATATTTTTAATAATTAATTATTAATTTAAAAAAACATATGTGTCAGTTTAAAATTACTATTAAAGTAGGAAATTAATTTTTTCGCAGTTTTACTACAAATTAACCAAAAATATAAGCCCATGAATGTTGGTAGGTCATAATAAGTAGTAATATTTCATAATTCTAGATATGTGTATCTACATTGTACAATACATATTCTAGTATCGCGAGGTGCGCCATTTTCCATTTGAGTGCGATGCTGAAAGCGTGCGAGTGGAGTGGTTATACCTATGACTAATTTAAAGGAAAACACTCTGAGAGTGTATAATACTCTATACTTATTCGTAGATAGAAGAAGAAAACTTTTCACATTATAATAATGGTTTAGTATGCAAATGTTGATTCGCAATACATAGTATATTGTTACATCATTTTCTTTTAGTAATAATAGTCGTAATTCGGTATTAATCGTTATTGAAAATTTCAATATGTAAATATAATTTACCTGTCTACATAAAAAGTTATTTTCACCAAAAAATTATTAAGAATAACACTAAAGCTTCCGATAACTCCTTAACAAAAAAAGAAATTCGGTTAACAAAAAGAGAAGATAATGGTACTGAGATATTTTGTTTTTGTTTGTTTGTAATTAGTAGTTAGTAGAAACACATAACTAATAAATTTACAGACAAATAATGCCGAGCTTCAATAAATTAAAATAAAGTAAATAGTAATAAAAATCACAACATCTACTACTGAAAAGGTGTTACCTACGTATAAATAGTGAAAAAAATAATTAATTAGTAATATGTATTTTAATATTGTAGAATTTATTTTATTTACATTTCGTATTCTCAGTAAATATCACGCAAAGACCCTCGCCCGAAGAAACCAATTCATTTCAACTCATATCCTGTTATCGTCAGTTTATCATACACCCGGGGCGGCCGTTCCAAGATTATTTTAAGCTTCAACCCTTAACGTTTGCTTAAATTGCCATTGTAGTAGCTGCTTTATATATAAATATAGGTATATAGATTTTGGAGTAGATTAAAATTCATGAAATAAAATATACATGTATTATATACATTGTGCATATCGTATATAGTCGAGCTTTTGATAAAGCTCTAAATTTTACGCTATATAAATGAAGCAATAACTACGATTATGATAGTACCGACTAGGTTTTTTATATTTAATTTAATTTTATTTATAACTTGTTAAGATTATTTTTTTATAATTATCATTGAAATATATATTTAATTTATTTGACATTTCATTAAGAAAAAAAACATCTAAGTTTAAAATTGTTATACGTACTTTTTACAATTTTGTAGCTAATATCAAGCATTTGATTAATCATTTCTTTAAATCTGAAACTAGCTGAAATACGACAATGTTTATAGCTATAACAAAAATTATACAAATTATATTCCATTATGAAAATCATAATTACAATTCAATTCAATTATTTCCTTTAATGGCTTCCATAAGTGCCAGTTGGGCACAGTTGACTTCGCCAATGTCGCGTAGAAATCATAATTACAATATCCAATAACATTTTCATTGGGCAATCTTGAGAATGGTCAAACGTCTTGTAATCCCTTAGTAGGCATCTCTTTTATAATTTTCTTTCACCCCAGGCGTCGCAAGAATGCAAAGAAAGAGCCCTCATTCCATGTAAGGGTAAAAGAAACCCTTTGTGGCAATATTAAAAGTTGAGACGTTGATCGATACTTTGAAAAATTTAATTATTTGTAGAAAAGAAATTATAAAAAATATATATTCAGGTGTACGGTTTTAAATAGTTATAATAATAAGTACAACTCTATCATGGCTAAGGTGCAAAAAGGGTTTATATCTTTAAAATTATCTACCTATATAAATATGGATGAGTATGTATGTTCCCTATGGTCCTTAAATCGGACAGGCTGGAACGATTTTGATGAAGTTTGCAGGTAAGCTTCAAATTAGCCTACCGAGTCATGTGACTTTTGATAGCTATCGGAAGATTATTCGCGAGCTAAGCTACTGCTTTTATAGTATGTATATACTGTAGTACTTACAATATTTTAACATCATTATAAATATGCCAATATATAAAAGTTTTTGCATGTTACTTGCACCTATAAAATAATAAGTCATCTTATAAAATGTATAAAAGGATATCTGTTTGTTTGGTGGCATCTTCTATTAGCCCCCAATGCCATATAAATAGTTCATTTGATTTACAGCGCTTATACTTCGAAATCCATTTGCAATTCGGTCCCGCAACTATTACAAATAAAAGGAATTCCTCGTACAAAAGGGAAACCTGGGAAAAGAAATAAAAAACATAATAATTCAAAATGGCGTCTGGCCACTTAATAACAGGCTGACACCATTGGGAAATATAATTTAATTTTTCTCTCTACCCGTCCTTATTGCTCTAGTGTACATTGTAATAGTAGATCCCTTTCTAGCGTTTTCTCAACTAAGCTCTCCCGCCTCCTTCGCGAAACTTCCGCTTGGTTCTCTGTCACCCGGTGTTCCGCACAAGATATAATTGAGATATTGTCTATTAAATGACTTATAACTTAACATTTACTTCATAATTCTAGATACAAGTTATAATAATGCAGCTTGTGATTCAAAAATAATTAAGTGTAATAAATTTAGCTTATTAAATATTAAAATTTATCAAACAATCATCTAAAAAACCGAGGGAAATGAGCGTCTCACACTTTTTCCTAAAAATGTGCTTAAACAATCTATTCAAAAATATCTACAAGACCGCGATCTCTATTATTGCATGTACGAGTGTCTAAATACATCCAAATAAAGGTGGTGAAATAATTTGAGTAACTTTATTTTAGATTTTTAAAACAATTCTTAATATTATGCATACTAATTATAGTTCATAATTTGTAAAAAATAACATAATATTACTATCGAAAATAATTAAAACAACGACGTACTTACGAAAAATTATTCCCTACAAAAAATAAAAGCCTCAAAGATAAATATTTCTTTGTTGGATTTATGTACCAAAACAAGTAATGGCAAAAAGTGTATTTACGGGGGCAAGAGGCAGGTGTGGGCATAATATTCTAATGTCGGTAAGAGCGACCCGCCATCCATAATAATATAAACCCTTTACGTTTCACCCAGTGTAGATAACGCAAAATTTGTCTTGACATATGTGGTTTTGTATATATATATTATAAAATTAAATAATTATTTCTTGTAAAAGTCGTCCCAAATTAAAGAAGTGGAAAAATATGTATAGTTTGGTGTAATTATTATAATAGTGTTTAATATTGCAATTAAAACTTAGATAAATCATTTTTTTTCGTATATTTTTTTTATTATTGTTGAATAATTATAATTATGAATATTTAAAGTAATGATGACAATTATAGGATATTAGTAGTTTAGGTATATTACATACATATAGACTACAAAATAGCGTCCTCTTGCGGTGGTAGATGAAAACACATAGTTCTTAAGTAGCATAAGTGATAAGTATTTAGTTCACAAATACACCAAGAGATGGCGCTTTTCTATTTCTTTATCATAATGCATAATATTATAATTGTGTTTAATACGATAGGTAGAGGTCGTAGACTGCTGTCCAATGAACATTTTTACTCTAGCTGCTGTCTACGGTATAGTCCGGGAGGTAGTGTCAAATTTGACCGGAGCATTTTGGCATGGCTTTTGCTTTTTTGTATAGTCAGTTGTTCCAACGCTTATTAATAAATAAATTGTCAGTTGGCCCAAAACCGGGGCATAAGATGAGAAAATGCCAGGAAACTTGCTAGTAAAAAAATGTTCTTGGACTATTTTGGCAAAGATAAAAAAGTATAAATAATTAGTTTATGAATTGTAGATCTCAAAAAAAAGTGTCAGCTGTATCATGTACGTGACAAAATATGTTAGCTGATCATGTGAATATGTTAAAAAATCAGAAAACCTTGTAGCATTTTGGCAAAGCTGAAAATTGTATATATTGAAGATTATAATTCAATAATCATAATAATTTATGTCAGCTGGAATTTTAACAAGGCACAACCTGTTAGCTTGACTTTCAAAGTTTGGTTATTAGGTATATCAGATCATTATGGCATGGTTTTTGGTTTTTTGTATAGTCAGTTGTTCCATCGCTTATTAATAAATGAGGTATCAGTTGGCCCAAAACCGGGGCATAAGATGAGAAAATGCCAGGAAACTTCAATAAAAAAAATTTTTTTTGGACTATTTTGGCAAAGATGAAAAAGTATAAATAATTAGTTAATGAATTGTAGATCTTAAAAAAAAGTGTCAGCTGTATCATGTACGTGACAAAATATGTTAGCTGATCATGTAAACATATTAAAAAATCAGAAAAACTTGTAGCATTTTGGCAAAGCTGAAAATTGTATATATTAAAGATTATAATTCAATAATCATAATAATTTATGTCAGCTGGAATTTTAACGAGGCACAACCTGTTAGCTTGACTTTCAATGTTTGGTTATGAAGTATAATATCAGATCATTTTGGCATGACTTTTGTTTTTTTGTATAGTCAGCTGTTCCAACGCTTATTAATAAATGAGGTGTCAGTTGGCCCAAAACCGGGGCATAAGATGAGAAAATGCCAGGAAACTTGATAGTAAAAAAAATTATTTTTGGACTATTTTGGCAAAGATGAAAAAGTATAAATAATTAGTTAATGAATTGTAGATCTTAAAAAAAAGTGTCAGCTGTATCGTGTCCGTGACAAAATATGTTAGCTGATATGATATTATACTTCATAACCAAACTTTGAAAGTCAAGCTAACAGGTTGTGCCTCGTTAAAATTCCAGCTGACATAAATTATTATGATTATTGAATTATAATCTTTAATATATACAATTTTCAGATTTGCCAAAATGCTACAAGTTTTTCTGATTTTTTAACATGTTTACATGATCAGCTAACATATTTTGTCACGTACATGATACAGCTGACACTTTTTTTTAAGATCTACAATTCATTAACTAATTATTTATACTTTTTCATCTTTGCCAAAATAGTCCAAGAATATTTTTTTTTCATCTACGTTAATATTTTCTCTAGCCCAAAAGCCCCGGAGTCGCGCCAGCTGACAATTATTTTTGTTCTCATACAAGTACTAACTATCAAAATAAGTTCATAGAGTCCATGCCAAAATCACCGTAAAAATTTGACACTACCTCCCGGACTAGTAGAGGTGTTCGCAAATAATAATTTAATAGTGTATTATTTATATACTTCACTCTCACGGCCGTGTACATAATAAATAGATAAAATGCCAAAAATAAATATAAGCATAGATATAAAAAAAAAACAAATAAAATTACTTGACTTAACATAAAAGCATATTTTTTTGTATTATTTTTAATGTTACGTTATATATTTGTAATAATCATGATAAATAAGTTAATAAATTAATTAAGTGAAAATTAGTTAAGCAACTTATGTACATAGTGAATTTTTTACTTTTACGAAAATAATTTAGCTTGAAAAAAATATATAGCGCCATCTAGAATATTAAGAAGGAACCACATTGCACGAAATATTCCTCTGAGTAGAAACTCCGACTTCGAAGAAGGAATTTGTTCAGTTGAATTTCAATAGGTGGAGTTTTATTTATTTAAAATAATATCTTACAATAATAAACAAACATAACTTTACGATTATACTTACATCTAAAAAAATTAAATGTTTATTCTGGCTAATCTCTGAAACGTCTGGACCGATTTTGACGGGACTTTTATTCGCAGATATCTAATGTTATATGGAGTAACTTAACTTTTCTCTCGCTAAATCTACGAACGAACCCGAGCGAAGCGAGGGTGAGTCACTAGTCTGAATATTCTGGGGATCTATTCACAATCAAATAGTCTGGGGTTAAACTGTGCTAGTCGAAATCCAGAGAAGTGACCCATAATGGACATCATGACTTTTCACAATTTAATTGGTATTTTGACATAACTTGAGTAAACTTATGTCAAAATACCAATTAAAGTGATAAGCATTATTTTTAATTTTTAAATAATGTTATAATTATTCCCTTTACGAATTAACAAAGAAAAAAATGTTTTAACTATATTACCCACTAGAATTTTATCACATCTATTGTAAATAACATCATGTCTCAAATCTTCTTTCATTATTTGTAATTAGATAGAGAAATCCGCCTTTATGTAGCTTTTATCATGCTCTTATTGATGCTGATTTAAGTGCGATACGGTATTATTTGTAAGAAAACTCTCGTCACGTACAGTTCTAATTGTTGAAATAAAAATTAAAATAAAATATTAAAATGAGAAACACAACTGCACCAGTCTCGCTTATTTACTTTAACATTGCTGAATATTGTTTATTTGGCATTATTCTAGGTGTTGTTCTTGGATTGATAGTGTACTACTTGTTTGTTAGTAAAAAATATGATACTGTGAGTGGATTTTTGTTTGGAGGCAAGAATATGTCAGTGATTTCTATTTCCTTAGCGTTAATTGCTAGGTGAGTTTTAATAAACTATAATTTTATTATATTACCTAGTAGCGATTTGTCCCTTCGTATGTTAGTGTACACTTCTCAGGGATAAGTATTTTCCTTAAGTAAAAAGTATCCTATATACTGACCCGGATAAGTAGCTATCATCCTACCAAGTTTCATCACTATCTAGTCCAGTCCAGTGGTTTATTGGCACTCGTGATGTAGTCCCATACAGACAGAGAGATAGACAAAAAATCTAATAACTAGGTTTAGGTATTCGGCATCTGCATCAATAGAAGTAATGATTTTGCAATTAGATTTCTTTTTTAATATTAAATCTACATAATTGAGTTAGAATTTTATCATAAATACTCGTACGTATTGATGTAGATTGGAATAACATCTTGTTGAAAAGGTAATAATAAAATCATACAAATTACTCATACGAGTATGTGCTCTCATTGAATATTATTTCATTTTCTAAACATCATAATTTCAATTCCGATATATTACTATGGCATTTACTATTGAATTTTGTAAACTATTAAGGCGATCGAATGGTATGCTGGTATATTTTTGTTGATGACTTTAAACTTAAAAATTAGTAAATTATAAAGTATTATTTATTTTATTATCATACAACGGTTAATTGCGATCTTGTATTGGGATCTTTTGCAATGTCAGTGGAAAGGTAACTAGAGTAGAGACCTCGCATAAAGCAGAATGTAGAGTTTTTTCAGTTTGTAATATCCCGCTGATTTCTGAAAAATAGTGTCAATAGTATAAAATGCATATTTAGTGAGAAAATTTATTGTATATCTATCTAATACCATAGTATGGCAAATAACTGTGAAAAACCACAACAAAAATGTTACACGAAAATATCAAGCTTCGAGTTTTAATAAAAATAGGTAACAACTACTCCGTGTGTATATATATTTATATGTTTTAAAATGTTTATTTTCAGTCATTTGACAAGCATAACCCTACTCGGTGTGCCAGTTGAGATATATCTACGCGGTACTCAATACTGGGCTTCAGCACTGTCGCTTATTTTAGTAACCTTTCTAACAGCTGTTATATATTTGCCAGGTAAATATTTTTTAATATTTCCCAAATCCTGAGCGTTAATAGAGGTATAAATATAAACCTTACAAGTTACAGTTCACAAGAAGTACTACCTAAGTGCATTTTGTTAATTTCACTCATTACAGTACTTTAATTAGCAATTCCAAAGTCATTAGTTTATTAACTTCTCATCTAGGTAATTGTCTGCTTACATTTTTAAGCTCCAAATTGTTTTGTTTGTTGCTTTGGTTTAGATCATTCCTTTATTACGCTTATTAATTAGATAACATTCAATAAAAAATTTGTTGGTCTTAGAAGATAATATAATAGCTGTAAACTTTATCAAAGCCTCTATGGTATTGTTTCTCATAACATATATTAACGACTTTCTCGCCTCGTCCAGATTTTACCCAGATGTATACAACCTGCAACCTACCTAACTTATTAATACTCCAGGTCTTAGTCTATATAAATATCAGCTTATTCAATCCAGCCCTAAGAAAATGGTAGCCCAGCGGTAACGCGGTCGCTTGGATATCCGAGTGATGCGGGTTCAAATCTGGGTTCGCACCTCTGATATTTTCATATGCGAATCATTAATATCATGATTACCACTTACGGGGAAGAAAAACATCGTGAACCTGCACGTCTAAGAAAACCTAGCAAGTTTTCGAAAGACATGTGAAGTCCGCCAACACGCACTAGGCCAGCGCGGTGGACTATGGCCTGATCCACCTCGTACTGAGGGAAGCCCGTGCCCAGCAGTGGGACGTTAATAAGGGCTGATGATTAATATTAGTGCATAAATAGTTACAGTTTGTTTCCAAGTTTATTTGGGTTTTTTCTATCTTTACCTTATGGTCACATATTGTTTCAGTTTTTCACAGACTTCAGCTGTCATCTAGTTTTGAATATTTAGAAATAAGATTCTCCACTCATACGCGGACAGTGGCAGCTGTTTTGTTCGTAGTGAGTAAACTCATGCTGCTGCCAATCGTGCCTTATGTACCACTTTTAGCATTTAGACTCGGTGAGATATTTGTTTAAAAGGTTTACCACAATTTTTATGATTATAACATTTTCATTAATTAATTATTTTTGAAACTATTTTGTCTATATCCTACTGTCATTAATATTACCAATGGAATAATTTTTATCTTTCAGTTACTAATTCACAGGCAAGCCGAATTACAGCCGTCATTTGCGTTACTTGCTCTACATTAATAGCAGTGGGAGGTTTGCGAGCTATAGTCAGTATTGGCATAATTACCACTTTTTTGGCATTCGCTGGCACAGCGTTGCCAAGCGGCTTGGCATTATTGCCAATGGGTTTTAAAAGAATGTGGGAAATTGCTAATCATGGAAGCAGATTAGTTTTATACGAGTAAGTATATAGAAGAAAATTAGTTTGATTCAGCTTGTGACCTTACGTGCTGTACCAGTGGTTGCGATTTCGAGTCCCGCTGGGATGAAATTCATTAGTGTGAACTTCACGAATGTATTTAGTTCAGCCATGAGTGTTTATATTTATAGTATTTTATACTCCTTATGTATTTATAGAAATATATGTGTAGTGCTTCAACTATCTGGTATCCATAGGGACCATAGCACAAGCCTCGTAGCTTAGTACAGAACTAGATATGTGTTAATGTCTGATTCTACGAGTATATCTGTATGTCTGTAATAAAAATTATAATTTCTTTCAGTCCTGATCCTGAACTCGCTCATCACACCTCCTTCTTTGTGGTTACATTAGCTTTGAGCACAAATTGGCTATGGAAGATAGCGCTCAGTCAATCTTCTCTACAAAAACTTTTGGCTGTTCCCACAATTAACAAAGCCAGAATATGTTTGGCAATCTCTTGTGTAGGAATCATACTTATGAAGCTGTTATCGTGCTTCCTAGGATTAGTGATGTATGCTTGGTTTGCAGGATGCGATCCATTACTTACTGGCCAAATTAAAAAACATGAACAGGTTAGTCATTTGCAGTAGTAAGTATATCCCTTTCTATTCCATTATCCCTTTTAGACTATTTCTTGGCTCAAAAAGAAAATAAATAAGGATGAATAATCCTTTAGTCTGAAGTATTTTTATTTGTGTGCCAAACCAATAAAAATAAAATGGACTAAATAATCTCTTCCTCGCCGTCCTTTTGGAGATAGTACACATTGGGCAGTCTTTACCGTCGTGTTTATCTTAAAATGAAGGAATCTGAAGGCTTTAGAAGTCTAGACATTGCTCTGCTCAGAATTATTACTCACATTGTAGGTCTTATTTAGCTACCTAGTCTCTACTAGGCAATCTAAGCCGAGTGTCTAGTAAGATAAGTAAAGTGTAACATATTTTGAACATCATTTTGATACTAAATTGCAATATTAATGTTAAAATACGACATTTTAAAATTAATCGCATATCTAACAATTTTGTTGGCTATTTTACGACGAAATTATAAATAATTTGGTAATGTGACCAAATAGTGTATAGTAAAAATCCTAACTAATAAGTGCATTTCATGTTAGTTTAATAAAATAGTAAGAGAGACCAATTGATAGCTAATGAGGAATGGACTGTATTAATGAGAGATGATGGAAACACGTTTTATAATTAATTCTTTTAATTGTTAAATATTGCACAATAAATATGTTATAATCTCAACAGTGACAGGCAGACTACTCTGACAAATCTATTGAAACATAAAAAAATAGGTTTTACAAAATAATATATGTTCCAAAAAGGTCGCGCGCCAGCCAGTCGCCAACATACCGGACCCCCAGTGGAACACTAACTACTGGTGGCTACTGGCTGAGGCTCGGTTTCCATAAGGATAAGTTTCCGGGCCGGTCTGCGCAGCATGCCCCCTCTGGTGTGGACGTCTGCCACGCGGACCGCTCCGTCGGATCCTAAGTAGACCTTTGCTACCCTTCCTAGTGGCCACAAACCACGAGGGAGGTTGGGATCGGCGATCAGCACCACGTCACCCTCACCGAGGTTCAACGAGTTGTTGTTGGGTCCTCTTGTACATAACATCGGTAGGTATTCCCGTAGCCATCGTGCCCAAAACTGATCTGCTAGGCGCAGCGTTCTCCGCCAGTCACATCGTCGGGATAGGTCTGCGTCTGTCAGCGACGTGGTCCATGGGACGACTGATGAGGAGCCGAGGATAAAATGGAATGGTGTTAACGCCTCTGGTGCATCTGGGGAAGACGGGACGTATGTAAGTGGCCTAGAATTCACAATTGATTCGGCCTCGAGTAGGAGTGTTGACAGGACCTCTTCCTTCAGTGGTTGATTTGTTAGGCAAGATCTGAGAGCTGCTTTCACTGTCCGCACAAGCCGCTCCCATGCGCCGCCCATGAATGGGGATGCTGGTGGAATGAAGCGCCAGTTGATTTTGTGATTAGTGGCGTACTCTACGACCGAGTTGTCATGTAGGGAGCGCAGTTCGCGGGAAGAGCCAACAAAGTTAGTACCGTTATCGGAAAATATAGTGGTGGGCGATCCTCGGCGAGCAATGAAGCGCCTGAGGCTCATTATAGCGCTATCTGCAGTGAGCGAGTTCACAATTTCGAGGTGAAGCGCTCTGGTTGTGAGACACGTATATAAGGCGATGTATCGTTTCTCGCTCCGTCGATATAGCTTTACCAGAATCGGGCCAAAGTAATCAAGGCCTACGTGAGTGAAGGGTCTTTTGTGGTGATCAAGACGTTCTGGTGGTAAGTTGCCGATCTGAGGTTGGATAGGTTTCGTGTTCCATTTCTTACACTTCAAGCAGGCGCTTGCTACGCTACGGATGGTTCCTCTGGCTCTTAAAATCGAATATCTTTGCCGAAGTTCATTCAAAACGAGCTCGTTAAATTGATGCGCGGCTTTGATATGTTCGTGGAGGATTAGCAGTCGTGAAATGTGGTGGCGGCCGTCGAGAATCATGGGTGATTTCATCTCGTTGTTCACTCCCGGTGCGGAATTTATGCGCGTGTCTTGTCGTATGAGACCTTCTCCATCCAGTGTAGGCGCCAATTTCCTAATTCGACTATTCTTAGGCACTGGCTTCGAAGATCGTAAGTGCGATAATTCCTCAGGGAAACTCTCTGTTTGTGCTTGACGGACCAACATTTTCTCCGCTTCTATCATGTCTGACGCGTGAAGCTGGTGGGGAGACGTGGTGCTATCAATGTAGAGTTTGGAATTTGGATCTATTGGCCGAGACAAATTAAGCCGGAATAGGCGTGCGCCCTGGAGAAAACGAGCGGTGGCACGTAGCAAACGTAGCCAGGAGCTAAAACGCGTTGGGTCAGGTAACGAATTCGAGAGTGGGGTGTCGAGGAGCAGAACCATCAGATTTGATTTTAACTCGGGGTCTGATGAGGTCTCTCCCTCGTCAGTGACGCGCTCGGTCGGCCAAGTGCAAGACTGTTCAACAAGGAACTGTGGACCGGTGAACCACCGATGAGTTGCGGTAAAGTCGGTTCGTTTTGGTTTTGTCGCATCATCAGCGACATTGAGAGAGGTAGGGATCCACCTCCAATCGGATGGATTGGTGGTTTCCAATATCTCTCCCAACCTGTGTGCCACGAACGGTTTAAACGCGCGAGCGTCACTCCGGATCCACTTTAGGACGGTGGTTGAGTCAGTCCAGAAAATGGTTGCGGAGGGCTCAAAACGGTGAGCTTGCATAATTGTTTGCGCAAAACGCGACGCGATAAGCGCAGCTTGTAATTCTAATCTTGGGATGGAAACCGGTTTCAGGGGACAGACTCTGGCCTTACTACCGATGAGAGCTGTCGATACAGAGCCATCGCTGTAAGTGAAACGCCAATAGGCGACGCAGGCGTAGGCTTGTTCGCCACCGTCGGCGATTACGTGCAACTGGACGTCGGACAAGTCTGATCCGACCATGTACCAGCGTGGGATTTTTATATTGGCTGCAATCTGCAGCTGTGAAAACCAGTCTTTAAATTCGCTTACATACATTTCGGGTAAGCCTGTGTCCCAGCCAACGCCTGCCCGCCATAATCTTTGAATCAAAATGCGACCCCAGATGACGACCGGCATCAAAAACCCAAGAGGGTCATAAACTTTCATGACGTTCGATAAAAGAATGCGTTTTGTCAAAGTGTCGGTCGGTATCTGAGGTACGGCACGAAACCCTAATAAATCTTGACGTGGGTTCCAATTAACACCAAGGACGCCGACGTCACTACTGGTAGGCAGGTAAACGTCAGAAGTTGCATCGCTACGAAGTTCCTTCGGGACATGAGAGAGTGCCTCTGGATGGTTGGACGTCCACGCTCGCATCTCAAAACCACAATTCTTGTGCACTGTGACAACGTCGGCGGCTAGTTGAGCTGCGTCCGCAACATTTGTGTGGCTCCCAAGGTAGTCATCCATATAGTGATCGTCAATTATTGCTTTGCAGGCAACGGCATAGTCGGCTTCGTGTATCTTCGCGTTTTTGTTTTTTATATAGAGGGCAATGAAAGGACTCGAAACTGCGCCGAAAATCATTGACGACATGCGGTATTCCTTGAGGTCGCCGTTCTTGTCACGCCAGAGAAACCGTTGAGCATCCCTGTCCCTTGCGGCAATCTTAATCTGAGGAAACATCTCCTTGATATCGCCACTCAAGGCTACCGCACCTTCTCTGAAACGGAACAGGATGTCAAGTAGGGGCGATAATAGGTCAGGACCTTGCAGAAGCAGACTGTTGAGGCTTACGTTTTTTGTTGTGGCAGCCGCGTCATGGACTGCTCTCAGCTTCTTCTTCTGAGGATGATAGACACCAAAGATAGGCAGGTACCAGCGAATGGAGCCGTCTGGGTTGACGCAAGAGGCATTTGGTGCGGGTCGATGGTAGTAAGTCTTCGAATCACACTCTTCGGCATAGTTCTTGCTGATTATGTCGTCGATGAATTGTTGAAAGGATGCGGCAAACGCTGAATCCTTTGACATCTGTCGCTCGAGGGCCTTGAAGCGTGATAGTGCCTGTGGGTAGCTATCTGGTATAATTTTCGGTAGCTCCTTCTTCCAAGGCAGGCCAACTTCAAAATGGCCATCGTGAAGTTGGTGAGCGGATGATTCCATGATGTCTACAGCCCGTTGATTCTCGCTGTTTTGTCGTGGGACCTTTTTTGTGATACCCAAGGCGTCGATGTCGTATTGGCATTTTATAAGTGTATCCAGATCTTCCGTGACGTGATTGATAAATTCAAATGGCTTCGACGACAAACAGTGTGCGCCATGGAGTACCCAGCCTAATAAGGTTTTGGAGGCAACAGGGTCATTCTTTTTTCCACACCGCACTTCGCGACTTATGGATATATACCAGTCAGGCGCGCCGATTAAGACGGTGGGGTAAGCAATGTCACATGACAGTTCGTTTGCTAGGCCTGACAGATGATCGTAATCCGTGATATTAATCGTGTCTGGATATCGTGCGCGAAGCCCTAAGGTTTCCACGGCTCGCCCGTGTTCGATCAGGTAACGATCGGGTAGGTCGCGACCGCGTATATAAAAATCAACATAGCTTACTTCACGCTCCGCTGTCATATTACAAACACCTTCAATGCGAAGACGCTCCGAGCGGGTTGGCTTCGCGCCGATGCGTTTTGCCACTTCAGCGTCAATGAGAGATGACACACTGCCGTCGTCTAGCATCGCTGTTATCTCGAACGCACCGTCAGGACCCTCGACTATAACCGGGATCACTTTCAGCAGGCCTCGGGGATGTGGGCGTGAAGTCGTTGGGCAGGATCCTGTTGCGTTAATTGAAAAATCAGTGGTATTCGCAATTTTATCCGAAGGTTCGATTTCGTTATGTTGTTGAGCAGTATTTATATTGACAGGACATGTAGGGTTGACAGAGGAGGTATGAAGACAAATGCTCTGTCCGCTTGGAGCTGCGTTGGGATTGCCGTCGGCTGTCTTTGTGCCATGGAGGAGTGCGTTATGACGTCTAGGGCATCCATCGACACCGCAACGTTTCGCGCGGCAACTGTTCCACGTGTGTGGCTTAGACTTGAGACAACGGTAACATATTTTAGTTTCTCGAACCCAGCTCCATCTGTCGTCACATGTTAGCTTTAAAAAACTCTTACATGTTTTTATTTTATGAGATCCTTGTTTACAATATGCGCACTGCTCAGATGTATTCCCGCAAGATACCGTAGCATGTATTGTTTCCTTTTTTAACGGGAATTTCGGAGCATTATTGCGTGGTACGTTTGAATATGTTGGTGGCGTTGGCGCTTTAAATGTACTGTCAGCAATAAAATTATATTTTAATTGTTTGTCAGCCTCGGCTAAGAGAAATTGTGACAACAATTTAAGTTTTGTTAGACTTTGTTGCTCTGGCGCGTGAGCCGATGCGTAGTCTGTAAAGCGAGATCTAGTGTGCTCACTCAATTTTACCAAAATGCACCGAAGGAGCTCTGGAGATGATAAGTACTCATTCTGT
This sequence comes from Boloria selene, assembly GCA_905231865.2. Lineage (NCBI taxonomy): Eukaryota > Metazoa > Arthropoda > Insecta > Lepidoptera > Nymphalidae > Boloria > Boloria selene. The sequence goes on from HG993145.1 coordinate 5,701,137, forward strand.
TTAAGCAATGTGAGCGTTGTAATAAAGTTACGCAATTTATTTGCTAAGCCATTTAAGTCTTGAGGAGAACTTAGCTTTGGAATGTTGCGGAGCTCCGTGATCTCGCGGGCGACCAGAAGTTCCGGACGGGCGTACGTCTGCTCCAGGGCCTTCATGATGTCGTCGGGCGAGCCGCAGGTCCACATGAGCGACGCGACGGACTGGTACGCTTGTCCACGGACTGCGTGGTTCAAACGGTCTAAGTTTTCTGCAGCTGAAAAATTACGTTTTGTACGTTCATAACTACTTTTAAAAGCCATCCATTGTGAAGTTTCACCTGAAAACGTAATTAGCTCGGGCTTCTTTGGCCTGTTTGAAAGTGAGTTTATAGCTTGGGTAAGTTTTGTAATAGGGTCTGAGGAGGAATGTTCAGATGATACTGGTAGTCGTGGTGCCACTGTGTCGTAGTTGTATGTTAAGAGCGCTTGAGTGGGTTTCGAGAGGGTTGCTTGGTTGACAATAGGCACGTTGAAAGATACCGAGTTGGCGGTGGCGGCCGGTTGTAAACTAGGTCCTCGAGCGTTACTCGAGGTGACAATCGGTGCCCCACCAGGCATATTTTCATAAGTTGCTGTAGTCATGTTAGCATTCTGTTCGGATACCCAAGTAGCAGTGCGCCTTTCGGCGTTGCGATCAGAAAAATACGAACTACGAGATTTGGCAGACTTATCTAAAGCTTCCAGAGCGGCGATTCTTGCTTGCAGCTCCGTCTGTTCCGCCTTGAACTCGAGATTTGCGAGCTTGCGCTCGCGCTCCCGCTCCGCCTCGGCCTGTTGACGGGCGAGCACGGCTTGCTGACGCGCGAGTTCAAACTCGCGCTCCGCCTGCTCCCGATCACGGTCCGCCTGTTGTCGATCACGGTCCGCCTGTTGTCGAGCGAGTTCGCGCTCGCGCTCCACCTGACGCCGCATTAGGTCCGCTTCAAGAGCTAGCTTCTGTGCGCGAACGGTCGCCGAGGAACTCGTTGAGTGTGTGCGCACGGTATGTGATTGCTTACTGTGGGCACTAAAAGCGCTTTCAGTTGGTGCTTTGACATCGCCTCGTGCGAGCGTAAGCGAGCTAGTTCGAGCATCTGGGCGTTCGGCAGCGGGCTTAGGTTGTGCCGCGCTGGTTGGAATGTCGCCCGTCGTTTGTATGCTCGAACCACCAGGCAATGTCGAAGCACCTTCGTTATTCGTGACTAAACCCGGCCTGGCGCCGCGCGGTGAACGATCACGCCGTTCGCGCTGCACCCGGTCAGATTCCGTAGTCGCCTCTGCCCTTGTCTTACTACGTGTTTCCACCATGATGAAAATGTAAGTTAATAATGTAAACACCGTTTTACAATGAAATAAAAATTTACAATAACTTACGTGAAAAAATTTGACATCTGAATTTCGATGGAATGGTAAAATTACGGCGAGAATGGACCAAAATGATAGCTAATGAGGAATGGACTGTATTAATGAGAGATGATGGAAACACGTTTTATAATTAATTCTTTTAATTGTTAAATATTGCACAATAAATATGTTATAATCTCAACAGTGACAGGCAGACTACTCTGACAAATCTATTGAAACATAAAAAAATAGGTTTTACAAAATAATATATGTTCCAAAAAGGTCGCGCGCCAGCCAGTCGCCAACACCAATCGTGTGGAAATGGTTGGTTGAGGGCATTTATAGAAGGTTATTAAAGTTGTAAAAAAATAACAAACACCCAATATTTGTATATAACCTGCGTATAGGTAATCATATAATCTATTTGAGATTAACATCGTCTAGTGTACTATTATTACCTCGTTTGTTTATTTAAACGATAACAATTTATCATGCCTGTGTATTTTATTTATAATTTATTTATTAAGAAAAGTTATTATTTTCTTTTCAGCTCGTACCGCATTTTCTAAATAACCTCTCGACGATGTTTCCAGGAATATTTGGTATCTTTATCATATCTATTTTCAGTGCAACGGCTGGGTATGTACCGATTAATATTCTTAATAATTACCGATTAATTTTGTTATTGTGCCGTTTTATAAAATACTAGCCTTTCCCGCGGCTCCGCTCTCGTTCTAAAGGGTCAAAACCAAAAGAAATAATATTTTTCTCCCGTTTTTGCAACATTTTTCATTGATGCTCCGCTCCTATTGGTCGTAGGGTGATGTAATATAGCCTATAGCCTTCCTCGATAAATTGACTATCCAACACAATAAGAATTTTTCAATTCGGACCAGTAATTCCTGAGATTAGTGCGTTCAACCAAACAAACAAATAAAAAAAACAAGCAAACAAACTTTTCAGCTTTATAATATTAGTATAGATTAACTTTTTACAAAAAAAATAATTAAACACTGACTTAAAAATCCCCTGCAAGTAATAAATTTATTCTAAGGGTTGTTTTTTTATTGATTAAAAAGGTTATATAACACAGATAAATACCTACTAATACTATACCAGTATTTATACTTAACATGGTATGGTGATATCTGAGGCATAATCTATCCATAAAAAAATATGAAAATTGGTTTTAAACTTTCGGGGCATTGACATAGTTGAATTGATTCATATCTTTTACCTTTAACTTCTTACCTCGAAGAAGACAATCGAACATATTTGTTGAATGGAGTTATTAAAAATTTGGATACTTTGTGTATCTGTTAATCATATTTTATAGTAGCTACTGTTATAATATAAAGACACAAAAGCAAGAATTTTATATAAAGGCTTCTGATACTAAGAAATAAACACACAGGTGACGTTGCAGACAGCAATTAGTTTAGATTTGATTTGTAGTTTAATGACTCGACGTATGTTTGCTCTACGAGATAACTTTGTTGTTACAGATGTATTGCGTCTATCATAAATTCAATATCAGGGGTTGTGTTTGAAGAATTTATAAGACCATGGATGCCTCAAAGTACTAATGAACTTGCATGCTGCAGAATTATGAAAGTGAGTTTACACTTTAGAAATAATATGAAAATTAATTTTTTTTTTTCATACAGGTGCGAAAGAAATTACATTTTTGATTATATAATTATTATGAAGTACGTATAGTATATTTACAATTTTTGAATTTTCTTTCTTTTTAATGTTTAATTATTTTAGAAGTCAATACAGGGACTTGAGAGATGAGTCATATTCACATTATCTATTTATTTACATACATTCGAAAGATATAAACGATACAATATAAATCTCCGTAGTGTTTGGTGTTTGAAGAAACATAAAAATACGTTTTCACGATTGTTTCAATAAACATGTTTTCATTACCATTTATAACATAACAATTTAAAAATTGATTTTTGTAATACCTCTGTTTCAGTTCCTTTGTATATTGGTTGGTTCATACTGTATATGTGTTGTATGGCTAGCTCGGGAACTAGACCGCCTGCAGCATGTGGCTTCAGGGGTAACAGGCGTAACTGCTGGCACTCTCTTAGGTCTGTTCACATTAGGCATCGTCTTCTCAAGGGCTAATTGCTCTGTAAGTAAATATGACATTGATATTTTATTTACATTGATATTATGACACTGATATTTTATTTATATAACATAATATTAGTTAGATATTTTTTTAAATGTTAAGATAACGCCATCTGTTGGCAAGATTAAAAATTGCTTCCTTTAGAATTTAGGCAAGAAGTATTATAGAAGTATATATAACCAACAACAGATGGCGCTGTCTTCAATTAAGAAATAAAAATACCTATAAAACTAGTTTAATTGCAATAATAATACGAAAATACAACTCACTAATCACTATTATATTTTTATATAAATATTATAGGCGTTTCCTTCGTTTTTTTCTCTTTCAAAAGAGCAAACCATTTTACTTGAAAGAAAATGTATTCATCGCTTTACATAACGGTAACATAAATGCCTTAGATGGAATCGGCCCTAAGGGACTTATCTAAGTGCTTACCCTAGATATTGCTTTAGCATCCCATTTAGGTTAAACTAACGCATTCCGTATGGGTAGTCGTTAATATCGTTGATTTAATATTAACGCTCTTTATTCCTTAGAGTAGACCATTTCTGTTTCAGTTTGTTTTAACCAATTCAAAAAATATATTTCTTTTAAAAGATACAAATATTTTATTGTTCTATTCGCCTTATTAAATATCATTTCTGCGGTTTATAAACAGAGGGTTGGAATTAGTGACCCGAATCGTAATATTAAAACAAACAAAGCATATTAAGCATTCTTTCCTAATAAATACATAATTTATGACTTTGAATTAATAAGTATACTTTGAATATGTAAGTAATAAATATATTAGATTTACTAATAGAAATATTAATGAATGAAGTCATTTAAAATATTCTCTCTCTTGTATGAAACATTTTGCGTAGTAGTAGCCTATTTTTGTCCAAGCTCAGTGATTTTAAGCGAATTCAAATCTTGAATCCTATAAAACTTAACTTATTTTTCCAGGGTGCCTTAAGCGGATGTCTACTTAGTCTAGTACTCTGTGGCTGGCTGCTTATTGGCGCCGAGAACGCTTTGGCTACGGGGGCATTGACCTTTCAGGGGAAGCCCCTCGTTACTATGGGATGCGGCAAAGCCAACTTCACACATCTGGTAAACGTGACAACAATGTTACCCAACGCTGTGTGAGTATGAACTAATAGACTAGAGTATAATTATGTTAGGCTAATTGCTCGATTTGTATTGCAGAATAGGTTTGTGAGTTAGTGTCGTGAGTTGTCGTGCCGGCTTTACGACATTTTGCATGATTATTGGATTTTTAGCACAACTTTGTTTTGTTAAGATTTGTTGCTCTATAGATAATAGCTTACACGTTTTTACTCTTATAAGTTTTACTTTATGGAAACTTAAAAAAAACTAATACTTATCTGAACTATTCGTATAACATTACTTTTCACTTAGATGTTGTTCAGTGCCAAGGGACAATTTGTATACTCTTGCATGACATGCAATAGGGTGAAGTAAAATATCACGTAACCAATAATAAGTACGCAAAAAAAGTTCCCTCAGACATAATGGATTTTTTACTTTTTTCCTTTTCTTTGGATTTGGACGTCTTTTGTTCTGATTCCATATGAATAAATCTTGCTCGATAAATTTAATCAATCCAATTATTTATACTTAACAAATAATTGAATTGATTAAATTTATTAATGACAGATTATATTATTAAAATGCAATAAAAACATGAAGTAAACAAACAAATTACTATTATAACCGCAGTGCGTCATCACGTTAAAGATCCCGGAAAGTTTTAATCTTAGTTTGCCAACTTTGGTGATATCGACTTGAGGCTAAGTTTTATTTCCCTCTTATTAAAACTTTTCCCATATTACTATTACCCGATTCGCACAGTTTTATGACTTTTTCCACTCTCTTTTACTAGTCGGATGACTTTAGGATTGCTAACTATTCTTCGACTCTTGGCTTAACTATCAGGAAGCTGCAATAAACTTGTAAAATATTTCCTTAAATTAAAATTACTAATAAACTTTTATTTAATAATGCATGTGTGTAGTATTTTTGAAGATATATTTTAAAAATCTTTTAAATTAATTTTGATTTTCAGCAAGCAGCTGCCTACAAAGCCTCTCCAGTCACTCTTTCGCATCTCCTTCACTTACTGTCCCTTTGCTGGAGCTATCGCAGTTCTCCTCATCGGAGTACCCATGAGCTATCTGACTGGGAAATCAAAGACTGACTCCATGAATCCAGATGTTTTTTGCCCTTTAACCCAAAGTTTCCTGCATAGGCTGCCAGATAGAAGTGCTACAGTATCTGTGGAGCTAAGAGCACCGAACACTCAGGAAGTCTACATGGCTTTGGACGAAGCTTTAAAACATTTAAAAGAAGTAATAGATCGGTAATAAAAACTGTGATTATCAACCGGATTTTACATTATAAATACAGATACCTCTATTACATATGTTATAGTATGTTAGTACGTCTGTCCGCAAATCTCCAATACACCTGAACCAGTTTTACTCGCGATCAAAGAAATTTGATCTAAAGATACAACCTAATTCTTATCCCGAGGCTATTTGCAGAAATAAATATTGATAATTTAATCGATATTAACAAGGCCTTAATAAAATTAACATAAAAAGCACTTATATGCCGGCCATTATGAAAATTTTACAACACGGAGAAGTAATTGTAGCGTGAAAATGAACCAAATGAGTTCTCATAAAGATTATTGTGAAATTGTAGCATTACTGTCGAGTACTACATAATTTATCGATGAATTGAAATTGTTAAATGAAATCCCTAAGGTGTCTATATGAACGATTAAATATGAAATATACCTTACTTTAAATGTGGAAATAATCAGAACGGAAATACATTCCTATATAGTAATAATATGTGATAATTATACCTAATTAATTAAAAAATAATACTTTTACTATTCTTCTTTAGACTTCCATTTACTTCTATTTACTATAGACTTCTATAATCAACGTAAAGAATAATGTTAATGTTATATTTGATATATGAATCGGTTCGAGTGTTAGTCAGATTCGCACGATACAGGACTCTATACTTTTGAGGACTTTACAATATAAGTGGTTCTCCAATTTTTTATTAATCTTTCAGTTTATAACCGACGGTTTCTTTTTTCGGAAATCGAAGTAAACAATAAAAAGATATGAAGGGTATAAAATGGTCGAATTGAAACGGATATAAAATGTTCAATTAAATAAAAGCAGAGATAACATTCATACTAATATTATAAACGTCAAAGTGCCTGAAACTGCTTTCTTCACGCTGAAACTGCTAAATTATATTAAAATTTGTTAAGGATTAAATATTACATTGTGGTATCGGGGATCTTTACCGATACCAATCCCCAGACCAAACTATTTTTTTAAGTGTACGCAATTTATACATAACACTAAAAAACAAAATATTAACAAAATTCACTTATTTACGCTAAAGGTATTTAATACTTGTACAATTGTATCAAGTATATATTAGTTCTAGTCCGTTGAGTTCGTTCGTCGACTTAGTAATAGTCATAGGTATAGATCATTTCAACAAACTAACTGCCTGACATCATACTTTTTCATTAGAATATAAATATATAAAAAACATTAAAAGCACTTAGTCTAATGTATACAAAAAATAACAAATGATCTTATAACTCCATACCTCATAACGTATTTTTGAGGTATGTCACTAGAAATTGGATGTCTTCAGTAAAATTCACCTTCCATTATTCATATGAAATAACGATGATATATTACGTGTCATTAAGTCGCTTACCTGATCCGAATTCAGCCTCATGAAGATTACCATTCGTCATTTTTCGCCTCATTCATCTCGTTGGGCTAATCTTTATAAATAAAATTGATGGATTGTGAAAATAATAAATACTCATTATTTGATTTATATTTTGATATACTGATAAATAATGCGATGAAGAATGAATCTGCTCTGTTTCATACAATGTGGGGGCTATTTTAATACTTTTGTAATTAATGTTCTGAATAAACTGTTAATCATTGAACTTATTCAGTTCTTTCAATGAAAACATTAACTGTGGATTAAAAGGCTTATGATATATTTTAATAATTTAAAATATACTTACTTTTTTTTCTTTAATCTTTGACACAAAATATAAATACTGTAGCGTTCACTGCTGAAGGCAGGTTGCTGCTGCAGGTTTTCTTATGATTTTTCTTCACCGTAAGACAATAGCAATCATGTTAGTTATGATGTTTTACTAATAAATAAAATAGTTTGACCCCAAATTGAAACAAGAATACTTTTACAAATAATTATATTTTATTGGACGAGACAAATCTAATGTCCTTTTGCCGCCTCAGACAAAGATAAACAAAGGGAAAACATCTGAGAGTGCGTGCTAGGTTTTAGACAGGCTACATTAATTCCTAGACCGCAGCCTACTGTCTCGAGTACTTATTTTTTTACGAAACGTCAGAAGCGCCAAGTCAAAATTTCTCAAATGTAGATTCAATGTCACTTATATTAAAGTTGAAAATTAAATGTTCAGGAAGTCATAGAATTGCGACTTTATCAGTGCCAAGAGGTGTTTTTGCCAGAAATAAGGGGATGCTTTGAGTCGTAAAGGAAAACATGTAGCGGTAATGAAGAGAAAAATTGCTTGGATTTCCCTGTTTCAAGTCAAGGTTTTATGCGAATTAGGTAAAAAATATTCTAGCAAAGTGATCTAATAAATATCACTATAATAAATGTCTTAAAGGTAAGCTAGGTTTACTAACTTTACTTTAGAACTAGGTTTCACTAACTTTATAGTTATAGGCCAGTAAAAATAGAATTTCACCTCGCATTAATAACATAATATGTTATTAATATCAATTAAGTATAAAATAGGCGGCTTTATCTAAACTCCATACTAATAATTACTGTAAAATTAATTCTGACTGTCTAAAACTAAATGACATAAGTAGTACCTAAATCGCATCCCATGGACATTTACACATACGGTATATTTGATCATCGCTGAATTTTAGACGGAAGAAAGCGAAGGGCAAAGCTACTAGTTTATATTATAAGACGACGTAGCGAAGAACGAAGCGTAGCTTATTTTAAAATAACAGTGAAGTGAATATTAAATAAACCGAGGTTAAGTTAAGTTATAAAGGCAGACATATTATAACACTACTAACATTTGCAAGGACTGAGTCTGAGACTCCGACCGTGTAAAAAATTTATTAATCTTTATATATATAATTCTTCTGTGAGTGTGTATGTCACTGAACTCCTTCTAAACGGCTGGACCGATTTTGATGAAATGTTTTGGGCGTGTTCGAGTGTATTCGAGAATGGTTTAGATTTAAAATTCAGTCCACTTCAAAATGTATTTTTTAAAAGAAACAGTTTTTTTACAGTTGCACAATAAATGACATATTCAATTATAAATAAGTCGTTGCTAGGCAACGTTGTTTTGCGCATGCATACTGAAACATTTCAAGCAAAAGTTTATAAACATTTTCTATATTATGTACAGGACAACGTCTGTTGGGTCCGCTAGTTTTCATATAAACTCCTAACACTTTTTTATTTATCCTTCAGCGCTTAAAATTTATCTTGCATATCGTCATATCACACCACACACTTTTAAGTCACGTGTATATCTAAGATAAATAAAACGAAACTCTGCTTTAATGTGAAAATAATACCTTTTACTAAATGTATATTATGAAAGTAACTTTTTAAAATGTTTTTCTATCCCTCTGTTTGTTCTGACTAATTTCTGAAACGAATTCAACCGATTTCAACTCAACTTGACTTTCACTGGTAGATAGATGATATTAATAATAATATATTTATAATAAGAAATCAGAGCATCCTGCTCAAAAGAAAATTAAAACGTACTACCTAGTTGCACCAAAGCGAAGAAAGGGTAAGCGTAAGTCGCTACTATTATACATATAATACGATAACGAATAGCAAAAACTACTTTCAGAGTTTCATTTAAAGTCCCAAACTCTAAACAAATAGGTAAATTCAAAAGCTGGCTCATTTATTGTTCCATCGTTTGTGACAACAAACCAGACAAAACAATCTTCACTTGACAATTTAGTTTCGCATTACAATCGAGGATCGAAGTGGCGAGACGCATACGTCACATTCTCGTTTGGAATTAATATCAACCGGATATCCGTTCCCATTAGTAAAACGTCCTAAGGTTTAGTTCTCTAGTTCACTATTGTATATTTTCAAATAATTCAATAATACATAAATTATTACGTACGTCAATTCAAATTTATTTTAATTCAAATCACTACATAGTATAAAACAAAGTCGCTTTCTCTGTCCCTATATCCCTATGTATGCCTTAATCTTTAAAACTACGCAACGGATTTTGATGCGGTTTTTTTAATACATAGAGTGATTCAATAGGAAGGTTTATATGCATAACTAGCGGAACCCGCGACTTTGCCTGTCCTTAATCTAGGGAAGAGCCCGAGCGAAGCGAGGGCGAGTCGCTAGTAATACATAAATTATTACGTACGTTACGTATTTTTTTGTATAGTATATTTACTTTCGAAAATATATTTATTTTCGTACATTGATTAGAATAAAAAAAATCTACTAACTTCAAAATCACCGTTAATGTATTTAGAAATGTTTAATGTAATTAAATTCACTTCCCTCACATAATAATATACACAAGGCACCTAAGACGAAGCGGGGGTAAACCACGAGTTTTCTGTATATTCTTGCTGAGTACACACTGGTATCTATGAACTAATATGTCGTTTGACGCAACGTATAATAAAGGACCCACACAACTCTATCCATTAACGGTTGAAAAGGGGCAGCCACAACGGTAATTATCGCTTTAAGTCTATGAAATATGCGTTGGTCACTCTATTATTAGTTTTATCGTAATGGCCATTGCATGCGATTGTTAAATTAACGTGGAAAATGGTTTAGATCAATGAATTTTATACACCAATAAGATTCAATACAAGTTCTGACATTTTAAATGTTCTAATCGGTCAAAAATTTGTTGTACTTATACGAACAAGGATGTCATTATGTAATACTTTCTTAACTTTACGCGAATATTTGAAATTATAAATGAAACTCGCTTTTTCGGATTTTGTCGCGGATTTATTTTGATTTTTGGTTCTCCGAATGCTTTACAGAAATCATGGTCACGGGAATTTCATTTCTAAGGATGTTATGCATAAGCGTTGCGAATAAGACAAACTTTGTGTAAGCGGTACGAAATAAAAATATTCTGACGAATTTCATTATTGACGCTCAATTGCATTAACACAGGCCATGGATAAATTATAGCGAGGAAGGGTGTCTAACGCTAGTGCTCTCTCCACGCATTTCTTTCTTACGGTCTGGAGGGACAACGATACTACGAGACCGGATCAGGTGCAAAGCAGTCATTTCAATCGCTTTGAGCAACTGTAACTCCGTACTACAAAAACTGAACATTATACATAATTAAATAACTATACAATGACTTGAGCCAGACTTTCTATTTGGGGGTCTAATTTCTAACTGTAGGACCAACGCTGCACTAAAACCAAAAGATATTATATTTTTAGGAAAAACGTTATGGAAAGATAAAGCAAATAGTGCTTGCCAACTTTTCATAGGTAGTTGAACGCGCTTTCATCTTTACCAGACTAGAAATAATATATACATGCATAGACATTTTATGGATATCAAATCTAAGCAAATAAAGCTCTGCTCTGCTAGTGCATAGAAAATCAAAGTAACTAGAATATGACATACTTCCCTTTTCTTTGAAATGAGTTTTAAAAAACTTTCATTAAGCTTGAAAGCTTTTCTTGAAACTGAAAATATTATTGCAAATTGCAAAACATCACTTAGTATTAAAAATACATTCACGTTTCAGAGGCTATTAAGGAAAAGAACTGGAAGGGAGGATAGACAGGAAAATGGAAATGCAAAAGTTAACTTAATCACCTCGGAACTCTTTGGCACGTTGGGACCTTTTTGTTATTTTTACTAAATCATTAGAAAAATGTCGCATAAAATAGCTTTTAATGTTTTAGCGTTCTTAAAGTTAAGAATAACACCTTGGTATAGGATTAACGTAATTAGGTTAAAATATTGTTTTTCAGCTTCATGTTACGTATTTATAAAACAGTAACGACAGTTAATCTCTCCAGGGTAAGGTAGATTTAAAGATTAAATAGATAAATTGTTTATGAATAAGCAACAAGACAAGTATTGGGATTTTTTCTCTCAATATATAAAAACGCCCTAAAAATGCTTTTATTCTATTATCATTATGTATATTTCATTATTATCTTTTTCCAGATTTGATTCCTCTATAGTTTAATACAATAAAGCTACATTAATATTAAAAAGGAGGTAAAGTTTTTATGTTTCTAATCTTTGAAAAAAACTGATGTGGTTTTGAAATTACTTATATAGTTAAAAGCTGTTGTAAAGCCGCTATTTCGTATTCTATTTAAAATGTATTTACTATACGAAATCATAATACCTAACTTTGATTTAAATCGCAAAAAAATTGCTGTCGAATTACTTCATTATCACCTAGAAACGCACCCGTGCAAAGTGAGAGTAGTGTAAGTCATTATAGTAAAATAAACCAAGAAAGAAGTATTTTAAAAAGCTCATCTGTTTGTTTTATTGTTAGTTTCTTGAGAAGTGTTTATTGAAATGAATTCCTTTGGATTGAAATATAGCATGAATTTCTCTCAATTCGACAAGCTTTTTACAAGCTCTTCCGTTTAAGATTATGTCTTTGTTGTCTAGAAAGCTACCTGCAGTTATTTCTATAGTATAGTATATATTCTATAATAATGACAATAATTTTGATAGTATAAACAAAATCAGATATTTAATCTCGCTTTCCAAATGTTTCTTAGTGAAAGTAAAAATATTTTGGCATCAAATGGAATGGAAATGCGAATTTTATGTATATAACGTAAAAATATAAGTATAATCACACTAAGGTTAAAACTAATGTGTTTTATCTGCATAATATGTTGAATATTCCACCAAGTAAACATAACCCTTTAAATGCTGGTCAAATGAATAATTGATGAAGGCTTAGAAATAGGGTCTCGATCCTTTGGATATATAGGCATTAGCGCAGCTCAAAAAGTTAAAGTGCTTATTGAAAAAAAAACTTTTTACTCAATAAATTATATTTCGACCTTGTAATATTTTACCACAAAATTAATTTACTTTTAAATCTAAATTTTATTCATTGGAAAATTTTACTCGAGACTGTAAAAAGGCGTCTCAACTGCTTTTTTGACGCTTATTTTGTTAAAATGAGAATATTTTAAAAGAACGACCCTAAAACTGTTCGTCACGGAGAGTTGTAATTTAATTTATAAGGTAAGCGAGAGGCATCACAAATTCTAAACACGCTCCCTGCCTTGTTACCTCATCGTTTGTGTTCTTTGAAATTTACAAAATACATTAAAATTTACGCACCTTCAAAAGGTGTTTTTTGAATAATATTGCCAGTTGTTTTTATTTATATGATCATAAAATATACTTTGTATGAGCTTTTATGGTTGCTTAATAGTACTCGCAGGGTAGGCGAGCGGGGGTATAGAAAATCTTAAGCATATATTCCTATGATGTCTACGTTCTTAATTCTTATTAAAAACTTATGAGGCAGGACAATATCTATGAAATTTATAATATAATTTGTACATTTTCGTTAAATTTACTCTGTCGTCTAATCTCACGTAATCTTATTTAAAAGTACTATGTATTAAATTATGTTTATGTTAATGCTTGTGTCCACAAAAAATATTGAGACTCATAATATAAAAGAAATTCGAATCTTTAAATTTCAGATACCTAAGTATTATAATTTCGAATAACGACTGCATTCAGTTGAAATCAACACTTGATGTGTAAAATCAGATTTTAAGAACCGATTCAGCGTGAAGCAATCAGCAAGTTGAAAGTTACAATTCAAGTTTAAAAGTATGATAGAAAATTTAAGTATTTTGTATTTTATATTTTTTATTAATATAAGAATATTAAATTAGTTTATAAAAAATAAACTTTTTAAAATTATTATTTACCAAGTATAAAGTAAAAATCTATCCGACGAAAAAATAATATTAGATAAGGAACATTAACTACGATCAGATATTGTGAACAATACCAATTTAATTTACATTAGGTTAAGATTATATTATCCTATTGTAGCAAGGTGTAGTTCGGAGACGGGAAGAAAACCAAAACTCGTAGAAAGACGACTACAATTTTATTTGTATAAACTTACTAAACTTTATAACAATACAAATACGATACAAATAAGTGGCGTACCGAGAGGCGTTCGATATCGAAGCACCGATCGGATTCGTCACAGGCGTATGTACTACAGGGAATAGTCTAGAGAGCTTTAGCCAACTTCCGTATTGCCGGATGCGAGGGCTGCAGCTAACAGACTGCGGTGATGCAACGCGAGAGGCTGCTTATATAGGTAGACGCGCGTAGTGGGGCAGCCGTCGCGGTGTGCGTTGAGTCAGTGCCGGCCGGCAGAGCATGCACACTAACAGGGCGCGTTCATTGTGTTACATCCTCCCCCTCTGGATGCGAAGGCGACCCGACGAGTAGACAGGACCGTGTTCTAGGCTTCTGACTTCCTAGGTCGACCACGTCTGCGGGCAGGACGTGTTGAAATATTAGCTGGCCTCTGCTTCGGTGGTCGTCCTCGTTTCTTAAGTGGATGTACAGGGCGCGGGAGTTGGCTGATGCTGCCTAGGTATGGGACCAGCGCAGATGTGTGATATACACCAAGGGCTTGACCAGGTGTGGCAGGATCTGAAAGAACATAAGAAGAGGCACCATGGCGATTTAGGATTAAATATGGTCCGTCTCGTCGTGGACAGAGCTTGGCGCTTATACCTCGTGCCATGTTGCTAACTGGATGGGTAGTAGCAAAGACAAGATCACCGGGTTTATAACCGGTATCCGTCCTGCGTCCTTTGTCTGCTATCTCCTTTCTCCGTTCTTCCTTCATTTCACGCACTTCGCGAGCTCTACTCAGCGTGTCCGCAAGCATAAGAAGTCTTGGAGTTATTTCCGGTACAAAATTTTCAGACTGGATGATTTGCCGCATGTCGTGAGTATTGTCGTCTGGAGTCCGAAGCTCTCTAGCAAACGTTAAATAAGCTGGAGTATATCCGGTGGTTAGACTATTTGCCGTATTCATAGCAAATCGGATGCTGGGCAACTTGTCATCCCATGTTGCGTGATCATCTTCCACGAGGATAGCCAACTGGGTTTTCAGGTCTCTATTCTTCCTTTCTACTGGATTTGATGCGGGGTGATATACTGGAGTGAAAATATGTTTGATGTTTAAGCAGAAAGTCAGTTTTTGCATGACAGCACTTACAAATTGTGGTCCATTATCACTGATGAGTTTTCTAGGGACTCCGTATCTTAGAAATATCTCATTCATCAAGATCTTTGAACATTTGTCAGCGCTAGCGGTGTCCATTGCAAATAATTCAACCCATCCTGTGGCTACATCTTCTACGATTAAGATCCAAGCCTTTCCAGTAGCTGTAGGCGGTAAAGGCCCAAATAAATCAAAAGCTATTGTTTCAAATCGCTGGTTGATTGGGGTAGTCTGAAGTAAGCCAGCTGGTTTCATGTTCGATGGTTTATATCGCTGACAAGGAACACAGTTTTTGACATAAGCCTCTATATACTTCCTCATACCCTTCCAGTGGTATCGCTTAGATATGCGTTGATAAGTTTTATCTGCACCATAATGTCCCGCCAACGGATCATCGTGATATGCAGAAAGGATATTTGACCATTCATGTGTCGGAACTACGAGCTGAGCTTCCTCCGAATCGCCAGTCGGGTTGTATCTATAGAGTAAACCATTGCTCATAACGTATCCTTTGTTGCTCCAATATACAGCATTTTCAGTACGTGCAGTATCTTCCAAAGCGGTCACGATGCGGTTTATCTGTTCATCCTTTAGTTGTTCTGCTCTTATTTCAGTAGCAGATCGTTTAGGCATATCCACTTCTACACTGCATAACCCACAATCTTTAGTAGATTGCTCGTTGCAAATAGGCCTCGAAAGAGTATCGGCGACTACGTTTGTCCTTCCAGGAGTGTATTTAATTGTTAAGTCATAGGCTTGCACTTGTAACGACCATCTTGCTAGGCGACCCGTGGGAGACCGTAGAGACATAAGCCACTTCAAAGCTTGATGGTCTGTTACCACGGTAACGGGGAGTCCTTCAATATAGCCTCTGAACTTAGCGATGGCCCATACGACAGCAAGAGCTTCTCTCTCAGTAGTGGAGTAATTTCTCTCGGCAGGATTCAGCAGTCTACTTGCAAACTCAACAGGGTGTTCATTTTCGCCCTCCCCCTGGACCAAAACAGCTCCAAGTGCATAGTTGCTGGCATCAGTCTTAATTATATAAGGCTTGGTTCCGTCGGCTTGACGAAGTACAGGAGGTGACGTTAAAAGAGTTTTCAACTTGTTAAAAGCGATGTCGTGTTCCATAGTCCAGTTCCATTCTGTGTTTTTCTTCGTCAGTCGTGTTAGTGGTTCGCTGATCTGAGCAAAATTTGGCATAAATCGTCTAAACCAAGAGCACGTTTGCAGAAATGTCGTGAGGTGTTTGAGGTTCTTCGGTGCAGGATATTGGAGTATAGCGGACACTTTCTCCGGGTCAACCTTCAAACCGTCTGGAGTTATAAGATGGCCCAGATATTTAATAGTTGAGGAACAAAATCTGCATTTTGCGAAATTGACTCGTAGATTATATTCCTTTAGCCTTCGTAAAACTTTATCTAAGTCTGTCAGATGATCTTCAAAGCTAGATGAAAATATAATCAAATCATCTAAATACGCCAGCATTTTAACATCCTCTAGGCTGATTCGCACTCTATCGATCAATCGCTGGAACGTTGCAGGGGCATTTCGAAGTCCAAATGGCATACGCTTAAAGCGGTATAAACCGAAAGGTGTTATAAATGCAGTCTTGTCCTGATCGGCATCTTTAACCTTTACTTGCCAGTAGCCTGCACGCAAATCTAGTGTTGACATGAATGGTGTTGGTTTAGCTGCGTGAAGTAGGTCGTCAACTCGAGGAATGGGGTATATATCGGGCGTCGTTATAGCATTTAACCTACGATAATCAACACAAACACGTACAGATCCGTCCTTTTTGGGAACCATAATGACTGGTGCAGACCACGGAGATGAACATGGTTCTACGATCTTGTGATCCAACATCTTCACTATCTCCTTCTTCAGTGCTGCTAGCCGTGGAGGTGATAGACGGTACGGTGGAACCGAAATTGGGTTGTGGTTACCTGTGTCGATACCGTGTTCAGCTATAGTTGTAGGTTTGTCGTTTTCTTCAAATACTTCCCTATTGTTCCGTAGCATTTCCACCAGCTGCACCTTCTGTGACTCATTCAACATCTCTGAAGCAAGATCTTCTACAGATATAGAGCCTATTTCTACATCATCACTTCCGTCGTCACTGGGGAAGAGCATTCTCGAATGCGGAGATAGGTATACTTCAGCCGCATGAGTATTTATTTGGGCGTCTCGATACATAAAATCTATGAAGCTCGGAGAATAGCCATCAAATAAAGCTCGTGTTCGCTTAGTAGGTGGTGATGGAGGTTCAAAAGGTACAACGCGATAGGGTCTATTATCACAGGCACTTGTCTCAGGTAGTGTTGGTTCAAGTGAGCTACCCGCAACGCTGAGATCAACTGCGGCGCAGGCGCTGGATTCTGGCAAAGCTGGATTTTGCTTCCAATCAACTTTTCCCTCATTGGAAATATTACTCGTACTTGGAGGTGTAATCGACAGCGGTGATATGATTGCCGGCAGTTGAATAGCTCTTACAAAATCTTGCCTAATTGAACTTTGTAGCGGTGTTGCTTCAACATGGGACATAGAGATCTCATCTGTATTTTCGTCGTAAAGTTCATAATTGACTTCTGGGTCTTCGATAAACCACCAACACTTTTGTGGTATATTCAGAATCATTCCGGCGTCCTGGATAAAACCAATACCCAATAAGGTACGTGATTCCCGAGATTCTGGAAATATAATAAAGGTGGTTGGTATAACACGATTGCAGATTCCGATTGGTACTTTAACTGTTAATACATTACGCTTTGTCTTTCCTCCGTCAGCTAATGTAACCATTAAATGTTCTTTGTTAAAGTTGTATCCCAACCTGAGCAAACATTGATACAAATCATAAGAGGCGACACTGGTTTTAGCGCAAGAATCCACATATGCTGTCCCCACAATCTTGTCTACACTTATCCCGATTATAGGTCTTGGGCGAGCGTCAGTTCTAACATTGATTGAGAAGAAACTGACTCCTTGCTTAATAGGTGACTTATTCATACAGGTTGAGCATTTTGATCGCACGACCCCCGGTGTACCACATCCATAGCATGAAAACTTCGGTTGGGAGGGTGAAGGAGCTTGAGTTTCTACTGCAACTGACGCTGGCTTAGTGTTTACAGGGATGTTACTACTACTTGTGGTGCATCCTAGTTCCTTCATCCTTCTACGACAGTCTTCCATAAAATGGCCTGTCAGTCTGCAGTATCCACAGCGTAGTTTCTTATGCACAGAGGTCGGTTTTGGTTTACACTCTTCTCGTTGGTACATCTGAGGCTCTTTTTCTATAAAGAGACGTTCCGCTCCTCTTGCTGCTCTTAATAAGTCATCATAGGTGGAAATCGATTCCCTAGGTATTTTCGCACGGATCTTATAGCGAATCTGGCCATAAATCATGTCCAGCTGCTGCGACTCACTGTGGGCAGGTTCTGGTAATTGCGCAAAAAGGGCTCTTTTCCTAGACACAAATATCTCCGTGAGCTCCTTTTCACCTTGTTTAATACCAAAGATGTCCTGGTATATCAGATATGCCGGTCTTTTGGGAGCAAATGCGTGACGTACCCTAAGTTGAAAATCGCTCCACGAAGTAACTTGCTCTTTGATACCATTCCACCAAGTAGCTGCTTCGCCTTTCAGGATTAATGGTACGCTCTGCAGGGCTTCTTCATCGTTGATTTGTTGCACTGATTTGAAGACAGTTGATGCAGTGAGAAAAGCTTCAACGGCTTCGACGTCTCGTGTTCCATCGAAAGATACCTTACAAGAGGCGAAAGATCCATGTTTTTGTGAACCTATGGCAGCCAGTAACTTCCCAAACTGATCCTCCGTAAAGTTCATGGTGCAGTCTCTTTCTTCTTTTATTTTCCTGGGTCTTGGACTGGCTTTCTTCCGGGCCTTAACGTTGAGCGCCAGTTTGTAGCAAGGTGTAGTTCGGAGACGGGAAGAAAACCAAAACTCGTAGAAAGACGACTACAATTTTATTTGTATAAACTTACTAAACTTTATAACAATACAAATACGATACAAATAAGTGGCGTACCGAGAGGCGTTCGATATCGAAGCACCGATCGGATTCGTCACAGGCGTATGTACTACAGGGAATAGTCTAGAGAGCTTTAGCCAACTTCCGTATTGCCGGATGCGAGGGCTGCAGCTAACAGACTGCGGTGATGCAACGCGAGAGGCTGCTTATATAGGTAGACGCGCGTAGTGGGGCAGCCGTCGCGGTGTGCGTTGAGTCAGTGCCGGCCGGCAGAGCATGCACACTAACAGGGCGCGTTCATTGTGTTACACTATGACGATTAAAAGATCTCGCTTGCTTTTTGTGTTAACGGAGTCTCATGCAAAACCCACTATATAGAGTCAAAATTCCAAATTAAGAGGAGAAAGGCATTTTGTACAAGTAAAATTACTTTTCATTGTATAATATTATGGCGGAAATTTTAAAAAGATAATCATGTAACATGTAGATTACATTCAGATAGCTTTTGTTAAATTGTCTATTCTTATCATATAAGAAAAACTCCAAAATAAATGTCAAGATGATAACAGCCAGAAAAATCATAATGCTATTATGCACAATATGCTCGAAATTAATGAACTCACGGACATGACTTGTACTGTAATAATTAAGTTTTCGAACATTTGTGTTTTATTTATAGGTATTAAACAAAAATAAATGGTATCTTTAGGCAATCGACTGTATGTCTACTTTCTAGTTCAAGTGCCTATTATTAGTGTATGCATTTTCACTTATCCTATATAAAATATAACTTCGTCTATATACTACTGATAATAAGCTACACTAGCGACTCGTCCCTAAATACCGCAGGCGAAACTGCGGGTTCCGCTAGTGTATTATAAGTAATATAAACCTTCTTCTTGAATCACTCTATATATTAAAAAAGCCGCATCAAAATCCGTTGCGTACTTTTAAAGATCTAAGCATACAAAGGGACAGACAGACAGCGGGAAGCAACTTTGTTTTATACTATGTAGTGACTAATACTCTACCTTTTAGTTCTATATGTACTATGGTATCGTGTATTAAGAACTAATTTAAAAATGTACACGAATACATAAGACGATAATTTTTTTGTTGTAATCTCTCAATGTACTGGTATGATTCGAAAAATTCTCTTTCCTTTATTTATAGCCTATTCATTGAGAAGGTATAATATCTTACGTCATTGATACGGCCTACGAAAGTGGAATATTTCTACAAATTGGACCGACGGGGGCGAAATCAAACAAAGTTAAGCTATTTATAATGTAAATATGGATATTTATTTTCCTAATAATGAAAGTATAAATATTAAATTATCATAAAATAAATCAAACACTAGACAAATGATTGTAGCTTCGTACTAAAAGAACTTATGATATCTCAAAATCTGTTAGTGAGATTTAGGTACTAAGCAGAAAAACTCAATACCTGGACTTGAACCCAGGACATCCGGATGTGCAGATGTTCATACTGGCTGTATATCACCAAGGCAGTTAAAGAAGTTAAAGTACCCAACATATTATTAAGGAATACTCCCTAATTTTAAACATCTCTTAAAATAACTTTCCCCTATTCATTCAGAAAAAAATCCAGAACTCACACATTCAAAATACTTAAACGTAAATGAAATATAGTAGCGCCATCTACTTCCGTGGTAGGCTACGAAGCTTGTGTTACGGATACCAGATAGTTGAAATTCTAAATATATATAAATTTTAAATAGATATTATATATATATATTTATTATAAACGTTTCTTGTGGCATCTATCATTTAAATTTGGCCTAGTAAAAAAATTACCACATTATGAAGACCGTTTATCACATTTCGGAATGGACACATTGACTAACCGGAGACGTAAGCTTGATGCTCTGTTCCTATACAAATTGGTTAATGGTACACTGGACTGCCCACAACTACTTGCCAAAGTTCTAATGTCTGCGCCTTCTAAGAGTTTACGCTTAGATAAACGAGCCTTCTTCATAACCAATGCTGCCAACTCTAATTTAGGATACAACTCCCCTCTCAATAGAATTATGAGATCATACAGTTTAATTAGCAGGAATAAGGACATAGATATATTTAATGATAATTTATTTAGTTTTAAAAAAAAGATCGTTGTCTCTATAGCGAATAACTATAAGTAAATATCTATAGAGATACAGTCCTATGTTATATATTATAATATTAGTAAAATATTTGGTTTTAAATGTATTATGTTGAAATATTGTTATTTTACCTATTAGGTATATTTAATGTTAAATATTAATTTGTTTTCTCATGTCGTTATCACCTATAATTAAGGTACTACTTTTTATGTTTTATTTTCCATGTACAATTTTTTTTTCATGTGTTTTGTAAGTACTTTGTTGGTGGTCTAATAAAATAAAATAAAATAAAAATAAAAATACATAATATTATAAATATAAACTGTTATACATTCGTTCTCAACATATGAATGACCCCAGCGGGACTCGAGTCCGCGACCGCTAGCGCTGAAAGTAGGGTTACTACCAACTGAGCCAAACGAGTCGTCATAATATTATCTATATTACATACATAACAAGACATGATGTATGTGCAATAATTTATTAAAAATAAAAAGTAGTATTTATTTGTACTAGGTACATTAATAGAAACTAAATCGAGTCTAACTACTAAATTTTTTTTCCCCAAACTATGCGACATGTTGAGAAAGTTTAAACTTGTAACGTACTAAGTTTTATATTCAAGTTTGTCGGTGATGGCTTCAACTTTAATGGCGTTACTTTATCATTGTTTGGAAATCTGTGTCTTTAATACTTTCAAGCACTTACGCGAATATTTGATATTTGAAATAAAATTGTTTTAACTGTATTTTTTCGCTTTTGTTTCGATTTTTACTTTTAACGATCACATAATTAGAAACTAACCTTGGTGATATCAAAAAACTGAGTTCCTTAACCATGAATGATTATATAGATACAGCTTTAACTCGAAAAAAATTTTTACAACATGGTTTAAAATATCTTAACTTAGTAAATATGTGTATTTACTCGCACTTTCAGTCTTAGGCTAATAAAGTGGTAGTGCCATGCTTGTTACCTTCGGGTAGCAACCGAATGGGCCGGCACGCCCCGTATAGTTCATTAGTACCAGTTACCACTCTCTCACAGAAGACCGGCGTGAAGTGGCAGCTATACTGTCGCGTTTCGTCCGGTGAGTGAGAGTCCGGGAGGCCCACTCTCCTTCCCCCCTCCCTCTTCCCTTCATCCTCCGCCTTCGTTCCCCCCTCCCTCCCACTTCCCTTCCTCCTCCATCCCTCCCTCTCCTGAAAGGCCGGCAACGCATCTGCAAGCCTGGCTTGCAGATGTCCATGGGCGGAGGTGATCACTTCCCATCAGGTGAGCCTCCTGCCCGTTTGCCCCCTTTTTACCATAAAAAAATAATAATAAAGAAATAAATCTCGTTTGCTTGTTTTACTTTTCTTGCAGATAATATGGAATGCTGAGGCATTTTTAAAAAAATATTTAATCTTTACTCATAGAAAGATAATGCCATAAATGGTATCTTGTAAAAATTATACATTACTGCCATACACCTTTTTTTCGATAAAATCGTACTATTTATAGAATTACGTCAAAAAACTTTTTTTTACATTCGTGAGGAAACTTTATATACCTATTTGCGATTAAAAATATGAGAAACTCTCAAAACTGTCAATATATTATTCTGGTACGTTTCATAATAATGATTGAAATATTCAAGTATAATATGTAAAGTAAAAAATAATAATTGAAGAATTAAAACCAGTAAGAAATTCAGTGCACAATTTTAAATTCTCTTTCCACAAAATGAAGTTGGAATTTAGGGGAGTATAAAGAGACAATGCGACTTAACCGCGACCAGCTGACAATAATACAATTTAGAGCGTTAAAGCGAGTTGAATCCCAGGCATTAGCTCATTACCAAGAGATTTGCTAGAAAGATCCTACTTACAACTCGTTCAGAGGATTATTTAAACAAAATCGCTATTCATACATTTTGCATCAATTTTATTCATTTTATTAATTCTTCATTCTAAAAATTTCATTTCATTTTAAAAATCTATGGTAACTCCCTCATCTAGCACTCCAAGGGATGATTTTATTCGCAACTTTTATTCGCAAATCATTTTCAACAGAATTTGCTTTATGACTAAAGGGGTATAGCAAGTATTCGAAGGACATGGTAATGTTTGTCAAATTGAACTTGGTTAGCATACCTACTGAACTCATCATCTTCGCATTGTAGATTCGAGCTTAGCAGTAGGTCATTGAATATGTTGAAAACATCTACTACAGTGTTGTCTACGATTCTTTTATTCTTTAACATTAGATTAATGTTGCCTGCGCTTTACTGATAGTTTGAGTGAGAGAAGTAGTTGCATAATGTGGTTTCTCCAAAAACATTTTCTTTATTAACGTTTAGTTATTTTTCTTAACACTGTACTAAAATCTCAGTTAAGTTCCTAATTTAGACTATAAATTACACAATAGGATATTCCATATAGTCAAATAGGTTATAGGTTTCAAAATAATAATCAATCAACTTTCACATTTCAGCTCTTTATTTTTTTGTTAATTAACTCACGTTTATAGGCAAAAAATACTCGTAAATATCTTGTATCTGTACTACACAAAAGGCGTACTTCAATAATGAAATAAGAACAAAATTTTGGTACATTTAAGCCCACGCAATAAATCCATATTACTTCAAAAGTTCGTACAAAGTATTGTACAATAAATAATTCAGTTCATTCACTCTGGCAAAGGGCTCGGAAATCATAATTCTGTAGGTAGTGACAATTCTTTCTTGGGAATTATTTATTATGTTTACAATATTTGTGTATGTGAGTCTGCAATAAATGTTATAATTACAGGTCTAGAGACTAACTATACCTACTATATAAGGTATCTGACCTTCCGTATTGTGTAACTACAAGTACCTATACATTTTATTTAGGTAGTACCATTAAACCGTAAAATTGTATATGTGCCTACTTTGTGGATTTTCCATAATACCTCGCGTGTTCTTATAGCTTTGACTATTTCGATATTTGTAACATTTTATTTTTTTATATTTGAGGCATTATTACACACAGTGCTATCTTGTTCCGTGGTAAGTTACGAGGCTTATGTTACGGATACCAGATAATTGATACACATATATAATACTAGTCTTTCCCGCGGCTTCGCGCGCGTTCTAAAGGCTAGAAATAACCTCCCGTTTTTGCAACATTTTTCATTGATCCATTACTCCTGTTGTCGTAGCGTGATGTAATATAGCCTCCTCTCTCCTTCTATAATATAGTCCTCGATACACGGACTATCTAACACAAAAAGAATTTTTCAATTAGGACAGGTCGTTCCTGAGATTAGCGCGTTCAACCCAACAAACCAACAAACAAACTCTTCAGCTTTATAATATTAAGTAATAGTAAGTATAGATTAAACACCCATGGCTGAAGTACAAACATTTGTGCTCAACAAATGAATGCCCCCAGCGGGACTCGAACTCACGACCGCGCTGGCGTAGAAAGTAGAGTTATTACAAACTGAGCTAAACGTGGCGTCATACAACGTCGTAATACATTGTTGTGTATTTATTTTATCTCAAATATGCACCTTTGTATTATCGAATGACAGCACGAAATTCTCATTACCAAGTTGGTGGTTAGAGAGGATAATGATGGTCATTTAATCGTGTTTTCCCGCACGTGACACTCTGCATATCTATAAACTATTGGCGGTAAATCTGAAACTTTTATTCCCAAAATAGTTTAGTCGATTATAAATTGAGTTTAATGATATATATTTCTAAAACATTATATTTTCTTTGTTTGATCCGACTTTCTAAAAAGAGGTTATAATATTAGTTTTCTTTTGTTTCGGCCCGTAATTTTTGTTTACTTATCGATAACTGCAAGGTTATTCGATCCATTGGGTTTTTTCTATTTTATAAGAGTTTATATTCAACATGTGAAAAAATTAAGATTATTCGTTAACGGATAGGGTAATTTCTAATAGTTTTCTGTATGCACAATCATTAGAAAATAGTGTATGCATTCAAAAATTATACTCAAAAATAGAACAAAAAACCCCAAAGAATAAATAAACAAAAAGTATCAAAAAATAACTATGTTCAAGTTCTTTACGACTAAAAGAGCTATGAAATTTATATTCGTCAAATTTACATAGTATCGAATACCGATGGCATCTTTATTAACTTATTTGCATGTATATTGCATATAAATACAAATAAAAACAGAACAAAGTAAAAAAGAAACAAAGTTTCCGAGTCAGAGTAATTTATCTCCATTATCTCAGTAAAACTTCTTGAGTAAATGAAATACGAATAACGAAACGCAATTATAATCTAGATAGGAAAAATTTGAGTTAAAGCTTTTGTTGGGAATATTTGTAAGCTTTATGGAATTAGATTTTTCAAAGAATATAATTTTACTGTTTACCCATCCGGAATAATCTATTTATTTTGAAAATGACCTAATATTTTACAGTTTAACTACAGAACAAAGTAAGTAGGTCGTCCGTCTGTACGTCTAGTCTCTGAGTAATTGGTGTTTGGAGGGAAAGTGTCGCATATGAATACACTTCTCATATGGGGTATAAAAAAACTAAGGGTGGCACTCGACACGTAGGCCAGGGGTGAAAAATCGAGTTAGATTTGCGCATGTTCGATTTTTCAAAAGGCCATTATTTATTGCCAAAGGTATTGTAAGGATATTCCATCATCAAAATAACATCTTTTAAACCGATTTCAAAGAAAATGATATTGTTAATTTTTGTGATCATTTTTCTGAAGAATACTATATTCTGAAGAATAATATATTTTTATAGACGAAAGGAGTAATTCGGCTTAAAAAAGCGAGGTTGAGTTGCTAGTATTATGCATTTTATTTTTACTTTTACATTTGAGTGAATAAAGACAGATATAGTGTGCAAGCGAGAGGTGAATAGATGTGATGATTGGTAATATGATTTATAGTTCCATTTTTTATACCTGCAGGGTTAGATTTTATTTATTATCACTATCCTCGTTTCTTTAGAGCTCATACCAAACTCCCCGAATATATAAATATTCGTATACTTTTAAAACTAGTCGTGTTGCGATGCTATTTATGCATGCAAACTGCAGTCAAGATCGCAGTAGAAACGACAGTGTAGCAATTTATAATGTTTCAACCTTGAAGTTGCACTTTAGTTACTTAAGTACAAAACAATTTATAACAAAACTTTCATTGAAAAGCGTAGTTATACAATATCAAAATGATTAAAAATATATATTTTTTACGGATATCAATTTCTCATTCAAAAACAAAGTTAAAATTATGAATTTTGAAGCGTTTGTATGTCGGGTTGATAACTAATCTAATAAAAAGGACTTAATGCGCGAATCTCAGGAACTGCTAATACAGTTTCAAAAAATCGTTTTGCATTTGGTGGCCCGTCTATTGTGGATGCCTTTAGACCATACATCATCATAATATATACACTGTATGGACTATTATAGTATATATCTGTTCCATATGGATAAGGATCAAATCTGAAATTGAGTTAAACATAGGCTAGTAACATTTAGTGGGCTTAATATTGAAAGGTAGACTGCTAATTTATAGTATACAAAATAATAGTTACTTAAATAAAACAAAGCTTAAATGGATTAAAATATACTGGAAGATCTTATTCAACTTTACAAGAAAATGGAGAAGCATGTAGCGGCTGCTCAAAATTCGTCCGTCATTTACATAATGCTTGGCCTTCACAACGGTGACTTTGACTTCAAATGCTATTATGTAAACAAGTTCTATTGAAATTGCGATTTACACAAAACATTATCACCTATTACAAAGTAGATACCTTTTGTTACAAAAGATGTTTGTAGATATGGTATTTTTGTATCGCCTGTCGTTTTTATAGTTTCTGCCAGTATTGTAATTTGTAACACTCGTTGTAAACATTAAATCTATACAGGCTACATAAAATATATTTTTTTAATTTATTGTACAATTTATTTTATAATTTTTTTATCTAAATAAAAAATATTATATAATGGAGTTTATATGTATATTATAATGTAATGGATAATATTATATAGTGGAATTTATCTAAGTAATAGTAATTACTAAATTACTATCGATGCAGAGAATAACGAACTATAATGTAAGGTGCTTAGATTATCAAAGGTAAGGTGCTGTTATTATATCAAGCTAATAAACTTTTACATGTCACATGTACATTTATATGTCATATAAATGTATATGATTTTAAAATTGTAATTCATTTTTATAAGAATTATTCTAATTTCTATCAGAAGTTGGCTTTTGAAACTAATTCGCCTATTTAATATACAAATTACAATGGAGAAGTTTATAGTGATGAGATAACAATTTTATAGTTTTAAGATAAATATTATAAACATAAAAGCACCTCGAATTATCTGCAGTCATATCAATTGTGCTTTGTGAACGGACATTTAATGTCAATTTACTTGTAACCACAGAGTATATGTACCTATGTAACTATCACTATTACCAATCACAATCAGTATAGCGTGTGATATCGTCGCGTGCGCAGTCTTAATTTAAACAGTAACTAGTAACTTTGTGTACAATTATTGCTTCTTAGTTTGGAAAATGGAATGGATAAAAACAAACGATGGTAAGCCGTGTTATTTATTTATAATGAAATACAGTTCTTTGGGAAAATTAAATAGGTCTTATTAGATTATCGTAATATGTACCTCTAAACGTAGATTAAAGATTTTGTTACAAAATTCTATGTAGCTGTATAGAGTTCCTTCTACTTACGAAATGCCCTTAAAGCTATATGATATTGTGTTTTCCCATATTAATTTATTTGTTTACATTTTCTTGCTTATAGCTAATAATACTGAGAAATGGTATTTATATTAGAAATTTTCATTTTTTAAAATGTTTTTTTTTTCATTTATTTGTACCCAGTGGTAAGAACAATGTTACAATTTATTATTAATTACATATACAATGGTTCTGTAGCTAAATTCATTACCTATTAAGGTGAATAGAATAGAATAAATATGGAGATTTAATAAAAAACTAGGCTCGCTTTGCTGGGTGTAAGTTGCAACAAATGAAACGGTCTTTATAATTTTGTAATAAAATAAAACTGTCTAATAAAATAGCGGGCGCGTGTCGTCTGAACGCACCTTAAGCATATATTCGATATAAACTTTGTCACGAAGAGTAGAATATAAAATTATTGAATCTTTTATCCATAAAGTATAAAGTTATTTATAATATTTTCCAAGATAACCATTGCGATAACGGTAATTCATTTTATCAGTTTTTTATATTCCACTTTAGTCCGTGGTATACATATAGTTTGCGCTTCAGTCCCGCAATAAGAAGTATGCAAAACGATGACCCAAAGAACCAGCTAACATCATACCAATTTTCATTAAATGTTCTTAGTTGTTTCTCGTGATGTGCTTCCTGGCATACAGACGGAAAGACAGGCGGACGAACGGACAGACAAAATTATATAAAAGTGCGTGTGTACAAAGTACACATGTCAGAAGTAAAACTTGAATTTAAAATAAGGCCTAACTCTTCCCCGTCTCTGAGCGCCTGGTACTATGGACTTGTTTTTTCGTTTCATCGAGTTGGAAAACACATCGATTCTAAAGAAGTTTCACTTCAAAAACTTAAATTTAAATCTAGGGACGAGCCCCAGCGAAGCGAGAGCGAGTCGCGTGTTTTCATAAAATTAAGAGTTTCGAATAGTAGAATATGTAAATAAATAGAAGTTGACACTGAAAATATAAGAGATAAGGGCGATGTACTAAGCACATATTTAATATCGGTATCATTTCGCTAAAACATTCGATACCGTGTGTGGGTAGAGAATCCATAAAAAGACTTACGAATGATGGAAATATCTTTGATCCTTTCTTTTTATTGAACCCTTAGAGTATTAATAGACTTGTATTAATATGCTGATTTTCCTTAACGCTTATTACAAGTTATATTTACTTATAAAACCTGTCACAAGCTTTATATTTTGTAAATCTCATATTTTCTTTTAGTATTTATTTAATTATGTGAAGCATACTAGACAAATACATAAAACCTTTTCGATTTTTTATCAGAAATATTTTAATAATTACTCGATTTTACACATAACGTCTATGTATCTATACTAATACTTATTATAAAGCTGAAGAGTTTGTTTGTTTGTTTAGTTGAACGCGTTAATCTCAGGAACTACTGGTTCGATTCGAAAAATTCTTTTTGTGTGGATAGTCCGCTTATCAAGGAAGGCTATAGGCTATATTACAACACGCTACGACCAATAAGAGCGGAGCATCAATAAAAATTGTTGCAGAAACGGGAAAGGCGGGTGTTAAAATTTGGTTTTTGGTCTTAAGAACGCGTGAAAAGCCGCGGGAAATGCTAGAAATATATAATAGAAAAAAAGATTTATAGATATGTGTAACAAAGTAACATTTAATAACAGTACAGTCGTTTTATAGTCATAGAACAAAGGTACAATCTCTGATATTACAAATTTATCAAAACATATGAAATATACTTTGATCTCATTATTATATAATTATATGTATTATATTATTTTATTAAAATTGATATATCAAAACTTCAATAACATTTTTAATTATACATACTTAAAGAGTGTACTATTTCTACGAGTTTATAAATTGCTTTACAATGTGTGAATTTCAGGAAAATACAGAATAGAGTCTCTTTCTCCAGCAACATTTTCTAGTGCTCTGAGGGTGAGTAGGTGTCTAATCCTATTAGTTTCAACAGAAATATAAAATACTATACATTTACTTCAACTAAATACTCAAATAAAAGCTGTAATTCAGAAAAGATCAAAGGTGACTGTTAAGCGTCTTCAGTTCTTAAATGAAATTCTTAATTAAAAAATAATACATAAAAATATTGTTTAATAATATTATGTAAACTTTCTATTGATCAAACAAGCTTTTATGATAAGCGATGATCATTCATTAAGATTTGAATCTCTCATTAAATCAACATATAGCTCACTAACTCTTGGGCAAGATAGTGCCGTTTACAAAGATCGGATCGCATTATAGTGAGGATACTCGTTTTAAAGACTATGATAGCTTAAATAAAAGTAATATGTTCTCATCAGGTTATAAGGGATGACTTTTGTCAAGATGAAGCTGTATCAATAGGATCAGAGGTGAATAAAAATCCAAAAGCGATAGAGGAACTGTTAGAGCTCTGCGCAGACGCAGCACTAGACGGCGTGTCTGTGATCGCTGTTGAGGTGGCAACAGGGGAGGTTGCAGCAGTTGCTTTTAATAAAATCCAAGTTAGTTATGATATTTATATTTAGTTATGTAATTATAATGTAGATATTATGTATATATGTACTTAATATTAATCATATAACTTTACGTACGTATTGAGTACGTATTTAATGTACCAATTTACACATATTTAATGATGATGATGATTTCTTTTTTATTTATCAAATAGTGGTACTAACGAGTTTCTTTTATTCTGTAATACGGCGCAATTATTATTATATGACGACACATGTGCGGCAGTTTGTAGTGACCCTACTTGCTGCGCCAGCAGTCGCGGGTTCGAGTCCCGCTGGCGACATTCATTTGTTGAGCACGAATGTTTGTACTCCAGTCATGGATATTTATATCATCATCAGTCCTTTTTAACGTCCCACTGCTGGGCACGGGCCTCCCACAGTACCAAAGGGGATCAGGCCATAGTCCACCGCGCTGGCCTAGTGCGTGTTGGCGGACTCATATGTCTTTCGAAAACTTGCTAGGTTTTCTCAGACATGCAGGTTTCCTCACTATGTTTTCCTTCACCGTAAGACAAGTGGTAATCATGATATAAATGATTCGCACATGAAAGTGTCATAGGTGCGAGACCCGGATTTGAACCCGCATCACTCGGTTATCCGAGCGACGCGTTATTGCTGGGCTACCACTGTCTTTGGATATTTTTAATATGTATGAATTTAAAAGTTAAGTGTGTAGTATATCAACCATCTGGTATCCATAACACAAGGCTCGTACCTTACCATGGAACTAGATAGTGCTGTGTGTAAATGTCCCAACATATTTATTATTATTTATTTATTATACGTTTATCAGGTAACATAATTTGCCATGAAACCTTAATGAATTATACATACAAATAAACTAAAGTTTTCCCAAAAATCACCCCATACATCTCTTTGAAAAGTTTTAAAATCAATAAAAACATAATACTACCATAGTGAGAGAACCAAGACAGACACTGAGACCGACATCTCTACAAATGAGTTAACATTTACGAAGATGTCGGTCTGCTGTTTAGATTTTGTTTAAGAGAAGCAAAAATGAACAAAGTGAATATTGACATACTTTAATGCAACGATTTTATTTCGGCGAAAACATATTTTTATATTTACAATATGAGAAGAATAGCGAGAAAACTTCTTTGTTAGTTGACATTTACGATAAGTTGGTTAACAAGTCTCTAAGCACATATTATAGGCTCAATTATTTAGAACAGAACTGTCCAAACCAGATACGATCGCGGGCCACTATAAATCATTGAAGAAATTGGAGGGAATCAGAAACATATGTTAATTATTATTATTGTGGAGAAAAGAAAAAAGAAAACAATATAAAAAGTTTTATGAATTCTTTATTAATTTATCTTTGATAGTTATATCAATATCTTTAGATACTATTAGCTGTTTTTTAATAACAAATTGTAGCTGTTTTGCCAGGCAGAATGCGCATGTGAATTATCCGTGAGCGTAGAAAACAGAATTTGCGTAATAACACAAAAAAGTCTTTTTAAAATGATTTGTTTTTTGGAAATAATTATAACTTAATTAACTGAAAAATGAAAACAATTTTCAGGTTAAAACTTCAGATTCTTCGGAAAAACCATTCTTCGAAATATTTGCCGACGAACGCTGCACACAGGCTTCATCACGTTCGCTCATACAATTTATGGCTAATGTTGACGGAAGATGCAACTTATTTGAAAAGTGAGTGCATTTTACTAAGTACCTATATCAGATTCTATTTTTTAATTTTAACTTACAGGAATGGACATTTTAAACGTTTTGAATTTATCCATTCTTACTGTATTTTCAACGTCGAATTAATGCTAAGGAGCAAATGTGTAAGAAACTTAGTAGGGACTTTGCGACTTATATTATACATAATATAATACCTTCACCGATACACGCTGCATCCTAAGAAATAAGTTCCATTTCTATTTGTTTTATAGTTTTTGCATTTTGAGTGGTGTGGCTGGTATGGTTATTTTTAATTATAGTTTATATAGATATATCCCAAAGATAAAAGATAGAAATTATATTATAAATTATTGAAAAATATGTCCGATAAAATTTAAAACTGGTTCTCTTGTTCTTGGAGCTGATTCTAATATAACTTATTACTCATCAATTAATTATCTCTTTGAAATTGAATTAAGGTTGTTTTTATAAATTCTCATAGAAATTAATATACGATAGGAGTTGAAATTAAAGGTACAGTTACATCAATCATTAATTTCTGCTAGTTTTTTATTACGTCGATTTTTTATATTAATTTACGAAGGATTACATTTTCATAGTGAATTCAATTTTGCCTCAGTTTATTTATATATTATTTATCCCAGTAAATAGAATACAAATGAATTTATCAGGCTTGTGAAGTGAGTTTACAAAGTTTCAAACTCCTAATTAACTATTTAAATACTATATTTATGTATTTTTACTATCAGATGCAAAGTTGACTGCAGTTTGGAGATCATGTTCCTGGGAACACTAAAAGAACACAGAAGACAGAAGTTAGCAACATTGTTATGTCAAATCTCCATAGATATTGCTAGAAAAATCAAAGATGGCCCGGTAGCACCACTCAAAGTAGAAGACCTAGGCCCTAAATATTCTCATTTGAAGAATAGAAACCTAATGGATAAATATCCTAAAATTTGTCAAGCGATTTGGACGGCAGAAGGTTCTCGAAAAGTCGGTAAAGCATTAAACTTTACAGTGCATTTGACAGTACCACTGTCGGAATTCGTATTCAATGGAAAAACTTATTCTGAACGGAATGGAGATGAAGCTGCATTTTGCGAATTAGCAGCGTTATCTTTGTAACGAATTGTAAATTAAAATCGGATTGAAATGCTAGCAAATTTGAATTAATCATACTTTTTTATATTAATTTTTATTAATTTTAATATATTTGCTAATTACAAGTTCTCATTTTTTTATTACGAGTAACTCACAACTAGTGTTGCCCAAAATCGGTCTTGGTCTTGCAGTCTTGGTCTTGGTCTTGCATTTTTGCGAGACCAAGACCAAGAACAAGACCGCCTAATTTCAGCAAGACCAAGACCAAGACTGACCATGCAAGATTTGAGCAAGAACAAGACTAAGTCTGCGAGACTCTTGCGTCTTGCAATTAGGACTGAGTGTCGTTTCAGGAAGCGGACAGGCTTAATTTATAATACAAAAAATTGACACTTAGAAAACAAACGATACAAAACAAAAGAAAGTACCAGTACATAGAATTTTGAAGAAGAAAATAGGAAGACGTAAAGTACAGATATATTTTTATACCTAATTTAGTATAAATCGGTAGGTACAAGTACTTTTTACTCGAAACGTGCACATCGATCCGCTAAGGAGAAAGATATTTGATGTAATAGACTTTTCTGTAATTGGCTTTTTATTACCTATACATTTTCCTACTACATAGTTTTGATATATGATGTATCTCTTAAGATTTAGCCACCGCTAGCTTTCTAAAGACGACTCAATAAAACCAATTACCTATTTTGTTTTCCTGTGGAAATGAATTATTTTTCTGCAATAAAAAGTATCCTAAGTCACGACCTGAGTTTTGTTTGGCTCAGTTTGTAGTGACCCTACTTTCTGCGCCAGCGGTCGCGGTTCCAAGTCCCGCTGAGGGCATTCATTCGTTGAACACGAATGTTTGTTTTGAACTCCAATCATGGGTGTTTATATTTATAATATGTATGTATTTAAAGTTATAGTACTTGGGCGACCGATTTTTGTAGGTAAAAAATAATAAAAAAATATGGGTGCGTGTACTTTATGTATGCGCGTGAGTAGTTAGACTTCTTTTCTAGTTGTAAATCAATCTCTGCAGTAAGAAAGATGAAGTCGTTCAAACAGATACAGAATATTTAATTCCTAAAAAAATATACTTCGTTTGTAAAATATACTTTTAAAAAAGAATAATATAATAATGTGGTCTTAACTCATAATTCCGTACTTTCACTTATCAAATGACGTATAATTATTTCTCATAGATGGCGTTTTTAATATTTTTATTAGGTATTTAATTTTAGCAAATGTCAATTGTATTTTGCTATCATATTTTTAGATACTATATAGGTATAGGATGGTGACGCTTAAACTGCATGTAGGGTGAGATGATATAAGTCGATAAAAATTGACAATTTGAAAAAAATACCTTCAAATAAAAAAGTGAATTTTTCACGCAAAATAAATTATAAATACAATAAATAAACACTACTAGATCAGAGTTTGTTGACCCCAGCTAAAGGCGGCAACATCACACTGTCCCCGAGCAGCCGTAGGTACTACTAGCCCTAGCGACGTTTGCATAGAATAATTAATAAGAATTCGCAGAAGTGGCATAGCATATTATGTCTTAGAATTGAGTAAAATATCTTGTAAAGTAGGTAAATAAAATACATGAAAATAATCACATTATTATGAGCATAATACGGTTCATTGAACACGCATTTTATTGATTAATCACTGTCGGTGAGATTTGTCGACCGAGACAGAAAATCCGGTTCATTAAAAGCCTTAAATCGTAAACGATAAAGTTTACAAGAAATAAAAAATGCGAAATTTTATTCTCTACAATAATGGTTTCAATAACTTTTGCTCTGAAGTGCATAGTTTCTGAGATATCGCCCAAAACTTTTTTTCTTGAAGCTCCACCTAGATTGGTCAGCATTTTGTGTTTTTTATGCCCATCAAGTGACCCTAAATCTTATAAAAAACAAAAATTCGCTTTTATTTTTACTGGCTATTGTGGTAACACTTTTAAGATGGTTATAAAAAATCATTGATGTCAATTTATCACCAGGTATTTAAAAAAATAATCTAATATGTAATAAAAACAGGAAAAGCTTTTACTATTTTCATACTATAAATTATCATTTTGCAATATTATTAAATACTAATTAAAAGTAGGTTTTACCGTGTATTTTTTAGTCTATGACGCAAAAATCCTTGAGAGTCGCGCCATTTTGTCAAATCGGTAAAATTCAAAGAAATTTAAAGACACGTGTAAGCATCGCCGCCCTTTGAATGTGTACCGACAGAATTGTGAGGTGTGGTGAGGTGTCATAGGCGATAGCGGGGATAATAGCGAATTCGGAATAAGTAATTGAATTAATTTATTTTTCTTAAAACATTTCCTATAGGAAAACATTTATAAAATAATTATTTAAATTATTTTTACTAGAATATTTTTTTAATAATAATAATAGGCCTAAAAATACCAATAATAATATTAAATAAAGCAATGAAATTACCGCCTCAACTACGCTTACACTAGCACCCCAATGTCGGCATTTCTTTGACAAGGCGGCTTATGCTTTTAACTACCTATTTAGTATTTTTCTATTTCTTATTCTTTAGTTGACTTTAAAGTGTTGAAGTGGGAGCACGCAGTACGCACATAAGCAAAGGACTGATTTTAATGAATCGATGTACCTAATAGTGAAAGTGTCATACTGAGACGCCAGAGTAGCCGGCGATCGGTCGCTGATCGCCTGGCTGGGCCTCCCTGAATAGAGTCTCACACGGCTGGGCTGATCGCCCGGGCGGCTACCTACTCGATCGAAGCCTCAAGGGTCCCAGATAGTACCCTCCTAGTGACGCGCTCATAGTCGTGGGCGGCGGAAGAAGGAATGTGAGATGACCACAGAGCTCTGCGTACGTACAAGGCGGTATCAACGGCTATCTACCGCTGCGCGTACCTGGTACTTGGTTTTGAGGAACTGTTTGGTTGGTAGAGGAAGGCCAATGCCCAGTCCCTTCGCCTACTCTTACCCCGAGCAAGACTTGCTTCGATTGTTTAGTGTGTGTAGTTATGTGATACAGATAAAATTAATTGAAATCAAGAGTCAAAACTCGAGTGCCAATGTACCTATTTAATTTTTTTCTGTGGACTGTGTCATACCTACAATATTTGAAATATGCTCGTAGGTATCGTAAATGTCCTTGCAATTTTATCAGAATAATTATTTATGTTGTTGAAGTATTAAATGGATCGCCGACATTCGTTTCGAATTAAAAACTTGTGAATACATTCTAGATACATAACAGTTTGAATGTATTTTTTATTATAATTATTATGGTTGATAGGTATATTTTAGCGAGTGCCTTTGCCTAATAATTTTGCAATTATTGTTATTTTTAAGTACACTTAAGAATTTTTACGAAAGTAAATTAAACAGCGTTTTGTTTAAAGTATGTAACGAGATATTGTGATAGATTGTAATTGCTAGTGAACGTTTTTCAATATTGCATTATTCATTATTGCATCTTTCAATTTAACAATTTTATATTATAACTTTGTGTATTATTTTAATCAATATTTGTGTGAATTGATGGAGGTTTAAAATTATTTTAATGCTACACGAATGTCTTATCATTTTTAATAAAGTAGTAACTAATAATATTATTTTGTTTAATTTATCCTGTCGCATAAAGTTACACTAAATAGAAAAGTTAGTACCTACCTACCTACCTATTTTATTAAATAAATTTCATATTATTGCGTCGTGAATTTGCCACCCTTATAGGCTAATTGACGTCCCAGGGTCACAAGTTCGAATCCCGGTTAGATTACATTTTACTTTTTTAATTTTGCTGTTATTTTATTTAAGTTAATGTTAAGTATTTATACCACTAACAGAACCTTTAACTTCTTTCTTGCACGCGTATTTTCTTGTCTCTCGTAAAATGATAAATCGAATAGATAAATTCATAGGCATTTTGATAAATAAATCGCAGGTTATTGGTACCTAAATAGATTTTTTGAAAATTGAAAGAGTAGCTTGTGTAAAACCGTGTTTGTGAAGCACGACGCAGAAAAAATTGCCGCCCTTGTGGGCTTATTGGCCCACAGATAGAGGTTGTGGGTTCGAATCCCGGTTCGATTACATGTTTCTAATTTATAGTTGCTCTTAATTTAGTTAAAAATTGATGTTAAGTATTAACTATAAATAAAAATCGATTTACTAAGAGTTTCATGTTCATCTAATATTTAGGTAGTTTTAATAATAATAAAACGAATTCTTCAATACTTTTTCGAAATCGCTACGGCCGCACTCTAAACGTCGGAATTTGATTGAAAAGGTGGTTTGTGTTTGTTTTGCTTTTAAGTTATTTTGATTTTAGTTTAGTCAAGTTTAATGTCGTAATGATAAGTTGCTTTTATTAATGACTAGGACTACCTTAAAGACTTCGTAATAAATTATCTGAAAGAAGTACAAAAGTTAGTGACTACCTACTGACTACATCTGTGCTATGAAAATATTATACCTACTAGGTGCATAATCGCCAAGGTGGATGGAACAAAAAAACATTTAGGGGTTCGGTGTCAACGCTTGTTACGACTTACGAGGCAGTGTTCTAGTACAAGTAGCTCTGCCTCTGCATATCTGGGAGTAGGTATACATCTAGTATCTACGAATTACCTACTTACCTATCGCATGTACCTAATGCTTTGTTTTCAGTTAAGTACTGATTGGTTGTAGAAGACTAGTT
The DNA here is from genome assembly GCA_905231865.2 of Boloria selene. Lineage (NCBI taxonomy): Eukaryota > Metazoa > Arthropoda > Insecta > Lepidoptera > Nymphalidae > Boloria > Boloria selene. The sequence continues at coordinate 5,738,931 of HG993145.1, forward strand.
CTGCAACTGTTAACAACCCGGACCTGAAATCTATTGTTTTAGTTTACTTACGTCGCAAAAAACTGGTGTTCTTAAATTAGTAGGTACAGGACTCAAGCGTAGATGTATTTTGAAATTCACATACATAATAATATGCCTTTTCATCTTTAAAAAAAATAATTAAGTAGAGCTAATTAGATAGGTACTGACTAATATCATCGTCGTGGTGCATATTATGGTAGGTACCTATCTGAAGTAAAGACATTTACTAAGTTTTAACGAACTTATGTTGTGTGAATTAATAACATGTAGGTAGGTACCTAATTGGCCTATTGAAAAGTGGTTAAGTAGTAGATTTTGAAATTGCTTTATTAAAAATTTAAAAAAACAATAAAGTCATTGATTATCTAGGCATGCAGGTCCTATACATCCATACCTACCTCTTAATGCGTAGCGAGTACTAAGCTTTAATTTTGATATTAATGATGTTATGATAATAATTTATGTACCTACCTACTTCTAGTCCATATTATTGTAATTATGACAGTCAATAATTTTGTGTGCCTATCAATGCGGTTCACTAACCTAAGTTAGTAGGTAATGTTGTCACACAAAAGTGGTTATAAAATGAGGTGGTAGGTAGTTTGAGGTAAAAATGTTATTTAAAAAATTTATAATTATTCGTATGTCGAAAGTGATGGGGTTTTTAAAATAATTTAATGATGTGATGTTTATAATAATTAGTAATAAAGTAGTCGCTAAAAAAATCTTTTTATTTCTCTCTGAAAGACATATTGAAAATAATTTATTACTTTTTTTTTGAAAATAAATTACTATACAGATACTTTTTTGATAAACGTAAGCATTTTAACTAACTATAGTAATTGATAATGTTATTATTATGATCAAAATCACATGACTATTGAGTTTCGCGGCGAACTACGCTTGCGCGTTTACGATGATGGTTTTAAATTTTAAAACGAAAAAAAATTCCTGTGGCTTCATTTTTGAATATTTTCAATTAGTTTTTTTTGTATTCAACTCGTAATTTTTTATACTATATGTGGTTTGAAGGAACGTTGATCAAGCGTCACCACCCTGTACTATAATATTAAAATAATTATAAATAATATGAAAACAGTGATCAGAGGCAACTTCAACTTGCTATGAACGGTTTAGCAGGCAATTTCAACTTGTTACTTTTGTGGTACAGTGATTCTTAAAATTTCACTCTCATCATTTTTTCATAACGCGCCTAAAGAAGTACCTATAAATTCAATTTCAAATTTCGAATTTCTCATTAAATGTTTAGACATTTATTAATTTGTTTGCACTTTACTATGGCTATATTAATTCAATCTCAAAATGTACTTACTCCATTACGTTGTTCTAACTTCTAAGACTTAAAGTAACGTTTAATAAATAGCAATAGGCTAATAGGTAATTGCGAGACTTGCAAGACTCTTGCTGCAAGACCAAGACCAAGACCAAGACTTGGAGTGCAATACCAAGACCAAGACCAAGACCAGATGTGTTGGCGCAAGACCAAGACCAAGACTGGCTAAGTCTCGTCTTGTTCTTGCATTTGGGCAACACTACTCACAACTATATAGACATACAATTCCTTGTTTAACGACAGCTAATTTTTACTGAAATTGCTGTTCTTACTTTTTATTTTAGTAGAAAAACACAATTACGTTTAAAATATTATCATTACTCAGAACTCTGTAATATTTTGCTAGTCAGGTCATAAATTGTATCAAAAACATTTAATGTAATTAATAATGTCCTACGAGTATATACAGGTAATAAAGAATTTTGTTCGTCTAAGATAGCCAGTACTTCAGATCTAAAAGGAAGTTCTAACCAGGAAGTTGTTCGCACGGTTCATCGTCATCATCATCAGCCCTTTTTAACGTCCCACTGCTGGGCACGCGCCTCACTCAGTACAAGGGGGATCAGGCCATAGTCCACCGCGCTGGCCTAGTGCGAGTTGGCTAGTAGATTTCACATGCCTTTCGAAAACTTGTTAGGTTTTCTCAGACATGCAGGTTTCCTCACAATGTTTTCCTTCACCGTAAGACAAGTGGTAATTATGATATAAATGATTCGCACATGAAAATCTCAGAGGTGCGAGACCCGGATTTGAACCCGCATCACTCGGTTATCCAAGCGACGCGTTACCGCTGGGCTACCACTGTCTCTTAGAAATTTCATGCACGGCTCATATTATATAGATATACGAAGAGCAAGTCCCAGACGAAAACGGTCTGTTTCGCATGTCTGTGATATCCAATCAGTCCTATTTTATTTGCATCCGGCTCAAAAATTGGAGTAGATTTTTTTTAATATAAATATTATAATCTATACTAATATTATAAATCTGAAGAGTTTGTTTGTTTGTTGGATTTAACACGCTAATCTCAGGAACTACTGGTCTCAATTACTGAAAAATTCTTTTTGTGTTCGATAGTCCGTTAAGTGAGGAAGGCTATAAGCTATATTACATCACGCAACGACTAATAGGAGCGGAGCATCATTGAAAAATGTTGCAAAACCGGGAAGGGCGGGCGTTAGTTCTGCGAAGAAAGAAGTCCTAGTTATAAATAAAACTATCATTTCGGATTTTGTTGCGGGTTTATATAGATTTTTGATTCCCGACGTGTCGAATGCTTTACAGCAATCATGGTCACGGGCGAGACTAAGGTTTTGACGTCTCAGAGGTTTCTATAACGGTCTAGAATGATGGCATTAGGTACAATTTACGTATGTGTAATTTTGACAGATTGTGGACATTCATGTTATATTTATCTCCATGATACTTTTTCAAACCCGAACACAACAGTTAAATAACAAAACAAAAACAACAATAAAACCGCAAAACTCAACAAAACGTAACAAAAACTACTGTTATCAGTGATTAAATATTTGACATTAAGATATGTCACTCAACCGACATGCGCACTGCGCAGCACTCTTCGATAGCAAATGACGTACAGAAGCTTGTTAGTTGTTAGTTATATCACAAATCGTACTAAACTATTTCGTTCGTTAGATTGATACTCCTGTTATTTGACATCTTCTTTGTTAATGTTGGTATTAGATTGCCATGTAAATTGATTCTATTGGCTAGAATGGGAGTCTCGTCTCTTATAAGTAATTACATTCTATTTGACAATCAGTACATAGTTACATTCTCTTTGAATCAGTAGAGCGTGTGACACCATCGCGTGCGCCTCCTAAAGTTAAACATAACAACTTTGTGTACAACAAACAAAATGGAATGGATAAAAACAAATGATGGTAAGCCGTCTTTTCCTTTGTTGTGAAATACAGTTCTTCGACCAAATTAAATAGCACTTATTAGATTATCCTCCTCATATATACCTCTAAACGTAAACATTTTGTTGCAAAGTCATATCTAACAAAGCTGTATAGGGTTCGCTCTATGTAATATAAAAACCTTTAAAAATAAATAAATAAATAAAATAGAATTAAAAAAAATATGTTGAGACATTATTACACACAGCGCCATCTAGTTCCGTAGTAAGCTACGAAGGAAGCTTGTGTTACGGATACCAGATAAGTTTAATTACATATTATAAATATAAACACCCATGACTGGAGTACACACATCCGAGTTTAACAAATGCATGCCCCCAGCGGGACTCGAACCCGCGACCGCTGGCGCAAGAAAGTAGGGTCACGACAAACTGCATCAAACATGTTGTCATATTAAAAAAATGTTCTCCCATATTTTCTTTATTTATTAAAATATTAACTTGCTTATGGCTGACAATGCTAAGAATCGACATTATTAGCTAATTAGCAGTTACAGTTTTTTATTTATTGACTCGATTCACCAGTGGTAATTACGATGTTAAAATTTATGACTTATGACGCGTACAATGGTTGTATAGCTAAACGCACTACCTATTTATGTAAATATCGCTTGCTAATAAATATGAAGATTTTATAAAATATTTGAATATTTAAGTCAACAAAATTAAACTAATATACCTATACACAATATTCAAAACACATTTGAATAAAGGAGAACATGAAGAAAACACTCCGGCCATTCGTACTCCCTGAGTCCCTAGTTGTGTTTTAAAAGTTAGTGTAGATTTATCAGAATTTAAATATTTTCCCGCAATAGAAAGTATCAAAAATGATGACCCAAAGAACAGGCTAACAATTCATAAGCGATGCGTATAAGACGTGTGAGGCCACTTATTTACTAGAGACTTAACGATTATAACCGGTTGTTTACGCAGAGTGCGTCTTTTTGACTTATGTACATAACTGCGCGCCTTCAATAATGAACTTTATTGATAAGAGCTAATGAGTCATTAGTATAATATATCTCCTGTTTTTGTAAATTTTTCCACACTATCTTAAATAAACGATTGGAATTGTATGTTTGTTGGATTTAGAAAATACGGTCTACTTTGGCTTGTCTTAGTGTTTTAGTTGCCAATATACAGCTACCAGCTACTGCAACGTGTTTCGTGGACCTTGACAATGTACACAACAACATTGACATTAATTTTTTAGTAAATACGCTTAATAATTTAGAAATAGGTATGGAACATTTTATCTGAAAGGTACCTGTAAATCGATATAAATATTAATATAAATATTTTTCGTAAGGCTTGCCAAGGCATTGTTCAGGGAGATCCCTTACTATTTAATATTGCAACATCAAACATATTTAATGTTATGAATAATATAAGTTGTTTACAATATGCCGATGATTTCGTTTTATTTGTATCTTGTAAAAATGTTAACAAGGGCGAAACAAAACTTCAGGCGGCAGTCAATAGTTTTCGCCGATTTGGTTAGTATATGGGTTTAGAAATTTTGCGTTCTTTTTAGATAGTACTTTATACTTTAATAACAAAAATAGTGTATACTAAACTTTATTAATATTTAAGTAGTATTTGTCTGTAATACTATTTTTAAAATTAATCTATAAACTACTTTACAATGTATGAATTTCAGGAAAGTACAGAATAGAGTCTCTATCTCCAGCAACAGTTTCTAGTGCTCTGAGGGTGAGTTGGTGTCTTATCGCATTAGTTTCAACTAAAATAGAAAATACGATTTATTTACTTCAACTAATACTCAAATAAAAGCTGTTTTTCCAAAAATATCATACTTAAGGAAATTCTCAATGATAAATAATACATAAAATATAACTAAAACATTACTTATATATTACACATTATTATACTTTTTCATAAAACGAGCTTTTATGTTATGCGATTATGATATATTAAGATTTGAATTTTTCATTAAATTAACATTGATATAGAAAATTATTACTGTACACAAAATACTCGTTTTAATATCAGTAATTTAAACGAAAGCTTTAAATAAAATTAGTATGTTCTCATCAGGTTATAAGGGATGAGTTTTGTCAAGATGAACCTGTATCAATTGGATCAGAGGTGAATAAAAATCCAAAAGCGATAGAGGAAGTGTTAGAGCTATGCGCAGACGCAGCACTAGACGGCTTGTCTGTGATCGCTGTTGAGGTGGCAACAGGAGAGGTTGCAGCAGTTGTCTTTAATAAAATCCAAGTTAGTTATGATATTTATATTTAGTTATGTAATTATATATATCTTGTAGATATTATGTAATATATATTTAATGACGATGATTTCTTTTTTTAAATACTCGTAGTACTAACCAATTACTTTAATTCTGTAAAATACATTAGTTTATTTTAACTCTACTGGTTTACGCGGCACAATTACTTTTATATATCAGCTAATTTTACCCCATCCATTGATATTATATGAAAATATTAGAAACAGAGTGTAACAGATTATAGTGATAAGATCGTATAAACTACTGAACGAATTTCAATGATACTTAGCTTAAAAGAACAATAACTGTATCAACGAAGGTGATACAGGATCTTTATTCTCCTGGACTATTTTACGAGTACCTCTTTAGACGATATTTAATTTCATAGGTTCACTAGTAAATCTTTGACAAGTTTAATAAATAATATAAGACTATAATACTAATAGAACCGAGACAGACACTGAGACCGACAGCTACAAATGAGTGATTTACGAAGATGTCGTTCTGCTGTTTAGATTTTGTTTAACAGTTGAAAAAATAATACAAAGAATCTCATCGTTTTCATTTCGTTAAAAAATATTTATATATTCACAATATTAAAAGAAAAGCGAGAAAGGTTCTCAGTTAGTTGACGTTTATGATAAGTTGGTTATTTGTAATAAATCTTATGCACATATAGGCTTAATTATTTAGAGTAGGGCTGTCCAAACCAGATACGAATGCGAACTCTAAATCATAAGCAAATTGGAGGGTATTAGAAAAAAATTGTACCTATGTTAATTATATTTGTAAAGAAAATGAATATGATATTAGTTTTATGAATTCTTTATTTGGTATTTTATATTTAATAATTATATAAATATCATTAATATTAGTTGGCATTATTATTACTGGCAGAATGCGCGTGTGACTTACCGTAAGACTATAGAATTTGCGTAAACAATACAAAAGAAGTAATGTTAAAATAATATGTATTTTGGAAATAATTATAACATAATTAACTGAAAAACTAAAACAATTTTCAGGTTAAACCTTCAGATGCTTCAGAAAAGCCATTCTTCGAAATATTTGCCGACGAACGCTGCACACAAGCTGCATCACGTTCGCTCGTACAATTTATGGTTGACGTTGACGGAAGGTGTAACTTATTTGAAAAGTGAGTACATTTTATTATATCACATTCTATTTTTTTATTTTAACTTATAATGGAATGGAATGAACGAATATATTTCATACATTTTAAAATTTATTCGTTTTAAAATTATTTGCTGTAAAATTAAAATTTTCTTTTTGACGTCGAATAGGCTAAAATATAGTGAAAAAGAGACTAATGTACAAATAAAAGCTGTTCTCTCTCGAAAACTCGTATTTGTCCGATAAAATTTAAGGCTGGTTCACTTGTTCTTGGAGCTGATTCTAATATAGGAGTTAAAATATACAGAATAAACATACAGTTAAAATCAATTATTTATTTCTGCTAGTTTTTTATTACGAGATCGTCAATTTTTTATTTTATATTAATTTACGTAGCAATACTTATTTTCATAGTAAATTCAATTTTGCCCTAGTTTATTAAAATATTTTTTATAAATAATAAAAGAATTTATCAAGCTTGATAATTTTGTCTCCAAAGTTTCAAACACCTAATTAACTACGTAAATAAGTACAATTGTTATTTTAGAACTATTATTATTACCAGATACAAAGTTGACTGCAGTATGGAGCTCATGTTCCTGGGAACACTCAGAAAGCACAGAAGACAGAAACTGGCAACTTTGATATGTCAAATCTCTATAGATATTGCTAGAAAAGTCAAAGATGGCCCGATAGCACCACTCAAAGTAGAAGACCTTGGCCCTAAATATTCTCATTTGAAGAATCGAAACCTAATAGGCAAATATCCTAAAATTTGTCAAGCGATTTGGTCGGTAGAAGGTTCTCGAAAAGTCGGTAAAGCATTAAACTTTACGGTGCACTTGACAGTACCACTTTCGGAATTCGTATTCAATGGAAAAACTTATTCTGAACGAATTGGAGATGAAGCTGCATTTTGTGAAGTAGTAGCGTTATCCTTGTAACGAGTTGTAAATTAAAAGCGGATTGAAATGCTTGAAATGCAAGCAAATTTGAATTTTAAGTGAACATTTTAATATATTTGCTAATTACAAGTGCTCATTGTTTTATTACAAGTACCTAACTAACAGCTTTTTAGAAATACGATTCCTTCTTTAACGACAGCTAATTTTTACTGAAATTGCTATTCTTACTTTTTATTATACTAGTAGAAAAACGTTACGTTTAAAATATTATCTTTACTCAGAATCCAAACTCATGTTCTTTGCGTCTCTACTTGTTAAGGTGCTTCAGCGACACTAAATAAACTTTGTTATTAATTGAATTCTTATCATTTTGAGTAAATATGCTTTAATTTCATTATAATATATCGATACATCGAACATCAAAAATCATATTAAATAGGCGCTTACATAATTCCATTTTGGTTTGACCTAGTTAAAACACGAGTATTCGATAGATTCTAATTTGATTTCAATTCTCAACTCGATATAAGCGGCGGTCAGATATCAAGGGGTTTAATTCATTAGGAGACTTGGGACAAATTGGTTCTGTTAATTGATTTGTGCCCGACAACTTTATATTGTCACAAGAGGTGATTATTCTATTAGTTTCTAATTACTATAACATTCACTTATAATTACTGTCTTATAATTACGATAGCTATGTTTGTTAACGTATAGTAGATTATTATTTCTAAGTTTTACCTATATATTTTTGTATTTTGGCTTTAATACATTTTATAAAAATTGGCATAAAATTGTTAAACAAAAAGCTAAGCTTTGTGAGGACTCGCATAGTTTTTCTAACAGGAAATAATTTTTAAGACAGTTCATTTTATATTTCATGTTTCAGATATGAAGTTAAATTACTATGTTAAAGTACAAATCTATAGGCGTGATAGTTGTTCAGTAAAGTCTACCACAAAATACTCAGGTTGTGGGATAGTGTTAGTTGGTAGGTAATTACTAAATCATAAAATAAAAATTCCTTTTCAGATATATTTCAGGATCTATTTAGATTTTTGATTGCGGACGTTTTAAATGCTTTACAATTGAAATAAGTAGTCTATAGGAAATACGCATTGATGTTGTTCTATCGAATGGTAACGATGTAGAATACAGTTTGACATCCCACGCTCCTCCACTTACGATTTGGCAGTTATGACATGAACTTGAATTTCTACCGAGACGTCACGATATTTTCGTTCTCATCGAGCGCGAGATGAATTGTAAATACAAATTTTGCATCTGAAAGATTTTGAGATGCTGGATACATGTACAAAATATTGCCAATCTATACGGACCTCTTTTATAAAGGTTCATTCAAGTTTGTGAATAGCAAATAGTTGTATTTATCTAAAGTTTTTTAATTGTTATCTAGTATACTTATTGGCATTTAGTTTGGAGTTAGTATGAAAGTATGTATCAGGATTTATATATTTAAAAATATTATATTTAGGGATAAAACTTTGTTGTTGAAAGCGAAATAATACAGGGGTAAATCAAAGATTCTTTTTTTTAATTTTAATTTTTGATTTACCACTGTATTAAATTTAAATTATGAAATTAAATATAGCAATAATTATATTAAAAGTTTTGATTTCATATGAAAATATCTGATAAAATCATCTATAAAGGTGCTACTTTTCTAACTTTTGTAGAACTAAGAAATTTTTATCCCTACTGCTAGTACAGTTTTGGACAAACAAAAACTATCTATATTTTGAATTAAATATCTATTGTAAATTGTAAGATCATACATAAATGCATAATGTATGCAATAAGTGATTATTTTGCAAATCATGGCTATCCCTCCATTTTTGCTTATTAATAATAAAAGTTTTCGAAATTTAGTGTTAAATGTTAATATTAAAATTGCTTACTGTTTTAATATATCTATTTATTCTATTAGTTTACAACAAGCCGATATTATATATTTCTTTACATTATCTACAGCCATTTTCAAAAATATTGCTTTAAATAATATTGAAGTGCATAGTGTATGAGCGGTAAAACATATTATCCTACAACAAAAATTATCATAACTTAGGCAGTAGACTGAGAAGTTACCTTTATACAATTACATTAAATACTCAAATAATAAATGATTCGATTATTTTAGTAATTCACTAAATATACTTAATAATATGATTAAAGTTAAGATACTTCATTACCATTGCAAAGTTTTGGAAGTTCGACAAAGCTTGCGTAAGCAGCTTTCTTCGAATTTAGTTGAGTGAATTGTGTATTATATTATGTGTGTTCAATATTTAGAATTCAGTGCATTTTTAATTTATTTTATGTCATGTATTGACAATAAAATAACAAAAGTAATGTTCATACTTACAAATTAAACGATAATTTGTTATATTAATTAAATTGTAATAATTATAATAAAGTAGCTAAAGTTAGGTTAATATTGCCATATTTATAATATATTTATAGATTGTGGGTAGGTAGTGTCTGTAACAAGTATATAAAACTCAGAGACGTCAAAAATCTTAGTGGCCCGCGATCATGATTGCTGTAAAGCATTCGAAACGTCGTTAACCAAAAAACTAAATAAATGCGCGACAAAATACGAAAAAATATTTTCATTTATAATTATAATGTTTTTACTAAACAAAGAATCTAATCCAGTTTTTAGTCAGATGCGAGACAAATAGAACTGACTAGATAACAGACATGCAAAACATCCCATCGTTTGGTCTCAGGCCTTCCCGATATACCCATATCTCCACGTAGGTTGCTCTTCGTATCTTTATGAAAGTGATCCGTGAGAGCAACTTTTTGTGTTGTGGTTTTACTAGGTAGGTCAGTCGACGTGGTCAAGTACATTAGTGTGGCGCACTATAATGACGGGTGAAGTTATTCTGTTGGCTTTTAGAACTAAAGTAAACTCAAAACTGAAATGGCTTTTCTAGATGAACAACATTTTTAACACCTGTATGTATGGTGATAAAAAATTACTAGGCTTGGTTAAGCATAAGCTATATACGAATTTTTCAACAATAATAAAAGAAAAAAAACCAGGACAATAGAGATTTATCTTATCCCTTTTAGAAAAAACCCTAATAATAAGACGAATAATTATTATTTAAACACTATTTATTATTATATTTTTAACTATATATCGTTAATATTTAATTTAAACGTTTCGCGTTGGACTCAATTTGCTGTGCTAGCGGTTACAGGTTTCAGTCCCGTTGTAGGCATTTATAATACCCCAACGGGATGCATTATGAATGCCCACAACGGGATGGGGGATTGTACTCCACTAATAGATGTTCATATGTATAATTATTAAATAAATCAAATATCTGGTATCAGCCATTAGGTACTATGGAACTAGATGAGTCGATGTTTCACTTATTATTAATTTTATTCCATAGATAAAAGTAAAGAAACAAAAGAGTCACTAGAAGCGCTTATAAAACTTTCTCCGTCACAAACGCTCTTTTATCTTTAATTGATCGTTACTCCAATATTCGTAGAAGCGACCTGTGTGGAATGCCCATAGTTCTGCATCGTAGTTTAACAAGTTTTGTTGTACTGATTATTAAGTTATCGAATTCCTACCGCTTTTAAACAGCTTATTCCAAGACGGCTTGAAGGAAATAAGCGAATGTAGTTTCACAGAACTTTAAACTATAAAAGTTTATAATTTTATAGCTAGATATAAAATTATAAACTTTTAGTTACTAGGACGGGTCTGAGCGAAGCGATGGTAAGTTAGAGAATAGTAATTTATAATTATAAATTTGATTGTTAAGTTTGCACATTAATGCTAAATTAAAAACAAGTTGAAGCTGATCCATAGAATATGGCTGATCTTTTATATAAAACAAAGAAAGCAAAAACAAAAGAAAAAATGATTGAAGAGGCAGTAATAAAATCACATAAGTATTTTATGAAATAAAACTGATTAGATAGAGAAATACAAAAGAAATGTACAATGTTTGATACCTTTTTAAACACTTCAACTGGCACAAACTAGTAAATCTTTAAAAATTGAAGCGTAAGCTCTGCTAAAACACATTTAGTATTGAGGCAATGTGAAAATAGAACAGACAATCATGTTAGATAAATCCCAATAACACACGACAACGTTTTTGTATTTTCTATTTTTTGTTTCTGTATTGTAAAACATTTTTAGAAGAAATTGACTGTTGAAACAATAAATGTTTAGTTATTTTCATACATATTTTAATGGATGTTTAAAAAAGTAAATTTAGTAAAAGTTGTTAATTGACAATTCAATTATCTAAATAAAATATCTTTCCAAAAGAAATAAATTAATGATTAACATAAATATAGCAGAACTAAAGTTTTATTGTAACGTTTTAAGTTAGGTAAATCCAAATATATATTATATAATATACTTAATATTATTAAGCTGAGCAGTTTGTTTGTTTGTTTGGTTGAACTCACTTATCTCAGGAACTAGTGGTCCGATTTGAAAAATTATTTTTGTTTCGGATAGTCCGTTTATCGAGGAAAGCTATATTACATCACGCTACGACTAATAGGAACAGAGCATCAATTAAAAATGTTACAAAAACGGGAAGTATTTGATTTCCAGCCTTTAGAACGCGTGCGAAGCCGCGGAAAAGGCTAGTAGCATTTACACGTAGAAAGTCCCAAAAGAAAACCTTAAAAATATATTACGTATACAAAAGTATTTGCTGGTTTATTTGTGTTACTTTGTCCTCATTTCTTCCGTGTTGCAAAAGAAACGAATTGAAGAGCTGATGGTTTGCATAAAAATAATAATTTGTAGGAAGCCTTCATAGTCGTGCCTATGGTTTTAGTGAAACATGGTACATTTCAGGTTGCTCTTAAAGTATTACTCTTATATCAAAGCGGGGCCGGGGTAGTGAAAAAAATAATATTCATTCATACATAATAATATAGATTTCAATTATATTCGTCCCTTTTTTTAACGTACTTATTACTACTAGGCACGGGCCTACCTTAAATACGACGACGAGAGGGATCAAGCCATAGTCCAACACGCCGTACGTTTCACGTGTCATTCGAAAACTTATTCGGTTTTCTCAGACATGCAAATTTCCTCAAGATGTTTTCCTTCACCATAAGATAAGTAATTCTGCTTGAAATGTTTATCACATTAAAATATTCGACATGCAAGGACCCATCATTTGAACCCCCTTCACTCAGTGAATACTTAGTGAGCGCATTACCACTGTGCTACCGCTGCCTAATTTCAATTAATATTTATAAATGTGCCGTAAAATAAAAAAAGTATATTGTATTTACGAGGGTACGCAATGAAAGTCGTAGTTATTTGTTTTATTTAATTTATCTACGGTTTACCTTTACGAGTGTACCGTAAAGTAAATATCACTGATCCCAAAAGATGTTCATGGCCAAATGGTTATTAAGGCGCTTTATAGCTTGTTTAGGCTTTATACACATAATCCTTTGCGAAATTAGTATTTCAATATGATCGTAGCATTTCGTATCCAAATTATTAAATTGTGAATCGTTATGAAAATATAATTAATATTTATAAAGGCTATTCATATTATATAAATTAATTAATTAAGGTAATGTATAAACCTATTATAAGAATATGTATTTCAAACAGAAAAATATTAAAAATTCAATTTTTATCTAAGTAGGTACATACTTAATTACTTTTTATAGATTTGTACGTGCGTTTACTAATACACATGGGTGTAGACACTGCTAATTTCTAATACTGCTAGTATAATTGAATGTACTTTGGTCCGACTCGAGCCTCGAACCTCGGACTATTCGATCTTCCATCAACAATATTATACGATAGCTCCTACACCAATGAGGCATTGAACGTATTTATTATGCAGGTACGTTGTACTAAACATATGTAGTAGTACTCGTAGTAATAAAAAAATAGGAAAGTGAACTTTTCCCGCATGCAAATGGCTTCACTATCTAAGGATGTAAAGGGTTTGAAAGCAGTCTTTTCTCTGAAAGCATAAAGGCATTGTTGAAGGGTTATTGCCGGCGTCGTGGAAAAGGTTACCATCGCCTTCTACAATGAAGTTTTTCGCTTGAAAATGATAAGGGAAAATGGGCAATATCGCGGTAGTCTTTGTATTATGTTCAACATTTTGCTATAACCATTGATTCAAAATGCATTAGAAGTTTTTAAAAAATATTAAAAATCTGTCATGTTTTCCAAATAAAAACAAATTAAAAAAAATAATCCGTCTACCCATCTTTCTATTTCAAGTACGGACTCAAAGTTTTCTTTAAATTGTACCTATACTATGTGCATTATTTTTGCTTAGCTGTATTTATAGTTACAACCTAATGGAATAAAATTACATGAATAATAACTATATATTTAAATAAAATATAGCGTTTCAAGGGAATAAATTTACTTAGCCGCAGTGTCCTGTTTACTCGCTCATGAATTTCAAATAATGTCCAGCCTAAACGAAGGTAGAAGCTACAACGGAATTCACTAGGGAAGTTTACGCGTGAGGAAAGTGAACTTACGTAAGTATCCATAAACATAGGAATAAGGTAAACTATAACTTATTGACTGTATTAACAACTAGAAATACTTTTAGGGTAAATATATATTTATCATCTAACTGGATAATATGATAAAAAAATATTAGTGAATTTTATTATTAATACATGTAAAAGATAAATAATAAATCTGGAGTGTGTAGGTAAGAACCCTAGAAGAGTTGTCACTTATTTCTAAGGATAAATTTAAATATTCTTCACATACTCATACGTCGTATGTTTCGTATATAGATAATTTTATGTATATTATTATTGTAGTATTGTGGGTAATTATTTTTTAAAGTTAAATGATTCATTTTATATTATAAAGATTATTCATTTTATATGATAAAGATTGTGCTGTCTTAGTTTTGTGCCTTCTAGATTCTGAACATTCTGAACGTTGGGTGTTGTGTTCTTCTCACTTTTCTGCAATCTAGTTTTGATGTTACTGCAGCTTCGCCCAATCAAGCACGCCCGAGTCCACATCACAGTCATAAAAGTATATATAATGGCGTTTAAAACCCATTTCGATACCTTTAACGAGCAATGATATACCTACAAATATAATCCGGACAGTTCCGTGTGTAACAGTTAGTAAAAAGATAAAGGAAAACAGAAATATAAGACGTCGCTTGTCGGAAAGAAAATCAGACGTCCAACTGATTTTGAACCGTCAGCCAACTTTTACCCTCAGTTTCTGATTTTGATAAGCGGTGGCATTTTAAGAAAATCTGGAAATGTATTTTTTGACAGTTGTGTCTTTGTTGAATGTCAAACAATTAAATAGTATTATGAACATATACATTTATATATTAGAATAATAAAGATTTATAATATATTTAAAAATTTATAGTATTGGCATTTGTTCATAAAATATCATTGATTATTATAATAAAAATACTTAGTTATTACTTTATATATTATTTTTAGGTACTCCAATAGTAAAAAGTAAAATAATTTTAATTGCCACAAGTTATATAAAAGTTTTAGCTAAATTATTTTCTAACATCAAAAATCTAATTTACTCGAATCTGTTCAATAAATATAATTTGCAAAATCTAATTGTAAATTGTAAATCGTTATTAACAATACAGAGGCTATCTATAACTTTTAAACATTTTTGTCTATCTGTCTGTGACTGAATCATGACAAAATCACTGAACAGATCTTGATACACTTTGGTACGACGGTAGCGAGTCATTTCAGTTAACCTATAGGATATTTTTTCTGCAGGAAATTATCTTATTTCCGAGGAATCTTTACTAACAATGAAAATGTAGTTCTATGGAAGAACCTGAGCAGAACGAGAGTAAGTCACTAGTCTATTATATTAGTAGTCCAAAGATCGAAATATCAAGGAAAAATTGTATTGCACAATTTTTTACTTTCAATTTGCTAATGAAAATGAATATAAATTGTAGAGTAGCAGATTTTAGTCAAATTCCATTTTCAATGAGTTGATAACGGGTCTAGCTTGCGAATGTTTAATAAAATCTTTTATGTCATTTTATGAATTAAAATGGTGTTTACTGGGTATATAACATTTATTAAGCAATTTAAACCACCGAGCGTGTCTATTTTTAAATTTTTGTCTGTTTGTCTGGCTAATCTCTGAAATGGCTGGACCGATAGACAGATATTTAACGTTATAAGGAGAAGAATGTTATTAGAAAATTATAAAAACCATTTTATTTATTTTAGTATTTTATAATATTCGAGGAAGTACATAATAATGTATCTAAACAATCTTATCTTTTATCTAAACAATAGTTTAGATAAAAAAAATACGGTAGAGGACATTCATGCCATCATGTGTTAACTTTACCCTCAGTTCCTCTTAAACCAGCCCAATTCCGTCCATTTCGCGGTCGCTTTACGCTGCGATAAATTAAAGTTGCAAAGAGAAAGATTTTATTTTTTAAGTTGTGTCTGAAGCTCGGCTAGGGTGCTGTTATGATAACAATAATATATCATCAATTTTATTCGAAGTAAAGAGTCTATATGTATAAGCTTTTTAATTTTACAATTTGTTAAGACCACTTCTATCATGTCAGTGGCGCCGCTACAAAATATGCTGCCAGAAGAAATCCAAGTATCTTATGATCATTTTTTTATAGTATAACATAGTGTAGTATTTGTCCACTGAATTTGCTTCGATCTGTACGATTTTTTAAAGATAAATATGTATGTAGTCGAAACATTTGTAAATGCTACATATGCTTCAATAAAAATGAATAGTCTACTATATTTCATTCTGTTTTTAATAACAAGCTAACCTTCGTCTTCAATGTCATTCAGGACGCTTAAGAATTCTTATAAAATTATTACAAGCCGAGTCCTTTACAAAGTAAATAAGAGGCGAACTCTCGAAAATTTGAGATTAAAATTCCTACCCTTTATTTAAAGGAAAGCCAATATAATGAAACGAAAGCTACGTATTGGAGATTCGTTCACGATTTTTTCCGATAAATATATTCGACGACAATAAAATGGAACTGCTCGTTTTTTCCTTCAAAATTTTATTCAACTCTGTTGAGAATTTAAGAAACTTCAAACTGTTTAATGGATAAATAAACAGAATATTACCGATTCAAATGAATACAATAACAAAAGGTTCGAGGTTGACAAAGACTTGGTCTAGACTCAATCTTTATACATTCTACCTGAAAGGAATTACATAAACGTATATATATTATGACGGCCTTCTAAAAATAGAATCTATCTATATAGATAAAAATGAATTTTGTTAAGGGAAAAACTCGAGAATGGCTCGACCAATTCGGCTATTTTTTTTGTATGTTCCTTAAGGTACACGGAAGGTCTTTATAATAAAAAAAAATCTAAGTTTGTAAAAAACTTATACTAAGGGGAGTACCTAGGGACGAACCCGAGCGAAGCGAGTCGTTAGTTATAAAATAAACATATAATGGAAAATGTAGTGAATTGAGAGTTATTATAGATATCATAGAGAATTGAGACGGTACGCTAGTAGCAGTAAATCATTAAATATATACTTAATTATTATAAATCAATGATATAGGCTATAGCTAATGAAGGATAAAAGAAAATTAGAAAAGTAGAATTATATTTAAATATTATTTCAGTACTAAAATGATATTTAATATTTTTTCATACTAATTATAAGTACCTACTTAACACATTAACTTACTAATACTGGACTCTTAAAGCTGCTACTCGTATGAGCCCTATGTTATAAGTATATACAGTATACACACATTTATTATGTCTTATAATAAATAAATATGTTAGGACATTATTACACAGCGCCGCCGTCTAGTTCCGTGGCAAGCCACGAAATAAGCTTGTGTTACGGATACCAGACAGTTGATATACTACATATAGAAGTTTAAATACATACATATTATAAATATAAACACCCATGACTGGATTACAAACATTCGAGTTTAACAAATGAATGCCCCCAGCGGGACTCGAACCCGCGACCGCTGGCGCAAGAATGTAGGGTCACTACGAACTGCGCCAAACGTGTCTGTTCTAAAGTTTTCTGTACGCGTGCAGTAGACCTGTAAAATATGAATACTAGATATTTGATAAACACAATTTTATAATAGAAAATTTTACGTATAGTTATAGCTGTACCGTATAGATAAAATGGAGCATGTGCAATGTTCACCTGCGTAGGTCTCAGTTGTGCATGATGCGATTGCTAGAGGGGTAACACATTTAATTTGAGGGTGTGTTTAAATGATATCGAGAAGATGGATTTTGGATGGACATTCATTCACTAACATAGAGTGGTAGATTACGATCTGAACCCTTCATATTAAAAAAAAGCCCATCTCCATCAATAGAAAGTTAAGAAGAACTGAATATACCTTACACACGATTGGATTAAGTAAAGTAACCAAATCGACTGAAATGATATCATATTAATTATTACATTTATTGGGTCTACATATACATATAGGAGGTTTAGTTCAGAGCGTATCAAAGTTCATTATCTGAATTGGAGACAGTATACGCTGGCCACTAGAAAACGTGACTGCTTCGTTAGTAAAGTTGACACAAAAGCTTTAAAACGATTTACTGTATAAGATGTCAACAGAGCTTTTACTAAAAATCTTTGTACAGAACAACAACACTATTTATGTGCTTAGGAAAACACTTTAGTTATAAATCAGAAACCTCGTAAACATTTCTGGGGAAGACTTTATGGCTTATAATCAATTACTGGAATAAGAAGATACTGACGACGAACTGAAGAAAAAACTAGACACTTTCGCTTTACTCGGTTTTGTCCTAATTCATCAATTTTTAACACTCTTCATTATTTTTTATTTATGCATCACTCGTCTATTATAACTATCTTACTAAATGTTCTATGTGTGTTATAAAATCTCGAAAGTCCTGTTCAATAATTTTATAAACGTTACGATTAATAACTTTATTTTCGTACCAAATCAAGACAATCTTCATGACGGGGGGATCGGGAGGAACCTTTTGATGACTTATAGTAAATCTTTAATTGGAATTTGCTTTGACGAATGGCGAGCTTATTACCGTTGAATAACTATCTTCTTCTTTGGTTAACTTTAACTATTATATTAATAATATTAAAATTTGTTATGAAAAAAAACTTTTATTAGATCTGGAAAGAGAAAACTGAAAAAAGGAAGAAAAAATAAAAGAGAATATAAAAGAAGCTAAAAAGTTTATTAATTTTAAGCTATTGGAATTTTACCTTTTCAATATAATTGATGATGATATTAACTTGTCTATACAATAGTCTATATTGAAACAATGAATAGTTAGTTAGATGCACTAAAAATAACTACATTATGTAATGCTTAAACGCTTGTTGAATAAGCCATGATACCACTTGATTCTAATTTCTGTTATACGTACATTATGTAAATATAACCTACTCATACATACATTCTTCAAAACTGTGCCGGAACTAGAAAGGGTCGAATATTAAATAGATATGGTATGCGGGCGATGTGAAAATTGAAATTTAGATAAGCGTGGATTGTTACGGTCCTGTTAGGCAAGATTATTTCATGCATATTAATTGATTATATGTTTGACTATTGTTTTGATCCATTAAGTTTAGTGTATCGATAAGTTTGAAAGCAGATGGTGATTTAAATTATCAGTTATTAGAATTTTATCGCTTTTATGAACTAGAGGCTCGAACTCACTCTACTCGTGTTTCTCCCAAAGTACACTTTAAGTTTACTATTAGTATTTAATTTTTTTACTACAGTATAAAGCATTCAATACGTAGAGCCTGATAACCAGCTGCAATCATATCAAATTTCATCAAAATCTGCGCAGTGGTTTTCCCGTGATCGACTTCTGTATCGATAGTAAATAAATGAAAAATATTAAATAAAATAAAGTATAAAATAAATGAATTAATACTTTAATAAGATTTAAAAAATTAATTCTGTAAGAATTTTACTATATTATGTATAGACAAATACTCTGAAAATGTCTCTGTCCTATATTTTTATCGTTTAACTTTGTAATATATACCTACCTACCTAAATATCTACGATTGAATTTAATAATAAATTTTAATTCGAAGTTTCGTAGTTAATTTAACTGTTTATATAGTATTTATAACGAGGTTTAGTTAAGCTTTGAGTTATGATTAAGATCACTATGGATTATGCCGATTAGATATGCAAAATCAACTGACGTTGGACAAGGCTGGGATGTGGCGGGTGTGAATTATTGATATAGACTCGACTGATACAGCATTATTTATGTACTCAGTAAATAGTGTTTATATAATATTAATATTGCTGATAGTTATAGTTAATGAAAATAATATAGTAAATGCTCTGTAGGAATGATTTATAATAAGACTAGCGACTCACCCTCGCCTTGCTCGTTTCCTAGATTTAGCGCGAGCGAAACCTAGTTGTGTACAAATGTATACAAAAACTTGACACATTATATACTCAAACAGTAAAAGCAATATAAAAATCGGTGCAATGGTTTTTTGAGTTTATCGCGAACAGACAGACAAAGTCGGTGGACGACTTTGTTTTATAATATGTAGTGATTATCTTGGTAATATACGAGTATGAATGCGAAAGCTTCCGTCGGGGCTACATTTAACTAAAACCCCAAACTAATATTTAAGCAACGTATATTACTGTTGGATAAATATATTTCATTTTCAAACTTGAGACATACGAGAAAAGCTCTTTACATTCTATATGAGTTTCAACCCTTTGTGAACGTCATTACAAAATAATGTAAGTGTTAATATGGCCCCCATGCTATTTGTCTTCTAGCAAATTTTCTCAGCTCCTATTACAGTGTAATCAAATTACGCAAGTTGCAAGGGAACATTCGCAATGGAGAGCAATGTTACGTCGAATTCACTGACAATACCGTTTCAGACGAGAATAATTGAAAATTTACTACCTAAATTCTAGGTATTGTTTGTTAAATTGTGACGAATATTATGGTTTAAAGATATCTCATATTAATTTTTACACTATGTATATCTTATAGCATATTAAATATAATAAAAAAATCTTCTTGTATCGTAAGTGATTTTTTTAGCTAAACAAGTCACAGTGGCGAGTGGTTGAGCAAATACATAATTACATATAGTATTGTCATTCCACTTCACATACTAGTAACTTAGTAAGTTACCAAGTCGCTAAGACTGTTAGAAGTAAACATTGAGTTCCTACATTTGTGTACATACAAAGTTAGCGACATATGTAGAAGTTAAACAAATAGAAGTAATAATAAACCAGTATAAATTGCAAAATATTACCGACGTACTATATATTATATACAACGATTACGTTTACTAAATTACATATAAACGTATACATAAATAACATTGTTAAGTAAATAAATATATGTGGGACATTATTACACACAGCGCCATCTAGTTCCGTGGTAAGCTACGAGGTTTGTGTTACGGATACCAGATATTTGATACACTACACATACCTATAACTTTAATTACATACATATTACATATATACAGGTTTAATCGATCCTATAATCGTAGTGGGGTGGAAAGTAATAGAGGGCTATTTTCTTTGAAAGAAGCACAATTGGCATTGTTGAGTATATCGCCATTGAAAAATGGATGTATTCGATGATTTGCAATTTTCGACTTTTTTACATTTTAAAAGGGAAAGAGGTCAAAGAAATGAATGTTAAGTAAGAACGAATACTTCCGGAAATATAGGGAGTGGGGATGTTAGATTGCCTTTGTCATATTTTCCAACTATAACAGACTCCTGTGTCCTTCTCCTTCTTCCACGTTAAATCTTTTTTCATCAATTAACAAATTTATTAAGAAATATACAAACTAGTTTATTGAGAAGTTATTTAGGGCTGTCTCTGAATAAAAAGAGGGCTACGTAAACCAGCGGCATAAGAAATGACGATCTGTGTACGTAGTATTAGTACCCGACAGTGGCGAAGTCCAAAGGAGAGTTATTTTAGTATTTAGTTAGGTATATACATATATTTATTTCTAAATGATATTCAAACATTATGTTAAATTGGAATTACCAAATTTTACGTGCCTAAATTATACAGTTTTAAAATAAATTATACACAATTATTGAGTCTTCTCAGTTCTTTTGCTCAGTAGCGTCCTGTAATCCAGCCGGACGTGAAGCCAAGAAACGCGCAGGGAGGGCCCACTTCGGTGGGATGTGTCTTGCGAGTTGCTTCTGGTACTTCTTTGATAGCTGAGTGGACTGTGATGCAACCCCTTGGCTAGGTGGTCTGTTCGGCAGGCCTGCCGGGCCAACTTCATAAAGACGTGTAAGGTCCTTTGGGTTTCAGTGGTTAGTACTGCCACTATCTGGTAGTATGCGTCAATGCATTTCCCAACGTTAAAAAAAATTGTCGATCATAAAACTATTTAGTGTTTACCTATTACAGTGGTTAGCTATTTCACTACACTATTCCCTTGAATTTATTGTATTAAACTATAGAAAAGAAGGCATTATATTAATAATTACTATATGCTTAAATTGAATGTCTATCTATCCTTGCACCTCTGTAATATTACGAAATAAATAAAATAATATCGAGTAATACAGACATATTTAATGAATTCGGAGCAAACAAAAACTTGAAAAGCGAAATGTATTTGCCTTATCTTGACGAGGGTATGCTGTCTCATTTATATGCCCACAAAAAGTTTTTGAGCCACCATAATAAAAAACGATAAAGTACCTACGTCAAACGCCTAGTTTAGTACGCATATATTAACTAAATAGCTTAATATATAAACTTATTTTACTAAACTACCACAAACATACGACTCATAAATAATATTTGCATGTAGATATTTTTGATCTAGCTGAGGGTATTCATGCGTAATAATAATGTCCTCCCGACCGATGCCGTCCACGGAGGCTAATCTCATTGAGACTAGGCTATTGAGATATTAATAGTGCACAAGTGTAGCCTACACAGGAATAGTTCTGTCACTCTAATACTCCTGTTGGACGACGAGTTACTAGACAAAACCAATAAGAGTTAAAGCGCAGGACCGATGGCTTTACGTACACTCCGAGGCAAGGGATTGACACACCGCTAGATCCCCAGCTGTGGATTGTTACTAAGGCACACAGAAAGGCTAAATAGAAAGACTAAATAAATAAAGGTCGTTCGACCGGGACTCGAACCCAAGACTCCTGGATATGAAGCAGTTTAAAGAAAATCCTTTAAATATAAATTCCGTCCTCGTGATTCAAAGGTGATGTAGTAGATAAATAATATGCAAGTTTCACTTCTAACGCTGATGTTACCATCAGATATAAAAACGACTGTATTATATCTTTTAAATACCTATTCGACCCTTTTAATCCTATTTCGTTATCGTGAAAGCAATCTCTGGTCAAGATTTCCTTCATTTCTTTATAAAGAATAACGATTCGAAATTGAGAACAATAATGTCTAGTGGTGTTCGAGTTTGTATGAATTTCTTTGTTCTCATAATATTCTTACGAAAAAGAATGATTTATTATTAACATTTTTAACAATACAGTATTGTATATTAAATAAGTTAATAAGATTTCAATGAACACTTAGGTTATTTTGTATTACGATTTTACGGAAATCAAATGATAATTATTATAGTAATCATTTTGAGTAGGAAAAAAAAAATAATTGCGTTTTTAGAAAAGTCCCCTTAAAATTGAAAAACAAAATTTGTCCAAACACAAAAATTGATACAAATCATTAAAAATGTTTAAAACATGCACAAAACAAATGTATACATAGACACGCGCTGTTCTTTTAAAATTATTAGAATATTATTTTTAAAAACACAATATAGAACTAAATGAGAATCAAACCTATAATATTACTCGTAGTTAACGGTATCAGTAAATGAACGATATTCTTGAAATTCCTACAAACGATTGAGAACAGATCTGAATTAAAGAGTGACGCAGCGATGCTTTAATTGCAATAAGTCACGAAGCGTTAATTAAGCCGTTTGGGCATTTGCTTCAAGAAAATAAGGAATTCCTGTAAGTCTTTTCTTTAATTGAGTTTGCTTCAAATCGTTATTACCCTATGATTCTAAAGACACAATTATGTATGTCGGTATGCTTGTTTCATTCTGCACTAAATCGCAAAAACTGGACGACACTTTGGCGCAGTTTGTATTGACCCAACTTTCTTGCGCCAGCGGTCACGGGTTCGAGTCCCGCTGGGGGCACTCTTTTGTTAAACTCAGTTGTTTGTACTCCAGTCATGGGTGTGTATATTTATAACATGTATGAATTTTAATTTATATATGTAGTACATCATCTATCTGGTATCTGTAACACAAGCCTCGTAGCTTACCATGGAACTAGATAGCGCTGTGTGTAATAATGATCCAAAAAAAATAGACTATGCCTTGAAGTAACAAATAGGCAACGCACTTAGGTACCCACCCGAGCGAAAAGAAGGTAAGTCGTTAGGAAATAATAAATAAAAGAAATTATTGGAAAATATTCCTCCCTCAATTTGTAAGCTTTGGGTAATTTTAACAAGGTTATAACAACAAAACTCAAAGTTATGCTAAAATCCTACACAAAAGATTAATTTATAAAATCCCTAACTCTTAGTAATTGAAGTACGTTTCTGCGAAGTCTCTTGCTTTATAAATAATTATTTACACATTTTCATAAGAATCAAAGCTTTTATTTTTCTTTTGAAATTATCGTAATTTCAATTAATGATACAGCCCCTTTTTTAGCAGAATGTTTAACAGCAATTCGGAAGAGATTTAATAAGTAGGTATATTTATTTCTAATATATACACGATATTACTTTGACAATAAACAAACCTTTATAAAATGTATGATACATTAAAAAACTACTGTAAAAAGCAGTAGGTACCAATAAATTTTCTGAAATTTTGCAAACATTAAACAACTGAAAGATTAATTTTTCATATTGAATTGAAATTCGAAACTTAGCAAGGTATCTATGTTTTTCGTCATAGAAAAGTTTTGTAACAAGAATTTGTTACTCTACTTCTTGTACCTTTAATTAATGTTAGGCTGATTCTTAATACATTAGTGTCAGAAAATCGCAACTGTCTATTTTCTCTTAATTCTTACATACTTTAACGATATACTTTTTATGTGCAATCCTATAATCACGTTAGCAGTAGTACCGACACATGGTACAGCAAATGGTGGTGTGACCAGGCGCGGTCCGAAGGGGGGGGTCACAGGGGACATGACCCCCCCCAAAATCTAAGGTCAAATTGAAAAATCTCAAAAATTTGCCAAATTTTAAAGGAAATTTCTAGCTATCGCCTAACAGCGATAAATTTATAGTTTGCTGACATCTAGTGGTGTTTTTATGAACATGATGAAACATGTTAGAAGAGCGATTAACAGGTTTAGCTCTTCTAAACATTCACCCGGAAATAGTACTAGAATAGACGTCTCAAATATTATCACTCGATTCGCAAATACAAAAAGACGACTTCCATTTGTTTTATAAGTAATGTATAAAACTGACTTCAAAACGTTACAAATCGAAACTAAAAAGAGAAAAAATAATTTTAATTACTTAGTTATTGTTGGAGTCGGTGCCAGCCAAGAAGGACAGTTTTATCCTGCCTTTGCAATGAACTTTCGAACAGATATTTTGATTATATTTACAAATTGATACATTCATTAAATTGTATTAAGATTATTTTGATTTGATTGGCTGGCACCGACTCCAACAATAACTAAGTAATTAAAATTATTTTTCTGTTTTTAGTTTCGATTTGTAACGTTTTGTTAAAAAATAATTTATTTTTAATTTTTTTGTAGAAATTAAATATTTTGTTTAAACATAATATTGGTAGGCTAAATAAACTACTGCTCCAATAAGTCAGCAAAGTTTTGGAGTGTACGACAATAGTCAATCGAGATTTGTCGTCTATTTTTCCACGTAACTCCTAGACGTTAATAAGATGTATCTTCTATTATCAGATCAACCTAATATCTTGAAGGAATGCGACTCTCGGTTCATAAGTACGTATAATATTTAAAGAATTTTCTTTCAACTCCTAACCGTTGAGGAGATATACCTTACATCATCACAAATTCTTGAACAGCTTTAGAAAATATATGAAAAACGTAATAAATGCCTATAAAATTTGAGAGTTGCCCTGGATTTCCTTAGGATCCCATCATCAGGTCCTGACTTGGTGATAATGCGAATATCTTGGAAGTATACCCTACCGAACAAAAAAGAATTGTAATCAGCCAACATTTGACGCAGAAATTAATGAACAAACATAAAAAGAACCGTCGAGGAATTGTACCTTCCATCAACAGCTCATCCACATGAAAAAATGATTTTCGGACACAAATGCTTGAACATCTTTAGAAAATATATCAAAAACTTAATAGGTGCCTATAAAATTTGAGAGTTGCCCTCGATTTCCCTGGTATCCCATCATCAGAATCTGACTTGGTGACAATGGGACCCCCTCGGAGCTATACTCTACCGAACAAAAGAAACATTTTTGAAATCGGCCCACAGACGGCGGAGAAATCGGTGAACATACATAAAAAAAATATATACCTACAATGGAACATATAACCTCCTCCTTTTTTGAAGTCGGTTAAAAAAAATTGCGTCTTGTGCAATAATGTGTATTGAGTGACCCCCTCCAAAATTTCAGGCTGCGACCGCGCCTGGGTGTGACGCTGGCATACCATCACGCATGTCCTTTTTGAGCCACTGCACAACTCTCGACTCTCTTATTTGTTTTTCTTTACTTTTCGTTCTAGGTTAATTGTTATAGGTTCATAAAATTTCCTTAACATTATAATTATTTTTGTATCATTATGTTTGTACCATCTTTTCTTCGTCTTCATCATAATATGATATTAGTTTTTACAATTATTATATATAGGGTAGGGCGGGGCTAGTTGAGCAATTTTTTACTTGAGCGGATATAGCTCCTCAATAATAAGTCTCAATGAGTTGTTATGCGGCTTGATGGATTAGTAATTTATCCCTTAGCAAAAGTGTCCATAGTAATTTTTTGTAACAAGTCGAATTTAAGAGCTACAGCTGTTTAAATGGAGAAAGTCAAGTATGCTCAATGTACCCCATAGGTGAGGTAAGTTGAGCAAGGGTATGGGGCAAGTTGAGCACTAAGAATGTCTAACCAAACCATGGGTTCAATCATCAATGTTGACTAGAGATGAAGTAAAATATGTGTTTGACAATCAGCTCTTTATTTATAGCCTTTTAGTGACAGAACAACAAAACTTAAAGTAATTTTCTTTGAATAATTAATTAACACTAGAATCAACAAAACATTGACTTATCTTAGGACTAACTTCAGTATTAGATTCAGTCTTTCTGTTTAAAATCAGACTTAAATATCTTAAAAATATATATTAATAAGATCTTAGCAACTTAATCGTCGTTGTCACTGTTGCAATTGACACAAACAAAAGTACGACCAGTATCTGGAACACATTTTGTATGTGCCCATTCCCTACAAGCTTGACACTGGATTTTATTTCGCTGTTCTTCTAAAGCGTTCTTTTTGGGAGTGTCTGTTAGGATTGCAGCTTTTTAGAAACATCGTAAGCCATTCTTTTCCGGCCATTTTATTTGCAGTCCAGCTGGGTGGAATTTTTATGCCAAATTTAACAGCACATTAGTAGCCAAGGCGACGGACGTCTTTTGGAGTAACACAATACTATAATAATACTTTTGGAGTAAAACATCTTGTAGTCTTCCTCTTCTAAGTCCGCATCCAAACAAAAAATAAAACATTAATTACTTTAGTTTTTTGAGTCGTGGGGTAAGTTGAGCAACTATAGCTCAACTAACCCCAACCCGGAATTTTAAAACAAAAGTGAGATTATAAAAAAATCGTAAGAATTATACCCAGAACCTCTCAACATATCAAAAGTACAATAATTATCTGAAAGATTAACACTTACCTGATTGAAAACAGATAACAATTGACTACTACAGACGAAAACTTGCGATAAACGACGTTTTTACTTTTTGGTCACAAAATAAACAAAACGCACGGGTGCTTCACTCGTTCGTCCAGCCGCCACTAGTGATCGCGTGGTGATTACCCCTCCCGCAACTCCTTCTTTCCGCCATAAGATGCCTATGCGTACGGTGAATAGTTTGCGAGATATTTCGATTGCCCAACTTGCCCCTATGCTCAACTAGCCCCGCCCTACCCTACTAATGTACATTCTACAATCAAAATATATTTATGAGTCCAAAATCGCGCTATTTACGCGTCTGCAGATCTATATCTACTTTTGCAAGCACTATTTTCTATTTGCCAGTAGTTAAGCCAAACATTACCAGTTTCCTCGTAAATTTCCGGCCGGTGTACGTGTAATTTATACTGCAAAAAATCTTCAGTAGAACAACAAAGCTATTTATCTAAGTGGGACGTTTCTTTGCTTGCAATAAATTGAGGGTCCCATAACAGTCTTCAGTGAGGCTTAATGTGTTTTCAATTGCCAAAGTCGATAGATAACGAAGATCAGTGTTACAAGTTAGTAAATGGGACCTTCATTTGGCAGAAATTTCTGTATATAGCAGGTAATAGTTGGAATGTTTCAAAGAGTTATCAAGGCGTTGAATCTGCAAATGAAAATCGGATTGGGATGCAGAAACTTTGAACATAAGTGTTTTGTAGCTTAACATTTAAGCAATAGGATATAAGAGTATTATAATATTTTTACGCATGAGCATCTGACTGATCAAAAAATATAATTGACTCAGTGGTAGCCTAGCAGTAACGCTCTTCCTTGGATAACCGAGTGATGCGGGTTCAAATCTGGGTCTCGCACCTCTGATATTTTCATGTGCGAATCATTTCTATCATGATTACCACTTGTCTTACGGTGAAGGAACTGTACATCATGAGGAAACCTGCATGTCTGAGTAAGCCTAGCAAGTTTTCGAAAGACATGTGAAGTCCGCCAACACGCACTAGGCCAGCGCGGCAGACTATGGCCTCCTTCGTACTGAGGGAGGCCCGTGCCCAGCAGTGTTAATAAATCAATCCACAATAAATTAAACTTTAACTTAATAAAAAAAAACGTACAAACGATTTACTTAAAATTACTCAGCGAAATTGCTAGTAAACTTTTGCGTTCACATACAGGAAACTTAATTTACAGAAATCAAATTATGTAAGAATCTCATAAAGACGGAATCGCGCTTTAACGTATAAAGCGTCTTATGGCTGTATGTGAACATTATCAAGAGTTATTTCCCTTGTAATGGTCGGACTTCACCCATTACTTCCTCGACTTTAAAATATGGCTTGACAATGTATCTGCTTCGAACACTTTCACGTGATCTGTCTAGAGAGATATATGAAGGTAACTTAGTAGTTCAATAGTAATAATAATTAAATATAAAAACACTCCTAACATAAAATAATAAAATTAGTATATTTCATTTGATACCGACACTAAGGTAGTTGTGTAAAAAGAATATATGTTTTTACCTATTCTGTGCTGAAAACCCTTGAGATTTTCTCACGATATGTTCCAAGATAGACTGTTTAAAAAAATCGGACACAGTAAAAGACTAATAATAATGACTACTTACAATTTATGGCTAAATTAATTAATTTAATATGGGTCATCATTTTCAGGGGCATCACATACATATTTTTTAATGAGGTTTGAAGTAATGGAGCATATTTTAAGGGTATATTTTTTTCAATAATAATAAATATATATACATACTTCATAGTTGCCGGAGCTTCATTAGATATTTATTACAAAATATGTGTTCGGAGAAAATTTGGGGCTTGATAAGAGCAAAATTTAAAATTCAACGCCATATCGTACGGTACAAGTATATAATCGTAGTGTTCTATCGATATCAATAGTTTAGTTGTACCAAAAAAAAAGTTATATTTAGTTGTACGAGTTGGAATAAGCCCCAGATATAGCTTTTATTAGTTTAGTTGTTACAGAGGAAATAGGTACATATACACGAGCTGGCCTGCATTTATTCACTGTAGACCATACCATACCTATAGGACTACATTGTTACCTATTCTTTTTATGTATCGGCTTAATACTGCGTGTACATAAAAATAAAACTGTGTATGTATGTTCATAAAAATGAAGCCTAAAAAATAATTCATTATGGTGATTATAGTCCAGTAATATTAAATAGCAAGTTTCAATATCTATAAAGATTCAGTACCTACGTGTAATTTAATTTTAAGTTGTTAATTTGATTAATAAAATAATTTGGAACACTACCTTCATAATGGGGCTTTTACGTAAATAATACTAAAAGTTTGAGTTTATCATTAAATAAATAATACCTTAAAAGCTTTATTACTTTGTAACATCAAGAATATTTAAAATAATAATACGACTAAGAATAACAATACAGTACAAAATACCTTTCTATCCATACAGAGTAAATAGTCGCCTTGAGGATAAGGGTTAAATACAATCGGGGGTATTTTCTTTTCATAGTAACACAATGGTGATTGTTGGAGGTCTTTGCCATTACAGTAAAGGTGTCGTTTGTATTTTCGCCGTATTGTACTTTCTTATATAACGTTGGGAATAGGATGTCTTAATATAGGTATATATACATATAAGTTCAGCAATTACGCCTCATATATACTTACTTAAGTTGCTTAAAACGTTTATATATATTTCGCAATGTGTGTATTGCATAATATATGATTTAATGTTTTTTAAATACTTGCCTCTAAATAATCGCCCTCTCTTCGCCCGGGTTCGTTCATTAATTTAGCGTAAGCGAAGCCGCGGGTTCCGCTAGTTATATTCTAAAACCTTTCTAGAGAACCACTCTTTTTATTTGTGAAAATAGCATAAAAATCGGTCTAATAGTTTTTGTGTTTATTGTGAACAGACAGACAGACGCGGCGGAGGCTTTGTTTTATAATAATTTGTTAGTGATGTTAGTGATTTTTTTCTATTTGTACGTAATTTATTTGCATGTACTACTATAAAAATTCCATCAAATCTTTTAAATCTTAGAACCTATTATATTATACCTAATAAAATAATCCGAATTTTGAATTATATTATGAGTATGCGTTATTGAAGTATGTTAAATTATAATAAAAAAAAGTTTATAAAACTATCCAATGAAAATCACAGTTAATATAATTTTAAATCTAAATTATGCTTTTACCATAAAAAATTACTAACTAAGCTTAAATATTATGAAACACAACAAGATAGTAAAATAAAAATAAAATAAGATAATAGTGCTGTCATGTTAGCCTCAACAACTTAAACAGAATCCTGAGTAAGAATAAAATCACATTCATAAAAAAACGTCAGGCGCATACCTATTTGTTCTCGTTTTAAATTATATTTTTTTCCTGTAAATATTATGTAACATTGTGTTATACCTACTTGTTCAAATAGTACTAGAGTTTGGTAGAGTAGTGAGAGTTTGGCAGTTATCATATCAGAGAGATACAGAATTACCTATTTATGATTAATTTGTAAAATAAAATATTTAAGTTCATTTCGATTTTTGAGTTTTTTAGTTACAGGTTTAAGTTTTACACAAGATACTCACTTTTTATCCATTTTATAATTTCATGTATTACAACAACGTTCGGCTCAGTTTGATCGGGTCCCGCTGGGGGCATTAATTTTTCATGGAAATTTACTTATTTTTTATAATATAATGTAAAGTTATGATTCACGTATCAATTATCTGGTATCCATAACACAAGCCTCGTAGGCATTATGTCGCTGAGATGTCGTCCCAAAATATAAACGAAAAAAAACTATTTTATGGGCCAATTTTCCATATTAAGTATGTCTTATTCATTCCAAATGTCAAAGCATTAGCAAAGTAATCTGTGCTCAACTGGAACGTTTTAATGTCATTAACAAAGGAATTGAGAATCAGAGCGATATAAAATAGGTACTGATTTTCGCAAACCCGTAAGTTAAAATAATTTATAATTTTCTAATAAAATAAAAGTAGCCTAAGTTACTTCTTATAATATTACCTATCTTTCAGAGATTAGTCGGAAAAAACAGGCAGACATGTAAAAAATCAGAAATAATTTTTTTGACGGTTCGTATATACTTTCATATATGTATTTAGTGAAAAACTGTTAACTGTGGTAACTGTAGTTACTTTAACTGATAAAGTTAACAACACGATATCACACCAAACAACTTTTCTTTTTTATCTTCCGAAAACGTTTTCCATTTACGGCACTCAACTGCATTAACGGAGTTGAAAAGTCAATCAAATAGTCACCCCTACATCAAAGTGGGTTTCCACTCACCTGTCACATTCAATTCTTGGATGAATGAACTCAGAATCTTCCTCTATTATCGTTTATATAAAAATCCTCTATTATTGTTTAAATATAGCTATAATATTTTGCAGTTTTTTTGATTTTGTATAATGTCATTTTTAAGTTTTCAATTAAGTGTTTTTTTTTCAATTTAGTTTATTTCATATGAAGCTATGAAGAAAAAAAACTGTCCTTCTTGTTGATTCAAATATATAGATACGGTTGTAGGACTTGTAATTATAATGTTGTATATATGACTGTAAATTATAAACAAATAGTTTATTAAAACACAGCTAATCTAATAAATATTTTATTCTTATCTATATCGATTATTTTAATATTTATTTAAAACCATAAATAAATTATAAAACCGCATCACGAGAAAACCACTGGACGGATTTTAGTGAAATTTAGTATATTATATTATAATTTAGATAGCTGATAATTCGGGTTAACATATAGTAAAAGATATATTTAATAACCTAAGATTTGTTCTAGTCTTTAGAACGCGGGCAGAACCACGGGAAGTGCTAGTAAAATATATAAACATAGTTTTTAGAGAGAAAGAAAATGATAGGTTCTTCATAACAACTAAAGAAAGCTATGAATTGATCCTTTGAAGGAAAATCGTAGTAATGATCAATTAATGAAAGTATTTGCCTTGTCGAGTGCTCTTCCATATTTCTTTGTTCATAGTTTTCTTTTATATTAAAGAACGGAGGATCTACAAATATATCTCATATTTCTGTATAAGAATTGTATCTGATTTTTAGAGTATAATAGTAATATAATGTATTGTGCTTTATTACAAAATGTACCTACTTGTATGTATTATATTTTTGAGTTTATTGCGAACAGACAGACAGACAGACTCGGCCGAGAACTTTGTTTTATAATATGTTTTATAATATGATAAAAAGTAGATAAACTTAACCCAGTATTATGTACGCCATTGTTAAACAAAATTTCCCAAAAAATGCCAATGCTTGTTTATTAAAAGATTATGACGATTACAACTCTTTTTGCATCATTATGTCTTTAAAACGGTGGCTCGTAGGAAAAAATAGATTTGAACAATTCTTATTGATTTTTTATTTGATCTACAATTTTTGTTTGAGCTAATTATAATATGATAAAACTCAAAACGGTATTTGATGAAAATCGCGAAAAAGCTGTTTTTGTGACGCCGAGTAAATTTTTTTCCAAGTGTTGGATTGATGAGGAGTTTTCACATTTCATTTATAATAGTGTTTTGAACTATCCTACTAATTTTATTCAAAAAACATTTTTTTTTAATTTTTGTCTGTCTGTTTGTTCCAGCTATTTTCTGAAACGACTGTACTGATTTTGACGGGACTTACACTTGTAGGTAGGTAATGATATAAGGAGTAATTTCGGCTACTTTTATTTTATTAGATAATTATAAAAACCGTTTAATTTATTTAAGTTACGCCACGCAAAGCGGTTTGCTAGTTAATAATGTAGGCCAAAAATCACTTTATTCTTTATTTCCTTTATTGTTCTGTTAATGATGAAGTTTAAAACATTTAATTCGCAAACGAATTGTTTTCATTATGGTTAACTATTTCACTAAAAGCCTTTGCGCTTAATGTTTCATTCGTTTAGTAATTTAAAACAAAAATAATTAGGCAAAAAACCTAACGCAAATGCGCTAATGCTAATGCAAAGACTTAGATAAGTTATTTAAAACTAACGACGCTCTCGCTCCGCTCGCGCTCGTCCCCAGATTTAGCGCGAGCAAAACCGCGGGTGCCATTAGTAAATGTATACAAAAACCTTACAAATTATATACTAAAACCTTCCTTGAGATCCACTCTATACATTAGTGAAAACAGCACGAAAATCGGTGCTGTAGTTTTTAAATTTATCGCGAACAGACAGACGAGGCGGAGGACTTCGTTTTATTATAAATGTAGTGATGATTAAAGATTAAAAATCTTGTAATGGCATAACTACTGAAATTATTTTTGATTATTCTGAAAACTCTTATAAAAATATGTAATAAAGCGTTTGGTTACATGACGTCTACCCACCGTATGTCTTTTCCACCGAATTATCTAGGTTAATATTTCAGCAGAATCAAATTACGCAACTCGTAAGATGCCGAGAACATATTGAGGGATGGGGCGCGTTGTTATGCGAAATACGCGTAGAAACATTTTATGGTTTGTATGTAAACGCTTCTAAGAGATATTCCACTCTTAATAGCGCGACTTATGTCTATTGCAACCCCAATATGCGTGGGAATTTAGCGTTTATGATTATTATCTAAGGATACTCTTAATAGTAAACGTAAGGATTAAAACAGAGTGCTGTATAAAGTTAAATAATTATGTAAGTATAAAAATAGTATAAAATAAAAGTAGCCTAAGTTACTTCATATAACATTAGCTATCTTAGAGTGAAAGTCCTTTCAAAATCGGTCTAGCCGTTTTAGAGAACTAGCATCCAGAAAAAACAGACAGACAGACAAACATTTTAAAAATTGTTTTTTATGTTAGTAGGTCCTAATTTAAAATATAAAACCAAACACTTTCATTTTATTTATATGTATGGATGTATACATAAATACGAAAATGGATTATCGAAGCATAAATCCTTTGGATCTTAAGCTATTAGCATTACTACTCTACTTCGATTTAACAGACTATACCAGTATTGTGCTGAAAGCCTTAGTCAAATATCCATAACAAGTTTAGTACTAATTTTCTTTCGGTGCATAATTTGCAATTATTGGGTCCCGTCTCTCTTAACTGTCGAAATCCATCTATCTAAAGATACAAGACAAGACTAGGTACTAAAGAAATTTACGAACCAATATACATACATATAAGATACGCGCAAAATACATAACCCTCCATTCGAAAATAGATAAAGATGGATAGACAATAAATGCAACAAATCAAAACAGTGAAAAACAGTGACATAGCTGTATAATGAAGTGTGAATACCCCTAAAGCTACTGGATTTCAGATAGGGGTTGAGCCCTTTGATTTGTTTTGAGTGAGCGTATTGAATAATAATTTATCGTGATATTTAGGGTTGTACGATACACTTGGAATTCTTATTGACCATATTGAAATATTAAAAAAAGGACTAATACTATCTATCCTAATAAAATCTGTAAGTTATTTAAAAAACAAATAAAGCAGCTTTTGGCATTAAAGTGTAAATTTTTCGCCTTTTTCGCGCAATAAAATGGTGCACATAAAAAATGCAGTCAAAGTGATTTACAAAGGTGGCCTCATCACTAAAACGATCACTTACATGCAACCGTAATAGAAAAGGATGCAGAATAATATTAGAAAAACATGTTACTTATGTGAACAATCAATCCCACTATGAAAAAATTCAAAATCCAACTATTACTTAATACATTATTTTTACGTTACTCCTATCTAAATCCGAAGATAAAATAACAAACGAAATTAATATTTGAGTATTCCTACAAATAGTGCTAATGGTAATGACATCTTCGTAATGTCTTTTAAGTATCTTTTCGACCCTTTTAGCCCTCTTTTATTATCTTGAAAGCAATCTCTGGTCAACATTTCCGTCTAATTTCGTAAACGATTCTAGTATGAGAACATCAATTAAGTTTAATGGTTTTACAATTTTAATTACAAACTTTTTGTTTACAATTTCTTACACTAAATTTGCATTTAACCTAGCGAAATAAATCAGTGTATGTATATAGCGGATCTAGCGCCAGCGAAGTCACGGGGTCCGTTAATAATAAACTAGTCTTTTCAGCGGCTTTGCTCGAGTTCTAAAGGCTGAAAATCAAAAGATTTTTTTCCGTTTCGCTACATTTTTCATTGATCCTCCGCTCCTATTGGTTGCAGCGTGATGTAATATAGCCATCCTCGATAAACGGACTATCCAACACAAAAAGACGTTTTTAATTCGGACCAGTAGTTTCTGAAATTAGCGCGTTCAACACAACAACCAAACAAAGGTATATATAAGGACTCATTGGTTTTCTAATTTAGTGCGGAAAATGGACCATATAAATATACACATACCTCTGTGTAATAGTTTCGTGTTAATTTAAATAACGAGATATAGCATGCAACATTTAGATTGACTAGACCACATTCTCTCTAGTGATCAAGCAACTATAAACGGTAATTGCAAAATCAGTACCTACTTGTTTTAAACGTACAAAATACTACTAAACCTACGGGATATGTTATTCTTCAATTGTGATTAATCAAGGGAAAAGAAAACGAAGTAAAGAAATAAGACCATTGAACATTATTTTTTAATAATACGAAGAAAAAACCGATAAAAAGGTTCCCATATACTTGTAGTACTAAAAATATACACAAAATATTTCTCTTATTATACTATAGAGCAATATAGCAACGATAGGTGATTCGAAAGAGATCGAGAATACTGTTCTGTTCAGTTCGCATGATTTCTAGTTATAAAAGTATGCTTTTTAAGTTATTTGAGATATTCAGTGACAGAGAATATGATTTTATTTGTTATGGCAATTTTTATTTAAAATAAGTTAGTGACCAGTTAATTACACTGGACTAAACTGATTATTTACAAACTTAATTAGTTTTAATCGCTTAAACTTAGGTTCCTTTTTTGCTTTGACATTTTTTTAATGTTTTTAAAAGTAAGAACAATTTGATTTAAAATTATATTTCATCAGTTGTGACCCTTAAAGTTAGAACAATAATTGAATTTTAAAACTTGTTAATTCGACTAGTACTCGCCGCAGTCCATTTTGTCACTCGTGTTAATGAATTCTAAACGAAATTAAATAAAATGTCTAGAACATTGAAACCAATTCTACTGTCGAATTAAAGGCTGCAAATTATATTAACAAAACCTAGTCCTTTTAATACAATATGTTTTTATATATTACATTATTACTTATATAAAGTTAACAAGTATTCAATAAAGATGTTTATATTCCTTTCAAAAAGTTAAGTTTACTTACCGAATAAAGATTCTATCTACTTACAATAAACTACAAAGTAATAAAATAAATATTTGATTTTGGATGGACTAAAATACAAACTGCAATACAATTTATATAAAGCTCAATAGATTTGAAGAACGCTCAAACATAATAACTCCTCAACAAAGTCGCTTAGATATTACAAGAGAACTCCACTCACCTGTCACATTAGTAATGGGAACAAGAAGTCCGCGCAGTATTTTTGCTTCTTTTGTCGTAACGTTGATGAAATCAGAAAATTAGAATACCTATGAAGTTCTTATATTATTTTGTTTACAGAATGAACTATTTCGGGGGTAGAGAGAGGAGGAAGAATTCACACATACATTTATGTAAGTATTTGGTTTATTTAAAATAATATGGGGTACTTGTTTTATCACTATCAGACATTTTGACTTTACTCGTATATATGTATATAGACGCTGTGTTAAATTAAAGGCTTGCTAACTAGCCAGCTTGGTCGCTTTTAATTTTGCTTATACACGTTTTTTGAAACTGTTTACAAGGTACTTAATAACAATTTTTAAATGATGATAAAAGGAGAGTTTGAGAACATCTTCAACCAAATCTTTATTATTTAAACGATAAAGAAATCTTTGGTTACTGAAGCAAATTAAATCCCAGTCAGATTTGAGATCGTATCTTATTTGCATAGCTCTTGAAATTCAAATGCTGCAGTTCATATTGAGCCTTCCCTGTTTGAATTGCGATAGGCTTGTGCGGATACTATGATAGGTTTCGAATTCTGTGGCTCTAATGTTAAGTTTAGCGGGCTTAGAGATGTTGCTATAGCTATCGCTTAGATTTTAGAACGTATGTATGAGAACAACTTGTCTCAGCGATGTCATGTGCGTAGAACAAGTTTTTTTTCAACTGAGTGCTAAAAAGATTAAAACAAGTGTTATTGAGTCGAGGACACAATTTCTTGAGGGTCTTGTCACAATATGTATGTCCCCATTTTATACATACATACAAGTCAAACACTTTACCCTCCTTTAACTTCGCCGTAAATGAGTAAAAAAAGCCTATAACACATTTGGACCCATAAATTGCTTTTATAATATTATTACGAATAATACGTTTTCTACGTGAATATTAGGTATTATATAATATTTTTTCTTTATACAGTAAATCGCATTATTTTCAAGGTCGAGCACGTATATAAAAGGCAAAATACATAAAAGCCAAGATTAGAGGGGATCCGTGAATAATACTTACGTGCCTAATCACGGATTATTATTTTTATATATAAGTTTAACTTTTTATATTATAAGTTTGATATGTTTAGCTTGTAATCGATATCAATTTCTTTGACGACGCGCGTTTTGCTCAGTTTGTAGTGACCTTACTTGCTGCGCCAGTGGCTGCGGGTTCGAGTCCCGCTGGATGATTCATTTGTTGAGCACGAATGTTTGTACTCCAATCATAGGTCTTTATATTTATAATATGTACCTACTATTTATTTAAAGCACAGATTTTACCTATTCCGGTAATTTGTGATGTGATTGATTTAAAGTTATACCTATATGTGTAGTATATTAACTATCTGGTATACGTAACACAACCCTCGTAGCTTAACATTAGTAGATGGTGATGCGAGTAATTATGTCCCAACACATTAAAAAAAAGAACTGTAGTACAACTTCAAACATTAACGTATAACAACTAATCCTTAACTAACGTTAACGTTAAAGTTACATTACAAATGATTAAAAACCGAAAGTTTTTTTAAGAATAAATACGAATCTGAAGGATTACATGGTTTAAAAATACAAATAGCCAATTTCTAGGCTCAAAAATAAATGTTTGCAAAGCTTCGCTTTGTTATTGGTGGTTTGAAAAGGTTTTTATTTATGTACAGTTAAATAAAACCTTTCACTTAACGGGATATTTAAAATATACAACATTAAATGGTGATAAAGAGAATAATTACACTAAAAGTATCTAAGTAAAGGTACTTGTCGCTGTCTATTACTTTAAAAGGTAGTACGAAAATTGCTTAAAATTATTTAATTACTTGTGACTCACCCTCGCTTCGCCCGGGTTCGCTTCCAGGTACGTTTTTATATATTGAGTGGAATCCTAATTCTTTTTCTGTATAGATTGATTCTATTCCTATTGATTTTTAAATCCCTTCAAATCTAAACATTTAAAATTAATTGTTAAAAGTAACCCATTTCATATTAAAGTATTTATATAGATAATGAATATTTACATAATATGTACCTACTCGTACATTCCATAAGAGGATTTCGAGCATTACTACGCGCTCCCTCTCAATATGTTTCCAGAATCTAACGAGTTTTGTAATTTGATTTAACAAATATTAACTTACTAGGAAACAAAAGGCAGGTAGACGTGAAAATAGATGGTATACACTACCACATTGGTATGTTTTCGGATGTTATGTATAACGGAAATTTAAGCGGGAGTATTTTTTATATACTTACGTACGTATATTTCTCTTTGCTCTTTGGTGAAAATTGATGATGAAAATAATTTTTAATAAATTTAATAAGCTTTTTATTTACCAATTATATGTTTATATATAACTTCTTCTCTACCTTCTTCTCTACCCGAGTTCGTCTCTAGGTGCTCCCTGCCAAATTTAAAGTTTGTAGCACAATAAATGAAGAACAAGGCTCATACAAACTTTCGAAAGCCCTTAGACCTCCTTAATTCGGCACTTTCGCTTTCGACGTCTACTAACTTAAAAACTACCTCCCTGCCAAATTTCATCTATATATACGTCAAGCCGTTTCCGATATATCGTGATGAGTGAGTGAGCTTTCGCTTTTATATATTTATATAGATACATGAAAATGCGAGCAAAAGCGAGGATTGAACTAATTAAATAATCTAACTTGTTACATAATTATTACTACTTCTATTCTTTTCTATATTAATTTATCAGAAAATACCAACGAACTTACTACATGTGAAGTTTTAAATAGCCAATATTATGTAAATACTCTACTATACTACAGATACATCATATCCAGCAAAACATAGCGAATTATAAAGAGTATAGACTTACCGGTTCACTGCGTAAAAGGTAATTTGAAAACAAAGAGCCCAACTTGAAATCTAAATAACTTTATTATGATTCATATTTATTTCGTTGTTTGTAATAAGCAAGCTTTTTGTATTTGTACCTTTATGATAAGTCTTTATACATTATACATATAATAATAGTCTGAGTGGAATATGTATGTTGAATATTTCTTAGTAGTAGTTTCTTATCGAAAGATAGATCATATCTATAGTTCACAGAAATTTCGTCTATCTGCCTGGGAAAGCATCACGAGAAAATCACCAGAGGGATTTTTACTGTGGGGTAATATCTCATCTCTGAGTAATGTATATTACCGGTTAAACCTAGGGACGTACTCAAGCAGAGCGGGAGTGTGTCACTAGTAAAAAATACAATCGTATTTTACTTTAAAATTAACCTACTTTATATTTAAGTTGAATTTAGTCTTTAGATAAAAAGACAAGGATAGAGCATTTACCATAATTTAAAGGCTCTAAATATTTTTGATTCAAGCACAACTTGCCTTCAGGCATAAATCAAAAATGGGTAATAAAATACTTATTTTTAAAGTTACTACCTAACTCTCAATACAATACTGTTACTAATAAAATAAATATTAAATAAATATAAATTAACTAATTTCTTTCATAAGCCATTACTTATTTATTAAATATTCAATATAAAAGTCCAATTAAGTTTCAAATAACACATTTAACTTAATAATTAAATGTGTTATTTGAAACTTAATAGCCATTAAGCATAAAAAATAATTAGTTTAAAGTTCACTATATAACGAAGGTGACACTTGAAAAGGGTATGAAAGTTCTTAATTTTTGAACTTAGTAATATAGAAATGTTACCTACTATTTATATTACTGATGGGAATTCCCACCAAAGTCCGGGCTTTTAGTGTATAGATACGTAAAAGTAACACATGCGAGAAAGTACAGTTTAATATCCGTCATTATCCTCTCTAATCTGCAATTTACCTGGTAATGACGTATTCGTGCTATCATTCGATAACTCGAGGTCAGGAATATTAATAGGGACAGAAATTTATGTAATTTTTCAAATTTTCGTTTCAAGCCTGTCTGTATCACTTTCAAAATGTTTATTTAAGTAATAGTATAATTCCACATTTTTATGAATCTATTTATTATATATTTTTTAGTTCTACCTACTTCAATTTATTGGTTTGAAACTGGTATGTACTGCTCTAGCTCGCGTGTAGACCATTTACAAACATTTATTGAAGTCCCGTATCTTTCAGGATTAGGAACATCGTCTGCGTGTAAGCCTCTGTTGAAGATAGTTAGAGTTATAGAAAAATGGTCAGGTCAGGTCAGGAATATTAATAGGGACAGAAATTTATCTAATTTTTCAAATTTTCGTTTCAAGCCTGTCTGTATCACTTTCAAAATGCGTATCTAATAGTATAATTCCACATTACCACTTGCTTTTTTTAAATCTACTTATTGTATATTTTTTTAGATCTACCTACTTCAATTTATTGGTTTGAAACTGGTATTCTCATTTAATATGTAGGTACATTAACAGTACGCGTAGGTTGCTAATGTAACAAAACTTGTTTCAAAGAGGAATTTTCACTACCTGTAGGGTAGGGGATGTCCAACCCTTTGCTCCAAATGAATGAACTGAATAATTTATATTAATAATTTGCGCAGTACTGTGAAATATTTAATACATTTTTGGGGTATATTAAAAGCTGTAAAGTTGTTTTACTAGCTTCGGTTCAAAATGAGATCCATGTTTAAAGGTAGCAGGCTCTTGTTTATTAAAGGCTGCCTTTGACACCTCCGGTTGCTTCCGCTTCCGTAACAGTTGAGGCAATGGAAGTTGCACTTATAATCAATACGAACTACATTACGTACCTACTTAGGTATTCTCGCATGAATAACATATTTTTATTTGCAGTGTTTAGTAATCTTATAATATGCCAAAATTATTATAGACAATTCAAACGAAATTATCTACTATATAAAATGCTTGTAGGTAGATACATTTAACTAATTATGCACTTTTGTGTATTTACGTTTTCAAAATTAAGCTAAAATTATTTAAACTTTGAACATAACTTAAAAAACTAATTATATAAAATTATTTACAAAAGTGTTCTGTATATTATATATACATATATAAAGTTACAACAATTATTTAAAAATGAAAACACTTGCTTTTCACATAATAAATTTATTATAATAAAATAAAAAATACATAATTCCATATAAAAAGGTTAATAAAATAATTGTATGATTCAAAAAGTATATAATATAGATCATACATTATAAACTCAATTGATTTTTTCATTGCCTTTAATGACTTAATCTTCAGCTAACCAAATATCTGACGTGCAGTCTCCTCCTGGGTATCTAAAAAGTTACAAAATATTACTAGCATACTTAAAGTACTGGTATTGAAAGAATTAATATCATCATCATCATCATCATCAGCCCTTTTTAATGTCCCACTGCTGGGCACGGGCCTCCTTCAGTACGAGGGGAATCAGGCCATAGTCCACCGCGCTGGCCTAGTGCGAGTTGGCGGACTTCACATGTCTTTCGAAAACTTGTTAGGTTTTCTCAGATATGCAGGTTTCCTCACGATGTTTTCCTTCACCGTAAGACAAGTGGTAATCATGATACAAGTGATTCGCACATGAAAATATCAGAGGTGCGAGACCCGGATTTGAACCCTACCCTTAACCCTTATTTTCATCAGTAATTAAGTTAAAGCAACTATTTACGAGGAAGAATATCCCACAGACGAGATTATTATATTTGTTTCTGAGAAAAACTTAATGATGATTCATCGCTACCCACAAATATACCATCGCTTAATACTTTCTTAGATTAACGCGAATATATGACAATTTAAGTAACTGGAGAGATCTTACAATTACTGCTAATTGTTATGTAACGCACTTAAAAAGATATTATAATTATAAATGAAACTATCTTTTCGGATTTTGTCGCGGATTTATTATGATTTTTGGTTCTGAGAGACAGTGACCCGTGACCACGATTGCTGTAAAGCATTCGAAACGTCGGGAACCAAAAATCATAATACTACCGCGACAAAATCCGAAAAGATAGTTTCATTTATAATGTCAAATATTGGCCTAAACCTAAGAAAGTAAGATATTATAAATTTATAATTACCTCATTTCATGAGGCAGTACCGGTCCGTTCGGTTCCTTGCCGAAGTCTACAAGAAAATCTGGATCCAATTTCATGCCTCCGTTAACAGTGTCCACGTCCAATTTTACCATCCAGCCTCCCTAGATGACATGCACTTTACTTTATATATCTGCATTAATATCTGATACACCCAGTCTATCGATTAAATGGCATACCTTTGTGTCATTTTTCAATAATTAAATCTTTTTGGCTATTAAAATACGCATAAACGTATACTAGCAACGCAACCTTGCATCGTTTCAGCTTCATTACTAGTAACTAATGAAAAATTTATCTATCGGAAGCGTACATTATTACACGGACAAAAAGTAACATAGGCACTATTCCATCCTATAATCTATTTATGTGCAAAGTTTTATCCAAATCTGTTTAGCCGTTCTGGCATAAAATTGTAACAAACATCCATCCATCCTTTCAAATTTTAATATTTATAATAATAGGGTAAGCTTAATAAAATACTAGAAACTACCTAAGATTTTTTTGCACTTTCCTTTTTCAAAAGTTTAAAAATGTATTAGGTAGTACTTATACTAAGTAATGAGATAGATGTTCCCTGCATAACTGACTAAAGTGATCTGTTTGGAATAAAATTGACGAATTCTGAGTATATAATACCCTTAAAATATTTTGTAGATTGTATTGATTTGTTTAAAAGGGCGTTAAACAATTCAAAGTAACTTTAAGTAAATTCTTTTAATTTTAATTCTATAATTCTGTATTTAACTTTATCTACATAATTAAAAACGTAAAGCGTTTAGAAAACTTTGAATAGTTACCTCTTTAGTCATTTGTGGGAATAATTGCTTATCCCATGGAGAGTAGAGTGACGAAGATACATAAAGGCGTTTCCCATCTAAGGACAATTGTAGCATCTGGGGACCTCCTAGCAATTGCTTGCCTTTATGGATGACTGGTTTTGGTGGTACCTTCAGTATTACAAAATTGTTTCAATTTTCTTTCATATATAGATCATAACTAATATTATTGGATGTTACTGCAGTATTTTGAATAAAATATGTAACTTGTAAGAGGAAAAACAGGCTGTATGTTTAAAATGTTAGAACAAAATTATATTTTATGTACAAAAAGACGTAAACTATAAGACCTGTAGTACATAACGTT
Source organism: Boloria selene (assembly GCA_905231865.2). Taxonomy (NCBI): domain Eukaryota; kingdom Metazoa; phylum Arthropoda; class Insecta; order Lepidoptera; family Nymphalidae; genus Boloria; species Boloria selene. The sequence goes on from HG993145.1 coordinate 5,783,296, forward strand.
GAAAACTTAAAGAGCCTGAAAAACAAAAGCAGGACTCGAAATGAATGACAAAGCGAAACGGTAATTGTGTGGAGTCATGTGGCGTTAATTTGAACTACGGTCGCGTTATTAAGTGTTAGACCAAAGGAATAATGAGCAGAACAGAAGTAGAGAGTTCCTTATCTATTTATTAATGAAATACTATTGTTCGAAATAAATGGTATTCGCTTTATTTCATTCTGAATATGTAAGTAACGTTAGTAAAAAACAAAAATGATACAATAATCTATGGAAGATTTCCATATTGTACTTGCTGACATTTACAATTACTGCTCCGTTTCCTTGGGTATTAGCGTGATGATACATATAGACGTGATGATACATATATACCCTCCTCAATAAACGGGCTATGTAAAGCAAAAAGATTTTTCAAATTGGATTAGAAATTCCTGAGATTAGCGCATGCAAATAAACACACTCTGTCTGTCTGTCTGTCACATTATATAATATTAATATGGATTAAACAAAAAAACATCTCAAACACTGCACATAATTAAGTATTTTAACTTTCTACCTCCATCTCCTTATCTTCAATAACTTTCAGTCCGTAATTTGCGATTTGTCCTGCTAATTGAACTTTTCCGGTAAGTTTTGGATTCTTTGGGTCGGATACGTCGTATTGTCTGACATCCCCGTGAAGCCAGCAAGAAAAGTATAAATATTTGTCATCCAGTGATAAAAGAATGTCAGATATTAGACCTAAGAAAAAGTTAATGGAGCTGTCATGTCGTTCCGAAGACGGAGTGTCAAGATTATGAAATTAATAAAACATTTTCTTGCGAACATAAATTCAGAAAGGAAAATTTGCCACTTTATGTATTAAAGCTAAGAAAAACATAATATATAATTTTACAAGCATAATATATTACCATTAATTTTAGTTTCAACGCCGTCCTTTAAAATCGTTTTAGCAGGAATATCGATAACTTTATCAGCTGCCCACTTCCCGTCGTCAGATTTATAAAATCTAGAGTAAACAAACTGTTTATGGCGAATATCTTAAATAAACTTGATAATAAATTTAGGTTATTAAGTAAATATATTCAAATCTCTTACCTGTATATATTAGCCTCAACAGCGCACCCAACAAATCCTTCAGCGGATTTAGGATCATGGAGAAATCTGATCTCAAGGGGCGCACAACCCTCGCTACCTAAATCTATGACTTGCTCTAGCTCGCGTGTAGACCATTTATAAACATTTATTGAAGTCCCGTATCTTTCAGGATTAGGAACATCGTCTGCGTGTAAGCCTCTGTTGAAGATAGTTAGAAAAATGTTTTGTTTTAGACATTATTAATAATATTCTGATATTGAGTTACGCAAGTAAGCTATTTTTGTTGAAGAATTTAAAATTAATTTAAGTGATGTTTACTCATTTAGATTAATAATCGTTCGTAAAAAATCATATTTATCTGTTTCAATGACTTTATAAATTTGATCAGTTATGTACAACAATAAGTAAACCTATTAATACAGTAAATATTATATGAAAAAAAAACAAAACTTACGTTTTAAAATATTTTGGTGCACCCCACTCAGAAGCAACCATTACATCGTGGTAGGGCTGATACCAAAAATCATAACCAAATTTAGCTATCTTTCCTTTAGTCCAAGTTCCTATAAGTATTTACGGTTTTATTTATCGAGACCTATCATTAAAGAATAGACCACCGTCTGAATTATAATAATTTATCTATTTACCTGTCACTTTCAAAGTTTTCGCATCGATGAGTACAAACTCCCCTTTTCCATTTTCATTTTCATCACCCATGGTGGAAATCATGATTTCGCCACTAGCAAGGCAGTGAGCTGTGTGCGGGAAAGTGCAGTTGAACGACCTCATCTCAGAACTGTCGATTACCTGGTAATGAGGTTTTCGGACTATGAACATTCGATAAGGGTCCAAAAGGCATTCACACAGATTGAGCAAACTGTTTTATTGCTACATAAACGTAGAATTTGTGGGCAGAAACTGCACAGTTACGAGAAACGGCATGTTATTTGTGTCTTGTCTTGAGTAAGCATTTTTTTTTCTGTATTGTCGTACGAAAACCAAACTTATAAAAAAACAGCTCCAAGAATTAAAAATAAATTTTAGTATAATTAATTTTAGTTTGATTTAAAGTATTTGTTATAACATTAGGTATATCCTTTATTTTAAAATTGTAATTAGGTAAAGATAAATGAAAAAATATTTTATGTGACAATATTTTTATGTAGATCAACTGAAATAAGTAAAAATGTTACATTAAAATATTTTAAGATAAAGATTTTTATAAAAATGAATATTATATAATAATACGTCCTTAATAGCTATACTTTATGCGATATTTAATTGTAATTCTACGAAGTCACTTATCTTATTTAGTTAATGGAGAAATGCTGTAACGTCATAATATGTATTCTGGGGTGGAATAATTTTAGCTTAGTTCGGCAGTGATTGAATGTATGCAGGAAGAGCGTCAAATATTTGCTGCATAGTTGAGATTATTGGGGAGTCAGTAATATGTAGATAATTAATTGACATATTAGATCTATTGGCTATTACAGAAATAGGTCTATATTGCATTGTAATGGTTTAATTATAGTATACTAAGTATATAGTGTAGTGTAAATGCTTGCAATAAATCGGCACTATTCGGCCGTTGGAAATAATGATTATAGCTACTATCTAACTTAATTAGGACTTTAATGAGAAATTGTAGCACACGTTTACTAAATTCACTTTATTTTGTATTGTGCAAGCAACGATCCGATTTTATCGAAAGCGGAGTAAGGGGAAATTAAAAAACTTTTACCGAACTGTTGATATAAAAATTCAGTTTTACGAGTTTCGCGCAAACAAGATTCAACTTATGTCCGCGACACGCCTGCGAGTTTATAACGTCGTAAAGAGCGTTTTCTTTGCTTTTTGATGGTCATTCATTATTTTGCTGACCTCTTATGTAACGTCAGCAAAATAATTTTACATTGAAAAGTAACATTAAAGCTTCCGATATTAATTTCATTAAATTTGACTAAAGATTCAAGTTAAGTATACGAGCATTTTGATTTGAATTACATTTTAAAATTCATTAAATTGCATATAATAAGATTTTATAACTAAAAATAAATTTTACCTTATAAAGTTCTGGTTTTCTAGGGTTTGTGCCGACATCCATAACGAAAACATTGCATGAATGTAAGCCAGGTAAAATGAGTAGGTTTCTCTTGAGCTCAGGATTATCATGGCAGCTTGAACACACATTCCATCCACTGTGGTGTAGCTCATCTCCTACACTGCCTGTATACGTTCTGTGAATAACCTTTAATAATAAAGACGCTTATTATAGTACCTCCATCTTTCACCACATATTTACATATATAAGAAATATTATAGTTATTAAAATATAACATTAATTCATAGGCATACTCATATTTTTTTCATTACGCCGTAATTTGAATGATTGCTAGGTATGTCTCAGTATAAAATCGTTTAATAACAAACTTTATATTATGTCTTTATATAATAATAACATATTTAGTTAGTTATATTAATAACATGTTATTTATTTATATACTATCAATTTATTTAATTCATTTTTACATCTTATTTTATAATATAAAGAGAGCCATTTTACAACGTATGCTTTAAAATTTCGTGTATATCTCGCATACGGCTCTAACAATTTGAATGAAAATTCGTATTTAGATAAGTGCATTTTCTAAAAAACATCAATTTATGAAAAATTACCACTGAAACCTGGTCATCTAAGCATTTAGTAGAATACGTACTAGTACGTAGTACGTATACATATAATGAAGATCACTTCTAACAATGTCTTGAGATTAATGAACATAGGGATCCGAATCAAATACGACCGGTCCGAGAAACAAATTCCGTGACGATATATTGCATTCCACTTGTTAATTTAGTTCGTACGAGATGCACAATAATACTTTCCAAGTTGAACCCTAAAATCCTCTAGGATTACCGGAACGTTATTGCCAGCGACATCGCTCCCGACTAAGCGGACGTTCGTACAATTTTATTTGCTAATATCCAAGCTAATTTAGCACTCGGTATTTTCATTTTCTCTTTTATTCCCTCTATTACATCTTTAGTAGAAACAAATTATGTTGCTTATTACAGAAAAACTGATACCAGATCTTAGAATACTATGACAGTAAAAGTTTATATTGGTTTAAAACTTATTCTAAGGTACGTCTACAGGTAATGTATGAACTTTAGTTCAAGTTGGAAATCCAGTTTTCATTCAGAGAACGGTCCAGTCAATTGTTCAGAACAAATGTTTGTCTACTCTATCGACGTTTGGACAGGTTTGAATGGGAACATTCGGTCTCGCAGCTTAAGCTCAAATATCTATTCGCATTGAGTAAAATCTCAAAAAATCTGTTAGCTAAGATTTAGTGGAAATCTTTCTGAAAAATCTTAGGTTACTTAACATTAATTTTTAATAAAATTTTGTTAGAATATGATACTAAGATATTAATACTGAACCAATTAAGTTAGAGTGTATTAGATAATGGATTCCTAACGTTTCAAACTTACCTACCTATAGTTTAATAAATTTATGTTGTTTACTTTTAATCATTCAATATAAATTGTGAATGATTTTTAAATAAAACTTTTTTTAAATACAACTCTTTTTAAAAATATAATTTATCTTCGTAAATAAGATGTGATATGTTCCAAATATCACTAAATATACACTAGTACAAAACGTATTAAGTAAATGATTTAAATTTCTTGAATACTACTATATTCTATTATAATCATAATGTGAAATTCTTTCCTAAACATTAAAAATATTTGCTAAAGCCGCCATTCCGACCAAACTGCTACTTTTTCGCCAATCAATACACATAAAACTGTTAAAACCTGGCTGTACGTAGGTGAGTTTGGATCGACATCCACTGTAGCTAGGTAGTCTTGCTTGCTCTGGTCTGGTTGAACGCACACAACGTAAAGCAACCCCTCCCTAGGGCCATTCCTAAATGCGTCAAGTGGGGAAGAGTATCCCGGCCCAAGTTTACCTGCGGAAAATAAATTATTATTGTTAAGGCAAATGCGTGCTATGGGAATTTTAATACGAAACTTGTTTTAGTTAAGGGTTGAGTTATTTCGGTAACAACTGTAGGGTCGATGAGAATTAATTTTAGGTCTAACATTATAATAACATGGAAGTATCTATTTTTTATATGATTACCGCGTCTATATTGGTATTTAGCTGTATCTGTGTTTTGATCTTTTTTAACTCCTATTCTGTAAGCGTCTGAATGATAAAATAAAAAATAAATAAGAATAAATTCTGTAGCTTGGAGGTAGAATTTGTAACTTACAGTAGTTACTCACGTATCCCTGAATCCTTCGCCAGTTATAAAAATCGTTAGTTTTTAATAAAAACAGAAATAACCTTATATTTGGTACAAACGACTGAGTTGGTAGTGAATTCGGCGCGAGCGGTCGCGGGTTCGCGTCCCGCTGGGGGTATTAATTTGTTAAGCACGAATGTTTGTACTCCAGTCATGGGTGTTTATATTTATAATATGTAATTGTATTTAAAATATATATATATGTGTTGTATATCAACTATCTGGTATCCGTAACACACGCCTTGTAGCTTACCACGGAACTTGATGGTGCTGTTGTAATAATGTCTTCAACATATAAAAAAAATCTCACATTAAAAAATAATCGTTAAAATCCGATGAGAAGTTGCGGAGAATTCATCCCGGATCACCATCTTGACTTGGGCATTATATAAGTATTTATAAGACATTATTTCATTAAAAAATGAAAAGCTTAATAAAAATATTTTATATTCAATTATTTTAGACAATATTATAAGACTTTTATTTTCAATAGAGTAATGAAACTTCACAGAATTTCTATTAAAGACGTAATTCTCTTCCTCGAATACAAAGGAAATTTGTTTACGATAAAACGATTATATTGACTTCAATCTACTTGCATTTAGCATGAAAGCTTTACTCGATTCGGTTGATGTTACTTATTTGTGTTTCATTTACCAACTTTGACTCAACGGTTTTTCAAAGCGTTTACGAAATTTGAACCCAATGTCAAATTAAAATTTGTATCCAATGTATGTGACTACGGTTTAAATATACGATTTTCTAATAAATTGAGTTGGTCGGCTATTGAACATGCAGGTAACGCTTAGATCTCAGATTACGGACAAAATGAATTCTTTTATGCAAAAAGCGAACTGTCAGTCAATCAATAGTTAATAGATATTGAACTGGATTTCCTTAGCGAGGGGTGCCGTTTGTTTGTGAAGAACTCATTACTTTTATAATAAAATTTTATTAGGTAAATATAATTTATTTCTAATTCATTACTTTTCAAATATATTGTCAGAAAATAACAAAAAAGTAGCTTTTTACGCGTAAGTTGTGTTATATTATTGAAGCTTGCGAATTTCAAGTGTAAAAAAGTCCATTAACTATAAAAGCTTTTACATTATATCTAGATACTGCTACTCCTACTACTCCTGTAGGTATATGTACCTACTTAGGTTGCAACCAACAATCTTGAATTTCTCCTCCAATAGAGAAGATCGTGGAAAAGGTACTTAAAAACAAATTACAAAATCTACTAAATTGAAACAAAAATCTCTATTCTTTTAAGCTAAGGTCCTTAGCATATCATCATCAAGCATCCCATCTTATATCTTGCGACTATGAAAAGACGAACGAAATATTACCAAAATTAAATAACGACACAATTTTTTATAATTCATAAGCATATTTGAGAACTTCATAAAGGATTAGAATGTATTAAGTATTCATTTAGAATAGGTACTATAGAAATTGCTTTAACGTAGTTTTCGTGGATATTTTTACGTAGAAATAAGTATAATTTGTTTTTTTTCTACAAAATGTTTGTATACCTTAAACAGTACTAAAATTACAGCGACAGTTGGCTGTCCCTTGCGGTGTAATCTAACCAGGTACCTAATGCATGAAAATAAACTACGATTATGCTCAGAATACGCCTCTCTCTTTCTTTTCATTACATAAATAAAGAATGTAAGCGATATCCACGACAACGAGTATAAAAACATATATTTTGTAGACACATTTAAAACTTGGTTAAAAATAAAACTAAGTTGTAAATTTAAGTCATGTTTAGGGTCACGCTTCAATTCAATGTTTGTACTAACAATAGTAGGAATGTGAGATCGGAATATTTAAAAATACACATAAAGTATTATCTTTGAAGTTTGATAAGATTAACTTTAGTTTGTTATCTCATGGAATGCTGAACAGTAAAGTAAAGTGTGCTGTTAAGTTCTCAGAAAAATCAAGCAAACTATATTATTTGCTTTATATCAGAACAGAAATTTCTATCTTCATACAAACTTATACAAATAAAGACCGTTGCCTTGATATACATCATTTTAATTCAAGTTTGTTTTGGCGATTAGTAGGAGTCAGGAGACTAATATAAGTTATCGTCCAGCTAAATAGAATAACTTGTTTTAGGTAATCACTCACCCATGTCACGTTTTTGTAAGATTCTTAATCATCATGGGACCTTAGATTCGGATTCTCAATACATGAGTTTCAAAAGAATGCAAAATAGTATTATGTTTGAATTATTTTGTTCCTCTTCCTGTTATTTTTTATTCAAACATGTTTTAAATATTGGGTTATTACTTATTAGTTTGATTTTGTTGGCTTAAATATTTAAATATTTTATACAATCTCCATGTCATTAGCATGTGGTATATTAAAAGTTAATGTTTTTAGCTATAGAACCATTGTACACATCATTAGTAATAAATTATTGTAACCAAAATTATTGTTACCACTGGATTAAAAGAAATAAAATACTTACATACTATTTTAAATAGTCTTTAAATAATGTTCAATTTCATTAAGACCGTTGTTACCGGATATAGATAACGTCTATAGTCATATAGTATAGGTACATCTAAGTAATAGACAACACAGTACCCCTCTGATATTAGTTGTGAAAACACGAGGGAAATCTTATCATCGCTAATGAAGCGAAAAATACTTATATCTTAGTGTCTTAGAGAGATTTGTATATTAGTATTCTTTTTTTTTTCTATTTATTTTCAGGGCTTTTATTTAAACAATATGCCAGCCCTATCATACCTTAATCTAAATAGTTACTTAAATCTTATTCCAAGAAAATTATATACCATTTTAGCTTCCTCAGAAGTAGGAATGGACAAAATGGTGTTAAAATATCCTATATCTAACGTATTTATTCTTAATGTTTTAATTAGATTTTTCCTTTGTCGGTCGTACCGGACACATTCCATTAATAAATGATAAGTGTCTTCAACTACTATATAAGTATTCTTCTAAAAGAAAACCGTTACAGTCCTTACATCAACATTACTGTATAAAGTTGTAAATATAACTAATATACCTAAGACCTTAGTATCAAATTATAAGTCTTCAGTATGTTTATAAACTTAATTAAATAATACATTCTAGTAACCAAGCACTAATGTTTATATAATCATATTTAAACTAAACAAGGCAACTAAAGGCAGAAACAAAAAAATATGAGGTTGAGGTCCTTCTGTGATAGTCTATTTCTTACAAACAAAGTTATGTAAATCGTAATTATGTACGTAGTAAGACAAGATATCATAATATAATGTAAATAACACTAAATTATATAACACAGTGTTTTTAGTCAGTCTAAAACAGTCTAGTACAGTTAAGAGACGAAGCGCGGCGTCTAGTACTCGGCACTAACAACTCACTGTCAATTTAAAAGTGGAAATCTGAGTTAGGGTTATTAGGGATATTATGTGCTTCACGTCTTATTTACCTTCGCTATACCCTCAGAATTAATTTTAATAGCTATATATTATTATTATTATCATTTATTTCTATATTAACCTATATCCATAAAGAAAGGAGTAAGGTTTGTAGTATGTGAAGTCTTACCGCACTTGGCCAGTGAAGTGGACTATTGCCTAATGGCAAGGGGTCTCGTATTGTAGGGAGGCCATTGCCAAACTATGTGTGGATGTTAAAAACGGCGAATACACATTACTCACGTATATATAAGGACTGCTTGAAACGATGGTCTTAGTGAGCCTAAATTTTATGAAATATTGCAGATGTATGTAATGTATATTAGGCGAAACGTTTGGTTTAGCTTATAGTGACCTGACTGGCTGTGCCAACAGTCACGGATTCATGTTCTGTTGAGAAATTTATTTGTCTGGTGGTCTCGAATATTTATATTAGAGTTTTTATTTATAATTATTATATATCTATTAAAAGTTATAATAATATGTATAGCGTATTAACTCGTTAGGTTACTCTGGTATTCATAACGAGGCTCGTACATTACTATGGAAGTATATGGTGCTATGCTATGTGTTAATGTCCCAACATAACTAATAGATATGTTAAGCGAAATATTCTTGTATTAAATCCAAACATACTAAACCATCTAAATCTGATAAAATCTAAGTTAATTTTATATTACGTGTCTTATAATATTATATCATCACTACGCACTAATAATACTATCTCAAATCTCAAAGGTAATCTTCTTTTATTCCGTCTTATTTATATTTACCTATTTTTTGAGATTATTTATTTTACTGTAGATATTAAGGTCGAAGTTGAAGCGATGATAAGAGAATTTTTACGCTCTGTTTGATAAATATTATCGAAAGTGACGTGACTAAGCTTTATACACATACATACTCGTACATGTGTGGACAAACGGGACATATATTACAAATATTGTATTTTGTGGACCATTTTTAATTGATTGGATGATACTTGTTTATGATTAACTAACGGCTCACACTCGCTTCGCTCGGGTTCATACCTAGATCTAGCGCGAACAAAGCCACGGGTTCCACTGGTAATAAATATAGCATAATATTATGTTACTTAATGATAAAAGCCTTTGAAATTGGTCCAGTAGTTTTTGAGTTTATTCGTTACATACAAAAATACAAGTGTTTCCTCTTTATAATATTATAGTATAGATTTTTACGAGTAATTTATTGTTTATCTGTGTGTTAATGTGTTCATCACCATTCTCCACCATTACAAATGTAAGCGCATGGCTCAATTTCAACACTCTCGACTCTCGCCCTCCAATTTAACCCTCTATATCATGATGTAGACTGTAAGCAACATACCGTCCGATCTATCACTACATCCATACAATTCGTTTTCTGACAATACATCGCACTGTATACTGTAGTCTACAAACAGAAGTAACGAACAAGTTTAAAAACTAATCACTAGATGGCGTTACTTGTCACCAATTGAAGTTTTTTTACAAAGTCGTTAGTGGTTTGAACAAGTGCGCGCGTGCTCCGAATTGAAAATTATTTAAATATAGTTATTTCGAGGTTTAAGGCTTTATTTTCAATAACATGAACAGGTAAGTGTTTGAATATTTAATATTTGACGTTATCAATAACATTTATTTTCATTATATTGATCTTTTTTTTGAATTTGTGTTTGTTGCCCGTAAGCTACATTGACGGATAGGGGTATTATTTTGTGTGTGTATAGATTATATCATGATCACTCGATATCATGTTTCAGGGCAGCTCGTAAGCGTCCTCATCGAGTCCTTTTAGAAGAGGATATTACCTCGATGCTGCAGGATGATGATGACAGTGAGGACGGTTTGGATTTCGACGATGACAGCCTCGCCGACCCAGATTTTTCCCCCGAATTAGAAACTTTTGAAGACAATACTTCCACCTTAGATATCGACGTTGATTCTATAATAGAAACCTTAGAAAGTAACCACGAAAGCTCAGTTCCATCACCTCCAAGCGCTGAAACTGCATCACACGGTCCTCTTCCTTCATCAGCTCAAAGCAATCAATCAAATAAAACTGCAACGAAACCTACTAAATTGAATTTACGCTGGAAGAAGAAGAGCCTACAGGTAAATTCTGAGCAGCTTAGATTCAAGGGTAACATGAACTTAGGCACTGAACTTTTAGAACTAGAAACCCCTATCCAGTTTTTCTTTTACCTCTTTCCACAAGAGCTTATCAAGATGATATCAGAAGAGACCAATCTTTACCAAGTTCAGAATGATCCTAATAGCACTTTTCGTGTGACAGAAATGGATATCAGGCAATTTATGGGCGTGGTTTATCTAATGTCTCTTATCCGATTACCCAGAGTTACGAACCACTGGAACCCAATACTTGGTACCCCAATAATACAGGATACTATGCCATTGAATAAATTTGAGAAAGTGCGCCAAACTTTTCACTTCAATGACAATAGTAAAAATCTACCTAGAAACGATCCTGGTTATGATAGAATTTTCAAAATAAGACCAGTGGTTGAATCTCTAAATGCAGCTTACAAAAAGGTTCCTTTGGAAGAACACCTCTGTGTTGACGAGCAAATGTGTTCCACTAAGGCACGGAATGTGTTGAAGCGATACAACCCTCAAAAGCCACATAAATGGGGTTATAAAATTTATGTGTTGAGTGGCGTTTCTGGTTATGCCTATAAAACAGAAATTGAAACTGGTAAGGAAAACATTACTCTTCCAGAAGAGCCAGATTTGGGCGTAGCATCCAACGTCGTCATGAGGTTAGCGCGTTTAATTCCAAGGCATCAAAATTACCAATTGTGTTTTGACAATTACTTTACCTCTCTTCGTCTGTTGGAATATTTGGCCAAAGAAGGCATTCACAGTCTTGGTACGATTAGAAGAAATAGAATCCCAGACTGTAAGTTGCAACCAGAAAAGATACTATTGAAAAAACCCAGAGGACATTCAGAAGAATATGTAGCTGACGTCAATGGCACCGACATTTCTAATGTGGCATGGAAAGATAACAAAATTGTCACTCTGGTTTCTACTTTTGCTGGAATACAGCCTGAAACTGATGTTCGCAGATGGGACAAACAGAACTCTAGGTACGTGAGCATAAAACGTCCGAACGTTGTAGGAGAGTACAATCGCCACATGGGTGGTGTTGACCTCATTGACAGCATCATGGCGATATACAAGTTACAGTTGCGTAGCAAACGATGGCAAATTCGTCTATTTTATCATTACTTGGATCTCACAATGGCAAACGCATGGTTGCTTTATAAAAGAGTCTGTAAAGACAACGGCCTTTCGTGTCGTTTATCATCAGCAGATTTTCGTCTAGATGTTGCAGTTACTCTTTGTAAATTGGGTACAAAGCCTAGTATGTCTAGTCGCCGTTCGCTGGAAAACGAGATACAAGCCAAAAAACATAAAGGACCTGCACAGCATGCACCTCCTATGGCAGTACGGCAAGACCAGATTGGGCACTGGCCCCAATAGTCTGACAAAAAATTAGGTGCAAGTTTCCAAAGTGTACTGGATTTACTCACAATACATGCGAAAAATGCGGGGTTGCTCTATGCTATACCAAAACCAAGAACTGCTTCAGGAACTTCCATCTCTCATAACTTCCTTTTATATGTATAGTTTTTAAGATTACAACTCAGTGTTGCCCCTAGGCAACGCTCCCTATTTTTCAATTTTTTTCGGAAAATAATTACAATAAATAAAAACTATGAAACACGTGTATTTTTATTTTGGTTTAATTACCCAATAACAACTAAAAAAATAAAAAACATGTTATTGAGTTATAGAGGGATAACAAACCATACAATTAGGGAACAAAGTCATAACAGATGATATTATAAGATGTACCATCTTAGAAACATTATGTCTGATATGCTACTGGAAACTGCTACGATCAACCATAAAGTCAATACATAAAATAAAGTTCTAATTAAGTCGAGTATGTTAAATATTTTTTGGAAAATCTAACTGAAAAGTGAAATAGTTATAATTATCGATACAGAGATATTACCTATAGTTATTAAGATTTTTGTCTGTCTGTGATCGCATTACGAGAAAACCGAAACTGGTTATCCTAATCAAAATTTACGAAGAGCGAGGAAATATTTAATCTCTGAGAAATTTGTAAATACTATACCTATACTATATTATGTATATGGGGACAAACCCCAAGTAGAACCAGGGTGAAGTCGCTAGTATATTTTTTGAAAAATTTTTTTTGTTTGGTTGGTATGGTTTCGGTTTGAATAAACTATAAGATCACCAAAGTAGCTATTTACGATTAATAACCAATATTTTAACAATAATACATTTTCTTTATCTATTGCTTACTTTTATTTCTTTGTATATCTTGTTTATACATTAAATTATATTATACAATCATAATAATATTACGTATGTTATGTTAACAGTAGCTTTACATAATAAGTGATAGGTAAAAGAAAAACAAAGCCTGATAAGCGTTATGGCGCTGTGAAGACGTATTTGATTAGCACTGCTGCTGCGAAGGTCACGAGTTCGATTCACGCTAGGGAAATAATCACAATGTAACCATTTCGTTGAAGACTAAATATGTCATTAAATATCGTCTACCACTAATTAGTAAATAAAAACAGACAAGGGCCTACTCCTCATTAAAATTATTTAAAATGTTAACTTCAATTTAGTTTTTTTCACAAGAACGTTCGAAGTCATGTATTTAACATACAAATAGTAGGTAATTAATCAAACTACGTTCCAAAAGTATGTTGGCGTCAAGAATGATTTAACAAAATAATTATTATTAGAACTGTATTTTTTTTATATATTTTGACCACCCATAATGTAACCTATAACCTGTTCTTGAAAAATATTGATCATCCGTTTACCATTTGCAAATCACAAAAACAGTTTGTCATATACTAACCTTGAGATTCAGAAAAAATATGCATTTATTAAAAATATTTTTTATACATATATATTGTATACTTCAAGCAAATAACATTTACACGTTTATTCTAAAAATAAAGTATTTATGAATAAAACTCCGGATTTTATGAAATATACTATATTATTGATATGAAAAGCATAGATAAAGTTACTTACAACACGACATCTTGTTATTAATTATTATGGGCTCAACCAGTACGACGAATTACACAAGTACTCACTCCGCTGACAGATGACAGCAAACTAGTCCATACAGTAAAATTTACGTCAAAAGTTTTAAAATGGTGGGAACAGCACGCCACAGAATAAAAACTTGGAACGAAATGGTGGGAATTATATTCTACAGATTATTTATTCTTGTAGATTAAAACAGATCAATACAGGTACAATTTAAACATAATCTATGTACGATTCTGTGTCCAAGACTTTATTCAAACAAATTAATAACTTTGATAAAAATAAATAAAATTATAGTTATCTATTATTATTATCAGTATAATACAAAAGCAAAACAATCTCTTAAAGTTGAGAGGTCATCTAGAAAAATCGTAAATATTTGCTCCCATTATTAATTTATTCTACTCGTACATCGAATATTACAGTAATATAAATACATGAAATAAAACTTGAGTACAAACAAAATATACATGTAAATATACATTTTATGTTAATTTCGTTTATTACGATTTTTATTTGAACGCACAACAATATTTTTTAACAATAAATATTGCGTATCGTAAGTTGACTTTTTTTTAACTATTTTACATTTTATTTATTAAGCTAGAATAATAATTTAAATACTCAACAAAACAATTACCCAGGTATAAACGAAATAAAAAATGATCAGAGCTGATTCATGTATCGCAAGCGTTTGACCAATTTTTGAAACAAAGTCAAACAATTATTTATTGGCCCTTTTAAATATACTTACTACACGACTGTTCTTACAAGATTAACCTTCGTCAATGATTGGTAGAAAGCGGTCTAACTTGTCTGGACGTTGACATTCAAGTTACTTACAAGAGTACCTGGCAGTATTCTGATAATATTTCGTTAAAAATTATTCTTTATTGTTGGTAGTGATAATTCAGTCGTAACGCGCGTGCTGAATCCATTGTTTTACGGTAAAGGGCAACATCGTAAAGAAATCTATATTTCCGGGATAATCAAACAATTCGGCCAATCCGCACTTGGTCTGCGAGTATGTGGTGGACCATGCAATAGCTTGATCCCTCTTGTATCGATGACTAGCACTTAGCAGTGGGACTTAAGAACTGTATACAATTTTTATGCGTCATATTCTCAAGTATATTTTCTATGTCATTTAAATGACACATGTTAATATAGTTTATTCACCGCATTTATTACAAAATAATTTATCGTAACATTTTCTATACAACTGTAACGATTCTATTACATTGACATAATAAGTTAACAATGTTTTGTAACTATGAGATACACTGTTGACCTTGTAAAAATAATTAGGCACTAGGTATACAATAAAAAACAAATACTTGTCAAACAAAACATAAAAAGAAGTTACATTGTACGATGTACATAAATACATACGTGCTTGGAAACTTAACTGCCTATAACTTTATTCAGTCTTGAAACAATCGTTCGTATTTCAATGTGTTTATTGTCAGATCATATACATTTTAGCACACTTATAAAATATTATATACACAACTTTGAGTTTTTAATCACGAAAGATATTATCTTTTACGCGAAAACGCTTGTGGCCTAATCCATGATTTTGCTGGGTTTTGGCGTCCTGCAATATTCGATGTAAACTAGCATGCTGATGAAACTCGTGGCGTATTGTAATATGTCTGCTTATATTCTTAAACAGTATATGCCAGAGCGCCTTATCTTTATCTTTCCATAATAAATCTGTAGTCTTCTCCTTAATCCGTCGCATATTTTCCTCGAGTCTCCTGGCTTTTATTTCCATTTGTATGAGCGAACGGGTCGTATTTGTTAAAAGACGGTACAGGTATTCTTTTCTTCTCGTCCTCTTTGGTTCGGTCGTAGTCACATTAATCATGGAGTCGTATTGGATATACGGGTCTCGGATATTGTTCAAAGCGGTGTATTTAAGTTTGTTTCTAAATAACAAACCGAATAATATTACAATAGTTATAAAAGATACTACCGTTAGACATTTTGAGTGTTTGGAAAGAGGTCTAAATACAAAATGCATGACGCATGTTTTGTACGAGTCAACTTCATGTCACACTCACGTCACATTACGTGTATTTTCACGTCAGATCACGTCGCGCAACAAGTCACGTGGGCCAGTCGGCGTTGCGCCCTCTCGCGTCCTAAGCGCAAACGGCACTGAGACTGAAAACTCGTCGGTGCGACGCACCCTACGAATTTCCCCAATGACTTTCCCTCTTGGATTTAGGAAAAGCGACATAACGGATATGGCGGTACGCTGATTTCTTAAAGAATGTAGCCATAAATAATAACTTATGGGTTTTACTATTCATTTATGCAAATAGAAAAATGTATGAAAATATTAAAATAACACATTTGTATAAAAAATATAAAGCGTGTTTTATTTCTGTAATATTACTGTTGAGCATTTCTGTGTGCAAATTAAAATGTAATAACAGTGCAGTATGTTGGGTTTATTTGAGTTTCGGTTACAGCCACAACTAAATGCTATTTAATAAAAGTAATTGTATACAGTAGACCTAGAATGTAAAAATTTATGTGATACTTCAATGACTACATGCAATAAGTATATAAGTAGGTATATCCGTAAATGTATATCTAATGACTAGTGACTTACCTTGGCATCGTTCTGGTTTTTTTAAAAATATTAATAGTAGTCGTTTTTTTGAGCAAATTTATTGCTTCATTTTTATATTACACCAGGTTATGGTACAGTGTATCTGTGTACTTAATTTCATCCAAATAAATAAAAACACGCACCCATACATATCTACAAACTGCCACTAATAATTTTCAAATAATATTCTATTAAATAAATAATTCTAATAAATAAATTCTAAAATTTAAAATAACATTCTATTTATTTCTAAATAACATGATTCTAAGCTCTACGTTTCTGTAGGCGCGTGGGTAAGGGGCCCTCCCCTTACCCACGCGCCTACAGAAATTCAGTCAATTCACCTCGCTTTTCATAATGTACTCTCGCACTATCTCCTTGCTATCGATGATATTTGTTTTACAATACCTTTGTTATTCAAATGAATTCGTGACTTGGCGTTTAGGAGAAGAACAAAAGAAAATATGTAATACAATATAAATATTCTTACAATAACGATACACATTTAATGATAAACCTTGTTAGTATTCTTGAAAGGTAGAAAATATAAATAAAAATCTGTTTTATTATATAAGTATTTTAAAGATGTTAAGTTCGTATGGAGGGTAATCTCTGTAAATATTATAAATGACGACATGTTTGGCTCAGTGGGTAGTGACCCTGCTTTCTGCGCCAGCGGTCGCGGGTTCGAGTCCCGCTGGGGGCATACATTTGTTGAGCACGAATGTTTGTACTCCAGTCATAGATGTTTATATTATTTGTAATATGTATGTATTTAAACTTATATATGTGTAGTATATCAACCATCTAGTATCCATAACACAAGGCTCGTACCTTATCGTGGAACTAGATAGTGCTGTGTGTAAATGTCCCAACATATTTATTATTTATATTTATTAAAATATTATAAATATATAAATGATGTTTGTCACATTTTCACAATTTAAAGATTTACCTATGCACACATATTACGTACTCGGTACTGATATAATACAGCTACTGTTCCCCACTATGGCGAAACCCAAATGAGAGTTATGTGTTGGATTTGCATGTACATACGAGTATGTATATTTAATGGTTTGTTTCCGCGTAATGGCGAAACGATTTTACCGATTTAGCTGATTTATACATCTCTTAGTATATGTTATATATGTATTTATATGTATGTATAAAGGAAAATTTATTATTTGTTAAATTTGTTAAAAGTAAAAAGTCTCCAGAGAGAAGTCAGGGTTATGAAATATAATCGTATCTCAAAAGAACCCCTATCGGAGCAAACAGCTTTAACAAAAATCAAGTTGCTTAACTGATCTTAAATTAATAATTTTAATAATCTCATTTCGATGTTTCAACGCAGCTGGAGCCGGAAGATAAGCAACCCTTTCTTTTATTCAATTGATTTCGAAAAGGAATGGTGAAATATTTAACAACGTCTGAAAGACGTTACAAGTTTACTCAAGTACCGATAATCTTATTGATTATAGGATCACGTTTTAAAGGGTTTACATTGAATTCCAATAAAATCCGCACATAATATGTAATGTAAAACGACCTATGATTTGAAATATATATAAATTATTTACTCTCAATTATTGTAAGTGTTATAACTATTGTAAATAAGTATTTTAGTTAATTGAAATTTGGTACGGAGTTATCTCGTAGGATGCGTTTGATTTTTGTAGGCTTCATGTGAGAAATTCACGTGTAATAAAAAATTACATAACGCATGAAATAAACTTCATTATAAAACAAATATTACCTACAATTAAGATACCACAAGCACCTCTATTATAGAAAATCTCAGCCTCAGCCTTGTGAACTATTTGTATACTTTATGAATATAATATTATTATATTATTCTATTGTCCAACATTGAAATAATAAAATACATACCGAATATAGGTGGTTTATCAATTATATAAAGTAATATTTTTTTCATAAGTACTTTAAGTTTTGTTAAATCAAGCAATAGAAGCTTTTTGAGCTTTTAAAATCTATATATAATAATAAGAAATAAATGGGGTTTTACTTAGCTTATTCTATAGTATTCGCCTAGGACTGAATGTAAGCTTATTAATTTATAATACCTTAGAATTATACTCAAAAAGAAGGAGAGAGAGGGAGAGAAAAAGAGGGAGTGAGAGACAAAGGGAGAGAGAGATACAGATCAGAAACATGAATAATTATCTACTCTCAGTATTTAAAAAAATATTACATTTTTCCTTAATATAATTACAATGACATTGTGAATGCAAATACATGAATAAATATGTACCTACTGTGTATGCAGACATGACAGTACCTCTACAGTATATGTGTACACATGAATTAAACGTAAATATTGAATAAGATTTATTATATATATTTAATAAGACAAGGCTTACTTTTATAAAACGTAATATTTTTGGGCCTAACGGAAGCTGTCTCAACGTAAAATCATAATGTGGTCACTCATTGCAGTTGAAATATGTCGTTCTTTGTTTGTAACATGTGGGCATATTTCCGTTTACCGTTTTAAATTAAATCACAAACTACACAAAAGTGGAAGCATAGACATATTAATGGAAAAAATATAATGCATATATTAATGGGATATGAAAATATTTAACTCTATTGACTCCATAGATTCAAACAATATTCGTTGAGATTAACTTGTTTAAGTATTATGGTTCTTCTCGTTGGTTTGCACTTTGCACCTTTATGCCTATTATTATAATCTAGCTTTCTTGTGTAAGTTTACTAATAACCCATACATTTATAGGAATAATTCATGAAATTCTAAAAAGATGATATGATTGATGACGATTCACATGAACTGCTTTAAAAGATATGTAAATTTAAAGTGAATAAGCTGTCTTCAGGCAATTCATGGTATTTCATGTGCAGCATATTTCAAATGTAAAAAACGATAGTTAACGAAGCGCAAAATTTAAAATTCCGTCAATATGTTCGATTTCAGTGGAACTGGTTTCACGATATGATTCACGTGCAATACCTATGCGCCTTATTACACGAGTGTTTGCTCTATACTTACAAGTGGACGCAATAGCTAGCTATAAGCTTTATTGAATAGTGTAATATAATGTAATTTTTAGTATAGTATTTTAGTTTAATTAAATATATAAAATAATTAAGAAGGTTGGCTTATTGTTCTTTTACACAGCACGTGATCTCCGGGATATTATAAAAAGTTTCAAATAAGTATTTGTTTTTAGGATTTGAAGAAAAAAAGGATTTTCATGTATGAATGTTTATTCAAAAGCTCAAACTCCATAGCGTAAAGATATATGAATTATATTATACATATTATAATTATTAATATTTACCTAATATATACTATTGATTTAATTTTAATAATAAAAATATTTTACAAAATACCTCTAACAATGCATGCAAACGCTTAAACTTTCAGTATTATATTACTATTCTTCGTATGTATATCTTTACTAATTAACGGGTACATTGATCACCCTTTCTATTCCCGTATGAAAATTATCCTTTCATCCTGCTAAAAAGCATTTGTGCTACATATCAATAAAAACTAATCCCTCCAGGGGGTTGTAAATCCTCATTAGCTGGAATTGTGTGATTGTCCTTTAAGGGGGAGGCTGAATTTATTGTTTTCCAGTCCATTGTAGGTATGTAATCTGTTTTGATTAGTTTATAGTATGCTTGAGATATGCGCAAAATTGAAACTTGTCGCATTTTGTATTAGATCAAAATTTGAAGCTATATTTTATAAGGATAAATATTATCTAATAATCAATATAGTACACTAACTTATTGTATACTAAAATAAATAAAACTGTTTTAAAAGTAGTTAAGTAGGTAGTTTGTTGTAAAAAATAGTGCATAGAAAGATGAAATTGCTAAAATAAATAAAAGCTTGAGTTAATAATTCATTATTCATAAAGTATGAGAAAAAAAGATATGGAATTTTCAATGATATTTACTACATTTAAAAAAGGTATATTAAAATAAAGGTAAATTACTTATAATCCAGTCAAATAGGGTCTGAAATCAAATTTGGTCCACGCATTTTTGAATTTTGTACTTTAAATGATACAAAAACATTATGTAAAGGTTTTAGTATCAGCAACCCCTGGAAAGGGTGGAAAAAAATTGCCAATTTTTTTTAGTTCAAATAAAAACTTGAAAAGCTTAAAATTTTAGATAGAAAAGATATTTAAAATAATAAGTTAATATATTTCGATAAACTGATGATGTGACTTATTTTATTAATAAAAATTCTGTCTGTTTCAGTTCTATCCTAAACTTGTGCGATAATGTAGTAACTCGAGTAGGAAGAAAAATAGAACTTAGTTCATTACATTGTTCATTGCGGTGAAGTGTGAGGTACGAGCCATTCAATATGGGATGCTATATAATACAGTCATTAAGTAGGTTATTAACAATTTTCTTTGGTGTTTATATTTGTTGAAACCCTTACTGTAACATTCATATTATTATTTTTCTATTTCATAAATTCGTGTATAATAAAAGTAATATTAAAACAAACTAATAATGACATTTTAACCTAGATATCCGAAGTCAAAAATTAAAATTTTAGATTTAAAAAATAAGATAATGTTTTTATGTTATAGCAGAGGGTCACTCTTGCTTTATTATAATAAATCTCAATAACTTCTTATTGGGTAACCTATCTATTTAAATTCGATCGGATATGTACGCTGTTCATAAAATCCAGCTTATTTTTGTTCACAAATAATATTGAATGAACAGGGTAAAGCCTGTCGCGTGAATTAGTATTTTATTTCTTTTACGAAAGACCTAAACTATCTACATACTATTTTATTTTTCTATTTCTACACACATTATGCAAGTTGAATGACACTTAGCTTTAAATTACCTTATTAGCTTCAATTTGAATAAGAATAATTAGGTAAATAAAAACTTTAAAACATTTGTTTGAATGCCCTTTAATCCCTTGAAAGTTTTATCACAATTTTTTTAATTTCCGAAATAATAAAAAAAAAATATTTTCTAGATCGAAAAAGAATTGGATTTTTAAAATTTCGAAAAACATTTCTAAACGTAGCTCATATTTTTTAACTTTATTAGGCGAGTTCCTAGATAAAATGTTCGAAGGACATACATAACTTATGTAGCGTGAATGATTTCTGTTTACTACAAACTATGTGTATTTATTTTGCGGTCCAACAACTCTAACTTACTACACGACTTTATAAGCCAAACAAAAGTTAGAAAGAACAATACGGCATTTAGGTCATTACATCGACTACGGGCTTAAGTGTGAAGTTCTTCCCATTTCGCCTTAGTCGAACTCCTCCCTCTACCGGATTCGAAAGTGTTAACATCTTTCTTAACTTTTCTCTCTACGAGTTACATTTAGTTCGGCTTTATGGAGTGTAATTTAGTGACCACTTCTTTTGTATTTCACTTTATATAGATATCTTCGATAGGCATATATAAAATTATATATATAAAATTATATATATAAAATTATAAAACTAATTGTCCTGATCTATTCATTTAACGCAAAGCTCAAGCTACAATATGTATCTTGCAACTTACAAAGGAAGGTTTTATGAAATTTCCACATTTCCACCCCTAAAGGCGTAAAATAAGGGATGAAAGTTTGTAGAAAATTTGTCATTTCAATGTGACAATAATAAAAAAGTAATATTCAGCTTTACAGGAAGAATACTACTAATTTTTTTAAATTTGTCTTTAACGATCTTGAGTTATAGTTAGTTGAAAAATTTATCCAGTATTGATTTATTATTCTTTAAAGAAGAGCTTTTGTTGAAGTGAGCTTATTACAATAATTTACATATTAAAATTTTTAGTTTCGTGGCCTTTGTAAATCTTGTAAGAAAGTAGAAAAGTTAGGTTATTAGTTCCTTCGACAAGCTTAAGTGCAAAGTACATTTTCTCCCTACTCAATACTTATTAAGTATTAAATTGCTCAAGTTTTCGTTCTTTTCTGTATTTTATATAAACTAATCTCAGTGCATAGTGTATATGTGAATTTTTCGTATACAATTTTCAGGATTCATCTCTCGCATGTTGCTATGATTTTTATTAACATTGTAATGTTAATAAGATGAGATGTAAAAATTAATTCTCCTAAAAATTGTACGTATTTCTTATGACTTCAAATATCACTAAGCAATTACGACTTTTTAACTATAAATCGAAACTACATAATACTATACTAGTTAATAACTAAAACAATATTTTTTATTATTTTATTAAGCTTACTAATTTATTTTACTTTTAGCTCTTCATGATACTTCACTTGACCTAGTAACCTCAATTGAAAATTTCGGCTCCTCTATTTTGTCGACTTGCAGTGATAACATACTACACACTATTTTTATTATATGATTTGTAACGATTCCAATAGTACTTATTAAGATATAAAAGAAATATGTTACCACTGTTTATTTATTTTACCTCTCTGTAGAAGCAACACTAACCAATGTATAGTTTCTTTAGCCTATCTAAAAGAGAAACCTTCTGTTTTGCCAGCATTAAAAGTAGCTTGCCTCGCTTTGAAATTGACTAAGCTATTCTTTTTATTCATATAACATTTTTAAAATTAATTATTTTGTTAATGACTCCTATACTTTTTTCCTTAATAT
This sequence comes from Boloria selene, assembly GCA_905231865.2. NCBI lineage: Eukaryota > Metazoa > Arthropoda > Insecta > Lepidoptera > Nymphalidae > Boloria > Boloria selene. Next base: position 5,806,558 of record HG993145.1, read on the forward strand.
CTTATAAGCATACCGAACAGGCAATCTTTTTAAAGGACATTTTTTTAGAGTTAATATGGCAAATATGTTAACTTTTTGTATATACTTAAATAACTTTAATCGACAGTTAATAACTATAATTTAAAACAGCAATATCATTTTTTTGGCACAATACTTAATGTAATAAATGTCATATTTAAATAGATATAATATATATTATGCATGTTTATAGTTCTTTAAAAAGTGTTACAAAAGAACGTTACTACCAAAAACAGAAAAGCTTCACCTGTATAGTTCGGCTTTGCGTAGTAATTTAATGAGGCCTCATTTCTTTTAGGTGCCTGAATATTTTATCCTAAAATAATATGGAACAAACGTACATCTTAACAAACGTACTTTCACAATGTTTTTTCTGTTTCTCTGTAAATTATACCATTCTATTATAGCGATATTTTTAGTGGCAAGTGGCAACCCCTATCACATAGGATAGGCAGGTGCGGTGCTGTCGCAAAAATACGAGTATTCGGTATGATATGCGAGATTTTATAATATAAAAATTATATAACAAATAATATACAAAACAATAGAGAAAAATGACGACGTTTGGCTCAGTTTGTAGTAACCCTACTTTCTGCGCCAACGGACGCGGGTTCGAGCCCCGTTAGGGGCATTCATTTGTTGATGGCGAATGTTTGAACTCCAAACATGGGTGTTCATATTTATAAATTGTATGTATTTAAAAGTTGAGTATGTGTAGTGTATCAGCTATCTGGTATCCGTAGCACAAGCCTCGTAGTTTACCACGGAACTAGATCGTGCTCTGTGTAATAATGTCCAACATATTTAAATTGTACATTAATTCTATTTAATAAAGTATATTTCGCGTGTATTCCGTGAATATCTTGAAGTTGCTTGGTTCATTATTTGTTTCTGACATGACCAAATAAAACTATTATAGAGTGTCCAAAAGCCGGTTGTAGTTCCCAAGGGAAAAGGGTCAAATCAGATATCTCACCATCATCAGGACAACTAATGGCTTATCGTTGTGTATCATTGTTTCCCCTATTTGGGATGTTAACGTTTTATAGTGCCTGAATCGTATATTGTCTGTACAATTAAATGATTTGACTCAATGTAAGTAATACATATTAAACGTTACCTTGTTTTTCTAGTAGGCAATAAAGGCTGCAGATCCGAAGATTATAAGTTTGAATCGTGGGTCAGGCGTCATAACTAGGTTTTTGTGTCTCTCTCGCAATAGTAGGAGAGCCCAAGCGGGAAATTTGGGATTTACTCGAGAGCGTCAGAGTAAATAAGCGTTCGAGGAAATCCACATTTAGCTTCATTTAGCATCACAACGACGAAACTCTCAGCAACGCTTTTAAAAGTTGGCGGTGTATCTCATCATACCTCGGAAAGCATGTAAAACCGTATAATTGTTAATTAATAAAAATAAATAAAAAAACCAATATTTTTTGAAAGTTATAAATAATCGATATAGAAATAAGAGGACTGTTTAAGTTTTGAAGCTGTAAATAGATTGAAAGAGGAAACTTCTTTGTTTCTTGTACCCCTATAGTGAAACTATCATACATGTATAAATATCTAATATAACGTTGAAAGTGGTTTTCTTCTCTATACAGATAAATAAAATTTAAGTGTAAGTGGGTCAAATAACAACATTTCTTTTAAATACATATGAGGTAAAGTATATGCGGTACATATAAGAAAAACGCAATTTATAATTATTTTGTCTGTTTGTTCCGACTGATATCCGAATCAACTGGACAGATTTTGATTATATTGAAGGAGTAACTTAGGTTACATCTATTATTGAAAAAGATCTATCCGCTAAAAAAAATAAACCTACTAACCGAGCGAAGCATGAAGGTTTAGTCAGTAGTTACTTTTTAAGAATTTTCCTATAAGGTTTTAAAAAAGGCATTTTATTAAAACGTATTTTAAACATGTATGTTTCCGCACAATGTTTACTTTTCCGGTACGGAACCTGAAAATGGTGTGAGGCCCGTGATTTGAACACTTCACTTGGTTTACTTAGAAAGTGCTTTATCACTGGGCTACTTCACTGCTGCACTTTAGGTGATCACGGTGAAGTGACAATAGGTGATGAGGTCAATCAGGTATTAATAAATTCTAAATATTATATGTATTTTAATGTCTTTATATACTGATAAAGATCAGCAGTTAAAATAAATAATACTTTTACTACTGTATAGTTTATAAGAAAAATATGAAAGTTCTTGTCATAATAATTTTTGCAATAACCTATCTAATCATTTTAATAATCAAAACCCATAACATGTCCATTATTATTCTAAATTCATTTTCATTTTCCAGTAAAATACAAAAAATGATACGATATACTGTAATTTCTTTTTAATATTCAGTATTATCGGTCAATGGACTGTAATGAAATTCCCGACCACGTCAGGTATCACAGATTGCGTCCAATATGGCCCGTAGGGATACATGGAACACGTATGCTTATAACAACTTAACCGTTTTATTGTGACCCCACTGTATAGTAGTAGTGGGTTCTGTTTCATTATAATACGTATGAGCGATGTATATAGAGAGGTCTAGTTTAACTGGATACGTATCATAGGTATATTTCATGCAATTTCTTGCGCCTGCAGCCAACGAAATGACATGCGGGACGTTCGCGTTATGTCGATGCCAATAATGTTAGCCCCGGGGCGATCCCGACGAATGAATATAAAAGCAAAATAACCTACTCTATGTGAAAAATATTCTTTACCCTCTTATAATATCGTCGAAAAACAATATTGTTTGCCTCTACACAGGTTCTGCTAAGCTTTTATCTGATGCCTGTTTTATTAGATGAAATTCTTATCTGTACTTAAATAATTTTGTAATAATATGTTACATATAATAATTATGATACGTTCTATGTTTTCTGTATTATAAAGGAGATCACAGTTTCAGTCCAAAATATATAAATTACAAAATAAATATAAATAAATATGTTGGAACATTATTACAACAGCGCCCTCTAGTTCCGTGGTAAGCTACGAGGCTTGTGTTACGGATACCAGATAGTTGATATACAACACATATATTATTTTTAAATTATAAATATAAACAGTAAACAACAACAAATTATAAATAACAACAAATTATAAATATAAACAGTAAACAAGCATGATTGGAGTACAAACATTCGTGCTTAACAAATGAATACCCCCAGCGGGACTCGAACCTGCAACCGCTGAGTTGCGCTCAATACCAATTGAGCCAAACGTGTCATCATAAGGTTAAGTTTTAAAGGTATTGATTATTTTATAAGCCTAATATCATAGTATAAAGAATGACAAAGTAGGGCAACTTCGGCCCAATCCGCGATATAATTACCTGTCATAGTTACCATAGTTGCCTGTCACAGGGTTGTCACTGTAGATAAATTTTAATTCAGTGCTCAGAAATTGGCATTGGGCCGGGAAGTGTGTTATTAAAAAATATTTATTATTTATATACATTTAAGAATGTAAAACATTTTGTTTCTACATATTTATGATTATTTTTATTAGGCCTGTAGTTACTTGCTTAACTGATATATCAGTAGAAAATAGTATTAAAAATGTTTGTTTGTTAGATTTATCTCGAAATGTATTTGTGTAAATAAATAAAATAAATCCTTTAATTTCTTGCGTTTACTAAAACATAAATATGCTATTAGTAACAATTAAAAAAAATTAAAAGTATAATATATCAATAAAATCATATCACGTCCTATTAAAATAATAAATTAATACAACAAAAATAAAAGTACCTACATAAGTATTTCATCATCAAGTATAAATTATATGCTAGAATAAGTGATTTGTTTACCTTTCCTGTTCAGTAGGTAATCTGAACAAAGACAACTCTGGAATCGATGAAGAATTTAGACACCCAAACACACAGCAATAAGTTCTTCTACGAATATAACACATTTTTCATATAGTGAAAAACCGTGACGCGCGAAACTTGTGCAGCGTCAGCCTTGACTGGCACACTGATAAACGGTTCGAGATATTGTTTGAGTGTGCGTGCGGCAACGTAAAGATACTATGACGCACACATACAAGCCGCGCGCGGTTTGTATGAAGTTGCCCTATTTTGTCATTCTTTATACTATGCTAATATTCTAAAGAGATTGTTTGATGCAGAAGTAACGCGTTTAGCGTTTTTCTCTGCCATAGTCCATACGGATATGAAACAGTGTCCTTGTTTTTTTCTGATGAGAAACATTATCACGAAATATCACTGACAAAAGCTGATTTTGAAAGTCTTATTTTTATTTATTTATTTTCATCCAAACAATTTTTAACTTTCTACACCTAAAAAATACAGACTTATTTTCACATACAGACACGAAAAGGTAGCGTAGTACTACAGAATGTTTTTATAGGTTTAAGAAACCCACTCCAAATTGCATTTATTTGTAGATATATCGGTTTAGACGTTTCATCGTGAAAACCAAGCGCAAATACTGACAGAGCTATTCACTTTTATACATGTAGTGAGAATGAGACCGGTTTGGATAGTAGGAAATAAATCAAATCAAATCAAATCAAAATATTTTATTCAGCATAAAAATTGTTACAATTTCTTACTGAACGTCATGAGTCTACCACCAGTTCGGAAAGAAGAAACCTCTGACCTGAGAAGAACTGGCGAAAGAAACTCAGCGGGACTAATGTTTTTTTTAATCTTAATCTCATTCTTTTTTTTTTTTTAATTAAATTGCATATTTACAATAATTCTATATGTTGAAATAGCCTGGCGGCGATCACATCATTCCCAAGGCGTACTGTCTTCTAAAAAATCGTTAATCGTATAATAACCCTTAGTACACAAACGTTCCTTCACAATTTTTTTAAATTTGGCAATAGAAGCTTTTTGAACGTTTTCTGGGATCCTGTTGTATAGGCGTATACATAGTCCATAAAAAGTATTACTAACTCGGCGTAAGCGAGTTACAGGCATTACAAGTTTATGTTTGCTCCTAGTATTAATGCTATGCATGTCGCAATTCTTGGGAAATTCGTGTATATTTTTATGAACATACATAACATTTTCGTACACGTATTGAGAAGCAACAGTCAATATTTTAATACGATTTTGAATTCTTTGACAAGATTCGAATTATTTATCTTGTAAAAAATGGTATCACTACTATTAACTAAAAAGGTACAGGGACTACAAAATCCATTTTAAGCCTATTGTATTATAATTTATTTTCTTTAGAAGGGTTGAAAATATAGGTTAAAATCTACTTTTTAGAAATCTTGAAATAAGACACAAATTATAACTTCTTAATTCTGTATCTCATTTTCAGTATTTTTTTCATTTTCCAATAAGAACTTGTATGTACATAATACAAAATCTAATCTTATGGGGACATAAATCCATATTTACTTTGTTTACTGACGTCGGGCAAACTTTAGCCCCAGCATCGGATAAATTGTGTTAAAAGCAACATTAGGGTGCGAGTATATCTCGTTTTTGTGAATAACATTGTATATATATTCACATGTATAGCACTGAAACATATTTTATAGAATATTTACGAGCAAACATACATGTCCTTTTACAATATAGATATTTTATATGTATAAATATTTATAAAACATGTGTTCAAAATATTTAAGTTTATAACTTACATTTATCAAAAAGGATTTATCAAAAAGCTTTAAAGGTAGCTTTCTACATACTAGATTCGTTGAAAAATACTAAAAATCGAAATTGAGACGTTTGTCCCACTTTAGATAAAATAAAGCGTGTCGAGTTGTATGTAAAGGACACAATACATGAAATAGCTTTTGTTTCTGCTAGAGAATAGGTATGGAAAAGTAATAACAACTGCTACAATGTTATCATTTTTTAAAACTACTTTTATCTTTTGACTTCGTCTGCATCAACAAGTAACTTTGAACGTTTTAACGTTACCGTAATCAAACCATGTACTTATTTTTATGGCGGTTGGTTATAGGTACTAGTATATAGAAGTCAAAGTACATACCTACTTAAATATTTTAAGTATTAAATGTTAACGTAATCGATAAAGCCTTCGGGCATTGCAGGTTTTATGCAAACAAATATAACTTTTATCATAAAGAGGCCAGAATCAGAAGACGAAGATTTGATGTCATTCAACAATGTATAGTCTATTTTTCATTACATGTTGTCGCCAAATACCCTGGGCGCCGGGTACCCAGTTCATTGGTATTTGTCGAATATAAGGAATATAATATAATGTAACTGATAAATACACAAATATGATTTACTGATAATGAATGTGATCTGATTTATCATACGAGGGTTTGATCCCTCGCTAGTGGCCTCCAACCTCCCCTATAGCCACCCCGAGCCTCGCTAAACTTGTAACTAGTCTGATTTAACTGATTTACGAATGACTGAACTCACGCTTCTGAATACTGAATCTATTACTATGAATTATACCGAATCTCTGAATCTCTCTTGCCACATGTCTATACTGAATCTCTGTATCTAATTTATGAGCAACAAACGGCTCCCGCGCAACACCACTGAATTATACTGAATCTTTGAATATTGGTAAATTGAACATTTAACACATTGGTAAACTGAATGCACTTACTTGGCAAACACGGTGTTGCGCCTAATCTGCCTCGCACGTTTACACAACACTTTACTCAGGAGCTCGCACCCGACCTGCCACGGTCGCGCTCCGCACACGACTGACTCAAATCGCAATCTATTCTATTTGACAGTCTTCGTTCTACCCTCAAGTTTATAAGAAATAATATTTAAATATTTTATCACTATTTCGCGACTACCCTACGGTATTCGCGACACTCCCCGCCGAAAAAAAGCTCTGATTCAACTATAAGAATTTCATCTACCACTGATTGCAGATTGCAACGTTACGACAATCATCTGATTTGAAACAACAAAATAACTTATAACGCATGAAATAACATTTGATAAATTGAGAATTCTAATTTTAATTCAGCTTGACACTCTACTAGGTCTTTTGAAATTACTGGTCACTGAATCTTTAATTTACTGGTTACATTTTACTAAATGGTAATTGGTTCATTTTATGGGACTGTTTCATATAACATAATCAGCACTTTAATTTTGTCAACTTCGATCTTTCTGCTTTGAACGCTTTGAATCTGAATTATTTCACCGACCCGCGGTATACGCCATACGCATGTCACTATTGATTGTTATCAAACATTTACACAAACTACCAAGTTCTGAATCTGACCAAGTTTCTCATTATCAATTAAGCACATTTAGTATTTGAAGCTGGCTTTAGGGATAATTATGACCTGATATCTCGGTCGTAATTATCCCCAAAATTCGTAAGAAATGTATTTGCGTAAAGACATACCCTAGATTTGCCCCTACTAGTTTCAGGGGTTTTGTATTAATGATCGCTTCAATTTACTTTATAACTGTACAACTTCTTTAATAACTAAATGAAAACTCTTCTGATTATACATCTCTAACAACTTTCATATGCTCTGATTGTCAGACAAGTAAATAAACACTCCATTTCATTTTTCCTAACTGATATGAATTACATAAATCTGCTAAAATAATTCGTTCCCGTAGATGTCACATTATCATGAATATATTTAAATCTCAACATCCTTATATAGGCAAAGTGATCTTAAAGAACAGTTATAATACCTAAATAAGAAGTCTTACTTCTTTAGGAAAAATCAAAATATGTAGCTTGAATTTTCAAAATTATTTCTAAATTTCTGTCACCATTACTAATCAGGAAACAATCTGTTTCGGTTACAGTTCGATAGATTCGTTCAGTGTGTTCGATACTTTATTATCATTCGCGAGACCCTCCCCAACAGCGAGTGTCTCAACTTAATATGCACAATTATCAGGCATCGAAAAACCAATTATTAAAATTACTTATTAAAAAATCAGGACTTTTGAGCCACATATCTTTATGATTTATTCAATCAGATTTTGTACCTTTATCTGATTATACTAATTTAGTATAATTTCTAATAGTTAGAATTTTATTTTGTTAAATTTCATTAAATTTCCAATCCTTCTTTATTCTGTCACTATAGACCAATTTCAACTCTTCCTTTTCTCTTCAAGGTTCTTGAACGTATAGTTCACAGTCAACTTTCTGTACATCTTTCCAGGTATAATTTGCTCAAACCTTTCCAAACCGGATTTCGATCCGGACATAGCACGACCACCGCTCTTATTAAAATCTGTGATGACATAAGAAATGGAATTGATAATCATCAGGTTAGCATCGTTACTTTATTAGACTTCTCAAATGTTTTTAATACTGTCGACTTTGACATTCTCATTCTTATATTACATGACATTCAGTCAAAGAATATTTCGTTAGATGCTATTGCCTGGTTTCGTTCCTATCTCTATGGTCGCAATGTACACACACGTACACGCAAACCAATGTACACGTATTGAGGACAAGTACACAACGATCTGTGACCTTACAGCGGGTGTCCCTCGAGGTGGTGTCTCTATAACTGAGCTTCTTTCTTTACCCTTTCACCTTTATGCTGATGACTTGCGGATTTACGTAACTACTTCTACAGATGATCTTCATAATGCCATAGTCAAACTCAATTCAAATCTTAACACTATAAATTCGTGGAGTAAATCGTTTGGGTAATCTGTTAATGCAAGCAAATCACAGGTAGATCCCTTTTGGCTCTCGTCAACAAATCTCCAAGGTTAGCTTGTTGTCTCTTCCTCCTATTATATACGATGGAACTCGACTTCAATTCTGAAGCTCAGTCAGAAATTTAGGCCTTATCATGGATAGTACCTTATCTTGGGTACCCCAAATTTCTGATGTAAGCAGGAAGTTCTTCGCCGTGCTTGGTCGTTTAAGGAGATGGAAAAAATGTCTACCAATTAAAACCAAATTATCCCTAGCTCAATCCCTTCTCCTTCCCCTTCTAGATTATACAGATGTATTCTATACTGATCTGTCACAGATACAACTCAATAAACTGGAACGCTTACAAAACAAGGCAATCAGGTACGTCTATGGTTTGAGGAAATACGACCACATATCCCAATATAGAATGCAACTCAAATGGCTCACCATTAGACAACGTCGTGCATCTGAATATTTTTACACTTCTATATACTATCCCTTTTCAGCCTCACACTCCTTCTTACCTGAAAACTAGGTTCAAATTTCTTGCTACTGTTCATTCCTTAAACCTTCGTTCAGAATCCAACAATAAATTCAATTCAATTCAATTCTGTTGTTGATGGCTTTAAAGCGTGCCAGTTGAGCACAGATTATTTCGCCAATGTCACGTAGAATGGAGAAGACACAAAGGCAACAATAAATTAGTCCTACCTGTCAGCCGCACTGAAACCTATGGTGACTCCTATACTGTCAAAGCCGCTATTTTATGGAATGCCCTACCACATGAAATTCGTCAATCGGAATCAGTACAAGTCTTCAAACGTCGTCTTAAAACCTATGAAACGGATTTATAAATAAAAAAATAAATAAACCTTCGCATCTCAATATGCAGTAGGAGCCGACTAGAATGATACCAAGCTAAAACTATCTGAATCTCAATTCAAAAGCCTGCTCGTTAATACTTGGCTTTAATTTTTTATTTATCAACTGTAATAACCCACTTTCAATAAGTGGTTATAAAATACTATTTGAATAAAGTATATTTAGATTTGATTCGCATATATAAATCGCTTAACTCTAATACGCTTTTAAATCAAAAAAATACATCACGACTTATATCAGGTGAAATTTTGCACCGCATTGTAAAAATAAATAAATCTATTTTTCTACTGCTTACTAGCAGGTTCCAACGATATGAACATTTCCAGTAATAATCTACAACATTTCTCTTGAGCCTGGTCGCACAGACCTCTAAATTTAACAAGACAAGTCTGAAGTATCAGAATGCTTTGATTTCATCAGAAACGCTGATCTACTGGTATGAAAAAACACGATTATGCAGACCGACGTTATTGCAATGCTTACATTTTCGATTAGAATAGCAGCTGTTAGATATATGTCAGTCACCAAAGCAATTACCTACACATGATTATAATATTATATATAATATATATTCGGCATAGTTTTAAAAACAGTACATTCATCTTAAAAAATATTCTGCTTACATAACTCGCATCTCTTAATGAACTTCCTTTTAGGTGGCTCATCGGTTTGATTTACTGAATCACGTCACTTATAGTGAATACTTTGAATTTATCGTAAACTGTCCTACCACCCTCTGGTTCTTTCTGTATTCCTGGTCATTAAAGTTTTTTTTCCTTTATTTATTTTACATGGGAGTTTGAGTCATAATATTGACTATGTCACCTCCGTACAGCATTTAACTTAATACTTTAAATACAATTTTAATCTTGCAACAACTTGGCTAGCATAATAGCATTGCTTGATAGTGGCGCGGCTAATATACTGTTACACATACCTACATTATATGATTTTAATGAAAGGGGCCTAAAATGTTAATTTCGCACACATTCCATTATTATGTGATATATATCATCGATACAATTACATTGTGCGCATTTTTCTGTATTAGACAAACCCATCAAAAACTTAAACTTATTCGAAAGAATGTGTCCGGAACGACGTCTCAGTAAAGATACAATCTGTCTTCTTTTCATTTTAGATCTGTCAAACCAAGGATATCGGGGAAGCTCGCTTATCATTGTTTTATACCATATACCTTTGTACCGTGATCTCTCGTCAAAATATTCTTGCCAATTACGTCTGCACATTTCTTTTAATTTAAATAGGATTTCTTTATGTAGAGGAACACAATCGTAAGGAATCCCTTCACTGTCATTAAAAGATGTAATGAACCGAATGTAAACTGGTCTAAATTTAAACTTTATTTTTACTGTTACTAGTTTCTATGTAAGAAGCTTCTCTTGCGAATATTATAAATTTTCTCTAAATAGTTCCTTATAATATCAAGAGATTCAATTTCGTCATTCATTTTTAACCGTAACTAAAAAAAATATCTTGTGTAAACTCTATAAAGATTAATCGAAGATGGTCTTTATTAACACAATTTCTTGGCCCACAGAACTGATAATGCTCAGATGCCTTTCAATTTCATTTAATACTTATTCACGCTTTATCTGATTTACTTGCCATTTAATTCTGTATAGTAATGAGAATCAATAATAACGCTTGGTTTTCCGCAGCGTTCTTTAAGTATCTGGTTAAGACAGGCTATTTGATAGTATTTATAAATTGCATATAATCCTTCAATTGCCTGCTTAGCGTCACCTTCTAGAGCCGATTGTAAATAATAACTTATCAATATCACTAATATTCTTAATATCACCGTTAAATGAAAATTAATTCGAAACATATGCCACTGTATGCAATGTACTTAACGTTACCATCGAATTTCGCTATTCATAATACATTCATATTCAATTACTAACTATATCTCAATTGTCGTTAGAATGGTGCTTTACTTATTATTTAAACAAACATTCATTTCTATCAAAACTTAATCCTGAATTTGTATGGCAGTATAATGTATATTCACTAATCTCTTTGAAGTTAGGTTCGATAACTGATTTACAATAATTATGAATTTCTATAACAAATCTACAACTGATTCCTTTAATTTAGACTCAATAAACTCCAATTTATTAAAATTAAATATGACTATCCATTTCTCTTGTACACGCAAACCAAGTTGAATTTAAAAAGAATATTTATGAATAAGTCCAAGTCAGGTTTGCCGTTTGGATGACATCTTTCATTAAAAAACAGTATTTTAAATTTTAAAATCTGTATCCATAATAATACTACATACTATATTGTAACAATGTACTAGTACTGTATTGTAACAATTAAAATTAAGTATTATTGTAGTCTTCAACAATAATACTTAATTTTAATTCTATATTAAAACTGTAATAATACCGAACACTAAATATTATTATTTGTTAAACCTACTGAATTTTACTTTGTTCACTAAATCAAAGAATTATAAAATTAATTTTATATATATTATAAATAGTGTAAACTTTAAGAACCACTGACACTCCACTTACTGCACGCACTGTTCAATTTGATTTATATCCATATATAAAATTCGTGAATATCAGAAATTGAAATAAAAATATCAGTAAAATAAGTAGCCATTGCTATTAATCAGAATATAATTACAACCACTTAAATATTATTTAATACACTAATCTCTTTTTTAACATCGAGACGAGATTATATATAATATTCCTAAAACATTTATATATTTCTTTCGAATCATAGCTGCCTTTTAAAATTACCTATTTATTACTTCACATTTTTTGAATTAAAAGTTACACTAACGATTACTGAATATGCCTTGTAAATATGAATACCTCATTCTTACTGTCTTGTTTCAATACAAATATTGTTAACGCCTTGTCCGTAACAATAAAATCACTCACTATCTAACATATTTTCTAACACTTCACTTTACTTTCTCAACCTTTTAGGTAGAACTTGCCATTAATTTATAATTATTTATAATAATAATTAATTTATGTACTAATACACTTCCTTATTTAATATCACTGTTGAGTCAAAATAATGTCTATATTATTTTCAGAAAATAATTATTTCATTTTTAACGAGTCTCCTCGTTCATCAATTGACATTCCAAATGGATAATATGATACAGTTCCATGGCTTATTAAAAATTATACGAAAATTTTATTCGGTAATACAAAACAACAGTATCTAACAAAAAATCTATTTACTCGATATGATGCGGGTATACTGACTTACTTATAAATCTCACTCATTTTTTAATTATAAACCAATATACAAGGTTTTTAAGAATCAAAATTAGAATATAACATTAATAAAGAGATCCCAGCACCTCCACCATGTCGCCAAATACCCTGGGCGCCGGGTACCCAGTTCATTGGTATTTGTCGAATATAAGGAATATAATATAATGTAACTGATAAATACACAAATATGATTTACTGATAATGAATGTGATCTGATTTATCATACGAGGGTTTGATCCCTCGCTAGTGGCCTCCAACCTCCCCTATAGCCACCCCGAGCCTCGCTAAACTTGTAACTAGTCTGATTTAACTGATTTACGAATGACTGAACTCACGCTTCTGAATACTGAATCTATTACTATGAATTATACCGAATCTCTGAATCTCTCTTGCCACATGTCTATACTGAATCTCTGTATCTAATTTATGAGCAACAAACGGCTCCCGCGCAACACCACTGAATTATACTGAATCTTTGAATATTGGTAAATTGAACATTTAACACATTGGTAAACTGAATGCACTTACTTGGCAAACACGGTGTTGCGCCTAATCTGCCTCGCACGTTTACACAACACTTTACTCAGGAGCTCGCACCCGACCTGCCACGGTCGCGCTCCGCACACGACTGACTCAAATCGCAATCTATTCTATTTGACAGTCTTCGTTCTACCCTCAAGTTTATAAGAAATAATATTTAAATATTTTATCACTATTTCGCGACTACCCTACGGTATTCGCGACACATGTCCTAAATGGTAAACAAACACTATCTTGAACGAAAATCACGCATTTTAGATTTGGTTTTATCGTTTTTAACTATTTTAGAAACACACACACTACGAATTACACTAATCAAAGATGTTAATTAATGGTTTGCACTTATTATTTTTGCTAAAATTGAAATATTAACAAAACCAACTTCTACAGATTTTCTTCTTCGATACGCTACTTTGTCTTTGAATAATAGAGATGTGACATGTAAAAATTAATAACTAAATTTTGAAATTGACATTAAAAACAGACACTAAAATTTTATTTATATGTTTTAGTAAAATTTTTAATTTACTTCAGCAATTTTAGAATTGCATTTCGTCTCAATCTTCAGAGGTAATTTGAAATCGCTTAAAGGTATATATTGAGGTTGTATCTTACAGAGACTACAATTACCGTATGACACATTATACATGAGGTATATGCGGTTCCTGAAAGGAAACTAATTATTCCACTGACAAGCGAGCGCTCACATCTCGTCCTGTAGCAAAATAATTATCTCGTATTAAAGCGTATGCTCTCACCGATGTACTTTGATAGTATAGGAATAGAAAAGGCGATGATTTCGCTATTGCATGGTCTTTGGTACGTACAAGATCTACTAATATTCAATACAAGATGAAATACTATTTACTGTTTCCGTACGTTATCCTTGCCCCTAAGCGTTCTCACGCTAAAATAATTTTTATCAAATTACATTAGGAATTGAAAACGGCGTGAGATACTTCGATCAAAAAATGCAATAATTAAAAAAATGTGAAGGTGAGGCAAGTGGAAAATTATCTATATCTAATTATATTCTTCTTCTTCTCTCGTGCCTTTGATGTATTAAATCATAATAAATTAATAAACAAAATTGATAATTGTGGTATAAGAGGGCCGCTGCTAAATTGGTGTAGTAATTACCTTAAAAATAGAACGTTTTCCGTGAAAATTGATAATATATTTAGTTCTCCAATCTCAATCACCGAAGGTACAGCACAAGGATCAGTTTTGGGCCCATTACACTTTTTAACTTATGTAAATGACATGCATAAATGTATTAAACATAGTACATGCTATCAGTTTGCAGACGACACTTGCATCATAGTAGCGGACCGAGACCCCCAGAGGGCTCTTGCAAAACTACAGTCAGATTTTAATACTCTGTTAAGATGGTGTCATGACGCAGGATTAGTACTAAATTCAAATAAAACTAAATTATTAATCATTAAATCCCCACACCAACGTCTCAACACATCTTACACGTTAGTTGCCCATGATCACACATGCTTACATAGTAGGACTGAACCCATATGCAATTGCCCATTTATAGAAATAGTTAAAACACAAAAATACCTCGGTATGCTGATAGACACAAAATTCACCTGGAGAAATCACATTGAACACGTATGTGATAAGCTACGGCTCTTTTTGGCTAATATTATTATACTTAAAAATAGAATTCCTTACAAAGTGAAAATGATGCTTTATTACTCACTGGCTGAGTCATACATTCAATATGGCCTCAGTAGTTATGGTCGCACGTACAAAAGCTATATTAATCAAATTTATAAATTACAATTCAAAATACTAAAAAACATTGTATCAGAAAAAATCAAATTATCCTTTAATGGTGACGAGATGGGTCTTTTTAAACATTGCAAAGTACTACCTATTCATGAAAAATATAAATATACAATTCTAAAAGAAAATTTTTTCAACCGTAAACTACAGAAAAAAATAGAACATACTGTGTATACCAGAGCGGTGGCGCAAGATCGCTTGTGTACTGAGAGGGCAATGAATACATACGGAGAAAGAACAACTATGCACATTACTCCACGGCTTATGAATAGTTTGCCCCCAAAGTTAATTAATGAAATTAACAGTAAAAATATTAAGGAAAAACTAAAAAAATATTTCTTATCTTTAATTAATTAGATTAAATTATTTAATATTTAATATTAAATAAAATATTTAGTTCCAAATTGTAACAATATTGTATATAATAATATATAATGATATATTTAATATTAATAATGTAATATATATTATAATGAATTATGTAAGTAACATTATACAAATCTTAAGTGATTTACAATGTTACATTTAATTAAAAAAAATATGTACATTTTAATAATAATAAATAAATAAAATAAATAAATAAATATATTTTTTTGTTATGGTTTAGAATGGCGTTAACACTTAACAGCCACAAGACATTCTGCCACTGTCGCGTTTTATGAGGAAGACACGAATGAGATTGAGCGATTTTAATTTTCAAATATTAATAAACAAAATACTGCTCAAAGTATTCAAACATGACATAATGATGAAACGTAATAAAATGTCATACTTGTACACTTGTAACGAAAAAGGAACCTTAAAAAAATGACGGGACGTATAAACATTTTATTGCCTACCAAGGCAACGTAATCTACATAAAGCAAGGGGTTATTCTCCCTCCGGAAATTATGCGCCGATTACTCGACTTGTCTGCATCTGAAAGTAGTTCGTACACCTATATATGTATATGTATGTACAATGGACCTCATCTACAGTACGTCGGACGGCAATTAGTCTTCACGATGAATAGGAACTAATTTAGCAGCTCAACAGGAAAGTAACAGTTCTACGTTAATAAAGTTTGAATCACCCAGAAGCCATAGTCTACTTAGATTCCATGCGAAATCTTAATAAAGTACGATTCTATTCAATGCAAGATATATTTGTTCATTTAATAAAAAAATATTACTACCAAAAACCTAAATAAGCTTATTGTGTTCAAAATTATTAAAAAGTACCCTAAATTACTCCCTATAACATAATCTATCTGGAAGTGAACGTTCCGTAAAAATTAGACCAGCCCTTGCAAAGATATACCAGGATAAAAAAAATATTCAAATACTTAAAAAAATATGTTTTATTGTAACTACCTACTGTATATAATTTCATATTATGATAAAAGTGAAAAGTTTTTATTTCGACATAAATAAGTAGTCGTAAGTTTCAAATATTTTTGTAAAGAAAGTAAAACTCACAAATATCTGTTTCTAACTGAGAATAATTGTGTGTCTTAGTAGGCAAAGACATTAAAATTACGGATTCCAAGAGAAGAATATCGCCTTTGGGATTTGTTGAAAATATTCAATTTAACGTCGCAATGCATCCGCGACACTATGATTGCATATCGATTCCCGATAAAGTGCGAACTATGTCGTTATATTTTATTTTCATAGCTGTTGATATTAAAAATGGATGTTGCAGTGCCAAAGGTAATTTTGTACGTGCTGGCATATCAGGACTATTCATTTCGCGTATATTCTACTTTCTAAGTTTTAGTTTTAATGTTTGATTTTTTGTCTATAAATGTCTTTAATGTACAATTGATTAAAACTAGATTATTAATTAATATAATTAATCTATCCATCTAAACGATAATCTAGTAGATTACTATTTACATACATTTTGAACTTTTGTCTTTCACAGTTTACATTTATTGATATTAATTTGTCTCTATGTAGCGACGCTTACTGTCTTCTTTACAACTCGAGTTGTAAAAGTAGTGATATCTCTGATGATAGGGGGCCGGGGGCGTAATAAAAAATAAAAAGCCTTTTATTTCTTGCTGTACAGTTATTTAGAAATTTGAAAATTTAAAGAAACAATGTTACAAATCTTAGTATTTTTAGTTAGGTATATAACATTTGATCTTATGTGTTTGTATTTGAATTAGATACTAATTTTCAATTTTTGTTAATTTATTGCGATACATTTTTCATAATTCTACAAACGTGATATCATATTCTAAATATTACATATATTCAATGTATTAACTATAATTATCATACACTCAAACATACACACATTTCGAAAAAATATATTAAGAATTACCTCTCCACGTTGTCACTACGAAGTTTATAGCTGAAAATTATATTTCTTTGCTCATCATGTATCATGAGTACACTATCGTGATCGAGGTTGCTAAAATAAAGGTCTGACATTGAAAACAGCTAAAACAAAGGTTCTCATTTCAAGGGGAAAATGAAGCAACATACTGCCTTGTATAGTCGATTTTACTCAAGGCAGTACCGTCTTTCTTTTGGTATTGTGGACCTATTACAGGAGTGAAACATGGACGTGTCAGATCAAGTATGAATGAGCTATGAGATTGGTGCACAGAGAATCACTACACAGTACTCTGCATGTCTGAGCGAACCTAACTAGTTTTCGAAAAACATGACGTGAGTCGTGAAGTCCATCAACCTACAGTCCTAAATTTACTTGGCCAACTTAGTAGACCATGCCTGATCCATTTCAGATTCAATAATATGAGGCTATCCGTCGGCTAGCTGTAGAATGTAATAGGGATAAGACAAGACACAACTAAAGCAAATTATCTGATAGAATTCAGAATCTAAAATCCGTATCATATAGAATTTACCTATAAAGGCAAAGGAACATGAAATAAAAGCATTCATTTCCCTAATGGCCTAAGAGGTTGAATTTTTGCCTTTTTATAAGCTCTTGACATAAACTTATAAATATATTGAAGTAAGCATATGGGCCAATTTGTCCTAAATTAACGGATAAATGATCCTAAAGTGTACTCGAAAAGGACTCCTGCATGATTTGTTTGAGAGAATTAATAACACAAGTTGAGGATTACTCAAGCTTATATGCTACCTTAAAATAAAATATATTATAATATTACGTTGATACTACTTATAACGAGCTGTATCACTTTATTGCCACGCATTGCTTTCTGTAAAACCTTTTTTTAATTTCCAAATGGCTTTCGAAACACTTAACTTTAGGGTTTATTTATTACTAGCATTGCCCGCGGCTACGCACGCGTTCTAAAGTCTAGAAACCAAATTATTTCTGAGTCTAGTCACGCGGTATGGTATCTTGCAGAACTAACGCTATTTTCGAAACATTTTTCATTGATGCTTCGCTTCTATTGGTCGTAGCGTAATGTAATATAATATAGAACTATCCAACACCAAATTTTTTTTCAATTCAGGCCAGTAGTTAGATTAGCGCGTTCAACCAAATAAACAAACAAACAAACAAACTCTTCAGCTTTATAATATTAGTATAGATTTATATTTCGCAACCATTAGCATCAGACAAGATACTCGTAGTACGGGTACGACAGGCTGACAGGTGTAATAAAATAATCTCTAAGTATTTTATTGTGTCCTCTGTAAGTCCTCTCTAAGTATTTTAGTGTGTGTGGATTTAACCTCCCATTCGAAATATTATGAATCCTTCAAACAACTATGGCAATATTTTGTTGAAAATTAAGTAATTCGCCACGTGACAAAGTTATTACATTACACAAAGAAATTCTCTTGTGACATGTTAGTCTTTGCGTATAATTGATCAGATTTAATAACATATTTAAAGTAGATATATATAAAAATCATAATTAAGAAAATAAATATATTAGGACAGTATTACACACAGCTCTATCTAGTTCCGTGTCAAGCTACAAGGCTTGTGTTACGGATGTTAATATGCTACATATACATATAACTTTAAATAAATACATATTATAAATATTAACACCTATGACTGGAGAGCAAACATTCGTGCTCATCAAATGTATCAGGACTCGAACCCGCAACAGGAGTAGCAGTAGGATCACTACTAATTGAACCAAACGTGTCGTCAATAAGTGGATGAGTGTTTTGATTCCAAAGCAAATCTGTGTGTACAAATGTAATAGATTTTTTTTTTGAATAAAATCTCCTTTTTTAACGTTCACTTAAAAGAGTATTTTTTAAAACCTTTTACAAAAATAATGCGTGCCCTAGTATATAAATTTTATTTGGCCCTTCCTAATCGCCTAACGGGTGGTCGATCCTACGCAAATCAAATTAGGGTCCGATTAAGAAATATAAAACAGCAGCAGGTAAAAATTTTATATAACCTCTTCCTATAAGTATAATTAGAATAATTACTTTAACCATTTTTAACGGCGAAAAATGCATTAACGCATACCACTAGTGATTATGTGGGACTCACCGGCTTAAAATAAGCCATTACTACCCACTAAAACTCAACAAAACCTTCCTCCGTGTTAATGATGCTTCGTAGGATCGCCTAAGCATATAACTATGATGCCTCGACGGCCTGGCAGGCCGAAGCAAACCTCACAGCCAAGGTAGTCTACAGTCCACTCTGCTACCAGAGAAGTACCATAAGCAACCATGCATGACACAGCGCCAAACGAAGCTCTCTGCGCATCACTTGGCTTCACGACCAGCTGGATTGCCGGACGCTACGGAACCCTTCCACCACAATAAGGTGAACGCACGTAGGGGGATAGTTACTTTAACCGTATTTCAATCACGTAAAATAATATTTCAGTCTAAGAGAATTTCAAGGCCAAGATTTTTATTAAATTATTTTTATATATTATTATAAACTCATTTACTAATTAGTATATTACTAAGATATTCTGTAACACAAAACACATGTACATACTTATTTGTAATTTCCTCTCTGAGGTTGGTAAAAAAGGAATATAAATAAAACATTATTTTCATATATTTTTTTTTATATTTAAAAATTTTTATACACAAATAGGAGCATTTATTCAAACCTAGCTTTTATCAACATCGTGCTTTTTAAAATATGTTAATGAATAAATATTGCTGTCATGTTTACTTATTTAGTCTAGAAATATATTCAAAACAAACATAAATATCTCTTACTATAATATAATAAAATATCATAACTGCTAACGTATAAAGTATTCTTATTTCAGTCTTAAAACATAGAACTATTAAATATTGTCGAAGATTATTTACATAAATATACATAATTAAAATTACACAATCCACAGCAAGCATTCGTTTACACTAATTTTCTATCTAATTTTAATACTCAAATCTTCCAAAACCTTTATTTTGAAACACCAATAAGTCCTTGGAATTAAATCGTATATGATATTTAAAATTAAGTGACTGAGATCAGAATTGAGGTCCACTGTACACCAACAATTTCACATTTTCTTGCATTCTGTATTAACTCTATTAAGAAACACTTCACCAATTTTCTGGGCAGTACTCGATTAATTGTGCTACTGTACAAGGTTGAAGACAGCACTCATCTGCCACTTGCCTTTTTTGCCTCTCTTTTGCAAAAAACATCGCCGCTCTCTTCCCCCTTGTCTTAGAAAGACTAGATGAAGGCAAATCACTAACAGGAATCCCTCCAGTGCATATTTCATAAATTATATTAGAAAGTGTTCTGCTACAGAGATCTTTTAACACTGAATTTAAAGCTAACGATTCACCACTAATAATTCTTCCATACAAGAACAAAACGTAAATAATCCAATGAAATTTTTTATTCGTGATAAAACACATTTTTTTTCTTGATTTTAATTTGAGGGGTTTGTTTGTATGGACCGAGTTGCGAAGAAACTGGTGTTTCCGTCTAGTGTAAGTCCATCGATGCCTCTGAATAAATAGAATCGATAACCTATGTCAATTATGACAACGCTGGATATTAAGTTCAAAACAACATGTTGGAGCCTCAGGGCGTAAGGGAACTTACAACGCGAAGATACGAACTATAATGAAGAGATGTAAAAGAAATCGATGTTATATAGCGGTAATTATCTATCATTATCTAAGTAAACTGTTTTTTAGGTATTTAACTATTATTGTAATTGATACTTTTTAAATTGCTATAATTAAATTCTTAATAATTAGTTAGTAATTTACGAATAGTAGTATTAATTCAAATGAATGAAATTCGTACTAAAAATAATTTTGAGTATAAATTATTTAATAGTAAAGATGTGTCTTCAATACATTCTAAAACGAATATAATATGTTTTAATGTCGTAAGTGTAAAGTTAGCCTTACGACGTCTCCATAAACGATTGTTATTTATAGAATTAAGATAATGAGTTGTTTTTAGAGATTCATTTGTAGACTACGGGGACGTTTGCTCCCTGTTTGTACTATTCTGTTATCAATAAAATTATTGACCTCAAATTATGTAAACGATAACACAAGGCCAGAAGATCCGGAGGAGTCAATTTTTGTTCTAACTCATGCTTGCGCAATATCTCTTAGTGACTGAAAATTATTGTTACTTACTTGATATATATGTATTTTTGTATATTTTCCTCACACCTATTGTTTCCCAGCCATATAAAATAAATAAATAAATAAATAATAATAATATGTTGGGACATTTTTACAACAGCGCCATCTAGTAGCGTGGTAAGCTACGAGGCTTGTGTTACGCATACCAGATACTTGAAATACTACACATATTAATTTTAAATATATATCTAATATAAATAACCCATGACTAGAGAACAAAACATACATTCGTACTCATCAAATGATCACCCAGCGGGACTCAAACCCGCGACCGCTGGCGCAGAAAGTAGGGTTACTACAAACCGAGCCAAACGTGTCGTAATTAGTTAATATATAAAAAATAAATTAGTTAACAAAATATATTCGCAGTACACTGCTGGCTTGTCATTAAAACTCAAATTTATTTGTATGGTTCCGTACATTTTTGGGATGTAGTTAAATGTTATTGCGTAGTACAGTTTAATCAATGTAACCATTACTCTTACAAGTGGGGAAAGGCCAAACAACATATCACGATTTGATTTACACATGTTTATAATTATTATTTTATTGATAATATAGTGTTTTTGGCACATGACCTTTGGTATATCATTTATATCGTTTTTATATTATATTGAGTTGTTATTGAAGAATATTCTTACGTATGTTTAAAATTTTTCATCTCTCTTATCATAGTATATTCGTTTAGTGTACAAGGAAAAAAATGGCTTATAATAAATTAAAATTACGAAACTAATAATCCAATATTTTTTATTATTAAGATTGCGAGGATCCTTTTAAATAAAAATAGAACCTTAAATAATAAAAACATTTTCGTTCCGAAATTGATTCCAGTGGCTAATCCAAACAAAAATATACATCACAAGTGTGTACTCAAACACTTCTTGCGCTGTCATAGTCCAGTGCGCAGCAAAATCGCCGCGAAGAGCTGGTGGTGATGTTGATGATGATTTTTCAACAATTCTATCTCATAAGAAACGTTTAAATTACTTTAAAGAAGTTTAAATCTGTCGTATAAAAAAATGTTGAAGATCTTATTCTCTTCGGCGGGAAAAGTAGCATAGCTCCTTATAATGCACTTTGTAAAGCCATGATTGTAGAGAGATTTTAAGGCGCAGGAGCTAAGAGTAACGTCCTCTTCATAACCTAATGTTGCCTTCATACAATAGACTACAATTTGTTTCTTGTAGTCCGTAGTATGAAGATTCAATTGGCAGAAAAAAAATGGATTTTCAAAACTTATAGCCTACAGCCTATTTTTGATACATAATCATGGTAATCATACATAATCACCCTTATCAGACAAACGTGGTGCTGAAACTTAATGTTTTATTAGTATACTTTAAGTTTTCTTTTTTATTTGTCATGGAGCAGGGCACACTAATTTGTGTCCATTCTCACATTTAATAAGTTTATCTGGTAGAGCTTTTTATGGACTTCACAGTCACTTTTATCATATAACTTCTGTGTTGAAAATATTGGTAAAATAATTATTGTTTAATAAATATTAGCAACTTTTTACAACATTTGAAAGAAACCAGAAAATTAAAAATAAAAAATATTAAAGAATAGTTATCTACTCTACATTTAGTGGGAAAACATAGTATATACATACGAGTATATAAGTACTTATTATTGTGATCGATTGTGCAACCAGTTTCAAATAAGCTTTTAAAATTCACCTACTCGTACAATAGCAAATCATTAATTTTACGTATTAAGTTTGTGCTGCGTACTTAGGTTTAGAAACGGAAGTTGAGCGTTATGTTAAAATATAAAAATTTACGTTTGTTTTTTAATAAAGTGAAATAAATTATTGTGTGCAATATGAAGTTTGACCATTTTAAATTTTCTTAAACTGCTCTAAAATAATTTTAAATACATACTCATTTCAAGAAATATAACACGAAAACGATTGTAGCTATAATTAGTTTCTTAACAAGCTAGAGGTGTTTGCTCTCTATCAGGAAACAATAATTAAGTACAACAAATAAATTAATAACTTGTTTGCAAACAATTTTTATGTGCATAATGACAGTTCTACATGTGTCAATATTACACTGTAGGTACAGTCTTACGACCCTTTCTATAGTCTTACAATTTAAGTTAGCTTTTTATAGCCTTAACTAAATTCCGCATATTATGATATTATCTCAAAATAATAATACAACTCATTTTTTTATGAAAGAAAATCGTGAATTTTCATAAATTCACTATACAGCACCTCTAAATTTTCATGTGCAAATCATTTCAACTTGATTATCGCCTTACGGTGATGGAAAACATCTTGAGGAAACCTGCATGTATGAGAGAACTTAGTAAGTTTTGTAGTCCACCAACCCCTACTTAGCCAGCGTTGTGCATTATGACCTCATTCTACTCGTATTGAGTGGGATGTTACAAAGTAATATCACCTAAAACTTTAAATACTAAATATAATCGTTAGATTTTTTAATTAGCATTACATTATTAGTAACTCTTTATAGTTGTATACGTACCTATAGCTTTTGTATTAATTGTTTACATACGCTAAAGCCAAGTTTCACTTTAATTTTGTTATTTTGTTTTAAATATTTGAGTTATCTTGTATATTGTTTATAACGTGGCGAAAGTTAAGTAATAGATTATAAGAAAAAAATAACTTTCCAAAGAGTATATAAACATTCTTCTATTGTAAGCATAGCCACCCTTGTACTCTACGATATATTTATTAGGTTCAGCAATACAATATTTTCCTGACAATAACCGAGTATCTAGAGCAGGGAGAGAAATATTAAGTTTCCTATTGAAAATGTATTGAAACCTGTAAATACTAGTTTCAACATGTTGTTTTAAAAATAAATTGAATTTATTTATCGTACAGTTTTCACTTATTTATTTAACTCATTGGAAGTGCGTTTTAATCGAACCCACTCAGAGACAGAACATCGCAAGAAAACCTATGCGAAGTCTGCTAACACGCACATGACCAGCGTTGTTGAGAGATCCCCAGTGTATTTAAAGAAAGGTACATTCTGAACAGTGGGACTTTAAAAAGGCCTAATCATTTTTATTTCTGATGTAATATTGTTTGAATTATTAACAATGAATTTAAGTGAAAACAACAATCAATTGAATAATAGTATTGCATATTAAGCAATTTATTACCAGCGTATTGTTGAAATAAATACTTTATTAAATATAGTATATGCCTCATATGGTTAGCAATATGGGGATGAACTAAAATGATTTCGTGATGAGTGAGTGAGTGACAGTCTGGAAAACCCATTGACGTATAAACATGAAACTTAGCAGTTTTCAGTTAGTAGACATCCGCTAAGAACTATAATCGCTAGGAGAAGTATAATTGCTTTTTAACCCTATGTAATTATACGAAAAAAGATATAACGAATTTAAAAATGTCAATCTGAACAAAATGCTAATAGGCAAAAAACGCGTAGCGCAGCGGGCAACACAGCAAAGGAGGAGGAGCAAAGTGGGGGAGAGGGGAATGCACATCTATGAAATAGGTAGCCACGCAGCCCACGGGTATATTTACGATAGGTACTGAAAGTGCTGGAGTAATTTTGATGAAATTTGCAGGTAATCTATTGATCAACCCAGCCCAGCGAGTGATCGAGTAATGTTTAGTAGCGAAAAAAAACATTAACGCAGACGAAGCCGCGAGTTCTGCTAGTAATATATAAAAGAGAAAATATAACAAAGAGACAGAGCTACTTTGACATTAATACTAATACGAGTAGTATGAATACCGACTGATAACACAATTACCGCTCATTGATAAATACAAAAAAAATAACCTTCAGGTGAATTTCCAAATACCAAACATCATTAGATCGTTGAACTACATATCTTGTTATTTTCCTATAAGTATTTTTCAAGATAAATCAGTTTATTCACCTCCATACATCCCGTGGCCGGTCCACGCTGGAAGCTCGTGCAATTTCTCATATCAGCGGGTTTAGACGTTTATTATACGTGGTTATCTAAGCGTTGCAAGCGAGGGGGTGTCAGGGATATATTGCACTGCACATCAGAACTCATGACATTTGGTGAGTACACACTGTTTTGTGACATTGTCTGCTGATTTATTTTTTAATTATATCTTATAGTTAAAATTAAACTATAAAAATGATTGATTGGCTTATTATTGATATATAACGCACTCTATGGACCGCTGTATCTAGACATTCTGTACTCGTATCTATTTTTACACACAAAAATTAGTATAACACAGAGCAGTAGCGCAGTAAAAAGGATTTTACAAAATTCATCTCAGGTCCTAAAGAGGCCAAATAATCGTAAGTTCTTAGAACCTAAAACTTAAAATAATACAGAACAGTTATTTTTGATGGTAGAAATGTATTTTTAATATATTGCCAATAGAAAGCCTCATAAAGCTTATACCAACAGACACACAAGCAGATTTATTAGTATAAAAAGAGTTGATTGGTAATTAAGTAAATCTAAAACTAAGTTATTTGATTTTATTTTAGAGTAAATTTTATTATAGTACACTACAGAGATACTGATATAATAATAATAATATTTAAGAATCCTTTAATCATTAATGATGACATTGTTACTATTAACCAGTTTGCTTTAATTTTTTATAGTGCTCTTTGAGATCCGTTAAGTCACGGATTTTGTGCTAACAAGATATTTGAGCTACATATATAAATTAATACACATTCAGACCGTGAATTCACTATATTATGCTTAAAATACAAGTCGAAGTATAATATAGATAGGTTTAATAATAGCAGTCGATGCCGTATTTATTGGCTGACACGCGATCTAAGCGTAAATTACCATGTTTATTCTAAACAGATATGAGTATTACCAAGCGAGGTCAACTATTTAACTATCAAATCTGGTAGACGGGACTCTAGCACGAACTGTGAACGTAAATATTTGCTCGCACACTATTATAACGGAACTTTTACTTCAATACGGAAATTTCGTGTGAAATAAATTTTCTTATGATGAAAGGCGTTTGAAATATTTAATTTACCTATTAATTTTATGATGCAATTTTAATACAAAAATTATTATGAAAATAAAATAGTGTGTCAATATCTCCTATCAGATCATTATTTCATTTTGATCTGTTGACTTTGTACAGGCTCCTAGATTGTGAATTAATGTGTTAAGCACTAGTATTATTATTGTAAAAGCCACTTACGCTTTACTTAAACGATTATATGTATCAGTATTTTAAATACAAACAATCCCTACTTTACCATAAAAAGTAAGTCCTTTTGTACAGAGTAACTTAATCTTTAACGTTCTACATAGCAATACTTAGATTTTTACGAATATTTTTTTTTGAGGTTTTATTGATTTTTAGTTACCACGACGTGTCGAATGCTTACAGCAATCATGGTCGCGAGAGAAACTAAGTTCTTAGACGTTTTAAAGGCATTTCATAGTAATAGCAGACAGGCTCAGTAGCATCCGGCAACCTGGTCGGGCGCGAACCTAAGAAACGCACATGGTAACCCACTTTAGTGGGCAGTGTCGAGTTGTGTCGAGTACTTCTCTTATAGCAGAGTAGACTATGGAGCAACCCCATGACTGTGTGGTTTGCTTCATGAGACCTGCTATCGGGGGTTGTGGTTAAATACGTAAGCGATCCTGTGACGCCCCATTAAGAAGATGCGTTGGGTTTTATTGGGTAGTTCTGGCTTTTTTTAACAAGCTATCACCTAGAAGGACATTAGAAGTAGGTATATTATAGTTTGTCCATTTTGTTAATGGTTTTTTGACAGCTCGCCGACTGACAAGCTATAGTGATGACAAAAGGACGCAATAATCGATTTTTCTTATTTTTTTAAATATTAAATAATATTTATTTTCATATTAATAAATATAAAAATAAATATTATTATCGTAAAAATCAAGTGTGGTGGAGAGAACTAAGAGAATCATAATGTGATTCGGGCATGACATTGCATATTTTGATAATTTATGCACACAAGAGTTAATAATTAATATAACTGAAGACTCCTCATCGGACAAATCTAATATAAATGATGATTCTGACGAATCAGGTTAATAAGTGGAATTAAACTATTTTAGTTGTTTTATTTGTATGATTATAATAAGAAGAAAGTAAAACTTTACATAATGTTAATGTCTTAATTTATTGGTTTCAACCTTAAAATTTTGTTGTCTTCCTGAAATAACATATTATTACACCTTATTTACATATTAGCATTGATTTCTATCGATTATTTGTAACCTGTGGCACAATCGTAGTAATCGTTATGTGTGGCACAGCAATAAGGGGGAGGTGCCCGTCCATGAAGTACAATATTAATGAGTATGACATTTTAACTTTAATGGCTAACCATTAAATACGAAACTTCGTGGGCGTGAGCTGTCAAAAAACCATTAACAAAATGGACAAAGTATAGCATATTATTATGCTATTGATAATTATTCTGTCATCAACATAACAGTCATTAATGTTTTGTAATATTAGTCAGCGCTCTAAATATTTATGCTTAAAAGACACAGTGACCTACTTGCTGCGATTTGGTCCATTTCTATTCAAAACAAATTAATCATCATAATAACTAGATGAATTGTAAACTTTATAACCACGTGGCTCATATATAAAACTGTAAATATTTATAGTTAACACTAACATTTACTGATGAAATCTTGGAATAAATTATTTAAGACGTAATCTTCCTCTATATATACTATAAAAATATTTTAGAAAGCACTAAATCACTACATAGTATAAAACAAAGTCGCTTCCCGCTATCTCTCTGTCCCTATGTATGCTTAGGTACCATGAGTGCTCATGACAATGACAAGAATAACTTGCGAGCGGAATCACGGACAAGTAGTTGTGAAAAGTATTACTACTATTATCATATAGTAATGGTTAAAATATGTAAAACTTATTTTCATATTTAATATAATGATATTTCAGCCCTTTTTAACGTCCCACTGCTCGGCACGGGTCCCTCTCAGTACGAGGGGATGAGGCCATCACGCTGGCATAGTGCGTGTTGGCGGACTTCATATTATGTATTTCGAAAACTTGCTAGGTTTTTCTAACACATGCAGGTTTCCTCACGATGTTTTACTTCATAAGACAAATAGTGGTAACCATGATAGAAAATGATTCGCACATGAAAATATCAGAGGTGCGAGACTCGAATTTGAACCCACATCACTCGATTATCCAAGCGAGCGCGTTACCACTGGGCTACCACTGCCTTATTTTCGTATTTTTTAATATACAGGAAAATGTATAGACGTAATATTCGTGTAATACTGAGTCAGCAAACAAATAAGTTGACAATACCGCGCCTTCCCTTCAAAAAAAATTAAAAAGCCTGCTCATAATCCTCGTAATAACGGATGGATTAAAACTTCAAATGTCCAAAGCTACAAAGAACTGGAATAAAGCGAAGATACAATTAATATGAATAGCAAAAGTTCGGCTAAGATTTTAATTGGTTACATCGATCCTGGGTTTTAATACTGTTTTTGCTGTTTGAAAATTGTTTGTGTTGCTCGCCGTTGTTGATGAGATTGGATTTGTAAGAAACTGGCGCTTAGATTTTGTTGCCTCTTAACTTTGAATCGATTTGCAACGTACTATCGCTTATTAAGAACTTTTTATCTAACACTTAACTTACTTTTAACTGACTTAACAAGATTTTTTTATCTGATCAATTAATTTAATTATATTTTTTTTAATTTAGTAACATATAGATAAAACTATATAATACCTACTTATGACATAAGAACTCGTAAAATAGGTCTTAGACCAAAAAATATATACATCTACAATAAAAAATGTAAACGCTCTTATTAGGAGCTAATATATACACAATACATAACATGTACTACTTAAAAATGATGAACTGTGATAATAATGAATAAATAATATTTGTTACCACATTAATGTTACAAAACAATAACATAATATAATAAATGTATCAAAATTCTTGAAAGATAAAGACGAATCTCTACTATATAAGATATTAATATATACAAATAATGTTGCAGTCTTTTCGTTCATCACTTGAGCCATGTCAGATTGTATTGAGCTTTTTATTGTAGTCTGGACCGTTTCCTACCGTTGCTGCAACTTTTTTATTATCGTTTGCTATTGTGTGTACTGTTACTAAATGCAGTAAAAGGAATAATGCAAAAATTTCATTAGTATAAAAGCATGACATATGTTAATAATAAAAAATACTTAGTATATTCCCCATCTCTAATTTTATCACTACATAGTATAAAACAAAGTCGCTTTCTCTGTCTCTATATCCCTATGCATGCTTAAATCTTTAAAACTACGCAACGGATTTTGATGCATTTTTTCTATTTTATTTGTAGTAATAAAGAATACATCATTTTTCATAAATATGTGTACAAAAATGCAATAAAACAATGCTCTGTTTTCTCTTTATCTTTGTTCCTGGATTATTTTTATAAATAAGCCTATGCTCTTCCTCATGGCTTGCTATTTTTAAAGTACTAAAATTCATATATGAATTATGTACGATAGCCAAAAGGATAAGCGTAACGGTATATCCGCCGAGATTAAATTTTCTCTAAAAATTAATATTAGAGCAACTTTTTAAAAGCTTATAATATAAGCTTTCATATCATATTATCAAGTTTATATTAACAATGGTTTAATGCTATTTCAAGGTTTATTTTTTAATAGCGCTGGATAAATTTCAAAATAGGTTCATTTACCTTTTACGAATCAAAAGAATTGATAAACTAACTTGCTAGCAAACAAATAACTTGCAAATACAACTCGTATTAATGATTGAACTGCATTTTATCAGAACTTAGCTTTTTAAGAAGTTTTGGTTTTTTCATGTTTGTGTTGGTCATACTTAACTTTTTAGTTACTTATAAAGCCTTCGAATTCTTATAAAACTTACTATTTAAATTTTCTATTTAACACTTAACCTAGAACTATCTTCTTGATACAAAATTACGAAGCGTTCTTTTAATTTATTTTACTATAATATACATTTTAAGCTTCTTCTTAGCCTTAATGTGCTTTTTTATAACCGGTCACAGTTGCTACGAAGTGGGTGTTCAAACGTTTAATGGAGTAGTTAAGCAAAAGGCAGATCATTAACAAATATTGTTAAGTTTAATTTCAACAAAAAATCTAAATATAATTTGCCATAAATAAACAACATTAATATAAACATTTTTACTTTCTTTATGTAGAATTCGAAATTCGAATTCAGATGTAGATATAAATCAATAAAGCAGGTTTATTTTTATTGAAATAAAGAGTTTGTAGAGCGGTAAATTAAGTTAATCAGGAATACAACAAAAGAAATTCAGTGAGACACTAGTCGCTATCGTATACTTAAAGCTTCGTATTACAACTACTACGACTATACTTTGAGTAGTGATTGAAATCTGAAATTCCCTAGTATAAGTTTGCCTCACATTTTACAAGTTTTATACTTTACTGTTATAGTTTGACACCGAGCGCCGAACACGGCCTTCGGTGGCGACAGATGTGTTGGGGGAGGAAAATTACGAGTTCACACTAAATCGATACTACATAGTAGTTTTTAAAATATTGATATCTATTTAGTACTTTAATAATAATCTTATAAGTTGTTTATTGTAGTTAAATTTGTTAATTATTATTATATAAGAATGCAGTAATAATTAGTAAATATTAATTAAAACTAATTATATATAATTACAGTATACTATTTAATAATTAATATTAAGATTATTAAGATAAATAGAGATAATATTAAAATAAAATATAAGTAAAAGTAAAAGGTATGATAAGACAGTGGTAGCCCAGAGGTAACGCTCTCGCATGGATATCCGAGTAATGCGGGTTCAAATCCGGGCCTCGCACCTCTGATATTTTCATGTGCGAATCTTTTCTAACATGATTACAACTTGTCTTACGGCAAAGGAGAATATCGAGAGGAAACCCCATATGTCTGAGAGAACCTAGCAAGTTTTCGAAAGGCATGTAAAGTTCGTCAACACCCACTAGGCCAGCGCGGTGGACTATGGCCTAATCCCCTCGTATTGAAAGGAGGCCCGTGCCCAGTAGTGGGACGTCAAAAAAGGGGCTGAATACAACATACATGATAATATATAATAAGGTTAGGTGAATATCAAGCGTGTATTTGACTCGATTTGTCGATAAAATTAAAATTAGTAATAAATATGTTTACAAATTGTGTCTATTAAGAGATTTTTTAAAGAATTTACGAGACTTTATTTTGAAAATAAAAAAAGTTGACCTAGTTTTTCTCTGAGGAAAGTTATTAGTTCGAGCATAAAAACCTGGTAAAGGTGCCTTTTATATTGAAGCTTTTCAGGCCAACATTTCAATGAGGGTTTTAGGACATTCAATAGCTTATTAATATTTTAGTATAGTTAGTAAATATGAAAACCATATTTTGTATTTATCATTCTTTGACAATTTTATAATTTGTGTAAAATATAGGATTTTACATACTTTTATTATAGTATGTAAAATCCTATATTTTACACAAATTATAAATATTATAGTATTATAGTATCTTTTATTCTTTGTCTTAAATAGCAGTAGCCTAAGTTATTATTTATAAAATCATATGTGTGCTAATTACCGTCGAAAACTGTCAAGCCGTTTGTAGTTTAGCCAGGACAGACAGACAGACAGGCAAAATTTTATAAATTATGTTTTATAAGTACCGCGTATACTGTATAAATCCACATGCTTTTAGTAAAAATCTGTTATTATTTTATAGTAACAAATGGACAGCCCAATTTGATTTATCTGCATAGGTTGAATATTAAAATAAATTATTCCTTTTAAATTAAATAATAACTACAACAATATACAATAAAATATTTAATTAAAAACTTACGTACGCTAAAAATGGCTTCATATTTGAATTTTATTAAATAATAATTATTTTTTTGGGTTTTCCTATTCTCGACATTGCGTCGGCTTAGTAAATATCCCATCATACATCCTGTAGAAAAAAAGATATGCCTACCTTTGTTTTCTTCTTCTTCATATTTCTTCTTGTTTAATGTAGCTGATTAATAAATATGATATTTTAAATTAAAAATACTGTTATTATTATTATAAATTAATTAAAGAGTTGAAAATATTTCGAACTAAGTATATAACCTTACCAAATCAGCGATGACATTATTCATTAACTCTTTTTCAAAAAGTTGCGGACTAAAAGCGGTGTTACGAAACGTACTGGGTCGTTAACTTTTCTCCAGCAAGGCTCAAAGTTGGCTACGTGCTTTGTTTCCTTAGAAATTTGCAATTTCGGCGGAAACTTCAAGCCAAGTTAAAGGATAGCGTTTTGTGAAAAAGTTGCCAGTGACAGAAATGTGAAATATTTTATCAAATAAATAATAATATTTTATTCAATAAATTGAAATATTGTCTATAGACTTGTAAAGTGCGCTTTTTTATATATGAGTATAAAAATTTAAGGTATTTTTACTAAAACGTGTTTAATTTTAGCAATTACTTGCAAAATCATTTAAGATAATTTGAATTAAAAAAAAATGTTTTATGTAGATTCAAGATCTTTAACATAGAGATGAATATTATAAAAATAATACATAATATATGACAGTGGTAGGTAATAATATAGGACAGTGGTAGCCCAGCGGTAACGCGGTCACTTGGATATCCGAGTGATGCGGGTTCGAATCCGGGTCTCGCACCTCTGATATTTTCATGTGCGAATCATTTATATCATGATTACCACTTGTCTTACGGTGAAGGAAAACATCGTGAGGAAACCTGCATGTCTGAGAAAACCTAACAAATTTTCGAAAGACATGTGAAGTCCGCCAACACGCACTAGGCCAGCGCGGTGGACTATCGCCTGATCCCCCTCGTTCTGAGGGAGGCCCGTGCCCAGCAGTGGGACGTTAACAAGGGCTGATGATGATGATGATGATGAATACATAATATTAACAATAAATTATACATATTGTAATAATAGCAATTTACTACATAATATTATTTTAACAAATATTATAAAAAGTTGTAATAATTATAGTAGTTAAAAATAAGTTAATAATATTGCCATATTTATAATATTATTCAAAATTTTAAAATTTTAAATGTTTAGAATTAATATGTATAATTTTATAAGGTATTTTGATGCCATCTTGAAATTTTTTGTAAATTGTGGGTAGGCACTATCTGTAACAAGTATATAACCGACAGAGTATTTACTCAGTCTACGTATCCCCTGAGACGTCAAATAAGTACCTTAGTATCTCCCGTGACCATGATTGCTGTAAAGCAATCGAAACGTCGGGAAACAAAAATCATAATAAATCCGCGACAAAATCCGAAAAGATAGTTTCATTTATAATGTCAAATATTCGCGTAAACCTAAGAAAGTATTAATAAAAATGAATTTATAAATTTTTAAATTTAATTAATTTATTACTTAAATACTTAACTGCAAAACTTTTTTGATAATTGTCCTTTGGAGCTCAAAAATATACCATTTTGTAGTCTATTGCGTTTGTATTTAAAAAGTTTCGTCTTGAAACTTTGCGTATTAGACTCAAGCACGCTGCTTAAGAACGTGCTTAATTACACAAATATACTTTATACTACGTATTTTGCATAAATAATATAAACAATATGACTTTAAATTGAGTGGTGAGGAACTTTGCATTATTTCAACGGTTTAAAAAATATTTCGCCTGAAAAAGGGAGGGGTCCCATTATAGATCAGGATCTTAGATTATTTTAAGTCATCAAAAAATATTTACAAAAGATACGTTTTATCTCGAATCCAATATACTTAATCGATATCAGATATTAACAAATATATCTAAGCAATGAACAGATAATTTATTTATCTCTTGATTACTCCTCATTGACGTAAATACACTGCGGATATTTAATCGATTTTATAATACTTTTGACTTTAAACTTTGCTCGTACGTGGTTTCATTTTCGTGAAACACTATAAGTACGAAGCACGTCATACTCATGTACCAAATATTTATTTAATTCTTACTAGTTTTCACCCTCGTTTTATTTCGCATGCTATGCCGATATAAATGTCTATAATAACTGTAATAAAGTACCTGTAGCAGTGCAGCTAAATTCACACACCATTATTTAGAAAAAATGTATATGTAAAATAAAAAAAATAAAAAAACTAAAAAGCACAAACTATGTTATGTTATTTTGAGTATCAATGTTGTAATGTATGTAAGTTATCAATATATGAGATTACGGGTTCGAATCCTGCTGAAGAATATTTCTTTTTGGCCTTGACACTAAACCTAACAGAATTAAATTGAATTGAATTGAATATAATGTCATGATTTATTAATAAATAATTTCACAAGTTCTTAATTTAATAATAAAATAAAAAAAAAACATATACAGCTTATATAATATAGTTTAAAACACAAGAGAAATACAAACAAATGTTATTTAATGTAAAATATCATTTATAATACTAAAATATTAAAATTATAACACTACAATCTAATTAACAAATTTTCATAGTCGCTAGTCTCGTCTAATTGGTCAGCCGTGCGGCCCTTAGCCGACCTTGTAGTAAATATAGAGCGACTGCCGCTGTCGCCAACGCGCTGTTAGACGAATACAATCACTACGATATACAACGTCTTATCACTGAAAATGGCTGAAAGATTGTATCGTAATCGACTAACACTAGCCCCTGTCGATCTAAAAGTGTTTACCAAGTACAAAACTGTGTCCAATGAAGAGTATCGTTAGTGCGCAATTATTATAAAAATGTCATCTGCTTCGTCGGTAACGGGAAGAAAGTGTTAGTTTTGCTATATTTTTTTTGAGTGATGAGTGTTAAGGAAATTGTGAAGGATGTTTAAATTTACTTAGTGATTATAAATTAGTATTTGGCTAAGGAGGTCGTGAAATATTTATTTGTTACGTGGTTGATTTTGGTCTATAAATACATATATGAGGTTATTTATGACTGGTAACTGGTAACTTATAATTTAAGAACATATTTGTTCATACTATTACTTTAAATTTCATTTTTTCTATAGCTTACTATGATTAATATTTCTAATAAAAAATCACAGTAAGAAACATATTTGAAATGCTTGCACTATTTTCAGCACATTCCTAGCTGTCATTAGTCTAGACTTCTAGGTGTCGAATGCATTCTTTGTTACTTGTGAATAATATTGTACTATAATGTTTGATTGTTACAAATTTTAAAGATAACTGTTTATTTATAATTATTTAATGTAATATTAATACACTGATAATATAGCTATAGTTGCATCTATAGAAAATATTTTTTTACATTTAAATTAAAAGTGAAGTATGTAATATTGAATTGTATGACCGTGCTAATTGGATCACACATTCTCCTTGGATGCCTAATAAGTTGAAGTTTAGCCTACATACTAGAAATCGAGTCACTTGTACATACTAGTATTCATTTCCTTGGTATAATTGGAATATCTAACTATACATTATTCGTGTATCTCAATTAGTGTTAGTGAAAAGGAATGTTCCATGCTTAACGCAATCTGAGGTAGAGACTTAATGACTAATAACGACTTATCTCTTCTATTTGCATTTTCAAATACTCTGACTTTTTATGTACCTAATGATATCACCTAAATATTTTATGTAGTTGTATGCAATAATGAATATTTTTTTGATTTGATTTAATTTAATGTTGTATGTAATGGCAATCACTTTACTTTTATCAACTTCTCCTCTGAGTTTGAAATATATTTCGTTGCTGTAATTGATCTTATGAATGTTAAGTAGCTCTTTAATATAGCTATCATATCGTAAATGTATGTCAAATATAATTTTGTAAGAACTTATAACTACGACTATACTAAAAGAAAAAAAAATGACGTATGATTTATACGTTTTCTAGAATCAAGGGACTCACAATTCTGCTTTCATTTAAAAGAAACTGAGAAATTGCAAATGTCAAGCAGATACGCAACCAGTATTGTACGTAGCAAAGCTAATTAAAATGGTAGCTTAAATTACTAATTACGCTTTCAACAAGCAAACTTGTTCATGATTTATTCTAAGCCCCACCTAGTCAGTACATCAGTACATATAAAAACTAGTATTAAATTTTTTATTTGTCTGTCTGTTTGTTCCGGCTAATCTTTGAAACGGCTGGACCGATTTTGACGGGACTTTCACTAGCAGATAGCAAATGTTATAAGGAGCAGTTTTATTTTATTAGAAAAGTTTAAAAAAAAATCATTTATTTAACTTACGCCCAGTAAAGCGGACCCACTTTGCTAGTCTTAAATAACATACATAGAAGAGGCTCTACATTTTTGAATTTTCATGTAGTAATAGCTTTTGCCGCTTAAAAGGAATCCTTGCAAAACTGAAATTCGATAATCTATGAATAGATACTTCTTGTGTTCATAATATTGATACTTTATTCCGAAAATAACCACAACTTTATACCAGTTGCAAAATTACAAAGTACCTATATTTGTGTGTAACATTGAACGTATATTTCCGAATATATCCGAATCATAGACGTACATTTCCGAATCAAATACTTGAAGGTCTTCTACTGACTTCTACAAATCATCGATTGACCTTCATGCAAATCATCGAGGCGGTAAAGATGCACAGAGGCATGTTATTTAGATGTTTTCGCCGGAAGCTACACCTTATAGTGCCTGCGCAAACGATTCTATTGTTTTATTATAAAAGATATATATCCAACAAAAAGAAAATGGGATATGTTTTAAAATTCTTTTAGTTTTTATTCTTACAATTTTTCTATTCATTTCAATAAAAAATTAAGATATAATTTAGATTTTTTAATTTAACTATACTATACCATCATCACTGCTTAAAAATTTTTATTATTTTTTGTTTTTTCAGTAAATTCTAAAAAGTATAGCGTGAGAAAGACACTTTCAAATATATCAATGATTTTATAATAGTTTTATTCAAAAGGAAACGTATTTTTAAGATGGGAGACCTTGAAAGTATAAAAGATAATAATAAGCCGTACATCTTCCGTAACTATTTATAAGTAGGGATATAATAAAACATATGATTACATATATGTACATCACTTATTTATCTATCTATTATATATCTATCTATATCTATAAAATTTTAATTACCTAATATAATTATTATAATATAATTTAATGTTTATGCTAGAATATATTTTTTTCCAGTGGTTTTAAGTACACTTCTGGAGACTGATCACTATGAGAGCTTGATAAAGGAGCTGACTTGTACGAAATGCAACAAATATATGAAACCGCCGATTCATCTTTGCGTGGACGGGCACAGTATATGCGGGCCTTGCTTTGAGAAAAGTTATCAGTGTCACGTTTGCAAAGTAAGTATTTACTGTTTATTTGGAATAGTAGTTGATCGCTTTTTTAAAGCCTAATTTTAGTGCAATCGTTTGGATACACCCTGTGATGCGGGTTCAAATCCGGGTCGTGCTTCTCTCATATTTTCATGTACGAATCATTTCTTTTTTATCTATTATGATATGTTGTATTTTATCTATTGTACTTTGATTGTTGTAATTATTTAGTAATAAGTAAATAGTTTTAATAAATAAATAAATTAGTTGGCAAATTTTTACAACAGCGCCTAGATGGCGTAATTTCCGTGGCGTAGTTCCGTGGTAAGCTACGAGTCTTGTATTACGGATACCCTATAGTTAATAAACTACACATATATTTTTTAAACACATACTTTATTTTTTTCAATAATATAAATATTAACACCCATGACTGGAGAACAAACATTCGTGCTCAACAAATGAATCTAGGGCATTCGAGACACGAACCCGCAACCGCTGGCGCAGAAAGTAGGGTCACTGCCAACTGAGCCAAACGTCGACGAAGTAAAGTTTGAGTAATTATGTAGGGGTACACACATTTATACTTAATTTATTTATTTCCGTTAGTTGTTAGGTCTTAAGCACGTATTCGCATATCATTTGCTTGATTTTAAGAAGATGCGAAATAATATTATTATGCAAACTAATAAAAAGTGTCAGTAATATTTAACTTTTTTGCTCTAGGAGTATAATAGTTTAATAGGCAATTTTGATAAAAAAATAAAATCACTAAAACTCAACCTTTGAACTAGCAATGAGTTAAATATTTAGAAAATAATAATAAAAAAATAATTTAAATTAAAAATAGGGATATGCTTCAGTTAATATTTTATAGAAACATTTCTTTATGTAAATCAAGCCACTCGGGCTACTATAAATCACTCCCACTACTTTTATTCTTACTTGAAATTATCACAAAGAATTTAAATTAACACTTGGTATATATCTTTACTTACATACTCGTATAAAACGTTGCATTTAATTAATTTTAACTAAGAAAGATACACAACAAAATAAAGACAATATACGCCCCATATACCTATCCCATAGAATTAACATTAATCCCAATCATATCTATGGTTTTTACAGAAAGAATTCGCGCTAATACGTCCAATGGTGCTGGAGTCTCTCGCCAACAAAATCCTGTTCCCGTGTACAAATGATGGCTGTCCGAAGCATGCCACATTGCCACTACTTGAGAAGCATACTTCACACTGCCAATATCGCATCATAAACTGTTTTATGGCTAGAGTTTATGGTATTTTTAGATATTAATATAGTTTAGTCTTATAGTATCTTTTAATCTTTTTATATTCATATAGTATTATGATTTTTAAATAACACGTACGCTGGCATCTTCAGTGCATAATTGCAGTGCAGTTTATGTTCAAAATATTAGAAATATGTGCGTTATATTATATCTATACTAGTATTATAAAGCTGAAGATTTTGTTTGTTTGTTTGATTGAACGCGCTAATCTCAGGAATTACTAGTCCGAATTGTAAAATTCTTTTTGTGTTCGGTAGTCCGTTTATCGAGGAAGGTTATAGGCTATATTACATCACGTGACTCGCAGGAGCGGAGCATCAATGAAAAATGTTACAAAAACGGGTAGGGCGGGTATTAGTTCTACGAGGTACCATACTGTGCGACTCAGAAAGAATTTGGTTTCCGGTCCATAGAACGCGTGCGAAATGCTAGTAGTCAATATAAACGTTTAACAACAAACTCGCGATCTCATCGCGAGACACTGGTAGCCAGACATACTAGATCAGCAAGCAAGACTGTATTTACTCATATAAAGTTTATATAAGAAGAGGATATATCTAGAAAATATATCGCCATTAGTTTCGCTTATTTATTGTTACGTAAGAAATCGTCACAAAGTCTGAACTTTATCACACACTGTGCACGAAATCGAGCTATTTTTCTACCCAAGATGCTCTGCCACTGCAAAATCCTCTATCGCATGTGACAAATAGGAGCGAGCTACGGCTGAAATTATTTATGGGATATCATATAACTAGCCGAAATGTATATAAGCTTTGTCCTCTACCGTATAAATTGACATTTTTATTCGACAGACCGTACTCATTCAATTTGGTATTAAGAAATTAATTGACAATGAGAAAATGATAGCTAATCAAATGGTTACAAACAAGATAGGCACTGATTGTTTGCTTATGATAAAATAACATTACAAATATATTGATATTATATACTTAGCACTATATAGTTTAAAACAAAGTCGCTTCCCGCTGTCTGTCTGTCCCTATGTATGCTTAGATCTTTAAAACTACGCAACGGATTTTGATGTGGTTTTTTTAATAGAGTGATTCAAGGCGAAGGTTTAGTATAGAATTTGTCAAGTTTATGTATATATTTACTAGCAGAACCCGCGGCTTCGCTCGCGCTAAATCTAGGGACGAGCGAAGCAAGGATGAGTCGCTAGTTAGAATATAAAATAAAATTATACTTTTATACCTTACAGAGAAAACCGAACAGTAATAGGATTATTCATGTATCTGTCCGTCTGTCACTGCCTCGGAATGTATTTTACGGAAA
The DNA here is from genome assembly GCA_905231865.2 of Boloria selene. Taxonomy (NCBI): domain Eukaryota; kingdom Metazoa; phylum Arthropoda; class Insecta; order Lepidoptera; family Nymphalidae; genus Boloria; species Boloria selene. The sequence continues at coordinate 5,847,225 of HG993145.1, forward strand.
ACGTTAAAATTTATTGCACGACATTGACAAATGAATACGTATACAAATGAAAGGATTTTAGTTTTTTGTTTATTTAGAGATGTAAAATTAACCTAAAATGGGAAATCTTTAGTCTGAATTAAATGTAAAAAATTCTATGAAGGATATTTGTACGAACATTTATTCCGGCAATGCGGATTTCGACCAATTAATTTGATTTGAAACAATTGTTTAATGTTTAGTTTAAATATGATGGTTATAATCAACAAAGGAAACCTTCACTAACGAAGTTACAATAACATCTTGGAGGTCTTTTGTAGTAAAGGAAAACGTTATTGTAATTAATTTCAGTCAGTATAAAATATGTGAGCGAAAAGTACTATAACATGTAAATTTGTGCTATAATATATAAAAAATAACATATGGAAATGTTATTCTTTATAGTTAATGTATATATATAAGTCCCATCAGAATGAGCTTAATATAAATGTATAGGCATATCAGGAAACTCCAAAGAACTCTAAAAATACACGTTTATGTTCATGTGAATCGATAAAAGACCATTGAGAATTCATGCGGAAGTAACATAGTATATTTATATTTCAATAATGAAATACTTTTCCTGGAACGTTAAGGGAAAGGAAAAAGGACGGGTTTCTTTTAACGTCCAGGATCTTAAGAAGATTTCGATTAAAGATGTCATTTCTTGTTGTATAATATTCGCGAGTTCGCGGGCAATTTCTAGTATATTGAAAAACATAATTATAAATTACTAGCGACTCGCCTTCGCTTCGCTTGGGCTCTTCCCTAGATTTAGCACAGGCAAAGCCGCGGGATCCGCTAGTTATGCATATAAACATTCCTCTTGAATCACTCTATCTATTAAAAAAAATCGCATCAAAATCCGTTGCGAAGTTTTAAAGATTTAAGCGTACATAGGGATATAGGGACAGAGAAAGCGACTTTGTTTTATACTATGTAGTGATTATTATTAATCTTAGTGATCTGCCTGCCTGATCCCCTCGTATTGGGAGGCCCATGTCCAGCAGTAGGACGTTAAAAAAGAGATGAATACATACATATATTATTAATCTTAGGTATTTTTCAGGTGAATGCCAATGGGAAGGTCGTGCTGGAGAGTGGATGGATCACTGCTTTTCAGAACATAAGCAACGTGTAACAGAGCTGCCTTTTATCACCGTCCAAGACAAATGGGAAGCGAAAAGAACTGAGCCAGTGCTAAATTATTTTCTAATGAAATGTTTTGATAAAGTTTTCAATGTTTATCAAATTTACGACAAAAGAGGAGGTGAATAGAATATGAATTCTTAGAAAATCTTATTTTTTTTCTAAATTGAACGCTATCTGTTCTTAATAACATGTTGTTTTGCACTCGCCTGCCCCCAATAGATCGCGCAGCCCATACTAATGTTTTGTTTACGCTTTGCACAGCTTTTCACATATATTTTTTAGTATAATTTCAATATTCTTAAGGGTCGATTTGTGACGTAAGATATAGCCAATACATTTTGTATAACCTTCCTCAATAACTATACTATAAAACCCAAAAATATTAATATTCAGATGAACAATTTAACTAAAGCAATCACCGAGATTAACAGGTTCAAATAAACAAAAAATAATTCGTGAACTTTCATAATATTATTACAGATAACATATTTATCATTTATTGACCATATAGTATTTTAATCGTCACGCATGCCAGAGGTCTTTGATTTCATGAATGAATTTTAATGAAGTGAAATTACATTATACCTATTACCTAATAATATAAATGGTTATATGGAACATATTAGCGTTGATAAAAAAGATGAAAAAAGATGATGAACGATTGATGCACTTCAAAATCATTCAAAACTTATTATTTTATCCTTGGGATTTTTAATTGTAATACAGTTGAATTCAATACCTCTTTCTTTTAAAGTCGATATAAAGTAAACACAATAAAGCTAAGTAGAGCAAGGAGATATAAAACAACGGTTGCCACGTAGTGGCTCTTCGCGTGCATTCAGTTTGCTTTAATACTTGTATTTCTCCTAAGCGTAAGTTGTATTGACAACTATTTACCCTGAGCTAGAATATATCCTATTTCTAAATTTTGTTCCATACAGTAATTTTAGCTTGTTATTTTCGCCTCTTTTTTTCATTTTGAGAGAAATTTGCAGTCTTTCATTATCTCATTGTATATTCATTAGATGTCGTTAGTTTGTACTAAATGAATTCAGGCTATTCGCGGTTAAAGGTTAACATTTTGTTTTAACAAATTTCATTTATAATGTCAGTTGGTCTTCATTTGCATTAGTGCTCGTTAAGACTTCGTTTTATCTGCATAGCATTGAGATGAAATAAATTAATTCAGCACTTTCGAAATTACACAAAGAAAAACTATGGTATAGGTATTTATGAGTTATGTTTTTCATAATTAATATCTAAGAACGTATTATAAGTAACCTATTTTCATAGATATATACTTTATTTTAATAATATTATTTAGATATTTGTCTTATATTTTTTAGTTCACATTTTTAGTTATATACTACTAGCTGCGCCCCGCGGTTTCACCCACGTAGTTGCCGTTCCCGTGGGATTACAGGGATAAAAAGTAGCCTATGTCCTTTCTGAAGGTCTTCTCTATCTGTGTACCAAATTTCATCGAATTCGGTTCAGCGGTTTAGGCGTGAAAGCGTAACAGACAGACAGACAGATTTACTTTCGCATTTATAATATTAGTTAGGATAGTTAGGATACATTCTTTCTAATGATAATATTAAAACGTGTCATCTTAAGTTTTAAATAAGCAGTAAATAATATTTGAGCTACAAGACACACAAATTACTATAAGTTTTCCAAATAGATAACAAAATATATTAAATTCAACGAGAGACAGTATTGTACATACTTTTGTTCCAAGTATTTGTTATGTTTCAGGAAGAATGATGTGGACCGTTTTAGTAAACGACGAGAACGCTGAGAAGTTCTACTTCGAAATAGACATATTTTTACCAAACGTTCCATGTAAAAGGATTGTATATAGGTAAGGTTTTTAATATAAGTAAATAAAGATAATTACGCCACAGCAAAGTTTGCAAGAAGTGAAGACAACGAATTTATGGCTTAAATCTCCTTTTTGTAAACGATATCTTATCTTATCGTTAGAAAATTTTGTTGAAATTTAAGATTCATTTCCTTAGGGACTTTTGAAGATTCTTGTTAGAAAAATTAAAGTATTTTTTTAACTTTATCGTGATAAATTATCGTTAAGCGTGTTTTAAATAATGAAATTTTCAGGAGGCCTTGCAAGTGTGAAAAGGATGCTGATTTTCTAGAGCATACACAGAACGTTTACATTCCTGTTGAAAATGTGTTTTCTATGCTCGACGAAAGTGAAGCGATGAACTTTACTGTCAGAATTGGTAAGAGCTTTTATCTACTGTTCATATTTTATTTCAACGTATATTATTTTATTCTTTAAATATTTATCTTAACTTCACTGAATTTAACATAATAATATAGATATAAATAAATTATTAAGTTACTTGGAGGTCATTTACGAAAAATATTTGTGCTCAAATATTGCGTCTTTAAAAACATTACAGAAGGTCAGTGTTTAATATATAATTTTTACAGGCGAGGTTGAAAACTTGTCGCTATTGGAGACGCCCACGGCAAGCGAAAGTCGTATACAACTTAACAACGACGAACATAAAGAGAACTAATAGGAGCAAAACATTCTATTGTACTTTAAACACGAATAAACAGAAGTTTTATTCTATAGATAGTTTTAAAAGCATTGTGTAGTCTTGATACTTTTCAACCATTTGTAGGTGAACCGTGTTTTGTGTTTATAACAAAAGAACTATAATAGTATACTTCCACGATATTCTTTGAATAAATACTTTATAATATAATATTTTTTGTACTGTAGAATACCTAATAATCTCCCAAAAGTTTTCCTATGCATCCCTTTAAATTATGTAGACATATCTAATTTTTGTAATTTGCGCCTTGTTTTGGCGGTATTTAACGTTGAGTAACCTAAAAATATTATTGAATGTATAAGCTTCATATAATAATACTTATCAGTGGCGCCTAGTAGTATTTGTAAATAAATCACAGTAGCATATGAAGACTATGTAATGAATACGGTGTGTATGTTTTTATATTATTATTTCTTATATCGTTATAGGATTGACCGGCTTTGAATTTTTAAAAGATATCCCTATAAAAAGAAAATATTTTGCCATGTATCAAACATGCGAGTGGAGTCGCGCTAAAAGTTAATGTATTATTGTAGTTCATTGAATTTTCAAGGATGAAACTGTATTAAATTAGGCAGCACTTTATTTAAAGTTAGCATAACATAAACCTATTTTAAAATTCCCGAGCATTCTTAAAATGCTTTTATCGATACGTCTTAATACTAGCACTTTGTATAAGTTGTTCTGAGAGCGTGTTTCCGTTCATACAGTGTAGTAAAAATAAATGATTTGAGAATTTTTCGATGTTAATAAAAAATATGAATATAGAAGTCGACTGCTGCAACATTTTCGTAAAGTAAGTAAAATTTTAATTATATAAGATTTTAATTATTTATAAGATTTAATTTAAAAAATCTAAGGACCCTTTGATAAACTTCATTGACGATCTTTATGACTTCATCAAAATGTTCAAAATTGCAGTTTTTATCTGATTTTAAAGACATGTAATGTTTTATTTATTCTTACTGCTATTTAATTCAGAACTGTACATTTTTATGGGAACTAACCGTTTAAATTGACCTATGGGCAAACCCGAGCTTTATATCTCTTTGTACTGAGGAATAATTTGCAAAATTCCTAAAAGGGCTTCTTAGACATATAATCGCAAGTGTAACTTTTTCTTATAAATTACTTGTAATTTATTGGTAAAGTTTAAAAAGTTTATCAAAATGGTGTTTATTATTTACTTACTTATAAATTATATAGTGTACGTACAATATCACCATTGTTTTACGAGTTGAACTAGAGTGAGCCTAGTAGAGTAGATTTTTTTTTATCATTAATATCAAATATGTCGTATTTTTGACTATCTTGAAGGCAATGTATAGAGTAAGTCACAATATTTTCGATTTTTTTTATATAATGCACTTTTCAATAAATAGATTAAATTACTTAAAATGTTTCATTTAATCATATATAAATATAATAGTATGTACATATATAAAATATGTCTATAGAATAGGTAACGGCGTAAAAACGGTTTTCAGTTACAATATAAATCATATCATGAAATTATGGAAAGATGAAATTTATTACTCTTGTTTCCGGCTGCAAATTTTCAACGCGTTATAATTTCATACACAATATGAAATTATTATTTTCTACTTATCATTCATATAACATATTATTCGATATTGTACAGTCTTCATTAATCAAATATGAAACATGATTTAAATAATAATAATAATATTCTCCATCTTTACTTCACTAAATGTACAATGCGATCTGTCGACGACCGGTGACATCATTTTTCTTTCGCCAGGAATTGAACTAAGATCAAGACTATGCAAAAATCTATAAAAAAGCAGCTAAATAGGCTGTAACAAACCAGAAATATATTGATCTCTATACCTTTTATCAGGCATTATTTTTAATTAAATATTACTACATTATTATACTTCAATAGCAACTTATCCACGCTTCATTCAGTTTCGTTTCCAACAACGTTTTAACGTTAAGTGCAAAATGAATACAGTCGCAATGTAGATATCTAAATTAAAGCTTATAAAAAATAACTACTATAAATGTCTTATAGCGAGCTTTAGTTAAAACGATTGTAATAAAAGTATCTTTTGACAACGTCTTTAAATTGCAAAACGCGTGTCATCTATACTTGATATTTCCTCATTTACAAATACTAATTTCCGCAACAGCGAATTAATTCGAAGCCTTACCCACCTTCTATTACGCACCGACAATGATTATGTAGCTGCGGGACTGCGAAATTAATTAAACCTTATTATTTCTACGCTTTATTATACGAACATAATGAAAATAGGTAAAAGAGAATGTAAACATTTCTATACCATAGCTAATTATAAATTTCGTTTTCGCTCGCTTGATTTTTCCCCGCGTGTTCTTTACAATTTTGTAATTCTATAATTCCACGAAAACCTCTTTAAAGATAGTAATATTAAACAGCCCATCGTCACGGCATATAGAAAAATTAAATGTAAAAAATACGCGATTTCATCAGGAGTATGCGTTAGAAGGAAAAATCAAATGCGACACTTGATGCTTTGACTACGACAGTCTCCCTAAGAGCTATCTACTCAACATATTATATTGTAGGCGAGTGTGTCTAAACACAAATAAAATATTATTAAAAACCTAGTGACTTGAATAGACTCTGGGCTTGAGTCATGGGTTTTTGTAACTTATAATGGCTTACTTATTAGTTTAAAGATTATCTAGGCATTAATTGTAAAAATCTTTTAGGTGTCTATTAATCACTGTTCATTAATTAGTGAATAGTTATTATGAAATGGCATCTTACATCCCAAATGCCATTTTACTAAACAACGTCACTCTTTCTATATATGTATATTTTCTTTTAGAAATAGAGACAAAATAATTCAAATGCAGACGTTCAACATATATGCTTATCATCTACAACTTACGAGTATACAAAATGCTATACAAACACTAAAAGCAATTTGTCTGTAAAGCGAATACCATGTTGACAAGAAAACTGTTTCAATCTATGTTCAAGATTAAAGGTACTGTTTATATAACAACTTATTTTATTATCAAAGGTCTTTTACTTTAGTTAGGAGCAGAAATGATTAATTTCAGTTTTTAATTAGTAGATGGCTGAAATGTCTAGCCCCTGTTAATGACTTTGCTCACACGTTTTAGTTATTCTGTTTGACAACAAGCTTTAGTGTAAAATAAGCTTTAAGCTCTGACTCTTGAATGACATAAATGTGACCTCTTCTCTTTTTGACTTTAAGTCTATTCTATATAGTCTATTAACCAATCGGTTCACGTATTATGAGAGAAATTCAAAATTCTTTATTATGTTTTAGTATTCCAGATAATTCACATTTATTGATTGTCAGAAACTCTACTGCCATTTCGAAGTAAAGCGTATAAAATGAGACATATTATATAAAAAAAGATTTTTTTTTATTTTCTTTCAATACACTAAAAAAAACAAAAATAAAAACACAATCACATAATACTTATATATAATAATTCAACGTAAAACATATAAGAGGGAAAATATCGTGAGAAAACCTAGATAAAGGGTTTTATGATTAAATGTTATTTAAATACACAGCATACACACACAAACGTACAGCTTGATCCTCTTCATATTGAAGGGAGGTCCGTGCTCAGTAGTGGGTCATTAAAAATTACTGAATACGACATAATATGTTATACAATAACACAGAAGTATGTGACCGCAGTGTAGAGTTTGACAGACGCTATGACACAGGAGGTCACTAGTTCGATCTCGGACCATACAAATAGCTACATGCATTTGTACCTATTTGTAACAGCACAATGCAAGAAATGTATACATTAGTAGTCCATGTCATATTTTTACAACTGACCTGAATATAAACTACAAAAATAAGAAAGCGTATGAATGAAATTTAAAAAGTATTCAATTTATCGTGTAACATATGCCAAGATAAATTGTAACGCTCACATTTTATTGAGGGGCATTAAAATATCCATCGCACGAGCCTCGTCCATTATTCAGGAGGCTGCAGCTGAGGTTGGCTTTCACCCAAGAGTAGATACTTTGGATCATGTCCTATCGTATTTGTATTTGGGTGTACAGAAATACTTTCATTTACATACATACATAAACATAGCATTTTCATTCTTGCTTCATTGAGAAAGTATAATATTTTTTATTAACTTAGTTTAAAAAAATGAAGTTTTAAGTGAGCACACATGTTTTTTTAACATACAGCAGATAGATATACTTTATTTGTCTTTTGATTTCGTAGAATATCTGTGTACCTACAAAGTTATAGAAAACATAAAAATGTATTCACATGTACCATTTTAAAAAGGTCTAGTAATAACCTATTAATTATGAAATAAGAACTGACAGAAAATACAGCCAAAACAATTTCTCTGGTTTGTTACGGTTTAGTGAGATTTCTTCTTTAATAGCCTTTGTTGTCTTCGAATGGCTGTTTAATTACTAGGAAAAGACAAAAAAATACTTACAAAAGGTTGCATTGTCCTTTTGTAGCAACTATAAAGAATATTGTAAAATATTATAAATAGTAAAGTTGAATCTAAAAAATTGTTTTAACCGTTTAATTTAAAATATAAAAATGGACAACTAGAACAAAGCAAAATATTCCTTTGAAATATCTATGCTCGCGCCAGCTTCATTAATAAATACTTTCAAAACTTTTATTTTAGTTTCTCTTTGTAAAGCGAGAGCAATCTTGTGATGAAGTGTTATAATGAAAAACATATTTGTGAGACAGAAGTTTTATTCTACACGAATATTAATATGAATAACGAATATTAATTAATTGTATTTATACATCTTTTTTAACCGCGGCCTATTCACTCATACAACTCTCAACTCTCTTCCTAATAATCATAAAAAAATATTGATATAATTCTTTAACTAATATCTGCGATATTTTTATTAAAGAGTTAGTATTTTGTGTTAGATCTGTACCTACTAAGATGAATAGAGAGCGAAGATAGTAAAGAATGTCGATTAAATAAAATATATCAAATGCAACTAAAAATGCAAAAAGCAATTTAAAGTGAACTTCAAAAAATAGCTATATTGTGTGCAATAAAATGAACTGCATGTAACGAAAATTTAAAAAATATTATAAATTACTCGCATATTTTAACTTGATAACATTTTTTATATATTTACTGCAAATATTTTTTTCTAAAGTACGCAATTAGGTATATTTATTAACTGCTTGCAAAACTTTACATGGATGTGATGTATATCTAATTTCGTCAAGTTCGCAACTCATATTATACTCATTTTTATGCAAGTGCATAATAACTACTAACTTTTATTAACGCCCTTCTAGGACCATGCTTAAAGACAATTTTTAAAATTTTGTTAAATTTATACATACAAGCAATGTCTTCAGCCCTTTTTAGCGTCCCACTGTTGGACATGGGCCTCTCTCAGTACGAGGGGGATCAGGCCTTAGTCCACCGTGCTGACCTATTGCGTGTTGGCGGACTTCACATGTCTTTCGAACACTTGCTAGGTTTAAGACATGCAAGTTTCCTCACAATGTTTTCCTTCACCGTAAAACAAGTGGTAATATGATAGAAAATGATTCGCACATGAAAATATCAGTGATGCGAGAACCGGATTTGAACCCGCATCACTCGGTTATCCAAGCGAGCGCGTTACCGCTGGGCTATCACTACAATATCCATATATAATTAATTTTAAAATCGAGTGCGCGCACTCAGAACTTTACTTATTTTTGTATACTAGAATTAAAGTTACATAAAGATACAAAAGACCAGACGGCAAATTATCAAGCATAACGTGTCAAGTAGGTACATTGAAGTAGAACGCAGTCGTTTAAACAAGTCATTAAATAAAACAACCAGAAATTTATTAAAGTCCCAGCTCTCAAATTTTCACCGAGACATCGCCTTTTATAGCTAGAATGTACGATAAAAATTTGTACTTGTTACAAACGGTTGTTGAAAATGTGGTATTTCTTAATAAAAGCGCAAGGGAAAATTATAGTCGTTTGAAATATTCATTCATGGAAGCTAAAGTGCTGAAAAAATGGAAACAGGTGCGAAAGGGTTTATGATGAGTCATTTTTATTTCTTAAAATCTGCACCACTTAAGACTGTAATTTAACTTTATTCTGAGTTTAAATGTCTAGGCAAAATTAAATTTGTAGCAGAAATTTTATAGCATATTTTGTTTTTAAAATTGTCTTAGCAATCATAAAACCTTATCATTGAGAGAATCCAAACGACTTGGCGTGGCCGTTAAAATAACCAACGGCTAGGTTAAAACAATGTATAGTCAGCCCTTTTAACGTCTCTAACGGGACTACCTTCAAAACTTGTTGGATCAGGCCATAGTCCACCACGCTGGCCTAGTGCGGGTTGGCGGACTTCACTATCTTTCGAAACTTTCTCAGACATGCGAGTTTCCTTACGATGTCTTCTTTCACCGTAAGACAAGTGGTCATCATTTTATAAATTATTCGCACATGAAAATACTCAATAATAGAATCACTCGGTTATCCAAGCGAGCGCGTTACCACTGGGTTACCACAGCTGTCAACTTGAACAGTGAATGGATAAAAAACTTTTATATTTTAAAATAAGAAATATATTATGTTTAAAAAACAATTTTCTGACTAAGTAATTTTCCTTCCTTCTTGTCGACTATTGTTGCGACTTTCTAAGACCCTCTGAAGTATTCGTTAACTTTATCAAACCTTCTTACCTCTCCCAGCGCTTATGCTTTTTATACAGTAGAAAAAAAAATTTTAATGTACTGTCTATTATGATTAGATTCAGGCCTTATTAAATTGTGGAATATCTCATAGTGTTATTTAATCAGTCTTTCACGGACCTCTTTTCTATAAAATAAAATAAAATAAAATCTTAACAAATTTGTATCTGTTTAGTATAAATATTTTAGAAAATGTTATTTAAATTATTATTATCAAAATAGAGGCCGAGTCTATTGTTTATTAGAAGTTTTGTTTGTCTGTCTATGACCGCATCGTGAGAAAATCATAAGTCTAATTGTTTAGCTGTACCAAGCCGCCGGATCAAGATTTTTCTACGGAAGCAAATCTCCATCTCTGAGAAATTTATCTATATTAAAAGTTAAAACGTACCTAGGGAGAGTAAGTCACTAATAATTTATACAAAAAAATATATATTTAACAGCATCGATGGTGTAGTAGCTAGCATGTACTTGTACGGTCACACATCGAGAGGTCCTCGGTTCCAGTCCCGGGTCGAGCCAAGTTTAGTTTTTGAGTCTTTCTGTTTAGTAAGTCTCAGTAACAGGTCTGATTTGGGAAGTTAGCGGTTTTTCACCTCCGTGCCTCGTAGAGTACGTAAAGCCGTCGGTCCTGCGCCTTAACTCTCACTAGTTGTGTCGAGGAATCGGCCCATCGGAGTATGAGAGGGATATGAATAGAGTGCACTTGTGTCTGCGCGTACACTTGTGCACTTGTCTTAATGAGATTGACTGCCATGGCCGGAATCGGTCGGACAACATTTTTATTATAAATATAATATTATTTTTATCCTCCGAAGCTTATAAAGAATAGATGTAGAGAATAGCTATTACAAAGTTTTTATCATATATACTTAAATACGTTATGCTTAGTATTTTAAATTCGTGATAGCATCTACTCGTAGTTGAGCATCATTAGTGTTTATTGTTACATGTTTTTGTCGAACAATAAGCTCAGTGATTCAATTGAAACGCTGCATGCAAATTTGAACGAAGCAGTTCCGGAAACAATTTGTATAGAAAGCATATGGAAAACTGTTTTACCTATAGAAATAAAAGAGAAATTTTGTATTTATTAAACTGGATAATATTAATATTATCTCTTAAATACCGAGAGCTTAATTTATTTTCAAAGGCCAGTTTCTCAATTACGGACTACAATTATTTCATTAAAATTAGTACCAAACCCGGACTCAAACTCCAACCACACGAAGTACACGCTAGTGTTATGAGTACTATACAATGCTGATTACGGTAATATCAATTATAAAATAATAATAGACGAGTATAAAAGAAACAAAAATAACGATACCAATTTTTCATAATTTAACTCAAATGTGTTTTAGTTCATCAGGGAAATGAATTATAAATAAATATAAATACAATTCGTATTAAAAACTAATTATTTATCATTTTTTGTACAAAAAAAATGAAGCATTCCTTCCGGTAGTTAATTCCGAAAAAATTATCGAATGTATTCTTAAAATATAATTGTATCTTGCATTAAGGCTAATTGAATATTATCTAAAGAGGTTCACTAAAAGATCAGCTTTTTAAATCCACCAATAAAGAAAAATATATTCGAGCATTTTACGATGTACGGTTTTAATTATTTTTGATTCACATACAGGCCACTTTGACTGTCTGTTACCTTTATTAAGTCCATTTATCTGTTTCGACGGGTTACCAATTTTGGTTGAGAGAAACGTAGTGGAAAAATGCACGGTTACAATACAGCGCTCGTAGGACGTGTCATGTACGTTGAAAATCCTTTACATGCAAATTTTAAATCGTATTGTTAGTACAAGTGTGGTAGTATTGATACGAATAATGTTTGTATTTGTTCTCGTAAATTCATATTTACTGGAAACTGTTTATTTTATCTAGTAGGATATTGTTTTTAAATACTTACTTTACTTTTTGGCTGAACTGACTTACAATGGTAATTTTAAATGGAATAGGTTGAATTTGTTTGTTGTGTTTGTTACTCAAATCTGCCGAACGGATCTGGACGAAATTTAAAGATAAATAAAACTTCAAAAACTTGCAGGGTTCTCTCAGACATGATGTTTTACTTCACCGTAAAACAAGTGTTAATAATGTTAGATATGATTCGCACGTGAAATTTTCAGAGGTGCGAGACCCGGATTTGATCCGGTTATCCAAGCGAACGTGTTATAGTTACATACATACCATGAATTCTTTATTATTATCTTATTGAAACACGTCTAATATATTAAATGAAGCTAACTTTTCAGTTTGTTATAAATATATAACTAAATTATTTACACATACAGATACAAATATGTACATCCAAAACTTTCGTATACGTGTTAAAAATACAGAGTTCTCAAGAAGCTTAGCTATTCAGAATATTGCAGACGAGAAAAGCTTAAATTAGTCTGCTGTGTATTATTTATTTGGAAAAGGAATTCTCTTTTATCGTAAATATTTCTATACATGTTGAAATATAGAGAAAATACTTGTATTTTCTAGCAAAATACTCATGAAAGTGTATAAAATGAAACACAAAGCTCTCAAGTTAGAATGGACGGAGCTCGGACATAGTTGCATCTTATGTTCATATTATTCTGAATGCTCTATTGTAAGAATAAGTAGTGTAGGTACTCTTACCTACAGCATAGTGATGTGTCGTGAGCTAGAACAGTGCAACAAGTCTTTATAGAAATTGTTCCAATGAAACGTTAGAAAAGCTTTGACTTTTGGTATGAATGCAAACAGCTGTTTTCCATTTTAGCTGACATATTTAAACTTTTGTGGTTATTTATTTTTAAATCTTAAATCATAGTCTAATATGATTGCTTTAAAGCATTCAACTTATCAACTTAAAATCAAAATATATGACGAAAATATATTTTTTCGAATTTCAAGTTTTCGCATAAATCTGAATCTGAAGTAAGTATCGAATAAAATATTTATTATCAGATAATTTCATGAATAAAATAATGATAAAATTGTTTTATTATTGTGTATAATTCTTATTTATTAATGTTATCGAACTACTCTTATGTCCAGAAAAAGTTACATCTCGATAACTAAAGGTGTTTAAATGACATCCAATTAGTTTTGATTTCTTATGCGAGAAAATCTTACTTTACCAGTAGATTAACGCATAATATTTACTCGATATATTCACATATCTTTAACATTCTCATTTTTTGGAAGGGATTTCGTTGAAACAACCAATTTAGCTATTGATTTGATCTTTTTCAGATAATGTTATGTGAAATGGTATAAGTGAGTGGTATTATTATACCTTATATGCCCTTAAAACTCAGGCATTCTTTCGTTTATTATTATCGAAAAGGCATTACCGAAACCTGTATGAACTATATATGCGAATATTGGCAGAGCAGTTGGTATAATGATAGTACGTGAGAGCTGTAACAACCTATATTTCACTTTAAAAGCCGGTTCTATGGAACAAAATGACTTACCCTTATGTATGTACTAATAGCCAAATAATAATTCCCTCTAAAGCACAATATATTTAAAATTAAAACACAATTATTATAGTTTTTATTTATACTACTGAATTGAGACGAAATCGCAAGATTAGAGAGTCGAACTTTTCGAATATTTTACGAATTTTAAGCCCTTTTTTCATTTTGCACTATCAAATTTCCACATCTGGTAGGGCCTATTCCTAGTTTTTTAAAGATAATTGTAGCTGAAAATTTAGCGCACTCATGATTTTATTTCAATATCTATCATAGTTTATATTCCTTACATTCCCCAGCAGTAATTAAGGATGTGAGGAAAATAAGGAAGAAGCAAAAACAAAGTTATGTTTGGACCTTCTGACAGAAGGCTTCAGAAGCTTTAACGCGTACAGTGATATACGTTCGAGTAAAGCTACGTTACAGTGATCTGAATGTAGAATCTTTTCCAACTAATCCAATCTTCAACAGATTTTACGATCCTATAAATTGGACTAATCATCATCATCAGCCCTCTTTGACGTCCCACTGCTAGATACGGGCCTCCCTCACTACGAGGGGGATCAGGCCATGGTCAACCGCGCTGGCCTAGTGCGAGTTGGTGGACTTCACATGCCTTTCGAAAACTTGTTAGGTTTTCTCAGACATGCAGGTTTCCTCACAATGTTTTCCTTCACCGTAATACAAGTGGTTATCATGATAGAAATGATTTGCACATGAAAATATCAGAGGTGCGAGAACCCGCATCACTCGGTTATCGAAGCGACGCGTTACCACTGGGCTAACACTGTCTGACTAATGCATTACATTAAAGTCAAAAGTTCGTTAACTAGGTAGTAACAATTTGATACAATATGTATATATGCATTCAGCACCGCATTACGTAGATTAAGTATAAGGAAAATAGAAAGTTAAACAATTAATGCTCGTTACAATTAACTGTTTTATAATTTAAATAACTGTTTTATAGTTTATTTGCAGTTGTGACAAACGTAAATCTTGTCAAAGTACCGTGTCAAAGTGATGAGGTTTATAAACATTTGCTAACTATCCCTTTGTTCTATCAAGAGTGTACGAAATATCTGGGCGGTTTCGTGAAAGTACCAGCTTGTAGTAAGACGTAGAAAGTCCATTTTAGTTGCTCTCTTGCATTTAGTTGAGGATTGAATTTAAAGGAACAAGGAATTTGATGTATCTTGTATTTATAAAATCGTATCTTAATATTAGTGGATGCGCATGTTGATGATTTTGCAGGCATTAGGAAGAAACAAACTGCTTGTAGTCTACATAATATAAGCAAGGGCCTATAATACTTTCTTAGGTTTACGCGAATGTTTGACGATAATTCGATAATTTGTATATGTATTACATTTTTAGTTAAAATATTGTACTTTTTACCCGATTGCAGCAGAAGTAAAGTTCGAAAATATATTGTATATTATTATAATTTATTTGACGTTTCGAATGCTTTACAGCACAATTGCTTTACAGCTATAAATCATTCGAAACGGCGGGAACCAAAAATCATAATAAATCCGCGACAAAATCCGAAAAGATAGTTTCATTTATAAAGCAAGGGCCTAGTTAGTATGTGTATACATCCAGAAAGTCATCATACAACAAACAATAATATTATAAATAGAAAAATATTTATTTGCTTATTTTTCTAAATAAAAACTTTATCTACTCCATCCTTGATATTCTTGCTTCATTGAAATGTATATATTACAAAATATCATCAAATCAATAAGAAGAAAAAGCGTGCCGTAATTTACTAACAATGATTTTCGAACTTTACTTCTGCTGCAATCGGGTAAAAAGTACAATATTTTAACCAAAAATGTACTTCATATACAAATTATCTAGCCTTGTTTCTCCTCATTTGCTTAAATGATGACCAGCGATTAGTCGTCAAGACTATAATCAGGTAAGATGTAAGAAGTTCGAGTTTGACGAGAAACTAGCTCATCGGCTCTCTTGAATCTTCTAATATATGACGACACGTTTGGCTCAGTGGGTAGTTACCCTGCTTTCTGCGCCAGCGGTCGCGGGTTCGAGTCCCGCTGGGGGCATAAATTTGTTGAGCACGAATGTTTGTACTCCAGTCATGGATGTTTATATTTATAATATGTATGTATTTAAACTTATATGTGTAGTATATCAACCTTCTAGTATCCATAACACAAGGCTCGTACCTTACCGTGGAACTAGATAGTGCTGTGTGTAAATGTCCCAAAAAAAATAAAAAAATAAAATAAAATAAATAAAAATTGGATATGGCTGCAAGCTGCTTTTTAATATATAATATAATATTTTCTTTGCCTAGTGATATTTCATAAAAAGTGCATTTATAATTTATAATTTTATTTCTAAACTATGTTTTTTTTTGGTCTTTATTTATAAACTACGTTTTGATATAATTTATATTAGCCCTCAGTATAGTAGTAACAAATTCTAAAACACACAAACACATTGTAAAACATACCGTAGCAACGAATACCCTCGATTGCTTCTCAGTTGGATACTCTGACAAAATGCAGAGATAGTTTCGTGTGACAAAGGCTCGTAAACATTTGTTAGTTATTCCTTTGTTCTATCAATGCTCACCGAGGTACGTCCGGGTTTGAAGTGAGGAAAATGTGAATATAACGTATAAAGCATATTATTTTGAGAACGCTCGTTATTTTAAATTAAAATAAATCATTTTTTCAATTTTCACCGTTAAGTAAATATACATGTATACAAATACAATATATCTTTACATTTAAATAAAATTGGAATCTGTGTTTTTAATTTCAAATAAACAGCTTTGCACTAAATGCATATGAAAGTACGATACTAGTAACAAAAACCATTTTTTTCAATTTTTGTCTGTCTGTTTATTCCGGGTAACTGGACCGATTTTGACAGGACCTTCACTCGCAGATAGCTAATATATATAGCTATATATATATATATATATATATATATATATATATATATATATATATATATATATATATATATATATATATATATATATATATATATATATATATATATATATATATATATATATATATATACTAGCGGACCCTACAGACGTTGTCCTGTACATATAGAAAATTTTTATAAACTTTTGCTCCCGGTGAAATGTTTTAGTATGCATGCGCAAAACAGCGTTGCCTAGCAACGACTTATTTATAATTGGATATGTCATTTATTGTGCAAATGTATAAATAACTAAATAATATAAAAAATACATTATCTAGTGGACCGAATTGTGAATCTAAACCATTCTCGAATACACTCGAACACACACAAAACATTTCATCAAAATCGGTCCAGTCGTTTTGGAGGAGTTCAGTCACATACACACGCACACAAGAAATATATATATTAAGATAAGGTGAGGTACGCAACTAAGGCTACTTTTTAACCGACTTCAAAAAAGGAGGAGGTACAAATTTTATTTATTTTAACTAGCGGAACCCGTGGCTTCGATGACGTTAAACCGAACCCGGGCGAAGCGAGGGTGAGTCGCTAGTATTAAATGAAATATTTTTTTTAAAGTATATTACAAACTTTATTTATTATTTACATTAATATGCATATAAAATAGGAATCAATTTTTGACTTTCAAATAAAAACATATTTTAAACGCGTTGGATTAGAAAACCAAGCGTATTCAAATTTGAGTCTCACCTTGTTTTACTACAAAGTAAAATATCGTGAGGAAAACTGCATGACTAAGAAAATCTAGCTACTTCATTATGTTTGAGATATGAATTATTAACACAATGATTTAAAGCCTTGGAGTATGTATAAATGAAGAACTCCTTCAAATTTCAAGTAACTAATTGATATACGAATCCATTTTCAGTCCGGCTGATGGTAACCGACAGGCTGCTTGTTACTGCTATTAGAGCTACATCGGAATTTCAGGGCATTCTATTGTAAGCCTAATACTGTACGTAAGCAAATACACTGTATTGTTTGACACAATTAAAAGCAAGAAAGCTTAAACTGGATAGGAATATTCTCAATACTCTATGCGATTATAAATATTATAAAAACTGAAAGCTTGACCTGACTTGAGTACCACTGGGGGCATTCATTTGATGAGTTCGAATTTTTCTACTTCAATTCAGTAATTAATCTATACTAAAATTATAAAGCGTTTGTTAGTTTGTTTGTATGGTTGGTTGAACATGCTAATTTCAGAAACTACTGGTCCGAATTGAAAAATTCTTTTTGTGTTGGATAGTCCGGTTATCGAGGAAGGCTTTAGGCTATATAACATCACGCTATAACCAATAGCAGCAGAGCATTAATGAATAATGTTGCAAAAACGGATTTCTGAGAGATACCATACCGCGCGACTCAGAAAAAAATTGGTTTCCGGTCTTAAGCGCAAAGAAACATACCAATTTATCTCTTAATAATAGTGTGCAATGTATATTTATCTTATTAAAGATGTATGTACATATGGTAGTAAAACAAAACTAATTATCACCACTATATGAAATTTAGATAGCCCGCTTTAGAAGTGAACTCATAGCAGGGCTTCATAAAGTTTTCATAATTATTATCGCAGACACACACCGACCACTAACTCTGCAGTTAAATTAACTACTGCACCGGTTTTCTATAGTACCTCTTAGTTTATAAGCATAATAATATTATACGTATGCTTTGATCCAGCTTTTATGAAATCTTCTATGTAAATACGGGAATATTTTACTAAGAAATATATATGATTCAAAATACGCTTACATTTAAGTTTTGATGACACTATGAATAAAAATCTTGACAATGTGAACTCAGGACAAACATTCGTTAGAGATCCACGTGTCTCGTTTAACGTGACTTGCCTAACGAATGTAAAACAAGCATACCAAAGTGTGAGGATTGTGTCTTGAAACTATACGCGAGACAAAAGCTTTAAAAGCTCGCATTTTAATGAGAAAATATTAAATATTATATTCTTTCAATTTTGGAATCGCTAGATTACTGCCCTGTATCACTAGGAGTGGATTTCATGTGGACTCGTAATATTGACTGGGTACATAATCAACAATCTAAGTTATCATAAATATTTATCTAAGGGTTATATTGATCACGATAGACCAAGAATGGTCACATTAATGTCATAGGTTTCGCGTGATGGATATCTGAAAAAACCTGTATGGTTTAAATCAATAAAAAATGTACCAATCTTAATTCTAGTTTAACAAAGGGCAGAATAATCAATACCGTGCCAAGTCATTAGCCGCATAAAAATAAAAATATTGTAAAAAGAAGTAAAACAAATTCGTGTGTTAATATAATTTAAAACCAATATACATTTCAAATTTTTAATATATGTTAAAAACACAAAGTAAAAGAGTTTAACGATTTCAACGATTTATATTTTCACTTTTTACCTAAATTTTCCGCATAGGTTTTTATTCAATGAATGTAAAATAGTTGTATGAGGATAAAGCATTAATGATACTAAAACTTAAAAGCTCTATTTAATAACCAGTGAAGTGGAAAAAATACTGTCGCCTGTCCTATAAAATATTATACTGGTTATTTTTTAATTTAGGATCGCTACTAGATTACTAATTCGGTTCTTTTATTATTTTTTCATGTTGAAACGGCTGAATCGATTTGGATAAAATTAAAAAAGATAGACTAGGACTTAGAGGAAAACATAGTCTTAGCAAAGGCACAGCCAGGGTATTGATTAGGAGAGTATATAAGTATCACATTTTAAACTGCAGATATAAAATTATTAAAGTGCATTTTGCTGTCTTGAAAATCTCATAATTAATGACTCGCAAAAGCTTTTAAGAAAAATAACAGTCGAGTTCTAAGTTAGTTAAGTTACTCGTACTTTAAATGTAGGATTGCCAGGTTATTTTACAAGTTAATTAAATATTTTTCTTAATTTACTACCCATTGAGTTACTTTATAAAAGATCTTAATCATTTCTATTGAAGCTAAACGAATTAAACATGCGACCTAAAAAAAAGATTTTATCGAGCTTAGACTGGGCTTATTTTTACGTTGTAAAAACGTGTTTTAATTACTTAAATGGTTTTATTTTTAGAATTTATATTGTTAAAATATCAATTAAGTCTTTTTAGTTGTAATTGTAAATGAAGGTGCACTTGTCTTCACGAATATTATAATGCGGAAAATATGAAAGTATATTTGTGGTGGTAGTCTTCGAAACTATTGACCCAGTCCAAAAAAATCAATCAACATTACCAAAAGTTAAAGGCTACAAAAATGTGTTTACTGTCAGAAATTGTTAAACTTTTACAGGAGTCAAAAGACACTCCAGTGCCTTGCTGAATAGCTTCAGAAGCTGTTTATCTACATATATGCAAGTGACCTATTTTTTTATGTAGATTCAATTGAAATACTACTAAGAAAACCATAAAGTATCCACATTTAGTATTTAAAATAATTAAAAATGTATTTAAAAGGTTTTGCTTAATTTTAAGATGCGAATATTCTCGATTTCTTTTTGTGTAAAATGAACACGAGTAAGGAAACTCACGCCCTCGGCGTAGGCCTAATTAATTATTCTTCTTAGAATAACTCTATGTATACAGTATTTTTTACTTTTATTCTCAAACACAATATTCTTTCATTAAAATAATTTTAACATAATTTTGTTGCCAAAACATATTTTAAGTTATAGATAAAAGATGGTCTATTATTATAAAATATGTTTTTATTAAATCAAACTGATTCTTAGATCCATATAATACTGAAGCCTGAAGGCATGCAAAAGAATTGGCTTCATGAAATGGCAAACTTTTTATGAGAGTTGAAAATATTATTGAAACTTCTCTTAAGAAGTTATAAATCCAGTTTTAACTTGTTCACATATAGAAACTCAACTCTTTCTAAACTGCGATACTTTTAACTTACATATAAGTGCAGTACTGTATGTACGGGAACTTTTATAGTTACTTTTATACGATTCTTATTATTATTTAACGTTCAAGTTTATATACAAAAATCTTTTAACCATAGGGTGTGCTGTTCTATGGATATATATACAATATACATATATACTGGTTTAGTACTATTATAAAAATATGCGACCATATTTTGCGCATAGACACTTTCGCATTATAAACTACTTCATTTGCATTTTTGTTCCTACGTAATTTTAAACTGAATAAAAAAATTGTATATTCAAAATAATTATTTTATCGACCACCAATTCATTGTGTATGTTTGATTGCTAAGAATAATATTAAAATAAAGTTTTATACTTACTTAGGTACCTATAGATTATATCATATTTAAAGCCACATTTCCACCACATTTCCTCTTCAGTTATGAACTTACGATGAAAGGACTAACTTTATCTCAGTTAAAACACTTTGCCGCAGTGGTCTAAACTGAAGGCAGAACTCATCCAGTATTGAGTCATATAGTTTTAAACTTTCTTACATGGCACACGACTCACTGAAATAATTATAAGGGAAAGTTTTGTTACTGTATTAAAATATTACATTTATAACTTTCTGACAAAAACATGTGTAAAGATGAGGATAGTATGATTTTTCTTTGATAAAATATAACATTATTCAGCATTATAATTCCACCTCGCGCACCATCTGGGCCTGAAATGCGATTGTTTACGTCACTTGCACCCTGCTCTATTCACGTGTTAGAATTCAGTTTTATTATAATACTAGCAAACCCGACCTGCTTCGCTCATCGTAAGTTGAACAAAATTAAATGGTTATTATATCTTCTAAGAAAATAAAAGTAAGGTATCATGTACGGTCATATATCGAGAGGTCCTGTGTTCGGCCGTTCGGGCCAAGTTTAATTATTGAGTGTTTCTGTTTAGTAAGCCTCAGTAAAAGCCTAAAGTTGGGAAGTTGGCGGTAAGTCTCCACCGTGCTTCGGAGAGCACGTAAAGCCATCGGTCCTGCACCTTCACCATGTTGAATCCAACCGGAGTGAAGGAACAGAAAGTGCAAAGTTGTGTGTGCGCGTACACTTGTGCACTATAATATAAATAGCAACCTTTGTTTATTAGTTAGATAGTGGATTTCTTACTTTAGGTGAAACTTGTTTTAGAACCCCCTCCTCTTATCTTACAGAACTATGACATGTCGGCTGAGCAATCAATGGCACTGACAAAAAAGCATTATTACACAACTCATAGAAAGCGAGCAATTTTTCAAAACTCAGAATTTTGTGACCTTTAACGAGACGTTCTTTTTAAGACGTTCTCGAGATTATATGAGAATTTATAAGTACATCATGTAGAATGTCAAAACAAAGGTTTAGAAAGGATATTACCTGTCAATCCGAAGTAAAAAGTGCCTGAACTATCATATTTTATGGAACTGATTAATTCGCACGTCAAACTATTATACAATAGGCAGCGAAAAAATATGTATAGTTTAACCTGTACGGTTAAAAGATCTACATTAATCCATCACAAGAATACCACTTTACAGATTTTGATAAGACTTAGTATGGTGGTAGCTCGTTATCTGAGTCAACAAATTGGATTTACTGTAGAACATACGACCTATATTTTAATCTAGGATCTACTCCTCTGAGAAATATATAAGTAAAATATTTAAGCAAAAAAAAGATAATTGCAAGAATGGATAGAAGTAAAAAAATATATTATTTTAACACATATATGTCCACATGTCCACCAATCGTTAAGCAAATTCCGCCAATTCATTTATACGAGTACTTAGAAGAAAATTAAGTTTTTTAACAAATTATATTTTGTTTCATTTACTTTATTGCATTTACAATAACATCATTTAACAATATTTATTGCACAATTTCACTTTTATAGGCCTGCCAAATAAACGGGACCGAATTTTAATGGGTATTTTGTTACCTTGTTTCGTTTAAATACACCGTTTAATTAAAACTCCTCGCCGTATCTTTATTAAGCGTTACGTAATAAATATAGAGTCTAATGATCTTGAAAGCATTGCAATTTCTTCATATAAATTTTACCCTGAAATTTCACACTAACTTATCTAGTTTCAAAATCTCGCAAGGCTTAAGTATTATCAATCCATCTGCACATAAATAAAATTCAAACTTAGTCGAATCTGTAGATTAAATATTTTTATAAAAATCTTATTAAAATTAAAATAGTCAATATTACTGTATCTATAGTTTTTAGAGTTTTTATCACATAACGTGAACGTTCTTCATAAATCTAAGATTTTAATTCCTTTCATCTTTAATATAGACTTTCTCGGACGAGATATATATTATACACTTTACTGTTGTGATATTTTGTCATAGGTACTCGTACATACTTACTGTTTTCCTCTTCAACCATTCCTATAATTTTTTTGGAAAACATTATCTATATATATATAATGAAAATGGTGTTCGTTTGAGGCTCAATCACGCCTAAACCACTGATCGTATCGACATGAAACTACCACCATTCGATGCGAAATTTTTCCTAGATGGTTTATGGCAATTTATTTTTTGAATTCTAACGTTCCTTCATTTTTTTATTGCTGTTTTACTTTTATGAACATTTATCCCGCTAATAAAAACAAAAGACAAGCGTTTTCTCTTGATTCTTTTGTTTTCATGGATTTCAACGGAGTTTACTAAACGGATAATGTTCTTTTACATTCAGCTAAGAATCTACTTACAAACTTCCACGCATCCACCCACCAACTCCCACGCACCCCTGCACACCCACCCTCATTTTTTGATAAAAATAAAATGCCGTATCTATGATCGAGTTTCACTTGAGAACGGCTGGACCGATTGGGTTAATTTTTTTTTGTTGTCTTCAGAATTGTCAGGAGAATGTTTATTTATGTAAGAAAATTTTAAAAAAGTCTGCTAAAACGTTAAAAATTTCGATGATAATCGAAGTATTCCAATTTCTATAGTTACTCATCACGAAATCTCGGGAACTATAGGACTTAGAAATGTGAAACTTGGTAGGAATATTACTTTCGTTACGTAGAGGTCAACTAAAAACGTATTTTAAGAAATTCATCCCCCAAAGGGGATTGCGGGGGCGTTAACAATGAACAATTCCCGTTTTTAAACTATAGCTCCTATAAATTCCAAATTTGGTAGGAATCTTCTGTAAGAGATGTAGAAATAGTCTATGAACGAATTTTACGGTAGCTCACCCCACAGGGGGTTGCGGAGGTGGTTTAACAATGAAAATTTTTATTTTTTAATCCGTAGCTCCTACAGACTCCAAATTTAGCTAGAGTCGTCTATATGTGATGCAGAAATGATTTAAGAGCGGATTTTACAACAACCCACCGCCAAAAAAAAGATTGCGGTAGTGGGTGTTAAAATGTGAAATTTCTATTTCCAAACTGTAACCTCTATAGACTTTAAATTTTGTAGTAATCTTTTATTTGTCATGCAGAAATCATCTCAAATAGGATTTTACGAAATTCTATTTCCAATACGGATTGCGGGGGTGGGTGTGAGAATGTTAAATTTATGTTTCCAAACTGTAACTTCTACAGACTCCAAATGATTATTTTTTTACTGTTTAAATAGAAAAGGTTAAAGTCAATTGTTTCTTATTTTTTATTTAATTAATTTCATTTGTTTTTATATAACCTAATAATTTATATAAATAAAATGATAGAGGTCTGCAGTTGTGCGCGCATCACGGAAAAAGTACTGGATAGATTTAAATGAAACTTTCTAAGTTTTATTTCTTAGACACTTGGCCCTTATATAAAAAAAAAAGATTGCGATATCTTCATTTAATAAAAATTTATTAAAGTTTCAAGAAAAAACGATTTGTATATGTACTGCGTGTTCAGTGATGCAGTATGTATGTTTCCTTCTCGCGGAGTAGTGGGGCAAGCGGCGTAGCGCGCATGCGGAATACTTTGTTAATATTTCAAGCAACGCGGACGAAGTCGCGGGTATCAGCTAGTTAATAATATATTCCAAAGTTCAGATAATCCAGAATAACATTTGAAGAAAATATCTCGCAAATTTTACTAGACCATAAATTTTGCGCACAATTTGTGCGTCACAAAGCTTCGGGATATTTGCATATCAAAAAAATAATATGAAATGTCATGCCAAAGGTGTAACTCATGATTAATTTCTGTCACTGCCTTCATGTCAAACTTCTCTAGACACGACACCAAAGGAAGGCATCCATCAATGTGTGACATCATCCATTTATCACTATCGAAAGGGTTGATTGAATAAAGAAGGATCACGACCCTGTAATTTAGCGGTACACAGAAATCAGTCTGAAGTGCGGTTACATAGTTTTCAGATGTTCGGTTCATTTCTCAGGTTAAATTTAAACCGTAGCGCTTGGTCTACATAATTGGGTTAACATGTTTCTCCACAACAATTTAATAATAGAATAAGGCTCATCTATAAATCTAAAAGGCTATCTATAAATTTCCCATGACTTCTCTGTTAATTATCAACGACGGAACGGTGATGGTATATGGGTTTAGAGTGCGAGGATGTTTGTTTGTGCAAATCCATGTTGCCATTTTTTTCAGAACTGCTAGTTCGATTTTGATGCAGTTTTCATTTTATGAAATGCATTTAAGCTCAATACCTGAATACAGGGTGGTTATGTAGGTCTTACCCTCTAGAGAAGGCAGTTAACAATAAATATTCGTCTTAACTTACAAATCAAAATACAAAGTCTAAATTTTTTAATATATACATAAAACATAAAGCTGATGTGTTCACTACAACGGTACACTATGTAACACTAGTCTCTAGAAATCGATTCAGACTTATTAATCAGTATCTAAGTTTCCTTCAAGGAACATTTTAGTGAAACATTTTTAAATTACATCCATTAATGAATACAAGTCGTATCTGAAATAGCATTTATCTTAGCTGGACACGTTGTTACAATTTGCAATGGAACGGATAACTATCGATAACGTTGTTTAATCTCCTGCCAACGCACCCTCACCAGATAGTAATCGCTTAGATGTCACTTGCACCCTTTACCCAAGATTAATTGTTAACGTGAGCTATGTATTCTGCGAAATACGTTTTAGTTATATTCCCCGCGGTAATATTACGAATCGGTTCAACATTTGTTTTTAATTTTGTAAGTTATGTGCTATTTTTGATTTAAAATTTAAAAAGAGTTTCCCAAATCAAAAACAAATCTTAAATTAATTAAAATCTTAATTTAATTAACTCGATACTAAAATTGTAAAGATTTTATTGTTTTTTGAACACTTACGAGACAATAGAAAATGATATGAAATCGAAAGTATAACTCTTGAGCTTTATTAATTAATTACTTTCAATTATTTATTTATTATTAAGTACATATATTAATGTACATATTCTACATTATTTATATCAATTTATTGTAAAAAAATAAATTTGTCACGTGATTTATTTATATTTGCTCATTTGCATATAATAAACTTATAACGTCCATTAGCATCGTCAGTTATTAACTGAGTGCGAGATATACTTCTATATGAGAAATAACTCTCTTTAAAAAATATTTCTAAAAGTATTCGTATATTGAACAATTAACAATTCGTACAATATTCATGTATGTATTTCGTTTTCAAATTCGACAGTTACGCTGCAGTACGATTCCAAGTTCCACAGTTGCATTTTTCACGATCCATTGAATCCTCAGTAAGCTACAATAAAACCAGTGGATCTCACGGATAAAACGCAATATTTCGCGTTCGGAATGTTTCGAATTATATATAGAGGACGTAGATAATACTCGTACAATGTATGATTAACATTCCTAACGTTATTGTCGCGTAGTAGGTACATAGTGTAATACATATAATGTGTTTATAGCAAAAATATTAAAGCAAAATGGCAGTTGTAAATAAGAAAGTGTTTTTGAAGTGGCACGTCTTAATCATGCTTAATAAAACATTGTAGACCTTTACTCAGAGACCGCGATCAAAACTGTGCTTGTTAAATGATTCTCGTGAAGCTAAATCAATAAAACATCTATAGTGTATCGACGTATATTCATATCATATTATCATTTCTTAATTTAGCTCTTTTATTTTGAATACTTTGCATTCATCTTGAATGCTATCCCTATTGCATTTTGTTTTCATTTCTACCCATACATGACCATATCAGCAAGGGAACTAAACAACTATTCATTCGATTTCGTAAAATTTCAATCGCAAAATGGCCCTAGGCCTATAATTTTATGCAAATGAAATTGTTGTAGGTTACGAATTCCAGACAGGGATGCGCTGTCACAAACGTAACATAAACGTGGCGTGATAGCCCACGTTCGAGCTCGTCTAAAATAGCGAGGTGAAATTACTGCTTTGATATAAACAAATATTTACTTTTATATCTATGTAAATTGGTATTAGTATTTATAATACCTCATTACTAAATTTAGGAAAATGAAATTTAAGTACTACTAAACAAAAAAAGTTTATATTTGAATGTTAAATAAATATAAATTACCTATTTTTAACCGACTTCAAAAAAAATTCAAAAAAGGAGGAGGTTATATGTTCCGTTGTATGTATTTTTTTTTTTTTTTTTATGTATGTTCACCGATTGCTCCGCCGTCTGTGGGCCGATTTTAAAAAAATTTCTTTTGATTGGTAGGGTATAGTTCCGAGGTGGTCCCATTGTCACCAAGTCAGGATCTGATGATGGGATCCCAGGGAAATCGAAGGCAACTCTCAAAATTTACAGGCACCTATTATGTTTTTGATATATTTTCTAAACCCGATAATGCTTTTACGTGTGAAAATCATCATCTCATGTGGATGAGCTGATGATGGAAGGTAAAATTCCTCAACAGTTGTTTTTTATGTGTTTTCACCGATTTCTCCGTGAATTGTGGGCCGATTTTAAAAATTTCTTTTTTGTTCGGTAGGGTATACATTCAAGATGTTCTCATTGTCACCAAGTCAGCATCTGATGATGGGATCCTAGAGAAATCGAGGGCAACCCTTAAATTTTATCGGCACTGATTACCTTTTTCATATATTTTCTAAAGCTGTTCAAGAATTTGTGATGATGTAAGGTATATATCCTCAACGGTTAGGAGTTGAAAGAAAATTCTTTTAATATTATACATACTTATGAACTGATAGTCGTTCTCCTTCAGGATATTAGGTGGATTGATAATAGAAGGTAAATCTTATTAACGTCTACGAGTTACGTGGAAAAATAGACGTGGACAAATCTCGATTGACTATTGTCGTTCATTTCAAAACTTCGCTGACTTATTGGAGCAGTAGTTTAGTTAGCCTTCCAATATTTTATTTAAACATAATAATTTCCACAAAAAAATTTAAAATAAATTATTTTTTAACAAAAATGAAAACCGACTTCAAAACGCTACAAATCGAAACTAAAAAGAAAAAAAAATAATTTTAATTACTTAGTTATTGTTGGAGTCGGTGCCAGCCAAAGCAAAATAATCCTAATACAATCTCCTTGGCTGGCACCGACTCCAAAAATAACTAAGTAATTAAAATTATTTTTTTTTCTTTTTAGTTTCGATTTGTAGCGTTTTGAAGTCGGTTTTCATTTTTGTTAAAAAATAATAATTAAACATAGTTCTCAAATGATTTTGATAGATTATCTGTGTTGTTTGCTTTTTCGTATCTAAGTAGTTGTAGAATAGTACTTTCTTATATATCCGTGAATATTTGACTTACTTACGAGAACTCATTTTTCCGATGTATTGACTTGCCTCTTTACACCAAGTGTAACGTTTTCCTTAAAAATGTATTAAAATTTGGAATATTTTTTTCAAAAAAGGAGCAATTCATGACAACCACAAATAAATCCTATAACTTTTATAGGTTTTGTGAATATAATATATACATTATACACATAATACATAGTATTGTTATGTAAAGGTTTCATAAACTCTACATAACAAAAACACTACATCTCTTCGTGAAAACATAAAACGAATATTACTAAGCGGCAAGCCACCGGCGAACTATGCGCAATGAGTAACAATTAATATTTTCAACATAATGTTTAATAATTATACTTATAACCTTCACTGGACAAGGTCTTTCTGTATTGTAATTAAAATATTATTCAAATTTCGATTCCCACGATAAGATAACCATTCTTAAAATTATATATAGAAATTATATATTCAGAAAATTGAATAAATTTCAAATCATTTATCGTTCTTGCTGCTTGAAAACTTTCAAAGCGTAAGGTGATACATGATAAATATAGATTGTGGTGTTAAAGAAGAAAATAAAAGCAAATTCACATCACAACTGAATATATATATTATTATTTAAATATATATATATTCAGTTGTCCTATATTATTGAAATATATGTAATCCATATTCAAATGAATAGTTTTACAACAGACAATTATGAAATAGTGTGATTGGTTCATAATACACATGTCCATCTAAAGAAGCTTATGTTAATTCAGAAGTATCTTATTATATTATTAATCTTATTAATATGCTGTAAGTAACGCTGTAAGTAAAGTCACACATAAAGTATACATAGGCAAATTTTATTTGTTTTTTCCTAAAAGTTTCAATATAAGCTTATATAGTCTAAAATATAATAATTATATAATAAGGATAAACTCATTATTTTTATATTTAATAATCTGTGACCGAGCTGTCACGTTGACTATACTTTTTAGTAGGCTGTATGGACCATAGTCCTTTGCCTTTCCCTATTGGGGATAAATTTTAGAAACAACAAGAACTATACTTTTATCGTAATGGCGCGAACGCGATATACGATTCATTGAATTAATTGATAACTGAAACTAATATAAGTTTAAGAATTCTATATTAATTGTTAGATTTATGTGTGACAGTTTTTAGTATTGTTCTTTTATGCTAATAATATAATAACAAAACATTACTAAGTAGTATATAATATACAGTATAGTGCACTGGCGCAATTCCGACATAAATTTCTATGAGATGACTAGAGGGTTACAATTAGGTTGATTATACAAAACAGTTTTATATTTAAGGCCTTTAATGCTTAGCCTCTGTTTACTTAATGTAAAGAATTATCGTAAAATGTATACTAGATTTAAAATAAGTAGTTGGGTTGTTTAAATGAAGCATTTAAATTTTGTGTCCCATTTTTTTGGCATATGGGGAAATTACGAACTAACTGGGGGTAATTACGAAATTCTTCAAATTTTAATTCAATTGAACTTTGACCGAAGATTTATGTTATTTTTTCAGTCGTAATTTAGCCAAACGCAAAATATAATCTATTATATCACTAATATAGCTAAAGTCTTTGCTTACACCACTAATAGTTCGGAATTACCCCAGAAAGTTACTGTGGTTCTCAAACTTTATATTATAGCTTAATTCAAAATATAAAATATTTTTATTTTAATTTAAATATTTTAATATTTTAATTTAAATCATATATTAACACGACGTTATCTAATTAAATATAAATTTTACGTTTAAGAGAATATTACCTCGCAAGTTGAAGCCTAGTGGGATTTCCAGCATTTAATTTGACAAGTTCAGCCACGCGTATAACAATGGTTATTTTGAGGGAAGAATACTTTTAGAACAATATAGATCTCATTTTCGTTTACGTAATTGAATTTCAGTTTCTTTGCAAATAAATCAGCATTCAAGACGGGCCTCCTTAAGTTGGATTAAGTCATCTAATGAGACGAAGGCGAAATACAATATTTCTTATAACTATTGTTTTGTTACTCTACTGGATTGAGCTCAAAGACCAAAAGTTCCTTTAGCCGGATGTTTAAAATGCGGGTTTGATATAAAAATTAAATATAATTTTATAGTGGTAACCCACGTTACCACTATAACGCGCCCTCTTGGAAGCAGAGTGAAGTGGGTTCAAATCATGGGTCTCGCACATCTGATATTTTCTTGTGCGAATCTTTTGCATCATGAGATTCGTCTTATATTGAAAGAAAACATCGTGGAATACCTGCATCTGAGAGAACCTAGCAAATATGCCTTATTGAAAGAAGGCTCGTGCACAGCATTGTCATGTTAACAAAAAGTATTAGATTGTGGTACTTTAAAATAAGGACTGAATACAATTATTATGTACTTTTTAAATGATGCGATAATAAGCTAAATCTTTTTCTGCAGAAGAATGGTGTTCTTCTGAAGCTTGGTGAATTCAAATTCAAAATTAAAAATATATTATTTAGCATAAAATTATTACAATTTTTACAGAACGTCATGAGTCTACTAACAGTTCGGAAAGAATAAGCCTCTGAACCTTTGAAGAACTGGCGAAAGAAATTCAGCGGGACAAATTTTTTTTTAGCATACGTGAAGAATATTTGAGTGATGTCATATACTCCATTTACTAAGAACGGATATTTTTAATGTGACTTTTAGTGGCTAATAAAGAGAAGGTAAAGCAAATTTATTGCTTTCATGTTACGCTTTTAGCCTCGAGAATTTTATACATAGTTTATATTATATTTAATAAAGATACGTATAATTAAGTTTGGGGGTGTTCAATAACTTATTGTCGGCATTCTTTGAAACAAGTATGTATTAGATAAATCATCGAACTGTATTTTGAAGAACTATTTTAAATATAAGAAAATAATATAACACAAAAACAAAGAAAGCTACCATGGTAGCCAAAATTTAATTTAGATGATGCATCCGTTACTTGACAATAATATACCACATACTGATTCGAGTCAATAAATACGAAGCGAATAACGGATAATGTTAAGAAGGTTTTTATATATTTTATGCTTTATAAGTTTAATATTGTAGCAAAATTGCCCATCAAACAGCATCTATTACTTTCAAAGAAGCTTTGACCTTCAAAGAATTGTTCTCTGAAACCCGCCAAAGTCAATATTTACTTATTTATTTAACCCTGTTTCTTGTAGCGTTCACGAGGGGCTGATACAATTAAAATAATGAAATTAATTTATGTTTCTCTTTGTATGATCTTTACATAGACGTACATTTAATTAACAAAATGTATAGACATATGTCTATATGTACATATGTGAGAGATTAATAGAGAAAGTTAATAGCCAATATTTATAAATAGAAAATTTTAATAAAATGAAGCTAAAACAATTATTATTAATGAAGCAATAAAGCAATAATAAAATAATTTTGCAAATTATTTAAAGTACTTCAAATAGTATTTTATACACTTTTTCCTTTAATAAATAAAAAAAAGGAAAATATTATAGTTAATTAATAATATAGGATTATCAAATAAGTATATAAGACGAGTTAAAGTGGTATGTCAAGTAAAGTGCCAAAACATACTACTTCTGATCTGACAACACTTTAACAGGGTTATTAATAACCGAATGACGTCAAGGAAGTCCCTAATAACAACTGTCGAAATATGTCAAATGACACGTGTATAAGAATACGAAGTTTGTGCTAATATTTCTTTATATTGGTCATACTCAGAAAAAGTGTACATTTGACATTTGTAACTAAACTGATAGGTAACGATACTGAGAATCTTCGTAACAAAACTGATGTCATAAAGCGTAGTATAGAAACAATTGTTTGGTTTAATAAATATTATTTACATTATTGTAATGTATTATTTACATTAAATAAAATAATGTATTTTAAAGTTACAAAAATTATAAACTGATTGTCGTGGACTGTATAAGAGGTTCAAATTCTTTTCTTGCTTGTTCGTTTATTCTTCTTGTTCTCGCCTCTTGGATGGCTGTCTGACGATGAATGTAGAGTGCTGTTGGCTCTACTGGCCTTTACAGCGTGGTGAGGCGGACAGAACGTCCTGCCTAAAAATGGAGCATGAAATTCGGGGGCTTAGTGGGACTCTGAAGGAGTCGTATACGATTTGGGACCTCTTTCGCGTCGGCGAGAACGGTGATTGTGTGTACGGTTTCGGTGTGTGTTCCTAAAGATAAAGGCTAAATTACGTCTTTTGGTCGTCTGTGCCTATCTGTAATGTCATCTACGGGTTCGTAATTAGCGGCGTTTACTAATAACTCGGCAGTGTGCATTGATATTATTGCAAAGTACCTAGTTAATGAAAGTTGTTTTTATGTAGTCCCTAATGATCTCTAGCTGTAAGTCTTTGTGTAGGTCTACTGTGCACCAGGCTGCCTGTGGCTATGCGTATAAATCGGTTTTAGTTAAAAGTACGCAGCCACTCTTTTCTCAGGGTTCAACTCACTACTCCATTTTCGGAACCAATGCCCCATGATTATGACTGCCTTTTGAAGTCTTGAAACTATTCTATTAGTCCATATTGCTGGGGCATAAATGGCTGTGTCATCCGCATTGAGGGCGATGGTCGTAGTCTCATGCCTCGGAATGTCGATCGTGTAGAGTGTATAAAGTATCTCTCGTGTCTTAGCTTTGAGCCCTGAGGTACTACTGCCCTTATGGGGTGTGGTGTGAGAAATGTACCATCTACTCTGCAACGGAAGAAACGATTTGACAAATATTCTCGTTTGATGTGAACGAGACCATTTGGTACGCCCATTCGGTAAAGCTTATATAATAAATCGTTGTGCCAGATTTTGTCAAACGCCTTTACTATAGAAAAGAGCACACATGAGCCTACTGATCAATTAAAAATGTTAAAATGTCTATGTATGTGCTGCGTTGAGCGGTGCATTCCGAATTGTTCAGGAAATATGAGAGTTTTGGCCTATGCTATGGCCCTTTGTTTGGCTTATATTATTCTTTCGTTGATTTTACTTATGCGGTTTAGTAGTGAAATCGGTATGTAGCTAAAAAGGACGTGGCGAGCCTTCCCTGGTTTGTGAATACCTATAACTATAGGTTCTTTCCATTCGTTTAATTATTTTATTAGGGATTCTATCTAAGGTGTCTTTCTAGTCTGAAGTGTCTTGATTATTGTTTAACCTCCTCTACTGAGGTTGGTGTGAGTTGGTGTTGTAGACACCAATTGGGTTTAATTCTACCTAAACAAGCCATTTGTTAGTTTGTTAGTGAGGTGAATGTAGCAGAAATGGCTCCTATTTTCTCATAGAATATAACGCCTTAAATGATGAGACTATTTCATCCAACGTGAGTGTCGTGACTCGTGTCTGCCCTGAAGGCACTGTGATATCTGTCTGCAATGAAGGCCTCTTGGGTAGACCCCAGCTTTGGGTACCCATGCGGTTCGCTCATACGTTAGTTGTCTGTCACTGGTACCGGTGTATACATTTGGCATTGGCCTTTGTGTAGGGCGCGTACCAGAGTCCTGCCCTTGTGGTGCGCGGGAGCACCCACTATAATTCGCGTGAGTTCCCTGCTCTCCGCAGAGAACTGCTCAAAGAGGCGTCTGGTACGGGTTCCCTACGCGGGCAGTCCGAAGTCCCGTGGTCCACTAGACACTTTACACAACGGGGGCGGGCAAAACAGTTTCTGACCTAATGGCAATATAACTGCCATCGTTTGTTGTCTCGCTCGATTCCAAGTTTATTTGAGTTTGACTTTGTTGCCGATATTGTAGCGTGAATCCGTCCTAATAGGAGTGCGCTTGCCTAGAAGGTACCTATTCACTCTTGTCTTGAAGGTACTCAAATTAAAATAATAGTAATTGTTTTTATTCGGAACAATATAGGAACCATTTTTTGTTAGTATACACCTTAGATAATACAACTTATACACTAGGGTTAGTAACAAATACAAACAAAACATAACAAAAGTGATTGACAATGGTTCTGCCTGAGATGCCTCAGCACAGGAGCTCTCGTGTCCTCAGCCACGATTTTCAGGATGCTATTTATGCTCCCCCGAATCCTTATCACATGCGAAGCTACCTTTTTCCTGATGATAGCATGGAAACCATGTGTAAGCGATTGGGTAAACATCCCAGAGGCACTACAGAAACGAGGGAGTTTCAACATCATCCTGAAAAGATTATTATATTGGACGCGCAGTGCATTTAGCGCCCCGCGCGAACAGCTGAACCACAGACTTCCCGTGTACAAGCCTTGACAGTACGCTAAATTATAGTTCGCAGGAAACACGGCTGCTGTGAGGTTGCTCCACGCCTTGTCATGTCTAAATCGATGTCAATGTTTCTAGTGCTGCTCTTTTAGCGGCTTAGTGGTAACAAATATTGCGCTGTAGGCGCAGGATGTGGTGAAGGCACTGACACTCTGAAGGAGCAGAGGACGCTGTTGGCAGCGGGTTTACAGAATACACGTGGGTTGCGAAAGGCAGAGTATGCTTCATAGACACGGGTTGTGGCACAGATGGTCCGAGTTTGTCTTTAGATTTCTTTGAGAGCTCTACAAGCTCTTAGTTCACTACAATGTACACTAACACTTCTCTGGCAACGCTAGACTCACTTCACTTATACTGTCTTTCCACTGCTACGCTCTGTAGTACGTCTGCTCAGCTCGATGTTGCTGTCCGGAGTGAATGCATGCCGTACATATTTTTCCTGAATGTAGAGTACGGTTAGCCCTATTGGCCTTAACTACGTTACCGGGTGTGGAGGCGCACAGGCTAGAAATGGACTATGAAGTTCAAGTGGTGTAGTTTTGTAATGGCACCTCCTGCGAGGTTCGGACCACGGCTTACGAAACTATCGAATGGTATGGAGACGGCTTAGGGGGACTCTAAAGGAGTGCTATATGACTCACACACGCTTAGGTGTTGACAAGTCATTACAAACAAACACCGTAAATAAAATAGGCGTGGCCTATTTCTAACTACACTCAGTAGTTTAACTGTTAACAATCTAATAAAAGGGGCATGGTTTAAAACTAATGTGTTCGGGTACGATCGTGAACGGTCGGCTGCTACCGCTCGTGGTCGGGTGCCGTCGTCGATGACTCGCCGGCGGATGTAGTACTACGTTCTCCCCATAGCGTAGCGCTGCGCGCCTCATTCTTCATCAGCACGATCAGCACAACGCGCTTAGTGACGGGACGATTGAAGCCTCCGCTCTTCGTTCGAACGTCTGCACCTCGTGCGTCACCGTCGAGTAGGCTCGTTTCACGATGCCCATAAGTTACATGTTACGTGACAAGATGGGGTTAACCATCATCACGATGTCTCCCGCTTGCAGAATCTTTGTCTTGTTCGTTGGTCCACCGATAAGAATGAGAGTGGGAGGTACTCTCGCACCCATCTTCGCCAAAAATGATCAGCAAGCGCCTTGCTGGCTCCCCTCACGTGTGTGCATCGGTCGTCGTCTTTCCATGGCCCGGTTGTAGGCAGGCTAGCAGATGACCCCAGCAGGAAGTGGTTAGTGGCCTCCCTGATTCGGGGCACCTCGGGGAATGTAGCACCACTCCATACAATGCAGAAGTCCTTCCTCCTTCACCGCTGGTTTTATTCTTGGTAGACAGCCCGTATGGCAATACAAGTCAGCAGAATGGGATGAGATGCGACACTTTTTTGCATCCTTCACTTGGCGGCAGGTCTGCTTCTCTTCTTCCGATCCGTCGAGTTGTGCGGATGCTATAACTGATATGATGCATCAAGCAATGGAATATTTTATTCTCTGATGAGTCTCTGAGTTCTCTGATGTACCCGTCGGTGGCAAAGCTCGCCCATGGTTTAATGCTGAATACACCTTTGCTGAAAAGCGTAAGCATTCGGCCTACCTTGTCTGGGTTGATGCTCGAGACCGCAAAACTCATGCATGCTGTGTTCACTGTAGTAAGGATGAACATTGTACAACGTTTAAATTATTTACACACAAAGTTTCTTTTTTATAATGTATCATTCAGTTTTGTGAACCTAATAAAAAAAAAAAAAAAAAAAACTCCGGATGTAAGATCCAAGAAGAGAGCCTTTAACTTAGCCGCCAGGTCCTACAAAAAGACATTAAAGAAGGCTCGTCTTGACCGAATTACACATTTTGACACAAAGCTCTCTGCCCAACCATCTGGCAGCAGATCTTTTTGGTCGCTTGCCAAAGCGGTCGAGACGAACTTCTGTCGGTCCTCACTGCCACCGCTGGTAAAATCTGACGGATCCCTGGCTCATACAACAAAAGACAAGGCGTCTTTACTTGCCTCCCTTTTTGCCCAAAATTCATGTCTAGACTCTGGTAATGCTATTCTTCCACATCTACCTCACTGCGGGATCTCAATGCCTGAAAAAAAGAGGTAAAGAGAGTTTTGTGTCGTCTATATGTGAATAAAGCAAGTGGTCCTGATGGTATACCAGCGATAGTGCTTAAAACATGTGCTCCCGAGTTGTCTCCGATACTGACACGTCTGTACCGCCTTTCTCTTAGGACTGGAATACTACATAAATCCTGGAAGCTTGCCAACGTGCAACCAGTGCCCAAGAAAGGTAGCCGTGCTGACCCTGCCAATTATCGTTCGATCTCAATCACCTCCATACACTGCAAGATTATGGAGCGTGTATTGAACAATCGACTAATGGCATAGCTTGAACAGAATGATCTCCTCAATGATTGACAATATGGAATTCGCCGGAATCGGTCGACTGGGGACCTTCTAGTGTATGCCAATCACACCTGTGGCGAGGCTCTTGAGCGAAACAGGGAGGCGATCGCGGTCTCCCTCGACGTCTCAAAGGCCTTTGACAGGGTCTGGCACGCTAGCCTCGTAAGCAAGCTTTTAGTCTTTGGTATATCTCCTGGCCTGATCAACTAGATTAAAGATTTCCTGAGGGTTGAGGGTTGTTCATCACAACCCTTAAATACCAACTCAGGGGTTCCTCAGGGGTCTGTTCTCTCTGCTACCTTGTTCCTGCTTCATATCAACGACCTGCTTACACCCGGTATCCATGGGTACGCAGACGACAGCACAGTTGTAGAGAGATACCTGCCAAATCCTCGAGCCAGTAGAGATCAAATTTAGTGCGAAAGAGAGGCCATGGTAGAGCGGTTGAATCTCACACTCAGGACAGCCTCCACTTGGGACGATACCAATCTTGTGAGTTTCAATGCCACCAAAACACAGGCGTGCCTGTTCACCACAAAAAGGAGTCCTTTTATCTTGACTTCTACTTTCCGAAATGTGCCTCTAGAATACACTGACCGTCTGCAGTTGTTGGGAATGGACATTAGCCCCAACATGAACTACGGGCGGTTCATCGCGTCCAAGGCTAATGTAGCACCGAGGAAAGTTGGCATCCTCGCAAAGGTCCGACAGTATTTCACGCCGAGACAGCTTCTTAATCTATACAAAGCTCAAGTCCGGTCGTGCGTAGAATACTGTAGTCACATATGGGCTGGTGCTGCAAAATGCCATCTGTCAGCCTTGGACTCGATTGAGAGGCGTGCGCTGAGGCTTATTGGTGACCCTACCCTGGTAAAAGCCAACTTACAAAGCCTCGATCAACGACGTAGGGTTGCCAGCCTTTGTGTATTCTATAGGTTGCATTTCGGAGAGTGTGCGCAGGAATTACTCGACTTAATTCCCCCATCCCCTTTCCATCATCGGACGCCTCGACGAAAGGCTGGTCTCCATCCTTATGTCGTGGACATTCCACCAGTCCGGACGAAGCGTTTCGCTTCGTCATTTATTATAAGTGCGGCTAAGGATTGGAACAACCTGCCTACGTCAGTGTTTCCGTCCGATTACAATATGGGTGTCTTCAAGGCAAGAGTGAATAGGTGGCTACTGAATTAGTGTGACTTATCATCTCCGACTGCGTTTCCACTTACCATCAGGTGGAACGCAGTCAAGCACTAATTCAGAATAAAAAAAGGTTACATTTTGGAGAGTGCGCGCAGGAATTACATGATATTTTAATTTCCCCATCCCCTTTCCATCATCGGACGACGCGATAAATGACTAGTCTCCATCCTTATGTAGTGGACATTCCATCCATCCGGACGAAGCGTTTCGCTTCGTCATATATCATACGTGCGGCTAAGGATTGGAACAACCTGCCTGCGTCCGAGTTTCCGTCCGATTACATTATGGGTGTCTTTAAGGCAAGAGTGAATAGGTGGCTATTGAATTAGTGCGACTTACCATCTACGACTGCATTACCGCTTACCATCAGGTGGAACGTAGTCAAGCACTAATTCAGAGCGTAAAAAAAAAGTCCGTTGTCCCCTCCTCTAAAGTTGGTGACGATGTCTGAGTGAATGGTGTTCGGCCGTCCTCTTCTAGCTGCCACTCGTCTCAGCGCCATGATCGCCGAACTCGTGGACAGTGATGGGCGATCTCCAGATGCACGGCACGCGATTTGAGACACGTGAACAGCGCTTCCCACCGCTTCTCTCGATATCTGCCGATCTTCACTATCATCGGCCCGAAGTAGTTCATTCCAAAGTAATCGAATGGTTGTTGGGAAAGTACGAACTACACGTTCTCGATTGGCGTGACCCCAGCGCAATGTTCTCGTAGTACAAGGAGTATCCTAATGCGTTGGCCTTCATCGAGGATAATAGGTCATTTCATCTGGAGGGGCGAGGTGGCAGATCCTATACGGCCTCTTACACGCAGCACATCATCCTCCAGTACTGGATCCAGTCGAAAAAATCTGCTCGTCTTAGGTGGTGGACGATATGCTTTAATCCGTAACATTTCTTCTTTGAAGCTGACCGCGTTCAGCTTCTTCGATGTGACAATGCTTCATCCTGTAGCTCAACGTTGACACTTGTTCTCAAATGTCAATACTCTAGCTGCTCTCACCAATGTCTCCGATTTCGAGAAGAGAAGCGTGCAGGATCCGGTAGCCACTCGTTGTCTTGCTTGCTGCTTGTCCTCCTCAGTGACGTGCAGCTTTTTCTCCTCAGTTATGTGCAGCAGACCTTCCTCTTTTTCGTTACGATTTTTTAGAAGACAGTATATCTTGAGAGTGATGTGATCGCCGCCAGGCTATTTCAATATATAGAATTATTGTTAATTTGCAATTTCATTTGAAAAAAGAGAGAGAGAGAGATAAACTTAAAATAATAATATTAGTTCCGCCGAGATTCTTTCGCAAGTTCTTTTCAATTCAGAGGCTTCTTTTTTCCGAACTGATCGTTCCGTAAGAAATTGCAAGAATTTTTATGCTGAATAAAATATTTAGTTTTGATTTGATTTATCAGATATGCCCCTTCAGCGGGTTATAGTTTTTCTGGCCGCTACAGAAATTCCAGCTCCCGCAACAGTTGGTCATGCAATGGCTTCTGGTGATAACCCCGAGGGCGCGATAATGCGTTTTATTTTGTCATCAGTGGCGAGGTGAATTCATCCAGTCGGTGTCCCACCACACAAACTATCGTGCTGGCTGATCCTCAGGTCGAATCTCACCCGAAGGATTATCTCATCATCACCTCATCAGGATCATCACCTGCCCTTCTTGAAAGCCGAACAATATAAGCGACGTTAGCAGATTAGGTCCCTCCAGCAGATGGTCGTAAAGGCTTACACCTCTGCTAAAGGTATCAGCAGACATCACTCGAATGTTCTGTGCCGTCGCACTACACTGCGTATTTCTTCTCCAGCAGGTTGTCTACCTGCTTGACGTATTCTGGTTGGAGGAGCTTCATATTCTTAACTATTCTTGTGTCTCTTCCCGTCCATCCCCACCAGGTGTACTATGACCAGCTGACTATCTTCCTCGTGCTGAGACATGGAATCCTCCTATCTCTAAATACACACAGTAGTTTAACCGTTAACGAGTTAATAAAAAGGGCGTGGCTTAAAACAAATGCGTGTCGACGACTCGCCGTCGATTGAATTCGTCTACGTTTGGCCGCCTTCGACTTTTGTCCACAATACTGATGTTAAATAAATTATACTATTAAAACATATTGAATGAAAGAAGAGCTAGGTAGACAAAGACGCCGAGATACATGAGGTACTCCAGATTAACACAGCCAAACAAAAATATAAACACCGCCTTAAAAAATCTACCAAATTACCTGGCATCTGTGCTGCTGTATATCAGCTACTACACACGCTTGAAGCGATACGATATCAAAGAGCTAGATCTTAGACACTTAAAAAGGTAGCTACCGCTGGTAAGCACCTCTAACAGACCCACAAGATCCGCTTATAGTCTAAAAGAGACTGATCGCAGATATCGCTAATAAAAAAAAAGTAATACTTAATGGTTAAATGGAATTTTAACAAAAATAATATATAAAGTTGGTTTCAGACGTTCTCTATATTTTTTGTCTCTCGGCGTGTCTACTGAAATAAAATTTCATTTATAAAGTCAAATATTCGCGTAAATTCAAAAAACTATTAAATTAGATATTCTTTGTGATCTCTGCCATCATACATATCACCATTTACCTACAACATGTATTTTAATATTTTTGCTCTGAAAAAAATATTTTATAATACTACATAAAATAATTATTTATTTGTTTTTATGAACTAAGCTTAAAAAATTTTCAGTTTCGTAACGTCACGCAATATAACAAACCTGAGAATCAATTCTGAGAAATTATAACTTTAAAGAGGGTTTTCACGTTAACCGTGTATTACACAAAAAAAAACACTGAAAATAGTTATAATAGTTGGATAAAATATAACAAAAGTATTTAGTTATTAAAAGAAAATTATAAAATATTTACCAAAATAATAGTCGTTTATTACCCTGAGACATTTTTAAAAAAATATTTGTTTGAGAAAAAATCATGAGTGAACTATGACAATGAAAATACAAAGGCCGCAGCAATAACAATTTTAACGTTATTACTAGTACAGCCAATACAGAAAAAATATTTCTACTCTTTTAAATAAATTCTTTCTAAATTTTATTCTGCGTAACTCACCCTGAGTAACAAAATGACATAATTTTAGGACATACATTATTTTATTAAAATATTTTTTTCCTTTTATGATTTACGAATAAATTTATTCTAATTTAATTGATTAGTTTAGCAAATATAATATGGGTATACACAATGTTAGATAAATCTATTATTATTCGTAACAACCAGTCTCTGAACAAGTAAAACGGTCATTGAGACATTGAAAAAATGTATAGAGAGATGATTTTTAAGAAAATTAATCTCAAAAAAAAAGTATGGTTTAATGTAAATTATAGATATAATACTAAAGAAATCAGTTTATTAATAGATAAATATAGCAATAAAGGCATTTCTTTTTATTATATTTGTAAAATATGACATTTATAGAAGTATGAAGTAGCGGGACAAGAAAAGATGACAAATGTACACTTTTTCTGAGTATGACCCATATATAAAAGACTTCTTTGCGAGAGTATGTAACCAGAATTCCATTTAAACGGCTGGACCAATTTTGATGAAATGTTTTGTGTGTGTTCAAGTAGATTCAATAGGACAATGTCTGTCGAGTCCGCTAGTAATTTTATAACCGTGCACTTCGTAGCATTAATATTATATTTTTTTTAATTGACTAACATGTCACATACTCGTAGGTACAAAAAACCTGAATTGAGAAACGTTCTTATGAAGTCAATCAAAAATACAGCAGTTTTTATACTTGTGAATTACTCTCGTACTTATCAAAAATACTTTAAACTATATTAGACACACTGATCCCTACTTTAGTACGTAATCTACATAATTATGTGTACTTTAATAAATAATTTTTAATAATTGTTTCTGCTTACATAAATTTAGTTTATTATGGCAATATTATTAACACCTAATATAAATTCTTTATTGCACACAAAAGAAAAAAACACAATACAACGGTAGGAGAATACACCAGAGGCGGCCTTAACGCTGAAAAATCGATTTCTTCCAGGCGACCTTTAGGTATAGGAAATAGCTAATAAACGATATGTAGGCAATTTATATTTTTGCATACTGATACAAGCAATGTAAATTAATATTTTCAACCAGCGCAAGTACGAGTATAAAGCCGTAAATGAAGTTAAAATGTACCTTTGCTACTTGAAAACTTGCTATGGAATTCTTTAACTATTTTTTTTGCAAAATCAATCGTGC
This sequence comes from Boloria selene, assembly GCA_905231865.2. Taxonomy (NCBI): domain Eukaryota; kingdom Metazoa; phylum Arthropoda; class Insecta; order Lepidoptera; family Nymphalidae; genus Boloria; species Boloria selene. The sequence goes on from HG993145.1 coordinate 5,890,000, forward strand.
AATATAATCAGTATAGAGAGTCACCCATTTTAAATAATTATTTAAATAATAAAACCTATTAAAAGAAGTCTCTTAATCCCTACGTCGTAAGGAAATTGCATTTTGCTGTTACCAAAAAGCCCTACATTTACAAACTTGAGAAAGCTTTTAAGATTATTTGATGACAGAATTTCAGTTTATGGTATTGCACTAAATTTTTTCTTATATTTTTGCATGTAGTAGCTATGAATACGGAAAATTACGTATTTTTCATGTACTTACTTGTAACTTTCGAATCACGTTTTTAAAATCTACGTTCTACGATACAGTTAGTATTAATGCCATGACTTAGTAGTTATATTTCTAATCTAAATTGTCTTATTATGTTTATTGTGTATCGATTCTCTACAGTCATTAGATTTTAGATATACCTAGCTAATTGGTTATAACAGGTTTGTTATCCGTTCCGGTCAAACATTATAAATTTCCCATTGTTTATGTACATATATCATTATAATCAAAAACAATCAATGACAATAAATATTTAAATCTAAATGTAAAACAAATTATACATTTGCAAAATATTTCTGTTGCTGAAATTTTTTTAAAAAATAATATATGTATATAAATGTAGTTATAATAAAAAATTGTAAATTGAAAACTAAGCTTCACGAAACCGTCTTAGCGACATCTTAGTTTAATTGAAACTGCGGGCCAACAACCTAATCAATATTGATATTAGTCATAAACTCAAACTTCGTTACGTTCCTCAACTGCCTCGGTCTATCCAATCTGAATTAATAACCACTCGATATTATTCTGAACAGCTTTAGTGTTAATCGCGAGTTACTCATCATACAAAATTTATGATGAATTACTCTGTAGATTTTAAGACTGCATACTATATTATTTTAATTTTTTTCATACATTATACGTACAAGGTCCATGCGTAATTAATAAATAGTCTTAATTTGGAAAAAACTAATTTTGAACCTAAACCTAGGTTTTCACACTACGAATTACATTGTAATTTCTGTTTAAGCTATCAATATGGCAGGATACACCTATATAATACAATATCTCTAGTCTAATATGGTTGACAAGTGCGTATACTAGGTATTTTTTTTAATTTTAATGAATATTTGCAAAATTATGTTTCTTTAAATGTTTCTTTGAGTAAAACACATACAAACATATGAATGTTGTAGGGCTATCGTTCAGACAGTAATATTTTTTTGTATTGGACAGCTTAACTATAGTTTAACTAAAAATATTTCTATTATTTATTATTTTAAAGTGCCAGCAAAAATAACTCCGCTAATGTTACAAAGAATAGAGAAGCATGAAAGATTTGGATCAGGTTAAAAGATTAAGAACATGTAACACGGTAGGTTGGATCTTATACTCTATTATAACCGAATATGAATGCGATGCTCATAGTAAAAACTTCAGTTGGAAACAATTTTGTGCTTAATATAAGAATTTGTAGTATACTCAGCCCTTTCTAACATCCCAATGCTGAACACGGGCCTCACTTAATATGAAGGAGTTCAGGCCCTAGTCCACAATGCAAATATAGGCTTTGTTTATATGCAAATAAAACCATCTGTTCAAGCTTTTTTAAAAGTAAAACTTACGTTTACTTACTTGTTACGCTTTAAATTATATAATAAAAAAAATTATATTAACAATAAGTGACAGTTAAATATATAATAATTAACTGTTATTTATATAATTTTAATAACAGTTAATTGTATAATAATTAACTGTCACTTATTGTTAATAATAATGTTCGATTCAATTCAATTCTGTTGTTGATGGCTTCAAAGCGTGCCGGTAATAATAATGTTAATAAGTGACAGTTAATTATATAATAATTAACTGTCACTTATTTTTTTGGATTAAGCACTTACTAAAAATCCGAAACTAAAACTAAGTATTTATTAAAACAGAACATAATTTCAGCATGAAACGTTAAAATTTATTATGTAATAAAGTAAATATGTAAAGCAACCGCCAAAATTGTTTGATCTCTCTTACATGTCACTTGCATACTTTACCAAAGATTAATTGTTCGTGTAAAGCCACAAAAGGGAATATATGCGACATTTTTATTTGCAGACGATTATTTTAATTAGAGGATACATATTTTATGCGGTTGACAAGGTGGTTTCAAAGTGGTAACGCGCTTGCTTGGATAACCGAGTGACGCGAGTTCATATCCGGGCCTTGCGCCTTTGATATTTTCATGGGAGCATCATATATAACATGATTACCATTTGTCTAACGGTGAAGGATACGGGCTGCGGGAATTGATAGTCTATATATAATAATAAAGTTTTATCTTAATAGAATCCGTACATAGAGTATTTGTTGGAAAAAATTAAATCAAGAAGTCTTTATTAACGATACAGAGCCTGAATCTATAGTTTTTAATATTTGTCTTTAATATTTGTCTACCTGTCTGTGACCATTACGAGACGAGCATCACGTGAAACTAATCGTCACGCAAACTGGATAGATTTTGGTGAATATGGTGATAGATGGTTATTTTTTTCAACATATAGAAAGTGCATAGTGATGAACCCGAGCGGAGCGAGTGTGAGTCTGAAATATAAATAAATATTTGTAAGCCAACTGGGTATTATGAAAAAAATATAAAAATATATTGAAACGAATAGCAAAGATTAAAGGTTTTTTTAATCCAACAAGTGCTTTCCGACAACTGAAAACTGACTGACTGACTGACTGATGCTACAATAGTTTTGAAATAGACGCATATTTTTGTATCGATCTATGTGTAATGTTGTAGCCCAGCTCTCAGCTCAGTGTTAGCCCAGCGGTAACACGTCGCTTGGATAACCGAGTGATGCGGGTTCAAATCTGGGTCTCGCACCTCTGATATTTTCATGTGCGAATCATAAATGATCATGATTACCACTTGTCTTACGGTGAAGGAAAACATCGTGAGGAAACCTGCATGTCTGAGAAAACCTAACAAGTTTTCGAAATGCATGTGAAGTCCGCCAACTCGCACTAGGCCAGCGCGGTGGACTACGGTCTGATCCTCCTCGTACTGAAGGAGGCCCGTGCCCAGCAGTGGGACGTTAAAAAGGGCTGATGATGATGATGATGTGTAATGGCGGTGCAAGGGATAAGAAATTAGGCTTAGCTTAGTAGCAATCGTAGACATACCTACTGAAATATGCACAATATTCTCGATAGTTCAAAAACATCACTTGGAAATTAAATTTGTGCATCATTTCATACTTTTATAATCAATTAAAATGAATGTATATGATTCATGTTATGATTTTAATAGCTAAAATTATTTTCATTATGAAACCATGAAATGGGAAAAATTTACCGCTTTATATAATTTTTTTATAAAATTCTGAATTCCACGTTAAAATATTTGATACTCCATAAAAAGCAAAGTTATATAAAAGTATTAAAATGAAACTATTTTCGTTTTTACTTAATTGGAATTGTTCTCGCATTCTGTGATGTAAATTAAGCAAATAGCAACATGCACGAAGAAAGACTAAGTATATAATATTAATAATTATATTATTAATATTTATATTATTAATATAATACAATATACTTAATCTTATTTCTAACTTTGAATGAGAAGTAGATGTAGCTTAATTACACCAAAACGGCTGTACGGATATGAATGAAACTTAGCACAGTGATAGATATCTACGGTATCTAATAGAATAGTAATTTCGATAACATGTGAATAAGTATTTCTTTTTCTTTTAAAGCGTAATTATTTTAATTATAATAATAATATTTTATATTATTATAATAAAAGGTAGCTCTAGTAAGATGTTGTAAATTGAATTATTGAATTGTACTAAGGCGAGCAAGGCATTATTATAACTAATTTTGTAGCTACAGAAATTTAGTCCCTATAGTAAAATATATTTTTTACAGTTTCATATTTTTTAATACTTTTTTTTATTACCTTTATAATATGTAGGTACACACAAACATAGTAGTTGCAATTATTTTAAGTTTTATATAAGTTATACAGAGTCTACTAAGATAAGTAATATCTATATCTAACAATATTAGATCTGATTAAATATTGAGGTACAATTTTTGTATACCTTTACATCTTTCTTGGAGGTATTATCTTCATAAATTGCTAACAGACAGTACGGAGGGGGTGTAGACTAATAGGTGCAATCTGAACTGGCTCCCTCATCACGTGTCTCCTAAATTTCCCCCGAGAATATCAACTTTAACACCACACTTCCCGCATAACTGGTAAATAAGTTGCGTTGCGGTCTCATTTCGCTACTGGTGCCTGATTATTAAAACCATTCTGTCAGTAAGCGACACTTATATTTCGGCATAAATACTTTTTAGAGTAAGAAAGTTTATCATACTACTCGGTACTGTGTTTAGTTAACAGCTTATTACACTACACGGTGTCAAGACAGTCTTACAAAGATTTAGCGTAGGGTAATAACTAATAAGAGTAACTAAGTTAGTCAGTCCGTGTGTCTTCCCATGACACCGCGATGGTCAACAACCGTCACGGGCTATGTACGCCTTGAAAATGAGTTTGCATGTGGTATTTTGGTCGGTGTAATAGTGAGCTTGTCTAATTACACTTTAAGACAGCTCTTTAATAAGACTGTCTTGAAACTGCTTAGTGTAATAGGCTGTTAAAGTTAAATATATGTGCATATTTTATTAAACAACTAAGCTCTCTGATAAATGTATGCTTTTGATACATGTGAATTAAAGATTTACACTGACACTGAAAATGCTCATTTAATTATAAAAAATCGGACAAGTGCCATTTTCACTTGAGTTCACGTCTTTCTTTTTATTTTGTTTACTATATAGTTAGAGAGGAGTGACACAATATTTACGATTTTAGATGTATATAATTAAGCAAATTTCATCACATTTTTAAATACCTATTCAAACATTATATACTCAACTAATATGATATAGGTATCTGGTATATGAATAATGTAACGCTTCCCCTATTTATGTACAGTATTGTCAAGTGGTTAACCACCTACCAGCTGTATGCTTTGTACCTTCAAAAAGCTACATTTATAGAACTTATACTGTACTGTAACATGTTGTCATAAGATTAGACGGACATTTGGACATGCGAACATGACGAGTCAACCATGCGTTATTTTTATATTTATATAATAATATAATAAAAATAAATCTTAAAGTTTTAAAAAGTACGTTAGACCATTAAAATAAAATTCATATTTAGATAAAAGGATTATTTTTTGAACATCGACATAAAAACAAACGAGTTGGACCTCATTTTTATACTTTAAGATAAAACCTAAGAATCTGGTGCAAGGCGCCTTACTATGCTCGAATACTTCCCTAAAGCAATTACCTTAGCTTTAAACGTCTAGACGAAATAATAGTATGTAATCCGTGAAACATGAGCGAGACGTCCTTAGTGAACTCCTGTGGCTTCGTATTCAGCTGCTTGGGATTTTATAATAATGACACTCATTGTTAATTTAAGAAAGTTGATGAAAATGTACGAGTAAATTACTTCTTATTATCACTAGCTTCACATTCATAAAAATATTTTTGCTACTTTAACTTTACTTTCTGAAATAGTTTAAATTGAACGTAAAATTAAAAATTTAAATTAAAAAACTTTTCATATGCGTACATTAATTTGTTTAAAAAAAATAAGTATGTAAATTTTTTATTTATGTTTGTTTGTCTTTACGTTAAGAAAACTAAACTGATTTAGATAAAACTTAGTAGAGAGAGAGCGAGATAACAAGAGGCAAACGAGAGAGTGTAACAAAGTAAAGCAAGCCGCTACCTACCCTCGCCTTGGTAATTCGTAAGTTTAAAATAAACTGTCTTTAGCGAAAAAGATTTAGAGTGCTTAATATAAGCTCGTAAGAAAATTTACTCCTTTATAATTAACGTAACCGCCCGCGTTATTAAGACCGAAAATCTAATTCTTAGATTTCACATAATGTGTGATGTTTAATGATCGGTTTTTTTTAAGGTCAGTTGAGATTTCTCAGAAGAAAGAAAGAAGAACGAAGACGGAGGATGAAGGGAAGAGGGAGGGAGGGAGAGGTAGGAGGGAAGGAGAGTGGGCCTACCGGAGTTTTCGCGCCGGTCTTCTGTGAGAGAGTGGTACTATACGGGGCGTGCCGGCCCATTCGGCTGCTACCCGAAGGAAACAAGCATGGCACTACCACTTTAGATTGATTATATTATGTAGAGATAATAATAACAATAAATTTCTTCCTCAGCATTCTCTTCTCAACATTTCGATCAAAATCAAAAGTACAACGTGTACAACTAAGGTATATTTTTTAATGAAAATTGCAATAAGTTTATACATTACTTTTAAACCACTTAAATATACTTAAGATGGTTGAAGGTCTTTCAACTTAAATTAGAATGGGAAAATAAGCCAGTTATTACGTAGAAATACCATAAAATATATTTTCCACTATCACTCGCAAGAGATACAGACAGCTAATCCAATACACCGAAGAAGTATACTCATGATTGTATTTATTTTATTGCCTTCTTCACGTGTCAGACAGTTATGAAACTGCGAATGTTTTTATGATTCTCACTTCAAGTGCTTTTGAAGTAGTCTGCGCATAATATTTTATGAAAAAAATATTCATGACTTTAATATGCTATATTTGATTTAAGATTTAAAGATTAAACGTGAATGTCGAAACGAAATTGTCGTTGTTATTTTTATCACTATATAGTATAAAACGAATTCGCTTCCCGCTGTCTGTCTGTCCCTATGTATGCTTAGATCTTTAAAAGTAAGCAACGGATTTTGATGCGTTTTTTTTTAAATATATAGAGTGATACAAGGAAGGTTTATATGTATAACTAGTGGAACCCGCGGCTTCACTCGCGCTAAATATAGTACTAGTCTATACATAATATAATATAGTTATAACTTAGTCGAACCTGTAATTGAATATTTTGTGCAAAATGTTATTGTATCAGTCATTATTCGATACAAGGCCGAAACTATATTTTTTTTATTTTTGCCTGTCTGTGGCTCTATCAAGATCAACAGATTGCTTAGATAGACATCCAATTATACTAATCGTTATAATGGTAATGGGGATTTTGCTAGTCGCTAGATAATATATTATAGGTAATCTTGTCGATTTTCTAAGAAACTTATGTCTCGGTATTAATTTTATATTCTTTATTGCACATAATATAAACAGTAATACAAGTACAAATTTAGTTTGCAACGGTGGACTTATCTCTATAAGAGATTTCTTCCAGCCAACCTGTGTTAGTGAGAAATAGTGTTATGAAGCAGGCTAAAATAGTGCAGTTTGAGTGCTACGATTATATAATATTATGGTATACAAGTAATTAAAAAAAAAAAAACACTACTTGGTGATTCTGTTTTGCGATTTGTGTAATATAGTCTCAATTAGCTTTACAAGTAAGTAGTTGCCAATAAACAATTAAAAAGGAAAGACGTGTTTCAATAACTGATCCGCCGGCACAAACCAAAATACACCTTACGACCTTACCATATGGTCGACTTCGAGCCGCATAGTAGTTCAACATTGCATCGAGGACCGGCTACCGGGAGAACAAAAGAACTGCATTCCTGAGCGATAAGCGAGCGCCGAGTTGAAGTTTTGTGCAATTATAAAGACAATTAGGTATATTCGCGCCGATGCATCAATATTTACAAGTTTTAATGTGAGGATTTCGACTGTTACGTGTGAAATATGGCCACGGAAACCGAACAAGCAATCAGTATACTGGAAAATACAGCCCTACTATTGAAGAAAACCCAGCTCAATTTATCAAAATGCCCCAAACAACGACTAAATAAAGTGGGCTACTTGCAAACCAGAATTAAAACAATTGAAGAATACTGGATGATCTTCAAAGAAGCCCATAAAAAATTATTGACCTGTACCACTCGTGCGGAGCGTGGATTGCTGCCATATTTCGAGAATGAGGAATTTTTTATACAAGAAGATTTGTACTTATGTATGTTGGGAGACTTGAAAGATATGTTGGCGGCAGTCGAGTCAAACAAGGTTAAACAATCGCCGCCAGAAGACCTACAAAATAAGCAAGTTCACCTCCCGGCTATACATTTACCTCTATTTTCGGGCGAGTACGAACTGTGGCCTAGTTTTAAAGATTTGTTTTCATCACTCGTCCACAATTGCACGACACTAAGCGACGTCGAAAAACTCCATTACTTAAAAACCAGTGTGGCAGGTGAAGCAGCAACTTTATTGAAGCACATTCCAGTAACAAGCGCTAACTACATTCAAGCATGGGGAACGTTGAACCATCGATATGGGAACAAGCGTCTAATAGTGAACGCATTGTTAAAGCGACTTTTTGCCCAAAAGAAATGTACCAGCCAAGCCGCAACCCAACTGAAATCTCTACTCGACACCACCAACGAAGTATTACAGAGTCTACAAAATCTGGAGGTGTCGACGGATTCTTGGGATCCAGTAATCATATTTCTGGTCGCACAGAAGTTGGACCCAGAATCCCAGAAGGAGTGGGAACAAAATTCCTACTCAGAGAATTCCCAGGACTTGTCGACTTGGAGGGATCTGCACAAGTTTTTGGAGGCAAAATTCAGAACATTGGAATTAGTCAACCCCCCTACTACTACGAAGCTTGCCAAGGAACGAGTCCTTCATGTTACAGCCACGGAAAGACCAAAGCAAAGAAGTTGTGCTTTATGTACAGATGCGCACACGTTATGCCATTGTAACGTATTCACCAAGATGTCACCAAACGAACGAAGAGAACATGTCAAAACAAACAAGCTCTGTTTCAACTGCCTCGGAGTTGGACATTCGGTGTTTAGGTGCCGGTTGCCAACATCATGCCGTGTATGTAAGAGACGTCACCACACTCTTCTACATCTACCTAACTACGGGGAGGCATCGGCTTCTCATGTTGTAGCTAATCAAGCGATGTCTTCCAAACAAGCAAATGTAGAAGAAGGAGAAGTTCAAGTAATGGTCGCGTCACACTATCACGCAGGGCAGAAACAGACAATTTCACTATTAGCCACTGCAATAGTAATTTTAAAGAATGAACGTGGACACACTACTGCATTGAAGGCGCTGATAGACTCAGGATCTCAAGCATGTTTTATAAGTGAGAAGGCAACTCAGATCCTGAAACTACACAAGACAGCAGTAGATCTTATCGTGTCTGGACTTGAGTCCACGAAGGTTAGAGTCAGGCATGAAGTAAATGTAAATGTATTATCACGATGGAACAATTTCATTTTACCTATTAAAGCCTACGTGATGACGAAACCCTTGACCTCTAACATACATTCAGGCACAATAATAAAAAGAGATTGGCCGCACCTTGCTGGCATTCAACTGGCAGACGAAACATTTTCCGCTTCCTGTAACATCGATCTGCTGTTGGGTGTCAATGAGTATATAAACATTATGAAGAAGGGATTGATCAAAGGTCCACCAGGTACACCATGCGCACAAGATACACACCTGGGATGGATCCTTATGGGTGGCATTGACATCAAGGTCGGGAAGCATGAGCAATCCTTAACGGTCATGAAACAAGAAGTTGATTTAGAAGATTTACTGAAAACCATATGGGAGGTTGATGAAGATACGAAAAGAAACCTAACACAAAGGGAACAGTTATGCGAAGATATATACACTAAGACACAGAAGCGAGATGAATGTGGAAGATATGTTGTCAAATTACCATTTAACATTGAAGAACCTAAATCAACAGAAGGAAATACGAGAGAAATAGCAATGAAGAGACTAATGCAATTAGAAAGAAGGTTCAATCAAAATAAAGAATTAAAGCAAGAATACAAGAAGGTAATTGAAGACTACATAGATCTAAAACATATTGAAGAAATACCTACAGAACAAATAAATAATAAATCAGTCTACCTACCTCACCACGCCGTGATCCGTAATGATAAGGAAACCACGAAGACTCGTGTCGTATTTGACGCCTCGTGCAAGGGCTCCAACGGTGTCTCTCTCAATGACGAATTGTTGACGGGTCCTGTACTGCAAGACGATCTGAGAAACCTTATAATGAGGTGGAGAACTCACGCCGTTTGCTTTGTTGCTGATATCCAAAAAATGTACCGTATGATATGGGTTAACCGAGAAGACACAGATTATCAAAGAATTTTGTGGAGAAACGACCAATCTGAAGAAGTCAAAGACTACAGATTGTTGACTGTTACATTTGGAACAGCTTCTGCTCCCTATCTCGCCGTAAGAACCCTTATGAAATTGGCAGAAGATGAAGGCGACCGGTATCCAGAAGCTGCTAAGATATTGCGTGAAGATTTTTACGTAGATGACGTCATGTCTGGAAGTGACAGTCTGCAACAAGCAATAAAGAATAGTCAAGATCTTAGAGCGCTTCTTCATTTGGGTGGATTCGAATTAAAGAAATGGTCATCCAACAGCCGAGAATTCTTGGAAACAGTTGATCCTAGCGATAAATTGCCTAATGCTAATCTGGAATTGAAGATTGATGGAACAATAAAGGCACTTGGCGTACAATGGAATTTCGGAAAAGACAGATTCGAGTACAATTTAAACTTACCTTCAATCAATAAAGTGATCACGAAGCGAAGCATTCTGTCTGACATCCAAAAGTTGTTTGACCCACTCGGCTGGATTGCGCCTAGCATCGTTCTGACAAAGATATTAATGCAAGAACTATGGCTAGAAAAAATAACCTGGGACGATGCATTGAATTCTAAAATAGCCAGCAAGTGGAACACATTGCGATCTGACCTTGAACATGTGAACGGGATCTACATAGAAAGATGGGTAGGCACGACGTGGGCCAACAGAGAGTCCATAGAACTCCATGGATTCAGCGATGCTTCCATCCAAGCATATAGCGCTGTAGTATACTGCAGAGTGACTTACCCAGACGGTACGAACAAATCGACGCTTATCGCAGCAAGAACAAGAGTGGCTCCGTTGAAAACAATATCCTTACCTCGCTTAGAGCTCTGCGGCGCGTTAATACTCTCAAGATTGCTTAAGCAAGTTGGTCAAGCAATGAGAATACCTGCAACTCAAATTTATGCCTGGACAGATTCGACCATTGTCCTGTCGTGGTTATATGGAGATTCAAACAACTGGAAGGTGTTTGTGGCAAACAGAGTGGTTGAGATTACAACCAACGTATCCTGCAGTCAGTGGCATCACGTCCAAACTCAAGATAATCCAGCTGATGTTGGTTCAAGAGGGATGTTAGTAGAAAATCTGAAAAGGTGTGAATTATGGTGGCATGGGCCAGACTGGTTACAACAATCGAAGATACAGTTCACTAAACCAAACATTATGCAAACAGAGATTGAAAGGAAAAATAATAAAATACAAAATTTAAAAATAACTTACACCAAAAATGAACAAGAGAAGAGACTACTTACACAATTTGAAGAATTTGATACATTATTAGAGCTACTTAGAACAATCACATATTGCCGAAGATTCCTGAAACAAAAAACATTAAAAGACAGAATAAATAGCAAAATCACAACTGAAGAACTACACGTATCGATGCAAACCTGCATAAAAAGAGCACAAGAAGAAGAATTTACAGAAGATATAGAATCGTTAAAAACAAAAAAAAGAGTTAAGAAAACAAGTAAACTAAAATCACTAGATCCTTACCTTGACGAAGATGGAATCCTGAAGGTGGGCGGTCGGCTCAGGAACTCTGAACTGGCTAATGACGTGAAGCACCCAATCATTTTGGGTCATGCAAGTAGACTTACCTATTTAGTGGTCGCAGAAGCACATTTGAAGACGCTGCATGGAGGAGTGCAATTGATGCTCACTTACCTGCGATCGAAATACTGGATACTACGCGCGAAGTCCCTAGTAAAGCAGTGTATCCATCGATGCTTGATATGTGCTAGACATGGGGCTAGGGTAAAAACACAATTGATGGGAGACTTACCAAGTTTTCGGGTAAAACCAGCTCGGCCATTCCTTAACTCCGGTGTCGACTTTGCGGGCCCAAGTCAAATTTTAATAAAAAAGGGCAGAGGAGCCCAAACTGGCAAGGCGTACATAGCTATTTTTATGTATGTCCACGAAGGCGATCCACTTGGAATTGGTTGGTGATCTGACTTCAGCTGCATTTATTGGTGCCTTTAAACGATTTTGCGCACGAAGAGGCAAATGTACAAATATGTGGAGTGATCAGGGAAAAAACTTTGTTGGTGCTAACAAAGAACTGGTTGAAGCGTGGAAGGAAGCTCGCCTACAATTTGATGGAGAAATTAGTGAATTACTTGCTAATGATGGAACACAATGGCACTTCATCCCGGCCTACTCACCAAATTTTGGAAATTTATGGGAGACAGGTGTGAAATCTATAAAGCACCATCTACGAAGAATCCTTAACACTAACCTTACCTATGAAGAGCTTACGACGGTTCTCTGTGGAATTGAAGCGTGCTTGAATTCGAGACCGCTGTGCCCGCAGGAAGACAGCACGTTGGAACCATTAACTCCGGGTCATTTTTTGATAACTGAAGCCCCTGTAACCGTGCCTGATGTGAACCTGAAAGACGCTAAAATAAGCAACCTGACACGCTGGCAATACACGCAAAAACTGCTGAATGACTTCTGGTCAAGGTGGCAAAAGGAATACTTGACGCGGCTGCAACAAAGACCGAAATGGTTAAAACGCGAAGATGAATTCAAGATAGGAGAGATTGTCCTCATAAAACAGGACAATTTGCCACCAGGAAAGTGGCTTATGGGACGAATAACCGACAAGCATCCTGGCCCTGACGGTCTTACCAGAGTCTATAGTGTAAAGAGTGGTGATCATATAACAAAGCGATGCGTAACCAAACTATGTGCGTTGCCCATTGAAATAGATTAGTATACAGCTGTTGTTAAAATTTATTATTTTACTATTGTTCTTTATATAAATTCTTTCTGACCGCACCATATATAGATACCTTAATGATTGTTGTAGAAGCACACTCAAAACATGTGATAACCTATAAATTTTGTTGATTTTATTTAATTTGAATTTTGAAAGGACTTCAGTAGTCCTTTGGTGGGCGGCTTATGGTGATTCTGTTTTGCGATTTGTGTAATATAGTCTCAATTAGCTTTACAAGTAAGTAGTTGCCAATAAACAATTAAAAAGGAAAGACGTGTTTCAATAACTGATCCGCCGGCACAAACTAAAATACACCTTACGACCTTACCACTACTTAAATATTATATAAGCTACATACCATACTATACATACTTACATACATACATACATACATACATACATACATACATACATACATACATACATACAAACATTTATACATATACATACCCATATAATAGAATACATAATAATAGTAATTGAGATTGGTTAAGATAGAGTCAGAAAGTGGTGTCTTAATTTCTTCTTAAATGTATTAATAGATGGAGAAAGTTGTATGTCCTTAGGAAGATTGTTCCAGAGCTTTGTGCCATAGACTGTAAAAGAGTTCAGAAGGAACTTTGTGTTCCACTTAGGAATGTCCAGCATTGTAGATATGCCAGGGCGCCTGGAACGAGAGGGGGTAGGGAGAGTTTGGATACGAGAACGGAGGTATGATGGAGAATTAGGATCGTTGAGAATGTTGTAAAGGAACGAGAGGATGTGCATATCACGGCGAAGGCGGATTGGGAGCCATTTAAGTTGAGCACGAAAGTTAGATATATGGTCATGCTTTCGCAAGCCAAAAATAAAACGAATGGCGAGATTTTGAAGACGCTCTAGTTTGTTGAGTAGCTCCTCAGTCACATCCAAATAGCACACATCAGCGTAGTCAAGTATGGGGAGAAGGAGCGATTGCGCAAGCATAATCTTAGTTGAAAAAGGGAGGAAAAATTGGAGACGCTTGAGAGAGTGTAAAGTGTAATGCATACGTTTGCTGACCTCATTGACATGGGCAGCCCAGGTCATGTTGCAATCCATTATAAGGCCTAAGTTTTTCACCCTATCACAATAAGGGATTGCAACGCCAGAAAACTGGATCTGAGGTATTGAGTTCCAGTCGATTTTGCACCTTAGTCTACTACTACCAAATATAATACATTGTGATTTGCAGGGATTCACTACAAGGCCGAAAGACTCAGCCCACGACTGGACATCAACCAGATCCGAGTTTAATGCCCCAATAGCCTCATGCAACTCGGCCAGCTCGAAATGCCGATATATCTGTAAGTCATCTGCATACAGATGGAAGGGAGAAGAAATGACTTTTGATATGTTATTGATAAAGATAGAAAATAGTAAAGGGGAAAGTACGCCGCCTTGAGGTACACCAGCAGTTAGATCTAACCAATCCGATGACGCATCGTTGGTTTTCACGCACTGCTGACGTCCGAAGAGGTAAGAGTGAAACCAGTCTATGACAGTAGGAGAAATGTTAACCGCACGGAGAGCACCAACCAGGATATCAAGGTCAACAGAGTTGAAAGCACTGCTAAAATCAAGCAGGACCATCGCGGTGAGCTGGGTTTTATCCATCGCACCGCGGATATCCTCAGTGATATTCAGCAGTGCACCAACCGTGCTGTGGGAGGAGCGGAAACCGGACTGATATCGGCATAAAAGTTTATTGTGAGTCAGATAGGAGTAAAGTTTGTTGTGGACTAATGATTCTATGACTTTGGATAGGATAGGAAGGATCGATATGGGACGGAATTGTGAGAGACAGGTAGGATTAGAGGTTTTTGGTAGTGGAATGACAAATGCTTTTTTCCACGATGACGGGAAGACATTGCGTGTGAGTGAGAAGTTTATAATGTGAGTGATCACAGGCGCAATATCCTCCAGTGGGGAGTATCATGTGAAGGCTGAGGTTGTCACTACCAATAGACTTTGTGGAAATGGCACAGACACACTTCTTTATAGCTTCAACTGAGACTGGTTCAAAGACGAACGGAGGTAGGTCAGGGGGAGCAAGATTCGATAAGAAAGAGAGAGTAGATTTTTTTATATGAGGGTCTAAAGTTATAGGTGGAGTGGTAAACTGCTGATTTAAGGCATTGAGATCCACAGGACTTTGTGAGGTTTCTGTGGCCTTACCCACACCCAGTGACCTAAGGAATCTCCAAACTTGCGTTTGACAAAGATCCTGAATTGTGGAGTGAATATAGCGACGTTTAGCATCCCTACACATTCTGTTGCAGATGTTACGTAATTTTTTGTATGCACTAAGGTTTTCGGCAGACGGGTGCTTTTTGTTTAAGGATTTGGCCTTATCACGCTTGGCCATAGTTCTTTTAATAACAGGTGATAACCAAGGAGCGGGAGCGTGTTTCATCCGCACCGGTCTTACCGGAGCATGCTTGTCGTACAATCTAATCAGCTCAGCAGTTAAAGAGTCAACCATGTTATCAATGTCATTTGCAGCCATTATAGCTGACCAGTTAATGTTCTTAACATCCTCTCTCAAACGTTCAAGGTTCATATGCTGAAAATTGCGCTGAAGTATAACCTTGCCTCTAGCCTTTGGAGGGCGCACTTTATATGCGAGATAAATTAAGTCATGATGTGAGAAGGGTGCAGTCATTTGACCATGTGAAACTGTAAGAGTAGGCTGTGAGACAGAGATTATATCTATAAGAGATGGCCGACTATTGGGAAAGTAATGTGTAGGGAAATTCAGGGGAAGAATTTTCAAATTAATCGAAGATATCAAGTCGTTTAAGGCTTGTGCTCTGGAGTCATGTTTTAATAAGCACGTATTAAGGTCACCCATGAATATGATGTGATCATAATTAGGAGCAAAGTCCTCGAGGATATTTCCTAATTCATTAAAATAGTTAATTTTGTCGCTAGGACAGTACAAAACTCCAAGAAGAACTTTTTTGTGGTTTATGACTAATTCTAAAAAATTAGTATAATATAAATACCGTCGACTTGAACCTTTGGTTGGCTTCAAAATTGAATTACAGTTTTCATTACATATCAGTCAAAGATATTTGAGAGGATTTTTAGGGGCTCAAAAACGAAATAGGGTGAAATTAAATCTGAGGGTTGCAATTTTTAAAACTTCAAAAGGTCAAAGAACGAATGTTATTCTATAATTAAATGTATCACGAGAAGTCATTTGATAGATTTTAATAAAAATATCACATCTATGCAGGTAAATAATTAAAACGTAACTAGTAAAAGAATCCAAGCGGAGCGATGGTTAATCACTAGTAAATTATATAAAGTTGAATATTCTACACCAAAGTTTTGTTCATAACAGCTACTTAAAATTTATTAGATTCGCAATATAAGTGACTTATTTTGTAGCAGCCCGGGCAAATGAAAGCTGTGGTAATGTATAATTAGAACTTGACAAGGGTCTGACAGTTGTATTTGGGCCAGCAAGGTACACCTGCGATGTACCACTATTTTCACTAAATAATAACAATGGTAAAGATAAACGTTTTACTTCATCTACTTGAATTAGATATTACGATGATGTTTTCAATAATACTGTTAGTTTATAGCTTTTGAGCATTCCAAGAGATTAATCTATGATAAAGCAATCAGTGAAGTGAAGCTATTGTCATACATTTAAGGGAAAGTCATAAGTAGGTCAAATTTATATGTGATTCATAATATTTTTTGGGATTTGCTGTCATAAAGCCAATAAAACATATCTTTTTATTTAGCTGCTTCGTACCTGCGACTTTATATGTAGCGGAATAAAAACAATTTTTCATTAATCAATGCAGATGGTTCATTAAAATCGATCAGAAGATGGTCAGAAATTATTTTATATTTGCGTGCCGCAAATTGAAGTTCCTTAAAAGTAAAAAGTGAACTATCATATATTTTTATTTTTAATGTGTAACTTTGTCTGTATTTTCGTTACCATATATTGTTTTTAAAATTGAATTCGTCTCTAATAAGTATCAAATATTATATAAATTTAAGTTAAAAAAATAAAAAAATTGATCCAGGCAAGATAAACTTCTTACATGCTTTTAGTAGGCCGTGGAGTAGATCCCAGATTATCCGATACTTATGAATGAAAACGGTAAAGAGGCTCATATTGAAGCCTTGAAATAAATATTTTTCTCATATTAAGGTATTAATAAGTACATATTTTTATTGTCTGCCGTATTAGCCAAATGAACCTTCGGTATTTTATCTATGTACAAGCGGCTCACCCTCGCTTGATTTAGCGCAAGCGAAGCCGCGGGTTACGCTTGACAAATTATATTCTAAAACCTTCCTCAAGAACCACTTTATCTATTGATAAAATCTTAAAACAGCATGAAAACCGGTGCACTAAATTTTGAGCTTATCGCAAACTGACAGGCCGACGCGGCGGAGGACTTTGTTTTATAATATGTAGTGATTATTGTAGGTCCTAGCGTCCGTACTCCGTAACATTTAGCAATAGGCTTACCTATATCCCTCGAGCATATCATATAGTTATATAGCATTAATTTGTTAATTCCTGAAAGCAATTATAAGATTGTTTGAGAAACTAACAAACCCATTTAATATATGTAATACTCGTAGTAATTTTAGTGTTATATTCCACGAGTCAGTATGAAGTATGAATTTTCCACATTTCTACCAATTTAACACAAATGAAACCAGGGCATCCGAATATAAAAGTAATCCTGATGTTCCAAATTATGATTGAAAGGTTTTGAGTGATTAGAACTGGCTCTTTTACTGGAGAGTCGACACAAAAGATCAGCCCAGACACAGTATGTAATACATACGTGTCACATTCTTAACATTAAAAAATAAAATGAACATACAGCATTATGATATGAAAAAATACTATTTATTTTTATTTATTTATGTAGGTACCACACAGAAGAAAAAAATACATACATATAAAAAGGAAGCGTAGACATTGTGTGCAAAGGATGACTTATCTCTTTAAGAGATTTTTTCCAGAAACCCTTGAGAACAAACAAACTCACATAATATACAAAATATAATTAGAAAATTATGTTGTTTGACTCAGATAAAACTCTTTTAAGCGAGTTTTAAAAATCTTTTTAGCGATGGGTTGTCATTTATAATCTCATCGGGTAGGGAGTTTCAGAGTTTCGCTACTTGAACAGTGAAAGAATTCTCATAGAATATATAAATAGATGAGTAATTAGGTTTACAATTAACAAGCAAACGGCTTCAAGTAACTCATATTAATTGTTAATTTTACACTGAGAAGTATTCAATGTTATCTATTTAACACTTTTTACTTAATTTGGTCAGAATTAAATATTTTTTCCATAAACGTTGATAGCCTCTTTACACAAAATTAGAGGACACATTAATAAAGACCGTGTAGTAGCTATTCATCTCTGTAAAAAATATACCGTTCAAATTTTCACCCTAGAGGTCCAGCGCTCTCAGCTAAATGATAAATCGTTGAGGTCATTCAAAGTTGACGATAACGTATAATTTGGTATATATATGTTATGATATTCCATAAATAATAGATATGCTATTGCTTGATAGTATTGCTATTATAAAAAAACTAGCGACTCATCCTCGCTTCGCTCGAGCTCGTCCTGGATTTAGCGCGAGCGAAGCTGCGGGTTATGCTATTATACATATAAACCTTCCTCTTGAATCACTCTATCTATTAAAAAAAGCATCAAAATCTGTTGCATAGTTTTAAAGATCTAAGCATACATAGGGACAGACAGGCAGACATTTTATACTATGTAGTGATAACTTGAAAAAACTGGCAAGTAATAGTAACAGAACTTTAGCAGAATAATTTATTACTGCACTATAATAAGAAATAAAGGACTTAGTATTCCTTACTTGAAATACAAAGTGCCTCGAACAAAAGACCCATGCTCAACATTAACGCTTAATTAAAAAGTACGACAGTAATTCGGGGCTCATTTCCACAGCGAGAGGGACACAAATTGCGCGAAGTACATTTTCTGTGAATGTCTTCTGTAATTTTCATACATTTTTCTTCTCGACGTGATGGTATGTAGGTGTCATAAATCTATACAAATAATAAAATTTTTACGTATTTGAATAGCTTTTAGAAAATCTAATTGAAATAGTATTATTAACGATACAGAAGCCGAATCTATAGTTCTAGACAGATTTTAATGAAATCCAGGTTTATTGAATACCTACTGCGGAAAAATATGAAATTTTTGAGTAATCTATACTTACAGTTAAAACGTTTCTAGGAACCCCAGCGGAGCGAGGCTAAGTCTCAGAGCCTAATATAAGATTTGGATTAAAATCTTAAGTGTACATAAAACATCAATATTAGCAATGAGAATATGAGTGACTAAAGCGCAGTATAATTACAAAATGGTGACTCGGACCCACTGTACTTCCTAGGGGACTGTTAGGTAATTGGTATACCTACTATATGCTACTGTAGTAATTCCGTTACCTCACATAATAAGTAAGGATTAATTGATAAATGAAATTATGACCTATATTTCAGTAAGTAGAAAGTTAAGAAAAATAGGTCTTCTTGTATTATTTAAAGGGAAATTCTAAAAATATCTTTCTCTCATTTTAAAATTACCTTACAATAAAATGAGTATACTACTTACATGAAAACAAAATTGTTAAATAACATAAATTACGAAGCCCCTACTAGTAAGTCTGCCCATGCTGACCACACAGCCAAGGGGTTGCTACACAGTCCACTCAGCTGTCAGAAAAGTACCATAAGCAACCTGTATAGCAAACCGCCCAACTTAGTGGGCCCTCTTTAGGCTCAATGTGCGTCTCTTAGCCTCGCGCCCAGCTGAATTAGTAGAGACTAAGCCCTCTCAACAAGACCAGGTGAATGCACGTTTGGGGTGGACATACAATGAGCTCATAAGATCTATTGTAAGTGTTTTATTTTGTTAATTCTATTTAGAACCACAAAACGTTTAACACCCACAATGGACCATCAATAATTAAAAGGATTACCTTTTAATTGTTGACCTTTAAAATGCCGCTAAACTTACCGACATATATTATGAAACCTTAAATATAATAAAATTTTAACGTAGTCGAATCATTGAATATTTGTGGAAAATCTTATTGGAATAGTCATTATTATCAATACAGAGAGGAAATCTGTAGCCTCGTTTGCCTGTCTGTCTGTGCCGCATAACGAGAAAATTATTTTTTAAAGATTTTAATGTTTGGTGAAATAGTAGTTGGTTATTAGTATACACTTTTTATTGCAGGAACATGTCTCATCTCTATGAAATAAATACTAATAATGAAATAATTTTTTATTCAGACCAATGAATAATACAAACAAGTCAGTTTAATAAAAAACTGTAACACCGGATTGTGTTTCTTTGTTATTAGGAAATGAAATAATCTTATAATATGTTGTGTTCTGATTCAAAATTTATACCCAGTGTCACTCTCACAGTAAATACGAATCTAACGACACCTCTCAAGCTAAAATACATCGAGCCGTGCAGGCCGCAGACCGTGTAAAACAATTATAAATACATTATACATACATACCGTCTTAAACATAACCCTCCTTCTGTCGCAGTCGGGTAAAAATAGTATCTACATAGGTATAGGTATAGGTGAAAAATAAAAATTCACATTTTAAAAGCATAATCAGTCCACATTTTCTTGACACTTTTGTCAAGTCATGCCGCTCCGGGACATTTTGCTTTTCCGCGTCCATTCGGGGTGTTTAAAAAGCAGTTCATTTACTTTATAATATCAAAGGCAATCCATCACTGACAACCTAACTAAGTGGAGTATCGATAACGATAATGTGATGTACTATAATAATAGTAGTCATTAGACTTATGTGTTAATAAAATCATATCGTGTGCGATATAATACTAATTAACTTTTTATATGAAATTTCATCATTTCTAGCTATTTCTAGTTTCATCGTCGATCATCATCCTCATTTTGTCATTGAAATCGCACAAACGTTTGCAATGGTTCAAATCGAGACGACTATTTAAAGTAAGTTTTTATAACACATAATATATTATTGTCTTTTTCGGTTTTCCTAAAAACATACCGTTTTCGTTTCACATATCTGAATTATGATTAAATCTGATATTAATATAATATAATACCCTCGCTTCGCACGGGTTCGTACCTAGATTAAGCGCGAGCGAAGCCACGGGATCTGCTAGTTAAAATAAATTAAAATTCTAAAATATAACCTCCTCCTTTTTTGAAGTCGGTTAAAAGTTAGTTACGCCTTAATATAATCGGTCCAGCCCTTTTAGAGATTAGCCGGAACAAACAGAGAGAGAGACAGACTAAAATTTTAAAAAAACTTTGTTTGATGCTAGTACCCTATATACCTACTTTCATATGCATTTAGTAAAAAGCTAAATAATTTTAAATTAAAAACACACACTTCAATTTTATTTCAGATACACATCCGATCATAAGGACGATAATTTGCTAGAAATAATTTGTATGTAATATGAAACTACTCCTTACTATCTCTACAGTTAAAACTAAAATTTTAAACTATGTTAGAATATACCTTTGAAACAATAATTTCAAATTACTTAACAACAAAGCTTTCTAAGAATAAATGTGGAAATTAAAATACAAGCTTAAGAATTAATTAAAACGGAAAATTGAAAATTTATTAATTTAGAAGTCGATCAAAGACTACAGAAATAGATAAGCTATTGTTTATGACTTTACTACATCATAAGATTAAAATGTTATAAGGCTTTAAATTATACCTTTGATAATAATTTTTATTAAATAGGTAGGTACCTATTATATTGCTAGCTCAGAACTGTGTAGGCTCGCAATAAGAATTTTATAACAATATATTATTACGTTTACAGTTTACTTTACGCGAATATTTAAAATACAAATAATAAAACTTGGAGTTTACTATGTAGGTACATATAATATTTTTTGGAATATTTTATCGAAATAGCCGATTTTTTATTAATCAATTTAGAGGTCAAATCTAAAGGTTTTAAAACTAGGTCTGTCTATCCACGATCGCATCACATGAACAACTAAACTTACTATACTCTATGAACTAAACTAGTTTTGATAAAATTTGATATGACGATAGCTTTATCCGGGACGACACGTAGGATATTTTTAATGCAAGATTACAACTCATTTCTCTGTATCAACGTCTGTTAGTAATCTATGCTAACTCTCTAAAGCATTCGAAACGTCGCGCACAGGTACTAAAATCAAATCGAACTGCGAGAAAGTACAATCAGATAATTTATGTAAATGTATATTTAGTGTGTAAAATAAAATAAATAAAAATTAAAATATATTTATTTTATATTAAGTATGTAATTAAGTATTATGTGTCTTCAAAAACACACAGCATTGAAGATGAAGAAGCGGTCCTGTGATCTGTCAAAAACATCGAGAGAACTGAGAATACAGATTAAAAACATACCTGGATCCAATAAACTTTGTTTGTGTTAGGTTACCAGAGAGCGCAGGCTTCCGCGTGCCGCCATTTTCTCTGTCATGTATCATAGCGTTTTGTGATTTGAAAGAGCTAACATCGAAAATAGAAAAGTGATGTAAAAAAGAAAAAAAGTTTTTATTAGTGAGATTAGTGAGCACTCAGCATTGTTAAAATATTAAAATAAGTAACCTATGCGTTAAAACGACATGGAAGAGTATCTGCAATCAGTCACTCTGGTGCGAGCACATGTTTCGACTTCGAGTTTTGCAGGTGAAGCTTCGGGGGGATTCCTCCTTGGAGATCGAGGACTGGAGAGCTTATTTTATCCCTACGTTATAAACGTCGTAGAATGCATAGGTGCAATTAAGGTACCTTTCAAATTTAGTTAATTTGTATATCCAATATATCTAATTATTTTACAAAAACCCAATTTGTACAATAAGATTTGTACGTACAGGGTATAGTAGTGGCACTAATTGTGCGAAATTTGTATTTTATTAAACTTTCACAAGTGTATGACCAGACATATTAATTGAGTACTACTAGAGACTACAGTTATCTATAATGCATAGTTTAGGTACTTATTGTAACATTAAAAGCATTTTGCAACCAATTGATAGTGAACTTCTTACTGAATTAAATAGACTGCCATAGTTTTATTACTCAGCTTAAAAGAAATTAGATGTATGAGAGCTTAACAGGTTAGTATTTTCCTAAGTTTTTTAGGATTAATGTTGTTGTGAGAAGTTATGCATAATAGAGATGAAGATTATTAAGCTTCTACAGATATATATATTTTTTTAATCAAGTTATAGAGCTTTCTTATAAAAAAAAAAAAAAGCTTCAGAGATGATTTCTAGGTTCTGTCATCAATCAATCATGTAAAGGGACATGGATAAAACTTTGCAAATAATAGGTGACAGATACTCAAAAGTAATGAAGTTAGACATGGTTGGGTATTAAAAGAAATTATAGCAGCTTTACAATTAAATATGATATGAAGAAATTTTCTTCCTATTTTAGTGCCATTTTTGTAATAGAAAGGTTTAAGGACTAATTAGACAGTTTTTTGGAAAGTTTTAGGTCTGACCAGACACAAGATGTGTGATCTGAGATATAAAAGTTATGGTAATTTACTGATTTTCTGATTAATTTTAAAAACTGGTTCAGAACAGGTAGTAACATGTTATGAAGGATTAGCCCTTCAGTTATGTTAAAGTTCTCTAATAACATTTATTACCTGATATTAAGTTCCGTAGAATTTTAGAGGGTGGTGCCTAATATAGGCCTCCGGATAGATATAGTAAAGTGGAGAGTAGTCATGTTATTTAAATTTCAATAAGCTATAACTAATATATTATTAAAGCTGAAAAATTAATTAACTATTGCAGTTATTCTAATCATAACTTAGAAAATTTGAGAACAACTTTGTCTCATTTGTTCAATAATAGAAAGCTTTAAATACTGAGAAAATAGTAAGGCTTTTTGTTTTATGTTTCCTATACATATATTGAATAAGTTTTTTCCAGGCCAGAGATTGGATGGTAAATATTGAGATTAATGAATGATTATTCTATTTAGAAATGGAAAGAGCACACTAACAGTTCTTCTGTGTCATTACCGAGGGTAAGATCTGTTAGTGATTAGCCATTATTCCTTAGCCTGTGCCTTAACCCCCTTACCTTGAGCTAGGTTGCGAAAACCAAGGTAACTTAACAATATGGTACTTGGTTGCGGAAACCATATGAACCAAGTTAAGTAAGAGGTATCAAACTGGGTTGCGGAATTTTCCGAACCCAGGTACCTTGCAGCGGTATCGTACTTGGTTGCGGAAACCTTACGAACCCTGTCATTAGTTTGCTGATATTATAGTCGAATGGTTACCTAATAAGTTAACCATTTAGCTATATCTGACTGACTTAAAATCAAGTTTGTTGAAAGCCCTGCGAAAGAGCTCGCAGACTTGGACTTTCTGGGTTAGCTCTCAAATTAAATAAATAATAATAATATATTAAGAAATAAATTTTTATTGACTCAATAGTACTCGAGTTTTACAATATTGCTAACCTACTTTGAAATAACCCTGCCTACCCAGAAGGTCAAATTATTGATCTATCAATCAAGGTTGTTAAGAAATATATAACTGCTCTTTAAGGGGGCAGGTGAGGCATATTTAACTCCGCAAACTATGTAGATCCTCAGGGTAGGCTACATTGTCACTGGGCAATATTTTTCCTAGAGATTCACCCAGAGTGGTGGGAAAAAGTTAATGAGCCCCTAGAGTAAGTGACGGGAGCTACGGTGGTAGTTGGATGCGATAGTCTGCAGTCCAACTGCCTTCTCGAGAGGGAAGTATACGCAATTCTTGACTACAAGGTTAGTTACATTGTCACCGGGCTTTTTTGTTTCCTAAAGAGGTACACCCAAAGCGGTGGAAACAATTATCCCCCAGAGTGAGTGACAGAACTCCACTTCTCGAAAGGAACGTAACTACTTCTTAACTACAAAGGCAGCAAATGAGGCATAGAAAGGACACTTAGACGACCAGATCCTAAGGGTTCCAAATCAAAGATCTTGAGACTCTAGCTTAGAGGAAGTGTATGTAGTCTTAGCTGTGATAAAGTCACAGGGTAGTTTTGCAGAATACGCATATATTGGTGAAATCCCACAACTAGACTAGATTTAGTCTCGTAGAAATACGTACGCTTAGAAGTAATACGCCTAGAGCTAGGGTAAACTTTGGTCTATTAATCTCTTGTTAAGAGTTATATAAACATTCTGATAGAGATCCGCTATCAACATTTTACCTACCAGGAGGATTAGACGGTATCATAGACAACCCATCAAGGGCAAAGGAAGAGTATCCGAATGACATGTTTTCCCACTAGCCGCGGAGGTTTATTTCTAATGAAAAATGGGGGAGGACACCGGACATAAACTTCTAGCGAGATCGCCGTTATACAGGCCTATGTATTAATAGAATCAATAGCGTATAATAGTAATATAAGGAATAGATAAGATAATTTTGTGTGATGCCGTCAGCCGCTATTAAATATTTCTAATATCTAATAAGGGTATTCACCTCCCAGACAGATTCTGAAAGCCTTTTTCACAACTCAACAAGGCAAGGGACAGGTTGCTAGATAGGTTCCAAAGTTAACTCAGCAGCCACAACGTCTTAAAGGTCTAATGATGCAAAACAAGGTAAGGTGATTACTACAGAATTTGTGGAAGGTTCTTTTCAATAAGAGAGACAAGAACACCATAAGTACACCTAGTAATAGCATGGAGAGTGTGGTACACCATTACCCGTAACAAGTGGTAAGATTAAGAGTGGATGTTACTGTGAAGTTTGACAGTGAATGCTTGTAGTTTTCCATTAAGAGATGCTTATTTAGCCAAGAGTTGTTTGAGTCTAGGATTCTTGAGGAGTACAGGAGGATAAGATTTAGGCAGATTTCAGCCAATCCTAATTAAATTTAGAATGGAACTCTGTTTTTATTATAGAATAGCCATATTTACATATTAATTGTGCATCGACAATATTTTCATTGTATTTTATTTAAGGTTTTTAAAGAAAGGTTATTTTGTTAACCACAAGAAGCTAAAAGGTGGGATGTTAATAGGTCATTTAATTGATTGAAGGCAACAAGAAATTTTGTAGACAGAATAACCCAAGATTTCACCAAGGTTTGGTTTGGTTTGTTCCTGACTAGTGAGTCTATCAGTCTAATAGTAGTCTATAACTTACAGACAATTTTATTCACAGTCCTTCTTGCAGATGTTCTGAAGGTCATAATAAAGGCTTTGTACAGGCCTCAAAGGTCAAATATAGGATGAGAGGGGATTTGAGATGTCTTTTTATAATAATTATGAGACAACTCAAGCTAACATCCAGAACTGTTCGTTTCTGGTTGGCTGTATTTAGTGTTTTAGGAAGATAAAATAGATGAATCCATAGGATACATCAAGTATACTATAGCATCTTGGAGATGGCTAAAGAAGAGTTCAAAAAGGTAGATGTTTATAAATATTGAAAAAGTTTTACTGTAAGTGAATTAATTGAACACTTCACTTGTAACTGTGATTGTATTGAAATTATACTTCACTATAATTTTAGGGTTTACTAATATTATTAGATTAACTTTTAATGGTTTGAAAACAGAATCTAATATATATATATATATATATATATATATATATATATATATATATATATATATATATATATATATATATATATATATATATATATATATATATATATATATATATATATATATATTTTATATTCAGAGTAGGTATAATAATTAGTGAATTACATTTTCAGTGAAATTTATTTTTTCAGTGAAGTTTGGTTATCTAAAATATTGAAATTGGAGTCTTATGATCCATGACAAGATTTGGTTTTTTATGGCCAAAAAATAGTGTAATTGTAACTTTAAAGGATATAGCTATTAATTAGATTGATTTAATAAATAATTTCCTACGTTTAAATGGTGATATTTTAATTTCACAAAAAAGGGTAAATAAAATATAAAATAATTACTAGAGAAGAACTATTGGCTTTTATGAAAAAAGAGTTATTTATTTGTTCACATAGCGTTTTGTGTACAGAATTTAGGTCACCAGCAGATATCAAACAGGTCTTCATCTTCAATGCTGTGTGTTTTTGAAGACACATAATATTACTGTTTTGCATTACAACAAAACAGGTATTATGTGTAGGAGAAAACACACAGCATTGATTCAAGGTCCTTGCTGGCGATGAAGACGCTATGATACATGACAGCGAAAATGGCGGCACGCGGAAGCCTGCGCTCTCTGGTAACCTAACACAAACAAAGTTTATTGGATCCAGGTATGTTTTTAATCTGTATTCTCAGTTCTCTCGATGTTTTTGACAGATCACAGGACCGCTTCTTCATCTTCAATGCTGTGTGTTTTCTCCTACACATAATACCTGTTTTGTTGTAATGCAAAACAGTAATATTGTATGATTTATTTTGAAAAAATTGGTGAGTTATGTAAGGTATTCTATAAATGTTTATCACGATAAAATATTTCTTTAAGTAGGTCTATTCTATCAATTTGTTTCGACGAAATATATAACAAAAATGTAACCAAACAAATATGAAGAGCTTTGTATCATAAGTACTTGTTATGTTGTAATAACTTGTTTTTAGAAAGATTATTATTTAGTAGTTCAAACAGTCATTTAAACATTAGCTATTAAAAATACTTGATTAAAAAATAAAAACATCTTTATCAACTAACGTTTAAACAAACTCGGATAACAAATATGGATTTTCTAAGAATTGCAAATCACCTATTTGTAACTTATTGCTTTAATTTATAATATTTTTTTATTGGACAAAGGCGGCAAACGGGAAGAAGGCTTATCACCTGTAGTCCAGAAGTAGGTCAGGTAGGCCAAGTAAAATTCAATGAGGCTTCACACAGTTTTATTATTTCATATAACAATTAGTTTCACATCACTATTTATACATTTACTATTCAGATTTCAGAGAAACGACTAATAGGTCTAACGACGTTCGAATAATAATCAGCGTTGACAACTTAAGAAAAACTTAAATAAATATTTTATATCGATATCCATCAGAACAGGCAACTTTTACAATTAAATAATTATTTATAATTATAATACACATAGATTCTATTTTCATATTGTTATAATTTATATTATTTTTATGGTGTAACAGGCTCACCTGATGGAAAGTGATCACATAAGCTTTTCAGTGACTTCCTTAACATGTGTGAAGGATTTTATAAATTAAATAGCGTAAATAATAAATGTAGTGATTTATAAATAATAAAAACACAATTTGGACTCTCACATTTGTTCCATTATTTAACTTTAAGGAAAAATAAAACGCATCACATCAGAATGGTTTTATTTTTGACTAGCCTTTCCCGCGGCTTCGCGCGCGGTGTAAAGGCTGGAAACCAAATACCTCCTGTTTTTGCAACATTTTTCATTGATGCTCCGCTTCTTCCTCGATAAACGGACTATCAACACAAAATAATTTTTCAATTCGGTACGTGAGATTAGCCTGAGGTTAATGCGTTCAACCAAACAAATAAACAAACCCTTCAGCTTTATTTTATTAATGTAGATATAGCTTATTTTCTTATAAATTTTTTTGAATAGTCACAAAACCTTGTTCATAAGAAAATCTGCTTTATTTAATACACAGGTTTTGTGTACGAAGTCAATTTTCACACACTAATTAATAAGACAAGATACTCGTAATATTTATTATTTCGGATTATAACGAAAATAAATTCATCAGCTCAATAGTAGAAAAAAAAATTTGTTAATACTTGCCTGAATAAGCTTTTAAGTCAATGTTTATAGATAATACTAGCGACTTACACTCGCTTCGCTCGGGTTCGTATCTAGTTGCTCCCTGCCCAATTTAAAGTTTTTAACACAAAAATCCATCCCGTAAATAAAATAAATAAAATTTCTAAAATAAAAGTAGAGTGACTGCAAGTGACAGCCCCATCAAAATCAATCAATCAGAACAAACAGGCAGACAGACAAAGTATTTAAAAATAGATTTTTTGATGAAGGTACCGTATATATTTTCATATGCATTTAGTTAAAAGCTGTTAATTTTAAATTAAAAACAGACACTTCGACTTTATTTATATGTATAGATGTATAGAGTACAAAATAATATTTGTATGAACCCTAAATCTCGAACAAATTCATAAAATATTTACACAAGGTAAAATGATACAATTAATGAGAATATCAATGGTGAAGCTTTTGCGAGCAAATTATTTTCTTTCGATTTAATATAAAGTTAGACATAAAAGTTTTTAACGCCACTCTGAATATTGTATTTCTTTATTCAAAAATGCTGTATGAAGTAGTACAAATCGGATTGAAACCTATAGAAATGTATATTAAAGCTGTTTTTGTAGTTATATATTTAAATTATTGTACTTTGTATCACAATTTTTTTTTAATATGTTGGTACATTATTACAACAGCGCCATCTAGTTCCGTGGTAAGCTATGAGGTTTGTGTTAGTACCAGATAGTTGATTTACAACACATATATAAATTTTAAATACATACAATACATATTATAAATATAAACACCCAAGACTGGAGTACAAATATTCGTGATCAACAAATGAACCCGCGACCGCTGGCGCAGAAAGCAGGGTCACTACCAACTGAGCCAAACGTATCGTCGAAACATATCATAGATTTAGCTATATATGTTACACTATCACTCTGTAATCAAACCCCTTCAAAACGAAAAGAAAAAAAAGAAAGCGATAAAGAAAGGAAACGAATTAGTGACAGCAGTCATAATAACTGGCACGCAATACTCATACGTTTCGTACGTGCCCGCCCTGCGCATTAGCGGTTTAGCTCGATTGCTTCTGTGCAATGACTTTATTTATTACAGTGCAATAGAATGAGTTTCATTTCTGAAAGTCATGTTTACTTTATAGCTCTTACTTCGTGACTTATTACTGGCAACTTAATCTAATCAATGTCAACTTATACGTACTGCTTAGTTCAATGTTTGATATTTTTATAAAGAGTAACTTAACGTAGTAACAACTTAAACAGTACTTTTCCCATAAAATATGAGATCTTAATTTTGTTATAATATAGATAATATTATCTTTATATATAAAAATCTTCTGTGCATATGTATGTAATTGAACTCCACTTCAAAGGCTGGACCGATTTTGATGAAATGTTTTGTTTGTGTTCGAGTGGTTTCGAGAATGGTTTAATTTCACAATTTGGTTCACTACAAAATGATGATAATGATTTTTTGAATTAATTAGTTATTTATAAACATTAAGACAATAAATGACATATTTAATTAAATAAGTAATTGCTAGTTAACGTTGCTTTGCGCATATTATATATACATTCAATGTGTACAGGACAACGTAGATCAGGTCGCTGGTATTACTTATATAAATTAAAAGTCATAAAATTCGAATTCATAATAAGAAAGTAGCAGAATTTAAACCTCTTTTTTTAAATTGCTCAAAAACTTAAAAGGTATGTTAAGATAATTATTTGTAGACCGATATAATCTATCAATGTTCGTCATGTCATCCAACTCACTTATCAATCAATTACGAGCACATTCAATTTTTCCCGCACGCAAATACATCGTTATAAACGTCCTGGATTACTGATGAATATAGCACTGTACATATGTTAATATACACTGAAACCATTTATTCGTATATACCTACTCGATTGTCGACACCTTTGAAATATTACAATAAAAAAATATTTTTTGATTATACACCTTAGACAACGTAAGTTCTGCCACTAGCACTCGTATGGCTAAGGGTAAAGTAAGTAACACGTATTTGTTATGTCACTAAGTACTTAACTTATGTATATTTTGTTTATAAACAATATACTTCGAATACTTCGGTTAGTGGTTAAAATTCTATAATGAGAGGAAAAATATCTTTTGAATATATCCACGAGTATAATACTGTACCTCGGCCAAATAGACTATTTTCAGATAAGACAAGTTAAAGAAGTTATCCGTCGTACTGAAAACGCCTGGAAGGGATATTGGCCGATAAAATAATCTAATAAAAACCTATCAACCACTGTGCCTCAAACGTAGCCTCGTGGGTATATGAATATTTCCCTTACTCTCATACAGTTCAGCAGACGTCCGCCCTCGAGGTACGCCAGTGAGGCATGGAGCACAATATTCTGGGTATTCGTCCCTGAGATTAGATTAAAAACTCAGAACTGTACTCCGAAACGCCTATAGTTGACATCCTCGCAAAGTTGCTCAATTGAAATGGAATTCAGCCATACAGCAGCCGATATTTGGACAAGCTCCATCATATTCTGGACGATACCAAAAATGTTCAGAGACATCGCAGGAGATATGCTATATAGCTAAGCTATTCATATAAAATATGAGTTGTCTATTTAAATAAGCCATAAAAAAGGTTTTTTTTTTTTTTATTTTTTTTTTTATTCTGAATTAGTGCTTGACTGCGTTCCACCTGATGGTAAGTGGAAACGCAGTCGGAGATGGTAAGTCGCACTAATTCAGTAGCCACCTATTCACTCTTGCCTTGAAGACACCCATATTGTAATCGGACGGAAACACTGACGCAGGCAGGTTGTTCCAATCCTTAGCCGCACGTATAATAAATGACGAAGCGAAACGCTTCGTCCGGACGGGTGGAATGTCCACGACATAAGAATGGAGACCAGCCGTTCGTCGAGTCGTCCGATGATGGAAAGGGGATGGGGGAATTAAGTCGTGTAATTCCTGCGCACACTCTCCGAAATGCAACCTATAGAATACACAAAGGCTGGCAACCCTACGTCGGTGATCGAGGCTTTGTAAGTTGGCTTTTACCAGGGTAGGGGCACCAATAAGTCTCAGCGCACGCCTCTCAATCGAGTCTAAGGCTGATAGATGGCATTTCGCAGCACCAGCCCATATGTGACTACAGTATTCCACGCACGACCGGACTTGAGCTTTGTATAGATTAAGAAGCTGTCCCGGCGTGAAATACTGTCGGACCTTTGCGAGGATGCCAACTTTCCTCGCTGCTACATTAGCCTTAGACGCGATGAACCGCCCGTAGTTCATGTTGGGGTTAATGTCCATTCCCAACAACTGCAGGCGATCAGTGTATTCTAGAGGCACATTTCGGAAAGTAGGAGTCAAGGTAAAAGGACTCCTTTTTGTGGTGAACAGACACGCCTGTGTTTTGGTGGCGTTGAAACTCACAAGATTGGCATCGCCCCATGTGGAGACTGCCTTGAGTGTGAGATTTAAACGCTCTACCATGGCCTCTCTTTCGGACTGAATTTGATCTCTACTGGCCCGAGCACTCGGCAGGTATCTCTCTACAACAGTGCTGTCGTCTGCGTACCCATAGATACCGGGTATAAGCAGATCGTTAATATGCAGCAGGAACAAGGTTGCAGAGAGAACAGATCCCTGAGGAACTCCAGAGTTGGTCTTTAAGGGTTCTGATGAACAGCCTTCAACCACAACTCTGAGTGATCGGTCGCTCAGGAAGTCTTTTATCCAACCGATCAGGCCAGGAGATATGCCATAGGCTGAAAGCTTGCTTATAAGACTAGCGTGTCAAACCCTGTCAAAGGCCTTTGAGACATCGAGGGAGACAGCAATCGCCTCCCCACTTCGCTCAAGAGCTTCGCTAATAGTGTGGTTGGCATACACTAGAAGGTCCCCAGTCGACCGATTCCGGCGAAACCCATATTGTCGATCACTGAGGAGATCGTTCTGTTCTAGGTATGCCATAAGACGAGTGTTCAATACACGCTCCATAATCTTGCAGAGTATGGAGGTGATTGAAATTGGACGATAATTGGCAGGGTCAGCACGGCTACCTTTCTTGGGCACAGGTTGCACATTGGCAAGCTTCCAGGATTTAGGCACTATTCCAGTCTTAAGAGAAAGGCGGTACAGACGTGTCAGTATCGGAGACAACTCGGGAGCACATGTTTTGAGCACTATCGCTGGTATACCATCGGGACCACTGGCTTTATTCACATCTAGACGACACAATATTCTCTTTACCTCCTTATTAGTTATGGATATTTCGGGCATTGAGATCCCGCAGTGAGGTAGATGTGGTGGAGTAGTATTGCCAGAGTCTAGATATGAATTTTGGGCAAAAAGCGAGGCAAGTAAAGACGCCTTCTCCTTTGCCGTATGAGCCAGGGATCCGTCTGATTTTACCAGCGGTGGCAGTGAAGGCCGACAGAAGTTCGTCTCGACCGCTTTGGCAAGGGACCAAAAAGCTCTGCTACCAGATGGTTGGGCAGAGAGCTTTGCGCCAAAATGTGTAATTCGGTCAAGACGAGCCTTCTTTAATGTCTTTTTGTAGGACTTGGCAGCTAAGTTAAAGGCTCTCTTCTTAGGTCTTACATCCGGAGCTTTGCGGTCTCGAGCATCAACCCAGGCAAGGTAAGCCGACTGCTTACGCTTTTCAGCAAAGATGCATTCGGTATTAAACCATGGGTGAGCTTTGCCACCAACGGGTACATCAGAGAATGGGATAAAATATTCCATCGCTTGATGTACCACATCAGTTATAGCATCCGCACAGCTCGACGGATCGGAAGAAGAGAAGCAGACCTGCCGCCAAGGAAAGGATGCAAAAAAGTGTCGCATCTCATCCCAATCTGCTGACTTGTATTGCCATACTCGTCTAACACCAATAGAGTCGTTACAAGGTGGAGAGTAAGGCAATACAGTTTTTACCAGACAGTGGTCAGAGCTACCCAATGGGGATGAAACCTGGATGTTATATCTGTCCGGTTCAGTTGTCAGCAGAAGGTCCAGACAATTAGCTGTGTGGCCGTCCACATCAGGTACCCTCGTCGCTTGGTCAACCAACTGGGAGAGTCCAAGTGACACTGCAAACTTCCACGCTTCTCTCCCAGCATGGTCCGTCTTCTGGTATGGGAACAACCAATCTTCATGATGGGCGTTAAAGTCCCCCAGAAAGACAAGCTGCGCGGTGGGGTACCGTTGGATGGCCACATCAGCGGCCTCACTGAGATGTCCAAATAATCGAGTTGTCTCCCGGTCACCTGTGTGCGATCGGTAGACACAGGAATACAGGATCTTTTCGATTCCTGTATCTACGATAACCCAGATCGTAGAGAATGTGGGGTCTTCAAGGTGGCGGAGACGCTGGAAACAGAGGTCATTTCGCACGTACAAACAGACTCCGGCCCGCGAGCTGAAGTTATGCTCCAACGTGTAACCGCTAATTCGCTAACCTTCTAATTCGCTAATTTTAAGGTTACTGAGTTATACCTATGGCACAATAAAATATGTAATCAGCGAGATCTTGATGCTATTTTGCTGAATATCGATACACTTTTAATATAAATATGTTGGGACATTATTAAAATGTATGCTTGCATTGGCACCCAGTCCTATAAAGACTAATTGCCATATTGTAATTGCCTACCGAGTATTAATTGGCCAGATTCGGCGAAGCTCGGGGAACATTGAGCTATAAATATACAATATTAGATCTATCTCCCTATATTTATTGCCTTCATAATCATGTCACTATTAACAAACGTCATCACCATCTAACTTTATAATGTTTTTTTTTTCTTTATTGTTGACAGTAATAATATGATTATATTGTTTTATTATTTTTATTATTGTCTTCAGTCCTTTTTAATATCCCACTGTTGGGCACGGGCCTCCCATAAACAAGAGGGGGATCCAGGCCATAGTCCACTGCGCTGGCCTAGTGCTAGTTGGCGGACTTCACATGTCTTTGATAACTTGCTAGGTTTTCTCAGACATGCAGGTTCGCGATGTTTTCCGTCACCGTAAGACAAGTGGTAATCATAATAGAAAAGTTACAGTAATGCATATAAACTCTCGTGAACCAAAGAGCAGAAGTTAGTTCTGCGCTTTAATCTATTATAATCACTGCCTCTTTAGTCCAGCTGCTAGTAAATATGACTGAAGATCTAGAAGTTCCGGATTAGACTCTGTCAGGAAATATTTGAATTAGTCCGGAGATTAGAAGTCGACAAATCGACTTCGACTGGTGCTATACAACTTTACAACTGTTTCTCGGGGAGCACGAGTATCTTCGGGTCTATGCTTGGTCTTTAACCAATACGTGCCGATTTGTCATCCCACTGGATCTTGAGATTAAAAGGAATGGAGGGTGGTTTATCTGCACAATAGTGCATTGTAATTCCGTAACATTTGCTTATATCATTAAAATGAAAAGAGGACATTTCATAACTCTACTTTATGCTTAGATGGTTTTTTTAAATGATTATTCTTACTAAAAACAGGCGTACATGATACTGATCACTAGTAAAAGTACGAAAATATTGCAAACCAAAAGTATAAAGTTATGGCGTTTTCGCTCTTTATATGGCTAATGCAAAGGGTATACTACGCTTGCAAATGGCTATGTCATCATAAACATAATTATGTAAGTCGAAATAGATCGTTTACAATATATTTTGCACTAAAACAGCGATATATCCTGATCCTTACTGACCTCGCTCTGACCTCTATATCGACTTAACGACGTCTCTCCCCCTTTTAACGTTGTCGACGACAACCAATAAATATTGAGCTGCTTTATCTTGCTTTATCTTTTATCCAATACAATACTAAGATACTCGATGATCATATCCAGCAAAAAATATTATTTATTATCAAGTCTATTTCATTAGCATACAAACATAAAAATACCAAACCAAACCCGAGAAATATATATTAAAAAAATGTATAAATAGTACAATTTAATGAGTTGATGTATATTATACTTGGCATATTTGATTTATGTCAGACAAAAACTAAGCCACTACAATAACTCTTCTAATTCGCTAATTTTAAGCTTCGCTATTGAATGAACTACAGGTATTTTTTTATGAATTCCTTATTAGTTCAGTCATGGTAAATTCTACTTTATAATATATTGGCATCATTTCGTTTGTGTGCCATAACTTTTTGTATTCCATTAATATTATAAAATGTTTATGGATAAGGCCCATCACCTAAAGAATATTAGATATAAATTATACAAAAAACATCGCTAGTGAGCCATGACGGCTCCAATAACTAGAAATAAAAAACTTCTAGTTTTATTTACTTCAATAATTATGCACTTTGTTAATTAATTGTAATTTATTTATATCTATATATTTATCGATGATACTATCTAATTCTACGAAAAATAGGGGTTTAAAACCTACGTAGAATAATGACATCAATATAATATGTAGACGTTACAAGTCATACCGTGTATAGTTACAAAAATTAAATACCTGGTATTGAGAATCAACTACTATAGATAATTATCTTCAATTCAATCAAGAACAGCTAGTGCAAGAGCCAAAACATTGGCTTCCAAAATATGCTAGCGATAGTGACATACCGCCTGCTCTCGCAATAAAGAGTTTAACTACTTAAATCATCGTCATCAGCCCCTTTTCAACGTCCCACTGCTGGGCACGGAGCTCCCTTCAATACGAGGGGGTTCAGGCCATAGTCCACTTGCTATTCTCTCAGACATGCAGGTTTCCTCACGATGTTGGTAATCATAATAGAAATGATTAGCACATGAAGATATCAGAGGTGCGAGACCCTGATTTGAACCCGCATCGCTCTACCTGGGCTACCACTGCCTACATATGTTTATCTTTGCTAGACTGATCTTTTACTTGTCTTCATAATAATATACTGAATATCAATAAATTTTTACGATTGAAATTTATTTACATTTTTGTCGAAATACTACTGTAAATATCAAGCAAAACAACTTTATCTCAGCATGATTCTTACGAATCTTAATGAAAAATGCGAAATACATTCTTAAAGGGAAAATATATCTGTTTGTTTTATTTCCTCGCTACGTACGCGGCAATTTCTAACAAATTTCGTATGCATAACGGGTGTTCGATGAAGGCGGATATAGGATACTTTGTATCCCAGTTCCCCTTCAGAAAATAAACTGCTTTTGAGAAGAAGTGACAGCATATATGTATATCCTTATATTATATTATCCTTATATGCTTATATCCCTTGGCATTTGCTTTAACTAGAAGGATTACTTGGTTCATATTAAATGTATTATTGAGTAATACATTTGATATCCATGCATAACTTTATGAATATGCTGTTTGTTTAAAGCTGATGCGGAGTACTAGTGTACCTAATGAAGCATTCATTTAACTGAGCTTTAGTGCTTTCATGTAGATTAATACATATGTCGATTATGTATTATAAATGTTAATATACAATACATAAAAGTATTTTGTTTAATATTTCTTTTAATGCTATTAAAATAGTAATTATATAGTTTCTTGTCTGATTGTTGATCTGTCTGGTTACGCGTCACGAGAAAAATGCTAGAAATTATTTTATGTCTGAAAAAATTATGCTAACCGATAAAATGAACCCGAGCCAAGCTAGCGAATAGCTAGTTTTTAAATAACATAAATAATACATAAAATAAAAAACATGTTACCTATTGTTATTTGTGAAATTAATAATTTAGTATTTTATCTTTCGATGTAACGTTTACTTATTAAACTCATTTCATTTGTTTGCAAAAACAAAAAAAGAGATTATAGTTTTTTTTTGTTATTTTTCAAATAACAAAGTATGAAATAAGGTAATTGCTGGAACCTAAAAAATTTATATTAGTATGTACATTTTTACCACGTTTGGGAATAGATTTGGTCATACTTATTACATAATACACGTAAACATTTCGTATTCCTAAGAAATATAACACACAAAATACAAATCTTCGAACAAAAAAGAATTACATAAGAGTATATTGCCACGTGATAGCAAAAGAAAAGGGATAAAATAACAAGAAACAATCTGCTCGTGTACGTATGTACCTACAATGTACATTGTATAATATATTATATTTATTATCATTATTGAAAATTTGAGGCAATCATATATTTATTTTATATACGTAATTTAATTACCTACATAAAAATAGTATCTATTTCATTTTTTTATTCGATAAAGCTCTAAAACTCGTCAAAAATTTGATAACAAAAGACGACAAATATACAAAATTATTAAGTCTTTGCCAACTTACATATTATGATTAATCAATATATTATTATCACAATACTCGGTTTTATTTCAATTTGTTTTTTTTTTTTTTTGTTTTAATTAAAATGCACTATTTAATCTATAAAGATTAGAATAAAGATTAGAATAAGCGAAGATAAAGATAAACCCTTTTGTGAGAAGGATTTACGCACTAACTTGCCACAATTCGTAGAACTACAATCGTATTCATATTTAAGTGTCTAACAAAACACTTATAAACGTACTTATAAGGCTGAACTTTTACTGTCTATAGTAATTGGTTGGAAGGTTTTTTTAGCTATCCAAATCTATCGAAGTTTGCATTACTTTTAGGCTACACCAAAAAAGATTTATCTTTTTACATTTTTTTTAAAAACTTACTCGTAATTAAGTGATATTTTTGGTTATTCGGAAATAGGAGCACTAATGAATTCATGAAATAATTTATTTAAAACAAAACAATATTAAAATGGTTTTAAAATGGCAGTTTAGGAATATAAAATTTGAATTATTTACCTCCTTAGTGTTCATAAGTTAAAATATTTGTTTTATAATTATATTATAAGCAAATATCAAACCTTCAGCTTAAATCAAGCCTTTTTTAACGTTTCGTTGGTGGGCAGATGTCTCCTCTTCACGGGCTAGGGGACTGCACATCTTTCGAAAACTTGCATGGTTCTATTACACGTACGGGTTATTAACGATGTTTTTCTTCAAACAATTTGTTAATCATGCTGGAAAGTTTCGCTCATAAAAAGGCCTGTGATTTGGACCCACATCATTTGGTTACCCAAGCGAGCGTGTTACCGCTGAGCTACTATTGCTAAAAATTAAAAGCATTACTAAGTAAAAAGTGAGCTAAAAGGATTGGAACAAGTTAACGAAGGAAAATTGAATTATGCAGGCGAAGACCTATGTATACTTACATAGTATGTACATATGTCTTTGCCCCTGTAGACTCGTAGCAAAGATAAAACCTGTATAACGTGGGTTAAAGTTGGTATAATATAAACGTGCTATTATAATGAAAAAAAAAAGATAAGCTTAGATATTTCCAAGATAAATCTAAAGTTCCATATTCAATTCTAACGTATCTACTGAATACAATATTAGAAAAAACCAAAAGCCAAAGAGGCGCAAACGAACCATATTTTTTTACGGGGGTCTAAAGATGTTTCAGCTCATTATTCGTAGAATATATTCCATAAGTATAATATCCCCATAACTTCAGCTATAAGCTACCATAACATTGTTATGCGGATTTATGTATCTTATTCTTTAAATTAATATATCATTGTCGTAACTTAGAGTTTCTGGGTGTATAAAAAACGTAAGTATAAGCCTAAGGGGAGCTGAGTGCAAATCATGTTCTCACATACAATATCCTAATTGGATTTACATCCAACCTTAAAATTAATATTAAATACAGCACTATGATAAAGTATTTTTGTTTAAGCTTAAAACAAATAAAACTAATATTTTAAAATACCATTTATGTTACAGATGCTTTTGAAACTAAAAATATAAAGTGTCAATATCAGAAATAAATATGATATCAAAAAGTATAGTCTTCACGGTAAAAAGCTCCTGTAGGTTTTTATAGTGCCATCAAAGTCCCCAAATGGCCAAAATATAATCCCGTCAGGGTGACTGCTATACGTAAATATACTCAAAAGAAAAACTAAGTAAAACGTGTTTCGAGTATAAAAATACGTAGGTATAATGTTTAATAGTTTTTGTAATGATCAATATTAAAAGTAAGAGGCAGCATATCATGTAGTGCTAAAATTTTATTTAATTCATTATATTATGAATATGACTCAATGAATCCAGAAAGGTTGTTATATTATGCGTAATATGTAATTTTGCTGATGTGTTTCGTAATATCTTCAAGCTAAAAGGTATTCAGAATGCTATTTTATTTATACATTAAGTACTCTAATAAATTATTCCTTTTACGTAAATATGAATGATGAAACCAAATCGTTATATAAATAAATTCTTATGACTAACTCACATATTATTTTCCTTACAACAATATATTCTTATGTTAAATTACTATAATTTGTATATTTGTTTTGTGTCATATGAGTATATTAAATACATCTAGACTATATAAAAATACAGAACTCAGTAGTCTGTACTTTAACGTTGAAGAATAAAACGGGAATATAACAATATAGTACAAGTAAATTATCTTTGTAAAGGTTCAAATATAATACGTAGTCAAAATCAATCGCTGATTAAGAATGCGTAAGCTCTAATTATCTCCTTTAATTATAATTAAATTTTATAATAAGCATTTTCTATTTTTGTTAGTAATTTTCTTGATTTTTACTATTTACCAATAAAGTATAACATCCCACTTTATCCCTTGCAGTATAAAACTGTAGATGTAATGTGAAAATATTTATAAGTACTCCCTTCACTAAAAAAACCCACAATAATTAAATTGTTCTTAATCAGTTGACATTAAACTTAAAGTGAGAAAAATAAAACGTTTGAAACAAATTTCCGATGTTTTATTCAAGTATTGTCTGAAGTCAACAAAGAGTGCTTCATAAACTGATGTCTGTACACTTACACAAAAATATATGTATATACACGAGTCCTTATACTATGTGGCATAATAATTATTATTTATATACATTATTAATATACTTTTCATTTTATATAGGGTATGTTTGGTAAATTTTCGGGGCGTCTCCGATGATGGTTGCCATGATGCCTCAGATGTATAACAGCTTCCCGCATTTTTTGCTCTCTCAGAGCTCGTATATAATCTTCGTCTATAGAATGTTTATTTTTGCC
The DNA here is from genome assembly GCA_905231865.2 of Boloria selene. Lineage (NCBI taxonomy): Eukaryota > Metazoa > Arthropoda > Insecta > Lepidoptera > Nymphalidae > Boloria > Boloria selene. The sequence goes on from HG993145.1 coordinate 5,930,883, forward strand.
ACCCCGTAATACCGGCTTTTTCATAGCCCTTTCACTGTCTTTGAACAAAACACACCACAGAGATTTGTCTTTATTATCCCATAACAATGACTTGGTATACTCTTTCAATCTCCTGCTATTTTCCTCTACGCGACGCATTGCTATCTCTATTTTAATCAGGTCTTTGTAATGACTCGATATAGTCGGGGACGTAGACACGTTATTGGTTTCCTGCGCCTTCACGCTTATATTAATTCTCGACAAGTAATAATTCTCATATTGGCTGGCGGAACCTTTAGTTCGCAATAACCACACTACACTAGATATAAACGAACACGACACTACGAAAGTTAGTATTAGCAAAGTCAGTCTTAACACTGCGCTAGGGGACGCACAACTCATATCACTTTTTGTTTACGTTTGGCCACGAAGGCTAGCTCGAACATAACGCGTCAGCGTAGCAGTGCTACGGGAGTCTACGGGCGTCCGCTCGCTTAGTGATGCCGCTACGAACTGGCGTATGGAGCGATGGTCGGCGCAGTCGGAGTATATCAGTTGTAACTTTCAGCCTAAAGCTCTAGCTGAACTGTAGATGCTTTCGAAAGCTTTGCAAAAATTATTTACGCTTTACTAATTATTTCTGTGCATTCATTGTAATGAAATGTTTAAAATACTACAATTGTTAAGCATTGTACCATTTCAGTGATACTATTTCGATAAATCCGTTTAATATAGCGAAAGGGTTTAATTCTACCGCTATATCCATTACAAAAGACATTAGTGATAAGGAAAGTGGGTCGATATTATACGTAATTTAGTTATATGACTGGAAAAACGTAAACGATAACGATCTCGTCGCCATTGCAATTATATGGGTAGCGCTTTGTGTCAAAAGAAAAAGCTACACTTAAGAAAATTACAGAGTAAATATTCCGTTTGTATTAGGTGGAGTCGGCGAACATTTTTCACGAATTGTACTTATTTTACTCGTCAATCTACATAATTCTCTCTGTTTTCTTTTTAACAAAGCGGAAAAAGCTTCGCTGTAACGAAAATTGTATCAGCGTCTTTTCGAGTACTTTTGAGAAGAAATATTTATAAACATGTTTTTTAATTTACCATCATATTAACATTTTATGTTGAGATTAATGAAAAAGCTAAAGGGCAATACAATTTCGTAGTGAATATTAACTAAGAAAATAAAATTTTTATACCACATTTTTTTACAAATATTAACCAAATGCGTAATGTCTCCCAGAAGTCGAGTTCCATAAGTTCTATATATTTATTTTCTTTTAAGCCAATAGGATACATATTATATGTATTCCTTAGATAGTTCAATCAATCCAATAATACGAATATATTATACGTATTCTAAAGAAGTCATACATATTATCACGTGGTGGAGAGTGTGTACAGTTACCCTAAAATTAATAAATAAACAGGTATGTCTAATGTCTATAGCATGCTTTATACGAGTACATCCTAAGACAGTTTTCAAATTTCCAGGAAGGAATCAAAATTACTGTTAGTCTGTTTAATTTAAGTACACTTGTAATACCTTTAATTATAACTAACTTGTTAGTATATTGCTTTACATTAATTTAGACAAATTGCTCCACACTTTTCAGATTAGTTATTGAACATTAGTGTATTAATAACGAGTATATCGTAAATAATGTATTGAATATACTTAATATATATCATAAGTTAATGTTTACTTTGATTAATGAAGTTTAAATATTGACAACAATCAAATGCTTGTATATATATGGTGATGTTACGATTATTCGATAAAATATAATAGTTAATAGTTTTTTTTAATGCATGTATGTATAGGAATAATATTTTCTTCTAACTGAAAATTGCAACAGCGATCTTATAAATATAAAAAAAATTTGTATCAGTCATACATAACACATAACAAAAATTATAACGCTCATATGTTAATTGTAGTAATACATATACTAACTATACGTGGTAATAATATACTTAATAGCAGAAACTATACTGATTTTGTAAAAAAAGACAGTAATTAAAGTGGAAATGAACAATAAATTACAGTAATATACATGGCAGTAATTATAGCTAAGCATAGAAAAAGGTCTCACATTTCGTTCGTGAAATGTAGGTATGAACTATTAGTCGTACATAATTTATATTCCATTGAAGTGTTATTAGTATTTTCAACTGTTTGCTTAATTTTTACATGTTTCAAAGCTTTCTATGGGATATAAATAGTATATGATAATATTTATATTTTGGATTTTTCTTTTTGTTTTTGGATCTAATTGTAAAGAAGCAAGCAACATTTTTGGTAATAAGTGGTACACCATGTTATTACGGTCGATTTCTTGACTCCTTTTTTTAATTCATATCTTTATTCATTTATCCCTTAACCCGATCTACTTCTCGGTATTGGTCTCCCTTCAATACTAATAGGATCCGGCCATAGCCCATCGCCCTGGCCAAGTGTTCACATATCATCGAAAAACTTGCAAAGTTTTTATACATGCATGATTGCACGATGTTTTCCTTCAACGAAAACCAAATGATCACCATTTAAAACCCTGTCAGACATGATGTTCGGTTTCCCCAAGCGAGTGCGTTACTACAGATATTTTTTATAAAAATAGGTCTTTATTTAAATATGTAATCAAAAATGACAGACAATATCTTTCATAATATAAAGGTTCTTCCATGCAATTGCTTTTTGGGACGAAATATTTTCTCAATGAAAGTCTGTTTAATATAACGATGTCAAGATACGTCTATCAAATGTCAATTTTAGCGTTTCATACAGAAAATGTCGAAGTAAATGATACAAAAGTCACCATATAATGTTCGTAGGTTATATCTGAAGAAAGAACTTATATAAAGGATTTATTGTAACTTTTTTAAGTGTTATTTATACAATATTGTAATTTATATACTAATGTATCGTATGTAAATGCCTATATATATTGAATTCTAAGGCGAATCTGTACATTTATACAATATTTTTTTGAAAATCTTATTGAAATAATTTCTTATTAAAACAGAGGCCCAATCTACAGTTTTTAGAATTTATATCTGTCTATCTGACTGTGACTGCATCACGAAAAAACTGGACAGATTCTAATGTTTGAATTGATGGTAGCTTATGAGCGTCAACATATAAGATACTTTTTTTTACTGCGGGAAGATATCTTATCCTTGAGAAATGCGTCCTAACATACGTATCTCTAGTATTTTAATAAGTGTAGATAAACTTAATTCAACTGCATACGTCATGTCCGTACATACTCGTAGCATATAATATTTCGCTATTAGCGTAGTCGATTGTGGAATGCGATTTAATGTAAGCCAATCAAAGACATCTAATCCTATTAGAGACTGAGTCGTTATGTTCACATTCTTTAAATACATACAAGTACTTCCTGTATTTAAAGACTAAGTTTTAACTGTTATAGTTATTTCCGCTTCGAAAATTTTCAGTTATCTCAAAGTTGTAAAGTAGGTAATGTTTTAATGTACATACGAGTTATATAACATCTTACCATATCAAGATATGTATTGTGCTTAGCCTTTTTAATGTCACACTACTGTGCGTTGATCTACCTTTAAATCGAGGAGATTAAGCCAAAACAGTTTTGCTCACTTTACACGCCTTTCAAAAACTGGCTAAATTCATATATAGATTTTCCTTTCCCGTAAGAGAAATGGTGATAGATTATTAATGGTGTTGAAAAATTTTAATATGTTATTAATAGGCTACCTAGGCTCCTTCTCATATGTCAATATGTCGTAGCAGTAATTTAAGTCATCAAGGTATATTTTAGTAAATAGAATTTTAGGTATATATCGAACGTACTTTAATTGACAAGAACTTTTATAGCAACTATTAATGGAAACTGGAGAGATCAGCCAAGTTAAAATCTATTTAAGCGTCAATCAACACGAATTATCTAAATACGTACTTGTATATTGAATTTGCAATTTCTAAGCGAGGGCGCGATAATCAATGCTGTCAATGAAGTACCTATGCGATAGATACGACTTATGTGGAAAATAGATGTATATGCTATAGCCTGAGTAATTTATTTAATGTGCTAATTATAAATTTGGTTGAGGGTAAATTAGGTATGTATACGAATTTTAAATAAATTTACTGAGGTCACAAGTTGCTGTTATTTATTTTTACGTAGGGATATTCGAAATAAAACGGAAGTGAATATCACTTGCAAACAATTTTGATAACGGACAACTAATGCTTGAATAACAAAAATATCGAAATGGATGTTATAAGTTTTTTTGGAAGCATATTTTACAACTTTTCATAAATAATAATATTTAATAAGCAAAGTAGCACAAAAAGTTTATCGATACAACTCATTTTCCATAAAATTAGAATTTTATAGCCAAACTATTCTGTGTCGTAGTCGAAATCGTTATTTATTTTACTAAGTGAGGAAAAGTTCTTCATTCTTAAGTATATTATAAGTAGTAAAAATTCTTTAGGCGTCAGGCGATGTTTGAAACGACTGCGTGACCCGTCAACGCCATGTGGAAAATATCGTCCACCAGCAACGTAACGTACGGCTGGTGTCTGACACGACTCAATATAAAACGTAACTTTTGAATTAAATCTAGATAAAAATTATATTATAAAGATTGTTTAATAACTATCTTTTTAGGTCATATTATGCAGTATGTTGTAGTGAACATGTAATATGATAGAAAATGTGGTAGTTGCTTGGCGTTCCAAAAAAATATGTATGTGTATCATGTTTAGTGTGGCAGGGAAATGGTATTATGGAACGATCTTATTCCATAGATTTTTCTTAAGCGCTTCAAAATAGGATACTTCAACAGTCATGTTCAACAGTCTTTAAATATCTATTAGCGATGTTAGCCACTAAGCATCAGGTGGATTGCTTGCATTTTTGGTCTTTTTCTATTAAAAAAGTCATATATGTACAAAAAATATTCAGTACAACAATTTATATAGAATAATCGACGTGCCTCCCCAGAGACGAACTCGTTCAATTCGTCAATTGACGACGTAGTTTCTAACAGTTATATGTTACTATGATTTAGATTTTATCCAAATCAATCCAGCCATTTCAGCATACAAGAGCAACAAACTCACATGAAATATTTTTATAAATATAATAAATATATTAATTAAATAACGCAAACTAGTTGTGAAGTCACCATTTTTCGCGCACATAGTATGAGGTACGAAAGCAGCATTTGACGATTTCAAATTTATTGCAACGCCGGGACTTGTGATTTCGCCATTATGCTGGTTTATGATCATAAATTTATGCTCACACAGTAATCTCCATAACTGTCAGTGGGGTGTGAGAGATTTAAAAACCCATGCAAAAAATGATAAACAGTTCATCTCTTATAAAAAATGCGGCTAACAGTACAATATTTTATGCTAGAAATATAATTAATTATTATGAAATGATTAATACCGCCATAATAAAAATATGCATTATACTTAAGAATAGCAAGTATAACCTAGAAAGCTAATCTTTTCTCAATGATCTCAGACAACTATTGTCTTATGATTAAAATAGTACTAAGAGGTACTGTTACCAGTCTTTTGGGGCCTTATCTCATGAAGACAAACTGCTTTACTCGTATATTGGTGTTTATTATTTGTAATTGGTTTTTTATTGCGAAATTGTCATATTATTTTCAACATTTCATATTTAAAGTAAATAAATTAATAATTATATCTTCAAACTTGAGTTATATAGGTTTCATGGTTAAATGAGATATATTGTGACAACTAAGAGAACTCTTTAATTTCCGCCCGTACCCACCGATGAACTCGTAGAAAAGTAGATGTACACTATACAAATTCTTTATAAATTTAGTCTTTCTATTTCCTAAGCAACAAAGATCGCAAGCTGCGCTAAACATTTCAAACAAATCTGACATTTTTATTTTTCTTGTTTTTCAATTAAAAATAATAAATTTACAGTTAAGTTAGGAATAAAACTAAAAATTAATTATATGGATTTTTAGTTTTATTCCTAACTTAACTGTAACTTTATTTATTTTTTTAAGGTTAGTGTTATAGATACCAGTTAGCTAATATACTACACAAAGCACATATACCTATAGTTTTAAATACATACATAATATAATAAATAGAAACACAGTACAAGTATTTGTGCTCAAGATACAACTGTGCCTAACGGGACCCAAACCTGCGACCGCTTTCACAGCATTTAGACTAAAAACTGGACAGAAAAACACAAGTAAAGAAGCAGTAAGAAGCTAGCTATCATAATGAATAACATTTAATATTTTACGTACTTATACATTCAGGTGAAAAATGACAAATGAACCAAAATCAACACCGATTCTCGCTCAATGAAAATCGAATTTATTTCTGATGAATATGCATAACTCGACATTGTTCATCGCATCCGCTTGTTCGATTAAGGTCTCATCTTTTCAACACCTGATTGTACTGTGAAAGGTTTTAGCTTGATTACATCCATTGTTATCAATCAACAAAGCGAAAATTTAATTTACGCTCTAATTGACAAATATTTCTCTCTAATAATTATAATTTTCCATTGATCATTCAAGATCTATAAAAACCTGAATAGTTAGTACGACTTTGAATGTAGATTATTTGAATCGAAATCATTCAAAAGGTTCTGGATCAGATCCAAATGGCAAACGTGCTTAAGAATCGACCTAAAAATATTTGCTGAGTACTTTCCTTATTTTTCTGTACTATAAATAATGTTATTTTTAAAAATACGATCCATTTTCTAATGACGTCGATTGTGTTAATAATATATATTATACTATACGGAGTTTATTTTATTTTTTTATTTTATTTATTAGGTCTACCAGCGATTTTACATAAGTTACTTAGTATAACAAAAAGTATTTATATTACATGCATAGGGTATGTGAAATCATTTAAAGGTAAACACTACATGCTAAGTTCTCTTATTTCTTAATTTGAAGAGTGAGTTACAAAACCAAATCAATTCCTACTTTAACCACTATAGAGCTAGTTTGAACGTCTATTAGAACTAAGGTATAAATATAATTATTATCTAACAATATTTAATAAAAATAACTAAAACTTAAGTATTATACAAAACATGGCTTACTAGGTGGGTAGCAATTAATTTACGAAAGGTTTCAGGCGAATTAATGTTGATGTCCATTAGTTTACTGAATTTGTTGTATATTTTACATAAACGAGGGATAGTACTGTTAGCGCCAAAGACTGTTCTGGTAAGTGGAGGTACGACTGGAGTAATAACAGCACGTGGATATTTACGTGGCACTCGGAAATTAATTTTACATAGTAGTCTGGGACAATCTAACTTATTCGTTAATAATTTATATAAAAATATTAAATCCAATAATTCTCTTCTATGGTCAAGAGTCATCATGTTGAAGTATTCCAGTCTTTTTTTATAGGACACCGCTGTTTTGTGAATTTTAGCTGAATAGTTTATCAAATTTATATGCAATTATAATAACCCTCTGCTTAACATCCTCCTTTTCTATAAACAAAATAAAATATCAAGCATACAGCCATAATATATATGACTTATAACTGATGTTACTTAACATTATTCACATTACAACTTAATAATGAAGTTACGGAATAACTCAACAGATTTCTTATTTTAAAATTCATTAGGATAACAAATTTTGCCGAAAAGGGAGTTAAAAAGAACATAAGATATTCAAACAATTCCTTCGAAGCTACAAGCAAAATACGAAGGAAACGCAATTAATTTTGTTCCCTTGATTATGGAAGCCAAAATTTGCTATTCATTTCCGATTTACTGAAACGAAAAACACAATTTACGGATCGCGAGGTGAAATTGAAAAAGTTTTTAGTTATTTATTTGAAGCGTTTCACGATGCCGCAAGCGCCGACTTTCAATTATTATTTTTTGCAGACGCAATACACCGCATATCCTAAACAAGATATATTAAAGGAAATTCCTCTTCAAGCGTCTTCCTTATCCTCCTAAATTTGATATGAATAATTGAGTTCACCAACGCATATTATTTTGGTTATAGGAGTTGAAACGATATATTAAATTCCAACTTAGTCAAATTTGTACATGATTGAATATTTTTTTGGAAAATCTTATTGAAATAGTCATTGTTGTCGATACAGAGCCCGAATCTATAAGTTAAGTTTTTTTTCTCTATCTGTCTGTGCCCGCAGAAAACCACTGGACAGTGGACAGGTTTTCGTTATAGCTGGTTATTGTTTAAGAACCTCTACCCGAGCAGAGCCAGAGTGAGTCTCTTGTATTAAATATATTACAAACACTAGTAGAATTTAATTCACATTGAGAAACATATATTTTATAGTACCCACCCATAGTTAAAGTAATCAAACTTTATTTACACATTGAAATCAGCAAAAATGATATATCAATTCAAATAGCAAAATTTAAGTGTGATCAAATACAAAGCTAATCAGTGGAGAATCGAACATGACACGACATTAACCACGTAATGCCGGCAGTATCGTCGTACTTATGATTAATGAGGGAACCAAAACCAACTAATTAACATTAAACATGTACTTTGATGAGTACTAAAACAAAGGAATTCTTAATTAACGAAGTAAGCCAAATAGAGGATATAGCTATAGGTAGCTGTTATGTGAAAAGTTAATATTAAACTTTACCAATTTAATATTAGGTAATGCCAACATTGGTTGCTTAAAATTATATTTTCTTGTTAGTATAGTATCTATATAAATAGCAAAGAAAGTTATTTACACTAGGTTTTTAATTACGTCAGTGGCACTTTGTAGAACGGAGCTAAAGGAAAGCCTAATTTAAATAAATACCCCGTACAAAATGCAGCATTTTAATAATGTAAAGTTACATTACTTTGAGTTATATTTTGTGTATACATTATTTTTAATTCTGAAAAAGCTACTCAGTTTTTAAAATTCCGCCCGTTGTTCCTTATAATTTTCGGTTTATTTTCAAACAACGCGTTGGGTGAAGGTTTTCAAATGGCATACTTTCTACTAGTTAGACATGAAAATGTTTATGAGCAGTTCAAACTTTTATTTTGAGGGAATAAAGCAAACGGCCTCTTAAATAACAAGCAATGTTGCACAAGAGTTCTCGATGCGATATACATAATATATAGGTCATCTTATTTATTTTAAAATACCGTACCATACAATTCCGTTTACTTCTGTTACTAAGTCTTCGCTGCTCGCATGTGGCGTGTCTTATGCTATTTCGCCTAAAAATAAAACTTTTCCATAGAAATCATATCTATTTTTATATACGTACATAAAATATGAGTATACTTAAGCATTTGAAGTTTGACAATTGGGAAAGAATAAAAATTTAAAAGGCCTCTATACTAAAAACGTGTTTTAAAAGTTCTATTTGCACTATTGTTATGACAATAATATATAAGAGCGGTAGCAATGTATCTGTAATAATAATGAAACCCATAAAGTAAAATACAGAAAAATACGGCGGAATCGCGCTACAGGTTTCAATGCCTTTTCAATTTAGTTTCCTATTTCATACGTGCTGGAAAAGTGACTACTTCGTTAATATCTTTATATCATACCTTGGTTCTGAGTTTGAGTTTCGGGTTGAGCCAAGGATTTTTCTGCTAAGAAGTTCTTAGTAACAGTCCAGAGCTAGAAGCTGACATATCCCCGTGTTCCTCATCAGTACATCAATACATATAAGAAAAAATGAAGTGTCTGTTTTTAATTTCAATTTAACAACTTTTTACTAAATGAATGCATGGTACTTACATAAAAAACATTTTTTTAAACCTTTTGTATGTTCTTTTTTCTGACAGTTTGTTCCCACTAATCTCTGAAATGGCTGGACCGATTTTGACTGGACTTTCACTCGTAGCTAGCTAATGTTACAAGGAGTAACTTAGGCAACTTTTATTTTATTATAAAATTATAAGTAATCGTTTAATTTTACGCCTAGCGAAGCGGGTTTGCTAGTATTAAATAAAGGCATATAAGATCTACGATTGATCTCTCGCTCAAATGCGTCCTTGGTTGGCTTACAAAAGGCTATACGTATATTATTCCAGGTCACCATGTCTATTTAGTGAAAAATGCACACTACCATCTGCGTAGAAAAAAATCTTATTAAAAATTAATTACATTTTCACAAATATTTATATTTTTTATTCCAATTTCTTTTAAATCCTTTTAATTCCAAAGTTTTTTAAGCTGCTTCAAATTTATATACACATGAAATATTTGCATCTTAATTCCGTTTCATTCATTCTTCTTTTGAGCTAAATGCTTAATCCAAGTGATAAGTATAAGGTCTATGAAATAGTGACCCTTCTGGTACGAGTTTCCGTGCTCCCAACAGTGTGCTCCACTTTACATTAAAGTTTCCTGAGCTGTGGAAGTAGCCATTATCGTTAGAATGGAATGTTACTTAAGTCGCTAACATTATAATAATCAGAGGGAAGAGAGAATATTGGATGGAACTACAAAATAGACAGTTACTATGTACAGTATGTAAGATTTATTTGTATTATACACGCAAGCAATAGAATATTCTATATTATAGTTTATATGTATTTTGTAAGTGTGTGAAACAATGGATTTTGATGATCTGAAAACACACAGGCTATGATGAATAGCGTGAAAGCGTAAAACGAGCTAGACATTTTTCTACGTGGGTCATAGTTAAATTTAGATTTTCGTGTATTTCTAATCATTCATTATTACCACGAAAATACTTTTTCCTACTGATTTAAAAAGTAGTAATAAGTAATAAAGCACTACATTATACTCTCACAGACTATCTGGAAAATGTTAACGAACAATTAAGGCGCAAAGATGGTGACTCTACTACATAAACCAGAGAACCCGGTCCGGGCGGCAGTCACCGGGGACGCCAAATCATAATATAATAATATGATTAGTAATAAAAAAATCTTGCTCCACAAAGCGCTTACGATACGTTTGGTTGGCTCATGGTCGACTTGTGAGAAAAGGGCCCACACCGAAAGTGAACTTGTGGACTCGAGATGTCGATTTGAGTTTTGCCGCACGTTATTTAATGACAGAGTTATTAAGTTTCTGCTCCAGTTCAAGAAAAACCGTAGCTCCGAGCTTGATCAGCATCAAAACTGTAAGTATCTTTACGCTAAAATTCGTCATTGCGGCGAAAAAAAGAACGAAACGAAATAGTTAATATTTTACATACTCGTACATATTGTGATTCGTGTAATAAGAAATAGGGCAAAGTTAGGATAAGCCACTAGTTACGTGAACTACATTGACTACCTAAAACTTTGCCTACATTAGATGATTGGATATCGGAAATCAGGTAACCGGCTTTAAACTAGGTATTTCTTACAAACCTCTAAGCTCAATTTACTTCATTGGAATTTCGGGGAGTTAAAGAATCGCTTCAGATTGCATGGTCTATGCGAAAAGCGAAAATCTTCTTCGATTATACATAGAATAATAAAATAAGATCTATAAAAAAAATATCTATCTATATTAATTTATCTGTCTATAAAAAATTAATCCTAATGCCCAGATGTTTCTGCATATATACTGGTCAAGTGCGGGTTGGTGAACTTCGCATGTCTTTCGAGAACTTGCTGGGGTTCTCTCGAACAGGAAGATTTCTTCACGATGATTTACTTCACCGTAAGACAAGTGATAATCATGTTATAAATAAAAGCGTACATAAAAATATCATAGTGCGGAATCCGGATTTGAACCCGCTTCACTATGTTAACGGGCTGTAAAGCGAGCGTGTTACCACTGGGCTGTCACTGCTAATAGCGATAAATTTTATATAACACAGGTTGGCCAGGAGTCCAAAAGTTCAGGAGAGTCGGAAATGAAGCCATATTTCTTTTTAATCCGATGAAAAGTTTTTGAATAACAGAAAATATATCTGCTTAAATCTATGTAGGTATATATACATGGAATAAATTAGCTAAAGTAAAAGATTTAAGCAGATGGTTAATGAGAAACGCTAGCTCTTTTAACTTTAATGAAAAGCAATATACGAAAGTACGCTAGTCGACGAAAGCCGAGATGCCTAATCGATATATAGTAGCATCACCGTATTGGAAGAAAATTTCATTTTCACACAAAACACACCTAGTCGACTTCTCGTAAAAAAGCAAGTTTTACGATTATGCTCGATGTTCTACTGGTAAAATTTCTATGTATTGAATTGAAATTTGAATAAAATCTTAAATAAATGTTATCTTTCAATACGCAAAGAAAAATTAACCGAATAAAAAAGCAAAATTATAACGGCTCCGTTTAAAACCCTTTGACTTGCAAAGAAAAGTTAGTACACCCAAAGTTTACTTATAAATGGCTAAATTAATCATTTACTGTAATTTATTCTTATTAACCAAATAAATTCTGATCCTTTAATAATGTTAAACTCCGATATTTTCTCTTTTGAGTACGGAAGACAAAAAGTGATCGTTGACAAAATATATACAAAAAGTTCTATACATAAAGTTCGATTATATAGAAACACGTTCAAGCTTTTAGTGCGAACAAACATCACTTAAATGCCATCCGGTGTTGACCTCCTCACCGGAACACATTAGGGCAATCAACAGCAAACTGTCTTTATGTACCACTATTTATATTTTATATTTCATATTTATGTATCAAAATATATAAAAAGTTTTTGGAAATAAAAAAACTATTTACTCTGCTCTTTTAATTACACTTATGTATAAAAATATATGTTATGTTAATGATTAATATATAATTTAAATCTGATTTTTTATGCATTAATCTATAATTTTTTATTAACTACAAATGGTTCTTATACTCGTATTAGTTAAATATGTTCCTGAACACAAACTGGGCCTATGAAAACCATCCAAATAACAGTGTAATATAATGAATACAAAATAATATTCTATTGCTAAAGTTAAAGCAACTAGATTTATTACGTTAATATTAAATCAAAAAGTTACAGTCTTGTTTACAAACAACTGCTAAGTACATAATTAAATGTCACAAACAAGAAACCTTTTTCTTAAGAGGGTATATATCAGCAACTGCCGAGTATAAATGGCTCTTTTAGCATTCGTTCCAAAGAAAATATTTGTTAAATTACATTTTAACGGTTTGAAATGACGTAATTAGCCTAATGACTTAATGTAGCCAGAACCGACAACTTGTTACAAGCACGGAAGCTTTTTTAAACTTTTACATCTTTGTAGAATTTTTAAAGTAATATAAGTCACGCTAAAGTTAACTGTTACTTTTTTTTAAACTTTATTTATAAAAATCTCGTGTTGTTTTTATCAAACTCCTCTGAAGTGGCTTGACCGATTCCTATAATTTTTTTTTGATGAAATTAGTAGGTCTGAGAATAGGTCATAGACTATTTTTTATTCCGCTAGGTGATAGATTTATATTTTTAAAAATACTTAATATAACCTTAATTTTCAACCTTCTACCACCAATTCCTATTTTTAAGTGATTAAACCGCGGGCGGAGCCGCGGAAATTGCTAGTACCTATAATATAAAATATTGCTGATTCAAATATTTTATCAAAAATAATTAACTTCTTTCTTCCTTTCCACTAGTACGTTACTCTCACAACCCATTATGCTATCTGAGAAGTACAAGGACACCAGGAGCACCTATTTTCCCCCCAGGCTCAAGGAAAACCATGCGGTATTTTTGCCTGCATCCTACGATCAATCTTAGCTTCGAGAATGACTGGATTGCTGAATATTCCTGAACTCTTCCCCTAAGGTAAGCTTAAGTACCAGTTTGAAAAGAGCCTCAAACCGGCATTGAACTGGTGAAAGAAACTCAGGGGGATGAAGCTTGTTTTGCTATCTTTTTTTGGCCAAATTTATATTTTTTTATTTCGGACAGATAATAAGTATTCCCTCGTCAATTACGATATTCATTATGGTTTTGACACAAATCCTCTCAGAACCTTTCCTCACTGCGCAACATTTTACAATCCAACATTTTATAATTTGTCTTCTTTATTATATATTACAGTAAGGGTTTGAAAAACAAACGGTACCGTTTATATAAAGACAAATCATACAAACAAATATATCAGGGTATTAGGTGTTGAAGAAAAGCATTTTTTTATTTGTTTTAACAAGATACAATATATATTTCAAATTACGATTTATTAAATGATAAAATATTTTTCACATTAGAGTTAAGTCGGAAAATAGCTTTAAAAATTATGGTTCTATCCAATTTTACAAAAAATTAAACTTTTGTGATTGATACTTTACTTATCTTAGTCTTACAAACGTAATGTCATTAAAAGTTTCGTAGCCGTTCGCTACTCCTCGTACCTGTGTCAAAGCAAGTGATATCAATAGAAAATTAATTAATCAACTAACTTTGAAAGTTATTCAATACAAGGTGTTTAGGGTTGTACTACATCTATTTTCTATATATATTATATAAATAAAAATGTATGTTGCTAAGCGCAAAACTCGAGAATCACTCAACCAATTCGGCTATTTTTTTCTTTGTACGTTCTTTTAGGCACACGAAAGGTTTTAATTATAAAAATTCAAAGTTTGTAAAAAACTTATACTAAGGGACGAAACCGGGTGAGGCGTGGGCGAGTCGCTAATCTAACAAATAAAATTTTATGATATTTTAAGTAAGTATACTTACACGTTCGCGGCTATTTTTGTTAATTGCTGTTTATCTTAACGCTTGTACCGTTACATAAAATTTTACATTGTTCTAAAAGAGCATGTTTTTCAGAAATAATATGGTTCGACGAGAACCTAAAATGAGAGGGTATTCGTGATAGAGGCAGACACTTGCACTTCATGTTCTGGTGTATGCAAACTTTGAGACTTTAAAGTTTAATATAACCTAAGTGGTGTAGCGGCTAGCATATACGGTCGAGCATATACATCAACAGGTCCTGAGTTCAAGTCCCGCGTCGGGCCAATTTTAGTTAATGAGTCTTTCTGTAGTAAGCCTCAGTAACAGCCCGAAGTTGGGGGGTTAGCGGTGCGTCACCACCGTAACTCGGAGAGCACGTAAAGCCGTCGGTCTTATGCCTCCCACTGGTCGTGTCGAACAGTTGTCCCACCAGAGTATGAGAGTGATTGGAATAGAGAGTGCACTTGTGTCTGTCCGTACACTTGTGCACTATAGTAGGTATCTCCTGTGCAATTGGCCAGTATCAATGAGATTGGCCGCCGTGGCCGGAATCGGTCGACGAACTTAATTATTATTTTCATCTAACTTGCAGTACGGGTATACCTCAGTTCATCTTAATATGGTATATGTATGGAAAGCTCTAATACAGATGATTAACAGGATGAGGATGTAATAAGTGTTCTATTTTAACTCATTCGGATAGTGCCTCAAAATGAAAGCATGTATGTATATTCGTATTTTGATAGGAAAAAGTACACGTCTTCTATCTTACATAAAAGTAAACAACAAGGTTGTGAGTGATTATATGATGAAAAGTAAATTACCTAATGAGTTAAGCTTTATGTACTGAAAGTACTGAGCAATCCATTGCTAATGTACATATTTGTGTTTCTAAAAGAAAGACCGTTTTTATGTATTTGGACTTTACTTTTTTTTTTAATTTTCTAGTATTTATCCGTAACCTACAACTTGAAAATACATTTATACGAGTATGTCCACCATAACTTAACTATATAATACGTTTAATACACTTTTTCGTCCGGTAAATTTAGCGAGACTGACATTCCGAAAGACAGCTACGTAATTGAACCTATCACGCTGTTTTATACGTTTTTGGAAGGAAGCCCTGAAAATGGTTCATTTTATATGTCAAAAATATAAAATACGATTTTAAAATAAAGAGCGTCATAGACAACCCTATTTTAAATCTTACTCACACACAAGTGAGAAAGAAAGTAAGTGTTTGCTAACAGCTAGAACTTCTGCAAAGTATCTGAAAAGTAAAGAAACAGTTTTAATATTCCACGTATTACACTTTATTCACTTCATAACTGCTACTTTGGAAAATGTACGATATGTGTATTGAAGGATATTTTACTATCAAAGTTTCTTTCAGTATAGCAAATAACATTATTTTATGAAATAATAATTTATTTTGTACAATGTGTCTCAAATAAATACCAGTAATACCTTTCAATGTGCCTGGAATTACAACAAAATGTACCTCTGCAAATATTAAGCCTCTTACTGAAAGGCAAGTGGTATGTACCTTTCATCCTCCATACCTGCCTTCATTAGAAATAGGTTCGCCAGACTGCCACAAAAGTCATTAAATATTGAATATGGAACCAATTACTATTTACATAAATTATTAAGTAAATGTAGAAATATAAAGAGTTATCATTAATACATATGTATTATAAAACAAAGCCTTCTGCCGCGTCTGTCTGTCTGTCAGTCTGTCTGTTCACGATAAACTCAAAACTACTGCACCGATTTTCATACTGTTTTCACCAATGGATAGAATAGATCTCCAGGAAGGTTTCTGGATCGCAAAAAAATTACGTAAGCGAGAATTAAAATTCAAGCGTACCGGCTCGCCTACTGTTAAGCTAATACTAGCAGCGAGCCCGGGCGAAGCGAGGGCGAATTGCTAGTTATCATATATAAATAATTACAAATATCTTAATGTAAATACATAGATATGTGAATAATTGTGTATGTTATAACTCATACAACATGCTCAAGTATATATAGAATCTTTTACCGTACCTTTCTTTCATGCTGATTCAAACGACCCGAGATAAATAGAGACTAATATTACAACATTTTCAAGCGGATTCCTACCGATTTGGCTCTACTCATATCTCACACATATCTCAATCTTGACAATCCAAAAATCTAAACAATATTTATAAATAGTATAATATCATAATATACACAAACAATACAAATCGGAATTTATTTTGAATCTGGGCTTGCTCATATACTCGTATATACCCATGATCTGCCGCCTTGTTGTAGTGTGGCGTCTCATTAGCATCAAGCAGTCCAGCCCACCGAAGTAGGCTGGTGATTGCAGGCGTTGGAGACGTAGATTTAAGCTATTGCAGATTTTCTGTAGGCTTTAATAAAACAAACAATTTTCTAGTACATGGTTTTGATTTTTCCCTTAAGGTTAAGCCAAAGTTAGCCATGTTTTCTAACAACGACTCGATAATAACTATTACCTGTATGTTTTCCCGAAGGAATAAAATAATTCTTGCAGTAAAAGGTATCTTAAAAGTTGACTTATTAATAAGGTTTTACAAAATTTTGTTTAAAATCGGGTAAGTACTTTTCGCTATAAACGCACCCAGCGCTTACACTGACTGTTTAATTATATGTATAGATTTAACAACAACAACCAATTTACATGCAAAATTAACAAATTCACTGTGTATATTTGCTTTAAAAATGAAATGTAAATATTTAAATTAGTGCGATACCACAAACACGATTTTAGATCGGACCACATAAATTTGAAAACAGTACATTGTACATCGATTCTAATGAACGGCAAGGCTCGTGAATCATGTAGGTCGGTGCCTTGAGACCAATTAAGACTACCTGCACTATACTCAACTTCAGAATCGTCTCGTGGGCACCGTTTATGCTAAGGCTTACGATATACAAGTTAGTTTTAAAATGTTTTAATGAAAATTAACGTTAATATCTACTATATACCATATACAATATACATATTATATATACTTTATTATATAATATTATATTTATATCATTATGAAAACTTTTTTTACGTGAAAAGATTTCAAATAATGACTTAGGTTTTACATAACTACTTAAAATAGAATATTATTGGTCTAACTAACATTAAAATCTAAAATCTCAAGTATATTATAAACTAAAGACTTATCCTCGCTTCTCTCAGAAACGTACCGGCTAATAGCAGTAGGTTCTTCTCTGTAGTCAGACAATCGGATTGTTCGTTCGGATTGTTTATTGTTTGGATGAAATTTAGTACTATTGTACTATGCCTAAAGCCATAGAATAAAGAACATAGAACTATAATTGTACTATTTCACTTTTCATCCGTACCCGTCCAGCCGTTGAATAGTGAAGGAACATAATTTTATCAGTGGTTGTTAAATATTTTTTTTATTTATATTGCTTTTCAGATAAAAGCTTAGTACGTTTTAGATTATAAGGATGTTTACACTTCCTAAAAGCCTATCCCTCTTTTTTTATGTACTCGGTCCTTTGAGGTATTTTGTATAAAATAAATAAGAATATTAAATGAGAGATCAAACAACCGCAGTAAACAGAAAGCGGTGTGTATTACTGTAGGTACACTTTGATGTGATGACAAAATGAATATTTATTTTGATTGTAAATAAAAACATATTCAGCACATAATAATATTTTTGATTGATGTTTTTCGAGCTTCTATCTAATATGTATACTTCATATTTATATACTTTTATGTAAATAAAATCATTAACTTCACACTTAATTTATAAGAAAATAAAGCATCCTTTAGAACTTGTCATAAAGTACTCTCAGAAATAAATGTATAAGATACGGGATAGTCTTAATAGCATGAATAAAATGTCATTTTGTTTGTTTAAGAAAATAAAAGTCATAGAAAAAGAAAGTTTAGAAGCTTGGATCTTTGCATGGACGTTTGTTACTAAATCATGCCAATAGCAAAACGGATCTGGATGGGCACAGAAATTAGTACATAGCCTATGCGCTATCCCAGACTACATTCTATCTAAAACCGAGCAAAATGTACGTGGTATAGACTTGTTTTTGTTTTTCACTAGTTATAAACCCGAGCAAACCGATAAAACAAAAGACATTGTTTTAACAGTTTTTACGTAACAAATTAGCTACTGAGCGTTTCTTGAAAAATTATGAGCTGTATTCTTACAGCAAAAGTTTGAAATTTCCATTTCGAGTAACCGTAGTTGGTACCGAAATGATTTTCCTATTTTTGATATAGCATACTAATCAGTATATAGTAATCGCTATGAATAAATTTATAACCCATCTTCACATCATTAAAGACCAGAACAGAAAGAAGAAGAAGAGCAGATAACAAAAAGGTAATAATATTTCATGTACAGTGGCATATACGTATGCATGTATTTGCAAAAATACGAGACTTTAGCAGAACTTACCACCCATTCTACAAGTTCGATAATATCTAAAAGTTTGGAAAAGCTTTATTTCTTTACCAGCACTTGATAAATAAAATATTCCACATTTCGGCGCTGCAGAACTTTAATGAATGTTGCCAGCTATTGTATACTGGCGCTGTGTTAGCACTCCAAATTGAATAAGTTTGCAATTTATAAGTTGTTTGATTTATTGTTTTTGTCTTATACAATTAATAATAATGTTTTATAAATAAATTAATTGAAAAACTATAACTAACTACTAAACTAAACCTACTTAAAATAATGAAGCATTAGTGATGCTACAATACATGTATTTAACAATTTCAAAAAAAGATGACTTACACTTTTTATGTTTTTTAATTTGCCAAAATATTATAGCATATATAATATTTTGGCAAATTATGAGTTTACTGTAATACTTTAATCAATATCCTCCTAACACCTGGCATTTTCTAATATTAGTTGTTAGAAAAACCGAACTACCTACCTGTAGAACAATATGGCAATCATTATCAAGTCCTGACAATCGTGAAATGACAGATGTCATTGAAACCGAACGTTCTATAAGAAGGCTTTTTTTTTTTTTTTTTCAATTTATGGTAATGTGTTAGAAAGAAATAACGTTATCACAATATTTATATATTCGTCTCTGTCATACGCGATGACCGAAGCGAAAGCAAGACGCCATATTAGTATCCAGTGGCCACGAACAGGTGACAATGGCGGGACGTCGTAAACAAGGTAAAGTAAATCTGTTAATATCTTATAGAAATATTTGCAATTCTGAGAGAATTACTACTTTTTTTACCTATAATTATGTAAACAATGTCTATATTGTATTATTTTTGCAAATCATGCGGTATAAAACGAAATAATTAGCTTGAATCAAATTTGTTCTTTGTAAAGTGTGTTCGGTGTTAAGATAATAAATTCGATATCATTTTTTGTTCTTTTAAAATCACTTTCGATCTCTGTTTAACAACTTCAGATTTTATTATTTTTTCGTAACCCGTCCATTTTAGTCATATTTTGATGATAAAAAATAGAGCTACCTACCTACCCACAACTCAATTTATAATTATTATATCATTTTAGCACTTCAAGACCAGGAAATTGATAATATTCTAAATGAATCTGAGATAGAAGATGCTGAAGATGATGAGGATCCGACTTACCAAGAGCCTGAACTAGACAGAGCTTCTTATGAAAATGTCGATGAGCACTTTTTAACCTCGGAGAACGAAGACTCTAGTAGCTCCGGAGATGAGATTAGTATTCCGTCTACCAGCGACTTCCAGGATACAACTCGAGGGATTCGGAGCCGAAGCTCGGTGCGTACGCGTGGTGGAGTACTTCGTCGAAGTGCAGTGCGCTCTCGTGTTCGTACTCGTGGTCGAGCTGGAGCTTCTAGAGTTAGTCTTCAAGATTCTATCCCATGGACAAGATCAAGCTTCAGAAAAGATTTTCCTGCTCTGTTACAACCGTCATATCGACCTTCTGAACCGAAATCATCATTATTAGAATACTTTTATGAATATATAGATGAAGACCTCTTGCGTTTAGTGGTTACGATGAGCAACCAAACCGCAGTCGAGAAAACTGGAAAGAGCTTAAATTTAACTGTAGGTGAGTGCAAGGCTTTTGTCGCCATAACTATGCTTATGGGATGTATAGGCTACCCTCAAATCAGAATGTACTGGAGCGAGAAATATGCGGTACCAATTATAGTTAGATCTATGGTGCGAGATCGATATTTTTTGCTCAGAAATTCTCTAAAGTTAGTTTACGATAATGATATTTCTACTAATATGAGGAAGAACGATTTGCTGTGGAAAGTGCGCCCGTTACTGGATAGAGTCCTCCAGGGATGCCATGGCCAGATTCGAGAGCAAAAAATTTCCATTGACGAAATGATAATTCCATTTACCGGTGCCTGTCCGATGCGACAATATTGCCCCGGAAAACCGAATCCTACTGGACTGAAAGCCTTTATTCTTGCAAATCCAAACGGTTTAGTATGTGATATAATAGTATATCAAGGCAAGAACACTGGAACTAAAACTGGCAATGGTGACTTTAATTTAGGCGAGAGCGTAGTTTTGACACTAACAGAGACACTAGTCCCTGGGCATGTAATATACTGTGATCGATTCTTCACAAGCATAAAATTAATGGATGAGCTGCACAAAAGAGGCTTTAAATGTGCGGGAACTATAATGAAAAACCGCCTTCCTAAGTATGTATTAGACAATTTGCAGACTGATAAACAATTAGCTAGACAAGGCAGGGGCAGTTATGACGTTCTTGTAAGAGAAGACGAGCAGATGGCGCTAACGAAATGGTATGATAACAAACCTGTTATGTTGTTATCAAGCATACACGCTGCAGAGACAGTTGACGAATGTAGACGTTACGATAGAAAATTACGTAGCTATGTCCATGTCCAAAGACCTGAGGTAGTCAAAGAATACAATAGTAACATGGGAGGCGTGGACCTTACAGACAGGCTGTTAGCTGTTTGTCCCTCGAGAATGCGCACTAAAAAGTGGACGGTAAGATTTATAAGTCATTTCATTGACTTATTCGTTGTTAATGCTTGGATAAAGTACAAGGCGGATCAGAAGCTGCAAGGAGTACGTTCTCACAAAATATTTCAGTTACGATCTTTTAAGCAATTTATTGCTGAGAAGATACTAGATGATTACCTGCTTTCAGAAAATGAAATTGAACGTGCGACTGCGGAGTCTTCCGACGTGCTGGAAGAAGTAAGCACTACAAAAAGAGGTAGACCTCCCGTTAAAGCGATCCCCTCAGCTGCTTTCCGACAGCGCGGTTCCCTTCACTTACCTGCAATGAGAACCTCACAACATAGGTGCAGACAGAAAAATTGTGTGATGAAGACTACCGTCTATTGTCAAGCTTGTGACTTACCTCTTTGTTTCACGGCAAAAAGAAACTGTTTTGCAGATTTTCACCTCGTAGTTTCCACCTAATTTATAGAGCAGTATCCAATGATGTGATCCATTTATAATTATAATGAACAAGAAGACAACTATTATATGTTTTGTTAGTTTTAGGGATACTTTATTACTCGTAAAGTTAATGCTTAAGTATATCACAAAAGGATCTCAAGTTATTTGATAGTATTATTAAATTTAAATGATGATGTATCGTAAGGAACACGTGATTTTGCCAAAGTGCCATGCCATAAGTGCCAATTAAAAAAACAAATAAGAATGTTTTTATGTGATTATTGAAGATTGATTAGTATCTAAGTTGTTTTGTAATGAGAATTTTTAAAGTAGGTACACAAATAAAATTTTATATTTTCTATAAAACTTGTTTTTATTACTTAGTATATACTGAGACCCAATGTTCTTTATAAAGAACAAAAATATGGATATTTTCACTTAGTGTAAATAAATCTTATCTTAATTATGAACAACATTTGTTCTAACAAAAATTTCGAAGCATATTCTAAAATAGTTAAAATCGGCGTAATACCTTCAGGACTTAATGAGAATATTAATTTTGTTCTGTTTGTAGGACTTTCGGTCATAATGACTTCTGCTATCTGGTAATATTAGGACTCAAATATGAACGCCATTTCGTTCTTTGCAAAGGCACTTGGGACTTAGGAGGATATATTAATTCTCAATACATGATACTCAATACGATGTTGGCTAGTTAAAAATTAATTATTTATAAATATAAACTTTTTCAACAACACTTTCCTAAGGATTTTTTTTTTTAATTTTGCCTTAAAATTTAAATATTTGCACGCAAAGATGCAGAGATATCTATAAAAATACCCATTTAAGTTCAACAAGAATACACATTACTGAGTACAAAATAACCGAGTAGGGGAAGAGAGATAAATTAAATTGTCGGTCAATGAAATATGCAAATGAGGCGCAATCACGGTCCCTTTTGTTAGTTACTTTATATTTTCAGCTGTTGTTAAAATGCTTATTTATTTAAAGTTAATTCAAATATTAAAGTGTTAGTGTGGAGATCTTTGGTTTAATTGTAACCTAGTGGTAGTAGTGACTTATCGAGGAACAGCCCACCACGAGAAACGTGTAGGTGACCTGATGGTGCGATATGGGAAGATGGTGATATTATGTACATCCTTCACAAATAAATATTAAAAAGTAAATATTAAACTGACTGTGGTCACTATGTAATGTAAGACTTTCATATATCATAACATTAGCGTCGAAAGTAGTGAGAATTTATATTTATTACATAAAAGAGTTAGTTAATCCATTTAAACCCGTGATTTGGACCTTTTCATGCCGTTTTTGCACGTGAAGTAAAACCACTCTACCCCATTTCACAGAACTAAGTTTTTGTTGACTTCCTACTTCTAAACAAAAAGCCTTAAAATACGAACGAACGTAATTCCTTATTTCGCTGGAGTTTTTAGTTTATTTAGCGTAAAACAAATATAGACTACTTTTCAAAATTTAATATAAACATAAAATATATATTATTCGAACACGACTATTATTTCGAAATATAATGTGTCTTAATTTTTTTTTCTTATCTAGGGAATATAATCAAGTAAAAAAATTTTTAGGATAACTGTTCTTTAAGTTTTTTTGTTACTTTATCAATATAAATATTTTGTTATTCATAAATGTCAATGTCTGCTTATATTTTTATAATGAGTTTGGTAACCCTACAAAAACAGAATTTTAATTGAAATCTGAAGAAAAACGTTTTGATTTATATTAAATAAAGCAAGTGTATTATTTATGGTACAAAATTGTAAAATTACAATATTTTGATATTACCTACATCTTATGGTTCAATGACATAATTAAAATTATCCAGTTAGATTCATCAATAACAAATATTTTAAGTAACCTTTTGACAAACTTATTAAACTTATGCTTAGAATATGTTTTTCTATAGTACCATATTTTTTGGAATTCTTCTACTTCCGAGCAACTTTTTTTGTACTTCACCGATGAATGTTGCTGGTAGGTGGCGTTTTTATTGAAATCCAAATTTTTCTGGTGTGTCTTCGAGTCCTCTGCGCTCAAATAAAAACTTTTTTTTGCGATAATCAATATTTTCGTTGAAATCCTAATATATTTTCATGCTATTAATCGTGTACACAAGAAATATAAAACCTTAACCATCTAGAAAGTACTAAAAAGCAACTTCCGAAAATTTATGCACGAAAGGAAGTTTAAAGTATGATGAAGTTGTAAAAAGCGGGCAAATTGAACGACATGCGACCCTCCACCGCAAACATAAAACTCTAACACAATTTAGCTATACAAGCATTACCATATAAATGTACGAAGATATTGACTTTCTAGCTAAAAGCAAGCTTACTTTTAGCAATGTTTGCAATAAATATATTGGAGAAAAAGTATTAGTTTCAGACTTGTCAAGCATTAGTTATTCAAGTCAAGAGTCTGAGAACCAATAATATATAGTACTATATGTACAAATATACTACGCTATACTTACTTTACCTAGCGTAGACTTAGACGACATGACAGACTAGATATTATAGTGCACAATCATGTACGCAAGTACGCAAATACGACTACAAAGGGCATTCTTTGTCACTGTCATAATCCGGTCAGATTGTCGTATCTAAAATCTAAAATCAACAGTAAGAAATTAGTACTAGCCTGCAAGTGCTGAAACATGGGGATTAAATATCGCTTACTCTCCAACTCTGTGCTATCTCTGAAAAATTCTGATCAAAATAACTAAACGTGGCCCAACCTAGAAATCGCACCCAGTACCCCATTTTGCTGTCTTTAATAAATTGCATATCTAATTAGAAACAGTGCATTGAATTAAATTCTTTGAAGCATTTCCCAACTGAATATTACTTATATATATGCTTGTATTATACTTAATATAAGTATTTTATAAGTCTTAACAATGTAGATTCTTATATCTTTTTAGTTATTCAAGTATACATTCTTAAATATGAAACTTTAAAACATCTGTAAAGTGTTAATTAAACAACTCTCCAAGTGAAAAGTCTTCAAGTGGTAAACTTCTAATACACACCTAGAGTTTGACTCGCTTAGCTACAAGAGTAGTTGCTATTCTCAAACTATTTACATAATAAGGGAAATAAAGTACTCGTTTATGAAACGTGATTATGCTTAAGAAAATTAAAGCAAGTTTACTTTGAAACTACGAATAAATTATTAATATTAAGACGCTTAACGAAAAAGCTTAATGCCACATTCATATTATATAATATGAAACGCTTATCTACTAAATTTTAACACTGTAGTTATCATAGTGTTCTTCAAGTAAAATTGCTTTGACGAACATGGCGAAAAAACAGGGGTTTTATTTTAGCAATTCGGCTACGCAACCTTAAAAAAGCCTTAGCCATAAACTATTTTTTTATCTTATGTGTAAAGATAATTATAAATTACTCTAATTCTCCAACATACAAATAGCTAGGAGGCGATTACATCATTCCCAAGGTGTCTTCCACAAAATCTTGACTCTTCACGTTGCGATAAAAGAAGAATCAAGAGCCTGCACTATAATCGAACCTGTAATCCTAAGTTCATTCTACACTTCTACGCCATTACGTTAAACAAATATACAAGCATTCCATCATCAAACAAGTTTAAACTTTAAGTACAAAGGAAACAATATATAACTCATTGTATTTTATGTTTCTATTTATAGAAACCTTTTTCAAAATATCCGGCAGACTGAAAGCAATAAAAGTCAAATTACTGTTCGAGTCATGCATCACCAAAGTTTTGGGTTCGAAAGTTACAAATTGAATAAAATTAAGGCCAGTATGTGCCCTTTCACATGTTCCATTGTACGTGTACCGACATCAAATGACGAGAAAAAAAACGAGATAAAAAGGGAAGAAAATATAAGTACGAGTACGAATATGTTCCGATACATTTGATTAGAAATATGATTTTATGTCTTAGAATTTTAATTAGGTAAAGCTTATGCATGTAACAAAAAAATGGTTAGTAGTAGACATACATTGGCGTGCTAACGTGACGTGACATTACGGCTATTTTGGTTTTGTCTTTGATGGCAAATAAGCTAATAGCTGTCAATATTGTTTAGATTTTAAAAAAATGTAACACTCATCATTATTTATATTAAAGTATAAATATAAAGTATAAAAGTTTAAAATATCAATTTAAGTTGATAAAATCTGTAGTATTTATTTTAAAAATGTGACATTTTAATACAAAACTAATTGCTTGATTTGAACCCTTCAAAGACTACATTTTTAAAATTCCTTTTGAGTAGTACGGAGTACTCTCTACAGTATAGAAAAGAAAACCACTGATAACATTTTTAGTTTCCAGTCAAAGGCGAACTCTGAATAAGTACAGATTTTTATATTTATTACTAAATCTACACTAACTAGAGGCAATAGTAAAAGTAGTAGTGATATCTTTAAATAAAAGGTACCTTTACCTCAAGAACGGTTTCATATATAAGTAAATTTTACTTAATTACACACAATTTAAATGCAATTTAACATCGTCTTTTTCAATTTTTCATTTTAAGTTTACATCATGATACTATTTATTTATATTATCAGTATTTATAAAAGAAGTAATTATTATCGGTACCTAAAATAATCCCGCGCCAATAATTGTTCAAGTCAGTTTCTTAGATCAAATAATGTTCACTATTTGTAACAACTAACAGCTAACGGAAGACCCTTTACAATGTTTTGATAGGTCTCGTAACAAGGCTTCTGATATTGTTTAACAGGCTCTTCTGTGTTTAGACTAGATATTCTATAGAATTTCTGACGGGGTCGTGTTATCATTCAGATTTTGTGAAATTAATAGTATCAAACATCAGTTGCTTAGGTGGTTTCAATAGCAGTATTTAATAAAATACTAGCTGACCCAACATGTTATCTTGCCCATATGCTATTTTTTTCGTATAAAGCGACTTGTTCCGAAAAGGTTTGTTCCTGGGTACATTTAAAATTTTAGTGATTTCCATACAAAATGAACAAATATGATTTTTTCAGTCTTTCACCTGTTTTTTTTTTGGGTTTTCATTATTTTCTCATATTTAAGCCCGACCCTGACACCTGAACAACAAATCAAAACAAGAATTATTCAAATCGGTCTAGCCGTTTGTGAGTTTTGTCAAGGCTAACGTACTAATTTTTACATATACTCGTAGTATATAGGTCCTTGCGGAAAAGTATTTTATACTAAAACTCAACATTAATGCCATCTACAGTATACATAACCTATTTATAATCGTAAGTAATGTTTTAACTATATGGCATCCGTAACACAAGCCTCGTAGCGTACTATGGAACTAAATGGCGATGTTACATACATGTGTCCCAAAATATTTATTTAGAGTACAATTTCAAACACACGCAGTACGTACACAATACAAAAGTAAGTTCTTCTATTCCTGAAGTGATATGACTACTTAAATAAGACCTAAGCAACTAATAATGTCATTAGTTGTGAATACTTATTAAAAATCCTCGTACTTTATTTAAATTCTAACCATAAGACACCAAAGTAATTTTAATTAGTTCCTTAAATTTAAGTCTCATCCGTCCAGATTTCGTTAGTTAAAAGTTAGGCTGATTTTCCCCACCGTTAATTATTGTCAAAGTTGGTACAGACTTCACGAGTTTGCGGAGTCTACATTTCGTATGATGAATACCAACTAGAGACTGCTTTAAAATTTGCCAAAATTGTACAATATTTCGAAAGTAAAGGGAAGACACCATGTACTAACCATACCTACTTTTAGGGGAAATTTTATTATTTTATATGTGTTATTTTCACCAGTACCTAGTCAAATTATTACCATGTTAACAATACATAGCCAAAATAGAACTAAAACAGTCAATGTACCTAATTTTTATAACTTTTACAATTTTAATAATATTTTTAGGGTTGTCTACCTAAATGATTAAAAATTACTCAAATACCATTGAAAGGTCAATTTCAAATTATATTTTAATTCGTTACATTCCCACGAAAAATTAAAACCTGTAAAACGTTATAATTAAAATTAAAACGTTAAAATCATTATTAAATAAAAATGGCGAAGTATGAGTTACGAACGCGCTCTAGATCTTTTCACCGTCACACAGTATTATCCTACTAATATAATAAACGCGAAAGTTTGTAAGTATGGACGGATGGATGTTTGTTACTCTTTCTCGTAAAAACTACTGAATGGATTTTTAATGAAACTTTACAATAATATAGCCTATATATCAGAATAATACATAGGCTACAATTTATAAAAATATACTAGCAGAACCCACGGTTCGCTCGCGCTAAATCTAGGAATGAACCCGAGTAAAGCGAGGGTGAGCCACTACTTTACCATAAAATCGGACAAACTTACCAAATGAATAAATAATAGCTTTTTGTCTTCATTCGTAACTAAGATGGCTGATACTTGAAAATATAAAGTATAGCATTTTATTTTATTTTAATTTAAAAACAATACTTTTTTATGAAACCTAATAAAAGGTAATCAGACAGTAATCTCAAAACCAAAGATTTTTAATTTAACTCTCAAACTACATACAGATAAGATATCGCTGTACGAGTATAAGCAAAGAAATAGGTCACTTTTTATACCATTTTGTTTCAGAATCGGTCTGCTTCTGCAAAAAATATTCATATCACATAATATCACATTCACGTTTTATTCTTCTCGACCATATTATATTAAGTTGTACCAAATATCTATTGTGCTTGAGATAGTGTATACCATTATTGAATTATTAACGTATTGAATCAAGATGCTTATGAATTACTGGCATGCATATTTTTTCAAAAACTTGAAAACCCTGGCATTAAATAACTATATTTTGGTTTAAAAATTAGTGCTCTTAATTATGAAAGTAATTAAAATTACGCAAAATAATTTATGATGAACTGATTATGGATCGGAACAAAATATTATGTGTAGTATAGTACTTTCTTAGGTTTACGGGAATATTTGACATTATGAATGAAAATAAGAGACTGACACCTGACCACTCTTCCTTGACCATGATTGCTGTAAAGCATTCGAAACGTCGGGAACCAAAAAAATCCAAATAAATCCGCGACAAAATCCGAAACTATAGTTTCATTTATAATGATGTATAGTACTTATTAGTAGGTTATTTTATCATTTTTTGTATAAAACAAATATAATCTAGCAGTTTTTGATCGCCTCTTGGGCTATTAACAGTTAGTGTGGAATAGAGATTAAAGAACCATGTAACTATATTAATATCCCTAACTTAAGAAAAGACTCATTCCAAAACAAAATTTCATTCCTTATTGACCCCTTAAGGGATGGTTTCCGGGATAAAAGCTATCCTATGTCCTCCCCAGAATCTCAAACTATCTTCATATTAAATTTCACCTAAATTGTTTGTTGTGAAAAACAATTTTTCCTCTTTATAATAGTAGTCTAGACTATAGTAATATTTTATGCCTTTCATCACTTTATGTACGATACATTAGATATGAAAAGGCAGCAAATGAATAGAACCGAGCAAATTGACAGTACTACAGACAAAACGCATGTCCCTGTTGTTGTTTTCCACTAATTTATTCAGTACATAAATCCAATTACGCACTGGGCACCAACTGAACTTCGTTAGCATGCAATTAATATGTTTGTTGCTGTGTATGGGATTAATTGCGTACATTGTTTCATATTAGCACGCAAAAAATTATTATACATGGCGCTTTGTTAATGATCTTTTATCACAAGATCATATAGCTTTTCCTTTTGCTATTAGGTTCACTCTTGTTATGAGTGCGTAAAATTATAACAGACTTGTAAAGAATTTTATATTATAGTCTCTATAATATTTAAAATTATAGCTACATATTTACAACCCCTGTAACGCGGATGTATATTTTCCTTTTTCGCGACATAAAATAAGATGTAGATAGAAATTAATTAGAAATGTAAGGAGTTATACTTTTTTGTTTTATCATACAAGCAATAATCATCACCTAATTCAATTAATAGAATAGTTCTCTTCAACGTTCAATCGTTGATTATTTTTTTAACAATTAAAAGAAACATACATATTATAAAACAAAGTCCTTTCGCCACGTCTGTCGGTCTGTCTGTTCGCGATAAACTCGAAAACTACTGCACCGATTTTCATGCTGTTTTACCAATAGAATGCATGGTTCTCGAGAAAGGTTTTAGTATATTATTTGTCAGGTTTTTGTATACATTTACTAGCGGAACCCGCGGCTTCGCTCGCGGTAAAGCTTAAATAAAACAGTTACAAAGTATCATTCTAAAATCTAATATATAAATAAAATATTCAAGCTTCTACAATATATATCTATAATAATCGTACATAATATATGCATTGTACATCCTACAATAGTCGTTTTATAGCAATTTCGTAATAATGGCTGTGAAATTGCGCATAATACTGACAGCTAGTAATTGGATACAATTTACATGATTAGAGACTTTAAATAATTCAATGAATTTGAATATACTTAGTTAAATCTGAATATATAACCATATAAGTAGATACTCGTAGCCTATATATATTTACATTATCTTTTCTACAGATATAAGCTAAAATCAAAAATTTTCTTACAATTAGTAACATTTACAATAAAATGGTACCTATGTAAAGATTTTCTTATTAGAAACTGACATTAGTAATGCGTCGCCATTTTATTTTTATTGCAGCATACATGTATTAAATATCAACATCGTAACAAAGTCGTAGCAAAAGTAACAAAAGTACCGGCATCTCTCATTCAAACAATATTGGCGGGTAAAGATTACCATATAAGAACCACGCTGGTCATTTTAAACTACTTACTTTACTATTTACTTTAAGTAGTTAAACAAAAAAGAAAGATTGCAAGTAAGAGAAAGAAAATAATATTACACAGTTTGAGATATTTACGTTTACGTTTATGTTTATGTCTGTTACTACATATTAATACTATTTTTTTGTTCGTTTAGTGATTTTTTATGCAATCGGGTTTTAATTCATCTTTACATATCATAGTAAAATTCTGAGCCGAATCTATTTTTTCAGATTTTTTTGTGGAAAATATAATTTTATACCTAGAGAAAAGAAACAAATTGGATACTTTTTAGTGGCGAAATAAAAAATATAAAACTGACCCTTACATATGCACATAAATAACCTTTGTCACATATCAAAGAATAGATTAAAATTTAATTAAATTGCCACTCTTTTATAATTCAAAACACAAACACTACACAAATTTTTATTCTGTGCAAAAAATCTGAAATTGTTGAAAGAAAAAATGTCATAAATAATCAGATCAAATATATAGCATGATACAAAGTTAAATGAGATTCGTCTGAAAAAATTAAATTAGAATTTCATGAGCAGTTCTTACTTATATTTAATCTAACTCGACGTATGCTCCAAACTTCGGTATCATGCGGCGACGTAATTTCTAAACCCTCAAGAAGGGAGCCACCCTCAATTTACTTGCAAATATTTAATCTCATAATATGCTAACTTATTTAAACACAAAAATCATTTTAAAACTCGTTGTTCTCTTTAACTGACTACATACCTACTTATATTATGTTACATCTTTACAATATTTTCATTTTATATCACTAGTTTTAGTCAACGACTCCGCTCGCGTAAAATGGTATCTGACAAATCGGTAGTCTACATATTATTATCTAATATGTCTGTTCCTAACCCTATGGTACAAAATCACAACAAAATCAATTTAAATTATATAACATTCGAATTGAGTGAGTACTTTTTCATTGTTTTTCCATCGTCTTTTCATGGTTTTTGATCGTTCATTTTTTAAAGTCGGTAGAAGAAGGTACAAATCATTTTCATTCATTTGTGCAGTAATCAGTATACAATAGGTTACTGAATGACTGAATGTTGAATTTTATCCCTATTCCCTACTAATATAATCACTACATAGTATAAAACAAAGTCGCTTTCTCTGTCCCTATATCCCTATGTATGCTTAAATCTTTAAAACTACGCAACGGATTTTGATGCGTTTTTTTTAATAAATAGAGTGATTCAAGAGGAAGGTTTAAAAGCATAACTAGCGGATCCCGCGGCTTTGCCTGTGCTAAATCCAGGGAAGAGCCCGAGCTAAGCGAGGGCGAGTCGCTAGTATCAATATAAAGGTGTGTGCTTATATACTTCTTATAATAAGCATATAAGAACATGAATAGAATAACGGACTCAAGAAAGTCAAGGTCTTTGTTTTGCGATTGTGATTGAAGAAAAGTTGTCATGAATAAAAAAAAGTTATTATAAGGATATATTGATTTAAGTTTTGCTGAAGTATCTTCAAGCATCACATTATGTATGTACATACATACATACTATAATATGTACTATAGAAAACTTATTTTCACCTTAAGTGACACCATTCAAGATGAAGGCAGTAGCTTAAAATAACTTAAGTTCAAAAAACCATATTAAACCATACTTCTAGTTCAAAACTAAATTCATACTTCACTTACATGTGTAAACCTGCTGCGCAGTTTCAGAAGCACTTGACCGACATTGCCAAACAAATTAGAAATCAAAACGAAATTCATTCATAATTTTACCAATAGAGTACTCGTACCTATGTAACTGTGTATTGAAAGAATACTGCATTAGGTATTTATGCCTGTGCTCGCCCTGTGGTCGAAATTCGACAATAATAATTAATAACTAATATAATATGTATATTGTAATAAATGAATTTATTATGTTTATGTTTGACATTCACTATATGAAATATATGGTAGTTTGTAATGTTTTTTTATTAACTGTATATTTATGCATAATCAAAAAAATAGTATTCTGAACTCCTTCTCCACATAAACTTATAACTAAGTGTGCAAAATTTCATATTTCTCCGTCCGCTCAATTTTCTTAAGAAAAGGTAGAAAGTTTTTGCTTCATGTATTAATTTATAGATACTGTATACCTATATAGATCGAATTAGAACCATTGAAATAAATATATTTTAATTTTGGAATGATTTTCATAATCTGTAGGCATATTAGGAAAACTATGTCACAATTCTTAGTGAAATATTAGGTAGGTAACTATTAGGAGCTATTTACACAGTAACTTCTACGTGATGTCGGAACGCAAAGAGGTATAATGTAAATATGCCTATTTACAAGAGACGATTATGATATTCGTATTATTAATGTTATAATTATAATGTACTAGCGACTCGCCCTCGCTTCGCTCGGGCTCTTCCCTAGATTTAGCACAGGTAAAGCCGCGGGATCTGCTAGTTATGCATATAAACCTTTCTCTTGAATCACTCTATCTATTAAAAAAAACCGCATCAAAATCCGTTGCGTAGTTTTAAAGATTTAAGCGCACATAGGGATATAGGGATATAGGGACAGAAAAGGCGACTTTGTTTTATACTATGTAGTGATAAGATGAGCTCTTTTTAATATTATGAAGAGATTAAGTCTATACATTCAATAATGTTTTGATAAATTGATGATAAGTATTGTTTGATACTACTCGTATGTTGATATTAGTAACTTTTGTAATATTTGCTATCTATGAATACTAGTTTTGACCGAACGCAGAATATTTATTTTTGCATTTTATAATCGTACTTGAAGTCTAGGATACCAGTAATAATGTGATTTAGCCTTAATCTACTCTAATATAAATTTTAAATACATTGTATGTCTCAATGGACTATTAATTTTACACAAGATGTGTCACTACATAGTATAAAACAACGTTGCAGATGCGTTGCCGGAATTTTAGGAAAGGAAGGGAAGAAGGAGGGAGGTAGGGGGAGTAAAGAGGGAGGAGGGAAGAGGGAGGGAGTAGGGAAGAGGGAGGTAGGAGGGATGGGGAGTGGGCCTCCCGGACTCTCACTTACCGGACGAAACGCGGCAGCTGCCACTTCACGCCGCCGGTCTTCTGTGAGAGAGTGGTACTATACGGGGCGTGCCGGCCCATTCGGCTGCTACCCGAAGGTAACAAGTATGGCACTACCCACAGAGCAGGTGAATATTGTCAATTCACTGGCACTACCACATAAACACATGGCACTACCACTTAAACAAAGTTGCTTTCCGCGTATGCTTGGATCTTTAAAACTACGCAACAGATTTTTATGCGTTTTTTTTAATAGATAGAGAGGAAGGTTTATATGTATAATACACTAGCGGAATACTATTTTATAGTAGTTTTGTCTAAATGCTAAAGCTTTGATTTAATGTAAATGTGAACTAAAAGTTAATTCCTTAGGAACTAACCATAATCAACAACATTTATCACTTCTCGCAACAAACGTAGGTAATATGTAAAAGGTAACAAAGGAAGAAAACAAGCGTCAATACACAAAGCAAAAAGTCTTCCATTTGCATATTTCACAGTTAGTTAATTGACTTCGCAGCGACGCATCCAGCGCCGGATTTCCGCTACGGCAGTACTGAATATTTTCTGTTGTACTCACAAATATAGACTTAATATCACATGAAAATAAGGACGATATAAAGCTTTCAGTTATAAATAATATAGGTGAGCATCTTTGTACTGCTGTAGGCAACATTGCTTATCTATTTTTATTGTGTCTGTATCAAATTATAAGAATTTTTCATTTTCATATGTTTACGGTACCATTTTAATATTATAAAACACATACTATTGTAGAATGTAGGAATTATATCATATAGAAATATTAGAAAATGACTGTGATAAGTTTTCTTGAATTATTTGATATAATATGTTATTAATAAAAATAGTAATAAGTATCTATAAATAAAATACGTATATTTTCATTGATAGCAATGTCGTTTTATATCTGCAACACAATACAGGGTAAAAGTCTTTTTTATGTTGCTTTTGATTATCAGGTAGGTACTTCTGTTTCGTTTTGTTCCAATTGCATCTGCACCCTACCTCTTTATAAAAGCCTCAAAAACAAGGGTACTCGAGTCCATTCCAAATTATATTTTTTGAAGTTATCCGTCATGACAACCATGCAATCCTTTTACTTTTTGTAACGATTAGATTTACTTTTTATTTATTACATTATTCGAATAGGAAGCACTTCTTTTAATTTCGTAACATGTACATATAAACGTGTGTATATGTTTTGTACACCTTCGCCTTAAAACGACGGGTCAGATTTTGATGAGAATTAAGTATAAAGATAGACCTGGGCATTACAAAGATCATTACCGCCGTACCATAGTACCATTTGGTACCTTGGGAAAAGCAAAGCTAGAGTAATTCGTTAGTTATAAATAAAGCCATCTAGCCTCCCCATAAAGTTTCTCAATGCATATTTAAATGAACTTAAATTAAAGATTTCAATTTTTAATTTAATAATTATAACCATTTTTTTATGTTAACGTTCCACTCGAGTAAGTCTGCCTTTGACTTCTTTGAACGATATAGATAATTCTCCCCAAAGTATTTTTTCTTTGATATATAGTCCTAAATAAAATTCCCTAGGGGCAGTATAAATATTTGATGTATTATGGAATGACCTTTGTTAGCAGAAACATATTCAATATTCACGGCGTACAGGTAATTTTCTCGTTTAATATTTAAATGTGATATATTTCTTAAAGTCGGAATTTGTAAAAAGACAGACCTACTAAAATTTTAAGAAGTCTTAAATTATACTTGCATGTAGCTGTTTACCGATCACCAAGCTATCTTTTAGCTACCTTACTTTGCTTTCAAAAATAAAGCAGATAATTATAGTAATATTAGCTTTCTTAATGATTCCTTTAATGATTTTTTTTCTATAGAGCTTCTATGCCCTCTTTACCCATATTCTGCATAAAGTTAGTCTTATAGATTAGGAAGAAACTCTTAAGTTAAATCTGGTATCTAACAAACACTGCATCAATACTAGCAAAGGTGTGATAAATATATCTTCCGTGGTGCATATGTGAAAATAGACACGTTTTATACTATTATTTCTATATAACATAAATACAAATGATAATTACATTATGCATAGTGTAGTGCTCCAATAGTGTACGAGAGGAATCACAATCAGCCAAAGACTTTTTTAAATTTAAATCACTTATCACGTTTGTATTTAAAGAATTTACATCGGAATTAATCAAAAAAATAAACTTGATTACCTTTAAAAAAATAACCTTTATGTATGTCCAATTTTACCACCTATTACACTAAATATAGTTTTTGTTGCTGCTATCTTAATATGCTTAACAGAAATAAATATTTCATTTATAATATAATTATTGAGCTATTTCTGTATTGAATATTCTCACTTCGCATTTACGAGTGTAAGCATGAATATTTGGACATGGGTATCTATAGTATGTATGTAAACTCTTATGTGTATTAACTTTCTGGTATCTCTAATACAAGCCTCGTACCATTAAACTGGATGGTAAATATACGTCATATTTTTTTTGCTTAATTGACTCTTGTTTAAACAATAATGGTGATTACTTTCATTCCAATCTTGTACTAACTTCGATTACTAACAAAAACGATAAAAGAATACTTATAAGTAATAACCGAGCATAATATCGCTAACAGTATGTATGCATGATTTATTATGTGCAGATATACTGTACGCTTTACATAGACCAAACTAACACGGGGTATAGATATTACCACATTGTAGGGGTTGAAATCGGTAATTTTATCATTTTGTTCTATCTTTTATGTTATCTACCACTGCTCATAGAATGTTTTTCCAATAAGACGATCGTAGAATCTCTTTCAATAGACTCTGTCAGTTGTTAACATCATTTTATTTGAAGTAATCACAGATAAAGATATCCTTTAAAGATTTGCGTCGTGATCCTTTCGTTTCTGAAGTTTTCTGCTACGCTCAATATGCGGATATTATAATAGACTAGCAAACTCGGCCTGCTTCACTGGAAGTAAGATAAAATAAATTAAACGGTTTTTATAGTTTTATAATAAAATAAAATTAGCCAAAGGTACTTCTTATAACATAAGCTGTCTGCGAATGAAAGTCAAGTCAAAATTGATCCAGCCGTTTCAGACACCCAAAAATTTTAAAAATTGTATTTTGGTGTAAGTACCTACGGTATAGATTTTCATATCGATTTAGTTAAAAGCTGTTAATTTAAAATTAAAAACAGACACTTCAATGTTATTTATATTATCATCACTATCACTACATAGTATAAAACAAAGTCGCCTTTTCTGTCCCTATATCCCTATATCCCTATGTGCGCTTAAATCTTTAAAACTACGCAACGGATTTTGATGCTATTTTTTCCAATAGATAGAGTGATTCAAGAGGAAGGTTTATATGCATAGCTAGCGGATCCCGCGGCTTTGCCTGTGCTAAATCTAGGGAAGAGCCCGAGCGAAGCGAGGGCGAGTCGCTAGTGTACTGATATAGCGGTAAAGTTTAGAAAAACTCATTAATGTTGTTGATGCTTACGTTGATTTCTCTAATGTTTTTCTAGCTCGGTTAGTATAAAATGACACTTGAATAAGATTATACGAGTATAGCTCTTGATCACTATGAAAGCATAGTCATTACTACTCGTATTTACTGTGCATAAAATTAATTACGTCATTAAAGAATAGATTAGAAATTGCACCTTAATGAGTCTCTAGTATGGGGATATAACCACATTTCATTAAAATTTTTATATTATTATGCTTAATATTTTTTTATATATAACATTCTTCATCAAGTCTTAGTAAATTAAAGTTTTCTTTTATGTTGTTAAAGCTTCTTCATGATTTTTGAGATCCTTTATCTGCATCCAATAATATAAATAACTGTAGAAATCAGCTACATATTAATAATAATTTTAATATATTTTTTATTTATTTCTCCCACGTGCGTAATAAATACTGAAATGTAGGATACACATTAAACTATATACATAGTAGGTATATAAAGTCATGTGTAATTACACAAAAAAGATATAAATAAAAATGCTGCGTACAAATCATTTTCAACATGATATACATTTTATAATTCGATACAAGAAAAATCATGAAGGAATCTGCATTTCTGAGAAAACTTTACTAACTCTTTAAAAGTGTATTAAATCAACCATCACTCATTTGGGCCCATCAATTTGGGTTTATTTAAGGTATTTACCACAGAGCAGGTAATTTGTCAATTCAGTGGTATTTACAGTTATACACACAAACTAATCGATACTCAATACAGTATTTGATAAAAAGAAAAAATGTTAAACTGTTACGGTGTTTTTGTGGATTTCGTTCGGCATTTGTTAGATAAATGCGAATACCACTAAAAGGCCAATCAATTATGTGATACCATCGCGTTGACCCCATGCGGTTCGATATATTTAACGGGAATGTTACACGCCCTACGAGGAGAAAATACGCTGAAAGAAAAACGTATGTAATTTGTTTTTGATTAATTTCAAGTTATTACAATTTCTCTAATACAGATAAAGCTTTCAGCGCTAAAAACAGAAAGCTAGGATATTTTTATGAAAATTTTATATGTATAATTGAATTTAACATTAGTTTTCGAATTCTATAACAAACGGACGTACAATAGTAACGATTTTATTAATAAGTTGCCTATATTACTGGTAATATATGTAATTTTATTGTCATAGCTAGCATAGATTGCCAAGAGTGGACGACTAATTAGCCCTACGGAGATAAGAATCAAGAAGTATGAATCTTACATTTTATTTGGCCTTGACCTTAGCATTAAAATAAACAGTTTTTCCTTTGGTACGTTTTATTACACGATAATAAAGCTTGTCCATGCAATTTCGACATTATCTCGGAACATAAAATTAAATATTTTATAGTACCATGACATTTTATTGGACATGACAAATATTTGTATTATACGTATTCAGCCCTTTTCTATCGTCCCACTACGGCACAGGTGTGATATATAGACTGGCTAAGCATCTTAATACTCCCTGGTTTTTTAAATTTTTTCTAAGATTTCCTTTCCGATATTTTTCTTACTGTAATCAATTATTCGTACTATATAAGCCACTTTAACCCTATTTTCTATTTACGAAACCAAGAGTTTCTGAGTATCATAACTAGCGACTCGTATTTAAATATATATATAGAATAGAATAGATTTAGCACAGGCAAAGCCGAGGGATCTGCTAGTTATACCTGCCTCTTGAATCAGTCTATCTATTAAAAAAAAATCGCATCAAAATCCGTTGCGTAGTTTTAAAGATTTAAGCATACATAGGGACATAGGAATAGAAAGCGACTTTGTTTTATACTATGTAGTGATATATTCGATATACATAATGTGATTTCCAGGAACCTGTTCTAAAGTAGAAACTGTGTTTTTCATAGTCATTGCCTTTAACATCCAAAAGCCAGCCAGTAATTACTTATTAAAATCTTTTAAATATTAATGCAAATACCGACGAGATCAAACACTTAGTACCTAGTGACTCAAGACTAACTTTAAAAATCGTGCAGGTTGAAATAAATTAAAGTGATTGCCAATGAACTTGCCTAGCATTTTTAAATATCTCGTCTGCTCCTGCTGGTAGCAACAGATACTCGACGCTATTATCGGCTTAAAATGTTTGTTTATGCTATTTTCTAATGTAGATGTTTTTCTACTTTTAAATATACTCACTATATATATGTCACTGTCACAATTTATCAAGAATTCTGGCTTTTCCTTACAATTTCGTATTTGATAAATATAATAAAATCAAAATAAGTAGGTATTAATATTAACTTTATGGCTACTGCAAATATAAAAAAATATTTCTTAAAAAAATTATAGTAAAACCTATACAAATATTCCTTTATATTTCCATTTCCTCTATCCAGTAGTAGGTACAATTAGGTATACCTACGATAGCAATTTAGCACTCAGTTTCAAATAGAATATTTTATTATTTAACTGCATCAAATACTACTGCTATTGTACATGTAGCACACCGCCCTACCCTCTAATTTTAAACCATATAAAGTATTTATTGTAGAATTTTTATAGCACTAAGTTTCTCAGTCTAATTAAAAGTGGGGTTCGTGCGGTTTTTATCAAACGCTATGTTTTAGATTTAAATATGTGTGAAACAAGTGCAATTAATATTTTAATTTGCTACATGTTTTAGGGTTTCGTTTTTAGGTGCACGTAATTTTTTTGTACCACGCAACTTTAAGTTCGTCTGTCTAGACTTTTGCGTTATAGCATATTTTTTTATTTTAGTCGTGCTTTTGACTATATACGAATTGTGGTAAAGTGTAAGCAAACCACATACCTGTTGGCTTATTGATTAAAATAATTAATTTATAGGCAGTAATAATAATTATCTATAAACAGTCTAAGCCAATCAAAGATCAAACCAATCTTAGTGTCTATTACAGGCTTTGAATATTTAATGGATCTCCAAAGTGCTTTCCTACCTTACTTAGTAGATAATTAATGAAAACCGTTTCCGTACATGTATTTATATGAAACTAGTCTTATGGTGTTGTTTATTATGTTGTATGTATGTGCCAAAATTAGCATAAATGACGAAGATATCGCATAATACACTGACATAAATAATAAATAAATCTACACGCTAATTAAGATATTTTTTTTGAAATCAAATATATTTAAGCCTAAATGTGCCGAAAGGTCATTCACTCATCACGATATATCGAAGACATACTTGCGTATAAAGATTAAATTTGGCAGGAAGGTAGTTTATAGTTAGTCAAGCTAAGAACGGATTTTACGACAGGGCCGCATTAAGGAGGTCTCAGGGCTCTTATAAGTTTGTATGGAACTCCCTTATTTTTATTACTATAAACTTTAAGGCTACGTCCGCACAGACCGGCGGCTTTCTTAGCGCCTAGAGCCTAACAAGTCACATAGCTAGTAGCTTACTAAAACGAACGTCCTAAAATGTTTGTGACCGACCGCACTGCACGCTTAGCTCCTAGCTAGTTGCTAAGCGCGTATCTAAGTAAACAAACATGTTGGTTTTTTGACACTAGTCGCGAGGCATTTTATTCAAGAAATAATATATGAAATATTAATTGCATAAATTTTTAAGAGTGAACCTTTGTGGAAACCGGCAAATGAACTAAATAAAAATGAAATTATTTTAAAAAAACTATGGGAAGAGATATCAGTCGAAGCAAAAAAAGATAATAAGTACTAAAAAGTTGTTTATTTATGTCATGAACCCAACATGATGGATAGGACCTTGAAATGGTATATTTTAAATGTGAATTTTCTGTAAGTAGCAGTTTTACAGCTATTTTTCAAAGTGAAATCCGACAAGTAACCACGCAAACCTCCTGCAGTGCGGCCACTGTGTATCCTAACATGTTGCCAGAGCGCAATCCACTAGGTTTTAGGCGCTAAGCAAGCCGCATGTCTGTGCGGACGTAGCCTAAATTTGGCAGGGAGCGCATAGTCAGCTTATTAAACAATAAAAACTGTCAACACATATACCAAGTACGAAAATGCAATAGATTTATTTATTTAAGTTCAAAAATAAATAATTTTTCATTTTTAACAAATAAATAAGATAAAATTATGCGGTTTCACGTCACATATAAAATGAGAGCTTTTTTCTGAGCCGTAATAACGTCGCGATAAATTCACATGTGAAATTTTTATATCATTCCAAGCTCTCGACATGA
Source organism: Boloria selene (assembly GCA_905231865.2). Lineage (NCBI taxonomy): Eukaryota > Metazoa > Arthropoda > Insecta > Lepidoptera > Nymphalidae > Boloria > Boloria selene. The sequence goes on from HG993145.1 coordinate 5,972,624, forward strand.
AAGTATAAAACACTTTTATTATCGTAATGTTGAAGCATAAATTAATTTTATAAATAAAATATAAAAGACGAATTAATCATTTAAATAATAATATGTATTAAATTTGAAATTAATACCTTCATAATTATATGTTGTACTTCCTCTCTTTTTGTACCGCTTCCTTTTTGAATTTTGATGAGTAACAGTTTCAATAATTTACGAGTAAGTATCAACGCCTAATTTGCGCTTCATGAGATATTGGACTAAGTGTATAACAGATGCGGTGATAAAATAATCATTCAATACTCGAAATAGAATACACAAGTATTATTTGAAAAGTCGAATTAGGAGATTTTCAGTACCAAAATATAATTGAGGCAGCAGTTAGAAAAGAAAATGCGTGGGTTTTAAAAGGAAGCAAATACGACTTATTAGAGCTATTTTCCTTATATAATATTGTATTTATAATAACTGAAACATTTCCGCGATGTGAGAGTGTCATATATCTTTTATTCTTTTGATTCTATATATAGAGTCTATATAGAGATATTAAATCTATTTAGGTATACTTTCTAAAGGTTTAGGTGGCTTATGTATAATTACAATACTATTTATACTATAATGTAATAAAAAATTGACAGTTTTCCCTGATGGTTTAAACCAACTACAGCACTTTATTTTCCTGTCACTCTCATATTCCGGAGGGACGACTACTCGACACTACGAGTGAGAGTTAAGGCGCAGAATCGACGGCTTTACGTGCTCTTCGAGGCACGAAGGTGAACATCGTCAACTTTTCAACTCCGGGGTAACAAGAGAAACACTCAATAACTAAATTTTGCCCGACCCAGGATTCAAACCCGTAACCTATAAAATGTGTACATCCTAGCCACTACACCACCGAAAAATAATTATATAAAGAATAGAGTAATATATGAATATAATTTATTTTTATTATAATACGAAAAAATAGGTTATGGTAATTTAATATAGTGACGGAAATCACGAGCACCGTCAGACGGTCAAACTAACCTAATAATAAAAGGTCGGCCAGATTTGATGCGTGCAAACGAAGGCGACACAATACGAGGCCCATTGAAAATATAATATTACGCCAACTGTGGGTAGTATTTTTGAAAATAATACAATTTATATAATTTTACAGAATTATTACAATCACACTCACAGTAATACTTAAAAATAGAGTTTGACCGCAGTTTCACCTGCGTTTTCTACCTCTAAAAGGTTCTAGCAAATTATTAGAACCTATGACTTTCTAACTCCAAAATTCGAGACTAATTTAAAAATCCTGATAGTTTCACAGATGAGAGGCACCTTTCAACAACAAAAAAATACAAATTCTTCAGCTTTATAATATATAGTAATATATTATTAGTCGAAGTCATTATAAAAATGCAGATTTTTCAGTATGGAAACAATAAATCGAAACTGACTTGCGTGCAATCTTATTCTGGTATTTTCTCATATATTATTTCATACGTTAACACTGATTTTTATAAAGTTTTTCGCCTTGAAAGGTACACTACACTATCTTTGTACCAAATTTCATTTAAATCGGTTCAGTAGTTTTGGCGTGATAGTGCGACAGACAGACAGACAGAGTAACTTTCGCATTTATAATAATTAGTATGGAAGTAAGGATTGCTAGACACAATTTAATTTTTATTTCTTGCTATTATGGTGTATATTTTGCTTAGTATTTTTTATCACTTACTTGAGGTTTTTCAACGACACACGATCACACATGGGAATCGTACAAGTTGTTATTGTATATACATTCAATATAATACTGTCACTCAGAAATACCTATAATATAGGTTTCCATAAATAAATAAAAACTAAACATAATTTTATTTACTACAGCTAATCCCAATCCTATCCTACCTTTTTATAACATTAATATCAATATTTTCACCAAATATGAAATCAAAACATTAAATATATTTATTTAAATGAGTTGTAGGAGAGCATTCACTTGTAGTTAGCGAGTCGCCACCATTCAGGAGCAATGCAGTAGAAAATGAACAGCGCAATTATTGCTACCATTGTTCGCGATCTGGACTTGTTATACTAAATACTTATGTACATCCTGCAGTATAACGCGAGGATGTTGCAGACTGCAGTCAAAAATAATATTTAATACGAGTTTTGGAAGCATATTATTTTGCTTGTTTTTTCTAATATCTTTTATCTTAAAAGCTATTGTATCAGTCTCGCTAAAACTTAAAAAATAATTCAGCTTTTTTTTGTTTACCAGTTTTTATATGTTTTTTTTCAGTTTTGATGGGCGTGTGTCAAGAATAGGTTAAGTAGGTATGTGATAGTAAAAAAATAGAGGATACTAAAAATACCAGGAAAATCAACAAGATTAGAACTTTTCATTTTGTACGATAATCACTAAAAGGAATGTACCCTAGGAACGAACCCGAGCGAAACGAGGTTGAATCACTAGTTAATATTATAAAAGTGAGTTTGAAGGTTAAGTTAAATAAAACATAAATTAGTAAATTAACGTCTTATACGAATTCACAAAAATCTGCAAAATAACAGTAATGAGATAGAGGAAATAAATAAAGTTGAAAGTAATTTCATCATTAGTATTCAGTAGTCGAAGCAAAGAAGGTTAAGGCTACGTCATTAAAGTCTTTCCAAACATAATAATTAAGTTTTACCACGGATAGAATGAGTAAAAGAAAATCTATGCATTTCACACATGTCTCGGCGTACGTGATTTTATTAAAGTTTGTAATGAGGAACTTATTTGGAAAAGAACCAAACTGTATAGCATATTATTTATTTTAAAATTTTAGAGTACGTTTCTAATTAAGATATCTTTGACGGCGAACTTTAACTCTCATGTATATTGTAGACTAGCGACTCGCCCTCGCTTCGCTCGGGCTCTTCCCTAGATTTAGCACAGGCAAAGCCGCGGGATCCGCTAGCTATGCATATAAACCTTCCTCTTGAATCACTCTATCTATTGGAAAAAACCGCATCAAAATCCGTTGCGTAGTTTTAAAGATTTAAGCGCACATAGGGATATAGGGATATAGGGACAGAAAAGGCGACTTTGTTTTATACTATGTAGTGATAGTGATATTTATTTTTATTTTCACAGTCCGAAATAAAAATAACCCTCGTCTGTAACAGACGAAGGCTTCAGTTAGCGTTTGTTATAGATACAAATTTAAAACTATCACAACCGCACTACACGTTTCTATTGAATGTTTAAATTTTCGTTCGCCACGCTATTCAATGTTGCACCAGGTAAGATGAAAATGGACACGATGCACTGTTTCGCTTAGTTTCATATGCATTTACAATTAGTTTGGTAGAACCACATCATGACTTTTATAACCACAATGTACATTTACGCTCATTCAAAAACTACAAGAAATAAGGATCAGGGGACACAGCAGTACCCCCGCCAAGTCGAGCATAATACTTTCTAAATATCTTAGCTACGAGTAAATGCAAATTTATATCAACACTTAAAATCTTACCTATATGTGAAGCATTTTAATCGCAAAAACTAACACTAAAAAAGACTTTAAAAAGACGAATAAAAATAAGAAATATCGTAAATTTTGAAAAAAAAAATTGTGATGGTGTTGCAACCCTACGCTATCCCTCCTATTATGTGCGGTTGGATTTAGGGGTAAATGAAGGGTCCTAGGCTAGCTTATATACAAAATCTAAAGTTTTGTAATTTTTTTAGTCCTGTGATGAACTTTTATCGTAGAATACTGACTGTATGAACAGCATTCTTTGTCTTTTTGTATGTCATAATTTGCATTTTATAGCTTATTAATAGCACAGATCACATAATATTAATAATAGTCTATCAATGGATGATCGTTAGCCACTATACATCACACTACGACCATTTAAACTACGGGATCAAAGCCCGGGGCAAAAGCTAATTTAGTTATGTGTATAGATATAGGTATAACATTATTTAAAAATTATTGTAAACAATTTTGCAACGATTTTGTTTATGGCGTGTTTACAGTATTGTTCTCCTCTCGCCTTTGGCGAGCATATGTAAATGTATCGAGCTGAATGTAAATGACCCCTGGCGAGTCTAGAAGTGAAACTATTGCTGGTAAATTGTGTTCTTAGTTCCATGGTATTGTTAGTTAAAGGTAACTGTAAAATTTCAACCATTTTACTTCTTTCATACGTTATGTTGTTCGACCCTGTCCAATAAACACTTGCTAGTGTCGCATCAGTGTTCCAAAAATAAATATTTGTAGTACTTTTTACACTGAACTCACATCCAGATACCCTTTTAGTACTAAAAGTTTGTTGGCAACCGCCAACTCATACAAAATTTTCACAAGCTGTGTGTGGTGTATGTAGATAATACATATTTTGCATCCCTTTATTAAAGTAAAATAAATAAATATTCACTATAAGTAATGTTTGCTCAGTGATGCAAAATTTAAGCATAATAATTTCTTATTAATATCTAAAGATCGTCAATACAAAACTAATGAAATATCAAATTTTTATAATACAGTGTTGCCTTGTAAGAACAGATATGTAGATAATAGATTTTATGATTAAAATTCCAAAAAATTAATACTTTTTTAAAAAAATATTGTACAGACACTGCAGCGCAACTCGAAATCAAATCCGATAAATGTATCCGATCACAAACATGACAAGGATTCAAAACTAGAGCGTATACACGATACGTTTTGTTAACTTCCCTTGCCCATTCAAATATGTCAATCAATACTTGAAAACATCGATCAATTTATTATTGATCGAAGGTCAAAAAATTGTTATGTCTACAAAAAATAATTTCTTTATTTTTAAACTTTTTTAGGTTTACGGGAATATTTGACATTATAAATGAAACTATATTTGTCGTGATTTATTTTTATTTTTTGTTCCCGATGTTTCGAATGCTTTACAGCAATCATGGTATGGTGGTAACGGGAGAGACTTCTCTTTTATTTTTATTTGTTGTAATGTACATTCTATACCCAAAATATTATTATTATACGACATAATGTTAAAAAATGTAGATTTTTTTCTATAATATTTTACTTATAAAATACACGTTAAGACGCAGCAGAGTTAACTGTATAATAACCTTACACCACGCGAATCAAAACTGTTGTGAGTAAATACTAATGTATTCATTATATTATGCTATTGCTCACATATGTGTGAATATACATATAGTAGTATTTTATATGCAAACAATGCAAGTGAAATATTACTTTAAACATTGTATATTAAATCAATTTGTCAAAACGCCGGCTACAAGCACTATACACACAGATGTGCTAAGATTTATACTTGCTTTAAAATTGTAGAATATGTAAAAATGGAATATAAATGTAAACACTGACGCATCTCAATATGTCTCTTCACACGAAGAAATTCAGTAAATGCGGTTTCGTTTAATTTCAGTCCTTCCGCAGGCATCCGTGGCATTTAATCTCCGTCTCGCTATCGACTCCAGCCTGCATTGAAACTTCGTGCCGACTGCGGCAAAATTGAAATAAAACTACGAACCAAACCAACCGTTAGAAAATCCCGCGTAGAAAACTTTTCATTAACTGCTAGGGAATTTTATTTTGACCCGAATACTCGTTTCAATTGGAACTGTTCTGTTATATAAACAAAAAACATTAAACGCACAAAACATTTTACATTTCAGTGACGGATATTGAATGGAAAGAGTATTGTTCTAAATAAAACTATAAATACCTAAACAGGTTCGTGCGAATATATTTTGTATTATTTATTTACTTGATGAAAACACAGTTGTTATTAAGTAAACTAAAATGTGCCACAACGTGCTTTATAACTTAACACAAACTAATAAAGATATGAACATAATATGAGTGTTTCTTATTTATAAATAAATCAACTAAAATTATAAACATATAATAGGACATAATATATTTACAATAGGTACATAAAATATGTAAATTGTACATGTTAAATACATTGAAAAATTGCCTATAGGTACAATTAATCTAGAGCAGGTACAAATTATCTCCTATTTAATAATCCCATCAAAAATGACACTTAAATCAATATATAATTTATATTCCATCTTAGAATAATCTTTCGTTTAGTGACGTTATTAGATCATAGTGAAATGAATATAAAATTAAAAATTCTATTTAATACAAACAACGAGATTAAAATATCATGAACATTATCCTTATAACTTCCATCACTGTCTTTACATGTTAGATGTTTTGTGGTACGTGCTTGTAATTACTTAGCTTTCAGTTTTCAACCGACAAAGAGATTCTCAAGACCATCCACTATCTAGCTTTACGCAGCCACACTAGCTTCTCTGATGAATTTCTGGGATTACGTGGACAAAAACATTATAGTATATAAATTAATATTTAAGTTTGAAAAAAATACTGTCTTACTTTAACAGATGGCGACTCATTGTGACAGTTTGTAGTGACGCTACTGGCTGTGCCAGCGGTCGCAGGTTCCTGTCCCGCAGGGTGCATTCATGATTCGTTTGTGTGATGAACACGAATGTTTTATACTCTAACCATTTGTGTTTGTTTTAATAATATATATGTATTTTTAATAATACGGCTTCAAACTTATGTGTTTTTCCATTCATTATTTTAGGCACTCGACGTAGTCCATTCAACAATGGAGCTTAAGCTTATTTATGCTAATAGCACATAATGCAATAAAAGTATTCATCTCAGATCAAATAAAATCAATTCTATTGATGTTTGATAATGACTTTTGTATTCTTAATACAAAAATATGTATGATCGTGTATGTGTTACTTCTCCACGCCAAAAAGGCTAGGCGAACTTGGATAAAGCTTAGTAAATATAGACTATAAAGTAATAACATATGACTACTACATCTAATCTATACTGATAAATTAAATTAATGTTTCTGTTCGTAATTTCGAAATAAAAACTTTTTACAAAATGCATAGTATGAAATCACTATCATCACTACATAGTATAAAACAAAGTCGCCTTTTCTGTCCCTATATCCCTATATCCCTATGTGCGCTTAAATCTTTAAAACTACGCAACGGATTTTGATGCGGTTTTTTTTAATAGATAGAGTGATTCAAGAGGAAGGTTTATATGCATAACTAGCAGATCCCGCGGCTTTACCTGTGCTAAATCTAGGGAAGAGCCCGAGCGAAGCGAGGGCGAGTCGCTAGTTATATATAAAAACACTTTTTTTTTTGGTTTTCTTAATTGTTATCTCTGAAACGGCTGGACTGATTTGGACGGAACCATGAACGAATAAACTACGGAACATTCACTGGCAGGTGATAATGTAAGATAGTTTCTTTTTTAGAAAAATAATTAGAGTCTCATTCAAAAAATTAAAACTTACCTGGGAGTCTAGTCAACAAGTGTAAACTGCTGAAAAAAGTAGACCAAAAAGCACTTGTTGACTAGACTATAGAGACGCATCCGAGCGAATAGAGGTTAAGTCTGTAGTAAGTAATATTTAAACAGAAGAAGGTAGTGCTTAAGTATAAGTACGACATAAGTCGCTATAAATTATGTATACTTCTAAGCTTTCTATATAAATAAGAGAGTTATTATAATATGCCGGTAATTTATGTTATGGCTTATTCGACTAAAAATGTGAAAACACATATTAGATTAGGCAATTACAGGGATGGTAATAAAACTGAAATTTATTATTACATTACGATGAATACAAAAACGCGTCCTCACCCCCATTCTTTTGACGGGAAAACCGCATAAATTCATTTCGTATTCATTTAATATGAAACTTTTTCTTTTGTAATTCATTTGAGCCTTTGCATTTCCTTTCTGGTAAACGTGAAAATTAATATATTAGTGGAGGGATTGTATGTATGGTTCAAAAGCATATTCAATCTTATATCTTGACATAAATAATAGTATTATACTTTGGTAAAATAACTCAGTTGTCTTTTTGCTTCATAAATTCCTGCCAACAACAAATGGGTATATTCATAGAGTCAAATTTATGAGTACAGATAAATATAAGTATGACGTTCAAGGATAAGGGCGTATTTATATGAAACTTTTGATGTTATATTTAAAACTAAAATAAGAAAAGGCAGTTGTCCTAAAATAATAGACATGTCACATAACTTTCCTAAATAAAATTTATACTCCGACTTACAAATACGAGGGATAAAGGTTCTAACCGTGTACCATGTCATCCAGCTCGGAGCCGTATGTATGATTTTACTGTGAGAATTTAAACAAAATTATAAATGAATAAATATGTTTAGACATTATTTTAACAGCGTCCTCTAGTTCTAAGGTTTGAGGTACGGATACCAGATAGTCGATACGCTACATATATTATATAAATTTTAAATACATACACATTATAAATATAATACCCATGACTGGAGTACAAATATTCGTGCTCAACAAGTGATTGCCCTTAGCGGGACTCGAACCCACGACCGCTGGCGCAGAAAGTTGGCTCATTACCAACTGAGCCAAACGTGTTGTCGAATAAAATGGTTAGTTCGTCATATCCTGTAAACTATTATATAGTAAGGGATGCATATTTGATGGTTTTTGAAAGAAAAAGATAATCATTTTAGCCCTTTTCATCCAAAAAAGCATTGCAATTTTTTCAGTCACATTTTGAATTAACCTTTCAGAAGATACGGATAAAATCAAAACATAGAAAATATACATCATAAGCGTGGACAATAATAAGATAATCAACAAACTAGGCATCTGCGCTTTATTTGTTAGCTGTGCTCGAGGACTTAATTAACGACTGTTGTCATCCGGTTGTTGGCAGATTAATATTTCTTTTTGTACGACCAAAGCAATTCAAACATACTCATAGAGTTTGAGGACAAAGTTCATAAATCTGAATATTTTCATATACCACTTACTTAAACTGCTACTTTGGGTTCGATTTTTACAAATATAAATGATCATAATTTAAATGTATTCAAGTCTAGTTAAGCGAAATGATGTTTCCGAATAATAATGATACTCTCAACAACAAACAATAGCGTCTTAGAATTTTCAATTTACAAACAAAAGGTGCAGGTGATAACAACGAAACACCCTTGTACACATTAATGAGGTAATATGTATAAATGAGTTAGTAGAGTAAAGAAAAATCAAAGATCAATTATTATAATATTAATAGCATCCCACTTAATTAAACTGGAGAGTGTAAGAAAAATGGAAAATAAATTTTGATTTGATTATTATTTTACAAATATAATTTCGTAACCGTGTATATTTGTCAAGTGATTGCGGTCCTCGCTACATATCCTTTGTTGTGTGACAAATGGTCGGCATAAGTTGCCATGATACGGGTCTGCCATTAGAACTAACAAAGTCGAAAATAACGAGATTTAGATTAGCCAGACATGTGGACGTAAGCTATCTGAATCTCAAAATAATGTTGGTACTTATTATCAAGGGTATTAGAATGAATATAAAGTTACAGTAGTGTCACATTATAGAACTAATATTATAGTCGTAAATTATTTTTTTATTATAATTGTAATATCATATAAAGTTTTACGTTTAAAACTTAAACAAGCTTTTATTCCAAATATTAAATCTTTTAAAATATTTTCTAAACAACTTGTACTGAAAAGCCATAAAAAATATTGTCGAGTGTTGTATATACTCGTACATAACAGTGTTATCAATATCATTATCTAGTCGCATGTTCTAGTGATGGTCTGTTTACTCCATTATCTTCTATTAGGCGCAAAATTTGTTCGCTTAATACGTAAAGGGTTTTGAATGTTCACACGATATCATGACATATTTGCAATTTTTCCCTTAGCGAAATTAATAGATACTTTGTACGTGCTCGTATTCACTAGCAATCTTAATACAACGATATTTTCTTCGATACAAAGGCTGGAACACGTAGCACCCTCGTAATCCCTTCAACGCCAAATTGAGTTTGAGTTGCACAGTTAATAAAGAGCGCGGAGCGTGGTGTGAATCATAATAGTGAACACTTTAATGGTAGTACTGGAAAATAATTTATTCCCAACCATTTCTATAAACTACGGAATGACTTCATTTTAAGAAGAAATAAATTCAATTACTTTCAAAGAAACTTGGTTTTTTATCTAATATTTAAAAAAATAAACTACAAGCTTTTATGAAATTGTTTTTTTTGTTCAATGTTATGTTTTTGAGTATTGGGCTATTTATATATTTTAATTCACTAAAGTGAGATTGTACAACATTATGTCTTCCGCAGTTAAACTTCCCTGTAATCCACTTAATTTTAAACTGAAAGAGTCTCTATATAAGAAGATAAAGCAAAAGGGGCTTATTGAATTAATTAACGCTTAAGATTGCGAGGACTTACGCGAGCTTCGACCTAATCTATCTATGATTTTTATAATGCAATAGTACATATATATTGCTATCACTATAAAGAAACTTTTGATTAATTACTGAGTATAGCTGTTAGTAATAGCAAAATATACCTACTACTACTATTTGAACAGCTCTTGTTCTACCTACCAGGTATTAGATGATAGAGCGGTAAGTCAAACCTGAAAAGTTTTTACTCACGAACCCAACCTATCTTACCGCCAATATGAAAGTACTGGACTACATTTATTTTAATTTACTAATAATTTTAACAACTTATCACAACTTTAAGATTTAAAAAGAGAGCTTCTATTAAAAATATGCAGAGCGATAGGTTAAACTTCTCCTTCTATCATACATATAAATGTGAAAAATATATAAATTCATATAAATATTTTGGGAAATACGCACACTGCAAAAACTAGAAACATAGTAAGCTACGAGGATAACAGATAGTTAATAAACTACACATAATATGTACATACATACATTGTACATATGTAGTGTTAGATACATACGTAATAACTAGGGTCACCATAAGCTAAGCTAAGCGTGACATCATATGTGGACGTGTCATCATATGTGGACGCAATGGTGTGAAAAGCTTTTTTTTTAACCAAAATCGTGTTTAATTATTTTGTTTTGTATACTCACAATATCCTCTCCATCTAATTTAGACCTATAATAAATATAATATATGCAAAACACTTATACATGATAAAACAAGACTCTCGGTATAAATTCCATGTGGTACTGAACCGACACAGTTAAGCTCTAGCGCACTAGGAAGTGATATATATAGGCATAATGTAGTGCTACAAATAATTGTAGCTACGAGTATCATTAAGTCATTTTCAGGTTTCAATTCAAAAATGCTATTATAAAACTCGTTTACGTTTTTACCCTACAGTTGCAAATTCGAAATCGCGTAACAAATGGAATGTACAAATTTAATTTCAATATAAATTCTGAGAGTGCAACCGAGTTAATATTTGTTGTATTTTGGAAACGTGAAAAGCTTTACCTTTGTTAAGCCTACGGGCAAAATTTTATGATGATGTTGATATTAAGTTGATACAAGAATAGGTATTATATATTTGTACAACGTATACTGTCTTTAAAACTTCTTGTAATAGGCATTTATATTCTATACATATAATATGAATCTGTCCATTTAATATTTTTGGGGAATTCTAATAAAATTGAAGTTTACACATTAAAGCTTATTTAATTATCTTATATGATAAGAATCAACATTAATAATCCCAAAATATATAACTATTTTCATCCCAAATATAATATATGAGTAGCCATTTGTGTACTTAATTCTTAAAGACGTAACAGATTAAAAGTTTATGAAACATCAACAGTATCTATTGGGTTTGGGTAAATAAAAAACGTCGATATTTAACTTCTCTAATCTCTATTCTGTATATTACAAAGCAGATATTAATCTAGGAACTATGAGCAATTGACATATCTTTAAGACGCCATAGATGACAAGGAAGTTGTAAGTGTTGACAGATACAATAATAAAAGTTAAAGTGGATGAGCACAGATAAAAATGTTTTTATTGGATTATTTCTAACACCCTTCCTCAATAAAAACATACAATATGCTCATCAACTCTATTTCTATACTATAAATACTTCTATTTAAAAATACTCTATTTCTATACTATAAATATATATATATATATAATGAAAATGGTCTTCGTTTGAGGCTCAATCACGCCTAAACCACTAATCGTATCGACATGAAACCATCACCATTCGATGCGAAATTTTTCCTAGATGGTTTATGGCTATCTATTTTTTGAATTCCAACATTCCTTCATTTTTTTATTGCTGTTTTACTTTTATGAACATTTATCCCGCTAATAAAAACAAATGATAAGCATTTTCTCTTGATTCTTTTGTTTTCATGGATTTCAACAGAGTATATTAAACGGATTATGGTTTTTTACATTCAGCTAAGAATCTACTCACGGTAGTGGAGAACGGCTGGACCAATTGGGCTTATTTTTTATCTTCAGAATTGTCAGGAGAAAGTTTTGTATGTAAGAAAATTTTCCGTCCGATAAAAAGTTAAAAATTTCGATGATAATCGAAGAATTCCCATCTGTATAGTCACTCACCACGAAATCTCGGGAACCATAAGACTTAGAAACGTGAAACTTGATAGGAATATTAATTTTGCTATGTAGAGGTCAGCTATGAATAGATTTTAAGAAATTCATCCCCCAAAGGGGATTGCGGGGGCGTTAACAATGAACAGTTCCCGTTTTTAAACTATAGCTCCTATAGACTTCAAATTTGGTAGGAATCTTCTGTAAGAGGTGTAGAAATAGGCTATGAACGAATTTTACGATAGCTCACCCCGCAGGGGGTTGCGAGGGTGGGTATTAACAATTAATATTTTTAATTTTCCAGCTGAAGCTCCTACAAGCTCCAAATTTTATAGGAATTTTCTATAAGTGATGTAAAAATGATTTATGAACAAATTTTACGATATCCCACCCCAAAGAACTTTACATGTAGCTATCCAATCAACGGACTAAGAATTTTACATTCATTTTACTTTTGCAGACTACATAACCGACGAATTCTTTTATTGCGGGATCGCGGAAATGTAACAGATTAAAATGAATGCATTTTCCAAGCACTTGAGATGTGGAAAAGAAATTTAGTTACTTATTCCAATAGAATTCATAAAAAACATGAACAATTAATTTTCTATAAAAAATTGATGTCACGGAGAAAATTTTAGTTAACAGAAAATTCGTCGCACTTGAACCTAGACAGATTTCAACTTCACATATGAGACTTGCAATGACTTAGACTTAAACTTTCATTCTTCATGTCAATTATTAATAATTTTTGGAAGAAAGGCACGGAAATGTTATAATTATTGCACATTGAAAGTTACAATGAATATTAGTGAGAAAAATCACCTGGATGAAAGATACAGGCTAAATCGATGGAATTCGGAATTTGTGTAAGTCTAAACAATATCGATGCTTACAGTTCTATCCGCGGGGCCTATTTATGTTCATACGAAAATAAAAAAAAGGAGAATAATAAAAATATTAAAAAAACAATAAAAATGAAACATAAAATGGAATTTATTTCCTTTGTCAATTCGCCCAGCGAAGCGGGCGGGAAACGGCTAGTACTTCTATATAAAAATACTTTTATTTATTTTACAAACAAAAAAAACTTATTCTGTTACCAAATTTAAATCAATACAAAACTTCTTAAATCTTTCTCTATTTATACACTTGGTGAAAATATCTGCAAGCTGTCTGTCGGTACATATATATCTTAAATCTACTATTTGTTTCCTAACCTTATCCCTTATAAAATGATACTTTAAATCTATGTGTTTAAGTTTTCTATGTTGTTCTGGATTTTTGGATACATATATAGCTGACTGATTATCTACAAAAATAATAAAATTATTACAATTTAATCCTATTTCTTTTAATAAATTTCTAACCCAACATCCTTCTGCAATGCCTTTACCTAACGCTATATATTCAGATTCTGTTGAAGATAATGCTACACATTGTTGTTTTGAACTACACCATGATACAGTACACCCATAAACTTTCATTACATAGCCTGAAGTAGATTTCCTATAAATTTTGTCTCCAGCCCAGTCTGCATCTGTATATCCTAATAATGGAGTATCTTGACATTAATCTTCCTACTAGTTCTCTACACTTCTTTTCTAACTCTTTATTTTCACATAGTTTTCTAGGTAATTCTAATCCTTTTTCTATTGGTGTAGCAACTGTATTACAATTCTCCATTTTATATAATTTTAAAATATCTTTTAAATACTGTTTCTGATCTAATGTAATTTTACTATCCAATTTTTTTATATTAATACCTAGGTATTAAAATTTGTTATTATTTCCCAAGTCTGTCATATCAAATTCTTTCTGTAATAAACATTTCAGTCTTTCTATATCTTCTTTCTTCTCACATAAAATTATAATATCATCTACATATAACAATAAGTAAAACTTTAATTTCTTTTTATAATAAAGACAATAATCTGCCTTACTTCTTTCAAAACCCTGTTTGATCATAAAATTATTAAATCTGTCATTCCAATTCTTCGGAGACTTCTTTAGTCCATATAAACTTTTTTGCAACTTTAATACTTTATTCTTGTCCGCCACTTCTATACCCTTTGGCAGCTTTAAATAAACCTCTTCTTCTATCTCTCCATTAAGAAAAGCATTCTTGACATCCATCTGTGATATATTTAAATTGTATTTACAAGCTATAGCCAATAAAATTCTTAGTGTTGGTAATTTTGCCACTGGAGCATAAATTTCACTATGATCTAATCTGTCTTGTTGTTGAAATCCTCTCACTACAAGTCGGGCTTTATACTTATTTATTCCATTTTCTTTTTTTATTTTAAAAACCCATTTGGTTTCTATAGCTTTCTTATCCTCTGGTAAATATGTCTCTATCCATGTTTTATTCTTCTGTAATGCCTGTAATTCTGTCTGTATAGCTTCTTTCCATTTCTCTGAATATTTACTATTAATCGCCTCTTCATAACTTAACTCACTCTTATTCACTGCTGTAAATCCTGTATAATAATCCTTTAAATAACTTGGTTTTTTTATAATACGTGACCTAGTTGTCTTTGTCCTGTCTTCTGTTATTTCCTCATCATCATTGTTATCATCGTCTGTACTTATATGTGACTGATCATCTATATCAAGGTATTCTTCTTGACCACTTTGACTTAAGTATTCTTCTGTATCACATGATTTATCTATGTATGACTGTCCATCATTACAACTTTCTTCTGTTTCATGGCTGCTATGTTGATCCCTTCCTTCTGTAATATTTTCTTGAATATTTGTGTCCCTTCCTGTATCATATTCCTGGTTTCCATCTTCTTTAAAACATTTGTCTGTGTTTCTGGGTTCTGTTATATTTTGGATATAGTATTTCTTTTCAATTCTGTCTTCTTTTATTTCTTCTATCTTTTTCAGTGTATTTTGTTCATCATTCTTCTGTGTAATAAATATAACATCCCTGTATGTACCTATAACTTTGTTATCTATTAGCCATACCCTATATCCTTTTGTATTAATCCCATATCCAACAAATATTCCTTTCATGCTTTTACTATCCCATTTTAATCGCTTTTGAGTAGGTATATGTACATACACTTCTGTTCCAAATGTTTTTAATAAATTAATATCATACTTCTGTTTGTTGTAAAATAATTCAAATGGTGTTTTGCCAGCTTCTTTTGTCTTACCAGTTCTATTTATTACATAAGTTGCAGTACTTACTGCCTCAGCCCAAAATTCCTTTCCAAGACCCTTTGCCTGTAACATTGTTCTCGCTGCTTCGACGATAGTCCTCATCTCTCGTTCAGCTCTGCCATTCTGTTCTGGTGTGAAGGGTACTGTGGTTTCATGAATGATCCCCCTATTTTTACATAAATTTTTAAATTTAGTATTTATAAACTCTGTACCATTATCAGATCTAAACCTTTTGATTGTAGACCTAGACTCATTACTGAAAGTTAATATGAAATCTTCTATTAAGTCAACTGTATCAGATTTATTTTTTAGAAAATATACAAATCTATAAGAACTATAATCATCTTTAAGAAGTAAAAAATATTTAGAACCTCCTAACGATTCTCTCTCCATAGGACCACATAAATCCATATGAATTAATTCACCTAAAGAACTTGCTCTATAATCACTTTTACTAAATGTTAATCTATGTTGCTTTCCTTCTATACACGGTATGCATTGTTCTATATTTCCATCATATTTAATATTATAACTATTTAATGTTTCTTTTACCAAATTATAATTTTGATGTGCAAAACGTTCATGCCATTCTGTCAAAGATGTTAATGCTACAGAATTATTAAATTTAAAATTCATAATGAATAAGTTATTAACCCGAGTAGCAGTACAAGTAACCTCATTATCTTTAACAAACTGACAACCAATTTTTGTTGATTTCATAACATAACCTTTATCCATAGCACAAACAACAGAAAATAAATTTACTGTTAGGTCTGGAACATACAGCACTTCAAGTAAGACTGACTTTTCAAAACTGTTACCATTAAAAGCTAAAACTTCAATTTTACCTTTACCTTTTACTTTCAATTTATTTCCGTCTCCTACCGTTACATATTTGTCGCACTCAAGATCTCTATATTCTGTAAATAACTGCATATTTTTACACATATGTTCGCTTGCACCTGTATCTAGTATCCAACAACTATCATTGTAATCTAAATTTGCCATATTATAAGCTTTTGATACACTATTATTAATCTTATTACATTTATTTATTCGCAATTTACAGTCATTATAAAGATGTCCTTTTTTACCGCAATAATTACATTTTCGTAAGTTACACTGTTTTTTGAAATGCCCATATTTACCGCACTGATAACACTTCATAGCACTATCACTTGCATTATTTTTAAGAAACTCTTTCTTTGGTGATTCTCTTCTGTATCTGGATATATTAGATTTATTTGCCACAAATGCTTCTGTTACCTGTCCTCTGTCACCATTAATTTGCAGTCTCTCTTCTTCGACCAATAATCGAGCTGTCAGATTTTTTATGGTTTGCTCCGAACTTTGAACACTTTCCCATGCCGAGATGAAATGTTTATATTCTTGTGGTAGACATAATAATATCTTAGTCATAGTCATATTTTCTGTTATTTCTTCCCCATGTGTTTTTAATTGGTGTAATAACTCTTCTACCTGTGCCATAAATTTAGCCATAGGCCCTTCATATTTTAGATTGTAGAACTTCTGTTGTAGTAAATGGATTCCTACCTTGGATTTCGCTTCGAAGATAGTAGTCAGTTTCTCCCACATGTCATAAGCTGTTGCACAACTTGTCAGTAGCATCAGAATATTCTCTTCCACTCTCGTTACAATTAATTCTTGAGCTTTCTGATCTTTATCTTTATCTTCTTTAGTACATTTCGCGGTGACCACGTTGTATAAACCTCGCGACCTTAAAACAATGGATACCTGGAACCGCCATGTTGTCCAGTTTTGTTCGTTTAATATAATTGCCCGTTCCATTTTTCTTTTCTGTAATTTCGTTTCTTCTGTATTGCAAATTTCGTTGCAACTTTAACTTCTATCGTGCCGCTGTTTCACTTGTAAGCACGCTATGAAACCAGAATGGATTCCTTATAAAAAGAATCATTAATCATCCGGTTATATTACTCTTCTTTTCTGCTTTTGTGTCTGGGCCCATAACCTATTGGGTTTGGGTAAATAAAAAACGTCGATATTTAACTTCTCTAATCTCTATTCTGTATATTACAAAGCAGATATTAATCTAGGAACTATGAGCAATTGACATATCTTTAAGACGCCATAGATGACAAGGAAGTTGTAAGTGTTGACAGATACAATAATAAAAGTTAAAGTGGATGAGCACAGATAAAAATGTTTTTATTGCATTATTTCTAACAGTATCTAATTCTTTTTTTCGTTGACAAGTAAATAGCTGTAAAAAGATGTTTTCGATTTATTACTCTTCTCAAACTTCAAAACTTAATAGAACCGGTAGAAAGTTAGTATTTCCTAACGACTAAAACTTCACTAAAGTTGAGTTAAACAAAATGTTCTTGCTCTTTTCGACTATTATGAGGTTAGTAGTTAGTTAGTAGTAATAGATTATCTATTCTGTGGTAGTAGTAAATACAAAAATCAATATTTTTCTTATTCTCAGTATCTTACATACAAGTACTATGAATGTGTATACAATAGAATATGTATATTCCTTATACATGTAGCATTTTCCAACATTTCAAAACAAGACTTTCAGAAAGACTTACTTTTATATGAGTAAAATAATAGAAGAGCACGACATAAGGATGCAGGCTAACATGCATTCATCCGCACCGATTGTTTATTTACGCCGAGGAGCACTTTACAGCTCACTCTCGTAAAATAGGTCAGTTGCAAATGCCATAACTCAAGCAGACAGTATTTGCATTATTACAACTAAATATAACGTTTGAGGTGTACATGTCGTTATTTCAGTCCATATTTAACAGAAAGCGTCTAACTAGGTTTGATTTATTCGTGTGTGTGCAAGCTTTGCTAAGCTATGTGTACTTTACCTTTATAGTAAGAAAATATAGTTACTGTTTATTTAATACTAGGGAGTCCAGATTTAACTAAATAATTTTCTTTAGTAAAATCATATTACATTAATAAGTTTAAGAACATTTTTTATTAACCTCGCTTTTATTAACCTAAAAATAATGTATAATATAATGAAAATAAAATATTATTTCATATGTTCTTAAGATCCATTTTGAAATTTTATCCTAATAGTTTCAATGAAATCAAAATTACTATTAATTTTAGAATTCTAGCTAGGCATTTAATACTAAAAGTGTGAGAAGATGGTTCAAACGAATCTTGTTCATTTGCACCACTTTGTTTTGCTACAGGATTTGTAGCTGTAAGGACCGTTTGTTTATCTATATTTAAGTCCACCTGTCGGGATTTCTTATCACAAGTAAAATAATTTTAATTCCGATAGCTTAGTTAATAGTATCATACTAAATTGAAGTTTTTTTTTCAATATTATCTATGTGTATTTTATTAAGTGTATTAGCTTCACATCCTTTTCCTTGATAAGGTAAAAACTAAGAACTCCAGATTTGATGTATTGGGCATGTCCTTACAAGGAAGAAGAACTATTAAGTTTTACAAACTCAATAATCGTAATGACACTGGAACCTAGGACATTATAATTCCTAACCATACGAAGAAGGTATCATTAAACCCTTACAATCATTTTTACAAAGTGGCATAAGTCTAGCTTTGTGACGGTGACATCGAATGCATGGTTATGTTTCACAGCATTTAACCAATAAATCCATGAAACCATCTAAACTCGATATACGTTGGATATGTGCCATGTTGTTTTAAAAAATTAGGTACCAGGGAAGCAGAACGCGACAGGCGTTTGGTCCAGTTCCAAGAGTTGTGCCCCGCTTTGTGACATTTCACTGATAAAGGCGGAATGCCAGTGACGTTTATGAACCCTAACGGATATGGTATGTTATTTTTCCTGTTCTGATGCAAGTTGCCTTTAACATAAAAAGACGAAACATTTTGTGCAAATATCAAATACTTGTATTTTGTTTGAAAATAAACAAAATATGGTTTGTTGTTATAAGAAAATATGACGTATGTATTCAGCAAATATATGCAGCTTTTCAGCATTTTTAACTACCCACTGCAGTAGCACTGCTGTGCATGGACGGGCCCTTGCACACGAGAAGTCCAGTTGCGAGTTATCAGGCCACATTCCACCATGCTGGTTGGCAGATTTCACACGTCTTTCGCAAACTGACTCGGCTTTCAGCCAAGCAGGTTTTCTTATGATCTCTACCGTCTTTGGAAGACAGCGCACCTTCAGCGTATGACAACTGGTAATCATTTTAGAAATCATGGCCACATGAAAATATCAGAGGTTAGAGACTCGAATTTGAACCCGCTTCACTCAGTTATCTAAGCTAGCGCGTCACCACTGGACTACAACTGCCAAATGAACAGCCAATAAGATAGTAATTGTTTGTAAAGTCTGTAAGCGTGTAAGCCTGCGTCGATGATGTTTGCATCAAATTTTGGTCTTATAAATATAGGACTTTTAAAAACAATAATACAATCCTAAAAGTTTAATTTGTAACTTCCCTTTTGAAATCAATTCATGAATGTGTTCAGTTGATGGATGTCATGATCAAAGAATGGAAACATTTCAAACAGAAAATATATTATGTATTAAAAAAACCTCATCTGTCTGTACGAGTATTTTTAATTTATTCGCAATTCCTAAACACAACCTCGCGTGGTATAAAAACGCGTAGAATTGTGAACTGGAATTACATAATATTTATGTATGTATGCATACATAATATGATGAATTCGATTCAAATCATTTAACTGAAAATACATAGTTTTGAACAAAACTATGTCATCTTCCGGATTTATTCGTGGATTTAGTTTGAATGTTGGTTACCAACGTTTCCAATACTTTACAACAATCAACGTGACTCCGTTCTTATATATTTGTTCAGTAATTATTTAAGTATTATTCGTGTATTTATGAAACAAAAAATAGTCGTATCGGTATGTTGCGTTTCATTTCTGCGAACTAATTTTCTTAACTTTCTTATTTACTCAAACGTGGCATATAATATACCTTGCATTCTGTAAAGTTTCTCCAGCATATACTAGTCTTTTAATCCTCTGTATAGTGTATAGTGTCGCGCGTTTAGGACAGGTGATGATGATGATAATGAAAATAAAAAAAAAGGTTTTGACAAGTTATACTCTAGCACGTCAGATTAAGGTATGGTGGGCTAATTGCATTAAACAAAGATTGACAAAAATCGTTCATAAACCGAATGGATTTTTTTTTCTTCGGCTTTTGGAAGTTGGCAGATATTTATTTTTCAGCACACTTTCCAGCATGTAAATAGTCCACCATATCTTATTCAGATGGTTGAAACCATCTGACTTCTCTTCATCTATCCTATATGCGCGACCCTATAAAGAGGAATCCCCTAAGTAAGTTCAAATATTACTTTTAATAAACTTTTGATTAGAAACCAAATAATTGAATGTTCAATTATAGTTTCTGTTGAAAAAAGAACTCTATAGAAGTAATTAATAGAAATTACTTAAATTTTACATTTGTAGTTTTATACACGACGTTAACCACATCACATCATATTCATGAAATTAACCAAAGTCAAAATGCACGACCACATTATAATTGAAGTGGGCAAAATGTTTTCCTATCTCAAATATCTTTTCATTTTCACACATGAATGCGGTGAACCAATCTACACAAAATATATACAAAAATATGTAAACAATAAATCTATAAATTGAAATGTAAATTATATCCTGTACGAGTTACAGTATAATTATTTTGAATCTCATTCATAAATATTATAAATAGTTATTATATACATACAATATACATACGTACCTACATACTTACATATATGACGATAACATTGAAACACAGTAGGTACTTGATGTGATTTTAATCACGTAATAGATAAAAATATTGTCTATATTCATCTGCTCTGTGATTTTAATACATATTTATAAAAAAAACATATGTATGAATAATAGTTTATACTTAGTAAGTAATAATAGAATTTATAAATTTGAAACTAATATTTTATGGCACTTTTGATAATGCTGGGGAAACTCATCATAGGAAATCTAACGGCCGTGTTCAGGCAAGCTATTGTAATTCAACGAGAGACTCCCTCGCAGTAGGATCGCGGGAGAGTAAGAGATGATGGTCTCACAGAAGGAAACCATCACAATCACTGGTCAAGAACTCTCGTCACGTAGCATGGCCCCCAAGACGCGACGCTTAGAAACGAAAGGTCTATACTATCCAGTAACGCTATCAGAGCATAGTGCTGAGAAGCCCAAGTCATTCCATGAAAGTGTTGAGCGAGGTGTCCTCAGATGCGCCACACACAAATTTCCCGAAGTGCAACCCAAAGCATATTCTTACCTAAGCACCTGTTCCCAATAAGCATCAGCATAAACCTGAACGTCAGGACGCTGTGTGGCCTCCTGACCAAGCGAGACAAGTCAGCTGCCGGTAGTCCCAAGGTCTTCCCACCAGCGTCAGATAAGGTAGACCGAAGTTAAATCACAAGTATGTTAAGTATCAGTATTTAAATCCGTGTAAAATATATATTTGAAATTCGTTATCGTAGCCAAACTAATAACACATAAAATATACCATATAAATCTTAAAAGTACATTATATAAAGCTTAAAAGTATTTTTCTGTACCTTGACGTATCTATCTAAAGGATAAATGGTAGTGATATGGAAGCGTCCATCAGCATTAAGCCATTCCGCATTGCGATCATTAATCAATCCGTCTTACAACATTGATCTCAATTGCCCATTTGTTCATCGATTTTTGACCGACTTCATAGAGATACGATATTTAATTCGAGTCTGAAAATTTTGTATATAATGATTTAATATCTTTGTGAATTATGAATTTATAATGTTGTAATTATTACCAATGATCCTTTAACCCAGTGGTAACGCATTTGCTTGGGAAATTGAGTGAAGGGAATTCAAATCCCAGGCCGTGCACCTGTGATATGCGTATAACTTCTCATGCATATAATTTCCAACATGATAACGCCTCGCCTTACAATGAAAAAGGAAAACATAGTGAATAAACCTGCATATCTGAGAGAACCTAGCAATTTTTCGAAAGACGTGGAAGTGTGTGGACTATGGCCTCACAACTTTCACATTAATTACAATATTAATACTGAGATTGTATACTTATATATCTCTTTTTTAATTAAGTTAAATAAAATAATGTATACGGCATAATAAACATTATGATACAATGTTTTAAAATTCATTTTATATAATAAATAAATTGAAAAGTTGACGGTAAAAGTTCAGCCAACCCAAATTAAAGTGACAAGAATCAAGAGTGTGTACTAACTAAATTAATTAACGCTTTGTATCAAACAAGTACCTACTCACTTTGTGACAATTGCTAAAATAGAGATAGCTTCCGCATGTAGCACCATTGTTCCATGTCCGTTTTCGTATACCGAAAATTGCAAATTCAATTCTATCCTTTGAAACGAATATTGTTTTGTAAAGCTTTATAAAAATATTTATAACTTGTGGATCACGTTGGGTTTGTCCGTAGATATGAGTACATTTTAACGGTTAGTACAGATATATTTTCCCGCAGTAAAAAGTATCCTATATGTTTACTCAGACAACCAGCCATCATTATACTAAATGTCATCAATTCTGTGTCGTGTTTTTTGTGATGTGATCACAGACCGACAAACACACAGGTACATAGACAGACAGACAAAAATTATAAATTTGTACGATAAGTTCGGCCTCTATATAACGAGAATTTTCAAAAAAAAAAATAATTTACAGAGTTCAAACATTAAAAAATATGTAATATAGCCTATAGCCTCGATAAAGGAACTATCCAACACAAATAGAACTTTTAATTCGGACCAGTTCCTGAATTTAGCGCGTTCAAACAAACAAACAAACAAACAAACAAACAAACAAACAAACAAACAAACAAACAAAAAAACAAACTCTTCAGCTTTATAATATAACAATAGATTACCTAAAATAAAATAAGTACTAACAATACAACATATTATGTGTATAAGATACGATAACGAGCTCAGTCTTTGAAGTAAATTTCTAAGAAGCACTTAGTGGCGTTATGATACTAATAAATGAGAATTTACTCCTAAATAGAGCTTCATGAGGCGGTAAAACTTCTTTGAGCATAAAAGTGGCACTAAAGTATTTTAGTTTTTGGTTTTTATTGAGTGTATCTAAAAGTTTTATTTAAAAGGCACTCATTGCATTCTGCACTTAACTGTAACTGTGGCTTGGGTTAACTTTATTTTTTTCATTATACTGTATTTTATGAAGTAGTTCTTGCATCCATCCCGTCTTTCGCCCACGTAAAATGTTTCGATGTTTTCATTAACTTCCTTCAGAGGACTTTTTTCTGAGCACTGCCATCTATTAATAGAACTAAAGTTGATCTTGTTATCTGATATTTAAGATACTTTTAAATTTGAATATTATAGAAACAAGAATATTTTCGGATAATCATGGATTTGATATATCACGCATAGGTGGGTAACAATCTTCCAATCATTTTTGTAAACTGTTACGTTAGTTATATTAGGGTATTTCTCTGTGAGGTTGGGGGTTAGGAGGTCCGTCTGAGTTGCCGGGCGCTAGCGACCCCACTGGCCCACATGGGCCCATATGTGTGTAAAATATCAAATAAAACAGCCCGAAATATAATTAAGTTATTTCGTTGATCATCATCCACTGTCCAATGAAGTTACCATCTTGTACTCGTAAATATAACCACACAGTTAGTTGCCCTGTTTAGTGTTGTAATAAGGGATTATTATCCTAATAGATTTTCTAATAACAATATGACTATATCCAGTTATCTCACAAACTTTTTTAAATATTTCACCATATTTTCCAATTTTTTTAAATTCATGCATAGTGTAATGTATGCCATGTTTCTGAACATTGAAAATTGACATGAACAAAACGATCACCATCATAATAATAGCCTACTAACTTAAAAAAAATAAAACTTCTAAACGTGCTTTAAATAGACAGACAGAAAATGTGCATTCTGTACGGGAAAATGACAGACAGTTTGTTACGGAATAGTTCAATAAGCATAGATTTAATCTAAAAAGAATTTCATTGAGTAAGAACAATGTTATGTACCCTTTGACACCTAATACATACATATAGATAACGCAAGGTCTCTTCAAAAAGGTCGCAAAAAACGCCTTACATTCGCCCGCGATGCGTTAATGATATTTATTCTCCCTAAAAGCCTCCATACGTTGAATGACGCTCTACCAAAAGTGTTTTGCGAAGGATAAAAAAGTATTTCGATATAAACGTCGGATTATATCAAAAGCGTAGTTATTTATTTAAACAGTCTTCTAGACTAAATTAGTCTAATACATCAGATAGCTTCATGTCTCGCTCGAAAAAATATTCATAATTCATATTTAAAATAATTTATTTTATGGACCCTATTATTAAGTTAATATTCAAAAATATTACGTTCTTACGGATGGAATGTTTCTATATTTAAATGGCGTCAATTTAAAGAAAATAGCGAATATAATTTTAAAAATCGATTAACGATTATTAACCAAAGCAACCCTATAAAAAATACAAACAAATTATTGAGTAAGGTACTCAATTTTTTTAAATAGGACACTAAATTATAAAAGTACACTTGGTACTATAACTTAAATTCGAAGCAATTTGAGGTACCTAAATGTAAGTTACTTAATTACAATTTACATGTAGGTATAAGATGAATTAGATGTGCTAAAGAACTTCACGTCAATGAACTTCATATAAGAGTAGGTACATTAGAATGAAATGGAATGTAGCTTTATATTAAGCCAGACTATTTGCTATTTTCATTACAATCCCTTCACCTGCAAGCAATGACCCTAGAATGGAAATATTCCAATTTTAAATGTTATAAGATAAGATATTTTATTAGAGATGTGCAACTTAATATTTTATGTTTTAAATTTTTTAATAAATTTAAATAGGTAGTTAAAGTTTAAAAAAAGTAAGTATTTAGTCAAGAATTTTAGTTTCATCGCGACATAAAAAAGTCTGAATTAAAACTCTAACTAGGTTTCATTAAAATAAACAAGTCCTAATTAATTATATTGGAAACATCAAATTGTGAATTCGTAGGTAATATCTAATGATGTTTTAACTCATTCGTTGGTTTTGACGCCATATTAACTTTTCGCTCCCACCTCCTTTCAATATGAGGGGGATCAGCTTATACTCCTTCATTGTCTAAATACGGGTAGCGGACATCACATGCCTTTCAAAACTTGCTAGATTCTATCAAACATGCGGGTTTTCTCGTCGATATTTTCCTTTACTGTATTAAAATATAAAAAATAAATATTATCAGGAGGAGTGAGAAATAGAATACATACATACGAATATGTCACGCTATTTTATCTGCTAGATGCCACAATCATTTTCATATGATTTTTCCACGCGATAAATATAATAAATGCTCAACAGATAAATTATATTCTAATAAATTTTATTCAAAATAGGTATATTTAGTAATTCTAATAGCTCTATATCACTCAACAAAAGAAAATTAGTAAAGGTTTTAAATTTATTTTCGAAATTTATTTACCATAAACTAACTTAGAACAGAAAGAACTTATACTACGTACAAGGATGCACCTGAAGTTGTAACTAGGGATTGCAATCCGGAAAACCGGATCCGGTAATCCGGCGGATCCGGCATCATTTCACCGGATCCGGTACTAATATACCGGATCCGGTGTTACAAATTTTTGGCAAAATAATAGAGCTTTTGCATGAGTTAGTACTTTAAATGCGTACTGCGTGGTGTTCATGCGTGCGAGTTGGTGTCTGACATAAATATAAGACTTGTTTGTTAGCATTATCGAATACTTTAATAATTATAATGGTCTCATATCCGTAAAGTAAGGTTTAGATTTTATAAAGTTACTTTATAAATAAAAAAATAATTGATCTATCTGTGAAAGTGACATCTAGGAACACTGAGCTACTCGTAACAACGTTAAAATTTTACCTAGTTGCCTACACTAGCCACCGCTACATTTAAATTGTTTGCTCGTTGCCTAATCTTAACATTGGGTTTTTTTTTTCTTTTTTTTTCCTAATACCTCCAACAAGGGGGAAGGAGACTATATTTTCTAGGAGACTATATTTTCTTAACATTGGGTTAGATTTTCTCCATCCTGAATGACTGATGGATCAACGCTCAGCTAAACTGCTAATCGTCGAGACCTGAAACTTTTAGGGTGTGACCTTGTAGTTTATGACGTAGTTATCGGATTAGAAAGGATTTTCCGAAATTTTAGTCCTAAAGGAGTGAAAAACGAGAGCAATGTCTGTATGGTGTGATTCCAATCTACTTCAAATTTTGCATAAAGATACTTTAACAGAATTGATGGAAAACGTGTTTCGTATTTTATTGAAACCCATTGCCTTACGGGGTTAAAAAGGGGCAAACAGTAATTTGGGGGTAACGTATATCAAAGATGAAATCAATACTTCGTAGTACTTTTGACTTAAATAACAGTTTATTTTTGCACATGTTTGAAAACGTAATATTTTTCTCATCAAAGTCAACAAAAAGTTTGTAATAGTAGGCATAGGTCTATCTACTACTACAACTACGCCAATAAAACCGAATAACTGGTTTAAAGAGTAGTCCTCATAACAAAAGGGATGAAATGGTAAATGGGGAATCAATTTTTGGTATATTATAAGTAAAAGCGTATAGCCAAACATAGTTTTTGTATTTTAGTTAGCGAAGCCGCGAGTTCCGCTAGTTTTTTATAAACTACTTACCTATATTAAGTACAATGATACTTGAATAACTTACTAACAGTTCATTTTGAACCAAAAAAGGCAAAAATTATATCGACCTGGTCAATCCGGCCGGATCCGACCGGATCCGGCCGGATTGATGGAAATTCAGCCGGATCCGGCCGGATTGAAAATGACGCCGGATTGCAATCCCTAGTTGTAACCAAAAATCTACGCAGTATATTAGTTAATATACTATGTTTTCGGCGTCGCTTGCCATTTGACTTACTATTCATAACACACGAGCTACTTAACTGCAAATTAGGAGATCACAACTAGATGTTTTATATTATGATCTAAGTTATATTATATAAGAACATAATATAATCGTTATAATATAAGAATTTGACACTATACGTTGTCGTTTTTTTGTAGGTTCTCCGATGCGCTGAAGTGTTAATACTTACAATAAATACTTTGGTTTTATCGATATAAGCAAAACTACAAAGAAGTAATTTTATGTATGTATATGTACCCAATAATAATTTTAACCTTTGTTTTATTTTTATGTGTTCTCTTTTACTCGTTTAATATTTTCTTCTTTTTTCTTTACTCGTACTCAACAACACATAATAATTAATAACATTCTTTAAATTATCACTTCTTAATACGTGATGGAGTCGGTGGTAGAATATTATTGTTATTATGAACACTGTTTGAAGACCCAAATAAATAAATAAAAGATGTTTAAAACTCTAAAACTATTAAGAATATTTTATAGTTTATATTATATATAACAAATACTACAATATTTTATAGGAAATATTCTTACGCATATAAAAAGCAAGAGGTATAATTACAGAGAAGTATTACAGAAGAACAGCGAGCCTAAGTGACAAAGCTTTGCGCTTTGTAAATGTCTAGACGGAGGTAACTGCGTACTTGTACAATAGACTCAATTTTAATTGTAATGCTAGCTACATTAAATAAAAAGTAATAATTATTTTTAGAAAAAATGTAACATAATAGTAATAATTTACAATTATTTTTAAAAATCTTAAACTTATTTTAATAATAAATATCATCGTTATAAGTTTCTATAATAAAATATTCAAAGGTCGAAATATTTTTTCTACTATTCTTAAATCTCAAATGTATCGCCATCGCACAGAAGTCACCCTTTGGAGAAACAGGAAAATTAAATCGTCTGAAAACGAAATGCAAATGCAGTTCAGAAATTACGCAACCTGTTTCCTACACCGAACAATACACTTCTATATTATATTTCTATTGTGAATATTATGCAGGGGATATATATATATATATAGTTTTTATATTATTTTAACTATTTTTTCATTGTTTTTTCGCACTATGAATCACGATTCATTTATGTAAAACTTAATTTAATTATAATCACAACATCATCACAAAACAGAAACAGAGATGAGGTATACACAATATTTTTTTAAATATAAGTTAAGCATAACCGTAGACTTAATGTAATTATGCTGTAAAACTAAGTGCTACTAAAATATTGAAACAAATTTTACTGCTAGATGAAACTAAATCTTAGGGTCCAATTAAGTACCTACGTAGTTGAAACATTTACAAAATAGCTTTCTAGTTAGTGAATTGTAAAAAAATCAAGTGAATATATTAAATCATGTCATTCATAGAAGTCAAATATAATAAAACATATGTAGGTACAGTTCGCGTCACGTAAAAAGAACGCTGGAAGGAAGTGGTGGGGGGTGTGTTTGCGCATCGGTACATTCGTATACGAAATTCTTAAGCCTATTCTTTTATTTTTGAACTAGCCTTTTGCTCACGATGTACCTATATTGAGTATTGGTAGGTACATTGAAAAATATATTAGATAGAATGTCATTAAATAGAATTCTATTAATGAATAAAATAGGTTTGATTCATCGTAGAATATTTAATCTACTTACAAAAAAATAAATTAATTCGTTTAATATATTGTTATGCGAGAAAGAGTAAGAAGAGGGCGTGGCCAATGGTCACGCCACCGATCACGCCACTCATCACACCACCGATGTGCCGAGACTTCAAGCGGTAGAAAGGATGATGGGCGCGACACTTTTGCTCGGACGGTCGGCTTTCGCGGTCATATTAGGAACTTTTAAATTAGTCATTCAGTTATCAGTACTATTAATTTGTTGATTTAATAAGTTTGTAATAAGTTTTGTAATATAAGTTTTTGTTTATTATTTTTTTATTTTTATTTTAATATCACTTCTGATTAATAAAATCAGAAGTGGGATAGTGCCCCATAGCCTACCCGCTTTTGGTATTATTTTTCAATAATCGAGTAAATAAGTGTTATAAGTGATTTTATTTAAATTTAACGTTTGCAACGTACAATGTCTGAACAACTATCTCGTTCTCGTAAGCGCAAGCGTGATTCGAGCAAGGATGTGCTGGATGCTATCCTTGCCAGGTTGAATACGCTTGAAGAACGTTTTGCTACGCCGCCGCCGTCCGGGCTACCTTTACAGGTTTCTTCAACGCCGCCACCGGTACTACCTGCGCTGACGGGTGGTGAACCGCTGACGTACGTGATGACGACTCAATGGCAGGTCGCGCGGCATCTACCTTATTATCGCGGGAAAGCATTTCTACGGGTAGCGACACAACTGGCAGAATCGTGGAGGCCATCACTTCGCTAGTTAAAGTAAGGTCTAATCATTATTTTATTTCTAACTTTGACCCTCAAGTTCACAATATCGACGGTTGGTGTGAGGAAGTAGATAGGGCTAAAGAAACTAATGGATGGGACGATAACGAGTGTCTTTCGCGAATCGGTAATTGTTTAAAGGGTGAAGCGAGTCTATGGCTTAACGAATGGTCTAGCACCGATCGTTCATGGACAAATTTCAAACGAGAATTCAAAACGTTATGTCCGCGAACCGTCGATATCGCGAACATTCTTTATGAAGTGATGACCAAAGATTCCAAAAGTTATGTTACTTATGCTGAATACGCTAGACGTTCATTGTTAAGGTTGGGCCTAGTTAACGGATTGTCTGACGAATTAATCGTTGCTATAGTAATAAGGGGTATAACAGATCCCCATATTAAGGCCGCTGCCACTAATGCAAAATTATAACCTAGTGATTTAGTACAATTTTTATCGATGTATGTAAAACCAAAACATGATTTTCGATCTACCCGGGATAATTCTCATGGATCACGTTCTGGTTCTAGTTTATCCGTGGCCCGATATAATGAAACTAAAAAAGGGGCTAGCGATATTAAATGTCATTTTTGTGGGAAGTTTGGACATAAGCGTATAAACTGTGTCAGTGCTAAAAGAACGCGGTTAGGTAACATCTCCGGGTTCTCCGGGTCTCGATTGTCTGAAACGGAGCCATCGTCATCTTCTGTGAAAACATGTTCATTCTGTAAAAAAAATGGTCATGTAGTCAATGACTGTTTCGCGAAACAACGCTCCGAGTCGACTAACCTTAACCCGCGCAATGTAAATTTTTGTAGCAAATCCGATGGTAGTCCCTCAAAATCAACGGCTGATGTTACAAGCGCTGTAATCGAAGGTGTACCGGTGGATCTATTAGTAGACAGCGGTTCTTGTATTTCACTTATATCGAGTTCACTGTTGAAACATTTTAAGGTTAGCCAGAAACCAACCTATCGCATTTTACGAGGTATAGGTAGTCAGCTAGTTGAAAGTACTTCTTTTGTGACATTAATTGTTGAACTACCCCATATATCTATCGAAGCTGATTTATACGTAGTACCACATAACTGCATTAGTACTCCGGTTATTATCGGCACTGATATTTTGAATCGTGAAGGTATCACATATATACGACAAAATGGTATTCAACTTTTGACGCGTTCAGATATACCTATATCTGTAAACAATATTCTCGATGTTAGTAATGTGAATACACCTCTTGAGGGTGAAGAGAAGGAACAACTTTTGTCTGTTATAAATGATTTTTCAAATTCCTTTATAAATGGTACGGCTTCCTCAACAGTCACGACGGGTAGCATGAAAATAGAAGTCTCCAATAATGAACCGGTATGCTATAGGCCGTATAAATTGTCGTATGATGAGAGACTCCGCGTTCGAAATATAGTTAAAGATTTAATGGCTAAGGGCATTATACGTGAATCTGAATCCCCATACGCGAGTCCTGTGATCCTGGTTAAAAAGAAAGACGGCACAGACCGAATGTGCGTAGATTATAGAGCCTTGAATGCACGTACTGTCAAAGATAAGTTCCCTTTGCCACTTATAGAAGATCATATCGATAGGTTAGGGTCAAGTAGGTTGTTTACGAGTTTAGACATGGCGACTGGTTTCCACCAGGTACCTATGGAAGCGGATTCAATAGCTAAAACCACTTTTGTAACCCCGGAAGGTCACTTTGAATATGTTAAGATGCCATATGGCCTTTCCAATGCACCAGTTGTTTATCAAAAGATAATTACAAAGACTCTCAAGTCATTTATCGATTCAGGAAAGGTCTTAGTATACATAGATGACGTCCTTTTGCTATCCAATACGGTAATTGAAGGATTAGCCTTGCTTCGACAAGTATTAGAAACCCTTACTTTGTCAGGGTTTTCTATAAATCTAAAGAAATGCACTTTTCTTAGTTGCGAAATAGAGTATCTTGGCAGGGTTATCAAAAATGGTCAGGTTAGGCCGAGTATGCGCAAAGTCCAAGCTCTGGTTGATTCTCCAAAGCCTCGTAGTGTGAAGCAAATTCGGCAATTTCTTGGCCTTGCGGGTTATTTTAGAAGGTATATTCCCAATTACGCTCAACGAACAGCTTGTATCGCGCGTTTGACAAAAAAAATGTGCCTTTTGAGTCGACTGTAGAACAAGATAAAGCTCGTGAGTACATTATTGAGTGTCTTACAAATGAACCTGTTGTTGCCATTTATGACCCCCAGTTACCTACTGAGGTGCACACTGACGCAAGCGCCATCGGTTACGGCGCAGTCTTGATACAGATTCATGAGGGTGGACTTAGGCGCGCGGTAGCGTATTATAGCAAATCAACCCAAGGCGCGGAATCTAAATACCACTCCTATGAGTTGGAAACCCTGGCTGTAGTTAAAGCCCTCCAGAACTTCAGGAAGTACTTGTTGGGGATATCTTTTAAAATTGTTACCGACTGTAACGCTTTGAAACTAACTGAGCGAAAAAAAGACTTGCTTCCCCGTGTAGCTAGGTGGTGGATGTCTATGCAAGACTTTCAGTATATTTTTGAATACAGAAAAGGGTCTTTAATGTCTCATGCGGACTTCCTAAGTAGGAACCCTGTTGATGTATGCCATATACAAAATCCAAAAAACTGGGCTAAGTTAGCACAATCAGCCGATGAGGAGACACTTAATCTCATTGATAAACTCAATAATGGTCAACTAGACTCTTCCCGGTACATCTTACGAAATGGACTCCTATTTGTCAAATATTCTCCCGTCGGCGAAGAATCCCGACTTTTATGCTTTATTCCCAAGGGGTACAGATTGAGCTTACTTCACGTGTTTCATGATGACCAAGATCACATTGGATACGATAAAACTGTAGAACTCATTTTACGTCACTTCTGGTTCCCTGGACTACGCTCATTTGTCAGGAAATATCTCAAACACTGTATTGTATGTCTTTCTCATAAACGGGTGCCACGTGCCCCACATCAACCTATCGAATCTTGGTCTAAGCCAGACGCTCCATTCTCAGTAGTGCACATGGACGTGCTTGGTCCATTGCCTGAATCTCAGGGATATAAATACATTTTGATTGTCATAGATGCGTTTACAAAGTACTGCCTGTTGTACTCTCTCTGTCGTCAAGACGCTGATGAGTTGAAACGAGCATTCACTGATGCAGTTTCGTTGTTTGGGTCT
The DNA here is from genome assembly GCA_905231865.2 of Boloria selene. NCBI lineage: Eukaryota > Metazoa > Arthropoda > Insecta > Lepidoptera > Nymphalidae > Boloria > Boloria selene. The sequence continues at coordinate 6,005,902 of HG993145.1, forward strand.
CCGAGGCTTCTAGTCACAGATCGAGGACGAATGTTTGAGAGCACCGCTTTTAAAGATATGGTTAGATCGTTTGGTAGTGACATTCACTTTATTACGCCAGGTATGCACCATGAAAATGGGCAGGCTGAGCGTTATTGCCGAACTCTCCTAAACCTTCTTCGTATTGAAGTCAACCATAGAGATCAAAGTTGGTCTAACGTACTGTGGAAGACCCAACTTATTCTGAATAGTACAAAACATAGTACGATCAATATGTCTCCTCTCCAATTGCTCATTGGAAGTGACAATTCGACTCCTGGCATACGTGCCCTTGTTCGAGATGTTGCGATAGATATGGCTACTTCAAATCGTGAAGCTACTATGGCGCTGCGGAGACAACGAGTGTCTTCACTATTATCAATAAACCAGCAAAAACAAGACCATTATGTGAACAGGGACCGCAGATCACCGTGTGAGTTTAATATTAATGACAAGGTATTTGTAATCAAGACTTCACAGGCAGTTGGAAAATTGGACTCCTGCATGCGTGGGCCCTACAAGGTATTAAAACGACTTCCACATCACCGTTACAAATTGGAGTTGTTGGCTGGCTCGTACGGAAAGCGTACAGAGGCTGCAGCTGAGAACATGGTAGCGTGGGCAGGAGAGTGGACCCCCGAGACCTGCGCTGCATTCTTTGATTGTAAGTTGTTGATGAAGTACTGCTTATATTAAAGTTTTGTGTATTTATACAATGTTCACGTTGGTATTGAGTGTGAGTCTCTACCACGGCAGATGGATTGGTCCACAGGACCCTCTTCCATATTTACGTTGACATGAGGATGTGTCCTATGTCACGGCAGATGGATTACTCACTAGAGTTTTTCCATATTACTCACGTTGGTATTGAGTGTGATTCTCTACCACGGCAGGGCAGTTGGCTTATAAGGGGCGCTGTCATGGTATACTAGTCACTACTGCGATAAAGACAATTACTAATCAGTTGCACGTATGTATGAGGGCCCTCCTGAGATTGATGAGTATGAACGAAGTAAATAGGTTGAATGTTTTGTGTGAAAAGCGTTGTAATGTCATGAAGTGGAATGATTGATTTTGAAAGGAGAATGCTCATTAAGAGTCACAAGAATGTCCTCTAATGTGTCCAATTTATTTGTGCTTTTCAGCGGAGTCTGATGACTCTATGCATGATGCATCGGTGGAAGCTGAGACGGGGTCAAGTTTTGAACAAAGCAGAGTGGCGGACGAGGACGACCGCCCGTCAGGAGAGGCCGTGTTATGCGAGAAAGAGTAAGAAGAGGGCGTGGCCAATGGTCACGCCACCGATCACGCCACTCATCACACCACCGATGTGCCGAGACTTCAAGCGGTAGAAAGGATGATGGGCGCGACACTTTTGCTCGGACGGTCGGCTTTCGCGGTCATATTAGGAACTTTTAAATTAGTCATTCAGTTATCAGTACTATTAATTTGTTGATTTAATAAGTTTGTAATAAGTTTTGTAATATAAGTTTTTGTTTATTATTTTTTTATTTTTATTTTAATATCACTTCTGATTAATAAAAATATTATATATTAAATTATTAACAGCATTATTATCAGTCTCTCTTTTTATAAAACAATATACGTCAAAAAAACAATTCACTATTTTTTATATAAAATCATTTCGTAATTAATAACTTTTGTGTGCGCGATGGTATTTTAAACTGACAAACCAATAGCGAGCCGAAAAGCATGTGACGCGTGCCCCGCCGCCTCGCGCCCCGCGTCTTACCACCAAATTGGCCGATAAATCGCCTCTGCGCAACTTGACAGCTAGCGTTCTTTTTACATGACGCGAATTATATTATGTAGTAAGCATTTCTTTAAAAAGTCAAAAATTACTTAGATTGCTATTTAGATTTTTGCTAAATTGATGAAAACTTTAATTATTTAGAATCTATGTTGTTTTACTGTATACAAAAACATTTTAAATCAAAAAATAAAATTCATCTTAGTTTCAGAAAAGTTCTACATTGGATTTTCTAATGGTTGGTTTGCTTCGTACTTCGTTCGGACTTTTATTTATATTTCGCCGCAGTTGGCACAAAGTTTCTATGCAGGCTGTGGAGTCGATAGCGAAACGGAGATTAAATGCCCTAGATGCTTGCGCAAGGAGTCGGATTAAACATATCTACGGTTAATAAATTGCATTCGGTGAATAGGCACGCTGAGATATGCCAGCATCTCTCACGTTGATAAATCTGTCTTAGATATAGCGATATAGAAGGAGTAAACGAGTTTAGTAAATAAGTATAGCTTAAAATGCTACTAGTATACTAGTTATTATATTTTTGTTGTTGTTTAAAATAAAACCCATCACTCAATTGAGACAATGGAATAGCCCATGTCTATCTCCATGATGCATTTATTGGCTTTTGCCATTGCAATACTTACGTTCAAAAGTAAACGTATTACACTAAAAAACAGATGTATTTTTCATTAAGTTAAAGAAATCTCAATATCAGTTAGAGTATAAAAGAGAAACCCATAATTTCAGATTAAGAATAGAAGTTCAAAATATCCAAATCGGAAAAAAATGGAAATACAGTTATGTGTACTAAAAAAATATAATTTGAGTAGTAAAAAGTATTCTTAGTCGAAAAACATCACAATAAAACCCAAAGCAAATATCGATGACCCAAATCACTCCCCCTCAGCCACGAGAGATAAGAAACAATATATTAACAACAATAGTTCGTTCCACTTCCCCACTCGCCATGGGTCATTTACATTCTGTTCAATATATTTACATACTTCGCCCGAAGCGAGAGAATAACATCTAGTAAATGTAAAAACGTAGCTATGCTTGTTGAATAATTAAAACTACAGTATTGTTAGTGTTCGCGCCGTCCAAAGTTTTATGCACATTCAAAACCACCCTTATTTTAAGAGTAAACGAGAAATAACTCCGAAAATAAAAAACCTCTACTCTCGATGCGGTGTTTCCCTAGGTATACATACCAAGGGAAGTAGCCAATGTGTTACTCTAGTTTTATTTTTGAAATAAATTTCATTCAAATCAGTCGCAAATATATAATTAAACTTCGATTTCTAGCATCTTAAAATGTACTCGTGCCACATTTGTTTGGAATAATCAAATGATGAACAAAGGAAGTTCTTTGTAGTTTCACGTACCTCACAATACCTTATACCTAACCATCTTAGTTACCTGAAGAGGTAAGTTGACTGTCTACAATTATCTTTAAACACTAGCTGACCCGTGCCCACTTCGTTGGGCATAATTTAAATAATCCTTTTTAGTACAGTGTTTTCAAGTTAGACATATGCTGTCGTTGACTTTTTTGTAGGCATTTTCAAGCTCCACATCTTTTCTCTAGAACTCAAAAATATATCTTTCATAGTTAAGGCAGCGTTCGTAGAAACGCTTTCATTCGACCGTTTTTTCTCCGATTCACTTTGCAAAACGGACGTAAAAGCCTTTTTATTTTTCGGTGTTTTATATAGCCTATGACACTCAGCAATAATGTGGCTTTCTATTGGTGAAAGAATTTTTAAAATCGGTTCAGTAGATCCCAAGATTACCCCTTACAATTTAACAAATAAACAAACTTTACTTCTTTATAATATTAGTATAGATAAATAAAATTGAAGTGTCTGTTTGTAATGTCAAAATAACAGCTTTTTACTAAACGTATATGAAATTATAGACGGTACTTATGAAAATACTTTCTAAATTTGTGTGTTTGCTGTCCGGACATGTTCAATACGGCTGGAGTAATTCTGACGGTACTTTCACAGCTTTTTATAAACAGTAACTAAATACAAAAAGAATAAGGGCTACGTCAAAAAATTTTTAACGACCCTATTTCTTATGTATGATATAACGACGTACCTACCTATGGATGAACCCGAAATAACTTAAGCAAGGGTGGTTCTAGTATATAATAAAATAGATATGTGACCAAGTCCTATTTTAATCGTAATAAATATCTCTGTTTTTCATATTTTCTCCCACAGACTATAGAAATATTATACAAAGAAATATATTAGTAGGTATGTATCCCTTTTCACTCTCAATTCAGATGTTGCCAGGCGACCAGTCCCCCTTAAGTGATTGTACTATATGACTTATGAGGATATAATATTGTTTTAAATTCCCTTTATGGGATTACAACTCTTCCGTCCCAGTGGTCCAGAGAACTAACTAAGAGTAGGGTTGGACCCTATTCGTCTCTGCCAATTTTTATTCTGTGACGTGATCTCCTTAAATTGTATGCAATTTAACATTTTAATAATTATTATTTATATACTAGAATACAGTATTCGTTATAAGCATGGAAATATAAGTACTAATATGATTGAAATAGCTACATTTTTTCAGTTCACAAAAGAAAAATCATCACGAGTAATTCATATATGTAGTTAATATAAAAATTGCCTGTCGGCTTGACTTCATTCTAATAGGTGAGTCTCACGAGAGATGCCTTGAGTTTTAAGGAACAACATAAGAACTTTCCAAAAACTTCAAAATATTTACTGTCACTCACTGTACATAAACATGTCACTCATATGAAGTGAGTACATGAACACTGAACGTGTACACAAAACGAGCGATCGCTCGCATTAATCCCGTAGGCTTCCCGCACTCGATGAAATGCGATTTAAAATGGATTACTATCCACATCATCAATCCAAAAGCAGATTAATGGCGTATCCATACGATTACGCATGGAAAACAAAAAGTTAAAGTACGCTTTGCCGAATAAATCCGGATGATTTAATTAGTGAAATACCGCTTTTAGTCAATCAACGCTCCTGATCAAAGCTTTAATCACCAAATACGAATACCTATGCACTACATACTATGATATATATTTATGCTTATAAATTAAATTGGTGTGTGTGTAGTCCACACTGAGTGCATTTAGTTTTTAAACGAAATAACGATTAGGGTGCCATTGGTCTATCACGCATGAACTTTTTTGTGCAGGATCGTAGATCGTAGTACCTCCAAGCGAGTTATAATATGCGTTTTCAATGAATTAAAAAAATCTAAATACTAGATTCGGCCTCTGTATCGTTTCAGATTCATTCAAAAATATTTAATATACAGATTCGATGATATAAAAAACCGGTGAGTCGAGTGATTCATGAAAAAAAAAGAGATTTTTAATTAATCAAGGTTTTGTGTTTTGCTTTACAAATAAATAATGTTATATGAAATCCATTTATTTCATAATAATTATAACTCTTAAAACGATCTTCTTATTAAATTGTGGCAACGCTATCTGATGTATGCATCCATATGCTAGTCAATAGTGTTTTTATAAATTCATTATAAATATTATTTATAAAAATCATTATACGCATAATAAAACCTGTTTATACGCTTAAGTACGAATATTTTCAACGTTTATACAAAATATATTTCATTGTTATAATACAACTATGTATAATGTAAGATCGTGGTTTTTCGAAAAATGACTGAACATTTCCAATAAACGTGCTCGTTAAAAAGCAAAATAGATTACCTTCGTTATGGTTACGAACGACACAGTGAGGATTATTCAGTAGAAGTTCATTTACTGTTCGACTTTTTAAATCGAGGTAACTAGTGCAGGGAACTCGTGGCGAAGAAAAGATAATCTTAGCAATTAACACAGACATCTCATTAAAATTCAAAGTTTTAAAAGAATTCTATATATCTATAAGCCATGGGAAAAATAACTTATGATATTACCTATTAACCTACACATGATTTTTTGGTTACATTTTAACGCCCATTACAACTCCACGTGATCGAGGAAAAGAAATAAAAATATCTCCTAAATTAACACATGAGATAATAATATTTTAGGTATATAAATACCAAGCAAGTAGAGCTTCGGAAAAAAGTCTGAATTTTATAAATATAACAATTTAAGTTCCGAAGAGTGTCAAAAGTTGTTCTTTAAGTCAATAGGTACATAAAAGATGCTTGCATCAAAAATTAAAAGTAATGTGTCAAGGATAGCATCTAAAAACTTATAAAAAATGCTCAGAGGTCACAGTAGCTTACTATATAATGCATGAAGTAATTGTATTTCCATTTTTAACTAACTAAACTAACTTAAAAAGTATTCGAGACTGAAACCTCATACGTCGAGGAAAAATTAAATCAATCCAATATATTTTTATAATATACGTTTGAACTACGCTGAAGTTATGACACGAAAAAGCTTTTATCTCAACCCATGCATAGAGAGAAATTGTCGACGGCTTACTTCAGTACTCGATATTTTATTTGCAGTTATTATCTACTATTTTATAAATGCTTCAGTAAAGAAATAGATCCTTTTGATGTAACTGAGACGAGTCTTCCTTGTTTATACACTCGCTTTAAATGGGTCAGAGCTTTCAGCTTAAACAACTTGAATATGACTACGAAGAATTTTATTATAAAGGATTCTTTCGTTTTTCATCCAGTCACAAATTTCCATATTTCCATTCATGTTGATGAATTATTAAAAATGTTACTTTTCTATTTATACTTTAAAGATAAAAAACTTAGTTTTATGTCATGCAGAAATAATATTTTAATTGGATTCAATTCTTATGAGGTGTATAAAAATGACTACACTAAAGTCGAAGGTGTGCATTTTGGTGTCTCATTTCGGCCGATTTAGATGAAATTAAGAACACAAATAGACCGTAGAACGCGCCAGATAAGAGCAAAGCAAAGTAAGTCGCTTGTAATTATTGATAGTTATTGCATAATTTAATTAATAAATAGTTAAAATTGGAATCTGGTATATATATTTTACCGTACTAAATTATTAGCTTAATATACGGTAATTAAAATTACCTAAAGGCTATTTCCAAAACTATTGAATTCGGCATATTATGAATCTTTTACTGCATTATCTGTGAGTACTATTTATGGAGATTAATTGGAATCTCATTATAGATTTGGATATAGTGTTAAAATTGGAACAACTGGTAAAATAATTTTACAAAATAATTTTATAATTATTATAAAATATGTAATTTCAACACAGCTTTTTAAATTTTTTAATAATTCACGAATAGAAAATGTTTAAAAATAAAAAAAAATATCATAATATGTTCAGTGACATCTATTGAAATCTAATTTAACTTGCTTTCAACATTGACATGCAGACTGTTAGTACCTCGGTCGAGTAAAACCGTAGTTTGTACAGAACACGGTCGTGCTCTGCCGCAGTGCTAAACAAAGAAGTACTTCAAATCACTACTAGATGGCGTTTATCAATTAACTGAACTACAAAAATTAAATATAATATTATGCATAATAAAATCAAGTTTATGATATATTACATCGGCTATATAAAAAGTTTAAGATTTATATCTTTATTTAATCTCAGACCACATTTAAATAAGAACATTTCACCATAATCTTGAATCTGTTCATAGATGGCGCTTATATCGCAAAATAATAACATATTTATTTATTTAATTGAGTAAATTAGAGGGCCAATAAAATTTTACTTTTATTTATTAATTAATTGATCCATGCCTACAGCTAACTAAGAAACTAAAAAAACTAAAAACATTAATAGAGCTTAATTAACTTAAATACTAGATACGTTTGCATTTCTGTCTTTTCTTCAAAATATCATGTTGAAATTTATTGCATAAAATGAGACTCATTATAATTATAATTATAATTTGCAATTCATATTAATTATTACATACATATTATATATCAGACATCTGTGAGTGAGAGACAAAAGAATAATTAATAGGGTTTTCTCACTAAGCAATAAAAGAATTAAGTACTTACGTACTTATACTCGTTTGCATTCCTAATACAACAGTACCTAAGGAGTTACATACATATTAATGTACCTATGTTTAGTTTGTCGTAATCCAATTAAGTTAATTAATAAACATTATAAAAAAAACAACACAAAATACTAAAATAGTTAATACTTAGGTATATGAAGAGATTATAGTTTAGGCCCTAGAATATAGTTTTAAGAAATTAAAATATTGACTGTTGCTTCTCAATACGTGTACGAAAATGTTATGTATGTTCATAAAAATATACACGAATTTCCCAAGAATTGCGACATGCATAGCATTAATACTAGGAGCAAACATAAACTTGTAATGCCTGTGACTCGCTTACGCCGAGTCAGTAATTCTTTTTATGGACAATGTATACGCCTATACAACAGGATCCCAGAAAACGTTCAAAAAGCTTCTATTGCCAAATTTTAAAAAATTGTGAAGGAACGTTTGTGTACTAAAGGCTATTATTCGATTAACGATTTTTTAGAAGACAGTACGCCTTGGGAATGATGTGATCGCCGCAAGGCTATTTCAACATATACAATTATTGTTAATTCGCAATTTAATTTGAAAAAGAGAGAGAGAAAAATGTAGTCCCGCTGAGTTTCTTTCGCCAGTCAGAGGTCAGTCAGGTCAGAGGTTTCTTCTTGTTTCTTTCTTCCGAACTGGTGGTAGACTCATGACGTTCAGTAAGAAATTGTAACAATTTTTATGCTGAATAAAATATTTTGATTTGATTTGTTTAGAAAACCGACAAGGTAGGGAATATGCCAGTCACACTCGCAGTCATTGTTAGTTTGAGAATATTTCACATATGCTAATGTCAAGAGATTTGTTCATACAATACGATATAACTTATAATTTGTCAGCATCAATCCACGCCTTACATAACTGCCCTTGGCCAAGTTAGCTTCGTTTACTTTCGTACTGGCTATTCATAGAAACTGTACTCGTTCCCATGGAAACGAGACAAACCGCAAGCACAAATAAAACCTTTATCGAATAGGCATTGTGAATGCTGTAATGCGTCATAATTGCGTGAATTTTACTTTGTAAGATTTTCAAGTTCCCAAATTAATGTAAAGATTGTATGACAAATAAGCAACAATTCCTATATGTAAGGTACATATATTACATTCATAATAAATTCTCTTAAATGTAATTACATATCAATTTATTTGTCAAGTTGATGAATGTTGACATTTACGCTGTTACAGTAAAAATTCCATACAACAAAAACATTCAACAAATTATTTATGAAGTGGTATAATCTATAGGTACATTTAAAAAAAATGTCGCGTGGAGCGAGGGTGACTCACCCTCGGGTTCGTTTTCTATGTATGTTTTGCCGTTTACTATAGACTAGCCACTAGCCCTTGCTTCGCTCGGCCTCGTCCCTAGATTTAGCGTGAGCAAAACCGCGGGTTCCGCTAGTAAATCTATACTTAAACTTAACAAATTATATATTAAAACCTTCCCCATGAATCTCTTTATCTATTAATAAAACCGCATCAAAATCCGTTACGTAGTTTTAAAGATCCAAGCATACATAGGGAAGACAGTGGGAAGCAACTTTGTTTTAAATACTATTGATGATTGGTTAGAGATGTCATAATTTTCTGCAGATAAAAGTATCCTACATGAAATCCCAGCCATCATCGTACCAAGTTTCATCAGTCTGACCTGTAGGTTTCTCGTGATGCGACCACGGACGGACAAACAAAATTTCTAAAAATATATATTCGGCCTCTGTATCGATAAGATTGACTATTTCATCTTTCAGATTTTCCCAAAAATATCTATTTTGCATACATTATATTATGTATACGAGTAGATAAGTAATAAGATGAGGACATGAGATTTATAGATTTGACATTTAAGAATTATCACATTGAAGAAACCGTCTAAACTATTTAATTTCATTGTTCACCTACTTATTTGATATTTCAGTGGGTCAACGTATAATTTTAATAACAAAGTTCTTATATTACACTCACTTTACTATTTTCTAGTTTCCAAGTGAACATCACTTCCCATACATGACAAGTTTCAATGTTTTCATCCATTGGTGCGCTTCTAATAAAGCTCAAACAAAAACCAAGCGATATTCTACGTAGCGTTTACATGGCAACTTCCCTCATTTCACCAGGTTTTCATAAGGCTTTGTAAGCAATTGACTTTGAATAATAGTCCTTATTACTATTGGCTTACGGTCCAATATTTCGCTTGTGTGAAGAGTCTTTCAGTATGCAAGACACGCTTACAAGACTCTAAAGCTCAGTTTCCAAAGAAAAATAAATATAAAAAGTAATAGGTACTCGGTAGCATTGAAAAATGTTTAGAATTTAAAATAATTGAAAAAAAAATAGATCACATTATTAAGATTCCATACCTAATAACAATGTTTTAAATAAGTTTACAAAAATAGATCCCTTAATATTTCAAAGAGAACGGTTTATCAGTTAGATACTTTTACAATGAAAATTACACACTTACCTACTCATACCTACATAATAAATTTAACTTAATAAATAATTTATTAATAACTATGAATGTTTGTATTTTATAAGGTCTAATTGTTTATTTTACTAACTAATATGGAAATACCTACCTACTAATAGAATACGTACACAAACAATTGACTACTAATAATTAAACAAGCGGGATGAGTGTACACAAAACGTAGAACACCTTATAAATTAAAAATACATATTATTTAATTAGAAAAAAATCTTTTATTATGGACGTGCTTTTCACAGACTTTTTATTTAATTCCTTACTTTGGAACACCAGTAGTAATAAATCCCATGTAAACAGTAAATCAAAATCAATTATATTATCAGTAGACAGTCGATATGTACGAGTATGTGTACTTATTCTTTTACTTAAATTTGTAGGAGGTATTTTATGGAAAATAAGAAAAAAATAATGAAATTTTTAACGCTTATAACAACTGCTTAACATAAATGCACAATATTCATGAGTATCATAACTCAATTAACTACAATCTTTACACTAGAAAACGTTTTATCACTAAGTCCACTTACAATTAGATAAATGAAGCACAGTACCCATGTCTAGACGAGCCATCAGTAATGCGACATAACTAAAATAAGTACCACGCCGCAGGATAACAAGTATTTTTAGATGTAAAGTTCAAGTTTGAAACGTACATTAAAGCAGTAGATAACTTTAAATGGATGTGAAAGTTGGTTTAGAACCAATTAAACTTAACACTTTAATGATGATTTAGTTGAAACTAGGATTATTATATTTGTATGCAAGTCCTACAATTAATTATTTGAGTAAATAAAATATTTTTAATTAATAAATCAGCAATTAGCTATAAAAACTATGAAATTACTAATTTTATATTTAGAAAAATATAATATTATAACTTACTAAGGCAGAGCTTGCATTGGTTTTAGACTTTTTATTTGAAATAAATTGCATCCTCTCTTTATTATATACCATTGATAATTTACTAGCAGTAAGACGAACAATGTACTGTACATACTCGTACATAAGAATTAGATTAGTAAAATACCTACGAGTATGCATAATTGTTTATTAGTACCAACTTATAGAAATAATCAAGACTACATATAAATAATTATCGCCTAAGACACTTCTAAATATCGATGACAATAATTATTGTTTAATCTAATCAAAATCAATAGATCAATAGTAATTGATAGTCCTGGAAAAGCTACTCGACCATTGTTTATTTTACAACTTTATAAAGATGTGCTCAAATAATTATTATTATAAACGATTAAATAAGATTAATTTAGTTAAAAATAAAATTTTATTATATAAGGAAACTAGCATTTCCCGCGGCTTCGCGCGCATTCTAAAGACCGCAAACCTAATTCTTTGAGTCGCGCGGTCTGATACCTCGCAGAACTAACACCCGCCCTTCCCATTTATGCAACATTTTTCATTGAAGCTCTGATCCTATTGGTAGCGCGTATAATATAGCCTCGTATAATATACCCTCGATAAACGAACTCAACACACACAAAAAGAATTTTTCAAATCCAACCAGTAGTTCCTGAGATTAGCGCGTTCAACCAAACAAACAAACATACTCTTCAGCTTCATAATATTAAGTATAGATAGGTATATACTAGGCACGTTTTAAATTAAATATAATTATAGTTATGGCGAGTGTCTTTGACTACAACATTTACCCCCTTGACGTCGAGGGCTTTTCTGTTTCAAAACACCTCATTTGAATCAATTATAAAAAAATTATAAAAAAGGTATTCCTGCTACCTATTCGCCCCTGTTGCCTAGCTACATAAACTATACATACGTGTATATCTACATACATACATTATTCTCCTGAAAAAAGAATTGAAACTGTTGTTTAGTAAAACCTGGCCATAATATAATTTAATATAATTTCTTTAATATTAGTATTATTTTTAACAAAGTAGTACTAATATTAAAGAATTATATTAATATTAAAAAACTTCTTCTCGAATTAGGTACATTGCTATTTATTTGTCTAAGTAGTTTTTACACAGAAAATGGTCATAAACTAAAGATTAGTATAGACCAACTTTTATTGCGATTCATCATGCTCGTGGGAAATCAGCATTTCCTTGAGTCATTTCAGATAAAGACATTACCTAAATATATTTTACAAATTACTACAATGTTTAAAGCGAGTTAAAATTTAAAGCAATTAAAGTAAGCTTATTTAGTGCACACGATTACAGGAATTAATTACCTAACTGTAATCCCTTAACGATGTATTTATTTGCGTAGCGGTATTTCAATACGCCTTAATGTTATTGTTTTATTGTTATTTCAAAGTTATTAAATTTAAAAAGGGCTATCAAAAATTTAAGTAGGTACCTACTACATTATGACATAACACTATTTAAAGTAATATGAATATCCATAGAAGTATAATGCAGACCTTTATGTAGCAAGCGTGAGTATGGAATGCTAGAATTGCAGATTTAATAATTTTTGAATTCAGTTAATTCAAAGTTAAACAAATATTTTAGAAAGGATAAAATTGAGATTTCGTAGATATGCAGCCAAGCGCAAATTACAGCAAATCAAAATTTTAAAATAATTGTGAATAATCAATTTTATATCAAAATTATCTTTAAAAATAAGATAAAGATACTAATAAACCTTTTGTTTTTCGGCCACAAATGAAAATTACGTATTTTTTCTGGAGAGCTTATTGAAAGTTTTCATTTAATTTTTTATTTGTTTTTTGGCACTCCTACTTTCAATACTTCTATATCATATTATATCCTTCGATGCGTATTTTAATTCCCTTCCTCTTGTTTATTTTAATTTAGTGGTACCTACGTATAACCCAAAGACGAGTAGCAGCACATAAGTCCCTTTAGTATATAAAATATTACTAAAAAGTAAGAGACTTATTTTGACGGGTGTCTTTTTTAAAACTATGAGATTTGCTGCATTTACGCCACATTTTTAAATAAAAAGTAGTTTTGTACAATTTTGATATGTGGCCCTTTCATTAATAAGCAGCGATATGCAAATAAACTAGTAACCACATTTATTATTCTCCATACACTGTTTATTCATATTTTCGTTACCCTTTATAAACAAAAATATAATCACCTTAATCTAAAGTTCATCGGCTATTAAAGGGGAAATAATGAAAAGTATGTACAAAAACAAATGAATTCAATATGCGCACAAGCTTCACTCACATCTGCACATAGCAGCTTGCAATCCTTATTCAGACAATACTGACGTGCATAGAAGTCTATTTCAGTGTACCTACATACCTAGTTAAATATTTTTACTGCACTTATGTGGGTGAAATAATAATGTTATTGTTTCTATAAATACCTATCTAACATAACAATAAATGTAAAAAAACTACCTTGATGCAAAAGGAAGCGAAATATTTTTTTCACCAGGGTCCAGGCACTTCACTCATAACACAAACATAAGCGGTAAAGGAGAAATAAATGGATTTAAAGGATGAAAAATGGGATTTAAAAATTACTTTATAGGTGCATACCCTTCAATGTTTTCGATTATCATCAAACTAAATGTATGGCATATAATGAAATTGTGTAAGAAGACAGTACGGTTGACACAGGCTAATGCAAGTAAAGGTCTACACTACACAAAATATCTAAAATTAATGTCACGAAGAATAAAAAAATTTAATTATAATGTGTAAAGTAGGGAGTTAGTCTCGAAATAAACAAAAAAAAATTAATATGATAACAGGTAATTATGGTCTGACAGTGACATGGTCAGTTCAGTTCGATTCGTCATTTAATAATTGCTTTGAGCACAAAATTATTTCGCAAATGTCACATTACAGCTCGAAAAGCTGATACTCTATTTATTAAACTACTTAAAAACAAGAATTTTTATACCTGAGTTCATTATATGTTAGAAATTCCATAAGAGTAAAATAAAATAACAATGAAGACTTAATAAAAACATATTATGTACGTCCAAACATGATAGAAAATAACATATATAAATATATGCCATTTCTATTCGTTTTGATTTATTTTATTCGTTAATTTCGAAGCACACCAAGTTTGGTAAGTCAAGTATAACTCCGCCAAAAGTGATTAATTACTTTTCTTGTTTTTATTTGTTGTGAAATACCTACAACACTATATTATAATTTAACGAAATACAATAACCTATTTACATATCATATAATAGCGGTTTTTATAAGAAACTATCAATTTCTTCGTTAGATAGGTAGTATATTTATGTTCTAACTGTAGTTTAGATTTTAAAAAAAGTTTACTTTGCTATTAAAGCATATTAAGAAAATAATACTTCATTTTTCCTTATGGTCGAAAACAAAAAGTTATTATTATACTATATTTAAATTAAAAAAGAAACATTTTATCAGGTTGATATCTGCAATATGTAAGGACTAAGGAGAGAATAAAATTTCCCTTATCAAGAAAAAGTGAATTTATGAATAGTTTAATAGAAAATGACATTCGTCTGCGCCCTCGACTATTTGTACTTAATCGTTCTTTTTTACGAGACGTCGCAGGTATAATGAATTAAATTATTTAGTACTGACGACTCCTTTGCTAAAATTTCAATAATATCAATTATCAATAGGCGTCAAAATATATTTTATTAGATGAACTATTCAAACTCAATTTATACATAATAATATATATTTTACTAAGTTTACTTAATATTATTTTATTAATACATTTCTTAGGATTTAGTAGTACCTAAGAACGTGTCTGGATGCTGAAACTAAGCTTACACCATCTTCTTGATCATCGCAATCATCTTCGTCCTTTTTTGTCTGTTTGAAGAAACTCATCGAGTGCGTAAATGCCTTTTATGGCAAACAATTAGATAAATATAGCAAAGATGTGAAACAAACCATTTTTATCTAGCGTATGTCAAAATTACGAACTTATCTCAACCCTGATTCATCAATCCATGTATAATTAAGAAAAACTAATTCACTGAGTAAAATATATCAGACACCTACGCCACTATTAAAATCCACATGAATATCTTAATTAAGGTAAATCTACACTATTTTAAGTTGTAAAAATCATCCGCTAAAGATAAATAATTGTTGCAACTTAGTAGGTATAGACCCCAGAAAATTGTTAAGCTGGTGAGATCTTCTTAGTTCATCATGAGAATATAGCCGTCCTCAACAAGACATGATAAAGCCTAAAATATCATGTGTATTTTAAGTGAAGAATTTGTTACTGTGTGCCTTATTTCCATAGATTACCAAATGTGCCTGTGACCCACATCGTGTAGTGTTATATTTAAATTCAGAATACAACATTGTTAAGGAAATTAATGGAAGGCAATAAACTTTGGCAAGGCAAGACTTTGGTAGTCCTATACATACATAGTTCCATATATGATTAGTGAAAGGGGCTTAAAAAAATTATTTATCAGTATTTATTAATATAAGCTAGGATCCAAATAATAAATTATAAATATGCATTTTTTAAAACAAATAGCTCCTTATGCAAGTACGTAAATAGATGAGAATCGGTTTATAAGTAAAAAGTTGACTTACACCATAGACAATTTATTCCAATTTTGAACTAGGCTAGTTACTGATAGTCTAGTGGAGTAGTGGCTAGTACATTCAGTTTCAGATGCGAAGTCTTTAGTTCCAGTTCTGGATTCGACCAAATTGAATTATTGATTTCTGTACAGATATTCAGCAGCAGTAACAGCGAATCGACATTGGAAGTTTAAGGGTTTTATGGTAATTCTCGTCCAACCGGGATAAAGCGTTTAATCGTTTCCGCACATATTCACTAAAACATATTTTGTTGTAGCTAAACTTGGTATGACGGACACTTCTACTTTAAATTGCTATTGGGATGTATAGGACTTACCGAAATACTAAAAACATTCCTTGAATATAAAAAACTAGCGACTCGCCCTCGCTTCGCTCGGGCTCTTCCCTAGATTTAGCACAGGCAAAGCCGCGGGATCCGCTAGTTATGCATATAAACCTTCCTCTTGAATCACTAAAAACCGCATCAAAATCCGTTGCGTAGTTTTAAAGATTTAAGCGTACAAAGGGATATAGAAAGCGACTTTGTTTTATACTATGTAGTGATAATAGATTGTAAATTAATGTATTTCGTGGGACATTGGTATTAATTAGTTATTTAACGATGACTCTTATAGCGACCCACTTACCTTGGATTACATTAACATTGAAAAACCGTGTTATAAATACCTATATGTAGTTTATTTTCAATGTTTACATAATTTAAAATTTTTATATTATGACAAAAGGACATATAAAACCATTGAATAGGTAGGCTTATAGATATATACTTGCAGATTCTGCAGTCTTGGCCAGATTAAAATAGTTTAGAGTTTTTTTCATTTTTGTCATAGCAGTGAACCTTCAAATATGGTGCATACGTTGTTCTTTCTCGATTTGTTGTTCACCTTTTCGTGGTGGGCCCACAGAGCAGTAAAGCTAAGTATTAACTTCGATAATATACGGGTTGACTATGGAAGCAACACCTTTATTGTTTTGGTCTATTCAAGCCTGTCTGAAAATCCGAAAAGATAGTTTCATTCATAATGTCAAATATTCGCGTAAACATAAGAAAGTACTATTCGAGCTTGCTTCAAGGCGTTGCAATTGGGATTTGGCCGTCGTGTCCCAGTTACCACCAGTCCATTATCACCAGTATGTACATATATAAACCACATAGGTGGTTAATATACGTACATGCTGGTTTATAAGTTAGTTTATATATGTACTATGAATAGCATTTCCCAATATGAAATAAAGGACGTTAACAGTGTTACACTCCCTTCAATTGTGTGTGAAGTAGCCAACATTATACTCGAGTCGACCCTACTTTCGAAGTCAAACGAAAGAAATCATTTTACTTTAATCAAGCACATAAGTACCAGCAACTGATGAGTCTATATTTTGAAGTCAAAAACGCTACATTCGCCATTTTAACAACAAGTAAGTATGTTAAAAAACCTCTTACTTTTTTCTTAATTAACAAAAATGAAAACCGACTTCAAAACGCTACAAATCGAAACTAAAAAGAAAAAAAAAATAATTTTAATTACTTAGTTATTGTTGGAGTCGGTGCCAGCCAAGAAGGACAGTTTTATCCTGCCTTTGCAATGAACTTTCGAACGGATATTTTGATTATATTTACAAATTGATACATTAATTAAATTGTATTAAGATTATTTTGCTTTGGCTGGCACCGACTCCAACAATAACTAAGTAATTAAAATTATTTTTTTTTCTTTTTAGTTTCGATTTGTAGCGTTTTGAAGTCGGTTTTCATTTTTGTTAATAAAAAATAATTTATTTTAAATTTTTTTGTGGAAATTATTATGTTTAAATAAAATATTGGAAGGCTAACTAAACTACTGCTCCAATAAGTCAGCGAAGTTTTGAAATGAACGACAATAGTCAATCGAGATTTGTCCACGTCTATTTTTCCACGTAACTCGTAGACGTGAATAAGATTTACCTTCTATTACCAATTCACCTAATATCCTGAAGGAATACGACTATCAGTTCATAAGTACGTATAATATTAAAAGAATTTTATTTCAACTCCTAACCGTTGAGGATATATACCTTACATCATCACAAATTCTTGAACAGCTTTAGAAAATATATGAAAAAGGTAATCAGTGCCGATAAAATTTAAGGGTTGCCCTCGATTTCTCTAGGATCCCATCATCAGATGCTGACTTGGTGACAATTAGAACATCTTGAATGTATACCCTACCGAACAAAAAAGAAATTTTTAAAATCGGCCCACAAATCACGGAGAAATCGGTGAAAACACATAAAAAAACAACTGTTGAGGAATTTAACCTTCCATCATCAGCTCATCCACATGAGATGATGATTTTCATACGTAAAAGCTTTATCGGGTTTAGAAAATATATCAAAAACATATTACCCAAATTTGAGAGTTGCCTTCGATTTCCTTGGGATCCCATCATCAGATCCTGACTTGGTGACAATGGGACCACCTCGGAACTATACCCTAACATACAAAAGAAAAATTTTTGAAATCGGCCCACAGACGGCGGAGTAATCGGTGAACATACATAAAAAAAAATACATACAACGGAACATATAACCTCCTCCTTTTTTGAAGTCGGTTAAAAACTGGAAAAATGTGTAACTGCGACCTGCGTGAAATAAAAACGAACAAGAAAGCGAATTTTTTGGTAATTTTTTTAACTGTCATTGTACAAGTGATTAGAGCGAACTTCAGAATACATAATAACAATGTAACTAATAACAATACGCCGCACTTGAAAGAAGTTTAGGGACAAAGTACAAAGATAAGGTTATGAGTAATGAGTCCAAATACTTGTGACATAAACAAATTGTCGAAAATCAGGTCAAGACTTGCATAAATCGTCCATAAAATGTTCTTATCCGATGAAAATTACTGAAAATATTTGCTCGATTAAATTATGTGTACAAGTAATGTTATTTAAAATTAATGAGCCAAATTGGACACGAAGCAAACATATATACGCTTCTAAAAATATATGTGAAACCTCCAACTAGGCAAGAAGCCAAATACTTATGTAATTAAGGGCCGTATTAAATCGCATTTGAAATTCATTCGTGTTACTATAGCTACTGAAGTTACAACAAAGGGTTTGAAATGACACATTTACTTATAGATCTTATCACCTTAGAGATAAAGTCCATTTTGTGAACAAGTATTAGATTTTAATTTCAGTCAGAATTATCCCTAGTACACAAGAAAACCTCTCTAATAAATAATGAAATATAAAAGTAACATGCTAATTAACATAGATTTTATTCATACCACTTAATTATACAAAACCCCCGTATTGTCGGCCGTGCCCGGAATAATAGGTATATATATATATATATATAATTTTTGCCTCGCTCAGATTGTTCAAGTATGGGAAAGTTAAACTATACATACCAGTATAACAAAGTGTGTGTTTTTTTTATTTGTTAGTTTGATTGTTTGTCTGTTTGTTTGTTTGTGACTTTGCGTCGAAATGGTGACGCTGTCACTCTCCAGCCCTGTAATAACGAGTACGAGTAACCACTACATAAAAAATCAAGGCAATCCGTCATTCTTTTTCGACGTAAAATTATTTGTAACGATATGGTAACCTTGGCGTGATGCTGTAGGATCATCTGAAATCTGTATTATATTCAAGGCTTTACTAAAATACTGCAGAGATATCGTAATAGACTAGAGACTAAAGAGAGATTCAAAAGACATAAATGAATAGGTTGTTATGTGTATGAATGTATTTTTATTTTTTTATATTATTTTTTGTAAATATATGTATTAAATTATATTTAATATATGTACGTACAAAAAGGGCACTGGAATAATCCATGACATATCGTTAGGTTATGCAAATATTGAAATACAACTCTTTAAATAAATAATAGGAAAATTAAATCATATCCGGCAATGTTTAATTCAACACGTCTGCCTGTTCGCTTAATGTACACTGTGAAGGGAAGTCGGTGCTTTACTATAGGTTAGTACTAGCGCTTCCGGTGTCCATAATCAACAATTATGATTGTTTCCCTTCTAATTCAACTATGAAGTAAGCATGCGGGTTAGAATTAATCACCAGTGTTGCAAATTACTTTAAAATGTACTTGTTTTATTCTTGAATGTTACTAATCTATATACTTATCTTTACTAATATTATAAAGCTGAAATGATTGTTTGGTTGAACGCGCTAATCTCAGCAACTACAGGTCCGAAATAAAAAAATATTTTTGTGTTGAATAGTCCGTTTATCGAGGAAGGCTATAGGCTATACACGCTATGCCTAATAGGAGCGAAGCAAAAATAAAAAAATGTTGCAAAAACGGGAGAAAAATATTTCTTTTGATTTTCAGCCTTAAGAACGCGAGCGGAGCCGCGGGGAAGGCTAGTATCAAATATAACTAAACAAATAGGAATGAAAAAAATTATGAAAAAAATTACATCGATAGATCCTTACTAGTTTTAAAAGTTTATGTGTTATCCGCCAACCCGCATTTTGCTAATTTAAAAACCTGAAGAATGGTGACCGAATCTCAAGTCCTTGAAAAACATTCATATAAATAAAAATTACGCTGTGATAAATGCTGCAGATCATCCTCAGTAATCGGTACACAAGATTTGTTCAGCTTAATTATTTATGAAACAGACCACACAGGTAGATCCCATCATTATCCAGCGCTAATGCTCCATTAAGGCATGTTACAAAAACTGTAATAAATTGTACCTTTTGCGGTGATCATCTTACATCATACAATTATATAATAATCTAATTCTATGTTCTTATCTTTATTTATATTACAGCTTTATTTTTTACATTGTAAAACCATATACGAATTTCGATTTTTTTGTACAGTAAATTTTAATTTTATACCTTTTCACATTATACTTATTGATCACTCTTGGAGATTAAAACCAAATATAAAATAAGCTTTTCTCTATATATATTGAACATCTTATCCATGTCTTGTTTTAAAAAAAATTCTTATTCAAAGAAAAATTGTATTCTAGAAACAAGAAAAAATCACTTAAGTGTTTCCTTGTATAAGTACATACATGTTGTTAATGAACTTAAAAGTTATAAGCTTAGCTTAAATTTTAACGAAGTTTCATCCATTATTAGTCCATTGCGGAACCGTTTTTATAGTGATACTAATGGTATCACTATAAAATTATGATTTCAAGATATTTACTACCAGATAAAAATCTTATCATAAACTCGAGTCGTAGGTCGTACCTAATAAGTAGGTAGCACTTGTATTTAATGCGAATGCCTTATAAATAATAATAGAAACCAAATTAAAGCTAAAATAATAGTAAGCTAGTAATAGTAGGGTTGAATTAATTTACAAGGGATTTTACCTTTAATTTTATCTTCCTATACTTATGTAGTGTCACAAAGTGTAGGATGTAGGACCTACGTCCTACATCCTACACATCCATGTAACGTAGTTATGTAGGTAACTTCATTTTACGGTATCCAAAGCCTCGACATATTGGAGATTTATTACATTACATGGGGTTGCACCCTCGTTTACATCAATAATGAATCCTAATGATTTACCGATAAAGTTTCACCCCTGTCTGGTATTACCCTTAAAAATACATTGACATCATGAAACTTGCAATTGTGGTAGTTTTTCCGAAATCAATATAGAATTAGAAAGCAGAAATGGCAAAAATATTATAGAGGATAATAGTTTATTACTATACAGAATTGCAGTTTCGACCGCAAACTCCTTAAGGACTTGTAGGTTCAATTTCCCGGTTATCCCAAGTGCAGCTAATAATTGTTATTGTCTGTTAAGAAATCGTCAATTACTGCCACCTTCCCATGTTAACTGTATTACACCCTTGCTCTCGTAGAGTCATCGATCCTGCGTCTGACCTGTCATTACTATATAGTGTCGAATTATCGTCTTATTTGCTTTTGCGAGTAGTCTTGTGAACTATATCTAATATGTATCACCAGCGCACATGGCTAGTCTTCATGATTTACTTTCACTTTCATACATATATTAGAGGGAGATGTTAAAGTTCCCATTTAATTAAGGCACAACATGGGATTGAACTTGAGAACCAAACTAGAATGTAATTTTACCTTAAGTTAGCTAGGTTTTTCCATTCATTTACTCGTATATACTAGTTATGTGGATAGTTCACCCTTGTAATGTAGGAACTATAATAATCCAGACTAAGTATTTAATTGTTTTATGAAAAAGTTAATATTTGAAGATATAATAGTTGAATAAAAAAAACTAACGTTTTATATTTTGAATATAATTGTAAAGAACACTTCACATAGGTGATTTACAAGTTGGGATATGAAAACATAGCACCATCTGGTTCCATGGGTATAAGGACGCTTGTGTCACGAAACGGAATGATCTGGTGCACTTCACAGTACACACACCTACATAACTTTATCTCTCCATCATCCGTCACTGGAGTACAAACATTCTTGCTCATCACACAAATCAAAGCGCCCAGTGGAACTCGAATCCGCGACCGCTGGCACAGCAAGAAGGGTCACTACAAACTGAGCTGAACTGGATGAAAAATAAAAATAATAAGAACTGAAGAAGAAGAAAAGTCGCTCCAATATTGGACTAGTCAAACTTCTACGACTTGAACCGTGCTATTTACATTTTACACTCGTACATGTTTCTATTTTGGTTGCATTATTGACTGTTTCATGTGCAACACACTTCAGGCAGCACAATTCTATTACAAATAGTTCTATAAACAAAGAATGAATTACGATATAACTTAAACACAATAGTAAATACCTGTATTTTAACCGGATTTAATCACAATCCGAAATGTTTTCTTAAGTGAAATCTCACTTTTATAATAGTTAAAGAAGCACTAGTTTTGCAAAAAACTTTAGAAAAAAAGTAACGAACTCTGCAAAAGGATTGATCGTTAATCTTGTACCGTCTCCACCGTGCACGAGGCCTTATAGGACAATACATCAACGTCATTGGCACTTAGAATGTTTTCTCGGTTGAGCCGAATGAATAAACTTTACATCTATTTTGACCGTGGGCAACATTGAATCAGTCTGGTTCCATCGTAGGAAAGTAATAAATATTTTTAATGGCTTTGTACCTATAAAGTATTGCTTATATAGCGCTTACAAGCTATGCACTTCGTAAGTGGATAATTGTATTTTATTTTTACATATTATTTACCTATTCTAAGTTTAATTAAAATTATTTGTGGGAAATAAAACATTTTTTGTAAATGAGTTATTGAACGTAGTATCGAATAAATATTCTAATTACCTCATTCGTTAAATTTCGTACGAATAAAATTACTTAACTATCGTTCGCTTAATCGAGAATTAATAAACGTTAATGACACTAGACGATTTTACTACATATAGGTACCTAATATCGAAATACTACCTACTTATGTACCTATGTAAAGACTACGTAATTGCAATTGAATGCAAATTACAATAAGTTCATTATATAATTAATATAATGCGAATATTCAAGGTTATTTCTTCGAACATTTTCTTTTTTTAGGAAACCAGAACATTTGGTGTAATCACAACATTATCGATAGACCAGACCGCAGACGTCAGCACGGCGCGGCGCGACAGCCGAGGATAATGTATTGAAATTGCGTAAACAGGGACCAAAACGATTCTTAAGACACTTATACGTTAGACCCTGATTATAAATTAAAATGACAGAATATCAAACTGATATAAGAATAATTTCTTTATAGTAAAAGAGCCGTTTTGCAATGCCTAGTAACAAGATAAGATGCTGTCTATATAATTTTGCTTCAATCTTGAATCATTTCTGCATCATTAAATTTTATGGCATGTGGAGACAATTATTATGCACGGTTTAATATCAGACCTGGTCCAGGTGTATCCAGTGCATTGACTTGCAAAGACTTAAAAATAAAACCACAGCAGTTACCTTGCTCAGTTGCTCAGACGGCCGAAATCATCGGCTTGCGTGCGAATGCACCCGACGGCAATCTTTACTCCACTCGGGACGCCGCACTCGCCGGACCCCGCGCCTCCCCAGTCCCCTCACCCCCCGACTCCTTATTCGCGCTCAGTACGGAGGTGTCCGCGGGCGAGGCGGCACGTGCGGTGCACGCCTCGCTTCATTGCATTGTTTTGGCTGTATACACCATTGTTGTATTCCATCCACCTGCAATCGATACTATTTCAGTGAAATTCTACCTGCATTATTTATTTATATAGTGCTGCGACAATAAAACTCTTATCTATAAGCATAAGTGCGGCTTATAGACAAGTGAAACTCTTAATTATTCGATTATATAGAACGGCTTGTGTTTTGTTGTTGAACCATAAATGTGCAGTGATCTCTGCTATCAAGAATAGTATGTAAATCAATAATCAAGTGGATGCCCAGCAGCGAGTAGCGAAGAGCTCTTGCCGTGCGGTTTATAACTCGGTTGCATATTGATTGGTTGGACAGGGATCTCTGGAAACTGTCGTTCTTTTACGGTAAGTAAACAATACCAACAGGCAACAAATAATGTCATTACAAGACAAATACATAAATACATCAGGTGTATAGTGTATCAGCAAATTCAAGAAAGCAACATTTGATTATTTAATTACAGTATATGTGGGCATATATGGATAGATATTATGATATGAATAATACAATACACATTCAATTCTTGTAAACATTATGTAAAGTAGATATTATCAAAGTATATTTACTACTAATATAATATATCACAAAGTAGAAGGATTCTAGGAAGCAAATTATGATTCTTCGTGGTACTACATTTATTCAACTTCCTTAAATATTTGATTTTTGACATTATGTAATGGGCGACTCTCCAAAGGCTTCAAAGATGAAGATTAAAATGTAGAGCAAGTATTAAGAGCAAGGTTTCAAAAAATGATCCGAAAATAGCATCATCCACTTTAAACTCTAGACCCGACATTCGCTCTTACGATATTTTCTTCAATTTCTTTTCCGGGTCAATATAACGTGACCTCTTTTACTGACCTTGTATAGAATTAAAACTTGCTAAAAACAATATATGTAGGTACCTCATCTCAGAATTTCGTCTGATCCACTTTCATTCACATTATTAATGTCATTAATGAAGTGGCATAACCAGTTCGTATATGTGAAAATAAATAAGACATGTTTGACTATCATTTTTTCTATCATTTAATTAAAATAACTGATTGTGAATGTTTATTTTGCTAAGGTTCCTTTACAACATATATATGGGGAGATACTTCTTTAAAGAACTACACGAACAGATCCTGTCCTTGTACAGTCCGTACCACGAAAGATGAGAGAGAGAGAGAACTCTTATTAATACTACTTACCGGCGAAAATCCCCCGCTACTGACGCTCGTCAAGTCTCATCTTTCGTGGCACGTATTATACCTATCTGTATTTTTGTTTCTTGTAAAAAAAATTGCAAATATTTTCAAGTAAGTGGTTACCCGATATCTTCTTTCCGATCTTTTTAACCGGTAGCTCAATTAACATAACTTCTTAACCCACGAATAGATGACAACATTTGCCCATTTGGTTGGTTTAAGTACTTATTTAAATAATAAAAAAATATTTTGGCATTTTGCCTTTCTCATCTAAATTTGGAAGCTTAATTGTCATTTATTCCTATTTTTGATTGCTTGTATCAACATGAAAGTATTATAAATAGTAAACACATTCGCTTTAGTAGGTACTTTTGAATAAGTCGTAAATCTTAGGCAACGTGACGAAAATAAGCTCACACCGAAACAAAAGGATTGTTTCAAAACAAAGATGCTATTCATAATACCTGAACATCGAGACGAATGTTTATGTTTATGCTAAAGAATCTTAGATTCTAAAACTAGAATTAAATTATAAAAACAAAAAATGAATCGCCATACCTAATAAGAAAAATAGTTGTACTATGTAGTATGCATTATACATTATTCATGATATTAGAGGAATATCTAGATTTTATTAAAAGCGTTACTCAACAACATTGGATTTTTTTTTATACACAAAACAAAGCTTATATGAAAACATATAGGTATATTGAATAATTTTGAACCTTTAGGTCAAGGTTACATAAATAATATAAACCCACTTGAAAATGAAAGCGCCGGCGGAAAAAGCTAAACCAAATATTCATATAAACTGTAAATAATAAATTTCCTTCGTCCTAAAAGCAGATGTGAGGTACGTATAAAAATATAAGAAATATACCTTTTATTTCTTGTACTTGTATTTTTATACGTCTTATTTACAAAGCTTTGAGTAAGAAATCTGGGAGCATTAACAAAACACACCTGAAAGCTTCCAACAAGAGAACAGCTCGATATACAATATAGTGAATATAGACATCGGGCATCTTTGCAAAACACTTTGAACAAAGCCTTTTAAAAAATATTATACATATTTATGTTACAAAAATATTACGAAATGTTACTTGAAGAACGAGATAGTGGAGAAGAAGGGAGCATTTGAAACATCTTGAACAAAATGTATAAGAAATATCACAAGAAAATACCATTTATTTAAAATAGTACTTTAAAATTCTTAATTGAGATATATACCAAACACCACATATTTTTCAAACCATGTGACAATCCCAAATTATAGTCGTTCGTCTGCGAAAGGAAAGCGCGATCAAATAAGCATTTAGTACACGCCGTACAATTATAGTTCTTTGAGCCTATTAATTCGATCGCTACACTTTCATACAATTACCGTCAGAAACCTCAACGTTATTGCATTGTCTTGATAATCAATGCGTACTTTCTACAGTGGCGGGAAACTTAAATAATAAGTCTCAATATCCTCTTCCGTTTCATGCGAAACTTTACGAGTGACTTTTTAAGTATTTTTATTAAGTCATCATAAAAAATTCAAAAGCTTCATCTGCGTTTATATAATACAATTGTAAGCAACAATATTATTCATCTTTAAATACAACAATGTCGTTATCCGTTATCTCCTTTCCTTCAGACAATTTATAGGTCCATATCTTCCAAATATACTACTATTTCCGTGTCACGATGTTAAAATTTGAAAATATTAACCCCACTTAACGTTTTCTTTTTAATTTGCAATTTTTCCCAGCTTAAAATACAATCTAGTGATTTCTTTTTTTTTTCATTGCAAAATCATTTTTAATCAGACAAGTGAAAACCTGAGAAATGGCTACTCTATCTACGAATACTACCCCCAAGCCAAAAATGTATTACACTTGTAATAAAAATATATTTCCAGTCCGCCACAGCAACGTGTGGCCGCAGCAGTTATTTATTTAAAAATAATAATAGATGTTTCGAAATCAATCATTAAGTTACCAGTTTAAAAATACAAAAAAAACCTCAATAACACCAGACATCAAACATCTAATGTTACTTCATGTCTAATTTGCATTATTACAATTTAAAAATTGACTGTAGAAACCAAAGCAAGCGTGTGTTGGTTAGCATAATACTTTTAAATAATAAATTTCATAATTACATATAACCTTCGGCTTAGAAGAGAAAACGCCTGTGCAACGTGAGTTTTGAACACTACAATTAATAAAAATCGTTATATAAATACACAAGCTATTTTAGCTTGTACTTTATAAAAATGTATGTATCTATGTTACATCATTTCTCCGCTTCTAGTCATATCATCCTTATTTTCGCTTAGATTGCCTAAAAGAATAAAAGCTCAAACAAAAATATTTTTAATTTAATTTCGACATATTTTTATGTTTATACCAAGCAACTCTAGAATATTATATTTTTTCGAATTACAATTTCCTTAATGATTTTCTGTTTAAAGTACCTAAAATGACTTACGTATTAAAAATGTAACTTTATCTTAACATATGCTGCTTTTATCCCTTAACGTCCAGTCTACGTCTTACAATTATAACTGCTTTTGTGGTCGGAAATTCCAAAGTCCTCCATGATTCATCCTTCACCTTTATTTCTTATCCCTAATTTATATTGAAATTTTCTGAGAGCGACGGCTCGTTATAACTTAGAAATGTTTAAGGTAAAATCCTCTGAAAAATCATATAACAGACAATATATAAACATTTGTGTCTTTTAGACTTGGATTTATGTCTGTTTCTGTGTCAATTTGCGATAAATAATTTTTTTGTATTTGCAAAGTTAACACTTAGTCAGGCTTAATGAATCAATGTAAAAAAATTATAACTGGATCTTTACGATTTAACTGTTAACTATAACCTTCTACAGGTTTTAGTTTCTATATGTACTGAACACTTAAAAAAAGGCCTAAAACATTTTAATATTAGTAATATAACATTTATTTTTAGGCCTTTTTCTACACGCGGCCTTCATCTAATTTCATCGTACATATTATTATTTTATACTACTAGTTAGTACAAAGTAAATAAACAAAATCTTTTTTCAGGTAAGATGTTACCACGAGGTCTTCGTATAAACACGTGGCATAATAAACAAAACAGTACAGAATTAATGAGTTATCATTTTAAAATAACTTCCACTTAAGAATAATTCTATGATTCATCTCTCTTCTTATTCAGTAAATTATAATAGGTACAAGCTTATCGAGGTCAGTCGAAAGATGTAATTTCATATAAGAAGTTTTGTACATTCTTTAAAAAGATTTCCATAATAAGAAATTAAAAATATAATGTCATCTATCTACCAGCTACCTGCTAAATGATATCCGGTAAAACACAATTAGACCAGTGCCAAACCGGTCAAAATATCGTAAAAAATAAAAAAAATCTTAGCAGTATACGAGTGGTCGGAAAGCCTCCTATTCCATTCTAAAACATTTTCTGAATCTAGACTATTTTCCTTCATCATCAACAAATTTTTTTTTTCCGATCCGACTTTTTTTCCTCAAACAGGATTGTCACTTGTCTAAATGGTATGAGAAATCATTTAATCGTAATGTCTTATTTGTCTAACGGATGTCCATAAGCGGTGGTAGATTCTGTTATTATAAACCGCTATTCTTGACAATTTAAGATTAAAAGCGATTTGCTGTTTTATATCCACTTACAGCATTTATAAAGAACGTTAAATTAATTGGTTAAGGCGACTTATAGATTTTCATCATTGTAAAATTATTATAATTAGACAATCTAACTTCATCCATACATGGTCACACGATAAGTGATACAATAATTGGACCGTTTTCCTACGCACTTAAAACCTACGCTTTTTCCTAACACAACTCAACTGAGCGCTTTATTATATATTTTTTTATTTGAATAAAAGTATTACATAAGCTTGATATCATTCTATTAATAAGTGCAAATAATTTACGTGCAAATATCCTCTATCCGGCATAATTTTATCATTGACGTAGGTACATACTTATTATTACCAAAATTATATTAAAATTTTCGTGGATAGATAATAATGCATACTGAAATGCGATCATTGACCACTTGCTTGGGACGCTATCAAGAACGCTTATCTTATCGTTTAGTTAGACCATTGTTCTAGCGCAGACGCAATGTTTTGTGTAATATAATATTATATTCGTAAAACTTACGCTTAATGTTGTAAGAAACGTCAGAATTAAACTTTACATTTAAAGGATCATGAGATATTTTTTAGAATTTGGAAAAGTATTATTAAGTTTTAGGATGTAAGTTAACATCATATTCATTATTCAAGGTACATATTTTATTTTGAGAGTATTAGGTAGAAAATAATTGGGCGACAAAAGAGCAAAGAAGTTGGAAGCATATTATTAATATATAAAAATACGTAATATGATGTACGAGTACATTGCCATTAGGAAGATCGAGATGTTTATTAAAGCAGTCTTCAGCATGATGGTATAAAAATGCGAATATTAATATTGTTAACTTTAATAACTAGGTACCTATACTAATTATAAAGTTTTAAATCATCGTAACTTGAAAAATATATATGGAGATTCATATTATATGGAGATATAAATCCACATAGATCAAAATTATGATCTATGTGGATCTTTTAGTTTTATGGCTTATATCAGATTACGGATACTATGTAACCTTGGATTCAAAGCTAAACTGAGCTCTACCTTGCTCAAAAACTAATTTATAAAGAAAGTTAATTCAGTTCGACACAGTTATCAGGCAACTGTAAATTTACCGCCGCAATACAATAAAGTTAACAGTATGGACTCAATTGGTCACGTATCAGACACAGCGTCAAGTATTGAAAATATTGTTAGTATTTTTGTGTAAAAAGTTACGTGGACCATTGTTATATGCACTGAATTGACAAATAACAACCTGCTCTGTGGTTATATGCAATCAAATTCAATATATATAATGTTTAGAAATAAGACATTATTAAAATATTATAATAAATAATGTAAAATATTTATAATATTTTAAGAATGAATTAGAATATTTAATATTCTTAAAAATGACTTATATAGTGACTAAAGTCTCACCCTTGCTTCACTTGAGTTCGTCCATAGATTTAGCGCGAACGAAGCCGCGGGTTCCGCTAGTTATATACTAAAATCTTCGTCGATAACCACTATATCCATTGGTGAAAACAGCGTGAAATCCGGTGCAATAGTTTTTGAATTTATCGCGAACAGACAGACAGACGGACGCGGCGGAGGACTTTTTTATAATAATATGAAGTAATACCAGTGAATATTCTAGTCTCATACTATATTTATATGATACAATGTAGTCTGTTAAATTTAATGTTTTAGTAGTATACCTTCCACAATATCACAAGTTAGGGCATTATTAGACGCAAAGCAGAATCAAGTGGAAGTTCCTTCTGAAATTAAATTCAATAGCGGTCCTTGAAATTTGAGAGAGGTTGCCAATTTTGCCTCAGTAACGAAGTTGTATACATGTTTTAGGTAAAAATGTTGCCTATATCTAAATTGACGTTTTAAATTTCGACGAGACCTTTAAGACATCTATCCAGTCTTACTTTTTTAAGGCTTTTTTATATCGTATAATTTTTTTTCTCAATTTTTTACCGACTTCAAAATAGAGGAACTTTTGTCTGTTTCATAGGGGGCGTGCTAGGCGAGATATACGCCAATTTATATCAATTTTCATAACACTTTCTATCTCTAAAGAATCAATACTTTCGAAACTCTTTTTTTGAAAAATTATGAAGAAAGGAGGTAATTGCTTTAATTAAATTCAGTTCAATTTTCTTGTTAATGTCTTTGAAGCGTGTTCCTGTTATTATATTACGGATATAAATGTTTTGGCATATTCAATTAAAAAATCTTATTTTTTTAATTTTCCAGAAAAAAATAATGTTTTAATCCTGCCTACACACTGAAATTCTAATTAAATTCAAGTAACGATCGTTAAATTCTTAAAACAACAATTACAAGTAAAAGAGTATAAATTACATAATATTTACTATCTGTATTACGACCTATTACTTTCTATAAGTGCTTTATAAATATTTGAGATGCACTTTTATGCTAAGGCTGTAAACAAAATAATATTTATAGTCTATTTAAAATTTCCCTAGTAAAAAAATACAATTTTTTAAAAAAAATACAATTTTTTAATTAATAATTAATTTAAGAATTACAAATGCTTAAATTAAATAAGTACCTGTCTATATTTTCTTTAATTTTTTATTTTTTTCTTCTTATGTTATAAGATAAGAATACATATACATATAAATACTAGGCATATATATATACGCCTAGTATGGAAGCAGTCCTGTTATCATCGCACATAACAGCGCTTACGTAATCTATTGTCTTCCTATATCTTGGAAAGAAAACTGTAATTTACGTTATTTCACAACTTTCTCTTTGTTAAAGGTCGATGCGGATGACTTCAAGCTTAAAAATTTGTAAATATTATGAAAATTTACTTTACAAAATTACCGCACAATTAAATATTTACAGGATAAAAATGTTTGTATTAAAAAGACTTATTACTTAATAGTTAACATATCTTATTTCAAATATATATAAATGGAAAGTTAATATACCAGATAACTATAACTCTACTACTGATAACCCTACTTGCTCTACCATTGCATCGGTCGTAGGTTCGAGTCTGCTGAGGGCGTTGTTCATTTGTGTGATGAGAACCAATGTCTGTACTCCAGTCATGGGTAATGCCCTAACATATTTAATAACGAATGATCGATTGCTACCAGTTCAAACGTAAAATATTAGTTTCCTATACTGAAAGTTCTTGCACAAACATTAATCAAGTTACTCGAGACGAAATAAATGAACAGATGTCCTTATTAAGTCGCCTTACCTAAATTATTACGCTGTCAGTCACGTAGCGGTGGGAAAGACGTGTAATTAATATAAGTTAACTGTGTTAGGGACGATGACATTGGGTAGAGACTGTGAGTAGTAGAAAAATATCTGTCATGAAACATTACTTAGGTCTTTTATAACATTTATTACTTTGATTATCAAAATTAATTACTATGCAGATATTACTAAGTAGTACTTACTTTCTTAATAGAATCAATAAATTAAAACCATTATAATACATATTAATAATCTTTCTCATCACAATATTTTATTAAAAAAATCAAAAAACACACACTTGAAGGGGTTTTAAAAAAATAATAAAATAAAGTCAGTGAAAACTATTATACTAGTCAACCTCTTTAAATTAATCTATATTTTAGACCTTATAGAACTTATAGTTAGAGTATAGAACTTATTGAAATCAGTTGACTCGAGTATATTAAAATACGACTGTATTTAGCACCTTAAAGCTTAAAAAATATTTTCTCCATAATAAGCTTAAAATTTTATTGAATTTTATTGTTTTGATTATATTTTATCATTCCGCATAAAAATGTAAAGGGTTTGGTGTAACGTCCGCTTGTAATCGTAAAAGTTAATTAATATTCAGCATCATTCGCTAGCAGTCACGTCCATATGTACGTTATACTCAGGACGGGACTAGACTTTATTATTTACTTCATTCATAAATGCTTATTTAATTACGTATATTCTAGGTTTTCAGGGATTGACGTACACTCAAAGCATTTTACTCTTGTTATCTAACGGTTAATGTACAAGTAACATTACACGTCCTTCAAAAGTTTCACCGTTAATATTGTACACTCGCAAATCCGGCCCGCTCGCTGGGCGTAAGTTAAAATAAATTAAACGATTTTTGTAACTTTCTAATAAAATAAAAGTAGCCTAAGTTACTCCTTATAGCATGCGCTATCTACGAGTGAAAGTCTCGTCAAAATCGGTCCAGCCGTTTCAGAGATCAAACAGACAATAATTTTAAAAATTGATTATTTGACGTAAGTAGTATTATATACTGTATATAATATACTTTTATATGTTTTAGTAAAAAGTATTAGTAAATAGCTGTTAATTCGAATTTAAAAGAGACACTTTAATTTTATTTTAAACTAGCTGACCCGTGCCCACTTCGTTGTGCATAATGTTAATAATCCTTTTTTAGTACAGAGTGTTTAAATAATTTAAATTATTTTATTAATACTAAAAATTAAAAATTAAATTATCTATACTAATATTAAAAAAAACAACTTTTTGTCACTTTAATATAAAAGTTAGACATATGCTGTCGTTGACTTTTTTGTAGGCATTTTCAAGCTCCACATCTTTTCCCTAGAACTCAAATATATATCTTTCATAGTTAAGGCAGCGTTCGTAAGAAACGCTTTCATTCGACCGTTTTTTCTCCGATTCACTTTGCAAAACGGACTACCACGTAAAAGCCTTTTTATTTTTCGATTTTTTATATAACCTATGACACTCAGCAATAATGTGGCTTTCTATTGGTGAAAGAATTTTTAAAGTCGGTTCAGTAGATCCCGAGATTACCCCTTACAATTTAACAAATAAACAAACTTTACTTCTTTATAATATTAGTATAGATATGTACTAATTTGCTTTACCTACCTGACAAACTAATACGTTAAACTAAGGCAACATAATATCATTTTCAAACAAGTTGAGAAAGCTCTACGAGACTAGGTAATACATTCCAGATTTAATTAAGTCTTTCACCACTATGAAGTCGTCACCTCGTATGAATTACGTAGCTTTTTTAATATCCCTGTTATTATAGGATTTTTAAGTATTACCTACATTTTTATTCATAAATACAAATAGGTAAGCAAACTGTAAAATCACATCAAAGTACACTTAAAGCTTTTTTTTAAATTAATGTGGTCTGTTAACAAAACCTTGAAAATTTAGTTTTGTTGGTGTATTTGTACTATATATTACTTATATTATAAGTACCTTATCCTTCTTAAATTCATAAAAAATTATGTTCAACTGCACTAGTTAACATTCTTCTATTAAAATCATACTGTTTATTGTTTCTTTTTTACTTTATCAATCTCGAAGCTCGCGGAGAGGGTATCATCCCAACACAATAGCTTAGTGAAAAGCCGATAATAGAATTCATGAGGGAAACCGAAGTTACGCTCGACTCCACCCATTCATGTGTCAACGGCTTGCATCGAAACAAGAGGTTATTGATCTAAAAATATGAAAGCTTTTCCCCTGGCATTGTCTTAAACGACCGAGCTAGGAGTTTGGAGTACGCTGAACGTGTTTAAGTAGCACCGGATTTAAGTGCTTAGCCTGTGTGCTCTATGTAGTTTCATACAGCGGAGTTTTAGGCAACGCTATGAATTTTAGTTATATTTTAGGCACTTCCAGTTCTATTAAATATGTACCTATTATGTAAAGATTAATTCAGTGTAATAAATATTGAGATAAACTAAAAATACGCATGTATCTGACAGTTTGTATTTGTGACTTACTATAAATATCTTCCGATAAAAATATCTCAGAAATATGCTTATGGCAGGGAAGAATTATAATGAATCTCACTAAGACACGTTTTATAGCCCTTGGCCTATCAACAGTGAGAATTATGATATCATGGAACCTCTAGGTATTTACATCATACTTCCAAGATCGTAAGAGTTTGACGACAGCAGCGTTATGTGCGTTCCAACAACATTACTTGCGGCAAGTAGCCAAGAATTCAGACGTGGGTTAACGTGGACATTGTAAAATGAATAATGACGAAAATATTATTTTGAGAATCATTATAATTATATAAAAATTACCTCAAAAGTTAAAATCAATAATATCTATCATTTATAATACTTTAAATTTCTTTACAAATTAGCACTGACTGAAATTATTTAATTATTGTTTTTACCAACAATAAATTATTAGCTATAGTAACAAACTGCTGCTGATTTCTCATGATCTTTAAAGTTCTTTAGTTATTACTTATTAGACATTACACCTTAGTTCACTAAGCACTTAATCAGAATTCCTTTAACCGCAGGATAATGTACCTTTACCATGGAATCGAATAATAGCGTGAAATTATACTCCGTTTCTTGAAAATTCACATAATCGTTACGTCGGTATCTGGTACTTGACACGTGCGAAGAACAATTCGTTACGGAAATCATCCCATCAATCATAATCATTATATAACAAAATTGAACAATGAAAGATAATCTATTACCTCAATATTGTTTAATATTTACTGTATACATTAGAATAGTATTTTCATAAATGCTTTGATAAATTTCTCTTCAGGTCATATTCTAAAACCAGAATCAATGTCTTGACAGTTTCTGCACTTATGCAGAACCTTGAAGCCTTGAAGAGTTAAACGTAACGTTTATCGTCACTTCTTCGTTTTCTTAGAAGACTTTGAAAATCGTTCGAAAATTGTCCCTATGTAAACAAATATAATTTTGGAAGTAAACAAAACGTAACTTATATGTATATCATATTAAATTTATCTAGT
The DNA here is from genome assembly GCA_905231865.2 of Boloria selene. Taxonomy (NCBI): domain Eukaryota; kingdom Metazoa; phylum Arthropoda; class Insecta; order Lepidoptera; family Nymphalidae; genus Boloria; species Boloria selene. The sequence goes on from HG993145.1 coordinate 6,041,538, forward strand.
ACATAATTTAATTGACCTAGTTTGTTAACGCTCATACCAAACGGTTACATTCATAAGGTAGACGTTTTTTGGGTCAAAGTTAAATATTAATAAAGAATGGGATGCAAGCAATCAGTTTCCCAACGGCTTATAATATCCGCACACACCTAATCCAAGCATTTCCCCTAATCCTACGCACGGCAATAGGTATACAGTTTCATCCCGCCATGACCTACTTTCCAATTTAACCCCGTTCCGATGTCAATGTTTATTGATTTTCTTGTTTTACATCGCTTTCTCATCTTAAAAGTTTATAATGTTTACATTTGTACTTAAAATATTTTTACTATTATTATATTTTTTAAGTCGTGTGAGATACATCCTTAATGCAGAAAAATGTCTTATCTATTTTTTAAGTTAATTAAAAATATATGTTATTTTATTAATTTAATAAACGCCTATGAACTTTATTCTTTCCAAAATAAAAACTGGAAATAAATTTATTCATATATTACAAGAGAACTAATTTTTAGCGATTGTAATTCAAATAATATTCGATACCTGCATGGCAGATAGCCAAGTGCTCAGCTACTGTAACGTCCTTTCTCAAATTAGTGCCTACGAGCGTGGCCACGGTCACCAGTGTACGAGAACATTTATAGACTAACTTTTTGTTTGCGGATTCGCCTGTTAATTAAAATAGTAAGGCAATAAAATGTATACAGATTACTTTCGTAGTTTGGAACCTAAGTGTGAAGTTCCATAGCATATTGTACTTACAATAATCTGCCTAGAGTACAAGTGTACTATTTAACAGATTTAACGAATATTAAATTTAAATATTTTTTTTTGATGGACACTTTAAAATTTAACTTTTCAACAAAATGTTTCATAAAATTAAGCTGCATCAATCTGCTTTAAATTTATAAACGTGTTTACGTACAAACTTAACATCATTAATTGTTTTATATACGTAGATTTCTTTAGATCAGTGCAACGTATTTCATCATTTGGCACACGCAAGTGTAATAGCCTCCGTTATTCGGTAATTAAAATATGCAATCATGTAGAACATTACTATCAATAGAAAAAGGCCTAGCGAAGTGCGTGATTTTCTCGTAGGTATTGCTTTTTTTTCTTCCAGATAATTAATTAGAATATTGTAATTTACAATTTCAAAAGAAATAAAAGGGATCTTGTTAAAAAGGAACTTATTAAAAAGTACGCTTTATTTTAACTAGATAGTAAAAAATTTATACATGTGCATATTTTGTTACAAAAATTCGTCTGTAATGGTACCTGCCACTTTCATTGTAAACCTTCACACACTACTCGTTTTGGTTGTAGAATGAGTTTCTATGGTCTTATTATATCTTCATATTTGTGTTCTATTACTTAAACTACATCTATTATACACAAACGTTGTTGACATGATTACTTTGTCAGTTTTAGTACCTACCTACTAGATACCCAAGTACTTTATAAGTATTTCTACTAGCGGCTGGCCCTCACTAGCTTGCACTCGTCTCTAGATTTAGCTCGAGCTAAGCCGCGGGTTCCGCTAGTAAAATTATACATAGGCTTGACAAATTACCAAAACCTTTTTCTTGAGTTACTCTATCTATTAAAAAACCGCATCAAAATCCGTGGCGTACTTTTAAAGAACTAAGGATACACAGGGCCAGACAGACAGCGGGAAGCGACTTTGTTTTATACAATGTAGTGATGAAGAAGCAGATTCATTATTTTTATCAATCTCATTCTGTTGGTCATCACACCTGATAACAATTAAGTGGTCGCGAAGAAGGTATTCTATATAAAAATAATAAAAATGATGATATAGATACTAAAAATGTAATGTAATAATATATTATATACACTGTACGCGTATAAACATTATAATAAATTATTTGTTTACCAAGTTATTGTGTTTGATGTATTTTTTTTTCATACCTGTGCTAATTTTAGGTGCCTAAATAAGGTAACTGTTTATTCTACTGGAATATATTAATAAGCTTTAAGCTACCTACCTTTAATATTACTTTGAGATTGTTTATAAATATGTAGGTTACTTTTAATTAAATATATGATATGAAGTTTTTGATTTTTTTTATATAATTAAATTATATTACTTTATGTAATTTAAGTAGCAATTAAGTAAATTATTGTATGTACATTTGAATCGTTATTTTGTGATTTTGTATGAATAAAACCGTCTAATTAAACATGGAATACAACTTCTAAAAAAGAAAGTAACAGTGTTCAAACCTTACAACGCGAACGGTACGGAATGTTATGTTGTAAGAGTAGTAATAAATCAAGATAAGGCAAAACAGATTTTCTTTTAAGAACAGATAAAAAGAACGAACTGACATTATTTTCGAGCCCGGTATCTAATGTCCCCTTTAAACAACGAAACCACGAAAATGATAACTTTCAATGGCTCAAAACTATGATGAAGTCATACGTTAACATTACACGTACGAATAGGGCATTGTGTTCGAACAATAGCGGTGAAGCAACGTGTATTCTCTAATCTCATAGGATTTACTGATATATGTAGGTACGTCTAGTTTGCTGATGTATTGCGAATAAAATAATGAAACCTAGTAAGTGCGATGAAATTGTAACATAGTATACGTGACCTACTACCTACGTGACTATATGTATTACCATATGAGTCGACTAGTATCAAAGGCGGCAATCTGAGCATTTTGACAAAAAGTAGTTAATGATATGGCGACTCAGATTGATTTGATTAAAAACGTTTCCCCTGGAGTATACGGTTTAGAACTAGCAATAAACCATAGTAAAAACAGGTCAAAAACTGACATCAGCATCAAAGCCGGCAATCTGTAAAATTTTAAAATCAAACCCGGCAATCTTACGCTGTCAACCAATCAGAAGCGAGAGTTCATTTGCGTTTCGTAACGGCCGCAGGAACATTTCGTTCTGTGAATTTTAATGTTTTCTACGTGTTTTTGTGACTTAAACTAATATAAAGCAGTGGAAGTAGTATTATGGAAAGTCACCCCCCTTTAGTAATAAATAGTTTTACACGGAAACTCAAGAGGAATCCAGAAAATTGGACAAGAAACCGGGATAAGGAATTGAAGTAAGTTTACCCGTAGGGTTGTCAATTCTTGTCATGTAAAAGGGTATAATATTTTAGTATTATTATTTTTTTTGTTTTAGAAACTCGGCGAAATCATTACTCGATAGAGTGTACAGCCATAATTCGAAAGCACTAAAATGTGCTACTTTAACAATGGCTCATGACATGACATGCGCACATAATTTTAAATTTAGTTTAAAAAAACTCAAAAAACTTTTTAGAGTTACTTAATTTTTAGTTCATAAGTTAATTATAAAGATTTTTTGTAACTGCCAAATGCATTATTTTTTAATTACAATATACTATGCCAAAAAATAAAGAGTCGTTCCATGCTTGTATGACAACCCTAATTCTGGAATAACATCTATAGTATCAAAAACGGTTATCTGTGCCTTACTCAATTTCAAATACGGCATTCTTAAAAAAATAGCATCAAAGCCGGAAATCTTCAAAATTGAAATAGTATTTAAAACTGATATACAATGATTATTAGGGTAATATAGCATTAATTCATCCTGCTATTTACCTAAGATCTTATTTAAATGAGTTTTGTAACTACAAACGAGATACAAAACTAACAATCCGTTTTTTTGAATTTACCAACATTTGTCTTAAAGTCACATTGCCACCTTTGATACTAGTCGACTCATATAACACTTAAAAAATATATTCGTATGAAACATTATTTAAAACCCAACTACGGAGAAGTACTTACATAGAAGTGTGTACTCGTATGTGGCATGTACATATCAGACTCTATGTTCCCTAAAAATTACTAATCGGCTTAATCGATTCTCATAATTCATACTCTTTCTGATATTTTTTCCGCTTTATTCGCAATTGACTTTTGAAATCGAATTTGAATTGATGTTATTTTGCCACTTGCAGTTTTATCTTGAATGAGTAACAAACATGTACACACTACTAATTTCGCATTAATAATAGCATTCGTAATAGAAGACAGTGGTAGCCCAGCGGTAACGCACTCGTTTGGATAACCGAGTGATGCGGGTTCAAATCCGGGTCTTGCACCTGTGATATTTTTATGTGCGAATCGTTTCTATCATGATTACCACTTGTCTTACGGTGAAGGAAAACATTGTGAGGAAACCTGCATGTCTGAAAAAACCTAGCTAGTTTTCGAAAGATATGTGAAGTCCGCCAACACGCACTAGGCCAGTGCGGTGGACTATGGCCTGATCCCTCTCGTACTGAGTGAGGCCCGTGCCCAGCAGTGGGACGTTAAAAAGGGCTGATAATGATGATGATGATGAAGCATTCGTATAAAGCTGTACCGTCAATTCATCTCCCTTATATATAATACCATTTTCTATATGTTCATCACGGAATTTGTAAACAAAAATAAAGTTTAGTACGCCATTCATTCTAAAACTAAGAACATAAAACAAAAAACGAGCTGCGTCGTCCCTAAGTTCTCTGTATTTCTATTGTGTGAACTTTTAATTGTTCAGATTGTTGAACTTTATGCCTCAAACCTTGGTTGAGTGCTGGTGCTTTAATTTAGCTTTCTTAGGTATTATACTACATATGATTTTTTTTTCAATATAGTCTACTAAAGCAGGGTCAAATCAATTTTTTTTAAGTTTAAAACTTCACAGTACTTACCAAATGCCAGTCGCTATATCAACGCAGTAAGAATCTCATTAGTTACACGAATGAACACTAACTAACGAACCCTATAATATATTGTCTTCGTAATATATATCTGTGCGGCGTATAGGCTAAGCAATTTAAATTATGAGCAATATTTACAAACTAGCATATGACAACCGAGGGTCCTGAGTTCGAGTCACGCAGTTGTTTTTTTTTCTGTAAAAAAATCTAATGATAAGACATTGAGAGTGAAAGAAATACAGAAGGAATACAGTTATGTTTCCACCTGTAACTTTTACATCTCCTGCGCAGATGGCTCGTCTATAAATCTTATCTCCGCCTTGACCGAAATCGCTTATGAGCATTATTATTAATACCTATTTATCCAAGCGTAAATAAAGCTAGCTATTGAAATATAAAACTAACTATAAATACTTAAAAGTACTTATTAAACAATTTTTTTGTTGGCAGTCTGTATGTAAACGGGTAAGGGGCCCGGCATGTATGCATACGAGTATACATAGATTGTATCGCTTCCGGCCTCCTCACAATGATCAGTAAGCCGGAAGTACGGCACGCGCGGCCGCCATGCAAAAATCAGAACAACTTCCACGCATAATAATAGCAGCTATAAATTTTAATGGCGACCGTGATCGATATAGTAACTTTTTGGGAAATTTTATCCTTATTTTTATAAGCTATAATAAATTATATTCGGATATGATTGCGCATAAAATTGAATTTCGATAAACACATCATTCATATTACGTTTCATAGATATCTGACGCTAGCAAACATGATATGATGCTTCAATGTAATTTTTGATAAAAAGTGTAAAAGGTTTTTTTAATCAGATATGTTTGTAGTGTTATAAGTCTTTACTTAGGTATTTAATAATAATGAAGTGTGTCTGTTATCTAATCAAGATGATAGACGTAGCATACGATAACAGAAAAAACTGTGCAATCTGATAAATATTTGTATTACTTTCTTACATAACGTAACATAACAAACTTAATAACTAAGGGTAAGTTATAATTATATGTTATTGTATATACAAATGTTAAGTTATAGTTTTTATCGTTTTCATTTCACGAAAGGCTTTTAAAGCAATATCGTGGCAGTTACCCAGCACTATTTGTGTCATCAACCCTTTCAGAGACGAGAGATCTCTTTGTTCACGGTGTTCCATTGACTGCTCCCCATGTCAGTTTCATTGTCACCATTGACTACTAATGTAGTTGTATGAAAGGATTTAGTTACCATAGAATTTTATATGAGTATTTATGTCTCTGTCGTCATATACCTGCAATACCTATGTTTTTTTTTTTACTTTTCGAGCAAAGGGTGCTATATGGTATGGGTGATAGTGCCTCCGGTGCTTTTACCCACCAAACAAATCGTATCTATATGGTTGATGCTACATTACGCTAATATTTTAGGTGAAGGTTCTTCCACAGTTATTTAAACAAACTTATAAAACTTATTTAGAAGTGGAAAATCTTTAAAAAATGATACAATGACATAAATCATTTAATTTAACAGTAATGTATCATTATACTGACACGATTTCTTCCTGCATGTAACCATATCCCGTGGCATTGGGCTGATTGATCTCGTTAAGCTCATTTGACAATTTCAAAGGGTTACTATATATTCATCGAGCAATGAATCGTAGTGATATATCGTTGACTTTCACATAAATACCCCAATCCCCATTAAATCTATATTTAAACTGAATTGATGGTGACATATTTTTAACGTGAGAACAGTTTTAAAAATGAAGGGAGATAAACTTATGTTTATATATTCTTCTGTAGAATTGCGAGACATGGGTACATATTTTTTTTAATTCATCCTACTTACAATTTGTCTGAAAACTCTAAACATGTATATAAGTGTACGACAAATGCGAGATTGGCATTACCATATAAATATACTGCCGTATATTAAGGTCAGACGTTAGGACTTTCATCTCTGAACGGCGAAACTTCTTATACTAAAACAATAAACATTTTCTAAAGTGCCTGAAATATCAGTAGCATTTTAAATATTGCCAGGTACGTACGATCGTTTCAACGTATCATCATAAGAATAAAATAAGAGTGAGAAATATAAATATTCATTATTTGTCTTGAAAGGGAAATGCGTGAATTGTGAACATAGTTAAAATGCCATGTTAATATATTTTACTTTCACGTGTAGTATTTACTAGTTATAAGCCGTTTATTTTCTCCGCAACTGAGGCAGAACCTCTCTAAATACAGAGTTAAAAATACATAGAACAATAAAATATTAGACGATAATAGTACATGCATAGCTATATTTATACATACATACATACTTGTATACTCTACTACACTTACAAAGAAGATGCAAAGCAGACAATTATTTAATAAACGCAACTATTAGCAATTATTAGCTTAAGTAGATCGTCTGCGTCTTTATTGATCTAAATGCTCCTTATTAAAGTGTCCCTTGGAGATGTGATCATTGTCTTTATAATAAATTTTACCATTTAACTGGATTTATAAAGGTGTATTTAAGTCAATAATTTGTTTTTATGCACTTGCCCATATTTGAAGGAAATATACAAGTGAAGACCTAACCCTTTCCCTAAAACAACGACTGTTACTACAATTTTGTATACATCAATATCGCGTAATAGGGATTTAAAGTTTATGTATAATCGATACAAATCTGCTTAACCCGAGCCAACAATCCTGTACTAATATACTTAGTAGGAATTAAATATTACAGTAGGGTTTAAAAATACCTAATGAGGAGCTTTTCTCATAAACAGAAGCTTTAAATTCTTATTATTTAATATAAGGCTCTCGAATTCGGAGGATTTTAATTTGTATGAAGCCATGTGTAAGTAAATTGAATTTTATTCACTTATTAGTACATTGCGACACATAACATAAGTAAGAATTAAGCATTGTCATAAGTAATTAAATTTAAAATTAAACCATCATAAAGTAATACTCGCTACTTAATGTTTACTATGTCTTTATTCTTTTAATAGATTAAGAGTTTACATAAAACGATAATAGTTAATAACCACACTAAAAATAAACTATATAGGCGGCATCTATGAGAAAACTATATCACAAATTGATTGATCTACAAAAAATGGACCACCCAGCGTGCACCGTTCCAATCTTAACAATATAAAAGAATTATTTATGTTCATTCTTATTTTTATACTGTCCGTTCTTGCTTAACATAAGTTAATATTAATTCTTTGTACAAATTCATACATATTAGTTAACAAATCAAATTATTACCATCTCTACATTTAAAGACTTGAAGCAAATCATCAATGTTTTTTGCAAAATGTATGCTGCTAATAATTCAATTAATTCAAAAATATTCACAGTCAAACATACACAATATAATAAAATTGTAACTGAGCCTGAATATGAAATCATTATGGCCGAATTCATAGTTTTTAAATTGTGTGACGGTCTGTTTGTCTGTCTAAAACGAGAAAACCACTGAGCAGATTTTTAAGAAATTTAGTATGATGATATCTGTTTTTCGGCTTACCATATGGACGGCGGAATCCATCTCCCCTTTAAGAAATGTATACTAAGCGTTAAAATGGTAGTCACTATTACATAAATAATCTTTTAAAACATTTGCCGCAACGCTGTAAATGTTAATTGCCTCTGCAGTTTTATCTAGACACATCGCTATCAATCAATGTTTCCGGAAAAACGTTACGAACGTAATATTATTCCGGAAAGATTGATAGTGAGACGTAACCTTATCTAATAGTATTACAGTAAAAATTTTTTCATTTTATTTACACACATAGTCATTGCACAATATATGTATTGTATGTACATAAAGTTTTTGTAAGAATATGAAATCAGTGAGAAAACAATAATTGTTCGTTCCTTTGAAGTTTGCAGAGCTAATCTATGTAAAGTAATGAATAGTAAAAAATGTGAAAAAGTGAAATGAAAAGTAAATTTCTTTTAAGGCCCTCAAAAACACCATGACTTCTTTTTAACGATGTCATTATAGCTTTTAACTCTACAATTTGTTTTTTAACAAAGTTAATATTCAGTATTCAAACAACGTTAAACTTTAACGAGGTAATGTTATATTTGTAAAAGCTCACATAGAGCATATGGATCCAGAAAAGCTTCATTTTGTTTGTACTGAAGCGCTTTGTCCGTTGAAAAATTAAGCTTACGCAAAATACAAAATGAACAGGAAAATCATAAAAACCTCTAACAACTGTAGCTTTTAATTTTTATTACAGTTAAAGACTAAATTTATTTACCTTAATTTTAGTAACCTTAAACAACGCATTATCACTTATATTTATTTATAACCTACTTTAAAAAATGAGAAATATTTGCTTATTTAAGTGGTAATTTTATTTATTTCCTATTATGTGTATTTATTAAATTGAGGTTTCATAAATTAGTTATTTTTTATAAATATTCATTGCAGACATTTTTCCGGCAACATTTATCAAATGCAATAATTTCAAAACAAAATATGTAAGTTATTTCAAAAAGAAAAAAGTAGATATTTTAAATATCAAATCACTGATTAATTTTATTTTAAAATATAATTGGTCTAAATATTAGGAGAATATTCATTCTATAAAATGTGTGGAACATTCCCCAATGCGAAGACGACTATTGTAGGAACACAATCGCATTTCGTTTCACCATTCATTATTCAGAAGATTACATAGTCCATACCATTCAATATTATTATTCCACCCACGGCTTTTAGAGGCTTTTCCAATGGGATAAATTGAGATTAATCGAATTGCTCACTGAATGTTTTTGATGTATCCACATTGTGGTATATTTGTCACATTTTATTGCGCCTTAACATATAACATCTACTTATTTACTACTACTTCTACTAAATGATTGCAATCATTTTCTAAATCTAAGCTGAATTATATACTTAATCTATTTACTTTTGTTACAGACTTCAACGATTTGCAGACTTGGGGTAAGCAACACAGTATTATACATATTTTAATACTATGTTATTGTCTAACTAACATCATGTTTTTAATAATAAAAGAAAGACAGAGATTTTTCTATAAAAATTGTTCAAGTACCTCTTCTTATCCCGTCGTCGTGTGAAACGAGCAATAGAATATTCAATAAGTAACTTTAACATTATGCAAAAAGTGTCCATTGAACTATAACGTTGTAAGGAGGTAATCATTATTAAGGTATCAAGTAATTACATCATTTTAATTATTTTATCCAAGCAACACACATTTTAGTGCTTTGGGTTTCTTTCTTATCAAGCTCTCCTAGAAACGAAACTAAAGAATATGTAAAGAAAATTAATAATACATAACTTAAATTACCAATGTTGTAACCATACTTTAAGTTATATTATGTCTATTATTTAATTTTAAATAAATCTTTTAAATTCCACCAGCTGTACAAGGTGTTTCCGCAAAATCTGTTTGCACATCCGGGGTGCGTAGTTAATGGGACACATGTGTAGTGTGGGAACCCGCTTATACCACCCCCATGTAAGGTGTTCTAGACACTGGGATCTCAGCCGCTGTGGGAATGCTCCATGATGCATTAACAAACGGATCACACATTGTACTTTTTATATATATCTCTATATGGAGTTAAGTAAAAAATTAAGTACCGATCCTTTTTTAGCTAGAATGTTTTCTTTCTAAGTTAGGTTGGTTTATAGGTTTAATTTAATTTATAGATTTTTTAAATAATTATACTTTACCTTGCATCATTAAATGATATCGTCCATAAAAACATGATTTTATAAAATAAAAAGACATTCTCACACTTTGATCAAGGAAGAAGGATAGTTTAAAATAGTTGAAAAGCTTATTTATATAAGTAAAATCAGCGCGGCACGTGCTTACAGTGGGAAATAAAGTTGTGTGGAAATCGAGTACAATGACCAATTCGCACTACACTAGCATCATTTTCTTTAGGTAGTGGTACCCTAGTGTTAAACCCCCATGAAGTACACCCGATTAATACTTGAAAATTACTTTTAGTTATTTTGGCAAAGAATATTTACAATTCATTTTCACTCACTATGACTTAAATATAAATTGGAACAGATGTTCTACGATCGGAAGCTGAAGTTGTTCTACATCTTAATCTAGATTTGTAACACCTTGAACAACATAATGCCTTGAACTGTGCACCGTCTTAAAATGTACTCTGTAGCTAGAAGCTTGTTTGCATTCACAGTTTGTAAAGTAAAGTAAAGTATTCGTCACTCTCCATTCAGCCATAGCAATAGACAAAGGGATCCTTAGACAAAAGGACTAGATACGCGCTTGAAACACCGCGGTATGACTGTTAACAATAGGAAGTAGGCCAGCAACGATCTTAGACGTTCGAGCCACTTTGTACAGTGTAGATTTTTCTTTTTAGGTTTTGTACTATAATAACACTTTTGTACTCAGCGCTTTTGGCGATCAGGCGTCCACCACGATGGCCAAGTGCGGGTTGGCGGATGCACATGTCTATGGCTTGCTAGGTTCTCTCAGACATGCACGTTTCCTCACGGTGTTTGTCTTCATCGTAAAAGAAGTCATCTTGTTAAAAATGATCGCACCCGTTTCACTCTGGTTTCCTTCACGAGGGTTTTACACTGGGCTGCCACTATCTATATACCTATATTAAAAAATGTATGGGTGTTTAGTGCGAACTCGATTTCCACACAACATGGCGCTATAAATCTTTCCATAAATAACAATGATGATTATTTTAGCATTCTTTTGCCATCAAATTTAAATTTTTACAACTTTGGTGCCTCAGTAAAAGTGATAGACAATTAATTTCCTAAAAAGCAAAACTTTATTTCCCACTGTAAGCTCGTGCCGCGCATAATGGGTTGAAACAAATTTTATTATTCAAAGAAACTGACGGTAGGAACTTTATTATGGCCGTAAAGGATTTTATCGTTATTTGGTTTTGGTTAGATGGAACAGCAACGAACGTAAAAGACATTACGTTGTCAAGGACGATTTCCTTATATATAACTTTCATATTGATTTTCTATCATAATACATTAACTTAGCAATACATAAGTGTTATAAAACATATTCCAATTAACTATGATATGAAATTCAATCAAGTTTTATTACAAAAAAAATATTCTCACAGTTTTTGTAAGAAAACTTCATATTTCGAAAGTCAAGTGCGTAAGTACACGTTTATATGATAAATATGGTAATTAAATCGGATTTCTTAGATTGAAACGATTACTGAATCTATTTAGAAAGATTGTGTAATATACGAAAGTGGTGAAGCATTAAAACGTAAATTTAGTTATTGAAATATATTTTATACTCTGCTACGTACAAAAAGGTACTTTTATTGTGGACTTTAATTTATAATTATTGTTTATTATTAATTTATTTAGATAATTAAAATCGAAGTCTGTTTTAATAAGAAAATGACAACTTTTTACTATATACATAATATGAAAGTATACCTACGGTACACATAAGAATCACATCATTTTAATTTTTTGTATGTCTGTTCATTCCGTCTAATCTCCGAAACGTCTTTACCGATTTTGACGGGACTTTCACTGGCAGATTGCTATTATTGAGTCCTTAGGAGTATTAGACCTTTATTTTAGGAAAAGTAATCGGGATTCCTCTCCAACGAACATAAATAAATAAATAGTAGGTATTCATCTTAGATATAGAGATTTTAAATATGATTCGCAAAATCTAGTACAGTAAGAAGAAGTTAAACTTCAATTTAGACTCGAGTCCGATTGTTACTCGACTTCCAAAAAAAAATACATCTCGTCCTTGAAGCATATCGAAGCGTATCTACTTAGGTCATGACCTTACCGCGATCAGATTATATAGGATCTTTAAAGAACTCTTCTAAACAAATATTTACATATTCGATTAGGAATCGGACTACTATTACTATAAAAATAAACATATGTATGTCTATTTACTTGTTTGACATTTCCTCGCCTGCTTAATTAGTATTTAAAGTTATATGTATATGTAGTGTATCGACAATTTGGTATCCGTAACACAAGCCTCGTAGCTTTCCATGGATGATGGAATACATGGTGCTGTGTGTAATAATGTCTTAACATAAATATAAATAATATTTATATATTTTTATTTATATACTTCGATGAAAAGACAGAAAGACAACACATTTTACTAACAACTATTAACTAATAAAAAAACAGTCAAAATAAAAACGAGGTAATAGGTAATAAAAAATATATATTTTTTTATTTTAGAGGTATATGTTTAACTCTAACGTAGAGTTTTATAACTTAAAAATATTAGATATTTTTTTGACCTTTACATACAGGTATTACGTTTATACTTTGTTTGGTCCAACCAGAATGAAACAAAAAATAAAACCAACAAAACTAATAATCATCGTGCTGAAGACAGTGTACGTTATTTAAAGCTCGTGAGTGACATCACCAGCCGATTACTAAGAAGACGCTTTGTTTCTATCAAAACATAAACAAGTCCTTTCCTTGTTTTAAAAAATATTCAAATTTATTAGGATTTTTTATTTTAGGTCTTAAAATATAATGTTACTGTACCTTTTAAGTTAACTATTAACTATTCATCCTACATACATTATACATATTTAAAAGAAGAGATAAAGAAATTTTGGTATGCAAAATTCTTGTCGCATTTTATGTCTATTGAGGAAGGATATGTATATTGTATAGTTTATGAAGATGCAATTTTTTTACTATGAAATTGTACATAGAACGATTGTGTTTCCTGAAGCATTATATACAATCTAAAGCAGATGTTCATGAATCATAATATTACCAATCTATAGTCATGCTAATAGGACCTATTATGTGGATCTTAGTATATTATTTAATATTAAGTTATACGATTTTAAAATAATATATAGAGAAGAATATAATTTGTTTGTCGTGTATCATTTTAATTCTTTTTTGTACATTTTCTAATAGGCTATGATTTAAAATTAGATTTAATTTGGTTCACAATGTGCGATGCTTAATGATGAAATATTCTGTGAACTAAAAGGAAATAACGCGAATACTATCTATAAGTCTCAATGTCTTTCGATATTTACCTTATCAAATTTACTTGGTATGTACTAAAAGCGTTTTAAAAATTAACAAGTATTCGATAATGATTGTAGTTATTATCCATTACATTTTACAGAGGTCAAACCTTCGCTTCGATTTTGCGCAACTTTAACAAAATAAATGTATATCGTTCTGAGTTTGGGCTGGTATTCGGTAATATTGAGCGTTTAGCTTTATTTAAATTACTGTTAGGACATTATTAGTATTACACATAGCGCCATCTAGTTCCGTGGGTTGTTACAATTAACTTTAAATGTGATATGAATAAGTGTATAAGATAGCTTTTAAATTGATTGGACTAAACTATCATTCCACGGAAATTCTGCAGTGTACGAGGGCTTTTAAGGTTTACATCAAGGCCAATATAGTTGGAGCAAGCAGTTTAAGAGAGTCAAGGTTTAAGCGAATGTACGATATTGTTTGATCAAGTGATACAGGTGTGCTCAGTGTACCTTGAAAAAGGCAAAGACACTCATTAAAGATAATGCCGCTATTTAATAACGAATTCAGTCAAGGATGAAAATGAAAACAGTAATAATGTGAGCAACTTGAAAAATAAAAATGGATGGACTAAATTCGGGTATATATTTTTTATTTTGTTTTGGTTCTATGTACAGTATGTTGTTGTAATATTTTTATCGGACTATGCAAAAAATCGCGTATATTTGCCAATTTTGTACCAATGCTTGTACTCGTATAATAATTAATTAGTAACATATTTTTTTATTATTATCTGAATTTAGAGGTCTAAAGTCACCTTTTTAGTTTTTGGGTTACGTAACGGATCGGGTGTTCATCGTAGCGTTAGTGATAAACATGTCCATAAAATATATCATAATCCTCATAAAATAAATCTTACGAAGTATCATGTCATATATTACTCGTTAATTCTAATACAAGAGCGAGGAAAATAATTTGTTATCCTCACTGAGGCGTCTTTGTTTATATTCTACCCGTAATTACAACACGTTCCTTCTCTCATATGATAACCTTATGTCACGCGCATGACTGCTATCATTTCCGACTATAAATATATATAAAAATATTTATATTATGGTCTATTGTAGGTATATTGAGTTGAGTTTATATTGAAAAGGTAGATAAATTGTCTCAAAGTGGAATTACTAAAAAAATATAATTTTATTCTTGAAAGATTTCCCAAAAATAATCCTCTATGTCAACCCGGATTACTAGCTATCCTTACCAGCTATCCATTATACCTATCATCATCGTGGTTTTCTAGTGATGCGGTTACAGACAGACAGACAGACAAAAATTCTAAAAACTGTAGAGTGTATAGATTCGACATCTATATTGATAAATTTCAGTAAGAATTTTCAAAAATATATGACGTATTTATATTTTTCCAAACTTCTGATTATATCTATAAAAAATCTCATACTGACATTTTTATTACCCGATAGTAAAAATAATCAAATCTAAATACATAGTTATAAAAATTCCAATGACCAACAATAATATTGTCAATATCTCTACTTTCTTCTAATACTACGAAAGCGTATATTAAAAAGCTTAATGTAAATGTAGCTGCCGTCAGATAAAATATGATATTATTAATTTCTACGTAAGTAGAAAGTTTTATGGCGATATTATCAACATTGCCGGGATCGGAAAGATTGACCTACACTTCGGTTATTTTCCATACTTGATAACATTACTTACGTCACCGCGTCGTCTGGTAGACTTTGCGTCCACTGTATTATACCTACTTAATAAAGTTAATTTCAATATAAAATATTTAATTAAAATTAAAGTATTAAATTAAGAATTTTTATACCCATCGCGGACTTGTGAGCAATCATAAATACTATTAATATATAAAACACAATTTGATATACCGTCAATAATTTTCGCAGCGCACGCAAAATAATGACTTTTATAGGCAACATTTTGATACCTTGGGTTACATTGTTCCATTTCAGATAGAGATCTCTAATATTTTTGAAAATATAATATAACCTATAGCACTCCTGAATAGTGTAGCTTTCCCTTCTGCTAGTTAAAGATTCTTCATGATCGGATCAGTATTTTCGAAGATTACCAGGCAAAGTTAGAAACTTTACCTTTATAATATTACGTAGTACTATAGAATTATACTGTAAATGCATAATATTATACTTTATACTGTATTGCTGGTAAATTTGCTACCGTACATGAAGTATGGAATCCTCATACTGTACTAATGATGTAAGTATGAATAAATCCAATTAGAGAGCAATTAAAATATTACAACATATAGGCTGCATTGGGTTAGTCGGTTTACTTAACTTCGTCGGTATTTATTATATTAACTACGTAATTATTTTATACCCTTTGTGGATAGTGTCAAAAATGAATGCTTCGCGATTCTTTTAGATTAATTATTATGTTTGTTAAAAAAAGGCTTATACCATATAAGTTACACCTAACTATTAAAAGATTGTACTTAAATTATTTAGAAACTTTATTTAGAAAAAGTAAGTACATAATTATAATATATATATTACTGAGTAAAAATACAAATACACAAGATTTTGTCTTCTGGTGTGAAGATAGAATCTTCTGAGATTAATATATATTTTTATTGATTTACTAAAAAAATATACATTTTAGACCACTAAGCGGTATAGTTTACTATATTTTCTATTTGAAATACGCAAAAAAATATTTATATCACGCTTTGAATACACCAGTCGCCAAAGTCACTTTGCCGCCTCCATTTACTTTGAGCTTTTCACGATGACAAGCGAAACAAACGCGCAACTTTCTTTTAAGTTGAGACAAACGACCTAAATATTATACGGCGAATCTGTATTTTAAAGCCAATATTTATGTAAATTATATACTTTCAATAAACTTCAAACTGACATATTTTTAAGGATATCTATTAAACTATTATCAAGTATAAAGTAATTTATATATGAACAAATGGATATGTTTTCGGATTTTATACTAGGTAAATGAAATTAAAGTTTACACTAAACACTTTAACAATTTGTAAAGTGGTAGTGCCATGCTTGTTACCTTCGGGTAGCAACCGAATGGGCCGGCACGCCCCGTATAGTTCATTAGTACCACTCTCTCACAGAAGACCGGCGTGAAGTGGCAGCTATGCTGTCGCGTTTCGTCCGGTGAGTGAGAGTCCGCGAGGCCCACTCTCCTTCCCCCCTCCCTCTTCCCTTCATCCTCCGCCTTCGTTCCCACTTCCCTCCATTCTCCATCCCTCCCTTTCCTGAAAGGCCGGCAACGCATCTGCAAGCCAGGCTTGCAGATGTCCATGGGCGGAGGTGATCACTTCCCATCAGGTGAGCCTCCTGCCCGTTTGCCCCCTTTTTACCATAAAAAAAAAAACAATTTATCTACGATGATAAAAATGGAAGTCATTCAATTATATTATTGGAAATATCGGTTAGAACTTTATAGTAATTACTAGCAAAGAGTCTTGAAGGTATCATAAGTTAACATAATCGAAAGTAGAGGAATTGCTCTACCACTTTATTTATGGACTTCGGATTTTGACTTAATTGAATATTCATTAATAATTTCTTAAATCTATGACTATCTTATTGCTGTTATAATTTGATATCAAAACATGAGACTGTTATTAGTTCGTGTAGCCGCAACTTTACACCAACCTGTTACTCAAGTGAAGTTGCAACTGTATCTTTGGAATTAATATCAGAAACCTGAACTTATTGGAGATTTGCATATTCGCGTAAGTAACATATGAACTAAGCGAGCAATTGCGTGAGTCGGGTATAAATATATAAAATACTTAAATTCGAAATAATATACTTATGTACAGCATCCTTGCTATTTATAATATAGGTAGTATCTTGTGTTTAAAATCTTAACATCAAGAACTTACCATACATTATTTATTTTAATATCTGTAGCTTTTTATATCATAATTTTTGTTTGGGTGCAGCTTTTGTTTGTTAAAAATAACAAAACATTTAAATGATCAAGTACAAGCATCTTTAATTACACAAACGCTATTTTAATGTAATCAATACGAAAAAATATATTTAGACCGTCTCAAATTATCTAATTAGCACATTTTTTCACTCCATAAACCTTGAGTTGACCTTAATGGAACAAAAAATTAAGGAAATGAAACATCCTGATAAAATATCATTGTCTCAATTTATTTTTCGTGCGTTGGATTGTAGTTTTTATTTACAACCTTGTTGCGTTTTGTACATCTAACTTTCCTACTGCTGACAAAAGTGCAATGTGAGTGTAAATTCACAAGCAGACACTTCACCTTAATGTCATGTAATAAGGGTAAAATAAACTTTAATTATCTTGGTTGGGCGCCATTAGAACTATCTTCAACGACTCAAATCGCCTGCTTAAAACCTGTACGAGTAAAAAAATTACCACGATTTTATAAGGTTTATAAGAAATTGCGATAGAAATAAATATGCATATCCTGTTTGTAAACACTGTAATAAATAATTGTAAATACAGGCTGATTCGAACCAAATATGCAACGATATTCAAAGCAATATTCGCTTGCAAAAATTGAGGTAGTTCACCTCAACTATACTCGTAGAAACAGCTTGAATTACAAGTAGGTAGTTAAGTTCTTTCCATACTAATGAAATATATACATTTGGTCATTAAAATACTATCATATTTTAATTATTTTATTCTTTCTAATTAAATGTACTCGAATGTGGATATTTTTGTATATAAATTGACAAAAAATACTATAAAAATTAAACTCAGTAGGCAGTCAAACTAAGCTCTTTTGAAAATGATATGCGGTCAATGTCTTCTGAATAGATTCTCCCTGAGGGCAGATGCAATGAAGTTGGTTACCGCTACACATTATTAGTGTCTGGTTGACTATGCGTAGCAGGTTGTAAAGTCATTTTGCAAACACGTTTAAGGTATTAAAGCAACATCTGAATATTATTATAATGAAAAATGTAAAGTGCAGACTTTGTGAGAAATTTCTTTATCACGCTCTACGACTAATGTAACTTCCATGAAAAGCACCATAGAGTAGTCGAACAAACTAAGATTAAACTTAATAACTCCTCTTAATAACCTTGTCTTTTTTTAATATCATATCATAAGAGTAAGATCATTATTTGACTGTGCGAACGCAGGTTAATACTCAGTTCCTGTGATTTAATGAATCAGTCATCTGCTTACTTATAACTTTAAAGATGGTTCGCTTGGAGTTATAATTTTTATTAAAAAAAAATAATAAAATCGCTTACCGAAAATGACATAATTAGGAGGGAAGTACCTGTCTGTAGCAGGTATTTCCCTCTTTTTGTCATCCGAAACTCATTATATTGGATATTAAATGAAACTTAGATGAAGTCATACAAAAGCCAAACAATACAAATAAATAAACCGAAAAATATAAAAAATGAATATTTCTGGGTCCTTAGCAACGTTTTCCTGTAGAATAAAGATAAACGGGTGCAAAATGCAAATGTACAAGATATAATAGTCCTCCCATAAACCACGCTCAAGCTGCTGCTTGATGAATCGTCCGAGGTTAAATATATTAAGTTTATCTTGGCTTAACTTTAATATAAGGTCATGTTTTATTCTTAACAGAATATATTCGTAAAGTTGTCTATTACGAAAAGATTACAACATTTTTTATGTTTATTTAATACGTTTTTATAGATACACGAGGTATTTTAAGAGTAATTAAGAGACTAAAACACAAGGTTTATTAACACAAAATTCTTTCGTTTATTGTACTTAAATTTACCATAGCACCTAGTACTTTAAATTCTGTATATATACGTAGTATTATTAGTATCGCCACTAATTATTAGGAGGGCTTAAACTAAGTACTTTTAAAATTAAAATCCATGCCACCAAATCTAAGGTGTCAAAGAAGGTTGCATAGAAAAATCCTCTAAAAAGAAAAATTCATATAGAAATTGAGATCACACGATGCTATGCAATTAAAAATAATTTTTATTTGAATAATATCAAATACAAGACTATACTTGAAAATAAAACTAAAAATACACCTGGGCGAAACTTATTCATTAATAAATCTGTATTGATACTGAAACGTATCTCTAAAACAAAATATCCAACATTCATTTATTTCTCGCTATGTTTTGTATTGCTGATTAATGATTGCCGAATGATTCTGAAAACTAGCTAACAACCATACTTTAATAATATAAAAATTGTTAAAAATAAAACGCAGATAAAAAAGATCAAGAAACAAAGAAGAAGCCATTTTACTACCCGTAATTAAGTTAATTATGTATTATTAAGCTGAGTTAATAATGTACATGTATAAAACGTGATTCATAAACATACAATAAATTCCTAAATCATGGTAGCATAATTTCAACTGTCTTTATAAAATACCCTCGTTTCCATTAGGTTTTCCCAAGTGCGTGATACATTCGACAACTAAATTAAAAGTTTCTTTTCTTATATATATTTTTACCATAATAAAATATTAATATACCTATTTATTTTTTATAGCTTAGAACATGGCTGTTGTCTGAACAGTTAGTGAAAACAAAACAAATGTACTTACAAACTTTACCTCTTTACTAGTAGGTGAATGATATATCTGTTGAATATAAGCCGTGACAGACGCACAGTCATATAAACTTAAACTTGAGCTGATATAGTACATACCTAAAACATACAAATTGTGTGCAGCATTATTTTTTCCGAATTAAAGTTGCTTATTACGTTTACGGACTTGTCTGTAATACTTTTATTTATTACGAAGTTATTGTAATAAAAAACGTACTACAAAGAATATTTCCTTATCATTTTTCGTTTATTATTACAATATTTTCTCTAACCAAGTTAAAATAAGTACAGGTACTTAAGATTTTCATTTAGTACAATTTACATTTTTTTAATACAAAGATTAATACAAAGATACTGTGATAAGTTCCGTTTGAATGTAATGTTGGATTTTTACCAATTATCCACATATTATTATGTTGTTCTCACTTAACGCCTTTAATCGAATCGAGGTAGCTACTTCGTGTTAGTTCATCATACATATTTAAGTAAGCTACATGGCCCAACTCTTGTCAGTTGAATTATAAGAGTATATGTACTAGAGCATAAAACTATTCATTCAATTCAAAACGTTTGTAACAATTTCAGCTTGGACTTGTAAAACATACAGATAAAAACTGAAAAATCTTGTTTTCGTATTCATAGTAAAGGTCAATATGAATTTAATTCAAATATGATCAAAAATATAACATTTTCAAACGTACTTAGCTACCTTTATTTCATACATACAATTTAACTTATCATACATGTATTGTAAATTGACACCATACGCTTCACACGATATGTTACTTATAACTTAGTCTTGTATTTTGTCTATAATCTTATTAGGAGCCATTGCACTGCAGCAAGCTATTGCCAACAGTGACAAGCTAAAACGACACAATACATTTCAATGTAGATATAAACTTTTACTAATTTATACGGAACCCTTTGTGGGCGATTCTCATTCGCACTTGTCCGATTTATTTTGTGAGTGTGTCAAAATCCAAAATTAATTTGAATGAATCTATCTGCTAAACTCCGCACCTTGTTTTTTTGTTAATTTGTACCAAAAACCAAAATATTAACCGAAAAATGTATGAAACTAAATACTAATTATTTATTGTGCACATAATATTAATATGTATAGAAAAATACTTAAAGGTTTTTACTATTGTAAAATATGAAGTACCTAGTACGCAAATGGAAAGCAAAGTGGATATGATATTGGCGTTATGCGGCGGCGTCGCGTCGGCCTCAATCCATTGTCGAACTATGACATACTGACATCATATGAGTTTAGTATATATAGTACTTTCCTAACGATTATAAGATTTTCATTTATACAATATTTAATTTTTATTTTTTTGTAAGGATGATGACATGTTTCATTAAAATAGAAATTTCTATATATAAAGCATTTGTAAAGCGCTCGTTTTTCTGATATTTTCATGAACACGAATCCTTTTTGCACATGTACATGATTCCGACTATTACGATGAAATAAAGCATCTATAAAAACCTACATAATATGTGTACATGTTCAACGAATGTAACAATTTTTTGAAAGATATGAAGTCCACCAACCCGCACTCGACCAGCGTGGTGAAATATGGCCTGATTCCAGGCCTGGTGGGGGGCCTAGTGCCCAGCAGTGGGACGTTAAAAAGGATTGCTGACATTTAAGAATAACTTAAAAGATAATTATAACAATGTGTATTACGAGAATATCCTTAGTATGACGACTCGTTTGGCTCAATTTGTAGTGACCCTACTTTCTGCGCCAGCGGTCGCGGTTTCGAGTATGTCCCAACATATTTATTATTATTTATTATTACCTACTTGTAAAAAAATAAGCTTAAGTAATAATAGACTTTTTACTAATTAACCAGTCCAATTATAAGTCAACTAATATCTAATGATACCATTATCATAGGTTAATTTTAAATTAAACATCACTAACATTTCTAGACGAATTAGGTCATGCGGGTGGGTGCACAGCTATGAAAATTTAAATAGATTGGACTTGTTTGTGTACTTTACAGGCGGACAAACTATGTTCAGCTTTGTGGCTACTGATTAAAATTAATGATGTATTACATATACACATGTATAATATATTTCATTGATTTTATGTATGACCATAATATAATCCCTACTACCCTACTAATATATAAATTAGAAATTAGCTCTGTCTGTCTGTCTATCTATCTGTTACGCTTTCACGCCTAAATCTTTGAAACTACTTTGATAAAATATTTCTATCAAGATAGAATAGACCTTGGGAAAGATTAATATATACCTCTTGTAAAAATGGCAAATATATGATTGAAACCAACGAAAAAATATTATGTTTGAATTATCTTCCTTTTCAAAAGTAAACGCACAAATTAATCATTAAGTAATTAAACTAATTTCCTGCTACCTTTTCCGAATTGCGTCCACGTATACTCTAATAAAAACATTTTATCTTTTATGCGATAACTATTGCTTAGTTCTATTAAATATTCTATGTATATTAAATGGACTAGTAAGCTTAATAAATATTAAAAAATAAATAAAAAAGTTCCCTATTTTCATGACATACAAAAGTTTGAATGCACCTATTATATCCATCTACGACCAACGTTGTATGTAGCGTATAGAGAACAAATTGCGCCAAATATCAAAGCACTGAAAAATAAAAGACTATAGAAACACATGTATTTTTGAAAACATCCATTACCCTTTATATTAAACGTGACAGTGATGATTTAGATTGCCAATAACACGCCAAATGTATCTAAAAGTGGAATTTTCTTACTATTCACTAGTAATACGTCGTATTAAGGATTGATTTATTAAGTGTCAGTGAAAGTACGGTTGTCTGGATACTTTCCTAGCTATTTCTTCTCACTGCAAATAAAAGGTCGTCAAGATCAATAATATACGAGTACTCGTAAGTCTCTTATTACAGATCGTTGGAAATGCTAATGGGTATACATAAAATTAATTAAATGTTGATATAAAAGTTAGTTGAAAGACATTTCTATTTATGTTTATATGTCCTGATAACACTTGAAAAAAATAAACTAAGTTATTACTTCGTTTTTCATACTACTACTACGTAACGTAAGTAGGTACTATTTTGTAGAGCTTGTACACGAATGCTTAACAAGAATGTTAACCTGATGAAGTACCAGTAAGATTTGGTATTTTCTTTTGTGTTCAATACCACATTAAGTTATGATGATTGTTTCTCCGTCTGCTTATCAAATAAAGTTAAGTAAAATCATAATATATCATTCAACTCATCATAAGTCATTAAAAAAAGATTTGCATGGTTAATGGATGAAAAACTAAACAATAAACATATCACGGAGCAGAAGTCACGCTTCAGATCAACCACGATCTAAGTTCAACGAACATAAATATGAGAACCGACTCATAAGGGTTATAATAACTTCGGTCAAATTGCTGGGGCTATGTCTCTAAGCGACTCTGATTTGGTAATCATAATAACGGTTCCGATGAACGCTATTGTCTTTGGGATAATCTCCCTAATTTATAGATACTTTGTGCGCTCTCAATAGGTTTACTATACTTATATATTCATATTATATTAGACAGTATTTATAAATACTGATATTAAATTAATGAATATTAAAAAAATGCTTTAATAACTTTGCAGGCTTGTGTACACTTTCATTAGAAAATTTTAATAAACTGGCACATAAGTGTTTCTATATACATAATGTAGTTTTGAATAGCGTAGTCAGATTATAGGTACATCTTATTTCGATTTAATACTTAAGAGCTTTTTGTCATGATTGCTAATGTAGATAAACATTTTGCAGACTGTGTGACACAAATGAACTCTGATATATGTACATCATTATTCAAGTTATAAACCTATTAATTTAGCGAATTACGTTCTATTGATAAAAGTTTCAGTTTGTTTGTTACAAATTTAATTTAAATATACAGTTTACACGAAACCACGTGCAGATGATAGTGCTTAAAATACAACGGTGAATTATTCAACACGTAAAAATATTAGGCAGTAAACGTTTTGCATTTTAAGTTACTCAACAGATTTCACGCTTGATGGCGGCAAGTGTTACACTTGAAAAACACATAAAAATATTAAATGTTGCATTTCTACGATTAAGTAACAATATAATTACAAATGTTGCATTATGCATAATTAAAGAAACAAACAAGGGTGATAAATATAATTGAAGGTGTTCATAATTATTTTAAATAATATGTGTCGGCTATTGTGCCTCCCACGTCCATTATAACCATAAAGTCACACAAATTAGCATACAATACATAAGGACTTCTGACAAATGATACAAAATGGTTACTTCCCTACAGCGCTCTCATACCTCTTCGATATTTTTTTATATATTTATATATTTTTGTAATAGATTACGTAACATTTTTTATGTTTAGTTTATAAATAATGAATTCATATTATAATCTTATAAAATTCGGCTTGTTCTGTATTGTGTGTTGTATTTTATATCTTGTTGGGTAGGTTGTATTTTATATCTTGTTAGGTATATATTTAGTTTATTTATATCTAACGCTGTAATTTTTTCATTATGTTTACTTTAAAAAAGCTTTCATATAAAAAGCTTTAGTAAAAAGAGCTTTAAGAGATGCCGCGTTAATTAACTTCAAAAACATACCCAAGTTGCACACGTCCTCTAGAAAGATCATCATACACTTAGATTCCACTTTATTCAGTTTTTAAATCCTCATAATATGTCGCGCTTACAGAGCCCTAATTTAATAACCATCAAACTTCACAACCACGTCATAATATTATTAAAGTATCTCTTGACTTGTTTTAAAAAATTTTTTCCCTTGTGAAATTTTTGTCATGTTTGATATAAGAAAAGTTGTAGTTTTAATTATTGCAGGAGTAATTTGCACTCTGACATATTATAACGCTATAACTTATTTAAGTTTTTTAAACGTTCTTTAAGGATCAACTTTAACTTCTTCGAATTTTATGAAAATAATGAGTAATAACAACTTTATTTTTCATTTTAAACGGCCAGATGTTGGTAATTTAAAGTTTATGTTACGTAGTACATGATTTCATCTGGTATTAAATGTTCATTATAAGGCACAAAGAGGACCAGATGTTTAAAGAAAATGAAATAACTTGAATTAACCAATAAAGCTCGTACTTTGCAGCCTTATTTTGCTGCACTGACTTTTTTCAAATCTATACCCATAATATAATGAAATTTAATAAACTAAACTTATTCGAATCTGTACAATGTATTTTTTGGCAGAATCTTATTGAAATAGTAATTATTATCGATACAGAGACCAAATCTATAGTTTTTAGGATTTTTGTGTGTCTGTGACCGCATCACGATTCCAGAGACAAAGCACAACGTACTTGGCGGGTTTTGATGAAATTTGGTAACTTGTAATTATCAAAAGTACGTTACACACGTTTTCGAGATACTAGTAAATAAATGTAGTAGGTACATATATTCCCAAATAAACTTAATTGACATATTAATCACAAGAAAATAATATAGTAGTATACTCGTATAAAGATACACCATTTTCTTCTCTTTAAACATGTTTAGAAATCTACCATTACCGTTAGCAGCACGACTATAATGCCATTTACATTATATAGCGATATAATCGCATGTTAACTGCACAAATATCACAACTTTAGTTTATTGACATTTTCTCTCTGACTTTGCGTTTTTACTTCAAAATGCGTTTTCATATTTTCACGTTCCCATAACATCTTACTCATATCAATTGGCGTCAATGAATAACTGGATTTACTTTCAAAATAAATACGCGTAAAATATAAACGTTGTATTTATTTACTACATTAGATTAACATTATCTCTTTAAATTCGCTCGTCATTACATTCTGCAATTTTAATTGTTGACAGACAATTCATGCGGGTTTCCAATTTAAATAATATGAGTGCACTTCAATCCATCTCTTATAATGAAAAGTTCTACGCCTGCTCCAATATTAACTTAATTTGTAGGCAAATAATCTACAGACTGAAGGTTTTTCAAGAATATTGTACTTGCAGCAACTATAAAGTTTTAAAGTTTCAAGCTCTTGACTTGAGCCTCTGATATGCATCAGAGCTTGAATGCTACGTGTAAGTTGAAATATCAGTAACATGGTCGCGCACTATAAATAACGTTTTCTAACATAAGAGGAGATTTTAGTTTTAGATCAATTAAGTCCAACGTCGGGCTATTATTCAATAGTTATCTTTATTGTTTTCATATGCATTTGTAAAAATAAAGTGAAAAGTAGAAGGAAACTAGTGCAGCATTGTTGGCACGTTGTTTCTTCGAATAATTATGTCAAGTGTCAACTTGAACTATAGTTCCGTAAAAAGGAACAGGAAGGTGGAAATCCACATCTTCGCTCTAAGTGGACGCGGCGGATGTAGACATCCGCAATCACACACGATTCAACATTTTCCTTGAGTTTTCATTTTACACGCTTCAGCTGTAAAGCAAACCTTACATCAAACCTTTTTATTCATTATTTATATTTTATTTTTTCCATTTTAGATGATAAAAAATAACCTTTGTTTGTTCTTTTCAGATTTATACGCCTGGGGAACGTGGATCAAAGCAAACTTTTCATTTTTATACGTAAGTAAAAATATAGGTATTTATAAAAGCTTTATCGCTCTTCATTAAACTAATACATAAATAAGTAACAATGAAATGACGAGAATGGCTTAAACGATTTGACAAATTAATTTTTTAAGTGATTTTTTTTATCTCAGATAAACAAATAGTTGACTTTTGATAAGGGATTCGAGAAACAAAGCTGAATGGATTCTGAAATAAAATAGGCATTGTTATGTCTAGTCTAAAAGCATCACTTTTAGACTATCTTATATATATATATATATATATATAT
The DNA here is from genome assembly GCA_905231865.2 of Boloria selene. Lineage (NCBI taxonomy): Eukaryota > Metazoa > Arthropoda > Insecta > Lepidoptera > Nymphalidae > Boloria > Boloria selene. The sequence goes on from HG993145.1 coordinate 6,068,801, forward strand.
AAGACAGCATACTCGTAGAATTTGTGCATTTCATGGATTTGACGTATTTGCAAGATTTCCTTTAATTCAACAGTTCAAATTTTGGTTCTGGAATTTACACGACTACTATATTGTATTAAAAGTTGTACCACACATAAAATATCAAACGCGCCATATAAAAAATAGTTAAGTAGTGACCGATAGTAATGGCATATTTCACCTGTAACACGTGCACACCATACCTACGATACATAAGAACCGCCTCTTATAACCATTACTGCTCCGTTACGTGCACTGGCCGGCTTGCATGCACTTTAACGGTGGTCTCGATTTGATATGCATTGACCGAATTTTCTCGCCGTTCGATGATCCATTTCAAGTGATGTTGAGATTAATTGAATTTAATTGGATCTGCTATACCTGGGTTATGTCGGATATGATAAAAGGCAGATGAGTTTTCGTTTCAAATAAAAGCTCTTTATCGTCTTTCTCCTTTTAAATGTGATGTTACTTACTGGACCATGTAGTTTAAATATACATTTAAACTAAAATTATTCCACATGTAATCAAGTAAAAATGGTGCATATTTTTTAATTAATTTTTATTAATACTTTCTTAGGTTTACGCGAATATTTGACATAATAAATGAAACTATCTTTTCGGATTTTGTCGCGGATTTTTTATGATTTTTGGTTCCCGACGTTTCGAATGCTTTACAGCAATAATGGTCACGGGTCTCTCCCGTGACCATGATTGCACAAAATCCGAAAAGATAGTCTTATTTATAATTTTAATTAAAAAAACTTTAGACTTTACTTGTCATAATTATAGTTTGACATGTTGCAATTAAAAGAAATTTCTATTTACATTGATAAAAGGGAAAAGCATAAATGGTAGCGGAAGCCAAGTTAGATTAGTAGGTTACCGTCAAGTAGGGCTGGGTCACTCGCGGGTCGTCTACGCATCGCATACGGACGAGGACTCGCATTCCACAACATAGCGGAACATAACCGCACGATCTACTAATGCCTAATGGTCCGTAGATGAACGGACAATTACACTTATTATACCGTTAAATATATTCCATATTGCAAATCATTTAAACTAGTAATATGCATGTATATTTACGTATGTATCTAAATAGTTTGTTTATAAGCGCTTTTAAAACGAATAATTATATAGAGCCCATATACCTACTTTTACCTTACCTCTACCTGCTCATAGTTATTTGCACGACAAACAAAACTTTGAGTGCTTGTGCTAGCTTATATACAAAATAACTGTCAATCTCACTGTTTACTAACTATTTATAGATTTTCCCTGGAGAGAGTTCCCGCGCAGCATAAAAATCTTAATTTATTTTACCTTAGACTTAGTCTTTCGATTACAATAAACAAATACAACATAAAAGTACAATTCTTAAAAAAGTTTTTACACTATTAGTACTTATTTAACATAATATAGGTTATACCAGCCTAAATGACACTAAATTACTTTCTTATGCTTTAATCAGGTTTAACTTTCTCTCACGAAGTATAAAGTTATGTTAACAATATATGATGTTTTTATGTAAAAAAAAAACCAAAAGTATTTACACGGAAAATTAAGGTCAGGTTAAGTAGACGTCCGTATAATCGTATTTGACAAATTAGGCGTATGTAAGTTCATTGTTTAATCCTCACACTGTACCGTTTTCACACTTACGAAATAAATTATGTTATTTTTAATTTTTCTTATTATTAAGTTAACATATAGCACATGCAAATAAAAAAATATATATTTTATTTTAGCTTAGTGTACTTTATATTTATTACTCTCTAGTTAATATGAATTCCTTAATTTTTTAATTAACCTTTATGTCTTGTTTAAAATTACATAATACAATTGCATTGCATTAAACAATAACAAACGATTATCTACCTCAGGGCAGCAGGAGAAAGTGAAGGATCATCTCAAGTTCTAATCATCTCGGAACGTGGGCTTTCTCTCGACTCTAGAGACTCGCGTTACATACTCTTACTGCCATAAAATTCTGAGTAATTGTGAAAATGGATATAATTCATCTAAAAAATAAAAATCTACTTCACTAATCCTTACATTATTTTTTTTTTCAATATTACATTTTTGTTGAATTTAGGAAACGCCCAGTGTTTCCACAAGTTCCTCGTAAATAAATAAATAAATAAATATTTGAAAAAAGTAAATCTAAAGACTAGACGCAAAAATCCTCGCTAGATTTACAGTTAATGTTAAAATTGTAATCGAACGGTTTATTAATTATTTTCTTTTAGATCCCGTCTATGGTAATCATAAATAGATAAATATACGGGGTCAGTCGATAGTGAAGTGAACAAATCGCAAGTCGGTCAAATAAAAACAAAAGTTGCCATACAAGTTTTTCTAGATACGCAGGTCGAAGGCCCCTATCTCAAAAACCCATTCGAAATATGTTTGACCTCGAATTTTATGATAGAAACTTTGATGTGAAACCCGTTTTTAAACTTTCAATAATGAGAAAGACACAAATACATATGAATATAATATACATGTGTAATTTCATTTAGGGAAAAATCTTAACCGTCTTCAGCATCAATTACTTACTCTTAGAACAATTATCTCACTGCCCAATTCCAAGTAAAATAATATTAAAATGTATATAAGGTTTTCGATGTGATTACATTTTTAAGATAGAAATTTTAAAAATGTAATCACATCGAAAACCAACTACCTACTAGTTGTTATGTATAAGCTTTAGTAGATACATATTTGAACTTTATTTTGAACACACTTTGCAACAAAATTGTAAAATTACCCGAAAATCGCTCGAAAAAATTATTACTCTAATACGGTACATCCATTACCCGTAAGTCACTCATAAAATAAATTAACGTGCAATCGTTAGGTCATTGGCCGGTAATGTCAAAAATAACAAGCGCAGTTGCTAACTTCGCGAGTCACTACAACTTGCGCAGAAAGTCATTACACCGTCGAAACAATAAAACTACTTATAGCTATATTTTAATATTGCGTAGTTCAGAATACCCTATTTTCAATGTGTGAGCGAAAAAAATATTTACTTCTAATTCCAATTCTGTTTTCTCTTGTCTTTTATACGAGATAGATGTCTAGAATTTAGAAACTTTACCAAACCAAAAATATTTGACTGCTGATATTGTATTTATAGTAACAAATGAATATATTTTAGTTTTTATCATATAGAAAATTCTTGTAGTATATAATAGTATAGTCTATTCACGTTTATGTCATCGAATTCCCATAATTGTATTTCGATGGCGACAGAGCGTGCCATCTAGTCTGTAGCTTTATCAATCGCTAGAGAAAGTAGCGTGAGGAGCTTTAAAGGGCGTCTGGGCGACAACTTGTCTCGGCAGATCCAACCGTTACCATTACTTACCGTTATTGGATTGTGGTATCATTCACCTGTCTGCATTGCAAAAAGTTGTCTTAGATATATTTTGTAATATCATTTAACTACTTAGTTTAAAATGTCAATCGACCGCCTACTTGGTACTGTAGAAATTATTGATTCAAATAAACTATTTTTAAATTGTGTTTTCTTGATCTTCTTCGAGAGTCTGTTTTAATTATGCTAATTGAATCAACAAAGCTATTATTTATGGATAAATTAATTATTTATATAAAAAAGCCTTCATTTAGAAAACAAGCTTACTAAATTGTTATGTCAAATATTGTTTTTCTTGCCTTTCTGTATGATACAAATAAGTCGCTTTAAAATAAATAAACTAAAGCAATAAGGGAAACCTTTACCATTTTACGACATATAATACTTGTACGCATTTAATAAGTATATCACCCGTTTTCATACAGTATTATTCTGTCGTATTATATTCCCCATAAAATCGATTCAGCCATGTCAAAAATTTGACTAAACTACTAACAATAATGTAATAACAAATTAAACGATAATACTAAATTCTAAATGATATACATTTCAATTTCAAATCTAATTTATAATAATGGAAACTTTATGACATGATTAAATTTTACTCTTACATTTGTTTTAACCAAAAATAAGATGTTATATTAAATTTAACATGAGAATTTACTACATTAAAAAAATGTTAGACGTTCTCAATCCTTTAAGCTGCTAAGATAATTTGTATGAATAACTCATGCTCAATTTCTTTTTATCGTTTCAGATTTAAAGTTCAACATGCTGCGGTCAGACGAGAGTATCAGATAGTCGGCCGTCGCACGCAGCATGGGTGCAAACATGGGCAAGAACTCGAGCCTGCTCGATGCGCTGCCTTCCACGCAGGGCACGCTTCACGTCGTCATGCTCGGCCTCGACTCCGCCGGCAAAACCACAGCGCTCTACAGGCTCAAGTTCGACCAGTATCTCAACACCGTCCCCACAATAGGTTTTAATTGCGAAAAAGTGAAAGGCACGATTGGAAAGTCTAAGGGAGTCAATTTTCTAGTTTGGGATGTAGGAGGACAAGAGAAGCTCCGGCCGCTTTGGAAATCGTACACGCGGTGCACGGATGGTATCATATTTGTATTAGACTCCGTCGATATTGAGAGGATGGAGGAAGCTAAAATGGAACTGATTCGCACAGCTAAATCACCGGATAACGCCGGCGTACCAATACTTGTACTAGCAAATAAGCAAGACTTACCAGGTGCAAAGGAACCCCGGGAACTAGAAAAGCTATTAGGGCTACATGAACTAGTGTCATCACCACACAGCTCGCGCGACTCGCACTCATGGCACGTGCAGCCCGCGTGTGCCATCACTGGTGAAGGCCTTCATGAGGGCCTCGAAGCACTTTACGAAATGATCCTCAAAAGGAGAAAACTTGCCAAGTTGCAGAAAAAACGAGTCAGATAAATTATTTTTGTGTAATTTAATCTGTATGATAAAAATACCAAGTATAGAAAAGTAAAATAATGCTCACAATAAAGGATATTAATAATATCCTAAATTGAACACCAAATGTTGATTTTTACTACATAAGTTCATAACGTCTTATGAAGATATTCCATCATAGGGTTGCTCAAATTTTATGAACATTTTGAGGAAAACGAATTTTGATAAATTGATTTAACCATTAGTCATTTTCTTTTGAAAATAGCTATGGTATAAATTTTAACAATAATATTCTTTGATTGACAAAGATAGTAATAGAAAAACTGTAAAAATATCCTAAAATAATTTTTAGCTCACTAAATTCTGTGATTCCTTTAGAGACACATGAATAGTAATTTTAAAAACTCAAGAACTTTGCTTATCTTAATTTCTCTTAAGAATGTTTAATAATTTTAATTTATTTAGAGACCTTTATTAGCACATATATTATAGTTTAGAAATACCAAAGGCGTCGCATTTAAGCTTTTTTTCACAATATAGTCTGGTTTTATTTTTCTTGAGAAATTTATCCACAAATTGGTTCTCCTATTGATAATCTTATCTCCTATAGTCAACAGCCTAGTGTTGTTCCAGGAATACAAATTCTTTGTCTTTTCTCTTAATGTTCAATCTGGTCCACCAAATCCGTGTATATAAAATCCTTGTAAATATATTTTAGGATCTATATTTATAATTACATCAATAAATACATAGATGAACACACTTCCTGCCTTCTCAAAATAAAATACCCAATAAATAATCGAGTCATCATGGAACAAATGCATAAGCTATCATTTCAAAGTTTATCGATAGCGATAATTAATTTAGGTATTTATTTATTTACTTACTCATAGATGTAAACCTTAGTATGTATAACCAATGTATTGAATTAATTAAGCTTTTACCAATTTATTTTACTCACCTGTAAATATGTAAATTCCAATTGTAGTTATTCGTCAATACCAAGAAACCAAACATTTATATGAGTAGGGAACTACTTTTGTTATTATATTTGTGTTAAAACATTAATGCTATTGTAATTGTATTGTGTTTTATGGTGATTCATGAATGTTATTTTAATGGATCCCCGTAATAAAGTCTGTTTTCGATAAAATGGTTTATTTATTTTACTAACTATCGCTACTATTTTCCTCTGTATTCAAACTTAACAGGTAGGAAGCTGGATCGTCATTTTCAGTCCAATCGGTAAATAGTGACAGATATTCAATTTGAGCTTCTGTTAACGTTTCTTTTTTAATTTCATTCATGTTCTTTTTAAAGATTTTGTCCTTGTTGTCATTTTTCATAAAAGCTTTAATAGGTTTATACACAGGGTCAGCAAATATTCCATGAGAACGAAGTAGTTCTTTCTCTAACCTATAAAATAAACGGAGTTCCTTAGCAGCTACATTTGCTCGTTTAGCCTTTAACTGCTCCGTGTCCACATATTTAATCATAGCACTCCTGACTGTTTTATTCTGAAACGAATCCAAACGCCTTGAATAATCGAAATAAAATTTTTCAATAGATTGTGCTAAAGACAGAATATCAATATTTGCTGGTTGTTCCAATATTTTTTTATAACAAAATTCTAGATGTAACTGTAATTTTAAAACGTCTAATGCGCCAACACTCTTATAGAACACGCCATACAACAGTTTATAAAATTTTCCTTCTAAATAATTACATTTTTCTTCTGAAAACGTTAAAAGATCTTGGAATCGCTTTATCGAAACAGTAACAGCTTTAGATTCTTGTAAAATACTTTCTTTTAGATATTTAATCCCACTTTTTAAAATTTTTGAATACGGTGTCAAATGATTTACATGTGTATAATAATGAAGCTGCTGCTTTTCCATAAAATCAAAAACGTCCATTAGATCTTTAGGATGGCTGAAATAAAGCGCTGGTTTAACTTGAACTCCGTAGCAAATTTTTCGTAATCGTTCAAATACAACTGTAAAAGTGTCTTCTTCATTGGTGTCTATAAAATCGAAACCCTTTGCTTCAATTTCTACCGACCTTGCAAAATCTCTGTTACTTAAACGCCAACTAGGGGGTGATAAATAATATAAAAATCTTCCATATTTTTGTTGAAGGCTATATTGATATTCTAATCCAATGAGTCGAGATTTTAAAGCAAACTGTTCTAATGCTAAATTTTGTAACTCTGTTGTTTTTGAGTCTACTTTGCATTTTAATTTATCCCACTTTATTAAAGAAGCCATTGATTTCTGATAATCTTCAGCTATAAAGATATCGAAATATTTAACTTGCTCCGACAATCTTTTCCTAGACATATCATATATATCCATCTCATTTTGATGATTTATACGTACATTCAGAACACAGTCCTTTTTAATTCCAATCTCATGTTTAGCTTGCAATATTTTATCAGCCGACTCTTTTAAAGATTTAAATACGAGCGTATTCGGTCGCAATGGTCTTCCGTCTACAACCTTGTAAAAAGCGGGGTCGACATCAGTTGCACATAAAATATTATTTATTGAATCCTTTATACATAAACGTCTTCTTATATCTGTACTAATGATTTTATATCTTTCATGAATATTAATGCTTAGTTTTTGCGTAAAACGATCCTTACTTCGCTTCTTTGCATAGACCTGAAATGGCAGAAGAACTTCTGCTCTTTTGAAATTATGATCCGATAAATATGCTTCTGTTGGCAAAATGTATTTTGGATTCGATGTTGCCAATGACTTTATTATTTCGTTCCTACTAGAATTTCTACGATTTGGCATCATTTTTAAAGTAACTTAGAGAATTAGCTTCAAAAGTTAAAAAAACAGTACGCTCAGATTCGATAATTTTATATACATAACTTTTAGAAACAACTATAAGACACACACCATTCAGCCAACTAGATTAAAAATAAATATTAATTATATAAATATACACCTGATATAAAATTGGATGTGTAAGTGTAAAAAGTGCATGGAAAAGTATTCCACCAAAACAAATAAATAAAACTGAATTTTATAAATATTAAACAATTTAATAATTTGGATAAAGATCCTCAATCGCATATTAAGGCATAATAGATGTTCGCGGTACCCACTCAAATGCTGGCTTTACGAATTTATAATATTCTGCTAAATATGGCGAAGGATTCATTCCGTCGCACCAATCTGTAAATAATAGTAACCCATCTCTTTCTTCTGGGCTTATTTTAAACTTCTTTGATGGCATGATACGTTCTCCACTAGCTAACTGTGATTTTTTTCTTTCAGCAATAACCAATGCTAGTCTGCTTTTTTTATCTAAAAACTTAGTAAGAACAGGCCTTTTATATTTGGCTGGAGGTAAAAAAGCTTTATTCATTGCCGTTGTCATCTCTCTAAAAGTTCGTAATTCACGTTGAGCTTTGTGAGCATTTTTCATTGTTTTTAAATCCTGTGCGAAGAAATCACTTCGAGCTTGATTTACTGTATTAAAGTCTAAAGAGTCGAGGCGTAAATTATAGTCTTCGTACATGACTTCTAAAATTTTCATAGGATCTTGCAAATTCTGATGACCTTCCTCACATTTCCCGTATATCTGTTCATACACGTACTCTATACAGTTTTTTAATTTTAGAGTACTATGACTAGCTACACAGTCGTAAAACATTGTATTGAGTATGCGAAAAAATTTGTCTTTAAGATAATTTTCGTTATATATTTCTCTAGCGATTTCGTTATTGATGAATTCAATATAGTATTGAAAATAGTCTAATTCTTTTTTTGTTATATATTTTAATTGTTTAATGCGTTCTCGTAACTGCCTGTGAGGAATATCGGTTTTTGAAAGTTGTAGCAAATATTCTCGACTCTGTAATTCCATAGTACGAAATAAATACATCATTTGCTGCGGACGTCTAAAGTACATATGTGGGGGGAACGGATTCAGAAGCTCTCGTTTTGCAAGCTCTATCATTCTGTCAATATCTAAAGTTTCAACTAAATCGTTGTCCATAACAAATATCCCAGATTCGAATTGTATCGACTGAATTTTATGTTTTAAATTTTCATCGTACAATTGTCGCCAAGAAAGTGGCGCAACAAATATCAAATAACTCCTATAAATTTTCAAAGTACTTCGTATAGCGTCGAGCTTAAACAAAATATTATTTAAGATTGTTATTTTCGATATATATCCTAAGAACTCAGCATTTTTTACCAGTAGTTCTGCATAAACTTTTTCTGCTTTAGATACCTTAGCCGATGACTTTTTATAATCCATCGTAAGGAACATCTGAAAATCTTTTATATGTTGTTTTAAATTAGATGATATTTTTTGATGCTCCCTAGTTTCTTCGGCCATACTCTGATCTATTTTTAATATGAGGTCTCGTCTATAGCCTATTTGTTGACGATTCATCGCATAACTTCGAATGTTATTAACATAAACTTTTATATCATCAAAGCATCGTAAGGGTCGTCCTTCAATGACTGAATAGAACTCTGGGTGAATTTCTACAACGGCTCTTACATCATCAGCCGGTTCTTTAATGAAAAGCCTCTTGGAGATATCTCTAGTTGCGGCAATTTTAAAATTATCTTTTAAATGTAGTGGTTGTGATAATCTATTTCTACTTATAAAATTTTCCCTGCGATCACTGTATTTTATATAAGACAGCAACTTCTCAGATTTTGGTATACGAAAAGGTTGGGATGGGTTTTTCATCATCGAATGCTCTTTAATAGCATGTTTTCTATTAGCAAAGTAGTGTTGTGTATTTGGAACATAACGCCTTCTAAATATTATATCTAAAGTTTTTATTGGCACCATTGGCTTACGTTTTTCTTTAAGACAAGACATTTTAAGAATATAAATGAATAATGCTGCTATCGAACTTTAAATACATTAAAACGTTTTAATAAAGTTAAGTCTCGTATCTTTGTGAAATCTGACTGTCACTGTCAAAGTAAAGATTTTTAGAAGAATTATAAGCTTCATATTTATCGTACAGTGAAGGTTACAAATAAAACCCAAAAAAATGCTAAAATTTTATTAAGTAAATGACTAATAAGAATACAACAGGCAAAAAAACTAGCTAGGACAAAATAGATACAAAACATACAATTTAATACAGATTCATAGATATATAGACTCACAGTAATCTTAATCGTATGTTTTAGCTCTAGACGGTTCGTAGGACGATTTCAGTCGCCTGCTCAATTTATCAACATCCTTCAACAATTTACTTGCATGCTTGGCCCGCTTAGTTTCTTTAGCCTCATTTTCATATGTTTCTTTTTCTGTTATTTTTATAATATTTAAATCAAATGCCGACAAATCTAACATCAAATTATTGTATTCTCTTTCCAAAGACAAGGTCATATCTAAAGAACTTAAATTAGCATCATTAGGTGCAATTACTTGCTCATAAGCAAATTGCACATAGTTAAAAATTTCTAGTACTGTTTCAGATGACAATAAATATCGAATTTTATCTTCCAATATTCTATAGAAAACATGCTTCAACTCAATTTCTCGAAGTTCATTCCAAGCAATAAATTCTTCTATCATTCTAATCTGTAAAAAAAGAATCATTTAATTTTCTACGAAAATCAAAAGATGACCATATATTTAGAACCGTATTCAATAAAAATGTATGCAATCAATGATTACAGAAAAAAAATATGTATAAGAATAAAAACAAAAATAATGTAGAACTTGACAACAGCGCCACCTGCAACAAACTCACGCTCACTGGAATCTTATGTTCTAAAATGTTGTAAATAATAATATCATTGGGTAACAAAATTTAAAGTATATTGTAATTATTAATATATATTGCTGAATTATACCGAATTTACCTTTTCTTTAATATACTCTAATTCTTCAGATAATAGACTTTTTAGAAATCTTAGTGACTTTAAAAACTTATTCTTCTCAACATTCAACTCTTCAGTCACTAGAAGATAGTTCAGATTTTGTTTTTCAAGTAAATTAAACACAGTAAGAAGTTGATCGGGAGTTTCAAAATAAAGTCGTTGAGGAGGTAACTGATTTAATCGCTCTTGAATTAGAATCTTGTTAACTTCAACGAATATATCGGAATCTTTTGTAAGAATTTCAAAATGTTCTACATTTAAATTCACATGCTGCTTCTCTTGCCATAAAATAGGCGCAGCTCTGTGTAAGAAACATTGAAAAGACAGCAATATTTGTAAAGTCTCGTGAATATACTGTAATTTTGACTTAATGGTAGCTAGTTCAAAGTTTGCTTGTTTATGTTCTTCCGTTTGATTTGCCAATTCTTTAGCTAAACAATCTGATTTTTTCATTATAACAATCGTTTTGTTGTTATCGTCATCTAAAAATTTGTTGAAGCTGTGCTGGTAATCCTCGAAATGTCTTGAAGTCGTATTGTATATTTTTCTTTCTGTTTCAATCTCTCTATTGATTCGCAATATTTCATCCATTAAAAAACCATGCAAAGTTCGTTTTAATGCTATTTCCCTGATATTTTCTTTGTATTTGCGAATGGAAATATTCGATCGAATTGGTCTTCCCTCAACTTGTGAATAATAACGTGGGTCAATATCTAAAATAGTTTTTATATCACTATCACCATTTTGTTCAATTGGAGGTAACTTTATACCACATGAAACCTTTTTAGACTTTTTTTTAAATAATTTCCTTTGCATTTTAGTATGTTTTTGATGAACAGTTGTACTGCGATTGCTTGTTCGATAAAGATGTTATTACTATAGCAATAGTATCTCCCCACTGTTAACTCGCAACTGGAATAGTATCGATCTAACTAGCTTTATATATTACTAACATTTCCCGCGGCTTCGCACGCGTTCTAATGACCGGAAACCAAATACATACCACCAAACCAAACCGCCGGAGTTAACGTAAAACTATTATATCACGTAAGATATTTATTGAAATCAAATGGCCCCAAGAGCAATTTTGTTCAAAATTAAATACTCGTGATGAGTAACTTATTTATTTAAGTAAAGATTAATACCATGTTTATAAGACACCTTCGCAAATAATGCATTAACTTAAAACTAATTTAATTACCATAAAAAAGGTTATTGCGAGTCAACCTTAAAAGATAGACATATGCTATCGCTGACTTTTTTTAGAACATTTAACCCTTGGGTTAGGGTAGGGTGATTTTTGCATAACTTTAACCGTTTACGCAGCGTACGCGACGGAAGCTCTGAAAAGATATAATTTTCTCCCGATTTTGCAAAATTTTTCATTGATGCTCCGCTCCTATTGGTTGTAGCGTGATGTAATATAGCCTATATCCTTCCTCGATAAACGGACTATCCAACACAAAAAGAATTTTTCAAATCGGACCAGTAGTTCCTGAGATTAGCGCGTTCAACCAACCAAACAAACAAACAAACAAACTCTTCTGCCTTATAATATTAGTATAGATGCAATACCATAATATAATAGTGTCAAAACTCTATTTAATAGATTAAATTATTAAATAAAACACTATGAATACATGAACATATATATTTATTAAAAAGTTTGGATATGACATGCAATGCCGATTTTACAACAGCCACATTAATCACTAGATGAACTCATACTTTGTCGTTCTTCTTTTTCTTCTTCTTCTGCATCTTTTTTCACGAGTTCCCACGGCATAACCGGTAAAGGTTCAACAAACGAATCATCAACCTTTAATTTGTATAGTAACCGCGGTGTGAAATGAGTTATCAGCGGCCATACACTTTCTACATAGACAAAATTATATAATTATTAGTAAGGAACCTCGTTCTTATAATCTAAATAAATAAAAGGTCACTCACTGGTACAAAAATGATTTTTTACACGGAGGTAGTTTATAGTTAGTAGAAGTCCGTTAAGAACAGATTTTGCGACAGGGTCGGATTAAAGAGGTCTAAGGATTCTCGCAAGTTTGAAGAGAGTTGCTAGTAGGTATAGAACAAAATTAATGCAATCTGTTGAGTACCTACAATATCAAGCAAAAACTACAAAATATTTTCATATATGTATATAATAATAATATAATGTTAGAGACTAGAGTCCTGATTGTCTTTACAAAACAAAACTTAATTGATCACTGTACAGGCTAAGTGACTCTCACTTTGCTATTAAAAAACTATTTCTACAACTTAAATCAGTAGAGAATTTATTTAAGTCATAAAATCTATAGACCCTACTTGACTAAATTTCTAACTTAGTTGAATCTGTACAGTAAATATTTTTATTAATATTTATATTATTTTTATAAATAAGTTGAATGAAGAGATTGGTATTATTGTCTGTTTGTCTGTCTGTGGCAGCATCACCTCTGGTCAACATACTATAGGATACTTTTTCTGCGGAAAACCATCACATCTCTGAGAATGTCTGATAAATCTATACTGACGTCCGGTCCCGAAAACGGAAACGAATCAGCCACTTGTAGGTATAAGTACAGTAACGTATAAATGTACGAGTACCTACATTGCTAAACGCTATTAAATACTTGCCAAAATAAAAAGTGTAGTCGTCAACCCTTCTATGCATATGTGCTACGTAGCGGAGGTCTGAAATGTATTGAGACTGTAGTAGACAGTCTAACAGAGCCGCCTCCGGCAATGCTTCCATTTTAGGATCAGCTGCGCTCAAACCTTCGAATGATAACTGTGAATGTGAATGTTCCCAAAATAAATGGTATTGTAAAAAAGTAAGGACATTAATAAAACAATTGCGCCATTTGCGTATTCAAGATAATTTACAATAATTTTAATTCCATATTCAGTGTATTTTTGTTCAACATTTAAAATAAAATGCTAATTATCATTTTATCAACATACATTTTGGTCAGCTTTCGTAAGTTCACAAACCCTTTTAATTTTGTCAAGACATATCCTTAGCTGCTCCATATGTTCCGCCATAGATCCATGAACATCGAGGTTGCCGATGAGGGATGGAGGCCTTGCAGTTAGCGCTCGCCAGTTATTAAAAATCAACTAAAAAACATTCCTTTTTTTCAGGTCATTACTATGAGGTTTTTTGCAAGCTTAGAAGAAGTCTCTCTCTCTCTCTCTCTGTCTCTCATCTCTCAACTTTACGCAACCGGACTCATATTTATATAGAAATATATAAATATCAGTTGCAACTTTCGCTATAATAATATTATATTAAAAAACCGTCCCTAATAAATACATTATTAAATATTAACAGATTCCTCAGAGTTCAGAACTAAGCATATAAGGTGGTTCAAAAAGTCTTTAACATAATATTATGTTACAAATTAATTACATATATCGATTTAATACCGACTTTTTGTATGGAATGGTAGAGTATAAGCATTTTCAAGCGCTTAAACATTTTTGGCTCAGGTTTAACAGCTTTCTCTCCCAATATTACTGTCAAATCTTCTGCTGCCATTGCTTTGTCCTTGTCAAGTTTTTCTTCTATCCATTTATTTTCACGATTAAAAAGAAATCTTAAATGTCTATGGACAGTGTCTTCTGAACCCTAAATAGAAACATAATAATGTTTAAACAAATAAAATAGCCAGCAAACAAAACAAAGAAAAGATCAGCTTCCAAGTAGTTGATATACCTACTCCTACACAGTTATTTTTTTAAGGATCTCTACAAATATATATTCAATTTTATGAGATAAACCTACCTCCACCACATGTACAAAATAGCTGTCATATACTAAGAGCAAACCAGACACGTTTATTTCGCAATAACTAGAATTCACATCGTTTATAGTCGCTTGAAAATGGTTAATCAACTCCTCCTTTGGCAGTACATGTTCGCCGACGTAAATCATACGAACAGCATAAGCTTTCTGTAATGATAATAATTATAACTTCGATATATGACCTAAAGGAATATAACAGGCCTATTATTTAAGCTTTAGTTGGTAGCGTTGTTATATAAGTGTTTAAATTGAAAAAACTTCGATTCAAAAATAACAGTAAAAAAGAACTTGGCAACAGCTCAGTAACGATAATTCATTATATACAATTTGAATTAATCATCTTAATTATGATTGTAGTAAAACACATTAAATTAAAAATAATGATAAGTATATTATTCTGCAAACATACCAATCCGACCCTCTCAAAGTTTTCTTCTACCACGTTTAATACCGTTCTAACATCTAGTTCAGGCAACAGCGCCATGTCTCAATTTTTGGATTATTGCACTTATCTTCATTTTATAATAATTATTATGTTTGCTGTTGTTACTATTATAAAATGCCCCTAAACGTCATGTGGTAACTATAGCAACAATTTTTATTGCCATGGTTACTACTAGTTTATCTTTATGCTGAAAAACTAGTTTCATATGTATGACGGTTTTTTTTTTTTTTTTTTTTTTTTTTTATTTTATTTTATTCTGAATTAGTGCTTGACTGCGTTCCACCTGATGGTAAGTGGTAACGCAGCCGGAGATGGTAAGTCGCACTAATTCAGTAGCCACCTATTCACTCTTGCCTTGAAGACACCCATATTGTAATCGGACGGAAATACTGACGTGGGCAGGTTGTTCCAATCCTTAGCCGCACGTATAATAAATGACGAAGCGAAATGCTTCGTCCGGACGGATGGAATGTCCACGACATAAGGATGGAAACCAGCTGTTCGTCGCGTCGTCCGATGATGGAAAGGGGATGGGGGAATTAAATCATGTAATTCCTGCGCACACTCTCCAAAATGTAACCTATAGAATACACAGAGGCTGGTTTTACAACTTTACGGTGACAGATATACATATAACCTCCTTATACCACCTCCTATCAACATTTTATTGTTCCTTAATAATACAGAGATAATCAAAACCGAAAAAAGCAGATGGGTAGAAAATTAAAAATTAAAAATTTATTCAGTGGTTTATTTCTATCACAGGGAGTATGAAGCTACTTAATACACTAAGTATTTGCCTTATAAATAAAAATATAACTAAGTAAATCATTAATATTATATTATATAACAATAGATAAATTAATATCTCTTGTTACTGCGGAATTTATTCCATTTCCTATTTGGATTCCAGCTATTGGACCTCTGCACAAACTTTGTTTGTTTCTCCTGAAACTTCATATATTGGTAATCTTGTGCTAATTGCAGTAGTTCTGTTGGAACTTCCTGTAAAAAGTTACACATTATCTTAACCTCAAAAAATAATAGAATTGTATCCAACTACTTATTAACCGACTTCCAAAAAGGAGGAGGTTATTTTATAATAATCGCATTACTTGTACAATCCATGAAGTAGAATAATAGAAGCATAAACAAATGTTTAAATTTATAAAAGTAAATAATTTTTTAAGAATTGTTGTTTTCTAAGTAACTAACATCATTACAAAATAACAAACCTGTTTTGCTTCTTTTAAGACAGATATAAGACTCTTTGCTTGCCGTGCATTTTCCTCTGTGAGTATTGTGTGTGCTACACCTTTGTTCTCCAAGCGACCTGTTCTCCCAATTCTATGAATATAATCTTCAGATGTGTTAGGAAAGTCATAATTGACGACATGGGTGACACCATCAACGTCTGAAAATGTGTTAATTTTTACATTATTTAAAACGTAATATTTCGTTATTTACAAATTTATTTTAACCACAACATAGATTTGCTAATTTTTATAAAAGTTTTAAATTTTCCATACTAATATTTTTTAGTCTAAGCCCTTAATATTGAAATACATTAAGAGAATACAAATTTCATTAATATCTTAGACATTTTTTACCTAAACCTCGAGCAGCAACATCAGTAGCAACAAGAATGTTAGTTCTGCCATTTTTAAATTTATTGATCACATTGTCTCTCTGCATCTGGGTTTTGTCACCATGGATTCCAACTGCTGGCCATCCATTCCTTTTTAATGTTAAAGCCAGATTGTCCACAAATCTCTTTGTATTTGTAAATACAAGTATTTTACCAAATCCTTGTCCTGAAATCTCATGCATTATGGATTTAAACCTGAAAAATGCAGAAATTTTAAATATTCAATATACAAGTAAATCTGGTATAAAAAATAACCAAAATAAAAATAAGTACTTTTCCATTTTTTCTTCTTGTTCACACACATGAATATGTTGTTGGATATTGTGGTTTGCTGATAATTCAGTAGATCCAACATTTACTTGCACAAATTCACCAAGGTAATCTTTTGCCAGTTCCTGTACTTCTTTTGGCCAAGTTGCAGAAAACATCAGTATTTGTCTTTCAAAAGGTACCCCTTCTAAAGCCTCACGAATCTGTGGCTCAAAACCCATATCCAGCATTCTATCTGCTTCATCTAGCACTACATACTTACATCTACTTAGATTTGTAATTTTACTGACAATAAAATCATTTAGTCTACCGGGTGTGGCTATTAATATGTCCACTCCTTCACTTAATTTTGCAGCTTGACCTGTTCTACTAACTCCCCCATATATGCACAAACATCTTAAATGAAATAATTTTTCAAAATCTTTTGCAACTTCTTCAATTTGCCTAGCAAGCTCCCTTGTAGGAGCAAGAATCAATACTCTTGGACCTCTGCCTCTTCGTGTTTCTTTTTCTTTTAACTGGACCACTGCAGGCAACAGATATGCCAGTGTTTTTCCAGTGCCTGTCTGAGCAATGCCCACAAAATTTTTACCAGACATGGCAATAGGCCAACTTTGAGCTTGAATTACAGTTGGTTTTGTAAAGCCTTGCTGATCAAGATATCTTTTTATATAATCAGGAAAATCACTAGTATGGATGTCTGTTAATGGTCTTGGGATATTGCTACCAATAATAGTAATGTTATTCTCAATACAATAGTCATTATCACTGTTTTGTGCAGTCTGTATAGAATAAAATCTTTTCTGAATATATTTCCCAAAGTACAATTTGCGTTCTATATTTTTCGGAACATAAATACAGTAATCCGCTTTTCTGTTGACTGGTCCCATGAGATAGATGTGTTTTTGTAGAACATGCTTAACATCTTGAGAAGAGCTGAAAAATCCAGACCATGTCAGAAATAAGAATTTAACCTAAAATATATTGCTCAACGCTATAGTAAACTTACAATTTAATGAAATCGTGACTCCGTAAAAAGTTTTTAAAAACATTCAGAGCCATATTTGATACGTTAACTTTACGTTGACTTTAAGTTACACAAAACAAAAAAGACCACAATAATTATTACTTAATTAGAGGAACCGCATTTAAACTTTCATAACCTCAAATCTGAATAATGAATTATGAAATTAATGACATAAGACATTGAGAACTGAGTATTTGACAGATCCATAGACTAAAGAGTATTGAGTAAAGACGTAGAAAGAGGTAAGGTCCGCGCGCACTAGGCGTAACTTAAAAACAAAATAACAGTGATTATATATATTTGACATTAAAAAATGTCACTCAACCGGCATGCGCAGTGCACACTTAGCATCACCCATCGATAGCAACGATGTACAGCAACGTTGACGCGAAGCTTGGATGTTATACCATATGGCTAGTCTTTTTAGACCGTGATTGGCCCACGTCTCAGATAGGCATTAGATAGGTTTTGACCGCACGATAATCGCTTTCTCTCTTTCTAGAAAGTGGCGAATTTTATACATAAATAAATGGAGAACAAACAAGTGTTTATAGTGAACAAAAAAGAACAAACGACGAACGAACGATAAAAGTTCAAAAATTATGAAATATCATACAAAGAATATTTTGCCGTGCAGTGTTTCGTCGCTCCTCTGCAGTGCAGTTACACCTAGTGCGCGCGTACCTTTAGTACGCAGGCCCATCACCGCGGCGCGGCGCATGGAGAAGCTGCGCACGCTTATTAAGCTTCGCTTTGTAAGAAATTGTATGTGGTAGTGTCCACTGGAACCCACGAAGAGGCTACGCATGAATTGACGTTATTGATATATGCATTATGCGTGGCTTGCTCGAATAGGCGGTAACATAGCTTAACGCTATCAGCATGGGTCTACGTTTCCACTGGGAGTACACGAATATGACCCACGACTATGTACAGCTCGTTATCGCAGAGTAGTTTTCAGTCATACACCTTGTGCACGTGTGTAGCCTCCGTGCGCCGTGCCACACCACGCTATACATTATTCGTGGGTCTTGGTGTACTCCAGTGGAAACATTGACCCACGTTGTCAAACAAAAATTTTTAAGTGGTATGCCATGCTTGTTACCTTCGGGTAGAGATGGACGATATACATCGATTTATTTAAAACACTCGATGTATAGTAACGATGCATCGTATTAAACCGATGTATTGTTAATACTTCAACATCGAATATATATCGATGTTTTTAATTCGATGCATCGACCAAGCAAATTATGAATGAGTATAGTGTTGTATAGCCGCCAAATAGCTATAGTTTATTGAACGGGGTTGTTTTAATTCGCGCGTTGGAACGCTGTAGGGTGTTAGACTCGTATTATTCGTTTGTTCGCGGGAAAATTTCAATTTAACTTGATTTTTATTATGTGAAAATACTAGATTATGAATTCGCTTTAAATAAATACTCGCTGAATTTATAGTTAAAAGTTGATTACTTGCGCATAATCAACGTTTTATTTAAATGACAAAGTTACAAGTATTCCCGACAATAAAATGTGTGCGAAAATTGTTAGCGTGGCTAACTGGACTCGTTCACCCCGAAGAAGATTGAACCCCCGACCCCGACTGAAGGGGAAGAGATTAAGTAAACTTTTGTTTTTACATAGCATTGACAAATAATTGTAATATGTAAAGAAAAATGTGTTGGTTGTGTGATTTTGAATTTGAATAAATATATTTCCTGCTTTTATTAATATATATTTTTGTTTTAATTAAGGCCTAACATAACCTAAAGCACGTCATGGCGAAAACAATCGATGTTTAAGAAACATCGATGTATTTCTCAATACATCGTATTACCATCGATGTGACCGATCGATGCATTACATCGAAAAAAACATCGATGTATATTTTAAATATCCATCTCTACCTTCGGGTAGCAGCCGAATGGGCCGGCACGCCCGGTATAGTACCGCTCTCTCACAGAAGACCGGCGTGAAGTGGCAGTTATGCTGTCGCGTTTCGTCCGGTAAGTGAGAGTACGGGAGGCCCACTCCTCTTACCTCCTCCCTCCCTCTTCCATCTTCGCTCTCACCTCCCTCTTCCTGAAAGGCCGGCAACGCATCTGCAAGCCGGGCTTGCAGATGTCCATGGGCGGAGGTGATCACTTCCCATCAGGTGAGCCTCCTGCCCGTTTGCCCCCTTTTTACCATTAAAAAAATAATAATACACGCAGCTAAAATGCACCGCGTGTCCGTGTACAGCATACGCGCCTTTACGTGGGATAAAAAAGAGTCAGAATAATATTCTATCTTAGCTGTACAACACCCCAGTATATAGCAAGTCACGCCACGGCCGTAAATGGAAACTATTGTCACGATAAGCCGCTACTACCATAGAGCAAAGTAATATACCTATAGTAGAGCCTAATAAAAGTATAATATTACTTTTCTCTATGGTAGAGCCCTGCCATTTTTTTACCATCACGACATTAGCGCCATCTGTAAGTCACTACGCTCGATGACCTACATCAATCGTAACTCCCACGTTACTGGTAAAGACTCAAGATATAGATTTCGCCAATATCAAATATGCAATTCAAGAGTTCATACCTTTTCAGTGATAAAAGCCTATAAGTTCACCTTATTTTCCTAGATAATGGCCTATTTCAGGAGTTAACATTCATATTCATAGTGAATTTTAGTCACACGTGTCGTGACAAGCCACTCGTGGGCGTATAGTAATTAAGTTAAGGGCAAAAAAACAAACTATACATATAGTAAATTTATTTAACCAGATCAAACTGAATTGGAATGAATCACATTTGGAGCACAAATATGCAAAGATGTTAATATGCATACTAATTATTATAAATAAAAACATTTAGGACAGGTCAATATCTTATGTCTAAGCTAATCCTCACTAAGATATCACAGTAAAAATAAAATTAACAATCAAGTCCACACTGAATTTTCTAAATGAAAAAAAAAGGCAATAAATTAAGAAAATAATTTCAGTTAGTTGTGTAAGTGATTAACTATTTCTCAAACACCATCTATAGAGACACAGCTCTATCATTCATACACTTAAGTTTATTCCTGAGGATTTGCTTAAAATCTCTACAATAAATTATACTATTCAATATTCATTAAATCTTTTATGACCGCCGCCACCCTGTCCATTGCCCCTGCCAAAGTTTGATCCCCTCTTGAAAGAGCCACCACCTCCACGACCTCCGCCATATCTGTTCCTATTCCATCCTCCACCACCTCCACCGCAACGGTCAGCCATACCTTGCAGTTGAGGACAAACCACCTGCAATAATAATAAAAAATTAAGTATTTTATACTATAATGTATATAAATATCTGTGCAATATAAATACAAAATAATAAAAAAAATTAACATTTTAATTTACATGTCAGAAAAGTTGTATGTCACAGCATCTGAGGATGGGATCCAGATAAAATTTATGTGGACACCGAAGGCATGTAGCTGTTTTGATGTACCTCATACTTGCATTCATGTCACATCATTGATAAATGTACCCATGCCAAAGGTATGAGGAACTAAGTAGTATTGAAATACAAAATAGTTTATTGAATATTAAGATTCTAACCTGGTTAGCCTCCTGTAATACTGAAACTAGATCTTTAGCCTGTCTTGAATTGGAAGGTGTGAAAAAGGCATATGATGTTCCTTTTGATTTTGATCTTCCAGTCCTACCAATGCGGTGAATGTAATCCTCAGATGAATTAGGATAATCAAAGTTTATGACATATTTAATGCCATCCACATCTAAAAAAAATTGAGTGTTAATCACAGGCTTAACTTTATAGTCAAAATTTGTTTGAAAAATTAGTTCTGTTATAGAATTGCTAGAACATAAACTATCACATACCAATTATTTTCAAAACAAATTTTAGGTAAAGTAACTCAGTTGCATTACTTACATGAATGAGTTACACATGTATCAAAACAAATTTTGCCTCTCACTCAGAACCCTGGAGTCTTGCAAAGGGCGTTAATTTAGCTGATAGTATAATAAATATTCATTGCCCTCTTGAAAACTCCAATATGGCCGAAACAGAAAACCCTTGACCGAAACAGATCATCTTAACTTGTGGTCAAGTTTTTCAACAATGCACTCCTTTATTCTTTAATATCTTTCAATGTTAATCTTTACTAATGTAGTGCATCACCAGGTTTTCAACACTTTCAAGTGTATCCGAAATGACGGACATACTTTCCAGTTTTCCGGCCAGGTCCAGTCACAGTGAAAGGCACATTGAGGCACCATTTTATGACGAGTTATTGCATTCTTCAAAAAATACCACTGCATTAGGTTATTAACAAATCCAGTGCAGCTTGTTCAATTTTTTAAAATAGTATTCAAACAGAACACAATAACTTTCCGCCAGTGCCTCTGAAAGTATAAAATAAATTATCATTATATTAAGTTACTTTGTTTAATATTATATCAATTAACAAATATATTCAATGTAACTTAATTGCATCATGTTTTTAAAGGAAGCTTACCTAATCCTCTAGCTGCAACATCAGTTGCAACAAGTATGTTTGCACGGCCTTGTTTGAATTGATATAATACATCATCTCTTTCTTGCTGTGTTTTGTCACCATGCATACAAACTGCTGGCCATCCATACCGCCTAATACTTCTAGTTATATTTTCTACTTTTCTCTTGGTTTCAACAAAAATAATGGTCTTTGCTCCAGGATCTTGACTTTGACCAATTTCTTGTAAAAGTACATTCAACCTAAGAAAACAAAAGTTCAATAAATAGAATGCTATAAGTATTTAATTTTTAGTTATATTAAAAACATCAGATCTTCTTAGAGGAAATACTTTGTTATAATCAATATTTGATCATTAAAATTGAAATTTATCATACAATATTATATATAAATCAGAATAAAATTAATAGCAATACATACTTATTTTCTTTCTCATGTTCTTGACAAACATCTATAATTTGTAGGATGTTGTGGTTAGCAGACAACTGCATAGAACCAATATTAATTTGGACATAATCTCCCAGGTAATCTTCAGCCAACTTCTTAACCTCCTTAGGCCATGTGGCAGACCACATCAATGTTTGTCTGTCAGGACGAATTTGTTCAATGATTTTCCTTATTTGGGGTTCAAAACCCATGTCTAGCATGCGATCAGCTTCATCCAAAACTAAATAAGTACACCTTTGAAGATTAGTTGTACCCTTTTCTAGGAAATCTATTAATCTTCCTGGTGTTGCTATAACAATTTCCACTCCTCTTTCTAAGTCACGAGCCTGTTCCCTTTTTGGTGCACCTCCAAATATGCAAGTGTTACGCACATAGGCTGCATTGCCAAAATCAGTAGCAACTTGCTGGATTTGCTGTGCCAGTTCTCTAGTAGGTGCTAATACAAGGGCAACTGGGCCATCTCCTCTCCTTACAGGGGGCTGGTTATTGATGTGTACAATGGCAGGCAAAATGTAAGCTAAAGTTTTACCAGAGCCTGTCTGGGCAATACCAACTAAGTTCTTACCAGACATGGCAATTGGCCAACCTTGAGCTTGAATGGGAGTAGGTTCTTTGTATCCCATTCCTTTAATAGATTGCATAACATAGTCAGGAAAATTGCCTTCTTCAAAATGCTGAATGGGAGAAGGGACTTCAACTCCACTGACAGTAATTTCATGTTGATTTCTATACTCTTCTATTTCATAAGGTGATCTATTCAATACTGATGAAGGTGGATTATAAAAATCTTTGTTAAATGGTTGTAATGACATAGAATCCCAGTTAGGTCGTTTCATATTTTGACCACCAGAAAATTCTTTCTTGTTAGTGTATCCTCCACCACCACCATTTCCAAATCTTGAAGTTCCGTTTCCTCCGAACTTACCACCTCCACCGCCAAATCTGGAACCACCGCTTCCACCACGGCTATTGTTCCAATTACCAGACCTATGAAAACAAGATTAGGGGATAAACCAAACATGTACTATATCGTCTTGAATACAATCATCACATTATATTTTAGTTAGATTCAACAAAGTTAGAAATAAAATAATTATTTTAAAAAAAAATATTAAAAGATTTCAGTCAATGAATCCACGTGTCAATAACTAATAATATAGGCCTTAAAGTATGAATCATAGACTTCTTAAAATCTGATAATTATAATGTTCACGAACTCTGCAAACCACACTCCCAAAGTATTGATCAACGTGTAACGCTAACGTGTCATCGGACATGCGCAATGTGCGCAAAGCCTCAAATTGATTTTTGATGAACAATGACTTTTACTGTATTATAAAATTCCACACCTATATTGTTTAATGAACTATGGACTAATTCACAATAAAAACTATACTAAAACACTGATTCAACCGGCAACGTTATATTACTTTAACTAACCCTAGTTTGATGTTAATTATTGTGAACACAAAATGGCTGCAAGGTAAGAAAGTATCCTGAATTGGGCGTGGATTTTACACTGTACTATAAAAGCCAGACATCAAATCGTAACGCTAATAAGCGTAAATAATAATTGCAATATAAAGTTACATTTCGAGAGCTAAGCATACATTTATTACTTCTAGATATCAATTTTTCTATAGTATGTGGAAATATATAGAATTTTACACAAACTAAAGACTTTCGACTGAAAATATGAAATTGGAAACAATTTTAACAAAAAATTGAATATACTTACATTATAGATTGTATTAATTATCTGGTGATGATCTTGATTTCTCGAGATTTTTTTTTTAAGCAGGGTCAATCTGAAAATTCAAAAGGATTTATTTTAAGAATATAAAGTGATAATTATACTATTTAGAATTTAAATCTAAACCACGTTTTAATTTATAAATTTATTGCACATACATTTAATAGTGATCAATAAGACTTAATTTAAATTAACATGCCACTACAGCAACACAGAACACGTCTCACCTCGACCACTGCCTTTACAAGAGAGACAAAATGGCGATTGCCGAATGCCGATTAGTGATTGGCGATGGAGCTGGACATTCGTAAGTGAGTGAAGGTGAACGGCACTAACAGTACATTCATTCTTTCTATCATTCTTTTCACTATGCAGGTTATCCTTAAAATTCAAAGGTCTCTGAAGTTTTTTTTTAATTTATGTACTTTTTTTTATAACATCGTTATTTCGTCGTTTGATCTTTTTTGTTCACCATAAAATTTGTTTGTTCCATTTATTCCATTTATTTATTTTAAGAAAATATTAAAAATGTGCACTTAGCTTAGCACGCGCATTAGCTTTTATTAGGTAACTTTATAGTAACATAAGTATGTACATACAGGGCGTAACATTTAAATCAGTCAGAATGGGAAAGTCTAAAACGCTGATAACGCTAAAAACTGATGTCTTATGTACGTACCATGCCATCGATTTAGTAACAAAAAAAAATTAAAAGTGCGTGTGTACAAAGTACACATGTCAGAAGTAAAACTTCTTTGGCAAACTAATATTTTAAATCTCGTTTATATTAATACAAAATAACTCCGTCTAAGCTCGTTGAGAGACGGAGATGACACAAAGGTCACACCCACGAGGTAGACAGAGTTAGAAATGTAACTGACTCGCGGTGGGTGAGATCTAACTAAGGCTAACTTTTCCCTGTCTCTGAGTGCCTGGTACTATTGACTTATTGGAGACTTATTTTTTCGTTTCATCGAGGTTGAAATCACAACGATTCTAAGGAAGTTTCACTTCAAAAACTGCAATCAACATTTTAATAAAACGTATAGTACTCAGTTTGGGAATCAAATCCGGACGTTTTGAAAAGTAAAAGTAACGTTAACTATTTAGATATCGATTATATACGTCTGCAGTAGTCAGCAGTAAATGTTACTATGAAACATGATGTCTAAAATCAATAGAATGCATTGTTTTAATATCCTTTAATTTATTTTAATAGGTGCTTCAAAATGTCTACCATTTTTATAGGGCTTCCACACGCTACAATGTCATACACAATTTGACCATATTGGCAATCAAATTTGTAGTGTGGACAGATATATAAAATTGAAGGTCATTGGTTGATTGGTATCGCCCGACTCTATTGTATCCAATCAAATCAATCATCGCATCGCTAGTTGGACAATTTTTTGACGTATTTACCATTGAGTATATTGCAACATATTGTATTTTGTATTTTGGGAAAAAAACATTTGAAAAAGTTTCTTTCTTCTTAATAATTATTGTTTTGTCTATGGTTTTCGATTTCTTTTTTATTATCAACATTAACTGTAGATGTGTGATCTTCAACGTACGTATGGAAGCACAATCAAATTGCAACCAATTCGATTGACCAATCTGATTGGCAATCAAATTGTATCGTGTGGAAGGGGTTTAATACAACATACAACTTTTTTGTCCATTACTTTCCACAAACATTCAGATTTTTAAATTTTTCTATAAAAATTTTCATTAGGAGATGACTAGAGGACACCGCCATTGTTTAAAAAAAACACATCATGCGGCTCAGACCAAATTAAAAGGTAATACCTTTTTATTTGGTATGAGGCACGCGGGCGAATGAATGAATCACCGCGGGCGCTGGGAGCGAACATGTGCGTTTGGAATGAGGATCTCACATTCACGGTCCATTTTGATTTTTGACGCAACACATTTGGGCGCGTCGTCAGTTAAAACCACGGCCGAGTAAAACTGTGGTTAAAACTTTGGAGTGATGAGTCACGATCAAATTTAGAATGGACGTCAGTTCAACTGACCCGAAAAAGTGACCGTATATTTTTGGAAATTGTTAACCGCGTTATTATCAGACTCTCTTATAATACAATTTACGTCAACAATATATTTTCTCTCTTTTTTATATAAATCCATTTCGTATTTAAAAAAAATTGTGTGCGCGTATGATATGGTACTTTGATTTGACTAAACAATAAAATAACCTGTGCCCCGCACCCCGCATTTGCTTCTGCGCGACAGCCAGAGTTCTTTTTACATGACGCGAATTATAGTTGACAACTCCATTGAGTTCGTATCTTAGAAGAATAAAAGCATGGAAGCCAGGCTAAAATAAAACCCAAGGTATCTATAGCTTACTCATTTAATTCAGTTAGGATGTCATAAGGTGTGAGTGAAACAAAACGTGGCTGTTTGTTTTTATTATTTTGGAACGTGTCACAAGGCAAAAAATAAATGGTCCCCTTTGGTCATCTTATAATGCTAACAAATACAAAATTTCTTTCTAAGACGTTAAAAACTTTAAGTCGGCTATCAACTTAATTTTCAGTATTATGTTTTGTTGATACATGTCTAGTGATGTAAAAATGATTGTCGATAATAATTTCAATACTGTTGCAGATTTCCTAACGAAGATGAAATGAAAATTAAACGGATTCAGTGTATCAATAGGTTCTGTTAACTGTTACATATAGATTATTCTAGATGTCATAGGAAGATTTCACAAACAAATATTTCGCAAAAAATACTTGGGGTTTTATGATTAAAAAAACCTAATCTAACAGTGGCCACACATGCTAGGTTTTGCTTGTCAGTTTTCCCTGTGCAAGCAAAACCGACAGGCTCGACCGAGTTTCATAGGGCACACATACGTAACAACATACCTGCACAAGCTTTCAGTTTCCATCATGGCACCGGTAGCGGTGGTTGACATCGACGCAATAGCGTTAATAGGATTATTAATTGTAATTTTGAAGAAAAAGAGAGATAAACAACGAAGCCGTACAGAGTGGTGTAAAAAGTGGTTACTGAAGAGGAGAAAATACAGCCATGTCAACTTACTGAAAGAATTGACATATTATCCGAAAGATAATTATCCCGTCTTATCCCCTCGGAACTTGCTGGATGACTGAAGCCTAAAGCGCACCTGCTACACACGTTCAGCGGCAAAAATATCAATTTCTATATTTTTAATTTTGCTTGCGCAGGCAAGAAATTGTGTCTTAAACACGTTCAGTTATGCTTGCACAGTTGAACTATGCAAGCATAACTGAACGTGTTATCATCGGTTATAACCTACCGTGTAGGGCTAACGCTAGCTAACTTTTTTCAATATAATTAATTAAATAATATCATAGCCGCTACCTAACTCCGTGTCTTTCAGAAATCCTTGGTTTTTTTTTTGCAAAAAAATGGTTTGTCAATCTTCCTACGACACAATACAACTCATATGATGTACAGCCAGGTATTTTAATTTTAAATAAAATTAAATATATGTTTTTCATCGACATGGACACGACAATGTCGATTATAAACTCATCACTATCAAAAAATTAGCTTGTGACAACCTGCATGACAACGAAACAGAACTGCATTATATGTCTCTTTCCTACGCACTATTACCATCGTAAGAGAAAAAAAGATAAACAAA
This sequence comes from Boloria selene, assembly GCA_905231865.2. Lineage (NCBI taxonomy): Eukaryota > Metazoa > Arthropoda > Insecta > Lepidoptera > Nymphalidae > Boloria > Boloria selene. The sequence continues at coordinate 6,097,081 of HG993145.1, forward strand.
TGCATTTCATTTCTTATTTTAGCCCGGCTTCTATGAGTATCCTTATTCTAAGGTTCGTATGATGTGACGTATATTTCGCGTCATTTTAAAATGCCACACATCTCTCACCACTTTCTTCTAGCGTTCTTTTTACGTGACGTGAACTGTAACATAAAGATTTTTAAATGAAAATAGTATTATCTAATTTTTTAAAGAATCCTAAATATATCACCTAGCCGGTATTGTAAAATATGTAACAAATAATGTAATCACTTTTTAATTTTTGCACATTTATTTATTGTTTTTTTTTATTTAAGGCACATTATAACTTAATTATCAAAGAACCTTACTTAGTGCTATTAAACTTTTAATAAAAATGTGTAAAATAAGTAAATAGGTAAAGTATTATAAAAAATATTATCATTAGCCCTCTGTTTGCGAGACTATATTGAGTATAATAAAATGTAAACACAACCTTACTTTTACTATTAACCCTTCATTAAATTTGACAAAAGCAAAGAAAATAGCTCTACAACAATATTTTTTAAACAATATTTGTTTATTATTTGTGTAATAAATCATTAATTTCCAATAAAAGCATTTATAATATTTTGATTTTTTCCTATGTATTTTTAATCTGTACTATTCCATGACCCGCTCTTTCCCCTTCCCCCATTATGAATGAATGAAGTTTATCAAGTTCGAGTCAAAGAAAGTAAACGCTTACATTTGGATTCCACAATTTAATATTAAAGTTAAATTATTCTCCTATAATTAATCGTTTAATTTCAATAAGTTTTACTATTTGTTAAAGCAACATGGCTATGCAACCTCATAGTAAAAAAAGAGTGTGTTATTACTACGACAGTAAGTATTAAAAAGTTTGTTGCCCGCCAATAAATCGATCAATGCTTTAATTTAGATTGTATAAGTACTTTTAAAGGTTTATGAGATATACTTTGTGAAAATAATATTTTTTGTTCATATATTAAGAGATTTATCTTTATCACGATTCACACATTCATCTTAATAATTTTATGGAACTGTGAGTTATCTCATTTCAAGGCGTCTGTACCTTAAACTGCAACGCTATTGGTCAATGTAAAATTGAACCTCTCTTGCTGTATACAGTACAGGCTTTTATATGTCAAGCCTTGTAATGAACCAAGTAACACATCAATAAGAATCTTAAATTGGTATTTTGTAATTTTATTAATTTTATGAATTAATATTATATTTTAGGTGACATTGGAAATTATTATTATGGCCAAGGTCATCCCATGAAGCCTCATCGTATACGTATGACACATAATTTATTGCTTAATTATGGTTTGTACAGAAAAATGGAAATTTATGTAAGTTTTTAAATTTTATATATTTAAATATATTTAACCACACGATTTATACTACTACTACGATAATTATACGTATCATAGTTCTATAATATTTATTTTGTCATGATAAATCATTTTTAGAATATGTAAACAGATATGGGTATAATGTCTTAAAAAGCAATTATTCTATACTTTATTACAAAAAAATCATTATATACTTAAATGAAAAGATTTACTGTTTTAAAATATATGCATTGTATACAAATTTTTAAACTAATTAATCTAATTTTGAATTTAGAGACCACATAAAGCCACAGCTGATGAAATGACTAAATTCCACTCCGATGATTACATACGATTTTTAAGATCAATAAGGCCAGATAATATGTCAGAGTACAACAAACAAATGCAAAGATGTAAGTTTGCTTTTTTTTGTTATTATATTGACTTATCTTTAATATTAGAGTGCCTAATTTATTTATTTTTTGTTATAGTTAATGTTGGTGAAGATTGTCCAGTGTTTGATGGCTTATATGAATTCTGTCAGCTATCAGCAGGTGGATCAGTTGCTGCTGCTGTTAAATTAAATAAACAGGTAAAAGAAATGTTTAAAAAAATCTAAGAATCTCATTAATTTTTTTTTGCTTAAAAAATAATTATTATAGAAGCATGGTCCTAAGCTATTAAACCTACAATATTTATTATTTGTTACAGGCATCAGAGATTTGTATCAACTGGGGTGGGGGACTTCATCATGCAAAGAAATCTGAAGCATCAGGGTTTTGCTATGTAAATGATATTGTTCTCGGTATTCTAGAGTTACTCAAATATCATCAAAGAGTATTGTATATTGACATTGATGTTCATCATGGTGATGGAGTTGAAGAAGCTTTCTATACAACAGACAGAGTTATGACAGTTTCATTCCATAAATATGGGGAATATTTCCCAGGAACAGGTAAGCAGTTATTTAATAAATAAAAATATGTTTTAGTTATTTTTTTATTTTTATAATATGAAGTTTAAAATCTTTATTTCAAAAAACCCACAAAAGTTTATTTTTTTCAAGTTTAAAATAGGTATCTGAAAATTAACTTTTGATAATGTCTAAGTAGCCTGTAACACATACATGTGTAGAAATGTCTTGAAAATTTCAGTTCAGTCATGAATAACTTTGCTCTTATAGTCCATTCTTAAAATTTCAATCTAGGGTATTCATTCAGTTTTATTTATCATATGTGTACAAGGCACTGATAAATAATGGCTTCTAGGTGATCTGCGGGACATTGGTGCTGGTAAAGGCAAATATTATGCTGTAAACATACCTCTACGTGATGGTATGGATGATGACTCATATGAATCCATCTTTGTGCCCATTATATCAAAAGTCATGGAGACATTTCAACCTAGCGCTGTTGTCCTTCAGTGTGGTGCAGACTCTCTTACAGGTAACATTATATTATTTTTTTATAATATGCCAGCATGTATATTCCGATTTTTTATTTTACCAAAGGTCGTAATTTGTGTGGTCTAATTTTTTTAAGAAGTAATGAAATTTATTTTGAAACAAATATATAAAAATAAATATATTAAGTATAGACCTTGCAGTTCATGATTTATTATTTGCCTATAGAATATGGTACTAATATTGTTAAACATATACTAAATATATTTATTAATAACATATGCCTTTTAATTGGACTTTCAAAGTAATATTTTAATTACAGACTATAATTTTATATGCCAAGAATCTTTTTAGTATGTTGTGCAAAACTGTATTTTTATAATATTTATTTTTCTTTAGGGGACCGATTAGGATGCTTTAACTTGACGGTACGTGGACATGGACGTTGTGTAGAACTTGTGAAGAGATTTGGTCTACCATTCCTTCTTGTTGGTGGTGGAGGGTATGTATTAAATTTTATATACACTGTTTTATAATATTTTTCTTAAAATTGATAAAAGATTATACATTTCAGTAAAAGTATTTTATTATATTAATATATCTTTTCGTATTTAGGTATACAATTCGAAATGTATCTCGTTGTTGGACCTATGAGACTTCAGTGGCTCTCGGAGTAGAAATAGCTAATGAGCTTCCATACAATGACTACTTTGAATATTTCGGACCAGACTTCAAGCTGCATATATCACCTAGCAATATGTCGAATCAGAATACACTTGAATACTTAGAGAAGATAAAGAATAGGCTATTCGAAAACCTTCGCATGTTGCCACACGCACCAGGTGTACAGGTGAATAATTTAATAATAAAATTCTTTAATTACATTAAAAGCGTTTCCCGCGGCTCCGCTCTCGTTTTAAAAGCTGAAAATCAAAAGAAATATTTTTCTCCCGTTTTTGCAACATTTTTCATTGATGCTCCACTACTATTGGTCGTAGCGCAATGTTATATAGCCTATAGCCTTTCGGACTATCCAACAAAAAAGTTGGAATACTGACAAACAAACAAACTATTCAGCTATATAATATTAGTATAGATTTTACATGTATGGTTTTGAAGCAAAAAGGCTACACTTGTATCATTAAAGCTTAAACATTGTACACTCCTATTGGTCTTAGTGTAATGTTATATTGCCTATAGCCTTTTAGACTATCCAATAAAAAAGTGACAAACAAACAAACTACAGCTTTATAATATTAGTATAGATTTTACATGTATGGTTTTGAAGCAAAAATGCTACACTTGTATCATTAAAGCTTAAACATTCAAAGACAATATGGCTTAAGTGACCTATTGATAAATACTGTTTTCATATAAGAGAAAATAAATATTTTCAAATTTGAGAAAAATTGTAATGTTTGATGGGAGTCAATAATCAGGCTAAACCGTTCTTTAGGTTCAAGCTATTCCAGAAGATGCAGTAAATGACGAGTCTGAAGATGAAGACAAAGTTGACAAAGATGAGAGGCTACCACAGAGTGATAAGGTATTTTGATGACTATTTTATTATCATATGCGTTGATTGAGTTAGGAGTTTTATTCTGAATTATTTTACAAATACTATTAAAATATATTATATTAAGGTAACTATTGCAAAATGTTCATATATTATACATCTTTTATTATCATAAGAATTAAGAGATAATTCCTCTTTCTATTTCTAAAATTTAGAGAATCTGTATGATGTAAGTGTAAACAAGCTACTGTATAGCTTGTGTGAGTTTACTCTAAATAACAAATTTCTTTAATTATTATATTATATTAGTTTTGCTGGGCGTAAGTTAAAGTAAATTAAATAGGTTTTATGATTTTCTAATAAAATAAAAGTAGCCTAAGTTACTCCTTATATCATAAGCTATCTGCCAGTGAAAGTCCTGTCAAAGTCGGTCCAGCTGTTCCATAGATTAGCCAGAACAAACATACTAAAATTGAAAAAAAAGATTTTTTCATGTTAGTATTTTTCATGTTAGTAGTAGTAGTATTGTGGGTTTCTTGTGTTGTGGCCACAGATGGGCAGACAAAATTTAAAAAACTATAGATTCGGCCTGTATATTGTTTATAATGATTATTTCAGTTAGATCTTCTAGAAAATATTCAATGTACAGATTCCACTAAGTTATAATTTTATTATATTTATCTAATATATATAAATTACGTGTCACGTTGTTTGTTCGCGATGGACTCCTTAACTACTTAACCGATTTTAATCAAATTTGCACACTGTGTTCAGTTTGATCCAACTTGAAAGATAGGACAGCTTACATCTTAATTTATAGTCGCAATATTGTTTTATTCCAAATTAAATGTTTATTATACGACTTTAGTGTGTATTTATCGGTTAGTTCTATAAAATCGTAATAGATGGCGGTTTGGCATCTAAGTTGCACAGATATCCGGTAGACGGCGCCGTATTTCTATTTCTAGATTATAGATGTCGCGTGGCCAAAATGTAGTACATAAGGAGTAGTATTGCCAAAATGTAGTAAGGAGTAGTATTTTTATTTTATTACTAGCTGTACCCGCGGCTTCGCTCGCGTTCATTTTTTTAATTGCTAATCAACCTCATTGGTTGATCTGTAGGAAAAAGAATTGTCTAAAAAATAAAAAATAAAAAAATAAATTTAGGGGTGTACTACCCCTAACATTTAGGGGGATGAAAAATAGATGTTGGCCGATTCTCCACCCTGGCCGACAATCACGCTAAGGGTCACAAAAATCGGTCGAGCCGTTTCGGAGGAGTTCAAGTTCGAACCCCGTGACATTTTAATTAACAAATAAAATATAAGGGTTGATCGTAGAGAGGTGAAAATTTAGGGTTGTATGTATTTTTGTATGCTGTGTCATAAAAAAATAAAAACAAAAAATTTTGCCTAAAAAATAAAAAAAAAATTTAGGGGTGGGCTACCCTTAACATTTAGGGGGATGAAAAATAGATGTTGGCCGATTCTCAGACCTACTCAATATGCTCACAAAATTTCATGAGAATCGGTCAAGCCGTTTCGGAGGAGTTCAAGTTCGAACACCGTGACACGAGAATTTTATATATTAGATAAAATATATATAAAAACCGTTTAATTTATTTTAACTTACGACCAGCGAAGCGGGCCGGGTTTGCTAGTAGATTATAGTTATTTAACATATTCGTATCATTCAGGACAAGCGCATAACGGGTGACGGCGAGCTGTCGGACTCGGAGGACGAGGGCGAGGGCCGGCGCGACAACCGCAGCTACCGCGCGCCGCAGCGCAAGCGCCCGCGCCTCGACAAGGACGCCACGCCCGCCAAAGATGATGTTAAAGGTTGGTGTTGTAACTTTCTATATTAATAATTTCATCAAGGGTCAATTTCTATTTATAATCTTATCGTATAAATAACTTAGCATGTCACTGATTCTTCTCGTTAAAATTGAAATAATTATTTTCTTAAAGAATATGGACGTTGTTATGACTCCAAAATGAAACTATATAAATAATTTCGTCAAGAGATACGGTAGACTCGATCGTAAACTTACCTGATTAATGAAACATAAAAAAAAATCGAGTCGACAACATATATTCGCGAAGCTCGAATTGTCGAGTATTTTGTTTAATTCTAATGATGCTGACAGACACATCGCAATCGCCATACTGGCCACTCTAGCGAAACGTCACTGACAACAAAAGACACAACAAAAGTGTAGGAAATAAAATATATATTATAATTAAATAAAATATAATATATGTTAGAGAATAACGAATAATAATTAGTTGTATTGCCATGTTCGTTATTTCATACATGAATGAGGGTAGTTGAAAGACGGTACTTGTCAATAGTGTTTGACACATGTCATTGTAAATGTTATAAAGCGTGAGTCAATAGCGCGAGTGGGGTTACCATAGAGAAAAGTAATATTATACTGGGGTTACTTTACCGTGGACACTCGACTGTGCCGCACGAGCACATTGACCATGTCGGAAGTATATTGTGACAGTATAATATTAAATCCATCGCCATCCCTAACATATATTTACTACATGAAAAAATAATATTTATTTCCTAAAATACTGTTAAAAGAGAATAATATTATAATGTGTTCTAAACTCTTAAATCATAATTCCGTACTTTCACTTATCAAATGATGCGTAATAATTTCTCATAGATGGCGTTATTAATATTTTTATTATTTAATTTTAGTAAGTGTTAATTGTATTTTGGTACGATATTTTAAACATATCTATAATATACTAGCGATCTAGAGCGACTGAAGCCGCGGGTCCCGCTAGTAATGTTTTAATTGTATGCTCTGATTAATTTCCTTGTCGTCAATTAAGTTAAAGGTGATGTTAAGGTTTTTGATTAATGTTTGTCTGATCCATTTTAAGCTATGGTGGCTTATTTCCACAGACTATTTCCTATATGCACATAAAATATTATTGTGTAAAGTGTAGACAAAAGGATCTAAAGAATAAATAAAAAGAATTTTGATTGAAAATAAAATGCTTTAAGTACATAGATATATGTAGTACACATTGTTGATAAATTGTAACTATATTATTCTAAAACGAAAATGTACGTTTTTTTGCACAATACATCTTTCATAGATGTATTGTATAGATGTATTACATAGATTAATTCTAAATAAGGCTTCATAAATTTATTATTATTGTTTTTCAACAGCTGAGGACATAAAGGACGATGTGAAAAATGTAAGCAATTTGGATGAGCCAAAGAAAGAGGTGCCTCCGAATGCCTGATCCGTGCGCTAAGGCGTCACGCGAGTGGCCTGTGCAAACTATGTTTTTGTGCGACAGTTTGAAGCAATAATATTATGTTTTTTATTTAAAATGGCATTGACTACAAGTGCATAGCAAGTAAGAGTGATTATATTATCTCACTTTTGAGGTTAAATGACAATTGATTTTAAGCTACACACAGAAAATGCAAAGGATGAAGTTTACTTAAGCTCACAATGCTTTACAAGTGTAAGATCTTTGTAAATATTTTAGTGAATTTCTTTGGCGTATTTTTGTATTGTATTAAAGTAAGTTTAGATATAATAAGATGATTTTGGGCGAAAGATCTCAAGGTTATATAAATGGGTGAGTATTCACAAAAGACGAAGTTGGCATTTAGTCTATGTAGTTATTCATTTGTGAAAGATGTGAAGTTAGAGATTATAAAAATGAAATGATTATTGTATTATTTTATCTCTTCTTCTTACCTTTAACATATATTAGTAAATATAATCATAAAATATGATTATATATGTTCAGTCAAGTTAAAGAATTATCTTTATGATTTAAATTCTAAAAATTTTGCTACCCAACAAGGAAAATTTTGTTTATTTTGATTAATTGACTTAAAAAATATCTATGTTTTGGCTTCAATGCCAGTTGAGCACAAAAAAATCATTATGCTCAACTAAGTTATATTATATCAAAATCCAATATGTTTCATTATAATGAAACAAACAATGGCAAATCTTAAGTTAAGTATATACTTTGTTAAAAAATATAAAAGGCAATATACAAAAAATCCTGTATTTAATCACTTAATATTGCTATTCCATTTTAGTGATACACCAATGCTGTATACATAAATAAAGATGGCGGTAACTACTTTTAGATATTTTATAGCGCCATGATCTTAATCAATAATTTTGTCTTGCTCTATTACTGTGTGTTTAAAAATTGCACATGAAAAGTCTTAGACACTGGGTTTCCAAACTCAGCGTGCTCTAAATGGGCTAACCACTGCCAACATCTTTATGTATATAGAATTAGGTGTATTCAATACTTTATATGGAATTTAAGAATGCTATCAGCTTTAATGTATTTTCCATTTATAAAAGTCAAGTGTTCAATGTAGGCGACTTATGTAAAAGCTTGTCTTTTCTAGGACTAAGCACTGTTTTATAGAAGGATAGTTGATTTTAATGCACATTTGCATTGATGCTTTTTCAATATTTGAATGAAATATATGTAAATTTCATTTGCCTCATATCATAAAGTCTTCTTAAATTTCTTTTGTTAAATATTATTAATAACATAAATATGTCATTAATCATTAGGATATAATAAGTTCCTTTTGCAAGTACAACATTTTGTTACTAAGATATACTGGAGCTCCAATTTTGTCTTAAATTAGCCTTTTATTTAATTAGCAAATCTATTTGTAGGTCAAAAATTCTTTGTTTGAACTACAAATAGCATATTTCCTTGATTATTTTAAAAATGATCTCTGAAAGAGTCAACAGTTGGTGAGAAGGCAGTTTTTAAATTACACTTTTACACTTTTTACATTATGACATTTTATACATAGATCTACTACATCTTCATATGTAATTCTTAGTCGTAATTTTAATTACTATAACTAGATAAATGCTAAGTAAGTTTTATTTTTATATTTAGAATTTAAAATAAAATGAATGAAAATTATTTCCTAATGTATAACGATTTAAGTGACTCTTATATTAGGAACATAATTTTTGTATGTTTCAAATGAATCAAAGATAACAATTATTAGGGTCTATCCTCACTTATGCCGTTCAGTTTGTTGTCGGTCCAATATCAGTCTTGTAAAGACAGATCTCGTTCGTATTACACAATCTGACAGTACTGTCGAATATATTGGAGTAGTGTCATTATAGTTTATGGGTAATTATTTTTATTACACACAGAACCATGGTAAGCTACGAGGCTTGTGTTACGGATACGTAATACTTGATACACTACACATCTTATTAATTTAAATTCATACATATTATAAAAGCCCACCGGTAACGCGCTCGCTTGGATAACCGAGCGATGCGGGTTCAAATCCGGGTCTCGCACCTCTGATATTTTCAAGTGCGAATCATTTCTATCATGATTACCACTTACTTGTCTTCCGGTGAAGGAAAACATCGTGAGGAAACCTGCATGTCTGAGAAAACCTAGCTTATTTTCGAAAGACATGTGAAGTCCGCCAACACGCATTAGGCCAGCGCGGTGGACTATAGCCTGATCCCCTCGTACTGTGGGAGGCCCGTGCCCAGCAGTTAGACGTTAAAAAGGGCTGATGATGATGATGATATCATAAAAGAAGTATGTATTTGAAGTGTAATGTGTTTGGAATGCGATGGAACAAAACTTGACTGTTAGTATGAATACCCATAAACGAACTTGATAATATTTTACAAGACCGGAAGATGGGATCAAGAAAAAATTATTAACGGCATTATATCACTGAGGGTTGGCCCATAAAGTCTTCAGTAACTCAAGAATTTACTTTTATCTTATTCTGAAGCGTATAACATTTCCGTATATAAATTGTGTTTTGACTGTTATACTCAAATTAAGTTATTTAAGGTTGTCGATGACCTTGACCTTGTAATATTTATATTGAAAATGTTCATGGAATATCATTTTCTTTGTAAAAACAAATCTTTGTTCAAATGGAACAACAATTGTAAATAATTTTTATTTGTTAAATAAATCTGTGTCGTAAAAGAAACTTGCATATTTATTACTCTTCAATTTAAAGCAAAATAAGCTATTAATTCCTGCTCCAGATACTAATTGTTCTTCTTACTGGCCTTATGATATACTACTATACTAATGAGGATAAATGAAACAAAAAGTAGTTGTATAATATATTGTAATTTAAAACAGATTATCACAACGCTCTAGACATAAATTGCACCATAAAATAAAAGTACCTAAAATCAGTCTGGTACCAAAGAGCTACGAAACCGAATAAATTGGAATGAATATAAAAATACTATGAAATAATTTAGGAATAGTATATCGTACATCTACAATCAATTTTCATTAATTTTATGTGAAAATTCAATAAAATACAGCCTTATGTTCGAAAAGATAAACAAATATTAATAATTGTTTTTAATATATTCTAATGAACACTTAAAATTTACGAGGCGAGACCCACTACTTGCTGTGACCGAAATCACTCGCCGTTTGAACTTCATTTAAAAATCACACGATCAATTTATTGAAATATTCGACCACTAATCTGTACAAAGGAATGTAAAATTGGAAGATATCATGAAAGATTTGAAAAAATTCATAATCCTATATTATTTGTAAAATAAATTGTGCGTTATTCATAGGCCTTTATTAATATGACTAGTAAGACCAATTGGAGTTTCCCTTCACATTCTTCAACAAGTATACGTCAGAATATGGCACACAATCTCGTGGTACCAGTTGTAAGAACAATAACAAGCTTACACAGTATCAGTAACAAATAAATATTGTATAAATTAATTCACTAATCGCTTATTGGAAGTCGATGTCTTCACGTTCTATGTATAATGTTACTGACTACTGATATTACAAAACAAAAAACAGTTTATACATATATTTGGTACATATAAATGCTGAGAAAATTGTAGATGCCAAAAAAGCTGTTATTTAGTCATGATCAAGTCAAGTGTACCCGAAAATTAAACTAGCGTTAAATATATTATATGGAACAATAATATAGTATAGCGAATAAAATATTTTTAATCTATGCAAACTAAATATACTAACTCATCACAGTGAATACAAAACGATTACAGGGTTCGAATACCTTATCTAGCGGTTACTTGGAGTTATTATGACGTAATACTAGCACAGTTGCTTAGACGCACTTTCAATGAGTATACAAAGAAGAAATATCTCTTAACACTATAATAATAATTGTCAAATAAAACGAGTCGAGAAAGTTTGTCAAATTGTTGATAGTAATTTGTTCGAAGCGACTTTTGTAGTTGCTTATTGAGATTTAAAGTGCGCCTAACTAAATTCTATAAAACTTCCCGTATCGTAATAAAGGAAATGTTGTCGATGAGTATCTAGAGCCTACATCTAACTGGCACAATAGTGAGCACGAGAGATAAGTCCGTAGTGACCCTGCTCAGCGTATCACGATAGCTTCATCACATTCTTGTGCTGCCTTCAGGCCTCCGTGTCTTCTGTAACAACCCACATTTTATAAGACCTACGAATAAAAATCAGGAAGAAAGTAACTTGACTGAAACTAGCTGTAACTTACAGAAATTTATTTTAAGGAAATATCTAGGTTATGTTGCCCTATTGGGCGTATGGGGTAGTGATAAATATAACGTCGTATATTATGCTTTTTTAAAAATTAAGTATGGGAAACTGTTAGTGTATAAATAATAAAAATAAAGAAAAATAAAACCGATCCACTTGGTATAGATTTCACGTAAAATACAACAAAAACGTACAATTGAACTCCTTTTGTCAAGTTAACAATATCAAGTGGACGAAGTAGACTGTAGATCAATAGGTCGCTGGTTTAGATCCGGCTCAAAGGACCATTTAATAATGAAACGGTTCTTGCTACCAAATTCATTGACAGATGATAAAATTACCACTTGATAGGTAATAACTTACTTGCTTGCGATACGCGAACTGATTTTATATTATTAAAAGCGCGTATCATGTAATATAATGAATTGCAATATGTTGCAATGTGTTACAATTGCACCTTACAAATATTTATAAAATGTTAATTGTACTAACCAGGGGTTAATGGATGATCACGCATCATTGAACCTGAAATATGAAAATTAAATATGTAGTATAACTTTTACTCGGTACTTTATCGGGGATCAAAAAATGAAATGAGGTTATATTAACCATTGTGACAATAACTAAATAAAGGCTACTAATACGTATTATAGAAAAATAACTTAAAATATTATTCAGAAAATCAACTTAAGAAAATTCATTCCTAAGATTAGTGTATACTATAAATACCATAGATTAATATTTCTGGTACACAGTAACAAGTAAAACTAAAATTTTCGAAAAATACTTAGAAAAATAATTAAATTTGCAAAATATTGTTAACATATTATTCCATAGCGTAAATGTGACGTTATTTACAGAAGATTCAGTGCATCATGCATAAGAGTACAAGATAGTAGTAGATACTAGATAATAATTAATTTAAAGTAAAAATCAATAAATCTCACTGTTAGAAAATAAACATGCTTAGTAATAATTTAAATTAGTGAAAGTTGCCTCATACCATCTGTTTATCTATCATATACACTTTCTTTAGATATGGAGGTTCAGTATACTGCAGCTATATGTGCGAACTAGCGTAATTTCCAACGACTTGATGTTCAGGTTTATTAACATCAATATAGCATATTTTACATTGAATATAATGACCATAACCGATTTAGAGAAACTAGCAAACCGGCAGGATTATTAAACAACTATTATTCCAATTAAAGGTCCGTATGTGCGCACTAGCCTTAAGCCTAATTTACATTATGAAATTTTTGACGTCAGCCACTTGTGACAATGATATGTGTTAAACATTTAAAGTAATTATGTAAGTATAAAAATACATTCGTGAATCATAATAGTTTTGGAAGACCCCAACGCCATTCAATATCATGACTTCACTGTGTAAGTAAAATTCAAAAAATTTGGTTCACATTACATATGTCGCGATATTGGCTTTAAATACATAAAATTATTATGTAAATTAGGCTTTCGAAAAACAATATTCACACGAATCGTAAGCAAGTAATTACTGGTAGGATAGTGAATTTGAGAGCATCGCGTATGTACTTGTACAGTACTATGTTAAGATTTATACCGCGTTGACGTTTTAATATAATATATGTATAGTAGCAACACATTAACTATTATAAGAAAATATGTTATAAGATCAAATTGTCTTCAAAGTATTCGTCAAAGTATAGACAAACATCAAAAAGGCCACCATAGCAAGTTTAATAAATGGTTTCTTTTACTCAAAATTGCCGTTTCACGATTCGTGCCAATACATACATATTATATAGAAGTCGTCCAAACCACATAAAGCAGCAAGCGTACCTAAAGCTATACTATGGTATGCTATACAGCTACAGGCTAGTAAGGGGGAGCGTGCGGAATGTTACTGGTTAGTGCGGCGCCGGGGGTGATGCCCACGATGCTGCCGCCCACGCACGCCTCCACGCCCTCTGTCGACCGCCACCAGCAAACACACGGGTTAGACACGCGTGTACACTCTACACGCTATATTTTTTACTTTCTTTATACATATTATGGATAAATAAAATTAAATATTATATTCGATACATATTTGATAGGGATTTTAAAGAAATAATATACTTTTTAAAACTGATAATGTCAAAAAAATCATACTCAATATTACTCAATATATAAGGTAGAAGAATTATATAAACCAATTTTGATAAAATTTTAAAATATTTTAACACAATTATTATAAAAATCATTCGACTAGAAAGGTAAATGTAAATGAAAAATCATAACAAAAATAGCTAGACACTATGAGTATTGAACCTTTTATTTCTAATGACTATTTAAAAAAACTAGTAGTTCATTATTTCCAATTATTAAAATCAGTTCACAAGGCGAAGTACATAAACCTTAAACAAACACCTCCTTTACAAGTCGGTTAAAGAAACCAATAAGTATGTGTGTGTGTGTGCATGCGGCGCGCGTGCGCGTGTGTGTGCGTCACCTAGAGGTGGGCGCAACGGCTATATATTGATAAAGAGTTATAAGAATACGCAATTTTTAAAGCGCCTATTATTTTACGCTATAATATATTTTTATACCTTATATTTATTGTGGTCATATTATATGTAATAAAAATAAATTAAAAAATAGCGCTTACCTCTGGAAATAAATAACAGGCGATTTAGTTATTTATAAATATCAGGTTATTTTTTCAGCTATCTAATTTATCTAATATAGTATAAAATTCTCGTGTCGCGGTGTTTGTTGAGTTGAACTCCTCTGAAACGGCTTGGCCGATTCTCATGAAGTTTTGTGTGCATATTGGGTAGGTCAGAGAATCGAACATCTATTTTGCATCCCCCTAAATGTTAAGGGTGGTCCATCCCTAATTTTTTTTTAATTTTTAGATAAATTATTTATTTTTTTATGATACGACATTAAAAAATACATACAGCCCTAAATTTTCAACTCTCTACGATCAACCCCTATTTTTTATTTGTTTATAAAAAACCTTATAACTGTCAATTTTTCACCCTTCTGCGATCAACCCCTATTTTTCGGGAGCAACGGGAAGACGGGAAGATCGGGCGGTAGTTATGCGACATATGCGCGACAGAGAAAGAATTTGGTTCCCGGTCTTTTGAACGCGTGCGAAGTCGCGGGTATCAGCTTGTATCTATATATAGCCGTTGCGCCGCCCTCCACTCACCTGTGGTGCAGAGCGCGGCGCCGTCCGCGTTGCCGCCGGCCACGGACCACGGCCGCGCCTTGCCGCCGGCGCGCGCGCAGCCGTTGCCTGCAGCACGCGTCACACAAGCCCGAGCGCAGATGTGTATAGATTTGCGATTCATTTTTTTATTATGATATATTGAATAAACTAAAATATAACTGTGTTTTCTAACTTTTTCGCGGATTTATTTTGATTTTCCGAGATTTAAGTTTTTAAAAATCAATATAAAGTTTTTACTTACAAAATTATTGTAAAAAATACAAAAAAAGTAACTTAGATTTTATTGAATTTTATTATATTTTAATAAAAATATATGATTATATTTTATTAAAAATAAATTTAATAAATAACTTAAAATATTATTTATGAATACGGCAATAATCTCAATCTTCCCGTGACCACAATCTCTCTAGATTTTAAAGTCTAAAATATTCGAAACGTCGGGAACCAAACGTCAAAATATAACCGAAAATAAAAATCAACAAGTTTTATTTTTAAATTATAAACAATATCACATAGGATTTATTTTCTTTTTTTAAAACTAGAATCACATCTGTATACATAAACGTACGGCTCAGTACAGGCACACAGTTAGCTAAGCAAAATACTCTGTACAATTTATAATTCGCGTCATGTAAAAAGAACGCTGGCTGTCAAGTTGCGCAGAGGCGATTTATCGGCCAGTTTGGTGGTAAGACGCGGGGCGCGGGACGTCGAGGCACGCGTCACATGCTTTTCGGCTCGCTATTGGTTTGTCAGTTTAAAATACCATCGCGCACACAAAAGTTATTAATTACGAAATTATTTTATATAAAAAATATTAAAAAAATATTTTTGACGTATATTGTTTTATAAAAAGAGAGACTGATAATAATGCTATTAATAATTTAAAAAATATATTAAACGAATTGATTTAATTTTTGTAAGTAGATTAAATATTCTACGATGATTCAAACATATTTTATTAATTAATAGAATTCTATTTAATGACATTCTATCTAATATATTTTTCAATGTACCTACCAATACTCAATATACATCGTGAGCAAAAGGTTAGTTCAAAAATAAAAGAATAGGCTTAGAAATTTCGTATGCGAATGTACTGATGCGCAAACACACCCCCCACCACTTTCTTCCAGCGTTCTTTTTACGTGACGCGAACTGTAGTTTACTTTCAATCAATAAATTACAAACAAAGTCATTTACACAATATTTGCTTACTTTTTAAATATTACGTGGTAGTATAGTGCTTCCTTCTTTTTCTAGCTAAAATACGTGTATATTTATTTTTTTAGGTTATGGTGAAAAATTGTTACATCTAATGTTTTTAATATATAATTGTGATGTAAGCAATTACAAAGGCAAAGTACCAAAGCAAAATGCACAGACATTTTATATATACTGCGCTTTAATTCATATTACGTTTTTTTTAATTTCTTAAACTATAGTGACTTAATAATAAAGTCACATCACTATTCAAATACTTTGTTGTGCATCAATCAAATACACTTGCACGTTATAGCGTTAAAGGTTCCTTGATGAAGCCTAGGGATAATTTTATACAGCTTTGAAGCTCAAGTGCTAGAATTACATAGATATCTCATATCGGTACAGACGCAGGCGTCAAGTGACAAGCTGACAGTGCACAGAGGCAGTGAGTGGACGATCACTCCTGGCACACTCAGACCACGCTCACAAAACAATCACATCTTTATAAATACAGGCACAAATAGTGAGCATAATGACATAAGCGACTTTGGTAAGTGATAAAATAAATTAAAATGACATTTAACAGGGATTGACATTTATGACATTTTACAAGATTTAGCAGAATTGACAAAAAAAAACAAGGTTTAAAGAAGAAAAAGGCACCACCATTTTGAACTAATTTCTTTGATCATTACACACATACTTTTTCAAACTATAAAAAAGTATGAATCAATAAAAAAACATTCAGCTTATGTAATCAAAGCGCTCACAACTCGTGAATATATTTGTAATATAGAAGTGTGAAATAAAAAATAAATAAGAAGTTTACCCATAGTGTTAACGTTGTCGGATGACCGCGACGGCGGCGGCGTGGCGGGCGCGGTCTTCGTGCCCACGTTATCCGAAGACTTGCAGCGCGATACTTCTGTTGACACAATATTACTCAATCGACATAAAAATGTTGTCTAGAAAAATATTATGTAGCTATTGTAAAGAACAAGAAATTGACACCTAATTCAGTAGATGTGTTTTGAAATTCCAATCATAGAGTATTTTAAAAATAAAATTATAATAATTTATTTTGTTAACTATTTAGGTATAAAAAGGCTTACATCTACATAATTAAGTTTAAGTGTACTAATAAACATTATTTTTAGCGGAACCCTAATACTTTTTCCAAAAATGAAAGTAATATATATTACTTCTTATAACATCAGATATCTGCAATCTGAATTTGTTCCGTTACAATTTGTCCAGCCAAGTTTGAGAAATTAGCGGGAACAAATAGACAGACAAAAATGTTAAAATTTTATACATACGCATTTAAAATTGATGTAAAAAATAGTTACTTTATTTTTATTTATCTGTACAAAATAAAGAATAAATTTATAATTACAAAGCAACAACACACTTACCACACTCTAAAAGCACCGGTGTACTCTCCCCAGATGTAACACTATACCTGTAATTACAGAAAATATATTCTCAATCGGTCACACTTTGATAGGTATATTTTAAGGTCAAATATGATAGTGAAATACAATTTCATAAAATTTTAATTATTTACAGGTATAGTTAAATTATCAATTTTAATCTGTGATTTATAAGACACCCTAAAGGGTTTAATGTTGTACGAGGTAACATCATAATTAGAATCTATTCAGAAAAACATAAGTAATAATAGTATTTTATTTTTTTAATAAAGAAGATTCAATTTCGTGACACTCATTTTCCAATGTATTGACTTAAGAAGTTTTATTTTACAAACATTTAAATGCAGTTATTAATATATTGACGAAACGTTTGGCGCAGTTTGTAGTGACCCTACTTTCTTACGCCAGCGGTCGCGGGTTCAAGTCCCGCTGGGGGCATTCGTTTGTTAAACTCGGATGTTTGTACTCCAGTTATGGGTGTTTACATTTATAATATGTATGTATTTAAACTTATATATGTATATATCAACTATCTGGTATCCGCAGCACAAGCTTCGTAGTTTACCACGGAACAAGCATGGCGCTTGATGGATAGTAATAATGGAATGTTTTCCTTTTAGTATAACTAACAAACCCAGCCCGCTTCGCAGGGCGTAAGTTAAAATAAATTAAACGGTTTTTATATATATTTTAATAAAATAAAAATACTACTCCTTACTACATTTTGGCCACGCGCCATCTATAATCTAGAAATAGAAATACGGCGCCATCTACCGGATATCTGTGCGACTTAGATGCCAAACCGCCATCTATTAGGATTTTATAGAACTAACCAATAAAAACACACTAAAGTCGTATAATAAACATTTAATTTGAAATAAAATAATATTGCTACTATAAGTTAAGATGTAAGCTATCCTATCTTTCAAGTTGGATCAAACTGAACACGGTGTGCAAATTTGATTAAAATCGGTTAAATAGTTTAGGAGTCCATCGCGAACAAACAACGTGACACGTAATTTATATTAGACTAGCTGATACCAGCGACTTCGTCCGCGGTGCTTGAAATATTAACAAAGTTTTCCGCATGCGCGCTACGCCGCTTGCCCCACTACTCCGCGAGAAGGAAACATACATCACTGAACACGCAGTGCATATACAAATCGTTGTTTCTTGAAACTTTAATAACTTTTTATTAAATGAAGGGCCAAGTGTCTAAGAAATTAAACTTAGAAAGTTTCATTGAAATCTATCCAGTAGTTTTTCCGTGATGCACGCACAACTGCAGACCTCTATCATTTTATTTACATAGAAGACAGATTTAATATGTCCAACATATTCGATGGCTGTGTACGTACATGGTGTCGTCCCTGCGCAGCGTGGGCTCGTGGCGCGGCGAGGGCGAGGCGGGCGAGGAGGCGGACGCGAGCGAGGACAGCGAGTGCAGCGAGCGGGACGTGAGCGGCGTGCGCGCGGACAGCGACGCCTCCTCGCTGCCCGGCGGCGTGCGGCACGCGCGCCAGAACTCGTCCAGCCCTGGCCAGGTCGTGATATCATTATTTTATTTTATAGATTATTATTAAATAATTAATTATTTTACTTGTCATTTCCTTTATTGCAAATAAATTATATAATGCCCTCATTATTTTATTTTTTATTTCAGCATCCGGATTGTTTTAATAATTTAACACAAGCTTTAACTTTATTAAAGAGTTACTTAAATCTAACGATTTGTGAAAAAAATACCTGAAAGTATTAACATCTTAACAGTGATTACAAAGACCAATAATGCATAATATAATTGTCAAATATTACTGTATTTTTAAAAGTCTATTAACGCAATGGTTAAAACTAAAAATTATATTACAAATAGATGAAAATTGTCTGTTTCTTATACCTTCGTCTATATCTAGCGATTGATCGGTGACAGGACGCGACGGCGCTCTGGTTTTAACTCTTCTGGGCCGACCTG
Organism: Boloria selene; assembly: GCA_905231865.2. Classification (NCBI taxonomy): domain Eukaryota; kingdom Metazoa; phylum Arthropoda; class Insecta; order Lepidoptera; family Nymphalidae; genus Boloria; species Boloria selene. The sequence continues at coordinate 6,116,698 of HG993145.1, forward strand.
CAAATAAAATGAAATATGTATTTACATTTCTTAACTATTACACTGCCCATTTTGCACGGAGCATGGATAAACCTTGCATACCTGTAAATACTTAAATAAAAACTTTGACTACAGAACTATCTACTGGTATTTAATACATGGTTTCGATAAACCAAGTTATATAAAAAACTCAACTCCGATAAACTTCAAGTAAAATTGCTGTGTCATACAGAATGACGGATCAACGAAATTACTACCTAACCAAACCTTACATATAAATTAAATAGTCAGATTCTCATAATAATATTTATAATATATAGTTATAAATAAATAGTTTACAATAAGTATACCTTTGACGAGATGCCGCAGAGTGTGCGCGGGCAGGTCGGCGAGCGCGTCGGCCGCCTCGGCGTGCAGCGGCGGCAGCGACAGCATCTCGTTGCTGCTGCACTGCTGCTGCTCCGCCACCGACTTGGGCCGCACGCGCCGCCCGCGCTCGCGCCGCCGCCCGCCCAGCGGCGTCGCCTGCACACACACACACACGCACGTTGATGACACACACACGCACATTGTTGACACACACACAAGTTTTTCAAGTGGTAGTGCCATGCTTGTTACCTTCAGGTAACAGCCGAATGGGCCGGCACGCCCCGTATATTACCACTCTCTCACAAAAGACCGGCGTGAAGTGGCAGCTATGCTGTCGCGTTTCGTCCGGAAAGCCCACTCGCCATCTATCCTCCTTCCCTCCCTCCCTTTCCTGAAAGGCCGGCAACGCATCTGCAAACCCTGCAGTGTTGCAGATGTCCATGGGCGGAGGTGATCACTTCCCATTAGGTGAGCCTCCTGCCCGTTTGCCCCCTTTGTACCATAAAAAAACACACGCATTGTTGACACACACACGCACGTTGATAACACACACACGCACGTTGATGACACACACGCTGTATCTTGTTATAGTTAGCTACAGACGCCGCTGTATCTTCTTAGTTATAGTTAGGTACAGATGCTATGTTTTATGTACTGGTTAGACTGAATGATATTAGCAACGACCATGATTGCTGTATAGTGTACGAAACGTCGAATACTAATAATGTACTTAAATCCGATAAGATAGAAGAATTGAAAAAATTAAGTACTCGCGTAAATTCGCGCAAAAGAAAGTATAAAAACACCCAAACCTTACCAAATTCAAATAATCCAATTTCTGTGATAGCATGAAAATTAAAAATTAAATGAAAACCACACAAATATCTTACTCTCTCTAAATACAACTAGAACACGGCTAAAAGTGTAATCTTATATACCAAAGGAAATATTTTTTTATTAACCCGAAATACCGCCCATACATTTTTTTATTTATTCATATTACAATATATGTGCTATAAAAATGTTTATAATTTTAATGAACTAATACTATAATGTATTTTGGTGACATTTTTGAAACCATTTTGTAATTTTGTAGGTAGTTACTGTCTGCATATCTATAAAATGAACTGATTGAGACGTTTATAAAATACAGATAAAAAAAAATAGTGCGTGTGTACAAAGTACACATGTCAGAAGTAAAACTTCTTTGGCAAACTCATTTTTAAATCTCGTTTATATTTATACTAAATAACCCCGTCTTAGCTCGTTGAGAGAGGGAGATGGAGCGAAGGTCACACCCACGAGTTAGACAGAGTTAGAAATGTCACTGACTCGCGGTGGGCGAGATCTAACTAAGGCTAACTCTTCCCCGTCTCTGAGCGCATGGTACTATGGACTTATTTTTTCATTTCATCGAGTTTGAAATCACAACGATTCTAAAGAAGTTTCACTTCAAAAAATAAAATGTACCCCCGAGTGCGATATGGGCGAGAGCAGGTCCGGCATGTCGGGGTCGGCGGCGGGCCCGCGCTCGCTGTCCGCGCTCTCCACGCTCTCGCACGCGGACATCGCCAGACGCTCCACGGCTTCGCTGCGACAAGTGCAATAAATAACATTAATACTTATTGCTATATTTCAAAACAAAGACAAAGATTTATTGATATTCATAAAAAAACCGATAAGTGGGTGTACAGAAGTGTTTCACCTATGAATGATGCATGAAATGAATTTATTTACTTTTGCAGTGGATACCGTTAATGTACAGGAACTGATCGTAATTTATATTAAGGTATTTTTAACGTGTGTCTGAATGACTTGCTAAAGCTATATTTGCATTACTTTAAAGTATTAAGAAGAAAACAAAAGTTTTAAAAAATTACGATTTTCTATGTCTAATATATAAAATATAACTTTATTTTATTTTTGAAATTTCATATGAAGTGAAAAGATTTACCATTGTATTAAGATATAGTATATAAAATAAGTACTTGAGCAATTCCTGTAAAGTGGCGTTGCAGGGCGCCATGGCGTCTCGTACCGCCTGCAGTGTGACCAGCTCGCCGCCGCCGCTGCCGCCCATCGCCGCGAACACCTCGCTACACCTCTGTATCGAAAGTTCAAACATGTAACTTTAAATGGAGTAACTTGTTATTTAAGTGTAAATCTCACTCTAGATGAGGGTTCCAAGAATAAAAAATAAAATTGATGACCGAAATAACTGATTAACTTGCGCCTTGTAGCTTTGTGCAAATAAAATCTTATGATAATTTCAAAGTTAAATAGCCAGTTTTAAAGTGAAAAAAATAGATTACTAAATTTACCACAAAGTACTTATATAATGTTATGATGCGAAAATTATTTTATAACTCGAAATAATGTTACGAATTCAAAAAATCATCAGTTATTTTGTACAAATGATTGTTAAACCATAGCAAATTGTTTCATTAATAGTTAGGGGTGTTCGAATATTGTTCGAATCGAATCGAGTAATAATAATCGATTCGGAACGAATAATTCGTAAGTTCGAATTATTCGCACACCCCTGATAATAGTAAGAATAATGGCAGGGACCTGCAAGTACTGGTGCAGCAGGTGGTGCGCGGCGGCGGCGGCGCGCTCGGCGGCGGCGGGCAGCGGCGGCGGCGGCAGCGCGGCGGCCGCCTGCGCCGCCAGCGCCGCCGCCGCCTCGCCGCCCGCCCACGCGCGTTCCAGCGCCAGCGCGCGCACGCGCCCGCTCTGCCCCGCGCGAGCGTTGCTCGCGAGTCTGCACACACGTATTGAAGTGAAACTTCTTTAGAATTGTTGTGATTTCAAACTCGATGAAACGAAAAAATAAGTCCATAGAGACACAAACACATAAATTTATAGGATTCAGCCGTCGAGAGAATGAGATAAAACACATTAGACGTTCTCGTTTTATGTACTTATAAATACACAGTTTACATGAAGCGACTGTTCATTTTTTCAATACTTTTCAATAATTTTTCTATCTTCCTTTTCCCCCTTCTAATATAAGTATAAATATAAACGAGTACCAGTACAAGTACCAGGCACTCAGAGACGGGGAAGAGTTAGCCTAAGTTAGATCTCGCCCACCGCGAGTCAGTGACATTTCTAACTCTGTCTAACTCGTGGGTGTGACCTTCGCGCCATCTCCCTCTTTCAACTTAGACGGGGTTATTTAGTATAAATATAAATGAAATTTAAAAATTAATTTGCCGAAGAAGTTTTACTTCTAACATATTGTGTACTTTGTACACGCACTTTTTTTATTATTATTTTATACTAACGATCCTATTCTTTTGTTCAAACTATATAAAATCTACCGATAAATTATGTGTTGAATTGTAAGCCGTGTGTTACGGTTCACAATCTTTCGAATATTTGATTGTAAATTGCCAATTTATAATTTAACGGTTTTACAACTTAACGATGATACATATTTAATGGAATGTGCTCGTAGTGAACCTCTTCTCTCACAATTAACAGATAGAACTATTGGAATATATAATGTAAATCTTACAAACCCTACTTCACAGGTAGCCAAAAGTATGTATAATTTAAGTAAATATAATATAAGTAAACGAAATTAGATTTAGTATCATAATTAAGTTATATACATATAAGAATACTTGTGTAAACTACCAGAGCAACATAGTCACATGTGTGACTCAGCTTTTAAATTGAGAATAAAAAAAAATCTACATATTTTAACGTAAAGGTATACTTTTTTCAATAAGTTTTTATTATTAACAGTTAGTAATATTAGTAATATCGATGATCATATACGTCAACGTCAAGTCGCACGAAGTGTTTCCGTATTTTTTCGTTATTATAATTAAATTCATAGCGTAAATAATAAAGCAGTGTTCGTGAAGTGTTAATATAGTTCTAAAGCCTAAGTATAAGTGTTATTTCGGTGTGAAGTTATGGGGAAGTACGTTTAATTACGAAGTTATAGCAGTGCAAGTGAGTGTCAACAAAAACTTATATCGAACTTCTCAAGCCCTGTTATTGCATACTATTAAACTTAAATTAGAGCATTAACATCAATGTCACTCCTAAAACAATACAAAAATAAATAATTGGCTACCAATAACACTCAAATAAACAGTGACCAGCAAGAAATTTTTTTTGTGCACCCTCAACCTTAATAACATTCATCCAGCCTGCAGTGTGAGCGGGGCGCCTGCAAAAAAATTGAGGCAATACTGTATATGCGCACATTTGTCTAAACAAGCCTTCAGGTTTCCTCGGACGTGTAGTATAAAACGGCGCCTGCTAAAAAATTAAGGCAATATTGTACACCTGAAAATCAGCCTACAAGAACATCATAGGAGTTCAAAATGAGCACTAAAATACCTAAAGCCAAGAAATGTGCTGCATGTCTAAACGATCTCTCAACGGCTGAACAACTTAAATGCGTTACATGTGGCCTGAAGTATCACTTTGATTGCATCAATGCGCCAAGCAAAAAATTCAAGGAGCTCACCAATGAGTTCAAATCCGAATGGATGTGTCCTTCCTGTCGCCCCAAACAACCAAGGGGAGACAATACTAATACGCCTGTGCGTGCTCCAGCAGGTATGCCTTCCGATACAAGTCCATCGGCCAATATCACGCTGAGGCGCACGCAAGCATCGGCATCGTCTCAATCCAAGACACAGGAACTCATTGCAATCGAAAACGTCAAGCAACTAATAAAGGAAGAATTGGATATCTTTCTGCTGAAAATGGAAAACAACTGGACAAAAATACTCGAAGATAAAACTAAAGAAATGGTTAACGAAATAAACCAGATAAAAGATTCCGTAAATTTTATTAATAACCAATACGAAGACTTAAAAAACGAGCTACAAGGAAAATTAACCCAAATTAAAGAATTAAAAAATGAAAACGAAACTCTTAAATCTACAGTTAAAGACCTCAACAGCAGACTATGTATAATGGAGCAACACTCGAGAATGTGTAATCTGGAGATACAATGCTTACCGGAGCATAAAGCCGAAAACCTCCCAAACATCATTCAACAAATCGGCAAAGCAACCGGCAGCAGCATTATGGACGCCGACATTCACAAATGCACCAGAATCGCTAAGTTGAATCCTGAAAATGCGCGTCCGCGATCTGTCATTGTTAAGTTCTCGAGTCCACGTATCCGGGACACATTTCTAGCCGGAGTTATTAAATTTAACATGAAAAACAAAGAGGATAAACTAAACACGAGTCATGTTGGAATAGGAGGTGATAAAAGACCAATTTATGTAGTTGATCACTTAACTCCGGAATTGAAGAAATTACACGCACTCGCCAGATCAACAGCTAAGAAATTAAACTACAAATTTGTATGGATAAAGAATGGACGTATCTTTTTGAGGAAATCGGTTGACTCCGAACACATCGCTGTGAGGAGTATTGAACAGCTGGAACAGTTAACATCTTGAGGCTGCTTTCTTTCTCTCTTTTTTTTATTTTTTTTTTTTATTTGGTGTCTAGTCTATTTTTACGATACTGTTAGCATACGATAATTTAAAAATATATTACCAAAATGTTAGGGGAATCAAGAGTAAAACACAAGATGTAAAACTTAATATTTTATGTAATGACTATGATATCCTTATATTCACTGAGACATGGCTCAACGATGGGGTTTTCGATGGAGAGTTTATCGATAGCCGCTACAATGTGTATCGGAGAGATAGGGAACAAACAGATATTAATAGGTTAAAGAATGGAGGTGGCGTCATGATTGCAGTCAATAACAACCTTAAATCTAATCGGGTATCACATTGGGAGAGTAAATGCGAAGACCTGTGGGTGACAGTAGAATTATTCGTACAAAATAAGCCAAGCCACTTAACCATTTGCTCTGTGTATCTGCCACCACCCGTCAAAAAGGACACACTAAATGATTTCCTTACAAATACCTCCAAAATTATCAACACCAACAAACACGTGCTTCTTATAGGAGATCTCAATATGAGTAGTCTATCATGGTCCAAATTACCGGAATTAAACTACTTAAATCCATCGTGTAGTTGTTGTATGGATTCAACCTTCGTGGACTTTATTGAAGAACACGATCTGAAACAATTTAATTCCATACCTAACACTAATAACAGAATACTTGATCTGGTCTTATCGAACAACGCCCAAATTACAGTCAACAATACTTCAAACCCCATCAGCACAGTCGATAATCACCATCCACCTTTACTTATAAGCCTAAAGCTGGGTACGATATCTAACATTACTGAAAAAGTTGTGGAAAAGTATAATTTCTATAAAGCCGATTATGATGCAATCTCAAATGATTTGAACAGCACGCCATGGTTAGATCTATTTCAAAATTGCGACAGTGTTAACGGCATGCTTACAATATTTTATGTTAAACTAAACTCAATTATTGCTAAACACGTACCGAAGACAAAAGCCAGAAACATCAAATTTCCCGTATGGTATAATAATAAACTTACTTCGTTGTTGAAACTCAAAAACAAATATAGATTAAAAGTTAAGATTTATAAAAATCCACTAGACATATTGAAATTTCAATCCCTAAGAACCGAATGTAATAACCTAATCAAGGAGTGCTACAATAGTTACATTGAATCAATCGAAAATAATCTGACAAAAAATCCTAAATATTTCTGGACTCATTTAAAAAATTTAAAACAATCAACTAACACGTATCCAGCCAGAATGGTATATAATGATAAGGTCGCTACTGATGGCCCCAACCTATGCAACATGTTCGCTGACTACTTCGCCTCAGTCTACGATACTAATGATCCTCCCTATGCCAACACGTATGTACCTTCCAATTCAGAAAACTCCCTCTGTCATGTTAATATCACCGTGAAGGAAGTTATTATAAAATTAAAAAGACTTGATACGAGCAAGGGGGCTGGCCCAGACGAGCTCCCCCCATTACTTATTAACAAATGTGCTATCTCATTATCAAAGCCAGTCTGCATGATATTTAACAAATCATTGCGCACTGGGTCATTTCCGGACTTATGGAAACTAGCAAGAATAGTGCCAATCTACAAAAAGGGTGGTCGCGATAACATTACCAACTACAGGCCAATTTCAATATTGTCAGCTCTGTCGAAGGTTTTTGAGTCTCTCGTGCAACCAATACTCTCACGCCATGTACTGCATATGCTTTCTGAGTCTCAGCATGGTTTTATCAGTTCTAGATCAACTGTCACAAATTTATCAAATTTCGTAAATTTCGTCACAGCCGCCGTGGATTCTAAACTAGAAGTAGATGCTATTTACACCGATCTCTCAAAGGCCTTCGACAGAGTTAATCATAAACTGTTAACAAAAAAACTATCGTCATTTGGACTCGGTGGATCGCTCCTATCGTGGCTATCATCGTATCTCGTCGATAGAAAATCTTATGTGGCTATAAAAGGATATTCTTCCCAGTTATATAACGCATCGTCAGGTGTCCCTCAGGGTTCTATATTGGGGCCTCTTCTATTTAACATTTTTATAAACGACGTCACAGATTGTATACTTAATTCTAAGTGTTTAATCTATGCGGATGATCTAAAACTAGCAAAGCAGATTGTAAAAGCTAACGATGCTCTTTCCCTACAGGAAGACCTAGATAGAATTGCTAGTTGGTGCAAACTAAATGGTATGGATCTAAATCCCTCCAAGTGTTCTTATATCCGTTTTAGTCGCAAACGCTCTGTTATAGAAAGAAAATACACTATTAACAACTGCCCACTGCAGCGGGTTGAATTTGTCCGGGATCTGGGGATAACTATAGATGCAAAATTACGTTTTAATGTGCATATCGAAAACATCTGTAGATCAGCACGTAAAATGCTGGGGTTCGTGTTCAGAAATGCTAAGCCTTTCAAAAAACTCAGCACCATTAAAACTCTATTCGCAACTTTGGTAAGAAGCAAACTTGAGTATGGCACGGTGATATGGAACCCTAGCTATCAGGCACATAAGGATCGTATAGAAAGCATACAGAGGCGATTTACCCAATTCTACTCCATCGGAAAACATAAAAGATCACCTTATTGTACTCGTATCAAAACCTTCAAATTGCTCTCACTGTCAGATAGACGTAAAATTCACGACATGGTCTTTTTGCACAAGCTCGTAAACGGTACATCGAACAACTCAGAGTTGTTGGGCCAAGTCTCTTTAAAGGTTCCCATCCGAACACCGCGCTACCCCGTTCCACTCTTCACCCACCGATTCTGTAGAACCAATCTTGGTCGTCACTCTTTGATACCCAGATTAAGTAATTTATACAAATATTTTATTGATAAGGATAACTCAATTGATATATTTAAAGACAAACTGCCAAATTTCAAAAATAAAATACTAAAAACTCTTGGCTAGTCAGATTTTGTTTATAATTTAATGTACTGCTTCTTCCATCATTCTTTTTAAATTAATATAGTAAGTGTTTTTTATTGTTACCTATGTTTAATTAGTTTTTATTTGTTTTATGTACTATTGGTTACTTTAAGATTACGTAGTTTTTAATTTCACTTAGCGTCGACTTGAATAATTACTATGCATGCTGTAGCTACCTTTAAGTTGAATTATATGTTTATATAGCACCTAAGGCTACTATAATATCATGTTTGTAATATATATGATTCTGTTGGTGGCGCTTTAAATAAATAAATAAATAAATAAATAAATAAATATCCAGTATATATAGTACCGTTCGTGCAGATCGCGCCACAGAGCGGCGACGCGCTCGGAGGCGCCGCGGCCGCCCGCCGCCGCGTCGCAGCCGGGGAACTCCACGCGTCGCACGCTCACCGAGCGCCGCAGCGCCGTCGCTATGTCTGTTAGGCCTGCCATCAAACCAATACGTAGTGCATAATACAAAACACACACACATTATAAATATATGTAAGAATGTTTAAAAAATGCTTAATAAAATACAGTATTACGTGTGCATTAAAGTCGCTAACACGGAAACACATAGGGAAGATAGTTTTACACCTAATTCCTGGTAAATCTAATTTTTCATACTTCAAGAAAATGTTCATTAGCCAATGATATATATAGTACTGACAAGTATCACTCGCAGTACAGTTCTCGAGGCATAAGCTCAGCTTTGCATTTGTGTGAGTGATAGCTAAAAGCCAATAGTCGCGCATCAAAAACTAGTTAAAACCGGTTTAAACCAAGCTCGCAACGCGCTACGCCTTTGGTCCTGCCTACCGCACACTGCACTCACACAAATGCAAAGCTGAGCTTATGCCTCGAGAAGTGTACACTAGTGCACTGCACTACAACTCACCCTGCAAACTGAAGGCGTTGCGGTCTATGTAGAGCGTGTGCAGCGTGCAGTTGCACTGCAGCGCCTTGGCGAGCAGGCGCGCGCCCGCGTCGCCCGCCAGGTTGCCGCCCACGTCCAGCACGCGTAGGCGCCGTGCGCCGCCCAGCGCGTTCAGCAGCCCGTACAGGTCGCTCTGCGATCATACACTTTAAGTTATTTTACTAAATTATTAATCAAAACAAATCAAATCAAAATATTTTTTATTCAAATAGACTTTTACAAGCTCTTTTGAATCGTCATTTTTACATTATTAAAATTAAATGTCAGTCTGTAAGTCTGTGAGTAATTACTTATATGTACGTTATTACGAACTAAAGACTATTGTTTCCTAATAACGTTTTGACGGTTAGTGTAGATTTCTCAGAGATGCGATATTTTCTCGCAATAAAAAGGCATCTTACCAAATTTTATTAATATTTATCCAGTGGTTCTCTCGTGATCTGTTCGTTACAGACAGACAATCATATATCCTAAAAACTATTGATTCGGCTTCTGTATCGACGATAATAACTATATACATAAATTTAATGAAAACAATATTTAATAAACAAATTTTATTCAGTTCGACTTTTAATACTGTATGTAATATAAAAATTTCTTAAGAGAAAACTCAACCATAAGACATAGTGACGTGTCAACACTTCCAGTACACACCAGGCAGTTCCAATTCCAACTATTTAACAAAGAAAAATATAAAAACGAGTGATGTTTAATTAATTATTTTTAAATTTACCTTAAGTTTACAATCACTGAGATCTAAAGAAGTCAAGGCTGTGTCGGGTTCTTGAAGAACGTGTACTAAAGCCTGTAAACAAATATTACCATTTAAAACATTATATACTTTGCAATAAAGCCTTGTCTCTTACTTAATTAAACTACATACAGTTCTCGAGGCATAAGCTCAGCCTTGCATTTGTGTGAGTGCAGTGTACGGATAGGCACGACGATACGGATAGCGTTGCGAGATTAGTTTAAACCCGTTTTAACTGGTTTTTGATGCGCGGCTATTGGCTTTTAGCTATCACTCACACAAATGCAAAGCTGAACTTATGCCTCGAGAACTGTACACATATGTAAAAATATTTTACAATACACATATATACATTACATTTTAAGTTTTAGTACATACCTGTATTAACGGTGGAGCGTACGACCTTTTACCAGTGAGTTTGCTCAGTGACAGCTGGGTTATTGAATGATTCTTTCCTATTGCTCTCACTATACCAGATAACTCAAATTCCATACCTGTTTAGATAAAAAAACTATTAATTATTGCTTTATGAAAATTCTAATTTTATTGAATTTAAATGTTAACGTGACAGTACCTACATCAAAGAACTATGATATGACGCGACTATGTAGACGGGTAGAAGAGTTACTTGCCACGAAGTTCTTTATTTTATTAATTCCAACTGATCATGAAAATTTAAGAATCAACTACGATATAGATGTTTATTACTGTGATCATTGATTGTTATACTTAAACCCAAAATTAGTAATTAGGTACATCGTGTCTCAAGAGTCCTCAAAAAGTCTTCTAAGTCTCGATTTTTGTTAGATACAGAGTGGACGTCATATGTCGTTGTCAACAAGATTTATATAATTTTTACACTATAATAATATCTCAAATCAAATCAAAATACCAAAACACGCTACATCCATGAAATAAGTTCCATGTCTAATCATTTTGAACCGTTTGCATTTAGAGCGAACAAAAAAAACGTCTGACCATTTATTAATACAGACTATAATATATAGTACATACAATGTCGTGTATGAGTTTTGTTAGTTGTACGGGCCAACACACAATATTGTCGCGTAAGCACTTTACGCTATATATATTTCGATTCAGTAGCAGTCGCAGTCGTCGTCGTAGTCGTCGTACGTGCTCACGGGTCGTTCTATCAATTTATCAATCTATCATTCTATCATTAAGTTTTGTTAATATACAATTAGTTTTAGCCTGGACTATCGTTTACTTATCTATCAATAATTCCTATCAATATCAATATCAACCAAAGACTGTAGGGGTTTTCGTCTCAGCCCGTACATTAGTAATACATAATAAATAGTAATACATGTTTTTTTTGTTTTTTGTTTTGTGGAACGCTAAAACAAATAGAGTAGAGATTCTATTATTTTATACATGTATTTTGGTTGTTTTCTGTTTTGTAAAAATAAATAAATAAGAATAGATAATGACTCACTGTTGTCAGACAAGTCGAGCTCTTGCAGACAGCGCACGCCGTGCACGCAGGACTCCAGCACGTGCGCCGCCTGCGCGGACGCCAGCGCGCCCGCCAGGCTCAGCTTCACGCCCGCCGCGCTCTCGTTGCACGCCAGCCCCAGCAGGAGGCTCCTGCGTCAGTTAGTCATGCTATGTTCACTTGTATTTGCTACTATTTAAGCGATAAACTTGTATTGTTTATTAAAATATATTTTATGCGGTTTGATTAAAATATTTCTTTAACAAGTTATTTAAGCCTGATGATGGCCATTGCCTGTTAGGAGCCATTTATTTATTTTTACCACGTAAGACAATTTAGGGGGGGAGGGAGGTCGACCATGTCTTATGTTTTCTTAGTGAGAGGGAGTCTCGATAGTTCTTATGTAAGATCTAAAATATATACATACTTTGAAAAAGCGCGGTCAACCGAGCGAAAGGTACTGTACCTTTAAAATTACAAATAAACATTTAAAAAATTGTTACTTTGAAAAATAAACATTATAAACCATAAGTGTATTCATTTTTTCTTTTAGACTCTTACGTAATAAATATTAAACAGGGGGGGGAGGGGGTCGGCATATTCTTATTTTTTCTTATAATAGAGGGAGGGGGGAAGGAGTCTTACGTAATAAATGAATACTTACTAGTATGAAAATGTTATGTTTTACGTACTTACTTTTTTTTACATTGATATTTTTTGTGTTGTGATAATAATATAATTCTAATAAATATAAATTATGCTATAATTTATATTAGAACGCATATGAGAAACATTTTTTTTTCGATTATAGTTAGTATTACTTGTTGGAACAAATACACATATAAAACGAGCCTATTGCACTGTAAAATAAGCTGACCATTATAAAAGCGACAACTGGGAAGAAAACTGACTTAAGCGCATCGGGCGGCATCTTGCAGTAGGAGAAGTCGAGGTCTGCGAGCGCGAGCGCGGCCGTGAAGAACTGTCGGAAGGAGGGCGGCGGGTCACGTGGGCGCCGCCCCGTCGCCCACGGGTTGCGCCCCAGCAGCAGCGTCGCCAGCCGCGCCGCGCACCCCCGCAGCAGCGCGCCCCACATCTGTGCATACACACTCCTCAACAACAATGCAGTTAACGTCCCAGTGCACGGGCCATAACGGCTCAGTACAAGGGGGATCAGGCCATAGTCAACCGCGTTGGCCTAGTGCGAGTTGGCGAACTTCACATGCCTTTCGACAACTTGTTAGGTTTTCTCGGACATGCAGGTTTCCTCACGATGTTTTCCTTCACCGTAAGACAAGTGGTAATCATGATAAAAATGATTCGCACATGAAAATATCAGAGGCGCAAGACCCGGATTTGAACCCGCATCACTTATTTACTCACGTTATCCAAGCGACGCGTTACCGCTGGGCTACCACTGTCTCACAATGTGCATAGTCGAATTATAATACAGATGAGTTGCCCATCATATTGTAAGAAAACAGACAAAATCACGGTAAATATAACTTCACTGGCGAAATTGTCACAAGTAACCACTAACAAATACAAACAATATTTGAAAAGGTATTTATATAAGTTGTAAATAATCTTTCTTTTCCGAACAGCTAAATACTATATTAATTATAATATAATTTTTACTATTATTTGATTCATAATAAAATATTGCCTTGAGTCCTTTCACTTAACAGATTATCAACAATTTACCAAATAGATCAACCAGTTCTGACGATTTTAATTTGAAATATGTTTGCCATATCCACTACACAAATCGGAGCATGACACATAATAGTCACTCTCCGGTCACTATACCAATTCCCAACATTGAAATGCAGCAATATAAATAATTTCAATCACTTTTAAATGGACTTCAGACACATAAGAGTCCTTTTGTCAATCATCATAATCCTTGACTATGTCCATTCAAATAAAACAGTAATGACACTAATCTTTTAATCTAGATTCCTTAAAAGTATGTCATCAGTTTAATAAAATTACTTACATTTTCTAAAGTAGTTTCAGTGTTTACCAAATTGAGATGCGTTAACACGTTAGGTTGAGCGAGAAAATTATATAGATTCTGAAACAAAAGAAAGAGATTTAAGTCCGATTGTGAATAAATACATAAATAAAGGTTGGCCTACTTACTACATACGCAAGCGCGCGAATTGCATGACAACGTCACGTCACATACCGCGAGTCGGAATAAATAATAATAATAAATAAATAAATATCTTGGGACATTATTACACACAGCGCCATCTAGTTCCTTTGTAAGATACGAAGGAAGCTTGTGTTACGGATACCAGATAGTTGATATACTACATATATAAGTTTAAATACATACATATTATAAATATAAACACCCATGACTAGAGTACAAACATCCGAGTTTAATAAATGAATGCCCCCAGTGGGATTCGAACCCACGACCGCTGTTTTAAGAAAGTAGGATCACTATTCACTACAAACTGCGCCAAGCGTGTCGTCAATAATTAGTAAAATAAGATAATAACACAACATACATGAACATCATCCTTCAGATTATTGTGGGACAGGTCTAGGTGCGTGAGTGTTGACAAATGCGCGGGGCTGTCGTTGAGCATGGCGGCGAGGTGCGACACCGCCTTGCCGGTGATTCCGCACTGCGAGAGCGCCAGGTGCCGCAGCCCCGCGGGGTTGTTGCTCAGCCCCGTCAGCACGCTGATCGCGCCTGGCGTGTCGTCAGTGGTTTTATTAACATAATGATGATGAGAGAACATTAAACATAACAAATCAATACATATAATGGTATCTATTGACGTTTAGTCGAATTAATTCCTGATTAATATTCCATAATATAATTACATTACATACACAACGAGCATTCACTGCCTAAGTGCGGAAATCAGCCGTGCAAAGAAGTAGAAGAAAAATATAATTACAGTCTAGTTCTAACTCTTACATGATACGACTGTCATACTAAATTTTATTGAACAGTTGAAATTTTATACGACAAGGCATGATTTTTTTTTATTGTAAAAAGGGGGCAAAAGGGCAGGAGGCTCACCTGATGGGAAGTGATGCGTTGCAGACCTTTCAGGAAAGGGAGGGAGGGAGGATGGAGGAGGGAGGGGAGAAGGAGGGAAGAAGTAGGAGGGAGCGAAGACGAAGGAAGAAGGGAAGAGGTAGGGAGGGGAGGGAGGAGGGAAGGAGAGTGGGCCTCTCGGACTCTCACTCACCGGACGAAACGCGACAGCATAGCTGCCACTTCACGCCGGTCTTCTGTGAAAGAGTGGTACTATACGGGGCGTGCCGGCCCATTCGGCTGCTACCCGAAGGTAACAAGCATATCACTACCACTTCACTTTTATTGAACAGTTGGAATTTTATACGACAAGGCATTTACCCCTTCCACTCAGTACAAAGAATAGTATAAGTAATATAAAGGCACCTTTGTCCTCGATGTGGTTCTGCGAGAGGTCGAGCGTGTGCATGGCGGGCGTGTGCTGCGCGCGGGCGAGCGCGTGTCCGAGGCGCGCGGCGTGGTCGTGGCGCAGCGCGGCGGCGCGCCAGGCCAGGCGGCGCGGGGCCGGCGCGCCCGCCCGCACCGCGCGCGCCACCGCCTCCCACGCCTCGCCGCCCACGCGCACGCCGTCCCCGCACACGCCCTCGAACCACGTGTTGTGCTGCAGCGCCAGCACCAGCGGGATCAGGTCCCTGCGACACACCGTGCACACGTTATCGACAATATATCTAAAGTACAATTGCCTCTATTTATTTATTTATTGAAGTGAAACTTCTTTAGAATCGTTGTGATTTCAAACTCGATGAAACGAAAAAATAAGTCCATAGTACCAGGCGCTCAGAGACGGGGAAGACAAGACTCATAAAAAACAAGTTTTGATGTAAATGTCACTTAGAATGATTTCTTCCAGGCAAAATATACTATAAAGAAACTCGTGGGGTCTATCGCCTCTATATTCTTTTATTGTATTTTTATGTTCATTTATAAAATAAATTTCGTCCAAATTCGCTCAACCTTTTGTGAACGTATATATTATTTCAATAAAACTTTATTTCAATTATACATAACTAGCAACTCACCCTCGCTTCGCTCGGGTTCGTCTATAGATCAAGCGCAAGCCAAGCCGCAGGTTCCATAGGTTAAATATAGCCTATGTTACTGAGTGATAATGAAGATTTCTAGTGGCAAAAGACATTTTGAAATCGATCCTGTAGTTTTTGAATTTATTCATTACATTTTGTATGTACAAATCTTTCCTCTTTATAATAGTAATATATAATATATGATAATACAAATGACAAATCAGTTAAATAAAAAACTGAGTATCATTAGAAAACTATGTTACAGACAAACACAATCATTTCTCTATTATTATTATAAGAACATATAACCTCCTCCTTTTTTGAAGTCGGTTAAAAATTGAGCAAATTGTAAATAAAGATAAAGATATTTGTTCGGGCCAAAGCTTGTTACCGAATATCTAAGCGAAAATACTTAGTAGGCGTCTTATAAATACACAGAAACACGCCTAAACGTAAACAGGCAGTGCACATTGGGACAGCAATCAAACCGACTGTATTCATTATTATCATTAATTAGCATCAATTATTATCAGCACATATATCATATTATATTTTAATCAATAAATTTAGCAACTATCACAGACTATTTAATTTATCAAGCATTTAGTTATAAGGTCGCGTCCCCTACAATATTAATCTAAACAGATAAGAATATAACGTAAAAGATTTTAACAAAAATAACCTTGATTTAAATTATACTAACACTTAGTGATTGCGCAATTCATGACATAATAAAAAACCGCTTTTCATTTAATATTTTTAAGAAACAATAATTTAAAGGTTGGTTTCGTGTAAAAAAAGTCAATGTATACCTATGAAATTAAGAAAATATTGTATGTACCTCTGATCCAAGTGGTCAAAGTCTTTCAAATGAAGCATTCTGATGTCATGCGCTAAGTATATTGTGTCTATGTCCCACGCTACCTCCGCTCTGTAAAAAAATCAAATTTAAATTATTTTTCTGACCTTAAAAAACAAATAAAAAATCATCTCTTCTTTTGAAATCACCACTTAAAGTATGAATGGCAACATTTTAATTAAATTTATAATATATAAATATAAATAGTTTGTAGTTTAGTTTAGTTTGTAGTTTCCCAAGTTACTGTGTAGTGGTCGCGGGTTCGAGTCACCCTAGTACATGTACTTAGTTTATTTATGTATATCAACTATCCGGTATGAATAACACAAGTCTAGTTGCTATGAAACTAAATGGTACCTACATATTATAATATGTTAATGTCCCAATATACATATTATGATTTAATTTTGAGTCAATAAAGATGTAGTTGTCTATATTATTAATCTTAAATGTTTCTTCAACAAAAACAGAATTTTCCATCAACATGAGTCACATAGAGTTCATTACAAATATTTTTCCTTTCATTGATAACTATTCAATATTCATATCTAAACAATTCGATATTATCAAGATCTTATTTTAACATTAAATCAAGTCTTTCACGGTTTTTGCGCCGTTATTCTTTGATAAACATTAATTAAACCAATATTAAATTCGTGGTAATGTCGTTGTAAGAGGTATACAAGTATATCAGAAGTATGTATACAAGGTAGGTATATCAGTTGTACATGAAAAAATAAAACTTACCTAAATGGAGTTTGACAAAGGTCGCACATAGCGGCATATTGATTGGAAAAATCACCACACGTCGAATGTTTTCTCGTACCACTAACAGGCTGCAGGGGGAACGGTAAATTTACCTGAAACAATTGAATATAAATCTATACATATTATAGAATTTTGATTCGAATCTGTTATTTATTTTTGTGTTTAGTAAAACTTATTCTTAATAATAATTATTAAGAAAATCGAATGAATTTTTCAGTTTTTCTTTCTATCTAGGAACGCATCACGAGAAACTAGCTGGAGAGATTTTGATAAAATTTTGTATGATGATAGTTGCTTCTAGTAAGTTCTAATCTATATAAATAAAAATAAATGGCTTAGCCAATGTGTCCATACTTTTAGTATTGAAGTTTAATAAAATTTGTACAGCAGGTACAATCTTTGCTGGATCCAGTTAGTACAAAATATACTTATAAGTCATAACATAATTGCGTGATGAACTTTTTTACGCTATAAATTACGAATAGCGTTGAAATTTTAAGGTTCATTAAACAGCGATAATAATTTCATGTAAGTAACAGTATTGCTGAAATATTTGGCGCAAGCAAATTTTCTTGTAAGACATTCCACATTCGAGTATATTATGTGACTCAATGGAGTGAAACAACACGATATTTCGTATTGATATTTTAAATACATCCCGATCATTACAAAATTAGTTTTTGTCGGAATTTTTCCTTATTCATATTATACACTTAAATATATGAACCTAATCACTTACTACCTTATAGCTATTTAATAGGTTACTATATACAACATAGGTTATTTTTCAATACAAAGGGGATCCCATGGGGGGACCATAATCCACCACCCCGCGCAAGTGGCGGTATGGTGGACTACACATGTCTTTCGATAACTTGCTTGATTCTCTCACACGTGTTTCCTCGGGATGCTTTCCGTCATCGTAAAACATGCTGTGTTAATAATGTTATAAATGATACGCACAAGAAAATATCAGAGATGCGAGACCTGGGATTTGAATCAGCTTCATTTTATTTCCCAAGCGAGCGCGTTACCACTGGACTACCACATCCTTTTTCAATAGGTATTTTAAGAATTAAATTCAAATATTATGTACATATTGAAAACTGTAAGTAGATATTTTCTACGAAACTGTTAAAAAATATAACTATAGCGATATCGGATACAAACTTTTTATAATGATATGTAATAATGAGTCTCATATAATCTAAAAATTTAACGCTTTAAATTTTTAGATTATATGAGTTTTTTTTAAGCATATCGCAAATACAAAAGATGAGAGGCACTTTAAGCTCCTTGAATTTTATTTGTTCTCATTATCGGAGCCTCGATTGTCATGTTTCTATTTAATTATTTAAGCTACGGCATATTTAATATTGTTATGCTGAAATTCAATACCATTTAGAGTAGCAACTCGAAGTACGTGCTACTATAATTAATTTTAATTAAAATAATTATTATGGAAGTGGAGTTAACGAACTAATTAAGCAAATAATGGAAAAGAATGCCGTGCAGTCGACTGTTTAAAAAAGTTCATGTAGCATTGGAATATATAATGGGTATTAAGCAAACCTTCGATACGATGTCCTCCATAGGTACATTAGGAAATAAGTCATCAAACGCGGCTATCAACGCGTGAATGGCATTTATAACACCTTCCGAAGAGCCTTCTTCACCTGAAAGTCGATACGCAATAGTTACTTAGGTATTCAATTACGTATCTTTGTTTTTTTTATTACTTTCATTTGTTACGTAAACAGGATTTCTTAAATGTATATAATATTAAAAAATATATTTCAAAAGGGTACTAAACATTGACGTAAAATGATTATAGCCAAGTATGCCAAATGCTACAACATAAACTATACGTATATATAAAATTCTAGCTAAGTCCAGCAAAAAGGAAGGAAAATTTTATTGAAATAGTTATTATTATCATCGATACGGATGCCGAATTTATAGTTTTGAGAATATCACCAGACAGATTTTGATAAAAAAGTTGTATGATGATAGCTTGATATCCGAGTCAACATAATATTATAGTATATTTAGTACTGCTAAATATCTTATCTATGAGAAAACTGTACTAAGTGTTAAAACATAGGTAACTAAGAACGAACACGACGACGATGAGGAGGAAAGTCGCATTAGTAGTAGAGTTAGGTACATATTGTCGAATCATTTTTAAATGTACTTAATGAAATTTTATAAAATAATAATGTTTAATAGATTGTTTGTTAATTTTTTACAGTTATTTTTAGAAGGAAAATAGGTTAATTTTTATGTCAAGGTTCTCTGGCAATTGATTAGCAAACAATGGTAAGATATTAATAACTTACCTATAAGAATTGAAACCGGCTTGTGTTCGTGGATTAGCGTTATCGACAAATGATTCGCCTTTTTGCTCTCCAACGCTTCTATCTCCATTAGGTGAAATCCATTGTCGATCTAGAGATGAAAAAATATAAACACACACTGTTATATAAACACACTGCTCCAATTCAATGCCTAATAATAATGTATTATATTCATAGACAGTTATTGTTTTGTTGGTTAATAGCAATTACTAAATATTAAACCGCAAAATGAAAATATAATTAAGATGTTATTGATTATGTCAGTAAATGTTACACAATTTTAGAGGTATATATTAGGTACCAGACAGTATGTACTATAATTTTAGACATAGAAACATTTGTTGGGTTCTGAAGCCAAATTTTAAAACGGTCCATCGGTTTGTTCGCCTGTTCTAATGTCACAGCCATTTTACTTGAAAAATAATAGATAGTAAATAAGCGATAATAGTAAATAAGCGATAATAGTAAATAAGCATGCAAAAAAGACGGGGTGTTAGAACTTTAATGTGTCTGTGTGTGTGTGTGTGTGTTTTTCTGCGGCATCGTAGCTCCTGAACGGATGAACCGATTTTGATTTTGTTTTTTTTATTGAAAGATGAATTAGTTAAATGAATTTTTGTTCAAGCCAATAGTTACAGATTTACTGTTCTAAATTCGTAAATAATGTGTACCTACCAAAGGTAAATTAAAATTTTAGAAATAATTTACATTCAACAAAAATTATTTTGAAGATACAATTTTAAGAAATATAGGATATTTCTTGAATTCTTTATATATACCAATATACATATAGTAAATACTTTATTTCACTTGTTACTTTAAAAATAAGATGTTATAACTAAACAATTTTTCATGCTAAGGAGACAAGTATGGTCTGTGTACAAGTCTGGCGTTGGTATTGTGTGAGTACACTTATTCATTATAACGCGAGAGCTACGCGAAGTTTCCAACTTTGGGATCAAAATATTCTCTTAGATAAATGTCACATATTATTGGTTTTTTTTTATAATCTGGTAAAAATTGTATTTATATAGAAGATAGAAATAGAATATTTTATATTAGAAAATTTAACACTGTACTTGGAAAGTAATCAAGCTTATTCTACACCTTGAGGGTTAATTTTGGAGTACACACATCATTTAATTTATTATTAAACAAATAAGAAATGTTTTAAAATTAACTAATAATAGTTTAAAAAATAAAGAATTATAATTCATAAACTATTGTTAATGCATTTGAAACCTTCAATAAAATCAAAATATTTTTAATAATTTACATATTTTATGTTAGTCCTCCTTTTATTGATTCAGTAAATATAAGATAAGTTTCCATTAAAATACATAAATATTCTTTATTTAAATAAATCATTTACTCTTACCCTTGTTGGTACTTTTGTTGTTGTTATGAAAATCCTAAATGAGGTGACAACCTGAAATAAAGATTGACCATTAGCAAATAAGTATATATTAAATATTTTAAAATAAAATAATGTGTGGACTTCATATTTTTATCAACAACTTCAAAATACTTAAATATGTATTTCATATCCATGTTTATATTTATGTCGAGTACTTCATAGCAGTACAGATTTCTAGATCACATCTAAGTTCTAAACAAGCATCACATCTAATATATTATCATCATCTTAAAATAACTACTGCTGGTGCATTGTGGGTGTAAGCTCCATAGGGACCACACACACAAACAAGTATTACATAGACTGCGAGACACACCTAAGTGACTCATGCTATTGTCCAGAAAATTGATCAGTTACACTTTGTTGAAATTTATCATTGTGTGCATTCTTCTCTTTAATATATAAAAATGAATGAAAAACTGGCTAAATAAAATTATCTTATAATAAACTCAATAATACAGGTCATCTAATAGTTACATTTTATTTTTTAATTGTTACATAATTAAGTTATTTACAATGTCATCCCAATGATGATTATTAAAAAAATATATAATTATAAAAAATACAAATTTAACTTACCAAAACACGATTATCAACTTTATCACCTCTTGATTCCATACGAATAAGCGATTTATAAAGAATTTTAACATTTTTCCCTAAAACATTGCCGATGCTCTCTAGAAAAATATTTTGTTTGTTAAAAAAATATTTACAAATAGAAGAACACATTTTGTATCATAACAAATTTATGTTTATCATATTAAAATAAATTAAATAAATATACATACCGCTTAATTCATTGGAAATTTGGGATTTTATTGGCATTTTCGCAATTTTCTTTAATGTCATCACTTTAACGAAAAATATATTTTCTTATAACTCAACACAACACCCATACTTGGTTTACATTTTTCATATAAAATGTTATAAATAAACATTGAATAAACTAATTTATACAACAATTATACAAAGGAGAAAAAATACATTTCAATTTAATATTAATTTTAGTATTGACTGAAATTCACAACACTGACACCAATCACCATACATTTGAGTTCACAGATTAAAGGAATATTTTGTACCTACACCTAGTACCTGATATAGATGATTAAGATACGAGAGATAACTAAACCACAGATGTAAATAAATTTATAATAACTAAATAAATTATTGCCGTTGTTACATAATTGATAATGTTAACTTAAAAATACGACGAATATTGAATGTATTAATAATTTCTGATTTACCCTATATAAGCATTAATTATTTTAAGACCTATATGTTACGTTAAATTATTTTTTGAAAATATCATACAATATAAGTAGAGATGTAATAGGTCAGCCATGAATCATGATACTAAATCATTGTTAAGGAATGAGATAGGCATATGTAAGTGGACTAAGGAAAAAGTAGGACAACATTATTATGTTCCGTCTCCTTCTACGTATACAAAATAAGTATTGTTTAACATCAGGTTGATGTTAAACAACTATAAGACGGATAAATTTAAAAGGCCCCTTATAATATTGAAGTCGCATTCAAACAACGTGCATAACATTTGTCAGAGTTGTAATAAGTTATAATGTTGCCAGTGACGAGATTTTTTTTCCATGTTCATGGTACCTATCTAATTTGGTTATTCGTAACGTGAATTAAAGTAGTCCTTGCATTGGTTTTTTGATTTATAAATGTACCTAATGCCTGAAGATTTATTTGTATTTTATTTAAAGATTTCTTAAATGGCCATCTACTAGAAATAGCTGGATTTAATCTACTAGTCGATTCAGGTGGTAGCCAACTAATCACTTTATTATGAGAATTAGTGGTTACGGTAAGCAAAAATATTAATTTTCTTGATAATGGTGCTTTTCTGAAGCTTTTTATACAGGTAACTTACATTACAAAATGGAAATAACTTAGTTGCGATACTTAAAATACTAAAGGCTATTATTTGATTAACGATTTTTTAGAAGGCAGTACGCCTTAGTTCTCCAGTAATGGGTGGTAATATTAATATTATGTATGTATTTAAAAATTTATATGTGTAGTATATCAACTATCTGGTATCCGTAACACAAGCCTCGTAGCTTACCACGGAACTAGATGGCGCTGTTGTAAAAAATGTCCCAACATATTTTTTTTTAATTTTGAAAACGAGAGATAAAAAAATAATATTAGTCCCGCTGAGACCTGAGTTTCTCTTACCAGTCTTCTCAGGTCAGAGCCCAGAGATTTCTTCTTTCCCAACTGGTGGTAGACGGTGTTTAGTAAGAAATCGTAACAATGTATTATATTTTTTTAATTTAAGCCACTTTCAAATTTAATAATAAATTTTTTTTGTATTTTCATAAATTTTGTGTTAACAATTTCAAAATCTATAACAGTTATTATTTCCTTATTATTATATATTTAAAAATACCGATAGTTTCATAAAAAACTAATAGCATTGGACTATAATCATACGTGGCTAATAAATATTTCTAAAATACAAACAGCCAACGGGGTCTTCATTCTTCAAGGAAAAGCTTGGACCAGTGTTTCAACACTTATAGGTAGTTATTACTGTATACAATATACATATTTTTTTCTTGCTCGAGTGTACGGTCGCTGTTTACGCGTTATTTCATATTTGTAATTTGCATCTATATTCTATAATTATTTTACTCTGTTTACCCCTTTTTCTCACTGACAGATTAAATAATAGCATTCACCTAAGTCCTAAACAAAAGTAGGCCCTCCTTTGCCTTTCCCTATTGGGGATTAATTTAAAAAACAACAAAAGTAGGCCCACTTTTGTGATATTGAGTCTAAGATTTTGTTTTTAACAATTCAATATTGTGAACTTTATATTAAAGTACGAAAATGAATAAAAACTATGAACGATGTACTCATTGCAATCGGCGAAAATGGCTTGCTACAGGCTGTCTCAGAAAATGGTTGAAACCAATGGAATGTAAACATTTACAAAGAAATATCGATAATAAAAGGGACTTTAGCAGTACAGACATCGTAAATACAGTGTTTTTACCAGAACGAAAAGCTCCAGTTAATACGAATAAGTTTGTAAAGTTTTGGAAAAATAAGCTTCTTATCACTGGAAGTGTGAGATCTCTACAGAGATATTTTGGTAATAAAAACGATGATGCATATTTCTGTAATTATAGTAAGAGAACAGATATCTCTACATCTTCAGATAAACAAATAATGCCAATTAAGAACGAAACAAAAAAGGAAATTGATTTAGAAAACATGTACATGAAATGTCAACATTCTGATGGTCATTCTGTTCTTCGGGGACACCATCAACATGCTTCAGTTGAAAGTTGTGCCATTTACTGTCAACTTTCCAAGTAAGTTTAACATATAAAAGTAAAATATATTTTTAA
The DNA here is from genome assembly GCA_905231865.2 of Boloria selene. Lineage (NCBI taxonomy): Eukaryota > Metazoa > Arthropoda > Insecta > Lepidoptera > Nymphalidae > Boloria > Boloria selene. Next base: position 6,141,460 of record HG993145.1, read on the forward strand.
AATTGCAATAAACAATTAAAAACATCAAATGGCCTAATTAATATTAATCGACTGTAAAATAAAAAATTACATTATTTTATTGAAGAATTTTAAAAATTATAAATTAAACATTTTCTTTCAAGACATGGTTGGTACTGGGGTGGAATAACATCAAGTGAGGCAGAAGAACTATTAGCTGGACAACATGACAATGTTTTCTTAGTCCGAGACTCTTATGACTCTAGGCACATATTGTGTGTTTCATTTCGTTGTGTGGGACGTACTCTTCATGCTCGACTAAGACATGCTAATGGCCTTTTTTCATTAAACAATGAAACATTTGTCCCAGCTAATAGAATATCAGAACACTGTGCTACAGTAGATGTAAAGTCAAAATTGTTTGAAATGCCAGTGAAACTAGCGAGGCCCCTGAACAGGTATGAATGATACCAAATAGTTTATATATTTAAAATCCAGTGTACGGTAAAATCAAATATGGTTTTTGTTGCACTGTTCGTGTTTGTAACCTGTTTAAAATTTTGAATAAATAAATAAATAAGAAATATAATAAAAAGCATATTCTTAACACTAATTACCCACTAATGCTTCACCAATATGTATTTCTTTCTTTAACCCATCGTATACCATACCCCGTCTATAGACGTGGGCCGAGGTGCAAATCAGGTAGGTGGAGGTACATGAATTGTTAAAAATTCAACAAGTGTATGTTACATGTATGTTTCTTAATTTAAAAGTTCTTTTAATGGTGAAACTCGACTTTTTTTTTCAGATTTGCAAGATTAGATTCATTACAAAAGATTTGCAGATTTGTAATAAGGCAAACAGTATCTGAAGATTTATGGAACAAATTACCACTTCCTCCGAATTTAATAGCTTATGTGTCTCTTGGTAGTGACTATATAGCCACATTATAGAAGACAAACTAAAATAAATATAAACTGTGCCTTAAACTTATAGTGCACCTATTGTATGTTAATCATATACTATTTAAGACATATCCCTTATGACTATGTAAAATGTTTATAAATTTTATACATAAATTCTATTTTAATGATAATAAATGACTGTACTGTGATGAAAATGTTGCATTTTAATTAATAGTTATATTGGGTAAAAGAAAAGTTTGTAAGAAATAAAAAATACAAGAAAGTTTAAATAATACTATTTATTTAATAAAAGAATAACATTATACTACTATTTGGCTTGGTTCCAAAGGCTGCTTACTTCAAAGTGTTCATACCTAACATATTTTTTGCCTGAAAAGAAAGAGCTAATTTTATCAAAGAAATCATTAAATTAAATATGAGCAACATTGTTGAGATAATTGCATATAGTGCAAAACTATTGCATGTTATGTTAAGTAATCTTTATAAATTATGAATGGATTGCAATGATTCTTCTTTCAATAAAGGAACCTTGGGTATTCTATTTATATAATGGCAAAAAATTAAAAATAATAGTGTATTCGGCTCAGTCCAATAAAAAAGTATTTTATTAGTCTGAGGTATTCAGATAGAAAAAGTTTTGAATATTTTGGTTTTTCCACACCTTTGGTTTTGATATTTTGTTTATACTAGTCTCGCCTATTAACATTAATATGTATAAATACTAGACAGATTACCGTTACAAAAGCAGCAGTCAAAGTTTGGGGTGCCACTGAAACTGGATTCATATTTAAGGCTATTTGTATTAATTCCGCATCCCTTATTCGTGATTTAACGAAATTTCGAGTTCCGCTACTATTTTGTGTGGCATCAGTTAAGTAAAATAACTCTGATGCCTTATAAATACCAGCCAAACCCACTCTTCTAATGTACCAATTGAACTGAAAGTCAAATATATTGTCTATCATTAGATTTGTTACAGTTTGAATAAACTATATTTTATGTGCATTTACATGAAGTACAATTTACTCACGTCTACGCTACGGTCACCTGTATGGTAACAGATATCATCAACCAGTGAAAGGAGTGTTGCTAAACAATTTGGAACATTGCTAGGTAGAGTTTGTATTGCCATAGCTTTTGGCCAAGTGCTCCTAAAATATACATAGGTATTAAGTCAACGAAATTTTAACGAACTATACGACGATTTAAAATGAATTCTTACTTATATGGGTCAATCATTAAGAGCCTCATCATGATTGCATTTTCTATTTGTTGAGCTGGTACTTTTGTTTCTCTTAAATCCTCTTTCGGCCACTAAAAATGATTTTTACATTAATGTAAAATCAAAATTTAAATAAAAAAAAAAAAAAATTTTTACATTAATGTCAAATATAACATAATTTGCCTAATTAAGATAATCATAATACAATGAGTTTTATTCAATAGCCTACTTACTCGTAAAAATATTTATACATTTTTTTTCTAATTCAATAAAGCTTAGTCCCACAAGTAAAAGATCTTCAAACCAATGAAGAATAATAATATACCTATTAGGAATTCTTTAAAGAACTTAAGAGATTTTTTTCTCAGCTTTAACTGTGGCTAACTATAATTAAGTATAGTATAATTTAATTAAATATTCTTACGGTTTTCATTTCCTCAACTAGTCTTTCATTGCATGTAACATTGAAATAATGCACTAAGTCTCCTCCACCATTTGGAAAAAGTCCATGAGCAATACCAGGATAACCTGCAGCTTCTGCTCCTTGTGCCAAGGACTCGACTGACCATCCACTCTTTTGAACAAATTCTAATGCTTTTGTCAAAATTCTCTTTTTGATGTCTTCTTCATATTGAGTTTCTTCTTGATCATTGTTAATTACATTTACTGCAATTTCTTTACTTGGTTGTTCTTGGCAATAATTTCGAATATTCTTTTGTAGGTTTCTGATTTTAACATTTGTTAGTGGTATAACAAATTTACGAGTTGTCCTTAAAGCTATAACAATAAAATAATGAACTTATTTAAAACACAAATTACTACAATAGGTAAATTTTGTTATATTTAACATTATAATAATTAACATAATGACTGTTCAGGGACTAAAATGAAACAAAAAATATATTTACTTTTTATTAAAAAACTTAATAACACTACGCAACTATTTCTTGTGTTTTATTTACAGTAATACACTCAGATAGGCGTGCCACTAAACCTTCAATCAAATGAAAAGCATTTAAGGCTGAATGTATGATTTGTTTTTTGTTTTCTGTGGGTATTTTATCTAATAAGTTTCCACCAACATTAATTGAGAATTGAACTTGTTCCTCTGGTAATGCTTTAGCTTCTTCTATGTCCTTGAGTTTCACTTCATAATGTGCTTTAGACATATTTAGACCAGTTCTCAAATTTTTTAAGTAATCATCTTCTATGAAAGAAAAATACTCTCTAATTCCGGTCTTATTACAAGTGTCTTTTAATGCTAAATATCTAAGAAAATTTAATGCAGTAATTATTTGATCGGCTAGCTCGACTAAGTCTGACTCAGGACCATGAGGTAAACAACAAATCTTTTTTAACATACCCATTAGATGCACACCAGCAAAACATTCTGGAAATTCTGGTTCTTGGAAAGCTTTATCTATTGAATTTTTATATAAAGTTATTGCAAAACCTATCATTCCTGAATGGTTTGCTGTATCCAGTATGTATTTAATAAGCATACATCTGCCTTTATAATCAAACTTCATAATATGAATATCAATTAATTTCACTGCTTCCTTACGAGTATAATCATAGCTTGAATAAATTGATATATTAACTAAACTTTTACATAAGTTGTAATGCACTGGATTAGAGAGAACTGTATGACTGAATATATTGTAGTCATTGTTCAATATTCTATAACATAGAGATATACCCTTAGCAAGAGGACCATATTCTACAAAACTTAAAAAATGCACCACACAAAGCAACACTGTATTTGTCACATATTCTGAAGAATACACCGATGGTAAAGCTAAATCTGGTAGAGTGAAATGTCCGGATAAAGTAGCATAAAATAGACCTGATAATGTTGTCATATTAATTTTCTCTTTATGGTCATATGGTGATAATTCCTCTTCAGTATCACAAACAAAATTCTTAGATTTTTGTTTCTGATCTTGTTTAAAATGCATTTCTACATAATCCAAAAATTTGTATATATTTTTAGCCAAAAGACATATATCTTGAATGATTGTATTAGCACATGCCCTAGCTTCACTATTTTTATTAGAATCAGGATCTAAATCCACATAAATTAATGGTTTTCCCAGCAAGCTAATCAAAAATGCAGCCAAAATTTCTGCTGTTCTATGATTGATATGAGAAACTCCTGTTTCTTTCACAAAAGGACTGAAGAAAGGTGGTAATAAAGAATAAATTTTAATTATCCGCCTAATATTAGCATCACAATCCATTAACAATCTTTCTTTTTCTTCTAAATGATGTTCTGGTATAGGAATTGTTTCAATATATGTACTAATTGAGTTTAAACACCATTCTAAAGATCTACCCCTTTTAATAGATAGTTTAAGGAGAAGTTGTTTTAATGGCTCTAATATAATCGCAAACTGTGCATCATTTTTTGCAACTTCTATTTGTTCAATAAACTCTAATAGGGCTTCTTCCGGAGTTGCCTTTTGAACTATGATTGTCAATAATTCTTCACATGTTCCATATAGTGATGGTTTTATTATCATTGTATCATCCTGTATCTTACCAACAATAACAGATATCAAATCCCAACAATTATCTTTGAAACAATTAGCATATTTCTCTTCTATAGATATACTAAGTGCTTCTTTATATTTGCCAGAATCCAAAAGTGATGAAACTAAATCCACAACATTTAAATTTTGTTCCATGATGAAAGATGTGGTAAGAAAGCTTGTATTTCCAAACTTTATGATCTCTGAAATAAAGTTATGAATATCGTTACACTTTTTTCATCATCAATTTTTATTGAATTGAATACTTTAACTTTTAATGTTGGGATGTACAATCTTTGCTTAGCCACAAAATATGCTTATTTTCATGGATTAGACATAAAATGATATGAAAGGTATTCAATAACATAGAAATTATAGTAATAAAGGTGAATAATGTATTATATTATATTATAATGCTATATAGATTAAAACTTACAGCACATAACCCTTGTTAACTTATTCATCGTTAAATTATATGTAAGCACTTGACAATTAATTTAATCACTTTTCAACTTTTAATTATATTAGTATTTAATTTTTAACTTGTGGTATGAAATTAATTTATCCGGCAATTAAGAACTACAAGAGCGATTTTAATGATTTTCCTTATTTTTTAACGAAACTGTCAAAATTAAGTGTCAAATCACAGAAATCAGAAATGTCCTTGCCATATGACATAAACATGAAGAAACCGTAGATAAAGAAAATGTAGTAGATAAGCAATGGAACCAAAGAGTTGTGAAGGAACGAGATAGGCATATGCAAGTAAGAAGTAGACAAAGGGAAAAGAAGGGTAAAATTATGTTATCCAACAACCTCTGTCGGCGTATAACATATTATTATAGTTTAGCCTCGGTGAATTGGAACTAGAGGATTCGATCCCGGTCGATATTTCTGATCCCGGGATTTCGGGATTATCTACAGTTAATCTCGGGATCCCGGGATAGTCCCGGGATTATATTGTTAATGGAAAGTGGTAACAAAAAGTATACCGTGTGGTGTCGTGGGACACCGGGTAGGAACGAAGTTCCTTATTATAAAAATATTAATTCTAGTAGTAGTCTAGTTCTATTAGCGGTATAAAGAAAATAATTATTCGGTATACATTTTTTATGTTTTTATCGATAAAAATAAAAATCTAAGCATAAAAAATATTTATTGCCATTTTTAAATAATATAAATATAATTGAAAGAAAGAAAATATCTTACATTACTAGCAACACTCAACAGTAAAACTGTTATATAAGTATCCATTTGTATAAAATACTTGATGAATAAAAATCTTTCGTTACGGACGTTTTTTCCCGGGTACCCCTCCGCATCGTCCCATAAGGAACTTCGTTCCAAAAAGACAGTAAAACATATCAAAATCATTTTTGAAGTTATACTTCTTTAGGCGCGTTAGGGAAAAATGATGAGAGTAAATTTTTATGTTGCGCGCGCACACCGACACGAAAAACTGACAGTATGAAGTTAGCTAGTCAACAGTTTAGAGGACTTGCAACTGTAATTCACGATATTTATTCACGTTTTTCTGAACCTACAACACGTGTTTTGTATTAGTTCGAATGAAATATATATAAATATACTATATGTATGTATATTTACATATATTTCATTCGGATATTTATATTTTTTCAAATAATATATCCTTGTGATTGATATTTACTAACAATTTATTAATTGAAAGATAATTTACTGTGATTATAACTTTATAAGTGATAAAAATTGTTTCTACATATTACTTTGAGTACGTTTGTAGAATTTGAGGTTAGTTGACAGTATGTATTATTTATTTACATCATAAAATAAAATATTTTTTTTACATTATTATTTAATACTAGTAACTCACTCAGGGTTCGCTCGGGTTCGTACCCCTTTTTGTATAAGTTTTTTTACAAATTTTCATTATTTTTTTTATTAGAAAACATTCCGTGGCCCTTAAGGAACGTACAAAAAAAATATTCCAATTGGTCCAGCCATTGTCGAGTTATGCGCTTACCAACATTCATTTTTATTTATATAGATGTAACAAGTGTACAAATAAATTAATAAATTAATAATAGATAAAAAATATTTTTTTATGATATTTAAATAAACTTTATTTAACTAGATAATGCTTTATAATAAAACTTTCAATGTATTAAATACTCCTTTTTTCTATTATTATTAGTGTTCTACAAATGTAGGATGACGCGAAAATAAAATTTTTAGAAAGATTTTTAGCTTGTTAATGCCAAAGAAGTATAACTTCTTACGTGCGTACATAAGTACACACACACACACATTTTTTTGTTTATTCATCTTTAAGTTTTGTGAGGGCATTATTACATCTGGGGGCACGGTAGTGCCCCCGCCAAGACGAGCCAAGCGAAGCGCACGGGCACTACCTACCTTTTCTCGAAGCGCTTCGTCGTTTTTTTGAACCCTCATAACTTGGGTTTGGATTATGCTAGATCAACAAAATTTTCGGGATATATTGTCAATAGCGGACTTATTGAACATATTAAGTTTTAATTACATTAGCTTTTATACTTCAGATTTTATTTATATCTAAAAAACGCTGATTTCGTCACTGACTCACTTAACGTTCGTTACTACAAGAACTATTGTATAACACAAAAGTAATGAACAGTGAATTAATTTTTCACCGTACGCCGATGTGAATGTAGCGAAATGGCCAAACCACATATTTTGACTAAGGTGTAGAGTTTGTGAAGTTAGGCCTTGTAGAGTTAGGGCGTGTAGTGTTAGAAGCTTGGCTCTACATGAGATCTGATAACTTTTTGACAGTGCGAGTCATATGGGCTCGTCTTGGCAACATTTTACATGAAAATGTTTTTGGTAGGATACACTATTCTATATTTAACTTTTAAATCTTCAAAAAGGCGGTTAAACAAAATTATACTTTATTCTTATAAAATAAACAAACTAGGCACTTCTGTATATAATTTATGAAACTAACAACTTTATTGACTTATTTAAAACATGTATCAATCCCGAAAATCCCGGGATTTATTGAATTTGATCCCGAAAATTTCGGGACTTAAATATGACCGGGATCCCGGGATCCCGAGATCCGGGATCCCGGGATCGAATCCTCTAATTGGAACTAAACAACTGTTGACGTTTGTTATCGTGATGATTTTCAGCATGCTGTGTAATATTTGATATTTTGTAACATACTACTATGCTAGTAAACATAATACGTACATACTACTTCACTGAGTAAAGTAAAAAGTTAGTATACTGTAACTGCAGTATTTTAGGATGTAAAAGCGACAACGCTAGAAAACTGAAAAACATAATCTATTATCGGTAAGCCGCCTAATAGGTACATCGAAATTTAGGCGAATTATTTATGCACTGCCATTTCGTTACAATAAATTGGATTCTTCTTTACAATTTCTTTTCTATTCTATTGTTTTAATGTATAATTTGCATTATTAACTCGTATGAAAATAAATTAATTTGTTGTTTATGTAGTTCACAGACATATAACATTTATTATATGTCTGTGATGTAGTTATTATTATAGTAAATAATAATATTCAAGTCACATTCAAAGAACGTGCGTTATATATTTTGTCCGAGTTGTAAACAGTAAAAAAGTATAAAATATTATAAGTTTTTAAATAACTACAGATTTTCACATTTTTATTTTACTACAGACTGACCAAAGTCATTAAAATTAAATATTGCTTGTTCTAATAATTGGCAGTCGCTTTACTCATGTGGTTAATTTTTTTTATAACTTCAAACTTTAATGTGTTTTTAAAAATGTTTTAAATTTTCAGAAATGTTGTGTTAACGATTAGACAAAGACAATTACTGGCCGCACGCTCATTTTATATCTCTTTCAATTTCCTGCCGGTATTTACTTTACTACAAGTAAAATCACACTTCACAGCCTTGCAGGATGAATTGTATACCTACTTCATGCAAAGATACGCCACGCCTTCTTATAACTTGTTTAAATGTATATGCCGTTTATTGTACAGCATTAGTGGCTAGTCTAATTTTCACAGAATTACGTTTTTTTCATTATGGCTTGTTATTGCGTTGACACTTTTAATAGACCTAGGATAGGACGATTATGATACATCGTCCCTTTGAGGTGAGAAATTATATCTAATATCTATGCATCGTCCTAGTAACAGACGCTATAAATTCTGCCAGTGTCGCAGATTACAATTTCTGAGTTCTGACCATCGAATCGATGACTGACTTTGAAGTTTGAAGTATGGCAATTGGCATTGACATTTGATGATTTGACATTAATTAATAATAATTAAGTCTTTATAATCCATGTAAAATACTGTTTTATTTATTTTTAACGCAAATTTTCTTGCATTTCGTCTTATTTTTTAAGCTTTTATATCACTTCTTATTATTTCTTCGGATTGAATTTAATTTATTCTGTTACCACTAAGAAAACTAGTGTTTTAGTTAGATATGGTTAAATAGATTTAATATATTACAAAAATATTATTATATTCTTTCTTGTTTATTGTTTTTTAATCTTAATAATGGCCACTAAACAGAAGAATATATTTACACGAAGTAAACCTTTATTAAACATATATAGTGGTAAAGATCCAGAAGGCAAAGAGGTAAATAATATAAACATTTATTAAGGCTTATTAATTAAAAGAGCAATCTAAAATTGATTATCATGATTTTAAGGTTGAAGTACGAGAAGATGCTGAACAACTTGTTAAATGGCATGAAATATCTGATGCTCTTGTAGCTGCTGGATACTACAGGGCTCAACTTCAAGGCTTATCTGCCTTTGATAAAATAGTGGGTGGTTTAAGTTGGTGTATTGAATTATGCGACATTGACATGGATATCAGTTTATTATTTGAAGAAAATCTTACAATAGGGAAAAAAATGTATGATATAAAGTGATAATTTTAATATTTATTACAGTATAAACCTTTGTAAACTATACCACTCGATTTTGTTTTTAGAGCTTTAACAGAAAAAATTGTGAAAGTCTTGCCAAGCATGAAGTGTCCTTATATCATAGAACCCCATCAAATACAAGGCCTTGATTTTATCAAAATATATCCTTTAATACAATGGCTAATTAAATACTCAAGTGAATTTAGAGAAGCTAAAGAAGATGAACTGCGTAAATTTGCAGTAATGCAGTATGAGAAAGATCACATTTTTGAATCAGACCGTGTTTATTTTGCACAGAATGAGAAAATGCTAAAGAATCTCATAGAAGTTCAGGTATTATTAGATTTAAGATTTGTTTTCTGAATCCTTTATTGTATTGGATATGATTGATGAACTTTTTATTGTATATGATGATTAATTATTTTAAAGCAAATTCTATATTTTTAGAACCTATATAAGCCTTGTAGGGTAAGAAAAAGAAAAGGAGGTCTTCCTACTAATGAGTTGGAGCAAGTAAATTCAGTTCTGTCCGAATATGACCAACGTATGCTTATGCATGTTTCTAATAATAAGGATGAATCAAAACAAGATGAAGGTCTTGAATTTTTGGTAAGCAAACTTGCCATTATTATTATTATAAAATAGTAGCTGTGCTATTTCTAATTTTGTGCAATTTTGTGATATTTCTAAATATATTTCTAGTAATATATTTAAAATGGCTTTGTAATAATGCCTTTAGAATATTAATTTATGATTTTCTTTTCTATGATTACTTTTACAATTTTACAGTATGATTGTGAGAAAAACCTGGCTGACCCATCAGATATAACTACAGAAGTAAGTATCTAACCTTATATATATATATTATTTGGATTTTATTAAATGATATGTATATTTTGATATAATTAATTATTTACAGGCAGAAAGATATACAAATGATATGGAAAACACAGACTCTACCAATACTAAGATACATTATGCCATTTTGCATTCAGAGCTAACAGGTGATATTCCAAAAGAGTTAGAAGATAGGGAAAAGGCAAAATATTCTGAAGATATCCATAAACTGAGTCAAGTGATAGAGACTATGGAAAAAGATATAGATGAAGTAAGAAGAGAACATGAGCATAGAATGGAAAGTGCCAAGACAAAATATGTGGATGTAGTTAATAAATTGCAAAATATCACGAGGAAATTAATGACAACAGATGATTACAGGTAATTTTTTACTCATTATTAAATCAAATACCTGACACCCATTGTTTTATGGTATATATGTTACTGTAAAAGCCTGAATATTGGTAAATCTTAGGGTTTACAAGTAAATCTTAGGGTTTACCAACACGAGTCGGTAAATGTAAGAATATGTAAAAAAGAAACGATTGTATCGGGCTTTTACCATTAGAATTTAGTACATGCTAGGTTTTACCAGTGACGGTTGGTAAATGTTGGTTTTGGAAATAATACAATGCATACTTCTTAATTCCTTGCAACGATTTAGTCCATTGATTCATAAAATCTATGTTTTACACTCATTTTCATTCATAAATTACTTCCAGACACTAAAACTACAAACATAAAACAAATCAAACTCGCTTTCTGTTTATAAATTACTTTTAGACATCGAAATAACAAACAGGAATTGAATTGAACGATTGACTAAGGCGATCGTAGACGGTAGAGGGTGATAGAACGAGTAGCGAGGGGCTGCAGACTGCCACAAGTACAAGGCCATACATCGAAGACGTATTGACATGTTTATCTCAACATTTACCGTGTCTTGGAGGTTAATCCTAAGATTTACCATGTGAATGGTGGTAAAAGTCCGAAATAAACAATGATATGGAACGGTTCTGACTTTTACCTTAATGGTATGGTGACGGTATATCTTAGGATTAACTAGAAAATCTTAAGATTTACCGTATTTCGGGCTTTTACAGTAACATATACATATTAATTGATATTTTATTTGATCTCAGACCACATGTTTTTTCAATGGATTTATGGCCTTTTTTTTTGCTAAAGCTAAACGATTTTGGGGAAGAAAAAGTTTTTATTGAAATTTGTTGTTATGAAAAAAATGTAAATTTTTACTTAATTGAGTACATACTGCTTTTAATTGTTCAAATTTTCTTTACCAATTGTTTTGTGAAACATTTGTTGTTACATGAGGTTGATGAACTAAATGTTGCTGAAGTGCCAAGCAATCTTTTTTAACCAACTTCAAAAAGGTTATTTATTTATTTTTTTCTAATGGATTAAATTAATTTGAATAATTATCCTGGTAATTATCATTGGTATTAATCATATTAATTAATTACAGTGATAAAAATGTTAAAGATTTTTATAAATCATTAAAAGAATTAGCAAGAGAAAGAAATGAGCTTATCAAGGTCATTCAACATAGAGAGATGGAACATAAAAAACTTGAAGAGGCATTAAGGTAAGTTTCGTTTTTAATTAAAATATTTTTTTATATTTCCTGCATTATACATGTATTCATTTTATAAATAAAATTTAGTGTATTACGAATTTTCGCCGTGTACTAAAATTCTGCAAACATTTTATTATAGTTTGTTTCATCTATCATTCAAAATTGTCAAAAAATAGGTGATCCATTTTTTGTATGAACATAGTTATTAAATTCACAATATATTTTTAAACATAATTAACATTGCGTGGAAATAAATTCATGATTCAAAAATCCAATGATTGGTAATTTCTCAATAGGAAACCACTATGTAGACATTTTAAAGCAAAAATCTATGTAAAGTACTCCATGGCTAATAAAATAACTAATTAGTAGGTATAATATACTACAAATACAGCGTTTATGTAAATTTATTCAAACAAATATCTGAACAACAAGCTTTTTGTAAAGGAGGCCACAATTAATTATCATTTTTACACCCGCATATTACGTATATAGGTAGTTCATATTTTAGGTATTATAATAACCATTTTATTGTGAATTACATTATATAACAGAATAAGAACTTTTTTTTTGTAAAAGTAATTATAATAATATATATTAAATAAGTCACATCTTTTCCAATCCGGTGTTAGATAAGTGCAGTAAAAAAAACTTTTCGTTTGTACTGTTGCATAGATAGAACCCGTGATCTCCGCAGTATAAGTAAGCGATCAAATAATTCAATAAGTGTTTAATTGTCATAAATCTCTTAGAACGGCACAAGAACCAAAAGCAGCAGTCGAAGAACAGCCACTAACTCCAGCTGAACTTAAAGAGTTCCAGGAGAGAGAGAAGAAGTTAAAAGAGTTTATCAGCAGTGTAAGAGTGGAGCTAGGACATTTGAACCGTCAAGTGTTGCGGTACTCAGTGGCCATAGACGAAGTGCCCGGCACCGCCGAACTGTTGCAGTATGAGAAGAGATTCGTAGAACTTTATAATCAAGGTAGGATTGTACTTTTTATCATCTTAGTTATGGGAAAGTGTGAGTATGTTTGTTGCTTAGAAATTAGAATAAAAAAATATTGAAACAAAGGATAAACATGTACTGAACACATTGACATTATTATTGAAACTATCTATTAACTATGTATTTTGTCGCGGATATATTATGATTTTTTTCTAACTAAAAATCAATCAGCGACAAAATCCGAAAACAGTTTCATTTATAATTATAACTACCTATTACGTATTTTTTTAAAGTTTTAGTAATATTTATTCAATATTACGTAAGTACCGTAAATAATATGAAGTAATGTATTGCAGTGGCGTCTAAGCATAAGGAAACTAAACAGTATTATATATTCTACAACACTCTCTATGAAGTGAAACTTTATACCTCTAAAGAACTTAGTCTACTGAATTCTATACTAGATAATTACGAAGAGTGAGTACCTTTTCTTATTTTATACAGGTTTATGTATATTCTAATCAAACTAAAAAAAACAAACAAACACAAACAACATTTAAACTTAAAAATAGTTTTATGAATTTATTAACTTTTTAGATTAAAAAATATTTTTTTACATAATTTATTTTAATATATTATATTTACATAGATTGTCTCAACATTGCTTCATGTTAGTTTTAATTGGCATTAAACCTATATGTATCTAACATACTTTAGGTAAAAAGATATAATATGTATATCATATTATAGAACTTAAAAGTTTAAACCCAACAAATATAAAATTAAACATTAAAATTTTTTAGGGTAATGTCTTCAGCTAGAAAAAGGGAGGAATTCATGACTCAATTCGAGTCAATAGTAGAGTGGGTGAACCAGACAGTGCGGAAAGTAGAGCAGAAGTTTAAAACTGAGAAAGCACGAAAGGCAGCTTTGCACGCGGAATATTCTAGATTAATGGAAGTGCAGAGACAGTATGCGGCCGCGTTAAAGAAGTTATCTGAGAAACACAAGTTTGGAAGAGATGATGCTCAATAAAAACGTAAAAGGCTAAAAACTAGTAAATACCTAGGTACTAGGTACCTACTGTAAATACATGCGAGTGTGTTTCTTCGTCTATTGAATATCGTAATGACATGATTTATAGTTAGTCCGGTCGGGTACCTACGTAAGTAATTTGAGGGGCAAGTAGCAACATAGGCTACTATTTACTGCGATGAAAATGTGTTCACAAGGCTTCCCTGGCGGAAGGAAAGAAAAAAGATCTTATATTCTCACGCGTCTGTTTATCTTCCTTTTGGAGTTGGAGGATTTTTTTAAATTTACTTTGAACTTCATTTATGATTGACGCTGAGATTGGGTTGATGAAAACTAATAAGTTTCTAGTTATTTAATTCAAGCCTTTCCCGCGGCTTCGCGCGCGTTCTAAAGACTGGAAACCAAATACCTCCCTACTATCCCGCATTTGCAACATTTTTCATTGATGCTCCGCTCCAATTGGTCGTAGCGTAATGTTATATAGCCTATACCTTCCTCGATAAACGGACTATCCAACACAAAAAGAATGTTTCAATTCGGACCAGTAGTTTCTGAGATGAGCGCGTTCGAACAAATAAACAAACAAACTCTTCAGCTTTATAATATTAGTATAGATACTAATCGTCACATCACACATGTGATATCTGAGTACGATTGTATAACAACCGGTGTCTGTTTGTATGATTTTTAATACAATTTTTAATGATACGACATCAAATGACGTTTGTCAAATAAATACACAAGTGTACTAAAATATATTTCGTGAACTCAACGAATACCACATATTTGTTACTTGATATATATCTAGAGATGTTATTTGCAGTCAGCACTGTTATTGTTGACTTATTGTAAACTATTAGGAAATCATTCATTATAATGCTGCTAACAATGTAGTACAGCACTTGCACTATACTGCACGTATACTGAATACTTGTTGGTTCTTAAGCTTATAATATACTAGCGCCTCACTTCGGTACGCTCGGGTTCGTTTCTACTGCCTAGGTGCTTTTTAACGGTTAGTATATTATAGAATAAAAGTATAGACGAAAAACCATAGATTAGGTAAGTATATAAAGAGCTCTAACTTGAGAAAAGATTGATTTCATATACAAACTTTGGGCACCTTTTCTTTTAAAGGGAATTACTCCGAAATAAAAATTATTCTAAGTCCTTCCCAGACTATCAGTCTTCATAACAAATTTCATCCAAATCAATTCAGCGCTTTAAGTCTACATTACAAAAAAATATTCAAAAATACATTTTATTATAATACAGGCATAATACAGGCTTGAAAGGAGGAAACGAGTTGTAAAAAATATTTCTTTATTTAAGTATAAAAATATTTATTCTTAAATATATCACGTTTAAGCTGGTGGAATGTAGGTATGTCTTGCAATAACCTCGTATTGTTAAAATAGTTTTGTATTTGCTGTACATATTATAAGATCTAGTCTGCATAGATTTATATTAGAGAATGCTAGTTATGTCCATATTATATTAGTTATAACGTTGTTAGTTGTAACGTTAATATTTTTTTGTTAAACTGCAAGTTGACCTTTATTAAAATAAGTACTCGGAATTATTGCATATTAATTTTTGTTACTAATTTTATTAAGTAGGTAGCAAATAATGCAGTCTTGACAATTTAAATATATTAAGCATAAATAAGCTTTCCATCATAAAAAAATTAAGTATAAAAAACCTCAAACCAAATAGTTTATAATAAACTCATTCCATACTTGCTACGATCAAGACTGATGGTTTTGTATTATTTGTTAGTTTTATATGAGATTTCAAATAAAATGTATATACATCAAAATACGTTTTATTTTAATAATTTCTAATTACATTTATACATAGAAAAATATCATTTGGTTGCGACTTCAATATAAAAGCATTGTCGTCGGTCATCGGGCCTTGTGAAACACCTGTACAAAACAATTGCATGTCACACTCACGAATCACACGAAATGTTTTAACTGTTATCAAAGAGTGACAACGCTACTGTGACTATGGCTTTTATGAGAACTGTGTGAGCTAGTATGACCGTGGCTGTGTGTTTGGTGAGAGTTGCTGCTTGTCTTTTTGTACATGGTGAAGGAGATCAGCTCTCTGTTGGCATTGGTCATAGCCATGGCGTGGGAAACTACATCGTAGCCCAGCAAGCCATGAATCCGGTTCACCACCACCAGAGTCAGCCCCTTCTGCGTCACGCGAACAGTTCGCTCCGAGTCGGATGACGTAGCGATTACCACGCCAAATGATGAATTTAATTCCTGAAATAATTTATTATTTAAAACTTAAAATTACGATATATTATATCATGACTTATGATATTGAAGTTCGGTATTTATGGTATGCAGAACATACCTATGTATGAATTGTGTATTAGATCAAATTGTAAAAAGTCTGGGAATTTCACGAACGGTTGTCGCACGTTTTATTTGATCATGGCTACAAGATAATTTTACAAATATAAGAAGCCTATGTCGTATAATATGTAGATTTTACAGAACAATAATATTGCGTAAGTCTATTTCAGTTTTAGCCTTAGTTCTTCCTTTATTCGTGATGTCTTTCACAATTCAAAAGTACCTATCTATAAAAGTACTAAGGCTCATTACATCTAAATTATTACTTTGTATTTATTGGAATGAATATCTTTATTTATTCTTAATTATTCTATTATTATGTATTTGAAATATATTGTATAAAATTAAATTAAACACACCCTAACAAGCGAGGCACGTTCCTCACTTTTCAGGCCGTAGACAGTAGCACCATCATCCTTGGAGAGATGCGGTGCGCTGAGGCTTCCCATTACCATTATATACGGCATAATTGATAATTGCTTTATTTGACAACACTCACTACACCTCGACCGACACACTGTCCAGATTATAAGATTTATAATTAAAAACTAATATCACCGTCGTATAACAAAGTTCATTGTAGCAATGTTTAAGATTTTTTACGGTGTTTAATTAAATATGAGTCTATCACGCGGCGACCGCGGCCGCGACAGGTTGCGTACTCGTGTGTGAGTGAACTTAGCCAGGTATGAGGTAAGCCGGAGGAGGAGGGACGCGCCTCACAATGGCCTGTCCGTGTGTGCACGGAGACTAGAGTATGCAGTGGCCCGTCCACGCTCGTGTATGGCGGCGTGACGTCGCGCGTCAAATGTCCTTCACGGGTGCTTGACTGCCTCCACTACTTGCGCCCGCGCAATACACTGCCTAGTGCCTAGTGCCGACTTAGCAATCAACCAACGAATCGAATCACGACGGTTTATAAAGTATTATGTATTCTATGCATGCGGGAAATACGTTATGTAACTGTATGTTTAATTCATAACTTTAACGTAAAGTAATTAATGTATCTAGATCATAAGATATTTCAGTAAACTAATTACAATAATTAGCATTGATTGATATTATATCATTAATTAAGGTGCGATTCTTTTGTAAGTAACTTTATTTAAAAAATGAGGTTTTCATTTCTGTAATACTATATATAAGTAGGTATTAAACGTTTGTTATTTCTAAGAAAAACTCTTTGGTCGGCGTAACATTTAACTTACCTATACAAAAATATGTCATTTTATTGCGTCATTGAAACCTAAACATTTCAAGTCACTAGCATTATCGCCAATTGTTGCAACTTTGCAATACTTTTATACGCTATGAGTCACTCTATGAGCAGTCCGCGTAATATTCAATTAGGTATGTTATGTTTGCGTAAGATTTTTGTATATATATTAAATTTAAAATATTTAAAAAAATGTATTTTATAGTTTTTGAAACCTATCAAAAAGCTCGGTTAGCCTTTGTGCAGGCGATGGCCGAACTATCGACGAGAGCAACCAATGTTAAGTGCCTCGAGAGTGCTGGAGTGTTAGGTAACAGATCAATTAATTTATGTCATTATAAATTCAGTGTCATTGTACATATTCTATATTATATCCCCGACTCTTGGGAATGCCATAGTTGATAGTTAAATCAGCATCCTGTCTGTGGCTGTTAACTATCTACCTCGGGCGCGTAGCCGCTAGAAAGTATGGCTGAATATCTGGAGGTCCTGGGTTCGATTTTGATTAGGCTAAGTTTTTGCCAAAAACCCGGAGACGGAGCTCGGTAGTAATATATTTAATCAAGCAAGTACATACATATAGTGTGAAGCGAATTAAGATAATTGAGTTATTTAAGAATTGCTACGACCACTGCTATCCGACACCTGCAGTACAGTGCGACAGTGCGCGGTGGTAGCGGCCGCCCGGCTCGCCGAGCACGACGAAGGCGTCGCGCGACAACTTCTCAGTAGCGGCATGCTTACCACAACTCTTGAAAATTTAAATAAATATAACGTATGTAACTACTCATTCGTTGATGAAATAAAAAAGGTATATTAAAAGCTTTGTATATAAGTAATCAAAGATTAACATGTACATAATCAAAGATTAAAAGTAAGATAGGATTAAGTACCACAATTTGAAACTAAAATTTTATTCAATCAAAGATAGTAACTGTTCACAGTCGCCAAAACAAAAAGTCAACAAAAGAATAAAGTAGGTATCATATGAAATTATTGAATTCAAAGAGTATTTTTACGTAAGATGAATGTACGTATGTACTTGTAACTAGTACCTGCCTACATAATATCAAAATTAACATAAGTAGATAAGTATATAATGTAGTGACAAAAGCGACGATGTGAGGTTTTTTGTTACCTACTTTAAAGGTTATTAACCTCTAAAATAAAGTTTCTTATAGTTGCTTTGATAAAATATATAAATAGAATTGAAATGGACACTTACAGTTAAAACTATATTTTTTTCTCCTATAGATTTACTACAAGAGATCTGCGTTATATCTCGTCAGAGCGATTGCGAAGTAAGCGTTAAGTTAATATTTTATGTATTATTGAAAATTAAATATGTTTTCTATATAACAAAATACTTCTTTATATTAGACACAATGAAGAATTAGCTTCTACTATTGTTAGACTAGGAGCTCTAGAGCATATTGTTTTATGTTTGGAAGATTTTGACACGCAGGTACGTTACTTATTATTGTTTCATTTAAAATTAATAAAAAAATTCAAAGAAATTTTCTTTTTTTTTTCACAATTCAGATAGCAATGGTTTATTAATCTATACTAAACTTCATGTCCGAGCAGGTTAAAGAAAATGCTGCATGGGCATTAGGTTACATAGGGAAGCACAGCGAGCACATGGCAGGCTTAGTAGTGGATTCAGGAACGCTACCTTTATTAGTTTTGGCTTTTCAAGAACCTGAAATGAGTTTGAAACAGGTAACTTATAAAATTTTTAAACTTTGTCGGACTTTAGTGGGAAAAAGAATAGATAATAGAGTGTGCAATTGCGTCTAGCTCTACGTGTACACTTGTGATCTATAATTATTGTAATTGGTAATGTGTACTCAGGGGTGGCTTTACATATAGTGCAGGGTGTGCACTACGACGCCCTTAGGCAGCATTGCACGGCTAAGAGCATCGTCTTGGACCATCGTGGTACAACAATAATATGACAGAAGCAGCGCGGTGGCGGCAGTTATCAAACGCGACTTTTTCGAACATTTTGTCTCAACTCGAAATCAACCTTATTTTACGTAATTAAAGTTTAGAAGTGGCCAGACAGCGCAGCACACTTCGCTAGCGAAACAGAAATTCGATACATATCGCTTCTATTTCGCTGTCCATAAAAATTAAAACACAAGACGGGGGTATTAGGCATAGGGGGCGCGCCAGGATTTCATTGCACAGGGACACTACACGAGCTAGAGCCGCCCCTGTATGGCATAATTATGATATTAATCGTTCTTCGCTACTCAGATAGCAGCCGGTGCATTGGTGGATTTAGCGCAACATAAACCTGAAGCTGTAGTCGATGCAGGGGCAATTTGTCATTTAGTAAGAAGCCTTGAAAATCAAGACCCAAAGTTAAAGGTTAATTGTTTAATTTAGTACGTACTAAATAATACCAAATGTTTATCGATTTAACTGTCGTATTTGTAAGATTTAATAACTAGATTTAATTGGACTATGAAAATGACCTGAAGATAGAGAAAGGTATATTATACCTAATAAAAGTAGAACTCCTCAATAGCTAAAAATGCAACTCAGGCTATTTTGATTGTCAACGTTACAGCGTAGCTCACTGTGTGCTTTAAGCGCGATAGCGAGCGCTCGGCCGGAGCTGGCGGAGGCAGTCGTGGCGGGCGGCGCGCTGCCCCGCGCATTGCTGCACGCCGGTCACGACGCCGCGACCGTGCGCCGCGCCGCGGCGTGCTTGCTGCGCGATGTCGTTAAACACTCCATTGAAGTTAGCTTATAATAAATAAGTAATATAGTAGATGTACATATTGCTCAAATTATAAATATAGCTTAAAATGCAGCATTACTAACTGTTGATATTCGTTCTGCATAGTAACAGTTTCACGAATGTAAACCCTCCTTTTTAAACTATATATTTATTCAATGACACGCGAAAGCAATAGATGTGCATAGGTAGAATGCCGATTTCAAATTCTAAATATTTCTCACCTCTAAAGTAAAATGTACCTATTTAATAAAAAAAAAAATGATGAAAAGGGTTAATTTGCATAGATATATTTTGTAATCTAAACTAATATTATAAAGCAGAAGAGTTTGTTTGATTGAACGCGCTAATCTCAGGAACTACTGGGTCGATTTGAAAAATTCTTTGTGTTGGATAGTCCGTTTATCAAGGAAGGCTATAGGCTATATTATATCACGCTACGACCAATAGGAGCGGAGCATCAATGAAAAATGTTACAAAAACGGGAAGGGCGAGCGTTTTTTTTTTAGTTGCGAGCTTTGATTATAATCAAAGGTTACAAGGTATCATACCGCGCGACAGAAAAAGAAATTGGTTTTCAGTCTTTGAAACGCAAGCGAAGCCGCGGGAAATGCTAGTATTAAAATAAAAAAGTTAAATCAATATAAGACTTCTGAAAAAAATACAATTAAATACGTCAATAATTTCAGTTAGCTCAGTTGGTGGTGAATACGGGAGGTTGCGGTCCGTTGATTAAACTCCTTTCAGACAATACGGGAGCTCGCGTGCCCGCCTGCATGGCGTTAGGATATATAGCTGGACAATCTGATCAGTTGGCAATGGCTGTTATAGAATCAAAGGTTTGATAATAAATTCTGATTCAATATAAAAAATAAATAATAATAAATAAAGATCATACATATTTTAGATATTAGATAATATGTAAATTATAGGTATTTATGAAAGTTTTAATGTAGGCAGTGGTAGTTTTGGTGGAAATACTCCAGAATAGTGAGGCAGAGGATGCAGAAATATGTGCAGTTGCCTGGACTATAGGACACCTAGCAAAGCATTCACCACAACATAGCCTTGCTATTGCTGTTGCAAATGCGCTTCCTAGATTATTACAAGTAAAATATTATTTAAAATGCATATTTCTATCCTATATATAATTTATCTATTCTATATATAAATTATATATTATAATTAATTTTTAAATTATAAATTGCAGTATTATTTATATAAAACTTAAGTAATTACATAGGATTTTTTTATTCTAAGTTGTATACAAATCCAAAATCATCGGAAGAAGTAAAAGCCAGGGCATCTTGTGCTTTAAAACAGTCACTTCAATGTTGCTTGCATCGACCAGCCTTAGAAACATTATTACATGCCGCCCCTGCCTCTGTACTCAAATATGTCCTGGCACAGTATGCAAAGGTATGAGTGTGTATACTTGTTAAAGTTTAAAAATTGTTTAAAATAATATAAAGTACTAATAGTGTGTCAAAATATATTTTCTATTGTAATTATAAGTTAAAATATCACAGATACTTATTATAGAATAAAATTTAAATTTATTCAATACACAGGTCCATCATCTAAGTTATCATCTTCATCTTCATAGTCTTCACCATTATCAAAGTAGTTGTTAGCATAGTCAGTGCCATCATCAATTTCTTCTTCCTGCTCCTGCTCATCTTCCAGTTCTTCTTCATTATCTTCATTTTCTTTCTTCACTTCATCCACATTTTCATTAGTTTCCATGTTATCAACTGCATTTTCTTGAGATTCTTTCTTTTCTAAGGTTTGTAATCTCTTAGCTATTACTATGGGATCGTCTAATTTACGCTTACGGGTTGTAGTCCGAGCACCTGCATGAGGCCTTATCTCTGGTGGCATATTAGCCCAAACGCAATCTAGTGTTCGCCCTTTTTTTGCATCTAAAGCAAGAAGTTTATACTTATCAGAGTATCGTTCTATTCCATCTGTTTGCGTATTAGCTTTTACGAATGCGGGAGATTCATGTAAATACTCTATGAATTGGTCCCTTACGATAACCATGTAATCAGTGGCTGCGTCACAATTTAATGGTAATGGTTTAGCTTCTAACTTAGGAAATAGAGGCGGTGGAGCTAGAACTTGTGGAGTATTATCTCCGCGGCTAATACCGAGAGCTTGCAGTTGTTCATGAGTTAAAGATCTATTATTACTGACTCTGCCTCGGCCACTTCCTGCCATATTTAAGTATATAGTAACTTTAAGTCGTAATGAAGGATTTCTTTCAAATAGATTTTAATTGAAAATTTCTAAAATTTGGGTTACATTTATTTATGTGATCACTTGTTTAATGTTTTTGACATTTATGACATTACGCTTACAGTGTTGTCATTTTGTTAGATATTACCGAATGATGCCAGAGCAAGAAGACTGTTTGTAACCACTGGTGCTTTAAAAAGAGTACAAGAGATTGATTCTGTGCCAGGGACTTCATTAAAAGAATATATAAATATAATCAACAGTTGCTTTCCTGAAGAAATAGTAAGGTAGTTTTATTTAAGGTATTGCCGCACTAGTCGTAACTACGCGACGCGACCAAATATTCTTTGTATGAAATAGTATGAGATAATAACAAAGTCTTTTTTATAGGTGATGATTTATTTCATTTCAGATACTACACACCTGGATATTCAGATACTTTGTTGGACAGAGTCGAAGCCTATACTCCGCAGGTAATTTATACCTGGTAATTTATTTAAAAGCATTTATTGAATCTTAAGCACAGGGATATTTACATGTAGAAAAATTAATCATACAATTGAATATTTTTTACAGATTCCAGAATTGTTTACAGATAGGGTACCAAGTGATTGTCAGAGTGACTTATCGGCAGATAATGTTAATTAAATAAAGAATTGTTTTTAGTTCACATTATATTTATTAAATGATTTTTAAATCATATATATCATTTTATATTTGTGTATTCACCATAGTCCATACCAATTTTTGAACTTTTACAGTTCGCCCCCCAATAGCAGTCGTTTCTATTGCCATTGATTGACAGACAACACTGTAACTGGCACAGAAGATTTATATAAATAATAATATAGTTGTCTATACTTATAAAATAATTATTTACTACAGGGAAATGTAATCACGAATCAACCCATACATTTTATAATGAATGCACCGGCAGATGTGAAATATGTATGAAAAAATTAAAATTAATAATAATTAATACAAAACTTATAATAAAAATTTCATTAAAATGAAAACTATAGTTTCGTTAATAAGAT
Source organism: Boloria selene (assembly GCA_905231865.2). Taxonomy (NCBI): domain Eukaryota; kingdom Metazoa; phylum Arthropoda; class Insecta; order Lepidoptera; family Nymphalidae; genus Boloria; species Boloria selene. The sequence goes on from HG993145.1 coordinate 6,165,035, forward strand.
CATTTCTTTTTCTTTTAATTTCAATTGAAATAATAATTTTTGATTATAGTCATAAACATATTTTTAAGTCGGAATTACTGCCAAGACACATGCTACACCCATAGATGTTTTATATCAAAAACATCTTAAAGAAAAGGCATAATATATTATATCAATGCTCAAATACACATTATTTCGTACTTACTTGAAATCCGTCGTGCATAACAAATTCAATATTATATTGCCAGATGCATCAGCTTCGATTGACTTACCTAAATTATTGCAAGGTATATTATTACTGACTAATTGAAGAAGTAAATTATTAACTTCAGGCACTGGCAAACCCTATAATTAAAATGTTAGAATTATTGTAAAACTATACAGGTACTTTCTAAAAAGATTTTACACTATATTATTTTTTATAAAAGAAGATATTCATTTTAAGTATATTAAAGTCCTATAAGTCTTTCATTGGTCTTATAATTTAAATTTTACGTTATTTAAATTAAAGTAATCGACTGTTTTTTTATTTATTCAGTGAGCATACCAGTGATTTAACATAATAAATTTTAGCATAATGATTAAAGTACAATATTACCTACCATTATTTTACATGTACTTTCTTCAGGTGATTCAAACTCCGTAACAATAATATAATGCATTATTTTTATACTTTTATAGGACACTATGTGTACAATTATTTTATTGATGCAGTGAAAGCAAAATCGGAATTTTATAACTTATATTAGTATTTATTGAAGAACTTGCGGATGTGGTATTTGTGATAGTGGCAAGGTTGATAATATTATCTGATAACAACACCGCAGATGTAAGCATGACAATAGGCTATTTTACTTTTTTTTAGAAAGCGTAACAAATTATTAAGTGTTTTTATTCATCTCACAATAGTTAAATACGTATTTAGTAGTTACGCCTAGTGCGCGCGGACCATTATTTTAGGACAGATATTGTTCTTTGACAACTTCCTGCTCTGTGACGTTGTACCCATAAAGTAAATAAATAAATAAATATAAATATGTTGAGACATTTACACACAGCACTATCTAGTTCCACGGTAAGGTACGAGCCTTGTGTTATGGATACTAGATGGTTGATATACTACACATATATAAGTTTAAATACATACATATTATAAATATAAACATCCATGTCTGGAGTACAAACATTCGTGCTCAACAAATGTATGCCCCCAGCGGGACTCGAACCCGCGACTGCTTGTGCAGCAAGTAGGGTCACTACAAACTGCGCCACGCGTGTCGTCATACATATACTGTAACTTATATATGGGTTGTAACTTATATACAGTAACTTATATATGGGTTGTACCTTATATAGTTTATCCATTTTGTTAATGGTTTTTTGATAGCTCGCCGACTGACAAGCTATAGTGATGACAAAAGGACGTAATAATCGATATCTATTATTTTTTAAAATATAAAATAATATTTATTTTTATATTTATTAATATGAAAATAAATATTATTATCGTAAAAATCAAGTGTGGTGGAGAGAACTAAGAGAATCATAATGTCTGATTCGGGCCGTGACATTGCATTTGATAATTTATGCACACAAGAGTTAATAATTAATATAACTGAAGACTCCTCATCGGACAAATCTAATATAAATGTTGATTCTGACGAATCAGGTTAATAAAAGGTTTTGAACTATTTTACTTGTTTTATTTGTATGATTATAATAAGAAGAAAGTAAAACTTTACATAATGTTAATGTCTTAATTTATTGGTTTCAACCTTAAAATTTTGTTGTCTTCCTGATTAAATAACATATTACACCTTATTTACATATTAGCATTTATTTCAATCGATTATTTGTAATCTGTGGCACAATCGTAGTACTAGTAATCGTTGTGTGGCACAACAATAAGGGGGCGGTGCACGTCCATGAAGTACAATATTATTTGTATGACATTTTAACTTTAACGGCTAACCATTATATACGAAACTTCGTAGGCGTGAGCTGTCAAAAAACCATTAATAAAATGGACGTAGTAACTAATACTTAATCTGTGAAATGGACAAAGTATAGGTTAATTCAGCCAATCAAATTTCGGTCACGAGATAAGAGGTTAAATTTAAATTCGTAAGGACTCTTTCCATTATTTCAAACAATATTTCTTTCAGCTTATATTTCGCTTTTAAATCTTTTTATGCGATGTCAATAAATAAAACAGTTCTCAAAATATAGCCTATTGATATGAATCCTCATAGTAAGATATTAAACAAAGATATGATTGACAAAAAACAATCCTGCAGCCTGCTTATATTATTTTCTAGTTACTTAATTTTTGTAATCATGTACTTTTAAACTATGCAGAGCCGCCAGACTTACACGTGAAAGTGCTCTTTGTGGCGTCCCAGTGGGAAAGAAGGAAGAAATGAAACAATAAACTTGCTCTCCTTCCATTTTATTTACTTAACTTATAAAATTCGCAGAACCATCATATTACATATTAATCACATCATATACTTTATATAATGAAAAAATTAAGCCGAAATCGTCGAACGAACTTCATTGTAGTTTTTTGAACATAACTCGTTCCTGAAAAAGAGAACTTGAATAAGTATTAATGAAATATAATGCTTCTTATATTTTACATTTGTGAATTTCTATCAGTAATATTATATCTTCAAAAAATTCTAGATATATGCTTGTCTTTATAATCATCATGTAATACTATAATATTTAGATTTTTTTCTTAACATTTATTTAAACGGTTTATTACAATACTTAAAATACTTATAATATATTGACTGATATTTAACTTAATCTTACCATTTTTGGTCGATTTCCAGAACGTAAAAATAGTTGAAGATGACAAATCTGTAATAAAATATTATACACTGTAATATTCATATCATGTATTATAGGCATGACTTTTATTATTAACTTTTTCAGATGTTACCATACCATATTTTCCCCAGGATTCAGTAAGACAGGGATAACTTAGTAATTCATCATTTGTCTATATTATAATATATGGCAAGTCATTAAAATGATAAAAAGGACTAAACATGGGGTGTGCTTATTATATATTTGTAAGTAACTTTTTTTAATAGAATTTTACTAATTTCTTGTTATTAAAGCTTACATTTGTTTTGCTGTACAATAATAAAATATGTACTGAAGATAAACTCACCATTTATTTAAAATGTTGGTATTCCTTAGAAGTAGAATACTTTGATGTTGAAAATAATGATCTGGAACAATAATAATAAAAATATTTTAAAAATGTTATATTCACAAATATTAAATCTTATGTAAATTAAAAATTCAGATGTTACCATACCATATATTCCCCATAATTGAGTAAGACAGGGATAACTTAGTAATTCATCATATGAAAAAAAAAATATTTGCATCATTTATTAGAGACAATAAGTTCATATTTTCTGGTTAATTTTACTTGAGTAATATTTGTATACTAACCATAACATAGTGATCCAACAATGGTACCTGCACAATAAAAAAAACTATGTTTAAATTTAAAAAAATAATCAACAAAAATAATATAATTTTGTATAATTTTATCAGTCTACAATTAACATCAAAAATTTTATGATATATGCTTGTTATTACCATCATTTATGTAGTAAGGTAAGTTATATATTTTAATTTTATCACAGTTTAATATATAATATGTATCTTTTGTGTATTAAAACTTACATTTAAAAACATTTTCCTATTTATCACTCAGCAACACTTTCAGAAAACCTCCAATAATTACCTGAAGAAAGAAAATTCTATATAGTTCTTATGAGGGGTTTAATTATGTGTTATTTAACTAATAAAAAAATATCAGAAAAAATCAATCAACACAAGTTCAGACTGGGGCGATATCATAATCATCATGAAAATATTACAAAGCTCTAACATATAATATAAGTAAAGATATAATGATAATTACTCTAATTTAAAAAAGCATATTATTTTAAATATACCATTGATAAGATATTACCTTATGCTATCTTTGCAATTATTCTCTGGTAGGTTGTCTTTTTTTTCTTAATACTAATCCTTTAAACTTAAAATAGGAAGTAATCTGCAATAAAAGTAAATAAAATGTAACTAAACCCATTTACTTTATTAAAAAAATCTGGTGCATTGGAAGGTCAGGATTAATCAATCATCAGTTATTCAGATAGGGGCGATACATAAATCATCATATTAGTCCTAAAAGCAAGACATAAAAATGTGACAAAAAAATATTTCTTTTTAAAAGTATGCCAGAAATATTCATTTATGATATTCAAACAACACAACTACAGATCTTACCTTTTTAGTAATAAGAATTTATTTTTCATGTAAGTAATTCCCTGCATCCTCTGTAAGAAATATAAAGAGTATAATATTATAATTTTATTTTTTAGTTATCATACTTTGAAAATATATAGATTTTAAATATATTTGTAACATTCAAACCCTTGGATCTTAAGCTATAAAACCAAACATCCTACACAGAATGTGTTTATGTTCCTATCCAGAGTCAAGTATGCCAGTTATCATCTGTGCACACATCGGCTTTGGTAGGGTATACTTAATACTAAATATTTCACAAAATATGCAAGAATAATAATACAAACCTTAAGTCATGTTCAATAATACTCAGGAAAGCTCACACAGTACCTGTAAATAAAATATAATAAATTGCTTTTAGAAGGTAATGAATGATAAGTAAAAAATTGAATTTATAATTTGTTTTCAGTATTGATCAATCATCAGATATCAGATAGGGGCGATACAATTATTCATCATTGTCTTTTGTTTACTAATTATTGTGGTCAGTTTGTGAAATGATCATTCCTTATAATCACTTATAGTGCTTGATTATGTTTGATGCAATTATGTTTGACCATTGAGTCAATAGGATAATATTGGTTAGATGCAATATGATTATGAATGATATTCAATTTAAAAATATTGTTATCTCCATTCAAATTAATAGTCACTAATCCCTTCTAAATTTACAGGAATAGTAATATTGCAATTTGTTATAAATGTATTTAATTGTCACTTAGCTATGTTAAAAGATTAACTTACATAAACACTGCTTCGTTTCACTTCTTTTAGAATGCTCTTCATAATGTAAATAGGAAACTTCATTAGATATCTAAAAAAACAAAAGATTAACTGTAGATGTTATAACATTTTTGAGTTGTGTGAAATTGGCTTAAGAAAGTATCAGGAAAATCAATCAACATTAATTCAGACTGGGGCGATATAACACTCATCATGAAAATTGTAATTCAAAAGATTAAGTAATTTAAAATTGATTGAAAGCAATAAAATATTGATGAAAATTAATATTTTAAGAGGCTCACCATAGTAGCAGTAAAATCCAAGTACCTACAAAGAAGTAAAATATTACTGATTCTGTGTATACAAAATATTTTTTTGTGAAAGTTTAAAATTTTTTCAGCACTGATCAATCATCAGGATTCAGATAGGGGCGATACAAATTATACATCATGAATAATTTTCTTTAACTAATTAATACAGACTACATGACACTTAATATCTACAAACTGAATAAATATTTTATACTGTTGTTTTATTACTTACCTTTACAATCAATACTGCAAATCTTGAAACTTAAAATCTTGAGACTGAGTATCAGCAACTAAAAGGGAAAAATAATTTTAAAAATACATGAACATTGTTTAAAAGTCTATGTATAAGTCATATTTACATCAGTTGTTACCAGACCATATTTTCCCCATGGTTTAGTGAGACAGGGATAACTATAGTACTCATCATGTAGACAATTTTAAGAAATATTTGCTATTTTTTACACCAAAAATTCTGTAGATTTGGAAGAAATTTAGTAGATAGACAAAGACCTGGTGAAACACGTAGGTTCTTATTATAAGTGAAGCACCTTAGTTCTAGTAATAATAATACTGAAAAATAAAAAAACAAGTGTCCAAAAGTGAAGAGTTCAAGAATTTCATATCAAACATACCTGAAATATTATCTTTTCTCACTTTCCTTTCTTCATATTTCACATGACCTTTGCAATTTCTGTAAAAAAATATATATTTAGCTCATTTAGCAATTGCTTATCATAAATAATTTTCAATTGTTAAGGTATACATAGTGTAACCCTCAACCCTTAGATATACAGCTATTAAAACTGGACATCTTACACAGAGAGTGATAATGTTCCTAACCAGAGTCAAGTATGTCAGTTTTTGTCTGATCACACATCGGCTTTGGTAGGGTAAAAGCCAGTTAACAAAAATTATTTATATGAATAACTTGATGATATTAAACCACTTTAATACTTACATATCATTTGTAAGGCTGCTACACTAGCATATCTGAAATAAATATAATAAACATGAATAATAGAAGTATAATCATACAAAAGTTTGTAATAAATAATCCATCAGAAGAGTGGTATAATTGAAATCATTTAATTCATACGAACGAGACTAAATAAATCATCATAGTGTATTTGGGAAGTGCAAGTTATGAAATTACAATGTAAGTTTTAATAACTGTAATATAATAGCAAATTAATTTACCCACATCCTTCTTCACAGTTTAATTTCATTATTCCTCAACGATAACTGTTCTGCTGTAAAGAAATATAAAATAACATGAATAATTAGCCTAAGAATTCATAAAACAACAATTAAAACTAATAGATCAGTATATTTGGTAAGTTTTTAATCATAGATTCATACGAACGAGACTATTTTAATTCATCACTTAGTTATCCAATAATTAAAAGCTAAAAAAAGGATTATTTATTAACTAACCTTAAAATTATCTATTATTTTGTCGGCAACCTGAAACATAAAACAAATTAAATAAAGAAAAATCACTTTGCTCTAGAATATCCACATAACTCACCTCGAATAACTTTTAAGGTTTTTGAATTAATGGGAGCAAACAACAATACATGTGAGTGTAGCTTAAAGTAATCCTTTATTTTGATTTTGTCCTATAAATTACACTTTGTTTCAGACACAAAACAAGAATTACTTCTTCGCTGGTTTCTTGGCTGCTGGCGCCTTCTTCGTGCGTTGCTTTTTGGCTGGAGTTTTAGGGATCAACCTCTTGCCAAACGTGCCGCTTCGCGCCGCTTTTACTTTCAAACTTTTGAACACTGCTGTTCTTGCACGGTTCCTTTTAACTCTTGCGGAGCTCAACTTAAATCTATCGTAGTCTGTCATCTGGGCGCGCTTTTCTTTGTTAGCCAAATTCTTGGCCCATTGGCTTTCGGCCCATTTTTCATTAAGTTTAGCATCTAACCAAGCTTTCCTTACAACACGTGTAGGAGCGGTAAAGGGATACTTGAGGCGGAACTTTGTAAGATGGAGTTGATTTAGACGAATCTGTTGTCGGGGTACACCGCTTCCGGGCCCGTCGACTAGTGCTCGTGTTTGATCGATGACATCAACCACACTCACCAATTTTCCCTTCAGGGCACCTTCGGCCACCAGGGCAACACGCCCTGGTTCAACGTAGCGCTGGAAAGGCATGACGTCCTGTAAGGCGAATAGAGATTCTTCATTTCGAAATCACACGGTTATCATATATTTACAGAAGTAGGTAATTCAAAGTTAGTAAGTTGTTTACAAAGCCGATGATAAATAACTACAATATTATTACATTCGCTAAAGAAAATTGAAAAAGAAACCTAAGAACTGTTAGAACACTTTACTAATAACAAATTTATAAATGGAAATACTAAAAATATTGTATAATTTGAAAGATTTACTTGGATTTAAAATTTCCTAACCTTATAACGTCCTAACAAACACGAAACACTTGAAAGAAAGACTTATGCCACAGATGACAGAGTGAGTCACGGCACAGACTATGAATAACGAAACATAGATAATATACTATTATGATTTATGAAATATGTGTGTGTGTGTGTTCTTTATGAAATATGAATACCTTCCTTCTACTGTCACGTTAAAGAATTTATACACACAGATTATAAAATAGAGTAAAAAATTAAAATCCTCAGCAAATTATATGTATAATTCACTATTATATATCTGTGGTATAATTATATTTTATATTTTAATTAAATAATCTTTTAAAATAAATTTATGAGTGTTCTAATTACTACTTCCGCATTTAGTGACTAAGGTACGCATTTAAATGTGTCTCATCATAATACTTATTTAATGACTATAAATACATAAAATGGAAGTTTGTTATAATTTATTTAACTAAAAAGTAAGAGAAGCTGAATGGCAGTTATCATAATATAATATAAATTAAAATAAATAATGTAACCTCATTTTAATTTAAATAAAAAAATCTTGGAATATGAAAAGAAATAATAACTCTTGTTAAAATATTCATTATCGAGTGTTTAAATTGTATATATATTATATTTTTTATGTAAGAAATTTAATTTCAGGCCAATAGGCTATTTGGCTTTATGAAAATACTTTTTTACTTATTGACATCTACATAGAGGGGTTTTGAAATCTATGCAGTTAGAGGCAAAAACTATTTTCCTACAAAGTTATTTTATTTTTCTCCTTTACTACGTGATCGAATGATTTTAATTGGGGTCACTGAAGCTAGCCCCCCAGGATTTAAAAAAAATGTTTGACTTTTTTTTAATTAGGTACATCGCTAGTTCGTCGTTTGTTCCTTTTTGTTCACTATAAACATTTGTTTGTTCTCCGTTTATTTATTTAAAAAAAATATTAAAAATATGCCTTTAAGTTAGCCTCATATCCCTATCGAAGCCCCTATCGAATTTTTTAATATTTTGTTGTATAAAAAACATTTTACATGCATAAAAAACGTTTGTTCCTACTTCACATTGTTTATTTTTTGTTTAATAAACATTTTTAATTAACTGAATACTTGCATTCTAAATATTCACACAGCGCATGCAACTTTACGTTTAAACTTTAACCGCGGTCTTTTTGAAAATTTTAATGACAAGCACAGTGATTACTTACAGTGAGTTCTTACATTTTTAAGTATAGAAGTCACAGGATAAATTTTTATACGTTCATCGTTACAGATAATTATTATTTATAAGCTAAAAAGCTACACTTACAATATAATAAAAAAAATTACTTCAGTGACCCTAGCTCAGACCAATAAAAAGGACCCTAGCTGCTTGAGAGAGTAAAATGAGTATCAACCAATACTAATCCCACAAATTTCTATACAATGTGATTCTTAGAAATACTTAAAAAATAATAAACAGTGAAGAATTTCATCGACCATTTCTTTCCAATTAAAGTTGTGGTCGCATTCTTCTTTCTTTTTAATATATATCACTTTTATTATAGCCATCCTCAGCTTAAATATCTGTGGCGGCAAAATTTAGTTGCTAATAATATTACTTTTCTCTATGCATAGAGAAAAGTAATATTATATGTCTCTATGTTTGGTTGCTAAGTAACGCTATCAAAACACTAACATATTGAACATTGTTATGTACGTAAAAATATGCGTTTAAAATATTGTAAAACAATTTTAGAAGCCCAGGTAATATACTTGTACTTATCTCTATATACATAATATACTCTATATAGTCTCGCTGAAACTTAACGGCTGGACCGATTTGAATAATTCTTGGTTATGTATGCCTACACCAAGCCTACACCTTCCAGTAAACAAAATTTTTCAACAAGAATGTATAATTTTTATTCATATATAGTATTACTTAATTTTATAACTTTTACTCATATAGGCTAGTGATAGTCCTGTGGCAGATATAAGCTGGTCTCCAAATAATGTAAAGCTCGCTGTGGCTACATCCGAACGTGTCGTATTGTTGTTTGATCAAGATGGAGTGCGACGTGACAAATTCAGTACCAAGCCATCAGATCCAGCGGCGGGAAAAAAATCTTACAACATAACAAGTAATCAATATATTTATCTCCAATCCACGCTTTAACGACACGTTCAGCTCAGTTTGTAGTGATCCTACTTGCTACGCCAGCAGTCGCGGGTTTGAGTCCCGCTGAGGGCATTCATTTGGTGCACACGAATGTTTGTATGGTGTACTCCAGCCATGGTGTTTATATTTATAATATTTATAATATGTTTATATGTATTTAAATTTACGTATGTGTAGTGTATCAACTATCTGGTGTCCGTTATAACACAAGCCTCGTAGCTTACCACGGAACTAGATAGAGTTGTGTGTAATAACGTCCCAGCATATTTATTTATTATGTATTTTTTACCATTACTAATATTTATTATTAAAGAAGGCGAAACCCTACACAATTTTTTTAAGGAATTTAAAAAAAACACTACAATTATTATTATTTTTTATTTTAACTTATATTTTTCTTAGCAAACCCTTTCAAATGATGTGCATATCATCGGGATGCCTAAAAAACTTAATCTGTAATTCATATAATATTTACGACGACGTGTTTCGCTCAACGAACTCTTTCATCTGATGCTTATAAAAGTATCACTATGGAAAAGATAAATCGCTATTATGCAATATTTTTGCAACTTGATAAGCTTTGTTAGTTGGTGGTTACGACTGGTAATAATAATTTACACACTACAAAATAATTAACATTTTTATTAACTTAATTATTACTTGTTTGTAATAGGCTTGGCGTTTAGCGACAATTCGGAATTACTAGGTGTAGCACAAAGCGATAATATGGTGTTTGTATATCGAGTGGGAGCGGAGTGGAGCGGCAAGAAGGTGATATGCAACAAGTTTCCACTTACTGGCGCACCATTACGTCTGTTAGCGGGGGAGAATGGCTTTTATACGGGCACAAGCGATGGTAAAATTAGGTATAAAGGCACATGTTTTACTTTGTGTCTAATTGCTACTACATATTTTTAAAATCTTTTTTATTCATGCTTTTTATTCAATGCGATTTTACATTTTATATTAACATCTTAAACCAGTAAAGTATGTTAGTGTTTACTGATTGCTGTTAGGGATTACTGTAGTGATGCTAATGAAACATCAGTTACCAATTACGTACCCGTAATAACCTGTCTTTGTTGTATCCGTGTTGTGGTCTTTATTTATATCTAAAGATTTTCAAAATAAATTGGCGTGTTAGATTGGTCATTTTTTATTTTAATAATGTTTATGTAGTTTATGACACTCGCGATATCTAGGCGGATCGAATGACGAATCATTAGAATCGGTTAAGCTGTTTTAGTAATTACGAGGGAACATAGAAGCAGCAGTGGCGTAGCTAGCTAACCAAGGGCCCTGGGGCAAATCAAAAAATGGGGCCCCACTAATATCTAAACTGATTAGGGTTTATTAAGTAAAAATATTAAATACTGGCAATACGCATTCCTTTTTAATTCGTTAATTTTTTTAATCGCTACTAAACTTAATTCGATCACTCGCTGGGTTGAAAATTCTCTAAAATTACTCCAGTTTTAATATACTCCTGACTCCTGAGCCGCGCGGCTACCTATTTCATATATTATGTGCGGCGAGCACTCCTCCTCCTCTCCTGTTATTGGAGTTTTAGTAGGGATCTTACTTTTTTTCTTGCAATTAAAATAGTATATTAATCAGCGATAATGGTGCATTCAAATGGTGAAAGAATTTTTAAAATTGAGCCAGTACTTTTTGAGCCAATTCGTTACAAACATACTTACTTACAAACCTTTCCTCTTTATAATATTACGAGTAGTATAGGTACAAATACTTTAAAAATGCTAAGCTACTTTATCATCAGCTGCATTTTGTGCACCGCAGGACAGGTAATAAAAATATCAAACAGTAACAGCATAAATTACAATTAATTGATGTAGGTATTTGGCAATAAAACGTCTCGTAGGTTTGTCCAGTACATAAGTGAAAAAGCTAATTTATCAAAATGTTTTTTTTTTTCTTTTCTTTGCCTTTTTTCTTGAAAATGGGTAAGTGAATGATGAATGAAATACAAATGAACATGAATTCAAAAGAAACACGAACTCTTTAGAACTATTTCTGATAATGATTTTAAAATATCAGAAAACGAAGTTTTATTGCAAATATCGTATTGACCCACTAGTCCATCTAAGTGGATTTAGTTTTTTTAGAGTGGTGTCCGATTGCCAGTGAATTTTGACAGTAGATCCTAACGTTTGATCAACATCAAACGTTGGGATCTATTGTCAAAAATAAAAAGTTATACAAATCTTGCAACTTGCTAAAATATTTGTATTTCCACTCAACTGCTAACGGCATCATTTATCACCAAATTCATATGAGTGGCACAATGTACGTACTCCGTGTTAGGCTAGAAATCTTAAATATTTTTCTTTTATATTGCAAGTGAACTATGTTCTTAAATGAGTAAATAAATGTTCTTTAACCCCAAATATGTTTTTTATACCATTATACATACCACTCATCACAATGGCTCCATCATAACCTTGCCGAACACATTTTTTAAATCAATGTTAAAGTGACAAAGTGCGTAAGTTTGTGATCTGATTTTATGTTTTAATGTATTTTATTTTGAAAATGGGAGTAATTTTCGAACGTTCAGTTCGATCGACATTTTCTGGTGCGGAGTCGAGGGCCCCTTGAGCTTGAGGGCCCCGGGGCACTGCCCCGCCTAGCCCCTAGGTAGCTACGCCACTGAGAAGCAGACATACATAGTACAAACATACATACCCTCACGCATACGTACCCACGCAGTGTAAGCTTAAAATCCGGTGCGCACTATATGACACAAATGAATAGATAGGTAGGTCGCTAGACATTATACAATTATTTGTAAACATTCTTATTAGAAGTTATACAAAATATGGGGGCACGGTAGTGCCCCCGCCAAGACGAGCCAAGCGAAGCGCACGGGCACTACCTACCTTTTCTCGAAGCGCTTCGTCGTTTTTTTGAACCCTCATAACTTGGGTTTGGATTATGCTAGATCAACAAAATTTTCGGGATATATTGTCAATAGCGGACTTATTGAACATATTAAGTTTTAATTACATTAGCTTTCATACTTCAGATTTTATTTATATCTAAAAAACGCTGATTTCGTCACTGACTCACTGATGATCATCAAAATTCTTAAGGTATTTCCTAATGTCCTAGAAAGCTGAAATTTTGTATGTAAGCTAGTATTAGCACACAAACAACAAAAAAATTATAAAACTTGTAACTTTCATCCCCCAACCCCTTAAACTAGGGGATGGGAGTTTGTATGAGACCTGTAATTTTAAATTAAATTTTGATGACGCTAGAGGTCTAATCTAATAATCTAAAACTTGGTGCCCCCATATATATATATGTATAGGTACTCCTTGTTAAAAAAAAAAAAATTTAATCCACATATATTGAGACATATACTTCAGATCAGATCAGATCATATAAATTTGTTACAAACAACTTACAAAAAGAAATGAAATCCCACCAAAAACATTTTCATGTAAAATGTTGCCAAGACGAGCCCATATGACTCGCACTGTCAAAAAGTTATCAGATCTCATGTAGAGCCAAGCTTCTAACACTACACGCCCTAACTCTACAAGGCCTAACTTCACAAACTCTACACCTTAGTCAAAATATGTGGCTTGGCCGTTCGTTACTACAAGAACTATTGTATTAGTCAAAATATGTGGTTTGGCCATTTCGCTACATTCACATCGGCGTAAGGTGAAAAATTAATTCACTGTTCATTACTTTTGTGTTATACATATATATAAGCCAAGCCACATATTTTGACTAAGGTGTAGAGTTTGTGAAGTTAGGCCTTGTAGAGTTAGGGCGTGTAGTGTTAGAAGCTTGGCTCTACATGAGATCTGATAACTTTTTGACAGTGCGAGTCATATGGGCTCGTCTTGGCAACATTTTACATGAAAATGTTTTTGGTGGGTAATATTTCTTAATAACAGGTTGTTGGATTGTAAAACCAACAAGAGTTCGGGCTTATGGTCGGCGGGTTCGTGTTGCGTGGCTCTCGCCAAAAGCAATGGCACTGAGGTGATGCTGGCCTCAGGTCACGTGGATGGAACACTTTACCTTAACGGGCGTTTGTTGCTTCGATACGCCCTGCCTCCAACTGCTTTATCATTGATTCCACCTTATGTAAGTTATAATAAGTTATTTTGCCTAATAAGAAAAAAATATAATTTCAAAACAATTAAATGAGTAAGTCATTTCCCGGTCGTCTTATATTTTTAAATAGATGATGATTACATTATATATTCGACTTCAAAAACGAGGAAGTCCTTTGTCTCTACATATATTTTTTCGGAAATATTTTATTAGATATCTATATATCTGTAATAATAAAAAAAGCTTGTTTATATTATATTTCCTACTTAGTGTTTAAAAGCCGGTTTTTTATCTGGAAGTCGATTTTGAAAAATTATATCTTCTTTATAATACTGTTCTATTACTTCTTTTATTCTTAAATGATTTTACTATCTTGATTAAAGGTGATTTAAACAAATAATGTTTCTGTTGACGTAGAAATAGTGCTTTCAGTTTCTTTTTAAACCTTAAATTATAATTCACATAGATCATAGTGGGTTCATGCGACGGACGAATATCGGTGTATGAAGTGCAGCGCGGAGCTTTAGTGCGCAACTTGGAACCTTCCCTACCTCCTGACCGAAGAGATTTGATAACGGCCGCGCTTAGTCCGTCTGCTCAGGTGAAACATTTTCTTTAAAATGGAGTACATTTTGATGAAATCCTATATTTTTGCTTAAGACAAAGGAACTTTTAATGTTTTTAATAAATCACTATACAGTGCAAGACATTAGGCATTAGCAGAAGTACAATGTATTATCTGCTAGGAATGTCGTGATGCTAGCAGGGCCGGATTTAAACTCAATGCCGCCCCTGGGCACCGGAAAAGAATCCGCCCCAATATTGGAAATTTACTGAAACTTATAGTTTATATATTTTATTTCTCAAAATGAAAGTCTCTAATTTATTGCAGAAACATTAATATATGTTACACTAGCGAGTCGCCCTCGCTTCGTTTAGGCTCGTCCATAGTTTTAGCGCAACCGAAGCCGCGGGGTTCCGCTAGTTACACATATAAACCTTCCTCTTGAATCACTCTATCTATTAAAAAAACCGCATCAAAATCCGTTGCGTAGTTTTAAAGATTTAAGCGTACATAGGGATATAGGGACAGAGAAAGCGACTTTCTTTTATACTATGTAGTGACTATGTAGTGATGATATTCCAAAAACATAAATAAATACTTGTTATTTTTTCTAACAATTATAAATTTTGCATCAATTTTAACATCAATTTTTTCACAGGCAAACACGCCTAACTTTTTGTATTGCGAATTGGTCGATTAAATCTTCGCAATCTAAACGTTGAAGTACGTCGGATTCGATGCATAGAATAGCTAAGTTAGTTAATCGTTAATTAACAAGTTAACATTTCGATTAACGATTAACTTTTAAGTTAACCTAGAAAAAAACGGACTCGTTAACTTCCGTTACATTATCTCAAGTCCGTTATGCGTTAATCCACTACCTACTCTTTACTAAGCACCGTGTCGCGTCGAGTAAAACGAAACCAGGTACCTAAGTAAAGTTTGGTAAGTAAGGTTGTCGGTGCGTGTTCATATGCCGGGCGCCCGGTAAGCATCTGCGTCAGTCTGAAAGTCAAGACACCGGGTGGGCCTCCTGACCCAGTCAAATAGAACGAACTGCATCCACTTTTGCCAGGCCAGCCTATGGGTTTCCCAGTTGCTCCCTCCATCGCCGGATCATGGCCTCGTCAGCTAGACGGAAGGGATCCCACATTGGAAGTTTCCCGAGCGCACGCTCACTCGCCCGAAACTGGTACACTTCGGCGAGTACCTCTGCCTGCGCCTGGAGTACCCAGGGTGAAATGCCCGCCAGAAGGACACCGTGCGTCATCCCCTGATTGCCTTCACCGCCAAGACTTGCTGCGTACTACACAATGGACCCCGTTCGGGACGGAGAGGGCGTCGATCCAAACGGGGGCAACATAAAGTGCCATGGACCTCACAATCTCAAAACCGGCAAAGAGATTCAATGCCCCGGACATTCGGCAAAAGCCTACCGAAAGTTGAGACGGCTTCCATCAGTATCGGGGTGAACTGGGAGAAATGAAAAAGGAACGTCCAGCGTCCGTCCAGGGCCAGAGAGAGGTGATGATAGCGAAGAGGCTCTTGTAGAGTCCCAAACGGCTGGGTATTGAAAGCGTTGAACTGAGCCTCTGAAAAGCCCGGTCCCGCCTCCTCGAAATGCTGAGAAGCTTTTAGTTTCCAGAACCCAAATCAACATATTTTATAAGTAGATCATTATTGTTGCAATGATATAAAAATACAATTTTAATCACGTGTTAACGGATTAACGATTAACGTTAACTTGCGTTAAATTTTTCGAAATATAACGCTTTAACGTTTAACGAAGTTAACTTTTTTAAGTAACGGATTAACGATTAACGAGTTAATTATTTGTTTAACGGTGACCAGCTATTTCCGTGACCATGATTGCTGTAAAGCATTCGAAACAATCAATCAAGTTTGTACAATCTCTATAGATTCCGTTTTTTGTGTAACACGTTCTATCTTCGTAAAAAATCATCTAGCTTGGGAGTTTTACTCAAAACCTCTTGTTCCTTTCTACTTTTGTCCAAAGCGCGCTTCCGATACTCAAATCCGCTCAATTTTTTACGTCCATCGGACATGTTTTTCAATTAATTGTATATTTATACTCAAAATTAAAAAAAATATTAAGCACTCGAGTTTACTAATTAGGGGTCATTCATTTATTACGTAAGACAATTTAGGGAGGGAGGGGGATCTACCAATTCTTATGCTTACAAGGGGGTGGGAGGGAGTCTCGATAGTTCTTCCGTAAGATAAAAAAAAGCGCAAAGTTAAAATTATACTACTTTGAAAAAGCGCGGGCAACCGAGTGAAAAGTACTGTAATGAAAAGTACCTTTAAAATTACAAATGAACATTTCAAAAAATTGTTATTTTAAAAAAATAACATTAAAATAAACCAAACAAAGAAAAAATGAATACACCATTTTTTCTTTTAGACTCTTACGTAATAAATATTAAACAGGGAGGGAGGGAGTCGGCCTATTCTTTTTTTTTCTCATAATAGGGGCAGAGGGGGTCAACAACTAGCGAAAATAGTCTTACGTATTAAAAACGAATGGCCCCTTACCATAAAGTAAAGTAATGTACCTTTAAGTCTATACAACAGCTTTGACATAAGAGACAGAATACAACAGCGCCACGCACGGCCGGAAATAAATAATATATACAAAATCTGTTTACGAAGACACTTACATAGTATTTACGGAGACACCTTTAAATTTATGTATTTAACACTTGAATTATCAATTAAACATAAAATTATTAATTAAAAGAATTAATAAATTATATTGAGCAATCTTGATAACACATCTTGATAAAAATTTTTTTGACTTTCAAATTTTTGCTGCCCTAAAAAATTTGCCGCCCTGGGCACTCGCCCCGACTGCCCCTAGTGTAAATCCAGGCCTGGATGCTAGATAATGTTGCTAGCATGATTGGCCCCGCATTAGGTTTTAATGGTGTCACCTTATAAAAATCAATACGAACCCATAAAGCTATAGATACATACGTCGGGTAGATTGATAGATCTAAATATTATGTTTTCTTTTTAGACATTAGCATTCGGAATATTTGATGGATGCTTAATAGGAGAAATAAAGGAATCAGGGACTTTGGAACTGTCGACGTTGAACATATCCAATTTGTACGCCGCAAGAGCGTTAGCTTGGAGTGGCGACGGTACCAAGTTGGCCGTCGCTTCGCAAACGGGAGCCGTGCTGCAATTTGAGGCAGTCCTAAGGTTTGTTTTCTCAATAATTGACTAAAGAAAAACTTATCAAAACAATTAATTGTGGATATAATAAATGTGGGTCGTTAACATGGCTTGAAAACTTAAAAAATCTTTCATGAGAAACTTACAAGCATATAGAAAATGCGTTTGTGAAATAAGGGTATGTTTAATTTGAATTGGGCATTGATTAAGTGGTCGACGGTGCTTTGGATTTGTGCGTAGATAAGCATAATGTCGTCCTGATTATCTATCCCTGGTAGCAAATCTCACACTATCCACCTGCCCAGAAAATATAGCGCATATGTACTCGTAAACACACGTGCGTCAGTATTTGTATATTCTGAAACACCGGTTGAGCGACCATAACACAAGGCTCGTACCTTACCGTGGAACTAGATAGTGCTGTGTGTAAATGTCCCAACATATTCATATTTCTGTATGTGTCAGGCGCTGGACGTGGCGCGACGCGGTGGAGGTGCGGCACGTGAGCGCGCGCACGCTGCTGCTGACGCGGGTGGCGCGCGACGCGCCGCCGCTCTCCGTCTCCACCAAGCTGGCCAGTGACATCTTTAATGTTAGGTTTATTGGTATGTTGTTGGAGCTTATGCGGAATTAGATTTTGTTTGATATTATTTAATTGTAAATACATGTGTCTTTACCATAGAGATACATTAATATGTACTAATATACTAGTAGATATATTTAAACTTAAAAGAGCTAGATTTCTAACAAAAATATAAAAAACGTAACTCGTAAGTGATTTTCATATATAGGTTTTTATTTCGCACTTTGAAGATGCGAATTAATATAGATATGAGTAAAGGGTTTAAGATTGCTATTTAATTGTCATTTGTAAAACTGATTACTGATCGTTCAGTTGTAACAAAAAGATTTCTATGTATGCACATTGTAATTTTCAGGTAACGATTGGTATGCGGTGTGTCGAACCAGTAATAGTTTGATACTCTGCGACATTGCGCATAGCCTGACCAGTGAGGTTCGTACTAATTTTTGGTGAAGATTGTTATTTTACATTCTAATAAATTCTTCTTTTAACTGCTATAGGTATAACTTTGATTTGTACTTGCTATTTCGGCACAAGATATTATATTAAAATGCACTAAACTCTAAAGTATTAATTCAGACATGAACTCGTGCACTCTATATTCCCATTACTGGTGGGGCAGAACCGACGGCTTTACGTACTCTCCGATTGGTGAAAATTTCCTAAGCGAAACTCAATAACTAAAAGTTGTCGCAATCAAACTCCGAATATTATATTGTCACTCAACATACACATAAGTAGATACTGTATTTACAAGTCTTTAATAATCAACTTTCAAGTCTTAATCATCATCATCATCAGCCCTTTTTAACGTCTCACTGCTGGGCACGGGTCTCCCTCACTACGAGGGGGATCAAGGCCATAGTCCACCGCGCTGGCCTAGTGCTAGTTGGCGGACTACACATGCCTTTCGAAAACTTGTTAGGTTTTCTCAGACATGCAGGTTTCCTCACGATGTTTTCCTTCACCGTAAGACAAGTGGTAATCATGATATAAATGATTCGCACATAAAAATATCAGAGGTGCGAGACCCGGATTTGAATCCGCATCACTCGGTTATCCAAGCGACTGCGTTACCGCTGGGCTACCACTCTCTTAAGGCGAGGCACCAGTGGAGAAGCGGAGAAAAACGTTTTGCTAGATTAATTTTTTTAGGTATTTACTACTAAATATCGGTCTTGCAAAAAATAGGCGATAATATATTTAAAGATATTGTCTAAGGAATGTGTTATTCCATTACACGATAGCGTGTACTTTACTCGATCGTAAAAAACATTTTACAATGCAATCAGATTCCTTGGAGCGGGTCCGGGGAGCGCGTGTACGCGGCGGTGGGCGGCGCGTGTCTGCTGCACCGCGCCGGCTCGCTCAGCGTCGTCGAGTACGGCCTGGACCGAGTGCTGCACACGGTACGCATGCTACTACCATACTTACCATTTAGTAGAGATGTGGGATTAAGTACCTAAATAAAAAATAGCAGAAAATTCGAAAAAATTTGCTTCATTTTCGAGCAGATGTACAGGTTTAAAAAAATTGGACTATTTAGATTTTTTTAGGTAATTACTCAATAATTTGAAGCGCCAAATCCGAAATTTGAACTTAGTTTTTCAAACTGAAATGTATTGAAATGTAGGTCAAAATAATAGCTATGATATTATTGGTTTCGTATTTATAGCAATTTACAGATTATTTCAATAACTATACAATATGATGTACTAATCTGCACAAAGTAGTGTAGCTTAGTTTTTAAAAAAAAGATCAGTAATAATCCTTTACGAGTTTTAAATCATGTCTAGTATTGTTTTATTAGGTGCGCACAGAAAGAGTGAACCCTCACGTACTGAGCGTCCGCATCAACGAAGGTCAAAAGCTGGAGGGCGACCGCAAGCACCTCGCATACTTACTCGACAGGCAGACCATAGCTGTCGTAGATCTCGTCACAGGTACTTCCTTAGTATAAAACTGCTTTTGTTTGTTTTTGTATTATATTTTTTGGTATTGATTTGCTTAGGTTGGTATCTAGGTATCTCGGGTAATATAAGTAATAGTAAACATTGTTTTAATAATTTGGGTCAAGGGATTTGAACCCGCATCAATCGGTCTTCCAAATTTGACTCGTTATACAGGTACTCAACTGGGTCAGTGGTGGCACGAGGCGCGGGTCGACTGGCTGGAGCTGAACGAGAGCGGGCACCTGCTGCTGCTGCGCGACACGCGCCGCCGGCTCGCTCTGCTGCGCCTTGATACTGGAGAGAAGGTTTTTTCTTTTTTTTTATGGTACAAAGGGGGCAAACGGGCAGGAGGCTCACCTGATGGGAAGTGATCACCTCCGCCCATGGACATCTGCAACACTGCAGGGCTTGCAGATGCGTTGCCAGCCTTTTAGGAAAGGGAGGGAGGGAGGAGGGAGGCAGGAGGGAGGGAGGAGGGATGGGGAGTGGGCCTCCTGGACTCTCACTTACCGGACGAAACGTGACAGCATAGCTGCCACTTCACGTCGGTCTTCTGTGAGAGAGTGGTACTATACGAGGCGTGCCGGCCCATTCGGCTCTTACTATGTGTAATGAGAGTGTTGTCAATTTTTACGAATAAAATATGAAATTTAATTTCAGGAGATAATAGCGAGTGGTGTAAGCTTCGTGCAATGGATAGAGAACAGCGACGCGGTTGTAGCACAAACTCCTACTCATATACTTATTTGGTAAGTGTTTATTTTCAATTATGATTTGTGTTTTGTAAATTTGTATTAGAAATAATATAATTAGTTTGTTCTAAGTACAATAAAACAATAACTATTAAAAAACAGTTATGTATTTGTTTGATTAGGTCATTATTTATGTAAAAGGAATAAAAGAAGAAATACTTTTGAAGCGATTAAGATAAATTCAAAGTAATGGAAAGGAATGCTCATCAAGACGGTGAAGTGTTTTAGTGGGTAGTTAGAGTTACTAAAAGGAATAAAAGAAAAAAATACTTTTGAAGCGATTATGATATTAAATTCAAACTGAATGACGGCTCATCAAGACGATGAAGTATTTTTTTGGCTTTTAAAAAATAAATAAGCTACGTACACAGTATACATATTATTTCAAAGAACTCATGTCAACCAGGTACAGCGCGTGGGAGTCTCAGTGCGTGGAGATGGCGGAGAGCGGCGGCGGCGCGGCGCTGTGCGTGAGCGCGCGCAAGGTGCTGTTGGAAGGTGGACAGCTGCAGTGCGTGGAACTGGACGAGCATCGACTTGCTTTTAGTTAGTTTCTCTAACAACTAAGTTGACTAATGCTGCGTTCCACCAAGCGTTCACAACGATCACGCTCACGACCGTAGTTTTTCCCGTTCCACTTGCTTGTGAGCGTTACTGTCGTAAACGCAAGTGGAATGGATTATAGAGCGTTTTGAGCGTGGAGGTAAATAATACAAACGGCTAAAAGAGCATTTCGGTCGTTGTGGGCGCTTAGTGGAACGCAGCCTAAAATGTGCCTAGCTTATGTGTTTCCCCGGTTTGTAGTCAAAGTAGAGTTTATCCAAACAACTCCCCTGCTGAGTATGCAAGTGTAAACATACATAGACGTACAATTCGCATTTACGAGTGGTAAGGTTGGTAAAGTTAAATTAAAAGATTTTAAGCATTAACTTAATATTATGTATCTATTATTCCAATTAAAGCAAATTGAAGTGACTGTGACAATAAATATTTTGTACCTAAAAAACCAATAGAAAACATGAAAGCGAGCAAAAGAAACATAAAATGATCTTAAATTAAATCTCATAAGAGTAACAAAACATTCGTATTAATTGTTTGTACTGATCTCAGATACAGCAATACGCAGTGGCGATATCGAAGGATGCGCGCAGTACTTGGACGGCGTGGGCAAGAGCGCTGACGTGGCGCCGTTGTGGAGACAGCTCGCTGAACAAGCATTAAATAATAACGATGTACAGGTTTGTATATTTCAAGTAGGAACCTTATACCATTAAAACACTTAATTTGTTGTTGAATTTTTGTCTGTTATGTTTTAAATAAGCTAATTAACATTTCTGCTTGCTTCTAATATTCCTTTTTTTGGAATTGTCTTAGTTTATGCGAATGCCATATAAATAATATTAACAATGTTTTCTCTGTAATTTAAAAACTACAATTTTAAACAAACGCCTTTTTAACTATTCAGTTGGCCGCAAAATGCTACAGAGAGGTGGGTGATGAAGCAAGAACATTTTATTTGGATAAAACTATTGAGTTAGCTGCAGCTGAAGGAGAAGGCAATATTTCAGAAGGTGTTTATGTTCTTTCTTTATTTCGTAATATATATTGATATAGATATTTCATAGAGATCAAATAAATCTAATAAAAGACGAAAAGTTAGTTAATAATAAATATTAGGTAGATACAATTAGCAATTTAGATAATTTTTAAAATCATTTTAGGTTTAAGCAGTCCAATAGTTGAAGCTCGCCTGGCAATATTTAAAGGCGACCTAGCGGGCGCGGAGGAGTGCTACGCGAGAAAGGCTAATCAGCCGGACCTAGCCATCAGTATGTACAAGCAGTACAACCGCTGGACCGAGGCTATTGCGCTCGCGGAAAAGGTGGATAGAGTAGCTGCTGCCACTTTGAAGCAACAGTACATGGATTATTTAATTTCTACTGGTTAGTATAAAGTTTCATGTACAGATTATTCTGACTTATTAAAAATGTCAATGTGTGTTTGTTTGTAGTTCTTTTTTCAGTCTTTGAAACCGTTCGCCATTAAATTAAAATTATTGACAATTCATGCTTTTCCGTTAATAGTTAAATGGGTGATTTCGTACTGTATGGATTATTTATTACTGTGATAATTATAGCGACTTCAGTTATGTGGAGGTCCAGGGTTCGAATCCTGGGTCGAGCCAAGTTTGGTTATTGAGTCTTTTGTTCAGTAAGCCTCAGTAACTGAGACTCAGTTGGCTAGTCTCAATGAGATTGGCCGCTATGACCGGAATCGCTCGGGGGGATATTTTAATTATTCTTTGTAGTAATAAAGTATGATAATATGGTAGCGTCTTATTATGTATATGGTACGACTGTACGAAGCTCGCACGGATTGAGACGAGCTGCTCCGAAATCGGACGAATATGTATATGTTTCTTATTTAGGTTACCATAAACCTATAGTTTCAATGATAAAAATTCCTGAATAATCTACATGTATTGTAAAATAATAAAAATATTTTAAACGATATTAACTTCTCATTTATTCAATGAAAGAAAAAAAAAATGTTTTCTTATCGGTCACCACGCTCAAAAAGTGTAACTTGAATTAATAAATAATTATAATTGCAGAAGTTGATAAAAAATGCTATGCAATAGCTTTACTGCGGCAGTCCCCGAGTGCCACACATTTATTATTTACTAGCTGACCCGTGCCCACTTAATTGGGCATAATGTTAATAATCCTTTTTTAGTACAGAGTGTTTAAATAATTTAAATTATTTTATTAATATTAAAAATTAAATTATCTATACTAATATTAAAAAAACTACTTTTTGTAACTTAAATATAAAAGTTAGACATATGCTGTTGTTGACTTTTTTGTAGGCATTTTCAAGCTCCACATCTTTTCTCTAGAACTCAAAAATATATCTTTCATAGTTAAGGCAGCGTTCGTAAGAAATGCTTTCATTCGACCGTTTTTTCTCCGATTCACTTTGCAAAACGGACTACCACGTAAAAGCCTTTTTATTTTTCGGTTTTTTATATAACCTATGACACTCAGCAATAATGTGGCTTTCTATTGGTGAAAGAATTTTTAAAATCGGTTCAGTAGATCCCGAGATTACCCCTTACAATTTAACAAATAAACAAACTTTACTTCTTTATAATATTAGTATAGAGTATAGATATAGATTGCTGTGTCGTGCAGGGCGGCTGGGCGAGGCGGGGGCGGCGGTGGCGCGCGGCGGGGACACGCGCGGCGCGGTGCGGCTGTGGCTGCGCGGGGGCCGCGCGCGCCGCGCCGCCGCCGCGCTGCTGCACTGCCCCGCGCTGCTGCGCGACGACGACCTGCTGCGCGCCGTGCGAGACCACCTCGTCAGGGTAAAGTCTGAAACTTATTATCATCGTTTTCATGTACCTGGTGACAGCGACGCATACTCTATATTTAATATTTCTTTCAATATTGTATACCCAGAATCTTCTTTTTCGTCTATTTTTGTAATAAATATAAAGTAGAAGAACATCTTTATCACTAGAGTAGTATCACTCGACATCGTACTCGACGGGTCAAGAAAGAATGAATGAGTGTAGTCGAATTTAGGTAGCGCCCACGTAGCGCCGTACGGAAACCGAGTTGATGGAGTAGCATATCAATAAGCGACCTATGGTTCGCATCCCAGTCGTATAGTTTGTGAATATCTCCGTGGGAGAAAGGCCTAAGTGCTATAATCTTTAGCAGTAACCTACACCTTAGCTCTTCTATGTATATAGATGTCCAAACCTAAACAGAGGTAAAATTCTTTTTAACCTACTATGACTATCCAAAGTGATGTATTAAAAATAACTAGCTGTCCGCCATTTTGGGTGTTTGGCCATGTTGGATTTAGAATTACGTTACATAGCTAACCATGTATTGTTATACAAGCTAAATGTGTATTTCAGTTCAATCGCTTAAAGATATCTGCTTAAAAGTTGACTTACAAGATTTCATCCGAACAAACATAGAACTTCTCGTACATTCATACTGTATACATTTCAAGTTAAATAAAAGCTTTTAAAACTTTCCTTATACATATTAAATACTAAAAAAAATTTAACGTATTATTTTTTAAACACGTTATATTTCAGGAGGAATGGTGGGAAATGGCTGGTGAACTTTCGGAGCGTACAGGAGACAATAAAACTGCTGTGGAATTCTACGCGAAAGGCAATAACTATGCGAGAGCCGTTCAGCTCGCTCGAGAGGTTAGTTTTTTTATTTTATTTCAATACCTACGTATTTTGTTTTACTTTATTTTCTTTATTTTCGAAATACCAAACCTTTAATAATTCTAACTTTAGACAAGTTTTGTCTTGTGATAAGTACCTACTACCTATTTACAGATTGTTTTTCAATAATGCAAATTCATTTTTAAAAGCTACGTTGTGTTGAGATCAATGTTGAGTTTTTCGTCAGTTCTTTTCAGCATAACTAACTTCTAAACTGGTGGTAGTTACTTACGGTTTTAAATACTGATGTTTTATTTAAATGTTGAGTACAGTTACTGCCTCGGTCAATGCCTGCAGTTGGTTAACTTCTCCATGAAATTGGCCGCCTTGGCCAGAACGGCCGGGGAGCATTATTACAGTAAGGTGTACATCCCCAGGCGTGCCCGGGCGAGGTGACGCGGCTGGAGGGCGCGTGGGGCGCGTGGCTGGCGGCGCAGCGGCAGGCCGGCGCCGCCGTGCCACACCTCATAGAGGCGGGCCGCACCGTCGACGCGCTGCACGCCGCCGTCAAGGCGCACCATTATAAGAAGGCGCTGCAGATTATGGAGGTTCGCTTCATGTTTTTATTCATGTTTGTTAGATTACACGACAAATGATCGGACCTCTCGTTTTCAACTCCAGCTATCACTGAGAATTTCTCAATAGAGAAATCTCTTGGCTGAATCTTAGTCTCGAAACCAGGACCTCTTGCAGATATATAGAAGTCATCATTACATACATTACATTCGTAGAGGAACAATTTTTTTTTATTGTAAAAAGGAGGCAAACGGGCTGGAGGCTAACCTGATGGGAAGTGATCACCTCCACCCATGCCAGGCCAGGCTTGCAGATGCGTTGCCGGCCTTTCAGGAAAGGGAGGGAGGGAGGAGAGAGGGAGAATGGAGGAAGGAGGAAGGGAGGAGGGAGTGAAGAGGGAGGGGTGCGAAGAAGGATGATGAAAGGAAGAGGGAGGGAGGATGGAAGGGGAGTGGGCCTCCCAGACTCTCACTTACCGGACGAAACGCGACAGCATAGCTGCCACTTCACGCCGGTCTTCTGTGAGAGAGTGGTAATATACGGGGCGTCCCGGCCCATTCGCCTGATACGCGAAGGTAACAAGCATGGCACTACCACTATAAACATTTTTTTTGTATTTTAAGTACCTATTATATAAATCATATAAAATGAAAAGCGGAGAATATAGATTTGGACAAAACAAGATTTTGTCATTAGTATCTACGAGTATTAAAATAAATATTAACGTTTCGTATTAATTTATCCTATTATTAGAATACATACATATATTTAACTTGATTAAAGGCCATAGATGACAAGGACAGCATTCGAGAACAATGCGAGCAACTCGGAGATCACTTTATATCCACTCAAGTAAGTTTTAATCCTCTTTGAAAACTTTCATTCGGTTTGGTTGTGAGTAAGTCATAACATTTGTAGAGCTTAGAATTTTCTAACAAATCAGCGTGAATCATACAAGAGGAGATTAGAACATTGTGGTGAAATATGAATATATTTATAGAAATAAACTTATAAAGGGTTCAGTAGTATTTTAGAGATGGAAACTTTATAGTTAAAACTTTACTGAAATTTTGATGTACACTGTTACTTAACTTAATGGATTTGAGGGTTTTATAAAAGGAGACGATCTATACCCCGGATACTATATTTATCAGATTAATGGCGTACCTTTTTGAAAGCATAACCTTGGGATAAAACGTTTTTTCCATAGGAGTGGGAAACCGCAGAACGTGTCCTTATATCTTGCAACATGGTGGAGCGTTGCGTCCGCGCGTACACCAACGCCGGCAAGATAGCAGACGGACTTCGTCTAGCATCATCACATTTGTCCGAAGAAGAGACTAAGGATATATTTTTGCCTCTCGCTCAGCAGTTGAGACAGGACGGACAGTTGAGAAAAGCTGAGCAGATTTATATTGGCCTTGGAGATCCAGATGAGGCGATATCCATGTATAAAGTAAGGATTTTATTTTTATGGTTTTCATCAATTTGATTCAGATACATATTGATTTATTTGTATTAATAGTATACTTAATATTTAAGTTTATCAGAAGGGGGTAGTTTTATATCACGACTAGCCTTTTCCGCAGCTCCGCTCGCGTTATAAAGGCTGAAAATCAAAAATATTTTCCTCCCGTTTTTGCAACATTTTTCATCGATGTTCCGCTCCTATAATTGATCGTAGGGTAATGTTATATAGACTATAGCCTTTCTCGAGAAACGGACAATACAATACAAAAAGAATTTTTCAATTCGGACCAGTAGTTCCTGAGATTAGAGCGTTCAACCAAACAAACAAACAAACTCTTCAGCTTTAAAATATTAGTAGGTATAGATTAAAGTGAATCTAATAGGAATTAAATATTAATTTACTAAATAATATCCTTATTTTGTAAAGACAACTTTACTAGAAACTGGTGGTCCTTTAAGTATCTCAATTGATATTGATTGTATAAGAGTAAATGCGCAGGAAGCGTCGCAGTACGAGGCGATGCTGCGGCTGGTGGCGGCGCACCGCGGCGCGCTGCTGGAGGCCACGCGGCGCCACGTGGCGCAGGCGCTGCACGCCGCCGGCGACCTGCGCGCCGCCGAGACCTACTATGTGCAAGCTGGTATGTACTTTCTAGCTATTTTATATTCTTTGGCAAATTTCAGTTACATCGACCAAATTCATCGAGACTAGCCACTTATTCAGATTAAGGCTTATAATGACTATAAGATATTATGTATTAATGTGAATGTTGAAATATTAAGGATGATAATAGATAACCTTTAGGGAATAACTTGATTTGTTGCTTAGTAAAATTGAAAATATTGAAACCTTTTTGCTTGCCATCAATATTAACTACACAGCAATATGTATCTACTAGTATGTCGGACGTTTACATCAAGTCATGTGAAGTATTATTATTTAATATTGTTCGTCATACATATTTTTTAATTCATCCCTAATTTTTATAATAATACATACTACCGGAACCCACGGCTTCATCCGCGCTAAATCTAGCGAAGAGCCCGAGTGAAGCGATTTATTTTTCTTGCTAGAGAGCTCCGATAAACGCGTGCGATCGCTGCTAATAGAGCGTGCCGCCGGTCCGGAATTTATTTGATCTTTGTAGAGCTTTTTAAGGTGTCCAATACTGTAGTACATTATGTTCATCTATATCGTAGAGTTTAGCCAGCATTTGCAATGTAAGCGTAAAAAAATTTGGTTTTTTACGACATCATATTAGAAACCTTCAGAATTATCAGTTTTCCTCTACTATATTATGCATGTAGCTATTATATAAAACAACTTCTGGGGTACTCTATCTGTTTTAAAACAACAGCATCAAAATCCATTGCGTAGATGATTATCAAAGAAACATTGGCGAAGGTTCGCCATGAGTAGTAAACACACATAATAAACACAGGCGACTGGAAGACCGCCATCGCAATGTACCGGTCGGCGGGGCAGTGGGAGAGCGCGGAGCGCGTGGCGCGCGCGCACTCGGGCGCGGCGGCGCAGCAGGTGGCGCTGCAGTGGGCTGGCACGCTGCCCGCCGCGCCCGCCGCGCGCCTTCTCGCTGCGCGAGGCCTCGCCGCTGTCGGCGCACAGTGGGCGCTGCAGGCGCAGAGGTTAGATATAGGGGCAATATATTACTTTGTGTTTTAATTTTATGTATGGGTTTGTAAAACATCTTTCGTCAGTATAATGGATACGTACTTATTTAAGATAATATTCGATGTGAAGTTGGTTCCGTAATGTCTAATATACTTTAATATTTATACACTACATCGCCATAAAGAACTAATTTCATACTTCTAAACTATAAGGTATTCTAAACAATATTTTCAATGCTCTAACAACAACCAACGTTCACTGATCGCTCACGTAGATGGGACATAGCCATGGAGCTGAGCGCGCTGGGCGGCGGCGTGAGCCGGCGCGAGGTGGCGCGGCACGAGGCGGCGGCGCTGGCGGAGGAGCGGCCCGCCGACGCCGAGGCCGCGTTCCTGCGCGCCGGCGCGCCCGACGACGCCGTGCGCATGTGGCTCGCGCAGGGGCACGCACAGCGCGCGCTCGACCTCGCGGAGCAGCACGCGCCGCATATGGTAAGGCGTTTCTGTTTTTATTCTATCATCTATGTTCTTATTACAGTCACGGAAAGTATAATCTATATATATATATAATGAAAATGGTGTTCGTTTGAGGCTCAATCACGCCTAAACCACTGATCGTATCGACATGAAACTACCACCATTCGATGCGAAATTTTTCCTAGATGGTTTATGGCTACTTATTTTTCGAATTCTAACGTTCCTTCATTTTTTTATTGCTGTTTTACTTTTATGAACATTTATCCCGCTAATAAAAACAAAAGACAAGCGTTTTCTCTTGATTCTTTTGTTTTCATGGATTTCAACGGAGTTTACTAAACGGATAATGTTCTTTTACATTCAGCTAAGAATCTACTTACAAACTTCCACGCATCCACCCACCAACTCCCACGCACCCCTGCACACCCACTCTCATTTTTTGATAAAAATAAAATGCCGTATCTATGATCGAGTATCACTTGAGAACGGCTGGACCGATTGGGTTAATTTTTTTTTGTTGTCTTCAGAATCGTCAGGAGAATGTTTATATGTAAGAAAATTTTAAAAAAGTCTGCTAAAAAGTTAAAAATTTCGATGATAATCGAAGTATTCCAATTTCTATAGTTACTCATCACGAAATCTCGGGAACTATAGGACTTAGAAATGTGAAACTTGGTAGGAATATTACTTCCGTTATGTAGAGGTCAACTAAAAACGGATTTTAAGAAATTCATCCCCCAAAGGGGATTGCGGGGGCGTTAACAATGAACAATTCCCGTTTTTAAACTATAGCTCCTATAAATTCCAAATTTGGTAGGAATCTTTTGTAAGAGATGTAGAAATAGTCTATGAACGAATTTTACGGTAGCTCACCCCACAGGGGGTTGCGGGGGTGGTTTAACAATGAAAATTTTTATTTTTTAAGCCGTAGCTCCTACAGACTCCAAATTTAGCTAGAGTAGTCTATATGTGATGCAGAAATGATTTAAGAGCGGATTTTACAACAACCCACCGCCGAAAAAGATTACGGTAGTGGGTGTTAAAATGTGAAATTTCTATTTCCAAACTGTAACCTCTATAGACTTTAAATTTGGTAGTAATCTCTTATTTGTCATGCAGAAATCATCTCAAATAGGATTTTACGAAATTCTATTTCCAATAGGGATTGATGTTTCCAAACTGTAACTTCTACAGACTCCAAATGATTATTTTTTTACTGTTTAAATAGAAAAGGTTAAAGTCAATTGTTTTTTTTTTATTTAATTAATTTCATTTGTTTTTATATAACCTAATAATCTATATAAATAAAATGATAGAGGTCTGCAGTTGTGCGCGCATCACGGAAAAAGTACTGGATAGATTTAAATGAAACTTTCTAAGTTTTATTTCTTAGACACTTGGCCCTTATATAAAAAAAGACTGCGATATCTTCATTTAATAAAAATTTATTAAAGTTTCAAGAAAAAACGATTTGTATATGTACTGCGTGTTCAGTGATGCCGTATGTATGTTTCCTTCTCGCGGAGTAGTGGGGCAAGCGGCGTAGCGCCATGCGGAAAACTTTGTTAATATTTCAAGCAACGCGGACGAAGTCGCGGGTATCAGCTAGTATAAGTATAAGTCAAAATAGGTCTAGCAGTTTCGGAAATTAATCGTAACGAAATGATTGACGGAGAAAAATGATAAGTTACTGCTGCCACAGGTTACTTAAATAGTTACTACGCTGCTGCATAGGGATACTGAGCGACGCGAGTAATATTTTCTAGATAAAAGATAAATAGTATTATACCTAATTTTAGCATGATATAAAACGGTTTTGTAAAATATTAAAAGTTATTTAACCATCTATTAGATACTCGTAGCATATCAATATTTGTATATTTTTAAATATATATTATATAATATTTAATATTATAAAATTAAAATAAAGGTAGAGGACGTGCTGGTGGCGGGCGCGCGGGACGCCGCCGAGCGAGGAGACCTCGCGCAGTTCGAGGCGCTCATGATACGCGCCAACAGGCCCAAAGAAGTCGTGCAGCACTATAAGGATTTAGGTTATTCATCTTCTTATTGTATTTATTTATATGGCAGAAAATTCATAGTTAGGTAATAAGGCACATAATAAATATAAAATTTTCTTTTCTACGTGACATTGGCGAAGTTATCTATGCTGCTTTGAAGCCATTAACAAGAGAATTGAATTGTATTAAAATTTTCTTGCGGGGCAAGTGTTTGGATTGTACACTCTAACATTTGTTGCTTTTTAAGACATATTGATCGCAGTTTCGTCACAGCATTGTAAGTGTATTACGAGAGCACAAAGGGAACTCTATCACAGCATAACATTATGTGTAGGGATTGCAATCCGGCGTCATTTTCAATCCGGCCGGATCCGGCTGAATTTTCATCAATCCGGCCGGATCCGGTCGGATCCGGCCGGATTGACCAAATCAATATGATATTCGCTTTTTGGTTCAAAATCAACTGTTAGTAAGTTATTTAAGTATCATTGTACTTAATATAGGTAAGTAGTTTATAAAAAACTAGCGGATACCGCGGCTTCGCTCGCACCAAGAGTACAAAAAACATTTTTAGCTATACGCTTTTACTTATAATGTACCAAAAATTGATTCCCCATTTACGATTTCATCCCTTTTGTTATGGGGACTACTCTATAAAACCAGTTATTCGGTTTTCTTGGTGTACTAGTAGTAGATAGACATATACCTACTATTACAAACTTTTTGTTGACTTTGCTGAGAAAAGTATTGCGTTTTCAAACATGTGCCAAAATAAACTGTAATTTAAATCTAAAGCACTTAGGAGTATTGATACCCCCATGCATTAGTACCCCCAAATAACTAATTAACCCTTTTTAACCCCGTAAGGCAATAGGTTTCAATAAAATACGAAACACGTCTTCCATCAATTCTGTTAAAGTATGTTTATGCAAAATTTGAAGTAGATTGGAATCACACCATTACAGACTACAGATACATACAGATTACAGACTTTGCCCCCGTTTTTGACTACCTTAGGCATACAATTTCGGGAAATCATTTCTAATCGGATAACTACGTCATACAAAAGACACACCCTTAAAGTTTCAGGTCTGGAGACAGATTACCGGTTTAGGCTGTGTGTTGATCCATTAGTCATTAAGGACAGACCATTTTGCAACCAAGATTAGGCAACGAACAAACATTTAAAATTTAGTGGTGACTAGTGTAGGTAACTATTAAAATTCTAACTTTGTAACGAGTAGCTCAGTGTGAAATCTAGGAAAGATTTCACTTTCAAGGATAGATCATTATTTTTTTATTTATAAAGTGACTTTATAAAATCTAAACCTTACTTTACTGAGATGAGACCATTATAATTATTAAAGTATTCGAGAATACTAACAAAAAAGTCTTATATTTATGTCAGACACCATCTCGCACGCATGAACACCACGCACTACGCATTTAAAGTACCAACTCATGCAATAGCTCTATTATTTTACCAAAAATTGCTAACACCGGATCCGGTCGCCGGATCCGGTAATTAGTACCGGATCCGGTGACCGTTAAATGATGCCGGATCCGCCGGATTACCGGATCCGGTTTTCCGGATTGCAATCCCTAATTATGTGTGCAGAAAACTAAATCCGTTCAGAAGACGATAAAATACAACGGCTGTCAAAATAACCAATTGTCATGTTGAAATTTTACTAAATTAATGCTCTGCAGTAAGACAACCTAACCTAAACTAAACTAATTTACGAACTGTCAATTCAAAAGTAAGAAAGCTTAATGTACCCCACTCACATGCCCCGTATGCGCCAGTGTAATGCTCGATCTAGATTGTTAGACGACGGCGATGTGCCACGTGGATTGTTCCTGGTACTTCTCAGATAGCAGAGTGTACTATGGAGCAACCCCGTTGGTGGTAGTCTGCTACAACGGTCTGTTGGATTTTTGTGGGTAGTACAGACTTTTTTGGCCGGCAAGTCTCACACACCCACTTGTGGTATGCTTTAAGGCATTTTCGAAAAAAAAAAACTAGACTCTGGCCCTACTACGTACACTAGCAATAGTGCGTGTCTGCAGAAATGTTTGAGGAGGCGCGGCGCGTGGCGCGCGAGTACCTGCCGGACGGCGCCGAGCCCGTGCCGCCCGCCGTGCCGCCGCTGCTGCAGCGCGCCGCCGACCACGCGGACAGGTGACTGCTGCACCTTGTACTAATTATTATTTAAGATTTGTTTTAAATTATATGGGACGTTGAAATTTTAGTCCATTAAAGTGTCTAGGTGTTGGTTAGTTTTGTTAAATTCAGTTAAGAAAGAGAATATTATATGTCATAAATATTTATAGCAAAGTGTGATATGTGCCATAATCAAGCAACTATACCATATACTTTAATGTTTTGTGTGTAGGTACTTGTTGGATCCAGGTTTTTACTCAGTCAAGGACTCTGTGAGACTTGCAGTTTTGAACGCCAGTTTTATTTGTTTTATAATTTTTTCCCACCAATCGTAGTGTATATCTAATATGTATAAATTACGTGTCACGTTGTTTGTTCGCGATGGACTCCTAAACTACTTAACCGATTTTAATCAAATTTACATATCATGTGCAGTTTGATCCAACTTGAAAGATAGGATAGCTTACATCTTAATTATTATTTCAAATTAAATGTTTATTATACGATTTAGTGTGTATTTATCGGTTAGTAGTTCTATAAAATCCTAATAGATGGCGGTTTGGCATTTCTATTTCTAGATTTATATTTATATTTTTTATATTTATATTTGGCGTGTGGTCAAAATGTAGTAAGGAGTAGTATTTTTATTTCAATAAAATATATAGAATAAAAACCGTTTAATTTATTTTAACTTACGAAGCGGGCCGGGTTTGCTAGTGATAAATGACTGTCAGTAAACATATCCTGCAGAGGCGAGTGGTGGGAGGCGGTGGAGCTGTTGCTGCGTGCGAGCGCGGCGGGCGCGGCGGGCGGCGCGGCGCGGCTGGCGGAGCGCGCGGCGCTGCGTGCGGCGCGCCTGGCGCGGGACCGTCTGCGCGGCGCGCAGCGGCGTCGCGCCGCAGACGCTCTCGCTGATGCGTATGTTTGTTAGCTCTTAACTAATTGGTTTGGCTTACTTTCAATCTATCTATATAAATAAAATGATAGAGGTCTGCAGTTGTGCGCACGGAAAAACTACTGGATAGATTACAATGAAACTTTCTAAGTTTTATTTCTTAGACACTTGGCCCTAATCAAAAAAAATATTACGATATCTTCATTTAATAAAAAGTTATTCAAGTTTCAAGAAACAACGATTTGTATATGCACTGCGTGTTCAGTGATGTATGTTTCCTTCTCGCGGAGTAGTGGGGCAAGCGGCGTAGCGCGCATGCGGAAAACTTTGTTACTATTTCTTATCAGAATCTGAGGTTTTTGGCCAGGCGAGGCACACATACCACCTGTATCTATATGTGAAGGTGGTATGCATAAACGCATTTCCCAACGTTTCAATACCATTTCAATTTTTGTAAACACATATAGGTATCTGCATACATATGAACTCTCACATAATATAATATTAGTCTGACGAGTTGCCCATCCTTGCTTTAATCAGTTGGGGCTCTAGCCGCATCATTTGTACTTTTATTACTCCAAAACCCAGCTCATTGTGACAAACATTCAAATTCAGCCATTTCATCATACAGCACTTAGAAACATAGACTTTCCAAATGTACATTACATAACACTCAATAAAGGTTATCTAATATTAAACCTTTATTTATATAGGTTTTACAAATTAGAATATTATGATGTTTAAATGCAGGTTTGCAGAAATTGGTCAAAGCGATGTAGGCGAACAGCTCCGTGCGGCTCTCGTGGATGGCGAAGAAGAAGAAAATGCTGCCGGTACTTGTTTGAATATACTAATAAAAAGAAAGTATAATAGATTGTTCAAGTTTATGTGCACGGTCTATAATCTTACATTAACTTACTATGACGAGGCTGTGATTTTTTTTATTTCAAGATAAGAATCTAACTTTTTTATATATGAATGGCATTTGACGATAGGACGGTAGGACTAGATGCTACCTAATGTAACACCATTTAGGTACAAAGCGAGACAATATTATATTAATATGAAATTAGAAGCAGGTTCATCAGCGGAGTATGGAGAAGAAGAAGAAGTAGTGAAGCCGCAAGCAGAAGAATCTGAATCAGAGTCGCTGGAGAAGCTGGCGCGCGGCGGGCACTGGCAGCGCTGCCTGGCGCAGGCCGGCGCGCGCGCCGCGCACTACGCGCTCAGATACGTGGCGCATCTGTTCAAGACACACGCGGTATGGTTGTTGTAGTCGTTATTGTTGAAATATGCATGAGATACAGATTTAACTAGATTTAGATCTAGAATCCTAAATATAAAATATAAACTATAAATTAAATATATAAATAATATAAATTTTTAGAAGACAGTACGCCTTGGGAAAGATGTGATCGCCGCCAGGCTGTTTCAACATATAGAATTATTGTTAATTCGCAATTTAATTTGAAAAGAGAGAGAAAAAAAAATTAGTCCCGCTGAGTTTCTTTCGCCAGTTCTTCTCAGGTCAGAGGTTTCTTTTTTCCGAACTGGTGGTAGACTCATGACGTTCAGTAAGAAATTGTAACAATTTTGATGCTGAACAAAATATTTTGATTTGATTTGATTAAGCGAATTATCATTTCTAGTAACCTAAGAAATAAGTATTTAAATTATTATATTAACAAAATAGTCGATATCGCTAAGTAAACATAAATTAATTAAACCATCTCTACAAAATTATCGGAACTTATAATTAAGGTTGCTGTTTTAATATTTCTTTTTAATTTATATTGCAAATATTTTAAACAAACAGCGCACAGAGGGTATGGATATAGAGAGTGAAGACGTACCGGAAGTGCTCGCTCATGCGCTGGACACTCTCCGTCAATACCTAACCCAGGATAGCCCTATAACTAGTGCGGACACAGCCTTAGCTAAAGCAGTGTGTAGTGAAATACTGGTGAGGATATCGCTTGCCCCTAAAGCGTTCTCGGCGATGGAAGACGCTGGCTCGGTGATGGTAGCTGCTGATGCAGATGATCGAGCACTTCAGGTATGATATAACGTGAACTGCTTTTGCTATGTACTTATTTAAGTTTTCAGTAATGGAGTACCACGAGCAGCGACAACAAATAGACATAGTATGTAAGCTTTCTCGGAATGTTTATAGAAAAGTTTAAAGGGGAACAAAGCCGACTTACATGATTTTTACTAATTTTATTTTTTTAAGTAGCGCACCCAAAGTAAGCTCTCAATTTAATCTCGGGAATAACTTTCCCGTTTTTGCAATATTTTTCATTGATTCGCTGCTCCTTTTTGTCGTAGCATTATGTTATACAGTTTTTCAATTGGAATTTGTAGTAAACAAATGTTCAGCTTTTTAACATTAGTATAGATTTAGTGTAATTGAACGGCGTTACACCAGTATACTTAGTCTTATTACCAGCGAAACCTTACATTCGATTACCAATAATTTGACGTTACAATATACTTTTCCGAATTAGAATACATAACGTTACTCGTCTCCTGATACGTATGTCCTCACATGTGATACACGGCACTAATAAAACTCACTATGATCACACGCGAGGTCCACTCGAAAGATTACAGTCACGTTGCTCGAAGGACCACAAAGATGTACGGGCTGAGACGAAAACCCCTACAGTCTTTGGTTGGTAATATATTGATAGGAATTATTGATAGATAATTGATAGGTAAATGATAGTCCAGGCTAAAACTGATTGTATATTAACTAAGCTTATTGATAGAATGATAGTTTGATAGAATGATAGTTTGATAGAATGATAGATTTGATAGAACGACCCGTGAGCGCGTACGACGACGACTACCGCGATGAGTGCTACTACGAGTGCTCACGACTACTACTGAATCGAAATATATATGGCGTAAAGTGCTTACGCGACAAATATTATGTATTGGCCCGTACAGTATTATTACACGTTAAAGGAAATGAATACAACTAGTCTATTACTAGGCTAAGGTTATAATTTATAGACTTCACTTAACCCAACTCGGAACTCGAACCCGGGATCGTCGAATCCGCAGTCGTACTTACTAGCCCCTAGATCATTACATTTTATAAAAGCGCGCCATATGTTGTGTAGGCGCTGACGCTGCTGATGGGTCTGCACGTGCCGCAGATCGCGTCGAAGGCGGCGCGCGCGTTGCCGCGATATACTGATATTATCGTTGCTGATGTCGGTCAGTTGGTGTCAATTTATTGGGTTTTAATCATTTATAAGTTCGAAAGTTTATAAAAATTTAGAAAGTGTATGTGTGTTTTTGTATGAATCTTTAATATTTTTTTACTCTGAAACTGCTAGAGTAGAGGGATTTGGACGAACTTTAATATCTAACAGTCAATTACACTACGACCATGTCGTAGAATCTCTTATTCTAGATTGCTGTTTTCACCAAAAAATAATCTATAAGACTATAATATTTTGTAACTAAAAAAACCTCTATCTAAAAGTCAATAACAATGTAAAATACCTAGCTTGGAGCAAATTGTTGCTGACCTTTGTTCGTTTATTTTAAAATTTATTTTTTATTTAAAAAAATATTTTTTGTAAATTTAATTTTAAATACATTTTTATTATAAAAATATATTTCGTATATATGTAAGTTGCAGTATCTATTAAAAGCAGATTTTCGTTCTTTGATTACATTATTGTTACATTTCTAGCCTTCTTCATATGCGGCGAGGTGATACGCGCGGAAGGCAGCGCGGGAGCTCGTGAGGCTTTTGTGTTTCTCAACCACTGCCTCGACCTCGCGGAGGCGGCGGACGAAGATACGATACATCTCATCGATTATACGGATTTTGGTAGTAGCTATTTTTGTTTAATGAAGACTTGTAGCTATATAGATACATTATGACCTGGTGAGCTACTGTTTGATCTTTTAATATGTTTAGGTACTCTGTGTAAATTAATAAATGGAAACTTTGTTGGTTTGTAAATGTAATAGATATAATTGTGATTTGTAAAAGTGTCTCCGAAAAAAAAATACTATTAAGAACAGATATGTAGCTACGTGAGAGCAGTGAGTGTAAATCGCTCATGCTTTCTTAAAGCAACCGCCTGATCATAATGTAGGTACCATGTGTTTATGATACCCATTATAACAATAATATCCATTATACAGAAGTCACGACCTATTTACGAACAAAGCGATTGTAATACAGATTTATTAGTAGATAGTACAACATAATATATTATTTGCTTTGACTTATTTACGACTAAGCTCGCTATTAGCCTTCGCATTGGATACATTGTCTTAATATAAGGGGATAATAGAATAATATATCGCTGTATCTACCGGCTGTGCCGCATGGGACGGCCTATGATGTATAGTTTGGTTGTATTACGGTTACACAATTTTTAGTAACAAGAATTTAGATTATATTCACAAGAAGTATCAAGATACCAATTTATATTGATGAATAAAATTGAAGTGTCTGTAAATGTGATGTCGAAATAATGACTTTTTACAAAATTCACTTTTTTATATTTTTCGTCCTTTCTCGGCCAATCTCTGAAACGACAGCTGCGATCTTGACGGGATAGACAGTCTCATTGGCAGATAGTTGATAATAACACACTTAGTTACTTTTCTAGAAAAAAAATTAGGGTTTCGGTTAAAAAATATAATGTAAGTCGCTAATTTTAAATAAAAAATATTACTTTAATGATTTGTTTCGTCACTTCTTATGTTATGAAGATGATGTTCGGGTCATTTTATGTGATTGGCTAATAAAATGGCTGGTGTTAGGCCTAATTATATTATTTTCTATAACAAATATAAACGTAAACACACTAGCACATTAGCTAGGAGACGATTAACACTATAGCGATGTGTCGCAGAGTGCACGGACTGGGCGCGCGCGCCGCTGGCGCTGGGCGCGGCGGGCGTGGGCGGCGCGGCGCTGGGCGCGGCGCGCGACTGGGTGCTCGCCGTCTCCATGGACCAGCAGGTGGACCAGGTGACATGTGCTTTTAATAATAATAGATGAAATCACGAGAATGTGGAAAATAAAGACAGTTACAATAGTACCAATCGTT
The DNA here is from genome assembly GCA_905231865.2 of Boloria selene. Taxonomy (NCBI): domain Eukaryota; kingdom Metazoa; phylum Arthropoda; class Insecta; order Lepidoptera; family Nymphalidae; genus Boloria; species Boloria selene. The sequence goes on from HG993145.1 coordinate 6,204,616, forward strand.
ATATCCACTACAGGTGTTGTACCCAAGAACTACATCAGTCTATTAAATTGCTAGGTCTCCCACCATTTACTTATGTACAACTACAGAAAGCAGCTATTCTTAATACATGCCGTTTAGTGAGATTTTTTTTAAATAGTAATCCCTAGTTCATCGGCAGTCACTTGGCTTAAGCCCGTGATTGTTGATATTCCGGTACTGAGTACTGAGGTTTAAAGAATCATCATCATCATCATCATCAGCCCTTTTTTAACTTCCCACTGCTGGGCACGGGCCTCCCTCAGTACGAGAGGGATCAGGCCATAGTCCACCGCTCTGGCCTAATGCGTGTTGGCGGACTTCACAAGTCTTTCGAAAACTTGTTAGATTTTCTCAGACATGCAGGTTTCCTCACGATGTTTTCCTTCAAAGAAAGACAAGTGGTATTCATGATAGAAATGATTCGCACATGGAAATATCAGAGGTGCGAGCCTCGGATTTGAACCCGCATCACTCGGTTATCGAAGCGTGCGCGTTACCGCTGGACTACCACTGTCTTTAAAGAATACATAATAATAATAATTATTTTTATTTTGGAACAACATAGGAACCATATTTTGTTAGTATACCTTAGATACTACAACTTATACACTAGGGTTAGTAACAAATACAAACAAAACATAACAAAAACAAAACAAAAATATTTTAGTGCGTCATTTACTTACGAGGCATTTCGTGCGGACAATGATTCCGCCTGAGATGCCTCAGCACAGGAGCTCTCGGGCTTTTGTTTTGTTTGTCAATTTAATTTCGTCTTATTACTATTCATTGCTAGAACAAAACATTACCATTGAACGCTAAGTTTCCCGATTCTGAGTAGTCTGCGGCCAATCCGGACTTGCCTTTTCGAGTGGCGTCTCACAGGACGTCTTGAAATATTTTACAAGTCAGCTCCATCAGTCCCGGCTCCTGTATCGCCTAGACAAGCCTACTTTCTTTTCGGCATGCGAGTAAATTATTAGCGCAATATCAGTGTCTTATTTTTAATTTTGACCGCAAGAAAAAAAGTCCAAGCACGTTAGTTCTTTGGGATGAGTGAGTTTGCTTGTCAGAAGGGATAGTAGGTTTTATGGGGCAGATAACGGACAAATACACTACAACACTTACCCTGAAAAATGAATAACCAACCTAACCTATTATTTTAATGCATATTTTAAGTAAAAGGTATTTTTTATTAATACATTTCTTCTTATTGTTGTTATTTGTTACGTATTAGTATATATATATATATTTATTTTAATTTATAACATTGCAGACTCTACCAACGGACAGTCGCGGCTTATACGCCTCTTACGTAGGAGATGAGCCGTGCTGCGTGCTCACCGGATACCCTCTGGCGGCGCGCCTCGTCACCTTCCCTAATGGTTAGATCTGCATTAATTTTTGCATTTTTTTTTCTTTAAATTAAATTAAAAATTGTTTTATGCTGTAGGATTTCAACAGCTACATATTAGGTACATGATAATATTTTTGAAGAACAATTTTCCGGTTATAAAATAGGAATTGCCAAGTACTTTTCTCTTGTATCATTATAATAGCAGTATACGTAAATTATTTTAATATTATAAGTAGGTATATTTCTATTATAGGTAGGTTATTTCTGTTTTTTGTGATATATTTTATTCTGTAGAGCAGAAAAAAGCTTATTTATTGGGGCCAATATGATACCATAACCCATTGGTTTGAAGCTCTTATTGTATACTACATAAATAATGCGCAAGCTAGCTAAGTTCTGAAAAGAAGTTAAGATAAATATTCCGAAATTTAAAATATTTTTAGGTGGAATAAATTGATAAATTCATTAAATTTCTTTCATAAATAGTTTAGCCTCAAATGATTAGTTTGTAAGCAAAATGTGTTGCTGCAGGTCGTTGCGCGAACAGAGAGTGGTGGTCGCGCGCGTCGCAGGCGGCGCGCGCGCCGTCGCCCGCCGCCGCGCTGCTGCGCCTCGTCGCGCGCTGGTGCGGGCCCGCAGACTACTCGCACGTGTAGCGCAAGCGGGACTCACACGTTCTGAGTTACGGCCGAGGGTTAAGTAAAACGTAATTATTGTACTGTTACAATAAAGAAGTATATGAAAACAATTTTTTTTTATTTTTTATTTATGTTTTGTTAATACTTTCTTAGGTTTACGCGAATACTTGACATTATAAATAAAACTATCTTTTCGGATTTTGTCGCGGATTTATTATGATTTTTGGTTCCCGACATTTCGAATGCTTTACAGCAACCATGGTCACGGGAGATTTGTTATTTCAAGTCGAAGAAGAAAGTATTCTAGCTACAGCATAATTAGTATAGAAATTATCCAAATGAGAATCCGTTAAAAAATTTGGGCCAATCAATACAACTGCATTGATTGTCCAAAATCGTAAATAGGTTTACATCATGTCCCAGGTTATAGTCAGTCAGAAATATGTGTACAAGATTTTATCTTATTTAGTCAATTTAAGCGTAAAGAAGCACCTACACTACCTTCTTTAATTTTATGATAGCCCTATTGACATCCAAGAAAATTGTATCTCTATCATACATAACATACATAAAATACACGTGGAAGTGTATACATTGTGGTAATATGTGAGCTGTATATGACACAAACTAGAGACATTTTTTAGACATTACAGTTAGGGTTACCAGGTTTAAACTTTAAGGCAAGGAGTATTTAAAGTTTTATTATAAAGCACACCTACATGAAATAAAGTACAATATAATCAATTTTAGAATATGAGCAATCCTAGTCTTTGAATATAAAATTTAATATTTCTAAACAGTAATTACAATTATAAGGAATTTTCTATTTTGCACTATTTAAGCACTGCTGTTCGGTTATTAACCTTTAATCATAGAGTCTCTGTGTATTCCTACGGAAGTTACGAAGCTTGAGTTACGGATACCAGATAGTTGATGTACTACATATATAAGTTTAAATACATAGATATTATAAATATAAACACCCATGACTGGAGTACAAACATCCGAGTTTTACAAATGAATGCCCCCAGCGGGGCTCGAACCCGCCACCGCTGGAGCAAGATAGTAGGGTCACTACAAACTGCACCAAACGTGACCGTATTGGGTTTGTTTTGTGTGATGAAGTAGTTTTGAATTCTTATGTGTGAATCATTTCCAATATAATTGCCAGTTGTCTTAAAAATTTACAAGTACATATGTCCTAAATCTTAAGGTTACCTTGATTTGCTAACTAAAATTGTTGTGTGAAGCGAATAAATTGTCATAGGTACATGAACAACTTGCGATTCCTTTTACCTTTCAAATCTTATTTTACATACCTTCCTGTTTATTTTTATAGGTCTATGGGTAGAAAAAAAGACTGACGGAAAATACATATATTTGTGTTAAACTCATAATTCTAACAAAAATAGAATAGAATTTTAATACAATTATCTAACATATTTATTAAAACCATTTAGAAATTCAAGGTTTCCTCGAGGAAAGAAAAATGCCATTTGTTGTTTTATACTGCTATAATAAACTCATTTGTTATCACATTTATTATTAATAATAGATATATATTATGACACTCATATTTGTTATGAACTAATATTCGTAGTTATTACCGTTTTCACAATATAAACTACTTAATGAAAAGTGAGGAATGACCTATGAATATTCAAATGCTAAGAAGTATAAGTGATTTTCAAGATTTTTACATTGCGAGAACGGAATATTGTGATGACCAATCTGGTATTCTATGAAGACACGATGAAACACTAACGTAGTTGTAGATAAGAAGTTTAATTACGAGTTATAAGATAGTCTAATATTACACGGAGTCCGATACCATATCACATCTCAGCGCTCTCCAGTAAGTAGGTAGGTAGGTAGCTTGTCTAATCTAAAATGACGCACCCCACTACTTAGGTATTTGATTATTTAGATGTGCATGTGCAAATAATAATAAATCCAGGAACAATCGCTTATTGGCAAATACGTCTTCGGTAACTGAATGACCGATTACAATGGCGTTTGGATATCTCTTGCGTCCACATTTTAAAAGCTTGCTGCAACAATGCAGTAGTGGGGCGCACCATTTTATAGTAGACAAACTATACATGGGATACGTCGCGTCGCGATGTGGGAAATTACAATTTTTTAGGAATTCAATGGGATCGGGTGGATTGGGGTTTATTAGGCACAAATATATTAATAAATAGATTTACATTTATTTCTTAAGAAGAATATAGATTTCCATATATTATACTAACATATCGAAATAGTAAGCGTAAATTAGTCGATCAATACCGTTGATCGGTCGGAACAAATATGTTACTGTACTTTATATTTAATATCTAGACTATTTATAATATATATAATTTATAATATATATAATTTTAAGTAAGTATATTTTCACAGCATTTTTATAGTAACTGAACATAAAATTATAGTGTAAAAATATATTTAGGGCGCGATAGGTTTGGCTATATTCGGTATATAAAATATAAATAAAATTTTAACAGTATATTTAGGATTTATATTTAGGATTTAGGATACTAAATATGTCTCTCTCTTAGGAATTGTACGATCTCCATGACTTATTAATATTTCCACTTGTGTGTAAATATTATGTTTATACATAAATTATTTTCCCAGGTATCATAGCGCTTTTAGGTATAAAACATCAAAAAAATTTTGGACTGTGACCTTGTATTTGATAGTTTGTAGGTATTTCTTTTGGGTTCATTTGTACCTGCTAAGGCTAATCTTTCATACTGTCAGTATATAAGCAAGAAGAGTAGTATAGTGTAAGAAATATCTCTAAAATAGAAGAATCATCATAATATTGTCAAGCAATTCACTAAGCTACGACAGTGGAAGAACACAGATTTTGACGAGATATATACCTATTACATTAAATTTCACCGATATGTAAATAGTATCTAACACCAATAAAAATATCTCTTTACATAAGCTAGGCCTGTGGCTTATACTGAAAACGTACTTTGACGCTCTGACTACTGTACGACATAGAATACTATTTTAATGTATATATTAAATACTTATCATAACGTTCACTTTAATTTAGAAGATGAGGTTTAAAGCGTAGGGTACTAATATGCGGATGTTTGGATGTCTTAACATCGCTGTTATATGTTGTAAAATTATAATAAGTATGCTTTTGAAGAAATTCCAGACACCCGTATATAGTTTTTTTATATATCGAAGATAACATTTAATATAAGGTATATGTTATAGTAGATATGATGAATTTTTCTTAAGTGAAATATTACAAATTTAGAAAAACCTTCAAAGGTAGGCGATAAAGTCCGTCCTAAGGATATATACGTGTAATTTAAGTACATTCCTTTAGGTTATAAAAGATAGAACATTATCACGAAATAGTTGTGCGTAGAAAATTTTGAAAAGAAATCTGAACTATGTACAGTATTATAATATATAATTATTTAGATATAGAAGAAATAACGATGTCTGTAGATTAGCTACGTAGGGAAAATTCACTAAAGCACAACCTTGGAAGAATAGTAACTAGACGCACTTACTGACTAGGATCCAGGCGCGGTCCGAAGGGGGGGGTCACAGGGGACATGACCCCCCCCAAAATCTAAGAAGGTCAAATTGAAAAATCTCAAAAATTTGCCAAATAATAAAAGGAAATTTCTAGCTATCCCCTAACAGCGATAAATTTATAGTTTGCTGACATCTAGTGGTGTTTTTATGAACATGATGAAACATGTTAGAAGAGCGATTAACAGGTTTAGCTCTTCTAAACATTCACCCGGAAATAGTACTAGAATAGACGTCTCAAATATTATCACCCGATTCGCAAAAACAAAAACACGACATCCATTTGTTTTATAAGTAATGTATAAAACCGACTTTAAAACGTTACAAATCAAAACTAAAAACAGAAAAAATAATTTTAATTACTTAGTTATTGTTGGAGTCGGTGCCAGCCAAGAAGGACAGTTTTATCCTGCCTTTGCAATGAACTTTCGAACAGATATTTTGATTACATTTACAAATTGATACATTAATTAAATTGTATTAAGATTATTTTGATTTGGCTGGCACCGACTCCAACAATAACTAAGTAATTAAAATTATTTTTTTCTGTTTTTAGTTTCGATTTGTAACGTTTTGAAGTCGGTTTTCATTTTAGTTAAAAATATTTTATTTTTAATTTTTTTGTGGAAATTAGATATAATGTGTACGACAATAGTCAATCGAGATTTGTCCACGTCTATTTTTCCACGTAACTCCTAGACGTTAATAAGATTTACCTTCTATTATCAGATCAACCTAATATCTTGAAGGAATACGACTATCGGTTCATAAATACGTATAATATTAAAAGAATTTTCTTTCAACTTCCTAACCGTTGAGGAGATATACCTTACATCATCACAAATTCTTGAACAGCTTTACAAAATATATGAAAAACGTAATAAATGCCTATAAAATTTGAGAGTTGCCCTGGATTTCCCTAGGATCCCATCATCAGATCCTGACTTGGTGATAATGTGAATATCTTGGAAGTATAACCCTACCGAACAAAAAAAATTGTAATCGGCCAACATTTGACGCAGAAATTAATAAACAAACATAAAACGAACCGTTGAGGAATTGTATTTTCCATCATCAGCTCATCCACATGAAATAATGATTTTCAGACACAAATGCTTGAACATCTTTAGAAAATATATCAAAAACTTAATAGGTGCCTATAAAATTTGAGAGTTGCCCTCGATCTCCCTGGGATCCCATCATCAGAACCTAACTTGGTGACAATGGGACCCCCTCGGAGCTATACCCTACCGAACAAAAGAAATTTTTTTGAAATCGGCCTACAGACGGCGGAGAAATCGGTGAACATACATAAAAAAATATATACAATGGAACATATAACCTCCTTCTTTTTTGAAGTCGGTTAAAAAAGAATTGTGCCTTGTGCAATAATGTTTATTTTATTCCAGATACCTATTCTTTATTAGTGTATTGAGTGACCCCCTCCAAAATTTCAGGCTGCGACCGCGCCTGCTAGGATCACTTAAGAAATATAAATCGTAGGTATAAGGCAAAGTGTCAAAGTTGGGGTTATTTAAGATGTAAAAAATAGTTATTATAATAGTGTCATATAAAGATTGATATATAATAAGATAATAAGAAATATGACTATATAATATATTTCTTCTAATTACTTTATATTACGTTACACTGAGAAGTTAGACACCTATGTATATTAAATAAATTAAAATGATTACTTATGAGCCGCATGAACCTAATACATATATTAGTATCTACAATTTAAATAAAAATGTTAAATTAAACATGTTTTTAATTGATATTTAAAGTATTGCACAGAGTTTTAATAAATAGGCCCTGTTTAGTGTTTTATACAAAAAATGACGATAAAAAATAAAGTAATTGTAAAATATAGAACATAATACTGTAATATAGACAAAATTACAACATTGATATCTAAAAAGTAGCATACCTACTTTAAACATCTATTGGAATTACAAATCAAACCAAACTGCCTATAGGTACTAATGTCCTATGGCATCTCGATCAGTAATTCAAGTTCTACATCGATTTTAAGTTTCAGCAATGAAAGCGAGTTTATAAATAAGCTCCTTTTCATTATTTATAAAATATTTTTATTATATTCAGAGTTAAGTCAGTATCGATCGTTCTTAATATTTACTTCATTTTTCAGTACCCGAGTATATATCCAGAAGGATGTTTTATATCAATTTCTTCTACTTACGACTCACGTTTTAAATCGATTAATTTTAGATTACATTAAATTTCGTCACATCTTTCGGGTTGCATTGGGCAGCATTGGGCAGCATTGGTGGTGGCACAATACATGCAATAAGGATGACGAACGCTCAATTATTTTAATATGCGAAATATACCTAAAATTAATGTACCTACCAAAATATATAGTGACTTTTATAATGTTTTTGTTTTAACTTCCTCTCAACAGTAATGTAATTTACACGAAAAAGGCAAAAGGCCTAAAATTAAATTGGAAAGATTCGTCATCCTTACAGTTATATAAAAAAGTCGGGACAAGGAATAGCCGTCGCGGAGCCACGCTAGTTGCGTCGCTCGGGCGACGGCTCGCGAGATCAGTCGGGCGACTCGTCGGTCGCGAGCGAGGTGGCCGGGAACAGCGGGTACCAGCCGTACGTGCGCTGCGGCAGCGTCAGCTTGTCCAGGCAGATCTCTGCCCCTCCGAGCGCCAGGTTGTGCTCGAAGCCGCCGCAGCGTTGCCAGAGCATCACCACTAGTGTTCGGCCTAGCGCTTCGCACGCCTAATGTGAGGAGGAAAATATAGGAATTCAGAAGAAATTTAAAACATAAACTGTATGTAAACGTACACTTTCTAACTTTACTATATATGTATTGTTATTAAAATAATAGTTACCTGATATTTCAAGGTCTGTTTGAAATGAGGTTCAGTAGTACGACGTACCACCCTCGTTTTGCGCTTATGTAGCCATTTGTCACCGTCTCGAAGATAGCATTTTACATATGAGTCTGGTACCTCGCCGTTTACACCGTATACCCGACGTGCATGAGATATCTGTAGTGTATATAATTTTATAATGATTTGGCATTATTATAATGATACGGTTTGCTTGTAATATTAGGTATCTTATTTGACTATGAGAACCAACTAAGTATTATAAAGTTAACGTACCATAACATATTGCGGCTTCTTATTTTTCTTGGTACCCGTGTAGGATAAAGCGTGAAGTATACATGTAGTAGGTGTACTTACTTCAAGTTCCAATTGTCCCTTAATCATGATAATGCTGATGTTAATCTCAGCATGCAGCGGCGGTAGATGCGTGTTACGCGGCGGCAACTGCCCCGGGCCCAAGGGCACGTCGTCGTCGTCGTCCGCCACCGCGTCGCACGCGGCCGCCGCCGGCACCGCCGCCCACATGCTGCCCTTGCGCCCCGTCGCCGTGCCTGCACCCACAACATGACTACCCACCACCCACACGGAACTATGGCAGCTCTATTGGCAACTAGGTGTAAGAAGTGATATGGCGGTGACATATTTATGATTGTTGATTCTTAGTACTTTACAAAATAATTTATTGATCTTTGAAATAAATTGTAAATTTTATAGGTTTTGATAAATCCAATTAAGTATACAAAACCTACTTTTTTCCATAAAATAATGATCAGGTAACTATGCCTTACACTTCTTGCAACCAGAGCTTTACGAATGTGATAATATCTAAGAATAACTACTACGATGTGAGCGACCCACATCGCGCGGTCGTATGATTGTGTCGAAACAGTCTATCGTTTCGTCACATGAAAAAATAAATAAAAAAATGAAACCAGAATAAACCATCCATCAAACATTAAGAACAAACAATACACAAAGTAAGCACGTCAAACAGCATCGTGCCGATGTCAACAGTTTCGTAAAATTACATAGATTTTCAAACGGTTTCCTACCCTAAACACAGAGATGAAAGAAGAAGCATTTAACGTGTGCAGCCAAGAGTGTATTCGAGTTTCTAATAGTTGCTGGAAGCGGTCTTGAAATCGTTTTATGATAAGCATTTTATGTCATGATCAGCCATTTGTAATTGTAAGTTAAAGTATTGTTATGTTTCCGAAGAACGATTGGCAGTAACTGCCTCTGTGTGCGCCGTGATTTGCGCCACCGTAACTCATAGCGGTGACTACTTACGCGCCCTTGTGAGTGCTTTATGTACGTATATACGTATTCGTAAACTGTGTAATGTCTGTGACCTATGAGTAAGATATGTACAAGAAGTCTAATAGAATGCGCATTTAACAATGAATGACATTCGCAAAGGTAATAATGAGGTCCAAACATCTTAGGAGATAACAATGCCATCAAAATGAACGTAGACGAGCAGCCGAACAGACGGTACACAGAAACAGATGAAGTGAGCGTGATCGCCCGCCGCCGGGCATGCGTCAGGACAGAACAGTACAGACACAGTGAAGTGATGAGAAGCGTCGGGCGCAGCCACATTCAACGGTGCGAGCGCGCGGCCGTCGCGCAAGCTATGACCCATGCTACTACTTGGTCGCGGAACCCCATTCTGGTTCTAGGGCGAGACCGTCGAGCCGAGTATCGTTGCGCTCGTGAACGGGGTAACCGTGGTCTATAGAAACAGATTGGGGCACGGTCGGCCGTCGGACGTCACAAGGGGCGTGCCGACACCGCGCGGTCAAACCCTGCCGGGAAGCTCGCGGGCGCGGGCACGATATTCGCTTACCGAGGTGCTAACGGTCCGTCGCTGCTGACCAAACAAGCATAACACGGTACAAGTCAATACTCTCAATGTTCGTATAAATAGGTGGGCAGTAGGAACTGGTTTGGGTGTAGGACAGCGTGTTTATTTATATATTATAGCGTTACAGGGCATTAGGTGGAAAACAAACCTATTTTTAAAATTATACAATTTGTAAAACGAATTGGATTTTAAAGAAATTATTAGATTTAAAATGTATCTTAGTACTAATTTATATTTTACAATTTCAATTATTTTTAAGTCTAAGGGTACTAAATTCTTAATTAAAAATAATAATGATATGAAATGTTTTAAATAAGATATTTAAATTTACGAGTAGTCAAACAATGAGTAGTCAACATAAGTGGAAATTAATGATTTTATATAAATGAATCTAAATCAAGTAAATACAGAACATATAGCAACAGAAAATGTGTACTTACGTCTGGCGGTGGAGCCAGAAAGCGACAGCGTGCGTCCGAGCTCGCCCTTGACGGCGCGAAGAGAGCGCATGATGTCGTCGGGGTCACGTCGCACGCAGGAAGATCGACGTCGCTCGCGGCGCGAGTACACAGGGGGATCGCCGCCTCCATCTGGCCGGTATACAATTAATGTATCAACTATATTTTTTACATTTAAATTTCGAATATAATTTTTTTTTCTAAAATCATGAAGAACTCATATCAATACTAAATTCTATTTAATGAAGCGAAAAAAATATTAATATTACATTTTTAAATGAAAATATAATATTTAATAGCTAAATTACACCTTTATCTTGTTGTTGAAATGAAGATCTCCTTGACCCAGGCAAGGACCGTGAAAAATCTTTTCCAAGCTGATAAACCTCTACTTCTAAAGTCTCAGACTGCGAGGAGCCGCGGCGTGAGCCCGCCACCCACGCGTGGTCAGGATGAAGAAGAGATGCGCATTCGCCAATTGAGTCCATGTCATCTGGTGATTTATTTAAAAGACATTTATAAGCTCCACGCAAAATTACTAAAACTAGGTTATATAAGTAGATAGTTTATTTTTACTTAAGAATTATTATTATCAGAATTTTTTTGTGTTATCCACTAATAAATAAATTATTTATTACAAATTCCGCATTGGTACGTACGTCCCATGATGTGCAATCGTTAAGACTTATGATTAAATGTACCTAGGCTTAAAGTTATATTTTCAGATCCACACATCCATTATCCAGGTGCTACTTTTACTACGATGTTTTGAATAGTGCCGCATTAATAACTAAATATGAAAAATATAAAACCTGAAATAGATCGTTGAGAAGCAAAGTCCCCTCTACGCAAGGCGCGCGCGCCTGTTAGAGAGCCACGCGGTGACGCATTAGCTGAGCGAGTGCCGCGTTCTTCTAGTGTCCACCAAACTGCACGTTCTTCAGCAAAAGCTTTCTCTAAGTCCATCTGAGAAAATTATATAAATATATTTTATGTAGTTCGATTTATTTTCATAAAGATGTTAGTACTTACGGTGCACTCTCCTATGAGCACAGGGTCGATTCCAGGACACGCATCCCAAAGTGTGAGTTCTAATGCACGGCCAGCTAACAAATCTGCTGTAAGTCCCCCGAAGCCCAACGTCGCATTCCAAACCGGGGTGCACGACGCCGATGCTGGATCAGTCTCCACCGGAGGACAGCTTTCACTAAAAATGAATAAACCGCAATTTATATAAGCATATCAACATTTTTTTTACCCCAAGGCATAAGAAACACTTATACATTGTACAAGTACGTGTATGGAACGCACGGATAGATGGACGGATATAAATATATTTATTAATTTTACCAGTCATTTAAAAATGCACAGGGCACTTTTACAAATAGATTTTTTTCAATTTCACCTAAGACTTTAATTATAATTCATAAACAACGGTAGGTATACTAACAGTGATGGCAGTAGACGTATTCTAGCAAAAGCTTCAGGCTCGTCTCCATATCCTAGTGTGTGGTCACGAGGAGGTAAATCATCTGCTGCGATGAGAACGACTACTAGTTTGCGGATTTCGTTCTCAAACCACACTTGTAACTGCGCACGCGCCGGTGGACGCTCGCGAGCACGTTCAGCACGATCTTGTTCCTATATATGAAAAGAATATCAATATTTTTTAGTCATTTTTACATATTATGTTTAAAATATTACATTGCGACCAGATGCATTTCATTGTTAGTGTATTAAAGTATTTCTAAATATAGCATCTGAGTTACATTGTAATTTATGTATTCAATGTACATTAAGCTAGTTAATATTGTTTTTTCTGAAGATGATAAAACAAAAACATTTGGAATAACAAAGGATCAAGGGATCACGGGTTCAAAAGTTCATTCATATGAGGGTAACTCATAGTTAGTTATAATATTGTAGGGAATGCATCATTTTATCGACACATGCAGCAACGGTAGCAATTGTTTTCATAAATCAATTAGCAATTAACAGGATTCATAACTTCATTCATTATGTGCAGTAATGGAATGGATGAAGTCACATTGCAAGTAGATAATGAGAACGCTCTCTTCTTTTTCATTTCGCTCTGTCATTTAAAATACATATGTCATAAAATAACATGCGTCGGGCTGAGGCATTACTATTCATACAATAAGTGATTAATAAAATCTGACGCTCTCATCCGCCATGCACAAAGCTTTATCATGCTAGATTCGAATAGACAAGCCATGTTATTTTTAGAGTAATTAAATCATTTAAAGTTATCAGCGATCTCAGAGTCAAATTTCAATCGCATAATCTTTCAGGGGATTAGTTTGATGAATAAGAAATTCGGAAACAAGGTATAATGTATATGTTCTACATTCTATAAAAAAAAATTGAGCCGCTAATGCACTAATATGTGTAGTTCTCTTTGAAAAACTTCTTTAATAGATCAAAATAAATACGAACTGATGGTTTATAAGTAGGTATTTAGAAGTACAATTCACAGACAATTTGAAGATATGCATAATATTGAGAGTTTAGTGTTAATCCAGCAGAAATTGATTTAAAGTAGTAAATAGGTAATAGTTTGTATAGCTTATAAAACACGCAAACGCTGTACACCCAAGTACGAGTAGTGCTCTGAGCCAGATCAATGCACATGTTACTTTGTGCAAAGTCATGCATTTCCAAACGGTAGTAACGAGGCTGAACATTCAACTACTAAGGGCACAGTGACTATGTACATCGTGAATATTCGCATCACTTAGAAGCGTCGTTGCCTGTCGCTCAAGGTTTTGCTTTGCGTAGTACCGTGCTGATACCACTCCAAGCTCTTAGACTATTCGTTGCGAACTTGCAAACGTCTCGGTACACTGTGCATTACACTACACTAAACAAAAAAATTCGGTTACACTCGATGCTCTTAATATGAGACGGTACAAACGGGCTTTTGTTGACTGCAGATCGCCGACAACATATAGCTTGTACTGCGGTAAGATCTTCGGTGCTTCTTGCAGTCTAAAACATCTTCTATTCTCGATGCCACTGTCTTGTAGTCAATGAATTACATTTACTTTATACGATATTTATGACTGGATTTTTGTGTTGGTTCATCTAGCGAATTAGTAATTTTAAAATGGGTGAAATATTTCATCTTTTAAGCTTAAAGCGACGACGGCTCTAGCTGCACTACACTGTTATTCATCGTCAGAATAAAATGCTAATCATCCACGAATATCCTAAACAAGGTAATCGATATCGGGATGAACCCTATGCTACCATCGAGCACTAAAACTCAGCGTTTGTCTAAACTTACTGAAACCATTGCGATCGATCCTATTGTCATATGTCGATCATTCCCTACCAGTCCACCCGGCGGCGATGACGAGATAATGAAATTGGTCAGGTGATAGAAAAAATAAAAATCTGAAAATAAGTACGTAGCATTTTTTCATACACTTAGGGTAACACCATATAAACGATAACGAATATAGACAACAAACAAATTAAAATATAATTTGGTAAATATATTATTTTAAACAGGGTAGTCCTCGCCCTACTTAGTAAAAGATTAACAAAGGTAAAGTACTTCTACATTATATATAGAATTTCTAAACTCTTACAACTAGTCTAACATGGAAGATGTGATCAGTGCTACAGTATCACAGCAGATCAGAGGAGATCAGCCCCTGTACTCTCATTCAAATCTTAGACGTCATATTGTCATTATAATAAATTGAATCTAATGTTCATCGTTAAATATGCAACTTACTACTAACTACTAAAAGAAACACTTCTTGAGTAAAACATTAGTTATTGTTATATTTTTTAAAATGTTTATTTGCTTATAATACTTATATAAACAAGTCATAGATCTGTTTCAGAAAACGCCTAAGATTTGAATATTAGCTGAATGATCCAATCCAAGTGTGTACTAACGTTGCTCTTTTATGATATTTAAGATTGATCCTCACTATAATGCCGATCATAGTATGTCATCGGTCTGCTTAAATTTTATTATTCTCACATAATACAATCATCTTCTTTCATATCATTCAAGTTCAGTTCAGTCCAGTTAAGTACTCCTTAAGAAGAATCATTGCTGGAGTTTGTTTCGATCGGAACATAACACTCAATTTACTCTCCAGTAAATATACTAATATTCTCTTGTATACGAGAACGTACTAAACCGAATCCAACCGAGAACGAGCTGTGCGGTGGGCACTGTAGTGTGGATCATCGTTTAAAGTGAAAGAATTACGCAATTAAAATAATTTTACATAATCGTGTATATCCACTAATTTAAATCAACTTTGATTTTTGGATCATATTGAAATAAATTGAAAAACTTGCGCTTTCCAGTTTTTTTTACTTTTTACGAAATAAATCTTATTCACCTTTTAAATCCTTGGAACAATGGTCCAATAACCAAAGGTACACATAAAGAAGTTTCATGTCCAAGAAGCGCAATTTAGGCACCAAGTGATAGTCTCTACCAGATTTATGAACGAAAGTTCGGTCCAACATTTCATAGATTCACAACACATATTGTTACAATTAAAGCCTATAGTACGAGTATATTATACCGGGGTTTTTGGCAATTTCCTTCGCGTTGGTGAAGATGGCGACTTGTCCGTGTCCGGTTCTGCGAACCAACCAAAATGCTTATTTAAATTAGGAATTGAAAATTTTAATTGTCTTTAGTAAAAGTTATGAATTATTTTTAGTTAAATACGAAACAAAGTATGAAGGGTAAAGAAATAGACATAGTTATATAGTGAGAATGAGAAATAATGTTGCAGGCTGTGATATTTTGTAAAGTAATGTAAGTGTGTGGTATATAATAATAGAAGAACAATAAAATGTTTAGAGTATATATAATATCATTAAGTATTTAAATGAGTAGAAGTAATATAGGTGTAACTGTGCACTTTTATTATTGAATGATCACCATAATTTTTTTGGTCCATCACGCTAATACTTATCTTTAATATTAATTTGAACTAGTGTCCGAGTAATTGTGCGATAGAAGCTGAAAAAAAGAGGAAGAAAGGTAGTCGGCACTACACATTACATTGAATAACAAGAATATAAGATAGATGGGGTTAGGAAAGAAAGAGATATTGATGGTATGTCCATAGACATTACCATAAAGTCCATGATGGTGATGAGACGCGAGTGTCGGTGGAGGCGGTGGGTCATCAAGCTGAGGTGCGGGCTCCACCAGTAACTCGACTGTGTCACCCCCGTGCTCTAACACTGCGCATACTTCCTCAAAACTGCGTTCTGTTAATGGAACGCCGCCCCATTCCAATACCTAGGATAAAAATTCAAAACACCAACGTTATAATATCTAAACGTATTACATTGAAATATTACTTATACCTTCATAAAAAAATAAAAATATAGGTACAATGCGGAGAGGATTTATGTTTGTTTTGTTTAGTCTATACTTATAATAAATCTGTAGAGAGGTCAATTCTGTACATGAAATATATTTCCAAAATAACTATCAGGGGGTGATTAGGGATCGATACTGATGCCAAAAATGCAATCAGTAAAATTTTTGTCTGTCTGTCTGTCTGTCTGTCTGTCTGTCTGTATAACCGTTATAGAAACAAAAACTACTCGACGGATTTTAACGAAACTTGGTACAATTATTTTTCATACTCCTGAGCTGGTTATAGTATACTTTTCATCACGCTGACTTCAATAGGAGCAGAGCAGTGAAGGGAAATGTTGGGAAAACGGGAGAAGTTACTCCATTTTTTAAGCTTCCGTCGCGTATGCAACCTTAATGGTTAAAGCTACACAGAAATCATGTATGACGGAAATGTTCTCCTTAAAATTATATAAAAAATATCCCACGACAGCATATGTCTATCTTTTATGGTTAACTCACAATAACACGTGTAACTCCCGATAGCTCAGCAGTTCGAAGCTTTTTGATTATATTTGTCTACTCTTACGTTTATAACACTCTCAGTCATCCGTAATTAAAAAAGTTAACATTATTAACTATTCCATAAAAAAGAATCATAGAAGTCGGTATAGAAAAACCAAAGTTATACATGAAATACGCTAATAATAAGCCATCGCGCGTGAATACTGAATCATGCTATAAGGATTATTTTTGAATTTGTAATTCATATAAAATAAAAACAAAATAAAAATAAAAAGTAACTAAAGTGTATAAAGTAAAATGTATAGTATAATTAAATGAAATATAGTACATTTACAACATAAAAAAAGAATATTTAATTCCTAAAATACTATTAAAAAAGAATAATAGAATAATGTGTTCTAAACTCTTAAATCATATTTCTGTACTTTCAATTATCGAATGATGCGTAATGAGTTCTCATAGATGGCGTTATTAATATTTTTATAATTTAATTTTAGTAAGTGTTAATTGTATTTTGCTAAAATATTTTATATCTATAATATACTAGCGATTTAGCGCGAGCGAAGCTGCGGGTTCCGCTAGTAATATAATAATAAAATATGAATATATTTTAAATATAATTAACGTTAAACAACTCTTATCTCGTTTGTTTTAATATCGTGTTAAGCCAATATTAATTTTTTAATATAAAAGCTTTCAATAAGCTTAAGTAGATTACTGTAAACTTTAAAATCACTTTATAACTTTTAAATCTTTCTTCTCTTACTACTAAACTTATTCATGGCATCGTATGTGAGTGTACGATATGTACTGCTATATGATAAGATTATAATATGATACATTTTCATGAGAAAATGATATGATGGATCATATCATTTTCTTTCTCATTGTTAAAATGTAATTAAAGATATATAAAAAATCTCCTAAGAAACGAAAAGAAACTTAAAAAATTGCCTTATCGCCTTGTTGTAGGCCAACGAGATCCGCAGGTCCACCTGGTACAGTCCATACTATAACTGCTTCACGACGACCACTTGCGTCAGGTTTTCCACCAACAACTCTCATGCCAAAACCACGCGCTGTAAGTTACATAGTCGATTATTTTTGCTGAATATATTTAAAAAAAAAATAGGACATTGTAAACACACTGTATTTTCTAAATTATTAAAGAGGTCATTTAAAAGAATATCTATTGCTGTTGAACTTTACTATTTTTTTAATATATTTCATTAAGTATTATGAAATAAAAGACTTGTTTTTTTGTTAAAATACAAAACATTTTAAATAGAACGTGTTAAAGCGTAAGTAAAGTAATGCTATTACTTTTATGTCTTTAAATAACAATTGCCAAGAATTATTACCAATAATATTTAATAGCATACGTAAACTAAAGACTTTTTCTCTAACGTATAGTAACTTTTTACCCCATATCGTTCTTTATCCCGTTATTAGCTACGATTTCCCACAAAGGCCGAAATTTCACATTATATCCATAATTTAACGGAGTCCCCGGAAATACGTGATAAAATGAGGTATTTCCGAACATTTCAACGTTTACGTCGGTGATATACCCCAGTATTTCTAATAGTATAGATCACGTAATGCTATACGAGTACAGATAGATACCTGATCCATACAAAGTAATTGGACTACTCTTAGATGCTAATTTAGGCTTTATTTCGATGTCGTTAATTCGCAAAAGGTTAAAGTTATTTTAAAAATATGTGCAAAGTTACCTTTGGTAAGTATTGTTAAATTTATAATCCGTGATTTTGACAGTTATTAATGGTCATAAACAATCCACAAAATTAACCATCATCTGTGCACATACGTTACAAAAGCATCATTTGATTTTACATGCCCATTAATAAATATACGTTTTCACAATAATACACGTTTTCGATCTTTTGTAGGTAATGTTAACACAACTTTAATAACTATTGATCTATTTGAACTAACTTTTCTTTGTACGTAATGAGATGGATCCCAAACTGATAGTAAAAAAATAATTTCTTTAAATAATTTGTGAGACAAAATCTCAATCTCTGCTAGTTTAATAATCCAGAATTGCGTCTGCTGTTTTCCGAACATTGCTTTTGCACAATTTTTATAAGACATAAGCGTTAAAAACCTACATCGATGGCCTTTATCATTAGGATCACGTCGTAAAGTGACACGTCTTGTAGTGCGGTCATCAACGTCGTGTATGACAATTTTGATAGCTTCTGCATCGACCGACATCTGCCTCGCGGCGGCGGCCGCGGCCGCGGCGGCGGCGGCGGCGCTCGGCTCTACGTCCGAGCGCGACGCGAGAGCCGCTAATGCACTCAACGCGCCGGTTCTTTGTTGCAATGCTGCGATGTCAGGACTGAAAACGATTGTTTTTATGTACCTCTTTACTTTGCGAATATAGTCTGTACTTTCTTATATAGCTTGAAAAATTTATAATATGATAAAACTATATTTTTTTATAATCAACATCAACTTTAATCACTAACAAATATTGCCTTCGTTAGGAGTTTTTTTCGGTTCGAAATGTAACTTAAATACTAATTACAGTCAGCTCACATAAATATAATTACGGGCGGATTATAAAATTGGCAGTTAAGATAAAAATCAAAACAAAGTACCTATTAATTTAAACATTACGTACAGTTGGCTGCCTCGTCGCCTGATGGGCCTGTCCTCGTCGACGCTTAAGCCGCTGATTTGTGGAGGGGAATCACTTGTGTCAGGATCCGGGCGGTATGAACTGCGACGTGTACCCCCACCCACTACGTCCACTGCTGATGCCCTGATTGTATTTATTTTAATTTATTTGGTGTTTCGTGTTGGGATAAAAATATTTGATTATGAAAAGAAATTCTTTTTTAGGTCTACGTAATTATTTGACATTATAAATGAAACTATCTTTTCGGATTTTGTTGATCATGGTCTGAGTCCCGTGACTATTTATAAATAAATTCTTATTAGATTTTGTTACATGGCGAAGAATTTTTATGTTGCGTAATGTGAGAAATAGACGCGATCCTAATCGCTATTAAGAAAAATCTAAATAACATTTTACGATATATTTTGCTAACCTGTACTTTAAATAGATTTTTAAGATTACTACATCTATATTACACAAACACATTAACTATTTTCAATTTCTATATTTTTGGGAAACTAGGTTTATGTTAATTAATAAGATTACGTTCTAAATTAAACATTAATTATATTACTAGTCTTTTACTTTATTCGGTGTTAAATGAGACATAAAAGTTGACAGTTATTTAGCAATGAGTGCTTTTCGGTGTTGAGTTCGTAAAATGGGACAAGTCGTTCCAATTTTACGAACGTCTCTAAAGTTAACTTTGCGATCTTAAATAAAGCTACGAAAACATTTATATAGAGAATCTATTTCAAGAAATATATGCGCAATAAATAAAGTACAAGGTTTTTTTTATTAACTATATTAATTAATAATTTACTACCGTGGAATAACGCATTTGGTTTTTGTTATTTTTCATTGTATTCTATTTAAAAAAATAACCTTAATTTACAGAATATACTCCCTTTTATCTTTTATATCATATATATAAAGCACAAGACTGCCTTAAAACAGCTACTGTATTCATACTCAAACGTTGCTAAAACGAGTGTTTAATAGTTGGTCCCAACTATCTGTTATCAGTTTTCAAAATATTAATCCTTAACATTACCTTCTCGACATGGGCGGAGGGGCATTAAGCGCTGGTGCTGAAGCATTTTGATCCTCATCGACAGATCTCTGCCGCGGCGCGGGCGCACGCACCGAGCGACGCCGCACCGGTGTCACGGTGCTCGGCCGACGACTCGAACTCTCGGTCGGTGTCACACTGCCGCCACCCTTTAACTGCCGCAAGGGCAGCGTGGTTACGAATACATTCATACATTTGTTTGTCTGTTACATAGGATATTGAATCAAGATCTAAGAATCTTTAGTCGTCGAAGTCTTTACTCATAACTTACCATCCTTTTATACATAATATAATTATAATTTAGATCAGCGATATAATATGAAATATCACAAAGCCACACGAAAAAACAAACATTACCTTTTCTAACTCTTTTAGAGAAGCGGGTGAAACATCAGAATGTCGACGTAACTCAGGCGAGCGAGGCGGAGCGAGACCACTACTTGAACCCCCGCTGCCAAGTCTTGCTTCTGAATGACGACGCTGTAAAGCCTCGAGTACGGGCACATCTAAAAGCGAATCTGTACTGTCCTGTGCTGCTGGAGGAAGTCTAGGCCCCGCTTTACGACGACACACCGAACATCGCCATGAGTTCTGTTGAAGAGTATTTGATATCTTAAAGATGTTCACGCTCTATATTTAAAATAATTAAACAAGAAGCTTTGAAAACTTCTACATTATTTAAAATTACGGTATATCATGTTGCCATATTTAATTTTATTTTACTATCTTTATATGTATTGTATATATCATACCGCTTCCTCATCACTTGCTGGCTTAGAATATGATGAGCAATCTTCACAAACTCGGTGCTGGCAGCCATTGCATATGTGGAATACTTCGCCAGGTTTTAAAGCTTTTAAGCACACGCGGCAAGCTCCAGCGCGTGACGGGGCTTTACCAGCCTCTCTGTAGTAAATTTACATAAAAAATATTTAAATGTTTGTTATAATAATACGAATACAAAACAAAATATGAATACTTAAAATGTTTGAAACTTGTTTATAAATTTGATAAAAGTACAATGTACCGTTCAGTTTTAGGTGGCTGTGTGGTGGTGGGCGGCGGTTGAGCCGGCGGCGGTGCAGGCGTTGGCTCTACTACAGGCTCTGTGGCTGGGCGCGGCCCGAATTTTGTCACTACGAGATATACTATAAGTTATTTATAAATTATTTTAATATGTGTGATTTTTTATTCAATAATTCAATTCCAAGCTTGTGTTTGGCATTGAATTATTTTTTTAGTACACGTATTTATTGCGGTTTTACGCACCTGATACATATATTTAAAAAGATACTTATGTTACTCAAGAATGGTGTAGCCTCATAAATTATTTTTATCTTCTATATATAAACAAACAAGTAATTACACATTTTATTGTAGGCATATTTATATATTAATATGTTAGTATATATAGAAGATAAAGTATAAACAAAGTACAATCAAACCAAAAGTAAATATAATAATATTATTTCAACATTCATATTTCATAGCTTTATAAATCTAATGTGGTATTATAACAATTAAAATATATTCTTCGCTTTCAAATAACATAATTGTTCATATGATAACACTTGCTGAAATATTGTAGAGAATTCCATTGAAATAGAGAGAATTCAAATAGGTTTGTGGTTTGTTTTGCGGAATGTACTAACAACGGCACGTCAACTCGGCCTCGTGGGAGGCGAGCATTCACAATATTCCATGAATATTGAGAAATGATCATAAATTCCTCTCTACTCGTGTCATATACTTAAGTAAGTTAGACTTTCAATATATCTAAAAATAACTTTTCTTATTCATTTTTACGTGCTTAACTCTTTTAACCGAGTCTTTAGGGCCTTGTGGATATATATAGTCCTTCTGAGTGGGTAAATAAAAAGGTATAATGAATATTATACCTACATCATATCCACTATAAGCCTATGTTGTTTTTTTAAAAACATATTATTATTATTTTAAGTTATTTTAAACATTTCCAGTATTGAAGGTATTCCTGGATTAGTTAGATGTACGAGAAAGATCATCTAAAACAATAGTATACCCAAGCTTTATTTAAGGTATGTATTAAATAGGTATACTTAAAAAAAAAGAAAATGTACGAAAATGTAATTATGTAGAGTGCACGAGTTACATTGAATGCTTTTCATTTCAGCATTTATGTAGTATACTACAGTTTCTGTAACAGCTTTCGCAAATCTTTGTAATGTGTTTTGTGTATGACTAGATCAAACATCACTAAGTGTGTGTATTTTTTTTCATTTACATTTCTGCTTTTGTGAAGAATTGCTCCCAGTAAAGTTGCAAGAGAACTTAGAAAGCAAAATCTACTATTACTTTAGTTTAGTTATTATCCAAATCAGTGTGGATCTACAGATTTATTCCAATAACTTTGCATAAAATTATTTTATACAATGATAGAAAGGGATGTAGTTTTTAAGACATCCTCAATTTAGCTACATAACACAAACACAATACATTAAATTTTATGTAGCTATTATAATAAAAATGATTTTTCTTTGAGATCTAAGTAAATATATTAAACGCTTATATATCATTTCTAGCTTAAGTAATTACGCAGAAATCAAAACTTTATCTGATATTTCTATTTTTGTGCTCATTTGCCCCGAGAGATTAAGTGAGGTAGATATTTAGGAATTTTCCGAATTCCGATAATACCTCAAGACTGAGTTAGTTATTGTAGGGGATGAGCAGATAAAGCTAAGACGCATTACTCTGTCCGATGGGAATAAGCTCTGCATATTGATTTTCCGAACATCGGTTAAGAATGCTCTTGGGCACGCTACGAGTATATATACCTTTCTAAATCTAGTAAAACGTGTATCTACTTTTAAAATGGATATATTTCATTATATTATACATGTGAAGTTTATATCATGCTATGTATATGATATTGTATTAATTAAAACTTTATTATAAATAAAGTCTTTCAAACTTATTTGTGTCACGACCAATGTGAGTTAAGGCACAGGGACAGGACTGATGGCTTTTCGACCCCAGAGGCACGGGGGTGATAGACTACATACTTTACAACGCCGGAATGCTATTGCGGCTTACTAAAAAGGAAGACTCAATAACTAAACGTAGCGCGACCCGAGACTCGAACCCAGGATCTCCGGATGGGCAGTTGTATTTGCTAGGCACTACGCCTCCGAGGCAGTTAGTACAAACTATGCGGTACTTTCTATAGTTATTAGCATGTAAAATTGCGGTAGTTCTCTACTTATCCTCGCACTACAAAATGAGACAGGACACCAAAAGCTTTGCCGAGTCTCTCACATCAACGCTACATAAAAGATGCATTTATCTTTTAATTTAAGAACAAGGTATTTTACACGGTGTCTTGTTTGTTCTAATATTTTCTATTTTATCGTGAAGTAAAAACAGACCGTGAAGAGATGGAAGAGAATTTAATTTATTTTCTTAGCTATGAATTTTTTTAATCGCATTGAAAACCGCTTGACGTATGTATGTATATAAAGATGAAATTTGGCAGGGAGGTAGTTTATATGAGTAGTTAGTACACTTCCGCTAAGAATGGATTTTACGACAGGGCCGGAACAAGGAAGTCTAAGCTCCTAGGGATGAACCCGAACGAAATAAGGGTATATAAAACTAAACCTGCTTTTAAGCCTTTTAGAAATATTTACATTCAACTTCATGTATAAGGGTGGTGAAAGTAGAAATTAAATCAAGTAAAATACAAATTACAAGCCAAAGTTTAAATAGAATTAGACGGATAAGATTTCCGTAAATTAAGGTAGGTTAAACAAATCAGGCTTAAGGTCACGAGTAACAGAAGCCGTTACTCTAACAATGGGTACTATAATATTAAGACCTTAAATGAATTTGTTTCAATCACGTTGATTGAATGAAAATAGTTTAAAGTTATTTAGTTTATAGTTATTATATATTTATTAATTTTTCTCTTAATCGTGGGAGAAGAATAATCATGTTGAAAAAGATAAGCAATTGAGAATATCAGAGGGGCAAGATCCAGGATTTGGAAACGCTTCACTTCAAGTACGTTTCCATGGGACTATTATTTTCAAAAAATATTATGTAGGTATTTTACGACACTTTTTAAAGAAAAAGTACGTGGGCCCCAAAAAGTCCCTATGTACATACATACTTAAATACATACATACATACATACATACATACATACATACATACATACATACATACATACATACATACATACATACATACTTGTACTAACGATATGTTATTTTCGTGCTAAAATAACTCTTTTATCTACGTCACGTCATAAAATTATATTATTACATTAAGTACCGTCTCTTCTTCCTAATCACTTCCTAATTTAGTAATTGAATTACTGTGCTTTAGTTTTATTTGTTTATTACTAACGCGTAGAATTATATTACATAGGGGGAAAATGGACCGATGTCTCTACTCTAACAATGATGGGAACATTAATTAATGTTATGTGATACCTATATAGCAGCGCATTTAATGCAATTAATATTAAATGCAGCATATCTTGACTTCATTTAAATTATTATCTTACAAACTTTGTAGCTACTGGAGTTGGAAACTTCCTCCACATCATAACCCCGACACGTATAAATTGTAATTAATGCAATGTTGTATACAACGCATGCGGTAATTACTTTGACTAATTAATATAAAGTATTATTGCAAAATAGCTAACTTTGTTGTAACTATTCTTATTATTAACGTGAAGAAAGTGAAAAATAAGTTTTATAAGAAATGTCATGTGCTTTCTCAATTGTTTAATTTGACAAATACTAAATGCATTTTTGATTACATGTGTTGCAATTAAAATAATCTTTTATCTATCCACTATACAGGTATTGTAGGATAGTCTTTCGACTTACCCTCATTTCACTCAGGTGCGTTAATGTATGTAGCTATTTTTTTAATTTTTTTAAGCAGAACGCTATTTTTTTTCTAAAAAGTAGCCTAAATTACTTTTTAATCCAGTATAATATACTGCCAGTGAAAGTCCTTTTCGGAGATTAATAATAATAATTTCAGTAGTTTGATGTATAGAGTATAATTTACAAATATTGAGAGATTTTACCTCTATCCTGTGCGGTGAGCAGTGAAGATGATAAAGTTTGACGCAGCTTTCCGAAAGTCCCAGGTGTTTCTATTTGACCTGGCACTGCCGTTTCCTCTGTCGCCACCATCTGTTAAAAATGTCAAGGAATTAATGATATAATATGTTGAGTGGAGATTGTTATTTATGAAATTAGCTCTATAATATAACGAAGAATTCACAAGTAATTATAAAATTTTTAGCATATTTTAACTCATCAAACTTATTTCAATTGACTCTTAAATTTTTCATTCCATCTGGAAATTGCTGCAAGGCAGCTTTAAATACAGCTGGTAGTTGTTGTTATTCCCTGTTAAATCACAGGGAGGCAATTAAAATCGAGTATTCATCTTATTACTAAATCTCAACTACTAAAACTAATACACATAAACTAATTTATAACTTATAACCTAAATATTGAAAACAAAGAAAATAACTTATAAGAACAACATCAGAGGTATAAAAAGCTGATACCACAGAAAATGATGATGCAGGCCGATAAAGTATCTCATACAAAAATAACGACTGAGTAATATTGTCATAAATTTCATGGGGAGCAACAGATGGCGAGCGGAACACACGGAGCGCGGGAAAATCAATATTGTCGTCTCTGAATTTTGTCGTGAGCTTTTTATTGCCTCGCGACTTATCTTTGACTTCCGTTTTGATAATAGCAAATTACTAGATCATCAGATTGTATAAGAATTAATAATTTCACGAAAGATGAGTGATGTGAAATTTTATTGTAATATTTGTACATAACTTACAGGAATTACGTAATTTATAGTTGCAGTTTATCAAAATTATTACACACAGTATAAAAATATGTGTTTTTCTATTTTTTGTTAGCACAAATACGAAATGCGTTAAAGTTTACACTTTAAGCTAAAATATATAATAGAAGTAATACAATGAAACAAAAGAATGTGAGTCAAACTCTCAGTTCTTTTGTTTTTATTATTGATGATACATTCTGGAGTCATATCAAATGCTTAAATATTATTAATCGTTTTCAATAATAGAGTTAAATCACAAGAGAACGCGAATATCACTATTTGCATATATGTAGGTATCTATTAAGCCATAACATATTCCATATTTTACAACTTTTCTATTAATTAGGTATGACGTTTAAAACACCTTTAAAATAGAATTGCTATATCTACAGTGCAAAAAATAGGTACGCTCTAAAATTTATTTTTTCATAATGTTTTCAATCCGTTTCAATTTGTATTCTTGTAATCGATTTCTTTTCCTACTTTTTTTATCGGCTAAACTTTCTTTTAACTCATATTGACTTCATTTCCTTATAGTTCATAAAATGATTGTATTTTTTGATTTATTTAACTACTAGTATAACTCTCTACCTAACTATAAATTCTAAATATGAAGTATTTAATCTTAATCTTAAAATATCAGTAAAAATAATCGTTATCTGGGATATCCAAATCTTTTTATAATTTAAGAATAGTTCAAAATTTAAGGGGAAGGAACTGTGTAATTCGCTACGTTCCATTACGGACGTTGTAAAATGAACGCGTGGTAATAGTGAGCGAATAAAGGAAGGTTTTACCATCGATTCAATCGTTATAGTACAAGAGACCGGAGAGGAAAAGCTGAACACGAAACGATCGTTCTAGTGCCTTTTATGACATGAAAGGTGAGACTCATTTGACGACGACATAAAATAGTGACCAAGCAACGTTTCGTGGAAGTTAATTGGTGAGTTTAATTGGTAGGTAACTTTTAAAAATGTCCAAACACATTTGTCGAAGGTCATTTTTTGGCAAGGGAGAGGTTTATAATAATTATACTATTTATAATTGAGAACCCTTGAGTTTTTGCCAAAGTTAAGTACCCGAGGGCTTCGTATAACATATGTAGTTAGGATCCGAATTGCTTGAAATCATGAGACTTGGTGTAATTATATTTTGGTATAATTAAATTTTGTTGGGAAAGTAACGTTCGTATCTCTGGTAACCAAGGTAAAGTTAATAATGAAGTTTTCGCTGGCAATTATTTTATCGTTCAGTGCTGCAATGGATAATGTATATATACAAGTAAAATACTAGTTAAAAATGGTTATGGCTTATTTTAATAGAAGGGGATAAACGAAAATGTTGATTTCCGCGTGTACTTTACAAATATTTTAATTTTAATAAACTAACCAACCTAATGGTTATAAGAGCTACTACTGCTACTAGAATCGGTTTTATATATTATATGATAAGGATTAGGAAAAAAATTAGAAAACTTTACTACAAAGGATAAAGGATAATAATCATTAAATGGAAGGTTAGTTGGATAAAATCTCGTTCAATAACTTACTTATACGTACGAGTGTATTAACTCACAAACAATCAATTAGTTAGATTGCGATCAACATATGTACACGAGTTTAATAGATAATTATTAATTTCGCTATATATATTTTTGTATAAATCTCATTTTATTATTGTATAATATTAATTTATACTTTTAAATAAATTTTATTAGTGGTAACACTTCATTCAGATTTATAATCTAAGTAAGAATTTAAGATTTGACATTACGAACCGATACTATGTTATAAGGCTGTATGGACTAAAATCATTTGCCATTCCCTATTGGGGATAAATTTTAAAAACAACAACAACAACGATACGATGTTATAAATACCCCCTTGCCAGTTATGGCGACTCACTTTTTCTCTGGACGGCGGCTGAGCAGGACTAAGTTAAGTAATATGTATAGTGTATTTATTTGAATTTCAATTATTGCTATATAGTTCCATGTTATATAGATTTCTTTGTTATAATACATTATATTGAAGTTATTAAGTTATATCCTAACTATTTTGTGACTGTATTAATTATGTTAATTGTGTTAATATATAATAAACAATATGATAATGGTAAAATTGTCCCGCCGAGTTTCTTTCACCGGTTCTTCTCGGGTCAGAGGCTTATTCTTTCCGAACTGGTAGTAAATATAAACTAATTATTTCAATTTCCTTTGTTTTATTACCTAATCCTAAATTTCTTGATTAACCTAATAATATATAAAGTAATAAAGTAACAATAAATGTAGTTCCTTTTTAATATTAAAGTAAAAGAGGGTAGTTTGAAGCTTTTATCATCTCTATTATTTCCATCATTCTATCATCAGAAGTGGGATAGTGTCCACCGTTCTAATACATGTTATGCTTTCAGATCGATATTCCGCTCCCGGCTATGTAAGAAGTGTCCCGGTGCGGTGTTATGCTGCAGCAACATGGAGTCCAAAGGAATTCGCTGGAGCAGCACCGCGGTCTCAGACAAAGGAGGTAAGGCCCTAGAAGGGTCTGTATAACTGCGGGTAACTTGGAAACGGTCCTACGAACGACCGTTCATAGGAGAATCTAGGCTTAGAAATACAAGCTTTTAGGTTTACGACATTGTATTGCGAATATACAAAAAATATATTATGTAATAAGTAAATATATTATTTTCGAAAAGTTCCAATTAGTTGATTTAGTGTGTGACAGAATAATACTTATGTTTAATTAGCATAACATCGTTTACTTGTAGTAATTACGATAGAACTATCACTGATTTAAATTTCTGTTTTATTTATTTCAAAAGAATAATCTAAGAAACTACCTTCAGAGCTAAGCGGTAGACATTGTAAGTCTTTTTCTAATTTTAACGTTGCTATAATCAAACTTATATATACTAGTAAGTATATAAGTCATCGCGCGGCGTAAGTTAAAATAAATCAAACGGTTTTTATAATTTTCTAATAAAATAAAAAAAAAAATAGCGTAAGTTACTCCTTATAACATTGACTTTCTGTCGGCGGAAGTCTCGTCAAAATCGGTCCAGTACTTTTTGTGTTAAGCGATAAAAGACAAACGGAACAGAATTTTAATACCTACAAATTATTGCTTGAGTAGCTAATGTAATCAATTTATTATAATATAAATATTGATATAACTTTTATAAATTTTAATAGTTAAAATTTATTAAATTATTAAATGAATTAATTTTGTTAAAATTTATACATATTTTTACTATTGCAGTTGGTTAGTTATTAATAACAATAATATTGTTTTAGTCGAATTAATCTATAATCATATCTTAATTTGCCATTTGTCAATTTATTTGGTTTTACTTGTCTCTAATTTATGCAACATAATATAGTATAACTAGAAACTTTGCTGGTTTGTGTTTTTGTAATATACGTATATAAAAATTCTATGTGATAATACACTGTATGTTTCCCAAATATAAAAAAATAAATAAAGTAATATAGATACACCATACGTTAATAATTGTTTTAAAGAATATTTCATGTGGGTACAGTTTTTACTAAGTTACTGTTTTATTATATTGTGTACTTACCTAGTAACCTACTGGTAGTGAAAAACTTTGCAAACATAGCATCACCAGGTAAACATTTATGTATTGAGCTATGAAATACTTTTTAATAATTAGTAATGAAATCTGCAATAGCCGCTTAAGTTCTCGTTAAGTAAAAGATCACCATTGAAAGTAAATTCTCTTCTGCTGGGCTTGTCCTCCTTATACAAAAAGGAAACTTATTTATATTATAATATATTTATTATAATAGTGTATACTGTATTTAAACTACAGAGCGGCATGTAAAACCCCCCAGACCTTATTCATTTTCTTAGTAACCAAATGGATAAAATATAGGATCAAGTAGCTTAACTATGTACTTTGAGTGTACCCGCTAGTGTCGGTCGACAGCTAGCGAGGCGAGCGAGGTACTTGGTGCTAAATGAAGTCAAAATAGTATACTGTCTTGATTTACTTATTTCTTGCTGGCTTCTACTCAGCGTTCCGAATCAATGATAGATTCAGACTGACATTAATTTAATTCTATGTTTTAAAAATAATTATAATTTAAAAGAACTTGATAGTAGTTATAACTTGATGAAGAGATAGACCCCCATGTAAATAGAGCATAGTTAGATTTGATTAATATTATATTTTTAGTTTGCCCACTGTTGCTTAACATTTCTTAAATAATTTATATTCTAAATACTTTATAACACAATATACATATTTTAATAATAGCAACACTACATAATATTATTTCATGAATATTACAAAAAAAATTGTGATAATTATAATAATTATAGTAGCTAAAAATAAGTTAATATATTATAATCCAATTTTAAAAAGAGAAGTCGAATACACGAACGATATATGCTATTTTTTCCGTTTTATCTTTTAAAATCTTGGCTTTATTTGCTTTGGTTAAGTTAAGGAAAAACTAAATTTGTCGATATTGCTTAAAACGGACATTATAATAATTTGTAAAATGTAAATGTCCATATGAATAAATGCAGGATATAGAGAATTTTTCTTAAAAAAAATTATTATCAATTTATTTACGAATTAATTGCTTTTAGTTTAGAGTATATTTTTGTATAATTTAAGCTCAATTATATTTTTGGATAACCTTAAAAATTAAAACGAAAATCTTTAATCACTTATTTTTAATGGCAAATAAAAACCTCCTTAGATATAAAATATTTGAATATCTTCCTGACATAATATTTTAATAACCTGACATAATATGTTTTAAAGAATTCCTAATCTCTATAGATAAATTTAAATCATCGTTCTATCTATAATTATATTATGGCATCAAAGTGCAAGTTGTAAGACATTGGGCACTACTCTTATTCTGTATTTGTCTTATTTACGACTAAACTACAATATGCAGTAATTATATAATATAAAAGATCCGCTATAGTATAATAAGTATATTGTATACTTTTGGGATAATGAATAAATACTTTCCATCGTAAGGCAATGGATTGCGTTTCGAACAGTCGGCTTTGTTTTAGTTTAACATATTTAGTACCTATATCAACTGACAGTAGTACCAATTTAAATTATACCTATTGTCTGAACATTTATATTTCTTCATTTTTGTCGTGTCACGACACCTGATAGACAACATAATATATGTACCTACTTATAGTAAAAATTATGAAAGCCCTTTTATAATACATGTTTATTTACTTTGATACTCTGATGTCTCGGTTTAAATCGTAAAAGTTCGTGTTTTCATATAGAGTAGGTATATTCTAAAATCCTAAAATTTACTCGCATAAAAATCTGTATAGTAAAATATTTTATTTATAGTTGGCGTTTCTATAATTTCTGATACTTTACATAGATTTAATACAGGTATTTAGTAATAAATTTCAACCTAAGCATAAAAACTTTATATTCTATAACACTTTAAATATACAGGGCCCAAAGTTCTATGAAAATTTGTTTTCTCCTTTAAAATTTAAGATGTTCAGAATTGAAATACATACATATATAAATAATTTTATAAGGTAGGTACTTATGTGCAATTTTAGATAGCTTGTAAATTGCTGGTAGGCACTGTCTGTAACAAGCATATAAACACCTGAGATGTAAAATACCTTAAAAGTCTCTTCCGTGACCATGATTGCTGCAAGGCAAATCCGCGACGAAATCCGAAATAGTTTTATTTGAAATGTATCTTCTTTAAAGATTATATTGAGTATTTGGGTAGACTCTTATTTCGCAGCGGCGTTAGGCATATAGTAGGTAAATCTAAAGCTTTGCTTTAACTAAATTATCTGTGCTTAATATGTAATATCAACCAAGTTCGACAAATTAGGGGTCCCTATGATTTTACTTCACGTAATGCTTGTATTAACTTAAGTTAACACAAAAGTAATTCTGCATAAAAAAAAACCCTTGTTATTTGTTCTGAACCTCTTAAAACCATAAATGCTTTAGAGTTGATATGTAATTAAAAAAAAAATTCGCTAGTCGGTACACCCTCTTCATTTTTTACTGATGTCGGATACATTTTTGCTTTATACAAATTTAAGGTTGAACATAAAACTACCATTATATAATATTTATAGTTTTTATATAATCCTTTTGTATTTATATACCTATTTATATATTTTTCCCTCTTACTTCTTACTTCAGCCCTTTTAATGTCCCACTGCTGGGCACGGGCCTCCCTCCCTCCGAGGGGCATCAGGCCATATTCTCACCCCTTCCTACAGTTGGTGAATTTCAACACTTTAGACATATACTTATTTCTTTCTCACTTTCTTGTTACGACACACCTACTCGTAGAAGTACTTAGTAATGGTTGAAGTTGTGTCCACATTTATTAATCTACTATTTGAAATAAGTCAGAATAACCGAACGAATTATGGAAGATAAAGCATTAATTAATCATAATAAAATAATGTTTCAACATTTTAAAGTCAAGTCTTTAAGTAAAAATGTAAGCCACATTTTGACATAGTTAAAGGAAACATTTAGGAAAATACATAAAGGATAATGAAGTTAATGTAGTTTTCGTTAGTCAAGATTTTTCGGACTATTAACAATGATCGCTGTGCTCTGAAGGGTAGCTCCAGATAATTTAAGGTATATAATAACTGTCGCAAGTATGTGAAATGGATAGATGAAAATATTTCTTTTGAAAATTCTATTTGGAAATATGATGATGATGTAATAAAAGGTATTATATTCAGTAATTAGTTATTGGCACCTCCGCTGGTCGGCCTACCATTTGGTACCAATCATCTCACAGGCAGCGGGTGAATGTGACTGGTATGTCTATGTAGTTGGCAAGTGCTCGGGTATATTTTAGTTATCGGCACCTTCGCTGGTCGGCCTTCTATTTGGTACCAATTATCTCACAGGCAGCAGTTGAATGTGATTGGTATGTCTATGTAGTTGGCAAGTGCTCGCTGTAGTAAGCAGCGGTTAAATGAGACTTATGTCTATGCAAGTAGCTGCGATATAATGTGTAAAACATATGTGTATATATTATGTCAATAAGGATAATTCATGTTCTATTACAAATACAATATTGATTATTGCTGTACTTGAGAACATTGTTTTTTGTTTTTGATATTATATAGTATCATTACCTTTATGTGTACGAAATGTATTGCTCTGTATAATTATAACTATAGATTGTATATTTAAGCTAAGTGTTTTTTAATTGTGTTAATTATACACGACAATCATATGTGCAGTAGGAGTATATATGTCGTAGTAGTACTTCGTGGACGAAGTACTGTCAGTATGGCCGTAATAGATAATTATTAATTTCGCTATATATATTTTTGTATAAATCTCATTTTATTATTGTATAATATTAATTTATACTTTTAAATAAATTTTATTAGTGGTAACACTTCATTCAGATTTATAATCTAAGTAAGAATTTAAGATTTGACATTACGAACCGATACTATGTTATAAGGCTGTATGGACTAAAATCATTTGCCATTCCCTATTGGGGATAAATTTTAAAAACAACAACAACAACGATACGATGTTATAAATACCCCCTTGCCAGTTATGGCGACTCACTTTTTCTCTGGACGGCGGCTGAGCAGGACTAAGTTAAGTAATATGTATAGTGTATTTATTTGAATTTCAATTATTGCTATATAGTTCCATGTTATATAGATTTCTTTGTTATAATACATTATATTGAAGTTATTAAGTTATATCCTAACTATTTTGTGACTGTATTAATTATGTTAATTGTGTTAATATATAATAAACAATATGATAATGGTAAAATTGTCCCGCCGAGTTTCTTTCACCGGTTCTTCTCGGGTCAGAGGCTTATTCTTTCCGAACTGGTAGTAAATATAAACTAATTATTTCAATTTCCTTTGTTTTATTACCTAATCCTAAATTTCTTGATTAACCTAATAATATATAAAGTAATAAAGTAACAATAAATGTAGTTCCTTTTTAATATTAAAGTAAAAGAGGGTAGTTTGAAGCTTTTATCATCTCTATTATTTCCATCATTCTATCAAGTTCGTGTTTCAAAATCAAACATCAGCAATTTTAAGATAAAGTAGGTCATGAACAATCGGTGATCATGACCCGGGTGCAAAGGGAAGGCAGAGCGCGGGGCAAGGTGAGGGCACGACTATCCCTGGATGACCCACTTGTTGCCTGACTATTTTATTTACATTACAACTCTTAACTATAGTCGGTATTGATCCTGTTTAGAGTAATTGTATCCATACAAGTTTATGATTTGCAGCCGTTCTGGGTGCTTCGATCAATAAATTGACGCACACACCCTACAGGTTGCAACATGTTTAAAGCTTGAAATCTTCGGTATATAAACCTTGTCGGTTCATCAATTTTGATATTTTTTGTTCATAATATAGCGGAAAGTAAAGTAATATAGAAAATATTTCCATGAATAAATCATTCAATGAAAAATATACCTATATGTACAAATAACTGTGTGAATGTGTTATATTAAAAAAAAACGAAAACAAATGCACTTCTATATACTGAGGGTTCCGTAGCATAAAAAATGGTTTTAAACATTAATTAGAATATGTTATTCAATTTACTATATTACATTTTTGGACACAGAATGATTAAACAGACGAACGAACATGGAAATCTTTTCATGAATGTGGAGAATCAGATTTTGGTTTCAGTATCCTCAAAATTAGATTTATTTCATTAAAATTGTTATTTTTTGTTTTGTTTATTTACAAACTTTATAAGTTCTTACTGAATATTTTTTTTTTTTTTATAAAATTACTACTATATTAATTCATCTCTCTTTCCTCTCTCTTTGTACAAAAATAGAATTTAGCTTTTAGTCGCAATGTCTACCGGCGGCAACTAAATTAAGGAACAAATCGATGTCACCTCGTTACATTTAGGTCAACAAATTATAGGGTTTTAGTTAACAATTTGTTTTTTTAAACAAATGATACTTTAAATTTGGATATCTTACATTAATTGAGGGGTTATTTCAGTACTAATTCCAAATTAAAATAATTTGGAATTAAATTTTAATTCGAATAAATCAAAAACGTATAGCTGATATTGGAGTGAGTAAACAGGACAATGATAAAAGTTGTTTTAGTTGGCTAGTCCACTCAGAAAGTCAGAACAAATAGTATCTATTGGTTTTATAATATAGTATATATGATGAATATACGTCTAGTCAATGGGATTATATATTGAACGAAGATATTTATTATGTGTCTCTATCTGGAGACGCAGATAGAGCTATCCCTTGATTAAACGATCCATGTGACCATTATATAAATTGTCCTAAAATACATATCATTACAATGGAATCCCACAGCTATAAATGAAGTTCAAATGCCTTGTGCTCGATGGCAGTGGGCGGAGGACAACAAAGGAATGTAATTACGCGTCACCGGCATACACGGTATTGCTCTTTTTCCCTTTATTTTCCTTTATTACGATATATCGTAACCGTTTAAAGTAATTTTTGTGCATGAACTAATAACTAAGATCTTATATTATGCCAGTAACTTATTCGATAATGTTGTTATAAAATATATAATGTAATGTATGTGATTTTTCCGTTTAACAGGATCTAGATGATTTTCGTAAAGCATTTTAATCTTAGTGAAAGCTCTTTTGCGGTAATCAAATTAACTATTATTTATAGTTCTCATAAGTAATAACAAAATTATCAATTATATCAAATAACTACTTACTATGTTTACAGCAAAAAATGTTACATTCAAAATAATCATTAAACAAGATCTCTTTATACTAACAAATAAGAGTATTCTTGATAACTTGTAAAACTTTTAATCAGTTTCAAGCTTGCGCAATATCTGAAATAAAACTCTGTAAATAAAAATAAAATAAAAAAAATTGTGTCCACTTTGAAACTTTTTACATAAACTTTGTAAGGAATCTCTATAAAATATACCAATTTGCATAAAATCCTTATAAGACTCTAGCGACGGAAATTTTATGCACTAGGTTCAGCAGAAAAACGATGAGGCCGCAAGTTCACAGCAAACAAAGAGCGGAATAACGGAGGAAAACTAATTTCAGTGATTTACTGTTTCGCGGGGTGTTTCATCTTGTAAAGTTACCCTTCCGAAATCACATTAAGGCAGTTTGAGCGGTCGCTTGCAACTACAGACGAATAAATATATAAATCTGGATCCGGCCCGCGTTTCTTCTCAAATCCACTTTACTCCTCCTTTCACGCTTTAATCCCGTATTGACAACAATAATACAATTCAATATCTCAACAACAAATACGAAAATGTTATTAAGCTAAGTTGATTTGGTCAGACCATTTATTTTACATAATATTAATTATCAAATCATCTTATTTTCATTGTAATAAACTATTTCTTTTTTCTGGAAAACTTTGCTTTGTTGCAATGAGGCTTTATAAATATTTCTGACGAAAGCCTGACGAAATTCGTAAGTTAACAATGGTGGCCAATGACAAAAGATGGCGTGACCAGCTACATGTGTGCGATCGCTGTACAATCAAGTTTGTGGTTTTCTTTTGTTTACTATGTACAAGGTTGGTCGTACAGTACTGTCCTGTCTATCCAGACTTAAATGCTTGTTTGAATGTTTATGATATTTATATACCTGCATTATTATATTACTAGCCGCACGTGGCCTGCTTATATTATACTTACCTACCATTAAAATTAAGTTTTTTAAATAAAAAAATATATATATATATATAATGTACCCAACATTATATACTTTTGTGCTTGAATATTTTCAGTATTGCAAATATTATACTGTATACCTACTTATTTTTCAGACGTGAAAGATGAGAAACTCAGTAATTTAGGGCGTCCTTATAATATTCGTAATATTTTAATTAGTGTTTACGAAAATCGATTAATTATATTCTTTATTTTTGACATAAACGTTTTACAACGCATTACGTCAGGATGTTCTTAATAAAATAGGTCTTTTTAACTAGTAAATATTGCTTTTAACTCTCCGTCAATTGTATTCATTATACTAAAAAGTACAATAAAGAATAATTTACTACCATAAACCATTTTTAATGGCGATTGTCCTGTTAGATATAATATAATAATCGACTTACCTATCAATTTTATGGGTGTGTATTTTACTGGACTTAATTATAGAAATAACCGAAATAATTATTTATTGACAAAAGCGAAGTTTAATGAATCGTTGTGTAGCAGTAGCTATTATATCGAAAATGGAAGAACCGACAAAAGTATTACGTAGGAATTTACTGGAAGTTGGAACCCAATAAACCAATCTAGTTGATGAAATAAAGGCACTTGTTTCTAAATAAAACTAAAGGAGTATTTATTATAATGAGAATAAGCTAATGTATCTTTGATTATTGCAGCTATATTTAAACTCTCTAAATCTATTATTAGTTTCAGTTTAGAATCATTGTTGAAAAACTTATAAGCAACGTAATATGGTATAAAATATCTCCGACGAGAGACATATTTGTGTAATAAAGTAAAAATGTTCATAGTGGGGTTGAACAGAGTGTATTCGCTGAGCCCCTCATCAACGTGGGCTGGGCCGAACGTATAATTTGATCGGATTCGTGCTCTGAACACATCTTACTTTGATCGAGATTTTAATCCACATCCTCGTAATACATTTTATATTGAAGTATTCGACGACGTAAAAACGAGATATGTCTTCGTTTAAGTCAACTTTCTTACATTATGAGTCAGGAGTTAACATAACTAGCACCTATAGACTTAATTGGAATTCGAGCTTACTACTTAGTTTAAAGTTACTTCTTTGATAAAAAAAAGAGTAATTTATAATCATTTTGTACTTAAATATGTTCTAACAAGTATTAATGCTACCCATTAAAATATATATATATAAAGGCTTTTTTTACATAGATGGATGATTTTAGAAGCAGCCAGTCTGTAAATGAACTCGTATAGCTTTGATTTTTTTACATTAGAACTTAAAGCATTTTCCATACAATTTTTGTTAGGCCTTTTTATCACTTCATGAATTGAAAAAGCCACCCACGTCCGATATAAAAATAAATATGTCTATTTATTATCAAGAAAAACCACTGTCAGCTTTTCAAGTTCAGTGGTTTAAGATGGGCGTTGATAAGGTTTGATGTACATTTTAAATATTTATTGCATTACCCATCTTTAGTATTTATTTCCTTAACATTTTTCACGTCTTTTCGTCATGGTTTTGTCATGCCTAATAAATACTTGGTACTCGGCTGCTTGGTAAAGCTATTTTAAAGCCATTCAAATTGAAAAATATTTTATATTATACTGTAACCTTTTAACGTTATTATACGGAGATCAAGCATTAAAGGTGCGCGATTTATATTAATTATATGAATCAAGTTGCTTGTTTCTTATAAGATACTAGCTCCTCAGCTGTTTTGCTCCGCTCGTAATAGTCCCAAGGTACGGTTAATGGTTGTATAGATTTCTCATAGATGG
Source organism: Boloria selene (assembly GCA_905231865.2). Lineage (NCBI taxonomy): Eukaryota > Metazoa > Arthropoda > Insecta > Lepidoptera > Nymphalidae > Boloria > Boloria selene. Next base: position 6,243,397 of record HG993145.1, read on the forward strand.
GATATAATATCCTACATGTTAGCCTGGATAACCAGCTATCATCATATCAAAGAAGAAACAAAAAACTTAATGAGAGATGGGACTATCTCAATTACAAGTTACAACCCTAGTCTTTGTCTTGTTTGTAAGCAATTAAAGCGGCGTAATTTTCATTTTTATCAAAAAAATTCTTCCTAAACTAACTAGATACTATTATTACTTACCATATATCAATGTGGTAATAATTATTATATGGCAATACTAATGATAATTTGACTTTTTCAAGCGAGTCGAGTTTTCTTTTTCTCCTAGCGTGTCTATTTGCTTCAATATAATACCACATCCTTGGTTTAGTATCCAGACCTTTTATCGTCCCACTGGTGGGCACGGGCCTCACGACAACATGATGGTTGGCTGACTTCATATGACTTTTGAAAACTCGCTAGGTTCATTCCGACATACAGGTTTCCTCATGATGTTTTCCTTCACCGTAATACGAGTGTAGTATATTCTTTATTGCACAATAAAGATACATAGAAAAAACATACATTGAGAGTGACGTGGACAAGGGTGGACTTATCTCTACAAGAGATCTCTTCCAGTCAACCCATGTGCGTGGGAGATAATGTTAAGTAGCGGGAAAGAAAGAGAAGGTGCAGAGGGGAATGATAAAGAATATAAGTATATAGTTTCTTGAATATCCTAATGACCTAGTACTAGCGTATATCATTGTTTTGATAATGTTACGTATAAGGTAATATGAGCTAAAATATGTAATTAAAAAATTGAAACTGAAGACGAAGATAAATTTAAATTTACCACCTTACTCGTATTTCTGCTGTTTACGTACACTGATTGCGAGAGATTAAATTCTAGCAACTCTATAATAGGAACATATCACTGCCGTTTGTTAAAGTATAAACAAACACAAATAGATTGTAAAATGGATTTCCTTTGAAGTAAAGTTTTCAATGTGTTTCATAGAATGTAATGGGAAATAGCCACACAGTTTAGAATACTATAGCAACAAAGTGTACGTCCAGCAAATTACTTTGTGGCTTTGGGAGCTAAGCGAAGCGAGCTTGCATTTAAAAATACTAGAAAAAACTTGCATTGTAAATCTGATATTTAATTACTTAATAATAAAATAACATAAAACTTGAAAAAAAAACGACTTTCAGATACTTAAAATAACTGAACCGGGATTACCTATCTATTACCATACCTATTTAGATAGTTTCGAAGTCGGTGCCAGCCGACGAAAAATATTAATAAACGAATTTTTGATGAATGCTTTTATGAGGTGTGCACCACGACGCGACTGTTCGCAACAATGAAATATTCTTTTATAGTATATCAAAAATATCAAGTTTTTCCTGGTACGAACTTTAATGCTAATAATAATGAACGGTATAAAATACTTATATTTTTTAAATTCTCCCCTACTGATGTTAAAAATTAAATGAAGGCTCGAGGGTTGGCTTCGGATTATTGAGGCTACTGGTGGAACCATTATTGGTAAAAATGGAAATAATACCTTCGTTAATGGTTCATTATATTTCACGGAATATTTCATTTCAGGTATCATTAAGCGAATAAGCGTTTTTAAACCATGCAATAAATAAAAAATAAACATAGCTATTTTATAAACAACCCTAAATTATATAAATTCACATTGTTATACAATGTGGCTACCATCAGGAGTGTTTCACATATAATATGCACAAAGTTAAACCTTTCGATTTTTGAAATAACTCTAAAGTAAAATTAAGAATTTCTAAGATCTTCTAACTTGAAATGAGAAATTATTCGCTCTTTGGAATGAACCTCCAAATTATTATTTTTTTCATTTAATTTACTTATAAATATGTGACAGATGGACTTCGCGTGTGATTAGATCATGGGTTTCGTTTCATATTGGGTAAATATTTTTTCAGTTACAAGCATCATTCAAAACCATTTCTTTCTAAATTAGAAGAAGGAGATAATCTAAACTTGATATTTTACCATAATGGAAAAGTATGACAAAGCCTATGGGAAATTTATGGGATGTCTTAGTTTCTCTATCTAAATCTATATTATAAAAGTAATTGCAGATATACTTTTAGTTGTTATGTACTTAACATTTAGGGGGTCTAAATGGAGGACTTGCTGGGATATATTATCCCTATTAGCTAACATGACTATATGAAAATTGATACTCTGCTGCACGATTTCATCAACACTAATAAGATTTTATTATTCTTATGATAAGAACAAATAAGTTTGAATTAGTGATCATTACACTCTCCTCTACACGCCGTCTAAAGAAAGCGCTAGTAATGAAAACAAAAACGGGACAGGGGTGGGACCGGGTCGAAGTCCCAGTCCAGTGTCTAGAAATTGTTTTTACTTACCTATTTTAGATAAGTTTTGGTACTAAATTAAATACATTTTTAGTAAAATACAATTTGCTTAAAAAACGTAGAAAATTCTGCATTTTATTTCTCAAATTACAGATACGAGTAGTTCGAAATAGGACAAATTTACATTTCATTCTTTAATATTGCCAGTTCCAAGCCTAGTTAAATATGGAGGGGTGTGAATTTAATTAAACAATTACGATGAATCGCAGGAGAGCAAACCACTTGTCTAGTATAAAAATCTCTAAAGCGACATACTCTGAGATGATATTAACTTTAGATAAAGAATAATTTTATACTTCTATCTTATGAGTACTCGCTCTTACACTTATTTTATGGGTGGTAACTTAAAAACAGAGTTTTGTATTGATAATTGTGCAGTCTTACGTATAGAGCAAAACAAGTTTATAAGTTCTTATTATATTTATATCAGACGCTTAAGATTTGAAAGCCCTTGGTAAAGATGAAATTTAAAGAACCTCAGAATTTCTGAGGCATCTTGCCTTAACGAATGAAATATAAAATAACCTATAGCAAACCTGCAAAACCTACTTAAAGCTTTGGTCACGAGATAATTAAAACTTTTAAAAGTTTTTAATATCCTATGTTTTTTAAGCTTTTATCCTTCTTGGGTAGGGTTAAGATAAATTCTTTCTGAATCGTTCGTGTGGAAAACTAAATTAACATATATAAAATTTAGCACCCGTGCATATTAATAACGGATCAGTATATAAAAATGGCGGACGTAGCTTTTTCAAACTGAAGAACCTGTACTTACAGTGTACAGCAAGAAGAACTGCAATCTTAAAGATTCTTTCCTCCAGGCATACGAGTACGTACTCGTTCATGACACTCGTTCAGAGTTCATGACAAGTTCTTCGTTCCTTCAGCAAAGAAAAATGACAACAAAACCTAGTTTTAAGAGTTTTAGAGAAGAAGAAGAAAAATAATATAGATTTTATCTATGTTATTATAGAATACTTAAATGACTTATGAAGCAAGCTACAATATGGTATCATGGTAGTAGAACTAAGCCAAATGTTACGAAGCCTATGTAAAAATAGTTATACTACACTTGGATTGCGAAATTTTCCAATATTCTCGTTTGATTAATTTATGTAATGCGCGCTTAAAATAGTTCAAATGCTTTTACGTCTATTGTATCGATTACCGTATTAACTTTAGGTTTTCAGGCACGATCATAGCCGCCGGTTGTTTAAAACCTTATACTGCTGCGGCCGAATGTTCTTTTAATTGGAAGCTCTAAGTATTTTTTTAACATTACAATATAATGTCGTCGCCAATATGTAAATATAGAGTCAGGTGGGTCAAGTGTGCGTATTTAAAGTTTGACGTGATAAGTACATCTTTTATTTTATGTTATATACATAACAAATTCGTCAGTTCTAATTTGTTATTATTATTATTCTATGCTGTAGGTAATGTTAAAGTAGGCTGAAAAATAAAATTATTATTTATATCTAAATGTATACTAACCCAAGCTTGCAATAAAGTGCTTTGATGTGTTTTGTTTTGAAGTTAAGCATTGCTATTTTCTTTTAAGCCGACTTCATTAATAGTAATATTATTGTAGTAAAGATAATATGTTATAAGTAATAAGGTTTTACAATAGTGAACTGGGATCCATCGTTTTGCAAATATACTAATCTACTCTATAACCACTCGTCCGAGCTACCGGGGCACTAAATCAATGTGCCTGTGCCGGCTCCGATGTGTAAGCCCCTTTAACGATCACTATCAAATATTTGGGACAATAACGGTACTGATGGCTCAATATGCTCTTTCTCTACAAAAGAGGGAAGTATGCATATGAATAGAATGTTTATAGGCTAGCCTTAGCAAGTGGTTCAAATGCGACCACACTGTAAAGACCTTTATTTATTATAGGTAGTATAATTTAAAGATTAAATCTAAAGATCAAAATGCACTCGTTGATTATAAATTAAACTATATTTAGACGTATAAACTTAAGACAAGTTACTCCATAGGTAAAAAAAGAGTAAGTCAATATTAGAAAAATAAACAGAAAATTTCCTAAACCCCATTGAGAAATAGCGAATGAAAAAGATGAAAACAAATTAACGAAGAACCATGTATTATGCAATCGCAGACGAGGCATAATTGACTATATGTAGGAAGACATCAAGAATACAGAAGACCGTATTTTGATATCCTACACAATTGATATGACCAAAACAATATTTTCCGCCATTTTGATTTTTAATGATAATATGTCCTCGTCTTATCAAAGCACATCTAATGACCTATGCATCGTCGAAATCAGTCGATGCTATGTAGGAACAATACATATTTAGATACGCTGATAAACATAAAATATGCTTGCATACGCGCCTTATTTATATGTACGCCTTATACAAATGTACAGTGCATATCAATTTTAAAACCTCAGGCTTTTGTATTGAATACGTCAAAAATTAAGATTCTCTGCTAGAGATTTCTTAAAGATTAAAACACCTAAACGAATGTAAAAAAAGTTCAACCTTGAAATTTGTCAAACAAGCGACCTCTTTGTATTATAAATTTTGCATTGTTTGCCGAAAGAACAGGAAATTGAATTTAAAGTTTCATTTAAATTCGCAGCAAGTTTTTTCCTTTATAGTATTTTCTACTTACAATGGGTACATCTTAGGAAGTAGGTATGACTTAACTTATTAATACTTCTATTTAACTTAGCGAAAATGTATCAAAACTTTAACAAAGAAGTATAAGGAACCTGTTTATATGCATTTTATATTTCAGTTATACCCGCGTGTGTATTTTTATTTAGAAGTATTGGATGCTGGGCGTGCTTTGATTGCAAGCTTTTGCTCAACCGTAATGCACGCAAAATGAAATATCCTTTAGAGCTACCCGAGTTCTGATAAAACAATTGTTATTTCATTACCTAAATTACTTGATGTAGGTTCTGTGATTTATTATTCAAATGATAATAAAAGCTTGCTTTATAACTTATATTTTAATGTAATCGCTCAAGTGAGTACAGGAATTTAAATTTTACATTATGTTTATTTCTATGTTGATACTGTCGATAAGGAAATCTTTATGTTAATCAAACAATCTCAGGGAGAAAAATTATTTGATTATGTAAGCTTTGACAAACTGTACATCTTCTTTGTTTTTTTTATTCTTTATTTTTTTTAAAGGGTTTGATCATAAAGACCATGCCAGGAGCTACAAAACATATCTTATCTATTCTACTTCCTTAAATTGTACAATTTTATACAGCATCCTTGCTTGACTCGAAAGAGGTGAAGCAAGAATGCTGTTGCAAATACCAACATCCATTTTATTTAATTGAAATTTTTCAAATAACCATGTTCTGCTTGCCTCATTCCGAACACACTCCATCAAAATATGATATGTATCCTCTACAATCTCACACTCAGTACAATCTGTCGAATTTGACTTGCCCATTAAAAAGGTAAAATATTTCAATGGAAGGTGACCAGAACGAAGTCTTAAACTTGACAAACTGTATATCAATGCAGCATGTTAAAAACCTTTTAAGTGGGACGCCAGCGCCAACTATGGTTTTTCTGTGGGCGCACACCGCACACCCTCACCCCGACCAATTTCCAATGATAAGAAAAAGGTAAGCTAAGAGTAACTAGATAAATTTATTTAATTTGATAGAGCTAAAGTTTATAATTTTATTGAACTCAGATATTTAATAAATTTAAAAAAAGTCAAATTCCTATAAAACATAAATTATCAACTAAGGCATTTTTAAGCTTTAAGAAAAAATATATATCTTTAGGTGTATTAGACTTTAAATATTTTATAATTAGAAGGAGAAGAGAGAGCACGTCCGAAGTAAGAACGATGCCAATGGCAGTTTCTTTGAAATCGATTCAGCCATTCTAAAGATTAATATTAAGTACAAGCAAACATGGACGATATCAATATCGCAAACACTTAAGATAATATAATGGTTATAAAATTAATTAATATTATATGAATAACTATTTTTTTATTTGTAACATTTCATATTTAAGGAGTTAACAAGTAATGTTTTACATACATATGTATTTATAGCTGTTGACTAGATTATTGGCCACGGTAGTTATCGAAGAATAATTGAAGTAGGTGAGTTGGAATAATTTGCCTTGTCTCCATTCACTGCGCACCGGTTACGCTGCCTCGCTACGAATAATGCCGCTACGAAAGTAGCTACGAGTGTGCTACGGAGATTTGATGATCGCATGTAACGAAACATAATGGTAAATTCATTCAACTGAAAAATAGTATGACAGTTTGTTTAAAATTTTATATTACTATAAAATCCAACATAAAAAAAAAAACATTAAAATTATATTATAATGATTTTATTGTTTTTGTTTCTGCACAGTTACATTAAGTAAATCAGTAGCTATCGCATAAAATTTGTTGTTGTTGTTCAATACAAAAGGCCACCGTCATATATATCTAAATTGTCGTCATATTTATGTCCATAATCATATTTTTGGAACGCAAAAAATCATAAAATATATTTAAACCTTCTCATTGTTTCCTGTTTAAAACGATTTAAGCATAATACTGTATATGCAATTTTTTTTAATTGTCTTCAATGTTTTATAATCATGGCATGATGACAATGAATTTTTACCAGAGAAAATAAACAAATTATTCAAGTATGTGTTATGTTACATATAACAAAGTAGCTACATATAATGATATTAAAGAAATAAATAAAAAATATTTCATTAAATCATAAGTCATGTACATCATTATGACTGGCATTTCATTATTAAGGACAATGGGATAATATGTAGTCACAGAAACGGAATAAGAAATATTGTTCAGCGAAGATAAACCGACGCCCGTGTTCTTCGAAGCGTTCATTCTGAAATATAAACTTATGCAATGCATTCTTATATCCCTGATAACTCTTATTATGATTACATTAGTTTGAAATATAATAAGCTAATATTTACCAGCCAGGTACTTTAACAATGATTTTTTCTTTTTATATAATTTATTAAAAAGTTTCTCTAAGGGCCTAAGGCCTAAAGATACTCATATAATTTAAAATTCGTATATCCATTGCTTATAGAAAGACTGACTTCTGAACTACTCGGATATTGACTTTATGTCATAACGTATAAATAAGAAAGCGCGTGTTGTAGTTTGAAACATATAAAAACGAAAATTGCATGCCCAAAAGACAATTGTCTTTAAATATAGTAAAAGTTGTTATTTATACTGCAAGTTGCATATTATATAGATAGAAGTTAAAGTGTAGATATTTTATACAGAATCTCGACGTTTCCACTCGATGAAGCGTTAATTTATCGCAGGAAGTGTTAGTGCGCGTCTTCCCCACTCCCGATAAGCGTACATTGTTAGGTTTATAAATATATTTAAAATGATCTAAATATACTATTTCCTTTTGAATAACTTGTTGTTAGTACATTTATGCTATACATTAAAAAGATCCATACTTGTATTTTAAATAGAATATAACTGTACGATTATCGTACTTATTTAGTCATAGATTGTAAGAAGATATTTGCCTTAACTAATTTGGAGTTCCAGGAGAAGTTATCTCTATCGAAATGCCTGAGCTTTCTCTTTTACTGGCTTTGCTTTGTGATAAACGCACGTTCATTTAATGGAATTTTATGCATTCAGTATTCCATTCGCAACTCTATCAGGCAGGCATTTTTATCATAACAAGTAATTCAAGGTTGTTTTCTTTTCATTGTCATATATATTATTATTTTGAATTATCATCACTTCAGTAGCTGTAGCAGCAAATGATCTTACTATAAAATTAATTGTTATGGAGAGAATTTTATTATGAAGTCCTAATTGTCGCCGGTTATCAAATAATTGCACAGGCATAAGAAGTTTTCATGTCTAGCTACTTTGATAGATTCTTTCATTTTATTAGGGTTTAAATAATATAGAAATCCACTGTATTGTGTCTGTAAGAGTATACAAAATATGAATTTTTAAAATTTATGTGTTTCAAACATTCTTTTATAAATATGAAAAAGTTCATACGTACAAGTCTGACTTGCATGATTCATATAATATCTACAAATGCTACAATTAAAATAATATGTCGATAAATTGTGTAGTTTATATATAAAAAGATAAAGGTGTTATAATAAAACATGTATATTTGAAGTAATAATTCCAACATCAACTTTGATAAATACGTTTTTAAGCCAAAAGTAGCCGTTTAATATCAAGCGAAGGTGCACAGCGACATGCTTAATATGGCAGGCGTTACGTTATTACGGATAACAGATAAAACACGCGGGTAACTACGTAGCCGGTGCTTGGGGACTAGCATCTACAAAAATCATGTTAGGTTTTTATCCTCCAACATGTACGAGTACGTGCTGTAGAACATTAAATAAATTGTTATATTTTCCTTAAAGCGCTGTAAGCTTCTCTCGATCAATATATTGTAGTGTTTGTAATCGTTCTATCGAGTAGATTGTCTTTGATTTGAAAATCTTAAAGTTTCGAGTTTTAAATTAAATTTAATAATAATCTTTCGTACTAGAAATAATAATTTCGGCGGGAGTAGTATTAAGTTTGTCTAAAATATAAGTTGAGAAATCCAAGACGGCACTCAGCAGCTTACAACTTACTAAATTCACACACCACGAGAAATTTGAATAGGTAGAAGCTGCGATAGTTCAACAATACTCAATTATAAAATAATAGTGATATCTGACTTCTACCCACATAGGTACATTCATAATAGTCCCGTATAATATACGTTGTAGGTAATATTTTCGACAAGAAGGGCTGAATTATGAATAATAATGCTACTTTAAGTACCTACATTTACAAATTCTGTGCACATGTAATTAAAAATATTTCTATAAAATCTTAAGACTTAGTTTTTAAATTATGTAAACACTGAAAAAATTATTTTTATTTCTATGTAAACTCTAATCTATGAAACCAACGTTTTGAATTTTTTAGCCTATTTACCTAAAGAGAAAGCTTGGGGTTGAAAATCCCAAAAATAATAAGCCACGATCAAAAACTAGTTATTCTATTACAATTTGGAACTTTTTTAATATTATACAACATTTTTTCTAATTATATTTTAAATATAAGCAAATAAGGATAACTTATATACAAATAAATAACAGAATTTATTGTTTACACATATTTACAGTATGAATAAAACTAAACTTGTCAAAAATATGATACAGTTAATACGTAATACGTACATAAAGGAAGTACACTGTATATAGATAGAGAAGCAAAATTGTGCGGGGGAAAAGGCTTAGTTAGTTGAAAACATACAGTACCTACTCTTATTTTTCATCATAAAAAATCAACGATGCATAAACTGGCGTGAATCTTTCTCGACAGAAAAGAAAACTGCTCTCTAATGAGACTCTTTTCATATTATTTTCTCATCGAAAACACTTTGGAAATTTTGCAGAGCTTATTTTTAGATTTATTATTTAACTTTTAATAAGTGGGTTACACTATTGGTAGTTATTGAATTGTAAGAGTATGACCGGTTACAGACTCTATTTAGCAACTTTAAGATATCAATCGAATGAAAAAAAAATTTAGAATACCGCTTTATTAATTATTTTAATAAGCTTAGTTTTGTTCTACCTTAATTTTGTTACATTTTATTAGTTTACTAGCGAATCGCCCTCGCGTAAAGCGCGATTTAGCACGAGCGAAGCCGCGGGTTCCGCTAGTAAATGTATTTAAAAACCTGACAAATTATATTACAACCTTCCTCGAGAATCACTTTATCAATTTTTATTTATTTATAATTTTTGAGTTTATCGCGAACAGACAGACATACGCGGCGGAGGACTTTGTTTTATAATATGTAGTAATATAATGAAAAATATATGATAATAAAAATAAGAAAAATAAGACATTTAAACCTAAAAGGTACATTTTATGTGTATAAAAAGGTATCATATTTAGTACAGTATGAAGGAAACGTATTTTTATTTAAATGTTTATATCATATGCTTCAATTTTGATATAAACAATAAAACTATTTTTATTTCAGTCGCATAGCATAAAAATGTCCAGTCATCATATACATTTGAAGATAAGGTGAATCAGACAATAAGCTTTATATTCATTAAAACTGAACCGAAGGAACTGAGTGAGGCGTCTTTATTCACTTTAAATTCAAGGTGAATCTTGAATGTGTAAAGAGTTTATGAATAAAACAAAGCTACTACTTACTTTTTTCATAAAAGACATAACGTTTGTTGGCAGCATGGTAGCGCTTTTTGTATCCTTCACTTCAATTCACATCATCACCTCACCGGAAAAAAATACTATATCACTTCACTTAGTCGGGTATCAACACGCTGCCACTGAAACACGACATTTCTTTACACTTTGTTCACACTTCACTAGAATATCCCCAAAATCTGAAACAAAGAAAATTATTCTAAAATTCATAATTTCTTTCGTAAAATCACAATATTAGATATATAATATTTTATTTTATTTATATTTTTAATGAAGTGTGACTATTTTTTTATCTAACACATTCACTTTAATACATGTATGTAGGTAGCTATATGTATACGGCTAGGATAGACTGATCAATCTCCGAGGCGAGTCCCGGCCGCTCGGGCTGGGGAGCGGAGCGCGAATGAACAGAGCTACCGCATTCAACAGGTCTCCACTTTGTTACGGCATAATTTAGTAACGAATGCTTTTATTAACACTTGCAACATATATGTGGAAAGGAAAACGCTATAGGTGACTATAGGAGCCTGGAGTGCAATCAGATTAGGGGTATGTAGAGTAACAAAAAGTGAATAATATATTAGGTAGGCACAATATAATATATATTTTTTATTTTATTGTAATATTATCCGTCATGTTTTCCTTTTGATTACTTAATCATAACTTAATTTTAATAAAATTAATTGTAACTTTAAACTTTGTAAGAAGGTAAATGAAGCATCATTTACTTTTAAGCTGATATATTCACAATATATCTTTATAATATATGTACCTATATATACGAGCTATCCTATTTTGCTTAGGCTTAGGCCGATATACCATAATGTTTTGGTAAGAACATAACCGAACCGTACAAGAAAATATGGCGTTGAATGAGCTTTTAAAATATTTAACTCGCAAATGTCAAATCTTGTTTCTTCTTCTATTTATACATAGGTAACGAATGATAAAATTCTAATTTAGACAAATTTGTAGGACATTAAATCTTATAGATAAAATGTAGGAGGTAGGTAATGATGATCTACAGACGCCGAATCTGTAGTTTCTAGAATTTTAGTTCTTTCATTTTACATGTGATGTGACCGCATTACTAGAAGACCGTGCTACGCAGATTTTGATGATTGCTCGTTATTCGGGTCAACATACTTTTCTTCAACATATAGAATTTTACTGAAAAATATATTATTTCAAAGATATCTACACTAATTTTTTAAACTTGTCTCAGAGGTGAACCCGAGCAGAGCCTAGCTCACTAGTTACTTACAAAGCTTACCTCAATGATTTTCAAGAATTATTGGATTATTATATAATAATTAAGTAATCACTACAACTACAAACTATTAATAAGTTTCGCTTAGTGGTTAAAATACCTGTTTCTATGCAAAGGTCGGGTGTTTCAGTTTATTAAGAACAATTGAAACAAACTTCAGAATAATCTAGGCCCGGGTTTATTTACTTATAACGAAAAATATATACTTATATATTGCCTAAGGATTATTTATTATGAATACATGATTGAGTAAAAGAAGTATAGAATATAAGAAATAACAATTTTTAATATGAAACTAAGTATTAATATTCATAACATAAATATGAGGCAAACCCAACACTAATAAAGCCGCGGACCCAGGAATAATGGCTTCATGAGTACCGCACGTCTGAGAAATTTCCTCAATTAAGAGCTTTAGTTACCTACTTTCGCTGAGAATTTCATGAAATTATTAAATATTGACGAACACGTAATATACCTACCTATACATAGTGAAAATTTTGAGCTGATCAAAAAATATTTTATTGCAAATTGTCATTTAATAATGATCGATAATTCCAAGCTATACAATAGTTAGCAAACTATTTCAAGAATTTTTGTCAACACATCGTATTAAAACCACTGGAATGATTAGATATTGGATATCTTATAGGATATTTTTAAGTACGGGTGTATAATTTTTAAAATTTATATATACTTAAACCTTCACCGCAAGTTAGAGCGATCAAAAAAACGTCTAAACGATAGTCATTAGTAAAAGAATACAAAAACTAATTAAAATAGCCATTTTAACTTGAGGACTTTCATATTTAAAACTAACTTATGCGGAAGTAGTGTCTAGAAATCACCTATCTGATAGATAGGAAGGTATATGAAACTATATATATATAGAAGTAGAGTTACTAATAGAAACTAATAAGCGAATGTTTTTAGAGCATTACCGCTTTACGCTTAGCATATTTTGAGAGTTGAATAGTAATTTTAAAGATCACAATAAAATTAAGTACCTACTCAGTACATAATGTTTTTTTTAAAAACGTTTGCCGTAAAAATGCGAATGGGGAATAAGTTTTTAAAAATAGTAAACGTATTTTGGTATTTACGCTGTAAAGGAGGTACCTAAGTCGTTTCTGCCAACATGGTAAATTGAAAACTTAAAAGTCTTGCACAATTCCTAGCTTTAGATATAGGCATCTGCTCAGCTCGTACATGTAAAACGTTTCGACAATATTCATTAAAAGCAGCTGAATTGATTTTTGTTCATATTTGTAATAACATTTTAAAAGCTAAATTAAGTACCTAGTAGGTATATGTATACAGTTCACAGTAGTCAGTTAGAAGGTAGAGCTTACCTAAACATTTTAATCCTTCTAAGTACCTACTTCAAGATAATCGCCATGCTTTAAGAACCATAATATAAGTATCCCAAAAGGATATTTAAATTACCCGATATGCAGTTTTTAGGATTCTTTATGCTAAAAGGTGATCACCACTTTGTTGCCTTATAATTACATAACATATTTATATATCTTTTAATCAATAGTTTATACGTATACCTCAGATTTTGTATTTCTAATTACGTTTTGATAATAAAAACATGTACGCTACATCGAGCACAACAATTTTTAAAATAATTATAAAAATGGTGCCATAGTTAGCTACGATAAATAATTAAATTAAATGCAGTTCATATCAAATTTTTAAAATGAGATTTAAATGAGTACAATTATTTTCCATTTTATTATAATTGGTAATTTTGCTCGTTACGCGGGCAAAGCCTAGAAGCAAATTACGAAAACATTTTACCGGGACATTGAGCGCAATATTAAATCGCGCGGGTAAGTCGATTACAAACGGCTATCTCGCGGCTGCTCCTCAGCCCTGCGCCGTGCGCGGGATTAGTGCGGGTAATTGGACCGGCGAGGTTCAACCAACACATTAATACCTACAAGTAGCCTTTGTATCGAGCATTCTCTCGTTTACGATGCTAACATCAAAATAATTGAATGAAATTAACTAAGGTTTTATACTTTAAGGGCGCTTTATGAGCTCAATGACCTTCGTAAAAGTAAGGAAGCACTTTACCCACATTACACTTTACATGTCTTACCACTGTATCCAGTTGTATTTAAGCCATAGCCCATAGTGTCCCTTATTTTATGGTATTTTATATGCCTACACTCAGATTCATTAATCCTACCTACATAATTGAAGATAGTATGCAATATAGTAACAGTAACGAAAAATAAGTGACATTCATTCAATTGTATTCTTAATCAATTCTAAATAACTACTATACCTAGGTAGTCTGCTCGAGATTCACCATCGCGTCGCTCCACTCGCGGTTGTCCCTAGATAAGTTTAAATGGTTTGTAAAGATTTCTCTTAAATGAGATATTTTCCCGCAGTAAAAAGTAAAGTAAATATAATTAACCTATCATCATACCAAATTTTATCAAAATATGTCTAATTTCTAAAATAGGATAGGATCTGTAGTTTTTAGAATGTTCTGTCGAACATTCTAAAAACTACAGATCCCGTCTCTGTATCGTTAATAATCAAAATTTAAATTTTTCTAAATTAAAGGGTTTTTAAAATATTCAATGTACAGAACTACAGGTTAGAATTTATAGAAACATTTTATTGATTAATCCAATGTAAGTTATCGGGCGAAATAGTTTTTATATTTTAAACTAGCGACTTACCCTCGCTCGGGTTCATCCCTAGGTCTGCGAAGCCAAAGGTTCCGCTATTTAAAAAAAATAAAATTTCTACCTCTTCCTTTTTATGAATTCGATTAAAAAGTAGCTTTAGTTACGCCTTATGACATAACTCATAAGATATCTGGGAGTGAAAGTTCCGTCAAAATCGGTCCAGCCGATTCAGAGATTAGCTGGAAGAAGCAGACAGACCGACAAAAATAAAAAAAATAATTTTTGTTATTGTTAGTATCGCATATACTTTCATATGCATTTAATTTAAAGCTGTTAATTTAAAATTCAAATAAACACTAATTTTATTTATATGTATAGATGAGCATTAAATCCTAATCATTAAGTTTTACGAAAAACAAAATAAGTAATTTTATTCTCTACTATAATGCTCTCTACGAGCTTTGCCCTAAAGTACATAGTTTCAGACTTATAAAGGTTTCAAATTTTCGCCAAAAATGTTTTTCAAGTTGGAGCCTGAAGCTCCAACGGAATCCAATCTATCAGCATTTTGTGACCTTATGTTTAGTGATTAAAAAATTAAATAAAAAATTAATCGGAAAATTATTGCAATGTTAAAGTTTATTTTTACTGCCCTACTTTACTTTGAAAACCAACAGATTTATGTTTAACTTCTTGTCAAAATATTCTAATTTATAGATGAAAGTTTGGACAATATTTTTAAATAATACAAGTATATAATGCAACATATTTTATTACAATTACCATTCTCATCAAACTTCATCACATAAGGAATCATAACAAATCCAAGAAAGTTACAATTATTAAGTAGTAACTAAATCGCACATACAGCAGAAATGTAGGTGCAGTCAGGAATCCAACAATGAACTTACATAATTGGCAGGTTTAAATTAAAATTTAAATGAACTAATATTCATATCACAAAATTATATTACATACTGATAGCATAGAAAAGAAAATATTTAGAGCCAAAAAATTTGTGCACTCTTACAATAACAAAAATTTTCTTAAATTAACTATACATATTCCATTATTTATACACATTTAATATCTGTACCAAATATCAATAGATTTTTTAATATTATTTTTAGCTGTTGGTTAACAGTAAACACCTTGTGTAGAAAAACAGGTTACAGTAATAGTTCAAGAAAAGTTACAGCAGTATAATATTTGGTAATCTCTACTTTACATTAATATTCAATTCTCACATTTACACACGTATTACTAAATGATCTGACATTATACAAACCATATACTATCTACTATGCTATATAGCTTCACTAGCAATGAATTAATAATTTTTTTTATAGAAAAGTCCTGCATATATTTTTGGCACTTGAACACATTTGCCGGTTTGTAAATAGTTATTTCAATAAAATATTTTTTAATTTCAATAAAGTATTCCACTTTCGAAAATATTATAGTGAAGCTAATCTAGCAAACTCATACCACAACACAAACATTAATTTTATAACTTTGAAATATTTATTATTTATAGAGAATCTGACGAGGAACCAGATTAGACACATTTCCCAGAGAATTAAGGAAATAACATCACCTAAATTATCATATTCATTGAAATGAAGGTGTTATTTATACATTATTCCACATCTCTAGTACACAAGTCAGTCTGTAAAACGAATAAATGTAGTTATATTTTGAGATATAATTAGATGTCTTTTCTTCCAGTAGGTATTTTACTACAACAATGACAAATTGTTACAACATCAAAAACACTTGTCATTTAATAACTCTACACATTTACCATTCTGCATCTCCATTAGCTTTTTGGAAAACATAATCTCTGCCTGATAAATTCATTATACCATCCTTAAGATAGAATTTCCATTTATTACGACTGCGTGTAATCTTATCATATTGACAAACCACAACGTTTTCTGTGTCAAACATATCACCAGTCTCTTCTTCAGATACATCATCACCAGAATTGAGTGGCTCTTCCTCTGCTCCTCCACTCTCATCTCTTTCTTCTTCTTCTTCCTCAGCTCGCTCCTCAGCAGACTCTTCATCCTCATCATCATCACCAGCCCCATCCTCAGAACCATCACCAACATTTGACCCTTCATCATCCGAAGAATCTAAAGCTCCATCTAAGGAAAATGGTGCAGCACCACTGCGGCCACCTCCACCACCTTCAAAATTATTTTGTTGGCCGGCTAATGCAGAATTGATATGTTGCTGTAATAGGGTAGCAGCTAAAGGTTGAGGCAAACTTATTGTAGCATTTATTATCGGACCAGTAAGCACTTGGTGTAGCTTATTACCATTGAGTGCTGAGGCGGGGATCTGAATTGTAAATGAACGAGGTTGTGATCCTGGTACCCCTGGTTGAGCTGGTAAGGTGAGTTGTACTGGAACTTTATTATTTGGATCAAGAACATGTGCGTGAGCGCCTTGTAAACTTGATGAAGCACCACTATGTTGTTGACTCGAGCCTTGAGCCATATCTGAAGCTCTTTTTTGTATTATATTACTTCCATTGGCTTTTTGAAAATTTTGGAGCGCAGGTGGCGGAGGCATAGATGGTACGTCAGGTTGCGGTGGGTCCATAGCCCCACTGGCAGCTAGTTTTGATTTCCATAGTTGTTTTAATTCTTGTAATACTTGTTCATCAACACCGTCATCAAGAAAACTGTCTCGCACTCCTGCTATCACATCATCGACCACAGTACTGTAAAGTTTTGAAACAGACATTTGGCTCGTCATTTTCGCTATATTTTGAAGATTTTATGCGATTCTAGATTTATTTATAGCACTTTATTGAAATCTGGTCGAAGCGAATAAATTATACTTCAAGTAGTACCTAATAAGAAATGCGCATCGCCTTTTGTATTCACATCTCATCTCAATGTCAACCCGTAATAATCAGCTAAGTGGGCATTATGGTTTAACAGAATATTTCGTGTACATTAAATACGACGACTACAAATGATTAATCACAAGGAAACAATATGATTATACTACATTTCCCAGTATACGATTACCCGAAAAACACTCGATGTTCAATTTTGACACTTGACGACTAAGTTAAAACATAACCTACTAACAAAATCCAGAAGATTACAACAGAATATAAAAATTGTCTATGGACGCGCTAGAATCTCAATATCAGAGAATCGACACTACAGGCTACGCATGCGCGTTTACAGAGCCGCCCTTCTGTCTAGTCTCGAAGTAAATGCCCCGCCCGGTTATAATCGACATTTTGTATCAATTTTAACTACTTTAAAAATATGTAGCTTTTATAATAATTTTATGGAAGTAGTACTTAATATTTTAATACATAACAGATATTATAGATTAAATTTGTTGATTTTGATTTATGGTTTGTTATCTGTATATTCTAAATAGTTGATTTCTTTTAAATAAAATTTTCTATTATATTAAAATATTCAAAGTATGGCACAATAATGATTTGGACGGTAAAATTAAATTTCAGTAAACTAGAAAAAAGTTAGTAAAAAATAATGTATTTTATTGATTTTTTTTAAATCTAAACATCTATACATATAAACATAATTGAAGAGTCTGTTTTTTATTTCAAATTAACAGCATTTCACTAAATGCATATGAAAGTATAAGTACACTGTATTAACATAAAAAAGTATTTTTTTATATTTTTGTCTGTCTGTCAGCTGTTTATTCCAACTAATCTCTGAAACGGCTGGACTGATTTTGACGGGACTTTCACCGCAGATAGCTAATGTATAGGAGTAACTTAGGCTACTATTATTTTAGATCTTTTATTTATTTTAACTAGCGGATCCTGGGGATTCGCTCACACTAAGCCTAGGGACGAACCCGAGCGAACCGAGGTTGAGTCGCTAGTATAATATAATATTATGTCCCAGGTCGGGCCAAGTTTAATTATTGAGTCTTTCTGTTTAGTAAGCCTCAGTAATAGCCCGAAGTTGGGAAGTTGGCGGTGAGTCACCCCCGTGCCTCGGAGAGCACGTAAAGCCGTCGGTCCTGCGCCTTAGCTCTCACTGGTCGTGTCGAGTAATCGGCCCACCGGAGTATGACAGTGATAGGAATAGAGAGTGCACTTGTGTGATGTGACACTATAATATCTGCGCAGTTGGCCAGTCTCAATGAGATTGGCTGCCATGGCCGGAATCGGTCGGAGAACATTATTATTATTATTATTATATTTTGAAACAAATAAGTTATTTAACATCATAATATGATGATCAGAGGTATTGTAAAAGTGTCACAGTCACCCAATGTCGCGTAGAATGGAGAAGACATTTTTTAATAGGACGGCTGTTTAAAAAATAAAAATGTCAGGAAATAAAAAAATGAAAAAAATTATAAGGTTTAGGTTTTATGCCACTATACTCGATGTTGCCAGTTGCCACAGATATTTATTAATTTCATCAAGAAACGAGGATTCGCATCTTTTTCGCTATATTTTAATATCTACTAATACGCCCATTAGTTTATATTTTTTTTCATATTTGTAAGCATTAGTTACTTCTCATGCTTTTTTAAAGATAAATAACATACTAGAGTCTGTGCGGAATAAGAACCGTCGTTAGATTTGAGCCACTTTTTCTTTTTAGCAGAACTGTATAGGTAATATTAAAAATTATTTTCCTTGTCGAACGGTGTAAAACTTTACCCCATTTCGACATGATTTAATATAAAATCATAATTAAACAACACGGCAAACAAAGCTGTATCAACAAGAGATAAAGACATTTGACAGATGTCTAGGTGATGTAAAAATCATAATGTTAGTTCCATTTTATGTCACGACGGTTTTGTTTATAAATTTAAAATTTTTTTGTCTGTCTGTCTGACTGTCTGTAGGTCTGTTTGTTTCGGTTAATCTCTGAAACGGCTGGATCGATTTTGACGGGATTTTCATTCGCAGTTATGAGATAATGTTATAAGGAGTAACTTTATAGGCTACTTTTATTGTTATTTTTATTTTATTTTCTAATTTTTATTTATTTTAACTAGCGGAACGTGCGGCTTCGCGCTAAAGCTAGGGACAAACCTGAGCGAAGCGAGGATAAGTCGCTAGTAAACAATAAATCCGAAGAATACTTATAAATTTTACTTTATAAAATTTATCCGATTTAGTTCTAAGAGTTTTATGCCACCAAATGTGATTTACAGACGAGACTTGGTAATGATTTCGCTTCCCATTGATTACGATATCTATGATATTTACTGAATGAGCAAGAAACTTATACTTAGATACAACGTGTTTCAGCAGTATGGAGTGTACATATACCTGTACGCTCCATATTCAGCAGTTAATCTCTTTACGTGAGGAAACCATTTTGTATTTGTTAACTTTATGTCCTTGCTTAACGCCTCTTGTGCCATTTTCGCGACTGTAGTCCGCGCAACGGGTAAAGATTTGAATAATATGATGATGTGCTCCCGACCAATTCCGGCCACGGCGCGCCGTGCGGCGGCCAAACTAATTGAAACTAGCCATCTGCGCGGGAGATATTATAGTGCACAAGTATATGCGCAAACTCAAGTTCAATCTCATCTATTCCGGTGGGATGACTGCTCCACACGACCAGTGATAGTTAAGGCGCAGGATATAAAAAGAAATAGATTCGATAAGCGATTTTTATTTTCTTAATAGTTTATCTATTTTTAAATATAAAATACTGATATATAATGTAAGATTAATAAAAGAAAAGGGTAAGTCGAAGTAACATACTTATTACAAAGATTTTTTACAAAATCTGTACTTTTATTTGTATTGAATTTTAGTAGATAAGGATTAAATTAAAAATCTGTTTCATATTTATACAAAAACAAGAGAAAATTTCTTTCATTAATTTATTTAGGGGATTTTAAACATGACACTGTATTTTAATATTCAATTGTTTCGCGTTTTTTTTCAAATATGACAACACATTTGGCTCAGTTGGTAGTGACCCTACCTTCTGCGCCAGCGGTCGCGGGTTCGAGTCCCACTGGGGGCATTCATTTTTTGAGCACGAATATTTGTTCTCCAGTCATGGGTGTTAATATTAATATTATGTATGTATTTAAAAATTTATATGTGTAGTATATCAACTATCTGGTATCCGTAACACAAGCCTCGTAGCTTACCACGGAACTAGATGGCACTGTTGTAAAAAATGTCCCAACATATTTATTTATTTAATTATAAATATGGCGACTGTAAAATCTAAATAGGACTATAATATGACTATAGTGGCCGAAACAAAACGTAGTAGGCAATAACGGGGAATGTTCAAATACAGAGACAGCAGATATTATAGGTATATTTTCAAAGTCAATGGTATACCCATAGAGCGGAGATAAGTGGGTATTGTCATATTATAATTGCCACTGAAGAATTAGAGAATGAAAAATATTTATTATTTATACTAAGTATTGCTCGATAACTTTTAGCCTACTTCGGCGAAGATCAAAGTTTATGTGTTTTACCTGTAGGCTGTATAGGTATGTGTTGCTTAACCTTTTGAACATTCACACGTCATTCGATTCTTATTGATAACGCAAGTGTCATAAAATATATAGATAATAAACATAAAATAAGAATGTCCGCATCTGGGGTCAATTAATAACAACCTGTGCGGGGTTGAAAATGATTGGGAGCATTTGATTTATATTTGATTGCCCTGTGATTTATTTTATACTAGCTTTACCCGCGGCTTCGCCCGCGTTCAATTTTTTTATTACTAATCAACCTCATTGGGTTGATCTGTAGGATGCCTGAAAGTTTGTTCAAAATTACTCCAGCTATTTCAGAACCCATTGTTAATACAAACAATTTTTAAATTTTTCGAAAAAAATATTTTTTTAATAAAAAGTATCGTAGGTATGTTACTACTTACTTCTAGTACCTCCAAGAATATGTGTACAAAGTTTCATGATGATCGGTTGAGTAGTTTTCGCGTGAAAGCGTAACAAACAAACTTACATTCACATTTATAATATTAGTAGGGATGACAATTAGCTTTTTAGATGATATAATGATAGGGATTAGAATAAATAATTTAATAGCCTTGGGAGGATTTCCTTTAATTTTTTACGATAATGATAATTGAACTTTTAAATTTCCTCTGTATTCGTTCATTTTAGAAAGGTTATATTAAGTCCGCTGGGTAGCAACGAGCATCCATCGGCCAAGCCATCGCACGATCGATACGCTCGAGAATGTCATTTCATTACCTACTTGCCCACCTGAACTATCTCATAAGCTGATCCAAGCCACAGTTCCCACAAACACATTATGGGACGGATTTCACTAATCACATTGTGTTGTATCCAAACGTAATCGAATTCAAGCCTACTTTCGATGACTTGTCCTTTAGGTCAAAAGTTGTATAGACTCCTATTAACCTTCACTATTTTTAACTCATTAAGGTTATTTTTAGTATAACTGTACCTACAAGTGAAAGTAACTAAAGCTTAGTAGAGCATAATACTTTCTTAGGTTTACGCGAATACTTGACATTATAAATGAAACTATCTTTTCGGATTTCGTTGCGGTTTATTATAATTTTTGGTTCCCGACGACGTTTCGAATGCTTTACAGCAATCATGGTCACGGGAGAGACTGAAGCGTCAAAAATCATAATAAATCCGCGACAAAATCCGAAAAGATAGTTTCATTTATAATTTAGTAGAGCATGTTTTACCTTCTTCCATCAAAAGCCCCGCGTGTGATACCTACCTACCTAATGATTTTTGTTATGGGGTTCGTCTCGTTCATGTAATGGCCATAAGACACAAAACCATGCTTGCAATGCATGCAAAAAAATAAAACACAAAAACATGTAGCATTTAGTACTAGATAGATGCAATATCCCAAGAGCCAGCAATGGCCAGACCTTCGTCATTTTATAAAAGCTGAAAATTTTTCTGTGGATGTCCCCTATACAGGTAAGAACGACCAGCGACTATAGAGTTTGGGTAGTGGTTACTTTGGCAGGTAACAAGTATTAAAGGTGTATAAAATAGTACCTTACTTTCGTTAAAGTATAAAGCTCAATATTTTTATATTTTCTTCGGGATAACTTAAGAAATCTCGTCACCCAATGCCGGACACTTATGACGGTTGCTACCCCCTGCCAGACACCCCTAAACATGAATAAATTATAATTATACTTTCGTCATAGTATAAAAGCTAAATTTTATATATGTTACTTGGGGGCCTATGAAAAAATTTTACCCCAACAGCCGGACAGTTTTAATGGTTTTTTAATCCTGCCAGACACATTGAAAGTCCGCTGTAGGTGCGAGCGCGAGTGCTTAGTCGATTGCGATTTTTTAAGATTTCCAATAAAATAATTAATTTATTTCGTTCATAGCCATTTTATATAAAGTAAAAAATGTTATTTTATTATTAAAAAATACAAAAAAAGTATTGTCTACGCTTCCGTTAAAGTAATTTTAACTCCTGTAGTTATAAGCCATTTAATATTATATAGAACTATTTGCCTGTACAAATCATCAGGCGCTTTGTTATATTGTACATTTTAATTGTATTTCACCTCACTTACTATTAAAGCTTTGGACCGAGCAGTTTAACTTTTATTTTCCTATTACCACATCACACGTGTTTTTAAGATTCAATATCGACACCTCTAATCCTCTTCAAGTATTATTACAAAAAAAAATATTTAATCGTTTTTATAAATTTCATTATTATCGTCGATATTTGCATTTTCATCTTCACTACTCCTCCAGTCGATGTTTCCTTCCTTCCTTAAGTTTCCTTCTACCACCTTGCAAAAGCGAGCTATTGCAGCAATTTCTGCGAGCAAATTATATATGTACCATTTGGAATAATACTCATCTGAAAAATCCAACCACATATCAACCAGAAAATAACGGCTGGGTATTGAAAGATGACAAATACCAGTTCAAATTGTTAGAAGGGGATCGAATACCAAGTTATGTTAGTGATTCGCTCGAAACTCAATCAGGTATGTATTTATTATGATAAATTATTGGACATAATTTTTGAATTATTCATAATTGTATAAACTTGCTTATTTTTTTCAGAAACTGACAAAGAAGGCGATATTGACGACGATGATGCCATCGACTGGAGTAGTGACGATGAAAATAAAAATATCGACGACAATGATTTATAAAAACGATTAAATATATATTTTTTTGTAATAATCCTTTTTTTTTTTGTATTTTATAATAATAAAATAACATTTTTTATTTTATATAAAATGGCTATGAACGTTATAAATTAATTATTTTATTGGAAATCTTAAAAAATCGCAATCGACTAAGCACTCGCGCTCGCACCTACAGCGGACTTTCAATGTGTCTGGCAGGATTAAAAAACCATTAAAACTGTCCGGCTTTTGGGGTAACATTTTTTCATAGGCCCCCAAGTAACATATATAAAATTTAGCTTTTATACTATGACGAAAGTATAATTATAATTTATTCATGTTTAGGGGTGTCTGGCAGGGGGTAGCAACCGTCATAAGTGTCCGGCATTGGGTGACGAGATTTCTTAAGTTATCCCGAAGAAAATATAAAAATATTGAGCTTTATACTTTAACGAAAGTAAGGTACTATTTTATACACCTTTAATACTTGTTACCTGCCAAAGTAACCACTACCCAAACTCTATAGTCGCTGGTCGTTCTTACCTGTATAGGGGACATCCACAGAAAAATTTTCAGCTTTTATGAAATGACGAAGGTCTGGCCATTGCTGGCTCTTGGGATACAAGATTGTATTCGAAAATAATTTTCAATCCTTAAAATAACGCTCAAAACTAATAATAATTTAAAACTACTAATATTAATTACTTCATCTAACTATATAAAAAGCTTTCATAAAATTATTTAATAAATACCATTTCCATTAGGTAAATAAAATAGTAGAACTATAAGCTGTATCGTAATAGGTAGTATGTTACGCGCAGTAGCATCAAACGATCCGTTATTAAAATTAACAATGTTTCAAATCAAATACGCCGTGTTAAATGTTTGGCTGAGTACTGTTTTTCGCAACAAAGACTCGTTTAGGAGGGTCTGTTTGTTATATTCGAAACACTTTTGATTTGTGTTTCGTGTTACTGAATTACGCAAAGCTTTTTGCTATTAAAATGTAAATAGCATGGTATTTAAACGTTTCATATTTTTGTTAAAAGTTAGCTCCTAATTGTGACTTTGGATATATATTTATTTTGTGGGACTCTTATTTAAAAGGATAAATTCAAAAAATATTCTAACGAAATATTCTCGGGGGAGCCTCACCCCTAGAGAACGCGTCCCCAGGTGGCGGATCGGGGAATGCTCGGCAGATATGCCGGGTAGGAGGGAAATCAAATACCTCCCGTGGACCAACAGGCCGGAGAAGGATACTCCGACATCAAACCCCTGCTGCAGGCTTCTCCAAAGTAGTTGGAGTAGAGGCTGCAGTAAGAGCTGTGCGCCCTGGTTGGGACGTACAGAAGGGAAGGTGGCGGAAGAACCTGCTTAGGGCCAACGGTGCCTCCCACATGTCTCCACGAGACGAACAACCTTGGCGTCAGGTGGCAACCGGCCGTAAAACTTAGCCAAAACCTTAAACTCCTTGTACATGAAAGTTAAAATCAGGAATATGAGTAAGTCAAATGCTAGGGCGTCCCCCTCAAGCGACGTTGATGCGATGAATGCGAAAAATGCGACAAATGCTAGGGCGTACCCCAGAAGCGACGCTAAAGACAAGAATCTGCGTTCGCATCCAAAAGAATTTGACAAGCTCAGACTCGCATCTTGGAATCTCGGCACATTGACAGGACGCAGCAGAGAACTCAGTGAAATTTTAAACACCAGACAGATCAATGCCTGCTGCATCCAAGAAACTAAATGGAAAGGATCAAAGTCAAGGGATATTGGAAATGGTTACCAGCTCGTGTATCATGGGACGGAGACAAAAAGAAATGGTGTAGGTATCGTTTTGGATAAACATCTCAGGCAGAGGATAATTAACGTGGAAAGGAAAAGTGATAGACTTATTGCCATAAAACTGGCAATGGATGGACAGCTGCCATTAAACATAGTATCTGTGTACGCCCCACAAACCGGTTGCTCTGATCAAGAAAAGCAGGACTTCTGGGAAGACTTAGATGAGATCATGCAAAACATTCCCCCAAACGAATATATCCACATAGGTGGAGATTTGAATGGGCATGTCGGAGAAAAGAACAACCTCTACAGTAAGATCCATGGGGGATATGGCTATGGCGATTCTAACAAACAAGGCGACGATATCCTCAAATTTGCGACTAAGCACACACTTAATATCATTAATACGTACTTTCAAAAGAAACCAGAACACCTTATTACCTATAAGAGCTCGAACCATAGCACACAGATAGACTACATCCTTGCCAAAGGCAACATGCTTAAACTTTACAAAGACTGTAAAGTGATCCCGGGTAATGCCCTTACATCCCAGCATAGGCTCCTCGTCTCCGTTATGAGCCTCCCTAAGCCAATAAAAACTCACATAGATCGAACAGAGAGTATAAAGTGGAAAGAACTTCACAATCCCAAGGGATCACAGCTCCTTGAATGGGTTCAGTCATATATAGAAGGCGATGTGGAGATGGACAAGTCATCAAATCAAATGTGGTGTGACTTCGAGAAACTTTGCCTTGAGAAAGCCAAGGAAATCTTAGGAGTATCACGTGGGGCACTGCGTATGAATAAAGAAACATCCTGGTGGAACGACGGTGTTAAAGATCTTATAAGAGAAAAGAGAGATGCGTTTAAAATATGGCAAAAATCAAACCTTGAAGAAGATCGCCTAGTATATAAAAATCTGAAGAAGATAGCTAAATCAGCAGTAGCACAATCCATTGCAATATCTAGAAGTGATTTATATGACAAACTGGAAAACGCAGAAAATGAGAACACCATCTACAAATTAGCTAGACAACGTCAAAAATCTACCCTCGATATTAAATCAACCAAATATATTAAAGACGCTCAGGGTAGACTCTTAACGACAAACAAGGACATCAATGAAAGATGGAAGGAGTTCTATGAACAACTAATGAACGAGGAATTCCCCAGTAAGATACTACCTTACATGCCACCTACTGAAGGACCCATAAAATGTATTTCGGAAGAGGAGGTGATGGAGGCCATATCCAATATTAAATATCACAAGGCTGCTGGACCCGACCAGATACCAGCAGATTTATGGAAGAAGTTGAAGAAAGCCGCACTACCCTGGCTGACCAAGCTCTTCAACTGCATTATTAAAGAAGGAAAAATCCCAGAATCCTGGCGTTATAGTACCTTATGCCCTATATATAAACAAAAAGGGGATGTTGCTCACTGCGGTAACTACAGAGGGATAAAGCTCACATCACATACTCTAAAACTGTTCGAAAGAATTATTGCCATCCGAATAAGGCATTACTCCCGAATAAGTGAAAATCAGTTCGGATTTACACCTGGCAAATCAACCATCGATGCCATTCAAACTATTAGAATTGTGATGGAAAAGCACCGTTCAAACAAAGAAAATCTGTACCTCCTATTTATCGACCTAGAAAAGGCCTTTGATAGAGTACCCAGAAGCCTTGTCTGGCAATCCATGAGAGCACAAAATATCCCCGAAAACTACCTAGCAATAGTCCAAGACATGTATAAGAACACCAAAACGCGCGTTAAAAGCCCCGCTGGTTTGAGTGACTTCTTCTGCGTAGAGGTAGGAGTGCATCAAGGATCAGCCTTGAGCCCCCTATTATTCAACCTTTGCTTAGATTACATCACGCGAGATATTCAAAAACCTATCCCGGAATGTATACTTTACGCAGACGATATAGTCCTTGTATCAAATAATGCAACAAACTTGCAGGAATCACTCAATCAATGGGTAACACAAATAGAGAGTCATGGCCTGCGCATTAGCCGGAACAAAACCGAATATTTAGAATGCGACTACGGAGGGACAGCAGAAACGGGTTGCGAGATTCACATAGACAACCGGGCACTTCCCAAAGTGGACAGCTTTAAATATCTAGGTTCTATGCTCACACCAGACGCTAACATAGACAAAGACATAGACCACCGTATTAATACAGCTTGGCTTAAATGGAGATCTCTATCGGGAATTTTGTGCGACCGCAACATGCCTATCAGAGTGAAAGGAAGAGTATACAAAACAGTTGTACGACCAGCCATGACCTACGGAGCTGAATGCTGGACCATAAAAAAGGCACACGAACTACAACTGCATACTAATGAAATGAGAATGCTCAGATGGGCGGGGGGTGTAACTCGAATTGATAAAGTACGAAATGAATATGTCAGAGGATCATTTAAGGTAGCACCTATAACTGAAAAGCTAAAAGAAAGCCGAATGCGCTGGTATGGCCATATTCTTAGACGGAACGACAACCATCCGATTCACAAAGTTCTAAATATCCCTGACCTATCGCGAGGAAGAGGACGACCACGCGCCACCTGGTGGTCAAATATGCAAAAAGAGATCCAGAGAGAGAACCTGAGTGCAGAGACAAGCCAGAATAGAATTATTTGGCGCAACCGTACAAGGAGACCCGACCCCAGCTAAACTGGGAAGAGGGTTGGACAAAGAAGAAGAAGAGATTCTAACGAAATAACATTACAGCGAAGTGTTTCAGTCATATTCTTTGACATAACTGTAACTATTCGTCATAATACTACCTATTTATAATTCGTCATATAGCATAGAATCAATTTTTTAATAGACATGCCTCATAAGCGGCTAGCAATAGATTTACTGTGTATTGTAAGATTTATATTTATATATTTATAGAAGGACAGGGATGTCGTAATAGCGACAGAAAACAAATAGATATTTATCCTTTGCAAAGACTGGAATACCTTCCACGCAAAATCGTTTTAACTTAAAATAATATTAAACGAAGACTAAATGCATAAGCATATTACGTTGTTTTTTAAAGTAAACAAATAAAGCCCATATACGAGTACCTACTACTAAGTCTTCATAAAAAAGTATTTAAATCATTATTTGTTCCTGTTTTTCAAATACGTACACGGTACCTTAGGGGTCGTCCATAAATCACGTGATGTTTTTAAGCAACTTTTTAGACCCCCCTCCCCCATTGTGATACGTGGTGAGGTTTAAGATTAACCCCCCCCCCCCCCACTCAAAATCACGTGTATTTTTTTACAAAGTACCTTAAAAAATCTGAATATTATTTTTAAATAAAGGTTAACAGGTATAATCTAATATAATTTTGGTAAATTAAGCACCGTGATAAAAATGTTAAAATTCTAATTAAGAAGAATAAATGACAAAATAATAATCGTAAAATTTTACTATTGTACCTGAAGCAAATACTGGCTCTCTACTACTGCGGAGACGGAAGTCATACAATAAAGCAATGTCATTCTACTCGACATACGACATACTCTTCTAAGACGTCATGGCTGTCGATAACTTTATTATTTCACACTTCTGTGTGGATTTCTGCAGCCTTTTTTAAAAGTAAAATTTTTCAAGATCTGTTGTCTTTCCTTGTCCATCAAGTTGGGTTCCATAAGAGTCATGCGGAAGTATGAGTCTAGCCTATGTGATTGGGAGTGACGCATAATATACTTACTGGCTACTGCTCCTTTTTCCGTAGTTTTTTTGTGCACTAGCACCTACAGAATCCTTACGACTCGGCTAAAATCCTGCCAGAATTTTCTTTTTTCTCATTAACAATATCAATGGGATTAGGTGGTTTATGTATGGTCTTTGACTGTATGCATTGCATACCCTCTAGTTTCGGCCGACGGTCAATTAACTTTGAGCACTGGGTACATCACCCGGTGCTAAAGTTAAGTCAAAATAGTATTCACTTTTCTTAAACTTTCAGTGCTGATATTCACATATGTAAATATAGTAAAAGTTTTTGAGAATATCATTAAAAATGTATAATTCGTCCGTCTGTAACTTATAACTACTACTATAACAATGTAACGTTACTTATAATTTACGTATGTCTTAATTTTTATACATGATATTAATGGAAGTCAATACTTTTTATAAGCAATCCAAAGCAATTAAGACCAATCGGTTCATTATTACACTTCCATTCTTACTAATAGCGACGCTTCGTGTGTCTGGGGGAATGTTTGGCCCATCCTATTGGTATCATCATCTGTTATGAAGAATTTATAATACACGATTTTTTAAAGCATAGCATAGCTTATAATAGTTCCATTTCTTGCAATAGTAGTTCCCGTACAGGTCTTTTCAGAGAAGTTTTGGAGGTGACTAGGCTTATTATTATAAAAGTTCGGCGATTGTCGCGGCGCGCGGGATAATCCCAACGTAAGTAAAAAAAATCACGTGATAACTCACTACACCCCCCCTCCCTCCTGGTGATATTTCGTGATTTTTTCTGAACCCCTTCCCCCCCATTCAAACATCACGTGATTTATGGACGACCCCTTATTTATTATTAAACGGTTTTATTTATTAAACGGTTTTATTTAGCTCACCCCGTTTGTTTTATTTATTTATTATTTATTCTTGGGTCAAATTTAGTAATTCAAATTTCACCCTCTTCCTGTCAACCGATTAATCTGAAATTTTGTATACACTTTGGATTTTGGTGACAATACAATTATGTTTATTCATTATCATTATAAATTCAAGATGGCGGCCGCTACAAAATGGCGGATAATTTATGTTTTATTAATCCCATCAATATGGGTATCAAATGAAAGGGCTCAACAAGCAGAATACAATATACTATAAAAAATTGAAATCCAAGATGGCGGCCGCTACAAAATGGCGGATAACGTAGGTTTTTTAGCACTAAATGAATTAAACAGAATGCGAAATAAAAACTAAAAACTAGAAAATAAAAATAGGTAAGAAAACTTTTTAAGTTAAACGGTTTTATGTTAAACATACATTGCAATGTTTAAGATAAATGTACTAAAAACCAAAAAATAATAAAATAGATACAGTCGTGGGAATTATAAACATATGCATAGACTAGACTAAAATAAAACCGTGGGGCATGTCAATCGATTCTTCTATCGCACATTAAGTCGATAATTTGTAGACAATTGTCGTGCCCCACGGTTTTATTTTAGTCTAGTCTATGCATATGTTTATAATTCCCACGACTGTATCTATTTTATTATTTTTTGGTATTTAGAACATTTATCTTAAACATTGCAATGTATGTTTAACATAAAACCGTTTAACTTAAAAAGTTTTTTTACCTATTTTTATATGTATATATTTAAATACATATTAACATATTATAAGCATTATATAAAAATTTATTTCTATCCATTTATTATTTGCCATTTATTCCAATCATATGGGATCGGTAGTCAGTCCACAGACATTCTTAGTATTAAAAAACTGTGATTTGGTGTATAACATAACATTGAAAATAAAAAAAATGATTTTGATGATTTGTCATCATCAGCCCATTTTAACGTCCCACTGCTGGGCACGGGCTTCCCTCAGTTTGAATGGGATCAGGCCATATTCCAGTGCAGCGCTGACCTAGTGCATGTAGGCGGACTTCACATGTCTTTCGAAAACTTCCTAGGTTTTCTCAGACATGTAAGAAATAATTCGCACATGAAAATATCAGAGGTGCGAGACCCGGATTTGAACCCGCATCACTCGTTTATCCAAGCGACAGCGTTACCGCTGGGCTGATTTGCCGTGTCCACAATTGACTTCATTTAATGAGAGAGCGATTAGATTAGCTACGGAAAAAATTAATAATTTTATGCTGAATAAAATATTTTGAATTTCAATATAGAGGTAGACGTGATAGAACTAATTAGACAATAGTGTCAGACAAAACTTTTCCTCGAAAACATTTTTGGTAGATTTTTTTTTCTTTGAATTTCCTACCTGCTCTCTTACAATTACGATGCGGTCTCCGTCTGTATGAACCTTTAGTCGGATCATACAGATATAAATACTTGTAATAACTGTATAAATTTATACAAATGAATAAATTTAAAGTTTCTTTTAGTAATATTAAAATATCTTAATCTTAAAATAAACTTAGCAATTATGAAAGAATGTGAAAGTTATATTTTTTTTGTGTCTATCCGTTTATATCTATCCTGATTGATCTTTGAAGTGTAGGCTTTAACGAGCTTTCACTGGCAGATATTATAAAGAGTAGCTAAGGCTACTCTACTTTATTTTATAAATAGAATTAGGGTGAAAATAGTTTTTATTTAAGCTTATAGAAAATTCAATGCCATTTGCCGCACCGTATTCATAGGTGAGATGAACAGTGTTGCATTTGTTCCCCCGACAAACTATTCATTTTATTTGCATAATTCTCGTGCAGAGTGGCACTGGAATATTACCGAGAAAGTACTTCACTTAAACTTTTGTTTGTGTTATTAAATTCATGAATGCTATGCTAGTTTAAATTTTATAATGATCATTCTAGTTTTACTCGTAATAAAATAACAAGTTTTCAGCTAATTACCAACTATAATTGTTAGTACCTTCTGGGATAAGTAGGTAAGTTATACTATCCGCCATTTAAATATTCTTATAGTAACAATTTGATATTAATTTATTTCCAATATCATAAAATCTTCATACTACACTATATATATAGAGACATACATCAAGCGCTACAAAAAAAAACAAGTTTGTATAAATATAATAAAATAAACTTCGCATAAACGTTATTCCAAATAGTATTTAACGGGCTTAAAAATTTTAAGCCATATCCTTATATAAGTTATTTTATTTATCTTGTCTAATATTAATATAAGTTTATATAGCGGCAACCATTACATCTAAAGATGCAAAATTTACGTTTAGGTTAGATCTTTCAGAATTTATCGTAAAGGGCATTTATAAAATCTTTATAGCATAAGACAAAACGGGGTTATACAAAAACCATCCGCTATTTCTAGCGACGACACAGATTATACAAAGTCGGGGATGCAGAAGACTTACAAAGACTTACTATACTTAGGTATAGTTGCTTCGTGAAAGCACAGTACACTAGGATTAATATCAGTAAGAAACTATTATATAGACAAGTTGCGGTTTTACAAGTTATTATTACTGTTAACTCGTAAAATTTATAAAACTCCTTATATTATCATATAGAATTTCATTCGAATTCAATATATCGCTAGGTAAAATGATGATTGAGCACCATTTAATGCAATTTACATAAGCGTAATTTAAAAATATTAAAACAGAAATTGTAACCAGTTGTTTTATATACGTTTTCATAAATACATAGTAATTTTAATTTTAGAACTGTATTTTAATATACAAGGTCAAAATAAATAACTTTCAGTATTCGTTTTTATTTGATCAACATTCAAGGTCGTGACTGTATAAGATTGATCTTCTTAGAATTATAACTCTATTCTTGGTACGGTAATCCAAGTACGAAAGCCATTAAAATAATAGTTTCAATTAAGATAACGAAGAGGCTGTAATTACTATGCTTTTGTATGCTTTTGCTATTTTGGTATACATTTATCTAATTAATGTTTCATATTGTTAAAACTTGAAGTCATTATTCTAGAAATAATTGAAATGTTCACAGTATAGGTATAGGCATAATTTTTGTTATGTCTAGAATCTGATTGACATTAAAACTTGTATCACTAATAAAAAGTTACATTTCGTTTTAGTTACAAAGGATATTTTTAGGATATCCACAAAACTTATTTGTATAAACCTAACCCAAACGTGCTCAGTTGTGTTGTGTGTCCCTAGGCTGTGCAAAGACCTCTCTCTTTTTTCTTTCAGACAACAAGTGTTACATTTTTTTAATACATATGAATTATTATAGTTCTCGTTTCCCAACATTCAATGCTTATAATTATATAACGTATATATGCAAACATAGGTTACCTAATGTAATCTTATTACATAATATTTGAAGGTATTATATAATACGGTAACTATACTGTAGTCGAAAATTTATGAAGACAATAGATTTTATATTTATTACATTTATTATTTACTCGAAGTAAATGGGCGAACGTGAAATCGAAATTTGATTTAATATTGAATTTTAGAGGCCTTTCATCTGACTTTCCATACCATCTACTTAATTATTTAGGCGTCGAATAAGCATTTCTCGCGTAGTCACGCATATCATTTTGAAGCTTGCTTTTGAAGATAATTCTTCGTCTCATTTAACTTTTTCAATGCCTTTTGTTATCAATATTAGTCAGAATATTTGAAATTCCACCCAAGTTCCAATTAACAAAATTCGCAGAATACGAACCATTACGTTATTAAAGTATTGGCACGAACTCATGTCCTCGAACAATGTACGTGTTTAAAAGATGTTTTTTTAATAACTTTAAAGATAGATTTTAAGATAATTTTTTTAAGTTCATTAACTTGTATATTTACACCCTACGATCAAATTCACCTTGAGTATCTTAAATGCTTAAAAGTCTGAGTACACACACAATAAACGCGATAAAGACTTTTCAAGTCTTTAAGGACTACAAACAAACTTTACCCCTAAATAAAATTAATAACCAAACATTTATAACGCGGTCCTCGTTGCGTTTTACTTTACGCTAAATTCTATCTGGAGAGGACCGATTTAAATCTTTAGATAGTGATACATCACTCTATCAAAGTGGCTACTTCAAAGCCGGGTCTATTAGGAGAAGGATACAAATGACTTCATTAAATACCGGCTTTTACATTTCCCAGCTTTTAAGGCGTGTAGTCTCTTTACTTTGTGCGCAAATTGACTGTTTATCGCGCGGCAAGGCGTTACGCAAACGCTCATTCACGAGCAAATATAAAGCAAACAGCAAACGTGAACAATAAAATCCAGGCAAAAACGAAACAATAAAATTGTAATATTTGTTACGGTTATGTTTATGATTGTCTTAAATTAGCTACATAAAGGAGTAAAGGCTAACTGCCTTTAGTAAATTACGTAACTAATCTATACATTTTATAAATTTCTAACTTAGTTAAAACTGTACTTAAATTTTTTTTGGAAATTCTTATAGAAGTAGTAATTAATATGCGTACAGAGGCTACATACAGATGTGAACTATAGTTTTTAGAATATTTGTGTATATGTATGTGTCTTAACACAAAAAATTGCTTGTTATCCGGATCAATATATAGGATCCATTTTACAGCAGAAAAATATATAATTTCTCAGAAATCTACACTAATAATTAAACTGTATTTAGTCATAAACTAAACCCTTATTTATTATGAACTGTTTGAAGTTTCATAAATTTCTCGCTCAAGTTCTGATATTCAGATGGGGGCTGGGTTAGAGTGAACGACGGAAATGAGAGCAATAGTTCGTAGTTCGTACTGAGGCACTACATCGAGTGGCAGAAAATTACTAATCTCGATTGGTAATAGACAGATAAGTTAAGTTGTTCTGATTGATAAATATTTTTGATAATTATGCTGCATCCATCCACCCCTGTTTTGTGTGATACAAATAAATAATAAGTTTATCAATTGTGTCCATGTTCAAACATATTTATTTATTATTTCTCATGACTTGTTACTAACTGAAGCTTGGTACTAAAGACTTGTGCTCTTCAAGTGGAAAACAATATTCCTTTATCCCTGGTTTGCGTTCATTGATTTTCTATAATGGAGCTTAAGACTTCTAGACTTTATACTATTTCTTATTTCTACTACTTTTAGCGCTAGACAGTGAATGTACTCAATTTTCAGACTAAAAGGAAACATATCACATGAGATTATGCGCAATGGTACAACTAGTGAGACCTTCTGGAGAACTTAGCTCAAAATATTATATATGTATTTTTATTAGGTATATATTTCCTTGTAGTTAAAATTTTAAGATACTGGTTGCAAAGTATAGCATGGTCATCTCATAGCCTTATATTTTAGCTCTTCTAGACTCCATCCCATAGATGATTCAAGTTTTCATTATTTTCCATTATTCGAAATGCCTGATGATCGCAAAAACCGAGAATTCAAAGGAGACATACACAATAATAGTAATATTGTATTACTATTATTGTGTACATTTTTACATAACTGTAATTTTTATTATGCGTATTGATATTTGATAACCTAAGTTCATTTGTATACCTATATCATATATCAATGTAGGAAAAAAGGTTTATAAACAGTTATCGGCAAAATATTTATGTAGGTATAAGTAAACAACTTTATTTTGCGTTGTATATTTCCTTCAAAGTAGATCTAGTCTATTTTTAGTTGTACTCCAGTATCAATCCATACTTCTTAGCACAAGATGGTAGTTACGTAGAAGTGTATTTATATAAGTCATCCTTTCATATACAAAACCCTTGTCATCTCAGGAGTTTTTCTCTCAAATATTTATAAACCCAAGTACCGTATTTGTTGATAAACGGGCTTATCTTTATAATGATTGAATTAAAAAAGTGCTATTTATTCGTAACGGAATTAAAGGTAGTATATATAATATACTACATATAGTATTCGTCACTTGATAATATTTTTAGTTTTAAGTTAATATTCTTTTGGTATTTCTAAGGGTCGGTTTATTTTATATTTGATTTCTATAAGTTGTAGTGCTTGTTACTTTTTATGAAATTTGGTTGATATTTTAGACTTTTTATCAAATCGACTTCTAAATACTTGAAAGTAAAAAGTAGCTGACGGGGGTTTTCATTTACTATAAAATACGTGATTATCATAAGTCTAACGATGAAGGTATTGACGTCGTGAGGAAACCTGGATGTCTGCGAAATCTTAATTATTTTTCGTAGCAATTGGCCATTGCGGTGGCCTATATCCTGATCCCCTCGTATTAAAGGGAGACCCGTACCCGTAAAGTAACTTACTACGTCAAAGTAACTATATCTTTTTGTGAATGTGTTCCACGATGTCTGTCTGTTGTTGTTGTTTAATGTGTGTACCTATCGAATAATATACAATAATGTGCTGTATTTGAAAATCGTCGTGGAGCTGTCAATGGATAACGGCAGGATTTTGAAATACTATTAAACCCGGGGAGTATTTGACCAATTACTACTTTTATATAAAACACTAAACTACTCCACAAAAACTCACAGATAGTGAGTTACGTCAATTCTCACATCCTGGCATCGTTAACATTCTCACTTTGCTTGACAAGTTGGAAGCAAAGCTGAAGATAAATACATTTGCCACAGACAGATAAACTCAAATACACTACACAATTTACTATATATATTATAAATAACATCTAATAGTATTAAGTATCTTTTAATAATTAGGAATTAGTAGCTTATAAGTTTAAATATTAGTTTAACTTTTAACTTCCTTAGAATACTTCTAAAGTACATAATACATACATAATTACAAGCATTGATAAAACAGTCTTGTGCCTTTCTATTTAAATTGTAAGCTTATGTTTTGTAAATTAATGTTATACATAAAGAATCATTGCTTAATTCTCTTAGAACTTTCCCTTTGTTGTCTTACTTCCCTAACTATTAATATTATTTACTTATATGTATATTTGCACTTTTCAACATTCATCCATAATTCTCTTATCTTTCTTATATCCTCAGTATCTCACTTCCCATACTTAATTTCAGAAAATTAGCAATGGAAAAATCAATAATCACCCGCAAGGCTGCGGTCAAAGATCTGGAATTCAAATTGAACACTACTTTAAAAGAATTAAAATCTTCTCAGGACCTTTGCAAACAGCTTCTGCAAGAACGTGAGGACAGTGAGGAGGAAATTCAGCAAATAATTAAAAAAAATTCAGATTTAAAAAATGAACTTGCTCAGTTACATGACAATTATTTAGAAGTTGTATCACAGCGAGACCGTTTGAGTGAAATTGTGAACACATTCAGCCAGTGCAGTGAGGAACATGAGAAAGCTTTAAGTCGAATCACCCAACTTGAAATAAGTTTAGAGGAATCTAAAAGTATTATACTCCAGCTTGAGGAGTTTAAATTGTCACATCAGTCGATGAAAACTCAATCTTTATATACAGAGCTGGTGGAATGTAAACCACAAATCATAATAGACTTAACCAAAGATGATGACTCTTGTAATAAAGACTCTATTCACTTCTCAACCCATAATAAATTAAAAAAGTATATTAGATTGAATAAATTTATTAAAAAATCAAAGAAAATAATTAATAATAAATATTCTTCTAAACATATTTGTGAATTGAGAAGTGAACGCTTAAAGTTAATAAATAAAATAAAACAGTATAAAATAAAATTCAGTGAAAGTAGGTCTTTGTATGAGCGAGACACACTACAACTACAGGTAGAAATTGACAATTTAACTTGTGAATTAAATTCAATTACCACAAAGTATGAGTGCTCACAAAAACAGATACAGGAGCACATTCTTGCTGCAACTAATTTAGTTGAACTTTGTAATTATAATTATGAAAGATTTGAATCATTTACTAATAAACATATGTGTGACTGTAACACACCAAAATCAGAAGATAAAAATATTCAAAGTAATTCTGTAGGTGAAGATGTCTCGGTTATACACAATGAGCAAAAGCAAATGAATAGTGTGAAATGTAACAGTAATTATAGCATAGATATTTCCTCCAGTACCGCGGTCCATGGTAATGTAATTGTTGTGTCTGATAAAATAGGCCAAGGCTTTGGCGCTTTGCTTGGAAAACACATTAATAATGTACAAAATATATGTTCACCTGGTGCCAGTTTCCAGTATAATATTAGAAAAATATCCTCAATGGAATTGTGTGTAGATAGTACTATAGTACTTCTCCAAGGGGATAGTTCATCTGTAAGGAAACAGGATGTTATAAATAGTATAGAAAATTTACTTAATTTACACAATAGGACTAAGTGCAAATTTATTATTTGCTCGTTTCCTTATTCCTCTTCCCTTACTGATGAACAAAATAAGTACATATATAGCCTTAATATGGCTATTTATAATACAACTCACCGTCATAGTGACGCATTCTTTTATTTTGACATTAATAAATTTATTAATTATTCTAGTCTTAAGGTGACAAGGGATACTTTGTATCTGCCTTTATATTATAGGAAAAAACTTGCTACTTTAGTAGCTTATAATATACAAAACCCAGTTGTACATTGTACAACTCAGAACATTGTTATTATTAATAATAATTTACTACATAAAAATAATGTTTGTGTAGAAATTGCTAGTTCTAGTTTAAACTAAATATCAAGACAATGCCTAAGTCTAATAGATTAAATATTGTTCATCAAAATATACAGGGCTTAGGTGGCAAAGAACTAGAACTAGAACTTTACCTAGTGAAAGATAATATTCATGTAATATGCCTAACTGAACCATGGCTCAAAAAAGATTGTAATATTTTAAATATTGAAAATTTTACATTGTCAAGTTCGTTTGTTAGAGTGAACGCTACTCGCGGTGGCTCTCTTGTATTAGTTAGAAATGATATAGTTTGCAAGGGCCGACAGGACATAGTGGCACTCTCTGTCGAGCGTTCTATAGAACTGTCCTGCGTTGAGACTCAACAGTATATTATATTATGCGTGTACCGGCCCCCTTCGGGTGACTTTGATATATTCGAAAATAAGATGGACGATATCCTTAGAAATGTATGTACAAGTAGTAAATCAATAATTGTATGCGGGGATTTTAATGTCGATATACTTCAAGTAACGCAGCACAGTAATCGCCTTTTAAGTCTATTCAGATCATATGACTTAAGTAATGTCTTCTGCGAACCAACTCGAGTGACAAATTCTTCCTCCACGTGTATTGATAATGTATTCTGTCATGGGGAAGTACTCGATAAATTAATAATAGGAAATTTAAGTTCAGACCACTTGGGTCAAAAAATTTCAATAACTAGTAATATTGTTAACACTAAGCAAAATATAAAATGTAGACCGGTCACTAATTATAAAATTAACATTTTTAAAGAGAAAGTTATGCAACAATTACTTCAAGTGGACATGGCAGTAGATAGTCCCAACTCTTATTATAATAAAGTATTTAATATACTGTTAGACTCGTTCAATAACGTATTCAAAGAGCGCACTGTAATTAAGAACCCTAAAATGAAATTTAGCGACTGGGCGACAGTCGGCATATACCGTAGTAGAGACAATTTGTATAAACTATATAGTATGAAGCAGTGGAATCATGACCCAACGTTCTATACTCGGGTAAGAGCTTATTCAAAAATTTTTAAAAAAGTTTGTCAGCAGGCTAAGTCTATATATATTAGAAATAAAATTTTAAATTCTGACAATAAAATTAAAGCCACTTGGGACGTGATTACTCGTACGACTGGCAGATCTAAGCCCGTTAGTGAACCTATCCAATTGTTAATTAATAATGCTACAGTGAGTTCCAATGAAGATGTTGCAAATTCATTTGTAAGTTATTTTTCGAAAATCCCTGAAAAGGTCACATCTTCTTTAAAATCCTCTACTTCAGATGCAATAATTTCTTTGAAAAGTCATACTCCTCACTGTGATCACCAATTTAAATTTTCATATGTAGATGCGAATGAAATAATTAAAATATTTAAAACTATTAATCTTAAAAAAACTGGTGATTTATGGGGCATGTCTGTTAAATTACTTAATACAATAATAACAAACATTGCACCACAATTATCTCTTATATTCAATAAATGCATAGATACTGGAATATTCCCTGATCTTATGAAAATTAGTAAAATAATACCTCTTTTTAAAGATGGTGAAAAAAATGACCCTGGCAATTATAGACCTATTTCTATATTGCCATGTATGAGTAAAATCTTTGAGAAACTTATTTTAAGTCAACTTCTGACTCATTTTAACGCAAATAATATTTTCCATAGTGAACAGTATGGTTTTACTAAAGGCAGATCTACAGCCGATGCGGGGATTGCGCTTCTTAAACATATTTATGACGCTTGGGAAAAATCACAGAATGCAATTGGAGTTTTCTGTGATTTGTCTAAAGCTTTTGATTGTGTGAAACATGAAACTCTTTTGCTTAAATTTGCTCATTACGGTGTTCGTGGTATTGCTCTCGATCTACTTGCTTCTTATCTTACTGATAGAGTTCAGAAGGTCGCAGTAAATAACGTCAACTCTTCTGGTTCTCCTCTTAGAATGGGTGTTCCGCAAGGATCTATCCTAGGTCCATTTTTGTTTTTAGTTTATATTAATGATCTCCCGTTTTATGCCGATAAGTTGTGTGATATTGTACTCTTTGCGGATGATACCTCCTTAATTTTTAAAGTTGATAGAAAGTCAAATAATTACGACGAGGTAAACAGTGCATTATCGCATATACTTCACTGGTTTAACATTAATAATCTGGCTTTAAATGCCAAGAAGACAAAATATATGCAGTTTTTATTACCGAATGTAAAAAGACAGAATTTGAATTTGTATCTCAATAACGACACATTAAATACGGTAGATTCCACGGTCTTCTTGGGATTGACATTAGATTCGGGTCTGCAATGGGGTCCCCATCTCTCGTCTCTTGCGAGTAGACTGAGCTCAGCTGTTTTCGCTGTTAGAAAAGTCAAGCAGCTAACGGACATTGATACTGCCAGACTTGTTTACTTCAGTTATTTCCATAGCATTTTATCTTATGGTATTTTGTTGTGGGGTAATGCAGCGGACATTAAATC
The DNA here is from genome assembly GCA_905231865.2 of Boloria selene. Taxonomy (NCBI): domain Eukaryota; kingdom Metazoa; phylum Arthropoda; class Insecta; order Lepidoptera; family Nymphalidae; genus Boloria; species Boloria selene. Next base: position 6,284,611 of record HG993145.1, read on the forward strand.
GATATTTATTCTACAAAAAAGGGCCATTCGGGCTATTTATAACATAAGCGCTCGTGATACTCTCCGCGGACTTTTTAAAGAAATAGGAATTCTTACGGTTGCTTCGCAATATATATATTGTAACATTATGTTTGTTCGGCAAAATATTAATTGCTATTCAAAGCACAGCGACAAACACAGTATAAATACTAGAAATAAGGATAAACTTGTAACACCCAGTTTTCGCCTACAAAAGGTAAACAGATCGTTTATGGGGCAAGGTGTACGCATGTATAATAAAATTCCACAGTCCATATTGAACTTGCCTTTGAGGCAATTTAAATCAAAAATTAAAAATACGTTATTGAATAAAGCTTATTACACTATAGTGGAATACCTGGTAGATGTAAATGTGTGGGATTAGTGACTTGTTGTGTCTCACGTAGGATAAATAGATAATTTGTAATAAAATATTGTTACCAAATATTTTTTTGAAAAGAGCAACTGTTGAGTTTCTCGCCGGTTCTTCTCAGCAGAACAGCTTTCCGAGCCGGTGGTAGTTTACTCACAGACTTACAGACTGACTTTTAATTTTGATAATGTAAAAATGACGATTCAAAAGAGCTTGTAAAAGTCTATTTGAATAAAGAATATTTTGATTTGATTTGATTGATATGGTTACCTACTGTGTATTTTTTTCAATACATTTCTAAATGAGCTAATACTCCATTTTTTGGGCAAAACATTGTAGCTATATAGACTACATTTTAAAAGAAATTCAAAAACTTTTAAATAGTAACAGAATTTCTTTATAGATGCTGCAGCACTTTATAAATGCGCTAAACATCGCCCGCTATTAAGAAAGTGCAAAAAGGAAAAGCTGTGCTAGTATGCAGACAAAGAGTTGGGCGGTACTCTGGTTTAAAATAAAACTGCGAATAAATAAGATTTCTCAATGTTAAAGTGAACTGAGCGACACGAAAAGAATAATTTCCGGGCATCAATGACACCGACTCCGGCCCGTAAATTACAAGAAAATCTTCCCGGCTCATGACGAAACAAAATCGTGACCGAACCGTAATACTGTGTGTGTTCTTGGTTACACTGTTTCACTCAACATATAAATTAGCTTATTACGTAAAAGCTCTTTGTTTTGTCGTTGTTTGCCGAAAGATTTTACATAATATATTAGTTAGAAAGGATTAATAATGTGTAGATATTAATAAACAAATATAGTCGGTGAGATTGCTTGGGCTTAACAATAGTAACGAAGTAGCAGCTTAAACAAAAGGTTTGTTCTATAACTTCCCGGCTATTTTCACGCTCACCGGGTGAGATGTAAACGAGGTGGCGTGAGTGAATTTGATTTTCTTTATTATACACTAGCAGTACCCGCGGCTTCGCCCGCGCTAATTTTTTTAATCGCTACTAATCTTTATTCGATCACTGGCAATCGGTTGATCTGTAGATTGCCTGAAAATTTACAAAAATTACTCCAGCTATTTCAGAACCCATCGTTGATATACTCCTGAGCGGCGCGGCTACCTCTCCCCGCTCTTGGCTCCCACTCCCTCTCCCCATTGCCCGCTGTGCTGCGCGTTATTTTATTATTATTATTTTTAAATTCGTAATATCCTTTGAATGGAGTGTCCGATTTGTAGTATCGTAAAAGTTATCTAACTCAGTGCAAAATTTGAAACTTTTAGCACAAAAAATGAAGGTATTTCGAAAAACTTATGAGACCCTTACACCACCTTAAACCGGCTCTATAGAAAAAAAAACGTTTTTAGCGTACTTTTATCAACAATTAACCACCTTCGTACCAAATTTAAAGTTCATAGCACAAAAGATGAAGACTTTCACACACACTTGCTATGGCCCTAAGACCTCCTCGATTCGACCCGTCGCAAAATTTGTTCTTTGCGGATGTCAACTAACTATTAACTACCTCAATGCTAAATTTAAAGTTTGTAAGACAAAAAGTGAATAACTGTTATACAAAATAATGAGAGCCTTCATAATATCATCTTAATCCTACCCTGTCGCAAAATTCGTTCTTAGTAGACACTGACCACACATTATCTTCCCGCCAGATATAAAGTTTGTCGCACAAAAGATAAAGGACTTACATAGAAACTTGCTACAGCTCTTAGACCTCATTAATCCGGCCTTGTAGCAAAATCCGTTATTAGCGGACTTCTACTTAACTACAAAAACTACTTTCCTGCCAAAAAGTTTGTAGCGCAAAAAAATTAATAAATTTCATACAAACTTGCGAGAGCCCTTGGACCTTCTTAATCCGGCCCTGTCGCAAAATTTGTTCTAAGCGGACGTTTACTAACAATTAACTACCTCCCTGCCAATTTTAAAGTTTGTAGCAGAAAAGATAGAGGAACAGCATACAAACTTGTGAGAGTCCCTAAACCACCTTAATCAGGCCCTGTTCAAAACCCATTCTTAAAAGTCTTCTACTGACAATAACTACCTCTCTACAAAATTTTAAGTTTGTTGTACATAAGGTGAAGGACTTTCATTCATACTAACTTGCGACAGCCCTTGCACTTTTCAATCTGGCCCTGTCGCAAAATCGTTCTTTGCGGATGTCTATTGATTATTAAATACCTTCCAGCTAAATTTTAAGTTTGTGGGATAAAAAAATTAAAGACTTTCATACAAACTTGCGAGAGCCCTTAGACCTCCTTAATCCGGCCCTGATGCAAAATATGTTTATACGCGTAGCGAACGATTACAAACTATTAATTACCTCCCTATCAAATTTAAAGTTTTTAGCACAAAAAATGAAGGATTTTCATACAAACTTTCCATAGCCCTTAGACCACCTCAATCCGGCCCAATCGCAAAATCCTTTCTTAAACAAACATCTAATAAATTTAAACTACCTCCCTGGGAAATTTAAAGTTTCTAGGACAAAAAATGAAGAAATTAAAAAAAAACTTGTGAGAGTCCTTAGACCTCCTTAATGCGATCCTGTCGCCAAATTCGTTCTTAGCAGACCTATACTAAATATTAACTACCTCCCTGCCAAATTTAAAGTCTGTAGCACAAAAGATGAAGGACTTTCATACAAACTTGCGAGAGCTCTTAGACCACCTTAATCCGGCCAAATCGCAAAATCCGTTCTTAGTGCACCTATACTATTTATAAAGTACCTCCCTGCAAATTTTCATCTTTATACGTCCAGCAATTTTTGAGATTTCGTGATGAGTGTTTTTCGCATTTATATATTACATATATAGATTAATAACGCCATCTATGAGAAATCATTACGCATCATTTGATAAGTTAAAACTTAGAACATATTATTATTATTTTATTCTTTCTTAGCAGTATTTTAGGAATTAAATATTCTTTTTTTTATGTAGTAAATATATTATATTTTATTTAATTATACTTTATATTTTATTTTATATGAATTATAAATTCTTATATTTTAATACGTATAACATTAGAATTTATATTTTTGTTTTAACTGGATGTGAGATGATTTTATTAAAACATACTTTTAAAATTGTTGTGATTTATTGTTAATAGGATATTATTTTTTTTGTAAACGCAAGAAATGAAAGGATTTATTTTATTTATTTTTTATTTTATTTATTTACACTAATACAGAGGTAAATCTTTATGGCTGTATGAATGAGTTCCTTTGCTTCAATATTGACGTGTCATCCGATGTCAGTATCGCTTCGCTAGAGTGGCCAATATGGCGATTTCGATAATCGATTTGTCTTTCAGCATCATTAGAATTTAACAAAATACTCGACAATCCGAATTTTGCGGATATATGTTGTCGACTCGAAATCTTTATTTTTTTATGTTTTATTAATCAGGTAAGGTTTCGATCGAGTCTACCGTACCCCTTGACGAAATTATTAATATAGATATAGATTACACCTTGTGTCCGAAAAACCCAAATATCTTACGGAACCCTATTTTTTTCCAAAATAAAATATAGCCTATGTTACTCGTGGATAATGTAGCTTTCGAATGGTGAAAGAATTTTTAAAATCGGTCCAGTAGTTTTTGAGCCTATTCATTACAAACAAACAAACAAACAAACAAACAAACAAACAAACAAAGTTTTCCTCTTTATAATATTAGTGTAGATTATTATTATTTTACTAAGATATACCTTGAATTGATTAATTTTACACTTTTATAATTATATTAAGTATTAACAGAAATTATGATAATGATATATGCAATTTAATTTAAAAAAAAAGAATGAGATTAAGATAAAAAAAAATATTAGTCCCGCTGAGTTTCTTTCGCCAGTTCTTCTCAGGTCAGAGGTTTCTTCTTTCCGAACTGGTGGTAGACTCATGACGTTCAGTAAGAAATTGTAACAATTTTTATGCTGAATAAAATATTTTGATTTGATTTGATACTCACAAATTATTTTCTAATAGGTACAGCATATTATATTAGTTGATAATTTGTAGAGAGATATAAAATGTACTATATAAATTAAAGAATATTAAAATTAAAGATTTTTTAAATGCACCATATTTAAACCAGGTCATGTTTTATCTCGATACGGTACCCGAAAATACTTCGTAGTTTTATGTCAGCGGCAGACTGCTCGAAAACCTTTTATTTTTTTAACAGATTATTCTTTTTCATACCAGCTATTTCAATGTTATTCTTTCATAACTTTTTGAAAAGAATATGTTTTGTATAGCATCTTTTTAGGGTTCCGTAGACAAAATCCTTAAAAGGCTTCATGTTTTTTATTTTCCTCGTACTATAACATGTACGCATAGTGTTTATACGTATAGAAACAATATTAGAAATATTTTCACCAGTACAGTGGTAAAATAGTCATCATTAAAGATAATTGTCATCACTACTGAATCATAGCTATCTAAAATAATATAACACAAGCTCATTCGCTTTACAATTTATATGAGAGTAGGACATGATGAAAATTTAACCTCAACTAAACTTCTGGCATAAATAACCACTGCACTCTTGAAAATCCTAATTTATTGTTGCATTATGTAAAACGCTTGCATTCCGCGTTCGTTTGAACTACACAAGTAAAATAAAAATATTTATCGAGTGATTTTCAGGCAGGATTATTAAGTATGTGCACTGGAATTGTTGTGGGTTCAATATCCGCATGAAGCCATCATACATAAGATTGATTTTATATAGTAGTAGCGACTCAACCTCGCTTCGCTTGGGTTAAACTCTAGGCATTCCCTGCCAAATTTAAAGTTCGTAAAATAAAAAATATAATGATTTTAATGTAATCTTACGAAAGCTCTTATACCTTCTTAGTCCGGCCCTGTCGCAAAGTCCGTTCTTAGCGGACGTCTACTAACTATAAACTACCTCCCTGTAAAATATCGTGATGAGTGAGAAATGAAAAAGTGGTAGAAAGTGGTATGAAAAAGAATGATCTTTCGCTTTTATATAATTAGATTAGATTGATCAAAATTTAAATTCTACTCTTGATAAGTTTAAATCAAGAGCTCAGATCATTTTACATTAAAAATTGGTAGAAATTGCAAAAAAAGGATGCTCAAATGGAAATTGAGACTGAGACGAATAAAGAGAGCGTTGTCTATCTATGCGCGCATAGTATGCACTAAAATATTACCTGGATAAAGTGTTGAGGCGCATGCAGTTGCACATACCACAAATTGAATACGTCTCATACGTTAATTATATTAAACTAGAATAATACCTAAAAGTGCGATTAAGATATGAACGCTTTATTTTATATTTACGAAGCCTTCTTTCATACTGCGATGTTCCGAATGGATAGTTTCGCATACATCGATTTCAACATCATTTTAAACACGAATGCAACTGATATATATCACATGAATAACGTTTCTCTCGGTGGGCTGATGCATAAAACATATCGATTGGAAGCGTTCTCGCTCGCTATTAAAATACTAAAATACACGTTACGTTTTGAAAGAATTATAACACATTAAACATTGAAACTAAATTTTAAATATGTTTGTATGTAAATCTAATATGTAAATCTTTGCTATTTAGCAGAGATTCCTTAAAGATTCACAAAATTTCACACATGCCTATACAAACTTTTCTATTTACAATAAACGTCCGAAAAACGATAAAACTGAAAAGTTTTTAGTTGATTTATTGAAAATAAAAACCAATCACAGAAGTTCAATCTATATACCTACTATATAATAATTATTGTATAATTCTTTTTACTTTTTTGTTGGGACTGTGTAGTGGTGAATTAAGTATAAAAAATTGAAAACCAAAAAAAAAACAGCTGGTAAGAAAAAGAAGCTGGAAAAGTTCAGAACTTTTCATTTTGTACGGAAACTGTTATAACGTACCTTCGAAAGAAAGCGAATCCGAGCGAAGCAAATATGAGTTGCTAGTTTTTTTGATAGTCTTTGATAGTCATTAGGAGTAGAGCAATTAAAATGAATAATTTTATATTATGAAAAACAATTACGACGAGATCCATTAACACGTTCACTGCGGCTGTGATTTTTCTATACTTTCCATTCCTGCGGTACAAGGCTTATAGACCCTGTAACATTTAAGAAACTTAAATCCTTTTTTTAGCTTTATGTAAAAATATATTTGATTTTTTTGCTTTGAATATTAATAATAATGAACTAATTGACATACATCTGAAGCCGTTTGTAAATAACTTGTTTAGTTTAAAAATTATAGCTATTTTTAAAATACCGGGTTTATGCACCCTGTACCGCACTGAATATGGGAAGTCTGATGCGTATTTTAGGGATGTGAAATAAAAATATCGAGTCTTAATTAAGTTTTAATATAATGACAAAAAGAAAAAAACAAGCATGATTTAATGTTTTTCAATAAAGCATGGATAACAAAAGTTTCTTTTAGATTGAACACATTCCGGTAATTTTTTTAAACTTTTTGTTAGCTTGGCAGCTTGTTCGGTAAAAGGTTCGGAGTTTTTCGTAGCATCCAATTCCTCTTCTTAACACCTTTTATTAAATTGTGTTTCTCAATTTTTCGTGCGGGTTCTGAAAAGATAAATTTATCAATTTATTTTTTATTTATAGGTGTATATGTGTGCGTGGATTGGATGTGGATGTGTATGTGTGTGCATACGTTTTCGTCTGCGTTGAAATTACCTGTATCATTGTCAAAGTCCTTTTTTGTAAAAGAATAAAATAAATAGTAATGAAGACTCACCTGTCTTTGATCTATCAATCTATGATTAGATTTAATATTAACCGCATTACTGTCCTCACAAAAGCCGTGGATTATTTTTCTTCGGCACCTTTTTGTTGTCCTATGTCGATGCCTGCGTTTCTCGCGAATGCAAGCCAACACTAGCCGCGCGAAGCTAACGTGGGGTGCGGTACCAGGTGCGCGAGGTACAAGGTGCTTCGACCTGGTTTCGCACTGTGATGATATTTTATTTCTTCCGTGCGGTACCAGGTTTATAAGCCCTGTATTAAGGTAGGTACACCATTGGATTCTATTTACCAAATTCATCTTAGATATATATTCATCTCTTTCCTACACCGAACCAAATTGAAGTTATGCCTTCCGCACGACAGGGAAGTCTACACTTTTCTTAGCCGCACTGTACGCGAGACGTAATACAAGGTGTTTAGACCTGGTAACGCAGTGAACGTGTTAATCTAATCACTTATTGGATCAAATGTTGTAACTTGTATATAAATTAATATAATTGATTGTTTGTATGGCTTTATGGAATATCACAAGGATTAGAGTTGACAAGTAGGCTGTGGGTTACAAGCATGTTACAAGTTAATTAAGGAGATCTGTCAAGCAGTAAACCTACCAGATGCTACGCCACGAACCAATCCACGCATTTCCTCTTAGCAATAATAATCTGTCGACATTTTGTTACATGGGGAGCGCTAACTTCCAAGTAAAGTATAATTCATTTTAAATTTCATTCTGAGACCTAATCATTTATTGTAAAGTTAGTGGGTCATTACAAATTATGTTACTGTAAATAAAAGTAAAGTAAGAAAAATCTTTATGCACTCTATGCATACTAAACAGTAACTTAGTAACTCCGAAAATTAAATAGTAAATTAAGTCTCCATCCTTGTCTAGACTATCAGCAATTTTAGCCCGAAGTGACAAAGCTACCATTTCATATAAGATAGCAACTTCGTCCTTAGAACGCACTAGTTCAATGAATTAATGTTACTTCCAGCTACATTTAACCGCTTGCTTAGGAGTTAGGATAAGACCTACACATTAAGAAGAGATATTTGTTATAGTAGACTTATGTAGATATTCTAAGACAATTACGCAGTTCAAAAGGTTTTAATATTTTTTTCTGTATAATCGCACAACAATGAGTTGTACGATTGACATCTGTTATTGCAAAGTCCAAAACAAAAATAAACAATTTGAAATGTCTTTCAATTAGGTACCTCTAGGAACGAAATCTTTAAGAGTTACGTAAAGTGCTTTTATCAAAAAAGTGCTTTCCACGCAATTTAAAAAAGCCTCACACTGGTCAAGGTGAGTAAAAATGTGTTGATGAACAATAGCAGTTAATACATCTATACTAATATTATAAAGCTGAAGAGTTTGTTGGTTTGTTTGGTTGGTTGAACGCGCTAATCTCAGGAACGACCGGTCCGAATTGAAAAATTCTTTTTGTTTTGTTTATAGAGGAAGGCTATAGGCTATATTACATCACGCTATGACCAATAGGAGCGTAGCATCAATGAAAAATGTTGCAAAAACGCGATTATTTGGTTTGGTTATTTGGTTTCCAGCTTTTAGAATGCGCGTGAAGCCGCGGGAAGGCTAGTCAAGATAATATGTGCAATGTGCATAATATATTATTATTATTATTCTATTATTAAACCGATGATTTTTAATTTAATTATAATCAATTTCAAAATAAAAATATTTATATATTTCTGGTTTTCTATAACTGTATAAAAATGGTATAAAAGGATAACCTATCCCGCTCCCACGCGCCTAATCAATGCCGATCGACGATATTGTACTCTATTACTGTATTCCCGGCACAGTTGGCAATAATAGGCTGTTTTGCAGAAACCGATATTATTATCGTATTATTTATAGCACATTAGCCTCATTTATAGAAAATATATTTATATCATTAAGTATAAATGATATGGTTATTTTGAAGACATTTCAATGCTATACCAATATACGTATATTTCATATTTTCAATATACGTGAATTTTTTTATATTTATCGCAAGTTTTTATCTCGCGGAAAAAAGTTAGTTATATAATCCACACTAAGAAAAATAGCGACTCTTTTAAATATGTCGCGAACGCATATGAATACTTTATGGTCTCAGGAGTAGGAACAAATATTAGAACATTCTATACAAATATTTGTATAAGGGGATACAGAAGTCACAATCTTAAAAGTAATAGTCAGTAAATACAACACCCCACTACTACATACCTACTCGTAAATCGGTTTTTACTATTATATTCAGTGTTTGCTACACATATAAAATACGTTGGTATAGCTATAAAACTTAATTTTTCTTTCACCAAACTTCTTCGTTCTGCAAGTCCAGTAAAAAATCTTACATAACAAAAGCAACCATATTTAACTAATTTTCTTGAAAACACCTTTTTAAAGCTTGTAACTTTGTAAACTTGTGCAGTACTTACTTAAAGAATTAATGTCTTGCAATCAGAAGACAATAAATCTAACCTACGGCAATCCAACAATTAAGTATGTGAGATAAAATGAGTCGTATAGAATCAATGGCGGCTATCTCATTTTCAGTCATTTTTGGGTAAATGAAAAAAGCATTTTTAAAAGTTTTGTTTTATTGTATTACTGGTCAGTAATATAGTAAGTAAGTACTAAAGATTTAAGATAGTTGTAAAACATAAATAATACTTTTATCTATATGCTATTCCAAACTATAAATCGATCTATGCCAAATATCATATTATATAGATCCGCTCAGCCGTTTTGGCGTGATTAACAAATATCTATCCAAATAACTTTCACATTTAATTTTTTTTTTAAATAATACTCTTCCGCCCGATTACGATCACGGTTGCCAATAGTGCTAGCACTCTCTACTCCTTTCACTTTCAAAGTCCAATGAGACAGATAGAATCTTACACTACATATAAAATGAGCAACTTCTATCGTTTTATTAATTACTAGCATTTCGCGTGGCTCCACCCGCGCTCTTAAGACCGGAAACTAAATTATTATATTTTACATCTACTAATACCTTCACCTTAACACGCTGCATGTTATAAAATTAGTTCCATGCGTTATGTAGTTTCTGCACTAAGAGCGAACAAAGAAAAGATCTCGTCATTTATAAGTAGTTATAATATACTTTGTATATTTGTTATATTAATACTTTCTATTGTATAAACGCTCTCTAAGTAAAGTAAGTAAAGGGAAAGCCAAGAAACACCCTCAGCTATTCTAACTTGGATTGATGATCACTTAATGGCGCAACTAAACATCTTCGTGTTTTAGAGAGCACTTTAAGTCGCCGGTCCTGATTGTTATCGATTAGAATAAGAACAGATGACAAAATACTATAGTTCAAGAGATAACTTATCCCATTCAAACAAACGGGCTGCTCTCATTCTGGGTCTCAAAACGCGTTAGACGTTGCATACCTAAAAATGCAGAATAAGTATAAATATTTCTTAAATTAACATTCTTCTAAATTTTCATCTTCGATGTGTTTATTGCTCTCTAAAATCTGCTGGAACAATTTAAACTTTCTTAGCTTTTGTTGAATCCAAGTTTTAAATAGCCAGAAACTGTTGTAAAATAGTTACAATTAAAATATTTAGGTCAAAACAATGTAAGTAGTAATACTGAAGCCATTTGGTATGAGTTCGTCGTAAGAAACAAGACCCTTGTTTTATGTTAGGGGAAAATGAAAATATACCAGGATGCATATGTGAAAAATAGAAGACGTAATGTAAGCGTCGTATATTTTGGTATTATTTATGATAACATTTTTACTACTGTATCAGATATATGAAGATAGAGTGAAATGTTTTAAGGAAGCTAACTTTAAAGGAATGAACTATTTAATGAGCTTCAAGATGCTTAGAAAACTTTTTGTGCCTCAGTGGACCTATTTACAATGTTGCACATTTGTACAACTTTTACATCCTTCAATATGTCATACTGGCGCTTCTCTGGTAGTACTCTGAAAGTCTGAAATTGTTTTTAAATTTACCTAAATGTTAAATAATAGGTACTAACAGTATTAAAAATGCAGGCCTATAACGATAGTTTAGGTTATCTAAAAAAATAAAAATATATTTTGCTTGGATTAAATTTCTTGCTTCATGCACGCATCTCACATAATAATTTGCGTAGCCAACTATGTTTGCTATACGAGTAATGTGTCACTAGGGTCTAGCCACAGGCGCTACCTTTAGGCATTTTACTGATTTACTGATAAAAATCACTCGATATACGGGGATAAAATGTACTAAAGGCACTCCCTGGCACTACACTTCTTAGTTTGCTATATATAAGAAAACATGCAAAAAGAGTTACTATAGATTGTTTATTTTTCTTCAAAAATAAAAATCCATTTTATGCATATCTATATATATTTAAAGGCGAATTAAATTGTATTTAATGTATAAATATTGTTTGTGTAAAAGAGTGAATTGTAGTTCAGTAACCGCAATAACCATTCAGAGAGCCATTACGAATATTGAATTCCTGTCTGGTCCATACACTATCCATATTTGAGCCACCGCCACAAAGCGTCAATATGCTGAGAAATAATTGTATAAATATTTTTTTTCTTAGTTCTGTAATGTATTAAACATTATGAAGTGGTACTATAAAAATAATAAAATCGAAATATTTTCTACTGTACTAAAGAACACGTAGGAATAATAGTAGTAAACAATACAAATGTGTGAAAAAGCTTGAGATATTGGTATTCTGGAGTCTTAAAGCAACAGTTCTATAGTAGATACACCTCTTTAGTAAGCTAAGTGAAGATAATTTACACCCGGGTCTTGCAACTATGATCTACGAGTTACGAGCCCAGATATGGACCATTTTATCCATTATTGTAATTCTTATGACTAGATTTTATTCGAATAAAAGTTGATGGTGAAATACACGGAAATTTTCAACCAAATAATCCCTACAAAGATTAATTAAAATTAAAAGATAAAATAAATTATTGTGTAGCAAAAGCTTCAAACAAATCTCTTCGCACAAATCTCACAAGTTTTATAATAGATATTTGGTTACAAAGCAAAAGTCTTCCGAGACGAGAACAACAAAGAAAATTATAGTTATATTAAAGAAAAACATTTCCAATAACGACAGACCTTACAAACAGTTTCTGATCGTTGTTGCTATTACAGTGCATAAAAGAGGGTCAAATTCCGTAACATGGCCTATAAATAAAACCGAAATGACAGACTCACTAAATAAACTTTCGCAGCGTAATTTGTAATATATAAACGGCTATAAAATCAAATATTACAACACAGTACAATAAAAAGGTTGAAAATATAGTTTTGATCCACCATGGGATCCACATATCAACAATTGTATTACATGAGAAGAATTTTATACATCATAGTAGCTCACGCTTAGTCGTAACGCCCTTGCTTGAAAAAAAAGTGATATCGGGTTCAAATTAAAAATACAAAAAAAATGGTCGTTAGGAATTACAATTTCTAAAAGACTTTATAGTATGCTTTTGTAAGATCTGCGAAGTTCGCAATCTGCACTTGGACAACGAGCTGGACTTTGATCTAATCCCCTTGTATTGAAGTTGTGCGTTGCAAATACTAGATACTTGTACATTAAAGTTGCCAATTTTAATCCTTTTATTTTCCTTTAGTATAAAGAGTTCCTTTAGTAAAAAAAACTTACAAGCGGATAAGATTTCCTGATTCTGTTTAAAACACAATAGGCTGCTGTGGTGGCTATATAAATTAAATGTATACATACTCAGCTAAAAAACGCAACGGTCAAAATGTCGCTGACACCAGTGTGCCATTAACTCGTCGCGGAAAAAATCTCTTGGGATGGGTATTTAAGGGAGTATACATAGCCAATTACAGCCGGTTAAAATGCAATATTAGGTTTTTGACACAGATAATTGGAACATTGTTCCAGTCGTTATACTATAGGTGTAATTATTATCCAATTCTTGAAAGTAAAAAAAAACTGGCTACCTTACCAACTGCGAAACCATAAAAAGAATAATTCATAAGAAACATCATTCCGATTAACATAATAAGTTAAAATAATAGAGACAAAATCATTCCTTGAAAAGAAATATTAAATGAGAGTTACATAGTGTTCCCTTGAGAATATCAAGAAGAGCTGTGAGTGACGTTCACTCAAAGGGGCAGACGAGAATGCTTATCGCCTGAAGACAGGATTACGTCAGATTCAGGTTATTCACGTGTAAGTTTCACTTCGTTAGTGTAAGATTACGAACAATGTTTACGTACCTACTTTCAATGCCATTGTTTCAACAGCATTTAGATTGCCTTTTGATTAAATATATGAACAATTTCAACTCCAAGTAATTTAATTTGCCATATTTCACATAAATTTACACAGTTACACAAATGTCTAATTTTCATACGAACGCAAATATTTTCCCCTTGCGTGGTAAAAAACCGATAAATAACGTAGTGTCACGCTAGAACACTTTCTGCTTAAGTAGTGAAAATTCAATTCTTACTATGCAGGCCCTTTCTTTATTGGAATAAAAAAACAGTTATATTATTTTTTTGACAAATCATACGTTGACGAAACTTTCATTAAAATTGATTGAGATCTCATAGTCTCAGACAGACAAAAAGTCCGTTTGCTGGTTAACTGTGGTTGGAAATTTGTAACCCGTTGCGTTACAAATTTCGCGTTCACCTTATCATAGCGTCCGGCAATCCAGCCGGGCGACGGCGTGAAGCCAAGAAATGCGTAAGGTGAGGAGGGCCCACTTCGGTGGGCGGTGTGTCATGTGAGTTGCTAAAATAAAAATAGCAGAAAACTAATTAAAACCATTTTACTAAAAGCGTAAAATTGTAAAGCAAACATTTTCAAACTGCTAACATGCCAGTCGCACAGAACTCGGTTACGGGTTACGGGCTCGACTACTCGTAACGTAATTTACAGGACCATGAAGTGAGCGGCAGCGGCTTCCCTTTTGTACCTGTCTGCCCGTACACTCCAGCTGAGTGTCGACAGTCGAGCACAACAGCCTGTTTCCATGAAATATGCCGCGCTAAATTTAATTCAAGAATTAACTAGAAAATAGATAAATTTTACTAGAAAATAATATTTGATTTTCATGCTTTTTTGTGTTCAGATTTTAATAGCCGTTTCTAATACGTTCATTAAAATGAAGCTGAAATATTTACTTAACTAAATTTGTAATAGATGAAGCTTTAATTAATAACGTCAAAAGTTTGCGAAACTCGACGGAACTTAATATTAAGACTTGAATATTATAAAACTAGATTGGTCCGTTAATTCAGTAACGAAAAATATTTCATTTACGAAACAAACATGTACATTTTTGAGTTATTTATTCACGCGTATCATATTACTTTTACAAGCATAGAAAACAGTGAAATAGTATTTTATCCGGTGTAATGAATAATATTCTTAAACACCAAACATGTAATCCATTATTACTCGTATAACAAGATAAGCTACAATGAAGTTAATGGTTAAAAGGCCATTAGTAATAAAAGCCACCCTAACCGCGATAATAAATCCGGTACACAGGCATCGATACACACAGGCATGCTGCGTCGTATTACATTCCGGAAAACGTGTAAAACCTTTAAATCATTAACCTTAATTACTTTCCAATGGGATAATTGTCTTGTCCGGCATTCGATTTGGTTTAACGTAATGAATAATGATATAAAAATCCAGAATACATTCAATCATTGGGTATCATATGAAGGCATTATTTAGTTTTAAGGCCTAGTTACACATTGTGAGCTACTGGCGTAGATAGGAGACAGTTATGGCACATTTGTCTCGTGAGTGTCAATCACTACATCGTGCAAGTTTCTAAGCTGCAGTAACTCTCCTAGCTAGCTCGCACACTAGCTCGGATCGCGTACGCATGCTTTAGATGTATGATGTATCTTTGATAAGAATTAACAAATATGTTAGAATTTAGTTGGATGAACCCCGAAAAACGTTAATAAATTAAAATAATAAATTAAATTCACACCGTAAGTTCACATAAAGGCATAGGTAGTCCAGTGGTAACGCGCTCGCTTGGGAAACCGAGTGAAGTGGATTCAAATATTTTTTATTTCATCTGATATTTTTATATACGATACATTTTTAACAGAATTATCAATTTTCTTAATGTGGAGGAACCATCTAGAAAGCATGTCTGAGAGAACCTAACAAGTTTTTAAAAGACAAGTGAAGTGCGCATTACGTGACGTTTGGCTAGCGTGGTGGACTAGAGATTGATCCCCCGCGTACTTAAAAAGAGGAGTTTAAAAAAGCTGAATATAAGTTCATATAATGTTCTTTAGTTGTCATTGTCAACTTAATATACATACGATAATCAATACATCTTACCTAATAATCTGAAACGTAATCGACTGCTATCACTTATCAGTCCTTATATCGATTCTTTCTAAAATAAACGAAGGAAGTGTCTGTACTGCTATACACTTCTACATTTATATATAATAGAATGAATCTTGGTAATCATTGTGTTCATGTGGAAATATACTGTATACGCTTACTTATTAACACGTCTATCGAAGTCCTAATCGTTTAAATGCTTTCAAACTTTATTGTGTAAAACTACTTAAATTACAATTTAACGTCATATGTAATTGCTTAAATTACTAAACTGACATGATAATCGCTACAAAATGTAACCTTAATTACTAAAATATAGGTAATTTTCCGGAATAATACTATTATCTAATCAAACATCTAAGCAAGTTGTACTACTACATTGAACATTATTTTATTTATATGAGAATTAGAATTAAAATAAACGAGTACATTTACTCGTAGTACCTGAGGCCTTCGTTAAGGATTTTTTATGTTTTTTTCAGAAAAGATATAAATTATAAAAATACAGTAATAAAAATAAGTATAAATAAAACTATTCACTTTTGTTTTAAATTAAGAAATGAGAATATGTAGCTAGTATAACAATTCGTCGCCACCGTAAGCTCCCACATTAAATTTTATGTGAATCGTTTAAAAGTATAGAATAATAATAATAATAATAATAATAAAATCGTTTATTGCCATAAAGTACAGTAAAAAGAATTTAACATAAACTAGGTGGCTTAAATAACTAAATGGCAAAGGGTAATAACTCAGCTGATGCTGCTGAGGTCAGAGTCTCAGACAGCGCTGATTTTCAGTTATACCCAGCTCCCTAGGGTGTTGAGCGGGAGCATGGCAGTAAAAAAAAAAAAAAAAACAATTCCTCTTTAGTTAATCATTCCAGGGTCAGTAAAAAAAAAAGAGAATATCATCTTAGTTCTGAACAAAAAATAAGAAATAAATTAACAAAAAAATAAATTAAATTAAAAAAAAAAATAAATAACAATTCCTCTAGTTAATCATTCCAGGGTCAGTAAAAAAAGAGAATATCATCTTAGTTCTGAACAAAAAATAAGAAATAAAGTCTGAAACTGTGGGGTCTATGTTTTTTGTTTTTGTTTGTGTGTTTGTGCGTGTGCGTGTGCGTGTGCGTGTGCGTGTGCGTGTGCGTGCGTGTGTGTGTGTGTGTGTGTGTGTGTGTGTGTGTGTGTGTGTGTGTGTGTGTGTGTGCGTGTGTGTGCGCGTGTGCGTGTGTGTGCGCGTGTGCGTGTGTGTGTGGGCGCGCCAGCGTATGCAATGTGTATTAATTGTAAAAGATTAAACGTTATAATTGTTTATTACATTAAATGCACAGTAAACCCAGAAAAAATTTAAATACAACAGAGATATTAAGTAGCAGCAGTATTCTCAGTATCTATTCAAAGATCCAAATATTTACTTTTAATACTACTGTAAAAACAGCAGATACCCTGTTGAAAGGATTTAAAAACTCTCGACTCTCAGTTTACTTTTGCTTGTCCTTAACATAACATTTCAGCAAGAGATTTCCTTAATAACGCCACAAAAGCTAAATTCAAACATAAAATTATATAAAATAAAGTAATATAAAATATGAAGTAATTAATTAGAAGATCAACAATTTCGTTCAAAAAAGGGGACGACAACCAGCCTTAGTTCACAAACACGGTCACTTATGCGAGCCTTTTTGACCCTTGAATATAAAATGAGCATCAATTACAAAACATCCTTTGCATAGAGCACGTCAAAATATAGGTAGGTACGTCATCTACAGTAAATTTATCATCATCTCGACAATGTATACGAGTAAATAATATAGCTATTATATGTAGCTTATTTTGTTAAAGAAGGATTTTATCGTATTATACCTGTGATTTGAACTTTACCTTCGGGTAGCAGCCGAATGGGCCGGCACGCCCCGTATAGTACCACTCTCTCACAGAAGACCGGCATGAAGTGGCAGCTATGCTGTCGCGTTTCGTCCGGTGAGTGAGAGTCCGGGAGGCCCACTCTCCTTCCCTTCTCCCTTTCCCCCCCTCCCTCTTCCCTTAATCCTCCGTCTTAGTTACCCCTCCCTCTTCCCTCCACCTTCCCTCTTTCCTCCCTCCTCCCTCCCTCCCTTTCCTGAAAGGCCGGCAAGATGTCCATGGGCCGAAGTGATCACTTCCCATCAGGTGAGCCTCCTGCCTGTTTGCCCCCTTTTTATCATTAAAAAAAGATACAAATATAATATAAATTAATTATATTATATACTCGTTCTAGCCCTGGCCCGCTTCGCTGGGCGTAAGTTAAAATAAATTAAACGGCTTTTATAATTTTCTAATAACATAAAAGTAGCCTAAGTTACTCCTTATAACATTAGCTATCTGTGAGTGAAAGTCCCATCAAAATAGGTCCAGCCGATTCAGAGATTAACCGGAACAAATAGACAGAAAGACAAATATTTTAAAAATTGATTTTTTAATGTAAGTACCGTGTATACTTTCATATATAATTAAATATAAATAAATAAATATGTTGGGACATTATTACACACAGCGCCATCTAGTTCCGTGGTAAGCTACGAAGCTCGTGTTACGGATACCAGATAGTTGATATCAATCAAATCAAATCAAAATATTTTATTCAGCATAAAAATTGTTACAATTTCTTACTGAACGTCATGAGTCTACCACCTACTACATATATAACTTTAAATAAATACATAATAATAATATAAACACCCATGACTGGAGTACAAACATTCGTGCTCAACAAATGTATGCCCCAGCGGGACTCGAACCCGCGACCGCTGTCGCAGCCAGTAGGGTCACTACAAACTGAGCCATCTTGTCGTCAAATTAGGAAACAGTTATTAATTTGGAATTAAAAATAAACACTTAATTTTATTTATATGTATAGATATAAACGATACATCCGAAGTGGCTAGAATAAGATGAATGATAATTTTCCAAATTTTTTTTTTAGTTTGAGCTATTAGAAGTGTCTTAGAAGTGTCTTTGAATAACGGTAGACGTAAAATATGAAGAAAGAAAACTAATAGATTTATATCATTTAACTTTCAACTTCGTATCTCTTTCTTAGACTAAACCTTTATCAATACTGTGGATCTCGGTGCTCATTGATTGGTTTTTAACGACGCTTCTAAATTAAGATTTATTACGTCTAGAATAAAAATAGTAGTAAAGTATTCTTATTTATTTTATAACTATAATACATGTGATATATCTTTAGGTCTTGAAAAATATGAATGGTGCCTCTAACGCAAATTGATCAAATAGAAACAAGTGCAATATTCTCGGGTACTACGCTTCAATATTGTATATTTATGCGAGACCCTTCTGTCAGCAACATTGCCTGGAAATTTATTCGAAAGCCTAAAGGTTAGTGCTGAAAATAAGTCTTCTGTGAATAATGAAAGTTTTAACTTGAATATTTTGGAAAGTAAATATTCAAGTGATGAGTGAACTGTGATACTCACAGTTCATATGTCATGATAATTATTTTTAATTATTAATGATTTGCGGTTTTTTGGTTATGTATAAATTTAATTAAGAAAAACAATAAATAATTATTGAGAAACTAAGGCAAGGATTTTTTTATCCGAAATTATAGCGACATTGTTTACATTTATTTTACAGTTGTCAGTAATTTTAGTCAATATAACTATAATCCTATTTATATATTCGGTATGACAGAAAATGACTTCCAATTTATCTCCATTGGCCAACTTTATGACTTGATTTTGATAAATGATTAGTCGTAACGACGCTCTTGGAACGTTTAGGAAAATATTTTATTAAACGCAAAAATTAGGTAATAATTATTATTATGAGTAATAACCTCCTTCAAATTAAGCTATAATGTAATAATAAAATTAATATTGATAAGTTAAGGGATGAATTATAAGGGACCAAACTTGAGCATTGAAATTTTGCTAGTGGGTCTATTATCCATAGGACTAAGGGAATGCCTAAGACCCATAGTTGTCATTATCTGAAATTCTGATTGATATATTCAATCTATGTTGGCACATTGAAGCTAAAATAGTATATGGAGATATATTATGATTATGTGGGTTTTCACGTGAGCATTTTGGCAAAATCTGTCCAGTCAACTCTTCCAAGTCTTAAGCACGCACGAAGCAAGGTTGTCATAAAATTCTTTTTACTATTTAATACAAATCTTTGTATATAAACACATGATTATTGATTTTATTGTACAAAAATCGTTACCAATATTATAAATGCGAGTGACTCTGACTTTCTGTCGCGTTTTCACCCCAAAACTATTGAACCGATTTAAATGTTTGGTATACAGATAGTCTAGAGCCTGAGAAAGGACATCTACACCTACTTTGATGAAATGAAAGATGCGAAAAGCCCGAACTTATTTGTTAGGCTTTTGATTAGATATAAGTAAATAAGACATTCAAAGTTTGTAGAAATTTTATCCTAAAGGGGGACGAACCCGAGTGAGTCGCTAGTATACCAAAATACAACAATGAAAGTTCCTATGAAATATTGATCAAAGACTGATGGCAAATGATAGTAGACACTAAATTATTATTATCATTAGTCTTCGAGATTAATGTCTCTAGCGCAAGGGATTATTTTTACCCTCAGGTAACTAATCGAGGTTCGAAAGTATCGGAAAACTCGTTAGACGCATTAAACACCGAGTAAATTAGTAAGTTATATATAATATGAAGAGCAGTCAAGACATATTTACATGTTAGGTTAGTTAGGTTACATATTTTGAGTAGTTTTTAACTTAGTATTATTCACTAGAAGGAGCAAGTCTCCAGAAGCGTTTTACAATATAAGTATTGTTTACCCTATGGGAACTACGAGTTACTAATACTAACTTACGAGTTATTAATGATTATGATTAACTATTGCAAATACTACAAAAACTATTGTCTGCTTCAAAGCAGGACTTTGTTAAAACTAACCAAGACACAATATTTTGCAATTTTAATATTTTCAATTGTACATATCATGAAAATTAAGTATATACAATTGCTTAAGCAACCAATTATTAATTGACTCAACTGAGGCAGCTAATTAGCGTGCTTAAAACGCCAGCGGCAACCATAACATACATAATATTATGATGTATAGTACATGTGCTTGTCTTTAAATTAAAGATCGGCCTACGCTTGCATAATCTGCTTATATTTTAAAAGTTTTAAATTAAATTTTTAAACACAAATAGAATACCAATAGAGCTTTCCAATTAAATTTAAAAAAATAAAATGTAATTAAATTATAACAATTTCCTATTATATGCTGTTTAAAGTTAAGCAACAGGCTTCAATTTACTTGGATTGTACTAGATTAATATAAAAGCGTTGTGATTTTTGTTGGGTTGCCAGCGGGAATTTACCAGGCTATAAAAAGTCGGAATCCCGCGATACAAAGCCGTCTCTCCAAGTAGTTAAAATTGAACAACTCTGTAAATATAACTTTTTCAGGGATAAGTAATACTGATTTACATTTTACTTACGTCTAAACTTTTATTTTGTAATGCTAAATTTTATAAATGTTAATAACGTCTTACAGCTCATCAATACATATTGTTACATATACGCTATACCTATATAAGTCTTGTTGGTTAATTTATTAAAATTTTATGAACAGATAGGAACTTATAAGTAGCATTAGAAAACATAATAATGAACTAAGAAAATTAATTTGATTTTCAATGAGATTGAAAGAGCCGATTGAATAAATCAGCACTCTGCAAGAGAAAATTATGGAAAATTTATTACCAAATAAATTCAATCTTTGCTAAGTTATATTAATTATTTTGGCTATTATATATGAGGTGGTAATAAAATTAATTTTGAACTTAAAAGGTACACCATTCAGAATTAAAATCCCTTTAAATGTATTTATAACCTTTAGGTAGTAGTCGTCAAACAACTGATTATTGATTATTATTATTATTAAAACTTGTATTGCTTCTATTTGTATATTTTCTATCTTATCTTTTTATATGATCTATTTGAAATAAGCTACAGTCCGTCCAAATGTTGTTATATAAGGTTGGTTTTCCTTAATTACAAGTCAAGGCTTTCATTTGTAGCTATTTGAAAAATTGCTTGTAAAAGCTGATAGGCATAAAGATATATATAAAGATATATCAACTTAATATATGATCGTACATTTGTGTGGGACTAAATATGTGAAAACATTTAATATTATCTTGAATATTATTACGCTGACGTCACTGCATTCTATAAATTTAATATGTTCCGATTATCATAAATACGCACGATGAGAGATGCCTACAAGTTCAGCAAATTCCACAACTTCATCGTCGGAGCTGAATGATCAATTTTAATATGGATTATCGCTAGTACGAATTTGGTATTAGAAATAACGTTGATTAAATTCAAATATATTCTTAACTGTACGTGCTATTAAATAAACGCGGATTATTTATATTGCAAAGTGTTTTACTTTCCATCTAAAACCTAGGCTCTTAGCAATATTAGATTTCACTTACATTTTATGACTTAAAACGGCCAAACAAACTTAATCTTCCCGTTTGCTCGTACTTTTATTTTGAATCAATATCAAAAGAAATTGTAGTAGGTAGTATGATGTGAAAGGATGATCGTATTTTTTATTTTCGAAAATTTCGATAGGCATAATTACAGTATCTTAGCCGATTTCCAATGAAAAGGTAATTTGATACGGCTTCAGAGAGATCCAGCGCAAGACCGACGACTTTGCAGAAATACTCAAAGACTGAATTAGGACTTTCCGTTCAAAAGCCCCTAAAAAGTCCTTTAATTTTTTTTAAAGAACTCACAATTTTTTACACTAATAGTGATACTAGTAGTATCACTATTACTAAGTAATTATCATTATTCGTCGATCGTAGATGCTGACTCAATGGACTTACAAGAAGTAAGCAGCTGATCTTGATTTTTCTAAAATATATAGGTAGGTATCAGCGGAATTTAATACGTTACGTGAAGCCGTTTCTAAGAAATCTATAATGAGAGCATGAAAAGATGTTGCCTCCCACCTACCTTTTTTCAACCCAAATCACCCCACTCGTTCCCAATATAGCTTTCATTGACGCCAATGATTATTTTTGTTCTGAATCTTGTTTGAATCTAAAAGTGTTTATATAACTTGAACGTTTTAATTTACTTTCTAAAATAAATATTTTATAAGTTAGTGAGTGGCACGTGCAATTCAAGGGTTCACGATAGGGCAAATCTATCGTAATCATACCACCACAATTACAAGTGACCGAAGTTTGGTTCACGTGATTGGCATGTTTAAGTCACTCATCACATGTCTGTCTGTCTGTCTAAGATCAAGATCGCTACTACTTTTTCTAAGCACTTAATAAGGTATCTTTACATATACACTGAAGAATGTATTTTCCATATATATGCTAAATCAGAAAACGGAACAATGAATGTGCAATAACGACATTCATATTAGTATTATGAATATATTGTTTATTTCTAAAGAAATTTCTCCGAACAAAAATTTCCATTTAGAATGGTTGATTTATTCAATTTTATTTAATACCATTTAAATAATGAAAAAGCCCTTAAGGTATTCAAATTATGAAGAATGCTTGTACCGATGAATTTATGCAGAATATTAACCATTTACATAAAAACCATTACTTAATTTCCCGTGTGCATGACAATGGCTTTTTCAGTCATATCAAATGAGCACATATTTTGTTCTGACTAGTTTTATTCGACCTCTTTTTGGAAGCGTGTTCTATCACTCACTTTATACAACGTTGGAGCCAATTTTTAGCGTATATAGGTACGTAATACGAGAAACGCAATTAGTATGTATTTTGAACTACTGTAATAAATTTTAAGTAAAATTAATTATACGATCGCTTAACATATGTTATGAATACAGTATTCTGCATTAAATTTATTTTAGTTTAAAAATAGTGGCGAATAAGTAGCTACAGTAAATGTGTTTTAACTCTCACCATGTATTGCCCAGTGCAAAACGTTCCAAATATTCGTTGAAGTTATACTCTTAGCTTTGGTAAGTGATAAAGAATATTTTAACGTTGATAATCAATCATTAAAAGGTAAAATGATTTCAAGATGATATTAATTTCTTTTATCTATTTTACTTAATTTTTTAAATCTATTTACTTAAAGTCTATCTAATCTATAAAAACCGCTAAAACGTACGTAGGAACGAACCCTAAAAAAGAGAGGTTGTTGAGTCACTCATGTATTTTATGTTTTATCATAGATTTGAAATAATCTATGCTTGCCTAACAGCATAATTATAATGTTATTAAACAGCTAATTAAGTAGTAAATCAAAAAATTGTTATAAATTGAATGACAAAAAGTTAAAAGTTGTCATCCACATATTGACTCTTAAAACTCTTACAGCAATTCAATAGATCTTATAACTTTAATATAAAATTAAAAATATCTAAAATTTTATTCAATATTGAAACAAACTTAAGGCGATCATGTTTCCCAAAGTGATCTTTTTTTTAGAAAAATATTTATAGCTTAACAAAACACAAACTTTCTTCAATGTTAATAATGTTAGAAGAAAAAGTACAGTAAACAAAAATATTTTCTTTATTCATAATATTACTTTTAGAATAATACTGCGCATTAAACGTTGAAGGTACCAAATACCAAAGGTCACATAATATTATGTGCAAACGAGTATGTAGGCGCATAATATATCCACCTACAGCTCGTTCTGGCTCTCATTAACACTAATGTCACAAATATGATAACGCGATTGAAACGTGACTTAAAGAGCGGATAACTGACGGCTTAGATGATTGGGGTTTAACAATTAGCTTTATTTGGATTTTAACTTTTATATATTTTTAATTACAGAATAGACGTGGGGTAGTATTCGTATAGAAATTATCACAAAAATACCGTACCATTCCAACAACAAAGATAGGATCCTTAAAACATGAGTAATGGTCTAAAACTGAATATTTAAAAAACAATAAAATTAGCTTTATTTTCTATTCTACACAATTTTTGAAATGATATGATGATGATTTTCTCGTGATCGATTTCCACTACGGCGACTATCACACTGAACCTAGCTGACTAAGCAAGAAGTATAAAGGCATAAGCATTCGCGTAGACATTGCGATTTGCGAGTGAATTTGAATGCACTCTCAAATTCGTATAGGAGAAGATTTCAACAATTACCATACATTGTAAATGAATTATATATATCCCATTTTTTGCTTACAATTTGTGGATGGTGGCGAAAATACATTTGTAAATAACATTAATTTTAACCATGTAGTACATAATTGTTTACCTATTTGGTATTCCAATTTATTTGCTAATGAATTTTATTAACTTTATTGATATGCTTCTACGAGCTTCTAGAAAGAAAAGTATCAATGTGTTTTAAGATACTAATATTATTTTATACATGTATATATAAAGCAATTTTATTAATTAATGCTTAATAAGTGAAGCGGGCGGGGCGTCGCGAGGCCGTCCACAGGTAATTTCACATCACAAGCCCAATCACTTAAATTATATACATTCTTTATAATGTTGACTTCGGTTCGGTCTTTGCAAATACATTACTTTATGGCAAGAAAATTGGTAGTAAGTGGGTAAAAATGTATTATTTTCGATCGAAGTTAAAATGATAAGTAAAAATCTAAAATGCAATGTGTAAAATCACAAACCTATTTGAGTGGGGAAATACGATGAAACTTTATTACATCTCACATTGTTTGCTGCACTGAATATCATGCATAAATTTAAAGTTTAATCTGTAGGCTTCCGTATTGGACGACTTTAGTATGTGAATTTTCATGATTAAATCGATGAAGACTTCAAAGAGAAGCTTATTTTGTAATACTGATATTAAATTTAGTATATATACGAAATTACGCAAAAATGTTCAGTATTTGGTAAAACGTTTCTACTTAACCGGTTTACTAGTTAAATAAAACATGATGTACTGTTTACCGATTTCACAGGTCGCTGCGAGTGATCTTCTGAATCTTCTACAGCGAGCTAGGCGGGAGGTACCGATTACATATAATTTACATGCTTATGCACTAGTGCACTTTCTATCCGCTTACTCTCATAGTCTAATGAGACGGTAATAAAACTCGCCCGGAGATAGTTAATGCGTAGAATGCATTTACGATCTTTATAAGGCAAGGCAGCATACAATTTCTAACTCTGCTGCTGCTGCTGATTTCTGTCAAATAACTTTTGTGTTTTTTAAAATATCTACTTGTTACTTAAACTATCAGTTCGAGTTCCCAAAACTTTTTGTTTTTCGTAGCATGTTTAATGAAAAGATACACATATGTAACCTATACGTATAGTATTTTTTATAAAACAATATTGCTATTGGGAGTATATATGTGTCTGATATATACTATGGTAAACTTTTCAGTATGCAATAATAACTGTTTAAAATGTTGCCTCACATAATAATTACAAGTAAATATAGTTTTTAAATCTATGAACATATCACGCGTTCGGAAGACAGTTCTTCTTAAAATAGTCTGAGAGAAAATTAACAGTTTGAATAAAAAGAAAGCTTTTAATGAAAGCATAATAAAATATTTGGATTTTTGGAATCAAATTACGAGATGTAGCCAATATTAAATATAAACAATTTAGCAATTTACGCTTGCTACGTGAAGGCTACGAATCCGCTACGTGGCTACCCTGTAATATGTTATGCATGATGGGCCGTCGATTAAACCGGATTTCATTTCGATATTGAGAAAGATATCATGGGCATATTTTATTTATAACATTATTACACTTATCTTAAACATTATTACACTTATCTTAAATATTATTACCGAAATCAACATTAAAAATATATAAACAATTTTCTGAGATTGCCCACTTGCACTTACTTCAATGGGTCTTTAATTAAATTTTTCTTTTTATAATTTATTTTAATTTTTTTAGCCCTCCATTAAAACCCGTGTCTTCTATTCATCTTATATGTATATAGAGATTTTATCCTAACTTCAAAGTAAATCCCAAGTAAAAGTAAAGGTCTTATGAAGAAGCGACTATAATACCGAGAATGTGATTCAGAACATGTCACACTTATGTAATTGTGAATTACAATGTTGAGTTGTCGGCAACATCTATCTGTAATTATATGTTAATGTACTTATAAGTTTGATTCAACGAATGATGCAAATTAAAACTTTGATGTCTTAGTCGTAATAATGTTATTCATCCTTAGTAATTACTCCTTATATCCTTGAGGCTTCTTCATCCACATTATTAGATTCCGATCTCATCTTATGTGTAAATTTTAAGACTTCATTTGATTTTTATTGACGAAGGAGAGGTTTTCTATAGCTATTATCAGGAGGACTTGGATTTATGGAGTCTCGGGTCTATTTCCGAAAATATGCGTATAAATTTATCACTAAAGTTATCATGTCATGTTGTCCTCACTGTTCCTTGAACGTAAAAATAGAGCGTAGCTCAGTTTTCTGCACAGTAGGCCACTTAAATTGGCTATGAACGTTTTAACCACCTGCTTTGCCTTTAATATGATATCCTAAAAAAATATTTCTAAGAAAGCATGTATACACGACGACAAAAGTTTTGTCGTCGTGGTTTAGCATATTTAGCGTGGCCATTAAAAATCGTTCGAAAAAGCAACTTCATATATGTAAGTGTATGTAAAATCAATGCATCTATACATACTAGTATACGATTACCATAATATTGTATTTCAATGTATTACATAATATTACATAAATTCTTAAATAATAAATGCAACATATCACACATCTTTTAGTTACTCATCGTAAGTTTTTTTAATATTGACGTATGGTACACATAAAAATTATCATCTAGTGGCTCAATAGCATCCCGTGATATTGCCACGCATGGTTCGAAAAAGAATCGAAGTGATCAATATACAATGATAGGATTCCCACTTACTAGTTTTTTTGTGATTATTTTACAAAATGGAATCCCGTATCTCCATGTGCCTAAACGACCATAGAATTCAAAGAACATACAATATTGTGTAATCCGCCCCTGAAACAGCTCTTTATAAGTATTTTTTTAATTTTAATTTAATTCAAAATTGTTCATAGATTAAAGAATACATTTTGGAAGTTGACAATTATTATAATAAGAAATATTACGTAGGTATATCTGTAACAGAAGGATTGACGGAATGATTAAAACCACTATTAGCTTCCATGTTTTATTCGAAATAGTATATTAAATATCAAAACAACAGTATAACTATTATTTCAACAGTGCTTCCAGCTCGAGAGCTGACAAACGAATGCGTCTTTTGACAACGCAATCCGCCTTTTATATTAAAATAGGTGACAGCTGACAGATAATAATGTGATGACAGATAATATTAATCGATTAAACATCAATGTTCCTTATAAATCATATTAGCAAACTATCGATTAAACGTTTGCGCCGATACGGCCATACTGACATCAGGCGCGTCCCTGCGTCTATGATTAATTTTTATCTGAAAAATAAAATAATGACAAATAAATGTAACTCTATAAGAATCCAAATATTTTTTTTTTGTAAATTAAGCACAAAGATCTCGTAGCAACCACATAAAAATAATAATAATTAGTCTTAAAATTTCTGTGACCTCATAGCCTCAGCGCTAATTTTGGTCCAGCCTCAGAGCCTCGGCGCTCATTTTGGCTTTCTCGTAATACACATACACGTAACAATTCACATAACAAAATAAATATTCACACCACTTTGTTTTAAACACATTTCACACAATATGTTACACATACTTGCACTATAGCACACATCACATTATTCTTCTTCAACGTTTCTATTCATCGCCGATACGGCCACATCACTTTGCACACCAAACTTTGGAGCACTACGAAGGTTTTCATGGCTTACTTTCCTTGATCGGCCCCGGTGATTACTACGACGAATTTCATATCGATCATGTGGCAACACTTTTGTCACCTCATATGGTCCATCGAATTTTTGGCTTAATTTTGTACCAAGTCGCATTGGTTCCTTTAATAAAACATATTCCCCCTTCATGAATCTTTTTACTTTTGCTTTCCCGCTATCGTAACGTATTTTATCCTTTTCAGCTTGCTCGGCCATTCTTTCAATAATAATATTTTTCATAGTCTCTGGATTTATTCGTTCATTTTCATCATCAATGAGATTCAGTAGTTGTAGAGGTACACATCCTTTCTTGCCTGTTAATAATTCTATTGGTGTTTGTCCCGTAGATTTTGAAAACGTACAGTTTATGGCTAACTGTAAAGCTCCGAGTGACTTTTCCCAGTGTGTTTTCTGGGTGTTTTTGATAATCGTTAGGCCATTTTTTATGATTCTCATAACTCTTTCAACTTGTCCATTACCTCTGCTTGTGTATCCAGCGCATTGATGTAATTCAATTCCATATTCTTTACAAAAAGCTTTATAATTGGAAGTAAAAGCACCATCACCATCAACTATTATTCTTTTAGGAGCTCCAAACAGGAAAACCACTTCGTGCAGATGTTTAAGGGCGTTGGATTGATTTTTATTCTTTGCATACTGTAATATAACAAATTTAGTATACGCGTCAATTGCTACAAAGACGTATTCTTTTTGGGCAGCAGCTCCGCTGAGTTTCCCCGAAATATCTATATGTAGCGTGTGAAAAGGTTCTGCTATTTTTTCAAGTGGATGTAGTCGACTCTGCGAAGCTCCGGAGGGTCCTTTCATAGTCTTGCAAATAACGCAGTGCTCAACAAAGTATCTAACTACTGTTGACATTTTAGGAAACCAGAAGTTTTCTTTGAGTTTTGCTAGAGTTTTTTCCCATCCCATATGTTTAAGTGCTTCGTGGTAAGTGTTAATAAGACTCCATTGATAAGACTGCGGTACAACCTTAACGAGTTTCACTTTGCCATTTATACTCATTCTATAATATAAAATGTTGTCCTTGACTTCATATTCGGCATTCACGGTATTATTTTTAGAAAGATCTTCAATAATTTTGCTTAACATAGGATCTCGTCGTTGTTCCATTATTAACCAATCATCTTTAGTGCTTAAATTCATGACAACTTGTAAAGGATTACGGCTGAAAAAATCGGCATGCTTAAGTTTTTCTCCTTTTCGATACTCCACTTCAAAATCAAAATTTTGTAAGAACGCCCACCATCTGTAAATTCTGGGAAGTAGCTCTTGCTTATATCGTGATGCTTTTACAGCGTTACAATCAGTTACTATTGTAAAATTCCTACCGTAAAGGAAATGTCGAAAATGCTTAATCGCTCTAACAATTGCGAGTGTCTCAAGCTCGTAACTGTGATACTTTGATTCAGCAGGTGTTGTTCTCATGCTAAAGTAACCAATGACACGTCTAACACCTTCATGTAATTGTATTAAAACTGCTCCGAGTCCCAGAGCGCTAGCGTCCGTGTGGAGTTCAATGGGATGTCCTTCCTTGAAAATTGTCAGTAACGGTGCAGATGTAAGGTAATTTATAATTTTTGATCTGATACTTTCATGTTCAGCAGTCCATTCCCATTTCACATTTGATTTAGTCAAATTGTAGAGAGGTACCATTTCTGTGGAGAAGTTTGGTATAAAACGCCTAAAATAGCCTGCTAAGCCATTAAATTGCCTGAGCTGCTTAACGTTCTTTGGAGGAAGAGATCTTGCTAGCGCTTCGACTTTAGATGGGCTAGGTCTCACTGTACCGTCACAAACAATAAATCCAAGGTATTCCACTGAGGTCTTAAGAAATGAACACTTTTTAAGTTTAATTGAAAAACCTGCTTTAGTTAGAGCCTCTAATACTCTTTGAAGTTTCTGAAATCCTTCAGCAACTGTCTTACTCGCTATCAACACGTCATCCATATAAACGAGAGCGTCTTTCTCCCTTAAATCTCCGAGAGCCTTGTTTATTGCTCTTTGATAAACTGATGGGGCGTTTGTTAGACCAAATGGCATTGTCAAATATTCATATTGTCCATCAGGTGTGATAAAGGCGGTTTTTTCTATTGACTCAGGAGACAAAGGGATTTGATGAAATCCAGCTGCCATATCAAGACATGTAAAATATTTTGCTTCGGCTAACTGATCAAGCTGCTCGGTAATTAGTGGTAACGGGTAGTGGTCCCGCACTGTGTTAGCATTTAATTCCCTGTAATCCACGCATAATCTGTCCTCGCCATTTTTCTTTTTGACCATTATGATCGGGCTTGCGAATGGTGAATTGCTTTCACGTACAATGTTCTTATCCATAAGCTCTTTTATTATTTCTTGCACTCTCTCTCTTTCCACAGGTGCCAGTCGGTAAGGACGTCGATTGACTGTCTTATTTGGGTTTTTCAATCTTATCGTGAGTTCTCCCGTGATTATTCTAGAATCTGGTATACCATTGGAAAATGAGTCTTTATATTTAATTAAAATATTCAGAAGATAATCCAATTGTTCCTTATCCACTAAATCTGTATCGATCGTAGTCGAAGATAGCTGACAAATATCCATCTGCTTAAAACATTCGTTGCTCCTCGAAAGGGCGACTCCAGAATTGGTCAAAGTAACTGCGATGCCTGGAATGCTTAATAAATCCTTTCCAATTAAAAGGTCTTCAGGTATCTCATGATCCAAGACGAGATGCAATGTTAGTTTGATGTGAACATTGTCAATTTTTAAAACAGGAGAGATTTGGCTAAATGAAATCACAGGAATGGGTCCAATACCTTTGAGATAAGTTGTCTTGGTTACCCTAGGTCCAGGAAGCTTTGCAGCTATAGACTCCTTCACTAGAGAACAATCAGCACCACTATCGAATAAAGCTTGAAAATGTTTATTGTCTGCCGAAATTGTAAAAATATTACAATAAGTGTTACCTTTTTGACACAAGTTTATCTTCTTTTGGCCGTTTAGTCGTTTAAAACAAGTTTCATAAGTGTGGCCCTGGATATAACAAAAAGAACACTCTTTTTTCTTCATATCTTCATCTTTGCTTGATTGACTTACATCTGTTGTATCGGAACGGGCTTGGGCAATTGCGTTCATTTTACACCAACGAGCCTTATGTCCCTGCTTTCCGCATACAAAACATGTCATTTTATCTGACACATTATCATTAAATTTAATCTTTTTATTTTGTACGTGATCCCGGGAAGTCGCTAATTTTCGTTTGCGCATGGTCTTTGCGATCGCAATCAATTCTGGTACAGACATAGATTTACTGTTAAGAAGTTCTGTTCGAAGAGAGTCATCAGTAATACTACCAATCACAAATTCAACGGCATCTTGCTCAGTAGGATTGGGCTTAACAATTTTTTTAAACATTTTCCACATATTTGAGATATACTCTTGAATACTATCAGCATCTTCAACAGTATACTTTTTAAATTTCAAAACATCAGAGAAATACCTTGATTCAGGTTCAAAAGTCTGTAGCATGTCTTCCCTCATTTCTGCCCAAGTTGTTGTTCGTAACAAACATTGGTCCGCCCAGGATTGCGCTCTTCCTTTAAGTACGCCTGCTGCTTTTAGTCGCACTTCGTGGTCTTTTAGTTTGTATTCATCTTGGGTGCGTGTTATCAAGTCAACCCACTCCCTAACATCCGTGCCTTGGTCGGGATCGTAGCTTGGAAAATAAATATCAGATATCCTAATTCGTGTTTCATTAGGTTGGAACATCTTCATCATTTCTGATAGTGCTGTACGATTTTCTTGAGTCATCTGCAACATCATCTCGCACATTGTATCCTTGAATGTATTCGCCAATAGTGTCGTCAGGTTTTGAGAAAGGCCTGCGGCTGGTTGGCGTCGACTCGTCCCCTCTTCTGATGTAACAGAAGGATTGACGGAATGATTAAAACCACTATTAGCTTCCATGTTTTATTCGAAATAGTATATTAAATATCAAAACAACAGTATAACTATTATTTCAACAGTGCTTCCAGCTCGAGAGCTGACAAACGAATGCGTCTTTTGACAACGCAATCCGCCTTTTATATTAAAATAGGTGACAGCTGACAGATAATAATGTGATGACAGATAATATTAATCGATTAAACATCAATGTTCCTTATAAATCATATTAGCAAACTATCGATTAAACGTTTGCGCCGATATATCTATTTGTGAATTATGATTTTGCTTTGATTTGTATCGGTTGGTATCCACTGCGAAAATATTTAAACAGCTCGTACATATAGTGAATGGAAACTACCAATCAGTTATTTATTATTTTTAGCTTTTTTTGAGTCGGTATTTATTTTTTTAATTTTTATTCTTCCATTTTTAATGTAGACAAAGTGGTATCAAAGTACGAAGAAGGTGTTTTATAAATTCACTAAGTGATAATTCAATCATCCCCAATATTTTATTACACTTACTCAACACACTGCACAGCTGTATTTTTGTTACACATAGATGGAAAAAGTAACTCTACTTTACCAATCGATTCTACGTGACATTGGTGAAGTAATTTGTGCTCAACTGGCACACTTTGAAGCCATTAATAAGAGAATTGAATTGAATAAAAGGGCAACATCTAAATCGGGCTGTACTTTTAAAAGTATGCATCGTAAAACAAAGTTTTCTTGCAAAGGCGAAAAATTAATTATTCCAAATTTTGTACATGTAGTCGCTTGAAAATAGCTTATTCTCGTACATTATTTAGAAGTGGATGTGAAGTAATGGCAACATACTTGAAGCTGACAATGGAAAATTGTTATACATGTTAAACTTGTTCTCACTACAATATTAATAAATTTAATTGTTCACTCAGCATTCTAGGTCTAGAGCTCAAACAATTCCATTTAAGATTCTGCTTACTTAAGTAATGTAAGCCTTTATTAATATAAAGTTGTTGGATATTACGTATAATATATATTATTTTATTATATAAAATAACTTTTGCGATAAAGTTACCAAACTTATATATATTTTAATAAATACAGCAGTAGTATAAAGAGCGATAATAACACGTACCTGAAAAAAATTCAAAATAAAGAAAGTTTGCGCCCTGTAACCGTCGGTTTGCTTGAATGATATCAGTTTGAAAGCATTACTAAATAATTAATAAAATCTTTTTATATATTTTGCCAATATAACTGATATAAAACAAGGTAAAATTAAAAGATACTTAAAGGAGAAAACATAAAAAACATCTGTTAACATGTTTTTTCTTGCAGCAATAATATTTATACATTATTCATATCGCTTTTCGACAAAGACTCCGGTTTAAATACACGAAGCCGCCGGCATCAACGTCCAACGGTGAGTATTGATCACATTCATATTACATTACATTAAACAAAAGTACGTTCTTCACATCTTCTTTTACTCCAATTTAAAGTTTAACTATGAGCAACTGTATATAACAAGTGCTTTTTTGCAATATAATAAAACCATTAAAATATAAAGCCGGTCCAGTGGTGTTTTCGTGATAAGATCACAGACAGTCAGACCTGTAAATTATTGATTTTTTTTCCAACAGTTAAAGAAATAGATTTGGACCCTGTATATAATAGTGACTATATTAAAAAGATTTTTTTATGTATTTAATGTACCTGAAGATTCAACTTGATTCAAATAAAAAAAATAATTTAAAATTATTGAAAGACTCGTAGATGACACATATGTAGAGCAGGAAAAAATCAGTTAAAAAGGGTCGGTTAACGTATAAGAAGTAATTATATACGTAAAATCAATACAATATACAATTGGTATTTTATAGAACACGCGATTCCTATCTATGTGCGGGTAACATTTTAATATCCTAAAATCTAATAAGATTTCGAAACAGTGACGTATACATCTCATAAGCCTTAAATCGTTTTATAATAAAAACATCCCTACACAATTTAGAATAATAGATCACCACTTTATGCCCGAAGATAAAGAGTTATGCGCCCTGCTTAGAAGGAGTAATCCTTCACATTGAAACGGCTTGTTGGAATAAGATGAAATCCTAATCACAGACAGACTATAATTATATATATTATGAAGTTACACTTAGGCTAAACTCAGGCCTACATAGAAAGCCACCCATACGAATTTGAAAGAATTAAGAAAAGTAGGATAAATATGGCGTCTACTTTAAAACGTATATGCTGGAAAACTCGTAGTATAGTCTATTTACACAAGCAATCTTTATTCTTGAATACAGTCGATAGCGCTTAAACTGCTGAGTTACCTAAATAATGTTAGTTATATAAATACCAAGTGCGGGCTAATAATAATCTATTTGTAATCCGAAACACGGTTCCAACAACATGCCCGCCTAGCGCAGATATCCGGAAAATTAAATTTGCATTGCTTTTGCATATTTGTTTCCAATAGAATTTAAACGTTTAAGAGACAATAGTATTCTATGCGCTATTCTGTTTAATCTGAACTAGAGGAAATTGAAATCAGCAGTGATATTTTACAGCCAGTATGAATATATACGTAATATTGTGGTAATATGTATATGTAAATATGTACCTACTATGAGTTGTATGTACTCAGCCCTATTACGTCCCACAGCTGGGCCCGGGCTTCCGGACGACGTACATAAGACCATAGTCACGATCTTTACGTTAATGTATGTTGCCGGACTGTTCATGTCTTTCGGAAACTTGCTTGGTTTTCCCAGATATGCAAGTTTCCTTCACCGTAAGATAAGTGGTAATCATGTTGGAAATGGTTCCGAGACCCAGATTTGAACCTGCTTCTCTCGATTATCCAAGTGTGCAAATTACCACTAGCCTGTAACTGCCTAGTGCTGCCATTGCCTAATGCTAACACTGCCTAGTAACCATTAAGGATGAGAAAATATGTTAAATCACTAGAAGATGCGAATTTCTTTAGAATGATCTTTGTTTATGCATAGAAAAGAGGCGTTAGTGAGTCGAGAATACTACGACTACGAGAATACGAAATACTAAAGAAAAGTGAATTACAAGTATAGGTAGTAATAGTAAAAATGTCAGTGGTTGTAAAAAATTGTGAGATTAATTAAACCAACACTGTGTACCTCTGTATGTATTGCGTGTGAGTATGACCGTTAGGGAATTTTGTATTACAAAAGAAATAAAATATTAAAATGCAGAAGACGTACATAATTTTCCGATCCTCCAAGGAACGGAAAATCTTATATAACGTAATAATACAAAACAAATAGGTATTCTAAGTGGTGAATTGACGTCAATTTGTAAAGCGTGATACTTGTACAATATATGTTTATTTATCTTTACAATTCTATATTTTTATCTTTACACGTCATATCTGAACATTGGTTAACCGGGACAAAATTTTGGATACTTTTACTGCGGGAAAATAGAGGTGAATGAGAGGAACAATGAATTACTTGTTTCGTTAAAAAGTATTACAATATATAAATACGGCGTTATTTGTTTAACAAATCAATTCTTACTTCTTACAAAAAATAAAAATGTTTGCAAAGTAAAGATATGGCGAATACATTAAATCTATACGAAGAAGATATAACACTGTAGCACAACAGTTCTGTAAGCCACTACACTTTTCCTCAAACCAGACAAAGCTTTTTCATGAAACTCTTAAAATATACAAACATTAACGAGTGTGTAATATAATACTTTTTAGCCTTGTTAGTAAAAGAGTAATGAAATAAAACGCCTTCTAAATAAAAGATGATTCTCATAAGAAGCATCTCAACTCCCGAATGGAACTGTAATGGCGGCCACTCAGATCCCCCGCGTTTAGACTAACTTCCTTTTGAATATTTAATGTCGGTTGCTTTGTTTGCTTATATTGGGTCTAATTTTTGAAACGTAGACGCCTCGCCCAAACCTCTGTCAGAATACCTTTATGTTACAAAACGGCGGCGGACTTCTAAAAATAATTTCAACATTAAGTAGGTACGAAACAAAATATGCTCTTGTAATATCGTTTTTTCGTGATTTCCGAAATATTTTTTTTTTATTTTTAAAGAGAGTTTGTTCAATATTTGAACATGCCACTCTCATTAGAGCCACTACACAGAATTCAGCGACGCATTACAGCTATTTTATAATATTCTAGCTTTATTCTAGCATCCTAAGATAGAGTTGCATACTCCTAACTGCAATAAATTAACACTGCTCATTAATTGTAATCTTTTGAATTCGTTTCAGACACATTCCACTAGGACATAGTAAACATCTTCGACAACGTCACACTCTGAGCAAATAGGAGATGAAATTTTGCGTACCAGGTATGCAAAGATATTCAATGGAATATGTCTGGAACGAAGTCTGAATGCTGTTACAAGGTCATATCTACGTAAATTTACACCAGCAAACCACGGAGACCGAGACAGAGACGGTTGTATGGTTTTGTACCAAATTCATTTTATAACTGATCTAGGGTCACAGTGTTCCTTAATTTTTTTACTTATAATGGTGTAATAATATATAATGCTGTATACGTTGTTATTGGAAAAAAGTGTTCTTAATCGTAGGAAACGTATGGATAGAATTATACAAATATACATAGGATATTAAGCTATTTATGTCCGATTATAACACCACATATAAGTATATAAATAGAAAAATAAGCTAAGCTAGAAGAAAGCGCACACACACACACACACAATCTAAAAGTATATATAAAACTGGCCAAATAGGTAAGTGAATTCTAAATGACATAGCCTTGACCGACTTGCATGACCGATATTGCATCGCTTCAAACCGCACACAATTAGCTTACAACAGAAACATCATTTACACTCTACCTACAATGTGCAAAGGCATGATGTTGCCAGAAAGCTTTTAACCACGTTTAAATTATTTTTGTACTTTATATACTATACTATAATATTGTTGGAGTTAGTAACAATGTTTTAAGACATTGGTGGTAACGCGCTAACCTCGGGAAAGCGAGGGAAACGGGTTCAAACCCGGGGTTCGCGCCTCTGATATCTACATGTACGAATTATTTTTAAAATGATTATCACTTGTCTTACGGAGAAGTAAAGCATCCTGATGACTATGGTTAAATCCTCCTTGAATTGCACAAGAGTAGGAAATTAAAAAGAACTGAATATACATATATCGCACTCGTACAATTAATTAATTAATTAATCAATGCTATTACTTAAATACGAATTTTTCAGTTTAATTTTTAAAAATGGCTTGCGTACTCACCTTTAAGTTATGTTTTGAATAAGTTATTGTGTAGTTCATTTTTACGATGTACCGAGAGAGTTGCCAATAGTAATTTCAAGCGTTTATTTCAACATTTTGTATGTATATTAAATACAAAATGTTCATCTTAACTTTATGACATTACCTGTTGCTTCCCACGCATTAACTTTTTACAAATAACGACTTCTAAATTTCGAACTTTAGTAATTAACAAAATTTAACCCTTTTCCCATTTTTCGTCTATTTTAAAATACACACACGTACTTTAAATGTTGTATCCACTTTGTTATATTTTTTTTTTATCTACAAGAGTAATTATTTTAGTTTAAGTACGTTTGGGTGAGAATATAATATTATTTCTAGAAATACAAGCCATATGCCTATCATTAATCGTGCTAAGCAACCCCAGTAATGAGACTACAATTAAATAGAATAAAATATTTTGGTTTTTTTACGTAATATCTCAAAAAGTAATTATATTTTAAAAACTCTGTTTCAATTATAAATTAAATTATCTTTTCGGATTTTATTCATGGTCACGAGAGAGACCATGATTTTTGTAAAGCATTCGAAACGTCGGGAACCAACAAAAAATAAATCCACGACAAAATCCGAAAAGATAGTTTCATTTATAATGTCAAATATTCGCCTACATACTTATAAATAAAAGAAAATACGCCTAACAAGAATAAAAAGATAAAACTTATGATTTTATAAGCAGATGAGTGCGTTATCTTATCCGCATACCAAAATTTTATACATTAAACCGAACTAGGAATTGAATAGGAGTGTTGGTTGTGACTAACATAGTGAATTTAACGTAGCATCAAAGAGAATTTTAGTGCGAATGTCGTTATACGCTAGCTCTGGGGAATAGAAACCAAATTGAATATCCTTTCATAAGGCTAACTTATGTTATATGAAATAAAAATCCCTACTTGGCAAATAAAAAAAATGCAATTAAGAAAATATAGACAAACAAACACTAAACAACATAATAGTAAATACAAAAGAAGTCATTTCTATACGATATAGGTATATAAAGCAAGTATAGTTTATATAAAGTAAATGAATTAAGAATGATATTAGCGACGACGAATTAGGTGAAGTGGAAGTAAAATACTTTGCTTATTCTCTTTGTTCTATTCACGAAAGAAAAAAGGACGATTCAATAAATTCTCAAATCTCTGAGATTGGTGCGTAGATGGTTAAAATATGTTCATTTTATTACTGATCTTTTCTAGACAGTAACTTTACTTTTATTCTTTTATCCACAAAGTCAACGTGTGGTAAAGTCGGTAAAGTATCATATTTTAATGAAGGCGACACGTGTGTCGTATTTCCAAAATGCTCCGGACTTTCTTTAATAAATACGTGTAGAACACATATTTTTGTTATCGCCTTGTAAACTTTAATACCTATTTCATTAAATTTTCGTCCCTCTAAGTTCAAAGGAATGTATTTTTTTTTATATTTTACAAATTTATTTCGTTGCTAATACTTTTGATGCCGTATAATGTGATATTTATTATCTTTTGTGTGTTTTCTTTTATATAAAAAATATAGACAAAGAAAAAGTTACTTACCAAAATAAACACATTTTTTCGAGAACAAAATATATTTCCTGTGTGTCACAGTAATGCTACAAAGTCTGCCAATCTCAATAAGCCCGTCAACTCCGGTAGCACAACGTAAGCTTAACAAGACACGCCATCGGATGTCACGACAGCTAATACATAGACACTGCTATTAATTCTCGATCTCGAAACTAGTCTTTGATTAGTTAAGTGAAGTTGAAAAACCTATAGTATCAATTAGAAAGGAGAAAATATTGATGAGCAAATCAAAATATAAAGTTTAACCGTATAGTACTATAAGGTATAAAATATTTATTATGTTATATTATTGTATATAATAAGGTGTCAAAGAGTTCCTTCGTATAAAGTAGAGCGCCCTTTAAATACATTATCTTTTATACAACTTGCAATGTCAGTAAAAAAGGGCGGATAAAGTATTTTATCAGAATTTCACCTGGGAGTAAGCGAGAGTTTTTAGGAATTTGTGGGTACTTTTGATATATAACTATGTGTATTTATTTATGCCAAGGTTATATTAGTAGATATTTGTGATTGTACTTCTAAAAGCTGTAATTTCTCAGCGGACTAAAGTGAAAAATCAACGAATGCTATTTCCGAGTATTAACAGTGAGTTTTTTTACTAAATAAGTACAAAACAGTGATATCCGCAGACAATTTCTAGAAGCTTATAATTTAACATTCTACTGTTAATTCTATATTTTACGATAATAATTTG
The DNA here is from genome assembly GCA_905231865.2 of Boloria selene. Lineage (NCBI taxonomy): Eukaryota > Metazoa > Arthropoda > Insecta > Lepidoptera > Nymphalidae > Boloria > Boloria selene. Next base: position 6,324,639 of record HG993145.1, read on the forward strand.
CATTCGTAGAGCGCGTGGTTAAATAACGTATTAATATAAGATACCAAAACTACTGATACTGCACAAAAGTTTTCAAACTAGAAACCTTTTTAGTGCTTAGTGTCAGTTACATAGTCCATAACACTTGAATCTGCGTATTTATGTAATAGAGTAGGTTTACGATTTTTAGAACAGGTTTGAGATTTTTCTAGATATCATTTAACGATAATATTTATTAGATAGTTCTTTTTATTTCATTCAATATTTTCAGATTCATTTAAATAATACCTATTTGAATGAAAGCTTCTAGTAATTTATTTAACATAAGAGCTATAGAGCATTGATTTCGCACGTAGGCTATATATTACTATTTGAGTTTTTAAAAGCTTATAAATATTTTCACCTATTTTAAGCACTTAGTTTTTATTATTTTTTTTTCCCTCTCAATAATATTTTTGTGTAAAACCAGTGAATACGATTTTTTGTTTTTATATAAATATATATTTTTTTTCTCTACTAATGTTTATAAATTTATTAATTAATATATCTCATAATATCATTTAATCTTATAATGTTTATAAAGTATAAAGAAACAAATATTTTAATTGTATAGAGTTAACATAAAGATTTTTTACACAATGAACTTTTGTAATTTAACACTACCATTGTTTGCATTGCGTATAAAACTATTTGTTTTGTATCAAGATTACCTAAGCAAATACAATTGTTATTCATGAAATGTATTATTAAGTTTTGTAATAGTAAGTAGTGTACAACCTTTTATTCAAAATTGTAAGTTATGTATTTTCTTTATATAAGGGGAGGAATATTGTAGGGGTTCGACATAAGATATATAAAGCGAGCGCACGCGGTCATACGACAGTCGACGTTCGCTAACACACTCGCTAACATACTCGCTAACATACTTGCAGCTGAGTAGTTAATAAATACGCACAATAAATTCCGTGTTTTAATAAGCACCCGCATTACCTAAAACGATATTTAAGTAATGTTCAACATGTAATAAAATTCAAAATATCTAAATTCTAAAGGTTTAGGTCAAGTTAATATATAACTATTATACCTATTATATTATTGATGTTACCATAACTTACTATTAAAAGATATTTTTAGGTACTGTCGTAACAATTTCGAAGCAGATCTATTCTACAAAATTACATCTGAAACCTGCCATTACATGGAAGTTAGGTACTGTAATTACGTTATCGTTAAGATTCTGACCGCTTGCGGGGACATCAAACATAATTTACTTTTTTAAAATTATTATCATCTTACCTTTTCGGATTGAAATACCTTAAAATTTTGCCTGAAAAAGTTTAAGTCAAAAGATTAAACTTTTCAAGAAGATTTCATAAATAAGAAATATCAAAACTATGTAATCTTTTCTTTTGGAAAAATTATGATAATAGTCAAAGTTTGATAAGTCAGCTCATTTTTAAACATGGTATTGAATACCATGTGTAGCACTTTCAAATCTAAGAAAAACTAGTAAGAGAATATACTATCAGTTTTTCTACGTATGTGGTAGGTGAATAAAACTAACCAAAAAGTAGTCCACGATACTAACTATTAAATAATTGATGAAATCGGCTTGTGACCCTCCAACACATTTATTAAAAAGTAATTTGCGATGTAAATTAATTTTATAATACTGTTTTTGTTTTATTTTCTTTTTGGCAGTTTGTTGACGGTTGGCGTAGATTAATCTGTTAAGCTGCTACTTAGCAATCTACTCGTAAAAGTCAACATTTAGGGTTGTGAACAGCGTCAAAATTTTGATGTTTCTAAATGAAACAAAAATTAAATGTTGTTATCGTATCAAGTTAACAATTACTAGATTTTCTAGTTAAATGTCCTTTAACTTCATATAACGAAATTTATATTAAATACGTATATAATTTCAAATTAAGAAGCAGTAACAGCAGCAGCAGACACATTAGCACTCTAAAGTAAGATATAAATAGTAATTTCAAATACCATTCAGAAAAAATAGCTATAATTAAAAATAAAATATAAATAGAGCAAATTAATATCGAAAACGGCAACAAAATGCTTATTATAAATTTAGTAGTACTCAACCAAAATACGAAACATTACGGCCGATTTAAAGTATCGAACTATTTTGCAATTAAGTCGAAATCGTATACCATTCAAAGTTTAATGCTAGATGAAAGCATTTTTACTAAAGTCAGATCTGTTTAATGGAAAAAGTTTTAATGGGATTTGATGAACGAAACGTTTCTAATATAAATATCTTAAAAGCAATTTTCCTCGTCACGGACCTCATTTCTTCTCCATTTCTTTAAGAAGATATGAGACTTGTGACATATAGACATTCTTCGGAGATTACTTCTCTAAGTCACTTTTCATAATAACTGTCGCTCTAGGTCATAATTTACTGTTTGATTATGTATATTGCGATGACTTTCACATAAAATAAACATAAATTCAATTAATGTGTAATTTTAATTTGTAATTGACTGTTGAATGTCAACATGAATTTTAACAAGGTTGATGTCGCGTACAAAAATTAATGAACTCCGGTGGCCTTGCCTGAGGGCCTACAATATTTGTTTTATCATCAGTCAAAGTCTCGCTATTTACATTTTACTGATCATGAAAACTTATACAATTAAAAATTCTCGTCCCAACGTTTTCGTAATGATTTTATATAACATTTAGAAATAGGTTTTATGAGTGTGATGATAATAATTAGTAAACCTTGTCGTGGGCCAGGGGGCTTATTGACGTCTTGCAATCTAGCCGGGAGTGAATCTAAGAGACGCGCTGGGAGGTGCTCTAGCGTGAGGGTTGTTCCTGGTACATGTATGACAGCAGAGTGAACCGAGGGGCCCAACGCCTTGGTTAAAATGATTTCCTTGGGAAGACCCCTTAGACTCTAGCTACACGACCGTCATGCCTGTGAAGTCCCAAATCTCTAGTCGTCACTGTACAAAAAGACGGAACACGTGTAGGTAAGCTCACTCAAACTGGAAAAACCGTAAAAACCAAGTCCGCGCAGTCCAAGTCTTCAACACGTCGACGATTGCACAGGCCGCCAGCGCGAGCTACCTTCTCACCGTCCACACTTACGTTGTTACCTGTGCAAACAGGTTTGTGCAGGCAAGCTCGCAGGCAAGACGGAGCGTGAAAACAGAGCCTTAGGACGTCGTGGTCGAATTGAGTCCTGTGACACCCCATGAAGACATGTGAGGTTTTATTGGGTTTTAGTTCGTAATACTGACTTTTCTAGTCGGTGAATCTCACATAATCATAACCTGCCCTCTTTAGGATTTTTTCTAGGCTTGCATTTTTTTGGCAATGGATAATAATGTATTACCATGTTAAGCAATTTAATAAAGCTATAATAAATATTACTATACGGCGTAATACAATACAAAAATATTTTAGCATGAAATATTTCAGAGTGCAACATGAGAGCAAAAGTTAATAGTCTATTCTATCGAATACACTTTTAACAACGACTACGTCAATTATATTATAAGTATACAGTAGTATAAGTACAGTAATAACTTTCGTGACACTTTTTGTCGTACGTTTGTACAGCTTTATCAGCAGTTTTATCGGTTAAGTTAGCTTATTCAAAACAAATTATTATGTAAATTGTAGAATGTAGGTGTATGGAAGGTACTTAGAGGTATTTGTCGCTCTTAAACTACGCTAAAATAAATTAAAAGAGAATGTCCCAAGTTTCGACTATAATGTCAGATCGGATAGATTAAGGGTCCGTATAAAAGAAGAAGCGACATTCGATGAGAAAAAATGGGTCACATTTAGGCGTTTTCTTTCTTTGCTTGTCTTTTTTTCTTTGTTCACTTTTTAAAACTGCCGTTTCTTAGATTAAAGTGAGGGAGTCGCTCGTGTATCATTCGCAAATTTTTCATATCTCTTAGTGTTTCTGTAGCTTAGGTGTAAAAAAGTAAGATAACGTTTTTTTAGAAAATAAATAAAATTTTCAACTGTAAATTAATTTATTGGCTGATGCTAGTCATCTGCTAGTTGGACGACAAAATTATTATTTTATTTTACTCGTCCAATTGTTGGACGAGTAAAATAATTTAGACGTCCAACAAATGGACGAGTAAGTCATCCGATAATCGTATGAATAAAAAATATATTATTCGTCCGACTATTGTCGGTTTGTACGAATATCTATCCCTTTTTTGATTTCTAATATAAAATAAGTGATTTTTATGTGCAGGATATACCTATGCCAAAAATAAAAAAAATAACCTTAACCTAACGAGCTGAAAATTTATTATTAAGATCCCACCCACTTTTAAGTCCAAGAGTTTTTATATGTAAAAGAGCTGGTTTTATAGAGTCGTCCTATGAAATTTACATCACTAACACTCACTAAGAGTATGTAGGTACCTACGTACATCAAATCAATGTACCTACTAGAAAATGGTATTTTGTAAAAAGTACTGTAGAAACATCCGCAATTGCATACACGAGTATGTTAAAATTTAAAAAACAAATTGATTTCTCTTTGAGCCATTTAAGAAGCAAAAGTTCAGTCGCGAATTGCGATATATCAAACACCAATAGTCGGACGAATAATATTTAATTTATTCGTCCGCTTATCGGATGAATAGACACTCCGCAATTTATTAAGAAAAACAAAAGAATCTTAATAAAACACTTATGAATGACAGATGAATGAATCGCAAAGAAAAGCTACTCTATGCTAGCTACTATCTACTACTATCTAGCTACTATCTTAATATCAGCAGGATGGCGATGGTGACAGGAGAGCTGGCTCATTTTTCACCCAAAGAATCGGCATTGCCATTCAGCGGGGGAATGCGGCCAGCATTCCCCCGCCACTTGCCACTATTTCACGCGGACACGACTTGTACAGTAATAATTAAGTATATATTTGGTTTGTATATATAGTTTCCTTTCAGCAGGTTGCAGGTGTCAGTTACAATTTCTGGCGGCAAATTTGTGTTAAGCTAATACATCTACAGGCTAAGACGGTTTTGATTCATAATCGTTATCAATCACCATTATGATCAAGTCAGCGATAATCTTATTTCAGCTATTATTTCGGTTTCTTATTAATTGTAAAAGGTTTTAGCGCGAATTTTAAAATAAATTACTTACATATAATCCGTTTTCCATTTTCATTTTCACGGTACTCTAGCATCTACTTAATTTAATACGGTAATATATCGTGAACCTAATAGAAATTAGTTGCGGATTTCACGATGTAGCTAAAATTTATTCCACAGCTAGCTTATGTACAATAAACTAAGCGTAGCGAGCTCTAGCTCTATATTACGTGAATGCGTTGACTAACTATAGTAAGATTGATGATTATATCTGGTACTAGAAATACACAGGATTCTGAACTCATCAATCAAACGGAAATGTTTTCATCTCGAGTTGCATGCGATGCAATGTGTTATGTATGTCCTCCTCTCATACATTCCTCACTTTAATAATTCTCTAACGGTTTTGCAATAGGTATTGATTTGTGTAGAGGCCTTTGATTTCAATTGCTATGCAATATTAACTTTTTTAAATGAATGAGGTAAAAATTTCTGAATCTTATATATATAAATACGAAAAACACTCACTCACTCATCATAAAATCTCGTAAACCGCTAGACGGGTGATGATGAAAATTGGCAGGGAGGTAGTTTATAAATTGTAGACAAACCGCTAAGAACGGATTTTTTGACAGAGCCGGATTAAGGTGGTCTAAGTGGCTCTCGCAAGTTTGTATGAAAGTCCTTCATCTTTTGTGCTACATACTTTAAATTTGGCTGGGAATAAGTTAATACTTAGGAGACGTCCGCTAACGCCAAATTTTGCGACAGGGCCAAATTAAGGTGGTCTAAGGGCTCTCATTAGTTTTTATGAATGTATTTCATTTTTTGTGCCACAAACTTTAAATTTAGCAGGGAGGTGGTTATTGTTAGTAGAAGATCTCTGAATATATTTTGAACAGGGCTGGATTAAGATGGTCTAAGGACTCTCATTAGAAAGGGTGCCTAGAGCGGGAAAGGTAGCTGCGCGGCTTAGGATTATATTAACGTTGGGTTCTGAAATAGCTGGAGTAATTTTGGAGAATTTTCAGGAAATCTACAGATAAACCCAGCCAGTGATCGAATGAAGATTAGTAGCGATTAAAAAGAAATTAGAAATTTACGCAGGAGAAGCGGCGGGTATTGCTAGTATACTATACAACGCAAGAACAATCCTTATCTCAGTGAAATTACGGATTAAAATTGAAAAAAGAAACTTGTAAAATTAGACCTAATTTATTTTCAATATTTATTACTTATAACCAAAATAGATTGTGTGTACATACATGTATATCCAAATAATGTAATTACATATCTATATTATTCTCATTCAAAGTAAATTCAAAATACATTAAAAATCAATATGTTGTAGCAAAGAATGAGATATTCTGTTGTCGGTCGCTTCGTAAATATTGTTACAGGTGATAAAATTCATGCATAAAAGAAATAAGGGTTATGCTAAAGTTAATATTATAATACCTCACGTATATTTCCCAGACCCTTTTATCCCTTTAGAGCGCCACACGAGGCTGATGAGCTGTAAGATGGATGGCTTGTGAGATACTCTCTTATATACCCATAATCTCGCGTTATATATTAAGTTCAGAAAAAATTAATACGAATACGTTTACTTAAGATGAAGTTGCTTTTATTTTACACTTACCTTATAAATGATGCTATATACAGGTATATTGTTCCTGTAATAAAAAAATATTTATTATAATATTTTGAGCATAAGTGTTTGCAGTATTCAAAAATATTTATTCAATGACTAAAACTCAAAAATTTCGCAGAATAATAGTAACGCCAGAAAACTTATTTTAGTATATAATTCTTTTTCGAAAAACAGTTGAGCTACATCAATGAATGCTACAAAACTGAATAAAGTATTGGGTAAAATGTATCACTGTAGTTATATTTAAGCTACTTTTAGGTCTATAAAACATCCCCAACAGATGAGATTTTCTTGTTCTTGTAAATTACAGGTAGATAAGTGGCAGGTTTTTCAATGATGTTAAACGGCCGAGAAGAATTCACCTCACGTAATCCGCCTAATGGTGCCACGTTTAGCAATTTAGATATCAAGACTCTTAGCCTTGCTATTTATCAAATAAAGTACAATAAAATAAATATGTATTATATTTTATACTGTATAATTTATCATAACATTGTACGTTATAAAAAAATATGTGTTTTTATCCTATTTTTCTAATCTACTTTGTGGGATAAAATATATTTACGCTAGGGAGCACACAGATCCGGTTCCGCTCAAAGTTATTAATTATTTACCTTGGCCTTACATGTCCTACATTTTATCTGCAGTCTAGATTGTCTATGCATGTGCAATAGACCATCTAACGTGGACTAACTTAATATGTTCAATATTGATAGGTTTATTGCTAGCTGTCATGCAACGATTATTCTGTGCGCCTCGCATCGCTCGGGTTTGTCCCTAGGTGCTCCCTGCCAAATAAAAAGTTTGTAGCACAAAACATGAAGGACTTTCATACAAACTTGTGTTAGCCCTTAAAGGTCCTCAATCCGGCCCTGTCGGAAAATCACTAATTAAAAACTACTTCCCTTCCAAACATTTTTATACGTCAAGCAGTTTTTGATATGTCGTGATGAGTGAGTGAGTGACCTTTCGCTTTTATATGTTTAGATTTAAATAGTTCGTAATAAAATTTTAAGAGCCCCATTACCACGTTTCACGTAAAGTATTTTAAATATATTTTTATCCAATAAACCTTCGCCATCCTTATTTTACCCTAATTTCAAATCTCTAAATCCACAAATTTAAGCAACGTAAGCATTGGCTGTATTCTGTACATATACAAACTGTCTAACAGTTTCTATATGTACAGAATATATGTAAGCCACAAAACTATTTGCTTTTTGGGTATATTATTTTATCATTAAAAGCTAAAATACATCAAACCAGTTTATTGTAAAAAGAATAAATACAAAAAGGGGCATAATCGTCCTGGACAAAGAGAAATAATCCTATATTAAATTGAAAAGAAATGTATGTGCGTGTTATAGTAAGATGTTATCAGTCAGTGGTGACAATGCACTCAAAGAACGTAGGTGGAAGCATTGGGACGATTACGAGCAACGAGCCCCTGTCACTATTAATGTCGCGCCGCACATGATACGCCCAATGCTTACAGATACATGTGTTCCACGAATCGATAGCTCCTCGCCCCGTGACGATATTAAACAAATAACAATACTTCGCAAATATTGTTTCACTCCTAAACATTTATTAGGCTACGAATTATTATCCAATATAAAAGTATAAAAACAACCATCATACACAATATCAAAGCTTATAGAACTTTTATATTTATATGATGATTATTTAGAGATGCAAATGTTTCCTTTAACGTTTTTTTAGCCCCGACATAAAAAGAAAGGTGTATCTGTGTGTCTGTTTGTAAGCTGAACTGATATAATTTTATTTTTATTTTAAAGGCAATAATCAACATTTGTTTAACCGTTTGCTCTTTGCCGTATCAGCTCTTTCTACTCACGGTAAAAGGATATGAACTATGAGGATATGAACTACGAGTATCCACAGATAAAATCTATTCGTAACTTAGCATCCCGTTACTTCAATGACATTTTAACAATATGATAACCTTGGTCTGATTCTGGTCAGAGCTCTACATGGAATCTGAAAAATGCTTAACTCGTCACTGAAATACTGAAGAGGAATAATTAATTAATAAATCAGTGTAATGGCTCAGATACAGTGTGTGTGTGGTTGGCATTTCACCTGTGTATGTCTGCTCTATGTTGGCAAGACATGGAGAGGTGTACACCGGTTACACTTTCACGAGCATAGTCAATGCTTTTGATCCCCGCTTTTAATGCAAACTGAGCATCTTTCCCTTCTAACATTTTGCTCATGCACATAAATTTAGATAAAGAGACGATATAATATAAATATAAATGTTGTTTCCCCCTGGAGATCTCAAGACAATGAAGTCCCTACTTGCCACCATCATCACAGCTCGCCACGAGCTATCCTACGAACTTATTACTATAATAATTTATATCAAAGCCCTTTCAAGACAATACGAGTACTAGAAAATAATTATTATTTCCAAGATTAACTTTTTATCTATTTGTTTAAGTTAAATAGGTAACAATTATGCCATAAAGATTTAAGAAATCGCTGGCCATATTTCTCTCCTATATGGTAAAATATAGAACTAGCGTCACCTACTTTTATGAAAGATTTACTTGAAATAGGTAGTATAATTAGTACTACTTTTCCTGAATTAAAATCAAATCATAGTAAATTTTATATTAACGTTTTATATTAAAGTAATTTCAAGTTTTACATAACATAGGTCACGTTTTCGTCAAATAAAAAAATATTAAAAGCTTACTAACGAAAGTCGCGAGTAATTGACTGAATCATTACGAATTCATGAAAAGCTCAAAAAACTAAGCAATCAGCGAAGAGAACTTTGACTCTAACGTCAGTTTGTTAATTTGCACACATACTAAAACATTTAAATTGATTTTGATTTCTATGTAAGCCATATAGCTGCTTTAATTCATAGAAGTATAAGCAAATCAAAAACATTATGGTTAGAATGAAACAATCGAAAGATCGAATGGATTGGTGAAAAACTTTCGATTATATTTCGTTATAAATTTAGTATCTATTTTTATTTCTGTAGAAGATGTGGGTATAATAAAACAGTCAACCAGTTATCTATTGGTAGTGAATACATTTTGTGATTTACATTTAACGTGTATTGTTTCTGTTATCTTACTACACTTTTATTCCAGAGAACATTCAATGAATCGCTTGCTTTTTATTCCTATGATAGAACCCGACTACCTCCCATTTACCAAACATACACTTTGCCTAATACCCATAAACCTCTTTTACCGAGAAACATATTTTTATTTGTACTGTAATCACTATAAAAAATTTAAAGCAGCTTATGAGAATATTGGTATGCTCTCTGCAATTTTGAATTCATGGAAGTAAAATATAACTACTCTGTTTTACTTAAAAATAGAAACTCTTTCCAAAAGAAATTATACTTCATATTTATATTTAAAGAATGAAATTTAAATAGATTAATAATAACGAAAAAAACTACTTAATATTTCTAAATAATAAATAATCACAATATGTTTATCCGTTATACCTCTATGTAATTTTCTAAACAAACCAAATAGTGAATATTGTATACGTTTCATATAATTTATAATTTCTCAATTTTTAGTATCCGCTGGGGTAAAACAATTATATTTACGAGCAGAAAGTCAACAATTTGTATGCAAGCTACACAAAGCGTACAACAGGTTTCAAGGATAATTCAACAAATTAACTTCATTCGATTTATTAACTTGGCATAATAACTACTCTTAAAACGTTGTTAGTTTCATTAAATAGTATGATTGTTTGTGCGAAATAATCAAAGATATTTTAATAGCCACTTATCCTTGTTTTATTTAGGTTCGTCTTTCTCGGATTTTTTTTTTTTTTTAATGGTAAAGAGGGGGCAAACGGGCAGGAGGCTCACCTGATGGGAAGTGATCACCTCCGCCCATGGACATCTGCAAGCCAGGCTTGTAGATGCGTTGCCGGCCTTTCAGGAAAGGGAGGGATGGAGGAGGGAGGGAAGTGGGAGGGAGGGGGGAACGAAGGCGGAGGATGAAGGGAAGAGGGAGGGGGGAAGGAGAGTGGGCCTCCCGGACTCTCACTCACCGGACGAAACGCGATAGCATAGCTGCCACTTCACGCCGGTCTTCTGTGAGAGAGTGGTACTAATGAACTATACGGGGCGTGCCGGCCCATTCGGTTGCTACCCGAAGGTAACAAGCATGGCACTACCACTGATTTGATCATGATTTTTCAAACGAAGTATTTTCCCACGGTAAATACTATCCTTTGTGTTACCGAATAACCTTACCCGAATAACCAGCTAATACTATTTTCATCAAAAACTGGTTTAGTTTGGTGTATTCATTGGCTTAATTGTTACACTTCTAAATTATCTTTCTATCTTTATATTGTATACTATACATATATTATTGATTAAAATTATAAAAGCAAAATCATACTAAAATATGTTTGCTAATATTGTTCCGTAGTTACAATATTATACTCATTCACATAAGTAATAACTTACGCTTAAAAATTACGCTTATGTGATTTATAGATGTCTATTTATTAGGATAGGTTTTGACCAGTCCCTGTTTTGGGGAAGATGTTTCCCATATTCCCGCTAAGCTCATTAGAAATAGCATAATAATAACAATAACTTATGTACTCGTATGTGCTAATCCGATTTTGTAGGCTTTAATTTTTTATCGTGAAAGAGTTTATACTTACTCTTGTCTGTTCGTAAAAAAATAATGTTTACAACAGAAAAATTATCGGAAAAAGTTTTACTTAAAATAATTTATCCCTTACAGTCTTCCATGAGCTTGATATTTATTTCGCCAATTTAAGTGATCAATTATTGCAGAAGAAGACAACCAAACTACTAAAACATCTTTCAAACATCCATCGATTATCAAGGTCACAAGAACATTATCACGGATCATCTTTATAATATAATTATTTTGCTATTTACGTTAAACAAGTAATATAACCCCACGAGCGTATGCGTAGGCAACGTATTAAGTATATTATCTCATTGTTTGATCTCGTTTAACAATGGAAATTCACAATAAACGTCAATGTGTGCCGGGATTTTGTTGAAGTAGTTGAGCGCTATTATACAAATGAACTGATTCCATAAGCTTTTGGCCCAATTCTAAAGGGGGTAATCAATATCGATTTAGAACACAGTTGGAATAGAAAAACGTTGGTATCATTATAATGAAAGGACGGGAGCGATAAAAATCGTCTGAATATCCGTGGCTGAACGGCCGTAAGGCAAAAGGCGTTTAGATTTCAACAATCATTTTGATTGCTAAACAACTTCCCCTTGGACACTTGCGGATATTGTCACTGCGTCAATAAACATGACAGGTATAGTTGATCGATGTCGTATAGTGTATTTCTAAAATTGTTTTTGTTTACGCATTAAGAACTGTACAATCTATTTCCACTGGTACCTATTTGTTGCCTTTTCACTTATTTACTTATTTAATTCAGATAACACTAAATATTGCATTCATAATAAATACGTCAAGCCAGATCTCATGACTTTTGATATTTCTGTATTTACTTACAAAGAGTTTTCCATAAATAAATAAGCTTAAACTTTCTGTGTCGAGTCGATTTTCATTACGTGTTTAAGTCAGGTGGTTATCTTGCAAATAAAAAAACAGTTATTGCGACAATATTTAAATTTCAAGCACTCAACCTAATTTGTTTAAAAAATTGTTATAGGGTAAAATAATTAGGTAAATATAAAATAATTAAAGTAATAAAACTTAGATTAAAGTTCTTTGTTTTCGTGTTCTATCAAACAAAGGGTAATGTTTACAAGCAATTATATTTAAATGTGTCTGTAACACATTTTAATAACTTTAACAGATGTTAAAGTAAAACAATCAATAATAAAAAGTGATCAAGTGAATCGTAGTTGTGTTAACTTTGTAACTAATACTCAATATAAAATCAAATTTCATTTATTTGTATAAATATTATCTGATGGCACAGAAACGACCTTGACAAGTATTTTATATGAACTTTGATAATTAAAGAACATTTTTAGTAATGAAATAAAATGCAATTTATGAAAATTTTAGTAGTGAAATAAAAAAATATGTAGGTGTGAAAAATATCGTTTTTCTTTATATTTCAATATAAACCCGAAACACAATAAAAAAAATTATTCTGATCATCACAATGGTACAAAGCTTTAGCAAAAGCTAGTTATTTCTTTTGTCTTAAGGCTTTTTCTATATATCATTAGGTAGTATTTCAATTATAGTATCGTCATATATTCTATTATTTAATAGAATTACACATATTTTATTAATTAATAGAATTCTATTTAACATTCTATCTTATATATTTTTCAAAGATCCTACCAATAACTAATATACATCGCAAGCGAAATGCTAGTTCAAAAATAAAAGAATAGGCTTAGTACTTTCGTTGGCGGACGTACCCACCCCACCACTTTCTTCCAGAGTTCTTTTTATGTGACGCGCACTGTACTGTCTACTCAATCAGAATAGCTAAACGGATGGATAAAATTTGGTAGTCTTTTATAGTTTGTCTTTCTATTATAATCTGGAATAGTATATAGGTTACTTTTTATCCCGAAATATGCGGTTCCTGTGGGATAGATTTGTATTGACAAACTGTTGCTATATCACTTAATCTTGGAACGTGCAAGAAACGTTAAAGCGTAATTTGCTATATTTCCAAGTTTTAAAAATATAAATAAAATCAAAAATCTGTTTATATTACTCTTATATCCGCATTTACTTTGTTACTATTGAGTGTTAGTTTATCCACACCCATCAACGCCAATGCTCCATCCTTAATTAGGCGTCGAAGCAGACCTTATCAGAATAAATAAGATGTCTATAAAAATCCCGGGCCAAGTGTACGCGAGGCAAAGAGACCATTAAGGTGAACAATTGAACCACGTAGATTGAGATTTCTGGATCTATTTCATGATCTAAATCAGAAGCACCCCACGTACATTTCCCGAGATAACTAAAGATTAGACGAAATTCCACGTTCATTATACCTTTTACTTTAGTTTTTATAGCTTACCTTGTTTGTTACACGTGTAACTAGTAACTAGAAGTGTTCTATATTTAACAAGTAAATTTGTTATATTAGTAATTTAAAGAAGCTATTCTATACGCAGTACGCTCATACCTACTAAAATCATTAGTGATAGGAGAATAATTAAGAAGATGCATAAAACACACTACATAATAGTTAAAAAGTTTTACAGTCGAATTGAGGGCCCCTTTTTTGATGTCGGTATATACAGATGTTGCATGGTAACTCTTATTTTTTATGAGTAAAACTTATGTGTCTAGCGTTTTGCCACAATCTTAGCAATTCTCCACAAACGTGGGTAAATGAATAAAAACAAATACTGATGAAATAGTGCGTTTTTATTTATTTTTATTTTACTATGTAATTATTGCTATATATTTATTTATTTATTAAGGATCTCCAACAGAAGTACATAACACAAGAATACAAAAAAAATAGAGATTTAAATTTTCACTGCTTAATATTGTACCTCCAATTTCTGGAGAACACATCATGCACCAGAACAGTGTTGACGTCTACTTATACAAATTAATAAGAACAAAATTATATTAAAAAAAACAAAACTAGATTAATTTTTGCAAAAACAATAAAACAAAATTGAACTAATCATATTTAAAAAAACAACAAATCTAGACTAGATTTTTAACGAGACAATTTTTAAAAAATCCAACTTTTAATATTATTATTAAAAATTATACTATTTATTAGAAAAATTGGTAATCAAAAAATATTGAATAATTGATTTGATTTGATTGTTCGAAAGTGAAACCAAGTTCATATTAATAAACAGATTACTCAGATCAAGAACTACACTGTTTTAGCGCCTCATATACCTTCATATACGTAAGCCTTTAACAAACATGGATAACTTTTACCTTTTGGCTTTTTCTATATTTATAAATATACATAACTAGTTAAATTATATGTAATTGAATTAAACCTATATATACCTATATATAACATCAATATTCAACCTATTTATGTAACTCCATACGAAAATACATTTTCTGCATGTCTGCTTGCTTGCAGAAATAAAAGAAATATCTAAGAGAACTAGTTATATTATAATCGTAAATACAATGTATTTTTAAAAATGTAATTATGTTGTATAAAGTACTTACTACTTAAGTTAAAAATTAAAAATATTTTTAAGTACTCCCCTCTAAAGATAAGCCTACTTTACTGTCTGGAGTATCAGGAGCCACTTAGCCTTATCTCTTTATTGTAGCCTCAGTCGAACATTAACAACATGCTGCTCAACTCTCAACTTGAAATATGTTATAACAGCAACAAAAATTGTAAAAACTTTATTGCTAAGTTGTTTTCTAAATTTCCTTTATAATTAAGTATTTAAGTCAAAATTAAGTAAATTACATTAAGTTATCGTATATTATACATCAATGTCCCAATAATTAATGTTTCCTTGATACTTTTGCAACAATTTATGATTTCCTTGATACTCTTACTAGGACAGCTTTCTTATCTATACCTACTAATATTATAAAGCTGAAGAGTTTGTTTGTTTGGTTGGTTGAACGCGCTAATCTCAGAAGCAACTGGTCCGAATTGAAAAATTATTTTTGTATTGGATAGTCCGTTTATCGAGGAAGGCTATATTACATCACGCTACGGCTAATAGGAGGGGAGCATGAATGAAAAATCTTGCGAAAACAACCAATCCAAATACCTCCCGTGTTTAGTTTCCAGCCTTTAGAAAGCGCGCGAAGCCGCGGGCGATTTTAATACGATTATAATTTTGGATTTTAAATATCATCAGTACAATAAACTAATATAGTGGCTTTGAAAATCATCTGATCTTATAGGGATAAGAATGTTGTTACGAGTCGTAATCCAGAATTCGTTGTCCTAAATTCAACCAAAAGCTGAGACCGGCGAATATAATTACATTCCTGTTCCCTATCCCGTAAGGCAGATAGCGTGAAATTGTACTATATTATTCAAAATATATTACCTAATGAAATCAGATTTTAAAATTGTTAGCCAACAACTTTGATAGTATGAAGTTGGTGAATAATCTACAGAAGACTAGAACTATAAGTTTTAACAAGTTTTCTACAGCTACAGGAAAATGCTCAATACCTCCAACTCCGCTCAGAAATACAAAGGTGCATCAAGGTTTCTTCACGAAGTATTAACAGACGCAACTCCCGAATGTTTATCTTTCTAATTAAAAATTCTTATTAAAAGCATCTTTACCATGTTAATAGTTATTTTTATTTGAAAATCATTATACATAATAGTAATTAGAGTTTAATTATTTTACTGTGCATTTGTTGGATTAGATTTCAACCTAAAATGTATTCGGATAATGTAAGTCCTCATGAAAAAAACATTTTGAATATGGTAGATAACATAATAATACGATATAATCACAATTTGGGAGGTTGAAGCGGTCGCTCACAAATCACTTATATCTGATAAACGTGATCTATTCATTGATATGTCGGAATAAATTCACATAAAGCAAAACAAGGGAACTGGAAATTTTTGAGATCAATTTTGTATTCGCTAATGAAGGCCAATATCCAGTACCTATAACTACAAAAAGTTAAATTTAAAATTTAAAATACGGGGATTATTTTAACACAATATATTTTAGTAAATCTTGGAGATTCCAGATAAAGCCCAGGTTACCATATCGTTACAATGTCATTGAAGGAATGGGTAAAAGTTTCGGATCTCATATCCTTTTACCACCTAGAAAAGAGCTGTACAGACTTCCTTGATTTATATATTTAGCTATCAAGTCAACTTTCAAAAAATACAATCTAAATGTAAATCGGCTTGTCCAATTGTAACCGATTTCAAAAAAGGAGGTTATATATTTATATTTTTTTTTCCGCCAACTGTGGGCCGATTTCAATTTCTTTTTCGTTTCGTAGGGTATACTTAAAAGATTGTCCCATTGTCACCAAGTCAGGATCTGATGATGAGGTCCCAAGGACATCGAGCAGTTTAGTTGGCCTTATAGCGATATAATATTTAAACAAAATACATATATCTACTTTAGACTAAAAATTTTAAAATAAATTCTTTTTTAACAAAAATAAAAACAGACTTCAAAACGTTACAAACCGAAACTAAAAAAAATTTCTTTTAATTACTATATTATTTTTGGGGTCGGTGCCAGCGAAAGGAAAATAATCTTAATAGATACCTATTTGATTTATAAACATAATTAAAATACCTGTTCGAAACTTAATTGCAAAGCCAGGATAAAATTGTTCTTCTTGACTGGCACTTTTGTTGCTGACTGGCTTTTTTTCTTTTTAGTTTCGGTTTGTAATGTTTTAAAAATAATTTATTGACGCAGACAGACTCACAGATATACAGATTGAACTTATATCACCTAACACATTTTTGCGTCGGGGCTTAATAAAAAGTATTTTTTTACCTATTACTTAAAAATTTTGCATCTATTAATACATAATATGTTGCTTGCAAAATATATATAAAAAAGTCAATATTCACTATACCTACCTTTGCAGCTATTGACATTATAGCTTTAAAGTATTATTAAACGTACGAAACCTTAAATCGTTACAACCCATTTACTTCAGTCTTCCTAATCTAATACTCAAATTATACGCTCACAGACAAGAATTACCCAATAAGAAAGAACATATTTTTAAATTAGCTCTCGTAAGAAAAGACATATTTTAATAACTCATTTTTTACAAGAAAATAATATGTATGTATTTATCGCCAAGCCTATTTTACTGCTAACGTTGTTTAATAATTCAAGCTTTAGAATCTTCAATGAATAGACCCTTTAACGGATCATAGAAATTACTTTATGTTTGTTGAAATGGAATTGTAATAATTATGTTGTATCCAATCCATCCTGTATATTTGACCAAGTAATTAATAGAGTTATTGTCAGTAAATAGGACACTAATATTTTAAACGTATTGACGTCCGCAAACAATTTGTAACTCAATCTCTGCTGATAAAAAACTATCTACAGGTACGGAACGATTGAAATTTTTATTGAAATTTATTAAACTTTATTTCGACACAAAGAAAGCTCTTTTAAATACATTAACATCTAAAACCTAAAGTTAAGAAAGAAAAATGAATAAAGATTTTTATATATTTGCAAATAATTTAATATTTGTTACAAAAATAACTAAGCATATAGAAAAGAACGTGAAAGGAATAAAAAGGAATTATTTCTTAATAACATTATCTAATGTGGCAACACATTCAACAGGTATGACTGTAGTGACAGACATCCATCAAGGGGACGTTCACAGCTACGGTGCTACGGGGCGCTACGGGAACTACGAGGCACTATGGCGAGCGCACCAGGGCACGAGCGGGAGCGGAAGAGTCTACGCGTCTCTCGATTATCGGGATTTGGATAGGCAATAAGGTTTTACTTACGGGATTGCAGTCCACACCGCGATGCAATACTTGTGTAGCGTGTGAGGCCGCGTGGCCGGGCTGCGGCAGACTGTTGCTCCCGGGGCCGCTTCACTTGTTACGTGCCACCCCTCACCCTCCCCCCGGTCCTCACCCTCGGACCTCAGAGCCTCCCTTACTCCCTCCCTGCACCTCAGTCACGCCGCGCCCCTCGCCGCTCTCGCCCGGGACCGCCGCCCCGCATCCGCTCACCAATATCACGGGTCTTTCACTTTGCAACGTCCTTACTTACCTAGGCGAGGTACATATCAAAATATACTCGTACCTTTTAAATCACTTTCAAAGGTTTGAATAAACATTATTTTTTCGAGGTTCGGTTTAATTATTTGTTTATATTGATATTAATAGCTTAAGAAATTGTTTTATACATGAAGCTATTTCATATGTTTTGATGTTTTGCAATATACAAAGTTTTTTTTAAGAGACGATGATACAAACAGAATCTTCAAATAGATTTCATAACAAAACAATATTTGTCAATATTTATAAAAGGGTAACATTATATAAATTATATCAGCAATTTAAATTTGTATATTATTTAGATAGAAGTTTAACCTTGACTCAGTACGTAAGTAGGGCGCAGTCTAGGATACCATCGTAATGAAGGAGATTATTTAGTATAATATAAAAGAGTGGGTGGAACCGCATGATATTTCCTATAACTTATTAATTTACTTATTTGTATTTTTACATACATGTATAGATTTTTTATACTTTCAGTTTTTTTCAGGTTAGTTCAGAAATGGAAATATTATATTGGAACAATTTAACCCTTTTTTAAATTAAATATAAACAATATATTAAACTTAAGTCAATTTCTCTTTTAATATTTTTTGCATAAGTACTTGAGATAAAACTTGTCATGAAATAAAGAGAACTTAAACTTGATGCTTACGTATAATACATTATGTGTAAACATGAACGAATAGTTTATTCGTCCATGTGTGTAAAATACAAAACTGTAAGTTTTTGAATTTCCCGTTATGTTTACAAATTATATGAAAATGAAATTCATTTACTTTAACCAACTTCATAAAAAATACTTTATGTGTTCCGTCGTTAATTTTTATGTTTCCTCCTGAGCTCTGACACAGACAATAAAAGCTGCACATGATAAACGAATGGTGTGTAGGTAATGTAGGCTATTTGGCAGTCTATAATTAAAATATTTAAGTATCATTTAATAAAAAAACATATTGAAGGATTTTATTTTAATTATAATTATTTGGATATGGTTATAATAATTTATTTAATATATATTTTCAAAATTGCGAAACTAGCAATATGTTGAATAAATGTAGTCTTAGAAATTTACAGCTTCTGTATAATATTAGATAGAAACTTAAATGTTCGATTAATGGGCTAAAATCACTGAGTTCACTAAGTTAATTACTCACCTCCATGTATTCCCTGTGAACTTCAGTAAGGTCATTTTAAAGGAAAACTAGTTCGATGTCAGTTATAACTATGAAGTTTGATACAGAACTTACGTAGTTGTACTAACTACTTTTAGTTTAAAGGAAAAATTGAATAATTGATACAATTTTCATGTATGTATCTTTATGTTGAAAGAATATATTATTATGATTTATTTTACTACAGTAAAAATAACGGTTTTTTAAATCCAATCAATCATTCAATCCAATATTTTTTTTTGGTTTTAGGGGTTATAAAATTACAAAATGCTAGGTGAAGCTTCAAGCGCAATCTTGAAACAAAATTTTAGCCCTATATCTCGGAAACTAGAGTTCATCTAGAGCAAAAAATATTGAAACCATTATTGTAGAGAATAAAATTTCATATTTTTTATTTCTTGTAAACTTTTTTGTAAAACTTACCGTTTATGATTTATTAAACGTGCATTTTATTGATTAATCCATTTTGAGAGTTGTCGGCCGAGACTTAATCTATAAATGAATCTTTTTTTTGCTTGAATAAAAGAACGTACACATATTAGTCTTCGTGAAATATTTTAATATTTTAGGCATTTGTTTTAGAGAAGCGAATGATGAGAAAATAAATTTGATGACATTTGCAATATTCTAATCTAATCTAACTAATGTTTATATTTTCTACTTTAATCTCTTTATTAAAGATACTTGAAAACTTCACCAATGTCACGTGGATTGAAAATGTCAGGAGATGAGTTAATAAACGACAGGAGATTAGCTGAGAATAATTTACCTTATAAGAGTATATTGAATGAATATACTCTTATAAATTGAGTTGAATAGTCCTTTTTATGCCGAAACGCCTCTCTTGTGTGTGTGTCTTTTATTGGATTTTTTCCTCTGTTTTACAGTATATCCTGAGACCTGAGTTTATAGTATATATAATTGCCTCTTAGAGTGCCTTTTGGCAAAGACCTCTAAATATTTCGATTTATTTCTGTTTGTCTTATAAAACTCTTCTCCAGTTTAGATGTGCTGTAATTTTTAGTGCGTCCTCCATTCTTTTGTATTGTCAATTTCTATATCGTTTGCTACTACTTTCAGATTTCTCTTAAATCAGGTCAGGAGCACTTACTAACTCACTATATAAAGATTTAAGAGTACATTATTAAAACATCTAATTCGAACTAAAGGATAAGTAGGGATGATGATGATAAGGATCACCAGAACTAAATAATTACAAAATATTGACACGATGCCGAACTTGCATCAACTTTTAAAGTTATTTTTAAAATAAGTATTTAATAATAATTAATCAGTTTAACTAAACGACGAGCTTTTTTGTCTTTGTTACGAATGCTTAGGAAATATATTATATATTTATTGTGATAATCTTTTTATTATTTCTCTATACTAATTTTTAATACTAATTTTCTTGTAGGTAGTACTAAAATCACTTTTCGTCAATGATATATCATATAGATAAATTCCAGTTGTTGATTACCAATCTTGCAATTAAAATCAAATTTAAAAAATATATTTGCGTAGACGAGTATAATCGATATTCTGGTTACTTTCTTGCATAGCATGTACTACATTTACATACACAACTTCTTTTATTACGTATAAAGCACATCTAAACCATCCTTAATTTACAAACGAGAAAAGTCAATTATAATCTACCGTGTGTAACATAGGAACAAAATATTTTTCCAGAAAGAGCCGAAATTATATACTAGAAAAGTTTCGGTTTTCCAATACTTTCCATTTCGAATCTTACTTATCAATGTATAACAAAATTCAGAGAAATCAATGTAATTCGGAAGTAAAGCCAAATGTTTTGAAAAAGAATAATTATTTGTAGCTCGCTGGGCTCCCTTAATCATCAGTCCTTGAAGTGAAGTGCTGCATCGATGGAGTAGTGGCTAGCATGTACGATCATACATCGAGAAGTCCTGGGTTCGAGTCCAGGTCAAGTTTAATTAATGAGTCTTTTTGTTAAGTAAGCTTCAGTAACAGCCCGGATTTGGGAAGTTCTCGCTGAGTCACCCCTGTGCTCAGAGAGCACGTAAAGCCGTCGGTCCTGCGCCTTAAATCTCACTGTCCGTGTCGAGTAGTCCCACTGCGCCGGAGTATGAGAGTGATAGTGTAGAGTGATTTGTGTCTGTGCGTACACTTGTGAACTATAATATCTCCTGCGCAGTTGGCCAGTCTTGTCGAGAATTGCCGCCGTGGCCGGAATTGGTAGGATAACACTATTATTATAATACTACAATACCCGTTCGCTTCTTATAACTTTTATACTGAATTTAGTAATTTTATTAAGTAGGTTTATACTAACTTTATAGGCCATTAAACTGAAATTTGTATAATAGGTTTATGGCAAAGTATTCAAAAAAAATGTACACAAGGTAGCAAATAAGATTAAAAAAGTATAAGATTTTTCCTCAGTAACTCAACAACGCTGTTCTTTCTTAGGATGAAATTATTTAATTAAGTTTTTAAAAGCTTTGCTAGTATCTATTGCATATTTTAAACCTTATAGCTACACTGAGTTCGTCGCTAAATTAAATATACAGAGTTCATGAACTGTAATAATATTCTCGTATAAAGTAGAATATATTTTTTAATAAACTAAGATAAATATTAGCAATATATAATCTTTAATTGTTAAATCACAAAGGTAATAAAAAATGTTGCCATTAAAATTGAAATGAATATATAGGGCTAGGGATAGGTATTATATTCCAAATAAATAAGCAGTAGATAAATAGTATTTTATGATTGACTCGTCCTCAATTTACTTCTTTATAAATATATTATAACATACATACCTCAGATCTACTCTTAGTCATGGCGAACCTGAGTCTATCAAGGTTATATAGGATATAGGAGTTATATTAAGGTACTATTCAGCGCTCTTTTTTTAGAACTAAACTAAATTCGTCTTTTAATGTTTTTCGGTATAACCAAACTTTCCATACTTGCAATTGTAAAATGCTGTAATTTTAGAATATTTGTTTATATATAATTTACAGATTATTCTTTCGTTTTTCTAGTAGCCAGTAGGCGGTGTACCCATAACATTATAAGTTAAAACCTAATTTTCATCATTCTTTTGGACGTGTAAAAAGTTTGCATAGGTACATAATAATATTATGTTATATAACAAGTAGAACTAACAAGAATAGAAGTAAAATACTATACACCTTGGCTTAAAAATCTAAAGTTTTAAGATAAGAATTTAAAGCCTTGGAATAACTTACCTTCTTTATTACAAAATAAATACAAAATATGTTAGTAAAGTATGATGTATGTAGAGCATAACCATTTTACTCTACACAAACACAGTTTGAGTTAAAGGATATTTTGCGACTATGAAACGTATACTGGTATGAAACGTATATGGTACTGGTACTGCTGCTACCGGTAGTTTAAACTTTTAAAATTAACTCTAAAGATATAATCTATCTACCTTAACCCCTTTAAACGTCAATCAATAGATGAGCGATGTCAACCACGTACGAACCTCTCATCTCAATAATCCGTAGAATGAAGCCGCGAGCACGTCTCCGCGTCGAATCGCATCGATCATGCAGGTCACCAATCACTCCCTTAATGTGTATTAGTCAATGAGATTGTTAGATAAGCGCTCGCAAACAAGTACTTTAATTTTTTTTTAAATAAACTGCCAAGGTAATGTTCACATTTTAATTTTTAATCTATTATCCAAATGTAGACGCTAATTAGCTTAAGCATTAAATACAGTTATCTAAACGATACTTACTTGTTGTATTCATTATCTTCTGTTAATTCGAAAGAAGATTAGTTTAGGAGATTACAAAGTGACTTTTAAAATATCTAAACTAATACTTTCGTAGGTTTCGCGAATATTTGATATTATAAATGAAACTATCTTTTTGGATTTTGTCGCGGATTGATTTTGATTTTGGTTCCCGACGTTTCGAATGAAAGACGGGAGAGACTCTCCCGTAACCTTGGTTGCTGTTAAGCAATCGATAAAAGATAGTTTCATTTATAATATCTAAACTAACTTCATGTAACCCGATATTTATTTTGATTAATTTTCTGGTTATATTAGTGTAAAAACTACGTCCAAATCATCTTTATTTCAAGCAACCATAAAGCTTTAAAGTGACATGATTTATTACAGTAACAGTTGGAGCGCGTCACCCCGTAAAGTTAGGGCTTCTAAATCTTAATTTCTTGTGACCATTTCAGAGCTTTAATATTTTTATTACATAATAAATACATATATACCACTTTCAGTTTCTTGTACATAAACTATATGTATATATGTATGTACATAAGAGTATGTCCGATATCATGTTCCTTTATAGGTATTAAAATATTACAAAAAATTAGATCGTCTTGTATTCATAGAGCAAGTGACATAGGATGTCATATATGTAGATATTATCATTAAAAATGGCGAATCTTAGGCGCTATTTTTTAAAATGAGAACAGTTTAATTTGAATCTTCTAAACTGAACTCTTCGCACTAAAATACAATGAAAATAGAATCTATATTACTCCGTTGATTACATTCTCATTAGAATTGTTCATCTGTAAGCTAAGTATGTATAATCCCTAATTAACTCTATACTTTTACAAATTAGTGGTATACATGAATTTTGTTAAAACATATGAAAAGTTTATACATACCCTCAAATATCTCATTGAGAGTTTTCAAATATTGGTATTGAACGTTCGTCTAACTTTTAACATTGTTACATATCTACTAAAATATTCCAAGCTTGTTTTTATTAGTGCACTTAATATAAGTAAGTATTAAATAGAATAATACATATTACAAGTACATCAAACTATTATATTCACTCGACCGATTCATATGACAATGATACTGTAGCTAAGTGTAAGTTATATTTCGACCAGGATGTTTTTTTTATTTAAAGTAGTCTAGCCGTTTTAGAGATTAGTTAATAGCTGTTTATTTGAAATCAAAAACAAACACTTCCATTTTATTTATATGTATTATGTATAGATGTATAGATATTTACGTAAATAATTACATATTTACAATAATTACGCATAAACTCAAAGTGGTCTGACATATCTGGGAGTAGTCTCCATTGATTATAATTCTTTCTCGGAATTCTCTCTCTCACTCGGAACAAATTGCGTTCTCCGCAAATCATTTCGTATTAGAACACTGATAATAACTTCAACTCGATAATATTGTTAGCTATGTCATTCACGGTAGGGATTTTTCATAAGCAATTATTTTCGCATTAGAGATGTTTTTAACCTATTAGAAAAACCCAACTTCCTGTAACCTTTATATTAATTTTGTAGCGTTATCCAATAAATTTTGATAAAAATGATTAGTAAAATGGATATAATGAAATCTCATTTGAAATAATACAAGCCGCCTCTTATTTTATGTACCTATGTATTTTTAACCGACTTCAAAAAAGGAGGAGGTTATATGTTCCGTTGTATATATTTTTTAAGCATGTTCACCGATTTCTCCGCCGTCTGTGGGCCTTTCAAAAATTTTTCTTTTGTTTGGTAGGGTATAGCTCCGAGGGGGTCCCATTGTCACCAAGTCAGGATCTGATGATGGGATCCCAGGGAAATCGCAGGCAACTCTCAAAATTTACAGGCACCTATTATGATTCAAGATGTTCTCATTGTCACCAAGTCCGCATCTGATGATGGGATCCTAGAGAAATCGAGGGTAACCCTTAAATTTTATATATTTTTACCCTTTTTCATATATTTTCTAAAGCAGTTCAAGAATTTGTGTTGATGCAAGGTATATCTCCTCGACGGTTAGGAGTTGAAAGAAAATACTTTTAATATTATACGTACTTATGAACTGATAGTCGTATTCCTTCAGGATATTAGGTTGATTGATAATAGAAGGTAAATCTTATTAACGTCTACGAGTAACGTGGACAAATCTCGATTGACTATTGTCATTCACTTCAAAACTTCGCTGACTTCTTGGAGCAGTAGTTTAGTTAGCTTACCAATATTATATTTTAACATAATATCTAATTTCCACAAAAAATATAATTGGAGTCGGTGCCAGCCAAAGCAAAATAATCTTAATGTATCAATTTGTAAATATAATCAAAATATCTGTTCGCAAGTTCATTGCAAAGGCAGGATAAACCTGTCCTTCTTGGCTGCTAAACTAAAATGCTACTTTGCCGCTTGCTCATGAATATATTAAATATTCATATTCAAGACTTATATAAATCTTATATTTATCCCTATCGTTATTGTTGGTCATACATACATTAATCAGGTTATGTAAATTATAAGACATTACCTACTGTTGTACATTTTAAGTACGTCTATAGCAAGGGATATATTGTACATTAGGGTGTCCGTTATTTCCCAAATTGGATTTTGTTCTGCTAACGCCCCTCAAATTTTTAGGTTATGACCTAAAAAAAAATATCCGACCCAAACCAGCCCTTAATATTCACATTAACCCGTGCCTGAATCATAATACATTTCCCATTTAAATAACATGGGATTTTTGCACTTTTTGCACTTAATTTTTTTCCACCGAAACAAATGTAGCTAAAAATACTTTGACAGCTGTTTTTTGTAGGAAATTTAACGCTCTTCAAAAAAGATCTGAATGCTTTTTGCGATAAAATTTACGGTTTAAAAGTTATTCAATGATAAAGTTGTATTCATAGTTAAATTCATCGTTTTTTTTTTAATTTCCGCCATAATTTTTATTTATATCAAACTAAATGCATGTAGATAGGTAACAAAATAAATAAATACAAAATTTGGTTAAAAAATAAAGTATATTATTGCTTACAAATAATAGTTTCAAAATATTTATAGTTCTTTCTTCAGTTCTACAATTTTTTTGTCAAACATTTTTTAGTTGCAGTGGGATATTTCGCTCTGTATTCACTTACAACTTGAATCAAATATTGTTTTTGATCTTCTTGAGTTGTTAATCTATTGATATAATCTTGTGTCAATTGAACAGCTCTTTCGGCCACATCGTTTACTACTTGCAGATTACTGTTCTTTGGTCAAATAAAAACTTTAACGCTTCACTATCAGCTATATCTTGAACGTTTCCGTGTGCGATGTCAAATAATGTTTCAAGAAACTCAGAAAACTCGCGTTCTACTGTTGGATTTGGATTTTTTTGTAAGTTTCTATACTTATCATACAGTTTTTCGACTTTTTTTACACATCTTGAAACAATTTGTATTTTAATTCCAGCTCTAGACCAAAATTTAGTAACTTCTCCAATAACAAATTGATAACTTGCTGTAAGTGTTTTTTTTGCTTCTCTTGTTTGATAAAATAACAATTGTAGTACTTGTTTGTTAGTTGGTAATTTATTGCCGCTGATTGTTTCGGTTGGTTCTCCCAAAAGAAACATTGGATTTCTCAAGCTCACAGAAGTATTCATTTTTTTTTTGGAAAATTATATTAAACAGTATTTTTGCTGAATGAGTTAACACTAATAAAGTTTATCAAACAAACATTTCACCGAGGTTATAGACTCAAATGATATGAAGTTCTCTCACGTTACTCACAGATGGCGTTATAAAACGAATAAATTTAAAACGTGATTGCTTTTAGTTTTTTCGTTTAATTGCCTTAAATTCACAAATTTTAAAAAAGAAAATTATTTAAACACTTAAATTTATGTAGAATCACGTTTATATACGGCCTATTAGAGTTACTTTATAATTTTATTGCAAACAAAAAGCGATAGTAAATAAAAAATAGGAACATGATGAATTTTAATATGAATACAACTTTATCGTTGAATAACTTTTAAACCGTAAATTTTATCGCAAAAAGCGTTCAGATCTTTTTTGAAGAGCGTTAAATTTCCTACAAAAAACAACTGTCAAAGTATTTTTAGCTACATTTGTTTCGGTGGAAAAAAATTAAGTGCAAAAAGTGCAAAAATCCCATGTTATTTAAATGGGAAATGTATTATGATTCAGGCACGGGTTAATGTGAATATTAAGGGCTGGTTTGGGTCGGATATTTTTTTTTAGGTCATAACCTAAAAATTTGAGGGGCGTTCGCAGAACAAAATCCAATTTGGGAAATAACGGACACCCTATTGTACATGTATAGTATACATTATTTACTAAAGCATAATTCAATAAAAATAAGTTGGTTATATTACATTCTGAATGGCACGAGAAATAAACAGAATAACCTCTTTCTTTATACTATGAACAATGCTCGTTTCGTAGGCTTTTATACTGAATTCATATTTGCATTTCAACTTCAATATTGATCCAGCAATATTTATTTTATTTTAATATAATTATATATTTATACATAATATAAATTATATTTATACATAATATAATTATTAATTATATATTTTATTGACTTGGAAGCGCTGAATTTTCGTTTATAATTTATGATAACTTAATCTAATATCTTTAAAGCTCTATAAAACTATCTACCTATTAATTAAAAAATAATCAAATCTTTTTTACAACCTATTTTATCTGCATTTCTTTATATAACTATAACAATATATGTTTTTATGTATATATCATGGACTACTCGTACGTATTATTGAAAGCATATCTTTAATTTGTTTTTCCTCTTCTGAGTTCTGCTCGTAATTAAATAAAAACTAGAATAGGTTTAATTTCCACACCACGTTTGAATACAAAACATTAAAGTTAAAAAGCATTCTTATAATAAACTATCCCCTATGTATGCTTAGATCTTCAAAACTACGCAACGGATTTTTATGCGTATTTTTATATATATAGATAAAGTGATTCAAGAGGAGGGTTTACATTTTGTATCGCTAGCGGAACCCGCGGCTTCGCTCGCGTTAATGTAACGGATAAATTACTTGTAACGGATAAAAATAGGAAATGCAGTAATGCGTATTACCTGGATATATACAGATGGTTATATTGGGCTCACGGGTCAGAAAAGCCAGCATTTCCCAATAAAACCTAAAAGAACCTCCCAAATCCTAATGGAACTTCGCAGGATTAGTCCCGCACTATAACCATGCCGTTATTCCCACAGTTCACTCTGCTAACAAAGAATAATCAGGAGCACGGTACACCGACCAAGTGCGTTTCTAGGCTTCACGACAGGCTGGATTACCGGACGCTTATGAGTGATCTTCCAAACCTATAAGAAATGTGTTTAGAATGTCTTTGTTTTTGCTCCAATTACAACACAACAAGGAAAACTGCTTTCCCATTCAAACGTCAAGCATAGTGTGATAAGTTGAGGGAAAAATCTAAAAAAATTAAATAGGTATATTACCCATATAATCAGAACAAAGAAATTAAAATAATTTTATCATTATAAAGAACTAAGTACTTTATTGGCAGATGAATAAATATGTACCTAACATAAACTATGTAGAGAAATAAAACTATTAGTTACAATCACACTTTACCAGCTTAAATCTCAATTTTAAGCTTTTCATGGGTATCTATCTTTATATTATTCTTTATTGCATTTAAGAAAATATTATACAGACATTTTAATACAACTTTTGTATGCAAAGGTGGACTTATCCCTAGAAGAGATCTCTTCCAGCCAACCTTTGTTGATTAGAAATAATGGTAATAAGCAGGTATAAAATGTGCTCAAAGCTGATACTTGATAGTCAAAGAAAATAGATCTTTGACCCAATCGGAGGGGAAGCAGTTGAGAAAATTAAGCTTACGGGTTAAGACTTTATCAGAGATTAGTATCCTAATTAAAAGATGTATTATATTTAATTTCATATATTACATATGACTTATTTGTGGTTTTAATAAGATGTTTTAGTTATCATCATTAATAATACTAAATTTTCGTATTATCATCCCTTTGGATTCTTCACGAACTTCACTAATCGATCTATGGGCTTTATCGACTGATAAATTAATTAAAATATAATATCATGTTTTAATGGAGTATTCTTCTTGCATTATACAAATTCAATAGGTATAAGTAATATAACTGACATAGCTAGCTGCTGGGAGCCCAAATTTAGCGAGGGAGAACAAACTGGAGCCGTTCCGGGCGGCAGTTTCAGGGTTTGTCAAACTCATAATATACTATGTTTAAAAATAAAAAAATACTCCATAAAACGTCTAGCACACGCCAAAAAAAGGCGGCACACAGGCCCACACTAAAAGAAAGAATTCATGGACTCGAAATGCCGATTTGAGGTTTGCCTTGTCAACAATTGAGCTCATTTAATAAGAGAGGGGCGCTAGTGCCACTATTAAGTTTTAGCCCGGGTTCAAAAAAATCTTAGATCCGGAGCTGGATACTGGACGTGAAAGACAGAAGACTGAA
The DNA here is from genome assembly GCA_905231865.2 of Boloria selene. Lineage (NCBI taxonomy): Eukaryota > Metazoa > Arthropoda > Insecta > Lepidoptera > Nymphalidae > Boloria > Boloria selene. The sequence continues at coordinate 6,354,590 of HG993145.1, forward strand.
ATAAGTAACAATTTTAAATAGTAAATAAAGATGAGTAAGTAGAAAAGCGTAAGTATATATGTAAGTTATCTTACTTTTTTTTCAGTGGTTAAATTACACTAGTCATTTAATTACTTATCAATCTTCTTAATTTCATATTTTACAAACAAATAATACGTACCTATCTTTCTTTTTGGTTTCAACGGTAACTACTCTACAAGGAATTTTCTCCATAGTAAGAATGAAATCTCAACATTTTCCGTGAACGCCACCGTAACGTAAGAGTGGCTTTATTAAATCCGAACAATATGGACTGTGAATTAATGTCGCTACTATGTATTATTTTTGAATTCTCTTGGCAAATTGGGTTCACAATATACCTAGCTACTATTTCTGTACCTATGTAAAAAGAGTAGTAATTTTGAACCTTTATTTTTGACATATAATCCGATTTCGATGTCTTGCAAAACTATAACGTACCTTTATCTTTTATGTCGGTCGCGGGTTCGAGTCCCGCTGGGGGCATTTCTTTGTTAAACTCAGATACTTCAATCGACTTTTGGTTTAAAATTTGTTTATTTTGTAAAGCTCTAGTTAGTATCTAAATAAATGATGGAACTGCATTTAAAACTAGTTCCTTAAAGCAATTAAAATTACATTTGGAAAATACAATACATAGCTACACTTGAAATCCCCAAATATATATCTACTCGTAGTTCCAACATATTAGGTTATTCATATCGTACAATCAATAAGCCGTCTTATTATATGCAGTTTTTCAAAATATTTTTTTTATTATATATTTATAAAATAATATAAAAACGTTTATTATATATTTTATATCTCAATATTATAATATCATATTAATATTATGACATATGACCGATATTATTTTATTTCATGCGATTGTGAAAGCACTTTTATTTAAAGTATTGAAATGCATGTACGGAGCCGTGCATTCCTTTATAGGTAGGCGATAAAATAAATAATTACCTCAATCACAAGGGTAACAACAAACGACTTTCGATTTTCTCGTCATACTACAATCGTAACTATATTGGTATCCGTCATGGTATATTATAGTAAAATTATTTCATATTGAATATAACACTACAGGTGAAACTTTATGGAGTAAACAAATTATTTTAAGAACTTAACTAAATGGTCCAAATGGAAAACGTTGATTTGTTTGTTTCTTTCTCTGTCCCACCTTTTAAAGAAGATATGTAGGGAACTTTTAACTTATTTTCATAGAAAAGATGTGTCATCAAGGGGGATTCCCTAATAAATAAACAAATGTGATTTTTAGTGTCTGCGACCTAATAAACCAACTGACAGTGGTAACCCAGCGGTGAAGCACCCGCTCGGATGGCCGAGTGATGGGGGTTCAAATCTGGGGCTCGCACCTCTGATATTGAATGTGCGAAAAATTTCTAACATGATTACCGTTTATTTTACGGTAAAGGAAAACATTGTGAGGAAACCTGCATGTCTGAGAGAACCTCACAAGTTTTCGAGACATATCAAGTCTGCCAACCGGCACTTGGCCAGCGAAGGCAAGGAATGCCCTTACCCAGCAGTGCGACGTTCAAAAAGGCTGAATACAGTAAACTAAGTATATAATTAACCCAAAAATTAATAATTCATATTATTTATTACAATTCGCACAGCAGTAATTAACTACGAGTAAGATTATTATCTAGGTAGTTCATATCTAGTTATTAAAGTTCTAAATAAGTTTTCATTCTTTTTGATAATTGATTGAATGAATTTTATTTTTTTTTTTAATTTTGTTTGAGTGAATTGGATATTTCAATCGATGTTTGTTACTCAATCGTGCTAGAACGGCTGAACGAATCTGGATGAAACTTGAAACAGTAATAGATATAGTATATAGTAATAAACAGTAATAGATATAGTATAGTATTGAAACAGTAGTAGAATAGTATTTAAGTGTCTTTTTATCCCGAAAGATCATACATACGGTATATCTTTTTGGTTTTTACTTGGGACTAAGTAAGCAGTCTAGTCATAGTATCTAATTTATAACAATATGATAAACATAAACCTTATTTGTGTATTTCCTGGCAACTTTTTTAATATGAAACTCCAAAAAATATCTTTACATACACCACTATTCGTGGTTACATATAGAAAGAAGCTGTCTAAATCTCCTTTCGCTGAAAACCGCTAAGTTCTTAATAAACTCTTCACTAAGTAATATATAAAAAGGAGGTAAAGTGGGTAAAATGAAACAATAATATTACGCCGTCGCATTCCGTATATTGTATGAAAGCAGAACAGTAAAATTCATAAAATTTGAAACTCCAAAACTATCGAGTTACAGATATAATAAAACCTTAAAATGTATTTGCTGCTGTTATAAAAATTTTTACGTTCACGTTTTCATAGCAATGAATGCAACCTATCGTCTAAATTATGTAAAATGAATGATGAAGTTAGCGCCATCAATGATTTTATTAAGATGTTATATATTAAAATTGCCCTCGATTAATGGTGGATTGACAAATGCTGCTCGACGTTAGATCTAATGCAAAGTGCAAACGACTTATCTAGCTTAACTAGAAATTATATGAATAACATATTATCATCAAAATTTAGTTAACTCCGTAACGTCCCTTTGAACGTTTTCGATTGACCGCGGCAAGTGCCGGTATTGTTTCACTTGATGTATGGAAGTTAGTACTATTTTATGAGGCCTTTTAATTTGAAGAGGTCGCGCATGAGTCCCTTGATGTATCTTATCTCGCGCTGGACATCGGAGCACTTCTCTTCAAGGTCAGTGTGTTGCTTGCGCAACTCCTGCTCTTCGTTGAGGAGTACTTCGATTTCTGCCTTCTTTTTCTGACGGTATCGAGTAGCCGCGTTTTTGTTCTGCTCCTTCTTGCGGGAGCGGCGGTCGTCAACGTGTCGGGAGTACGGCTTGGGGCGGGATGGGGCGCACCACTCCTCGTCGGTGCTGGAAGAGCGAGGGGAGGACGCGGGCGACGAGCGAGGCGAAGCGGATGAGCTCCCAGGCTGAGGCGAAGCGAGCTGAGCAGCACCGTGACGTATTAGTTCCTCGAGAGACTGCGAGTCGTAGTCGTAGTCTGTCGTTACTGGCGGCGAAGTAATTGGCCACTGCTCTACTTGTAACTGTAGAGGTTGTGCGAGCGGTGCACACTGAGCTTGTTGGGCGTAGCTCAGAAGGAGTTGAGTGGCCGGGCCGGGGGGACTCTGAGGTGGCGTGAGGTGAGTCAACTCGACGGCGTCGTAAACATTTTCGAATTCGCGCAAAAGTTCCTCCTCAGTCGGCTGCGCTACCGTCTGCGGCGGATAAGCCACAGAAGGCACCTGCAGAGGCACTAGTGGTACTTCAACGCGCTCGGGCACTTGACTGATGTTTTCAAACACAGGGAGCTCCACTTTTTCCTCCAACCAGTTTGGAAATATGTTTTCTGTTAACAAAAGATACGAATTACTTAATATTGCATTTAGGTGAATATGTTTTGATATAAAGTCATAAAGATTCTCGCTCTAATATACGCAAACTGTAGACGAATTATTAAAAAAAAGGCAAATATAAATGTAAAAACGAGCATAATAAAAAATGGAAACAATTTTTTTCTTCTTGCTATTTGCGTAATATGTTAGGTTCATACAGTCTTGTTTAATTTTTTACAGTTCATAACAAAATATAGATTGTAGCATTTAAATTATTTTAATGCAGAAGCATCCACTCCGTGCAGATGTAGCATACATTCAAACAAAAAAGATTCTTAAAAAATATATCTTCTATGTACCTAAGCAATACGTTCTTATTAAGTAATGTATGTTCTTATAAGTAAACTTCATGTTTTTATTAATAAATGTTTTTTCTAAATTCTTATGAAACCTATATCATATTTTTGACTCCTCAAAAATTGTAAAATTTATTATTTCTAGCAAATTCACAAGTAATTAGCAAATTCACATATTGCTATTTTTTTAATTTAATTTTTTAGTTTCTTGAACTCTTTTAAAGAGCTATTTATGTAGATTTTAGTACGTTAAGGAAAAACGTAGCTGTAGTATACGCTCTACGCGTAATTTATAATACTTTATACTCGTTTCTAGTAAAATGGAGGATCAAAATATACACATACCAAACAAATACCGAATGAACTATAGTAATTGAATGAGCACAATTTCATGTAGCACGCAGCCAGCAATGGCGACTACCATTAATAATCGATTGGTTGGAAAACAATCAGCTTTCATTGCCAATAATTATTTCATCCGACAATCATTATGTTAATTCTCAAGTTTGTACGGATTTATAGTTTTTTCTATTAAATAGAACGCGACATTGCTTTATAAAAAAATATGAAAATTGTTTAATTTGTTCACTATAAAGAACAAAAGTCCCTTAAGCAATTGTTTTCTTATACATATGTTTATATCATAAATGTGTTATGTTTTTTATGTAGTATATATTCATTTATTTAAAATAAAGGAAATTACAAGTAAACTTAACTATATGTACAAAGCAAATATATGTTTTATGTTAATATTTTCCTTAATATATTTCAAATGTATTTAATGTATGTCTCTGATAAACTATAGAACTATGTGTACGACAATCAGCAGGGTATTTTTATTAACAATGTTGACAGTCTCGTACACACTGATCAATTGAACGCAATTGAGATATGTCTGGGGGCACGATTCCGATTCTTTTATACTATAAATGAGGTATTTGATTATTAATTATAGCAGCAATATTATATGGTTTATGAAACTAAATGTTATAGCCGCTTTGTGGAAAGTTAAAGAATTTTCGCGCTTAATTTTAAAGATAGTGAACGGTTAGCGACAAAGATAACGAAGAGAGGCGCTTTAACTGCTGACCCTTGATAAACTCGCGCAATCGCATACAGTTCACCGTGGTGCCCTCAGCTTTGGAATACTAGATAAATTGAACGATTGAACGACGCAAAAACTCTTTCTTTTGTATTCGACTCAAAAACGATTAATTTAACATTAATTATTTACTAAACTAATTCTAAAATATATGCACTATTACCTTTACATATATTATGCATTCAAGTGTGTAACGGTGACATAATATTGTTTATATAGAAAACATATTTTATTTGATGTAAATAATCAAAATATTTTTAAAAGGATTGTATATTCAAAGGATATTAGTATAAAGAAGCCCTAGTATTTAAGATTTAGAATAGTAATAATATATATCTTACACTTATTATAAACTATTGTGACAATGAAAGTATAATGTGAAAATAAGAAAGTACCTACACTTTTAAATCATATTTTATCAGATAGGTACTCTAAATTGTTATATTATAGTTAATAAGCCTTTTAAGAATGGACCTTAAATATCTGCATATCTTCAATTTTAAAAATAAATCCTTTGTTCTTTGTTCTGTAGCTTATATGAAAAATATGAATATTATATTAATATAATATTCATAATAACAAAAAATTAACATTTAATTTTTTTTTAAAAGTTTAAATTGAATAAAAACAGTGAACAAATTAATGAATCATAGATAAATAAGAAAAAAATATATAAAATGCATGCTATCGTGAAAAACTGTTCATATTTTGTATAATTAATGTATATATAAGTGAACGGTGTTTTCTCTATGAGAAATAAATGTCTTTAACCACCTATTGTAAACAAAATGACATTGTTATAATACTATACACAATAACCAAACAAACTAATCAAGCCTCTGCTAGTCGATCAAAATCTGTATCATTGTAGAAATAGAAACAAGTAGCCAATAAGTCGCTTTAATTATTGGGCGAGCAGTGAACGAGGTCGCCTTGGAAGCGAACTGGTTTATCAGTTGGTCGTGGCACAAGCGTGGAAAAATTTTGTTCCACGTATCGCTTCTACGCATACCACTACAACCTGCGATACAGCCTTACAAATGTAATATAAGCGAGAATCAGTATTATACTGTCGTTTTATAATAACTTGTACCACACGCAGCTTAAGCGCCACGTGAATACGCGAGGCAAATTACGCGTGAGCAATAAACAATCTACCTTTATGCAATGCTAACTAAGTTGAAGTTATGTGGATGCATTAATATACAGAAGTCGCAAATTGTACCTACACTGCTATGAATTTATCACAATATCGTTAAAGCTTATGCATATTATATTAAATCGTTTTCTTGTTCATAATAATTTGAATAAACCAGTTTACTTTGATATAGCTCAAATAGAATAAAAAATATATCTTCAAATATTTTATACAATCTGTTTTGGTCAATTAATTTTATTAACAGTAGCATAGACAAGCGTTATTACAATTCATATTTATATTAAGTAATTTCATAAAGGAAAATGCATAGCAAGCGCATTTATAACCTCAAAGAATAAATAGAATGCAAGACATTTGTTATTTATTGCTGAAGCAATAATTACATTTCATAAAAAAATAACAAAGAGAAATAGAGCGTAAAAACCTTGAGATCAAATTTCAAACACAAACTGAAAGAACATAATCAAAACAAACATTCTAACAATTGACACATTTCAATGAACAACGTACCAGCATATAGATGTGCAAGTGCCATCACGAAGTCCAAAATTTATTAACAATTAATTGTCCTCTTATAATGTTCTTACTCTTATAATAAAGTTCTAACTTTACGATAAAATAGGCAGTGCTAATGCAAAAACTGTAGTCCTCGAGTTGCGGGCAAAAATCGTCGTTGAAATCTAGGAATCGGGCACTAAAATCTAACGTCTCTTAACAAGTTTTTGTGAATTGAACACTATCTCCTTATTCCAGATGCAGCGATAGTGGTACTTCATTCTAACGGCGTCCAAAAGGCGCATAGACGGTGGCAGGCATAGGTTGCGAGCCGAGCGCGAACGCCCGAAATGTACTTCTCGAAATGAAATTATTGTCACGGGTTAAAGACCAACAAACGCGGCGCGAGACCCGCTATAACTGAGTGCGCGCGCGCGCACACAATCTCCACATAGCCGCGTCTTTCCCCTCCTTACCTCAGTGCCACTCAAAGTCAATGAATACATTAACTACAACAAAATGTAATATTAGGCGCCAATTTCTCTTACGTTGTTTGGAAAACGCTTATATTTCTTATTATATTACACAATAAGTTATAATTAAGGGTGCTCTTAAACGGGCAATATTTTTGGCTGCAATAGTGGCAACTAATTGCAAAAAAAATAAAAAATTGACAAAAAATATTGCAATAAAGGCCGAGCAATATGTGGCCGGGCAATGTGTTGCAATTATATTATTGTCAAGGTAACGTAACATCTGACAAAACAACAATAGCACAGAATATAGCAATTAATCACGGCGTCACTCACAGCAAACTTCAGTAGCGTAGAAAAGGGCACACTATGCCATAACAATAGAGAGCAACCGAAACAACAATAGGATTAGCCGGGAAATATTGGAGAAAATCGATCGCTCAGCGATCGTCCGGCAACATCGGCCATAAGCGGCCATACCAAACATGATTGCCGATATGACCGGGACAGTACTGCAATATTGCATAGTGTTGCTGGTATTGTTTGCAATGTTGCCGGCCACTGTATTGCAGCCACATATTGTAGATAAATATTGTCCGTTTAGAAGCACCTTAAATACAATATCACCTCACTATTAATACATTGCATCGTGGTCACACGAGGCAAAAAAAAAATATTTTAAAAATAAAAAAATATTTTTTCATGTCGTATAATATTATGAAAATTTCTTCTTTTTCTACAATAGTCAATGTTTATTTCAAATCATTTCGATTCTTCGCACGTTACTAAGTTATGATGACCATGAAGTTATACTAAACTAAATCTTTGTTTGCTATTAGGATATATTATATTTAAATAAATTATTATAATAATGTGTTCTTTTCCTGCGGAAAGCCAATTTATATAATATCACTGGCTTATTATAAAATAAATTAAAATATAAACAAACCTCAATAAATCAAAAATTATCAACGCAATATTATAATTTCAAGTATAAAATTAATTAGTAGTCAAATGATAAACTAAGCGGATCACGCTGAACGATCATGACACGATAATATAAAGCAGATCAGGGGTGTGTCCTTTTAATCTGTGTAAATCTATAATACTCATATCGGAGATGACACTTGATCTTTTGATTACTATAGCTTCATGTATACCAACTTGTTAAAAATGATTAACTTAAGACGTAAATATGGCTTAAACAGTAAAGATGATGACTAAAATGTTTAAAAAATACAGCTAACACTTTAAATATGCAGTTAAGGGGAAACATTTTGACCATCATTCTTTACTTTTCTATTGGTCAAATTCAAAATATTTTTTGTAGGTCGATATCAAAATTTTGGTCGATGAGGGATGTTAAATCCCATTTCTGAGAAATCTACACTAACCGTCAAAACGTATAGGGCCGACCACGAGAGGATCGAGGGTGATTCTCTAGTATAATTATGTCTACATAATGTACTTCAATTTTCAAATTCATTTCACATGTAATTTTATGTACCCATTATAACGTATTTTTCATATGAATACAAAGTGATATCGTTAACACCAACTATACTCTATATAACATATATGTAGAGTGTAGTCGGACCGAAAGCATAAGTCTGAATGGGCTTGTTATAAGTGAAAGCTTCTTAAACAAACTTTTGAATCTATAAATATAAAGTACAAAGTGCAAATTTTAGTATTTCACAACTTTGTACCTAATTATTCAATAATAATAAAATTTCAATAAAATTTAAAATTTAACGCAATATTCTTTTCCTTACCAAAAAAAGAAGTTATTTAAAGCTTTTATAATCATTTTACATCTATTTTAAACAAACATTTCAACAATTATATTAAATAGTGGCATTGGAGATTTAATTTAAAAAGATTACACAGACTAAGACCACCCCCAAGAATCACGGCCAGATAAAATAAACACACGAATTAAGATTTCGAGGAATAATTTTAAAAACCTTGTGAAGTTGGGTTTAATCTTATTCATTTCATACGATTGTATCATATGATTTCTTATTATTTAGAATTGTTTAAATTTCACAAAGATATTTTGAAATATCGATACTCTTAAACTTGACACAAATATGTCCTGGACTTATGTTGGGAAACGTTTTATCCTAAAAATGCGTAATAATATTGTTTTATCCATTTAATTTTTAATTTAAACTTAAATAAGTTAAATAAAAATTAAATAATATTTTACGCAAGCAAAATGATGACTTAACATCTTTTTGGTTATACTTTAAATCATTTGTAATTTGCTCAACACACCTGATTATGCAAAATTTACTATTCATCTGTATCATCATATACATATTATAATGTAGTATAGAGTATTTTACGTTTTTGCCCAGACGTTGAAAACAAATACGGTATATAAATAATGAGGTATTTACATATAAAACTGGTGTTTTGTTAAATTGGTCTCAAAAACCTGCGCGTTGGTTAGAAATTCTAAATTAAAATTTATTGTTTGTACAAGTATTTTTGTGTATCGAATTTAACAATTCATTTGTTTTTGCACCATTTGATTTTCTTTCACATAACGATGTGTTGTATTAAAGATGTAACTTAAAATATCGCGTTATTAAGGAATACGAGATTCACCGTGGCACCAGCGGTACAGAAATAGTTCGAAGTTAATATGTATGAGGAAGCTATTGTAAACGACACGGTAGAACGTTGAAAGTGAAGAAAAGGGATGGTGGAAGCGGATCCATCACAAACCACGTCAGAGTTGGCGGCAAGCTTAGCTTCATTATGATTGATCAAACAATTTTAATTCCATCACAACAAATTCTAAAATGGAAAAACTCGAACAATGAATACCCCATGCATTGAGTGAAAACACCAACCATTAACAAAAACGATCACAATAACAAGAATATTTTGAACAACCGAACGCCTATGCAAGGAAATGTTGACTGAGAAAATTATACTAGCAAGTGTTTGGTGGACAAGTGCTGGTGTCATCCACTACAGCTTCCTAAGATCGGTTTGTGTGGTCAACTATTGCAAGCTATGATGGACAAGATAGCTGCTAAACATCCACGACTGGACAACCGCTCAATCCGCTCTGCTGCTTTGGGACAACGCACTGCACAACGTATATGGTTATATATGGTTGCTAATAAGAGAGAGTTGCAATTGAAATGTCTCCGGCACCCACCACGCTCCCTCCGACCTTGATCCAAGGATTTACCACTTTTTTCCCGAATTTGCACAATGTCTTGCAATTAAAACAATTTGATTCCGACTTGGCAGTCAAAACCGCCTACAGAGATTATTATTGATTTTCAGCGATACACATATGAGACATATTTTGTATTTTCATAAATGAAATATATTTTTCATTAATACACCTACCTATCATATTGATTGCTGATATTTCAATAATAATTAGTAAAACACGTATATTTGATTAACACGCGTACTTTTTGGTTACACTTTAAGCAAATCGAAAATCGAATCATTTATTGACATTTACACACACACTTTTTTTGTATGTAACTCTATTGTCTACGAGAGAAATTGAAATAATGCTCATTCATTTCATTTTATTAAAAAAGTAAAAAAATAACTAGGGTGGGTGCACCAGTACCAAACCAGAAATACGTATTACACCATTTCAGACTACAAATCGAAATAATAACCTGCTGTTAGTAATATTAATAATAAAATTATTCTTTATTCAAAGCATTCCTCTTTTTATTGGTTCACATTTGGCACAATTACTGGAACAATGTGATAGAACTTAGGCACATTCCGAATTTCCACAGTCAGATTTAAATTAAAATAAACTTAAAATCTATCAAGAAAATCGAAATATACTACATGATTCTATGAAAGATAGTAAACATACTCCACGTTTAATTTTTTTGGTAAATATGGTCGCAATAGTTGAGTCACATCATTAAAATATTCCCTTAATCGGTTTGTTACTGGTACACGCACCCAACGTCAAAAAAACTGTTTTTTTACATACACATGTAGTTTGTAGCTACTAGATCATAAAATTGTGACCTCCGCAATATTCCACAATTCATGGCCGCAAGGCTACTGTAGTACTGCATATATGTTTTATACGTCAGAAAAAAATTAAAAAGAAATTTATTGAAAGTCAAGAAACGAAACGTTTCATATTAAATATTTTTTTATTAAATTCCGTAATCTATTAATCGGGTAAATAAAATATTATTCCGCCTCGTCACCTATTCCGAAAAACGTAACAAACTTTATAATGTAAAGATATAAAAATCATGTACCGCTATTTCGTACACGCTATTATGAAAATTACGTTTAAAAACGTAACTTTTTTAAATTTTTATTATTATATTACAATCCAAGAATAAAAACATTTCCATCTTTACACGAATCTTTTATTTCTTCAATGATTTTTTTATATATTATCTTCAATGACAATGCGAAGTGCATGCTGGTGGGCTTATCTTGTTTGTTATAGTGAAGTATAAATTATTTACCTTCTTTGCATTGCGTTTCCAGCTGCTGCAGAATATCGTTGGCAAGCTCAGCCGGGCTGGGCTTGGTCTCGGGCGGAGATGGCGGGTAAAGAGAGTTTGAAAAGTCATCCTGTAGGAAATGGCCCGATTCGATCTTCGGTGCAGCGCCAGAAAACGATTTGAGTAGATCTGTTAATAAAATATATTCCATAAAAAACAATAAAATGTTTCTTTTAAACGTAGTAATAACTACTGTAATTTTTCTTTCCATAAATAATTATTGTTTTTCTTTTAAATTGAACAATGGTCACAGCTAATCGTTACAAAACCATTTTTTTAAATAATTAGTAATTATCATTTACAATAGTCACTATCTTTCAATACTTAAGAAAACTATTTTTTATAAAAGTATAATTACGCTCACTTTGTAAGAGTGAATACTGAAATTCCCTACACAAATCACAAATTCCGTTGTTTTTGTAACAACACATTTTGGAAATATAATAATAATTAATGACTGATTAAATCAAAACGAACTAGTGTCTTATTAGCACTGATACAAATAGTAATGAGAATAATGTGTAATTCGCGTTATTAAATCGAAGAAGCTTCAAGGTAAAGAGCTTAGATAAGTGATGTACAAAATACGAAGAGGGGCCGAAGACGTCAATATATATAGGAGCGGTATCTGTCACACGATATTACGTCAAAGAAACGCCCAGATGTCGTGATGCTTTAAATCTTATTTGATAATGTCTGGACAATAACTTATGTTATAAAAACATCTATATAAACTTATTACGATTAATGTAAATTTATATGATAACTAAAATGGAATACATTCCATTTTAGTTATCATATAAATTATAACAATTATAAGTATAACACGAAAATTTCTAATATAGAATCTTGAAAGAGAATTTTAGAATTTTGCTTTTTAAAACATTCCTTCCCTCACTGGTAGCATACAGTATCTGTGCTTTATATTAAAAAAATATTTACAATCCCTGCCTGGGATCTCATTGGCTCATTTTATTTTAAAATATGAAGCGTATATAAGTTATGATAATATTATATTTTTTTCTAGCAAAGAATCCGCTATTTATCTTCTTTGCCATCTTTAAAACTAACAATATGAAGTGTAAAGCAATAATGGAGTATAAGAAAATTTGGAGGCACAGTATGGGTAAAGTCAATGTGAATTTACTGGAATTCATATTATAATAATTATAATAATATCAACAATTTAGTATCATTGTTTGATAAAAACAAAGACGTATTTTCTTTAAAAAAATATCAATCTCATCTAGAGCATGTTAATAATATTTGTGTAGACAGATACAAAGACAGACAGATAAAAAGATATATCTTTTTATATTTAAATAAAACACGTACAATTATGTACTTATGATTCACCCAATGCTGACAACGTGTGAGCTTTTAATGATCGATTAGATTTCTACGAAATGATAGTAAATGCGTATCACACGCAGTAAATTGTAATAATTTATTGCTGAATATTCACTTAATTTCATCTTTGCATTTACATGTAACGGTGCAATTAATAAATAAATAGTTCTCTTTAACGAAATGCATCATGCATACACATTTTTGGAGGCCACTCCAAAAATTGAAATTCACACTCGTTGAAAACGTCTCTGTTAATAATAACACAATTTTCCCTATTTTAGACATTGAATCTACAACCATCATGCATCTCAGTAGGAGGAAAATATTTTTTCGTCATAAGGGTTATTAATACTACTACGCCAAATTGTTTGTCTTCTTCAATTACGAATTCCTTTGCCAAAGTCCAGTAGCTCTCTCACGAGTAGTTAACTAGTTAGGAATAAAAGTTTCGTCATGGTTGCACTGCTCATTTAATCATGTACTATTGAGTCGTCTTTTTAAGGTAGGTAGTGTAAGGAAATGAGACTCTTCTCTCGTGCATTATTATTGACCTTTTCTCACGAGCAATCTCGGAATCTATATGCAGTATTCACAGTGATACTTAAAAAGCGATCGATCATAATGGATTTTGTAAAGTTGCAAGGTTAACAAGGTCTAGCCTTAGTAAGACTTAGAAAAAGCTCTTTCGGTTTTTAAATTTTTTTTAAGCTCTTAGCAATAATTTGAAATCACTACATAGTATAAAACAAAGTCGCTTTCTCTGTCCCTATATCCCTATGTACGCTTAAATCTTTAAAACTACGCAACAGATTTTGATGCGGTTTTTTTTAATAGATAGAGTGATTCAAGAGGAAGGTTTATATGTATAACTTGCAGATCCCTCGGCTTTGCCTGTGCTAAATCTGGGGAAGAGCCCGAGCGAAGCGAGGGCAAGTCGCTAGTAATCTATAAACAGCATCGCAGTTTTATATTTTTAATATTTAAAACCAAATTAATTTTGTCTATTCATCTCGGTACCATTAAATCTACTAACTTAAAATAATATCTTTTAAGCTACTTAATACGCAGGTTACTGTCGGTTACTACATATATTCTTAAAATAATAGCCATTACCACTAATAGACGAATTCGAACTATATCTCTTCAAGTGCACCTATAACCTCTACATCATCAACTTACGTAATTTGGATTTATTTTTCGCATAAGGAAAAGGCGCCAAATCACATGGCACTAGTTCTCGGCTATAAAATACTGCCGCCATTATCTTCTTTACCGACGAAGACTCACACTGTACTCTAATATTTGTCACAATCATCCATTGAATGGTCTTAACTTTTTTTTAACTTTGAGGGGGACCTTTCAGTCCGTCGAACGAGTAGGGTATTGTGAGTCTCCTATTCACTAACCCACGGCGAAACCCGTCGCAGAAGTAAAATGGGACATTGCAGGATTGCGAAGCGAATGGTACAGCAATCAGCGAAAAGGGAAAACTAAGGCGGTAGCACCGCTTTCACTCTCCGAAGTCATTTTCAGTGGTATTACGGTTTCGCTAAAGGAAATCGGGACCTCACGTCGCACAGCATGAAACCCACCACGCTACGCAACAGAAGTCTGCACCCAACACACTTAGATCAAACGCCATCAACTTTTTTTCACATCTCATGACACCACTTCGTACCTTGATCCTTCAGCTCATCAGTCAGCGGATGATACAAACAATCGTTGCAATTAAGTCTTTTAAAAGTTTCCGCACTTTACTTCTGTTTTCATCGCTAGTCATCCAAATTAAAATTACCGGTTTAGACTGAATAAGCCCCCGTTCAGGTCCGCAGAAAAGGTTACGTTTGAACTAACGTATAATTCATATCAAAACTCTGTTGATAAGTTAGCTTAAAATTATATAAAAATATTATTAGTACGTGGCGAAGAGAAAATTGCATAATATCTAATTTTCAAAAAATCATAATCTGTGATATACAACTTGGAAGTTACAAAATTTATTGTTATTCTTAGTGTTTGCCGTTATGAAAATATCCTTATCTAAACAATACCCTTTTAAATTGCGTACGAAAATGATTATGTAACGACCTACGTATTTCGTATTTGTACGTTATAAATAAAATAATAATAACAATTTAATATGAACTTGATGTTTGTCTTCGACTTTATTTTATAGGCTAGTCTATGTTCGAAAAATATTTTTATTATATGAACAGGATTAAAAGTAGCTATATTAGATTAAGATCCCAAGGCAGCCTGGTCTTACTTATTTTCTCAGTAATCAAATGTATGGAATTAAGTAGTTTAAGTATCCGCTAGTTTGTCCATTATCACGCTCCCGCTTATACTCATAACGACACTTCGTGTGTCCAGACACATGGACAGGGTATTAGTCTTTTAGGAGTTTTAAAACGTAACTTAAAATCTGTCTAACGAAGACAGCCCATTTATATTATTACCTTTGTAGCCATAATGCGCGCGCAGTTAACTATAACTTTTACGTATAATTTCTTTCCAAGATTTTTTTAAGATATTGTACGTATATAACGCATGTATGTAATTCATAATCTATACAAGTGCAGTAAGGAGTTGAAAAATTTGCTAAAATTAATGTATATATAGGTACTAAAGAAATCAATTAAAATTCCAATGTGTGACTGAAGCTGTAAAATTAAAATCCTAATCAATTTAATAATAAGATTATTACAAAATTGCAACTTCATGGGTTACGTAAAGCAAAACGTAGTTAAGAATAATAATATCTTATGAACAACAGCTATTTTTAATAAGAAACAAGATAACTAATGGAAACCTCAGATATTGTTGAAAACACGCATGGAGACATTGCTCAAAACAAATATGTTTTTAAATAAGTTTGACGTCAGTCATTTCTTAAATGTAAACTTATTGAGCCAATCACACAGTAAGTAAATGATTATCAAGACACACCCACGTTTTCAGCATGGCAACCTATAGAGAGCATTTATATTTAAATAAAGACTAACGTGATAACGATAGTGAAGTTTATCATGTTTGAACGGAGGATTCTCACATAAACAGATACTACTTTGGAATATTTTACTAATTATGTTACAATATTTATTTAGGTATATCAACCAAAAGTGAGTTTGGCGACTATCAAAAATCTAACATAAATTACTAACAAAATGGTTGTATGTATAAGATCAACGAGGAGATAAGCTCAGACAGCCATATTTCCGATTATAGATTTCCGATAAAGACGAGATTATTGATTTTCGATAGACATTTGAGCTTTATACCTGTATTAAGACAAGGCAAGTTAGCTATCATATTAGGGTATCATTATTTTTACGATGCCTAAGATAGTCCTGTTTTGTTGTGTAGTCATTCTATTCGTAGTTTCGTAATCAAACTAAAATTTGATTCAGACAGGGGTTTCCTTCACCAATTCTTTAAAAAATATATTTAATATTAATAATATATAATGCCCTTACATAAGAAGTGTTTTATATTTGTATATGATAATTAATGGAAATGTACGTGATTTTGTAGCATAATTAATACGCGTATAATGTATATTTAACCCGGAGCTTATCATGTACAAGAGGTGAATCTGTGGGGGGCGAGTCATTCCCTGAATGCGATTGTTCAAGTATAATATTTGAAATTATAAGTTAAAATAAATAATACTTTCTTAGATGGGGTATCCCATTTTTTAACAAAACTATACTTTCAGATTTTATGACCTTTTTATTGTTTCCCGACGTTTCGAATGTTTAGCCACGGTTAATCACGGGAGAATCCATAGGTTTGTCATCTTAATAATAATTGTCACTCAATAGTTATTATATAGTTATTACACCACCTACAAAATAATACAATAATTTGAAAGAAATAGAAAAATGATCTCAAAATACTTTACAATATAATATTCTACTTTTCCTCTGCTAGTTCTAGTCTGATCCCAAACAGCATAAAGCTTAGAATTCGTTTGAAACATCCCTCTCAACGTTTGGAAAAATAGCAAAGAATATCCTTCACATTACTTATATCAAGTATTCGACAATGCCATACTCGATGCAAGGGTGCGATATCGTAATCAAAATGCAACGAGTGCATTCTAGAAATTAGTAGAAATCCCTTACGCTTTTTAAAAGATTTAGATGGTTACACAACCATTATTTTCCAATAATTTTCATTCCAATATACGCCCACCATGTAAAAACTACATCGATCATCTTTTTCTTAACTGATCGTAATTTTTGCACCTAAACTTTTGTTGCACATTTTCAAACAACAATTCTTAAGACTTGTTCTTTGAGAGTACATGATTATGGACAGTCTACGCAAAGTGTAGTTCTAGAAAAATATATTACAATATACCGAATCTGCATCAGTAGAATCAGCATTAAGACTTATCAGATGACCTTTGTTTTTCAATTTAAAAAAAATCATGAATAATATATTTTTAAAAATTATATAATTGAATATTAAATATATTATAATTTGGTTATAATAATTCTTACAACTTTTTATAAAAACACATTAATAAATCATTTTTTTCCCCTATTTCTGGTTATAAAAGAAGTTCATGATACTAATTAAAATTATTATTGTAGCTGCAACTGAAAATTTCTGGATAAAAAATACAATCGAACACTCTGAACCAGGACTGTCGGATCTGCATTCTTACATGGTAATTACTGAACCTACGAGGCAGACGATTAAGTTCTGATACATTCTAAAGAAATATTACATTTTGCAATTTAGTTATAGATGTGTTGGGAAGGGTATATAAGTTTATTTTAAGTAATAAAGGTCTTAAGTTATCGAGCTTCTATAATTATCTTCTGAGTTAATAATAACACTAACAATAATGTGATAACTGATTGTGTTAAAAAAAGAAATATAAAAAATCTATAAATATGATTAAATTCAAACTGACTCAGATCTGTACATTAAATGTTTTTAGAAAATCTAATTGAAATTACTTTATCGATAAAGGCCGAATTTTAGAATACTTGTCCTTCTGTGTCCATATCCCAAAAAACCACTATGAATCACTACATAGTATAAAACAAAGTCGCCTTTTCTGTCCCTATATCCCTATATCCCTATGTGCGCTTAAATCTTTAAAACTACGCAACGGATTTTGATGCGGTTTTTTTTAATAGATAGAGTGATTCAAGAGGAAGGTTTATATGCATAACTAGCAGATCTCGCGGCTTTACCTGTGCTAAATCTAGGGAAGAGCCCGAGCGAAGCGAGGGCGAGTCGCTAGTATGAAATAAGATATGATGTTGGCTGACTATCCGGATTATAGGAATTTTATACTGCGAGATAATATATAAATTCTGATATCTGTACGTTAAAACGAACTCGAGCAGAACGAGGGTGAGTTACTAGTTTTAAATAAATTAAATGTTAAATTATGTCAAACACAATTCCGCAAGTGAACAATGAAAATAATATCGTAATCATTACCGCATAAAATGCGGAAAGGCCCATCAACTAGGAATAAAGTTAATCAAGATATTTTTTAGTTTGTCTAAAATAGTCATAAAATACTACATAAGTCATAGCATGTCTGTAGATTTAAAAAAATATAGCTGTTGTTGCTTATTTTCTTCTAATTATATTACCTAATATACTTTTTATATTATATACTAATTACTATCAAATGCAATTTTCGCCCTATGGAGACACGCGACAGATCAACTGATAACATTTTTTGTGTACTTTTTAGAGTTCCGTAACCAAAGGGTAAAACTAAACCCGCTGTTCAATGTCCGTCCGTCGGTCTGCATGTCTGTTTGTCTGTTTATCTGTCAACAGGCTGTATCTCATGAACCATGATAGTCATACAATTGAAATTTTCACAGATGATGTATTTCTGTTGCCGCTATAGCAACAAATACTAAAAAAATAAAAAATATTTAAGGGGACTCCCATACAACAAACGTGATTTTTTGATCGTTTTTGTTCGATGTTGATAACGGCAACAGGTAGACGCTTTGAATATTTACAGAAGACTTAGTTATATAATCAATTGAAAAATTAATAACTTTTTGTACGTTTGGCGTTTTCATTGCAAATTGTGAACTAATTGGAAAAAATGGAAATATACCTCAAGGATTGTCTAATTATTTTTTTAAATTCACTTTGACTAATAAGTGATTCTGATGCCAGTATATAAATCTTGCTTTATTCTAGTAAATACATAATACATATAGACTATATTTTGAAGATGTATTTCTTTAATATTTATAATATTAGTACTATTAAACATATTTGTAATATTTCATAACTTGCACAATTATCTGATATAAATATACAAGAATTTGCTGTACATAACCATGACCTCCTTCTTGTCCAATATTAATTCATTGACCAACCTTAAATAGCTATTTAACACTATTCAGTTACTTTCTAAAATTTAATATATAACTCATTTGTTGTAAATGTCCTTGTTAAGGTCTTGCTTTTGTTTTGTGTTCTCGAATTGGTTTTTAAATCTAATAAGTAATAATGTAATATGCATATTTAATAATTAATTATTATAAAGCCTATCAAGCCGTTAGTAATAGTAGAAATGTAGAATGATAATAATCTAAAGAGTCCCGTGACCTACTTTGGTGTACACTTTAGACAAATTGTTCGCGGATTTGAATGTTTTAGGCAGTAAAACATTCGAAATATGCGAACGAGCCTAAAAAATATTTTTATTTAAAATCACATATTTGCGTAGATTTAGCAAAACGGACTTTCGTTAAATTTATTTAACACGTATGAATGAAAATGAAACAAGGAACAATCAAAACTCAGCATCAAACATTATCTTTTTTATAAACATTCATATCAGTTAAGGTAAAATAAATACTAAATGTCTAGACAATTACTATATTTAGAAGCAGTAATAATTACACGAAAATGTACGAATCGAAACCTTTCACTTCAGCAATGAATGCCTTTTTTGACACTCGACTTTAAATATAAAAAGAATGAATTATTATACATTATTAACCTAAACTTTTCTTTTGTATATTTTAAACATTAGCTATCTTTGAGGCTTAACTTTTTTTTCATTACCATACTGTTAGCCTTTTTAGTTTTTTCACCTATCAATATATCAAGCGTACTACGAATTACTTATATATTCTATGGATAATAGTAAATATGAATTTTCATATATTCTTAATATTATTATCTTATATATATAAAAATCTTGTGTCACGATGTATGTTGCCAATAAACTCCAAAACTACTGAACCGATTTCAATCAAATTTCACATGTAATCGTATTTTGGTCTAACTTACTGGATAGGATAGTTATCATCTCAATTATTCGCTTATGTCGTGAATGTCAACGAATAAAATGTATCAATTAATTGTTTCTTAAGCAAGTGTTTATTTACTGTTTAGTTTTATGAAGTTCTCATAGATGGCGGTGTACGTTGATTCATCGAAAAAATTCTTCAATATTGTTTGACATCTAGCTTGCAAATACACCCAATAGATGGCGCTGTGTGAATTTTTCAATTGAGTACTCCAGTTTTATTTTCAATTTAGCTAATTCGATTTTACCGGAAGGGTTTTATTTCCTCAGTTGGGATTAGAGAAATAAAATATGGCGGTACGAAGTTCGCCGGCTCAGCCTAGTTAATTATATATACTTAAGTCATTTATATACATACGTTTTTCAATTTAAGGCTCTGCTCGCGTTCTAAAGGCTGAAAATCAAAACTAAAGTTTTTCACCTATTTTTGCAACATTTTTCATTGATTCTCCGCTCCTATTTGGTCGTTCCTCGACAAACGGACTATCCAACACAAAAAGGATTTTTCAGCTCCACGGACCAGTAGTTCCTGAGATTAGCGTGTCCAACCAACCAAAAAAAATCTACTACATACATATTATCTTCTTTCTCAACTTAAACTCAAAGCATAATTGCCGATGATAGCCACTACCGCCACCTATTGAACGTAATCTGAAATGTGTTCCATGCAAAATAAAAAGTTTCAGTTTTTACGATTTTCCAGATGTTCATTAATGTTTTCCTAATTCTTCTTTTTACGTAAGCGAAACCTGGCTCACATCCTCAACAAAACGAACTGAACTTTTTCCAGCCATTTACAAGGTTAAGCGAAACTAACAACAACTGAGTTATATGGATTGACGACACGTTTGGCTCAGTTTGTACTGAGCTTACATCAGTTATCACCTTACTTTCTGTGCCAGCGGTTGCGGGTTTGAGTCCCGCTGGGGGCATTCATCTGATAAGCACGAATGTTAATACTCCATACATGGGTGATTATATATAATATGTATATATTTAAAGTTATTATATATGTGCAATATATCCACTATCTGGTAACACAAGCCTTGTTGTAAAATATGTAATTCTTTAACACATGCCAGTGTTTTCATTGTTATGAGACAATAGCAACCGTTAACTTTGTTACTAATTTGAACACAGCGCCAACTACTCTACAATAAAAGATAAAATTTAACGTCAATGCACTGTAAGAATGGACAATAATATTATTGAGATTAAATACGACTTAGAAATGCAGTATGTTATAAATAAGGAAGTTTTGTAATAATGTTAATTATAATAAGCGTGTAAACTATTATCTGTCGCCTTTAACCCCATAAAAAACGGACTCCATAATCTCTACATTTTCCGTAACACCAGGAAGACGAAGTTAATCAGCAGCGTAACAAATGATAACAGGAATTACTGGACTAATACATTATAGACAAACAAACATAATAATTATCCTATTATAAAATATGTATATAAGTGGTGTATAGCTCGTGGTAGACCATTGGTAACGCGTTTGTATGTGAATCCAAGCGAAGTGGGTTCAAATCCCGTGACTCGCACTTTAATAATTTCATATGTCATTATGAACTTGTTGTTTAGCACAAATTTTCGCAGGACTTATGAAGTCTGCTAACCCGCAATTGGCCATCGCCGTGGATTTTCGCCTGTTCCTTAACAATATTAGTAAGACTTATTGAAGATATCCGTGTTGCCCAGCAGTGACACGTAAGGGCTGAACGCAAAATCTTTAAATTTCACAGTTATTTTCACACAGATTTTTTTTGAAATATTGTTCGTCTATATTCAAAACAATATTTTGCTTTTCAAAAAAAACTGCGTGAAAAAACTGTGAAGTTTAAAGATTTTTAATTGAAGACAGTGTATCCCATCGGTAACGCGCTCGCTTGGATAACAGAGTGAAGTGGGTTCAAATCCAGGTCTCGCACCTGGTATTTCTAACATGGATCGTTCCTAACATGATTATCAATTGACTTACAGTGAAGGAAAACATTGTGAGGCAACCTTCAGTGAAAAAACTGTGAAGTTTAAAGATTTTTAATTGAAGACAGTGTATCCCATCGGTAACGCGCTCGCTTGGATAACAGAGTGAAGTGGGTTCAAATCCGGGTCTCGCACCTGGTATTTCTAACATGGATCGTTCCTAACATGATTATCAATTGACTTACAGTGAAGGAAAACATTGTGAGGCAACCTTCAGAGACCTGTCTGAGAGAATCTAGCAAGTTTTCGAAAGACATGTGATGTACGCTAACCGCACTTGGCCAGCACGATGGACTACGACCTGATCAACCTCGTATTGGAGCCCAGCGCCCAGCCATTCGGTAAAAGGGCTGAATACATACATCAAAACATTAATATAGTATTAGATAGTATGTGCTTTACTAGAGTTCTATATAATCCAACAATACACTACAGTTGTATAAACCAATAACACTAAAAATAACGGTGTCATAAAGTTGAAGATAAGAGATTTATTATCATACTTACTCACGGAAGTTGTATCATTATATACTAAAAAAGGGTTATCTAGTTACACGAATAACTTAATTTAATAAAATTAATAAATTACATAACTATAAATAGAAACGCGTAAATACTTGTACATGAAATAAAATTAAAGCGCCATAGGATTTTCGTTCTCGCCTCATGTTTAACAAGTAAATCAATAGTATAAAAGCATTTAATAAGAAATGTTATAGTAATACATTATGTCTAGTTTTAAATCATCTTAAAGCAAAAAATAATGAGTGTATCAGGCCAAGCACAAGGACTGTACGTACTTGGTCGAAGATTTTGTATTTTTTTTTTTTGTAAAATTGTAAAGCCTTCTTAGCTCAGATAGTTTTCCTTTTAATATTAGCTATTCCCACGGCTCCGCTCGTGTTCTAAAGGCTGAAAATCAAAGGAAATATTTTTCTCCCTTTTTTGCAACATTTTTCATTGATGCTAAACTCCTATTGGTCGTAGCATGAAGTAATATAGCGTATAGCCTTCCTCGATAAACGGACTATCCAACACAAAAATAATTTTGTGTTTTTTTTTATATTTTATTTTCCTAATTTGTCGGCGTGACTTACTACGTGAAGTTACTAAGAGCCTTCGAGCTAAGCTGCGGACACACGATCGGACATGACGAAACCATAATGATAAGGGTTCCTTGTGACTACATAACTCTTTATTACTACGACAACATAAAATTATTATTTCTTTAAGAAAAAAGCTTCAATCGTAAGAAAATTACTTCAGGGTCGTCTAGCCACATTGAGTCGCAAGTCAATTGACGCAATAACTTCAATAAATATATATAATTGGTCATCATAGTAATTGCACAAGCATTATAAATAAGGTAGTAATTGAATAACTTGCACTTATTGAATATTTTCGAAAATAGTATTTTGCAAATTAATAAAATGATATTAATATATTATTTAATAGTAAAATGAATAATTTTGCTATGAAATTATGACAAAAAATTATAAATTTATACTAAGTTATAATATAAATTTATACTTTTGTATCCCTTCAGGGGTGGCCTAAGGTATACAAAGCTGAGAAAGGAAGGAATTATGGAAAATTACCTTCATTGGTGTCAAAAAGATCTATTTCGAGCAGCATTGAGCATTCCCTTTCAGTTAAAAGGCCCTCGGCCGAAGCCGAAGCCCAACTCCATTGATTTGCACTCATACTTGATGTTGATGGTATCGATTTCCCTCTGTAATATTTAAATTTGAATGACATTTTATTACCTTTTTAAAATTAATGTGCATCAAATAAATATAAGTACTATAATTATTATTTTATATTAATTAATCATATAATCGTTTTAAATATTTGTATATATGTGTGTCATATTTTTTTATTTAAATAATTACTTACCACAAAAGTAAATAGAAATCGGGATTGATCGAAGTCCGTTAATGGTGATGATAGTGGTCGAGGGACAAAGGTCTCCGTTGAAGGCGCCATGTTGGCACTGGAATTATTTAATAAAGTTTATTATATTTTATCATGTACATCAATATTTATTTTAAATTTGTTGTTATTTTTTTAAGAAACTTAATTTACTACCGGTATTTTTTGAAGCTTTAAATATTTTTTTATAAGTCAAAATGAGGAAACAAAATTTTCAAAATTTTCTTTTTCATATTGAGATATTATATATGGATAATAATTTGAACATTTCAAGGTTGTTCCCAAGAAAACCCAGTACACATAACAGGAAAATGAACAGTAAGTAGGTAATTGATGTAGTAACAAATCTCATTTTACCTTAACAAATATTATAGGAGTAACAATACATACAATACACCCTTTGCATTCAATGACTAGAATAATATATTTTTCATACACAGACTATATTTTATTTTATTATATCAATTCTCTATTTAATTTTATAATAACCATTCTTACACAATAGTTAGCTTAAAAAGGAGCATAAAAGCAGCATTAGTGTATAAATTGGTATAATACTTTGGTCCACCTTGCAAAACTGCTTATTACAACAGTATTTCAAAATGTTTCACAATACCACATGGTTTTGTTTGTAAATCATGTCTCAATAAACTATATACCGTTGCTTTCACATTCTATGCTATGACCTTATTTATCTTTATTTAGTTTCGTTAAGTTACAATTTTAATGTAGTGTTTAATATATAAAAAACAAATTAATAGAAAATATAGACAGGAAGTAATTATCACAACAAATAGATATTTGATTTATAAATAAAATAATATTTTTCTTATACATGTCTATAAAATCTATGAAGAAATACTATTTTGTTGCTAAGTACACAACTAAGTATATAAGAATACACTATGCCAGAATGCATAGTAAGCAATTTCATTAGAATTTACTCGTTTCTAGTATGCGTAAATATGACTCAAGCTAAGTGAAAGCATTTTATGGCGTAATAACATTCGACGCTATGGAATTTACAGTAAATGCTACCACCATACATTATTGTAAAATACAATATTTAATACTCACAGCATTTTTATTATCTTTTGAAGGCACACGCAGGTGTGCAAAAACGTTTTAAAAACTTAGAAACCCATCTTAACGCAATAAATTACTTGGAAGGAAACAAATAACACGTCTTTCTACTTTTGAGCCATGATGAGTAATAGACCACAGACTAAAGTAGTAACTAGACTCTAGAGGATTGTAAAATCAAAAATGTAAATCATAGATTATACACTTATATGATGTAAATTGTAATTTGTAGTAGACTTTTGTGTTACCAGTTACTGAGTACTCAGTCGTGAAAATTAAAGTTACATTGGAATTATATTGTTTAACTGCCTCGGTGGTGTAGCGGCTAACATGTACAGCCGCCTGCCGCACGTTACATTCTGGGTTCGAGTTCCGGGCCGGGCCAATTTTAGTTATTGAGTTTTTCTGTTTAATAAGCCTCAGTAACAGCCCGGAGTTGGGAAGTTGGCGGTATGTCACCCCCGTGCCTCGGAGAGCACGTAAAGCACGGTCCTGCGCCTTAGCTCTCACTGGTCGTGGCGACCATTCATCCCACCGGAGTTTGATGGGAATAGAGAGAGCACTTATGTCTACGCGTACACTTGTGCACTATAATATCTCCTGGCTCCTGCACAGCTGGCCTGTCTCAATGAGGTGGGCCGCCATGGCCGGCATCAGTGGGAGAACATTATTTTAATGCATTTTATTTAACTAATTGCATGTATGCTTATAGCAATTACCTACCTATTCTTAGTCTCTATTATTAGTTTGTTTGTTTGTTTGGTTGAACGCGCTGGTCTCAGGAACTACTAGTCCGAATTGAAAAAAAGAATTGCTGGATAGTCTGTTTATCGAGGAGGGCTATAGGCTATATTACATCACGGTACGACCAATAGGAGCAGAGCATCATTGAAAAATGTTGCGGAAACGTAAGTAAAATATATCTTATGAGAGCTTCCGTCACGTACGCTGCGTAGACGGTTAAAGTTATTCAAAAATCATGTATAGGAGAATTGTTTCCCTTTAAAATTTCTAAAAAAAAAGTCAGCGATAACATATGTATATCTTTTAGACTCGCTAGAACCTTTTTATATGGTAATTAAATTTGTTTTAAGATAATACATTATTTAAGAAGGTGTTTAGTAAATATGGTATTAATCCTTACCTAAATGAATAAGTTACTCATCACGAGTACAAAACAAAATTGCTCTTGGCATCATTTGGTTTCAATCAACATCTTACGAGATATCGTAGTTTTAACATAACTCCGCAACAAAATAATGATCACCGCGTGCAAGACGCGGTTCTGAGGGGGGAGGGGCGTCGGTCGCCCTGCGAGGTACTTGGGTTCTAGCCTTTAGAACGCGAGCGAAGCCGCGGGAAAGGCTAGTTTACTTTAAATCGAACAAAGTAACGCCGTGATAAGATCAATGGATGTAACTAAGCCAATGTATTTATTACTAGCAAACCCAGCCCTCTTTGCTGGGCGAAATTAATATAAATTAAATTTTTAAAAATTTCTAATAAAATAAAAGTCGCCTAAGTTACTCCTTATAACATTGTTTATCAGTGTGCAATTTCTGACGAAATCGGTCCAGCTGTTTCAGAGATTAGGTGGAACAAACAGACAGACAGACAAAAAATAAAAATAATATGATTTTTTAATGGAAGTACTGTATACAGTATACTACTTTCATATGCATTTAGTGTAAAACAGTTAATTTGAAATTTAAACCAGACACTTCACTTTTATTTATATGCACTGATGAATCATGAAATAATATAGAATTTAGATATATCAATTAGGAAATAAAAACGTAAATAAATTTGAATAATTTATTTTTTTCCAAATCAAACTCGATAATCTTTTTTATTTCAATATTATACTCAAGCAAATGTCATGCTATAACATTCTAAATTTGCAAGGTTAACTAAAGCTACTGTTTTACTGTTGCAGAAATCTGGAATGCACACTATCCTGACCAATTGTCCATCCTCTTCTGAAAAAATAAATAGATATTATAACACATATTAGTAATAAAATTAATTATTATATTGAATAAAGTAATGATAAGTCATAAATTCATTAAAATTTCAAACTGAAGACCATCAATTTTCAAAAAAAAAATAATTCTGAGAATAACACACCTTTATAAAGATCCGTAGCAAATTCACTGCTGTTACCACTGAAGTATACTGCAGGGCAGTTATACATTGTAAAAGGATCTGAATCTAAACATGGGGTGCAAGGGACACTGTCTGGACATGTAGGTGCTATATGGCGCCACTGTAAAGTTTTCTTCATTACATCTATGTGGCTCTCTAGTTTACTGTATTGCATGATATCTTTAATACATTCACCAGATGTTCCTAAACAAGTAAAACCTGCAAATAAATTTATTTTATTTACACAGTAATTATGTAAATTTAAATATACATATTTACAGAAAACAACAAATTTTTAAAATAATTACCTCCAATTTCACACTCATATGGATTGGAAACACGATTAAAAGATTTATACTCTATAGCTTTTGGGAATAAACCTAGAAATAAAAATAATAAATTATTAAATTGCATTTTAGCAGCATGTCTGTAACTTTAAGTCAAAAATAAAGTGTGCTAATTTACATTTAGTGCTTGAATAACTGTAAAATTTACCATGAGATAAGAATGCAAAAACAATATTGTAAGTATTCTTGCATAATCAAATTTTGAAAATTATTTGCAATCACTGTTGAAAGATAATATTTACATTTCTTTAAATTAATGTCTTATAAGATATTTATATTCATGTTTATTTGTTTAATTTGGGGATGCTAAATTTAAATTAAGTTGATTCACTTACAATAGTGAAAGGGTTTCTGCGGTAGCATAATGCCAGAAGGATCCTTACAGCCAGGCATAAGATCTAATGGAGCAACAGCACTAACAGCAGCAGAGAATGAATCTACAACTTCAGAAGCAGCTATCACATCAGACTCCTCAAGTGTCCTTTCTGCATTGTTATTTGCATAAACACCCCCTGCAGTTAGTTATTTATTTAAGAATTGTCTTTCACATTATTTTTATTTGATACTAGCCTTGTATGCAAGATAAACACTAGTAGGTAAATGTGAAAATATTTTTAAAATTTTATTATAACAATAGAATCTCTTCCTCTTTTTTGGAAGTAAGTTAACAAAACAAAATAACATTCACTAGATTGAGAGTGTAAAGTTAAGTAAGTTAAAATTACCTGCTATAATTACTCTGACAATTTTAGAAATTTGTTCTTGATATTGTGATGTACCACAAAATCCTGATAACCACTCAAGGAAGAGATTTAATGAAAACAAATGATTTCCAGATTTTGATGCCAAATTTAAACCTGACATGAGAACTATGTACCTGTAAAACAATGTTTAAATTTATTGATACCGAGCAAGTTAAGTTAACTTTTCACTAGCCTAGCAATGCTTGAATATCTTTTAAGCGAGTATTATATACCTATCATTTTCTAATTTTGGCATAGGCTTCTGAATGTTGCAACCAGCCCAACATACATCTTTAACAGTAAATATTCCATCTTCTTCCTCACTTCCTAAAAATAATTTACTACTTAAAATTTAATGCAAATATTATATTATACTTGTGAAATAAATGTATTTTTATTACCTAGTAAAGCAGCTACAACACCAGTAACAACTTCATGAACATTTATGCAATCACCTGATAATTTTATTCTTTGCAACTCATCTTCTAAGACTAAGCTATCTGTATCATGGACAAAATGTGTTCTGTAAAGGAAAATAATTAAAATACCAAATCAAATCAAATCTAAATATTTTATTCCGCATAAAAATTGTTACAATTTCTTACTGAACGTCATGAGTCTACCACCAGTTCAGAAAGAAGAAACCTCTGACCTCAGAACTGGCGAAAGAAACTCAACAGGATTAATACCTATTATGAAATCAGATGGTCACTAAATAGTCACCAATAAAAACGTAAATTACAAACCTGGTTGGCTGGGGAATGATTTCTAATTGATCTGATAACTCTTTGAGTATACTCGGTTTTAGTTGTTGAATTTTAAAAAGAGTCCCAATAATTATGCATGTAGATCCTTTGTCAAGTAAGTCGCATAATTTTAAAACTTTATATTTGTCAGACCACTTTTTAAATATTATAGGTTTTAAAATATTTCTAAAGGTATTTAATCTAGCAGAATAAATATGAGCATATTGTTTTGAAAAGTCTCGAGAAACTTGGTAAAATCGATTAGAAGAATCTTCATAGCGTAAATGATGCCTGTCGACTTCTTTAAGTTCAAAACTTTTATTATATTCTTTATCTTTAGATTCAACTTTAAAAAGCATTTTGTTAAACTAATTTTAATTAACAAGGCGGCAAAATTACAATTTGTGTCAACTGTCAACTGTCATCAGTCATGTGTCTAATTTGACAGCTGACCACATTATAATTGTTTGTTTTTAAAATTTATCCCCAATAGGGAAAGGCAAAGGACTGTAGTCCATACAGCCGTGTCCAAATTCCACATTATAAATATTTCTCTATGACAGCTGACTATATTTTTTCTGCTCTTGAATCATGATACATTCCTTATATGATAAAGATAATGTAGCCTCACATTAGACTTCATTTATTAATATTTAAAGTGCCTAAAACCAGTTCATGTTATGTCATAGCGTCTACTGGTCTAATAATATATAAAAGTTATTGTAATATTTTCGATGCAAATAAAAACATTGTTAATGTTTACTGACGGGATAACTAACATAATGTATCTTCAGTCATCAATGTGGGCTGATATAAAATTTATTGACGACATCTTAAAAATACAATAAACCTAATCTGCAGAGACTCCTATTTAAAATATAATATATCATAGAGAAAACATACTCATATAAGCATGGCTTAGTGCCCATTCCATCTTCAGTTTAAAAAAAAGTTTCCCGTAATCTCAATTTTGGCGCGGAAAATTTAAAAGTTGAAAATGTCGGGAGTTCAAAAACTGTGCTTAAATAATTTAAATATCAATATTAGAAATGCTTTAATTGTCGGTATTATAATTGCAAAAAGTAGCCCTCGTACCTTTGGTTCTAAAAAGAAAAATGGTGAATTACGTGGAGTTTTGTCATTTACTTTACGTGATTCTGCTATTGATACTATCAATGTGGATGTTTGGGGGTCGGAATATTTTATTTTAACATTTTACGAAAGATTTCTCGTCGGTGACGTCGGTATGCATTATATAAGACTTTAAAGTTTTATTTAATAATCATAATATTCAAATTTTCGTTCTCTCTATTTGTATTCGTTCTCTATGTGTTCCTTATGTGCTTTTTTATTTTCAGTTGAAATATCTTCTCCAAAAATTTGCGTCAAAAGTGGTGACAATGAAATTTACAGGCCTCAGGTTTGAAAAGAGCCTTAAGTTACCTATCATCACTATCATCATCATCACTACATAGTATAAAACAAAGTCGCCTTTTCTGTCCCTATATCCCTATATCCCTATGTGCGCTTAAATCTTTAAAACTACGCAACGGATTTTGATGCGGTTTTTTCCAATAGATAGAGTGATTCAAGAGGAAGGTTTATATGCATAACTAGGCGATCCCGCGGCTTTGCCTGTGCTAAATCTAGGGAAGAGCCCGAGCGAAGCGAGGGCGAGTCGCTAGTTAAGTATAATTTATAAAAATAATCAATAATATATCATCTTTTTAGGTTACTTCTCCTTTTTATTTATCGCTAAATGAAGGTCAATCTGAAGTCAGTGTATTTGAAAGAGATAATGTTACTATGTATTTACCTCTAATCCATATACCTACTAAACCCTGTGCTGGCTATTGTGGATTATCCGAAGTTCTCAAATTTAAAGGTTAGTGAATATCACTATCAATATCAAAACTATGTGTGTGCTAACAATTTTACTTATGTTTGTTTACAGAACAAAAGAATAACGTTTACGTAGATTTGTTGGTTGTGGTGAAATCTGTAAAACCAGCAAAGTTAATTAAAACTAAAGCAGGTGAGTGCAAAACTTTTATAATAATAAGTTAAGCGCTGAAATCTCATTTAATTTAACAACTTAAGTTTATTTGTGTACAACTTAAGTGTTCATTTTTGTTTAGGTGTAGACATGTCAGTCCGAGCTGTTGAAATTTTGGACAACTCTACACCAGCCTCGCTCACGCTAGATTTGTTTGATACGGACACCATCCAAAGGTCCAATTTATTCCGTCCGTTTATCTGTTGACATTTTATTATGAAAAGTTTGTATTTGCACGATATTTTTATCGATAAAAAACCGACTTAACATTTTTAGGATTTTTCTTACAATCTCCATACCTAATTAATTAATGGGACCTAGCTTTTGCTTTAATCGGGCAAGTGCAAAAAGAAAATTCTTATCTAAAACTTTTTATGAGTTGCGATTTATGATACGGTACATATTAAGTAATCGCAATAATTGAAGTTTATTAACATGTGTATGTATATTTAATTATAATTGTAGTTAAAAAGGGTTAACGTCTTACTGCTGGGCTAGGGCCTCCACCTACGATGGGGATCAGGCCATAGTCCACCACGCTAGCTAAGTGCAGATTGACGGACTTCACATGTCTTTCGAAAACTTGCTAGGTTCTCAAAGAGATGCAGGTTTCATCACGATGTTTTCCTTCACCATAAAACAAGTGGTAATCATGTTAGAATTGATTCGCACATGAAAATATCAGAGGTGCGAGATCCGGATTTGAAGCTGCATCACTCGGTTATCCAAGCGAGCGCGTCACCACTGGGCTACCACTATCTCTATCTGTAAATAAATATGTTAATGTATATAGTATCTCCTTAAAAAGAAATCACGCTTACAATAGTAGCAACTAGCGACCTACCCTTATGTCGAGTGCTTTATTTACATTATTAAAATTTAATATACATCCATCCAGCCACTTTTATATAACAGTCTTATGTATATGACAGTTTTTTTTATTCTCCGTTTAAAGAGCTTAGTCGCTACATATGCAACTATGACGCTATGTTACAATTAGGTACAATATGTTTAATGGATTTTATAAGCATCGATTATTACATATAAAAAAATATTATGTTTTACGTGTGTTTGTTACAATTGTTGCTAACCTATAAATTAATCTCGCTATGTTTTTGACGATGGATTTGATAGTACAATATTTATACCTCCAATAGATAAAAATATTGGATTGTTAACAAAGTAGCTTTGACGCTGAGACTCATTCCGCACACACTCCATTAAAATATGGAAAACATCTTCTACAACTCTACATTGCGAACAATTTGGTGTTGTGACTTTACCCATTATGTGACAGCTTTATTAAATTAAAATTATTTAGAGCTGAAGAGTGGCGTCCATTAGATAGCGTGCTATTTATTGCGGATGCGCGCGTGTCATGGCGGGCGATGGCTGTGCGCGTGCAATCGTGTTCTCGAACAGTAGTCACGCACCAACCACACACGCCTGATGCTGAAGCCCTTCGCCTTTATGTGAAGAACCAGGGACATACAAGTTAGTGTACTTACTGAAAAACTTCTTAGATAACAGTGTTTAAAAATATAATTAATCATAATATGAAATGAGGTGAGATTTATGAGGTTTAAAAAATACAAGTCACAATGGACATTACATTATGCCGTCTGCTGATATGAACGAGGTCTCATTCGTTCGGAATAGCGTGTAGATGACTTTTTTTTAATTTTCCGAAAAATATCTACATAGTTTTTAATGGCACTTGTTGACTAGACTATAATATGCCATATCCGGCTTTACAGCTAATAATAATAACTGAAAAATATGAAAAAAAAAATCTTTATTTTTTTACAAAAAAAAATCATTGTTACATAGTATATATATCATAAGATTGTTAATAAAGGCTATTATTATCACTAATCACAGTATTAGTGTAATAACTTGGTTCTTCCGCCGGCGTAGGCGGAGGTGAGGCAGCCGCCTGGGCCGCTTGGAGCGGGGAGCGCGCGAACTCCGCGTCCGTGTCGCAGATACAGGACAGGCTGAAGTCCGGCGTTCCTTTCTGCGCCGCCCTTCATGCTTTACTGACGTACTTAGATCTTGATGATCTTGTAACCTTAACGTTAGTCTTTTATGTTATCATTTTAGATTTTTATTTTTTATTTATATTATGTGTAAGTATAATATATAGTTAATAGATTTATGTATAGAATATAAAGAATAAATACTAATATTATAATAGGTACATATTCTCATTAATACTTGTAATCTATCTGGTTCTTTTTTGACGATAGGTACATGTTAAGGAACTTCAAAGATTTCTTCTTAGTAATTTAAATAACTTATAACTAACTGTTATTTTATATAAGTTAGTTAGTCAGTATTTACTTATTTAATACAAAAGTTAACCCAATAATAAAAAAATATACGTAATATCATTTAAGTGATTGACAAATTCAAAACCATATACCTACTCGTACATAAATAAATCATACAATAATTCGCAATCTGCTGAGGAAACTGTCTTAGAAACGCGCGCGTCTTTTTATTTGTTAAAAAACTAATACTATAAGATTGATTAAAATGTGATTATCAAAATACAATATTATTTCAATTAACAAAATATTTATTTAGGGATGGAAACTTAGAAGACATAAGAGTACGCTTTGCAGATCATACTGGCGAGCTAACTGCAAGACTGCCTATACACGTA
Organism: Boloria selene; assembly: GCA_905231865.2. NCBI lineage: Eukaryota > Metazoa > Arthropoda > Insecta > Lepidoptera > Nymphalidae > Boloria > Boloria selene. The sequence continues at coordinate 6,388,507 of HG993145.1, forward strand.
TTGGAAGAAGTTTTTGGATATACTGTAAGAATATCCATCTAATACATGATACAATAAGTCTCAAGACAAAATAAGTTTTTACTTATACCTACAGATTTTTTAATTTTCAACGATTTTAACGTCCCATTGGCTTCGTCTCTATCAGCTCTATCAGCTTTAACCCCTTTACTATCTCATACTTCTCATTCTCATGTGTTATTCCAGGCCAGTAGTATACTTAAATATCCAAATCCGTTAGCATGCACGCACATACGCACACATCATGTTTGATAATATACCTCAGTACCTATACGTGTTTACTTAAATTAAACTAAAAAATAAAAATTAATTTTTCATTCAGGTAGAGCAGTTAAAGGCAATGTCATCAGATGACAGGGGAGCATTACGCTGGAGATTTCTATTGGAGCAGTGCAGCGTAAAGCTCGCGGTAACGCCGCGCTTGCTCGTGCTGACCCTGCGGCGGGCCTCAGCTGCAGACCCCATACCTTTGTATTAGTTTTCCATTAATGTTTAAAATTAATTAAAATAAAATTATTATTATTATTATATTTCTTTATTTTCTTTAAATATAGAACATTAATTTGTATATTACTATTTTTGGGATTGGTTTTGCGTAGTAACTACTATGGCGTAATTAATAGGCGTATCTATGCCAATTCATACGCTAGTTCGCTTGTTGTATATCATTGGCATTCGTTGGTTCATAAAAGTACCTTTCATATAAACTTTTAATATTTCTTGAACGAAATATGTTTTGTTAAAATTTTGCTTTGCTTTATTCCACTATAACTCATGGACTATTAATTTTACTATTATTAGTTTACGCATCAAATTATTCATTTATACTAAGCTCAAGAAGTTAATTAAATATCTTCAAGTCCAGGCCTTATGCACCTACATAAAATAGTAGTCAGGAGCAATCAATTTTGACAAATTCAATGCAAACACGGCAAGGTTGGTTACAACATTATCGATCAAATTTATATTTACGTATACTCGTATCCATACGAGTCGGCTACAAGCACTCTAAACTATGGAAAAATCAGATAAAACTGAGTTGATTTATGAATATGCAAAGAAAAGAAAATATTTTGGCAGACAGGCACTTTTTGAGGATCATGGTCCTGAATTAATTTTAAGTATACCATCCAATCCCGCTCTGTATAAAAATTATATTCTAAGAAATCCTGTAAACGTAGGCATACAGAACACAGGTACCACGTCGGAGCATTGGGTTAACTCTGTCAGGTAAGTCATTGTTTTTGTACTTACTTATGATATAAATAACATTTTTTATTTTTAAGAAAATAAATGGTTATATTTATAGAGCTGAGTACACAAGTTCAGGAGTAAACCACGTAGAGGGCGGTTGGCCAAAAGATATAAACACAAATGACCCGGAAGCTACGCAGAGGTATCGACGTAAAATTGAAAAAGATGACGCTTATATCCACGCTGTTATGCACTTGGGACATGTAAGATTTTCATTGTATTCAGCCCTTTTGACTGTTCTTCTGCTGGGCACGGGCCTCCAACTCCCTTCAATACGAGGGCAATCAGACCATAGTACTTACCTACTACTTAGTAGTTAGTTCACCTCGCTGGCCACATGTCTTTTTGAGAACTTGCTGAGTTCTCTCAGATATCTAGGTTTCCTCAGGATGTTTTCCTTTACCGTAACACAAGCGGTAATCACGTTAAGAATGATTTGCGCATGGAATAATCAGAGGTGCTAGACCCAGATTTAAAACCGCATCCCACAGTTACTCAAGCTGCATGCCACGATTTTCATATTTAATTAAAAAATTACAAATTTATCCAAGTCATTAGGGGCCATTCCTTTATTACGTAAGACTATTTTCGCTAGTTTTTGACCCCCACTATTCTTATAATAGTAAATTTTCATCCAAAAATGCAGAGTATGGAACACAATATACTACAAAACAATGCAGTGGACATGTATCAGATTTATTATTCCGAGTTACCAACGATCCCACCCGTTGAGAAGAGTAGTTGTCACACAGTCAACGTATACAGAGAGCCCGGTTCAGCGAGGCGGCCAATACGGTCGTTATCGTGGCAAGTCGATGGCGCGAGGCTGGCGTGTGCTCATGCTGATGTTAATTTCACGAGGAGTTCTAGGAACCTGCAACTTTCTTACATTTGGGATATAGGTAAATTAGAAGAAAATATCTAATACTTAATTAAAAGATATTGTAATAACGAAGTTTGTATTATCAAAATGTCGTGTTTGCTTTTTTTCACGTTTTTACAGAAAATGCTAATGCGCCAGAATTGTCAATAACTCCGCCACAGCCTTTACTCGACTTACAGTACAATCCAAGAGATCAACATATTTTAGTTGGAGGCATGATGAATGGCCAAGTAAGATTTAGATTATCCGTAGTTGACAAGTATACCTAGTCTACAGAATATAATATTATTGGTGTATAACTAGAAACCTCAAAATATGGCTCAGTTGGTAGTGCTTTCTGCACCTGCGGTCGCAGGTTCGAGTCCCGCTGGGGCCATACATTTGTTAAGCACGAATGTTTGTTCTCCAGTCATGGGTGTTTATCTTTATTATATGTATGTATTAAAAAGTTATATGTATGTGTAGTATAACAACTATCTGGTACCCGTAACACAAGCATCGTAGCTTACCACGGAACTGGATGACGCTGTTATAAGAATTTCCTAAGATATTTATTTATTACGTATTTACGAATATAGAAAAGTATGTTAAACGCAAAACTAAAAAGAACTTTTGTCTGAAAAGGTAGGATGTTGGGATATGCGTAAAGGCGGTGAAGCAGCAGCACTGTCGCCCCCACATGTGGCTCATAGAGATCTTGTAAGGAATGTTCTCTTTATTAATTCAAAAACTGGGGCTGAATTCTTCTCATCATCGCCTGATGGCGTTGTTAAATGGTATCAAATTCAAGTATTCTAGCCTTATATTTTGAAATTGCTATATTATAGAAAACAACAACGATTACAAGACAAGGACAAATTAAACCTTATTCTTTCTACTCTACTCTTCAGGTGGGATATAAGAAATATGAACGAGCCAAGTGACACAATGATAATAGATCCTGTAAAATCAAACAACGATACTCAGAGTGTGGAAAATGCTCTTGGTATTTCTGCTCTCGAATATGAACCTACCATACCTACAAGGTAATATTGTTAATTAATATACATAAACATCCAAAAGTATTTGAACGCCTGCAAAACTAGACTTTAATGTTATAAAACTTCATTATTACTTTTAAAATTTAAGTAATAAATAAATAATGGTTGATTTACAACTTTTTGAAACCAAGTCGTCATATTTTTGATTCGTCAATATGTCCTCTTTTGCAATACATTATAGCCTGAGTTTGGATTCTTTTAAAGAATATTTCTCCTTCATTTAAAATAATGTTTAAGAAAATGCTGTAAAAATAATTATAGGTAATGTTTTAATAATGTATCCAAAGCCGTTAGCCATGTAAAATTCTAAGGATTCTTATTTTGTCTTTCTGTCTGTTTGTTCCGGCTAATCTCCGAGGCGGCTGGACCGATTTTGATGGGACCTTCACGAATGGATAGCATGTTATATAAAAAGTAGGCTGGTTATATTTTAGAAAATATTAGGGTTCGGTCAAAAAAAATGTAGAGGCGAAGTCGGGACAAGTTGCTAATATTTAATATTAATTGTTTTTGAAGGTTTTCTGAGTATTGAATATAAAATTTGATTATATACATAATCTAAGAATATAAATGTGTATTGAAAAGTTATATTTCTTGCATTTTAGATTTATGGTTGGCACAGAAACAGGATTAGTAATAGGAGGAAATCGAAAGGGCAAAACACCTTTGGAAAAGTTACCATCTAGAGTAAGCTCTTATTTTTAGAACTGTGTTACAAAAGTAGTAACAAGTAGTACCATTTTAAAGTGTCATTTAGTGTGATTAGAATTTGAAGAAAAATTAACTAAATAGTAGATTCATTTACGCTAAACGCGTAAACTAGTAGCTACTACTTAGTTATAAACTTATAATATACACATGTCTGAAAACAATTCTAGGTATACCTACTTTTATTATTAATTAAATAAAATAAGGATAAACCATATTTTTAGTATGAAGCGCATTTAGGTCCAGTATACGCTTTACAAAGGAATCCAACATTTTTGAAGAACTTCCTAACAGTCGGGGACTGGACAGCTCGAGTGTGGAGTGAAGACTGTAGAGAATCGTCTATACTTTGGACGTATTCACATCGAACTAAACTCACAGATGGAGCCTGGAATCCTATTAGGTTTGTATGATATTAGCTTTGATTATATACATAATCAAAGGATTTTAGTTTTGATTTTTGCTAAAATCTCTTTCTGACTGAATTAAGTCTACTATTGTCAGAAATCTTCGTAACTTTAATGATTAATCTTGTTGAAATATAAATATTTTTAGAAATTCTTAGTGAAATGGTAATTATTGTCGATGAATGATGATGAATGTCTGAGTCTTTGGTAGGGTGATGATTAGGAGAGAGTTTCTCATGTCTGAAAAATCAATACCAACCGTTAAAACATACCTAGAGACCTCAGACCAAATAAAAAGTAAAGACGGAACTTTGTGAACAGAGAAGTGAGGCCTACTTTCTAAACATGTGTTGCGTGGGCCGGTGTAGCCATGATAATTCAAATTACCCCAAAATTAAAAAATAATGTTATAATAATTAATAACGTCATAACATGATATAAAGTGTCTTGATGAGTGACTTGTCGGTAAAAAGTAGTGGCGGTAGGAGAAAGGAAATGGAAAAAGTGTTTCAGAAATAAAATTCGTCATGATTATTTCAATTTATTTTATTTAATAACCTTTATGCTGAATTAATTTCTTGTATGATTGCCTTTTACTTTTGATTGGTTTGGAAATAGTTTCTAACTTAGCAATATGGTGGAACCTAATGCTTAAGTATTTCTCAATTACACACCGTATTAACTAAAGGAACACAATTACCTTTTGTTAGACATTTTAATTCTAAATGCGTCAGTATACGACACGTTAAAAAATCGGTTTACAAACGGCGAAAATATCGCGTCGCGTAAACAAAGATTTTAAAAATTAGAAATCAATTTTTAAAAATTTTTAAAATAAAAATTTAATTTAAAAAAAAATATATATAATAAAAATTTTTAAATAGAATTAAAAAAAAAAGAGTAACTTTACGTTGCGTGTCACATTATTACCCACTTATAATAATAATAATAATATATTCTTTATTCAAGTATTATATTATAGGGTAAACAAAAACACTTCATACTGGCAACACTTGTGTTCCAAGCATCAACTTTAAAATTTTATTTTGATTTATTGAAAATTATTGGTTTCCAAATTACTTACGTGTGAAATGTGATTCCATCCCGCTTTTTATCTTTTGAAGATTGATTTTTACACCCTTTCACAACACAATTCGGCACTTTCACTGGTATATTTATAATTTTTCAAAACGTGTTGCTCCTATGAGTTGCGATAGGTACACTGACAAGTTTGTCACTTGTCAAGGTGTCTTGACAAGGCGTAGTTTCGTTGTACAAGTGTGTGCGTAATTGTGTACGTACACGGCGAGGCGTAGTTTGACCGGCCTCACTTTGCTGTTCGCAGAGTTCCGTCTTTACTTTTTATTTGGTCTGAGCTAGAGACAAAAACAAGTGGAGCAATGAGTCGTAAAAATAAAACATAAATAATATAAGCAATACATTCTTTGATTTACGCGAATACTTGACATATATAAAATACAACGCCCCGAAACGTGGGGACCAAATCATATAATTGCGATAAAATCCGATAATTATCTATACTATTTTTATAATTACTTCCTGTGTAATACAAATAGATCGACTACCCATTCGTACTCTTAAGGCATCTGCCCCAGCTTCAATCAGATTTTTGATTTGCATTCTTGTTACAACATTGTCACCAATGACTTGGATATCTGGATAGGTCTTTTTAATATACTTAATCATTTCTATTTGATAAGTTGAATTGTCTTGAGATGAATCCAGAACAATGACATTCCATTGTTAACAAGAAGCTTAAGACGTTCTTTATCTCCTTCTCTTGATCCTATGGCAGCACCTACCAGTAACTGTTTATTAGAATCTTTAAAAGGATGATTTGGTAGATAACCGGTAAACAGTACAGACCGTACAACACAGGTTTTCGCTACTGCTGGTGACGCAGTGGGATGGGTGCCTGTCGTGCTGGGACCTGCTGCGGCGGCGCGGCGCGCCCGTCGTCACCGCGCAGCTGTGCGACGAGCCGCTGCTGCGTCTGCGCCCGCACGAGGCCGTACTGCATACTATCTTGTTTATATTCATCATCATCATCATCATCATCATCATCATCATCAGCCCTTTTTAACGTCCCACTGCTGGGCACGGGCCTCCCTGAGTACGAGGATCAGGCCATAGTCCACCGCGCTGGCCTAGTGCGTGTTGGCGGACTGAGCATGTCTTTCGAAAACTTGCTAGGTTTTATCAGACATGCAGGTTTCCTCACGATGTTTTTCTTCACCGAAAGAAAACTGGTAATCATGATAGAAATGAATCGCACATGAAAATATCAGAGGTGAGACACCCGGATTTGAACCCGCACTCGGTTATCCAAGCGAGCGCGTTACCACCGCTATTAATCGTATTGGATTATTATTATTATATAACTAGCATTTCCCGCGGCTTCTCACGCGTTCTAAAGACCGAAAACAAATTATTTCTGAGTCACGCATTATGGTACCTCGCAAAACTAACGCCCTTCCCGTGTTTGCAACATTTTTCAATGATGCTCCGCTCCTGTTAGTCGTAGCGTGATGTAATATAGCCTTCCTCGATAAATGGACTATCCAAATCGAAAAGAAATTTTTATATCGAATCAGTACTTCCTGAGATTACCGCGTTGGTTGACCAAACAAACAAACAAACAAACTCTTCAGCTTTATAATATTAGTATAGACATTGCGAACGCTGCTTGTGTATCTTGTTTCTTACTTCTTCACGCTAGAACAGCTGGATTAGAATAAAATTTAGCATACAAATAGATTAGCAGTAGATTATAGTAAAGTTACTCACGAGCTTACCGTTAGACATCTAGCTAGTAACGCACCCGAGCGAAACAAGTTACAAGAGTATTGTATACCTATCGCTTCTTTATAACAAAACTTGTAAGATGATTATAGTTGTACATTAACTATTTCATTTGAAACAAGACCTTGAGTTAAAGTTGTAGCAATTCATAACATAACGTAAACTACGGCCTACATATTTGTGTAGTGTATATTGTAAATTATGTAATAGTATATATTGATGATACTTTTAAACCCTTAAAATGAAATGCGAACCCTTAGGGCTATAATAACCAAAGTAAATTTTCAAAAAAAAATTGTTTTTATAAGCAGAAAACATCCTCTAATAAATAAGTTGTAAAATGTAAAAATGTTTCAATATATTATTTATTTTATTAAAATCCCAGAGTTAATTAAAAGCACTTAAACCTTAACCAACGTTACGAAAAAGCTTTTATTACAACGCTTTTATCGTATAATTGAATTAATTGCTCTTTGTTTATAGCCCTTTATAATAAATTATAATTAATTATTTTCATGTTCTCACTAGGGCTTGTTGGTGGCATGCGGAAGCAGTAAAGGAACCATTTACTTGGCGGAATTGTCACAAAACCTTGGTACTGCCGATAAAAATGACAAACAACTTTTGACTCATGTGAGTATTCTTGTATGAGTAATTATTCAGACAGAACAAAGTAAAGCTTATTTTAATCCCCAAAACGGCTGGATCGATTTTGATAAGCTCTCATTGGCTGGTGATATCACAGGGTACTTTTATTTAAGTGTCATAGGCTATTTTTATAAGAATAGGAATTAGATGTAGACAAAATAAACTTTTTTTTTTTATGGAACAAAGGGGGTAAACGGACAGGAGGCTCACCTGATGAGAAGTGATTACCTCCGCCCATGGAAATCTGCAAGACTGCAAGGCTAGGTAGAAGGGAGGGAAGAGGGAGGGAGGGATGGGGAGTGGGCCTCCCGGACTCTCACTTTAACCGGACGAAACGCGACAGCATAGCTGTCACTTCACGCCGGTCTTCTGTGAGAGAGTGGTACTATACGGGGCGTGCCGCTGCCGGCCCATTCGGCTGCTACTCGAAGGTAACAAGCATCTCTAAGAAAATTATTATTACTAATTACCACTAAATAAATTGTAAACAAAATCTACGTAGAGGCGCCAGTAAAAAGCTAGTTCCCAATAATATTTTAAGAAACGTATTTGTCAGATATTAGAGCGAGAGAACAAACGCGAGCGCATCCTAGAAGCGCGCATGCGCGAGCTACGACTGAAGATGCGGCAGGAGCGCGACGCGGCGGCCGGCGAGCCCGACGCGCCCGGCGACCGCGACCTGCGCGACGCAGAGGCAGACTACGAACTCGCGCTACGCGACCTACGCGACCAGGACACACGGCAGACTGCGTGAACCATATATTTAATACTAGCCTTTCCCGTGGCTTCGCGCGCGTTTTGAACGACCAAGACACACAGCAGACTGCGTGAACCATATATTTAATACTAGCCTTTCCCGCGGCTTTGCGCGCGTTTTGAAGACTGGAAAGCAAATACCTCCCGTTTTTGAAACATTTTTCATTGATACTCAACTCCTATTTGCGCGACGTCGAGGCCGAGTACGACCTCCCGCTACGCGACCTGCGCGACCAGGACACACGGCAGACTGCGTGAACCATATATTTAATACTAGCTTTTCCCGTGGCTTCGCGCGTATTTTGAAGACTGGAAAGCAAATACCTCCCGTTTTCGGAACATTTTTCATTGATACTCCACTCCTATTTGCGCGACGCCGAGGCCGACTACGCGCTCGCGCTACGCGATTTGCAGGACACAGCAGACTGGGTGAACCATATATTTAATACTAGATTTTCCCGCGGATTCGCGCGCGTTCTGAAGGAAACCAAATGCCTCCCGGTTTTGGAACATTTTTCATTGATACTCCACTCCTATTGGTCGAAGCGTGATGTAATATAGCCTACAGCCTTCCTCGATAAACAGACTATTCAACACAAAAAGAATTTTTCAGTTCGGACCGGTCGCTCCTGAGATTAGCGCGTTCCAAAAAACAAACAAACTCTTCAACTTTATAATATTAGTATAGATTTATTATATTGATTTAATTCCTATTGAAGGGAGGCCCGTGCCCAGCAGTGAGACGTTAACAAGGGTTGAACTCAATATTAATATATTAGACTAGCATTTCCCGCGGCTTCTCCCACGTTCTAAAGACCGGAAACAACACACATACCGTGTGATGTTTTATAGCCGGTTTGTAGTGGTTAGTTAAAATTTCTCAGAAATAAGATATTTAAGCGCAATAAAAAGTATCCTATGTATTGACCCGGGTAACCAGCTATCTTTTTAGCAAATTTCATTCAAATCCGTCCAGTGGTTTTCTCGTGATACGGTCACAGACAGACAGATAAACATTCTAAAAACAACAGATTAGCCCTCAATATCGATAATAGCGTCTATTCCAATTAGGTTTTCAAAAAAATATTTAATGTACTGATTTGACCCAGTTAGAACTTTTTATATGTATAGATTTAATATAATTTATAATTAGTGACGTAATTAAAAAATTTGGCGACCTACCATATCGAGTCCCGTTGGAGTCATTCATTTGAGTGATAAGCACGAATGTTTGTACTCCAGTCATGGTACACAAGGCTTACCCTAACCTTACCATGGAACTAGATATGTTTATGTCTCAACACATTTATTTGAACTTCAAATAAATAAAATATATATTCTGCGGAGTTGTCTTGCCTCAGTGAAATTGGTCGCTGTAGCCTAAATCAGCCACGAGGGTACTTATAAGCAATAAATTTATCAATATATCTAAAAATGTAGTTTATTTTAAAATATCCTGTATAATATTTCTTGATTAATTATTGATAAAAATATTCCGCAATCAATTCTTTAAATAAAACATGATTCATTGTTATGATAAGTTTATTAAAAAAAAATGTGAAGTTAAAATTAATACCCAATTATATAATTTACATTATACAATATACATACTTATTTACAAATGCATCATGTACTTTTACTTATGATATCAGATATGGATTTCTATTAAAAGACTGAAGATATTTCAAATTTTTATTCCCATTTACCGATAGACTGAAGCTATAAAACTCCATAAATCACTCACTATAATTTGCTCTTTGCTAGTGCAATAAGCTCAGAACATAACAGCAAAAATAAATTATTACACATTGCGATAAAAAAATCATATACAAAAATAAATTTTGCATTTACACAATTAAACCCTTGCTTTACTGCCTCAATTATATTTTGACAAGGTAGCCCACTGCCCATGAGTAACACGCTCGCTTAGGATACAGGATACTGAGCTAAGCGGGTTTAAATCCTGGATCTCGCACCTCTATAGTTTAATGTGCGAATCATTTACAACATGATTACCACATTGTCTTACGGTTAAGGAAAACATCGTAAGGAAACCTGCTTAAAACTTAGTAAGTTTTCGCAAGACGTAAAATCCGCAAATCCGCACAACGTCAGCGTGGTGGACTAGTGGAAAGTCAAAAAGCGATAAGTACATAAAGTATATTATAAATCGATATATGTATTTTATTATCATTTGTATGCTAAATGTATAAATTGACAATATTATGTTTCGTGTAGCCTTACAATATTACAGCTATTAATAATTATTACTTAGATTTAACACAGAATTATTGTTCTTGCCCGAGGAGAGCGAAGGTAGCGAATAACCATAATTTTTATATACTATTACCAGGTATGTATATTCAATCGTACTTTCACTTTAAGCAGTTTTGCCATTACATAGTGATGGAATGGCAAATACCCACTAAACAGTAGTATCAAATTTTCAATATAAATATTTTATGATATGAGTAAATAAAACAATTATATAATTAATACTTAATAGTATATCCTATGAGTATTAAAACATTTCATATATAATTTACAATATTTCTGAAATGTTATGGGTATATTCTATAATCAACACCTGTCTAGTGTCTACAAAATGTAAAACAGTGTACATGGATTCAATTGTAATATGTATATTGATTATGCATTAGGTATTTCTCACAGATATATTCCTGAAGTACGAACCATCGACGACATACGATCGAACGTCGTGAATTACTTATATGACTCTCTCTCTTGCTATGCAAATATGTAATTACTTTAAAAAATCAGGTATACGCGATGTAACATTGGAGCTATGACCTTATTGCTTTAGTTATGGGACTATATCTATATAAATATATAGAAATTAATTAAGGGCCATCCATTAATTAAGTGAGAAAATTTTGCCAATTTCCCCCATTGGCAGCAAGATGCCGTGAGATTTCGCTTGACACCCTCCCATCCATAAACGTCTCACGTAATTAATAGACGCCTTAGTATGATATCTTAAAAATTTAAATTACAATGTTGTACTTTGCAGTTATCAATTAACAAATATTCTAATCTAATAATTTTATAAACGTAGATACATTTTTGTTCTTCGCAGTTCATTTACACTGATATTCACGAGCTACACTAGTCACTACACATTATAAATACCGGTGGTGTGGCGTCAGTACCGAGGCATTTCTACGGCATCCCCTTACTACAACTCAAACCCATCCGAAAACCGTTGTACACTACCACCCAATACACATACACAGTATTGACTACCACCCCAAAAAAATGATAAAGGTCAACTCAACTTTTTAGACTTTATTCTCACTACATTTAGAAAATTTACGAATAAGTAGGCTCTTTCAATGAGCAAGGGTACACGTAAATAAAAACAAGCGGCGCCCGGCGCCCTGGGCGGTCTCCCTACCGCGCTCTACCCTAAAGCGGCTTCTACACGATACAATTTGATTGCCAATCAGATTGGCCAATTGAATTGACTACAATTTGATTGTCCGTCCATACTCACATTAAAGATAGCCAATTTTAGTATTATTTTGAGGCCCCTTTTGAACAAAATTTAACAAAAAGCAAAAATTAGGGTTGATTTTGGCAGGTTGATAAGAAATAGCAGACTACAGATGGAACATTGGTTGTTAAAAAGAAAGAAATTAGTAGTTCCTATATATTCTAATATTTTTTTTTTCACTTCTTCCAGAGTAATTTTTCTGTTAATAGTTTTTTATTTAGTGAGCAATTAAAAGTTACACAAGAAAATACACAGCACACACTCGCCGTGCGTCGCTTGCACGTTGAACACGTCAAAAAATTGTCCAACTGGCGTCCAACCCAGACGATTTGATTGGATACAATAGAGTCGGGCGATTCCGACCAACCGACGACCTTCAATTTCATATTTCTGTCCACACTACACAATTTGATTGCCAATCTGGTCAAATTATATCGTATGGAAGCCGTTTAACGTTGTCTCTGAGTACGTATATCATCGCAGTAGAACGAATACCTTGTATATCAAATTTGCATAATTTTTTTTTTGTAAAAATCCAACGATAATTACGTATTACGACGAAACCGTAAACCCAATACATGACTACTAGCGCCATATTTGGAGTAAAACGAAAACCTCTTGTTCGAAAAACAAGACAATCATTTACAAAATGAACCATTTCGTTTCCTGTAAAGTTTGGATTTCTGGACTTCCTCGTAAGAAGGAAGAGAAATTCTGGAGAAATCCAAACATTACCTTCACTTTTTCATTCTACAGCTACGATATGTGTGTTATCAGTTGGCGTCGTTATAGGCGACGAAGGTCCACCGGTGCTCGATGTTGGCGCCCACGCCGCTGGTGGTGCGGCGGAACACGTCCGCGTGGCGCTGCAGCACGTGGTGGATGGCGGCCTGCGACACGGCCGGGAACAGCGCGCGTACGTACGACACCACGTAGTCCAGGCTCGCGCCTTGCGGGTGCACCTGGAGGACACCACTGGTTAGTCTAGACTCTAGAGGTGGGGCACAACGGCTATATAGATATAAATTAGGGGTGTTCGTTATACTTGATAAATGAAAAAATAACCTGCTATTTATAAATAACTAAATCGCCTGTTATTTATTTCCAGAGGCAAGCGCTATTTTTGAAGTGAAACTTCTTTAGAATCGATGTGATTTCAAACTCGATGAAACGAAAAAATAAGTCCATAGTACCAGGCGCTCAGAGACGGGGAAGTGTTAGCCTTATTTTAAATTCAAGTTTTACTTTTGACATGTGTACTTTGTACACACGCACTTTTTTTTTACTTAAACAAATATTTCTAATTCAAGTAACTAGTTCCATACTTATTGTGTGTTGACACTGCGCTTGACACATTTTTTTCAAAAAATCAATTTTTTGGAAGTCAATTTGAAAAAAATAGCATTTTCAGTTTTTTTATTATATTTTTTGTTAGGCAAGTCAGAAACATTTGAGACGTCTATAAATCTAATCTCTCCCGGAACTAAGAGTGCTGTAATCATGAATCAAAATAGATCTTCCAAAAAACTTGCGCAATTAGGAAGACCACAGCTTCTGTAAAACGACACACTTCATTTACGCATTGAACGCTAATTTATTTTCAACTGCCTGATAATTTAGAATTATAATTGCTTTAAAACCAAAAATTCGTAAGCCCATTGAAATGGCAAATAAGCGACGTCAATATTACTGACTACCGTACACATAATTATGAGGGAATCTGATTTTGAAAGCTCTCAAAAATTACCCAACTACTGCAACTAGCTATTTAGAGGAAACCTGTATTTAGTACTTGGAACCTCTACACTACACCTACATGCTTAATTTAAATAACATTCATTGGACAATTCAAAAATACGAAAAAAAGCATACTTGTAAAAACGCAGACATGATGCCAATCAACTTGGCCTCTCCGCACTTGATCTCTTCGTCCTTCACCGCCTTCTTAGAGTCGTCTTCGGGAAGCGGCGGCGGCGGCGGCGGCTTCGCTATCGGCGACGGTAATGGCGGCTGGCGACGAAAATATTTTTATATTAAAAAGGAACATGAATCAAAAACATCTTCAAAATATATATTGAATCTTTAAGCATTCATTTGACGACTTAGATTGTATTTTTTTGGGAATCTATTTGTGTAATGAGAAAGAATATCTGTGCTCCAATAGTGAGTATTTGTTTAGGAATAAATATAGCACGTCCTAATAATCATATTTTCAGTTTTACAATATAACTACTACTAAAAAAATATTTAAATCCTACCAGGAATTTAATTTTTCAACATTTTTTATTTTCATAAATATAATGACAGAAAATATGTTACCAATATGCGTACTAGTTTACTTAAATAAATTATAACACTCACGTTTTTGTCTTTGTCCTGCAACGCTTGACGCGCAAGAAACTGGGCTTTAAACTTCTCCATATCTCTTTGGGCGTCTGCTTTTATGACGTCTACTTCATTTTTGTACGCTTCCAATTGGAATCTCAGACTCTCATTCTCCCGCTATAACAAGTAATAATAGTCCGGGAGGTAGTGTCAAATTTGACCGGAGCATTTTGGCATGGCTTTTGTTTTTTTGTATAGTCAATTGTTCCAACGCTTATTAATAAATAAATTGTCAGTTGGCCCAAAACCGGGGCATAAGATGAGAAAATACCAGGAAACTTGATAGTAAAAAAATGTTCTTGGACTATTTTGGCAAAGATGAAAAAGTATAAATAATTAGTTTATGAATTGTAGATCTCAAAAAAAAGTGTCAGCTGTATCATGTACGTGACAAAATATGTTAGCTGATCATGTGAACATGTCAAAAAATCAGAAAACCTTGTAGCATTTTGGCAAAGCTGAAAATTGTATATATTAAAGATTATAATTCAATAATCATAATAATTTATGTCAGCTGGAATTTTAACAAGGCACAACCTGTTAGCTTGACTTTCAAAGTTTGGTTATTAAGTATATCAGATCATTATGGCATGGTTTTTGTTTTTTTGTATACTCAGTTGTTCCAACGCTTATTAATAAATGAGGTATCAGTTGGCCTAAAACCGGGGCATAAGATGAGAAAATGCCAGGAAACTTGATAGTAAAAAAAAATTTTTTGGACTATTTTGGCAAAGATGAAAAAGTATAAATAATTAGTTAATGAATTGTAGATCTTAAAAAAAAGTGTCAGCTGTATCATGTACGTGACAAAATATGTTAGCTGATCATGTGAACATGTCAAAAAATCAGAAAAGCTTGTAGCATTTTGGCAAAGCTGAAAATTGTATATATTAAAGATTATAATTCAATAATCATAATAATTTATGTCAGCTGGAGTTTTAACGAGGCACAACCTGTTAGCTTGACTTTCAAAGTTTGGTTATGAAGTATAATATCAGATCATTTTGGCATGGCTTTTGTTTTTTTGTATAGTCAGTTGTTGCTACGCTTATTAATAAATAGGGTGTCAGTTGGCCCAAAACCGGGGCATAAGATGAGAAAATGCCAGGAAACTTGATAGTAAAAAAAATTTTGTGGACTATTTTGGCCAAGATGAAAAAGTATAAATAATTAGTTAATGAATTGTAGATCTTAAAAAAAAGTGTCAGCTGTATCATGTACGTGACAAAATATGTTAGCTGATCTGATATTATGCTTCATAACCAAACTTTGTAAGTCAAGCTAACAGGTTGTGCCTCGTTAAAATTCCAGCTGACATAAATTATTATGATTATTGAATTATAATCTTTAATATATACAATTTTCAGCTTTGCCAAAATGCTACGAGTTTTTCAGATTTTTTGACAGGTTCACATGATCAGCTAACATATTTTGTCACGTACATGATACAGCTAACATTTTTTTTTAAGATCTACAATTCATAAACTAAATTATTTATACTTTTTCATCATTGCCAAAATAGTCCAAAAATATTTTTTTTTCATCTACATTAACATTTTCTCTAGCCCAAAAGCCCCGGAGTCGCGCCAGCTGACAAATATTTTAGTTCTCATACAAGTACTAACTATCAAAATAAGTTCATAGAGTCCATGCCATTATCACCGTAAAAATTTGACACTACCTCCCAGACTATAAGTGTTATATTAGACAACCTGGTATTAATAAAAATATTATTTTTATCACAGCGGGAGCGAAAGTTCGTTTTCATACTCTGTTTTAAGGCGTGAAACGTTTCGTGATGAACTTATAATAGTACTTATAAATATATTATTAAATTTTATAAAACTACTAGCGGACCCGACAGACGTTATTCCGACACACGTTTTAAATATGAAAATTATCAACTTTTTTTGAAAAAGTTGTTACAATCTGTTATTGCGTGTAATGTTAATTCGACGAATATGCGTCTCGGTAAAATGTTTTAGTACGCATGCGCACAACAACGTCGCCTAGCAACGACTTATTGAATATAATTGAATATTATAATTCGCGTCATGTAAAAAGAACGCTGGCTGTCAAGTTGCGCAGAGGCGATTTATCGGCCAATTTGGTGGTAAGACGCGGGGCGCGGGGCGGTGGTGCACGCTTCACATGCTTTTCGGCTCGCTATTGGTTCGTCAGTTTAAAATACCATCGCGCACACAAAAGTTATTAATTACGAAATGATTTTATATAAAAAAATAGTGAAAAAAATATTTGTGACGTATATTATTTTATAAAAAGAGAGACTGATAATAATGCTGTTAATAATTTAAATAATATATATTAAACGAATTAATTGAATTTTTTGTAAGTAGATTAAATATTCTACGATGAATCAAACATAATTTTATAATTAATAGAATTCTATATAATGACATTCTATCTAATATATTTTTCAATGTATCTACCAAAACTCAATATACATCGTGAGCGAAAGGCTAGTTCAAAAATAAAAGAATAGGCTTAGGAATTTCGTATGCGAATGTACCGATGCGCAAACACACCCCCCACCACTTTCTTCCAGCGTTCTTTTTACGTGACGCGAACTGTATGTCATTTACTGTCTAAATGTATAAATAACTAAAACTAACCACATTGTGAATCTAAACCATTCTCGAATTCACTCAAACACAAAAACATTTCATCAAAATCGGTTCACCGTTTAGGAAGAGTTCAATTACATACACACGCATAAAAGATTTTTATATAGAAAGTCATTTAATTTTATACCAAGCCAATTATATAGAACATAGTCAGAAAAGCTTTTAAAAATACCTTCAAATCTTGTAATTCTTCATTATCAAGATCCATATTATTGCTTCGATTAAAACCATTCATATCCATGTCTTCTCCAAAGAATTTTTCATTGAATTCTTCCTTGAGCGTGTTAAACTCCTAAAAAAAATTGGTATTATAAAACATTTCTAATGAAACTTCCAAACCGATGCAAATATCAGTTGAAATTAATAATCGAGTGTGATATTTTTATCTCGTTTGGAAGATATAATTGTAAATGTTTAAGAACATTAGCATTAATATATTGTATAGTTTCATTTCATATTTTGTAAAGAAAACAAAAATATATAACAATCTATTTACATAATATACAAGTTGATACATAACTTTATATGTTCTTACCAACTTTTACCTGTTACTGCAGTGTTCCATTTTAAATATTGCATTTATTATAATTAAAACTCGTACCCTTTACTAAGCGTTACCTTTTTTTATAAATATAGAAGTTTTTCTACTAGGTATACTATATAGAAGACAAAAATTAAAAATGCCTGTGCTAAAACCATATAAGATAAACTATTATGTACGTGCCTCGTTTCGTTACTGCTAAATAATTGTCGGCATAAAATGATAAGTTATTAAGTCTAAAAATTGATAGAACATTTTGATAAGTAGACTCTTCGTCTTAGGAGTATGTGATAATAAAATCCGTCCGTCCTTATATCAATTCATTTACTGGAGACAACGGAAAACCTCAATAACTTGGTTCAGAAGCAAAAAAATTGCATAATTCTACTATACTATAAGGGTGAGCACTAACAAAGTATTAATAAAAAATAATTATCCAAAGAGTTAACATTAAGGATCATTTACATAGATGAAAGTAATAACATCTATAGTTCTGTTTAAATAGCCAGTCGAGTTAGAGCTAACAACTCATCAGTCAGAGCCGACGCGTCCTAAAGAAACAAGGCTGTATTCACCTGCGTCATTTTCTGCCAGGTTTCGATGTTCTTGCGTTGCGGTTTAGTAAAGTGGTCCCACACACGCTGGTGGGTGGCCGCATTAAACACTTTCGCCACCTGTTCGACTGAGGTTCACAAAGATTATGTTTAGGGGTCAGACCAAACCGTAGACATACCGACGACACTGCCCAGCTTCTACGGCGAAACTACATCTACCTACGCGCCTGCCGTATTGTCTGATGTCGACTCCAGCCGGCGATTATTGAGAGTCATTCGTGTTTGTAAGCATCCATTACTTTCTGAATCGTTTCATGTTTCTTGAGATTCCGATCAGTTATGAATGTTTACAGAATTGAATGTAGTGTGTCATCACACAGAGAGAGCCGTTAATGCAAACACAAGTATGTTGCTGATACCAATTTAGCTTTTACTTATTCATTATTTATAATTCATAGTTATAGTACAGTATACTTGTCTAAGCATTATAACTTACAAATTTCCCCAAAATACCAAATGGGGATTCTTTTTTGAGCAAAATCAGATGGTGACTGCTGTACATAGATGGTTTACGTTTACGTTATAAGTAGAGCAGACCGTAGAATATAGTAGCTTGCAACATGAAGCATTATATTATGTTCAGAGCTAAGATCAGAATTAAAACAGATACCGTCTCTTTCCTTAATAAAAATAGACTTTTCATTTTCTGCGTGTCAGACAAAATCTATCGTCATTTTATACCATTTAAGTAAGATTAATAGAAACAAAATTCATTTCACAAAATTAATAAAGTTCACCACTTAACACTTTTATATGGGAATATAAAATGACTATATAAATTCCTGACTTATCACATTATCCACTTTGAGTTAATCTTACCTTAGACTTAACATAAATATAAAGAAAGTTCAATGAGACGGTTTCATTTTACTGGGACATGACTGACCAATGAATCATTCACCCATAGTGAATGTATGACAAGGACTTTAAGTTACATAAATATACAATACTTACGTTGTTCTATGATGCTTGATATTTGATTTTTTACTTTCTCTCTACACTCTTGTAACTCCTCCTCGGATTGCATTTTTTCATTGAAAAGCCGTCGAATATGCGAGTTGGTCGCCTGAATCATTGAGTAGAATTGGTTGGCATTCCTTTTTGAACATTCTCCCCTCTCCAGCCAAGAGATTAGTGTCTGTAAGAAATATGTTAACAAATATTTTTTTAAGTAGGAATATATTATTGACCTCTTTCATTTACTCTACAATACTCTGACTTTTTATAAATTATATAACCAGCTATATTTTGATAAAAATAATATACATAATAATCACACAATACTACGTCACGACCTCTACCCATAAAACTCCAGCCAGTCACTTTAAGTACATGTGTTCTCTCCGAACGATTCCGGCCATGACGGCCAATCTCATTGTGACTAGCCAACTACGCAGCTCAGGAGATATTATAGTGCACAAGTGTACGCGCAAACGCAAGTGCACTCTCTGTTTCTGTCACTCTCATACTCCGGTGGGACGACTACTCGACACGACCAGGCAGAGCTAAGGCGCAAGACCGACAGCTTTACGTGCTCTCTGAGGCTCGGGGGTGAAACACCGCGGTGAAACTACGGACTGTTACTGAGGCTTACTAAACAGAAGGATTCAATAACTAAACTTGGCCTGACCCAGGGCTCGAACCCAGGACTTCTCGATGTGTGGCTGTGCTAACCACTACACCACCGAAGCACCGTACATATAATGGATGGATGGATGAGTGATGGTATGATGGTATGCACTTTCCAAGTTTGCAGAGTCATTGTTTTTACTCTTAACTACTCCATGAATTCTGCGACAATATGGGCAACCAGACTTAAAATTACTTAATCTTTAACCTATGTCCCTAGATAGTTCTTCTTTTTATACTGAAATGAGAAACTACGAGAATAGCACGCTACACAAATCGCTGAGCTCTCTAAAACTATCATCACTTTAGTAACGCATACTACCATAGCAGGTATGACACATTAGCCAAAGCTTGGTTTTTGGGCTTTGTGGTATTGGCACCGAAACCACCCGAAAAAAGTTTACTTTATGTAAGTAAGCTGCTCAACCCGACATAATGTCAGGTTTCTCGAAGTAGTTTCAACCGACGGCAATAGATCTCAGTTTTACACAAGGTTCTTTTTTATTAAGTTGTAACATAAAATACATACAGGAAGTGTTGAAGGAAAATGTTCCTCGTTTTTAATTTTCTCTGCCAATTGGACGATAGCCGAGTTAGAGAACGGTTGTATTCTGACGGGAGAGGGCGACCTGTGGTAGTTCATATTGCGGCTAGCCATGACTTCTTGTTGCGCTGACAGCTGCTGTTGCATTTGTTGTTGTTGAACTCGTAACGCTTGGCGTTGTCGCCTCTCATACTCGTTTTGGTCATCGCGACTCTGTAAATGCAAATCATGTAAGAATAATAACCACAGCGAATGCTAGATCCGTAAAGAAACTAGATACAGCAAGTCATTAGAAGAGTCATACTAATTGCTTCTTCAGACGCACTTCCTTGACTGCACTATGATTATTACAATTGGTCTGACACAGATCATACTACAACAGACAACGACTGGAAACTTGCAGTCAAAGTAATACAAAAAAAGAGAACATTGTGGGCACTCAAAAGCTTTCATTAATTTAAGGCGCCAGTACTATACTGCATTTATCCAGCTCTTCTTCATTAGAGAGGCACTACTAAACCCCACACTGAAAAAATCATTCAAGCCTGCCGGGCTTTTGGCTACGTATCGAAACCTTGACGGGAAGTAGAGGTCATTTTCATACTAAAACCAGGCTCACAAACATTTTGGCAGACATAGCCAAAGACATTCCGCTCGTGGGAGCACCCAATAACGGAACAGAGATCAAATTTATATCTACATATTTTAAAACAAAGTCCTCCGCCGGGACTATCTGTATGTTCGCGATAAACTCAAAAACTACTGCTCAGATTTTTATGCTGTATTCACCAATGCATGGAGTGGTCTTTCTTGAAGGTTTTAGTACCTATATATTTAGTCAAGTTTTCATATACATTTATTAGCAAATCTAGTCTGATAAAAAATACAAAATACAAATGTAATAAGAATTACACATAAGGTCCACTAATTAAGATCTGAAAATCGCCATATAATAAACTTCTATTTAATATAGGTATAACTGACAGTCCCCTGTGCAGAGCTAGCATGGGAACAGAAGAAATGGCAGTACATACACTTTTAAACTATCCAGGTGTAACAGTGTACCAGACACAAAGTCTTAGCACCCTGAGGGCACAGGAGGTGTTCAAGAATAACTAAAGAATATTTCCACATACGCAAAATAGGCACCTGATTGTCAAGTTGCGGAAAAATAATAGATGTTAATTATAATTAAGGCTTCTAAATTTTAAGTAAAATTTTACCAGAGCATAATCAACATGAAGCCATCCTGTAGTAGACTTTGTGTCATCTTCATCTTCTTTTTCATCTTTGTCTTTAGATGAAATTTTTATCCTATAGCCTGTAATATACATAGCTGCGTCCACACAAGTCTCCCTGTCGAATCTTATATGACAAAAATTTTTCTTAGACAACCTTAAAATTTGAATTCTTCCATATCGCTCAAATATTTCTCTGACTATACTTTCTCTGATTTGATCTGGTAAACCACCTACAAAAATGGTCCGGCATCCAGGAGGTCTTGTTCTTCTCGGTGGTAATTGAATTCCAGGAGCTGGTGGAATAAGTTTACAGTTTTTGAGAATAATTTCCTTTTTGTCTTGTGATGCATCACCCCCTATATTAGGAAACATTCCCATCATTGGGTCCATCATAACACCACCCATCATTCCCATTTCTAATGGTGGAGGACCGGGTGGCAATGGCTGATGATTACCCATAGAGGCCATATCCATTGGTGGTTGTGGTATCATTTCCATGGCAGGACCTTGCATCATATCCATTCCAGGTGGTTGTATCATACCACCTCCCATTATATGATTTGGCATCATCATGTTAAACATTCCAGGCATCATCATGTTTCCTTCAAGATAAAATTTCAAAATAATAAGGAAGGATTACTTATAATAATAATTTATTTAATTAATAGTTAAAAATTGAAGAATTTTAAAACTATTTAATTTAATTAGATAAAAATACCTATAAAACCATAATATATATCCCTTGATTTTGACAAAAATACTGATAAATGAAAAGAAAATGTTATTTCATAATCGCAACTCACATTAAGGAACTCAATATGTGTCATACCTTGTGTATACATATTTGGCATCATCATAGGGTTCATTACATTAGGCATATTTTCAGGATTCTTATTTGGATCTAGATTTTTTATATCTCTTCTACGGCCACCATTATCTCCTCTCAATGGGGACCTAGATCTTTCACTTCTACCTAAATAAATTAAGGAAGGACTTAGTAATCTGATGACAGTACAGTGTGTATTAATAATAACTGTTAAGCCACCTATCAGTTTCGAAATAACTATACGATTATTTAAGGCCTTTATGACAACTGACAAGTATATAAAAAGAAATCTAATCAATTAGAAATGAATATTACTGAGCCACGGTTAGCAAAGATCACACAATAATTGTAATAAGAAAAATATTATATTATTTTTTCTAAATTAGTTACTTCTACTTTAAAATTATAAAGAAGAATATAATATGTAATATAACAATGTAAGTTGTGTTAGTTACCAGAACACATATTATACCTGACATGATTACGATTCGTCTGCATCAATGAGTTAATATTTCAAAATTCAAAATAACTCACAATTTTACAGTATTACAATTTACAATAATATTTTTAGTGAGTCTGAGTAAACGATATTCATAAAATGTAAGATAAAAAATTATTCGTGACCATAGATTTAACAATATACTCTATGGCTATGCCATAGATAGACTAATAATATGTGCTCTTAGGGACAAAAAAAGTATCGATATTTTTATTCGATACTTTTACTCATTGAGTACTTTTTGGCAGGTATCGTATCGAATAAGAAATTAAGTTTTAATTGGGTTATCTAGAAATTACCAATTAAAACTTGCAACTTACCGGCTTATGTTTATGGTTATGCAACGCCATCTCTAAAACATTACATCGATCTTTGCTCGAAATCGTTCTTTTCGTTCACAGTTAAATTCCTAACATTTCCTACATTTATTTACTACACTAGTCAACCACCATGGAATTAATAAGTACTTGTACTTACTAATTCCATGTCAACCACTCATTCACTTACTCGTTTCGTTCACCGTTGGCATTTAATTTTGTAATTATAAACACGGTATCGAATAGAAAGTATCGATACTGTACTCATGAGTAGTATCGAAAAAAAAATGTTGATTATATAAGAACTTACTATTTCTGTTATTTATTTTTAATTAATAAATCATTTTGATATAATATTTATGGCGTTTATTTTGAAATTAGTAGACAAGTGAGAATAAATATATCAAAATCGATTATTTTTTAAGAAAAGTCGATTATTGATTAATTCATGCTAAAAAACTATAAATTGAAAATCGATTTTTTTAATGTACAATGTCAAATCCCTAATTATAGAAGTAAGAGGAATCATTTAACAACAACTTATAAGTAACGTAACAACTACCATTACCATTTGTTTTAAACTGAAGTTAAACTGACGTTATTTATAGACTGATATTAACCTATGTTCCATGCGCATTAGGCACTAAGAAAAGTACTCGATACCTTGGAGTATCGATACTTTTGTTTTGATACTTTTATGAAGATTATACTGATACGATATTTTTTTCGATACTACTCATGAGTACAGTATCGATACTTTCTATTCGATACCGTGTATCTTGATCCCTATGTGCTCTTCAGTCTACATGAATCTACGATCTATGGATTTAAAGAAGTTTCTATTCATCCAATAATCGAATTACATAATCTGTATTCTGTCATGTTGACACTTGACAGTCATGTAGCAATATACTCTATGGTATTATATGAGAACTATTAAGCGGCAATGTTATTATTTTGAATAAGTATTACCAAATGTTCAATAATATTTTTTAAAATGTTCGTATTAACAGAAATGAAAGACGTCATAAGAGTTACTCCTGAATATTTTCACCAAAGCTTAACAGAGTCTATAACGATATTGTTAAATAGAAAACTTGCAAATAAGGTAATACACGAGATAACCTAAATTATTAAAATAATCGGCTAATATTAAAGTGTACTTTTATTAAAAATTATAAAGTATAAAATGTGTGTATTCGATTTTAGTAACCTTATTGTTATAGGTAGTTTTAAATGTAGGTTTATGTATAGCACTATTTGACATCACCTACATTGGCCATTCATATATATTACCTGGAGATGGTTCTTCACATACAGAAGTCAAATTTCGTTATATAGTATTTAGACCTTTAGTAGAAGAAATTCTTATAGGAAAAATAAGAAGTTGCAGCAGAGAAGGAGTACATGGTGAGCACATGCTTATAATATTTATGTTTAGTGTTTACATACCAAACAAATTAAAGAATTAACATTAGTTTTTAAGTATAAACTACTACAAAATGATTTTTAGTAACTATGGGATTTTTTGATGATATATTGATACCAGTGAACGCACTTCAACATCCATCTAGATTTGATGAAACTGATCAAGCTTGGGTTTGGGAATATCCCAAAGAAGATGGAGAAAAACATGATTTGTTCATGGATTCAGGTATTTAGACCTCTTTTTAATAAGTAAAACCATTTCCATGTGACTATTGATCCAAGATCAAGTCTGAAACTACTCATTCAATCTTAACTAGTTTTGTATATATGTAATTTATCTCATTTAAAATATAGAATAGTTCTTTCCTGATTATTTATTGTTTCATGGAAAAACACAACAAACAATTTTAACATCTTATGGAGAATTCCAGCAGGAGAAAAGGTGAATAAAGATATTTTAAACTACAAATTAAACCTCTAAGCTAAGAAAAAGCTTTTAAAGTGTACAATTTTCTTTACTACTACAAAATTCTTAAATTAAATTTTAAGATTTAATTTTCTTGGAAGGTTTAGTCGGTAAAGATTAAAGCCAATACTTATTTAAGTAATTGAAAAAACAGTTTGAGTTTGATTAAATATTTAAAAAACACACTTTTCAGGTGAATCCATAAGATTTCGAGTTACAAGTGAGACATTTGAAGAAAGCTTACCAAGTGGTCCACCAGGCACTGAATGTCCAGTACAAACAATAGCACCATACAGACTCATAGGTGGTATTAATGAACCTGGCCTTGGTCTTTTGACATGGTGGGAAACTCCTGAGCAAGATGAAGATGAAGAAGATAATGATGGATAGAAATAAATGAATTTAGTTCTATATTTTTGTGATAAACTTTGTACATATTTTTATTTAAATAAACAACTGAGAAACTGTAAAGTTATATTATTTTTCTTATTTTAAATATACAGAAATTCAAAAATGGTACATTCATAAAATAATTGTTTGTTTGTTTCATTTGTCAACTTTAGTATAATTATTCATTTAAGTTCTGCCTATTTTTTTTTTCTTTCGTTTATTAGTTTAATTTAGTTTTTGTTTTCATTTTAATTTTTGTTTACTTAGTCACAATATAAAAATAAGCAAGCTGTAGTCTCCTATAATTGAAGGAGCACACATAATTATTGTGTTTTATAATAACTTTGTATTTTTTTAAAGTAACGTGTGTATTCTTTGTTGGAGACTCTTATTAAAAAATAAAAATAAAATAAAATAAAAATTTTTTAATCATAGTACATATAAAAGTTTAAATCATAGGTTTAAATAGAAAAATATTGGATCTAAACTATTAAGTCACAATTATGTACTACATTTATTTTTTAAACCAATAATGCTTTAAATTGCACATGATTTTTTTCTTTATTATAATAAAATTTAAATTTTACCATAAAATTCATTACTTTATAATGTCAAAAATATATAAGCTATTCATTCTTTACCCTTTTGGAATGAAAAGGTTTAAAGCAAGATTAACCAACTAAAACCAACAAGGATCATAATTAAAAGGGGTTTACGTAATAATAACACGTTAAGATTTGCAACAGTAATATTATATCATCTACAATATAACAATAATATATCCAATATTATTATATCCTTATAAATATAGAGGCGATATAATAGTGAATACTAGAAAACACACAAAATAAAAACAGCCATTTTATATCACATATATAATAAAATATGTAACCGTGCTAAAATCATATTCAGTATTGAATTTTAATTTCAGTGTATTTAATAAAGAGTAATGTAAAATAAATACTTAAGAAATACGGTAGTCACCACATCTGAGATCAATGATTTGATCATGACAATAAGCTAAACATTCTACTTCTACATTTAACGCATATTATAATATACATACGTCTATAATTTTAACTACAATATTGTTTTAAAAACTAGAAAAGCACCTAAAAGCGTTTTACCAAATGTCTTTATAATTTCATTTATATTTTAAATGAATATCACATCAATATAAATATGATTGCTGTTAATCATTCTATCACATGCACATTGGTCATTTAAAGAAGATATGTTTTAAAAATACTTTCCTTATTCATGAATACGTTATAACGAATTATAAAAATATTGTACGACTTACTTTAGTGAAATTCACTTGTAATATTTTGTCTATAATTTGTGCAACGTTAGACCCATTTTTCTTGAGAGATGGTAGTAAATAAATTCAGTTGTTACATTTACGAGACCTACCTAGGTATGAAGATCTAAAATACGCAAAAAATATTATTTTATTTTAAAAGTGTAAGCAATTTACAAATTTTTTAAAACTACTTATGATTTATAGATGCACTACTTAGAACAATATGCTAAATTTAAACAAAAAATGCAGGAACTTCTTAAGGCAAAATAATTAAAACAAACACAACCACTTAAAATTCTGAAATTAAATAAACGTATGAATTTGTTTTTAAATTAAATATAAATAAATAAATGTTTTGGGACATATTACACACAGCGCACTCTAGTTCCGTGATAAGCTACGAGGCTTGTGTTACGGATACCAGATAGTTGTAATTTAAAAATTTCTAGTGTATTATTTACACAGTTTGTGTGTGTAACTCTTCCTATCATTGTGAATTTGTGATAATTACTACTTTTATATGATGTGCACAGAAAAGAATATATACTGCACATTGCAACATTATAATATAATTACAGCTATCAGCACATTCATTACATAAATAAAAAACCTATAAAACAACCTTAAATTCTTAAAATCATTGAAATTATAAATACCTAATTAAAATTTTGCACTGGTATCATTTTTAATTTGATAGTTATGTATTCACTAAAATACTTTTGCGCAACCTTTATAAACAAGTAAATAGTAACTTTAGCTTAAAATTAGAGTCATGGCAAATTATGAATCATATATGAATTATATTGAATGTGAGATTAGGTGTTCGAGGGCTATTTAGATCCTAAACTATGTTAGAAAAATGTCCATTTGCGTTTGTCACAGACTAAATGAGTACTTTAGATGGACTCGGTTTGAAACCATTTAAAAAAAAGAATATTTATTTTGATTTGAATATTTACTGACGAGCTAACATCATGATTAGGTATTTCGTTTGTTATTTTTAACTGTCCATATTATGTTTCCCACATTCAGTAATTAATGTATGCGTTTATAGTGAGATATTTTCATTAGCTATGCTATTTCAGACCCTTCAATTAAATCTTACTGTAAGTTTTGCCTTCTTATCGTTCGCGCCTTATTCTTTTACGTAAGCCATTATAGAAAAGTGAATAATACGTGAGGAATAAGTATCATATATAATACTTTAAGTACATTAAGTATCTTATTATTTTACTCTTGGTGGCTGTCATTTTTTATCTCTTAATGTTAATATAAAATAGAAATAACGTTAATAAAAAAAAAGAACCGTTTGTGTAAGATAGACAAAGAACATTCACAAATCACTTGCTCTGTTAAACACAACTCCGGTCATATAATACTAAGACAGGCATTAGATATTCGAAAGCGAGAATAAATATGAAATAGTACGATTTAGTTCAAAAAAAATCAAATTTCATTCTCGTTTTGGAATGTCCATAAAATTCTTTTATATAAATAAAGGTACTGCTCTGTAACTGGGTTTGTTAAACATTTTGTTAGCAAATAGTAATATTATTATCTGCAAAATTATTTGTGACATGCTTTAGAGCACTACTACATATTAAGTTACGAGTATAATTTTCGGAACGAACCGTAAGCCTTAAACTTCAATCTCTATCGATACAAATCGATAGCGAGTAAACCAACGATATAAAGCGCTCACGATTATTATAATACCGATGACACATAAAAGACCAATTTCATCTTTGAAAGATTAGATAACGCGGTTAGGTACGTCATTTTAAACGAAATGTGCTTGTTGAATTTTTGCCGTTTTCATATACATACATACTTTATTTTATAATAAAAACAACATACGACACTGTGTGTCAGTTACAGAGATATTGTTTACACGTCACACGTCGGTTGTGCGAACCCATAAGTCTTCCTCTATCAAAATAAAACTAAAAACGACGCTGGTAGATATTTTAACCTTAAAAATAAAACAATTTATATTGAAACAGCAAACATCCAAAGAAACTATTTTTCGGATTTAGTCACGGATTAGTTTTCATTTTATTTGCATCAAAACAACTTATTTCATTCACATTAAGACAAAATCCGAAAAGATAGTTTCATTTACAATGTCAAACAATCGTGTAAACCTAATGAAGTAGTTAAATCAAACAGAGTTACAACATAGGATAGCTCGCACATAAACCAAACTGACTAGACCATCTACTTGAAGAACTCCGCTATAAAATCCGAATAGATAGTTTCGTTTATGATGTCAAACAATCGCGTAAACCTAACCTAGTAGTAGTAGTAGTAATCAAACATCGAGTAACAACGTAGTGACGTGACCATCTACTTGAAGGTATACAGTAGGGGCGAGTTGGTGAAGTGGTGGGCGTCGTTGACGTGCGCGATGAGACGTCCGTCGAGCAGGTGGCGCGCGTACGCCACGGCCTCGTGCTCGCCGGCCGCCAGCCCGCAGCGCACCAGCCAGCGCACGAGGCACGCGCCGCGGAACGCCGACCGGTACGTGCGCATGCGCCATCTGCGCGACGGGAGGTTTCTATCATTGTTGCCATTTACACGGGACGGGGTTTCATATCATGGTTGCATGATATGCATTTACACGGCAATTGCCGTGTTATACGGTAATCGGGGGCCATTAAATAGTAAAAATAATGCTGTACACGGCATAACAATCGTTGCCGATCCTAAAACACGGCAATCAGCACCTTACGAAGTGTACATTTTCATTACATTTATATGAGACACGGTAATTTTTTAACTTTTACCTTAAAATTATTTTTAAGATGAAAGTTAAAAAATTATCATTAATCCGACATCGGAAACACGGCAACTGTCGTTTTTTTAATGGCAACCCTGTTTCATATCATTGTTTGTTACTATAATGTATTCGCCGAATGAACCGAGCGCTGAGATTTTGCGCTTCCGCATGATTGGTTGCATACATATCATATATAGTCCGTCGTTGCACTCCGTACCGTTCAGGCATCTCTCACGTAGTAATACCAGCTTTATTGCGATCATAATATATCTAATGTGAAAGTTAAAAAATATAATGTATATATGAATATTTAAAATTACTGTTAATTTTATTTTAATGTTGATTTTATTTGTATGTTGATTTGATTCCGCTAGTTATGCACATAAACCTTCCTCTTGAATCACTCCATCTATTAAAAAATCGCATCAAAATCCGTTGCGTAGCTTTAAAGATCTAAGCATACATAGGGACAGGCAGATATCGAGGCGACTTTATTTTATACTATGTAGTGATTATTAATAATTCGTCATTAATGCATTAGTAATATGAACGAGCCCTGTGATTTCAAACCAGTTGCAAGCGTTATTGGGTGGAGCTAAACATTTTTTCTGTCCTTATCAGTTTGTATGCAATTGTGTGACAGAGAAAGCGCTTTGCATGGTTCATTCCGTGAATAGAGTATAGTAATTTACCCTCACTTAGCTCGGGTTACGATTAGTATAGTACATATAAACCATATATTATGTCACCGTATACCATATACTGTAAATACCGTTAAATTATAATTTGGCAGTTGACAATCTCGCAAAATTGTAAATGGAATGCTAAACGCGACATTTGTTTGATAATTCATTTGTTGTAGAATGTAAACAAACAGTCTTTTGGTAATTGTAAATTGACTTCGTGTAGAAAATAGCTGAAGCTTTTTTAGAATTCAACAACTATCAACGCGCGAAGTGCGTTCCGTCGAATGTCATTTCACAATTTAACGGTTTCATTCTGATAGATTATAATCTAACAGTATTTACAATTTTACGGTGACGTGTACATAAATATTATGAATTGTTGTTTTTTCGTAGGGTTTAGATAATCTTTGACAGTAAAAAGTAGGCTATTTCAGTTTCCAGACCAAAACATAATAATGTTCTCCGACCGATTCCGGCCGCGCTGGAGATATTATAGTGCACAAGTGTATGCGCAGACACAAATGCACTCTCTATTCCTTTCAATCTCATACTCCGGTGGGACGACTACTCGACACGACCAGTGAGAGCTAAGGCGCAGGACCGACGGCTTTACGTGCTCTCCGAGGCACGGGGATGACTCACCGCCAACTTCCCAACTCCGGGCTATTACTGAGGCTTACTAAACAGAAAGACTCAATAATTAAACTTGACCCGCCCTGGGACTCGAACCCAGGACCTCCCGATGTATGACCGTACATGCTAGCCACTACACCACCGAGGCCAAAACGTACTAACAATAGACATACAAATTTTACAAATGACAGTCAATAGTCGTTGAAGTGAATTTACCGAAAAACTTAACTTCAGTTAATGCTTTCTGAAATAATACATTTAAATTAATGATACTATATAATTATATAGTATATAATTAAATTAAAAATAACATATAAAAATTACCTCATATCTTTAGCTATATCAGCCTTGCAACGTTCGAGATGATGCGTAATAAACTGGTCACACACGTGCTTCGTCTCGAAACTTAAATTATCTATTGGTGGCAAAACCAATTTGTCAGATCCGTGCCTACAATTAAAAACAAACAAAAATTAATTAATATACTTTTTTTACTTATTTATTATTTCAATTATAAATGCAATTTACTTTTAATTGAATAATGTTACTTTGAACCAATTTCAAAAACATGACATTATCATACCCATCGCTGTTTATTTTCTATATTATTTGATTATTTTAGTATTTTTATTATTTATTTAAATAGTGTATACTATTTAAATAAATACTCATAAACCCACAAGTATTTGTGATATTGTAGGTTTATGAGTATTTCATAAAAAATACAATAGGGTATTTTATTGTACATGAAAATCAACCTAAAAATATATCAATAAGATAGCTTAAGCATGTTTTCAGTTATACTATCTTTTTTTAACACCACGAAATAGTAGACACCATGTAATTACGTAATACAGCGGAGTAAACAAAAATAAATCCATAATTTGTTCGGTTTTTCACACAAATATTCTTGTATTCAGGAACAGCACACCAACGATAAGTAGAAGAATAACTCATTTTTAAATTATAAACAATAATTCCATTACATACTAATTATCAACGCATTTGTTTACAAAACCATCTGACGTCAGACCACAGAGTAATAATGGTGTCCACTGAGTTCAGCGTTTTCGACCAATGAGCAAAATTTGAAAATGTAAAAATTTAAATGCATTTTTATAACACTTATCGATTGAATTAAAATTTGGGGTTTTTAGTGGTTTATTAGAACTACAGAATACGATTGAGACACTTTTCAAAATTTGATAAAATACCCTATTGGAAAATTTTATCCTTTGGACATTTTTACTATCGGTTTCATTTTCAATTAAAAAAAATCATTATTAGCATTATAAATAATAAATACATTAATATAATACAAAAGAAAATAGCCCGTCATAGCGATGTTGATTACAATATATTGATCACATTTCGAATATGTGTGATAAATGTACGAATTTCCCAACGAAAGCTTACGATCTTTGTTCGGTCTGGTTAAGACAAAGCGTGAAATTTCCAGAAGAAACTAGCGTAATACTTAAACTTTATCTTCTCTATCTAAACGTAGGGAAAAGTGCGTGAAAGTAAAAAAAGAAAAAATAATAAGTGCACACTGTGACAGATTAACATTTTGCACTTACAGAAAAATCCGTTTGTCGTAGATCAGTTGATTATTATTACTATGACTTAGTCATTGTACGCCACTTCAACAAAAAAAAATATGTTATAGCCTATCCTGATGTTGAATTTTATGGAAAAAATATCTGTGAATATTATGAAAAAATATCTACTCACCATTTGTTCTTGAAATATCTAATCGCAGGTATGACTACTTCTTCAGGATCGAGTCCAAATAGAATGAACATGATCAAAGTCTGTCCGCAGCTGGCGGCTGTGTCTAGGAACTCTATTTCTATAAACACTCCAGCTTCATCTTTACGTAAAATTTTCCATGCCGTATAAGTTAAATCCTATGAAAGAAGATTAAATTGAAATGATACCTACTTAGGCTATTACTATTACTATAGCCTAAGTAGGGTATTTGATATTTTGAAAATATAAAAAACACTTCTTTTAAAGCATTAGAAATCGAGAATAAAAATATAAAAAACGACAACGTCCGAAAAGTTAGTTTTATTTAAATTGTTAACATCAACACCCTCATGTTGTTAACACACCTTTTTGTTTGAAACTAGCAATAGTGTTGTCTCATGTTTGTTAGTGACTCACTTTAGTATTTTGAATCTTGTTGCGTCGTAGAAAACTATTTATATATATTTCTTAAGTACCAAAAAAGGTTTAAATGATAAAAAAAATAGTTAATGAAATTCATGTGATTGAAATAAACAAAAATTAAAAGATTTCATAATCATAAATAACGTGACGCCCAAAAAAGATTCTAATCTTAATCTACAAACCGTTAATGGCTACTAGCACATCCTCGTGTTTGATTTCTTTCGATGCTATTAGACATTATGGCATTAAGTTTCACAACAATTAATTATAGTAGGGGAGCCCAAGCGGGGATTTCGGGATTTACTCAAGCGCGGCAGATTAATATACAGGGGGATACCTTGTACCCGGTTAAGTACCTCCACCAAACATGAGCCCCATATATAAGGCCGCCCGTGAGGGATACAGGATCAGATTAGTAAAAAAAAATTGACCATCAGAAATTCTCGAGCGTGTCAGATTAAGGTAGGGGTAGTTAATTACATCCTAAAAAGTGTATATTCCACTAATCTGACAATTTGAGAGTGACGAAAAGAAAGGTGAGGACAGCAAAGTTGTAAAAAAAAACGTCATCTCGACATTCTCGAGCGTAGCTAATTTTTTTAATTTGAAGGACATAATTCAAAAATAGCGAAAAATATATAATCTGACGATTTTCGCAAGCCGAAAAAATAATTTTTTTTATAAATACATGTATTCTACTGAAAAAGCATACACTTATTTATTTGCATGCTATTTCCTGAGCTTTTCAATTAATTAAGTTTAATGATTTAAAAAAAAAATTTTACTTCCCGCTAAGAAAATCGAAGATTTTCAAAAATCGGGAAGTTATTGTTTTCATCCGTTTTGCAAAAATCTAGTTTTCATCAGATCTCGACGTTTTAAGGTCATAGGAAGCTTCCCTGATTACCCCCGCGATGTTGTCACATGTCTGTATGTATGTCTCTATGTATGTCTCTATGTGTGTGTGTGTGTGTGTGTGTGTGTGGGACTATGTAACTCGCTTATAACTTTTGAACGACTAAACCGATCGGAATCTACTAAACGGCGTTCTAAAGAGTTCCCTCAAACTTAGAATTTGAGAATTTGAAAAATCTCAAAAAAAAGAAATTTTTTTTGAAAGTGTTTTTTTGGAATAACTTTAAATTGCTTTACCGACCAACTTCAAAAACTAATCCGCCCTTCAGCTCGGTTGATTCGTTCAAGAGATATCGTGAACGAAAGAACCCCGAAAAAGTGTTTTTCGGAGTTACTCCGAAATTTCTAGTTTGACCAATTGAAAATTAGAAATTCTTTATGAGGCTTAAAAAAACTGCGTAGAAACGTAAAAATCGGTTCATTCAATCAAAAGTTATTGCGGTTTGAAATTCCAAAATTAGTGTTCTATGAAACTTCTATCAGACTTTTGAGCTGGGAGAGCTCAAATGCATAGAAATATTATTTCTTTGAACTCAGCGAGCTCAAAAAATCACATAAATTATATTTTGAGCTCAAAAATGATTCATAAGTACAAGTTTTAAGCGCCCAGGAATGGAATTGTCCTTTAGGGTGAACCGTTTTTCTAATTCTTTTTGTCAGATCAGGCGAATCCCTCTAGATAATCGTCAGATTATGAGACAGTACGTTTAATATATTAAGATGAACCATATAATCTGACGCGCTTGAGTATTTCAAAATGGCGAATTTTTTTGCACATTATGAAAATAGCTGCGAGTTTGCGTCACATCGAAATCGTCAGATTAGTGAATGAGAGCTTTTTTTTGGTGCACTTAACACTCCCTTAGAAAATCTGACGCGCACGATAAAAAAAATTTTTTTTTTCATTTTCAACCCTTACATACAACCACCCGCATCATGCAAACAATCAGATTAACATACGTACGTTATTAAAAATACGCAGGGCATTGATGCTATCAATATCTGACGCGCTCGAGGATGTCCATGCAACAGTTTTTTTTTACATATTTAAAAATCTATAGCCGCTTCCCCCACCGATGAAAAGGTATATATCATATAACATTTTTTTCTTCTTATCTTCTAAGCTTTGCAACCCAATAGGTCTCTATGACGCTCGAGTAAATCCCCATTTAGCATCGTGGGCTCCCCTACCATTACATGAACTGATCGACAAATCAAACTTACCAAAAACATAGCAAGACTGTATGCAATAATCAAAACAGTATGTTTCAGTAGCTGCCCCCCGCGGCCCCTACTCTGCTCCGGGGGCAGTAGCCCCAAGTGTCCGGCGGCGCGGTCTAGTTCGTTCAAGTAGGGGCACGTGCCATCCGTGTTGTTGCATTTGACACCCTGAGATGGACATGCGCAGTCCCTGAAATGTTATTATATTTGTAGTTATTTTATACTAGCGACTCGCCCTCGCTTCGTTCGGTCTCTTCCCTAGGTTTAGCACAGGCAAAGCCGCGGGTTCCGCTAGTTATGCATATAAACCTTCCTCTTGAATCACTCTATCTATTAAAATCGCATCAAAATCCGTTGCGTAGTTTTAAAGATTTAGGCATACATAGGGATATAGGGACAGAGAAAGCGACTTTGTTTTATACTATGTAGTGATACTTACATGGAAGGAACAATGGATTCAACTCTTTGAACGTACCATTACTGGGCACTGACCGCCATACAAGAAAAGAAGTTCATGCTGGGCAAATGCGGGTTGGTGAATTTCACATTTCTTTCATAACCTTGCTAGGTTCTCAGACATACATGTGTTCTTACTATGTTAACTTCACCATAAGGCAAATGGTACGCATCATGTGTCAGACCAGGATTTGAGCAAAGCGAGCACATTACCACTACTTATGCATAAAACAATATTGTACAACATTATTGTTTTGATTCGAATAAATTCAAAATTTACTAAGTAACAATGTAAGAATTTGTACATATATTGTAAACGTAATATTGCAGTTCCGACGTTTCATGCTCCCATTGAATGAAACGCAACAATACCAACATAATGGGAATTGTCTTAAAAATGTACAGTAAAAAAAGGAAAATAATAATTAAGGTACGTATATGTATAATTCAAGTATTTGTGGTTACTAGCTCTAGTTAGTTTGAAATGATTAATATTTCATATATTCATATTAAAAGATGATTTAATTTAGAGGATAAAAATACCTGCTGCACTGGTTTGGTTCTATCAGTTTGTTTGTGAATCGGAATTAAAAAAAATATTTATCTAGTAGCTATCTTTTAATTTGGTCTAATATTATCCGTCATATTCTTAACCTAATCAGTTTTTGGTGTTTCAGGCATTCTTTTGTGATACCGGTTTAAAAATACAGATAATTTCTTAAATCTCTTTTGATATCTCAATCACTTATTTTGTTAAGCCACGATATTAATACTATCTTTTTAAATGAAATAGATGCATAAATTGTACCCACATCAATAGAAAAAAGCACTATTTTAGTATTTTCTTGACTTAACTTAAGATGAAAATCAATAATTAGCTAATACTTTTACTAATAAATTAGCTAATACTTTGCTAATACCTTTCATTAGTGGCTATATCTTCGATATCCCGAGAAGGGTTTGTGACCATTCCATTATTGCAGTTCGGGTCGTTGGAACAACAGTTCCCGTTTCTGTTAGGCGAAGGTGACGCCGTTATAGTTCCATAACATCCTGTAGAACATGTAAAAGATATAATAAAATAATATTCATTTATCTACTTAACCCCTCTTTTATATTTTTTCTTATTTTTAATATATACCGATATATTACACTTATCTACTATTTCAGATAATTGTGTAAAAACTTAGAATTTAATCAAGAATTGTCATTCCACTTTACTGTAATTAATGATTTCTTTATGGAATAATTGAAATCACTTTAAATCTTTATTATTAATAATAATGAATATTATTGTAATAAGTATATATTGGCCTGCTTTCACTTACCCGGATCCTCTAATCCTATAGAACAAAAAAACTATTTTAAAATAAAATATAAGTACATAAAAATAACTACTTAGTTTTATACACATACGTAAATTTCATCGAGTATAGTAATATAATACAAATATATGGTGCAGGGTTTATGGTCTAAGAGCCGGTGGAAGATCGACCTTCACCGATCTGATAACCAGATCAGACATATTTTTTATCAAATATAATTTATAAACAAATATGCCTATAATGACTTGCCTATCTGAAAGTGCTCATGGCTATTTTTAATTAAATTAACTTTAATCGATTTTTTTTTTTCATCACTTTCATTCTTTTGATAACCAAATGAATTTTATTTCACTGTTAGTTTTTAACACACAGAATATGCCTCAGTAGGCTTGCCTACTCATTTTTGTGTATAACCTGGCAAGCCGATGTGAACAGGTAAGTCAATATAGGTGACTCCATCGTTCTGCTAACTTATCGAAAGTTATATCAAATTTTAGATCATTTTATTACAAAATCAGTCATATAGACTTGCCTGCAAAAAATCATACTTAAAGCACGGTTGCCTAGCTAAAAATAGGCATAATTATAGGCATATTTGTTTATAAATTATATTCGATAAAAAATATGTTTCATCTGGTTATCAGATCGGTGAAGGTCGATCTACCACGGTCTCTTCTACTATTAGTACATAGATTAGGATGTAAGTACATACATGCATATTATGTTAGCATTTAATTAATATCATATCACTAAATTCTTCTGCATAAATAGCAAATCTAATGAACTTTTAATATATTCATAAATGGTAATCTATACCAACATACTTATCTATTTATTTAATAACGATTGAAAGTTTCTCAATGAAAGGAAAGAAACGTAATACTCAATTGCAACATTAATATAGAAATCTAAAAGACAATCTCAGGTATGCTTTTTTAATGCGATCTACTTTGCATAGAATTGCGTGCGAATAAGGTAAATAGGTATACCTAATACAATGAAATTTTGAAACTATATATCTTACATCTATCATCACTATATATGTATATAAGTCGACATTTTAAGATTATAAGCCCAAAATCTACGAATTTTCAAACCGTTATGGAAACTTAATACATAGTTACATCCCTCTCTTATTAAATGATGTCAATTGTTGACTCAAATATCCCCTTTTCTTACAAGTCAACTGTGAGCTAATCGGGTGTATTCTACTTTTTTGTGGGGCAATTTTTTAACTTTTTTTAATTCTTTTTTTCTAATTATACTATTTTTGGCGCCCCCTGAAACTTCAACCCGGACGTGTTTAGGTGATAATAAGTACATCTTTTTATCCACGGTCGCTATATGTCATAATCCACAATCCCAACAATCTACAAAAAACCTAAGCATTTTGTCATGCTGCTACAACGTACATACATACATGATACATATATATTAACCTAACATTATGTAACAGCAAAAATTATTAATGATTAACAATACTAACCAAAATTAGATAAACTCTGGGTTTGTGAAGTTGGTTCTGCGTTTTCTACGAGGCTGGAGGATTCGTCTTGTGGGGAGGTGTTGGCTACTTCTTCAGATAACTGCGTAAACTGAGCGCTGCGCCTACGGAACCTAATGTACAGGATGAGGCAACCTGTCGTCACTGAAGGAGATACAATACAAATAAGATAGTGTGGAATGGACCTTTTATCACAAAATAACAATAATAAAAATAAATATGTTACGAAATTAACCCACAACACCATCTTGTTCTATGGTGAGCTCAGAGACTTGTGTTCTAGATATCAGATTATTGACACAATGTACATCTATAACTTTATGTAATATATAACTTTATGTAATATATAACTTTATGTAATATATAACTTTAAATGTAAACTTATTATAAATATAAACAACCATGACTGCAGTATACAAACATTCGTGCTCATCACGCAAATTAATAACCGCAAAAGGGCTCGAACCTGCGACGCTAAATGAAAAAGGGGCCAAAGTCCATGCTGGCTGTAAAAGCGAGTTAGCGGACTTCACGTGTCTTTCGAAACTTGCTAGGTTTTAACAGATATGCAAATATCCTTAAAACATTTTCCTTTACCGTAAGAACATTAGGTATCATGTTAGAAATGATTCACACATGAAAATATTATGTGCGAAACCGGAAGTTTGAACCCGCTTCGATTCTTTTCGTAAGCGAATGAAAATTTAATTAATCCAGTTCCGATTCATGCCAAGTATTATGCAATATACTTACTCGTATATTACCTGTTTATAATATACTAGCATTTCCCGCGTTCTAAGAACCGGAAACCAAATTCTTTCGAAGTCGCGCGGTACGGTACCTTGCAACTAACGGCCGCCCTTCCCGTTTGTGCAACATTTCTCATTGATGCTCCTATTGGTCGTAGCGTGATGTAATATAGCCTATCTCAATAAATGGACTATCCAAATCAAAAATATTTTTTCAATTCGGACCAGTCGTTTCTGAGATTAGCGCGTTCACGGTTCAACCAAACAAACAATCAAACAAACTCTTCTGCTTTATAGTATTAGTATAGAAGTATAGATAATTCATTAAGAACACAAAGGTAATGTTATATTGTTCGATTATAAGGACTTACATGTGATACAAAAGAAGAGTACACTTAATCGAATGGCATCGGAGGCGTCAGTGTTGATGTCACCAGAGGTCTTAGTAGCCAGAAGCACGCCCACCATCACCGCCGGAGCGCCCCATGCCACAAAACATAACACTGGCCACAATGTCGTTACAAAACACGGACCCCGACTCTAGTAAATTAATAAAGTTTACGTTCTTTAAATATTCATATACTGGCAGTTAACCCGCACTTCTCTCGGGTTTGTACATAGGTATGTTTTAAGTTTTAACGGAAAAGATAGAATATAATTATATATAAAAAGTATTCTATGTCATCAGTTCTTCAATTATCTCCACACAAAAGATCACGTCAAAGAATTACTCTTTGTCGACGTGAAAGAAACAAACAAACAAACGGACACGTTTTTACATTTTTAATGTAAATATAAAAAAAAGTTCGTGTACACTTAGTACATAAACAGCATGTCTGAATTGATAATTTTTTGTGCTTATGTGTGGTTCTTAACTACAGTGAGAGAGGTACGATGTTTTCGAGATCCGGATTTAATTTTCTAACCAAATACGGTCTGTGGCAGAACAGCGTCTGCTTAAAAATACATCACGGCTATCGTTCGGTTAAAATATAATATGTGACATAATATATGACACTCTTCTGGGAAGATGTAAAATAAATAACAGCAGGCAATAATATCACATTCACAAAATATCGATTTCAGTAATTGCACTTCCACTAAATAAGGGAATAACTTTTGATAGCAGCATATTAAATAGGGCATACGTATCGTATGTGAAGTCCGTCGTACTGCAGCCTACAGGCTGCAGAATGCAATATCTAATGCAATAGCAGGTCCAAATTACATTCAGCTTTATTGATAAATTATTGCTTCAATCGTAAACGAATAATATAAAAAAGAGGATAATTTATTCTAATATCCACTGAACAAATAAATTCAATCTTATTATACTTCTATTATAAGTGTCTTGTTAATAGAAAGTGTGCTGAGGTTGTAGTGCATTTTATATTACAAACTAGCGACTTACCCTTGATTTTTTTTACGCGAAACCTTGATTCCTTTTCCAAAAACAAATTAGCATCACCTACCTCCCAGTAAAATCTCATTGAAGTGCCAGTAAAGTAATAAACAGGCAGACAAAAAATTTACCAATTTTTTTTTTATAAAAACCGTACTTATTTGTGTATGTTATATGCTATATATAGTAAAAAGATGTTATATGGAGTAAACCAGACAATTAATTAATATGATTTTCTAAACTAACTTACTTCTAACATTAGTAAACCAATGGTCAGCATAGAGGTCCAAAGAAAGCAGGAGTAAGTGCTAAATATTTGCAAAGCTTCCTGAAGGGTTAACTCTAAGGACGGTGGATAATTATTCAGTGGCCCTCCCCAAATCACACTAGAAGCTAATAAAATCTGAAAGAAAATCTCTTGTTAGTTACAATTTTTATAGCACTGCGTGACCTATTGCTTTAACAACGCTTTGTCTATATTCTTCAAGGTAACTTAATTTATTGTTTAAAGCAAATAATGTTACTAATATAAATACCTTAATTATATATATATATTTAGTAATAAAGGACATAAAAAACTATGTAGTAGTCGTCATAATATTAATATTTTGGTGCTTAATTTTATCTAACACCTACTGATTTTTATGGCAGATATTTCTGTTTATTATTGCTTCTAGAATGACATACCTGAGAAATATTGAGGCATAGGGTTAATTTATGTGGTATTCTCTTAAACTTCCTGGTTACAGCAAATACAATGAACACCCATAAACCTGCTATCAAAGCAACAATTGAGAGGTCAAATCCAAACCTCTTTATTTGATCTGCAAAGTCCTGGTTAATAGAAATGACTTCGGCGGACAAGAAAGTTATAGGTGCTGATAGAAAAGTGCATATCACCATTGACGAGGCCATCTAAAACAAACATACTTCATTACGTTACTTCATTAAGTATATAATATTAATGATATTTATTACATAAATACATTCATTAAAACTAGTTTATTTGAGGCGTCATCCTTCCAATGGGGCAATATGAAAAACTTTAAAGTTAAAAATTTACACTAATCTGCAATGAAATCATCACTATTACGAACATTTTAATACTCTAAATCTCCCTCGATGTTCGATTTTTGCTGTCATCACATCTAAAGACGTTATTCTATAATGTTCAAATTTATTTATATTTCATAGAAATTTATTTTCACAAAACAATTATTTAATATTAATATAAATACCCAAATGACCAGTTGCAGTTTATTGTAAAAAGTGAAAGAAGCTAACATACTCATACAAGTTATACGTGCACGTTTTCGCTTGCATATTGTATGATGGAAAGCTGCTAACTATTTGATTGTTTATTGTTTATAACATTTTTTGTACGAATTTAAGTTTAAGTATTTAATCAAATCAGAAAAGAGGGTTGAGCTTCTTTTATGGAAGTGTCAAGTATATCACGGTTTACAATCACATCTCTAAAATGAGGCATTATATTTCAACATTCATTTTTTGAATGCGTAACTTATGGTCTTGGTCTCGTATAAGGTGAACACGGTGAAGAGTTCCACCAGGATATATGGTATCGTATAGAAATACATTATAATGGAGAATGGTCGACTGGAACGCATGCCGACTTTCATTAGCCAATTCGACGTGAAACTCCAACTGATCAAATAAAAAGAAAGAAAACTACAAAGTAGCTGCCAAGTTACTATAATAATATAGATATCCGAAATCCGGATAAATTTACTGTTCGAACTATTGAACTTTATAACCTCTTTGCAATTATTGTTATTTGTTTACGAGCATTATCTATATTAAGTTTTGATTATAATTTACAACTTATAAACATAATTATTACCATTTATTCATGGAATTACTTGCTTTAGTTTTTTAATGACATATCAAAACCAAGATTATTGTTAAATA
This sequence comes from Boloria selene, assembly GCA_905231865.2. NCBI lineage: Eukaryota > Metazoa > Arthropoda > Insecta > Lepidoptera > Nymphalidae > Boloria > Boloria selene. The sequence goes on from HG993145.1 coordinate 6,431,160, forward strand.
AAAGAATTTAACTTCAAAGGAACAGCAATTCCAATGCTGCGATCAGTTTTTGTCGTTTCGTTTATTTTTAAAGCTTCCAACAGGTTTTATAAGAAATATTTTTAAATGCGGCAGGTCATCGCCATTTTCATCTTTTGCATGGTTTTTTTATTTTTTATCGTAAAATAAGTGACATTGCAAATGGTATTCTAATTAAGACCAATAATTTCATATTGGCAACGATAGTATAACTTTTACTTATATAACTTACGATATAGATAACCATAATGTTTCTTCGCTCCAATAATCAAGTAAGGTTTGTGTAGGTATGCTATTTTACGAGTACATTTTTGTACCGACAGAAAATTTTAAAACAGGTTTTAGAAATAATGGTATACGCATCATATTTTTTAATTTCTAAGATGCAGTGCTATCCTAAAGTCTAAAGATGAATCAAATTTCGCGCTTATAATTTTGAAGATATCAATATCCATAGTTGGTATTTTCACCATCTAATAATTATTTATGAACGTCTTTCAGGATATATTTACCAAAAATCTTTGCTTAGTTTTCATATTCGTATATGAAGAGCACTTATTTCGTGAATGAAATTAAGACTTTCAGGTATTTCAGGTTTTCTTTAAAGTATAAAATGTAGCATAATATGTCTCGTTTTGTTACTGAACATAATGTTTTAGGTTCATAATTATATGATCCCTAGCATATACTTATAGGAAAATTATTATCTTAAAGAATAAAGAAATCCATATAATGTTTCATGAAAATCAAGATCTAATTCGAATTTTGAAATCTTTTCGTAAGTAAATATATATAGCGGGTAGTATAAGTAATAACAGGTATAGAACTAAAAATATACATGTACTAACTGGTTTTGCTTATTTAAACCTATTGGCTAGAAAGAAATATTAGATGCATTGTAAAGAGTTAAGTTTCAAACGTAAGGCTTCTTCTTAACACACTACAACATCACTACTACGACGTCATCAGTTGCAATACTACAAACACAAAGTACTTGTCTTATGTTGTTTTTGTTAAATTTATTATGTATTTAGACAATAAGTCCGGCTCACTTTGTAGTGAAGCTACTTGCTGTCGTGGTCGTGGGTTCGAGGTTCGCTGTGGGCATTCATTTGTGTAAAGAGCACGTAATATTCATTAATAATCACATTAATAATCTGTATTATCCCTATATTATAAATTAATTATATTATAAATGTGTATTAACTAACTGGTATCCATAACACTAGCCTTAGCCAAACTTAGGATGGAAATAGATTAGCCTGACTTGTACTAAATGAGTTTGCAAATTTTTTCAAAAGTAATTTCTAGGATCTATTAGGTACTTATCTTCTCGTAATTTAACACAAAATTTATTAACAAATGTATACATTATATATTTCTATATATTGATTATTGCGATCTACTGACATTTTAAGAACTAGTTTCCCTCATCAACTCGACGACTCGAGGGCCCAATCACGTGACAATGTGTCCTAAATTAAGATTTTCGAAAATAATAATATTAACTTGTCAACGTTATAACTTCTATGCGTATGATAAATTTTTAAGTAGAATCTGTTTATTAAAAATTTTTTTTCGGAAATCCTAATGAAATAGTTAATCGTTATAATAAACCGCATCTATATTTTATAGTCAAGTCTGCTACAACTATATTTTTGGAAGTCACATTTATTTTGAAATAACGAGCTGCTCAGAATTTTTAAATTTACATAATATAGAAACCAAACTGGTTATTACTTTTTGTATATTTATGCATACATAATATATATGTCTGTAGAATTTTGAAAAGCAGGTACATTATATTTAAATGTTCTTTTTTTTAATAAGAAATGATGCAACTAAAATAACACCATTATGATAAGTTTTATTTAGAACAAGCAACTTAATCTTGCTTTCCTATCTTCTAATGAAAGTCTCTTATAAATTAATCAAGCTTTTTCAGTAATTAGACGGATCAAACAAACAGAGAGATTTTAGTAAAATATGCTATTATTTTGACAGTACAAAAAGACACTCTTATTTATCTATAAAGAAGATGTAGCTTAAGAAAACAATGGTGTTGTAATAATTTACTATTTTCATATATGAAATCATCATTAATATAAATAGTACTAAAAACTATTAATTTTCAAGTTAAAGTTATAGGAAGTATCACATTAATTCAGATTACAGGAAGACTCAATTTATCATCACAATCACACCATTTATATATTTGAAATGTTCAATAAAATTTGATTTTGTATGCTTTGATATCATATTTTGATATAATATGTATCATTTATTGACAAATGTTAAGTGAGCACTGAGCAGTATATATGCTATCAATATCCACTGACTAAGTTTCAGGTTGAACAAGTGACAATTCCACAACACAATAAAAGATTTTGGTAATTTATAACATATAAGAAAAAACACTCACCAAATCTATTTCAAGATTGTAAAGATTTGAGAACACAAACACAGCAGGTGCAGTGGGTATAGTTCCATACAAAAATGCATATGTAGACAAAGACTGAGTTTCAGATACATTATCACCAGCATCCAATGCACTAACAAATTCTCTCATTACAACTGGCAAAACAATCCTATGAAAAATACATATATTTAAAATACATATGAATAATAATAATAATAGTTCATACAATAAATGTAATATAGGCATTTCTTTCTAAGATTATTTTATAACATATTTATAAACAATTTATTTACTCACAATTTAACCATAATTAATACACATGGAAGTAAGAGAGCTGGACCCCTAAGTCTTGTAATTTGACCAACCATACGTAATCCAAGCAAAAATAGTGCTGCAGCTGAGAAAGATTGACCAAACACCTAAAATATAAAGTGTTCAATTATTGGCATACTTAGCTAAAATATCAATATTAATTATATCAAAAAAAAATAGATTGTGAGTGAAATTATAAGAATTTATGGTATACTAAAAATATTTGAATCTAAACTTACTTCTAATAAACCCTCAATGTAAACAGACAGTTGATGTTTGAAAATAATATTACCAAGTATACCCAGAATGGTCATGACCAAAACAGGATTGAATATAATTCCTTTTAATAATTGTAGAAACATCTTTAACTTATGGACATGCTGACCACTGGTAACAGTTTGTGGGTTTTCTCTTTGCTTATTGATTTCCATTAATACAAACGCAACTGGGTTGAGTACAGCAAGTGAAATAGGAGCCATCAAATAAAGATAAAGAGCATATTCTGGATGTGTCTTTTCATATATAGCATTTACTGCAATACATCAAATTAATATTTATGTTAAAAGTTAAAAACAATAATATCTAAAATTGTAAAAATTATGTGAACTTACTTATAGGAAACCCCAATGCAAAGTCATTACTCTGTGTGCAAAATATGGCAAATATTCCAGCCTGTCCAAGGTGCATTGGTTTAGAGACTAGCAGAGTTACTAGTACAACTGCAAAAAATACTAGTCCTTTTGCTAACAGTATTGCACATAGAAATGTCCAATTTACCATACTAAAGTCCAAGCGAGCCAAGGACAGAAAAATTAGAGATGGGAGTGCAAATGTACCAACAAATGTTGATATACCCTTTGACTCCGATTTAGAGACAACATTCAGCCGGCCAGCTATATATCTAAAATAAACTTAAAATATAACTTTACCATTCACAACAGTAATTTTTAATAAAAAAACTACTAATTCCTAGAGAACTTACCCACAAATAATTATAGTAAAACACTGAAATAGAGCTGGATATAACTGATCTGATACAGAATCATTCACAGTTACAGTACTTGTATCCATATTGTAGTTTTTCAGGTACTGAAATTAATAAGTGGTGTCAATGGTATTTATAACTAATAAGCACAATCAAATCTTTATCAGTATATTCTTATATTTATTTATTACAGAATACTTTACAGGTAAGTTTATAGAACCAAAACATATTTTTGTGGTAATTTCATTTAACCAAGCACTATTACGTATTTTTTCATTGAACTTTTTTCACTTCGGTATCTTGTTTACAAAAATATTTAAATATTTTTTCCTGTTTAAAAACAATAGCGCAAATTACTCATTTAAAATTTCAAACAATTATATTTAAGAAAATATATTACCTACTAATTTCTTCATTTAATAAAATATTAGAACACTGTGTGGTATACAAGTTAATAAAACCAACAGATCATAACATACCGCTTTTCCAGTAAAAGTAAGTAGTATGATAAAAAAATCAATAAAGAAGTAAGCACAGCGAATCCATAATAGTCCCTAATCAGTAATCGGTGTACAATACAAATAGCACGAGTCACGACAGCCCGCAGTATACAATCAACAATGACTGGTAAAGTGACACTTGTGAGTTGTGACTTGAACACTTCACGGTTCACCACAGATTAAGTATTAGTTACTACGTACAGTTCACACTTGTGACTTGACAGAACAAAAGTCTATGGTCAGAATTCAGAAATCAATCAAATGAGGACTATCGTTTTTTGGCTCACCAGGTGGCGCTACTGCAGAGTGAGGTCCTAAAGTACGGCTGCTAAAGTTAGTTTTTACAGGCGCCAAAAGAATAATTTACATTTAAATCATATTTAATGCAAAAGAACCGTAGAGTAAACGTATTGTCCATGCTACAGTGTAGCGCAGTCCCGTTTTGCTCGGAAAAAAAGCGAACATAAGTTTCAAAAGGTAAAACTGTCTCAAAGCAGTGGTAACATAGTAAAAAGAATGACAAAGTAGGGCAACTTCATACAAACGCACCGCGCGCGGCTTGTATGTGTGCGTCATAGTATCTTTACGTTGCCGCACGCACACTCAAACAATATCTCGCACCGTTTGGGTGTCTAAATTCTTTATCGATTCCAGAGTTGTCTTTGTTCAGATTACCTACTGAACAGGAAAGGTAAACAAATCACTTATTCTAGCATATAATTTATACTTGATGATGAAATATGTAGGTACTTTTATTTTTGTTGTATTAGTTTATTATTTGAATAGGATGTGATATGATTTTATTAATAAATTAATATATTATACTTTTAATTTTTTTTAATTGTTACTAAAAGCATATTTATGTTTTTGTAAACGCAAGAAATTAAAGGATTTATTTTATTTATTTACACAAATAAAATATCTAAAAATTTCGAGATAAATCTAACAAACAAACATTTTTAATACTATTTTCTACTGATATATCAGTTAAGCAAGTAACTACAGGCCTAATAAAAATAATCATAAACATGTAGAAACAAAATGTTTTACATTCTTAAATGTATATAAATAATAAATATTTTTAATAACACACTTCCCGGCCCAATGCCAATGTCTGAGCACTGAATTAAAATTTTGATACAGTGACACAACCCTGTGACAGGCAACTATCGTAACTATGATAGGTAATTATATCGCGGATTGGGCCGAAGTTGCCCTACTTTGTCATTCTTTTTACTATGGTGGTAAGTAGCGATTCGCAAGTTCTATTTGCCATAATTAATGTAACGTATTGCTAAATATTCGTAACAGTAATCTTAATAGAAATAAACCGCGTAGCCAACCGGCAAAGTGCAAACAGTGACATTTGACATTTCGGAGACCTCACGCTACACAAGCACCCCTACGGCTACATAGCGGCAAAATCATAAGCGATAGCCCTCATTATCATATTTTGTCACTTGTCTGTTCTCCCCACAGAGAAGACACTTCCGTGGTTCTCCCAATGATCTATGTATATTCTGTGCAGACAAATAGCAGCGTGGTTTGGGTTTGGTCATTTCACATTTGTGTAATACATACTTTGAAGATCGCAGAGCGAAGAGCCGCACTGCTCATTACAGATGATCCAACTAAATTACCAAAACTGGTACAAATCTCTACCATATAGGAACAGTAATACTTATTTAAGACCTAAAAGAGTTAAAATTATGGAAACATATTCTTATATTAAAACTAAAAATTACCGTGACTTCGCCCGCGTTCTAATCACTAATTGTAAATAAGGGGTTAAAATTTAGAATTCTAAGTATTTTATGATTCCAAATTCGGACTCAATTCGGAATTCAATTCCGAGGCGGACGGATAACAACCCGTGTTCGCCGACGAGGGAAGGGAAATTTTACTTCATCGTTGCAATTTGCATCTGAGTATCTGTATATTTTTCATGAATTTACCATACTATAATAGATTCATGACATTGTTTTATGTTTATAAACATTGTTGCTTGCGAACATTGATGATGCGTTTCGTATTACCTGTATTATACTATATTAACTTAATTCATTATAATATTAACTTAATTATTTATAATATATTTCTGTTTTAACTTAACCATAGTGTATACAGTATGTGTTTTAAAAAGAATTGGAATAAAGTTTTTGGCCTCAAAATATCTCATCTCATCCAACACAAAAAGAATTTTTCAATTTGGACCAGTAGTTTCTGAGATGAGCGCGTTCAACCAAACAAACAAACAAACTCTTCAGCTTTGTAATGTTAGTATAGAAGTATAGATATGAAGTCAAACATCCACTTTGATTGTTAGATGTTTAGTTTTTAAAAGTCGTTTATAAGACTAAAAATGTTTTGCTACCATGACTGCAAACACGTTTTCTTAGTAAGTTTGGTTATTTTGGAGCAGCAGACACGCCTTTAGATGTACCAAGCATACACAAAAAAATCATAAAAATCGGTCAAGCTGTTTTGAAGAAGTTCGATAACAATCACGAGATTTTTTATATAAAATAAGGTTTCCTTTTAGGGTAGTGAAAATGGCAATTGTATGAAATCCTTGCATAAATCAAAGTATTTTTGAATTTAAGTAGAAGTAATATACAATTTTTTTAATCAATAATGATGAATGAAGTTTTTTTCAGCTAAATTTTTGGTAAAGGCTACACTGATGAAATTGAAACCACTTTCCGTTTCCGTCTCCGGACTCCGACTTCCGTCGGCCATTATATTTTCATTATCGAGTTGTTCGTTCGCCGGGTCTGGGAGGTCGATACTCGTGAATGAAGAAATTGTAAAATATTTAAATTCTCTCTAAAGAGAGGTGAGTTATATTATATTTTTGCGTTATTCATCAACTGTATTTTGACTTTAAATTAGTTTTTATTGTTTCATTGTAATTGTATTCATGTTCCAGATACTTATTCAAGCGTTTACATCCACGTAGGTACTGCCTACACAGAACGAACATATAACAGCATTATGCAGTTTAACGCATTTCAAAATCATCATCCCATGTAAGTTTAGTTTTCTAATATTTTACTGCATAGAAATCGTAATTCATTTTTATTAACCGCATGAGCTATGAACCTTAGCTCGGCGGCCATTTTGTGCAATGCATTTCGCACAGCTGATAATGGACGCGATTCCGCGCAGGGTCCTGGGTAAAGAAATCAATAATTGGCTACATTTTTACACAATACATTTTATATTGTTTTCATTATATTTATGTAGAATAAATATGTGCGTATATTTCTATCACAGCATTCTATTAATCCTCGTTATATTATAGCTTTAGTGTATTGTAAATGTTAATATTTACGACTACTGACTAGTGACATGCAACACCACCTTGCTTCTCTCGGGTTCGGTCACAAACTGGTAACGTACCTTAAGGTTTAAGTACCTATAGTGTTCTCATAGATGTTTTTTTCTTTACTTAAAAGTATCCTTATAATATGTTGACCCAGATAGCTCATCTATCATCAAACCAAACATCAAAAACTATCTAATTATAATGTGTTCACAGACAGAAAAACTAAAATTCTATATTTTCAATGAAATGAAATCTTATATTATTACTTGTATTATGATTCCTCTCACTTTATTTTTTTTATTTTCTCCAATTTTGACATTAAAGGCACCTAGTAATTATTTTTCTTAAACTTGAGATTTCTGTTTCATTGTTTGTCCCATGTTTATGTAAGCGGTTCTCAATACTTTTGACCATGGAATGTTAAATTGATTTTTCTGATGATCTGGAACTGCTGTGCTATGCAGCTGTTTAATAGAAAACGAGACTTGTTATTTTAGCATAATATATCAATGTTACTATGTGGTATGAAAACTTACACAAATATTGATTCCTTATATGACAGTAATTATTATTTGTTTCCCCAATTACGTCTAATATATAAATATATTTAAAAATAATAAAAATAACACATTTCTTTTACAAATTCCTATTTATAATTAATAATAATAACACTATAATTAAACGTTACATAGTACTACACTGGTGCAAATACCTAATCTGATTCAAATTTCATTATTCTTTGGGCTATTTTTGTTAGCTATGTTGGTTGAATCGTTAATTAGATGTCATTCACTATTTGCTGTAAAGGTGATATCAGACAGTTCACTCTAATAATAATTATTCACTTGTGTGAATGAAATCATTCTTCTTTTATTCTATGTTCACACAGCTTAGATAGTTTATTTATAATATAAAAAAGAATATGCATTGTTCATTTCTTTTAATATGTCATCAAATTAAGTCTGTAAGACAGGACCGGAGACAATATGACCAATTTTGATTGCATGTCCTGTGTTCAGACCATTCATTTCTTGTTCATTCGGAGTAGGAGTGAGAGTTACCATGCCAATATCCAACACTAACAACGGTTCACTAATGAATTCATTTGGTATTTTATGTTCACATATATTTGAGTGAAATATGAGAAAAGCATCTGATATCACCTATATTTGACAATAGCATCACTTTTATTTTACTGTAATACTGCAATCTTAACTGAGGTAAATATTGTAAAACTCATTTGTGCTTATAGCAGCATATGTGAATGTATGGTCTATTTCTTTACCCTTTATTTACTTTATTTAACACAAGTAATAAATTAATGTGTTATATCTTCTATTGACATTTGTATGAACACATTTTTTTGTTTGTGATGAGGCATTATGCTATAATATTGCATGTAAAAGGTACCAAACCTTTGTCATAAAGGTGTTTAATTATTGCCTTAAAAGTATATAATTAAGTTAAACACTAAATTGTTATTGCTGTGTACCTTTGGTAAGTATTTATTATTTTTAACCATAGAATTAGATTTATATACTTTTATTTGTATACCTTTTCATTGCATCTATGAGTAGAACCACTAATGAACCACATATTTAAACTTATATTCATAGTAATCGAAAAAATATAATATGTAGTGTACTACTTATGTCATAATATGATCTTTGTCAGTACCTTCTATTGGCAAGTTACTATAATTGTATTGAATTAACAAAAACAAATGTTTTTAATGAATGATTTTGTTGACAGCTATAGACCTCGACTAGACCGGAATGAACAATTCGGTAAAATGCCTTTCCTTGGTGGCCTGCATGATTTCGGTGGGCCCAAAAATTTCCAACCAAGGAATGGAATGGGCAACAAAAATTTTAGGCCTCGAAATGACTTTAATGGGGTTAGACATGAATTTAACAATATAAAAAATGAAAATCCTAATGATTTTGGAGGACCAAAAGAATTCAGACCAAGAAATAATTTTAATAACCAAGCTCCAAAGAAAAATGATTATGATGGTGAAAACAATTCAGGAGGCAATATGCAGTTTTATAATGGAAAGGGAGACTTTGGGGGACCTAAACAACAGAATTTTCAAAAGAACTTTGGGCCTAAAAATTATAACAACCAAAATGGAGCCAGCAATGGCAACGGCCAGCAAACTTTTGTTCCTAAAAAAATATACAATAGCACTTCACAACCTTCTTCAGATTTTAATGACCGTAAATTGCAAAGCCGAAAAGCAAAGTATCCTGGTGATGCTTTAATAAAGCCAGTTTGGGATATGTCAAATCTTGATACAATTCAAAAGAACTTTTATAAGCCACATTCAAATGTAGAAGCACGATCAGAAGATGAAGTAGAATTGTTCCGTGCAGCTAAGGAGATAACTGTAAGTGGCAACAACGTTCCACGTCCAAATCAAGTTTTTGATGAGGGTAATTTTCCTGATCATATTATGAACACGATAAAGGAGCAAGGATGGGAAGAACCTACTGGGATCCAGGCTCAAGGATGGCCTATAGCTTTATCTGGTCGAGACATGGTAGGAATTGCATCTACCGGTTCTGGTAAAACATTAGCTTACATGCTTCCTGCAGCTGTTCACATTGTTCATCAACCAAGGCTTCAGCGAGGTGATGGCCCCATTGCTCTCATTTTGGCACCAACAAGAGAATTAGCCCAACAAATTCAATCTGTAGCTCAAGCTTACAGTGCTCGTGGCTGCATCAGGAATACTTGTCTTTTTGGTGGTTCTCCTAAAGGACCCCAAGCAAGGGACTTAGAACGGGGTGTTGAGATTGTTATTGCTACACCTGGACGACTGATAGATTTCTTGGAGCGAGGAACTACTAACTTACGACGATGCACATACTTGGTACTGGATGAGGCTGATAGAATGTTAGATATGGGTTTTGAACCTCAGATCCGCAAAATAATTGAACAGATCCGTCCTGATCGTCAAGTTCTTATGTGGTCTGCAACTTGGCCTAAAGAAATTCAAGCCCTGGCTGAGGATTTCCTGACTGATTATATCAAAGTAAATATTGGATCTTTGAATCTTTCTGCAAATAACAATATAAAACAAATTATTGAAGTCTGTGAAGAACATGAAAAAGAAGTCAAGCTTACCAATCTTTTGAAAGAGATTGCTTCAGAAAAAGACAATAAAGTCATTGTCTTTGTTGAAACCAAGAAAAAGGTAGGCATTTGTTTAAATATCATACTACTTATATTTGTATATTTACATATTTTATAGATATTTTAACACTTTTTTTTATTCTAGGTGGATGACATAGCACGTGCAGTGCGACGCAATGGGTACAAAGCACTAGCCATTCATGGTGATAAATCACAACAAGAACGTGATGCTGTTCTCACTGAGTTCCGAAATGGAGCAACTAGCATTCTGATTGCAACAGACGTTGCTGCTCGTGGTTTGGATGTTGAAGATGTTAAATTTGTTGTTAACTTTGATTACCCAAATACTTCAGAAGACTACATCCACAGAATTGGTTAGTAAACAGTTTTAAAAGTTTTTGTTTTTAATTAAATATGTTATAGTACAACAACTTTCATTTGTCTATCAGGTCGCACTGGTCGTTGCCAACAGTCTGGCACAGCATATACCTACTTCACAAGTGGAGATGCTCGTCAAGCTCGTTCCTTATTAGCTGTACTGCGAGAGACCGGCCAAAATCCTCCATCTAAACTTAATGACCTGGCAAGAAACAATAACAGCAACAATTCTAGTAAGATTTACTGTGTATTTTTAATAATAAAAATATGAGAAAGAATTTTAGAACACAATTAATTCAAGGTATAAATAAATTTCATAAATTATTTTAAATTCTATATAAAATGTTACAGGCCGCATGCGCTGGCAACACAGAAGGGAAAATAATAGTGGTGCAAGTTCGCCGCGTCAAAAGAGCAACCAGTGGAATAACAAGATGGCTAATGTGGCCAATGAAGATAATCAGAATAATTACCAAAATCGTAACAACTGTCAACAACAACAGCAACAACAACAACAAGCTCCACGATTTTCTAATCAGAACCAAAATACAAACCAAGGTTACAGACAACAGAATGGTTATCAAAAGACAGTGCCTTTCCCTAGTCCTAACGTATTTGAATCTATGGGAAATTACCAAGGAGGTTACAATAATGGCTATCAAAATGCTTACAATGCTAACCAGAATGGCTATGGGCAACGCACCTTCAACAGTGAGTGTAAGTTTTTTTTTTTTTTATTTTATATTAATGTTTTTCTTAACATTTATATTATAATTAATACATTTTTTTATTTAATTATGTAGACACTCGTGCTAATGGCGCCCAACAATATCATCGTAACACGAACTCTGTTGGCAACAAATCTGCAGGATCTGGATCTTCCTATGGATCACCTCCTCCTCATTTTGCTACTCCTCCTCACTACCCTCAAATGCATCCTCATCACCAAGATATGCTTGGTTAGTATTCTAAGTTGTATTCTTTTTCTGTGGTTTTTTTAATTATATGTCTAGCGTCTTTTTAAATTATCAGGTGGCAAATACTACGGCGGCGGCGTAGGCGGAGGGGGTCCATGCGGCTACCAAGCGGCAGTAGGTGCTGGAGTGCCATACCCGCACCTGCCACCTGGCCCGCTGCTTTATGCTCCAGTCCAACAGTAAATTATATAACCGTATCCCACATTATTGTATATCCATTCAGTCTTAATTTCACGCTCAATATACTGACCTTAGTAATATATTTTAAAAGCACAGATAATGTGTCAGTTAAATGTTTAGCGTAAATATTTCAGGTTTAAATTATTCCATAGGAGTGTATTTCTCACAGACTGAATCGCTATCTCAATAATGTGGACTATATTTAATATGGCCCTCTTGACACAAATGATTATTAGGTTTTCAGGGCTTTTCAATTTACTTTGATGCCCCTATTCAATATTTTTTTCCACATTATAAAACAGAAATAATATAGTACTTAGTTTCAATTATTGTTTTTGTACTATTGACTGGATGGGGCAAAGTTGTTTTTATTACTTTAATAATAATTAATTAGAATATTTTTAGATCTGAATGAAAGCTTACAAATGATTAGAATATGAACAGTTTTGATCCTCATTTATAATTAAAAACAAAACTATATGGGAGAATAATTACTGTACTTTTTCATAACTTAAATGCTTTGTGATTTTATCTTTCAGATCAATATGTATGGTTAAAATAAGTGTGTTAGATTTAAATCTGGTTTATTAACTGTTGACCTTATTAGTATTTACAATCGAACTAACTCTAATACCCTTGTGACTTAGCTTTCAAAATAGTTTTGGCTTATGGCATTTATATGAAGCTTTATAATTTGAAAAATAGATATTCTGAATGGAAAATTTTCTCATTGTTAATATTACAAAGATTTTTACTTGAGAAATATGTTATAACTTAATTTTTTATTTTAATTGTTTGAAGAATACATAGTATTTTACACTTAAAATATTAGTGAAACTATTATATTATATTGACAATGCTTATAAATATATAAGAGAATTCCAATATACTGAGTACCAAACACATGTTTACAATGTGATTTTGGTTTCTGCTTTGTTTGTTGAATTAATTTCATAGATAACATGATATGCAAACAAAATATTTTAATATATAACATTGATGTTGCAAACAAAATGTAAATACGGTCAACAGCGAATGATCCATTTCGGTGGGATATTTGAATAACTTGTCATTTCCACCATTAGATTTTAATCACTATATATTTGTTAGAGTAGTTGGTGTGGGTACCCTCATGTGTAATCCTGGGTGCCTTTCGTTTTTAAATGTCTGTATGATGTACGAAATGCACGAAACATATAGAAGATTAGTAAAAATTAAGGGAGGTGGAATTCAAAGGGCAGATATAAAATGTAATATTTTATATAAATTATTTTTATTGTTAATAAATCTTATCCAGTGAAAATGTGCGGGACAACTTAGTATAAGAAAATTGAAAATGCTTTTGATATACTTCAAAACAATCTGTATTGCCAGATAAAATTGTGAATATTTTTCTTATGTAAAGTGATGTCGATGACATTTCGAGTCATAATTTCGAAGTTATATATTTTTATTAATGGTTATTAGATCTTGAGTATTACGCCTAGGGATAGTCTATAACAGTCAGACTAAATAGCTTAGATTTGAAATGCGGCAAATTGATTGTATCGTTCTCAAAAATATATTTAAAAAGATGTAAATATATGCATTTAACATAAGAACACCAGTAGTATTTTGGTCATTACCAGACAGCCGAGGAAGGAATGCTTTTCTTTACTTAGCATCAGTAAGTGTATTCTTGATGATCATTTTCGATTATTTTTTAAAATGTAAATTTCACATAATTCTAGTTAATTACTGGAGTTTCTTTGTACGTAAAGGGGTTCTAAGGGTTAACGGTAGGAACGTCAATTGGTACAAACTAATTATTAAAGCAGTCATTATGTATTGTGTTGTTTTAGAAGCCCGTTACTGTCCAAAGAGTAAAAATCTGTGATATTTCATTACTATAACCTGTCGTTGCGTTTGTCAATTGTTAATACATAAGAACACTTCCCGTTATCGGAAAGTGTAAACTAGACAAAAATATATTTTTTGACTATTTGAACGAATTTCATGAATGTTTGTGACTACAAAGCTTGCAAGTCGTTCACAAAATATATGATAGGTATAAGAATATTTTATTGTTATTCAATTTATTTTTCAGTTTACCGTGAGGTGACGAAATGTACCAGTTCAAGGGGACGTAAAAGTTATTATCTTTATTATCTAGAGATCCCGTCATTAAACTGCATCTTAAAGATACGAAATAATTCGCACGGGTCTGTTCAGATTCAAGGGGTGAACAACGCTGTGTAAATTTCACATCGATAAAGCCATTTACTATGTGAGATTTACTTGCTATTTATGTACAATATAAGAGAAAGATTTCCATGAGTAAGTGAATTAGTGCATATGTCATCTCTAAGATGTAATCCTATATGCCGGTCCCTCCGCGCCGGAGCGGGCTCCGTTTGCCTAGTAGGTCGAGTATGGTCGCGGATTGCAGGTAGCTCCTGTTTCATGTACAAAGTACTGCACCCACCTCTACTAAACAACTGTGATAATAACACTAAGTAGCATAGCAGGCGATTTATATACTAGTTACGTCCAAGAGAAGGAATGACATCATATCTGACATACTGTATTGTGATAATAAATATTATATCGAGACGTGTACAATTTCAGCGCGTATTGATAAAACTTTTTCTCTAAACAAGACTGATTATAATTATTTCTAATTGAGTATATTTTATACAAGTTTCACTTTGACTGAATGAATTAAGATGTCTGTATTTATATCGGTAGTATTCTTGTGCTGTGTGTTTTCACCGAAATTTATTATTCACTATGTTGGATATGAGTCAAAGAGCCTTTCTTAAATGCGGTCACCTGATTGAAAATGATATTCAACTCTTAAAATAAGTTGATTTCTATTTTATTGTGATGCTAAATGTTGTTGACGAATCGTGGCAGCGACAGTAGGAGAACTAACGTTATAAAATGTATGTTATTATTTGTTGTTAATTTGCGAAATTTTATTTATTCAACCGGATTATCTCATAGACGATCGTAGTTTCTTGCTTTACTATATACTATTTAAGGATTTATTTTCTAAAATTGTAGGTTTGTGAAAAATATACATAGATTTTTAAGTATGTGGCAATGCAGATCTTCATAAATATTGATTCTATAACAAAATACATAGTTCATATTTATTGAATTTATAAGGTAATGTAAAGGGAGATAAACTCCGTTTTAAACTGTCCCAAAGGGAAGTCTTCTGAATGTTTCTAAGAAGTGCATTTCTTCTATGTAATACAGTATTAAATTCTGATTAATAAATTGATGTATGTATTATATGGTTTTTATTTATGGCCCCTGAGTAACTACTTTACAAATACTAATATAATTGCAATTATAGAATGTATGTGAAACTTAATTTACTGGATTGATTGGTATTCAATGTGTTGATTTTTCTATTTATCCATCAAAATTATTATTTACTGTATAAAATGTAGCAGTGTGTAGGGCTAGCAGCACACAAAAATATGAAATTGCATGAAACAAGTTTTGTTTGCAATGTTTAACATCTGTGGTTAACTAACCTTTCGAAATAGTATATTTAACGATCGAAATTGGTCGAGTGAAATTAAAATATGCATTTTAATGACATGTGCGGACGGTAAAAAAATTCGGCCAAGTACAGGTTGCCGAATGACTGTTGTATGAACGGCCCCTATATTTGTTTTATTTTAATTTCATTATATATTTTTAAAGTGAAAGTATATTTACTCCTTAAATATTTATTTTATTCTGATTTTAGTATTGTTATAGCGGCTAGAAGGTCAATGAAGTTAGTCCACCAGGATTTTTGTTTTTTAAATTTATGAAGATTTTTTATTACATCGTTAGTTCGTTATTTGTTATTTTTTGTTCACTATAAACATTTGTATGTACTCCCTTTTTTATTTAAAAAAAATATTAAAAATGTTAAGCCCGTAGGCGTAGCCCCCCTTATCGCATTTTTTAATATTTTATTAGCAAATACAAGTCAATAAACCACCTCTGTTTATGATTGTTCATGTATAAAAAACGTTTGTTCCTACTTGCACATTGTTTATTTTTTAGCTTTTTAGCTTATAAATAACAATTGTTTATAACGATAAATAAACGTATAAAATTTTATCCTGTGACTTCTTTACTTAAAATTGTAAGAATAATACATTCACTGTAATCACTGTGTGTCACTAACATTTTCAAAAAACAGTAAAGTTGACGCATACGCAGTGCTAATCATAGATGACTAATAAAATAGATGAATTTCTCCAAACAAATCTTGGCGAATCTGTCCATCCCTCTCATTTGTATGATAATTATTGGTGCTAATATTTAGAATACAAATATTCAGCTAATTAAAAATGTTGTAATAAAAAACTTCAAAAATTAAAAAAAAATCCTGTGAGGATATCTTCAGTGACCCGCGGCTAGGGCAACAGAAATACCTACGTCGCGTCATCTGTGAAAATTTTAAGCCAATTAACAGTACGAAGTTTTTATGATATTCAATAGATGGCTCTGTTTAACAATTTTTGAAGCAACACTTATCATAATCATTTATAGATTGCCTTTTACTTTGGCTTTAAACAAGATAAAGTTTTTTAATAGAGTGGAAAATTTTTAAAAACATGACATTATTACATAAGTATATATATTACATGTAATATATTATATAAATAAATAATCTAAAGTATGAGTGCTGACATCTATGAATGTGAATAGATATAATATATGTACGGTATACCAGAACATTAAGTTTATCCAACAGTTTTGTAGATGGCGCTACTTTACTATTTTTAAAGGTAAAATTTGACGTACGTCTAATATGTCTGCCACTGTCTGTTTCATGTTTTTTGGTAAAATCATAAATAAGCGATATATTTCTTATTTTGTGTATTAAGTGATTAAACTTCAAGAATTGAGTGCTCTCTATAACTCATTGTTGAATAAATCTTTACATTCAAGTAATATTGGCGGTGTTTTGGTGACAACGATATCACGGTCATTAGCTCTGTTAAAAATATAATGGTATGGTATATATATTTTTTTCTTTGAAGAATTATGTTTTATAATTAAATATGAGTTTATTTTATAAATTAAGTATTCAAGTTTTGTATTTGGTAACATAACCCAACTTTCACATTACAATATTGGTCTAGACGGCCTTGAATCTAATCTTGTCAAGTCAATGTCATTTATTTATCAAAATAGATATTATTATAGTAATCGTTAAATAATTTTATGAATTTGAAAAATGGTAAGTAATATTATTCTGTTCCTAAATCTATTTTAGCTTGGTCGTTTTATAAATTTTGAAATCTTTTTGTGTTATCTCAAAAGCTTTCCAATTTTATTAATTTCTAATTACCTTTAATAATTGATACCCGCAGCGATGATTATAGAAAATTAAAATAGGGTATTTACCTAGTTTTGCCGTACGGATCATACAAAAACACAACTCTAAAGTAGATACAGTACGTCAATAACATTGTGCAGTTACTGTATGATTTGCATTTTATCCTTATGTCTTAAGTATTATAAAAATGCACAAACATGACACATTGTCTATTGTCCAGGAATTGAAAGAAGACAGGCAGATGGCCACCAAGGGCGAACATCTAGGTTAAGGCGTCATACAACACGTAACCAGTTCGTGATAGCAAGCGAGGTAAGTCACTTTACTCACTATAGTAACTCGGTCATTCTAAACTACGATGTAAACACCGATTCTTAATGTTTATGCAGCTGACTTTCTTTTAATTGTGCATTCCTGTTTTTCCAATGTTTTGATTCTATATTGTAGTAAAAATATGATCAATGTCTATTATTACATGTGAAAAATCTAAGCATATTAAAGTTATTATCACCATATCAATAATTAAATACCTACTCAGAAAAGTATTTTAGCTATAACATCCATAACGCTAATTATTAAAAACATTTTTCATCGTCATCTATCTCGATGTACCTATTAAATTTAAAAATGGCTACAGCCTTCACAAGTACGAATGTTGTGTTTACAAACAAATACAACGCGCACACTCTAGCATGAATGCCACATACCTACCTAGCCATAATTGCATTCGCCTTCTCTTTTGTAAAGCTTCTTTATTATTAACATGCTACTTGTAAAGATAATACCGTGTTGCTATTTTCTAGATCTATAATGGGATTTCTATATAGTAAATATACATGTTGTAGATAAATACCAATGCCATACTGTTACACTTTCATGTGTTCTTTATTTCTAGCTTCAATCTAAACCTATCAATCCTTAAAAAAATATTTGTCTGTTTAAGTTCTAGAAACAATCAAAATAATAATAATATGTATGTATACCTATTTTTTACTACCATATCGTATTGGTCTATATTATTTTAAATGAACTTTTAGGGATTAATCTTAATCTATTTTCATTTTTCATTAAGCTCCTTTCGTGGACTAGAAAGAAAACCCTTACAAAAATATAAATCGCTTACGTACGCTTTACTCATTAAGATTCGTATGTTATGCACATAAATCTTAAGATATTCAATTTGTGTAGGTATAATGTACGAGTATATTGCTGTAACGCTATTTTACAGTACATAATATATTATTAAAATGCTTGACCTATTGAACAATTTAAACCTTGTACTACCTAAGTCTGAATATCTCCTCAGTGTTAAACGAGACCGTTTCTCAAGTCTTGACTTTCTACGTTGCGTAATGTTTTTGCGTTTGTTTTAAAATGAAATTGTTTCATAATCACGAAGAATCGGACTGGTTTTAAATACAGCTAATAGAACGTCTACAATAATTTGCTGGTTGATTTTACGTAAATTTTCAAAAATATATCATCATCTTCTCCTCCGTCAAAGGCTTGCTATTGGTTAGGAATGCCCTAACTTTTTGATGTTTATTGTTGTAGCCTTGTAGGATATACAAACAATACCTTACCTAATTTATTTTCCAAATTATTTTTACAAGTTTGTCATGTTTGTCATTTTGGGTGGGGTATAGCCATCCAACGCCATGTTTTATATTGCTGGGTCAGTTATTGTATGTATATTGTAAAAAATACAAATATAGGCCCTGTTAGGAAATTAAAACTGTGTTCTCCAATGTAAACAGCAATGTTAGTCACTGTTGCTCCACTCGACCAAGACGATCGTTTTGTGAATGTTGAAACTCATTGCGCAATAGTTTGTTTTGACGGTCGATAGATACTGTTTGCATATGGATAGTTTAGAAGACTTATTTCACCTGAATTAATAATATTGCATAAACGGATTTTATCCAATCAAATAGTTAAAGTACATTTATATAAATTCAAAAGTAAGAGGAGTGACATGAAGCAACATTCCACGCGCTCGTGTAGAATACGATTGCGTTACGCAACGTGTTTTGACGGCAGAAACGTTGCTTCATTGCTGTATACAGCCTACATAATGCGTAACTACTTACTTACCGTTGACTGTTATATATATTTTATGTGTGTTACCTGAAAACAAAGTGTCCGACTTCTATAGCTGAGATATCAGTTTACACCACATTTTGTAAGGCTTCGGATAATGTTGTGTGTATTCAAAGGAGTTGCCGTCTGGGTTTAAGTATTATATTGTAATTAGTAAGTGAATCGTTGAATCAAATTATTCGAAATATGAATTAAATATAATAATATTCTCTTTTAAGAATTTAAAATTTAGATTTTAGTCACTTAGGTATGTAATACCATAATATGTATGTTAGAAAAATGCAAAGTTGTAAATTATCAAAGTAGATATTATGTTTAAATACTGCACTAGCGAAGTTTATGTGAAACATAAAAATAATGATGTCATCATGAAAGGTTTTTTATAACCTTCTGGGCATTTT
This sequence comes from Boloria selene, assembly GCA_905231865.2. Classification (NCBI taxonomy): domain Eukaryota; kingdom Metazoa; phylum Arthropoda; class Insecta; order Lepidoptera; family Nymphalidae; genus Boloria; species Boloria selene. The sequence continues at coordinate 6,451,231 of HG993145.1, forward strand.
TACCAAGATACTTTTATAATGTCTTGTGAAATACTATATTATAACTTTTTGCGATTCCTATTTGAAGCTCCGTAGACCCTAAGTTTTGTAGAGTAGGTTGCACAGATTGATCCCCCGTCTCCTCCCTTCTATTCAGGAGATCCCAGACATGCTTAATTGGAGATAGAGATCGGTGCTTGAGGTCCCAACCTTAACGACTGATCCCTGTTTCTTGCATATTCGCTTCCACGTTGCGAAAACGTTGTGTGCATTGTAGTCTATAATAATGAAATCTTCCCCGAGAGAAGTTAATGCGGGTAGTGAATGTACATTTTCCCATAAAACTCCGTATGCTCCGTGGTAATTAAATACTGCCCAAAACATAATGTAGATTTAATGTTGACGAAAAGGAGCGATTTTTAAGTGATTTCTACAAAAAATACGTCTTCATTACATTTCTTGCCAGCAATCACCAGCGTCCATCCTCGCCTTATGAAGAGATTCTAGCTTCATCAAAATTATACTTTGTTCCAGTTCTCCAAACTTCATAATAGAACAATTTCGACTAATCTAAAGTCGGCTAATAGTCTAGTTAAAAAGTTTTTTTTTTTGGTAACTATTTTCAATTTTTTTCAGCACATTTTTTAATTATTCATGTTAGGTACACATTTTTTGCTGCTTGACATGAAGATTGCAAGTGTGATAATTGTTAAACTATAAATTTAAGATTATTTTTCCTTTTCATGTATGGAGAACATGAATAATATAAATGTATCTAATCTGAATTTGTTTGTTTGTGTACATCTCTGAGGTTTTTAACCCCACAACCGTGAACAGGAAATATTGGAAGACTTCTTATCTTATATCCTTTTATATTTTATTTATTTTTTCTTATTTTGTGACATGATTTTTCTGTACTGTAACTTAAATAGACAAATATTATTGTTAAATATTACCTCTTCTAAATAATATGTACCAAATTTGAAAAGATCTGCACGCCATATCGTCAGTAGAAGCGTTTTTACAAAGTGCTATTGTAACACTTAATCTCACATTCTCTCTTTTCGTGTTTTAAGAGATCAACTCTCAATTATTATAAACACCATCGAATGCTCTAGACTCCAGTGCAATTGTACTTGAGGCTTGGAGTATTATTCATAACGACATTGTATAAACAATTAACAAAAATGAAAATCGACTTCAAAACGTTACAAATCGGAACTAAAAAGAAAAGAAAATAATTTTAATTACTTAGTTATATTGTTGGAGTCGGTGCCAGCCAAGGAGAGTTTTATCCTGCCTTTGCAATGAAATTTCGAACGGATATTTTGATTATATTTACAAATTGATTGATGTATTAGGATTATTTTGCTTTGGCACATTACAGGTTTTCAGCATCGTGAATAATTCGTACAGTTCGTCTAATAAACCTAATCTTAGTAATTATTGTGAATTTGCTAAGTCTAGGCTTATATAAAATTAGTGAAACATTATCATAACAATATTTCACACTGATCTAGACATTATTTTTTTCTCATTTAATAAAAATTAAATTTAAAATTCCAAAATGTTAACTATATATTTATAAAAATCAGTGTTTAAAATTACGTTTTTATTGTATTCACGTAATTTTGTATATTTGCTGAAATTGTTTGTTTCAATGCCTGTTTTGTTAACAAAGGCATCGGGTTTTGCTCATACCTAAGGCCGCGGCAAGGTCGTTTCGTCCGCGTCGCCGCTAATCGCCGCTGTCACTCTTGTAGCGTGCAGTACTGCGAGTATGTGAAACTAATTATTGTAAGCACATTACTGTTACATGAAACAAAACGATATTTATATGGCTTTAGTAATATTATGAGCCACACTTATGTTTTAGTAGAGTATTTATATAATTAACGCACATAATATTTTACAAGATTTTGTTTTGTTATGTAATATACTTTATATAACAAAATTGATATGATAGCGATGAAAATATTATTTGATTTTACACTGTTGTTTGTGTGTATTTTACTCAAATGTCTTAATAAATAGGTTAAGGGTAAACCGCTCACAAGGGTAAAACCATATGACACAAAAAACACTACTTAGTGTCCTCAATCAATCTCTGGGTATTTTTTTTTATTAAAAAGTAACTATTTTATGCTTAATACTTCTAGAACAAAATCTGCTTGATCGTGTTTTGAAAGCTTAAGATTGGAAATTACCCTTTATATAAAATAAATGACAAACATGAAAATACATTTTTAATACTGATTAATTGTGTCCCTCCCTTCTGTTCCTACCTATGTTTTGTGACGTCGCGCGGCCTTATGTTCATTTACCCAGTTATTGATTTTTTATATTATGTAAACTTGCACGATGTTCGACGTACCTACTTGATCAACGTTTTGAAATTTAATACGTAGTTCGAAACCGTCAATAACCACTCCTTTACGTTCTTATTTTGTAACTCAAAGTTTCAAGCAACTGTCACATGCGTATATAAAAAGCTAATAAGCGTAAGAATGGCTTGGAAACATAGACATTCCTTGATCATTACTGCCAAACTTCTAGTTTTTCGTCACGTGTCGGCACCTACGCTATAACCAAAGAACCGTAAAGTAAATGTCAATATAGATTCTTGTTAATCGGTATTAGGTTTCGAACGCATTCCACATACGCGTTTCACTGCGTTGCCACGATAGTGGCAAGTGGGCTAAGGTCGCGAACTTGCATTTTTCATAGCGCCTAGTTAGTCGTTCGTGTAACAACACTATAGCGTTATTAATCTAGTTTTATTGTTGCATTAACCGATTTAGAGAGGTCAAGCTGCCCACTTTAATAAGACACTAAATAAATAAGTTATTTGAGATATAGTTGATTATCTCTACTTCTATACTAATACATATTATAAAGAGGTAAAGTTTGTTTGTTTCTTAAATTGTAAGGGGTAATCTCGGGATCTGCTGAACCGATTTTAAAAATTCTTTCACCAATAGAAAGCTACATTATTGCTGAGTGTCATCTACACTAATATTATAAAGAGGAAAACTTTGTTTGTTTGTTTGTTTGTTTGTTTGTTTGTTTGTTTGTTTGTAATGAATAGGCTCAAAAACTACTGGACCGATTTTAAAAATTCTTTCACCATTCGAAAGCTACATTATCCACGAGTAACATAGGCTATATTTTATTTTGGAAAAAAATAGGGTTCCGTAAGATATTTGGGTTTTTCGGACACAAGGTGTAATCTATATCTATATTAACAATTTCGTCAAGGGGCACGGTAGACTCGATCGAAACCTTACCTGATTAATAAAACATAAAAAAATAAAGATTCCGAGTCGACAACATATATCCGCAAAATTCGGATTTTCGAGTATTTTGTTAAATTCTAATGATGCTGAAAGACAAATCGATTATCGAAGTCGCCATATTGGCCACTCTAGCGAAGCGACACTGACATCGGATGACACGTCAATATTGAAGCAAAGGAACTCATTCATACAGCCATAAAGATTTACCTCTGTATTAGTGTAAATAAATAAAATAAGAAATAAATAAAATAAATCCTTTCATTTCTTGCGTTTACAAAAAAATAAATATCCTATTAAAAATTAATTAAAACAATTTTAAAAGTATGTTTTAATAAAATCATCTCACATCCAGTTAAAACAAAAATATAAATTCTAATGTTATACGTATTTAAATATAAGAATTTGTAATTCATATAAAATAAAATTAATAATATAATTAAATAAAATATAATATATTTACTACATAAAAAAAGAATATTTAATTCCTAAAATACTGCTAAGGGGTCGTCCATAAATCACGTGATCTTTTTTAAGCAACTTTTTAGACCCCCCCTCCCCTATGGTGATACGTGGTGAGGTTTAAGATTACCCCCCCCCCCCCCATTCAAAATCACGTGTATTTTTTTACAAAGTACCTTAAAAAATCTGAATATTATTTTTGAATAAAGGTTGGTATAATCTAATATAATTTTGGTAAATTAAGCACCGTGATAAAAATGTAAAAATTTTATTAAGAAGAAAATCGTGAAATTTTACTATTGTACCTGAAGCAAATACTGGCTCTCTCACACATGCTCGCTATACTACTGCGGAGAAGGAAGTCATACAATAAAGCACTGTCATTCTACTCGACATACGACATACTCTACTCCGACGTCATGGCTGTCGATAACCTTATTATTTCACACTTCTGTGTGGACTTCTGCAGCCTTTTTTAAAAGTAAATTTTTTCAAGATTTGTTGTCCTTCCTTGTCCATCAAGTTGGGTTCCATAAGAGTCATGCGGAAGTATGAGTCTAGCCTATGTGACTGGGAGTGACGTAGTTTTCCGTAGTTTTTTTGTGCACTAGCACCTACAGAATCCTTACGACTCGACTAAAATCCTGCCACAATTTTCTTTTTTCTCATTAACAAAATCAATGGGATTAGGTGGTTTACGTTTATGTATGGTCTTTGACTGTATGCATGCCCTCTAGTTTCTGCCGACGGTCAATTAACTTTGAGCACTGGGTAGGTACATCACCCGGTGCTAAAGTTAAGTCATAATAGTATTCACTTTTCTTAAACTTTCAGTGCTGATATTCACATATGTAAATATAGTAAAAGTTTTTGAGAATATCATTAAAAATGTATAATTCGTCCGTCTGTAACTTATAACTACTACTATAACAATGTAACGTTACTTATAATTTATGTATGTCTTAATTTTTATACATGATATTAATGGAAGTATGTTAATACTTTTTATAAGCAATCCAAAGCAATTAAGACCAATCGGTTCATTGTTACAAGTTTCCATTCTTACTAATAGCGACGCTTCGTGTGTCTGGGGGAATGTTTGGCCCATCCTATTGGTCTCATCATCTGTTATGAAGAATTTATAGTACACGATTTTTTAAAGCATAGCATAGCTTTTAATAGTGCCATTTCTTGCAATAGTAGTTCCCGTACAGATCTTTTCAGAGAAGTTTTGGAGGTGACTAGGCTTATTATTATAAAAGTTCGGTCCCAACGGTGAGTAAAAAAAAAATCACGTGATAACTCACTACACCCCCCCTCCCTCCTGGTGATATTTCGTGATTTTTTCCGAACCCCCCCCCCCCCCCCATTCAAACATCACGTGATTTATGGACGACCCCTAAGAAAGAATAAAATAATAATAATAATATGTTCTAAGTTTTAACTTATCAAATGTTGCGTATTGATTTCTCATAGATGTTATTAATATTTTTATAATTTAATTTTATGTAGTAAGTGTTAATTGTATTTTGCTATAATATTTTACATCACTATAATATACTAGCGATTTAGCGCGAGCGAAGCCGCAGGTTCCGTTAGTCGTATAATAAAATTCTAACTTAATGGAATCTGTACATAGATTATTGTTTGGAAAATCTTATTAAAATAGTACTTATTATCAATGCAAAGGCCGAATCTATAGTATTGAGAATTTTCGTCTACCTGTATGTCTGTCTGTGACCGCATCACGGACACTGGACAGTTTTTCATTAAATTTGGGATGATGATGGTTATATAGGATACTTTTTACTGCTGCAAAATATCTTATTTCTGAGAAATAAAAAACTTCATCCAAATCAGTATTACTGATGCACACGCGAGCGTAGCCGCGGGTTCCGCTAGTAGGCTATATAAAAAACCGAAAAATAAAAAGGCTTTTACGTGGTAGTCCGTTTTGCAAAGTGAATCGGAGAAAAAACGGTCGAATGAAAGCGTTTCTTACGAACGCTGCCTTAACTATGAAAGATATATTTTTGAGTTCTAGAGAAAAGATGTGGAGCTTGAAAATACCTACAAAAAAGTCAACGACAGCATAGGTATGTCTAACTTTTATATTTAAGTTACAAAAAGTAGTTTTTTTAATATTAGTATAGATAATTTAATTTTTTAATTTTTAATATTAATTAAATAATTTAAATTATTTAAACACTCTGTAATAAAAAAGAATTATTAACACTATGCCCAACGAAGTGGGCACGGGTCAGCTAGTTTTATATAAAATATGCGACATTTTCAGTAGCATTTGTTTAACACAACACAAATCTAACTTTAGCTGAACCTATGATACGATATTTAACTCTGATATTGTGAAATGCGCTTTCGTTCTAATGCGTCTGCGTTTAAGATCTAGGTCAAACACGAAATAAAGTGTGCCACGTATAGGTACTTATATTTATAACCTTACATTTACATTTATAACCTTCAATGTATTTTATGTATGTTTGCAATATCTTCATGGAATGCAGTTTTATATAAATTATATTAGTTGCCTAATTATATTTTTAATTAGTAATATTGACTCTATACATATATAATATCAATTTCATAAATTTTTTATTATAATATGATGTGCAAAATAATTAATGTCATAGTTGTTACAACAAACAATACTAGATTTTGTCATATTGCGGTTTACCTTGAAGTAGGTATCTCTTGCTTGGTTTGGTTTGTAGTTGATTTTATCGGATACCAAATCTTAACAATAGGCATAGGTATGTATTTTTTTATAGTTGGGAAATGCTTTAACGCATACCACCTGTAGAAAATAGTTGGTTTGGTAATACTCACTTGCCTAAAGCCAAATAATAAATCCGCGACAAAATCCGAAAAGATAGTTTCTTTCATATAATTGACTACTTGATTTCTAGGATGTGCAATATTTTCTGTTTTTCTTTTCTGGATATGTTTAGAAAATAAGAACCTTCGTTGATAACACCGAAAGATTCAGATATATTTTATTACCAACAATTGGTGTAGTAGAGCGAGCAGTTTGTCTTCGCATTTAACTTGCATGATTCATGTCTGATTTCTTGCAACCGCCATCAGACGCCGGAATGTAGGTCGATGTTTGTGATGCTTTGTTTGGGTCTTCTTAATTAGATGTCTTTTAAAAGTAAAAACCTGTCATTACTTTCGTTACCGGTATTAGTTAAAAAATCTATTGAATACTTGCTTGATTTATTCTTTTTATTTTAAAACTTAAGCGTCGCATTGACTTACAAAGCCAAATATTTTTATAAAACGAATTATGTATTAAATAATTAGTAAGTTGTAACTATTATTACTAAGTAAACCTTATACTGCTTAACATACAATATATGTACGTACATTCATGTAAAATCGAAATGATAGTATTTCTTTGCCATTACCAATTTATCTTCATTTTGTGCACTATATTATATATATACATTATACATATTATGTTAAATTGTGTTAACAAATAAAATAAATAAAATACTTGTAGTACATAGACATACAATATTCTGATTTTATTACACTTCGCTATTTTAATATTCATGATATATTTTTACTATTTTAAATAAGTTCCTTTTTGAACTTGGCTTAGTCTTGATATTGTTATATCAATTTTAATTTTGTTATCAATATAATGGTAAAACCAGAGGCCAGGATTGCCAAATAGGTCACTTGCCCACTGCTGTAGCACCCAGTTTGTTTGGGTCTCTTGTATTGATTCCACTCCCACAGATGTCAAAATGCGCACGCAGCACTCCTCAGTGTGCCAATGCAGTAAATGCATTTAGCAATATTTCTAAATATATACTATGTACATTATAGTATAATAATAGTACCAAACCTAGACTGCACATCAGGTAATGCTATGTCAAATAATAACGTTGTAAAGAGCTGTAGTCATTGAGGAAATACTTAAATATAGATAACGTTGTATTTATTAAGATTTAGCTCGATCGAAGCCGCCGGTTCCTTTAGTTAGTAAGCTAGTTAAAATAAATAAAATCTAAAAAAAATCCTAAGTTACTGCTTACAACATTAGCTATCTACGGATGAAAGTCCCGTTAAAATCAGTTGTGCCGTTTCAGAGATTAGCCGAAACAAACAGACAGACAATAATTTAAGAAAAATGATATTATTTTGTTAGTACCGTTTATACCTACATTTATATGCGTTTAGTGTAATTGACATACCTAATAGCGCCATTTAACGTATAATTTATATAAGGAAGGTCATAATGTCATTTTAAATAATTGTACAAAATTACTATTACTCCGATTTATATTATGCGATTATTATTTATACGGTAGGCAGTTCAATGAATACGTTTTCAATGGTTTTTTTCTAGCATCTTCAACTACTTAGTCGTTGTTTGGACTTGGTTTAATCGATGTAAACTTAGTATGATGCGTCTGTGCATAATTATTTTATTTATAACATTTTTATTGTTATACTTATACGATCATCATCATCAGCCCTTTTTAACGTCCCACTGCTGGGCACGGGCCTTCCTCAGTACGAAAGGGATCAGGCCATAGTCCACCGCGCTGGCCTAGTGCGTGTTGGCGGACTTCACATGTCTTTCGAAAACTTGCTAGGTTTTCTCAGACATGCAGGTTTCCTCACGATGTTTTCCTTCACCATAAGACAAGTGGTAATCATTACAGAAATGATTCGCACATGAAAATATCAGAGGTGCGAGACCCGAATTTGAACCCGCATCACTCGGTAATCCAAGCAAGCGCGTTACCGCTGGGTTACCACTGACTTATACGATATTATATTATGATTGATAAATAATATAATAATTATCTCCGACCGATTCCGGCCATAGCGGCCAATCTCATTGAGGCTGGCCAACTGCGCAGGAGATATTATAGTGCACAAGTGTACGCTCAGACACAAGTGCACTCACTGTTCTTATCACTCTCATACTCCGGTGGGACGACTGTTCGACACGACCAGTGAGAATTAATGCGCAGGACCGACGGCTTTACGTGCTCTCCGAAGCACGGGGGTGACTCACCGTTAACTTCCCAACTCCAGGCTGTTACTGAGGCTTACTAAACAGAAAGACTCAATAATAATTAAACTTGGCCGGGCCGGCCGGGACTCGAACCCTGAACCTATCGATGTATGACCGTACATGTAAGCCACTACACCACCGTGGAAGTTAAATTATATAATCTGTATAATAGGTATGTCATAGTATGCAGAAGCATATGAATTTTACAGTTAAACTCAGGTCACATTTGTCTAGGGCCTCTGGTATTATAAAAATTGATTGCTTTTAGTAATGATGTTTTAATATTATTAAAAATAAGTTTGTACCTATATAATTCTTTAATCGAGATTTAATCTAGCGCCATCGATATCGAAGCGTGCGTAATAAATAACGAAATGACGACGACAAATTACTACCGTGATTAGATGTTAGTCACCATCTGTGGGAAGGTACTCAATACTATAATGAAGTAAATAAGTACCTATTATTAGTTGCTGACAGGACCAAAGTAGTAAAGGCGTCTAGCGTAGGTTGCGTTCATGCCAGTGGGTTGGAGGTGCGAGTGCGACGGGCTGCGCCGCGGCACACAAACAAGTAGGCCACGGCTACTAGCTAGTTGCAACTTTGGATAACCGTAGTAATTTTATTGTTGGTTTTTAATGAATTATTCTTTACAAATATTAAGTTTTATTATGTAATGATCTGATAATCTTGTTTCGAAAATTTGTTATGAAATAATGTTAATCGTGAATCTCATATTTACAATCATTAATGTCACATGACAATTTGAAAAAGTTATCTATTAAAATGGGTAACTCATTGTTTTATTTACTTTAAGATAGTAATAGATATACGTTTAAGAACCATTATAATATGTAATATTATTGACGATAATCATGATAGTAGCGTTTTATTCATTTTAATAATACTGAAGTTGAATTTCTTAGAGAAGGTGGAATAATTATTGGTTATTAGCATCCTAAAGGTCAAAGGTATTGTTTAATATATAAATTATAAATTTTCTCCTTTTGTGCAATATTGTGCAATGAATGAACATTCTATGTAGGGCACGATTTGAGCGTCGTCGTCTGGTAAGTTTGCTGCTATGTACGCATGCGCAAGCTACTTGAATCCTGCTTGCCTAGCGTTCGATCGCGCTACGTAAATGCTACGTGAAATGTGAAACGTAATTGTAAGTAGGTCGGTGGCAGGCGCGCGCAGCCTCCCCACCCGTCGCCCGATACAACGACGTCACTATTGATCGCCCACGTGGCGCCGTAAATGACGTAGAGCTGTCGCGTCGATAATACACCCTCTCCGTAAACCCTCGTCACCGCATTCACCCCACACCATCCCCCGACTCTTGCATTTTGCAGTTAAAAGCATTTCATACCCTACCTACCTACCCGAGCGTAAGCCTACTTTACCAATATTGCCATTAATGAACACGTTCCTACTATAATCATTTTTACCCAATACCACATTACATGGACTAATGCATAGTAATATAGCTAGCTTGTTTTTATATCCTTATGCTTATTGAATAATTAAAGTAATATCACTACTGAATGCGTACCAATTATTATTATTTTTTCTTTTTTTACCCTTGTTTCTTACTAAGCAGTTTAATAAAGACGAATAATGCGGATATACTTACAACTTAGGGGTCGTCCATAAATCACGTGATGTTTGAATGGGGGGGAGGGGGTTCGGAAAAAATCACGAAAAATCACCAGGAGGGAGGGGGGGTATAGTGAGTTATCACGTGATTTTTTTTTTACTCACCGTTGGGATTATCCCGCGCGCCACGACAATCGCCGAACTTTTATAATAATAAGCCTAGTCACCTCCAAAACTTCTCTGAAAAGACCTGTACGGGAACTACTATTGCAAGAAATGGCACTATTAAAAGCTATGCTATGCTTTAAAAAATCGTGTATTATAAATTCTTCATAACAGATGATAAGACCAATAGGATGGGCCAAACATTCCCCCAGATACACGAAGCGTCGCTATTAGTAAGAAAGGAAGTGTAATAATGAACCGATTGGTCTTAATCGCTTTGGATTACTTATAAAAAGTATTGACTTACTTCCATTAATATCATGTATAAAAATTAAGACATACATAAACTATAAGTAACGTAACATTGTTATAGTAGTAGTAATAAGTTACAGACGGACGAATTATACATTTTAATGATATTCTCAAAAACTTTTACTAGTTATATTTACATATGTGAATATCAGCACTGAAAGTTTAAGAAAAGTGAATACTATTTTGACTTAACTTTAGCACCGGGTGATGTACCCAGTGCCCAAAGTCAATTAACCGTCGGCCGAAACTAGAGGGTATGCATACAGTCAAAGACCATACATAAACCACCTAATCCCAATGATTTTTGTTAATGAGAAAAAAGAAAATTCTGGCAGGATTTTAGTCGAGTCGTAAGGATTCTGTAGGTGCTAGTGCACAAAAATACTACGGAAAAGTAAAATTTCACGATTATTATTTTGTCATTTATTCTTCTTAATTAGAATTTTTACATTTTTATCACGGTGCTTAATTTACCAAAATTATATTAGATTATACCTGTTAACCTTTATTTAAAAATAATATTCAGATTTTTTAAGGTACTTTGTAAAAAAATACACGTGATTTTGAGTGGGGGGGGGGGGGGGGGGGGTAATCTTAAACCTCACCATGTATCACCATGGGGGAGGGGGGGTCTAAAAAGTTGCTTAAAAACATCACGTGATTTATGGACGACCCCTTAGTAAAATATACTCCTACTACAGTATACAATAAGTATTAAGCATATTAATTGTATTAGTAGTTAATTCTATTATATTAAAATTTTTGCTGTATATAATCTGTAAATTATTTTATATTATAATTTAGTTTTTATTGTAATAGTCATTATTAATTATTTTGATATCTTAGGCTGTGCCTGATAATTTTAAATTTAATCCGTCACGGACGTGCACCAATAGCTGAATCATCTGGGTGGCTTGTTAAAATGTTCCATCGCAATCTGAGGAGAGTCGAAATAGAGGCCGAATCTATAGTTTTTAGAATTTTTATCTTATCTGTCTGTTTATCTGTCACCGTGGGACATCACGAAAAAACCACTGGACTGGAGATTAGTTATGACGATCCCAACGTGCACTTCTGGAAGCCATTAAATTAAATAATTGAATTGAATTGTTATGACGATAGTCAACATGTCTTATACTGACTGCGGGAAAATAGCTAATTTCTGAAAACTATACTATTTCTTAAAGAGTAACTATTGACGATCCCGAGGGTCCACCGTGTCCAGGAGTCTTTAGTATTAATAACTAGCGACTCGCCCTCGCTTCGCTCGGGCTATTCCCTAGATTTAGCACAGGCAAAGCCGCGGGATCCGCTAGCTATGCATATAAACCTTCCTCTTGAATCACTCTATCTATTGGAAAAAACCGCATCAAAATCCGTTGCGTAGTTTTAAAGATTTAAGCGCACATAGGGATATAGGGATATAGGGACAGAAAAGGCGACTTTGTTTTATACTATGTAGTGATAAATAGGATCAATTTAAAATTTAAAGTTAATAATATTCTGTCTGTGGTTTCATGTAAGGTATTCGAAACGTCAAAAGCAAATATACGAGATAAAACTTTTAATTTAATTTAAATTGTCGGCGTACACTAAATTTTTAAACTATATATTATAATAATTATTATATCTGTTGATACAAGGGACATTTTTACGATGAGAATATTTATTTATAAACATAAAAAATATCTAATAATCTTTAAACTGAACCCTATATATGTACCTATATACATATTATTATGTATTGTACAATGTCAATATGTATTTTCGCTTATGTCACGCTCACGCAGACTTAACTCGTGACGTTCTAAACTGCGCAACACTGAGTTCACTTCTTTCACTATATTTATTTTAGCGTTTTGTTAGATAACAAGCTTAGAATTTATTAGAAATTTAAATCACATTTACAACCTTTCATTTAAACTATTTGAAAAAGAATACATGCTGTATGTTATTGTTATCACTACATATTTTCCCCTTAGTCGTCATGATTGAGATGATTTTGTAAAACCCTGTATGGTTTAAAATATTTTAATAGAAAATGTTTCAAATAAAGATTTTTATTATTTACTGTATACTTTAAACCTATTTTATGACTTCTTTTCCTTGTTTTCTGTAATTATGTAATACTCTGGAGTTTTCTGAAAAATAACGGGATTCTTTGTTGCCGTAAAGCCACTGTAATGAATTTTGTCCTCAAGTTATGAAGTAAGGTTCTCGGCAACACGTGATAAAAAGGACATTTCCAAACATTTCTACGACTTCGACGATAGCAGTGTTAAATTTTAGTAATTAATAAAAAATAATTTATGTTATGGTACAGTTTATGATAAAAATATTTATTACCTACATTTAGCATGACAAAAGTGAAAATTCAAATCTTTAGTGCAGAAAGAAAAAATTCAATTTCACCTAATAATCTATACTAATACTTATTATAAAGCTGAAGGGTTTGTTTATTTGGTTGAATGCGGTAATCTCAGGAACTCCTGGTCTGAATTAAAAATTCTTTTTGTGTTTGATAGTCCGTTTATCGAAGAAGGCCATAGGCTATATATTACATCACCCTGTGACTAATAGGAGCGGAGCATCAATGAAAAATGTTACAAAAATGGGAAAGGCGGGCGTTATAGTTCTGCGAGGTACCATACCTCGCGACTCAGATAGAATTTGGTTTCCGGTCCTTAGAACGCGTGCGAAGCAGCGGGAAATACTAGTTCATTTTATATAATGTGTCACTTAATTATATTTAAAATAATAAAAGATAAACTGTCACAGGAATCAAAATTTAATTTCAAATGATTAATATTAAAATATTTAACATATAACCTTTTTTATAAAAATTGTTTACACATGTTTTGCACACATTGACACACTACGAGTAGGTTTTATAGGTCGCGGAGGTAGAAAGGGCAGAGGTCGTGGTGCAATGCAACTGCAGTGAGCCGTGGGGGGTGGGCAGGTAGGCGTCTTAGAGGCGGGCGTACCAGTTACATAAGTCTATCGCAGTAATTATATACCTAGTTACCTACGCTAAAGCTGAAGGTTGTTTCGCATAAGGTCGACTGTCTGGGTCATTATATACCACGGAAACGTAATTTGTTTTTATCAGTAAATTGTTTCGCTAAATTGTCCCGATCATTACAAAACTATTATACTCTGCAGTTATTTTCAATTCTTCGTTTAAACATGCATCTACGAGTATCTTCTAATTGAGTCGACTAGTATCAAAGGCAGCAATCTGAGCATTTTGACAAAAAGTAGTTAATGATATGGCGACTCAGATTGATTTGATTAAAAACGTTTCCCCTGGAGTATACGGTTCAGAACTTGGAATAAACCATAGTAAAAACAGGTCAAAAACTGACATCAGCATCAAAGCCGGCAATCTGTAAAATTTTGAAATCAAACCCGGCAATCTTACGCTGTCAACCAATCAGAAGCGAGAGTTCATTTGCGTTTCGTAACGGCCGCAGGAACATTTCGTTCTGTGAATTTTAATGTTTTCTACGTGTTTTTGAGACTTAAACTAATATAAAGCAGTGGAAGTAGTATTATGGAAAGCCACCCCCCTTTAGTAATAAATAGTTTTACACGGAAACGCAAGAGGAATCCAGAAAATTGGACAAGAAACAGGGATAAAGAATTGAAGTAAGTTTACCCGTAGGGTTGTCAATTCTTGTCATGTAAAAGGGTATAATATTGTAGTATTATTATTTTTTTTTATTTTAGAAACTCGGCGAAATCATTACTCGATAGAGTGTTCAGTCATAATTCGAAAGCACTAAAATGTGCTACTTTAACAATGGCTCATGACATGACATGCGCATATAATTTTAAATTTAGTTTAAAAAAACTCAAAAAACTTTTTAGAGTTACTTAATTTTTTAGTACATAAGTTAATTATAAAGATTTTTTGTAACTGCCAAATGCATTTTTTTTTTATTACAATATACTATGCCAAAAAAATAAAGAGTCGTTCCATGCTTGTATGACAACCCTAATTCTGGAATAACATCTATAGTATCAAAAACGGTTATCTGTGCCTTACTCAATTTCAAATACGGCATTCTTAAAAAAATAGCATCAATGCCGGAAATCTTCAAAATTGAAATAGTATTTAAAACTGATATAGAATGATTATTAGGGAAATATAGCATTAATTCATCCTGCTATTTACCTAAGATCTTATTTAAATGAGTTTTGTAACTACAAACGAGATACAAACCAAACAATCAGTTTTTTTGAATTTACCAACATTTGTCTTAAAGTCACATTGCCACCTTTGATACTAGTCGACTCATCTATTCTATCTTTATTTAGCTGCATCTTTTGTCAAGGTAAAGATAAGACTTTGTTGCAGGCGAAAAATAGTTGTGAATACTGTTGTAATTTTCCATTTTAAACATCCCATTATGAGATTTTAACATCCTTTGATTTTGTTCAGGTTTTTTAAATTCAACGTCTTAACGTTTACTCGTATGCCAACATAGCTGCGGATGATCGTCCTAAGTAGTAAATTGAGCGTTCCCTCAAATTATAACACCAGCTAACAAGTTAGTCAAAATCTTTTCAGCAGTTTCGTGCTTACAATACAAGCAAACATGTTAAAGATAGTGTTTCTCTTATAATTACCGGATATAATTTGATATGCAATTAGTAAAATATATGTTGAGATTACAAACAGACATTTTGTTCATCCATATGTACCTATAGATTTCTATAAAGACAACATAATAGGTCGATTAAAAAAAATGAATCTATCTGTATAAAGTTATTCCCCATAAAGTAAAATGATAATACAATAAATTTCAATAAATATATTTATTTATATCTGTCTTCGGCGCGCGCACATTAATAGATTCATCGATCGAGAAAACAATAATTCTGTTGAGTCGTCCGACATGATAACTACTTGCTTGCTTACTGGCTAAATTTTAATAAACCATCTAAATCTACCATCTCCTAAGATACACTCGGAATACATATTTACATAATACATATTAGATTATCTTTATATTTATTATCGATATTCTTTCGATTATCTATCGATAATCTAGGAGCTATTAAAATAATTTTAATAATAAATCAAAAACAAAACAACTACGTCAGATGCGCAATATAGGTTGCATTCATTGAAAATCCAAATCCAAATAACTGGTTACATTGACAATATACGAATACATTGTAGGGAACTCTTGCGCTTGGCCGTTTTATTAAATTCACTTTGCATATACTATCGTGTACGTCGATTACGTATCCGGCCTACGTGTTCGAAAGTGTTATTACTATCATGCCCTATCGATTCTGTTAAATCAGATAAAATGGTTAAAAACAAACTTTTATCGAAAACCAATATAGCAGATAAACGTGAAATGTTATTATTCATACGAAGAGTTGCAGTAATACCGTGACGCACGTTTAGGGCACGTGCATAAGTAGGCGAATATCGATGGCGCCGCAACTAGGGTTGGCATATTTTTAAAATCAATTGTTCTTTTTATATCTGAAGAGATAAAATAAAAACTAATAAAGATTTACTTGATGATAAATAAAATATTAAAAAAACGCTGCTTTCCCACGCACAATAATATTTATATTAAGACCCTACTAAATCTAGGTATGGAATATTAGGATTTTAAGAAGATAAATTTTAGGTAGTATTTACGAAACCGAAGGCTAAATGGTATATTGTCAATATTTTGGTTCATTTGGTGCATTCTTATAGGTGAACCCCTACTCAATCTAAATTGCTTGTACAATGTATATTCCTATATCAATCCGTATTCTAAGGTGCAATCAATAGTGCTATAACTCTATAGAACCGTTATGAAAATGACGTAAGACTTCATTACAATGAACAGTTTATTGAATTGCAAATGTCCACAGACCGCCTGTGTAGTCAATAATGACATTAAAAAACCATAACAGTCTTGATAACGTAGATATTTACGTAAAGTACTTACGTCAAGTGACTTATCAACAGTTCATAGAATTTTCACCTCATAGTACTTAGTTATGCTGAAAAAAAATATACTTTTATTATCAGTTTATTGTACGTATGAAGAAAATTTGCTTTAATTGTAATTTGTAAGCGTATCTATAATAATAATAATTACATTAATTTCATAGAGCAGTAGATAATTATTTTACGCAATATAAGTGCTTTACGAAGATACTTAGTCATTCACATTCATAAAAGAAAGTTATGATCCAAAAGAAAAATATAAAATATTGGTCGAATTCGTATATGTATTACAAATTCAGAGTTTCTTTTTTTATTTTTATCGTCGTCAGAGCTTGCTATAGCTAAATATGCATAAAATAAAAAGATCTATCTAGCTATAGCTAGATAAATCTTTTTATTTTACTTAAATTAAAATTCTTGTTCTTTCTTAAATTGTTTTCCTTGTCATTGTATAAATACAATTTAGCGTATAATAATAAATTATTCGTAACCCGGTTCGGTATCTAGTTGAACTAATAGATCAATAAAAATCTAGCAATGACGTGGGTGCGAGTATATCTTTTGTTGTTATGATCTAAATAATTTGACAATGTCGCAATCACCCCGCCAAACATAACAAATCAAATATATCTATAACATACGAACAGATTATTTCTCATAATAATAATATATTCGAAGTCTCTAATGCTTTAAAAAATATGTAAAGTACCTTATCTTAGACGTTCAGAATTTTTTTTTCAAATGTTTTTTTTTTATTATTATTTATGTATTTATTTCTTACATGCAACCTAATTTGAAATTATTCATCAATATCGTATTTATAGGACCTGCACAATGCACATAACTCAAACTTATATCTTAGTGTTATTTCGGAATAAATCCTCTTTTTGACCTCCTAACAAGAATTTTACCCGCTGCCGAATCAAACGCAATTTTCATTTTTTTTATTTGTTTGTGTACCTAGGCTTATTTATTATAACTATTTTGATGAGACTTTCCTTCACATCATTGTTTTTAGGAAAATATCTGTAGTTTTATCTGGTAATATTAGTTATTAATTTGTTTTTAATAGTTCATAATTTGAGATACATATTACGGACGAAGTTGTTATCTGTGTGATATCAAGATAAATCATACAACGAAACATCCGTATGGGACTGTGTAGCATTTATTTATTTATTTATCTATTTATTATTCGAAAGACAAACAGTATTTAATTACATATAAAACGAGAAAAAAAATTATTTACATATACCAATTAAGTCTTCACAATTTACAATTTCTAAAGGTAGGTGTTAGCTTAATTAACCCCTCTTCTGTGTAGACAAGGATCCTTGCGCAACCCGTTGTCTGTGTAGGACAAGGATCCTTGTTTGACGTACCTTTGTCATTTTACACTCACACATAGACAAAAATGAACATGGTGGCCGGCTGTCATGGCATAGCTTGCTACAGCGTGTTCTAAATTTACATAGTGATTTGATATTAAATAAATGAATAAAATATGGTTTGACATTAGCGAATCATAACTTAAAATGATGACTAGCTGAGCCGTGGCTTTAAAGCCAAGCCTTAAAAGCTTTTACTTTATTTCAATAAAATTTGTTTTCGCAAATTACAAAAATTACTTCCCTTTGTAAAGAATTATGAAAATCATTTTAGTGAACGTATATAAAACTGTAAATATCCGGTATCAATAAATAGTATAATGCTGATAATAATATTTATCAGCATTGAATTTTATTTCAGTTGTGTAGATATATTATTTAATTTTAAATTCAGTTTTACTCAATTTTGTTGATGGTCAGTTATAAAGAAATCCATTATTCTTTAAATATTATGTTATTCTTTTTATGTATTTGTAATTAAATAAATAATGCATTATTCTAGTACTTCATATGTTTATTTTTTGTACAATAATTTCAATGATCATTGATTTCCTCGTAAGGCGCTTACCACGGTTTATAAATATGTACCTATCTATATTAAGTGTCTGTTCTGAGAAAAATATACGTTATAAGTTATGTTGCTATTCTACGAATTATTCAAGACAAATAGGTTCTGTAAATAGTACTTACCAACCTACACAAGTCTGGGTACTATAAATGTAAATGTTTACATGTCAGCGATGATTTTATCCTTATAATGTTTTTCTGTATTTATCAAAATGTATTTTCTTTTGTTATTTTTAAGTTTTAGATATACTAACTTATAATCTGTTTTTCAGAATAATCATTATCATTATCACATGTGAAAAACAAAGTCGTCTGTCTCTCTATCTGTTCGCGATAAACACAAAAACTACTGCACCGATTTTCATACTGTTTTCACCAATGGATTGAGTGATTCTCGAGGAAGGTTTCGTTTTAGTATATAATTTAGTTTTTGTATACATTTACTAACGGATCCCGCGGCTTCGCTCGCGATAAATCAAGGGACGATGAGTCGAATGAGTTTAAATTTATTATATAAAATTACTTTAATCATAAAATCAACCGTTTATAAATAAATACGTAAGAAAATATGTCCTTCGTTAACTTGTAATCATTGTTTTAAGTTTGATTTTTGCGCAGTCTGGTATAATTTTAAGTTAACTCATAAATAATATAATTGTTGTACATAGTTTTAGTTTAAATTGGTTAAAACATTTGATTTTAAGTTTTCTTTGCATACTGTATTATATTGTTGTTAAAAGAAAATAAATAAATTAAAAACTCAATTACCTAAATTAAAAGTTACCTCAAAAACAGTATCTCACTTAAATGGAAAGGCCAGAAACTACCAAACACATTACTAAGAATCAGGAATATCTATGGTTACAAAGTCAAAATGATATTCCCGACAAAATGTTATTCCTTTAATGATTATCAGAAAAGGATAATTGGTAAGTATCAAAGATTACCTTTGTATAAATACAAACTAATAAACGCACTGCATGTTTTACCTCTACGTAATATCAATATTGATAATAATAATAATCCGTTCATCGTTCCATTTCTTGGTGCAGGATTTCCTTGAATACAAGGACTGGAGGATCAAGTCAGACTTGTAACACAGACGGACAGACTAGCTAAAGGCGTCGCGTCGAAATCAAAAAAAATAGTTACTTTGTACATTAGAAAAAAACGTGAGAAACCTGCAACAGAAGAATGTAGTTCAGTAAAATATTAAAATATTTCGTAACGCCTATGTTATCGACTTAATCGTAGAAAAATATTAATGTTTATTTTTATTGTAAGCACACTATGCAGTAACACGCATAGATCGAGCGGGGAACGAACAATTACCTTATTTACAAGTTCCGCATTGTAACGCTGTGGAGTTCCCCGTAGAATCACTGTGTAGTCAGATTTCTAATGATTACCTACTTGTTTATATTTATATTGAATGCTATTTATAGGCGCGTGACTTTGTACGAGTGTTGTTTATAAACAACTGCAAGGAAAATGTAAAAATAACACGTAGTGATTAACTGTAATGGCCATGAACATCTTAGGATTTTTTTCTGTAATTTGACATGTCATTTGTTGTACACGGACATGACATCATTAATTATTATTAGTATTCATTCATGCATTATTATTACTAAAAATTAAAATTATAATATTGTTAATATTAGAATCTTTGATTATATATAATCAAAGATTAGAATATAAATAACTTATACCAGTTTATATAATTACTAGTATTAAATTCATACTGTCAATTTTTTCTACAACGAAATCTATGTATATATATATATATTATTGTGTTAATAATCGTAAACATTACCCTCACTGGTTATAATTACAACAGGAGCACAACGGCGCAGATACGAAACGTTATTTTTACACGACTGATGTGAAGAATTACTACGAAAAAAACAATTGCATAAAAACATTCAAAAAAGAGAACAAGGTGACCAAGGAACATAGTATTATCACAGGCTATGAAAATTTTACGCTGTGGTATTATGCAGTAGGAGACAAAAACATTCGCAAAGCGTGTAGTCTTAGATTAAATTTTAAAGAATTGTTCTACCAGCTTATTTACTTAATACTCAATACTCAATAATCTTAATTGAAAAAAAAAATAGTTATTATAAACATAAATAATTTAGTAAATAGTGTCGTGTGTATCGGAAACTGGGTATTTTGTTGTTGCCACAAAAATAGTCGTTATCTCAGTTAAATGGAAATTCCACCGATTGCGGTCAATAATAAATATGTGCATTTTACGCTACGTTTTTAGTTTAATTAATTATAATGGATTACTTAATACTATTGTTTCCTTGTAACAAATATATTGTTATTTTCACATTAATGTATGAATATTCTAGTAAATATTTATATTTACAAACAATCTTAAGACATTTATTCACTTTAACCATGTAAAATTAATAACTCGTCGTAGGACCGGAAAATAGAAACTGATATGTAAGTTGTAACGTATAATCAGAAGTTGACTCAGTACTTCCCAAATCAATCTAAATTGATAAAAAATTGAATATCTTTCGGCCTTTCGGAAAAGGTTGGGTTTTGGATTGCTTTTATAATTTCAAAATTTATTTTATAAGTTTGTTAAAGAAGCGTTCAATTAGGTATTGACTAAATTAGAGCGATACAAGAATAATATGTCCGAAATGAAAAATATTTGAAACAAATAAATAATTCCAAATTTTTCCATCCAATTAATCATAAAGATTGTAAAACGTTTTTTAATTTTATGTTAAACCCTTTAGTGGTTAAGATTAATTTCATTGCTTTTTCATTTCATTATTTCATTACAAAACTTATCAAAAAGATAAGTTACATTTCGTACAACAGTTAACGTTAAAGTATTAAAGTATATTCCGTTCTAAATAAATCAGACGTCTAGACAAAGTTAGATTTCAGTTTAGTCTAGACGGGCCACGACCCCTTTATCGCGCTACTTGAATCTGATACAGACATGAACTGGTTACATGTAGTTTACAACATACCTGAATGTTTGATTTTTTCCGATTGTGTATTAGTTTCATTGATTATACATTTGCAACAACTAAATCATTTGCTTCCGATTTACATATTCTACGAGACATGAAGGCGACTTGTGACTAATCAAAACTCCCCCTTTTCGTTCTTAATATTGATTGAACTCTCGTTAATTCGTTACTCACTTTAAACTATTTTGTATTGTTATGTGACATGTACTATAAATCTATCTACACTATCTATTCTATATTAGTAATATAAAGAGACAAGATTTGTTTTTTTAGTATGTTTGTAATGGAAAATCTAAAACTTGTACTAAACCGAACTAAACAAAACTTGATAAGGAGATAGTTTGAAAAGGAATTAGGATAGTTTGTGTGGGAATCATTTCTCAAGTTTAAAACAAAACTGTTTGTTTAGGTAACATTATGATCGTTACTTAATCGCTCGTTCTATAATCAGTTAAAAAAAAGAATAGTTTATTTAACTGAATTTATAGTGATTTTCGTTTATTCTGAAGAGAAATGTAAAAGTCATAAATAATTATTGGCAAATTAATAATATATTGGCATTTGGCACACATCATCTAATTTCATAGTAAGCTACGAGGTTTGTTGTGGTTGTCAATTGATACCTTATACGTATATCAACGATGACTGGGGTTGAAAGTGAAACATTTGTATCCATCACACAAATGAATGCCCTCAGCTCGATTGAACCCAAACCCACTGTCACAGTATGGTAAAAATTCTACTAAAAATTCTTCTACAAACTGAACCTAACATTAATAAAATTGGTTTTGATACCGAAGTAAATCGGTTAAATCCTTATAACCGTACACATATTTTTCAACTGCTTTTCATCATTAGCAATGACACGCCAAATATAATTTACGCTCAAAACTTATTTTAACCGGTTAATTTTGGTCATGGAACCTAAATTTGTCAGAAGGGTCGTTTCAAAGCTGTATTTTTTTATTAATTAGGTAGTATGTTTAACAGTTACTATGAAATATGGATAAATTTATTATAAACGGTTAATATGGATAAACTTATTATATCTCATTATATATTTTAGTATGTACAATACAATACAATCTAGATAAAATTGTCGGTTTTGGTTATTGACTCCAAATTCTGTACTCCATTTCGGTTCGGGAAAGCTTTTTGGTTTGAGTGTGGTTTCGCTGACGTTCTTTAACGGTTAAACGGGTTTTGATAAAGTTAGATTCCGTGATCGAAATAAATCCGTTAAAATATTTTTTTGTGCGTTTTTATGTGACGAATCTGAATTGTGAATTGCGTGGTACGTATTAAATTAACCGGCTTAATTCGGTTTTAAAATCTAAATATAATCTTTATCTTAGTAAATAAAGTTCGTTTTTATTAATCCGTTATTAAAATGCGAAAATAAATTAATAAAAGTTATAAATTAACCATCATATTACCAAAACTAGTGGAACCCGCGGCTTCGCTCGCGCTAAATCTAGGGACGAACCCGAGCGATGTGAGAGAATATTTCCATCATTCATTACATATTATGTGTAACTCTAGCAGTTTTGGCCGCGCACGCCAGAATAGCTCGCCGATGGTAGATTTTTTACTACTTACTTGACACTTATCGTCATATTTTGGACAATTCACAATATATCTTTATAAATTGTAGCCTATTGTGTTATTCTGATGTATAAGCTATATGATTAGGGATTGCAATCCGGAAAACCGGATCCGGTAATCCGGCGGATCCGGCATCATTTCACGGTCACCGGATCCGGTACTAATATACCGGATCCGGCGACCGGATCCGGTGTTACTAATTTTTGGCAAAATAATAGAGCTTTTGCATGAGTTGGTACTTTAAATGCGTAGTGCGTGGTGTTCATGCGTGCGAGTTGGTGTCTGACATAAATATAAGACTTGTTTGTTAGCATTATCGAATACTTTAATAATTATAATGGTCTCATATTAGTAAAGTAAGGTATATTAGATTTTATAAAGTTACTTTTTAAATAAAAAATAATTGATCTATCTGTGAAAGTGACATCCTGGAACACTGAGCTACTCGTTACAACGTTTTACCTAGTTGCCTACACTAGCCTTGCTCGTTGCCTAATCTTAACATTGGGTTAGAAAATGCTCCATCCTGAATGACTGATGGATCAACGCTCAGCCTAAACTGCTAATCGTAGAGACCTGAAACTTTTAGGGTATTACCTTGTAGTTTATGACGTAGTATAGTTAGTAGAAAGGATTTTCCGAAATTTTATGCCTAAGGGAGTGAAAAACGGGAGTAATGTCTGTATGGTGTGATTCCAATCTACTTCAAAATTTGCATAAAGATACTTTAACAGAATTGATGGAAAACGTGTTTCGTATTTTATTGAAACCCATTGCCTTACGGGGTTAAAAAGAGGTACACAGTAATTTGGGGGTAACTTACATCAAAGATGAAATCAATGCTTCTTAGTGCTTTTGATTTAAATAACAGTTTATTTTTGCACATCTTTAAAAACGTAATACTTCAACAAAAAGTTTGTAATAGTAGGCATTAGGCATAGGTCTATCTACTACTACAACTACTCTAAGAAAACCGAATAACTGGTTTAAAGAGTAGTCCTCATAACAAAAGGGATGAAATGGTAAATGGGGAATCAATTTTTGGTATATTATAAGTAAAAGCGTATAGCCAAACATATTTTTTGTACTTTTAGTTAGCGAAGCCACGAGTTCCGTTAGTTTTTTATAAACTACTTACCTATATTAAGTACAATGATACTTGAATAACTTACTAACAGTTCATATTGAACCAAAAAGGCGAAAATTATATCGATCTGGTCAATCCGGCCGGATCCGACCGGATCCGGCCGGATTGAAAATGACGCCGGATTGCAATCCCTATATATGATGTGTAAAGTTTCATTAAAATACATTCAGTAGTTTTTACGTGAAATAGTAATAAATATCCATCCATCCATATTTACAAACTTTCGCGCATATAATATTAAGTAGTATAGATTGACCGTTTCTTGCACCATTGTGATTATAGAGTGTCTGCCTGTACATTTTAACATATTAAAATGGGTACAGTAGATTCTGTCTAGACCAGGCGTCGGCAACCTTTTGTATCGGAAGATTCAAAAATGACAATTTACAATTTGAAAGTTTTTAAAAAGCCGCAATAAATAGTACTCGCATAAATATAAAGTTTTTTGATAAAAAACTCATCTAAAAACTCTCTTCAGATAAATACTCTCACAATAAATCGTTTACAGCAAATTGTGTGGAGCTGTGGAATGAACTACCTTATGATATACGGCATTCACCGTCACTAAACATATTTAAGAGTCTAGTAAAACAATATTATCTATCATTACAAAATTAACTATCTTACCATCATAATTTAAATTTCGGTTATTGTTTTTTATTATTATTATATTTATATATTATGTATTATAATATTATATCATATATATTATATATCATATATATTATAATTTTTTTTATTTAAATTATATTTTTATATTAGTACCTACTATGTATTATAAGCTAGCACTACCCTTCCATTACTTTTGATGTTTTTCTTACGTTAAAGGTTGCCTGTAAGAGATCACTAATAGTGATAAGGCCGCCTTTGCATAGCAATGATATCTTATATTGTTGTCTAGTAATGTAATCTATTTATTTTGTGTGCAATAAAGTATTTTCATTCATTCATTCATTCACAAGAAAAATATGGATTTATTCATATGTATTATAATACGCGCCACGAAAGATGAGACTTGACGAACATCAGTAGCGGGAGGTTTTCCCAGGTAGAGTCGTGTAAGTTAGAGTTGTGTATAATTAATTTGAATATCTATTTAGGGATATTTCGATGATCTTCAAAATAAGTTGTATAGAAATGTTATATTAAAATGATTACCTATAACCGTCTTCTGCGCAAGTCATACCACGTGGTTTGTCAAGTCTCATCTTTCGTGGCGCTATCGATAAGTAGTGTTTTTTCACTACAAATAAGATTATATGTATATATGGATAATATATTATTAATAATATTCTCCGACCGATTGAGACTTGAGACTGGCCACCTGCGCAGGAGATATTATAGTGAACAAGTGCACGGGCAGACACAAGTGCACTCTCTATTCCTATGACTCTCATACTCCAGTGGGACTACTCGACACGACCTGTGAGAGATAAGTCGCGGGGTGTCTCACCGCCAACTTCCTAACTCCGGGCTGTTACTGAGGCTTACTAAACAGAAATGAGAAAGACTCAATAATTACTTGGCCCGACCCAGGTCTCAAACCTCTCTACACCACTGTCGCAGTAAAAAAATATTATGATACAATAACTTATTATTTAAGTAAAAAGTTTAAACAATTAAACATTGACTTGTACTTCAATTACAAACAATTGAGCAAAACTATCGCCACCTTTATAAGAAAACAAGAATTTCAACGCCCCTTCGACGTAATAGTAAAGTAATTATACCAATTTTATATATCTATCTATTATTCAATAATTTCGAAAACTACTGCACCAATTTTCATGCTGTTTAACCAATGGATTGATGGAGTGGTTCTCTAGGAAGGTTTTAGTGTATAAGTAGCGGATTCCGCGGATTCGCTAGATCTAGTATATTAATAAATTAGCTACTGCACTAATTCACACTGGGTCAAATATGATGTAGGAAACGCAATAAAAAATGCTTGTACTATTTCCCACGAAAAGCTGCAGCGCCCACAAGGGGGCGGTATTGTTATCGTCCTGAACCTATGGTTTAGACGATTGAACTAAATTATAAACATGTGCTACTATTATTTAGAAAAATTTACTATTAATCTCTATAAAATCTAGAAATACAAGGCAGGCTTAATTCCTAATTTTATTAGAAAGAATAAAATAATAATAATAATATGTTCTAAGTTTTAACTTATCAAATGTTGCGTATTGATTTCTCATAGATGTTATTAATATTTTTATAATTTAATTTTATGTAGTAAGTGTTAATTGTATTTTGCTATAATATTTTACATCACTATAATATACTAGCGATTTAGCGCGAGCGAAGCCGCAGGTTCCGTTAGTCGTATAATAAAATTCTAACTTAATGGAATCTGTACATAGATTATTGTTTGGAAAATCTTATTAAAATAGTACTTATTATCAATGCAAAGGCCGAATCTATAGTATTGAGAATTTTCGTCTACCTGTATGTCTGTCTGTGACCGCATCACGGACACTGGACAGTTTTTCATTAAATTTGGGATGATGATGGTTATATAGGATACTTTTTACTGCTGCAAAATATCTTATTTCTGAGAAATAAAAAACTTCATCCAAATCAGTATTACTGATGCACACGCGAGCGTAGCCGCGGGTTCCGCTAGTAGGCTATATAAAAAACCGAAAAATAAAAAGGCTTTTACGTGGTAGTCCGTTTTGCAAAGTGAATCGGAGAAAAAACGGTCGAATGAAAGCGTTTCTTACGAACGCTGCCTTAACTATGAAAGATATATTTTTGAGTTCTAGAGAAAAGATGTGGAGCTTGAAAATACCTACAAAAAAGTCAACGACAGCATAGGTATGTCTAACTTTTATATTTAAGTTACAAAAAGTAGTTTTTTTAATATTAGTATAGATAATTTAATTTTTTAATTTTTAATATTAATTAAATAATTTAAATTATTTAAACACTCTGTAATAAAAAAGAATTATTAACACTATGCCCAACGAAGTGGGCACGGGTCAGCTAGTTTTATATAAAATATGCGACATTTTCAGTAGCATTTGTTTAACACAACACAAATCTAACTTTAGCTGAACCTATGATACGATATTTAACTCTGATATTGTGAAATGCGCTTTCGTTCTAATGCGTCTGCGTTTAAGATCTAGGTCAAACACGAAATAAAGTGTGCCACGTATAGGTACTTATATTTATAACCTTACATTTACATTTATAACCTTCAATGTATTTTATGTATGTTTGCAATATCTTCATGGAATGCAGTTTTATATAAATTATATTAGTTGCCTAATTATATTTTTAATTAGTAATATTGACTCTATACATATATAATATCAATTTCATAAATTTTTTATTATAATATGATGTGCAAAATAATTAATGTCATAGTTGTTACAACAAACAATACTAGATTTTGTCATATTGCGGTTTACCTTGAAGTAGGTATCTCTTGCTTGGTTTGGTTTGTAGTTGATTTTATCGGATACCAAATCTTAACAATAGGCATAGGTATGTATTTTTTTATAGTTGGGAAATGCTTTAACGCATACCACCTGTAGAAAATAGTTGGTTTGGTAATACTCACTTGCCTAAAGCCAAATAATAAATCCGCGACAAAATCCGAAAAGATAGTTTCTTTCATATAATTGACTACTTGATTTCTAGGATGTGCAATATTTTCTGTTTTTCTTTTCTGGATATGTTTAGAAAATAAGAACCTTCGTTGATAACACCGAAAGATTCAGATATATTTTATTACCAACAATTGGTGTAGTAGAGCGAGCAGTTTGTCTTCGCATTTAACTTGCATGATTCATGTCTGATTTCTTGCAACCGCCATCAGACGCCGGAATGTAGGTCGATGTTTGTGATGCTTTGTTTGGGTCTTCTTAATTAGATGTCTTTTAAAAGTAAAAACCTGTCATTACTTTCGTTACCGGTATTAGTTAAAAAATCTATTGAATACTTGCTTGATTTATTCTTTTTATTTTAAAACTTAAGCGTCGCATTGACTTACAAAGCCAAATATTTTTATAAAACGAATTATGTATTAAATAATTAGTAAGTTGTAACTATTATTACTAAGTAAACCTTATACTGCTTAACATACAATATATGTACGTACATTCATGTAAAATCGAAATGATAGTATTTCTTTGCCATTACCAATTTATCTTCATTTTGTGCACTATATTATATATATACATTATACATATTATGTTAAATTGTGTTAACAAATAAAATAAATAAAATACTTGTAGTACATAGACATACAATATTCTGATTTTATTACACTTCGCTATTTTAATATTCATGATATATTTTTACTATTTTAAATAAGTTCCTTTTTGAACTTGGCTTAGTCTTGATATTGTTATATCAATTTTAATTTTGTTATCAATATAATGGTAAAACCAGAGGCCAGGATTGCCAAATAGGTCACTTGCCCACTGCTGTAGCACCCAGTTTGTTTGGGTCTCTTGTATTGATTCCACTCCCACAGATGTCAAAATGCGCACGCAGCACTCCTCAGTGTGCCAATGCAGTAAATGCATTTAGCAATATTTCTAAATATATACTATGTACATTATAGTATAATAATAGTACCAAACCTAGACTGCACATCAGGTAATGCTATGTCAAATAATAACGTTGTAAAGAGCTGTAGTCATTGAGGAAATACTTAAATATAGATAACGTTGTATTTATTAAGATTTAGCTCGATCGAAGCCGCCGGTTCCTTTAGTTAGTAAGCTAGTTAAAATAAATAAAATCTAAAAAAAATCCTAAGTTACTGCTTACAACATTAGCTATCTACGGATGAAAGTCCCGTTAAAATCAGTTGTGCCGTTTCAGAGATTAGCCGAAACAAACAGACAGACAATAATTTAAGAAAAATGATATTATTTTGTTAGTACCGTTTATACCTACATTTATATGCGTTTAGTGTAATTGACATACCTAATAGCGCCATTTAACGTATAATTTATATAAGGAAGGTCATAATGTCATTTTAAATAATTGTACAAAATTACTATTACTCCGATTTATATTATGCGATTATTATTTATACGGTAGGCAGTTCAATGAATACGTTTTCAATGGTTTTTTTCTAGCATCTTCAACTACTTAGTCGTTGTTTGGACTTGGTTTAATCGATGTAAACTTAGTATGATGCGTCTGTGCATAATTATTTTATTTATAACATTTTTATTGTTATACTTATACGATCATCATCATCAGCCCTTTTTAACGTCCCACTGCTGGGCACGGGCCTTCCTCAGTACGAAAGGGATCAGGCCATAGTCCACCGCGCTGGCCTAGTGCGTGTTGGCGGACTTCACATGTCTTTCGAAAACTTGCTAGGTTTTCTCAGACATGCAGGTTTCCTCACGATGTTTTCCTTCACCATAAGACAAGTGGTAATCATTACAGAAATGATTCGCACATGAAAATATCAGAGGTGCGAGACCCGAATTTGAACCCGCATCACTCGGTAATCCAAGCAAGCGCGTTACCGCTGGGTTACCACTGACTTATACGATATTATATTATGATTGATAAATAATATAATAATTATCTCCGACCGATTCCGGCCATAGCGGCCAATCTCATTGAGGCTGGCCAACTGCGCAGGAGATATTATAGTGCACAAGTGTACGCTCAGACACAAGTGCACTCACTGTTCTTATCACTCTCATACTCCGGTGGGACGACTGTTCGACACGACCAGTGAGAATTAATGCGCAGGACCGACGGCTTTACGTGCTCTCCGAAGCACGGGGGTGACTCACCGTTAACTTCCCAACTCCAGGCTGTTACTGAGGCTTACTAAACAGAAAGACTCAATAATAATTAAACTTGGCCGGGCCGGCCGGGACTCGAACCCTGAACCTATCGATGTATGACCGTACATGTAAGCCACTACACCACCGTGGAAGTTAAATTATATAATCTGTATAATAGGTATGTCATAGTATGCAGAAGCATATGAATTTTACAGTTAAACTCAGGTCACATTTGTCTAGGGCCTCTGGTATTATAAAAATTGATTGCTTTTAGTAATGATGTTTTAATATTATTAAAAATAAGTTTGTACCTATATAATTCTTTAATCGAGATTTAATCTAGCGCCATCGATATCGAAGCGTGCGTAATAAATAACGAAATGACGACGACAAATTACTACCGTGATTAGATGTTAGTCACCATCTGTGGGAAGGTACTCAATACTATAATGAAGTAAATAAGTACCTATTATTAGTTGCTGACAGGACCAAAGTAGTAAAGGCGTCTAGCGTAGGTTGCGTTCATGCCAGTGGGTTGGAGGTGCGAGTGCGACGGGCTGCGCCGCGGCACACAAACAAGTAGGCCACGGCTACTAGCTAGTTGCAACTTTGGATAACCGTAGTAATTTTATTGTTGGTTTTTAATGAATTATTCTTTACAAATATTAAGTTTTATTATGTAATGATCTGATAATCTTGTTTCGAAAATTTGTTATGAAATAATGTTAATCGTGAATCTCATATTTACAATCATTAATGTCACATGACAATTTGAAAAAGTTATCTATTAAAATGGGTAACTCATTGTTTTATTTACTTTAAGATAGTAATAGATATACGTTTAAGAACCATTATAATATGTAATATTATTGACGATAATCATGATAGTAGCGTTTTATTCATTTTAATAATACTGAAGTTGAATTTCTTAGAGAAGGTGGAATAATTATTGGTTATTAGCATCCTAAAGGTCAAAGGTATTGTTTAATATATAAATTATAAATTTTCTCCTTTTGTGCAATATTGTGCAATGAATGAACATTCTATGTAGGGCACGATTTGAGCGTCGTCGTCTGGTAAGTTTGCTGCTATGTACGCATGCGCAAGCTACTTGAATCCTGCTTGCCTAGCGTTCGATCGCGCTACGTAAATGCTACGTGAAATGTGAAACGTAATTGTAAGTAGGTCGGTGGCAGGCGCGCGCAGCCTCCCCACCCGTCGCCCGATACAACGACGTCACTATTGATCGCCCACGTGGCGCCGTAAATGACGTAGAGCTGTCGCGTCGATAATACACCCTCTCCGTAAACCCTCGTCACCGCATTCACCCCACACCATCCCCCGACTCTTGCATTTTGCAGTTAAAAGCATTTCATACCCTACCTACCTACCCGAGCGTAAGCCTACTTTACCAATATTGCCATTAATGAACACGTTCCTACTATAATCATTTTTACCCAATACCACATTACATGGACTAATGCATAGTAATATAGCTAGCTTGTTTTTATATCCTTATGCTTATTGAATAATTAAAGTAATATCACTACTGAATGCGTACCAATTATTATTATTTTTTCTTTTTTTACCCTTGTTTCTTACTAAGCAGTTTAATAAAGACGAATAATGCGGATATACTTACAACTTAGGGGTCGTCCATAAATCACGTGATGTTTGAATGGGGGGGAGGGGGTTCGGAAAAAATCACGAAAAATCACCAGGAGGGAGGGGGGGTATAGTGAGTTATCACGTGATTTTTTTTTTACTCACCGTTGGGATTATCCCGCGCGCCACGACAATCGCCGAACTTTTATAATAATAAGCCTAGTCACCTCCAAAACTTCTCTGAAAAGACCTGTACGGGAACTACTATTGCAAGAAATGGCACTATTAAAAGCTATGCTATGCTTTAAAAAATCGTGTATTATAAATTCTTCATAACAGATGATAAGACCAATAGGATGGGCCAAACATTCCCCCAGATACACGAAGCGTCGCTATTAGTAAGAAAGGAAGTGTAATAATGAACCGATTGGTCTTAATCGCTTTGGATTACTTATAAAAAGTATTGACTTACTTCCATTAATATCATGTATAAAAATTAAGACATACATAAACTATAAGTAACGTAACATTGTTATAGTAGTAGTAATAAGTTACAGACGGACGAATTATACATTTTAATGATATTCTCAAAAACTTTTACTAGTTATATTTACATATGTGAATATCAGCACTGAAAGTTTAAGAAAAGTGAATACTATTTTGACTTAACTTTAGCACCGGGTGATGTACCCAGTGCCCAAAGTCAATTAACCGTCGGCCGAAACTAGAGGGTATGCATACAGTCAAAGACCATACATAAACCACCTAATCCCAATGATTTTTGTTAATGAGAAAAAAGAAAATTCTGGCAGGATTTTAGTCGAGTCGTAAGGATTCTGTAGGTGCTAGTGCACAAAAATACTACGGAAAAGTAAAATTTCACGATTATTATTTTGTCATTTATTCTTCTTAATTAGAATTTTTACATTTTTATCACGGTGCTTAATTTACCAAAATTATATTAGATTATACCTGTTAACCTTTATTTAAAAATAATATTCAGATTTTTTAAGGTACTTTGTAAAAAAATACACGTGATTTTGAGTGGGGGGGGGGGGGGGGGGGGTAATCTTAAACCTCACCATGTATCACCATGGGGGAGGGGGGGTCTAAAAAGTTGCTTAAAAACATCACGTGATTTATGGACGACCCCTTAGTAAAATATACTCCTACTACAGTATACAATAAGTATTAAGCATATTAATTGTATTAGTAGTTAATTCTATTATATTAAAATTTTTGCTGTATATAATCTGTAAATTATTTTATATTATAATTTAGTTTTTATTGTAATAGTCATTATTAATTATTTTGATATCTTAGGCTGTGCCTGATAATTTTAAATTTAATCCGTCACGGACGTGCACCAATAGCTGAATCATCTGGGTGGCTTGTTAAAATGTTCCATCGCAATCTGAGGAGAGTCGAAATAGAGGCCGAATCTATAGTTTTTAGAATTTTTATCTTATCTGTCTGTTTATCTGTCACCGTGGGACATCACGAAAAAACCACTGGACTGGAGATTAGTTATGACGATCCCAACGTGCACTTCTGGAAGCCATTAAATTAAATAATTGAATTGAATTGTTATGACGATAGTCAACATGTCTTATACTGACTGCGGGAAAATAGCTAATTTCTGAAAACTATACTATTTCTTAAAGAGTAACTATTGACGATCCCGAGGGTCCACCGTGTCCAGGAGTCTTTAGTATTAATAACTAGCGACTCGCCCTCGCTTCGCTCGGGCTATTCCCTAGATTTAGCACAGGCAAAGCCGCGGGATCCGCTAGCTATGCATATAAACCTTCCTCTTGAATCACTCTATCTATTGGAAAAAACCGCATCAAAATCCGTTGCGTAGTTTTAAAGATTTAAGCGCACATAGGGATATAGGGATATAGGGACAGAAAAGGCGACTTTGTTTTATACTATGTAGTGATAAATAGGATCAATTTAAAATTTAAAGTTAATAATATTCTGTCTGTGGTTTCATGTAAGGTATTCGAAACGTCAAAAGCAAATATACGAGATAAAACTTTTAATTTAATTTAAATTGTCGGCGTACACTAAATTTTTAAACTATATATTATAATAATTATTATATCTGTTGATACAAGGGACATTTTTACGATGAGAATATTTATTTATAAACATAAAAAATATCTAATAATCTTTAAACTGAACCCTATATATGTACCTATATACATATTATTATGTATTGTACAATGTCAATATGTATTTTCGCTTATGTCACGCTCACGCAGACTTAACTCGTGACGTTCTAAACTGCGCAACACTGAGTTCACTTCTTTCACTATATTTATTTTAGCGTTTTGTTAGATAACAAGCTTAGAATTTATTAGAAATTTAAATCACATTTACAACCTTTCATTTAAACTATTTGAAAAAGAATACATGCTGTATGTTATTGTTATCACTACATATTTTCCCCTTAGTCGTCATGATTGAGATGATTTTGTAAAACCCTGTATGGTTTAAAATATTTTAATAGAAAATGTTTCAAATAAAGATTTTTATTATTTACTGTATACTTTAAACCTATTTTATGACTTCTTTTCCTTGTTTTCTGTAATTATGTAATACTCTGGAGTTTTCTGAAAAATAACGGGATTCTTTGTTGCCGTAAAGCCACTGTAATGAATTTTGTCCTCAAGTTATGAAGTAAGGTTCTCGGCAACACGTGATAAAAAGGACATTTCCAAACATTTCTACGACTTCGACGATAGCAGTGTTAAATTTTAGTAATTAATAAAAAATAATTTATGTTATGGTACAGTTTATGATAAAAATATTTATTACCTACATTTAGCATGACAAAAGTGAAAATTCAAATCTTTAGTGCAGAAAGAAAAAATTCAATTTCACCTAATAATCTATACTAATACTTATTATAAAGCTGAAGGGTTTGTTTATTTGGTTGAATGCGGTAATCTCAGGAACTCCTGGTCTGAATTAAAAATTCTTTTTGTGTTTGATAGTCCGTTTATCGAAGAAGGCCATAGGCTATATATTACATCACCCTGTGACTAATAGGAGCGGAGCATCAATGAAAAATGTTACAAAAATGGGAAAGGCGGGCGTTATAGTTCTGCGAGGTACCATACCTCGCGACTCAGATAGAATTTGGTTTCCGGTCCTTAGAACGCGTGCGAAGCAGCGGGAAATACTAGTTCATTTTATATAATGTGTCACTTAATTATATTTAAAATAATAAAAGATAAACTGTCACAGGAATCAAAATTTAATTTCAAATGATTAATATTAAAATATTTAACATATAACCTTTTTTATAAAAATTGTTTACACATGTTTTGCACACATTGACACACTACGAGTAGGTTTTATAGGTCGCGGAGGTAGAAAGGGCAGAGGTCGTGGTGCAATGCAACTGCAGTGAGCCGTGGGGGGTGGGCAGGTAGGCGTCTTAGAGGCGGGCGTACCAGTTACATAAGTCTATCGCAGTAATTATATACCTAGTTACCTACGCTAAAGCTGAAGGTTGTTTCGCATAAGGTCGACTGTCTGGGTCATTATATACCACGGAAACGTAATTTGTTTTTATCAGTAAATTGTTTCGCTAAATTGTCCCGATCATTACAAAACTATTATACTCTGCAGTTATTTTCAATTCTTCGTTTAAACATGCATCTACGAGTATCTTCTAATTGAGTCGACTAGTATCAAAGGCAGCAATCTGAGCATTTTGACAAAAAGTAGTTAATGATATGGCGACTCAGATTGATTTGATTAAAAACGTTTCCCCTGGAGTATACGGTTCAGAACTTGGAATAAACCATAGTAAAAACAGGTCAAAAACTGACATCAGCATCAAAGCCGGCAATCTGTAAAATTTTGAAATCAAACCCGGCAATCTTACGCTGTCAACCAATCAGAAGCGAGAGTTCATTTGCGTTTCGTAACGGCCGCAGGAACATTTCGTTCTGTGAATTTTAATGTTTTCTACGTGTTTTTGAGACTTAAACTAATATAAAGCAGTGGAAGTAGTATTATGGAAAGCCACCCCCCTTTAGTAATAAATAGTTTTACACGGAAACGCAAGAGGAATCCAGAAAATTGGACAAGAAACAGGGATAAAGAATTGAAGTAAGTTTACCCGTAGGGTTGTCAATTCTTGTCATGTAAAAGGGTATAATATTGTAGTATTATTATTTTTTTTTATTTTAGAAACTCGGCGAAATCATTACTCGATAGAGTGTTCAGTCATAATTCGAAAGCACTAAAATGTGCTACTTTAACAATGGCTCATGACATGACATGCGCATATAATTTTAAATTTAGTTTAAAAAAACTCAAAAAACTTTTTAGAGTTACTTAATTTTTTAGTACATAAGTTAATTATAAAGATTTTTTGTAACTGCCAAATGCATTTTTTTTTTATTACAATATACTATGCCAAAAAAATAAAGAGTCGTTCCATGCTTGTATGACAACCCTAATTCTGGAATAACATCTATAGTATCAAAAACGGTTATCTGTGCCTTACTCAATTTCAAATACGGCATTCTTAAAAAAATAGCATCAATGCCGGAAATCTTCAAAATTGAAATAGTATTTAAAACTGATATAGAATGATTATTAGGGAAATATAGCATTAATTCATCCTGCTATTTACCTAAGATCTTATTTAAATGAGTTTTGTAACTACAAACGAGATACAAACCAAACAATCAGTTTTTTTGAATTTACCAACATTTGTCTTAAAGTCACATTGCCACCTTTGATACTAGTCGACTCATCTATTCTATCTTTATTTAGCTGCATCTTTTGTCAAGGTAAAGATAAGACTTTGTTGCAGGCGAAAAATAGTTGTGAATACTGTTGTAATTTTCCATTTTAAACATCCCATTATGAGATTTTAACATCCTTTGATTTTGTTCAGGTTTTTTAAATTCAACGTCTTAACGTTTACTCGTATGCCAACATAGCTGCGGATGATCGTCCTAAGTAGTAAATTGAGCGTTCCCTCAAATTATAACACCAGCTAACAAGTTAGTCAAAATCTTTTCAGCAGTTTCGTGCTTACAATACAAGCAAACATGTTAAAGATAGTGTTTCTCTTATAATTACCGGATATAATTTGATATGCAATTAGTAAAATATATGTTGAGATTACAAACAGACATTTTGTTCATCCATATGTACCTATAGATTTCTATAAAGACAACATAATAGGTCGATTAAAAAAAATGAATCTATCTGTATAAAGTTATTCCCCATAAAGTAAAATGATAATACAATAAATTTCAATAAATATATTTATTTATATCTGTCTTCGGCGCGCGCACATTAATAGATTCATCGATCGAGAAAACAATAATTCTGTTGAGTCGTCCGACATGATAACTACTTGCTTGCTTACTGGCTAAATTTTAATAAACCATCTAAATCTACCATCTCCTAAGATACACTCGGAATACATATTTACATAATACATATTAGATTATCTTTATATTTATTATCGATATTCTTTCGATTATCTATCGATAATCTAGGAGCTATTAAAATAATTTTAATAATAAATCAAAAACAAAACAACTACGTCAGATGCGCAATATAGGTTGCATTCATTGAAAATCCAAATCCAAATAACTGGTTACATTGACAATATACGAATACATTGTAGGGAACTCTTGCGCTTGGCCGTTTTATTAAATTCACTTTGCATATACTATCGTGTACGTCGATTACGTATCCGGCCTACGTGTTCGAAAGTGTTATTACTATCATGCCCTATCGATTCTGTTAAATCAGATAAAATGGTTAAAAACAAACTTTTATCGAAAACCAATATAGCAGATAAACGTGAAATGTTATTATTCATACGAAGAGTTGCAGTAATACCGTGACGCACGTTTAGGGCACGTGCATAAGTAGGCGAATATCGATGGCGCCGCAACTAGGGTTGGCATATTTTTAAAATCAATTGTTCTTTTTATATCTGAAGAGATAAAATAAAAACTAATAAAGATTTACTTGATGATAAATAAAATATTAAAAAAACGCTGCTTTCCCACGCACAATAATATTTATATTAAGACCCTACTAAATCTAGGTATGGAATATTAGGATTTTAAGAAGATAAATTTTAGGTAGTATTTACGAAACCGAAGGCTAAATGGTATATTGTCAATATTTTGGTTCATTTGGTGCATTCTTATAGGTGAACCCCTACTCAATCTAAATTGCTTGTACAATGTATATTCCTATATCAATCCGTATTCTAAGGTGCAATCAATAGTGCTATAACTCTATAGAACCGTTATGAAAATGACGTAAGACTTCATTACAATGAACAGTTTATTGAATTGCAAATGTCCACAGACCGCCTGTGTAGTCAATAATGACATTAAAAAACCATAACAGTCTTGATAACGTAGATATTTACGTAAAGTACTTACGTCAAGTGACTTATCAACAGTTCATAGAATTTTCACCTCATAGTACTTAGTTATGCTGAAAAAAAATATACTTTTATTATCAGTTTATTGTACGTATGAAGAAAATTTGCTTTAATTGTAATTTGTAAGCGTATCTATAATAATAATAATTACATTAATTTCATAGAGCAGTAGATAATTATTTTACGCAATATAAGTGCTTTACGAAGATACTTAGTCATTCACATTCATAAAAGAAAGTTATGATCCAAAAGAAAAATATAAAATATTGGTCGAATTCGTATATGTATTACAAATTCAGAGTTTCTTTTTTTATTTTTATCGTCGTCAGAGCTTGCTATAGCTAAATATGCATAAAATAAAAAGATCTATCTAGCTATAGCTAGATAAATCTTTTTATTTTACTTAAATTAAAATTCTTGTTCTTTCTTAAATTGTTTTCCTTGTCATTGTATAAATACAATTTAGCGTATAATAATAAATTATTCGTAACCCGGTTCGGTATCTAGTTGAACTAATAGATCAATAAAAATCTAGCAATGACGTGGGTGCGAGTATATCTTTTGTTGTTATGATCTAAATAATTTGACAATGTCGCAATCACCCCGCCAAACATAACAAATCAAATATATCTATAACATACGAACAGATTATTTCTCATAATAATAATATATTCGAAGTCTCTAATGCTTTAAAAAATATGTAAAGTACCTTATCTTAGACGTTCAGAATTTTTTTTTCAAATGTTTTTTTTTTATTATTATTTATGTATTTATTTCTTACATGCAACCTAATTTGAAATTATTCATCAATATCGTATTTATAGGACCTGCACAATGCACATAACTCAAACTTATATCTTAGTGTTATTTCGGAATAAATCCTCTTTTTGACCTCCTAACAAGAATTTTACCCGCTGCCGAATCAAACGCAATTTTCATTTTTTTTATTTGTTTGTGTACCTAGGCTTATTTATTATAACTATTTTGATGAGACTTTCCTTCACATCATTGTTTTTAGGAAAATATCTGTAGTTTTATCTGGTAATATTAGTTATTAATTTGTTTTTAATAGTTCATAATTTGAGATACATATTACGGACGAAGTTGTTATCTGTGTGATATCAAGATAAATCATACAACGAAACATCCGTATGGGACTGTGTAGCATTTATTTATTTATTTATCTATTTATTATTCGAAAGACAAACAGTATTTAATTACATATAAAACGAGAAAAAAAATTATTTACATATACCAATTAAGTCTTCACAATTTACAATTTCTAAAGGTAGGTGTTAGCTTAATTAACCCCTCTTCTGTGTAGACAAGGATCCTTGCGCAACCCGTTGTCTGTGTAGGACAAGGATCCTTGTTTGACGTACCTTTGTCATTTTACACTCACACATAGACAAAAATGAACATGGTGGCCGGCTGTCATGGCATAGCTTGCTACAGCGTGTTCTAAATTTACATAGTGATTTGATATTAAATAAATGAATAAAATATGGTTTGACATTAGCGAATCATAACTTAAAATGATGACTAGCTGAGCCGTGGCTTTAAAGCCAAGCCTTAAAAGCTTTTACTTTATTTCAATAAAATTTGTTTTCGCAAATTACAAAAATTACTTCCCTTTGTAAAGAATTATGAAAATCATTTTAGTGAACGTATATAAAACTGTAAATATCCGGTATCAATAAATAGTATAATGCTGATAATAATATTTATCAGCATTGAATTTTATTTCAGTTGTGTAGATATATTATTTAATTTTAAATTCAGTTTTACTCAATTTTGTTGATGGTCAGTTATAAAGAAATCCATTATTCTTTAAATATTATGTTATTCTTTTTATGTATTTGTAATTAAATAAATAATGCATTATTCTAGTACTTCATATGTTTATTTTTTGTACAATAATTTCAATGATCATTGATTTCCTCGTAAGGCGCTTACCACGGTTTATAAATATGTACCTATCTATATTAAGTGTCTGTTCTGAGAAAAATATACGTTATAAGTTATGTTGCTATTCTACGAATTATTCAAGACAAATAGGTTCTGTAAATAGTACTTACCAACCTACACAAGTCTGGGTACTATAAATGTAAATGTTTACATGTCAGCGATGATTTTATCCTTATAATGTTTTTCTGTATTTATCAAAATGTATTTTCTTTTGTTATTTTTAAGTTTTAGATATACTAACTTATAATCTGTTTTTCAGAATAATCATTATCATTATCACATGTGAAAAACAAAGTCGTCTGTCTCTCTATCTGTTCGCGATAAACACAAAAACTACTGCACCGATTTTCATACTGTTTTCACCAATGGATTGAGTGATTCTCGAGGAAGGTTTCGTTTTAGTATATAATTTAGTTTTTGTATACATTTACTAACGGATCCCGCGGCTTCGCTCGCGATAAATCAAGGGACGATGAGTCGAATGAGTTTAAATTTATTATATAAAATTACTTTAATCATAAAATCAACCGTTTATAAATAAATACGTAAGAAAATATGTCCTTCGTTAACTTGTAATCATTGTTTTAAGTTTGATTTTTGCGCAGTCTGGTATAATTTTAAGTTAACTCATAAATAATATAATTGTTGTACATAGTTTTAGTTTAAATTGGTTAAAACATTTGATTTTAAGTTTTCTTTGCATACTGTATTATATTGTTGTTAAAAGAAAATAAATAAATTAAAAACTCAATTACCTAAATTAAAAGTTACCTCAAAAACAGTATCTCACTTAAATGGAAAGGCCAGAAACTACCAAACACATTACTAAGAATCAGGAATATCTATGGTTACAAAGTCAAAATGATATTCCCGACAAAATGTTATTCCTTTAATGATTATCAGAAAAGGATAATTGGTAAGTATCAAAGATTACCTTTGTATAAATACAAACTAATAAACGCACTGCATGTTTTACCTCTACGTAATATCAATATTGATAATAATAATAATCCGTTCATCGTTCCATTTCTTGGTGCAGGATTTCCTTGAATACAAGGACTGGAGGATCAAGTCAGACTTGTAACACAGACGGACAGACTAGCTAAAGGCGTCGCGTCGAAATCAAAAAAAATAGTTACTTTGTACATTAGAAAAAAACGTGAGAAACCTGCAACAGAAGAATGTAGTTCAGTAAAATATTAAAATATTTCGTAACGCCTATGTTATCGACTTAATCGTAGAAAAATATTAATGTTTATTTTTATTGTAAGCACACTATGCAGTAACACGCATAGATCGAGCGGGGAACGAACAATTACCTTATTTACAAGTTCCGCATTGTAACGCTGTGGAGTTCCCCGTAGAATCACTGTGTAGTCAGATTTCTAATGATTACCTACTTGTTTATATTTATATTGAATGCTATTTATAGGCGCGTGACTTTGTACGAGTGTTGTTTATAAACAACTGCAAGGAAAATGTAAAAATAACACGTAGTGATTAACTGTAATGGCCATGAACATCTTAGGATTTTTTTCTGTAATTTGACATGTCATTTGTTGTACACGGACATGACATCATTAATTATTATTAGTATTCATTCATGCATTATTATTACTAAAAATTAAAATTATAATATTGTTAATATTAGAATCTTTGATTATATATAATCAAAGATTAGAATATAAATAACTTATACCAGTTTATATAATTACTAGTATTAAAT
Organism: Boloria selene; assembly: GCA_905231865.2. Classification (NCBI taxonomy): domain Eukaryota; kingdom Metazoa; phylum Arthropoda; class Insecta; order Lepidoptera; family Nymphalidae; genus Boloria; species Boloria selene. Next base: position 6,493,301 of record HG993145.1, read on the forward strand.
TCATACTGTCAATTTTTTCTACAACGAAATCTATGTATATATATATATATTATTGTGTTAATAATCGTAAACATTACCCTCACTGGTTATAATTACAACAGGAGCACAACGGCGCAGATACGAAACGTTATTTTTACACGACTGATGTGAAGAATTACTACGAAAAAAACAATTGCATAAAAACATTCAAAAAAGAGAACAAGGTGACCAAGGAACATAGTATTATCACAGGCTATGAAAATTTTACGCTGTGGTATTATGCAGTAGGAGACAAAAACATTCGCAAAGCGTGTAGTCTTAGATTAAATTTTAAAGAATTGTTCTACCAGCTTATTTACTTAATACTCAATACTCAATAATCTTAATTGAAAAAAAAAATAGTTATTATAAACATAAATAATTTAGTAAATAGTGTCGTGTGTATCGGAAACTGGGTATTTTGTTGTTGCCACAAAAATAGTCGTTATCTCAGTTAAATGGAAATTCCACCGATTGCGGTCAATAATAAATATGTGCATTTTACGCTACGTTTTTAGTTTAATTAATTATAATGGATTACTTAATACTATTGTTTCCTTGTAACAAATATATTGTTATTTTCACATTAATGTATGAATATTCTAGTAAATATTTATATTTACAAACAATCTTAAGACATTTATTCACTTTAACCATGTAAAATTAATAACTCGTCGTAGGACCGGAAAATAGAAACTGATATGTAAGTTGTAACGTATAATCAGAAGTTGACTCAGTACTTCCCAAATCAATCTAAATTGATAAAAAATTGAATATCTTTCGGCCTTTCGGAAAAGGTTGGGTTTTGGATTGCTTTTATAATTTCAAAATTTATTTTATAAGTTTGTTAAAGAAGCGTTCAATTAGGTATTGACTAAATTAGAGCGATACAAGAATAATATGTCCGAAATGAAAAATATTTGAAACAAATAAATAATTCCAAATTTTTCCATCCAATTAATCATAAAGATTGTAAAACGTTTTTTAATTTTATGTTAAACCCTTTAGTGGTTAAGATTAATTTCATTGCTTTTTCATTTCATTATTTCATTACAAAACTTATCAAAAAGATAAGTTACATTTCGTACAACAGTTAACGTTAAAGTATTAAAGTATATTCCGTTCTAAATAAATCAGACGTCTAGACAAAGTTAGATTTCAGTTTAGTCTAGACGGGCCACGACCCCTTTATCGCGCTACTTGAATCTGATACAGACATGAACTGGTTACATGTAGTTTACAACATACCTGAATGTTTGATTTTTTCCGATTGTGTATTAGTTTCATTGATTATACATTTGCAACAACTAAATCATTTGCTTCCGATTTACATATTCTACGAGACATGAAGGCGACTTGTGACTAATCAAAACTCCCCCTTTTCGTTCTTAATATTGATTGAACTCTCGTTAATTCGTTACTCACTTTAAACTATTTTGTATTGTTATGTGACATGTACTATAAATCTATCTACACTATCTATTCTATATTAGTAATATAAAGAGACAAGATTTGTTTTTTTAGTATGTTTGTAATGGAAAATCTAAAACTTGTACTAAACCGAACTAAACAAAACTTGATAAGGAGATAGTTTGAAAAGGAATTAGGATAGTTTGTGTGGGAATCATTTCTCAAGTTTAAAACAAAACTGTTTGTTTAGGTAACATTATGATCGTTACTTAATCGCTCGTTCTATAATCAGTTAAAAAAAAGAATAGTTTATTTAACTGAATTTATAGTGATTTTCGTTTATTCTGAAGAGAAATGTAAAAGTCATAAATAATTATTGGCAAATTAATAATATATTGGCATTTGGCACACATCATCTAATTTCATAGTAAGCTACGAGGTTTGTTGTGGTTGTCAATTGATACCTTATACGTATATCAACGATGACTGGGGTTGAAAGTGAAACATTTGTATCCATCACACAAATGAATGCCCTCAGCTCGATTGAACCCAAACCCACTGTCACAGTATGGTAAAAATTCTACTAAAAATTCTTCTACAAACTGAACCTAACATTAATAAAATTGGTTTTGATACCGAAGTAAATCGGTTAAATCCTTATAACCGTACACATATTTTTCAACTGCTTTTCATCATTAGCAATGACACGCCAAATATAATTTACGCTCAAAACTTATTTTAACCGGTTAATTTTGGTCATGGAACCTAAATTTGTCAGAAGGGTCGTTTCAAAGCTGTATTTTTTTATTAATTAGGTAGTATGTTTAACAGTTACTATGAAATATGGATAAATTTATTATAAACGGTTAATATGGATAAACTTATTATATCTCATTATATATTTTAGTATGTACAATACAATACAATCTAGATAAAATTGTCGGTTTTGGTTATTGACTCCAAATTCTGTACTCCATTTCGGTTCGGGAAAGCTTTTTGGTTTGAGTGTGGTTTCGCTGACGTTCTTTAACGGTTAAACGGGTTTTGATAAAGTTAGATTCCGTGATCGAAATAAATCCGTTAAAATATTTTTTTGTGCGTTTTTATGTGACGAATCTGAATTGTGAATTGCGTGGTACGTATTAAATTAACCGGCTTAATTCGGTTTTAAAATCTAAATATAATCTTTATCTTAGTAAATAAAGTTCGTTTTTATTAATCCGTTATTAAAATGCGAAAATAAATTAATAAAAGTTATAAATTAACCATCATATTACCAAAACTAGTGGAACCCGCGGCTTCGCTCGCGCTAAATCTAGGGACGAACCCGAGCGATGTGAGAGAATATTTCCATCATTCATTACATATTATGTGTAACTCTAGCAGTTTTGGCCGCGCACGCCAGAATAGCTCGCCGATGGTAGATTTTTTACTACTTACTTGACACTTATCGTCATATTTTGGACAATTCACAATATATCTTTATAAATTGTAGCCTATTGTGTTATTCTGATGTATAAGCTATATGATTAGGGATTGCAATCCGGAAAACCGGATCCGGTAATCCGGCGGATCCGGCATCATTTCACGGTCACCGGATCCGGTACTAATATACCGGATCCGGCGACCGGATCCGGTGTTACTAATTTTTGGCAAAATAATAGAGCTTTTGCATGAGTTGGTACTTTAAATGCGTAGTGCGTGGTGTTCATGCGTGCGAGTTGGTGTCTGACATAAATATAAGACTTGTTTGTTAGCATTATCGAATACTTTAATAATTATAATGGTCTCATATTAGTAAAGTAAGGTATATTAGATTTTATAAAGTTACTTTTTAAATAAAAAATAATTGATCTATCTGTGAAAGTGACATCCTGGAACACTGAGCTACTCGTTACAACGTTTTACCTAGTTGCCTACACTAGCCTTGCTCGTTGCCTAATCTTAACATTGGGTTAGAAAATGCTCCATCCTGAATGACTGATGGATCAACGCTCAGCCTAAACTGCTAATCGTAGAGACCTGAAACTTTTAGGGTATTACCTTGTAGTTTATGACGTAGTATAGTTAGTAGAAAGGATTTTCCGAAATTTTATGCCTAAGGGAGTGAAAAACGGGAGTAATGTCTGTATGGTGTGATTCCAATCTACTTCAAAATTTGCATAAAGATACTTTAACAGAATTGATGGAAAACGTGTTTCGTATTTTATTGAAACCCATTGCCTTACGGGGTTAAAAAGAGGTACACAGTAATTTGGGGGTAACTTACATCAAAGATGAAATCAATGCTTCTTAGTGCTTTTGATTTAAATAACAGTTTATTTTTGCACATCTTTAAAAACGTAATACTTCAACAAAAAGTTTGTAATAGTAGGCATTAGGCATAGGTCTATCTACTACTACAACTACTCTAAGAAAACCGAATAACTGGTTTAAAGAGTAGTCCTCATAACAAAAGGGATGAAATGGTAAATGGGGAATCAATTTTTGGTATATTATAAGTAAAAGCGTATAGCCAAACATATTTTTTGTACTTTTAGTTAGCGAAGCCACGAGTTCCGTTAGTTTTTTATAAACTACTTACCTATATTAAGTACAATGATACTTGAATAACTTACTAACAGTTCATATTGAACCAAAAAGGCGAAAATTATATCGATCTGGTCAATCCGGCCGGATCCGACCGGATCCGGCCGGATTGAAAATGACGCCGGATTGCAATCCCTATATATGATGTGTAAAGTTTCATTAAAATACATTCAGTAGTTTTTACGTGAAATAGTAATAAATATCCATCCATCCATATTTACAAACTTTCGCGCATATAATATTAAGTAGTATAGATTGACCGTTTCTTGCACCATTGTGATTATAGAGTGTCTGCCTGTACATTTTAACATATTAAAATGGGTACAGTAGATTCTGTCTAGACCAGGCGTCGGCAACCTTTTGTATCGGAAGATTCAAAAATGACAATTTACAATTTGAAAGTTTTTAAAAAGCCGCAATAAATAGTACTCGCATAAATATAAAGTTTTTTGATAAAAAACTCATCTAAAAACTCTCTTCAGATAAATACTCTCACAATAAATCGTTTACAGCAAATTGTGTGGAGCTGTGGAATGAACTACCTTATGATATACGGCATTCACCGTCACTAAACATATTTAAGAGTCTAGTAAAACAATATTATCTATCATTACAAAATTAACTATCTTACCATCATAATTTAAATTTCGGTTATTGTTTTTTATTATTATTATATTTATATATTATGTATTATAATATTATATCATATATATTATATATCATATATATTATAATTTTTTTTATTTAAATTATATTTTTATATTAGTACCTACTATGTATTATAAGCTAGCACTACCCTTCCATTACTTTTGATGTTTTTCTTACGTTAAAGGTTGCCTGTAAGAGATCACTAATAGTGATAAGGCCGCCTTTGCATAGCAATGATATCTTATATTGTTGTCTAGTAATGTAATCTATTTATTTTGTGTGCAATAAAGTATTTTCATTCATTCATTCATTCACAAGAAAAATATGGATTTATTCATATGTATTATAATACGCGCCACGAAAGATGAGACTTGACGAACATCAGTAGCGGGAGGTTTTCCCAGGTAGAGTCGTGTAAGTTAGAGTTGTGTATAATTAATTTGAATATCTATTTAGGGATATTTCGATGATCTTCAAAATAAGTTGTATAGAAATGTTATATTAAAATGATTACCTATAACCGTCTTCTGCGCAAGTCATACCACGTGGTTTGTCAAGTCTCATCTTTCGTGGCGCTATCGATAAGTAGTGTTTTTTCACTACAAATAAGATTATATGTATATATGGATAATATATTATTAATAATATTCTCCGACCGATTGAGACTTGAGACTGGCCACCTGCGCAGGAGATATTATAGTGAACAAGTGCACGGGCAGACACAAGTGCACTCTCTATTCCTATGACTCTCATACTCCAGTGGGACTACTCGACACGACCTGTGAGAGATAAGTCGCGGGGTGTCTCACCGCCAACTTCCTAACTCCGGGCTGTTACTGAGGCTTACTAAACAGAAATGAGAAAGACTCAATAATTACTTGGCCCGACCCAGGTCTCAAACCTCTCTACACCACTGTCGCAGTAAAAAAATATTATGATACAATAACTTATTATTTAAGTAAAAAGTTTAAACAATTAAACATTGACTTGTACTTCAATTACAAACAATTGAGCAAAACTATCGCCACCTTTATAAGAAAACAAGAATTTCAACGCCCCTTCGACGTAATAGTAAAGTAATTATACCAATTTTATATATCTATCTATTATTCAATAATTTCGAAAACTACTGCACCAATTTTCATGCTGTTTAACCAATGGATTGATGGAGTGGTTCTCTAGGAAGGTTTTAGTGTATAAGTAGCGGATTCCGCGGATTCGCTAGATCTAGTATATTAATAAATTAGCTACTGCACTAATTCACACTGGGTCAAATATGATGTAGGAAACGCAATAAAAAATGCTTGTACTATTTCCCACGAAAAGCTGCAGCGCCCACAAGGGGGCGGTATTGTTATCGTCCTGAACCTATGGTTTAGACGATTGAACTAAATTATAAACATGTGCTACTATTATTTAGAAAAATTTACTATTAATCTCTATAAAATCTAGAAATACAAGGCAGGCTTAATTCCTAATTTAAGGGGTCGTCCATAAATCACGTGATGTTTGAATGGGGGGGGAGGGGGTTCGGAAAAAATCACGAAATATCACCAGGAGGGAGGGGGGGTGTAGTGAGTTATCACGTGATTTTTTTTACTCACCGTTGGGATTATCCCGCGCGCCGCGACAATCGCCGAACTTTTATAATAATAAGCCTAGTCACCTCCAAAACTTCTCTGAAAAGACCTGTACGGGTACTACTATTGCAAGAAATGACACTATAAAAAGCTATGCTATGCTTTAAAAAATCGTGTATTATAAATTCTTCATAACAGATAATGAGACCAATAGGATGGGCCAAATATTCCCCCAGACACACGAAGCGTCGCTATTAGTAAGAATGGAAGTGTAATAATGAACCGATTGGTCTTTAATTGCTTTGGATTGCTTGTAAAAAGTATTGAAATACTTCCATTAATACCATGTATAAAAGTTAAGACATACATAAACTATAAGTAACGTTACATTGTTATAGTAGTAGTAATAAGTTACAGACGGACGAATTATACATTTTTAATGATATTCTCAAAAACTTTTACTATATTTACATATGTGAATATCAGCACTGAAAGTTTAAGAAAAGTGAATACTATTTTAACTTAACTTTAGCGGGTAATGTACCCAGTGCTCAAAGTTAATTGACCTTCGGCCGAAAGTAGAGGGTATGCATACAGTCAAAGACCATACATAAACCACCTAATCCCATTGATTTTGTTAATGAGAAAAAAGAAAATTCAGGCAGGATTTTAGTCGAGTTGTAAGGATTCTGTAGGTGCTAGTGCACAAAAAAACTACGGAAAAAGGAGCAGCCAGTAAGTATATTATGCGTCACTCTCAGTAGGCTAGACTCATACTTCCGCATGACTCTTATGGAACCCAACTTGATGGACAAGGAAGGACAATAGATCTTGAAAAAATTTACTTTTAAAAAAGGCTGCAGAAGTCCACACAGAAGTGTGAAACATCATTGGTGTGAAATAATAAGGTTATCGACAGCCATGACGTCTTAGTAGAGTATGTCGTATGTCGAGTAGAATGACAGTGCTTTATTCTATGACTTACCTTCTCCGTAGTAGTATAGCGACCATGTGTGAGCCAGTATTTGCTTCAGGTACAATAGTAAAAATTTTTACATTTTTATCACGGTGCTTAATTTACCAAAATTATATTAGATTATACCTGTTAACCTTTATTTAAAAATAATATTCAGATTTTTAAAGTACTTTGTAAAAAATACACGTGATTTTGAGTGGGGGGGGGGGGTAATCTTAAACCTCACCACGTATCACCATGGGGGAGGGGGGGTCTAAAAAGTTGCTTAAAAACATCACGTGATTTATGGACGACCCCTTAGTAGTAACTTGGTATATAGACTTATGAGAGCTCATTACTGTTGTTTAACGAACCATTCCTCAGCTCTCGCGGTGATGACCGCGCGGTCAGACGTTACCGTCGCTTCGTTAGTTCCGCACTGTTGCAGCACAACTGTTATATTCCGGTTTCTCGATTCGATTTCCAGGTCTTTTTATATAAAAATATCATATTTATTGTAATTCATAAAATGTATTGTAGCATTGTATAGTAGCCCAGTAAGTGTATAAAATGTAAGATTAACTGTTTTAACTTATTATAAAATTTCTGCATATTATATTGAAATACACAAAGCAAATTGTCTCAAATTACACCGTTTTAACCGAATGTTTCGATTAGACTCTGCCTTGAATAATGAGATTCTTGCGTGGGAACCACGTAGGCATCAATCAGTTCCCACGGCCATTGTCTACCAACCTACGGCCTAGCCTTCATCAGTATTGACCTACAAATCTGGGAATAATTAGATAAAACAATAGTTTTAATCGTGCATCGAATTATTTTGAAATGTTTTATGCGATACTTGAAACTTTCATTTTCATTTAAAATTTTATCTGTCTATCCAACTTTCAACTAAATTATACTTACACTAGGTTTCGAAAAGGCTCCCTTCCCTTCCTTGAACGTGTGTTCACCTTAACGTAGTGGGTGCTCTTTAACGTCAGGCAATTGAGTCGTGCGCGAATCCAATAAACCCACATAGAGTTGTCCTACCACGAAGGGCGGTGTGTCGTGCAGGTTGCGCTAGGTACTTCTCTGATAGCAGAGTTTACTATGGAGCAAACCCTTGGCTGCATGGCCTGTTTCGGCAAATCTGCCTTCAAGGCGTCGTGGTTGAATTCGTAAACGAACCTGCGACGCAGTACTTGCTTTTTTAGCCAGCAAGTCTTACATAATCACTTGTGATATCCGCAAATGCATTTCCCAAAAATAAACAGAAGGGATTGCAGTTGGTATAACATGATGTAGAAGTTGTATAATTCATCCTGAAAATCATAGCGTCAAATATATATATTGCCATCCACATTTCCCATACCAGTCAAATTGATTTAACTATCAATAATAAAATGTAGGATAAAAATAATTTTCAAAATTGATTTATTATTTTTCGACAAGAAAAGACGGATCATACTTATGGCCATTATGTTAGTGGAAGATATTTACAAAATATAATACTCATTACATAATAATTTTGATTAATAATGCGAAGACAACACAGTTTGCGTCGACGCCTCCAAGGTCGATGTCATTGAACCTACGTACATACGTCTTTGTCGCGCCAAACAGTCGCACTGTGCCTACTGTGGAAATAAACTATGTACATTGTACATATTGTTTTTAAAATTTTAATCTTAATTACACTAGTGAGTACTTTCCCTTCGCTCGGGTTCCTCCCTAATTTTCGCAGCGAACGCCTAACAATGACTAATGTTGGCAACTCTTTGACACCTTAGGTTAGTGTTATTTGTTACAAATAAACAAACTTTAAAAATACAGATCTTCCTCTTAATAATATTAAGAGCACTGTTTACATTTTATAAAGATCTTAAAATATTCTTAGACCTTTAATTAAATTTATAAAACTTTTCATATAAAACTGTAGAGTGTATACTTTATAGAATTGCTAAATTTTCATTAAAATAATAATTAATAACAATATTATATAACCTATAATCACGAAATCGCAGTTCAATATTTATTTTCTGATATTCATATAGTGCTATATGTAATTGGTATCAAACAATATCTGGGTCGGCCATTGTCAATATTTGTTAGTATGATGTGACGTCTTGTTATTCAGTACGTTCGTTAAACAAATAAAATAAAATTTTAAACATAACAACTTAATTTATGTATAAATGTTAAGTGTACATGTTGTTTTTATCAAGTATTTTACATATTCAACTAAACGATTTAAAAACACCATATATTTTATTATACGGATTTTATAATGTTTAATTCGAGTCATATACCATTTTGAGGCTGTTTTTAACTAAAACAAGACTTACGTTGAGCTTTTATGTAAACAATCAGGTACTACCATGCGGCAAAGGCATATTGGTTGTCATTCAACTTGATACCCAATACGAATTATCTTTGTCGCTTGCGCAGGATCCAGTTTCGCTCGTCCAGGATCGCTGACAATCTTGATCTGCCGAAGCAGACCGAAAAAACCATTAGGCGGTTGCTCCCACGATCCATGGTCCTCTGCTATAAAAAAAATACTAGGAACAACCTGTGTGATACATAGCCTACCGAAATGAGCCACCTGTTAATGTGTCCCTTGTCTTCACGCCGTGGCTGGATTTCTGAATTTTGCGTGTCAAATAAAGTTTTATTTATTCATTCATATTTAAGAGAACTATTTATAACCTATTTAGTCTAGTGCAATGACTGCTGTCGTACCGGTTTGTGCCTGTCAGAATTGGTTTTTTTCCTACACGGGGCGTATACTTGTAATTAATATTATATTCTATTGTAATTAGGTAAACAATGCTGTTGAAACATACATATGTGTATATCGAAAAAATTGTATCAAAAATAATAATATTTTTCTTTTAACTATGTTTCAAATTCTTTCTGTATATTTAAAAAAACATTTATTATGATGTACTCGTAAAATTACTTTAAAAGGTCGTCGTCATTAACATTCTTATTATTTTTGTTTACGTTTCCGTAAATATGTTTTTGTGGTTGATAATAAAACGCATCGTGGTATTTCCGGCGCAGTGTTATTTGTATGTAATGCACAAGTAGGGCACAAGCGGCAGAGTCCAGCGGAATGTTCTCGGGCGCGAACGATGCCCCTGTTTACAAGTTACTTTTATTGCTCATGCGAACGCTCGCTGCACAAACAAGTCATCTCTTGTGATTTGCTCATGACGCAGACGCTATCTAGAAAAATATTATATGTAATGTTTTTGTTAAAAGACATTAGTTTCTAAAATTTACTATTGCGATTTTCGTGGATGTAAATAAATAAGAACTGTTATGAAAGTATAAATGATAAGAATATAATATGTAAGAATTGTCATTCATCAAGTACAATCTGAATAATTATATATTTTTTAGTTATTACGTCATAGTTTTATTTATTTATTTAGGTCTTGACAATCAGACAACAAGTCAATGATATGTTTTGTACTATGCTATTATAATAAATATCAAAGGTTCGTATCAGAACAATTTTTCTTATTTATGACAGGGATGTTTATGGAAAATGGTATTCGAGGAATGAAATACTAGGCTTGTGTTCTATTCCTAGCGGATGATGAGCGATGTGATGGATGGATGACGCGGCCTCGCCGACGCCACCGCTGCAACGCCCCGGTTTGGCTCGGCGCCGGCGAGCGCCGCTGATCACGAGGAAAGCTGTACATATGTATTGCATGTATACATATTCTATATTTAACACGACTCCATTATTATGCTACATACCAGAATTGACTACCTTACGAGATGACGCGGCCGTCGCGTCGCTTCGTCGTCCACACAATGATGTAATTTTAGGTATATAACTACTCAATGAAGTACAAAAATGAGAATTAACCAAAGAATACCTTCCACATAATAATGACTTCACTTTTTAGTCATCCAATTTATTGTTAACTGTTTACTGACACAGATCACTAATCTTACGGTATTTTTTTAAATTATTGTTCGTTCTTCGGAGTTAATACTTTTTCGTAGGTAGGATAATTGTTGTTTATCGTATTTTATAACGTTTCATGGAAAACATCACACACGATCTGTAATAAAGCTTAGAAAAACAATTGAATGACGCGACTTGTAATTTTGACGACTTTTCATGGTAGGTAGTTGACGTCAAGCCTCAGTGTCAGTGATATCGTAGTATTAATAGGGTAGTTTAAAATTGGCACAAGTTAGTACGCTAGGACGGGATGAATTTGGTCACTGCACCCACGCCGCACGTGATTCATTTTCTTGGCTGTGTTACGGTAAATATTACCCTAATTACACAATATGCTTTCATTCGACCTATGTATGTACTACAATTACCTGTTAGTCCTAAATCAAGCTTATTCGAGTGTACCATCCTGTGTATATGTATATTTATCAGAAAAAACTGCTAAAAGCTCAGTTATTGGAACTCAAAAAGTATATATACAAAAAGCAATGTTTTGCAAATTACCGTTAATTACCGTTCTAGGTATTGCTCTGAAATCTTAAGAGGGAAATTCAATACTAGCAAAACCGGCCCGTTTCGCTGGTTAAAATAAATTAAACGGTTTTTATAATTTTCTAATAAGTTAAGTTACTCATTATAACATTAGCTATCTTCGAGTGACAGTCCCGTCAAAATCGGTCCAGCTGTTTCAGAGATTAGTCAGAACAGACAGACAAAAATTTAGACTTTGTTTTATACTATGTAGTGATGTACCTACCTACTAATTATTGCGTCTCAAAGTAACATATTTTTACATAATGGTGTCTTTTGTTCGGTCTTCGTCATATTATGATGGGGGATTATTATTATAATGATATTACTAGAGGTAGAGAGTAGAGACTCGTTTGACTGTTTGTTCTTACGATCTTCAATGTATCCTATATGTTGACCCGGACAACCAGCTATCAAATTTCATCAAAATCTGTCCAGTGGGTCTCTCGTAATGAGGTGATAGACAAAACATCTAAAAACTATAAATTTATCCTCTGTGCCGATAATACCCAATAATGAGTAGGTACCTATTTCAATAAGATTTTCCAAAAAATATTCAATGTATAAATTTAGAGATATATTTGTATATTTTCTCTGTCTGGTTAAATAACGGAACGCTAAGAAGTAATAGTATTTGGTATAGGTACCTATTAAACAAAGTTTATTGAAAAGCAATAAATAGTATTTTCGAATCGATTTAACTGATGATACACATTTGGTGAGTAATTGAATACACACGCGCCAACTAAAAAAAACGTTATCTGTAAGAAACTTAAGTATATAGTATTAGTTACTAATATACCGCTGACTAGACTACATCATTTTCGTGGAGAACTAAAATTTATGTAGAATATAGGTACTTAAATATTGTGTAAAAATTAAAATTTATGTAGAATATAGGTACTTAAATATTGTGATTTGAGTCATAAAAGCACATTATTGTTTTGTTATATTACAATTAAACGTAGTAATTTTTAATTTGTTTGTCACGTGACCTAAAACAAGAACCGTCATGGTGTGACGTCATATAGCCAAAAACTGTCGGTTCAGTGTAAACACCTAGGTATATCTATCAAGTTTAACTTCAAGGAGTAATAATTGTGTTCTTTCGTCAGTGCATTTCATTTGTATGTTTGTGGTTTTGTAAATGCAGATAGTACAAATTTGCCAATAATTGATGCAATGATGGTTGCAAAGTCCTTTGCGTGTAACCCAGACCTCAGTTCTGCTGAATTCCGGAATGCTAAAACATCTTTGTAATTATTACCTACTTGTTATATTATAGCTGTTTTTCTATGTAGTGGTAGGTTATGTTAGTCCCTATGTTACGGCCGAAATAATACTTTAGTTTTCAACTTTACTTCTTACTAGCCTTTCCCGCGGCTTCGCCCGCTTTCTAAAGGCTGGGAACCAAATACCTCGCAGAGCTCCGGTCGTCCCGCTCCTCACGACCGCCAGAGTTATATTAAAACTATGATATCTCGTAAGATATTTATTGAAATCAAATGATCCCAAGAACAATTAAATACTCGTGATGAGTAACTTATTTTTTTAAGTAAAGATTAATATCATATTTATAAAACACCTTCGCAAATAATGCATTATCTTAAAACTAATTTAATTATCATAAAAAAGGTTATAGCGAGTTAACTTTAAAAGATAGACATATGCTACCGCTGACTTTTTTATAGAACATTTAAAGGGGAACAATTCTGTCATACATGAGTTTTGCAAAACTTTAACCGTTTACGCAGCGTACGCGACGGATGCCCTCAAAAAAAATATTTTTCTCCCGTTCTTGCAATATTTTTCCTTGATGCTCCGTCCCTATTGGTCGCAGCGTGATGTAACATAGCCCATAGCCTTCCTCGATAAACGGACTATCTAACACAAAGAGAATTTTTTAATTCGACCAGTAGTTCCTGAGATTAGCGCGTTCAACCAAACAAACAAACAAACAAAATCTTCTGCTTTATAATATTAGTATAGATATACTTTTGATATGATCCTCACATAAATACAATCGACTTCTTACTTCTTAGGATCTCGTTTTGGGAGTTCCAACCAAACATTCCTCATTTCAATATCATCTGGCACTTTGATAAACAACTTTTCTAGAGTTTTATTGCTAGGATTTGTACAACTAGACAAAAACACCAAATACATATTTATAGCTGTTAACGTCGAATGAGTACCGGTCGTGCCTACACAACTGTTGTTTTTACTAATATTACGTCACCAAAATGGCTGACAGCCTTTTTGGAAAAGGTTCATAATTTATTTAATTTTATGGCAAGAAATCAACATTTTGAAACTAATTTTTCAAACATAGTAGAATATGTCACCTCTACACTAACACTTAAATTGACATCTAAGCGTAGTACCATCACTTAAATTCTTATTAGTTATCAAATTAACTTCTACTTGGCTACATGATTTTTTAAACATATATAAGTTTGCTAAGTTGCCCCATGATCATTGTCCGTAGACTGCAACTCAAAAAACAACACTTTGGTTATGTAAAAAAATAACGTGTTAAATTTCCTGCTATACAAATATTTTGTTTACAAAATTAACGTTTGCATAATTTTAACTTTATCGAAATAGTTTCTTGACTTCCTTGATTATTCATCTCTATACTCGTACCTAGGTAATCAAATTTCCATTCACACACATATATATATTTCGCTACGAAGATAGTCGTGATAAACGATGTTTGAATTTGGTATATTTAAATGTCTAGACAGGCGGTGCCTACAACAGTTCGCGATCCAGACGCTTACATGCGTTTGTACATGAGTAATTCACATATAAATACACATTAATTTTAACTTCTTCCTCGTTAGATATTAAAATTAATTATATTTTTTGCATAAAATATTCTGATGTTAAAATAAAATAACGTAGAAGGTTATATTATAATATAACTTTTTAACAAAAACAGGTCCATATTAGCTCAAAAACTCCAAAGCAAAAAATAAGCAACAACCATTTGAATCCATTTAGTGGATATTCATTATTCGATCGTCGAGCCTTGTTGGAGGAATTGTATTGAAAGACATATGCATAGATTCGAGCAAAATAGGTAATAATATATTATTATTTGTAAAATATTTGAGTATAGTACTAATAGGAGTACCTAGGCTTATTGAGTTTATATTAGCTATCGCGTCAAAAAAAAGGAATAACATTGGTAAACATTAAATTTCGACGTGTACATGTATTGTACGTAAGTCTAGACTAGAGCAAGTAACAGGAGGGCTGTAGGTTTACTACGAGACAGATTTATTTGTGCGTGCATTGTTTGCGTTTATTTCCGCGGGCGCCGCGCCGAGTCCGCATTTAACCGCAACATGATACTAGTGTGCACTGCGAGTGTCGGCGCACCACATCCACACTTAATGCATCGCGCCAACAATAGGACGCCGGACGCCATGATTATATTCTTGTCTTACATTCCGATGCATTTAGCTGTTAGGTGCTTTTCGCTGTGATTAAACATAGCATTGTATTTATTATTTTGTTTACATTAAAAGAGGCTTCGATGTTTGTTTAGCTCTTAGTTACTTGTTCCGTTATCACATCCTTTGTGAGTTGATTAAATTATTAATTTTAACAGTGTAGTAACTTATAACGCTATAGTCTTTAGTCTAAACAAAGTTTAGACTATATAATATTTTGCTTACGTATTTATAAGCAAAATATTACTTTCCACTATGTAAACAGTGGTGCGTACGTATTCATCGGTATGTTATCTTATCAATAGACGCAATTTTTCAACGTAAATGATAAGCATGAATACTTGCATTAACCTTTTACTATCTGATAGTTACGAATACGTATCTGGACTGTTTGATAGAATATGTTACTTATTTTTTGTGCTTTGCGTTGCATAATTTATACGAGGAAACAAATGTTTTGAATGGATTTTCTGTTTTCAATGTGTGTGAAAATGTATAGTTTAAAGGAAATGAATTTTGATATTCTATTATTCAATTGGATCAGTGCTTTAATGCACTAGGCGTGGAAGTTGGTAGTACTAGGCGTGTCAAATTGCAGAGGTGCGGCGAAAGGGGACGAAGGCGACTCAATGAAAATATAAATAAAGTTCGCAGACGCCGCGCCCTGCTGATCCGTTTTTCTTTCCACGAACTGCGATCAGTGTCGCCATCGTCTACAAATACGTTACAAAAATACTAATTCATGTATAGTTTTACTCTCATAAAACTAAACTTTTTGTAAACTTGCAAATATTTAAAAAATAATCTTAATAATATTAGTTCCTATAACAATGAAGGTATAAACTGTACGTACATGAGTAAATCGAAGTATTACCGTACAATGATTTAGATAGATACTGAATGTTCATCTACACTTACGTTGTATTGCACGTAGTATGACTATTGCGTCGCAATCAAGGGGTCGAAGTCCGACGTCGGTCTGCGTTTGTATAAGAGTATCGTTATATCGAAACAATGGTATCGTTTGTCTCTTGAAAGAGATCGACACACACTTCCTGTGTCCGGACATGTAAAATACCATACGGCTTAACATGTTTATGTAGTTATAAGTAGGCAAACTTAACTGGTAGATATATTATAAAAACCACTAAAAAGACAATGGAATTGCGTCAAATAAATAGTGTGAATAAAGTAACCTCACTTCCTTGCAGGAAACCCAAAACACCAATAGGTAATACCTATTTTTCAAATTTTCGTCTAATTGTGTATGTGTGTTTTATCGACTTAAATATAAAAGAATAGATATTTTTTTAGTATATATATTTTTAGTAGAGTAAATAAATTTAATTCTCACGGAATATTACAATAACCAGTTCTATCGATTCGTCCTTAGAAATTTATATGGCTATCGCTAAACCTTCACAGATACAAAAGAATGTGTGGCACTCGGGGACTGCCGCGGTACAGCTATTGCATAGCATTTTTTATCAACTTATGCAATTATAATTAATTATTTATTTATGCAGTATTTTTTTTTCTTTGATATTAATTCAAGTTACACTTTTTGAGCGTGGTGACCGATAAGAAAACAATTTTTTTACCTTCTATTATCCGATCAACCTAATAGCCTGAAGGAATACAACTATCGGTTCATAAGTACGTATAATATTAAAAGAATTTTCTTTCAACTCCTGACCGTTGAGGAGATATACCTTACATCATCACAAAATCTTGAACAGCTTTAGAAAATATATGAAAAACGTAATAAATGCCTTTAAAATTTGAGAGTTGCCCTCGATTTCCCTAGGATCCAATCATCAGATCCTGACTTGGTGATAATGTGAATATCTTGGAAGTATACCCGACCGAACAAAAATGAAATTGTAAACGGCCAACATTTGACGCAGAAATTAATGAACAAAAAAAAATAACCGTTGAGGAATTGTACATTCCATCATCATGAGATGATGATTTTCGCAAATGCTTGAACATCTTTAGAAAATACTTATATCAAAAACATAATACATAGGTGCCTATAAAATTTAAGAGTTGCCCTCGATTTCCCTGGGATCCCATCATCAGATCCTGACTTGGTGACGATGGGACAACTTCGGACCTATACCCTACCAAACAAAAGAAAAATTTTTGAATCGGCCCACAGACGGCGAAGCGGTGAGGTTTTTTTTTTCGTTACGGAATTTCTTGATTCGGTCGCCGTGCTCAAAGCCCGCGATAAAAGCTATGCAATAGCTTGAAAAACCATTAAAAATATGTGTCTTGAAAAGGAATACAGGAAACTGAAAAGTCTGGACTGAAAAATACGAGTATGGATACTTATGGCAATGTGACTCACTGATTTACTTATCATCGTCAAACGCCCAAACCGATGACGATAGATTTTTTAAAATTTGGTGATGATATTGATTTATACTGTAGGCATTATTTATGAAAGGATTTTTCAAAATTACTCCACTTACGAAATTTTTCTTCTAGAGAGTAAGCGTTTCTTATAACACTGTATTATTACTCCTAAAGAGATATTCTAGGCTAGCACCGCTCAGGTTCGGCTCTAGATTCGGTCTTCAAGACTTTGTATCTATAATAATGACTATTTTTAGAAAATTTTCCAAGAAATATTTAATTTTAAAATCAATAGATATTTAAAGTAGGAATTAAAAATATGTAAGTTTTTTCGAAACTCAGAATGCATTATATTAAGGAGGGCTGTTATTATCTCTTTGGGGAGTGGTCAAATTTACGACGAACCGAGACAAGTTATATTTTTTTAATTCGTTGTTTTAGGATGTTTAAAGGTGTATAAAATTATTTTTCATCAGTATTTAAATACATATTTTCAAAATTATTTAATTGAAAAAATAGTCATTAAAGTACGTTTGCAAACAAAGTGAAGCGAAATCAAGCTCTCCCAGACTCTCCCTTCACTTCAAATATTTCACGCCAAAATCTAATTTTTAACAAATCACAGGTGGTTATAATGGCGAAGGAACACATCGGGAAGTAGTAATAACTAGTTAATATAATTAATAACCTGCTAACGAACGATCCGAGGCAGAGTCTACTGTAGTCAGTAAGATTTTAAAAGGCTAAATTATGATTATTATTACGAATATAAAAGTTCGCCCAAAGTTAATAAGTACAGTTAATTTAAGGCCTTCATGTTTTCCACGTGTAACGAAACGAATACCCACGATGTGTTAGTGTTCATTCGAGTTCACAGCGATAATGGAAAATTTTATTGTTTTTTCGTGCTTACCAATATTGTTTCTTGTCAACGATAAGAAATGCATTGTAGCGTATACCACGTGTAACAGCGCCGCGCGAGCTTTAATATTAACAGCTCAATCCACCTACGTTTATTATAGCACTTGTACTTAACTACGCTAAGTGCTGTTATGCAACAACTGACGGTTTGTACCGTAACTTTTAGAAACCATGCCTAATCATGATGGCGTTCATATATGCTTGTAGTTTTACTGACTTTACCTATTACTCTTATCGAACGTTACACGTGCTACGGCTACGTGTTTACTTTGTGGATATATAATATGCAATATTCTTTTAATGCACACGAGAGTTATTTTATTACTTTGGAGTATATATTTTATAACCAATAAATGTTAATTATGTTGTACCGGAAGTCCCATTGATTGTTTATTGTAACATTTAATGCTGGTATCCTCCCGTAATCCTTGGCTGGCCCATGGTGGTGTCATAATAATAAGAAGGGCACGTTCGCCGATTAAAGTGATTTATCTTCTTTATCCCTATAGTGTTTACGTATTTATATTCTCACGCTCACAGCTAGAAACCCGTTTCCAGTGTTTATGTGAATAACGGGTGAAAGTAACGAAGTACGAATGGCTATACTATAACCTACTTCATTCGATGCTTGTAACTTGTAAGATATAAGCAAATGCATATTTATTTGAATGAGTAAAGATATAGCCGGATGTCCTCTATAGTGGTGACCCAAGGTGAGCAGACGGCGGGGCGACGAGGTGCGCGCCGACCTCTATGCTCGACTTACTGGTTTTTTCTAAATATTAATAACTATAGAATTTCAATACTGTCTGACCGTTAACAAATAAACATACACGATTTAAATAAGATGGATTCTAAAATTTATTTAAACGTATCTATAGAATTTGTTATAATGCAATTTTGTAAAAATCAGTCTGAGAGTTTAGTACCACCTATCTTTATACCTATTCTAAATTACTTTTTTTAGTACAATAATACAATTTATTTAAAAACCTACCATAAAATATATAAAATTATAAATGAAAGTCAAAGATTCAATATATACTTAGTGAAAACAATCAGATAATATGTAAGTACATATTTAATATTTACAAACATCTAAAAATAACATACCAATTAACATTATGGAAATTTATTATTTAATTGCAATAATAATATTGTTATTAAATAGATCACTGGCATATCAGTAATAAACGAGAAGAATTGAATAATAATTAATGTCTTAATGAATTTGAACATAGTTAAATAATAAACAAAAATGTATTAGTATAAACTTTATGCAAAATTACGCGCTTAATGAAACGAGAAATTGTTAAGTGATTTTATATTTGAAAATGAATTACCTTTAAAAATTACAAGCTTTCAATCAACACGTATAATTCGCGTCATGTAATTAAAAAGAACGCTGGCTGTCAAGTTGCGCAGAGGCGATTTATCGGCCAATTTGGTGGTAAGACGCGGGGCGCGGGACGTCAAAGCACACGTCGCATGCTTTCCGGCTTGCTATTGGTTCGTCACTTCAAAATACCATCGCGCACACAAAAGTTATTAATTACGAAATGGTTTTATATAAAAAATAGAGACAAAATATTTATGACGTATATTGTTTTATAAAGAGATAGTCTGATAATAATGCAGTTAATGATTTAAAATATATATATTAAACGAATTAATTATATTTTTTGTAAGTAGATTAAACATTCTACACTGAATCAAACATATTTTATTAATTAATAGAAATCTATTTAATAACATTCTATCTAATATATTTTTAAATGTACAGGTACCTGCCAATAACCAATATACGTCGCGAGCGAAAGACTAGTTAAAAAAATAATAGGCTTAGTAATTTCGTGGGGGAATGTACCCATGCGCAAACACACCCCCACCACCTTCTTCCAGCGTTCTTTTTACGTGACGCGAACTCAGTACATGTGATGTCATAGATCGAATTTAATTTGCTTAATCATGATTATATTAAACCCGGACAGACAAAAACTTTTAAAATTGATTTTTTATGTGAGAAAGTACTGTATATACTTTCATTTGCATTTAGTGAAAAGACGACACGCGTGGCGCAGTTTGTAGTGTTTTGACCCTACTTGCTACGCCAGCGGTCGCGGGTTCGAGTCCCGCTGGGGGCATACATTTGTTGAGCACGAATGTTTGTACTCCAGTCATGGATGTTTATATTTATAATATGTATGTATTTAAACTTATATATGTGTAGTATATCAACCATCTATTATCCATAACTCAAGGCTCGTACCTTACCGTGGAACTAGATAGTGCTGTGTGTAAATGTCCCAACATATACCTATATATATAAAAAAAATTATCTGTACTGATTTAAGCATTTGTTTTGTATCAGTTTATAAAAAAAGATAAGGCATATTTTGATAATTAGGTAAGCCTTCATAATTTTTTATGTAAACAAATTGTAATCAAATACAAATAAATTTTTAACGACTTAGATTATGTAGGTACATCTAATTAAGTAGGCTCAAAGAAACTAAATTGTGGTAAACTAATTTAATTTGAAGAAGGAAGCTTTAGATTTTTTCTAAATATTGTAGTATCACTACATCACTATCACTACATAGTATAAAACAAAGTCGCCTTTTCTGTCCCTATATCCCTATGTGCGCTTAAATCTTTAAAACTACGCAACGGATTTTGATGCGGTTTTTTTTAATAGATAGAGTGATTCAAGAGGAAGGTTTATATGCATAACTAGCAGATCCCGCGGCTTTACCTGTGTTAAATCTAGGGAAGAGCCCGAGCGAAGCGAGGGCGAGTCGCTAGTTTTATAATAAATCTGTTATTGTAGCACGCAATATGAAGCTTGGTAAATATTACTTCTTTTTGTACATAAATCAATGCTCTTAAATGATTCGTAGTAGGGGCAGGTGAACCGCTTTATGTGGTGCGTTGGCAGACAGACGTCTGGCACACACAGACAAGGGCAAACTTAAATATAAGAGGACAACGCAGACGCAATTTAGGTGGGGCCCGCTGTTATTGCCTTTTGTGACCGATTATTTCTGAGAAAAGCTTGATTAGGTCGATAGCATCATTTAACATTTTTGAAATATGAGATCTAAAAGTATGCGTTATTTTTATTGTAAAGATATATTTTTCTCCAAAAAGGTTCTTTTTTTCATAATTAATCATTCTACATATATTTAACTAACTAAATGTCGAAAGGTCGCCATAATGCCTATCCTATTATAGCCGAAAACCAACCTATTTACAATATAAGTAGTTTTTGTTTTACCTAATAATTTCTTAATATGTACTTGAATGGTATAAAATTACTCCGGGAACTATTCATTTAATTTATTCTAAGCTAAATAAGATACGGAAATGATTGTGCAGCTAGTTTCCCATTTAACTATAAACCTTTTCATAATAATAGCAATTATCAAATGTGTATTTAGTCATACCATTGAATTAAATTACAATTTATAGTCTTCTAAGGTTTAACAGAATGGTAGTTGGTGCAATTCTGTGACTTAGTAAGTCCTACCTTATTCATGAATGGATACGGACAATGAGTCGCTCGCAACACATTTAACGTCAATGACTCATAGACCACCCGCTCACGATACCCATATTTATCTGTGCTAAGATTTTGACGAACAAATGACCTATATGCTATATGATTAACCATTTTGTATCCCTCACTTCGTCACTCGAATTCGTTGCTAGTGAAAAGCAAACAAATCCATCCCACGGAAACCGCAAATTTTTTCCGAGATAACAATTAGCCTATGTGCTATTCCAAATTATCATCTATTCCTGTGTCAAATTTCATCCAGATTCTTTCAGCTGTTCTAGCGTGATTAAGTAAACAAACATCCATCCGGCATGGATGGATGTTTCACATTTATGAAAGGGTACAGGGTTATATGTACGACGAATCCTAGCTTTTAAGCTTTTAAACTCTTTAACTACTTACTATTATGTTTAGGAAGTTAGTGACTTTGAATTTAACCGAATCTGTACATTAAATAGTTTTTAAACAATCTTATTGAAATAGTTACTATCAAATCCGAGGCCGCATCCATAGTTTTTAGACTTTTTGTCTGCCTTTCTGTCTGTGAGTGCATTTCGAGAAAACTGATTAGAGACTAGATTTAAATGAAAGTTAATTTGTATGTTGCAGATGATATCTGGTTTCCAGATAAACATATATCTTTTTTCTGCAGGAAAATAGCTCTGAAAAATCTATACTGTCATACAACAAACATACTCGTACCTAGGGAACGCGTCGTATAATATTATTATATTTTATTGTATTATAGAAAGCCGTGATACACATATAATAACAGGTTATAAAATTAATGAATTTGTTAATTGTAACTAATACTTAACACTATGTATATATATGTTATATAACCCCACTGATTCCACTATCATTATCATTTCACTTCACACACTATAATAATATATAGATAAAAGATAGAATTCTAGGAATAGAAGATTTGCAATCTCCTCGGGCAGAATATCAAGTTTTTCGGAAATTCCCCTTTAAAAGTGTTCATTTTAATCTGTAACTGTTCTTTGTTTTGTTTCGTATAGACAGTGAGATTTTATTGTTAGTTCTTAGTCATTTTATTTCTTATTTCACTTATCATGGCGAATAACTCGTAGAAACCTAATTAAGGTTTCAATGAGTCAAGTCTATTGTGAATTTTATTAGTGATTACCTCTTGTTTATTAGTTATTTTATTTTTATGCTAGCCTTTCCTGCGGCTCCTCTATATTAATATAATATATTTCTTCCGTTTTTGCAACATTTTTCATTGATGATCCTATTGGTCGTAGCGTGATGTAATATAGCCTTCCAACACTATGAATTTTTCAATTCGGACCAGTAGTTCCTGCGATTAGCGCGTTCACCCAAACAAACAAACTTTTCAGCTTTATAATATTAGTATAGATCTATGTAGCAATAACGTAGATATTGCCATTGATACAAGAAAATCGTTCGACGAACTATTCCTTATATTTAATTATTGAAACTTAAATTAAGCTGTATTATTTAATGAGCTTAGTAATTATTTTAAATCGCTCAAATGTAGTAATGGCGTAATATCTTAAATTATTCATCAACTTCATATGTTACGAGTTTTAATAATAGGACACTTAAATCTATGTTTTTAATTATTATAAGTATCTTAGAACTGATCGTTATAATCGAAACATTAGTATAAATAAATTACCATAATTTGCTAATAAGTTTTTTCCGAATATGGAGGACGGAGATACCTAAAGTGCGGAATCGTGTGAATGACTGGGTCTACAACCTTAACGCATGAGGCAGTTTGTCCAACTTTTGTCCTTGGCGTTTGTAGAATAGAAAAATAAAGTTAATTTATACCTAAAGCCACTATTATTTACTCTCACATATATAAACTTTAGGTTTATATACAACTTACGTAACATAAATACTTACATAAAATAAACGTCGATTCTAGTTAATTAAATGAAATTTAATTGTTTGACGTAGTCTGTATACTTATAATCGTGTAAATTAATACGCGTAAAGTGAATTCTGGCAATTTAAAAAAAAATCTATGAATTCTTTAGAACCAAACAAACTTTCGGCCAAACAATAAGAAGTGGTCGGAAATAAAGAGATTTTTTTTTTAAATTAAATAAAGTTACAAATGTAAAAACCTAATAACGAGTGTGACTTCCAAAATTACAACTTGGATCCTTCTGGGCATGCTTTCTACTATTTTTTTAATAACAAATGGAGGAATACACTACACTCTTCTACAATGACACTTTTTAGCTCCCTGATGTTTTGTGGAGCAGGTTGCACTGATCTTACCCGACACCCGTCTCTTTAGAACATCCCAGACATGCTTAATTAGATATAGGTCAGGATTTAGAGCTGGCCAATCTAAACGACGGATCCCAACTTCTGGCATGTACAGTTCGCCACGTCGCCAGGACGGTGCAGGCGAGCATTTTCGTCAATACAAATGGAATCTTCTCCAAGTGCAGTCAATTCGGGTAGTGTGTATGGAATTAGGACTTGCAATTTGTACCGGTGTGCATTTAATGTTCCATTTTCTATGAAAAATAACTCTGTACGCTCCGTCAAATAAGTTGATTTTTTTTATATGTTGGGACATTTACACACAGCACTATCTAGTTCCACGATAAGGTACGAGCCTTGTGTTATGGATACTAGATGGTTGATATACTACACATATATAAGTTTAAATACATACATATTATAAATATAAACATCCATGACTGGAGTACAAACATTCGTGCTCAACAAATGTATGCTCCCAGCGGGACTCGAACCCGCGACCGCTGGCGCAGAAAGCAGGGTCACTACCCACTGAGCCAAACGTGTCGTCAGATTGGAGTGATTTCTTCGAAATACACTTCCGCATAGTGTTCCCGTGGTCTTCGCAGCACTCGCTGTCGTTCACACAAAAAGATTCTAGCTCCATCAGTAAACAATACTTTATTCTAATCCTCCAGAGTCCAGGGCTCTGAGCCGGGTATATTGGCAGCCAAAAGCCCTCAAAAAATTGTCCACAAGCTAACTTCTACTCCTCTTATTTCTTCAAGGCTCTTCTTCTGGTCCACATTTGACGCCTTACGATTTCGCAACGCCTGACTCACAAAAATTCATCTCTTGCACAGAACGTGCATCGTTTTCTTCCCGAACTGGGTCTTCTTTTGCTCGAACCAGTCTCATGCTACTATTGCCAAGTCCTCTGGACAGTTGAACAACTCACTTTTAGACACGTAAGTTTGCGAACAACCTTCTTCAAGTAGGGCTATAATTTTACCGGCTCTTATCGCTTTATCACTCATATCAAAAAGTAGTTATTAAACGTTAAAGTTAAAGTTATTTATTATTATAATGTAAAAAGTTTGAAAATTTTTGTAATCAGTAAAAAAATCGTTTTAGCAATTCGCGCCATTAGTAAAGCAATTTTACAATAATCCAAAATAATTAATATTTTTCTTTTGTTAATTTCAAAAAATAACTTTAGAACGTAAAGAATCATGCTAGAATGTTTCAAATAACATGCCAAATGCCAATACATCGTCAAATTAATAAAGCCTATTTCTTGTTCTTCTTGTTTGATGTAGAGAAAAAAATCTTTAAGTGCCCATTTTTTTGCAAAAGAGTTTATATTATATTTTGCTAAATGTCAATACAACTAATGTGATATTGACATTTTTTTCCTGCTTGCTGTGGCAGCGGTCGCGAGTTCCAATTCTGCTCGGTGCATTTATTTATGTGATGAGCACGAATGTTTGTACTCCAGTCAATGGAGTTTTGTTTATGACTTACCATAGTTTCACTCGGGTTCGTCCCTAGATTTAGCGCGAGCGAAGCCGCGGGTACCGGTAGCTAAAATAAATAAAATTTCTGTAATAGAAGTAGCCTAAGTTACTCCTTATAACATTAGCAATTTGCGAGTGAAAGTCCCGTCAAAATCGGTCCAGCCGTTTCAGAGATTAACCGGAACAAACAGACAGACAGACAGACAAAAAATTTAAAAATTGATTTTTTGATGTTAGTAACCTATACACTTTCATATGCATTTAGTGAATAGCCTTTACTTTGAAATTGAAAAAAACAAATACTTAAATTATTATTGTTAATAGTGATAATTAAAAGAGTTTGTTCATCAAAATAGGTAGTTTATTCTACTTTAATACAGCGAGTACGTTGTCTCTTAGTTAATAAGGCAGTATGATTTGAACACAGAGGCTTCTTTCCGAGGCCTCTTTCACTCCGGCACGTTCCGATAAACGCATAGACATGCCCCCGGCCTTGGAAGATCCTACTTCCAACAGTCTATCCTTTACTGTCAGTCACTGGATCGAGTGGTAAAGGGCAGATCTTGGAAAACGCTCGTCTCGTGATGGCTCCAGAAGCTGTGCGGATTGATGCCACTCGAGAAATCCCATCCTTTCCGGGAAAAGTAGAAACAATTCGTCCCATACACCACTTTAAAGGAGGACTGTTATCATCTTTGATCAGCACTAAAGTGCCTTCCTTTAACGTGTCACCGGATTTCATCCATTTTGTCCTCACTTGTAGCTCCGACACGTATTCCTTTGACCATCGAGTCCAGAAATGCTGCCGGACTTGCTCCACTCTCTGATAATGTGTGAGTCGATGCGGTGCGATTGCTTCGTAATTTTCGCTAGCAGGTGATGTTAATGGACGACCAACCAGAAAGTGAGCTGGAGTTAGTGGGGAGAAATCATTTGGATCAGTAGACATGGGAGATAAGGGACGGGAGTTAAGAACAGCTTCTACCTGTGCCAATACCGTGCTCAACTCCTCAAATGTGAAATTAGCGTTTCCTAAAACCCGCCTTAGATGATGCTTACTAGATTTAACCCCTGCTTCCCATAAGGCACCAAAATGTGGGGAATAGGGCGGAATAAAACTAAATTTGATATCAGTTTTGATAGCGTACTCCTTAATATTATCTGCGCAATTATGTAAAAATTTTGAAAACTCTGCCATCAAACCAGTGAAGTTTCTTCCATTATCAGAAAATATTTCTGATGGCTTGCCACGACGAGAGATGAAACGTTTTAACGCCAGCAAATATGCATCAGTAGATAAGTCACCCACTAACTCAAGATGTATAGCTCGAGTTGCAAAGCATATAAATAAACTAACGTAAGCTTTTATTAACCTAGCACCTCTACCTCTACGATTTAGTATAAACACTGGTCCGAAATAATCAACTCCACTAATGGCAAACGGAAAACTTACTGATAAACGTTTAGCTGGTAAGTTGCCCATTAATGGAGTAAGAGTTTTGCCGCGAAAACGAGTACAAACAACGCACTCATGTACAACCCTCTTTGCAAGGTTCCTACCGCTGATAGGCCACCATGACTCTCGAATAGTAAATAATAATAACTGCGGTGCTGCATGCAGTTGCCGTATATGCTCGTAGCGAAACAATAAGTATGTGAAATGATGTTTGGATGATAAAAGAATAGGATGTTTCTTGTCGAAGTTAAAATCAGGCACATTAGATAAGCGCCCCCCTACTCTTATCAATTTGTTATTGTCTAAAAATACATTTAAATTTTTTAAATTGCTCTTCGTTAACTGTTTATTTTTAGATATAGCGTCATATTCAGGAAATGATTCCCGTTGTGATAATAAAGCAAGTGTATTCACAGCCTCTCGCAGCTCATCCACACTCAAAGTACCCAATCGTTTTAGGTTTGATTTTTTACTATTATGTAGAAAACGTCTTATATACGCCATGGTACGTTGCATGCGGTTGAACTGAGAGAACTTGGAAAAGGGAAAAAGAGAATGACTAGTACAATTTTTATAATTATCAGTCCGTACATGTAAAGTTTTAACCTCCGGGAGATTAACTATGTTATTTTCGGTAGAATCTAAATGTACTTTAAAATTAGGATTTTGTAAAAATTGAGGACCATTCCACCATAGACTTGAGTTTTTTAACATTTTCAAATTAATACCCCTTGAGACTAAATCAGCTGGATTATCGTGGCTTGC
Source organism: Boloria selene (assembly GCA_905231865.2). Taxonomy (NCBI): domain Eukaryota; kingdom Metazoa; phylum Arthropoda; class Insecta; order Lepidoptera; family Nymphalidae; genus Boloria; species Boloria selene. Next base: position 6,521,313 of record HG993145.1, read on the forward strand.
TACGTGCTTCCATAAATAATCCTTCGTTAATTCTTGTATATCAACTACTCTGTTTTGTACGTACGTTTTTAATTGATAAGGTGCCATACGCAACCAGCCTAATACTATAGTTGAGTCACTCCATAGAACAACGTCATTAAATTGACAGCGGAGCGATTCAATTATTTTTATACACAACCTAGCTCCTGTCAAAGCACCACACAGCTCAAGCCTAGGAATCGTTAAGATCTTTAAGGGAGCTACTTTACCTTTCGCACATAATAGTTTCACTACTACATCATCTTGGGTAAATGAGCGAACGTATGCACATGCTCCGTAGGCCTTTTGAGAAGCGTCAGTGAAAATGTGAAGTTCTAAGCGTGTGTGATGCTTTGCGAAACTATGACGTGGTATCCGCAGACTGTTTAGCTCATCAAGCTCACCTATAAATAGAATAAATTCATTAACCACTTCCTGAGGAAGCTTCGTATCCCAATCAACCTTCAACAGCCACAATTTTTGTAATAATACTTTAATTGATATTATAGTTGCGCTGAGTAAGCCGAGAGGGTCATAAATTTGCGATATAATGGATAAAATCACACGCTTTGTTATAATACTAGGGACTTGAACCTTAGTTTGAAAATTAAGTTGATCTGTTTGACTAAACCAGCTCAGCCCTAAAGTTTTTGATTGCGTTTGTTCGCCTAAAGAAAGATTTTTTAATGTATGTGACCCTGACAATGCGTGATCATGATCAAAATTAAATATCCACTTTCGAAGTGGAAAGCAGCCTTCGGCTAAAATCCTGGTTGTTTTTTCACATAAACTTAACAATTCATTCTTATTATTGCCTCCTGTAATCATATCGTCAACATAAAAATCTTGCGTTATTACTCGCTTAACATCAACGTCATCGCATTCTATAGCCAATTGTTGCAAACACCTTACACTTAAAAATGGAGCAGATGCCGTCCCGTACGTCACCGTGTTTAACCTATAAATCTCGACAGGCGCTGCAACATCGTTGCGCCATAGAATAAGCTGGAGGTCGCGTTGATCTTCAGAAATTAATATCTGCCTATACATCTTCTCAATGTCGGCATATGCTATATAGGTATTTTCGCGAAAACGCAATAAGATCGCAAACAAATCGCCCTGTATAGGTGGCCCAACCATCTGTAAATCATTTAAAGATTTATTTGTCGATGATAATGCACTAGCGTCAAAAACAACTCGTAATTTTGTTGTCGAGCTATTTTCATTAAAAACACAAAAGTGCGGCATAAAAAAATGCATGTTATTGTAAGTGTGAACATGACTCATATGTCCTAATTGTATATATTCGTTTATAAATTCATTATATAATTTTTTGCAAATAGGTAAATTAGATAGTCTCTTTTCAAGTGAAATTAATCGTTTATATGCCTGTGTATATGATTCTCCTAGTAAAGTAGGTGAATCTCGAAAAGGAATTGAAACAATAAAACGGCCTTGACTATCCCGTTTAGTAGTTTTGATAAAGTTCTCTTCACAACTTTTTTCTATGTCAGACAAAGCAGGATATTTAACTGTGACTTCTTCTAATTCCCAAAACCTACGTAATTGAGAATCGATTGACTGTGAGAAATTACAATGAACAATATTATTTAAGCATGCAATGTCATTCACAGGACCCGAGATTATCCAACCTAGTTTTGTATTTTGTAAAAAAGGGCCACTTTTGAGAGGTATTTTTCCGTCACATAATAACTCCCAAAAGTGATCGGCACCTATTAATATATCAATCGTATGCGTTTCCAGATAAGAAGGATCAGCTAGCGTAACATAATCTGGAATTATTATTTTATTAATATTAATAGGTATAGACGGCATACTCGGTACTATTTGCGGCAGTACCAAACATTGCAAGCATGTAGAATAATCGCCGTTTAACGAATTTATTTTTATTTTGCAAGATTGTAGACTTTGCGTGATAGAACTACCGATTCCTTGTATCTTTTTAATGGACTGTATTAATGGCGTGTTAATTTGATCGACTAGAGATTTTCGTATAAAACAGCATTGGCTACCACTGTCTAATAAAACGCGACAAGTAATTATGTTCCCTGAATCATCAGCTGTTATATTGACTAGCGCGGTCGATAACAAAACAGGCTTAGTGATTGACGCTTGCGCGCAGTGTACGTCTGCACTATTCACCTGCGATAAAGGGAGTTTTGTTTGTGTGCATTTAGCTAATTGTTTCAAATCACTACTACACTCGCCTTGCGCCGGCGCATGCAGCAGTGACACTCGTTCATCAGTCGGGCCGCTATCGCGGTGGATGATAGTATTATGCTTAGAATTGCACTTCCTACACGGTCCGAACTTACAGTTGTCTGCAGTGTGAGCGGGACGCAAACAGTTTTTACATAATTTGTTAGATGTCACAAAATGTATTTTATTGTCAATCGATAAGTCGAGAAACTTTTGGCATGAATATAAATAGTGGTCTGCCTTACAATAGGGACATAACCCTTTAGTTTTATTCGATTTCGATGTAGATAAATTACAGTGAAGTTTAAAATTACTGTGCGATGTTTTTGTGCTAGTTCTCGAATCGCCTTGTTTATGTGAAACTTGCAACGTTTCTAACATATCAGCCCTAGCTTTTAAAAACTGTAATAAATCATTTACCTGTACTCGCTGCTTAGAATCTTGTTGACGTTCATTTAACAAAAGATCACTTCTAAACTTTTCCCACTCGCGTTCAGTGGTCATATCAAGCTTAGAAACAACCATATAAATTATTAAAGTATCCCAGTGTTCCGTGGGTTCACCTAATAGTTTAAGAGATCGAAGGTTTTTAAGTACAACGTCAATTAGTTTGCGTAATAATATAGGTGACTCATTGCTTAAACTTTTAATACTAAACAAAGCTTTCACATGATTGTGAATAAGTAGTCTACTATTATTGTACCTATTCATAAGCAACTCCCATGCAACATAATAATTGTCTGAGGTAAATTCCAGAGAGTCAATAACTAGTATGGCAGGGCCTTTCAAAGAGGATTTTAAATAGTGAAACTTTTGAATTGTACTTATATTATTAGACGTGTGAACTAGTGATAAATATGTGTTTTTAAACTCGAGCCACTGTTCATAGGAACCGTCAAAGGTAGGTAAATTTATTGTAGGCAATTTTACCGACTGATGCATATTACCTAGGTCGTTTCCACTACTATTTGCATTAGGTGAATTACAATCATTATCTAGTATGCAATTCGCTTGAGCTAAGATGGTATAGTACTTACTTTCAAAGGATTCTCTCTCGTCTAGCTGTTCATCATATTGTGATTCAGGAAGTAACTCGTCTAGTTTACCTTGCACGTTGTTAAATTCTGCTAATAAAGAAGCTGCGCCCTTCATCCTAAGATTTATTTCAGCCCTTTTAGCGCGGTCTAGAAATATATTTTCGAAAGAATTAACATACACAGATAATTTAGTTAGTCGCCCTTTTAAAGTACCTCTCTGTTTAATTAACTCTTTTATAAGTTGAGCGGTGGGATCTAAAACTGGAGATTTAGGCAATAATAGTTCTGACTTAGACATTTTGAACACGGAATTAGCACAAGATAGTAGGTTTTAGATAATGGAATGACTAAGGAATACTCTGGTTGGAACGTCTCACCGAATGTTGTCTTCTGGTACACCAAACGTATTTCTTCTTAGTAAATATTCTTCTTAGTAGATCCGGCTCGAAGGACCAATGTTAATAGTGATAATTAAAAGAGTTTGTTCATCAAAATAGGTAGTTTATTCTACTTTAATACAGCGAGTACGTTGTCTCTTAGTTAATAAGGCAGTATGATTTGAACACAGAGGCTTCTTTCCGAGGCCTCTTTCACTCCGGCACGTTCCGATAAACGCATAGACAATTATTTATATGTATAGATGCATAGATGTTTAGATATGTATCATATCTAACATAACATACTGCATATTATGTTTATATTTAAAGATGTATACGTGTAGTGTATTATCTATCTTGTACCTATAAGACAAGCCTCGACAACCTTACCATGGTATACTAGATGGTGATGTATGTTAATGTCCCAATATATTAGCTTGTCCTGCTAAAATTTAATGGAATTGTCCTTAACAAGGACTTTATTCAACATTTTAACCTTTCTAACAAAAAAAAGAAGGCAAAAAGACAAAGAGAGGTGTAGACTTTTTGCTGTGAGGAATGTGTAATCTCCTGTATAAACATTAAACATACAACATTTAAATACTAACATTAGATCATTTTATGTTTATTTTTAAGTTTTTACTGCAATAACATTACATGATAATTCAGAATACAAAAACAAAATTGAGGAAAAACATACCTAACGTTAATGGTCAGCGGAAAACCCGCGTCGCGTCTCCTTGTAGCCGTGATTCGCATTGGGTATAAAGTATAAACAAAAATAAGCAAAAGGCAAAAGTCTGTTGTGTCACGTCTGTTTGTTTTGCTGTGACTGAAATACTTTCTAAACGAATAACAATTCCGTGAATGTAAATGAAAGTTAACACCGTAACAAGTCATCGCTATTTTCTTATAAAAAATGATTCTAGCAAAGAACGTCAATAAACAAATTATCATTTATAGTTATCAGTGAAACTATTATAATATTTCATCGATTTTATTTCATACTTAAATGATATTGCAAAATAGTTTAAGTCTTACTTTATGATTAAAATCTTAAAATTGTATTAAAAATTAGTCTTACTAAATGTTATTGTTAGTAGCAAATAGGTAATTTCCATCCCTCTCACAACGAACCATTAATAATTTAATTCCTCTAAGGATATTTCTCAGGCGAGACGAAGAATGACCGGAATGTAGCCTCGCGGAGGATGCAAACATGCGGCGAACGACCGCATTGGCGCGCGCCATCAGCGCACATTCCCTTTGCTTGATTCACCACTATATTACTTGAATTGCAACCTTTTATTGTTACATCATTTTTATTTATTTCTTTTTTATAACATAAAACATTAACATAATGCATGTATACGCTTAAAACATTATTAAACTGATTATAAAAATTACATTTACTAGGTACTAAAGCACCTGCCAATGTAATAAATAGAGCTTTTAATAATTTCTTTTTTATTTTAAGAATAACAAACAATAATATTATCGTGTCGTGAATTATTCCTTTCTATGGTTATTGCTATGATTGTTGATGTTACGGAGACCATCCGTTTATAAATTACTAGCGCAACCCGCGATTTCCTTCCTAAAGGTTTTATGAAACTAACCGCTAATCACAAAAAGGTAAATTAGCAAAAGGTAGAAGTTGCAAAATACCTGCAGTGACAGTGCAGCTGATATTTAATAATTTTGGCAGTAAAAATGTTTATTTTATATTATAAAATTAAATATACTAGGTTCCCACAGATGGCACTGCAGTCAAATTATTAACGAAATTAGCGACTAACCTTCGCGTCGCTTCGTTCGGGTTCATCTCTAAGTATGTTTAAAACGCTTAATGTAGAATGAACCATTTATTAAAATATGTATGTCTAATGTACTCACGCGCGCATGGTATGATATGGTAAAGTACAACCCCTATTTTGCAAATTCCACCCATATACCCCATCAAGGGATGGCTATCAAAATACAAATTCTATTTCCTTCCCAGGGTCTCAAACCTCGGAGGATCAAGCGTGAAAAGGTAACAGACAGACTGACAGAGTTACTTTCGCATTTATAATAATGTACCATTATAGTATGTTTAATGTTTATGAACCATAAGAGTATACATAATGTATGTGTTATATACTCGTATAGATGAAAATGTGTTACAAGTATTTTTTTCTATTTCTATAATGTTGTGGAATCACTTTTCACATTAAATTTAAACTAAACGGTCAGAGAACAACTACAAGCGCACAATCCGGTCGGACGTCGACTTGTTCGCACATACAACATTGGTGAAGGTAGCAAGTCCTTCGGAGAATTTGCACTCACACATAAAAAATAAACATTAGGAGCGAAGCCGATGAATGCCAACAAAAAAAATTGTTTAATCTTTGTAAGGCAATTCTTAAAATTATTACTTTTTCTAAAACAACAAAGAAACATGTACCTGCTTAATCTTTGCAAGTGCTCCCTTGCTGCTTCAAAATTACTGTTTTAAAATATTTGGTATTATATTTTAAAATAATTTAGTAGTAAAGGTCTTTTGGCATTATTATTAAATCCATTAAAATGGTTACGTTTTGACCAAAAATACAGTGAAAAATTGTACAAGTGTGAGACGTGAATGGCAAACACGTGGTTGCCGCCATCTTAAAACTCAGATTTTGGCGCCAACTTTCTAGCGCCATGCGGTATTGCACTTAATATATAATTTAAGATCAAAATCTGCTTTTGTGTCTTGATTTTCACTAGTGAATAATTAATTATATTATGCTTCCGATTGTTTTAGTGCATGTTTATTAAATAAAACATTGCGGGTTGTAGGAATAAGTAATTTATAAATAGTTTTTATGTACTTTTATAATATAGTAAAGGTAAATAGTAGATAATTTATTTTTGTGTAATACCTGAACATAATTGCACTAGATACAATGATTAACAAAAGCAAAGTTTAGTTATAAAATCGTTTAATAATCATGTTTGGTAAATGTATGGTAACCAGTAGAATAACAATGAAATACCTACATAAACAATATTTTGTAACAATATAGAATTGTAAAAATATGGCTTTTGTTATTTTTACTAACAAAAAATTATAATATTTCATTATATTCCAAGTAAACTTCCCCAATTAAATCGAAGTTCACTTCCGTTATTTTGAACTTTCTATTGTTAAGGTTAAACTAAATAAACGATTTATGTTATCTATGCATTCACGAAAAGGTTCCCTATTTCCTACGCGGTGGGCGCCAACGTGGTATGGTACTTCTACGTTGATGGCCCCGTTCATTGCGCCCGCCTGGGTGTATTGCCCGCTACGCGCATCCTGCCTACTACGTCTTTGGTATCCTTCTCGCACTGTCTCTCTCACTTACTGAACGAAAGGGATGCGCAATGCGCATATCACGTGCAACGATTTTTGTACCATAGAAGGACGCGCCATGAGATCAATGCACTTTCCGAGGACAGCGAAGCCGTTTTTATACGGGTTAACGTTAGCTCATGGTGGGCGTAATACGAATCTTATATGAGGGACTTACGATTGATTTTGGAAATGAACCCCCAAAGTCGGTGTCTAGACGCGCGGGAAGTGAATAAAGTATGTAAGCAGAAGGCATTCCGGAGTACCAAGCACATTGTGCGTACGGCAAAGCGCGCCACCAACCGCCGCTCTCTTTTAAATCTCATCTCGTATTTTTAACCACGTTGCCTATAATAGATTTATGTCAATATGGGTTATTTACATATCTAAATATAAAACACTTTTTCTTACGCTACGCTAGTCTGTTGTTGAATGGAAGATTTATGCTTGTGTCCACATGTTAATTTGAATTCATTATTTGTTTTTCTTTATACAATGTTTCCCGCTTTAAGTTATTTAACGTTATAAATAAATGCCATTGTATATTTTAAGTACTAATGTAAAGTACTATGTTGATATTTTATTGCGTGCGCTTATTTATTAAATTAAAGGTTTTATAATGCGTTAATTTAATCAATGAATCTTATACTTTTTCAAATATAATATAATATTTACACTACTATAAATCACTGTATACACATATAAATATAATACCTTTTAACTTTAAAATAATACTTAATTAATATTTTATTAAATAGGTACATAAAATTAGAAGGAGAATTATTATGAAAACGCACAATATAATGTGATTTGTGTTGTCCATTTTTAAAGTCAGAATTGGTTTAAATTGTAACGGTTGTTGACCAAGATTGTTAGAGATTTTATATTCATTAAAGTAGTGGTGAATACTAGGATAAAAAGTAACTCTTTATAGTTATGCGACAGTGTTTCTGTTTAACAGTAAGTAGGTACATCAATCAAGATACATAAATCATACATACATAAATCACTATAGATTTCATTGGAATGACTAAATAGCAAAAATAATAAATACTATTCAACAAATATAAAATGTATTGTCAACAAGTCAAATTTATAGAATTGTTAAAAATGATAACACGTCATTAACATAAATTTTTTTTATCAATGAATAATAAGTTATTATGATATTCGCTATATAGTGAATAGTGAGTGAGTTTTTCAAATACGGTTCAGTTTTATATTTACATATTTGTCGAACTAGTGGTCATTCTAGTTTTGCTATATTTGGCTTCAAGGTTTATGTTTCAAAAAAACCTTGTTTTTTCCCATTAACCTATAATATCTATAATTAATAATAATTAGTTATTATTATATCTCCATGCGTCATCATGTATGTATTCAATACATTACAATATTATTTTAAGGTAGCTTAGAAGTAATACTATTGCGGACAGAAAATTTATTTTATCGATATACTCTTGTAGCAATTGATAGATTATATACAACACAAATATAATAACGTTATCGTGTACAAAAAACATAAACTTATAGAAGCCTATAAAGTTGAGGAAGTGATACTTAACACATCATAGATTAAGTTACTAGACATTCAGAAATAAATACTACCTTAAACTTTTTAGGTATCGGCAAGTATACGTACACCGTACACGTGTGACACTTGATATCTATCAATTATTACACTTATTTAACCTTCGTGATATTGTTTATTACTTCACGACATTTTTCTTAATACTGAATTCGCGTTGTGTGTCGTAGGTGCTTGTAATATTAGTTTAAGGTGTATTTATATATAGATCATTATGCTTTTTTTGGGTTAAATTTCTGATATATTATCTTGTTTTACCAAATAACTTATAATATGTATATAGAAGTGCCTTCGTATAAATTTACTTGCAGTACCACTGCGCCAATCTAGGCCCCACTCGGACCATTTTTGCGTAGTGGAAAGCTTTGTTTACTAAAATATCCATTGCAGCAAATAGAGATAATAATATCCGTCTGGGGCTGCCATCATTAGTTTAAATTTCACTATAAATAAAAGAAGTATCATCATGAACTTCTAAAGGAAGGTCCCCACTGTAAGGGCACGGCCTACCCATTAAGGGTGTAATTATAGCGCTAAAAAATCTCCAATTATTCACGTTACAATAAAAATGCAAAACAAGTTCATTTTATGGCAGCTACCGGCTTGCATATCATTTCTATTCCTATATATATGTTTTACAAGTTGTGTGTTTTACCCTATTTCTCATAATTATTTCTTCAATTGTATTTACATACATATTAAACGCATTTGTGAGATAAACATTCATACATGTGGCATATTATGTGCATTGATCAATCAATTTACCTTACTCTTATCGTAGCCTCTTACAATTAGGTATTATACATATTATGTCTTATTTTTTTTCCTGTTATAATAAATATTCATAAATAAATAGAACAATATTTTACGTTCATAATTTTCGTTTTCGTGGCAAATAATTTGTATACTTTATTTACAATAATAAATATACTTAATTACAAATAAATTAAAATTAATTATTACTGTAAAGTCAAGTCTGAGTGGAATAGAGGCAACTCTCAAACTCTTATTTGAGTTTTGTAAGAAGTTAGCTCTTTGATTCATTGAGATGAGCTAACTATTTCTTCATCAAAGTTAATTCTTTCTACAAAATGTTCATAAGTGAATATTTATTATTATACATTTATGAGCATTTGTTGTACATGTTCATAAATTAACATTTATGATTTCCTCAAAGTTGATTTAACTATTGAAGCATGTATACAGTTAGTATGGTCTTGTTTATTAAACTGTACTAAAAAAATAACATTTTCACAATATAAATTACAATGAATCGAATTTCATACATTTTAAATTATATTGTTAGCTAGCCTTTCCCGCAGCTCCGCTCGCGTTCTAAAGGCTGAAAATCAAAAAAATATTTTTCTTCCGTTTTTTCAACATTTTTTATTGATACTCCACTCCTATTGATCGTAGCGTGATGTAATATAGCCTTATAGCCTTCCTCGATAAACAGACAATCCAACACAAAAAGATTTTTTTAATTCGGACCGCGTGTTGCGCGTTCAACAAACAAACAAACAAACTCTTCAGCTTTATAATATTAATTAATATAGATAAAGTACTAATGATGTAGGTTTATACATTTTATTTATATTCTGTGTAAAACACATTTAGGTTTTAAGTTCTTTTACCTTTGAGGACAACGACCGTCGTGCTCTGATGCTTTTTATGGGATTGATACGTACTTATTAGTATGTATTTTTAATTATCATGATTTAATTTACATTTTAAGCAATTTTAATTACCAAAGGTGCCTAACTTGCGAAGCTATACTTGTTTTTTGTTCAGAATCGTTCAATTTTCAGTTGAAAAAAATGATAATAAACAATAAAATAAAAAAGATAAGTGATTAGTAATTTTCTTTTATTCACTTTAGATAGGGAAATTACCCTAACCTTACTTTCGAATTCTGTGCCACAAAGCCAAGCAAAGCGTACCTAGTATGCCATAAATGTTCGGCTGGTTTGGTGAAATGTGTTTTTTTTAAGTTATTATTTTGACATTTTATTGTTTAGCGTATACAAAAAAAATCAATATGTGAAAATTCAATCATTCCTTATTATTTATTACTTCTCGTAAGTATATTTATTTTAAAACGGGATCAATTTCAAAGTACACGTTTGTAAACAATAAAAGAATTATCCGAATCGATTCATAAATGACGCTTCTGAGGTACCTAATGAAACTCTAACTAATGAGAAAAATATTATAGGTACTGTATTATATCACTATCACTACATAGTATAAAACAAAGTCGCCTTTTCTATCCCTATATCCCTATATCCCTATGTGCGCTTAAATCTTTAAAACTACGCAACGGATTTTGATGCGGTTTTTTCCAATAGATAGAGTGATTCAAGAGGAAGGTTTATATGTATAACTAGCGGATCCCGCGGCTTTGCCTGTGCTAAAACTAGGGAAGAGCCCGAGCGAAGCGAGGGCGAGTCGTTTGCTAATAAATCGATAAATCCACACTGTTGTAAGTTGATACACATTTAAAACGCTTAAAATGGTTATATATATTTATATATTGGCAATAAGTAAACATCCGCCGATACCCGTCGACCGTTATACTTATAGTGATATTTAAATTTACGTCATGTGTGGCGTCGCGTCGGGGGCACCCAGGCAGGTGGTTTGCAAAGTATGAACGATTACTTACCAACGACGTTGTAGGGTCAAAGGACCGTCTCAAGGTCGTCGTTCAAGACGTTCGCGTCGATAACCTTGTTAGGCGCCTCACTATTGCCATTACTAAACTGAGAGCATAAGTTTATGATTTTATTTTAATCGCGATCGATTCGCCATGTTGTTACATTATAAGATGAATTTAGTTATTGTAAATAAAACGTTAGATAATAAATATGTAATAGGGTTATCACGTAAAATTAAAACATTCTTGACTAATAAGTAATTATTATTGGACATTGCTATCCGATTGTATAGTAGGTAGGTATAATATATTCTACAAACTGGTTATTTGTCTAAATATATACCACAATATACATATATTGATTTCTATAAACATTGTTACTCAAACCTTCACATAATTTTCTTATGTATAACTACATAAATAGTCTTCCTACGATTTCGTTAAATTTCAATTATTTTTGAAAATGAAGCTTGAGCCTCGGAGGCAACCTGTCATCTCATATTCAAATATGGGTAGGTAAGAGTTACCTACTTTTTAAACCAAAATTCTTGAAACTGTTTGGTAAATGGTTTGGGTTATTACCTATGCCATTCCAAACCAATCCATAGGTTCACTAATTTTCATTATTTTAATATTTTACCGCTTTCTCCGCCGCGTCTGTCTTTATGTCTGTTCGCGATAAACTCAAAAACTACTGAACGTTAGGGGTTTTTACCAATAGATGGAGTGATACATGTGAAAGGCTTAGTTGTATAATTAATAAAGGTTTTGTATTAAATTGCTGAAATATGTTGTATAAGTACCTACGAACCTGAGTCAAGCCAGAGTAAGTCATATAATTATTATCAAATAATCATACTTTAAAAGTAACTAAATCAAAACAATGTTTCATATAGCTTTACACGTGCCAAAATGATTATTATTATTCTACAGTAGGTAACATAAATTAGAAGCATGTAAAATAGTACTTAAGTATGCAAGTGCAATGATTGTTATCACTATGCACTAAAAAGTTAGCTGCTTAGTATTTTTATTGTCCATATATCGATGTTAAATTATTAAAAGTTTATAAAAAGACAAGATTCGATTCTACGATTTATCATGTTGACGGATTATTTAAATGTATAATGCAAGGTATTTACCATTATCTAGCAGCGAGCCACCTGTTTATAAAACACCTGCCAGTCAATAAAGACTGCATTCAAAAATGGTAATTTATACTAGCGACTCACCTCGTTCCGCTTAGGTTCTTTTCTACTTCCTGGGTACGTTTTAATAGTTGGCATAGATTTCTCAGATATATAGGATAGGGTATAGAGATAAGGTGATAATAACATATAGCCGCAAGTTATCAACATAACAAACATCAAAAACTGTCCAATGGTTTTCTCGTTACGCGGTCACAGACTGGCTCTAGGGTTCTGCTAGTAAATGTTAATGTAAATCACAGCATGAAAATCGGTAGTAGTTTTTGAGTTCGAACAGAGAGACAGACACGGCGAAGGACTTTGTTTTATAAAATACTAGCGACTCGCCCTCGCTTCGCTCGGGCTCTTCCCTAGATTTAGCACTGACAAAGCCGCGGGATCCGCTAGTTATGCATATAAACCTTCCTCTTGAATCACTCTATCTATTAAAAAAAACCGCATCAAAATCCGTTGCTTAGTTTTAAAGATTTAAGCATACATAGGGATATAGGGACAGAGAAAGCGACTTTGTTTTATACTATGCAGTGATGTAGTGATACTCTTAATATTAAGTTTATGTTTTAAAAAAACTACTTTTTGTGCGGGTTTCGCATATATATATAGCCAAGATCGAAGACACGATCCACTGCGTCCTAGTACAATTTTTATATTGCTGATAAAAATTGGTATATCTCATTAAAGTTGCGGTAATTCTGGTCTAAAATAATAGATATGTAAAATTAACATTACAATGAGTAACTGTAAGTTAATAGCTTTTGCATGTTCCGTAACAAATATTTTAATGATAATAATTCATAACAATTGTTCATATATGCGGGCCAAACTGTAGTTGGTCTATTGTTGCCAAAAGGCGTCATGTGGCGTTATTATTGACTAAATTTTGTAACCTCCTTTATCAGTCAGTTCTAGATACGAGTTAGGTGTCAATCGTATTTATCGTTTTTTTTATATCTTATCTAAACTCAATCAACAATATGCTAAACATAAACTTCATTTTTAAATCTGATTATTACTTAAAATCTTTATCTTGATTTAACTTTCAAACATTCGATTAATACTAATTAACCAAAAATTAGATAAAACTGACCTGCGTTAGCATAAAAATGAAACACCTTTAATATCGTTATCATAAACGCATGTGTTCGATATGATGATAATAAAATGCACCATGCTTTTACGATATACATTAATATCTCGCTATTAAAATAAACAAAAAATAAAGCAGCTTGCACTGTTTATTTCTTTTGATTACTTTACCACATAAAGTAGAGCCAGGTGGAGAGTTCATTGCACGATGCAGCAGGCAGCTTTTATTTTGTTTTTGAAAGAAGCCTTCGTACGAACTTAGGGGTTTGTGAGCTGTCTCAGGGCAAAAAATTGTCTACCCACCTGGCTTTCTTGTATGCACCGGTGAGTTCTGTATTGAATCGAAATAAAATATCTCTACTACAAGACGTAGTCTACGTTTTAGTTATTTCATAATTGTGATGACTTATTGTCATAAAGTAGGAAGGCTATAAAGTATTCTCCACTAATTCTCTATTCTACATAAACTACTACATACTTTATATACCTATTGCGTTAATGAAAAATGAATCCAAAACAGTAGCATGGTTTAGGAAAAAGGGAAATTAGGTATTTTATAACAGCATAACAAACATTCTTTATTTCAAAAAGATTTCATAATTCGTCATGTTTATAACTATAATTATTGTAAGAAGTAGATACAAATATTACAATTCTATTATAAAAATAAAATAAATATATTTTATTTTTAATTCATAGGAAGTGTAGCCTGCAGATGTGGCCAACATGCGCTATGTTACGCGTGCCGACGACGGCAGCTGTGCAACACTTTTTTTCTTATCTTTACCTGAATAAAATCTTGTCAGTATTTTAACTTTAATCGGCTTGATATATTATTATCTTACAACTATAGGTATAGTGGAAAAGACAACTTATAAGTACTGCTTTTATCTGATCGTCTGTATAACTCATACATAGGTAAATAACCTAGTTTAGTATGTATTATAAACATTTCGTATTAGGAAATAGGTATAAATACATAACAACCGATTGCTTCACTCGGTTTCGTCTAGTAAAAAAACAAACCTATCTCACGGGATAAAAAGTAACCTACTTACATGCTATTCAAGACTAGATATATCTTTGTGGAAATTATTAATTAAATTCGAATTTCATCAAATAACAAACATCCATCCACATTATTTTCAGGCATTTATATTTATAATATTAATAATATTAATGAATTTATATTTATGGGATTATGAAATGACAAATATTTTTCAAATTTCTTTAACAACTAATAAGTGCAAATATTATTTAATAATAAAAAATCGAGTTTGAGAATCGTATTTTTTTAAAATAACATTTAAAATAATAACAATTTAATAATCCTTTTACCTGTAGTAATATAAGTAGGTACCTATATGTAAACTTTCTTAATCAGCTGCGTCGTGCAGCTTACAGTTTTACAAAATTTATGAAGGTATACAGCTATGAAATTGTTTTTAATTTTTGTGTAGGCACTAAAAATTTAAATCTTAAATAGGTACTAAAGGAGTAACACAGTTTGCTCATCAACTTCTTCTAAATGATATTCTTTTACTAAATAATATAATAATAAGTAAATAGGAACTGTCTTATAAATACTCGTACGTATTTGCATTTAATGGCGTTCCGCTCTCACTGCACATCTTGATGTTATTGATTTTGTTCCCGTTCGCTCAAATTCGACCCTCTCCACCCTTGTCCCCTACCCTCAACCCCTATCGCCATAACACGCTGCGTCAGTACGATCCGAAGCCCGCCCTAAATTTTCAAAACATAGTCACGTGGATTTGATGACGTATAATCTAAATAACATTGGGCAGGAATATTTTTAGAATAACTTAGGTATTACTATCAAAAAAATAATAGGCGCATTTGTTTTCGCTATAAATAGCTAATTTAATTTAAAATCAATAAATCTATATTTAACTTATTTACAGATTACGTGTAATAAATGTATGTTCACAGTAGATCAAGTCTAAAGATAACTAACAGAAAAAGCACATGACTGACGTAGAATGAGCTATGCATATTATGCAGCGTGTTCAGTATCCTACGACATGAGGCAGTTCCGAGGGGGGGGGGGTCTGGGGTGATGGCGGAGGCGGCGGCGGAAGAGTGGTGCGGCAAGGGGGAGCTCCACTTTACACCAACAAACGGCGCGTCGACGTACGTACCGCGACCGTGCGATTATTCCGTCTACTGAGCGGAGGACGTAGTCAATGCCTTGCCTGCATCAAGCGCCGTGTTTGTTGTACTACTTTAGTCTGCAACGCGCTGTCGAATCGTTCGGTCGTGTTCACGCGCGCTCAACTGAATAGGCGATTAATATTTATTATAATATAACAATTATATTTATAGATTAAATTTTGTTGCATTCCTTAGTAAAATTTATCACTTTACATATTCTGCTAAGTTAAGTGTCTCGGACGTTGTGTCGACCAAATTTATATTAAGCTCCATGAACTGTGATCGTGTTTTGAACAATTTTGAACATTTGTAAGACAGTGAGATACAACGTATGCGAAGTTTAGAAATGAGCGGATTGACCATAAGAGTTAAAAGGGGATCGAGAGGTAGTGCAACACTTCTCGAGGCAGCTAACAGAATTCTTAAACTTCTTGGCGTCAGCTCTACGAAGCGCGGGAAACAGCCCTCATCAAAATCAAAGGTAAATGGACTATGGATTCATCCACAACAATATATTATGGTTTTGTTACCTTAGAGGCGCATTTTAACTACAAATAAAATGCTTAATTATTCTAAATTAGAGTTATTATCAATCTAGTATGTACTAAACATAACTTTCTGTGAAATTAAAATGAGTAAATCATAATATGATTTAAAGTTTGAAATTGTGCATTTAATATTTTAGCGTCTATAAATTTTAGGAGAATTTTGTTTGCTCTTGGCAAATATTAAATACTCAATACTTCCTGTTTATCAAACACAAAACATTCAGTGCATAAATAGGTAACAACTACGTGGCAGGTTTGTAGCGAAAGATTGTTGATAAACTTTCGCTGCAAAGACTGCACTTTCGCTTGATATATTTCTATGTGCACCGTTCTGTGGGCACTGGGCTCTGTTCGACGCGACAAGCGCGCCGCGTATGATCGGTATGATGCAAACATTGATGGCGGGCGCGGCACTGACACGACACTTGTTTGTTCACGCGTAGTCTGCGTGACCATCTTGTTTACCACTACAAACGATCCACGATTCACATTCATCACCGTTCGTAACGACCTACTATGAAAGTAACGTTAATATTTTCGCAATTTTCTACATCGCTCGGTACTTAAATATTTACACGTAATCAAATATCTTCTATCAATTTTTTGTGAAATTGTATACTTCTATTTGCAGGTATCTGTCTAATGTCATGAAATGTAAGTTAGTGGCAGATACAATTTAACATGCCTGTATTAAAATATCTCCATGTCCCAAACAAACAAATCAGCCGTGACACTTTCACATTTATAATATTACAAAGGATTTGCAGTTGATGTTTATTATATACAACGTAGTAAAGTATACCTACATCTTGGTTGATTGATTGATTGTGTAATCTCTTCATGGTTTAATTATCTGACATAATGTTTTCTATTTACGATAAATTCATTTATAATTATAAAAACATAAATAAACATTAGCGATAAAAGATACACTTAAAAAACCGGATAGAAGCTATCGCTAACGAAAGTTTTCATTGACTAAATAGTTATACATATATAGTCAAAACCATTGTTTAATGTACAGTTCAATGGCAATCTATTCATGATAAAAATCGGGTCACTTAAGCAATATTGTTGTTTTTGTTTAAATTTCCATATTCAAAACATCTCGCTCATATCTAGTAATTGTACATTTACTGTTTGTGTATGTACATAGATAGCATTTGTTTATATACCAGTCATTCATTGATTGCGTGTTTGCGATGTCTTCAATATATGTTTTTTTTGCGATTTAGATTAAATAATCCAATAAATTGGTCATCCACATAAAATTTGTATTATGATTAAAAGTGTATTTTTACAACTAAGCTTACTTTCCAAAGAAAAAATTATTACCCACGCGTGAATAACATGTGGCATGTGAAAGAGAGAATTGGTTGATGAATGTGTTCGTAGGTGCGGTCATCGACGTAGAGGGTCTAAGTAGTGGGGATCGAGGTCGAGTACGGAGTAGGTGCGCGCGGGCCGCGGAATGCGTTGCGACTTGCGACTTACGGTGGGAATGCGCTCGGAGTACCGTTGCGGCGGAATGCGAGACCCACTTGCGGTCTACATGGACCAACTTCACTTATTTCAGTGACTCATGCGCTACATAGAGTCAATTCGCTATTAACTCTCAGTCGTCGCCGAAGTTATTGTGTAGACAACGATGTTTTAATTAGGCCTTAAGAATTCCGGAAAACATCCTTGTTGAAAACAATAAAAGCCAAAAGAGAATAGAATCTGTAGCATTGATTCATGTATTTTTTGTTTCGTCATTGTATATTTATACTTTTCGGCGAAACTGAATGTGACAAAACATAATGACTCAAAATTTTGTTTGTAAACGTAGATTGTTTGCGATTCCTTTGAAACGATGGTGTTTGGGTTTTTCAAAATTAAATATAAAAAGCTAAAAATAAGAGCTTTGTCCTATCCTGGTGATCTACATACGGCTTTTCTACAACGCCTCCGTTAAAACAAATGAACATCAACAAAAAACTTGGGTTGCAAACTTAAGAAATTGGATCATCGAACTGTTGGTGAGGCCAATGAACGTGGCGGCGTTTCGAATACATCAGACGTTTAGTTGTAAACTTGACTCTTAGTGTGCTGGTGCGTCTTTTGCAAATTTACGTATTTGCAAAAAAAAAAATACCATCACCTTAAATTTCTTAACTCTATATAAAAGTTTAGTGATGTGATGGGTATGTGATTTCATTTTTAATTCGAAACAAACCTTTTTGCCTCATCCATAGAGAAAAGTAATATATTTACTTTATTATTTAATAGTACTTTATTTTTGTGTCGTTATGTTGCCTGTCATTGTATGAGAAACTACACATAATATATTTTATAAATCTTGTACATTTTTGCTAGCAATCCAATATCCTTAGATTTTTCTATAAGATAGTATTGTAAGCTCTGTTACAACATTACTGACCCAGTCATTCATTAATTTTTAACGTATTATTTACAAAGTATTTTTTGTTGCAGCCAAACGGCAAGTCTACAAGTGAAGTACGAGCTCCTATTGCGACTACTGAATCTACAGCAGAGTCGCCAGTAAAAATGCAGGCATCTCAAGCTGCAACTACTCCTGTTCCTACTCCTACTTCCACACACTCGTCCAATCAGTCGTACAGACACACAAAACGGACAGCAAAGGATTATATATTTGGAAAACTGATTGGTGACGGCTGTTATAGCACAGTATTTTTGGCGAAAGATATTCACACTGGCAAAGAGTATGCAAGTAAGTATTTATTAAATACATTCAAACTAACAAAAATATTACATTACTTTCGAAATGTTTTTTTATAAAATCAAAGCAAATATTTAATTTCCTACAATAATATTGTTACTAAATAACTCGTATTTATTTTTATTTTTGTCTTTCAGTTAAAGTTTGTGAGAAGAGTCATATCGTACGCCATCAGAAAGTACAATATATTAAACGTGAAAAAGATGCTCTAAACATGCTTTTTAACGTCCCACATGGATTTGTAAAACTTTATTGCACATTTCAAGATGAAGAGAGGTTATATTTTGTGCTTTCCTATGCAAAGAATGGTGAACTACTACATTATATTAATAAAGTCGGCTCCTTTGAGCTTAACGTTGCGAAACATTATGCTGCTGAATTATTATTGGCCTTAGAAAAAATGCACTCAAAGGGAATAATCCATCGTGACTTAAAACCGGAAAATATTTTAATAGACGAAAACATGCATTTACAAATAGCCGATTTTGGTACAGTAAAAATTCTTGATCCCGAAAAAATAAGATCTTCTACGCCAATTGTGAGCGAAGACCAAGAATCATCATCGAACGTGAAATCAAGAAAAATAAGTTTTGTTGGAACAGCACAATATGTTAGTCCGGACCTATTGCAAAATCGCGTCGATACACGTGCTTCAGATTTATGGGCTATGGGTTGTATTATTTATCAAATGATATCGGGTCTACCGCCTTTCCGGGCGTCCAACGATTTTCTCACTTTCCAAAAAATTCTCAAATTGGAATATGAATTTCCTGAAGGCTTCCCCGCCGACGCCAAGGATTTAGTTGAAAAATTATTAGTTTTAGACCACACTAAGAGGCTCGGATCTAATGACAAAGGTGATACTTACGAAAGCATACGACAGCATCCATTCTTTGAAGGCATCGATTGGGAAAATGTTTACGAACAGACTCCACCAAAGATAAGCCCGTATTTACCCGGAGGATCATTTGAAGAGGAATACACAGTGCCAGACCATTTAGAACCAGGGTTGGGAGGTAGACAAATTCTACGCTTATGGGAATTCGATCTATCGACATCTAGAGGTAAGAATAACTATATTATTATACATATTTTTCGGGATTTCCACTAATGTTATAAGAGATTTAGGTAGATCATTAGATTACTATCTAAATTTGTTGCTCGTTAAATATAGACAATTTCAAAGTCTGCTGTGCATTGAAGCGACGAGTAAGAGATTCGTCTGTGACCTAAATTCTTTGCAAAATGCGCATGTTTATAACTGAATCAGGTCTGATAATAATTTCCGTTCTCACTTAACGGTCAAATTTACGCCCACATTGATTTCATTGATAGATACTAACAGTTACAGAAATAAACATGAAATAGTAGCCGTGCACGGCTTAATAAGATTATATCGCAATATTATAATCTCAGTGGATGCATACATATTGTCGCGTCATCAGTCGCTAGCATTGTTCGGTCGAAACGGACATCCTTATGTTCTCGATTTACGGTTGTATAGTATATACATGACGTCATTTCCCGGCAAACAAGAGCCCTGCATTCTCAGTTGCGACATTATTGAATGACTCGTCACGGCCGGCTTTATTAATGATTCTCTTAATAAACAGCTGTGCTCGTGTTCTGATACATGTGTATGTAATGGAATGACTGTTAGAAAAATCTTCTCAGTATCTCTTATTCAGCATTTGTTTACTTCAAAATATTAATAGCAAGTTGTTTTCTGGGTTTAAATGATTGTAATTAATAAATATTTTTTGCAGGAATATTAAACATCAGTCCAGAAGAAAAACGTCGTCGTCTCGAAGTTCAAGCTCGTGATAATAGATGGCATCAATTTGTGGACGGAGAACTCATATTAAAACAAGGACTTGTAGAAAAAAGAAAAGGATTATTTGCAAGACGCCGCATGTTACTATTGACAACGGGGCCGCGACTATTCTACGTCGACCCTGTCAACATGGTACTCAAGGGGGAAATACCTTGGTCACCAGAGTTGCGTGTCGAGGCTAAAAACTTCAGAATATTTTTAGTGTACACGGTAAGATTTATGATTATATATATGAATAGAAAACTTACCCTCCGTAATACTTTACTTTCTGAATCTATAAATACATATTTGAGAGCAACGTTAAAATTTTAATGATTTAATATAACTACGATGTAATAAAGTAAAATTTGATTGTTTTGGACATAAAATCCAAAATTTCAATTTGAATGAAACATTCATTTTGTTAAGGAAAGTATTATTTTGTTACAGCCAAATCGTACATATTACTTAGAGGATCCGGAGTCGTACGCCCTGGAGTGGACGAGAGTGATAGACGAGGTCCGCATCGGCACGTACGGCCGGGATACAACCTAGACGCTCTCGCGGCCGAGCCGAAGCGCGCCCGCACTCTTCCCGCCCACGGCGAGCACACTTCTAGGATATAACTAGGCTTCATTTCGAGCACGAAATCATCCGGAGATACCTTCGTGTCCTCATTAGGAACAATCCTTTAAGTTTGCGACGGCCACGTCCGCGAGCGGCGCCACATATGTTCCGACGCGACGCTCCGCACCGGGGAACGAGGCAGTTCGCAGATCGGTGCGCCGATGACTGATTCCTACTAGAATGTCCCGACTTTCTTAAATTATTGCTCTAATTTAAGTTTATTTAATTGTGGATATCAGCGGTATATATGTAAATATTTGTCGTAAATCGTAATTTATTATCGAAATCGTTAGGTGTAATGTGACTTGTATATGTGGGCCGTCAACTTAACGCCGGCCTCCTGTAAGAATGGACTTGTTATTCGCCACCCGCGTGTTCACGAAGCCATTCCGGTTGGTAACTAGGCAATTTGTAGCTAAATTAATAATTATTTATTTTATTTTAATTATTTGCCAACCGAATGCGACTATTGTACAGATATTAAACAGTAGATAAATATAGAAAGAATAGTTTCCATAGTTTGTAACACATGCCATTGAAAAAGCAAAGAGTTATTAGAAGTAGAGAGCAATTGTTAAGAATGTTACGATGGCAGTGTGTATAAATGGAAACATTCTTTATATAAGAAGGATAGCTTCTTAATAAGGGCGAGAAGGATGTGCGCGGATGTTATTAAGGAAGGCAAGTCCGCGCACGTCCTGGCCGTCTATCTCCGATGTAAAGTCGTTGAGCTAGTGCTTTCAATACATGTGCATCCCATGCACACTGCACTATAATCCTAACTTAGTTAAAGTATACGGATATTATCGCCGAAGGTGATAGCAACATTGAGATAATGGGATTGTTACCCTGTTATTTCTATAACAACTGATTTCCTACATTCGGTTTATTTTCAGAAAAATATTACTTAATACAAGTTTGTGTTTTGTTGTTTGTGTTTATTAATGTAAAAATAGTAATGAAACTGCTAGAAATTAAATTCAATGTCATGGCTTTCGCGATACTTGTTTTCGGCTGTATTTTTGATGTTCATGTGAAATCAGTTTGAAGTTGTAACCTAAGCTTAATAGTTTTAAATGCCTAAACTTGCCTGGAAGTATTTCAGAGGGGCTTAATGTAATGGGATTAAATCCAAGTCACTTAGAAAAATATAAAGTCTAGGAGAATGGGTTTCTGCCTATAAATTAATTTGTTTTCTTAAATAAAAAAGTGCATTAACTGTATTCAACATTAATTGGAACACCTCCATGACATTGTTACTAATAAACTATCTGCATTTAAAATTTAATAACTGTTACTATACTAATTATTTTAAAAACATTTGTATTGCATAAATTCCATAAAGTAAATAAGAAATTGAAAATAAATTGAAGTTGATTTTTTAAGAAATTTCTGATTTTTATTGTTCATCTTACCTTTCCTTTATACCTAAAATAGGTCTTTGTTTTCTTATCAAATTGCACAAGGATGAAAACTTCCTATTGAGTAAATAACATAATTAAAAAATTGGTGAAGATTCAGTATTATAAAAATAACTGAATCATTGTAAGTCTGCTCGTTTAAATAAATTGATTTTTAAAATCCTCTATCCTGACTTATTATGATTATATTAGACTAGCGACTCACTCTCGCTTAGCTCGGGTTCGTCCCTAGATTTAACGCCAGCGAAGCCGCGGGTGCCGCTTGTACCGCATGTATGCAAAAACTTGAAAATTATATGCTAATTATAAAACCTTCCTCGAGAACCACTGGTAATAACAGCATGAAAATTGAAAACCGGCTGCAGTACTTTTTGAGTTTATCGCGAACAGAAAGACAGACGCGGCGGAGGACTTTGTTTTATATTTTATAATAGGTTTATTTAGTTTTAGGGTGACTATATTTAAGGCACGGTCTAGAAGAAGGTCTAGCATCAAGAGTTGGGTACGTCGGCTTATCGTGACTATAGTTTCTAATTACGGTCGTGGCGCTACAATAAACTGGGGTGCTGTCCAACTAATATAGAATATTATTCTGTCTTTTTTATCCCACGTAATGCAAACGTACAGTTCGCGTCACGTAAAAAGAACGCTGGAAGAAAGTGGTGGGGGGTGTGTTTGCGCATCGGTACATTCGCATACTAAATTCCTAAGCCTATTCTTTTATTTTTGAACTAGCCTTTTGCTCACGATGTATATTGAGTATTGGTAGGTACATTGAAAAATATATTAGATAGAATGTCATTAAATAGAATTCTATTAATTTATAAAATATGTTTGATTCATCGTAGAATATTTAATCTACTTACAAAAAATTAAATTAATTCGTTTAATATATTTTTTAAATTATTAACAGCATTATTATCAGTCTCCCTTTTTATAAAACAATATACGTCAAAAATATATTTTTTATATAAAATCATTTCGTAATTAATAACTTTTGTGTGCGCGATGGTATTTTAAACTGACAAACCAATAGCGAGCCGAAAAGCATGTGACGCGTGCTTTGACGTCCCGCGCCCCGCGTCTTACCACCAAATTGGCCGATAAATCGCCTCTGCGCAACTTGACAGCCAGCGTTCTTTTTACATGACGCGAATTATACTTAGCCTTCATCACATTACTCGAATTTATTTCGTATTTCATAAATACTATTTATATCTATCACTGAAACGGCGTGCGCAGTACGCACTGCGCAGGTCCATTGATAGCAACGCTGTACAACGGTGTTGACGCGAAGCTTGGAAGCTTGTCACACAAATCGTACAAATCTCTTACTACTGAAACAAAGTGAGCCGTATTTGCTAGCAAAATATAAAAGAATGCAGTAGGGCTAGCCTTAAGGGCACATTTTGAATAAAATTAATTTTTTTACATAAATAAATGGAGAACAAACAAATGTTTTTAATGAACAAAAAAGAACAAACGACGAACTAACAAATAACGATGTAATAAAAAATATCTTTAAAAGTTAAAAAAAAAACAGATTTTGTATTTGAACGCCAAACGATAAGCGTATTTAAGTAATACTTATTAATTTAAGTAGTAATTAAATAATTAATTATAAAAAAAAATGTTACATAAAATCGATCGAAAACAATTTCATTGAATATTTATAATACTAATTATCACCATAGATTACTCTATACAGCCTAATGTTCCGCCTGTGACAGGCGACAGCTGTTAATTGTCATTTGTCATGTGAAATGTGGATTGAGGTATAATTAATAATAAGTAAAAGGATTGTTCATGCGATTCGACTTACAAAACCTGATTCTTGTTTATAAAGTTTTGATTTTAGAACTATCGCTTTATCCCAAATATTCTTAATTATGACAACGAAAGTCATTAAGTATGTTGGGAGAACAACAAATTTTAAAGGCAAGACCTTATGGGAAATACTCGGAAGTCTTAAAAATAATGGTATAGGAAGGATTGTATGCCGTTCAGTATTTGAACGTTATCCTGAACCTAGTTTTATGAAGATTGTGAAAGTGGAAACTTGTCCTGATGAAGTGAGTATTTAAATTCCAACATTTCAGTTCTATATTTACATGCTTATATTTTTTGAAGATACTTATTGCTCATCGAGCAATTAAAAATAAAATACATTCACCAAGTTATAATTATCTAACTTATATGAAGAATTATTATTTATTTATGCAATAATGAATAAATATCCTAATTTTCTTAAACTTGCAAGGTTATCGTATAATACATGTTACATGTGAAATTTTACAAAAGTACTTAATTTTTCTCACTCAAGGTTCCTTAATAAAATTTCAGGAAAGAAGGAGAGTACGTGTTTGGGTTGAGAAAACATTTAGAGGTCGAAAATTGCCTAAGTTAACAGAAATTTACCGTACATCTTATAAACCTGATTATAAGCTTATCCCTAAAGATGAAGAGGCCAAATTAATTGAAGCAGTTAAAGCAACTGAAAAATCACCCGAGGTTATTTTACCAAAGACTATTGAAATGCCACCATTGATGAAACAATTTATTGCAAAAGACCATGAAAAGAAAGGATTTGAGGTGATTTGATAGTGTTTATTGTTAGTCTAAGTTCTTAGTGTAAATCTAAATGTATTCCATTTTATTATGTGTGCTAAAGTTTCACCTTTCTACTTTTATATTGTAAAATATAGATGTCTCTTATTTAGAGGTGATCACACGACTTCATAATCTAACATAATAGACTGTATAGTTTTAAATATATTTTTTGATTAGTGTTCTTATGGTTAATTATAAAAATAACATAAGCACAATTGAATCCTAAATATTCATCCTGTTAGTGGATGTATGTGATTCAGACAAAAGCATTACATGCCATTGACTTTTGCAATTTCTAATTATTAAATTCAAATAATTTAATCTATATATATAAAAGAAAGTCGTGTTAGTTACACTATTTATAACTCAAGAACAGCTGAACTGATTTGCTTAAAAATTGGTGGGGATGTAGCTTAGAACCAGGAGACGGACATAGGATACTTATTATCCCGTTTGACCGCGTCCCGTGTGACGTGACATAAAACGTCAAAGAGAATACTAATTACTATAGATAAAACATGGAATAACAAAAGGCAAATGACAGCTAAACATATTTTTTTCTATAATATGTATGGTTGAAAATTTGATAATTACTTATAAATTTTGTCAGAAATTAATAATCAGTAATTTGTATTCTGGCAGAACAGAGTTCGCCGGGTCAGCTAGTTTTATATAAAGCACAAAGTGTAAAAAGAAAAGTTGTTAGGAAGGAGCCAAAGATCTACGTATTGTTCTACAATGTTACACATTTCTGTCATGTATCCTGGAGTTGTTTTGTTCTTAAGTTCCTCCTCATGTTCTTATTATTAATTGGATGGTTGAGTGGTATATAAGAGTATAGATAACTAACTAACTAAATTACTATGTATGAAACTTCCAAATAGAGTATGTACATATTTCCATAAAAGATTTTTCATTTTTTTTGTTTAGATTAATTGATGTCCTATTTTCATATAGTTCTTGTGTTGCATTTATTAAAATATTATGCATTTCTTTACAGACTATTAAGGAATTTGTGCTGCCAATATCCTACAGCCATAGTCCAAACAGAGTGCAAAGAATTGCTAAAGATAATGAAAAACCCACAGTTAAATTTACTATGGGTCTTGGAAAACCAATAAGTCCCTCTCTGTATGAAGGAGTCCAGTTAGAATAATATTTTGACTTTAAACTATACTTTAGATAAATATAATTAGTTTTTATATAAATAAAACATGTTGAATTAACTAATTTTTAATTTTATTGATTAGTGCTATTTCTATGAACACCCTGTTGTGAAGCAAATTTTTTGGCTAACAGTGGATTTGTATCCATTTCTGGATAAGATTGCTCTATATCCAATTTCTGAAAATATAATAAAAATAATTATATTAAATGAAGATCCTTTGACAAAGTGATTAAAGGATATTGACACTTATAAAGAATTGTATATGATTTGATTATATGAATTGGCCTGTTTATTATAAAATAATATAATTTTCTAATAATTTTGTCTCTCTAAAATAATATCTTTCTAAAATGAAACGATTGCTAATTTAAAAACAATCATTTTAAACTTTATTAATCTTTATTTAAAAAAAAAATGAATATTTATGACTTCACGATAATTTAAGTTGTGTATAAATTTTGGAATAAGGAAGATGAAGGAAATAGAGAAATGAAGTAGTAGAGGAGACCGTGGAAGATCGACCTTCACCGATATGATAACCAGATGAGACATATTTTTTATCGAATATAATTTATAAACAAATATGCCTATAATTACTTGCCTATCTGAAAGTGCTCATGGCTATTTTTAGCTAGGCAACAGTGCTTTAAGTATGATTTTTTGCAGGCAAGTATATATGACTGATTTTGTAATAAAATGATCTAAAATTTGATATAACTTTCGATAAGTTAGCAGAACGATGGAATGGATGGAGTCAATATCACCTATATTGACTTACCTGTTCACATCGGCTTGCCAGGTAGATACACAAAAATGAGTAGGCAAACCTACTGAGGCATATTCTGTGTGTTAAAAACTAACAGTGAAATAAAATTCATTTGGTTATCAAAAGAATGAAAGTGATGAAAAAAAATCGATTAAAGTTAATTTAATTAAAAATAGCCATGAGCACTTTCAGATAGGCAAGTAATTATAGGCATATTTGTTTATAAATTATATTTGATAAAAAATATGTCTCATCTGGTTATCAGATCGGTGAAGGTCGATCTTCCACCGGCTCTTAGACCAAAGACAACGGTCAACTATATATTTGTGTCAATTTTGTGGTTGTGACTTTTTTTACTTTAGTATTTAGATTTTTATTCTCTTATATAAAATGTCAGTTTAGTATTATTCTTTATATATGAATATGTTTTTCATCATTAAGTTTAAAAAGGTACTGTAATTAAATCACATTATAAAAAATTTAAATTGAAAAAGCTGTAGGTACTACTTACATAAAGAACGAAAAGTATTTTTGTATACTTTTCTTAATTTTTAATAGATTAACTAACCATTAGTTAAGACTAACTATGTTGGTAGTTAGAGATGCTAGGAAGGACTTGGGATAGTTTTAATCCCGGAAAATAATCGTAAGTATATTCTATAATTACCTTCCAAAATTCACGCATCTCTTGAACATCTTCTTTTCGTTGTACAAAATATCGACGAACAGTTTTCTGGATTAATGTTGCCGCATAATCCTCTGGCCATAACCACGATTTTGGATAATAGGGACGTGGGCTTTAAAAAGTTTTAAGTTAGTAGATGTCGTAGTTGTTAGTTGAATGTCCAAAAAATAAAATTACTATCTTTATTTAATTTACAAAGCGATACAAAGTGAAAATCCGCTTAAAACATATGAATTTATATTTTTAATATGAAACACATTTTTTGAATAAATGCTTTTGTAAAGGAATCCTGATATTTTTAAAACAACATCATACAGGTGGCATTTTAAGAGTAATTGCTCCACTCCTAGTGGTAGGAGTGATCATAATTTATTACTCCGGTAAAACTTCATTATTTCAGTTCTATTGAGTCTTTCTTAGAAATTTAAACACTTATAGGAAATTGTAGCTTTTAATAAGGCCTAGAGAACAATCTGTAACAGACATAAGTCTTTTTCCTAAGGTACACTAGCAATATCTATTTATATTATATGTAAAAATCAATATTTTATTTATATGTAAAAATCCCCTAGGAACCTATAAATAAAAAAATATGGATTAGCAGTTCAAGAGATCAACGAGTTCAAAAAACAAAAAACCTCTAACTCTTAAGCTTTATATAATTTATTCCTATAGATTGACTACTGAAAAATCTACGCCCAATGTTAACCAAGCTGTAGGTTATAGGTTAACGAAATAATTTATGAATTGTTCAAAACCTACTATTTCTTAAGATGCCTTTGAACCCAGGGCATGTTGAATAAATGCAAGTTGTTTACTTTGCGTTCCGGATGACGTGGGTTGTTGTTCCACAGCATCTGTAATAATACAAATTCAATTATTATTTTAATTCCTTTTAAATTTTAATCAAATAGATATTACTTTATTTCCAAGAACATTTAAACATGAATATAAAATAGAAAGAAACTCACTTCAACGATATGGTCGAGACCATTGAAAAAACACTTCTGAATTTTTAATGCATCCCATATTTCAGCTTTTTTCAGGGTTTCTTCTAATGCAGGTATTAAATATATAAAGATATTGTTTTTAATATAATCACATTCAGTTTCTGAGGAACGAAAATGAATAAGTTTAAGAGAGGTAAGCTTGTATTGTATTCAGCCCAGCATTTAAGGTTCCACTGCTGGGCACGGGCCTCCCTTCAATAATAATAATAATGTTCTCCGACCAATTTCGGCCACATGGCCTGTCTCATTGCGACTGGCCAACTGCGCCCAACACAAGTGCGCTCTCTATTACTATCACTTTCATACTCCGCGCCGGTGGGACGACTGTTCGACACGACCAGTGAGAGCTAAGGCGCAGGACCGACGGCTTTACGTGCTCTCCGAGGCACGGGGGTGACACACCGCCACTTACTAAACAGAAAGCCTCAATAACTAATCTTGGCCCGACCCGGGACTCGAACCCAGGACCTCTCGATATACATGCTAGCCAATACACCCTTCAATACGAGAAGGATCAAGCCGTAGTCCCCACGTTGGCCAATCAGAGGTGCGAGACCCGGATTTGAATCCACATCATTCGGTTATCTTAGTAAGCGCGTTACCACTGAGTTAATTTAGGGCGACCTCGTCGCGTTGATTAATTTCTTTTGAGAGTAATAAAAACACCAAGTACTTATTAATTCTAGGTAAATAAATCTGCCGGTTCGAATCTAAAATTTTGTTTGTATATTATCAACCATTTTAAAAATGTACATCCGCTCGCACATCAGATACAAAATAGATATATAATAATTAAAGCTTTTACGGCGAAAAAAGTATTATAAAACTAACTAATAAAAGGCGGCTTGAATGTAGGTTCTTTTTTACGTTCCAAATATTCTTCGATCTCTTTAAGTCTCTCTTCGCTCTCCTCTACTATTTGTAACCAGTTAGCTTTATTTGCTCTCTTGAGTAATATTGGAAATTCCACTTCAGAGCAAGAAAGGCTTTCTGGTAGTGTGAAGGCCGACAACGTGTCATAGTTTATATCATTCACTGCCGATTTAACTTCTTTTGATTTTCCTTTGCGATCGGTTCCTTTTCCAGCCATTAAGCGTAACTGAAAATCCTCGAAGAAATGTAATAGTATATTTATGCTAATGATAATTATAAGTATTGTATCTTTGAATGAAATTTATTTGAAAGTCATTTTCCGTGACGTAACACATCAATTTAACAAGGTTTTATGTGTACGGTAAATAATTTGTAGGTACATTTGTACTACGGGAGGTAGCGCTGTATTTTTTCTAGGAATTTTATCTCGAATGAATTTTATTTCAAACAGTTGTTTAGAGGTCAGAGATCAGTAAAGTGAGCGTCAGTCGCCGCACCAGCGGTGGAACTAAGAAGGACAGCAAGAAGAAGTCATTGGAAAAAAAAGTGCTCCGATGAATTTTATACCGAGCGAAAATGAATTATATGATAGTTTTCATCACATTTTTAAAGAAAATCATCGTCAGCTGTATTGACGGTGGGGGGTTATATGTCAGTCGCGTGCATGAACCTCATAGAAATTTTCACAAAAAAAGTAATTTTATACCTTATGAAATTTATACATCTTAATTTTTATACTTTTAAAATAACAAAGACAATCGTCAGCTGCATTTTTGATGGTGGAAAGACCGTCAGTCAGCGTGATAAACATTTCGCGAGGTCGATGCATTTGAGCGTTGCATAGTCTCTTTAGAAAATAAACTCACGATCTTTACATCCACAAACAATCAGCTGGCGACGACTCATGTTTCTTTAACATTCTAGTTATCTTAGGCTTGGAATTACGCACAAACGCTGTAGTTACATGCACACTCGATTGACTCAGCGACTGCTTGCGCGTTGCCATTTTTAGATTGATAGTTTTTAAGATTACAAGAATTATATAATAATAACTTTATTTATAATTTCTTTCATACTCTCTCTTACTCTAGATTCGCTCGGGTCCGTCTCTATGTACTACGTATTGTTCTGATAACTATATAGGTATAGGAATTTTAACTATTCTGCAGATGATCGGACATTGAAAATTCCGTGAAAATTGGTCCAGCTGTTTTGGGGATTAGCCGAAAAAACAGAGTGGCAGACAGAAATAAAATTGTACACATTAATTTCATCTATACTAATATTATAAAGAAGTAAAGTTTGTGTGTTTGTATATTTGTTAAATTGTAAGGGGTAATCTCGGGATCTACTGAACCGATTTTTAAAATTCTTTCACCAATAGAAAGCCACATTATTGCTAAGTGTCATAGGTTATATAAAAAACCGAAAAATAAAAAGGCTTTAACGTGGTGTCCGTTTTGCAAAGTGAATCGGAGAAAAAACGGTCGAATGAAAGCGTTTCTTACGAACGCTGCCTTAACTATGAATGATATATTTTTGAGTTCTAGAGAAAAGATGTGGAACTTAAAAATGCCTACAAAAAAGTCAACGACAGCATATGTTTAACTTTTATAGTTAAGTTACAAAAATTAGTTTTTTAATATTAGTATAGGTAATTTAATTTTTAATATTAATAAAATAATTTAAATTATTTAAACACTCTGTACTAAAAAGGATTATTAATATTTTGCCCAACGAAGTGGGCACGGGTCAGCTAGTTAAATATAAAATTTCATTTGAATTTAGTAAATAGTTTTTATTTTGGTATTACAAATAGACTTAATAGACAATTTTATTTATTTGTATAGATAAGTTTTACAACTTCAAAACAACAACAGAGGCGTGGGCCTCACCCCTAATAATGACCTATCTGACTCTATCAATATCGGAAATGTGCGAGAGATATACTCAATACTCGTTTGTTAAAAAACATCTAAATTCTAATATATAAAAATTTCATGCCACAGTGTTTGTTATTGACCTCCGCCGAAACGGCTTAACCGATTTTTACGAATTTTTTTGTGTTTATTTGGTAGATCTGAGATTAGATAGGCTATTTTTTATTTTTAGACCAAATATGTTATACCCATAAATAATCATAACCCTAAATTTTCATCCCAACAATCCCTATTTTTAATAGTAATTAGAACGCGGGCGGAGTGTGGATTCCAACAGGAATTGCTAGTATTATAATATAGTTTTAAACCGACTCAAAATAAATAATTATAATGCGGTGTTATTTATAAGAAACTAGCAGTACCCGCGGCTTTCACGTTCATTTTCTTATTCGCTACTAATCTTCATTCGAACACTCGCTGGGTTGATCTGTAGATTGACTGAAAGTTTCTTCAAAATTACTCCAGCTATTTCAGAACCCATAATTAATTTGTAACTCCTGCGCCGCGCGGCTTTCTATTTCATATAAGTAATATGTGGACTTCCTCTCCTCATTGCTCGCTGTGATATACTTTCGTAATATATTTGCTGTGTGATGGAAAAGTGTCTGATTTGTATAATTTTAAAAGTTATCTGCTGACTATAAACTAGCTCCCTGCCAAAATTTAAATTTGTAACACAAAAAATGAAAGAATTTCGTAAAAACTTGCGAGAGCCCTTAGACCTCCTTAAGCCGGCCCTGTCACGAAATTAGTTCTTAGTGGATGTTTACTAACAATTAACTACCTCCCTGCGAAATTTAAAGTCTTTAGCCCCAAAAATGAAAAACTGTCCTACAAAACTTGCGAGAGCCATTAGATTATAGATTAATATGTGCTATACTTATTGATTTCTAAGCGTAAGATAACTAGATTGTTCAAGAAACATAAGTCGTCGTCAGCTAATTGTTTGTGGATGTAAAGATCGTCAGTTTATTTTTCAAAGATACTATGCAACTCTCAAATGCATTGACCTCGCGAAATGTTTATCACGCTGACTGACGGTCTTTCCCCCATCAAAAATGCAGCTGACGATTGTCTTTGTTATTTTAAAAGTATAAAAATTAAGATATATAAATTTCATAAGGTATAAAATTACTTTTTTTGTGAAAATTTCTATGAGGTTCATGTACGCGACTGACATATAACCCCCCACCGTCAATACAGCTGACGATGATTTTCTTCAAAAATGTGATGGAAACAATCATATAATTCATTTTTACGCGGTATAAAATTCATCGGAGCAGATTTTTTTCCAATGACTTTCTCATGCTGCCTCTCTTACCTCCACCGCTACCTGAGCAGCTGACGTTCGGAGTTGTTATGGGTAAGGGGAAAACTATTAGTGTTGTGATTTTCAGCCGGTATAAAATGACTTGCTCAACTTTAGCGCTACCTCCCGTAGTATTGTACTTCACACGGTATGAAATCCTTAACGATTTCATACCGTGTGACGCAGAAATGCTGCGAGCTGAAAAATTACTTTTTTGGATTATATTATGGAGGATATTGATGATGTTAAAAGAATCATATGATTTTTTCAACATTTTGTGTAGTGTAAAACACTTATTTCTACAATGTAGGGTACAATTTTACCTAAGGACCTACCTCGCATTATAAAAAAAGACACTCGCACTGGGAAACTCAATAATTGATTTGGTCGTGAAGGACATAATATACCTAAAGTTTCATGGATTTTATGATAAAAAGTATTAGTAAAGGAATAAAAAATTTAGGTATTTAACAGCTTAATTCAGGAAAATCTCTCATGTTCATTGTAAAATTCAAATTCATACATCCATAAAGTATAAAACAAAGTAGTTAGTTTTTTGCCTTTGTTTGTCTACTTACTCCCACGCAATGGATTTTGATACGACTTTCACTGATAGAAAGAGCGATAAATAGGGAAGGCTTGTGTATTTATATATTTTGTAACTTTTTTCACACACTTTTTTACGTAGTAAGTAAATCTGTGGCTAAACATTATCCTACACATCAAAACAAGAAACGGCCTACAGAAAAGTTCATAATTTGCTTTAAGGATATTTTATACCTAGCTCCTCTCCTCCAAAGCAAAATAATCTTAATACAATTTGATTAATGTATCAATTTGTTAACATTATCCAAATACCCTTTCGAAAGTTCATTACAAAGGCAGGATAAAACTGTCCTTCTTGGCTAGCACCGACTCTAACAATAACTAATTAATTAAAATTATTATTTTTTCTTTTTAGTTTCGGTTTGTATCGTTTTGAAGTCGGTTTTAATTTTTGTTCATTCATTCATATGAATGAAACAAGTTTGCCTGAAAATAAAAAATAAGTAAATATGAACGCTACAATTTTAATACACTGAATCGTAAGTATATTCACAAGTTGTTTCATTAGAGTCTAGAAAGTTTCTATCACAATAAAAGATTACTTAATATTTAATATAGATTTGTTTGTAGTTAATTAGAATATCTTTACTGAGTACTCCAAGACTGCTTATATTAAGTTTTTTGTCGAAAGGTATATAAAAATAAAAAATAAAGTATATTTAAAAAAGTTCATAATATTTTATTTTACAAAAAACTGCACAAGCATTTACTTATATCTCTGGATATTACCATCCAAAGGTTAAGAATAAATTAAAGAATTAAATAAATG
Source organism: Boloria selene (assembly GCA_905231865.2). Lineage (NCBI taxonomy): Eukaryota > Metazoa > Arthropoda > Insecta > Lepidoptera > Nymphalidae > Boloria > Boloria selene. The sequence goes on from HG993145.1 coordinate 6,555,930, forward strand.
TTTACATTCTAAACATAGCATATATAATATTAAAATATACCAATATCATAACATATGATATTGGAATCACAAAAAATGGTTTCCCTAATAATGGGAGAATTTTCCAGTAATTTGTGAGATCCAGTCTAGATAATGAGCAACTTTAACGTATACTCCGGGAACTCCGGGCTGTCCACAACCGATGCCCCATGATACCACACCGACTAACTGCCATGTGCCACCACGCTCACAAACCAAAGGACCACCGCCGTCACCCTTACAAGCATCTTTGCCTTCTTCTCCTCCAGCGCAAACAAATCCAGGGTTTAGTTCGTAATTGTAACCTAATCTTGTTTGCCTTAGTTGTTGTTGACACTGACCGTGTGGTAATATTGGCACGTCGACCTCTTTTAAGATATTTTGGTATTTTCCGTTACTTCCAAAAGCATCTTTACCCCAACCGGTTGTCCAGCATCTTTGCCCAGCATACTCAGTGTATTTGTCGGGAAGGCAAGCAGGGCTGATATGAGGATATTTCGTCCATTCCACAGGATGATCTAGTTTTAAGATAGCGAGGTCATTGTCTAAAGTTCCAGCGTAATATTGCGGATGGACGTGTACAGAAATGACGTCTCTTTCAATGTAAGGAAAGAATTCGACATCGTGGTTCACATCCCATTCGCCTAATCTTACTCTCAGCTCAAAGCCTTTGTATCTGCAAAAGAAGAGTTATTTATTATTTTATAATTTAAAATATTAAGCTAAAAAATAGATAAAGAATAAGTATTATTAGTAGCTGGCTTATTTGAATACTTACGATTTAATGCAATGAGCTGCAGTCATAATATGAAGTCCATCGATAAGTGTTCCTCCACATACGTAAACAGACTCTTTGGGATCTTTCTTCAATATTGCTACTTGCCATGGATATTCACCGAATTCACTATCTCCATCTATATAAGAAGGAGTCTTAATTCTGCCATTAATACCCTGGGAATGCCTTATTCCACATTGGCCTCGATTGGAAGCTTGCGGTTGAAGTGGTTTTCTACAGCAAACTTGGTGTTGTTGGCATTGTGGAATATTCTGTTGATGTCCGAAGTAGCCTTGACGCTAAAAGAAAACAGTACAATTAATAATTAACATTTTTAACTACCCGGAGTTGCTTAGTAGTTTTTTTTGAAATGTTGATTTGTTTATTACCTCTTCAATTATTTCACTTTTAGACATTTCTATGGAAACTTCTCTTTTTTTTCTGGTTTCAGGAAATCGAATTGCTTGGCCTCCCCGGTCGGCCCCAGTTTTAGAAGGAATGGTAAGGGAACGTGAATATGCAAATCGGTTAGCATAGGCAAGGCCCTTACTATTTAAACTAGCATTAGCAGATCTTTCGACACCATAATTGTAGTGTGGATTATTATGTTGAAGAGAATCATCATAGTTATTATCGTCGTCATCATAATAATCTTCATTACCTACTGTTGTTTCATGAACATTGTAAGGATTTGCCCGAAAGTGACTATTTTCATAATGAGGGTAATGTGGTGAGTAAATAGATGGTCTGTATATTCCATAATGCTCATGGTGATCTATAGCAGGATGATTAACATTTGGAGGATGGCCGATAGGAGGATGGCCGATAGGAGGGTGATAGCCAATAGGAGGGTGAGGATATGGTCCTTGATGATAATTATTGTTATAATAATTGGGATTATAATGATGATAATGCTCGTGTTTGTTCAAAAGATATTGCTTTTTTTCATGAAATAGATGACCTAGTTTATTGACAACATGTTCATTCGGAGTCACATGTAAATTAACAAATGGTTTTATTATTTTTTCGCCGTAATCGTTTTTTGTTATTTGTACCGCTAATAACGGATTTACAGAGACTAGTCCTAGATTGAGGCCACCTCCATTTAATGCCGGGCCATATGGATTGTATATAGGATTGGAATTGTAGGGATTAATCGGATATCCATTGGAAGGCTGGGGCAAACCAAAAGAGACACCAAACGTGGGCTGCACTTGTTTGTTGTTATTACCGCCATTTCCGCCGTATCCAGTCAACCCAAGGAGGCGCTGCAGTAATATATATCTTTTTTATAAAATTATATAATTGTTTTTTTTTCAGATAGTGTTAGAGTAAAGTCCAGTGCCCATTGTTTAGTTTTTCTTTTGGTATATTTCAATCAGATATGATGAGATTATCTATTATGATGAAATGTTACCCCAGTCTTTGTTTAGATAAAAGTGAAGAAAATGATCCGAACGATGTATGTGAATGGATAGGAATTAGGAATGCCATTGAGTAAAGTTTATTGCGTTAGTCGATGTTTTCTACGAAAAATGTAATTTAAACTTACCGGTTCAATTTCCTTGGTTTCTTCTTTTTCCTTTACTTCATTAACATCTCTTTTACTAATATTTTTAGTGTCCGTAGTATTTTGACTAGTATTAACATTAGTAGTTTTATTTAAGCCATCTAGTTGTTCTTCAGTTAATGCTAATATTTCGCCACCTTTATTACGAGGATCGATTGGTAAATACAAGTCATCTCTACGTCCTATAATTTCTTGACTTGGACATTGGTCGTAATTAACGCATACACAATCAAATCCTTGAGCTTTAGCTTCATGATAATTTTGTTGGTATTTATTACTATTTTGTCCGAATAGTGCTGGACCTTGATTATATAAGCTATTGCCCGATCCTACATGGAGTTCCTTCTTATAAAATTCTCCATTTTGAGATGCAAATGAGCCAAGTGAGTTTTCATATCGCTGATCTTCGAAAGCATTGTTGGTATATTGATTGGGCAATCCTTGATTTGGTATATTGGCACTTCCTTTGTTAAAGCTACTGTGACCGTATTGCGATCCATATATAGTATCTGTTTCATAGACAGGCTTGCTGCTTGGGGAAAATCCGCTAGTCATAGGCTTAAATCCACCATTGAAGGAATTAAATTCGCTACCAGATGATGTTATAATATCTGATGAGTCTTGTGTATGTAATTGTGATGCCAAATGGCCTACTGATCCTACTGGTATGGCTACTGGTTTTATTATTACTTTTGGTTCTTTATCGGCATCGCCATGCACGTAATGGTGGTGAACATGTTGTTGTACAACTGTTTCCGTTTTGCTATTGCTATGCGAACCGGAAGGTACTTTGTTATACGCGGGCTTTGAGTTTCCATAAGAATAGGGTTCATTATTAGCGTAACTAGGAGGTTTAGTTACATAATTGGTTTCAAATCCATTAAATCCGCTACTGCTTTGAGAAAACTGGTAATTATTTCCGACTACGCCATACTTCTCTGAAAATCCTGGTCGTGGATTTCCATAACCCGGTCGTTTAGGTGGTAGCTTTTGTGGACGAGGGGGATATATCATAGGCTTAGGGGGTCCATAAGCTCGCGGAGGGCCACGTACAGGTATGGAAGCAACTGGTTTACCAATAGGCTTGATATCAACAGGTTGGGCATAAATTAATTCATCTGGTGAAAGATATGTTCTCTTTTCTTGAGAGTCTTCATCTTCGCACTGCAAGTAATCCAAAAAGTTTATTATAAATAATAAGATTAATTTATAAAATATTATTAGAATAGACATTTAACATAAATAATACCTGAATTAATCCCAAAGTACAAAGGCGTCCTTTAATCAAATTTCGTGCTTCCAAATCATCGCCAGAGTCAAGCGCTTCTTTGATTGTCGGGTCACTATACACGTCGTCAAAGCCGCTTAAGCTTCTGCCTTGTTTACTACTGACTAACTCGTCTACAATATCATCCAGCACGGTTCCATTAGCGCTAAAATTCTTGTCTTGTGCCTCATTAATTTCTTCGCCTTGCAATAATACTGTTTTTTCGTCGGCATTTTCTGATTTTTTACTATCCTCTCCTCCCCAAGACCAGTCAGCTGATATGCTTGCTATAGTAAATAGCAATATACAACTTTGTAAAATTCGCATGATCTGAAATAATAAAAATCCAAATATAGTCTCTTATGCCTTAAAGCATGTAAAATGATGTCGAAATACGTGGGCGGAGAATTACTTTTACTTTCGCGGATAGTGGTTATGTAAGCCTTAGTAATGTTGGGGCTCCACTGTGACTGTTCAAGCAAGAGTGCGTCTGCGAAAGCGCTCTCACGAGTTTAGTAACAGCCATGCATAAAAGACAGTCTCAATGGCTAGTATTTGTTACTTAGCTTGGTTTTATTCATATTATTTTATAATATTAAAAATAGAAATTACTTTTCTTTCCGTTATATTTCTAGCTTCTCAAATGTTGCATATATTAAAAAAGTAAAAAACAGATTTTAATGATGCATTATTTATAATATTATGGTGTCAGTCATTGTTTTTATTATGAAAGTGTTAATGGTGTCAGTGTCACTAAAAACCGGCACAGTGGACTATCGACAAGCTCCGCACGTTTCGTCCGGTGCGTCATAATTTCTCGTAACCACTGTGATGTAACATCCTAAATGTAATTCTCTTTTCTTTATGCAATACGTTACAGCACTTAACTTGTTTTAAAACCTAATTTATAACTAGTAACTACAAAGCTTATTAATGCTACATATTCATTTTTAACGAGTTGGAATAACGAATTTTAAAGAAACTAAGAAGAAATCAAGAGACATATTTACTTAGCCGTTAACATTTACATATACTGCATCCTTTTTTGCTATTTGCTAGTACGATCTTAGCGGCTTCTTAGAAAGTGAAAGTCTTGACAATAATGATATAATGAAAAAGATAAGATAATCAAGTCTGTACATTCAATATTTTTTGGAAAATCTTATTATATGAGTCATTATTATAGATATCGAGTAAAAATCTATAGTTTTTAGAACTTTTGTTTGTTACCGCACGTCACATCACGAGAAAACTACTGGACAGATTTTAATGAAATTTGGCACGGTGATAAGATAACGGGTTATCCAGGTCAATATATAGAATACTTTTTACGACAGAAAAATATGTCATTTCTCATCAAATCAAATCTATACTAAAAGGTAAAATATCTAGGGACCAACCCGAGCGGAGCCGAGTATTTTTAAGAAATATCTATTTCTTTAATTTTAAAATAACTGATTTTTAGTAAAATGAGCAGAGAAAAGATGCAAATATAGGTTAGTGTTTGAAATTTATATTCAGTTTTTTCAAACAACACCCAAACAATAACTGAAAGTTGCTGTTTATTCACACGTTGATTATTATTTTCACACGTCACTTTATAGTCCATCTTAAGATCTAATAATATTATTTAGAGAAAATATTATTGTTTCAATTAATCACAACAACTTACTCTATTTTGACACTTTCTTGTTTATCACTTAAAATTGTTTTCACCACTTAACTGGCGCTCTGTTTGCGTCCGAATGACTGCCACATCCACCACCGCTACTCTTTATACTTCGACCAACGTTAAGATGCACGCACTCGGATTTTGTAAGATGATCGACTCAGACTTCTACCAATGCACGATTTGGAGAATGTGGTCGCTTATTAATCGTTAAATTTTCATAGTACATGACGATACTTAGTATCAGATCGTAATTTCGTGGTAGAGGGTATGACGTCTGCATTGTCATTGATCAACCCTATCCTCATTCATGCTTGGGTTCTAAGTATATTAAGCAATGGGGACAAAATTAAGGTCGTTTTGGCGGATCTTATATAGTATTTTTTTTATGAACTAGTTCGTTGAGGAAAACGTACATAATTTTCAAAGAGCTAACTAAGCTTAGCTTTTCATCTTAAATAGAGCAAGCAGCTAAATAAAGTTTCTATTTGTTTTTCTGATATAAATTAAGACAATATTATTGATATTATTATAGCTATATTAAATTGATTAAAGTATAAATCAAAATGTAAATATTTTCATAATGAAGATATTTTTAGTTTTTTAAGAAAACGATTTTAAATTATTTTAGACTTAAAATATTTGCATATTTATATAATAAGAACAAAATTGAATACAATAAGCCTATTGTGACATAATGTTATTCAATAAGTACGTCTGCGATTCCTAGCACGATATAATGTAGGCCGCATCCCATCTTAAAAGGATATAATGGCAGTTAGCCACTTTCACTGTTTTATTTCTAGTACATAATATATGTTTTATGTGAATTTTTTTTATAAATCTAAAATTAAAATAAAATTTTATTATTATGGATAGGTATTATACGCGTGTGGAGACACAGTTTAGGCCTAGTAAAGCAGTAACATATTATTATGCATTAAATGAGTATTTAAAAGAAATTAGTTATGACTTATATTCCTGCAATAAAAATAGTCTATATGTTGCCAGGATAACTAACCATATAACACCAAACTTCATTAGTTCAATTTTCTCGTGATGTGGTCACAGACAGACACAAATATACTAAACTAGCGACTCGCCCTCGCTTCGCTTGGGCTTTTTCCTAGATTTAGCACAGGCAAAGCCGCGGGATCCGCAAATTATGCATATAAACCTTCCTCTTGAATCACTCTATCTATTAAAAAAAACCGCATCAAAATCCGTTGCGTAGTTTTAAAGATTAAGCGTACAAAGGGATATAGGGACAGAGAAAGCGACTTTGTTTTATACTATGTAGTGATACTATTCGACCACTGTATCATTCATAATAATGATTATTTCAATTAGATTTTGGAAAAAGTTATTCAACGTACAGATTTAGAATTTTATTATATGTATAGATTAAACGCATAAATTACGCGCAAAAGATTTCAACGCGCTCAGCGCTACGAGCCCCTACGCTTAGGTTGTTGATGAATGTTAATTCGTTTATGAACAAAATAAATTATAATTAATAAATAATCCTGTAGTGTTTAAATGATTTAATATTTTAAATTTAATAATTAGCCTACATTTCATTTAAGTGCGTTTAAGGAATATCATATCAGCATCACCATACAAAATTTTATCAAAATTCTAAAAACTAGATTTGGTTTCTGTACTGGTAATAATTACTATTTCAATAATTTTTGCACAATTTATTTTATGTACAGACTTGACTGAGTTAGAATGTTATTATGTGTATAGATGAACACTAAGTTAAATAAAACAAATTATAAATCGTAAAAATTGATTGTAAAAATTAAAATTTTAGAATTACACAAATTAATTTAAGATAAGAAGTTCTCCTAATTATTTTTAGAAACTATCATATTAATATAGTATTATGATTATATTAGACTATATCAGAAAATCTTAACGTAATTAAATAATCTCGATACACTGACACATTTTTTTCAAGGTTCTCACCAGGATTTGTTTTGGGCATTGACATGTTTGCACAAGACGTGCTTTCCAGTGTAACGCAAACCGGACTCGTACGGACGCAACTACTGACGCTGGCTTCTTGCGCAAGAGTTCGCTGAACCATTTCTATGACATGCTATATTGTTTACACTCGGGTCATCGAAGGGAATCTTTTACTGATCATAAAGCTATATGGCTATAAATGTTTTAATTAAACGAATAATACTATTATACCATTATAAATATAATTTACGCCATGTATATCGTAAATTATATTTATAATGGTATAATTATATTGTTAGGTTCATGTAAGTATATCTAACTAAGTTAAGTAATTAAATAAAAAAAAATGCATAACCAAATTAAAAATAAATATATATAAATAAGAGGTTTAGCTGAATAACAATAGAGTGCTACGCATACAGCAATACAGTGGTATACCATATCGCTTTTAAGTGATACGCTTTCTGCCTCTGATGAAAACACACAATTCAAACGTACTTATATGATATGTAATTTACATGGTACAAGTAATGAGTCTGATGAGATTTCCTATCAGCAATATATCTAGCTTTAAATCAATTTAAATTTTAAAGGCATGAATCCGTAGTAACTAGTAATGTTGTTAGAAGCAATCAGTACATGACTGAAAATATTTTAAAGTAAACAAAATATGTGATTAATATCTAAATAATTTGTCTGTTACCACTTATCCTGCAATATTATATAACCTGCAAGAGAAAGTCCTTGATACAATTAGGTACTAATAACGTTACGAGAAAGTGGCACATGGTGAAGATACTTACTTAGTTATATGTCGTAGATTATGATGTCATTGCTCATAAATATGCTTCACTTAAATTTTAAGTAAATCAAAGAAAACAGGTTGACTTCAAATTAACTATTTTTAACTTTTTAATTTTTTAGCCCAGAAATAAAACAAATAAGGGTTTTGTTAACGCTACGGTTCATTACGGCATTATTGAATATCTTAAAATTATTGACATATTAAATTTGTTTTATTACGTCCTTCCTACAAGAAGTATTAAAATACATCAAAGCTTTTTACTTCGCATAATGTTTGTGTTCACACAAGAATATGATACAAAGCGCGATCTTTCTTCTGCTGCGTCAAGATGAGATCATCGGCATTGGTTATGTAATAGGTACCTATAACGCAATCCATACTACAACAACGTTATTTACATTTTTTCTATCTCCACGTGAAATAGATCAATCATGCTTAGGGTTAACAAACTTGTATAGCAGTCATTTTATTATTTGGGTTAAGAATTCTTTCTTTACCATTATGACCATGAACAGAAAAGTTGGTATCATATTAAATAGTTTTATTATTAATTTAATTATAATAATTTATTCTCAGCATCTTAGTTATAATGATATTATGATGAGAAAAAAAATACATACGTCATTTTCCCTTACAAGTTCGTCAAGCCACAAATCCAATTGATAATGAAATATGAAATCTGATAGAGTAGCGATTGGGAAAAATTAAGTATATCTGTAATGTAAGTAGTTAAATATTTCTATACAAATATTAATCCTTAATGTTCTTTTTAAACTAGGACTTGTCCGTGGCTTTGTCCGTGTTAATGAAAGCGGATATATCTTCCGAAAAGAACTTTAACGACAATCAGTTTTACGTTGTACAAGATGCTGCGATGTGGTGTTATCATTCATGTCACAAAACCTCCTCCAGTTGACCTATTGGATTGAACAAACGAATGTTTAAGATACATTCAGTATAAATTAATGTTTTACTGAATGTATCATCGTTCATGAAAATGAGTGTTATTTTACCAAATTACCGGTAAATTAATGTTGCAAGCTGAACGCGGGTTTTCCGAATGCCTATTGCAACTCGCAGCGGAGGCCATGCAAGCGTGCTTCGTGGAACAAAAATATGTAGAGTCGAAGATCGTGAAACGTTTCTGATAACTAAGTATTATAAAATATAAATAGAAAATAAAAGTGTTACGATATATTTACTTAAATTTTATGTCTTATTGAATTAAATATCATAAAATATAATAAAAAAAATATTTTTTGTTATTATTACTGCTACGAATATATTAAAGTTTAAGTTTAAGTGAGAGCTGAGTTTTGTGTGTTTATTTTTCCGGACGCGATGAACTGTGGAATTACCAGTTATATGATTTTTTACATTTGGTGGCCGAATTATTGACGAAGATAAAGGCTGTTTGCTACGACCCTCAGGAGCAGATAAAATATACATAAACAGCTCATAGGGTATTGGCTGCGAGAAACATTAGTATTATATAAATGTAATAATTTAATAATGCAAGAAAAAAATTATGTCTAACGACTACTCATTGGTAGTTATATGCCAATATATTCGATGACCTACTTTTTGACGATTGAATGCTTCGCCACGTAATACTGGGCTTCCCTGCTCCTGTCAAGGTCCATTTGCTTATTGTCTGGAGAGGACGCTCGTTAGGTTTTTACGCTTATTAATATCCCAAATTGCTGTAAGTAAAATGTTAATAAAGCCTTTATAGGAATACGAAAGAGCGTATGTACGCTTATATAATCGAGGCTATTTATTGATTATAATATTAATACATAAGATATTCAGTAATGTAGTAAATAGTATAAAAATATATTTTATACAAACAGCTTTTTTGTAAAACAAAAATATTACTATTACGAATAAGTATCTATACACATGGAAAATAAATACAATTTCATACATATACGCTTGACTCTATAATTGTTTTTTTTTCTAAGTATAATGACTAATTAAGTAGTTAGTGCTTTTTCATAAACCTATTTGTTAGATCTACTTAATAGAAAAAATAATTTTACGAATATATTTTGATTAATAAATATAGGTGTAATGTGTATAATGCAATATATGTTTTAGTTCTTGTTTTTATGCGATATATATACAGACAACTAATTAACCGCTTCGTGAACTAGGAAATATGTTCAAAGCTTTTGTGGCAATTCTATAAACCAAGTAGGACACGAACCCGCGACGTTTGGAAAAGAGTTATGAGTTTTTTCACATAGGTTGCCATTGAGTCTTTCATATTTCATCAGTCATCTTGCTTGATTTATACATACTATCGCACTCGTACATGCGTGCATTACTTGACATTGTGATTGTTAATTTGATATGGTTTCTATTGGCTTTTGAATTCTTTTTAGAATTACCATAACTATTATTCAATAAATAAGTATAAAGCATACTCATAAAATATATTTACTTTCATAGAATGTGACATCTATCGGATAATATGGTAACTAAAATGTTTATTGAGTAGGTACTACATTCGTGTTTTTGCGATTCTGTGCAACATTCGTAGCGGTTTATTTTTGATTTAGTTCACTTAACAACGTCTAGATGGCAGGACTGCACAACAGAAGTGAAAACTTGTAAAATTAATAATACATTTATATTATATTGCCTTTATGTTATTGTTCTTCCTTTTATTTTATAAAATTTGGCGTATTTAATACATGAAAAATAAAAAAAACTAAATATGTCTAATAATAACAATAGTTTCGTTAGTGTACTAATAGAAATTATCAAGTTAGTAAAATGTCGGGTAAAAACCTGTGATATTGAATTAATGTATTAATTTTAGTACAGTATTAGGACTAACTGCTCTATTGGGTGGGTGTAATGTTCAACCGTATTTGTGCTTTAATATACGTACTCTTATGTATATTCTTCTTCTCACCTAACCGTGGTCGAAGGGCTCATGATAGGCGACTACAATGGGAATTAGGAGTTGGCCTTAGCCTGGTACCTCTACAACAGTAGTGCAGAGTCATCTTCGGGGTGACATGGTTCAGTGCGCAAGAGATTCTGCGAAGCCTCACTAACATTAGAAAAGTTCCATTGAGTATTAGTGGCTACTGTACTAGTATATTTTCTGGCCGATTTTATGCGTTTATAATTACCTAACTTTAAAAATGAAATATCGAATTAATTAAAATAGAGTCCTTATTTCACGCTCTTGTTTTAGTTTCGTTTGTAATTTTAAGTTACCTAATAAGTTTTTAATAAGGTGTTATGTACCTACTACTAGTAAATGTTACTGCAATTTCTATACACGCTTAATGATAGCTACTTCGTCTTAACATGGCTTCGCGGCCGGCTGGGTTGCCGAACGCCAATGAACAGATATGGGGGGTCAATTGTTATCACAATAATATCTTGAGGTATTAGATACTTGACTTTTACATTCTGTCTCCTTTAGCTCTACCGCTATCAGAACACCTGACGTTCGCAGATGTTATGGGTTAGGGGAAAACTATTATTTTATGATTCTCAGCCGATATAAACTGACTCGCTCAAATATAGCGCTACCCCTCGTGCTGTATTTAATTATTTTCGGGTAATACTTACGATAATGTGTAAATTGTAATGTACATACGTAGGTACAGTAGAAATCATAGAAATAGTTTAGTACAAATTTCAAGGATATTGTATACTATAAAATTATAAGACCGGTAATGGAACAAATATTAAAACAAGAACTAATATCCATTAAAAAGATATATAATTCGATAACATTTGATTATTTTATTTTTTGCGGAAATGGTTGTACACAATTTATAAGTATATAATTAATATCCTCAATAGGTTAAGAATCTTATTTAATTAAAATGTCATCCGCCAGTTAATTATATTTTAACCGACTTTACAAAAAATATATTTAATAATATAAATTATAATAGGGAACTAGACAAAAAATATACTTTTACGTCCAAAAAAAATAGTAAAAGGGTTGCAAAAATTCTAAGTATGTTAAATCTATATATGTGTGTATCAGTTTTTGAAAAATCTTATTGAAATAGTCATTATTATCAGCACAGGGGTCGAATCTAGTTTTATAATTTTTATCCGTTTGTCTGTCTACCTGTCAGTGGCCGCATCGCGAGGAAACCACTGGACAGATTTTGAATAAATTTGGTTTGATGATAGCTGGTCATCCGTGACAACATATAGGATACTATTTACTACGGGAATATTACTCATTTCCGAGCAATCGAATATACGTTAAAACGTGTGTTTTATAATAACTTTTGTATTTTTTTAAAGTAACGTGTGTATTCTTCGTTGGAGACTCTTATGAAAATAAAATAAAAATAAAATAAAATAAAACGTACGAGTATAGGGACGAACCCACAAATAAACGGTTATTATTATAATATTTAATTATTATTGTTTATCATATCCTACTAATACTATGTATGCACTATTTGATGACAGAAAGGATTCTCAACCTCAGGAAACTTGTATATATACTCGTAAATATATAAAAAATAGGTATTTTTTCTTTCCCTATCTCAATAATTATTAATAATAACTTTAAATTTTACTCTTAAAGCATATTTTGGTAAACTGAAGTAAATATCAATAAATTTAGTATTTCATAAATTATTTTTTCTTGCTTATTTTTCCCAATTTATATATAATTTATATATAGTAAAATACTTTGCTATCATTTAAGGTGCTATTATTTGACATATCCCCATTGATTAACGTTCAAGTAAGCAATTCATTTATCAAAAGAATATACAATATTATTATACAAACAGACACATTAAAATTTAATGTATATAGATTAAAGTATGTATTAGTGACATTTAAAGTTACAGAATTTGGCGTCACCATACAAGGACAACATATTATTTATGATTCCTGTACGCCCAATGATGACTGATCCAGTTTAAATTTATGCAAAAATTACGAACACTTACATATAAATAGAGACGAGTTGTATGAAATGGGTATCAGTTGACCGTGACGGTTCAAAGTGATCTTCGTCTAGAAACCCAACACAGACCTCGTTTACAATGAAATCGTTGGTGGTGTTGAGTGTGATTTTCGCCGTTTCCGTAGCAGCTCCTTATAATAAAAATGGCCAAGCTCAAGAGAAGTCTTTAGATGACCGTGTATTAGACAAGAGGTCAATCGGCCATATTGTCTATTCCAATCTTGGTACTGGACTTGTGGAAACTTACGTAGAACCACATTTAACGTACGCTGTCCCTGCTGCCACATACGTTGTTCCTTCAGCTGTTTCGCACCAATCTCGAGTGGATGTACACTCCTCACCAGCTGTAGTGACTACCAAGACTAAGCCTGCAAATGTTCTAGTAGCAACCGTTCCATCTGCTTATGTGCCTACCATATACTCTGGAGCTTCAGCTGTATCCCATCAATCTCGGGTGGATATTACGAGTTCACCTGCTATTGTAAGTGAACAAGTACTTCATCCAACATATGTTTCAACTTCACACTTAGTCGAGGCGCCTGCTGTGATCGAAGGCGCGCCAACTGTTGTTGATGCCCGTTCCGTGTACGGCGCTCCACTTGGCACTGTCTACGCTGGTGTTTGGTAAATTGGACTTATCAAAATTATTTGCTTTTCACACAACCGAATTATGAATTTTATTAACCGAATAAAGAATGTTTAAAATTATGTACGTGTTTATTTATTACTTTGAAACAAAGACAATTCATATTATTTTAAAAAAGCTTACAGTTACTATAAATTCTTATCAAGCTTATATTCTTTTTTTAATTCACAGTAGCAAAACTCAATCTCAAACTTCAAACAGAGTCGCACAACATTGAAATTTTACGTTTAATTTGTTGTTATTATATTAATTGTAACCAGTGGTCAAAGGAAGTATGCCTAAATATTCTCACTCTTAAAATGTTTAAATGATTTTGCAATAGGATTTTGCGGAGTCAAAAATGATATTGAAACTTCCACACATTAAATAGCGAATAATAACGGAAATTGATTTTTATTTACTGCAGATACAATATATTACTTATAAACTATAGAGATAAATTTGTCTAATATATTATTTTCGATGTGTGATCCAGCTACTTCACTATCAGATCAGCTCTATGATACCAAGTTATTATAAGTACTATAATCTGAAATACAAACACTTGCTAAATTTCAAGTCAATGCACAAACAATTAGAAGTAGGTAAAAAAGATTTATTAGATATTTTTATATAATATACTTCATTAGTTGTAATAGTTTTATTTATGATTTTCTAAAAATCACTTTATTTTTACGACAAAGATTTTTTAAGGATCACATCTGTATTTTCCTTAACTAATATCATTAGTGTAAGAGTGCCTCAGTGGTGTAGTGGCTAGCATGTACGGTCATACATCGAGAGGTCCTGGGTTCGAGTCCCAGGTCGGGTCAAGTTTAATTATTGAGTCTTTCTGTTTAGTAAGCCTCAGTAATAAGCCCGGAGTTGGGAAGTTGGCGGTGAGTCACCCCCGTGCCTCAGAGAGCACGTAAAAGCCGTCGGTCCTGCGCCTTAGCTCTCACTGGTCGTGTCGAGTAGTCGTGCCACCGGAGTATGAGAGTGATAGGAATAGAGAGTGCACTTGTGTCTGCGCGTACACTTGTGCACTATAATATCTCCCGCGCAGTTGGTCAGTCTCAATGAGATTGGCCGCCATGGCCGGAATCGGTCGGAGAACATTATTATTATTAGTGTAAGAGTTTGTTTGGGTATTAATGGACGTTACTCAATCTCACCAGAACGTTCCGCTTAAATAAGCCACAGATAAAGACTGGAGAAAAACAAAGGTTTTTTATCCAGGAAAAATTTACCCTCCCTTAGGAAAGATTTTTCATTGTTTTTCACTAGGGACCAAACCGGATGCGTAGCGTGAGAGTCGCTATTTTAATCAATAATATCTGTCAAACCACCTCTAAGAAACTTGTCAATAATATGTACTTACCTAAAAAAATAGGATAAAATTAGAACATAGAAAAAAAGAAAGCTTTTTGGAAGTCGTTAGAATGTCTAGATTATAAAGTAACTTGACAATTATTATGTACTATATACTCACCCTCGATCCGCTCAGAAGCGTCCCTAGCGTAACCAAAATCTAGAAAATGAAGTTGTTCTTTTCAAGGTATAAATTTTGTATTGGTATGTATATATATCATATTGTGGTGGACTGTGGCATGAAATAAATAAATAAATGATTACCTCAGCTTACACTTTCGATCTAGAAGATAGTTTATTTAAATTTACGATACGAGGTCATTATAATTAAATAATTTTTAGATTTATTCAAATGAATTAGTTTGATAAATAAGGGTAATAATAATATATGTCTTAAGTACTTAAAAATTCGTTTATTATTTTTTATAAATATTTTTATATTTAGTATTTCTACTGCGAACTTTTATAAGTTTATCAAAGACGCTCTTCACCTGCCATGGACTAAATGACCAGCACTATGCGCTCAGGGAGCTAGTATTTTTTCATTAATTTAGAAAATCTAGTGAAGCGGATTTAAATCCCAAGATAATATGTTCAGGTGCTCATCTTTTCCTGTACGAATATTTGTAGTGGGACATTAGAAAGTGTTACGTACTTGAAATTAAGTAGCTTAATCTTTATACTTACAAGGCTACTTAACTTCGTTTTAAGAGTCACCATTTGTTTTTATTACAAAAAATATCAGTTGTGACTACCATCACTATGTCACACGATGGTGAAGGGGTACGACTAAACTTTAGTAGTAACTGTAAGTTTTCTTACTTTAATCTTTACAAAATTTATATCAAATATTTTTTTCCTGCATAACAATGTGATAACACACAGTTGTTAGGGCTCGAACCTTTGCAACCGTACACTTTAGCCATTAGACCATCGAAAAAGTGTGTGAAGAATAAGGGCGGAATTCACCGACTTTTAAAACGGCTGTTTATCACTTAATCAACTGATTAAATCTTTTTTAATGTTCACCACACGTTAACCAGTGTTTACAGCCCTTAAACAGCCGATTATTATAACCGAGCTCTACAGCATCGTTTAACCGTCCATTTATGCCATATTGTGACATCTGGTAAGCAAATTCTGCTATGACTTTACAACAGTTGCAACATTACGAGTTTTTGATAATAGATAAACATGCAGTCAGTGTTCAATGTATTAATTGATAACTATCAAGATAACTATTTAGGCCTTCTTGAAAATCTTCTGCACTGAACGTACTACAACTAATAGAAAATAAATTAGAATTCCCGAACGATAAGTAAGTAACTCCTATTATTTATAACCAATCTTTATTAAAAAGGGGCAAGTGAAAGTTCTTTCAACTCACAGCCTCACATAGATTATACTTATTATGTGGTTTGTTTGTGGTTTTTTAATATTTCCTCACAAACTTCCAATTTCAGAAATTAAAATGTTTAAATATTTATTTATAATCTTTTACTTTATTGTAGGAATAATTCACTGGCACCTATAAATCACTTAAAGTGGTAGTGCCATGCTTGTTACCTTCGGGTAGCAACCGAATGGGCCGGCACCGTATAGTTCATTAGTACCACTCTCTCACAGAAGACCGGCGTGAAGTGGCAGCTATGCTGTCGCGTTTCGTCCGGTGAGTGAGAGTCCGGGAGGCCCACTCTCCTTCCCCCCTCCCTCTTCCCTTCATCCTCCGCCTTCGTTTCCCCCTCCCTCCCACTTCCCTCCCTCCTCCATCCCTCCCTTTCCTGAAAGGCCGGCAACGCATCTGCAAGCCTGGCTTGCAAATGTCCATGGGTGGAGGTGATCACTTCCCATCAGGTGAGCCTCCTGCCCGTTTGCCCCCTTTTTACCATAAAAAAAAAAGTTACTATTGACTTTACGGTACTATGCAACTGGATGTCATCAGCTGACCATGGGTGATTTTTCTGGAGTCAGTCGACCGACAGCTAATCGTGTCATCCACCGAGTAACTGCGGCAATAGCCTCGCTGAGTCGTGATTACATTGTATACATAATGATAGCGTGTTATCCGGACAAACATATAGAATACTTTTTACTGTAATAAAATTCAGTAACAAATAAAATATATTTAACCACGTTTTAAGTTATTAGTATGAAATAGAAATGAAATAAAGGTTGACTATATAATATTTTGTTTATTAATAAATATTATTTTAAAAGTATTGCAGTAATAATAATTCGACAGAGAGGCTCTTCACCAGCTATGGACTAAATGACCAGCACCATGCGCCCAGGGAGCGGCATGGAGGAGGGGAGCGGCGACAACGCTGTGTGCGACGGGGGCGATGGCGGCAACGCTGCTGCGCACATCAACGCGGGACTGGTGGGAGACCGCGGCGGGAGCGATGGCGTGAGTGAGCACGGGGGCGGCCACGGCGTGAGAGAGCACTGGGGCAGCGACGGCGTGGGACACGATAGCGGGGCTGGACACTACATCCACACGGGATTGGTGAGAGACGGCAGATGGAGCAACGACGAGGGGTGCGCCGTATGCCAAGTGGCCAAGGGAGCGTTTCTTCAGGAGGTGTCCGTGTCCGGCGAGTCCGTGAGCAGAGTAGCTCAAAAGAGGAGCGGCGAGACCGTGGGCGGCGAGGCCGTGAGCACTGAGCACGGGGGTAGCATGAGCAACGATGGCGGGGCTAGTGCGCACATCCACACGGGATTGGTGGGACACGGCGGCAGGAGCGGCGACCACGGCGTGAGCGAGGGGCGCTGCCACTACGGCAGAGTGGACGAGGGGAGCAGCGTGGACTAGGTGACCAGCGTGGCTGAGGGGCTCCAGAGCCTTAGCTTGTAGGTGGATGGCACGGGCGTTGTTGACTTCGCCGGTGTCGAGGGGACGACCGTGGGGGTCCAGCACGAGAGCAGCTTGATGCGCTGGCTGCGCCCAGGGGATGATTGAGCCGCAAGCCACGGAGGCGAGAGCGAAGAACACCACCAGCGATTGCATTGCGAACTTGGTCTGTGTTTGTCTGACGAACTAGATCACTTCAAACCGTACACGGCCGACTGATAAATTCGACCCACATTCGACTATATTTATACCTACTGAGCGGAAATAAATAAAAGTAAAGCAATTTTAGTGCGTAACTGGCTGGTAAGGCTAGAACAATGTCAGGTGTCTACAAAATCTGTGACCTTTGAGCTCAAAAAATTAAAAACATAAATATGTAAATAAACTTCTGGGCCACTTTATAATGAGTTATTGTAATTTTTTTTTGTGGATTTTATTGTAATGGAAATTTTTATGTACATTCACCGATTTAAGTACGAGGTTGTCTCATATAGTCGTATGAATATATGTAAATTTATTTGACGTATTAAATAAAATTTTATTTTGGAGCTTTTGTCTTGATTTTTGGTTCCCGAAGTTTCATATAGGTACTTACAGGAATCATGGTCACGGAAGATACTATGCTTTTAGAGAAGTCATAGGCATTATATAATATGTAATTGTTAAAGAAAGCTAATTTAAGCTGTTAATATTTTTATTTTTTAACCAAATTAAATTAGCTATTTATGGTACAAAATCGGCAAGCGGAGCAACTATTATTACAATTTTTTAAAGCTCTATTAATTAATCTCATTTAGTGTTGCTTTACTTGTTTATATAAACACAAAGAAAATTAATGTTCATTACTTAAGTTATTGTTTTGTAGTAATTAAAAAGTTATAAAATAAAAAATAAAAATTTAGTTTTCTACTATAAAAAAGTTCTTTCGCCAGTTCTTCTTAGGTCAGAGGCTTCTTTTTTCCGGACTGGTAGTTGACTCATGAGAGTCATGACGTTCAGTAAGAAATTGTAATAATATTTATGCTGAATAAAATATTTTGATTTAATGTGATCAATTTGAAATTCTGTTATACATATCTACACAATAAGAATTCACAACCTAAGTACATTAGATGTACTTTTTTATTTTAATTTTGTTAGTACTACCTTTTTACCTACTACAAGTGAGAAAGTTATAGTTAAAGAGACGAAAACAGTACCTTATGCACCTCGTTTATTTTATACATACATAAAGTATTGCTGTATTTACTATATTGTAATAATTTAGGTATTTTTTTACGTCAGTTAATTTATTTTGTACCATTTGCATTAGGAAGTAGGCGCTACATAGACTTTGAAAACGTGTAAAGCGGTCGGATCTGCGTCGTGACCTCTCGCAGTTATGTCCACGTGTGGGAGTGACGTGAGCAAATAGAGAGAGCTTTAGTTTGCAATACAACTTCTTTTGCATAATATCTTCCATGTACTAGACTTGTCTTAGTAGGATTGTCCGTGATTTCCGCAATGTATTTACAATAATACTTTTCACGGCCAGATGACTGAGAGATATTATAAGTTTAAGAATATTAAAGTTGGTATGAAAAAATATTCAGTATTAGTTGTAAGATACATATAGCGTATTGTACTTTAATTCATTCATATAATATTAATTAATAAATAATTTACTGGCAACCAAGAAATTTAGCGATTGCCAAATTGACAATAATTATTTATTCATTGTTATGATTATTAATTTCACTATAATTAAGTCAAAATATTTACTCATCTACATATGTAGGAGATCGAGTGAAGTGGATTTAAAATCCGATTTCCGAGATATCTTCTGGTGCTAATATTTTCCTGTACGAATAATGTGCAGTGGGGCGTTAGAGAGGGTTACACACATAGCTAACTCATTAATCGCAAATCTGTTACTTAAAAAAGGTAACTTCGTTAAACTTTAAAGCGTTACATTCCGAAAGATTTAACGCAAGTTACGGTAGTCGTTAATCCGTTAACACGTGATTAAAATTGCATTTTTATATCACTGCTATAATGATCTACTTATAAAATCTGTCGATTAGGGTGTTGGAACTTAAAAGCTTCTCATTTCCAGGAGGTGGGGCCGGGCCTTTCAGAGGCTCAGTTCAACGCCTTCCATACCCAGCCGTTAGGGACTCTACAAGAGCCACTTCGCTATCATGAGGCACCTCTTTCTCCGGCGGGTGTTGGAGGCGTACCTCACGACCACGATCGGACGGGGGTCAATGGTCTGTCGGCGGCGGTATTGGGCCCGACCTTGTGGAACCTTGATTACGACTGGCTCTGGCGGTGCCCGCTTCATCCCGAGCTTAGTGTCATCAGCGTATGTAGGCGCACGCACGCGGCACGCTTACCCACAGTCGGCACCAATCTGTTCGTCAACCGGATTTGTATGCTGCGCCTGAGGTTCTCCATCTTTAAAAGTCTCACGTAAGGAATCACCTCATAAAACTTCTGCCTGCGCAACCAGGGAAAGATGGTAAACTCGCACCGACAACCTTACCTGCCAAACCTTACCTAGGTGCCTAGTTTCGTTTTACTCGACGCGACGCCATGCTTGGTAAAGAGTAAGTACTGGATTAACAATTAACGGATTTGAGAAAATGTAACGGAAGTTAACAAGTTCTTTAAATTTTTTAGGTTAACTTGAATGTTAATCTTTAATGGAAATGTTAACTTCGTTAGTTAATAGTTAACGGATTCACGAGTTAATGCCGAGCTATGATTACACAATTAAAGCATTTTCAAAGACACTGAACACATACAAAGCTTTAAGCTACATAACTTCGTTATATGAGTCACCATTTGTTTATATTACAAAAAAAAATCAGTAGTGACTACCATCACTATGGTACAACATAGTAAAGAGGTACATAACTGTAAGTTTTCTTACTTTAAGCTTAACAAAATTTATAAGTACTCGAATAATTTTTCCTAAGAAAAAATGCGATAACTCACAATTGTCCCCTACGAACAATATGCAGTTTGCATCTAGGTCACAATAAATTATAACTAGCCACCAGATTTTTATTACTGCTTAATTAATGTTCACATAAAAAAAGACCCCATTGTCCTAATAATTTAATACTTTGAATTCTCAGCTTTATGTTGGGCAATTGTCAATTATCCTGGTATTTCTAATTACCAGATGTAGCACAAATTCTATACCATAGCTCCGTAAAAATTCAGGCCTAACCAGGGCTCAAACCCATAACCTTTGCAATTGTACACTCTAGCCATTAGATCATCGAGAAAGTGTGTGAAGAATAAAAGTATTAATTCGCCTATTATGATTGAGATTGAAAGCGGCACGTTGGCAAATACCACAGAAAAGAAATACTAATATTTCGTATAATAAATCATACTCGTATTCGTACAGTATTTCTATTTTACCTATATGTTAAGTGGTAGCCCATTGTAAATGCACTTGCTTGGTATACCAACTAAAGTGCGTTTTAATTCAGGTCTCGCACCTTTTATATTTTCATATACGCGTACGAATCATTTGTACACGATTATCACTTGCCTTAAACTGACAGAACCTAGAAAGTATTCGAAAGATAGGTATGTAAAGTCCGCCAAGATTCACTTGACCAGCGTGGTCAGCCTGATCTCCCTTGTATTGAAAGGCGATCCGTACGCGGAAATAGGCTGTTAAAATGGATTGTAAGCATAATAATAGCGGTTGATCCGGATCAACACATAGAATACTTTTTACTATAGGAAAATTTCTAATCTCCGAATCTTAAAATGTAGGGAAAAAACTAGTGCAAAATGATGGTGAGTCGCTAGTTCTTAAAATGAAATTATGAAAAGTTTATTAAAAGTATTATTTCATAAGGATAAAGGTATTAAGTTATTAAATAAAATATATTTAAGCACGTTGTAAGTTATTAGTATGATATAGAAATGAAATAAAAGGTTGACTATATAATATTTTGTTTATTAATAAATAATATTTTAAAAGTATTGCAGTTATAATAATTTGACAGAGAGGCTCTTCACCAGCCACGGACTAAATGACCAGCACCATGCGCCCAGGGAGCGGCATGGAGGAGGGGAGCGGCGACAACGCTGTGTGCGACGGTGATAGCGGGGCTGCTGCGCACATCAACGCGGGACTGGTGGGAGACCGCGGCGGGAGCGATGGCGTGAGTGAGCACGGGGGCGGCCACGGCGTGAGAGAGCACTGGGGCAGCGATGGCGTGGGACACGATGGCGGGGCTGGATACTACATCCACACGGGATTGGTGAGAGACGGCAGATGGGGCAACGACGAGGGGTGCGCCGTATGCCAAGTGGCCGAGGGAGCGTTTCTTCAGGAGGTGTCCGTGTCCGGCGAGTCCGTGAGCAGAGTAGCTCAATAGAGGAGCGGCGAGACCGTGGGCGGCGAGGCCGTGAGCACTGAGCACGGGGGTAGCATGAGCAACGATGGCGGGGCTATTGCGCACATCCACACGGGATTGGTGAGACACGGCGGCAGGAGCGGCGACCACGGCGTGAGCGAGGGGAGCTGACACTACGGCAGAGTGGACGAGGGGAGCAGCGTGGACTAGGTGACCAGTGTGGCTGAGGGGCTCCAGAGCCTTAGCCTGAAGGTGGATGGCGCGGGCGTTGATGACTTCGGCGGTGTCGAGGGGACGACCGTGGGGGTCCAGCACGAGAGCAGCCTGATGCGCTGGCTGCGCCCAGGGGATGATTGAGCCACAAGCCACGGAGGCGAGAGCGAAGAACACCACCAGCGATTGCATTGCGAACGTGGTCTGTGTTTGTCTGACGAACTAGATCACTTCAAACCGTACACGGCCGACTGATAAATTCGACACACATTCGACCAAATTTATACTAAGCGGAAATAATTCAAAAGTAAAGCGCTTTAAGTACGCAACTTGTTGGTAGGGCTAGGAATGTCAGGCATGAATGAAATGAGTGACCTTGGACTTTACAAATTTAGCTGGAAAATACTAGGCATCCTATTAAACATGTTCTCTTAGCGACTTAAGCTAATTGAAAGTATAAATAGTATTTTAAAATTTATTGGGTATTAAATAATCGACCTTTTATTTATTTAAATATTCGATACTCATTACTTAGAATAATGTTTCAACATATTTAATAATATTTTTTTTTAGTTTTAGTATAATTAATTGTAATTAAAAGGCCCATTAAAGATCTTTCTTTTATGTTTAAATAAATAGGTATAATATATACTAAATTAAAACAAATGTACTGATAATAATTATTATGTAGGTCTACTTTTAAAATTTATTCATTCTTTGATTATTTCATTTGTTGATATGATTGCGTTAATAGTAAAGAAAAGTAATACCTATTATAATACTCTAATACATTACAAAATGAGCATTTTCATAAGTTTCCCCCACAAACCTCACCCGTCAACCCCCATATACCTACTTAAATTGTAGAAGTTTCAATATTATAACGAAATCATTTTTATAACAATTTATTTTTTTTAACAAAAACATTGTTTCCATTAATTAATATTCAAAAAAAGAAGAAATTTATGCTAACTTTTATCATGTCTCTCATGACAATAATAATACGACTTTTCTTTTAACGTATCATGAACAATACTTAGTAATTTTTTGCATATACTCATATATAAATGTGAAAAAGAGTTTAGTAAATATTATATCTATTTATTCATTTATAAAAGAATGATTTTTAATGGTTTTATGACTACTTATAAGTGAACTGTTTATTGATTTGTTAACGACGTTTTAAGCATACATAGATATGGAGTGTAGTTAAAAAAAGGGAAGTTATTTTCAATATTTGATAAAATTTAACCTATGTTATGTAGGTCGTATTTACTCGTATAGTAGCCAAACATAGATTAAAATTGGTATGATCATTTACAACCATAGTTGTAAATCCATACTAATACTTTAAGAATGTAAGTATTAAAGTGTGGTTGTTTGTCCTTCTTTTACATCGAAACAGAGTGACACATTGACTTTGTTTTCATTGTGTGGAGATAGTAAGAGGGCTGGATCTTTACTCTTTACCCCGAGAGACTTTGTCATTCCCATGGGTAAACACCTTTTAGTACAATACACTATCTATTTCATACTAACAGTAAAAGCATTTAGGGACGAACAGGAGCAAAGCGAGTTAATAATTTAGCATACAAATAATTAGGCTATTTTCAGTTCAAAGCTCTTTAGTTCGGAGTACCTATTGCGAGTTACACTTTTTCAAATGACGATAGCAGGGTCCTCTGTGCGTTAATCATTGTAGTTAAAGAGATCTTTGTTTATTTTAGTTTTGTTTGGTTTTATGTATTATAGTAGAAGCTTTAAATTAAGTTCCTTGACCTCTCCAGTTGACGTACAAATGATATTCATGACTTAAAATAACGTGTATCGGCTGTGGGCCGATTTTTATAAGGTCATCATATTATGTTTATATTCTACTTCCTTTTACTTAAAGAGAGTATTTTTTAACTTGGTTTTTTTATTTTTCCCACTTGTGTACCAAGTACCAACTATGCAAAAGCCACTAAAATGTTGACATTACTTGTGGTGAATAATAATAATTATTAACTACATTATAGCTTTGATTGTCTGAAGTAAGGCGAAGAAAGTTCACCTATGTGGGATATGTAATTACATATTTTGTCTTTAATAAACTTTGTACAAGTAAAAGCACTTAATAAAAATAATGGTATAATTTTGGTTGTTATATTTTTTATGGCATTTTGGTGCAGTACCATAAGCTTATACGAGTATGTGAAGTGTTTCTACGAGTATAATTCATGTTGCCTAGCCTCGATTTTAAAACGTTAAAAGCTAATCAGCATTGTCGATTTTTACAAGCTATATATTTTATGCATCTTTTTCATGTTTTAAAATTTCAATGAAAATCAGATTTATTTGTTAAATAAACCTTCGACCTAGGTGATTACGAGTCACCTTTCACAATACGCAATGCTCGGTTCGAGATCTCATAATAATAATATCAAAGTTGTAAAAGCTATACGAACCCCAAAATAATTTTAATTTGTTATAAATATACTCCACAATTTACTTCTTTGTGGCAAAATTTCTCTACTTAGCTAGCTCAGGATTTTTTTAAACTAAAAGTATAACAAATCAAGAGCCAAACAGTTTTATGCCTTTACCGAACACATTTATATTTTTATTAAGTATTTTAATTGGAAATATTCGTAATGTATTTTACATATTGTTTCTTAATTTTATATGAATTAAATTTAATATATGAGGGCCACATGTACGAGGGCGAACTAACAAGCCAAAGGTACTATATATTTAAAAATTTAAGATAAAAAATAGGCGTTAAAAACAATGTTACAGTAGTTAATGGGTCGTAGCATAGAGAAAAGTAATATTATACTTTTAATAGAGAGCCCTCTCTACCGTTTTTTTTGCCAACACTAAACTAGCGCCATCTGTAATTTTTCACCCCATGGCCTATACTAGTCCTTCTGATATCATAAAAATTATATTTAAAATTAAAGTCGATCGATTCTAAATGTGTAAATATAGTGATGATATTATTATATCTATTAACATTAAAATAATAAAAGCAAGAAAAATATATACTTAACATCACCATATTTACAAATTTAAAATCGATCTACTTAAATAATTAAGTAGGGTTGAAGACTGTCGTTCTATGTAATAAATAATACAAGAAAATGTTATTTTTAAACTTTATTTTGTATATTTTTAGTGTAATACAGTTATTGTATAACACAGCTCGCCGCGCGTGGCATTACGTAGAGCGTAAACATGAAGATCGTAGATATAAAATCTTACCTCTGGTCATACAGACACCCAAAGACACAACGGCTTAAGCTAGGCGTAATTGCTTAAACTAGACAACACAAAATAAAGCGACCTTTTGACTGATTATTTAAAATAGTGTAAATATCATATAACTAAATTAAACCCAACTAAATTTTAAGATATTTAATATTTTTATTAAGCGTCAAAATAATAAAATTTAGAGACGTTTAAAATGTCAAAAAAAACAAAACAATGTTGCAAGCTATCCAATTCACGCATTTGTATAAATTTATTATTTGTTTGAAATGCTGGTTCACTAAAAAGTTATAATGAAATATATCGATTCAAATATTTAAATTGTTATTTTAAGCAATGAGCAGTAATATTTTTATGTGACGTTATGCTTATTTTTTTCAAAAATTAAATCATTTTTTGCATGCAAATTTGTTTGGTATGCGTGTACTGGACTGCTGGATTGACGATTGCGACCGTAGCGACATCTCTTACACCGACTTATAGTCGCTGATAAATTTAAGCAAAAGTTTTGGGTGACGAGCAATAGATGACACTACCAATTTTTTATCTGTTGTCGATGTTCTAAGTTTCCAGCCCCTGGGTCGTAGTTAATAGTTGTTAAGGAATAATTTAAAACGTTTTAGTATTTTAATATTTTGTTTATTTATAAATATTTTTTTTATTATTTTAAATATTGCAATTATTATATTAAGAGTTCGTCAGAGTAGCTTTTCACCAGCCATGGACTAAATGACCAGCACCATGCGCCCAGGGAGCGGCATGGAGGAGGGGAGCGGCAACAACGCTGTGTGCGAGGGTGATAGCGGGGCTGCTGCGCACATCAACGCGGGACTGGTGGGAGACCGCGGCGGGAGCGATGGCGTGAGTGAGCACGGGGGCGGCCACGGCGTGAGAGAGCACTGGGGCAGCGATGGCGTGGGACACGATGGCGGGGCTGGACACTACATCTACACGGGATTGGTGAGAGACGGCAGATGGGGCAACGACGAGGGGTGCGCCGTATGCCAAGTGGCCGAGGGAGCGTTTCTTCAGGAGGTGTCCGTGTCCGGCGAGTCCGTGAGCAGAGTAGCTCAATAGAGGAGCGGCGAGACCGTGGGCGGCGAGGCCGTGAGCACTGAGCACGGGGGTAGCATGAGCAACGATGGCGGGGCTAGTGCGCACATCCACACGGGATTGGTGAGACACGGCGGCGGGAGCGGCGACCACGGCGTGAGCGAGGGGTGCTGCCACTACGGCAGAGTGGACGAGGGGAGCAGCGTGGACTAGGTGACCAGTGTGGCTGAGGGGCTCCAGAGCCTTAGCTTGCAGGTGGATGGCGCGGGCGTTGATGACTTCGGCGGTGTCGAGGGGACGACCGTGGGGGTCCAGCACGAGAGCAGCCTGATGCGCTGGCTGCGCCCAGGGGATGATTGAGCCGCAAGCCACGGAGGCGAGAGCGAAGAACACCACCAGCGATTGCATTGCGAACGTGGTCTGTGTTTGTCTGACGAACGATTAACTAGATCACTTCAAACCGTACTCGGCCGACTGATAAATTCGACTCGCATTCAACTATATTTATACTGAACGGATATAATTAAAAAGTAAGGCGATTTCAGTGGGTAATTGGTCAGTAATGCTAGAACAATGTCAGGTGTCAATAAAATACTGACCTCGAAGCGCGTGGCGGTCATAACGTAAGAATTTCGTGGTCACAGTATGTAGTGCGCAACAGCATGTAAATGTTACCTATGAGTGTAACAGCGATAGCATCAGTTACTTAATCGACGACGTTGAAGTATTGTTAAAAATAAAAATATGTAACCTGTGTACGTGATTTGGGTTATATACGTTAAAGTTACTCTATTTAATGTAAAATTGCAATGAATACTGAATAAGTAAAATGTTGCAAAATATACGTAGTTGTTCAAATATCAGGTTTGCCTATAGGTCTCCTATAACTAATTTAATGCATTTGTATAGAATGTGAATAGAAAGGTGAATAGCCTTGTTTGTGCAAGCGGCAACGGGTGTACACAAAGAAAGGTATCGTTCGACCTCTCCAGCTGATCGCGGTACGCCGCCGGTACTTAAATACAAAGAACTTATTACTTTACGCTCGTTCAGTTCCGGATCTAACATAAAGTTCTTGAATAATAGAAACACTATTAATATGTTTTATAAATCTAAAGTTAATTTGTACTGTGAAGTCAAAAAATTGAGCCCTGTACTAGTAGACTAAAGTGAGCTTTTAAGCTTTTTATATTTATTTTGTATAAGTAATGAAAGCTCAGTTAATTCATATCTTTATTATTGCTAGGTTTTATTTTAAATCTAAAACGTTAATGTAGTTATCGTTACAGGTAGGCAGAGGGGTCAACTATCGCTATTTATAAAGTAGTTTCTTCATTCCAATACGGAACTTATATTATGGAACTACGCATACACATAATGTATGTGACATTGACGGTTTTTTTTGAAGTGGCAAAAACATTTTTTGTTTTTTATAATAATAATTAATTTTACTTCGGATACGTTGCTGATAAAATTATTATTTAATTAAACAAATCAAATCAAATCAAATCAACATTATGCGAACAAAGATAAAAGCTCTATAGATATTTTTTTTGGAATAACTATAACATATTATACTCTTTTTAGTATTAAGAATGTATATAAATTGTTAATAAAACGTTAGAATTGCAATTGATACTATTTTCACTATCTAACTACCAGATTTTCTTTGCTATTTGTGGATAAGGAAAAAAAAGACATTTATCTTTAGATGTAAATTAAAAGGTCATGCGATAGCTATGTTTAATACAGTATAGAAGGTAGCGGATATGAAAGGGTGGGTGTCGTGAGATAAAAGATCTACTAGCTATACTTGTTTGTTCAAAGAACTGGTTTATTATTAGCAGCGTCAGCGCGTGCATTCACATTTATTACACAACCTACACTTCGATTTCTTGTGCACTATTAATTTTATAAGACAACGTGTTATTAAGTTACCTAAGTAGCTTTTTTTTAATAATTATTATAACTCCCAACTTGACATTAAAAGTGCATACATAAATTGTTTTTAGGTAATCTATAATTAACCTTTATATTTTTCTATGTCATTTGATTTGCGAACAAAAATTAAAAACCTCTACATAGTTTTTATAATTTCATTGAAGAACCTGAAAATACACCTAGTGGATGCCTCAGGCTTGTTCTTAATATTATATTATATCGACTAGACAGATTGTACAATACTTACTATGTTTATCTTTGGTTCGGGTGTGTCCGTTAGGCCTAAAAAGTATAGCCTCCAGCACTATAAGCGACTAGCTGACCCGTGCCCACTTCATTGGGCATAATCTATACTAATATTAAAAAAACTACTTTTTATAACTTAAATATAAAAGTTAGACATATGCTGTCGTTGACTTTTTTGTAGGCATTTTCAATCTCCACATCTTTTCTCTATAACTCAAAAATATATCTTTCATAGTTAAGGCAGCGTTCGTAAGAAACGCTTTCATTCGACCGTTTTTTCTCCGATTCACTTTGCAAAACGGACTACCACGTAAAAGCCTTTTTATTTTTCGGTTTTTTATATAACCTATGACACTCAGCAATAATGTGGCTTTCTATTGGTGAAAGAATTTTTAAAATCGGTTCAGTAGATCCCGAGATTACCCCTTACAATTTAACAAATAAACAAACTTTACTTCTTTATAATATTAAATATAAATATAATATAATATAAAATATAAATATATAAATATATAAATATATAAATATAAATATATAATATAATAGTATAATATTATAATAAAGATAACACACCTTCCTATTATTCACAGCAAACAGAAGCCAATGTCACAATCTTAAAAGCTTTAGCATGGTATGTTTTATATTGAATCTAAACTTTACGAGCCGATCCTATAATTGCGTTTATGATAAAAAGAAATTTTATTATAGTTTAATACGTTAAATTACATTTTAATTTTATTTTTTAAATATTCATATGTCAATAATATTGTAGAATTACAAGTCTTATTTCAAATGTAGTACCTCAATATTTCATTAAACAGAATGTACGTAGGACTATTTCAAATTCCGTAATGATATCCGTGTCATTGCCCTGCCAAGCTGCTTAATCCTTACGACACATTTAGCGATTGTTCCTTGCTTAGGAAACAAAATATTACGTTACGCTAATCCTACATTATTATAATGTTGGTAACAACATTATATATACAAGCTTTAATAAAGCTGTATTTTTGTTTTATAAGAGTAACATAAAAATACCCTTACATTTAATAACTTTCCGTCTTCCGCAATTGTAGCCTAGTGATAATTTATTTGCTTGGAAAAATTCAAATCTCGCATCGCATCTGATACTTGCATGTGCGAATCAATTTCAATACGATTGACCCTTGTTTTACGTTAAAACATTGTGAGGCATCAAAAGGGGTACAAAAAACACATATTTAATATAATTACCACTTTTAACTCGATTCTACTCCCATGGGATTCCTTGAACTGGTATATTGCCTTGTTGATAAAATTAAGATGTCAGGATGACGACTGACTTTGTTTAACCGTATATACGAGCGGGGAAGCTCGTCAGCAAGTTTCCTAGTTTAAGCTGATTGATTTCCACCGCTTATAAAATTCTAGTATATCCTCTTTTTTTATACAAGGCACGTAAGGACAAGCCCAAGTACTAGTCAAGGCTATTATTATATTTATCTAATAAATTTAACTTTGTATAATATACTATTTAAGAATATATTATTTATTTATTATAGGCAGTACCTAGTAGCCCAATGGTAACGAGCTCACTGGGGAAACCGAGTGAAGTGGGTTCGAATACACTTATGATTTTTATGTGCAAATTAAGGTTTGTGTAGATACCTGCAAAGTTATATGAAGTACACAGCCGAAATGTCTTGTACTATAGCAAAATATTTAATTTTTAATAATTATAATGAGTCCTTTTGAATTCGTAGAATGGCTTTGTGAGAAAATAGTCCTTGTACTCATTACAGAATTGTATTTGTAAAAAATAATAAGCAATAAAGAAAAAATAATTGAAAATAAGGTCAATTTTCTCATTTATGATACTTCAAAGAATTTCCTGGAGACCAAATCTTGTGATTAATCAAAAGATTTGTTTTGTAATAAATTATTTCTTTATAATTCCTTAGTATTTACTAAAGTATATTATGATTATATTTTTGTCAATCATAGGTATTGACGGTGGCGAATCACAAAATTAATAAGTTTCGTATGTTCAATTCATAAAATACGTTAAAAACGGATACGTTCATAGACATACCTACTCATAGATCATATTGTACTATTGTACAGGCTACAGATGCCTCACCTCGTATAAATCAATTGGAAAATAAGCAAATTCGAACAATTCTTCAGGCTATTTGTGTTTTCGTTAGAATATCTTTATTCAAATTTGATTTAATGTCGCATAATATAGTTTCAATTCACTTTGAATATTTTTATTTGTTAATTTAACATAACTTAAATAACAATAAACCGATAAGTCATCTATTGACATTAATTTGAACTAATTTTTCTTTCTTCGCAGCGAGACAAGACCCCATGGTTTAAATTTTTCGGAAATAAGATGTTTTATACCTTGCCTTCTTTATTTTAAAATATAGGGTTAGGTGTGGTATAAGTGCTGTTTTAAAATTTGGTGCCATAATAGCTGGCTATCTAACCAGGCACACCAAATTTCATCTAAATCTGCAGTCCAGTAGCTTTCTCGCATCACACACAAAATGTTAAGATTCGAAAATAAAAGAAACATTATCATAATAAGATTATCCAAAATATAATGACCATATTCCACTCTTTTAGGATAATCAGACAGATAAACAGACAATCAGTATAAATAACAGGATTACAGAACCTAAGTTTAATTGAACGAGTAGAGTTAGATGAAATAAAAGTTTTTAAACGAATCATAAATATATACTTAATGCTTATACATTAATATAGAGTTATGAAGGAAAATCATTTATAGAATTCCAATGTGTATATTATGCGATATGTGAAATGTGAATGTTTACTCATAAGGTCCTCAACCCCGAGGTGAGTTCTCTGAACTGTAGCAGGAATTGCATATATTAAATTGATACAATAATAAGAAGATGAGTCTAATAGAAATTAGAATATATTGTTAAAGCTTGTCACGTTATTTAAGTATGACGTGTTTGCAACGACGACGACGAAAATAAAACTGGCAAAACAGGTATTCACTATGTCACTATATCGTAACGGCTTCCTATAACAATATTATTTAAGTAAACGATATAAATAAGATTTGATAATATTATATAAATAATAAATTAATATTCGTGCGTACATGATAAAAATAATATCAACACGCTATATCAACTCGACGGTTAGCTTATTCGGGGTTGCTGATCTACTTTCGATCGACGTGTTCTACGAGTATTTCGTTTCATTAAGTCGTGGAAAAGTGGTAAAGTATTTAGTATTAATTGTGATAAGAAAAACAATAATCCGCAAAAAAAGCACATATCTAATATTATAAAAAATTGTTAAAGTTGCGTTTTAAGGCACATACCTATATTCAATACGAGAGTAAGAAGTATCACGTTTAAGATGTTTCTTTTGATAACAGATTATTGCCCTTTTACCAAGTTTTGCAATTATGTAGATACGAATATTGCCTACAAATATTGTGGTATTTGCGAAGCTTCATCCAATTTAGAATTTCTACTTCTCGAATCTACATTAAATGATGTTTAGGTCCAAATGATAAATACAATTTAAATACATTTCTAATTGATAGTATGTGTACCTACTTCATACGTTTTCTCAGTTTTGATATTAAAGTAGACCTAAAACCAGCCAAAATATGAAGGATTACTATAAAATAAGATTTTTTTTATTTCAAAATCGACTACTGCAAAAATATAAATTTAATAATTAAATTAAAGATTGTGTTTTTTTATATTTTACTCAACAAACTATGAAATCAAAATAAGCTTAATATGGGTGATCTGTCGATTCCATGATCATTTCCACGATAGATGGACGATAGGACTTACTATTCTTCTCTAATGTTTGCATTGTTTGCAATATTATGATAAAAGCATTTCCAAAAAAGTTATAACATTTTAATTAAAAAAAATCAATACAAAAAGTTTGCAAAGGTGAATAAAACTTTTGTTTTTAAAATAGTTAAGTCTTGATTGTATGTTTTTAAATATATCAAATTAAAACGGTACATTCTATTTAAAATTCAATTCATCCTCGTACATGTCATTCATTCATATAAGAATCTATAATTGCTGTTCGTTAGTCTGGTAACATCTCAAAACGGACTCTCTGGACCTATTTAAATATTTTTTTTTTGGGTATGTCAGGGTTTGTTTAAGTATAAAACAAATTCTTATGTTATTTATGAAGAACCTCTAAAATCAGCGAGAAAATCGATAACTTCAGAAATAAATTTACATCAGAATCAATAACCGTTAAAAAGTATCTGCAAATAAACCCGAACAAAGTGTTAGTCGCTTGTTTCTAATATTATTACTACTTGTCTTACGGTGAAGGAAACATCAAAACCTGTTGTTTTTCTAGTGGTAGTGCCATGCTTGTTACCTTCGGGTAGCAGCCGAATGGGCCGGCACGCCCCGTATAGTACCACTCTCTCACAGAAGACCGGCGTGAAGTGGCAGCTATGCTTTCGCGTTTCGTCCGGTAAGTGAGAGTCCGGGAGGCCCACTCTTCCTCCCTCCTCCCTCCCTCATTTCTCCCTTTTCCCTCCCTCCTACCTCCCTTTTCCATCCTTCCTACCTCCCTCCCTTTCCTGAAAGGCCGGCAACGCATCTGCAAGCCCTGGCTTGTAGATAGATGTACATGGGCGGAGGTGATCACTTTCCATCAGGTGAGCCTTCTGCCCGTTTGCCCCCTTTGTACCATAAAAAAAAGAATGAACCTAGCAAGTTTTGGGAATATATGTAATTTCCACCAACTTTTCGAACCAGAATGGATTTATGTATTTTAGAATTATTTGTAGGATTAATTATGAGTAACTTTGAAATAAATATTATAAACCTACATCGTACATCATACATGTTTGTAAATATATGTATTAAATAGCTATGCAAATTTTAGTAAAAATATTTAAGTCAAGGTAAATAAAATTCACATACAAGCGAATGTTGCAAATGTTTCGCTATTGTATTCTTGCAAAAATAATTTAATACGAGTACCTACTCAGATAATGTTACCAAATGTGAATCTTGCGTGACATTGTATTCGTACAATGCTTAATTATCATTACTTTTACCTTTATTGTATAATATATCTTCATATATTACACACTATATATTTAATTAAAACGTATGCACAGTTTTCCTAAAGAATAATTAAGAAAAAACTGAATTCTCATACTACTTATTACTCATATCAGTCGTCAGATAAGGTTTCATTTTTTTAAACGTAAAGATTTGGTTATTGGGTATTTGGGTTGTCTTCTATATAATTCCATATTATACTTAATAATAATAATAATCATCATCATCAGCCCTTTTTAATGTCCCACTGCTGGGCACGGGCCTCCCTCAGTACGAGGGGGATCAAGCCATAGTCCACCGCGCTGGCCTAGTGCGTGTTGGCGGACTTCACATGCCTTTCGAAAACTAGGTTTTCTTAGACATGTAGGTTTCCTCACGATGATTTCCTTCACCGTAAGACAAGTGGTAATCATGATAGAAAAAATGATTCGCACATGAAAATATCAGAGGTGCGAGACCCGGATCTGAACCCGCATCACTCGGTTATCCAAGCGACGCGTTACCGCTGGGCTACCACTGTCTACTACAACTTTTAATAATAATAAGACTAAATAAATATTTTTATATACCCTTCTTCTAGAAATAGCAATACAAATGACGTGAAAATCTATCTGCGTAGTGCACGCGAAAACAACATCTGCACTAACGTGCTGCCTGCGGATTGCTCGCCCATGCATATTATATCATCTACATCATGCCGAGAGATAAGAATTCTAGCTTATGATAAATATTTTACTGTCTTGGTATATTTTTCTAACTTGATGACCAATATTAGGTTTTATTAAATATTTTACCAAAATAAAATATCGTGTAGGTACTATAGGAAAACAGAATAATACCTTTGCCACCTGTACTGTACCATTAATGTAATGAGCGATACACGAGAAAGGTTCGTGTTTATAAAATGAGAATATTTTATACTAAATGCGTGAGTGTATGATCAACATTCGTTTTTGTATGCTTACATTGTTAGCGTTAAGCGAACCTTTAGATATAAGGTAGTAAGTAGTATGTACATCAAAAACTGTAGAAAATTTGGCCTTGTAAAAAGCTACTGAAGCGTCACCAATAGCCTGTGTCATTATAATAAGGTATAATATAACACATAGGTATAATGATTTTTTTTATCTATTTCATACATATCTAAGGGTATGTACCCGAGAAAACAAGGGTAAATCCTAACCTTAGTTATTAATTAGTAACGCATAACTTGATTTTTTCATACTAATGATGGTAGAAACGCACAAGTAGGTAATTTTGTATCATTACTTCAAGTCTCTCAAGTCTCTTTCAAGATAATGACAGAGTACATAAATCATTAATAATTTTAGCCTTGAGATTTTCCCTTCACAGCCTTTAAACTTGTTATGTTGCTCATTTACTTTAAAAAAAAAGTTTAACATTTTCAAAATGAGACTTTGATAACTTTTATAAAACGACTTCAAATCATCAGATTTTTTAATAATTTAACTATTTTTTTATCTATTTAATATTTTATAAAAATTTTACTAGTACCTATAATTTTTCGGCTAAAG
Organism: Boloria selene; assembly: GCA_905231865.2. Taxonomy (NCBI): domain Eukaryota; kingdom Metazoa; phylum Arthropoda; class Insecta; order Lepidoptera; family Nymphalidae; genus Boloria; species Boloria selene. Next base: position 6,591,512 of record HG993145.1, read on the forward strand.
TTTTTCACGTCATATTGAAAGTCCTTCTCTAATAATAACAGAATTCAATTAAGTTTCATTTAAGTAAATATTTATTATTTATATATTTATTCAGTAAATTAATAGAACGACAATATTTTCAAAAAGTATATTTTTTTATTACCTATACTAAACAAAAATAAAAAGAAATAAATCAGAAGTACCATTTTAATTACAATTCTATGTTTTTGGAAGAAATTCATAATAGCCATTGAAACAACGTAGCAAATTTTCGTCTTTCCTTACGGCGAACTCCATCTTGTATTCTCCGTAAACTTGTGGGACGTTGAACTTTGTGTTGTCGAAGATGAAGCCATCGACGTAATACGAACCCTGAATAAGATATCAATAATAAACATTTAATCAGTTCTGAAAGTTTATAAATTTATATATAAATTGATAACAAATTATAACTAAGTAAATGTGCAGAATTGTTGGCTAGTACGTCGTAAGTCGTTTATTTGTCTACGTGGGTATAAAAATTTTCCCTTAAGAACTTATTAACTATTAGGAAGTATATTTTAAAGGCTTATAAGGCTAATAATAACTAAATAGCGATGTTCGAATATGTATTATATACTTCATTGCACAATACAGTTAGATAGAAAAACACATGTAAGTATAACGAGTATGAAATCACTGATGAAGTTTCTTTTTGAGAGACAACTAAGATAAAACTGTTATATGTTAAGAAAATACACAGCGAGACATGAAAGTTCCGTACAGTTCAAAAATATTACTATTTGGCGGTCTACATGTTTTATATATCTTTAGGACTTATCAATCAGTAGAAGAATCAGAACAAGGCCTTAAGGCCGCTAAAGGTATAAATATAAGTTTTAGTTAAAGAAACAAAATATAGATAGGAACTTTTTTTTAAAAATATTATCTTTCAATTTTTCTAATCTTTCATTCTGCTTTAAATTGTAATGCTACACCATCATGATATATTTGAAGTTGTTTTTTGTTTTGTGTGTTGTTCGTATAATTACGTATGTATGAAGTTTTAAAGACTTACAGCTGGTATTGGACAGTCTGTGAGGTTTAAGGCTTTTAAAAAATCTATATAGATATTGCCAAGAGTTAGATTAAATGCTTCACAAATAGGTTTATTAAGTAGAAAGGACCCCTGTTTATATCCGCCTTGTTTTTTAAGTGACCCTTTTAATTCAATCTGTAAAATCGGTACAGTTTTTAATAATTTATTATTTACGAAAATTATAAGTTTTGTTTACTTTATTTGTCTATGATATATTGATCTATACTTTGTAAATAACACACACCAAATTTTCACTAGACTCTTACATCGAAATTAATACTTTTACTTGCGAGTAAGAATTCACCAATATAATCATGGGATTTTTGGGAAATACAATGTACATGTACTTCACCTTATTTGTATAAAAATATTCGTTTTATACAAATAATTAATTCAAAATTGTCAAACTATGGTTTCTAAAATTTCGTTTACGGGAAAATTAAGCACTTACAGTTAGTAAATTGCTGATTTCATACTCTAAATTAACATCAACTTTCACTGTGTAATGGCGAATTGAATTCCTTCACTTTGATCTTCTACGTCACAGTATTCCAGATATTGAAACTCAAAATCAGCAGGACCCTGTGAGAAAAGAACGTAAGTTATTGAATCGGTATGACATTATATTAACTACATTTCTCGCAATCGTTTCCTTATAGCTTGAGGACATAACCATTATTCACAATCTTTACTTTTTATCCTACCTACCTACCAACATATTACCATAGCTTGTAACATATTTAAAAATACTTGTACTCGATATTAATAAAAAAATATAGAAGTTCGATCGACACATTTTGTATAAAACCTCAATTGTACAGAGACTGTGCATTTTTATAACCTACGATTAATTTGCGTGTCCATTGTTGTTCTGATATTCTAGTAGTGATCACTTTTAAAATCTATTGTTCTCTTCTATACATACAGATAAATGAGATAAATAAAATTAACGTGTTTGTTTGCAATGTCACATTAATACCAAATCATATTTTGATCTGCCTGTCTGTCCGTCTGCCCTCCTGTTCCTGACAACAGATAGCTAATGTGATAAGGAGAAGCACTGGGATATATTTATATTAAGAATTACATAGGTCACATAGGCAAGCGTAGTGTCGACCGCCCTGCGGCAATGTGGACCGACGATTTATAAAGTTAGCAGGTATGGGATAGATGCAGACTGCTAAAAAAGGGATAGTTGGCGCTCTTTGGGGTAGGCTTCATCCAGCAGTGGATGGCGATAGGCTGAAAAAATCCATATTATACGTCTGTGTTTTTTATACAATATGTTTTCATTAAAAATATGCTTCGATGCATAACAGACAGACATACTAGCTGTTTTGATAATAATATGTAAAAATATCACGTGTAGAATGGTATATGAATAATTAGCTAGTTAGTGGCATTGTGCTTATTGTATATTTATATATAGAACCAACGTAGCGTGATAAAGTAAATTTTGAATTTCTAAAGTACGATATACTCGTCCATAGAACATTCATTACAGTGTATTACAAAATTTGTCAGTGTTATAATAACAAAGTATATTTTATTTTAATTTAAAATACATTTCTGTTTGCTTGTTTATTTACATTAATATTGAAACATGTTCCTTATTATTAACTGTATGTATACTTCAATTGTTTGTCAAAGTATCGAATAATTTGAATCGTATATATTTTTTTTTATTTAACATCATTTTCCACTTATTCAACTGTGATATGGCCCCACCACGTACGGAAGTTAGAACCAGTAGAAGACATGACGTACCCGTTTAGCAATATAATTTTAATTCTTGTTTGTTTGTCCCGGCTAATCTCTGAAACGGTTGGACTAATTTTGACGGGACTTACACTCGCAGATAGTTAATATTATAAGAACTAACTTAGGCAACTTCTATTTCATCAGAGAATTATAAATACTGTTAATTTATATTAACTTACGCCCAGCGAAGCGGATCGGGTTTGCTAGTAGTAAGTAATAAATAAGCTAAAATATTATTCGTTCTCGAAACTCCGCGGATTTAGCGCGAGCGAAGCTGCGGGTTCCGCTAGTTAAAATAAATAAAATTCCGACACACAGACAAACATTTTAAAAGTTGATTTTTTAATGTATGTACCTTATAATATCCTTTTGTATGCATTTAGTGAAAAGCTGTTAATTTGAAATTAAAAACAGACACTTCATATTTATTTATCTGTATAGATTGTCTGTGTTTGTGAAATTTAGGAAACTCAAGAATCATGGTAAATATCATCTTTCATAAAATATAAATAATACTATAACCATGAAAGCTTAAAAACTTATATAACGAAGAAATAAGTTTATTTCATATACAAATATTACACAGTAGAGAGCAAGGAAATATAAAAACTGCATAATGAAGGTCAACCGAATGTTTACTCTGTGACTCAGTTTGTCTATGTAGTAGTTTTTTATTACATACTACTAGAATGTAAATGTATATTTACGTCAATACACTAGCGTCTCCCCCTTGCTCCGCTCGGGTTTTTTTCCACTTTCCTAAGATGTGATATTTTATGATATCCTTTATATTAGCTATATTCTAACCAAATTTTATTAAAATCTGTGTGGTAGTTTTCTTGTGATGCGATAACAAACAGAGAGACAAAAGAATTCTTTAAAAAACTCCAGTTTTAGTCGCTGTACTGATAATAATGAGTATTGCGATAAAATGTTTCAAAATATATTAAGTGTACAGATTCAAAAGTTTATATATTTTCAATATATTTGGAATTTTAAAGACAGTACTGAAACAATATATACTAGATTATAGTGAAACAGACACTAAAGAAACTGGGATATTTATGTATATCGATTTCATACACGTCGGAATTACGTCTTTAGTAGCTCCATGACAATACGATTAAATAGTATATGTAATAGTGAAATGTAGGCAGTGGTAGCCCAGCGGTAACGCGCTCGCTTAAATAACCGAGTGATGCGGGTTCAAACCCGCGTCTCACATCTCTGATATTTTCATGTGCGAATCATTTATATCATGATTACCACTTGTCTTACGGTGAAGGAAAACATCGTGAGGAAACTTGCGTGTCTTAGAAATATCCCTTGATCTGGCCTGATCCCCCCCGTACTAAGAGAGGCCCGTGCCCAGCATTGTGACGTTAAAAAGGGCTGAAGACCAAGACAGACAAGACGGTAAAATATTAGTTTTAGAACTTAAATGGTACTAAAAAAATAAACGTACTCTTATTTAACTCCAGTTGTTGCACTACCTACATAGGTAACATGCCGTAAAAATAAATAACGAGGTAATACTGCACACCTAATAAGGAGTAACTGCCTTTGTAATATGCCTTTGTCCTGCATTGATCATATCTTCACACGTAAGATTTCACTATTTCTCTGCACGATTTTGTTGCTTTATGTTCAAGAAATTTATACGGCATTTTTCTTAAATATTTTGAGCTTGGATTGGGACATTAGCACAAAGCCATCTAGTTCCATGGCTACGACGATTGTGTAACGGATACCAGATACCATACATTACACAGATACAAATATAAATACGTACAAATCTATAAATAGATATAAATAAAATTGAAGTGTCTGTTTTTAATTTCAAATTAACAGCTTTTCACTGTTAGCATATGAAAGTATATACTCTACCACACTGTACCACCATAAAAAAAGCAATTTGTAAAAAACAAATATTTGTTTGTCTGTTTGTTCCGGCTAATCTCTGAAACGGCTGTACCGATTGTGACCGGACTACACTCGTAGATAGTTTATGTTATAAGGGGTAACTTAGGCTACTTTTATTTTAGCGAGGCACAGCAAGTAGGCTCATTAAAACTGTGCCAACCATGTCGTCGCACTCTACTTTCTTTTAACATGTGCTTTTTGAGAAAATAGCAGTTGAGCACACCTAGTAGTAGTATATTTTTAATTTATTTTTCGTGTCAAGGTCCTCTGGTATATATATTATTCATATTATTGTTTTTCTTTATGTATATTAAAATTCTACAATTGTATTGGGGTCTTTGTACACTAATGTTTGAAAGATGTTCAGGTTGTAATAGAAGAAAGGTATAGATATAGAACATTATGTGTAAAAAGAATATTAACGTGCCACTCGCTCGCGGGCTACAGTTCCATGCGACAGGGCAGAGAACATAGGTTTCTGAGAGAAACGTTCTTCGATAATCAAAGTGTTTTATGAAGTTATGTATTTGAAATATTTCTTTTAGATTTTTTTTTGGCTTCAAGAGTTTACTTGAAGGTTTTCTCATATTCTTTACAGAAGTTAATTATTATCGAGCGTGAAAGTAGAAAGAATGGGCTCTCATGGCTGTATTCAGGGCTGTCAAAACAATTGTACTACAATCAATTTGAAGTACATGCAAGACGTTGGATATTATTTACTACGACGTGACGCGTCCAAGACCTTGATGTCTGAGTCTCTATGCAATTCTTTCGACGAAAAATCAAAGTCAAAAAGTATTTCCCCATATTATACATTTTTGCCTACTTCTATAAGAAGAAAGTACTCGATTTATTTGTATGGTACATAATTATATTCATTCTAAAGTGTAACAATGGTATAAATTTAACAACATCTGACCAATTGATAGTCGATTTTGATTAAAAAGATTATAATTCAAGGAGAATTAGTAAGAATGGGATATACCTATGGTATGGGATTTATTAACTATTTAGTTCAAATAAATTTAATAAAATATAGTTTTACATTTATTTTGAAGTTTTTAGATATTAAATATTTAAAGTATTGATAAAATATAGCCTAAGCAAAGACAAAAAACTAGAATTTAATTAATTTTTTATCTTGCATGTAATTGTGACCAATTTTTAGAGTTATGTTGTTCCAGAATATCTTTGTGTCCTGTACACAATATTATCTTAGGTATTATTATAAGTTTAAATGTCAGGAAACAGTGTTTGGTCTGTAAGATATCGCGCTTGACCTAAATTTGAATTTTTTTAATTTACACAATAGCACTCAGTTGTAAGGCGTAATACACATGTACAATTAAATATGTCTATTATACGGGTAAAAGTTCTAGAACAACTTAAAACTTGAATTTTATATTATATCCTTAATAAACCTCATTTACTTGTTATATTTGAATGTACAGACTCGAAACTTTATGCTCGCCCTCGCTCGCCGCCGCGGGTTCCGCTTGTAAATGTATACAAAAACTTGACAAATTATATACTAAAACTTTCTCACAATCACTGTATCTATTGGTGAAAAAAGCATGAAAATCGGTAGGACTTTGTTTTATAATATGTAGTGATATAGTATATTAATTTTTTATGACTTGTTTTAATAAAATGTATACTAAGAATTCCGTATCATTTTTAATTATCAAGGAAGCTATGCGCCATAAGTATCAACTGATAAGTATCTATAGAGATTGTTACAATTTGTATTTTATCTATTTAAAATTATTTAAAAAGAAAAACATTAAAATAAGTACTACTTCATAAATAAGACAAATTATATGAATTTCATTTTTATTCAACAAATGTGTATCAGCCTAAGAAATTTAAAATTTTGTAATATTGTTTGATATAACAATTGTTTTATCAAATATCACGAATAGACTTTTATCGTCGCATATGTACACGCTCAAGACAACATAACGCAATCAAGCTTAAAGTGCTTAACTTAACAAATGGTCCTAAATGGAAGGATCTTGCATCATCAATGAAAACTCATACTATCTTAGATTTATCTATAATTGGTCTAAATGGTGAGAGTTCTATTATTTCATTGTTACATGTTGTATTCGTTTTGGGTTCGACGTTAAAATGTTCCGAAAAAACTATAGTGTTATTTGAATGTATCGCCGTTGCTAGATAGCATACAAGTGTCTGTTTTTAATTTCAAATTTACAGCTTTTCACTAAATAAATAAATTCCAGTTTTAAAATTTTTGCCTTTGTCTTTCTGTCTGTCTGTCTGATAGCCAATGTTATAAGGAGTAACTTGGCTTCTTTTATTTTATTAGAATATTATAAGCACTGTTTAATTTATTTCAACTTACGCCCAGCGAAGCGGGCTTGTTAGTTTATAATAAAACATAATAATTACCAGAGATATTTTTTTCCTAAACCAACTAAATTTGCCTGCTCGATACTGCATTGATTTTAAGTTTTAATTTAATCAGTATCAAAAATATCATTTTGTATGGAAAATAATTGCATAGTTAAAGCTCTGTTATAGTTAAACTCTTAAGACAGTTAGTACATTTTGCATTATTTACAAAAATCCTATGAAGTGAATATCTTTCTTATACTTTTTTAATACTTTCAATTATTAAATAAATGGTATACATTTCATTTACTTCATTATAGAGATCTACCGATATAGATCGATATCGATCGAAATCTCGATAGAATATGTATCACTTATGTTTAAAATTTATTTATTTTGTTTGTATTTTGTTTTACTAACATAGTTCTTAAGTAATTGTAGTGTACTAACAAACTATGAGCCTATGTTGCTTGAAAATAAAAGATTTTTATTTTTATTTTATTTTTTATTTTATTTTTTATTTTATTTTATTTTATTTTATTTTATTTTATTTTATTTTATTTTTATTTTATTATAGTTATTTTAAACGTATATATCTAAATTATTAATTACCTATTATTTTGTTTATTTAAGCAATTCATATTATAATTAATTAGAAACTAAGACATTCATGGAAAGGAAATTAATAAATATTAAGTACAAGCGCCTTGAATTCCAAGCAAAGCACAATGTACAGTATTTACTTCACACATACAAGCACTTTATTAGCATAAAATGTATTCTAATTAAATGAAAAAATGCGTTAATAAATCAAACTTGCGTAATTATTGAGAATTCTGTTATTATGCAATGATTTTGTTGTGCATATTTATGCATATTACATTATATTTTATGCATGTAATTGTAACGGTTGAAGTCAATAAAATTTGTGTTTTATTTTTATTTTTATTCTTTAACTATAAAAATGGATCTTATAAATAAAATAACTCAATAGTTTCTGGATCCAACCATCTAATTACCTATACAAATATAAATCGCCAAATCCACATTAGGGTAGTTCCATTTATTTGCATGGAATAATGCCATATTAATGTCTTATTATATCATGTTATGTGTAAGTATTATGTATGTATAACGTATGTGTACCTACATATTGATTTTAATTGTACTATTTATATGGAATTAATAATATTTTGAGAATTTTTGAAAGATTTATTTATAAAAATATAAAATAAAACGAGAAGAACTTCTATAAATTACCAAAGATTGTCTTCAAGTAGGAAACACAAAGTGCTTATATCGTATCGATTTTCGCTAAAATTTAAATTAATATTGTTAAATCTGACACTTTGCCTCAAGAGCCAGCGATGGCCAGACCTTCGTTATTTTATAAAAGCTGAAAATTTTTCTGTGGATGTCCCCTATACAGGTAAGAACAACCAGCGACTATAGAGCTTGGGTAGTGGTTACTTTGGCAGGTAACAAGTATTAAAGGTGTATAAAATAGTACCTTACTTTCGTTAAAGTATACATAAAGCTCAATCTTTTTATATTTTCTTCGGGATAACTTTAGAAATCTCGTCACCCAATGCCGGACACTTATGACGGTTGCCAGACACTCCTAAACTTGAATAAATTATAATTATACTTTCGTCATAGTATTATACATACCTCTCGTGATAAAATTTGAAAAGGTTTTTAGAGTATTATGTTTTTGTGCGCATAGTTACGACAACAATATTAAACAAAATAAATAAATATTTTCACTGTAAATTTTTCCAAACTTCATTCAAATTTTTATTGCTATGCCATGTTATAATGATAAATTATTATCTATATCTATTAAAGTTAGTAAAGTATGTTGATGTAAGGTTTTGCTACTCTACTACGGGTGTTATTTTAAACTAATGTTTTATCTAAATAATTCTCCATAAATACTAAGACACAACTTATATTTAGTTCAAGTAAAAGTTGTATGTCAATGATGCAATTTGTAGGGTCATTTCATCAGCCAGAAATTGTATTACGCCTAGTACACGAAAGATTAATGGTATTATGTTGTTTAATAATAATTCCAAGTAAAGCTATTTTTATGTATTTAAATTACATACATATATTTATTTATTAGCATTACAATAATAATATATTCTCAGTTTTCTGTGATTTGTTTACGAAATAATTTAATTTATAACATCGAAACTTTTAGCTAAGTTGGTAATTGTAGTTATGTAATGTATGAAAATTCAGGTACCAAATATTTATTCAGGCACTCATTTTTTGAAGACACGTTTGTCTCGGTTTGTGTGCCAGCGATCTCGGGTTCCTGTAAATAATTTGTAGTGTTTATATTACTTATTATTATATGCAATCTATACTCATATATAAGTATGTATAATGCATCAACTATCTGAAATCCATAACACGAGCTAGTAGTTTAATTCTAAACAGATATTTTATTTTTTAATTTACATTTTGACTATTACGACTATTACATTATAATTAAAAAGAAGAAAAACATGAACATATTAGTCGGAGTAGCGAAGGCTTTTGTTTATGTGCATAATATCTTGTAGTATCACTCTATCAATGTAAACAATGCATTTCCTTGTAAAGTAGAACAAACTCCCACTGTATCTGTCAGATAAATGACAGCTGCTACTGTAGCTCTAACAATACAATTTAAAGGTATTATACATAATACTGATAGCATAAAAAGGTTTCAATTTTTATAATAATACTAGCGACTCATCCTCGCTTCGCTTGGTTTCGTCCCGTAACGTACAAAGTTTTAACTATTTTGAGCGGAGCTGTAAAATTAGTTTTAAAACTAAAGTTCTATGAGTTAATACTTCCAACATTAGTTATCTTCATTTAATCGGAAAATTAGTGGCTCGCCCCCGCTTTGTTCGAGCTCGTCCCTAGATTTAACGCGAGCGAAGCCGCGGTAAATGTATACATAAACTTGACAAATTATATACTAAAACTTTCCTCTTGAATCATTAATAAAAAAACGTTTCCGTATCTATTTAAAAAATCGGTTGCGTAGTTTTAAAGATCTAAGCATACATAGGTACAGAAAGCGGGAAGCGACTTTATTTTATAACTATGTAGTGATAATAAATAAAAAAATAGTCTATGTTATTTATTGAATAATATAGCTTTCTATAAGTGATTTCAGGTACTTTCTATAGGTGAAAAAAAATCATAGGTGCAAGTGCAGGGTTTTGAACGCTTCGCTTCCCTCAGTTACTAAAGCGAGCGCGTTACCTACCAATATTGTTATATTTGTTTAAGAATATTTAAATATAAATATTTTTAATTAGAAGAAAAATTAAATTGAAGGTTTTAATACATTAACATGTAGGTATAGTGATATCCATAATGTATAGTTATGTAGAGTTTATAGGAAACGGAATAAAAGCTACTATGTAAAAAATGTTGTTTACATTTTTCTTACCGTTTCGTTTATATTAACATATAAGTTCATAGCTATATTAACAATACTGGTCCTATTTTACTGGATCAAGGTGATCCACGCGGTCGACTACTCGCCATAAGCTCTCTCGCGAATTGAATTGCTACCATAGAACAGCGATTTCAGTAAATGGTAAACGCGACGATGAATTACATGTGTTATTTGTTGGTAATCGTTTTTATTTTACAGCTACCTTTTGCAGTTAAGCACGTCTATCCTTAATGATATTTGACGATATTTTTTGTTCATAAATTAAGAAATAGATTAAAGATAAAATAATTAATACTTATACTAGCATAAAAAATCTATATTTTGGCGTAGAACATGTAGTTTAGATGTTTGCTCATGCCAATGTTATATCCTTAATGATATTTGACGATAATTTTTGTTCATAAATTAAGAGATAGATTAAAGATAAAATAATTAATACTTATACTACCATAAAAAACCTATATTTTGGCGTAGAACATGTAGTTTAGATGTTTGTTGATGCCAATGTTATTTACTTTCCGGCATTTTCATTTTACAACGGACTATTAATATAAATGTGACAGTTTGCATTTTACATATGGCTGTGTATTTTTTTACTTCTTCAGTCCTTTAGATAGATAATACGTAACTAGCCAGGCTAATTTGCTAGTTTATAATATTTTTAGGATTAACATCAACGTAGAGCCCTGAGAAAAAAATGAAATAATTTTGTTAGAATACCTGCTGGCTTATTATATTTAATAATAAACCACGCTGGTATATGCCACTTTCAAAATATTGTGGTAGACAATTGTTTACGTGGTAAGTTGTATTAATGGTCTTTTGATAATGAATTAATAATTAGATTTATGATGGTCCTTATAACTAAGCCTTATAAAGGTTCATGGGATATCATGTTCTTAATGAAATAAGGATATCCTTATACAAAGGAATGCTTTAGTTGAATATATGTTGACATTTATTACTATGATGCCATAGCCCGTATTGGCTTGAATCTTATTTTTAATTTTCCCCAGCTTAAAGATTAATTGATGACTTATAACTCGTAACGTAACGTAACTCATCCTCGCTCCGTTTGTGTTCGTCCCTATGTACATTTTGAAGGAGAGTATAGATAACTTATAAAAAGGATTCCATATGATCTAACGAGCTATATTCATAACAAATCAAAAATAAATAAAAATAAAAAAATCCATACATTCATACAGTCGCAAGTTAGAGTAGGTATTTTGTCTGTATAACATTTTAAAATAATAAATAAAAGAAGTAACAATATTTAATATTTTATGTTAAAATGTACGTTACAGATATTTTTGCAGTGTTATTTTAAATTTTAGAATAAGTAACTATAAAAAAATGATCACGAGTGAGTACGGTCCAGCCTTCATTTTACAGTGAGAAGTTCTGAAATGACTGGTTTTAACTGATTTTTTCTTGGCAAAACTAACTTTGAAACAAAGGAACTTTTTTAAACAAGGGCTACAACGATATTAAGAAGAAGTCCTTGAAATTAATTCAAATGACCTTCCAAGGCATCGTTACAATGTATCTATAGAATAGTAAGTATTTTAATATGGAAAATAAAAAAATAATGAACTACTGCTACTCCAATTCAATGCGATTCCTAGGTCAAAAACTATAAAATAAAACATTGTCATTTCGGCTTCAGAGTTTTTACTGTAAAAATTACATTAGGCATTTTTTCACAGCTTCGATAGAGCGACGTCACTCTTTAGTTTACCTATTAAGTGTTGAAGTAATAGACATAAAATTATATTTAGTATTTAATTTTTATTCTTTTTATTTAGATTCATTGTCATATTTTCTTTAACACTATTTATGTATTCATACATTTTTAACGTCCCACAGCTGGACACGGATACTGCTTCCCTTCAATACGAGGATGATCACGCCATAATCCACGCTGGCCAAGTTTGGGTTGGCGGACACACTACTTTTATGAACTTTTTATTATTTAGTCACTGAATAATTTAATATTATTAACACCATTGAAATACAGTTAAGAAAATGTTATAGGTACTAAATATCACATTTTTTTACTTTATTTTGAATATTCGGGTAAAATTAAAGTTTTATTTTAACAAATATTAATTAAATTAACTAATTATGCCTTATTTCATTTGATTAACACGAGAAGGAAGTGGGCTGATCAATGGTTGGTTGAGATTTTTTGTTGACTCTTACGCGTTGGTTGTCGTGTCCTTGATGGTTGTCCGGTTGGGTTCAATAGCGGAAATTGTTACATATTAAATTGTACGAAGCGTGTTATTAAAGTTCTATTGTGTATTATATTGCTTAAAATTATTTCGTTGCTTTATTGAATTTTCTTTTTTGTGATAGCATTTTTAATTACTTTTTGTTAAGTACGAGGTTCTCGTGAAGGTAAACCATAAATTAAGATAGAGAAGGTTCTGAGTTTTTAGCGGGTAGTACTCGCTATTGTAGATGGAGGTAAAGAAGTGAAAAAAATAAGAAACGACTATAGTGCAAACTAATAAATACTAAAAAAATATAATTCCATGTTTATGACATGGATGACAAATTAAAGACATTCAAATTAGTTTGTTACTGAATTAAATCTCCTATTCATTTTTCCTTAGGGGCAGAGGGCATAAATAAATGAGGGTGAGTCTCTAGTACTAAGTTAACAATAAAGCAATAATAATTCATTATGAAAACGATTTTTATCTATTTGACGACACGTTTGACTCAGTTTGTGTAGATGTATGACTCCAGTAAATAATACTTTTATATAATTAAGATGTATATAATTTAGACGTACATATTTAGTTATTTCTATTGTAATAAAGGGAAAATTTATATTTTATTTTTATTTCACTCAGTCGTCTGTATATATTGAGTATCACCAGCTTTCATAGGTGTCAAAACTATCTCCCTCATTGCAATTTTTATACACCTTTAATATGTTGTTACATTTATTTTTGTTTTTATTAACTCTCAGACTATTTTATAAAATACTAATAATTTAATATTCTTAATTTTAATAGTCAGAAAGTAGCAATTTCTATTGTTTATATTAGTAGACGTTTTGCGTAAATATGTACTTTACATTAAACAACAACATTAGATGTCTACGTAACACATACGTATCAGACCGGTTCAACGTGTTATGGGTGGTCCAACACAGTTATTCAAATTGAAGTCATATACATATGTATTTGATCTTGGCCTTTGATGTCATAATTCTTCTTTATAGTGTAAATTGAAATTAATTAATGTAAGTGAATATTAATATATGGTGATTTTTGATATATAAGTAACTCATCTGGGAAAACATACAGAAACTAATAATTTATAGAAAAAATATGTATGTAGCGTAGGTATATGCTATATCCAAACGAAACAGACAGACAAACAATTTACAAACTGATTTTCTTATAAATGTTGTTCCATATACAGAAAATAAAAAGCTATAATTATAATTATATACACATAATATTTAATGATCAGTTGGTACTTTCATAGATACAAAATCAATAATAAAATCGTATGATCGTATTCGGGTTCCTAGATGAATGTTATTGAAACGTTTTTTATAATTTTTAAAAACGAAAAAATATGATATGCGACAAATAAATATACATAGTATTATACAATATTGTTATAGTACTATAATATTGACAAAAAATTGATGCCGTGCATAACATAATCTAAAATATGTATATAAAAATAAGATAATATAAAAAATTTTAACAATATCCCTCAAGTCTTCAATGTTTCAATTTAATTAATTTATGTTTATACAGTATAGTGCGCATATATTCGAACATAAACTTGCGTAAATCACGATCCGTCCCTAGGTGATATTACCTTATATTGGACAGTTGAACCTTTTATGCCACACAAATGTTACGTAGAATTATTTTCTTCCTTTCTTATTGCTTTTTTGTACATTATAATATACAAAAAATGCTATTTTAATATAAATTAATCAATTAAAAACGTTAGTAAACTATTTATATAATAATTATATTAATTCTTCTCAGTAAACACTTTCCTTTCACTTTCGCCGGTACTTCTCAGCAGAACAGCTTTCCGAGCCGGTGGTAGTTTACTCACAGACTTACAGACTGACTTTTAATTTTGATAATATAAAAATGACGATTCAGAAGAGCTTGTAAAAGTCTATTTGAATAAAGAATATTTTGATTTGATTTGATTTATATTGTGGTATCCTACAATTACAATCAAAGCACAATTTGTATATTAACTATAAAAAGTGAATATTTAATTCATATTATTATAGTGTCCAGTGTTATAAGCAATTAAAATGTATTTGATGCCAAGATAAATATTTTGGTTTGAATAAGCACAAAAAGTTGCTTTATAATTAGGTATTAAATATACTAAAAAATACATCCTACATAATACACTAATAAAATTCTAACTTTGTAGAATCTGTATATTGAATACCTTTTTGGAAAATGTTATTTAAGTTGCTAGGTACTACTATCAGTACAGAGGTCAAATCTATAGTTTTTACAAATCTTATCAGTCTAATTGCATTACGAGAAATACACATACTGGATAGATATACTGGTCAGATTTTGATGAAATTTGTATTATAAGATCTTTATCGACATATTCTAGGCTCTACTACTTTTCTCTGCAAGAAAATATCACATCTCTGGGAAATGTATTGTATTCAGCCTTTTTTAGCGTCCTACTACTAGAAACAGGTCTCCCTTCAGCCCGAAGGGCCATAGTACATCGCGTTAACCAAGTGCGGGTTGGCGGACTTCACGTCTTTCAAAAATTTGCTAGGTTCTTTCAGACAGATGCAGATTTATTCACGATATTTTTCTTCATTGTAAGATAAGCGGTAATCCTGTAAGAAATGATTCGCATATAAAAATTTCCGAGATGCAAGACCCGGATTTCATCCCGCATCACTCTGTTATCCAAGCGAGAGCGTTACGTTGAGAAATGTATACTAATCGCTAAAAGACATTCAGGGAACAAACCCGAACGAAGCAGGGGTTATTCACTTCTGTAATATTTATGTATAATTTAGTTGATAAATAAAAACATTCTACAAATTTCCTTTTTTATAATGAACTTGTTAAAACCATCTACCGTTCCATTATTGTAGCTTTTCTAAGAAACTAATTTTGTAAATTGCCGCATTTGGTAAGCCATTTGAGGTTGTTGATCTTGAAGGGTGAAACTTAAATAGCTTTCTAAGGAAAAAGGGGCAGTTTAAATTTAATATTTATACATATAATAATTGTCTGTTTCTCTGCTTGTATTTTATTTACTCAAAAAGTAGTAAATGGATTTTAACCAAATTTTGTGTAGTATAGTTATTACTCTGGTCATGACATACGATACTTTGTATTCCAGAAAAATCTTTTATTTTAGAAGGACAGTTTTATCCTGCTTTTGCAATGAACTTTCGAATAGATATTTTGATTATATTTACAAATTGATACATTAAAAGATGATATTAAGATTATTTTGCTTTGGCTGGCACCGACTACAACAATAACTAAGTAATTAAAATTATTTTTTTTTCTTTTTAGTTTCGATTTGTAACGTTTTGAAGTCGGTTTTCATTTTTGTTAAAAAATAATTTATTTTTAATTTTTTTGTGGAAATTAGATACCTATTATGTTTAAATATAATATTGGTAGGCTAACTAAACTACTGCTCCAATAAGTCAGCGAAGTTTTAGAGTGAACGACAATAGTTAATCGAGATTTGTTCACGTCTATTTTTCCACGTAACTCCTAGACGTTAATAAGATTTACCTTCTATTATCAGATCAATCTAATATCCTGAAGGAATACGACGATCGGTTCATAATTACGTATAATATTAAAAGAATTTTCTTTCAACTCCTTACCGTTGAGGAGATATACCTTATATCATCACAAATTCTTGAACAGTTTTAGAAAATATATGAAAAACGTAATGAATGCCTATAAATTTACTATATATATATATATATATATATATATATATATATATATATATATATATATATAGTAAATTTATTTATCATAAAACTAACTATGATTATTATCGTACTTAAAACTTGTTTTAGGAAAGTAACAAAAAATTAAATGTTTCTAAAGTAAAATATTAAAATTTACTGTCAGTCTATATGTTTTTGTCTGTAATTTAAGTCTCATTAGGTACTTTAGCTCGAGTTTTCGTTTCCTTGTCTATTTTCTAATGTCTTCAATTCTTTCTGTTTAGGTATATCTCTATTCTAATTAGTTTCAGGCGTATCTGTAAAACCTTACAACCATAATTTTGTATCATATGATTAATCGCTAAATTCATAGAATTACGGTTTGCATACTCTTTTTTATAAAAACTGCACCATTATTCTGCAACTAGTAAAAGCAAAGTACACTATGAAAAGTTTCACATCAATATAAATAAAAAATGTCTTTAAATAATAGTAGGTTTTTCAAAAAAATAAAAATTAGGTATTCAATTTAGTTAAAGTAAAGAAAAATCGATATTTGATGTATTAGTCGAAATAAACATCAAAAGGGGAAGCATTCGTACGTGTACGAATAAACCTCACCCTCCGCACAAAACTATATGTAATGAAAATGTTACTATTAAAGCGCAAAATAAACAAAATAACAATTGTTTGATAACATATTAACATATATTGTAAAAAACATAAAAAAATATTTATATTTACGAACTAAACTTCAGTAAAAAATTTACTATCCGCGCGCGAAATAACTTTTCGTTTCCCAGCTCAAGAAGCGTGGCGGGATTGACGTGAAGTTTTCCTCACAAAACGGCGGCTAGCATGCCTACACTCCCAAGCAAAGGCATCTGAATGTCTGTGTTTAGTTTTTCTGTTATTCTTAATTAATGAATGTAAAAGTGTTATACTTAATTTATGAATGTAAAAAAAGTACGTTGGGCAAACACTTCCCTACAATGAAACATATAACCTCCTCCTTTTTTGAAGTCGGTTAAAAAAGCAATTGGTTTTGTTGAATTGTTCTTAGAAAGTTGGCGGTGGCTAAATCTTAAGAGATACATCAAAAATAAGAAGTAAAAATTATAGGTTTTAAAAAGCCCCAGTAAAGTCTTCAATATCAAATATCTATCTCCTAGATTTCTCTCGCAATACCTTTTTTTGTTAGAACGTATAAAAATCATTACCTGAGCGCAGCGATGTGCGCGTTTAACGCAAAAGGTTTGAATACCTTTTATTGAAGTAAAATCTTTAGTTCCTACGGGAAAACATAATAACTGGTTCTATGGAACAATAACTTACAAAATATAGCCAGCGCCTAGCTCTTGCTAAAACTTACGTGGTACAATACGGTGGACAATAATAGATATTACAATAAAGGATAATATGTAATAGCATAAAGCCAAAAGTAATTTTTGTGTTCTTTTAGTGCGAACGAAGCCGCGGGTTCCGCTAGTTTGATTATAAGTAAGTAGGACAACCAATTTACATAGATGACTTATAAATTAATCAATACTTCTAAAATATTAAGGTACCTACTTTTTAAAACTTAAGATACATTTATTTAGTTATTAATATGGAG
Organism: Boloria selene; assembly: GCA_905231865.2. NCBI lineage: Eukaryota > Metazoa > Arthropoda > Insecta > Lepidoptera > Nymphalidae > Boloria > Boloria selene. The sequence goes on from HG993145.1 coordinate 6,609,648, forward strand.
TATAGTATAGAGATATTTTTTTTCTTCAAATAAGTTATTTACACTGTCAATTGTTCTTTATGGATTTCGTATAAAAATATTTTTGTTTATCTCTTATAAGGGTATATTATACATCATATTATTTGTTGTATCTAATATTATATTATTTCTATATACCTAATGTAATGATGGAATAACATTAATACATTTTAGCATATATATAGTAAATAAAGTGAATGGTCCTTTATGACACGGAAAGATTGTTCTCATATCTTGCCTTATTGTTGCACATAATTAATTTTCTAGCACTGTAAGGTCTAATATAGTAAATAATTATTTTGACTTAAAGTCGATAACGGCACCCTTGATACCTACGAGTGTCTTTCCGAGTATGATCACCAACCAACGCCTTATTGCATAATATCAAACGTCACAAAGGTGTCGGGAATTATACTTAACTAGTATAAAAGCTAGAATAACGATGGTCCTAGCACAGTTAGTTAGCAAACTGACATTAAAACAGATCAATATGTTTAAGCTCTTGGTTTTGTCTGTCGCGGTTGCCTTGGTGGCTGCCGAGCCTAGTGTCATTTCTCCTCTGTGGGGTGGTCACTTAGCTGCTCCTCTGGTTGCTGGTCCCCTGGCTGCTGGGCTTGTTGCGCCAGTGGCTCCTGTGCCTATCGGTGTGGGCAACTACCGAGGCCCACTGTCTCTCGCCCCTGGTCAGCCCGCTAATGTCTTAGCTATCGATGGCAGACCCCTCGACACCCTCGATGTTAACGTAGACCGTGCTGCTCATCTCACAGCAAAGGCTCTGGACCCTGCCGGTGTTCATCTCCTGAAGAAAAGATCAATTGTGGCTCCTTGGGCTGCGCCAATCGGCCTACCTCTTGCCGCCCGAGTAGTAGCTCCTGCTCCTATCGCTGTCGCCGCCGCCGCACCAGTTCCCGCCTTGGGTTGGGGTCACGGTGTCCGCTTGGGACACGTTTGGTAGACATTACAATTAAAAGGCAAAAAAATTATGTGCTAAATATGACTAAATAAAGAGAGTTACCCAAATATATTTTATTTCATTTGTTAGTGTTAAAGCAAAAATGATTATCGATACACTTACCTATTAATATTGTATTCACGAATGAAATAAGATAAAAACGGTTTTATTTCAGTAAATGAAAACAAACAACTAGGTACTTTGATTATTTGCTTTTATTAAATTATTAAAATCGATAGTAATAAGTAATAGTGTATCGCTACATCACTACATATTATAAAACAAAGTCCTCCGCCGTGTCTGTCTGTCTGTCTGTCTGTTTGACTGTTCGCGATAAACTCAAAAACTACTTCACCGATTTTCATGCTGTTTTCTCCAATGCATAGAGTGGTTCTCGAGGAAGGTTTTAGTAGCTTCAAAAATTCAAATCTAGGGATGAACTCGAGCGAAGCAGGGTGATCGCTAGTTGAATATATTGTTGAACAGGAAACGTAGCGTAGGGCTAGTAGGTATCTGTATTCTGCCAAGACATGAGGGTAAACACACCTCTTTTTTGTAGGAAAATCCGTTAGATTTTATAATAAAACTAGCCTTTCCCGCGGCTCCGCTCGCGTTCTAAAGGCTGAAAATCAAAAGAAATATATGTCTCCCGTTTTTGCAACATTTTTCATTGCTGCTCCGCTCCTATTGGTCGTAGTGTGATGTAATATAGCCTATTATAGCCTTCCTCGGTAAACGGACTATCCAACACAAAAAAAAGATATCTACGTATGTTGATATCCTATCTCGGAATTGTAATGTATTTGAATCGTCTCCAAAGTTGTGTTATAATACTCTTAACCAAACGCGATAAAATGGGAAGATTTTTGATGCCCTAATTCTATGAAGTTGTGTATTGTGTACGCATGCCCCTTAAAAAAAATAAAAAAAAAAACAAATAATTTACATTAAAGATAACAATATAAACGTGAATAGATAAAACGTTACTAACAAAAAAATAGTTTATGCCCGCACAACAACGAACTCGTACCTTCACGAAGATTGTAACGATATCAAAACTAATGTTAAACATTGGTTATCGCCTCGTAAGACTATGAATAACAGGAAGAGGTATATAAATATAATTTTTATAAATAAATAAAATATGACGATTGTAAACTACCGCAAAGTACACTTTATTTTAAAAATGGCTTATATTATGACTGAAAGACCAAATACTCTAAACTGTGCAATGCAATTTTTGTAATAATTTCAAATTTATTTTAGTTAAAAGAAACAATTCTTTGAAAAATATTATGTCTTTGTTTTAAACAATCTAATAATCAGTGAGGTGGGCATTAGAATATACAAGATTTTTGAGCAAACATAAAATGCTGTAAGAAGGTATTTATAATTTAATAGCTTAAACCTTAGATTCGGTAGCTAGTCTCTATTTTTTACAATTCTTCTTTAAAAAAATTTATAGAGTAATAAAAATGTCCACCTATTCAACTTTCTTGGCATCACAAGGACTTAATTACATACATAAATAAAATAATGCATTATCTTAAAACTAATTTAATTATAATAAAAAAGGTTATAGCGAGTCAACCTAGATAGACATATGCTACCGCTGATTTTTTTTAGAAAATTTAAAGGGGAACAATTCTGTCATGCTTGATTTTTGCATAACTTTAACGTTTACGCAGCATACGCGACGGAAGCTCTCAAAAGAAATATTTTTCTCCCGTTTTTGCAACATTTTTCCTTGATGCTCCGCTCCTATTGCTCGTAGCGCGATGTAATTATAGCCTATAGCCTTACTCGATAAACGGACTATCCAACACAACAAGAATTTTTTAAATCGGACCCAAGTAGTTCCTGAGATTAGTGCGTTCAACCAAACAAACAAACAAACTCTTCTGCTTTATAATATTAGTATAGATATCTATACTCTATAAAAAAAGCTCTGTTTATCAATAAAAAAACGTAGGACACATTTTACGCGAAAATACCATGTCAATGAGAAATCTTTACAAAACCTTAAAACGTAACTAGGGACGAACCTGAACGCAGTGAGGGTTAGTCGCTAGTATATTTTAAAGTAACAAAAATGCAATAAATATTTTTCTTTTATTCCTAGGGCAAGGAAATCCTATTTATCGTTGCTTAAGGTTTAACATTAAAAGTGAATATATTAATACATTATCAACACGACCGCTACTTCTACCCTTGATTCTAATTTAAAATTCTTACCAGGTATGATAATAACCAATAAATTATTGCATAATATAAAACGTCACAAAGGCACCGGGAATTATTCCTACAAGTTCAACTAGTATAAAAGCTAGCATAGCGAAAATCCTAGCACAGTTAGTTAGTGAACTGACAGTAAAACAGACCAATATGTTTAAACTGGTGGTTTTATCTGTCGCGGTTGCCTTGGTGGCTGCTGAGCCTAATGTTGTTGCTCCTCTGTGGGGTGGACACTTAGCTGCTCCTCTGGTTGCTGGTCCCCTGGCTGCTGGGCTTGTTGCCCCAGTAGGTGCCGCTATTGCAGCGCCAGTGGCTCCTGTGCCCATCGGCGTTGGCAACTACCGAGGCCCCCTATCTCTCGCACCCGGTCAGCCCGCTAATGTCTTAGCTGTTGATGGCAGGCCCCTCGACACTCTTGATGTCAACGTTGACCGTGCTATTCACTACACCGCGAAGGCTTTGAATGGTGTTCATCTCCTGAAGAAGAGGTCAATTGTGGCTCCTTGGGGTGTGCCAGTCGGCCTGCCTCTTGCCGCCCGTGTTGTAGCTCCTGCCCCCATCGCCGTTGCCGCCGCCGCACCAGTCGCTGCCTTGGGTTTGGGTCATGGTATCCGCCTGGGACACGTTTGGTGAACACGTCATGACCTACACTACTAGACTAAAAGATAAAATATGAAACATTAAAGAGAGTTACTAAATATTTTATTGTTTTATTTAAAATGTATGCAAAACATTACGACATGATTACGACATTTTAAAATTACATATATTTTTTAAGATAACCATTTTTATTGATAAACATTTTTTAAGATTCAGTTTTATGTACTGTACGTTGATATTAAAATACTCAGTTATATCAACCAAGTCTGATCGTTTCGCGTCATTTTGAAATTTACTTTTATTTTTCTAGTTTTTCTAACGGGTGATAATTTAGACAGTGATTGTTAATATTCATTTCTAATGGTTATAAAATTATATTTCTTTTGATAGAAAGCACATCTAAATATGAAGTCAGATTACTATGTTGAAGCACATATCTATAGGCGCGATAATTTTTCAGTAAAGTGTACCACAAAATGCGCAGGTTGTGGAATATTGGTAGTGCTCACTTCGCTCGCCCTAATAATATTTTCTGAATAAACATTAGAACAACAAACAACATCTTACGTTAAATATATGTTATCACATGGTATAACCAAAACATAGTTTCTCATTTTTTTAAGTAGTCTTAAGTGTGAGATAATTATTAAGTTAACCCGCTTAAAAATAAATTGCCTTAATTTGTATATTAATATCAAAACAAAAATTTTAGAAGATTTATTGCCAAAAAAATTAACCGACTTCCAAAATAAAGACATAAAACACATACAGACGAACATTCACACAACAAACACATTCTAAATTCTATTCTAAAAAAATTTACTTATCTATTTAAAGATACAGTGTTTGTTATCGAACTCTTCCGGCTCCGGAACGAAACTGCTTGACCGATTATGAATTTTTTTGGTAGGTCGGAGAATAGGTCGCCGGCTATTTTTTATTCCCCTAGGTGATAAGGGTATCTCTCTAGATTTTTATGATTTAAAAATATTTATAACCTTAATTTTTTTCATAGTAATTAGAATGTGGGTGGTGCCGCGGGAATTGCTAGCGTTCTGTGTTCGTATATATTTATTACTTGCCTTTCCCGCGGCACCGCTCGCGTTCTAAAGGCTGAAAATCAAAAGAAATATTTTTCTCCCGTTTTCACAACATTTTTCATTGATGCTCCGCTCCTATTGGTCATAACGTGATGTGATATACTCTATAGCCTTCCTCGATAAACGGACTATGAAACAAAAAAAGATTTTTTCAAATCGGACCAGTAGTTCCTGAGAAATTGAGCACGTTCAACCAAACACACAAACAAACTCTTCAGCTTTATAATATTAGTATAGATATTAAACTTTTCATTGAGATAATAAACTAAACAACGGTTCTGTAATTTATATTTATATGCGTAGGAGTGCGTAGGGTTTTGTTGATGTAATACTGAATTACAATAAAATGTTTATATTATTGCTATATCCAAAGATATTTTAAACTTAAATAGGTAACTAAGTTTCGTAAGGAATTTCTAAACATACATTTTTTTTATTTATAAATGTGGCTTTTAATTTTAATACTAGCAAATAATTTCAAATAAAAAAAACATATACCTGTATTATAAAAATAAAATACCAGACTGCATAAAAGCAACTAAAATGAAAAGATGAAAACAAGTTGACAAAGGAAAATAGTATTATGCAGTCGGAGACATACGTACATACATGTACGTTTTACTAGTAGGTATAAGGGTTTTCTATTTAGCGCTATGACTGGGTTATTGAACCTTTCGTCGTAGTCGTTGATAAGTGTCCTCTTGGAGTGACTCATTCCTGATGACTCTATCAAAAGGTTACTCGAAGAATTAACAAGAAGTACAAGAAGTTTAAGTTTTTTTTTAAATTTATTAGATTAACATTTTCTCTTGTAAGTTAACAAAGAATCACTCTTTGCTGATTGATTGATTTTGTTTTATTTTTAGAAATTGTGAGCTATAACTACTTACATATTTATTGTTTTTCAAGTTCAACTTCAAACATTCTAATTTTTCTAATATACAATTTGATCTATGGACCGTTAAAAGGTACGTTTTAATTGTTAGTATAGTAGAGTAAAAACTACCTCGTTTTTTATCCTTTTCAAATGCATTATCGCAATACAACTGTAGAAAACGGGTAATTACGTGGGACTCACCAGCAAGCCAGTACTAGCCACTAAAACCCAAGCACCCATCACCCGTCTTAATGGGGCGTTGCAGGATCCCATGCGCATAATATAACTACGACGCCCCGACGACGGCCCGGCAGGTCTGCAAAGGCAGACCACACAGCTAAGAGGGTTGCTCCACAGTCCACTCTGCTATCCAGAGAAGTAACAGGAGTAACCCATATGACACACCGCTCACCGAAGTGGACCCTCATGCGTGTTTCTTAGCTTCGGTCTGGTACTAAACCCCATGACAACGTGAACTCACGTTGGGGGTAGAAACTACCTCGTATGTTAACCCCAGTAACCAGCTAGCATCTTTCCCATCAAAATCTATTCAGTGGTTTTCTCGACAAAAAGTCTAAATACTATGGATTCCAGTCCCTGTATTGATATATAACTATTTTAATAAGATTTTGCACATTCGTTCTGCTTGGGTTAGGTGCATTTTAACAATTATTATAGATTTCTCAGAAATAACATATTTTCTCAGTAAAAAGTATCCTATATTATGTAGACCCGGATAACAATCTATCATAATATCAAATTTCATCAAAATCTATCCAGTAGGTTACTCGTGATGCGGTCAGAGACAGACAGACAGATAAAAAATCTATTTTAGTAGGATTCTTCCAAAAAATATTTTATCATATAAAATTAATTTAAGTTATAATTTTTGTAATATTTGTAAGCTTTATTACTATGTTCTATATAAATCAATTTTAAAATACTTAATTTATTTTTAGATTAGGATAATAATACATTTTGAAATATGTCAACAAAGTGAATGGACCTTTATCGTGCAGCCCAAGGTAAGCCTAGAACTATTATTATATTGGATGTTGGAACTGTTCTAGTACTAATTTTGAACGCTGTAAGGTGTATTATATGGTTTTGTCTAACTGCAAATATTTATGCACGGGCTACCCTTGCAGTGGTTTTCTTTCCTAGTGTGAATACTGACCAACGCCCTGCAAGTGACGTCACAAAGGTATTTTAGTTAGCGCCTACAAGTTCAACGAGTATAAAAGCTAAATCTAACAAGGGGTAAGTATCATTTAGTTTTGGAACTCATTACAACACAGACCACAATGTTCAAGCTGGTGGTGTTGTCAGCAATCCTCGCTTCGGCGGCTTGCAAGCCCAGTGGCCTTGCTTCTTTATGGGGTGGACACTTGGCTGGTCCTTGGGCAGCAGTTCCCTTAGCAGCACACGTTGCTGCACCCATTGCCGCAGCACCTCTTGCTCCTGTCGGGGCTTACAACTACAGAGGTCCGCTCTCTCTCGCTCCTGGCCAGCCTGCCAACATCTTGGCTAACGATGGACGCCCATTGGATACCCTTAGTGTTAACGTAGACCGTGCTATCCATTATACCGCAAGAGCACTCGACCCCGCTTCACATGGTGTGCACGGAACGCATCTGTTGGGCAAGAGATCAGTTGTCGCTCCCTGGGGAGTGGCTCCCGCAGCTGCTTGGACTCACTCTGCACGCATCGACATCCCTGCTCGTGTGGTAGCGCCGGCCGCCTTAGCTGTCGCTGCACCCATTGCCCCTTGGGGTTTGGGCCATGCTGCTATCTTAGGACGTGGCCATTGGTGAAAAGTACAAAATAGACTAGGATCTTCAAATGATATGATAATATACAGAGAGTTACCTACATAATAATTTTGTTTTGATATTTCCCCTTATTATTATTTTTATTCTTAACAATATAAAAAGGTTAATAATATTTATTATTGACGTTTAGGTCAAGAACGTTATTCTATATTATATAATAAACTAGTCGGCCTCTATCGAGCCGATAAATAAATAGCAAACTGTTACGCATATCACCTGTATACATTCAGGTAGAACAGGATGGCTAAAAAAGTCAGAAATTTCCAACAAAATCCAACAGAACCTGCTCCCCTCCTATATGAGCAACCTATTGCTTCATTCTTCCTTATGCTTCAAGCAACTAACTTAAAAAAAGTTCCATGTATTTTCTATCGACCGTTTACTTTTGAATGAAGCCTGTACTTTAAATATAATACAGCTAATGAAAGTTATAGATGTTACCTGTATAGAAACAAAATATACGAAGCTTAGTATAGATAAATTAGTTTTAAAAATATTATTTATAAATGAGTTAGATTTCATACAAACTTTATTGTTTTGTTTTTAAGTATTTATTAGTTCTCAGCAAACTCTTACATTTAATGTCCATATCATTTCGGTGCATAATAACATAGTCCGCTATTTTTGGGAGTCTGGCATATCGAATTTAGAATAACGTCAGCTAACTATGCATTATCATCTACATTAAGCATGTATAAAAAATTAAGCTTAATCGGTTGACCCTAATTCTTATTCTAAAATAATAGGCCTAAGTTCACTTCTAATAACATTAGCTACGTATCTGCTAGGGAATAATCGACCAGAACATTTAAAGCTTACTCGGAACAAACAGACAGACAGACAAAAGTTGTGCTTTTTTATAAATACCGTTATCTGTATGTTATTATATATACATTTTCTAAATAGTTATTGCGTTCATGTGATGAACAGGAACTTTAATTTTAAATAATCATTACAACGCTGTGAGTAAAGCGAAAAAAGATGCAGGCGCATGGCATTTTTTTAAATCGAACTACTATTATAATTACGAAAATTTGTATGTGTGTCAATTTGTTACATCTTAACGATAAAATGGCTGGATTAGTTTGAATGAAATTTAGTACATAGATAGTCTAGTATCCAATCCAATTAATACATATCATACTTGGAGAATTCAGATAATAGCGTGTAAGATGCATTAATACTTGTCTATTATTATATTCAATTGAAAGAATGTTTAAATATTGTTATAGTTTTTAGTAAAATATTCTATAAAAAATTTAACTGAATACCTATACTGTAGCACAGAATATATTATAGATGTTGGGACATTTTTATATAGTTCCGTGGTAAGCTACGAGGCTTGTGTTACGGATACCAGATAGTTGATATACTACACATATAAATTTTTAAATACATACATAATATAAATATAAACATCCATGACTGGAGAACAAACATTCGTGATCAACAAATGAATGCCCCCAGCGGGACTCGAACCCGCAACCGCGCACAGGTGTATAATAACAGTTAAAGCAAGAAGCAGCTGGTGAAATTCTGCTCCATGTTCGTAATCAAGTACTTACAACTTATACATACATCGAAGTACGTACAATATGTACACGAAAGATACAAAAAGCTTATAAAGTATTAGCAAACCCGGCTCACTTCGCTGGGCGTAAGTTAAAATAAATTAAACGGTTTTTAGAATTTTCGAATTCAACAAAAGTAGCCTAAGTTACTCCTTATCACATTAACTAACTGCGACTGAGAGTTCCCAAAATCGGTCCAGCCGTTTCCGATGGATAATACTATAATACTGACATTTTATTTATATTTTTAAGTGATGTCATATTTATATTTCTTATAGATTAAGAAGTAAAATATATATGTATATTATACGCATTTATTTACAACATGGTTGGGTTATATATTTTCATACACAATATTTACAGATAATGAGCGATGCGTGCAGAATAGGCAACTGGGCTCAAATGTGCGGTCGCAAGGGGAGCGGTATATGCGTATGAGGGGACGATCAGTGGCGATCTGGCGACGGCGATAGTGCTGACGGGGGCGATGAAAGCAGACCGTTTCTTAATCAGATGTGCTCCGCTGAGGGCTTTAGCGGTGAAGTGTGCTGAACGGTCCAAGTTGACATCCAAAGTATCCAGGGGCCTGCCATCAGCAGCCAGGATGTTGGCAGGCTGTCCAGGAGCTAAAGATAGAGGTCCACGGTAGTTGTATGGCTGCAGAAGAGGTGCAGAGTAAGCCCAAGGAGCAACAAAGGATGCAGAATAAGGAGTGACGAGAGGAGCGAAAACGGAGCGCTTCTTAAGAATGTGGAAACCATTGTCGAGGGCCTTAGCAGTGAAGTGAGCGGAGCGGTCCAAGTTCACGTCCAAAGTGTCAAGAGGCCTGCCATCAGCACCCAGGATATTAGCAGGTTGACCAGGGGCCAAAGAGAGTGGTCCACGGTAGTTGTAAGGCTGTAGCAGAGGTGCAGAGTAGGCCAACGGAGCAATCGGTGCTACGTAGCCGCCGTATCCAAGGATGCCGGACGCGGACGTCGCCGCCAAGACGCAAGACAACACCACCAGCTTAAACATTTTGTAAGTGGTCTGTGTTGTTTTCTGAATTCAGAAACACTGATGCAGACTTCAAATTGTATCTGCCTTTTATACTTGCATCATACGAGTATTTTTATCTAGATGGAGCGTTGTCAACAGTCGGCCATGAGCGGACAACTTTTGACAAAACATAAGTTCACTTGAAAGGGCATTTTTTTATTTAACTGTTTATTGATTGAGCTGGATACATAAGTCTGAAAATCGTAATAATTATTATTATATAGCATAACATACAATCACTAAGTAGCAAGCAATATAACATTTATGGTGTGTTTAAAAGTTGCACTTTAGAAAACATTTCATTACAAGTAAAATTACACTTTATAAACCTTTCTTTATCGTTAATTTTATGTCATTTTGTAGTTACAAAACTAAAAACTACTTAAATTAAATATTAAGTTTAGTCAGAAATGAGAGACCGAACTTCTTAGCAAGCTGTAGTTTAAAGGTTTGATTTCCAGAGCAAGCCGAGAATGATAGTTACATTGTTCTTTCACGACATGCTCTGAAGTAGGAGATGCGAAATTGATCTCTTTCCCTTAACTCTCTCTCTAACACAGGTGTATGATAACAGTTAAAGCAAGAAGCAGCTGATAAAATTCTGCTCCATGTTCGTAACCACACACACATCGCAGTACATACTTATTTAATTTTACAGTTTTCTATGATTTTATTAATTACTTAATATTTAGTTGGCTGAAATTTTCTTAGCACTTCCGGTGCTAGCCAACACAGCGCTAAGGCAGTTACATGTATACTCTTATATATAAAAATCTCGTGTCACAGTGTTTGTTATTGAACTCCTCTGAAACGGCTTAACCGATTTCTATGAAATTTTTTGTGGCTATTGATAAGGGAAATGAGCGTTGCAATTTAGGTACTGCCATTTTTATCAATATTGCAGTGAGCAGTGAAAGTGGTATAGGTATAACGAGTTATTTATTAATATGTTAGAGAATTAGGTTTCCGTGTGTAGAACGCGACGGAACTGCGGGAATTGCTAGTGTATATTTACGTGGCACAAGACACTAATCACACAGGCCTTATCTAGGTAGTCTTATCGTCAAAATTAACAAATATATACATACATACATGTGATTATTTTTATTTACTTGCTGCTAGTGACTATTAACCATGAAATGGTAATCATTAATAAAAACAAAAGTTTCCTAAAAGGGCATGTATTGACATTATACAATACAATGTCATTAATTTCCTTATTAATACAACCCGCTGTTACTGAGGGCTGATAAATACATTGAGGTATTCATTAGTCTGATGAGCAAAAATAGCTTTTAATGTTTATATTAGTGATATGTATCATGTATTTAATATTATAACATATTATGTAGTGTATCAACTATGGTATCTATAACACAAGCCTCGTAGTAAAAAAGCAAAACTAGATAATGCTGAGTAAATAATTAAAAAAAACGTATATATAAAATCTACATGCATCATTTATTAGGAAAAAATTGTGTCTTGAATGTCAAAAAACTATTATTGTAATAGCTTTAGCATTTGTCTTCAATGCAAAATTCGATTCATGAATGTTTCCTTTAACAGGAAAACACAACAACTGGTTCTTTCAAGAGGCCTTTATGTATAAAGATGGTCAAACTAAAAAATGTCTTAGATCTCCTAAGGTACACATACTCGCAAGAACGATAAACATAATAAAAGTATCTATATTTTAAAAGCACGTAGTGACGTATCCGCGCCAAGCATAGAAATTATGGCTATGTCACTAGTATATAATGTGTTTAATGTATATTGTAAAGTAATTAAATAGCCAGTTGAAACTGAGTAAATAGTTAAAATAATTTAATTTATTAAAAGAAGCAAAGTATTCGTTTGTCTACGAACAAAAATTCACGTGGAGTCATGCTATAGTAATTTACTTATGTTTTTGCTATCACGTGAACGAAATCGTGGTCGGAAATTTCAATACAATATCAATTTGTAAAGAAACGATATCGATACTTTTTAGAAAATTTGTTCATATTTGTTGTGCCTACCAATTATTTTGTTTACTTGCGTAGTTATGAAATCCCTTAAAGATTGTAAGGTTTAAAAATTTAATCGTTTACAGAAAATTATTGTGTGGGCTCTAGATAGTTCTTTGAAATTGATATTTTTCTAATATGGCTGTTGTTAAAACCAATATAGTTACAGACTTAAAAGCTTATTAATTCGTAAACATTGTTCATTCACGCATTTTAACTAAATATGTTACGTTTTATTTTCTTTAAATATTCCTCATCATAGAAAAACATATATTATGTGTATATTATATCTTAAACTTTAAGGAAATAAAATTCAGGGATATCCCTTAATTTATATAATGTTTTTATTGTTATTTATAATCATTTGTCATGGTGGAATTTATAGCACGTGGGTAAAATGGGCAGCAGTGTAAGTAATTGGGCTGAGATGAGCAGTCGTGATGGGTGCAGCGTATGTATAGGTAGGGGTGATCAGTGGCGTCCTAGCAACGGCAACCGTGCTGATGGGAACGAAGGGAGCAGAACGTTTCTTTAAGAAATGTACACCATTGAGTGCTTTGGTAGCGTAGTGAGCGGAACGGTCCAAATTGACATCGAGGGTGTCGAGGGGTCTTCCGTCGGCACCTAGAATGTTGGCAGGTTGGCCAGGAGCAAGAGACAGGGGTCCACGGTAGTTGTATGGTTGGATAACCGGTATAGAATACGCAAATGGGGCAATTGGAGCAATCAGTGCTGCAGAGCGCTTCTTGAGTACATGTAGCCCATTGTCTAGAAGTTTAGCAGTGAAGTGAGCAGATCTGTCCAAGTTCACGTCCAAAGTATCAAGAGGCCTGCCATCAGAACCCAGGATGTTAGCGGGCTGACCAGGAGCCAAAGAGAGCGGTCCACGGTAGTTGTAAGGTTGCAGCAGAGGTGCAGAGTAGGCCAACGGTGCAATGGGTGCTACGTATCCACCGTAGCCAAGGATGCTCGACGCGGACGTCGCCGCCAGGACGCAAGACAACACCACCAGCTTTAACATTTTGTAGTGGTCTGTGTTGTTTTCTGAACTCAGAAACACTGATGCTGTATTATGAATGCATGCGCCTTTTATACTGGCGTTAAAATTAACTTAAGGGGCGTCGCCGGATGACATCGTTGACCATGAAAAGACAACTTCTGCTATTAAATGAAAGTTAGTTTATTTATCTGGATGATTTTGGTTCCTTTACAAGATACATTTAACATTCTCCTTTTTTTTTATAAATTAATAGCATTAAATACATGCAATTATGCGATGTTTCGTTGATTCTTTATAATATATCTTAAAGTAATAAATAAAATAATATAGATGTAAATATATATTTTAAACTTAAGAATTTGCAACAGGATAATTATTTTTGTTCATAAATTTCTCAAATTCTCAAAAACTCAAATTTCAGTGTTCAACTATCGCAATAAGCACAGAGACTAGTTTTGCACAAACTAAGTCGTTATGGCCTGATAAACGTACCCGGTGGAAAAACATCCTTATGCCTAATCATTATTTTTTAGGCAACCTTTTTTCAGTTCGCTAGTATCTTGATAATAGGCCATCTAGAACTAATTGTGCGATAGTACATGTACCATTCTTTATAATTGCTATTTGTAAATATTTAATATGCAAAGTAACTTTTTCGAGAGTAGGTCATTTTGTAACAATAAGATAGTTTTTTTAAGTGAAATAATACCGGAAAAAGAAATGATATCAGTTACATTTGACCTGATAGTGACTTTTCCTAGATGGAAATAGCCAATATTGTTTTTAAATTCTAAAGGTATACAGAAGATAATTATTTATAAATTATTAATGTACTATTGGCATTTTTTTAGTTATAGTCAAAGAAACCAAAACATGTAAAAAACTTCAGCTTTTATAATATAACAATTTCAATGAGAGTTAATTGAGTGTACCCAATGCAATTCACTTGTAAACTAGTAAATCCGGCTTGCTTCGTTGGGCGTAAGTAAATTAAATTAACGGTTTTTATAAGTTTCTAACTAGCGACTCACACGCGCTTTGCTCGGGCTCATCCGTAGATGGTTCGTATGTTGGCAGTAGCAGCCGTTTTGTTGCGGTTACTCCTAAGATATTCTTTTAAATTATAATATGTTGTAAAAGAGTAAAATAATGTTTATGAAATGCCTAAAGCCTCTAACTTATTTCAAATGATAAGTATTAAAACCGTATATTGGTGTAGTTTTTCAATAAACGCTTTATAATTTCCCATTTTTTAGAATAATAAAATGGATATAATATAATAGTATGTTATCCTTAAGAGATAGACATATGCGATCGCGGACTTTTCTGAAAACTTATATAAGATACACAATTCAAACAATGATGATACATCATTTTGTTATATCTCAAAAGATTTAAGCAGCGTCTTTGTTTTAAAAGCTCCCAGACCGCTTATTTTTTTCAGATTATTTCAGCCAATGTTAAAACATTAAAAGATGATATTGTATAATCGCTTATAGAAATCTAAAAAAAATGTATCAATAAGACAAAAGTGTAAGAGAAATAGATATATCTATTATCGTTATACAAATTAATAAGTTAGAAATTCTGATATACATGCTCATATTTTCGCCTCCAAAACGGCTTGACTGATTTTGAAAATTTTTGCCTATATATTTTAGATCTTACTAATCGGGCATTTTAACCATATCTTAAAAAAATGTTAAGGATCTCCAATAAATGTGAATTAAATAGGGAAAAGATTCTATTTTATATTTTTTGTATACGATTGTAGTGTATTTGTTTTTTATCACACACCTTGAAATATGGAAATAACCAGATTTTGAGTACATCGTTCTAATAACTATAGTGGCACGCTTCTTAAATAAAGTCAGTGGTGATTTACAGCTGCATAAACGCGGGCGAAACCGAAGGCAGGTCCTAGTAAATAAATATGCTAAAGATGTGTTGTAGTGGTCTTATTTAAATAAATACATTATTCAAGAGTTGCACCGATCGATCCACTAAGTCATTTAGATAAATGACCTAAATCTGTGATGAACACGTGCTTCGTTCTCACCCGTGTAGCGCTCTGAGAAAACCATTGTGTTATTTTTAGCAGAATAAGCATGCCTATTAACGTTTGATTCTATTGACAAAGTAAACCTGAAAAATTGCAATCTTTTTAATGTTAGGCTGTCAACTTATGTACAAGTAGTGGGTATACCTAATTTGTTTATTTACTCATCACTTTAATATTACGTACAATAACAAAAAATTATATTCCTTTGTAAAAGTTACTACTTACATTGTATAGTGTACACGTTTGATGCTAATCTGTTAGATCTGTACATAATAAAAAATAATTCGTTTATAATTTCGTATAAATACGAGTATTCTTCAAATTAATATAATTATAATTAATAATAAAATAAAGTAACTTGCTTTTTAAAAGTATTTTCTAATGGAGCTTTATATTTCTGAACATAACAAAATCTTTTTTCTAGTCTTATTAGCTTATATTTCCGCACATTTAGAATTAAAGTGACCCAATTCAAAATATATCACCAAGGTCACTTTAATTCTGAAGGCGCGACCATGTTAGTTTATGGCCGATAGGCCACATGTAACCAGACCTTTAACGTTTCACTGATGGACACGGGCCACACTTCAATACGAGAGGAATTAGGCCATAATTCGCCACGCTTGCATGGTAGGCGGGTTTCACATGTCTTCCGAATATGATAATCTCAGAGTATTTAACCCAAATCACTTGCTTACAGGATATAGCGTTACCACTGGGCTACTATTGCCTGAAAAAGAAGTATTATATCTTAGGACATTTTCTAATGTATTATGATAGTCGATGTAATTCAGACCCTATTAATTACGTATTGAGACGAAACTATTTGGCATATTATTAAAATGAAAATAAATTAAGATAATTTAATCCACTTACTTACTCCACGTAAATATCAGCTTCCTGAATGACCTTCTTGCACCGGTTTTTAAAACGAGATCGCCCTATTATTGTTATTCGCTTTCTATAAATACGATGCAAAATTTTGTTTTGCATCAGTTGCTTCTTGTTCGAACAACACAGACCAAGATGTTCAAATTGGTGGTGTTGTGTGCTTTCCTCGCCGCGGTTGTGGCTGAGCCCAGTGCTACCTTCGTCGCGCCGTTGGCATACTCAGCCAACTTCATTGCACCAGCTACCACTACTATTACCAACCACGCCAGCAGTGTCATCCATCCGGTACCAAGCCAGTTTTACTCCGGATTCTATCAGATTCCTTACTCTCCAGTGGCTCATTTCATCAAGAAGCGATCACCTGGATTCCTGAACACCTTCATCGCTCCATCTTCATACATTGCCCACACACCACTCGCGACTACCTACGCCGCTGCACCTCTGACCACAACTTATGCTGGAGCTCATTTGGCGACCACCTACTCTGCACCAGTCTACACCACAGCCGCGCACTTAATTAAGAAGAGATCTGCTCCTTTGATTGTACCTAGCACCTATATTGCGCCATCTTACTCTACTCCTTTGGTGACATCAACATACACAGCCGCTGCACCTATTCTGTCGACGCCATACTTCCCAAGCGCGCCTTTTGCCTACACTCACTTAATCAAGAAACGCTCAGCACCATTGTTGTTGACAAACTACGCGGCACCAGCGGCCTATTCCCACCAGTCCAGAATAGACTTCAAGAGCTCTCCTGCTGCGATTACATCTTATAGTTACTCTGCTCCACTTTCATACACTAGTCCAATCGTACATGTATTGTAAGAATTGTGCTTCAAATGTGATATACAACAAATCTGGACGAAATAAATAAAATGTTTTAAACTTTTATAATTTTTTTACTGATTTTACAAAATATGTTTTACCTTTTTAGCTATTATGAATAAAGAATTCTACATAGGAAAAAGCCGAAAATTTTAGAATATCAGGCATACATGAAAAAAAGACCATATTAATTTACATGAACTGTTGATCATAAACTATGAGTATTTCTATAAAATATTAATAGTAGCTACATATATAATAAATGTGCCATTCAGATTTCTTATGAAGTGAAATTGAAATACATTAACAATTAAATTCATTAAAGAGATCGCTACATAAAGCGAAATTCAGAAAATTCGTATAAGGGGTTTAATTCTTTTCTTAGAATTAAAGTACTGAATTTCACAACTGCTTGATTTAGTTCAACTAACTACTGTTAACAAGTCCTTGATAAGTTAAACAACGTATCTGAAAACAGTAGATATACATTTATGTATTATTGTAAGAATATACAAATTATGATGTAATACAAATAATTATGGATTAAATCATATTTTTAAGGGAATACTATGCAATGAGCTAGGTATTTTCAGTAAGAATATATGTATATAGTTATTACAAAAAGAGAACTAATAGTTTTACTCTACATACTGTAATTAAAAGAAGTAAAATGTTAACCAAATTTATGCTTAGTTATTTGTAAATGAGATTATTTATCAAGTTACGATACACAATACTTTCGATTAAGACACTTATGATGAATGTATACACTATAAATGAAACTATCTTTTCGGATTTTTCGCTGTTTTATTTTGATTTTCGTTTCGAATGCTTAACGGCAATCATGGTCACAGGTGAGACTCTCCTACAAAATCCGAAAAGATAGTCTCATTAATAATGTCAAATATTCGCGTAAATCTAAGCTGTATACACTTAAGTATTTAGGAAATTTCGCATATTATGAGTATGTTTCTTTACATAGTATAAAACTAAGTTTAGTAGTTTCTTTACAAAGTCCCGCGTTTGTACAAATAGATATTTGAAACTATTACAGATTTAATGCGGTTTTCGTCAATAGATAGAGTGATTCAATAGAGAGATTGATATGTACAATACATGCATATTATTATAATAGAAAAAAGTCGATAAAATATCTCATTTGAGTGAAACCTATACTTATCGTTAAAAATATCGCTAGTAATGTATAAATTGATATGATTTATTTAATGTCATTTTCCTCATGATATTACAAAATAAATAAATAAGATTATTGTTTGTTAGCATGTTGAGTGTAAGCGTTTTGTTGAAAAATTATACGATCCTGATATAGCATATTATTTTTATCACGTAGGTGCGAATTTACACAGTTAAAATATGTAGAGCTTTACAAGCTTTTAGAGTACATAGTACACTACACACTACACTATTCTACATAAATTAATATAAATATTTATTTAATTCCTGCTATATTGTACTTTAAACATTGAAAGGTGAAAATGATGAACAATTTACATAATTTGAAAAACATTGTATAATATTGCTATTCTAACTGCCAATTAGTCTTGTTTGTTAAAAGAAGGCGTTCGGCGATACATTTAAACGCTGATTCAACATTTTGTGCACTCTGTATTTATTGTGAATTTTGCAAGGAATACGAAGTTATATATACACATGAATGTATACAACTCTTAAAACAAAATGGCTATTAAAAACGCGCGTTTCAGTGGTGGTCCCCATGTCCATGTCACCACTCAGTTCTACTCAGGCTAGTAACCTTTTATAACTATTCGTCTTTAGTGTTTTGTATTAAAAAAAACATTTTTAATTCCATTTAAATATAAAACAATATTATATGATAGTTGATATGATAAAACAATATTATATATATAATATATGCTGATTTGCCTTCATTAAAGATAAAGTAAAATGAAACATTGCCAGGCTCAGTTTTTCATTTGATTATCTTATTATACTGGTAATTATTTATTATTATTTTTGATTAATTTTAAAATAAAGGTAAGGTTTTATTTTTTCCATAGCGTAGTAACAGATAGACTTATAAAAGCTTATTAAAAATGAAAATATTATAATATGAAATAACAAATTATTCGGTACATAACTATACTGTTCTTTACTGTGTCTCTGTTTTGCATTTATAGTGTTTCTGTCATTCAATGTTCTTTTTAACTTTGACTACATTTTAAAGGAACAATAATAATATTGAGCGAACATCTTATTCAAGTTGGTATTAAGCGGCTGGCATTAAAAAATATTAAAGCATTTAACAGCAATGAATTAGAACTTAAAGAGAAGGTTATAAATATCAAAAACTATACGGACTTAACCACTTTATAAAAGTCACTGTAAATAGTTAACGTATCTTATTATTTGTTCTTATTTTATGTCCTCAGGAGGATATCTTGACAGTGATGAACTGACTAGTGTTAAATTCTGGATGTCCTTGCTCTGCGTAAATATCAGCTTCCTTAATGACTTTCTTGTACCGGTTTACAAAACGAGATCGCCCTTATTATTGTTAGTAGCTTTCTATAAATACAATGCAAAATTTTGTTTTGCATCAGTTGCTTCTTGTTCGAACAACACAGACCAAGATGTTCAAATTGGTGGTGTTGTGTGCTTTCCTCGCCGCGGTTGTGGCTGAGCCCAGTGCTACCTTCGTCGCGCCGTTGGCATACTCAGCCAACTTCATTGCACCAGCTACCACTACTATTACCAATCAGGCCAGCAGTGTCATTCATCCCGTACCAAACCAGTTTTACTCCGGATTCTATCAGATTCCTTACTCTCCAGTGGCTCATTTCATCAAGAAGCGATCACCTGGATTCCTGAACACCTTCATCGCTCCATCTTCATACATTGCCCACACACCACTCGCAACTACCTACGCTGCTGCACCTCTGACCACAACTTATGCTGGAGCTCATTTGGCGACCACCTACTCTGCACCAGTCTACACCACAGCCGCGCACTTAATTAAGAAGAGATCTGCTCCTTTGATTGTACCTAGCACCTATATTGCGCCATCTTACTCTACTCCTTTGGTGACATCAACATACACAGCCGCTGCACCTATTCTGTCGACGCCCTACTTCCCAAGCGCGCCTTTTGCCTACACTCACTTAATCAAGAAACGCTCAGCACCATTGTTTTTGACAAATTACGCTGCACCATCGGCCTATTCCCATCAGTCCAGAATAGACATCAAGAGCTCTCCTGCTGCGATTACATCTTATGCTTACTCTGCTCCACTGTCATACACTAGCCCAATCGTACGTGTCTTGTAAAACATTCACTAGTCCAGTCACCTCGTATGTTTTTGAAAAAATATTTTGGTTAATTTAAATTACTTTAGAATCAAACGCCCTTTAACGATTGATGCAATTGGAGTAATTATTTTCGTGATTTTGCCAATACAACATGTTTTTACACTGTAAATAAAGTTATCTGGATAAAACTTTCAAAAAAATTTTGTTTTCTTTCTTACTGCGCCAGCGATTGCGGGTTCGAGTCCCGATGGGGCATTCATTTGTTAACCTAACCTTGCAAGAGTAAAAACATCCGTGTTTAACAAATGAATTCCCAAGGCAGGACTCGAACCCGCGACCGCTAGACTTGTCTGCCGACCGACTGCGACGACTAGAGAGTTATGGGTGTTTATATTTATAATATGTATTTTGTATGTATTTAAAAGTTATATATGTGTAGTATATCGACTATCTGATCTATCTGTGACAAAAGCCTCGAAGCTTACCACGGAACTAGAAGGTGCTGTGTGTGTAATAATGTCCCTTATTTTTTTAATATTTTGTTAATTTTTGTTGCAAGGCGCACTTTATGTTGCAGCGATAATTGGTAATTTTAAAGCAATCACTTGTACAAACGGGTAAAATTCAATAGAAGTAGTTTAAATAGTTATACTAAGTATTTATTGATATGGGAATTGAGCTTTTATTTAGCACTTTGATATCTAACATAATAGATGATCTTACATTTAGAGTGCTTATTAATTAGATTCTTAAACTTTCTTTCGACTTTAACAAGTGAATTTACTTTTGAGTGAGAGTACCTACATAATAAAATTAATCAATATATTTTAATTCATACAATCACAATATTAAATTAAGATTTTTAAATAAAACGCAATCATCTTCAAGTGAATTTAATAAAAAATATTATATAATAATCAAATAGAAATCATAAAAAAATAAATAATAAAAAAAAATTCTTCATTTTAATCACAGTGCTTGTGAATTTACTCGTAGTAGGTATATGCTAATAAAAATACTATATACTATTAACTTAAATAACATCACGTTGAGCAGGCACAGCTATATGAACACTTTCAGTATTATCTTCATATTTATTATTATTAATGTTTTTGATAACATTTTCCACAACATTTGTCATTTGGTTTTCAATCGCATCTTCACTTTGAATAACGACCGGGTGCTCCAATGCTCGTGCGAGTGGCAGATTATGGAAGAATGTCAAGGCTATAGGTGTGAGTAATGAATCACTTCTTACTTGGGTCAGTACTATATCGCTCTTCTTCTCATCTCTTGGATAAGTTGCGTAAATAGCTGGGCTATATATCAGGGGAGTCGCTATAATTTGAGGGATATTTTTTATGTCCACACGAGACTGATGTGACACTGAACTAGGCGCTGCATATATAACTGGTAAAAGTTGGCAATTAAATTCAGATAACAAACACAAAAAAAATATTGGTCCAAACATTTTGGATCCAAATGTATCATTAATACAATAACGTTGTGAATGGTGGTTTTATAGAAAAATAACGGTTGTTATGTCGATTGCATGAATGATTTCAAGTTCGTGGCCGATGAACAAACTGGTTACTGCATCATTGCGGGGCGATGGCCGGATTGAGATGCACGCTTAATTTATGCCTGTTTTATTATACGCATGTACCTAATATAGTGAAACGTCTATACATTAAGCTCCTATAAGCGATGACGTATTTAAAAACGTTTAAGAAATGTTTTTGAAAATTTTATTGTATTTGAAAATCAATAAACAGATTTAGAGCTTTGAAGCCGCAAGGCAAAAAAGTAAATCACAAAGGGTGTAGGCAGTGCTAATAATAAATATGTAACTGGGGAATTAACATTTAACGATGTACTCGAATTGTCGTGGTTTTTTAAATGTAATTATACCTACCTAGTATGATTTTATTCTTTATCTAACTGTAATGATTATGGCAACATGGAATTTCTAGATAGCAATCATTTTGATATTCTTTAAAAATGTTAAACAAAAAAAATATGGTTTTATTCATTAGTAGTTTTTTTTAATTATGGTCAGTCTCTTTATGGACCTTTTAAATAAGATAAAAAATTGAGATCCCTGTTAATTTTCTTTACTATTTGTCTTTAAAATCGTTAATAAAAATTGAAACCAAAGGTAGGAACCAACCTATCTACCAAAGATAAAAGTTAAGGAAAATAAAAATATATTACTTATTTTCTTTTGACTGATTCTACTTATAATAAATTTTAACATTCATAAAAATGTATCAAATTGAGATAATAGCATTTTTTTTGATAATCACAATGCTCAATAGCGTCACGAATATATTTTTAGATTTTAATATCACTTTAGAGTCACAATAATTATAGTATATTTGAACATCTAATTTATTGCAGGATGTACTAATTAAGAAAATTCTAAGTCAAGATGTATCGTGTCTGGTATCTGATTGCATGCGTGACTATCCCGTCTCTAGGGAAGTGGGAAGTGTGTAGTGCCAGTTGCCACTAACTGCACCCCCTGTACACATAGTACCAGTGCCGGTTTTAAGTCCTTTCAGCCATGGTCATTTAGCATTTTGATCTCGAGCTTGCGATCGTTATATTATATACGATACGATACGTTGGAATGCCTTTAAGACATAATATTTACAAAAAAACGATCGATCGGATCTTCTATGGTTCTGAATAGAGTACATTTGATAACTAAAAAAATTTTTTTTATGTGTGTTGATTTCTTTAAACTTAAATGTTAATAAATATAAAATGAACCAAGAAGGAATTTTAAGTTAATTTGTTAGTAAATCCTTAATAATACAAGTAAGTAGGTATATATTACAAGTACTTATTATATAGAAGTTATGACTTCCTTTAGATTAAACTTGATAATTTGTAATTAAAAACTATACCTATTATAAAAATAATTTTATATTAATACGTTATAAATACTTAGTTTAGGATATGTGTTTGAAAAATAGTTACAGGATTGTTCTGAAAGTATATAACTATATACACAAACTTTGATTTCTATTTATCGAATTTTATTAACATTTAATGTCTAATAAGTTTCGTAGAAAAAGTATTTATCATTACGATTTTATTTTAAGGCTCTGGGAGTAAAAAAAACCTTGTTATTTAACAAAATTCATTTATTTTTTGTATTGATCTATTACATGCAGATATTACATCGGTCGAAAATTATCGGTCGAACATTATTGATTTACCACGAGTGCACAGAGTAGGTCTTGGGAACTACCGCAGAGTATGCATATGTAGATTCCAAAGGAGTGTTGAAAGCTGTGATGTAAGGAGATTGGTAGACGATTGGCGATCCAAGGTTGCGGACCAGAGGTGAGTAAGAAGAGATAGGGCTATACACCGAGCTGTAAGTTAAAGGTGTTACTGAGCGCTTAGCGAGATGGTGAGCACCTGAGAACGCTTTAGCTTGGTAGTGAGCAACACGAGCAGCTACAACCTCAGGAGTATCCAAAGGTACACCGTTGACACCGTCGAGTACCACAGCAGGGGAGTTAGGTGCTTGTGACAAGGCTACGCTGGGATAGATGGCAGGTACGACTGATGGGTAAGTAGCACCGTAGATAGCAGGCACAACTTGGGAGCCATGAACGACGCTGTTGCTGTATTGAGAAACTGAGCTCACAGCTGGCACGGAGCTGTAACTTACGATGGGCACCGCACTGTACGCTAGTGGAGCTACCACGTTAGGCTTAGCGGCAGCCAAAGCGACCACGGAACAGAGGTACACAAACTTCAGCATTTTGATCTTCGTTAGAGGAACCGATGAATAAAACCGACTGATGCTTCAAACACTAATCCCAACCTTTATATAGTGAGCTCCAAAATTAATAAAATAAAAAAGGGCACCAAATCACCTTCAAATGTACGTCGTTGTCAACTTGTAATAGTTTTTACAATGCGTTTAATAGATACGCGACTTTTTTTGGCGGAAGTCTGTGTTCATTTGCAAATATCAAGGCACACTTGTAATCTATCTTAGATTATCTTATTTTAATATTAACACTCATTGAAAGGTAAGTTGCACATCATAGTCAATAATTTCTTTAAAAATAATTTTAGACTTTATGTAAATTCTAAAGAAAAATAACGATATTAAGGTATTATAATATGTGGTAATAAAAAATATTTTTTATTAAATTTACATATGTATGAGGTGGCTAATCGTTCATAAAAAATACTGTAGCATCAATAAATATAATCTTGTTGTACCACTCATATATCACAAATATATACGGTAGAGCTAAATTAAAATAATGGACATAACTAAAGTAGAACATTCATTGCTGAGTAAATGGCACTTTAAACCAATATGATAGCACAAAAAGCGGCTGAAATATAGTTATTTAAAAACAAATAATTATAGTTTAAGTCTATTTAAAATGGAAAATCTTTCTACTCTCACGAAAAGTACTTGAGAGTTAATTTTAAGGGCTCAAAATTTCAGTGAGTCCTTTTTGACATATCTCCAATAAAAATCTGTGTTGGGAGTGAAACTATAAAAATATAATAACAACCTAAGCTACATATTCGTAAATCTATTGCACATATTAATTCATAAGTAGTAAATTTTTATTGAGTACCAATTTTTATTATTAATCTAATATTTTCAAACATTTCCTAACAAAATGAAAGTAAGCCTAAGTTACTCATTATAACATTATCTATCGATGAGTGAAAATCTCGTCAAAATCGGTCCAGCCATTTCGGAGATTAGCCGGAACAAGCAAACAGACAGACAGACAAAAATTAAAAAATTGATTTTTCCATGTGTGTACTGTATATTTCATATGCATTTAGCGTAAGGTATTAATTTGCAATTAAAAACAGACACTTCAATTTTATTTATATGTACCTATCTACTGATTTATAAAAAAAATAAAAATAAAGAATAAGTAAGCTGTTAAAAATATAACATGTAACCCGTTAATATAAATAAAGAATATCAGTTCAGAATAAGGAGACTTCAGTATATTAGAGATGTATCCAAAATCAAAACTATACGTACATAAATATCAATGCATTTCCATGTTCTAGTATGGGTCACACGTGCTCTTCTAACCAATATCTAAGGGGACTTGTACATGTGTATGAGTTCATACTGGCATTGAAAAATTTTTATGTAGTTATGTAGTTTTGAGGGTTTATTTTTAAAAAGATCTTTTTACGTTTTTAATAATGAAAACTTTACTGTACTGTCCTTTAACACCTAAATCAAGCCAGTTATTGGCTTGTTATTACGTAGGTAGTAATGGGACGCGCTCTGTCATTAAAAGTAATACAAACTTTTTAAGAGCGGCACCATTTAGATCAAAGCAGAAAAACAGAAGAAATTTAGGCTTATTTTCAAGATATTTATTTTTTTCCAACACTAAAAACTAGTTTAAAATCATCCCGTGACCACGATTGCTGTAAAGCATTCGAAACGTCGGGTACCAAAAATCAAAATAAATACGCGACAAAATCCGAAAAGATAGTTTCATTTATAATGTCAAATATTCGCGTATACCTAAGAAAGTATTATTAAATAAAAACTATTTTGAAAATCTTTTAATTTTTCAAAATATTTTAAAGTAGATTTAATAGTACACATTCTAGATCAGAGAGTAGATTTTAAATTTCTCTATACTTATGAAACAACTAATAATACATTAAACTTATTAGACCAAACTACGCCTACGAGTGTACACAGACTCATATTTTGAGTCCTAAGACGCATACAATCCTCGAATACAAAAATAGATAAAATAAATACTTTTTAATTTTAATTGACACTACAATTAAAATGAAAGCAAAAGAAAATTCTTTGTTGCCTGCTTATTCTATTGAATCTTAGACGTATACAGTATGTATGTAGCTTTCGATTTGCTGACACACGTGTACAAATCAGTCAATTAAGAGAGACTTAAGTCTATGCATTATTAACATGTTTCTTAGTGTACTTATGATATTTTTTATAAATATCAAAAGATATTTTTGTAATATTCAGATCATTCAGAAAAATATACCTACATAATATCATGTACTACATATATTAATTAAATACACTTTTTTAGCGATTCAGCTTGGTTTTTAAGCTCTATTTCCTATATATAATAATATATTTTATTCTCATTAAAAAGCTCATATTAAACCATAACTTTAATATGAGCTTTTTAATGAGAATAAAATATGGTGTGATATTAACAATTTTTATATTATACAATAATAAATTTCCGTAACGTCGAAATAAAAAGAGCAGATATTTAAAGTATTATTTTATTTTGTATTAAATTTAGAATAAGTCGTTTACTACACTGAACTGAAAAATAACTTTCTTGTTTCAATGATGACGCTTAGTAAGGATGGAGACCGTAGGCAGTAGAGTAGATGGGGACTTGACGCACGTAGGCTGCTGAAGGATATACGCCTGAAGGTACTACATGGCTGGAGAAAACTGGAGATGCTCCGTATGTTGATACCACAGGTCCAGTTGCTACGAGTCCAACTGAACGTTTTTGGATTTTGTGTGACTCTTCTAGTGCTTTAGCTTCTAGGTGAGCGGCACGGGCGGCAGCAACTTCAGGGGTTTCAGTAGGGGCTACTGGTAATTCGGCACTTTCAGAAGCGGGTTGAGCGGCTGCAGAAAGTTCAGGAACAACAGGAGATATAAGAGAAGTGAATCCAGCTAACGGAGCAGTGTATGCCAGAGGAGCGGTAAAAGTCGCACCGTATGCTAACGGAGTGGCAAGAGGGTTACCGTACGCTAGAGGAGTAGCTAGAGGTGCACTATATGCCACGGGAGCGGCAATCGGTACACTGTATGCTGCAGGGGCAACAGCGACATTGCTGACCACAGCGGGAGATGATTTTATGTCTACGCGAGATTGAGATGACACTGCAGCTGGGGCAGTAATGAGCGGAGCAGTGTAAACGGAGGGTGCTGCATACGCTGCGGGAGCAGCCACGATAGCTTGATTGGCGATAACAGCACGGCTTAAAGGAGCTACAACCTCAGTAGCGACTACAGCAGGAGAAGACTTAATGTCTACGCGTGATTGGTGAGATACAGCTGCTGGAGCCAATGCTACGGCTGGCGCAGCATAGCTGACTATGCCAGCCTGAAGACCACTGGGTTTAGCGGCGGCTAGCGCCATCACAGAAAGGAACACCACCAGCGAGTTCATCGTGGTCTGTGTTAGTTCAGATGAGTACGACAAAAGAATGTAAACTGATGCACCTTTGAGGGCGACTCACGTATTTATAGCCTAGTCCCAAATGTATCATAAGTATCAAGTTCGCCGCATACGCTTACTCATCGTATGAAGTGTCGATATACTTTGTAGCCGTAAGGCATTTCATAGAAACCGGCTTTATATTTTAATACTTACAATGTACGCATACCTGAAAGTTCTGTTAAATTAATTTCCTATGTGAATATGAATCAAAAATATATAATACTCAATGATGTCTTAGGATATTATATGTTAGAGTATGCAGTAGCTGCGTAATGCCGCGTACTTTCAAGTATAGGAATATTTTTTAAAATAAATTTAATAAATGTAAATTCTTAAAATTATTCTTAATATTATTCTTCTAAGCGCCCCACTGCTGGGCACTTAATACGAGGGGAATGAGGCCATAGTCAACCATGCTGGCTGAGTGCGGGCTGCTGAACTTCACGTGTCTTTTGAAAACTTTCTATGTTTTCTCAGACACGCAGGTTTTTCTCACGTTGTTTTTTCTACTTTTTGCCTTTTCCTTCACAAGACAAGTGGTAATCAAGTTAGAAGTGATTCACGCATGAAAATTTCAAAGTGAGAGAGGAAACCCGGATTCAATTTCAATTCGGTTTAAGTTTTGTCTTTTATGGGAAACTATAAGTAGCCATGTTCAAAAATTATTTCTTAGCTAAATTATAACCAAATTCAGCCATTGCTTTTCTTACTGTGATACCTATTTCTCATTGCCTAAATTTATCACTACTTATTTTAATATGTATTATAAATTATATAATTTTTATTTACTTGTGTTACAAGTGCTACATAGTACCTACATTAGTAGACGAAGATATGCAATCAATCATATGATTAGATAAAAATTCAAATGTCAGAGTTTAACTTTCAAGATTTGTAGGTAATTCTTTCCTTTGCAGGACGCTTATTAAATCAAGGTTTAAGGACATACATAAATATCAAAGAAAATGTCGAACAGTAGACTTAATAAGTAATTTAAGTTGTGTCGTTAAATGTATGTATATTTTTTTCTTTTTGTAATGCTCTATAAAGCGAAATGTTAAGGTTTGCATTGTGAGACCTTGAGCAAGCTTTCGTTCCTTGCCACTGGACAACTGGTCGAGTTTCTAGTTTAGCTCTACAATGAGTTGACACAACATTTTATATAAATTATTGTAATTATTTATAAAGAGAATATTCTTTATCACTGACATATTGATATTTACATTATTGGTTAGATACGAATATCGATGAAGGTATTGCGATTTCATAATTATATGTGATACAATAAAAAAAAATTAAGTATGAAGCCCTTCTTGCATTAGGACAACCCGGGTATACTTAGTTATTTTTAATTTCTAACAATTATTTATAGGTAGTAGTGAAAATCATTAGGATTTTTTTGGGTTTTTGAAACGATTTAACAAAAGAATTATAATAAGTAATTGTACCCTAAAACACAAAATATCAGCTCTATATATATTTGTAGCAGCTACGGGCCAACTTTATGTCTTATGGTATGAGAAATACGTGCGCCTTGTATGGATATTGCTTTATCCATTGTTTATTATCATTAATACTCAACAGACGGAGACGCAAAAACTTTAAATTACCTTCTATATTATGGGTAAAAAATCCCATAATTTTATATGCGTCGACGCATGAAGGCGTAAATTTATTCTTTTGAACTTGCTATACTTAATCTGAGTCTTATGACATAGGAAGAAGAAAGAAATATAAATTAAAAATTTATTAAAATTTACATCCAAATAGAATTTTGCTTTCTCTATTAACTAAATAAGATTGACTGTTGCGTGTCTTGACTGAAGCCGAGGAGGTGTTCGACTCGGTTGCTGTTGCTGGTCTATTACCAGCCGTGGGCTAAGGGTGCGGCCAATATGGGACCGTGGGCGGCAACAATTGGAGCGTGAGCAGCAACGGCCACAGCAGGAGTAGCAATCTGTAATAAGCATGAAATAGTATCATAAATGAAACTATCTTTTCGGATTTTGTCGCGGATTTATTATGATTTTTGGTTCCCGACGTTTCGAATGCTTTACAGCAATCATGGTCACGGGATAGACTAAGGTATTAGACGTCTCAGGGGGTCATATACTTATTACAGACAGTGCCTACCCGGTCGGGAATAGCCCAGTCAGGAACCAAAAATCGTAATAAATCCGCGACAAGATCTGAAAAGATAGTTTCATTTATAATGTCAAGTATTCGCGTAAGCCTAAGAAAGTATTAGAATAATGTACTACTCAATTTTAAAATATATTTAGCAATTTTAAATATCTTAGAAAACCTAGTGTAGAATGTTTAGCCTTGTATATAAGAAGATAGATGGAATGAATTACAATATCTATATTTACCCTGACGGAGTTAGCGTATGATGTGGCTACAGGGACAGCCTGCTTTATGATGGGAGCACTGACGATGGGTGAGCTGACCAAAGCTGGTGCACCGATGAGCCCATGACCCCAAGGTGAACCAAGAGGTGCGACCAAACCAGGAGCGGCAGCAACGACGGCCAAGAGGGCGGTGAAGACGATCTACGTAAATGTTAACAATTAATCCTTATTTAACATTTTATAATTGATGTTGATTGTTGATTGTTTAGGGCAATGTTTATTAATATTATAATTAATTAAAGTAACTGCCTGGGGTGTTTACTTGCTGGCCTGTATGGTTGCAGATCCGGATGTCCTGGGTTCGAGTCCTCGGTGGGGATTTTATAAGATTAGTTATTGAGGGATGTTGGTGGAGCTACCCTGTGCCTCATAGAGCAAAAGTTACCTCTTACCGATCATATTGATTCATCGTTCGTTTTACAGAAGAATAAAAGCAACAAAAATGAAGAATGTAAGTTATAGCTATATGATAATTCCCGCGCAGTTGGCTAATCTCATTGAAATTGATCGACCACGAAGCCTGATTTATTTATTTATATTATTTGAAGTCTTTTACGGTATTAAACTTGTGAGAAAGAGTGTGATATAAATTAATCATATAATTAAGTATGAAGCAAACATGGCATTTAATAAACTTCTTAAACATTATGTCCTTTAAAGTGAATGCATTTAGATCATAATAGGTAACTAGATCAACGTGACATTTTTCAATTATAAAATTATGAATTACGACTGGTTTTATTGAATGCTATACTTATCTACAGTGTGAAGTGCATTAAATTTTAAAATCAAACTAGCATTTCCCGCGGCTTCGCACGCGTTCTAAAGACCGGAAACCAAATTCTTCCTGAGTCCCGCGGTATGGTATCTCGCAGTACTAACGCCCTTCCCGTTTTTGCTACATTTTTCATTGATGCTCCGCTTCTATTGGTCGTAGCATAATTTATTATCGCCTAAAGCCTTCCTCGATAAACGGACTATCCAAAACAAAAAGAATTTTTCAAATCGAACCAGTAGTTCCTGAGATTAGCGCGTTCAACCAAACAAACAAACAAACTCTTCTGCTTTATAATATACGTATAGATATATTGGGTATATTTCATATATGTGGGTATTATATTATATATCCTATCACCTAGTGACCTATGGGAATCTATTCTTATATTAGTTTCGCCTTCTTTCTATAAAAAAGTAAATAAGAAGTATGTCAGTTGTAGTAAATCCTTTATCACTATTGTGATTATTCGTAAGAAAACCTATGTTCCTAAAGAGGCAAAGTGGCGTAGGTTTGTCGGTCTAAATATAATATAACTTCCTTTCTAACAAGGCCGTATGGACAATCACGACTCTGTCGCATAAGTTGCTCATGCGTCAAACGATACTGAAACGATACTCTAAAATTTAGACCATACCTTATTAAAAATATCTCACTAAAAATTTTGTCAATGTTATTTCAGTTCTAATACATTTAAAAAAACGTATTTTATTAATTAATAACACATATATAATAATAATAAGAATATGTTGAATAACGTAGAATAAAATAATATCTAGTTAATACTATGAAATTTATTTTACGATAAACAATACGGGTTTCGACTGAAATGCAGCACTTTTTCAGTAATTGTTGAAGATGTAAATAACATAAAATGAAATATTGATAACAGAAAGGTAGCATTTGGTATTTTTGTCGAGTTGTAACGTTTCATCCAGTGGCAATGAGTTAATGGATTTGGATGAAATTTGGCACTGAGATAGGTAATAGATTGAAATTACAAATATAATTTGTACATACATATACTTTTTAGTCCGGATTTTAATTTTTAAAATCGAATCGAAATTGACGGATCCCATAAGGTATATTTATTTTCGTATTTCAGAAGGGGACGAACTTGAGGCGGAGGGAGGATAAGTCGCAAGTTATGGAAAAAAATTAATGAATATGTTTTTCTTTTGTTCCAAATATTTTGTTAATATAAAAATGATAGATTTTATTACAAACAAACAAACAAATTATCATAGTACGAAAAATAATCTTTCTTTATACTTATTTCGCAACAGAAACAAACAAAAATCGAATTAAAAATCGCAAGCAATAAACATGATTATAAAAACTGAAATACTAATTAAACTATAAAAGACTTTAAAGGAATACCATGTCTTTATTTGAAGTATATAATTAAGTACATACACGAATACTATAAAAATAACTGTGTGGACGGCAGGAATGATATATTGATTATAAGACCAATATATCAGTTATTCAACTCTATAATATATAATTATTATAGACATTTAATGGACTATACTTTGAAATGTATTAAATAAAAACAATAATATTAATATTCAAACATGAAAATAGGAATGGCGCTCGCTTTAGGTATCTATTTACAGGATATCTACAATGTACATTGCTTAAAAAATGTATCACTTTTTGTACCGCTCCGCGACGGCCTCGGTGGGTCGTTGCCGCATTGAGAATGTCAAGTTCAATACGATAAAAACTCGGACCAATCTTATAAAAACTGCATTGGTCACTTTCACCGAGAAGACACTAAATGAATTTATTATTATTTTTTGGATATCTTGTAAAAAGGTTTCCTTTTTAAAACAATTATCATGTACCTATATATAAATAAGTATGTAATTTACATACAACATTCTAAATTTAAGTATTTTCTTATATATATTAAAAATCATGGACAGTTACTACTATGAAAGTAAAGAAAATGAAATTGATTCAAAACATACGTATATTAATATAATAAATATATATTAAATTTCTTACCAGTTTGTACATTTTGATGAAGGGTTATAGGATTGTTAGGTACGATAGAGGGTGTTGATACGAATGTGATTAGGGCCTAGTCCTACGGAGCTTTTATATAGTACTTTAAGACATAGTTTGGCCAAATCTGTCCAATCCAAACACCAGCTGGGCTTAGGTCATCTAAATCAGTTACAATCTGATATGTTTGTACAGTCAGGAGCAATACATTAAAGTTTAAAATATTTTTTTAGTTTCATTCTTATAAGTACATAATCAAATGTATTAATATAACAGTATTTAAATTTATTGAGATAAAATATAATATAATAAGTAGAATTTTCAAATTTAAGAAAGCAAACTCGAAAACACAATTAATGTATAGAAGGTAAATTTTTATTACTTCAAGGATCATGTTATTTGGAAACTTTTTCTTTGTCGTGCAATAGAAATTTTGTATGTTCATTTTTATGAAAAAGAAATAAAGAAAGAGTCAAATTAAAATAAAGCTTTTCAATTTTTTATGAATATAATTCTTTAAATTCGCACTTTACCTATAATTGTTATGAAACTCCAACTACAATTGGTGGTCCACCTAGATTTCACAATATTTAGTATTAACCTACGTTTTTCAAAATAACAATTTGGACCGTGAATAGGAACAGTTTATAGTTTCCTGCATAAGTAATATATTTTGTTATAGAATAAATTGTAATAATGACAATGATGAAATAAGTGGATTATTTCATCATTGTCATTCGAAAGTTATTGTAAGTCAAGGTAATATTTAGAATTTATTTATTTTAGTATATTGTTATCATATTTTAAGAAAATCAAGTCCAAGAAAAACTAGAAAAAGCTTGATCCTTATGTTAAAAATATTATCAGTTCTCTAGCCAACAGTACTCGAAATACTTGGTTGTTAGCTGAACTTATTTTTAATTCCAGGCATTCTATATGTACAACAACTCCAACGTAAAACTAGTTTTGATATTTATTAGATTTCTAAATTTGACTAGAAATTAAATCATACTCTAAATATTGAATAAAGTTATTTACTGAATGTCAATAAGTTTTTCTCCAGTTTAACGCCACTATCACCAAAAAGAGGTGTTTTCCATGACATTCCCAATTACATCTTTATCATAAGTTATTATTTATTAACATTATTAATATCGTATTGCGTTATTGGCGTGATTTTTTAACTGACTTTTTCGAAAGATTGATTATTGTGAGATACTTTAGGATACATACATTTTATTGTACTCTTTTCATAGTCATTTAATGAGCTACAATTTTCTAGTAAAGTTAACCATGTAATTTTGTATGTACTACTAATTAATCAAATCAGTTAATGTGTGTTGTATAGACCAATTTATATTCAGTTTTCAATCGTCTTGAAAAATAAAAAATAATATTTGTAGTTCAAATTCTGTCAATCCAACTACATGATATCTAATTTCTATGGGTAAATGAATTAAAATTTATTTCTCTTTACGTTTATGAAAATTGCTTACTTGTAACTTGTGTATGACACTTCTAGAACAATATTAAGCAAGCTCGACTTATAACAGAGTACTTGCATTTAGAGCTAAAAAGTGCACACACACTTTTGTTATACGATTATTACAATTAGTTGATACATATGATCATTTGTTAATAACTATAATGTTGTTTATTCAGAGATGATTGATATTAGTTAGAAAAATATTAGTGTAAGTAAGTTGTCATTTCGATTTTTTATTTTATTGTTATTATATTGTCGAAAATTTATACTAACTTAAATTTAAAAGTGGTAGCAAAGTGATAACGCGTCGGTTCGGGATAACCTAGTGAGATAAATTTAAGTACTGGCATAGGTAAGAAAACATCGTTTAGAAATTAGTGTAGTTGACGTGACCTATAGCCTAACCCTGCTCGTATTGATAGGCCTATGACTATCTTGAGTCATTCAAAAGGGCCTTCCATACCGAATGGATATACATACCTAGGTCCTACACTTTACTAAAAATCTTGTAGTTGTTCTATAGAACGATATTCTTTATTATTAAAAAAAAAACACAATCACACACACTTATCGATTTCCAATTAGCAGTTTTTCACTAAATGCATATGAAAGTAAAAAAAATTTTAATATTTTGGTCTACCTCTCTGTCTGTCTGTTTATTCCGGCTCTCTAAAACTTCTTTAACGATTTTGTCGGGATTTTCGCTCGCAGATAGCTAATGTTATAAGGCGTCACTTAGGATACTTTTATTTAGTGGGAAATAAAAATAAGATGTAAATATCAATTATCAAATATTTATATTATTTTGTGATCAAGTAGGTAGTCAATTGTAGTCTGTGACAGAAAATCAGCATGTGCTAAACGAGGACAGGGCGTTTCAATGACACTAATCTACGGTCAGCTGACTTGTTATAAATTCGTATCACGATACTCGTATAGGCATTTATTAATTTACTTATACACATAAATTGATTCGATTGATTGTGAAGTATACCTATTGTTATTTTTTAATTCTTTTTCTCCCTGATAACATGATATACTTAAACGATATAAAAAAACAATAGTGGTTGTTTTTTTTAATAAGTACATAACGAATTTGGTTGGAATGAACATATGGGAATGAAAATGAACTCAAAGTGAAGAAAAACATTTAAATTACATATAATAACTCAATGTTTTAAAGAAATTTTGTAATAACTAAGTTCTAAAGATCCTATTCTTTTAACAACACGTTTCGCTGAGTTGCTAGTGACCCTGCTTCTACCTACCAGCGGCCACAGTTTCGAGTCCCGCTGGGAGCATTTATTTGTGTGATGAGCACGAATATTTGTACATTATCCATGGGAGTTTATATTTATAATATGTATGTGTTTCTATTTGTACATATATACGTATTGTCTCAACCATCTGGTATCCATAACACAAATTTCGTAGCTTACCATTATTTGACGACACGTTTGGCTCAGTGGGTAGTGACCCTGCTTTCTGCGCCAGCGGTCGCGAGTTCGAGTCCCGCTGGGGGCATACATTTGTTGAGCACGAATGTTTGTACTCCAGTCATAGATGTTTATATTTATAATATGTATGTATTTAAACTTATATATGTGTAGTATATCAACCATCTAGTATCCATAACACAAGGCTCGTACTTTACCGTGGAACTAGATAGTGCTGTGTGTAAATGTCCCAACATATTATTATTATTATTATTGTACTATGAGATAATACAAACAAATTTATTATTTAAATGAGGTATATAATATTATGTATGTATATAATTCAAATTTAATTGCAATAAAAGAATGTGAATGAATTCAATCTTTTTATTATTTTTTATTATTTTAACAAAATACATATATACATTTAATATAACACAGCATATTTGAGCAAGTCACCGAGCAATGATAGCGCCAAAATTTCTTATAGAATATAAGGAGCGGAAAGGTATCTAGCATAAGGGGATGGGGCCGCTACGTACGGGGCGGCAGCGTAGTATGGGGCGGAGATAACGGGAGCGGCTACTGCGTGGTTGACTGCATGTGCAGAGTAAGAGCTGGCATAGGGAGCCACGGCGTAAGCAGCGGGTACCGCAGCCGGAGCAACCAACGCAGCAGGAGCCGCAGCTAGTGGTAACACTCCAGCATTGGTTACAGCAATAGCGAGGGCGAAGATAACCTGCAAACATTTGACTCTTTAGTAAATATTAAGATATAAAGAACTTGGAAAGATCATGGTATATCAGATTTGCAATCCTCAAACTTATTTAAGTATTTTTCCCTTTTATATATTCTTATTAACTTACAGTGAATTTGGCGATCATTTTACTTAATTTGGTGACTTCTCACAAGTAAATATACAAAAGAATTCGATAGAGTGTACTGATTGCAGGTTACCATCCCGTTATATACCAACTGCCCATATCATTGGGCAACGACACGTACATCGCATACGTAGTCAGCTAATGCGTAGGATATCGCGGTTGGCACCACGATTTTTGACCCAGACTCAGTTGACGAGTAATGCATTCTAATTTAAACTTTGTGCACATCAATTTCACTGTATGTTATATAATGTAAAGGCCGAAAGGGAAAAGCATTTGATGAATATTTGCAGATATCATACGCAACCAATGCTGGAGTTCAATACATTTGGAATTTTCGAAAATTGAAATGATTACAGCGGCCAAATTCTGGAGTTAATCTTTAAAGTAAGTAAAAATAAATAAAAATCGACTTTCAAACATTTAAAAGTAAAAAAAAATATATTCGTATGGGAGTTTTCATTTACTATAATAGAAGTCAGTTGACAAAACTTTGGGATACCTATAAATATTTAATACAAAGTTGAAAAAAAATAAAGTATGAAACTTTAATCATAGTTAAAATATTATATTACATCAATTTTTTATGTAGTTATACAAAATGAAACAGTTTTATTTTGCTTTGCATCGGCTGGCACCGACTTCGAAAATATCTGGTAAAGTAATAAGTCTCTGCTAATCTTAAGTGAATGAAAAAAAGAAAGATTTTGTATTTCCAGTTTTAGTGTATAGAATTAGTAAATATTTTGTAAGAAGAAAGTTTTTTAATAAAATATTCTCTCAAGTTATTTAAGTTTATTTAACTGCAATCTTTATATATCTAACAAATTAAAATTAGATAGCAAAGAAACTAATTACCTAGTTACTCTAAAAATTTAAAATCTGATTTCAACTTAGATATAACGTTTCTCAAAAAACAAGAGTTTACCGCCAGATTAACTCGACTCCTTATTTTTTTGAAGTGCATTGATAATAATTTAAGAAATTAATCTTTTTAGTTGTTACTATGTTTTAGTTTAAAAATTAAAATAAAACATATTTCACTTTCACACATACATTTGAATAATAGATTTAAAAATAGAATTACACATTCAACTACCATAAATTTACACGTTCGATTGCAAGCCGAAATGCATTCGCCAAATTTCACAATAAAAAAGTTTCCCAATGTGATCCATTTCTCCACGCGAGCCACTACGAATCCCAATTGACCGACCGCAATCCGTCAAATGTTTATTTTATCATACGTTTTCTGAATCACAATAAACATAGTATAAAAGGCATTAGCTTTTTGGTGTTAGGCACAGTTCACATCCTTTTTTCAACAAGGAAGGTCTTAAAATAAACAAAATGTTTTCTTTAAAATCTGTAAGCATCTCTTCTTTATAGGTTTGTATATATTATTAAAAAACATACACAATTTCTAATTTATATTATATTTACAGATCGTCCTCATCGCCGCAGCTTTCGCCATAGAAGCAGAATGCAGTGCATCAGTAGCTGGAGCATTAATTGGACCAGCGCATGTGGGATATGCTCATGCTGTACCTCAGAATATTCCACCATACGCATCACAGGTTAATGTAGAAACCCGAAGCGCCCTCGTTGCTGCACCTCAAGTAGCTGCATATGCTGCCCCTCAAGTAGCTGCATATGCTGCCCCTCAAGTAGCTGCATATGCTGCCCCTCAATTAGCTGCATATGCTGCTCCTCTGGCAGCACCATTTACTGCTAGATTTGGACCTGTTCCTGCTGCTTATTCTGCTGCATCATATGTCGCTAGCTCTCCAGTCCTTCCAGCAGCATACGCTGCCTCTCCTTATGCTCTTCCTGCACCTTTCGCTCCCCAAGCTGCCTATGCTGCAGCTTATCCTTATGCTGCTTCTTACCCTTTACTCCGAGCTCCTTATGGCGCTGCTCCGGCCTTTGTTCGATAGATTTTAAGTCAAAACAGTTGACCTTCCTTCAAAAAGACTTGATATTAGAATAATTTTTATATTTGTTTAGAGTGTTATGTAAATTTGTAATGTTTCTAAAATAAATATATTTTTATAAAAGAATTAAGTGTTATTTTACTTTTACTTTACTACATTTGATATTTTTTAAAAAACTGAGTCGAATTTGTACATTAAATAATTTTATGAAAATCTTATTGAAATAGTCATTATTATTAATACAGAGGCAAAATCTAACGTTTTAAGAGCTTTTGTCTGTCTCTAGTCGCATATAAAGAAAAGTACTGGACTGATATTGATAAAATTTGTTATGATGAGTTTTTTTTTAATTTTTATTTTATTATGCAGGTTTACATAAAAAAAATCTGCTGAAAAATCTATACTTATCGTTAAACATATCTAAAGCTAAAAGTAAATATAGTAAATGATATTTGTTCAAAATATTAATGAAAAAAAATCATTTTAATAAAAATCTTAGAGTAAGAATGGTAAGGTAATGATTTTTTATTTTTTTTTATTTTACAATAATATTTGGAAGCGCAAGCATTCCAATTTCGTTCCTGTTAATAGTTTTGCCTACCTTCTCAAATAACGATGCTAATATAGTAATAGTATTAGTAATTAGATATACAGTTGTGAATATTTTTTTATAAATATATATTATATATCCATATTTCTATAATTGTTTATAATGGACAAGAATCAATTTGTCGGCAGTGAATAAGTATATCTAACTCGCCACTAATGGCGCTCTACTGCATTGACTTCTAAGTCATTAAACAGATTATAGTATTAAGCGATATAGGTATATGAAAACGGTAATTATTTTTGCTTATGTTGTTACGCGAGTGAAGCCGAATTAAGTAACCAGCAGCGAGAGGAACCTCAGCGATCTTCATATATGTACTAGCTGTACGTAACTGCCGCGAGCAAATGCTTGTTGTTCTTAATCTTACTAAAATGCGTTATTTTCACTCTGCATTTCCACATTGTTACTTAAAAATTAGTAGGTAATTGTTTATAATACATTAGTAAGTTATATAAGTTGTAAGATTATGATTATGTGTGTGATTTTTATAGACGTTTGGAAAATTCGGAACGTATAATATGATTCTTGGATTTACACGTATCGAAGTATCACCTGGCAGTTTTTTAATTCTACGTAGTTGACACGTGAAATAAATGAAAAATAAAGTTGCTTATTATTATTTTATTTTTTTCATCAAGTACAAAAATTTCTTAAAACTACAACAATAAAAATATTTCCACATTCAACAAAGTAATAACAGCTTAAATCTAATTTTTAGGACTAGACTAAACTATTTCCATGCCCATGGATTTGCTGCTGGAGCTGGGAAAGAGTATGCTTTCGTAAAAACTGATGCTGGGGCTGGTAAAACGGCAGGAGCCACTGGCCTCACAATAGGTGAAAATGGTACCGCTGATAGTGCTGGTATGGCTCTTGCATAAACAGGTGGTGGCGGTAACGCAGGTGCAAATCTAGGTAAGACTGCTTCCTGAGCGTATATTGGGGCTGGAGCTACGGGGGCTGGGTAGGCAGCAGGCAAAAAGGGAGCTCTAAATACTGGTGCTGGAGCTACTGCTGGGTATACTGGGGCTGGTGCTGGGAACACTGGGGCCGGTGCTGGGAACACATGAGCTGGTGCTGGGTACACTGGAGCCTGTGCTGGGTATACTGGAGCTGGCGCAGGAAAAACTGCAGCCCGAGCAGGTAATATAGGAGCTGGAGCGTGATAAACAGCTGGAGCGGGTAATACTGGAGCTGGAGCCACTGCTGCTGGGGCAACAGCACGAACTACTGGTGATATTGCGTGTATAGAGCGCACTCCGTTAGGAAAACTGTAGAAAGGTGCATATCGAACTACAGATAGTGATCTTACTGCTGGTATGAGATGTTCATGGCCGCTAGCTTGACAGCTAGCTATGATGGCGGTGATAAAAATGACCTAAAAAAATAAAATTTACATATTAAAAACAACCCTTAATGTTATGATTTTCGTTATAAAAGGTCATTAACACTTACTAATCTCAATAATGACATATTTATGAAAGTCACGACTTGGCTAGTCGAATGAAAATGTAGAAGTATATTATATGAATGTGTCACAGGACGTTATATACTTCATACTGTTGCAAGCATTACGTCTATATTGGTCAGCTTCGGTTTCACTTTCCATCGTCAGGACATGCGCATGCTCAATTAGGTGTCAACGCGGACATTATAGATTACCGAATGTGTCACACACTTGACCATCATAGGACAATTTATGTAATTCATGGAGGTCAAAAAGGAGTACATTTTGTAACATATCTATAAACAATAAGTTGCAATAATGACAGTTCTATAATTTCTTTTTTTGTTTAAAAGATAAATTCCATACTTAGTTTACTAGGTTAGGTTAGGTTACTATTTTTATAAATTAAAATAAGTTTAGTTTGAACCAAAGTCACTTTATTTCTATATAATATGCATTATTGATCCTCTTTTGGTTCTTCGTTGAATTTAAATCATACAAGCATATTATTTAATTGTGGTATTTACATAGAAGTACCTACCACTACTATTAATCAGATCACATATACATTCATATGTACCTAATAAAATTTTAAATTAGAATCTGTACATCAAAGATATTAAATCAAATCCATCAATTTATTCATTACACAATAAAAGCTTGTTTTTAAATTATGTCTTTTTATAATAATTTATTCATTTACCGTTCTTGTTAATAATTAAACATCAATGAAAATGTAAGGACTTTGTAAAGACTTCAATTATTATACGAAAGCTACAATTTCCTAAGCCGTAATAATAATTTAAAAAAATCTCAATATTAATTGTGTTCTTTTCGGCACAATAACTTTCTTTAATAAGATAATTAATTAGGTATTTATTTAAAAATATTAATTAATAAGTTATACTTAATTTTCAATTATATTTTTGTTCTATTGTTATATTTAGTTCAGGGACGTACGCCACTAAAATATCGAGCAACGAACGCAGAAATTACCATGATCGTGTTGAATTTATAATGGAGCACCGTGTGAGGAGGTGAACAATTTGTATTCATAAGGAGAGATGTTAGAAGCAATACTGAGAACTCTCGCGGATGGATAAACTATCAATAATAAAAAGATTGCCGTATTTCTTTTTAATTAAACAGAAAGTTACATTACACGATATATTATAAATAATTTATGACCGTATTTTTACCTATGATTTTATAAGAAGGATTCTATTTGTTATTTTCTGTTCTCCATGGCACAGTTCACGC
This sequence comes from Boloria selene, assembly GCA_905231865.2. Lineage (NCBI taxonomy): Eukaryota > Metazoa > Arthropoda > Insecta > Lepidoptera > Nymphalidae > Boloria > Boloria selene. The sequence goes on from HG993145.1 coordinate 6,651,457, forward strand.
ACTTGGAAGCTAAAGGTACCTACACTGCGTATGACTTGTGACTAAGTGCTTATTTCAATAAGCGACCAATTTATAAAAAACATCTATAAAATTAATTGTTGACTTTTTAATGCTATATTTTACATTGATATTGTTGTAATACGACAAGTATTGGTTGTTTGAATTAAATAAATGAAATAAAATGAAATTAATTAGCATACGTCATCTTGACGGTACGAGTATGTTACTATTACCGGTACGTATTTTGAGGAAATCTATCCTGTCACATTTTTTTCATAAGTATAGCATATATTTTGATTTTTGTATCACAGTAAATGTGGTATAAAATATATTGAAATGTTAAGGTTTATAGAACAGCATGTGCATTTAGGTCAGAATGAAAATTTACACATTATATTTGAGAAAAAAAATATCATAACCGTTTAATTAATATTAGCTATAATAGTTGTAATTTTTTTCACAAGAAATCTATCAACAGTCTTCTCATTTAAGGGCAACGAAGGGGGCAGAGGCGTAATAAGGAGATGCTACGTAAGGGGAAGCAGCAACGTAGGGAGAAGTTGCCACATAAGGTGCTGGAGCAGCCACATATGGTGCAGCGGGTGCCACGATCTTAGCCGCTGGAGCATAGTAGGGAGCTGCTACTGAGTAGGGAGCGGCGACCAGTGGCGCGGCCACTACACCATTGTAGTTCCTAGAGATGTATTGAGAGCTGGAGGCGGTAACATATGGAGCTGGGGCTGCAACCAGGGGAGCAGCCGCAGCGACCAGTGGGGTTGCCACGGGTACACTGGGCTTGGCTACTGCTACGGATATGGCAGCGATGAAAACGATCTGTAAATGAGAAAATTGTTACACTCGTGTTCGATTTTTCAACATAAATACTACTTGTATTATGGTGAGGGAAAACATTTCAATATGCAAAGGCCTAACAGTGACATGTTAAAAAGGGCTAAATAATAGTACTTTTTCTTTCTAAAAAAAATCAGTATCATGAGATTTAAAATAAGTAAGCACCTTTCCGAACATGTTGTTTTTTTTCTACGTCGTTGAGCTGTTCTGAAGTTCTTGAGTAATGTATAAATTTGAAGACTCTTCGTACCTTTTATACAAAGAGTGCAAGATTTGCCTTGTAGGTTTCATCATGTCACGGATCGAACTCGTTATTTGAGAACGCATTCAGGACACGTAAAGAGAGATGTGAACACTAATTTATGTAATTAATTCTATTCAATTGAATTCGTTTACTACTCCTAAATTGTTACTTACAGGATAATTAAATGATAATAAATTATTATTGTTTATCCTAAGATATTACACTTCTACATTACTTGTTTTTAAGTGTGGTACAAATGTTCTTGCATTAAATTTTTCTCTTTATTTAACCAAACCTAACTGCAAAAAATTATGTATGAAAACGCTTATTCTTCTTACGATGTTCAAATATGTAACTAGCTTCTTATTTTCAATTATTAAAAATTGACTTACACTAAATAATACCCATTAAGATGAATTACATTAAATTTATTTTTTATTAAGTATTTTATATATACATGATATATGATTTAGTACCTACTTGTATTGTTTGTACTAAAATATTACAGAACGGAAATATAATATGAAGCTTGTAGTAAAGATTGTCAGTCTCCTGTTCATAATCTTACTAAGGAATATCTAAACTTTTCTCCTTCGATTTCGTCATATAAGAACATCATATTATGTTAGTGTGTTTCCAAAAATAGATACACTATACTATATAACATTTATTTAAAAAAGAACTTATGTAATAAGCTTTTAAATACTAAAACAATACCACATGTGCTTAGAAAGAAAACATTAAAATATCCATTAATAATAATCTCGAAGGCGTAAATAAATAGCATTGTTCCTTTTGTTTAATACTTTTAATGGCTTCCGTACGTAACAAAGTAGGCACACCGCACAAAGCAGCACTTGGCCAAGGACTTTTTGACCTCCCTTAAACTAGATTTGGAAAATAACAGGAGATTTGGTAAACAAGTTTACGTAACTTTATATATGAAAGGATATGTTTGTATATACATATGTATTTAGAAAAATAATTAAGGAGCTTTTAAAAAAACGCCCAGGAATGTAGAAAGCTTAAGTACTAGATATTTAGTTAAAAATCTTTAGCTTATATATAATCAGATATACTTAATTTGTTTTAAAAATAAAGTCATAATACCAATAAATTTAAATGCCATAGTACCTAGTTTAAATTTTTTAATGAAATTTTAAATAAAAAATTGGTTGGTTTAAAAATAAAATTTATTTTTAAGCTCTTTGATATTCATTATTTATTGATTATACATAAATTTACCGGCGCTTTAAATAGTTTGTCCTCCCTTTATGGCAATTATGTAAAATATTTGTCGGGAACCTTTGTGTTATACATATTTATTGTGCGATACGTATCGGTATCGCAGCATTATCTTATGAATTGCTTTTTTCTCATAAATGACTTTACTATATGTTGTATTGTGTTAGTATGTGAAATGGGTTTGCTGAATTGGTATAAAAGGCAATTAATATACTAACAAGTTCTAAATGAAATTATCTTTTCGGATTTTTTTGCGGATTTATTTGGATTTTTGGTTCCCGACGACGTTTCGAATGTTTTGCAGCAATCATGGTCACGGTTTCATTCACATTTATAATGTCAAATATTCGCGTAAACCTAAGAAAGTAAGTATTATACTAACAAGTTATTAACTTTTTGCGTTCCTAGAGCATAGTACGAACTACGAAGCTGCCTCTAAATAGGCAGTGGTGTTCAGGGGCATGGCTACTACACCATTGTAGTTCCTACAGATGTATTGAGAGGTGGAGGCAGTATAGAGCTGTGGCGGTAACCAGGAGAGTAGCTGCAGCCACCAGTGGGGCAGCTGGACAGGAACGCCGGGCTTACCCACTACTACTGCAATGGCAGCGAGGATGACGATATGTAAGGCAGTGGTAGACCAGTGGTAACGCGCTCGCTTAGATAAACGAGCGAAGCGGGTTCAAATCCGGGTCTCGTACCTCTGATATTTTCATGTGCGAATCATTTCTAACATGATTACCATTTGTCTGACGGTGAAGGAAAACATCTTGAGGAAACCTGCATGTCTGAGAAAACCTAGCAAGTTTTTGAAAGACATGGATTTACCTTATAGATTTCGCCGCTTTTGTTACGGATTCACGTCTTTATTTGAGGTCGCATTCCGGGCACGAAAGGAGATGTTAACTCTAATTTGACATAATATTCTTTCTTCTTTAGGTAACTAACTAAGATTTTTCGCCAGTCTGTATATTATTTAGTTTTGAATTGAAAAATATTAGGTCCATTAGAACCTGAACTATTTTTGTTTTTTTTGAGAGTCGAGACAAATGTAAAAAGAATTTCTATTCTTACCTAAAATAAAGTGAGCATGTTATAAAATTGGCCAATAACTGAAAAACCAAATATTCTGCTTTTTTAGGGACAAAATACCTACTTTATTTAAAAAATATAAAACGTGTATTTGCTAAATAGGTATATCCTTAAATGTGTCAAGTATGCTATAGTCAGATAGAAATATTAGGCATCTCACACAAAGAATCAACTAAGTGTCGATATAGTATACGCGCACGTGTATACAAAGAAAGATAGGAGACTATTTGCTTTCACGATATATGTATGTAAAATTAGTTAACCCTATATTTTATTCAGATCTTTTTGCTTATCATTTCTTAGTAGCCAATAAAAAATTAAGTAATCCTAGTCTATGATATTCGCTCTGTGCGCGACTTCAGCGCCATGGTACGTTTGAACTACAGGGGGCTATTGTAATATATTTTACTAAGTATTGAATGGCTGTCAGTAATAATAATATCGAATGATAAATAAAAAAATGCTTTTTTAATTAAAGGGAATATTTATAATAAATATTTGTTAATGTAAAGTGTTCTTGTGCATTAAAAAATAAAATGTAAGTATAGTTAATACCGAAAAAGTAGCATAGAAGTTAGCACACATAAAGGTAGGTTAACTGAAATCAGACTGAAATCAAATAAAAAGAAAATAGAAAAAGTTTTTTTTAAAATTAAAATTATAAGAAAACTTGAATAAACATTCAATTATTTTTTTTTAATAGCAAATTTAGATTAAACGAAATTACCAAAATATTTTATGTTTCAAAATTCTACAAATTAAAAGTGCTGATTGTTTTTGAGTACAAAAAAAATAGATTATGTTTGCTAACTAAAATTAACATATTACAATTCAATAATAAAGCTGGGAAAAATTGTTAATCGATTAAATTTATCATTTTTATTTTTAGATTTTAATATTTAATATTTAAAATTTATGATCATTGGTATGGATAATCTTTTTGTTTAATATTATAAGTGGCAAAGAGTAAATGAATCTTAAATAATTAATGAAAAGTTTATAATAAAAAAATTCAATCTTATTTTTTAATATATAATTATGCTAAATTTAAAAATGTTTAAAAAAAATTTTTTTTTAATTAATAATAATATTTCCTAGCATTTTCTAAACTTACTATTTTTTTAAGTTTTACTCCTTTCAAGATTTTTATTATTACGGATAGTAAGGTTATGATTCTACTTACTTTTGTCTCCTAACAGCGGCTATCCATTTTTTCCTCTGATTTATTTTCCAACTTGCTGTTGGAAATTTATAAAAATGACAAGCACTTTTTCTACCTGTATTCTTACAACTTACAACACAACAACTTTTGTGACTCATTTTATGTTATTTTATTTAAATAAATTTTAAATAACAATTCACTTGTATATTTAGCTAACTCGAAACATAAAAACAGCCCCCCGTAGTATCGGATATAGCCACGGGTAGCGCTGACGGTAAATCAGTTTCTCCCCACCACCGGCTTCGCACAGAGCGAATAGGTAGAAACATTAACATTAACATGTCTATATTAACAGTTCTCACTGCTGGTATGATAAATTGTTAATATTATATTGTGTGTACATGGACTATTACCTTCATACAAAATAAAACATGATACAAGTTATAAATTCATTTACTTCAATAAAAATCTATTAACAGTCTTCTCATTTAAGGGCAACGAAGGGGGCAGAGGCGTAATAAGGAGATGCTACGTAAGGGGAAGCCGCAACGTAAGGAGAAGCTGCCACATAAGGAGCTGGAGCAGCCACGTATGATGCAGCGGGTGCCACGATCTTAGCCGCTGGAGCATAATAGGGAGCTGCTACTGAGTAGGGAGCGGCGACCAAAGGCGCGGCCACTACACCATTGTAGTTTCTTGAAATGTATTGTGAACTGGATGCGGTTACATATGGAGCTGGGGCGGCAACCAGGGGAGCAGCCGCAGCGACCAATGGCGCGGCCACTGGCACACTTGGCTTGGCTACTGCTACTGCGATGACGGCGAGGAAGACAACCTGTAAAAAGCGAAGCAAATGGTTTTAGATAATTACAAGCATTTTGATTAGAAATATTTTACTGGAAATTTCAAATTTCATCTAGATTTTTCACCTTTCCGAACATGTTGATGGATTTGGAATGTTGTGCTGATCTAAAGATCTCAAAGCAAATGTATAGAGTTTGGTGACAATGCGTAGCTTTTATACAAAGATATTCACCTTGTAAGTTTCGTCACTTATATTATGGGCTCGACTCGTCAGTTCAGAACGCATTCGGGACGCGTGCTTGACGTACTCTATTACGACAGCAAGGCTATTCTGACTGATAACGCATAATTGAACAAGTTACACACTGTTTGAATGTCAGGTGCATACAGTTATTGTAAAGACATGCATTGTACATTTAATATTTCTCTTTGTTATTAAATAAATTAGAAACACATTCATGCGGTAGTATCATTTAAAATGTAAAGTTTTATTATTTCTCAATTATGGAAAAAGTTTCATTTTGTTAAATAAAATCACATTCTTAATGTTATCATTATATATTATGTTTTATAGCTAAAAATATACTATATTAGTACCTTAAAATATGCTCAAATTATTCTTAACGTATTATAAATGACCGTTTCTGTAATATAATCTTTTTCGATTCCATTTTACATAAACACTATTAACTCACGTGGTAGCATGGCACCTCTTGGTACCATGCAAATTTTAAAAGTGATTCAGTTTATAAAATATATATAATAATTACTTATCAGTTATTTCAAGTATTCCATAATGTATTCAGATTTTTTAACGTTCCACTCACACACCATAGTCCACCACGCTGGCCCAGTGCGGGTTGGCATACCTTTTGAAAACTTTATAGGTCAGGTAATTTAAGTGTAATAATAAAATTCCATATAATATTCCATAAATTTGTATTGATTGATATTAACATAATTTATCAAGGTATGTTAAAGTATGTAGACTATCAGTCTATTATTCTACTTAAGAGTATCGCAGTCCTTTAAATATTTAAAACAACAGAAGTGAAAGTACTTATTAAAGTATTTGTTTCCAGTTATGACTAGTCTGATGTAACAAAATCATACATGGCTAATAATAACAATAATTAGATAGGCTATGCCAGGGTCCGGAAAACCCAGGTTTAGAGCCAAGCCTTAAAAAGTAAGCCTTATTTTGGTTACCGATTGAAAACGATGTTAGAAAAATCCATACGTTATTTGAATCACCACTAAACACCCACCTTTTAGCTAATGAAATGTGTTAATCGTATATATAATGATAACCCTATTATAAAATTTACCATATTGAAAGAGTTATTATATCGTTTATAACTAATCTTCTTTTTAAGGAGTGATAAGACCTAAGGAAATAAGCATAATGCATCAGGAATAGAAGATCAAATCTATTTTCTTTATAGCAGAATTAGTAATGGGAGTGATTTTCGCCATATAAATATTTGTCTTAAATTTCTGTACGTATCTGTTTTCGCGTTTGAAGATCTCTCACTTCGTTTTAATATGTATTTTTTCAATAATTTAGTCTAATATTGTATCACATTTTTATTTATTACACATTATTAAGAGTTATTAAGTACTTGTAATGAAGGAAATGATTTCATTAAATCTGTTGACTAGGTAACCCTATTGCAATGGGTTTTGGTAAAATGTGAATGTGTGAATTAAAACAATGCGTTCTGATAATAAGCCAGTATATAAGTGTATAATCTATGATAATAAGCCATATTATTTGCAATTTATGCACCCTGCCTTATATTTCTTGTAAGGTTTGTGCTACCATAAAAATTCTTAATACAAATTCAAAACATATCATAACCATATTAAAACTTATTTTTAGTAAGTTTTCATATAATACAAGCTTACAATAATGTTTTTAATACAATTTAATTTAAATAAATTGTATTTATATTTGTAAATTTAATGTACATGTTCCTTAAGTACATATTCCGTATTTTCATAGTTATAGTCAAGAAAGTATTCGGGGATTTATTTTAATTTTTGCTTCTATTTCTTTTGATTTCTCGTTGACGATTGCTAAAGCATTTGAAACGTCGGCAATCACAAAATCTAAAATATCATGAAAAATAGTTTCCATTTAAAACTCTTGGATTCTTAGGAATACCTAAAAAAGGGTCTTGAAAGGCAGATAGAGAGACGGACGTACAACAAAGGGATCCTAAGGGAAAGGCCTCCGATTTTTCATTTTTGAGGTTCGGAAACTATGTAATTCTATTTTAATTCTATTATTATTAATAGAATTATATACTATTTACCTTGAATGTATTAAAATATACGTAATTTATATATTTTATAATATATACTGTATGTTAATTTAATTTAGTTTTCTTACTTTTGTACACTACAAGTAAGATATTTAGGAAAAATAAAAAAAATATTACAAAAGTATAAATATATTTATTTACAATACTATCAACCTTACTTAAGTGTTGTTTTTAACAAGTGTATTTGACTATATTTTCACCTAAGATATTTTTTTTTATACTCTAGTAGAGTCTAGGTGGTTTGGTAAAAGGTCGGCTTATCGACCGAAAGGTTGTTGGTTCAATATCGCGTGACCTTGAGGCTACTAAATTTTGAGGATATCTTTTCACTACCTTTTTAACCAACTTCGGCGGGCCGTACGTCGCAAAACTTACAGGAACTTTCATAGTTCTTACTCTATATGAAGAAGTCACTGGTCTTATTATTATCGTCTTTGGTATATATGTATGGATATGAGGTACTTTTAAGGCTTCATGATGGTGATGATGATGATGATGCTGGTGGTGATGATGATGATGCGAGTCAAGAGGCGGAGGAGCGATATAAGCTAGTGGTACAGGAACTACTTCCACATTTGTTTTAACTTTCTGCGGCCTTGAAGTTGGAGGAGGAAAAGAGGCAGATGCAGGCGGTGCTAAGTATTGTCTGAAGTTAACATTTTGATTGGACGGTAAAGGTTGGGCGAAGGTGTTGTCAATATTTGATGGTACAGGTGTTGTGGCATCTTGTTCACGTTTTGTTGTCTGCACTTGTACCGTTGTTGTTCTTCGTGTCGTAGTTTCCTTTTTATTGATAGGGGTTTCAGAAGTTGACGGTATTGGTTGTTGTGGTTGTGGAATGAATCCAAATGTTCGAGGAAGGCCAAATGGATATGGCGGAAGAAGTATTGTAGCCACAGGAGCTGCAGCTTGCGCAGTTGCAATTGCTATTGCCACATTAGGATCCACAGCAGAACTTTGTGGTTGAACTGTAGGACTCGCAGGTAAAGAAGTCGTCCTTTTTGCATCTATTACGACTGGTGGTTCGGGAGCAATAGGTATGCTGGGAAGAATTGGCGCAGCTGGTAAAACAGGGAAAGCTACGGGAATTACTGGATTCGCTTGAGCAGGCACTAAACGGTTAAATGTCCTTTCGAAATATTGTGAGCTTGCAGCAGTTACGATAGGTGCTGGACCAGGAACAGCAACCGGGTGGAACCCGGAACCTTGGACGTATCCGCATGTTATTGACAATATTATAACCTGCAAAAATATACCATAATTATTTAAATATACATAATAAATTATAACATATTATATTGTTAATTGTTTTAAGAATTTAAATCATACCGTCACAAGCATGTTTGAACGTCCCCCGCGATACTAGTTCTAAAGTGAAATGCGGGCCATAGGAAATGGGGTGCACGCTTTTATATAGGTGTAACAAATTTTGCATCGTAGTGTGGCAATGTAGCCTGTGTATCGGAATACCTAATGTTTCAATGGGTAGGGACATGAACCTTGATGGCTACAAAATTCGTATTGAAATTACGACGTAAGAATAATAATAACTAGACGTGGTCATTCGAAAAGAGTCTGTCGAAATCAGTATTTTTGTTCATATCTAATAACACTGTATCAAAAGTTTTTATTTACTACATAGTCTACAATTCTAAATAAAGTGTTCTTCACCATTTGAGCGATTGCGGTTAAATGGACAAAAGCACTGCGAATTGCATTAAACACAATTTTTCCTTTATTCACAGCGTGTCATGAATTACAATGAGCATTTAGATTTTAGATAAAGTAACTTTGGTAAGAATATGAAGTCGAAACATTTTTAGTACAAAAAAGTATATTAGCAATAATAAGATATTGCAACAAAGGATTATATTTTATTAAGATATACCATTTGAAGAAAGTATTATCGATGGACGATGGTGATAGTGAAGTGCTATGTTAAGTGTCGGTATACAGTCAGCGGCTATCGTTAGTTTGAAATACAGCTCGGATTGCTCTTCTTTATTTGAACCAACACTAACGCATATTGTATACGTCACTATATTATAATAATGAAAACTAATAGAGAAAATAAATGCAGTTTCGAAATATACATAATAATATAAAACAGTATCTTAGTAAAACCTGTAAATAAGAAATTGTTTAAAAACAATGACTGTAACGTTTTGAATATCGACCCTAATACAATGGTTATCAAAGTTTTTGTCTGTGTGTCTGTTATTTTTTTGGCCTGTTTGTATGTTATCGTTTAACACAAAAAGTACTAGTGTTTTTTCGTATTGCCTACACAATATAAATAGAGCTTAGAGCATAGATATAATAACTAATAATAACATTTATAAAAATTCTGAGTAATATCTTGTTTCAATCAAGAGGCACGTGGAAAATGGTATAAAACATCCCTTGAACTTTTAATTGACTTTTACTCCAGAACAAAAGTTAGCAATTCAAATGCAGCAGGCGTTTGTTCTGACGCCTTTAGACTGACTTATAATTCAGCCGCTGTTATAGGAATAGTTCATTTGCCGTTTGTAACGTGTATTTAGAAGTATATTGATAATTTTCAGCTTCTACGTTTTTCTTTCAAAGTATTTTCTTTACCGTAATAAGTTGACAAATTGAAAGAAGGGCTATAATTTATAGAATACTATTTGTAAGAAAACTATTTAAAATTACGTAAGATAACTTTGCTATAAAAAAGTTTAAGGCGCTTTAATACTTATGTACTTAATTTATAATTACATTGTTGCTAGTTTAATAAATATGTTGGGACATTTACACACAGCACTATCTAGTTCCACGATAAGGTACGAGCCTTGTGTTATGGATACTAGATGGTTGATATACTACACATATATAAGTTTAAATACATACATATTATAAATATAAACATCCATGACTGGAGTACAAACATTCGTGCTCAACAAATGTATGCCCCCAGCGGGACTCGAACCCGCGACCGCTGGCGCAGAAAGCAGGGTCCCTACCCACTGAGCCAAACGTGTCGTCGAAAGCCTTTTTAAGCCTTTTTAAGAGAATTCATTCTGAAATACATACCTATTAATAATTCTGTTACCTATATACGTTAATGTCGCAGGATGTCTCGATAGAACCAGTTAGGTTTATTGTTTTCTCGTGGGTAGTTTGACCTGTAGTAAAAATATCCTAAATGTCGAGTAATAAGTTATCAAAACACAAAATTTGATCAAAGTCGGTTTAGTACATTTTGAGTGATGTGAACATACACCAACATTCATATACGAACATACGCCAAACATTTTAATGTATATATGTTTTGTTTTGGTATCTTCTGTACTCAAGACGAAAAACGTTTTTGTTATAAGTTATTAATTTTTATTATAATTTTGTTTATAATAAGAAATTAATTCTTACTAAAATTCATAGATAAAGAGTGTATAATAAATTATTAATGGTATTTTTATACCTACTCTCCATCACATAGGTCACCTACTACATATTACATATTGAAATGATATAAGATACATATTAATAATCTTTATATATAAAAATGAATTGCTGTTCGTTAGTCTCGCTAAAACTCGAGAACGGCTGGACCGATTTAGCTAATTTTGGTCTTGAATTATTTGTGGAAGTCCAGAGAAAGTTTAAAAGGTGAATAAATATGAATAATCTCGGAATTAAATAATTACCAACATATAAATTTATTTTTAATCTTACCTTAGCGCTTTAGACATATAAACTTTTTTAATGTAACCTTATGATGTTTGACATAGAATCGATTTATTTAGTTAGGTTTATATTTTTATTTTGTAGTACATATTCGAACTACTCGTACATTGTCGGTGGTTTGCTTTTGAATATTTAAAAAAAATACCCTTACAATAATACTACAGCTTTTATATTATATGTAGGTAGGTACTACCTACTTTTATAGTGAAGTTACTAGATAGTGCATACATATAATAAAATATTTTATTTATGTATGCAGCACTATACTATTATAATAAAAGTCCAAAATCTCAGGGCCGCCAGACCTTACATATTTTTTCAGTAACCAAGTGTATGTGATATTAATATAGATAAATGCGTACTTATATATACGTATGTTGTTTAACTATATTCTCTAAAACATAAAATCAGCACTAAAACACAATTTTTATCGAGATCTGTACTTGTATTGCCACTATAATTTTGTTGATATGCTTTGCGATACATTACTTTGGATGCCATTAACAAATCGTTTAAACAATCCTTTTTATATTTTACACTGTTAGATAAGGTAATTTACACGTCCTCACTAATGTCTACTTTTTTTAAAATTATTTAAAATAGTTAAAGGATAATAAGAAACGTTTTAATGCACTAATAACATTTAATTCATACTATCACATTGTTTGAAGAATCATTTCCAAGGTATATTTAAATGGCAACAACAGAAGGTGCAGCCACATATGGCGCAGCGGCTACATAGGGGCTGGCTACGTAAGGGCTGGCTACGTAAGGGCTGGCCACGTAGGATGCAGCGGGGGCGACGTAAGCGGCAGCAGGCGCGACGTATGCTACTCCGTTGTTATAACGATGGTAGTACTGAGAACTGCTGGCGGTAACAACGGGTGCTGGGGCAGCGACTAGAGGAGCACTTACTACGTAAGGCTTTGCCGCAGCGATGGCGACTAGCGCGGAAATAACGAGAATCTGCAAAAAAATATGTTTGTATAAGTGTTTAATAAATTAGAATTATAATATATTTCTGGTAGATTTTTTCAGACATTTTCACAGAGATTAGAGCCAGAGTTATTTCAGTAAGTAATTTTGTGTCACGTCCACTCTAAAAGTAATATTGGACGGCAATACGACACTACTGTTTCTACTAGGATCTTTCGCTCAGGCACAGGACCGATCACCGACGGCTTTATATGCTCTCTAAGGCATAACGTACTTCACAGTCTTCCAATTTCAAACTATTACTGCGATTTCTTTACAAAAAAACTACAATAAAGGATCTTGAAAGGACCAACCTAGGAATCGAACCTAGAATACAGAAGTCGCTTCAAAATATTGTTATAAGTACATGACGTAGGTATACGTATCGGTATAAATATAACATTAGCTACTTGTTATTTATAAGTATATGACATATAAATATGTTTCCTCTACTGACTCTCGACTCGAGAGTCAGTAGAGGAAACATAGAGTTGAGTGAGGAATTGCCATTTTCTCCATATCTGTCTTACTTAGACCAGTAAGTTTTAAGTAGAAAGATCTAGAAATAGTGTACTTACAATTTTCATCATTTTGATTTGGTAGGTGGTTTGTGGTGCTACTGCAAGTCTATGAGTGATACTCTTTGCCAGTTGATTGTACATTTTATATCGGGCATCGTCGGAATGGCGCAATACGTTCTGAACGAGGCAACGTCTCTGGCATTGGAGCACGCGTGCTTTGAATCGAACTAAATCTCATTTCACCACTTTGGGGATTTGTCATTAAGTACACTTTTTCCTTCTAACTGATTAATTTATTACTTGTACCATAAAGCAAAGCGGGGACGCGCTGAATTTAAAAGATTGAAGTGTATTATGTAAAGTTTCAGTCATGTGAGAGGATTCGAAATAATATATTTTATTAAAATTATAATACTCTAATCCAATAAATGTATCTAATCTAATAAATGAAACTATATTTTCGGATTTTATCGCGGATTTACTTTGATTTTTGTTTCCCGATGTTTCGAATGATTTACAGCAATTATGGTTACGTGAGAGACTAAGGTATTTGAGGTCACGGAGGTTTATATTCTTGTTACAGACTGTAAGTCAAGTCAAGTATTCGCGTAAACCTAAGAAAACATTATAATCAAATCGATGTTTTTCACAACCTACGAATAAACATACGATGTAACTCTGAAGTTCTGATTAAAAGTATTAAAGGCTTGAATAATGTATTTAAAAACAACAAACATAAAAATAATAATATTATTTTCTATTGAATTAAATACAAAAAAATGAACTAATATGAGAGTGAAAACTTAAATGTTATGTAATCGTTAAAAAACTTATAATATATTAATACTAATATAATAATTAAATTTGACAGCAATACCATCTTATTTTTATTATGTTCACAAATTAAAACTTGCGAGATTTGATTAGAAACAGGGAAAACGAACACCACGGCAAGTGAAAATATAAAGTATTTAATAATTTATATTTTTATCGATATAAATAACGTATTACATTTTAAAATACCGGAATAAATATATTAAAAACGGACATCACATCACACTATACTAACTAGATATATCAAAATTAATCACTAAATTTTCAATCTATAGTCTAAATCTACGCATCTTTAAAAAAATACTCCTTTCATTTTGTCCCAAACGCGCTAAAAGAAGTATAACTTCAAAAATCTTTTAAATTTAAAACATAAAATCAATGTCATCCATAAATACACTTCATGTCACGAACAGGTGTTTACGTTAATAATTACTAAGGGCAGGGCTTGTCGACAGTGTCTGCGGCGGACATGTTGTCACCACCTTACGCCCAATTTCTATTATGTAACACCTAAATTATGCATTTTGTATAATATCTACTAATTAATAGTGAATTTAATTAGATAGGGAAGAATTTTCACTTTGAAATGCGTTCTAGTGTGTGGGGGGTAGTTTCAATACTGAAAAATATGTGTATTTATAATATAATAATCCCATATACCTAATTATATATGCGAAAGTTTGGATGGACGGATGTTCGGTACTCAATTGCACCAGAACGAAGTTTTATCCCGGTGACATGTACGATTCCGTGTGATAGATTTGTGTTCGTTTTTCATCAGTTCAGATTTCAGGAAATGGTTGCAATACAATTTGTCTAGTAGTCCTAATAAAATAAAAAAAAGTGCTAAATAAGGTTTGCATGACTGACCATAGTATAACATATTTTTATTTAGTAATTAATATACTTACTGCTCGCAAATTAATTTTCAGGTAAAATAGTTAGAAGGTGTATGTTTTTTTACAAAACAAAAGCGGAGTCGCCCCCACCCGAAACGACTGTCAGTCAGCAGGCTGTTTCTCTACTCCACAAATGTTACATAATATAAAATAATCAGCCCTAGAAAACCCATAGATAATGGTTGCAATTTTTTGTCGCTCGCACTGGGCTAAAGTTTTAAATTTAAAAGTCAGTCTATCTGATATGTTTTCACGCCTAAACTGCTGAACTAATTTTAATTAAGGACAAAAAATCACTATCCAATAGTGAGTACTATAGTCCAATGATTTTGGTACTTAGATAAAGAATACGTCATCATGATTTCAACTTCTTAATGTAGTACTTATCTACGGTTCCATACCGATATACATACTAATAGTCTTTCTATTCCGAACCATTTAAATATACTTTTAAAGCGTAACCTGATCAAGGACAGAGTGAGTCGCTAGTTAAAAAAATCTGACAGAACTTATTTCTTTATACATGAAATTCGAAGGTACTCGTAAGTTTCTTATATGAATAGAGAGAGTATTGAGTTACGAGTATGACGAAAAAAGCTGATGGGTTTATATTTCAACATTAATTAGAAAGCTTTCTATCACATAATTGAAAACATTGAAGTGTATGTTACACACATGTAACGTTTATTTCACATCTTTTGTACTAAAACTAACAAGAAGACAAATAAATACCTTCAAGGCTGATCTTTTGTATGGCTAATGGACTTTGCGCATGGTTCTAAGATTTACGTCGTAGTGTATGCAAAAAAAATTTAGCTTATCAATTTACAAGACTTATTGTAGTTTAACGTGTAAATTAAATAAAATGAAATCGCTTCAACGTGACCTCAAAGAAGTTAAAACAAATTTTATAAAAATATATTTAATTAGCGCTTATCTTATGGTGAAGGTTAACATCATGAGGGTACCTGCATATGTAAGAAAATGTAGCAAGATTTATACAGACTTGTAAAAACCGCCAACGCGAGGCACCCCTCGTTTTGGAAGGAAGCCCATGCCTATCAGTGGAAAATAAAAAGAGTAGAATACACACATACAACATACATAGAATAAGATTTTTATTTTGCAGAGGAATTTACTAGCTCTTGTAAGTTTGTATAAAAAGTCCTTCATTTTTTTTGTGTTTCAAACTTTAAACTTGGCCAGAAGCGCCAATACTTACATACTTATTTGTTTTTGCTTCCAGTCTATTTCCTTTCAATATTCTGCGTCATATACAAGGTATTACTTTCTCGTAAACAACAACCGTTGTTTACACTGACGCAACGACTTCGACGAAAACGCGTGTAAACTTTCGTTCGTAATATAACAATTACTACTTTTTGAAGACTGTTATGTACATAAGTTACTCGTAAGCTCTACTTAATACATTTTGTCAAAGAGTAGCCTTTTAGCCTAGTACTGAGACTTTGAGTAAAAATATTTTTTTTGGTAAGAAAATGAAAAATTCCCGAGATGCTCTGTCTCTTTTAAAAATTTCACAGTGGTTCCTTTAAAACATGCTATATAGTATATATGTACATTGTATATATGTACATAGTACTTATTTATCTGGGGGAATAGTGAATAATTTTTTTACATTACGCCCGTGTGAACGTAGCGAAATGGTCCAGCAACTGCCACTTTGCTTTTACTAAGGTAGTAGAGCTTATGGAGTCAGGGCGTGAAAATGTGTTTGGTTGGATTTAAATTACTACAAATAAATAAAAATATATTGCTAACAAAGACTATGGTGAACAGAACACCATTTCAATAACAATTGAAAACATATTTCTTATAGTTCTTTTATGATATTTGTCACTATTTTAGATATTCGACCCTACATTTTTATATTTCACCAGCAATCAGAGTCAAAAATCTTTTATAACTAAGCTAAAGTCTTAAACATAGTCCAAGGTTGAACGTAGTATAATTTCATCCACTTTATATAATGGTATTCTATAAATAAATTTCCATACTTCTTAACTCATTACGTATTGCATAAATTCTGTAATCTCTAAAAATAGAATGAGCCACAAATATTCGAGACTTTCGAATAATCAGACTTCTTGCTAATAGAAATGACCAAAACTTAGAAATTATTATGTAAAGGACTTTACATCAAAATTTTAAGCTTTTACTTTTTTAAATGTATATATTTCTCTAAAATCTAAAAGAATTGTTGATGGAGAAAATCTTTTCTTAATTTTAAGACATGCGAAGGTGTAGTTAGGGCTCGAACTGCCAAGATAAATTTTATAATTAAACTTAATTTTATAATTTAACTAAAAAGAACTTAATCTAAACGAGCTTGGAAAACAAGTATTTTAATAAATGTTTAATGCTATGACATAAATTTACACAAACTGGCTATATATATGCACATACGAGTGGTTATATAGGATGGACTATTAGACACGTCACAGGATGCTTACGCACTCAATTACGACGCGACCTGACGCCACGACGCGACGGCGGACCTGCCAAAGCAACTTTACAACCGTGGGGTTGATTCCACTTTCCATTCTGTTATGAGAGTACTTGGAGCAACTAGTTCTGAGTTCTGCCTTTACTCCAGCCTCACGGAGGCAAAATATTCGTCTATATGGAAAGGAGAAAAGTTCTTTAAAACTCGTTTTTTATCACTTCTAAGATATGAACATTTTATAATTATTACTTATTTCTCTTATTTGTTATTTTTTTTTTTTATTCTTTTTTTTTTTTAAAGGGTTTGATCATAAAGACCATGCCACCCTTATAGGAGCTACAAAACATATCTTATCTATTCTACTTCCTTAAATTGTACAATTTTATACAGCATCCTTGCTTGACTCGAAAGAGGTGAAGCAAGAATGCTGTTGCAAATACCAACATCCATTTTATTTAATTGAAATTTTTCAAATAACCATCTTCTGCTTGCCTCATTCCGAACACAGTCCATCAAAATATGATATGTATCCT
Organism: Boloria selene; assembly: GCA_905231865.2. Lineage (NCBI taxonomy): Eukaryota > Metazoa > Arthropoda > Insecta > Lepidoptera > Nymphalidae > Boloria > Boloria selene. The sequence continues at coordinate 6,669,123 of HG993145.1, forward strand.
CTACAATCCCACACTCAGTACAATCTGTCGAATTTGACTTGCCCATTAAAAAGGTAAAATATTTCAATGGAAGGTGACCAGAACGAAGTCTTAAACTTGTTACAGTGTCATATCTACTCATATCGGCCTGATTAATCCATGAGTATCGTCCTATGGTAGGTTGAATGGTCTTATACCAAATACTTTTGTGTAACGATTTTTCATTAAAATATTCTTTCCACATTTCTAGACACTGTATTTTTATTAAAAATAAAACATCTGACCAATATGGTAAATATGTGCACGGAATTCCTTCTGTTATAGCTTCTCTTGCAAATTTATCAACCACTTCATTATTTTTCAGACCGATATGCGAAGGTACCCACTGTAGTACAATTTCTTTATTTTTGCAATGGAGTTTATTTATTAATACCATAATATCATACGCTATTGGTATTCCTCTATAGGCTAGAGTACAACGATTCAAATGTAAAAGAGCACTTTTAGAATCAGTCAGTATTACAATCTTCTCGCAATCCAAGGAATCTATATAGGACAGAGCTTCAGCAATAGCGATAAGTTCGATATGCATAATCGACAATTTGGAGTTTAAAGTTAGCTTAACAGTATGTTTAGATTGCGGATCAAGAAAAGCTGCACCGGCCCCACAATAATTGTCCTTTGAGCCGTCAGTATAAATTTGGTAAAAATCGGGATATTTTTCACTAATAAACTTTATACAAATATTATGTAATGTGCGAGTGTTATAATCTTTTTTAAAATTATTCATTTCCTCAATTTCTGTTCTTATACAGTTTGATAAATCTATTTTACTCACCCAAACGTCCAACGAAAACATTTCCATCCGTTCACTAGTATAAATACCGGTTGATTTATAAGCATCATGAATTTTAAACAGTAAAGGTTTTTTCATACGTCCCCTATATGTATTGGTAATATTCGAGTGAAAACTATCTAATATGCTTAGTATGTTATTGTTTTTAAAAGAACTGATTTTTTACCAAAATTTGCCTGCAAGGTAGTATCTGCGGATATGAAGTGGAGGAAGGTAAAGTTCACATTCCATCACATGAATGGCAGTGGTTTTGATATATCCACCGATTATTCTCAAACACTGATTTTGAATTATATCTAACTTTTTAAGATGAGTTTTACAACTATTGTCATATAGAAAGCTGGCGTAGTCTATTTTACTACGAATTAATGAAATATATAGACGCCGCATGTGCATTGGATGAACTCCCCAACTAGAACCTGCTAAGATCTTTAAAACATTTAAGCATCTAGACATTTTAATTTTTAACTCATTTATATGTTTTTTCCATTATTTGTTATTAATCACCTCATTGCACAACATGTAGGAAATACATATTGAAAAGAAATGGATAGTAGTAAAAAGAGATGCGCAGCGGGTGATAAGACTGTTATGGCATGATACTTTTAGGTAATCTTACGGTGTAGGTGACCTCTTCAAATAGTCTCTTTAATCAGTTTATCACTACATATTAATAAAACACGCCGCGTCTGTCTGTCTGTTCGTGATAAATTCAAAAACCGATTTTCATGCTGTTTTCACCAATGGATAGAGTGATTCTTGCCCAAGGTTTTCTTGCATATAATTTGTCAAGTTTTGTATACATTTACTAGCGGAACCCGCGGCTTCGCTTGTTCTAGACCTATGAACGAGGTCGAGTCGCCGTTTTATTATAAATATTATAAATATAAAATCAGGCTAAATTTTGTAAATATTTCACATACAAAAAACCAACATTTATTGTTCAATTGTGAATATTCGGCCGGATAAACCTCTTCGAAATCTGTGTGAGATTAAGACCAAGTTACTACAGCCACACAATATAATATAATATACTACTTTACTAAGTTAGCTTTAATTTTTGCATAACGGCAAAATTTAATAGTGTTTTAAAAACTATCTTTCCGAATTTTTTGGGAGCATTGTGAAGACATTACTTTTCTCGAAATAAAATTGAATATAATTAAATAAAATTATCAATATATTTTCTAGTAGTAAAGTGTACTAACTACAAGAATAATCTATTTTAATTTCAATATGTCCGAAAAAACAGAAATATTGCTTGTCTCCTTAATTAAATGCAGTTAAAGTTGCACTCAACAATTACAAATATACTTACACACATGTCATACATATATACTCAACCAACACATACACACGTTCAAACGGTCATTTACACACATTCAAACTCTCACTGACGTTCATAATGGCACAATATCTTTTAACTTCATATCTCTAAATATTACTATGCTACTACTAGTTTTATATATTAAGCTATTGGAACTGGTATTAAATATGTATAAAAATATTAAAGGTGGGCGTTATTGGTAAAAACACAGTTAACTAACGTTGTCTTTATCGTACCTACAATTTATAATGTAATTTTTCAGTTTGTCTCAATAATGTTATTATGTAGATTTTTTAAATAACATGTATTGACTCAGAATTTACAAGTACTATACATACTCGGATAATCAGTGTGTAATTAAGATATATTTATAGTATTTACGTACATATCCATTATCAATATATTTTTTAGTACAGTAGTACATCTGCAAAGTGTACTAACTAAGAGAGTAATCTGTTCACATGATCTTATCTACGTAAAAACAGAAATATTGCTTGTCTCCTTAATTAAATGCAGTATTTAAGTTGCACTCAGCAATTACAAATATAGTAGTAGTAGTTAATAGATAGTAGTGTAGTTAAGATATATTTATAGTATTTACGTGCATTATATAAGTTTTTAATAAAAACTAACCTGAGCAGAAAATTAAAATTATAGATTGTATTCGCTACTTAAACAGTAGTCGGTACTCTACTACAGTACTGAGGTTATCGAGTGTTTTTGTTTGATAAATTAGTTAGTCAGACGTGTATTTTCTTTGTATAGATTTACTCGTCAAAACATCAAAGATTAATGTTAAATACGCACGCATATGATTTCCACACGTAAGATTAATTTCTATTCTATTGAAATAAATGTGACTGATTTCACGTGACGGTTTACACGTGAACCTTACTGTTAAACGTTACATGTCGGGGATAGTATTTTCAAGTCGTGCGAAAATTAATATTATTTTCTATATAAGGCATAAAAAGTTTCAAATTAAAAAATTGAAATGAAAATAAAAGTTATATAATAATAAATCATTTACTCATTGTAATTATTTTCGTATAGTACTCCTAAAGTACCTAATATTTTTACTTTTAAAATGTCCTTCTTATTCTAGAGCAAAAAGAGAGAGAGCTATTAGAATAATACTCGTATAAGTATATTATTTATAAAATTTTGACTACTTTTATTTAAGGTATAACCAGCATGAACCTACATGTAAATATCGAAACTTTATAACGAACTATTTTATATACTCGTAAATCATAAATTAACGAAATTAAGGAGCATTTATAACTAAAGCTATATATATTTAAGAATAGGGTCCCTCAATAAAATATTGTATTGTATTGTAATGACGTACGTAACTTTCACACTTACAAATACTTGTTTTGAGCAATTATTTGTTCGATATTAAGAGGTTTCTGTTATTAGTTAAGTTATTTAATATTGGCATAATAGCCATAACAAAGGAACCCTTATAAGTTCGAGTATATACGCGCCACTAGCTAAATAAAAATGTTCTTTAACTGTAGAAAGTTCTTTTCAGAAATCAGAATAACTACTTTATCGAAACATTTCTTTTTCATGTACTTTTGTAAAATAAGTTATAATTAAAATATTCGTTTCAAATATTTTGTTAGGACATTAAAAACATATACAGGTGGGAATAAATATATTTGTCATTTACATTTACAACTTAACGTACAAAGTACTCGTAACTATAAGGGTAGGAATAGGCAGCATAGTCATAGGCAGTAGCGTAACCAGGATAGTAGTATGAAGCTGCGTAGTCGACAGCCACAGGGGTAGAGTATGCGGATACCGATGCTACCGGATATTCCACTACTAAAGGCTTAGCAGCGGCAAAAGCCAGAAGAGTGGCAAAAATTATCTGAAAATTAAAAAATATTTAATCATTAAGTCCTATACAAAAAAATGAATTCTCTACAAATAAAAGTAAATGTCAGACAAAATAAAAAAAATACTTACGTATTTGAACATTTTAAATAATTTTATTGATTGTAGGTGTCGATAGAACAAAATGACAATGATAAAATCAATCGATCTTGTCTCTATTTATATAGGAACTATGATGAACGTTTTCGCGGATAAGTAGCCAAATATCCTTAAGGAATCAACTTGTAAATATTGTCACGCTCAACCTCGCTTGTCCACTGCGAGAAAGATATTATAAGATAAGGTCAAGGTAATGTGTAACCCAAACGAGGATTGTAGACAAGATTTTTCTGGCTTGAAATTATAATAGCCAGTTACTTCACTGTGATACACTATCTTTTTAATCTACGTATCATGGCAACAAGGCTAGCAAAAGTTTATTTTAACTAATTCAAGATTTCAACTATTTCTATGTAGAGTCAAATGAATAGAAGGACGATTTGATATCTACCTACATACCTAGTTAGAATAAAATTCTAGATCGTATCTGTATATGTAATGAAAAATCTCATTAAATAGATTATTATCGGCATAAAATAATAAGTTTTTAAGTTTTAGAATTTTGTTTGTTAGTTTTTGTCTGTGTGTCTGTTTAGGAAAACAATTCTTGTGATGATTGCTGGACAGAATTTGATAGAATTTAATACAAAGACAATTATCCGTATCAAGTTATAGGACACTATTCATTCACATATATTATTCCTGTGATATTTGTACTAACCGTTAAAAATATCTACAGGACAGTAAAAATAGTCTCAACGTCTTTTGCCCTAAAGTGCATAGCTACTATATCGGCCGAAGCTCCACCGCAGTGTCATGTCAGGGTTTTGTGATTTTAAATATTAGTAAGATAAATCTTATAAAAAAATTGAATCTGCGTAGCTAAAATCTATTTTTACTTCTCTACTAGCGCAGGAACAGAATTCATTTAAGAGTAAATCATTATATTTGTCTACAAACACTTATAACGTTTTCGTAATTTATATAAAAGTATCGAAGAAATAAAATTATCTAATAAAAACTTAACTTTCAAGTTTAATTAGAAAAATAATAAAAAATTTTTTTGAATTATTATGCAAGAGCAATAAGTTGTATAATTATATAACTTAAGTTAAAAGACATTCTCATTGAAAATAAGGATATTGCACTTGAATAACTCCAAAGATATTATACTTCTGCTATTAAAGAGAGACCTCCATGTCCGACAGTAGGTATTACTGTAAAAAGTTAAAACAACTAAACTAAACCTATCTAAAAATAATATATTTTGGTCGCTTGGTTATCAACGGCCATTTATTTAAACATTTTACGAAAAGGAATTTTATAACTAAAATAAACTAGTTTAATGCAGAGGCTACCCATAAATGTAGATGTGCTTGTCTGTTAAAGCTTAGATATTTAAATACTTAGATTATAGCATATTTTGGTGGAAGTGATCATTACAAATATTTCGTTTAAGAATTCTGCATGCATACCACAGTGTTATTTCCCAATGGGAGGCAAACAGCGACAACTATAAAATGACTTGACGCCCACTACTAAGCATCATAAACATTTCACGTCTTCACTCATTCACAACGACTTTAATCAAAATCAAACCATTAAAATGTTTAAGCTGGTTAGTTAGATTTATATGTATATATTTCATCAAATTATACTTAAGAAATATATTGGAGGAATCATCTGTATTTAATAATATAAATTTACATACATTACATATTTTTTTAAATATTTAGTAATTAAGTTTTTTTCCACAGTTCATCTTCGCCTGCTTCCTCGCCTTCGCCGCCGCCAAGCCGCAAGTGCTGGTGTCAGCGCCTGTAGCAGCGGCATACACCGCCCCTGTCGCTACGGCGTACACAGCGCCAGTAGCGTACTCCGCCTATTCAGCGTACACCCCGTTTGCTGCTTACTCCGCCTACCCTTACGCGTCAGCCTACCCCGCATACTACCTCCGTCGTTGATCAACTGAAATTGAAGAAAGCCCAGTTATTGAATGACAAAAAATCTATTATTGAATAAATAGTTACCAAAAAAAATTGTTTTTAATTTTAAATAATTTATGAATAATCCTACTTCGTACATATATTTAACTGTAATAGTAACACTGATGTGAATAATTTATTTTCTAATTTGATATATTTTTTGAGTGATACAACAATTCTCAGACCAATTTACTGTAAATAATGGACTATAAGTTAATCTTATTCAATCTACAAAACGGAAGTATTTTTATTACTTATTTACATTATTATATGAAATACAAAACTTGTCATAATTATAACAAACAAAAGCTAAAAAACACATGTATATATCACAAATGTTCAATATCGACATAACTTTCTTCTTTTATCTTAATATTTAATTTTGATTTTAACTTAATAAGTCATTTAATGTGTAGTTGTGCCGACGAAATATAAGGTTACTTAAGGCTTAATATGATATAGGTATATACTAGATTTCAGTACTTTTTGAAATTTGATAAAAATCGTATAATATTCGTATAAAAGTGAATTTAGATCAAAGTCAAGTTATATAGACACTACACTTTTCGAATGCAGTATTTTCTGACGTGTTGCCGTGCATAAGCTTTCAGAGAATGTGTTAAAGTGCAATTAGAATATTTCAAATTATTTAAAAATTAGATAACATCATTGATAGAAATACGTGTCCAAAAATGCAAAGTCTATAGTATATAGACTTCATAAAATGCGTCTAAATACAATATACTAAAATTCTCATTAAGTCTTTAATTTTTAAAATTGATATTAAATATTTTTTGGAAAATCTTGTTGAAAGAAACATTAGTATCCATACAAAGGCTGAATCTACAGTTTTCATCATTTTATCTGCCTCTCTGTAACCTTAATATAAGAAAACCACTGAACAGATTTTGATGGAATTTAGTAGAAAGATAGGTATTTATCCGAGTTCACACATAGAATAGGAAATTTTTGCTGTGGTAAAATATCAATTATTTTAGAAATATATACTATCCGTTTAAACGTACATGGAGAGAGCAGGAACGAAGACGAACCCGAGCGGAACGAGGATAAGTCACTATGGTACCTACATTATTAAGCTTTAAATATTATAGATATCCATATAGAACAACGTCAGACCTTTCTCGAGGGCAACTTGTTGAAGCGCAATGTCACATTGCCTACAATCAACGGCCGATCAAGACGCTTCGTACTAATTGGTTCAATTATGGCAGGTAGCTTAGAAACTATGTGGAAGCAAATGAATACAATACACTCATAACTTGCTGTAGTCATTATCCTGAATCCTCGGTAGTCATCAAAAGTTATGAATAAACACTTATTCATAACTTATTATTATCTATGTCTATAATTAGATACAATGATCTATCAAACTATGTATAGATTTTTGTAGAAAATAGCGCAGAAAATAGCGCTCCTAATTTTCCCATTTTGTCATTCTTCTTCTTTATTGATCTTTTAAAACATTCATTTTTATTTTTTTTAAATAATCTCATATATAGTCTATAAAGAAAGAAAAAAAAAGATTTTATTTATCACAACGGGACTTAGTTTGTTTTCGAACCCTGACTTCAGGTGCAAATGTGCCACTTTCGCTCGCGGTGAAATATTTTAGTACGCATGTGTAAAATAATGTACCTATATTTTATTAATATGAGCTAATTATTGTTAGAATTAAAATAAATAAATAATAAATCTTGTAATCTTATTTAAAATAACTTAATTATAAATTAATATTGATAATATTAATTACTCTTAGACGAATAAATTCTTTTAGACGAACTCTTACGGGAGGAAATTACGATATACCAATCCCCTTCTTAAACAATACTACGTGGGTTGGAAAGTAATACTTTCCTCTCTAGGTGACTCATATAATATTTATTGTTCAACTTCTTCAAAAAACATATTAGGTATTAATAATTTAAAAAATACAGATTCATTTAATTTATTATTTACTAGGAATGGCTTCAAAATAATATTTTTTCTCTCAAAATAAAACAAATAACTCATCAACGGTCATTAAGTTAAAATACATATGCACTATGGTTGCGGTAGTACGAACAGACTCGAAATATAAAGTATTGACAGGCTATACAATAAAAAGTTTGACTCGTATAAGAATTTAGTGTGATGTTTATTTATTAAATTACTGTTGTGTAGTAAATATTTTGTAGATTATTATCAATTTCATTTAAATATAAAATTTATATAAGTAGAATGATTTTGAGAAGTTTCGATGGATACTTAATACTTGAGAATTCTCTGCGAATTACATACTTGAGAATTCTCTGCGCGTCCGACAAGGCCGATTCTCAATAGCAGGTAGGCCCGAGGCGAGTATATATTGTCTTGAATCCCAACAGTGAACATCATACGCATTTGTTGTACCTTGCCATTCGCTTTGAATTTAATTCAAACCAAATATCAAGATGTTCAAGCTAGTAAGTAGTGTTCTACCATATATACACTGTTTTCTACCGTTGTGACATTCCTGAGGACTGCTGTTTAATGATAGTATTATTTACTCATTAATACGGGTTGATTACCTGCACAAGTAGCACAAATATTATAATCGTACAGGTTTTGTTAAGGTATCTTTGGCTCTTTAAGCAAAAGTGTGAGAAAAAAAATATTCTTTTAATTATATTTTTTCATTTTTATAAATTAATTATGAAATATTGCAGAGATAACAATATAACCAATATGTGAGACAGCTAATAACTTAATATAATATTTTTCACAGTTCATTTTCGCCTGCTTCCTCGCCTTCGCCGCCGCCAAGCCGCAAGTGCTCGTGTCAGCGCCTGTAGCAGCGGCATACACCGCCCCTGTCGCTGCGGCGTACACAGCGCCAGTAGCGTACTCCGCCTATTCAGCGTACACCCCGTTTGCTGCTTACTCCGCCTACCCTTACGCGTCAGCCTACCCTGCATACTATCTCCGTCGCTGATGGAAATTTCAAACTAGGCGTACGAAAAAGAACAACATGAAAAAATAAATTTATTTATTTAACAAATAAAAAAGAAGTACACCAGTTACATTGTTCTTATTTACATATTTTTCTGATCTATCAAATGTATTGAATGAAGTATTATAATTAGTTATTATTTGCAAAAACAGAGAGATTATTATATTTCGTTTACTAATTGTTCGGTTTATTTAACATTGAATTCAGTTGTAAATTGAAACAAGTTGCTTACAAAATGATTTAACTATGACTATGATTTAAATATGACTATTTTGATTGGTTGAATTTTAGTGACATTAGAAAATGCTTAATAATATAATACTGGTACGATATCTTAATTATATTCATATGAGTGTAAGATGAAAAAAACGTTCACTGTTTACTACTTTTCTGTTATGCAATAGTTATTGTGGTAACGAAACGGCCAAGCCACATATTTTGACTAAGGTATAGAGATTGTGAAGTTAGGGCTTGTAGAGTTAGAGCGTGTAAAGTTAGAATACCTAAGTTTTTGAGATTTCGAGTTTGGCGGGTAAAAGTTTTAGATTTAGATTTTTTTGTTGTTTGTTCTTTAATACTGGCTAACATACCACATTTCAGCTTTCTTGAACTTCAGGAAGTACCCTAAGAATTTTGATGATCATCAGTAAGTCAGTGACGAAATCGAGATTTTTTATACATCCATAAAATCTAAAGTGTGAGAGCTATGCTATTGAAACTCTTGTAAAATTAGTCCACAATTGAAACCATATCCCGAGAATTTTTATATCCAAACCTAAGTTATGACCCAAGGTATGGTTCAAAAAACGACGAAGCACTTCGAGGAAAGGTAGTGCGCTTCCATTGGCTCGGTAAGACAGAATTAAAAAGACACATTCAAATATTAAATTTTAAATAAACTAAGAAATAACGGTATTCAAGCAACAATTCGAGTTTTTTAAGCATGCAAAAATGTCCTATTGCTGGGCACAGTAGACTTCAAGACGAAGGGACACACGCTGGCTAATTTTGGGCTTGGATAATTTTGATATATTTTTTATTTACAATCCGCTATAATTATGTGTTGTGATGTGTGAATTCCGAGATTTGAACCCGCTCTACCTTTTTTCCCAAACGTGTGCGTCACCATTAGGCTATTACTAGTATGTCCGAAATAGAGACTTCTAAATCCATTATCAGTTCAGCTTAGTGATAACAAATTATATACATATATAGTCACATATTATATAGTCTATTGAAAAATAAAAAGAATCAAAAGATTATTGAAATGGATTTGTAAGATTTAATTACAAAGTTATACATATATAAAGGTCATAGACAAAGGTACGGAGAAAAGAAATTTAACGAGTAACTATAGTTATTATAAAAAATCTATACATAAACACTATCTCAAGTGATTAGAGAGCAACTTCAACGAATTATTTCTATTAATAGTTTGTCACTTAATTTTTATATAGCACAAAACATAAGGCTGAATAATTTGTATTTATTTTTATTCATTTGAACAATTTTCTTTTGTATTTTATAGCCTTTTACTTAACAACAAGACTATCTAAAATCTTGTTATGTTCACCTACATACTAAATCTGCAGATGCCATGGGCAAACATTACAATTACCATAAGTTTGCTTAGGACTTCCAGGTAAATTAACTTTTTTAATTCACGACTATACATTTATTGAGACCGAAAAAGTAGTTGTTTTAAGATACTGTTACTAATAGACAGTTTCAAGTATAATTTTAAAAGCACGACTTTAAAGCAAAGGTTTTACTCGATTTTCGACTTAAAAAAAAAATATGTCTTTATTGAAAAAACAAATACATTGGTACAATCTTACACAGCCCCAGCTCCTGAATTAGAAACCTGTGTTTCAGGAGCTAGTACCTTCCCATATCAAAGAATTTCTTTGGGCAAATACACTTTTGGTTTGTGGAAGCGGGCAGCGGTCTTGTCTTTTATAAATATTTTTAGGTAATAGAGGGACATTAATACTTAGCTTTTCTTTTTTAAACGTACCTACTGCTTAAACATTGTTATTGATTGTAGAAGTTCATTTTTCACAAACAACTTTCTTCATTTTACTTTCGTACTTTTTAATTTAAAACCTTTCAGAGTTCTGTATCACCTAATTAGAATCTTAAAAGTAAAGCTTAAAATGTCTTTTATGATTTAAAAACCATTAGCTAAAATGTAAATAAGAACAATATCAGTTGTGTACTTCTTTTTTATTGGTCGAATAAATAAATTTATTTATAATTTATTTTTTCACGTTGTTCTTGTTCGTACGCCTACTTTGAAATTTCCATCAGCGACGGAGATAGTATGCGGGGTAGGCTGACGCGTAAGGGTAGGCGGAGTAAGCAGCAAACGGGGTGTACGCTGAATATGCGGAGTACGCTACTGGCGCTGTGTACGCCGCAGCGACAGGGGCGGTGTATGCCGCTGCTACAGGCGCTGAAACGAGCACTTGCGGCTTGGCGGCGGCGAAGGCGAGGAAGCAGGCGAAGATGAACTGTGGAAAATAAATAAATTATTGAGTAAAATATTTGTTTATATATCGCACTTTAGTCGTGGATAGTGGAAATATTGATACTCTTTAATTTTTCTAGACACTAATATTCACAAATGCCAAAATACGACGCGGCAAAGTATTAAACTAATATATGGCAAAAAGTTACTTACTAGCTTGAACATCTTGATATTTGATTTGAATTTAATTCGAAGTAACTAGTAAGGCACAACAAATGTGTATGATGTTCACTGTTGGGATTCAAGTCATTATATACTTGCCTCCGATCTACTGTCTATGGAGAAACGGCCTTGTGGGACGCGCTGAGAATATTCAAGCAACATAATGGTCATTGAAACTTCCCCAATTTTTTTATGTAATTCATTAAACTAATTTTATTCATTTTACTAAATGAAATAATAGCAGAACCTTTGGCGTTGCTCGCGTTAAAAATAAAAATACACCTTAGATATACTACATAGTAATTATTTACGTCTGTAACGATTATAAAATGTATGATATAATTTTGCCCATCATTCATCAAGAGCTATGTATCGCCGAATATTGTGTTGTTTTAACAAATATATTATACACAAATAAAAGCTTTGGCAAATTCATACTTTATTATATTTGGAGGGCACTTGGGGCTGGGTTACTACAAGTATCAATTACCACCCTCCAAAGTTTTTACACCTTGTCATGGTATCCAGCAGGATCACCTTAAGACAAGTGGTAACCATGTTAGCACATGAAAGAATCAGAGGTGCGAAACCCAGATTTGAACCTGTATCGCTCGATTATCCTCGGTTATCTTAATTTTTTTTAAATCATTCTTTTTTAACGTGACTGAGGGTTAAGTCAATACATTGGACAAATGAGAATCGCGGAAACGAAACATTATTATGAACTAGCGACTTATCCTCACTCCGCTCTAGTTTCTCAGGTTAGGTTAGTTTCAGTGTCGATCAAAATGACTATTTTAATAATAATATTAATATTAGAGAAAATATTAATATTATTATTAAAATAGTCATTTTGATCGACACTGAAACTACCTAAGAAACTTGAATCTACGTATCATCATAGCCTAGTCAAGAATAAATATATTTTTAATATATAGATATAATGTAAAGTATAGACGTCTAAAATATATCAATATCGTGTGATATTAAAGTGGTCTCACAGAATAACACCTATTCTTATTATATACCTACATATTTTTATTTATTTTCGTATTACATAATATTTGAAGTATTATGGAGGCTTGATTACTTATCATATGAACCGAAACCTACTTTTAATGAAGTTTTAATCCCGGAGGGTCTGAAACCCTAACCACCGGATTTGTAGCCGTAGAAGCCGTAACTAGCCAGTTAATTCAGGAAGCAGTATTATAACAATATGCGCGTATATTATTCATGCCATATACACATAACGCCAATTTCCTTAATGTTCTTATAATGAATGTTCAAAAAGCTTAAATATTATGAGTAGGTACCTACTAAACGAATACGAATAAAATAAAAACAAGGCACTTACCTGCACATAACCAAAATTGAAGTGTCTGTTGGTAATATCAAAATAAAACCTTTTTACTAAATGCATTTGGGATTATTTAAGTAACATAAGTAATATTTTGACTAAAATGTTGCATACGACCATATTGCATTGTGTGATCGTATAGGTTTAATTTCCTTCCCTGTTTTCGAGGTTAATCGTAATTCAAAGTACGCGTTGACAGTGGCCGAAACATTGCGTACAACGGCCTTCATTTTCTACAGTATAAATTACTCTCTGTATCACAAATTTGCATCATTCAGCTCAGTAGAACCACTTTGTAAAATAACAAAATGCTTAAATTTGTAAGTATTAAATAATTATAATATTATTTAATAATGAAACAAAAACCTTCTAATTATTTGTGAGCAATTTTTTATCATATTATATTTAAATCCAAATTAAAGGGTTTATTAGTAAGTACTAAGTAGATAAGATTTAATTGATTTTGACTCATTTAGATTATTTTTAAAGTAAAGACATTTTATAAACAGCCATTAATACACTGTGTATAATATAGTCGTAGATATGTTTTGTCTATTCATAACGAACATTACTAAATGATATGTAACAATAAGTTTTGTTAACATTTTGGCATTAAGTGCAATTTCGTCTGTCTTTAATGTAAATTTTACTTAAATCCGTTCAAACTGCTTTATTGTAAAGATGTAATGTAAACATTCACGCATCACACACATACATCTAAAACACATTTATAAAAGCAGTTCGATAAAATAAAAATGTATATTATTATATACTGATTTACTTTTTATATTTTTTACAGTTCGTGTTCGCTTGCTTCATGGCTTTGGCCTCAGCAAAGCCATTGCTCTCAGTTGCTTACACTGCACCAGTAGCCGCAGCTTACACCGCCCCCGTAGCAGCAGCCTACACGGCACCCGTAGCGTACTCCGCATACAGCGCACCCATCGCCGCCTACTCCGCATACACCTATGCTTCCCCCTACGCTGCCTACTATCTGCGCTGAATTCTATAAAATGGACTGAATTATTTGGAACGGCTATATTACTATGAAATAAACTGTTGAAGCGTATTGTTAAATTAGTATTTTATTTTAAAACCAATTTGCCTATTTATATTTTTTTATATTATAATTTCAATCGACAATATGGCATCCTATAATTTACATACATATTTCTCAGTATTACTTATTGAATATACTATCAATTCGTGTTACAGAAATTCTTTGTTACGTTTATAACCAAAAAAAGTTTATTGGTTCATTAAAATTAAACATACAACTTAGCAACAATACTAGGTGAAAGAAATTTCGAACAATGTATTGATAAATTGGTACAAAAATACTGAAGGTTAAAAATAGCACCTGCGACCTGAAAACGTCGGAATCAAAGTACATAAAAATATATACTAACAATTCATATAATCTATACATATACGTTTATCATAAAATTATAACAGTCTTAGAAAAGAGAAATCTTATTAAAATAGTCATTATTATCGATACATTATTATCGATAGTTTTTAGATTTTTTGTCTGTCTTTCACGCATAGCGAGAAAACAGCAAACAGTAAAAAGGTTAATCCTGGTATCCTTATAACGATACAGCGGAAAAATATCTGATTTCTGAGAAACCGACGAACCCGAAGGGTGCTTGTCTGGCACTAGTGTGCAATAAGTAAAAATAATAATGTTTTATAATGGAAGCGATTGACATCAACTACTGTAGCGATATAACATATTAATGTACACACGTGTATACATGACCCTATCAACGTTATTAACGTTAACAAGAACGAAGCTTTCTTCCTTCATTATCAATATATTCGACACCAATACAGGGCTGTAGCTAGAGTCGAATTTGGGGTAGGGCAGCATTGGTTACAAAAAAAAATTATTGTAAATGATCTACTCCGAAGCACGGGCTCCTAAATCAATCACCATGTATATCACTGACCTCTAGGTACTGATGTACATTCAATAGCTATTCGTAGACTAATAATTTCTGTGACAGAACATGAGCATGGATCTAAGGACTATTAAATCCTCAATGATGAAGAACAAGCGAACAAGACGGTTGAACTTCCAGATTTGGAGGTAATAATTAATTGTTGGGTGGGGTGATACAAGTAAATAGATACGACCCAAAAATACCATTTAGAATCATATTGTTGTTGCAAACTTATTATAATATGAAATGAATGTAACAAACTGTGGTATGTTTGGAAAAGTTTAGATACCTATCGCTATATTTTTTTTATCTCAAACTATAAACAAATAATTCAATTTACTTATATCACCCCACCCAACAATTAATTATAGAGAAACATTAGCTTATAGAGAAATACCCACTTGTATAAATATAGAGATCTGGACTAAACATAGCCGTTACTGTACATACATCACGTACACAATTGCTAACTTTGAACTAATTTTCTGGAAATAAGTTAGTCTTTCTTATTTACGATACTATAATACGTATAACAATAAATATTATAATTTATTTACTCACTTTAAGTAAAGAAAATAAATTCTATACCTATATTTACTAAAAAAAATCTTAGATAACATAATGTTTATTATTTTCTATAGAAATATAATAGATTTGTAAAAACGTTGATAAAGTAAATAAATATAATATACTAAAAATTAGTATCAATTAGTATTGAAGTATTATACTAAAAAATATTGTATTGCCAAGTCAAACAAAGCAAAGATGTTTACTTCTAGCGTTAACTTAAACAACTATTGGCTATTGGAAGCGGCAAATAATCTATTTTGGAATGAAACTAATTAGGTAAGCGACAAATAAATGAAAAAAAAAATAAAAAATTAAGTCATCAAAAAAGTTTTAGCATATTGGAGCAGCGTGGGTTAAATGACGTAGAATGATTGTAACTAAATTATATACCTACTATGTACCAAAGGAATATAAAAAATATAACAGAGGAACTCATTATCTTCATTTTCTGACTAGAAGCATATATTATTTTTACGATTATTTATTATATTTTTTTATCAATAAAAGCTCTTATGACATTTGATCGATTACAAAGTACGTTTCATTTTCAATGTATTAAAGTTAAAAAATAAATGTATAAAATTGTTATAACAATTATTTAAATTCAAAGGCACGTTTGCGCAAATGGTTTAGTTCAAATGGGCAGCGTTTTGAATAATATCCAAATTATTACGCAACAAGACATTTACGAGTATTTCTACATATTCTATTATCATCACACGAAATATAATGTCGTGTGGCTCATATCATACGAAAAATCAGGAAAACCATGAATGACCCGTAAAGATCTAAATTAAATAGGCACATTGACCTCCAACTATTGCAGCGAAGTATAGCAATATATCACAGACACGCGCGCACTGACCTCTGACGCAATGTATGAACGAACATCGCATTATGAGACGGACGATTCATACAATGGAGAGTCAGTTAAGTTTTAAAGTTAAAATAATTAATCTTAAACTAAAAATGAAAAAAAATTAACACAAAAAGAAGAAGCAGGATAACCCCCTAAGAAAAGTCGTCCCTTAAAAACAAAAGGCAAAAGACAAAATCAAATTGCACATGTACGAGTATCATAGAAGGTTAACGTATTTCGTTTTATTTAAAATACCTTTTTTGTGTCAGGGTAAAAATGAAAGTAAACGAAAATAATTAATGTATTAAAATCTATCCTTAATTTTCTATTACGAGTATTACACCATTATAAATAACACGTACGAAACACATCAATTGCGTTATTTAACAAAAAAAATATTTAAGATATTTTAAATGCTAAGTAGCAATAATATATATAAATGTATTCAGTATTCTTATATACATACATATAGAGATTAATTAGAGATGTTCATATATTTTCATTAGTTAAATAAATATAAATGCATATTATAAATAAATACTAAGTACTGGATTGTACCATCCCAGACATTAGTCTTGAATTCGGAGCAGCGTAGTCTCCCTGCGTAAGTTAAGAAACAATCAAAATCATGTCGTGAATAATATCCTTCTAGTATTTAAGGTGAAGAGATTCTTCTTCCACATCATTCACTTTCTAGCCATTGTCGAAGTAAACAAATCAAACACAACCCTCCAAAATGTTCAAGCAGGTAATAATCTACTTAGCAAATTATCCTTTACAAATAATAAGTATTATTACACATAAATTATACAAAATAAAATCAAATGAATCCTTTAGTTACTATTATTTGTTTAAATAAAAAAATAATTCTCATTATATAATATAATCTCAATAAAATGTCTTTATAGGTGATCTTTGCTGCCCTCCTCGCCGTCGTGGCCGCCAAGCCTGGTATCCACTCTGTGGCTTACCCCGCACCCATAGTCGCTGCTCCTACATTCGCCTACAGCGCTCCCTATGCTGCTTATACTGCACCTGCTGTTGCCGCATATAGTGCCGCATACAGCGCAGCATACACCGCTCCAGTTGCTGCAGCATATACCGCACCGGTTGCTGCTGCTTACTCCCCATTCGCTTACTCCGCGCCCGTAGTAGCTGCAGCATACAAAACTCCAGTCTTACTTAAGTGAAAAGATGTAAGAAGTACCTGTTGTGATAAATATTATGTAAATAAATGACTCAATATCAAACTTTCATGTTTTTATTTCCAGTACTAAATAGTAGTTTTGTAGACAGTAGACCTGACCAGCACGAACTGCATTTTTGGAGCTATTTGACCAATAACGATGAATTCACAGTAATTTTTCGCCCGTTTTTAAGGAAATATCTTCTCAATAAAATTCCTGACCACAAAAATAAAGTAAAACTTTTACACTAAGTTTCGTTCACATTTGTTGTAAAATACGACCTGTTGTGGAGTTTTAACAAATCAACAGAGGAAAGCTAATTTTGCTAATTTTCGAAACAGACACATTCTTTAAATAGATGCTACTTGTATGTGGTCATAGAGTATATTAATACATATATGTGGTCTTGACATTGCGTTGAATATGGGAAACGGTTCAAACTATCGCGTTATGTTATCACCGCATTATTATCCATTTGGCAGGCGCTATTTTAAACAAATGACAATAGGACAATATGAGACACATATATGACATCATGCTATGGGTATACCTACAGCTACTCGAATTATAATATCTATACATATAAGATGTGTCAGCTGAATGAATATGACGTCATATTCCCTTTGACTAGTACCATTACAAAGGCTGAAGTAGTACATTAAATATTTACTAATATATTATTAAAAATAATAATTAAAATCAAACAAGACCTACCTACCTAATGACGAATGAAAACCAACCTAGAATATTGCTGAGTTATTTTAGACATGTTTTTATGGTAAAATGCATGCTTCATGAATCATGTAGCTCTTAAGATTAGTGTAGAAGAATTTCTAAGATGTATTTATTGTTAACCTTTGTTAAGATATTTTCATTGTTTTAAACGTACATTTTATGTTATTACTAGCAATACCCGCGGCTTCGCCCGTGTTCATTTGTTTAATAGTTACTAATATTTATTCGATCTCTCGCAATCGGTTTATCTGTAGATTGCCTGAAAATTATCCACAATTTCTCTAGCTATTTCAGAACCCATTATTAATATACTCCTGAGCCGCGCGGGTAACTATTTCATGTATGTTCACGCCCATCTCCTGCTCTTGGCAACCTCTCTCTCTCTCCATTGCCCGCTGTGCTGCGCTTTATTTTTATTATTATTTTGCTTAGATTTAAATTTTTAAATTCGTAATATCCTTTGAATGGACTGTCCAATTTGTATCATCGTAAAAGTTACCTACTAACTATAAACTAACTCCCTGCCTAATTTAGTAGTACAAAAAATGAAAGAATTTCGTAAAAACTTATGAGAGCTCTTACACCACCTTAATCGGGCCAGGGCCCGGAACAAAGTCCACAATTAACCATCTTCATACCAAATTTAAAGTTCGTAGCGCAAAAGATAAAAAAAATTTCATATAAACTTGCGAGAGCCCATAGAGAACCTTAATCCGGCCCTGTTGCAAAATCCGTTCTTAGCGGTCGTCTACTATTTATTAAGATAGATAATGATCAGTTCTAGTTCTACCTTTAGCAAGCTCAGTATGACCAATAATTAAAATGTTTAATACCAACAAAATAACAAAGATGAGATAATGTAAATTAGAGTCATAAAAATGTTGGAAGGAATAGGTGACAGAGAAGCGTGGATGGATGCAACATTATATTTTTATACTAGCTGTGCCCGCAACTTCGTTCGCGTGGATGTCGGAACTTAATTAGTATTTTTTAGTGCGAACTGCGAAGCGCTGTTGGAGGATACCGATACAAATCATTTTTTTTATTTATGCTAGTGCTTCTTTATAAACAACAATAGCTAAGACTCCTACAAAACTCAAATATGGCCGGCAGGCATGGGCGAAGGTCATTCTTTCAAAGAAAATCTTGACACCGCGATTCAGGAAATGACGTTACACGCACAACACCATCTATCGAACAATACTGCACGCAGTTGATCTCTAGTTATAGTCCCGTCTAAGTTCGAATACTCGTAGATGGCACTGTTTTAATATTTTACTTCGGAAACACTATTTTTTTTATTAATTTACATTTTTTATAAGTAGTGAACAGATTACGATGAAATAAAAACCTTAATGTTACTTCAATTTACGCACATATTGTTGTGTATAAAAGTTACGTGAAGTTGTGAGACCAAATGCACATAACCCTAATTTTACTTCTGGAATTTCTCTACTTCTTCACTTTAAACTCAAATATCTTTTGATAGACTGAACCGATTGCAATGAAACAAAAACTAAATGTTACTTTAAGTTACGTTCAATCGTTGTGTATAAAAGTTATCTACATTGCTTTCGTACATTTTACGTGATGCCCGGATAAATAAACAGACAAACCGACAAACAGACAAACAGACAAAAATTCTAAAAATGCTGGAAATGGGTTCTATTGGTTATCCTTTAACACCCTGGCTATTTTTTTTGTAATTTTTTTTGATGTACAAAAACGACTTTTCTACAGTTTTATTATATGTATAGATTACATATTTAGAAAATACCTACTCTACACGGCACTAGAGAACAAGGAATTTTTAAAAAATGCTTACATGTTGCTACAATGTTTTCAAAAATAAATTCGCTGTAGCAGTTGTTTAATGTGAAAAAGAGACCTTTTAGTTAAATGTTCTAAAAGCAAAGAAGTACCTATGACGTCTAAAGTGTACACACACAGACATACATATTATGTAAACATACACATAGATATAAATATACACATAATATGTTTATCATATATTTATATACCGTTACGCAATGTCCAATAAGCATTAACAATTATTTTAAATACAAGTTCAAGGTTACTTGGAGAGTGTCCTTTACTAACCAACACTGTTTAAGGATGTAGAAATAATTTAAATGCGACAGTATCTTTTGCGTCGAATGTTCTACACAGTATTAGATTTTACTCTGTGATTGTATTATTACATAGGAGGTTTTCTTTTTGATAACTAAAGACCGAACGGGATCAAATTTTACAATAATTTGTTTGTGCAAAACATAATCATCTTTGTGTTTTAATTATTGAATTAAAATATATTTTAGTTAAAATATAATTAATTATAAATGAATTATAATAAAGCTTCATTTTTAAATTCATACAACCGATATCTTTTAGAGATTTTTTTTATATATAATATTTTCACTGGGTTCGGGGTATTCGGTACGGTCTACGTATTGAAAAATATTCTATTCTCTTTTGTAATGGCTTCAAAGCTTGCCAGTTGATCAAAAATTACTTCGCCAATGTCAATTAGAATATTCTTTAATATTATCAAAAATAAATCGAAAAATGAAAGCTATTGTCTATCGATTCCTCAGAGAGCAACATATCGAAAAAAAATTTTTACTTTTAGTTCTTATTTCGTCAAAATGTATACAAATAAAAATTTAAAAATATGTATTTTTTATTAAATTTATATATTTATCTTTTATATTTGTCTTCATGGATAACCAGCACAAACTGAAAACTAAATTTATGCTAGATTGATTTGATGCTTTAGCGTTGAAACATGGTTTAGCGTTTTAGACGCTTGACGCTGCTAGCTAGCAGTTTTCTTATTTTTAACCAATCTCGCGCTGGGAAGGACATAGGTTAGTTATTATGATAGAGGTGAAAGTTTATATGGAAAAACAATCAGTTGACAAGCATTATATATTATTTCGAGGTTAAAACGTATACACCAACGGACCCGAGCGAAGCGAGGTTGAGTCGAGTACGAGTGCTTACTGCTTTAGTACACATGGCTGCTATGGATCATGAGTTATGACTGTTAACGTTAACTTCTTAAACATTTTAGAATCTGTGTGAAAAGCTTCTCTGTATTGTAGTTACATTTAATGAATAACACCTCCCGATGATTATCTATATCTGACTCATGCATACTGTACTCATATTTCCACTTGACTGAAAAAAAAAATACCTACCTACTTTTAAAATAAATATCAGATTAATAATTTACATTTCATGTCTAATTTAACTTATTTTATCAGCCTATATAAACCTATGTTCAATGTAAGTAAATTCAAGTCGCGTGCAAGTCCTGATCGCACATGTCCTTGTGAGGTGCGCGGACGCCGAAACGATGCCAACACGGGGTCACTACTGTCCCTTATATATTAGCAGGATTCATCACCACAGTCAGTGTTCAACGGACAATCAAAACAATCAAAATGTTCAAATATGTAAGTATTTGTGATTTTTGAAAATTTAAATTAATTTATTTATTTATTAATAGTAAATAATTTAATTAGTTTATTTGCGCTATTATTAACAATCTTTAATTTTAATATATTGTTAGTTTAAAACTTATTTTACTACATTAAATATCAATTATTCACTTTAATAAACGTATTTATATATACCTGCTATTCACATGGACATTACTATTTCTCGTTCGCCTTCAAAGCACTTATTTATGATTCAATTGAGTACATACTACATTGTAACTCAATTTATTGACTAGAATTCCTACGATTATTAATAAATATAACAGAACTTGCTTGTATTTACATAACATAATTTAATAATATTTATAATAATTAATGTTATTGTTACTATTGTATCTATAGTCATTTGAAAAATTTAAGCATTTTACTGTAAAGAAGCTATTGGTTTTACATGACTAAAATTTTAACTTACCTATTATTTTTTTAATAATGTATTCACTACACGTTATTTTCGCCTTGTCACCGTCAAAACAAAGACTGAATTCTTATCTATCAAGTCATTTTTTGTCTTGATACATGCCTATACTAAATCAGTTATTCCTAAATATAAATGAATTTTAAGGCAGTGGTAGTTAAGTAGTGAGTAAGCGTTTGCTATTAGTAAACCAAGTGAAGTGGGTTCAAACCTCGGGTTGGTATTGCTTATTTATGAAAACAACAAAAGAGAACGTGAGGAACACATAACGCCTGAGAGTAGTTAACAAGTTTTTAAAAGACCTAGATTAATAGGTACCAACAACTGATTCTTGTCTATTGTAAAACAGTCATTTTTATCATTGTTTTATTAAACTAACATTTTGATTTTTTACAGCTGATCTTCTTCGCTATCTTGGCTGTGGCTTTTGCCAAGCCCTTAGTCTACACTGCACCATTTGCTGCAGCGTACACGGCCCCAGTAGCCGCAGCGTACACCGCTCCCGTGGCATACTCAGCGTACAGCGCGTACTCTCCGGTTGCATACTCTGCCTATACTTACGCGTCTCCATACACTTACTATCTTTGAAATCCTTCGAAGTGGACTGATTTATTTCTCGGAACAATGACGAAAAGCAAAACGACTTATTTATACTAGTTGTACTTCAATGCAATAAACGAAATTCAACAAATCGTAGTTTTCTTCTCCTTTATTAAATTAACATTCCTACAGTTTAACATACTTACTTGGCTCGTCCCTAGATTCAGAGCGTGCGAAGCCGCTAGTAAATGTATACAAAACTTGACAAATTATATACTAAAACCTTCCTGAAGAACCACTCTATCCATTAGTGAAAACAGCATGAAAATGGGTGTAGTTATTTTTTGTGTTTATCGTGAACAGACAGACAGACAGGTGCGGCGAAGGAATTTGTTTTATAATATGGAGAATAATTTATTTATTACAAACAGAATATATTAAATGTGTAAAAGTATTAAATTCGTTCTATTTAAGTAAATATATTACAATAGTACTTTATATAACAGACTCATTTTTAAGGATATCTTTACATCTACACTAATATTATAAAGAGGAAAACTTTGTTTGTATGTTTGTTTGTTTGTTTGTAATGAAAAGGCTCAAAAACTACTGGACCGATTTTAAAAATTTTTTCACCATTCGAAAGCTACATTATCCACGAGTAACATAGGCTATATTTTATTTTGGAAAAAAATAGGGTTCCGTAAGATATTTGGGTTTTTCGGACACAAGGTGTAAAAAATCAACCAGAAAAGTTACTTATTTTGCGTACACTGCCTAAACTATAAAAGATAGAACCATAAAATGTTCTAATTAATTGTAGATCTTATAAATATCTACAAAAAAGTCCGCCGCGACACACTATGCCTATCTATGTCGAGTGAGGCACAACAACCATTTTTTTATTTAAAAATCTTGAATTTTTTTGGACTACATTTAAACGCGTTTATTTTACTCTTGCTATCAATCCTTATCAAAATAAATTATTTCATCACTTACACACAGCTTATGTAGATAACTAGCGGAAGCCGCGGCTTCGCTCGCGCTAGATATAATATATGAAATTTTCATTGTCTTTGTAATTGTCGCGGTGTTTGTAGTTAAACTCCTCCGAATAAAAACTAAATTTTCAACTTTCTACGATCAACCCCCATTTTTAAGCGATAATTATAAACTTTCATTTTTTGTTGTCATGTAATTTTTTTCATTTTTTATGCTAGAAACTTTAAATTTGGCAAGGAGGTAGTTTAATGTTTGTAGATGTTCATTAATAACGGATTTTGCGACAAGGCCGGATTGAGGTGGTTTAAGGGCTCTCGCAAGTTTGTATGAAAGTCCTTTATCTTTTGTGCTAGAAACTTTAAATTTGGCAGGGAGGTAGTTTAAAGTTAGTTGATGTCTCTTAAGAACAGATTTTGCGACAGGGTCGAATTAAGGAGGTCTAAGGGCTCTCGCAAGTTGTTTAAAGTTCCTTCATTTTTGTGCTACAAATATTTGTCAGGAAATTAGTTTATACTTAGTAGAAATCCGCTAAGAATGAATTTTCTGACAGGGCCGGATTAAGAAAGTCCAAGAGCACTCGCAAGTTTGTATGAAATTTCTTTATTGAAATTTATTTTTGTGCTATAAACTATTTGGAAGGAAAGTAGTTTATAGTTAGTAGAAATCTGCTAAGAAACTTATTTGCTACAGGGCCGGATAATGGAGGTCTAAGGGCTGTAGCAAATGAGGTAGTTAATAGTTAGTAGACATCCATCCGCAAAGAATGAATTTTGCGACAGGGACGAATCGAGGAAGTCTTATGGCTATAGCAAGTTTGTATGTTGTTTTATTTGTAAGTCCTTCATCCTTTGTGCTCCGAACCTTAAATTTGGTAGGAAGGTGGTTAATTGTAGGTGAAAGTCTGCTAAAACGTTTTTTTCTACAGGGCCGGATTAAGGTGGTGTAAGGGCTCTTATAAAATAAATGCAGCACAGCGAGCAATGGGGAGAGGGAGGGGATTTCAAGAGCGGGAGAGAGTATATTAAGGATGGGTTCTGAAATAGCTAGAGTAATTGTAGAGCATTTTCAGGCAATCTACAGATTAACCGATTGCGAGTGATCGAATAAAGATTAGTAGCAATTAAAAAAAAATGAACGCGGGCGAAGCCGCGGGTATTGCTAGTATTATAATAATTACGATAGAGCTCATGGTCGCGTGGTACTATTCCGCAAGAATGCTAACTAACTTACATTTTTTTTCTTCAATGAACCGTATAGGGCAACTTATTATATCGCTTAGAATTTCTTAACACTTCAACTTTATTGCGTCTAAAGTCTTGTGATGATATATATATTTACGTATCTACATATTTTGTACTAACGTAACTAAACAATTTTTGACATCATTTTCAAATTAGTAGTCTTGCTAAAATAGGAACCAAAATATCGAGAATCCCACATTCATTGCTACAAAGGACAAACTAATAAATATCAATCTAATCTATTAATTAGAATTCTAATATATAAAGTTGTCGCCCTTTTCTTGTTAATAAGCGACTAGTGTTAAAATATTTTACGGTCTCTACAAAATAAAATATGTATCACTATGGTATGTATCAGTCAGGTGTAGAAAATATTAATGTTATAATTTAATAAAGAAAGGAAATTCGGGAAATAATATTCAGAATATATATTTTATTATTTACTTTGTTATTAAATTAAATAATTACAATACTTGTGTTACACTAGCCTTTTCCCATTATTTTGTAGGTGTCAATATTAATTTCTCTTAAATACTTTAAAATACCAAATCTGCCGAAAAGTTTTATCGTTCAGAGATCAATTAAATAAATGACTTTTAAGTTTTGTAAGGTTTTTTACAGCAATAAAGGTCTACGGCTCTATACGATTAATTTAAGATTTATTATATATCTACTAATATTATAAAGCAGAAGAGTTGTTTAATATAGTTTGTCCATTTTGTTAATGGTTTCTTGACAGCTTGCCGACTGACAAGCTATAGTGATGTCAAAAGGACGTAATAAACGATATCCCTTATTTTTTTAAATATAAAATAATATTCATTTTTATAATTATTAATATGAAAATAAATATTATTATCGTAAAAATCAAGTGTGGTGGAGAAAACTAAGAGAGTCTGATTTGTACCGTGACATTGCATTTGATAATTTATGCACACAAGAGTTAATAATTAATATAACTGAAGACTCCTCATCGGACAATTCTAATATAAATGATGATTCTGACGAATCATGTTAATAAAAAGAATTAAACTATTTTAGTTGTTTTATTTGTCTGATTATAATAAGAAGAAAGTAAAACTTTACATAATGTTAATGCCTTAATTTATTGGTTTCAACCTTAACATTTTGTTGTCTTCCTGATTAAATAACATATTACACCTTATTAGCATTGTTTTCTATCGATTATTTGTAATCTGTGGCACAATCGTAGTAATCTTTATGTGTGGCACAGCAATAAGGGGGCGGTGCCCGTCCATGAAGTACAATATTATTTGTATGAGATTTTAACTTTAATGGCTAACCATTAAATACGAAATTTGCTGCGTGAGCTGTCAAAAAACTATTAATAAAATGGACAAAGTATAATATACCTACTAGGAATTTAGTGCGAGCGAAGCCGCGCGTTCCGCTAGTTGGATATAAAGTAATAACATTATTTTTACATGCATCCATTTTCTATATAATATTATATTATAAATTGTACATAAATACAACAATGTTTAAATTAATTCTATTGTATAACAAGAAATAAATGTGTTACTATACAATATACACACTGCCTTTCTTAATGCCTTAGATATAATAATCTTTGATGATCAAGAAAAGTTTTATTTTATTTTTACCAATTAACATTGACAAGGCATACATTTCGAGACTAGCATAAATCGACGAGAAACAAAAAAATAGTAACAATTCAACAAGTTAGTTCAACTTTGTTAGTATGTTTAGATATATAACAATCTGTACTTATCTATGTAATAACTATTCATCCGTGCAAAACCACAAAAGTTAAAAAGTTTTCCGCTTTGAGGAAGAGCTTGAAATATTATTATATAGGCCAGTAAAAATAGTCATTTTTTTGGTCAACCTAGCACTAAATTTCCGATCTATTTTCCGATTTATTTGAAGTGAAGTGAAATCGTAGTGATTTCAAACTCGATGAAACGAAAAAATAAGTCCATAGTACCAGGCGCTCAGAGACGGGGAAGAGTTAGCCTGTAAATTTAAATTCAAGATTTACTTCTGACATGTGTACTTTGTACACACGCACTTTTTTTTTATAAAGGGTTTAACATAAAATCTCAAAATGCTAACCGATCCAGATGGAGCTTCAGGCGCCATCTTGAAAAAGGTTTTTGGTTAATGTCTAAGAAAGAATGTAGGTACTTTAGAGCAAAAGTTATTGAAACTATTATTGAAGAAAAACTTCCTGTAAACTTTTTTTGTAAAACTTACCGTTTACGATTTATTGCGAGGAAATTTAGTGCGCGGTTAAATTCTATTTTTACTAGCTTAACAAATTAAAATTATTAGTATACGGAAAAAATATTGCACTATAACTCGTGACGTAACTTCTCCACCAAGCTGAAAAAACGCATGAATAGACAAAGATACGTAACTTATAACTATATACTTACACATATTATGTAGAGATAATTATTTAATACTCGTATTCCCAATATATTATATACGTAGATTAAATAATTGCATAGTAAAATGATTACATTATCAGATTATAATATTGAGTTTTTTAATAACCTGTTTTAATATAATGTACGACTTACATCCGTCTCTTAAGATATCCGGGGACATAGCCTTGCATAAATACAGAAGAATTTTAAATTATCTTTTGTGTTTCAAGGATGAAAAGTCATGACAAGGTCAATGGCGAAAAATCATTTCAGATATTGTAGTACCATAGTAAAAAGAATGACAAAGTACGGCAACTTCGGCCCAATCCGCGATATAATTACCTGTCATAGTTACCATAGTTGCCTGTCACAGGGTTGTCACTGTAGCTAAATTTTAATTCAGTGCTCAGAAATTGGCATTGGGCCGGGAAGTGTGTTATTAAAAAATATTTATTATTTATATATATTTAAGAATGTAAAACATTTTGTTTCTACATGTTTATGATTATTTTTATTAGGCCTAGAGTTACTTGCTTAACTGATATGTCAGTAGAAAATAGTATTAAAAATGTTTCTTGCGTTTACAAAAACATAAATATGCTATTAATAATAATTAAAAAAATGAAAAGTATAATATGTATATTAATAAAATCATATCACATCCTATTAAAATAATAAACTAATACAACAAAAATAAAAGTACCTACATAAGAATTTCATCATCAAATATATTTTATTTATTTATTTATTTTTCATATAGTAAAAAGCCGTGACGCGCGAAACTTGTGCGGCGTTAGCCTTGACTGGCGCACTGATAAACGGTTCGAGATATTGTTTGAGTGTGCGTGCGGAACGTAAAGATACTATGACGCACACATACAAGCCGCGCGCGGTGCGTTTGTATGAAGTTGCCCTACTTCGTCTCTTTTTACTATGGTAGTACGTTTCATGTTGGATTATATATTCTTTTGTTTAGAGTAAACCGTTCAAAAGAGTGTCTGCAATAGTTTTCAAAGCCACATTCGGTCACACATTCTCATCTATTGGACACTTTGTTTCTATTCCAAATAAATATGCCAGGACGTTTCTGAAATTGTCAGTCATACATCAAGTTAGTTATAGTACACAAGTAGACATATTTTTTAAAATCAATTTAAAATGAAATTATTAATGGTAAGTGTATATGTAAAATGTCGTATAACAATATAATTTTCATGTCTATAAAATATTCGGTTTTTATATTAACTTTTTATATAAACATTTTATACTTGTAAAATTATTTATTTCTGCAGATAACTTTCATGGCGGTATGTGCAGCGGTAAATGCTGATCCAGCAGTTATCTTTAGTGGAGGCTACTTAGGATCGCCCTTGTCTTCCGCTGCCCTTATTGCCCCAGCAACGCCTATGGCATCTGTACAACCAGTAGCCCCTGTAGCCGCTGTAGGTTCAGTATCATCATTAGCACCAGTGGTACCAGTGGCACCTGTTACTTCATACCTTTCAGACTATAGATATGCGTATGGCTCCGGATACACTTACCAAGATGCTTATCCCGTCGTTAACTCAGCCTTGACTCTTCCCTATAGTCTACCTTACGCTTATGCGGCTGACTGGTACTATAGAAAATAAAAAATACCTCTAACATGTTATTACTCTTTATTGTTACAGCGATGTTGAAAGTATTTAAAAAATAAATCAATTATAGTCAAGCAAAATTATTTTTCAATTCTTAATAATCACAGATGATTTAGATTCACAAAAATTAGTAATATTAACAGAAATGTTTTTTATAAAATGAAGATTACATAACTAATTAAATTTCAGGTCCGAATTACTGTATTAAATAACATTTTAATATTTATGAAAATTCTTACTTACTTAGCGAAGTTGCAATAACACTCATTTCTTTATTTCTGCACTTCACTTCGGCACATGTTGCTCGTGTATACTTATAAATTGAAAAGTTTCCATTGTATACGAAAAGTGTTCTTTGAGCATCGACTTTATGTCGTTTCCTTCAGGAATTCTGTATACACGTGTACATACACTTTATAGATAATAAAAATAATATGAATTACTACTTATATTTCATATAAGTTATGAAAGAATGATCACATACATTAAAATTTATTGCAGTGTCAAATATGTTTTAAGTCTAGGAGAAGTATTTTACGGTACGTCCCTAGTCGCTACGTACATTTTAAGGATTAGTATTTTTTTTCTTAGAGCTGAGATATCGCCCAGTAAAAAGTGTTCTATATTTCACCTATTTGATTGAACCGCAAAACAAGCTATCAACATAAAAAAATGCTTATACTTTTAATAATACACATGTTTCATATATTCTAAGTGATAAACTTGATCAAAACAAGAGGATGTTTGTATATAATATTTTCCATATTTAAAACAATCCAAATTCACCTGAGGGTTCAGGAAAGTTACGTCGTTCCTGTTCGTTTCCTTTAAGCGCTATCACGTCTACAAAGGTTATTTTAGAATTTTCTTTTTAGCATAATATATTTTGCTTATTTTTGTTACTGGAACATAAACTTTACGAGGAAAGAAAGATGTTAGCGGTTCGGAAAAAAACTCTCAATCACGAATAGAAATTACGTAAGTAACTCTGCGGTTTTAAAGTTAATAAGAAAATACAAACGATTACTTATACTAAAAAGATATAGATAAAATATTGGTATATCAAATAACCTTATTTAGAACGCCTCAAGCAAATGCGGCCTAAGTACAGTTTTATGTCGATATCTCTTTTACATCAATGTTACCATGATAAAAGATATTATGTAATGTTACCATGAAAATGTAGTGCATAAATAACAGAATAAAATGAAGCTTTGAATTTTAATATAGTTTTTGGGTTAGTATTCGTCGGTAGTGTTAAAGTAGGTATGTAGTAAAAGGATTTTAACGGCGTAAAGTATAAGTGAAACAGAAAAATATGCAAAATAGATTTTATTCAGAAATAATGCCAGGTCATTGTATTAGCTTTAGGTCAGTAACAGCCATAACTATAAGAGTGCCCAAATTTAAAATAATTCTTAAGTAAAATATACAATTTATTTAAGTAACTATCTTAATTTAGTACTAAAAGTTATGGCTGTATCGGTTTTCCTAACTATTTTTTGATGAAGTATCCGTTGTAGGTGGTGTACGGGTAAGCGTAAGGAGCAGCAGCGGCATATGCATAGTAGGGATATCCAGCAGGTACAGCACCATAGGCTACGACCTGAGGTTCGGGTTCCGGGTTGGGGCTTGGGCTTGCGAACGCCACAGCCACCAGAGCAAGGAAGGCAAACTGTAAATTTAAAAACGTTTTATTAAACAACTTGATCCTTTTCAATAACTTCGATCTAGGATAAATAACATAATGTAGAAAAAACATAGTTTGTTTAATAAATCAATAGCTTTGTTATTAACTTACTATAGCTTGTCACGTTTAAATATCTATTTTTCGTGAACCGTAAGCAACAAAAGTAATAATTCATTGAACCGTACGATAACTATATAAATGTGTCACGTGGCCTAAGGAGTCTAAGGACTGTCATTGGCTGCGATAATTATACAAAAAGTCGAATACCAAACATTATTATCCGACATTATATTTCAGACCAATGCCTGAAACCTTACCGAGTTCAAGAAGAGATAATTGAATTATTTATAATACAACGACCTAGTGATGTTAACACGACACCGAGACCAATAAGCGCGCAATTTAAACAGAAAATTCTATTTTTATTTGTCGGCGAATATTTCTATATTTCGATAATCGAAATGTAATACATTTTTATATAAAATATGAGTGCTTTAGAGTAAGAGTAGAGAAATGTTTTATATTATTTACGTATACTTAATATAAAAGAAACTCTTAGAAGTTTCAGGCCAGTTCCACATAATATGAGTACCACGGACAAAACAACATACTAGATGATATTCGAAGAATACAACAATCGGTTATTTAAAAAATTAGAATTAATAATATAAAAATATTTGCCATCTTTTGTGTTTGATAGCAAATAAAAATAAAAAAAGAAATACAACACTATCATAGAATATACATACATAAGATGTAATATGAATATTAATAAAAACGTTAATATTGAATACGTTCCCTACATTCAATTTCACAGGTTGCCTTTGAAACCCTCTCGAAGTAGATTCGTTCTTGAATATAAGTTTTTAACCTTTAAGTTGGTGGAATAATAGTGTATGTGATATTAAATAAAAAATGTAATCTGTTAAACAATTTTTTTAGGGAGGCTAAATTGAAACCCTAAAGAAGATAAATAATATAAAATTATTTGTTTGAAAGGCTTTTTAGTGCCTCTATCTACTTTTATGGCTAAATTAAGTAGGTATTACAGAGTAAGAATAATGCACAACTTACCAGTCTGTACAGCATTGTTAAAGAGTCGCTTGGAAGAGTGTTCACAAGTGATATCGGTAGAGTCAGTGATCTGATATATATATGAAATAAGTCCGACCACGCCTTGATTACTTGTCTTGTCTTGCTTAGATAAAAACCGTCCTTGATCTTCAAAGAAGTAATATATTCAATGTACTTATGTTCTATTATAGTACTTAGGTGAATAATTGACATCCGCGTTAGACCTAACACATGTGTGTAGATATATTGCGGAAAATAGCTACGATTAACATTACAAGTAAAAATTTTCTGTCTACCATTTTATAAACTTTCACATATTTTAATCAGGATATATAAAATGTTTAAGGCCTACGTTACCTTTACAGTTAAACCATGCCGCCTTTACGTCTGTTAAGCAAGAAAGGCCAATTGAGCAGAATCACATAAAATTTTGGTCATTTAATGCTGTAAATTTTTTTTGCAAAAAATTTTAAAAACTGCTAGTAGAACAGCATCAAATCAATATAGCATTAATTCAGTGCTCAATTAGCGCTGGCCATCCATTAAGACAAATATATATATTTTTTTATTTGTATGTAACAAAACTTGGTAATTTTACTGTAGAAGATTCAACGAAACAAAAATGAAACTATTGTCTATCGATTATTAATTAATTATCAAGTTTTTTTAAATGCAGTGTCTTTGTATGTTTGTCGTCAATGAGTTTCGAAATTACTTCTCCGATTGTGATAAAATTGTGCAAAGGTTCTTGACACAAAGAAACTCTTTTTGTTCTCTATGTTTTTAAACCATTCGTTCCAACTACACATACAAGTGAAGCGAGATCAAGCTGTTAGTTTTAATAAGTTTATCCAGGCAAAAAATTACACCAATTTACTCTAACAAAAAACATAATAAGCTTTAAATAAGCCTTAAATCATTAGAGTACATTGTAGATGTTTGAGTTGCAAATTTAACTGGTGATGTGAAGGGATTTTATCTACGCAGAATATAATTTATAAACAAAATTCATCAATAAAATTCCGCTTTTACAAAATCTTACGTTTATATTATTATTTTTATATTACGAAATATCTAAAGGCGAAGACTAGTGCCCTTTCTTTTGAGACTTTTTTAGAACATCTATAAACGTGAAAGAATAAATTTATACTTTCACATTAAGATATATTCATTGTACGAGGAATTAATATGCAGACAACACCACAGTTAGTAACTAGTAACCTAATAGTTATACATTTTCTCATTCCCTTCAAGTAAATTATTACCTAGTTGAAATTAAAACTAACTTATTTACATAAATACATGCAACATAATAGGCATATCCATAATCACATTGATTGATTGAGAATATGAATATAGAGCAACTCTTTTATAAGGCATGATACGCATGATTATTAGAAAATTTAATAAAAATAGATAAAAATTACTCAGCGCTCTTTATTACCTAAATTGTAGGCATACATTTTTGTTACACTTTAAGTTCTAATTCTTATTCAAATACTGTATTTTGTACAAGCTTTTGCAAATTTTATAATTTAAGGTATAAGTATTGATCAGATATTTTAAATTACTTAGTTAGCGTTGGCCAAAAAATATTTGAAAATAGTAGTAAAAAGTATTGAATTAGCTTTAGAACCTTAGCGATTAACGTTTACAAGTAAACTAAAAAATATCAGGTTTTATTATACTATGCCTTCCTTCAAATCATTCGTCATTTATTTTATAAATTGTAAAGTCAAGTAGTTAAAAGTATTAGGTATGTAATAATGTACCTGTACAGTTTACTCTTGATAATATTTCGCTTTACCGTAACAAAAATTTTCATTATATAATTAATAGCATTTCGGCTTCGCACGCGTTCTAAAAACCGGAAACCAAATTCTTACTGAGGCGCGCGGTATGGTATCTCGCAGAACTAACGTCCGCCCTTCCCTTTTTTGGAACATTTTTCATTGACGCTCCGCTCCTATTAGCCGTGGCGTAATGTGGGTAATAGCCTATAACCTTCCTCGATAAACGGACTATCCAACACAAAAAGATTTTTTTAAATCGAACCAGTAGTTCCCGAGATAAGCGCGTTAAGCCAACCAACCAAACAAACAAACAAACTAACAAACTTTTCAGCTTTATAATATAGAAGTGCTACATTTGCATAATATGTTTTATTCTCAGAAAATCTACACAAAAAACAGTTGGGTATTAAAAAATAACATGACTCATTTTATAATTTTTTGCGATGTAAATCTTACGTTACAATAAAAAGCGAAAGGTTTATATTATATGATGTAAAATATTTCAGTCGGCACAAGACTTGTAGGGATGGTTTGCTTCATTTTATAAATACGAATTAAAATTTTCCTGTTTCTAAATTTGTATTCATTTTTTTATCCTGTTATAAAAGTACTTAGGTTTAATATAATATACTTTATGTTTATTTTTTCCAATAGTGTAGCCAAAAACTAATATTTTTCTGTATCAAATTTATTTATTATATGTTTTTCTATTAAAATTAAAATAAAACAAAAGCATGCCAATTTATTACTATTTAATTATATTTTATACAAGGTAGTACATCAAAATTTTAGTCCGTCCATTTAGTAATAGCCGTAATAATTGTAGGGGTAGCCGGAGTAACCGCCGTAACCAGAATAAGCGGTAGGGTTGGAATAACCAGAGTAACTTGAATATCCTGGATAACCTGCCTGGTAGCCATTGTACCCATAGCTAGAGTACAGCTGTGGCCGAGCCGCAGCAAGAGCCAAGATAACGAAGAGTATGACCTGGAAACAAATATAATTTTAAAAATATTATTTGGATACCCAACGGAACTTCTATTTTAGTGAAGGTTTGACAACCTTCTATAATTTCATAGATGAGCAAATAGCTCAAAATATATTATATTATCTAATATTCACCCTAGAAAGTAAATCTTAATTTACTAAGTTACTAATTTACTAACATAAAAATACCTATACCTTACGGTATGTAAAAAATCTATTGATTAAAATATATCTTTCGCCAATCTTATGATCCTTCAATATTTCGCCAAAAAATATTTTATTTGTGTTATTTTGTCTGTCTGTCTGGGACTGCATGAAACTGCGACTGCGAGAAAACCACTGGACAGATTTTGATAAAATTTAGTACTTAACTTTAACAATTTCAAAGCGCTAGACAGTAAAGGAAACGTTCAAATTACATATAAAATGAATTATTATTATTGCAACAATGGAAAAAAAATTGAATGTTTAGATTTAAACATATTTACTTATTTATATTAGTAGTGTACCTACAATACAAAAAAATGAAATTTATTTAGACTTAGAACGATTAGAATTCATTAGTATGATTCCAACTTAAGCACCTCTAGATGATTTATACTTATTTGTAGGCCAGATATAACCTAGACGACCCAAACTTTACACAAAGGAGACGTTCTATTTTAAGTTCATATGAAAGTCACTTACCAACTTAGCGAACATTTTAGATGGATCCCAAAGTGTAATGGCAGGAGCTGTTTTTTACCCTTGGGTTGTGAAATCACACTGATTTATTTTTTATTATTCTGTCAATATTTATACTATATACGTGTCCTTGAGGTCTTAAACCATAATGTCAACTGTATAAAGAACGACTGGGACTCAATGTAAATTAGGACAACAGAAAAACGTATTGAGAACGAGCACTACATCTACAATTAGGTACTCTTTGTTTTGCTCGATTGTTCAAGAACATGAGTCGAATTTTGTTGTTAAAGTATTGTTTTATTTGTATTGTCGTTCGCTTCACGTCTCACAGGTGATTAGTTAAGTGCTAAAATCTTGCCATATTTGGTGCTCTTTAATTGTTTTCTCGTATATAAAATAAAATACCTGTTACGTGATACTGAAGTGCCATATGCCATAAGCATTTTCATGTTTTCTCGCAAATACCTTTCCGTACAGGTTATTGAACTCTAGAAACGTGATGCGTCGTCACATTGTTATCTTTCTATACAAACAAATAACAACAGAAGCTTTTAAAATATCAAAGTTAATGTCAATATATGTATAAAAATGGTATGGTAAGAACGCCACTAAAAAGAAGTCTGTTTGTAACTTTGTATATTTTCAGATTACATGTTACTAGTTACTATTTTACAAACACCATACTCATAAGTATATTTTTGCTATTTACTCTCCAACTCTACTATTTAGCAGTGATAAATAAATAAGTAATATACCAATAATACTAGTAGTTCCTGAGATTAGCGCGTTCAAAGAAACACCTCTTCAGCTATATAATATAAGTATAGATAACCTGGTTTACCATTAACATAATATAATACATTGTATACCTATTTCGCTATT
Organism: Boloria selene; assembly: GCA_905231865.2. Classification (NCBI taxonomy): domain Eukaryota; kingdom Metazoa; phylum Arthropoda; class Insecta; order Lepidoptera; family Nymphalidae; genus Boloria; species Boloria selene. The sequence continues at coordinate 6,705,420 of HG993145.1, forward strand.
ACTAAACCTACATAGATATATTTAAAATAAAACAATTTAGTCAAACCCTCTACTATAAAATACTACGTATATCATTATTCAGCGACATTTCTTTTTCTTTACGTGTAAGTATAAGAAAATTGAATCACGTCAAAATTTTTGCGTTATTATGCCAGTAAAAGCGCCTCTAAAATTAATAAATAATTATTTGATAAGAGCATACTCATAATTTCACAAGTTTAGACAGTACGAGTATAGGTCCGAAATAAAAAAATAAGCATACATTTTTATAATATATTTATTAGTATTATTACACAAATATCGAATCAAACCAGTAACCAACAAAATACATATTAAAATATGACATCAACGAACATAGAAAGTGTTAAAAGGGTAAGCAGAGTAAGAGATAGGAGTAAAGGGAGCTGAGTACGACGAATAGACAGATGGTACTCCAGCAGCCGGGTACACGTAGTCGTACCCACTGGAGTAGGCGATCACTTGAGGCTCTGGCCTTGGTGCAGCGAAAGCCACAACCAATATGGCGAAAAAAGCAAACTGAAATAATATATCAATAATTAAAACTAGTATGTAAAATTAATGAACTTTTATATTATAGCTTGCATAATATATTTTGTCATATTTATTTAACTTATGATTTACGTAAATCAGGATTAACATTTATTTTAAATAATATTCTTCTAGTTGTATTAGGGTTTACAATTAAGAACTAAAAAAATATAAATATATCTTACAAGATTGTAGAACATTGTTGTTGTTGAAGATAATTTATTACAAGTATTTACATGAGCACTCTAATACGACGTTATATACCCAAAATAAATCCTTGAACTTCAATATACGACCTTCGAAAAATGAATATGTCATATGAACAATTGCTGTCAACATACCTACTCATACATCACGTAGGCTATTACGGAAGTTGTTGATTGTAAGATTGTGGACACACGTCATTCATATTATCTAATAATAAAATTTAAAAAAGTAAAAGTACTAAATAATGAAAGGTAGTTTACTACTTTTACTCCTTATATATTAATATTTTATAATACATAGGTATACATAGTGTATTCTGTTCTAAGGGATTATTTATTACTAACACTAAAATAAGGCTCTAAAATTCAATTTTAACGTATTGGACTTATGAAATAAAAAAATGAGCCCAAGCTCAAAGTATATCTATTATAAGACGTTGAAGAGATTTCAAAGACACGTTTTCGTTGATAGAAAATACAAGTAAAGTTTCAAGTCAATTTATGACAATTTGAAGATGGATAAACTTTCATCAGCTATTTTCCACCTTTAAGGAGCTTTTTTCTCCTTGAGTTTCTTTTTTATAAATTTAAACGGAACCAACCTGGAAGCATACACTTTCAAGCAAACAAAATATACGACCAAATTGAAGATATGTACATCTACTTATATGTAAATTACCTATGAGTGAACTGCATGATATAAATATGAAAACTTCTCTCTTCTTCTGAATAATTTTTAGCAATTTCAATAAAAAATAAAAATGTGGCATTGAAAACGACCAACTCTAATATATTTAATATCACTAATTCTAGTATTAGATTGTAAACGCAAGAACATAATAACTCTCTGACCATTTTCACATAGGAGATATTTGTCCTAAAATAAGAAAATTGTCACATCGAATCACCACCTAGGATGCATGTCTATATTGCAAATTTCTGACGTGAATCGTAATTTATAATTTGGTTTCTAAATATAGTCGCACCTACTCGTACCAAGAAACTATACTACGAGTATATCTATTATCTTATGCATGAAGTATAAAAGTTATTTTAAAAAATACACATTTTCATAATGTGTATACTAAGCCTTTAACTAAGTCTATTTTACCTTACCTAAAATGGAATTGCAGCTAAATACCTACAAACAATCTTGCTCCTATTATTATTATCATTGTTTGTATTGAATTTATTTTTTGCACACCTACACTACAAATACAACAAAGTAAGCTTATAAGTTATAGGTATAGTGTAGAGAAGTTCGCTCGACTTGCGATCATAAGCTGTTTCCAAGAGTATGAACAGGGTTACACGAGGCATTGATATACATTAATAATTAATAAATAATATTTACATAACTAGGTATTGTATGAATAAATGTTCTATATTTTACATCTAGCAATGGTTCTTTCTATGGCTTATCAGTCTGTTTGTAAAAATGACGAGCAAAATGAAATAACACTGTAACAGTACTGACCCAATTTTAGAAATAACTTGCTGACAAACAGTTATACTTAATACACTATTTATTATATCAATGCATCTCCTTTTTACCTTATAACTCTTTTATACCCGACTGCGGCGAAGCCCAAAGTAGAGTTATGCGTTTTTTTGTTTAAACTGAAACAATATATACGTCCGACTCTAGATATTATTAAAATAATAAAAATGCCCACAGGTAAGGCGTATGTACCATACTTTCGAAATAATTGTCAATCCGGGTTATCGTGTGAGAGAACTAGGAAGGCAAATTACAGCATTGCTTTTCTGGTTGTATGATGGTTGTGTATGTGTATGGAGTGGGTGATTATATTGGAATGATTATAAATATATTGAAAATTTCATGGAATGGGTGATTATTGGAGAAGAATATAGCAAAGTGGGGAATAAAGTAACATTACTCTCTACGAATATTTTTTAAATGTTACACTGTTATAAATCATGTAATAACATCAACATATTCTCAGAACTTACAACTATAACTTACTAGCACACCTTAATGCAGCTCTTGTGTTTTTCACATTTATTTAAGGATCCAGCTCTGTGCAATTTATTTTTGGGTATTGTGCTTAAAATATTTTTATATAATTTTAACACATTTATACTACCTAATAATGCAAGAAATAAACAATAAAAGTAATAAATATAGCAAATATACATTTAGCAATATCAATCAATATGCTTGAAACTTCCAGTTTTTAGGCCAAGTATTGCAAACAATGCGTGCTGGCTCTGTCCTGTAGCCATGTTTGGAATAATGATGCGATAACCACAATTCCGTCACAATATTGTAATGGTACCTACAATAAACGATGATGTCTATCTTATACATTTTTCGAATACCAACTATTATTTTATAATACGATTAGGTATTTTATATTTATAATTAAGCAAGTATAAATGATATAATGAATAATTTGTACATACAAGTACATTGTACAATGTACATATTATTCGCCCACTGCTCCTTTAATTAATTTTTTTTGTCACGGTGACTTACTTTTGTTTTATCATTCACTATACCTATATGCAAGGCTTTTTTGTGGGGGCACGCGGAGGCACGCAGTGCCCTCAAAGAGATAATCGAAAATATCAAAAAACCTGAAAAATTAATAGAACTTGAAAACAAATGAGTAACACTCAAAACACAGTGGCAAGGGGTGGAGGAGACTGTACCAAAATTATTGACTTAATACTCTCGAGAATTAGCGTGCCCCCAAAAAAAGTGACAAAAAAAAGCCTGAAAAAAAACTATATAGGCATAGTACATATGTTCAATGTATGTTAATAATATGTTTTAATAGATTGCATTAATTATGTAGAAAGAACAGAACTTTATATAACGTCGAGTACTTTACAAAAGCATGGCAATGCTTAAATAAAAATAAACACTTCTTGTTTTCTATGGCTGCTACCTCGTCACTCGTGTACTATCAATTATTATTTTATAATAGTTTTGCTGTGCTTTTATATTTTAATAGCATATTTTTATATGAAATTAATATTACAATGAAAAATTTATTATATGAAACTTTAATGGAAGAAAGAAGTTTAATTACTGTTGGATATTTGCACTATTCTCTTTACTTAGAAATTAAGTTTTATATAACAAATCAAAGGCAAAGACAAAGTAATTTTCTCATTAAATTAAAGAAGCCTAAGTAATTCGTTAAAACATTAGGTATCTGCGGGTGAACGTGTCGTCAAAATCGGTCCAGCCGTTTCAGAGTTCAGACATTAGCCGCAACAAACAGACAATTCAGTGTCATTTATATGTACTAATTATGTTAACTTATAAGTTGTATCTATATTAAGCATCCGGTCGTACTCATGCTCTGTTAATCGAACGTTGATGGTCACTGTATCTACAGTGTCAGGAATGTACAAAGAAAAAATATTTCTTCGGATGAATGGTATAGCAAATGTATACCTACGCATTACAAAGAATTTATTATTTATTTTATATGCACCTAGCATTTTATATTCCTTAATTAATTTATAGAAATTACTTTAAGAATAATTTGCCTAAAAGCCACCTTTAAGCTTTGATGATGTTAGTAACATAGGCCAATATTTAATTTTAGGCTGAAATATATGCGTTTTTCGTTCAGGCCTACGTTTATCATAAAGAAAAATAAACCCTTATTTAAAAAACTTAAGTTTTTATAGTAATAACAGCGTGATTTGGTTGACGATTATTATATCTTTTTTTTTGCGTTCCTGACAGTGACAATCAAAACCAGCATCACAGGACGCCTCGATATTCAGCCCTTTGTATTATGATAATGGCTTGCTTGCTAGAAGTGAGCTTTGTACCTTAATGTAACCTCAATAACTTAACGAATTTTTTCGATAAAAATTAAAATATTAACTAAAGTGTTGTTGTAGCTAAAATGTTAATATTTTTCTCATACAAGTTGTCGATGATGTCAGTATATTTTAAAGATCAAGATTACAGTTCTGTTAAAAAGATTTAATACATTAAACAAATCAAGATAATAATATAAAACCAATTAATGATAATATTTTATTATTCTTTTTAAATCTATGTCCAATGATTTAAAACTTAATTGAAACTACTTTGATTTCAATTTCATCTCGTACGATATTAGGTATATATGTATTTTAAATTCATTTTCATGATCGTGTAAGAATAATAATCAAAGATAAAATAAATAGAAATGAATAGTACAAATTTATACTTATTCGAGAAATTAGAATTTGTGAAGAAATGGTTGTTTTTATAGTAGGTAATGGGCCGGCACGCCCCGTTTAGTTCATTAGTACCACTCTCTCACAGAAGACCGGCGTGAAGTGGCAGCTATGCTGTAGCGTTTCGTCCGGTGAGTGAGAGTCCGGGAGGCCCACTCTCCTTCCCCCCTCCCTCTTCCCTTCATCCTCCGCCTTCGTTCCCCCCTCCCTCCCACTTCCCTCCCTCCTCCATCCCTCCCTTTCCTAAAAGGCCAGCAACGCATCTGCAAGCCTGGCTTGCAGATGTCCATGGGCGGAGGTGATCACTTTCCATCCTGCCCGTTTGCCCCCTTTTTACCATAAAAAAAAGGTACCTATTACTTACAAAAGTCGGAGAGATACATACATAATATAGGTATTATGTCAACTAATTCTCATATTTTTAATTTGCTTTTTACGCAGTCGACTGTTTTTCCAACCGACTTTAAAAAGATTTTTCATTTAGTTGTATTTTTTTATTTTTTATAACTCCGTCATTTATTTGGACGTAGTCGTTGAGAAATTTATTCTTTTGTTTGAACGTATATATACCTAGGTTCAGATTTGTCCCATTTAAATAAAAAAAAACCAATCCTTACTAACCTTGGCTAAGCCGTTTAGTATATTGTAATATGCCATGGGTTGGATTACATGTATCATTTATGTATGTTATGAAAATAGAATATCGAATGTAATGAGAGTTATGACGCATTAAACGCGGGCAGATTACCTAAGTGTTTACCTAAGTAGTAAAATGATACCTTTCTATAACAAAGATCCTTTAAACAATAACGGTAGCTAAGATTTCATTAGCTGTAATACCTTGTCACAGAATACGTTAAATATTGTAAATCTTAGTGCTCTTAATACTGTGTTACTAAGTGTATGATAGCGCTATCGACCTTCTGTCCTTCTTTTCTCCTCGTGTACGCGAACAATGTTTATTGATTTGAAAAGATTACCTATTTTATTAGTTCAAGTGACGTGAATACTGACTCTACGCACTTAAGCGATGAACAGAGATTTAAATGCCACAAAGGATCAATGTTTAAACCATAAAGATATTTTGTATATTTTATATCCCTTGAGGTCAGTTAAAGGGCAATGATCTATCATATAACTTTTGGATGTAGATAAAGCATTTATCTGTTCTCCCCACCATGAAGATTAAAGATTAAAATTAAGTTAAACATGGGACTTTCACTTAATGTATAAACACTAACAGATTATAAGTATATATTAAGTATACTACACCATACAAGATATCTATCATAAATGTGTTTCAACATTATAATTTTAGCTTTTATGCATATATATCATATAGGTACCTAGCGAAATATCTAGAATGTCGTTTAAAGAATTAATACGATGACAGTGGCACCTAACTAAAAGTAATTGATCTTTTTTTAAGCATTTTCAAATCGTGTGAAGCAATCATACACTTATTATTTAAATATAGATCATACAGCTTCCATTTTATCTTTTAGATAAATTAGTATTCCGAGACCGAGACTTATCTTTAACTCATGACATTAATTAACTTTATTGACACAACATAACTTGCAAAATTAAAAGTAAAACGAACGAGTGTACTCTATTTTTAATATATTCTATTTTTATATATATTTAAGTTTGTATCGCAAGTTTGCAATAAAACTTTCCTACTATTTGTTAAAACTACTACAATTTTTATTTCAAAGGCTCTGTCGCTCTTGTAATTTTCCATTGAAAACAGTTATCGGGACGCAAACGTTTTCACGTGGCAGTGCGACATTCAAATCTAAATTTATATAAAAGATTCGTCACGTGGCCCGACTCACGCGATAGAACAAATTTTGAAATCATAAGAAATAGTACGTAGGTTAAAGGATAATTAACTTATACAATTTATACGCTATGATTGGATTTATTGATAGCGACTGCTCACATTTATGTTTTTAAAGTTGCCAGTATCAACTCTCAGAATTTGTTCATATGGAACCAGAACGTGCTATATGTACACCTTACCTGCTTAAAGCCAGAACTAGGCCTAAGAATCTTAAATTCGTAAGTTGTAACTATTAGTATAAAAAATAATTTTTGGTAGTGAATGTATTGACTATTGCCTATAGCAAAAAAAACTTATTCATTAGACTTCATTAGACTTTCCCACCACTTTGCCTTACTAAATTCACAGGCGTTCATTCATATGCAGGTACTTCACATTATGATATAAATGAACTAAAGTAACCCCACGTGTCTCATTCAAGTTAATAAACTACCAAATAGTAACTTTATAATTGGAGAAATTTATTTGCGAAAATTATTTCAACTTCTATACCATCATTTTGTCGTATTAAAATAGAACGTATCTGAGGACCTAAATTAGCTAAATGTTTATTAAGAAATTATGGACACTAAGATTCTGAAGTAAGATAAGTCATCTAAAAATAGAAAATATATATCTACATACATGATACAACATTTTAAAATGTTATATAATTACGATTTAAATACATAATATAAGACGAATATGAGGTAGCTAATATAACTGCAAAATGTTTTAACATTCATAATGATTACTATTTTCAAACAAAATAAGTGCATTCATGGTGTAATCTAATGGGCGTGGAGAGGCCTGGCAGCGACAAGCTTTGGTGTACGTGACATTGTTGCATGGCTAACCAAGCTGTCTTCCGCGCATGCGCCAATTTGCCTATATAAAGCTTGCACCTACCCTTAAGGCGGCAGTTTGTAAGTTAAAGTCGAGAACCAACACTACGCTCTCGAGCCTTTTGCTTACCTACAACTACGAAAAACTTTAAAAAAAACATCTGCGTCCTATATAATTCAAAGTAATATCTAAAGATATTAGAAAATCTATTTCATTGGGAAAAGTGCTAAGCTTGCCGTACCTATGAAACATAAGCTGGGAACTGATCTGCTGGCGAGTGACCAGTTTGTCAGCCACTTGCCAGTGAACGTGGTGGAGCAAACGCCGAAAACGACACCTCGTAAAGAATCCATGACACCCAAAATCATCGTGTGCCCTCCTGTAGAAGAAACAACAGAGGCTACTACTCCCGCGCGAGGGACACGTTTGTTAAAAGCTCTTAGCAAACGTCTTACTCGACGATCCACGGACTCTGACTCGTCGGAGAGCTCTAGCTCTAGCAACGACAGCATGTCTTCCGAAACTGCGCGCACGGATGACCGGTCTTCTTTCTCAGCCAGTGACAGCTCCAGCAGTGATAGCTCCGAACGTCAACGCCGTCATCGCTCCACTGTATCATTGCGACGTGTATTCCAAAATTTAAGTTTAACAAGTCGCTCACAATCTTGTTCACCTACTGAAAGACAGCGGCAACCAAAGAAGCAACCTCAACCAAAGCGCATACTTCGGTCACCTGTTACCTACACATATGTTCGAGGTCTATCCGGCTTGCCAACTCAAAGAGTACCCAGACACACAGTCTGCTGCGCTCCTTTAGGCTTAAACCGATAAATACAGTTGAAGAAATACCATTAAGTGATGATAAAACGATTAAGGAAGGAGAAAAAGACTGTATAAGAATAACAAGACAGTATTAAAAATGCTAGACGAATGTTCTCATCATATCAGTAGTGTCACTTTTATCTAGAGTCAGGCAAAGTAACGTTGTCTTAACGAAGGACCAAAGCTAAGGCGATTGTAGTAACACGTTGCAGCGGTGGCTGTGACCTGTATAGTTTTTAAGGGTTTCAGGAAATTGTAAAAGACTGTTTCAATAGTCATAGTTGTGAATATCTGAAGAATTATAATATAACAGGTTGATCACTATACATGCAATATCATGAAAAAAATTGCACAGTAAATCAATTGCTATAAGCATAACCAATAAGTGAAGTCACTCTATGTGCATATTTCTTTCACGTTATTGAATTGAATAAAATGATAATGGTATCAATGGATTAGATCTACATGGTCAAATTTCCTGTAAGAATAATAGTGCCTTTCCAGAACTAGTTATTAGGTTTAAAACTTATACATTTATACTTCTATGTACCTAAATCAATTATAAAATTTTAACTTACTTAATATGAACACCAGTCTAAAATGTAGTAGAAAGTATTAATTACTTTTCAAAAACATACAAATTACAAATTACTTAAATGTATTAAAAGCAGTATTATATAGTAAGTTATTATAAAGTGTAATTAATTCTTCGCTCTTTGAAATAGTATTAGATGGAATAAATGTTAAAATCTAGTTATAAGTTATTTTTATTGCATAAGTTATGGTATTTAATAAAAAAGATGAAATTTATAATTTCGTTTTCTTTTGTGATTTATCTAATAGTTTTATCATAATTACCCGAAAAATATTTATAGATTGCCGCTGAAATATTAGTTATTTTAACTCATATTCTAAGTATTAAATATAGCTGGTAAAAATTTAATTTAAGAATGTCAATAAAAATTCATTTACGAACAGTAACATTAATAAAGGTACTCTCTTGTTGTTCCTTCTTAAAAATCCACCTGTATATACTCGTTACCTGTATATACATAATACTATACTGTGCGGAACTCAGAGTTTGTAGTTATTTCGCCCCCTCCCCCTACTCTATCGTGGCTCTCTTTGAAACCTGTACCGCGAAAACGTGACTCTAAGGGAAAGGTTAATTAATTTTGTATCGGAATAGTCAATTAAATTGTAAAATTTATAAAAATAAAACTTATACAATTTAAACAGAATATATTATATAGTAGAAGAACTTAAACAGAGTATAGTTGAATTCAGATCAGGATACTGTAAAAGTAAAATGTCAGTTAATAAACTGCAGGTGGATGAACAACAAAACTATCCTACATTATTGTAAAGATATATTTTTTATCCTACTTTATTTTAAATAAAATACTTTTCATTTTATAAGTACATGAGTAAAAGCTTTCTTTATATCGTCTATAGATAGTTCTATTTAAAAAACTAACTGTGGAAAATTATGTGCGGCTTGGTGGACGTTACATGTCATTTGCTAGGTTCCTCTTAGACATGGCGATTTTCGCTTGATGTTTTCTATCACCGTAAGACTAATGTTATCACATTAGATATTATTCGCACATGCAAAGCTACTACTACCGTTAGCTGTTCTCTGGGTTTTTGAAAATGTTACTTTAAAATTAAATCTCTAAATAATTATAGTTATATATAATTGAAAAAGCACGAGTTCTAAATATTGCACTTTTACCTCTTAAATAGGCACTAAGTATATCCACCAATCCGCACTTGACTGTTGTGATAGATAGTCAAGCCTGAACCCCCTTTTTTAAAGAAGTGCGTGCCTAGGATGGGACATAATAAGGAGTGAAATATGAATATACCCCAATTTATAACTTTAAAAAAATCGAACTCCTTATTAAAAATGAATAAATTAATTCTTGGTTAGTAAATACTTCACAAAAAATCAGTCTTTTTCAAAAAGGCTTCTTTTAATTCATATAATATGTATTTAACTACAAATATTTTTATAATGATGAACCTGTCCCCAGGAATTCGAGACGTCGACACTAAGAGCAATTGCCTATTATTATCGGCCCACTCTCGGGCAATGTATTCTATATTAGACGTCGCGTCGTCTTATACAAGCTAGCGTACTGCGTCATCTCTGCAAATCTAAATTACTAGTTGAGTGTTACTTGTATTAGATGATATATTTTAAAAATCTTTTAAATCCACGATGCGTCACGATTCTTTCACTCGGAGACTACTAGCACTGGATACTTAGCTGAAATAGAGAAATTAGAAAAGCCATGTAACCAATTATCTTGTTAAACTTGGCCGGAATGTTGATTAGGTTTAAAAGAAGAAAATATGTAAATTAAATGTTTTATTTAAAAAAAAATAATTACGCATGGATATTAAGTATCTGTGCTATATGAACTTTATTTATAAGCATGCATAAATCGTGTCAACTCATTACCATTACATTCCAAAACAAAATTAGTAAGTCACACATTTAGAAAGGACCACGATACCTCCAACCCCTAAGAAATTTAAGGCGAGTTGTTTCTCTGGTAAAATTATAGACACTATTTTCTGTTAATGTAAAGAGGATTTTGGGGGTGCTGCTGTTCAAAGGCTCTCGCTATAAAGAATAAATAAAAAAAATGAATAAAATGAAATTTGCGAGTAACGGCGAGGCAAACTAGTAATTATTTTATTCCACCGAAATAGGCAATATCCCGGCTCACACGTCCAAGGCTCCAAAATTTAACATCCTCCATATTAGGCTGACCTTGTGCCTGAGTCTGAGGCAGAAATTCGAAGACGATCATACAATTATTGCAGTTGATGAATTTTTAGATGCCCAGGATAAAGAGTTGTAAAAGAGACTTACAAAAAAAATATTCCAAGTGTACCACTGTGCTAAAACTCGACTACAGCGAACAATTGGTAATTATTAAAAGTTACATACATACTAACTATTAGGTATGATTTATTAACCATCGAAATATTTTATTCACAAAATGTATGAGAATATTATATGCATTTATAATATAATAGTTTCAGAAAAGCTTGTACGAGTTAGTTAAGGATCAAGAATTGAGATTAAAATAATTAAAGAAAAGATTGAAACTAAAAGACATTACACGACAGACACCAACTAATTTTGACTTCTAGATTGTCCTTTGCCACTACGGAAATGATAGGATCTAAAAATAAAAATAAGGTTGTGGCAATACTTAATTGGCATATATATTATAAACATTCATATTCGATTGTACTTTTTTTATGTATATATAATATAGTTTTATAAAAAGTTTGTTTGTTCCTACTTTCGCCTATTCAAACAAATAATAAAAATAGATTCACTGTTTAGGAAGATTACCGATTAGGCATGTTGACTCTTGCTTTTTTTACTTTCATTAAAATCAGTACATCTTTCCAAATTATAAAGAAATAGACTTAGAGGGACTGATACTTAATATAGTTCTACAGACAGATATAATTATTGTTATATAAAAATACAATAAATTGTTAATAGCAACCGACATCAAATACTTTAAAATATTTTTACTGTCTTTATTTTTATATCATAATAGATTGAAATACATAAAACATTAACAACTAAAAACAGAAAACAAATTAACACCAAATACCCTACTAGCGTGACTCAAGTTCTAAAGAACCATTGTAATTTTTTTTTTATTTCAAGGTTGACAATATGCTTCTATATTCCTGAAGAAATGGTAATGGTAATACCGCCTAATGGAGAAGACCTCGGGATGAAGGTTAAAGGGGAGGTGGGTACAACACATAGATACACATCAAACGTTACTGTAGCTATAGTCCTTATCGTAGAAATACCCATTGAAAACGAAACGCACACCCATCTGAAAAGTTTTGCTCTAGCTTCTTCGTAGTATAATGCATAACAGAGAAAGCTGCTTGTGAGACTGTACTGTTGCCTACGTCACTATATCCGATTTTGGGTTAGTAGGTCACTAGAGGGGAATGCAGCTCTTTCGAGCGGGGTTATGATTTTTAAGCCTCAGTGACGTCATCCTGTAAACCTTGGACCTCTTCCCTCCCTGAATGATGAATGGAGAGTGGGATAGGTGTTAACTACCATTAAGTAGGTCAAACTGCAATAATAACAAATAAATAGTAACATCCAATGTCACTGCTCAATTCCAATAGAATGGACATCAAAGTTATTATGTTAAATATAGACATATAAATAATTGTCGAAACAATAACATATAATATTTATATACATTATACAATTGCTAACTTGTATTTAGTAGGTAAACTGCTTAAGAATATGTTGTGATAAATTAGTATTTAGTTTTTCTCTTTTGACAGCCTGTATAATAATTTTTTTTCGGGAAAATTACAAATTCTATTTTCATTATCAGCTATTTATTTCCCTATAATACCTTCTTACAAAAAATACTCAAAAAATAATATTTCTTATTTACTACGAACAATAATTTAGGTGTCACGGTTTATAGTTATTTTTAATTTTATTATAAATTTAAATTAAATTATCAATTAATTTTTAAAAATATTCAAGTTTGTCCGTGTTTTCGCACACACTATCAGGGACTGTAAAACATAAATACCCTACTTTCAAACATCAGGGGGATCAATCAAAAATCATCAAAGATTAATTAATTATTTTAATCAATTCCCTAAATTCTAATACTTTGCTTGAATTTTGCTTTCTGTATTAGGTATGTTTGTAAACAAACCAGGAGTCAAATTAAGTGAACTAAGCTAATACAAAAATTTACTTAAAACTTCAGATTAACAGGCTATTGATTAATAAAGCTACGATATTCTGACATTCAACATTCCGTGGTTCGTGATTCCAATAAAAATTACCTACCACCTGATGGTTATGTGGTTCTCACCTGCTTAAAATAAGCCAGTACTACCCACTCTAACCAACAAAATCTTCCTCCGTCTCATTGGGGCGTCGTAGGATCGCCTAAGCATTCCAACCACGACGCCCCGACGCGACGGCCCGGCAGGTCTGTCTGCCGAAACAAACGATATAGCCAAGGGGTTGGTCCACAGTCCACAGTACCTGAAGCAACCCGCATTACACACCGCTCTCCGAAGTAGACCCTCCCTGAGTGTTTCTCGGATTCGCGCCTGGCCGGATTGCTGGACGCTGCAGAGCAACCCTAATACGACAGCTCATGTTGGTGAGTCTAATACTATAATATTAATTAATTCATTATTACAAACAAAAACGTTGTGAAGTTGGACATTTATTCTGTGACATAAATATAACCATATAAGGTAAAGGCACCTAACTCCGAGGGGTTCTAAAAATGGCACCATATTCCGAGGTATTTAAACAAACAGTGATTTCAAGTGATTTACAAGTTCTTTTTGTGTGTAAGATACTATATTGAATTCATAATTTATCTGTTCGTGTTTATATGAGTAAAAGAGTGTATTAGTGTGTGTACATTTTAAAATAATGCGTAAATTTTGCGCTAGCAGCTGACTTGAACGCACGCTCCATACATTTTGGACCTTACGCACGTAAGTACTATGTTTTACTAAATAGTGTTTTAGATGATATTTTAATGCTATATGAGTACATGTTTAGGTTAAAATAGTAAAAGAGTTATATTTTTTATTTAAAACACGTAACATTTGTGTATTTTTCTTAACAATTTATAAGTAAATAAAGTTTAAAAATACCACGGCATTAGGTGCCAAATATTTTAGTTGGTTCTTAATGCCGATGTATACCACGGAATTGCGATTTCATAGACGTTTTCTTTTTTTTAAATTTTGATGGAAATTTAATAATTACAAAATTTACTGTTTTGGTTTTGATTAATTAAAATGGCCAATAAATATAAAAATCTATTTCCGATGTTTGTTTTGGCATCAAATTCACTAATTATACATGATCAAAGATTATCTATTTAGATACTTTATTAATTTATTATATGGAAAGACTAATAACATTAAACTGTATTATTAATGTATTTGATATATACCTGTTTGTGTTCTATGTATTTTTTCGAAGATATTGCAATTAAAGATTCATTTATTTATAAAATATTAAAAAATCTCTTGGTTTTTAATAATCGGAGTAAAAAATGTGATATGGTAGGTAAAACGCTATTCCGATGTATGTAAGTCGGAATAAGGTTCTATGAGCACCTAATTTCGTGGTATTGACACAAGTAAAATACAGTGTGTTAATTATTAAAAAGTTCAGAAGAGTTTCCAGAAAACAATATTCAACAGTTAACAATCTCATTTATTGCTCTCTCAAATGTTTGTATTATAGTTCTTAGTACTCGAATCGCTGCCTATTTGACAAATTAAAAATCAATTATCATGACACATTGAAAAACTGCCTGTTACATTATCTTACGCAGCTTTTATAGAAATTCATAAGGTATGGGCTCATAGTATTTTAAATATTGATATTATTATAATTTTTTGTTGTAGGATAATGAAGCCAAAAAAATACACGGAAGAAGATCTCCGAAATGCTATTACAGCAATCAATGAGGGTAGTAGTTTATCTATTTGTCATATTATGAAGAAAACAAAAAATACTGTTAACGAATTAATTATATATAGTTACTAGTTACTACTATGTTTTTTTACATCTTTACTTAGAATAATATTATTAATCTAAGTAAATTACATGTTGTGGTGTAATTTTATCATAAAAGACTGAAGACTGATTTAAAGACCAGAGTAAATAAATAGACTTGATTTTTGAACACCATGTATTATTCTCCCCACCTCCATTTCTTTGTATTTTGAACACTCGGAATTAGGAACCAAATACATCGGAATTAGGATTTTTACATCGCAATTAGGTGCTCTCGACTTCTTCACATTTTTAATTAATTAAAGATAATATAAAATTTTCTACTGCTAAACTGTAAGTGTATTTCAAGAGTTAGATAAATAATACTTCCGATAAAAATAGCGAATTCTGCAGAAAGATATAGTAAATGCTTAATATTTAAAGTTCTTTCTAGTTTAGGTGAAAATACCGCGGAATTAGGTGCCTTTACCTTACATAAACAATATTTAATATGAATAGTCTTATTTGCAAATAATTAATCATCCAAAATAGATTTCTTACATAAAAATGTCAATAAAGCGCTCACGTGACATAAAAACTAAACTTTTAATGATGACTGCAATCTATATATAAACATCCTGTTTGTTGTTGAAACAAAACCCAAACTTAGACTATGGGTTGCATTGTATATGTATAAAATTAGAAAAGATGAATATAACTTTAATTAGTCCCTCGGTCAGTCACGCTTTCCATTTTCTAACGTGTCTCCTCCGCAAACTTAAGGGGAAATATAGATAGGCTTCCTTGTGACGCACACGATCTTTTGCAAAGACCATGCTCGTAACTTATGCGTCAGGTTTTTTTAATACCGTGATATACTTATCTTTGCTCCTGTTTCGGTAAGTACAAAGTTTTATTGTTCTTGCAAATAGAATCGGTTACATAAAAGATAAAATTAACAATTTGTAAATAGTATTATTTTCCTCTTATTTTTTTCGTATTTCAATAATTTTTAGCTTATAAAATTACTTTTAAAAGTCTAATTCAAATTCAAATAAAAAAAGAAATCTAATTTTAAAAGTCTTAATGAACACGTGAAGTCTTTCTATAAAAGTAAAAGTACGAGCTAAAGTACCAAGTTTCAATCTTAGATTTTTTTATAGTTTTATTAATTTTCGAGTGTTAGGTACATAAGTACACACTTTAAAAAATCGTCTAAGACTGTGTCTTAGCCATTATCTTTGTTAACCTCAAGATCATTTATTTTGTTTCACATATTGAAGATTAGTTTAAAAATGTGTAAAATGTTCAACTATGAGCATTGAGTGAGTTTGTGTTGTAATACTGTTTGAGCGTGTGTTTGTGTGTATGAATGAAGCTATAATTATGTTTAACTACCGACTCACCCTCGCTACGCTTGGGTTCATTCCTATTTAGCGCGCTATACTTTTAAATGCATTTAGTGAACATCTGTTTTGAAATTAAAAACAGACACTTCAATTTTATTTATATGTATAGAAGCGTACCTCATGTTATTTTGTAGACCAAAAACCAATTTATTAAAATTGAAATGTAAACTAAGCATCAGTAAATTTATCTATTAAATAGTACGAGTATATTCACTGGCACAATTCAAGCTATCAAGCTCAATCAGGCAAACTGGAAAAATAATAATTATAAATCAGACTCAAATGTACCTCCTGCTATGGCCACGACCTAGAGTCTAGACAACGTAAAGATCATTAGAGTACAAATGTCCCTAATTTACAACGTGACTATATAAAATATAAGTCAAGAAGGTTCAACGGCCCACAAGAAATTTTGATTGAAAAACCATTAATTGTTTGGATGCATGCATAATAGATATCAAATACGCCCGAACGGATGAACGGATTTGTATGAAAAGCACAGGGATAGATTGTAGTCTCGAATAGCACAAAGGTACTTTTTGTAGCGAAAAAATGTACGGTTCCTAATATATAACTTGTGCTAGCAATTGATTATATTATTTTACTATATTTTATTATATTATACTTATTATGGTTTAATAGTTCACCATACCACATACCAATAGTAGTTTTCAAAGTAATATTGAATATAGTATACTTTATGCAACTACTAGCCTTTCCCGCGGCTCCGCTCGCGTTCTAAAGGCTAAAAAACCAAAAGAAACATTTTTCTCCCGTTTTTATAACATTTTTCATTAATGCTTCCGCTCCTATTGGTCGTAATGTGATGTAATATAGCCTTTAGCCTTCCTCGATAAACGGACTATCAAACACACCGAATGTACACACACGATGTTCAATGTACACACAAAGAATTTTTCAATTCGGACCAGTAGTTCCTGAGATTAGCGCGTTTAACCAAACAAACAAACAAACAAACACTTCAGCTTTATAATTAGTATAGATATATAGTATAGATATAACTATTTCCCTACACATAACCCTTCTTTATCTATGTTTAAATCGTATTTAATTTGTATTTACAAAAAAGACGAGTAGAAAACGAAAAAGCTAATTTAAAATTTTGTGTCCGGCCATTTTATGTACATATATATCTTCTCTTCTCTTTGATCTTTAAAAAATGAGCCTGTCCTGTCCATATATACGTACCTAACATTTCACATAGCGTATGTTGTCAATATAAACTTGATCACCCTTATGGTTGACGTCAGTGACCCTTGCTGTTAAATTGCTGCTTTTTACTTTAGACCGCCCCCGGTGAAGGTAGAGAGACTTCAATGAAGCAAATTGATTTATTATTGGTCCAACATTGTATATTAATATTTACGTTCGTATATTTAATTTAAGGAGCTCAATTAGTTATTGTAGTTGAGTAAAAAGTAGAAGTAATACACTGGTATTTATTAATATGCATATCAGTCAACCACTATTCGAATCCTCTAAAAATTTGAAAAATGTAATCTACCATACCGATAGCTATGATGAGCAAAAGTATACTCGATAGCAGATACATTAACATTACATTAAACATTTTAATATTCTCTTCAAAAGCACGCGACTAATGAAATAATTTTATCCATCCTATATATTTTACACATAGTTACCACGTTCTTTTATAGAACGTTCATTAAAAAGTAATGTTTAAAAATCCTCACTTCCAAGAAGGCAAAAATGTATAGAATTAATATACAACAGACAACAGAGTGGATCTAAGCCTAAGTATTCCTTCGGGAGTTCGTAGCAATGAATAAAAGTAGCACAATTATTTGAATAGTTTGCTCTCTTTATGTTTATATATAATAAATAATAAACTTTATAAAGTTATCTTTTTAAAATATTAATGTATCAATGTCCTTGTTTTAGTATTTTTCACTAATTACCAAAAGCTCCAATGAAGTCTCCAACGAAATATCTGCATTCTGCATAAATAAGAGTAACTTAACTATTGTAAAGACAGTTGAATCTCTTACGTCATCTACGAAACTACGATAGGAACCTATGCAACAGGATAGGAAAACGGCCTACAGTTTAACGACGAATCTAGGCATGCTATGAAATCACTTTAGAACGGTTAGTTACTCTTAGGACTATATTGAAGAAAAAGATGGAATAGGTACTGTTAGCATGACTATATATTTTTAATAATATATATAATTTGCTTATGTTATATTTGTCGGAAACAGCAGGACCATTTTGGTTAGTAAAAGTAACGAATTATAACTTTTAACATACCAGCTAGTATCACATAAAATATTTTTTGCCTTCTTTCTCCTTATACCATTCATATACTTATAAGTACAAGGTTGAGGGCGTTGACTTTATAATAAAATACATCATTTACCTGTTGCCGCCAGTTTCTCAGCCTCTAAAATTATCTGATTACCTATTGTACATGCAGTAGGTTAACCAAAAATCAAATATTATATTTGTTTTATTTTACTTACCGTAATTTGGTTTGATCATATTATTTATATATTACTACATAGTTAACTATTTATATTTCGTAGTATTTTTAATGATACTATGAAATACAAGTTAATTTTCCAGTCGTTAAATGACAAAGACAGTTAAGAAAAATATCCCACACTTGAAAAAAGTACGTTTAATAATTTTAACTTAGAGTACTATAATTAATAACTTATACACATACATCTATAGTTTAGTCGACAAGTTGAAAATGGTACAAAATAGAGATACTGCTCTTAAAATTATGTGCGATAGCTCATTGGATCCGGAATGACGTCTAGAAAAATGTGCCAAAAGCGTGTATTAGCACATAAAAAATTGCAAAAGTTATAAACAATTAAAGATGAAAAGAAAATGGCATTTCGTTTTTTGCCAATATTTAATAAACTATTAATATTTAAGAAATTTCAAAAAAAGATTCTGAAAGAGGAGGAAATTAAATAATAATAATTAATCCAATAAAATACTCCTAACTCCCGGAACTCTATCTCCATTATTTATAATGTTAATTTAACGCTGACAATAGGTCTGCGCGTGACATTTTTTAGTTTATTTTAGACTAATACATCAATATCAAATTATTTAGTTTTTATTTTAATTATATATTATTCATATAATTAAATACTTACTACGAAGTTAACAAAGAATCAAACGTTGTGATTCGTCCCGGGGCTTTCTATTTATAATACATCTTAATATGTTTACTTTTTCGTAGCGAGATAACTGCGTAGATTCGTCGCGTCGTAGCAGTGTGGGCGAAAGATTTTAGTTCACATAATTACGTAATTTAAAAGAATAGGTTATTTTTAGCTTGTTGTTGAGCCTTACAGTCTATACATTTATAATCAACTGAATTGATTTCTGATTTAAGAGCAACTTCTTAACTTTGCATTAAGGTTGTATTATAATATTATATTCTGGACATAAATTATGATTTCTTTTTATTTCATATTTTATAACATTTCTTAGTTTGTATAAGTTAAGTATACGAGACATTTTTCTATATTTTCAATATTTTGCACGGCAGTGCTTCAAGGTCCCCACTACTCGACAAATTACAAATAGTTAGTACTACAGCAATATGTAGCAAGGTACTCGTATAAATAGTAATACATATACGTCTCCATTCGAGAAGCTCGGGTTTGAGACCCGGTACGGTACCAGAGTTGCGAAATAAGCGGTGCTAACACTCTAGTGCCTTGCAGAACAAAAGCTTTTTTTTCCTGCACTCTATCTCTCACCGGTCGTGTCGAGTTTTTATTCCATTGAAAGGCGTGCATTACCTAAAGGAACAGAGAGTAACACATGTCCTGTTAGGTACGAGTAGTCTCAGTGATATTAGATACAGACCGCTGAAGCAGAAATAGGTTGTGTAATTTATAGTTACTTATAACAAAAAATTGTGAACATAGATCTAAAATCTAAAATGTTTGTAAGACAAATTAAAATGTGCACAAAATCCTTATTATTTTTTAATAAAATACCTCTACAACGTGAAGAATAACGTCAGTTTATTTATGTAAATGGCCACGAGAGTTCCAACGTGATCGGTAAAGGCGGGGGACTTTCAAATACTTGTGTCGTGGCTCGTGCACATTTGTTTTTAGCAATGTAATTTAAATTAAAAAAAAAACTTTTATAATTACTTAAAATACTCCCGTAAAACAATAAACATATTATTTATTATACCTAACATATTTGATAGAGCCGCTATAAGGACTCCGGAGCTACTGAAGCTTCTAAGTATCCTAAACTATTTGAATCTGTACTAATAATTTAAAGCTGAGAATTTGTTTGCTTGGTTGAACCCGCTAATCTCAGCAACGAGTAGTTTGAATTCAAAAATTCTTTTTGTGTTGGATAGTCCGTTTAACGAGGAAGGTACGAAATGTTGCAAAAACGGGAGAAAAATATTTCTTTTGATTTTCAGCCTTTAGAACGCGAGAGGATCTGCGGGAAGGGCTAGTTATAAATATTTTGTAAAAAAAAGAGTGAGAATGGTGTCCGCGCTATAATTTTTATCGTGTACCTTTTTGATTAATAAGCACAGTAAATAAGCACAAATACCCTTTTTTCATTTAATAACACCATACTGTTGTGAATGCCAATAAAAATGTGATAGTGACGCAATGCTACAATTTGACCTTTTAAAATATAATTTTTTTAAAGCAAAATAAATGCAATCAAGTAAAAAAATACTAGTAGGAGCTTGACTAAGAAGTGTTAGATTTTCTTCAATGTTAATAAGCAGAAACCTTGCTTTAAACTATAGTTCAAGTGAAAGCGTAAAAAAAAGTTACTACTCATATCCATACGATCTAGGGCTAGGTCGTGTCACAACCTTCCATGCTTTTAAATTTTAGTACCCAACAAGTCCACATGACCTAAATACGTGCTTCGCGAGTCAAAGCTGAGATTAATAGACTTAGAAACTGATACATGGTTAAGAAAATGACATAAATGCAAAGTATGTATACATAATTGATCAATTTGTTGACTAACTATATAAAGTGATTTATAGTTAAAATTATTAGATCATCATCATAATTATCAAACCGTTTTTACCATATGTCCACCTATATCACCCAGGTGGCCGTTTATACGAGTATAATAGTAAGCCTCATACCTGGTATTCTCGACATCTGAAGAATAATCTAACGACAATCATTTTATAATTACTTTTTACTACTGTACTCTACATATATTAAATCTAGTGTCCGACCGAATGTTCGGTTTCGGTTTCGGTTTCGGTCGAGTTTCGGCAAAAAAAGGAGTTTCGGTTATGTTTCGGTTTCGGCAGCAAACCTGCCGAAACTACGACCGAAACCAAAACTGCATTCGAGAGTTTCCGTGCTGTGCTCGGGTGTGTTCGGGGTAGCAGTTTACAATCGCTTGGCAGGACGATGACAATGGGAGGGAGTGAATTGATAGGGGAGATGCTCCCTATTATCCCTATACTACTCCCATTACAAGGTAATTCATACTTCATGAGAAAATAAATTTTGTATGTAGCACTCACCGGCCGCCGCCGCGACACGCTCGCTTCGCTCGCGTGTGTTGTGGTCATATATCTAACCTAACCTAACCTACCTAGAAAGAACGAAAAAAAAATTAATTTAACCTTCTGAACCTATGTTATCCAAGTCGAAAAAAAATATGTTATTTACGATGAAAGCACTTTCACACATGTCCATAGAAACAGAACTAAATATGGCGGCGTTAGGATAGTTGACAATGACATTTAAGTAATTCGACATATTTTTGACATAATGATCTTACGTCTTTGTCTCACATATACAAAATCCTATTGTTATCCTTCTCTCTCACATTAAGTTTTTATTAATTTTCTCTAAAAATATGAATTAACTTGTGTCGTGAGTGTTATTATTGTGATCAGTGAATAAACGACTCCCATATATATAAGTTTCACCCAATAACTCCTGCCAAGCGATTGTAAACCCAACCCGTGTTCGGCGCGGTAAAGGACATTCAAGCGACGATGACATTTAGCCGCGTCCACGTGTGTAATCATGTCGTAACCTGTTTGTTTGCAGTGCATATAATATAAGAGTACCTCGAAAAGTAATTTAATATAACAAAGGAGTACCTAGATTATAGTAGAATCAAGTTTACCATAAAAATTTAAAAATCTGATATATGTTGAAAATTAGGTAGCTTTGATATTATATTGTATTATAGATTAAATAAATAATGCTAAATGTGGGAACTTATGGTTTGGTCTGACAAAGAAAAAAAGTTAGCTGGTTTTACCTGTAAATATTTATTGATTTTCAAGAAATATTAACAAAAAGTAGAAAGAGTAAATGCACAATCTTTATGCTAATGACTTATTTTAATCACATTACTAGCATTTCCCGCGGCTATACCCGCATTTTAAAGACCCTTAACTAAATAATCAGATTTCACATACCGCGTGACGTTTTACAGTCGGTCTTTAACAGTTACTCGAGATTTCTCAGAAATGAGATATTTTCCAGCGGTAAAAAGTATCCTATGTATTAACCGGGTAAACAGCTATCATCATACCGAATTTCATGCAATACCGTCCAGTGGTTTTCTCGTGATTCGGATGCGGACAGACAGGTAGACACACAGACAAAAATTATAAAAAAAATAGATTTGGCCTCTATATCGATAAAGCATACATACTCTCGAAAAACATAACCCTCCTTCTGGCGCAGTCGGGTAAAAATGTCTATTTCAATTTTTACATGAAACATTTATTAGGTAAATTATTAGTAATGTCGTTTATGATATTTTAGCAGTAGAGTATTGAACGATTTGTTGTATATAACTAACTAACTCTAAAGTATTTAACGTAGCACTAAGCCTATTTTACCAGTTTATAGAGTTTGAAAAGATAAGAATTTTCACGGATTTAACTAATTTTTTCAAAAAATGTAGTTTAGCAGGTTTTCGTAGTAAGCCCTCGATATGTAAACAAACTTTAGTTAGGTACATGGTATTTATACTATTTACTATAGTGCATTAGTGGTGATATTAAGGATTTAGAGTTTCGCGTTCAATTTAATAATTATTAGGCAGGTACCAATATAATGATTGTTTTTTTTACAAATTAACACTTATAATTAAACGAGTACCTACCTGGTTATCCGAATAAAATTAACATTTATATTTATTTTACTAATGAAAACTGACTGATTATAATACATTTTCTTTATTTTTCTCTGAAAACATGATCCTCATAAGAAAGTTTCGGTTTCGGTTTCGGTTTCGGCCGAAACTGAGACCGTCGCCGAAGTTCGGTTTCGGTTTCGGTTTCGGTCGTAAAAACCAGTTTCGGTCGGACACTAATTAAATCTAAACCACAAAAAGGCATTGGATAGTAATCAATAACTGTATCTTCTTTTTTTTATCTTACTTTCATTAACATATTCAGAGAGCGATATAGTACCTATACCTAAATTATATACCTCACACATAAATGGTGGATCCATTAAGGAAAGGTCCATAATAAAATAATAGCGATAATTCTAATTTTCATGGCTTATCATGAAATCCATCTTATATATCAAATATCAGTACATATAAATAAAACTAAAGTGTCTGTTTTTAATTTCAAATTAACAGCTTTGCACAACATGTATATAAAAGTACAATCGGTACTTACATCAAAATTTATTTAATTAGAAAATGATAAAAGCCGTTTAATTTATTTTAACTTACGCCTAGCTAAGCGGACCGGGTTTGCTAGTAGGTATCAAAAAAAATAAAGAATTCGCTGCGTTAGAAATATAATATTTTTATTATTATTATTAAATCAACATTAAACAAGAGGCAATACAAATTGATGTATATGTATATATCAAGATGCTAAAAAAATTAAGGAAAATTTCAAATTGTTATGGGTTAGATGTGATAGATAGATTTCAAAAATTAAGTTAAGTCATTACGTTTCAATTAGTCACCAAATACATATACCTAATATAGGTATATTTGAAAGACGTTTGGATGACTTTGAAAAAAAATAGTAGAGTGAATAGTAGTAGTTATATTTTGTGAATAGTAATATTTTAGTGGTAGTGCCATGCTTGTTACCTTCGGGTAGCAACTGAATGGGCCGGCACGCCCCGTATAGTTCATTAGTACCACTCTCTCACAGAAGACCGGCGTGAAGTGGCAGCTATGCTGTCGCGTTTCGTCCGGTGAGTGAGAGTCCGGGAGGCCCACTCTCCTTCCCCCCTCCCTCTTCCTTTCATCCTCCGCCTTCGTTCTCCCCTCCCTCCCACTTCCCTCCCTCCTCCATCCCTCCCTTTCCTGTTAAAAAATAGTATAATTTTATAAATATAAACTTTGATTAACTATGATGATAGGAGTGTTTCATAATATAATAGAACTCGAGAAATATGTGCCCACTTTATATTTGAAGAACGAACATATGAAGCATGCTCATGTAAACAATCTGCCTACTACACCTCGATTGTGTTGTAGAGTAAGACAACTTCAAGCCACACAATGCAGAAAGAAAAGAATGGGCCTATTTATAACAAAGCTATAGGTATATAACTACGACCTCAGCTAAACAGACGTTGTATGTCGTAACATCTAACACTTAATTTACATAAAAATAAAAAAATATATAAATTATTTTACTATACTATAAAAATATTTATAAATTGGTCTAAAATAACTTAAAAATGTAGGTAGGTATATGCGTACAAAATATCTTGACTTACCTACACATCTGTTTTATTCTTAATATTATATTTTATAGTCTTGATACAAAACAATATAATAAAACGTTCGCTTTGATTATATTATTCACCTGATCCTGATATCTAATATCTTTCTCTTTTATATTTTTGATAAATAATATACTATTACTAACTACTACTAACAATATACTATTTTCATTTGTTATTTAATATACAGATACCAGTCAATCACTATGAAAGTAATAATTTATTGATATCAATATTATATCTGTTTATATGAAAACTGTTTGAATATAGTTTGGTATAGCGTGAAGACATTTGAATAAATCAAGTCCCTAAGTACTACGAGTAGGTATATATGTGACATATTTTTTCAATAGATTGTAAAGGATTTATTCCTATATAATATTTTATGTATTATATTATACTAAAATAGGTTTAAAAATCCGCAAATTGAAACTATTACCTAATAAATAAAGTAAGAGCCATATAATTTTATATCATTTTACACTTAGTCTCAATAAAGGAAATTACAAATATTTTTACTGTACGAGTCATGAATAGAAAAGATTACAAATTGACATACTTCCGAACTTTTATAAAGACATATAATTAACACATAATTATGATCAATTAAAAATGATATACTATATGATATAATAAAACATATTAAACTGCTGTATAATAGACCTTTAACGTTCTAGAGGTAACTCTAAAGGGCATGACCCGGCACTGTATTTGTGTCAAGGATGAGTCTAAAATAGACATTGTATTTGCCAACAGATTATGTTATCTTTAAGTTCATTAAAATTGACTTCAATTTCAGTCCTAAGCTTTAATAAGGATGTAAAAGTTTTAAAGTGTGATAAGTTATTTCTTAGATCCTCTAAATTATAGTGTTCCTAACAGATATTTTACAAACTATTATGTAAGCAAAAAGAAAAGGAAACTTTAGCCCTAAAAATTAACTTTTACCTTGTATTTTTTTATATTTCCATAAGCTGGTATAAAGAGAATAAAAAATAAATGACTATTTATTTTTTTCTCTTTATACCAAGTATCAAGACTTATAACTGAAAGAACAGGTTTTCCGGACTTATGCTCAGTAATTAGTTGTTAAATTAAAATATTTCAACATTTTTTCAACTACCAAAAATTAAAAAGTGATATAAAAATAAAAAATCGTTTGAACGATACATTTTACCTTGTGTTTTACTTAATAAAAAATGCATAACCTTCAAAAAATACGTTTATGTTGCGCATTGCGCTTCTGACTACACTTCCTGTGACCTTTTGCTGTATTAATAGAGAAATGACCTTAAGCGGTATATTTATATTCCTGTGACCTCGTGGTTGTTACAGGTGAGGGTAGGTGCGGTATCTGCGGGGTTGATCCAGTTTTGAATGGAGGCTTGGCATGACGTCATGGGGGCGTAGCTGTGACGTCAACGCTGAAAACTAGGTCGGTCGGTCATAGACCCTTGCCGCGTTGCAGCAGCGCATGATCGTGTCCCTGAAAACGCTGCATAATTTTCCGTACAAAACAATTAGTAGATTGTTCATTAATCGGACCAATATTATAATTCCGAGGGATCAAGTGTCATGAAGGGTCACAAATCCTGTTAAAACAACAAATAATGTATAATAGATAAGCAAAAACACTGTCATTTGAAAACATGATCAAAATGTTGTATTAAAAATTAAATTATTAAAACTTACCAAAAAAATGTAATATGTTATAATTTGAATTATGAAAATTGTATTTATATCACTTCTTTTTAATCTATATCATTTCATTGAACGTGAGAATTGGGTCAGAGACTGCAGAGGGGTCCGATCAATGTGTTCGCGTCAATGAGAACCAACTGCACCCACCCAAGCCAGAATAACTAAAAATAGAACATGAGCAAACTCTTAAAATTTTGTTCAAATATCTTAAAATATATTGAATAATTTATGTCAATGTTTATTTGTCTTAATGTATACATAACTAATAATTTAAAAAAATAAATTTTGTAGTGCACCCAATTATGTATCTAAACCATTCTCGAATCCACACAAAACATTTCATCAAAATCGATCCAGCCGTTTAGAAGGAGTTCAATTACAATTGCGAAGATTTATATATACTTATATATTTTATGGAAATTCGGAAAAGTGGAGAAAATGTAGCAAAACAGGTTACACAGAATATCAATAAAATTCTAGATGAAAGATTTTTTAAATGGGAAGAAAGTCATGAAAAATTGAAAGAAAAAGTAGAAAATCAAGAAAAAAGAATTTACTTCTTGGAAAAACAGGTGAGACAAAGGAATATTGTTTTATTTGGAATCGTAGAGAATGAAACATCATATGGTAACTTACAAAACAACATAATTAACTTTATTAACGAACGCTTCTGTATTAGTATAGAACCTAGGGATATACAAGAGATAAAAAGAATAGGGAAAGTAGGAGACAGACCTCGTCCAATAATTGTAACTTTCACGACTCTGGGCACGAAGATTAGCATTATGAAGCAGAAAAGAGTTCTAAGAGACACTCAATACTACTTAAAAGAAGATTACCCACAACATGTTTTGGAGAAAAGGAGAGAACTGCAAGAGCAAGTGAAATTGGAGAAAGAAAAGGGCAATATAGTGAAAATAAAGTATGATAAATTGGTCGTAATAAAGCCTAATAACAAAAGGTTACTCCACGTTTCGCCGGAAAATAACTCCCAACCACAAGGTGAGGATAGAACATATACCAATAAAAAGAACAAAATGCTTAAAGTACACTCTTCTGCACGAAGATCGAACAGTGTCTCAGAAGGAGTCTTGAAACCGAGCATGTTAAACTTTTTAGTAAACAAAACTGCTAGCAACACAACATCAAAGCATGACACAGAAATGAGAGACAAAAACTTATAACAATCAAGGCCCCCCTCCCGCATGGATTATATAAATAAACAAACTCAAACAAGCAACAACAAACATCTTCCAACCCGGCTGGTCACCGTGGAAGATTTTGACCAAAACCCTCCAAAGAAAATAACAAACTTTGAAATACCAAACTCTACAATTGAAACATCTAACAAACTCTATGTTCTAACATACAACGTCAGAACCTTGTCCTCTTACGGACGGCTACTAGAACTGACAGAAGCAATAAAAAATGTAAATTTCGATATAATTGGTCTATCAGAAACGCGTCGCTTAGGTACAAAAATAGAAGAATATGAAAATTGTATACTCTGTTATACAGGACTCACACAAGGACTATACGGAGTAGGTTTTTTAATAAACTTATATCATAAGAAAAACATAGAAAGCTTCATCGGCATCTCTGATAGAGTTGCACTACTTAACCTAAATATAAAGGGCAACAAAATGTCTTTTATACAAGTTTATGCGCCTACAGAAGCAGCAAAAGAAGAAGAGATTGAAGTTTTTTATACACATTTGCATAGAGCCATGGACCTTTCACATAATACGTACATAATTATGGGCGACTTTAATGCAAAAATAGGCAAACCTAGAGCGGAAGAATATTTGATAATGAAATCGAATGGATATGGCGAAAGAAATCCAAGAGGGCAAAGACTTATCGACTTCGCAATCGAAAATAAAATAGCAATTTTAAATACGTATTACAAAAGAAAACAAAGCCGTAGATGGACGTGGCGTTCACCTAATGGAGAACATAAAAACGAAATCGATTATATATTATCAAATAGACCGAGTATGGTACAAAAAATTGATGTATTGAACCTAAATTTCTCTTCAGACCACAGACCGGTTAGAGCAACAATATCAGTGTCTAGTACAAAAAAGAACCGAACTCGATTTAGAAATAAACAAAACTGTACATTAAAGAGTGAAGAAGAAATAAGTAGATACAAAGAGTGCATCACAGCTCACCTACCAAACCTATTAGAACCTCAAGAAAATATTTCAGTCCAAACCTATTACGATAAAATTCTAAAAGCTATCACACAATGCCTCCAAGACGCTCGAATACCTAATAAACATACTCATAAAAGACACAAAATTTTATCGGATAGTACGCTAGCACTTATGGAGAGAAGACATGTACTGCAAAATACCAAAAACAAATCTAGGTCAATGAAAAATGAACTCTCAGCGTTATACAAACTTATAAGTAAGCGTATAAATAGCGACTATGGAAAGTACAGATCGGACACCGTAGAGAAACATCTAGTTAAGTCAGGCAGTTCAAAAAAGGCTTTCAAGGAGCTAAGAACCAACAAAACATGGATAGATGGATTAAATAGAGAAGGAAAAACCCTGAATAAACGTAAAGATGTTATAGAAATTGCAACGGAATTCTACGCATCACTTTACAGCGCCAAAAAGCATGAAAATGAAGCCCACAACAACACCTATCAAACAGAAGTAAGCGCCTCGAGACCTACACCATTCGTCGAAACAGAAATTATCCAAGCAATAAATAGATTAAAAACAAATAAAAGTCCTGGTTCAGACAACATTACCAACGAAGCAGTAAAATCGGTCCATCCACTACTGGCTCTACCATTAACCTACCTCTTCAACCGCATTTTGGAAAACTATGAAACACCGACGCAATGGTCAGAATCAGATATAATACTTATCTATAAAAAAGGTGACCCAAGCGATGTTGCCAATTATAGGCCAATAAGTTTATTGCCCTGTATTTATAAATTATTTTCCTCTCTCATAAATCAAAGAATAAGTATTACATTGGAAGCGAAACAACCCATAGAACAAGCGGGGTTTAGGAAAAGTTTCTCGACTATAGATCATATCCACACTCTAGAATTACTGTTTGAAAAATATCAAGAAAGACAGAGAGCTCTATATGTCGCTTTTATTGACTACAAAAAAGCCTTCGACACCGTATCACATGCAAGTATCTGGAAAGCGCTAACTGAACAAGGGGTACAGAAGGAGTATATAGAGGTAATAAAAAGTATCTATAAAAACAACAAGAGCAGAGTTAAATTGGAAAGAGTCGGAATAAGCTTTTCCATCGAAAGAGGAGTGAGGCAAGGCGACCCGACCTCTCCAAAATTGTTCATTGCCATCCTAGAGTCGATAATAAGAAAACTGGACTGGAAAACTAGCGGCCTAAATATAAACGGAAAATACCTGAGCCACCTCCGATTTGCTGACGACTTAGTGCTATTATCGGAATCAAGCTCTCAACTACAAGACATGATTCAATCACTAAATGTAGTTAGTAAAGAGGTCGGACTAGAGATGAACCTTACTAAAACAATGGTAATGACAAATAGCAAGAAAAACACAATATCTGTTGACGAAGAAATACTAAAATATACGAACAGATATATATACTTAGGCAAACAAATCGGCTTCGACAAGGAGAGCAACTACGCAGAAATCGAGAGGCGTATTCAACTTACTTGGAACAAGTACTGGAGTCTGAAGGAAATTTTTAAAAGCAATATACCAGTAAAAATTAAAAATAAAGCCATGTCGAGCTGCCTTTTACCGTGTCTAACTTATGCTTGTCAGACATGGAAATACACAGAAAAAATAAAAAGAAAAATCACCGCATGTCAACGAGGCCTAGAACGTAGCATGCTAAATATTAAGAAAATTCAAAAAATAAAACACTCAAAAATAAGAAGCATATCTAAAGCTACCGATGCTTTAAAATATGCCCAAAAACTGAAATGGAAATGGGCAGGGCATGTGGCGAGACTGTCAGACGAACGATGGACCATAAGGGTGACACGGTGGAGAGGGCCAAGTGGGAAGCGCTATAGGGGAAGACCGCTTATGAGATGGGCGGACGATATAAGAAAAATAGCTGGCCCAAGCTGGATGCAATCGGCCCAAGATAGAGAAAGATGGTACTCTTTGGAGGAGGCCTTCACCTGCGGAAGGGTTCTTGCAGAAAATTAATATATAAAAAAAAAAAAAAAAAAAAAAAAAAAAAAAAAAAAAAAAAAAAAAAAAAAAAAAAAAAAAAAAAAAAAAAAAAAAAAAAAAAAAAAAAAATTTGATTAGATAAATAATAGTAATAAGAATAGATATTTAAGCATTTCTTTAACTACTTACTATATTATATTATATATACACATTTTGTTACTTTTGCAAGAAATAAAAGGCTTTTTTTTATTTTTATTTTATTTTATTTATATATTTTACCATCAAATTAAATAATATCAAGTAACAAAAAGTCAATAACCGTAATATTAATTTAATAAACTTTTGTAAGGCCAATAACTTTTTGAATTTTTTTTCCTTTACAATCTTTATGTCAACGACCGAAATACTAGATTAAAGGCAAAAAGGAATTATCCAGTTCAATATTATTGAATACCTTGTCAATTTTATTAACCTTTTTTTATTTAGACACCTAGAATAACTTGTGTAACTGATTAATTATTTTTTATCAAATAACTGTTTATTACTTTTTAACAAACTAGAAAGTAAAAGGTTCCTCAATGCTCAATCCGGTTGTATATTTTCTTGTTTGCTACATCAAGAACTGATTTCAAATAGGTGCCTATACTTTTTTTAAGTTTGATGTGCGTCCGAGTTTGGTCCCATTTAAATTTGATTTAAAAATTCGCCTCTAGAAAAGATAATAAGATATGAAAATGATGGCTTTTTGACCTACTAAATTTTTATCTGTGACTACGCATACCTTTTTCATTGTAGTCGGATTTTGATGATTCTTTGTTCACATTCTCTCCTTAAATTTGATCCTAATTTTTGGAAAGATAAACACACCCCCAGTGTTGAAAATAAGATATGATTATATTTTCACTTTTCCTTACTTTGCTTCCACAATATCTACACTAGAAATGAAAATATAAAAACTTTGAAAAATATAAAACCACATAAATAGTGAGAAATAAATTTTTATTTTAGTTATTTTCAAAAGTTTTCAAAAGCTCACATATTGTTGTAATATTATCTACTGTAAATGATAATAATTGTTGGCTGGAACGACTCATATAGTAAATGAAAATTGCCAATCATCTTCTAAAGATTATGTTTCTCTCACCTTTTAAAAGAAATTATTATCTATAAGATGTCTTAAAAATTTTATCACTTATAGTTATAACAAGTACTTATGTGTATGAGTTTTTGACCCAAAGACGGATGTAAATTTTATTCTTCTTCTTCTCCTCAGCACATACACGTTCACGCAGTTGAATAAATGAGTTATAAAGAAATGTCTATACACTAGATCGATTGAAATCTCTAGAAGTTTTAAACACAAAGCCAAGCATACGGTAGGCCCTAGTCTCTAGATATCGTTTTATTATTATGTAAATTAAAGGTTAACTTATCGTCCAAATATATGCCCAGGTCTCTCACCTCGGTCACTCTATTTATGGAAGACTCGTCAAATCGATAATTATATACAGTAGGATAGCGTCTTCCGACAAAATCTGAGACATATATTCACTTACAATTTGTAAATACTAATAGAATAAACATTTACGCTTTTGAATTTTAATCCGGTCGTTACCCTATGACATTTATTTACTAATAAAAACGTGATCTTCTGTTATTATTGGACACTTTTTCAGAACAAACCATTTTTTTTATAAGAAGCTCTGGATCCCCTCCGGAAATTAATTTAAGGTCAATGCCACTAAAATGTAATAAGCAAAAGTACTTTTTCATTTTTGCAGATCAAAAAGTTGTTTTTATTTCATTTACCGGGAATATTTCATTTCCGTGGGTGTAATCAATCGGAATAATATCTTTTATTACTTCTAGGATTGCGCTCATGAAAAATCAATTTTATAAACCTTTATAGCACTATTTAAGGGAACGTATACAACCGGAAACCTGATTATTTTACGGGAAATGTAACTTTGAAATCTTTTCGTATCCCTGACAAGTAAGTCTTATATTCACAATTAGTATATACATTATGCTTTACATAACCATTCTCTACTATTAATGTAAACATAAAACAGTACCGGATCGGAATCAAGAGAAACGTTTCTTCATTTTATTTATGGCAGTTGTAGCCTAGTTGGTGACGCGCGTAATTGAGAAAGCGAGTAAAGCAGGTTCAAATCCCAGTTCTCGCACTTTTGATTTTTTAATGTTCGAATCATTTTTAACATGATTATAACTTGCCTTACGGTCAAGAGAAACATCGTGAGGAAACCATGTCTGAGAGAACTGAGTAAGCTTTCGAAAAACATGTGCAGTCCGACTACTAGTCAAGCATGGTGGACTATGATCCCTCTCATATTGAAAGCAACAGGGCGTTAAAAAGGCCTTAATACATTTCTTTATGTGCAGTAATTTCTGTATTTAGGCTTTAATAATTTATGCGGGTTGCTAGCTGATCTGCAAATCAGTCAAGCTGACTGTCAATATATATACAAAATCTTAACGTATTATAACTTGTAAGTCGTATAATGTACCTCGTTCTTTCTCTTTCTGTACTGGAAGCTCCTGCATAAGGGGTCGTTGATAATACTTTTAAAGAAATGATAGTAACCTTACTCTCGCCAATATTTTTCTTATATTGCTTCTTAAAAGTTTAAGCCTATTATTTTATAATAACCTGCAGAATGATACATATTATGTTTTATAATTAACTAGTGATAAATGGGTACGCCCTTTAAGATATTTTTTTTACAATCTTTGAATGTCTTATTTATTTATATTATATTTAATCAAAAGCCTAAAAAATAAGTTTCAAGCCTCTAGCTTTAAAAATGACGTAAATTCCATACAAATATTCATCCCATATTTCAACCCCTTACAGCTCACCTTCAAAAGTATAAGGCTCTAGACTATCTGTGTACCAAATTTCATTTAATACGGTTCAGTAGTTTTGGCGGGCAAGCACAACAGACAGAAAGACAGAGCTACTTTCGCGTTTATTATTAGTAAGGATCTGAGGACTCTACTTCAGTTGGTCAGGCTTTACAAATTAGAGATTTTTTCGTGAAGATGATCTTGCGTCTCATTTAGTTTAATATTGATAATGCTCATTTTCACCTTTGAATTAAATTTAAATGGAAATAATGAGCAAAAACCTCAATAAATGGCGGACAATGAGCTCTATTATAACGTAAGTTTTATTGCTCGACAACATGGATCCAGGACTTATACAAAAGTGTTCATAATCCTTTAATAGGTGTGGATTCATCAATCAGGTCGCTTACAAAGCTTAATCATCCTTTTTAAGAAAATATGAACAGGCGGCTAAAAGTACCTAATCAATCAAACTCAATAATAATGTTTAATATTCAACCATCAGAAGTATTTAATATTAATTTTCTTCCAAAACGCTTTTATGTTATTATTAAACTTGGAAAGAACTAAGTGTATTAACACGTTCACTGCGTTACCAGGTCTAAACACCTTGTATTACGTCTCGCGTACAGTGTGGCTAAGAAAAGTGTAGACTTCCCTGTCGTGCGGAAGGCATAACTTCAAATTGGTTCGGTGTAGGAAAGAGATGAATATATATCTAAGATGTATTTGTTAAATAGAATCCAATGGTGTACCTACCTTAATACCGGGCTTATAAACCTGGTACCCAAGACTGGTAACCAAGACCCCTGAGTATTTCGACCTCTTTTGGGTCTTTGACCCAAGGTCGAAATACTCATATATGTGTGTTGGAGCAGTTGAATAGATTTACCAAAACTTTACTTTTGATGGTCCTCCAAAAGATATATGATAGTGACATTAACTTTATTGATATTGATATTGATCTATATTGACTGATTAGTCTATTGTATAAACTAGCAGTGCTCGCAGCTTTGGCTGCGTTCATTTATATAATCGCTACTAAACTTCACTTGATTACTCACTGGGTTGATCTAAAGGTTGATCATCAAAATCACTCCATTCATTTCAGAACCAATCGTAAACATACTCCTGAGCGGAGCGACTACCTATATCATATATTATGTGCAAGGTCCTCTTCCGCATTTGGCGCCCCTACCTCACCCCATTGCCCGCTGATGATGTTTAGATTGACATTTTTAATTCGTAATAGCTTTTGAATGGAGTTTCCTATGTGTGTAATTCTAAAAGTAATTTACTAACTATTAACTACCTTCCGGCCAATTAGTTTGCAGCACAAAAATGAAGGCCTTTCGTAAAAACTTTGCGATAGACTACCTTAATCAAGCCCCAGCCTACTAACTAAAACTACCTCTCTGCCAAATTTCGTCTTTATATACGTCAAGGTTTTCGAGATTTCGTGATGATTGAGTGAGTGATCTTTCGCTTTTATATATAGACTACTGCGCGTCAAGTCTGCTATTTTACATGAATTGTCATTATGGAACAATTTAATTTTAATTCAATTATCATTGGTCCACAATTTCGTAGTCTACTAAATTTACAATGGTAGATCCATTGTCTTGTAATTGAATTGTAGTAGAAAGGGAATCGGTATTGTCATTAGCTCAAAAAGCGTTCGTAAAAACGTTTATTTAGGCTAGGTTCGATTATATATGTTATCAACTTAGGTTCTAAAGACTAATCATTATGTAAAATGATCATAAAAAGCCAAAAAGATAGATTAACAGACTGAGCAATACATTTGATCATTGAGTTGTCATTATGTACGGGACTACCAATTATTTGAAAATGTGTCAATGGAGTGTCAGTGACATGCCATAGGAAAATTATTGAATTAGTAGACTACCAAAATTGCAAAAAGTAGCATGTCATTGATAGACAACTGTGACAACATTGCAATAGCAGACTTGAGGTCCTGGAACGTCGCGCTAAAAATATAAAAAATATTTTGGCTTTTTGCTATTACTTATATATATATATATGAGGGGCTAGGGAAAAGGCTCAGCTCTGCAGCGTTTACAGTAAAAAAATTAGACTTATAACATACGTAGATACAGCTTGCGTAGAATATTTTAGTTATTTTCATAGTATTATGTCGTATGGAATCTTATTATGGGGTAATGCAGCTACCGTTAATACTATTTTTGTCCTGCAGAAAAGAGCTATTCGTGCCATATATAGTTTAGGACCTAGAGTATCATTAAGAGAAAAGTTTAAAGAAATAAAAATGTTGACTGTTGCTTTATAATATTGACGTATTGGGATACGTGTACGAAAATGTTATGTATGGTCATAAAAATGTACACGAATTTCGACATTCATAGCATTAATACTAGGAGCAAACATAAACTTGTAATGCCTGTGACTCGCTTACGCCGAGTCAGTAACTCTTTTTATGGACAATGTATGCGTCTATACAACAGGATCCCAGAAAACGTTCAAAAAGCTTCTATTGCCAAATTTAAAAAAAATGTGAAAGAACGTTTGTGTACTAAAGGCTATTATTCGATTAACGATTTTTTAGAATACAGTAGGTACGCCCTAATGATGTGATCGCCGCCAGGGTATTTCAACATTTAGAATTATTGTTAATTCACAATTTCATTTAAAAAAAAAGAGTGAGATTAAGATAAGAAAAATATTAGTCCCGCTGAGTTTCTTTCGCCAGTTCTTCTCAGGTCAGAGGTTTCTTCTTTCCGAACTGGTGGCAGACTCATGATGTTCAGTAAGAAATTGTAACAATTTTTATGCTGAATAAAATATTTTGATTTTATTTATAATGTTTGGTACATTATTGATTTCCCAATTAGTTTAGTTAAATTCCACCCCTCTTTTATGACAACTACTCTATAGAACCAGTTACTGTGTATTCCTGTGGGAATAAAATATTTTTTTGTAGTAATGGGCATCTTAATCTAAACCTAAATATTGACCCTTGTAATAATCTATCACTGCACAAAGTGTAGTTTAATATTCTCTTTAAGAATAAATAATTAAATTAAAAAAATATATATTAAATGGGTTATTATTTGGTCTAACATACAACAGACATGATTTTTTGCCGTTTTAATAGATAATGCTACGGAACCCTTCGTGCGCAAGTCCGATTCGCACTTTCCATATTTTATACGTACTGATAAAAATAGGCGATATTGCGAGTGTAACTTAGGAGATAGATATTTAATATTTTAGACTTTTCTGTAAGCCTTTTTAAGACCTATCATTTCCTTCTACATTGTTTTGATGTATTCTTTGATTGACATACATGTCATAATCAAAGGATCTATTTGATTTGGTCACCGCTAACGAAAGGAACTTTTTCTTTGTTCTGCAATAAAAATATCCTAAGTCATGAGACCCGAGTGTAATACTCTTTAAAAGTGAAATGTCAAATATTATAACTATCTATACTAATATTATAAAGAGGAAAACTTTGTTTGTTTGTTTGTTTGTAATGAATAGGCTCAAAAACTACTGGACCGATTTCAAAAATTCTTTCACCATTCGAAAGCTACATTATCCACGAGTAACATAGGCTATATTTTATTTTAGAAAAAAATAGGGTTCCGTAAGATATTTGGGATTTTCGGACACAAGGTGTAAAAAATCAACCAGAAAAGTTACTTATTTTGCTTACACTGCCTAAACTATAAAAGATAGGACCATAAAGTGTTCTAATTAATTGTAGATCTTATAAATATCTACAAAAAAGTCCGCGACACACTATACCTATCTATGTCGAGTGAGGCACAACAACCATTTTTTTATTTAAAAATCTTGAATTTTTTTTGGACTACATTTAAACGCGTTTATTTTACTTTTGCTATCAATCCTTATAAAAATAAATTATTTCATCAGTAACTACAAGTTTATGTAGATAATAATAATATTTGGTCTTTGAATGATAAAATTTGGACGTGCTATAGCAATGTT
This sequence comes from Boloria selene, assembly GCA_905231865.2. Classification (NCBI taxonomy): domain Eukaryota; kingdom Metazoa; phylum Arthropoda; class Insecta; order Lepidoptera; family Nymphalidae; genus Boloria; species Boloria selene. The sequence goes on from HG993145.1 coordinate 6,743,323, forward strand.
TGTATGAAATTTCTTCTTTTTTTGTGCTACAAATCTTAAACTTGACAGGGAGATAGTTAATAGTTAGTAAATGCCCGCAAAGAACGAATTTTAAGACAGGGTCGAATTAAGGAGGTCTAAGGGCTCTCGCCAGTTTGTATGAAATGCCTTAATTTTTTGTGCTACAAACTTTAAATTTGGTAGGGAGGTAGTTAATTGTTAGTAAACGTCCGCTAAGAACAAATTTGGCGACAGGGCCGGATTCAGAAGGTCCAAGGGCTCTCGCAAGTTTGTATAAAATTTCTTAATTTTTTGCGCTACAGACTTTTTGGCAGGAAAGTAGTTTTTGTAGTTAAGTAGAAGTCCGCTAATAACGGATTTTGCTACAGGGCCGGATTAATGAGTTCTAAGGGCTGTAGCAAGTTTCTATGTAAGTCCTTTATCTTTTGTGCTACTAACTTGAAATCTGGCGGGAAGATAATGAGTGGTCAATAGACATCCGCTAAGAACGAATTTTGCGACAGGCTCTCATTATTTAGTATAATAGCCCTTCATTTTTTGTGTTACAAAGTTTAATTTTAGCATGGAGGTAGGTCCGCAAAGAATAAATTTTGCGACGGGTCGAATCGAGGAGGTCTTAGGGCCATAGCAAGTTTGTATGAAAGTCTTCATCTTTTGTGCTACGAACTTTATATTTGGTACGAAGGTGGTTAATTGTTGGTAAAAGTACGCTAAAAACGTTTTTTTTTTCTATAGGGCCGGATTAAGATGGTGTTAAGGCTTCATAAGTTTTTGAGATACCTTCATTTTTTGTGCTACAAGTTTCAAATTTCGCACTGAGTTAGTAGATAACTTTTACGATATTACAAATCGGACACTCCATTCAAATGATATTACGAATTTAAAAATAATAATAATAAAATAACGCGCAGCCCAGCGGGCAATGTGGAGAGGGACGGGGAGCCAAGAGCGGGAGAGGTAGCCGCGCAGCTCAGGAGTATATTAACGATGGGTTCTGAAATAGCTGGAGTAATTTTTGAGAATTTTCAGGCAATCTACAGATCATCTGATTGCGAGTGATCGAATAAAGATTAGAAGCGATTAAAAAAACGCAGGCGAAGCCGCGGGTACTGCTAGTTATTAATATATGCCTTAATAATTATAATATTTTTGAACACATTTAAATAGTAAGAGGCATAGTTGAATATATAGGCACATTTAGTTTGATCACATTTTTAAATCTGAAATCTGATTGCTACGTACTTATGCTTCACGTAAGAATCACTCGTGATACAAATTTCAAAACTCGTGTTATAAAAACAAGTCCTACGAGAATATTACTACGTCATAAAACAAGATAATCCTAACGTATCGGTCGATAATGATTTTTAATTTATGTTTATTCGATCTTATACGAAACTGAATTTTAACTATCCTATACTATTAAAAATAGACATAGTTTAATATATGGATTTTTATTAATAAAATTACTTTGTAAAAAAGTGAATATTTTTTCATAGAAAAAATATCGTCACAGTCAATAGTCGACGAGTAACGGATTAATAAAAATCTATTGAAATAAATATACTTTTTATTCATCCGATTATCGGACGAATAGACACAACTAAAACCCTACAACTCTCCAAAGATTACGCGCATATTCTCGTGGGTAGCTTAGCCAGGTCAATGGTTTCATACTTGATCAGGGCTTTCTATGAACCAGGTATTAACATATCGAATAAACTTTTCTCATCATGAACGGTCTGATTCATAGAAATATACGAATTTACTGTCTAATATTTTCCCTTTGGCATTCGTCACTTTGATTTTTGTATTTAAAATATTTGAAGAATATATATTTAAATTTGTAGGAAGGAGTCATGTCCAAAAGGTGTCTATACATACACTTTTGTCTTGTTTGTCATTTTCATATTTCGTCTTGTACGTTTTGCCCTTTTTAACGTCCCACTGCTAGGCACGGGCCTCCGGCCTCGCGGTGGACTATGGCCTAATCCCCAGTACCTGAACCTCAATACGGGGAGGATCAGAACATAGTCCACCGCGCTGGCCTAGTGCGTGTTGGCGGACTTCACATGTCTTTCGAAAACTTGCTAGGTTTTTCTCAAACATGCAGGTTTCCTTCAATATAAGACAAGTGGTAATCATGATAGAAACGATTCGCAAATCGCTTATGTACGTTTTAATAAATAATAATTATGTTATTTGTTTACAAAAAAGGTATTACTGATATTAGATATACATTTTTACAAAAAAAAAGCCGTGCGTCCGTTTACTGTCAATCTCAGATCAAGAAAAATGATCTGAGCTGTCAATGATAAAATTCATTTTTTACTTCAAAAAGTAAAAATATGTTTGTTAAGTAATTGTTATTCGTGTTCATAAAGAAAAGTAATATTATATGTTCGTGTTATAGTGAAGTAAACTTCACAATTGTCTTTTATAGTTGTTCTATTTAATGTTATTCATTTAATCTAAATTCTATTAAGTAATTGAGTAGGTATGTTGTGTTTGCTTTCAACGGTTATGCATATAATAATTGTATTTATTTAATTTAAATTATGCATAAAATGTAATAATCACTAGGAAACCAAATTAAATAAATAAAAAAGAAATGTATATAAATTATAATAATATTAAGTGATTCATTAATTTTTGGTGCAGACAAGATCACGTAATAAACTAAAACAAGGTTCCGTATTAAATTAAAAGCTACTGAATACTTAGTTTGCAATTACACAGCATAGAACATACTCAATCGTACGTATTTATTATCTAACTTGCTAACACTCAACAACAAAATGATGCAAAACATAGCCAATGTGTATATTTCTCTTCGCTTAGCAATCAGAAACTACTCAGAACAAATATAGCCTGGAGCTCTGCGGCGGGCATCAACCACGTTCGAAGGGCAGGGACCCGATATAACCTACGGTTCCCAAAGTTATTGACATAGTTCCTTGATAACTAAATGTTATTTGATTGGAAATTGTGGTTTTTACTCAAATTAATTTAGATGTTTAAAAAATATTATGTCTAAAGAAAAAAATAAAAGTAAATAAAAATTAAAAATTTTCCGTTCATATGAAAACAAATGTACGTAATCTATATATCTATAGATATAAATAAAATTGAAGTGTCTGTTTTTAATTTCAAATTAATAGCTTTTCTAACTAAATGCATATGAAAGTATATACGATACTACTCGTAGCATCGAAAAATCAAGTTATAAAAATTTTTTCTGTCTGTCTGTTTGTTCCGGCTAATCTCCGAAACGGCTCAACCGGTTTTGACAGGACTTTCTGTTGTTCGGGAATGTTATAATGAGTAATTTAGGCTACTTTTATTACTACTTTCTGAAATTTTATTAATTTTAACTAGCGGAACTTCACTCGCGCTAAACCTAGGGACGAGCCCGAGCGAAGCGAGGATGAGTCGCTACGCTAGTTTATTACTATACTAGCAAAACCCGCGGCTTCGCTCGCGCTAGTATAGTATAGATATAAAATATTATAGCAATACAACGTAGATTCTCTGTCTACGCAATACAATGAACACTTACTAAAATTAAATAATAAAAATATTAATAACGCCATCTATTAGAAATCATAACGCATCATTTGATAAGTGAAAACGGAATTATGATTTAGGAGTTTAGAACACATTATTATATTATTCTTTTTTGACAGTATTTTAGGAATTAAATATTTTTTATGTAGTAAATATATTATATTTTATTTAATTATAATACATATTTTATTTTATAGACTTTTGTTGCTTCATTTGTATTTTGTTGTCTGTGACGTTTCACTAGAGTGGCCAATATGGCGACTGCGATTTGTCTGTCAGCATCATTAGAATTAAACAAAATACACGACAATCCGAATTTTGCGAATATATGCTGTCGACTCGAAATCTTTATTATTGTATGTTTTATTATTCAGTTAAGGTTTCGATTGAGTCTACCGTAACCCTTGACGAAATTATTAATATAGATTTTAATATAACTCACAATAATTATTAGTAAATTATGTATACAACATATAGGTATAAAGTGTTTTAAAGTGACTGAAAATCTTCGATCGGATATAAAGAACTAATATGAGACGCTCTTGACAAATTTTATCAATACATTAATGCAAACCTAGAAATAAAGTTTGCTAAATCACAAGAAAACTTGATTTTTTTTTCATGTAAATTAATAATTTTCCAAAATCTCTCACATTTGCTTTTAGAACGACCGACACAAAAAATGTTTAAGTTTTAAGGGTCGCCTGACACATCTAGACTCAAAAATGTTATCAAAACGGATATAGTACCTACCGAACATACAAGTTAATATTGTATATATTGTATATAAGTATAATATAGTAATAGTCATACTAAGGAAGCATAGCTGGGCACCGTTAAACAAATAATTAACTCGTTAATCGTTAATCCGTTACCTAAAAAAGTTAACTTCGTTAAACGTTAAAGCGTTACATTTCGAAAGATTTAACGCAAGTTAACGTTAATCGTTAATCCGTTAACACGTGATTAAAATTGTATTTTTATATCATTACAACCATAATGATCTACTAATAAAATCTGTTGATTTCGGTTCTAGAAAGAAAAGCTTCTCAGCATTTCGAGAAGGTGGGACCGCGCTTTTCAGAGGCTCAGTTCAACGCCTTCAATACCCAGCCGTTTATGACTCTACAAGAGCCACTTCGCTGTCATGAGGCACCTCTCTCTGGCCTTAGACGGACGCTGGACGTTCCTTTTTCATTTCTCCCAGTTCTCCCCGATACTGATGGAAGCCGTCTCGACTTTCGGTAGGCTTTTGCCGAATGTCCGGGGCATTGAATCTCTTTGCCGGTTTTGAGATTGTGAGGTCCATGGCACTGTATGGTGCCCCCGTTTGGTTCGACGCCCTCTCCGTCCTGAACGGGTTCCAATTGTGCAGTACGCAGCAAGTCTTGGCGGTGAATGTAATAAAAGGATGACGCACGGTGTCCTTCTGGCGGGCGTTTCACCCTGGGTACTCCAGGCGCAGGCAGGGGTACTCGCCGAAGTGTACCAGTTTCGGGTGAGTGAGTGTGCGCTTGGGAAACTTCCAATGTGGGATCCCTCCCGTCTAGCTGACGAGGCCATGATCCGGCGATGGAGGGAGCAACTGGTAAACATGGCCTGGCGAAAGTAAATGCAGTTCGTCCTGTTTCACTGGGCCAGGAGGCCCACAGAGTGTTTTGACTTTCAGACTGATGCAGATGCTTACCGGGCGCCCGGCACGTGAACACGCACCGAAAAACTTACCTACCAAACTTTACTTAGGTACCTGGTTTCGTTTTACTCGACGCGACGCGGTGCTTGGTAGAGAGTAGGTACTGGATTAACGATTAACGGACTTGAGAAAATGTAACGGAAGTTAACGAGTCCGTTAAGTTTTTTTTAAGTTAACTTAAAAGTTAATCGTTAATCGAAATGTTAACTTCGTTAATTATCGATTAACGGATTAACGAGTTAATGCCCAGCTTTGTAAGGAAGCAACAAATTATGCACCATCACAGTTAACATATCTAGTACCTACTTAGTAGGTACAAATAGAATTTTCGTACAAGCTTTGATAAAGTTGTGATGTCCTGTGGGAGCTGATCCGTTCATTCACTGTAAAGAGTATTCGGGTGTTGACACTTGACTTTATTTATTAGATACAAATTTTCATTAAAATATTTATTTCCGCTTTCCTAATTCTTCAATAATAATACTCTATCTGCCTACAAAAAACACTACTACATAATATAATACATATAACATATTATAGGTACCTGGTACATACGGTTACGTAAGTTACCTAATAAAATACTACGGAGACCAACTAATACAGAAACTAGCTGAAAAGTTATTCTTTCTTATTGCAGAGGAATGGTCAACTACTCTAGTGTGTTAATAAAAATGATGTCAAAAAAAACAAAACCATTTTAGAATTATTTATTTTAACACAGCGTAAAATGTAATAACTATTTACAACCTTAAAACAAAAACTATTTTTATTCACAGGTCAACTCTTAAATCTATTTTAAGATCTATCTACTCTAAGAACCATTTCCTCTTGGTTCGAAAAAATAACATTGCACGTATGCACTGCCTAGGATGTCTGTATAATATGGGTTGTAATTATAAATTAAATTTTGACTTTCTTCGTCTTTTGGGAAGCTATGCAAATTTTTTCTACATTCCTCGACGAAAAAATCCATAAAAAAACGATTTGCTCGCACTGCCTCTGCCGTATGCGGGTAACCTTTCGAAGCTTTCCATTCAAAAGCACTTTTCTCTGGATGAAACTGGACTCCATAAAACGGATATCTAAAATTATAAAATTAAATATAAGATTACATACATCGACAATTTCTTATCAGAAAACTCTATAATTTATCCCTCACTGGGGGGAACTTGAACAGAACCACCGGATCTAAGGCGATAAACTAACAACAAGCTGAGCATTATGACGGCTCGCGTAGATTTTCTAACGGGTAATAATGTTACAGCGATGTTAACTCTTTGTGTTTCTAACAGATGACGTTAGTAGTAAGTACAATAAAATTATATCCACTGAACACAAAATTGTTAATGTTATTTTTTGAATGGTTATAAAATTATTTTGTTTTGACACATCTAGATATGAAGTTGAATAACTGTTTGCTGTATAGCACAAATCTATAGGCGTGATAGTCTTTCAGTAAAATGTCCCACAAAATGCTCAGGTTGTGGGATAGTGTTAGGGCTCGGTCCGCTCACCCTAATTATTCTTTATAGGTGAATCAAAAATTCTTTTTGTCACAGATTAAGAAAATAGAAAAAATACTATTAACCTAGTACTTTCTTAGGTTTACGCGAATACTTGACATTATAAATGAAACTATCTTTTCGGATTTTGTCGCGGATTTATTATGATTTTTTTTACAGACAGTGCAGTAACAAGTATATAACCCCCTGAGACGTCTAATACCTTAGTCTCCCCCGTGACCATGATTGCTGTAAAGCATTCGAAACGTCGGGAACCAAAAATCATAATAAATCCGCGACAAAATCCGAAAAGATAGTTTCATTTATAATACTATTAACCTATAATTTTAAGAATTAAGATTATATCTATTCTTTCTTAAGACCAATCGTGAAAAGCTTACCTTTTATGTTCAACACTCGAAATAAATTCCAAACCATTATCATCAGTACTGTGTGACGTCACTCGCCAGAATCTATCTAGATTGTGCGATTTTATGTTCTAAAATAAATTAATATTACAATTTATAAAACTTGTATGTAATATAAGCCGATACCTACTCCTGATATAAATTATTCGATTAAATTAATAGAGTTTCATTAACAAAACATTTTACTTAATTACTTTATTCAAAATTTAATATGTTAGTCTTTCAGATATTTAAATATAATATAAAGGGTACAATAAATGTATAATAAAACTTATGACGAGATCCTAATAATCTTTACCCAAGCTGTTTTTAATCTATCTTTATTTCTTTTCTTTTCTAATATTAGAAATTGAATAATTTCGGTCATTCTAAAGTTTAACATACTAACAAACAAATAAACATATAAATTATATAACTAAAAGTTGCTTAAACATTGGCATCTTAATAAGGTATGTAGAGTTTAATATAAACAGACATAAAATTTAAGTGTAATTTATATGTACGGATTTTATACAACATTAAAAGGTTATAGGCATACTTAAGGTAGCAAAACAGAAATCTACTTACTTCATCGACTATACAGAACTGATGATAGTTTACAGTAACTGCTTTGTTTTTCAAAATGTCAATAATGTCTGTCGGAGCTTCTTTAAACATTTTACTTATGCAATAATCTGAAACAAGGAAAAAAATCGAGTATCATTTAAATATTTCATTCGTTCATTCAATTTCACCGACAATAATATATAATTAATTTAATATTAGATCTTTTAGTACTATAGGCAATGGCACTTCCAATTTTTCCCGCATTCGCAAATTTTCCGATAACATTTCCGCTGACCAACGAACAGCATTTTACACTATACAGATGATAGATCCATTTTTTTATTTCACAAAAGCAAATAGGCAGCGCTTTCTCATCACACAAATGTCTGTCCTACTAAATACTATGAATAATATGTAGAATCGATTTGTGTTATTAAACTTTCCCCCCACAATGTAGCACAAAATGGCCTTTTATCCATCTAACACAATATGATGTCCTCCCGACTGATTACGGCAACGGCGGCCAATCTCATTGAGACATCATCATACACTTGTGTACTATAATATCTTCCGCGAAAATAGCTAATTTGCGCGGAAGATATTATAGTACACAAGTGTATGCGCAGATACAAGTGCACTCTCTTTTTCTTATGACTCTCATATTCCGATGGGACGAATGCTCGACACGACCAGTGAGAGTTAAGGCGCAGGACTGACAGGCTTTACGTGCTCTCCGAGGCACGGCGGTAACTCACCACAAACTCCGGGCTGTTACAAAGGTTTACGAAACTAAACTTTGCCCGACCTGGGCCTCGAACCCAGACCTCTCGGTGTGCGACCGTACACGCTAGCCACCGAGGCAGTCAAAAACACACTTACACAATATACTCGTAGTACTACAAAGTTAGTAACCTTCTATTTAGTGCTTTTTAGCTTGGGATTTCTAATAAAAAATCCTAGGGGGCGGAGTTTTAAACACTTGCATCATACTACAAATCTATCGCACGTTAGATATTAGTTTTTTTTCCATATGATCTTATAATTTTAATTTAGCAGGAAACATATTCCTAAATCCTACGATATTAATAAAGTTATCTTCATCTATTACCATTACTAAAATGCAGCTTGCGGTTACTGTATGATTTACATTTAATTCTGTTTTCGTCTTTGCCTCGACCGGACGCTAATATTATTAACAGTTCAAACCCCAAGCAAGTTCCAAATATTGGAAAATAATCGCCGGCATCATTCAATTCCTGAGCAATTTCGTAGATATGCTGACCAGCGTCGGCATAACCGTTTGAATTATTGAAGTACGTTGCGCCACCCGGAAATAGAATTCTGAAATTTAAAAATGTCATAAAAACATTAGTAGTATAAAAAATGCTACTTGACGCATAAAAGAGAAGATATTTTACATTTTATAAATAACACCATGAACATAGAACGCAGAGATATATACTTATGTAATATGTATAGGTATAAGTTTTAGTTTTTACCCATTTATCTTTCCCATAAGTTGTTTATAGTAACTGCGATCCTTTCCAATGCTGGAACAAAAAAAACAAAAGTATTAAATCCTTTTTTAATTAATACAATCGATTTTATCACACACAAAAAGTTTAAACAGTTTTAAAAGTTGATTCAAATGAATTCAGTTTAACACTTTTTATTATAAAACATGAAAAAATTATTTGGAGGTAAGAAATATAATATCGTTATGTACTACAATAATATGCAATAAAATTAAACTTACAGAATAGGCACCACTCGAGCGCCTGATGCTTCAACATCCTTAACGTAGGAAGCTGCTATATAACTTGTATAGTTTTCCTTGGCGTATTTTTCTTTGAGATGATAAGACTGTTCTTGGGATAAAATGCCAACAATTGGTCGTTCATTAACCGCATTGCTTTTTTTTACTTTACTAACTGCAACTTCACGGTATAAAAAACAAATAGATAAAAAAAGAAGAACACACTTCATGGTGAACAGGTGTACCCAATAATTTGATGATATCCTACGAAATATTCATAGATTATTTATTTCACAGCAAATATTGAATAACTATTAAGTATTATTATATTATGTATCTCTATACATATAGAATAAAACACAGGAACACAACTTGTACTTTACATTAAACAGTCGTTTATTATACACAATGCAACGTGCTCTACTATTTTAGAACTCCTCATGGTCTTCACTTTTCAGTGCACTTAACGAGCTAAAAATAATTCAATATATATAGAAATGTAGTATGATGTAATGTTTTAACATCGCATAGAAAATTTTATGATAAAAGTGACTTTCTCTTAAAATTTATAAATGAAATCTAAATTTATTTTTAAAATAGTACTAGACACCCATACTCTCTTCGCTCAAATTCGTCCTTCGGTACGTGTTAACAATTAATTAGTGATATAATTCCCATATAACAGTTCAAAAATTTTTGAATTTCCTTCTTATTACCACTAGCCCTGAGGTTTAATAATAGTCATTATTAAGTAAACTCATTAGTCATTATTAAGGACTATGGATTAAATTCAAAGACGGAGTCAGATCTCATCAGTGGTATTCGAGATTATGAATACTAATTCCCCCGAACACATGCAACACACGTTTTTTTAACGTCCCAGCGCTGGGCACGGGCCTCTCTTCAATACGAAGAGGATCATGCCATAGTCAATTACTTACTTACAATTCGTTACATAGCTTAGTTGCCTTTTTCATTACAGACATGGTGTGCCAACCTTCAGAACGAGGATATGGACAGTATACATTCTCGCTAGGTTTTTGCTCTCACGCTCTCAGATCTGTTTTAATTGGTACTGCTGTGGCCAGTCGAGAAGTTGTGCATAATTTTCCTTTGGATTTAGAATAATCTGCATTTTCTACTTTACACAGTAAGTGTGTACTTTCAGAGAACTTGGGCTGTTTAAATACCCTGCAGGGCTTTCACAGAGTAACATACTTGTACATACACAATTTCTTCTTCTATTTTACACCCTTTTAGAATAAATTTCCAGAAATATGAAAACATTATTTATTTATATGTATCGAAGTGTTATATCGGCCTACCATAATACCAAGTTTCAATTAATTCTGATCACAAATACTTTTTTAACCATAAACTTTATCATCCCTTTTATCCTCTGAATTTCACGTTTCTTCGACCAGCATCCAGCAGTTTGGGCTGTACGTTGATACATCAGTCAAGACAAAGAATTATCGAATTAGCCAAAACACGTTCACTGTTGGATCTATGTCTAAACAAAAATTTCCCTCACTAATCAGTCTTATGCCATTTACATTCAGTGTTTCCCTGAAATCGCCAATTGGTTTGGCTTGCAGGAGTTTTAGTCACGTTTTCGTGGCTGCCACCCAAGAGCTCGATTCGGCACGATTAAGCACGCTAAGCTAAATTGGAAATACGCAATCAAGAGCAATATGCTCTTCAGTTCTGCGTTAGAAATTCTGTGGCATATGTTCATAACATTGGTATGTAACATTGGTCCTTTTGAGTATCTCTCTATTTTGTAAGAGAAAGCAAGCATAATAAAGCGTATATCTTCAAAAGTACTAACTACTACTCTCAACAAATTCTAATCCTTATAAATATACCTATTAAGAATTACGAATTATGATCAAACATGCAATGTTTACATATTGTTATATAATAATTAATTCTGAAAGACAGAAATTATTGTTTCAGTTTAATATAATTTACATACCGTGTCCACTCAACTCTGCCATTAAATTTTAATACGAAAGTATGATGCGGCAACCATTTATTATTTACATAGGTAATAATTATGTACGGTGATGATCCAATAACGCATAACTTAATATGAACAACATTATCTTAAAATACTTGAAATTCTCTAGTGCCATTATCAACAACAACTGACAGAAATTGCGCATGCGTATAGCAAGCAATTTGTTGTTTCTTAAAATATGTACAGAAATTACATCTATATAAATAAAAATGAATGTTGCTAAGCGCAAAACTCGAGAATGGCTCGACCAATTCGGATATATTTTTTTGTAAGTTCTTTAGAGCACACGGTAGGTTTTAATAATAATAAAAAAAAACAGGATACCTAGTTACCTTGCTAGTTACATAATATGTTTAAATTTAATCATGGCTTCAATGGCTGCTGCTATCACTTTACCGCTAACCGCTACAGCCAGCAAGATGAGACTCATACCTCGTTAATATAATATTTAACTATTTACGAATGACAATTAAATGACTTGAATTAAATTTAATTGATATTAAAGTTCGTATAGTATTTGTATATATTTTAAAACTTAGCATAATATGCTTTATTGTTCTAAGTTTTAAAACTGCAACTTAATAAAAATACAATTTACGGTTTAACGTCGTTTGAGCGATGTCTCGTGACCACTCGTAACTACAAGGGAGATAAGCCATACTTATTCACAATTCTATCCAAATCTATACTATCTATACTAATATTATAAAGCTGAAGAGTTTGTTTGGTTGTTTGGTTGAACGCGCTTATCTCATGAACTACTGGTCCGAATTGAAAAAATCATTTTGTGTTGGATAGTCCGTTTATCGAGGGAGGCTATAAGCTAGATTACATCACGCTACGCTGTAGTGTGTGTAGTATGTAAGTATATTATGTTAAGTCCTTATTCAGCATTAAATCGATGTATTGAGCATTGGCCGTTTTCATATTATTAAAGTGGGGAAACTCGAGTATAACGGACGTGTTTATTTTACCTGTCATGACTACTACTTAACTGACTAACACCCCACAACACATGGCGACCCTGCCATAGAACTGGCGGAATCATCATTTTTTTTTTTCTTCAATATCTCTCTTCATTCGATACCCTTATTTGAACATGGGGAAAGGTCAAAGTAAAGAGGATGTTAAAGAACAAGTTATCATCGCGCAAACATCGTCTGGTGGCGACAATCACGGAGAAGCAACCCTGGCGCACATGAAGTCTAATAATATTCTTCTATCAATTATCTGCGGTTTCATTATTGTGGGGGTGCTGATTGGAGTCTACTATTTATACAAGAGGTGCCATAAACAGTGGATCCAGAAGGAGCTGAGGAGTGCGGCCTTGGAGCGTATCCTGTCGCGCGTAAGCTACCGCCGCCGTGGCCGAGATGCCCGTGACCGCTGCGACGACATCGAGCCGCAAGTATAAAGTGTTATAGTCCTAAAGTGCGTGAGTGCGTAGTTATACGGTATGTTATTGACAATATCAAACTATTATGGACTTTAAAAATAACATAAGTTTTCTTTAAATTTGTTAATTCTTTAAAATTAATTTCTTTAAAATATTGTTATTAGCTTTTAATCACTAAGTTTTTCTGATTATGTCAATAGAATTAGAGTTAACTACTATATTTGAACAGTTGAAATATCTTAAGGAAAATATAATTAAATTAGGTCCTAGTAGGAGAGTAGGTAGTAATTTTGAAAAAAAGGTTTCTGAGGCAAAGACAATTTATAAAAAATTTAAAGATATATTGAAGTGCTTACCGACTGACGTTTCTAAGAAATGCATTTTATTATGCGCTTCTATTGACGAGACTTATTATAAAATAATATCATTTGAGGAGAAATTTGATTCGTGTAGTAGTGGTCAGTCAGAGATAGAAAACATGTCTGGAGAAAAGTTTAGTTTAAAAACGGCAGTTAGCCTCTTGCCTAAAATGACCGATGACGAACAAATTACGAATGATCTTATTGACTCAATAGAGTTGTATGATTCGATGCTCTTAGATGAGGATAAAAAGCTGTTAATAAATTTTGTTTTAAAAAGTAGATTATCCAGCGGAGCAAAAATGCGTTTAGAAAGTTCTTATAGTTCTATTAATTTACTTTTAAAAGATATGCGTACACATTTGCTCACTCGAAAATCGGATACAGCCTTGCAATCGAAGTTACAAAAAGTAAAGCAGGGTGATAAGTCTGTTCAGGAATATGGAGATGAAGTAGAAAAGTTGTTTGTGGATTTAACAATTTCCCAGGCTAACGGGGATCAAACTAAGTATAAGGTGTTGCAGCCTCTAAATGAGAAAAATGCCATTAAGTGTTTTTCGGATGGATTAAAAAGCCAACGAGTAAGTACCATAATTGCGTCGCGTAATTTAACTTCTTTAAAAGATGCCATCAGAGTCGCGGAGGATGAGTGTGGCTCATCTTTGAACCACAAGGATCAGATTTTCTCGTATAATAATAATCGTAGGAATAGGCGTAGTAATAATTTTAACTACAGCTATCGTGGATATCGTGGTCGAAATTTTTCGACATATTATTCAAATCGACCGATGTCGCAATACCGACAGCATAGCACGTGGCGCGGAAGCGGTTCACGCGGAGCGTCGAGTTACGGTGCAGCGGGACGCGCTTACTCTGCAAATCGCGGTGCATCGAGGTATGTCCATAATTATCGCGGTAAACGTAATAATAATGTGAATAATTCTAATGATAGAACTTTAAATCATTTTACTTCGAATGACCAAGGTGAGGAAAACGATAATTTAAGTCAGTTTTTTCGTGCCTAATCAGATTTTAGCTTGTGACAGCATTAATTGGGTTAATTTTAAAATAAATAATTTAGAATTAGAATTATTAGTAGATACAGGGGCCTCTTTATCAGCGATTAAATATGAATTATTATTAAGCTTAACTAACGTAACTTTACATAAGAGTGAATTAAGTATAAATGGCGTAGGTGGTAGTTTGAAATCCGAAGGTTTTGTCTATTTGACATTAGAATGGGAAGGATTTAATTTTAGTCATAAGTTCTACGTATTTAGGAATTTACCATGTAAAGCTATAGGTATATTAGGTCAAGATTTTTTAAAAATAAATAAAGGTGTCATAGATTATAATACAGATGTACTATCTTTAAGAGTAGGTCGGAATAAGGTATCCTTACCAATGCATTACTATAATCATAATTTAACAATCGGACCGCGATGTGAGGTAATAAAATATTTACCTACACACGTTAATTATGATTGTGTCATATATCCAAAAGAGATAAGGCAAGGAATTTTTCTAGCAAGTGTAATAGCTAGGCCAAGAAACGGTAAAATACCCATAAGACTTTTGAATACGACGGATGAGGAAGTAACATTGAGTATAAATGAGCTAGAAATAGATTCATTACAAAACTACGACTTTTGTAAGTTTGAAAGACCGAATGTAAGTGTGGAACGAGTGCGAAAGTTATTTTCTATGCTTAATTTACATTCATACCTCGGAAAAGACGAACAAATGTCAATTGAACAGATATGTGCAAAATATTCTGATATTTTTCATTTACCAGGTGACAAACTCACAGTAACAAATATTTATGAGCAATCTATACATTTAAAGGATAATGTAACGCCTGTTTATAAAAAACAATATAGAATACCATTTTCACAAAAAGACGAACTTAATAAACAAATTAATGAGATGTTAGAAAATGAGATAATAGAAAAAACGAGTAGTGAGTGGTCCAGTCCGTTGTTGTTAGTACCTAAAAAGGAAGATAAAAACGGGAAACGTCAGTGGAGAGTAGTAGTCGATTATAGGCAATTAAATGAAAGGATACAGGATGATAAGTTTCCACTGCCTAATATAACAGATATATTAGATTCCTTATCGGGAGCTTTTTATTTTAGCCATTGCGATTTAAGCCAAAGTTATTATCAATGTAGTTTAAAAGATGAGTCAAGAAAATACACAGCTTTCACTACCGGCATGGGACAGTTTCAAATGTGTAGGTTACCTATGGGGTTAAAAATCAGCCCTTCAGCTTTCAGTAGATTAATGACTATAGCAATGTCAGGCCTTAACTATGAAAAATGTATTGTTTATATGGACGATTTAATAATTTTCGGTAGAAATCTAATCGAACATAATAAAAACTTAATGACTGTATTTTCAAGATTACGAAAAGTAAATTTAAAATTAAATCCATTAAAATGTGAATTCTTAAAAAGACAAATACTTTACTTAGGACATGTGATATCCGCGGAAGGCATGTTACCGGACCCTGAAAAGATTCGCGTAATTGAACGCTACCCGACACCGGAATGTGCGGATGACGTCAAGCGCTTTGTTGCATTTAGTAATTATTACCGTAAATTTATTCGTAACTTTGGTGAAATAGTTTTACCATTGAATAAATTATGTCGAAAAAATGTTAAATTCGAATGGACACCGGAATGTAACAACGCGTTTGAGCGCCTTAAAAAATTACTTTCTAATCCACCTGTATTGGATTATCCAGATTTTTCATCAAAAAACGAGTTTATTTTACAAACTGATAGTTCAGGTTTTGCTATAGGGAGCGTACTATGTAATGGTAACGAGAAACCGATTGCATTCGCGAGTCGAGGTTTGAATAAAGCTGAATTGAATTATGCGACAATTGAAAAGGAGCTATTAGCCATTGTATGGTCGATTAAATATTTTAGACCTTATTTATATGGCAAAAGATTTGTTATTAGAACAGATCATAAACCGTTGTTATATTTATTTAATATGACTAATCCATCGAGTCGTTTGACAAAGTTTAGACTTTTATTAGAGGAGTATGACTTTAAAGTAGAGTATGTTAGGGGTAGAGATAATGTGGTGGCAGATGCCTTGTCTAGGATAATTATAACATCAGATGAGTTAAAACAAATGAATAGTAAGATGGTGTGTGTGTTAACTCGAGCGCAAGCGAGAAAGAATGAGAACAAGATTAGTAATTCTTCTACTTCTAGTGATTGTAGGACTGATCAACCTAAAATTGCTGAAGTACTTAAGAAATGCGATTCAGATGTAGAGTTTATTATTTTACCTGACCAGAAACTGCGCAGTATATTAAAAAATCGAGATGAAAGCATGCTTATTTCAAGTAAAAAAAATTTATGTTATTGTAAGAGTAAGAATACTATATTTGCAAGCCAATCTTCTTTATCAGTATACTCGCGAGACGATTTATTGAAAGAACTGGCAATTTTGTGCAAGGACTTAGAAATAAAAGAAATAATATTAATGAAAACGCGTAAAAATAAAGAATTTATTGAATGGTTAGCTAAATATATTTCTAGAAATAAAGAAAAGAATTTACCTAGAATATGTATTGTAAAAGACGTACAAAGAATATTCACAGGTGACGAAAAGAAAGTGATAATGAATGATTTTCATTTATTACCTAGTAGTGGTCATGTAGGTGTGAGAAGAATGCTAAATAATATTAAAAAATATTATTACTGGCCTTCATTAGAAAAAGACGTAAAGATTTATGTAGGTAAATGTACTCAGTGTCAAAAACAGAAATACACAAAAATTCATAAAGAACCATTGTCTATCACAACAACAGCATCATCATCATTTGAAAAACTTTTTTTGGATATAGTTGGTCCTATTGATAGGGACGATAGTGGTTTTTGCTATATCTTAACACTACAATGCGAGTTGAGTAAATATGTCGAAGCTTACCCTTTAAAAACCAAAACAACTACAGAAGTAGCTAAAATTTTTGCTGAAAATTTTACTTTACGGTACGGAATTCCAACAGAAATAGCTAGTGATAGAGGTACGGAATTTGTTTCTAAAGTAATTTCAGAGTTGTGTAACCTTTTGAATATAAAACAAACAATAGCATCAGCCTATCATCATCAAAGTATCGGAGCTTTAGAGAGTACACATAAAGTACTAGGTTCTTATTTACGAATACAAACAAATAATCACCCATCGTCTTGGAGTTCATGGTTACCATATTGGAGTTTTTCATATAATACTACTGTTCATTGCGAAACGAAATATACTCCATACGAGTTAGTTTTTGGACATTTATGTAGAATACCAAGTAATTTATGTCAAAAAGTAGAACCATTGTATAATTTCGATAATTATGTATCTGAATTTAAGTATCGATTGCAAAAAGCTCAAAATGATGCGAGAAATAATTTAATTAAAAGTAAAGAGACTAGAAAAAATAATTACGATAAGTCAATTAATCCAATTGTTTACAAGCCAGGTGATTTCTTGCTATTGAAAAATGAAACCGGCAGTAAATTAGATACTTTGTACTTAGGACCGTATGTTGTAATTGAAGATTTGCGTCCTAATGTAAAAATAAATATGAATGGAAAAACTGTAACTGTTCATAAAAATAGAACAAAACTGTATAAGGAATAAATAGTTTTTAATTTTAATTTGTATTCTTATAAGATAAACTATTTAGTTTGATTAAGTAACTATAAGTATATATATATAAAAAAAAAAAAAAAAAAAAAAATGTATATGATAATTTTTTTTTTTTTTTACCCTTTGGGGGATGATGTAGTGTGTGTAGTATGTAAGTATATTATGTTAAGTCCTTATTCAGCATTAAATCGATGTATTGAGCATTGGCCGTTTTCATATTATTAAAGTGGGGAAACTCGAGTATAACGGACGTGTTTATTTTACCTGTCATGACTACTACTTAACTGACTAACACCCCACAACACAACGCCCAATAGGAGCGGTGCATAAAAGAAAAATGTTGCAAAAACAGGAGAATAATAATTTTGATTATCAGCCTTTGAAACGCGAGCGGAGCCACGAGAAAGGTTAGTATTATAATAATATGATATAGGTACCAAATACCAAAACCACAATCACGATAAATCTTTCTAAGGCTACGAGTTTTAAGCACATATAGTCTAAAAGTACTAAGATAAGTTCTTTGGAATTCAATAAGTAGTTCTAATTGTAATTTTTTGTTAAACATTAAACGACATTTAATTGTAAAGAGCAATTCATATAATCGATTATAGATGTTTAAGTGAATAAATGCTGAATTGGTCAAAGCTAAAAAACATAATTTGTTAAGTGTAATGAATTTAAATTTTAATATCTACAACCTTAAAATTTTACCTTAATTTAATTTTAATGAGGTCGTTTAATTGCAATAAATAAATAGAAACACAATACCCAAGTGACTTCTCTCGCTTCGCAGATGCTCCCGATACCTCTCTTGAGTCTCTATGATAATTGTAAATTGATAAGCAATACTCAGTAACGTACAGACATACTTTTGAAATTATGATAGATAGCAGTCAGATTCATATAAGATTCCGTAGTAGTTAGAGGTGGGCGAAACTGCTTCTTTTCGGCTATTTTAAGGGGTGCTCGTTATTCTAGATAGCTGCTAAAAATAACCTGCTATTTATAAAAATAGCATGCTATTTACAATAACCAAATCGCCTATTATTTATAAGCAGAGGCAAGCGCTATAGCTATTTTTTAAATTTATTTTTATTACATATAATATGACCACAACAAAGAGAATATAATCACTATGGTATGGACCCATAGACAACTGCCGTGCTTGACACTTCGTGCTAGCCGTATAATATTTTTATCGTGCGCTAAATTATGCTCTAAGGCAATTGTATTTAAAACTATATTGAAATGAAATAAATACCTTATTTTTTCTTAATATATTTGTGCGCCAAATTATGCTCTAAGGCAATTGAATTTAAAACTATATTCGCTATATTTTTGTTTGAATATCTCTTAGCTGTATAATATTTTAGTCACTTGCGCCAAATTATGCTCTAAGACAACTGCATATGAACTATATTGAAATAGTAATGAAATGAAGTACGGATTACTTGCTTCATGTTTGTTTTTGTATGACGTATTATTTAAATATTATTTATTAATTAATAATTATTATTGATACGCGATTATCGTTGCGTGTCGATTTGTTTGCAAATAATTCGTGTTGGTTGTGTTTATTGTTATTAACTGTAAATAAAAGTTAGTTTTAGGTGAGTGTAAATAAAATGTGAAACCTTAATAACAACGAAAAGGTTCATAATTGAAGAAATATGTATTGTAACTTAATTGGTAAGGATAACCTAATCGCAATCGAAAAAGCTGTGAACCGGAATTAACATTGTGGAATGTGATAG
Source organism: Boloria selene (assembly GCA_905231865.2). Lineage (NCBI taxonomy): Eukaryota > Metazoa > Arthropoda > Insecta > Lepidoptera > Nymphalidae > Boloria > Boloria selene. Next base: position 6,763,009 of record HG993145.1, read on the forward strand.
ATCAAAAAATATCTGCATCAGAACAACCCCGCTCCACTTATACTAAAGTTTTAGAAGAAGTCGAAATGTACATGAAACAAGTAGTGATAAGCAGAGAAAGTTGCCCTCTTGAGTGGTGGCGTGGCCACAAGACTATTTACCCCTCTTTATTAATATTTCCCAAATATTTTAATATTATTGTCACTTCAGTGCCCTGTGAGCGTGCTTTTTCGAAGGCGAAATAATTAATATAATAATAACGCAAATAATTAACGACCGAGGCGACGTACAAGGCTCACGTCGAGTAAAGTGGCACAATTAATGTTCGTACATGGAAACAAAAACTTTTAATAATCATAAAATGTATTATTCTCTATTTAAAAAACTAAAAAAAAGATTATATATATTATTATAAATAGTTCTACGGCTAAATAAAATCAGTGTAAATATCACTATAAAATCAATGAACTTTTAAGTACGCCTGACTATATATTTCCTATGTAGAGTAATTGGTAGTATATAATATATATATTTCTTAAATAATACTTAATTGATATATTATAAATAATAACTTCAGTCAGACAGTTCTAAGCCTGTTAAAAGTACGAAGGAAAGTTCAATGGATTTATTTAAAGAATTAATTCGTTTTTTCATTTATCTATATAATATTTTTTTAAATAAATACATTACAAAGTAAATATTGTCCCCTAATTGCTTAAACAGATATTATGTTGAATTATTTGGTTGGTTATTATTTGGTTGGTTCCCTATTGTGAAAAATAATAAACTAGCTTTTTAATGACAACAAGTTTATTTTCTTGCATCTCGAGAGGGGCAGCAATTTTTCTTATATAGAGTCATAGAAAATAAAAAACATACAATGTTAACTTAACTAGGTACAATGTACACTTCTTTATGGATAAATATTTGTTGTCTTTTAACACCTCAACAAATATTTATTTACATTTTACAATACTTACCTAATTACCTAGGTACTATGAAATTCTACAAACTTAAACAAACCCATCTGTGACTGTAGTTACTATTGCAAACTTGACAAAAAACAAACTTGAGACTATTAATAATCTAAACTCACTTAATTACAAACATTACATATTATGTACTCTTATTACTTAACATCCTATTGATCTAACAATTAATCAAAAACAATTTAGCAGAACAGTGTTAATATGTATTAGTATTTACCTACTTTAACAATTCATCCCTAAGTTTTTCAAACATTGTTTTACCCAATGGTTTAGTGAAAATGTCTGCAATGTTTTCAGAAGTATTTATATATTTCAATGATATTAATCCTTTATTCACTTGTTCAACTATGTACTTGTATCTTATATCAATGTTTCAATCTTTTGATATTTTCTGAATTATAGGCTAACTAAATTACACATTGATTATCTTCATAAATTGTTATGTTATTACATTTAATATTAAACTCAGTTAATAGATTTTTCAACCAATTTGCTTCAACAATACATAAACTCAAAGCAATATACTCAGATTCAGTTGAAGAAAGACTTACACAAATTTGCTTCTTGCTATACCACAAGATTGTACATCCAAATAATTTAAATATATTATATCCTGATGTAGATTTCCTGTCATGCATGTCACCAGCCCAGTCTGCATCAACATATCCTTCTACTAATGCACTACTACAGTTGTAAACTAAGGAAAGTGTATTGTACCTTTGATATATCTTAATATTCTTTTCAGACACTTGTATAACATCTGACTGGCACAATGCTGAAACCTACGCAAGAAACTGACTGCAACACATATATCTGGTCTTGCACCGCAAGCTGCATATTATAATAAAGAGCCTATCAATTGCCTACATTTTGTTTCTATTTCATTACTTTCAAACTGTTCTCTCTGTAAGATCTGAAAATTAAAATTTTGATCCACGGGGGTTCAAACAGGATTACAATTTAACATTTGGTACTTCTTTAATAATGAAATTAAATATTATTCTTGATTAAGAGTTGTTATACCGTCTTTCTGTTTAATTTTTTATACCTTAGTATGTTGATGCTAAACCTAGATCTTTCATTTTAAAATTTTGGGTTAATTGAACCTTAAAACTTTGTATTTCCTGTTGATCTGATCCAAAACATAGAATATCATCTACATACAATAAAACATACATATATTTACCTTCCGCTCTATTAAAATATAGACATGACATTATTTTTAGATCTTGTAAATCCCAGTTTTGTAATGAAATTATAAAACTTCTCATTTAAATATTTTGGAGCTTTCTTTAATCCGCACAGAGATTTGTTAAGCTTACATATCTCTCCTGTATGCAATTTAATTTACACTATTTCTTTTATATTCCCATGTAGAAAAGCACTCACTACATCCATTTGATAAACTGATTGTTTTAACTTATTTGCCAAAGCCATAAAAAACCTAAATGTTCCTAACTTTGCAACACATCTGAAATACCATCTCTTTGTTCAGAGCCATGTGCTACTTACCTAGCCTTATATAATTTCCCCTCATCAGTATCTTTAATTTTGAAAACCGATTTGCTAAATATAATATTTGTTCCTTTTGGTATTTTATTCACCACTGTAAAAGTATTATTGGCATTTAATGTGTCCATTTCCCTATTAATTGCTTCTTTCCATTTATCTTTATCATCCCTTGTCATGACCTCCTCATATGTTAATGGTTCATTATATGTTACAAAACCTGTTTCATATTGATCAAGCCACTGTGGCATTAATTTCTTCCTGGATGGCCTATTAATTTCTTGTTCTTTCTGGACACTTTCTTCTATTTCATGCTTTAGGCAATGGAAAACTTCAGTAATCTGTAAAACACTTAATATTATGACACATATGTTCTGAAGCACTACTATCTATAATCCATGTATTCCTACTTTGACATGTTTGTGCATTCAGGGCTGGTAACATACTTACATGAAATGCATTACTACTTTTGTCTTTATCATTATAATATGATAGTAGTCTAGAATTTTTAGACTAATGTTTAGACCAACATTCACTAGTACTATGATTTGACTTTTTACAAAAATTACAAAACTTATTTTTCTTTGAGGTAAATTGACCTTTACCACATTCAAATTTATAATGACCTTCTAAACCACACTTGAAACACTGACGTCCCTTCTTTACTGCTTTAAATGCCTATGAGGTTGAGCTCGCTCCATTCTTCATCATCATCCGCAATTCCTCGACCAATAGCCTAGAAGATAAATCTTCATAGGTCTGCTTTTCTGCCGGAACGGATTCCCATGCAGAAACAAAGTGTTTATATCATAAAGTAACTTAAATATATATAAGGTTTATATGACGTTGGAAGTGAAGAAGTTATTTTAGTGAGCGCCATGCTTGTAGAGATCTTAACACCTAGAGACTCTAATGTAGCTAAAGTCTCCTTGAATCTTCCCAGGAAATTTGCTACAGTATCATTTTCATTGAATTTCAGGTTATAGAACTTTTCGTGAGGGGCAGCAATTTTTCTTATAAATTATAATAGAGTCATAGTCATAGATAGTAAAAAAACGTACAATGTTAACTTATCTATGGTACAATGTACACTTCTTTATGGATAAATATAAGGAAATATAATAAAAGATAAATTAAGTTATACTTGAGTTCATAGCTATTAATTAATTATTATAGGTGATGTGATCTGTGTTTTAACTTATAGTATAGTATGGTAATCAAAACGCATCTTTCTACGTAGCGAAAATATATAACGTATAAATATATAGCGTTTTACGCTATAATATATAATAGCATAAAAAATAATAGAAATTTTAAAAATAGCGCTTTTTATAACTCTTTATCAATATATAGCCGTTTCGTCCACCTCTACAGCGATAGCAGGTTATCAACCGATAGCAGTTTCGCGCACCTCTAGTAGTAGTTAGTACTATGAATTTATTGCAAAATATATTTTATCTGTGTATTAAAATTGGCAACACTTAAATTTCATCGTCAAAAAAGAAAAATGCCGCTGCAAAAAAGAAACGTAATGATAAAGGTATTTTGATAATAATTAATCTCGGTACATTTGCTTAAAATGAAAGTGTAAATAAAGTGATATATAATAAAGAAAACAATGAACATTATTTAAAAGCACGTGAACAATAAATACGTTGTGTTCTAGGTTGGTTTCTTGCGTTGACAAGGGAATTCGCATATTTTCATCTATAACTCCAGTTTATATTAATAAAATGATCGACATGGTAAGAATAACACTTCATCTTTTATATTCGAATTACTTGTAACAAATAAATTGGTTTCTAAATAGGTATATAATCTATTTGACTAAAAAGCTCTTTCTTTTAGCATTCGGCGGAACCAATGCAAGTGGATGTTCCACTTGAAGATAATGAGAACAATGAGGCAGAGTGTTATGTGGTTGAAAATCCTACCTTAGACTTAGAAACTTATGCTGCATCCTATACTGGTTTTGCTAGGTTATACAGATTAATGTTTGTAGCAGATCATTGTCCATCACTAAGATTAGAAGCACTAAAAATGGCTATATCTTATGTTATGACAACATATAATGTCAACCTGTACCAATCACTCCATAAAAAATTGGCTGAAGCCATAGCTACAGCAGGACTGCCTGATGTAGCTGTACAGATGGGTTCACAAGATATACCAGTGCTGGATTCCATGTGGGTAGAGTCAAAAACCAAGAAAGCTGCCATTAAACTGGAAAAATTAGATACTGATCTTAAAAATTACAAAACTAACTCTATAAAAGAAAGCATTCGAAGGGGGCATGATGATTTAGGAGATCACTACCTGGATTGTGGTGATCTTACTAGTGCTTTGAAATGTTATTCCAGAGCTCGAGACTACTGCACAAGTGGCAAGCATATAATAATGATGTGTCTGAATGTAGTTAAAGTATCAGTGTATTTACAAAATTGGTCTCATGTTCTGAATTTTGTATCTAAAGCAGAAGGAACTCCAGATTTCAATGAAGGCTCAGGAAAAGACTCAAATCTAACCATACTAACCCGTTTAAAATGTGCTGCGGGTCTAGCTGAACTTGCAACTAAAAAATATAAATCTGCTGCAAAACATTTCTTAGCTGCCAGCATCGACCACTGCGACTATCCAGAACTGCTAAGTAGCAATAATGTTGCAGTTTATGGAGGTCTTTGTGCATTGGCAACATTTGATAGGTCTGAGCTTCAAAAGCAAGTAATAGTTAGCAGTTCTTTTAAATTATTCTTAGAACTAGAACCACAATTAAGAGACATCATTTTTAAATTTTATGAATCTAAATATGCTTCTTGCTTAAGGTTACTGGATGAGATTCGAGACAATCTACTTTTAGATATGTATTTAGCACCACACTTGAATTCTTTGTACATGCAAATTCGCAATAGAGCATTAATTCAGTACTTCAGTCCTTATCTCTCAGCTGATATGCGTCTTATGGCTGCCGCATTCAATTGTACAGTGAATGCTCTTGAAGATGAACTAATGCAATTAATACTTGATGGCCAAATTCAAGCACGCATTGATTCACATAATAAAATATTATATGCTAAAGATGTGGACCAAAGGAGTACTACTTTTGAAAGGAGTCTAGCAATGGGGAAAGAATATCAGCGGCGGACATCTATGTTAATTCTACGTGCTGCTATGCTCAAAAATCAAATTCATGTCAAGGTATTTATAATTGAACTCTAAAAAGCATATACATTTTTAATATATCTATATTTCTAATATATATTACTTCATTATCTGTCATAATGTACTTGTCTGTTATGCCACTAGCAATCTGCCCTGTATAAAACTGGGTAAAAACGGAAAAAGTGCTTACTAATATATCTCAAATAATACAGAATGTTATATACATTGTGCTAAAATTATTTTTAAGAGACTCGCCTCTTGCTTTGCTTAGATTCTAGATATTTAATGGTTTAGCATAGATATTTTTACATAGTTAGGATGAGATGTGAGATTACTACGTTTTTTACTGTGGTAATGAGATTTTGCAGTAAAAGTATTTCACCTCTCACCAGCTCTTCTAGTCACCCTGCCCTCTTTTAGTCACTGATAAACAGAAATACACTTTCACATTTAAAATATTAAGCATGGATATGTGAGCATTATTTTGGTACAATTACTTACACTGTAGTTCTTATGATGTACAAAGTAACTAAAAGTTTTATTTATGTGTCTGTTGTCTAGAGCTTTACAAGACAAGACAATTTGTTTACAATCAGTCAGCTATAATACAAAGCAAATATTCAAATACATAGATAGATAAAGTTTATTTGAGTACATAATCATAGTTTAAAGGTTAAATAATAATATTAGAAAACAAATAGGTACAGTGGTTATAAAAACATATTGACTAATGACTCAATATACTCTATATTGCCAGCAATATATTAAACTACACTCTCTCTCTCTCACCTCACCCTCGCTAGTCGCTCTGCTCGTGTTTGCCCTTTGCCCATGGATGAATTTCTTAGAGATGAGATATTGTTTTGGCAATAAAAAGTAGCCTAGATGATGACCCAGATTATCATACCAAATTTTATCAAAATAAGTCCATTTCTTTTCTCATAATGCATAACAGACAGACAAAAACTCTAAAAAGTATAGATTTGGCCTCTGTGAGAATAACATACAGTTTCAATTCAACTCAATATAATACAAAACATATAATATTTCAATAAGATTTTCCAAAAATATTTATTGTACAGATTCAACTAAATTAGTTTAATTAAATTTAATTATATGTATAGACTAGCATTTTCCGCGACTTCGCACGCTTTCCTAAGATCGGAAACCAATTTTTTTCTGAGTCGCGCGGTATGTTACCTCGCAGAAATAACGCCCACACTAACGCGAAATTTAAAAATAACGGTAGTATCTAAATAGTAAACACATATACCTTTTTATTTGTGAAAAGTATTTTGTCACGGATTTATTTAGATTTTTGTTTTGAAATTTAAAAAAGTAACAAAATTTACTATAAGAATTTCATATTGAATTAGAATAAAATAGTAATTGTATATTACTGCAACTGCGATACTACTTATAGCAATTTCTCAAGTCATATACAAAGTACCCAATAACAATATATTATGAGATCAAGCAAAGATTAGGCAATATATTAAATTTTCTTTTGTAAGAGTAACAGATCTGCTATGGTAATTATTACTACTAGTTCAATTCAATTCTCTTGTTAATGGCTTCTTTGCAAATACTCCAATGTCACCAAGAATGTTTTATTTTGTATCTATTCTCAAATTCTCGCGAATGGAATTGCGAATGTCTATGGTATGCCTCTAAAGAAGATTTGCCCAATAATTTGCATAGTTTAAACTAATTGCATACTTTGCTCTCAATTAAAATATAACTTTTCTCATAATCTAGTCAATGTCCTAGTCAAATCCCTATTTCGTCTGTTGCCGCCGTTGTTGCTGTATTATAATTTATAACTAACTAGCGACTCGCCCTCGCTTCGCTCGGGCTCTTCCCTAGATTTAGCACAGGTAAAGCCGCGGGATCTGCTAGTTATGCATATAAACCTTCCTCTTGAATCACTCTATCTATTAAAAAAACCGCATCAAAATCCGTTGCGTAGTTTTAAAGATTTAAGCGCACATAGGGATATAGGGACAGAAAAGGCGACTTTGTTTTATACTATGTAGTGATAGTGATAATAATTAATAAATATAATGTGTTTCAGAATGTTGGACGTGAGCCCGGACCGCAGAGTGGAGAGGCCCCTGGTTCTAGCACCAGCCTCACAACACGCACTTTTGAAACTGTACCCTTGTGATGAATTAGTTTAAAAGATATTCAAACCCTTACATTTTTACATGGCGATCTAAATGATTTGTACATCAAATACTAGTTATAATAAACTTAATATTAATTTTGTAAGTGATAGAGCATCAGCGGATGATCAATGTTCATTTATTTTGTCATATGAATCCTGCCTTTTTTAATTAGAGAATGATTTTGTATACTGTTTCTTATCCGCTTTCTTTGTTAAAATAAAATTACACAAGTAGGACCTAACCATGAGTGCTGGTGATTCTGAGTTGTGTTTTGTCGACTGCCGCAAAACAATTTGTGCAAATATATACTATTTGCAACATTGTTTATACAGAATTATTCCATGTAACCACAAAATATTATGTCTACGTAATTTTTAATATTAAAAAAATTAAAACGATAAGTCATTTTTTTATTCAGCTGATATAAAATCTAAATCAGTACATCAGTATTATACATGCAATTATAATTCAAGTGTTCGTGTTTAGTTTCAAATTAACAGCGTATCACTAAATTCATATGAAAGTACACTGTACTTGCATCAAAAAGCAATTTATAAAATTTGTCTGTCTGTTTGTTCCGGCTAATCTCTGAACTGGACCGAATTTGACGGGACTTACTCACATATAGCTAATGCCTAATGTTATAAGGAGTAATTTAGGTAATAAACTTTTATTGTATTAGAAAATTGTAAAAATAATTATTTTAATTTACGCCCAACGAAGCGGGCCGGTTTTGCTAGTCAGTACATATAAATAAAATTTATTGGGTCTCTTTTTAATTTAAAATTTACAGCTTTTTACAAATACATATATACCATACTTACATCAAAAAATCTTTATTTTTTTTATTTTTGTCTGTTCAGACTAATGTCTAAAGCGGCAGTACCAATTTTGATAGGACTTTCACTCGCAGGTAGCTAATGTTATAACACAGATCATATAATACTTATAAGGAGTAACTTAGGCTATTTTTATTAATATATTATAAAAGCCATTTAGTTTGACTTAAGCCCAGCGTAGCGGGCCAGTTTGCCTTAATTTTGAATACGCGTTTGGTATCGAAACATTTTAAAATATTATCTTAAAATATACATATATAATAAGTTTTTATTTTACAATAACATTTTATTGTTAATAATAACTATTTTTTAAGACGTATACGTAAACCGATCTTGTATTCTCAAAAGGTTTTTTTTTAAATTAAAGATATGCTTAACATATTTTATAAGATAACTTGTATATGATTACTGCTCGAGACTGGCCAAAGTTTCCTTTCTATTTCCTATCTGGACGAAGCTTGGCATACATTTCGAAAAGGAAAAAGGTGATTCTTCCCAAAAAGGGGGCTTCTAGATATCTCCTACCTTATAAAGTCCGATTTCGATGACTCTTTGTTTATATATAGGTAGTAAAAAAAGAACAGTTGAGGGTCTTTGTTGTGATATGTAAGATATGTTCACCTGTACACAAAACTAATATATCAATTTTTTTTGACATCACATATAGTAATATTAGTATCAATAAAACAACTAACACCTTTACTTTCATTTAAAATTAGTCGATTATTTGTGTTACTTCCTTTATTTTTGCATGTGTATAAGCATTAAGTTACAAATTCTTTATTCATGTTATATTATCTACCAATACTTCATCATTTTGATCTAACAAACACCTCATTACATATAAAGAGTAAAGTATTTTATTAAAACCTTTTTATTCTATTCTTATATACATTGATAAAATATACTAACAAATTAATATTATTAATTCTTCAATTATCTCTTTCACTACATGTAATTGGCTGGAGACATGTGGGACAGCTGCCATTGGCAACACCAAAAGCTGGTACTCTACCTCCTTCACACGCAACCAGCCACTCAAACAAGCAGCTTTTATGAAAATAAATACCACATTTGGTATTTTGGCACAAAGGTTGCGGAACTCCTGGATGGTCAGGCAACTCTACACAAAAACATATACCACATGAAGGAGATTCCACTTCTTTTTTATTGATTGCATCTGTGTCCATTTCAATTTGTAAAGGATGAGATTTCTTTATTACATCTGCAATAAAAAATGAATTGCATAAATAATATAAAAATCACTTGCTGTTTGTTAGTATAGGGAAAGAAATTTCTGGAAAATGAAAAACTTATCAATTCTAAAATTACCATATACCATCACTTTCATGGGTCTATGCCTGTAATAGTTTACCAATAGTAAACAAACCATGAAATATAAATTTTGGGCAATAGTAAGAAATAATGAGGAAATATCTTACCAAATATACTTATTATATTTTCAACTATTTCCTTATCATGGTCCCAAGATAGCAGTCTATCCTGTAATTTATCATGCCATTCTTCTGATTGTCCTACTAAGTGAACATTCGCAGCTAAGCCACTAATAGTTATTTCTATATGCAACCATACTCGCTCATCTGCAAACAACTTTTGAATATTACATATTATTTGATAGTTATGCTAATCATGAAACAATAAAAACAATACTAAACCAAGTGCAATTCTTCGATAGTCTTCTTTGAAAGTTGGTTTGACTGGTTCCATTACTGTGAAGAGGCGATCAATACTTTCCAATTCATTAAAATAGGCGCCTAAACTCTTTATATATTGAAGAAATACTTTTACAACTTCGTCAATAGAGGAATATTCTCGATCTTGTAATGGTGAGTATGGTAGATTTACAGAAGAGACCATAATTTTTTGGCGACTTTTGTACTTCAAAAAAATATCATGAGATCTTGAATTTTCTTCATCCATTATAGAGCACTTTAGATCCCGAAGAGATTTACCAAAACATATAGATAGATCTAATGGCAATTCATTTATTTCCTCAATTATATCTTCATCAATTAACTCCAAGTTGTTTATATCCAAAATTTTCATTGGCTTGCTACAAAAAAAATTATGCAAGCTATCGAAGAATTGAGATGCAGAACTGCAGCCCTTCTCATGAAATAGATCTTGAAAAATTTTCATTTTCAAAATTAAATTAAAGTAAATTTTCAGCAGTACTAATTTAATTCATATGAAAAATAGTACACATATATGGAAGGTATTCATTTCTTTGTTGTAAGTCTATCAATATTTAATTATACACATAATAAGCTTTTGAATTAGTATTTATTGCTCTAAAATATTTTAAAATTATTACTTTAAGAGTAGAAAAAAAACTTTCAAAATGACATAAGACATATACTCTATGTAAGACATTTATAATTTATTCGTTTTTTTTTGTAATTTGCTAAATGAAGATAATAAATAAAATAATAAGAACCTAAGAGACAGACTGACATAAAATTCTAACAAAACACAGTGGAGCCTCTGGATCGATCGATAAAAAAATTTATTATTATTACAATACAATAAGATTTCCCAACAAATAGGTATTTAATGCATAGATTTATGATAATCTAAATCTATGATTTAATGTATAGATTCGAATAAATTAAATAATAAGTAAAAGTTATAACAAATATACAGAATGGTGCCGTTGACCCTGATTCTGGTTTCATTTATGTTTGTGGTAGTGATTGGTAGTGATGGAATTTACAATTAATATAATTATCAGACCCACGATGTTGAAAATATGAAATGCATATCGAAATGTCTTCGATATGCAGTTCAAGAATTACTTATATTTTGTAGACACAGGAAGTCTTCATTTATATGTATTCAAAAATAATAAAAAATCTAATATTCCTAATGTACAAGAACATGGAATAAATCATTTTATTTTTGACGGGTCTGAAAGCTTAATATTTGCTTATTCTAGTGGCCTTTTTTACTTATCTGAACTCTCTAAATCTTCTTCTTCTTCTCTGGCCTTTTCCCGTCTTTATTTGGGGTCGGCTCTCCTAATCATTCCCCGCCATAAATATCTCTTCTGGGTCGTTGTTTGTGTTGAGTAAATAATTTTAGTCGCAATATTGTTTGTCTTCATGTCTTTTTTAATTACCGACATCCATGTAAGTTTGGGCCTTCCGCGCTTTTTTTGCCCTGGCCTGTTGTTAAGCACTTTCCTTGTCATGTGCTCTGCCGGTCTCCTCATAACATGTCCGTACCATCTCAATCGGACTTCTGCTAACTTGTCCTGTATCGGCTTAACCTTAAAACTTCCTCTGATGTAAATGTTTGGTACTTTGTCTAGGAGGGTGACTCCGGCAGACCACCTGAGCATTCTCATTTCGGCGGCATGTAGCTTGTCAGACTGGTGTTTCTTGAGCGGCCAGCATTTCGCTCCGTACATCATTGCGGGTCTTATTGCAGTCTTGTACACTTTGCCTTTGACGCGTATTGGCATTTTTGGATCGCAGATTACTCCACTCAACTCTCTCCACTTAAGCCACCCAACGTTTTTGCGATGCGCGACGTCTTCGTCGATTGTGCCGTCATTTGTCAACACACTGCCTAAATATTTGTAGCAGTCGACAGTTTTGAGAACCGTATTCTGCAGGTACATGGTATGGTGGGTATTTTTATCAGCGAATTTACAGTGCATGTACTCGGTCTTTTCTCTACTGATCTTTAATCCCGCTTTTTCTACTGCTGATCTCCACTTTTCTAGCGTCTTTTGAAGAGCTATCGGGTCTTTGTCGATGAGGACAACATCGTCCGCGTAGAGTATGCACCATGGTGTCGGTTGCTGTATCTCAGATGTGAGGTAGTGCATCACAAGATTGAACAATAGCGGACTCAATGCTGATCCCTGGTGGACACCCACTCCCACAGTGAATTCATTACTGATTCCTGCTGGGCACCGTACCCTTGTGGAGACGTTCTCGTACATGTCAGCCACCATTCGAACATAACATTCAGGTACCATCTGTGCTCGTAGTGCCTGCCAAATCAGTGATCTTGGAATGCGATCAAAGGCTTTTTCTAGATCTATAAAAACCATGTGGAGGTCTTTTTTGTCATCTCTGTGCGATTCCATTAGGATGCGGATATTGTGGATTGCATCCGTGGTTCACTTTCCAGTGACGAAACCACACTGATTTTCTGTGACGCTCGTTATCTGGCATAGTCTCCGGTTTATCACTCGTTCCCATATTTTGAGGCTATGTGGTATTAGCTTTATGGCTCGATAGTTCCCACAGAGTCGAATATCGCCTTTGTTTTTATAGAATGGAACTAGATAGCTTTTTTTCCATGACTGAGGGATGCCGTCTGATGGTAGTTTATTGAACAGCGTAGTTAGGAAGTGTACTCCAGCATCTCCTAGTTTCTTCCACAGCTCCGCGGGTAGGTCGTCAGGCCCGGTTCCTTTATTGTTAGCCATTTGGCTTAGCGCTAGCTTAACTTCTTCCTGCGTAATGGCATGCCACGGCCCTTTGACAGATGGTAGCTCTATTATTGGTTCACAAGGGTATGTCTCGTTTAGCAGATTTGCGTAGTATTCCTGCCATCTGTCTTTTATTTCCTTGTCAAATGTTAGAAGGTTTCCTTGCAGGCCCTTGATGTATTTAACTACCTGTGTATCTTGTGCGTCTTGGTGTCGTTTCTTGGCAATTTTAAACAGCTGTCTATCGTTGGTTGCATTTTCTAACTTAACGTAGAAATCTTCTCTGTTTCTCGCTCTGATCTGTGCTACCGCACGCTTGGATTCTTTCTTTGCGTCTCGGTATGTTGTTTTGTCGTCATCACTCTTTGTACTTTGCCAGGTCTTAAACATCATCTTCTTGAGTTTGATCTTTTCTCGGACCTCCGGGTCCCATAGGATGGGGTCCTTGTTTTTTCTTGGGAGTCCATTTGAGATGCCTAGATGGATTTTGGCTTTTTGCATGGTGTGTCCGTGAAACTCGTTCCACATTTCGTTTGCGTCTTTGCCTGATTGGATCTTGTAAATATGCTCTTTCAGGTCTGTACATAGTTTCCCGCCTTGTTCTTCATCCAAATTATACCAGCGTATTTTGGAAACTTTTGCTGTTTTGACTTTGACCGGCCTCTGTGTTATAAAATCAGCAACTAAGAGTCGATGCTGAGACGTCAAAGGCTCGCCAGGTATTGCCTTACAGCTTTTAAATGACTTTATTAGTTTCCTGTCCGCTAGAATGTAATCAATTTGTGAACATTTGTCTCCGCTCTTATATGTGATCAGGTGTTCTTTGGGTTTTGTGAAGAAAGTGTTGATGATCGCCATGTTAAATGTGTACGCGTAACTCAAGATATCATCGCCCTGCGGGTTTTTATCTCCATAGCCCTGATTGCCATGGATTTCCCTGAAGGAGGTGTTTACAGTATGTCCCACGTGCCCATTAAACTCTGCTCCTACATATTTTGACTCCATTGATGGTATGGATTGTGTCAAGTCGTGAAGGTCGTCCCAGAAAGCTTCTTTTTCTGCTTGTGATAGTCCTATTTGTGGGGCATACGCAGAAATGACATTCATACATGGCTGGTTGTCAAGAGCAAATTTAATTGCCATAATTCGATCACTGACTCTATTTACGTCTACTATGCGGTTCTGAAAAGTTTTGTCTACCACTATGCCAACGCCGTTCTGACTTGTCTTCGTGCCGTTATAAATTAATTTGTAGTCGTTACCGATATTACGCGCTTTTGACCCCTTCCATTTCGTCTCCTGTATACAGCAGATGCTGATGCGTCTTCTGAGCAACACTTCGCTTAGTTCTAAGCTGTGTCCTGTCATGGAGCCCACATTCCAACTGGCTATGCGAACTTTTGGCATGTGGGTTGCATGGTTCCTTGCGTCGCTTTGGGGGTACGCCCTAGTATTAATCGCATTTTTTCGCATCCTACTGTGTTCGTCGCTTCCGGGGGACGCTCTAGTATTAGACCGATTCTTATTATTTTTGCAATTCATGATTAGGAGATTGTGAAGTGGCTTTGATTTTACGGCCGGTTGCCACCTGACGCCAAGGCAGTAACCCCTCTTGCTCACTGGGGCTTAGGATGCCACCGTTGGCTTCTGCTCTTCCGCCGCCATCCTCTACACGACGTCCTGCCTGACGTCGCTGCCCTCCATCGACCCGGTGTCAGAAAATTTCTGAGCGGCTCCATGGAGGAAGTGTCTGTTGGTCCGCGAGAGGTATTTTATTTCCCTCTTACCCTTCGGTACTTCTACTGAAGCGCCGACGGGTTTTCCCCGATCCGCCACCTGGGGACGCGTCCTTTAGGGGTTACAAGCTCCCCCGAGGAGCTCTCTAAATCTCTGATTAAAATTGGTAACGTACCAAATATCCGTGGACTAACAACTAATGTATATGGGATGCCTCACTTAATAGCTGAGAAAGGTATTTATTCAATAGATGTAGGAAGAGTGTGTACTTCAAAATTACTTTCCTTGGAAAATGGTTACGGGTTGGCCTTTGATAGGGAAAATAATGTTATATTCAGTGAACAGAGGACAGTTGTGAAATTAACACCAGTTGAGTAAATAATTTTAGTCGCAATTGATGCTCTGCACATATAATGTGATAGAACAATAACAGAAAAACCTCTACATATGTTTTAACATTTTTGATATTGTTACACAAATACCAATCGCAAAACGCATAAGAATAATATTGGGCCAATATGAAAACACATTATATTTCAACATTTTTATAGGGTTCAATTGTTGTAATTGTTCAAAAGCAACAGCATGGAGTACTGGTTAAGTGGAAGTGGGGGTGAACCATAAAAAACACGAGAAAAGGTGGCTTATTTATTTTATTCATATTACTATGAAATAACTGAATGTCTCGAGAAGTGGCCGTCATGATACAACAGGTTCAGGTAACTGCTGCTGCCATTAGTTATCGCATAAAATATTATTTGCAGTTTTCCTTATGTGCTATTTCGTGGTTACAGTAACAGCCACCTTATACATATAAAGTATTATAAATTATAATCTATACAGACAATTAATAAAATTAAAGTGAGTTTGTAATGTCAAAATAAGCGCTATTTACTAATTACATATCAATATGTAAGGTTTGTCTCTTTGTTTCGCGTAATTCGATTTTGATAGAACTTTTACTCGCAGATAGGTGAACCCCAAACCCAAAGAGTAACTTAGCCTTTTGTCAGAAAAAATAAAACGTATCTGGGGAAGAATCCGCGCGAAGCATCGCTAGTAAAAATATATAACTAGTGATGGCCTCTAGTAATTAGACAGGGCACTGACAACCAAATAAATTAATATACATATTTGTTTAAAATCATTTATTTGCAACCAGATTGCAAGTCTCCATTTTATCCGAGCACATCGATTACTTATACTAGACACAAAGATTTGATATTTCAAAAACATTTGTCTATTAACACATTAAAATTACAGACGGTAATTTTTTCTTAATTTAGGATCATAAATCTATACATATAATAAAATTCTATCTTAGTCGATTCTGTACATTGAACATTTTTGGAAAATATTAAATATTACCGGAATAGTCAGCATGATAGATATCCAGAGGCCGAACAGAGGCCGAATAGTCACCGACCACCGTCACCGCATCAAGAGAAAACTACTGGATATATTGTGATAAAATTTAGCATAGCGGATAGCTGGTTATCCGGGTCAATTTATAGGATATTTTATACAGCGGGGAAATGTCTCATTTCTGAGAAATTTCCAGTCGTTAAAAATGTATCTAGGGACTTGTTAAACGTGTCTAGTAAGAATACTTAAATATAATTCGCGTCATGTAAAAAGAACGCTGGCTGTCAAGTTGCGCAGAGGCGATTTATAGGCGAATTTGGTGGTAAGACGCGGGGCGCGGGACGTCGAGGCACGCGCCGCATGCTTACCGGCTCGCTATTGGTTTGTCAGTTCGAAATACCATCGCGCACACAAAAGTTATTAGTTACGAAATGATTTTACATCAAAAATAGAAAAATAATATTTTTGAATAATATTGTTTTATAAAGATAGAGTCTGATAACAATGCAGTTAACAATATATATATATATATATATATATATATATATATATATATATATTTAATTTTTTGTAAGTGGATTAAAATTTCTGCAATGAATCAAACATATTTTATTAATTTATAAAATTCTGTTTAATGACATTCTATCTAATATATTCTTCAACGTATCTACGAATAACCAATATACGTCACGCGCGAAAGGTTAGTTCAAAAATAAATGAATAGGCTCAGTAATTTCTTGTGCGAATGTACCGATGCGCAAACACACCCCCCACCACTTTCTTCCAGCGTTCTTTTTACGTGACGCGAACTGTATAGTTATAACAATCATAGAAATACAAACACACTGTTACAATGTCTTAAAATTAATTAATACTAACTTTATCTAGAGAAAAACTCGAGCAAAGATAGGTTGCGTTACTAGTAAAAAATGTATCATGATATATTAATTGCCCTAATAGTGATAAAAGACAACAACCAAATAAATTATATACCTAATATATTTGTTAAAATTATTTACTTGTAGATAGCAAGTTTCCGTTTTGACTGAGCACATCAACTTATACTAGACACATAGATTTGATATTTAAAAAACATTTGTCGACAAATACATTAATAATGCTAATATTAAAATTTTCCTAACTTATAATCAACTAAATATATACTAGCACTTCCCACGGCTCCGCCCGCGTTCTAATCGCAATTAAAAAATAGGGATTGGTTAAAAATAGGATATAATATAGGAATAAAAAAAATAAAAATTTGGTTTAAAAAGAAAAAAAATAAAAATCTGGAGGCCATCCTTATCACCTATAGCCTATAGGGGAATAAATAGCCTACGACCTATTCTCAGACCTACCAAATATACACAAAAAATTCATAAAAATTTGTCAAGCCGTTTTGGAGGAGTTTGATAACAAACACTGTGTCACGAGATTTTTATATATTAGGTTTTATATGTCTATACTTATATCTCAGATTATATAATAAGAGACAGATGGAGCGCACCGAACCCGCATACATCTGTGTGCATGCATCTGTGTGCGTGTAAAGTTACCAGATATAGAAAAATTTTTGATGTCAGGCAGCTACAATTTTTTGAAACTTACTTTTCCTAGCAACTTTTGGTTGTTGGCCAGAGCGATGAAAAAAAAAAGATGCCGCCCGGGAATCCCCGAAAAATAGACCAGAAGCAATAATCTCCTACAAGAGTAAGCGAGATAACCTATCATGCGACTTGCTTACTCACTAAGGGGATTCCCCTTTTACTACTTTCGTGGGTCTTTGCTTCAATTTCATTTTATTCTTTTCATTCCATTGATCGTCATCGATAGACTCAGTTGGTTAATCGGTTTGAAGGAAAATAAAAGTGAAAATACCATTAAAAAAAATATTACGCCCAGTAGTATAGATCGGAGTGGGAAAATATGGACGAGTTCAAAGGTTGGTTAAAACCAGCAAGTGGAGATTCAACCAAAGCATTTTGTACATATTGTTCTATGGAAATACTTGCCAAGCTGTTTGATATTAAGAAACATGCCCAGACGAAAAAACATAAACACAAATTGGAACTCAAAACAGGTAGGTGTTATAGTTATATTTTACCTCGCCTCATCATTAACCCATTCACACTGCTGGGCACAGCTATAATCTCCACGCGGGCCTAGTTCGAATTGGGACTTCGCATGAAGTTTATACCTTCTCTGATATGCAAATGCTCACTATCATATCAGTCTTAAATGAGAGGAGGAGGTAAAAATTAGAGACGGACGTTCAAACCACTAAGCCGTCACGGCTTTACCTTTTAATTAAATATAAATTGGAAATAATATTTGTATTATTCCCGTCAGCTTGTCGACAGATTACAATTACATAAAAAAAATATTATCATTATTATCTTTATTTACAGGTAATAAAGAGATTTCTTTCAAAGTTATTGCCAAAGAAAGTTCAAGCAGGCCTTGTGATGCAGCTGAAGGTGCTTTAACGTTATTTATCGCAGAGCATTGTTCTACTTTGTGTGGACCACTTGGGCGAGCTATGCAATAAGTGCTTCAAAGATTCTAAAGCCACTGATGGGTTAAAGCTACATCGAACGAAATGCACAGAAATAATGAAAAACGTGTTAACCTCACACTTTCGCCAGGAACTTTTGGACGACATTGGAAACCAGAAGTTCAGTAATTTACTAGATGAGTCCACAGACGTGAGTGTCAGCAAACATCTTGGTCTTGTAATTAGATATTATTGCAATAAACAAGAAAAAATAGTAAGCTCCTTTTTGGAGCTGGTTTCTATCGAAAGAGCAGGTGCAAAAGGCATTGTGGAAGGTTTAGTTGCTTGTTTGGAGAATTACAAGTTGAATATTAATCAAATGATTGGTATAGGTACAGATAACGCATCAGTTATGACAGGGATCAACAACGGCGTTCACGCTATATTAAAACTTGACTATGGTCTTCAATATTTGATACTGATACGCTGTGTCTGTCACTCATTACAGCTTGCCCTGATTGACTCATGCGTCTGAAAATTCTCTGCCAAGAACTGTTGAGTTTTTAGTTAGAGAAATATATAAGTGGTTTTCTGTTTCACCAAAAAGGAGAGATGAATATAAAAAAATATATTAGCTTATTAACTGTGGAGAAGCACCTTTAAAAATTACAAAGGTGTGCGATACTCGTTGGTTGTCGATAGAGCCAGCAGTTACAAAGATTCTATCGCAATGGGAAGAGTTAAAATTGCATTTTAACTTGGCAAGAGGAAATGAAAATTGTTACGCTGCTGAACTTATATACAATATTATGCTTCAGGATAATAAACACTATTTATATTTAATATTTTTAAGAAGCGTTTTGAATGAAGTTCAGATTGCAATTAAAGCATTTGAGGGCGAAGACTCTAACCCGTTAAAACTGCTGAACACTCTAAAAACACTGATACAGTCAGTTAGCCAGAGAATTTTAATGCCAACAAGATTGCAGAGGAACATTATGGATCCCATTACTGATAGAGATTTACACCCTAGACCGTTTCTTGGTTATATATTTGAAACAGAAATAACTAAACATTCGTTTGATCCCGAGACTTCAAATGCAATAAGACAACGCTGCGTCACATTTTTATGCTCCTGGTTACCGAATTACAACAAAGGCTTCCAGATAACTATAAACAATTAGAATCTATGCAGTTACTAAGTCCTGAAGAAGCAGTAAAACCCGTGAAAACAAACGATATTCTGAATCTTGCTGAAATTTTGGGATTCACACCAGAAAAAATAGATAAGATAATGCAACAATGGCATATTCTTCATTCATTCAAATGGGTATCGCAAGAAATTATACCGTTTTGGGTGGAAGTTAAAAAGTATAAAAATGCTTCTGGAGATAATATACTTGAAGACATAAGCGAACTCGCTATAGCATGTATTTCACTTCCACATTCGAATGCTGAGGTAGAAAGATTATTCTCCCAAATGAATTTGATAAAAAATAAACAGAGGAATAGAATGAGTTTAGTAACTCTTAATTCTATCCTCTGTATAAGAGATTCGCTCAGAAAAAGCGGCCAATGCTGTCATAACTAGGTACGTCCTTCCTAAGTCCGTACTTGACAAAATGGGTACTATGGAAAAATATTCAAAATCAAGTAAAGCTGATTCAGCTCCACAAGAAGTACCATCATTTTCCCAGTGTCCACAACCTTCTACATCTTCCTCTTGTATTTAATTGAATATGTACTTTTTGTGTTTCTTTTTTAAATTGTCTATTAAGTAGTTATATAATATCATATAAAATGTAAAATATAGTATTACTATTAAAGTTCATAGCTGATTTATTTGGGTTTTATTTTGTTAATTTCATTTTAAGTGCAATAAATATTAAAGCCTTTAGTAAAAGATCTCTGTGTGATTTTTAGTAATCATGTAAAACGGTATTTATTTTTATTGGAAAATTTAGATATATTCTAGCTACTTTCCCGGAGGAACAAATTACTCAATCTAGCAACTTTCTGCAAAATTCTTAGCAACAGGCCTTGGGTAGCAGTGGGCAACACTGATGTAAACGCTTCACTTTCGCGCGTCGCGTGTTTGGGTGCACTCCATCTGTCTCTTATTATATAATCTGAGACTTATATATAATTATATAAAGACGAAATACTACAATAATGTTTTAACAAACACTAGAATGTATAAAAATATAATTTAAATTAAAAAGAAAATTGATGCTAGAAAAAAATTACTGCATTCTTTTAATTTATTACATTTGAATACAATTTTATTAAAACATTAAAAATAATATTATAAATTATCAAATAGATAATTAATAAATATTAATACAAAAGTCAAGGTAAAATATTTCACAAAGATATGCTTACTGAGCAACTACATAAGAATTCATAATACCTATAAAAAAATCTAAATTTGAATAACACTACTGAGATCTTAATAACTTGTACAATTTTACATTTATTATTATTATAATTTAAGACCTACATATTATAAGCCCTAACAATTTGTAAGAAGTAAATTTAAAAATATAAAACATTATCTTCTAGATAAAAACTTGTGCTTTATTATTATTATTTTTAATGTGTTTTTGATGTAAAAATATAAGTATTATTTATGTCAAATGCATAAAATCTCCTTATTTTATAAAAATAAATTCTTTGAATCACTTTATTTTATTATTATGTGATTAAATATTTTATTGTATAGCTCTTGACTTTCATAATTTTAATACAAAACAACGTTTTGTTTATACTACTTGAAAATATTATAAAAAAGATTTAAAATATAAGTTAGGCAGTAGTAATAATTACTATGCTGTTGATTGTGGCCGTACAAGCTTTGTCTCTACCTTCACCATATCATCTCCTTTGTGCATTTCAACTTGCAATATAGAGAAAACTTCAATTATTTGTTCCACAGATAGCAAGTTATCAGTTCCCGTCCATGTCAATTTTATTTTAGAAAGTTTATCACCTGCATCATTTTTTATGTATTCAAATTCCCCTGGAAAATCCTGAAAAAATAAAGCCTTAATTTAAATTAAAATAGATTTAAATGAAAATTGACACTACTGAAGTGACACGTGTCAATTTGTTGTGCAATTTTATAATAATTTTGAAATAATGTGCCTTTTTTATATTATGCCCATGTGCAATATGATGATATACAACATTATTATCACCAATAAAAAAGAAACATACTATGTTTGATAGTATCATCTTAAGTAAAAATAAAAATTAAAAATAGAAAAAAATCTTCTTTGTTTCATTCACAGACAAAATATTGCACAATATATTTTGTATCAAATCTCTTTCGGATGTATAAAAAAAATTAAATAAATTATTACCATCCAATTTTATAATATTTTAAATTATATGAAGAAACAATACTTGAAAATAAACAAAAAAAATATTGACAATAACAAAGTTGATATGGATCAAAAACAAAAAAAAAATCTTACATTATTGAAAAATATCCTTCTATTCAATCCCATTGAAACAATTATAACATCAACATACTTTTCTCTAACATCAACTACAACAGCTTCAGTAACAACAGGTGAATTTAGTTCAATATATTTCAATGTGTATAATTCTGTTGAGAGTTCACCAGCCCTTTTAGCGTTATACTTTTGCTTATTGCATTGTGCAGCAATCATGCAAACTTTGCTTACTTCCCATTTAGGCATTTCCCTATAGTTAAGACTAGCAGCTAGTAATCTGAAAAATCATAATATAATAATTTAAATGATGCAAGATCAATAGTAAGATTTCGCAATCGGATTATAAAATAAATACCTATGGACCACTATATCTGCATACCGTCTTATAGGACTAGTAAAATGTGTATATAATGGAATATTCAAGGCGTAATGATGATGATCTTCTTCTGGACCACCAATACAAAAGTATTTTGCTCTTGTCATCGGCTTAGCACATAACATATTGAGAACCATAACTTTTCCTCTTTCTGTGCTTTCAGGTCCAACATGTGGTAATAAAGATTTATGTAATTCTCCAGCAGACCCAATTTCTAAGTCGATTCCAATTGGTTTCAAAGATTTTGCTAGTTGCTTAAGCATATATAAGCTTGGTGATGGATGACACCTTAGAAAAGCAAGCTGTGGATGATCATCATGAATTCTTTGAGCTACAGTCATATTTGATAAAAGCATAAACTCTTCTATAAGCTGATGGCTTTCTTTAATTTCATAGATTGAAAAAGATTCAGGCAATCCATTCGTTGGACTTAAACGGAATGTAACTTTTGGTTGATCTATGCGCAAAGCTCCACCTCCAAATCTTCTGTTTCTTAAAATTGCAGACAATTTACCCAATATTTCTATTCTTTGTTGAACATCTTTAAAATTAAAGCCATTATAAAGTTTCGGGAAAGATGTTTTAGCATTTCCAACTTTATCAAGAACTGCTTGTGCATGGTCATAGGCTAATTGGCAGCAAGATTGTATGACTGTTTTAGCAAACCTATGTTTTACAACAATAGCATCTTCTGTAATTTCCCAGAAAACTGAAAATGCTAATTTGTCAATACCTGGGAAGAGTGAACAGAGCTTACATAAATCATCAGGTAACATATGATATGCTCTCTCAACCAAATAAATAGTTGTGGCTTTTTCAGCAACTTTTTCATCAAGAATAGTATTCTCAGTCAAAAAATGTGTTACATCTGATATATGGACTCCAATTTCATAGTTGCCATTTGCAAGTATTTCACAAGAAACAGCATCATCTATATCACGACAATTAAATGGGTCTATACTAAAAATGCACATTTTTCTACAGTCTTCACGTAATTTAATTTCTTCTTCAGGAATAATGTAATCTAAACTTGGATAAAAATGTTTTACTTCTGGTCCAAATGGTGTAATATCTAAATCAGTTTGGGCAAGAATAGCTTTTGTCTCAGATTGCATATCACCTGATTGTCCAATAATACACAGTATTTTTCCCATTGCAAATCTTACATCACTCCATTCTTCAATTTTTGCCAAAAACAATGTGTTTTCATAATTATTAGAATTTTCATAAAAATTATCAGGCCAATTTGTAAATGGTATATTGAGTCGGGGTATTCTATGATCTCTGGGTATAAACAAAGCTTTTTCTCTATTCTTGTCTTTCATCAGTTTTAAATTTCCAATACATGTTCTGTTATGAACCTTTTCTTTAATATACACTACTTTGCCTTTCTTTGGCATATCTTGACCATTTGTCTCAGCACTTTCTTCTTCATCACTTTTAATGTATTGTACAACAACAATGTCACCCTCTAAAGCACGATTTCTATTTTTAATTCCCTCTATGAAAATGTCTTGCTCATTTCTGTCATTACTAGGAACATATGCATGTTGAAATTGTTTAGGATTAATCCTTAGAACACCTTCCAATAATATATTGTTTTGTATCCCTTTATCAACTTCTTCTTTTGACATATAAACATTAAATTTAAGCTTCTCCTCAGCATCATTGTCTTTATTTTTTTGTCTATTTTGACTTCTTGGAAAAGTATTTGCAACTTCACATCGTGAGTTAACATAATATGTTGAGTTTTTTGTAACAGGGTAGAAACCAGGTACCTGATAATAACTGTGAGGATTTGTATGAACAAAATTTTGACTTAATAGTGGATGTTGCATAGCATTCTGCACAAACTTTTGTGGTGGATGTTGATGTAATAATGCTACATTTTGGAAATTTTGAGGATTTGAAGAATGAGGTTGCTGTAAAAATGGAGTACTTGGTAAGCTTGCAGCTGTTCGATGGGCTTGAAACATTTCACTAAAATGTATATTTTGCATTAAATGAAATTGTGGATGATGCGTAAGATTTTCTAAGTACCTTGAACTTGTACTGGCATACAAAGGTGTAATTTGTTTTAAGAAAAACTCATGTACAGGAGCTATGCCATTATGTACAGGACCTGCAGGCGCAGTCTGGATTGCTTCAGGATGCCTTTGGTTATCTTTAGGCATTTCTACTTGTAAATTTTTTAACAGTTCTTTCTTTCTTGCATTCTTTTTTTTAGGCGTTTTGGAGTTTGAAGTGTCATTATCATTATTTATATTTATGTTATGATATTGTTCTGACAAGTTAGTCATCTGGTTATTATTTAACACTGCTGGAGAATTTTTATTAAGGCCACCTTCACAAGAGTTATTAAAGGATGTTGACACAGTTTCTGGATGCAATTTTGTATTAATTATTGTTCTACTATGATATGAACGCATTGAACCTACTGCTTGTAACTGTGATGGTTGTGATGTAGTAGGTTTTTTGATTTCAGTACATCTTTCAGAAAAACCATCTTGTGACATTTTATTTGTCTTTTAACAAACTGAAATAATTTAGAAAAACAGAGGCCAATCTTGTGATTTTACTATTGATATTTATGTTACACGTGTATTGTCTACGTTTTTTTATAATAATAAATAAGTAGGATGTAGATCAATAACTTAGAATTTGATTTGCATAATCACAGATTAAGTATTAGTTACTACGTAATCATAGATAATGCATAATAATGACAACGATAGAGTATAGTACTATAGTGCACGGCACGGTCGAGTAAAACGGGTATAGCAACAATTTCAGTAGTAAGAGAATTGTACGATTTGTGTGACAAATTCCAAGCTTCGCGTCAACGCCGCGTTACAGCGTTGCTATCGATGGACCTGCGCACTGCGCACGGCACGCCATGCAATTTAAGTGGGGTCATTGAAGCTAGGCCCCCAGGATTTTTGTCTTTTAAATGTTTAAAGTTTTTTTATTTCATCGTTAATTCGTCATTTGTTCGTTTTTGTTCACTATAAGCATTTGTTTATTCACCTTTTATTTATTAAAAAAATATATTAAAAATGTGCCCTTAAGCCCTCCATGAGCCATATCGCATTTTTTAAATATTTTGGTACCTAATACGGGTCAATCGCCACCCTGCGGAACACCTGACTTGACTGAAGACCAGTCGGAATACGCCGTCAGCGCGGCGCCCGCGCAGGTAATAATTTTTATTATTAAAATACAAATTGAAATTCCTTACATTAATAAAAACTGCATATATTTTGTCTTCTTGGCATTTAAAGCCAGATTATTAATATTGAACCAGTGAAGTATATGCGATAATGCACTATTCACTTCGTCGTAATTATTTGACTTTCATTAACTTTAAAAATTAAGGAGGTTTCATCCTCAAAGAGTACAATATTCTAGGCCTAATATTATGGGCCTGTTCTTAATTTTTCTTATTATATGGGGGGAGAGGGTCAAAAACTAGCGAAAATAGTCTTACGTATTAAATGAATGGCCCCCTATCAGTAAGATAAGAAGCAAGTAGATAGAGAGTTTTAAAACAAAAGTTTATACATTTATACACTATACAATATTTATACATAGTTAAAAAGGTGAATTGGACACAAATCGGACAATTAGATTTGATATTAAAGTTACGAAAACACTGCGCGCCTTACCGTTGCCAAGCGCTAACTCGCGGCGTCCGTCACTATGATCGCGTTTATATTTTTTATTTAATTTTATTTAGAAATGATCCACAGATTTCAATCATATTAGCGCGCATGCACTGGTTGGTCGTATTAGTTGTTGGATTATCTATAGCAACTATATGGTTTGCGTGGTTCAACACAACAACAACACATGGAACAAATAATTTAATTAATCGAACAAATTATAAAAAAAAAGCTATCGATAAAAAAAAACTTAGATTTGGTTTATGTTGCGCCAACTTATAAGAGTAATTTTATTTAATTTTTTAAAAATAAACATTAAACGAACAAATAATAATTTTTAACGAACAATTAAGAACAAACGATTAGTTAAAAAAAAATTGTAGAAACTAATTTGTTGTCGCAAGGTTCAGAGAGGTTCATCGTCAATCGTCATTTTAAAACTTCAGATCAAAAAAAGTAAAACAGTAAAAAAGTAGAGTGTATACTCTATACTTTTGCTTTTGTTACATTGATTTACATTTTTGATTATATTTCGAGTCACATAAAGAGCAATAACGCATTTTTATTTCATTTATGTTCATGTCTTTAACACCACTGGATACACATGGAGGCTAGTTGACTAAAATTGAAAATTTGGTTTATACTGAAGATTACAGACCTATTTAACATAAAAAATCATTTTATCTTAAAAACATCCATCATTTACATTAAGTATTTTGCATTATAAAAAACCAATTTAAAATTACCTCGGAAACGCTCCGTACTGTCATGG
The DNA here is from genome assembly GCA_905231865.2 of Boloria selene. Lineage (NCBI taxonomy): Eukaryota > Metazoa > Arthropoda > Insecta > Lepidoptera > Nymphalidae > Boloria > Boloria selene. The sequence goes on from HG993145.1 coordinate 6,789,981, forward strand.
CGTCTTGAATGACGTCACGCCGTACGATACAAAAAAAACAACAGTACAGTACAGTACTGATAGTTACTATTTTTTTTTCTTTAATTAAAAATGCATTTTTCATATTATAAGTACTTTGTGTTAAAGCACAACTATAAAAACGCCAAACAAGTCATTTATTTACGTTCCAAACAATAAACAAATACGATAAAAATGGCTAAAACTTGCAAAGAGAGAGGTAATGCAAATAGTTTATCTACAGATTCCCGAATGTATTTTTGTGAAGATCAATTTAATGTAAGAATTACACAATGGAAGTCTAAATCTAAAGCTTTTGAAGCTGTTGAAGTTTGCAGAATCAGTATTTGTCAAGATTATTTGTACTTTATGTACTATGATATTTGAGTTTAGTTGTTTTATTATTCTGATGTAAATTTTGTTTTAGTATCATATTTATTAAAATAAACACAGTTGCTCTTATTTCTCTAGTAGCCAAATGATATGGTTAATTAAATTGTGTATAATATTATGAAATTAGTATCACTTATTGCGCATGCAACCTGGATGTACTTGAAGTAAGTTCGAATGTCATGAAGACAGAAGAAAACGGATGTGTAGCACTAGCAGTATTGAAAGGGCTTATACAGAAAAATATTAAATATTTAAAAAAAAGCTGAACATCTAGTTTATCTTTTAAAGGTATGTACTTCTGATACAAGTTTAAGTATATATTTATTTATTGAATAAAAAATGAAGCCATAATATGAAGCGCGTGAGAACCTAAAATCAAGTTTAGCTATTGACACTTGTTTATATTTCGCAAATCTCACCTGAAAACCAGTTCAATTATGTGTTACCACAATACGTACGCATCAAAACAAACTGGTGTTATCTATAGGAGTGAAATAAATCTATTTATCTATTTAAGCTAATAAAAAAACATTTTATGCATATGTATACTGACATTTTTACTTTGCGGAATTCCTATGAACAAAACTTATTGTTTGTCGCAAAAATTTGCTATTAATAAGTTCTACATCGATTTTGACCAAATTGTTACAGTTTACTTTGTTAAATCCTAATTCCATATCAAACTGTAATTGTTTTTGAAGATATAATTAAAATTAATTGTATAAATTCGACAAGAAATATGTTAAAACGAAAAATTACTCAAATAACCTATTCTACTCTACGAAAATATCAACAGCAACAATGGCGTTTCGCATGACGTGACGTCACACATTCTGATTGGTGTTTACTGTCACGTGACAAAATGTCTATTTTAGCTGAATTTATTTTGTAAAAATATTAATAATCCTTATTTATTTTATTAAATAATATTGTTTTTTGTGATCTCTAAGTCATGATTAATCATTAGAAACTGGCGTCCATGCGATTTATTCTTAGTGGACACTACCCTAATACTTTTAAATAATTTTTGGCTAGACCAGCCGCTACCAAATTAATTTCAGAGGTCATTTTTATTTCATTATCTGTGATTATTTCAATCGTCATTTATTTGTCATTTGTCAATGTCTCATCTCATGTCTATGTCACATGACAAAAGCTTACTGTTAATGCGGGGAATCAAAATATTGAAGAGATTTGATTACTTTAATAGTTTGAATACATTTAATATATAATGGTTATTCATAGTTTTTAAAAAAGTGTTAAGATATTATAATTAAACAGAGAGATAAATACTTTTATACTAAAAGCAATAATGAAGCTTATGACGCATAATATGCTCACATCCAAATGTTTGAAGGGAGTTCTTACAGGTTATCCTCTTGCTATAAGTGCTACAAATGTAAAAATTAACGAGGTCGACTTTAATCCTGACTTCATATCAAGAATAATCCCTAAATTAAATTGGGAAGTTTTGTGGAAAGCTGCTGAAAGCATAGGTCATAGTGAAGGCCTACCACAGGCACTAGAACCAAACTATGAAGAAAACAAAGAATTCTTGAAAAAGGCCCATAGAGTTTTATTAGAAGTTGAAGTAGAAGAAGGATATTTAACTTGCCCTGAATCTGGAAGACAATTTCCTATAACAAAAGGAATTCCAAATATGCTGTTAACAGAAGCTGAAGTGCAATAAATTCTTTTAAATACTTTATAGTTTCATTTGCTCATAGTGTTCAGTTCCTTATGACAATAATTCTGAAAAATATGAAAAAAAAAACTCATTTAAAAGAGTCATATTATGTTATTTTACCATACCATTCAATTAACATATAAAAAATTTTCTTGAGTGAAATTCAGTATAAAAATAAGAGATACCTAAGTTTTACTACATTCATGTAAAGTAATCCGTTATCTTTACATGAACGGATGTTTTTTTTTGTTGGATAGATCAATCATCCTAACAGTTGAATAAAACAATAATGTTCTAAAATATATTTACTATTTTATAGCATGTAATAATTAACAAGAGACATGAAATAACCTAAAATAGTATAAACATAATATAATATATGCATTGCATTGTGTAACATCAAAAATATTAACTAAAGTTTCATATTATTGAGATTCTACTTTGTCATGTTAATTATTAATTACAAATCATACATTTGTTTTATTTATTTAATGAAAGAATATAATTTTATAGAAACAATACAATTTTTAAACTTAGTAAGATAATTAAGACATTCATAATCATAGCTTTTAAACAAATATACATTTTAAAATTAGAATATTCAAGTGTAAATATTTAAAACTGATTCTGTTTTAGTTGATCTAATTGTAAAGCTAATTTTCTGTTAGCTTCCATTAAGGCAGTCTGGTTTTGAGTTAATGTTTGTACTTGTTGATTCAGAGCATCTAGTTGTTTTTCAAGAAACAATTTTTGTTTAGTCAAATTCATCATTATATGTAAAAAATAATTTTTGTTATCAACAGCAACATATGATAAAGATAGTTTAATGAAATCTTTAAGCTCATCCACAGCTTTAATATCTGTATGTGGTGTCTGATTATTATTGGTAAAATTCTGCTTTATGTTAGTCAGGCTACCAGTTGAACTTCTCTTTTCTTCAATTCCATTAGGTAAGCATAAAGGTGATGGAAATGCAAAATTCTCACCTGTCCTACTATTTAGAGGAGTTGATATCTTGCTTATATTTTTTTCAGCTTCCAACTGCCGATATCTTATTTCATGCTTATCACTTTTTCTTTCAAAATCAGTAGATTTGCTTGGATCTTCATCAAAATCATTATTAGATTTGTCTAACCCTAGCATAACTAGAAAAGAATCGGCTTTGTTATCAGTGCCAGATATGTCTAAATTTAGCTTAGGTGGTGTATCATTTACAAAAAACATGTCTGATGTTCTGGTACGAATAGGTGATTGGGTTTTTAATAGTGGAGTTGCATCAACATCTTCTCGAAGACTTAACTCATTTGATGATGTCTTTCGCCGTGCTGGCTGGAATGCAACTTTACTAATTTCTTCTTCATGACCCTTAAGAACTTTAAATGGACTTGTTAAATCTCTTAAGTCATATATAAGAACATAGCCATTTTTAGTCCCAAGTGCTACTTGGTTCTCTACATTTATAGCTAGAGATGTTAATGTGTATGTTGTTCTTACAGTGGAAACTACATTTTGCAATCTAATATCATAGACTTGTATAATTTTATCATAACCACTTGATAACAAGACATCTTTGTTAATAAGTGAAAATGAAAAATCACTAACTGGTGAGGCATGAATGTTTTCAAAAAATGCTTTATCTTTATTTGTTGTGATATCTCGCAGTACCATATGACCTTCATCTGTTGCTAAGCCCAATAAGGATCTAGACTCATGATGAAACTTCATAGCAGATATGCTTTTAGAATAGGTAAGTTTTACAGTTAGTACTGGAATATTAGACACAAGTCCATATATGATTGTATCTCCATTTACCATAGATGCAGCTAAGCTTGTGTTTTTTGCATTATAGCTTAAAGAGTTGACATGTGACGGTTGTGATGGTGCAGGGAATGTTTTTGTAATAGTTTTAGTTTTAGTATCCCAGATTTTTACACACCCACTTTTTGTACCAACAGCAACATTACGGTGACCATCTCTATGAAAGCTAGCAGACCAAGTATCTTTTATTGAAATGTGTTGTAAGCTTCTGACATCATGGTCAGCTGGGCTTAGTATTTCAATTAATCCAGTTGAATTTACCTATAATAAATAGCGTTAATATGTACCAAATAATATCTATATCTTTTTCGAGCTAGCTCGTATAAGAATTTGTATTTTTGACACACCTTCAAAGTTACTTAAATAAAAAATTATCAAGGAGCACTTTATATAACAAAAAAACTATAATTCGATATTAAGATATAAATACAATTACCTGTAAAATGTATTTACTATCATCACTCCACGATATATCCCTTAGTACACCATCATAGCATCCATAAGTCTTTTTTAAATCCCAACTGTTTGTGTCATATAGTAGTAAACGAGAACTAACTGACGATAAGAACATTTTAAAATTGTTTGCATGTGGGTTATAGCACAAATTTGCCTTAAATTTTTATTTCAATGTGTTTTACTAGTAATTTTCTACAAAGAAGTGAAAGTACTAAGAAGAGATAGTACTAAATTATAAAAATACTATTATAAAATATAAATGTAACCGTTATGGAAAACATTGAAGAATTTTGATTTTTGAGTTTTGACCATAGAGTAATGAGTATATTTGCTACTGGTTTTGACGTTATTTTGACAATAGACATTTGACATTGGTTTGTTGTTGTTTTTAAAATTTATCCCCAATAGGGAAAGGCAAAAACCTATAGTCCATTCTATTAATTACATTGGTTTGAATTTAGACTAGGAAAAGTGTACGTGGGGGAGGGGCAAATACTTTCCCCTATATACTTATTAGTCATCTATGATATATACTATTATAGTTACATTCTCTTTGATATATACTATCATGTAGCAATAACTCTATGGAACTCATAGAGTATATTGATGGTATATTGCTATCTATAGTTTCAAGTTTGTCCATTTTGTTAATGGTTTTTTGACAGCTCGACGACTGACAACAAGCTATAGTGATGTCTAAAGGACGTAATAATCGATATCTCTTATTTTTTTAAATATAAAATAATATTTATTTTCATATTTATAAATTTTACTATCTTAAAAATCAAGTGTGGTGGAGAGAACTAAGAGAATCATAATGTCCGATTTGGACCGTGACATTGCATTACACACAAGAGTTAATAATTAATATAACTGAAGACTCCTCATCGGACAAATCTATTATAAATGATGATTGTGACGAATCATGTTAATAAAAGGAATTAAACTATTTTAGTTGTTTTATTTGTATGATTATAATAAGAAGAAAGTAAAACTTTACGTGTAAGTTATTCAAGGTTAAAGAAAAAAATCTTTCTAATACTTTTCAAATTTCAATTAGTCAATTATTATTGCTAAGATTATAAACTCAAGGGCTTTTCTAATAGTTGCTGCATGTTTAGTTTTAGAATGTTCAGAAACTGTTTAGATTTTTACTATTCAATCTATTCTTCATATTATTAGTGTAGGTTGTGTGTGTATGTTTACATTAAATAAATAACAATAACTTGGAAATTAACAGGTTTTTTATTTAATACAACAATAAATTATATTAAACTGATTATCTATGTTTACAGTAATTCCATGATTGTAATTGTTTAATTTTGTTTTCTACTAGTCTATTAATATTTATTAGTAGCTTATAGTTCATCAACATAGGGAACAAATGCAAGGTTTCCAGCTGCACCCATGGACACCTTGCTCTTTGCTGCATTTGATAGAGCCTGAAAATTAAATAATTATTAAATAACAAATACAATATAAAAAAAGATAATAAGATAGACTACACTAATTCATGTATTTTTTGTAGCGCAATTACCTGTGAGATGTCACTGTTGGATAGGTTATCAATTTCCTTAGCTATGTCCAATGGCGACTTGGCAACACCAGTGTAGAGTCCCTGAGATGCAAGAGACTCGGCTAGTACAGTGCCTTCTTCTGCTTCACTCAGCACTTGTAACTTGAGTAGGTTCTTACCGGCCTTGATAGCATCAGCACTAAGGTTGGCGCTTGTCAACACTTTGGCAGCTGCTTTAACAGCCTAAAAAAGATATTATTTACTTTTTAAATTCCCTATTAATAGCAAGAGATTTTCTATATAGCATTCTAAAACAAAGGCATCAATTATCTTGCGTACAAAAATGTGATACATATTTTATTGTTGATTTTGCATAATAAAAATCAGTACAATAATGTATTTTAGACCAAAAAGTAGTACACTCACTGCGACAATTGACCTGATCACTAAAATTAAACACAGTATTGATACCAAAATATAGTTTTAGGCATTTTCATTGACTTGAAAAAAGCCTTCGATACTGTGAGTCACAAATTGTTATTGAGAAAACTAGAAGGCATTGGCATCAAATTGATGATGCCATCAATGGCAATGCTTTGGCTATGTTTGAATTATACCTAACTAATAGATATCAAGTTGTCAAAATCGGCTCTAGAAGTAAGGCATTACCTGTAACATGTGGTGTTCCACAAGGATCTATATTAGGTCCATTGCTTTTTCTAATTTATATTAATAATATTCAAGAACTTGGCTTATACGGACACATAACTCTGTGTGCAGATACCTGTCTTTTTTATTTTGGGCCATCTATACAAACTCTTATCCATCAAGCTCAAGAAGATTTAAATACTTTATCTGTATGGTTCCAACATAATCTTATAACAATAAATGTCTCTAAAACATGTTATATTATTTTTAAAGCAAAAAATAAACTGATACTGCCACACGAACCCCTCATAATTAATAACGTACAAATACAACAAAAATAATGTGAAAAATACCTTGGATTAAGGGTAGACTGTTATTTAAACTGGAATAGTCAAATTGAACACATAAGAAAAAAACTAACTTCAATGAGTGGATCAATTCGAAACCTAGTCCGATGTATTCCGAGAAAATTGTGTTACACCATTTACAACACTCTGGTCAAACCCCACCTACTATATCTCATTGAGGTTTGGGGAAGTGCCACCAAAACAAGACTAGAAGAACTCCAAATATCACAAAATGAAATAATAAAAATTCTCTTTTGTTACCCCCTCCGGACATCTACCACAAAAATTTATAAGAAAACTTAAATTATGAATATTCGACAACTATGTACTTACAATACATGTATCTTCATCAGAAAAGCCCTCAATAGAAATATAAACACTAGTATTAATTTTGCTAAAATAAAAGAACACACTAAACAAAGCACCCAACGAGCTAGCTATATTGTCTTACCCAAAACTAGAACATCTTATGGTAAAAAAACCCTAACATTTGAAGGAGCACTACTTTACAATAAAATACCTGCACACATAAAAAATGTACACTCATTTAATGCATTCAAAACCAAACTAGCTGAACATAATATAATAGAACACTCACTTTAAAAAATAAGCCAATGCGTTAAATGGGTATATCCGTTTAGTAACGACGAATATGTTATACCTATTTTATATAAACTACTTATGTGTATTCTCATGTAAGCGACTTATGTATATGTCTTTTTTGAGAATAAATGTCTATAAACCTAAACCATGAACGAATAAACTATGGACGAGACACATAAGCGGACGTACCTTTACCGGTCATGTCAGTAATCAGGATATTTTAGGCCTGGCCGTTTGTTTTTACGTCAGTCTCAAGCATTTACTTGTCAACGAAACATCTCCCAAAAATGACTAAATGTTCTATTAGATGGTGTAAAAACTATAGCAGCGGAAACAGCACTATTTCTTTTCACTTGTAAGTAATATATTTTATTACATTTAATGTTATTTATCACAAAATTTAAGTAAATGTAAAATAAAATTTCGTATTATTCAACTATGTTAAATATAGTCGATATATCTATGTATTATTGACATCTTACAACCATCATAAAATGGCTGGATTATACCGTTCAAAACAAATTACAGAACTGTCGAGTAGGTCCATTTGACATCGACTAGTGCTTGACAATGTCGAAAAATATATCGATATTTGACGAAATAACTAAGCTAATAATGATGTTATTTGTACAGTACAAGAACATAAAATACTTTTATCGCAGTATCCTACAATCTGATGACAATAAATTTATAATAATATTTTTATAATTAAATGAAAACATTATAAATGCAAAAATTATAATTAGTGTGTACTTAATTTTTTATTTTATTTTAACACATAAATTTTCTTTCCCATTCGAACGTTCTGGGTTTGATTGTCGGCGAAAAATCAAACAATATTTATTATTAATATTTAAAATGTCATTGATATATGTATTTTATCGACTACGTTTAAGCACTAGCATTAGAGTGAATTTTGATGTATTGTGTCAATTCTTTGTGTGCGTTGTACTTCAATTGGTTGAACGTGTTTTCATGCATTTGTATTTTGTGACTGGTCCAGTAGCTTATTTGTTCATGACCTAAACCTATTTAGAATGTTATGATATTATTATTATTACTTACAGCATTAGCCTCATCCTTTGGGACTGACAGTATGACACCAAAGAGACCAGAGTCAGAGTATGAGACATTGAAACCAGCTGCAGCGAATGGCCCAATGTTCCCAATAGCCTTAGCCAGGGTAGTGTTGTCTGCTCCCCATTTGGTCACTGGACCATTACCAAGAGCTGTAAACATATGGTTATATTTGTTTATATGTAGATACCATACTATGTAACACAAACTATTTAAAGACTTAAGACCTTACTTATAACTATTATACAGGACTCTTTCCCTGTTTTAATATATTTTTAATAACTTTAATATATTTTTAATGCGATTTTGAATTTTGTTCATTTAGGTATATTGATGTACCAATAATAGAAATAGTTAGAAATAAAGTTTTAATTTCAAACAACAATATTCAAACACACAGAAGTAGTAGAATACTAAAATGAAGGAAAGCAGTTGATTATCATTTCCTTCTTATCTAAAGGTGCTGTATATTGTTTCACATGTGTCTAATGCTATAAGCTATTTCAAATACATAAATATATGTTATTTTTTATTAATTTACTGACCCTTGGCAGCCACAGCTAGAGCAAGGCTTTGAGGTGATCCAGCTGGAGCCCCTTGCACAGCTAGGGCTACATGAGCTAAGTCACCTCCCATTTCCTTTCTGACAAATAATATTTTTTTATTAGAATAATTCAACAAAAGATTCTGAAATGATTATACAGATAATACAAACTAATATCTATACAGATAAATAAAATGGAAGTTCAATTGGTATTATAATAACAACTGTTTAGTAAATGCGTATGAAATGTAATAATATTTTATATAATTTTTATCTATTTGTGGCGGCTGATCCACTTGGCCAATTTTGATTTTGAAAATTTAAACAGACCTGAGCAAAGTAAATTGTTTATCTTCTATTAAAATTCTTCTAATAGAAGAGAAACAATTTATTAAATATCACTTAGTAATATACCAAGTTATTCCTGTAATTTTACATCATGAGTGGTTTGAATGTTAATGTTCTTACCTTAATTCACCTCCATGGTACTTGGAAGCCTCACTTTGTGCTTCAGAGCCAGAGGACAGCTGAAGTGCTTGAGCCACAAGGCTGGCATTATCCTGTATACAATGATAAATCATAAAACATTTATAAAACTTTGAAAGCAATTCTCACTTGGTAAATATAAAGAAGGATGACATGCACCATGCTACGTAAAAATCTTAATATAATACTTTATTGTTTTGTTACAACCTAGTGCAATTTTAAAGCATAATCTGTTACATTTATAGATTATATGTATATTATCAATGATTCTGCCTATTTTGACCAAAATCTTTTAGTAAATAATCATAGTGTGAAGATTCCTAACATGATACAACCTATTGTCCTTATTGCAGTAAAATGCCCCAACATGTTCATTTTTTTATACCTATTTTTAAGACATCATTATGGTTGTAGTGATTACAACTTGATTCTCAACACTTTAAACTAAAAATATATCAATGTCTTTAATGATAATTTGACCACGGCAATTTTTTCTGTATACATCAGTGTTAGAGACTGTTAAAACAAATTGAGTGTTTTAAAACAAAACAGAAATATTTAATTTCTCATTAAAAAAATTTAATATGATATATTAAATTGACAACTGTGAACTGGCAACCGATCCTATCTCAATTTTTTGTTCCAAGTTGATTTATATTGTCCTATCTCGTTTTTATATTAGAAGGAAGCATATAATGCTACTTTTCTTTTTAATAACATGTGCAATAAAAATATTTAAAAACCACGTATTTTTATTCACTGTGTGAATGTGGTCTTGACAAAGGTACTCCATCCCATATCCTTTTTAGCTGTCCTAAACTCCTCCATCCTATATATGATGTCCTTCCTTTAAAAGTCCCCCGTTTGATGTTTGTGTTTAGACCTTTGTGTAAATTTTTATGTAAATATATTAAGAATAATAGAATTAAATTATAGACTAACATTTTATTTTATGTAATATAACTAACATCTACTAACCAATTTGTTGTTGTGTTTGTGTAAATACTAACTGTGCTGTCTTTTGTTGTAGGTTTAATAAGGATTAACTTCCCTTATACTTTCATAATTTAAATAAACTTATTGACTCTATGTTACCGACCAATCTACGTACGTAATCTACATATGTGACACTGGCGAAATAATTTGTGCTCAACTGGCACGCTTTGAAGCCATTAATAAGAGAATTGAATTGAATTGAAGTTGTCAAAATTGAGATAGTACTGGTTGCCAGTTTGCAGTCGTTTATGTAATATGTACATATTATATATTTTTTGTGTCATTTCATACATACAATTTGTGGTTTTTCTCTCTAATCAATTAATACACAACAAAATATGTAGAAAGTTGTTTATTTTATGATTATGCTTTCTATGATATGATATCCTCTTTTAAATATGACATGCATATTATTTCTTTCCAATATTCTTTTCAATTATAAGTATTCTTCTGTAGTATTAGTAAAAAAAGTTGTCACCTGGCTGTTACCAATGACAGTGACAGCACATCGTGCAGGTGTCAGAGTGCTGGCGGCATAGTGCTGGAGAGACTCGGAACTGATCTTTCCAATCTTCTTGGGAGCAATGAATAGTGAATTGCCCAATCCACGGCGGTATGCAGCTTTATGAAGTAAATCAACCGCACGAATCTTTCAAAATATAATATTTCTTTTATTGAAATGTAATTTGTAAATCATTAAAATTTTGACTTCTACTGAACAAGTTACAAATGTTATACATTTATATGATATTTTATATTGTATTCATCAAATTATATGGTATTATGTATATCTATGTCTACTTTAGTGCTTTTTTCACAAAGCTAAGGAGAATGCAATTTTAATTGTATTTTTGTGTATATATCATGGCAATTTCACTCACCATGGCATCAATAACAACTTTCTATTATATAAACTTGGATTATTACAGAAGATCACCATAGTAAATAAATAAAGAACTTTATTTTTTTGCAAAAAAATATTGTTAAAACATTATTAATACATGGTATGACTAAAAACTTTGATAGTCCAAATTTTTAATCATATTAATACTTCAAAAATACATTTATGTTATATATTAATTTTATTTAAAAATTTGCATTCAAGAATGAAAAATCCTAACAGCATGATTTAGGTTTTATTTATTACCTGAGGAGGCAGTACTGCAAGGTCAAACTTAAGACGGGGCAGATTGTCATTTAATTCCCATGGCCTGAACTCTTGGTTTGATACAATGTTGTTTAGGTATTCAAGAGCTTGTTGCAAATTATCTTGGGTTGCCTATTAAAATAATATCAATATTATTCTAGAAATTTTAGATTGTAATTCTACATTTCACTTTTTAATTTACTGATTTTATCTCCATAAAATTAAAATGTATACTGTACTTTTGTGTGTATTGATATTAAAAGTTATATGAGAATGCTTTTTCAAGTAATTAATTTCTTAAAAGTGAATTAATTATTCTTTATTGCTATTTGTTTATTCAACTTTTCATTTACCTCAAGAGTATAGTAGATGAATTCACGGTCACCAGAAGCATTGAAGGATGCACCAATTTGTGCAAGCTTACGACGGATGATAAAGGCAGAAGCATTCTTTGTGGATAAACCTGCAGCAGAACGCAAAAGATGTGCAGAGCCTAGTTCAGTTTGTGGTTCATAGCGTGATCCTGCCCTGTAAGTTTTGTATTAATAAAAGTTACTAATAATAATTAATACCCTTAATCAAACAGGCCAGAATGCCTTATATCCGTTATATACGATTTTAAGGTTGTATCACAATTTAAAAATATATTTTATAAGTTATTATGTACTTTTTTATTTACTACACAATTATTTAAATATACAGTACTTACTTGAAGGCGATAGTGATGCGAGTTATTGGAGACCCATTATCCAGTGCAGCCACAAATGTTTTATTGGGCAAAACACTGGACTGAATTCTCACATTTTTTTTTAAAACTGGAGCCGCTTGTGCATAGCTCCTGGCCTATATGCAAGCAGTGAAATTAGAAAGGGCAGAAAATACCAAATATTAGGGCTATCCCATCATATGGTTTTACATAACAGGGTTTTGACAGACAGGAAAACTTATAAAACTATTTTGTATATATTTAGTAAACGAAAAATGTTACCGTTACGTGGCGAATAAGCGGAGTAGCGATAGTTTTCGATGACATTCTCTGAAATACTTTTCTTTAAATAAAATATTATGTATCTCAAAAATACTTCGCTTCGCCCCTCTGAAATCTTGGCTACCTAGTACCTACTTGTCGAAAATCGATTATTAAAATAGCAACACTCACACACACATTTTACACCAAGCCCACAGGCTAAAAAAGTAAGATTTTAAATAATATTTATCAGGAAAATATTATAAAAAAGAAAAGAAGAAAAAAAACTAAATACAATCTACTCATAATAAAACATTACATTATCATCATCACTACATAATATAAAGCAAAGTCGCTTTCTCTGTCCCTATGTCCCTATGTATGCTTAAATCTTTAAAACTACGCTACGGATTTTGATGCGGTTTTTTTTAATAGATAGAGTGATTCAAGAGGAAGGTTTATATGCATAACTAGCGGAACCCGCGGCTTTGCCTGTGCCGAATCTAGGGAAGAGCCCGAGCGAAGCGAGGGCCAGTCGCTAGTGAATAATAATTTACAAACTCGGATACAAGTAATTCGTCGATGATACGTGGTGCACGGACGGTCCAAATCTAACATTCCGTTTTATGTTTTTCAAATAGTACATTTTATTCTCTAATTATATTTTTTTTAAATATGCCAGTTTGTATCACCATGCTACCATCGCTTTGACGCTTTACGAGAGTCGCGCTGTCAAATCTTGATTTCACACTCTAATCCGATAAGCTTACCCAAAACCTCCAGATAGCGCAGTGAGTGCGCCGTCAAGTATAATAATATTCGCTATTTATTTATTTTTGTCATTCCGCTAAATTAGAGAAAAATCCACGGCCGAGTAAAACATTCGCCTCAACGCCTCTGTACAGCGTTTCTATCGACTGGAGCATATACTCTATGGACTGGAGCAGCGCAGTGCGCACTGAGCATGCCGTATAAGTGACAATTAAATGGTATTTATAATAGACTGGAGCAGCGCAGTGCGCACTGAGCATGCCGTATAAGTGACAATTAAATGGTATTTATAATAAAATACGAAATAAATTCGAATAAAGTGATGAGGGTTTAGTACGCTTGTATTACGTGGGATAAAAAAGAGTCAGAATAGTATTCTATCTCAGTTGCACAGCACTACCGTCACGCCACGGCCGTAAAACTGTTGTCACGATAAGCCGACGTACCCCCACTACTCTTGATGCTAGACCTTCTTTATAAACGTAAAAACTTCTGTCAAAGTTGACTTTGAAGTTTAAACTTGAAGTTTGTCATTCTCTTTGGTTTGACATTTCAAATATGTGGTAAATATCAGTAGGCGCCAATTTTGCTTATGTTGTGTTTCTAATCAGTTTCTTTACTTTATAGAATACTTGGAGGTTTAAAATAAAGAAATTAAGAAATACTACCAACATATGTTTATGATATGGTTTAGTTGAACACTACATTAATAGGATTGATTAGTTTAAATCTCGAAGTATGCACGGTGCGTATAGCCTACTTATACTTCAGTATTTAATTCTTTATATATTTATAAATCGAATACGTAGGCTGAAATATTCAAGATCCAGTTTACTTTTGTCCTAAAGTGATATTCTTGTATATTTGCAGGATAGTAATGTCCCAGTCTTCAGAAGCAGATGCAGATGTAACTAGTAACAGAATTGTTTACAATGCCCTTAATCACAGTCGTAAACGTATTTTGAGATCAAAAGAAAATCTATTTAAGACCAAATGCAATAAAGAATTAAAGAATAAATTGAAGAAATATAAATTACGAAAAGATGGCAATGAGGATCCAGAAATCTTAAATGTATCCAAAATTTTAGTAAATTCACTAAGGATTAAGTCTCCTAGTAGTCAAAACAAACAGAACGGTAATAATTTAACAGAGGGTGAAGTATTAAAGCCAAGTAATTATCTTTTTAAAATGGTAAGAAAGAGGAGAAATTATCAATCAAATTCATTACAAATTAATGGTTTCAATGGTGTTACTATCAATATAAATGTTGAGGATACATCTCCTAATTTGTTGGAAGAAGAGGCACAAAAAAGAAAAGAGATGGATGCTTTTAAATTAATGATGGATTCTAGGAATAAGAGTATAGGTAGTAACTCCCCAGGTAAAGAAAAATGTTGTAATAACTCCGATTTACAAGAGTTATTGGAAAAGAAAGAAATAAAGGCCAAGAGACTGTTATCTCTTCAGAAAATGGCAGAAGATAAAGGTGCAATCAAGAAAAAAGAAATTGAAGAACATAGAGATAGATGCATAAAAAAGAAAATGTTAAAAAGAGCAGAAATACTCAAAGATATGATTCATAAACCTGCGTTAATAGATGATAATAAAGAGAAAAAGATTCCAGGGATTGATGTGACTACTAAATTAGAAAAGTCTAAAAATGATAGTCCCAATAACTCTAACAGCTCACCTTCTAAACTTAATACATTGAAATTATGTGATATATTTAGTAATACTATTGCTGCTACTAAGGAAAGTAGGTTGGTCAAAAAAATGTGTAAGGAAGATATTGATTTCCTCAATAAACTATCACCATCTATTAAAAAAAAAGAAAACATGCTTTGCTACTTTAAAAAATTGAATAACGAGGAGGAGAAGGTGTCCGAAGAAGCAGAAACAAATGAAAAAGATTTGTCAGAAACCAATGACAATGAAAATAAACATATTATAAAAGTTAAATTTACACCTAAACGAAGAAAAAAGAAAGTTCAAAAACCTGTCTTAGAAAATCCTAATAATGAAAGTAATAAAGAATGTAATCTTATACATAGTAATTTAAATGAATCAGTAATAGATATTAGTGATAGTAGAAAAAGAAAACGTAATGTGAACATTGAGACCTCAAGCCAAATTACCATAGCTTCAAATGATTTGTTAGAGCCTAACAATGAAGGTAGGCCTAAAAGAAATTCAAAAATGCCTGTGAAATATACAGAGGATGTTAATTGTTTTAGTTCAGATGAGGAACTACATATTTTCACACCAAAGAAAAAAAGAAACAAAGAATTTAATTCGAAAGTTAATGTTATTGAAAAAGTAAAAGATGATAAAAACAAAATTTTGGATTCAATCAGTAATAAGACCTATAAAAACATAAAGAATGATAATAATAAAAAATTAGTGAATAAAACTGAAGTAAAACATATCATAAAAAAGAAGAATACTGGAAGTCTGAGAGTTTCAAAAAAACCAAATACAAATGATAAAGAGAAATTGATAAAGCTAGCTCCAATTTTTGTTTCAAAACCACAACTTTCTCAAGAAGCTATTGAAGCAAAAAAGAATTTTTTAAAGAGTGGTGTACCAGAAAAACTTAAAAAGAATATGGTACAAAGTAACACAACAATCGCAGGATGCGATTCTTTTACATCTGTTGTACATGTTCAACAATCAGATGATTGCATAAAGAATTTTGAAGGAAAAGATTGGTTTCAAAGTACTGATGATGACACTGACGAAATTATTAATGTTAATAATAGTACTTTTTTTTTCAAACAGTTATTAATATTGTCTTTAACAGAAAGTAAAAATGTTCCTACCTCAAAACAAAATTCAGATAAGATTTTAAAAAACATCAAAACATCATATCCTAAATTTCCTGTTTACAGAACATATCATTTACTTAAAAGTAAGAGTAAAGGAGAATTTAAAGACTGCAATTATCCAGACTTAGACAATAGTTTCGAAATAATCAATAACTTAACAGATGTTAGCAACGAAACACCAGAGAAATTAAATTGGTGTGAAAAATATAAACCTACATCATCTAAACAGATTATAGGAAATTTTGATAGCATAAAGGAGCTTAAACGATGGCTTGAATCGTGGACTGAAAAATTGATAAAAGCAAAAAACAATAGCAGTGATGCTTCTGATATGTCAGATTTTTACTGTTCTGATGCAGATAGTCGAGATGCACAGAAAAACTCAAATAATGTTTTAATAATAACAGGTCAAACTGGGTCTGGTAAAACCAGTGCCGTTTATGCAGTTGCGGCTGAATTAGCTATGAAGGTGATCGAAGTTAATGCAAGTAGCAAAAGAAATGGGAAAATTATGATACAAGACCTTCAAGAAGCAACACAGTCACATAAAGTGAATAGAGGCAAAAGTTCAGATTGTTCGCAAAAATTGCCTTTAGTAAATATCAAAAAACGCGGGAGGCCAAAAAAATCTAAAGATGATGGCAAAATAAAAAATCCCATTACACCTGTAAGTCTAACTCCAGTAACTCCAAGCCAAGAAAGTATAAGAACTGGAATGTCACTTATACTAATAGATGACGCTGATATAGTTTTTGATCAAGATGACGGTTTTTGTTCAGCTATTTCACAGTTGATTAATTCTTCTAAACGACCTGTTATTTTAGTTACGTCGTCGCTGTCATGTTTACATTTGCAAAGGTTTTTGCAAAATGGCAAAGTTATTCATATGCGTCCATTAATGCCTAGAATGCTTGGCACATGGTTGGACCTTATGTGTTTGGCAGATGTTGGAATGTGTTACACGGGATTAGGGGCCAAATTATTAGATAATAACAAAGGTGATATAAGAAAAACTATTAATGACTTACAATTTTACATGAATTCATTAAAAGTGAATCAAATAGAGGATGTTCTATCACAAGTTAAGTGTAACTTGGATGACGAAAACTCAAGTATGTCTTGGGCAGATTCAGAGGTTTTTGAAGTAACTTCAAATGAAATTCAATCAATGTCCGAGTTTGCCATTGCTAAACAAGCACAACAATTTTCAAGTGATTCATTTAATATTTTTAACTTATGGTGGAGCCTACCTAGTTATTTCAATAATTACAATATAATTAACGGTGGCGCTCTTGAAAATAAAGAAAAATCTGTCGGGATTCAAAAGGTGGCTGAAATGTTGGATATGATATCTGTAATTGATCATCTAGACCACATAAAACCAGATCGAAGTTCCAATATTGCTACTAGACCTTGGTATACCAATGAAAACCCAAGTTTGTTGGAAATAGAAAATTTAGACGACTTCGATAGTGTGTTATCTATTAATAAGGATATAATGGATGTACTTATGACTAGTACTATAGCAAAAGCTCAAAAGTTGTGTTCCGAAAATACCGTGAATATTAATCCTCCTAATATGAGTATGCAAAGGTGAGTAATTTATTTATAATTAAACATATTTTAAATATCTTAATGAAGCAGATTGTATATATAAGTTGGTACATAATATACAATTTCATACTGTATTATATTTTTCAACATACTTGGCGCCTCCTGTCTTGTCATAGGCCGTAAGGTCGAATCTCAGTTAAAGTGTAATCTGCACTGTGCATGATAATATGAAGTTTTGCTTTTATTACCCTTCATATGCTTTAGGTTTGGTTCTCAAAACACCTATAAAATTCGCCACAGCATGTCTATCTGTCTGAACACTATAAATTCAAAAACTGAATAAAATGGACAGTCAGTCCTGTCTGGATGGTCTATGTGTGTAATTCATTAAGGTTTTGTGTTAATATGACGATGACTATTGAAGGTATAGCAAAAAATGTACCGAGTACCTTTACTTCCTCTTAAACACGTTTGCTTACAAAACATAGAAATTTGACATTTATATCATAAAAACCTCTCTTTGGTAAGCACGGGTCTCCCATTAATATGAAGGACTAGGGTAGTCTGACTGGGTAGTCCACCCATAGGCCATAGGCATAGCCCACCCAGCTGGTCAAGTGCAGGTTTTACGTTTTTGTTGCACATTTCTTAGAGATGTGACATTTTCCTTCAGTAAAAAGTAGGGCTGCCATCACCTAAATTTCCGAGGCCGAATGAGCACGACAAAAATCCCGGACATTTGGGGGAAATATGGTTGTTTCCCCGGACACTTTTAAAAAAATATTTTATGCAACAAAAATTAAAACATAATAATTTTTTCTTCTTGTTTTTCTTGTTATTAAAATCGAATTAAGTACGTACATTACCGCAACAAATAATAGACATTTTTCATATAATTAAATTTTTCGGAGTTAATATGGTAACAAAAATAATAAGAAACGCTCTATTTTTTGGCATTAATCAAATTATTATATTATGATATATCTCAGGAAATACTGGTTCGAATTCTTTTTGTGTTGGATAGTCCGTTTATCGAGAAAGGCTATAGGCTATAGTCATCACGCTACGTGCAATAGGAACGGAGCATCAATGAAAAATATTGCAACAACGGGAGAAAAATATTTCTTTTGATTTTCAGCCTTTAGAACGCGAGCGGAGCCGCGTAAAAGGCTAGTATAATATACGTTGGTTGTAAATTGAAAGTACTTAAGTAAATGCTAAAAATTTTGCCTTGCCTTCTTGATTGTAGGTTATTATAAATGAATTTTTAACTAAGATTTATATCAATCAACCGCTTATCTATAAATACATTGGATTTCCCCTAACAACAAAAGTGTCCGGGTCTCATCCGGACACTTAAAAACCCCGGCCGGACGGCCCCCGGACGCACTTCAAACTAGGACAAATCCGAGGAATCCCGGACGGATGGCAGCCCTAGTAAAAAGTAACCTTTATTTTGACTTTCGGGTCAACCACATTTCAACAAAATCTGTTTAGTGGTTTCTGGTTGATATTTTTTCATTTTCTTTTATCTTTTCCTGAACAGTCCAATTTCGTGCAGTCATTCAATCATTTTTGTTTATATAGATAAAAGATAAATCATAATGTGTATGAATAGATTAAATTTTTAATGTAAATTTTTAAACTATATTTTATAGGGAACGAGATAGAATTGTTTCACGCCACATGAACCTCTCGAGCTACTTACACCCATCTGCAGTATTAGATCGAAGAGCAACCGCTTTGGATTATTGGCCATCTTGTAGAACCCTGTGTCGTTTGGAGAAGAACAAAACTGATTCAAATATTAAAAGAAATAACCGTTTTTGTCATTATCTTAAATCCTTAAACATTCTCTGTAAAAATGACTTTTTCGACAATCTTGCTGGCAGTCTCACTTAGTCTTTTTCCTGTATTATACAATACACGTTTGTTTTTCTACTTACTATTCTTCAGTTCCAAGGTGATAAAAAAACTTGCGGCCTTTATTAAAACAAAGTATTTTTGTATTTTAAAACCATTTACGTATTTATTTTAAAGTCAACTTTATCGTGAGTATTTGGCTAATATATTGTAAGTTTTAATTTAGTGTAGTAATTAATATTAATTATGTATGTTACAATGACGGTCAACATAATATCTGTAATATATAAATAATAATTTTATTAAATACATGAATAATAAAAAAGTCTGTTTTATTTATTAGTATCCCGTTTAGTAGATTTTATATGGATCGAATTTCTAGTTTAAAACATGTAGTCCTTACTCCTTAGGAAGAGCCACATAAACCAAATCTAACTTAAAAAGGATTGGACAGCGCTGATTCAGGCTATTCTTCGGGTTTGAATAGATAAAAAAAGATGATGTTTCACGCAAAATCTGCTGAACCGATTTTAAGTGTAATTTAACTTTGTAATGATAACTTAATAATCTGATCAACTTTTGGTTACCTTTTACTACAGGAAAACTTCTTAAGTCGAGTCGTCCTTAGAAAAGATGTGGAAGTTTAAATGAGGAATCGATTATTTCTAAATTAAGGGATATACAGTTGTTATTATTTAAAACACCAATTTTTATCTATATCCAATTTTAAAGCGGAATAGATTGTCATGTAGGGACTGTGACTGGATACTACTGGAGGTCGAGGGGCGAGATAGAGTTATTTAAGAGCTGATGTAATTTTTGGTCAACTTAACCCATGTAAAGATTTCGTCATATTTTTATTAATCCATTTATTTTAATTTGTTCATATAGATACAGATTTTTTATATTATTATTAGAATGTTAGATAATGTACCAAATACTTAAATAATAAGTAGGTATTTGGTATATTGTCAGTTTGTAACAAATCTTTTTAAATTTTATTTTATTTGGAAAATAAAATAAAATTTAAATAGTTCAACTTTGCCCCTCTTAATGCAGATAAAAACTATATATATTTTATAAATATATTAATTGTGGTTTAAGTTCACTTAGTTTTAACATTATATTATAGATAAAATATCGTTTGATAATACTTATCCTGTTATGACTTGAAAGAGCCGCTGTTATCGTGTATCCACTTATATTAGCTTGGAAACATGATCGTTAAGAAAAACAATTTTATTTTTAACTTGTAATTTTTTTTTGTAAAATTCTTTATCTCAAAGTATTTTTTTATGCTCAAGTATTTTTTTATGCTCAAGTATTTTTTTAATTATATCTTGTATCTGTTCTGATTCTTTATTATAAGACTGTCATAATCAGTTTATTATTAGTATTAGTATTAGTATTAATATGCCTACTTACCATTCTATTGAATTACTAGCAACCCACCCTCGCTTAGTTCGGGTTTGTCCCTAGATTTAGCGCGAGTGAAGCCACGGTTTCCCCTAGTAAATGTATACAAAAACTAGACAAATGATATACTAAAACCTTCCTCGGGAACTACCTACTCTATTCATTGGTGAAAACAATATATATATAGATAATTATCTGATCTACTTTTTGTCGCAACTATATTATAATAAAACTTAACGTTTTGCCGAAAATCGCAAAAAACCTGTTTCTTTGACCCGACCTTTAAACCCCACCTTTGTCGAGCCGAGTAAATTTTTTGAAGTGAAACTTCTTTGGGGATCGTTGGGATTTCAAACTCGTTGGGATTTCAAACTCGATGAAACGAAAAAATATGTACATAGTAGCAGGCGCTCAGAGACGGGGAAGAGTTAGCCTTAAGGTAAAGGCACCTAATTCCGCGGTATTTTCACCTAAACTAGAAAGAACTTTATATATTAAGCATTTACTATATCTTTCTGCAGAATTCGCTATTTTTATCAGAAGTATTATTTATCTAACTCTTGAAATACACTTACAGTTTAGCAATAGAAAATTTTATATTATCTTTAATTAATTAAAAATGTGAAGAAGTCGAGAGCACCTAATTGCGATGTAAAAATCCTAATTCCGATGTATTTGGTTCCTAATTCCGAGTGTTCAAAATACAAAGAAATGGAGGTGGGGAGAATAATACATGGTGTTCAAAAATCAAGTCTATTTATTTACTGTGGTCTTTAAATCAAATGACATCACAATATGTAATATATTTAGAATAATAATTATTCTAAGTAAAGATGTAAAAAAAACATAGGAGTAACTAGTAACTATATATAATTAATTCGTTAACAGTATTTTTTGTTTTCTTCATTACAAATAGATACACTACTACCCTCATTGATTGCTGTAATAGCATTTCGGAAATCTTCCTCCGTGTATTCTTTTGGCTTCATTATCCTACAACAAAAAATAATAATAATATTAATATTTAAAATACTATGAGCCCATACCTTATGAATTTCTATAAAAGCTGCGTAAGGGGTCGTCCATAAATCACGTGATGATATTTTTTTGATTTGATGATTTTAATGATATTCTCAAAAACTTTTACTATATTTACATATGTGAATATCAGCACTGAAAGTTTAAGAAAAGTGAATACTATTTTGACTTAACTTTAGCACCGGGTGATGTACCCAGTGCTCAAAGTTAATTGACCGTCGGCCGAAACTAGAGTGTATGCATACAGTCAAAGACCATACATAAACCACCTAATCCCATTGATTTTGTTAATGAGAAAAAAGAAAATTCTGGCAGGATTTTAGTCGAGTCGTAAGGATTCTGTAGGTTCTGCACAAAAAATCTACGGAAAAAGGAGCAGTAGCCAGTAAGTATATTATGCGTCACTCCCAGTCACATAGGCTAGACTCATACTTCCGCATGACTCTTATGGAACCCAACTTGATGGACAAGGAAGGACAACAGATCTTGAAAAAAATTACGTTTAAAAAAGGCTGCAGAAGTCCACACAGAAGTGTGAAATAATAAGGTTATCGACATGCCTCACAGCCATGACGTCTTAGTACAGTATGTCGTATGTCGAGTAGAATGACAGTGCTTTATTCTATGACTTCCTTCTCCGCAGTAGTATAGCGAGCATGTGTGAGAGAGCCAGTATTTGCTTCAGGTACAATAGTAAAATTTCACGATTATTATTTTGTCATTTATTCTTCTTAATTAGAATTTTTACATTTTTATCACGGTGCTTAATTTACCAAAATTATATTAGATTATACCTGTTAACCTTTATTTAAGAATATTATTCAGAATTTTAAGGTACTTTGTAAATAAATACACGTGATTTTGAGTGGGGGGGGGGGGGGTTAATCTTAAACCTCACCAAGTATCAACATGGGGGAGGGGGGGTCTAAAAAGTTGCTTAAAAACATCACGTGATTTATGGACGACCCCTAAGATAATGCAACAGGCAGTTTTTCAATGTGTCATGATAATTGATTTTTAATTTGTTAAATAGGCAGCGATTCGATTACTAAGAACTATAATACAAACATTTGAGAGAGCAATAAATGAGATTGTTAACTGTTGAATATTGTTTTCTGGAAACTCTTCTGAACTTTTTAATAATTAACACACTGTATTTTACTTGTGTCAATACCACGAAATTAGGTGCTCATAGAACCTTATTCCGACTTACATACATCGGAATAGTGTTTTATAATACCATATCACATTTTTTAACTCCGATTATTAAAAACCAAGAGATTTTTCAATATTTTATAAATAAATGAATCTTTAATTGATCAATATCTTCGAAAAATACATAGAACACAAACAGAAATATATCAAATACATTAATAATACAGTTTAATGTTATTAGTCTTTCCATATAATAAATTAATAAAGTACCTAAATAGGTAATCTTTGATCATGTATAATTAGTGAGTTTGACGCCAAAACATACATCGGAAATAGATTTTTATATTTATTGGCCATTTAATTAATCAAAACCAAAACAGTAAATTTTGTAATTATAAAATTACCATCAAAATTTAAAGAAAAGAAAACGTCTATGAAATCGCAATTCCGTGGTATACATCGGCATTAGGAACCAACTAAAATATTTGGCACCTAATGCCGTGGTATTTTTAAACTTTATTTCCTCTTAAATTGTTAAGAAAAATACACAAATGTTACGTGTTTTAAATAAAAAATATAACTCTTCTACTATTTTAATCTAAACATGTACTCATATAGCATTAAAATGTCATCTAAAACACTATTTAGTAAAACATAGTACTTACGTGCGTAAGGTCCAAAATGTATGGAGCGTGCGTTCAAGTCAGCTGCTAGCACAAAATTTACGCATTATTTTAAAATGTACACACATTAACACACTCTTTTACTCATATAAACACGAACAGATAAATTATGAATTCAATATGGTATCTTACACACAAAATGAACTTGTAAATCACTTGAAATCACTGTTTGTTTAAATACCTCGGAATATGGTGCCATTTTTAGAACCCCTCGGAGTTAGGTGCCTTTACCTTAGTTAGATCTCGCCCCCCGCGAGTCAGTGACATTAATTCTAACTCTGTCTAACTCGTGGGTGTGACCTTTGCGCCATCTCCCTCTCTCGACGAGCTTAGACGGGGTTAGTTAGTATAAATATAAACGAGATTTAAGAATTAGTTTGCCAAAGAAGTTTTACTTCTGACATGTGTACTTTGTACACACGCACTTTTAATTTTTTTCCAATTACCAGAACAATGAGGAGTTTTGAAATTTAATTTATAATTATGTTTTGAACAATTTTACTCACTTTTAGCTACTTGTAAATTTATGTATTTTTGAATGTCTAGATTGACCGGACTATATTAAAGATATATAATTAAATGTGAAGTTTATTAACTTAGCTTACCACGGAGCTAGATGGTGCTGTGCGTAAGTGTCCCATCATAGGTGCAGGGGAGCATTTGCTAATGTAATGTAATGGAAAAGATAAATGTAGGCGTGTTACAGAATTTCATACAAGTAATTAATACAAATAAAGCCTACGCCTAATTAAGGCCTACATGCAAAAAACCGTTAAAATTATATTTACATCAAAAATATTTTTCACATGCATAGACGATATAGCTACGGATCGGCAAACAGTGCGCAAGCGGTCGCTTTCAGAACGACTTTGGTACCCGGTTCTTTGTGAAAGACGTGCGTTTTTATGGTGCGTTATTAATTTGTAGTCAATTTCTATTTCGTTTTAACATTTTATTTATAAAGATTTGTTTCTAGCAATTAATACTCATTACAATATTAATAGCTCATTAACAAGGTGACTATGACTCTAACGTTGACACGTAAGTATAGAAAGCTTTTAGAGCAGGTTGTTATCATGTATATGGGAACATTTTAATTTAACAGGATCAATTCAGTAATTTAATTACGGGAGTAGCCACAAATATGTTTTATTTTGCATTCATTTCATTAGAAAACATTACTCATAACTCAGCGAGCAATATTTCGTCACTAGTGCATAGCAATATAGCATCATGTCGGAAGTGAGACGCAAATCGACGTCACAGATTATACAATGTAGGTAGGTACAAGGTAGGTATAGATACTTAGTAAGGAATTTTAAAAATGTAAAAAAAAATTGCGTTTTATATGAAATCTTCAAAAGATTCCGTAATAAAAATATATGTCAGAAATGTCAATGGCTAAGTTAAGGGCATGATGCTAGTTTTTTATAAATAGCATTGACTTGTTTGTGCCGTATCGACAAATTGATAACATTGTGGAACCCTTTCTGGATTGGACGAGTTTCTTACTTTCTAGAATTGTCTGGAAGTTTGCAAGGTATTGTATATTTTTCTTTGCAATAAAGGCCGATCTTTAAAGCATCATACTATCCTGATGTGTCTTAATTACTTAAGCAGAAGTATAAAATAAAAAAAGCCTCTAAAATAAGGATTAAATTATTTATTGAGATTAATAAAATGAGTATGGAATATTACAAAAAATAGTTATGTAACAAGATTTTTTTTTTAAATAAGATGTTATCTACGTAATAATTTACGTTGTCTTAATACGTAACTTATATCTACGTGGGAATATGATTAATTTTATTTGTTTACACTATTGTGCACAATATTATGAACGTATCTGCACCATGTCCCTAATGAGGTTGCCAAGCTGGTGTTTACTGGTAAGGATCTAGAACAGCATTGACGTTATCGGGAATAAAATACAGTAGCTGACATATCGATAATAAAACAAGCGAAACTAAACTTGTTCGCCACGAAAGGTCTCCATAGATAATTATAAATACTTACTCCTACTACAGCAGTTTCATACTATCTCTGGTAAACAATCAGTTTCATATGCAGTCATTTACATTGAATAAGTATATTGAAATAATTAATTAACTTGTTATTTCTCTTCATACTCTACTTAATGTTTCTGAAGATAAAAATGTCAAATAAAAATAATTTATAGAATCGTTAAGTGTTTATTAATGTCAATTAATGATGTAGATTAGACGTAACCCCATGCACTCAAATAGTTTTACGACCGCTGAAAGTATAGTTAACTAGAAAGATAAAAAAAATATTAAGTAAGTAGGTGCGGGAAAACAACAGACAATTTTTTCTAAGGCCGTAGCTAAGCGGTCGCTAACACTGGCGCCGAACCGGGGTTATCGCTGCGCGCGTGCGCTACGCCTGTCGTCGCGTCGCGACGGGCATAAATATTCTTGTAGGTGGATGACACACACTAGTCTATTTAGTGCGGCAAACCACACCAGTCGATATGGTGAAAAGTTCTCTGCGTGGTGATATTTGCGGTTATTGCAATGCGTGCGTCCGAATGCGACTGTGTGCTGCGAGAGGGCGCAGTCCTGAGCCATTAGAGTGCGCTTACAAGCATATTTTGGAATCTTATGGCGGCGGTAACGAAACCGAGAAACTAATGAAATCTCCCAAGCCGGTATGTGCTTCGTGTCGATGGACGTCAGATGCCCAGTTCCCAGAGACGCCTCCTTCATCGAGTGATCTTAGTCTAGAGTGGAGCTCGCAATCGTCGCATAGGCCTCGTACCCGACGACGCAAGAGGTAGAGACAATGCGAAGAGCCAACATTTTGGATTCGAACTTCCACAAAGTTGAGAGAAGCCAGTGGTGTCTATATATGAGTGATTGAGCCCATTCGTGCTAGTCATTATGCTCTATGTTTATGGTTTTGATGATATTAATAATTGTATTTATTGAATTATTCTGATTTAAATTTATAGATTATAGTAGTAATTATATCAAATTAAAAAGCCGTATTCAACTGCGTATAATGCAATTTTAAAAATGTTTCTTACATTGAAAAAAATAATTGAAACTTTTGTTGTACGTCCCTAATGTATTTAAGAAAAATACCTATGCAAGAGAATTAAATGAATACCCATGGAAGTGTGTTTTATTAAGTTCTTTGTATCATAAAAAATATTCATATTCGGTCATTTTTAATAATTTAGGTAATTCCAATCTACTGAAGTATGACAAGATAAAATAAAATAAATAAATGTTATTGACTTAATTAAAACTTCACATTTTATAATAATAGCTATAATAATGAGACTAAAAGTTTTGTATACATATCTATAACTATTTAATAATAATACATGAGACGGCTTATATTACAGTTTTAACTATTAGTTTAAACTAGATTTTAAGTAAGTTTTAAAAGTCTAGTTTAAACTTAATATTTTCACTAGATTTGTCATAGATATTTTATAGGTTTCTTATTTAAATCAGTGGCCAAACATGACCATACATGTGCTTTATTTCGATTTTAATCTTTTTTTAATTACTAAATACATTTTATACTTGTTAAATATGCCGGTGGTAGTGTCAATTGTAACTAATTATGTAATCTATTACTGAGAGTTAAATTTAGCCTACTTTTAATCATTGTATCGATTTGGAACTTTAAACACAATTAAACCCAGATGATAAAACAATTAATTTCCCTCAACCATCTTAGTTTCATGATAGAACTACATATTAAAAAATCAACGAGTAAAACCTTCGACTTTGGCCTCCTCTAATTTATTTTGAGGAATATCACATGTCCAAAACATGATGTTAGGTTATTTTAATTATATTGTCAATTTTATATATACCTACCTACATACATACATATTACATAATAATAAATTTTGTTGCAAGCTTATAGTATAATTTCAAATGCAATATTTTTTAAGTTAATTCTGAAATATCTTTTCTATTTTAAATCAAACTGACTTTCTCAAAACCATTTTGACTGCTATTAGAAGCTACGAAGAGTATGTTAATATTTTTTAGAACTATTATTTTATATTTATATGAAATTAATTTATTTAAATAAAATAGTCTTTGATCTTCAGTGATGCCTGCTGCGCGATTAAAATAATAAAGTATCTAATCAGAAATATTCAATGATTTGGATTGGATATCACAAAATAACAATAAAAATATTTTATAATACATACTTATTAACTATTATTAATAAATTTTGACTCAAAAGTTTTATAAGTGTCCGTTTGTCATCAAGTAGAAACTTTCATAAATAGGCAACACGTGAATTGAAAGTGCTGTTTATCGTAAGGGGTCATCAGCGAACAATACGAAAATATTATACCTAATTAACTTCTGATTAAACAATACGTACATTTAAAAAAAAATTATCTATTATCGTAATATATATAATTACCTATATATTAAATAAAGTCTAGATACATTATTATTTCGAAGTGTCTATTCATCCGATAAGCGGACGAATAAATTAAATATTATTCGTCCGACAATTGGTGTTTGATATATCGCGACTGAGACTTTTTTGCTTCTTAAATGGCTCAAAGAGAAATCAATTTGTTTTTTAAGTTTTAACATACTCGTGAATGCAATTGCGGACGTTTCTGTAGTACTTTTTACAAAATACCATTTTCTTGTACATTGTTTTGATGTAGGTACATACTCTCAGGGAGTGTTAGTAACGTGAATTTCATAGGACGACTCTATAGAGCCAGCTCTTTTACATATAAAAATTCTTGGACTTATTAAAAGTGGGTGGGATCTAAATAATAAATTATCAGCTCGGTAGGTTAGGGTTATTTTTTTTTTATTTTTGGCATAGGTATATCCTGCACATAAAAATCGCTTATTTTATATTAGAAATCAAATAAGTGATAGATATTCGTACAAACCGACAATAGTCGGGCGAATAATATATTTTTTATTAATACGATTATCGGATGACTAGCAACAGCCTTTAAAATAATTTAGTCATCCAACAATTGTTGGACGACTAAATTATTTTACTCGTCCAACTAGCAGACGACTAGCAGCAGCCTTATTATTTATTATTGAAAGGACTCTACTCTGACTCTATAATTAATAAAATAATGTTTCTGTTGTGGTAGAGTCTCTCTACTTTTCAACTTAATGTATCATGTTTTGTTAAAGAACTAACTTAACTTCCGAAAATAAAATAAAATGATCAATTAATCATCATTATACTTATTTTATTAAAATTTATCACTTTTTTCCTTTAAACCATGTGTAGCTAAGCAGATAACAGCAGTAAGGAATGAATACTACAATGTAATGAGGCATCGATCATCGTCGATCTCGTTCATTCACTTGATATTATGTCTTTCCTCTGCGGTATTGCATATTATACTTTATCAAAAACTATTTTACCCACTTGCGCTTCAATGGAACACGTGTGAACTGGGGTCAACGGTCTATCAATCATAGGTTTCTTATTTGCGCCGTAACTATTCATACATGAATACATTAATAAATAAAGTAAATTTTCTGATATGGTTTATTGGAACGTATTACATCGCCGTATGATATAGTAATAGTTTACCATATTATGTTGTGCGTACTCATTAGAGTCTTTTTGCACAATGGTTCTATATAATATTAACACCGTAGGGCAAAATAACTGTTTTGGTAAGCGTGCGAAAAAACAATATATAGTAGTGTTTATTTTTATAACAAAGTAAAAGTAAATATACTCCTATACATATAATTAAATTCTAACTGACTCTTTCTCTCTCTGTATAATAAATATTAAATATTTTTTGGAAAATCTCATTGGAATAGACATTATATGCTCTTAGAGCCTTTAGTCTTTAGGAGTCTTTTACTTTTGTCGACTGTCTTTTTATCTTTTTTTGATAGTCTCTATTTTTTTCTTTCATTTTTTTAAAACATGTTTTGTGCTTAACTTTTACATCATTGTACTTAATACTATTATTTCTTTTTTAATAAACCAAAATTCATCTCAAATTTTTTGAATTTTTATTTAAATTTTAATGACTTTTTGTCTTTGGGGGCAGTACAAAATCAAATATTTCGGATTCCTTGCTGTAATATTTATTGTTTTTATTCTCATAGAGCACCTTTTTCAAATGGCCCAAATTGAAATTCCGAAAAAAAAAATTCGATCCACCCGGGTCAATACAGAGGATACTTTTTACTGTGGAAAAATATCTCATTTCTGAGAAATCTCAACCTAACCTAACCGTCACAAGCCGGCTATAAAATATCACACGGTGTGTGAAATCTATTTTGTTTCCGGTCTTCAGAACGCGGGCGGAGCCGCGGGAAATGATAGTTCACTAAATAAATATTATGAAATTTGTTGCATAAATTACATAAATCTTAAGTCCTCCACTTAACCTTATTTCAATAAATTTTATCGACCTTAGCTGATACTAATGACTACGTGGTTACGACTCTATTTTGTGCAATTAAAACAATCTATTCTGCTTTTTAAAATACATTTGTGTCTGTTTGTAATTACCTACTTCATCTAATTATGGCTATACATTAAATGAGGAGAAATTTATTTATGAATGACAGAGTAGGTATGGACTGCACGTTTTACTTGTACACGCGCAGTGAATGAGTACATACAGTTTTCGAAAGACAAGTAACTGATAGAAGTTGATAGATGTCAGTCGTAAGATAATTTGATGATGCCTTACCCACACATATAAAAGTCCTATATAGCATACGTATTAAAAGCTTATGTCGTGTAATTTAATAATGTTAAGGAATTAAAATTTAATGTAGGGTTAAACTGTTGCTAAAAGTTAAGAGATATATCAAACTATATATTTGATAATTATAAGTCTTAACAAGGTATATACAGTGGTGGTCACAGAATTAGAAACACCAAAATACACTCCCAATATACTAAACACTTAACTTGTTAACTATTTTTTTACTAATAAAAGAAGGTTTTAAAGTATTTATATAGAAGCATTAGTTCTTCTATAGTATAAAAATATAAGTTTAGTAACAACGAACAATTGTAATTTTTATAAAAGATCAACATTTATTAAAAGAGAATTAAAATACAACGTACTTCGCCGGACAACTAATTAGAAACATACGAAGTAAATACTTAAAACTTTAACAAAATATAATACTTTGAATCAAACATAAAATATAGACTATGAATAACATATTCATGGCTAGTATTAATACTTTAGTACTTGGTAGGATAACCTCTATTGTCGATTACAGCTTTACAACGACGCGGCATGGATTCTATCAATTTCTGACACGTTTCCATTGCAATACCCTCCCAAACTTCAACAAATGCGTCGTAAAGTTGGTTCATGTTAGTGATATACTTATTTGATAGTGTTTTCTTCACGGTGTTCCACAAATTCTCAATCGGATTTAAGTCCGGACTGTACGAAGGCCACTTTAACGTTGTCACCGATTGCTCTTTAAGAAACACTTTCACGCTGTTTGCTGTATGTTTGGGGTCATTATCGTGTTGGAAAATCCAAGGTACTGGTAAATTTCCGCCGGCATAAGGAATCATTGTTTCTTCTAAGATGTCTTTGTATTGATATTGATCCATTTGCCCGTGAATCTTTCTCACCGGACCAACCCCGTATCCAGAGAAACATCCCCACACTTTAACATTTCCTCCGCCATGCTTTACTGTCTTTTTTGTGTACTTGTTATTCAAAGCCTCGTTAATTGGACGTCGAACATATCGTTTTCCATCAGAATTCACCAAATTTATTTTAGTTTCGTCCGAAAATAATACGTTTTTCCATTGTTGAACAGTCCAACTGCTATACTTTCTAGCGAAGGCTAGACGATTTTCTGTGTGTTGTCTAGTTAGAAGTGGTACTTTCCTAGCAAGTCTTCCGAACAGTTTGCCTTCAACTAACCGTCTACGAACAAGTCTTGAGGACACGTTGCGAGGGTCGTCATGGGAAAAGATTTCTTTTCTAATAATATTTGAACTTTTAAAGGGGTCCATCTTAGCTAAACGAATCATAGTCCTGTCTTCTCGAACAGTGGTCTTCCTTTGTCGCGCTTTTCTAGGTACGTTATCAAATGTTCCAAACTGTTTATAATGTGCAATGGCATTAAATACCATCTTTACAGAACACTCTAAGTGAACGGCTATTTTTCTGTAAGACCATTTTCGTTTGAAATGAAAATTCACTATAATTTTTCTTGTAGCTGAATCACAGCTCTTATTTTTACCCATTTTTTAAAAATCAACGTCAAAATGTAACCTATTGATGGGTATAAAAAAGATGAATTCTAATTTCAAAAACCAAATTTAGAAGAAAAGTCAAACTTTGTTTCTAATTATTTGTCCAATTGCCAGTACAAAAGTAACTAAACATTTTTTTCAAACGTACATTTGTTAATTTTTTTTATTACTTGACTAAATGTTAATAATAATTTTTAAATCAGAGTTGTTATCAAATTATTTTAATGTGGTAAATCAATTAACAAAATCAAAATTATTTGCAATAGCAACATAAACAGCAATTTACACCCGTAAGTGACTCCGTGTTTCTAATTATCTGTCCACCACTGTATATCTCTAACTCTTTTATACATACCTACTTACTTGTTAATAAAAAGTATATCTTAGCTAATCGATGTGCGTGTTCACATAAAAAAATCTGAACTAATTTTAAGTAATCTTTGTGGTAGTTGATAGTACCACAAAGATTACTTAAAATTAGTAGTAGTAGAAGGTAGTTGATAGATTATTATTACTTCAATATTTAGAGTACTTACCTACCTAAAATATTTTATTTTCACAGGAAAACACCATAGATGTTCTATAGAGTAGTCCTCATAAAAGACCGAAAGGATGGAGCTTTAAAAGCCACTATATTTTTTGTACTTTTATCGCGAGCGAAGCCGCGGGTCCCGCTAGTCTAAAATTAAGGCATTGTGAAAACATTATTAGGTATTCTTTTTCAGTCAGTCAAATAAATTACATTTTTAAATAATTATTAATTACAAAGAAAGAAACGAGCAAAACAATGTGAACGAACTAGTAATTAAGTGAAGTTATCTATTAATGTCTCAATTTACGTCAATTTTTATGAGCCGTGAAAGTTATCATACGTATACTACGGGAGGTAGCGCTGTATTTTTTCTAGGAATTTCATCCCGAATGAATTTTATTTCAAACAGTTGTTTAGAGGTCAGAGATCAGTAAAGTGAGCGTCAGTCGCCGCACCAGTGGTGGAACTAAGAGGGACAGCATGAAGAAGTCATTGAAAAAAAAAGTGCTCCGATGAATTTTATACCGAGCCAAAATGAATTATATGATAGTTTCCATCACATTTTTAAAGAAAATCATCGTCAGCTGTATTGACGGTGGGGGGTTATATGTCAGTCGCGTGCATGAACCTCATAGAAATTTTCACAAAAAAAGTAATTTTATACCTTATGAAATTTATACATCTTAATTTTTATACTTTTAAAATAACAAAGACAATCGTCAGCTGCATTTTTGATGGGGGAAAGACCGTCAGTCAGCGTGATAAACATTTCGCGAGGTCGATGCATTTGAGCGTTGCATAGTCTCTTTGTAAGGGGT
Source organism: Boloria selene (assembly GCA_905231865.2). Taxonomy (NCBI): domain Eukaryota; kingdom Metazoa; phylum Arthropoda; class Insecta; order Lepidoptera; family Nymphalidae; genus Boloria; species Boloria selene. Next base: position 6,823,569 of record HG993145.1, read on the forward strand.
AATCTCGGGATCTACTGAACCGATTTTAAAAATTCTTTCACCAATAGAAAGCCACATTATTGCTAAGTGTCATAGGTTATATAAAAAACCGAATAATAAAAAGGCTTTAACGTGGTGTCCGTTTTGCAAAGTGAATCGGAGAAAAAACGGTCGAATGAAAGCGTTTCTTACGAACGCTGCTTTAACTATGAAAGATATATTTTTGAGTTCTAGAGAAAAGATGTGGAGCTTGAAAATGCCTACAAAAAAGTCAACAACAACATATGTCTAACTTTTATAGTTAAGTTACAAAAAGTAGTTTTTTAATATTAGTATAGGTAATTTAATTTTTAATATTAATAAAATAATTTAAATTATTTAAACACTCTGTACTAAAAAGGATTATTAACATTTTGCCCAACGAAGTGGGCACGGGACAGCTAGTTAAATATAAAATCTTATAAAATTCCATTTGAATTTAGTAAATAGTTTTTATTTTGGTATTACAAATAGACTTTTATTTATTTGTATAGGTAAGTTTTACAACTTCAAAACAACAACAGAGGCGTGGGCCTCACCCCTAACAATGACCTATCTGACTCTGTCAATATCGGAAATGTGCGAGAGATATACTCAATACTCGTTTTTTAAAAAACATCTAAATTCTAATATATAAAAATTTCATGCCACAGTGTTTGTTATTGACCTCCGCCGAAACGGCTTAACCGATTTTTACGATTTTTTTTTGTGTTTATTTGGTAGATCTGAGATTAGATAGGCTATTTTTTATTTTTAGACCAAATATGTTATACCCATAAATAATCATAACCCTAAATTTTCATCCAACAATCCCTATTTTTAATAGTAATTAGAACGCGGGCGGAGTGTGGATTCCAACAGGAATTGCTAGTATTATAATATAGTTTTAAACCGACACAAAATAAATAATTATAATGCGGTGTTATTTATAAGAAACTAGCAGTACCCGCGGCTTCCACGTTCATTTTCTTATTCGCTACTAATCTTCATTCGAACACTCGCTGGGTTGATCTGTAGATTGACTGAAAGTTTCTTCAAAATTACTCCAGCTATTTCAGAACCCATAATTAATATGTAACTCCTGCGCCGCGCGGCTTTCTATTTCATATAAGTAATATGTGGACGTCTCCCTTCCTCTCCTCATTGCTCGCTGTGCTATACTTTTTTAATATATTTACTGTGTGATGGAAGAGTGTCTGATTTGTATAATTTTAAAAGCTATCTGCTGACTATAAACTAACTCCCTGCCAAAATTTAAATTTGTAACACAAAAAATGAAAGAATTTCGTAAAAACTTGCGAGAGCCCTTAGACCTCCTTAAGCCGGCCCTGTCACAAAATTAGTTCTTAGTGGATTTTTACTAACAATTAACTACCTCCCTGCGAAATTTAAAGTCTTTAACCCCAAAAATGAAAAACTGTCATACAAACTTGCGAGAGCCATTAGATTATAAATTAATATGTGCTATACTTATTGATTTCTAAGCGTAAGATAACTAGATTGTTCAAGAAACATAAGTCGTCGTCAGCTAATTGTTTGTGGATGTAAAGATCGTCAGTTTATTTTTCAAAGAGACTATGCAACTCTCAAATGCATTGACCTCGCGAAATGTTTATCACGCTGACTGACGGTCTTACCCCCATCAAAAATGCAGCTGACGATTGTCTTTGTTATTTTAAAAGTATAAAAATTAAGATGTATAAATTTCATAAGGTATAAAATGACTTTTTTTGTAAAAATTTCTATGAGGTTCATGTACGCGACTGACATATAACCCCCCACCGTCAATACAGCTGACGATGATTTTCTTCAAAAATGTGATGGAAACAATCATATAATTCATTTTTACGCGGTATAAAATTCATCGGAGCAGATTTTTTTCCAATGACTTTCTCATGCTGCCTCTCTTACCTCCACCGCTACCTGAGCAGATGACGTTCGGAGTTGTTATAGGTAAGGGGAAAACTATTAGTGTTGTGATTTTCAGCCGGTATGAAATGACTTGTTCAACTATAGCGCTACCTCCCGTAGTAGTACTTATTCGAATATATTATAATAGGTACGTGTGTGAAAACTGACAGGGCATTCCGTTCATATTACTCCCGTAACTTTTTATTTATTTAGTCTTTTCTTCAATATCTTTGTTTTATTTGCACTATTATCTTTAATTTAATTTGATATTCTCATAGCATTCTTTTTGGAACGATATTTTTTGCGAGCCGCATGGCTCTTTGAAAGAATAATTATTTGTGGGTCTCGATAAATAGACCAGAGTTCCCTTTTCATTTTTGTGCTATTAAAATATAACTCGATGTCAATTACAGAATTTTGGAAATTTGTCCTAGAATCCTGAGTCCTGAACTAAAAAAAGGCTGCTTGTCGAATTATTTGAATATTCGGAACAAGAACAACGTACTTGAAGTGAAATAAATGCGTTTAATTTTTAATATTTGAATTCAATACGCACATCGTATTTTGTACTATTACTTATGTTTTCAATAAATATAATTGCTGTGATGATGATATGAAATGGCTCGGACTATTATAGGAGCTTGGTCACCCCTGCTCTATACTTATAGCAACACTCCATGAGGCGAAATCTTTCATGTCTTGTCTTGTTCTACCAGGGCGTTCAATGTATTCTCGGTATCAGGGTGATTTGATATTATTGTGGGTAATTAAAATATATCATTAGCTAACAACATTATCTCAGGGTACTCATATAAAATTTCATGTTGATAACTTTATGGACCTCCAGTCAAAGACGATGAACGACGTGGGTAGTAAAAAGGTCTTTGTGTGTTTTATTTTTTAATGTCTTGTACCAATATAAACTATTTTCTTATATGTTATATTAACAAAGGAAGTATTACACTGAATATGTGTTTAATTTATAAGCATAGATAATTATTCATCTTAACAATACTACAATAAAAGCTACGGAACAAGTTCGTTCTAGACTTTAAGTGCATTGGTGGTGGACGAACTTATATAATAAAATAAAATGTCATTATTATCCAAAATAAAGCTTAATACACTTTGAGAAATAATAATATTTAACTAATAGGCATACTTTAAAAAAAATGGAAAATAGGAACTTTGAAATTAAAAAGATATGTTTAGTTACGTATGTATTTACATTATTATGTACATTATATACAATTAAAATGTTATAAAACTGATATTTAATATAAGTTGTAAATAATTTAATCAAGTTTTAATTTAAGTATGTCTTTTCTGCTGTGGGTAGGTAGTATATGTCTACATTGTTGAGACATGAGTTAAAAAAATAGTTATTAAAAGTATAAAAATGGTTAAAAAAATAAATAAATGATGATTTGAGTTATATACAATAATTTAAATTAGTCTTTTTAGGTAAAGCTGTATGTGATTATACTCATACGTCGCATCACGTCGCATGCATCGCGAATGTACGCAGTTTTGAAAGGTCAAAGATTAGGTACTCAATTGAAAGTTGTTCTACATATATTTCTAACTTTATCTTCTTCGTGGGTAAATAGTTACGTACCTATTTAATTAAAATTCTAAAAGTTTTTTTTACAATTATCGTAAGTAAATTTTACGATAAAGCTCTTTAGCGATTGATTAATTATTATACTAAAAATTTTATAGACACAAGAAAATGGTATTGGTCTCATCTGAAAACCATTTTTATTTAAATTAAATAATATTGATAAAATGTTAGCATTTGTGCGCTAAAATAAAAATTAAAAAATATAAATTTAGTGTTACTTTTTAGTTTTGCTGGGAGCTACGACTCTATGACGAATAAAAAGATGAAACAATAATATATCACCGAAGTAAAATGCAAATAAACGAAATAAAGAAACTAAAAGCGTTTACTAAATAAACAGCTTTTATCTATTTATTTTTCTTTTAGATTACTATGTAGTAAAATTCCATTAATATTTTCTTCGTGATATTTTCATGTATTTATACTTATCATTAATGTACAGCTGTCGAAATAAATGTGTTATTGCCAGAGTTTGGTAGGATTGCTGGTATTGTTGGTAACACCGGCGTTGGGTAGACACGACAAGTTTCTGCGGGAGGCCCGAGCATGCCAAGTAAAAGGTAGGATACGAGAGAACCAGAGAGCAACCCTCCATTGTAAGATAATGTCATCATATTTCCTGAAAGTTAAAACTATATATTATAAAAAATAAGATATTTAATTTTTGTTTTTCGTAAAAATATTTGAAAAGATATAAGTTATAATTAAGAAGTTCTTAATGAAACTGTACTGTTAGTTCAATATTAGAGTTCCTATTCTAAAATTGATATTAATGTAATTAAAATTACCAGCAATTTCGCGATGTTCTCTTCCAACACGCGATGGAGCCATAATCATAGGCACTGAGCCGAATAGTCCATTTGTAAAGCCCAGAGCTACAGAAAACATGATGGGATAAACCTGCAATCATAATCGCGTTTTAGTGTTATTAGTACACCATTGCAATAAAAACTGGAGAGATTATGCGACTGTAACAGGGAACTTTCTGTATTAAAAAATAAATGATGACATTTGATAAAAATTAAACCTTATACAGAAATACCTTTTCTAAAGTGGTAGTGCCATGCTTGTTACCTTCGGGTAGCAGCCGAATGGGCCGGCACGCCCCGTATAGTTCATTAGTACCACTCTCTCACAGAAGACCGGCGTGAAGTGGCAGCTATGCTGTCGCGTTTCGTCCGGTGAGTGAGAGTCCGGGTGGCCCACTCTCCTTCCCCCTCCCTCTTCCCTTCATCCTCCGCCTTCGTTCCCCCCTCCCTTCCACTCCCCTCCCTCCTCCCTCCCTCCCTTTCTTGAAAGGCCGGCAACGCATCTGCAAGCCTGGCTTGCAGATGTCCATGGGCGGAGGTGATCACTTCCCATCAGGTGAGCCTCCTGCCCGTTTGTCCCCTTTTTACCATAAAAAAAAAATATACTTAAATACTCTGATTTTGAGCCATAATTACGTAAACATATTTTGTAAAAGCAGAAACAGTACGAATCTGCCAAAAATTGATTCAATGATGGTTGCAAAGTTCTTTGCATCATTTGCATGTAACTGTTCATGTGATGTTTCTGTTCTGCCTAATTCGGGAATGTTCAAACATCTTTGCAAGTATTACTTGTTATATTTTACGGTTTTTCTATGTAAGCGCCAGATAGAATCGGTCGGAGATCATTATTATTATTATAGGTTCTGTTAACTGTTACATATAGATTATTATAGATGTCATAGGAAGATTTCACAAACAAATATTTCGCAAAAAATACTTGGAGTTTTATGATTAAAAAAACCTAATCTAAGCTAACTTTTTTCAATATAATTAATTAAATAATATCATAGCCGCTATCTAACTCCGTGTCTTTCAAAAATCCTTCGTTTTTTTGGAAAAAAATTGTTTGTCAATCTTCCTACGACATAATACAACTCATATGATGTACAGCCACGTATTTTAATTTTAAATAAAATTAAATATATGTTTCTCATCGACATGGACACGACAATGTCGATTATAAACTCATCACTATCAAAAAATTAACTTGTGACAACCTGCATGAACAGATCAACGAAACAGAACGACATTATATTTCTCTTTCCTGCGCACTATTACCATCGTAAGAAAAAAAGTGCGTGTGTACAAAGTACACATGTCATAAGTAAAACTTGAAATGAAATTAAGGCTAACTCTACCCCGTCTCTGAGTGCCTGGTACAATGGACTTATTTTTTCGTTTCATCGAGTTTGAAATCACAACGATTCTAAAGAAGTTTCACTTCAAAAAGATAAACAAACATATTATGCATTTCATTTCTTATTTTAGCCCGGCTTCTATGAGTTTCTTATTCTGCAAGTCTGCTATTTTACATAAATTGTCATTATAGAACAATGCAATTTTAATTCAATTACCATTAGTCAAAAATTTCGTAGTCTACTAAATTTACAATGGTCGATCAATGGTCTTGTCATTTTGACAATTTTGTCAATTGTAAAAGCGTTCGTAAAACGTTTATTTAGGCTAAGTTCGATTATATATGTTATCAATATATGTTCTAAAGACTAAGCATTATGAAAAATGATCATACAAAGCCAAAAAGATAGATTAACAGACTACGCAATACGTTTGATCATTGACTTGTCATTACGTACGGGACTACTAATTATTTGCAAAGTGTCATTGAAGTGTCATTGACATGATATTTTGCCGAAATATGTATATTATGTTTTTGTGGCTTTTTATTAAGAAAATAGACATTTTGAAGTAGAATATATATAAATAATAGGTAATCAAACATAGTAGAATACCTTTTTAGTTAGGTACCTATATGTAGGTACGTATAATAATGGACTACATGGTGTAAGAGGATGTAATGTAAATGGATAAAGGCCCTCCCTAGTCCCTAGGGGTAGGTCCGTGAATGTCCTGCGATTATAAGTACATAGTTTGGTATTTTAAGTTTTTGGGCTAGGAAAATTTCTATAAACTAACTATAGTCATTGGACTTGTTTGTCAAATTTTCTGAACATAAAAAGAAAAGGTAATTTAATACCTCTTAATTGGTTTTTTAAACGGTTTTTCAAAAATAAAAAAATATGCTCTTTCCACATTTATAATAGTTATCCTCGTCGTCGATATATATAATATATAAACTTACATCGCCAACTATATGTGGAGAATGCCTTGGAGCCGCGCATAGCAGTAAAAGAGGAACCAACAGCAGACGAAGGCCACTAGCCATCAATAGCTGACTGCGACTCCACTCGTATGGCCACGCCGCTGCTATCTAGTAATTAATTAAATTTATTTAGACTACATACTTTAGAATTTAAAAAGCAAAACCTTAATAATTAAATTAGATTAGATTATTTTTATTGATTTGATGTATTTTTATGCATATTTTTTTAAATATTAGCATTCTGCACTCCTTCTCTATATAAACTATAACAAAGTGCAAAGTTTTTACTTCACGTATTAATATATAGTCTAGATAAGGATAAAAACAGAAAGTTCTGACCTTCGGAGTAGTTGGCTGGTAGGCCTACGTTAACCATTGGGCTATTCAAACGGCAATTATAAAATATCTTACTTTTCCAATAAAATCGAAGAAATTGAACGATGACATAAGTATAATAGGCATCCATGATCCCAATCGGCACGAATTTACTTCAGATGCAATTCCTGGGTACAAGCTAAGTGTGGTAAAGTATACCAGGCCTATGGACACCATATAAGGGTAGATGGCGCGAGCTACAGACCAGCGTGCCAGGACACCACCTGTTTGAAAAATGAATGATCTTACTTCTAATATTCAAACCAACATCGCAAATTATTTAATAGTTATTTTATATTTGGCTAGCGTCAGGTTCGTACCTAAGTAAGTACATTTTCTTTTAGTATCACATCCTTTCTTCTGAAGACCGTAGAGATTGTGTGACAGATACCTGAGAGACATTGTACTATCAAAAGTACCTCTGCACAAAAATCAGCATGCCTATAGTTCAGGTAAATCTACAGAATCAACCTTACATGCTGTAGTGGGCAAGATCGAAAAGGCACTAATAATCACGGAATCCTGCCTAGGCACCTTTATCGACATCGAGGGTGTCTTTGTCAAAACTAACTTCAACAGCATAGCTACAGAACTTAACCGAACAAACGAACGCAACTATCACAAATTAGATTCGAAAGGAAAACAGAATTATAAGAATAAACCAAGATAACAAACAAGGCGCTATCGTGGCCAAAGGATGCCGCCAAGGAGGTGTGTTATCATCCCTTTTATGGAACTTCGTAGTCAATGACTTAATATCCTTGCTAAATAACAATAGGTATTATACAAAAGGATATGCTGAAGACGTAGCCATACTCGTAACAGGCAATTTCACAAGCACACTCTGTGAATTAACACAGACAGCCCTACTACTAGTAGAAAGATGGTGCGAGGAGCATAACCTATTAATAAAGCCAAACAAAACGAAATTAGTGATGTTCACGAACAAACGAGACTTAGGAAAATACCCTACCCACACTCTTTAACACAACTTTAAACCTAACTACAGAAGTAAAATACCTTGGTGTAATATTAGACAATAAGCTGAGCTGGTCTAAACACCTAGAAAATAAATTAAATAAAGCCACCATCAGTTTCTGGCAAATGCTTGGAAAGAGTTGGGACCTCAACCCCAAGATGACCTTATGGATTTACACGGCAGTCATTAGACCTGATTAGGTATGGGTCCGCGGTGTAGTGGCGTAGAACACTTCTCACCACAACACAATCCAAGCTAACAAAGCTGGCAGAGGTTGATGTCCATGGCAGTGACAGGCTGCATGAGAACAACACCAACTGCGGCAATTGAGACCATGCCTAATATTCTGCCACTTCACTTATTTATTCAACAAGTAGCTGCAACTACTGCAGTTAGAATAAAAAACCATAAATTAGTGTGTTCAACTGGTAACCACATATGAATATCTTGGAAGACATAGCCAAAGATATTCCGTTTATGAAAGCACCCAACGACGGAATACAAATCAAATACATTTTTGACAAAAATATAAAATACAGCTGGAAGAGGATGCAGTCTACAAGAAGAAAGACTTGAGAATATTCACAGATGGCTCAAAAACAAAAACAGGGGCAGGTAGCGGAATCTTCTGTGAAGACCTAAAAATTAAAGTATCACTACCCATAGGTATATAAAACAGTGTTTCAGGCGGAATGTTATACTTAAGGCAGCCACAACAATATCGACAAGGAATGTAAAGGATTCCCCTATTCGTATACTATCAGACAGTAGGTCACTATTACAGGCACTCAATAGTAACTCAACGACTTCAGGTATGGTCTATGAATGCCATAACGCCTTGATGCAGGTGAGTGCTAACAGTGACATCACACTGCAATGGATCAAAGGTCACAACAACACACGCGGAAATGATATAGCTGATGAACTAGCAAGAAGCAGGTCAAATTTGACGGCCATAGGAACCGAAACAATTATACCATTACCTTCCTGCTCGGCTCAGAGGTCAAATTCCGGAACGCATGAAAAGAACTCGAGGACTGTAGACAAGCAAAGGTGGCCCTGCCAACAATTAACGAACAAACTGCTAGTAGTCTAATTAAACAGGACAGACGCTAACTTAGACAAATAACCGCTGCTCTGACTGGGCACAGGCCGTATAACAAACATTTATTTAATATAGGTATTACCGACAGTACCATGTGCAGAGTTTGCATGGGAGCGGAAGATACGGCTACACATTTACTTCTACACTGCCCAGGTGTAGCGGTGTACCAATTGTGAGAGGATTCTGCCAATCGACCATCTCACGTACTTCAAAAGAGGCTAAACACTGTCGGTGACTGGTGTCACTGGCGTGTCAGACGTGGCCTATCAGTAAACGCCGACAGGACTATGACTGTTTCTTTTACGAATAAGCAAAGGAAAGAAGCAAAGCAAATTCCCTTCTCCACAGAAGTCAAATACCTGGGACTGACCTTAGACCAAAAATTGACTTGGAACTTGCATTTAGCAATAATCCTAAACAAAGCAAAAATGACACTGGGCACGAGTGGCCGTTAGGTAGTAAATGGGGCTAAGTCCCAGAACTACCTTATTGACCTACACCGCATTGTGCGGCCAATCGTCTACTATGCATCGGTAGTTTAGCAAAATAAGCCTGAACAAACGACAACTGTAAAGACCACAAGAGCTATGTCCACTTGCCCAGGTCAGGCACTAAGCACCCTACATGGACTGCCACCACTACTGCAAGCTCTAAGGCTTGGATTGAATCAAATGGAATGGGTCACTCCAAGAAACTTATCAAAGCCTTTGACAAAAGCTTCAGCAACCTCATTCTAATATTAGTAGGAAATCGTTACGGATACTAGTAAGAGCCTACACTGGACACTGCTGCCTAAACAAGCACATGCTCAACCTGAGGCTGAGTGAAACGCAGACCTGCAGAAATTGCATGGACGCAGGGGAAACGCCTATTCATCTTCTGGGAGAATGTGAACCACTCATGCACAAATGTAGTATTTATCTTGGGAACATCTTTCTAGGCCCAGATAAACTAATAGAGTGAAATCCTAAGAAAATCCTACAGTTTAATTCAGCTACACGGTTCAATGGTCTACTTTGTACCCTATATGTCAGGGGTACTACCAAGCAAAAGAAGAATTATCCAAATCGGTGCAACCTTAAAACAATTTGAATAGTACTGAAATTGTTTCATGCTTTTGAATGCTATATTATATGTATAATAAATAATTGTTAACTAATATTATTCTTCAACTAAACATACGTTTAAAGTTCCTCCAAGAAGTTGGTCTTTCAGGCGACTCGAAAACCACATCTTCCACTTTGTAAGAGGGCCTTGGTGTTCTTAGAGTTGCTAATGGTGAAGTGGATTGCTCGGATGCGCTTGGCGGTGAGACTAGCGGTGCCGGTGCAGGAGCCGTGGGCGAGTACACGGGGTTGGCGAAACTAAATGTATTCTCTGCTTCTCCTTAAGATAATAATTAGGTAATTAATAATTATCCATAGAAATCTATACTCCAAAAAAGTTAGAATATTTAATATGTTCAACTGAAATCATTCTAATTGTCTATTTTTGTCATTTCCTTACCTACTTCTGTAGATGGTGCTGGACTTTGAAGCTTCAATACACCGTAACTAGCTTCACCTGCCTCACTTTCCATCTAAAATTATAAATAACAGTCCGCGTGTGGAATAGAATGTCACAATAATTTTATTTCATTTGAACTTAATAGCAAGTGTATTTTTACCAGAGTAGCATCTTCAGTCGGATTCAAATGAAGTTGTATGCGTCGGCGATGTCGAGATTCATTAGTTAAACGTAAGTAATGTTGAACGAGAGGATGCCGCATCATAACATGGTGTAAAATAAAGTGCCCGAGCAGTATCAGAATGGAAAACACGAAAAACATAAATGTACTGCGTTTTGGCTGACTGAATGCATATTTAGTAATTATTCGATCTACGGAGACCCAGAAACCTGCGGCGCCTGAAAAAGATTGAGGAGCAATTAGTTTATAAGATTTTATAGAAGTGGTAGAATATTATATTTCGGATATAATACTAACCATATCGACTAATTCCTTTAATCTCATAAATAATATAAAGCGACAGTTTAGATGGTATAGATGGACGTTTGTTACTCAATTACGCCATAACAGCTTAACGGATCTGGATGAAATTGGCAGAGATTCTAATCTGAACTCTGGAATATTTTCTTTTTTTTTATGGTAAAAAGGGGGCAAACGGGCAGGAGGCTCACCTGATGGGAAGTGATCACCTCCGCCCATGGACATCTGCAACTGGCTTGCAGATGCGTTGCCGGCCTTTCAGGAAAGGGAGGGATGGAGGAGGGAGGGAAGTGGGAGGGAGGGGGGAACGAAGGCGAAGGATGATGGGAAGAGGGAGGGGGGAAGGAGAGTCGGCCTCCCGGACTCTCACTCGCCGGTCGAAACGCGACAGCATAGCTGCCACTTCACGCCGGTCTTCTGTGAGAGAGTGGTACTAATAAACTATACGGGGCGTGCCGGCCCATTCGGTTGCTACCCGAAGGTAACAAGCATGGCACTACCACTTTGAATAGCACGTCATAAGTAGGTAGGTCACTTTTTATCTTGGAAATAAGCACGATTCCCATGGATTTTATTTGATTTTGTTATTCACGAAGATAAATCGCCAGTAGTTATATAATATGGTAAATAATAGCTGATCCGACAAACGTCGCTCATCAAACCAAAAGATAAACTTTATTCGTATATAACTTACTAGCTTTTCCCGCGGATTCGCGTTCTAAAGGCTGGATTCTAGAAACCAAATACTTCGCAGAGCTACCGGCGTCAATCTACTTTCACGACCGCCCGTCTTGAACGCGGTGATCATTATTTTGTTGCGGAATTATGTTAAAGCTATGATATCTCGTAAGATATTCATTGAAATCAAATGATGGCAAGAGCAATTTTGTTCAAAATAAAATAGTTGTGATGAATGACTTATATGTTTAGGTAAGGATAAAGTATGTCAACGCAACATGTGTTTTATTAGCGAGAAATCAGAAAATATAATACCACATTTTTAAGTACTTACTTTCTCCCGCCATTACAGCTTGTGTATACCGAGGTGGAAGGCATCCAGTAAAGCCGTAATACGAGGCTTGCTGTATAGTACATCCAAACGCAACGAACGCTATAGCAACCAAATTGATTGTGTATGAAACACTTAAGGAGAACCCGTCCCAGCCGATGTTACAAAACGCTACGAAGACCATCGTTGCCAGTGAGAGTAGTATTCCTGTCGTTAAAGATTTTTTAAATTATATTATAATATCTATTTTATATACATTTAAGTTGGTTTTATTGTATAAATGCAACTTTGCTATGAATTTTGAGAAGGAATGGAATGAAATATACATTAGAATGTGTCGATATATATACTTCCCATCAAAAAAATCGAAACACCTTCGTTTTAATTTGTTAAAAAATTGAAACACCTAATTTAATACAAAAGAGTTTTCATACCATGAAAAAAAACGTTATTGTATAGCTGGCCATTACAATGGTAAGCGAAAATTCAAAATTCGAAATTAGAATTTCATTTGTTTATCCTCTAAATGAAATAAATCACTATTTTGAGACAAATGTGCGTTTACAGTTGGAGAACATTTAACGTTTAAAAACTTAAAATTTGCGTTTATCTTTAACGTATTTGTTTTTAATTTGTTTACTGTGACTTTAAGACGTCTGAAAAAAGTTTTATTTCCTAAAGCATATGGATAATTCGCTCACAGAACCGCCCAAGTGGTGGCATTGCTGGATTCTGGACTTAGTCAGCGGGTTGTGTCTCGAACATTGCATCTAAGCCTGTCATCTGTTCATAGAGTCTACAACCGCTATCGAGAGACTGATATGTTCACGCGCCGTTCTGGATCTGGCAGGAATCGGGTCACTTCTGAGAGAGATGATCGATTTATTGTATCAACTTCTTTACGAAACCGGCGCCTTAATGCATTTCAACTGCAGCAGCTTCAAGTTGTACGAAAGGTCGCTGTAAGTGACTCTACAATTAGAAGAAGGTTGAAGGAACGTGGACTGGTACCACCGACCGAAATTAACTGCAGACCATCGAAGAGCGCGCCTTGATTTTGCACGCGCGCACCTAAATTGGTCATACCTCCAATGGAGCAAAGTTCTCTTCTCTGATGAATGTAAAATCATGCTCTATGGTAACGACGGAAGGAACAAGGTCTACAGAAGAGATGGAGAACGCTTTGCACAATGCTGTATTTAAGAAAGGGTCAGTTATGGTGGTGGTTCGTGGACGGCTTGGGGAGGAATCAGCGCCGACGGTAAGACAGAACTTGCCTTCGTGTCTGGGCCACGTCTACCTGCTTTGAACTGTCATCGGTACGTGGAACAGTACCTAGAGCCTCACGTGATGCCCTATGCACACTTTATCGGGTATGGGTTCACATTTATGCACGATAACGCCAGAGCCCACACCGCGAGCGTCGTACGTTACCGAAGTCGGTATCTCCATAATGGAATGGCCAGCAAGGAGCCCGATTTAAACTAATTTAGTTGTTTTATTTGTATGATTATAATAAGAAGAAAGTAAAACTTTACATAATGTTAATGTCTTAATTTATTGGTTTCAACCTTAAAATTTTGTGGTCTTCCTGATTAAATAACATATTACACCTTATTTACATATTAGCATTTATTTATATCGATTATTTGTAATCTGTGGCACAATCGTAGTAATCGTTATGTGTGGCACAGCAATAAGGGGGCGGTACCCGTCCATGAAGTACAATATTATTTGTATGACATTTTAACTTTAACGGCTAACCATACGAAACATAATATAATAAATATAACAATACGAAACTTCGTAGCGTGAGCTGTCAAAAAACCATTAATAAAATTGACAAAGTACAAAGAAATAACTCTGTAGAGTATATAAAAATACTATCTATAACATTCAGGTTCTTCCTTCAAAATTCAAATTGCAATTTGCATCGAACCTTTCAGCATTTAGTGTACGAATAGCAGCATATATTACTATGTATATTTACATAAGTTGTACAGTAAAAATTGCTGTGATCATTTTTCTCATTATATAACTATTCATAGATATTCATTTTAAGATTGAACACGTAATAAATACACGCATTTGGAAATAAATACTCTATTCATGTATGTAAAATTATATACTCGTCGTATGTGTAGTGGAAAATGCATTAAAACAAAAACCACCTGTAAAAAAACAGGTAGTTGTGGAACTCAAACTTCAACGGCAAGTCAGAACAACCTACTAAAGCCCAAACACTCGTCTTTCATCTTAATGGGACGTCGCAGGATCGCTTGACCCTACTGAGCCCCCCAACCACGACAATGAGAACGTAATAATGGTAACGACTAGAGGAACTATATCCAATATTATAAATTAGAATATTTAATCTAAAGAATTGTATAATTCCATGAAAACAACTAATAAATTTGTAAGAAGGAAAAATACAAACCAAAAGTTATCCTGGTATTGTAAGTAAACAGGTCAAGAAGAAGGTTGTTAATTATGACAGCGACGCATGCTGATACGATATACACCGTTGACATGTCGAACATAATCGCAGATTTCGGATAGTGATGTTGGAAGTAGTCCACGGCCATTATGAAACTGTAAATGAAAAGGATTTAATTTTTAAAATGATGTCGACACATTTACACGACGTTTTATATAATTAAAAAACAAAATACTTATGTTTTAATCTCATACTTTTTTAAAAACAACGTAAGTTTACGTATTATGAACAAAATATAAATAATAAATATAATTCTTAAAATATCCGTCTGATTTCCAAAAAAAAATACTTAACGAGTTTTTTTATGAAGTTTATGTAACGATAACAAATTACATACAATGGAAATCTCGTACCTACTCCCATAGGAAAACACAATAACTTGTTTAGTTCTTTTTTTACTTTAGCAAAAAACGAGAAACGTTTGCGTAGGTATATTGTTAATATACATAGGTCATGCATACCTATACCATTATATTGCTAGCGTTAATCAATAGAAAGATACTTCTATATAAGTAATAACCGAATTGGTTTTACATTAAGTAGATCTTAAAGCTTTTGTACAGCTGTATGAGAGAGCTGTTTTTTTGGGTTGCGAAAGTTTCATTTTTTACATGTAATGATTATAGTAGGATTTCATTTGCAGACTGAGCTTAATGATTAGTTCTCAAAACTTCATCAAACTTAATAATTTAAGTGTTGAATTATAAGAAAAATTCTAAAAACACACCTGCAAATGAAATTACAGTGAATGTCGAATGACAGTTTTATATTTGTGATAAAATTAAAACCGTAAAAAAGTTTAAAGCTTTAAGCCAATTATATTTATTATAATAAGCACGCAAACACATTACACAATGTCATAATAATATAAAATATTATTAAAAGATAAATTAATAATTTGCCTTATTGGCTACAAAAAATTATAATTATTGTTAGTTGTAAACAAAACACCCGGAAATATGTAATAATTAAATACATATTATCAATAATTTGATATAAATGATACATATATAATTCTTTAGTTATTTCATATTACTTCCTATAAAGCTTTCTGGTTTATTAAGAACCGTTAAATTTTACTTAAGTCGGTATTTTCAATACAGGAACTGAAAATAAAGAAATGTGTATGTAAAGTACAATAACAACAATAGATACTCAT
Organism: Boloria selene; assembly: GCA_905231865.2. Classification (NCBI taxonomy): domain Eukaryota; kingdom Metazoa; phylum Arthropoda; class Insecta; order Lepidoptera; family Nymphalidae; genus Boloria; species Boloria selene. The sequence continues at coordinate 6,839,386 of HG993145.1, forward strand.
TGTATCTTTGCCAATTCCCCATTTTGACATACGTGCCTATCTAATATCTTCTTCAAGTGGTAAAACCACGTGGTGCTACTAGAAGATACTAGATGTGAAAAAGGTGGTGGTGATCTTCTAGTGGCGCTTAAAAAAAGGTTGAATATATGATACTCATATCTTAATACATATATTATATGTAAACATATGACAATACCTGTTAAATGGCAGTAAGAAAGCAGCGCCTGCAATAAACAGTGTCAAGTATACAGAGCTTTTTCTATCCGGAGGCGGGGCGCCGGGCTCCGACATGGTTAGGGCTTCTCCTCGCGCCGCTCGTATAGCTTCAATACGGGCGTACCCGCGTCCTAGAGTTTCATTCATTATTTTCTATTCCTCACTTTATATTTCCTTGTTCCATTTTTGTTATAGAGAATCCACTTTATTTCACAAGAGAAATTATCTTCATAATAATAATAATTTCCAATTAACAATAACACTTCACTTAAGTAAAAACAAACATTTACTTAAAATTAGAATTATTAGTCAATATTATACTAACTGATATTTGTTTTTTTTTGCTGAAGTTAAATTTGAAGAAGTAGAAGTGTTGAAATTCACCACTTCTTTTATTCTATACCTACTTATTACACATAGAATTAAAGATATTGGCTTAATTGATTTGATATAATGACTATTTACATTTGTTTTTGTTTTTGGAGTTCCTTTTGTATAAGTAATTTTAACCGGCTATACTTGACAGCAAAGTTATATGGTTACCCAAGATATGATTACGCATGCGTGTGGCTGATCGATTTTAGTGGAGAGCGCCTTCTAATGGTAATTTTGCACAACTATATAGATACCTAAGGTACATAAGTATATGCTAAAAATTCCTTTTCACTTAAAGATATCAAATGTAAATTAGTTAACAAATTGTAGACAATTTTAACCAAATTTAGATTAACCTTAAAATATGAGTATAAGGTGAGATCTTTACATAAACATTAAAGATATTTTTGTGGAGGGAAAAGCAAAAGTCTGTAGTCAAATGAATAGAAAATTATTTAATTAGTCCTAAATTGCACTTTCGACAGTTTAGTCTTGTGAGTAAAGTAGGAAAAACGTTCAACCGTCCAAAAATGAGGCCTTAAATAAAAACTAAATATAGTTTTAAATGCTATCTTTTAAATATTACATGTAACAGTGTTTATACACCTCACGAGAACTAATAATATGTTTTTAATATAACTATATTTTCTAGCGAGTTATCCTCGCTTCGTTGTCGAGTGTCTGTAGGCCTACCTTGTGTTACCAACCAAGTCATAATCCAAGGACGCGTGCCAAAAAAGGAAATAGGAGGTAACCGACCTTTATGGGCGGTGTGTCATGCGGATCAGCAGTGTGACCCGTTGGAGCGACGCCATGGCTGTTGTAGCCCGTTTTAATAGACCAGCTGTAGGTGTGTCGTGCTTGAGTGCGATGCCCCAATCAGCCGTTCATTGGGAGATGATGATGAGATTAGGAGATGCATTTACGTTTATAACCTGTAGAAAACAGGTTTTTATATGGGACTCACTGGCTACGAAAACCAGACAGAACTAACCACTAAAACTTAAGAACCCATCTTTCATCTTAATGGGGCGTCGCATTCAATCAAGGAGCCCATAATATGATGTTCCTGTGTCTTGTCCTTTTTGTTCGCTGCGTAACCAACCGCAGTCGCTTTGCTTTTGTAAATTATTTTAATATGTTAATTTAGAGAACAGTAAGTAATAATTATTACTTTGTATGTAAATATTAAATATCACATATCATGTATGTATTATAAATACAATTCTAATTAAAAATACGAATAACAAACACCGATAATGAAAAACAAATATTTTTAGTTATGAAACTAAATGATAGGGCCAGTACACAAATAATAAGTATAATCGTATGTGCGTATATGCTTAGATAACCTTTAGCATGATGTTTAAGGTTTATTATCGAATCATGGAAAAAATTCTTGTAACGATAGCGGCATATCTACTTTATTATTAAAAGACTCTCTTTGTTCTAAAAACAAGTTAATTTTTCGAGATTAAATTCTTTATACTAGTATTCAAAATGTATCTTGTAAAGTGAAATGTTATATTAGTTCTTGTCCGAGGGTTCTCTAGCGTCAGCGGGGCGAGGATTAAGTGAAGCCTCCTCCTTGCGTTTTACTGAAACTTCTTAGGGATTTAAATTTAATATAATTTAAACTTCATTCTCTTCTTTTTCTCTTCTTTCTTTACTTACTTTCTTAGGATTTTATATGTCGCTGCAGTAAAACTTGTTTTAGGTAGCCCACCTTCATACTTATAGCATACCTGATATGTAAACATGTTTTGGGCATTATGACGTTAACAAAGATAAAGGCAAAGATTGTTTTATTTTTTGAAATCGATTAATATAATCTATTAAAACCTATAGGTATAAGGATTAACAACCTCATTTACCTGTCTCTAGTCTTATCAACCACGCTTACTAGTACAGCTAGACCTACATTGTAATAAATCGTCGGTTAAGAGTGCAAACCTGCTAACTCCACTTTTGGTACAAAATTACATTTTTATACCATCTGAAAGAGAAAGATAGGGCACATGTACTTGTAAAACCAGCTAAACTCAATTTAATTGTTAAATCGGCAAAAAAGTGTGATGCGTAAAACAGCCAAATCCATATTATTCAAAATGCGCGGCTAACTCCATGATTGACGCCATTTTCTATTGAGTCTTTGACATTACAACGTTCCGTTAGATTACATAGAGCATCAAACTAAAAAGGAAGAAGCAAGAGCAGTAAAGGAAAAAGAAAAAGAAAATATTGTTTTTACAGTAGACCTACAGGCTGTATTGATGGCTCCTAAATCCAAAATAAGTAGTTTGTATTACCGAACAAAACTCCAAATACATAATTTGACTTTTTTCAATTTAAAAAATAAGAATGGGTTCTGTTATATATGGAACGAAAGTGAAGGAGGCTTAAATTCCGAAGAGTTTGCTAGTATTTGGATGGATTTAATAGAAAACAAAGTTGTGCTCCAGGAGGACTCTGCCGAACCGATGAAAGTAATTTTTTACAGTGACGGGTGTACTTACCAAAACAGGAATTCTATCTTAGGCAACGCGTTACTCAATACAGCTATGAATAAAAATATTGTTATAGAGCAAAAATTCCTCGAGGTAGGGCACACACAAATGGAGGCGGACTCTATGCATTCCACCATAGAGCGGGCTTTAAAAAACAAGGATATTCATTCATGTACCAGCAGAGTATATATCGATCTGTAGATCTGCTAGGAAAAAACCGCGTCCATACGATGTAAAATATCTAAACTACCAATTCTTTAAAAAGTTCAATGAGGTTAAATTTTATAAAAGCATTCGTCCTGGCAGATCTAAAGGAGATGCTAAGGTTACAGATATAAGAGCTCTCCGCTACACTCCAAATGGTGATATTTATTATAAACTTAGATTTCCAGATGAGTGGAAAATATTACCACAAAGAAAATCTTCATCGGTGACACCTGTACCATTTACTGGTCTACAAAATTAATACAGTAACAGGCTAAAAATTAGCGCGAGAAAGTTCGAAGATCTTCAATACTTGAAAAACACCTTACCCGAAGATTATCGCTCTTATTACGATAGCTTACCTCATGATTGAAACAGAAAACAAAGTGTTAATAATTAGTATTAAGGAAAAGAAGAATAATATTTAGTTTATTAATTAATTATAATTTCATGAAAAGAGGATTTCATATATTTAAGTTTCTAGTTCTATTTTTTGTTTTGTCAAAGATTTTTGATTAAAAGACTGATCGAATTTAATTATTAGCCAAATATGTAACTGTGATGATTATTAAGAAATAAATAGACTGATTAACGAAACAATTAAAGTTATTTTATCTATCCTTGAAATCTTTCCGAAAACCTGCTAAGTCCGGAAAATAAAACGTTGGCTACCAAAAATCCTGCTAAGTCATAAAATCACTTATAACTTATTAACGATCAAATTTTACTATTTTATTAGCTTATAATTATATAGAATATCCAAAAATATACCAACTGTATTTTCGGTTTTAATCTAAAATTGTAAAATTCAAATTTATTAAGTTTTATTTGTCTCCTGTAAGTTTGGGTTAAAGCGAGTTAGCAGGTTTACACTCTTAGCCAACGAAATGTCAAGCAAAATATGGCGTCCCTCCCTCGTCGCCACCGCCCTTGCACGCGGTGATCATTATTTTGTTGTGGAGTTATTTTAAAACTATAATTATAATATATCGTAAGATATTCTTTTAAATCAAATGATGGCAAGACCAATTTTGTTCAAAATTAAATGCTTGTGATGATTAATTTATTTATTTAGGTAAGGATAATTAACTTTTATAAAATAATAAAGAATATTTATTTGTCACAAAACTAACTAACTATTGTATATCTATTACAAGTAAACTTAACTATATATACAAAGCAAAAATACATTTAATTATTTACTGTACAAGTCGTGTCCGCGTGGAACATTGGCAAAATAGTGGCATGTCCGGTGGAATGCTGGCCGCATTCCCCCGCTGCATGGCAATGCCGATTCTTTGGGCGAAATATGAGCCAGCTCTCCTGTCATCAGTAGAGGCGATAAGACGAGGTGTTATCTTGGTGTTAAGTTTGACTCCATGGCCCAAGGGTTTCTACAGCGAAAGGTATAAAAATATAATTTTGACTAAGGGAGGCATATTTACACAACTCGAGAAGCTCAGCCTTTTTCTCCGCGGCCCCCACTTTAGACGCCGTCTCCCTGACATGAGACGGGGCCAATGTGTCAACGCATGTAGTGTAGTAGTCCCCTTTCCCAGGGAACCAGCAACAGACCATCAGGTCTCTTGCCATTATCTAGACATATTCCAGAAAGCTCAATAAGAGCAGGAATGTCAATGGTGGCAAGAGCCCTTTTGATATTATCATTTAGGGAACCGAAAAAGTCTACCTGAACTTCTACGGCAAGAGTAGCATGAAGTCCATTACAGTCGACCTCTTTTCCACACGGCACCTGTGATGTGTGCACAGCGGTGTTCCCAGCCGATACGAAAACTATCGTTATCAAAAAGTGTACCGAGATTGGTTGAAGGTAGGGCGTGGAGCCAGTGCCCCGAATCTTGATGTTGACGCTAAAAGTCTTGCACGGTGAACGTCACTTGTAAGATTTTGAGACAAATTTTGGAATGTAGAAAGAACCAATTAATAACCTTCCTCCATAAACTGACAATCTAACATAAAAAGATTTTTTCAATTCGGGCCAGTAGTTTCTCAGATTAGCGCGTTCAACCAAACAAACAAACAAACAAACTCTTCAGCTTTATAAAATTAGTATATATTGATATACCTACGTCGAAAATATTTTTTCTCTATTGTTTATATAAAACCATTTCAAAATTGATAACTTTTATGTGCGCGATGGTATTTTGAATTGACGAACCAATAGCCGGAAAGCATGCGGCGTGTGCCCTCCTCCCGTGCCGCGCCGCGCCCCCCCTCTTACCACCAAATTGGGAGATAAATGACCTCTGCGCAACTTGACAGCCAGCGTTCTTTTTACATGACGCGACTTATACATACGTATGACTTTACGTAGACATACAATAAAAATTATACATATTATTAAATATTATTTATTGCACACAACAAATTGACGTAAAATATTTATATGTATATCAAAGCACAATAGGCGGCACTTAAACATTTTTAGATAGCTAGTAAGAATTTGATCAAAACCATCACCATATTATATTTAGTTCGCTTAAAATATATTTATTATACTAAGAAGTAACTGCTAAGAACTAATGAAATTTAGATCTTGGCTCAAATATAATTCTGAAGTCTTTTGCAGAAAGCGTGACTCCGTCGATAGGGTCCGTACTTGGGAGAGGATCACCGTCTGGCAGCTTTAGGTTAAACCTTTGTAAGAGATGAGTTAAAAACATGAACAATTCCGAACGAGCCAATCCTTCGCCAATACATCTTCTTCTACCTGTGGACACACGTACCTATTGGTATAATATGTATGTAGTACCTACCTTACCTTTCATATATTATACTTATAAATATAGTTTTCTTACATATTTTAATTTATTAATAATATAGATCATACAGATTTAATAAGTAATTAATAATCATGTACAAGCATAATAAATAATAATTCACTTAATAATTTAATTAAGATACATAAAAGTGATAGGCATGATACTGAAAAAATATGTAAGTAGTTAAAGAGTAAACTCGTTAATAGATAGATGAACCGATAAAGAAATAATAAATAGGTATACATAATAGGTTATTTGTTTATAACGAGTTGTTGCCCCTAATGCTGGACATTTCTTGAAAATTAAATTATAGCTAGGTAGGGTACCTAATTGTCTAAGAATCTCTTCATTAATTATCAACTTCATGGTTTTTTATATATACATATAAAAACCATGAAGTACATGTACAGAATAATTAATAACAAATCTAATTTACCACTTCCGAAGGGCATGAGCCACTCGTCCTGTATTATATTCCCTTCTTTTGTTAGAAATCTTTCAGGCTTAAAAGACTCCGCTTCCTTCCAATGCCCACCATTGTGTAAATCATGTATGGCTAACAAAATCAATGTATTCTGAAATTTTATTAAGGAGAAAAAATAATAAGAATCTTTTTACACAGTAAATTTTACATATTTAAAGTCCTAGTCACACATAATATGACCTGAGTTTGTATACAGGTGGTATGCCAAAAATATATAAAGGAGGAATCTAGGAGGTCTTTAAAAAGTGGACCGATAATAATATTATAATATACTATTTATTCAAACAAGGTGACTGAATAATTTTATATTTAAATACAAAAATAAAATAACTATAATTCATTAGAAATTACAATAAAACCATGGAAAAAAGCATTGACATAAATATTTAAATTTTTTAATTTTAATATTGTGTTAATTTTGTCTGAATAAGTATAACTGCTTATTTCTAATAACCTTGCAATTGAAGAACTCTATTATCCATTCAAACACAATGGCGCAATAGTCAGATCAGCTCGATAGTGTTCTGTATTATTGTACTATCATCAGAAAGAAGTAGGTACACGTGCAAAGATTTGAGTCAAGTTACAAATAGAGTGCGCTAATGATGATAATGTAGTATATTTGTTAATGTATAATTTTATGGATTTTGCTCATGTTTTCTAAACTGGGTGATCGTTGAAGAAAGCTTTATAAATATACATGAATGAAACTATTCATATGATTTTAAAAATTATGTACATATAACTGGTAACCGAATTTGTAATCGTCAACAAAATCCGCATTTCAATGTTTTACCTTAGGTATAACATAGTTTCCAAGCTTTGTGTTTTCTAGCGCCGTGTGTGGAATGCCTACTGCTGCTACGCTTGATATACGCAACGTTTCAAGTAACACAGCTTCAGTATAAATCATTCTGTAACAATGTATTAAAATACATCGATATAGAACACTTAAGGCTTAATGGATACAATTTTTCAGTTCTAGAGAAAATACCACGTCATATAAAGATCGAGAGAGACATATGTTTTATCTCTCTGCATGTTGATGTATCATGTAATCCTTCCTTGAATTCCTTCCTATAATCATAATCTTGCTTAACTTGGGTGCATCATAGAATGCTTAGCTTTGGATTACTTTAGATCATAGTTTATTTCTCTTTGTACTTTCCACCCAAGTCCGCCCACGTCTTACCAAAATTAAATAACCCTATGCCACTACGTAAGTTAATTGTAAGTCGCTAAATTAAAGATTCATTTTGTAATTACAGTAATTGAGAATAATAGAGACCTACGCAATTTCAAGTTCATGTGTTTACATATACTTAGTATAACAGGATAATATTTTTTCAAGCATGTTTGTTCAACTACAAAAACCTACAAAACAGTCATTTTGAGTCAATCAAATATAAATAGTAACACGTTAGCCGTAACAATAAGGGATAAAATTAAGAAGACATAACGCACGGACGTTCTCTATAAAGAATATAACATCCGAGATTATACCTGGATCGATCGCTAAGAGTAGGTTGTCGAGAGTGTCCAATTTCCTCATCAATTTCTCTCTGTAACTTTTTCTGTATCTCCTGATTTCTTACTATATAAAGTAACATGAATACTGCTGTATTACTGACGGTCTCTACACCTGCTTCAAGCAAATCGAGACATATCACTTGGAGTTCTTCATAGGAAACTAAAAAAAATAATGAGTTCGTTTGTACGGTATTTACTTTTTAACTAAAATTATTTTTAGCAACAAAAGTACGTATGTAAGTACGTAGATAAATACATACAGTTTTCTTTTTGTTGGTCCATAATTTCTATTAATAGCATATCGATAACATCTCTAGGATTCTTAACATCTATTGTAGCTTGATGTTCCCTTAATATATTCTGAAATTTCCATTCCGTGTATTTAAATTTTTTTATGTATGTACAAAGTAAAAATATCAGATTGAATATTTACATAGAAATACTTGCTCATGAATATGTTTTGTGTGAAAATGAAGCAAGTCTCGCATTACAAATGCAGATACAGCAAGAATTTAAAAGATAAATACTAATAGGTAGCACAAAATACATAAAAATGTCGATAAACTTGAAGGATAAAATACACGTGTATCGTTACACTTTAGATAACTATATCATCAAAATTTACATATTATATACATACATATACGTTGGTTAGTGCATCTCGGGCTGATTTGACTGATTTGATAAATGTTCGTAATGGCTCAAATAAAGTTTTTAGGGGAATAAAACAGAAAAGTTGCCTTCGGATATTAGAGTAAAACTAAAAGTAGATTTTTAATGAAATATGGTAAATAAAATTTAAATTAAGACCGGACAATATTATTTGTTTTTTTTTTTTAAATAACGTCGTACATAGTACATTGTAAAGAGGACTGGTGTAGGTATATTGGTGATATTTTTCTGAGATTATCATTAATAAATTTCAAATAGCAGATGAGCAAGTTTTACTGGATAATAATTCGAGAGCCTTTCGTGCCCCCATCAATAAGACGCTTCAAAATTCTGAATATATAATGGACTTGATTGTTTTCTTATAAAGACATCTTATAATTACAGCTAACAGCTGATTGTAGACTGACAATTGATAAACGAACAAAAGATTCATTTCAATTGGTCGTATATGTTCCAGATTATTGCTTGTTAAAATGCGGAGTTATAAAGACGACAATCACAATTGCCTTTATGAAATATATATTATGTAGGTACAGCGTGAAACTGTGAACTCGAATTGCGATAAACGAACGACATTTTACTTTAAAATTGAATATTATAGTCAGTTTTAAAATTTGCTTCAATAAAGCTTAATTTTATTTTTCAACCTACTTCAAAAAGGAGGAGGTTTTCAATTCGTCTGTATTTTTTATGTTTGTTACCTCAGAACTTTCGACTGTTGGGTGAACGGATTTTGATGATTCTTTTTTATTTGAAAGCTTATGCTTCTCGTGTGGTCATTGTAATTTTATCCAGTACTGACAGTGGCATCCATGAGAAAACCATATTATGTCTTAAATTAGCATTAAGTATGTGCGCGACAAATGGACAAATAACTCAATATCTCGCCAACCGATTTCGATGATTCTTTTTTTGTTGGAAAGGGTGTAATTCAAGGGTAATTTGATGAGCGTTTAGTTAGGTTCTGACCATGGAATCCATGACAAAGTAACGGAATTCTTCATTTCTTAGGAGCAAATTAACCATATTCGGCCGAATCTTTTTAACCGACTTCAAAAAAAGTTCAAAAAAGGAGGAGGTTATATGTTCCGTTGTATGTATTTTTTTTTTTTTTTATGTATGTTCACCGATTACTCCGCCGTCTGTGGGCCGATTTCAAAAATTTTTCTTTTGATTGGTAGGGTATAGTTCCGAGGTGGTCCCATTGTCACCAAGTCAGGATCTGATGATGGGATCCCAGGGAAATCGAAGGCAACTCTCAAAATTTACAGGCACCTATTATGTTTTTGATATATTTTCTAAACCCGATAAAGCTTTTACGTATAAAAATCATCATCTCATGTGGATGAGCTGATGATGGAAGGTAAAATTCCTCAACAGTTGTTTTTTATGTGTTTTCACCGATTTCTCCGTGAATTGTGGGCCGATTTTAAAAATTTCTTTTTTGTTCGGTAGGGTATACATTCAAGATATTCTCATTGTCACCAAGTCAGCATCTGATGATGGGATCCTAGAGAAATCGAGGGCAACCCTTAAATTTTATCGGCACTGATTACCTTTTTCATATATTTTCTAAAGCTGTTCAAGAATTTGTGATGATGTAAGGGATATATCCTCAACGGTTAGGAGTTGAAAGAAAATTCTTTTAATATTATACGTAGTTATGAACTGATAGTCGTATTCCTTCAGGATATTAGATGGATTGATAATAGAAGGTAAATCTTATTAACGTCTACGAGTTACGTGGAAAAATAGACGTGGACAAATCTCGATTGACTATTGTCGTTCATTTCAAAACTTCGCTGACTTATTGGAGCAGTAGTTTAGTTAGCCTTCCAATATCTTATTTAAACATAATAATTTCCACAAAAAAATTTAAAATAAATTATTTTTTAACAAAAATGAAAACCGACTTCAAAACGCTACAAATCGAAACTAAAAAGAAAAAAAAATAATTTTAATTACTTAGTTATTGTTGGAGTCGGTGCCAGCCAAAGCAAAATAATCTTAATACAATTTAATTAATGTATCAATTTGTAAATATAATCAAAATATCCGTTCGAAAGGTTATTGCAAAGGCAGGATAAAACTGTCCTTCTTGGCTGGCACCGACTCCAATAATAACTAAGTAATTAAAATTATTTTTTTTTCTTTTTAGTTTCGATTTGTAGCGTTTTGAAGTCGGTTTTCATTTTTGTTAAAAAATAATATAGCGACGTCGTTTAAATGACATCGACTCCAAAAATAACAATTAATGCCTATAAAATTTGAGAGTTGCCCTCGATTTCCCTAGGATCCCATCATCAGATCCTGACTTGGTGATAATATGAATCTATCTTGGAAGTAATCGGCCAACATTTGACGCAGAAATTAATGAACAATCATAAAAAATAACCGTTGAGGAATTGTACCTTCCATCATCAGCTCATACACATGAGATGATGATTTTCAGACACAAATGCTTGAACATCTTTAGAAAATATATCAAAAACATAATAGGTGCCTATAACATTTGAGAGTTCCCCTCGATTTCCCTGGGATCCCATCATCAGATCATGACTTGGTGACAATGGGACCCCCTCGGAGCTGTACCTTACCGAACAAAAGAAAAAAATTTGAAATCAAAGGCCAATCAAAGGCCCACAGACGGCGGAGAAATTGGTGAACATACATAAAAAAATATATATATACAATGGAACATCCATTGTATATATATTAATAACCTCCTCCTTTTTGGAAGTCGGTTAATAATTTTAATTTCATTTCATTTCACTTAGGAGAACTCTAAATAAAATGAAAAAGTAAGTTGATTATTAAGTTGTAAAACAATACGCAATTATTTTTTACTTTTTAGTGCATATTAATTTGTTTTAGAATAGTATTTTCTTGAAGTTGGTTTTTTTGTAAAAAATTTGTTTATTACCTACTACTTAGACTAGTAAAAAGTGTTAAAAATGTGACATAAAAACAAGAAAATAAAACACAGGTTCTTTAAATAATTGGTATCTTGTTGTAGATCATGGGAACTGAATTCATAAAGACCATTTAAAATTTTGATCTTGGGGCACGGTAGTGCATACGCCAAGACGAGCCTAGTCTTAGCAGCGCTAGTATTACAAAAACAATAAAAAAAAAAAACTTGAACCTTTAACCCAATCCCTTAAACTTGGGAGATGGAAGTTTGTATCAGACTTTAGCAAATGTTGATGCTAGAGGTCTAAATTATAAATTGACAAAGGACACCTTGTTACATAATAAAGTAAATTTCTTTCATAAAGTAAACAACATAAAAACTTACTGTCATAAGCAACTTACAAAAAGAAGTGAAATACCAACAAGAACACTTACATGTAGGGGAAGAAGGGGGAATGACGCTCACTGGGTAATGGCGCTCACCTCTGTAAGTCTGTAAACATGATACGTAGCAACACACCACATCGCGTGAATTGTGAGGGGAGGGGGTCTCTTACAGACAGCGATACAAACATACAGTCAGATCGCGTCATGTGACTGTGAAGTGCTTTTCTTTGTTTCCGCCCGAACTGATCTAACTTTTGGTTAGGAGTTTCTTGACGGTAAGTCCTAAATTTTAATGCTTATTTAACTATTATTTTTTCTTCTGACAATAAAACTATTCTATTTTGTAATAATGCAATCAATTTTCAACAATTGTGTATAATTTTTTTTTAATTTCAATTCAATTACAAAACGAACATTTGGGGTAATACCGCTCATCTGAGCGCAATTACCCCTTAGTGACTTATTTTTTTTTTGTTGTAGATATGCCAAGAAATCGTCAAAGGACCACCGCTAAAGCGGCTTGGACCGAATAAATTCCTTCCTTTTAACCTTCAATCTGCTAAAACTCCTCAAAACCAAGGCCCAAATGTCCAGAATTTCGAATATGCGCAGTCTGATGGTACGGCCATAATTTCAGGACATACATCTCCTTTGGCAAGTCCATCAAATGAGGATCAATCCTCTGCATCTGTTTTGGCACGTGCACAAGCACGCAACCAAAATCTAGTTCAATAATGAAGAACTCCGGTATCCTTTGCTGCTATAGCGACGGCAACAACAATTGAACCATTTTATAAACCACGTCAAAGAAAGCTAAATATTAACTGCGACTCCTATGAAAATTATTTTAGAGGATAATAAAAAGAAAAAGTCGCGAAACTCAATAAGACCGGTAAAGATGATAAATTAAGACCAAAACAAACATATGAAACAAATATCTTACAAAAGAAAGTTCTTCAGAGAGTGATGATGAAGAGCATCTTTGCGACGATGACAGTGATGACGATATAAATGTGGATGACGAAAGTTATAACAAATGTACTATTTGCAAAGAATTTGGAAAACATAACAAGTTATGGTATCGGTGCACCATCTGCGGAGTATGGGCTCATGCTATATGTTCAGGATGGGATTCGCCAGATGAATACATCTGTCATTTATGTGACCAAAAATAAAATATTACTATTTCTAAGTTGTCTTACCTCCTTATAATAATAATAATGTTATATTATATTATAATAATTGAAGTTGATTTGATATCGAAGACTTCACTATATTTGTTAAATTGAAAAACGCTTATCTTACGTACAAATGGCGATAAATGATGCTAATTTGTTATTGTAGACTTTACTTTCATTGTAGGAGGTTCATCTCATTAATATTTCTTTAATTAAAATGTATTTTACTTGTTATATTCCAAAAAACATGTTTGAGCGTCATTACCCCATACACTGAGCGGCATTACCCATAGTCAGGGGCAATGCCGCTCAAACATGCTTTTTTAATATTTTTTTATTACTACTAGTAGGTCAAAGATAAATGCTTTTGTTGTTAAAATCTTAATTACTCGATAGTTAAAGACTTTGTTATTTACCTTAATTTTGATATATAATAAATAATTTAGAAAATACAGCATGTTTTCCTTAAGTGAACGCCATTCCCCCTTCTTCCCCTAATATAATGCTAAGACGATTCCGTATGGAATTACTCCAATAACTATTGTACCTACGAGTATAACAGATAAGTATGATAACGAAGAGGGAATATATTTTTCACCTTACCGTCCATGTAAATTATAAATGTAACAAGCTTTTTGACAGTGCGAGCAATATGGTCTCGTCTTGGCAATATTTTACATGCAGATGTTTTTGGTGGAATTACTAGTTTTTCTTGATTTTTATACAGTATGTAGGACTTAAAAATAGCGAAATCAATTCGCTGTATAAATTAATACGAGTTCCTATAGTTGAATTTGTTGAATGTTTTAGTTTTTTTTTTAAATTATTTATAACAAAATGAGTATTAACTATTGTTATAGGTGTTATATGTATATTATGTCGCACATACGTACATAACATATAACTATATGATAATATATATCTATATTATCATGTAGGTATATTATAATATAATATTATGAAAAGAAAATTTACAAAATCCTTACTTACGTTTAAAAACTCATATATCTGTTTATGAATTATTTCCATTTCAGTATAACCAATCAAATTTGGCATAACATGTTTAAGGAACGGTAAAAAATTTAAAATACCACCGCTCATGTCCCCTACTTTGAAAGTTCTAGTAATAAGTTCACAAAGAGCTCTTAATTGTTTGTCTTTTAAGTCATATCTAAAAATTAACATAAAATATTTTTATTGGTTTTTTAATTTAGTCGCTACGAATAAATATAAGTCTGTTGCACTAGATTTAAATGTCAATTGAAAAATATAAAAGTAATAATGATAAGTAAGTAATTATATAAAACTCTAAAATAAGTTACCTTTTCCCAGCAACTAGTTTCCATAAAATGTTAACGACTGAAACATCAAACATATGATTTATTACCACAGGTTTTCCTCCGTCCGCCATTCGCAACTCTACAAGAGCTTTACATTCAATACGTATAGTATTCTCCATACTACGTGAACTGTAGCCGCAATTTTTTAGGCATTTTAATACCATACGCCTTGTTTTACTCCAAGTTTGCCCGTCACTAAATACTATGCCTGTAATATTTTTTCGTTGTTAAAATAAGACAATACTCGTACCATATAATATTTACAAATTTTTTTACAAATACATAAAATTTATCTACGTAGGAATAATACGAATAGATAAATAAATTTGAAAACTTTATTGGTGTGTCTGTTCTCCCTGGACCGATTGCCTTTTATTAATAGGAAGCCGATTTTATAAGGTACAAGCGGAACTTTGACTAAGTATATGCTATCTATACTATATATACTATATTACTATATTTACTATACTATATATACTATATACTATTACTATATATATAATATAATATAATATATAATTATATAATAATATTATAAAGAAGTAAAGGTTGTGTGTTTGTTAAATTGTAAGGGGTAATCTCGGGATCTACTGAACCGATTTTAAAAATTCTTTCACCAATAGAAAGCCACATTATTGCTGAGTGTCATAGGTTATATAAAAAACCGTAAATAAAAAGGCTTTTACGTGGTAGTCCGTTTTGCAAAGTGAATCGGAGAAAAAACGGTCGAATGAAAGCGTTACTCACGAACGCTGCCTTAAATTTGAAAGATATATTTTTGAGTTCTAGAGAAAAGATGTGGAGCTTAAAAATGCCTACAAAAAAATCAACGACAGCATATGTCTAACTTTTATATTTAAGTTACAAAAAGTAAGTAGTTTTTTTTAATATTAGTATAGATAATTTAATTTTTAATATTAATAAAATAATTTAAATTATTTAAACACTCTGTACTAAAAAAGGATTATTAACATTATGCCCAACGAAGTGGGCACGGGTTACTTATAAGGTACCAACTATTGATTTCCCATTTAAAGTTCCACCACTCTTGTTTTATTTACCACTTACCAGTTATTGTGTTTTTGTGGGAATAAAAGATTTTTCTGTAGTAATGGGTAGTAATGGGTATCCTATAAATATTGACCTTAGTAATAATCTATCAATACACAAAGCTTAGTCAAAATCGGTTCTGCAACTTTTTGCGGGATAGGCTTCTTGGCTTTATTTTGACCTACAATCTATGTATCTCAAAATTTTAGCTTTTAGAGTTAGCAATATAAATTTGTACAGAGACTCCGTTGACCCAGTTATTTTGTTTTCCGGTAGGAATGAAATATCGAATGTAGGAGCAGAGGTGATGACTACAACATTTATTTTGATTAAACTACTAGGTAGTTACAATTACTTTTACTAACATATTTCTAATAACCAATTTGGTTAATTTTACATAATTATTAGTAAGTTATGACGTAGAAGTGTGTTTTTTAGTTTAAAATTCTTTAGCGCAGCGTAGATATAAAATGTTTGTATTCTTAGTTTGTATGTTATATATAACAGCGTTGCTGATTTTTGCATTAAACTACATACTATTTGGTATACTCACTAGTAATTTTAAATACTCAAGTTTCAAGAGTATGTCCCCAAAAATCAATCTGTCACAAAAAGTCACATAAAAATATTCCTTAAATACCTTTTGAAAGTATACAGGTACCTACATTTTTCTTACTTACCAAGTTTTTTCCCAAATGATCTCATTAAATAGAATAATCCACTTGGTCTTCCATCAAAAACATCTCTAGTAGATACTTCTTTAATGAAATCTTTACCGAAAACGATGATCACGTTCACAAAACCTAATCGTAACCCAAGTATATTTCCATATTTGTGCGACCAATTTTGCCATAAACTGTGGCGACATTTAAACTTTCTCAAATTTATCCATACTGATAATAAATTACCAAGGAATGGTATCAAAGGCGGTCCTGCAATATTAAAATAGCTTATTTAAAGTAGCTCTGCTTAGGAAGCAATTAAAACTATTTTTTTTTACCTGGTGGATAAGAAGGTGGCTTTTGCAAGAGCTCCTTAAAAATAATTAACAGTAAAATAAAGAAAATCAAGGCCCACATCATCTCACCTACAACAATAGACGCTGACTAAAAATGTCTTTACATGTTTACAAGGCTTTTAAGATAAAATCGCAAACTGTTAAAGCGCATAGTATACGATCAAATTTTTAAACTCTGTATTTGAAATCAGGTCCTATAATTTGACAAAAACTTTCGCTATATTTTAAAGTAAAAATATTCAACCCATTAGGTCTTTATATCAAAAAAAAAATGCAAAATATATTCAACCACAAAAGGCCTTTTGAGTGTATTAGTAAGTTTTTTTAGATTTTTATATTTTTGTGATTTCTAGTAGTTCTAAAGTTGTTAGACCAACTTTAGAATTAAAAGCGTTCAAACTGAACGCAGAATTTGACAATCATATTTGATCGTTTAGCAAACACCTTAATAAGGTAAGTAGTAAAAATTTAATTCGATGTTATATACTTTTTAAATACTAACATAGACACTTATCTTATCTCACAATCAGTTTGTCTCTTTGCTAAGGCGTCACCTGACCTGATGACCTGACCCTCAAGATCTTAACAATTGTGACTCTTTATATTTTACCTTAGATGTTTGTTGTAATATTTTAATATTGTTATAAATGTAAATTCTTGAATGGATGGGCATTTATTAATCAATCACGCCAGTGTGGCTGAACGGATTGAACGGATGCACCTAGATTACTTTTCTTCCAACAAATGGACGGTTTCCGCTGGATAAATTTGTATTTGATTTTCACCAGGGACGAAATCTAGCAAGGTAGAGTACCTTTAACTAGTAAGTAAGTACCTACTTAATACTTTATTAATTTCATCAGATTGCTTAGTATCTACTAAATCCAACGAGCTCGTGATAATTTTTACCAGAAAGTTTTCGGTTAGTGTTTTTTTTAAAATATAGAAACTTTAGATTTTAATCTATGTTATATTTATGGACTAGAGATACCCGCGGCTTCGCTCGCGCTAAAAGTAAAAAAATATATTTTTGGCTTTATAACGATTGATTTTCCATTTAAAGGGCTACGCATCTTTTATGAGGATTAGTCTATTGAGTCAGTTATTCTATTTTCCTGTTTGAATAAAATATTTTCCTGTTGTACCTAATACATATGTATCCTTTTTTTATACCTTTTAGGTAGTCCAAATATTAACCCTAGTAAGTTGTGTACTTACATTACACGAGATTAGAACTAAAATTGGTTCAGAACTTTTTGTGTGAACGCATATCGTAAGATATTGTTTTTAATATGTAATATAGATAAAAATAGTTATTGCGAGTGTACCTTAGAAGATAGACATATATTATTGCTAACTTTTTTGTAGGCCTTATTAATAACCTATAATTTTCAGTCCAGTAGTAGTTTCCATCACAACTTTATGGAAAAACCATATGATACTGAAAAATAAATCGGAACTGCCAGCAGGAATACACGTTATGGAAGATTATTCCAAGGAAGTATTGGAGAAGCGCAAGCAACTACAACCACTACTTAATGAAGAAAGGAAAAAGGAAAATAGCATTCTTGATACAAGAGAAACTAGGAGTAAAAGGACCGCTGGACAAAAACCGCCAAAAAAAAGAGTGGGGTCGGATTTGCCTAAATCATCGGCGCAAAAGAAAATTAATAAACATACAGCACGCCCACCACCCAAAGCGGCAGAAAAAGATGTAATAAGGCCAGGAATACTCAACTATGTTGAACGAAAACGACCAGCTTCAGTATCAGAGACTTCAAAAAACTAACAAAAACCTAAACAAAAAAGACACAACCCAAGAAAGAACAACTTTTTCAAAATGCACCCCAAGCCGGTTGGTCACCGAGAGGGAAGAAGACCATTACCCTCCAACATGTTTACCCAAGTAGCATACGCAAATGACCACTAACCAACACAAAAATAAAATACAATTGCTACATTTAATACTTTTACCTTAAGGACAAACGAAAGTTTGTCAGAGCTGATGATAGCATTGACAAAGATAAACTGGTCAAGTGAAGTGAAGATTGTTATTCCGATTGGTGCACAGTTAATGCCGGTGTAATGGTGAAGAAAATCAGTAACGAACCGACTAACTTGGAAGGTGGAGAAGAAGTACCGGAAATAATACCCGCAGAAGTGGAAAAGGTTATAAGGTCACAAAAGAAAGATAAATGGACTCCGGGGTCAGACGGCATCTGTATCGAATTTCTTATAGGGAACATAGAACACCTAGTCCCGATTCTTACATACGTTTTTAACGAAGTGTTGGGTAGTGAGACCATACCTGAGTAATGGTCAATATCAACCTTAAATCATAATACTGCTACACAAAAGAGGAGACAAAAACAACATAAACAACTACAGGCCTATTACTCTAATCTATATCTATAATATATATAAATGCGAAAAACACTCACTGACTCATCACAAAATCTCAAAAATCGCAAAATTTATAAAGATGAAGATTGGCATGGAGGTAGATTATAAATAGTATACGTCCGCTAAGAACGGATTTTGTGATTAGGCCGCATTAAGGTGGTCTAGGGCTCTTGCAAGTTTGTATGCAAGTCCTTCATCTTTTGTGCTACAATCTTTAAACTTTGCAGGGAGTTAGTTAATAGTTAGTAGAAGTCCGCTAGAAATGAATTTTGTAACAGATCCGTATTAAGGAGGTCTAAGGGCTCTCGCAAGTTTTTTTCAAATTCCTTCATTTATTGTGATAGAAACTTTAAATTTGGTAGGAAGGTAGTTTAAAGTTAGAAGATGTCCATTAAGAACGGGTTTTGTGATTGAGACGGATTGGGGTGGTCGAAGGGCTCTCATTAGTTCGTATGCAAGTCTTTAATTTTTTTTGTATGAAAGCCCCCTTTTCCTGCTACCTGTACCTTTTCTGCTACAAAGTTTAAATTTGATAGGCAGGTGGTTCATTGTTGGTAAGAGTCCGCTAAAAACGTTATCTAGGGCGGGATTAAGGTGGTGTAAGAGCTCTCGTAAGTTTTACGAAATTCCTTCATTTTTTGTGATACAATTTTCGAATATCGCAGGGAGTTAGATTATAGTTAGTAGATGACTTTTACGATAATACAAATCGGACACTCTATTCAAAGGATATTACGAATTTAAAAAATTCAATCTAAACAAAATAATAATTATAAAATAAAGCGCAGCACAGTGGGCAATGAGGAAAGGAAGGGGATGCCAAAATCGGGAGAGGGACGTGCACTTATATGAAATAGGTAGCCGCGCGCTCAGGAGTATATTGATGATGGGTTCTGAAATAGCTGGAGTAATTTTGAAAAATTTTCAGACAATCTACACATCAACCGATTGCGAGTGTCGAATAAAAATTAGTAGCGATTAAAAAAAAGAAACGCAGGCGAAGCCGCGGGTATTGCTAGTATCAAATATTTATAAAATATTCGCTACGATACTCCTCAACAGAATAACCAAGATATTAGAGGGCAACCAACCGAGAGAACAAGCCAGCTTTAGGAGTGGATACTTAACCTTGGATCACATTTATGTTATGAAACAACTATTTGAAAGGGGTAGAGAATATAACATAACTTTCAACTACTGCTTTGTGGACTATAGCAGAAGCTCTTAAAAATCAAGGTATAGAATATAAATATATTAGGATTCTAAAACAAATATATGATAACAGCAAAGCCAAAATCAAACTAGAAAAGGAAGGTAAGGAAATAAGAATCGAAAGAGGGGTACGTCAAGGCGACCCAGTGTCACCTAAACTGTTCTCAGCTGTTCTGGAAGAAGTATTCCGGCAATCAGATTGGGTGAAATGTGGGCTGCAAATTAACGGTGGAAATCTGTCGCACTTAAGATTTGCAGAAGACTTAATTATAGATGGCAGGTCTACAAACTATGCTGAAGGAACTGAAGAAATAGGGTATTTTACTCCATATGAAAAACAATCTAAAAACCTATTATTGAGATAGCTTAGGCAAAATTATTTCATAAAATAGCAAAATAAATTTTAAAATTAAATTCAAAATTTTCAGTATTTTTAATCTGTTTTGAAACACCACGAAATAGTAGCCGCCGCGTTATGACGTCATGCTGTCCTGTACACAAAAAAGTGTATGTGTTAACTGATCAGTGTATTTGCTTTAGTTTTATTATTTTCGTGAACAACGTCATTCTTATTAATTTAATACCATAGAAGACGGTTTCGTGAAGGGAGACAACACAAATTTGCCAAGGATAAGCTCTTTGATCGGCGGCAAATTACATAATACTTCGGGATCCCTTTTCGCAAGTTTGAACTAAGTCATATTTATATCAGTTGGCACATGAATCCATAATTTGTTCGGTGTTTTTACACTACACTAGTATTCTTGCATTCAGGAACAGCACACCAACGATAAGTAGAATAATATAATTCATTTTTAAATAATCAATTTCAAAATTATCAGCGCATTTGTTTACATTTCATAGATATCACGATGTCATGACCACAGAGTAATAATGGCGTTCACTGTTTTCGGCGTTTTCGTCCAATTAGGCGCGAAATTAAAAAATGTAAAAATTTTAATGCATTTTTATGATACTTATCGAACGAATAAAAATCTGGTAATTTTTTAGTGGTTTATTAGCACTACAGAATGTAATTGAGATACTTTTCAAAAATTAGTGTAATACCCCATTCCTGTTGAAATTTTCCAACTATCAAATTATTTATAGTTTCATCGGTAAAATATTTATTTCTAACTAAAATTACTCGTCTTTGGTCAGCAATTTTTTGTGCGGAAGCATTAATATGCGGATATTGGTTGGTTATGGTTGGTGGTTTTATCGGTTTCTAATTTTGTGATGTAATAATATGTACGCATGATAAATAGGCTCATATAATCATTCCATTTCATGCGCATTCTGGGTTTCCCAGCCTTGGTGGTCGTAGGTTGAATGACAAATGCCTCCTGCGAAACAATCTCAGCTGGCTCAGACGGAGCCGTAGCTCGTCTCCTACTTCTACTACTGTTGGCGGCTGTAGCATCTGAGGACCTTACCCCATCCCCCCTGTCCTCGACTCCCATACAGCCGATGTTCTGAGAGTCACTGGCTAGCATGCTGTCACGCCCGTGGCCAGCTACAGACGTGCCCCGACGATCACCCTCGGGAAGCGGCTCTATACTTATTCTATTTAATCTAGTCTCCATATTGATGGGTTACCAGTACCATGTTAGCCGTGCCAGTAATAATATATCACGTGTCCGCCCCCTACGTGAATCAGATGTTCGATTCGGACGTATGGTAGGATTTTAGGGGGCATGTCTGAATAAAGGCTATTATTATTATTATTTCCTTTATTAATTTTATTTCTTAAGTTAGGTTTTTTAACAATAAAGTTATATCATTATTATTATTATTATTATTATATTCACCGATTTCTCCGCCGTCTGTGGGCCGATTTCAAAAAATGTTCTTTTATTCGGTAGGGTATAGTTCCGAGAGGGTCCCATTGTTACCAAGTCGGGATCTGATGATGCTATCCCAGGGAAATCGAGGGCAACTCTAAAAATTTATAGGCACATATATTTTCTAAAACTGATGAAGCATTGGCGTCTGTAAATCATCATCTCATTTGGATGAGCTGATGATGAAAGGTGAAATTCCTCAACGGTTATTTTGTATGTGTTTTCACCGATTTCTCCGTCAATTGTAGGCCGATTTCAAAAATTTCTTTTTTGTTCGGTAGAGTGTACTTTCAAGATGTTCTTATTGTCACCAAGTCAGGATCTGATGATATGATCCCAGAGAAATCGAGTGCAACTCTTAAATTTTATAGGCACTTGTTACCTTTTTCATATATTTTTTAAAGTTATTCAAGTATTTCTGTCTGATAATCATCATTTCATGTGAATGAGCTGGTGATGACTCCTCAACGACTAGGAGTTGAAAGAAAATTATTTAAATATTATTCGCACTTATGGACCGATAGTTGTATTCTTTCAGACTATTAGGTTGATAATAGAAGGTAAATCTCATTAACGTCAAGGAGTTAGGTGGAAAAATAGACGTAGACAAATCTCGATTGTCTATTGTTGTTCACTTCGAAACCGCGCTGACACATTGGAGCAGTGGTTAAGTTAGCTTACCCATATTATATTTAAACAAAATACATATAATACATATACAGTGGTGGTCACAGAATTAGAAACACCAAAATACACTCCCAATATACTAAACACTTAACTTGTTAACTATTTTTTTACTAATAAAAGAAGGTTTTAAAGTATTTATATAGAAGCATTAGTTCTTCTATAGTATAAAAATATAAGTTTAGTAACAACAAACAATTGTAATTTTTATAAAGGATCAACATTTATTAAAAGAGAATTAAAATACAACGAACTTCGCCGGACAACTAATTAGAAACATACGAAATAAATACTTAAAACTTTAACAAAATATAATACTTTGAATAAAACTTAAAATATAGACTATGAATAACATATTCATGGCTAGTATTAATACTTTAGTACTTGGTAGGATAACCTCTATTGTCGATTACAGCTTTACAACGACGCGGCATGGATTCTATCAATTTCTGACACGTTTCCATTGCAATACCCTCCCAATCTTCAACAAATGCATCGTAAAGTTGGTTCATGTTAGTGATATACTTATTTGATAGTGTTTTCTTCACGGTGTTCCACAAATTCTCAATCGGATTTAAGTCCGGACTGTACGAAGGCCACTTTAACGTTGTCACCGATTGCTCTTTAAGAAACACTTTCACCAAGGTACTGGTAAATTTCCGCCGGCATAAGGAATCATTGTTTCTTCTAAGATGTCTTTGTATTGATATTGATCCATTTGCCCGTGAATCTTTCTCACCGGACCAACCCCGTATCCAGAGAAACATCCTTACACTTTAACATTTCCTCCGCCATGCTTTACTGTCTTTTTTGTGTACTTGTTATTCAAAGCCTCGTTAATTGGACGTCGAACATATCGTTTTCCATCAGAATTCGCTAAATTTATTTTAGTTTCGTCCGAAAATAAGACGTTTTTCCATTGTTGAACAGTCCAACTGCTATACTTTCTAGCGACGGCTAGACGATTTTCTCTGTGTTGTCTAGTTAGAAGTGGTACTTTCCTAGCAAGTCTTCCGAACAGTTTGCCTTCAACTAACCGTCTTCGAACAAGTCTTGAGGACACGTTGCGAGGGTCGTCATGGGAAAAGATTTCTTTTCTAATAATATTTGAACTTTTAAAGTGGTCCATCTTAGCTAAACGAATCATAGTCCTGTCTTCTCGAACAGTGGTCTTCCTTTGTCGCGCTTTTCTAGGTACGTTATCAAATGTTCCAAACTGTTTATAATGTGCAATGGCATTAAATACCATCCTTACAGAACACTCTAAGTGAACGGCTATTTTTCTGTAAAACCATTTTCGTTTGAAATGAAAATTCACTATAATTTTTCTTGTAGCTGAATCACAGCTCTTATTTTTACCCATTTTTTAAAAATCAACGTCAAAATGTAACCTAAAGAAATGTATAATAAAAGGCGGGAAACTGCCTTAAGTGATTGGTATAATAAAGATGAATTCTAATTTCAAAAACCGAATTTAGAAGAAAAGTCAAACTTTGTTTCTAATTATTTGTCCAATTGCGAGTACAAAAGTAACAAAACATTTTTTTCAAACGTACATTTGTTATTTTTTTTTATTACTTGACTAAATGTTAATAATAATTTTTAAATCAGAGTTATTATCGAATTATTTTAATGTGGTAAATCAATTAACAAAATCAAAATTATTTGCAATAGCAACATAAACAGCAATTTACACCCGTAAGTGACTCCGTGTTTCTAATTATCTGTCCACCACTGTATCTACTTTCCACTAAAAATTAAAAAATAGATGAGTATTTAACAAAAATAAAAACCGACTTCAAAACGTTGCAACACGAAACTAAAAAGAAAAAAATATAATAATTTCAATTAATTAGTTATTGTTGCAGTTGGTGCCAGTCAAAGCAAAATAGTCTTAATAGATAGACCTGTTTAATTAATGTATCGATTTGTAAATATACTCAAAATACCCGTTCGAAAGTTCATTGCAAAGGCAGGATAAAACTGTCCTTCTTGGCTGGCACCGACTCCAACAATAACTAATTAATTGAAATTATTAGTTTTTTTTTCTTTTTAGTTTCACATTGAGTTAGTCATGTAGTGCGTGTCGAAAGATACCTAATATTTTATTAATTTTCCTTATCTATAGATACCTGCTAGCTCTAAACAAACTAATCACGATGTTGTCTATATTATGTCCTAGGTACGCCTACCTACATGATTGTTCGAAGTATTTCTGAAGGCAAATTTTATAACTTTTTCTTACACATTTTATATTTATCTGTTATAAATTATTTCAAATTCTCGTTAAACGTTAAAATTTTGATAATTAATATATATTTTTTATATCGATTAAAATATCATTAGCACGAAAATTATACACAGGTACACATAATTTACGTTAAATTAATTTAAAAGTTAGTTATCGTTAGTTAATTAAGCAAAGAATTATCTAAATACATTATTTACATACTTTTTATTTAAATCATAAAACTAAACATTTCAACTCTTCGCATACTTTCAATTTACCTACTCTGTAAATATCTTTATAAATAAAAAAACAGCACGTGATAAAAAATATATTGAAATCTGATTTATGAATTGGTTCATTTGTTTTGGACAGACTGATGACATACCGATCATAAAAATAATGACCATCCAGTGATAAGGCGAGATAATTATATAAAGAAGTGATTTGAAATCAAGCAAGCTGTTATTACTCGCAGGCTCGTCCAACAGGCAGTATAAAACTGTCCGAGAGTCTAATTTATCGCATTTTACGCCGTGCTATTGACGACTAAAGTCATATTCAATAATATTTATAACAATACTTTTTTACCAAATTGTGAAGTGATGTCTCCAATCAATGTTGATGTTTTAAGTGGGAACAAGGCCCCGTCTCCTGCAAAGAAGGTGCTTCCTGAAGTGGAAACCGATAATGGAAATGGAAGCAGGTAAGAACTTAGTATGCAGCAGTAATCAAATTGATTTGTTTTTTTTTTACTTTTACAATATAAATTTTATTTCATACTACTACATCATTTTCTATGTAGTTAGTAGACGCCCGGAGAGTTCTATTAAAAAGATATTAGATAAATTATACCAAGATGCGTGCAAGCAGTAGATAATAGGAAGCATTCCGTAAGCCCAGAAGTAACAAGAAATATTTTTATCCTATTCAGAAATATATTCTTATTTCTATCTTTACTATAAGCGTAAAACGTGTATATTTTTGTCGCTATAGAGTTAAATAACGGTGTTCCAATGTGCCATGCCAATAAAAAAATTCAATGGAAAGACTTGACAATGGTCAATCAATAAATTAAATGATGAATAAGTTAACTTATTATTCTTAAGTTTATTGATGGCACTGATAAGATACCTACAGTTTTTTTCCTAAGAAAGCAAATAGCTTTTCCCCCACAGAGTTAATCGGCCTTTATCGTTACTGATTATTATAAAGGTATTTTAATGGTCTAGGTAATAATATAAGAAACAATAAGTAACATAGAGTAAGAGAATCAAATGATTTAGCTTGCTAGATCGGCTTCGGCCAATGACATGTGACGGTAACTCGTTAAGTCTTTAATATGTAGCAGGTACCTGTTCTGATAGATTGATTATGCACAATTTCTTGTTTGTTATTCGTATCTATGTTACTACACAAGCTTACAAAACCGATATAAAAAAGATAATAACTATACCTACTACTACTATAGTACCCACGGAACAAGTGTTCCTATCTTTATCTAATATGTTTGATAATTGAGCTATGTTATGCGAGATTAAACTTGTTACTTAATAACACAAATTTTCTCGAAATATACATATAATAATCTATAGATATAAATAAAAATGAATGTTGCTAAGCGCAAAACTCGAGATGGCTCGACGAATTCGGCAATTTTTTTTCTTTGTACGTTCTTTAAGGCACACGGAAGGTTTTATTAATAAAAACATAATGAAAATTCAAAGCTTGTAAAAAACTTATACTGAAGGGTGAGTATCTAGTTTATTATAAATTCTAAACCAACACTGTTACTAGATCGATTACAGCCTCATAGTCGATATATAGAAATCAAACACAAGAAAACATGCATACGGAATAAAAACATCCGTGTAAACTCGGATAAAATGCATTTCACAAAATAACCCCGTTATAGTTTTATAAAAATTTTTGTTTGCAATATAACAAATGATACTTAATGAAGAAAGGAATTTACGGCAGAGATAATATTACCTTTCGATGCTAGGTTTCAACTTTCAAGGCTCGCTATCCTTGATTGACCTTACAAACTTATTGCAATAAAACATAAGTCAAGATTCATATTAATAACATTAATAACGAAAAAACGTCAGAATTTGACGACATCATTAAATCACCTCTATAATAAGTATTATTTAACATCTTTACTAGTCACTTCACACACATTCAAACCAATCCGGAGGTTGCCGCCTGATGGATTGATAGATAGTTGGATGAACAAGTAAAAAACTAACTTTAATAACTTTATAATTTCTGTTTCAATCCGTTGATTTATACCTAATCATCACATGGACGTACAAATAATAACGTATTTAATATGAAACGATATCGATCTGAGAACCAATAATTCCGTGAAAAACAGGTTATACCTACATATTATGTAGAAAAATTCAATTCTCGCAACAAAGTTTTACTACCGCAAAAAGTTTTGAGATCTTATGTAAAACCAATTTAATTAAATTACTTATTCATTCATTAATCCAACAACTTTGTGATAAATTCTTACTTTTGGGCCCATTATGATTGTGTTTCCGTTCGAATATAATTTAGTTTACTAATTTATACTAATAAAAGTAGACTTTACCCACAACGAAGTTATGAGGAGTAGAAAATGGCCTGAATAGTGAATGGCTTTGAAAAAAGAGTGTTACCTTGCCTTGCTCTTTTTGCTTGACTTGGTAGAGGCACTGCCTTGGCCCTACATAATTTAAAATAATGTTAATATAATATATGTATAATTTTTATCTTTAATGCCTGATGAAAAATAAAAGGTATTATAAGTTAAACGCGTATATTATTTCTGTAACTTTATAGCGCCCCACGCGGATATCATCATCATCATCATCATCAGCCCTTATTAACTTCCCACTGCTGGGCACGGGCCTCCCTCAGTACGAGGGGGATCAGGCCATAGTCCACCGCGCTGGCCTAGTGCGAGTTGGCGGACTTCACATGTCTTTCGAAAACTTGTTAGGTTTTCTCAGACATGCAGGTTTCCTCACGATGTTTTCCTTCACCGTAAGACTAGTGGTAGTGGTAAACATGATATAAATCATTCGCACATGAAAATATCAGAGGTGCGATACCCGGATTTGAACCCGCATTACTCGGATATCCAAGTGACCGCTGGGCTACCACTGTCAAGCGAATATAAAGATTATGATTTAATTTGTTTTGTTTAAAAGGTGACTTGATCGAAGAACAGTTCTTAGCTATATTATAAAAAATAATAATATCCATTCAGCCGTTGCAGGCTATCATTTCTGGTCTAGAGCCAGACGCTATACCTATAAGCATACCTTAGTAGTAACTTCCAGAGTCTAATCGTAATCGATCCACAACTTGTGTATCCCATTTCTGCAATGACATTACCAGGTAACCTGAGCTGCAATATCACCTGGAATCAAAAGTTGTGTTTTTAAATATAATATCTTTTATTACATATAGATAGATAGGTATATTCTTAGATACAATGCACATACCTAAATAATATTCAAATTATTTTGATTATATTCGATAACAGAAACTGATAGTGGTAGTCGAAGGTACCTTAACCTTTTTGATCGACATCATAGAGGAGGACGTTATTTTTTCAGCTATATTATGTTCCTTATTGTGATCTTATCCAGTCTTCGTGAATCGTGTATTAATTTTTAGACTATTTTTTTATTTAGTAGTCCTTTGTACTTCTAGTGATATCTTTCTATATAAATTTGAAAAAACAACCGTATCCATACCTAGATGCGAAATCTCTGTACTAGCTACTAGGTAACTTTGTTATTTTAGCAGTGACTTTTCTGTTATAAAATATAAGTACACTTTTCTACAGCCACAGTACTTTATTAGCATGCATTTCCTATGTTATGATCTATAATATATAGAAAATATCCTACAATTACTTAGCCTTGTCTAATTATCTGTGTTGCAGGTACTCATATGAAATGCTAGTTGAAACTGCAAACTTCCTACTGGCCAAAACTTCCGTGAGACCTATAATTGGCGTTATATGCGGCTCTGGGCTGGGTTCGTATTGGAATGAGGGTATTTATTGCTCTGTTAGATGTTTACTTCTTACATACAAAGATTTTATTATATAAACAATCAGTTATTTAATTTCCCCTTAAACTTATAGTTATGATAAATCGATAATAATGAGATAGACAGGGAAATATTTAATTGACTTAGTTCTGGTCTTCACTATAAAATATGCTAATAATTTGTTATAAAAATATTTTATGTATTGGTAATAATAATTGCATTATGATGTTTTTTTAGATTTGTATATATTATAATTTTTAACATGTTTGCAGGTTCTCTAGCTGAGAGCATTACAGAATCTGAAAATATTCCATATGAAGAAATACCTAATTTCCCTGTAAGCACAGTGGAGGGACACCATGGTAAATTGGTATTTGGTCGCATAGGCGAGGTGCCTGTGGTAGCTATGCAGGGACGTTTCCATTATTATGAGGGCTACCCTCTTTGGAAGGTAAATTCATAATGTACACTTATAATAAAAAAAATAACGAGTGCATCAAGCTTTATTCCTAATAAACCAAAAAAGCGTCAGCTACTTTCTAGATTTACTTAATGTATATATACTTATCTATTAAAATAAAGTATTTATTTACAAATTACACGACAAAAATGATAGGAACGCTCAAATGATATTTCTACTAATTGCAATTGTAATTAAAAATATAACTAATTACAGTCCAATGACACCTTACACGAGTAAGGATTTTCTACAGCGTGAAGTTAAAATCATCGTGACAGAATTATAATTGCGCATTTTATTATTAATAATACTCTTAAAAATTTTGTATTACTGGATATGGATAAACACAGATATTTTTTCTGGCTTATTGTGGAAAGACCAAGATTGAATGACGCAAGGGTTATTAGAGCTAACGATCTCCAGTCAAAGGTTATCAGTAACCTCCTAGTGAGTAAATGACGCTTTAAGATAACGTTAAACGTACTCGGATCTATGCTTGAACTACCAATAATATTATGATAAATGTAACTTTTATAAACAAACTTTAATTGTTAATAATAATAATATAATGATTGATTATTATTGGCAGGATTTAGTTATTGAATAATATTAATACAGATAATTAAACAAAAAATATAATAACAATTTTGTTTTCTAAATAAAAAAAAGTTTTTCGTAGCTACCAAAATAGATAAAGATTCATTTTATTTTTAAGAGTAGATAGTAGGTACACATTAAACATTAATTTATCAACAATATCTATCGATCATCTCCTTTTTTGCTTTGTTTTAGTAATTTATCAATGCTATTAAAGTTATGTTAACACATATCAAGTTCTTCAAACGGTATTTATTTATTAAAACTAGCGGTTTAATATTTCAAAAACAGCCTACGAAAAAGTTGAACGTCCGCGTCGGTGAAGTTAAAAGTTTCATAATGTTTGATATTAGAGTCCTAAAGTCGACTCTCGTTAATTCGAAACTCGAGGGACTCTTAAAATATTACGAATTATCGAGTGTTTGAAATATCAAATGGTTCGAAATTTTGAGAGAAAATAATTAAAACTTCGAATTACTAAGTGTTGATTAATTATTATTTATTAACTGCTATCATTTAACAATGACAAAAGTTTAGAGGTACATTCGTGTACATATCCATAATGTGAATTAATAATCTTGTGTCGATGATACAAGTTTGAACTTGTCTCAAAATGTACTTACAAATTACAATCTTTCTGTCTCTTTCTCTTTGCAACTTTGAATTGTCGATTGTTTGACGCCGAAGAGTTCGAATTAACGCGTCGTTTTGTTACGTAGCAATGATTTTTTCGTTCGAATTACCAAGTGTATAAAAATGTATTGATTTAGTTCGAAATATCAAGAGATTTTGTAGGAAACTCGTGATAACTTTGAATTATAGAGAGGTTCGAATTATCGCAGGTTTGAATTAACGAGAGTCGACTGTATATTTTATGCTAAATGCTAAAACGCTGTTATGAAGTATATTTTAAATAAGGAACCCTCATAGGATCATTCTTTTACCCATCTTTCGGTCTCATAAGACCGTGTCCAGATATAAAGTTTTAATTAGTATTGAGATTAATTAAAAATAATTAATCATCCCCTTAAGTCTATAGCAAAATTATCTTCTTAAAAATTTAAGTTAAGGCAATGAAAAACGCATACTTTTAAAATATAAAATAAATAAATAATAAAATATTTAGTAAAGAGCAAGGCCTCATATACTAAATGAGAAAATAAAAAAAACTTAAAATAATTATAGTGCAAACCACGTGGTTACATAATTATATCCGTACGAGTAACATACAAACTACAAATATTACTTTAATAAGCTAAGCCATGTTTTTAGTAATACAGTTAGTAGATTCTAGGTACACGGAATCTTTGAAAATTGAAATGTATAATATAATAATATAATGAATAATAAGTATAGTTTGTTTTAATATTTTAATTTGATTATATTATGTAGGTACTTATCTTTTTCAGTGTTGCCTGCCAATTAGAGTTATGAAGCTTCTCGGAGTGAAGACTTTGTTGGCAACAAATGCAGCAGGAGGTCTTAACCCTTCATATAAAATAGGTGATCTTGTAATTGTAAGAGATCACATTAATTTGATGGGGTTTGCTGGAAACAATCCTCTTCACGGACCTAATGACGAAAGATTTGGACCGCGTTTCCCTCCCATGAACAAGGCATATAAACATGAGTACAGAAAGATTGCTAAAGAGGTAAAATGCATAAGAATTACGTTTATATATATAATTAAAATTAAAATAGTATTCGTTTTGTATGCTTCGCAAAACTCCTTTCTCCAATAAATAATCAATATAGGCAACTGGTAGTTCTAAAATACTAATCTTTTTCAAACAAAACAACAAAATAAACTCAACAGACTTTAACAATATTATAAATATAGTACAGAGTTTTTATATCAATAAATCTATAAATACCTTACTACACCTCCTCATTTTACCAACTGCGCTTAGACACGTTGGGGTGAAAGGTTATCGGGTAGTAAACTATTCAAAATGTCATTTCTATATTATTTTTGAGCTGATATTTACATAAAGTCAAACTTTTAGGTGGCAAAGGAACTAAATATAGATAATATTGTAAGAGAAGGTGTGTACACGTGTCTGGGAGGACCTAACTTCGAGACTGTTGCCGAACTGAATATGCTCAAAATGGTCGGAGTAGACGCTGTAGGAATGTCGACTGTTCACGAGGTATTTATGGTTCCTTATATTTTATAAGTTTTTATGGAAATATCTGTTCTCACACTGGCTACAGAGGCTAATTAACTGCTCTGTGGATAATATAGAGCACAAGTGTGTTGTCTATTATTGCCACTCTCATACAGTGGGACTAGTGAGACGATTATTCGACACGACCAGTCAGAGTGAGTCTCTTAGGTATTTTCCGAGGCAGGATATGAAACATTTCGCAACTCTCAACTAAGACTTTTACAAAACAACTCAATTACTTGGCCCGACTCGAGACTAGAATCCAAGACCGGGTCTGTAGCCGTATATGCTAATAACTAGACCACCGAAGCATTCAAACGTTACAGTGTTTAATTTTATTCACTTAATGAACAAGTATCTAGTTGGTGCT
Source organism: Boloria selene (assembly GCA_905231865.2). Lineage (NCBI taxonomy): Eukaryota > Metazoa > Arthropoda > Insecta > Lepidoptera > Nymphalidae > Boloria > Boloria selene. The sequence continues at coordinate 6,872,064 of HG993145.1, forward strand.
AGTTCTAAAATGAGCCTCTAAGAAAATTTAATATTATAAATATTTTCAGGTAATTACTGCCAGGCACTGCGACATGAACGTATTTGCTTTGTCTTTGGTAACAAATGAATGTGTCACGAGTTACGACAATGACGATGAAGCAAACCATGAAGAAGTATTAGATGTAGGACGCATGCGACAAGATATTCTCCGAAAATACATATCGAAACTAGTAAACAAATTCGCCGAGAACCTAAAATCTGAAAACCCTTGAAAATAACGTTAAGAATCCTCATGAGCATCTCGAGTCTTTATAGACTAAATATATAATATTTATATCCACAAAGTTAGTAAAATATTCGTTTATAAGAAGCAATAACAGGATTGGTACATAATGTGTCGAGCATAAGTTGAGTATAATGTACATTGTACATACCCGAGTCCTATAACAGTCCACTTAAAAATTAATATTTTTCGTGTCAATAAATTAAGTAAACTCAACATAAAATGGATTGAAAAAAAAATATGTTTCATAATAGGTATCTACATTCTACATATTATAAATATTTTAAATATATTTATATAACCAAGACTATACAAATTTATGTGTAAATTATTTTAATTATAAATACATATTTTAAGTTACGTATACGAATTTTTATTCTTTATTCTAAATTACCTAAGTTTCCATTACAGAATATTGATCTCTGAATTTGGCCATTAATTTTTTTTCAGTATTAACAACGTCTTGAGTCAAATATTATTATATGTACCTACTACCTGCTACTAAGTATACAATTATTATGTGTTATTGGGCACTAGCACACGGCACAAGTGTACTCTATTCTTCACTGTCATAGGCATTAAAAATCTACTTGTCCAAAGGCTAAGTTTAAAACCTTGAATTGGGGTCTCATCCCGAAGAAAACATCATTAGTTAAAAATGTTAAAAGATGACGTTACATGTATCGATCTGTCAGTAAGTGCTAAAATTAGCAAACGATACACAAATATAACCCAAAAAACTATATTATTACTTCCAAAATATTCTAAGTGAAGGGAAAAAAATAATCTGTAGGTAAATCAAATGTGCGTAATTTAGAAGCAGTAGCATATAGCCCAGGGGCGTAGCTACCGCTGTATCAGCCGTATCAATTATACGGGGCCCGGCCCCGGGGGTAAAGGGGCCCCCAACCCATGTAACCAAAAATTCATAAAGCGCTATCCAAAATCTCACTTGAACTCTAAGGCCATACGCAAAAAATGTGCAAAGTTATAAACAAATTATTTGTTTATAAAATTGTTTATTACATACTCAATGAAAAATTAAACAAATCGTTTTTTTTAAATCGAAAAGAAAAACAAATAATGATTTAAAAAATTGTTTCCTTAATATTTATTATATTCAATTTAAGGTTTAACTTACGAAACCCGCGGCTTTGCTCGCACTTAAAGTACAAAATATTTTTGGCTTTATGCAATGTACTTGTACATAATATGATTGATTCCCCATTTATTTTAGTTCCACCCCACTTTTATGAGAACTACTCGATAGAACCAGTTATTGTGTAATTCTGTGAGAATATATCATTTTTCTGTAAGAGTATCCTAAATATGACCATAGTAATATTCTACCACTGCACAAAGTAAAGTTAAAATCAGTTCACAGTTCACATACAGACATACAAACAAAAATTTTAATAACTATTCTACATGCACAACATTACAGTCATTATTTTTAAAAAATATTTCATGTACAGATTTTTTTAACTTACTGTTATAATATGTAAAGTATATAAGTATGTAAAGTAGATGTGGCTAGCGAAAGCTAGAGCACTCGTTTTTGGCCGTAGGAAAATTATAAATATAACCCCTCAAGGGCAAGCTACGCCCCTGATATAGCCATAGAGTATATTGCTACATGCAGACTGCAGTAGCTTATTAGAATTACAGCAATCAGACGCCATATATTCACACTAGCTGACCCGTGCCCACTTCGTTGGGCATAATGTTAATAATCCTTTTTTAGTACAGTGTTTAAATAATTTAAATTATTTTATTAATATTAAAAATTAAATTATCTATACTAATATTTAAAAAAACTACTTTTTATCACTTAAATATAAAAGTTAGACATATGCTGTATAGATATAATCACATATATCACACAGATGGCGCTTTTATTTTAATAAACTGTTACTGATTCACTGTAATCACAGATTATTTTTTCGAATGCAAAATTAATATTAAAATATTTACCATTCTTTATTTATCACATGTTTATAAAATAGAACGGTTCTACTATTTGCAAATCACACAACATCTTTTATGTATTTAAACAAACAAAAATAGTTGGGCTATTTTTGTAGTTCTTATTAGTGCTGTTCAATGTCTTTCTATGGGATGAGGCTTCTATGGTAGTATAGTATTATGTGATCTGTGATATAAAACACCAGCAAAACTAAGCCGGCTGTTTTAATATTTAACTTCTAATCGAATTATCGATTGCGTAATCTTACAAATCCTAAAGAATCGAAGTTTGAAATGACCGTTGGCAAAGATTAAATCAATATTTTTAAATAAAACTCAGTATATTCGTCATATCTTTATTTTTAAATCTCAGATATTTTATAGCACTACTTAATAATTAATTCATCACTGATGGATCTAGTAAATTTATAAATTCACGGTTGACAACTCAATTCATATTTACAATACAATGGTTTTTACGTAAGGACTAGAATATTTACAATGAATATCATCATGGCTCATTTAAAAAAAATAAAAATAGCCAAATTTTATTTTTATGATTTACTATCTTCACTTTATTGGTGTGCATTTTTTATTTACTTATAGGAATGGGCAACACCCACAAATCATTTCAAATAAAATTTACCTACATTTTTAATTTTATCATTAAGTCTTAAAAAAATACAAGTGACAGACTTTTTAATCATTTCAATATTTAAAATTCTGTACAAAACTATTGTTGGCTTTAAAGTAAGAACATAATATACCTATTACAAAAACCCAACCACAAACAAGAATAATGCATATTAATGAGTAATGACACTGTAAAATTGTAAATACAGATAGTTTATAATTTCGCAGTTTACAATCTCGCGAAATAGATTATAATCTAACAGTACTTAAAATTTACGATGACCTAATATACAAACTGGCTTTTCCTTAAGGTTTTTTTATAAGTAATTGTCAAATATATAGAGATCTTTCTTTATAAATAAATACATGAAGTTAATAAATTTTTATTTTAACATACTTAACTTATTTATTTCTTTGGAATAAATGGGCAAATTGTGCACAAGCCCCATCAATATCAGGATATTTGTATTGAAATCCATATTCTAACGTTCTTTTAGGGATGACATGTTGGCCCTTTGTTAACATCATTGCCCTTTCTTCATTTAGGAGGAGATTCAAAGCAAACTCTGGCACTGGAAAAATTGCTGGTCGAGATAAAGCCTTAGCAAATGCCTGAAAAACATAATGTAACTATCACCATTTTTGAAGGGAAACTTAATACAAAAACACCTAAAGTAAACAAATATATTTATAAATAATAGGATTTAGCCTGCAAGAGAAAGAGAAAATATTTTTTGGCACTTGTTCACGTACACGTACAGTACTTTAAAGCCTTCATTTGAGCACTTTGAAAATCCTTCCAAATATTATTTTTTGCAAAAAAAAACAATTTATTAAAAATAATAAATGAAATGTAATATTTTGCCTTAATATTAAATAAATATTGAGCAAAAAATATAAAACCTTATATATCTATGTATATAAAAGAAATTCGTGTTAACTCAAAAACGGCTGAATCGATTTAGCTGAAAATTGGTGGGGAGGTAGCTTAGGGGTCGTCCATAAATCACGTGATGTTTGAATGGGGGGGGAGGGGGTTCGGAAAAAGTCACGAAATATCACCAGGAGGGAGGGGGGGTGTAGTGAGTTATCACGTGATTTTTTTTTACTCACCGTTGGGATTATCCCGCGCGCCGCTACAATCGCCGAACTTTTATAATAATAAGCCTAGTCACCTCCAAAACTTCTCTGAAAAGACCTGTACGGGAACTACTATTGCAAGAAATGGCACTATTAAAAGCTATGCTATGCTTTAAAAAATCGTGTATTATAAATTCTTCATAAAAGATGATAAGACCAATAGGATGGGCCAAACATTCCCCCAGATACACGAAGCGTCGCTATTAGTAAGAAAGGAAGTGTAATAATGAACCGATTGGTCTTAATCGCTTTGGATTACTTATAAAAAGTATTGACTTACTTCCATTAATATCATGTATAAAAATTAAGACATACATAAACTATAAGTAACGTTACATTGTTATAGTAGTAGTAATAAGTTACAGACGGACGAGTTATACATTTTTAATGATATTCTCAAAAACTTTTACTACATTTACATATGTGAATATCAGCACTGAAAGTTTAAGAAAAGTGAATACTATTTTGACTTAACTTCAGCACCGGGTGATGTACCCAATGCTCAAAGTCAATTAACCGTCGGCCGAAACTAGAGGGTATGCATACAGTCAAAGACCATACATAAACCACCTAATCCCATTGATTTTGTTAATGAGAAAAAAGAAAATTCTGGCAGGATTTTAGTCGAGTCGTAAGGATTCTGTAGGCGCTAGTGCACAAAAAAACTACGGAAAAGTAAAATTTCACGATTATTATTTTGTCATTTATTCTTCTTAATTAGAATTTTTACATTTTTATCACGGTGCTTAATTTACCAAAATTATATTATACCTGTTAACCTTTATTTAAAAATAATATTCAGATTTTTTAAGGTACTTTGTAATAAAAAAATACACGTGATTTTGAGTGGGGGGGGGGGGGGGGGGATAATCTTAAACCTCACCATGTATCACCATGGGGGAGGGGGGGTCTAAAAAGTTGCTTAAAAACATCACGTGATTTATGGACGACCCCTTAGAGCCAGGAGAAGGACATAGGATTTTATCCCGTTGGACCCCGTTCCCGTGTGACATGACATAAATCGTCAAAGAGAATACCAGGCTGGCGCAACTTGGAACAAAAAAATTTTCTATGGACTTTACGTGGAAAATAATGGCGGATATTGCTATCACACTCCCTCATTGTGGTTTTCTTTCTTACAAACTTCCGTTTCCGTTAAGATGGCTGACTATTGTTGTTTAAAAACTTCATTTCGAGCCTACGTATGTTTTGAATTTTTGAATGTAAATTGCTAGTTTAATTGTGGATATTAACTGTTTCAAAGTGCAATTGTCATCAAAATTAGTAAAGCTTGATCAGAGGTGTACTTTAAAAAAAATGAAAAAATTTCAGATGCAAATGGGTCACGTTTGTAGGTCAAGAAGATTTAATATATGTTCCTATTGAAAAGTTACATACATTAAAATATGTATGTGGCGACCATTTTGAAAACGGAGCATTTAATAAAAAGAAAAATCGCCTTAGAAATTCTGCCATACCATCCAAAAACTTGAAAGTTGATCCACTTCCTAATGAAATGCTGTTGGAATTTCCATGTCACATTCATTCAAATATTGATGTTACAATGACAAATACCTCTCTAGGGATAAATGACAATAAAGCTTCGTTATTCCAGGATGGACTTAGTAAATATTTACATAATCTTTACATAAATAATACAATCTTTTTTTCCCTTTTTATCATTTTGTTTGTTTTTCTCAAGTTTGGCAGCAGAATTTTTAAAACTTTAATATTTTTAGGATTTTAGATTCTATTTTTATGTTGCAATTATTTCCAGACTCATGTACAGCGGGACAGCAGCAGCTTTTAGCTCCTTAAGAATCGAGTGACAAGAAAATTCAATCACATAAAAGAAAACAGTTACCTACCTTAGGCAAATATTATATTTTATTTCAATAAACTTAATTGACCACTAAAGTACTAGCAAAATTTCAATGGTAAATTTGGTATTCTTTCTGCCTATATTATGCATATGTATAAAAATGTCAACCAATCGAAAGTATTACCACTAATATATTAATACTGTGGGGTAGTGCTAAGGTCACAAAGTGAGTGGCAGGGGCACACCTTACCTCCTAAAAACTACCTGTGAGTTGAATAGCATGGCCTTTTGGAGCCCTTAAAATGATGTAGCATTCAGTCGAATCATCCATTAATTTCATTTACAGAACCATCAACTTCAGGATTTCAGTCTGACCATGATTATTGTGTAAAACAGGATACAGTGCTTTCACATAAAGTAAAAAGAACATCATGCTCAGGTATGTACACTTAATTCTGTAAAAAGTAAGCATTCTCATATATAAAAGATATGTGGTGGAAATATCCTAAGCTCTTATGGCACACCTATCTAAAACATGTTGTCCTCAAATAAATATAAAATTTTATGCCCACCTTTGCTTAATAAATAGATTTATTTATGGTGGAAATATCCTAAGCTCTTATGGCACACCTATCTAAAACATGTTGCCCTCGAATAAATATAAAATTTTATGCCCACCTTTGCTTAATAAATAGATTTATTTTAAATAATTAAATATTTTATTCAATTGCAGATTTAGAATCACTTCTTTCACCCCGTAAAAGAAAGCTGATAAAAAAAAAATCTTACAAGCACAAAATGAATATTTTACGGGAAGGAAATATAATGCCACATATCAAGCCATTAGCCCTAAAATCTCTTATAAAAGCATGTATACGCAACCATGAAAAACAACCTGGAGGATAAAGATGGATATCTTTAGAAAAAGCACTGGCTATTGCTATATATAAGAAGTCACCCAGCACATACCTACACCTACAGCACTTAATAATGTTACCAAGCATAAGAACCCTGCAAACTATTATTCAAAGCATTGAGTTTGAACCAGGTGTCAGTAAAACTATCTTAAATCATCTTAAAAAGATAGTTGCCAAATTAAATGAAAAAGACAGGTTATGTGCACTCCTCTTTGATGAGATAGCTTTAAAAAGGCGCCTTATTTTTAATCCTAAGACAGACAAAGTCAATGGGTTTGTAGACTTAGGTGAAAACCAGTGCAGATCTTCAGAAATAGCTGATCATGCTTTAGTCTTCATGCTACAAGGTTTACACAAAAAAATGAAGCAACCAGTAGCATATTATTTTGTGAAAGGCACTGTATCAACCCAAAGCCTGGCTCTTCTAATTAAAGATGTAATTAAGGCTGTTACTGATGTTGGAAAAAGTGTGATTACTACAGTATGTGACCAAGGGCCAACAAATATTGGTAGCTTAAATCAATTAAAGAAGTGGTGTGGCATCCCAAGTACTTCCAATTATTTCTTTTTAAATGGTATTAAGGTCTTTATAATGTTTGACATTCCACTTTTTATTTAAATCACTTAGAAATAATTTTTTTAATGGGGGAGAAATTGTAATTAATGGAATAAAAGGAAAGTGGTCTCACTTGCGACATGTGGCAGAAAAAAAATCAAAGTACTTTACATTTTAAAAAATTGACTGCCCAACATGTGAACTCTTCATTTAAAACTAAAATGAAAATCAAGCTGGCTGCTCAAGTCCTTAGTAATACTGTTGCTGCCATTTTAAAACTCATGGCTGAAAAGTATGGAGATACTGACAAAGCCAAAGAAATATTAGATAGTGCAGAAATTGTACAAAGCTTGAACGAATAAACTAATGGACCAGTCATAAAACACAAATGCATGAAAACACGTTCAACCAATTGAAGTATAACGCACACAAAGAATTGACACAATACATCAAAATTCACTCTAATGCTAGTGCTTGAACGTAGTCGATAAAATACATATATCAATGACATTTTAAATATTAATAATAAATATTGTTTGATTTTTCGCCGACAATCAAACCCAGAACGTTCGAATGGGAAAGAAAAGGCGTATCATAAATAAGCTGTAAGGCAAAGAAAATAAAGGGAGAATAAAGGTGGGGTAAGCTTCCGGTATTTATATTTTAATTATACTAAAATAAGCAGGACATTGTTATGAACTTTTTACTCAATTATAGTTATTATAGACTTCAAATTTTTTGTTAAGAATTTTTTTTTCTCTTTCGAGAAGGATCCCTAGGAAATCTAAAATTTTATGTAATTTATGTGTTAAAATAAAATAAAAAATTAAGTACACATACTAATTATAATTTTTGCATTTATAATGTTTTTATTTAATTATAAAAATATTATTATAAATTTATTGTCATCAGATTGTAGGATACTGCGATAGAAGTATTTTATGTTATTGTACTGTACAAATAACATCATGATTTGTTCAGTTATTTCGTCAAATATCGATATATTTTTCGACATTGTCAAGCACTAGTCGATGTCAAATGGACTCACTCGACCATAGATATATAATACTTAGATCGGTGATACGAGAGGGATATAATATAGATAATCGTGAGTTAGAGCGAGACAGATAGCTGAGACCACTCGCGTACACGCTAGCGGCCTGTATCGGCCCGACGTCAGTTGTGTACGAAACAAATCCCGCTTATTTTAATTAATCTCGCGTTTTAAATTGGAAATTTGCGATTTAATAGACGTAAATAGTTATGGTTACGTGTGCAGTACCCGGTTGTAATTCTTCTAAGAAAGAAAATCCACAGAATTATTCATTTCACATGTAAGTACAACTGAAAGATTTAATTCTCAAAATGCTCTGTTTAAGAACTCTGAAAAAGAAATTATGCACAAATCGATAGATCGTAATATTGCTTTTTATTATATTCATGTTCTGAATGCATACGAATTGAATTCAGCGAAATATCAAATACGTGAATTTCTTGTTAATTCTAACCTCAATTCATAGTGATTGACATAATATCGAAAACCACATATCGATATGTAACTTGACTGGCAAAGATATGCCGTACATAGAGCCTTATTAGTTCTTATTGCTCGACTTAAAAAAAAAAATTGTTATTATCCTTTAGCGATAAATAAGTTACGTAATATTACATTGTTATAAATAACGTTAAATAAATTAAATTATGGTGTAACATAATTTATTTCAGATTTCCTAAAAATAATGATGTTCGACAAAAATGGCTTAAAATGATAAATAGAGATGATTGGGTTCCCCATAAATACTCAACTATATGCAGTAGACACTTCGAACAAAAATGTTTTTCTCATAGAGGCTCTCAAAAAGTGAAGCTGCGCTCTGGTTCAATACCTACATTATCCATGCCTGTAAGTTATTTCCTAATACAAATATGTATTATTTTTTACAGCTGTACATAAATGGTAATATGTGTATTTTGGGTGTGTATTCGCTACTATGTGGATGGTGAGAATCCCACGGGATGATGGTAGATAACTGATAATTATTTATCTTGATTTTTTTTACGGCAGCTGTATGTGCTAGGCCATAGAGTCACGAATGTCACGATTTAGATTGTAAGCATTACTCCTTTAAACCTCTAGTCGACCAGAATAACAAGTGATGTATGGATTAACTTTTGGTTGCAGGTTGTTTTGAAACCAAAACGTCAAGTGTCGTGATATGTTTACAGAGATATATCTCCAGTTCCCAGTACCTCTACAGCGAACATTCTTGCATTGGAAAATACCCCAAGAAAGAAAAATATGAAGAAAACCATTGACATTCTTAGGAAACGGTTACAAGTTAAACAACAAAAACTAAAAAACTTAAGGGCTCAAAAAAAACGCGCCTGCGAAAAAGTGACAAAACTATCTCAAGTGATAAAAAATTTAAAAAGTCTTCCATCGCTTCAGAACGACGTTGGTGCTGTAATGGGGTCTTGTTCAATGGATTTCTTACAGAATCTCATTGATAGGGTGAATAAAAAAATCAAAATAAAAAAAATGAAAGAAAAGTATGATGCGCAACTTAAGACGTTTGCCCTAACTTTGCATTTCTATAGCCCTAGGGCCTATAATTACATGCGAAAAAAATTTGAACTTTGCCTACCACATCCCCGAACACTGAGAGGTTGGTATCAAAATGTCGACTGTAGACCAGGCATAACTAAGGAGGCCATTGAAACCATAAAACTCGTAGCCAAAGAAAAAACAGATTTGGTCATTACCCTTATGTTCGACGAAATTTCCATTCGTGAACATATAGAATTCGACGGTCATAATCATCACGGATATGTGAATGTAGGAAATAATATTCACGGAGATCACGTAGACAAGGCCAAAGAGGCATTGGTAATAATGGCAGTGGCAGTTAATTCTTTTTGGAAAATTCCAATTGCATATTTTTTGGAAGAGGTTTTACTGCTACACAGAAAGCAACTCTTTTAAAACAATGCATAGATGCCTTGTCAGATTTTGTGAAGATAATCTCTGTTACTTTTGACGGCATAGCGTCTAATATAAATATGGCAACAATTTTAGGGGCCAATTTGAGCAATGCGCCATTTAGACCATACTTTTTCTACAGAGAAAAAAAATATTATGTAATATTAGATGCATGTCATTTATTAAAGTTAGTTAGAAATACTTTTGCCGAATATAAAATTTTCCATCATAGCAACGAAATTATTAGTAACGAATTCATTGAAAATCTATACAAACTTCAAAGTGATATCGGTTTGCATTTAGCAAACAAAATAACCGCTAAACATGTAAACTTTGTCAATCACAAAATGAATGTACGCTTGGCAGCCCAATTGTTGAGCAACTCCGTTGCAAATAGTTTGGAGTTCTGCAACGAATATTTAAAATTGCCTTGCTTTGAAAATTGCCAAGCGTCAACAGAGTTCCTAAAAATATTAATAACTTATTTGATATTTTCAACTCTTTTATGATTTTAAGAAGCCCTTGAATAGAAAAAATTTTGAGAAAACGATAGTTGAATGTGACAAAGTCTGTCAATATATACAAAATTTAAAATGCAATGGGAAATCTTTAACGGAGAGTCGAAGAAAACTTGGTTTTGTTGGTTTTATGTCAAATTCGGTGGCATTGAAGTGGATTTATGTCGATCTGATAGAGGCAGGAAAATTGAAGTTTCTTCCGACATACAAGCTCTCTCAAGACCATCTCGAAACTTTTTTCAGTGCAGTGCGCTCTCGAGGGGGATTTAATAACAACCCTACTGCTAAACAGTTTACAGCAGCATATAAACGCCTTCTCTGTCACGTAGAAGTGCAAATTAGTGATAAAGCCAATTGTTTGCCTTTAGAGACAATCAGTATTCTCAATGCACAAAGATCACATACAATTGACACAATAAATAGTACAACAGGTCTTAGTGCAATACTGACGCCACACGAAGATATTATGCCTGTTGACCAAGTCCAGTCAATCGATGATGATTCTGATTTCTTATCATGTATGCCGTGGGTGCCTGAAGGAATGGAATGTGTAATAAAGTCTATTGTTGAATACATTTGTGGTTACGTGGTAAAAAAAAACACCAAGAAAATTAAATGCGAGCGATGTGTGACTGTACTTTACGGCGACGTTAAAGTAGGTTCATTGATATATACGAAGGACGTAGGTGGCCTGATTTATCCTTCGCAAGATGTTTATGACGTAGGTGTTCAATCTGAACGAGTTTTCCGTAAATGCATTAAAGGAAAAAATATGGACCAATTCGAGTTTCGCAAGGTGGTAAACGATTGCCTTGTGACATGTAAAAACTTTTTTAAAGTACTTGACAGTCATATGTATGATTCGCCAGTATTATTTAACCATAAACACTTGCTCATAAAACCAATAATTGAAATATATTTGACAATCAGAATAAAGTACGAAGCTAAATTGGAAAATACATCGAAAGAAAGTTTGCGACATTTTTATAACAAATTAGTTCTGTTTGGTGGCAAATAAAAGTCAAAGTAAAAGTAAAAGTTTATTTTATATATGTGGTTTTATTTTTCCTCTTCGTTATCAGCACTAGGTACAGAAGATACCTCACGTAATTTTTCATCGATATTTACAGTTTAGAGAACTGCATGCGCATCACTATTGGTCTTGCTCACATACACGTTACACGCACACTAGTGTAATTTCATTTTGGTCTCGCCTGACTGAATCTATTGTTTTATGATGGTTGTCAGATGTAAACAATACATAGAAATATCGACTATATTTGGACATAGTTGGATAATACAAAATGTTATTTGACATTTGATTAAATTTTGTGATAAATAACATTAAATGTAATAAAATATTGTACTTATAAGTGAAAAGAAATAGTGCTGCTTCCGCCGCAATAGTTTTTACACCATTTAATAGAACATTTAGTCATTTTTGGGAGATGTTTTGTTGACAAGTAAGTGCTTGAGACTGACGCAAAAACAAACGGCCAAGGCTTAAATATCCTGATTACAGACAAGGCCGGTAAAGGTACGTCTGCTTATATGTCTCGTCCAGTAGTTTATTCGTCCATGGTACAAAGTCTTGATAGACTTTTTGATTGCACCAATGGTCCCTCATCCAGTAAAGACATAATAAGGGGCAGAAGAGAAAATGTCTCCAAGAAAACTAAGCACGTTGAATTGTGGAGAAATTATAAAAAAATTATGAGTACTATGTATTTTTAACCGACTTCAAAAAAAGGAGGAGGTTCTCAATTCGTCGGGGACTTTTTTTTTCTATGTATGTTCCCCGATTACTCGACGATGGCTGGACCGATTTGGAAAATTCTTTTTTTGTTTGAAAGGGTATAGTTTCCAGTTGGTCCCATAGTCACCAAGTCAAGATCTGATGATAGGATCCCAGGGAAATCGAGGGCAACTCTCAATTTTTATAGGCACCTATTATGTTTTTGATATATTTTCTAAAGATGTTCAAGAATTTGTGTCTGAAAATCATCATCTCATGTGGATGAGCTGATGATGAAAGGTACAATTTCTCAACGGTATTTTTTTATGTTTGTTCATTAATTTCTGCGTCAAATGTTGGCCGATTACAATTTCTTTTGTTCGGTAGGGTATACTTCCAAGATATTCATATTATCACCAAGTCAGGATCTGATAAAGGGATCCTAGGAAAATCGAGGTCAACTCTTTAATTTTACAGGCATTTATTACGTTTATCATATATTTTCTAAAGCTGTTCAAGAATTTGTGATAATGTAAGGTATATCTCCTCAATGGTTAGGAGTTGAAAGAAAATTCTTTTAATACTATACGTACTTATGAAACGATATTTGTATTCCTTCAGGATATTAGGTTGATCTGATAATAGAAGGTAAATCTTATTAGGTACTCCTAGGAGTTACATGGAAAAATAGACGTGGACAAATCTCGATTGACTATTCACTCCAAAACTTCGCTGACTTATTGGAGCAGTAGTTTAGTTAGCCTACTCGTATTATATTTAAACAAAATATCTAATTTCCACTAAAAAATTAAAAATAAATTATTTTTTAACAAAAATGAAAACCGACTTCAAAACGTTACAAATCGAAACTAAAAAGAAAAAAATAATAATTTTAATTACTTAGTTATTGTCGGAGTCGGTGCCAGCCAAAGCAAAATAATCTTAATACCACTTAATTAATGTATCAATTTGTAAATATAATCAAAATATCCGTCCGAAAGTTCATTGCAAAGGCATGATAAAACTGTCCTTCTTGGCTGGCACCGACTCCAACAATAACTAAGTAATTAAAATTATTATTTTTTTCTTTTTAGTTTCGATTTGTTTAAAATCAAGATACCTTTCTGAGACTGAAGAATGTAAGATGCGTCCACGGATATGTTACTTCGCTGTCATCGTTAGAAGATATTTGGAAGTATGTTGAGTCAAAAGGGTTCAAATACTTAAATCTTCGACAGTTGAATCAAGACAGTTTAGAAAACCTTTTTGGAATGATACGACAACATTGTCCTACAAACAAAAACCCAACGTGTCATCATTTCACAGCTGCTTTAAAATCCAACATCTTGACGAAATTAAGTACGCCAGTTGGTAGAGGGGCAATCTGTGAAGAGGATAATAGTGAAGCTATTTTTTGAAGATTTCTGTAGACAAATTGAAAATTCAAAAACAATTCAATTTGAAAACCAACCTCCTGAAAAACTTTCAGAGCAAGATGCTGAAATTCCCGTTCTACACCTACCCGAACTTGATGATGCTTTCCTGCCTGACGATTTCGAATTTCTAGACGATCATGCGGCATATGTTCACGTGGAAAAAAATTTATTAGAATCGTTCGAAAAACAGCCTACTGTATATGTTGCGAGATATATAGCCTCGATAGTACTAAAAAAACTGCGGTGGCAATGTGAACATTGTGAGCAAAGCTTAAAAATAAAAGACCCCAAACAATGTGAGTCATCAATGTACAGCTACATACAACTTCGTGAGTGGTGGCAAGATAAAGAGAGTCTTACATATCCTACATTAAATCTGTGCAAATTAGTCGACACTGTTACATCATGCTTTGAAGTTCAAGTTAAACCGATTCTTCATGAAAGACATATTTCTCAGCAAGCCATTACAATGATGTTGTCAAAATGTGACAATTTGTTATGGATATGTGATGACCACAAAGATCGTCTGCTCAATGTATTATTGGTTCGTCTGAGTTATCTTTTGATAAGGAATGAATGCCATAATATAAATCTTTCATTTACTAAAGCTTTGAAGATTTTACTTCTGACGTTATTAAAATATCACAGCAACGGGACATCATAAAAAAAATTATAATAAAAATATAAAAAGAACCAGTTTTTATTTTCTATGTCTAGACAAAGATGAACAATGCTTATAGTTAAATTGTTAAGTTTATAAAGTGAGAGAAAGAAGACTGATTATTAAATTCTCAAATTTGAAAAGTGAGAGCCAGAGGAAGAAGGCTAATTATTGTTGAAGTATTTAGTTTAAAACTGAGTTATAAAGCAAGATGAAGATGAAGGAAGAAAACTAAACAGAAAACTGACTGATGAAGTATAAAATTTAGATTATCATAGAAACCCTTGGGCCATGGAGTCAAAGTGCTAAGCACTTTTTAAAAGACATAACACCTCGTCTTATCGCCTCTACTGGTGACAGGAGAGTTGGATCATTTTTCCAAAGAAGCCAAAGCCCAAAGAATCGGCATTGCCATTCAGCGGGGGAATGCAGCCAGCATTCTTGCCACTATTCCACGCGGACACGACTTGTACAGTAATAATTAAGTGTGTATTTGCTTTGTTCATATAGTTAAGTTTACTTGTAATTTCCTTTATTGTTATATATTTTTACCATTATCATTGATTGAATTGATTATTATCATTGATATTTAGGACTATGAAACAAAACCAGTGATAATAATTTTAAACTTTTATAAAATATCTGGAAAGTCTTTATTATAATATTTTATTGTTCTATGTCTTATGATGAACATTTTTAATGTTATTAATTATTTCATATGTTGCTTATTCATTCTTAATTATTTTTTTAATGATAATCATTTTACAATCTTTGTATGAGCTTTATATTTTAATATGACTAGAGTAAGATTGAAATATTTTCCTATTTTCACAACAAGGATTCTGTCTATAGTACCTTAGTATGGCTTTTCTGTACAGGACAACTTATTATTTAGGGAATATGTATAATTTGATAAGGCAAGTTCTAATATTTCACTATTAAAAACTCTAATATTAGGTATTAGAGTAAAAAAACATTTTGTTTCAATCTGAATAAATGATCTTTATTATATGATATAAATCTGCATTCTTAACTGTTTTAAATTGATTGTTTCATTTTCGTTTCGCTGAAGTAATTTCATTTCAGTATTAAAATTTAAATTAATTAGCCGAAAATGTTTTTTATTTTATTTCGGGTCCGCAATCTTGTATTAATACTAAATATCTCCTCATTAACATTGAACTCATAAATACGGATTCGATACTTTCCTAAAATTAATAATAAATTAGAAGTAACCCTGATTTCTACCCTGCCTATTTTATCGATATCGATAAAACGCCATTCGTCAAGCAGCTCTACCCTACCTAATTTATCGATATCGATAAAACGCTATTTGTCAAGCACTATTTCGTTCGTTAGATTGGTACTCCTGTTATTTGACATCTTCGTTGTTAATGTTGGTATTAAAATGGCATGTAAACTGATTTCATTGGCTAGTATGGGAGTCCCGTCTCTTATTATTTTACATTCTCTTTGGAGAATACAAGTCATTATAAAACGTTGTAAAACAACGCATGCGACATTGCAAATGAAAGCTAAACGTAATTTTGTCTATGGTTAAGTATGGTTGCAAATTTGATAATTTATAAATTATATGTCAGAAATCAATAATCAGTAATTTGTATTCTGGCGGAACAGAGTTCGCCGGGTCAGTTAGTTATTAATAAAATAACAATAAAATTTAAAAAAAAATTATACCTAAAAAATGGCGAAACATTAACAAATATCGTGATGGTTGGAAATACAAAAGGAAAGGAGTGTGAGGACAAGGATACAAAATGGGCCTGTCCTCCTGTTAAAAATGTAACACATCCATTGGTTAGTACTCTTATCAGTACATAATTACTTCAGTACATATAAATAAAATTGAAGTGTCTGTTTTTATTTTCAATTTAACAGCTTTTCACTAAATGCAATATGCAATGCGGTACCTACTTACATAAAAAAATATTTTTAATGTTTTTGTCTGCCCGTCTGTTTTTTTTATTTTATTTTATTCTGAATGAGTGCTTGACTGTGTTCCACCTGATGGTAAGTGGTAACGCAGTCGGAGATGCTAAATCGCACTAATTCAGTAGCCACCTATTCACTCTTGCCTTGAAGACACCCATATTTCAATCGGACGGAAACACGGACGCAGGCAGGTTGTTCCAATCCTTAGCCGCACGTATAATAAATGATGAAGAGAAACGCTTCATCCGAACGGGTGGAATTTCCACGACATAAGGGTGAAGACCAGCCGTTCGTCGAGTTGTTTGATGATGGAAAGGCGATGAGGCGACGGAATTAGGTTGTGTAATTCCTGCGCACACTCTCCGAAATGCGGTTGCATATAGAATACGCAAAGGCAGTCAACCCTACGTCGGTGATCGAGGCTTTGTAAGTTGGCTTTTACCAGGGTAGGGTCACCAATAAGCCTCAGCGCACGCTTCTCAATCGATTGCAAGGCTGTCAGATGGCATTTCGCAACACCAGCCTATATGTGACTACAGTATTCCACGCACGACCGGACTTGAGCTTTATATAGATTAAGAAGCTGTCCCTGCGTGAAATACTGTCGGACCTTTGCGAGGATGCCAACTTTCCTCGCTGCTACATTAGCCTTAGACGTGAACCGCCCGTAGTTCATTTTGGGGCTAATGTCCATTCCCAAAAACTGCAGACGGTCAGTGTATTCCAGAGGCACATTTCGGAAAGTAGGAGTCAAGTCTGTCTGTTTATTCCGGCTAATCTCTAAACGGCTGGATTGATTTTGACATAACTTTCACTCCCAAATAGCTAATGTTGTAGGGAGTAACTTGGGTACTTTTATTTTATTAGAAAAATATAAAAACCGTTTACCCAATTTATTTTAACTTCCGCCGAGCGAAGCGGGCCGGGTTTGCTAGTATATATATAAATGGAAAACACGAAAAACACTCACTCACTCACTCACTATAGTTAGTTTATAAATAGTAGACGTCCGCTAAGAACGGATTTTGCGACGGGGCGGAATAGGGTATTTTACTCCATATGAAAAACAATCTAAAACTATTATTGAGATAGCTTAGGCAAAAAGCAGGCGGGAAATGTTATTTTTATTTCATAAAATAACAAAATAAATTTCAAAATTAAATTCAAAATTTTCAGTATTTTTAATCTGTTTTGATTTGTTTTTTGACACCACGAAATAGTAGCCGCCGCGTTATGACGTCATGCTGTCTTGTACACAAAAAAGTGTATGTGTTAACTGATCAGTGTATTTGCCTTAGTTTTATTATTTTCGTGAACAACGTCATTCTTATTAATTTAATACTGTAGAAGACGGTTTCGTGAAGGGAGACAACACAAATTTGCCAAGGATAAGCTCTTTGATCGGCGGCAAATTACATAATACTTCGGGATCCCTTTTCGCAAGTTTGAACTAAGTCATATTTATATCAGTTGGCACATGAATCCATAATTTGTTCGGTGTTTTTACACTACACTAGTATTCTTGCATTCAGGAACAGCACATCAACGATAAGTAGAATAATAATTCATTTTTAAATAATAAACAATTATATCAATTTCAAATTATCAGCGCATTTGTAATAATGGCGTTCACTGTTTTCGGCGTTTTCGTCCAATTAGGCGCGAAATTTGAAATTGTAAAAATTTTAATGCATTTTTATGATACTTATCCAACGAATAAAAATCTGGTAATTTTTTTAGTGGTTTATTAGCATTACAGAATGTAATTGAGATACTTTTCAAAAATAAGTGTAATACCCCATTAAGGTGGTCTAAGCTAAGGGTCATTATTAGTATGAAAGTCATCTTTTGTGCTACAAACTTTAAATTTGGCAGGAAGGTAGTTATTTGTTAGTAAACGTTCGCTAATAACAAATTTTGTGACAAGGACGAATTAAGGAGGTCTAAGGGCTCTCACAAGTTTGAACGAAAGTTCTTCAGTTTTTCTGATACATACTTTAAGTTTGGCAGGTATGAAGTTAATAGTTAGTAAACGTCCCCGAAGAACGAATTTGGCGACAGGGTCGGATTAAGAAGGTCTAAGGGCTCTCGCAAGTTTATATGAAAGTACTTCATTTTTTGTGCTACCAACTTTAAATTTTGTAGGAAGGTGGTTAATAATTTTTAGTAGAAGTCTGCTAAAAACGTTTTTTTCAACAGTTCTTACGAAATTCTTTCATTTTTTGTGCTACAAATTTTAAATTTGTCAGGAAGATAGTTTAAAGTTAGTAGATAAATTTTAGAATTATACAAATCGGACACTCCATTCAAAAAAAGGGGCATGCACATATATGCATGTGTTTGTGTGCAAGTGTCTGTAAGTAAGTAAGTGTAGTAAGTGAAAATGCCACTATTTCAGTCCGACTTTAAGACCGGGACTCGAGACCAATCCAATTGCAGCGAGGAGTTCGACAGGGCGATGTCATCTCGCCGAAATTGTTTACCGCTGTATTGGAAGATGTCTTTAAGGTCCTGGACTGGAACAGACTTGGCATCAATATCACCTTTGATTTGCCGATGATATAGTGGTCATGGCGGAGACCATGGAGGACCTCAGTACTATACTAAATGACCTTAATAGTCTCCGAGCGAGTTGGTCTCAAAATAAACATGGACAAGACGAAAATTATGTCGAATGTCCATGTTGCAACCACTCCAGTTTCTATCGGTATCTCTATGCTCGAAGTTGTAGATGAGTATATATACCTAGGACAAACTGTCCAATTAGGTAGGTCAAACTTTGAAAAAGAGGTCAATCGAAGGATTAAACTCGGATGGGCAGCGTTCGGAAAGCTAAACCTTCTCGTCACCAATTATACGGCAGTGTCTCAAGACAAAAGTCTTTGACCAGTGTGTGTTGCCAGTGATGACATACGGCACAGAAACGTGGCCGCTTACGATGGGCCTCATAAGAAAGCTCAAGGCCACACAGAGAACAATGGAGAGGGCTATGCTCAGGGTTTCCTGCGTGATCGAATCAGAAATGAGGAGATACGCAGAAGGACCAAGGTCACCGAAATACCGAATATCCAAGCTCAAGTGACAGTGGGCGGGGCACATCGCTCGTAGAACGATAGTATATGTCATCTTTAAAGGTGAACTAACTATAACCTTTTTTATGGTAATCAACAGTGGCGTAACTATATATCTAAGGCCCATGGCAAATTCTTTGGATGGGGTCCTCCGGCGTCCCAGCAAAAATAGTCACGTTAGAATTTAATTTTAATAAACCACTTATTTAAGTAATTCCCTGAAACTATTAACAATATTGTGTGCATTTTAGTTAAATATCTAATAAGATTTATTTTCAAGAACATTATACAAATATTTATAATACAATAACGATTTACTTTTAATAAAAATTTTAATAATAAAATTCTTTTCTCCAAACTTTCTGTTCCGCAAAAGTATCTATAAAATCATCACAGTTTAAAGATCGGCATAGAATTTTCAATAGACAGAATAGCCAAGTTACGTAGCCTGTCTTGTGCCATAGTTTCTAAATTTTTTTTTAAATTAATTTTAAATTCGAAAATAATCATTCAGCACTAGCTGGAGTTACAGGAATTGTATAACAAATACACACACAAGCACTCTAATTTCATCTAACTGAGACCATTCTGGACTTCAATAGAATGTGTCAAAAGCTTTTTTGAAGTCAATGACGGTAAGGTACACCTCGTATTGCCATTCTGATGCTTGTTCCGCGATGATTGATTCGGAGAGTTTATTTCGTCTGTGCACGAGCGGTTCGGTCTAAAACCTGCCTGTTCTCTCCTCAGCAGTGGTTCACAATGGAACAGCCTTTGATAATCTCCACCAGCACCTTGCTATTTAGTTAATAAAGTGAGGGAATTCTCTGACCGTTACTAGCTCGCCCGCGTCACTAATGTACCACTAATGTAATGACAAAAAATGAAGCAACCAATGGATGCGTTTTCAAAATCGACATCTTTTTGCTTTGAATGTTTTGAAATTTTAACGATAACTTTGAATATGTATAATATGGTCTTTAGTTGTGCCCTGCCCCACTTTCATTGTTTTTAAGTAAATAAATAATATTATTTTTAATAACTTATACTTAAAAATAATATTTTTTAATAATAATTAAAAAATATTATTTTTAAGTACTTAAGAACAAAATTTTGTTAAAAATGTTATGTTATTTCTGAACTCGCGGCCCCTTGGGCCGGGGCCCTCTTGGGGCTGGGGCCCGTGGGATTTTGCCACCCCTGCCAACCTATAGTTATGCCACTGGTAATCAAATTTGTTTTATGATAATGCATTATTTGCAATGGTGTTTTATAATCATGATATTAATCCTTATCCCAATAAGTAAGTTAGATCAAGTATTTAATTTTGATCAAAATTGCTTTTGGAATTATTTGATTTCAATACAATACCTTACGAGATATCATAGTTTTAACATAACTCCGCAACAAAATATTGATCACCACCGCCGGTTGGAGGTACCACATCGCATGACTCAGTGGTTTCCAGCATTTAGAATGCGAGCGCTGCGTTACTTTTCTGAACTTCTTCTCTTGTAGGTTACTTTTATGAAGTTACACTTCTGCTGTGTGTTAATTTCACAATTTCACACACACACATATTTTAAATCATGTGGATACTTCATAATATTATGTATATACACAATGACAAACACAGTCAATGTACAGTATATTTTTACTGATTATAAAATTGTATTTTATGTGTATTATAAAATATAATAGCTTTAGTTACCTTTGTAAAATCTGCATTGGTAATAACTTGAGGTGCAACACCATTTAAAATTCCTTTAACCTCTTGATTTTCAATAGCAAAATGTATCAATCTTGTAAGATCATCAATATGAATCCATGGCAAGAATTGTTTCCCAGAAGAAATTGGACCACCAAGACCAAAATAGAAAGGTAATATCATATTTTTAATCATACCACCCTCACGGCCCAACACCACACCTGATCTTATTATTACCTAAAATACATATTATGTACAATTTACTTTTAAGTGTATTTCTATATAATTAATATTAATGTTAATAAATGATTAAATTTAATGATTGTATTTAAAAAAGTAATACTCACAAGTCTTACAGGTGGGTCTACATTTGCAGCTTTTTCCCATTCTATAAGAAGTCTTGAGAAAAAATCTTTTCCTGTTGAAGGGCTTGATTCATCATATCTAATAGTTTCTGATGGCTCATATGCACCTACACCAGTAATTAATACAAATACTTTGGGTTTATTTTCACTTTTGTTTATTGCTGTAGCTAAAGCTCTTGTTGTATATACACGGGAATTGAGAACATTTTGTTTAAATCTGAAATATTTAAAATTAAGACATCGAATATTTAAAATGTGAGAAATTAAATTCAAAATAAATGTATGATAATTTATCATCATATTATGATATTTATCCAAATATAAAGTGTCAAATGTTTGGATAAATTTGAAAATGTTTTATATAAACTACATATTTTTTGTCATACCCTGGTGTCCAAGCTTTTGTAAAGTCCATAAACTGTTGTCCTGCAAGATTTACAACTGCAGAAGTATTTGATGGTAAACCAGAACTTTCTATTGATGTCCACGATATGTTGTTAGCAGCAGGCATTCGAGATACATTTATTATGTTATAATTATCAGCTTTTAAAAGTCTACTTAGCCGCGTTCCAACAAACCCGGTACCGCCGCCTATTAACAAAATATATACAGCAGGTTATATAATAAGCCATTATCTATTGAATGTTATGTAGATGGAACTTTTAAACTTACCAACTAAAACTTTTTTAGTAGCCATTTCCTTAAAGGTTATGTAATCCCCTTAATCAAAGGTAATCCCATTCATTTATATACATGTAAACAAATTATATAATGTATAATAAACTTTTTATATGTATTCTAAACACTTATTTAGTTTATTATCGGCTACAATTTTTGTGTATTTAAATGAAGGTGTATAATATGTGCGGTTATCATAAACCATAAACTATCTCCAAAATATAACTGTTTACTGTTGTTTTATGTTTACTATGCAATATGCATAGCAAAGAGAATGATGCATATTGCATAGTACAGCTGCCATCTAGAGTCTAGACAAATGCAGGGTAGAGATGGACGATATACATCGATTTATTTAAAACACTCGATATATAGTAACGATGCATCGTATTAAGCCGATGTATTGTTAATACTTCAACATCGAATATATATCGATGTTATTTATTCGATGCATCGACGAAGCAAATTATGAATGAGTATAGTGTTGTATAGCCGCCAAATAGCTATAGTTTATTGAACGGGGTTCTTTTAATTCGCCCGTTGGAACGCTGAAGAGCGTTCGACTCGTATTATTCGTTTGTTCGCGGGAAAATTAAATTAAACTTGATTTTTATTATGTGAAAATACTAGATTATGAATTCGCTTTAAATAAATACTCGCTGAATGTATGGTTAAAAGTTGATTACTTGCGCATAATCAACGTTTTATTTAAATGACAAAGTTACAAGTATTCCCGACACTAAAATATGTGCGAAAATTGTTAGCGTGGCTAACTGGACTCGATTTTTGTTTTAATTAAGGCCTAACCTAACCTAAAACACGTAATGGCGAAAACAATCGATATTTAAGAAACATCGATGTATTTCTCAATACATCGTATTATAGATAAACCATTCTAAAAATGCACGCCCCTCCACAAAATATTATAATTTCAATGTGTTAGAGGAAATACTTATTGCATCACTTTACTAGTGTGCGTGCTGCAACTTTACTGAAAACATGGACTCATCCGCGCAATGACTGGTCAACTAGTTGCGCGATCAATCGAGGTGTATGCATTGTATGACGGGAGCGTGCGCTTTGTATGGGCAAACACGTGCGCTCTGCTGTGCGTTCGGATCATTTATGCACTGTTGGCCGACAGATCGAGCCGTTCTTCTTCTTTCTTAGTGGTACTGTTTGCATAAAAAAAATACTGAATATTAATTAAATGTTTCAGAATAATAGAAACATAAATAAAAATTGGTAATTAGCTTATCATTTTTAGGGAGCTAGGTAGCCTATCATTTTAAGGGGAGCTAGGAATTCTAGAAATAATAAGATAAAAAGAGCAAATCAACAACATTTATTATTAATCAATCACAGTTTTTCATTGAGATTGCCACTAAAAAAACTTAAAATATAGGCACTTAAAAAACCTACACATCAATTTCTAAACATACTCTGCTTTGCCATAAAATAAAATAAAAATCATTTCAAATAGGTTAGGTATGAATGAGTGAAATCAATTTAAATGGCGATGTAAATGTGTGGGATTAATGTGGGATAGGAATTGGTGGTAGAACGTTAAAATTCTTCAGAATTTCCAAAAAAATCTGCGCTTCTTGTAAGAGCTATAAGCTAAACAGTACGCAAGACGGAGGTGTATTAAGATAGCAGTGAAAGGTTAGCAGAATAAATGGAAACATGCATGGTATTTTGTAGCTAAATAGCTGCAAAAACCCCGATTTTGTTGCGTTAACAGATTTCGAAAAAAAAGTTACTGTTATCTTAACGTCAAGCTAGCAGTAAACTCACGAAATTCATGTCAATCCCATACATTGATTATTCTATTCTACTAGGCACTAGCGTTTATGCAGTCATCTATGGTGTTTTTTTTTCTGGCAAGTGGCAATTGTCGTACATATAAAATTCTAATTTTTAATTAGACGAAGTCAACTGACGTTTACTGTGTTGTCAGGTTTTGACAAAATAAAAATAGTGTTGTAACAAAATGAATGATTGAAAAAACTCCTGAATGAATGAAATTGCCTCGATTGTCTAGTGAATAGTTAGTGTACCGAACTGCCGATATCGGGTACGGGGTTCGAATTTTAGTCGTGCTTT
Source organism: Boloria selene (assembly GCA_905231865.2). NCBI lineage: Eukaryota > Metazoa > Arthropoda > Insecta > Lepidoptera > Nymphalidae > Boloria > Boloria selene. The sequence continues at coordinate 6,896,572 of HG993145.1, forward strand.
GTACACACCAACGAGTTTTCAACGACTATGTGCCTATAGAATCCAATTATAGGTAGGTAATGAAAATAAAAAACATCGCTTATTACATCATTTGTTTTTATTCATCATCAGATAAAAAATCATCACTTTCGCTTTCGGTGACATTAATTATTAATATGTCTGAAACATTGTCCATCATGTGGTCGAGACCATACATTTTGTCTTCTTCTTTAATTATATGAGTCATAAAAAAATTATGTACTTTTCACCTTATAGCGGTAAAAGTAAAATCTTCTAATTTATCTTTGAAACGAAAAACTTAACAAAAACAATAACTTAACAGCGTGGGCGCAGAAAAAACATTCGTGCTATCAGACCAGAGGTTAAGAGAAGCCGAATAACAAACAAAATGGCGACCGCCAGCGCGGCGTTGATCGGTGTTGGCACTAGTCGCCACGCCGCGCTTTGTAATAAGCAGTCAAAAAACTGTTTGTAGTTACATACTACTACTATTACTAGTGTAAAATAGAAATAATATTCTTTTATAGTTTGAAATGATTAACTATTCACACTCATTCATTGTTCATTCATCTGATTGAACGAGAACTGAACGCATCACTAATACTTTAAATGTGGCAACATTATTTTACAAAATGACATTAGCTACTGTCAGTTGGCTTCGTCTAATTCACAGCCCCTCTAGACAAGTGGCAAACGCTCCGTGTCTATTCTCTTTCGATAAACGCTAACGCCTTGCCGTACGCTAACAGCAGAAGTCGTTTGTCAAAAGTGACACTTCTGTATGGGGAATTATGTACTAATCTGACATTTCGTTACATTTGGCTACCAATTACAAATTCGATACGTTGAATCTAATCACTAGTCGTAAGCTTATGTCAATCCCATACATTGATTATTCTATTCTACTAGCGTTAATGCCACTTGTCTAGAGGGGCTGATTAGTATATATTATGTAGATACGACTCAAACGGGAGAAATTGTCATCTATGGTTTATGCCACTTGTCTAAAGTCTAAACTCTAACCCCTCTGTAGTCTGTACTCTGTACTTTGTAACTAGTCGGTGCCACCGACTCGGTGGTCTCAAGGGATGGAAACATTATCTGAAGAATCGATACTCGATTCCGATTCTTTTGTCAAAAATTTTGATTCTTAGAATCGATTAATCAACTTCAAGAACCGATTCTTTTAAATAATCGATTCTGAGTAAGATTTTTTTTTAATTAAAATTTTTATAGATTTTTTTAATAATAAGAAATAAAACTAGTTTAATTAAGTAAAAGAAACAATTAAATGCAAATTTATGAAATATTATATTATTAGCATAAAAGAACAATACTTAAAACTGTCACACTTAAATCTAACAATTAATAAAGAATTCTTAAACTTATATTAGTTTCAGTTATCAATTAATTCAATGAATCGTATATCGCGTTCGCGCCATTACGATTAAAAGTATAGTTGTTCTTGTTGTTTTTAAAATGTATCCCCAATAGGGAAAGGCAAAGGACTATGGTCCATACAGCCTACTAAAAAGCATAGTCAACTTGACAGTTCGGTCACAGATTATTAAATATAAAAATAATGAGCTTATCCTTATTATATTTTATTAAAAAGTAACGTTTGATATTATAAATAAAATTAGTATTTTATTCGAATAATTAATTAAATAATATTATAAAAACCATAAATGTTGAGGGATAGATTTTAAAAAAACCAACATATTCAAATGATCGGGTGATACTTAGTCTACTCCTGAGCTGATTTGCAATTGAACCCGAGTGTGAAAATAAGCGTTCACACGGTGTTGATGTTGCAACAATACTCAAATGTTTTCTAGCTACAATCGACAAATAAGGATAATCTGATTCAAGTGATTTCCAAGTTTCAATCGTGTATATACCTTTGGTTTTATTGAGATTAGCTAGCATTAGGTATAAACAAAATCAAAATGTTTACTTCGATGGACTAGGATCTTACGAGTCTTACTCTATAAAAACAGAGTAGATATAATTACCTACCTACCTATTTTAATAAAATACTGTGCTTTTCTGCTTCATTTTAATATTATTTAAATCCAATAATCGATATTAAACTGAGTATCACCTCCTGTTATATACAGGTAAGAAGATGGTTACACTAGTTTGAAAGAGACGGACCAAGATTTATGACCTCTTTCTCGGTGCGTTTTTCCATACACAGTAAGCCTTCCAGTTGTACGAAGTACTTACTAATTCCATGTAAATTATAGAATCGATCACTAAGAATCGATTCTAGATCGATTCTGATAAATGGGAATCGAGTCTAAATAATCGAACTTTTTGACCACAGAATCGATTCTCGGGTAGAATCGGAATCGATTTTATCATCCCTAGTGGCATAGCCTAGTGCTAAGTGCCGTCTGTACCGTGCTTCTGGCCAAAGAGTAGAATAACTTTAACCTATACATCCTGGCTCAAAGAGTAGGTACTATATAAAGTATAAAGATAAACTGTTATAAACTGTTGTAATATTTTGTTCTACGTTTCATTCATAATATAAAAAAGAAATATGTATATATTTTAAATCCTTTGTTTTTGTAGAATATGATACCTTTATACGTGTATGATGGAACTGCATACGTTTGGAACTCTGATGGTAAACATTAGAATATTAAAAAATACGCAAATTGATAATTTGTAAAATTTTTCATGATTCTTTTAAATTCTGAATTTATCTTTTAGATTGGCAAATCCTACGAATAAACCATAGAATATGCGGTGCACTAATTGGTACGGTTCCTTCTTTTCCTCGACAAAATGATTTTCAAGGTAAAAATATATTATTTGCTTCATAATAAATTTAATACAACATGTATTATATTATATAAATTTCAGTAAAGTTATGTTTTATTGTTAATTGCACACGCAAAATAGGCGCTTAGTCGTCGAGTTGCGGAAACAAGCCCTTCTATACCATACCATAATATTACTTGCAGGATTACCAATGGCTTTAATGACAGAGGAAGCAGTACTGCTAGTCAAAAAAGGAATATGTGAGCTTATTGAATTACCAGGCATAAATAACAATCTATCTGAAGAACAAAAACAAGAAATTACAGATGTTGACAAAAAGTATGTTAAAATGTATTGAATAGATTCTTAATGTCTTAATATCATTGTTATTTTTTTAAATGGTTTATAATTCATCTTTAAATCTACACATACAATATAATTTTAACTGAGTTGAATCAGTACAATAAATATTTTTTGGAAAATCTTACTAGAATAATCATTATTATCAATACAGAGACTAAATCTATAGTTTTTATGTTTTGGTGAAAGCATTATGAGAAAAACATTGCATAACTTAACAGTTAGCATACATTACTCATTTTCTTGTAATAATATGTTCCAAGACAGACAAACAAAACTCACAAAACTCGCCAAAATTATATATCTCAGTATGTATATTTAGAGTATTTCCAAAAATATATAGAATGTTCAGATTCAACTCATTTAAACTGCTTTCATATTATTATATTACATATATAATTTTTAAGAATATTTGAAGAGCAGGCTGATGCACTAAGAAAGAGAAAAATAGATCAATTGTCACAAAAAATAGATATTATACTTGCAGGCAAACAACAAAAATTAATATCTCGGGGAATATTTAGTAAGTAATTTCTTAATATAATATATCTGTTGAAATAAAATACATAAAGTTATTTGAACACTGTTTTATTAAAATTTATCATTTAGATGCAAACATTGATAAAGAAACTTTGTTACAAGAAGAAATAAACAAACTACCAAAATTGGCTCCTGCTCATGGTTTAGTACATTTGCCAACTGAACATTTCATAAATACAGGTAATGTTAATAAAAGTAAAGGTTTCTAGATTGACATAATAGTATGCATACAAATGACAATAATTTTTATAATCAACTCAAAAGTTACAGACCTAATTTTTATAATTTTTTTGGTAAATCATACCCATATTATCTTGGAGTGCTATTTAAATTGTGAAAAACTTTATTAATAGTTCATTATTACAGTTCGCGTCACGTAAAAAGAACGCTGGAAGAAAGTGGTGGGGGGTGTGTTTGCGCATCGGTACATTTGCATACGAAATTCCTAAGCCTATTGTTTTATTGTTGAACTAGCATTTCACTCACGATGTATATTGATTATTGGTAGGTACATTGAAAAATACATTAGATAGTATGTCATTAAATAGAATTCTATTAATTAATAAAATATGTTTGATTCAGTGTAGAATGTTTAATTTACTAACAAAAAATTTAATTAATTCGTTTAATATATATTTTTTAATTATTAACTGCAATATTATCAGATTCTCTCTTTATAAAACAATATAGGTCAAAAATATTTTTGCACAATTTTTTATAGAAAATCATTTCGTGATTAATAACTTTTGTGTGCGCGATGGTATTTGGAACTGACAAACCAATAGCGAGCCGGAAAGCATGCGGCGCGTGCCTTGACGTCCCGCGCCCCGCGTCTTACCACCAAATTGGCCGATAAATCGCCTCTGCGCAACTTGACAGCCAGCGTTCTTTTTACATGACGCGAATTATACACCTATATAATTTGATTGTAATTATAATTTTACAGAACATAAAAAAAGTTCTATAGATGTGTTAAGACCCAGCGTTTTTGACAGAGAAGGATCAACTCGTTATGCAATTTTTAAAGATTTATGGGAAAAAGGTCACTATGTTACAAGTGGTTCAAAATTTGGAGCAGACTATCTTGTATATGCTGGTAACTTATTACAACACAAAAATCATCACAATTAAAATTTTTTTTTCTTATATCTTTTCTATAATCAAATGACATAATGATTAAAAATGTTAAGTCATGTTTTACTAATAGGCATTGTATTTTTAGGTGATCCAGTAAAATTTCATGCAATGTATATGCTGAGGTGTGTAATTGATAATGCACTATTTCGACCTGCTAACTTAGTAGCATTTGGAAGGTTATCAGTAGCTGTTAATAAATTAGCTGTACTAGCATTTTCCAATACTGGTGAAAAAATTGAATATCAAACATTACAATGGCATGATAGTTTACATGGTTAAAAGGAATATCCTATATTGTCATATTGTAAAAATAATTATCATGTAATATTTGTCAAGTTTTATTTTCTCATGAGGTTCACTTGTCTATTGGCTTTTAAATAATATTATTGGTAAGCCCCTTGCATCTTTTCTAGTAGTTTCATTACTTTAATAAGATACTTCGAAATAATACTGTATGGCGCCAAATATATAATCACTAATAATGGTTTGGACTTTATTTTTAAAGAATTGGTGTGCAATTTAGAATATGTTATGCTTTAATAAATAATATTTTTTACTTAGATCTAAGCATTGTTACTTATCATTTATGCAAATATTTAATAATTATTTAAATTAAAACTATTCCTTTCATATTTTTCGATTTATTTTATGATGTTACATTAAAAAAAAACTATTGGCTTCCATTAGACTCAGCGTGATCTTCGATTTTTATCTTTATATCAGATATCACAGTACTTGTCTCAGACTGTGATGTAGCTGTGCGACCACTTTGAGAGCATCCCGATTTACAGTCTGCGTAGGTCTCGGAGTCACAAGTCTCAGCATGGTAATTGCGTTCTTTTTCCCCCCGGTCCTCGACGGTTTTACGAGAACGAGCTAGTTTCATCCTCTTAGCCGCCCTAGTGTATTGAGATAAATTACTCTTCTTTTTCCTTGGCATTTAATTAGACAATAATAAATTTATCAATTATAAAATTATTAATGTCCAAATCGTAAACACTATAATATTTATAAATGTCCGATAAAAAGAGCCAAATATATATTAATCCTTTAAATTTACAACCAAACATTATTCATCTCTGAAGTTCCGAACCAACACCATCAACTATGGATGACTTTGTGTATAACTTATAAAGCGTAGCGAGAACATTGGAACATTCTCTTTGTAACTTATAATAAAAACAAAGTTTGGTAACTGTTAAAGTTTAAACCTAATTCTACATCTATTTACTATAACAACTAGTACTGTAGCAAACCGTATGTATTCGGTACTGAGTAACGGGTACACCATCTAGTACCGAGTAACGAAACTTTACTCACGAATACAATTCGTTACTCGCATGTTCCGTATTTTCGTACTGATGTCAGTTATTCGTATGATTGATTCTTTGAAGTTTAGAATACATCTTTTAGTATTTTATCAAACTAATACTTGTTATATTTTTATTGAATGATTAATATGAGTTATTATTTAAAATATCGTTCGCACCATTGAATTAATAATTTAATAATAAATAAATATTTTTCCAAAAGTAGTAGCGAGTACCGAAACGTTTTACTCGCATGTTCCGTATTTTGATTTTCGTATTGATGTTATCAATCATGTTATTATAGTTTTTTGTTGTTTTTAAAATTTATCCCAATAGGAACAGGCAAAGGACTATAGTTCATACAGCCTGATGTTATTATAGTTTGAATGATTCTAGTTCTACGTACAAAGAAATACGACTGTTCAGTTCACGCACATGATACACGTTTACAAGAGAATTGAAGAGTTGTATTATTTCCAGAAATTTTGTAGAAATTTTGCGAACGAATACTTAGTATTATTCCAGTGCAAATCGATGCGCTTAGTTAAGTACCTACTGTTTTTTATACGTAGACGTACGGATAAAAATAGGTATTGCGAGTGTAACTTTATATTCGATATTATAGATTTTTCTGTACGACTTTTTAGGACCTACAGGCTACAGCATCCTACTACACTGTTTTGTTGTGTCTCTTTCAGATTTTCCCACCGCTAGCTTTCTAAGAACGACTCAAGAAAACCAATCATTTTGATTTCATGTAGAAATGAAGTATTTTTCTGCAATAAAAAGTATCCTAAATGTTGACACGAGTTATTAGTACAGAAAATTAGCTTAAAATCGGTCCAGTATTTTTTGTGTTAAACGATTACACAAAAACAGACATATAGACAAAAAATGTAATAACTATTGTTTTAGGGTCTATAAAAATAAACATACTATACGTAATAGTATTTTTTACTACAAAGTACGAACGACGTGACGTCATCATCATACGGATCATACGAAAAACGCAACACGACTTGATGCGATGTTCTAAGTATCGTATCAAAAGTAACGAGTAACGTAACGATACGAAAGTAACGAATACTGCCCCTCTAGACAAGTGGCATAAACGCTAGTAGAATAGAATAATCAATGTATGGGATTGACATAAGCTTACGACTAGTGATTAGATTCAACGTATCGAATTTGTAATTGGTAGCCAAATGTAACGAAATGTCAGATTCCCCACACAGAAGTGTCACTTTTGACAAACGACTTCTGCTATTAGCGTACGGCAAGGCGTTAGCGTTTATCGAAATAGAATAGACACGCTCCGTGTCACTTCTGTATGGGGAATTATGTACTAATCTGACATTTCGTTACATTTGGCTACCAATTACAAATTCGATACGTTGAATCTAATCACTAGTCGTAAGCTTATGTCAATCCCATACATTGATTATTCTATTCTACTAACGTTTATGCCACTTGTCTAGAGGGGCTGATTATTATAGTAACGAATACATACGGGTACGCTATGTTACGTTACTTTTACACCTCTGATTACAACTCTGTACAGTGTACTGTGTACTCCAGTCTCTAAACTCCAAAGCCGAATAAAATGAGATTAAAATCTTTATATATATTATGTAGCAATATACTCTATAATAAAAACCAAGAGAATGTAGGTATTATATTATGTAATCACTAATCACTACCATCACTACATAAAAACGATAACTGACTGGCCTATACGTCTATTCCAGACGAATCTATGGTGTAATGTTGGAGGTACACCGCTTCTGATGGCTGTATAAACCGATGCGAGAGCGACATGTTCTACCGCAGACCTGACAGGAGAAGTTTGCGACGGGTGGTACAGTGTCGCCTTGGCGTTGTCTTTGTCTCCTGTCAGCAAGTGCCGCGAACCCAGTCTCATGAAATTTGCGACCCTTCACAATACTGTTTCGCCACTCCGTTCGATTCTTTGCAAGCCTTTCCCAGTGTCGGTGGTCAATTTTAAAAGCAGCCATGTCTCTCTTGATGCAGTCTTTGAAGCGAAGCAGTGGTCTTCCTGCGCTTCTCTTTGCGTTAGCAACCGCACCGAGAAGTACACGACGTGGTAATCGAGTTGGTTCCATTCTGTGCACGTGCCCGAGCCAGCACAAACGTCTCTGTTTAAGAAGGGCAGTTAAGCTAGGCAATTGTGCAATTTCTAGAACCCTCTCGTTTGTAACCCTGTCTTGCCATGATATGCTCAAGATCTTACGAAGGCAACGCATGTAAAAAGAGTTAATTCGTCGTTCTACTTTCGCATAAGTTGTCCAGGTTTCCGCCCCATACAAGAGTATGCTTATAATGGTAGCTTGAAAGATTAAAATCTTGGTCTTGGTGGTTAAAGTGTTGTAACTTGTAAGTTCGAATGACGAATCCATAGAGAAGGATGTATCATGTATTATATATAAGATAGGTGCCAAGTACAACAAGTCTGTACTACCGTGTAATAATAAACTATTCCGACGGGCGACGAATCAAGTCAAACCCTAATTTGGGGACAAAAGTATACGGGTACTAGGTACTAATAATATACTGCAATTGGGATTCGTTGTAGACCTGTGTATAAGACCATGATTGTTATAGAATATATTTATGTTCTATACTTTATTTTATAGTCTGTACGCTGTAAGCTGTGGCTGTGGGTGACAAATTGACAATGACAAACATGAAACAAATGTGAAATGACTTATGAGTTATGAGTATGACACTAAAATTATTAAAAAAACACAGAATTCTTGTACATACATAGAACATTTTGTAGGTTTACCTAACGTATAAGAAATTAAAGAAAATATTAAAATGGCTGATCCAGAACTGGAAAAAATTAGGCAGCAACGATTGGCGCAGTTAAAAGCTCAACAAGGGGTATGACGATGTGTAGTAGCTTATTGAGGTTATATTATGTATATAAATTCCTTAACATCTGATATTTTTTTTCTTTTTCTTTATGAAACTAGAATTCTATTCATATTAAATATGCAAATCAATTGACTTGTTTACATATTAATATTAATATTATGCATATTTTTCTTTTTCTAGGGTGGAGATCCAAATCAGGCTAAAGCTCAAGAAGAAAGAATGCAAGCAATGGAAGAAGCAAAACATTCAATTCTTTCTCAAGCTCTGAGTCAAGATGCTAGAGCAAGATGTAATTTTTTCTAGTTATAATTGTCATTTAAATATAAGTCAAAAAATCAGAATCAGATAAAATTAAGTTAGTTTTTTCAACTTAAATAATTTTTAATATTTTGAAATTTGTTTTCAGTAAACACAATCAAATTGAGCAAACCCGAGAAAGGTGCAATGGTTGAAAATATGATCTGTAGAATGGCTCAAATGGGACAAGTAAACACTAGAATATCTGAAAAAGAACTTATTCAGATATTGGAATCTCTTAATCAACAGATGCCTAAATCAACCAGTACAGTAAAGTTTGACAGAAGGAGAGCTGCTCTTGATTCAGATGATGATGAATTGTAGTATTTAACAAAAAATGTTGAGTTCAAAAAGCTGTGTAATTACTTGTATTTTGCTTATTTTAAGCAATCTTATATATTGAGGCATATCATAATGCAATATGTAAAAAGGATCTTATCAAAACAGCAATAATAATTATCAATTTAAAAGGTGCTTAGTGTTTTAGTGCCTTAGATATGCTTATATTAACACATTAATTATTATTGTATCTATTAAGTTTCTTTAGAAAAAAAATGCTTTTGTTTTGTTAACTTTCTCTTATAATTAACTAAAGCAGAATAGGTCAATATTGGGTTTGCTTAACTTATTCATTTACCCCTCTTTTACTATTATAATAGTATTTAATAAAACATTTGTATAAAACAAGTTGTGATTATTTAAATTTTTAAACAGAACCAAATAGATTTATATTTTATAAACCTTAACTATCTATCAGCGAAAGACACATCTAGGTTCTATCACAGATCACATCAAGGGTTTACTACGAAAACCTGCTAAACTACATATTTGGAAAAAATGAGTTAAATACGTGAAAATTCTTATCTTTTCAAACACTATAAACTGGTAAAATCGGCTTAGTGCTACGTAAAATACTTTAGAAGATATAACAAAGCAAAAACAGTTATATACAACAAATCGTTCAATACTCTACTGCTAAAATATCATAAACGACGTTACTAATAATTTAATTAATAAATGTTTCATGTAAAAAAATGAAATAGATATTTTTACCCGACTGCGCCAGAAGGAGGGTTATGTTTTTCGAGAGTATGTATGTTTTTATCGATATAGAGGCCAAACCTATTGTTTTTATAATTTTTGTCTGTCTGTCTGCCTGTCTGTCCGCACCCGAATCACGAGAAAACACGACGGTCATGAAATTTGGTATGATGATATTTGTTTACCCGGGTTACTTACTACATAGGATAGTTTTTACCGCTGGAAAATGTCTCATTTCTGAGAAATCTCGAGTAACTGTTAAAGACCGACTGTAAAACGTTATGCGGTATGTGAAATCTGAAAATTTAGTTTAGGGTCTTTAAAACGCGGGTGGAGCCGCGGGAAATGCTAGTAATGTGATTAAAATAAGTCATTAGCATACAGATTGTGCATTTACTCTTTCTACTTTTTGTTAATATTTCTTGAAAATTAATAAATATTTACAGGTAAAACCAGCTTACTTTTTTTCTTTGTCAGACCAAACCATAAGTTCCCTCGTTTAGCATTATTTATTTAATGTAGAATACAGTATAATATCAAAGCTACCTAATTTTCAACATAAATCGTATAAAACATTAATAATCTCGCATTAAGCGCCTTTTAGCGTTGTACATGTAAAACCGACTAACTGTATTACCTCACTCACAAGTTTCCTAATTTCATACACTTCTATCACACATATTTACTTAAACTACACAAAAATAAAATCTTTATTATATCCCAGTAAACACATTTACGTAAAATTTACGTCAGGATGACATCATGGTATGTCGTGATTTACGTAAGATGTAAGTCACATATGAGTCATATATGACTCAGTATTTCATACCTCTTGACGTAAAACTTTTACGTAAAATATATGACGTAAATATGACGTCTATTTGACTGATGTGACGTAAATTTGATATAATAGTGATGTCGAGTTTTTTTACGTAAATCTTACCTTATTACCGTAAATATACCTTACAATCTTACCTAGGATAGCAATGAATTTTATAAGATCACTTTCTGAGGCGGACGGCGCGTACGCAGTCCCCACTACCAAAAATTACGCGTCCGAGTTATCCGCATTAGGGATAATCGCAGAGGTCAACCCAGCCGCAGTGCAATGGGAGGACCTCGCTCTGGGGGAACCGCCTTCTTGATCACGGTGTCCCCTACGCCAGGTAAGTATGCTCAATTTGGCACGACCTGCCATAGTCACTGTTTGCGAGAACATCTTGCTATCGCGATTCAGAAATCGCTTTCAATTGAGCAGCGCCATCTAGTGGAAGATATGTCGAACTACTTACCTATGACCATTTAAGTACTCCATATAAGCCTAAGCATTATATAGGTATTACTGACAGTCCCCTGTGCAGAGCCTGCATGGGAACAGAGGAAACGGCTGCACACGTACTCTTGAACTGTCCAGGTGTAGCGGCATACCGGGTACAACATCTTGGCACGCCAAGGGCACTTCCAGAGGTATTCAAGAAGCCAAAGAAGCTTCTGAAGTTCCTCGAAGAGCTCGGGTGGCAGGAATAACTAAGGAATATTCCCACACACGCAAAATAGGCGCAAAGTCGTCGAGTTGCGGATAATAGCCCCCGTTTACCATACCATACCATACCAAGCCTAAGCATTAATAATTTGCATACAAAACCTTCATTTCTCTAGCACGTGTATGATCCATACGCAAAAAATTTGTGTTTTCATATATGATCACGATTTATAACTCCAATATTATATCAACTGTACGTAAACAAATGACTTATAACTGATGTAACGATATGATGTTCTTGTTACATCAGTTTTACGTAAAAGGACTTTTGTCTTGCATACGAATATGATGGCATTATTATATCATTTTTACGCCAAGAACCTGACCTGTACCTTATGTTATCATGTGACTTACTAATTACATAAATAATACATAAAATTATGACTTCAATATGACGTCATAGCATGATGAAAATATGATATAATATGTACGTAACAGTTAAGTCATACAAATAACATCATATCAAAGTCAAGTTTGATGTCAATATGAGGTCATAGTGATGTACTAATACAACATAACCTCAAATGAAAGTCATCAATCATAGTCACTTTTATGTCATACTTACGTGAAATTTTTTTGGACCTCTGTGGGACCTATATATGACGTCATTTTAAAGTCATGTGTTCACTGGGATATCTTAACTTTTGACTACTGCAGTATTTAAGGCCTACTAAAATTATAGCAATTTTATTAGGGTTAAACCTTTAAATCGCAATAACTCAAAACTAACTTAACTGCACTTAGCAGGTTTTCGTAGTAAACCCTCGACATGTTCTACTAAGGTTTAAGTGATAAAAAATATTTTAAGTTATCACATGGCATAGGTATCAGAGAAAATTACTAACAGACTTCTTAATTTCAAATTAACAGCTTTTCACTAAATGCATAATATGAAAGTATACAATATGGTACTTACGTCAGAAAATTTTTTTTTTAATTTTTGTCTATTTGTTCTGGCTGATCTCTGAAACGGCTGGACCGATTTTGACGGGACTTTAATTCGCAGGTTGCTAATGTTATAAGGAGTAACTTAGGCTACTTTTATTTTATTCAAAATTATAAAAAAACTTTTAATTTATTTTGTACGATACAGTTTTATAAATAAAGAAGATCTTAAGACCTAAAAGATTATCTCATTCAATTTTTTTTTGTGGTTTAGTAGAGGTTTTCTGTGTTGTAACATTTTAAGTGTTTTTTGTGTTATCTTTTAACCCATTCAAATTATGAGAAAAATCAGGATTCAAAGTTAATCAATGCGCGTTTTTACTCGTCATTAAGCCACAAGCGATGCGCGTGGCGTTATTGTTAACGGACTTCAAAAAAAAGAGTAGGTTAGGTATAATATGTTCCACTGTATATATATCTTTTTTTATGTATGTTCACCGATTTCTCCGCCAAGTGTGGGCCGTTTTCTAATTTTTCTTTTGTTCGGTTGGGTTATAGTTCCGAGGAGGAAATCGAGGGCAACCCTTAAAACTTATGGGCACTCATTATGTTTTTGATATATTTTCTAAAAGTGTTCAAGCATTTGCGTCTGAAAATCGTCATCTCATGTGGATGAGCTGATGATGGAACACAATTCCTTAACGGTTATTTTGTATGTTTGTTCATTATTTTTTTGCGTTAAATGTTGGCCAATTAAAAATTTCTTTGTTGTTCTGTAGGGTATATTTCAAAGATATTCCCATTATCACCAAGTCATAGTGAGTCCGATGATCCTAAGGAAATCGAGGACAACTCTCAAATTTTATGGGCATTTATTACCTTTTTCATATAGGTATTTTCTAAAGCTGTTCAAGAATGTGTGATGATGTATTGTAAGGTATATCTCCTCAACGTGTAGGAGTTCGAAACTTCGCTGACTTATTGGAGCAGTAGTTTAGTTAGCCTAAACATATCACATTTAAGCATTAACAAAAACAAAAACCGACTTCAAAACGTTACAAACCGAAATAACAATAATAATAATAATACACTTTATTGTACACCAAAGAAAAGAATAAAAACACTTACAATAACTAGTTAAAACTAAACAAAGATGCACAGCAGGCGGCCTTATCGCTTAAAGCGATCTCTTCCAGGCAACCAACAACCAGCCAGAGAAAAGTGCAAAAAAACGGTAGGCGGTGTACTTGCTACAATTAAATTTTAAATAATACTATACTAATCAATAAACATAAAAATACATAAATGCATAAAAAAAAAATATAAATTATGCAGATACATACAATACTAGTACATATATTAGATACACATATTCAAACTAACATAAATGAATAAATACATACATACATACATACATACATACATACATACATACATACATACATACATACATGAATATACATACAAATGCAAATAGACATACGTTGTTGTAAAATCAATCAAATGTTAAGTAACAAAGCACTAAAGTGACAGGTAATATTCTTTTAATAGCAGCTTAAATTTGTCTAGACTTTTGGCACTTTTTACTTCTATAGGAAGCGTGTTCCAGAGCCGGGCGGCTTTTATGGTAAACGAGTTAGAACGAAAAAAATAATAATTTTAATTACTTAGTTATTGTTGGAGTCGGTGCTAGCGAAAGCAAAATAATCTTAATACAATTTGATTAATGTACAGTCGTAAGCAATGACATGTATACATTGACAACTTTTCAAATATATGTAAACATCAATCGTTTCAAAAGAAAGTATACAAGCTTTGTGTCAAAATAAAGTATACGTATGTTGCTTCATATTTAAGTATACATTTTTATCAATTCATAGTAAATAACATAAAACGAATACTATTATATAAAAGTCTCGTGTTATAACTATGTAGCCATTAGTCTAAGAACTAAGAATAAAACATTAAATATTATTTTCGTATTTAACAAAGTTTTCTAATACAAATACTGTGTCTCTTTCATTAAATACGTGAATTCTTTAAACTGGTCGTTAGAAGTTTAATTTATTTTTATATGTTAAGGTATTGAATCAATTCGACTAATTGCGACCTGATTCTCTAGGATGCGCCTTGGATTCACTTTAGGCAGAGCTCTCCTAAACAGCTTTACCCAGGGTATATGAGATATCTTCTGCAGCCAACAGCACAGACAGGATTTAAAATATTGTAACACCATGATTCGTAAACTTATTAATTAGATAATTAACAGTAAAATATGTTTTAAGATCTTAGGCTTCTTGCATCGGAAAATGAAGCATAATACTTTGCTTTTAAAAATGTATTATTATGTATTTAAATTTAAATTTTATAATACATTTTTAAATCATACGTATAATACAAATATTATCGCGTAATAGACTGTGCATATGTGTATGTGTAAGAGCACGTTTGTAACACATTCACAACATTGGATGACAGTTTTAAACTTTTGACAATTCGAGGACAAGATCAGTTTATTTAAAATTTTAATGTGTAACAAAGCATTGAAAAGAATTCGAAATTATTAGAATTACAACTGACAATTCTCTATTTGTTTAGTTTGCGTTGTTATGAGAAACTTACTTTTTCATGAATTCGCCCAATGATACTAAGTTGTCATAGCTCAATTGGCGTAGTTGTAGTATGCGTATAATATCCTTGCGACGCGGGTTCAAATCCCGCGCGTGGATAACTTTTTTAATTTTTGTTTCGTGCGTATCTTTTAATTTATGCATTATATACTGGATGGCGATTTAGGGACAAGGAGTCATCATCATTGAGTATATGTTTTCCACATTTGTGAATTTATAAGAATATATAGTAGGTAATACGTATAATTATAATAGAACAGTGAGTTAAAAAATCTATACATGAAATATTTTTTTTGTTTTTATAAAAAATATACTGTAACGTATAGTGCATTGAATATAAATCCCAAAAAATATGTTTTAATTTTTTTTGTCTGTTTGTATGTTTTCGTTTAACACAAAAAGTACTTGGCTGATTTTAACCAAATTGTGTAGTTACCTATAACATATTTCTCGGACCATGACTTAGGATACTTTTCATTACATAAAAGCATTTTAATTTACAGGAAAAAATAATAATTGGTTGTATTGAGTTTTCCTTGGATAGCTAGTGATTACACGGTAAGTTCATCTGTGTCTATTTTACGAGCCGAGTTTGAGCTTCTCGCCGGTTCTTCTCAGCAGAACAGCTTTCCGAGCCGGTGGTAGTTTACTCACAGACTTACAGACTGACTTTTAATTTTGATAATGTAAAAATGACGATTCAAAAGAGCTTGTTAAAGTCTATTTGAATAAAAAATATTTTGATTTGATTGATTTACGCAAATTTTTGAACGTAAACCTAATTTTTTTATAATTAATATTTACCACTAGCGAGCCCGGACCGCTGCGCTCGGCGCAAGATAAAATAAAAAAACAGTTTTCATAATTAAAAGTAGCATAAGTTACTCCTTAAAACAAAATTAGTGTAGCCGTTTCGAGGATTAGCCGAAACTAACAGACAGACAGACAATTGATGTATGGATGTAAGTACCGTATATACTTTATATGCATTGAGTCTTCTTCTTCTTGCCGAGTCGATGGCAATAGTTAAAGTAAGAAAGAAAAAAAAAGAAGCCCAAAACTCGGCCACCATAATAATTGCATAAGCTCCTGTAAGATGCAGGTAACAGGACCAGGAGGTCATATAAGTAAGTGTAAGAGAGATAAGAGAGGAAGAGTACAAGTCTGCACTCCAGGTCAATTCGCAAATCCCCACCTGGTTGAGTATACTTATCTGTTTTTTATCACACTATGATTAATTCATATTTTATTTAGAAGAATATTTAAAGAAATGTATCTTTTTAAAAATGTAAGAAACTAGCATTTCCCGCGGCCCCGCCCACGTTCTAAAGACTGGAAACAAAATACTTAGATTTCACACACCGTGTGACGTTTTATAGTCGGTTTGTAACGGTTAGTAGATATTTCTTACAAAATCATCATCAAAACCTGTCCTGAGGTTTTCTCGTGATGCAGTCACAGAAAGACAGACAGACAAACATTTTAAAAACGATAGATTTGATTGTATGGATAATAATGTCTATCTATTTTAATTACATTTTTATCTATTTTAATTAGATTTAAAAAAAAGTTATGTACAGATTTGACTCAGTTACAATTATTTTATTATATATGTTTATGATAGATAGTGAATTATTTGACTTTTCAAAATAGATTTTAAGTAGACGTCTTTGTATCGATGCGCAAAACGGCAACGTCGCGTCGCTTACGACGGTTGCCGTTCCGTCAAATAACATGTGGCCTAATATAAATTTATCTTGACACATTGTAATTTGTAGTAGCGCTGTGGTAACGTGCTTGCTTCGATATCCGTGTGATGAGGGTTCAAGTCTGAGTTTGAGTTAAACGGGCTAAATACATATAAATTTATCTGCCAGTTACTTTATTGGGAAGTTTTATTATGAAACAGATAAAATATATCAGCAACCATTATCGCTAATCGACTACTAAACGCTTATTACCTACTAAGGTCAATATTTAGGATACCGTTTACTACAGGATAATCGTTTATTCTTACTGGATAATACAATAACTGGTTCTATGGACCACCCACATAAAAGCGTGGCGGAAATTTAAATGGGAATTTAATTATTATAAGTAATAGCATAATATTGTCATAAAATATGAACTAAAAAAATGTTAATGGAAGAGACACACTATATATGCGTTAGAAAACTTTGTTTCAAATACGAAAATATTATTTTATGCTTTTCGAGCGCAAACCTGTGCACTTTTTTGTGCACAGACTAATGGCTAACTACTTATATTACGAAAAGTATACAATAATTTTCGTTTAATGTTATTTACTATGAATTGATAAAAATGTATACATAATTATGAAACATCTTACGTATACTTTATTTTGACACAAAGCTTGTATACTTTCTTTTGAAACGATTGATGTTTACATATATTTGAAAAGTTGTCAATGTATACATGTCATTGCTTACGACTGTACCTATTAGTTAGTATTTAAATACTTGTATGTATAATCAAAATACCCGTTCGAAAGTTGATTGCAAAGGCAGGATAAAACTGTCCTTCTTGGCTTCAGACTCCAACAATAACTAATATCACGTACGAACAACGATAATTTTCTTCCTGTAAAATTTTTTTTTACTCGTTGTTAATTATTATTTACTTTTTAATATGATTTAAACTTGCAATTTATAATTATTTATATACCTAATCACCTTTATGAATGTATTTCTTGAAAATGTAGATCTACCTTCATATTAATAGATGTATTTATTAAAAATTAATCATGAGTTTTTATAATGTCAAAGGTATCTTTGGTCATTTATATTTTCCCCTTAAAGTCTATTTCATCTAGAAATCTTCACCTAGACATGAATTAGGTATTTTTAAAATATAAAATGAACTGTTTGATGAGACTGGCGCAAAGGTGACTAAAAGAAATCATGATAATATCTTCTTTCATTATATTTGAGTAAATATTTTTTAAGATAATAATGGTCAAAAACAAATGAAATTTAATCTGTGATATAACTTAATTACGTTTTATTGAGATAAAGGCTATTTTATCAGTGATAGATATTGTTATAAAATACCTCGTTTCACAAAAAACAATCAGTGCCTAGAAAAAATGTTATTATCTCTATTGGTGTTTGGCAGCTGTGTCGTGATAGCGACAAGTGGGCACCATCCAAACGCTGACTACGTCGAGGAATTGATCAAAAAAACTGCATTTGACAGTCGCATTTCAACTAATATTACAGAAGATGCGTTACTTGCTCTGGTGAGTGAACAGTTAGTTAAAGAGAAGTTGTTGCTTAGAATGTCTTTTTACTCTGAACATCTATCGTCTATTCTTTTTTATACATATTGTGTCTATTATATAGCCAGATTTGGTACGAAAATATAAATACCCTTTCGAAGAACATTTTGTGACCACTGAAGATGGTTATATACTAGCTGTGCACCGAATACCACAAGGTCGTAATGCGAACGTCTTGTCCGGTGACAAACCGGTTGTGTTTCTCATGCATGGCTTGCTATCTTCTTCAGCTGAAAATATCATCATGGGTCCAGATTCTGGCTTGGGTAAGTGGATACTTTTGGATTTGTCATAATACTTACCTAGGTATTTTAGGCACAGACAAAATACAAATACCTAAGCATTGTTTTAGAAAATAGTTAAGTGCTTATTTTGATAAAAACTCAATTATCTTATACATTTATTACTTTTTACACCACTGCGGCGAAGCCCAAAAGAGGGTTACGGTTATATGACGTGTTTGATCTTCTGTATGTATAAGTATATGCATGTCGTCGTCAGGCGCCATGTAATATATCGCCGCAGTCTGGGAAAAAATCCTTATTGAACTTTGAAAAGACTTAATTGCAGTAACAAGTTAGTTCGTTAAGTAATACCTATTGAGGTGCTATTTGAATTTAATTAAAAAAAATTATATTCTTCATTATTATAATAATATTTTTATAATGTCTAATGTTATACATACTAAATTTTCTTGATTAATTTTTAGCTTATATCTTAGCAGAGGAGGGTTTTGATGTATGGATGGGTAATGCTCGAGGAAATTATTTTTCACGCAGGCATATAAGCTTAAACCCAGATGCCCGTTTTAATTCAACATTTTGGGATTTCTCTTGGGATGAAATAGGAAACATTGACTTACCTGCAATGATAGACTATGTACTCGAATACACGGGAAGATCGCGTTTACATTACATAGGATTTTCTCAAGGCACTACTTCTTTCTTTGTAATGGGCTCACTTCGGCCAAAATATAATGAGAAGATAATAACAATGCACGCTATGGCGCCTGTTGCATATATGGCTCATAACAAGAATCGTGTATTTTTGGCACTTGCACCCCATGCCAATGAGATAATGGTGATTTGTTTATATATAAATTATTATATAAGTATACCATTTTATGATTTAAAACTAATAACAATAATATTTTTCAGGCATTGTCTTTATTGTTAGGAATAAAAGAATTTCTTCCTTATAATGAAATTTATACGAAGTTGGGTCTGGAGTACTGTTCAGATGGAAGTGAATTTCAGCCTTTTTGCAGTGAAATCCTTTTTCTAATTGCTGGTCGGAATCCAAATCAACACAATGCTGTAAGTGAAATTGGTTTGTCATTAGTTTGGGCAGCAAAAGTGTAAGGTTCATCGTAATTTATACTAGAGATAACGTACGTGTTGAACTTTCAAGAGTAGTATCAATAAGTTAGTTAGACAATAGACATCGATGAACGAATTAGCCACTGGACGCGACATATAAGCGGACCTACCTTTACCGGTCTTGTCAGTAACCAGGGAATTCTAGCCTTGGTCGTATGTTTCTGTGTCAGTCTCAAACACTTTACTTGTCAACAAAACATCTCCCAAATATGACTAAAAGTTCAGTTAAATGATGTAAAAACTTTTTTTCTGTAAATATATTATTTCATTACATTTATTGTTATTTATCACAAAATTTAATCAAATGTAAAATAACATTTCGTATTATCCAACTATGTTAAATATAGCCGATATTTCTATGTATTGTTGACATCTGACAACAATAGTAAAATGGCTCGATTATACCATTCAGAACGAATGACAAAACTCTCGAGTGAGCCCATTTGGCATCGACTAGTGCTTGACAATGTCGAAAAATATATCGATATTTGACAAAATAACTGAACGAATGATTTTATTTTTATTTTATTCGGGAAATAAACAGTACAATAATACATAAATATAGATGATGACAATATAGCACATACACCAATAAAGTTTCTACAAGTAAATAATACAAAAAAGAAGCAGGAAAGAACAAAAAAGGCAAAATTTACAGTTAACTAAAAAAGATTACATAATATACAAAAACCAATTAAAACATAATAATAAAATTATAAAAAGGATAAAACAAATACATAGATAATAATTAACAGTTATACAATAGATTATTAATATTATTCTTAAAATTCGAAAGTGAATCAGAGAATATGTCTACATATTATGATGATGATATTATTTGTACAGTAAAATAACATAAAATATGTTATGAATAAATATACTATAAATCGATATATGTATTTTATCCACTATGTTCAAGCACTAGAAGTTGAATGATTTTTTATGTATTTTGTATCTGTGTGTATAATAATTCATTAAAATCTTTGTGTGCGTTATGTTTCAATTGGTTGAACGATTTTTCATGCATAATTGTATTTAATGTCAGGTCCAGTAGTTTATTCGTTCATGTAGAGATCTATCAGAATACGTTAATGTGCGTTCATTTTGTCATAGTTAGTCTCATTAGCGTAAGAAATGCACATGGAGGTGGCTCAATACGGTGGGCACCGTGCTATGTGGGTTGTTCCAGGTTCGGCTTCCGCTTTATAGAAATAGTGGACTTTGGAACAATCTCAAAGCTAAGTTATCTAGATCTTTGTCAGACCTGCCATCGGGGCGTCGTGTTTGAATGTTTAAGCGATCCTGCGACGCCTAATTATAGCTGGGGAGGTTTTGTAGGGTTTTAAAGGGTAGTCCTGGCTTTTCTGGCCTGCATATCTGTTACTTTACATTACACGCTCATATAACCTGTTGTATTTAAAATAGTAGTTCGTTAACATCAATAACAAATTTAATATTTTAACAATATAGTTGTACAGAATTATAATTTTAATGATATAATTTGACAGACTACGATGCCATTAATTACTGGACACTTTCCTGCTGGAGTTGCTCTGAAACAACTCGCACACTACGGTCAAAGCATCACTGGCAAAGAGTTCCTTCGATATGACTATGGAGCATTAAGAAATTTAATTAAGTATGGAAGAGTTTCACCCCCAAGATACGATCTCTCCAAAATATCAGCTCGAGTCTTCTTTTACTATTCTCAAAGTGACCCCTTTGCTGCCGTAGTTGACGTGGAGAGACTCTATAGCGAATTAGGAAATCCGGTCGGAAAGTACCTGGTCGAGGATAAAAACTTTAGCCATTTGGATTTCATATGGGGAATTGATGCCAGGACTTTAGTACATAACACTATAATTGAAAATATGCGGAATTATGATATGAATGAGTTATAATCGCGGCTTATTTCATTTATTAAAAAGATAAAAAATGTTTATGTAATAAAAAATAATTTTAAATACATTTTTTTTTGTTGTAGCTGATAATCTCTGTTAGATTGGACTGTTATTATTTTATTCAAATATTTTATTTACCCTTGATTTTACTGTTTTCATTCTACATGATATTTGCGATAAAAAATAGCCATTAAATATGATACTCGACCAAGATCATGGGACCGCTAGACTTTACTGTTTTCCCATAAACTAAATGTATGGGGTTAAGTAGTTTAAGTATTCAGTACTTAGAGTGTATACGGCCAATTAAGAGTTACCCGCTTCTAAAGTAAAGTAAAAATAGTATTCACTTTTCTTAAACCTTCACAGCCTTATTAATAAATAAAGAATAGAACCAGAGTAACTTTAGTCCCTGTTTTAAATTTGAATTAATGAAAATCAATATTAATAAACATAGAGTAAGAAGGAAGTAAACTAATCCGTCTCTACTCTCGCAATAAAAGTTAGTCCTTCGCTCTAGGTAGTTTAACATGTGTTTAACAAAAGAATATAGTGAATAGACACGATACACGTCTGCAGAACACATGTACTTCACAAATAGTTTTTTGTAATAAGTAGACAACTCCAGACATTTCAATTAAAAATAAATTCACTTTGATATTTATCGTTGTTTGTTGTGTAATTATGATGGATAGAGATTATTTTATAGATGATCTGAGGGTGATCAATGAAATAAATGCGGTTAGTGATCAGATTCCAATAATGAGGCGTGTGAAATTTTATAAAATTCGTAAAAATCCACTAGAAGAACTTCCAGAACCCGTATTTAAATCAAAGTACAGGTTCTCTCGATCTACTGCCGTTTTTATTATTGACATGGTGAAACATGATTTAGCTGGTGATGCAAGAGGTGGTTTTATACCACCCCATCTGAAAGTGTTAACTGCGATAAGAACATGGGCTCGTGGAGAGGTATGTAAACAAAACTATCATCAATTTCACTTATCAATACTTTCCGATGCACATTTCTAATTAATAATAATTCCAATATTTTTTAATTCAACAGATTCAAGATGATGCAGGAGACCTAAGTGGAATGAGTCAGCCGACAATATCTCTTATATGCAAACAAGTTGCTTTAGCACTAGTAGCACAAAGAGCTCATTGGATTAAAATGCCACAAAGTGATATTGAGCAGAATAATGTTATTGCAAGTTTTTATTCCTTGTATGGATTTAGACAAGTGGTAGGAACTATTGATTGCACCCATATTCGAATCCCGAAAGTTAGTGGAAATGTTGGACAATACTACATTAATAGGAAAGGATACAGTTCAATAAATGTACAAGTAAGTCTCATGTTGTACTAGGCATCCATCTCATTCTATATTTGAACATGCAAGTTATTATCTTAGTCAGATCCAATAAAATCACTTAAATCTGTGACTTCATATTCATAAAGCTGTATACATTTTTTCAGGTTGTGTCAAATGCAAATCTGGAAATCATGGACATAGTGGCACATTGGCGAGGTAGCACACATGATTCAAGAATATTCAATGAATGTCGCTTAAAACAAAGATTTGAGCAATCAGAATTTAAAGGCAGACTATTAGGTGATTCTGGATATGCTTGTACTCCTTATTTATTCACACCAATTCTAAATCCGAGCACACCAAAAGAAGAAATGTACAACCGTGCACACATAAGGACCCGAAACACAGTAGAGCGATGCTTCGGTGTATGGAAGCAAAGGTTTCATTGTTTATTGCGAGGCAATTCCATCCGAGTCATATATGTTCTGATCTCTCAACAGCTCTGCAGGATTCATTAAATCTTTTATTTCAATAACTGCATCATTAGGAGTTGTTGGTCTACCTCCACCACCTGTTTTAATAATATCATTTTTAAAGGTGCTGTATATTTTTCGGGCATTCACCTTCATAGTTTTCCATTGAATTTTCAACTGGCTTAGTTGTCGATGTCGGCTATTTAACTCATTAAACCTAATACAGAAGATGAAATGATGTTTGAAAACACATATTTTCTTAATGCGTGTTATTAGTGAGCTAAATTTCAGATTTGGATCAAATTTAATATAAATCATATCGTGTACAAACCACACAGAAGACTATAACGAACGAAATCGCGGGCAATCCTAGGTACCTAGATCATAAAATATACAGAAAACCAAATATCTTACTTTTTGTGAACTTCCTCCCAGGCTTTAGTTTTTATCTTGTTAGTGTTCGTATCTAGGGATTTATTCTCAATAACTTGCGAATATTCTTTCAGTACAGAGCGAAATAATTGCTGTAACGTTAAAGGAAATTATTATAAATAAACAACACGCTACCATTACTATAATTAAAAAGAAATATTCGAAATGACTTACCTTTTCTTCTTCATCCCAGTTAAGAGACCGAATACGTTTTTGGTTCATTTTTAAAAACAAGAATATATGAATTCGTTAAAATATGTAAGCAAATATCTACGATACTGATAAAAATTAAAACCTTGTTGTGTTTTCACTTTACTACCAAAACAAACGCGCGCGAGTGGTTAATTTCAAAATAGTAATTGTCACTGTCACTATTATGTCATAAGTTCATTCACTGACTCATTCTTTTTACTTTTAAAATAAGTGGGTTGCCATAGCATACGCGTTAATCCTGTTGTAAGGAATGTATTGTTAGTCCGAGGTTACTCCATGTTTATTAATACTATAGTTACGACTAAATTAATACGCTGTTACTCTGGGATTAACAAGTCCGAGTGTAACTTCCGACTATGCTCGGATTAGAGTATTTTTATTAATAAGACTGTCAGTGTTGATTTTACGTATGTTATAACCACAGAGCAGATGAATATAGATAATAGAGAGGCCCACGCCGCGTTATTTGTATGGAAACCACTGTCGCCACTCAAGCAATATTCGCACACATGCGTAGCGTCTCCCGCAGCCTGTGATTGGTTAACAAACACATGCAAACAAAATTACAAGTACGCTAGTGGTTGAGAAATGAAAAAATGCTATCGATATTTTTGTCGACTCTGTGTATTAAAATAAATTTATGTAATATTTGTTTTTTTACAGTTATTTAAAACAAATATCATAATTGGATAAGATAAATTCAATTATGGATAAGCTTCCGAAAAGCGCATACCTCCGATTGATCTGAAATTTGGTATTATAACGTATTTTGACCCCCTAATCACGAATATAATAATGAAAATCGGCGCAAACGCCATTATGAAAATGAAAATCGAAGGAGAAAATCTTTTTATTCAGTGTGCACTGTGCATAGGGTCGCATAATAGTAGTCGCAGTGCCGTCGTTCACGTTATTTACTCGTTTAAGTTAATAATAAACCAATATTACGCTTACAATTTTAGATTATAACGCGAAGTATAAAATAAAAAAAAACTATACTTTATAGTTTTTTAACTTTATATTTTACGACCGCATTTGAAACATAATATATTTTGACTTAAACTATACGATATATAGTATATATTATACATATTTGTAATGTGCCTGTCAAGACCTTTCTTTTCACACTAAACACGTGATGATTATTTCAGTTAATTTTTTTCGAGGTTGGAATCTTAGGTTTAAATTTCGTCGTATAATTTTTTTATAAAATGTATATTGTCTATGTTATCCGAGTTATTATTACGAATCTATTGACACCTGAATCATTACAATCGGTTCTGCAGTTTAGGCGCTATGGAGGAACATACAAACATGCATATATACTTAGACTGCCAAAGCCCTTGCCCTTCCTTTCGGCTTAGCCGTAGTCGGGTTAAAGTGTGGGAGTGATGACAGAGTTCCTAAACTCTGCTGTACACATACAAATACCCTTTCTGAGGAAAGCTAAAATAGTTTAAATCGGTTAGGAATGCACTCTGAATAAAAAGATTTTCTCCTTAGATTTTCATTTTCAAAATGGCGTTTGCGCTACTTTTCATTATGGTATTCGTGATTAAGAGGTCAAAATACATTATTATAGCAAATTTCAAATCGATTGGAGGTATGCGCTGTTCGGAAGCTTATCCTCAATTATAAATAAAACAAAACGTTTAACTTTTAATAATATAATAATAAATGTATTTTTAATGTAACATATGTCGTAAGTGAACTCTTAATTAGATTTAATAACAAAATTAAAATATGCAGTTGCCCACTAATTAAGATCTCATAATATCGATACAATAAGATTTATTATAACAATATTCGTAGACAAACACGTAACCTTTCAACTTGAATTTCATAATTTTACGTTATTTTCAAACAAAAGAAACCATATAAAACATAATAGGCGCTGTCAGTTGTGTTTTCCTACTATAATGAAATCTATACAAAAAAATATTATCTTATCGATTATTTTGTCTTACAACAAAATCGCAACACTTAGAATATGCGAAAGTCAATCACGGTTTTGCAAGCAATAAAAGTCAAACTGTGTGGGTTTCGTAGTGGACGCTATCCATTGCGGACAACGATCGCGCGTTGCTTTGAATATGCTCATGCATAGCGAGCAATGTATATTGTTTTTTTAGCTTATTGCAATAATATCATTTATTTTGAATTTTGTAGTAGTTGCTACATTTTTGTAAATTAAAGAGATATTCATTATTATTTTTGCATTACCGATGAAGAGATATACCTCCTCGGTCAATACTCGAAGTCTGACTTTTAGTCTTACAAGTAATAATAGCACAACACGGCATTATAACACTATTTATCGGAGCTCTGTTCTCAACGCGCTCATTACATATATAGCAATATACTCTATGACGCGCTCTAAGCGCGAACTGGGCATGAATCGGTTGAAGTATGCTCATTTAAGCATAGTTACGGCGACGCTTTATCGCCCGTATCACGTTCCAGTGTTATTTATCAATTCCGTGGTTTTAACAATATAGTTAAAAATCAATAATGAATATTGCCAGACACTTTCCGTCTACGGTAACTTATACCAGATATTTTAAAGCTCCCAAAAAATAATGTGACTTTACTTATAGTCTACCTAATATCTGTATTTCAGTCTTAATTTTTAATTAAATACGGTATTCAGGTAACTATTTCAATACTTTTTGTAAGCAGCTAGACCAATCGGATGGGCCAAATATCCCCCCACAGGACACACGAAGTGAACACTATGAATATTATCATTAAGCGGGCGCTATAATGGATAGATTGGTCTTGGAGGTTGTCTTAGTACGCAAGAAATTACATGATGAAATGTATATATATTAATTTACTGTAAATTGAAGAGCAAATGTACTATACTTTTGAATAAATGCTGATGAATTTTCTGATAAGAGTTTTTACAGTGTTATTTTGAATTTTGAATAATTACTCGATTTGCAAAAGTTATCACAAATAGAATAGTTTCGCAAGTGCCGTTCCTGCTTCTGGTTCTATTTATCTTGGTGGTAGGTAGTGATGGAATTTACAAATAGGTATAATTATTAAAGCCAAGAAAAAAACCGTCTATCATTAAAAGAGTAGATATTTTAAAAAAATCAGTTGTCTATAATATATAAGTTTTTATTTAAATATATTTTTAAAAATAATGAAAAATCATTTGTCATTCAGTCAAAATCATTACGAATAAAACATAGAGAAAAGTAATATTATACTTGAATAAAATAATTCGTAATGTAGGACGTGGAATAAATCGTTTTTGACCTTCTCTACTAATCTAAATTATCAAAATCGAGGATTATTTTTTTTGATAACGTATATGTACCGAATATCCGTCCGAGAACTTGCGACAGATGTAAATGGGATGCCTTATTAGGTAAGAAAGGTAATTATTCTATTGATGTAGGAAGAATGTTTTCTTCAAAATAACTTTCCCTGGAAGATGGTTACGGGCTGGCCTTTGATAGGGAAAGTAATATTATATTCAGTGAACAGAGAACGATTGTAAAATTATCACCATTTGAGTAATCAATTTTAGTCGCGATTGATGCTCTATAATAGATATATGTGTAGAGAACCCGAATGAGGGTGATTCGCAAAAATTAAATTATAAGTATTATTTTAAATTAAGTATATATATGCTTCTATGTGTCGTAATAGTGAAAATGTCGTGTAAAAAATACCTTTTCTACCGTATGTTACATATAAATGAATGAAGAAGCGAAGGGTTCGTGCCTATAGAACATTAGCATGGTAAAGTGATCTGCATATAAATACCACCCAACGCCCGGGCGCGGCGTACTGTCTTTGCAGAAGGTACCTACTGCGTTGAAGATAACCGGCAAATGTTCTTAGTAACATTAGTTTGATATAAAACATAGTAGATACATAGAACTATTTGTTAGAATATTCTTATGCCAAGAATATTACCAAAAATATACAACTTAAATGCGCTTTCCAAGGTAGTAACAAAACGTAACGTTTTTTTAAAGTAGTATTAGTTATGATGTAAGCAGGATAAAATGTTCACGAAGGTAGCATAATATTGCTTTTTGTGATACCGTTACTACAGACAAGTCTAATAAAATACAACCCATCGATGTAAAAAAGGGAGCTAAGAAGGAAGAAACAAGAAAACAATTCCACTAGAAATGCAAAAATGGTACTACAATGTATACTATACAGACTCGTACCTTGTCTGTTTAATGGAGGCATAGTATAAAGCGTCACTCTTTATACTATGATGGAGTGGAGGTGTTCCTGCCTCCTGGTATCCACATAATCATATTTAGTAGTTTTTTGCGGACTTTCTGAAGAGTATACACTTTACTGGTTTAGTACGTAAATTTTTCCTATCAAGAACTCTAAATTGGCATCAAATTAATTATAAGGACTCTCCACGACCCTTCTTAAGTACCTTACGGTTGACCTTCCTTATTAACTCGTTAAGGAAAGGCAATTTTCTTCATTTTTTTCAAGATTGTTTAACTAATGTAAGATTTTTATATAGGATATTTTGTGCAAAATACATTTTATATTAAATAATATGTTTTGCGTTTCTTGAAGTAGGTTTTGCGTACCTTCATTAATATAGTACCTACCAATCAAATCATAATTTTTATACTCATGAGCCGTGACGCTAAAACACAAGGTAGATAATAAACTTACCTATTTATAATCTGCCACAAATTCTGTATGTGCAAGAATCAGAAGAACATACATCTTTGATTTTTTAGCTATATATTGCATGCTTGAGTATACTTGGTGGTCAGCTGAAGTATAAATACACAGAACGAGTAGTGGTTGTAGCGACAAATTTCAGTAGTCATAGTAGTCACGCCAAAAAGCCGCCAAAGACCATCTAAAGCAGTGCAATTAAGATAAAAAGTTGTGTAATGAGCCTAGCTTTGCTCTGTAGTAAAAATTAATTAATTTTATCTATACAAATCTAGAATCTAACTATAGTTAAGAAATCAATAACTTTTAACATTTAAATTGTCGAAAGTTGTTCACTTTAGATTAAAATTGAAAAGATAACTTCTTTATTGATTTAATCTTGAAGATAAATCGTTGAGTAGTCGCCTCTTGATAGCTTTAGCAATAATTTAACTTCGCTAACAAGCAAACTGGGATACGCCGCTTTAATAATTGCTACGTTGAATTAAAGAAATTGAGATATCATCCGAGATAAAACTTAGTACTTTTCAATTAGGTAAATATTTGCAACTTAAATCCGAATTGAAATGTTGTCAAAATATATTTATGAAAGTTCAGCAAACTTAATGAAAATTACACATATTATGTTTATTGGCTTATGGGTATGCTTAATTCTATATTTTCCTATGTCGTTTAATACTGTGTAGGTCTGCATTGCTAGGACTGGAGAGCAGAGGGGTCTTGAAAAAAAACAACATATCCACATTCATATATATTTTATTGTTTATTTATTCATTGGCCACAGCAAATCAAAGAGAGTTCATTAATCTAAAGAATTCATTAAAGCTAGGAACATGTAACGACTGCAATACACATCGACCTCTGCAAAACAATTAATACAGACACTTTATCGACACTACAACATGACTCTAGAGGGACACTGAATAAATTCTTACTACATCATAATAATATATAGTATTAGAAATGTTAATAATAATCGGATCATACCACTTCGCACGTGTAAATATGCGCATTACTATATGATAATGTTGATTATTTGTAAATAGGAATAAATATTATTTAAAATATATTATTTTTCTCTTTCGTTGGAAATACAATAGAAGAAAAACACTTTGGTTACTTTCGTCGTGCAGCGCATATTTGCATGTAAAGGTCCTTGTATAATCCGATGTTCTCATATATATATAAAACATCAATTCTTATTTTTCACTCTATAAGTAAGTATATTGTATATTTTAGTGAATCTCTAATAGGAAAGTGCATGTTTGTAAGTTACTCGTAGTTCAGTAAAACAGCGACATTATTATTTTGTATAAGCAGTATAAAATTAAAGGGCAAAACGTTCAAAAATATACGTATACTTTAAATGCATGTAAAAGACTTTATAATTGTATAGCCTAATATAATTGACGTTTTGGTATGGTCTTCTTGTAATTTAGACTGATTTTGTTGTTAAAAGGAATGATTTGAAAAATATTCTATAAGCTCAAAGATATGGACTAGTTCGTCGGATATGATCTGGTAAAGTTGCATGGGGAAAGCCACATTAATACTACGTTAAATATATTAAAAATGCTTTAGGTACACAAAATACACACGAGTATCAAAAAGCTAAACATTATGCGTTATAACGCAATAAGTACATATAGATAAATTTCTTGCCACATCTTGGATTTCTTCCTTTATTTTTTTAAAATACTTATGATAAATTATAAATCCATAAACTTTTTAGATATTTAACTTATTTATAGAGATTTCTCAACTTTGACATGGGTATTTAAATATTGTTGATATGGATTTGTAGTATCATCTAAATTTCAAATAAGTTCCTTTTAGAGCCCTTCTATAAATTTTTGATATATGCCAATACAAAAGCTCAACATTTTAGCTCAATATATTCGTGTTAGTTTCCAATAAAGTTTAAAGTACATAATTAATAAAACTTAGAAAATCAAAATAAACATTTATTTATCAACAATATTTCATGGTAGGTATTTATTTCAAAAATTATGAGATCCTCACACAAACCCAAGCCGCCTTAGATAGTTTAAAATAGGTACACAATAAATAATTTATTCCTACACATATAATATTTTTATATATTTTTATGTTATAATAAGATATATAATTCGCGTCATGTAAAAAGAACGCTGGCTGTCAAGTTGCGCAGAGGCGATTTATCGGCCAATTTGGTGGTAAGATGCGGGGCGCGGGACGTCAAGGCACGGCTCGCATGCTTTCCGGCTCACTATTGGTTTGTCAATTCAAAATACCATCGCGCACACAAAAGTTATTAATTACGAAATGATTTTATATAAAAAATTGTGAAAAAATATTTTTGACGTATATTGTTTTATAAAAAGAAAGACTGAT
This sequence comes from Boloria selene, assembly GCA_905231865.2. Classification (NCBI taxonomy): domain Eukaryota; kingdom Metazoa; phylum Arthropoda; class Insecta; order Lepidoptera; family Nymphalidae; genus Boloria; species Boloria selene. The sequence continues at coordinate 6,928,049 of HG993145.1, forward strand.
AATAATGCTGTTAATAATTTAAAAAATATATTAAACGAATTAATTTACTTTTTTGTAAGTAGATTAAATATTCTACGATGAATCAAACATATTTTATTAATTAATAGAATTCTATTTAATGACATTCTATCTAATATATTTTTCAATGTACCTACCAATACTCAATATACATCGTGAGCAAAAGGCTAGTTCAAAAATAAAAGAATAGGCTTAGGAATTTCGTATGCGAATGTACCGATGCGCAAACACACCCCCCCACCACTTTCTTCCAGCGTTCTTTTTACGTGACGCGAACTGTACTTATTTATCTTCTCACTACTTACTTACGGATTAACACCAATACAACTCCATCTATAATAATAAACTTGTATACACAGTAATGTTATCACGTACATTTATAAAATTTTAAAATTTCATCTCTAGACAAATATAGTTAAAACTAACGATGAAAATCAGTCGTCACAGACAAGGTATAGAGTAAACTTATAACATATTATATATATTATTTTAGAACAAAGCCGCATCTTCATGTGAAACAATAACAGTAAGTTATAGGTTGTCCGAAAATGTAATGTACACAATGGGTAAATGAGAATGTCAATTCTAATTTGGACCCTATGTAATATAATAATATGTGCTTATTTTTATAATCATATCATCTATCATAATAAGGTTTAAAGAATGAGTTATATATTTAAGCTTTAAAGCGAATTTGTTCTAAAATGTTTATTATATTATAATCAAAAATATTAGCGAAGGAAAGCTCGTATTAAAGCTTCAACGTGGCACGAAGGTAACGGTGCAAAACTTTTGATAATTTATTATGGAAACATCTGGACACAATTACAAAGGAACGTAACAGTCTTGAGGACTGTGAACTTGTGCAGAACATTTTCTTTGGCATTTGCTCAAATGAGTTTGAAAGGATGATAGTTAACCCTTGGATTGGGATTGGGATTGAAATAATTTATTTTAGTTATTTAAAGAAAATACATAAAATAATAATAACAAATTAGGATATGAAGTAGGTAGTACCTACCTACATTTATATAATAAAGAAATGTTTTATAAAAAAAATATTACGTAAGTTTTGGGCAGTTTCATATTGAAGTTCATAGTTAAAACGTATTCATTTGATATAATAACTAAAAATACTTTTATTTTTATAAAAACCAAACCAACATTTCCATTCTTATTGGCGAAGCTTTTTAACATAGCAATTGCAATATGTGACCAAAGGTTTGATTATTTTACAATTTGGATCAGTTAATTCATAATTTTTGTCACCTACAGAAAAATGGCGACTGAAAAACGGAGTACGAGTCGGGTCTTTGATAGGGGACCTTATTATATAAAAAGTTCTTTCAATATATAATGTAAATGGATACTCTGTGGATTTATTTTATGTGCAAAGGTAGTGCTCCTACCCACATTAAGATATACTAACAGGGCGGTATACAAAAATGATAGTTACCAACAAGTCTTAAAGTATTTGGTCAGGAGTTTCTACTAGACTCTAACAACTAGGGACATAAGCTCCAAGGTGCTGCTATACACATTTCACATACATGTAGGAATAATTAGGATATTTTTGAAAGTTTATACAATATTCTCTCTTGAATAGAAGAATAACACAGTCTTTATAGTACAATTATCATTAATACTGATTCATATTAACGAAAGCTATTATAACATCAATAATTTAATAAACGCGTAAAAACTAAATTTTGATTATACATACATATATCGAAATATTTTTAATATAACATTTTATATTGTCAAGATTAAAATGGACGTGTGCGTAGAAATAAAAAAGAAGAAACATAAACAAAGCTTAATGAGAAAGGTTTACTGTTCTGCGAAACGCAATTTTTGTTTCTTTACAAAATCATTTGCAAGTTTGTCCGTCGTTCGAGATTCCAAAATCTGAAGAATAGGATGACCTGTCAAAATATATTTTTATTACGAATTATTTTATTATGATTATAAGAGACAAAGTGAAATTAATCTTAATTTAATTTTCTGCTATATAATAGTAGGTGGCTACAGTAAAAATTAAAAACAATATATTTGTAATTACAAATAGGTACTTTGTTTTTAATTGTTGGTAACAATATTTTTTTAATTTGTTTGGAATTCATAGGCTCAAAGGAGCCCAGTTCATTGAAAGGCTTGCATGGGGACACAGGTCCAGCACGTAGATGCTTAAGAGTATCAAATTTATTTAATTAAACAGATAATCCAGGATCGATCTCTGTGTACCCATATGAAATTGCCCACGGATGGCCTCCGGATAATGCGTAAGGACTTTAAAAATAGAAAAAACTAAATCGGGGGGTATGGTGTGGTGGGTAGTGATTTGGATGCCGGACTACCGGACGTCCGTCTGCTCAACAGTCTCAGATGGATATTTGCGAGTTCTTCATTTTAGACTATTTAGATGTAATGAGTTTTTTTATGCAAAATTCGTTTTTATAGTAAACGGTTGAGCGTAACTTGTCTTAATATTTTGTTATTGTCGGGACATTATTACACACAGCGCCATCTAGTTCCGTGGTAAGCTACGAGGCTTGTTTTACGGATACCAGAAAGTTGATATACTACAAATATAAATTTAAATAAATACATAATATAAATTTTAACACCTATGACTGGAGAACAAACATTCGTGTTCAACAAATGAATGCCCCCAGCGGGACTTGAACCAGCGACCGCTGGCGCAGAAGGTAGGGTCACTACCAACTGAGCCAATAATAATAATAATAATAATAGCCTTTATTAACAATCTTATAACCCTTAATCGGGCCGAACAAAAAAAATAACTTTTCATGGTTTAAGTGTAAGTTCTTGTATCATGTTATATAGCAGTGTACATAAAAAACAATATAAATTACTGAAACTGAAAAAAAAAGGTTTTTTTTCGTGTGGGAAATTATTTCCCTTTGCCCGTATAAGGATAACCCCAGTGGGAAATTATTTCCCTTTGCCCGATTACGTCTATAAATTTTAATAGACTAGTAACTTACCCTGACTTTACTTTTGAATTTATGTTCCTCAATCCTCAAATAAATGTGCAATGAGTTGTTTACTTGGAAGTGAGGTGGAGGATCAGTGTGTGAAAGAGGGATTCAATAAAAATAAAAACAATGTGATAAAAATTTACTCAGCCAAATGAAATAGTTTAAAACATTCTTGCGGGCATAAGGAGACCTTGCATGCGCAGCACAAGATGTTGGTGCGTTTTTCTTTAATTTTTGTGCTGCAATATCGGCACCTTTTGTAGGTAGCCCCTTTTTCGGGCAGATGCACACCGACATTTTGGAGCCGAATTTCATTCGGAACTCCAAAATTCCCCCCTTTCTTATTTTTAAAAATAATTGTACCCCTTTTCGTCTCCGTGTAATTATTTAGTAACCCTCGCGCCAGCCGTAGCCTAAAGTCCTTATGTGAATCGCTCGTAATTCTATGGATAGTTGTGTATGTTATATAAGAATTTATTATGGCAGCATCAAACAAGAAAAAAAATAATCTCATCCAAAATTTTCTACTTTTTCGGTTTATGGGATATGACGATCTAAAATGATCGAAACGATCGACACCTCCCATAGCTTGCGTATAATCAGCTATTGCTTTTGGACACAAGACGTCTGCTTTGGTGCCATCTTTTTGTGTTCTTTTTATAAAAACAACATCCTTTGGATCGTGTGCTGTGGTGAGCACGGATACATCCCGGGTATCCACCCATTTTATTGCTGATACCGGAGATGCAGTTACTGCTGCGAATTCATGTTTCCCTAAACGCATATTTCTTGGCTGAGTCTTCTTGATTATATCTGGTAGTCCCTTCCGGTTGCTACGTACTGTTCCCACAGCATACACATGTTTCATGTATAAATCATCTAGTAAGTTTACTCCAGTAAAAAAATTGTCAAATGCCAATAACGTGTTCATTGGCAAGTTTTGGCTAAATTTCCAAACAACATTGTAACCTAAACCTTCATGTTCCATGTTATCTCCCTTTCCAGTATACACCTCAAATTCATAGAGATAGCCAGTTTTAGCGTCGCATCTAGCCCACACCTTGAATCCGCGCTTAATAGGCTTCTTCGGCATATACTGTCTTAAAGTAGATCGCCCCTTAAATTTCACCATACATTCGTCTATGGATTGAATACTGGAGTTAGCTGTTTGCTTCTGAAAAATTTCATTGAGTTCATTTATAAATGGTCGTAGCTTGTATAGTTTGTCATAATTCGGAGAGTTTCTTGATGGTTCCAGAGAATTGTCATTTAAATGTAAGTTTTCGGTGATTTTCTTAAATCTTTTTAGCGTAAATACTTTTGATATCTCGGAGTTATTATAGAAGGGATCTGTCGACCAGTAATATTCCATATTAGGTAATGGGTTAAGTCCCATCATAATTAATATACCTAAATAAGCACTCATATCGGTATCTGTTACGTCAGACCAGTTTCTGCTCGATTTTTGGTGTGCATATTTATTTGTCTGTTCTGCAATTTTGGCTATAAGATATCTCGGAAAGAAGTTGTTAAATACTTGGACAGGTTGTGTTTTGTGAGTATAGATTGAATGGGGTATAATTTTATTGGTAAAGTTTGGAATGTTATGAATCTGATCTTCAATTTTCCATTCACGAGGATTATTATTGAGTCTTTCTATTCTATCTATTCTTATAGTTGGTCTTGCAGGGGTGGGTTGATCGTTAACCGGTCCTGTTGGTTCGTCCGATGGAAGCAAATGTGGTGTAGAAAGCGGCAGCTCAAAAACTGAAATTGTTGGCGTAGTTGGTGAAAGCAACGATGGCGTATTATGTGGTGGTGAAGAAGCAGAAGTATTTTGCCTGGATGTTGGTTCGTTCGATAAAAGCAAAGATGGTGTAGTAAGCGGCGGCTCAAAAACTGAACTTGTTGGCATAGTTGATGAAATCAATGTTGGCGTAGAATGTGGTGGTGAAGAAGCAGAAGTATTTTGCCTGGATGTTGGTTCGTTCGATAAAAGCAAAGATGGTGTAGTAAGCGGCGGCTCAAAAACTGAACTTGTTGGCATAGTTGATGAAATCAATGTTGGCGTAGATTGTGGTGGTGAAGAAGCAGAAGTAGTTTGCCTGGATGTTGAAGGTCCTTGTAAAATTTCTACGAGTGAGGAAGTAGGTAGCTCTGTTTTGTTTGTAGTGTCATTTGATACAGGGTCTAAAGTTTGTTTACCAAATATTTCCTCTAAACGCCTCTCGACTAAGTCTTCTGAGTTTGTACGGTAAAATGAATCCGTTGGACTTATCAGGCAACCACCATAAATATCGTCATCATCAGAAGTATCGATGTCTGATAAATCAGAAATATTCTCTAATATATTTTCAATTGTTTTATCATTCATTCTTCTATTATAAGACATGATCTAAAACAATTAAAACCAACAATTAAAAACGATAAAACAGGTCAAATACATAATTCTCCTTTTTTGGCTTCACCGCAGTCGTGTAATAAACAAAATTACAAAAATAAAAAGTCGACAGAAATAAATCCCTACATTTTATATATATTGACGCAATATGGAGTTCAGGAACGGGCAATCGCAACTATTTTCCCACTTGCAAGACAATATTTCAAATGAATATAATCCACACAAATATAATATTTTTGTATTCAATATCATAACAATGTTACACAGAATATAATATACTAGTCAATAACGGATCAAATATCTACTTACCAGAATCTTTCTTGAAGAAACTTAACAGAATGATGTCTCCACTACATGAAAAACGAGCAATTTTTTCAAAACTGACATTAAGTTGATTCTGACGTTGACATTTGACATTTGAAAGAGTGGGGTTGTCAATAAAATAAATCAGTAACTAATCAAGAATATATTTAGGAAAAAAATAGATTGGGGAGTTGCCATTTTAAAAATATACGACTGTTTATGCCTCGGCTGTCGGGGTGGGAAAATACTTCCCTGTGCCCGATTAAGGGATAAGTTACAATTCATCTTATTACTACTTAACACTTACAAAATAACATAGTTTTTTTTTGTATTAAAAATAAAGAATTATTTTTTTATATTAGACACCGGTTTTTTGATTGTCTTGCTTTCCAGCATAGGCCTCCCCAAGTGTTCTCCACAACGATCTATCCCTCGCTTTCCTCATCCAACATGTTCCTGCCACCTCTTTGATATCATCTTCCCATCTTCGAAATTGTCTACCTCTACTTCTCTTTTTATATCTGGGACACCACTCTGTGACTTCTTTGGCCCACCTTTCTGTTTTACTTCTTATTAGATGCCCTGACCATTTCCATTTCAGGTGTTTTATTTGGTATTTTATGTCCATAACGTTAGTTTGTTTTCTTATTGTTTTTAACCGTATTTTATCTTTTAATTTTATGTTGAGTATGCTTCTTTCCATTCTATGTTGACAGGTTTCTAACGATTTTATGTTTTTCTTTGTGCAACTCCATGTCTGGCATCCGTAGGTTATACTTGGTAGAATGCACATATTAAATATTTTCTTTTTTCCTTCCATTGTTATATCTGGGTTTTTCATAACATCTTTAAGTGCCCAGTATCTTTTCCATCCTATGTTTATTCTATTGTTAATTTCTTTTGTTGTGAGATCTGTGGGAGATATTATTTGGCCCAAGTATGTATACTCTTTGACATATTCCAGTTCTGTAATGTTGTTGGGTTTGATTGGTGTTTCAACAGAGTTTGTCATTAATTTGGTTTTACTATTGTTCATCGATAGTCCCACTTTTTCGCTTTCGTGTATTAATTGTTCAATCATAACCTGTAGGGTCTTTGGATCGCCACATATTAGTATCAGGTCATCAGCGAATCTTAGATGGTTTAGTAATACTCCATTAACCTTTATGCCATATTCATTCCATTCAAGTTGTCGAAATACATGTTCTAGAGTTGCCAAGAAAAGTTTTGGTGACAAAGGGTCTCCTTGTCGAACTCCTCGTCTGATAGGGAAATATGCGCCTATCTTTTCTGTGCGTATTTTAGCTTTCATATTTCCATATACGGTTTTTATTAGACGTATGTATTTGTTGTGAACTCCTTGTGATTTAAGGGCTTCCCAAATTTTTTCATGTTTAAGCGAGTCGAACGCTTTATTGTAGTCAATGAATGCTAAGTAGTATTTTATTCCATATTCATTGCATTTCTGGATAATTTGTTTGATGGTATGAATGTGGTCGATCGTTGAGAAGCCACTTCGAAACCCTGCCTGTTCTTTTGGCTGATTTTCATCTAGGGTATTTGTTAGACGTTCTAGCATTATCTTGGAAAAAATTTTATATATATTAGACATTAGCGAGATAGGTCTATAATTCGAAATATCATCTTTCCTCCCTTTCTTGTGAAGTAAAATTATAGTGGAAGTGGTCCATTGGTTAGGTATAAATTCAGTCGCTATAATTTGGTTAAAGAGGTCAGTCAATGTGTTAACAATAATTTCAGATACACCAATTAAAAGTTCATTGGAAATGTTGTCTTCTCCTGATGCTTTCCCTATCTTTTGTGTTTTTATGGCTCTGACGATTTCGTCTTTGAGTATGTTTGGTACTGGGTCTTCTTCTGATGTTATAGCTGTCTGGTTACTAGTGGTTGGTGTGATTTGGTCATAATGGTAGAGATTACGATAGAAGTCGGTCGCTGCATCTAGTATTTCGTTTGTTTTAGATTTATGTTTTTTAGTTTTGTGGTGTGTCACGTTAATAATCCAATTAGTGTATTCTTGAAGTTCCTTTATCGCGCTCTTGATCCCGCCTGATTTTGCTATGTGAAATTTTGTCGATTCCGTTTTAAGTTTTTGTCTGTAATTTTTGATTTTTAAATTTATTTCTTTACTTAGTTCAGTTATTTTTTGTTTGTTATTTTTCCTGTTTTTAAATAAGAGTGCTCTTTGGTTTATTAATCTTCTTGCTTCCGGTCCTAATCTGTCCTTTGGTTCCGATTTTTTGTAGTTTTCTAGATTATTATTGGTTTCATTTAAAATTTGTTCTAAGGTATCGTATTTTTCTTGGACTGATCTACATCTATTTATTTGTACTAACTTTGTTTTTAAGGGTTCTAAGACTTGACTTGGAAGTGGTAAAGTAATTGTTTCTTTTTTATTTTGTATATATTTTCTAGATTTCTTTGGTTCAAATATGTTTAAGTGACCTCGGAGTAATCTGTGATCGGTAAAATAGTTAAAGTTATTTAGTACTTCAACGTTTAAGAAAAGCTTTGGTTTGTTCGTGATAATAAAATCTATCTCGTTTCTTATTTGGCCGTTAGGAGATTCCCAAGTCCACTTTCTTTTAAGTTTTCTTTTATAAAATGTATTCATAATATGTAAGTTATTTTCTAGGGCAAAGTTTATAAGCCTTTGTCCGTTATCGTTTCTTTTGCCAGTTGTGTAGGGTCCAAGTATTTTGTCCTCGTTCTTTTCTCTGTAGCCAATTTGGCTATTAAAATCTCCCATCACAATGATGGTATCGTATAAGGTCTCCATAGTTTTATTCAGGGTTTCATAAAAGGTATTTTTTACGTCCTTCTTTGCTACCTCAGTAGGAGCATATACTTGAACTATTGAAATCGGATATTTGTATTCGGGAAGTGCGATGTTTAGGATGGCTATTCTGTCTGAAACTCCTTTGAATTCTATAATATTATTTTTCAGGTATTTTTTAACTAAGAAACCCACACCGTATATTCCTGGTATTTCATTTTTATAGTATAGAATGTATTCTTCATGTTCTTCAATTTTTTCCGTCGATCTTTGTACATCACTAATACCAAGAATATCCCAGCTTATATAATTCAACGCTTGTTCAAGTTCTGTTAAACAATGATTAGACTTTAATGATCTGGTATTTAGCGTTGCTATGTGTAGTCTCTTTTTCCGGGTATTCATTGTTCTTTGATTTAGCATCGTTAATTTGAGATTTTGGGGGGTTTGGTCAGTAGCCCCGCGGTGACCAACCGTATTGGGGCTTTTGTTGTTTTTAATTTTTGTTTTGTTTTTAATATTTATTTTAATTTCGTTACCGGTGTCTGATAATTCCTATGCTTTATTTTGTTGAGATGGTTTATCAGTTAAAGATATGGATCTTGCTTTCATATAATCAAATGCATTTGTTTTATGTAGCTTAGGAGGTGCAATAATATTTCTCGAACTACTGGAGTGTACTGGTGTATGTATGTTGTTAGGTGACATTGAAGCCTCTCTCTTCCTTTTTTCTGCATCTGGTGCATCTCTTATGACTATTTTATTATTTCGAATGTATGCGTCTTTTCCACTCTGCTTAGTTTGTTTAAGTTTCTCCTGTAAATTTTTGCGTATTTCCAACGTTTCTTTCGAAAAATCTTCAGTTATGTATGTTTGTTTAGGCATTTTCATCTTATTTTTCATTATCATTATTTTCTTTTGGAATGACGTAAAGGATATTAGTATTGGTCTTACTTTTTTCTCCGTTTGTTTCTTGCCTAGTCTGTAGTAGTTATCTATTTCGTAAATATCGATGTTAATATCTAGTACTTCCAGTGTTTCTTTTATTATATTAAATAATTCTCGATGATTCTTTTCTGTTTCTTTTATTCCATGTAGTATCAAATTGATCTTCCTATTTTTGTCTTCTAAATATTTCACTTTATCCTTTAATCTTTGTATCTCATTTTTCAAATATTTATTTTCTTCCAAAAATGGTTGTAATTTCTCATCTATATTAAGCATTATATTTTCAGTTACGCTCTTTGTAATGGTAGTAGTTTGTTGCTCGAGTTCAAATTTCATCATCTGGAACAGCCTTGTCATGTCTTCTGACATTCCAGTATTACTCATGTTGAAAACTAAACACTTTTTACTCTGCGTGTAATGGAACGTAATTTCACGTTGAGTGTATAGTCTGTAGCTGAGTGACACTTATGTCGCTGTCAGATGTCAGCTTGTCAAATGTCAATCGATAGTGAAATATTTTATAACCTCACTCAATGTATGCGTACAATTTGTAATGATGACAATTTTTATCAAGTTTTTATGTACCTTTTTATAATATTTACGTTGATGTTTATTTTCTTTGCTTGGTGGAACAGTCCGGGCTAGTGTTAGTTGATTTTTGCTGTGGTTTCGATTAAAAAAAGCAGGAGCACTTAACGTACACTGTTGTTTCTTTGACAACCGGAAGCGAAAAAAAAAAAAAAAAAAAAACTGAGCCAAACGTGTCGTCAAAACTTTTGTTAAAGTCCAAGTTTTAGTATCACAGTCTCTATATAACTTTTCAGACTATTATTATTATTATATATATACGAGTATTGGCATTTTTGAAGTATTCGTGCGATGTAGGTATTGCTCAAAAATTTATATCTGAACTTTCGAGTTTATCGATGTACTTATTGGTTACCTATTTATTAAAAGCTTTCCAGAGAAACGACGTGTTATTATCATTGTTTTTTTTTATTTCAAGTGAAATTGAGTAAGTAGCTTATAAAGTCATTTCATTTAAAATGTATAAATGGAATTTGCTCGTGCACTTTATAAGGTCTATCATTAGAAGTGTGCTCATAAACATTATCTTGATCAGAGAATAATGCTATAAACTTGGAGCGCGTCATATGTTTGCTTTTAATTTTAATGAAATATAATTTTTTTAAATTTATTGTACTTAACTTTTTACTGGATGATTATAATCGTTTAAAATAGAATGGTTGTAAGGATCTACTTACATCGATCGTGTAGTTGCATTAGCGGCAGCTCGACGGGTCGCAGGGGGTCGGGCGGCGCGTGACTGTTGATGCCGGACACACGCGACAGCGACACGAACGCCTCCCCCGCGAAGTCGTCGGCCGTGAGCACGTCGCGGTCCCATACGGACAGAGCCAGCGCGGCCTGCGGCGACTTACAAGCTTCGAGGGATACACCGAACTCGAAACATTCGTCCCATATAGGGTTGAGAGTTTTCTGTAAAATATTAAGTATTATGGCATCGTGCACTTTCAGTAAAAAAGAAACAATACAAGTGCATCTTCATATCACATTAAATCCTTCCAATAAAGTAACGAATATATTATTCATTAATATAATAAATCCATTTGCATTATTTTTTCGTATGCCACTAAAATGGATGCTAATTTTTATTATGCATAATGCTTATTGGTTTATGAGTTTGGATGTAGTGTAATCTTTGAGATTTCTGATTCTGAAAATTATTTCATTGTTAGATATTATATTATTTTCTTTTTTCACTATTATTACGGTAGGTAACTATATCAATGAGTTCTATTATACTATAGACTATGCATTAATCTTTTTAGTTCGCTTTTTAAAAAAATGTATTATTATTTCAAGAAACACTTTAGGGATCAATTTTGAGGTCTTTTTAAACTATGGCACTCGCGTTGTCAAGACGAATATGACGGTAAGAATTATCAAAGTAGAAATCTTCACGGCAACAAACATACATACGTTGAGGGAAAACATCATAATTCAATTGAGTACTTTCTTCTTTTTAAAAAAAAATAAAATAAAATAAAATAGTTTTTTATTTCGTAATCGTTTTTACAAATTATTATGTTCGGGTCTTCCCAGTAAGTAATCCTTAAGATACTCTTTTTATGTCAGTGAAAAATAAAAGGTATTTTTGATGTTAGTGTATAAACCTTTGTTAATGTAAATCCTTTAATGCATCACTAATGTAATTTTGTTTTATCACAGCACTCAAGCATTACCACAGCAGGATAAAAATCCGGGTAATAAAAGTGATAATATAATAATATGTGTGAGCTTTCGACGGTATAGAGTCATAGACGATTTAAGAGTTATTGCTATGCTATTGCTGTAAGAAAGGGATACCCCCTTTCTTCCGAAAAGGTATAAAGGGTTTATAGAATGTTAATTTTGTTTAAATTCCAGACTTAATATCAATTCTAATGGTTGGCCAAAATCAGTGTTTATAATAAATCAGCTTTACACAAAGTCTTTATTTACCTATGTTTTTAAAAAATTAAATGATTATATATTATTACTAAAAATAACATAAATTATTATGGAGAAAAGAGTGGTATAACCGTATGTACTTTTTTATTTATTTCATTAGTGTACAAAGATCTTTCAAAAGACTTTCAAAAGTTTATTATGTAATAGGATGTACCAAAGTGCTATTGTAAGTTTAAACACTTTTTTTAACTTTTTGTTGTACTTTTTTTGTTGTAACTACATAGTAAAATATCCCTTGCTTCGCTCGGGTTCTGCTTTAGGTACGTTTAACCAGTTACTATGGACTGACGTTGTTAGTTTACTAACTTAGTAACGTATCACTACATAGTATACTAGCTGACCCGTGCCCACTTCGTTGGGCATAATGTTAATAATACTTTTTTAGTACAGAGTGTTTAAATAATTTAAATTATTTTATTAATATTAAAAATTAAAAATTAAATTATCTATACTAATATTAAAAAAACTACTTTTTGTCACTTAAATATAAAAGTTAGACATATGCTGTCGTTGACTTTTTGTAGGCATTTTTAAGCTCCACATCTTTTCTCTAGAACTCAAAAATATATCTTTCATAGTTAAGGCAGCGTTCGTAAGAAACGCTTTCATTCGACCGTTTTTTCTCCGATTCACTTTGCAAAACGGACTACCACGTAAAAGCCTTTTTATTTTTCGGTTTTTTATATAACCTATGACACTCAGCAATAATGTGGCTTTCTATTGGTGAAAGAATTTTTAAAATCGGTTCAGTAGATTCCGAGATTACCCCTTACAATTTAACAAATAAACAAACTTTACTTCTTTATAATATTAAAAAAAAATAGTATATTAATAGTATAGATATAGAAAAAAAAGTCGCTTCCCGCTGTCTGTCTCTCAATATGTATGCTTAGATCTTTAAAACTACGCAACGGATTTTGATCCGTTTTTTTAATAGATAATGTTGTGATTCAAAAGGAAGGTTTATATGTATAATACAAAAGCGGAACCCGCGGGTTCGCTCAAGCTAGACCTAGGGACGAACCCGAGCAAACGAGGTTGAGTCGCTAGTAGACTATAATATATTAGTAGGTATGCCTTACCTGAGCCATTACTGATTTTGGATATATACTGTGTCCTTCCCAGCATCTTAAACTTTCTACTGTGGGCATTGATATATATACACTAGATTAGCAATTACCGCGTTACGGCATTGACACTGGAATCTTGAAAATATTCAAGATCGTAGCTAATGTCAGTTCAGTCTTCTATGTGACGCCTACCGATGTGAACCGAGTGACACGCGACAAAAAAATGGGTAAATGCGCAGTAAAAGAGTGCGGTTCTAAATCACAAACACATAATAAATTAAACGGAATTATTTTCCACACTCAGGGGCGGATCTACTTAAAGGCTGTTTGGGCTGCAGCCCAGGGCCCCGTGGATACAGAGGGCCCCCAGCCGAACTGAAAACAATAGACCATATTGTCAATAATAAAAATTATCTAGAATTAAAAAAAATCCGATCATAAGGTTGGCAACACTGTGATCAATCAACCCGTGTGCACATCTATATAACGGAACGGGGAATTCCCCGTCGCTTGTTTTCGGTCGGTGTATTCCGTGTATTGTCTATTACTGGGGACTTCGCTCCGCTTATCGCCCGACGCAATTTTTTATTTTGTTATTTTTCCGCACTTATGCGTCGACTATATTAACGAATTGACTTTGTTATTGTTAGAAATGTGTTTAGTTTACTAAATGATAGATAACTTAAAAGTTATAAGGAACGGAGCTTTCTTTTAATTTACTAAAATTGATAGTATTCTGCATAAGTAGATTTCCTGCTTTTAGTAAGCAGTAGCCAGTAGGTAAGTAAAAAGAATTATAAAACATGACTTTATAAATGAAATTATCTTTTCGGATTTTGTCGCGGATTTATTTGGATTTTTGGATCCCGACGTTTCGAATGCTTTACAGCAATCATGGTCACGCGAGAGACTAAGGTATTTTACCGTAAATTTTTTACGTTTCAGCGGGTTATAATACTTGTTACAGACAGTGCCTACCCACAATTTACAAAATTCAAAATGGCATCAAAGTACCTTAGAAAATTATACATTTTAATTTTAAACCAATGAGATTATAAAAGACATAACATCATTGTTCTAAACATTTAAAAATTTAAAATTTTTAATTATATTATAAATATGGCAATATTATTAACTTATTTTTAGCTACTATAATTACAATTATTATATTATTTTATAATATTTGTTAACCCTTAATTTGACGGATATTTTTTTACATTAAATGTGCATAATTGCTTTAGTTTTTGGTTATTGGTTTGTTAGAGACCCTAGAAAAAATACCTAAAAAATCTATCTATTTCAGTTTCCTGAAAAACCTGTGTCCATTATACTGAACATTATCAAGTACCTAAGAAACTAACGTCTTACAGCCATGTGCAGTATACTTCTCATTGTCAAGGATATAGAGTAAAAGAAACAAGTGGATCTGTAGAAAAATAATTAATATATTTTTAAAAAAATCGATAAGTACGCAGTACTTATGCTTTAAACAAAAATACTAAGTATTTTTTTATATTTTTTTACATTAATCAACATTATTTGGCTTATGCTTATCACATTCGTAATTAACAATCACCCTAATGGTTATAAAAAAACAAAAACATAAATGCAAGCAGGATAGCCTTCATATGTATACATACTGTTACTACTTATGGTCAAAATTATAAAAGCAGTTTCTTTTTCCAGTATTTGTGCCATCAAGCACAGTCTCTGCTTGCATTTTGAACATTGTATGTTCTTTTTATTATTCTTCCAGAACTTAGCTGAGCTAAATATACAACGTCCATACGTTGTATATTTATCCCAGTGGTCATATCCATCTTGACGATCAGAAACAGAAACGCGTGCCTTGGTGTACTCGGTCGTTGGATCAAGGATTGCTTTGGTACAGGGATTGGTGGTTCCTAGTCTATCGATATTCCCTTTGGTCTCGATTCCACTGCCAACTTTTGTCTGAACTTTTAAGGGTTCTTCAACCTCTTTTTGTTACATTGTCTTCTGTAGAGCAGCCAAGCATTTTTTACTGTTTTATCCAAAATTTGCCCGAGGATACTAATTTACCAGCGACGGCTTCTGAAAGGTGTTCTATAGAGAGCTATTTACATGTCACACAAGTCGTAGCCAACCATATGGTTGTAGTGACGGATTAATTGCGGATACTTGACATCATTTTTGTCTGTTCTTTGCTCCCATCTCCTTATATATTGAACTGGGAAGGCATCTGCATAAGAACAGGCCAAAGTCATAACTTTATTGTCATACCATTTGAAAATGGCCATCTTCTTGTTGTTATCTAAAACTTGGCAAAATTCCTCCTTTCTTCAGTTCTTTTTTTTCCTTCCTCTTTTCTTCAGTTTTTTATTACTTTAAAGTCCTTAGCTGCAACCTTTCAATCTGTTCTACCGTATGGTTCCGAGACTAAAAATTGCGTAGTTTTCAAGTAAATACCAGAACAAATCGAGAGTATTAAATTAGTTATCAAAATAAACAGCACATCCAGGAGTCTGAATCGTCTTGCAAAGTGCTAATACTAATTTAGGACCCAGTGTCATCTGTGAGAATAAAGAAAACTGGACATAGATATAGGGTGTTTACTTTTGAACACTACTTTGAAAAGGGGAAGTATACAAGACGTAGTATATAGCAGCTATTTTACTAGTAATTGGACGACGGGAAGTATACTGGACATACAAACTGTGAGTGCTGTAAGATCTAAACAAGATGCAGTAACACAATAAAAACATTACGAGTAGCTTTTTAGATATCTCATCTTTGTTTTTCAATAAAATTACAACTAAATAAGCCATAAAACAATAAATAAAAAGCTACATCTCGAGAGCCCGTGCAACGACGTCTTCCTCCCTGCCATGTCGGTGGTGACTGGTCGCCATATGTCAAACTACAAGCGTTGCCGATTTTTGAGAACGTTATTAGATAGATCAGTGAGCGATCTGATACGTTTTATTAACGGTATAAGGTCTTGTTTTTGATGTAGATTTTTTTTCATTCAATGGGAAGTATACTGCACGGTGTCAAATTAAGGGTTAATAATATGAAGTAGTTACAAACAAAATTAAAATTTACGGCAAAAAGTTTAAGCAAGACCAGATGGTCTTGTCACTATGATGCTGTCAGAAGTAATTATGATGGCATTATGAAAATTTTAATAACTGTTTATTAAATGAAGATATTGCAATCATTTTTTTCGATAAGAGCCAAGTGTCTAAGAAATAAAACTTATAAAGTTTCATTGAAATCTATCCAGTAGTTTTTCCGTGATGCGCGCTCAACTGCAGACCTCTATCATTTTATTTATATAGATTATCCAAATGACGTAGACGAACATTTAGTGAATGAGTGCATTTAGTTAAAATCTTCCTTACTGCAGTCTAAGACAGAGTCTTACACTCTTGCAGTGAAAGTTTTTGGCTAATTTATGAAAAGACTAGCAAACCTGGCCCGGTTCGCTGGGCGTAAGTTAAAATGACTTAAACGGTTTTTATAATTTTCTAATAAAATAAAAGCAGCTAACATTACTCCTTAAACATTAGCTATCTGCGAGTGAAAGTCCCGTCAAAGTGGGTTTTAGAGATCATCCGGAACAAAAAGACAGACATACATTCAAAAATTATAAATATAGATTTTTATAGTAAGTACAAATACTTTCATATGCATTTAGTGAAAAGCTGTTTTTTGTAATTAAAAACAGACACTTCAATTTTATTTAAATGTATAGTATACTAACTGCGCCCCGCAGTTTCACCCACGTAGTTGCCGTTCCCGTGGGATTACAGGGATAAAAAGTAGCCTATGTCCTTTCTGAAGGTCTTCTCTATCTGTGTACCATTTCATCGAATTAGGTTCAGCGGTTTAGGCGTGAAAGCGTAACAGACAGACAGACAGATATAGTTACTTTCGCATTTATAATATTAGTTAGGAAACTTTTTGAGGTTTTCCCAAACTGCTATACCATCTTAAAAAAATTTTTAACGATGCCGATCACTAGCTGTGAAGCGGACCGCTCTTTCTCCAGGATGTCGTATATAGAAAACAAATACAGTACAACTATATCATTTATCAGTTCTTTCCATAAATTGCGATTTAACAAAGAACTTACATTGCGATGACCAAATAAAAGAATTTGCAGCACAAAAATGCAGAAAGGTTGCTTTATAATTAATATAACAAAACCATTTATAACCTGTCAATTTATTTTGCAATAGGTAAATAATGTTTTAATAAATAAATAAAATATTTTGTCCTGTACATAACATATATTATATATACCTACATCACTACAGAAAACAGTTTTTTGACAAAATGGCAATTGGTTGAGTAATTAGGTAGGGCCCCTAAGCAGTATTAGCCCAGGGCCCCACAAATTCAAGATCCGCCCCTGTGACCACACTTTAGTTATTGTTTCTGTTTTTATATTGACGTAAAAACGTAATTTAATAAATAAAATGTTAAATTTTATAAAGTAGGTTCAGTGTTACCAGTAAAAACTTAGTTTTAGTTTCCACATTAGTGGGAGTTTTTAATTTACGGAATAAGTGGTTTTAAATAGGTATTATTTTTTTATAATAAGAACTAACTTTAGAAAAACACAAAGAAGATAATAATTTGCGATACCCCCGGGAGATCATTTATCATCGATACAAGTTGATCATTCCCTTTTATTAATAAATGCCATATTTATAAATACTTAAAAATAAGATAGTAGGTATCCCGAAAGAGAATTATCCACTCAAATTCACAAAAAGAGTAAAAAACACAATTGTATACAAAACTAATATTACATAGCGGAGTATGATTAATAATAAATAAAAAAATATTCAAAAAAAAATTGTCTTATTAATTTATTAGTTATAAACGTCTATTAAAAAATACATATTATTTAAATATACTAAACTTAATTTATTTGTATTAAGTGTTTTTAATGGCTTAAAAAGTAGGTTAATTTTCGTATGGGTAGGCAGCCCCCATTCCGTCATTGCAAGCTTATACTTTGGTCTCTCTCTAATCGAAGCGACGGTATTGTTCTTGTGACTTGTGTAAGTGAGACAGATATATGTTTACATTACATATTGAGTTGTTTCAAAGCTGCGTCGCAGCGTGTAAAAAGTGGTTACACATTTTTGACAGATTTTATTGAGGTTTACTCCTCTATATATTATAACTCAATGACTGTGGGTTTGAAACCCATAAAATCGGTTCAAGCCCTTTTTCTCTTAAATAATTGTAGCATACATTTAGATTAACCATTCTAAACGTAATGCAACTTACCTTTTGAACGTTAGTGCTTTGCTCATGCATCTTGGGAAAGAGTCGTTTTGGTAATAGTTCTAGTACCACGAAGGGGTCGCTCAAGCCATTCGGGTCAAGCGGGATCACATCCCTTGCGGATAGCACTTCCACACACAGCGAGTCGTGGTTGAAATATACTCTGAGAAGTAGGATATATTATGTAAAATATTTCAAAATATTATTCTAACTCTATGGAAAATATGTATTACCTACTTATTATTTAAAAGTAATAAAATAATTATATTTCAATTCGGTCAATTGCTTAATATCTTCTTTCTATGCGATTGCGATTACTATCTATTAGCAATACTAATTTACTAATAGCAATAATATGAATATTATGAGTAATGTGAAAACTTGAAAAAATATTTGAATATTTTTTTTGATGTACAAAAACGACTTTTCTACAGTTTTATTATATGTATAGATTTGTGACTTTCATAGAACTTAATGAAGAAAAGTTTTAGTTACACAACACGTAAGATGTTTTCTAAAAATAATATGTAGGTAATAATAGTAGGTCACCGAATAGGTAAAAATTTTCTGTGGGTATTATAGTCCGGCTACTTTTAACTTCAGTTCAAAACTTACATATATCTATGGCGCTACTCGAGAAAATTATGTACGTGCGAATCTACTGAAATGTTAATCGACTGCTTTTAAAATAAATAATAAAACTCGGTCAAGTACCAGAGAAAACAATAAAAATAAAATAAATTTAAAAATATCCATAACGAGAAGAAAAAGATAAAAAACTTATTATTATACATAGAGTTTTGATTCTTAGAGATTTTACCAAAATATTTAGAAGTGGAGTGAATTTGGGGTTTCTCGAATAATTTTTCAAATTGAAAACTGTTGATAAAATTCATTATGTATGTATATAATATTTACATTCTACATTTCATTATTATCATTTTAATACTACAATCGCAGATTTGGAATTAATTGCTGTATCCATTGAGCAAGCTTGTTCAAGTTTACAAAGGCACTCGTAGCTTTGAACAGAAGTTACTGAAGTTATAAATTAATTACGAATGTTTTAACTCTTTGATCCTTATAGTTTTGAAGAGTAAATCACTTGCTTTGGGGTTCAAATAAAAAAAATATTAAATAGATTGCAATCATTATATAGCTTTGATCTGCAATTGTATAAAGACACTATTGGAGCACTTATATACCTACGTGGGAGAAATAAATATAATAAATAAAATAAAACAAATCTCAGGCGATAGATATAGGCTGAGTCTATTATTTTTACTTTATTTAAGGATACTTTTAATAGGATATTCTTAGATGTAAAAAATAAAAGCATGAATTTTTATTCTTTATAATATCAGTACGTAATTGTTCATTTTTTAAATAACAACCAAAAGGCTAATCTTAGGTAAAGTTTTACCTGACTAATATGGATCCATACGGAGATGGTAATGGTGTACGAGATTGTTCCACCAGTCTATCCGCGAGCCACAGCTCTAGTAGTTCCTCAGTAGGCGCTTGGTGATACTTCATCCTTTGTTCTACCCTCATCCATTCTGCGTTATGTACTTCTGGCATTGGTAGGCCTGTCAGATTTTAAAAAAATATATTGTTTTATATATACAAATAAATTATATATTATTATTTGATATAAAATATATAAATTAAAACTAAAATATATATATATATATATATATATATATATAAATAAATCTTCTTAGACATTATGCGCCGCTTCATAGTCCCACCCTGTTGGTACCACTGAATGCGACACCATTTTTAATGTTTTTAATGCATATATGTGCAGTTTTTATCCTTACGATATCATGAATCAACACGAAATTTCAATTAAATGAAAAATGTTGATATTCATTTTTCATATTTCCCGCTTCGGTTAGCGGATCCAAACTATTACCGAAATCATACCAGCACACTGAATATATAACGTATCCTTCATGAGATTGTTGAAGCTTTAGTACATCCGATGGATTATATCAATCATATTGTATCCTGAATATAAACGTATCTTCTCTATTTAACATTGTTGACTTAACGAATCCGGTCATTAACCGAATCATGCGGTATCTACACTGAATAAGTTTAAATCGGTCCCTCCGTCGATCGAATTATGATACTATTTTGATTTTGTATTTAATTTGAGTTTTACTTAACTACAGCAATAATTTTTTTAAGCAGAATTCTACTTATACTTGTTACCAAATACATAAACAAATATAATGTTACATTAATAAATGTGTCTATCTTTTAAGATAAACTCAAATTCGGTTTAAAGATTGCATTACTAGCGAAGGCGTTTTTATAAAATAACTAGCTGTACCCGCGGCTTCGCTCGCGTTCATTTTTTTAATTGCTAATCAACCTCATTGGGTTGATCTGTAGGAAAAAGAATTGTCTAAAAAATAAAAAATAAAATTTAGGGGTGGACTACCCTTAACATTTAGGGGGATGAAAAATAGATGTTGGCCGATTCTCCACCCTGGCTGACAATCACACTAAGGATCACAAAAATCGGTCGAGCCGTTTCGGAGGAGTTCAAGTTCGAACCCCGTGAAATTTTAATTAACAAATAAAATATAAGGGTTGATCGTAGAGGGGTGAAAATTTAGGGTTGTATGTATTTTTGTATGCTGTGTCATAAAAAAATAAAAACAAAAAATGTTGCCTAAAAAATAAAAATAAAAATTTAGGGGTGGACTACCCTTAACATTTAGGGGGATGAAAATTAGATGTTGGCCGATTTTCCACCCTGGCCGACAATCACGCTAAGGGTCACAAAAATCGGTCGAGCCGTTACGGAGGAGTTCAAGTTCGAACCCCGTGACATTTTAATTAACAAATAAAATATAAGGGTTGATTGTAGAGGGGTGAAAATTTAGGTTTGTATGTATTTTTGTATGCTGTGTCATAAAAAAATAAAAACAAAAAATTTTGCCTAAAAAATAAAAATAAAAATTTAGGGGTGGACTACCCTTAACATTTAGGGGGATGAAAAATAAATGTTGGCCGATTCTCAGACCTACTCAATATGCTCACAAAATTTCATGAGAATCGGTCAAGCCGTTTCGGAGGAGTTCAAGTTCGAACACCGTGACACGAGAATTTTATTTCTAACCTTAATAAATAGAAACTCATCACAAGTATTTAATTTGGAACATAATTATATTTATATTTGATTACATTTAATTTTCATCATTTATTATTTGATTTCAATAAATGTCTCAAGATATATTATAGTTTTAACATAACTTCGCAACAAAATAATGATGACCGCGTGCAAGACGGGCGCGGGGCGACGAAGGTCATGAGGGGAGGGAGGGTCACCGTTAGCTCTGCGAGTTACTTTACCACGCGCGAGAAAGAATTTGAATTCCAATAATTAAAACACGGGCGAAGCCGCAAGAAATAGTAGTAGAATTGTAAAAACGATACAATTTTAACACTGTCCTTCGAGCTGTAATTATTTCTTAGGAATTAAAGAGCTTATATTTATTTCTTAATTATTAAAACAGAAAAAAATCTTAAGAAGACTTTATTTTTTTAGAAAGTTTATTTTTTTTAAATTCATGTGAAGTGTTATAGCAAAATAGTCAATACATTTAATATTGAGTAAATTAAACATTTACTATTGAATAAATATAAACATTTTAATGAGGCCATCTATGAGAAAATATAACGCATCATTTCGAATATAAATAACGCCATCTACTGACATGTTTTTGAACTATTCATCTATCTTACTGAAGATATAGATTTTTTATTTATTTATCAAACGAAGTTAAATTAAAACTATGAAATAAGGTGATAACCTGTTTAAAGTAAAATAAATAGAATACACGTAAAATTATTTTGTTAAAGTAACACGTTTAAAATAACTAAAAACATATTTTCACTTAAATATACATTAAGATACGCAAATTAATAATGTCTTATAGAACACACCGTAATTATAAAATTTGTGAAACAAACACAACAAAAAATGTCTATTTTACGCTAAAATCAACTAAAAAGACAATAAAACAAAAAAACATAAATAATGCAGAAGTGCAAACAGAGTCGCCATATTAATTTGTTTGAATTTAATCTTATTTTTTATTTTGTCATTCTAAATTGAAGCAATAAATGTTTAAACGCAAAAGCCCTTTTGGGTTTTGCCCAACTTTGCCCACTTTTATATCGCAAATAAGATCGACGACAAGTAAAAACTTAAACTTTATAAATAGACTAGTGGAACCCGCGGCTTCGCTCGCGCTAAATCTAGGGACGATCCCGAGCGAAGTGAGGGTGAGTCGCTTGTTAAGATAAACATTTCCATCATACATTACATACTATGTATAACTCTAGCGGTTTTGGCAGCGCACGCCAGAATAGCTCGCAGATGGTAGATTTTTTACTACTTACTTGATACTTATCGTCATATTTTGGACAATTCACACAATATCTTTATAAATTGTAGCCTATGTGATATTCTGATGTATAAGCTATATTATTGTAAAGTTTCATTAAAATCCATTCAGTAGTTATTACGTGAAAGAGTAACAAACATCCATACATCCATACATCCATACTTACAAACTTTCGCGTTTATAATATTAGTATAGATTCTAAATATTATAAATTTGTTCAACGAACAAAATCTGTCCGACCAAAAAATTGTATAGATAGCTAGGAGCTAAAAACATCGTATGATACTAATAGAAGCTAATTATATGCCAAGTAAGAGCGGCTTACGCAATTTAAATTAAATTAATAATAATTATATTAACATTTTTGATAAGGCCTATAATGGCCCGATCGAATCCGGGACTTAGCATCAGCACCACCGGGCCATACCCGACTCGAATATAACTGAGCGGCCCGCCTCCCCGCCGCCCCGCCGTGACGTCAGCCCTACCTGTGCTAGCTACAGCCGCGAGCGCCGGCCCTGCCGCGCGTCCCCGCCGCCCCGCCGCCCCGCCGTTGCAACCGCGAGCGAGCATATTTGTTTTATTGTAATTTACCTTACTAAACTTTTATTCAAAATATTTATTTACAATAAAAGAATTTACAAGTAGGCTTATCTATATAATAATTTATTTTATTTATGTAATTTTTAAATATGCAAATTAAAATATAAGAAGTCCTAGATTTGTTATTTGAAATCACATCACACGACTATTGCATGATGGCAGACCAGCCACGATGGACTAGCTATTCTTAACACACTCCTACAACATGTTTATCAAATGAAAGGATTTGTAGAGAATACGAATGCGGGTTAAAAAAACAACAGTAAAAGTAAAAAATAAATTAAACTCAAGCTTTTATTTAAATGTGTTAAAAAGCTAGAATATTCCTTTCCTAAAACTATTCCTTTAAAACTTTTTCTATTACCTTATAACGTCACTAGAATTAGGGCGAGCGAAGCCGCGGGATCCGCTCGTATGTTTATAATTTATAGCCTATGTGATATGCTGATGTGTAAGCTATATTATTGTAAAGTTTCATTAAAATCCATCCATTCAGTAGTTTTTGCGTATTCTTAAAAACTGTCGCTCAACTTTTATAATATTAGTAGGATAGCGCAATTTACGTACCAGTACATGAGTACATCAGTATATATAAATAAAATTGAATTGTCTCTTTTTCTGATTTCAAAACAATAACTTTTTACTAAATTCATACGAAAGTTAAATACTTACCTAAATAAAAAAAACAATTTTTAAGATTTTTGTGTCTGTCTGTTTGTTCCTGCTAATCTCTGAACCGGTTGGACCGATTTTGACAGGAATACATTTTACGAGAAAAGAAAATAAGTTAAACGGTTCTGTTCGTGATATTAATATTTAACATTAATTTAACTAAATTAACAGCAACATTAAATTAGAAAAATGTAATTCAACCGGGATTCGAACCCACGACCTCTAATGGCTCTGTGGGCCAATAACCCTATTGTTAATAAGGGCGGCAAATTCACCCATCCAAAGTCTAGATAAATAACAATTTATCAAAATAGGTATGTACAAACTTGTTTATATAATGTAGGTATGTATCTCTAAGCGATAGCATAAGTTAATCTAAATAATATTTTTAGTTACAACTTTATTACAAATTACAAGATAAAATAAAATATTTTTAAACCTCCATCAATTCACACAAACAGTCATTAAAATAATACACAAAGTTATATTATAAAATGATTTAATTGAATGATGCAATATTGAATAACATTCACTAGAAATTACAATCTATCACAATATCTTGTTACATACTTTAAACAAAACAATGTTTAATTTATTTTCGCAAACATTCTTATAAATAACAATAATTATCGTATCGCGGCGTCGTTCATTTTTTTAATCGCTACTAAACTTCATTCGATCACTCGCTGTGATATCAGTGATAATGTAGCATTCAAATAGTGAAAGAATTTTTAAATCGGTCCAGTATTTTTAAGCCAATTCGTTACAAACATACTTACATACAAACCTTTCCTCTTTATAATATAAGTATAGATTTAACATAACTTCGCAACAAAATAATGATCACCGCGTGCAAGGCGGGCGGTCGTGAGGGGGGAGGGGCACCGGTATCTCTGCGAGGTATTTTGATTCGTCTTTAGAACGCGAGCGAAGCCGCGGGAAAGGCTAGTATTAAATATAGCCTATGTTCATCAGGAATAATGTAGGATTCTAATGGTAAAATTTTTTTTAATCGGTCCAGTAGTTTCGGAGCCTATTCTATTCAAACAAACAACAATAAAATCTTTCCTGTTCATAATATTGGTGTAGAATGTAGATAGTGTAGATAGATACCTATCAACCATAATACCTAATTATCATCACTACATAGTATAAAACAAAGTCGCCTTTTCTGTCCCTATATCCCTATATCCCTATGTGCGCTTAAATCTTTAAAACTACGCAACGGATTTTGATGCGGTTTTTTTTAATAGATAGAGTGATTCAAGAGGAAGGTTTATATGCATAACTAGCAGATCCCGCGGCTTTACCTGTGCTAAATCTAGGGAAGAGCCCGAGCGAAGCGAGGGCGAGTCGCTAGTAATAAAATACATTCAAACTGTTATGTACCTAGAATGTACTCACAAGTTTTTAATTCTACACGAATATCGGTGATCCACCTAATACATAAGTAATTCTAATGGTAATTTTTTTTAATCGGTCCAGTAGTTTCAGAGCCTATTCTATTCAAACAAACAACAATAAAATCTTTCCTCTTTATAATATATAAGTTAAAATTACAAGGACATTTACGATACCTACGAGCATAAAACAAAATTATTGTATGTATGACACAGACCACAATCCAATATCCATACATAAAATTTAAAACTAAGTAGGTACATACGCACTAGAGTTTTGATTTCAAATATCAATTAAATACAGCAAACTGTATCTCGTAACTACACACACTGAACAATCGAAGCAAGTCTTGTTAGGGGTACGAGTAGGCGAAGGGACTGGGCATTGGCCTTCCTCTATCAATAAGTTCCTCAAATCCTAGTAGTAGGTACGCGAAGCGGTACATAGCCGTTGATACCGCCTGCACACATTTTATTTTACGTACGCAGAGCTCCTGATGCTGTAGCTTCGTTTTATATCATCTCCCGTTAATTAAACGGTTGTCACTGTTGAAATATGTCTTCGAACCTTGGCAATGGCAACCACTAGCGGCCAGGATGGATATTAACGAACCGCTTGGTTTATTGAAGACTGTCTAGGTACCAAATGCAAATACCATAGTAAGCATTAAAGACTAATACAGTATGACACTTTCACAACTATTACACAGATTCATTAAAATCAGTCCTTTGTCTCATGTACGTGCTCCAACTTCAACGCTTTAAAGTCAACTAAAGTAGTAAAGACAAAAACATAGGTAAGTCATAAGCAGAGCCGCCTTTGTCAAAGGAATGCCGACAATCGACATATTAATTGCAACTTTAATTTTATTTTTGGTAATTTTAGGCCTTTTAATATTAAAAAAAATTGAAGTAATAATAGTTCAAATACCTAAATATTTTATAAATATTATTATTTTCCTTAAGGGGCCGGCGATCGACAAATTGCTAATAAAAACGTAGGTAATAGGTACGAAAATCATTTTCAAGTTAAGCATATTTTCACCTTGTTATGCTGTTATTCGGATAGTATTAATCTAGGTTTCAAATATTTTTTAATTGCAAAATACTAATTTATAACGATTTGTAAAGTAATTGAATTTCTCACATTTTTACAGTATAAATACGATGTTATAATCTCATATGTTCTATATTAAAAAAGTTGATATTTTTAATATCGTTTGTTTTAAACGTGGCTTACTATATTGTTAAATAATACAATATAAACTAACTAAAACTATTGTAAAAGCATTGAGTTTTAAATAATTTAATTCATCATTTTTGTTTATTCTTATTCGAGTGAATTTGTTAAACTCATTAATACGAGTGAAAACAAGTTTGACTCGAGTTGTCGAGGGAACTCAGCGGGCCGAATAGATCAGTTAAACGCTAAAATTAGTTATTATAAGAAATATTTAGTTGTAAGTTTACAGCAAAAGTCTAATTATTATCTAATTACTGATACTTAATCAAAAACAAATTGAATTTTTAAATAAGTGAAGTTCATTTTGAACTAAAAAAACTGATAATTTCTTATTTGAAATTAAATTGTACTTTTACATGGAAACTTAATTAGTCGTAATACTTACATTTTATTTCATATACCTACCTATTTAAAAATTTTATATAATATAAACTAATCGAAAATCAGCTCGAGTGATAAATTCTGACTCGAGTTGTAAGGAATGTAAGTACTAAGTAGTAAGTAGTTCACTCGAATGGCTCGAGTCGTATCTATGGTATGACACGTCATAAAATAACCAATTACATATTTATGAAGTTATACATTTATTTCATTTCAATATAGTTTTAAATGCTATTGTCTTAGAGCATAATTTGGCGCACACGACTCGTGACAAAAATATTATACGGCTAGCACGAAATGTCGAGCGCGGCAGTTGTGGTCGTATTATATGTAATAAAAATAATTTTAAAAATTAACGCTTGCCTGAGGTATTATATATAATAGGCGATTTGATTATTAATTAATAATAGGGTATTTTTTCAGTTATCTAATATAACGAACACTCCTAATGACGGCACGCAATACACATTCTAACTACATATTCGCAAATGTTAAACGGCTAGTCATGCTTTCTTATCAAGTATTGCGATTTGCGCGGGAACAAGCGCGGCGCGGCGCGGGACGTATTGGTGTGTCGACGTAGTCTATAGCGAAACATGTAAATGTGTGCGTGAGCACGACGACTAGGACTAGTAGGTGAAAATATAACAAACGGCAAAACTATTTTTATAAGATATATTTATTCTTTAATTATAATCAAAAGAAAAGTAATGAGGATAAAGGTTACCTTTGGTATGCCATCAATTTCATTACTCTGTATGGATATTTAATTGCAACAATTAAATTATTTTCGAAAAACGAATGTGATTTCGTTTTGTTCTATAAGCATGGTTACATTTAATCGTTATATCGTATTATTTTTTAAATCTCTTATATTCTCTTCTCTCTTTTTAGATCTTTGAATCGATAATAATTGTAGGAAGGCACCGTAAAGAAATATTCTAGGTATTTGATTTGCGCACGGAATTTTATTTTAATAAAAATCAAAGTTAAATTACAATCTTTTATCTAACTTGCAAATTGCAATGTGTGTTTGTTGGGATGGAATATTGTGACTCAATTTTGAATGAAAAGCGCTTGCATTTTTAACAATTTTAATTTAAAGAAAATAATAACAGCGCTGCAGCGCTTTAAGCGCTTACAGCGCTTGCATTTTTAACAAATTTCACCGCAACTAAATAATTTGTTCCAGGATTCTATTCGATTTCTAAATGATTTTGTTCCAGGGGGGTGAGGTAAAATTGGGGGGGGGGGGGGTCGAGTTTTGGGAAGGTGTTAGAATTGGAGTGGGGGTGCACGTGCTGAATTTAAAATTTTTGAAGTAAAGGTAGGGGGGGGGGGGGTATTGGTAAGGGTATACTCTACGATCACGATTGAAAGATATGAATTAAAAGAAACATATTTTTTCGAAAAACAGGTAACGGGTTCGATTCCCGTTCCAGATTATACCTATACACAAAATATGAAATAATAATTCTTATATCTAAACTTAATATTTAAAACTGAAAACTTCTCAAGTCTTAATTTTTTAAGTAAAATAAATAGGATAATAATCCTATGTCTTGGCACTTTTAGCTCCTCCCATCAACTAATATGAAAAATATTGTACAAATTTTGTTCGTTGAATTTTATTATTCATATTATTTTTCTATACAAAATCTCGGTTTTATAAAAAAAAATTAATTATACTAATTTTACTGATTTAGTTTAATTAATTACTTATTCTACTACTACTTTTTTTAATTTTAATTTTTTAACAAAATTGACTTTATTTAATATAAAAGTTACAAGGATATCCAAAGAATCTAATATGTATGTCGATATCTGTAAAATATTTACGTAAACAATTTTTAAACTATAATTTTACATGTCATTTTAGTACCTTAACTTATATCTAGTCCGATATCTCCGGATCCACTGAACGGATTTGAGTGCTGTTTTCTTCTCAGGAAAGAAGAAGAGTTGCTCCGTTGGGTCTAATAAGTTTCAGGGTGGGGCATCGATCTAGATTCTTAGTTATTTAGGTCCAAAGTTAGGTTTCAATTTTCAAAATTTTGTATGTTAGATAACTCCGAAACTACTGGAGCTATTTTGATGGGATTTCGCTTTTTGTGATCCTATTGTTATGGGTTTTCCTCTGATGTCTGTCGTGACCGTCTAAGTTTACCGACGGCGAAAAGAGCAATTTTGCTGGAATTGTTTTTTTGCCTTTTTAGCGCACTTAGTGGAGTCCAAAAAATTCAGTTTTTTGGTCATAGGTGGAGGTCAATGAGCACTTTAGAATGCACTATTTAGAAGCATATGTCGTAGATCTTAATCGAGCAGCGTCCACGAAAAACAAAATCGGTCACTAACAAAATTACAGTTTTTATGCCAAATTAGGTTCAAATTGTTCGATTTTGAAGATTTAAAATAGTCTGTGCTATTCACTGTCACTTTTTACACCTATATAGTCACTTTAAAGTTTTAAAATCGTCACTTTTTCCACTTTTTATGAAACGGTTGGTTTTGGCGGGAATCCATTTTTCGAGAAAAGAAAATGAATTGCTTGTGAGGTATTATGTTATACGGTTCCGTTGGTGATATTAAACTTAACATAAATTTAACTAAATTAACAGCAACAGTAAATTAGAAAAATGTAATTCAACCGGGATTCGAACCCACGACCTCTAATGGCTCTGTGGGCCACCCTATAAGCGCGTAAATTTTTCTGCCTCGTGTCTCACAATCACGATTTTACACAAGCTATTCTTTCTCTTCTACATATTTATTTTTTAAATTAACATGATTAGTAAATAAAATAATAATTTATTGTAATAATCTTTTTTTTAAATAACAACGCCTACAAGAAGTCAAAATCAATAAAAATGTATTTCTTGCTTAAATCCTTCTTCATAGAAATGCCGCGATAAGACGTAGTAGGTATAATTGTGGCTTACCGTTTTTGTGTATCATTCATGTCTTTGGATTGTAATTCATCGATTTATTAAAATTAGCCCTTTTACATATTCTTATGTGCGTGCAAGCACTTCAAAACTTTTAAGTCAACTGAAGAAAAGAAATAGAAATTAGAAAAACATTTTTAAGGATGTTCTTTATATTTTAACATAATTTTTATTACATATAATACGACCACAACGAAGAGAATGTAATCAATATGGACCACAACTACCGCGCTTGACACTTTGTGCTAGCCGTATAGTATTGTTGTTACGAGTCAAATTATGCTCTAAGACAATAGCATTTAATACTATGTTGGAATGAAATAAATATATTACGTATTAAATTATAGGTATTTTTTTTCTTTTTAAGATATTTGTCCGCCAAATTATGCTCTAAAACATTCATTTTTAAAACTATATTGAAATGAAATAAATGTCGTACTAACCGTGTAATATTTTTGTCACGAGTTCTGTGCGCCAAATTATACTTTAATACAAAAGCGTTTAAAACTATACTAACTATACTAACTTGAAATAAATATATAATTTATGTACATATTTGGTTATTTTGTTCCTAATATAATATTTGTTTGTATTATACGTTACGTTAGATTGTTTTTAAAATAATATTAGTGCGGTTTACTCGCTTGAATTGTTTATCAATATAAAGAACACTCCTTAAAAAACATAAACCGCGTTCGCCAAAGAAATGCCGACATAGGGGTCAAGGACATAGCAAGTGTGACTACCGTAGTTGCGGCGGTAATTGTATTGCTTTACTTAATTGCTACTTTAATATTATTATTGATATTTTTAGGCCTTTTAATATAAAAATCATATTATTGATGTTTTAAAATATTGACGTAATAATAGTTTAAATTAAAATATTTTATGAAAAGCTTTATTAAATATAATGTCAGAAACGTAATAAGAACATATAATTTCATCTTTTTTGAAGTCGGTTAAAAGTATTGTCTGAACACTACTTGTGAAATATGAGCTAACAAATATATTAAACACAAAACGCGCATGCCGCTCCGCCTTTACCCGTGCACCCAGAGTGGCCCCCTCAGTAGTCAGTGAGACACAATAAAATCGACAAAGTAAAGGCGAAATATACGTAGTTTACAAATATTATAAACACGGAAACGCACCCCCGCACCACCCCGCTCCGCCTTTACCCGTCAACCCAGTGCGGCCCCATAATTCGTAAGTGGGACACAATAAAATCGATAAATTAAAAGCAAAATATACGCGGCTCGCGAGCACCCTCCAAATTTCGCGCGGCCGATGGCTGAACTACGATATTCGCCAAAAATCACCCTAGGAATAAATTTGTGTCCGAGCCAAGTTTCCGCCCGTGCACCCAGAGTGGCCCCCTCAGTAGTCAGTGAGACACAATAAAATCGACAAATTAAAATCGAAATATACGTAGTTTACAAATATTATAAACACGGAAACGCACCCCCGCACCACCCCTCTCCGCCTTTACCCGTCAACCCAGTGCGGCCCCATAATTCGTAAGTGGGACACAATAAAATCGATAAATTAAAAGCGAAATATACGGGGCAAAATATACGCGGCTCGCGAGCACCCTCCAAATTTCGCGCGGCCGATGGCTGAACTACGATATTCGCCAAAAATCACCCTACGAAGAAATTTGTCTCCAAGCCAATTTTTCGCCCAGTCATTTCAAACATCGAAACAAACCTTTGGACAAAAAATCAGGGTTGGTTAATATTGTATCCGGAATACGGATACAATAGGCCGGTGGATACAAGAGCGCAGCCAAATTTCCCCATACTTGGGACAAGATGATTCGCAAGATTTATATATATATATATATATATATATATATATATATATATATATATATGTATACTTTATACAGGGAGCTATTTGGTTTTTCAAGGTTAATGGATGCTAAAAGGTTAAAAGATTTATGTTAAAAGGGGTGTGAAAATTAAGAAAACAATTTAATAACAGAATAAAATTAATTAGATGTTGTTAATAAATGCAAAAACAATAAATTTGCTACGCTAAGCCTTGGTTTAGGCTTGGTTAGGTTTTAGGTTAGTAGGTTCTTTTTAATTTATTTAATTGACTTGAATACTTAAGACGAAAAATATAGAAATTATTATTATTAAGACTTATTAATTTGTAATAATTAAATTATTTTAAAAATTTTGTTATAATTAAATTTAGCAAGAATAACAAGGATAGTTCTTTGTTTGTCAATACAGAAATACAATGAAATTGCCAAACTAAGTTTTTTTTCCAACAGCAATTTTTATCCATCGAATATTTGCACATTTAACTCGAGAGTGACTGACTAGATACTAATGACACCATTCGTTGTATATATAAGTCTAATTAAAACATAAAATTTTTGTTACTTGCTTTGTTTGATTAGCTCTAATTATCAGTTTGAAAGTACACAATTACATTAAAAAAGAAAGTCAGGACTTAAAATAAGTCGAAAGTATAAATGCAGGCGAAGCTGAAAGAATGTAAGCTTATGTATAAAGAACATTGTCATACTAAGATGTAGTTTATGTAATTAGGCAACTAATAAAGTGAGTAGACCGTTTTATAGATTTCAATCAGTATACATCAGTTATAAATAATCTTATCTAATCGGTAAAAATAATAATTAATCCCCTTTATAGATTAAGCGTCATTACATAGTAGCATTACATGTATAAAATGTTATTAATTATAACAAGATCTACGATAACGATATAAAATAGCAGCACTGAAAAACATTTTATAAAAAAAAAAACCTGCAGTATGAGTCCATTGACCTATTTCGCCGTGTTTTAGTTATCTAATTATCAAAAATAGACCTTATAACTTAATGAATTAAAATATCTTAGTACAGAAAAAACATACCTTTGCCTTCAGCGTGGAAGAATTCCGCTAAAAGATCCAAGGCTTCCCTGAGTCTATGATGGTACACTCTAGGTTTCTCTGCGCCACCGGCGTCAGCTTGACTTGAAACCTCTTTTAGAACCGCGCTCCAACACCCCGCAAGTGCGCGAAGGAACGCTCGAGGCAATAACCAAGTATTTAAAGAAGATAAATGTTGGTCTAAGAATTCCAGGAGCGGTGTTATTGCCTGTACGAATTAATTAAATTTTATTTGCTATTTTGTTTGCTTATAATATTAATATGAAAATGAACGAAAATGTAGCCTTATCCTCTCAGGTAAATTTCAATACAAAATTTCATTACAAATTTTAAGTTTGACTTTAATTGAAAGCTTCATTTTCAATTAATGTCATATCAAATAGAAATCCTTTCATCATTGTACCTGAAAATGTTATGAGATTTTATTTCAATATTATACGCAACCAACCTATCGCCGCGAAATTACTAAGAGACAAGAGAAACTCAATAATAGCGCGTAAAAATAGCGTGGAGTGCTCCGTGCCCGGGTTATTAGGTTTATAAAGATATAATAGTATGTGAATAAAGGCTACGTCGCTCGTAAGCACAAGATCGCAGCTTAGATTTAATAGGGTATCATAGACTGGAATTTAAACATAATCTTAATACGAACTCGACTGGAACTCGTTAATAGGAGTTTAGACCGAGAGCCAAGGCAGAATTTTTATTATTTAATATTTATACATTTATCTCAATCAAGATGTTTTCTTTTCCCTTACTCCAGAAGCAAAGCGAATAGTTTTCGTTTTAGAATTTGACGTATAACATTATAGGTATCTACTGTCAATATAAGTCCAGACTCCAGTAAGTAGGTCACTCGAATAGACATCACTTTTGCCTAATAGGGGAGACCGAGGGGAGTTGAAACAATTTTGACATTTTGTTTCATATACCAAAAACTATAGACTGAAATCGTATGATATTAGTACCAATCGATAGATCATTCTTTACACTTGCAAATGACTAACATAAAAAAATTGTAATCATTAAATATTGTGGTGAAAAATCGATATAACTGTAACAAGTCAACTTGTTTCAACTCCCCTCATACCGAGGTGAGATGAAACAGGGGTCGAGGAGAGTTGAAACTTTTGATTTTTAATAAGTATTAAAGGACATTAAATAAAAATGATGATATTATCTATAGGTATTTAATAAAATATTTATTTTCAAGTACGAAACAAAATATTTTAAATCTTTTTTGTACTGATATATCAGTTAAGTAGGTAACTACTAGCCTAATACAATTAATCAACTCTTAAATTAGTTAAAAGTACCATAAAGTTCTAGTCTTAGCATTAATTTAAATCGCATAAACAAAATTTCTCTTCTTTTTCTTCTTTAGTGCCTAGCTGGTTTCCTCTTTATTTCTTGACAAGCTGTCTTCTGCCCTCGTCGGGCAATGAAGTGGTCTGGTTTCTGTATAGTTGTGATGCCAGATACGTCAACGTTCCATATATCCCTCCCCTGCAACTTGTCAACTACTGCGGTATAATTTTTAAAAAATCTCTTCTATTAAAACTTGTAGCTCGAGCGATAGTTGTAGGTTGAGGAAGCCTCAGACAAAGAATAGGATTACGTTTCATAAAAGATCGAAGAGAGGTTTTCTCCAGATTTTTCATGCTCAGTCCAAGAAGAAGGATTTATTTTATTATATTTTACAGCCAACCTATAGGCAAAAGTTCTGGCTTCCTTAATTCTTAAAGTCAGCAACAGCACAGTTTAAAATTTATCATAGAGTACTATCTCCTCTGAAAAGTAAAAACTGTCTTTTCGGGATATCCAACCGTTGGAGCAGTCGCCGTTTTGTTCGCTTCATAAGCAGCTTTTATTTTTAATATATCTGTAGGTGTGGTTCAGGTTGTAACTTGAAGCCGCATCTCGAAGACTTTTCTGTCGCAAAGTTTCTTCTTCTGCTGCAAGATCATATATTTCGTGACTCGTCATATCCCTGTTAGTCTCTCTTTTATAATAAGTAGGCATGTTGAAACAAAATAAACAAATTAAAGCAACAAAAATAGTGTTTAATAATTTGTGCCCCTTATTTATTGACTGCTGTCTGATAGAAAACGAAGAAACGAGGAGAGTTGAAACAGTCTGTTTCAAATCTCCTCAGTAAGAAAAAACCTCCCCATTCTTATTAAATCGACAATCAAGAAAAAAATACACAGAAATCAATTGAAACAAATATATATAATAAATCTCCAGTTAATGGCCTTTCGATACATATATAACTTAAACCAAAATACAAAATCATTATAAAAATATAGACATCGTAAAAAAACGTTAAAAACTTACTTTTGTCGATTTTTGACACATGGCACTCAGAACTCGATAACCGCGCGACTTACGCCACCGACGAGATCTTACACGTCAGCGGGGAGGGAAGCAGTTGAAAAACGCCATTGCCCTCACTCGTTAACGGTTTTAAGTTTTAAGAAATCTGTACTGTTTCAAATCACCTTTGTTTCAAATACCCTCGGTCTCCCCTACTTACAATAAACATTGGTAGTGTACCTATTAAAAAACAATTTAAACATATTTTAAGCAAAAAAACTTCATAATTATGTTTGTCTATTACAATTTGTACATAACATATTATATTGTACATAATATGTGTGTTTTTTAATGGTTATAAAATTATATTTTTTGACAGACAACACATCCAGATATGAAGTGAAATTACTATGGTAAAGCACAAATCAATAGGCGCGATGGTTTTTTAGTAACGTTTTCCACAAAATGACAAAATGCTCAGGTTGTGGGATAATGTTTGGACTCGCTTCGCTCGCCCTAATAATATAAGGATGAACTCTAAGCTGTGAAGGTAATGTATTCATTAAAAAGCAAGTGCCATCAAATCGTTAGGAACAAATTAGGTACTGTTCGTACGAGCTTTTGTCATCGATGACATTAATAAGTACTCATTTATAAAAGGCTATTGAACCGTAGAGCTGCGCAGTGAGAGAATTTAATATTATCATAGAATACTTTTATTGTAGCTATATGCATAATAATATTATAATTAAAGATATATCATTAAAATAATTCTTATGTTAATTCTTTTTTATGTGATCTGTGCTAAATGTTTCCATTGTGATTATTTGAAATCAACTATTAGGCAGTATTAAAATTTTTGTCATTCAATTATAATTAGAATTAGCCATATTTTTTTTATTATAAGATAAAGTAAGTATATAATAGATAAAGTAAATAAAAACACATTATAAAGTTGTTATTTGATAATAATATAATATAACTTAAATTACCTGTGGAGTAGGTAGCGTGTCTGGAGACCAGGCGAGGTGGAACACCGCTTTGCGTAGAGGCGGGCGTGCCCGGGCGGATAGCGGCGCGGCGGCGCGAGCTGACCGAGAGTCCAATGTGCCGAGTGCACCACGAACTAGTTGCCGTGCGTTCTCGTCATTGGCACTAAGGATGATTTAAGCATTTAAATTAACATTAATTCTTACCCTATCCCTAACATGTACAAAATAAAGATATATTCTCTATTTTTAACCGACTTCAAAAAAGGAGGAGGTTATATGTTCCGTTGTATGTATTTTTTTTTATAGATGTTCACCGATTTCTCCGCCGTCTGTGGGCCGATTTCAAAAATTTTTCTTTTGTATGGTAGGGTATAATTCCGAGGTGGTCCCATTGTCACCAAGTCAGGATCTGATGATGGGATCCCAGGGAAATCGAAGGCTACTCTCAAAATTTACAGGCACCTATTATGTTTTTGATATATTTTCTAAAACCGATAAAGCTTTTACGTATGAAAATCATCATCTCATGTCGATGAGCTGATGATGAAAGGTAAAATTCCTCAACAGTTGTTTTTTATGTGTTTTCGCCGATTTCTCCGTGAATTGTGGGCCGATTTTAAAAATTTCTTTTTTATATTCAGTAGGGTATACATTCAAGATGTTCTCATTGTCACTAAGGCAGCATCTGATGATGGGATCCTAGAGAAATCGAGGGCAACCCTTAAATTTTATCGGCACTGATTATACATCATCTGCATTTTTATAACTGGATTTTAGCTACTGTTACTTTTTTGAGATAATATACTATAATAATTTGTTCTTTAAATTTAATTCTAATCTATTCTAATTAATCCAAGAACTCGAGCGTTAACCCCAACATTGTTAAATTAAAGGCAATATAGATTCGGGGTTACTAGGGGTAACCGTAAATAGTAACTACGGAATCTATAGATTAGCAGAACGTCCTACAGTATGACATACAGTAATTTAAAAACGATTTGAGATTGCAAATAATATTGTATTATGCTTGTTACCTAACTTAGTTAACAGTAAAATGTGAACAGATTTTAATTTTGCCACTCAAAACAGCAAATTTATACTAAATCAATCTAGATGTATATTAAAATAATGTAGGTATTATATAATAGGTAGATCAATTTAGTTCTGAACTTATTACAATACGACTTTTTAATGGGGTTTAAGTTCGATCAGACTTTATTGTTCTAAACTAAACTAAATGTATATTTTATTACATTTTTTCTTACATTATTTCCTACAATGGACTTCAATAGACTAAAAAAATCTATCGTCTTACATGCAACTTATTACAAAACAAATCCTCCGCAGCGTTTGTCTGGCTTTCTGTTCGCGATATACTCAAAAACCACTGCATATTGTTTGTACAGATTCAACTAACATGATCAAAAATAGCCTCATATTATGATCTAAAGCTATGATGAATCTTCCCATGGGCAATATAAATTCAATGTATTAAATAAAAAAAACTATCAGCAGAATATTTCAGGGTGGAATAACTGTCAGCCAAAAAATATATTTGATTGCTTTTTACTGAGTACTTAGCAGCTTTTACCCCCCTGCTGACAACCTTACCCCCCATGGAATAGCTGACATTTTTTTTATTAATTAATTGATGAAAATATTGTTGTGTATTAGTTTCATTCGACCTGAAATGAATCAAAAGTATTTGTTTTATATCATGTGTATATCAGCTGCTGACGTGTAATCCACCGTTATCTGTGCTGCTGATTATTTTTGTATTTTTTTCTATTATGCAAACAATTACTCAACAAATTATTAAGCGACTTGAACATGTTTTTCGATTTTTATGTTTTTACATAATCGACATTTTTTAATCAGCCCTTCCCCCTTTTTTGAGCCTGGTGACTTTCGTAACACTATCACAGATTCTGGGAAATTTTCAATTTTGAATAACAGCGTACGTAGACTATTACTCTCATATTTAAACACATTTACCTACTTTGAAAGAAAAGTTACGCATTCAGGCAATTCAGTAGAGTCTGATAAATCAATTGTAAGTTGGCAGTTTGTAGTACTCGGGCGTAATCAAGAATATCTAAAGCAATTTAATTCGTCATAAGCTAGTAAGAAAAAATATTTAATAACTAGACTACAAGGTAGACCCTGTGATGACGACAGCAAAAGGCAAAGATTTGATAAAATGCTTTACATGAAAATAACATTAGAGTGCTGAAAGGACGAAAACAATGTTTCTTTGTGAACTAATATTAGAGGCACAGTCCACAGACGTATCTTTTATGGTCATTGTAGTCACGGAAGAAGGATAAGGCACTTACATGTGTTCATCGTCGTATTCGCAGAGCGAGCGGCGCACATACTCCAAGTTGTTAACAATTGTGCATATTTCCTCTGTACTTTTGTTTTGACCTGCAAAGATTACATATTAAATCTCTATTTCAATAGTAAGCTTACTCAGTACTGTATATAAAGTTACGTACATAAAACTGTTTCTGCCAAGAAATTCTCAATATCACTTATCAGTCTGTTGGGAAGTTAAAGCATATTTCTCACGTGTCTCAGAAAGTAATATGTATGTTGGTGAAAAGTTAATGTTAGTGAGATTCGACACAGTGATTTAAAAGTCGGTACAAGATAAAATACTTAATAGTAGATAATATTTTATAATATGTACCTACTACATTATTTGGTGAAAATAATTTTATTAAGCAAGTAGATGCCTATTTGCCACAAAGATTTCAGTATTCAAGCCAGGTAGATTAAACAATCTAATTTGTTTTCAGTTTTTATTACTTTAAGTAACGCGAGCCACTTTATTTGAAACTGAGCCAAGCTCGTGGCCAAAGAGTGCAGATTAAATTCATGATACGACTTGTGAATTGTAATGACTACAAAATATTTTCATATGTAAAAATTGTATATACCTACTAAGTAATTGTTTTTATTTATAAGCGATATAAAATAAAATATATTGTAAGTTTGAGTTTGTTTGTTGAAGTGCTTTCTCTTTTATATCTTATCCCTCGAGAGAATTTTATAAGAATCTCGTCGAAACATACTATAATATTCAGACTCGAGTGGGCTTGAAAGTTTAAGTTAGAGCACTTGTGAGTTGTGATTTCATTTTGTATTAGTGTTTGCCCGTAAGCTCCGCCCGCGTCAGTCAAGTAAAAGTAATTGATCCCGTTATAAAGTTTTGTTTCGTAATGTAGCGCTTACAAACTTCAAGCAAATATAAAAACAAACAAAAAAGGAGTATTTACATAAACTTAATTTGTCACATGTTGCGACGAACATCCATAGCACATCTTCAAAGAATTTTAATATATTAGATAACTAATAACAAACGCTGGTTAATTATTATCGCTTGAGTGCGCTTCGAGTGCTAACAAGTACTTATCTTCTAATGAAACACACGTTCTGAGTGGGCAAAGCAAGCACGCTTGTGGTTTTGTTTATAGCGTTGAATATTTCATCATTCTCTACAATATTAAAGTCTTTGTAGTATATTTTAATAAAATTTATTTATACATTGTTATTTATATTTTTTAATGTTTTACTTTTGACGCCCTATAGAAAATTCCTTTGCCATAAATTTTTAGAATTTTTTACTCATAATTTGAAACCAAAACGAGATACTAAAATTATTCTCACATTATTTCTATTTTCATATCATTAAACAGATACCAGCGTTGTCAGTCGAGTGCACTTTGTGTACAAGTGTTTACAAGCTCCACTGGGGCACGTGTCACATTGTACTAAGTGAGCACGAATGAACAATCTTAATGTACGAGTACGTTTATAGTTTACAAAACATTCTTGAACCAAAATTAAACAAAGGATACACATATTATATCTACACATATTATATCTTTTTGCTTATTAATTGAAATCGTATCTTATCAGGTTTTGACGCTATATATTTTACGTGGCAGCTAGGGGAAATTATTTAAAGTGCTTAGTTATTGACTGTCATTTTTATTTGTCATCATTAACTAATTTGTCATAAATAACTAATAGTGGCTTACCGATTTAATTTAATCAAAGAATGTCTAGCTTATCACCGTAAAGAAGTAATACTGATATTGTTTTAGTGACTTTTCATGAAATCAATACCAATTAATTTTATTATCTTACCGTGATTTTCATAATATCCTTGGTCAGCAAGAGCTCCGTGTACGAGGTCGGCGTAGTGCAGCGCCGTGGCACATGCCGCTTCCAGGAGCCTTAGTCCGCCGCCCACCGTGCCCTCTTCTACGCCACCAATAGCGCGCCATACCATACGCATATGGTATAGGCTACATATGAAATAAATTTTCAATAAGAATAAAAAACACTATTGTGCTTCCTCATTATAATCATCATTGTTAATAAGAGCTATGAGTCTCTAAAAGCCTAAAAAATGGTTGTAATTTTTCACTATAATCAAACATCCATTAATAGCTTTTGAAGGGGGAAAGGAGCACCCATTTGACAAGGAGACCCTTCTTCTTTTTCGTTGTTATCGTCACACTATATCAAAGAATTGATGTAACATGACGATATATCTGATAATTACTTCGATTGACTGAGTACCTAGTTGAAATCAGAGGCAAAAACTGATAAAATAATTCATAATAATTTTTAATTACTTATCTTTTTATAAAAACAAGTAGAGTTATTTGTGTACTGAAAGTCACAGTATACCAAGAACCGTATGAAGTAAAATAATCTATGCATTTACTACTTTTAATTTTAAATAAAACTTTTAGAAATGTTATCTTGACACAAGCGTTAAAAACTCGTTTAACGACTAAATTGATAGTAAAGTTGAACAGTAAGTAGGAGGTTAACGTGTGTATAGAGAACCCAAAAAACTATTTCGAATTTGCTAAGTGTCATGAAATGTAGTAGCATCTGATTTATTAGAAGTGCACATAAGGGACGTGAAGGACAATTTTTTGTGTCTTTACCAATTTGATTACATTTAGATCACATCTTTGTAATGAAATAATTTTTACTAACAACAAAGCAAACGAAAAAAAAGTCGGGAGCCAAAAATAAAATTTTCCGTTTAAAATGATAAGTATAAAAATTTAAACATACGTTGGGGGTATATATTTATTTAATA
Source organism: Boloria selene (assembly GCA_905231865.2). Lineage (NCBI taxonomy): Eukaryota > Metazoa > Arthropoda > Insecta > Lepidoptera > Nymphalidae > Boloria > Boloria selene. The sequence continues at coordinate 6,969,420 of HG993145.1, forward strand.
GCAAACTAGCGGCTTGTGCGAGCGAAGCCACGTGTTCCGCTGGTAAGTGTAGACAAAAACTTGACAAATTAAATACTAAACTAAACCTTCCTCGAGAACCACACTATCCATTGGTGAAAACAACATGAAAATCGGTGTAGTAGTTTTTGAGTTTATCGCAAACAGACAGACAGACAGACGTGGCGAAGGACTTTGTTTTATAATATGTAGTGATGCGTATTTTTTATTTAAGATTTTCAACTATTACTTAGGTACGTGTTTACATGTATGTGAATTATTTACTTACCAAGCAGCTGTATCGACAGACGATGTGCTGTGTTTAACAATATGTTCTCCCTCCACAGCACGATCTGAGTTCAAAGGAAATAGTAATAAAATAATAGTACAATATTATTACAATTTTAAACAACCTCCATTCTAAAGTATTTGCTGTTTCATTCATTCACGAAATTTTTGTCTAATTTTAGTGACATATACCTACGTAGGTATAGTATATATTACGAGACCACTTTTATATTTCTTCATAATCGCACATGTTATAAATAATTATATTATATACAAAAAGTCTTACTAATAACATTAATAAATGTACGTGCATATATACTATTTTATATAATACTAGGCTTTCCCGCGGCTTTGCGCGCGTTCTAAAGGCTGGAAACTAAATACCTCCCGTTTTTGCAATATTTTTCATTAATGCTCCGCTCCTATTGGTCGTAGCGTGATGTAATATAGCCTTCTTCGAAATACGAACTATCCAACACAAAAAGATTTTTTCGTAGTAGTAGTAGTTCCTGAGATTAGCGCGTTCAACCAAACAAACAAACTCTCCAGCTTTATAATATTACATAAGTATAGATTTTATTTTTATATAAATAAATCAAACCGTGCCAGTTCGTTGCCGAAGCGTGTCACACAGTGATAGCAAACACAATTAAATGTAAATAACGGTAAGTTTTAGTATGAAACTAGTGTAAACTGTGAAAAACATTTTTGAAAGCAATCTTTTATTTGTCGAGGCAATAAAAGCGTTCGTGTTATGCGACCGTTTAGAATCCGATGCTTATCTAAATGGCGGCTGGGCTCGGGTGTAAACCTTTACTTCGCCCTAACAATTAGGCATACCCTTTCATTTCCAACACATTTATATTCGACGTAGTATAATTGAAGTTACCTTATCAACTGTCACTGACTTCGCGTTTATCAATCATCGACCGAATGGAGAGAACATGATTTTCTCGTTATACAGACTTGTGTGAATGAGCTTTCAAAAAAATATTATGACGTATCACTTTCTGAATCTCTGTGCTAATACAAATAGTTAAGATCACATGGAAATGCAAAACGAAATTATTTTATACTCTATAGGCCACACAATTTAAGCTCTAAATGGATTTTAACTCAAGAAATAAAGGCGCAAAATTCAAGATACAAAAGTTTGTTGGTGATTTTATAAGGATATAAAGTTAGATTAGCCCAGTCTGTTATTACTTCATCAATAGCATGATAATAAAATGTAACGCTTTTGTATTTTGACGCTTTTGCCATTCTCCTTGAGTTTACGATAGATTTATCGTCAACGCCTCCGGGGTATAAATTTCATATTTTCACATATCAACATCTTGGGTTACGTTGTACAATATTTTCTGATATTGTATTTTCTTATTGAATTGGCTTCTCATACTATAGAAATATAGAGGACTGACATTGTTTCAAAATGGTATTACAGTGAAGTAGCAAAAGGTATATTTGGTCCACTCTATTAGGTAGTAGGAAATATTATTGAAAAAATATTTTATTCTATATATTTTTTATTTAAAAGAAACGCTTATTGAAACGTGAATGTTCTCAAGATTTTTCAATTTGGAGCTTTGTAGCCTCAAAGCGGGTTTATATGCAGCACGTCATTTGTATACATACCCAGTTCTACCGCGGCTCGCACGCGTTGTAAAGCCATAGTTTTAGTGACTGCCAGCCATCGATCGATCAGCGGCTCAAACCATCTGCCGAAATACATTCGTATTTCAATATATTGCTATATGTATCAGTATAGTTAATATGTGTCAACAAACATAGGAAAAATTAGTCCTATATACCTTACAAGAGAAATGATTGATCTTCCAATACAAATGTTTATTTATCTTTCCTTAATAACTACCCTATATCCTTCCCAGTTCAAACAATTATATATAGAAAGTTAATCGTAATACCAAATATCAGACATAGGAACGGTTAGAAAACGTGTATGGGTCACTTAGTACATTTTATTGTTCTGTAATTGAAATAATTTTATATTGTGATATAAATATTAATAGATGTACCTACAGTTGGAAAGCGACGCCATGTGCAGTCTATAGTATACACGTCTGGTATCATGGCATGTAACTATAAAACGATTGTCGGAAAGCTGAATGCACTGGTTGAAAATGGTATTATGAATGAGTATACATTTAAATTTATTTATATAAGTATATCAAATTATCGAAGTTAATTGACTCGAGCGTCTTGATTACGTTCTCTACAGTCTACATAAATAGAAGTAATGTTACACCTTAGAAAAAAGTTAACTGCTTTATACCTACCCCTTTTTTCGGTATTAAAATTTAATGATTCATCACTATAACGTAATTATCTACTAATGTATTTACAAATAATATAGTATATAGTATGTTTTAGTTTAGTAATACACGTATAATAGTAGTAGTAGATACAAGTTGTTAAAACATCCAAATGGGCTCAATAACGGTTATTAAAACCGTGTTTTTTCCAAATGGCACTTAAGAACGAAAGCTTCTTTACACCAAAACATCAGATCGTCTTAACTGTACGTGCAATGAATTTTGAAAAGGCTTTCAAATAATAATGGTATTTTTTCCTTATTCGTGTGTTGATCGCTATTAATTCTGAGATATTTATGGATTAATTCAAAGTACCGTACAAATAGTATATAAAATATATTTACGTAAATAGAACATAAGACCCTCAGTTACAAACCGCCCAAATGCGCAAAAGCTTTATTGCTTTAACAGAATTGTTATAAATTATACGAGACCGAAGATTGTTGTATTTTAAATATTTTTGTATTCAGCCCCTTTTAACATCCCACTGGCCATTATTGTCCACCGCGGACTTCATATGTCTTTCCAAAACTTGCTAGGTTCTCTCAGACACGCAGGTTTCCTCACGATGTTTTCCTTCACCGAAAGATAAGTGGTAATCATGATAGAAATGACTCGCACATGAAAATATCAGAAGTGCGAGTTGCGAGTCAATTCAATTCAATACAAGTCAAGTCTCTATACCTACGGGCCTATATAATATATTATATCAGTGGTGTTTTTCGCATTTATATATATTATAGATATATTTATATATATTATATATCTATATAGTATATATATAATATATATATAATATATATAAATGCGCAAAACACCAATGACTGATCACGAAATCTCGAAAACCGCTAAACATATAAAGATGAAAACCCTCCTTTTTTGAAGTTAGTTAATGAACGGATTAATCAATTTTAACAGGTCTATAACTGGAGACATCGGAGCACTGTAAGGGAAGTAGAAGTATGAGAGACTTAATATCAAAAACGTTAAGTGTTCTCTCGGGATAAGAGACAGAAGTTTATGTAGGGTTGTATTCAAGGCAGAAAGGAATCGACGAACGATTATGAATTTACTTTACTTTGCATATACATTACATTGAACATAAATAATGCATTTATTTGGTATATTTTTAATAATTAGATTCGTCTTCTTACTTTTACAGATCTGGCAAAAATGATGAAATAAGTGATTACATTTTTTATCATACACTCGAAGCTTATAGCCGAGAGACTTTGGGGAGTGTGTCAATAGATCCAAAACTCAAACAATAATTAGATTCGAAGTGAATTCGATCACATCTAACGTCAATATAAATAAATTTCTAATTTGGAATGCCAATGGCATCGTAATATCCCCTAAGCGTGAAGAAAGTTCGCGGGCGAGTGCCTTCGAAAATTAGATTTTTTTTCATTGAGAGATCAAATTTTGCAAGAATTGCAATTTTTAAAGGTTATGCAAATATCTTAAGCTTGGAAACAAGGGCAGCTTCTTTTAAGTCCTTCAAAGTGGTGCCATATTGAGTTGTAAATTTACGTTATTAAATATGAATTTCTTCTCATACCTTAATTCTCAAAAGACTTAAGAAATTTAAAGATATTACTCAGCATTTAGTTATCATTTATTTTGCCTTTTTCGTTCTGGAGTTATTGTAGTAATTTTATGATTAATCAGAGCTGAAATATAGTTATAGGATGACGATAGAAGTAGAATTTCCTACAAAAACAATTTACGGTACAGTGCCATCTTCTACCTACTATTAAAGATTTTATTACATCATCAAAAGTGTAATATTTCAATTTCGATTGATTGAAAACAGTAATGGGGTATTGTTATTGCATACAAAATAGACTCAATTAAAACAAAGAAATTTCACTGCCATATAAATGGATATTAAAATAAGGTATACAATAGTAAGTATACTGAGTAGACTAAAGACTTACTGATAGGCTTCAAGCAGTAGAGGTGGTGGATCGTGCGTTACGTGAAACGAATTTGTTGGCGACGCCGCAGCACAAAGCTCTCGGACCGCCGCCAGAACTTCAAAAGGTAGAGTTTTTGCAGATACTATGCACACTAGTGAAAAAACCAATACGCATTAATTTTTATATTTTATGCAGTAGACGAAGTTTGTATCAGTTTGGTTTGTTGTATTTGAATAAAATAATTGTAAAGTTCATAATCAATCAATGTTTCACACTTCATACTGGAATATGGGTGTTTGGAAAAAAAAACTAAACTAATGCAAAATATTTGTTTATACCACTAAACTCTAAAGCGTGCAGTAATAGTTTAATTTCAAATAGAAAATATTGTTAGAATTTCACTTATTACTAAATAAAGCTGCCTCCATAATATAAAAGAAAAAAAACACTTGCACGAAAAAAAAGAATTTAATGAGTGGGGATCAAAATTTTTGTTTCATTTTATATGAAACAAGACATATGGCAGTTTTATCTATGCTTAGAAACTTAATACTTAACCTAATATTAAGTTAATATTAAAATTTGACCGGATGTTCCACCTGAAATACTATGGTTAAATAATATGTAATTTTTTTTATAAATTAAAAACAAAAAAAAACACAAAATTCGTGTATTATGAAAACCTGAAATATGTAGGAAACTCTTAATCAAATTATTAGCATATTCCGGTAAATGAACTTTGTCGCATATTGAAGCGTAGTTACTAAATGACATCATAGTGTAAGTTTTCCGGAAGTTTCAGCTAGCGCCTCATTTGTTATTCAAAGCACTATCTGCGCTGCACGCGAGGCTTATCTTAAAATAATATTTATGTATTCTAATGAATATACTTGAAGATGTTTTGTGTAAAATGCCTGTTATTTGTTGTTCTTCTTGAATACTTGGTGTCTATTATAAATATGTATACTGAATCTTTATTTATGTGTCTAGATTATATAAATCTAGACACATAAATAAAGATTCAGTAATATAATTTCTGGGCACGGAGCTCCCTTCAATATGAGGCGATCAGGCCTTAATGGATTCCGAAAATTTATTCTAGGTACTTAATGATATGATTACTTACTTCCATTACCGTGTTCATCGAATATCTCCTCTTCGGCGACCCCGCACCAGCCCTCAGCCACCCAGTGTTCCACGCACTGTCTAACATCTTCAGATACCTGTCAATACTTTTATAAGTTATGCATATTGTCGCATTAATTATTTTATTATGAATTAACGACCATTTAAAAACTTTAAGCAAGGTAAAAGTTAGGTAAATGGCATAAGCTTAAAAATTAGTACACGATATTAATGTACCTATTATACCTATTTTAAACCAATCATTAATTTATACAACACATTTTTCATTTTATGCATAAAATAAACGAAGTGTAAAATAGCAATTTAACAAGTGTTTTATTAATTAAGATTAATATTTACATCGTTTTGGACTCGCGACTGTAATTCGAAGTAGTAAATCAGTTTAGTTTCGTGTCGGCTCCAACTTCGTTTTATAGTAGTAATAATAAAGGTTATTAATGGTTAATAGAATAGCTATAACTTTAAGGCAGCTAGTGCTAATAATAATCAATATTACAGAGAGATTAATTTTAAGTTATTAAGCCATCTTTTACTACAGCCTTATACAGGTGCATGTTAGCGTAAATAATAATAAATAATGATAGGTAGTCAAGACCCATATATCACTAGAGAATAGATTTTACAATTCAGAACCTGTGGCCATTATTCTGAGAATATAAAATACCAAGTAAAATATAGCGCCTTTTTGGTAAAGGATAATACTTAGAGTTCCGTTGATATTTACCTACGTAGCTAGGGTTGGAATGTTGATGAGAAGAAATAACGTACATACTTGTCTTTATAGGATAGAGATATTTTATAAAGCATTTTTATTACATGCAACATTATCTTTCACATAAGAAAATTTAATTTTCATAACATATAAAATTTTCATAATAAAACCAGGGTAATAATAATGTACAAAGAATTTTTCTGCTATTTAAGAATGATTGCAATTAACCACTTATTTTATATTTTATTGAATATTCCGTAAATATTCCGAATATTGAGTAGATAAACGATTATTTTAATGCAATGGTTTCTTTAGTATTTCTGGGAAAAGTACCATGCTGACCAGGGGCGGATCTTGAATTTGTGGGGCCCTGGGCTAATACTGCTTAGGGGCCCTACCTAATTACTCAACCAATTGCCATTTTGTCAAAAAACTGTTTTCTGTAGTGATGTAGGTATATATAATATATGTTATGTACAGGACAAAATATTTTATTTATTTATTAAAACATTATTTACCTATTGCAAAATAAATTGACAGGTTATAAATGGTTTTGTTATATTAATTATAAAGCAACCTTTCTGCATTTTTGTGCTGCAAATTCTTTTATTTGGTCATCGCAATGTAAGTTCTTTGTTAAATCGCAATTTATGGAAAGAACTGATAAATGATATAGTTGTACTGTATTTGTTTTCTATATACGACATCCTGGAGAAAGAGCGGTCCGCTTCACAGCTAGTGATCGGCATCGTTAAAAATTTTTTTAAGATGGTATAGCAGTTTGGGAAAACCTCAAAAAGTTTCCTAACTAATATTATAAATGCGAAAGTAACTATATCTGTCTGTCTGTCTGTTACGCTTTCACGCCTAAACCGCTGAACCTAATTCGATGAAATGGTACACAGATAGAGAAGACCTTCAGAAAGGACATAGGCTACTTTTTATCCCTGTAATCCCACGGGAACGGCAACTACGTGGGTGAAACTGCGGGGCGCAGTTAGTATACTATACATTTAAATAAAATTGAAGTGTCTGTTTTTAATTACAAAAAACAGCTTTTCACTAAATGCATATGAAAGTATTTGTACTTACTATAAAAATCTATATTTATAATTTTTGAATGTATGTCTGTCTTTTTGTTCCGGATGATCTCTAAAACCCACTTTGACGGGACTTTCACTCGCAGATAGCTAATGTTTAAGGAGTAATGTTAGCTGCTTTTATTTTATTAGAAAATTATAAAAACCGTTTAAGTCATTTTAACTTACGCCCAGCGAACCGGGCCAGGTTTGCTAGTCTTTTCATAAATTAGCCAAAAACTTTCACTGCAAGAGTGTAAGACTCTGTCTTAGACTGCAGTAAGGAAGATTTTAACTAAATGCACTCATTCACTAAATGTTCGTCTACGTCATTTGGATAATCTATATAAATAAAATGATAGAGGTCTGCAGTTGAGCGCGCATCACGGAAAAACTACTGGATAGATTTCAATGAAACTTTATAAGTTTTATTTCTTAGACACTTGGCTCTTATCGAAAAAAATGATTGCAATATCTTCATTTAATAAACAGTTATTAAAATTTTCATAATGCCATCATAATTACTTCTGACAGCATCATAGTGACAAGACCATCTGGTCTTGCTTAAACTTTTTGCCGTAAATTTTAATTTTGTTTGTAACTACTTCATATTATTAACCCTTAATTTGACACCGTGCAGTATACTTCCCATTGAATGAAAAAAAATCTACATCAAAAACAAGACCTTATACCGTTAATAAAACGTATCAGATCGCTCACTGATCTATCTAATAACGTTCTCAAAAATCGGCAACGCTTGTAGTTTGACATATGGCGACCAGTCACCACCGACATGGCAGGGAGGAAGACGTCGTTGCACGGGCTCTCGAGATGTAGCTTTTTATTTATTGTTTTATGGCTTATTTAGTTGTAATTTTATTGAAAAACAAAGATGAGATATCTAAAAAGCTACTCGTAATGTTTTTATTGTGTTACTGCATCTTGTTTAGATCTTACAGCACTCACAGTTTGTATGTCCAGTATACTTCCCGTCGTCCAATTACTAGTAAAATAGCTGCTATATACTACGTCTTGTATACTTCCCCTTTTCAAAGTAGTGTTCAAAAGTAAACACCCTATATCTATGTCCAGTTTTCTTTATTCTCACAGATGACACTGGGTCCTAAATTAGTATTAGCACTTTGCAAGACGATTCAGACTCCTGGATGTGCTGTTTATTTTGATAACTAATTTAATACTCTCGATTTGTTCTGGTATTTACTTGAAAACTACGCAATTTTTAGTCTCGGAACCATACGGTAGAACAGATTGAAAGGTTGCAGCTAAGGACTTTAAAGTAATAAAAAACTGAAGAAAAGAGGAAGGAAAAAAAAGAACTGAAGAAAGGAGGAATTTTGCCAAGTTTTAGATAACAACAAGAAGATGGCCATTTTCAAATGGTATGACAATAAAGTTATGACTTTGGCCTGTTCTTATGCAGATGCCTTCCCAGTTCAATATATAAGGAGATGGGAGCAAAGAACAGACAAAAATGATGTCAAGTATCCGCAATTAATCCGTCACTACAACCATATGGTTGGCTACGACTTGTGTGACATGTAAATAGCTCTCTATAGAACACCTTTCAGAAGCCGTCGCTGGTAAATTAGTATCCTCGGGCAAATTTTGGATAAAACAGTAAAAAATGCTTGGCTGCTCTACAGAAGACAATGTAACAAAAAGAGGTTGAAGAACCCTTAAAAGTTCAGACAAAAGTTGGCAGTGGAATCGAGACCAAAGGGAATATCGATAGACTAGGAACCACCAATCCCTGTACCAAAGCAATCCTTGATCCAACGACCGAGTACACCAAGGCACGCGTTTCTGTTTCTGATCGTCAAGATGGATATGACCACTGGGATAAATATACAACGTATGGACGTTGTATATTTAGCTCAGCTAAGTTCTGGAAGAATAATAAAAAGAACATACAATGTTCAAAATGCAAGCAGAGACTGTGCTTGATGGCACAAATACTGGAAAAAGAAACTGCTTTTATAATTTTGACCATAAGTAGTAACAGTATGTATACATATGAAGGCTATCCTGCTTGCATTTATGTTTTTGTTTTTTTATAACCATTAGGGTGATTGTTAATTACGAATGTGATAAGCATAAGCCAAATAATGTTGATTAATGTAAAAAAATATAAAAAAATACTTAGTATTTTTGTTTAAAGCATAAGTACTGCGTACTTATCGATTTTTTTAAAAATATATTAATTATTTTTCTACAGATCCACTTGTTTCTTTTACTCTATATCCTTGACAATGAGAAGTATACTGCACATGGCTGTAAGACGTTAGTTTCTTAGGTACTTGATAATGTTCAGTATAATGGACACAGGTTTTTCAGGAAACTGAAATAGATAGATTTTTTAGGTATTTTTTCTAGGGTCTCTAACAAACCAATAACCAAAAACTAAAGCAATTATGCACATTTAATGTAAAAAAATATCCGTCAAATTAAGGGTTAACAAATATTATAAAATAATATAATAATTGTAATTATAGTAGCTAAAAATAAGTTAATAATATTGCCATATTTATAATATAATTAAAAATTTTAAATTTTTAAATGTTTAGAACAATGATGTTATGTCTTTTATAATCTCATTGGTTTAAAATTAAAATGTATAATTTTCTAAGGTACTTTGATGCCATTTTGAATTTTGTAAATTGTGGGTAGGCACTGTCTGTAACAAGTATTATAACCCGCTGAAACGTAAAAAATTTACGGTAAAATACCTTAGTCTCTCGCGTGACCATGATTGCTGTAAAGCATTCGAAACGTCGGGATCCAAAAATCCAAATAAATCCGCGACAAAATCCGAAAAGATAATTTCATTTATAAAGTCATGTTTTATAATTCTTTTTACTTACCTACTGGCTACTGCTTACTAAAAGCAGGAAATCTACTTATGCAGAATACTATCAATTTTAGTAAATTAAAAGAAAGCTCCGTTCCTTATAACTTTTAAGTTATCTATCATTTAGTAAACTAAACACATTTCTAACAATAACAAAGTCAATTCGTTAATATAGTCGACGCATAAGTGCGGAAAAATAACAAAATAAAAAATTGCGTCGGGCGATAAGCGGAGCGAAGTCCCCAGTAATAGACAATACACGGAATACACCGACCGAAAACAAGCGACGGGGAATTCCCCGTTCCGTTATATAGATGTGCACACGGGTTGATTGATCACAGTGTTGCCAACCTTATGATCGGATTTTTTTTAATTCTAGATAATTTTTATTATTGACAATATGGTCTATTGTTTTCAGTTCGGCTGGGGGCCCTCTGTATCCACGGGGCCCTGGGCTGCAGCCCAAACAGCCTTTAAGTAGATCCGCCCCTGATGCTGACTGAATTACCCACTACTATTAACATATTTCTTAGAAACGTTATTAATAAGCATTTGAATTGGTGGAAGCCGAAAAGGTTTCTTAAGAATGAATTCTATTTAAAACAAATAATGATTAATATTATTAAAAACGCACGGATAATAAATGGCGTGTAACCTAAGTAACTTTTAAGTACCTAGTTTTAAATTCTACATTTTTATGTTTATGACTATGAAACAATGTGTCAAACTGATCATAAATTATAATTTTAATTCAGAAATATTTTACTAAATTTTTGTAACTGACCTCATAATAAAACTCTTATAACCCTTATAACTCACCATTTTATCAATTTGAGTAAAGACGACGCTGAAGTATGGTACGTTGTTGGTCCTAAAACAATGAATACAAGTGTAATCTATTTTGTGTAAATAAAGAAAAGATTTTCTTACAAAAAATGTAAAATACACCACGATGTCACAATATCTTATAGCTGCTGGTACAGTTTGCTATTTTGTAATAGGTTATACAATTTGTGTTGATCGTAGCTTCAATTCCCGATCCAAATATACTGTATATTTTGATTAAAAACTCAAGGGCAGTAAACAAATTACTAAACATACGAAGTAATTTTGGCATATTAAAGTATTCGAAGCAATACAATGACACGATATAAACAGTGATGAAGTAAAAGGAAAAAAAATTAAGCGTTGTTACTCATGAAAAAAACATATGTTTTAAACTCAATTAAACTAGGCAGATTAAATGTAAAAAACAAAGGGGAAATTAGTCATGAATTAAATTATAATTAATCTCGTTAATTGTAAGCGGTGATATCATTAAAGTTACGTTAAATCTACTTTAGAAATGTACAGAACTCAATATTTGCTCGCTTTTAATTTAAAAAGAAGCTTTTTTTAATTTTATTGTACAAACCTCAGAGTTGTCGTATGACAATACTACCCAATACTACGGGAGGTAGCGCTATAGTTGAACAAGTCATTTCATACCGGCTGAAAATCACAACACTAATAGTTTTCCCCTTACCTATAACAACTCCGAACGTCAGCTGCTCAGGTAGCGGTGGAGGTAAGAGAGGCAGCATAAGAAAGTCATTGGAAAAAAATCTGCTCCGATGAATTTTATACCGCGTAAAAATGAATTATATGATTGTTTCCATCACATTTTTGAAGAAAATCATCGTCAGCTGTATTGACGGTGGGGGGTTATATGTCAGTCGCGTACATGAACCTCATAGAAATTTTCACAAAAAAAGTCATTTTATACCTTATGAAATTTATACATCTTAATTTTTATACTTTTAAAATAACAAAGACAATCGTCAGCTGCATTTTTGATGGGGGAAAGACCGTCAGTCAGCGTGATAAACATTTCGCGAGGTCAATGCATTTGAGAGTTGCATAGTCTCTTTGAAAAATAAACTGACGATCTTTACATCCACAAACAATTAGCTGACGACGACTCATGTTTCTTGAACAATCTAGTTATCTTACGCTTAGAAATCAATAAGTATAGCACATATTAATCTATAATCTAATGGCTCTCGCAAGTTTGTATGACAGTTTTTCATTTTTGGGGTTAAAGACTTTAAATTTCGCAGGGAGGTAGTTAATTGTTAGTAAAAATCCACTAAGAACTAATTTTGTGACAGGGCCGGCTTAAGGAGGTCTAAGGGCTCTCGCAAGTTTTTACGAAATTCTTTCATTTTTTGTGTTACAAATTTAAATTTTGGCAGGGAGTTAGTTTATAGTCAGCAGATTTTAAAATTATACAAATCAGACACTCTTCCATCACACAGTAAATATATTAAGAAAGTATAGCACAGCGAGCAATGAGGAGAGGAAGGGAGACGTCCACATATTACTTATATGAAATAGAAAGCCGCGCGGCGCAGGAGTTACATATTAATTATGGGTTCTGAAATAGCAGGAGTAATTTTGAAGAAACTTTCAGTCAATCTACAGATCAACCCAGCGAGTGTTCGAATGAAGATTAGTAGCGAATAAGAAAATGAACGTGGAAGCTGCGGGTACAACACCGCATTATAATTATTTATTTTGTGTCGGTTTAAAACTATATTATAATACTAGCAATTCCTGTTGGAATCCACACTCCGCCCGCGTTCTAATTACTATTAAAAATAGGGATTGTTGGATGAAAATTTAGGGTTATGATTATTTATGGGTATAACATATTTGGTCTAAAAATAAAAAATAGCCTATCTAATCTCAGATCTACCAAATAAACACAAAAAAATTCGTAAAAATCGGTTAAGCCGTTTCGGCGGAGGTCAATAACAAACACTGTGGCATGAAATTTTTATATATTAGAATTTAGATGTTTTTTAAAAAACGAGTATTGAGTATATCTCTCGCACATTTCCGATATTGACAGAGTCAGATAGGTCATTGTTAGGGGTGAGGCCCACGCCTCTGTTGTTGTTTTGAAGTTGTAAAACTTACCTATACAAATAAATAAAATTGTCTATTAAGTCTATTTGTAATACCAAAATAAAAACTATTTACTAAATTCAAATGAAATTTTATAAGATTTTATATTTAACTAGCTGTCCCGTGCCCACTTCGTTGGGCAAAATGTTAATAATCCTTTTTAGTACAGAGTGTTTAAATAATTTAAATTATTTTATTAATATTAAAAATTAAATTACCTATACTAATATTAAAAAACTACTTTTTGTAACTTAACTATAAAAGTTAGACATATGTTGTCGTTGACTTTTTTGTAGGCATTTTCAAGCTCCACATCTTTTCTCTAGAACTCAAAAATATAACTTTCATAGTTAAAGCAGCGTTCGTAAGAAACGCTTTCATTCGACCGTTTTTTCTCCGATTCACTTTGCAAAACGGACACCACGTTAAAGCCTTTTTATTATTCGGTTTTTTATATAACCTATGACACTTAGCAATAATGTGGCTTTCTATTGGTGAAAGAATTTTTAAAATCGGTTCAGTAGATCCCGAGATTACCCCTTACAAAGAGACTATGCAACGCTCAAATGCATCGACCTCGCGAAATGTTTATCACGCTGACTGACGGTCTTTCCCCCATCAAAAATGCAGCTGACGATTGTCTTTGTTATTTTAAAAGTATAAAAATTAAGATGTATAAATTTCATAAGGTATAAAATTACTTTTTTTGTGAAAATTTCTATGAGGTTCATGCACGCGACTGACATATAACCCCCCACCGTCAATACAGCTGACGATGATTTTCTTTAAAACTGTGATGGAAACTATCATATAATTCATTTTGGCTCGGTATAAAATTCATCGGAGCACTTTTTTTTTCAATGACTTCTTCATGCTGTCCCTCTTAGTTCCACCACTGGTGCGGCGACTGACGCTCACTTTACTGATCTCTGACCTCTAAACAACTGTTTGAAATGAAATTCATTCGGGATGAAATTCCTAGAAAAAATACAGCGCTACCTCCCGTAGTACAATATGAGGGATCACAATATAAGGTTCTTACTGATAGAATTCCGAGTTTTTTGAAAGAGGAAATCATATTTGCATTATTGAATTCAGTGTCGTTTGTTATTTTCGGGACGTGATAAGATATTTTATTACGTTTTTTTATATTAGACAATGGCTTTAACGTATGCAATGGATATTTTGATAAAAAATAAAGTTAATGAAAATTATTAAGAAAATTAGTTGCTTATTGCAGATGTGATCATTTAACCATAAAACCTCAAAACTTTCTAGAAAAATTTAAAACTGGGAATTAACATTGAATTCATATTTTCTTACTCTCCTTTTAATCTTCTTAAAAAGGGGTAGTATCTCAATTCGTAATCTTCTTTTTATGTATGTTGGCCGCTTACTAGAAGACACCGTTTAGGTGTATTTAAAAATTCTTTTTTGTTTCACAAGGTATACTTCCCAAGTAGTCCCATTAAACATAGAAATTCGCCGTTTTAGAGAAAACACCAAAAACTTAAAATTTATATGTAATATTGGTATAGTTATGATGTGTCGGTTTTGGTTGTTTTTCTAATTATTATGTTGATAAAATATATCTGCATAATGACATATTATAAACAACTAGCCTTTCCCGCGGCTTCGCGTGCGTTCTATAGGCTGGAAACCAAATACCTCGCGTTTTTGCAACATTTTACATTGATGCTCCGCTCCTTTCGGTCGTAACGTGATGTAATATAGCCAAAATATAAATAATAAATAGAAAAAGAATTTTTCAATTCGGACCAGTAGTTCCTTAGATTAGCACGTTCAACCAAACAAACAAACTCTTCAGCTTTATAATATTAGTATTAAGTATAGATAATATGATGTACAATACAATAAGATTTATTTCAACTAGGTATTTGCTAAACATTATTTATTAATTTATATTGTTTATCTATACTAATATTATAAACGCGAAAGTTTGTAAGTATGGATGTATGGATGTATGGATGTTTGTTACTCTTTCACGTAATAACTACTGAATGGATTTTAATGAAACTTTACAATAATATAGCTTATACATCAGAATATCACATAGGCTACAATTTATAAAGATATTGTGTGAATTGTCCAAAATATGACGATAAGTATCAAGTAAGTAGTAAAAAATCTACCATCTGCGAGCTATTCTGGCGTGCGCTGCCAAAACCGCTAGAGTTATACATATGTAATGTATGATGGAAATGTTTATCTTAACAAGCGACTCACCCTCACTTCGCTCGGGATCGTCCCTAGATTTAGCGCGAGCGAAGCCGCGGGTTCCACTAGTTAATTTATATTGTTGTTTGTTTATGACATTTATTTATGTATTGAAATTTATTTTTACAGCTTGCAATGATAAATTTTCAACGTTCATTTCTCTCATAGATGATTTTATAATTTCCTACTATTTTATTTTTACTTTGTGAAATGTATGTTTATTGTGTACACGGAGAGCTTCATGATAGTAGTTTGTTTTACTCTGCCCATGAAATATATTTTTAAGTAGCTGTAAGCACTAACAATTATCACTACGCGCTTGTTTTACGAGTAACAGAGAGAGTAGCGATTTTCTATATAAAATATCTCTACAAAGCACTCCACATAAAATTTAAAAGTGAAAAACGATTCGAATACGAAATCGAAAAAAACATTAATCCAATATTCTTAACTTTTTATTCTTTATTCTGATCTAATCAACTCAAAATAAACTAATTAACTTTGAAAAGAACTATTATCAAACTTATTATTAACTATTATTATCTGCCATCTCTTATTAAAAGTTCTTCAACAAGGGAAAATGAGAAGGAAGTTTAAAATGAAAGATAAATTCAGTTAAACATTTTAATTTTTAACTGAACCTGTATCTAAACAGTAGAAGTATATAAATATAAAAAAAATAATAAATAGTAACACATTTTTTAGGAGAACCCTAAGAATTATAACTTAGGCTTATTACATCGCGATACCCTTTGGATATGAGCCTTTTTGGCAATATCAGTTGTGGGACAGGTTATTGTTATTAAATAAAAATGTACACTCCATTGTACTTATGTTAATAATGTAATATACTTTTCTAAAAAAAATATTTATACTATTCTATTCCTTGAGTGCGAGAAGTAAACAAGCATGAAAAAAAATAGAATTTTGTAAATATGTATTTTTATACTTCGAGTATTATAGTCAATAATATTTATTACAGCATACTCACGTATCAAACAATGGATGATAATACGTGAGTCCTTGTTGCATGTCAATCTGAACCAGTGTGATGAGGTTGACAAGGTCCTCTCCGCGCTCCGAGTCCGTATCCTGGGCGCAGAGCGCCTCGTACCACTCCGCTGTGCCTTTGCGAAGTGCGCTTACTATTTCACTTCTACGTAAAAATATTCTGTATTTTTAATATTTATATAGATTATATCTACTTATATGTGTAAGGTTGTTTGATAAATGAGTGTAAGTTAAGGATTTATTGTTATAACAATTATTAAATAAATAGTACTTAATCGTCTTTTCTCGTCTTCGTCGTCTCAAATCTGTTCCTCAAACAGATATCTGTACAAGTTTTAACTTATGAATTAATTGCGATTAATCTCGTAATTAATAATAATTAATATTCAACTCTTAAACGCAAAATTTTTACTTTACAACTTACTAATTATTTCTATTTCCAAAGATTATATTATAAATGTTATCACAATTACTTACTATAGCTTTGATTAGAATTGTGTAAAGTTAACTGACCTGATTTCGTTGTTAAAAGGGCAGCAACGCCAAAAAGCTTTCATCTGCGACAGTTGATTAAGACAGCGCAAAAGGAATTCAAGTCTGTAATAATAAATAATTATTTAGATTCCGTTGTTCGAGTTTTATCACGTAGAAAAGAGATTTTAAGCGATATGAAATGTAAATATTTACTATCGAATAAATTTAAACTTTACATGCAATATTTAATAATTTTATTGCGCATTTAAGACAGATCAATACACATTAATAATGCGAAAATTTACATGAACCATATATCAATAAAATCGTTTAATATTTAGATCCTAATAACGACATTATTAAGAGCTTTACTAAACTTCAACTATTTAAGTACTAGAATACATACTTATTTAGACTCAAATGATGTAACACAGGGTATAAATCCCTATGTAGGCGTAACTGGTGGAGAGCTCTTTCAACAAATTCGCAGAAACAAACGGCAAGCCAGCGTTCCTCGTCGCGAGTCGCTCCCGACCCGGAGTCCCCGCTCCCGCTGCCGCTGAAGCTCTCGCTAGCGCACCAAGCTCGCTCTAGCTCAGTCAGCAGCTTATACATGTACCTAAATTTTTTAATTTTATTTAAATAAAAGCATTGATGACATATTTCATAGAAGGAATTTTAAGATGTCAATTAAATGGAAATTAATAAAGTTACAGTGTAAAGTAAATAAATTATAATAGTAAAACTCAACAGATTTCGTATTTTTAATTTTTATATACATTGTTTATTACAAGTATATGAAGTTAATTGTTTTATTTTTGTTTGATTTACAAAATAAAGACACGTCTTAAAATATTTGTCGATTTATTGAAAGGCTTCTTAAAAAGTTAATTCTTAACACTTACTTTGGATCCAGTGGTGCTTCGCTATTAAGCTTGCAAGAGGCAGCAAAGCGTGCAATAGCTGCCTGTAGCGAACTGAGGTCTCCTTGCACCGCGTGCTGATGCAGCAGGGTCTGCGCTGCGTTGCATAGCTCTCCTTCCCATTCTCCACTCTCACTCTCCGCTCCACTTGAGGATGCACTCGCGTTTTCAACCTCGTATGCCAACAGCACGGCGAATAGTCGCTCATGTTGCCGTACCTTTAGGTTTTTACGGTAGTTGAAGGTAACTAACTAATTTATAGTTATTATATTCGTTGACATAATGCGTGTGATGTTATGTTCTAAAAATTGTTTAAATAATATTTTTTGCCAAAATTACATTATGTATAAAATATATTTCTTTTTGTACTAAGCCATCGTGGTCAGGTCAGCAAAAATGTGTACCTTCATATAACACACATCTTTTAAATACACTTTTATTTACTAACTTTATTAGCTTTACTTGTTTGACGTGAAACTTTGTAGATACATATATTATAGGTACATACACAAAAATTATATGTAGAGACTAGAGTAGATGAAAACAAAAGGTACATTTGCAATGCAACCGGAATACGTATAAATATCGAGAAACTCTTTAATATACGCACTAGACTTTTTGACGTTATTATCATTTGATTCCTTTAGCGAACATAATGAAGGAAAGCCTGCTGATTATATCTAATAAGTTTAGGTTCGCGTACCTAGTCTCAATACGAAGTATATAATATGATAAATATTTTTTTAATTATTCACTCGTACGTTTATTTCGTAGTAGTAGTAGCCTCGTGTAAATAAATAGGTTATTGTATAAGTTAATTAATATGTTTTAGTATATATTGTGTATCGAATCATATAAATTTTACTTTTACATCGCGAAATTTAATGAGGTATAATAAGTACAATTACACTTTTCATTGTGAAAAAAAAAATATATATGTACTGCATATTGTAGGTACTGTATTAATCCGCTTAATTATTTCTATTCGAAAATTCCCAATCATAGGGAATATACACAACAATCATAGTGAATATTTCCATAGAAATTCCCCGATAATAACATAAGTGTTTAGTTGCCAGGTTCATTTTTTCATCGATTATATATTCAATAGTATTTCTCTGTGAAAATTTTAATTATTGCGCTCTTTGTATTAATTTTAGACCTTCACCATTTTTTATTTTGCACCACTGCAACTGTTTTTCTATGGTAAATCTTCATGCGGCTCACTAATTAAAAGTATTTTTTTTATCATACTCGCATATTACCAGGATACCAATCATCGACAGCGTAAAGGTGCAAGGAAAGCGCGCGCACTACACGTAACCGCACTGCAGCGGTCTCATATAGGTACAATTTCATACAAATAATATTTTGCAGTGTCGTGTCGCGTCGCTTAGTGCGCGCTCACCTTAAAGGTTTTTAAGTCCTGATTTAAGGCAAAAAATACGCTGGTGATCAAGTCACCTTTCAAACATTGTATTTCTTAGAACAGATTAATCGATTAAGTATAATTTTGTCAATTGGTTTTCGTAACTTATTACTAATGCAAAACCTAAGAGGTATTAAGAAACAAAAAAATGTCATTCAATTGTAATCTTTTGCTATAAACATTGTCTATATAATAATTTTATACTTAATAATTATTCCTTCATTATAAAAATGCCGTTATAAAAAAAATACTTTATTCAAAAAGACTTTTGGCACTTTAGAATTATCAGTTTAGTACATTAATAAACTTATATCTAGTATAGGTATCTAGTATGACTACTCTTAGTAGGTATTATCCACATACTTTGATATTCTAATGGTTGTTTACTAATGCCAATAAAATCTTGGAGGACAGACATTTAAAAGCTCTTTGATTTTCAAGATTTCATCATAAATACCAAAAAGCCCTTGCAAATACAAAGAAATTCGGATTCGCTCTGTTGTGTATGGAGTCAGGAGTATCATCATATCTTCACAGTACATCTCTTAAATAATGATTGTGCTTAGTTGCTATTATTAACAATGCCAGCAGAAACTCACCATAGCGCATTTGTATGATTTAATTGGCGTGCACATCGTAGTCAATTTCTCTATCTAAGATTTAAGATGTATTCGATGTTGAATGCTTTACAATTAAAAACTATATAATTAAGTCTACATCAATTGTCCATCGATTTATGTATCGAAATATATTGGAACTAAATACATATTAAGGTTACAGATATTATTTATATTTACATGTACATTAACGTGTATAAAAATTTATTTTTAATAACACTGAAGGCAATTTAGTATTAATGAAACAAGTGATAGAATGTGGACGGTAACATGTCAGTTATAACCGTTATTATGACATGAATGTAGGGGCTAATGGATCTCAAAAAGCCTGTAAAAGTTTTATGTTCCCTTGCAGCTCAACAGATTAGTAATAGTCGTTCGCGGTTTTATTGTTCTTTAAAACATATACTGTACCTACCTACTATACAAAACGCAAATATATATCAATAAATGTAAATAAGAACATACTTATATAAGTACACGCTTTTGTGCTTATTTATCAAATATGCAGATGTCATAAGTTCTAGCACCAGTAATTATTAAAGTGATAGATTTAAATCCTTATCTTTTATTTAGCGTATAACAAATAAAAAGACATTATTAAATCCAAGGATAGCTGCTTGTGAACGATCTTATTATACTGCAATATAAATGTCAACATCCTGCGCCGTTCACATTTGATCTTTAGATATCTTTGAGTAGGTAGGTATACGTTTATAAAAAGGATCATAAATTTAAAAAATCCCTACTTATTAACATAAAGTAACTAACTTTGCATATAAAAAGTTGTAACATTTTATACACAAGCACTCCTTTTCAAACCATATACAATAAAGAGTAAAAAATAAAAATTATTACCTGTTGATGGTTATCATCATCATGACGTCCAGCTTCCCTAGCAGAGAGCCAGAGCCGAAGTCGTATACGGCCTTGAACTGACGAGCGTTGAGAACGAGCCTCTAGTTTGTACCACGTTTCAACACCAGTTGATGGTATCTCTCGTAGTGGGATGTTTACGCAGCCTATATTAATAAAATATTAATAGAACATTAACGGTCCTAAATTAGATTATTAATTTTTAAAAAGTTATAGAGCTACTCATTTTGTTTTCTTTGGACTAATTAAAATCTTATTCCTACATAATATGGCCTATAAAATTTTAAATGATAAATTTGATATTGGTATTTTAGAAGTTTTATTTGTAAAAAATTTGAAACATTATAATATTCTTATTCGGAAGAATAACGATTTAAGTATCCAATTAGTAATAACCAATGACCATTGATTGTTGGTTTACCGCAAAATCTACTTAAGAGCTTACCGGTACTTGGAGTCAAATTATTTCCATTTTGCATGAGCTCAAATGCTAACGGCACATTTGGCTTACTAAAGTAAATATTGAATACTTTTACTAATATTAATCTTGTAATTAATATTAATCGTGTAATTATCATGCTCTGGTATTCTATATTCGAATACAAAATATAGCTTTCAGGACTTTTTGTTTTTATCGTATGAAATGAATTTCGTACCTACTTTAAAAAATAACATTACAAATCTATAACTAGGTAGGTACATCATGAATAATCTATATATAGACTATAGTTATAATAAAATGCAAAGTAATTAATCTGAACTTTATTTGTTTATCGATACACCTGCCGTTTATAGAATTTTTGTTTATCTGTCTGGCTGTCTGTGAATGCACGTGACGACTGAACACATTTTTATGCCGTTTGGCACGATAAAGAAAAAACTTTTGCTTTTCAATGCCTTCTTTTGAAATTCAGGCTAGGTTGCTAGTAAATGTATTATCTATATCTATTGTTTTTTAAATATGTGTTATTTAAATGAAGAAGTATAATGGGAAATAAGGATATATTATTATATTTGAAGTTTTGTTTAAGTAGTTATTTATACCAGCGCCTCACAATCACTTCGCTTGGGTGCTTGTGTAAGTAGGTTTTTATTTTGTTTGCTATCTAACAGTGAAAATGCTGTCGAAATATGTCCGAAAGTTTTAGATATTAACGGGAACAACCAGACAGACAGACAAACAAAAATGTATACCTACATATGCAATGCATGTAAGTAAGAAGCTCAGATCGATGGTACAAAGAGACATTTAATATTAATATATTCTTACGAGATATGTTTGTATACAATAGAAATACAATAATTAAGATCTTGGGTGAGTTGGAATAACTTTATAAAGAGTTTGTTTATCTCTTTATTGCTACTACTTAAATAATATATTTAATCTCAATTTATGATTTCATTTGTCACAAGTCTTATACTTGTAGGAAGTAGGTACTTATAATTAATTTGTAGTACATATAAAACAGAGCAACTCATCATTTGGTACAAAACACATGTAAATTGCTTCATCTGAATAAAGTAATATTGAGTTTTGCATTAATTTAAATCTCATTTACATGTTTATCTTTTTGATCTTTATGTCGTATAATTTTGTGTATGTAACCTAATTTCACATGTAATGGAAAGAAATCAAACTATTATCTTATATAGATTGACGTGTGTAGTTTTATCATACAGTTTTTATGAACATATGTTTTATTTATATTATAGTTTTTTTCAAAGTACAGATACAACTTTGAAGAGCGCTAAGTCATAAAAGTGTGTTCACAATTACATATCCTTATGATGCACGTTACATGGATTTGGTTTCTTTATTTAATTGAATATCTTTATTAGTGCGGATTGGGGTACCTACTTGGTAAGCTTTGGCAACAGTTCGTCTGTCAAAATACTAAGATTATTTGGCTTTGTTCTATTTACATATTAGGATTAGTCGTAGCGCAGTTCTTATAATATTGTTGTCTATTTTGTAAAAGATTTGTAAGCGCTCCTTTAGAATTTATAATAATTTTACTTTCTTACTTACCAAGAAAATCATCTTGACTGCCTTGTCTTGCACTCTGGCAGACTTGTTTGAAGAAGCGTCCTAAGCCGCGAACTCCGCGTACTTCATTAAGCCGGGATACTGCATCCAACACTGAACTTTCGTCGTCATGATCCCAAATATCCAGGTGAAGTACATCAGATGATATATCGTCGATGTCACTATTAAAAACAAATCAAGTTTAGCTACGTCAATTACATATTACTTATTTTTTAAGAAGTTGCCTAATCACTCTTTATAACATTAGCTATTTGCGAGTAAAAATTCCGTTAAAATAGATCCAACAGTTTCGGATATTAACCGGAACAAACAGATAGACAGACAGACAGACAAACGGACAAAAATTTAAAAAAATATTTTTTTGATGTAATGTTTATATACATGCATAAAACATATTTAGTGAAAAGCTGTTAATTTTAAATTAAAATTTTATTTTAATTTCAATTTTATTTTTATATATAGAATAGATATATAGATGTGAACACTGCATTAGTTTGTAATATAGGATATAAAATAATAGCTACACTTTGCATCATTTAACACGTGGTTTATTTTAATAACTTCTTTTGCATTTGCCATGACGGTCACTTGCGTGCCTACTTTCCGATCTACTGATTCTGAAATAAAATGTGAGAAAGACGTTCTCAAATAATTTCTTAGCTTAATGTTCTTACTTAATAATTTATAAATTAATTATTTTTATTTACTTAACATTATCCATTAAACATTATCCTAGCGGTAGATTATTTTTGTTAAATGTTTATTAATTTAAAAATTCTTTAGGTAGCCTAACGTAATGTACCATAATATAATAGGCAATAATTAATGCAAACTTATAGTAATAATAATGTTCTCCGACCGATTCCGGCCATGGCGGTCAATCTCATTGAGACTGGCCAACTGCGCAGGAGATATTATAGTGCACAAGTGTACGCTCAGACACAAGTGCACTTTCTATTCCTATCACTCTCATACTCCGGTGGGACGACTACTCGACACGACCAGTGAGAGCTAAGGCGCAGGACCGACGGCTTTACGTGCTCTCCGAGGCACGGGGGTGACTCACCGCCAACTTCCAAACTCCGGGCGGTTACTGAGGCTTACTAAACAGAAAGACTCAATAATTAAACTTGACCCGACCTGGGACTCGAACCCAGGACCTCTCGATGTATGACCGTACATGCTAGCCACTACACCACCGAGGCAGTAAGTATAACTTAAAATAATATAAACTACCTCTAAAATATACCCTGTTCATTAAAAGTATAAGCATAACAATTAAAAGTAGATAATTTTGTTTCTTACAATTTGAACGTTTCGTTCCATTTGGGCGAGAGCGTATGTGGGCGGACGCTCGTGGCCCTAATATATCGAGCCGGTAGTCTACCAAGGCTGTCCCGCTGCTGTCGTCCGTCGCGTCTCTTAAAGCTCAGTCTAAAGCCATGCTTCCGGCCCTCGTCTTCAGACGCCCGCGGTGAAGCTGGCAATGATGCTGGCTGAATGCCCAACATGCAATAGGGGTCGCTAAACCCTATTAAAAGAACAATATTAGATATATGGCTTAGACTGTGTTTGGTAGTAAATTACCCTGACTTCGCAAGTCATCCTAATTAATAAATATAAATATTACTAGTAGTAAGCTTCTCGTAGTAGTAGGCCACAGACGATCTGTATATTAAATATCATCATCTAAATCTTTAGCAGTTTTAGCGTGACCATATAACAAACATAATATTATGCACGCGTATACAGTATACATATTTATCTATTTACGTGTATTACAGTAGTGTGATGTTTTTACCCATTTTGTTATCCTTTTTTTTAGAATTTCTTTGAAATGCTTTAGAATATAGTTACAATATTGTTTTAAAGTGATTTAAAAACATTTGCAAAGTAGTTTCTATTCTAGAAATATCTCAACATTACGTAGTAAATAAAAGTAAATGTTTAATTTAATAGCGCAAAGTCTGTCGAAACAAAGTTCAGCTTGCTGAAATTTGTATTCTAACTTTATTTTGTCGCTAACTCTACATCACACAAGCTGTTCGTATATGCAAAATAATTGTTTGCTTCCATCAATAACCACAGACTCTATTATATCGTAGAGATTACATCCGTATAGAGAATTTAGCTCTGGAGAAGGTACTAAAGAATGAATGTATATCGTATACATAGATTCTTGAAAACCTCTATGAAACACTATAATATATGCTATTTACAAACTTATAAATTTAATAGGACAAGTTGCTATGAATTTTATTAAATCAGTTTTACGGACAATAATATGAATTTGTTAATTATATACAATATAGACAACATATAAGTATATAAGCAATTGTCAATGAGTATTTTTTAAGTAAGTACCTATAAGTAAATATTGCGTACAAATTAAAAACAAATTAATATTTACTTTATCAAAGAGAGTAATTGCTTCCCGAAGCGATATTTGATATAGACTTATATTTATCCTCGCATTTTCCATTATTATATTTTTTTTATTAAATTCTGGTGTTTGTGTGATCATGATCCTCTTTCCTAAATGGTTTGAATCCTTTTTTTGTTTTAAAATTATAAGTTGAAGTTTCCATAAATAAATAAATCAAAAAATATTTATCACTCTCAAACTTATAATCCAAATTTTCGACTTTCCCTTACGTAATTTTTTTTATAAAATACAAAATTATCACTAAATAAAACTTATTAAAACGAAACAAGAATTAGGATTTTATTAAATACTTAGTTAAAATGCATTAAACATAATAATTTTATCCATATTTTAACTTTATAATCCTATCTAATTTGCGATGACACGTTCGCTATTCAGATTAAATTTCAGTAAATGAGCTTTTTAGACGTTACATGTCAACTCCCGACAACGTAGCGACCTTCTCCCTTAATTGAATAAAAGCTTACACATACCTTCCTATGGTACACATTTATTGTTAAGATATTTAATAACTGACAGGTTCTTTCATGATCGTGTCACTCAGATCCGTGAACAGTTTCTGACAGACAACAATGATCCTAAAGATTTACATTTAAGGAAGACTCTGATTTTGGGGTTGACTACATTCAATAAAAGGGAAAAGATAAAAAGGGAAGGCTATATAGTTTCGCTCACATGTAAATCTGTCACTAGTTATAAAACTAAATTTACATAATGACATGAGCATTAAGCATAACACTTCCTACATATCTGTTTTCTATATTTTAAGCTTTGATGGCTGCAAATTTTTCTTAATATATGAGTACATTATTATAAATAAGTTAATATGTTGGGACATTATTACAACAGTACTATCTAGTTCAGTGGTAAGCTACGAGGCTTGTGTTACGGATACCACATGATTGATATACTACACTATCGCCGCGACCCGCGACCGCTGGCGCAGAAAGTAGGATCATGAAATAAACCTATTCATACCTACTTCATTAAAGAAATATGTTATCAAACTTTCACAGCCTATACAGTAGTCGAAACTTGGTAATGATGAATCGGAGAAACTACGTTTTGTGGCAATTTATATATATCATGAGTACCTCCTCATTTATACCTCCCTCATTTATTAAACATGACATCTAATTTATTGTTTATTATTTGTTGTCTGCTCGGTGTTTTTCGATATACCTACCATGTACCTACATATAAATATAAAAAAATGCGTTGTTTTAAAAGTGACACCTATATAGTTTACCTACACTATAAACTTATTATATAATTGAAAGAGAAAGCCTTATCTGAATAAATCCAAACCGTTAGGCCCATCTCCAAGAATGACAATATATTTTTTTATGTAGCATACAAGGATTTATATTTTAATATTAAAACCTAAACGAAAATGGGGTACATGCAAACAAGACTTTAAAATCGCTTTTTCTCTATAATTAAAATGTCAATCCTGACACGATATATATAACTTTAAGCCTTTGATTCACGTGATCCACGTCGATTTCTAAAAAATAACCGGTAGCAATATTTTTGATTAAAAATAGGATACCTACTGAAAGAAAATGGTGAAGCGAACCCTTCTACCACAAAAAGCTTTTTAGAAACGATTTAGAATTCTTTGCGTAAATGTTAAATGGGTCTATGGGCCATCAACACACACGTTTGTATTTGACTAAGCTTACATTTAGGTATGTCACAAAAATAGTTCAAATTCAAAACAATAAATCATTTTGAGAGTTCCAATCTCAAAATTAAACTTCGCACATTTTAAAATCAATAGCGTAAAAGCATAGTATAAAGAATAGACAAAGTAAGGCAACATTATACAAACGCACCGCGCGCGGCTTGTATGTGTGCGTCATAGTATCTTTACGTTGCCGCACGCACACTCAAACAATATCTCGAACCGTATATCAGTGCGCCAGTCAAGGCTGACGCCGCACATGTTTCGCGCGTCACGGTTTTTCACTATATGAAAAATGTGTGATATTCGTAGAAGAACTTATTGCTGTGTGTTTGGGTATCTAAATTCTTCATCGATTCCAGAGTTGTCTTTGTTCAGATTACCTACTGAACAGAAAAGGTAAACAAATCACTTACAGCTATAGTTTGTACATTTTGTTAATGGTTTTATGACAGCTCGACGACTGACAAGCTATAGTGACAATATATAGTCAAAAGGACGTAATAATCGATATCTCTTATTTTTTTAAATATAAAATAATATTTATTTTTATATTTATTAATATGAAAATAAATATTACTATCGTAAAAATCAAGTGTGGTGGAGAGAACTAAGAGAATCATAATGTCTGATTTGGACCGTGACATTGCATTTGATAATTTATGCACACAAGAGTTAATAATTAATATAACTGAAGACTCCTCATCGGACAAATCTAAATCTAATATAAATGATGATTGTGACGAATCATGTTAATAAAAGGAATTAAACTGATTAGTTGTTTTATTTGTATGATTATAATAAGAAGAAAGTAAAACTTTACATAATATTAATTTTGCTGTCTTCCTGATTAAATAACATATTACACCTTATTTAAATATTAACATTGTTTTTTTCCGATTATTTGTAATCTGTGGCACAATCGTAGTAATCGTTATGTGTGGCACAGCAGTAAGGGGGCGGTACCCGTGGATGGGCAGGATGTGATATGATTTTATTAATATACTTTTAATTTTTTTTAATTGTTACTAATAGCATATTTATGTTTTTGTAAACGCAAGAAATTAAAGGATTTATTTTATTTATTTACACAAATAAATTTCGAGATAACAAACAAACACTTTTAATACTGTTTTCTACTGATATATCAGTTAAGCAAGTAACTACAGGCCTAATAAAAATAATCATAAACATGTAGAAACAAAATGTTTTACATTCTTAAATATATATAAATAATAAATATTTTTTAATAACACACTTCCCGGCCCTTGCCAATTTCTGAGCACTGAATTAAAATTTAGCTACAGTGACAACCCTGTGACAGGCAACTATGGTAACTATGACAGGTAATTATATCGCGGATTGGGCCGAAGTTGCCTTACTTTGTTCCCTTTATACTATGGTAAAAGGCTACTAATAGCCGTGACATTTTCTGAATATCCTGTACAATTTAATGTCGCTGTGGTGCATGAAAGTAAAGTACCTTGGTAATTTATTTGTGCGCCCAACACTTTTTTTATTTATTCATAATATTTATTTCTTATAAATGTCACAAGGAGTATCATAAGAAAGATTTTTTGTTTTAGAAAAAAAACATATATAATACTTACTACATATTTTATTTAAGACAATAGACCTCTAAGAATATATTTTAAACTGCCAAGTTTGGATTTATTTAATCCAACAGACTTTTTTATGTGGTATTCCCTTTTTAATATCCCACTGCTAGGCGCGTGCTTTCCTACAATATGAGGGGTATCAGGCCAAAGACACCAATATGTCGTTCAAAACTTGCTACTTCTATCAGTCATGCAGGTTTCCTCACGATGTTTTCGTTCACCAAAAGTGGTAATTTTGGAAATTATTTTTTTATTTTATTTTTTTATCAGTAGTGGGTATCAAGTCAAATACAATAAATAATAGTTTAAAAAAACTAAAAAACACGCTTTTTATAGAAAACCGAACTAAAAAATAGAAAATAAAATTTTATTTTAAAAAAAGCGTGGGGTGCATGGTGTCATTATCATTTCGATAATATCTTAAAAAGCACCCCACGCTTTTTTTTAAATAAAATTTTATTTTCTATTTTTTAGTTCGGTTTTCTATAAAAAGCGTGTTTTTTAGTTTTTTTAAACTATTATTTATTTTCTACTTTTTCTAGCAAAAATCATATTTTGCAAATTGAAAAATGGAATAATTTTATCAAATTAGTGTATTGTAATCGGTCCTCAATAAATCTACAAAGTTTGAACGAAATCTGGCCGTTTAAAGTGGGTCAAAACCGCGCCCAAAGAAGTCGGTTACAAACAAACATACAGGTGAAGCTAATAAAAAGCGTGTAATAAAAAGCGTTTTTGTGACGTTTATTATCATTTTCAGCCTAAAAAATGAATACTAAAAGTCTATTCGCCAATAATATTATTGTTAAGTCGATTGAGATTTAAATATTTCGAACGCATATTTACATACCAAATTTTGATTGATCTTATATTACCTTCAATTTTGCTATTTTTACTAAACTTAATTAATGTCGCTGAATAAGTTTTTATAGTACTGTGAAATATAGATATTATTATAAAGCCTAAATATTTTAATAAACGTTAAATTTACGCGTCAAATATATATTAAACATAAAATGCTCCATAATATTTATAATCTTTTTATGTGAAGTAGATAAATATGACAAAAATAATAAATATGAACATTTTAGGGTTTTTAAAACTTCTTTTTAGCTGTGATAAATATGTTTATATACTTAAAGACTCACCATTAGCATCTTTAGCCTCCAATCCATCGGCCTCTAGAACTGCACATCCCAAGACCACGGTAGGAGGGCGCTCGCTGCCCGCTGCCATCAGTGCACGAGCATGGACGTCAAGAGGCACTTTAAAAGCGCGACGTGCATATTCTATGACTTCCTCTTTATATGATGCAAACTGTCCATCTGGAGCGGGAGCCCCTACAGCATTCTCGATGCAATATAGAACCTAAGGAATTAATTTACTACAATGCATTTCCATATGCTTAAAAATAATTTTGTTACTATAATACAAGGTAAAATCTCATTTCATCTCGTAATATCACGTATACTAAGAGTTTGCTATTAATATTTGATTAATTATTATTTAAAGACAATACATTCCAAAACTTGTCACGACACTCATAATAACGTTTAAATGTTACAAGATCTATGTATCGTTCAAAATTAAGAAAAAAGATATAGGTACACAAAGAAGTAAATGCTTGTTACCTAATTATTTATATAATCTACCAACCAGTGTTTATAAATCAGAAATGTTTCAATATATAACAGTTCAGTATAAATTTTCATGGAAAGTAATATCACTATCACTATATATTTTACAAAGTCCTTCACCGCGTCTGTCTGTCTATTCGCTATAAACTTAAAAACTACTGCACCGATTTTCATGCGATTTCACTAATGGATAGAGTGGTTCTCGAGGAAGGTTTTAGTGCATAATTTGTCAAGTTCTCGCGGCTTCGCCCGAGCTAAAACTTACCCGAGCGAAGCGAGGACGAGTCGCTAGTATTCTATAAAAATATAAGCTATGTCTTTATTCGCGTTTCTAGGTGTTGTTTATTTAAAAAAATATATATCTTGTTATCATGTAATATTTTCTTTAGCTTGACCCTTCGACCTTGATCTATGTATATGAAGTACCTTTGGCCCTCGGGATATTTCAATATGGGGTAGGTATTTGCTTTCTTTCCCGATTTTGCCAATCCATATCTCAAGGTTATTTTCTAATAATAAGAGCAGATTTTTATAAAACTGAAACTTTAAATGGAACGTAAATTTACCGTAAAATTTGCAACCTTAATATCAAATAATCAAATCAAATCAAAATCAAAATATTCTTTAATTAAATAGACTTTTACAAGCTCTTTTGAATCATCATTTTTACATAATTAAAATTAAAATTAAAATATTTTAAAATATTTTCTAAATACGTAAAATACGTAATAAAATTTATGAATTAGTTTAGATATTCATAGTTCGTAAAATCTATCTATTAAAATACACTACCAGCCCTAAAAGTTTGTAAGAAACTAAGTGTTGCAAAACTTCTAATGTTATTATCATGAAAAACATTACGCAAGTTTCGTTACGATAATTTTCTTAGAGTGCAAACAAACCAACCAAGACAAAGAACGTATTCGTAGGTATTCAGGATGGACTCAGTAATGAGAAATGGCTGACGTGAAGGAATGTGTTCGAGTGGAAGGGTAAGTTTGCGTGTTTCAAGTCTGTTACAAGCTCGATGCTCCAATATAGTTTGTGTAATTCACTTGTTTTATTATTACGATCTAAAAATTTTATTATAATATTAATTGTTAAAAAGTGTATGTGCAATCAAATTAATAACCTTTTTAATGGTCTAACAACTAAATCTTTTTAATTAAAAGTCAATAAAGACAACATTTTATGTTTTATATTTATTTTTAATAAACTTGTTTTTTGTGGATTTATTAGATTTCTAGATGTATGCTGTGTGTTCTTAGGTACTGAACCCATAGAATTGCTTTATATACTATAATTTATGTTATCAATTTATAAATACGTTTTGACAACTTTCTCTACTTATAATAGTCATAAGAAACCAATAGTATAATGCGTAACTATCTTAAAATAGTAATGTTCTGTTAATATATAATATTTTGCTGAACTTATATTTTACAAAAATGTTTCTCAAGATATTATTCTTGTTATATATACCTAACTACAGTGAGTACAAAATGTAAGGAAGCTACGAACGCAATTATATTAATATTAATTCAATTCAATTCTCTTGTCTCTCTAATGGCTTCAAAGCGTGCCAGTTGAGCACAGATTACTTCGCCAATGTCACGTAAAATGGAGAAGACACGAAGGAGATTGGTCGGTGACATAGAGTCAATAAGTCTATTTAAATTACAAACGTATAAGGAAGTAAATCCTTACTAAACCTACAACAAAAGACAGCACAATTAGTATTTACAAAAAAACCTTAATTAGAGAAGAAAAACAAATTGGTCAGTAGGTGTTACTTATATTACACAGAACTTTACTCTACAATTTAATTCTATTATACTTAATATATTTACATAGAAATTTACACAAAGGACTGAACACAAACATCAATAAACAGTTAACATTAAGGAGACGATGAACTTTTAAAGGAAGGATAGATGATAGACTTTCATAGATGGGATGGAGGAGTTCATATTAATATTAAATTAATTATCATTTAGTGTCACGAACTTCCATCTATCATTTACCTAAATAAATATTAAGTTATACACACTTATTAGCAGTTTACACAACGCACACAAATTTAGTAATAGATGCGCGAAGACTGATCCATATTGGATTGGATTGGTAAGAAAATAGTTACTAAAACCGATATTATATAAGGTATATATAAGGTATACGTCTTCTATTTTTTGTACAGACTATTCTCTTAATATAATTAATGGTTTAAGGCCAAGAGTTAAAAAGTTTACAAATAACTAACCTCTGTATACAGATGCTCGTGCTCCTTATGTGAGAGCTGAGCGGAAACACTTGGTAGGCCTAGGTCTTGCGGTGCGGGGGGAGGTCTCTCCGCCCTCGCTTCTGCCAGTCGCAGCGCTGCCAACCGTCTGTTTTCTTGACGCCAAGAGAGAGCTGTGAAACTCTCGAAGTACGATCCATCGGTATCTTGAACCCTAAACGGCGATAATAATCATCTATTATTATGAAAGTGAAATTGCAAACTTTAGTTTAATTCAAGATTATAAGTTTCGTTTAACTGAAAATTTAAAAGAACTCAGAGTTACTTACTTAACTTAGAGTTAGGTACGTGACAATGTTATTAGAGTAAACATGTGAAGCTAACATCATTATTATTTTCTTATTATTACTTGCAATTTTTAATTTGCAAGTTTTAATATTCGGTGTAATTGCAAAAGTGAAAATATGAAATGTAGATACAATCTGTATTTCTCCGGAAGATTTTACGCTTGCTTGAGTTACATTTCCACGAATATTACCTACGCAACAAATAACAACGAGCAATCTCACGTTATATTCAGAGCGTTAGGGATTTAAGTTTACATGGAAGCTGAGACCATTTTGGAAATAGATAAATAAGAACAAAGCAAGTAATACAACTTGTTGTCGTTATTACAATATATTAAAGACTATACGACAAATTATAGTAATCATTAATTAATAAAACTCGCTGGTACCGTTTAATAATAATGTTATTTTATATCTTAAATTACAAAAGACATTATGTAAAATAATCATACAATTTCATATAGGTATCACACTTCAGAAAGGCTGGTACGACTTAGCTATTTTTTTAATCTTTGTTATAAGGGACGACCTAATGAGTTTTTCGAACAAAATTGGGAAATTAAGGAAAAAATGAAAGTATCTATTCTTGTATTATACTCTTAGATTAAAATTTGACGAAAACGCCGCGCCTGCCGGGTCGGCTTGTATTTGGATAAAATTAATAATGCCCCATCTTGAAAGTATAACTAGTAATATCTTGAAGATCAGCTTATGTGTCAAATTGTTTTGTTGTTAATTGCGTCCTTTTATTTCCAATTATTTGGAGTCTATTTTGTCTTTTACGTAGTTTAAATGTCAATGCTCGTTGTTCCGTATCTGTGCACTAACATGTTATTTGTTTTACTTATTTTCCACTTCGATAAATTCAGAGTAAAAAAGGTATAGCTACTTTTTTTTAGAATGAAGGGGCATTAGTGTATAAAGTATCAATAATGGGATGCGTTTATTTTTAAACAGATCAACAGTGACTTTTGTATCGAACTTTTTATCGACCCTTTTAATGTATAAACTTCATATAAACTAGTAAAAACTTTATACTAAAGATATACATATATCTTTAGTATGAAGATCAGCAAACAGAAATAACAACAACAATGAATAACATTATAATCTATACTAGTATTTAATTTGTTTTCCGAAAAAATAGTTTCATTTATAATGTCAAATATTCGCGTAAACCTAAGAGAGCATCGAGACGTCCAATTTTAAATATATTCAAAGCCCTTAACATATTAATTCATATCAAATCTAATCCATATGTATTTATGATACTTACCGTAACGACACACGATATATCCGAGTAAAGCGAGGGCGAGCGCTAGGAAGCTTTCAAATTAAAAAAATATTTCTTACTATACTTTAATATATTTTTAACTATGCGTACGAACGTACTACGAACGTAATAATTTGAAGACAGAATTTATTATCTGTGAACGGCAATCAGGTAGCGGGCCACCTTATCTCAGTGACTCAAATATATCTCGTATACGAGTATGTACTTCACGCCTAATTAATTATTTTACTTACGAGTATATTATGCACAAGTTCACGTTTGCTTATGTATAATAAATGAGGGTATGAGTGTAGGAAACATATTAACCAACTCAACAGAATATAACGCAAGTTTAAGACCGATGTTTACAGCATTTTAGTAAAAACTTGAGTACAACTTGCAGATTCCAACGAATACACGAGGGAATTCCAAGGAAGACACTGCAGCCATGGAAACATACTATTGTAATGTCATTAAAGTTTTGTAATAACAAATTTTGAATTGATTAGATATGTCGATGTAATTCATCCTTTAAACGGCTAAAATGAGATGATGGCCTGCTTAGAACATGCTCTATCGAGGCACCTTCCAATGAAAACAAAAATCGGTTTGTTTCGGAGCTATGATGCCATAGACAGACGTACATAGACATACAAGTTAAACGTTATGACTACTGTCCTCGTTTTTGGAGCCAAAAAATTCCGAATTAGCATCAATACAAGCTAGCCAAAATAACTGACGAGGCAATTTCATTTTTTGTTCTTCGTTACTATGTATTAAAAAATTTATGTATTGAAATTTATTTACATAATATTGTTTAATCCGAGTCTGGAGATTATACTCTAAAAGATAATATTATAATAAGGACGGCTTTATATACGTATACAAGCTAAGATAAATTCAGTTACGAACAAAATTCCAAGAAACATTTTCAAATTAACGTTCCATTGTTTCTTAATATTCATAGAAAAATAAATTGAAATAAAGCTAGTATAACCAATTTTATTAATTAATGTTCAAAATGATTTTTTTCTCTCTTATTTATGATGTCATTATAACGATCCTAAACCGTATAAAAGCTGACAGCGTATAGTTATCGAGCCATAGAGTTTTTTTTAATGTTTACTACATATTTATTTTAATATTATTTTAGCGACTCTATAGGTGAAAGAAAGGTGTAGAGCCTTAGCCAAAACATTATGTAGCTTGGCCGTTTCGTTACTACACGTTCAATACACGTTACAGTCATAGTTTGTAAAAAGTATTTAATGTACAGATTGTACTAAGTTACTGTTTTATTATATAGATTAAATAATATTTAAGAAGAGAATAGATTTCATAAAAAACCCCAGAAAAACATTGAAGTTTCATGGTATTCAACTTGTCTAGAACTGATTAAAAACCACAGAGTTCTCAGCTACTCGCTGAGTTGGCTTCTCATCACTTGACTATTCTAACACGACAGTTTCTGATTGCATGCGGGTCTACCATCAATTTCATTCTTCGTCAGTGCAATGAATGCATCGATTAAATATTAATGTTGATATCGACCTGTTCGGCACTGATTGATGGTCCTTGTTCTGCTACGTTTATATCGCGTAGACAATTTAAGTACATTTAGAATTACATATGAATTTTAATAACACAAGAGTTACGTTTAAAAACAAGAAGTTTGAAATTTATGTAGTATCTAAGTTATCTTGTACTCTGAGTGTACTGTAAAATCAACCCAAAGGCAAATATTTTACCAATAGGTAGTTATGGTTATTTAAACCACAATTGTTATAGCTTTTGCCACTATTCCAATAGTTTTTAACTATCAATACTGTCATGATACCTAAATAATTTTATTTTATTAATTTGGAAATTTTGGTTTCCCAAATTAAATTATACTTTAAGAAGGTGTACAGTACAATACAGTAGGTACAGGTATATACCTGAAAAATAAATGAACGAAATAAAATATGTATTTTAACTGACAATTTTCTTAATGTATGATTAAAAAATAAAGATAATAATTAAAGGATATATATTGTGTTTTTAAATATATCGTTCATTTTATGTACAATCGTATATCAAGTAGGTCATGAAACAATCTGTTGCACGTCCTTGTACATTCCCCAGTTAACACCCTCTCAGCATTCCCCACATACTGCCTCCACTTTCCATTACTTCACCATCATTGAGTACCGTCGAAACCTCTCTTATTAAGAGAAAATCTTTGAAAGCTTTAAAGTTAAAAACCCTAGTTTTTCGCAGTTATTAATAAACGGCTATGTTGGGAATGAAATCCGATATTATGGAAAACGTCAGATTGCAGTCCAGTTTTACGTTACAATTTATCATATTATTTTCTGGTTGCAGTTTTCTAGGGGCATTAGTGTGGATTTGCTTTTGTTCCACAATGACTCAACATGACGCCATTAACAAATAATTGAGTTGAATTGAACTCAACATTACTTTCCCCTGAATAAAATTATTTTTATTTAATGTAAAGACCAAATAATATGTCATTCTTTACAAACTAGACACAGACCGTCATAAAATATAATAAACAAATCACCTTGTAAAGTTGTACGGATTTAACAAAAAAAATTTTGTATTTACAATAAAAAAAGATCATAAAACTAAGTTAAACATTTCGTTTTAACCGGATTCTCATGAGCATTGACGAACCAGGTCAACTATATAGCGCTGTAACAGCGTTTTAAATAAATGAAATTAAAAAAAACATAGAAAAAAAACTATTACGCAAAAGACCTTCTACAAGATTGGTCTTAGGTATTTTTTTTGCAAAATGTATAAAAAACAAGTTATAGAGGAAGAAAGAAAATTTTTATAGAAAATTTCTCACTTTTTTGCTGATAACTTCTTTAATTTTAAATTAAGGGCAAAAATTTATATGGACATATTTGTAGGAAAAGCAATTTACAACAAATTATGTTTTTACAAATTTTTTGTAGAACGCACAGTTTCCGAGATATCGCGAAAAAGGTGTTTACACCCCTTTTTCCAAGATGGCGGCCGGGGGACAAGGGCGGCAACCCCAAAAACTTGGAGTTAAGCTTCTATTGACACATGTCCCAAAAATGAAATTGCGTCCTCTAAAAAATGCAAAGCTCATGTTGTCAATGGACTATAACAAAGTTAAAGACTTCCTTCGTTAGTGCATCATACGGGATAACATAGACTAGTTTTACTACCCTATAACAATGTTAAGTCAATACAAGATAACTAGTTTCTAAATGCCCTAGCTTCGTAACCTTTATGCTGCGAGCAGAACGTGGATCTAACTTAATAATGTCCTTAAACTGTCAACATATTGCGTTATTGGTTACCTGAATAAATAAATAACCGTATCGAGGGTGCTGTAATTGAGTTTCTCATGAGTAGGATATGGGCTCGTAGCTACCTCCTTAATTGCTCCCGTTAGGGATATGAAGCAATTATAAAGTGTGCTGTCAGTGAATAGGGGCGTTCATTCTGTATATAAAATACTAATTCGTGTCAGAAACGGGTAAGCTTTCACAAAGTTTGTGCGCCCGCGGAATTCTAATGGGATTTTTAATAGATTTGAACAAAAACTATAACTTAAGCTTACTGAATTGTTTTAATTTCAGTCTGAGTTACTATCTGGGAAATTCAATTTAAAATTTTGTCATATTCAAAAATTCGATGTCTCAAACATACAATCTCTAAATAAACACTTTATATCACATAACCTAATTTTTCTTGTCTCAGAAAGCAAACCAATTGATTTGAGAAGATTAGTTTCTATTACTAAATCATCTTTTACCACTTTACTCTAAATAGTCTAAGAAATATATTTCTTTTTATACCTATAATACTTTAATTCAATTTCTCTTAAAACTTACGGACTTGTATCAGTACTCGTATAATATGTTAATCATTCATTTATTAGTTTCAGTGAAATGTTAATGTAATATTTTTTCTAGATAAACATGCTATCCATCACCTAAATTTAATATGTAAATTTGGTTTAATATTTACTTTCTAAGGCAGTAGTAGCCCAGCGGTAACGCGTCGCTTGGATAACCGAGTGATGCGGGTTCAAGTCCGGGTCTCGCACCTCTGATATTTTCATGTGCGAATCATTTATATTATCATGATTACCACTTTTCTTACGGTGAAGTAAAACATCGTGAGGAAACCTGTATGTCTGAGAAAACCTACAAGTTTTCTAACATGTGAAGTTCGCCAACTCGCACTAGGCCAGCGCGGTGGATTATGGCCTAATCCCCCTCGTACTGAGGGAGGCCCGTGCCCAGCAGTGGGACGTTAAAAAGGGCTGATGATGATTTACTTTCTATCCATTATTTTGGAGAGCAAAGTCTTTATTATACATCGTTTATTTAGCAAAATTAAAATAAACTTGGTTCGGACTACGACATAGGCATTGATAAAAAATCTAAAAAAATAACTAATAATGAATCCAAAATAATAGTTTCATACCCTTAAGTATTAGCTCTATGTTGTCTGTCTTTTCATCCGTCTCTCTCTATATGGCCTATCTTTAAAACTTTATTAACGCTTTGCGTTAATATTATATCTATCATAAATGTGACTAATTGATTGATACTGACACAAATATGTAGCATGAGACGGTTTTTAATAAAAAATAAAAAAGTGTAACTTAAAAAAAATATGCGTATGTACGGAGGACATATCGTTCTCCTATTTTTTATCAATCGTAAAACTATAACACATATAAACGTACCTATATTACTAACTCAATATGATTACAAATAAAAAAAAACATTGCAAAATGTTTAGCAGAGTTAGGGTTTAATTTTTCCTCTGAATTATTCTCTTTATTTTCAAACTAATTTATTAGAAGGTTAATTAGGACCAGTTTTATTTGAACAGAAATTTAAATGAACCTTAAATTAAGGCTAATTACCGGTAAAGTAACAAAGCGCGTTTGGGTTACTTTTATTGATAAAGGCAATATTGTAAGTTAACTCAACCCTTACGTTTATTGAAAGGTAGGATTTGGAAAACCTTTTCAGATGTTGATGTGTTCTAGTTATAAACATAGATCTTAATTATTACTAGTCACTACCACATTAAGCTCCGTATCCATAACATCCGCTTAAATAAACAGAGGAATGATAATATTCTAGTTATCCGCAATTTCATTTATAAAATATACTCATTCAAAACGTCCAACAAATACATATTATATAGTTTCAACTCCAATAAAAATATATTTAAAATAAAAACTTACCCGGAATTTACTGAATTATCTACTTCCGGCCAGGACAAGCGTCTTTTGCAAAATGCCATAGTAGGCTTTTCCGGTGGTTGTTGTTGTCTTGGTACACGCAAGGAGCCACCACGACGAGGCATAGCTGAAGGAGCCAAGCAGTCAAGGGTGCGCCGACGTGCGTTAAGCGCAGATGCACCCTCAGTAGGCAGCACCCGTGGAAACCCTGTAATTGAAATAAATATATAGCGTCTCGTATAAATGGTACATCGAATTAGAACTGAATTAACGTTCTATTTCCACTGTTTCACTTATATAATAAATAATATGGGTACATACGTTTTTATTTTTTAATAAAAATAAAAAAGCTAAGCTTAAAAAAAATAAAGAGTGTGATATATATATACCTACTAGCTGACCCGGCGAACTTCGTACCGCCATATTTTATTTCTCTAATCGCAACTGAGGTTTTTTATATATATAAGAAGATATTACCTACTAACCTATCAACAATTAATAAACTTCGTACGTTAGAATTTTTGTTATTTTTATAGCATTTACAACAAAGCTTATTTTTTATTAATATTTTCTTTACAAACACATTTTGATATTCATACCATAGGGGTACATAAAAATACAGTTCATCATATTGGATTTATTATTGTAAATTCACTAGCGCTATAGTGTCTCTGTTTCTTTTTTGTTTATTTTAGAGAAGGCTGATCGTAAAACCTTTGTTTATGTGGTTTTATTAATTACTCTCATGTCCATGACTTATAAAAATAATATATACGTGTAAAATATATAAGTGTCTGTTTTTAAAATGATATTTAAAAATAGAAAAATCAAATATTTTGATTGTCTAATTAATTCGTGTTGGACAAGAACTTCTCCCCAACATCTTTTTGTACATTGTTGTACACTGGACGCGATCGTATCGGGCGTCTTGATGGCCTTGTAAAATTTAAATATCAGTTTCCTGAATGACCTTTTTGCGTACATATGAGACTATGAAAAAATATCAACTAGTTTTCTTGATTGTTTTCTATAAATACCCACGCCCAGACTGCTTTAATATCAGTTGGTCTTGAGTAACACAAGAGGCAACATTAAAATCAACATGTTTAAATTAGTAGTTTTGTGTTGCTTCCTCGCCGCGGCCTCGGCGAAGCCAGGCCTCTTTGCGCCTCTGACATATTCTTCGAACGTGCTAGCGCCTGCACCAGCTGTTTATTCTGCCTACCCTAGCTACCCTAGTAATGGGCTGTGGTCTACTCCAGTAGTTTCCTCAGCACCCTTGACTTACTCTGGTTTTCCTCACTACATCAAGAAACGATCTGTGGGTTTTGGCAGCTACATCGCGCCTTCCTCATACATTGCATCAGGACCCTACGCGTATAACGCGTACACTGCTACTGCCCCTCTTGTGAGCACATACTCCGCGGCAGCTCCATTGGTTACTTATTCATCTCCTGTCTACACTACATCCCCTCATTTGATCAAGAAGAGGAGTGCTCCATTTTTCGTGCCTTCTAGCTACGTGGCCTCTGCTCCTTACACTGCCACCGCGCCTTTCATAGCGTCATCTTATGCAGCTGCGTCTCCGGTTGCTCCAGTTTGGTCCAACTCTCCATACCCAGCTGCTTCGTACGCACACTTCATCAAGAAGAGGTCTGTCGCTTTCCCTCTGAGCTACACGGCCCCATCTTCCTTCTCTCACACTTCAAGATTTGATTACCAAGCTACCTCGCCTGCTGTCACCACCTACGAATCCTACCCCGGTGTCTCCCACTTTGCCTACTCAAGCCCAGCCGCCATTCAACACTTCATTTAAGCAAAAAAGGTGAATAAAATATAAACTCAACAATGACATTGTAAAATCCTCTATGTGCAAGAGCTGATGAAAATACCATTCACATTGTTGAAAATACATGATTTAAAGCAAATGTAGTTTTTTTTTACCTAATTATATGGATAACTTTTTTTCAGCGGTAGATATTGATAATTTTCAACGTATGCTGCATGATTGAATATTCATTAAAAGTGCAAAATGTTGACGCAGAATGTAAATTAATATTATATATAAAAACAGAATGAATAGTAAAAGAAAAAATAAAAATAATGTATTCAGAAATGTACGTACATAGAATGAATACCTACCTAACGCAATAATGGTCAATAGGATATACTTACTAGAAGTTTAACTTATTATTACTTCACATTCCACTTAAGGGGTAGTAACATTTAAAGATGTGAACGAACCTAACTAGCGTGTTTCATAATATACTATCCTTAATTTGTGTGTTAGTGATACTCGTATACAAAAGAATCCATTTTTCTATTAATGTTAAAAAGAATATTAATGTTAAGAACAATATAATATAATTTTTGTTGTGTAACAAATTGATGGGTTGGCTTATTTAAATTTTTTTAGCTACTTATTTTTTTTTTTTATATTTTTAAGGCCTATCCCTTAGCCAGCTTAGCCAGTGTTTGTCAAATTTTTTGGTATTATTTTTTTGATAAAATATTAAATAAATTATAAATTTAACACACTTAATTTTTCTTGTTTATCGCTCTTTCTGTTTGTGAAAACTGTATCAAAATCCGTTAAGTGGATTATTATTATTATATATAATAAATTATATTATAATTAATAATATAATTAATAAACATTCAGAAGAAAAAATTGACCCATTAGACCAAAACGATTCATACATATATTTAGGATTTCAACAAGATCGGCAAATTCTTCAAAAACATACGAAAACAGAACTTATGCGTAAATTTAAACATAGACTTTGTTCAGTACTAAAAACGAATTTAAACTCTGCTTACACTATAAAAGCTATTAATTCCTACGCTATCCCGGTACTCATATATTCATTTGAAATCATCTCATGGATCAAAACTGATTTAATAAAGCTACAGCGTCTAATTAATACATCAATGACAAAACAACGTAAGCATCATCCAAGATCTTGTACATAACGTATGACGTACTTCCTAGAGAAGAAGGAAGTAGAGGTTTAATCGACAAATCTACATTACGATACTTTTTTCACGAGCAGGCAGAACAGTCTACATTACACAAAGCCATACTAGAAGCAGACAAGCACTTTACACCTCTTAATCTACAGGACAGAAGAAGTCAAATATCTCAAACCGTAACTCAAAATAAAGATGAAATTTCAGCTTGGAATAAAAAGTCTCTGCATGGAAGACATCGCCACGACTTACAGAAGCCACATGTCGATTTAATAGCTTAAGCGAGGTAATCTTTTCCCTCAGACTGAAGTGTTCATGACCGCCATACAAGACCAAGTAATAGACACTAAAAATTATCAGAAATATTAATCGAAAACCAAATATAACAGATATCTGCATTGTCGTAGTAGTTCTGAAACAATACAGCATATAACAGGTGCCTGCAAATCTATAGCACAATATGATTACAAACATCGTCATGACCAAGTAGCAGCCATAATACATCAATACCTAGCTTTTCAGAATAACTTACTCCCAAAACAAGTACCCTATTATAAAATATAAACCACAGTCAGTATTGGGGAACAATAAATGTCAACAATACATTTCAACAGACCAGATACAATAATTTTTGATAAGGAATAATAACGTAATTCTGTATATTTTATCAATATTTCGATCTGCAATACACATAATTTAGCTTCAACTTATACTGAAAAACTAGCAAAGTACACTGATTTGGCGATCGAGATCAAAACCCAATGGAAAGTAAATTCCACTAAAATTATACCTATCGTTTTATCTAGCACGGGAGTTATTTCAAAAATATTACACCCAAGGTTTTAAAATTCTTAATATTCATCTTTCTACATACATGCTTCTCCAAAAAGCAGTCATCTTAAACACATGCCGAGTAGTACGAAAGTTTTTGTCACAGCCCTAGTTACCCCATTTTTCCTATTCCGTTACTTTTAACACTTGGCTTAGGCCCGTGTATAGTAAAACTTACCTTCGTAATTGAAGAGATTTTATATAGTTTAAAAATAATAAATAATAATAAATATAATTATATAAAATGCTATATCTATACTTATCTAAACTGTAATATTTATAATATTTGATTGGCTGAAGAGTTTCTGTGTTTGTTTGAGAGCTTCCGTTGCGTGCGCGAGACGCCGCCGGTAGCTTTGCATGGTAACATAGCACGCAACTCAATAAGAATTTGGTTTCCAGTCTTTAGAACGCGAGCGAAGCCGCGGGAAAGGCTAATAATATATAAAAATCAAGCAGCATAACTCTGGAACTCTTATATGATAATCCATCGTTAAACTCATTAACACTCGTTTAAAAAAACTTTATTTTATTTTTTATATTATTTATTCGGGAAACAAACAGTTTATTATGATACAGTTAAAAATAAAACATAAAAAATAACACATCGACCCATCAAGTTTCCACATTGAAATAATTTATAGATACGAGCGAGCAATATTAAATCTGAGTCAATCCACATAATGTCCTTATAATAATACTAGCAAATCGCCCTCGCTTCGCTCGGGCTCTTCCCTAGATTTAGCACAGGCAAAGCCACGTGATCCGCTAGTTGTGCATATAAACCTTCCTCTTGAATCGCTCAATCTATTAAAAAAAACCGCATCAAAATCCGTTGCGTAGTTTTAAAGATTTAAGCATACATAGGGATATAGGGACAGAGAAAGCGACTTTGTTTTATACTATGTAGAGAAGAAGAGATACGAAGAGAACCGATAAGCGGACGAATAAATTAAATATTATTCGTCCGACATTGGTGTTTGATATATTGCGACTGAGACTTTTTTGCTTCTTAAATTGCTCAAAGAGAAATCAATTTGTTTTTTAAGTTTTAACATACTCGTGAATGCAATTGCGGACGTTTCTGTAGTACTTTTTACAAAATACCATTTTCTTGTACATTGTTTTGATGTAGGTACA
Organism: Boloria selene; assembly: GCA_905231865.2. NCBI lineage: Eukaryota > Metazoa > Arthropoda > Insecta > Lepidoptera > Nymphalidae > Boloria > Boloria selene. Next base: position 7,013,764 of record HG993145.1, read on the forward strand.
TACTCTCAGGGAGTGTTAGTAACGTAAATTTCATAGGACGACTCTATAGAGCCAGCTCTTTTACATATAAAAACTCTTGGACTTATTAAAAGTGGGTGGGATCTAAATAATAAATTACAGCTCGGTAGGTTAGGGTTATTTTTTTTTATTTTTGGCATAGGTATATCCTGCACATAAAAATCGATTTTTTTATATTAGAAATCAAAGAAGTGATAGATATTCGTACAAACCGACGATAGTCGGACGAATAATATATTTTTTATTAATACGATTATCGGATGAATAGCAACAGCCTTTAAAATAATTTAGTCATCCAATAATTGTTGGACGACTAAATTATTTTACTCGTCCAACTAGCAGACGACTAGCATCAGCCAATAATATAATGTATTTCTTGCCGTCATGTATGTATGCACGTTTGTATGAATGTATATAGGTAGATACATAATATGTTTGTACTTTTGTATATGTATATTATAATAATAATTAATGTCTATAGTTTTCTATAGACATTAATTATTATTATATATTTATCTAATTATTACTAAAATTTCCTTTTCTCACACTCAAGGTTTTCTTGTAAAATTTTCTTAAAGAGATAATATCAACCTTTGTACACAATGTATACACCTATACGTTATTATTCTTAATGCTTTCTATTTTTAATTGATATATTTTTGTGTGGTACATAAATTAAAACAGTAAAAGGGAAAAAGAGGAAAAGAGCGATTTTATTTTATACTATGTGTTGATAGTTGATACAGATGGGTGGCCGGCGAACTAATTAAAATTTGCATTTTAGCATGAAAAAGAGAGAATGTAGGTACTGCACCAAATTGTTAAATTCCACCGTTTAGTAGGTAGTCACTACACAAAATTTGATAAAAGTCAGGTTAGCTCTTTTTGTCTAAAATATACAGACCAACAGGCACACAGACAAAAATAACAAGTCTGTGTCAGAAGCAGCATATTATTATTTTTTTAAAATATGACTTAGGCTATAAAACTTAATATTTTTAATGTAATAAATTTATAATGCTACAAATTTTATTATACATGTGTATTATTTAATAATCTATTTGGTATTTTGATATGATGATGTTACTAGTTTTTGCCTATCAGGCAATAACATATTTTTAAATAAATATTTTTCCAGCTTAAGTAATGTAATTAGTATAAACACATTTTTAACCCATAATATAAGGAAATTCTGAATCAATAAGCATTAAATATTTTTTGGAAAATCTTATTTAAATAGTCTTTATATGGATGCAAAGTCTAAAATCTATAGTTTTTTTTTATATTATAATTGATATATTGAAGGAACATTTAAAGACTTGCTTAGCGTAGTAGCGATTTAGCGAAAGGTAAATCTGAAAGTACGATTAATATCGTTAGTAGGTATCTACTAAAAATTTACTGGATAGATAAATTAATGAAAAATATTATTATAAACTATCAGTATTCAATACCTTAAGTTTATTTCACAAGAAAAGAAAAAGTCACTAGAACATAATTTTATTTATAATATTATGTTCTCGCTCGCTCGGTTACATTCAGTCTACAGATTTGCCTAATTTAGAATTTTAATAATACATAAGTACCTATAAGAGTTAAATAAATTAAAATACATGTAAATTTTAAAACATTTATTTTCAACAATATGAATGGTATAATAATATCATAGTTTCGAGACTTCGAGAAGTCTCATTATCATTGTTGAAAATTTATTGCGGCTTGTTCGCTTAAATCAAGTGTTGAAAGGCGACTGGGCTTGAGTAGGCTAGGTGAGAAACACCGGGGTAAGACTCGTAGGTGGTGACAGCAGGCGAGGTAGCTTGGTAATCAAATCTTGAAGTGTGAGAGAAGGAAGATGGGGCCGTGTAGCTCAGAGGGAAAGCGACAGACCTCTTCTTGATGAAGTGTGCGTACGAAGCAGCTGGGTATAGAGAGTTGGACCAAACTGGAGCAACCGGAGACGCAGCTGCATAAGATGACGCTATGAAAGGCGCGGTGGCAGTGTAAGGAGCAGAGGCCACGTAGCTAGAAGGCACGAAAAATGGAGCACTCCTCTTCTTGATCAAATGAGGGGATGTAGTGTAGACAGGAGATGAATAAGTAACCAATGGAGCTGCCGCGGAGTATGTGCTCACAAGAGGGGCAGTAGCAGTGTACGCGTTATACGCGTAGGGTCCTGATGCAATGTATGAGGAAGGCGCGATGTAGCTGCCAAAACCCACAGATCGTTTCTTGATGTAGTGAGGAAAACCAGAGTAAGTCAAGGGTGCTGAGGAAACTACTGGAGTAGACCACAGTCCATTACCCCAGCTAGGGTAGGCCGAATAAACAGCTGGTGCAGGCGCTAGCACGTTCGAAGAATACGTCACAGGTGCAATGAGGCCTGGCTTCGCCGAGGCCGCGGCGAGGAAGCAACACAAAGCTACTATTTTGAACATCTTAATGCTTGTTATTCGTTCGAGGAACAACTGATGAGAAGTAATTTTATGCTTTGTATTTATACTACAGATAATATAATAATAAAGATATAATTTTATCTTACAACTAGTACGAAAAAGTCATTGATATTTAATTTGCCAAGGCCAAAGGAAAACGCGTACCTAAAATTATTTTGTCTCTACACTTTTACTATGTCGCAAAGCAATAAGTAATTATTATTGTTTAAGCTTATAATTTATTTATAACTTTATTGATATGAAATAATATATAAAATGTTTTACCTCTCATTGTTGCTGTCGAAGGCTGTGGCTGTTGCTGTGATTCTTCAGCAGAGCGATGGCGAGAGGGTGGAGCACGTCGCGGTGATAGAGCCAGGCCAGCAACACTATCGGCCACGCCGGCTACATATTGGCCTAAGGAAGTTAAGAAACTCATCTTGCTGATTAAAACACTTCACACATTTGTCGCTTATTGTCTTTAGTTCTTTGACAAATTATTTATATCATTTTTTGTACAAGCCACTTTGTATTCATAGATAGCAGACACAACACATCATCTTCAGTTAATCAATCTGAAACAAAAAAGGCATATATAACAATTGTTGTAGGAATGTTATAAAAAGAACACTACCATAAAATATTTTAAATATATTATATAATATTCAAATTCAAAAAATATTCATGTAGAAAAATTACGCATTGTAGTCTCGTTCTACGAGTACCATTACCTTGTTATACCTATAACATAACAAGAAAACTCACTTAAGGATAAAATGTGTCTTCATTTCGGTGATATACTATTTTTATTTGAGATAGAAATATCTTGTTTGTTACGTAAATATCATATTTTTATGTAAATGTTGTAAGTTGTTTAAAATTATATTAATGCAGTAGGTACCTATTAAAATGCCTTAATTCATTTTTCGGGCCCAGTGGTAACGCGTTCGCTTGGGGAAAAGAGTAAGCGGGTTTAACTCCGCAGTCTCGCACTGTAATATTTTCATGAACGAATCATTTTCAAACATAATTAACACTTGCCTTTAATGGTGAAGAAAAATATTGTAAGAAAACCTGTATGTTTGAAATAACTAGAAAGTTTTCGCAAGAAATGTGAAGACCGCCAAGAGGCACTTGGCCAGTGCGGTGAATTATGGCTTTATTCCCCTTATATTCAAAGGAAACACGTTCCAAACATCACTTATATTACAAAAAGGCTCATTTGAGTTTTTTTACAACGTGTCATATTCGTGTAATTTGTTTGTGACATATAGAAAAGTAACCTTTAATACAGTATCTTTTTTTATACTTTATTCCATGGAGTGCTCCATGCTAAATTTTAGCAAAAGCCATCACATACAACTTACAAGCACGAGCTCGATCATTTGTCAAGGCAAATTGTAATTGAATTTGTAAGTAGTTTAAGTATCTTTCGTAGTATTTGTAAAATATATAGATTATAATAAAGAAGAATAATAATAAATAAGAAGAAGAATAATAAATGTAATAAAAAAAGTATATCAGAAAATTATTAACATCAAAGGAGGAGAAAAAATCACACAATACAGAGTATAGACATAAGAAAGTGATTTGACCAAAATTATTATACAGTGTAATATAAGGAATAAATTATTAATGAAACAACGATCCATTTAATTCTAGTCATTTGTATTAATTTAGTAGAATGTTCTAATTGGGTATATTACAATCGTATAAAAATTAATATATTCTTAAAGAGCTTTTTCAGCTATCTTGATACACATTGACATTAGGATAAGTGAACTTATATATGTATATTTGATTAAAAAGACAAACAATTATAAAGAAACGTCGATGTAAAAAAGCTCATACTTATTGTTTTATTTTTAACAAGAACGACTTTAAGAAGGTTATATGCAATTACTCTCTGAGAAAAAAACTAAATGTCAATTAAACCTGTGTTCTATCTAAAGATAACATAGATATGATGTAGTCTATAAGCTTCTCTTTATATTATTCCACTTATATCTCTGTATATTTTTTTTCATCAAAACTATTAAATTAAGAAAATAGTACCGATACAATTTTATATATAGCATTTTTAAAAGTAGCCCTATTTCATATAAATTTAGTTTGCGGTAAATGGAACCGGTAGTTAAGGCTTTCTAGTGCGCTAGGAAACTTCAAAAGAAATTCCGGCAAAACGATGAACATCGTGATGGATTACACTATAAGTATTACATTAACTTATTAGATAAGTCGTTTACGTGTAACTTTATTCTTGAAAGGTAGATTTATTAAAGCTTCTAAACGTTTATAGCTGAACATGTTTGATCAGAGCTAGGGTGACATGTTATTTTTGTTGTTATGGAAGTTATGTCATTAATGTATGGTAATCCAGAAGTGAATTTAAGTCCAGTGAAGGTAAAAGACGCACTAGGGGGCGCGGGCGGTAGAATGCTCAGTATTCTTTATTGCACTTTAAGAAAATATTATACAGACATTTTAATATAATTTTTGTATGCAAAGGTGGACTTATCCCTAGAAGAGATCTCTTCCAGCCAACCTTTGTTCGTTAGAAATAGTGTTAATAAGCAGGTATAAAATGTGTACAAAGCTGATAGTCAAAGATAATTCGTTACTTAAATATTATACATAATATCATACAATACATACAACATACCGTACATATACTACATACATACATACATACATACATACATACATACATACATACATACATACATACATACATACTTACATACATACACACCTACATACATAAGTACATACATACATACATACATACATACATACATACATACTACTAAATAAGGGATAATCTATATAATAGGTTCAATATTTAATAACAGTAATTTAGACAATTTAAGATTGGGTAAGAATGTGCTGTTTTAATTTCTTCTTGAAGGAATTAATGGAAGGACTAAGTTGAATGTCTTTAGGCAGGTTATTCCAGAGCTTTGAACCATATACTGAAAAGGGGTGCAAAAGGAAGTTCTATATAAATCAAATCAAAATATTTTATTTAGCATTTTTGTTACAATTTCTTACTGAACGTCATGACATGAGAAGGACTGGCGAAAGAAAGTCAGCAGTCTCTTACATTCGATCGATTATATATTTTTTTAATCACTGATGAGTACCTATAATAAAAACAAATAGTTAATTTAAGTTTAAAATATGTAATATTAAAATTTGTTTAAATTTTGTTAATTTTAATTTGAAAACCTGTATTAAAAACAATAGTAATGAACACCGTCGTTAAAGGAGCAAACAATGGCACTCCCAATTTGCGGAAAGCAGCTAGGAGTAAATCCATTAAACCGTAAGCTTGTGTCCTCGTTTAATCTTGTCTGCTTACGCTTACAATATTGGGAGACGGACGTCGACGGTCAACGTAGTTTGATTAGTCAGGCTTAGTTCTTGTACTGTTCTTGTACCGAAGACTTGGCTTCGTTATTAAATGTTATTCACTTTGTGCCATATTAACCAAAATATAATAGACATTTAATTGATTGGATGTCTGAGAATATACATGTAACATGATAATATAATCATATCATAGTATCCAGTGGGTATCATAGGATCTTTACAACGAACGCCTAGAAACTACTGAATATAAGCCATTTACATGATAGATGAATCATATTCTTCTTCTGTACAAATTATCCTATATGATGACCCGGATACCGTCTATCCTCATACGTATAGTATTATGTGATCTGTGATCGTACTAAATTCATCAAAATCTGTCCAGTGGTTTTCTCGTGACGCGGTCACATACAAAAAATTCTACATGTTATAGATTCTATTTCAATTCGATTCTCCAAAAATATTTAATGTAGAGATTCAACTAGTTAGAATTTTATAATATGTAAAATATGTAAGTAAAAGGAAATGTTGTGCTAACTAACCACCACGCCCAGTCCAAACCGATAATGATCGACGTATATTTGGAGAAGATATTAATTTCATGTTGTAGACATCATTAAGGAAAGGTTTTACGGAATTAATACTCTAAGGGGTAAAACAGGGGATGACAATTTATCTAAAAGTGCCAATTAAATGTGTAATTAGTATTTGTATTTAAAGTAAAAATATGTATAAGTATTTCAAATTCGTTTTTACAAACAAATTAGCGACCATAATTTTACTTTTAAGCATTCTTTTAACTTATACAAAGCGTACGAAAACTAGTCTGGTAATTAGGTAGATACAGTATGAGCTTTCTAGGTATACCTATCTACGATAAATAGCCTAGTAGACTCAATTAACTAGGATTACGTAACATTTATAGTAACTAAATCAAAGCAATACGTTTAAAAAGTGATCAATTAGTAAGTAAGACTTTGAAAGACTAATAAAGAAGATTAAACTCGATAGAATTGCAATTAATAATAAAATGTTCTCCAATTTTCTAGCTAACACCAGATCATTCGAAGTAGTCTCAGGTCAGCAATCAAAAATAATTGGAAGGCTTAGGAATATTTATACTTAAGTATTTATAAAAGCACATTTGACAGTGGTTTTTATACCTACAGTAATATTTTTACTAAATTATTAGGTATATTTCGACAGCAGAATTGCCTACGGAATATGGATCATAATTTCGCTGTCGCCGTCTGAACAGTCTAATGGTTAAAGCCATACTACGCCGCAGGTTTCTGGTTTTTAGGGTTCCTTGACCTGAATAGGAAAAAAACGGAACCTTATAGGATCAATTTGTTGTCCCTTTGTCTTTGTCTCTCTGTCAAGGCCTTTTATGTCGGGAAGGCTTTAATATAGGTATCGAGTTGAAATTAAAACCATATACACAAGTCTACAGTCCCTTGAAGCTGTGAGAACATTTAACTTTTAAGTTAACGTAAAAAACAAAGATACGGCCGTTTATGCTGCAAAAAACGTATATTTCGACACTCTCAAGGGAATCAAAATTTGCAGGATTCTTTCCGCTGATCTTGATAACTATGAAATTAATATCGTCAAGAAATATCGTATGATATTTCATAATTATTGTATATCATAATTATTGTATGGGTGACCAAGTCTTTCTGTAGATGTTTTTTACTTTGTAAAAAAGAGAAAAATCTATACGGATATAAATAAATTTATACGGAACCCTCGGTGGGCAACTCCAACTCGCACTTGTCCGGATTTTTTGGCATAGAATTAACGAGAGTGAGGCTTTGCTTCGCTCGGGAAATTTTTCTTTTAACTTTCTTTTAAATTAATTTATTATTAAGTAAATGTACAATTTTGATAAACCTTGTCATTGATTTTTTAATATATAAACATAGATAGATGGCGAAAATTTATGTTAACACTAAGTACAATGTTTTCGATTTTTTGTAATATATTAAGTCTAGTTATTTACAAATCTAATCAAAACAGTAATTGAAAATGAAGACTACAACAATAGATTGTTACGTTTTTAATAGGTAGGCCTAGGCATAAAGTAAGATTCATCGACCTCCCTGAATGTGGGATACAGGGAGGGGGTTAGGGAGCTTCATGCCTCGCATGAAAAGCTTCGTTAAACCTATGGGGCCTCAAAACGTTTCTTAAACAAATGTATTCATTTTAACATTTCCGATTTTCTCCAGAAATTTAATTTAACATTTTAATTTACTGTAATCGTCCTGTAAAGAAATAAATGGTAACATTTTTGGCTGTTGCTCGTATGCTGTCTCCTACATGGTGATTTTATTCATTAACTAGCAATTCACCCTCACTTCGCTCAGGTGCGTCCCTGGGTTTATCCCCAGTTCCACTAGTTAAAATAAATAAAATTTATAAATTTGTAAATTCTATTAGGTACTTCCTCTTTTTTGAAGTCGGTTAAAATGTAGCCTGAGTTACGCCTTATGACATCAGCTATATGTGAGTGAAAATCCCGTCAAAATCGGTCCATCCGTTTCAGAGATTAGCCGGAACAAACAGACAGACAGACAAAACTTTTAAAAATTGTTTTTTTGATGCTAGTACCGTGTATATAATACATTCATATGCATTTGGGTCAAAATCAGAGAGGTGAGCATTTTAGGTTTTCAAATATCTCAAAAATTATGTTTCCTTTTGAAGAAAACTAACATGACAAGTCTGTTGTGTCATTTGTCATGAAGCTTTTCTGTGAATAGGCACGCACAAAAATACATATTTTTGAAATTCTACCTGTTTATAAAAATAATGCCAGAGTCGTGAGTCATTTCGGGAACACTTTTAAATAATATTTATAATAATGGTTAGTTAACCTATTTAAGAATAACTTTCAATAACCTGTAATAAATCTGTTGCTAAATCGAAAAATGTTTGCATTTTGAATATTTTTTAAATAAAAACAATTATTTTTAAAATACTGTACTCAAATTTTCAATCGGCGTCAGGCGCGGTCGCAGCCTGAAATTTTGGAGGGGGTCACTCAATACACATTATTGTACAAGACACAATTTTTTTTAACCGACTTCAAAAAAGGAGGAGGTTATATGTTCCATTGTAGGTATATATTTTTTTATGTATGTTCACCGATTTCTCCGCCGTCTGTGGGCCGATTTCAAAATTTTTTCTTTTGTTCGGTAGAGTATAGCTCCGAGGGTGTCACATTGTCACCAAGTCAGATTCTGATGATTAGATACCAGGGAAATCGAGGGCAACTCTCAAATTTTATAGGCACCTATTAAGTTTTTGATATATTTTCTAAAGATGTTCAAGCATTTGTGTATGAAAATCATTATTTCACGTGGATGAGCTGATGATGGAAGGTACAATTCCTCGACGGTTCTTTTATGTTTGTTCATTAATTTCTGCGTCAAATGTTGGTCGATTACTATTTTTTTTGTTCGGTAGGGTATACTTCCTAGATGTTCGCATTATCACCAAGTCAGGACCTGATGATGGGATCCTAAGGAAATCCAGGGCAACTCTCAAATTTTATAGGCATTTATTACGTTTTTCATATATTTTCTAAAGCTGTTCAAGAATTTGTGATGATGTAAGGTACATCTCCTCAACGGTTAGGAGTTGAAAGAGAATTCTTTTAATATTGTACGTACTTATGAACCGATAGTCGCATTCCTTCAAGATATTAGGTTGATCTGATAATAGAAGATACATCTTATTAACGTCTAGGAGTTACGTGGAAAAATAGACGACAAATCTCGATTGACTATTGTCGTACACTCCAAAATTTTGCTGACTTATTGGAGCAGTAGTTTAGTTAGCCTACCAATATTATATTTAAACAAAATATCTAATTTCCACTAAAAAATTAAAAATAAACTATTTTTTAACAAAACGTTACAACAAATCGAAACTAAAACAGAAAAATAATTTTAGTTACTTAGTTATTGTTGGAGTCGGTGCCAGCCAAATCAAAATAATCTTAATACAATTTAATGAATGTATCAATTTGTAAATGTAATCAAAATATCTGTTCGAAAGTTCATTGCAAAGGCAGGATAAAACTGTCCTTGGCTGGCACCGAGTCCAACAATAACTAAGTAATTAAAATTCGGTTTTATACATTACTTATTAAATCGGTTTTATACATTACTTATCTAAAACAAATGGAAGTCGTCTTTTTGTATTTGCGAATCGGGTGATAATATTTGAGACGTCTATTCTAGTACTATTTCCGGGTGAATGTTTAGAAGAGCTAAACCTGTTAATCGCTCTTCTAACATGTTTCATCATATTCATAAAAACACCACTAGATGTCAGCAAACTATAAATTTATCGCTGTTAGGCGATAGCTAGAAATTTCCTTTTATTATTTGGCAAATTTTTGAGATTGTTCAATTTGACCTTAGATTTTGGGGGGGGTCATGTCCCCTGTGACCCCCCCCTTCGGACCGCGCCTGATCGGCGTAATTTCTACATCGATACTTCAAGTTAATTTAAATATTCTTGTAATTAGTAGTATATTAATAATATAAACGCTAAAGTTCAAGCGTCATTTCATCTTATATATGCAGGACTTAACTCCAACATTACTATTAAGTGATTTATTTGCCGTTTTTGTGATGTACCCGGAAATGATTAGTGTTCCCAAAATGACGACGACGTTTATACACGACATAATATACGATTTTTGACATACGTTACGCATGAAAATAATATGCATTTATAGTATTATACCTTTATTTAATGTAAGGAACATGAGTATCAAAATTTTAACTTGTAATCTAATAACAATAAAATTTAAAGTTTCAACAAACTTTAAATATTAGGAACAAACGCTAATTGCACGCTTATATTAAGATTTCTTGAATAGCAATGCTTAAAATCAAAATTCAAACTTTTTTTGTTTTTAAACTAAACAATCACTAGGAATTAAAATACAATCACATCATACAAAATCACGTAACTAGACCAAAAAGTATTTTGAGTATCATATATATCAAAGTTCGAACTTAAAAGTTGTTCGGGAATTAGTAGATTTAAGGTGATTAAAAAGGCGTAAGATGCAGACACGTATTATTTTATTGCTAGCTGGTTACAGAGAGAGAGAGTGTGCAGGGTCGGTAGGCATAAAAATAATTAGCGGTAGTTAACATTATGCTGTTGCTTAAAACTAATAATAGGCGGTCAAACATTAATTTAATTTAACCATTATTTCATAAACAAAAGTCTAACAATTACTTTTCGAATAGGTCCATTTTTTCATCAAAATAATAAAAAATACGACTACCGTTTTTCTGTGATTTCGGTATATATAAAATTTTAAAAATTTGTTCGTAGGAGTTCTTTTGAATTTCGTTTACTTTATCTAGGTCTGAAAATCCTTAAAGTTTAATTTCTCGCAACAATTTTGAAAATTGATTGGTACTGAGACATCAGAAGCATTCTGCTATACAATCTTTTCAGGTATTATGTTTTTGATTGCAATAATTTCATCGTCGGTGGCTTCATGTAATAACGAAGTCGAAGTTTACAGTAAACGAACAAAATCATCAACTGTAATGACGTGTATGTAGGTCATGCCTCTTTCTGTTTCCTTTTCTTAACATTATTTTCAGCTTTCTTTCTTTGGTAATATTCCCTATCTTTAAGTATTTTCATCTCTTTTTGCATTAGCCTTTTCTCGATGCTTTTTATAAGCTATACAGACCTGTTTTGATCGTTTTTTTCTTTATATTTACCGTTTTCCATGTTACGCGTACTAAATGGTAAATAACTAAAACCAAAGTATCACATTGTTAAGCTTTTTAAAAGCATTGCAGTATCATTTTGCTTACAGATTTTCATTTTAGACGCGCTCATCTCATTTCGGGGACGTAGGTCATATCCGAGAACGTTCCCGAAATGACCGTTTCCGAAATGATTATTGGATAAATATTTTTAGGTTACTCTTGATACCGCCATGTTTGATATTAGATTTTGAGCTTATGAACAAGTAAGTTGAAATATTTATCACAATTTTGTGAAAAGTATGCAAATTTTTGAAAAACTAATCACCAAATAGCGTTCACGTAGTGACAGGGTATTAAAGTACGCTTCACAAATCTCAAATTTAACGATACTTAGCACCAAAATCTATTATTGTTTTTCGTAAACACAACACATGGCCGTTTGCTTTGGCTAGCGATCTTTACACTGATGCCTCTTAACTCCACCTAGTATATCTTGTTTATATTACATCGTCGTTTATCCTACGTGTTCACAATCACTAGGAATTAAAATACAATCACATCATACAAAATCACGTAACTAGACCAAAAAGTATTTTGAGTATCATATATATCAAAGTTCGAACTTAAAAGTTGTTCGGGAATTAGTAGATTTAAGGTGATTAAAAAGGCGTAAGATGCAGACACGTATTATTTTATTGCTAGCTGGTTACAGAGAGAGAGAGTGTGCAGGGTCGGTAGGCATAAAAATAATTAGCGGTAGTTAACATTATGCTGTTGCTTAAAACTAATAATAGGCGGTCAAACATTAATTTAATACCGTCATTAATTTAATTTGATACCGCCATGTTTGATATTAGATTTTGAGCTTATGAACAAGTAAGTTGAAATATTTATCACAATTTTGTGAAAAGTATGCAAATTTTTGAAAAACTAATCACCAAATAGCGTTCACGTAGTGACAGGGTATTAAAGTACGCTTCACAAATCTCAAATTTAACGATACTTAGCACCAAAATCTATTATTGTTTTTCGTAAACACAACACATGGCCGTTTGCTTTGGCTAGCGATCTTTACACTGATGCCTCTTAACTCCACCTAGTATATCTTGTTTATATTACATCGTCGTTTATCCTACGTGTTCACGGAATGATTAATAACGGATAACTGTCAGACAGCATTTGAGTAGTCAAAATATGAAGAAATTAAAATAATTAAAAATTATTTTAAGGATATATTCTGAATTTAATGTTGCCTAAAGCTTATACTAAAATATGAGATTTTTATTTCGTAGTTGTAAATGTTTTTATCGTGCCTGAACTATGAAACATGGTAAAAGGACGCGTTCCCGAAATGATTATTTAGGCCTCTTTTGTTTATAATCAAGTAATAAATTATCATATAAAATTCAATATGTTAAGTGCCTTGTAAACATACACAGTACCTTTATTTTGAAATAAATATTGTAGTTTAGTATCATTTTATTTTATCAAGAAAAACTTTGTCAGAAGCATAATGCTCACCTCTCTGATTTTGACCCATTTAGTGAAAAGCTTCTAATTTGAAATTAAAAACAGACACTTCAATTTTATTTATATGTATCTAGATGTATAGATGTAAAGTTAATTATTGATTATGATATTACTAGAAACATTATTTCACTACGAATCATTAAAATAGATATCAGAGATAAACTGTAGAATATGTTACGTTAGATTGTACAATTTGTAAGAGAATTTAAACGACCGTCACCGCCTCGATGGTGCTTGGTGAACAGCGTGTTTCAACTAAGCAGCTTAAAAACTTTTTGTTCTTCACAATGCTATTGTAAGTACCCTAAACAAAGTTATCTTTGAACATGCAAATTTAAACTCTATATTTTGTCATATAATTTTAAATTTTAAAAGGAAAATATATTACAAGTTTTAAGAAGTAGGTTACAACTCTAAATACATAAAAAATGATCCCTTAAAAGTAAAACATACTTGCTCCTTAATTGCGTTGAGGAATCTCTACCCCAGGAGCATTAAACTACCTAATGACTTATAGGTATGCATATTATGTCAACAATAATATCCCTTCAGCATCAGGTCACATCGACAAATCGGTCAATATTATTCAATGAAAAAAATATATTAATTTCATCTATTGTTTATGTTATTCGCCCCTTTTTTAAAAGAGAATTGAAAAGTATGATTTCTTTTAAATAACTGGATCGATTGTTAATTAAGGTCCATTTCGATAGGATTATTCAAATAAAAAAAGAAATTCGAATCATATGATGCCACCTCAGATATTATAGTGCACAAATCTGCACGGTCACTTACTGAGGTGTACGAAACAGAAAGAATCAATAACCAAACTTGGCCCGACCCGGGACTCGAACCTCTCGGTGTGCAACCTTACATGCTAGCCATTGTAATACAGCCACACCAGCGAGGCAGTTAACGCATATTACAAGATAAACAACAAGTCATATAATATAATATTGTCTCATGTTTGTAACCTTTGCAAGTATTTGACCCCGCCCGTGTAATTGATGAGACTTTGTCAGTAATTGTCTGTGTGTCACCGTATGACGTAAATGGCAAACATTTGGGTATAGAAACACTGTGGTGAAACTGCTAAGGCTTTCATTGTTATTGTTTTACAGAATATTACCATTTCGTTTGAAATAATTAAGTAAAAAAAATCTACTATACATATATGAGATGAAGCAAAATGATGTTAGGTACTGATGAAAATGTTTAAGACCAAAGATTGACGACACGTTTGGCTCAGCTGCTAGTGACCCTACCTTCTGCGCCAGCGGTCGCGGGTTCGAGTCCTGCTGGGGGCATACATTTGTTGAGCATGAATGTTTATTCTCCAGTCATGGGTGTTAATATTTATATTATGTGTGTATTTAAAAATTTGTATGTGTAGTACCTATATTAACTATCTGGCATCCGTAACACAAGCCTCGTAGCTTATCACGGAACTAGATGGCGCTGTTGTAAAAATGTCCCAACATATATATATTTATTACTTATTTTGATAATAATTATGTATATTTAACTAGTGCAAAAATTGTAAGCAGTAAGTAATTGTATATACTCAGCCCTTCTTAACATCCCACTAGTTGGAACGGGCTTCCTTTCAATATAAAAAGGTATTGAATAATGAAGAGAATGAGGCTATAGTCCACCACGATGGCAAGTGTGGGTTGTTTTTTACATGTGTTTCAAAAACTTAACTAGGTTCTCTCAGACACGCAGGTTTTATCACGATGTTTTTCTTCGCCGAAAGACACCAGTGGTAGCCAGCTTGCAAATGATTAGGACGTGAGTATTCAGAATGCGACCCGGGGCTTGCAACTTGCTGTATTAAACTCGGTTTACCGAAGAATCGCCTTACAACTATGCTGCCACTGCACTGCCTCCGCTGGGCAAACACAATCTAAGCAATTATTTATAAATATTGTTTGTTAGTTGTAGTGCATCTAGTCATATTGCTCAGAATTATAACTAGGAGATTTACCTGCGTGTGCAATTTGCATATATGTGAACACGTGTTTTTTCATGTAGAAATTTTTATACAAAGATAAAATTTACTATAATTTAAATAATAGAACTTGTGTACAGTTATTTCGAAACGATGACGAGATTTTCATAATTCACAACTAGACTTAATTGAATACAAGTTGCGTTTGAAAAAATATAGCGAAAAAAAAGAAACATTACATGATATAATGAAACACTTATGAAATCGGATTGTTTCTTTTTAATCTCGAAATAGTCATTGTTCGGGTTCTGCCATAGTTTTAAAAAACTCAGATAAATAATGTATTAAATGTGGGGTGTTGTAGTTACAGGTACTAACTGCACCCCCTGTTTATTTCTTATTCTAGTGCAACAATCACACAAATCTGACAACCAGGGAGAAGAGATCACGCGAGACCGGCGTTTTATATGCTATTTTACATGTTCTTTATTACCCAGGACTGTGAAATCATGGTCAATTTTATGCTGAAATTATGTATTCGAAGCAGATAATTAATCGATGCGAATCGAAAACTTCTTAAGAACTTTTAACGTTGGAAAAAGCATTAACACAAACAACCTACATACATACAGGTGGATATGTGACTAGAAAAACCAGCACTACCCTATAAAATCATGGAACCTCCCTTGTCTTAATCAAGATTGGTCACTCGAGAGAGTTGAGGAACTACGATGCCCCAACTGCAGACCTAACGAAGCAGATCCTCACGACCAAGTGGTTGCTCCCACGGTCCAACCTGCTTAATAGTTTTCATATCTATGCGATAATAGACATTAGGTTTATAGTACATCTATCTACAATGCTTTGGCTTGGCTATAGTTTGCGATTCATATTTAAAAAATATATTAAATATATCCGATCAACAATTTATAAGGTATATAAATGACTGCAATTCAATGTATGTTTCTTTTATAGAAATTCATTTTAAAAGTAATGAGGTATTTCTTACTGAACCACCCTTGATGTATAACATATATAAAAAATCCCATCTTAATTGACGAAAATATCGATACCACCTAATAATACCTATGTGCGAGTAAGCCGTCTCCTTATGTATCGTTCAAAATTATATATTGTATAATGTATGTGTTTGTATGGATTCTACATGTATAATAAAATATTCAATGTCAATTCAATATTAGGACTTATTTGTTGCCCCGCCTAAAATATTATAATTTGTGGAAAAAAAGATTTATATAAACACAGTTAGCTAAAATTGTGTGGTATAGCATAAAAAAACTTATTTAGTGTACAAAGAAGTGCAATGTTGAAGCATTTAATATTTATATTATTATCATATAAACGAATTCTGAATGAAAATCTTGAAAATGTAAGTAATTTTTCGACAATAAAATTAAAATAAAATATCTGTGTCAACATATATTTTTATACCTTCATATGTTATTCTGAAAATGAAATAGAAATTCATTTATTTTTTGTTAGTTAACACAATTTTCGTAAAGAAATAATATATTTTAATATAACATAGCCTTAACGAAACCTAAATAAAAAAGATTTTTTAAACATTTTGTTGAAGATAGAAAAGTATAACGCAGTACAAATGCCCGTCATTCATTTAAACCTTTACAAACTTTCCGAAAATAATTATTCTCTGCTCTAAACAACAAAATAAGTATGAATTAAAAATTCATCACATTTTTGCCAATAGATACAAATCCAACAAAAAAAACAATGAAAAGTTCCATCAATTGCCAATATCTTACTACCTATATGAAAGTAATATGATAAAATATACTTAAATATATTTCCAAAACTTACCTCGCCTGAGGCAAGATGCTGAAAATCGCGAAACTCTACAATATTCCGTCGGTTTTACACACTGAATGAACGAATGTTTGTTGATCAGTCAGGAATCGATATGGGAATGATAAGAGTGTGAGTTATCAGCGCGGCAGTCGGGCTATTCGAGGCGCAGGGCGCGAGGCACTGTCGCTTGGGCGGTTGGGCGGCGACTGGCTTCCCCGCAGGCTGCGTGCTCCTTCCAACCTCGCCCGGATATCTTCCTGTTGATCATGTACGCGACAGGTGATCCCGACACGCTTTTAATCACGACCCACTGTTTATACTACGACCCATCGATATTAAGCATGAGAGAAATTCCGACACGCCATTTACTGTTAAGTAACTTCAACATAATGTACTTACTAAAATATTGCTAAATACGTTTGACTCCCTATTAAGATTGCTCATTTTTATGTTATTCGAATATTATAATAATTTGTATGTTTGATAACGAATTACTATAAGGGAATTTCTTATGACACTATACTACTAGAGATTAGTATATACATATATATGAAAACGAAACAAAAAAGAGTAAATATAAGACAAATTGAGTTATCTCTCCTTTTATAATTCGAACGAAAAGACCAAGCTTATTTATTAAGCAGTAAAGCGTTTAGCCAAGTCCTTGTATTTTTAAGCATGAATATACACTATTTTTCCCGTTGGAACATGCATTGACGCATACCACCAATTGGTTATGTGGGACTCACCAGCTTAAAATAAGCCAGTACTACACACTAAAACCCAACGGCCCTCACCCTTCGCTTGCGCATGCAACTACAACGCCCCGGCTGGTTTAACAAGGCAGACCACACAGCCAAGAGGGTTGCTCAGAGGAGCAGCCGCATGACACACCGCCCACCGAAGTGGATCCCTCTTTCGCGTTTCTTACCTTCGCGCCAGCCTGTTGCCGGACGCTACTAAGCCCCCCACGACGAAAAGGTGAACGCACACGCACACGCACACAACCCATTGGGGGGGATGAACAAACACTATGATTCAACTTTTAATACTATATTATGATAACAACTTACCACTGCTCCGTTCACACTGTAGGCGAGATCTACCAGTTCAGCCGTGAAAGCTCAAAAAGGTAACATACAACAAAGACACTTTGATATTCATACCTAATATAAGAATGGATATAATATCTTTTTTTCACTAAAAATTGTGTTTATTGCTTTTGAATTTAAAATAATATCTAATATTGCACTTCTTTAAATATTTCTAGTTATATTAAATCATTCTAAAACACTCCTAATTAACTTTCCTAATGTGCACAGCAAAAGCAATGCATGTTTGTACAGTTGGTCCAATATCTAAACTATAACGATAGTGTATCTCAACTTACTGCTTGACTTTACGAACTCAATTAGAGAGACTTTGCTGTAGATTATTATAGGTACCTACTAAGAAAAAATTAGTATAAATGATGTTAGTTAGAAAGCGTATAAACATCAGTAAGTCTAAACATGTATGACTATGCGAAAAGCAAATATATACTTATAAATTTAATATAGAAATTAAGTATTAGGTACTCACTTGTAAAGCTATGTTTAAGCCCTGAATCATTCCTGAAATTTTGTTACTTGTACCTATCACGAAGAAAAACCTTGAACACATTCATGAACGAGATCGTGAACTACCTATAAATCTAATAAAATAGAACTAATTTCCTAATGTACTTGTGTAGTCTACAAACCTGTATTTGGTTACCTGAAGTGGCCTGATCCACCTCGCTATGAAAGAGAGTCCGTACCTTACAATAAGTCGTTAAAGGACTTTGTAACTACGAAAAAAGTAGCGCGGCAAGTTCATGAAATACTACTAATAGTAGCTACTTTTAGCTACTAATAAGCAGCCTTTTATGCAATACTGTTTCTTTGACGTCATAGGTGATATTATTTTTGAGTATTTTCACGAAAAAAACTAGTCAGAGAAAACGTTTGTTCTACATATTTATTAATATTATTTCATATTAGGATAGAGTCAGTTAATGTTTTGGGCGATAACTGGTCAGTGTCTTGTCGAGGCAGAGGAAAACAAGCCTAATAATAATGATCAATACTTACATTACAACGGAATGAAACTGATAAAAGTAGAAAAAAATACCAGGCACCTACTAAATATTGTATGGCCGTGTATTAAACGAGACAATACATGGGCACTGCGGCAAACTGCAAACAACTATACACAATAAATCACTATCTAATACAAATCATTTTCATTCGCTTTCAAATTATGTTAGTTAAATTTCTTTCTAGACAAACGGCTTTTATGTCTTTGCTAAAAAAAATCGTTATGTTCCTCAGAAGTTCTTACTAATAATTTATTCCGTAATGAATGGCCACTTGAACTACGATTAACAAAGTTTGTATAAGCTTTTCTTCAGAAATAATTTTATAATCAAGAAAATACTTTAATTATTATGGAAAATGGAATTTATTAAATACTAGCGAGAGCCGCAGTTTTGCTCGCGCTTAAAGTATAAAAATTCTTGGCTCCATGATATTACTTATAATGTACCTCTACCTCTTTTATGAGGATTACTCTTAATAATCAGCTATTTTGTTTTCCAGTGAGAATAAAATATTTTACTGTAATACTTATCTCTCTGGTCGTCGTTCCACCGGAGTATGAGATTGATAAGAATAGTTCACTTGTGTCTGCGTGTATACTTGTGCTCTATAATATCTCCTGCGTAGTTGGCTAGTCTCAATGAGATTGGCTGCCAAGTGCCATGGCCGGAATCGGTCGGAGAACATTATTATTATTATACTACAATATTCATGACTGAAAAACAAGGATATTTTTTTGAACTATCTATCTATCTATCTAAACTTAACTACGCTGACTTCTTTAGGAAAGGTCAAAAATAACACTATTTATCCTTAATAATTATACAATATTTTATATTAGCCTTGTTGAACAATATAGGCAGTAATTAATTAGTAAATGTTTACGTTACAAGGATGAAAACAATTCTATTTACATACTCAATTATTATATAATAATATAATATTATATGGGACTAGATACTTTTTGACGACACGTTTGGCTCAGTTGGTAGTGACTCTACTTTTTGCGCCAGCGGTCACAGGTTCGAGGCCCGCTGGGGGCATTCATTTTGTTGAGCACGAATGTTTGTACTCCAGTCATGGGTGTTTGTAATATGCATCTATTTAAAATTTATACATGTGCAGTATATCAACTGTCTGGTATTCGCAACATAAAGCCTCGTAGCTTACCACGGAACTAGATGGTGCTATTATAATAATGTTCCAACATATTTATTTATTTATTACTATTGACTTACCCTCGCTTCTATATTATATATTCTGTGATATGGGTACATAATCAACTTTGATTAATTTATTTGGAAAAGATTAATATATAATACGAATGTCCCTGTCTTTCGATGCTAATCGTAGTTCGATTGATTAATTAGAACAAAAACATTTTTACTTAATTAAAATCAGCACAAAAACGGTTATTGTGACCTCATAACAGAGATATACCTCTCAAGTGTTATAAGTACCTACTATATATAATATGTAGAAGTCCATGTTTTGTAAAATCAATAATTTTGGTAGCGCACACTAGATAACGATTTTACAGATTTGTATAACCCCTGTTACTCGCGAATAGTGTTGTTATTAGATTTAATTGTTACAAAAAATATAAAATCGTTCACAATCAAACCTGTTTTTTTCTTTTTGTCGCTAGTCTGTACCTCACGAGAATGAAATTTTATATTTACTACAGGAACTTTATTAATTGAAATAATCGCCTTAAGCGTGAAACTTTATGAATAAGTATTATCTTCAAGCTGTGGTTACGATGATAGTAATTCAAAATGTCTGATTAATTAGAGTGGTTCCACTAAACTTTATATTGACTGATTGATTTAATCCATTTTAGGATGTATTATTTATCACCGACTACAAAAAAGTTGAATAAATAACTCAGTCTTGTTATGTGATTTTAGACAATTGATACCTACTTAAAATTATTTTTTATGAATTTGTGGTTTAAGGTAGGATTTTTAACAATTAGTATCTACTTATAAAATGTAATGTAAAACAACAAAGAATACAAGTTTTTTTAATTGGCTAATGTTCCCGCTATAATTTTGTACAGAGGTAATGAAGTAAATTAATTAAGTAGGTTTTATGTTTTCCTTGTTTTATCGATGAAATAATTGACGTCAATAGTCTCTGTAAATAATTATTGGCAATAAACGTTCATGTCCGTTAACTGAAACTCGTTAAGCTTTATTACGAGTCAGCGATAAAGCCAAATATTAAATATGAAGCATCTATCTCATCAAATGATAGCGACAAGTCGTAAACATGTTTTGAACATCATGGAGTTTGATATAAATTGTAAACAATTCCAGACCATAGGTTCGAATTTCGCTCGAATATTAATACAATTATAAACCAAATAATTCATTAAATCAGTAGGTACATCAGTACATATAAATAAAATTGTAGTGTCTGTTTTTAATTTCAAATTAACAGCTTTTCACTAAATGTTTATGAAAGTATATATGGTACTTACATGAAAAAATCAACTTTTCAAATTTTTATCTTCAGTTCAATTTTATCTTTTTAATCTGAATATAAGAACCGTTTATTTTAACTTACGCCCAGCGAAGCGAGCCGGTTTTGCTGGTTGTGAATAAGAAAAGAAATATTATATTTTAAAAATTAAGTTTCTCATCTGTTCTTAGCAGCAGTATCTCTTTCCAGCGGTGGGAGCTTCCTGATGGACTTACAATGTAAACATTTAAAAGAATTAAAATATAAAATTTAATATATAGATACATGTTATTTTATGAAATCATGTCATAAAGTCTTTTTAATAAGTAATACTTTGATTGCATTTAATTTAATTGAAAATTGTATACAGAGATGTATCTTTTTTTAATATATCTTTATCTGTGAAGTAATATTCCTATAGTATATCAAATACTGTACATATTAACATTAAAAAAAAACTTGGGTAAAAAGTGTCCGCCATGATCATTTATCGTGAACATTGCATTAAGAATTGAATAGTTTTAGCTTTAACATTACAACTTCTAAGTAAACACACGAGCACACTTAGTAAAGACAAATAGAAATGACTTTTAGATTGCCACATACATCCACTAGCACTTTGTAAAATAACTCAAATTAAAATGAAAAACTCGTGTAGTAGTCAGAATTAACTTTCTTGCCATGTAAGAAAAATCGTGCAGTAGTGAAAAGTACAAGAACAGGAAAGAAAAGTAAGAAAGCTAAATTATTGACGTTATATTTTATCTTATTATTATAATATAAAATGGGATATTTACTTTGCTAAAAGCGGCATAGTCATGGATACTGGTTTAGCTGGTTAATAGTAAGTATAATCATGAACAATGATCATGAAAATTTAAAGTCTTATACTTATTATCTTACTGCTCAAGTAAATCAGTCAACCTCTTCTCCCTGAACCTAATTTTCAACAATATCGTTGAGATTTATGGCGAAGAAAATATTATTTGACCCGATCCTTTTAGTCTCAAGAGACTGAAAGTTGTAATAGCTGTAGACAATGAGGCTTACGACGACGATCACAGTCCATGAGTAGATTTGAAGTGGAAGATGCGGATTTGTTATAAACAATGCCGCAATTCTCGAGACTCTCATCTCGAATCGGGATCGGATTCTAATATATTTCCTATTCAGTTCGGAATAGTTTAACCTTAGAACTTTTATAATTTATATTTGATTGCTGAATATATTACCTCTAAACTTTATTCTTCAACGATTAATATACTAGTTCATTCTGTTCTTATGTCCTTTACTTTTTTGTTACTTTGCGTCGTCCGTACTGAGAAATAGGTACTAACCGTGAAAACATACGCAGTATGAAGCGTCCCATATGTTGAGTCGGATATTTAACTGTAACCATACCAGATTTCCTCAAAATCTGTCCAGTGCCTCGCTATGCGTTCCCAGACACGTAGACAAGCCAACAAACATAATATAGTCAAACAAGCAGACAAAAATTCAAAAATGTATGGAATTGGTTTAAGATTATCCTATGACTTTTCCAGTTTTTTTTTTGGGTTTTACTTATTTTTTATATTTGAACCACGTCTTTTTTATATCGCTGGGGAAACCCATCATGGGGCCCTAGCGATCCTTCAACTAGGTACTCGGTACTTCGGTAGGTACTATAAGACTTCTATTCACTAAAACCCAGTGGAACCCTTCGCCGCAGTGCAATGGGGCGTTGCGGGATCGCTTGTGCACACACCAAAACGCACCGCCGACGGCCCAAACCACGCGTTCTATCTGCTCTAAATCAGGATGCTCTCGAAATACTTGAACCACTCCTTTTTTATCCTTGGGAAATGAATTGACGCATACCGGCCACGGCATCCAATCTTATTGAGACTGGCCAACCGCGCAGGAGATATTATAGTGCAGCGTGTGTTCGACTTTTCGAAACAACCGGTGAGAGCTAAGGCGCTGGATCGACGGCTTTACGTGCTCTTTGAGACACGGGGGTGACACACCGAAAACTTTCCAACTCCGAGTGGTTACTGAACACAGAACTTAACAGAAAGACTCAATAACTAAACTTGGCCCGACTACATCAAAAAAATCTATTTTTAATTTTTTTCTGTTTGTTCCGGCTAATCTCTAAAACGTCTGGACCGATTTTGACGGAATTTTCACTCACAGATAGCAGTTGATGAGTACCTAGGCTACTTTTATTTTAGGAGAAAGCTATAAAGCGAAAGCGGGCCGGTTTTGCTAATGCTAATTACTAAATTCAAACGATAAGGTTTTTATTATTTTTTCCCCTTTTCTAATGTTTGCCACAGTATCGTAGTTTTTGAAAATTTCAACCGCAACCCCCTCACAGTTTACGAGATAGTTTACTTATTATTTCCTTAATAGGCGTAATTAAAGAATAAGAGTATATGTATAGGTACTTATTATGCCGGCATTCATTATAATCTAAATGATTATTAAAATCATTCGAAAATACACATTAAAATAATAAACTCTTAAAATTAAGTTTGATTTGTATTTTAATTTAATTTCGTATTAATTTTATTGTAATTATTATGTACATAGACAGTCATTCATTCTAAGCAAAGCAATGCAGCGGTTATCAACTACGGTCCGGAAATTATGTGTCGAGTGACGGCCACCACTGCTCTACAATTCCATGCTTCTCGATGAAATGATATATACATAAGTGTCGAATTAGCAACAAATTATGTTATTATTATAGCTACAAGATTGTAGCAATACATGTAACTTGTGCTTATACATATTTAAAAAATAAAATGAGAATGATTTTTGGATATTTATTATGTATGTATCTATGGATACAAATATGTATGCATATACATATATATGTAAGTATGTCAGTCCCTATGATTCCTTGTAATTACTTAACCTTGCTTGATGTAATAAATTGTTAAATACTTAAAACTTATAATGTGTATGTGTACCTACTTATAAAAACATGTAGGTATTGTGCAGTCGGAAACATACATATATGTATGTACCTACATAAATTGTAGTTTGTATAAGCTGCAAGTCTTGCTACGTGTATTGTATCTCCGACTGCATAATACTACATATAACATAATACGAGTAATACCTATCACGTTTCTTCATCGTCTTATTTTCATCTGTTTAGTTCATTTTTAATTACGAAGTCTTTTTTTATGTATAAGTATTAAGTAGAATGGGGCTTATGAATAATTTCATTGTGACTCTTTACCAATTTACTCATATTGGAGTCATCCAGTAGTATAAGTCATTAAACAACAACAAACGATAAGAAAATGACGCACTATGATTAATTAAATATGTCTATATGAGACCAATCACCTGGTGCGATTCGCCAGCAAAGTGAGCTTGACCTATATTTTAAGGGTATTGATCGACCATCTACAAACAAAGGTCGACATGCACTAGTAAAATGAAGTCAGGCATTTATCAATACGCAGAGAAACCGAACCTGTTGCATACCTATAACATTTACTAAAATTATAGTATTGTCATATGCTAAGTCTAATGAATAATTATTCTTTTGAAAAACAAACAAATACTTATATTTCATTACGTCAATTATGTATTTTGGGACCTAATATTAATTGATTGATTGAATTTTTAATTAATATAATCTACAAAATATTGTTTTTTATATGTATCTTTTTACCTACGACGGAACGTTGGGGGTGAGAAGATGTTTGTTTGTTGGTTCAAACCAAAACTACTGGCCCAGTTTTGATGCAGAATGTGGATAATAAGTGAGGGTCCTTAAATATATGTTACGGTGGAACTCACTAGAGGGCGCTGCAGTAATATAATTTATATTAGCTAAGTACATATTAAAGACATTTATGTCCAAAAACTACTAGTTCGATTTTGATACTGTAGCAGAGGCATATTGTACATAGGATCATTAGGGCGGAAACCCGGGGCGGTGCTTTATGTACATATAATATCTAAGCTCTCTAAAAAGTTTGAAATAAAAAACAAAATTAAAAATTTTGAAAAAAATATATATTGACTTAAACTATACGATATATATTATAAATTATACATATTTGTAACGTGCTCGTCAAGACCTTTCTTTTGATACTAACCATGTGATGATTATCTCAGTCATTTTTTTTTTTCGAAGTTGGAATCTTAGGTTTAAATTTCGTCGCATAATTTTTCCATAAAATTTATATTGCCTATGTTATCTGGGCTATTATTACGAATCTATTGACACCTCAATGATTACAATCGGTTCAGTATTTTAGGCGCTACGGAGGAACAAACAAACATGCATGCATTCCCTTCCTTTCGGCTTAGCCGTAGTCGGGTAAAAGTGTGGGAGTGATGACAGAGTTCCTAAACTCTAATGTACACATACATATTATGCCCTTTCTGGGGAAAGCTAAAATAGTTTAAGTCGGTTAGGAATGTACGATAATGCACACTGAAAAAAAGATTTTCTCCTTCGATTTTCATGTTCAAAATGGCGTTTGCGCCAATTTTCATTATGATATTCGTGATTAGGGGGTAAAAATACGTTATATTACCAATTTTCAGATCGATCGGAGGTATGCGCTTTTCAGAAGCTTATCCATAAGATGACTAAACATGTTTAATTTATTTATCTTTTAGAGTAATAGAGAAGACACTATTTAATTTAACAAAAGGTTTTTAAATCACTTAATGACCTTAGAAGTATATTTCACAGTATGTACCTACCTATAGAGATAGAAGTAATACAACATCAATGGCAACTTTGTTATACGGTTCTTTGGGTTTATATGAAGATTTATTATTAATAATTTAAGTTGTTGTTGCTGTTTGTTTCCTCATAAGTTTTACCTACTGCATATTTATTAATTTGCACTATAATAAGTTGTATGATAGTGTTTATACCATTTATACAATTGGTGTCATTATTAAAAATATGGAATTTCCCAAGCGGTCTATAGGAAACCCACTTCCCTAACACGAATAGATGTAACTCTGTACGTTATTAATTTAAATAAAATTTAATAAAATCCATAATGTAAAACTTTACGAATACATAGCAACATTTTGAACAATTAAAAATCAAGTTTTGTTATAACTAGCTTCCAAGCTAAATGTTATAATCATTCGTAATTATTTTTGTGTCTACATAAGTAGGTACATGTACATTGTACATAATATGTGATTGCGTTCCTTCATTAAGAGATATTCATAATATCTTCGGTCTGTTCTCGCAGGACTAGGATGGATTGTTTTCTCATCCATCTTTTTATTACCTTTTATATTTACTTTTGTATTCAATACAACTTGGATACTTTTATAATTAATTTCCAGTAATTCTGGTCTCTAATGAAAAGTAAAAACAAACCTATGTCACGGAAATCGTACATTTTACAATTACATTACAATCTATCTCATCTGACATGACTGAGTAACATTATTACATCCATCCATTTAATATAGAATTATATTAAATGAACTTCAGATCGAACTTGTAAATAGAACTATACCGAACAATGCTGCTAGTTGCTATCAGAAGCAATTTACTAATAGAACACAAAAACAATGAATGAAAAATTTGTGGAGCTGCCATAAATCTTTATTTGATCGATAAAGCTTATTCTGAAAACACTCACGTGTAGTTAAGATGTAAATATAGGTACTTTTACATACATATACATATACATTATACAAACAATAAAATATATTAAGCGAATCATTTTTATGTTCACGCTCTATAGCCCAAATACCTGTTACTTATATCATCGCGGGTTTCCAACATACGTTCCAACACAATGACGTTTTTACAACCGCAAATTATAATAATAAGAATCGGATGAATAATACTCGTCAAGTATTAATTTCCTGTTTTAATAACTAGCACAAATACTACGAGTCAGTCTGTCGACAACGCTTCGGTGCGCATCGTGAGGTAAAATAAATAAAGTGACATCCAATGTGAAAGATATGGAAACTACAACAGAAAATGATGTTTTAACAGAAACGGCCATCACTAATTCATACACGACAGAAGCAAGCATTTACAATAACACAGAAGTTTCAAATGGAGTTTACGATGTATCTCTTGACCAATCTGTTCAAAATGAAGGACAATTTTACTCTGATGTCTTCGAAACTTTTACTATAATAGAAATTGTTATGACAGCGCTTGAAATACTAATCACTACTACGGCTGCTATTAAAATTTATCGATGGAGAAGAAATTTCAGAAATCAAATGATGATGCAATTAAGCATCGCACGTTTTATAAAACGGATTATTTTCTATGTCGAGTTCATGGGAAAGAAATATGAAAATTATTCATCATCGCTCCTGAAAACAATATTGACAACTTGCCAAGTCTATATTGACTTTGTGATAATTATTCTAGTCTGCTTTTTTATAAAGCATATGTATGATAGTTTAATAATAGTAATAGTAAAGATAAGTAAAAATAATTTATATTGTGTATTGTGCTGTTCGTGGTTCTTACCATTACCTATAAGTGTATCGTGTGTGATGATTATAACCACGCAAGTACTTGACGAATGGACGTCATATTTTCTTATTTGTCTCATATTTAGATGGCCGCTAATAATTTTAGGCACAACACTATATTTAAGTGTCTTGTATAACGTTCTTACAGACAAAATACGCAAGTTTGCGAGGAGTCTTACAATTGTTACATTTTTTCTTTGTTTAGTTATAAATTTTTATTTATTCTCCAAAGATGTTATAAAATTATGGTGTGTTAATTCTTTTACAACTATTGTGATCAGTTACGTTTCAGGATTTATTTTAAATTTCCTTGTACTTTGTTTCTATGTTATATTAATTATCCCTTCTTTTAAAAACAAATCTAAATCTTGTAATTCGTTACCTGACTTTAGCGTTGCTAATGATACATGTATAAAATAATTTATTTATCATTTAAACTTTGTAACTTGTTAATAACTTGTAAAAACACTAACTAAACAAAATATAAAGTTATAAATTAAAAATGTTGTAGTATGATTTTTTTATTTTAAGAATCTATTACCCAGTTTGTTTTAAATTTAATATAAATTTTAATTTAAAATAATGCATTTCCCAAGGACAAAAAAGTTAAATTTCTGAGAGAACCTAACAAGTTTTTGATTTCAACTTTTCGTTGGCTCACGATGTTTCTTTTTTCACCGTAAGACAATTGTAATCATAGTAGAATTGATTCGCACATGAAAACATCAGAGGTGCGAGACCCGGATTCGAGCGCGTTACCCGGATTCGAGCGCGTTACCCATTAGCTACCCTATGACTGTCATCAAATTCTCTTTTTTGCAATAACTATAATCATATATTATGATATAATTATTATAACCATAATGTGGGGAAGCTATTTACGTATAGACACATCGATTAAAACTTACTTATGTGAAGTATAGATTAATAAAATAATATTCACTTAACTCATACACTTTTACAGATATTAACTCGTAGTATACATCAGTCGTTATTACACTATTGGTATAAAGGAATTCATTCGAATCAAATCAAATCAAAATATTTTATTCAGTATAAAAATTGTTACAATTTCTTTCTGAACGTCATGAGTCTAATACGAGTTCGGAAAGAAGAAATCTTTGACCTCAGAAGAACTGGCGAAAGCAACTCAGCGAAATCTTTTTCAAATTAAATTGCAAATCAACAATAATTCTATATCTTGAAATAGCCTGGCGGCGATCAAATCATTCCCAAGGCGTACTGTCTTCTAAAAAATCGTTAATTGAATAATAGCCTTTAGTACACAAACGTTCCTTTACATTTTTTTTTTAATTTGGCAATAGAAGCTTTTTGAACGTTTTCATGGGATCCTGTTGTATAAGCGTTTACATTGTCCATAAAAATAATTACTGACGCGGCGTAAGTGAAAGCGAGTCACAGGCATTACAAGTTTATGTTTGCTCCTAGTATTAATGTTATGCATGTCGCAATTCCTGGGAGATTCGTGTATATTTTTATGAACATTTATAACATTTTCGTACACGTATTCAGAAGCAACAGTCAATTCAATCAATTTTTATTTCTTTAAACTTTTCTATAAATTTCACGAATAGTTCTTTTCTGGAGGACAAAAATAGTATTAACGGTAGCTGCATTTAATAAGATTTCATAGGACATAATACTATGAACATAACAAAAATATACTACGCGAGCTGTATCTACGTCTGTAATACCGTTTTTTTTTACCGCGAACGCTGCAGAGCTGAGCGTATTCGCAAGCCCCTCAATATATGCAGAGATCCCACTGCAATTTCGAATCTATGATAATACCTACAAATTTAGTAGATTTTATGGCTTTTAACATTTCCCCACCCAATACTACACTATTGTCAGCAAGTTTATCATTAGGTGTTATGAATTTAATTAATTTTAATTTTTTGTTATTTAATAATAATTCGAATCGAACCAATAGACAACCTTTGAGAGAGCATCGTTTACATCGTCGTACATAAGTAAATTACGTTTTACCTTAAAAAAATAAAGTGTCATCTGCGAACAATACTATCTCATGTTTATCCTGTAAAAAATGGCAAATCATTTATGTAAATTAGAAAAAGAAATGGACCAAGTATAGAGTCTTGTGGAACCCGCATATCTCCTCTCTGAAATTAATGTTTTCTTAAGGTACCTTCATGTAGGTCGTCACGTAAATATTTTTCAAGATTTTATTTTTATTTGAGTTTTACTAAATCAATTGTTATAAGTAGAAAACAATAGTTGTGATCGATAAGTATATAATATTAGTTTTGAGTTAATTAATTAAACGCCACTAGCGTTTTCCTTCCTTTTCCTGTTTGTTTCTTCTACTGAGAGTTATATTCGCAGTGAATGGTGTGTTGACGCTTAAAATGACTTAAAATAATAAACAAAATTTGATAAGAACATTGTAGTGCGGCTCATGGTTTCCATATAGATATGTTAGTAGTAATAAACCGAATTTGGAACAGAAAGTTTGTCTCATTAATAACATCGTTACAATGTATTTTATTGTTTTACTCAAATAACATATTGAAATGAATATTTATTTTATAATTTGTTTAATATTTACCTTAGATACATGTGTCAGTTCATGAAAATTGATTAAACCGCTTTTAATATAAATACTTCGTGTCTTCTCCATTCTACGTGACACTGGCGAAATAATCTGTGCTCAACTGGCACGGTTTGAAGCCATTAACAAGAGAATTGAATTGAATATAAATACTCGTATGTGCTTCTATGCGTCTGGCGGTTTAAAATTCATAAATTGAGACAGTCCCAGTGTTATATGTAACACATAGCCTGTATATGGAATAGGCAGTAAAAAGCTCAGTTTCATTTTTTACAGTTCCAGAAATTCAATTAAAGTTGAAGACTAGCTTGGAATTAATTAGGACACGATTTTTTCTTTGTTGATATGGACATGACATGTCCAAATGCTTTAACTCTAAGTTTTAAAAACTCTATTTTCTGTTTATTTTAGTTCACATTTTGTTACAGGTTTTTAGTAATTAGGAATTGTAATATAAACATATTGTTTCACATCAGCCGGAGGTCCTGCGCCCCATGCACGAATATATTTGCTCTATAATATAATTAACGTGATAGTGTAGTTGCAGTAAAATTTTGTATGGAAAATTAAACAGCGCTCCGTGAACATATTAGGAAAAAAAATTGGCAGCGTGAACTGGGATGACCAACTTTGATCATTTGCAGAAAGGGAATTAAATTAAAACTCAAAATGTATTTAAAACTAATTAAAATTTAATGTATGATCACAAAAGTAGGTAAAATTCATAATAATGATGATAGGTTACGACCATGACACCCTATGGATTTACATACACATTTTATAAACGTAGTACGGTTTTCTTAACCAAAATCCAGCGAAAAAATATTGTACGTAAATTTATATCTCAGAGCATAACATAAATGCTTAAAATTTAGCTTACATTAATTGCAAGTAGCTTTATTATGATTATGAAGGGATGTACAAAGATAATTAAATTATAACAATATAATACATGATAAAAATAAACAGCACGCGTAGTGTTTGGACTGCTTTATTTACAATAACCGAAACCGTACTAGAAACAAGTGAATAAAAGTGGATGGACGGAGGTTGCAGCGTGGTTGTGAGTGTGCTGCATTTGTACGAGTTTCACTCGTGTGTAGCGCCGTCTAGGCACAGTTGCACGCGCAGCGCTTCACGCGTTTTTGGGTCAGCTGCGAATCTACGCTGCGCACTGAACGAGGTTGCATATCTAAAAAAAATATTTAGTCCTTTTAACACCTTAGTGATATTTAATTTTTTTTCTAATAATTAAGTATTAATAATAATGATTATACATCTTCTACGTGTCGTCAGCACGGATAACACGCATTCGTATCATAGCGCTATATTTTGCTACGAGAGCGTCTACTTAGCATTAAATGCATGGCAATAAATTATTACAAATAATAATTTACTGAACGTCAATCATTCATACATTGATCCTTGTCGAAAGCATTGCCTAAGCAGTGTTGTTTTTGTTTCGCTTTTATAAGTTTCCACAGAGTGTAAGTAGGTATCGAGGACTTTAGCTCTAAACGGCTCTAAACCAGGCAGACTAAGACTAAATTAACATAGAAGTTAGGAGACTATTTTGCTAACACCCTACTTGTTAGACTAAAAACGATTTCAAGGGTAATAGGTAAGTACAACGAGTCACTACGTTATTTTTCAAAGAAATAACAATACAAAGTAAACATAATATCCTAATATTGAGGAAAAGTAATAATTTTTAATACAACTAGGTATATCCTTTGGATAATATATTTTTAATTTATAAACGAATTTCAACCATTTAGCGTATACTATACCTACTTACATAATATAGTAGATTATAGCTTCTCTCTCAAAGTTTAATTACGTTATATTAGTGCTTAAAAATAAGATAATTCAGTGAAAATATAATTGAATATGATTTAAATATGGACTTAATATAAAAATGTCGTCGCCTCAGGGTGAAAATTAATATGCTCTTTGCTATTTAATACGGTATGTCAACGCCATATTTATAATAAGCTATTAGAAAAGCATCGCAGAGTTGTTATAGCATATTTTCCTATGTAAGCAAGTGCTCTCGTCTCGTAAAAGCACAATACACAAAGCTTCTTTATCATAGCATTTTTCTTTCACGATGAGTTAACTGAATTCGACTTTTTCATCTCTTTATTTACGATTTCAAATATACTTGAAAGTTATTATAGGCATTTGGAATGTAAATATATGAACCTATCCTATAAATTATAATATAGTCATTTGTCTATAATTAACCGTTGAATGATTTTCGGAACAATAACAGTTCAGTAGTTTTTAAGTTTTTCTATACACATACTAATTTTACCTTTAATATTTTAGAAGTTTTTTGGCATGCCTTACCACATGGTAAGAAGCACAAGTGTAATAAAAAAAAATTCGTAGTAGAAACTAAAAATATTTTTTTATAAATGTACTTTCTAAAACATTTACTTTATACAAATATTAATAAAAATGCTAGGGAAACAAATTTCTGTTCATTGATTCAAAGAGTATTTAAAAAAAGGGTCAAACCTTAGAAACTGTACCATAAACTTTTCTACTTCACTCTCCAGTAAATGAAAATGTATTTGTACCTGATTTGTATAGTATTTTAATCCTTGTTATACAGAATCCAGACTCAATTAAACTATTTAAACTCACGAGTATATTATACTACATACGTAAGTGACGTAATTTTATAACTTATGGAATAACATGTAGGTTTTGGGATTCTAATTCGTTTTACTCTATGGTAGTGTAGTGTAGTATATGCGGTATAAGTAACGAATCCACATTTAACCGAAATCGGTTAAGTTGTTAATATCTAATTACTATCTATTATAGAGAATTCTAGATAAATATACGTATACACATACACACACATACAAATAGCACAAAACTTTAACTTTAATTTAGGTATTAAATAAATATATTCATGATCTTTTGAAGCAGCTATATAATCTATTTGAAGTAAAAAAATAAATTCGTGATACTCACAGTGCGGGCGCTGGTCGGCAGGCATGTCTTGAGGCAGCAATAGAGTGCGAGGCGCGCGAGGCGCTTGTGACTCCGCACGCTCAGCCTCCGCTTCAGCGGCTGCCAGGCTGTTCACTATTGTTTTTACCTGTAATATCCACAAACATTCTAACATTACTTAAAATCACCGCAACTAAGGATCCCATTCACTCTTAAACAATTTTAAAAGTATTTTCTTCACCTTTAAAAGACCATGTAGGTCACCGTTGAAATATAATAAAAGTCTTCAAAAAATCATAAAAATCGATTCATTGCTCGTATATCGCGAAAAATACCTTTGATAAGTAATTTCATCCAAATTTCTTATTAATTTCTTTCATAACTTGGGGACATATAATTAAAATATTCAGGTTAAATTTTAAAGTTAGACAATAAACGACAAAGTTAGTCAGAATAAAGGTACCATAACATAGAATTTATTCATGACTTACGTTTGTACGAGTACGTTACGTTCAAAAGACTACTTTGAAAAGTTAGCATTACGAACACCTACGCCAAATACTTTACCAAAGGTACAAATCGTTATCTATATATACAGTATATGAAAATCAAATGCTGCTCGATAGTCTCACTAAACTTTGAAAACAGCTGCACCTATTCAAATACTTTTTTCATTTGGAGGTGTATCGGGGGTCGTTTAAATATAAAAAAATCTTTAACCCGAAAAGGCGGTTTTATACGTATCTTACCGAAAATACAACATTTATATAATGAGGGAATGAATGATCATGATAGCAGCAAAGAGCTAGAGTTTACTGTCGCGTTAAGCAATTGGATTGTATAAGATAATAAAAGTATGATCTGAAATGTAAAATTTACTATGAGATGACAATAAGCGACTAAAAAGAGATATCTTATGTAAAAAAACAGAATCGGTTTCTGGCACAGCTTACCCTAGTTTATATTTAATTTGTTTTCCCTTATATTATATCCCTTATATTTCTTAGTTATGCTTTAACTTAAATTTATCATTTAAATTGGAGCAAAGATATTTAATATAGAGCCAAGGGACGTCTCTACCGTCTCTATATTACTGAGTATAAACAGACCGTTAGATAAACAGGTTTCTTTGTGTATTTACCTCTTGCATATCGTTATCGATTTGTTGTTCACGACGTTGGTTCGCGACAGCTTCTTGCGCAGTACGGTGGATCATATGCAAGTCTTCGGGAGTCAAATCCCATGGTAAATTCATCTGCACTGGGCTGCCTTCCATCTGCATCTTTTGCACCTGCAAATGATTCCATTTATTATAACAATTTCGGTTACAGCGGCAAACTTCAATGAGACTACTGAAAATGACGTATTAAAAACTCCAGTCATAATTATAAACCTAATCTAACTTGAACCCAGGATGGACCTCATCGTCGGTAGCCTTATATTACAAGTAAATAAACATTAATAAACATTGTAAGTAATAAATTGTATTTCATATTAAGATACATATACCTATATTAATATAATATTATAGAAATATTGGTTAGGTACGTAAACTTACTTCTGGTTGTTCCATTTCTTGTGTGGGTGCAGATTGAGGAACAAACTGATGAAGAACAGCGGGTTGCTGTAAAACACAAAATCCCATTATTTCCCATTATTTGTGCGTAACCTTAAAACTTAAAATGAATGTGTTATAAGTAATGGAATAACAGTACCTATAATATCATTTATTTAGATCTGTCTTATGAACAAAAAAGTAATCGGAAATGGAATGAAACCTCCTCCTTTTTGAGGTCGGAAGAAAAACGAAGATTTTCACTCCGTTCGGGTTCTTTTTCTAGATAGGTACTTTTTCATAGATAGTATAAATTTCTCAGTGATGTGATATTTAATATTTTCCCTTTGCAGAAAGCAATGATATTTATCCTATATACCCATTAGTATCCAATGTACCTGTGTATACGTTGTACCTGTGTATACGTTGTACCTGTGTATACGTTGTACCTGTATATTTGTTGTTAGTTGACCTGGATAACAAGCCACTATAATATCAAATTTCATCAAAATCTGTCCAATGTAATGCAGACAAACAAAGACACACAGACATCAAAAATTATAAAATCTAGAGATGTCTGTGTTCTGTTTTCTCAGTATCGATAATTATGACTATTTCAGTAATATTTTCCAAAAAATTATAATATACTGATTGGATTCACAATTTTATTATATTATGTACGAGTAGGTATAGATATCAAGGAAGAATACGCAATGCTTAAAAACGCAGTTGCACTTATCTTAGTCCTCATTAACATCATACATACATATCACATAGTATTAATAATTCTTATTAACGGGATGTATACGTTTATTTATTTATATATTACTAAACAGAGCGTTGAAATAATAAAAAATATGTTGACCTCATTCGTATGCTAATAAGCGCAGTTCTTTAACCTTTAAATGAAAACGTTTCACTGAATCCTACACAAGTCATGTTATGTATTCATATGTAAATAGAGCCAATCGAATAGTTAGACACAATCGACTTGCTAGACGAAGTTAAGTAAGTTAAGTGAAATTATATTCGTACTTAAGAGTTTTAAAATAAATATGTAAAATAAAATGTAAATAATAAAAAACACTGCAAATGTAACGGAATATTTATTTTTTATTTAGCTGAGTTTTTTGACTCCGTGCAAAAACAATTATTGACAGGCGAATAATTTCTTACGGTACTCGCAGATCCTGTTTCATGAAATGAGCACGTATTTACTTTTATTTAAAAAAACCGTTGCGTTCCAGAATGTTATGAAAAGATAACATATTATGATGTAAAGGTTTTACAAGTCTTCTTTTGGACATTATTTAAGATTTCAATATTATTGACAATAAATAGCTATTATCATTATGTAATGTATAACTTTGTACGAATAGTAAGTTTTTATAAAGTGGTTTTGAAACACGTAAGTTACAGTTAATATTTCGCACATACTTACTAAGTACAAGTTTTACTTAACTCTTTACGTTCAAATACAAATATAACACGTGAATATATAATTATTTTATAGAAAAAAGAAGCTAAAATTTTATGAACAATAAAAACATTAACTACCTCGTTTTGTTCTTGAGCTTGAGGAGGTGGAGGTGGCTGGAAGGGACCCATATTTTCAGGCGGGGGTGGCATATTATGAGGAGCAGGAATTGCAATCACTCGCATCTGACGGGGTGCCATCATTTCGTCTTGTTCGCGCTAGGTAATAACAAATTACAAGATTAATATTTTAAATGCTTTTATTATCAAAGTTCTGTAAATAAATTGCCGATAGAACGATATGTATTATTAAAAATTTTACAAATCAAAAATATGTATTTTATTTATTTATGTTAAACATATTTATGCATATAAAATTTATTTATATAAATATGTTTACTACTTAAAAGGGCGTTTAAAAAGACATCCCACAATTTAGACATTTTAAACTGCTATTACTAAATTAAAATATTAAATTACACAATTTATATTTTACCTCGTTTTGTTCTTGGGGCTGGGGTGGTGGTGGAGGAGGAGCGAACTGTCCCATGTTCTCAAGGTGAGGCGGCATATTTTGAGCCGGGATGCCAAAAATACGTTGTACGTGAATGCGCATCTCGCGGGGAGGGCTCATTTGTTCCTCTGAGGATTCCCATTGTCTCTGCCAAAGAAAAAAACAACTTTATAAAGTGTAAAACGTTAAATAGAAAATTGTAAAATATTAAATCTTTATTATAATTTATTATAACTGGTGGTATAACTGGTATGCTTTTGGATAAAAGCAGCGGTCCACATTATTAGAAACTTATGGTACCTACGAAGTAAGATAATTTAGCATTGTGTACAGAAGCTTTAAATACACACATACTTTAATAGAATATAAAAAAGCGTATGCACATCGCAAGTGATTTTATTATGAATAATGCAATCAATGTTGCGCAAACGCAGCGCTTATTCACATTGCTTAGAGATGAACAATGATCAGAAAGCAATGACCTGGCGAGTGTGTGAGAAGCGAGGACACGACACAAAAAAGAACACCCAAATTTATAAAGGTATGTACATATATCTTTCAATAAGTAACTTCTTTTATCTAATCTTCCTATAAAGTAAAAGTTTTACTAAACAACTAGCTGACCCGTGCCCACTTCGTTGGGGATAATGTTAATAATTCTTTTTTAGTACAGAGTGTTTAAATAATTTAAATTATTTTATTAATGTGGCTTTCTATTGGTGAAAGAATTTTTAAAATCGGTTCAGTAGATCCCGAGATTACCCCTTACAATTTAACAAATAAACAAACTTTACTTCTTTATAATATTAGTATAGATAAAATACCTATATGTGACATTACGTTATATTCACTCGTACCATACATACATATTATGCAATAATGTTATAATTTATGGTTCATATGCTTTTTACTAGAATCACGATTTTCCCCTATTTTAAAATATAATTAACATCTAAGTTCTATTCTCACCATTTGCCGTAGATTAAGCAAAAAATATGTAGTCTCTAAAAAACATTAGTGCACGATTTATTATTATGATTATTATCCAAATATGTATTTGTAGCCTTGATACCTTCTAATTTTTTAAATATCTTTATATTGCTTAAGTAAATTATATTTATATAAACTAAATATTATACATTTGATAACTAAGGTTAACGTAGAGCAATTATTAATTAATATTCACATTGCGCTACATTGATTAATGCGGAACGAAATAAAATCACGGAAGAGGTGTCGCTCTTCATATTGTCCGCTACCAAATGTCCTTCAATATATGTTGTACGCATTGATACTACTTATTAGATTATACAGTCTTTTGTTACTATCAAATTTAGTACCTATATAAGATTAATCTATTCTAGCATCGCTACTTAGATTTACTTATTATTTTTAAGGCTTATTATCATATACTACTTACATAGTAGTTTTAAAGTAACAGTACGATGTATTAATTTATATTACTAATTAATTTTAACTTGAATGAAATATAGTTTGAACTACTTTATAATTTTAAAATTACGTTCAAAGAACTACCAATCGACGCAATAAATGAATATAGAGATAAATATTCATTCCAAAGATACTTTTTATATCAGTTTCGATCGATAAGAACTCCCATAGATCCCAGCCTTTGTCAGATAATTACAATCTTTTAATCTCGTGATCGGAACCGGTTCTAGGTAGATTTTGTGTGCCTAATTGAAATACACGGATCGATATCGTCATGTAATTTTTATACGTTACAACGTTTGTACCTACGTTCGAAGTACTAATTACTAACATATATATTCTTTTATTATATTATTAGTACAGTATGTGTCTCTTTCATGCATAAAAAATAAAACCTATCATAAGTGAGAAAGCAACTCTGTCTGTTGGTTCACTCTATTTTGTTTACACATAAACTACTGAGCTACTTTAGATAATATTTGATTTAGAAATCGTATGGACTATGGAAATACCTTCTTTTATCCCAGCTGCCTTACCATGAATATGGAGCTACAGGCAAATAAAAGTAATTAACAATGCAATTTTTATGTGTTATGTTGTCATAATAATAACACGATTATATAAAATCTATCATGATAATACAGTAACAAACGCGACATAAACTCGATATTTGCCAGAGCTCTCCAAAGCGACGTACCTACTAACTATTCAATTCAAGTTAATTGAAATTAATTTTCAACAAGTTTAATAATTAACTTCCGTTGGCATTAACACATTTCCGTTTTAAAACATATACGAAACTTAACCAGTTCATTTTCCATTAAATGAACTAAATAGATTTGAGATTCTTTAACTGCTGATAATTTAAACCGGATACTAAAGCATGATAAGAAATTTTAGTGTTCTCATTATAAAATAAAACAAGCCAGTAAAACTTGTAAACCTATAAACAAATATTTATCATATATACGACAACTTTCTTTAATACATATTAAACATATTATAATATTTTATTTCGAAACTTATTTTCAAATCAGAAAGAAAATTAGAAAGTGAACATAGAAAGTTTTGTATACAAGATAAACTAAAAGTTACGGGTTACCATCAAGTAGCTACCTAAGACGTTTTATGTTAATTACTGACAAAATTTATTTCGAAAGGTCATTCTCGACAGCTCCATTAGTTTCCTATATTCAGATTTTCTATGTATATTTTGAAGACGACCTCGTATTTTCAGTTCCGTGTGATGCGGGTTGTCTTCAGTCTACTATCCATTATAGAATTACGTTACATGAATATTAAAACTTTGATAGCTTGAAGCACACAATAGAACTCGTAGTGATAGAAATAAGCTTAAAGCTCAAGACTTTAATTATTTTGTTTGTGACGCGGCAGCTGTAAAGCTCATGTTCCAATTAAAGAAGTTCGTACAAGTTAAATCCGCTTGCAAATGACTATTTGTAGTTATCTAAATCCTTGAAAAATCATGTACAGTTCCGTAAATACGTAATTAAGATGAGCATACAGAAAACAAAACAATCCTTCACTTGTTGACGATTAATGTTATAGTAAGTATATGACATCTTAATCACCTCAATATGAGGTTTGTTGTTACATAAAAATGTTTACTTTGGTTTCATTGTTATTAAAAGGATTCTGTGTTTTTATTATATTACGATATTTATTATATTACGTTAAATATTGTAATACAATATTGTTACCAATTTTTTTTCTGAAAAGAGTAACTGTTGAGTTTCTCGCTGGTTCTTCTCAGCAGAACAGCTTTCCGAGCCGGTGGTAGTTTACTCACAGACTTACAGTCTGACATTTAATTTTAATAATGTAAAAATGACGATTCAAAGAGCTTGTAAAAGTCTATTTGAATAAAGAATATTTTGATTTAATTTTTTTGTTATAACCTATAAATCAATCTGTAAACGAGTAAACAAAATCTTATTAACAAAAAAGTATGCGCATCACATAAACTAAATGAAACAAAAACATAATGTAATATTTTTAGCACAACAGACGATATTGTATGTTAATTTAGCAAGACATTATTCAACGTAACTACAAAAAATACAAAAAAATGCAAGTTTTCTAAATTCGGACTACTTTTAAGTACTGAAAAAGTTATGTTTTAATTAAATAGATATGAGCCAAATCCATTTTTAAGTAAAACAAAAAATCTATTTTTATGCTTAATATACATGTACTTACACAGTAAGTATGTTTTGATATACATTTTGTTATTAATTTATCCAAACAATCACATAATAATAAAACCAACATAATAATATACTTTTTTTTATATAATATATTGCAGGCTCGCTAATTATTACGGAGTTCTGAGACCTGTAATTTGACTCCGTGGATCCTTGAATACCAACAAGGATAATGTCATCTGTATAACAGGTTACGACCATAACTTATTTGTTTATATTCGCGTATATAATACAAGCAACTTTTAAGAATACATAACGAATCAATGTTGAAGTAAATAAACGATAAGTAAAAAAATAAAAACATGCCCACCATTAAGAAACCAGTTCAATCTTAATTCTAATGTGTTTGAATAAAACGAGTATGTAAACAAATAATTATCATAACTCATGACTGCGAATCCACATTAGAGGTAAGGTGTGATATAATCTATACCAACTGCACCCGGGTGATGGCCGCCCTGTGTAGAAGTTAAAGTAGAACAAGGTTTATGAATGTTCTCAGCTTAATACATTTTTGCTAATAAAAAATAAGATGTAACGAAAACGTGGTTACCCAGAGTGTACAATCCAAGGCCTCGCCACGAACTCTCCTTGTTGCATCTCCGATCAATTACCCTACCAAGTTCAAGAACGCCTCGTTTATAAAGAATACAAAAAATATGTACTCAAATTAGGCACGAATGGTGCGATCGCTCGCATACTTATATAAAATGTGTTATGGGCGCGCGCGCCTCAAACACTCGACTCACGCCGCAACATGTACGCGTATCTCGCGCTCGTTTCGCTTACAGCGTCCGTACTTGCCTCGCCAGCTCCTCTTTCACGTCTTGGCTACGAGAGAGTGATAGATTCCAGATACAACCAGGTGCCGAAGCTACTGGACTATGTGCTCAGTGACGATTATCTGAACTCGCAAAAAAACAGAGCTAAGCTCATTACAAGGTTCAGACCGGAGGAAGCTGTTGTTGACAATGTCATATTAGAATCAAACGTAGTTAAGATAGTGAAGCCTACTAAAAAACTGCAAGATGGAGAACTCGTGAGACATCGACGAGGTTACAACCTAGAAAACGTGAATGTGCCCGCTAGGTATCCCTACCTCCCAGTAGTGAGAAACAACCGTTTCCGCCGCTGGGGCTAGTATTGGCGGTTTATCCAGTGCGAGAGTAAATGTCAAGGTTACACTAACGCTCATCAACAATAGAAGAGCATCTCTAGCTCATGCTTTTAATTGTGTCTGGAGTTTATGGTTATATTGTTTATATGGCGATAAGTGGCTGTGATCAAATGCGCAAGTTATTTTGTTATGTGACGACATTTATTGAAGCTGGTTTCATGGAGAACATATTTAATGAGACTTTGATTAGTATTAAATAGTGAATTTTAAGTTAATTTAAGATATGAAAATATTAAACTTATAAAAAATATTTATGGTTTTAATATAATTTACGGATGGTTCATTTAAAACGTTGTTTAAACGTATTTGAAAAGCCACAGCAAAATAAACGAAACAGGTTTCCCCAGAGAATGCTTATAGAACTAAAAAAAGCTGTATAAAGCAATACTTACATAACTATTATTATTACTTATTAGTAACAAGAGTTTTAAATTTAATACTTTATCGTTTATGTAATTAATATTTCACATAGACTCATGATCCGAACATATTTCTATGGCGACTTTAGTAGAGGCAATTTCGGGATTATATTATGCGCTAAAGGCAATTTCTCTTGTGAAAATTATAATTTTATCAGAAATATTGAAATGAAAATTTATTGTTACTATAAAATAATATTTATAAAATACTATTCATGATGATAATTAAATGAAACTATGAAAAAATATATAATTATGCGGGCTAATCGCTGGCTTAATACTAATTATATTCAAAACAGTTGTGTGCATTGTGTTCATTGCGTGCATAGTCTTGTAGGTTATTACGGCAATTATATTGAGTGATGTTGAAATGGGAACAGTGACTAACGATGTCAGTCAAGCTTGATTAATTTGAGTCTTCACCTGAAAATATATATAATACTAGCCATTCCCGCGGCTCTACCCAAGTTCTAATCACTATTAAAAATAGAGATTGGTGGTAGTCATACAAACTATCACCTAGCGGAATAAACAATACCCTACTACCTATTCTCAGACCTAGCAAATGTACACAAAAAAAAATATAAAAACGGTTAAGCCCTAGCCGTTTCGGAAGAGTTCGAACAAACACTGTGACACGAGATTTTTATATATTAGATAATATGCCTGTATAGATACAAATAATTCTATTTAATTTTGATTTTCCATTTCACGTTAAATTTCTACAAGTTATATTAGAGTAATTAGAATTTATAATTCTATGAAAACTTTACCTACATTATATATAAATAATATATTACTACTGTTCAAACAACTATTACGACAAAAAATCTGAATATTGAATTTAGCAATATTTATAAAGATGGGTATTATTGAAAACGAGCATAAAAAATCTTAATTAAAAACGACATTTAAAGACATTAAAACAAGCATTTACGAGGACGTGAGTAATAAAATAATACTGTGTCTACAAAAGAGAAATCATAAGTTTGGAATCGTTATGTACGTATACATATTATTTCTTATAAGTTTTCACCAAGTTTAACATTCTAGAAGAAATTTAAATCTACAACACAATAAATACAATCTTATCGTCCTATAACTTTTTTCACATAGGTACATAGATAAATAGGTATAAAAAACTTAACGTTAGTCGAATAAGTTATTGTACATTAGGTACATAATATGTTACGGAAAATCTTATTGAAATAGTAATTATTATCGATACAGACGAGGGATCTATAGTTTTTATTAGAATTTTTGTATGTCTGTGACCGTATTATTCGGAAATCTACTGTATAGATTCTACTGCGGGAAAATATGACATCTCTGAGAAATTTATACTCTGGCACGTAGAATCGAACCCGAGGGGAGTGAAAGCGAGCCTCTTGTTACGAGTGCATACGAGTATATTGTGAAAAATAAATAGGTAAATAAAAATTTTAGCGAATATTTCCATAAAAAAAATTATTAATTCGATTACCAAAAAAATTTACTTACTACTAAGAAAATTCCTTATACTTTCGTGAAGGATGATAATGTATATTTTTTAACACTCGTGAAATTATTTGTAAAACATTTTTGTACCTTATAAGATTTTTTTTTAATTGTGGGTAGGCAAGTTTATAAACCTCTGAAACAATTATTTAACCTGAGACCAAGCTTTTTAATTTACATTTTAGAAATTATCAAATTTAATTTAAAACATTAAGCTTTGGATAATTGGGTTTAACACTTTGTTAATGGCAAGCTTTAATTAAGACATCGCAAAGCGGTGCTTTCATGTTCACTTTTTTGATTTATTACATATGAATAATTATAAATTAAATTAACATCATAATATACCTACCATTGATTATCAGATGTTAAAGTAAGAGTTGATTTAATATCAATTCTTATTATAACATTTTTTCCGTTCAGTTTTTTCGATATATATAGTATTAAAAATATTTAATATAATTTTAATATAAAGAAGGCTTATGTCAATTTTCTAAAAAACAGCGCCACCCACATTCTGTAAAACTAATAAACGGGACATTTACCCTCTGCCCTTCAACTTCAACTAGACTCGACTAACAAGTAATTTACAAGGTTTGTATAAACAGATAAATACAATTCGTTTTGTAAATTTCATTAATGCCAAATTAAAATAACAGTACCCTAAGTTAAGACTTTCAAAATTGTCGTCGACTCGACCCCGAATAGAAGATCCCTTCTTATTACGAGGGACACTGCGGGTTCCATATTTGGAATCTAAAACCAATCTTCTCCTGTAGTTTCGCTGTTTTAATATTCATAGTTTTGTATTATTGAACAGG
The DNA here is from genome assembly GCA_905231865.2 of Boloria selene. NCBI lineage: Eukaryota > Metazoa > Arthropoda > Insecta > Lepidoptera > Nymphalidae > Boloria > Boloria selene. The sequence goes on from HG993145.1 coordinate 7,058,424, forward strand.
ACTAAATTTAATGATAATTAGTAGAATATACTTAATGTACCTAATACTTACATTTATTTTTTGAATATGCAGACGATAATAATCTCTCGATCGGGAAGATCAATAAAGCAATTATTTATTATTAAAGCGTATACAAACTTCTACAAAGTTTTACCACAAGGAGTTTTATAGGGTCAAAGGGTCCTTTTCCATTTATTACACCATTTATATCTACTGTATACGAAATATAAATGCAAAATATGCACTCATAAATTAAGCGTTAGCTGAAAATATATTAAGTGTCATAATAAGTTTCAGACACATAGAAATAAAGCAGACAATTTACGATGGTTTAAGTTGCTCTAAGAATGTTGTCCTTTAATATAGCTAATGTAATATTTTCCCTCGGGGTACAATCCTGTTAACTGAATTAAGCAATCTACTGTAGTGAAAATAGGGATTTATTGTACTTGTTTAGTATAGATTATTAGATATTTTTTTATTTGTTTAATTAGATATTTATGTTAAGAAAATCAATAAATTAGGTACTGCTAATATTATATACTTACTAGCAAACCCGACCCGTTTCGCTGGGCGTAAGTTAAAATAAATTAAACGGTTTTTATAATTTTTAAATAATATAAAAGGAGGCCTAGGAAAAAGCCCATGTTAGGTACTCCTTATAACTCCAGCTGTTTCAGAGATTAGCCGGAACAAACAGACAAACAGACACACAAAAATTTAAAAAATACATTTTTTGATGTAACCGTATATACTTTCATATGCATTTAGTATAAAACAGTTAATTTGAAATTAAAAACAGACACTTTTCAATTTTATTTATATGTGATTCAACTCAATACGTAAGTATTTCTTTTCTCATTTTTGTGTATATCTATTATAAAATATTATATCCTATATAAGTTCAAATATAATATCTTATAGTAGGTAAAAAAAAAGAAATTTTACATTATTGTGTAGAAAGTTTCAATAAACTCTTGCAAACATCAAGTATAAAAGCGTATAGAAAACATCAAGGCGACTTATTCCTTCAAAGAGCTACGCTTATTTCGTAGTGTATTTTTTCTTTCTTGTAAAACTTCTTATTTTATAGTCTTACCCTTTGTATAAAACGTAGCAAAATATATTGAATGAACAAGCGAAAGATGTTAAAAATCTTTATGGCGAAATAATCTGAGCTAAACTGGCACGCTTTAAAGCTGCTAAGAAGAGAGGTAACATTTATATTACATCCATTATAACAAATCAGAAGACAGTCAGAAGTTGAACGAGTCAAATGACATATAATATAAAAACATTGGTGATATTTTCTTTGCTAGTTACTTATTGCTATTTTCCAAATGCTATTTTCCACTTTTAGTATGTCTCAAAGCGAAACATTCCCTAGCGTTATGGTCGATCTCTAATTTGATGAAAAACAATTATTCTTAATTATTCTTTCTTAAATATTTATAAAATTAAGAACTACATTTTAGACATGAGATTAATAATAAGCAGTTTAAATCGAACGACAAACTTAATGCAATAGGTAAATATATAACCAGCCCTATATCATATTTATAAATTTATTTTATACAGTTTATATTATATTATCACCTTGGACATTCTTTGTATTTACTAATTACTATTATGTAGGTACAATTTAATTAATTTAAGGATTTCTTTGAATAGACAATCTTAGAATGCATCCATCAGAAATAGTCAATATGGAGAAGGATTAACGTTTTATCAAGTCCCAAGGGAGATGTATAAAAGGATCACCCGTCTCAGCATAAGTCCGGATCAGTAATTGAATTGATTTTTATTTGTTGGCATAGCCTGTCCTCGCATTTTTCGTGCCCGCGGCAAACAGAGATGTTGTAAATTTCATATGCGTTTCTTCGTATGTATCCACAATACATACATGTGGTTCCTTTTTTATACATCTTAGTAAATACAATATTAAACGTTTAATAAATATATTTTAGTTAATACCTATGCGCAGTAGCGGGTTTGCAGTTCACGTGCCTTTGAAAAACTACTTATTTGAGTTCCTCCATACATTCAGGTATCTTCACAATATTTTCTAATAGATTCTACGATACCACGAATTCTTACATTCGAATCACAAGCACAAATGAAATTAATGTAATTTACAGTTATCTATACAATGAGATTAACATTTTAGTTGGCCCACTAACACCATCGTTGTTCGATGCACACTCATTATTTAGTACCGTTATTTTTCAAGTCAGCTTCAAGTAATGTTAGTCATTTGTATTATCTGCCATTTGATGATAATCGGCAATCCAGGACGAGACCAAAATACTGTTTAAACATATTCAGTATTCTTATTTGCAGTGACATTGTATAAATAGCGAGATAACGGCGATTTTAAAACTTTAACCGCAAATATGTATGAGGGTCTACCGTCTACATATTTTGTATTATGGTACTGAAACAAAGTTCGCGGTACACTTAATGAACATTTTTAAATTAATATTTTTTTCTTATTTATTGTTTTATATTTAACAGTATTTAAATAAAGAACAATATTTATTGCAAGTCATATATTTAGTATAGTGAGTGAACGGTCCACTTTGTTTGATGAAATCATACATTATTTTATTTCAATAATTTTTGTTTTGTCACTTTTATAGAACCTGATAGTAGAGGAGACCGTGGAAGATCGACCTTCACCGATCTGATAACCAGATGAGACATATTTTTTATCGAATATAATTTATAAACAAATATGCCTATAATTACTTGCCTATCTGAAAGTGCTCATGGCTATTTTTAGCTGGGCAACAGTGCTTTAAGTATGATTTTTTGCAGGCAAGTCTATATGACTGATTTTGTAATAAAATAATCTAAAATTTGATATAACTTTCGATAAGTTAGCAGAACGATGGAGTCACCTATATTGACTTACCTGTTTACATCGGCTTTGGTAGCTATACACAAAAATGAGTAGGCAAGCCTACTGAGGCATATTCTGTGTGTTAAAAACTAACAGTGAAATAAAATTCATTTGGTTATCAAAAGAATGAAAGTGATGAAAAAAAAATCGATTAAAGTTAATTTAATTAAAATTAGCCATGAGCACTTTCAGATAGGCAAGTAATTATAGGCATATTTGTTTATAAATTATATTTAATAAAAAATATATCTCATCTGGTTATCAGGTCGGTGAAGGTCGATCTTCCACCGGCTCTTAGACCATGTACTAAACGTGCCTCACAAGTTTATGTAGGTATTATACTAAATTTTCTTTTTTAATCCTCAGGTAGGAAAGATACTTATTATACCTCGACAGCATCATCGCTAATAATTGTTTAACATACGGGCAGATGAGCATAGTTAAATTAAACACCTTTCGATTCTCCTATTGTAAAGATCTAACTCTACAACATAAGGGGGACCTAAAGTAAGTCCTCATTCGAAAACAAATAGTTTTTATCTCAGAGTTTACCTAATTTAGTACTATAATTTATACCAATAGTTTCTACTTTTTCTGTTATTTTGATATAAGATTGAGTGTAAAAGTGTGAAATAATAATGTATAGTGAGTATGCTAAAAATTGCACAATTGCAGATAAAAAATATAAAATTTTGCTACGATGCAAGTAATATTTAAATCGAGAGTAAATCAATTAAAAAAATAATTTTGAGTTTTTATCATAAAGGACACATTTTAGTATTTAGCATTTTCCACTCTTGCATACTTAAAAAATACACAAACATCCAGATAAAGCTCAGTACAATAAAAAAGAGATAAAAGCTTTTGCAAACATTTTTGTTTGTTTATTTTTTACTACATAAGGTTAAAGGCCTTATATTTCCTGCATTTAGGTAGACTTATGTATAGACAACTTATAAAAAACTAAATTTACGAAAATACACATGAATCTATACTCTTTTTACGTAGTATAACTACGTAAAAAGAGTATGTACAAACCAAAAAACATACAATTTTGTGTTTATACTAAAAGAAATTCCTATAAAATATCTGTTCCCTAAAAACCTTTATTTTATTGTACGTCATCTCTCTACTTGAATAAGCTCTCTACTTTAGGCTCGTCTCATTTAAGCTTATTTTTCTAACGTAGTAGTTCTAAGTAGCCATCTAATCTATTAGAAAATAAAAAATCCTACTAAAGGTAATAAAGGTACTAAAGGTATATAAACATAAAGAGAAAAAATATATACTATGCTAGCTGACTTATCAAACTTTGAAAACTTGACAACCTGACAACCTGACATCTTGATTAATTTCAGTTAATTTTAATTATAAATAGGTACATATAGGTTGGTATAGGTAGAAGCTCGGGGGGGAGGCTGTACCTCTACCGGGCGCGTCCTTTCGGTGGCGGATGAGAGGGACGCCACTCGCTCTTCCTAGCTAGTCGAGCGGGTGGTAGCGGGGAAACCCGTCGCGGACCAAAAGCCATAGGCGGCGGGACAGGAGGTCCCGCGACTGCCGACCTTGGGTGGCACCTCTGGCTGCCGTCACAGCTAAGAGGTGCCACTAGGGGCCGCCTAGCGGCCACCGGTTGCGCGACCGCTTCGGGGGTTTCGCAACCGGACAGAAGGGGGTGTCATCACCGTGGAGGGACCCCACGGTGAACGGGCACCACCCTGGCGGGGCCGCTCGTCGAAGCTTCGGCTGAAACGTTGCGGCAGCCGTCGGCGCGGTGTCTCTGGCCGTTTTCACGGTAGGAGGCACTGCGCGGGGGCCGCCCGTCGGGACTAGCTCGACGGGGGGCGGCCGGGAGTGGGATTGCTGCTCAGGCGGGCGGTGGTTCCGCGACTGGCGAGGGGTGGCCGGCAGCACTTTCAGTCAGGATCGTGGCCGGCCGGTAGGGCGGGCCGCGGGGGGAGAGGAGTGCCGGTATTGCGGTGCGCCGCTCGTCCCTACCCTCCGCGGCCCAACGGGGCCGCCACCGTGGGATGGCGGACGTGGTGGGCTCGCTTCGGCGGGCGTTTGTGGTGGGTCCGCTTCGGCGGACGTGTGTTGTGGCTGCCCACTTCGGTGGGTAGTTGGTGCCGTCGACGTCGTCCTTGATGGCAGGGGGCGGGGAGTGTTGGTGGTGGGCCACACTCCCTGGCCTATGGAGCCGGGGGGGCCGCAGGGGGTGGGGAGTGTTGGTGATAAGCCGCACTCCCCGCCCTCTGTAGTCGTTGGGGCTGCGGGGGGGTGGGGGGACCGGTCTCATCAGCCGCACTCCCCGCCTTCTGCAGTCGGTGATTGTTGGCCCACTTCGGTGGGCTGTGTTTGGTTGGGGCTGCTCTGGGCACTGCTCTGATCAGCAGAGTGGTCTTGGGAGCAGCCTCGTCTCTTGGTTGGATGTCTTCTCATAATGGGGCTGTCCCTCTCGGGGCAGCCTCATGTTGGTGGCTTCGGCCAACCGTCGGGGCGTCACGGTTGTATGCGAAAGCGATCCCGTGGCGTCCCACATGGCGGCAGGGGTTGGGCAGTTGGGTTTTAGTGGGTATGCCGGTCTCATTAGTCGGAGAGTCCCACATAACCACCCCAGGGGAAGTCGGGTGGTATCCGTAACAGGATTTCCTAACGTTAAAAAAAAAAAAAAAAAAAAAAAAAAAAAAAAGGTAGAAGACGCGTGTACCGTTATCTAAACGCCAATTGTTGAATGAAATTCGAATGCGTTCATTACAACAAACAAAGAACCAGTCTCCATTACAATCTGGTTCTACCTAAAAATACGTACTTGGATATATATACAATTTTAAATCTACGATTATGCATCGTCACTTCATTAATTTGAAGAAGTATAGCGTGTTGTCATGTACCAAATTAAAATACATTATTACACAAAATAAATTAATAGTGCTTGGATACATACGAGATGACTAAAGCTGCAAACATAATATGTACCTAACATATCCCTAAAATTATTTTCAACTTATCATAAAATAACAGCAATATAAAAGAACCAGGTTTTATAATATGCATATGAAACACAGATCCGATAATCATTAACATAAGATATAGGTACATAAATATTATTACACAATATTAAATAAATGAAGCGTAACTTTTCTAAACTTTTTTTCACGTTGTGTGCTCCATATTTAATTTAAATTTTAGCCTTTCTGGTTCACCTCTTAACTAACGATATGAAATAATTAGTAATTGAACTATTATAGACGATACGGCCATAAGCAGAAACCTACATTTTTATACTGCCACTAGAATGATCGTAATATATTTATAGATTGAACCAGAAACTCGAGTGATTTTGCGACGAGTTCACGGATCTCCAAGTGAAGGATCTGTCTAGACAGCACTAGACTCCAATGTAGGAGCAACTCGAAATTGGTCCGAGTCAGGTCGAGTCTACAAATTAGATATGGTTCGGGGATAGAAAACCCAAGTTAAAGTCAAAGTTATGGACTAATTAAATGTAACCGCATCTATCTCGCTTAGTTCGTTGTGTATACACATCGTATTATATTGTATGAGCAATTTATTAAATTAGATAGGATTTTGCTCCTAAGCTTTTGTAAATAGTTGTCTAAAAAACGATAAAAAAGACTTTACAGAAATATCCGTGCGTCACCCAGGTATTTTTCCTTTTAATGGAGTTTACTCTAAATGATGTAATCATATACCTATATTTATTAAATAGATCTTTGTTTGTCAATTATTGGGTTATAATTGCTCATTTAACATCAGTATTTATTTTCATTCTATGTACGAAATATTTTTTAATATTTAGTTTAAAGTTTAAAAATATAAATACCAAATTATCACACACTTTATAAACATTTATCAAGACAGATTTATCTCACTTATTTTATTCCTAATGATCAATCTCCGCTTATTTTAATTAATATAATTATAGCTCGTAATAAATATATTTTTTATGTTCTTCTGTGCTCTCTGTAGTAAAAAACCGCTTTTAATTAAAATTATAATCTTCAAAATATTTGACAAACAAAATATTTCCATATGTAAATAAGTTTTTATACCTTTAGTATAAAAACTAAATAAGTTAAAAAATAATTATGACAGTCAAATACAATTTAAATTGGTACATATAATAAATACAAGTAACAGGTTAAAATTATGTTAGTAAATTTTATATTTTATTAACATTTCCCAATGTTATTAAGTAATATATGCGTCATTAAAATTATTATAGTTTAATACATAAACCTTTAACTTTTGAGGTAATAGTCTTTCAACAGTTTGAATAAATTTGTCTAAATTAAAATTTAAAAGTTAAAAAAGATTACTAAGTTAATGTTTTAATAGATCATTCCAAATCGTTTTGACTGAAAAATCTCGGACTACTCCACTTGAACACTGTTTTCCGCACTTTCAGTAACTTTGTACTAGGTATGTGATGTTTAAATTAAATTAACGCATCATGGGATATATGGAAAAATCAGTGTCAAAAAAATGTCTTTCTCAGGCGTTAAAGTTATTTTTGTACGAAGGCCACGTCAATCCATTGCGCTTGCAATTGGTTGTTATACAAAATTGAATTTTATATATATACGATATTTATATAGATAACCTAAATTGTTATAAGTATATGGTATTTGTATCTTGTATACCTACAGTCTAACCGCTTACAATGTAGGCATTAGATGACTATTGCTATATTCCATTGGCAGGCGCTCTAAAGAAATGATGCAATATGATGTGTTGCTAGAATATTAAATGCAAGTCAAATAATAAACTTTCTTACCCTAGTGACTCAAATATTTGTTCAAGTTCAAGTTTAATAACTTGTTATTTCATTAGTAATTATTCAAATTTTAATAACACCTTCCAGTAATCATTTCATACGGACAATATACATATATAAGGTATTATTAATTTTTTACCCTACCCTAAAGACTGCATTTGCTGTGGATTTGAGATCTTTCGGCTTGTTTTTCTGTGAAATAAAACTATCTAAAAAGGCTAACGTTAATATGAAATTCTATTAAAATATTAGCCCAGAGTTATTTCACATTTCTTCCACATCGCGCGTTGCGATCGATGTGACAGTGCCCACCACCTGCTTTGCACATAGCGAATATAGCAAACGCATAGCTAAATAGTCATACTAATACGTATATCCTACATAATATATAATATAAGTATAAAATGTGTGTATGTTTGTTACTTCTTAACAATGAATGAAACCGATAAACTGTTACCTAGAGTTACATATTATAATATTATATGCAATTAACATTGACTGAAATTACATTAAAATGAAAAGATAAGTATTATTAACGGATTCGAACAAAGTTCAGCCAACGGCTTAAGGGAAATTTTAAAGTATTTAAAATTTCATTGTAAGTGGATTATTATAGAGTACAAAGACTAACGAATGTTGCTGGAGTAAAAAAACTAGGTGATTGTTGGCCAAAACCGGATAGTTGTTGCATAAGCCCATGTGCATTTAGGCTGCGAAACCAGTAACGGTGCAATGACCTACCGATACTTATTTTTATAAAACCACATGAGCAAATAGTAAACAGCCACACAATCATTTATCACTACATAGTATAAAACAAAGTCGCTTATGTATGCTTAAATCTTTAAAACTACGCAACGGATTTTGATGCGGTTTTTTTTAATAGATAGAGTGATTCAAGAGGATGGTTTATATGCATAACTAGCCTGTGCTAAATCTAAGGAAGTGCCCGAGCGAAGCGAGGGCGAGTCGCTAGTATTATTATATTTTTTTAGCTCTGTCCAGCAAAATATCTAGTAGTAGGTCCCTAATATTTTTATAATATGTCTTGTTTTCTCATATTTATTTCAGTGAGTACTTACGTCTTAGCCTTGCTACATTCATTTGCGCGCAAACACACCTAACTTATATGGATACGTACGTATATAATCCTTCCAGCTCGTTGAACGTGGCAAAAATACAAACAAGGAAAAATGTATTACAATAGTAAGTCAATATGGTCAGCTGAAAAAATGATGTTTAAAAGTTAATCAAGCGCGTGTCGGGCCACGCGCTATGTAGTGTTCCCTAGATGCCCATTACAATAATACGGACTAAGTGTAGGGCAATTTGTTGTTTCATACTGTAAACGTATACGTTAAATGTTTTGACAACACGTAGTAACAATTAGTAAAGTACTACTGTAACTTAGAAAGCTTACTTAGTTGTGATGTGTTTCCTTTTCACTTTGTTATATAAATTAAATAACAACTATCGTCATAATTTTTCTTCACATTTTCACATAAGACCGGTGAGGTCACCCCCAGGTGAACAATAGACTCAAAAAATTACCACTTTAAAGCTTAATTGCAAATGGATCTCTTAAACGAAAAATTGTTTTGACAAAACTATACCAGCAATATTTTTGGAAAACAGCTATCCAAAATACCCCACACCATGGGGTAGATGAGAAAAAAACCATCCCCACTTTATGTGTATTAAAAATATTTTTTTTCAAGGTATTTATGTAAACTCATGCCAAATTACATTTTTCTAGTAGGTATGTAATTCTTAGAGTTTCTGAGCTGAGCTGCGAATAAGACAGAACGACAAATAGCAGACGGACGGTCATGGTGAGTTTAAAGGTTTCCTTGTTACCTACGGAACCCTATAAAATTATCTGCGTCATTAAGACATTTCTATTAGTAGTTGTTCTATTTTGTACTTCGGGAAAAATAAATAAATCATAAAAACTAAATATTATCTACTTGAAAAAATATTTTACATTGGAATAGACTAAAAATTGTCATGGGTTAAAAGGAAAATTCTTTCTGAACCGCCTTTGGCTCCAAGGACCCTTTTTGCTCAATCACTGCTCTAGGCTATCTTTATACTTTCAGAAAAGTTTCGTTGCACACCGCGAGATTTATAAGCTCAGCGTTCATGTTAACATAGACCCTGCGTTAATTTATAAATAATTATTATTATTATAGACTAAGAAATTCAAATTACATTTATAAAACCCTTTATTTTACCCGGCTCGATAAGGTTCGAGGGGAAAAAATTATAACATACATACATACATACATACATACATACATACATAAATGAGTATAATTTATTATAACAAAATACATTTTGACTTTATGTTGTGTTCAATTAATTTTAACGATAGATGTACATAAACTCTGTAACTTTAGAGACGTACGACGACGTACATTAGACTGTGCAAAAAAACTGAGGTCTCTACTAAAAAATCTGTACTATAAACTGTATTGTGGATTTTTTTAATAATAAAGGCTATTTAAGAACTTACTAGAGTTGTTCTATTACATAAAGTATATTCACATTAATTATCTGCCACTCTAATAATAAAGCAATCTATCACAGACTACTTACTGGCGATATTAAATTATCTTGTTTTTATAACATCAGCTTCCGTTAACTTTCTGAATTATTACAAGCTAAATTTGTTTCATTATTTGTTAACATGGAAGTGAAATTTATAAAAATAGGTATTAGGGGAAATAATTACACACTTTGTTTACATGGTATTTCAACAGTCGTAAGTTCATGGTTAACTTAAACACCCCACTGGTCTATTCTGTTTTTTTATATTTATGTTATGAAGGTTGCCTCTAAACATATGTACCTAATTTTCCTACATTTTTCTATACAGTTTATTAAAATATATCCAATATCCTTTTTGTAGAGATCTGAGCACACGGTCACGCAATCTACATTTAAGTCACCAGTTACAAATAAAGTTTTATGTCCATAAAGTTATTCACCCTAACCGTCATTAAAATCGAAAATCGACTAGCCGATTTTTGTTTTTCAAAAAAATCTCTATATTTAAAAAAAAAAGTTTTTTTTTTAAAATTGACTTAGTAATAGGTAATAATAGAATATCATGTTATAATACAACTTTCTTTGTTTGGCTGGCTTTCTTTATTCCGTCATCTTGTCATTTTTTTCAGATACGTACATATGTTTTCATTTTCACTTCTGAAGCTATTATAAACTTCTGACTAAAAAACTAATGAAATGATAAAATATAAAGTAGGAAGATGTATTCTAATTGCTAAGATCGTATTTAGTTTAAAAGAAAAAAGATAATTCAGCAAAGGATTAGTCCTACATTACAATCCCAAGTTGCATAAAATCATGAATTTCTTTCTCAATCTTTGTCCCGGTGATTTACATATACGCTACGTCGACATTAGTTATCTAAAGTAAGCTTTATATAAAGCTTATGTTAGAAAAGGGAATCAATATTTTCAAGGACTCCAGTGAAACGAAGATCGTATTTTCCTTGTAAAGTATTGACAGATTATTTAATGAAATTGTTTTTCTAAACTCAGACTAGTAAGTATTGTATAAAACCTAACTAATGACTGCAATAGAACATAAATATTATATAGCAAAATTTTGAATCTAAAAATTTAAAAACACCCATAATCTTTATTTACGTCATATCCTGTGCATATTTTATTTTATATTTTTTATTATACTATAAGAATGTAAGCTTACCGGTAAAGGAGATTGTTCTAGACTCTTGAACATTCTGAAAGGTACTTGAGGCTCAGGGCGCTCAGGCGCTGGACGCAGCGGTAGACGTACTGGGCCAGATAGAGGATACGCGAAAACTTGCGATTGTGGGTCAACGAACATTGGTAGAGGTCTGCAACAAAAGTATTTTTTTATTTATATTGATAATATATTGATATTTAAACATTGTTAAAATTTAACAGATTCAATTTAAAAGTCGATTCGTTCTCAGTCATCTATTATTTAATGTATGTCCTCTCTGGTAATTATGTACAAACTGTTAAAAAGTAGAGATCGAGTGGAGCGAGCGTACTCGCTGGTAATATTACAAAAACATATGAACGCATTTCCTTACTAAAATCTCTTTATATAGCGGTATTGATCTGTGAACATTGATTCAAATTCAAAATAAAGAATACAATTCAAAAAAAAATATATTAATTTTCTAAACCCAAATTTGATAGTACCTAAGCACATCACACAAAATATATTACAAACTTAAATAGTATTTTTTTTCATCCGAAGAAAGGTGAATAAAAGAGATTTGAAAAAACGCAATTTGTTTTTAAATGTGGTGTCACTAGATCGACACGATCGATAAAAGATCAGGCCGCAGGACCGACGGCTTAACGTGCTATCCGAGGCTCCTGGTTCCCAGCTCTTACTAGATCTTACTCACCTATCTATGCTTGGCCCAAATCGGTACTCGAACCTAGACACCTGGTGTGCAGTTTTACATGCTAGCAACTACACCATTGAGGTAGAACTATAAAATAGTACCTACAGATACACCAATCAAGATACCAACTTTTACTTTATTTTGCAAACATCTAAGTTTCTCGATTGTATGATTCCGGTTAACTCAAAACAATAAGTTCAGCTTGCTAAGCCTCTTTATAAGAATCTTGTCAGTGTAACTTCCGACATATGAGTGAATTAAAGTTATCAAAGTAATATAATAAAGCTAAAACTTTTAATCGAGGTAGCATTTGCCTTTGTCTTTTGAAATACATTAGGTATATACATATTACTTAGAATGTTTATGAAATGACTAATAAAAAGTAACTTCGTCAAACTAAGATGTATACAATATAGGTAAATGAAAACTCATATACATTTGTACATTTGTACGATGCGCATAACACTTCGACAGGCACGAGTTACATGAAATAAAATCTCCCTTCATATGTGTGCTTTCGGTCACTGTAGCATACGGTATTATAATTTAATAAATTAAAAAAAGCTTTGCTAGTTTTATTATTTTATTATATTTATTCTTAAAATACGTCTTAAATTTAAAGTCTATCTTTTTATCTTTAAAACCTTTCTATTAACACATATAACGTTTACTTAGTCGCATTGAAGTAACTTTCATTGACACAGCTCGGACAAACTTCCGCACTTTATAAAATTAATATCGCGGCTGCTTTTGTAGTGCATTTAGCTCTATTAAGATAAGCTCTTAGACAAATTAATAAATCAGTTTAAAATTTTACTTGCACTTTCTTTTTGTATTCAGCCCTTTTTAACATCCCACTGCGGAGCACGGGCCTCCCTTCAATAACGTCCCGTCAAACGTTGGCAGACTTCACATGTCTTTCGAATTCTTGCTATGTTCTCTCAAACATGCAGATTTCTTTACGATGTTTTTCTTCAGCGTGATACAAGTGGTAATAATGTTAGACATAATACACACATGTAAATATATCAGAGGTACCGCATTTTAACTCGCTTCACTCGGTTATTTAAAGCGAGCGCGTTACCACTCGGCTACACTGCCATAAGTTTGTTTTACAATATATTGTACCTATTTTATATGTTTGATCACCTACAAATGTATTTAAGGAATTTATAAATAAAAATAATATAAAGCTTATATTCAAATGTTTCAGAACTAAAAGAAGAGTAGATGAATTCCAATTTTGACGACGAAAATAGAAATGTAAAAAATGAACACTGCGTTAAAACATCAAAGAATTTCCTCCGACCGTTATTGGTCGACTTTTTTTACATATTCAGTGGCTTTATCTAATAGCTAATACCAATACCATTTTTAATTTATTATATTCCTGTCATCTCTTTTTCATTTATTTTAGCTTACTTCATTCAGTCGAGCTTTATTTTATAAATAAATAAAAAATATTTCTTATTGAATATAAACCTAATTTTCTTTAATATATACCTACCTACTTTTATTGATATAGATAAATTATTTATTTTGCCCACAATTCCCAAATAAACCTGTTATTAGTTTTCATATAGATTTTATTTGTAATGCTAATTCTTGTCTCGTGTTGTGTAAAAAGTATAAAGGAATATAAGAGATTCAATAACTATCGCACATCATTTATAGACAATCTATATTATGGACAGGTACCTAATTGAAAATGAAACTTCTTTAAAGTATTATGCTACTCACGAGTATCACTACATAGTATAAAACAAAGTCTCTTCCCGCTGTCTGTCCCATGTATGCTTAGGTCTTTAAAACTACGCATCGGATTTCGATGCATTTTTTAGAGGAGAGAGTATTTAATTTTTCAAGTTTATGTATTTTTTTCGCTCGCGCTTAATAGAGGGCAAGCTTTATTATTATTTCTATGATAAATCGAACAAAAATAATCATAAAAAAATATTATAATATACTTAAGTCCGCTTTACTCGCTCCCTATTCATATACCCAGCATAAAAATATATATAACGCTCTTTTATATAAATGCCAATTCGTTAATACATATGTTATAAAACAAACATTACTTTATCGGTTACGATTTACTGTTATTTAAACAATATTAAACCATGACCAACTGAATGGAAAGGTTAAGCATTCCTGTTTAAATAGTTTATTTAAGATATCGCAAATACATACTGATGTATATTTCTTTTTAACCGACTTCAAAAAAGGAGGAGGTTATATGTTCCACTGTATATATTATTTTTTATGTATGTTCACTTATTTCTCTGTCAACTGTGGGCCGATTTAAAAAATATTTCTTTTGTTCGGTAGGGTATAGTGCCAAGTCAAGATCTGATGATGGAAAATGGGAAATCGAGGGCAACCCGTGAGCCGTTGAGGCTAGGAGTTAAAAGAAAATTCTTTTACGTAGGTACGTACGTACTACGTACTAATGGACCGATAGTTATATTCTTTCAGACTATTATGTTGACCTAATAATATAAGGTAAATCTCATTAACGTCTAGGAGTTATGTGGAAAAATAGACGTAGACAAATCTCGATTGTCTATTGTTTATCACTCCGAAACCTCGCTGACTTATTGGAGCACTGGTTAAGTTAGCCTACCCATATTATATTTAAACAAAATACATAATATAATATCTACTTTCCACTTAAAATTTAAAAATAAATATTTTTTTAACAAGAATTAAAAACCGACTACAAAACGTTGCAAGCCGAAACTAAATCGAAAAAAATAATAATTTTAATTAATTAGTTATTGTTGAAGTTGGTGCCAGCCAAAGCAAAATAATCTTAATAGATACCTATTTGATTAATGTATCGATTTGTAAATATAATCAAAATACCCGTTCGAAAGTTCATTGCAAAGGCAGGATAAAACTGTCCTTCTTGGCTGGAACCGACTCCAACAATAACTAATTAATTACATATTTTTTTTCGTTTTAGTTTCGGTTTTCAACGTTTTGAACTCGGCTTTTACATAATATATTATGATATTATATATTTTTTTCTGTCGTGGATTAATAACTCTCTCCAAGTATTAAAAGTGAATCGGTATGATATTATTATTATGAGCGATACTTAGTATAAAGAATGGTACTTGAATTTACGTTGATATAAAAATGTGAAGAGTATAAAATATCATTAACATTACATAAATATCGTTTTGCGCTCCATCAATAACATTTATTTCGCATATTAGGTAATGTATGATCACCGAAAACATTAATAATAAACGTCCTGAATATGACCATGTGGAATTATATAAGAAGTTCTTTAATTGCGTATTTCTTAAAATAGGTCCTATTACTCATATAATAGAACAATATGTATTTCACAAAAAATCTGGAATCAGGTTAATGATACCTACTGAAAAAATAATACCGTTTCAAAGATAAAAATATACACGCGATATAAGTTATCGATAATGATGCTATGACAACTAATGAATAAACATAGTAATCGTCTAATGACTACTGTACCTACCTGTTTAATAACTGTGCCTATGTTATCGTATAACATGCTTTAATCGTGTGATGTACAAAAACAATTTCTTTAATTATTATTATATCGCCTAAAACGCCTTCATTTCTGTCAAGTTGTGTGTTTATGTTAAGTAGTCTAAACAGTTAAGTAGTTTATGAGTATTGTGGTATATACGGTACCTATTACGGAAAAAAATATATTTGAAAATACTCTTACCTCTCTTCACCGCCATGACAAATAATTGAAATACGCTCGGTCTGTGGACTGCGGGATGTTAATGCGCTGATGATGTTGAATGGGAACCGTTTCTCCATAGCCTCTTCATGGCGTCTCTCCACAACACAATTCATACGTCCTCTGCAAAAACGCATATTAGTAATTATACAAAATAAGTAGGTTCATAAAAACTTATATTTTTAAGGAAATTAAATCTTGTAAATAAATTGTAATCTTCTTCGTATTGTATAAATATAAACAAGATTCCAAAAGAAAGTAACTTTTTGGATTTAAATCACAATATTCAATAACAGTTTTTTTTTTAATTTTAAAGAATACATTAAAACAAAAATAGTTTTAACGTCATAAGTAGGCACACAATATAACCTAATATATCCCAATGTAGAAAGTACTCACTTTTGATTGTTAGCCAAGAAAGCTCCCGCAAGCTCATCGAGGTCAAAACGTATGGGCGTAGTAAACTTTGTCATAAGTTCGTCGTCATCTTCCTCGCCGGAACTGTCAGACTCTGAGCTCTCATCGCTGGCCGTATTAGGCGCTTGGGCCTTTTCATCATCGATTTTCTGTAAAACAAATTAATGTCTATATAGAAAAAATATTTTTAATATTATATTTCTTAAGTCACATGCGTAAAATTACTTCGGAAATTTTCACTCGTGACTTCGCGAAATTTTCTCAATATAGCGTTTTCTTCGTAATCTTTAAAATACCTACTACTTATTCAATATCCATTCATGTGATTAGAAAAAAAATATTGAATTTTGTATTGTTGTACAAATAATTTGTAGAACAGATATTTCTACATTAAGAGGTTTTTAAATCATATTTAAATCTATGAGACCGTTCGTGCGGAATATAATCGACGGCAACAATAAGCACAATGAGTGTCCACTTAGAAATAATGTGCATTGTCGCACCGGTAATAAATATATAATAGATTAAATTGTGACTGTTTGTTACTACAAAACATATATTTCCATCATTGTACTTTTATTTTCACCTATATATCTGTTGCATTTCTTCTTTATAGGTATTTTCAACAACTTTTTCAAATTTTTTAACTGAGTATAGTTATAAAATATTAAATTTGAATATATAAAATATAAAGTATAAAATACAAAGGAAAGTAGTGAATGATGACAAGGTTTCTAACTGTATAAATACTAGAAAATTAATATATTTGATGAATATCTGGAATGAATATCTCGTTCTGTGCTGTTTGTTGACCACAATGCATTCGGACTTCCTGCACAAGACAATGCGCTCGCGCACTATTGTTCCATAACCCGTTTGTAAATATTACTGCCAATCGAATAGATAAATCATTATTTTAAATCGACTACCACTTAGCAGTAATCTACATGCAAATATTTAGTGTTTGCTATTTAAGAACCCTAGATCCTATGGATTTTACGAGTATTTCTAGCAACCAATGATGTTAAAATATATTACAGCCATATCAAAATATATCACGGGGGCAAAAATGGGCTAAACTAAATCCGAGCCTTTAAGCAGAGTTAAAACTTTCAGAATTGAATTTGCCGCAAGTAATTCAGAAAGGAAGTTTTGATTTACGACATTTGGAATTTCGATAAAGTAATTTCCTATAAACGAAATGAAATACGCTAAAATGCGACTTGCTATCTTTTAAAAAAGGCTGCGAAAAATTAGAAATATTATAAACATATTTTTTATCATTTTAACCAAATACTGAGTTAATTATATGTATTAATATGTATTTTCATAAGTCTATGTAGTGTCTGTCAATTAGTAAGTAGGTACCTATTAGGCACTAAGAAAGAAAGTGGGCATAAATCATATAATTTATTATAGTTAGTAAAACGATATAACGATAATGCCTAAGCGATATCCGCTTTCACAATCGGTGCAACGGTCGAAGAGCGGACTACCTCACCTCAATGCACCGGCAGAAGCTCGAAGCAAGTGAAAGCTGGTGACGTCACCACTTGCATAGACACACTCCATTGCATTTGAACATTATAGCCGTGGATTGTGATTATTGTTTACAGTTTTACATAATGTGTTATGTAATCATTTGTATACTTCTTAATTATTCTCTATGTCTTCTCTACCGGTTCTCTCGTTAAGGAATTGTAAAAGAATATAACATAGTTCAGTTGCATATATTACACATAAGGCTGTGTGCTGATCTTAGTGCAAAATATGCAAGCTAATGACACTTTTTCATGAGTATATAAGGACTATAATGAATTAACAATAAAATATTATACAAGTACCTACTTGTATTTAAATGTCGTAGTACTTTTCCACTGGCACAATAGACGAATTACTTCGAAATTCATATCAATTTTCCTTAAGTATACGTAAGTACAAAACAAAAATAAAAAATGAATCTTCATAACAAGTAGCTAATCTTTTTCCTTGTTCTATTTTTAATGTCGTCTTTACTATTTTTACTCGCAAAATAGGCGCTAGTCGTCGAGTTGCGGACAACTGTCAGCCCGTCTTAACCATAACCATACTCGTATTTTTTATTTGCTTATAGTAATACCTGCAATTTTTCTTCATCGACTTTGGATTCTGCGTGGTTCAAGGGATCTTCTTTCAGCAGACTATCAGGAGATTGTTTAGACTTTGCCGGGACAGACGCTGTCTCCGCCACCAATGATGGTGACGCGTGAAGTGCATGGGCGTTTGCAATCGGCAATGGCTCATCCTATAAACAGATTAATTAAAAATAATAGATAGACTTTATAAATAAATTCTTGAATATCTATAGTTAAGTATAAGTAATATAATAATATTATGTAGTCTCCGTTAGATTATTCTGAAAAACAAAAGTCACAACTACGACAAATAACAGAGAATTGACGGAAATACTTGATAGCTAGTTATTAACTACTGTAAGCGAAATCATTGTTGTACCTAATAACAGGTCGTTTGTTACGTGATCGTGTTTTTTTAAATTCAATAGCAAAAGATAAAAATACAAAATAGCTGTATAACGGTTTTATAATACTATGCACATTTATTTTTATTAATAATAGGTTTGTAAGTCGTATGATACAGTGCGAATTTTATAAATGAATTCATTATCTTATTTGTACATATATGTATTATAAATGTACGTATTTGAAATTATACTTTCTCATTCTATTTATAGCACTATAAAAAGTATGAAAGGTATTTTATTTAAAGAATAATTTCAAGGAAAATTGAATAATTTATTAAGTGCGAGTTGCAGTATATTTGTCCAGTCTGAGCGGCACCGCTCACTTTCAGAAAAACCATTACTGCTCATCGCAAAATGGCGGCGCTTTGTAAGAACTCTATTTCTTACGTAACGCGTTCCTTGACTATGAAAATGTTTAAACGTTTAATATTAAATGTTGATTAAATATACTCGAATAAGGAACGTATAAGTACATCAATATTTATAAAATTAATTCATAGTATATTTTTAGAGAACTATGAATTTCATGAAAATTTTCAGTTGTTTCAGACAACGAGCCTAGCCCGTAGCGAGAGATTAATATCGATGTTTCCGCTTCCGTTTCTCAACACAATATGTTACATCCAACTTAATAATCAAATGTGACTTTTTATAGAGCAGCAGGAGCAGCTGAACTTCAGCCTTTTGAAGTTACATTTTATAGTTACCTACTTTTTATGAACGTTTTTATCACGGGTTTGTAGTAAACTCGGGTGAAAATTAATAGCGTAATCTGTAACCTATTACAATTATTAAATTTAAATAGAGCTGTACGCAATATTTACATAAAATCGCTTCTAAGTAAAATACTCCTTCGCATAGATTTACATATATAGGCGAGTAGGTATACAAAACCCACACGTAACTTATCTTATTGTCTGTTTCAATTACAGAGTTCTCATTTGATAATAAGTAGGTAGGCGGCGGTAGACTATGGACATTTAAGTACAGGTAGAGAAAAAGTGTAAAGGTCACTTAGCAAGAACATTCTTGTTATAAACAATGATTGTTGATTCAATCGTTTTTAATAGCCTTGCCTTACTGGTTAAGAAAAAAAACATATTTATCACTTGACACGTGAATAAAGCCACGGGCGAAAGCTACTACTAACAACATACAGTTTTTTTTGTGGGCTACAATATATCTACTCGTATTTTTTAATACGAGTAGATATATTGTATAACGTGGAATAATAATTTATCACCATTTAAGTTAAAACAATTAGTGTCCGACCGAATATTCGGTTTCGGTTTCGGTTTCGGTCGAGTTTCGGCAAAAAAACGAGTTTCGGTTATGTTTCGGTTTCGGCAGCAAACCTGCCGAAACTACGACCGAAACCGAAACTGCATTCGGGAGTTTCCGCGCTGTGCTCGGGTGTGTTCGGCGCGGTAAATGACATCCAAGCGACGATGACATTTGGCCGCGTCCACGTGCGTAATCATGTCGTAACCTGTTTGTTTGCAGTGCAATTTGTTTGTTGTGAGTTTTCGTGTGATATGTTTTGAATTCGGTAAGTTTTATCATGTGATATTATATAAGCGAGATTATAGTAGAATCAAGTTTACCATAAAAAATTAAAAATGTAAACATTTTGTGGTTAATTTAACTCTTCTTTCGCTAATGCTGTATGTAAACAAACATTAGTTAGTACATTGTATTTACTATAGTGCATTAGTGGTGATAATATTAAGGATTTAGAGTTTCGCGTTTAATTTAATAATTATTAAGTAGGTACCAATATAATAATTGTTTTTTTTTTACAAATTAACACTTATAATTAAACGAGTAGATACCTACCTGGTTATCCGTATAAAATTAACACTTTAACTAATTAAAACTGACTGATTATAATAAATTTTCTTTATTTTTCTCTGAAAACATGATCCTTATAAGAAAGTTTCGGTTTCGGTTTCGGTTTCGGCCGAAACAGAGACCGTTGCCGAAATTCGGTTTCGGTTTCGGTTTCGGTCGTAAAAACTAGTTTCGGTCGGACACTAAAAACAATATTTTTTATCAACATTTTAGAGACATATGTCGTAGTCAAGAATTTGCACGGATTTAGTGGAATCACGATAGATGCAGTCGTGGTTTACAAATAATTGCTCGGTACTATTTTCTAATACATTAAATCAAAATTATATAGTACTAAATATGAACAAGTTAAGGATATTGACTAGTTATTTAATAAATGCATAGTACATATTCGTATAAAAATGTATAAGTAGTTTTATAACTTTAAAATAAAATATTCTGTGTGCCTAAATATACTTACAATTTGTTAAATGTATTTGTACAAAGCAATAATGAACGTACTAAAATATTCATCAAGAAAAGTCTCACAACAGTGTAAATTGTACATTGAAACTATACGGCTTAAGGAAGTGATGAGTGAGAGCAACTTTTATGCAATCAGCCCGCACGTCACATGTTAGCTGAATTGAACCATATTATAACAACGTATATTTTCTTTATATTGGGACTAAATAAATGAGAGTGATATGTAATGTTTATAAATAGAAGGTTTTATTACGTAAATGTTCAAATTCAAAACCTTCCACGGAGGCCTTTAGCGCATCCCGCGCACTCTTCAGGATTAGTAGGTGTATGTACGTCTTTTACTTTATTGACATCACAAATTCGTTTTGTAATATGTTTATTGAAATATCTTAACCCAAAAACAATATTGGGTCTTCGAAATTATTAAAAAAATGAAGATGAAAAATAAGGTAGTTCACCATAGGACCATAGCATGGTTTATTTCCATAAAAATATACGTAGTAAATGTTGAAGATAGTAGAGACGTTGATTCAACATGAGGTACCTTAGCAAAGAATCTAACTTTTGTATTTATCACACAAAGGATAAGGGTATTTTCACGCTTTTTTATGGAGTAGCCAAATGGCACAGTGACATTTTACTACATTTTTCTCTTAGTTGATGAAGAATGATGTGGAGAGGTGTCAACCATTAACGAGCAGCCAAGCGCGAAGTGTTCGCGACCGCAACTGATAGAAAACGACGATTACGTCGACAATTGTCGCATTGTGCCTACGCCCACAATACTTTTACTGATTTACGAAACACTTTAAACGCTAAAATAGTTATTGCCTGCATTGCAAGAGAACTGGGAAGTCAAAATGATAAAATAATAAAATAAATTGACGGTTACGAAATTATTTATAGCCAAAAGTCACAAGCGTACTACATTTTAAAAATATGTTGCATGACTACTAGATATATGTAGGTCGTTTAATATTAGTAATAATTATTTGAACCCAAATTACCAAAGCAAATTACCAGGTGTTCTTATTACATAAAAATAAAGTAGGAAAACACGAAAGCTTAGAAATTTAAGATCTCGTCGTGATAATAGAGATGTAAAGAAAGAGCTGCAGCATTAAATTACTAAAGGAAATAAAGTGCGAGGATGAAATTCAATAAGATAGCCGTCGTACAACCTTTTAAATGTCTCATTGAATAAAGCTTTAGTAAATTTATCAATACGGTGTTCATCTAATTAAGGTAAGCTGACTAAAAAAACTTTATTTAAAATATAAAATACATTTTATTCTTTCGTTTTATATAAAAAGACTTTTATTTAAAAAGCGACGTGAAGCCGCGGGAAATGCTAGTTATATTATACTAGTTATATATTGAAAAACTTTATAAAAATAACGAAAAGCTTTTAGCGTGGAAACAGCATTGTAAACAAGGTTAATATTAATTATCTGTTCATAACGGAAATTTTTGGGGTTGACGGATGTTAGTTTGCTTGCTGGTTCAGCAATCAACGGTCCAATCCATAACAAAAGCCTTGTAGCTTATCATACAACTAGCTGATGCTGTGTCCTAGTACCAAAATATTAAATTTATATAATTTAAAATTAAATTAGCTTTATTTATTATTTCCGCTTGCCGATAACAATTGCGTTACAATACAATCATTTTGACTTCGTTATTCGAAGCAGCGACGTGACCTAAAATCTGCGTGAAAAAATAAATCCTAATCAAAATCGTTAAAGGAATTTCATTCATTCATTCTCAAAACAGCATAACTAAGTCTGTATGTAATAAAAGTGCATAATGTATCTTCAACTAAAATATGAATAAGTGAAAGTATACCTACATAATAACAAAGACATGTAGGTACTTTATTACATGATCGCATATGAAACATAAAAGCTAAAAGAAAGTTGTAAACTTAACGTGAAATGTATAAAGACTACTTTATAAATTATTTGTTTTTATATCAATCTTATTGTATCTTATCTATCAAAAGGTTTAAACAATTTAATGACGGAATTAAATAGACGTATATAGTGTGAACCAGTTTATAAGTGTATAATCTATGGTGTGAACTGTGTAAAATTAGTTAAATGAATAGCATATCCAGGCACTGAATGGTAACATCAAATAAAGAAGATGCTCATAGATTCTAGGGTGATTCCCATTTACTCGACTAAGTTTACTTTACAACCAAATTTCCTGCGACCTAGACTTTTCTTGTAGCAAATAAGGGGTTTAAATTTTCCTTTTTTTTCCTTTTTAAATATAGAAGAATTGTATTCAGTCACCTTCTTATTACGGGGTGAACCATTAAACCCATCAAAAAAGCTAAGGCAGTCCAACTTATTGATAACGTAGGTTTCACAACAGTTTTCTCTCCAAAGGTGATTTACGAACACAATATACTAAGCCTAAGATCGCTTTCTATAAATGTACATTTTGAATAATGTTTCGAATGTAACGACGGAGTAAACGAAATAAATCACAATCGGAGAAAATATATATACAACGGTACATATAACCTTTTTTGAAGTCGGTAAAAAATCAATAAAAACAGCTTCTATTAATAGTCTTCATTATGAAAGAATTTATTCACTATATATACAATACATATATAATCGCTATACTGGAAGAAAACGAAATGTTGATAACGTTTCCAATTATAGAAACCACCTTCTTAGTGGTTTCTATATTTTTCGAAGTTGTTGAACCCTGGTCCATCCTGGATAGGGTTTTTTTTTATTTTATTCTGAATTAGTGCTTGACTGCGTTCCACCTGATGATAAGTGGTAACGCAATCGGAGATGGTAAGTCGCACTAATTCAGTAGCCACCTATTCACCCTTGCCTTGAAGACACCCATATTGTAATCGGACGGAAACACTGACGCAGGCAGGTTATTCCAATCCTTTCGCCGCACGTATGATAAATGACGAAGCGAAACGCTTCGTCCGGACGGGTGGAATTAGGGATTGCAATCCGGAAAACCGGATCCGGTAATCCGGCGGATCCGGCATCATTTGACGGTCACCGGATCCGGTACTAATATACCGGATCCGGTGTTAGCATTTTTTGGCAAAATAATAGAGTTTTTGCATGAGTTGGTACTTTAAATGCATAGTGCGTGGTGTTCATGCCTGCGAGTTGGTGTCTGACATAAATATAAGAAGAAGTTTGTTAGCATTTTCGAATACTTTAATAATTATAATGGTCTTATCTCAGTCAAGTAAGGTAAATTATATTAGATTTTATAAATAAAAAAATAAATAAATAATAAATATGTTGGGACATTTACACACAGCACAATCTAGTTCCACGGTAAGGTACGAGCCTTGTGTTATGGATACTAGATGGTTGATATACTACACATATATAAGTTTAAATACATACATATTATAAATATAAACATCCATGACTGGAGTACAAACATTCGTGCTCAACAAATGTATGCCCCCAGCGGGACTCGAACCCGCGACCGCTTGCGCAGCAAGTAGGGTCACTACAAACTGCGCCACGCGTGTCGTCACTTTATTAATAAAAAAATATTAAGTTACTTTATTAATAAAAAAATATTGATATATCTGTGAAAGTGAAATCTAGGAACACTGAGCTACTCGATACAAAGTTAAAATTTTATAAGTTACCTACACTAGCTACCACTGCATTTTAATTGTTTGCTCGTTGCCTAATCTTAACATTGGATTGGAAACTGCTCTGTCCTGAATGACTGATGGATCAACGCACAGCCTAAACCACTAATCTGTGTGTCTTTTGTATAATGTAGTTATCCGGTTAGAAAGGATTTTCCGAAAATTTATGCCTAAGGGAGAGAAAAACGGGGGCAAAGTCTTTATGGTGTGCTTCTAATCTTCTTCAAATTTTGCATAAACATAATATATACTTTAACAGAATTGATGGAAGACATGTTTCGTATTTTATTGAAACTCATTGCCTTACGGTGTTAAAAAGGGGTAAACAGTAATTTGGGGGTAACTAACATCAAAGATGATATCAATACTCCTTAGTGCTTTTGATTTAAATTGCAGTTTATTTTGACACATGTTTGAAAACGTACTTTTCTCAACAAAGTCAAGAAAAAGTTTGTAATAGTAGGCATATGTTTACTATTAATACGCCAAGAAAACCGAATAACTGGTTCTATAGAGTAGTTCTCATAACAAAAGGGATGAAATGGTAAATGGGGAATTAATTTTTGGTACATTATATAGGTAAAAGCGTATAGCCAAATATGTTCTTTGTACTTTTGGTGCGAGTGAAGCCGCGGGTTCACCTAGTTTTTTATAAACTACTTACCTATATTAAGTACAATGATACTGAATAACTTACTAACAGTTCATTGTGAACCAAACAGCGAAAATCATATTGATTTGATCAATCCGACCGGATCCGGCCGGATTGATGGAAATTCAGCCGGATCCGGCCGGATTGAAAATGGCGCCGGATTGCAATCCCTAGGTGGAATGTCCACGACATAAGGATGGAGACCAGCCGTTCGTCGAGTCGTCCGATGATGGAAAGGGGATGGGGGAGTTAAGTCGTGTAATAATTTGCAGAAAACTTTTATTTTTAGAGCACGTTCATTTATAAAGCTTATTTTACAAAACACGTGGAACGCAAACGACATTTTCGCCACAATTCAACTACTTATTAAACGATAAAGGTAGTTTTAGGAAAAATAGATCAATTCCAATCAAGCAAAACCGTCAGATCATTAACAACTTTGATCTTATGAATTCAAATTAATTTAAAGGATAATTAATAATTAATATATACTAGAATTTAGGAACCATATTGGAGAAATTATGTTTACTTATCAAGATCTGACAAATGAGTGTCATATTTAAGACGGATTTCTATATAGAATAGATGCATCCACGACCTGGGGCCATTGACCGCAGTAAAACTTTCGCTAGAGATATTGCGGACTTGAAATAATATTTACAAAATTTATGATAATCCTACTGTTCTGGTTACAATTTGAATACAGTGAGAATATTATTAAACTGTAACGATATGCGTGAAAACGTGTGAAACCATGGTACAATAGCAATGTAAACACTGAAATTAAATGTACATTCAAACCTATTTTACATTCATTATATGGCAACCAAAAATACTGTAAGAACATATAAAATTAAAAAAAATATCTAATACAAATGACCTCCACCACGCTTGGTTGATGTTTAGATCGTACATTTTCTACACTATTCGCCATCTATGCATATTTATTAAAGTTTCTCAATATACGAAACAAATTGTAACTTTATAAACTGGATTAAAAAGGTCCAATATTTTTTTACAACAAGAACAATCTATTGTATGTAGGTGTAGGTATACTTATCTAGATTTATGTATATATAGAGACGATTACCGTTGCAAGGATGAAAATAGTAATATAATTAATAATATGACCCTATAAATATCAAACATGGCAGCGAACACCGTTCCCATAATGGTTGAAGTAAAGGTTAGTTAGTATATTATGCACATTGCTATTTCACCTTTTTGCCATTCGAACGAGTAAAGCTCTAGATGCTACTGAGATTTGAAATTCGATATATTACATATTATGGAATAGAATAACATACACAAGAATTTTTTATAAACAATTTTAGGAAGTATAATATAAATTACTCACTCGTGAATTCTCCTAACTAGGCTCGGGTTAAAAAACAACTATCCTAGGAGACCTGTAGTATTTACCGGGATAAAAAGTAGCCTATGCGTTATGCCCGACTAATCTATCTCTTTGCCAAAAATCCAAACCCTTGCAGCCGATGTAGCGTGAAAGAGTAAAAAACATTTATCCATTCAAACTTCCGCATTTATAAGATGAATATGGAATGATTGCATAACGATTTACCAATTTACTTACCTTTCGTCGATTTTTAGACAATTATTATTATCTAATGGTTAGCGTTTTTCATTCTCAACTTTATATTTTGTCATAATACCATCGAAAAGAATGCTATTATATCGTTACAAATCATTATAGTTATAGTTTATAAAAAAGCATAAAAGGACGAAAAAAACAACCTTATAGTCCATCTAGAATTTTCTATTCGCTAGATAAATCGCTGTTGACCTGTTGTGATGGGAATTTTACTATTTTATCAGATTTATTTTCATTTCAATAACATAAGGTATATTATAATTCTATGTTTAAATATTTTACATAACTATGGTTGAACGTTTTTTAGCTTAGAGCAATAATAATTTAACATTAGCGTATATAATCAGTATTTATCAAACATAGATTGCGAGCCCGCCGGTGTATTAGCACCTAAAATGAAACAATACAGTTCTGTATAGTTGCCAAACCGACCTTTTAATTTCCCAACTGTACTTTTTGTTGGGGTTCATTAAGAGAGCTGTTAGAACCGCAGTTTTGCGTAATGTGAAGATTCAAGGTGATCCGGTGCGGCGGCATCGCGTCGTGGCACAGCGGACTTTGCAACCAAACGCTACCATAAACATATGTCTACATTGCACTACACTATTGTTATACAAGCGACACAAAATTATTTGGGAGTGAAACACCTATGTGTAAGATCACGCTGTAATATCATGTTATATTTATTTAAATTTATGTAAATTTATAGTTTAATATTTACGATGTCGATATGGGAAGTCAAGTTATCTAAGGTACAAGGACTTTGACTATAACAATTACTTTAATAGGACCGGTTTTGACACTCAAAAAATATATGTGTAATGAATTTTCACTTATTTCTCTACTCTTCTTCTTCATTAGTGCTTAAACTATTTAAACGTTTAGGCTTCTATATAAGAATAGAGATATAATAAATATCTATTTGATATAATAGCTGGTCTCAAGAACACGACATTTTTTGAGTGTCATTTTATGAATATATCGCAGTTGTGTCGCTATGAATGTACTTCAATGTAAATAAAAAATAATAATCAGCTCCTTTATTTACAAAACACTTCAAGAGATTATAAGTATTTTTGCAGAAGTGGACATCTTTCTGCCAAGACGACGGATATGTAATTATTACCAGCCTGTTAAACAATACCAGATCCATCAATAATGTAGCCATAGTCCAAGAGTTACCCGAATCTAGACGGAAAATTTACATTTAATAGGTGTAGATATATTTATTACGTTAGGATGTACAGAATGGCAGTTCTCAAGACTGGGTTAGTAGAACCTCAACTTCAATACTGTGGAAACGATAACAATGAAAAAACATAATCCCACGAATAGTCATGTTTTGAATCTTAAAGAATTGCTTAAGCTAAAGGTCAACAAACCTAGAATAATAAACATGTTTAGAACACACGTAACGTTGTTTAACGATTATGTTTCGAAATGTACATAATATGTGCATAACCCTTGGCAAAGATGTGCTTTTCGTTTCCTCTTGTATATTTACGTAAATGAACATACATACAAAAGTAAGCAGTAAGAAAACTTTAACATTATCTACAATATAAAAACAATTGTTTCGTATTCCTCACGATAAGTAAACACAATAAATCTGTGGGAGACTAATAAAGGGCGTTATTGACCGGGACCGAATCCGTCATCCACCAATAAATTGCAACTGAATTTAAAGTAAAGCACTTGAACTATGCCGGTCACGAACGACACTCGTGAGCAAAATAAGTCGTCCCCGTCACCAGAATGAAAATACGACGTCTAACGTGAAACTCTACTGACAGAAAGTTTTCCAGTATCAAGAGAAACATCATCTCTTCAGTTTGAAAGTGAAATTTTAAGTACCTTCATATTATAATGTAAGTAATATTAAAATTACCTTAGAAGATATCTACGCGCTTAATCTATTCATAATGTAGTAGTTTATAGAATACATATGCATTATGCATATCGCGGATATTACAGAGACGTGGCATATTTTATCTTTCATAATCTCTTTATAATTATTTGCAGTCTTTGCTTATAAATTTATTTATTTATTATTTCTAAGACTTAGCTATTACACTTAGTGTTAGTATTATTTTTTTTTCTAAAAATAACACAACTGCATCCTTACATTTTATAGATCAAGCAAATGGTAACTAAAAGCTAGTTTATCAAGCTGTGAATCAAGTCCGAAAAATTTCACTAATTATTCTTGATTTTGATTGATTTGAAAAACATTTTGTGTGGTTTCTATTTCTATATGTTAAAATTATAAAGCTTATATTTAACACGAAGAAGCCGTGAACTTTACAATATTTTACATTGGCTATTTCGTAAAGTGACAAAATTAAATATTCATGTATTTTGAGCAATTAGAACACATTAGTTTATAGGTAAAAACAATATAACTAGACTACACGGCAGCATACAACTGTACCAGCTGATAAAATGAAATGGTCGTGTGACATGAAATGAAATGGAATAAAATGAAACACGGTAATCACTCAGATAAAACATAATATTACATAGCTAACATATATATCAAAGTTTAATCTAAACTCTCAAGCTACTCGGTACCTAACTCGAACTTCGTTGCTTACAGACACAAACTTAGTATTTATTCGCTTGTTAAGAGGAGTTAGAAATCAACATACCTCTACCGTATAAATTATAATATTACTTCATAGTTTATAGTTTTTAATAATACAATTTATAGGATGGTGCTAGATGAATAACCTCTTTCGACAACAGTTTACATGACATTTTGAAACATTACCTTGTATGTTGTTATTATGATTTTATTTAAAACGTTCTACCATATACATAGAACCATAATCCTGATGGTCCCATTATTCGCGCCAATAGTACATTTAAATTATAATAAATAGACACTTACGGGCATTAATCCATCGTTGCCATAAGGCCTTCCCTCCAAAGCCAATTCCTTGTCCAACATTGCATCGAGCTGTTCAAGCTGATGGCAAGAGGCACGCGCTGACACCCAGCTTGATGCCAGGATGAAGGAGCCCAGGATGAAAGAAGCTGCTACCACCGTCAAAGCGGCTATACGCGCGATTTGCACTGAAGATGACATTCTCTGACGATATGCCTGTCACAAACAAAATTTATAATAGTAGTACCTTACTGTATCTAAGCTTATAAAAAAAGCTCAAAAAAGTAAACAACTAAAAATAAAACAAAACAAATATTTTTAAAAGTAATATGTGAACATTAGTCTACACTCTACACCATCCCACAGCTGGACACAAGTGTCCTCTCTACGTTTTCAAGCTTTGCGCTCTTGCCCAAGAGCATTTTATTTAAAATCATTTAATTTAAAAACCTATTAAATTACCTTAATAATTAAGTCAAAAGTCCTTCTGAAAGTCACATGAAATAAGTACTAGTAGTAGTAATTTTGATTTATTATAGTAAGCATAATTCAATTAATGTAAGAAATATATACAAATGAGAATAAAGGAATTATTTAATGCACTTATTAAATTATTAATAATACACTGAGTCTGTAAAATCTAATTAAATTATTGTAGATTTACATATGGGACTAGAATGACTTGTTTATAAGAATAGCCATAAATTGCTGTTTTATGTAAAATGAAGAACACATATTGATAAATGTATCTCGGATTTAAAATAATGGACGTTATTTTTTTCATTCTAAGCTTAACTTTATTTCAAAGCTTATGAATTTCGAAAATTTCTTAGAAGTCAGATTAAGACCCCAGAACCACAAGACCCGTGTCATATTGGCAAAGATGAAATATTAAGTATCAACCGTGTTTCTTGTGGGATCTCCTACGGCTTGATAGCCCTAATATATTATAGGCGTTTTTAAGTACAAGCTAAACCGAGTAAAGTGCGTTCAAATCCCGGATCTCGCATCTATGATATGATATTTTCATGTGCATCATCAATCGTTATCAACACAATTACAACTTTTCTTTCAAGAAAACCTTGGTAAGGAAATTGAGATACCCGAAAATACCTAACAAGTTTTCGAATATTTCTTTCGTATTAAAGGAAGGCCCGTTGAAAAGGGCTAAATTGTACTCACAAATAACACATTTATTTTATTTATTTAAACATATTAATATTTTTCCGGATATAAAATATAAGGGCATTAAATTATTCCATCCTAAACTTCACTTTCTTACAAACCTATTGAGTTTCGGAAATAGAGAAGAAGTCGGATTAGTCTCATGGAAACTATATCAATCTCAAATTGTTCCTAACATAATCATATTTTTTTTGATATATTATCATGAAATAGTTTTCGATTTTATTTTTGAAACCGACTATTATATTGAATTCGACCACAAAGTTTTATTTATTGTTGTAAAAATTATTCATTTGAAAAATATTCTTAGTATGTACCGTATACACAATAACTTCTTAACTTACTGAACTTCCAAATACACTCGTATTATATAATATTTGTCACTAAAACAATAGAACTATTGAAGCAACAAATACATCCAACTAAACAAATATTTGTTTAAGAACATCACGCGCGAACATACTTCATTTTAATTCACACCGATATCTTAATTTTAAATATAAAAACAAGTTGTTATTACTTCAAACATATGCATATTAATGGAAAATGTATTTAAATTTTATCCTACCTACCTAATATTGTATATCTATTACATGTTGTATTAATTTTCTGTTTTTAAATGATTATAGCCTCAACGACCTCAAAATTAACTTTTAAAATAAATATTTAGGGCCTTTGAGATATATCCTTTATTATTCATCAATTACTATTACGGTTTTTAGCAAAGTTAAGTGCTCTAGAGAAAGCGCTTGCGAAGCGTTCGAAATGTCGGTTAGTCGAGAGCAGAACGATCTAAATTACTAATCTTTAAAATTGGTGTAAAATTGACACAGGACACTGTAACCGTTTCGAATGTAATTTTTATCAATAAATTTTGTTAGTAAGTATTAAAACTTATTATGCAGTTTAGTTTTTATAACGATTTTTTTTAATATTTTATAAGGATTAAAATCTCCTTACATTTTATTAAGGACTGAGTAACTTATCGCATAACTTTTGAACGTCTTCGATTAAAACTTTTTATTAGGAGGCCACTTACACCTAAGAAGACACAGAAAAAATCTATGTATTACAAAAGAATATGAAAAAACAAAACAAACAAATTTTGTCACACTTATAAATTTTTGTTTTATTTAATGTTATAATAACTTTAAATACTTCATATAGACAACTAAGTAAAAGATTCTATGGAGTACTCTAATTCAAAACTCAAATAAGATATACGTCAAGACTACTTAGTATTACGTAGGTACATATATTATTAGGTATACTAGGATTAGGTATAGGTAGGTTTAACTACATTTTATGATGTTAATTTATTGTTACCAAAATTAATAATAGAATTAGTGACTAAGTACCGTCCACCAGAAATTCCTTACATAAACTAAAAATTCTTAAGTTTAATGCATCCTCATATAATTATATTTATTTATTACATTCTTATTTATATAAAGTTTTTAATTTGTTTGATTGTCTTCCTATTTTCTAGATAATGACTTTCAAATCTGATTTTAGATCTGATAAGTTAACATGTTTCAAAATTTAATTTATTTAAGCTCTAGGCCTAAACACAGCTGATATTATTTAAACATTTCTGTCTCACTCGCCTGTTTATTGTAAACGATATAAGAAAACATCAGTCTATATGTTCGTATTTTAAGCGCTTCCCCTTTCGTCCTAGTGAACTAAATAGTGTTGATGGATAATTATGTTAAAGACTAGCCGCTAGGGTAGCACCTGTAATCAACAGTGTATGTGTAACAATGTACATTGTTTTGAATATTAACCTTTAAGCTCAACGCGATAAGATCTACATATATTTACACGGAGGTTTCCATTTATAGATGTACAAGACCTTCGCAGCTATTTGACACCTAATTTGCTTGTCCATTCAGAATACGGTTTCTTTAAAACAAAGCTTATTTTTATTTGACCTAACTTAAATACAAAAGAATGAACGGTAAAATAATAAAGAAAGAAGAAAATTGATGTCAGTTCCTTTCACATCCTAGCTTTGTTATGTCTAAAACATACTTGTTTCGAAGAAGATTAATTATATTTTTTACAAGATAAGTACTTTAAGACTATATTTTACAAATCATTTTTGTATTAGATTGAATATGTTTAAATCTCTCCGTAAAGACAACAACGAGCTTTTATTATATATATTTTTTTAAGTTTCTATATACTTCCTGTTTTATTTTTAATGTAAGTACTTAAAAATATTTTGAAAGTGATTCAATGATAAATAACAAAAGTTAAACAATGTTTTATAGTGTCGTTTGAAGTGGAAGCAAATGACGCAAGCGCCATTGTGTCCAGCGCCTTGGTCAACTTGGTCGCCGCCGGTAACGATTTCATTCTACTGCGCTACTTCGTTTTTATTCTAAGTAGGTATTGCAGGGGTTTTTCCGATACGTACAACGTAATTATTTAATATGACCTGTGCCCACTTCGTTGGGCATAAAGTGAGAGTGTTTAAATAATTTAAATTATTTTATTAATATTAAAAATTAAAAATTAAATTATCTATACTAATATTAAAAAAACTACTTTTTGTCACTTAAATATAAAAGTTAGACATATGCTGTCGTTGACTTTTTTGTAGGCATTTTTAAGCTCCACATCTTTTCTCTAGAACTCAAAAATATATCTTTCATAGTTAAGGCAGCGTTCGTAAAAAACGCTTTCATTCGACCGTTTTTTCTCCGATTCACTTTGCAAAACGGACTACCACGTAAAAGCCTTTTTATTTTTCGGTTTTTTATATAACCTATGACACTCAGCAATTATGTGGCTTTCTATTTGTGAAAGAATTTTTAAGATCGGTTCAGTAGATCCCGAGATTACCCCTTACAATTTAACAAATAAACAAACTTTACTTCTTTATAATATTAGTATAGAAGTATAGATTTATCTCATACAATTGTATGAATTTTATATAGACAGTTGTAGGTTTACATTTATATTTTTGTTTGCATTATTCAAAACTCTACATTATAAAATGAAACGTCAAACACATAAAATATGTTAGATAATTAACTATATTTTTTTGCATAATATGGTTTATCTATCACTGAGATACAATTTGTTTGTTCTTTGTATAGTGTATATTTAGTGATAATCATTTTAAAAAGCGAAAACTTTCGAAGATATTAAGGTTTTAAGCATGTCCTACATTTGAGGTCATTGTTTCAAAATCGTTGTAGACACAAAAATATAACTTTGTGTGTGAATATGCATATATATATACTAAAATAAAATCAAAACATAATATTACTTTAAAAATAAAGTTAAACTTGTTGTTTATGTTATGGTCCTAATATAAACATGGCATTCATAGTACCTACATACGAGTACATTGTAGAGTTCCCCAAGACTCATAAGAAATTTTTTATTATCAAATATAAATATGAGAAGTTGACTTTTAATAATGACAAATGAATTAAAAAAGACAATAATAAATGAAATGAGTTTTATTTGGTGAGAAGTAGTAAGCTGTTGTTAAAATAGTTAAAAAATGTACGTTCTTACGCCTCAGAGACAAAGAATCATTCTCTTAATGCTACTATTTTATGATTCCATTGGCTCAACCTACTAGATTTTGATAAGATCATAATTTTGATAAGATTTTAATAAGTCGTGAAAGTCGATCCAGTCGTGTCCGCATTAGCCAGACAAACAGGGAAAACTTTTATGAATCGAGTTGTTCTTAAATGTACTGCATGTAACACTTTCATATGCAATTAGTAATCAATTGTTTTTTTGATATCATAAACAGGCACTTTAATTTTATTTATCTGTATAAATATAAATTTTGAGAACTCTGTTGCTGATTTGTATTTGAACTTTCGATTATCACTATTAGTGAAAATATTTATTTACGCTTATTTTGAGTTTATCTTGAAAAAATATATTAAAAATGTCTTTTTTAGTCTTCGTCAAAATAAATAATATGTTTGTATCATTCAATTACTGACCCGTGTTTTCGCGTGACCGACTGTAATTATATAATAGTTATTATAATGATGAGTAAGAACAATAGAACAATGAGTCTCCCACATTTATGGGCACATATCTCATCGTACTTCTCAGAAAGAAACAAATCTTATCTCATGTCGTTGTTGATTCGCAACATGCTAATGGTTTATTCTAACAAGCAAAGACTTCATCCGCTTTACTTTAAGTACCTACTGCTTTTATTTTTATAACTATTTGTCATCATGAAATTCAATTATATTTATAAAATAAGGCTTTATCTCTGATATTCATTTCGAACGACTTAATATAGATTTATTATTTCTATGTGAAGTCTTAATATTTTGTCATATATTTACAAAGAAAGCAAATATGTTGTCAACACCGCATTAGTATTCAGCATTGATTGAATAACATGACGAAAAGAACCGGTCAAGTTAGAACCTCACTCACGTACTAGCGGTCCATCGCATGCCAACTCTATTCCTTTACATTACAGTTAAATATATATGTAACATATTTTTTAATATGCCCATAAAATTATAAATATATTTCTTAACAATTTTTCTAGATACATTACTTTTAAAAATAATTTCAAACAAAGCAAATTACCGTTTGAAAATTCTAAAATCATAAATAAAAGTTTTTATTTAATTCATAATTCTAATCTTTGACCTGTTGATAGTTTAAATCTGCAGTAAAAATTATAACTATAAACTAGCATTAACCAGCGAACTCTGTTCACAAACGGTCGGCTACGCGTCAGCGGCCTAACAACCGCTGTCAGAGAGAAAGGCGCTTTCCCATCGTTTTACGACATAACTTACCTATACGTTTTGCAATATAGTGGGTAAACTCTCTACTTAAAGCCTTATTAGGTCAATTATTATAATAAATTTTGTTTCAATAATATAATTTAAATGATTTTAAGAATTTAATATCTAAAAAATTAAAGTATGCAATATAATGTATTAGATTGTGAGGCAAAAAAGTTTCTTATAAACAACAAGCAATTAAATAAAATTAACTTCAATAATGGTAAAACGTAAATGACATTGTGAATTCACGGAACATACCGGTGGAGGTTCTGAAGCGCTGTATACTTCAGATGGGGGATATTCCGGTTTCATGGTTATGGTAGCCATAGAATCTGGCTGGTGCTCCTTCTCCATTACGATACTGTTCTTTATAAAAATATACTAGTTAGTTGAGCGCGCGTGTTCTTTAACGTTCAATACAAGAGTGCGCCAAGTGAACGGCAACTCGACGTAGGCGCACCGGCTGTGGTGGGGCCGGCTGCGGTGCGAGATGGTAATTGTATTGTAGGTATGACGGATGCTCGTTTACTTCACTGTGCCAACAAGGTATACCTACGTACTGAAAAGATGTCTCTATCTTTAACACCTTAGTTTATTTCCTGAATGAATATTTTATGTAACAACTAATACTTACATTTTATTTTATTACCATGCAAAACAAGAAAAAAAATCCTATGTACTCTAATTATGATTTTTTTTAGACTAGCGGAACCCGCGGCGTCGCTCGTTTTTGAATAATTATTTTTTGCTTTATGCTATTATTTATAATGTACCAACGATTGATTTCCCATTTAATTCCACCCCACTTTTATGAGAGCAGCTCTATAGAACCATCGTTGCTATGTATTTTTGTGAGAGTACAATATTTTCCTGTAGTAAAGAGTATCATAAATATTAACTCTAGTAGTAATCTGTCACTGCACAAAGTTGAATTACTGTTTTTAATATGTACACATAAAAACAGTTATTGCGAGTGTACCTTGGTAGACAGACATAAATACTACATAAAACTGCAAACTTTTCCGTAAACCCTGTTAAGACCTATAATTTTCTAATACATAGTTTTGATGTACGAGTACTTATCTAATATCTCTTAAGTTTTGGCAAGCGATAGCCATATAAATATGAAAAAAAGACTAAATAGAACCAACTATTGTAGTCCAGTCATCTTAGACCAAATTAGGTGAATATCTCGGAAAATCGACATACCCAATATATTATCACGTGTAAAAACTTGTATTTTGGCATCCTAAAACTGTTCTCAAAATTCACATATAATTGGATGGTCGCAAATTTTAAAGTCAGGGGTCAAAGGTCACAAAAATCGATATTTTTTTTAGATTTTTTGCAAATATCTTGTTTTCTATGGGTTTTACGCTATTTGCATTTATGATCAATATTGTAGAAAATTAAATTCTCTACAACTTTTGGATTTCACATTTTTTTTATACCTGCAACTGTTTTCGAGATAGAGGGCGTAGAGCGCGCGGTCACAGAATTATCTGAGGTCAACTGGTAGTCTCGATCAATAACTCGTAATATTAAGGTTATAATTTATTGGTAAATATATAATTATCAATTTTTATTAACTTTTAGATTAAATTCAATCTTTCTTTCTAAAAATTCTAATATTGGTCAATTCGATAACACTCATAATCTCTTTAAGTAATTGAAAAATTACTATAAGGGACATACTTTAATCAAATTGTAATTATATTCTCATTTACACTAATATCATTTGAAGTAGGAAGAAAAACCCTATAACGACTGGACCATTATGTTTTTCCGTAGGAATGAAAGACTTTTTCTTCAATATAAAGTATTTAAAATGTTGCCTTGTATAATAACGTATCACTGCACAAAATTTAGTACTTTTTGCGTGAAACGCGCACATCGATTCTTTAAGTTACTTTTTATAGGTGATAAAAATAGGTATTGCGAGTGTAACTTAATAGGAGATAGATATTTCATGTTTGATATTGTAAACTTTTCTATAGGCCTTTTTAAGGCCTAAAATTTCCTTCTACATTGTTTTGACTTTTGATGTATCTCTTAAAGGAAAGCCACCGCTTTCCTACTCGTAAATCATAAACCGAGTAAAAAATTTGCTCTATACAAAACTTTGTTAATATCGGTCCAGTACTTTTTATATGTTTAACGATAAAATATAAACAGGCAAACCGACAAAAAATTTAATTAGGGCGAGCGAAGCGAGAACTAACACTATCCCACAACACCTGAGCATTTTGTGGTATACTTTACTGAAAAAATATCACGCCTTTAGATTTGGGCTTTAACATAGTTATTTAACTTCCTATATATAACAATACAAAACATATACAAAACTAATTCAACATTTCTCGCTGTTTCTTCTCACCATCTATAAAAATAATCTATCCATACACTTTTAGACTAACCAAGCAAGTATTGTTTTTATTTTCTGTTCTAAAACTTTTTTTGTTGATAATATCTTGATCTTAAACTTTTTGGTTAAACAACTTTTGAACATTTTTTTTTATCCTGTTGTTGTGTTGTGTAAGTAATATTCATAAATAGCGAGTATTGTTGTGGCAGATAAAAACAAGAAATTGTGTTTTAATTTTATGTTTGAATATTGTATGCTCTTATAGATAAACTTCAGGATAACAGAACTTGACTTACATTCCAGGGAAATCGAAGGCAATTCTCGAAATTTATAGGCACCTATTTTGTTTTTGATATATTTTCTTAAACCGATAAAGCTTTTACGTATGAAAATCTTCATCTCATGTGGTTGATCTGATGATGGAAGGTAAAATTCCTCAACGGTTGTTTTTTTGTGTTTTCACCGATTTCTCCGTGAATTGTGGGCCGATTGTAAAAATTATTTTTTTTTACTCAGTAGGGTATGTATTCAAGATGTTCTCATTGTCACCAAGTCAGGATCTGATGATGGGATCCGAGAGAAATCGAGGGCAACCCTTAAATTTTATAGGCACTGATTACCTTTTTCATATATTTTCTAAAGCTGTTCAAGAATTTGTGATGATGTAAGGTATATCACCTCAACGGTTGTCGTTGGCTTCAAAACTTCGCTGACTTATTGGAGCAGTAGTTTAGTTAGCCTACCAATATTATATTTAAACATTTTCATTCCACGAAAAAATTAAAAATAAATTACTTTTTATTATTTTTTAACAAAAATGAAAATCGACTTCAAAACGTTACAAATCGAAATCAAAAAGAAAAAATTATTTTAATTACTTAGTTATTGTTGAAGTCGGTGCCAGCCAAAGCAAAATAATCTTAATACAATTTAATTATTGTATCAATTTCAGGGGCGTAGCTACCGCTGTATCAGCCGTATCACTTATACGGGGCCCCGGGGATAAAGGGACCCAACCCATGTAACCAAAAATTCATAGTGATATCCAAAATCTCACTTGAACTCTAAAGCAATACGCAAAAAATGTGCAAAGTTATAACTAATGTATTTTTATATAAAATTGTTCATTACATAATACACAATTAAAAATTAAACAAAACTTTTTTTATTCATATTAATAATTATTAATAAAGTTATTAATAATTAAAAAAGTTATTAATTAATAATTATTACCATAATATGATTGATTCCCCATTTAGTTTAGTTCCACCCTTACTTTTATGAGAACTACTCTACAGAACCAGTTATTGTTATTTCTGTGAGAATATAATATTTTTCTGTAGTAAAGAATATCCTAAATATATATGGGGTCATTCCATGCCAAATCGACAAATTTCGATTTACTGTTATATTATAATATGTAAAGATATGTTTAAATAATTTTTAATGCTAAAAGTAGATGTGGCTTGCGAAAGCTAGAGCACTCGTTTTCGACCGTAGGAAAATTATAAATATTAGTCTTACAGTTCCGAAAGTAAGAATTTTTTTTTGAAAATTTCCTCCTCTTTGTGAATCTTTTTTAAGATTTCAAAAATCTCAATTAGTTTTTGAGATATTTGCAATAAACCAAACCTCTATTTTTTTAGTTAATTGTTTATAACTTTTGCAAGTTTTGCAAGCAGAACTTGTTTTTTTTTGCAAAAGAGTCCCGGGAGTAAAGACTTTTTTTTAGGAAATTTCCTCCTCTTTTTGAATCTTCTTTTAGATTTCAAAAATCTCAATTAGTTTTTGAGATATTTGCAAAACACGAAACCCATATTTTTTGCTTTTTATAAAAATATAATTATAATTCATCATTCAAAAGTAATATGTAAATTTAATGGAATTGTACTGTATTGAAAATATCAAGTAATATGTTGTTGGGACATGTTGGAACATTTAAACGCTAGCACCATCTAATAGCAAGCTGTGAGACGTTTGTTATAGATAGATAGGTACTCGATATATAAGTAGCAAGATATTTCTTTTAATGTGGAACAAACAATCGACAAGGTGTTAGATTGCTGAGACTGCACTGTCTGTATGTTCCTATCATTAGTTGTCCAAATTTTTGAATAATCTGGTATACGAAACTACACTGACGGACATATAAACTGCATCAACATTCAAGACGCCTTATTCAAACTTTTGATACAAATTTAAATTGAAACCTATAGTTTGGTTCGTTAACTTCAACAGCGTAGTATGAAGTATCATATCCTTAAGTGTACGTTTGTATACTGGAAAGGACCGTTTAATTTTTTTGAACAAAAACGATAATTTTCTGAAAATATACGTTTTTTGACAAATTAGTTTTTACAATAAAAATAAAGTTGTAGTTTTTTTTTCTTTTAATCATGCTTATTAATAAGATTTTCACGTGGTCTTATTACAGATTCTAATAGGTTTCGCATAGATATTATTATGGTTAGAAAACGGTT
Source organism: Boloria selene (assembly GCA_905231865.2). Lineage (NCBI taxonomy): Eukaryota > Metazoa > Arthropoda > Insecta > Lepidoptera > Nymphalidae > Boloria > Boloria selene. The sequence continues at coordinate 7,099,181 of HG993145.1, forward strand.
TTGCTGAATATTGTGCCATTCTTGCGAAATCGCTGTTCTTAGTGCTGCCACTGTTGTAGGCAAAGGATTTCTCGCATGTACAGCTTTTTTTAAATTGTCTAAGCATACTGAATGGGATTAGGATTCGGGCTGCGTGCTAGCCAATTCATGGTACGAATCCCAACCTCTTCGCAATATTGTCGATCTTGTGCAGCGGCGTGGGGTCGGGCATTATCTTGGATTACAGTAAAATGTTCGCCTATTAATCCCACGTAAGGTACCACATGTGCTTCTCAAACTTCTGTTATAGAACGTTGTGCCTTCAAACCACCTCTTCTACCGTTTTGACGAACTATATCGATGAACACATGTTCCGTTCGCCCGATCATCGAAATGCCATCCCACAACATACACGAACTACCTCCAAAAGGAACACGTTCCTCAAAGCAACTTTGAGTTTATCTCTTCCCACGTCAACGATAGACTCTTCTGCGACCGTCTGCACCATTTAAACACGTACAACAATCATCGGTGATACAATATAGAGGCCCATTACTCTTCAGTCTATTTAGGCGTTCACGCGCAAATCTTAAACGAGCTTGTCTGTGAGCTGCGGACAGCCTTGCACCATTTGCTGATTGAAAAGGGGTGTTTACCGCTTCCTTAACTCTCCTTTTTATTGTTCGTGCACTCACGTTTCACTCCATGCACTTCATCCAGCTCTGTTTTGATGTTTATTGACGTGAGGAAACGATTTCGTAGGGAAGTTGAAAAGATCAATCGATTGTCACGACGGGTGGTTGTTCGAGTTCCGCCAGTACTGGGTCTCCTTTTATAAGAACCTATCTCTACAAACCTTTGGTATACTCTAGAAATCGTAGACTGGTTTAAATTTTAATTTATAGCAAGCTTTCGTTGATCCAAGCCTTCCTGCACAAATGCTTTTGTTGAGTTTAAAAGACTAATAATGAATATTATTGGTAACAAAAATTTAAATCGCAGATGGAAAAAAACCGATGGCATTCATTTCAAAATTTACTCTACTGACGCACAAATTTGAGAGACTAAGCATAAATTTTCTTTTTCAAGCTGTAATTCTATCTTTTACTACAGTCTTTTCTTTGAGTTTTAATTTTTTTATAAGGTTAACGGATGTCTCAATATTAGCATTTAGTTTAATCTAAAAAGCTTGCATACTTATCAGAAATATGAATTCGACACTAATCCTGAACTTCGATGCAGTTTATTAGTCCGTCAGTTTATAAAAGTGACTTTTGATAATGGAGCATATTATTCTTCTTAAGAAAACATTTTTGCTATAATATTTTTGAAAGGCGTTGGTGCCAATTGTGTATTTTCAATAATTTGTGTCCATCACCACCAAGTACAACAAAAGTAGATTTCTTAACGAGTGTTCAGTTTTTGAGATTTACGAATGCAAATGTGAATATTCTTCTCCAATAGTAGCAATGTAAATGTGAATAGGAATGTTGATTCTCAAGCAAAGCGCGGGCTGTACAGAATACAGATAACAGGTTTGTCATTTCATTCCAGCCTTGTTTAAGCCGAACTATGTGAGGGTAGACGTAGACCGAGTATAAGTAGACGCGCTATAAGCGTACACCTGAGCAAGGCAAAAAATATTTAATATATAATATTTAAAACCATGGTCTAGAAAGAAGGTCTACAGTCTAGCTTCAAGAGTATTGGGGGTACGTCGGCTAACGGCTTTAATCGGGACAATAGTTTCCATTAACGTCACGTTAGACTGAGGTGCTGTGCAACTAAGATAGAATATTATTCTGTCTCTTTCTCATCCCACGTAACGAGCCACCACAACACACCACAAACAAGCGTACTTAACCCTCACATTACTCGAAATTATTTCGTCTATACTAATATTATGAAGAAGTAAAGTTTGTGTGTTTGTTAATTTGTAAGGGGTAATCTCGGGATCTACTGAACCGATTTTAAAAATTCTTTCACCAATAGAAAGCCACATTATTGCTGAGTGTCATAGGTTATATAAAAAACCGAAAAATAAAAAGACTTTTACGTGGTAGTCCGTTTTGCAAAGTGAATCGGAGAAAAAACGGTCGAATGAAAGCGTTTCTTACGAACGCTGCCTTAACTATGAAAGATATATTTTTGAGTTCTAGAGAAAAGATGTGGAGCTTGAAAATGCCTATAAAAAGTCAACGACAGCATATGTCTAACTTTTATATTTAACTTTAACTTTTATAAGTTACAAAAAGTAGTTTTGTTATAATTTAAATTATTTAAACACTCTGTACTAAAAAAGGATTATTAACATTATGCCGAACGAAGTGCGCACGGGTCAGCTAGTAATTCATAAATACCATTTAATTGTCACTTAAACGGCGTGCGCAGCTCTGTCGATAGCAACGCTGTACAGCGGTGTTGACACGAAGCTTGGAAGCTTATCACGCAAATCGTACAAATCTCTTACTACTGAAATTGAGCTTGTTGCTCTAGAGTCTAGACCTGTTTTACTCGACCGTGGGATTAATCAACTCATTTTCTTCAAATAATTTTTTTCTTGTTGTTGTCTATGGAGTGTATGAAGTTGTCAAACTCAATACTGTCAATAGCACGCCAAAAACTCAATACATTGACATTATGACATATCAGAATGAAATTTACAGACTAGGCCGTATGGACTATAGTCCTTTGCCTTTCCCTATTGGGGATAAATTATAAAAACAACAATTGACATTATGAGTGATTGTTGTTTTTTAAATTTATCCCCAATAGGGAAAGGCAAAGGACTATAGTCCATTATTTATGAGTGATTTATTTATGACACTGACAGTAACAATTTTTAAAATTTTGTAGGTTATTAAAAGGAATTTAGAAATTCAGTCTGATTCGAAAATTGCATTTATTGAACTTGTTTTAATATTGTACATTATTTGAAGACCTATTATAATGGCTAACTCAGGAAAAGGCACTTTTAATCCTGTAAGATATTAAAATATGTCCAAAATTATTGAAAAAACAAACTACACTAACATTCTTTATTTTTGCTCATACAGGACTCTGACGTTCATATTTCCTATGACGATCAGCAAAAAATAAATAAATTTGCACGACTTAATGCCAAAGTAGACGACATTAAAGATGAACTTAAAATAAAACAAAACGATATGAAGAACTTTGAAGAAGCTGTGGAAGAATTAAGTCTTGCTGATGATTCTGAAAAAATTCCCTACTTCGTTGGAGAAGTATTTTTTTGGCAAAGTTTGGAAGACACTTTGGTTTGTATAGTTTTATTCTTCAATTAATAGAATCAGAAATCATGAGTACTTGTACATTAAGCTTTCTCTGTTTGTACTTCATTACATTATTTGCGGCTTCATTCATTAGGAATTTCTTAAAAATGAATTCCAAACTTGGATATAACATATAAGCATAGCATTAAAGAAAGATTTCTGTTGAAATATTTTATTAACTTTTATATTTGTTAAGTAATTTGTATTGTTTGTAAATAAATCATGTAAATATTTGAAAATAACATATAATTTTAATAATTTAATAACTTTTTCAGATATCATTAGAAATAAATAAGGCTAAGAAGCAAAATGAAATAAAGGAATTAGAAGCTAAATCTGAAGAGCTTAAGTCACAAATGAGTGAATTAAAAGCACAGTTATATGGTAAATTTGGTAGCCATATAAACTTAGAAAATGAGGAGGATTAAAAGGAGTTAATGTTTTATTAGTTTTCCCTAACAATATTCTTAGTTTTAATGTATTATTTAAAAAAGTCAAAATATTGAAATAATATTGTATGTTAAATATATATTTTAATTAAAACATAAATAACTTGTGAAAGTTGCTATTTTAGCTTATGCTTACAAAATATGTAGTAGTTTACCGTTTATGTTTCTTTTGCTTTAATATAGTATCAATTAATAATATGATTTTTATTTTCATTAAACAAATGGTGCTTTATTTTCCATATAAAATAAAACATACATATAATAACATTTTAACTTTGTTGAATCTGTACATTGATTATTTTTTTGGAAACTCTAATTGAAATAGTAATTATTATAAATACAAAGGCCAAATCTATAGTTTTTAGAATTGTTTGTCTGTGATCACATCATGAGAAAACCACTGGACAGATGCTAATGAAAGGTTATATATAGCTGGTTATCCGGGTCTATATATAGAATATTTTACTGCTGGAAAATATCTATATTTGTGAGAAACCTCAACTAACTGTTACAAACCAGCATCATGCAGTATAATAATATATGCAATCTAAGAATTTGATTTCCTGTGTTTATAACGTGGGGAGTATAACACCCTACCTGGGTGCAACACCAAAAAACTGAATATTTTTTAATTTTTAATACTTTTGTACACATGGACAATATTATGGAACAATACAAATATGAAATACTTAAAAATGTATGATCAAGTTGATTAACAACTTATAATATATTGTATATCTTAAGCCTTAAACACTAAATGACACAATGAATATTAAATGTTTGTGCTTCTCATTTAGGATATCATTATACAGCAAATTAAAAATTTCATAATGAAAGTGATAAATATGATATATACAATAATGACCCAAACCTGACATATTGATAGAATAAAGCAAAAACAAGTGGAAAAAGGCTTTTAAAAACAGCAAAACAAACTTTTAACAATTATTCTGTATTTAATTTTTTAAAATTCTTTTACAATATTTCAATTTAATTATATATTTTGTTCCATATTTAATATTTCAATTCAATTAAGCAAAATAATAATAATTTAGGTATTCAAATACTGCCAAATAAATAATATTATTTATACTGCTGTAATACTTCCATAATTATTTTTACTCTTTAGTTAAGTAGACTTAAAACTAAAATTATCTTTACATAAAATTTTAACTAATTACATATTTAATATGACACAACCAAAACAAACATTTTGCTATGCAATTTAATTTGATCACACTGATCCAATAATAATGACTACTATTATATTTTTAGGTATTCATTATAAAAGAGGATACCACATTTTTCTCGCTGGCCAACCTTCCGCAATTTATTGAAACACAACTCGCCCTCGCTTCGCTCGGGCTCTTCCCTAGATTTAGCACAGGTAAAGCCGCGGGATCTGCTAGTTATGCATATAAACCTTCCTCTTGAATCACTCTATCTATTAAAAAAAACCGCATCAAAATCCGTTGCGTAGTTTTAAAGATTTAAGCGCACATAGGGATATAGGGACAGAAAAGGCGACTTTGTTTTATACTATGTAGTGATGTAGGTAGCGCAAAATGAAAATGTTATATATTAGTGACCATTAAACAAAATTATAAATATTAAACATATTATGTAATATCAAAGTGTCCCACTTTGAAGACAGATAGTCATTACAATACAACATCAGAATAGCAATCTCAATTTTAAAACATTATTATCATATTTAAACAAATGTGTAGTGTGATGGAAAAATGTTCGATTTGGACCAATTATCGTGTGAAACAAATTTTCAATAATAATTATGCATGATTATTTTGTTTTATAATAGAAAATTTATATAAAATTATATAACATAATATCACATTTATACCTACCTACTTTTAATCTGATTGGACTAAAAGTGATGTGAAAAATTAAAAAAATAACAAATTCCAAACTATTAACCTACCACGTTAAAAACAACTATTATACCTAGTAAAATAATAGCAAAATAAAAATTACAATACCAAATTAATTGCATTTCAAGTCACTTTGAATGTCAGGTTAACCATAATACATAGGTATATTTAAATGTTTTTAATAAGTAAATACCTTTAACTCTTTTTAAAGAAAAAATGTATTATATAAAAATATTTGTTATAACCAAACAAAACCAATCAATTTTGTAGACCTGGCTGTTTAAATAGATTTTATAAGTCATTAGAACCGCTACAGCCACATTATAATACAAATTAATTATAATAATATATTTGAAATAGCAAAAATAAGTAACGAGGAACGGCTAGTTAAATATTAAGCAGACATTTAAATTAAATATTGCACTTATACTGATATTAATTATCTATGTTCATACACCCCTTTGTAGACTAGTGTGCGAGTTGGAAAGGGAACTTGGTTGCAAGCTCTCATCCTCGTCTGTTTCGTGATCATTAGATATCCTGATAGCCTGGTACCATTGGTTGGTGAGATCTGTCATTTGACTCTTACAGTCCTTCAATTCCTGGAATTTTATAAAACTTTCTTTGAAGAAATGGAATAAAAGATTTAAGTAGCACTGCCTATTGTTTACTATTATTGAAATTTTTATTAACCTTGGCCGGGAGTCTCGACATAGTTACTAGTTAGTCATCGATATTGTTTCGATTTGTGTCGTTAATATTTTAATATTAGCCTATAAAATGTAGAGCCGTTAAAAGCCAAGGACAGTGGCGTAACTATACTATCAGGGGCCCGTGATAAACTCTTCAGATGGGACCCTCCGGCGTCCCAGTGAAAATAGTCACGTTAGAATGTTAATAAACCACTTTTTAAGTAGATACACAAAACTATTAATAATATTGTGAGCATTTGCGTTAAATATCTTATAAGTTTTATTTTCAAGAGCGTTACACAAATTAAATTTATAAAATTCTTTTCCCCAAGGTTTCTGTTCTGAAAAAGTTACTAGTCTGTCTTATGCCATAGTTTCTTAAATAGGTTTTTATTCGTTTTAGTTTCGAAAATTATCGTTCAGTACTAGCTGTATGAATAACGTCAATGCAGTACCTCGAAGCCTACTAATGCCTACGATTCCACGAGCTCAGAAATAACCTAACATTTTAATTAAAATTTTGTTCCTAAGTACCTAAAAAATATATTTTTTAAGTACTTAAAATCAACAAAGTGGGGCACAATTAAAGGCCATATAGGTACAAATTTAAACTATATATTTATATTTCAAATATTAAAAACAAAAAGCATTCTGCAAATCAATGACATATTTATATAATAAGGTAATATTCATTGCTATGCAGATGATAGCACTGTCCATGGGTCAATACTTTGGCAGCCCAGTCGCAAATCGACATATAGAATCGGCGAACAGAACTTGTCCGTGAGCTCGACGATATCTTTTACCGCGTTTCAGAATGGGGTTCAAAGAATCTGGTCGAGTTCAATGCCAAGAAGACGCAGGTATGCGAATTATCAACAAAAAATCTCCTTTCCTTTGCCTTTCCTCTCTTCAGAACACTCGCCTTACGATGCAAGATAGTATTAACATCCTCGGAGTCAATATCCGTAGCGATTCAAACCAAAAAGACCATGTCGTGAGTGTCATTTCGTCAGCTTCACGTTAACTCGGGGGCCCGACGGTCGGGGAATTCCCTCATTTTGTTACCAAAATAGGCTAGGCTGCAAGGTGCTGCTGGACAGATTATAAAAGGTTGTTAAATCACTGCTGAGGACAGAACAGGTAGGTTTTAGACCGGGCCACTCGTACACGGGCCAAATAAACACTCTCCGAATTATCGTGGAGGAAGCATCAGAATGGCAACGCGAGCTGTACCTTACCTTTATTGACTTCGCAAAAGCTTTCCATTAGCCTAGAATCTGGTCCCGGTTAGGCGAGATTGGAGTGCCACGCAAGATTGTTAACATGCTGATGATTATTTAAAAGAAATACTCTTGTAAGTTAGAGCATGATGGCCTAATGTCCGAAGACATCACTGTGCACGCGGGGGTGAGGCAGGGATGTCTTCTTTCCCTCTGCTGTTCCTCGTCGTACTAGATGGCATAATACACAGAGCAAACGATGGCAATATAAGTAGCGCGGTATAAGGTGGGGGTTAAATGAACATTTGGATGAGCAAAACTACGCTGATGACCTGTGTCTTCTCAGCTACAAACAGGTAATGCACACTGAAGGCCCAGGCAATGCATACTCACACACACACACACACTCTAGAGCGTATAAAAAATGAAAAAATTCACCTGGTAGTGTCGGAAACTGGAGGCACTGAAGAGGATATTGTTTCTAGAGTATCCAAATGAACTATGGCAGTCAAAAAATAACATGCAGCTGATCCAAGTTTTTGTAAACCGATGCCTACGACAGATACGTAGTATCTTCTGGCCCGAAAGGATCTCCAATGAAGAGCTGAGTCTCTGTCATGAAACGTTGATCGGTCACCAAATCAATCGCCGGAAGTGGACGTGGATTGGCCCACACCCTAAGAAGAGCGCCCAACCACAAGCTCTCGAATGGACTCCAAAAGGAAAGAGAGTACGTGGTCGTCCTAAACACTTCTGGAGGCGTTCAGTGGCAGTAGAGTTGAAGACGATCGGGTTCTTATGGTCAGAGGCAAAGCGCGTTGGCCAAAACCAAACATAATGGCGGAGTACTGTTGACGCCATTTGCCCCACATAGGGGCTAAGTAAAGGATACTCTCATCAAGTCAATTTTGGTCGTATAATTGTTAACTATCGATTTAATTATATAAATTTTTGAAATCCACGATGACGGGACTTTCAGTGTCACTTATTTAGTTAACAGAATGAGGGAATTTCCCGACCGTCACTAGCTCGCCCACGTCACCAATGTACTGCGACAAAAAATGAAGCAACCAATGGATGCGTTCTGAAAGTCGACATCTTTTTGTTTTGAATATTTCGAAAATTTTTATGAATAGTTTGAATTTTTACCTATATGGCCTTTGTGCCCCACTTTGTATAATTTTAATTTGTATAAATTAAAATTTTAAAATATAATTTTTAAATACTTAGGTACAAAATTTTGTTAAAAATGTTAGGTATTTTTAGCTCGCTGCTCTTGGGCCGGGGCCCTCTTGGGTCGGGGGCCCATGGCATTTTGCCATCCCTGCCATCCTGTAGTTACACCACTGTTAGGTACAAAATTTTGTTAAAAATGTTAGGTGTTTTTTAAACTCGCGGCTCTTGGGCCAGGGCCCTCTTGGGTCGGGGGTCCGTGGCATTTTGCCACCCCTGCCACCCTGTAGTTACGCCACTGGCCAAGGACGAACCCGAGACTCGGCGAGGGTGAGTCACAATTGTGACTAGTTGTTTCACTAATTATTTAAGACTTACCTGATGTGTGAATCGTCTTGTAAAGAATGGTATCAAATATTTCATGTCTAGTCGTACAAAACCTTTTAACCTCGATGCATGCGAGTAATTAACCTGAGGAGAAAAAGTAAATATAAACGATCATGAATATATTATTAACTTTTCAAAATAATTAAAATTTAAGTTCATTTACACACTACATAGTACATACCTCGAGTTCTTCCTCGGTTATTTCTGACAAGTGTTCAGAGTCGATCGCTTGTCCCCATTCCTTTGTTTTGGACAAGCTTACTTCCTTTTGCTTCCGCAAAGACCTCGAGCGTTTTGGTTTTTTGTTTGCCTAAATTAAAAAGACGTAAATATTACTTCATCTATACTATTTATACTAATATTATAATATAGCCGAAGTTTTAAGAAAGTTTGTTTTTTGTTTGGTTGAACCGTGAACGCGCTAATCTCAGGAATCATAAGAGGGCCTTTCTCCACGTGCCAGGTTATCGTCACCTTCTGGGACACCCTGTATATGTAAATTTGGCTAAACATATACGTATAATAGGCGTGACATATCACGCTATGACAAATAGGAGAGGAGCATCATAAAAAATGTTGGAAAAACGGGAGAAAAATATTTCTATCGAGAGCTTCCGTCACGTACGCTGCGTAAACGGTTAAAGTTATGCAAAAATCATGTATGACAGAAGTGTTCCCCTTTAAAAGTTCTAAAAAAAAGTCAGCGATAGCATATGTCTATCTTTTAAGACATGGTATTTTAATCCTTACCTAAATAAGTTACTCATCACAAGTATGTATTTAATTTTGAACAAAATTGCTCTAAGCATTATTTGATTTCGATGAATATAATATAACAAAATAATGATCACAGCGTGCAAGGGGGGTGGTAAGGGGGAAGAGACGCCGGTAGCAATGCGAGGTATTTGGTTTCCATCCTTTAGAACGCGAGCGAAGCCGTGGTAAAGGCTAGTATTATATAAAATGCTCATGCACAACCGAAATGAGGACAAAATATTTTCCTACAAACTTAAATTAATATTTTATTTGTTAAAATGATAATTTTAAAATTGTATATTTAACAAAAACATTTTGAAAGACATGAAAGAGGATTTATGTTTGTAAATAGTCCTACATTTTTAACAAATTATTTTCGGGCGCAGATAGCATGAGAAGTATCTTCAAATAAATAGTCATCATAAAAGCCTTCTCAATAAAAAGCTTTTGCTGGTTAAGAAATGCATGAGCAAACATTTAAATATTTGTTGTTTGCTACAAAAATATATTTTTCTAAACATACTTTAAATATATATTAGATTAAAAGTTATACTCACCCTTAAGAATTTTAAAAGTGGCATTGTAGAGCCTCCAAAAAACAAGGTGGTAAATAGAACGATAATGAGAGTTGTTGTTATAATAACGTGACGAGTTTCGTCAGAAAAGTCAAGGTGAAGTGAAAGTGCATAAGATATTGCACCACGTAAGCCTGAAATAGTAAATAATATGTACATATTTTGGGTATTTAGTATTTATGTCGCTTCTATTTTATTGTTTTATAAAATTTGTACTTATACCAGATAATACTTAATTTCATTACTTACCACTAAACCACATGATGAACATCATTTTTTTTGTAATTTTATGCTCCCTAAACTTATTACAAAGTAGAGCAAGAGGAAATATATTTGCAGCTCTTCCGAGTAGACATAGTATAATACTCCAAACAACTAATGCAGGCTCAACACGGTGTCTAAAGCTGTTAATGTAAGCATTTACTTAAGTTAACTTTCTTATAATTTAAACATAGGTATTTCTTTTATTAAAAACGTAAATAACATTTAATGTTTGCACTCATATCTTTCAATTAGTTATTGAAGCATATGACGTCAAGTATAAATAGGTTATTATAATAATTTCTTTAGGCTTCTATTTTCCAAAACCAATCCCATTATAGATTGCAAACTTGTTCATCTCTTAAGTATAAATATTTCTTTAATAAAAAAAAATTGACCACAATTAGTAAGTAATAAATTGAAAACGTTTAGAATTTTGGCTAATTACTTGTTAAATATGAGAAAATAGACTACCTAAAAATAGCCAATCCCAAGTATGCAAATACACAAGTTTCAGCTATAAATGCAAGGGTCCTCATTGTCTGTTGCATAGTGACTTGAGTTACAGTTGATAGATTAAAATGTGTGTAATGAGACATAACAATTCCACAAAATAATATAGCCATTATTCCTGTAAAACAAAAATAATAATGTTGTAAAAGTAAGAAAAATTTTAATTAAAAAATAAATAAAAAAATCCATATAATTATTACAATAGACTTGGTGTACCATATACCCTTAGAGGTTTTGCAAGAAGAGAAAATAAAGTATTTCATATTTTGACAATATTACAGAATAAGTTCTTAAGTTAAAAAATGCAATTAAAACAATATATTCAGTACCTGATAAATGAATTCCTTCAGCCAAAACATAGGGAGCATAAGTAAATACCAGCATCATACCAAATTCTAGAGAAGGATTCTTACGAAGATCAACATGTTTAAGGAGAAGAGCACTAATAAGTGCAAAAAGAACTCCAATGCCAGCTGAAGCAAAAAACATGAGCCAGAAACGATTTATGGCAGACAATATAGCTTCTGTTGTTGACATTACAGGGTCATTAGAATCTAACACTGCTGTTGTAAGGACTATAGCAACAGCATCATTTAATATACTTTCCCCAAACACCAACATGTTAAGAACTGGATCCACATCAAGAGCATGGAATATAGCTACTGTAGCTACAGGATCCACAGCAGAAATAAGAGAACCAAAAGCAAAGGATTCTACAAAGCTCAATTTATAGACAACTTGTGCTAGACCTAATAAATATATACCAGCCCCAATTACAAAAGCTGATATAGCAGTTCCAACAATGGCAAACAATAAAATAGAAACAATGTTCTGAAAAAAGTTGCCTTTATGGAGGTTATAGCCAGACTCAAATATAATAGGTGGCAATAAGACTAAGAAAAATGCAGTTGGCGAAAATGCTTCTTCCTTACGCCAGTTTGCAATATTTTTTATTGACATGAGATTAATGATCATACCAATCAAAGCACCAAGAAATACTATTACAACACTTTCAGGCAGATAGGAGAAGCCAGTTTGTAACATAAGGTGTATCAATAATATGCCTAGAGCCAATATGCAAAGGACAAAAAAGATAGCCATTGAGCTATTATGTTCATCTTCGGCTGAGCTCTTTCCAGGTAGTGGTGCAGCATCTGAGGGGCCTACATCAGTAGCATTCGGAGTCGCAGATGAGGATACATTCATTGCTACAACTGACAGAATAGAAGAATTGGAAGGCCCAACTTCGTATACAACATTAGCACTCTCTGTTGAGCTAGATGTTGATGAATTAGTATCTTTGGCAGTCAAATTAGCTTCACTAGAACTAGTCGTATTGTTAGCCGTATCTCGCTTCAACCTTGAGAAAGTCCAATAATTTTCATTTATTTTTAAGTTTTGATTCTGTTGCTGCTGAATGACATTTTGAATTTCTTCAGTAAAAACACCAGATATACTTAAAAAATATATCCAAACACAAAAAGTATTTTTGTTGAATTTATTCATTTTTTAATTGAAATATCCACACCCTGATAATAATAAATAAAATTTATTTTATTTTCAAAATTCAAGTATTTCCCAATAAATTTAAGTTTTGCACTTGTTTAACAATAGATTGTCGTTTAATGTTTACACTCATATCTATAAATTAGTTAACTGTTATTAAAATAAATTAAAAATTGTGTTATGCTTCGCATTACTGTAATGAAACATGCAACATGAACATTATCTTATCGATATACGAATATTAACTATTAAGAACCATAGATAATATACTATAATAGTGTCAATTTGTCAAGGTCAGCTGACTCATAACCACAGCTGATGACAGCTATTTCTAGAATCTAGATAAAAAAGAATAGATCCATGTTCTATAACACTATTGATGTTATTATTTATTATTATAAAGTATATGTATAATACACTTTATACAAAATATTTATTATAAAACAAGTACTTTCTAAACATTTAAATCTATTACTAACTGCATATAATAAAGTAAAATTTATTTTTTTATGGTTAAAATGTCTATCTTTTTAAAAGGTTTTCTTAATTGCATCGAATTACAGGTACTAAGTAATTAATTAATTATTATGGAACACTCCATATGAATTATATAAATTAGCAACGTAGTAGGTACTGGCAAAAGCCTAGTGACCATAATATTCTATAGGTGAGCTCTACAAATACATAAAAATTACATACATAATACGATAATTCGGCGAAACTGCATCTTAAATATTTTTTGGAAAATGTTATCGAAACAGTCATTAATCATTATTATCGATACAGAGATCAGATCAATAGTTTTTAAAATTTTTGTATAATCCAAATATATACTAGATAAATACTTTTTACTGTGGATAGATAATTTTTATGGAAAAAAGTTAAGTTAAAAATATTCATCTGGCGCTAAGGTTTGTGAATTCATGTGGTGCAACCCCTTGGCACTTAGAAGTGTCTGCTGCCGGCAGACCTGCCGTTGGGGCGTCGCAGTCGAATCCTGCGACACCCCTTTAAGAAGAGCGAGGTTTTGCTGGGACTAGTGGGTAGTACTAGCTTTTCTAGCTGGTGAGCCCCACATAACCTGTTACCAACGGGTAGTATGCGTAAATGCATCTTCCATCGTAAAAAAAAAACATGCATTACTTCTGTATGTCGTGATTTTCAATGAGGATCATTACAGTTATAGCAAATTCTATACCTATAACACGTTATTTATTATGACATAAGAATGATATATCTTTTTGAATTACCAAATCGGACCAAAACTAACGAAGATATTAAGTAATAAACATTACGTGGTTCTGCCGGCAAATTCAATTTACGCGGATGCGTGTGACGTCACTGTGACGGACCGAACACAGCCGGCGCGCGCGCCGCCTGGATACCGTGCAATGCGGTTAGCCTAGCCACTATGTTTAGCAATTATTTATTTAGTGTTTTTGTGATATTTAAGTATATACACAGCTTACTGTATTATGCGAGTATTACTGTGAGTGCATATAAAAGTAGAAGCTGGTTTTGTGCAAGCTCAATCCTATCCTTCTTAATTAACTTAATCCAAAACCTTCTAAAAGTGGATTCAAATATTGTCGAGCCTGCATATCCCTCAGATATATAGTTTATCAAACCGTCAGGTGTAATTATTAGTTAACATATTTATTACGATTTTTATAAATATAACCATACTAGCTGACCCGTGCCCACTTCGTTGGGCATAATGTTAATAATCCTTTTTTAGTACAGAGTGTTTAAATAATTTAAATTATTTTATTAATATTAAAAATTAAATTATCTATACTAATATTAAAGAAACTACTATTTGTAACTTAAATATAAAAGTTAGACATAGCATATTATGCTGTCGTTGACTTTTTTGTAGGCATTTCAAGCTCCACATCTTTTCTCTAGAACTCAAAAATATATCTTTCATAGTTAAGGCAGCGATCGTAAGAAACGCTTTCATTCGACCGTTTTTTTTCCGATTCACTTTGCAAAACGGACTACCACGTAAAAGCCTTTTTATTTTTCGGTTTTTTTATATAACCTATGACACTCAGCAATAATGTGGCTTTCTATTGGTGAAAGAATTTTTAAAATCAGATCAGTACATCCCGAGATTACCCCTTACAATTTAACAAACAGACAAACTTTACTTCTTTATAATATTAGTATAGATTATTAAAGAAACGACTGAAGATACGATAAATATACTTAGATTTAAGATATCTGTAGAATATTAAATTTCCTACAAAAATTGTCTTTAAACTTTTAAGTAAAGAGCGTTAAACCTATATTCTTCAGATATATCCAGTTAAATATTATATACTTCAAATTTAAAACCAAAAAAAAAAAAGGTAATTTTGAAGATTTTCCTTAAGGTAATTGAGGATATCCCCTTGATATCCAGACCAGGACTCTAGGCTCCGGGACTGAATGGTATTCCAGGGCGAGTTCTGTGCATTGCTTTGGAATACCTGTTCAACGTACGTCTACATGTTGGACAGTTCCCGCAGATTGAAAAAGAGGTGAAATTGTGTCTGTTGCCTAAAGAGGGTCGTCCTCTGTACTGACTACTGTCCTTCTTCTTACAGGCCAATCGTGATGCTAAGTAAGATGGGCAAGCTCTTTTAGCGCATTCTTGCTTCCCGTATCACTCAGCATCTCGAGATGGGACCGGGCCTTTCAGAGGCTCATTTCGGGTTAAGGGCGGGTCGGTCGAACTTGGACCCCCTGAGTGCCCTGAAGGTTGGGTCTCTGGCCACAGTGGAAGAGGGAAGCGTGCTTTTAGCCGTCTCATTGGGTGTAGCTAGCTCCTTCAACACTCTGCCGTTCGAGACGTTACTTCTTTGTCATACGGAGGCTTCACGGCCCACGCAAGGGACCACCCCGCAATGCCTGCCTGTGCGTCCAGGGAAGGATTGTGGATGCTCGGGCATATATAAGATATGGTCTGATCCTGGACGGTCGCTGAACGTTCCGTGACCTCTTCACCAAGTTCTGTACAAAACTCCACGCTCGCCGAGTCGTTTCAATTTCGGGCGAGTGAGTGCTCAGTAGCATCCGGCAAACCGACTGGGGCGTGACGCCAAGAAACATGCTGGGAAGACCCACTTCAGCAAGCGGTGAGTCATGCTCTTGTCACCCTGCATGGTACTTCTCTGATAGCAGAGCAGACTGTGGAGCAACCTCGTGACTGTGTGGTCTGCTTCGGCAGATCTGCCGGGCCGTCGTGGTTAAATGCTTAGGCGATACTGCGACGCCCCATTAAGATTTTAGGCTCGCTACCGCCCCTCTCTCACCCCGTAAACCCCGCACGATTACTCTGGCTAGACATGTACGCTGGCCGACTGTATGGAATCTTCATAGACTGTGGTACTGCCATGAACGCCGTTCCGTTTGCAGATTAGCTCAGAATTTTAATAAGAGGAATAATAATAATAATACTGTCTTAGGCTACGTCCGCACAGACAAGCGGCTTGCTTAGCGCCTAAAACCTAGTGGATTGCGCTCTGGCAACATGGTAGGATACACAGTGGCCGCACTGCAGGAGGTTTGCGTGGTTACTTGTCGGCACGTTGACGAGATTTCACTTTGAAAAATAGCTGTAAAACTGCTACTTACAGAAAATTCACATTTAAAATATACCATTTCAAGGTCCTATCCATCATGTTGGGTTCATGACATAAATAAACAACTTTTTAGTACTTATTATCTTTTTTTGCTTCGACTGATATCTCTTCCCATAGTTTTTTTAAAATAATTTCATTTTTATTTAGTTCATTTGCCGGTTTCCACAAAAGTTCACTCTTAAAAATTTATGCAATTAATATTTCATATATTATTTCTTGGATAAAATACCTCGCGACTAGTGTCAAAAAACCAACATGTTTGTTTACTTAGATACGCGCTTAGCAACTAGCTAGGAGCTAAGCGCGCAGTGCGGCCGGTCGCGAACATTTTAGAACGTTCGTTTTAGTAAGCTACTAGCTATGTGACTTATTAGGCTCTAGGCGCTAAGCAAGCCGCTGGTCTGTGCGGACGTAGCCTTAGGCTTACGCGAATATGTAGGGTAAACATACCGGTTATCGACCGTTTAAGCGACTTGTTGACTTCGGAGTTGATTTTTATCATAATGTTGTACTCCAAGATTTTTCAAAAAAATATCATTTCATCCTACAATAGTCTAGTTTCATTAAACCTAACGCCTATAGATGTATCAGTGATACATAATTTAATAAAAATATATATTCGTAAAAATAGCAAATATACCGGTTATCGGCCTTTTCACTCAGTTATCGTCCACTAGTGCACTGGTTATCGGCCACCTATTTTACGGTAGAAAAACGACTCTTGTGTAATAGCCTGTAAGGTTTATAATAGTATGATAATAATACAATTAATAAATTCACAAAAGCTGTATATTTTTACTCTCTTTTACGACTTAAAAATAAAATTAAGTAACGGTATTAAGGTCAAGATCACAAAAACCACATTTAACACGGGCTGGAGTTTCTACTACTTTTTTTTAATTCTCTTCTTTGATGGTTGGTGGTGGTGAAATAGTTGTTCTTTTCTCTTTAGCTCTTTCGAGCTTTCTTTTCTTAATTTAGTTTTCTTTGTCCTCTTTCGCTATATCTCTTTTTTCATAGTATTGTTGCAAACCTAAGACTTGTGATAATTGAATGTCACTAAATGGTGATATTGAGATGTCGATAAGAGATATATAAGAAAAACTATGGAATCTTAATAGAGCTGTGCGAAATGTGAAATTTTCGCCCTAGCGTTTTCGTACGCTTGTTAGAAGGACTTTTAAATTCAAAGGAAAGTTTAGGGGTTGAAACGGCAAGGCTCTTAATTTTTTTTTCTTTACTGATAGGTGCCATCTGATAAAAAAACAAGCACAATTCTAACACCAAGCACAGCAACCAAAATGTATCATTAAAACATATAAGCTTATTTACAAGCGTGAATAAGTTCGCCTTTACAAAATAAAAACAGATATATCCCAAGGGAACTATATATTTTTCTGGAATAAAAATTAGCGTGTGCTATTCCAGAGTATACTCTATCTCTGTACCAAATTTTGTGCTTGAGTAACAAACATTCAAACATACATCAACTTTCACTTTTATAATATTAGTAAGATTATAAGGGAGTTTTCAGACGGTCGGGGACAGGTTTTGTTTTTACTGGTCATCGGCCGTTAAATATTCGCTATTTTGGAAGGCCATATCTTTGAAAATATAAGGTATACAGGCGGTCGTAATCTAGTTGTAAATTCACAAAACTCTAGCTGTTTACAAATATAGTGCAATGTATGTTGGTGAATTTAAGGTTTCCGCAATAAAGGCAAAGAAAAACGACGAGAATAAACCGGTTTTGCGACCACCCGGTCGGAAAGTAGATTTTGTAATTAATCGTTAACGTATTGTCCGACCACCAAAAATATCATAAATTATAAAAAGTTTGATGAGTTTAGGCACTTGAATATTGAAATTAAACATGCCTAATACACACAAACCAAATCAATGACCAATAAAGTAAGAATAACACTTAAAAACCTACCTTTGAAAATCAATCCACCTACTATTTTTTTCGCTAAATTTTACACGCGTTCATACACCAAATTTTGAAAGAGCGACTGAGTGCTCAATTTGAAAACTTCGAGGTCATGCCGTTAAAATATAAACTGTGAAGTTCGCCCGGATCGAATGGCGCGAAATTAGAAAAGATCGGTCTATAACACTGTCTATTATTTAAAATAACATGCGAAGTGGTCGAAAAGGGGTAGTGGTCGGTAAACCGGTATGTTTACCCTATTTGACATTATAAATGAAACTATCTTTTCGGATTTTGTCGCGGGTTTATTTGATTTATAAATCAATATAAAATATAAATACAAAAATCCAAAAAGATAGTTTCATTTATAAGAGGAATAATATATAATGTGAAAAAATAATTATAAGATTAAGCATATATATATTAAATACTGCTTTACAAGTTTGCGAATCCTTATCACCAAGTTATAAAATGTACCTGGAGAGGTAAAAATTTGCATTCAAAATTTCTCAACTTTATTAGTTATGTAGAATATTTTACTTTGCTTAACTTATTAGGTCTCACTTCCCTCAAAAACAATTTACAAGCAAAATTTGAACTATGATCCCATTTGTTCAGCCTGATACACCATAGGTCAACATTTATATTATGAACATCTTGGGACAAAGGAAAATTTAAATAAATCATAATAAATAATAAATGATTTAATATACTTTATTTGATAGCTAGCCTTAAAATACAGTATTTGGTAAATTAAAATTAAATAAGTTAAACTATTAAGGAAAAAATAAAACCTTTCCAATGATTACGTCTTTCATGGGGTTGCATTATTTATAAAATAATGTAAATTGTTAATTTCATTTATAAACAAAATAGAAATCTATAAGTATGTGACTTTGTTAAGTTTTTGAAAACCTTTATTTAACTGCTGGTAAAGTTTTCTCTATAAAAACTCTCATATCTTTAAGTTCATTTTCCGAGGAGCTGTGTGTCAAGCCTTGGTATGAATTGAATTCAATGTTTTTCATGAATGTCTTCAAGAATGATGCTGTCATTTGTCCCCATTTGAATGGCACAACTGGATCACAATCGCCATGCGCTTGGAATATCTGCAGCAAACACAAAAAATAAAATATGAGACACAATTAATTGTTTTTCCTTCCCATTTAAAGCAAAATCCTTATAAAATATAATTAATATCTTGGGACATTATTACAACAGCGCCATCTAGTTCCGTGGTAAGCTGCGAGGCTTGTGTTACGGATACTAGATAGTTGATATACTACACATATATACATTTAAATACATTCATAAGTATTATAAATATCAACACCCATGACTGACCCCAGAGGACAACAGTTAAACATTAATTTTGATTAGTGCTAGTTATGACAAAAAGATAAAAAAGAGCAGAGAAATTTTAATGATATACAATACATTAAGATAAATCATAATGAGAAAAGATTAATAAACAAAATTAAAGTTCAGTACATACAAACAATTCAGTCTCTATTATAATCATATGGATCTAATACATAAATATGTATTAAGCTTTATTTAAGGAAATCGGTGTCTGCGACTGCCCTCCCTTTTGTTATTATGTAAATATAATAATTAATGAAATTCAATAAACATACGGTTGGCATAGGTTAATAGCTCTTTAAACTTGCAAAAGATTGCTTTTATTATAATATCTAGGTTACATTATAATAGAACATTTCAGTAACGCATTATTTTTAATATAAATGTATTTTATATTATTTATAGGTACTATGTATTTAATATATAAAAATAAATCTCTATTACCCTTGGTCACGGCTGTTTGTTACTGTCAGATTCTTTTGGAAGAAAAGATTAAAAAAGATGCGCGGAAAATTAGAAAACTTAATAAAATTAACGACGTTTGATGTCTTATGCTAAGAATATCGTAGTGCGCGGTATCTATGATAATTAAATAGTCAAATATATACCGGGCGATGCTAAAAACCCGCGACTTCGCTCGCGCTATATCTAGGGACGAACCCAAGCGAAGTGAGGGTGAGTCGCTTGTTAAGATAAACACTTCCATCATACATTACATATGTGCAATTCTAGCGGTTTTGGCAGCGCACGCCACAAAAGTTCGCAGATGGTAGATTTTTTACGACTTACTTGACACTTATCGTCATATTTTGGACAATTCACACAATATTTTTATAAATAGTAGCCTATGTATTATTCTGATGTATAAGCTATACTATTGTAATGTTTCATTAAAATCCATTCAGTAGTTTTTACGTGAAAGAGTAACAAACATCCATCCATACTTACAAACTTTCGCGTTTATAATATTAGTATAGATCATACGAGTATATATTTTTAATTTTTATCTATCTATTCCGTACATAATAAACACGAACTAAAAAACAATTAGACAGTTTTCTTTGTTCGTAAACTAGGCATTGTCCGATTGAGCAGTCGATGCATATAAAAAAAGAGCGCTTAAAAATGTTTTAGGTTAAAAAAGGTGCGAGCCTAGTCATTTGAATTAAATGTAAATAAATAATAATTATCTAAACAATATTTTTATGTCACTTTTATTTTTTTAAATGGTATAGTATTGTAATTATATCAACAAAAAACTATATAGAACAACCAATTAACTTAATGATGATGATAATTGGATTTTTGTTAAATACCTTTGATTACATTATAACAAAGTAAATCCGTCAAATTGTGAAATGACATGCTCAACTGATTGGGTGTTTAAAAGTTCTAGTTTTTAATGTTCTAACAAACTAACCCAGTACGAAAGAAAGTGTTCTAAAAAAGCTCTGAGTTATTTTTAACACAAAATCAATTTACACCAAATCTCTGTTTACATTCGACATATGTGGCGGTACGTTCAACAAATCAGCGCGCGAGGTATACTCCGTGTACATCTGGCGAGATTTTAAACTACGAAATTATAATCTCCGATAGATTTAGAATTTCACGGTGACATTTTATATATAACTAATAACTATAATATCTCATGCACACTTGACTGGTATCAGTAAACTCATTCAGGTCAATATTGTTACTTCTTAATTCAGGTTCTTTGATTGTGCATATTTTATAGCTTATCGCTGTCCAATGCTGGACAAAAGCCTCCCTCATAGAACGCCAACCATCCCGATCTTGGGTTGCCTGCATCCATCCTGTACCTGCCATCTTTTTGCCACCAATCGTCGGTCTACCTTGCTGCTGGGCGTCTTACCATACGTTTGCCTAAACGCAGTCTCCACTCTAACACGGCCATCAGTACTTTTGGAGACATGACCAGCCCACTGCCACTACAACATACTAACTCTACGCACAATGTCGGTGCCTTTATTTATCTGTCGAATATCCTCATTTCGAATTCTATGAGCCATAGAAACCTGAATGACCTAGGTGAGTATCCACGTTTCAAATCCTTATGTCATTACAGGCAAGATGCACTGGTATAGAACTCAGGTCTTAAGGGATTGTGGGAATGCTGCCACAGTTGTAGAGTTTGACCCAGGTAGATATATATTCCTGCACAACTTCCAGTCTCAAGAATACTTGATTGTTAGCCAAAATTTAAATATTTTCAGTGTTTATTCCAAGATCTACTTGTCTTGAAGAATCATTCAAGCAGTTTAGCATCTATTGCAAATTATGCACCTCATCTCCTCCATGATTATATTCTTGAGAAATCGCAGATGCATTATGTGTTAGCATCTGATATTAACGCTGGGTCCATTCCAACGAAGTGTCTTTAAGACATCTTCTAATACTATTGTAAAAAGTTATTAAGTTGATAATGCAGGATCATATAAAAATGTTACATTTCAATTTTGAAATGATTAGGCCTTTCACACAAATGGCAAAATATAAGTTAGGGCTTCAGCTAAATATGAGTAATAAACAAAGATGTTAATAATAACAAAACTTACTGGTATGTCTCGTGGAGCTTTAACAGCTTCAGGAAAATGAGCATGTCTTGGTAACCAGCAAGATAGTGACATCACTCCAGCCAAAGGTTCAGGATATGTAAGAGCTGCATGCAAGGCCAAAGCTCCTCCTTGAGAAAAACCCCCCAACAAAACTCTATTTGCAGGAATACCACCCTTAAACCAAAAATTATATACATAATTAAATGCAAAAATGGAGGAAATTATCATCTAATCATATAAGTAAAGTTGAATTATAAAAATAATTATTGTACCTTTACTTCATCAGCTATTAATCCATGAACAATATTTGTGGCTCTCACAATACCTTCTTCATCTTCTGGAGCTGTTGCATCTAATGTTCTTAAATCAAACCAAGAAGGCATTCGAAATCCAGCATTAAGCGTAACTGGGATTGTTGACGCTGTAGGGCATATCACTTTTACATGGGGTCCCCTAATAGCAGCAATAGTGCTTGCCCATCCATGGCTGTTAATTAAAGTAATTTATAAACTTTTAATTAAGTATTAAAAATATATACTTAGGAGGCGATTATAAAAAAAGTATAAATACCCACCCTGTATCACCGAGTCCATGTAAAAATATAAGCTGTAAGATAAAATAAACTTTTTAGATACTTTGACAAAGGTCAATAGCTATGCTTAAATTATTTGATTCATACCGATGCTGTTTGTTTTGCTGTAGCAGCAATAATTACAGGATTCGGTTCCATTATGAATAACGTGAAAATCAATACAAACTGCCGCTTACTGCAGTAAACTTATCCAACACAGAGCACACACAAATGAAGAATATATACTTATGTCTTACTCTTATACATTAATATTATGTCTTTAATCAAATGCCAACCAGACAAAGCAGAACAGATACTTTTGTATTACAATTTTTTATACAGCATTGAGCATTATAATCTGTAAACCATTATATTATAAAATTGAAATATTATTAATACTCGCTTAATGCAAATATTGCAAATTTAAATTATAATTTCGGTATTACAATTTTCCGGTTTTCGGTATTCAATTGTTAAGTGTACATGATATTTAGTTTTTTGGTAAAATTTGTAATCTGTATTATTTGAATATATATTTTTTGACTATTGACTATAAAAAACTTTTAATAATCTGTGACAATGAGTACTCTGAAAATATTAGAACGTTGTTTATTATGTTTTATGTGAATTGTGATGTGATCCTTGAATTATCTAGAAATCTAGATCGCTACAGAAATATTTTAAATATCATATAAATGATCCAAACTTAAAAAAAGTATGTATTTTAAATTTAAGCTAACTAACTTTTAAATTGTAAACATTTGTAATACATTATGAATATTACCCATTCAATGATAATAATTTATCGTTGCAATATTTTGTTACAGTAGGTATTAAATTTTATCATTTTAATGTACATTTAAAATATCTCAACAGGTCATTTTGCTAATGCACAATAAGTAATGCTAATGAAACAAAGTAATAAAGAACTGATTAAGTGAATCACTGTTAGTGATTTTTTTGACAAAACGTTACTTGCAAGTTGCACGATAGATGACTAACATGTATGGTAACATAACATTATTATAATGTTTACCATATACCAATAAATCATATTTCGATTTTTTCTTTATATTATTATTGTTTATATTTCATGTTTGTTTTTTCAGAATATATAATGGCTGCAGATGACATATCATTAAGAGTTGAAATGGGAAGGTTGGAAATAGAACCAAAAACCATATTAAATGTTGTCATCAAAGAAGAAAACCCATTTTTAAATCACTTACAACGAAGAAGCTTTAGTTTTAAATCAACAACTCACAATAATTCTAAATGTACTTGCTTATGGCAAAAGAAAAAAAATGATTTTATCCGCAAAAAAAAACACAACAAGCTTTTAAAAGAGCCTACATTAAAACTATCTTCCCCTCCATTTAAGAAACATAACATCAGAAATGATTGCCAATTATTTAATAAGAACTTTTTAGAAATGGGATCATCTCAAAAGTTAAGTTCTGATCCCTTATGTGTATTAGTTGATAATTGCAATCAACTAAGTATATCATCTGATAAAGGTAAAATATGTAATAAAATGAATAATGTGAATGATTGTGCCAAATGGTGGAAAAATGAAGGTTTAAATGAAAAACAGTCAAAGGAATCCTCTGACAAAAGTTCCACTGGATCATGTTCACAACAAGCATTGAATCCTCCTTGTGATGTAACTATTGATGAACTAGCAAGTTATTTTGAAACACTAGTACACATACCAAAAAAGATGTCTTCGATGGCTGAAATGATGTATATATAATGTTACATATTTTATAGTTAAGAAAAAACTATTCAGTGGTCCATTGTATTATTTTAAGTAATTTTAAATAAAAATCTGTTTTGGAACATGAAAAATTTCACTTATCTGCATTATAAATCTGTTCTATTAGTATTAAAATTGAAATATCTACCTAAATATCTAAATATTTATAATAATTTTATATATTGGAGGAGTTTTTATAGAATTTGTCTAAGAATGTACTTTTTATATTGTGTTTCTACAGGTTTAAAAGAGATTTTATCCATTTAATAATTGATATTTTCAAAATTAAGACACATAAAAATGTTTAACTTCCTTAGTCAGTTTAGATTCCTTATCATATATTTATATATTTTATGTAATTATAAATACATTAACTGAATGAAATATCAAAAGATCTAAACTTCATAATAAATTGCTTCATTAACCCATCGTATACCATACCCCGTCTATAGACGTGGGCCGAGGTGCAAATCAGGTAGGTGGAGGTACATGAATTGTTAATATTTTTTGTCTAGTAGTTTGATGTTTGTACTAATTATTTTAATTAATATTTACAAAAATAATAATTACACATATAAAATGTTGAATATTATAATAAAGATTTTTGAATAACACTAATATGCATTATGTTGAAATATATTTTTATTTCCTAATTTAAAAATCTTAAATCTTAAAAATGTTAAGATAAATTCCATAGGATAATGAAGTTACCCACTTATTTAAATAATATGTCTCAATATAAGTAGTTGGTCAAGTGCAGGTTTGCGGAATTCTCATGCATCTGGACATGCATGATCTCACGATGTTTGCCTTCACCATAAGACAAGTGGTAATCAGGTTAGAAAAGATTTGCACATGAAATTATCAGATCAGGATTAGAATCAGCTTCACTCGGTTACCCAAGCGAGCGCGTTACCACTGGGCTAACACTTGAGTCACGTCTTCAATTGACACTAATAATAATAATTGCAAGTTGTTAAAATTTTGTACTGTAGTAACGTGATCCTATCCTTGTATTTAAATTTTGCTATTTTAAATGAATTATGAAGTTAAATATAATAATTTCTGGTCACAATAAATGTATTAATATCAAATTAAAAAAATATATGTTTACATTTTTGTTTTATTATAAAATTTACACTCGTTAAATTTTACAAAGTCTAAATAATCAAGATTTTTATACGGAGCTATAGGAAAGAGGTAGGTACTCTTAATACGCAATAAATAAATTATTTTACCTATCTGCTTCAAAATGTATCAAGTAAAAGCGGATGAATATTAGCCGATATATGAAAACAAAATATCTATTTTTATAAGTATATTTTTCATTGCAAATTGTCCAAATTTTGGAAAAATTAAGGTAATCTGTTGAAGTGAAGAAGTAAATATTTCAATTGCAGGTTCCTTAATTTAGCGACAGTCTGTTATGCAGATGCACACACGCTGGAGCTTTGTCCTGAAGCTGCTGTAGGCTAGAGCAATTGACTCTCAGTCAGTAGTGGCTAGGTTTCCCATGTTTTATAGATAATGCCATGGAAGTTTTGAAATTCAAGTATTACTAGTAGTACAAGTATTATTTAAAGTATGTGGGTATTCCTGCGAAAACGGATGGGGAGCCACTTGAGCTTTTTACGAAATTCGGAAACATGGTCATATTTACGAAGTCCAAATATGAACAGAACGCAGAGATTTTGAATTTGCTCAAGTTTATTTAATTGCTCCTCCCTTAAATCAAGGTAACAACTATCAGCATAGTCAAGAATTGGTAATATAGGAGGGTGTTAGATGGGTAGAAAGTTGCCTAAACGACGTAACGATGCTACGGCAGCAAACATTTTTCTGTTCACTTCACCCACCTGCGACTTCCAAGATAATGTCTCATCTAATATAATAACCAAATTTCTAACTTGGTCACTGTAAGGAATTTTATTCCATTAAACACAACAGGAGGTAATTGTGATAAAGATATTTTTGATTTTAATTTTGAATTACCTACCTACGGATACGTTGCCGGCGTCCGTAGGTACAATTGTAACTATGAAACCAGTCAATCGCATCTGGAGATATGTTAAGATAGAAACCAAAGTAGCCAGTAGAATATCAAAACCAACGGTGTTAAAAGCGTTACTAAAATCCAGAAGTGTTAAAACTGTAAGTTGTTGATTTTCCATTCCTAATCTGATGTCATCCGTTATTTTAATGAGTGCAGCTATGACCGTGACGAAAACCGGATTGCATTGAAAGAAAGTTACTTAATTACTGTTGCACAAGGCGTTCAAGGACTTTGGATAAAAAGGGAAGAATTGAAATGGAACAAAAGTCGGAAAAGCTCTGCCTAAGAAAAGCAATCCTACTTGGATTTGGCAGAGGAATGATTTGAGCATTTTTCCAGGCAGGCCGGAAAGCAGCCAGTTTGGATTGAAAAGTTAAGAATTGATGTTATGACGGGTATCAATATATCAAGTATAGGACGAATCATATTACGACTAATACAGTCAGAACCAACTCCATCAGAACTAACTGCCACTATGTTCCTCTCCAGTTCTTAACTTACTTTCAATTGTACTGGACGATGAGAAGTGTTGGTTTAGTTCATTTAAATTTACATTGTTGAAACCTACATTTTGTTTTGCTTTTCCAACTCCGAGAGATTTGAGAAAATTTCAGACTTTTCCTGAATTGTTTTCTTCTAGAACAGACTTATGAATATGGCGTCGTTGACTATCCCTACACACTCTATTACAAAGATTCCTAGCTTCTACATATATTTTTTCCGATTGCCATCACAAGCATTTGCAACTTTCTTCTGTTGTAGTTTTTATATCAGCAGTAAGCCAGGGCGCCGGAAGATGTTTAGGACGTACTGGACGAATGGGCGCATGAATATCGTATAACTGCGTCATTATGGAATTAAAAATATTAATCTGATCATCCATAGTATCCGCATCTAGGTCCATACCAGCAAAATTGCGTTGGAGAAGGATTCTTGACTTTGCTTTAGGAGGCTTTAGTTTATAAGAAAGAAATATGAGGTCGTAATAAGAAAATGCAGTAGCATTGCATTGACCATGCTTATCAACATGAAAAAATTGTGAGTTGCAGACGTAGGAAGGATGTGTAAATTAACTCTAACTGCTTCTACAAGTCTTCTAAGTCGAGCTGTGCGATGCATTTTTAAGTAGACATGTATTTAGATTACCCATAATAATAGTATGACTATATAATGGAGTTAGTTGCTCCAAAAGGATCTCAAATGATTCAAAATAATCAACCGTTAGTGATGGACTATAATTATTAGACCACAAGAAGAACTTTTGTGTGAGAGAGACTGATTTCTAAAAAAAGGTATTCCGGACCATACCTAAATGAATAAGTTATCACAAGTATTTAATTTTGAAAAAAAATCTCTCTTGGCATCATTTAATTTCAATGAATATCTTACGAGATATAGGTTTTAACACAACTCCGCAACAAAATAATAATCACCGCATGCAAGACCGGCGGTCGTGAGGGGGAGGGACGCCGGTAGCTGCGCGAGGTGTTTGGCTTCCAGCCTTTAGAACGCAAGCGAAGCCGCGGAAAAGGCTAGTTTTATAATAAAAGAGGATTAGAAGTTAACATAGGGAATTGATCAAATCTATCAAAGTTGGTTGGTTTCACTAGTTTTATCTATAAATTATAGCTTGTCATATTGACCTTTTATATATCTTAAAGAATTGTGGGCTTAATAAACAAACACAAAACAAATACTTGATTTACCTTATTTATTTTTAATTACAAGTATTAAGTTGCAAAAAATGTTGTGAATATTTTGTCTTAACTAATCACATTATTACATTTTCATAATATTGTCTTTTATGAAGCGGTATTACATTGTTGAATTGTTTAATATAATATAAATTGGAAATTCCTGATTTAAAATGATGTTAGCTTACAGTAAATAGTGTATAGTTACAAATGTATATGATATAACTTTAACCAAAAAAAAAACAATAATTTCATCTTTCATAATTTATCATACTATTTTACTACTACACATGTAGTTATGATACCGAATATTATAATCACAGTGATAGATTTCCACAAGTATCAAAAACTGTAACATAATTAGTATTATTTTATAGTGCATTTTGTTTTAGAAACCACTATAATATATGAACAGTGAGAATATTTAATGTTTAACATGATTGACTATAGCACCCCATATATTGTCCAGCAAAGTAAAGCTGCAGTGGGGTGTCAGAAATAATATTCACATATCCACAGCTCATATTGCGCACCATTAGAAAAATAAATTATAGACGAGCCTAGCCTAAATGTTCTGCTTATCTTGGCATATGTTCTCTGCAGATCTGAAATATATAAGGTATTACGTTTTAAATTGAATATATATTAATTGTAGGTAGTATGGTATGTATGGTGGTCTTTATAAAGCCCTTTTTAGCGTCCCACTGCTAGGCACCTCGATCCTCCTCGTATTGAAGGGGGCCCCCCTTTAACACGAGGAGGACCAGGCCATAGTCCACCACGCTGGTCAAGTGCGGGTTGGTACACTTCATATAACTTTAAAAACTTGCTAGTTTTCTCAAACATACTACATTCATAAACTGAAACATTGGTCAGTTTTTATGATCAATATAAAATGAAAGTTTTGAATGTTTAAAGTTTGCATATTGACAATACATAGTTGTCCGTCATCTTTCCCCATTTGTTGTA
Source organism: Boloria selene (assembly GCA_905231865.2). Classification (NCBI taxonomy): domain Eukaryota; kingdom Metazoa; phylum Arthropoda; class Insecta; order Lepidoptera; family Nymphalidae; genus Boloria; species Boloria selene. The sequence goes on from HG993145.1 coordinate 7,128,420, forward strand.
TATTTTGGATGAAAATTTCATCTTTCATTAAAAAGTAAAAAACAATATTTAAAACAGATAAGTCAAATTACCACAAAATGAAAATTATATGAAATGATTGAAATGCAACATCACATAGGGTAAGGGTTCTATCAACTATAAAATACTATGTTTTTATAATCTTTGAAATATAGAGCCTCTCTTATGAAGCTTATACTTAAATTTTTATATATTATTTTTATATAGCTTATACTTAAACTTTCAGCTTATACTTAAATTCATTGATAAAATTATTCAAAAACTCCACTTAACACCATACATACCGCAGTTGAGCAGGAAAGAGGAGTGTAGTTTGATTGTGGGTTTGGAGTCGTAACAAATGTATTCATTTGCATCTGTGGGGGTGGATGGGTAGCGAGGGGTGAGACGGGAGGGGCCATCCCACTGATTCCCCCGGTAGCATTGTTTGGACTGCCCGTCGTTGATAACCGAGAAAAAGCAGCTAGAGCATCAGGGAAGTTTGGTGGTGTTGCTGGAGTATTGCATGGTGTCATAAGCTGCTGTAAAATAATATTTTTATTATATTAAACTAACTAGTGTGAATTCTTCAAACAGTGTTAAATATGAATAATATTAATAGAGGAAAAATTGACATTTTTAGAAAAGAATGGATTATTGCTATCTTTAAACACAAAACACAATTTTAAATTTTTAATAAAAAAATCATAGGATTATTGATGAATACCAATATATCGTCCTCATTAAAAATAAAACAAAATGTTAATGAAAATGCATTCATATAAATGAACTCAATATTTAATAGTCATTAGACTTTCTTTAAATAATTTGACATTTGTTGTTTTACTAAGTTTCTAATGTCAGGTCACGTTAATAGGTAACATTTGACAGTTCATCAAAATTCAACAACGTAACCTTGTGACAGCGGCATAAAATAATATATTTTTTCGTTTTGTTATAGTCCGGGAGGTAGTGTCAAATTTTTACGGTGATTTTGGCATGGACTCTATGAACTTATTTTGATAGTTAGTACTTGTATGAGAACTAAAATATATGTCAGCTGGCGCGACTCCGGGGCTTTTGGGCTAGAGAAAATGTTAACGTAGATGAAAAAAAAATATTCTTGGACTATTTTGGCAATGATGAAAAAGTATAAATAATTTAGTTTATGAATTGTAGATCTTAAAAAAAAGTGTCAGCTGTATCATGTACGTAGCAAAATATGTTAGCTGATAATGTGAATATGTCAAAAAATCAGAAAAACTTGTAGCATTATGGCAAAGCTGAAAATTGTATATATTAAAGATTATAATTAAATAATCATAATAATTTATGTCAGCTGGAATTTTAACGAGGCACAACCTGTTAGCTTGACTTACAAAGTTTGGTTATGAAGTATAATATCAGATCAGCTAACATATTTTGTTACGTACATGATGCAGCTGACACTTTTTTTAAAGATCTACAATTTATTAACTAATTATTTATACTTTTTCATCTTTGCCAAAATAGTCCAAAAAAATTTTTTTTACTATCAAGTTTCCTGGCATTTTCTCATCTTATGCCCCGGTTTTGGGCCAACTGACACCTCATTTATTAATAAGCGTTGGAACAATTGACTCTACAAAAGGACAAAAGCCATGCCAAAATGATCTGGACGAAATCTGCCAGTATAACGCCATCGAGCTTATTTGGGCACAAATAAAGGGTCATGCAGCACTCAACAATACTGAACCACCTTTCAGTACTGCTAAAATGATGACTCTGCTATAAACTGCGTGTGCAGAAGTCACTACAGAAGACTGGAGAAAAGTCGTAGAGAAAACAAAGAAAATAATTTTACAAGATTTTGAACAAGATGTGAGAATAGACAATATTATTGAAAATGAATTAATAATATCTCTGAGTAGTGACAGCAGTGATGAAGATGACAATATTAATAACAGTTCTGATAGTGCAACTGAATAAATGCATTTTTTTTTAAATTATGTACTTGTCTTATTTTGCTCCTTAAATTTAAGAAAGAAAAATAATAATGGGACAGGGATTCGACTGATGATTTTTAAAATTCACATATGTTTCAAGTCCGTATCGATTCTTTCACATTAATAGATGTTTTTAAACAGGTCACCTCACTATGAAGATAAATCTGACAGACATCAAATGTTACCTATTAACATGGCCTGACTATAAGTTAGACATTTATAGACAATAAAGGAGTACTATTTTATTTTGCTTATCATTGACTTTAAATACATGTTTTGTAAAACAGATAGAACTTAGGAGCGGCTAACTAGGACTGCTTAACTTATTAAACCTATTAAGAAGTTATTCATTTAATAATCAAGTTCCCATATAAGTTGACACATATTGACAATTATTATTCTCAAATTAGTTTTAAAGTTAGAAAATCCTATAAAAACCTATGTTTTAAATACATAAAGTACTCTGTTGAGAAAAATTTAGAAGCAATTTTTATGTGAAATTTGTAACCTATTACACAATGAACAATGTTGCAAATTTTAGGTCTTGACAATCTAATATTAACAACATTAATCAAAACTGAGAATATAATAATATTTCTCTTAATAAATAATTTAAATTGCATAATAAATTAAATTAAAATATTATTTTTTAGCTTCAAATAACTTATAGCACCTAAAACTATGAAACTGATAAATAACTGTATTGTATGGTATACCTGATGATAATGTTGTGCAGCTATACCATTTGCTCCAGATGGGATGGCAACTTCTTGAAAGAATATTGACAGTGCAGTCTGTAAAAAAAAACTCAATATATTTTTTTTATGTTTACAAATTCTTTTCACTTTATATATATTTATAAAAATTAAACACGAGATTTACCTCATATCCAAAAACACCTAATTTTAAGACAATATTAGGAAAAATATTAAAAATATTGTTATAGCAGTATATAATTTAGATACAAGATCATCAAAAAATAAATATATTATTTTATTAAAATTATATATTAATATATAAAGATATAATGTTAATTTGAACAATAAGTAGGCTATGTTACATTAATAGGTTAAATGTCATTATTATTATAAACAAATCACTTAACAATATGCATTTATCTAAGGATACATAATTTTTCCTATATAAACTGTCAAGTTAATCTAGTTATTCTATTCTTGATATATTCTGAGGTGATATTTACTATGTATAAGCATATTTTGCTGTATTATCAATGTGTATACGTTCTAGATACGGTCAAGGTAAATTATCGTTTACCATTATTATAGAAGATTACTTCATTTAATCTGTAATCTTAACTTATATTAGTTGATAATAGGAATCTATTATTGATAAATTTAAAAGCTTCAAGCAAATTATGGAGGAAGGAGCAGCCATTTCATGATTTTATTGTTTGTTTACATTTATTTCACAAAAATACCTCAAATTGCCAATGTGCAGCCTGTAGTAATTGTTTAGCTTGTTCTCGTGCACATCCAGCGGCTAATACAAATTGATTTATCATAACTTGTTCACGCAAAGAATCCATTGTATATCGTCCTGTTACCAAATATAAGTTCACCGAATCAGCAAGAAATAGAGGTGTAGCAAAGCAAATGAATGTTTATTCACGTTATGAATGCAAACGTAATATTATTATTGGCGCTAGTAGCATATAATTCATTATAAGAGTAAAAGAGAGAGCAAGAGTTTACATAATACTCTTCGTCATTATTTTTAGTTCGGCCTTGTTTCTTTATATTAGTACAATTTGACTTAGACAACATGACATTCAGCCCATAAGTAATAAATTATTAGTCATCTATGGTAATAAATATTAATTATATAATAATATACAAGTTATACTCAAATATGACTTATTTTTTAAGTTTAAGAAACATAAAAATTTAACGAAAACAAAACAAAGTAAGAGAAAATTGCAGAACAAGACTTCCAAAATATGTATTTTTCAACCGATTTCAAAAAGGAGGAGGAACTCGGTCATTTACATTCATGAAACGATCTGGATAAATAATTTTTTGTGCTTTAACTGCCAATTCATCACTACATATTATAAAACACTACATTATACAAAGTTCTTCACTGCGTCTGTCTGTCTGTCTGTTAGCGATAAACTCAAAAACTATTGCACCGATTTTCATGTTGTTTTCACTTGATTTAGTATTAACTGTTGGAACCGGCGGCTTCTTTCGAAATTGACCCGCCGCGCTGTTTTGAATATAAAATCAAAAAATCTACGCCTTAGAATAGAAAATACCAATTGAATTTTAATATTTAATCTGACATAATTTTGTACATTATAGATATTTCAGTTTGTATTTTTCTTTTGCTATTAAATACGGTATATCAAAAAGTTAATTGTATTCAAATTAAAAAAGAATCTTATTATTGTGAATAGATTGAATAGATTGAATATAGAAATAGATTGAAGTATTTATTTTAGAATTTTTGCTTGTTGAACTCTTAAAATACTTTCTTCTTCTTCTGATACTAATAATCATGTAGTAGTATCTAAGTGTTGTCATAACTGATATATATATATATATATATATATATATATATATATATATATATATATATATATATATATATATATATATATATGTCTTGTTCAGTTATATACGCTAGCACGTCTATTATATTATTACACTGTCGACGGTCGATTATAATTTTTAATTTTTTTTAATCTGTTTTGGTTCTTCTTCTTGTATGAGTTATGTCTTACGTAGTAAGATTAGTCTTCTATGGTAGTAAGTAGTAACTACTAACTAATACTTAATCTGTGGTTATGTCAAACTCTTAAATCTTAATGTCAAATGTCGAAATGTGTTTTCAAATAAAATGTGGGCTAAAAATCGATTCAACTACAAATTACAATGTACTTATGAATGATATAATTGTAATGGTTATTTTAAATTAGTACCAGAGTATACTATTTGGAATAAGATTGCGTTAAAATTTTTAATATGAGTACCAACGGTAATACATATGAACCAGTTAGCAAAAAGCGTAAAACGAGTAAAGAAAGTAAGTTAAGAATATTATAAACTCATCTTAGTTATATATTATGGAATAATAATATAATTTCTATATTTTACAGATCATATACACACGGAAACAAATTGTGGTGAATACAAACAAACACCGCGAAAAAAGCATATTGCTAATTTTCGCTTAAAAGCAACTGGAGAAACTGCATCTTTAAGTGTTGAAAATGATGAAAGAGTTCCGTTACTACTTACAGACATACAACATTTATTATTACATTCTTTGTTAGGGAATCTGAATATAACACAACCACCTCGTTGGTATGTATTAGATAAATGTAGTCACATAAGTCAAACCTCCTGTCTTATTGTTGAAGGAATATCTAAAGAACATTGGATAAAATATCAAAGTAAAATGTCTAACACGGTTAAAATATTTGATAATTTTGTAGAAATTCTAACACCTTCAATATATGAAGGCTCACTAGTTAAAGAGCTAGCTTTAGTACCTTTATCAGAATCTGAAAAAGAGAGCATAATACAAAAATATGGCAGTATGGATCTTGCTCTACAAGTACGAAAGGATTTAATGATCATGATGAAAGCTATTTTCCCTATAAGTGGTGAAATATCTGAAAAACAAGAACAAATTATTCTTGATGAGAAATTCCCCAGAACACAACTAATACTTTCTGCCTGGCAATTGATAGAGGAAAACTATCCAGTACCATTGAAGGGTAAATTACAAAATATTTATGCAGATTATGTTATGACTAAAGATGAATATATGCCTGTGACAGCAACATCACCAATGTTTGGTTTGGATTGTGAAATGTGTATGACCAACATAGGTTCTGAACTTACAAGAATATCAGTAGTAAATGAACAGTATCAGACTGTTTATGAGTCTCTTGTTAAACCCTACAATAACATTGTTGATTATCTAACAAAATATTCAGGAATTACTAAAACATTACTATCAAATGTAACTAAAAGATTAGAAGATGTACAACAAGAACTTCGTGAGCTTTTACCTCCTGATGCAATATTGGTTGGCCAATCTTTAAATGTAGATTTACATGCCCTGAAAATGATGCACCCTTATGTTATAGATACCAGCTTAATTTATAATTTTACTGGAGAAAGAACCAGAAGACCAAAATTGAAAGTATTAGCTAAAGAATTTCTTAATCAAAATATTCAAAGTGGTAGTAATGGACATTGTTCTGTAGAAGATTCTCTTGCATCCTTAAAACTTGTTCAGTTAAAACTTAGTAAAAGTATAGAATTTGGAGATGCTGTGCACACAAATAGGAAAAAATATAAAGAAAATGTATTAAAAATGTCTGTAGAACCACATTTAGCTTTATCAATATTTAATCATATAATTGAACAAAAAAAGACATCTTTAGTAGTTGGGTGTGATAATATAACTGGGGACTATCACACATTTTTAACTCAAGCTAAGGAAAGTTTAAGCATTCAATTGAAAAAATGCAAAGCAAAAAAAGTGAAATTAAATACTGTGGATGATGTAGAAGAAGTGATATCCTCAGTAAAAGGTAGTGTTAATGATTACAATTTGGTTATGGGCCATTTAAAACTTGATTGCTCTGAAAATAATGATGATAAAATAAAAACAATGGAAAGAATAGATGATTGGATTGCAAGTATTTGGAGTAGTCTTCCAGCTTCAGCTCTGTGTGTTGTTGTGTTTGGTGGTACTACTAGTGACAATGGTATTGCAATGATGAAAGTCAAGAATACTTTATAGAAAAGTATTAAAAAAGATTTTCAAATTTTTTGTTTCATTTTCAATTAAATTGAAGTAGTCATTTGTTATTATAAAAAAAATCTCGTCAAGCGCGAGTTGGACTCGCGATTGAAGGGTTCCGTTATCTATAACAATTAAGCTAGACCTCGAAATTGTATGAGTGCCCATAGAACTCAGAGAACATCTTAATGAGGACTATCGTTTTTTGGCTCACCAGGTGGCGCTACTGTAGAGTGACGTCCTAAAGTACGGCTGTTAAAGTTAGTTTTTACGGGCGCCAAAACAATAATTTACATTTAAATCATATTTAATACAAAAGAACCGTAGAGTAAACGTATTGTCCATGCTACAGTGTAGCGCAGACCCGTTTTGCTCGGAAAAAAAGCGAACATAAGTTTCCGAAAGCTAAAACTGTCTCAAAGCAGTGGTAAGTAGCGATTGGCAACTTCTATTTGCCATAATTAATGTAACGTATTGCTAAATATTCGTAACAGTAATCTTAATAGAAATCATAGAGAAAAGTAATATTATACTTAGAAATAAACCACGTATGACGTAGCCAACCGGCAAACAGTGACATTTGACATTTCGGAGACCTCACGCCAGCGTTAGCAACTTGAAGTGGACCAACTATCGTACCAAGGGGCGTAAAATTATCGTACATGGATCGAAATTATCGTATTTTTTAGGATAATGTCTATTATAGATAAATAAATCATATAAATTGTAATATTGATATGCATGCAAGTACTCTATAGTTTATCTTTTTTAAACCACCGCTGTCAAATCAACAGAACACTGAAACCCAAATGTTTTACACGTGGTATACAGACCTGCGTACGATAATAATATGCTATCATACATCGTACGTAGGCACATTTATGCGTAGGTAAAGTAGTAGGCAAATTATCGTATGTGTACGATAATTATCGTAAGGTTCCGAACGCTGCCTCACGCTACACAAGCGCCCCTAGCGGCAAATTCATACGCGTTAGCCCTCATTGGCGTCAACTATGAGGGAAATCCTTTAATTTTCAACTTTTTTATTTTTTGGATTTTTTCTATTATTTGTGCTGTAAGATCTTGGTTTTTGCCAAATTTCAAGATTCTAGGTTGACTGGAAGTATCCTTTAGGTCTTGATTCCCTTGCAAGTTGCAAGTAGAGGTATTTAATAAGCTTTGATAACTAATTTCTTATTAGTGATCGAAGTGAATTAGTCTTAGATTATTAAGTATATAATCATAGGAATTAGTCATATTAAATTAAGGGGGCATCCAATAATTACGTGAGGCGTGGGGAGATGATGGTCTCGGTATGTATACTGACGGACTTATAAACTGCATCAAGGTTCAGGATTACTTTCGAATTAATATTTCTGATAAGTATGCAAACTTGTTAGATTAAACTAAATGCTAATGTTGAGACTATCCATTAACCTTAAAAAATATAAAATTTTAAAACCCTTGTTTTATTTAGAAAATTTGTGCTTAGTCTCTCCAATTCGTGCGTCAGTGGGGTAAAGTTTGAAATTAATGCCATCGGTTTTTTCTTCATTTGCGAATTAAATTTTTGTTACCAATAATATTGATTATTAGACATTAGTCTTTTAAACTCACCAAAAGTTTCGTAACCATAAATATGAATACTTCGTCCAAACAAGCCGCTCAAATTGTGTCATTGGTGCGGGAAGGCTTGTATCAACGAACGATTACTAGGAAATTAAATGTAAACGAGTCTACGATTTCTAGAGTACCTATACCAAAGGTTTGTAGAGATAGTTTTTTACAAAAGGAGACCCGGGACCAGCGGAATTCGAGCAACCAGCCATCGTGACGGCCGATTGATTGTTTCAACTTCCTTAATTGTTTCAAATTCCTTATTATCACAAGGAAAGGGAAACTACGAGTACCTACATGGAAAACATGAGTAAATTTTCCTGTTTTCTTGTTTGTTGCTCAATATAAAATATTTTCTTACAAATTTATGTAATTTCATACCTTTTTTTCATATTCAAAGATAAGTTAATAGTTCATGAAGCTTGTACATTAAAAACATTAGCGTTTTTTTACTTTTTGGGATTTACTAACGCAAAGGAGAAGTATACATTATTTTAAAAGAAATTTTATACTTTTTTTTTTATTAAAAATCGTAGTAATAAATTGTATTTTGACAGATAATAATTAATATAATGACATAGTCAATACTAAACGCACACATAGATAGAAATGTACATGGCCGGTGCTCTGTCTGTACACGGCTGTCATTGAATGGGCTTGCTACAGCGTGTTCTAAATTTACGTAGTTGTTTGATATTAAATAAATAAATAAATATAGGTTGGACAGCTGTTAATTGTCTAATAAATAATAATATAAAAAAGCTCTGGCTTTACAATAAAATATTTCTTTTCATACATTATTTGTAAATTAATTTGACTTTTAAAAGCTTAGCAACATATATCATAAGTAGCAATCTCTAATACTGCCCTAAATTTTTACACATGTGAACAGTTCGCGTTACGTAAAAAGAACGCTGGAAGAAAGTGGTGGGGGATGTGTTTGCGCATGGGTACATTCGCATACGAAATTATTATTTTATTTTTGAACTAGCCTTTCGCTCGCGACGTATATTGGTTATTGGCAGATACATTGAAAAATATATTAGATTGAATGTCACTTACTAGAATTATATTAATTAAAAAAATATCTTTGATGTGTGTCAGTGTAGTATGTTTAATTTACTTACAAAAAATATAATTAATTAATTTAAAATATTTTTTAAAATGATTACCTGCATTATTATCAGACTCTCTCTTTATAAAATAATATACGTCAAAAATAGTTTTTCTATATTTTTTATATAAAACCATTTCGTAATTAATAACTTTTGTGTGCGCGATGGTATTTTGAACTGACGAACCAAAAGCATGCGGCGCGTGCCTCGCCGTCCCGCGCCCCGCGTCTTACCACCAAATTCGCCTATAAATCGCCTCTGCGCAACATGACAGCCAGCGTTCTTTTTACATGACGCGAATTATACTTTGTTTAGCCTACGTCAGTTCCACGTTGTACGTCATGCTAATCTTTGTTCCATTTCAACGTGAAAGAAAGACAAACTTAAAACTAACACATTTTGACATTTAAAATATTAGTACGGATTCAATTTATGTAATAATAATTGCAAGGAGTCTTTATTTCATTATTGTCTTACCTTTATTTCATTATTGACAATGTTGATGATTTTTTTTAAAGGAAGAATGTTTTTCAACAACATACGTAGTTTACTACCGTACTTTAAAAATTACTTTACTAAAACTATTTATAAAAGAAACAAATAATTTACCTAAATACTTAAGGCCCTTCAATAAAATGAAACATCTGTGAATAATCAAGGATGACAATCAATGACAATAATATAGTAGGAGAGCTAGCGAACTATCCGACTAACTCGTTTTTGATGAATAAATTACTGTACTACTTATATTGTATTTTAATATTTTACCTTCATTCTTCATACGGTTAAAAAGAGTTAGAGTAATTAATTTGCATAATAAATAATTATTAATATAAATAAAAATTTATACTTCACATATAACCTTGTAAAATGTCTAGCAGACTCCTGCAAACGCTACAATATTCAGGCTGCTTGCATATACTTTTAAAAAAAAATTAAAGTACATGCCCACAAAACATTAGCCTTGCATTGGAGCATTACTACTTATTACAATACCGATGTTAACTTTGCTAGTCTGGTACCTACATTCATTTTCACAGTCATAACATAATAAAATTGTAGTTTTACGGGAGTAGACTAAGAAATTTTTTCTTTATAAAAAGTGCCTGCCAGAATGGTAACGCACCTACATTTACCGATAATCTTTTTATTCTTCCTGCTCTTATTCCACGCTTTATGGGGTCGGCACAACATGTCTTATTCTTTCACTCTCCTCTGTCATTTGTCAACGTGACGTCCACCCCTTTTACATGTATTTATTTCATAATCAATCCATCTCTTTTTCGGTCTTTCTCTACTCTTTTTTTCCTCCTACATAGATATTCAACATTCTCCTTATTATATGACTTCCTTCCCTCCGCATAAAATGCCCTTGCCAATCCAGCCTATTACCCCTCATTTTTACTATCCCCTTGTATAATCATTCCTTAGCTAGTCACACATACATCCATTTCATCATTCGCATTTTGGTCCCATGCACTTTGTTTCATTCATTCCTTCCGTCGCTCAACATGACTCTGAGAAATGTCGCCAATTCATCCACCCCTCATTCAAATTCTAATTCTATTATTAATGTCTCGCTCAATATTGCCGTCATTTTGAACGAATGAACCAAGGAACTGGAAAACGAAGCAGACCGCTAGGTGTAAACCATTTAAAGCATTCAGAGAAACACGAGAGGCCACCAAAATCACAGAACAGCAACACTCCCCAATAATAAAAAAATAAATATATTTTATTAGCATTGCAAATTTAGTTATAAACAGTTAGTCTAATAGTTTATTAGCTCTTAGACTAATACTTACGCACACATGCAATGAAGTATTATTGTCAAGACAGTGAAAATATAAAAATTACGATGTTATATTTTGATATTCTGTGTATTTCGTATCTGGGTCATTCTCATTTTCACACTTCAAAAATCAGTTAAAAAGCCCCATGAAAATTTTATCACAATATGTTTTTCAAATTTGTAGAAAATTTTATACTAAGCTTAAGCTTCGTAGCTTAAATCTTCCTATGGGTATTAAGGACGGAAGGATACGTTTTATAATAGAAAATATTTATTTCTTTAGTATGCTAATTTCATAGAAAACATATTTTGGTTCGGACAGGAGCAGACCAGCAGAGAGAGGTTTCGCAAAAGTTAGCTCTATGTAACTATCTGTTCGTTCGTTTTATATTTACTTTTTAAAGTATTTTAACATTTTTACGTAGTGACATAGCTTAGAACCATTTTTAAACCGCAGACTAGAATGACCCATCTACACACTATCAGTGTGCTATATTTTTGGAAATCTTAGCTCATTAGCATTAGCATGATATACGAAATATAAATAAAAAAAGTATAATATTGTTTTCATAAGGCAAAAAAGTGATTAAGTAGTGTACTCAAATGTCTATAAAATAAAATCAGTTAGTCGTGAGTTGTTAAAATAAGATCTTAAGTATTCACTAGTTATATCTGGCTAACAAAAGCAGTAACAATATAAACATGTGTACAGTGCTTGTAGGTACTTAGAATTTCAAGTTCGAATGAAATTGCAATGACGGAAAGTATATTTTAACGATATTCTCAAAAACATAAGTATAAATCAGCACTACATAGTTAATGAGAAAATAAGAAAAGTCTGGCGGGGCTGGGGCCTGCCACCTGGGATCTTTGTCGACTGTGGCATGCGTGAATAGAAATCTCCCGCAACCCGAATGGGATTATTAATATTTATTAATATTCAATTTTATTGACTAGTTTTAGTTGTTTATGTATCTATATTCCCATTGATTTAACAGTTTACAACGTGAAAAATAATAATTACATTATAATAATATAAAATAAATATAATAAAGTAGTTTTTTTTTTTTTTACTTCATATTTATTTCAATGAAAATTCTCGAAAAGATAAATGATGATTATAATAATAAAATAAAAATAATTTCATTGAGTTTATTTTATTAATTTTATGAAATAAACACGAATGTTGTACACCTCTGTCATTGGAATGTGAATTGTTTTTAACGTCAAAGTTATACGCAGAGCGCATTCCCCATGCCGAAGACCCCGCTCGTGGGTTCACTAGTAATATGTATGGCGGCATGACGTTTGAGTTGTAATGAAAGCGCGGTGGAGACGAATGGGTTAAACGTTTGTTTAAAAGGCGTCTTGAACATTGATGCAGTTTTTATGTCCGTCAGTGTGTATCACGTAACTTTTTTTCGCAAAAAATAGTGAAATTGCGCGTCGAAAAATCGCCAACATAGCTTGGGTAATTAATAAATTTTCCCTAAGATTATTATTACAAATAGGTATTAGAATCAATACTTTTTCTTTCTAATATTTATTCCTCATAAAGCGCCAATAGATTAATAAATTTCATTCATCTAATATATAAAACTCTCGTGTCACGGTGTTTGTAGTTAAACTCCTCCGAAACGGCTTGACCGATTCTCATGAAATTTGTGTGTGCATATTAGGTAGGTATGAGAATCGAACAACATCTATTTTTCATCCCCCTAAAAGGTTAAGGGTAGTCCACTCCTAAATTATTTTTTTATGATACAACATTAAAAAATACATACAACCCTAAATTTTCAACCCTCTACGAATTTTTGTTGTTTTGTAATTTCCTTCATTTTTATGCTAGAAACTTTAAATTTGGCAGGGAGGTAGTTGAATGTTTGTAGATGTCTATTAATAACGGATTTTGTGATTAGGCCGGATCGAGGTGGTCTAAGGGCTCTCGCAAGTTTGTATGAAAATCCTTCATCTTTTAAGCTAGAAACTTTAAATTTGGCAGGGAGGTAGTTTAAAGTTAGCTGATGTCCCTTAAGGACGGATTTTGCGACAGGGTCGAATCAAGGAGGTCTAAGGGCTCTCGCAAGTTTGTATGAGATTCCTCTATCTTTTAGCTACAAACTTAAAAATTGGCAGGGAGGAAGTTAATTGTTAGTAAACGTCCGCTAAGAACGAATTTTGCGACAGGGTCTAATGACTCTCTTTGAATGAAAAGCAAGAAATTTTTTTTGTAGTACGAACTTAAAATTTGTCAGGAAAGTAGTTTTAAAATTAATAAGCATCCGCTAAGACAAATTTTACGACAGGGCCGGATTAAGGAGGTCTAAGGGCTGTAGCAAATTATCCTTCCTTATCTTTCGTGCAACAAACTTTAAATTTGGCAGGAAGGTAATGTGTGGTCAGGATAAGAATGGATTTTGTGACAGAGCCGGAATGAGATGATCTGAGGGCTCTTATTATTTTGTATAAAAGTCCTTCATTTTTTGTACTACAAACTTTTAATTTAGCGCAGAGATAGTTAATAGTTAGTAGCCATCCGCAAACAATGAATTTTGCGACAGGGCCGAATCGAGAAAGTCTTATGGCTATAGCAAGATTATATGTTGTTGTTTTTGTAAGTCCTTCATCCATTATTCTACGAACCTTAAATTTGGTAGGAAGGTGGTTAATTGTTGGTGAAAGTCCGCTAAAACGTTTTTTCTACAAGGCCGGATTAAGGGTATTCTACAGGGTGGTATAATGGCTCTTATAAAATAAAGTGCAGCACATCGAGCAATGGGGAGAGGGAGGGGATTTCGAGAGCGGGAGAGAGTATATTAAGGATGGATTCTGAAATAGGTAATGTAATTGTAGAGCATTATCAGACAATCTACAGATTGCGAGTGATCGAATAAAGATTAGTAGCAATTAAAATCATGAACGCGGGCGAAGCCGCGGGTATTTCTAGTTTATTTATAGGTATAAACAATTAATACAGAATTTTATTGTTTATATTACTAAATGAATAAAACTTATAACCTAATATTCCATCCCATCCCAGTCGTTTCAGTGTCCACCTTAGCTTGATAAAAGGTATTCTATAAAAAGGAAGAGGAATACTCTAAAAAGTAAACTTGAAAATTTTTATACTTTGTATTTAATAAAATAAAATTATAAAGAACAGTTGTAACATACTAAATATTTATGACAAAACGACTTATCATGTAGGCACATTGTAAATTGCATGCTTAGTAATGTATTAAATTACTTAACAATGATTAGACCTTGGGAATGAATGAAGGCTGTTTTTTGCAGGCAATTATGCTAAAATTAATAATAATAAATTTAACTAAATTCAGATTGCATGAAGTCTTATTTTTATATACATAGTTCACAAAGTCTTAGTAGCTGTACAATATTTTTTCTTCATTAGCATATAAATTAAGTGAACAATATTACATATAGGTACAAAGCCGCTTTACTACGTACCAGAATGCAAACTACCATGAGGTTTGCTTATCTTGTGTAGAATAATGCATTTTCATGAGCGTAAATCTTATTACGAGTGACATTGTTACTTTTTTAATTTTTTTTTGAAATGTTTTAGAGATTTATTAAGGGGAAAAAAGTTTTTTTTATTTAGTTAATGAATAAATGTGTCCAGTCAAAGGGTCGACAGCAAGTGATGCTGGTAATTCTGCAGCCATATCTGCTAGTGCTTCCCACCGGGTAGAACGACTACATTCTGATTGACTAGGACTTACTGCCTCCTCTTTATTTTCTTCCTCGTGTCTACGAAAAGTAGTATAGAAGTGTGAATAAATGCATTACCTTATAAATATGTGTACTTACATACTGACATTTAAGTTTTTATAATAATTATAAAATGTGATAATTGAAGAGTGGGTGCTTGTTAAGTATATTTGAATAAAGTTTATCCAGATGATATACGATTAATATTTCGAGAAATAACGGTTGTAATTTTGTAGATTTATTGCTACATCGCAAACAGTATAGATATAGGCTATAACTTATAAGTAATAGAATATAGCTAGGTTTTAGGAAAATAAGTGAAAACTTTTAATGACATCGATAATATCACATGCAAAGTTAAAAAAAAAACTAATTTAATCTATTATTTCCTATTTATTATCATATTTGATTATTGATGTACTTTATGTTAACTACGGTCTTTAAGGCCGTGATGTCTCCTCCTTTTTGGAAGCGATTAAAAAACGGAGCGAGGAGTGATTGCATAGTAATATGTACAAATAAAAAATATATAATATTTATCATATATCATCATCAGGTCTTTTTAACGTCCCACTGCTGGGCACTGGCCTCCCTCAGTACCACTGCGCCTAGTGCGACTTGGCGGACTTTACATGCCTTTCGAAAACTTTTTAGGTTTTCTCAGACTCCTCTCCTGTTATTGTAGTTTTTGTAGGGATCCTTATTTTTTTCTTGCAATTATAATAGCCTATTAATCAGTGATAATGTAGCATTCAAATGGTGAAAGTATTTTTAAAATTGGTCCAGTACTTTTTGAGCCAATTCGTTACAAACATACTTACATAAAAACCTTTCTTCTTTATAATATTAGTATAGACACAGATCTCATACTACTAGGTATAGATAACAATTAACAACTTACTCAATTTCTTTCAATTGTTCGACATTCCGGTGTACTTGGGGTTCAGTAATTTTTTCCTTTATTGTTTTCGTGCTTTCATCGGTACTGATCATGTCTGCAGGAGTACTTGACACGTTTTCAATATCCTCTATAATATTATCTAACATAACTTGATCAACCACATCTTTTAATGTAGAAAATTTAGTATCAATTTCTGTTGCTTCATTTACACAAACCATGCTTTGTTGATTTAATGTATTATTTTGTTGGTTGTCTGAAATTGATTAGTTTCTTTGATCGACGGTTATCTCAGAACTAACTTTGATTTAATAATATTTGTATCATAAGTATAAATAAAATTGTTAAATATATTACAATAAAATAATAAGAAATGTTACTTTAATTTAGAGTGTAATATTCAGTCGCTTCTTTAGAATACTGCTGACTTAGAAAACCGTTTTTAGTATGTAGTGTGTGTATTTTTTTTTAATTATTATATAAGACTATCTATCGCAAAACATTTTTAACTATATTTTTACAGGAAGACAAAGGACTAGATACTTTTATCGATATTAATTGATAATTAAAAAGGGCTGATAATGATGATGATAATAATTAAAATGTAAAGGGTTCGATATAGACTGAAAATGACTGGTAGGGATATACAGATTTATGTAGTAGGTATTTAAATATAATATACATTTTAATTTACTAAACTCTCTTTCGTATTCTACGTACTTATAAAAACTATTAAAGGACTATACCACACTAACGTGCACTTCAATTAAATAAACGTGTATATATATTTAGGTGATTAAGTAATACTATTACTGTTAAGTAATATGGCAGCTCATGCAAGCAGAAAATTGTTAGATAAACGACTCCATTCAATAAAAGGGAGCAAAGTGCTAAAATATAAACAACAATAATAAAAAACCTTTAGTGGTCTTTTTTAGCCTTGGCACTACATAATATTTCACTTTGATAATGTTGTTTAGAAAGATATATTCTTACGTTAATAGTTACTTAAAGTTGAAACATTTATAAAAGCATTCGTACGGGTTAATGGTGAGTTTATACCTGCATATTTACATACGTAAATATTCAAATGTCACCTCATGTTACTTTTTTACTTCTATTCTAACATTTTTATTCAAATAACCTGTGGACTGCTTTTCACATTAAAAGCTCTTTAGGTATATGTAAATTGTAATTTTATGTAACAATTAAAAATAACATACACATATTATTAAGTAAGATTAATAAAAGAATAGATTAGGCTTTTAAGGCTTATTATTAACACAAAATATTGTGAATCATTTTGTGTTCATAATAATTCAAGTACCTACTTACAATCTACATAAAAGTTTAAGCATTCGCGGTAGATGATTGATTACTTATTTTGATAAGAAATAAAGTGTTCAAGCGCCTGAATATTAATAGCCACCATTAACATATATTCGATAGCGAAATAAAGCCACAGTAGATACCTAATCTTGTGATTACATACCATTCTCTACTTGTTGATTTGAAATATTTATGGAAGAATTATTTCTAACTAATTGTATATTATCGTCTAAATTATCACAAATGGGAAGCACTTTAATTATATTTAATTCATTATCAGTATTTACTTTTTTTTGGTTCTCATTTTCTTTTTCCTCTCTTGTTTCCAAATTTTTAGTATCATCTGCTTCATCTGAAATCAAAAGTGTATTGGCAAATTTAGGACTAGGTAGGAGTACTGCTAATTATTAATTTAGTATTTAGTCCTTTTTAACGTCCCACTACTGGGCACGGGCCTTCCTTCAGTACGAGAGGGATCAGGCCATTGTCCACAACGCTGGCGAAATGCGGATGCGGACTATCGGTTATCCAAGCGAGCGCGTCACCACTGGGATATCACTGTATCTAGTTTTCTATTTTATTTTCTGTCCATAGCCTAATTAGCCGTGTAATCAACAATTTTGAGCAGTCTTTTTACTAAAACACGCGGTTCACCTAGCGGCCTAAATGACATTCAGACGTAAAGTCTAATACAAAATGGATAATATAAAAATAATTTAAAATATAACGTATTGCTTTTGTTATAGTGTCAAAATAACTAAAATATAACAAAGCATGTAAGCGTTAAAAATATAATTTGTTGTTCGCTAGTTAAACTCTCATGGCATTGGTACCTGCAAAGGACATAGGCTGCAGAATCTATAATTATATGTGAGGCGGCTTTTATAGGACTGGGTGGAATTTTCGAGGACGAGAAATAGAATCTAAGTAAATTCTTCCGGTGCTATCAAATACCTACAATTGTTGAAAGTCAACCTAATTTAAAGTCACCTACTTAATTAAAAATAACAGTTTCTGAGTTCAAAGTACTTAAATGCTACACTACGCTTCGCTTTCAATATTGTCAATGTGTGGGTTTGAAGCGCCAGGTGGCAGAGGGTATCTACCTTTTAAAATGCTAGTCTAGGGAAGTAGCTGAATGTTGAGCAAGACATTTTGTTTGACGAATTGCTGAGCATAATAATTTTGGCACCTAGGTTAACGGCGGCGCCGCGGCTTTGATTGCACTGCTAATTAGTGTCCGACCGAAACTGGTTTTTACGACCGAAACCGAAACCGAAAACGAATTTCGGCAACGGTCTCAGTTTCGGCCGAAACCGAAACCGAAACCGAAACTTTCTTATAAGGATCATGTTTTCAGAGAAAAATAAAGAAAATGTATTATAATCAGTCAGTTTCAATTAGTAAAATAAATATAAGTGTTAATTTTATACGGATAACCAGGTAGGTATCTACTCGTTTAATTATAAGTGTTAATTTGTAAAAAAAACAATTATTATATTGGTACCTACTTAATAATTATTAAATTGAACGCGAAACTTTAAATCATTAATATTATCACCACTAATGCACTATAGTAAATACCATGTATAATTCGCGTCATGTAAAAAGAACGCTGGCTGTCAAGGCGATTTATCGGCCAATTTGGTGGTAAGACGTGGGGCGCGGGACGTTAAGGCACGCGCCGCATGCTTTCCGGCTCGCTATTGGTTCGTCAGTTCAAAATACCATCGCGCACACAAAAGTTATTAATTACGAAAGGTTTTATATAAAAAATAGAGAAAAATATTTATGACGTATATTGTTTTTTAAAGAGACAGTCTGATAATAATGCAGTTAATAATTTAAAAAAATATATTAAAGGAATTAATTTTTTTTTGTAAGTAGATTAAACATTACTCGTTTAATTATAAGTGTTAATTTGTAAAAAAAACAATTATTATATTGGTACCTGCTTAATAATTATTAAATTGAACGCGAAACTTTAAATCATTAATATTATCACCACTAATGCACTATAGTAAATACCATGTATAATTCGCGTCATGTAAAAAGAACGCTGTCTGTCAAGGCGATTTATCGGCCAATTTGGTGGTAAGACGCGGGGCGCGGAACGTCAAGGCACGCGCCGCATGCTTTCCGGCTCGCTATTGGTTCGTCAGTTCAAAATACCATCGCGCACACAAAAGTTATTAATTACGAAAGGTTTTATATAAAAAACAGACAAAAATATTTATGACGTATATTGTTTTTTAAAGAGACAGTCTGATAATAATGCAGTTAATAATTTTAAAAATTTATTAAAGGAATTAATTATTTTTTTTTGTAAGTAGATTAAACGTTCTACACTGAATCAAACATATTTTATTAATTAATAGAATACTATTTAATAACATTCTATCTAATATATTTTTAAATTTACCTGCCTAAAACCAATAAACGTCGCGAGCAAGACTAGTGAAAAAAAAAAGAATAGGCTTAGTAATCTCTTATGCGAATGTACCCATGCGCAAACACACCCCCCCACCACCTTCTTCCAGCGTTCTTTTTACATGACGCGTATTTTACCTAACTATTGTTTGTTTACATATAGCATTACCGAAAGAGTTAAATTAACCATATTTTCATTTTTTATGGTAAACTTGATTCTACTATAATCTAGGTACTCCTTTGTTATATTAAATTACTTTTCGAGGTACTCTTATATTATATCACATGATAAAACTTACCGAATTCAAAACATATCACACGAAAACTCACAACAAACAAAATGCACTGCAAACAAACAGGTTACGACATTATTATGCACGTGGACGCGGCCAAATGCCATCGTCGCTTGGATGTCATTTACCGCGCCGAACACACCTGAGCACAGCGCGGAAACTCCCGAATGCAGTTTCGGTTACGGTCGTAGTTTCGGCAGGTTTGCTGCCGAAACCGAAACATAACCGAAACTCGTTTTTTTGCCGAAACTCGACCGAAACCGAAACCGAAACCGAACATTCGGTCGGACAGTCACACTACTGCTAATTGTCTCTGACTACTTTCGTCACTTTTTATCTTAATTTTCTCTAAGTTAAGTTAAGTTTTTTATTTTGTTAAGAATAAAATATGTATTTGGAATATGTCGAAGGAAAGATTTTGAAGAGTAGCAAGCTAGTAGTGAGAGTAGTTTAGCTTCCATACTTTGTTTTTTTTTTTTTACAAATATTTAATTTTATTTCTATAAGAGTATTGTAATTTATAAATTCGTTAAATTATGCCGTAGTATTCGATGTTGTACGACAAACAAACAAGATGATTCCCGTAAAAAGTTTACATTCCACTGTTAGCATTGACCTCTAACTGGTAAGTAAATGTTCAACCCTGAGTCAAGCGCTCGTTCGTGTTTTCGCATAGCTATTAATAAAAACAAAGAATTTTAAACACCGATTAATGTTGAAATAAAAATGTATGTGTTTAAAAATAGATTTCACTCAAAAATGGAATTTGACCAGGTTGAATTTGTACAACACTAAATTTTGATTATATTTTAATTATTATACCTGTTGTATTTAACTGTATGTCAGCCATGTTGGGAGCGCTGCTTGTGCAGCCCATGGTGTACAGAAGATTACTAATTGTCGGCCATGCGTTTATTAAATACCTGTTGTAATACCTACAACTTCGATACGGCTTGAACTAGCCGGCTACAAGAGCTAAACTCGACTGCGCGCTCTACGAGATTGTATCGTTCATAGCCACGAGTGTTATAGGAGGAGGTAGCCCACTCATTTGACCTCGCACCCCCTTCGCGTTTTTCAAATTAAACGAGTGTAAAGCATTCTTCCACTTTGACGCAATTATTGAGCTCACTTATAACATAAAGGATTTTTTTTGTTTAGCACACGTACGTGCCAACTTTTATTTTATTCTATTAAAATCCTAATTATTATACTATGAACTAATTATATTAAAACTGGATGTTAGTCTATTAATATACATATTAGAGGGCAAAAGCCTCACAATACAAGCTTTAGGGTTCGCGTGATTACGATCGAAACTACATATAACTACTACAACCGAGTGTAAAGCGAAAATATATAGTTTTGGGCAACACCTACTTATATACGATTGTATCTGAAGTAAATGTTATAAATACTTCTTTCGAGTGCACTAAAAGGGTTTCAACTTTTTAATGACCATAGATAAGAATTCCATCTTAGGTATATATACTAAAGTTGACCAGTTTGGATTTTAGGTTTATGCTATAAAAATTCCTAACAAAATCAGTAGGGAGACCGTTAAAACAATTTTGACATTTTGTTTCATACACCAAAAACTATAGACAGAAATCGTATGATATTAGTACCAATCGATAGATCATTCTTTACATTTGCAAATTACTAACATAAAGAAATTGTAATCATTAAATATTGTAAATTTATTAAAAATCGATGTAACTGTAACAAGTCAACTTGTTTCAACTCCCCTCATACCGAGGTAAGATGAAACAGGGGTCGAGGAGAGTTGAAACATTTGATTTTTTTAAAGTATTAAGGTATATAAAATAAAAATGATTTATTTAAGACCAACTCTTGAATTAAATGTTTTGCACTTTCTATGTAAATACAAAATCCTAGAAATCCGGTATGCCATGAAGAGTCAATAAGTTTCACAGTTTTTTTCCTTTTATCATTTACTTTCTTCAGTTCAGTAGAAAGTTTCAGATTTCAAGTTTTACCATGTCTAGTTTATGTGTTATGCAAGCAGCATTTTCTTCATTTACTGCTCTAAGTCATAGCCATGAACATACGAAACTAAAATATCAAAGAGTTCATTCATCATTATCAAAAAATCTGCCGTTTCCTGAAATTTTGGTAAATTTAGCTGATTTGATAGATGATGAGTTGCTAAACTCACTTTCATAATAATTTTCATTTAAAAAATATATATTGATCTTGGGTGTTTTTTGAATCATCTGGAAGGGTCTGTAAAATATTTTAACAATAAGTGCATGACCAGCCTATGTAAAAGTTTAATACCAAATAACTATATATAAAAGATAGATACTTAACAGAAAAGGTAAATATAATGTAAATCGCTGTCATCGTTGGGAAATCGGCAAATTTTAAATCATACAAAATATGTATTTTTAATTATCCCCACTTGTTTTAAAATTAAATCAATAATAATACCTACAATAAAATACAAGTTAATGTAATCTTGAATTATATCGATATGAATCGTTGCGATACTGCGACAGCACTACCGAGAAAAAAGAGACAACTGCCACTGCAGGATCATACCTAAGTCCTAACTACCATAGTATAAGGAATGACATCTTTATACTATGTAACTACACTTTCCACGGGTCACTGAGATTAGCCCCCCCCCCCCGGATTTTTTTTGTAATTTTTCAACTTTCTTTTTATAACATCGTTTAGTTCGTCTGTTCTTTTTTATTCACTATAAACATTTCTTTGTTCTCTTATTTCATTTATTTACTTAAAAAAAACTATTAAAAATGTGCCCTTAAGTTAGCCTCCCTATTGCATTTTTTAATATTTTGTTAGCAAATACGGGTCAATAAACCTCTATTTATGATTGTTCATGTATAAAAAAACGTTTGTTCCTACTTCACATTGTTTTTTGTTTAATTAACCTTTTAATTAGCTGTAAAGGAAGTAGGAATGAAATAGGCATAATAATATGTAAGTGGACTAAGGACTTATATAGATTACATATTGTTCAGTAAATAAGATGTACCCAAATTATAATATTGTAGTTTTTTGAAATACCTTCGGGTAGCAACCGAATGGGCCGGCACGCCCCGTATAGTTCATTAGTACCACTCTCTCACAGAAGACCGGCGTGAAGTGGCAGCTATGCTGTCGCGTTTCGACCGGTGAGTGAGAGTCCGGGAGGCCCACTCTCCTTCCCCCCTCCCTCTTCCCATCATCCTCCGCCTTCGTTCCCCCCTCCCTCACACTTCCCTCCCTCCTCCATCCCTGCCTTTCCTGAAAGGCCGGCAACGCATCTGCAAGCCTGGCTTGCAGATGTCCATGGGCGGAGGTGATCACTTCCCATCAGGTGAGCCTCCTGCCCGTTTGCCCCCTTTTACCATAAAAAAAAAATAAATAAATAAAAATTCCAAAAAGTATTACGTTTTAAAAAATTGTTCAAATCACGAAAGTTATACCTGCTTACCAATAAGTAAAATAAGAAACTAATTATTATTACCTACACATTTATCATTATTTAAGTAGTTACATACCAAGGTCGATAACCCAAATATTTTTACAGTAGCTCGACACCAATTAATATATTTTGTATTTTATAGTTCTAATGGTATTATGTTGCTGGTAGGTAATTAGGTATTTTTGTGAACTGTTTTAGTACCTACTTACCATGAAAACACTACAGTATACAGTGGAAATTCAAAAAATCGAGTCTGCATAAGAATGGACGGTGAATTCATAGTACGGAGTACGGAACCCTCAATGTGCAAATCAGATCCGGACTTGCTCTTTGACGCATGTACGTTAACCTTTCTCTATCTTGAAATAATCTTAAATATTTTTTGTAGTATAGGTTAATAACAACAAACAAGAGAATAAAACCAAAACAACGTTTGAAATAGTGTTTCCATATTTTTACACTTTACAATGCCTACCTACCTCAGAAAAGATCGAAAAATTTATTGATAATGAGTATATACTTAGTTAAGCTTTATTGTATATTTCAAATCATAATGAATTTCACATGATCTAAACACAATATTTTTTTCAATTTTGAGGTGAATCTGTATATTAAACATTTTTTGAAAAATCTTATTGGAATGGTCGTCACTCGTTAGCATACTTTTTAGTGAAAGAAGGTTGAGGGAGAAGACATAGAACTCGGGGGGGAGGCTGTACCTCTACCGGGCGCGTCCTCTCGGTGGCGGATGAGAGGGACGCCACTCGCTCTTCCTCGCCAGTCGAGCGGGTGGTAGCGGGGAAACCCGCCGCGGACCAAAAGCCATAGGGGTGGCACCTCTGGCTGCCTCCACAGCTAAGAGGTGCCACTAGGGGCCCTAGCGGCCACCGGTTGCGCGACCGCTTCGGGGGTTTCGCAACCGGACAGGGGGGGTGTCATCACCGTGGCCGGACCCCACGGTGAACGGACACCTCCCTGGCGGGGCCGCTCATCGATGCTTCGGCTGAGACGTTGCAGCAGCCGTCGGCGCGGTGTCTCTGGCTGTTTTCACGGTAGGAGGCACTGCGCGGGGGCCGCCCGTCGGGACTAGCTCGACGGGGGGCGGCCGGGAGTGGGACTGCTTCGGTGGTTCCGCGACTGGTGAGGGGTGGCCGGCAGCACTTTCAGTCAGGATCATGGCCGGCCGGTGGTGCCGCCGACGTCGTCTTTGATGGCGGAGGCGGCAGGGCTGCAGGGGGCGGGGAGTGTTGGTGATAAGCCGCACTCCCTGGCCTCTGGAGCCGGTGGGGCAACAGGGGGTGGGGAGTGTTGGTGATGAGCCGCACTCCCCGCCCTCTGTAGTCGTTGGGGCTGCAGAGGAGAGGGAGTGTCGGCGTTGTCGCATCCCTGTCCTCTGCAGCCGTTTTGTGGTTTGGTCCCTTCGGGGAATTTTGATGGGCCCCTTTGCGGGCGTTTGTGGTGGGTCCGCTTCGGCGGACGTGTGTGGTGGGTCCGCTTCGGCGGACGTGTGCAGTGGTGCCGCCGACGTCGTCTTTGATGGCGGAGGCGGCAGGGCTGCAGGGGGCGGGGAGTGTTGGTGATAAGCCGCACTCCCTGGCCTCTGGAGCCGATGGGGCCGCAGGGGGTAGGGAGTGTTGGTGATGAGCCGCACTCCCCGCCCTCTGTAGTCGTTAAGGCTGCAGGGGTGAGGACCGGTCTCATTAGCCGCACTCCCCGCCTTCTGCAGTCGGTGATTGTTGGTCCACTTCGATGGGCTGTGTTTGGTGTTGGGGCTGCTCTGGGCACTGCTCTGATCAGCAGAGTGGTCTTGGGAGCAGCCCCGTATAGGTTGTTAGTCTTCCCATAATGGGGCTGTCCCGCTTGGGGCGGTCTCATGGTGGTGGCTTCGGCCAACCGTCGGGGCGTCGCGGTTGTATGCGAAAGCGATCCCGTAGCGTCCCACATGGCGGCAGGGGTTGGGCAGTTGGGTTTTAGTGGGTATGCCGGTCTCATTAGCCGGAGAGTCCCACATAACCACCCCAGGGGAAGTCGGGTGGTATCCGTAACAGGATTTCCCAACGATAAAAAAAAAAAAATAAATAAAAATAAAAATAAAAAAAAAAGAAGACATAGAAACATATAGTCGTATTTTTAATTAGACGAAGCCAACTGACAGTAGCTAATGTCACTTTGTAAAATAATGTTGCCATATTTAAAGTATTAGTGATGCGTTCAGTTCTTGTTCAATCAGATGAATGAACAATGAGTGTGAATAGTTAATAATTTCAAACTATAAAAGAATATTATTTCTATTTTACACTAGTAATAGTAGTAGTATGTAACTACAATCAGTTTTTTGAAGGCTTATAACAAAGCGCGGCGCGGCGACTAGTGCCAACACCGATCAACGCCGCGCTTGCGGTGGCCATTTTGTTTGTTATTCGGCTTCTAACCTCTTGTCTGATAGCACGAATGTTTTTTCTGCGCCCACGCTGTTAAGTTATTGTTTTTGTTAAGTTTTTCGTTTCAAAGATAAATTAGACGATTTTACTTTTACCGCTATAAGGTGAAAAGTACATAATTTTTTTATGACTCATATAATTAAAGAAGAAGACAAAATGTATGGTCTCGACCACATGATGGACAATGTTTCAGACATATTGATAATTAATGTCACCGAAAGCGATAGTGATGATTTTTTATCTGATGATGAATAAAAACAAATGATGTAATAAGCGATGTTTTTTATTTTCATTACCTACCTATAATTGGATTCTATAGGCACATAGTCGTCGAAAACTCGTTGGTATGTACAAAGCACGACTAAAATTCGAACCCCGTACCCGATATCGGCAGTTCGGCACACTAACTATTCACTAGACAATCGAGGCAATTTCATTCATTCAGGAGTTTTTTCAATCATTCATTTTTTTACAACACCAGCGTTCGGAACCGTACGATAATTATCGTACATTTACGATAATGTTAACGATAGCATTATTTTTTCATTATTATCGTACGCAGGTCTGTATATCACGTGTAAAACATTTGGGTTTCAGTGTTCTGTTGATTTGACAGCGGTGGTTTAAAAAAGATAAACTATAGAGTACTTGCATGCATATCAATATTACAATTTATATGATTTATTTATCTATAATAGACATTATCCTAAAAAATACGATAATGTACGATAATTTTTACGCCCCTGGTACGATAGTTAGTCCACTTCAAGTTGCTAACGCTGTACAACACTATTTTTATTTTGTCAAAACCTGATAACACAGTAAACGTCAGTTGACTTCGTCTAATTAAAAATTAGAATATAGTTGATGAGCGTCAACTAAGATGGTGTGGTCATATATGCAGAATAGGTACATGAATAGATAATATGACTCTTTGAGTACTAGCTATTTCATGAAGTGAAGAAATTGTTTATGAACAGAAGTAACCATTGTTTATTGTGCAAGTAACTTACGTATCTGTTGTAGGTAATGTATACATTGTCTCTATCTTAAGTCTCAACTGCAAGTCATCGTTTAGGAATGCTTGGGAACCATTCCACGGTGTATGTACCCAAAGTTCCCAAAATGGATGTGGGTATTTCTTATTGAATTTAGTAAAAATGTCAACTTAATTCTTCTTGCTTCAAATAAAGACATACTATGAAGGTGGTATTGTTACTTCAGTTTGTATTAAAAATATAATTTAACGTTACCAAAAACATTACCAATAAAAATACTTATGGTACTGGATGTATGAAGTATTTTATTAAAAATAAATATCATCATTAGTAGTAATGATTTACACGCGGGAGCAAGGGCAAGGTCCTGCCTCCATCACAACGACATCGCCGCTAAGAGCAATGGCTTCTATTTCAACTGCTGCACCAAGGGGAAGCTTGGCAACTTGATATGTAGCACGTGCTGGATAATTTTTGGTAAAATCTGGAAAATATATCCGGCATTCTTTTTAATTCGTCAAGCATCGTACAAGTATTAACAACTAAAAAAGTACTTTATATTGAATTATAAAATATAATTTATACGAAAGAATCTTTTTAAAAAATTTTCTTCTTAAAAAGATTTTCCTATTAAACTGTTGCAACGCTATGTGTACCTAGCGTGACCAACGTTATCGATCGAAGTGAAGCGAAACAAAAATGTTTTACAATACGACTCACACGTATTTAAGTGTGTGAAAATTTATTTAAAATATTAAATATATCGGCACATAAATGAAACAAATGAAAAGAAAATGTTTTATGACCTATTATAGTTATACCTACCATATACATAGGTACCTACATGCGGAGTAGCCATTAACATTAATACCATACATACATATGTATATATGAGAGTAGTAATATGCTTGATGATCAACACGAAGGCATGTGGTTACATTTACTTGATTGAATTTTCATGGTTTTATGGTAACGATTTTCTTATCAACCTAGTATAAACCTATAATATTGAAAGCTATGGAAATGTAAATTTAATAGTTACCCACTATTCACTAATAACTTTGCTAATCACTTTTTGTATTTATTTGAGTACGGAGTAGGTATGTAAGACGATATTTTCGTCTATCATATCGTAGGTTTACTGCGAAAACCTGCTAAACTACATTTTTGGCAAAAACGAGTTAAATACATGAAAATTCTTATCTTTTCAAACTCTATTAGAACTGGTAAAACCATCTAAGTCCTACGTGAAATACTTTAGAAGATATAACAAAGAAAATCAGTTATATACAAAAAATCGTTCAATACTCTATTGCTAAAATATCATAAACGACGTTACTAATAATTTACCTAAGAAATGTTTCATGTAAAAAATTGAAATAGACATTTTTACCCGACTGCGCCAGAAGGAGGGTTATGTTTTTCGAGAGTATGTATGTTTTATCGATATAGAGGCCAAATCTATTGTTTTTATAATTTTTGTCTGTCTCTCTGCCTGTCTGTCCACATCAGGAGAAAACCACTGGACGGATTTGCATGAAATTTGGTATGATGATAGCTGTTTACCCGGGTTAATAGGATAAAATTAATAGGATAAATTAAAAAGGATACTTTTTACCGCTCGAAAATATGTCATTTCTGGGAAATCTCGAGTAACAGTTAATGACCTACTGTAAAACGTCACGCGGTATGTGAAATCTGAAAATTTAGTTTAAAATGCGGGTGGAACCGCGGGAAATGCTAGTAATGTGATTAGAATAAGTCACTAGCTTACAGATTGTGCATTTACTCTTTCCACTTTTTGTTAATATTTCTTGAAAATCAATATAAATTACAAAATATTTACAGGTAAAATCAGCTAACTTTTTTTCTTTGTCAGACCAAACCATAAGTTCCCACTTTTAGAATTATTTATTTAATCTATAATACAGTATAATATCAAAGCTACCTAATTTTCAACACAAATCGTATAACACATTAATAATCTCGCAGTAAGCTCCTTTTAGCGATGTACATGTAAAACTGACTAACTGTACTACCTCACTCATGAGTACCTACATATTTACTTAGACTACACAAAAATAAAATCTTTATTATATATCCTAACTTTTGACTACTACAGTGTTTAAGGACTACTAAAATTATAGCAATTTTATTAGGACTAAACCTTTAAAACACAATAACTCAAAACTAACTAGACTGCACTTAGCAGGTTTTCGCAGTAAGCCCTCGATATACACAATTAAGTAATTCTCCATATAAATTGAATGAAAAATGAACATGAAGAATAAAATATTCACTCTTAAAATTATTTTGAAGTATGTATACCTAACTACTTTTTCAATGCATCTTATTGTATGTATTCAGCTTTCTTTTTAACGTCCCACTGCTGGTCATGGGCCTCCCTTTAATGTGAGGGGGATCAGGCCATAGTCCACTGCACTGGCCTAGTGCGGATTGGTAGACTTCACATGTCTTTGCTAAGTTCTCTCAGACATGCAGGTTTCCTCACGGTGTTTTTCTTCACCGTAAGACAAGTGGTAATCACTCATCATGTTAGAAAAAATACGCATATGAAGATATAATAGGTGCGAGACCCGGATTTGAAACCGCATCACTCGGTTATCCAAGCGAGCGTGTTACCACTGAGCTCCCACTGTGTAATTTATCTTATTTCAAATGCATAAGTTTGGAAGGATGGATGTTTTTTTTACACGACTCTTAAAGAGCCCCATATTATAGCGCTCAGGGAAAACCTCGGGAGGAAGATCATTCCATAATTTGCACGTGCGAGGTAGAAAGGAGCGAGATGCACACGGTACATTTTTTGGAGGCATCTAATATGTGAGGATGACATCCAATCCGACGGCGAAGGGTGCGGTGATAGATATGGAAGCGCGACGGTGGTACCAGATCAAAAAGTTCATTAGAACACTCTCCATTATACAGACGATAGAATACACATAGAGAATAATACACACATAATTAGTTATTATAACTATATAACCGAGAACAGCGGAACGAAACTGAAACGAAACGGATAAAATTCGGCACCAAGATAGACTGTAGTAGTTTGATATACTTCTTATCCCCTAAAAATGTTCATTTCCCGTCGTATAGATTTGTTCCTTTTTTTACTACTTTTTTTCCGAGCGAGCGAGGCGAAATCTAATTTAAATAAAACAAGTATGATTCAGATCAGCCAAAGCAAAATAATCTTAATATAATTTAATTAATGTATCAATGGACATATGATGAGAAGTAAAATAGAAAAATGGGCGAAGGATATAACTGAATGGTGTCCAAGACAACATAAAAGAAAGAGAGGGAGGCAGAGTCTAAGATGGGAAGATGATATCCGGCAAATAGCTGGCGTAACTTGGAAGAGAATGACCTACGACAGGAGGATGTGGCAAGCTTTAGGGGAGGCCTTTGCGGAAACGCAAAACAATCTTATTACCGGTGTCTAATACATAAGCTGCTAATAGATAAGTAAAAATCACAATTAAGTTAAACTAAATATTTTATAGATTATACTTCATTTTTTATATTATAAGATATTGTTTACTTGTACAACCATGTTTTGTAAGATTGTTAATAAAGGCTAATAATAAAATAATGTATCAATAAGTAAATATAATCTAGTATTATGTGATCTGTGATATAATCCAAATATCTGTTCGAAAATTCACTGCAAAGGCAAGATAATACTGTCCTTCTTGGCTGGCACCGACTCCAACAATAACTAAGTAATTAAAATTATTTTTTTTTTTCTTTTTAGTTTCGATTTGTAACGTTTTGAAGTCGGTTTTCATTTTTGTTAAAAAATATTTTATTTTTCATTTTTTAGTGGAAATTAGATATTTTGTTTAAATATAATGTTAGTAGGCTAACTAAACTATACTGCTCCAATAAGTCAGCGAAGTTTTGGAGTGAACGACTATAGTCAATCGAGATTTGTCCACGTCTATTTTTCCATGTAACTCCTAGATGTTATTAAGATTTACCTTCTATTATCAGATCAACCTAATATCCTGGAGGAATACAACTATCGGTTCATAAGTACGTATAATATTAAAAGAATTTTCTTTCAACTCCTAACCGTTGAGGAGATATACCTTACATCATCACAAATACTTGAACAGCTTTAGAAAACATATAAAAAACGTATTAAATGCCTGTAAAATTTGAGAGTTGCCCTCGATTTCTTTAGGATCTCATCATCAGATCCTGACTTGGTGACAATGGGACCCTCCTCGGAGCTATACCCTACCGAACAAAAGAAATTGAAATCGGTTAACATTTGACGCAGAAATTAATGAATAAACATAAAAAAAACCGTTGAGGAATTGTACCTTCCATCATCAGCTCATCCACATGAGATGATGATTTTCAGACACAAATGCTTGAACATCTTTAGAAAATATACCGAAAACATAATAGGTGCCTATAAAATTTGAAAGTTGCCCTCGATTTCCTTGGGATCCCATCATCAGATCCTGACTTGGTGACAATGGCACCCCCTCGGAGCTATACCCTACCGAACAAAAGAAAAATTTTTGGAATCGGCCCACAGACGGCGGAGAAATCGGTGAACATACATAAAAATAAATATACAACGGAACATATAACCTCCTCCTTTTTTGAAGTCGGTTAATAAAATGTACAATTTTAGATGCGTATAGTGACACGTGTGTCTGAACTTTTAAGCCTTTGTATGTCAGCTGCAGCAGCTCTTGCCCTGAATTCGGCTAAGCACCTATATATAAGTTGTGTGTACAGTGTATAACTAATTGTGATAGAGTACTTAAATACCTCCCACATAATATAATCAGAGATTACTCACATTTTGCATAAATTTTGTTTACAGCTTGAAAATCGTCCATATTAGAAAGTAAAATGGTAGTCTTTACAACTCCCTCGAGCGAAGAACCACCGGCTTCCAAAACATGCTTTAAATTATCTAGCGCTTGTCGCGCTTGACCCTCTGCATCACCACATACTAGCTGAGCTTGCTGGTCTAATCCCAATACGCCGGACACGTACAGAGTCTTGTCGACTAGAATAGCTTGACTGAAGTACAAAACGTATATACAATTCTATAAATGACTTAATAAATTAACTATCAAATTATTATAAATGTTAAAATCAACCCAAAGTAAAATAAAATTATTAGTAACTTTTTAGCCTAAGTTCAAGATACCTACCTACAAAAGTATAATAAAGTTTAATAAAGCATTACAAAATACCACTGAATTGACAAATAACTCACCTGCTCTGTGCAAAATACTAACTATAATAAAGATTTTCTTCCTCTACGTAAGATAACGATAAGGTTACTTGAAACATCTTGTAGATATGTAAACTAATCTTTTATGAAAAATACAATACAATTGAAAAAAAAGAAAATATTTCTACCTATAAGGTCCAACAGGTTTGTAAATATGAGGTGATGTCACAATAGTCTTCATAACTTTTTGGTTATTCATCTTAGCTGGCGCAGTAGTCGTTTTAGAAATATCAACTTTACTCAAGACGTCTGCCTGGGACTTAACCGTCGCTTCTGAACTCATTATAAAAGTGTTGAGTAATATAAGGTCAATATATCACTGCGAAGTAGCGGCGAGTGATAACATAAAGTATTTGTTTATAAATTTATTTAATATTGATAACAGATTATATGGCGTTGTTTTCGGCTTATTACGATTTTATTAAAACAGAAAAAACAAAATTGACATACTTAAAAAGAAGAATGATTTATGTCAGTATATTTATTTTTAATTTTTACCTACATTATACATACGTATTTTATAATTTATCACAACACTATGTAACACAATCGAAGTCGCATTATATTGTATAATACTATCATTTCCCGCGGCTTCGCACGCGTTCTAAAAACCGGAAACCAAATTCTTTCTGAGTCGTGCGGTATGGTAGCACAGAGTACATTATGGTTATATACTAGGTATGGTAGGTACCTCGCAGAACTAACGCCCGCTCTTTCCGATTTTGTTACATTTTTATTGATGCTTCTGTCGACCATATCTTATGTTTTCTTACAAGGAATGGGAGGGAGCTTCGATAGATGTTACGTAAGATCAAAAAAATGCGTAAAGTTAAAGTTATACTTTTAGTGGGGAGTCAGAGATTTAAATAAAAATGCAAACTCCAGCTGACTGAATTATTTTATTGACTTAACACCCTAAATATATATATACAAATATGTTGGCATAATCTATACCCTAGACAGCGTTAGCAACCGCTCGACCAATAGCGACGCGCCGTCGTGAAAAACCGCGCGCAAAGCGCGGGACGCCATTTCCCGCGTGGGCGGCGTGGCGTCATTCGCTGCGTAGGTATAAGTAGGAGTGGCGTGCGCGCGCGCGCGCCTTTTTTCAGTGCGTCGCCGTCGAGTGAAGTCATCCGCCGTAGACCCGTAGTGTATTGTCAGTGTCGCGTGTCCTTTTGCTAAATTATATTAGAATTATAAAGTATTAAGTGCGTGTGTGATTGTGTTTGAAAAACGCGGAGGGAGCTGGTGCTTTGCTTGCTCTGCTGCTTCGCGAGCGAAATGGCGGGCGTGCTCGGCGTTGTGACGACGCCATGTTGCGCCCGCGCCTCTTCACTGCTTCTGTACTAACCAACGCCTTTTTCAAGGCGATCGCTTTCTTGTTGTATGCGGAATGTCTAAAACGTCTTTTTCAAGACGACAGCTTACTGTTTCATGCAGAATGTCTAAAACGTCTTTTTCAAGACGATTGCTTCACTGTTTCATGCGGCATGTTAAACTGGTAAGGTAACAGGTTCAGTGTTGATTGGTAATAAGGTATATGGTTACTGGTTCTTGAGGTATGGTAAATTTGTGACAGGTATTGTGTCACTACAAGGTATGTATATGGTAGGTAATTGGTTCTTGCGGTATGGTATATGTGTGACAGGTAATATGTCACTACAAGGTATGTATATGGTTTTATGGTATGGTAAATGTGTGACAGCTATGTACTGTGGTCACTACATCACTCCCCCCTAAGCAAAGCGTACGTTGGTTTTCACTGCGCGGCCGGATCGAGTAACGTAGGTTTCATGCGGTGCGCTTGAGGTCGATGGCCGCGGCTCGCCGCTCGGTATTGTTTTCTCTGTGCGCGGTACCTTTTGTTTTTCGCATGATGTAAACTCTTCATTAAGTAGATGCGCTGGCTTGAGTCTGTCTATTGAGACAACTGTAGTTCGTAGTGGCAACTGTATGGTGAAATGCTTGCTGTCACGTTGAATTATCTTGAACGG
This sequence comes from Boloria selene, assembly GCA_905231865.2. Classification (NCBI taxonomy): domain Eukaryota; kingdom Metazoa; phylum Arthropoda; class Insecta; order Lepidoptera; family Nymphalidae; genus Boloria; species Boloria selene. The sequence continues at coordinate 7,162,570 of HG993145.1, forward strand.
GCCGTCGTAAGGTGGGGTCAATGGACTTCGCACGGTATCGTTGCGTACGAACACGTGGGTACACGTCGCTAAGTCCTTGTGTACAAACGTGCTTCTGTTATTTAAGTGAGATTTACTGCTTGGGGACAACGTCGACATTGTTTCTGTTAGTTTCTGTACGAATTCTGCGTCTTCATTTTTCGGCTTTGAGGGCACGAAGAAATCTGACGGTATTCTAAGAGTCGATCCGTAGGTCATGAGGGCTGGGCTCAATTGGGTGTCTTCACGTAGGGCGGTACGAAGGCCAAGTAAGACAGTCGATAGTTCGTCGCTCCAGTGTGCACTGGCTCCTCGCGCCATAAGCGCGGACTTCAAGGTTCGATGCCAGCGTTCAATTTGACCATTTGCTTGAGGGTGATAGGCACTTGTACGTATTCTTGTTATGCCGAATTTCTTCATAAGTAAGTTGAATAACGATGATTCGAACTGTCGACCCTGATCCGTTGTAATACGTAAAGGGCAGCCGAATCGCGATATCCATCCCTCGTAGATTGCTTGTGCGACAGTGTCGGCGGTGACGTCACGCACAGGAATTGCTTCGGGCCATTTCGTGCAGCGGTCGATTATTGTTACTATGTATCTGTAGTCGTTAGAGGGCGGCAGTGGTCCCACGATGTCAACGTGAATATGTTCGAATCGCGATGATTGCCGAAACTCGCCGAGTGGGCTGATAACATGTCGTTGAACTTTCCCACGCTGGCATCCAATGCACGATTTCGCCCACAAACCAATTTCTTTATTCATGTTCGGCCAAAAAAACTTTGTAGACATTATTTTTCTTGTTGTTCGTATACCAGGGTGACTTAGTTCGTGTTGCGCTTTGAATGCTATCATACGATAAGTCGCTGGTAGGTATGGACGAACGTTGCCGGTTGATGTCTCGCATATGAGGGGTCGTTGACCTCCGGGCAATGTGATAGGCGCGAACTTGAGTCTTGCGTTCGACATGCATATCTTGAGTTCTTCATCGTTCTCTTGGTCTTGAGCGAGTTGATTGTAGTCGATCGTAGAGTGCGACAAGTCAATTTCTTCAATGCGCGATAAGGCGTCAGCTGCTTCGTTCTTATCACCGTGAATGTACTTAATCTTTGAACAAAACTGGCTAATGTAGTGAAGCTGGCGTTCTCGTCGTGGTGTATCGCTGCTACTCGGCGTTCTTGTCAGGGCGTAAGTTAGTGGCTTGTGATCGGTAAATATTGTTAAGTCACTGCCCTCTATAAGTCGTCGTAAGTGTTGCACTGCGGTGTACATTGCTAATAATTCGCGATCGTACACGCTGTAGCGTCGCTGCGCCTCGCTCATAGTTTTTGAGTAGAATGCCAGCGGTCTCCACGTGTTGTCGACTTTTTGTTGTAAAACAGCGCCGATGCTAGTATTGGATGCGTCGGTAAATAAATATAGTGGCGCGTTAGGAATCGGGTGCGTGAGTGTTGTTGCCTCGAGTATGCTTTGTCGGCATTTTTCAAAGGCTTGTTCTGCAACTTGAGACCATTGTATCGGAGTTTTGTCGTTTTTCTTGCTGTTATGTAGATATTTATTCAATTCATGTTGGTACTCGGCTTGATGTGGTAAACAACTACGATAAAAGTTTATCATTCCTAAAAATCTTCTTAGTTCTTGCACTGTTAGTGGCTTGGGATATTCGACTATGGTTTTAATTCGTTCTTGAGTAGGTTTGATTCCTTCTGATGACACTTCGTATCCTAGGAACTCTATGGTTTTCTTGTCAAACTCGCACTTATCGATATTAAGACTGACGCCGTAGGTATTAAGGCGTTCAATGACTTGTTCTATGTGGCGGCGATGTTCTTCCTTGTTTTTTGAGTGTACAAGCAAATCGTCGACGTAACAGAATACGTTGTCGTCTAGTCCTCGTAGTACCTCATGCATGAATCGTTGAAAAGTTTGAGCGGAGTTTCTTAAGCCGAACGTCATACAGTTGAATTCAAAGAGGCCGAAAGGGGTTATTATCGCTGTTTTCTGAGCATCTTCTTTTGCTATTGGTATCCAAAAATATGCCATTTTTAAATCCAGTTTTGAAAATATTTTCTTGCCGTGGAGTTGATATGTAAAATCTTGTATTCGTGGAATGGGGTATCGGTCGGGAACGGTGACGGCGTTGAGTCTTCTATAATCGCCACAAACTCTAAGTGATCCGTCTTTCTTCTTTACTACGTGAAGGGGACTCGCCCACGGACTCTTTGACGGTTTACATATTCCCATCTCTATCATTCGTTCGAATTCGACTTTTGCCGCTTTATATTTGTCGGGCGGTAGAGGGCGCGGTCGTGAGTAGATCGGCGGCCCCGTTGTCTCTATGTGATGTGTGACGTCATGCTTGGCTGGAGTTTTTAGTGTCATAGGTCGAAGCACATCTGGATATCTCTTCAGTAGGTCGTGATATGTATGGTCGCGGTTGATTATGTAAATTGATTCTTCTTTGTTTTTAATTTTTATGGCGTTCACACTAAGTTCAGTCACGCGATCGATGAGTTTTCTTCTGTGTAAATCGACTAATAATCTATGCTGCGCTAGGAAGTCTGCACCCAGTATTGATGTTTTTACATTTGCGACGACGAAAGTCCACTTAAAACTTCTTCGTAGTCCTAGATTGAGCTCGAGTGTGCGCTCTCCGTAGGTACGAATTTCTGTACCGTTGGCCGCGTAAAGTTTATAGCCTGTATTGTTAGGTCTTGTGTATTTCTTGTTACGAGCGGCTAATACTGATATGTCGGCTCCCGTGTCGACAAGAAATTTTTCTCTATTTTTGATATCTATCACACATAGGCGGTGGCTTGTCTGGTTTGCATCGACTCCCGCCACTATCGACGCACGTTCTAGTTTTCCCGATTTTCTCTTGAACACGGCGATACACATTTTCGTGCCTCATTGCCGAATCTGTAATGATAGCGGCACAACCAGTTGGGATCGCCGGGCTTGCGGGCGTTGTCATTACGCTGTCTTGATTGTGAGCGTGAGCGGTTACGATGTAATGAGTTTTGGCGGGAACGGTGATACGACGAGTATTGATGTTTGCGGAGTTCGGCGACTTCGAGTGACAACTTTTCTATTTGTTTTGATAACATACTGATTTGAAGGTTTGTTATCGCGTTCATCTGTACCTCATTGACTGTTGTACTTGTTGACGAAGGGTTTGCTGTGTAGACTGCGGCGATTGTAGTTGGTTCAAAATGTTCCATCATTTTATCGGCCATCGCGGCTAGCACTTCGAGCGATGACTCGGTGTTGACTGAGAGCACGGCGCGCACTTGTGGGGGTAGCTGGTTAAGCCACATAACTTTCAGTGCTTCATCCGAAAGGAGCTTGCCACTAAGATCTTTCATTTTACGCAATAGCTGGCTTGGCTTATTGTCGCCAAGCTCGAGACCGCTGAGTAGTTTTTGAAGTTGCCGGTGATCAGACTCTTGGTATGTTGATATTAGTCTGTCCTTTAGCGTGCTGTACTTACCGGTGACCGGTGGATGCAATATAATGTCTCCTATTTGCTCTAGGTCGCTGTTGCCTAGTAACGGGACGACGAGGTTGAACTTTTGATCTTCCCCAAGCTTGCTGGCAGCAACGGCGGCTTCAAACTGTGCAAACCATAGGCGAGGATTTTGGCGCCAAAATGGTGGTAATCTTGCCGGTAGTGAGATCGTAGTTACGTCGCTCTTCACTGTCGTGACGCCCTCAGCATCACAAAAATCGTCGTTATTCTTCATCGACGTGGTCATGGTGGACGAATTTAGAGATTCTTGAAAATGATTCAGTCTTCCTTCTGTGTTCTTCTAAGGGGTCACCAATTTAGTGGGGAGTCAGAGATTTAAATAAAAATGCAAACTCCAGCTGACTGAATTATTTTATTGACTTAACACCCTAAATATATATATACAAATATGTTGGCATAATCTATACCCTAGACAGCGTTAGCAACCGCTCGACCAATAGCGACGCGCCGTCGTGAAAAACCGCGCGCAAAGCGCGGGACGCCATTTCCCGCGTGGGCGGCGTGGCGTCATTCGCTGCGTAGGTATAAGTAGGAGTGGCGTGCGCGCGCGCGCGCCTTTTTTCAGTGCGTCGCCGTCGAGTGAAGTCATCCGCCGTAGACCCGTAGTGTATTGTCAGTGTCGCGTGTCCTTTTGCTAAATTATATTAGAATTATAAAGTATTAAGTGCGTGTGTGATTGTGTTTGAAAAACGCGGAGGGAGCTGGTGCTTTGCTTGCTCTGCTGCTTCGCGAGCGAAATGGCGGGCGTGCTCGGCGTTGTGACGACGCCATGTTGCGCCCGCGCCTCTTCACTGCTTCTGTACTAACCAACGCCTTTTTCAAGGCGATCGCTTTCTTGTTGTATGCGGAATGTCTAAAACGTCTTTTTCAAGACGACAGCTTACTGTTTCATGCAGAATGTCTAAAACGTCTTTTTCAAGACGATTGCTTCACTGTTTCATGCGGCATGTTAAACTGGTAAGGTAACAGGTTCAGTGTTGATTGGTAATAAGGTATATGGTTACTGGTTCTTGAGGTATGGTAAATTTGTGACAGGTATTGTGTCACTACAAGGTATGTATATGGTAGGTAATTGGTTCTTGCGGTATGGTATATGTGTGACAGGTAATATGTCACTACAAGGTATGTATATGGTTTTATGGTATGGTAAATGTGTGACAGCTATGTACTGTGGTCACTACATACTTAATGAAAAAGCGCAGGCAACCGCGCGATTGCCGAGGTTCGTTCGGATGCGTATATTTTGCTGTGGTGATATAAGGAGTGATATTGGCAAAATCCTTCTGTAAGGGTTTTTTCCTCCACCATGCCAAATGGCAAACGCTCAGTGTCGATTCTACAATATTTAGCGTTGGACAAGTGCCGTACGCTAACAGCAGAATTCGTTTGTCAAAAGTGCCACTTGGCTTTAATTCAATTCAGTTCTTTAGTTTTTTGGCTTCAATGCGTGCTAGTTGAGCACAAATTATTTCGCCAATGTCAAGTCGATTAGAAGAGTCACGTTCGAGATTGGCCGGTTATATTTTAATTAATTCCACAAAAAGACTGGATTCACAGTATTAAATAGTAGGATTTTATTTCCACAATAATACCTCCACCTAAAACATATAAACGGCACAAGGGTTAGTTAATTTATACACAAACAAAAACATGTATGAACTAATACTACTATTAATTTGCTTAATTTTATTATATTTAACATATTTACATAAAAATGTACATAGGGGACTAAAAACGAATATCAACAAAGATTGAACATTGAGGGGACGGGGGACCTTGGACGGAAGAACATCATAGAGGGGGCGACGGAGTTTGGGACAGTTAAAGAGGATGTGGGAAGACGAGCCTTCATCTAAGCCACACTAGCATAATGAGTGATCCCTTACCTACCCTGATCTACCTTACATATTCTACTAGCGTTTATGCCACTTGTCTAGTAGTAGAATAGAATAATCAATGTATGGGATTGACATAAGCTTACGACTAGTGATTAGATTCAACGTATCGAATTTGTAATTGGTAGCCAAATGTAACGAAATGTCAGATTAGTAACATAATTCCCCATACAGAAGTGTCACTTTTGACAAACGACTTCTGCTATTAGCGTACGGCAAGGCGTTAGCGTTTATCGAAATAGAATAGACACGGAGCGTTTGCCACTTGTCTAGGGGGCTGTGATCAGATCTCATTATGAGTGTCTCCATATGTAAATTGAGAATTACCGTGTTGCAAAGGTTAAAAAACGGTGTTTCTAGATAAAATTACGGTAGATTAGCTAAAACAGTACCGTGTAAATTACCGTGTAATTTTTCAAAGAAAAAAAGCTCCATTAAAAACCCAATCAAGTCCAAACATATTTGCTTTTAAATTTTATTAAAAATAATTATTATAAAAATAAAAAAATGCAAAATTAAACTTATTATTATTCTGAATCTGACTCTCCTAACATCACAATATCTTTTTCGTAAATAGATTTATTCAATTTAGTCAACATATCGTTGGTAGGCCTAAAATCAACACAGTTTTTGCTATTTCTTTTGATTGATTGCTGGGTGAAAATATTTCCTTTTATTGTTTTGGTTAAAAGTTTGTTTCTTTTTTTCGTTTTGATATCATTGACTTGACTGAAAATGCGTTCGCACTCTGCATTTGAATGCGGCAACGAAAGCACATTCAGCATGAATTTTGGAAGTTCTTTCTATTTATTATTTGCCATTACGAAATATTAATGTTATGTTGACTGAGATTTGTTTAACGCAGTGTGTGATGAAAATATAAGTATTTGTAACGTAATTTATAAATTATAATAGTTAGTGTAATATTACGGTGAAATATGACACGGTAATACCATATTACCTTGACGGTAGATTAATACTAAATTACGGTGCATCTACGGTAATTACCGTGTATATGGAGACACATCATCTCAAAAACAAAATTGTCAAATGTCAAAGTCAGTTGTCGTACACGGTACAGCGTACTTGAAATGAGTAATGACTTGAGCAGTTGACCATAGAGTATATTGATGCACTCTGCAGTTGACTGTTAGGAGTTAGTACTTAGGAGTTAGGAGTATTTGTGTTCTGTGAGTTGACTGTTGAGCACTGAGCACTGGCACTGGCAGCCGCAGGCAATTTGTGAAATGTCAATTCAACAATTGTCAATACTCAACATTGATATCTGTAATTTGAGTACCTATATAATTTTAGATTTTTACTGTAATAACGATAAAAGGTGAGGATTAAATGTGATGGTACATTAGTTGGAAACTAAACAAGTTATGGTGTATCATTGCCACTAGTATTATATATACTATAGATTTCAAAATCAACACTTAATAATTAACCTTCAAATTACCAATCTACAACCTGATTTTCAGTGAATATGCAGCGGATTATGTCAATTGCGAAAACTGTAATAAATATGTATGTTCCCAGAAGAAATTTGGACATATTAACTGCAAATTTTAGCGTATTTCAACATGGGGTTAAAAAATCTTTTTTACCAACATTTTTACCAACGATCAATCCAGCATGTGGTATGAAAGTAAAAGGACGCGTTAGGAGACGATGTAAATCCTGCTATTTCGTGTGTAGACAAGAGAGAGTATATGTTATATGTCCTGAGCACCCTCGTCATAAACAAATGGCTATGAAACCAAAGCCTCTGAATACATATATATTAACTCATGCTAGTCAGAGTAAAGTGAGGCCATGGTAATTTTATAAAATAATAGTGTAGTATCTTGTTAGAATTATATATTATTATGTACCTATATTGTCTTTTTTTAACAAGTTAACCTTTCTCTAAATTCATATTACAATACTTGCAACATGTATTTAAGGCATTCACAATTTCTACAGGTAATATGTCTCAATGCATTTCCCAAGGATAAAAAAAGTTTCTGATAGTAAAAGAATTTTTGAAATCAGTCCAGTAGTTTTTACAAAAGTATGCATCTTTCCTATTTATAATATTAGTATAGATTAAAATTGCATGTTAGTGTGTACATGCAAAGTTTTACATTCTTGTATACTAGCAAGTAGCAGTTAAAACAATAATGTTTATAATATTTAGGTATTCATAATATATTTTCTTATTTAATTTCTTTTCTTAATCGGGTGAGAGAACCTACATGAAGATCTAACATGTTGTATAGAACAGGCAATGCTAGACTCCTAGGTAGTCAAGTTTATCTGCCTGATAAATAAAAGATGAAGGTGACAAATAAGAACAAATACAAGACCACATGTAAACAAAATATATAGATAACTAAACAACAAAAATAGTATAAAAAAGTATTTGTAACATTTTGTAAAAGCAAAATATCATTTAGAATAAAAATTCCTTTTTCTCTATTTAAGTAGACAATAATTTAAAACCATGCATTGTATAAAATATATACTGAAACTAGCATATCCAACCCACTTTGCTGGTTTTTGGCTTTAGGGAATAAACTGGTAAACTGCTACAGTTATAAGGTTGCTATATAGTTATTTACTAAAAATATTTACCTTTTATTTTTGACTATTTTAGGAATACTTTGTACTAGTATTTATTTAAACACATAGGTACTTAAATATGACTTTAAGGTTTTCATATTTAAGTCTGTGTATTATAAAAGTATACTTTACAATAAGTTTATGGTGCATGCACAAGACACACTAAAAAAATAATGAAACTGTTAATTTTAACATTATTTATGTTTTATGCTTACACATTATTAGCTCGGAGGAATCGCCAGTTCTTCTCAGGTCAGAGGTTTCTTCTTTCCGAACTTAGACTCATGACGTTCAGTAAGAAATTGTAACAATTTTTATGCTGAATAAAATATTTTGATTTGATTTTGATTTAAATACAAAATCTGTCCAGTGGTCTTCATTATGTGCTCCCAGACAGCGAGACAAAAATTCTAAAAACTATAGATTTGGCTTGTGTATCAATAATATGGCCTATTTCAATGAGATTTTTTAAAATATTTAATGTTTCGAAATCGAAATTTCAGATTCGAATCAGTTATAATTTTATTATATGTATAAATTTTCTGAAAAAATATAACATTTTACTAGTAACATCATTCAAACAATATCTCGAACCGTTTATCAGTGCGCCAGTCAAGGCTGACGCCGCACAAGTTTCGCGCGTCACGGTTTTTCACTATATGAAAAATGTGTGATATTCGTAGAAGAACTTATTGCTGTGTGTTTGGATGTCTAAATTCTTCATCGATTCCAGAATTGTCTTTGTTCAGATTACCTACTGAACAGAAAAGGTAAACAAATCACTTATTCTATAGTTTGTCCATTTTGTTAATGGTTTTTTGACAGCTCGACGACTGACAAGCTATAGTGATGTCAAAAGGACGTAATAATCGATATCTCTTATTTTTTTTAATATAAAATAATATTTATTTTTATATTTATTAATATGAAAATAAATATTACTATCGTAAAAATCAAGTGTGGTGGAGAGAACTAAGAGAATCATAATGTCTGATTTGGACCGTGACATTGCATTTGATAATTTATGCACACAAGAGTTAATAATTAATATAACTGAAGACTCCTCATCGGACAAATCTAATATAAATGATGATTGTGACGAATCATGTTAATAAAAGGAATTAAACTATTTTAGTTGTTTTATTTGTATGATTATAATAAGAAGAAAGTAAAACTTTACATAATGTTCATGTTTTCATTTATTGGTTTCTACCTTAAAATTTTGTTGTCTTCCTAATTAAAAAACATATTACATCTTATTTAAATATTAACATTGATTTTTTCCGATTATTTGTAATCTGTGGCACAATCGTAGTAATCTTTGTGTGGCACAGCAGCAAGGGGGCGGTGCCCGTCCATGAAGTACAATATTATTTGTATGACATTTTAACTTTAATGACTAGCCATTAAATACGAAACTTTGTGGGCGTGAGCTGTCAAAAAACCATTAATAAAATGGACAAACTATAGCATATAATTTATACTTGATGATGAAATACTTATGTTAGTACTTTTATTTTTGTTGTATTAGTTTATTATTTTAATAGGATGTGATATGATTTTATTAATATATTATACTTTATAGCGTAAGTTCTTTACTTTTGTAATAACGGCTAGCTTTTAGTTGGTTTGAGGGATATAGAACTACTGGGGTGTGTAAAACAACCGCTCACTGAACAAAATTTTATAATATCAGTCCACAAACATAACATTATATTACACAGCATAACAAACTATATTTTACATTAAAATTCAGAGCGGACGCGAACGCGGAGATGTCGCTCAAATTCGAAAACGCGCGGGAATCCTTGTGGCACGCGCGGGTCGCGCGTGGCGCGATTGCGTAACGACCTGATCTGCGCTCCGATTGGTCGAGACGTCGCGGTTTTCCCGCGAAGACGAATCGGCGAGAGCGGGAAGATGCGATGACGGATGCGTTTCGTTATACGCGTCTGTTATACTCTCCCCCTCCGAGTCACTTAAACGCCCCGTAGGTGGCTCGGCACAAACATTACGAGTACGACGGGGCCGTCCACGAAGGCGCCGAGGCTGCACTGGAGCTGAGACCTGACCTGGCGTGTTACGGTAAGGCTTCAAGTCAGAAGAATGAAACTTTCCTAACAGCTTCGAATCCAAATCAGTGACTTCGTAGGTTGTAGGGCTAACTATTTTACTAATGCGATAGGGTCCATCACGTTTCGGCATGAACTTACGGGTCCTACCCTTAGAAGCGTCACTAAGCAGATGAGTAGTAATAAAAACGAAGTCACCCACCTGGTAACCTACAGTCTGTCGGGTCTTGTCAGCTTGATTTTTTCGATTATCCTGTTGTCGTTCTACACTATCCCGGATAACATCCCAATTATCTAAGAATCTACGGAGATACGGAGTGATTTGGGGAAGGAAATTCTCCTTATCTAATATAGCCCGTAAATCATGCTGCGCATCGAATGGCGTACGCATCTCCCTAGCAAACATCAGCTGGGCGGGACTAGCTCCTGTAGAGGAACAGGAAGCGCTGTTCATCGAGAACCGTACTGACGATAAAAACTTAGGCCACAAACGGTGATTGTTTTTAACTAAAATTGACAGCTGAGTACGTAAATCTCGGTTCTTGCGTTCGGCAGGATTCGCCTCGGGATGATACAGCGGTATCAGGTTTTGGTGGATACCAAGGATAAACATGCATTGTTGCATGGTGGCGGAAACAAATTGGGCACCGTTGTCTGATATGATGCGGCGTGGGAAACCATACCTGAGGAAGTACTCGTTGATGAGTACAGGCGCACATATCTCAGCGGTGGCTTCTTTCAAAGCAAACAACTCTACCCACCTCGTGGCTGTATCTTCTACTAAGAGTACCCATTTCTCACCATGTTCGCCTTCTGGTAAGGGCCCGAACAGGTCAATGGCAAGTACTTCTCCACGCTGATTTAAGATCGGTGTCTGCAGGAGTCCAGCGGGCTTCTGGTTGGATGCCTTGTAGCGCTGGCACTCTTCACAGGTCTTTAGGTAATCTGAAATGTACTTACGCATCCCAACGAAATAGTAATTGCGGCTAATCCGATTGTAGGTTCGCTCAACCCCTTGGTGACCAGCTGTGGGAGCGTCGTGGAATTCCTTCAGGATCTTATCACGCATGGTAAGGGGCACGACGAGCTGTGGCTGTTCAGTGTCAGTGTCAGGGAGGTAGCGATATAGAACACCCAGGTTCATGATATACCCTCTACCTAACCACTGAGTGTCGTCAGGTTCCTTACCCTCAAGGCTATTTATGATCTTCGCAACCTCGGGATCATCGAGCTGTTCCTTGCGGAGTTCTGCGGAACTAGCACTGGGTAAGTCCACGATGACACTGCAGACGTCACGGCTTCCCACATCGGCGGCGTCGTCACACTGAGGACAATGAGGTCGACTCAGGGCGTCAGCCACAACATTAGCTTTCCCTGGAGTGTACTCATAATAGACCGTCAGCTGACGACAGATTTAGGTGCCCCATTTTCTAATGCTAGCCTCGAAGAGGGTTGAAAGGTACGTCCATATAGAGTTGAATAAAAATAAATACAAGTGCCGCTCCTGGGGATATCATGAAAAAGAATTATTTTTTCGTAACAGAAATAAAATGTGTATTTTGTCAATATTTTCACGCTAGCCATGTTTACTACATGATTTATTAATAGAAACTGGCCCTCTAAAACGAAAGGCTTGAGTGTAACTGGTGGTTAAGGGATGGAAGCAAAGGCGCAATCTTGTTATACTAAATCGAGAATTTGACTGATTTTCTTACACAAGCCCATCAAACGTATGAAAACATTCAGCGTCACTAGCCATATAAACGTTTTGGCTTGAGTGGCGCGAATGGATAACAATATCGGAGAGTCGAAAACCATGACCGAATTTTTTTTCAAATTTTCAGCTATTTTCTCATGGAAAAAAGAATTGCAATTAAAACTTATAGACTTGAAAGTGCAAAAAAATAAATGGCTTGAGTGTAGAGCGTGGTTTTCTTATTTTAAAAACATAGTAAATTTGCTACAAAACTGTATGTAAATTGTCATCATTTTCTCATGCTAGTCGTTTGATATATACAAAGAAAACATAATTATAAGAATATTTACCCAAAGGCTTGAGTGTCAAACGTGGTTATCATATTAATTAGGTATACATTATTTATGTAATTCACAGCTGACGGAAAAATTGTAAGTACAGTGTTACACAATTATTAATGTTGCTATCGTTAATGTTACTATCGTTAGCTACTGTGTAATTTTTTTTCAATTCAATTCTTTTGTGATTTGTTAATGGCTCTCAGATCAAGTAAAAAAAGGGAGATAACGCACCGCCTACATTATTACTGAAGCCACAAAACCATGCCACCCATATGCACGAAACCATGCTCATTTTCGTTAGTGTCTTACGGGTCGTCATGCAGTAAGTTTGTCTAAAAATGCCGTCCTGTGTAATTAAATGGTGCAAAAACAATTCAAAAGTGAACAAAAAGTCTGAAGGAATATCATTTCACTTGTAAGTACACACAAGACTATATTTTTTTTTGATTATTCTAAAATAATTTTAGTTAGTTGTTTGACATAAATAATGACAATGTCCCGAAATGACGTACGGGAGAGTGTTGACAGGAGTTTGTATTTCTACTGGTCAAAAATGTGGGGTAAATTGTAGGTAAATTCATAGCAAAATAATTATGAGGACATTTAAATTATTTTAAATTATTATTATATAATTAAATTTAAATTATTATTAAATAAATATTTTTACATTTTCGAATACTTACCTTCTATTTTTACTATCAAATAGTATATTGGTTTTAGGCTGCCAACGAATATTTTTATAAGAGATGAATGGGTAGCTGCTATAAGACTGAGTCGAAATGACCGGTAATTCCGTCTTTTTGGTTTGTTACCCACCCAAGACAATCTATTCAAACTATTTGTAAATTGATCCTACACGCCTCCTACATACTTAAAAGCTTATTGTAAATAAAAACATTTTTAATTTATTTTTATTTACATCTATTTTTTATTTTATTTTATTCGCATATTATCTATATTACAGAATATTAAGGGAGATTTTTTTTAAAAATGGTTACACTTTTTGTCCCAAATGCGTTATCTAGGTTTTTTACTTGATCTGAGTAATGGCTTCAAAGCGTGCCAGTTAAGTATAATTTTTTTAAGAACATTTCTTTAAGAATACACATGTACACAAATTACATATAAAAAAATACAAATTTAACCGTGTTAAAATAAACACGTGGTAAATTTAAGTTTCCTTAACCTTTAACATAATGTGCAAATTTTAATTTTTCCTCGAGTGTGAAAGCAGATTTGACAACGATGACTTTTATTATGACTTTCATCTATTTATTCTATTTCTATATTCTATTCTATACATCTATAAAATTCTAACTGAGTCAAATCTGTACATTAAATATTTTTTGGAAAATCTAATTAAAATAGACATTTTAATCGAAATAGAGCCTAAATCTATTGTTTTTAGAATTATTGTCTGTCTGTCTGTCTGTGACCGCATCACGAGAAAACCACTGGACGGATTTACATGAAATTCGGTATGATGATAGCTGGTTACCCGAATTAATACATAGGATACTTTTTACTGCTGGAAGATATCTCATTTCTGAGAAATCTCGAGTAACTTCTAAAAATCGACTGTAAAACATCACGCGGTATATGAAATCTGAGAATTTAGTTTAGGGTTTTTAAAAATGCCGCGAGAAATGCTAGTTATCTATAATAATAATAATACATATAAAAATGAATCCTTATTTTCCTTGGTCACGCATCACGCGTGAACGGCTGGACCGATTTCGCTAATTCTTATTTGTTGTGTTCGTAATTGTTAGGAGAAGGTTTATATGAAAGAAAAAAATAAGAAAGTTGTGCGGAAAATTAGGAAATTTAAAAAAACTTTATAAAATTAACGGCATTTGACGTATCATGTTATGACCGTTGCCATGGTGCGTGCAATGGTAATTAAATCAGCAAATGTATACGGGCGGTGCGAAGTAAATATGTATATATGTACAACACGTACCTAACCGGACGAACCATGGCTATTCAACGCTTTTTTTATATAAATATTATTATACTTTTACCAGAAAATGTTTATTACATTACGCAGTCGAATTAACTACCCCATACATTGTCAGCACCCAATTATTACATTTTATTTTGCTTTCATTAAATAAATAACATTTACCGCTTTTGGTACTCAAGGCTTTCATTATATTATCTAATAGTAACATTTTCTAAATATACATCGAACGGTTTGTGTTAGAAAATTGTGTTTTTTTTTAAATAATGTATAATTAATATGATAACCACGTTTGTGACTCAAGCCTTCGTTTACATATTCTTATAATTACTTTTTCTTTATATATGTTTAACGGCTTGCATGAGAAAATGATGGCAATTTACATACAGTTTCCCTGCAACTTCTCGACGCAAGCCTTTATTGCGTCCACATCTCAGAGTCATGCCAATTTCATTATAATACTTTATAAATCAACAAAATTCTATAGCTCTAAAGGCTTGCATGAGAAAATAACTGAAAATTTGAAAAAAAATTCGGTCATGGTTTTCGACTCTCCGATATTGTTATCCATTCGCGCCACTCAAGCCAAAACGTTTATATGGCTAGTGACGCTGAATGTTTTCATACGTTTGATGGGCTTGTGTAAGAAAATCAGTCAAATTCTCGATTTAGTATAACAAGATTGCGCCTTTGCTTCCATCCCTTAACCACCAGTTACACTCAAGCCTTTCGTTTTAGAGGGCCAGTTTCTATTAATAAATCATGTAGTAAACATGGCTAGCGTGAAAATATTGACAAAATACACATTTTATTTATGTTACGAAAAAATAATTCTTTTTCATGATATCCCCAGGAGCGGCACTTGTATTTAATTTTATTCAACTCTATATGGTCGTACCTTTCAACCCTCTTCGAGGCTAGCATTAGAAAATGGGGCACCTAAATCTGTCGTCAGCTGACGGTCTATAACGGATATCGAGGGCCTGCAATTTCATTGCCCACCTAATGAGGCGTCCGTTAGGCGTTTTTAAGGTTAAGAGCCACTTGAGGGGCTGATGGTCACTCTTTACAACGATAGGGTGCCCATCTAGATAGCCACGGAACTTATCGGTTGCCCAAACAACCGCTAAGGCCTCTCTCTCAGTGGTGGTATAATTCATCTCGGCAGGAGTTAGCAAACGGCTTGCATATTCTATAGGTCTCTCCTCAGGACCATCTCCCTGTAAGAGAACAGCTCCTAAAGCATGGTTACTGGCGTCTGTTCGCAAAACAAACTCCTTAGTATAGTCGGCTTGAACTAGTATAGGTGCCGAGGTTAACTTGTCCTTCAGAGCCTGGAAAGCTTCTTGCTGTTCTGATTCCCACCTCCAGGGCTCATTCTTTCGCGTTAAAACCGTCAAAGGTTGGGCCACCTGGGAAAAATTGGGAATAAATTTCCGGAACCATGAACAGGTCTGTAAGAAAGATTTTAAATGCCTTAAGTCCTTGGGACTGGGCATCTGCAAGACAGCGTCCACCTTAGTGGGATCGGGTTTGATACCATCAGGAGTACTAACATGTCCCAGGTAATTTATCTCTGGGCGAGCAAAGAAAAATTTCGCTCGGTTAGCCCGTAACCCGAACATACGCAACCTGTCGAATACCTTCTGTAGGTCCTCTAGATGGCTATTGAAATCCTCTGAAATTACTAGTAGATCATCCAAATACGCTAGAAGGACAACACCTTGCAAACTAGCGCCAGATCGGAACCGATCGATCAACCGTTGGAAGGTAGATGGCGCGTTCTTTAAACCAAACGGCATACGCTTAAAGCGATATGTCCCAAACGGTGTCACGAAGGCGGTTTTGTCACGATCAGCTGCAAGGACCGGTACCTGCCAGTAGCCTGATTTTAAATCGATAGAGGACATAAAACAATGACGTTTCGTCAACTGGAGAAACTCATCTATGAGCGGAAGAGGATAACTATCCGTCTTGGTAATCGCGTTTAACTTGCGATAATCTACGCAAAATCGGATGCTATTGTCCTTCTTAGGGACTAAAACAGCTGGAGACGTCCAAGCAGACTCGCACTCCTCGATAATATCGTCCTTGAGCATTTTGTCAAGTTCAGTCTTCATCAGCTTTTTCTTCGCAGGTGTGAGGCGATAAGGCGGGACAGAGATAGGCGGATAGTCTCCGGTGTCTATACGGTGTTCCGCATACGGCGTTGGTTCTCCCCCTGGTCTGAAGATATCATCGTTATGCTGTAAAAAAGAAGCTAGCTCCTCACGCTCGGGAGAGCTCAGCATCATTCCCTCATCCTCTCTCAGGATCTCAGTAGCACAACAATTCTAAAGACCAGTTGGATATTCGTATTCCAAGGGGTAAACTTGCTCACAACCGTTGAAGCGCCATGTGGAAGAACCAAAATTAATTTCCAACCCAGCTGCTTTTATAAAATCAATGCCCAACAAAGTATCAGCGTTGGTGGCATCTGGGAACACATAAAAGTCTACATTAATACTCTTACCTTTAATCTTCACCTCCAAAGTAGTGGATAACATTCGGCGCGTTGGTGCTGAACCGTCGGCGAGCTTAACACGCATCGAGCATGACGTGAAAGGCTGATTAAGCTGTTGCAGCAACGCGTAGAGTGAGGAACCGGCAATAGTACCCTTGGCCGCGGTATCAAGTAGGCCCCTTCCCTGGATCCCCAAAATCTCGATACCCACAATAGGCCGACGCAGTACGCCATTATGCAGGGAACCTATCGACAAACAGGTCAATGACCTCTCATATGTATCATTTCCCGTTACCCTACCCGATTCACAACTTTCCCCGGTTTGTCCCGAAAAATTCATAGTCACCCTACTAGAACCGAAAATTTCCGGAGTTTGTCCCGAAAAATTCATGGTCATCCTACTTTGTGATGGACATTGACAAGAGAGGTTATGTTTATGTTTACTACGTTTTGTACGCCTGTATTTACGTTTAACATTAGGATTAGCACATAATTCGCTATCGCTAGGGAAATTAATAACATACTCACTACTATTACTACTAAAAGTATCAACAACAGGAATCACTGATTTAAATTCACAAAGTGTTTGAGTACAGTTCTTCGACTTACTCCTCGTGAACGGCTTACCGGCGTCATCTGCTGCTGCCGCTGCTGGGCCTGCAGGGGTCACCGACCGTACGAGCTCGAGAGCGCTAAACGTTTGCCGGGAATTACATTTCGCACAATTACGTCGCATTACCCCACTCTCGCCGCACCCGTAACACGAGATATTACTCGAACGTGATTCACTGTTATTCACTGGTTGACACTGATCACTTTTAGCCTCCGTAGGCTTTTCAGCTGCGGAACGGCGAAAACCCGAGGGTCGCTGTCTCTGTCGCTGCGGTGAGGGCCGCGCTATCGTCGCTGGGGCGATCGTTGCTGGCGCGGGCGACTCCTGCGGCGCGCGGGGAACTGCTTCAGCTACGGCGGCGGCGCTCTTTGAAGTGCCGGCGCGCGAAGTTTCCTTAGTAGATTCCTCGATACTCCGAGCCATTTGGAGTAGAGTACTAAAATCGGAAAACTCTTCTCGTCGTAATCGTTTTCGGATTCTCACATGTAGTAGTCCATAGATCATGTCACACTTGACCTTTTCACTAAGATCACCACTCGGGATTCGCGCCAACTGTGCGCGGGCCTTAGCTACGAATAGCTCCGTCGACTCTGCTCCTTGCGGCTTCGAGAACAACTCGAGATAAATCCTGTGAGGAGGTCGGCTGTCACCAAAGGCGCTGCGCAGATGCTGTAAGGCTTCGCTCCAATTGGACACGCTGGTTTTCATCCCCTGCCACCAGGTGGCTGCATCGTTGGTGAGGAGCATCGATAGACCGCGAATAGCGTTTTCGTCACTTATGTTCGTGCAGTCTTTGTAGGCTTCTATCGCGGTAATGAACCCGTCCAGAGATTCACCGGCCAATCCGCTGAATCGAGAATGGCACCCGGCGAAGTTTCCTGACATGGGGGGCGGTGTAGGTGAGACCGGCGCGGCCGTAGCCGGCGCGGACGTAGAACATGGCGACCGGACTTCGAGTACTCTTGTAAGCAGACGCTCGAAATTGTCGGCTTGTGCTTGCTGCATGGACGTCATCATGGAGGCTAGATCACTCGCTGTGATGAACGCCGGCGGCGGCGGCGACTGCTCGGCCGCGGACGTGTTACGTCCCGCAGACCTTTGCGTTGGCGCCATTTCTTCACCTTCTGAATTCATATCGAAGAATTCCGTCTGACGGCGACTTTGCCTTCTAGCACGCGGCATCTTGCACACTCGCGAACACACGAACACAACACCGTTTGTAGTTCTATTTGCCCACTCGTTGGGCAGCCAAACTATAGCGTAAGTTCTTTACTTTTGTAATAACGGCTAGCTTTTAGTTGGTTTGAGGGATATAGAACTACTGGGGTGTGTAAAACAACCGCTCACTGAACAAAATTTTATAATATCAGTCCACAAACATAACATTATATTACACAGCATAACAAACTATATTTTACATTAAAATTCAGAGCGGACGCGAACGCGGAGATGTCGCTCAAACTCGAAAACGCGCGGGAATCCTTGTGGCACACGCGGGTCGCGCGTGGCGCGATTGCGTAACGACCTGATCTGCGCTCCGATTGGTCGAGACGTCGCGGTTTTCCCGCGAAGACGAATCGGCGAGAGCGGGAAGATGCGATGACGGATGCGTTTCGTTATACGCGTCTGTTATAACTTTTAATTTTTTTTAATTGTTACTAATAGCATATTTATGTTTTTGTAAAAGCAAGAAATTAAAAGATTTATTTTATTTATTTACACAAATAAATTTCGAGATAAATCTAACAAACAAACATTTTTAATACTATTTTCTACTGATATATCAGTTAAGCAAGTAACTAAAGGCCTAATAAAAATAATCATAAACATGTAGAAACAAAACGTTTTACATTCTTAAATGTATATAAATAGTAAATATTTTTTAATAACACACTTCCCGGCCTTGTGTAGTTCGCGAACGAACTAGTTCGAAAGAGCGATCCCACAGACGAACTACGCGAACTTCTCAGATCCCTCGCTCCTTAGTTCTTTAGTTCATTACTATGGATCCTTTTTCGAATTTGAAGACTGTCAGCTGTCAAGTACTTCACAAACGATTAACGAACGAAACGAACGAAATCAAATCCCATTACGATAAAAAAGGTTTCAGCTATAATAGTAAAAATATTATATTTTATTTTATTATAATATATATTTTATTTTATATACCTACACTTTTGTTACTTTTTTATTTATTTCTTATTTATAATTCTTATTTATATTTATATACATACATATATGTATATTAGATCTTATATTATTATTTTTACTAGATATGATATGGTTTTATTAATAAATACTTTTAAAATAATATTACATATTAATTTTTTTGTAAACGCCTGAAATAAAAGTATTTATTTTATTTATTTTTTATTTTATTTATTTACACTAATACATTTCGAGGTTCGAATCTATTTGGCTGTATGTGTGCGTACATTCGGTTGTAAAGACGTGACACTTTAAGAAAACTCTCATTCATAAATTGAGCCATGCCGGAATCCGGATCGGGCGAACGATCTGTTTTGGATTTGAGAAAGGAACTAACGAACTAAAAGAACGACCTAGTTCGCTAAGGACCTGCGAACTAAATTGACCGCCCCCAGTCGCGAACTATTACGCGCAAGTCTACAGTTCCCGGCCCAATGCCAATTTCTGAGCACTGAATTAAAATTTAGCTACAGTGACAACCCTGTGACAGGCAACTATGGTAACTATGACAGGTAATTATATCGCGGATTGGGCCAAAGTTGCCTTACTTTGTTCTCTTTATACTATGCCCGTATCGCTTACCTCAGAGTTTTGACTGACAGGTTTGGACGCAGAAGTACAGTTCGCGTCACGTAAAAAGAACGCTGGAAGAAAGTGGTGGGGAGTGTGTTTGCGCATGGGTACATTCGCATACGAAATTACTAAGCCTATTCTTGTATTTTTGAACTAGCCTTTCGCTCGCGACGTATATTGGTTATTGGCAGGTACATTGAAAAATATATTAGATGGAATGTCATTAAATAGAATTAGATTAATTAAAAAAATGTGTTTGATACAGTATAGAATGTTTAATTTACTTACAAAAAATATAATTAATAAATTTAACATATTTTTTAAAATTATTAACTGCATTTTTATAAAACTCTCTCGTTATAAATAATATACGTCAAAAATATTTTTCTCTATTTTGTATATAAAACCATTTCGTAATCGGGTATTTCTTATGAAATCTCAAAATTTGGGATATTATTAAAATTTCTTTTTTTTTATAAACTTAGATATTTTTTTGTATAGATCAGAAAAGTTGCTTTTAGAGATCTGTCCATGGGTATTGGTCTTCCATATTTTTGTACATAACGTATAAAAAATGAGGTTTTAAAAAATAAATAAATGAGGGAATGATTAATGGAGTGATTTATTATTATTATGTTATAGTAAAACACAACATGTAAAAATTAAAGAAATTATATATTTTTTATTAATATGTATCAAACAATGAAATATCGTATTCTAAAGAAAATCAACTCAAAACTTTGTACTTATAGAACATTAACAATCTTTTGTACTTAAAGAAAATGACCAACATATCACATCAAATCAAATCAAATTAAAACATCTTCATATTTATTTATTAAGCATTAATTATTATTAATATTTACCTAAATTAGTCTTTTCTTGGAGCTTTTTGGTCTTTGAGATCAATCAGTTATTCAATCTTAATTTTAACATCACTTGTAGAGTCATCTAACTCTGTAATAACATAATTCCCCCTTTTAACTAACTTTGGCGGCTTTATTTTCTGTATCACATCTTCCCATTTATATTAGAAATTGACATTCGCTATTGTAAGGCATGGTAAAAGCGTGCTATTATGACGGGTTCGCACTCTATTCCGCGATACTACCCCCCGTGGTATACGTGGTGTACCCCTAAGACATACTCGTCTCGAGCATCGTTGTTGCCGTGATACTTGGCCAATCGGTCCACATGCACGATTTTAGCCGGGCTTCTAGATGTACGTTGAATTCGGAAATTCATTCAATTTATTCTTAGTTCACTGGCATATTCAGTGATGCAACTTGGAGTATCCGGCGGGCAACCACTTTTTTTTGTAAAAGCAGGTGTTATGGTAATGCTTTCGTGTACAACAGCCTGGTAAGATAGCAGGAACAATGATAAATACTCGTCCCAATCCTTATGATTTTTTTTATGGTAAAAAGGGGAGAAACGGTCAGGAGGCTTATCTGATGGGAGACTTACCTCCGCCCATGGACATCTGCAAGCCTGGCTTGCAGATGCGTTGCCGGCTTTTCAGGATAGGGAGGGAGGGAGGAGGGAGGGAAGAGGTAGGGGGGAACGAAAACAGAGGATGAAGGGAAGACGGAGGGAGGGAGAGGAAGGAGGGAAGGAGACTGGGCCTCCCGGACTCACAAAGCGTTCGATAGCGTTCCAAAGTCTGGTTAAACCTTTCAACCATTCCATTTGACTGCGGATGATGTGGTGTGGTTCGAGTCTTGTGCAACCCCATGATTTGACATACTTCCTGAAATATATGTGACTCAAAGTTTCTTCCTTGATCACTGTGCATTTCTAACGGAACGCCGAATCTGCAAAATACATCTTTTACTAAAGTATTTGCGATAGTTACTGCTTCTTGATTCGGGATGGAGAATGCCTCAGGCCATTTTGTAAAATAGTCCATCACAACTAGAGTATATCGTGCCATTTTGCTTCCACATACATGCACCTGTTTTAAATTAAATACCATGAAATACAAGTTGCAAGAAATAAATAAAAGATCTAAAAAACCTTAGAATACTGGAAAAATCATTCCCTCACACGGCCGTCATTCCCTCACTTCCAAATGCAGTGAGGAAGTGACTGTGAGGGAATGACGAATTTTAACTTAATATACAAAAACACCGACATATAACCTCAATTTGCTTGTTACATTTCGAATATGTATTTTACTCCCAAAAATGCATAAAACCAACAAATTTCAATGATAGATATTAAAATGATTAATACATTCATGTACCGTGAGGTAATGATCGTCATAAAATTAACTTTTAACAATTTTTCATAAAATATTTTTTTTACACGAACTCACCTACGGTTAAGAAGAAATCGTCATCTTGAATAGGCGTGTGTAACTCTTTACGGAACCGACTCACTGTTCCGAATCACTAAAGTGATTCAAAAGATTGGTTCACTCGCAACATTTCAATTGCTTCATTTGAATCTGGAACATTAGCGCGACACGTCGCTCGCGTTCCGTATGAGCGGTGAGCGAGAGATACAACTAAACTATTGAATCACGACTCTCGACTTGCGAGTGAGCGGGCGAAATAATTAAAATCTATACAAGTCAGAAAGAGATAACAAATGAGAAGTGTATCACTTAATTCGTACGGATTTTCGGTGTCGGTATTCATGTACGTAAAAATGACCACTAAGGCGCTTACGTATCAAATACTATACAGTCGTTTTTTGCATGTAATGTTTGCATTAACAAGTTGCCATTTTACGTTGATGCGGCATTTGTCATATAGTTTATGTTCGTTCGCGCCTGTTTATAAAACTTAATTGAGTTCTGTTTAAGGTTTCTTTTTAAATTACAATTTTAAGTCAAACCATAAAAAAAATTAAAATAAATAAATATAATATAAAAATTCATTGACACAGTAATAAACACTCGCGACGTAACTCAATGTATTCGAAACATTCTGTATATTTTATATCTTTTGAGTCGATGATTCAAATGAGCCAAATGAGACATATCAGTGTTCCGGATCATTTCAGTGATCCAGATGCAAATGTTCCTATCGCAAAAATTATATACTTTGCCCACCGCTAATCTTGAATCATTTGAGAGTGTTGCCAGGTACTAAGAACTTAAGGTTGCGTTCCTAAATATCGTTTGACACGTTCAGAAATCGAATATTCGTAATAGGATGAGGGAATGATTTTATTTAGCGGGACATATTTAAAATCGAATTTAATTGTTTTTCTAAATTCGTTGTTGTAAGATGGACGCTTTTATAGACAATAACACCTCTCTTATATATTTGCATAATTTTATTATTAAGAATATTGATACATTTCAGATAAATAGGCATTTTAGTAATATTTTTGAACTAAGGGACAAGGTGAGGGAATGATTTTCACGGTAACAAAGTAGCCATATCTTATTTTTCTTTAGAGGTAATTTCGTTTTCTTTTTAAACAATAGCGGTATAGACAGCGTACATTCAAATAAAAAAAAAGACTTATGTAGTTAATGCATATGACTCGGCACTAATGGCTCGGGAATCAATTTCGAAATTTGGTGAGAAGTACCCAATTAATAACATTTGTGTGCGCGATAGTATTTTGAACTGACAAACCGATAGCCAGCCGGAAAGCAAAAAAGGGCCTCGACATCCCGCGCCCCGCGGATTACCACCAAATTGGCCGATAAATCGCCTCTGCGCAACATGACAGCCAGCGTTCTTTTTACATGACGCGAATTATACATACATTAGGCGTCTATCGGGCTTAGTAGTCGATGACTCCATACAACACAATCTATCTAGTCTTCTTACATACATAATACATAAATAATACATTTGAATATAATAAAATATTTATTTATATTTATTTATTATATAAAGATAATAGATATTTATTTCTGAAAAAATTCAGTCAATATAGCTTCAATGAATATTTTGGTTGATGTAATTATGTTTCCCTTGTGCGATTTGCTTCATCAGGATTAAGGCTTACGGGATCTTCTGTATGTAGATTAATTTGCCTGGAAATTTTAAATTACCAATATACTGTTATTCACAAAAATATGGAATGAATATAAACATAAAGGAACAACAAATTTTGAACCTAATAAAAAATCTGCATTGAAGACACATAAAAAGAGTAATATAACAGGTTGTTTGAAATATTATAATTTAACATCCAAATGTAAAGTTTAATAATATTAGTAAACTAAACAATATTATGTGAAATGCTAAATACTTATTTTAGAAATAAAAATTACGATGAAAAATATTGTCAATGTATGTATAATGTATTTTAAGATAATAATTTTACCTAAGATTATCTGTGACTTCTTCAATAGCTTGATGGGGTTCAGCAATTGTTCTAGTATTGTCAGTTTCATGTGTATTGGTTTCATTATCAACATTAATTATGTTATCATTTGTCTCATTTTCAGTTATGTTTACATCATTTGTAACTAATTCACTTTCATTATTAGAAAGTTCACTTTGTACTACTGTATCAATCATTTTTATGCCAGCAATACCTAAAAAAAATTATAATTCTAGCAATTATGTTAAAAAAATATTGAACAATTGAAAATTTGCTTTCGGCTTAAGAATCTAGTTTCAGCTATCTTCAGCCTCAACACAAGTATCTATGAACTGTTGTGTGATGCTAAAATCATCATTGTACATTGTGGCCACTAACATAATTTAACAGATATCAGAGCAATTTCCAGTAAAGTTAAGAGTGACAGCATAAAAAATACATGTGCAAATACATGCTGGTTCATATCTCAGTAATGTTGGAATGTATGTATTATTAGATTGCATACTAAAAGTAAAATATAAGTGACTGTCAAAAAATGTAAGCAATATTTTAAATAATATAATTATTATTTTCTTTAACATTGCTAATACCTTTAGATGGTAATGTTGGAACATCCCTTTTCACTCGACGACGTCGTCTAGGGTCACTTCGTCGAAATTGTATCATATTTTCAAAATCTACACAGTATATAGTTCCTGCTAATAAAAGCAAACATTCAGTTTCTTCTGTATTATATGCAGCTTCTAAATCAATATTACTTCTCTCATCATATTTCCACCATCCTAGAAGTTATGTAGAAAATTGGTTTGTAATATTATTAAATAAATTATCTTTTAAAGTATGTACCATTTAAATTTCTTACCATTTCGTCCTTCATAGTACCATTGGTATTTTTCTGATGAACCATTTTCTGTACAAGTTTCTTCATGAGATAATTTTTCTATTAAAACTGGGTGATCAAAATAATCAGAAGGAATTTGCATACGACACATAGCACATTTCTTACTTTGTATAGCAATGCCCTAAAAATATATATTTTTTTTATGGTAGAAAGGGGGCAAATGGGCAGGAGGCTCACCTAATGGGAAGTTATCACCTCCGCCCATGGACATCTGCAACACTGCAGGGCTTGCAGATGCGTTGCCGGCCTTTTAGGAAAGGGAGGGAGGAAGGGAGGAGGGAGGGAAGAGGAGTGGGCCTCCCGGATTCTCACTTACCGGACGAAATGCGACAGCATAGCTGCCACTTCACGCCGGACTTCTGTGAGAGAATGGTACTATACGGGGTGTTCCGGCCCATTCAGCTGCTACCCGAAGGTAACAAGCATGGCACTACCACTTCATTAAACACGTATTAAACAACATTATTGAACAACATTTAATTTCATTAAACTCACCTTTACACACAAAAAACAGAAAATATGACCACAGGGTAGTTGTGTTGGATGATGACATTTTTGTAAACAAATGGCACAATCTTGATCTGTAATTACAAAGAAATGGATGAATCGAAAGTTGACAGAAATTATATTAATTCCATCACAGTATTCATTAGATTCTAAAATAACGAACTAAACAGCTTTATTGAAGTAACATCTATTACTACTTAGAAAATATTGTTTACATTGACTAATTACGTATTATATTATGTAAATCCAGTAATTTTTAGCTAGTTTAATACCTTGGATACTATTTTCCATTGTAAAAATATTACGTTCTTCTAAGTTTTAAGGCAATATTTACATAGCCGATTCTTGTTACCTCATGCAATTATAGTAGTATGTTTATTGCGAAACAAGGTACTTATTATATATTATGTTATACTATAATATGATGTAAAATAATGCTGTAGGTACTGTTTAAGTTTGACTTCACTACCTATTTCATATTTGTCCTATTTATTGTTTTTCAAGTAATGTCAATGTGAATTGTCAATTGTGAGTGATGTGACGTTTGCATTTGCAATTAATTATGAATTATAACAAATTTGTTGCGTCCGGAATCCGGATATTTTTGATCCAAGTTGTTTTGTCATACAAATTATGTAGGTATTATATTTTTTGTGGATATTTTAAAGGTTACTATTAATATTAATTTGTTTCAAAATGTAAAAACATTTATAACTTAGAGGTTACCCACACTTTGCTAGAGTTCATTACCTATGCTCAATAAACACTGTGGCGCAAATTCTTTAAACGCACTTATACAAAGTAGTACTTGTACATAGAGTATATTGCTACATATATAAAGTAGTAGGTAAAGTAGTAAATCCACGTACGCGCGACTGGTTTTATTCATATCTAGTTTGAAAGTTACACTATTCAAATAAAAAATATTATACTTTATACCATTTCGTTTAAAGGATTCGCTTCTTTTCTGTTCCTACGCAGTGTAAATTGAGTATTCTGTATTAGCATAGCTGGGCATTAACTCGTTAATTAACGAAGTTAACATCTCGATTAACGATTAACTTTTAAGTTAACATAAGAAAAAATTAACGAACTCGTTAACTTCCGTTACATTTTCTCAAGTCCATTAATCGTTAATCCAGTACGGAGTACCTTCTCATTACCAAGCAGCGCGTCACGTTGAGTAAAACGAAACTAGGTACTTAGGTAAGGTTGTCGGTGCGTGTTCAGTGTTCACGTGTCGGGCGCCCGGTAAGCATCTGCGTCAGTCTGAAAGTTATGACACCGTGTAGATCTCCTAACCCAGCGAAACAGGTACGGACGAAACGCAGCCATTTTCGCCAGGCCAACCTCTTTGTTTTTCAGTTGATCCCTTCATCGCCAGATCATGGCCTCATCAACTAGACGGGAGGGATCCCACACTGGAAGTTTCCTGCGCACACGTTCACTCGTCTAAAACTATATATTATCTCGCTGCAGACTCGGCCATAAATCATAATCGGACTAGGGATGTGCGCTAGTTGCGCGCGCGTAAGGCCGTTATCGATAACGGAATGGTAAAAATGTGTAGAACATGGAGTATTATTACTTCAAGATGAAGATTTGAGAAAAGCACATTTATGCGAAGAGTTCATCGTTCATGTGGGTAATGATGATGATTACGATGAGTCAGACATAGAATATTAATTTTGTATTTTTAGTCTTATATACCTACGTTCTTTTGTTTATATATTATCACTCATCGACTATCGATATCACTCATCGACTGCAGTAATGCACAGAAGCCGTACCATAGGGCTCGTGAGTGGGAAAGACAGCGAAATATTCGAATGATTTATGGCCGAGTCTGCAGCGAGATAATAACACTACTATAGTGCACTTCGGCAAGTACCTCCGTCTGGAGTACCTAGGGTGAAACACCTGCGAGAATGACACCGTGCGTCATCCCCGTATCGCCCTCACCACCAGGACCCGCTACGTACTGCGCAATTGGACCCCGTTCGAAGCGGAGAAGGCGTCGATCCAAACGGGGGCACCGTACAGTGCCATGGACCTCACAATCTCAAAACCGGCAAAAAGATTCAATGCCCCGGACATTTGGCAAAAGCCTGCCGAAACCTGTGATGGCTTCCATCAGTATCGTGGTGAACTGGGAGAAATGGACACGGAACGTCCAGCGTCCGTCCAGGGTCATCTCAAGTAGTGCATTTGAGCTGGAACCTTTACTATCCTTCCCTAATTGCGCAGGCAGGCGTTTTAGGAGGTGAGTCCTTGCGCAGAACATCGAAAAGCTGGCCTTCGTTTTAAAGATGGAGAACCTCTTACCCTTTAAAGGTGGCTAAGCGTGTCGCGTGCATGCACCTACCTACGCTGATGATACCCAGCCCGGGAAGAAGCAGACCACGACCACTCCATTGACTCTCGTCTGATCGTGGTCGTCAGGTACGCTTCCAACACCCGCCGGAGAGAGTTGCCTCATGATAGCGAATTGCTCTCGTAGAGTCCCAAACGGCTGGGTATTGGAGGCGTTGAGCTGAGCTTCTGAAAACCCC
The DNA here is from genome assembly GCA_905231865.2 of Boloria selene. Classification (NCBI taxonomy): domain Eukaryota; kingdom Metazoa; phylum Arthropoda; class Insecta; order Lepidoptera; family Nymphalidae; genus Boloria; species Boloria selene. The sequence goes on from HG993145.1 coordinate 7,190,841, forward strand.
GGCCCCACCTCCTTGAAATACTGAGAAGCTTTTAAGTTTCAGAACCCAAATCAACATATTTTATTAGTAGATCATTATCGTAATGATATAAAAATACATTTTTAATCACGTGTTAATGGATTAACGATTAATGTTTACTTGTGTTAAATCTTACGAAATGTAACGCTTTAACGTTTAACGAAGTTAACTTTTTTAAGTAACGGATTAACGATTAACAAGTTAATTATTTGTTTAACGGTGCCCAGCTATTAGTAATTAGTATTAATGATATGCCATAGATATTTAAGTACCCAGCTAGATAGAAAGAGATAAAACATTGTTCTCTCTTTGTGTGATCGATTTTACCGGATGTTATTATATGTATATGTATAATAGTCTTTGGTTATATATTTTTGGCCGACTACAGCAGTCAAAAGGAAGGGTAATGATTTTGGCAGTCTATGTGTATAGGTTTGCATGTTCCACCAGAGCGGTTAAACTGCTGAATCGATTTTAATGAATGAGGTATTATATAAATAGTAATACTATATCCTGTCACACATACTATGTTTATATTGTGGTGCTAGAAACACATCTATTTAACTGATACTGTATGTGAAGTACACTGAAGTGCAACCATGGCGCTACCTCGACTGTTTTTGTACCTATGCGTTTATGATTTCTTTTTGAATTATTCTCTTGTTGCATCCTTTTTAGACCCTCTATTTATGTAGTTGGGTTAACAGATTGCAAATTTAATTTACTTGTGAAGTTTCAGTTTGACCACATCTCTACAGGAATTTTATTTTATATTTTTATAACTTACTTATAAAGCTGATAAGTAGAATATCCTTGTAAAAAATTATCACGTCCTCTGGAAAATCTTATTACTCTGAATCCAGATGTGAAGAAAAACTCTTTGGCCTCACATGAATAAATAAATAAATCTAAAAAACACACTAATCAACGGACCTACTTACAGTATGGACTTGTAATGAAAAAGACTTAAAACTAGATTTTGTCTGTCACTATAAAAATGAGAATATTATGCAGCAACAGAGAACTTACTTATTATTTATGGTAAACTTCAGTAAAAAGCATTACATAGATACTTGGAAACTAAATAAATATATACTTTTATTAAAGTCAACTTTAAAGAATTTATAAGGGTTTTATAACAATAATTTATAGTCAATATACAAATAATTCAGAATTAAAAGAAACCTACTTTATTAAACATTTAATTCCCATTTTAAAAATGAATTACACAAAGTAAACTGGAATGAAGTGCCAAAAAAAATTCATTTGATACATTTGTTTAGACTTATCTAATAGAATTAAGTAAAAACATCCACATGTTACTTGTCCCTTACTCTGATTAGATCATTAAGATCTAAAGCTACACATATTTCTTTAGAATCTGTACGTGGATTTCTGTCCAATATTTCAGTAATAGGGTAATAATTGTCCCGGTTATCAACATTCCAACCAGAATACTGTAAAAAATATATTTGTTATTTAATAATAAGTATACTAGTTTATAAATACTATAGTTAATGCTTTATATACTTACCACACATGTGCATTTATGTAAAATCTTTCCATTAGATTCCATGGGAATGAATTTCTGTAATAAAGCTTTTCCATCTATTTTCCACAGGTTCAATTCATCCAACTTTGAAATTACTGTATCTCCATCCCATTTAACATCAGATTTCAGCAAAACAAAGTTTCCAGACTGTAATGAAAAATTAATGAGCTAGTATTTACGTGTTATCATCTATTTAAAGCATGTGTAATAAATGAATGCTTGTCAACCTTAACTTACATGAAAATGCTTTGGTATATCTTTTGACTGACTGGAATCAGATTTATTTCCATCAGAGCCATTTTTCTCGTCGTCAGAACCTTCTTCCTCATCTAGTTCGGCGTCTTCATCTTCACCTTCTTCATCCTCCTCAGCCTCTGCTTCACTTTCTTCAGATGATGAATTTTTACGTTTCTTTTTGGAATTATTTAGAGATGTTCTTGAAGTCCGTTTTCTACCCCCTCGGGCAGGCTGCTCATTCTATATGGAAAATTCCGAAACATTATCATTGAAAACTAACCTTATAATATATCGACACATATCTATTCGTAAAAAGAAATATAAGTAAATTAATAAAAATAAGGTAACTTTTGAAAGTAATTTGTAATTCTCAAAAATTCAGTAATTCATATTAAAAAATCTTGATTTATTTAATAACCTAACCTAATGCCACTACAAACAAAAATCGTTCTGTAAACCACGCGCCATTATTGTGTTGACAATATATATATATACGACTCCATAGGACTACTTAAAAAAAAACATAAATGTAATTAGAAAGACTGGAAATTATTGCTGAGCTCAAACATACCGAATCGGCATCCGGCGTCCAATCTTCGCCAGAGTCTTGAAATTCTTCTGGTTCAGCCCCGGGCTCCGAAGCGTCGGATTCCTCGTCACCTTTTTTCAGGGATTTCCTTTTACGCATTTTGTTTTTGTTAAATTTCGGAACAAGTGGAAATCACAATAAAGCGTGAATCACAATAATAAACTATATGAACGCTCCTCTTATTTCAATGAGCAGGGCAAGAAGCTCCGGTAGGAGTATTAGTGTTCTGTGGCAAGAAGCTAATTTATTATTTAATGTTACTACTTTAAAAAAATAAGAATATGTTATATTCACAGAACACTTATACTCAGGTTATATTAGTATAAATATGTCTATGGCGCGATATTATTTTATAGCACCGATACCTATTTGCGTTTTAGTTCACTTATAAATGTCAATTTATGTGCAAATGAAAATTTAAAAATAATATGACAGTTAAATAATTAGGAGAAAGAAGTACAATATATTATAGTAGTGATCATATATCTCTGGAATATGGCCAACAGGCAACAAGTGAAATTTAAATGTTCTTCGTCTAAACTCTAAAGCCATTTTTATAAATAATCTTTAGTTTCACGCATTAAATATTTTACGATATGATTGTCGAATTACTTGAACCAGGCGACTGAATTTTTTTTATAAACAAATCGTTTTTTCTTATTTGTTCGTCAAAAATTACTATTTAATCGATTAATTTTTAATTTTAAAAAATAATCATTTTTTTACAAATTATTATGTCTTGAATGTATTTTGTTTGGATATTCGATAGATTATTTTTATTGTTTGTTTGATCAATCAAATTGTTTGTTCGACTATCTTAATATTTTTATTTAGAAAGGTTTAAATTAAATTATTATAAAATATTAAATAGGTTCAAGAAACTAGATTGATGTACAGTGACACGGTGCTTGCTACCGCACTAGCGGCATGGCGCGGCATATTTGAAGAGTTTGTCAACTTTGCCGTGCAGTGCCGCGTCGCGTAGTTCCGCTGCCACGTAGTACGTTATGTCTCATTCTATTTCATTATTCATACAAAGAATAGTTGGCCGTGCCTTGCCGCGTCGCTCCGCTGCCTGGCGTGCATTTACGCCTAATGTGGGAGTACCATATATACATCCTTCTCTATGGGAGTACCTTAAGGTTTATTTTTCATGAGCATAGACAAAGTACTTAGTTTTTATCTATAACATTATATTTTTTGTCTGTTGCGATTTGTCATATCAGCTGATTGCGTCATTGCATTTTAAAACAATAAACGCAAGTCGCAAAAACAAAAAACAAGTCGCAGTATCTGAATTGGCTTCATCGTCTTGCAAATTACAGTGAAAATAAAAAACTAAAATGAAATTCCAATACAAAGAAGAACATTCATTTGAAAAAAGAAAGACTGAGGGAGAGAAAATACGTCGAAAATATCCGGATCGCGTGCCAGTAATTGTGGAGAAAGCACCAAAAGCCAGACTGGGGGACCTCGATAAAAAAAAGTATTTGGTGCCATCTGATTTAACGGTGGGGCAATTTTACTTTTTGATCAGAAAACGGATTCACCTACGTCCGGAAGATGCCCTTTTCTTTTTCGTGAACAACGTAATTCCTCCCACATCTGCTACAATGGGTTCACTGTATCAAGAACATCATGATGAAGACTTCTTCCTGTATATTGCATTTTCTGACGAAAATGTTTACGGCAATTAATTTCGTTAAATAAAATTTTAAAATTTTACTATTATATTATAAACCATATGCTATTTCTCTATCCATATGGTCGTCTTAGTTATAAGGCTTAGCAATATTTAATGTATTATGTTTTTAAAAGGTGATCACTGAGTTTAATTTGCAATTCCATTTTCCAACTAGTACATGCAATGTTAAATAAGTAGAAAATTATCACTTACACCTTCATGGGCGCAAGTATTTCATGGTTTTAGTTTCTTTGTTTTATTATGAGTGTAACAATTTATGTATTACAAAATAAATGTACCTATGTAAAATATTTGCTTTTCGTTCATTTTAGATATAAGATACCTTACCTATTTATCAATTGTTTTTCAAAGTAATAACAATTAGTCAAAATAACATATAAATTTATATACATTTTTACGACTTTCTGCGTATGAGATAAATATATATGTAATTAGTTAATCAACATATCCTTTGAGGTACATTTCAATAACAACAGTGAATAAATTAAAACTCGTCACGTCATGACCTCGAAAACGTAATTTATTAACTAGAAGTAGCGTTTACCTTTCAACGTATCTGTATCTTTAAAGTGACTTTGTAATTTCATCTTTTTGCGTTACAAATTATTTACAAAGCAAAAATGCTTTAGTATCAAGTATGTTATTTTTTATATAAATGGCCTACTATATATTCTATTTTATATGATTCTTAGTTGCTTATTTCATTATTTCGTAAAATTTATCATTCCAAACAAAGGTATATTTTAACAAGGTCCTGTAATAAAATAATCGGATATTGTGTTAATTATAAAAAGAAACCTTGTTTTCTCACGCATGCGGCCTTAGAGCAATCGATTTTAGGGATGGGCAAAGAATAAATAAACAACATCACAGGTAATATGTGCGTATATAATAAATGTACGTGTTTTATGTACGTATATTTCAAATTCTTCTATTTAAAATTCTTAGAAATAGAAGAATATATTTTATTACTACTTAATACTTATTAAGCATTATAAAAGTTACTGTTCGCGCGTTATCCCGTGAATATTAAATATTTTTACTAAACGATTTTTTACATTATACACCTATTGATTAAATACGAAAAGCTATTAATTGTAATTTGTAATGCACAATGAATTGTTCAAAACAATCATTGTAAATTGCTTGTACCTATATCATCACCTTTAATATTGTCACACATAATTTTTATTTAATAGTCTAAAACACGTAGCTGTACTTTATAAAATTGTATGCATCGACGATGATTGTATGCGTACGCGGTACGCGGCGGTGGAGTTTGTTTTATAATTTAATATGGTGATATGCATTTAGTGAAATTTGAAATTAAAAACAGACACTTCAATTTTATTTCAATGTAATGATATTTCCCAATCTTCTCCCAATGTAAAAACATTCGGTATACTGTATACATAGATTTAACATCGGTTAGTATTAGAGCTGACCATGCGCATTCACAGGAGGAGACTTTATAACAAATGAAACCATCAAAGCTATTATAGAGCCCATAACACCCATATTAACTCGACTATTTAACGACATAATGAACCAAAGGAAAATACCTGAAGAATGGGAAATTTCAAATATAAAGTTACTTTATAATAAGGGTAACCCTCAGGACATAAGCAACTATCGACCCATTAGCCTACTTCAGACAACCTACAAATTATTTACAAAAATAATACTAAGAAGATTAAAAAGACACTTCGAGCTACAACAACCTCGGGAACAGGCTGGCTTTAGAAGCAACTACTCTACTCTAGACCATATATTCACTCTAAAGCAAGTAATTGAGAGATATGTAGAGTATGGAAAAACGCTATATGTAGCGTTTATAGACTACAAAAAGGCCTTTGATTCAATTTTTTACGAGGCACTATGGGTTGCCTTAAGGGATCAACATATACCCACAATATACATAACCATCCTCCAAGAGATATACTCAAAGAGCAAAGCAATTATAAAGCTAGAAAAAAGAGGCAAAATGTTTGACGTACGACGTGGAGTAAAACAAGGAGACCCGATATCCCCTAACCTATTCACTGCTCTGTTAGAACACATATTTAGAAGGCTAGACTGGGAAGGCCTTGGAATTAATATAAATGGGGAATATCTAAACCATCTTCGCTTCGCAGATGATATCGTCATATAAGCCGAAAACCAAAAAGGCCTAAAACTCAAGGATAAAATAAAAAATGAAACTATACGATCAAAAACAAAAATAATTGACGCAGCAAAACTGGCATGTCTTCTTAAATGGCGGTGGGCCGGACATGTTGCGAGAAGCACTGATGGACGGTGGACAGAAAGACTGCTCCACTGGTACCCTCGTGACAAGAGCAGGCCGAGAGGTAGGCCGCGGCGGCGCTGGCGCGACGACATTGCCGGGGCGGCGAGGATTGCCTGGACGAGATTGGCGAGAGATCGTATTGCATGGAGAAGGCTGGAGGAGAAAAATAATGATTGAAGATTGGAAATAAAGGCTATATTATTATTATTATTTATATTATTATTATGCGCATTCACACGCAGCTGTTCTATTTCCAGAGGTTGAAAGTAGAGGAGAGAAATTATTTTGTATTAAACAAAATACATGTTTTGTCTATTGATATCATATCGTTTAGTGCTTAAATCTGATAAAATGATAAGTATTTACTAGATAATAGGAAGTATTAATATGATTCTAATTTGAGTGTTTTAGGTCATGAGACTTTGAAATTTTAAAACTGAAACAATGTGGCATGCTCGCTGATAATCATGTCAGGAAAAAGGTAGATTGAAATACCTCAGTAGTACAAAAATAATACTATAACAAAAAGCAGCCTATACTCCTCACACTTTACTCCTGAGTAATAAAAGGCTCACAATTTTTATAAAATGCAATTACCTACTATATTCATTTATCCATATTCGCTTACAAGCATGCCAACATACATACATAGACAGTCGTTACAAATAATAATTTGCTATCTTGTTATCTATAGTTATCTATATTTACTAAGCTACATATCATAAAAAATATTGCGCATATAACCTAAAATAGTTGTTTTGTTTACATAAACACATAATGTAGACTTTTTGCCATTGCGACACAAATGTAACTTTTTATCTCATATCTCTCATGTATTCAGCTCTTTTTATTGTTCCACTGCTGGGCACGGGCCTCCTTCCTTTACGAGGGGGATCAGAGCATAGTCCACCCCAGTGGCCAAGTGAGGGTTTGCACACTTCATGCGTTTCAAAAACATCCAAGGTTCTCTCAGACATGTTTCCTCACGATATGTTTTCTTTATCGTAAGATAAGGTTTTTTTCATGTTGAAAATTATTGGTACATGAAAACATCAGAGACCGGGATTTGAACCAGCTGCACTCGACTTCCCAGGCGAACACGATCGCCTGGGAAATCCCTGGCTGCCCTGCCACTGCCTTCTCTTCTTAACTTGATGCAAATTATATAATAACATATTATTTATCTGTTTGTGGTGGTGATTGTAATGGTTGTTTCGGAAAGTAAATACCCAAAGTAATTTAAAGTCCTAGTGTCTTATTACTAACATGTATGTAGATAACATACACGACTAAATAAATTAGCCGAATTCGCTAGTTCTGCGATTAATTGAATTGCAATATGTTCTATTTACTATATACAAAGCGTCACTATTTATTAAGAACAAGTGTTTTGTTTAATTATTACAAAGGTGAGCGGCTGATTAAACAAACGTTCGTGCTTGTAACCAGATTAGATACGAAATAAGAATGTTTTTTTGTCTAAAATATTTTTCTACAACTGCTTTATTATCGCTGTCGCAATGCGTCATATTATGTTTGAATCGCTTCCTACACATACGTTTCTCTTATGATCTAATGACTTTAAGTATCAACATTTTGTGTAAGTATAGCTTTATCTGGATGTGACAAATACTAAAAGGATGGACGAAAGTTCAATTTAATGTCTATTGAAGTGAAACTTCTTTAGAATTGTTGTGATTTCAAACTCGATGAAACGAAAAAACAAGTCCATAGTACCAGGCACTCAGAGACGGGGAAGTGTTAGCCTTAATTTTAATTCAAGTTTTACTTCTGACATGTGTACTTTGTACACACGCACTTTTTATTTTTTTTCTTGTACTCGAGTACTTCGAGTAGAGAAAGAAATTTAAAATTATTCTATTTACTGCTTTTATATTTAAAATGTTGGGTTGATGATTAAAGTACATAAAAATTTTCTAAAAATGACTTGTAGTTAAATTAAAATAGGTAACTGAAGTTTAAACATGCTTTATTCATTATTCTATATAAATGACAATATTATAGTAATAATTAAAGTATGGAAATGTTTGACTTAGTGACTAAATAGACATTTAACACTAGAATTGAATTAAGAATTTAGTTTTGGCGTGTCAATATAACGTTGTCAAAAAGTACATAATACAGTCGATTAATCCACATAGGACACTTAATTTAATTATATTTTTTAAATGTTACGACAATAGCGGTTTCTTAACATTGAATCTGTAAACACCATCTACGACATGATAGTCATGTTGGAAGCCGACTTAAACTGCTTTTTTTAAACATAAGTAATTACGAATAGAATGTAGGAATATTTATGGTTATATATTACCACCGTACACCGACATAAGTAATGAGAACAGTCTGTAAATACTTAAACTAGTTTTTTATAGTAGTAGTTTAGAATCTGGTGTAATTGTGCGATCTCCTCGGTGGCCGCCCTCTGCCGCGCATGCCCCGACCGCGTGCACCACTTTCACTATCTGTGAATTATACAAAAATACTTACATTTAATGTTTATAATGGTTCAAATATTTAAATTTAGATAATATAACTGGTTTTGAACAATATCAAATGAATGTTAAAGTTTCAGTCGTTGTTTAAAGCGCATAGATTATCCTCGTCAAAATAAGTACGCAAATCTCTTAACTTATTGCACGTATTAGCGTTATGTTCTACTTTATTTCAGATTCTTACCTGTAGTCCTTCACGAATAGGTGAAGCGATGATTAAGATCTTAGAACATAACCGTTTTTATAAAAACATATAATATAACAAAGTTTAAACAAACCGCTATTAGGGTCCGAGTTTGTAGTAGTACACACTTCTTTAATTAGAAATAATCCTGATAGGTAAATTTTGAAAGACTATTTTTATAGTAGAGTGAGTTTTGTAGTAAGATGAACAAAAATTTATCAAATCCTTTGAACATTATTTTAAATAAGACATGAAATGTAAAATTCTTTGTTATGCTTTTACTGTCTAATTATTAAATTTAATTGTGTTTACCTGTAAATAGCTTTACATTTTTAGATCTGTATTTTTAAATATAATGTTTTGTGCATTTGTATTATGTAAAGTTTTTGGTAAACCTAATAAATAGAAAAAAATTCCTGCATTAGTTGTGTGACCAAACAAATAAAGAGGTCCATTCATAAGTCCAAAAATGGCTAGAGTTCGCGTCTTACGTAAAATTATATCAATTACCTATGCCTTTCCACATATTCATGATAAACGGTCCCAAACGGTCAAAGCTCTGTAGTATCATTTCGTGGCAAGTCACAGTAAACCCGTTAACCCTTTCAATGCAACAAACATTTCTAGACCTTCAAATAAAAGTAACTATGTGACCATTGGGCACTGGTCACAGGTACGTCTTACCTCGAATGCTTTCGCACGATTGCTCCGTCTAGACGCGTGCGTAGTGTATGGGACTACTTTTCTAGTCCTAGCGTCTCCAGAATGGTGTCAAAAAAGATTAATTCAATTCAAAATAGAAAGAGGGATAAAGGGGTTCAGAGTTCCGTTCGAAGGAAAAATATAACCTTGTCAACAAATCATGAAGCCTAATTTTAGTGCAATTATAAATATAATTCGCGTCATGTAAAAAGAACGCTGGCTGTCAAGTTGCGCAGAGGCGATTTATCGGCCAATTTGGTGGTAGGACGCGGGGCGCGGGACGGCGAGGCGCGCCCCGTATGCTTTCCGGCTCGCTATTAGTTCTTCAGTTCAAAATACAATCGCGCACACAAAAGTTATTACTTACAAAATGATTTTATATTTCTTAGACACTTCGCCCTTCAAAAAAGTTTTTAAAGTTTCAATCTATTTATTGACATTCTATCTAATATATTATTCAACATACCTACCAATAACCAATATACGTCACGAGCGAAAGGTTAGTTCAAAAATAAAAGAATAGGCTTAGTAATTTCGTCTGCGAATGTACCCATGCGCAAACAAAACACCCCCTCCCCCCCACCACTTTCTTCCAGCGTTCTTTTTACGTGACGCAAACTGTATGTGAAAAAAAGTATTCATAACATTAAATTGTATTTTTGGTTCAAAAATATTAATAATTGATTTGTTCTTTCAAGTTAAACAAGAAAGTATTTTAAGTAAGTAAGTCAAAATGGGGACCCATTAAAAATATAATAAATTAGAGTTCTGTAGTAAAAAAATGTAGTTAGCAGGCTGTGAGTGTACTGTGTGTAACGTACCGGCGGCGCGCATCCAGCGCTGCGGCGGCGTGGCGCGGCGCGGGGCGGCGCTCGCCTCCGCCTCCCGCCCTTCCTCCGCCACCTGGTAATAATATCAAAATACTTATTATTATTAAATATATTTTAAATTAACTGTAATTTAAAAAATTATAACTTATATTACTTTGATTTATGCATAAGCTACGTTAGGTTACGTCACGTAGCATCAAAATCCATTTTGTAACAGTTGCTGAAAAGAGTAACAACCATTCATTTGTTCATCCCATCCTTACTAATTTGTAGATACCTTACATTGTAGATACTACAAGCTTAAGGGTAATTTCTTTTGCCAATGGCTAGTATTCCAGTCCATCCGGTGGGCATTCTCTACACTGACCTGTTGTGGCGATGACGGCTCACTTCCCTGCGAGCTGACAGCGGCTGCTTCTTCTTCTCCGCGAGACTCCTCCCACTCGCGTGTCTCACCTTCTGCTCCTAATCATACATAAAATAAATTTGTAATTGAATGCGTCTCTGTACATGGAAGATATTCGAGAAATCTATTATTTGGGGAAAAAGATTCTAAAACAACGATTTTGTATGTTCATGCCGTAGTGGTGGGCTAATTTGTGCCTGGCAATATAGCCGAGCGAAGCCAAGAAATGAATTGGGAGGCGGCTCTCCTCGGTGTATGCGGATTGCTCCAGGAACTTTTTCGATAGCCCTTGGCTTTGTCTGCAGACATGCCGTCGGGGCGTTGTTGTTGAATGCGTAAGTGATCCTGCGACGTCCCTTTAAGACGGGTGACGTCTGTTATTTTTTACTGAGATGACTCGTTTGGCGCAGTTTGTAGTGACCCTACTTTCTTGCGCCAGCGGTCGCGGGTTCATTGATTTGCGAAACTCACATGTTTGTAGTTTAGTCATGTGTGTTAATATTTACAATATGTATGTATTTAAATTTATATATGTAGTATATCAACTATCTGGTATCCGTAACACAAGCTTCCTTTGTAGCTTACGGCCCAAAATATTTTATTTTATTTATTAATAAGCCTCATGTAACCGACTGTGTGTATACAAGTGGTATGCGTAAATTCCAACAATAACAACCAGGGTACGTACGTAGCGGCTGGGGCGGCGGCGCGTGCGGCGGCGGCAGCGCGGCGGCGAGGTCGGCGTGCGTGTCGTGGTGCGAGGCCGCGCCGCCCGCCTCCGCGAACGTGAAGCGCGCGCCCGCCGCCTCCGCCGCGCCGCCCACCGGCGACACCACCGCCTCGCCGAACCTACGCACGATGGTTACAAATTACATTATAATTCGCGTCATGTAAAAAGAACGTTGGCTGTCAAGTTGCGCAGAAGCGATATATCGGCCAATTTGGTGGTAAGACGCGGGGCGCGGGACGGCGAGGCACGCGTCACATGCTTTTCGGCTCGCTATTGGTTTGTCAGTTTAAAATACCATCGCGCACACAAAAGTTATTAATTACGAAATTATTTTATATTAAAAATAGTGAAAAAATATTTTTGACGTATATTGTTTTATAAAAAAAGAGACTGATAATAATGCTGTTAATAATTTAAAAAATGTATTAAACGTATTAATTAAATTTTTTGTAAGTAGATTAAATATTCTAGGATGAATCAAACATATTTTATTAATTAATAGAATCCTATTTAATGACATTCTATCTAATATATTTTTTAATGTACCTACCAATACTCATTATACATCGTGAGCAAAAGACTAGTTTAAAAATAAAAGAAAAGGCTTAGGAATTTCGTATGCGAATGTACCGATGCGCAAACACACCCCCCACCACTTTCTTCCAGCGTTCTTTTTACGTGACGCGAACTGTACTTACAGTTTGCATTTGTGTGAGTGCAGTGTACGGATAGGCACGACCGAAGGCGTAGCGCGTTGCGAGTTGGTTTAAACCTGTTTTAACTGGTTTTTGATGCGCGGCTATTGGCTTTTAGCTATCACTCACACAAATGCAAAGCTGAGCTTACGCCTTGAGGACTGTACTGGTGCTATTACAAGAGTTAAAGTAAAATAAAATGTATTTTCATTTTAACTAAAAATTTGGCCTAAAAATGGATACTAAATTCTTTTATTTCCATAGCTAAAAAGAAGCCATTCAATTGTTCAAAATGTAAAAAGCCAATGATATATGTGTAATTTATTAAATAACCAGTCATTCAAATAAATAATTAATAGTTTCTTATGTTCACGCGAATAATTGGCATTATAAATGAACATATGTTTTCGGAGAGACTGTCGCTCCCGTGACCATGAACAAAATCGAGAGGTCGGGAACCAAAAATCTAAATAAATCCGCGATGAAATACGAAAACATAGTTTCATTAAAAATGAAAATTAATGTAAACAACCAATTTACCCGTCATTACGCCTCGGGACATAAAGAGTAGGAGTGGAAGGAACAATACTGTCATCGCCATCGTCTCCTCCGTTGCCTCCTATTGACAAAGCTCCGCTAGCTGTAATAACATTTTACGTTAAAATCACACTTATAATTAACAAAGATTAATAAAAAAACACAGAATCTTAGGTTTTCAAAACATTCAATCTTAAAATTACAATATATTGTTGTAGAATACTGTTTAGTGGCGTGTTGTGTGTGTGATGACTGAAGATGTAGGGAGATAATAAAACGTCCAAGTCACACAAAAGTAATATTATATAAATTTACCTTACAAAGGAATCAACGTGTCGGTAGGCGTTTACGGAGCAACTGCCGTTCGAGCTTCGAGGCGCTATACGCTTGCTATCGTAAGAATGTGCGCGTCAGCACTGCCACTACACTATTCACCCCTTTTTTTTAAAACTGCTTTTCTATCGATTAATGTGCCCCATTTTCAAATAAACATATTAAAAGTAAATCTAAATATTAGTAGATAATTGTTGTTGGTACTATGAATGCTAAGTGATTGCAGGACTATATAAGCAAAAGATAAACATTTGTGTTGTGAGCCTAGCCGAGTTGCGAGACAATATAGTAAATAGGACTGGATATATCATGTATTGCCAAACTTGTAGCAAAACTCGGAATAAAAGAGCTTTATTTATTATAATAATATGTGTACTGTACTGATAACTCACGCTCCGTGCCGCTGCTGATGGCCTCGATCTGCTGGTGCGGCGCCGGCTCGCTGTCGGGCTCGCCGCGCGCCTCCGCGCCCTCGCCGCCCGCCGACGGGCTCTGCGCCGGAGACTCCTGCGACGTGACAAAATCAATAACGATACCTTAGTTCGCAAATCGGTTAACTGGTTTTCAAAATTTTTTTCAAAGGCTACCAAAATTAAGGAATACAATAATACTTATTAGAAATTCAGAACAATATTTTTTTTATATTAACGATATATTCTTAATTAATCTAGAAAAATCATGTTGTATAAGTTTGTAACACTTATTATTGTAATAATAACGATTTTAGTAGCCCCTTAAAAATATGACGTTAACGGAGTTGGCCGATTTGCGAATTAAGGTATCGATATGAGGATACTATTTAAATTGTAAAAAAATATCAAAACTTTATACTTTGTTGTATTTTATTATTTTCATTATATTTTTTTAAACAAAATCATGTGCAAGATGATAATGGTAGAAGCAACTAATGACGTACCTGACGAGCAGCATTTTCGGAATCATCACCTTCCACTTCCTCTTCTTCTTCACCACCTTCTACCTCCTGTTCCTCCTCCATATCTTCCTCATCTTCTTCACCTTCCTAAGTTTTTGTAATAATTAATTATTCATAATGTGGCTATATAGTATATTCTATATATATAAATAATATTGGAGTGTCTGTTTTTAATTTAAAAACAGATTTTAACTAAATGCATATGAAAATTTATACGATACTTCATACCAGCAACAAAAAACAATTTTTAAAATTTTTATCTGTATGTTTGTTCCGAGTAATCTCTGAAACGGCTGGATCGATTTTGACGGGACTTTCACTCGCAGATAGTCAATGTAATAAGTCGTAACTTAGGCTACTTTTTAACCGACTTCAAAAAAGGAGGAGGTATTTTCGTTGATCCTTACGTGTGGTGAGGAGGGTGAGTCACTAGTTATAAATATAAAAAAGAAATGAATTGCATTACCTGATACATAGTGCCAGTGCATCTTTCATCGTCTTCTTCAGAATCTACAACAATGACACCTTCATCGTCTTGGTCACAACGGGATGAAGTTGGTACTTGATATTCCACTTCAACTGACCGTTCGAAACCCTATTACAAAATTAGGAATTTGAAACATTTGGAATACGTAGTAATAATACTTACTACGTATTCCAAATGTTTCAAATTGTAGAAGTTTAAATTCATAATTCATTAATAAATCACTCATATTTGAATCTTAATTTAGATATCAATTATTTAGGTAATGATTATATTTAAATTTTAATGTTATTTATCACAGCCTAATTTTAAACTAATCAACACAAAATGTATTTATGTATGAAATCGACCAAACCAAAAAAGAAAAAAAAAGTTCATGTGTATAAAGTACACATGTCAGAAGTAAAACTTCTTTGGCAAATTAATTTTTAAATCTCGTTTATATTTACACTAAATAACCCCGTAAATAAGCTTGTTGAGAGAGGGAGATGGCGCGAAGGTAACACCCACGAGTTAGACAGAGTTAGAAATTTCACTGACTCGCGATGGGCGAGATCTAACTCTTCCCCGTGTCTGAGTGCCTGGTAGTATGGACTTATTTTTTCGTTTCATCGAGTTTAAGTCACAACGGTTCTAAAGAAGTTTCACTTCAAAAAGAAATACAAAAAACGTCAAGTACCTATGGTACTCAATACACATACCTGTACTCTAGTACGCTTGGCGGCCACGGGGCGTTGTTGGAGGCGGCGCTTGGGAGGGCGCGCGTCGGGCGGCGCGTGCGACGTGCTGACGCCGGGCGCCGCGTGCGACGTGGTGACGCCGGGCGCGGCGTGCGACGTGCTCACGCCGGGCGCGTGCGACGTGCTCACCAGCGGCGCGTGCGACGTGCTCACGCCGGACTGAGCGCTTGCGGTCGCCGCTGACGACTGCCCCGCACTTACTGTTCCTAAACAACATTAATACACAACAATTTAATGTTTTAAAAATATAACTCTTAAGTATTAAAAAATATAATCATCATCATCAGCCCTTATTAACGTCCCACTGCTGGGCACAGGCCTCCCTCAGTACGAGGGGGATCAGACCATAGTCCACCGCACTGGCCTAGTGCGTTGTTGGCGGACTTCACATGTCTTTCGAAAACTTGCTAGGTTTTCTAAGACATGCAGGTTTCCTCACGATGTTTTCCTTCACCGCTTACGGTGAAGGAAAACATCGTGAGGAAACCTGCATGGTGTCTTAACAAGTGGTAATCATGACATAAATGATTCGCACATGAAAATATCACAGGTGCGAGACCCGGTTTTGAACCCGCATCACTCGGATATCTAAGCGACCGCGTTACCGCTGGGCTACCACTGTCTATAGTTTGTATAAATTCCTGTCCTGTCCGACTGCCTGTTTTTAATTGATACAAAACATACCGGGTAGGGGCGTTGCAGGCGCGGGTTGCGGTGCGGCACCGGCGGGCGCGGCGGAGCTGGCCGGCGTGGCCTGCGCGACCGAACTAGCACCGCTCGGCTGCTCGATGCGTGGCATCACCAGCGCCACTGCCTATAAGTCGTACCACACACAAGTATTATAGTACAGTATTTAAAATATATCAAAGAACACTCTATGATTAAAGGCCTCCTTCATTTTACTCCATCTTTTCACATCTACTGCTGTATCTCAATTTTTAGCTTTTAGCTACTAACTAGCAAATCATACTTGTTTGTACATTTTACTTTTAAGATTTAACATTTGGTATACTATTAATACAGCAATTTTCATTCTACAAATAGATAGGAAAATGTATTGTATCACCTGCTGCGGTGCCTGGGAATGTGAAGAAGATTGCGCCGTGGTGTCGCTAGATCCTGAACTACCCATTCCTGCTTCACTAGTATCCATGTCCTATAGAACATTAGATTAATTATAATTATAACATAATTCTTTTTATGTTAATATTTTTAATTTCAAAATTATTAGTCTTGTACAAGACAATTTTGAATTACATTAGGTTTACGGAACAATAATATACTTTTAATATCACGTTTGCTATATTTGATATTAGGGGCCATTCATTTATTACGTAAAACAATTTAGGGGGGGTCGACCATGTCTTATGTTTTCTTACAAGGGGGTGAGAGGGAGTTTCGATAGTTCTTACGTAAGATCAAAAAAATGAAGTTAAAATTAAACTTTGAAATAGCTCGGACAACCGAGCGAAAGGTACAGTACCTTTAAAATTACAAATAAACATTTCAAAAAATTCTTTAAAATAAACCAAACGTGTATTCATTTTTTCTTTTAGACTCTTACGTAACCCCATCCCTCCTCCCTTCCTCTTCCCTCCCTCCTCCGTCTTCCCTCCCTCCCTTTCCTGAAAGACCGGTAACGCATCTGCAAGCCTGGCTTTAAAATGGCTGTCCATGGGCGGAGGTGATCACTTTCCATCAGGTGAGCCTCCTGCCCGTTTGCCCCCTTTTTACCATAAAAAAATATATTAAACAAAGGGGAGGTGGTCGGCCCATTTTTATTTTTTCTAATAATAGGGGAGAGGGGGTCAAATACTAGCGAAAATACGTAATAAATGAATGGCCCCTTATATACGTAAATATTAATTATGTATTAAAGATTTTACTATTGACAATGTTATCTTTATTTTACTATACCCGGTTATTATTGATTTTAAATGAACCTGAGTCGACTCTGGGGGAGCTGCAGAAGTGGCCGAAGTTGCCGAAGCAGTGGAAGCTATTGCGGCCCGCGCCAAGGGACGTGATGACGAGGTAGGCAGGTATTCCGTGCTGTGTGCGTCGTGTGGGGCGGTCGGGCCTACTTGAGCCATAGGGCGAATTGATGCTAGTGGGGTTTCTCCTCCCCGACGGCTCGCTGATACACTTTGTTGGGCTACTCCTAACAGTGTAGTATTATTTAGTGTAATTAATTATACAGTTAACTATTAAATTTTACATATGCGCAAATGATATAGCCGGTTAAGTATAAAAAACTGCACTCGCGTCTGATGAAGGGTTCTTGCCTTTTTTATTGTTCATCGAAAATATGGCACACTTAATCTCACACCCCTTACTCCTATAATAATAGAGGTAACAACCCTGAACGTAATCTTTTTTTCTCAGTACTTATTGAAGATATCTTCATGAAATTGAAACTGTACATACCTATCGATAAACTAATTACAGTACATTTTTTAGAATTTTTGCAATATTAGAAAGTGTAAAATACGAAAGGTATAGTTTTTGGGGGTGGTTTTTTATACTAACCCCCAAAGTGATCCCTAACAAAAAAATATATCACAGGGTGCACCAGTGCCACCTGGAACCAGTAGTACACCATTTCAGACTTCAAATCGAAATATTAAGCTGCTGTTGAATTTCCCGCCACATTTTTCACGTTTAATAGTCCTACTGTACATCTACCAATCATATAATCATATATAACCAGCTAGATCCATTAATTTGAAAACGGCACATTTAACGTATGTAATTAATTATATTAAAAGATATAGAATCAATAAAACATAATTATTTTATCCAACTCGTGTGCATTATTAAAAAAATGATATTATGTATAAAAGACATTAACTTACCAGCCATTGGTTTAATATTAGCAGTCGGCGGATCTGTCGTTGTTTTCTCAGTACTTGTTTGTTGTTTAGAGGCTGAGGCTTGACTGGCTAGCTGTCTTTGCAACATGTTAACTTTCTGCATGAGAGCCTCCACTTCTCTATTTCTTTCAGCTTGGGCTTCCGCGCGTTCTTTTTCCATTCGCGACAAACGTCCTTCATATTGAGATTTTATTAATTCCAACCTAGCATCCTGCTCGTCGCGCGTACTTTGTTCTACGCTGTCTATTTTATTACGTGATTCATCTAACTCACGACTAAGAGTATTTTTCAATTCAGTTAATTGAACAATTTTGCTCTTAGCCTGTTTGAGTACTTGTTTTGCTTTTTCTTCTCTATCCGTATTTGCTGATTTAAGAGTCTCTAATTCCTGTTTTAGTTTCTCGTTATTATTTTTTTCTGTTTCTAATTTGGCTTGAATTTCAGTTAACTGTTCTTCTATTTTTTTATTACTTTCCTCCAAAGCTGCACCCGCAGCAGCTGCTTCGCCATCATTCTTTTTCTTCTCTTCCTCCACTGTTTTGACCAATTCCTCAAATTGTGCCTTATATTTCTTAGCAATTTTTCGAATTTGCATCTCTTTATTTCTGATGTCATTTAGGGAGACTTCTTTATTAGTAAGCTCTTCTCTTAGTTTAGCATTAGTTTCTGCAAAAGTTTTATGTTCTGCCTTTATTTTAGTTAACTCTTCTGTTAGACGAGCCATATCATCTTTAAGAACTTGCATTTCTTCAGTAAGTTTTTTATTTTCTTCCATAAGAGAATTTTGTTGTCGGGAAAGTATGGTATACTGTTCTTCTAATTTAGATTTTTCAACTTTCACAGCTCCTAATTCTTCGCTTACTTTTTTAAGATTTTCTTTTTCATTTGTCAACATTTTAACAAGAGTGTCTCGTTCATTTTGTAGACGTTTCCAGTCTTCAGGGCTAGTTTTATTAGCACGTTCAACTAGAGCATTAACTCTAGTTCTCCACCTTGCACAATCAGTCTTTAATGAAGTGTTCTCAGATTGAAGTGTTTCATTTTTAGAGGTAAAATCAGCTAGTTTATCTTGTATTGGAGAAAGTTGATCTTCTAAGGACTTCACTGTTGCTAATAATTCTTCAACTCTAGCCGATAAAGCATTACGTTCGTCTCTTAAAATTCTGTTACTGTCAGTCAGTGCATTCAAAGTTTCAACTTTTCTTAATATATCAGATTGTTTATTTACAGTAACCATGCTAACCTCAGCTTTTTCTCTTTCCGCTGCCAGTGCTAGCTTACTTTCATCTAATTGTTTTTCGGTTATTTCTAATTGGGATTTTAATCTCATAGTCTCAGCTTGCAAAATGTCAAATTTAGCCATTGCTATATCCTTTTCTTTTCTTAAGAATTTTACGATTTGGAATAGTTGTTCGGAAGACTTAGCGTCATCTTCACTTACAGAAATATTCATAGTAGAATCGTTGGCTGATTCATTCATGCTTTCTGATCGAGACCTAGAAGCATGAGAAACAGACAGTTGCGTACCCAACGCCTGGATTTGATCATGTAGTAATGAGTTCTGATCATTTAAATTTCTCAGACGTTCAGTCAGCTGTTGGTTTTCGCTTGTAAGAATCTTCTCTCTCTCATTCCATGAAAGTTTTTCAGTTTCCAGTTTTTCTAGCGCACTATTTTTCAGAGCAACAAGTTCATTAAGTTCATTTTGCGCCTTAGATAGATCTTCTTTAACTTGAGATAGCGTTTGAATATCAGTAGAATGTAATATCATTTCATGCGTATATTTTTCTTCTGCTTTTTGAACTGCTTCTGATAATTTGGTAATTTCATTTCGGGCTACGTCAAGCTCAATTTTGCAATCATTAAAGTTAGCTAAAGCAGTCATTAATTCTTCTTTAGCAGCAACTAATTCATTTTTCAATGATGTGTTTACATTTGAGTATTCTCCATTGGCCTGAAGTGAGAGTTCAGCTTCTAATTCTGAGCATTTATCTTCAAGTTGCTGCAACTTCGTAGCATTTTCTGCGAGCTTAGCTTCTGTAGCAGATTTATAGTTTTCATATTCACTATGCAAATTTTTTAATTCTTTTTCCGCACTCTCGGATATATCACAATATTGTCTGATATGTTCTTTAGCAGTATTAAGTTGCTCAATAAGCGACCTAATCTCAGCATCTTTATCTATCAACTTATTTTCAAGTTCTTTTATTTTCTTAATTGTATCTAAAGATCCATCACAGTTTGGCGCTAAGGCGACTTTAAGTTTCTTAGCTAGTTCTTCATTACCTTTACTTTTTTCTAATAAATCATCTCGCAACTGCTGAATTTCCGTCCTCATTCTGTCAGCGGCATCTTTTTCTTCTTGCATACGAGATTTAGCAGTTTCAGTCTGTCGTTCAAGATGAGAAGCCAATTCTCTGAATCTATCTTGCTCTTCCTGTAATCGCCTCCTTAAAGCTGAGCATTCTCGAGTTGCTTCGTCTAACCTTGTTTCTATTTTAGCACGATTTTCCATTTCTACACGTTCTAAACTTGCCTTTATTAATTCTAAGTTTTTCAAAAGTATAGACTGGCCTTGTCTTTCTCTGTTAAGAATCTCTTTTTCAGTTTTTAAGCGCAATTCTGCGTCTTTCAGTAACTTATTTTCAAGTTTTAAGTTTTCAAGTTGAATTTCTGCAGCTGCGAGTTTACCTTGTGAGTTCAATACTTCATCTCTTAAGTGCTGTAAAGAAACTTCATGTTTTGCAATTGTAATATTATATGCTTTGTTTTTGTCCTCTAATGAAGAAATTTGCTTTTTGTAAGTGTTGATATTGGTTTGTAGTATTTTAAGTCTCTCATTGTTATATTCAGATGTTGAGGAACATTTACTATTTGCAGCGGACAATTTAGCTATTTCTTGTCTCATACTATCAATTTGTTCGAATAACATTCTCTCATTGGTTACCTTTTCTTCTTTATAAATTTTGTATTCTTCTTTTAAAAGTTCTAATTGCTTTTCAGCTTCTCTACATTTTGCTTCATAAGACGAAATATCGGGAGTTCCAGGTTTAGAAGACTTTTCTTGTGATGTGTCCATTATGAAGGATTCTCCTTTTTCTAAATCAGAAGCGTCGAGTACTGAAGACATTTCGTGCCGTTTACCTTTCATATGATCATGATATAGCTTTTTAAACATATCTCGTTGTCTAATGAGACCGTTAACCATTTTAGTTTGCCTTTCTTGAGCCTCTGTCAATTCTGTAACTCTTTGTTTTAACGCATCAATTTTGTTTTCCATTTCTCCACTTTCAAATTGTTCTTTGTGGCGTTCGAGCTCTTCTTGCTTGTCAGTTAATTCTCGAATCATTCTTAATAACTTCTGGTTATTCGCTTGTAATTCTTGTATATCGCTGAATGTTACTAATGTTTTGGATATGATTCGTGAAGAAGTCGCATCAGACGCATTTGTTGTATTTGCTGACTGGGATGTGTCGTGGTCGCCATTAAGAAGTCCACCTCGGCTGTGTTCTATTTCTTTAAGTAAAAAGCATACCTGCCTTCCTAAATCAGCAAGTTCTCCTTTCAGTCTACTGTTTTCACGATTGTAGTGATTAGCAATTTTCGAAGTTTCACTATAATCATCCCTTAGTCTATTACATTCGATTACTAATGATTCTATTTGTTGAGTCAATGCTGCATTGCTTTCCAATGCTTCTACATATTCTGTTTTTTGTTTTTGTAATAATGGAACTTTTTCTTCCAATTCTTGTACAATTTTATTTATAGTTACATTAAGGCGTCTATTCTCTTCCTTTTCTTGGCTCAATTCATCAGATACTTTCACTAATTGAGAATAAATTTGTGTCAATGACATTCCTGATTTCAGAAGTTTACTAGCAGTTGCTGCAGAAGGCGCTAAATCACTTAAAGCCATGTCTAGATTTTGTGCAGTTGCTGCTTTAAGTAAATCATTGGCATGCTCTAGTTCATTCTTTAATGATGAAATAATTTCATTCTTTTTCTCCATTAGCTCTTCATGATCTAATTCAGCTTGTTTATATTTAGTCTCTAATTCACCATACTTTTCTGTAGCTTCATTTAATAACTTTTGTAACTCACCAATACCTTCAGTCAACTCAGTTGTTTTTGCTTCTGCGTCATCATGCATAGTCTTAAACAAGTCAGATAATTTTGTTTTTGCATCTAGCTCTTTTTTATAATTTTCTGACATTTTATTTTCAATATCACGTTGTTCTTTTAAACGTTGTGTAAGATTTTCAGCACGATTGTTTAAATTCTTCTTCACTTCATTTAATTGTTCTATAGTTTCATTGGCTGCATGTAGTTCCTCAACCTTTTCAGCAAGTTGTGTTTCTAAGCTTACCAATCTACTGGTGTTATTTAAACGCACAGTCTGCAGTTCGGATGTTAGTCTATTAACTTCCTCAGTAAGTGAAGATATTTGTGAATTTAATAAAACTCTTTCTTGATCCAGACGCTTTTCACGATACTGAAGAGATAGCTCCTTACTCTGTATTTCGTCATTCATTGCAAGTGCTTCACATTTCGAATCAATAGCAGCGCGAAGTTGCTGAGACAACGTTGTTTCATTTGTAGTGAGTCTTTCTATTTCGGCATCTCGCCTCTGAAGAATTCTAGTCAAATCATTCCTTTCATCAATTGCAGCATCTCTTGAACTTTTAAAAGATATAACTTCATTTTCTAGACGACATATCTTGTCACGAGCTTTTTCCAATTCAGTATTAAGAGAACTAACTTGTTTTTCTAGTTGTTCGATTGTTTCATCAGCAACTAATAGTTTTTTAGCTGCTTCTTCATATTTAGCTGTTAATTCTAGGATGGTGGCTTCTGATGTGGCAATTTTATCATCTGAAATTTTAATTATTAAAATATATTAATTATTTTCATCTGTTTTATACAAAATATGAAACCAAAAGTCACTCATGTGACATCAAAGACATCATTGAAAAAAAGGAAATAATTCTGAATTTATAGTTGAGATTCTTCTGCTTTGTGTTTTTAATACAACGACTGGTCCTACAGCTTGCAGTGCTAATTGATCTCAAAGATTTAAATCTTCTTTATATATCTAATACAAAGATGTGCAATTTGAGCACAGATTACTTCACTAAGCTCACACAGATTAAAGATATTGATATTTTTTTATATTTGTGAAGAATATTCAAAATTTACACAGGCAGATTATGCCCTGGATTAAAAACTTTGGATACATGAGAATACATTCCTAATGCTATTTGATGAAAGTAACTGGTACATGACTGTAATAATTACTTGTAAATAAATATAGATATTTTGCTACTACCACTATCAAAATATTTAAATGATTTATATTTAAAAATTTTATACTCTTTTATACTCTTCTATACTCTTAGATATTAGAAATCTCATAGATATTTTTATAAGATGAATACTTCAAATTAAATGTTATGTCAAGTTTAAAAATATATCATTAATCTTATGCTGGCAAGAGTAATAGTGTAATCCGTAAGGGCCAAGGGGCAACTGAAGAATTATGAAAGGCAAATGAGGATTCTAACAAGTATATTATATATACATGTTATAAGAAACATAAACTGTGCATTATAACCATTGTATTATTCTCATATTTTATTTAAATCATTCTGTCTTGAAGTGATAATTTAATTTTTACATATACTTTAACCAGGTGTAATCACTAATCATGCCTTCTAATAAGGTAGTCAGAAAAAAGGTACATCGTGGTTGAAATGTTTCAGCAAAAAAAATACATGATTATTTGTTATTCCTTTCTCATAGCCATAGTTTAAGCATCGGCAATTTCTTCAAATTATTAGCAATAATTATAAATATATTGTTAAAGGTTTTAAAATTTCACAAATTGCAAACATGGGCCGGCTGCTCACCGATTTGAGATTTACTAGTTTCGTGCAGGGCTTTGGATGTCAAGTATTCTTCAAATTTTTGGTCAATATATGCATTGATTTTTTCCGAAATGGGCTTTGGCAGGTTAGCGATTTCCGATTCTGATAATACATTGTCTAAATGATTTTTCCCACCGGCTTCCACATTCGCGGCTTCCATCTTTGTCACATCACAAGCGACATTCGTGATACGACTTACAACGCAGATTTGACAGGTAAAAATCTAAATTCTAAAGTAAGCTAAAAGCTTTTATACAGATACACAAAACACAAGAAACATAGCTTATAAAGTAATGTGTCACATTTAAATGCATAGAAGTATATAGAGTATAGACCTATATATACAGCACAATTTTCAGAAATAAGCAAAAATGAAATATAAGAGTTTCAAAAATAAAAAAAATCTTACAGGTACGAAATAGTTAAATTAAAAAAAAAACTCAATAGTAGCTCGGTCATTTATTATAAGATCTATGCTTATTGTAATGTACGTTAAACATCGATAGATTTGTATTCCGATAGTTATCGATAGTTTGAGAAAAACCTATCGATAGTATCGATACTATCGATAGTTTCGTGTATTAAATAAATAAATATTAAAGATATATGTTATAATTAATTGAAACTAATAATTTTAATTAGACAAACAAACAATGTTTGTCGACTAGAAAGAAGTTGGCGCGGTACTTCGTATTTTTTTATTTCATTATACCTCAAAAAATTGCTTCTTAAATGCTCCAGCAGAATCTGTAATTGCTCCACCACTATTATTATTGGTTAATTAATAATTAATTTTTTAGATTCCATTTTTTGAAAATTTAATTTTTCTGTAAAATCGCGAAAATTCGTTTTTTCTTTTTGAACTATATCTCAAAAAATTGCTCCTCAAATGCTCCAGCAGAATCCATAATTGCTCCACCGCTATCGTAATTGGTTAATTAATAATAATTTTTTTTTAAACCCATTTTTTGAAAAATTTAATTTTGGTATAAAGTCGTGAAAATTCGTATTTTCTTTTTGAGCTATATCTCAAAAAATTGCTCCTCAAATGCTCCAGCAGGATCCGTAATTGCTCCACCGCTATCTTAATCGGTTAATTAATAATAAATTTTTTTAGAATCCATTTTTAAAAAAATTTAATATTGCTATAAAATCGCGGAACTTCATTTTTTCTTTTTGTACTATATCTCAAAAAATTGCTCCTTTAATTCTCCAGCAGAATCCGTAATTTCTCCACCGCTATCATAATTGGTTAATTAATAATTATTTTTTTTTAAATCCATTTTTAAAAAAAATTATATTGCTATGAAATCGCGAAAATTCGTTTTTTCTTTTTGAACTAAATCTCAAAAAATTGCTCCTCAAATACTCCAGTACAATCCGTAATTGCTCCACCGCTATCGTAATCGGTTAATTAATAATTAATTTTTTTACAATCTAGTTTTTGAAAAATTTAATATTGATATAAAATCGCGAAAATTCGTTTCTTTTTGAACTATATTTCAAAAAATTGCTCCTCAAATGCTCCAGCAGAATCCGTAATTGCTCCACCGCTATCTTAATCGGTTTTTTTTTTATTTCATTAATAATTTTATTGGAAAACAACTGCACGTATCTGGCCCGTTTTTAAACACTAAAACCTCACTTCAATAGGTTGGCTGGAACTTGGAAGAAATCTCTTTTTGAGATAAGTCCACCTTTGCTCACACTGGCCTCTGTATTACTTGTGTAACATTCAAATTACGTTTTTAAAATATACCATTTATGACTAGCGAAACCTGCGGCTTCAAAATATGATTTAAGAGTTTAGAACACATTATTATATTATTCTTTTTTAATAGTATTTTAGGAATTAAATATTCTTTTTTATGTAGTGAATATATTATACTTTATTTAATTATACAGTATACTATATATTTTATTTTATACACTTTAGTTACATTTTTATTTTGTTTTTATTTTATATGAATTACAAATTCTCATATTTTATATTATAAGAATATTATAAAAAAATAATTCCCGACTATGCAGGTTTGATGAGAAGGGAAATAAATAGTAGTAACTTAACAATCGATAGTGCCATAATAGTCATCGATACTATCGATAGCCCATGGCTATCGATACTATCGATAGTCTATCGATGTTTAACTAACACTAGCTTATTGCTTTTATATTTTGTTTATCTGTTGACTATAGTATTTTCACACCCTTTGGAAACAAAACAGAAATGGACTCAATGGAGGAAGAACAATGTTTACATCAGTGTGAAAACTATATCCAAAATCATAACATTCAAACATTATTAAAAGATTGTATCGTACAGTTATGTTTACATAAGCCAGAAAATCCTGTTGTGTTTTTGCGGCAGTATTTTCAAAAGTTAGAAAGAGTAAGTTTGAATTTTACAAGAAAATATAACAACAACAACATTTTTATTTATGTAGTTAAAACCGACATTTATAGTTATTCACAAGTAAAGGAAAGCAATCAAACATTTCCACTTGTTACATATATATACATTATTTTCACAGCAGATACAAGAAGTTTATATCATTTGATACTTGAGTTGACAGCTAACTCAAAATAGAATCGCGCAAGATTCTTGTGAAGTGATCTGTATTTAGACTATAAATATTATCTTAAAACTATATTTAATAACTGCGTAACTTTTACTGGATTCGTTGAAACGTTTCGTAAATTTATCGGAGTTTTTTTCATCTGGAAATCTGTGTTGGATCGTGATTTTAAGAAGATTATCATTATGGTAGTAAGAGTTTAGTATAGTTGAAGACTAATCTGCTATAAAGTGTGGGAATCCATATAATAGTTTGTTACAGCTTAACATTTAATGGGAAGTACATTTTCTCATCTGTACTTTTTTTTGCAATTATTAGTGATTGCAGTTTTCTCTCTAGTTTTTAATTTGAGTGTGTGAAATTGTTAGTGATATTTCTTCATTTGTGTCTTCTCTGTATAATATCTTTCATTATCTTTCAATTTCACAAAGATCACAATGATATTTTCATCAATAACCTCTTGGTCAAAGTTCTATTAATGTTAGCCTAAGATTTCATATTTTTAACCGACTTCAAAAAAGGAGGAGGTTATTTATACCTGTGCTAACAAGGCAGAGAAATGCTTGCAGCTCAATATATAATTATGTGTTTTAAAAATTGTTGCTGTATAGTTATCTTGTATATCTGAATGTGGATAATTACCAATTTAATGTATGATTCAATTAGGATCAAACTCAGTTGAAAAGGAATATTCATGCTTAATTAGAACTATTAAGTCTCACTTTCTAGACAATATTCACATGTTTTGCATTACTGAAAGTTGAAGTCACCTTTATTTTAAGTAGTTATTCAAGAAGATTTACATAGTTTAATTACTGTGGAGAAACTGGAATAATCTGCTAGCATTGGTATGCTTTTTAAAACAAGTTTTTATTATACTAACACTATTCATCTACAGCTAAAACTAACCTTGTCTTGAAAAACTAAGTTTGACTCTTACCACTTTACCACAAACAGTCAATGAATTTCTACAATTTTTTTTTTAAATCTTTATTTATAAAGCCGGTTAAGTCAGCAATTTCTACAATTATTCAAACTAATACTATAAATGTGTATAGTGTAGTATTTGTGGCTGGCCCAAGAAATTTATGTGGAAAATATTCTATGATTTCCTTTTTTGATTCTGAAGTTGTACTAATGTATTAACATTTTATTATGTGATGCAAGCTTTCTATTTTACTACTCTATCAGCGGTTAATATAGAATAGATAGACTATATAATAGACATTAGTATATAATAGGGTAAAATTTAAAAGAAAAACTAGAAATCACCCATATAAATAAAATAAGATTACTTTGTTTTTCCCTGTTTCTTTGATTGTGATTATTCTCTGCTATTCTTAGAAAGACTATTTAAAATATGTTCTATTCAAATTCTAATAGAAATGTATAAAATACAATATGATAATTATGTTATACATGTTAGGAACAATTTACATTTTTTTATTATATTTTTTATTTATATTCTGTAAAAGTTGATTGGTAAATATAAAACTTTAACATAGGAGCAAGTTAAAGCAGCAGCAGCGGCGGCGGCCACATCAGAGGGGGAAGCAGATGGCGAGCTGTCGCCTTTACCAGTGCCAGGTGGACAGCTGCCGCGTAGACGAGGAGGCATCAGTGCCGAACCAGTCACTGAAGAAGATGCTACTAGTTATGTTAAAAAGGTATATTTTCGACTGACTTGACAACAAATACTAGAAAAATTTATGCATTTATGTCTTTAAAAGTTTCAATGAATTAACTTTAAGTAAAAGACTGATGTAGTCCTCAGATCGAGTAAAAAAAGGTAGATAACGCATCGCCTACATTACTGAAGCCACAAAAGTCTGCTCCTTCATGTAAACGCAGCACACATATACACCAAACTATGCTCATTTTCGTAAGTATCTTACGGGTCGTCGTGCAGTACCTAAGTTTGCCTAATAAATGCCGTCCTGTGTAATTAAATGGTGTAAAAACAATTCAAACAAAAAACAAAAAGCCTGATAGAATATCGTTTCTCATATAAGTACACAAGACTATATTATTTTATGATATTCTAACACAATTTTGAGGTTGTTTGACATAAATAATGACAATTTCCGAAATGACGTACGGGAGAGTGTTGACAGGAGTTTGTATGTCTACTGGTCAAAAAATGTGGGGTAAATCGTAGGTAAATACATAGCAAAATAATTAAGTACAGTTCGCGTCACGTAAAAAGAATGCTGGAAGAAAATGGTGGGAGGTGTGTTTGCTTATCGGTACATTCGCATACGAAATTACTAAGCCTATTCTTTTATTTTTGAACTAGCCTTTCGCTCACGATGTATATTGATTATTGGTAGGTACATTGAAAAATATATTAGATAGAATGTCATTAAATAGAATTCTATTAATTCACTACATAGTATAAAACAAAGTCGCTTTCTCTGTCCCTATATCCCTATGTATGCTTAAATCTTTAAAAGTACGCAATGGTATTTGATGCGGTTTTTTTAATAGATGGAGTGATTCACGAGGAAGGTTTATATGCATAACTAGCGGATCCCGCGGCTTTGCTTGTGTTAAAACTAGGGAATAGCCCGAGCGAAGCGAGGCCGAGTCGCTAGTTAATTAATAAAATATGTTTGATTCAGTGTAGAATGTATTATCTACTTACAAAAATTAATTTAATTCGTTTAATATATTTTTTTAATTATTAACTGCATTATTATCAGACTCTCTTTATAAAACAACTAGCAGTACCCGCGGCTTCGCCCGCGTTAACTTTTTAATAATACTTAACTTTATAATA
Organism: Boloria selene; assembly: GCA_905231865.2. NCBI lineage: Eukaryota > Metazoa > Arthropoda > Insecta > Lepidoptera > Nymphalidae > Boloria > Boloria selene. The sequence continues at coordinate 7,220,475 of HG993145.1, forward strand.
ATTTCAATTCACGTGGTAATTATGCTGTTAAAATGTAGCTTATATGACACGTTCGTAGATTTGCCATAGCAGCGCCATCTATTGATTACTTACTCAACCCAGTCGAAAGGTATCGACATCTGTTAGAATCATTTGGAGTTAACAGATAATTGTGACTGTCAAATAATAACAGACAAATAATTAGCAATAAATTAAAATTGCGACTATAATTTGAGATTTAAACTATCCTATCTCTCAAGTTGGATCGAACTGCACATGGTGTGCGAATTTTATTATAATCGGTTAAGTGGTTTAGGAGTCCATTGAGGACAAACATTGTGACACGAGATTTATATATATTAAGATATACGTCAAAAATATTTTTTCACTATTTTTTATATAAAATCATTTCGTAACTAATATTTTTTGTGTACCCGATGGTATTTTAAACTGACAAACCAACAGCGAGCCGAAAAGCATGCGGCGCGTGCCTCGCCGTCCCGCGCCCCGCGTCTTACCACTAAATTTTCCGATAAATCGCCTCTTCGCAACTTGACAGCCAGCGTTCTTTTTACATGACGCGAATTATACATTTAAATTATTATTAAATAATTATTTTTGTTTTGTTATTTTTTTTAATAAACACTCTTTATATTACCTTTGCTGTATTTTTCAGCCAAGACTATCTATTCAAACTATTTATAAAGTGATCCTACAAGCCCCCTACATATTTAAAATCTTATTTTAAATAAAAACATTTTTATTTACATTTATTTGTTATTTTATTTTATCGCATATTACCTATATTACAGAATATTAAGGGGGATTTTTTAACAAGTGTCAACACATCATTCACGCACACATACACACAAAAAAGTAGTTACACTTTCTGTCCTAAATGCGTTATCTAGGTTTGTTTACTGGATCTGAGATGTAGTCCAAAAATTATTGTCTGTTTTTTGTAAAAGTATGTGTTAATTTTGTATCTTATCGTTATATAAATGAAACTATCTGTTCGGATATTGTTTGTACAGAAATCATGGTAAGGGTAGAGACGTGAGCGATTAACCATGACTACTGTAAAGCATGCGAAACGTCGGGAATAAAAAATCAAAGCGAATCCGCGATAAAATCCAAAAAGCTATACTATCTTATCATTATGTTATATACAGGTGGTGCCAAAAGACTACAAAACAATGGGAGCTCTATCACGAGCCATCGCGTCTAACGTGCTATTTACACACTTAGACGAATCCGAGCGCGCAGATATGTTCGACGCAATGTTCCCTGTACAGTGTCTTCAGGGTGAAACTGTCATTAGGCAAGGGGATGAAGGCGATAACTTTTATATCATTGACTCTGGAGAAGTTGAGGTACATCATATGAAACAGATTTTATAATATAATTATACTAGTCTATATTTCTTAATTTTTATAGAACAATACTGTTAATATAAAAGTATTGTTCTGTAAAAAATATTGAATAGGTAAGGACAGACGTCATATTGACGTCTGTCTTTCTGCTATCATTAGAAACTACAGTTCGCGTCACGTAAAAAGAACGCTGGAAGAAAGTGGTGGGGGGTGTGTTTGCGCATGGGTACATTCGCACACGTAATTACTAAGTCTTATTCATTAATAAAATATGTTTGATTCAGTGTAGCATGTTTAATCTACTTACAAAAAACTTAATTGATTCATTTAATATATGTTTTAAATTTATTAACTGCATTATTATCGGACTCTCTCTTTATAAATAGTTCAAAAATATTTTTTCTCTATTTTTTATATATGTATAAAACCATTTCGTCATTAATAACTTTTGTGTGCGCGATGGTATTTTGAACTGACGGACCAATACCGAGCCGGAAAGCATGCGGCGCGTGCCTCTACGTCCCGCGCCCCTCGTCTTACCACCAAATTGGCCTATAAATCGTCTCTGCGCAACTTGACAGCCAGCGTTCTTTTTACATGACGCGAATTATACTTGTTTTTATAAATAATATTTATTCTTATATGTCAGTCTGCAGTGTTAAATATTTGATATATCCAGCCACTCCATATTTTTAGAAGGTGCTTATTATATATCGTTCTTAAACTTGTATAATATTATATATAGATAAAATGATTATAGGATGTTAATTGTTATTATATTGTACATTTGCGACTCGACCGCGCTCCGCTTGGATTCGCTTCTGAGTACGTTTTACTGGTTAGTATGTATTTCTTAGAGATGAGTTATTTTCGCGCAGGTTAGCTTGGGGCACCTTGGTTAGATGGTTTCAAAGACTACTATAATGGATATAGGTTGAAACAATTTTAGTTTTTTATGTATCACTAGCTGTAGACGTTGTCATGTACACATAGAGAACTTTTATAAACTTTTGCTCCCAGTGAAATGTTTTAGTTTGCATGCGCATAACAGCGTTGCCTAGCAACTTATTTATAATTGAATATGTCATTTATTGTCCAAATGTATAAATAACTAATTAATAAAAAAAAACATTTTATAGTGGACTGAATTGTGAATCTAAACCATTCTCGTATACACTCGAACACACACAAAACATTTCATCAAAATCTGTCCAGCCGTTTAGGATAGGAGAAAATATTTATATTAGTAAGTTATTAAAAATAGTTACGGCCATTGTATTGCTTAACATATTGATTTATAATTATGATTCAAACAATACTGAATTGATAGTTCAATGATAAACCAGGTGCTAGTGAACGGCGAGGTGGTGACGAGCATAGGCGAGGGCGGCAGCTTCGGGGAGCTGGCGCTGATCTACGGCACGCCGCGCGCCGCCACCGTGCGCGCGCGCCGCCCGCTCAAGCTGTGGGGGCTCGACCGCGACTCCTACCGCCGCATCCTCATGGGCTCCACCATACGCAAGCGCCGCATGTACGACGAGTTCCTCTCCCGTGTCAGCATATTAGGTGAGATACACACCATCTCCTATATACCCAGTCTATATCTAAACTAATATTATAAAACTGAAGTTTGTTTGTTTGGTTCAATGACCTGAAAGAAAGTTATGGTTTGAATTGAAACATTATTTTTGTGCTGGATATTCCATTCATCGAGGCTTTATCACGCTACCGTCAATAGAAGTGGAGTATCAATGAAAAATGTTGCAAAAACGGGAAAAATGATTCTTTTGAGAGCTTCCGTTGCAAACGCTGCGTAAACGGTTATAGTTACGCAAAAACCATGTAATTTCCCTCTTTAAAAGTTCTATAAAAGTGTCCAGGACAGCATATTATGTCTATCATTATAACCTTTTTTATGGTAATCAAGTTTGTTCTAAAATATGTTAATCGTAATTTAAATATATAATACTAACTTATCACAATAAATAGTCTTAATATTAGTCCACATCCAAGATGTAATATTGTATACTAATTTTCCATTCAAGCAAAGCCATGTAACAAATTATGTTAAATTATTATTATTTTTGCTTAATCCACGCTTATGACGTATGTCGATATTATACTTTAAGAAACTTAGCCATTAACCATAACCTATATACTTTAAGAAAGCTTAGAAAAGTGGGAGCGACTGACAGTGGCTGATGCGCTAGAACCAGTGTCCTTCAACGATGGAGAGACGATCGTCCGCCAAGGCGAGCCTGGCAACGATTTTTACATCATTGTCGAAGGTATATATTTATTAATTAATCGATAATTGGCTCATTATTTTTATTGATCATGAATTTTACATACATTATGAAACTTCTAAGTACTCTAACTCACTGTCAACTTCCAAATTCTGGTCTGCTACTGAGACTTTCTTTTAACAGAAAGACCAAGCTTACCCCGATCCGGGTCTCCAACCCAAGATCTATAGTCGTACATGTGAGTCTCTAAATTACGTAGATAGTTTTCATACACGTGGCAGCAAGTAGGATAAATACAAAATGAGCCAGGCGTGTTATTAAATTCATAAGTTATTGAATATTCTGTACAGATAGTTATTATTAAAAATATTTCATAACTATCAATTGTATTTGTAATGTACATATTATCGACTGTGAACTGGCAACTGGTTCTTTCTCAATTTTTTGTTACAAGTTGTTTTATATTGTCTTATATCGTTTTTATATTAGAAGTAAGCATATAATGCTACTTTTCTTTTTAATAACATGTGCAATAAAAATATTTAAAAACGTATTTTTTTTTAATTTACTAGATGCTATATTAATGACTCAAACAAGTTTTTTCTTCATCCTGTAAAGTGGTCAAAATTGAGATAGTACCGCAGGCTTATTACGTATCGAGCAATACATCCGCGATAGCGAAAATTTTACAATAATTGCTGTCCAATCGCAAAATCATATTACACTTCATAAATTCATTCGTAGTTTTTCATAATTTTATTGGTTTTTGCATTAATTGATTTAGTAATTGTTTGTATATTATATTAATGGTCTGTTAAACAATAAGAAAGCTTTCATTTTATTAAAAAAGGTTCTTTTTGATTTTAAAATTCTTTAATATTAAGCATTCTTTAGAACGTCTAGTGGCTTGACCCGTAGTTTCAAGTAAAATACGATTAAATTAAGATAAATACTATTAAGTTTAATACGACTTTGCGATTGGACAGCAATTATTGTACAATTTTCGCTATCGCGGGTGGATTGCTCGATACGTAATCAGCCTTGCCAAATCAAATTATTCTTTATTCAAATAGCCTTTTACAAGCTCTTTTGAATCGTCATTTTTACATTATTAAAATTAAATGTCAGTCTGTAAGTCTGTGAGTAAGCTACCACCGGCTCGAAAGCTATTCTGCTGAGAACTCAACAGTTGTTGCCGGTTGCCAGTTTGCAGTCGTTATGTAAAATGATCGGCACTCGGCAGGCACGGCGGTGGTGCTGCAGCAGCGCGGCGCGGGCGGCGAGGCGGTGGAGGTGGGGCGGCTGGGCCCGTCCGACTACTTCGGCGAGATCGCGCTGCTGCTGGACCGCCCGCGCGCCGCCACCGTGCGCGCCGCCGGACCGCTCAAGTGCGTCAAACTAGACCGCGCCAGGTATACGCTACGCGCAACCGTTTTATTTAATTCAATTGATATGTTGCAATATTCTAATGTAGGGAAAATTGAGTTCAAAGTTTGTGTAATGTATGTATGTAAGTGCATATGGCTGTCAAGCGGCGTAAACTGAACTCTAATAGTCATAAAATATATGGCAGTTTTAAAATTTAAAACTTATTATAGACCAACAGCAACGACATCTATGCATAAACAGAGAAAATTCGAAAATTATTAACATACATCACCTTCTTCACGTCTTCATATGCGTGAAGCTCGGTTAAACTACAGAAACTACTGGTCCGAATTTAAAAAATCTTTTTGTGTTGAATAGTCCGTTTATCGCGGAAGTATAGGCTACATTACATCATGCTATGACTAATAGGAGCGGAGCATCAATGAACAATGTTGCAAAAACGGGAAGGACGGGCGTTAGTTTTGCGAGGTACCATACCGCGCGACTAAGAAAAAATTTGGTTTCCGACCTTTAGAACGCATGCGAAGCCGCGGAAAATACTAGTTACTTATAAAACAAAGCAGTGGTAGCTCAGTGGTAACGCGCTCGCTCGGATAACCACTTGCTATTCGCCACAAACTTCAAGTTTCTACAAAAGCACAAATTTTTGGATGCATCAAAAGCATTTGCTACAAACTATTAATTTTTACACAAAAACCAACACTCGATCGTAACGGCTACAAATTCTTACATGCGTTTACAAGCCAAAAGAAACACCTTTTTATTTGACAGCATTTCTAAAATTTTCTTGTCTCGAGCTTAGTGAATCTACCATAGAATGGTATAATATGGAGAATTAAAATCATGTTAATTCTTAAATATTTGTCGCGTTATATCTTTTATTTCGTGGTACACTCTTAACTTCTTCATATCATTCGACGTGGTGGCAAAAGGTTGAGACAGTGGACTCCTACCATTTTTATTAAAATATACTAATGAATGTTATGTATTTTTTATAGGTTCGAACGTGTATTGGGTCTTTGTGCAGACATCCTTAAAAGAAATATTGCTCAGTATAACAGTTTTGTTTCACTGTCAGTTTAATAGTTATGTTAAGACTTACGAAATGTGGGTCAATCAAATGCGCTGCATAATATTTATATCAGTGACACTTGCCAGCCAACTGTAGCAAGTTTGTATGGAATGAAACTACTGTCATAAATTATACCCATACATGACTTTTGTCTTAATTTATTTTAACTATATTATGCAGCTTCGAATAAAATGTCTTGTTTTTTAATTTATAATTAAAGTATATCTTTTTACTTAATATTTTAAGTGCGCCATCTTATTGAAATATTGTTAAATTAATTAAAATATATCTTTGCATTTGCCTACGCATTGTGTAAGTGTTTTATTTTTCTAGAACTTATTATATAATTTTGTTCGATTTCTCTGATGTTACAAATTTATTTTACAGGTTAACTTTTATTTAATGAAATAAAACTTGAATACTTAATGTTATTTTTTTGGCAATTTTATTATTTATTTGTTAGTCTAAAATTTTTATAGAAGCAAGTAAATTTGTTTCTATTTTATTGTATACTATAACAGGAATTACTTGTTAAATTATCCACTGTATATGATTATAAAAATTATCTTGTTTGCCCTAGCAAGTCTTTCATTTAAATAATACCCAACTTCCAACTACATTCTCTACTTACAGTTTAAATTGTTTGAAGGTATATCGAATATTCATAAGTTATTGAATACTCAATTATGATAAAATGAGGAATTTAGGAAAGTTTAATAACCATCAATTTTATATTATTTGTTGTACCTATATAAAATTTTGTATTCAAATAAGGTTTTGCTTTGTATAAGTTTGTTTATGTACTTTCCTGAGAAAACTATTTTTTATAACTTTATAGTTAATTTAAATTTCAAGTTATCGCAAAACCAAACAATAAGTAATTTGAAAATAAATAACTTTATTTATATAAATCAATTTTACATTTTCATTTGAATAATTTGATGCGTTGCTATTTTAACAATGCCATCAAAATCTTCTTGAATATGTGACCGCCAAAATCTACATCTTCCCCAAACTAAAGCAGGGTAGTTAGGTGATGATATTCCTTGTAATATCCTCGCTATGCTCCTGCCAGTAAATTTGCAGTCCTTGTAAGTGGCGATCAACGCTCTGACGTCGGATGTAACACGCTCCACGTCTAACGGTCGTTGTTCTAAAACTATATTTTCAGGTAAATTATTCTCCCTAGAGAAATAACTGTTAATTATTAATTTCAACTCATCAGATTTATTTTTAAGTGATTCTTCGGTAAATATAATTTTGTTACAAGAGTGATTACAAAGTTTACAGAATGTTTTATTAATTTCCTCTAATTGGTATAACATTACTCTTTCTTGGTTGGAAACTGTCTCATGTAGTTCATCTAGTACACTATCTAATTCTGAAGCAGATAGGTCTCCAGGAGCTTTTAATCTAAATCCTAATGTATTAAACTCTACTTTTAAATGAGATCTTTTAGATACCCCATCTTTAGTAATCCATTCTAAATTTTTTAAATGATATTTTGTCATACCACTTTCCCAACCAATAGCAGCAGCAACTTCTATAACATTGAATTCTAAAACACTATTTGTCCTAACATTCGAATCTTTTCTTCCTTCTATTAAATATGCCATAGCAAGGGGAGCACAAGTTTTAGCTGCTTCTAAAATTTTTATGGGTCCACCATAAGATGAGATCTTACACATGGTATAGGCATTATTGAGTACTTTTATGTAATTTTTATGGTGGAGCTCCACATAGCATAATAATGTTGCAATATTTTCAGATGGTAAATCTAATTCCTCAACAGTACTCTCAACTGGAATGCCTACTTCATGACCTGGACATCTAATTGGTTGATTTAATGTGGAAGTTGACGAGTTGTCAGATGTACATTTACAAGGTATGAACACTTTCTGAAGGAGTTTCCTTATAACAGGTCTATCAATAGAATTAGAATAAATGTGTTTCAGTAACTCATCTTTATCACTATTACTGTCATTCATAAAAACATGGCATAATGCAGGTTGACCATCTCTTCCAGCTCTACCTACTTCTTGTACATACGATTCAAAACTAGGGGGCATATTATAGTGAATAATGCATCTTATATCTGATTTGTTAATACCCATGCCAAAGGCAACTGTTGCAACTATTACTTTTAAAGTTCCATCCATGAAATGATTCTGAATTTTTTTTCTTTGTGCAGCTGACATACCTGCATGGTATGCTTCAGCAACATAGGACATCCTTTTACGTTTTTTATTTTGTTTTTCCATATTAATTTTTCCAGGCTCTGAAAGACATGATCTTATAACTGCAGCAACTCTTTCACATTCATTTCTTCTAATACAATATACTATGATGGAATTAAAAGAATTTATTCTTTCTGATGCTAATAAAGATACTAAAGCCCTATCTTTATCCTTTTCAAAAGACACAGAGAGGAAAAGGTTATCAGGTAGGGCAGGGTTTGTAACAACACCTCTAAGACCATCAGGAATGTTTATGTGATCAATAACACTCTTAATAGTAGTTTGACTGGCAGTTGCTGTCAAACCAAGAATACATTTCACATTTAATTTTTCTCTTAACACTCGACAAATCATTAAATAGCTTGGCCTAAAATTATGACTCCATTGGGAAACACAATGAGCTTCATCAATGCAAGCAAAGGCAATTTGTGGCAAAGACTTAAAAAGACCAGCAAATCCGCTTGATGTATCACTGGAAATAAGAGCTTCAGGGGAAATCAGAAGAATATTAATCAGGCCACCTTTAACTAACTCAATTATTTTACGTCTTTGTGTTGGTTGTTGATTGGTATGTATGCAACCAGCTTTTAAGAACTCAGGCATGCTTAATACTTGATCTTCCATTAATGAAACCAATGGAGATATGACTAAAGTTATACATTTATAGTATTTGCTATAGATATATGCTGGTAGCTGATAACATAGTGATTTCCCTCCCCCAGTTGATAATATAAGCAATGTCGATAGCCCACACAGAATTCTCTTAATAGCTTGTTCCTGGCCCGGGCGAAAGGAATCGTGGCCAAACTTTTGTAATGTTTCATGTAATTCTTCACAATTTTCTTGGTTTTCTTTGTATATTGGTTTAATCACATTCAAATCTTCAGGCGCTTCTGCCAAGAGTTTTAAAAATTCATCTGGAATTCTACTTGCTTGGTACAAAAAAGAGCATAACTCTTCTTCTATAGGTTTTTCCTTTTGTTTTTCTTTGTTATCTGAAACAATTTTCTGCATATCTTCTAATGTTGGCATATTGCTTTCATCAAAATCTTCCATAGGTAGAAGTGAATTTTCCTTATGTGCAGTACAATAACGAGCCATATGTCCTCCTAAGCCACATTTGAAACATGTAACTTTTCCTGCTTCAGGAAACTCCATTCCGGCGTGTAAGGCTTTCTTATCTTTCCATAGTTGCTTCTTGTATTTTGTAAAATTAATATGTTTTTTGCCCCTTGAGTAAATTTTTTTCTCAATATTAATTTTAACAAAATTTTCATTTACAGTACCACTTTCAATTTTCTTTTCCAGCTTCGCTAATCCTCCAGTAACTTGTGGTTGTTGAATGATATCTTTATTTTCTGATGTTTTAATAGTGTTAAGTATATCTGATACAACATTGTGTCTTGGATTTATCTTTTCTTTTAATCCAAAGGGTAGATATTCTGATATGTCAGGAGGCAGTTCCTTGTCATCTATAGGTTTTTTATTAATTTTAGCATCAGTCTTTTTACTATTTCTTGATATTACTTTACCTTTTCTTTTTGACTTCTTAGATTCTTTATCTTCATCCATATTTTCCTGTTCAACATGTCTTTTTTCTTCTAGCACTACTTTTAAGGGAGAATTTAATTTTTGCTTCTTCAGAGCAGGTTTAAGCTTGCTTAAGGCTATGTCATCATCTGATTCACTATTTTCAACATAATCACATTGTTTTTCTATTAAATTATTGACAATATTTGCCAGACCAAACTTTTGTACCTCTTCCAATTGATTAGACTCTTTATCTTGGTTGTGACTTATCACACCTGTTGCTCTGTCAAGCCAATCTTTATTTATTTGTCTTATGGGATGACTTTTTATACACATAGAATTATTAGAAATTAAAATTTGACCATCCTCATTTTTCAACATTTCATTACAATTAGTTTTGGTAACTGAATTTGTAAGATTATCTTCTTCATTTCTTGTGACTTCACCAGGGAGTTCACTTGTAATAAAATCAGATTCAAGTATTGCATTTTCCCTAATAATTTTATTACATGTTTGTAAGTCATCAGATTTTAAAATACATGATTTATTTATGTAAGATGATTTACTATTAGCAGAATATTGAGTTTGGCTTTTAGAAAAGACACTTTTTCTTGGGTTTCTTAAACAAAATTTTCTGTTTTTAAATAGTTTTTTAGACAAATTATCAGCAATTGGTTTATTAATAATGTTCGTTTTTGGGCTTGATAATAATCTGTCAAGTTCTTGTCCAGTCGGCAAAATTGGTACTATTGGTTCTACAGAACTATCATTATGAGTAAAGTTTTCTAAATGTTGTAATTGTTCTGGAGATAAAATAGGATCTTCATCAATGTCATATATTGATAAAGAGTTCTCGAGGGCGGTACTTTTAAGTTGAAAATATTTCTTATAAGCATACTTTATATTTGAAGGAGCTTCTTTTATATCAAACTTTGAAGGTGTCCGTGAATTATTTACCTTAAAGTCCTTCTCCCAAGTTTTAACAATTTGTTTACATTTTAGGTAAGCTTTGTCCTTTTTTATTGATTCAATTAAATCCATGCTCATTTCACTCCAGAGATAACTTGTATTTTAAGGGTAATTGAAATCTTTATAACTAAATAATAATGAAGAAATAAGAGATTAAGCTTAAAATAATAAGTAAATCTAATTAAAAAAATAAGTATTGAGATTATGCCTAAGTCAATAATTTCCCGCGCAAGGCTAAGTAAATTTACTTTTGACAAAAACGTTTAACAGATAAGTAACAACTAACCATAGATGACTAATACAACTATAAATATATTTTTGACATCGAACATAATTCGGAAACCATTATGTTATATATATTATGTATAGATATTATATAGCAAAGGAAATGATATTGTTTATGTATTTGAATTTAATATCTACAAAAATAGTCCGTAGATATTTTTTAAGCAGAAAAAGTATTATAAAAAGTTCACAAATACATAAATCCCTCTATCAATACAGTTTTATAGCAATTTTGTTTGTGTACGGTTGTAAAATCGGTTATTAAAGTAACTATACAGCTATAAACCAATATGTACCAGTTTTCATTTTAAGTAAATATAGGCGTTAAATTTAATAACTGCAGCTGTATGATTAGATTTGTATATTCAGCAAAGTATTAAAATTAACTTTAAATTTTATTAAAAAAAATGAGATATAACGCAGGCAGCGTTTATATCTATACATTTTCTAAAAAAAGTTTTACTAAAATCTGTTGAAAATTTTTAGTTTGTTTACGTTATGTTACAAGTATGTAAACTAGTAACAAGGCACGTTATTATATATATATATATATATATATATATATATATATATATATATATATATATATATATATATATATATATATATATATATATATATATATATATATATATATATATATTATAAGTCGCGTCATGTAAAAAGAACGCTGGCTGTCAAGTTGCGCAGAGGCGATTTATAGGCCAATTTGGTGGTAAGCTTTCTGGCTCGCTATTGGTTCGTCAGTTCAAAATACCATCGTGCACATAAAAGTTATTAATTACGAAATATTTTTATATAAAAAGTAGAGAAAAATATTTTTGACGTATATTGTTTTATGAAAAGAGTCTGATAATAATGCAGTTAAAATATATATTAACTGAATTAATTTAATTTTTTGTAAGTAGATTAAACATTCTACATTAAATCTGACATATTTTATGAATTAATAGAATTGTATTTAATAACGTACTATCTAATATATTTTTTAATGTACCTAACAATAACCAATATACGTCGCGAGCGAAAGGTTAGTTCGAAAATAAAAGAATAGGCTTAGTAGTAATTTCGTGTGCGAATATACCCATGCGCAAACACACCCCCCACCACTTTCCTCCAGCGTTCTTTTTACGTGACGCGAACTGTACTAGCGACTCGCTCGGGCTCTAACTTATGTTGTTGTTGTTTTTTAAATTTATCCCCAATAGGGAAAGGCAAAGGACTATAGTCCATACAGCCTCCCCTATTTATGGTTATTGTGGCTAAAAGATAGACATAGCCAGACACAACATAGACAACACCAAGGTCTAGAACCAAGTAGTGGGGTGAGTTAGCTTATCGAGACAATTGTTTCCATTTACGGCCGTGGCGTGACGATAGACTTGGGTACTGTGCAACTAAGGTAGAATATTAAGAGATCACATTCATATGAATTTATCGGAGGAACATAAGCTCAACTCAACGATAAAACACAATAACTGGCACATAGTTTAGGGAAAATTATAATTTCTAAAATATCACACTGTTAAAGACATATGTATTATCAAGTCTGCCATCTATGATAAAGTTGGCATCTTCGACAATATTAGTTTCCTAATTTTTCTTTAGGTAAAATTTGACAAATGGAAAAATACTTAAAAGGTTGGTTTTAAATTCTTGGGTTAATTTATAGAAATAAGCATTATACTATTTAAAATATATATATTTTCAAAAATATGATAAGATTCTTGATATTTTAGTAAATTTTTATCATATTCTTTTTAATCTTCCTGATTTTTTATCTAATATGCCTATAGAACCTTTTGGATCTGGTGAATAAGAACTCCATTCTGTTAGTGTACATTTTTGAAATTTATGATTACCACATGGTACTTTTTCTATAAGTTCATTTTCAGGATATAAAAAACATGAACCTAAAACATTGTAAAAATCTATACTTAAACTATCAATCCATTCTATCAAGTCTTTGTTGATTCTCTTGATATTTGAATTTGATATTCCTGTAAGTAATATTTTATTTTCTTGGTTAGGCAAAAAGTTACTAGGCTTTACAAAACTTTGATTTTTATAAGAATTTTTTGATCCAGAATGAATTAAATTAGCTTCTTGTTGGGTTATTTCTTTGCCAGAAAAGTACTCCAAAGGACTTATTAAAAATTTTGTTGTTGCAATAGTATTTGTGTGATCAAATAAACCAACCTTCCAAACACCAGGCAGTAAAGGATGTTTAATATTGGGCTTAATAAAATTTGTCAAATTATTTTCGTCCCTTTGGATAATGTTAACATCTGCTACATTACCAGATGGATCCAGCCAAAGTACTGTTAAATTACCTATCACCTTTTCAATGTGTGCAGAAAACTGATACAATAGAACTGGTTCTGAAAGTGGACCTAAAATGTTACCTAAATTTCTGAACGTCATTTCTTTTTGATCATAATCTGAACTTACTTTAAATATTTTTATGTAATCATTCTGATTCTCAAAATTCAAATCTAGATATTGTTTTGGTTTATACCATGTTTCTAAAAGTACTTCTTTGTCTTGTATTAAAGCTTTGTGTTGTATTAAATTCCCCTTGTAAATGTCTGCATATTTATAAATGTTTATTGCTGTTACTTCACTTATTTTTATATGACAACTTTCCTCATGTAATATTTTTGCATTAAGACGTGTAATACTTCCTGCATGTGTCAGGAGTATATCATCAGTACTGGCTGTTAAGTCATTAATATCATAGAGATTTTGCCAATATGCTTCTAAATTTGGTATTAAATAATGATCTGTAATGCCTATATATTGTTCTACTCTAGTAATAATTTCTTGATTAATGATTGGCTCAAATTTTCTTGCAAAGAATAGTTGTCTACTTTGAGTGTTTTGTATTCTGGGCCAGTCTTCAGTTTTAAAATCATTTGGTGAACAACCACACCAATCTACAACATGTTTATATTGACACTTACAGCCTAATTTACGTTTCCAATTTGTGACATGTAAATTATTATCTACATAAGTATTACAAAATTTTGAATTTCTTAATACAGTATGAAAATAAGATTCTGCAGGTAACAGGGTGTGTTGAAATATAACTTCTAGGCCTGCCAGTAGTTCATCTTTTTTTTCAATTACGTAAGCAACAAATTTTGGTGAAAGAGCAATCCAATCACTTCCTCCATCTATAACAATACCTTGAGGTAATTTTCTCTCACCAACTCTCCACATATGTGTCTCACACTCAATAAAAGTTTTATCAAGACCCTGTTTCTTAATAAACCTCTGTGCCTCCCGCCCATGAGACTTTACAAAATTAAATTCTTTATTAGTAGATAGAAATTTCTCCAATTCTTCTAATGATTTAATTGGAAAATCACTTTCACTTAAATTAATAACATAATCCCACTTCCAGCCTAATGTTAATATTTCACTCATTGATGTTAGCAGCATAGTCAGAAGAGATGCTCCACCCCATATGGTTGAAAATCTTTTTGAAGCCAACTTAATGTTTGAAAAATTGTTTTCTAATTTTAATAATTCTCGATGCAAGTAATCCTGTCTCTGGAAATAAATTAAATATTACATTTTTATATTTACTTTGACAAAATTACACACAAATATTTCTCTTTAATGGAACTTAAATTATATAAAAATATTTTATCAGAATAATTACCAAATATTAACTTACTTGATCAACATGTATGTAAAAATAATGATTAGTTCTATAAAGAGAATTAATTAATCTGTGAACTTGGCGCAGTGCCCTTCCATTTAATGTTAAAAGAAATACTATTCTGACTGAAGTTTCATCACTAAGGGACCCTGTAGGCATTTGTGGAACAAACTCTGAAATATAAAATGAAATATGTCTCAAATAGATGTAATGTCTAAAAAATACTAATTAGATATTAATATTAAAGCTGAATTTATAAATTTAATATTTATTTCTATGTATTTATTACAAATGTTTTTCATATAATTAAGGATAAGAGTAAATCTAACTGAAAAGTGATTGAAATTAATACTTTTTGTACTACATCTTGCTAGGATTGGCATGATTTTCATAAATCAATTAGGACAAGCAAAATTGATAAAATATGGAACATATGTTACAATTCAGTGTCACAAAAGTAAAAATAAAAAAATCCAGAAATAATTGATTCGAAACATTTTGTACTTACTATCTAATCCTGTTTCATATATATTCATGGTAAAATAACCTCCACAAATTTTAGAGTTATCAGCTGGACATTTCATATCACATGATTCATCTGAGGTTTTTGAAGTCATTGGTGGTTTAACATCACCACAAAAACATTCAGAACTGCAAAAAATATTTTATGTTATTGTATGCAATAATTTAATTAATATATTGACTTTATGTTTACCCAAAATATTTTATATTTGTAACTTAACAAAAAATACTTACGCATATTGAACTCCAGCAAAGGGAAAACCTGCTTGTACACAAATATCTAAACAAAATTTTGGGGAATTATGATGAGCATAGTTTCCATAGAAACTAGATAGTAACCTCAATTTCTTCTCATCTAAATAACACCCTAGATTTCGACCGTAAGTCCTTTCTTTAGAAATGCAGTAATTTGGTAAATGCTTTGGATAAAAATCACCATTTTGTATTCGACAAGTTTTGTTCACTATTTGCTGTTTACATATTTGAGTCTTGGCACGATGTATAGCAGAAATTGCTTCTCGACTCTTTATATCGCAAGCAGGCTTAAAATCCAATTCTTCTAATCTCAAATAAGGCGTCATTTTGTTGTGGTTTTTAGAGGCCAAGTCTTCATCATCTCCAACATTACTGACTAATTTTCTTGCCGAGACATCACCCATCTCATTTCTAACTAATGATGTATATCCATTTCTTTTAAGTAAATTATCATGCACAGAAGGAAAGAAACTCATAGAAATTAATATTTGAGCAAAAAATGTAGTTACAACTATAACTGCCAAACATTTTGCATATTTGTAAAAAATTCTTCGAACAACTGCCATTTTAACAAAATACTAAGCTTTGTTATAATATATAAATTTTTTGATATTTCCTCAAACGATACATTTTGAAATATATTTTTAAAAATTTAATTACAACATTAGGTACATTATGCATTGACCTCTCGGTAGAGAGCAAAGACTACAATATATAGTAGAGAGCATAGAGAAAAGTTAGAGAGCAGCGTTAGCATTTAGCAACTTGAAGTGGACTAACTATCGTACCAGGGGCGTAAAATTATCGTATATGGATCGAAATTATCGTATTTTTTAGGATAATGTCTATTATAGATAAATAAATCATATAAATTGTAATATTGATATGCATGCAAGTACTCTATAGTTTATCTTTTTTAAACCACCGCTGTCAAATCAATAGAACACTGAAACCCAAATGTTTTACACGTGATATACAGACCTGCGTACGATAATAATAAAAAAATAATGCTATCGTACATCAACAACAACAACAACATTATCGTACGGTTCCGAACGCTGGTAGAGAGCATAGATGACTAATAAAATTAAATTCTTTGGCATTGACGATAGTATCCATAGATAATATACTTGATAGTATCGTCACGATACTGAAAATTGACAGCATTTTGGCCACCACAGAACACAATTCCAGTTTATAACTATACCCAATGATGTTATATAGGACTAGATAAGCAATGTACGGCATCGATGCGGGACTACATTGAATATGTCCACGGGCATATTAGATCTCAGCTGTCAGCTGGATGTCAACAGAGCGGTTGCTTGGCAATAAAAATAATCAAAATGGTGAAATGTGTGGTTAAAGTGTATCAATCACGGTCTGAAAAGATTAATAAAGCAAGTGGTGTTACTTTTCACAAGTAAATTTGTATGATTTTCTCCAGATTATCCAAAAAAACATTATAAGAAGAAATAAATTTATCCAACATCGTATTTGTCATAAATGTTTCCAGTATATACGATTTAGAATTTCCTTGACTGTTGGGAATTTAGTAAATGAAAACGTTTGAAAACAAACATTATGTTAGTGTAAGTTTAAATTGATTATTAAAAAATGTTTTGTTAGACACACTGCAGTATAGTACTCACTCACTGATTGAAGAAATAGTACAATCACGTTTATTTTACCTCAATATAACATTTTTCTTAAATTTAAACACCTAAACCACCTAACCAGTAAATTAAATTTTATTTATTTTTAAATGTAGATTCTAGAGAAGTCATGACAGAAATTAAATCACTCAATCCCAAGAAGGCACCAGGCTTTGATTTGATTACTCCTAGAGTTCTGAAAGAGCTTCCAAAAAAATGCGTTACCTTTCTTACCAGCTTATTCAATGCTACTTACCGAATCTCCCATTTCCCTAGTTTGTGGAAGATATCAGAGATTGTGATGATTCATAAAGACGGCAAACCACCATACGACTGCTCTTCATACCGACCCATTAGTCTTACTCCAACTCTGTCAAAGCTATGGGAAAGGATTTTTCTCAAAAGACTCAGTGCTCTAATAAATAATAACGAAATTATCCCCAAGCATCAATTTGGCTTCCGCAAAGCACACTCAACCATCGAGCAGGTTCATCGTGTTTACCATACTGTCAGACAATGCTTCGAAACAAAAAAATACTGCTCTGCTGCATTCTTGGATGTGCATCAGGCTTTCGATCGGGTCTGGCACAAAGGACTGCTTTGTAAAATCAAGGAGAAACTACCACACTCAGTGTTTTTCATATTAGAGTCTTACCTATGTGATAGATTATTTGAAGTAAAAGTAGGGCATGCCACATCCTCCCTGTTTCCGATCGAAGCTGGAGTCCCCCAAGGCTCGGTTCTAGGACCAGTTTTATACAACATCTACACATCAGACCTGCCAACCTCAGATGATGTTACGGTTGCCACGTACGCCGATGATATCGCTTTTCTAGCTGTTGACACTGACCCCACTGTAGCAAGCGTAAAGTTACAACGACATCTCGACTATACTTCAGAATGGCTTAAAAAATGGCGAATCAAAGCCAGTGCTCAGAAATCCAAACATGTAACTTTTACCTTGAGAAAACAAAACTGCCCCCAGGTCTACCTAATGAACAGCATTTTGCCTCAAACTGACTGCGTGAAGTACCTTGGTTTCCACTTAGATAGACGCCTAACATTCAAAAACCACATAAAAGTAAAAAGAGATGTAATTAACCACAAATTTAGAAGTCTATACTGGATGATGGGCAGAAATTCCGTGCTCTCCTTGGACAATAAAATTTTAATTTACAACTCAATTCTGAAACCAGTCTGGACCTACGGTATTCAACTGTGGGGCGTGGCCAGTAAGAGTAACGTCATGTGCTTGCAAAGAGTGCAAAACAACATACTGAGGAACATAGCTAACGCACCTTGGTTTACGAGGAACGATGAAATACATGAGTATTTAAATATCGCAACAGTTGCCTCCGAAATCGAGCGATATAAAAAAGTACATACAGAACGTCTTGCTCACCACCCTAATCCGCTTGCTTCCGGATTACTTAGCGATGCCAGCGTGGTTAAAAGATTAAAGAGAAACCACGTCCTATGAATAGACGGCGGGGCATTGGCCTCGCTACTCTGATACCCACTTTTTTTTTCCACTGAACCTATCTGCTTATAGTTTGGCGACTGATCGCAGATATTAACCACAAAAAAAAAAAATTTTAAATGTAAAATTATTGTTATTCCTTATGGTATACTAGACCAGTGTCGATAATTTTTGAAACAAAAAAAAAATGCAGTAGTATGAAACCCATTAGAAAAGGCAGAGAATATTATAAAAATGAAAGGAAAAATAATTTAGGGGCGATTTGAGTTCCGGAAGGGAAAGAGGGGGAGCATTTAAGGGGAAAAAACGGTTTTTCTCGATTTCCGGCAAAACTAAAAGTCCGGTAGAAAAAAGTTGAATGGCAAAGTTGTAGGTAATAAAAAGATCTAAAACTTTTGTATTTACACTTTTTTCACATAACCTCAAAATTTATGTGAAAAGTTCAAAAAACCAAGTTTTTGGTTTTTTATTTTTATCTTTTACAAAAAAAGTTCTTTTTTGACGAAATTTGGTGAAAATTTGCCTTTTTATGTCTCAAATACGCTGTAATCTATTTGATTTGAAATATTTATTTTTTTAACCTTATTTTGAATTAATATCGAAAAAGTAGCCTAATTTTCAACCGAAAATTCACCCGTCAAAATCTTAGCTTTTTTCAATAAATTGGTATGCTTTCTGTTCATTGAAATCTCTAATTTCCGATGGTGAAAAAATATTTATATATTACTATAGAAAATCTTCTCAGAAAATGTAAAATAAATAAAACAAAAGCTGACGTCAAAGTCTCAAATGTTTTGTATTTATTGTCGATTCTTTTCGTGCTAGACCCCACTAAACGGTTCAAAGTTGTTTTTTTAATTTCATGCACTTGCTTATCATCTGCCTTATTGCAGGTTATACAAACAGATTCATCCATACTGATAATAATCTGAAAAGACAAAATCGAATTAATAATGCCCTTACAATTTTATCGTGAGTGTAACTAAATTTGTTTGTGCAAAATTAAGAAGGTTATTATTTTTTCATCTTGTACTAAAATATCATTAAATTTTCAGTTTCCAAAAGTTTTTTTTAGGTAAACTTGTCACAATTCTCTTTAAGAAACTCAGCCTGCACGTGTATTTTTATAAACGATGTCGTACACTGCTCTGTATTTCGAATACTGGCTAAGTTAATGGTTTTTACAGCTGCTACGAAATAGCAGGTATGTAGTAAGGCCCAGACCCGCCTAGCCCCTTCCCCACTTCTTTATGAAATACCTTTTGATGAGCTAAAATTTTTCGTAGGTCACTCAGGTATATAAATTACCTGAAAATAGTAATAAATAGGCATTTACGCGTATAATTTAAAGAAGATTCTACAACTTTCTCAAAATATTGTAGATGTCTTATTAAATATTAATTGTATTAACTAATTTGTTTGTTAATTATAGTAGTATATTTCGATTTGCAACTTTTTGTTTGTCAATGTAACAAGTAGTCTTACGTTTTTCGAGTAATTAAAGAGTAAATTTTAATAAATAGCTCAAAATTTTATATAATAATAAAAAAATCGAATTCGAGCTTTTTCGATTTTTTGCTTTTTCTGAAAAGATTTACTATTGTAATATATTTTTTTTTTCACCATCGGAAAGTAGACATTTCAACGAACAGAAAGCACACCTATATATTGAAAAAAGCTGATATTTTGACGGGTGAATTA
Organism: Boloria selene; assembly: GCA_905231865.2. Taxonomy (NCBI): domain Eukaryota; kingdom Metazoa; phylum Arthropoda; class Insecta; order Lepidoptera; family Nymphalidae; genus Boloria; species Boloria selene. The sequence continues at coordinate 7,240,835 of HG993145.1, forward strand.
TCGAATGAAAATTAGGCTACTTTTTCGATATTATTTCAAAATAAGATGAAAAAATAAATATTTCAAATCAAATAAATTACAGCGTATTTGGGACATAAAAAGGTAAGCTTTTAATAAATTTCGTTAAAAAAAAACTTTTTTGTAAAAGATAAAAATAAAAAACCAAAAACTTGGTTTTTTGAATTTTTCACATAAATTTTGAGGTTATGTGAAAAAAGTGTAAATACAAAAGTTTTAAAACTTTTTATTACCTACAACTTTGCCATTAAACTTTTTTCTACCAGACATTTAGTTTTGCCGGAAATCGAGAAAAACCGTTTTTTCCCCTTAAAAGCCCCCCCTCTTCACCTTCCCGAACTCAAATCGCCCCTAATTTATTTTTCCTTTCATTTTTATAATATTCTCTTCCTTTTCCAATGGGTTTCATACTACTATAATTTTTTTTCACTTTTTATTATTTTTAAAGGCTTCTACCCTGGTCTATACGTGCAATAGTGTTATGCTGTATGAAGAAAAAATCGGTTCACTTTTAATTGAAGAACTTAAATTAATTATTAATCGATTATTTAATAAAATTGCTAAATAAATAAATAAATAAGAAAGTCGTGTGTACAAAGTACACATATCAGAAGTAAATCTTGAATTTAAATTAACGCTAACTCTTCCCCGTCCCTGAGTGCCTGGTACTATGGACTTATTTTTTCGTTTCATCGAGTTTGAAATCACAACGATTCTAAAGAAGTTTCACTTCAATAAATAAATAAATAAATAAATAAAACTTAACAATCAAATAAACTTCTATTTGAATTTGTATTTAAATATTAGATAATTTTTAGATAGTATTTAGTTTCTAGTTCCTAACTGTGTTAATCTAGCAATTAGAAACTATAATTATTACTTATTTCATCTTGATTTTATAGTTTTTAAATACATATAATATACACTAACGCTTTTTTCCATCATAATCTACCTAGTCTTTATCAATTTCTCTAAAAGATCCGTCGAATAAAAGATATTTCATAAATAAATAAATAATTCAAACTTTGTTTTTTTTTGAAATTCTGGGGAAATTAATTAATTAAAGTTGATCAATGGCAGCACCTAACCGTTTCGTCGATGACAATGTCTTGTCTCTTTTCAAAGTAATTAGCCTTATACATACATCCTTCTCTATGGTAATTAGTTTGCGATAGAAAAAATGAGACAAACATAAATTATTGGGACGGATTGACATATTTATCTATCAGTTTCAAAGCTACGACTTTTAAACGCGTAAGTGGGTACGTTTTTTTGCAATGTTTTTATTGGTAGTTGCTCCTCTAGGATAATGAATGATCAAATAGGAGTAATTGTGTCAAAGAGTATATAAATGATTATATACTCTTTGACACAATTACTCCTATTTGACAACAACAACGCGGAAGTGGTGGTCCGGGAAAGTCGAGACATTTGTCAAAATAAAATCACAGGCTACAAATTTTGCACAAAAAAACCTATTTGTTTTTTTAAAACTCTATTGAAAATCATCACAGAGTAGTGAAGGTACCTCGGCTTATCGAGACAATAGTTTCCATTTACAGCCGTGGCGTGACGATGGCCTGGGGAGCTGTGCAACTTTCCCCGTGAGGAGACGGGCTTAGAATACATTTCTCCTCCGCCGCTGGGATAGCGTCTCGTAAAAGCCGAGTAACCCATGCCGATTTGGTGGTTGAGGGCTATGCCTTCCCACTATCTTATGCGGTGGTAGGTCCCGCAAAGGGCCGCCTGGAAGCTACCACCCTCCCGTCGGAATCAGACGCCAAGTAGCTTGCTGCGTTCCGTCTGCGAGCGGGAGTACCAGTGCCTTTGGGGGAATAGAAGGGTATCAGTTGCGCTGCTTATGACTAGTCTAGGCTTCAGGGTAAAGCTATACCGGGAAACTCATTCTGGAGGGTAGCGGGATCCGAGGCACGGTCTTGCCGTTGACCGACCGCAGGTAGATGGGGGCCCAAGTAGCGCGCCAGCCACGTGCCAAAGGCTGCCCCGCCAACTCGCGAAAAATCCCGAAGTGCTGCACCGTGCCAGTTGGCGACTGGATGGGAGGACCCGGTGGCCATTTTCGGGGGGGCTCGGGCGTCCCCGCAGTCTCCAAATGAGTTTCCCTTCAGTTGGCTAAGTTCTGGAGTTTTTGTAGGTTTATTAAGCGGTGCCTCGATTTCCTAACTGTTTCCCCACCAACACCCAAATCTACAATGACCAAAGTTAAAATGAAGAAAAAGTTAAAACAACGGCGGCACTTCCTCCCACTGAAAGTGCACCTCACAAACATCAGAGGGTTGCACTCTAATCTCGACCCGGTCCACCACCACCTCGAGACCGAGAAGCCGCACCTTTTCTTCTTAACGGAGACGCAGATAGCGGCACCGTCTTATGTGGCGTACCTCAACTACCCAGGCTACACGCTGGAACACAAGTTTAAACCGCATGTTGGGGTCTGTGTGTACGTCCGCGACGATATCTGCTGTCAGCGTCTCCGTTGCTTTGAGGTTTCAGGATTCTCGACTGTGTGGGTTCTATTGGACACCGGCTTTGAGTCTATCCTTTATGCCTGTGTCTATCGATCACACAGCGGAGACCTGGAGACGACCAGGCTCTTTGAACACCTGTCAGAGATGGCTGATAAAGCCCAACAACGGTACCCGAAGGCGCAGCTGGTATTTCTTGGGGACTTTAATGCTCACCACAAAGAGTGGTTGTTCCCCTACAAATACACTGATCATGCTGGGAGAGAGGCGCGCAAATTCGCTTTATCGCTAGATCTCACTCAACTGGTCCAAGTTGCGACGCGGGAACCGGATGTGGACGGACATGTACGAAATTGCTTGGACCTGCTGCTGACAATAGACCCAGATAGATACTCAATATCGGTATCATCCCCGCTGGGGTCATCCGATTACAATCTGGTGAAGTCCGTATCGATCTTCTCTCCTCCCGTTGACAGCCCCGTGGGTACAAGGAGAGTATGGCCATACGAGGCAGCGGACTGGGATGAGATGCGGCACTTTTTTGCATCTTACCCGTGAAGGCAAGCGTGCTTTTCTTCGATCGACCCCTCATGCTCTGCTGATGCGGTTGTTGATGTGATACGACAGGGAATGGAGTACTTCATTCCGTTCTCTGACATTCCGCTTGGCCACAAAGCCAGGCCCTGGTTTAATGCGGAATGTGCTCGTGCTGAGGCGCGAAAAGAGTCCGCCTACCGGTCCTGGGTTCTGGCTCGCGATCGCAAAGTCAGGGCTCGGAGGGTTCGTGCGAAGAAGAGAGCCTATAACTCTGCTACAAAGTTTTGCAATAGGGTTCTCCGTAGGGCACGTTTTGAACATGTCAGTCATACAGGAGCCAGGCTTGCTTCCTACCCTCCTGGTAGTAAACAATTCTGGTCCCTGTCCAAGGCTATTGAATCCAATTTCTGCCGTCCCTCTCTACCTCCCTTGCAAAAACCAGATGGATCACTGGCCCACTCCGCGGCAGAGAAAGCAAATATACTTGCAACTCTGTTTGCAAGCAATTCACGTCTAGACGCTGGCTCTAAACATCCGCCATCTTTGCCTCACTGTAATTCCTTGATGCCGAAGATCAGCATTCACACGAAAGAGGTCCGTAGAATACTGCAAAACCTTGACGTGAATAAGGCCAGTGGACCTGACGGTATACCCTCAAGGGTCCTAAAGCATTGCGCGCCTGAGTTGTCTCCTGTACTGACTCGCTTGTATCGCCTCTCTCTGCAAACTAGCATAGTACCCAATTCTTGGAAGCTTGCCAATGTGCAGCCAATACATAAGAAGGGTAGTCGTGCCGATCCCTGTAACTATCGACCAATCGCCATCACCTCCATTCTCTGTAAAGTTATGGAAAGGGTGCTTAACAGTAAGCTGCTGTCATACCTTGAAGCTAATGATCTCCTTAGTGACCATCAATACGGCTTCCGCCGGGGACGATCTACTGGAGACCTTCTCGTGTATGTCACGCACTGCTGGGGTGAGGCCATCGAAAATCGTGGTGAAGCTCTAGCAGTCTCACTCGATATCTCGAAGGCATTTGATAGGGTTTGGCACGCAAGTCGGCTGAGCAAGCTTCCTACCTGCGGCATCCCCTCCGACTTCTGTGACTGGGTATCTGACTTCCTAACCGAACGATCGATCAGAGTCGTCGTTGACGGCTGGTCTTCTGATCTTATGAAAGTTGATGCCGGAGTTCCACAGGGGTCCGTTCTTTCTGCGACTCTTTTCCTGCTTCACATCAATGACCTACTTTCACCAGGTTTTGTTTCATATGCAGATGACTGCACAGTCACAGAGAGCTATGTGTCCGGCACAAGAGACGGAGGGGTAACAACACATTCTCTGAGAGAGGCCATGGTGGAGCGTATAAATGCGACTTTAAGTCTTGTCTCCCAATGGGGCGACAACAATCTGGTTGCTTTCAACGCCGCCAAAACGCAAGCATGTCTGTTCTCCGCAAAAAGGAGTCCATTCAGCCTGACTCCTACTTTCCGTGGTACACCTGTAGAGGTTTCCGACAATCTGGAGCTCCTCGGCATAAGGTTGAGTGCAAATCTTAACTTTGGCGATAACATCGAGTCTAAGGCACAGACTGCGGCCAAAAAACTAGGTATCCTTAACAAGGTTAAGCGATACTTCACGCCTGGACAGCTTCTCACCTTATACAAAGCTCAAGTCCAATCATGCATGGAGTATTGCAGTCACCTTTGGGATGGTTCAGCAAAATACCAACTTGCTGCACTTGACTCGGTGGAACGCAGAGCCAAAAGGTTAATCGGCGACGAAAACCTGGTTAAAAAGTAAGCTTCACAGCTTAGCACACCGTCGCCAAGTTGCTTGTTTGTCGGTTTTCTATAGACTGTACTTCGGGGAGTGTGCCCACGAACTCCATGGTCTCATACCGCCATCGCCATTCTTCCATCGGAACACCAGACGTACTGCAGGATACCATCCTTTCTTGGTTGACATTCCGACCATTCGCTTCTCATCGTCTTTTATAATGCGCACAGCCAAGAAGTGGAATGCCCTGCCTGCGTCTGTTTTTCCGAGTGCGTATGACATGAAACTTTTTAAGGTGCGTGTTAACAGGCTTCTCCTGGGCAAACTCGATCCATCGTAGACCTTATCTATGCCTTCGAGCTAAGGTAAAGGTCAAGAGTAAGCCCATATATAATAAAAAAAAAAAAAAAAGTAGTAGGCGTGTGTAACTCTTTACGGAACCGACTCACTGTTCCGAATCACTAAAGTGATTCAAAAGATTGGTTCACTCGCAACATTTCAATTGCTTCATTTGAATCTGGAACATTAGCGCGACACGTACGCACGCACAGTGGGTCGAAACTGCTATATGAGGGACATAGGATTTTTTGTTACAAATTCCAATTAAAAAAAATACCTATCGAAAGATCTCGTCATTATCATTAATAATTGTTCAGAAACGTTTTTCTCTAGAATTGATAGTTTGCCCGTAAAAAAATATATTCAGTTTTTGTTGTATGGAATGAAACAGAAACTGCTAAAATTTGGCCAAATCTTGACAGGTCTTGCTTTAAAACTACTTTATTCTTATTCTTTGGCTTACTGAATATAACTCTACGCTATCAGCGCGCGCCCAAAGTTGCCCGTTCAAAAGTTTTAAGAATCGAAAAATTAAAAAAAAAAAGTTATTTTTATTGATTTTATATCGTCGTGGATTATCAAATAATTGAACAAAATAATGTGCTACATGAAAATTCTATGAATAAATATCGAAATTAACTTTAAATCACTGGTTTACCGAAGATAAACTTATATATTTGCAGTTCTATGGCTTCTTTTTCACGTTGTATTGAACTTTCACACTCTTTCATGAACTTGAACTGAATAGGGCGGCAATAAAACGTTACAACACGGACAATCATTTTCCTACAGTATTTCTTCGTCACGCATCAGCCTATATATGGGTACTAAGCTGACCATAAAAACACTGGAATCGTCAAAATCGGAACTGCTAGCCTTCTGTTTGTAATTGCTTTGACTAGATGCTCCATCAAAACCCCATTTACTTATCAGCTTTAAATCAGCTTTAGATGATAGATTGAAGTCCATTGCGTCTAGTAATCTGAAGGTAGTCAAATTAAGCAGGGCTTGCAGTTTGATAGATTCCCCATCTTCGGTTATGGTTATGTCCTCTTTTGCAGGGTAACAATTTAATTTCGCTTGCTTTATTTTGTAGTAGGAGGGATACATAGATGCTGCACCTTGTTCAGTTGCAGAATTTCTTAGGTTAATATATTGCCACTTGGATAAGTTAAGCGATATCGAGAGAGCTAGCGCTTTTTCAGGTGTATATAAACACGTCTCTTTTTTCTGATTTATGCAAGTCTTCACCTTATCAATATCTTCAGGATGGTTTAGCAAATAATCCATTATTTTACTTACTTCGCAATCTCCACTACTTTTGAAATGTTTCATGGTAGCACTCTGTAACTCTTGTGGAGACACTGATTTAGCCAAGTTTTCTACGCGTCTTGTTTTTTGTTTGTTAGACAGCTCTTCAAAGGGTTTTCTCAGCGTATGTTGTGACGATGTCGTTGAAGCTATTGGTGCAGATGGTATCAAAGTTTCTCTACTTTACTGACATCATCGGGTTGAATATTTTCTGTTTGGAGGATAAGGTCTTCAGGCCAGATTATGGCAGATTCCAGCCAATCTCCATTTCTCTTCAAAAAATTACTAAAAGTCCTATTTGATCTTTCCCATTTACCACAAACATTTGAACAAAACTTCTGACAAAACTTAAGGAGATTTTTACTTGTTTCTTCAGTCCAGTTCACATTCAGCGTCTCTTTGAGGTATTCAAAAAGACTCTTATTGTCCGACAAAGATCCAAACTGCTCTCGTAACATCATGAACAAATCCAAATTATTCACTAGACCTTCCACATTGGTCACAAAAATAGGTACACTGCAAGTTGTCTTGGTAGTCAAAATGCGTATCTCTGAATGATTTTATTTATATGAAATCCCTTTGTTTGAATTTACGTTATGTTAAGTATAATTTACAGTTTTAATCTGTGAAATATCCTTTTTTAAGTTCTTCTTATATATAAAATTCTCGTGTCACAATTTTCGTTCCCATATCCTCCGAAACGGCTTGACCGATTCTCATGAAATTTTTTGAACATATTGAGTAGGTCTGAGAATCGGCCAACATCTATTTTTCATCCCCCTAAATGTTAAGGGTAGTCCACCCCTAAATTTTTATTTTATTTTTTAGACAATTTTTTTTCCTACAGATCAACCCAATGAGGTTGATTAGCAATTAAAAAAATGAACGCGGGCGAAGCCGCGGGTACAGATAGTAACTTATAAGTTTCTCTTCGGTAAACTAGTGCTTTAAAGTTAATTTCGATATTTATTCATAGAATTTTCATGTAGCACATTATTTTGTTCAATTATTTGATAATCCACGACGATATAAAATCAATAAAAATAACTTTTTTTTTTAATTTTTCGATTCTTAAAACTTTTGAACGGGCAACTTTGGGCGCGCGCTGATAGCGTAGAGTTATAGTCAGTAAGCCAAAGAATAAGAATAAAGTAGTTTTAAAGCAAGACCTGTCAAGACTTGGCCAAATTTTAGCAGTTTCTGTTTCATTCCATACAACAAAAACTGAAAATATTTTTTTCCGGGCAAAATATCAATTCTAGAGAAAAACGTTTCTGAACAATTATTCATTAGAATGACGAGATCTTTCGATAGGTATTTTTTTAAAATGGAATTTGTAACAAAAAATCCTATGTCCCTCATATAGCAGTTTCGACCCACTGTGCGTCGCTCGCGTTCCGTATGAGCGGCGAGCGAGAGATACAACTAAACTATTGAATCGCGACTCTCGACTTGCGAGTGAGCGGGCGAAATAATTAAAATCTATACAAGTCAGAAAGAAATAACAAATGAGAAGTGAATCACTTAATTCGTACGGATTTTCGGAGTCGGTATTCATGTATGTAAAAATGACCACTAAGGCGCTTACGTATCAAATACTATACAGTCGTTTTTTGCATGTAATGTTTGCATTAACAAGTTGCCATTTTACGTTGATGCGGCATTTGTCATATAGTTTATATTCGTTCGCGCCTGTTTACGAAAACTTAATTGAGTTCTGTTTAAGGTTTCTTTTTAAATTACAATTTTAAGTCAAAACATAAAAAAAAAAATAAAAAAAAAATATAATATAAAAATTCACTGACCCAGTAATAAACACTCGCGACGTAACTCAATGTATTCGAAACATTCTGTATATTTTATATCTTTTAAGTCGATGATTCAAATGAGCTAAATGAGACATATCAGTGTTCCGGAACATTTCAGTGATCCAGATGCAAATGTTCCAATCGCAAAAATGATATACTTTGCCCACCGCTATAAGGTAGAATATTATTCTGTCTCTTTCTTATCCCACGTAATGCAAGCTTACTAAACCCTCATCACATTCATCATCAGCCCTTTATAACGTCCCACTGCTGGGCACCGGCCTCCCTCAGTACGAGGGGGATCAGGCCATAGTCCACCGCGCTGGCCTAGTGCGAGTTGGCGGACTTCACATGCCTTTCGAATATTATTATTATTATTATATAAATAGCATTTAATTATTACTTACACTTTGTCCATTTTGTTAATGGTTTTTTGACAGCTCACGCCCACGAAGTTTCGGTGGTTTTATTTAATGGTTAGCCATTAAAGTTTAAATCTCATACACATTAATATTGTACTTCATGGACGGGCACCTCCCCCTTATTGCTGTGCCACACATAACGATTACTACGATTGTGCCACAGATTACAAATAATCGATAGGAATAAATGCTAATATGTAAATAAGGTGTAATGTTATTTAATAAGGAAGGAATTTTAAGATTTAAACCAAAACATAATACTTTCTTAGGTTTACGCGAATGTTTGACATTATAAATGAAACTATCTTTTCGGATTTTGTCGCGGATTTATTATGATTTTTGGTTCCCGACGTTTCGAATGCTTTACAGCAATCATGGTCACGGGAGAGACTAAGGTATTAGACGTCTCAGGGGGTTATATACTTGTTACAGACAGTGCCTACCCACAATTTTTTACAAATATTCAAAATGATAGACTATAAAATTATACATTTCAATTCTATACTTTTAAGATTTTTAAAATTTTAATTATATTATAAATATGGCAATATTATTAACTTATTTTTAGCTACTATAATTATAATTATTACAATTTTCTAACATTTGGTAAAATAATATTAAGTAGTGTTGCTATTATTAAAATATGTATAATTTGTTATATTAAAATATAAATTATTAAAGCAATATTAAACTTTCATATATTATAAATTAAAGATTAATAGTTTAAAACAACTTGAGTTTTGATAATTTTAAGTTAAATAATGAATGGTGAATCTCACCACCACCCTTCACAGTTAGCTACCGTGGGAAAATCTTTGTTTCAGAGGGCACAAGGGATCTGTGACGAGCAACACCTAGCGGGGGAACTGCAACATGTCAAGCAGGTTCTGCGAGACAACAAGCTGCAAGTGCCACGCCATTCTCTTTGTGCCACGCCTGCGTCACAGTGAACGAGTGAAACCAGCCACAGTCGAGCGCGTACCTGCAGTTCTGCCTTACATGAGAGGTGTCACTGACAAGATTGGCTACATCCTGAAGCGTGCTTCTATCAAAACATACTTCAAGCCGCCCAAGAAAATTAGTCAATTCTTACCATCAGTCAAGTGCCATATACCCCTCCAAGATGCAGGAGTATACAAGCTTGATTGTGACTGTGGGCTCTCTTATATCGGCCAAACAAAGAGATCCATTAGAACCAGGATCAAAGAACACATAGCTGATGTGAAACACCGTCGCAATGCAACATCTGCTGTCTGTAAACATAGTCAGGATCGCCCCAACCACTATATTCGCTTTGATAATCCTCAAATACTCGCGAAAGAAACTCGTTATAGACCAAGAATGATTCGCGAAGCAATTGAAATTAAAAAACATCCTAACTTTAATAGAGAGGACGGCTGGGTACTACCATCATCTTGGGATCCTGTCATTAATATAATAAAATCATCTAATAAAATTAGTCATAACAGACAGCCAGATGTAGTTAGCTCATACTGTGTGGATCTCAATGATAGTAGTGATGATTAATTATATATATTAATTATTGTATTGCAATATTGTAAACTTAAGTAAACTTATATATTTTAGATATTGATAATACTGAAATTGTAAACACATTATTTTGAAAAAAGCAAGAGCTGAGTTTCTTGCCGGTTCTTCTCAGTATCAGTTGCATTCCGAACCGGTAGTAGCTTCAGACTGACAACAATTTAACTCTATAGTCTCAAATCCCTATAATAACTTCAGACAGACATACCAACTGACATACTAAATGACATTAACTCTTTTTTATAGTTTAAAAGTTATAATTCAAAAGAACTTAAAGAAGTCTATGTGGATTGAGCATAGTTAGATTTGTTTAATATTATATTATCAAATTTAAAAATGATTTAGTTTTGCAGTGGTGTTGCTTAATATTTAACTTAAAATTATCAAAACTCAAGTTGTTTTAAACTATTAATCTTTAATTTATAATATATGAAAGTTTAATATTGCTTTAATAATTTATATTTTAATATAACAAATTATACATATTTTAATAATAGCAACACTACTTAATATTATTTTACCAAATGTTAGAAAATTGTAATAATTATAATTATAGTAGCTAAAAATAAGTTAATAATATTGCCATATTTATAATATAATTAAAATTTTAAAAATCTTAAAAGTATAGAATTGAAATGTATAATTTTATAGTCTATCATTTTGAATATTTGTAAAAAATTGTGGGTAGGCACTGTCTGTAACAAGTATATAACCCCCTGAGACGTCTAATACCTTAGTCTCTCCCGTGACCATGATTGCTGTAAAGCATTCGAAACGTCGGGAACCAAAAATCATAATAAATCCGCGACAAAATCCGAAAAGATAGTTTCATTTATAATTTAAACCAAAACATTAAAATATTAAAGTTAATAGTAAAGTATTACTTTCTTCTTAGTATAAGGCATACAAATAAAACAACTAAAATAGTTTAATTCCTTTTATTAACATGATTCGTCAGAATAATCATTTATATTAAATTTGTCCGATGAGGAGTCTTCAGTTATATTAATTATTAACTCTTGTGTGCATAAATGATCAAAATATGCAATGTCAAGGCCCGAATCACATTATGATTCTCTTAGTTCTCTCCACCACACTTGATTTTTACGATAATAATATTTATTTTCATATTAATAAATATAAAAATAAATATTATTGTATACTTAAAAAAATAAAAGAAATCGATTATTACGTCCTTTTGTCATCACTATAGCTTGTCAGTCAGCGAGCTGTCAAAAAACCATTAACAAAATGGACAAACTATAAACCGTGTGCTGCACTGCACAGCTCCAGTCAATAGCAACGCAGTACAGCGGCGTTGACGCGAAGTTTGTTACACAAATCCTCAGAATAATGAAACTCATAGAAGCCGGGCTAAAATAAGAAATGAAATGCATATGTTTATCTTATTTTTTCTAACGATGGTAATAGTGCGTAGGAAAGAGACATTACAGGCGTGTTCCGATATACACTCTGAGCACTGCTGCAGTGGTCTCAGTGGTGAAAAATTCGTTCCGATATGGCTGCCAGTAGAGGTGCGCAAACTAGGTCCTGGAGTGGATTGAACATGGAATAGTTCCTTTTCATAAAGGAACTATGTCCACGAAACATGTTCGCGGAACTATCTAGTTCCGCTAGTTCACATGCACATTTCGATTCATGTTCGCGTGATCACAGTAGATAATGCATGATTTTAACAGGTTATCACTGTTCCTCGGTTCCTTCGGACAGCATAGGAAGGGATATAGTTTTAATTATTAACCGACTTAAAAAAAAGGAGGTTATCAATTCGACACGTATGTATGTATTATTATCAGAACTGCACGTTATTGACGTAATATGATAATCTATTAGGGCTTCCAAGCAAATATACAAAATTTTATAGGTGTATGTATGTATGTATGTATGTTTGTCCACATATTTCTCCGAAACTACTAATCGGATCGTGATGATGGTTATTTTATTTGCCTACATTTATTTCAACTTTGGGGAATAGTAAGGATTTCATCAAAATCAGGTCAGTTTTTAAGATATGGACTAAAAAATGTATTTTTTGTAATTACTACTTATTATCAAAACTTTTAGTTTTTAATTAACACTAAAAATTACGAAAGAAAAAAGTAATTTAAAAAAATTAAACCAACTTCACAAAAGTGTACTAAAAAGTAACTGAACGGGGGGCCATAGAGTACGAGTATATTGCTACATGATATCAATTTTCATTTACTATAGTTACCTACCTTATCAGATATTTTCGAAGTCGGTGTGCTTTGATTTGTATCATCTGGCACCGACTTCAAAAATACCTGATTATAATATAATTCTCGCCAAACTTATTAACCGCCCTGAAGTGAATAAAGAATATTAATATTTAAATGTAAAATATGAATATTATTATTGTACAAAACGAAAATCAGATTTAATCAATGAATTTTCGACTTTAACGCACAGTGAAGTAGTCACATAATTAATTGTAGGAACTAGGAAGTCTAGGAACTATGTTCAACGAAAATCAGATTTAATCTATGAATTTTCGACTTTAAGGCAAGGGAAGTAGTCACATTATTGATTGTAGGAACTATATTCACGAAACATGTTCGCGGAACTATCAAGTTTAAGAGGCTTACACACTGTACCTAAGCGATTTATTGGCGCTTCCACACAGCAGTTAAAAAATGTTAGATAACATAACATACCTAACATTTTTTAACACGAAATCATTTTTAACCGACGAAAAAAAGGAGAAGTTTCTCAATTCGACATTAAATATATTTTTTAATGTTTGACCTCTCATAACTTTTTATAGTTTAGTCCGATTCATATGATTCTTTTATTATTGGATAGTGTTTACCTCAAAGTTCGTCCCATTTAAATTTGAAAGAAAAATCCACCCCTAAGAGTAGAAAATAGATTTTTTACATACTGATTTTTTTTAAAATACTCCCTTCTTACTTTGATACTAGTTACGAACTATATCTACTCAAAAAATGAAAAAATAAAATCTTCAAAAAAACCACTTCAAATAAATAAAAATATTGTAAATGATTGTTTAAATTACATTCTATATATATATATATATATATATATATATATATATATATATATAATAAGACATTACATCTAATACCACAGAATATAATATAATCTAATACTAATGTTATAACAGCTGATGTTTACTAATTTTTTTTTATTCTTGTGAGTAAGCACCTTATATACAGCTATAGCTCGGGTAGGTTCGGCAGGAGTCGTTGCTTCGGTGATCGGTCCGATATATTCGTAAATCGTTCACTCGCTCCATCTCACTCCTGCACATGTGGAACGGTGTGGAACTATGAACCTGTTTCAATTGACATCTCGGATTGGAACTATATCGTTCCGGTCTAGGACATAGTTCCGGGAACTATTTCAATCCGGACCTACGCATCTCTAGCTGCCAGTATAATGCTATAGTGCCCTAGGGAAATATACGACGTTATAAATCGCAGCCATTTTTGCACTGTGAGCACTGGCATTTTCGAGGTAAGATACTCGCAGTGCTTTGGTCACGTGATTACAAAGGTGTCGAGAGTTGTAGTTAACACCAGTTATTTATTTATAAATAGAAGTTTGTGGTTAAAAAAATACAAAAATGGAAAAGTTAGGAACGTCTAAGCGAAAATTAAATTAAAAAACATTAGTTTGAAAATGGTGTGAAACAACAAGAATGACAGTATACTGGACCGCGTTCCGTTTTAAATAGTAACAAGTATAACTGACAATAAAGAAACGACTTCACAGCCCCTCTAGACAAATGGCAAACGCTCCGTGTCGATTCTATTTCGATAAACACTAACGCCTTTCCGTACGCTAACACAGCGTTCGGAACTTGAAGTGGACTAACTATCGTACCAGGGGCGTAAAAATTATCGTACATTATCGTATTTTTTAGGATAATGTCTATTATAGATAAATAAATCATATAAATTGTAATATTGATATGCATGCAAGTACTCTATAGTTTATCTTTTTTAAACCACCGCTGTCAAATCAACAGAACACTGAAACCCAAATGTTTTACACGTGATATACAGACCGCGTACGATAATAATAAAAAATAATGCTATTTTACATCGTACGTAGGCACAAATTATCGTATATGTAAGATAATTATCGTACGGTTCCGAACGCTGCGCTAACAGCAGAATGAGGGCTATCGCATATGAATTTGCCGCTAGGGGCGCTTGTGTAGCGTGAGGTCTCCGAAATGTCAAATGTCACTGTTTGCCGCTTTTTATTTCTATTAAGATTAGGTACTGTTACGAATATTTAGCAATACGTTACATTAATTATGGCAAATAGAAGTTACGAATCGCTACTTATTACTGCTTTGAGACAGTTTTAGCTTTCGGAAATTTATGTTCGCTTTTTTTACGAGCAAAACGGGACTGCGCATGGACCATACGTTTACTCTACGGCTCTTTTGTATTAAATATGATTTAAATGTAAATTATTCTTTTGGCGCCCGTAAAAACTAACTTTAACAGCCGTACTTTAGGTTGTCACTCTACAGTAGCGCCACCTGGTGAGCCAAAAAACAATAGTCCTCATTCGTTTGTCAAAAGTGACACTTGGCTTTTAATCTGTATGGGGTATTGTACTATATTGTATTATAATCTGACGTTTTGTTACATTTGGCTACCAATTACAAATTCGATACGTTGTATCTAATCACTAGTCGTAAGCTTATGTCAATCCCATACATTGATTATTCTATTCTACTAGCGTTTATGCCACTTGTCTAGAGGGGCAGTATACTAAATTGTCGTTATACTGTTAATTTTTTGATAGTGATGAGTTTATTATCGACATCGTCGGTGTCCATGTCGATGAAAAACATGCATTTAATTTTATTTAAAATTAAAATATCTGGCTGTTCATCATATGAGTTGTATTATGTCGTAGGAAAATTACAAACTATTTTTTTGCAAAAAATATGAAGGATTTCTGAAAGAAATATTAAAGTAACGCCTATGATATTATTTAATTAATTATATTGAAAAAAGTTAGCTTAGATTAGGTTTTTTTAATCATAAAACTCCAAGTATTTTTGCGAAATATTTGTTTGTGAAATCTTCCTATGACATCTATAATAATCTATATGTAACAGTTAACAAAACCTATTGATACACTGAATCCATTTAATTTTCATTTCATCATCGTTAGGAAATCTGCAACAGTATTGAAATTATTGTCGACAATCATTTTTTCATCACTAGACATGTATCAACAAAACATAATACTGAAAATTTAGTTGATAGCCGACTTAAAGTTTTTAACGTCTTAGATAGAACTTTTGTATTTGTTAGCATTATATAAGATGACCAACTACCATTTATTTTTTGCCTTGTGACACGTTCCAAAATAATAAAAACAAACAGCCACGTTTTGTTTCACTCACACCTTATGACATGCTAACTGAACTAAATGAGTAAACTATATATAAGCCGGTTTTTATTTTAGCCTGGCTTCCATGCTTTTATTCTTCCAAGTGGTCAATACTCAATAGTATTGTCACATTTCCATCTGTCGATTGTATCGATAATATCGATAGAACTACCTATATTCGAACTATCAGTCACTATCGATTAATTATCGATATGCTATCTATAAAAGACTATCGATTGTCAACACTAATGTCATTAATCATTATTATTATTTTTATTAGTCATCTATGTTATTAATGTCGGCACTCGGATAAACTACCTATTAATAAAAATATAAATAGACATTGTAATATAGAGGTAAAATAATAATATTATAATATATACTAGAAATCTTACAATCATAGCAAAACTACGATTATTTTCGATACATTCTAGATGTATTACAATTATATATTCAGACTCTAATTATATACAAAATCTTATTTATAAATTTTATTAATTTTCTAGGTGAAACAAGCAAAATTATAATGACAAGTAATATCAATTTTGAGGACACCATTCAATGTTTCTATTTTTCTGAGAGAAAATTATCAAAAGTTGAATGGGAAGAACTTTGTAATATCCTCAATGAAACAATATCATTATCATCTCAGAATTATATATGGCATAGAGATGAATTTAAAATTGTTGTACCTATTACAATTCCTAAGGAAAAAGAAGGTACATACAGCTAAGCCTAGCTAGAAATATAGAAAATAAAACATTAAAAGCCATTAAACAAAAAGCCTATATTTATTAATTGTTTATGTTTTAGACTATCCTGACTGTCTTATGAGTATTACTTGTTTTGGTGATAACATTGAGGATGAATGGTTTATTGTACATCTTTTATTGGAACTTACAAAAACATATACAGATTTGATTGTAAAAATTGAAGATAATGATGGAGATTTCCTTATGATAGAAGCAGCCAACTATTTACCTTCTTGGGTAAATCCTGATAACACTGAAAATAGGGTAAGTTATTATTACACATAATTAAAAATATAAATGGACATTATAATATAGAGTTACAATAATAATATATTATTAATAATATGATATAATTAGTAATTATTGTATTAAAACTAGTTTATAATTTCTAACTATTTTTATATCAATCTATTTGGTTACTAAATAGGCTTGAAACTATGTATTTGTGTATGTACTTGTAAACATTTATAGTTTTTTTTGTTTCTGTGGTATTTATTGGTACTTATGTATTAACGCCACCACAGCTACAGATTTGTTAGATTAGGTTAGGATATTTATTTTGTGCGGTTTACAATAGGGGGGAGGGCCAGTTGATATTATCCCTATACTACTCCCATTAGAAGGTAACAAATTTCCTGAGAAAATAGCCTTTGACTGTGGCACTCGACCTCGGCTCACTTCTCTCGCTCGGCTAGTGCGATCGTGGAAACTAACCTAACCTAAGAAGAAAGAAAGAAAGATTAACCTCCTTATGAACCTATTATATCCAAGTCGAAAAAATGGTAATTTATACAAATAGATAGAATAATGGTACTGCGGTGAAAGATAGTTCAATTACGATAGTTTTTAGTTATATTTGATGACAATCTATTTCATAATTGTAAAAAATTTCATAGACTACATTTCCAATGATAAATAACAACCTCAAGAACAGCTTCGCTTCTATGAGGAACCAACTTTTCTCTGTGTAAAAAGATAATGGTAAATGCCCTTGTGATGATTAACAAGGATAAGAAAGATATACTTACCATTATGTGAAGTTAATTATTGGATAAATTTATTTTAAGTCATTAATTTATTATTTATTATTACTTTCGGAAAAGCATGGTACAAAAATATAAGTAGCTTCAGAAGGGTTGAATAATTTTGTAGTGTACAGATTTGTCATTTTGATTTCCACCATAATCTAGTCATTATAAATAGCGGCTCCGATTTTGTCTTGAAAAAAAATTACTATTCAATAGAGTGAGGTATGAAAAATTTGAAAATACAAGTTTATATCATGTGATATCACAATTTACACACAAACACATACTTACAATACAGATACTTGTATATTGTATATGGATTGAACAATTTACATAATATGTATGTATATGTACCTCTAATGTTCTACACTACTACCCTCGTGTCTGGCTAATATGTATTGTATTTATCATACTGCATTATATTATGTTTTTTCTTATTACACAATTGTATTTTTTATTTATGTTTATTAATTTTAAATCTTTGTAAATTAAAAATTCTTTTCAGGTGTTTATCTATAAAGGGGATATTCATTTAATACCACCGTCAATTATGTCCATCTCCTCAGTCGTTAACTTAAATGACGCTACAAAAATTATTATACAAAAATCAAGTGAAACTAAAGCATCTTCTGATATACAAGAGGTTATTTTAAAACGAGTTAGCTTTTCTTCGGAATTAAGTAAATATTTACATAAAGCTGTCCTTAACCTCCCAGTTGACATAGCAGCAGTGCTAACTCTTAAACCTTCACTTATTTCTGCTCTTGTGACTACTTATTGCAGTGCTGATGCCCTAGAGGTTAAACAATTTAAAGACATCCATTATGATGATTGTGTTAGAGTTGAAGTACTATTTACCAAGTATTTATATGCAATGCTTATGAGAGCGAAATTTCCTAATGTTCATAAATTGAAGCAATTTGAACTGAATAAAATGTATCAACTTGGTGTGAAGTTAACATGTGGTTATAAAAGTATAATGAGCAAAGCGTCGAAAGACATGTTCGCTACATCTGAATATCAGAAATTTCTTAGCAGCTTAACTAGCAACGGTTATTTTAAAAATAATATAGAAGGATCTAAAGATTACAATCAGTTACTAGACAAAGCTAAAGAATATTTTTACACTTTAGAATGTCCTTTAAATTCTTATGTTTCTAATGAGATCACTGCTATCAAAACATCGCTGGAATTTGACAGGATTAAAGGTGACTTAAAAGAAAAATGTAAAATGTGCTTGTTTAAAGAAGACAGCGATGATTGGTTAAATATTCAGCCGAAACAACTCAATGAATTTTTGAATACACAATACGGAAATAAAGTTAAAATTAAAAATGATGAGCCTATAACATCTGCCTCCATAACAAATAAATTAAGTAAGTTCCTGAAGGAATCATCAGATTTTGAAGGCATTGAACAAACACGGATTGAAGCACAAGATGACAATAATATTGAATTTGATTCTGAAGAATTCGTAAATTGTTTAGAAAAGATGTTAAGTATTATTACAAAAAATGATGATATCACTTCTGGTTCAAGTGATTTTAGTGGTGATGATGATGACAATGATGTTGAAGGTAGCCCTTCAGAACAAGATCTAGAACTAGCATCTAAACTAAAATCAACTGTTAAAACTAATGTAGATAATAATGATGATGTATTGCAGAATTTAATACAAAGTATGAAAGAAGAAGGCTTATCAGGACCTTCTAGCACTGTTTTAAGAACCGTAGGAGTAAATAAGAGTGATTTACTAGACTCTGATGATGATGATGATGAGAATACAGAGTAAAAATAAAAATTTATTTTGTAAAATTGTTTTTTTTGTTGATTTATTAACGTTTTCTTAAGTGTCAATAATACAATAAAAAAGCTATAAAATATCAAATAATATATTGTATAAATAAAATATTATTATTAATATAAAATATAACTTAAATTGAGCAAAAATAAAAACAACACAAAAATTGATAGATAACATTTTTAAAATACAAATATTTCAACAATATATTATTACCTAGTTTTCGAAAGACGTGCCGTATGTCCGGCAACCTGCACTTGACTTGTACGTTGGACTATGGCCTGATCCCCTTCGTATTAAAGGGAGGCCCGTGCCCAGCAGTGGGACGTAAAAAAGAGCTGAATACATACAATATAACTACATTTTTTTTTTCAATTTTAGTATAGTTTTACATTCCATTACTTACAAAAATGCAAAAGGTATCCCGCAACAACAAAGAAATAATGAACTATAGAAATTTCAAGTTGTATTAAACTTAGTAGTTACTACCCTTCACCTTTATTCTGTACCCTATGATTTATATTCATAGATTAATATTCACAAGGTAACCATCCGTTTGAGTCCCTTTTAATATACCATGAGAATGCATAACCCAATGATATTACATGGCTCAATGAAAATGTTTAAATTTTTAATGAAATTTGTTTTGAATGAATCATTATAGCACTTTGCATACATTTGTGGTCAAAAACCACGGTAATTAACATTACTAACATTCTAAAGTAATAAGCAAATAAAATTGCAAAATATCACGTCAGAGAAATATTAAATTATAATAATATTATCAAATATGTAATATCACAATGTTTCAAAGTAGGTAAGTATTTAGGGTTTTCGCCACAGGAATATATTCAAGACAAGAATTGAATATTATATATCTACCTAAAGGGTTAATAAATTGCGACAAAGTTATTGTTAAATATTATAGAAAACGAGACTTAACGACTTTAATGATTATTGTATATTATATGGCTTTTTTAATCATAATTAAAATGATTTATTTTTTTAGGTTCTATACTTTTCCTGTATTCATATGAATGTAACATTTTAATGCTATCTTATTTAAAGGCGAGCGTGCGTTCCACCAGCAACAACTAGAGTTTCGCCGGTCATGTAACTCGCGTCTTCAGATACTAAGAAAGCAACTGCACCGGCTATTTCAGAGGGCTTTCCAAACCGTTTCATTGGCACTATTGATAGACTTTTCTCTTTTCCTATGTCAGATGAAGTTATCTGAAAATAATATATATATATATATATATATATATATATATATATATATATATATATATATATATATATATATATATATATATATATATATATATATATATATATATATATATATATATATAATAATATAATATATATGAGTTAACTCCTAAACAGGCTGTATATATTTAAATTCTAAGAGGATTTAAAATTACAAGGTTCCTTTGACACAAGTGTTTTTTTAATTTGTTTGTATATTTACCGCAGAAGCAAACTTCGTAGCCACTATTCCGGGTGCAACGCAGTTAACCCTGATGTTGTCGTGTACAACTTCGTTTGCAATGGCTTTAGTCAAACCAATCAAAGACGTTTTGCTGACACTGTATGGTCCCAGAGGCTGGAATTGAAGTAGTGTTGATGAGTTTTATAAGTTTACTGCAGTATGATTAAAGGCAAATTTTTTTACATCTTAATTTATTATAACAATAGGTTTTAACCATACGTAGTTTATAGATAATACTTATCATTTTCTCGGTGTTACGGCATCAGTTGCATCAATTACTGACAATATGTAATATGTTGCTTAGAAAGTAAGCTTAGGTATTCAGATTTTTAGTAATAATAATTGTTAAAACACGAGCTTAATTCATAGTTACAAATAATATTATAATAATTATACTGTTAGTACTTTTTGCTATTGTATTATTTCGCAGGTTTGACTAAAAATAATCTAGGATTATTTGTGTAAGTTTAAATATTTTTTAACTTTATCTGCTTACCTCCATTGGTTGAAAGCCTGCAATAGAGGAAATAAAAACTATACTACCACCTCCTCGCTTAATAAGATCCGGATATACTTCTTTTGCTAATAGCCACGAGCATTTTACGTTTACTTCAAATATTTTATCCCAAACATTTTCATCTGTCTAAACATACAAATTGGCAGTTATTCCTTTTTAACAACGGAAAAATTCATAAACATGAAGTAAATTATAGTATTCGTACTTACCTCTAATATTGGGGATACGGCAGGATTTACAGCAGCATTTGATACAAGAATGTCAATGCCACCAAATTTACTTTTTGCCTGTAAATTAAAATGCATTAAATAAAAATGTATAATATTCGAGTAAAGTAAAATACTATGTAGTTTACATAGTATTTTACTTTTCTTCATATCTCAGTTTTTGATAATTCTTAAAAAAAATTTAACACTTTCGTTGGATATAACTTAAAAGAAGAGTCTGTTAACATAACATTTTGTTACTATGCTGTAGTTACTTCCCAAAACTCTTTAGAGATGAATTTTAAATTATTTGTTAAATAGTAAATACGTACAAAATCAAATAATTTTTTTCTATGCTCAGCATTGGCCACATGGCATACAAGCCCCTCTGCATTGATTCCATCGTCTCGGAGGCTGGCTGCAGCTTTTTGTACATTTTCTTCTTTTCTGCTACTTATAACTACTGACGCCCCTTCTTGCCCTAATCTTTTAGCTATAGCATAACCTATTCTGTAATATAAATAAAAACATGTTTATGTAAGTGTTAATGTAATTTTGGAGTAATGCTATATTGGTCTACAGGCTCTACTTCGTAAACTAGATAGCGTAGCAAAACTTCGTGAGTAACTTCATTTTATAAAGACGGCCTAACTATTCGTTTGACAAAAATTTGTTCGTGATGGATACAATAAGGCCAAGACATATTTATGTCTTCAAAATTTCCAGTTTTTTTATTAGAAATCTAGTAGTCTAGCTTTCATATCTCACAAACCTTAGACCTAAAGTACCATTTCTTCCTAGTACCTTGTACAAAAAATTGTCTTAAAACATAATAATAAATAAATATGTTGGGAAATTAATACTCAGAACAGTCTGCTCCCATGGTAAACTACGAGGCTTATGTTACGATGGTCGATAGATACAACTCAGCTTGGATTTATCCCTCAGCTACGTAGCTAGATAGGTACATTAGTATACATTCGTCAGAGATTACATATTTTCCTTCAGTAAAACTTTTTACTGAAGTATTCCTATTCCTACACCAGGATAACCAGCAATCATCCTGACAAACATCAAAATCTGTGGTTTTCTAGTGATGCCGTCAAAGACAGACATACAGACAGACACAAACAAAAATTATCGTTTCGGTTTTGTATCACTTAGAATTACTATTTCAATAAGATTTTACCATAATATTTAATGTACAGATTCGAGTCGAAAATTGTATATAATTTTGAATAATGTTTATTATAATATAAAAAAATACACACCCTTCAGTAGACGCTGTTACTATGGCTACTTTGCCTTTGAGTCGACTACTATTAAAACTTCTAGCATTTATTGAATTTGCATATATTTTTGATACATTATTAGGCGAGAAAAATGTACCTGAACGAAACATGTTTTGATCAATATAGATAGACTAATATCTACGGATTGAGGGTTAAAGGTCTAAAATACACTGATAAATATAAGTCATCTATGTAAATTTACGTAGTAACTAATACTTAATCTGTGATGTAAATTATGATGATAATAACTAATACTTAATCTGTGATAATAATTTATGTTGAACAGATAACACGGTCTAGAAGGCTAGCACTAAGAGTAGTGGGGGTACGTCGGCTTATTGTGACAATTGTTTCCATTTACGGTCATGTCGTGACGATAGACTGGGGTGCTGTGCAACTAAGATAGAATATATTATCATAGTATAAAGAGAGAGAACAAAGTAGGGCAACTTCGGCCCAATCCGCGATATAATTACCTGTCATAGTTACCATATTTGCCTGTCACAGGGTTGTCACTGTAGCTAAATTTTAATTCAGTGCTCAGAAATTGGCATTGGGCCGGGAAGTGTGTTATTAAAAAATATTTATTATTTATATACATTTAAGAATGTAAAACATCTTGTTTCTACATGTTTATGATTATTTTTATTAGACCTTTAGTTACTTGCTTAACTGATATATCAGTAGAAAAAAGTATTAAAAATGTTTGTTTGATAGATTTATCTCGAAATTTATTTGTATAAATAAATAAAATAAATCCTTTAATTTCTTGCTTTTACAAAAACATAAATATGCTATTAGTAACAATTAAAAAAAATTAAAAGTATAATATATTAATAAAATCATATCACATCCTATTAAAGTAATAAACTAATACAACAAAAATAAAAGTACCAACATAAGTATTTCATCATCAAGTATAAATTATATGCTATAGTTTGTCCATTTTATTAATGGTTTTTTGACAGCTCACGCCCACAAAGTTTCGTATTTAATGGTTAGCCATTAAAGTTAAAATGCCATACAAATAATATTGTACTTCATGGACGGGCACCGCCCCCTTACTGCTGTGCCACACAACGATTACTACGATTGTGCCACAGATTACAAATAATAGGAAAAAATCAATGTTAATATTTAAATAAGGTGTAATATGTTATTTAACCAGGAAGACAACAAAATTTTAAGGTAGAAACCAATAAATGAAAACATTAACATTAAGTAAAGTTTTACTTTCTTATTATTATAATCATACAAATAAAACAACTAAAATAGTTTAATTCATTTTATTAACATGATTCGTCACAATCATCATTTATATTAGATTTGTCCGATGAGGAGTCTTCAGTTATATTAATTATTAACTCTTGTGTGCATAAATTATCAAATGCAATGTCACGGTCCAAATCAGACATTATGATTCTCTTAGTCCTCTCCACCACACTTGATTTTTACGATAGTAATATTTATTTTCATATTATTAAATATAAAAATAAATATTATTTTATATTAAAAAAAAAATAAGAGATATCGATTATTACGTCCTTTTGACATCACTATAGCTTGTCAGTCGTCGAGCTGTCAAAAAACCATTAACAAAATGGACAAACTATAGAATTAGTGATTTGTTTACTGTTCAGTTCAGTAGGCAATCTGAACAAAGACAACTCTGGAATCGATGAAGAATTTAGACACCCAAACACACAGCAATAAGTTCTTCTACGAATATCACACATTTTTCATATAGTGGAAAACCGTGACGCGCGAAACTTGTGCGGCGTCAGCCTTGACTGGCGCACTGATAAACGGTTCGAGATATTGTTTGAGTGTGCGTGCGGCAACGTAAAGATACTATGACGCACTCATACAAGCCACGCACGGTGCGTTTGTATGAAGTTGCCTTACTTTCTCTCTTTATACTATGATATTATTCTGTCGTTTTTTTTATCCCATGTAATGCAAGCGTGCAAAATCCTCATCATAAAAATCGAATTAATTTCGTATTTCATAAATACCAATTAATTTTCACTTAAACAGCGTGCACACTGCACAGGTCCAGTAGATAGTAGCTGTACAACCATAGTAAAAAGAATGACAAACTTCGGCCCAATCCGCGATATAATTACCTGTCATAGTTACCATAGTTGCCTGTCACAGGGTTGTCACTGTAGCTAAATTTTAATTCAGTGCTCAGAAATTGGCACTGGGCCGTGAAGTGTGTTATTAAAAATATTTATTATTTATATATATTTAAGAATGTAAAACATTTTGTTTCTACATGTTTATGATTATTTTTATTAGGCCTGTAGTTACTTGCTTAACTGACATATCAGTAGAAAATAGTATTCAAAATGTTTTGTTGTTAGAAAATAAATCCTTTAATTTCTTGCGTTTACAAAAACAAAAATATGCTATTAATAACAATTTAAAAAAATGAAAAGCATAATATGTATATTAATAAAATCATATCACAACCTATTAAAATAATAAACTAATACAACAAAAATAAAAGTACCTACATAAGTATTTCATCATCAAGTATATTTTATTTTATTTATTTATTTATTTTTCATATAGTGAAAAGCCGTGACGCGCGAAACTTGTGCGGCGTTAGCCTTGACGGGCGCACTGATAAACGGTTCGAGATATTGTTCGAGTGTGCGTGCGGCAACGTAAAGATACTATGACGCACACATACAAGCCGCGCGCGGTGCGTTTGTATGAAGTTGCCTTACTTTGTCATTCTTTTTACTATGGTACAACGGTGTTGACGCGAAGCTTGGAAGCTTGTCACACAAATCGTAGAAATCTCTTACTACTGAAATTGAGCTTGTTGCTAGACCCGACCGTGGTGTGAATACCCTAATAGAACTCTATAAAAAATAGTATGCGTGCGCAAATAATTGGCTTAAAATGCCACGGCAGTCTTTTATTGATTTTGTGTTAATTATTCAATATTTTTAAAGAATTTGCACGGGGGCAAATTAAATTAGCACAAGGGATATTTTTTTTGCACTTGGTGGAGAAAACAATAATCATTTTTAAAAGAGATATGACTATTTGAAATATAAGAAAATGAGAAATTCTATTTCGATTTTTCCTAGGAAAACGAAGAACGGCCTAATAAAATAATTAACGTAACATATAAGATTACATTCTCTCTGCTTCTGCCTTCGCTATATAGATTTTTGAAGACTATTTAGGTCTGCGCGCACTAGGCGTAACTGCACTGCATCGGGCCTAGTGCGCGCGTGCTAATTTAATCAATAATAGTAATAATAATGTAATGTATTTATTGCACTGATCGTAGAACTAATTCCCTCAACCACCAAAAGTCAAATTAAGGCGAACAAACTATATAGTTGCTATAGGTAATCCAACAACTAATACGACGAACTAGTGCATGCGCGCTTATAATTTAAAATCTGTGGATCATTTCAAAAAAAAATTAATTAAAAATATAAACACGATCGAACAAATAATTTAATTAATCGAACAAATTGTGCAAAAAAAGCTATCGATTAAAAAAAACTTAGATTTGGTTTATGTTGCACCAACTTATGTTTTTTAAATTTATCCCCAATAGGGAAAGGGAAAGGACTATAGTCCATACAGCCTATCTAAATACCAACTTATAAGAGTTTTTTTTTTTTTTTAAATAACATTAATCGAACAAATAATAATTATAATGAGCATAGAGTATATTGTCTTGTTTTTGACTTATCCTTTGAGGTGAGAAAGGTTTATTACATTTACATTCTCTTTGGGTTTATTATATCTATGGACTTATCACTAGTTTGACAATTGACATTTGACAATTGATTTTTATTATTAGTCATCTATGAAGTATGATTTAGTATTAGCAATCGCAATATACTCTATGATAGGTACCTATTTAATAGAAAACATAATTCTTGATAAATATTATTAATTTATAAAGCTTTTAAAAATTCTTACTTAGAATTTCTAGTTCAATGTCCGGATTGTCTTATATTTGTGATTACGGCGAATCACAATCGGAAGACAGTGACGAAGAAGAAAAAGTTAAGAAGTTAAAAAAGTAAGTAGTATTTTGTGTTATTATAATATATTCTTATTTGTTTAATTTTACAGCTGAAAACTTTAAACATACTCGCATCTTTTACTTCACTGATATATTTTTTTCTTCAGATTGAAACTACCAACACCTAATTTAAACGGGATATCAGTGATATCCAGTGAAGATCATATTGACGATCCAACACTTCACGGAGGTAGAATACGTGCCTTTCCACATGTAAGAGGAAACTGGGCTACATTTGTATATATTGATTGTAAGTATAACAGAAGATTACTGTGAACTGAAAACAAACTAGAAAAATTTTTTTTTTTTAAATTTTTCAATTTTTTTCAGACCCAAACAAAGAAAAGTTATTAAATATCACAAATAGATTAGTAGATTTTATAGTAGTATTTGATAAATATTTTAACAAAATTGATGATTATCATATTAGTCTATCGAAAACGTTTGTGTTGAGATATCACATGATAAAATCTTTTACAAGTTCCTTACAGGAGACATTAAGCAAAATTGAGAGGTGAGATTTTTAACTTTGACTATGGTTTTTGTATACATTTATATAGTTTTTAATTTTAAAATAAATATAAATTAAGTTCAATTTGTAAAGATGGGACATCTTTACATATTAAACTTAATTCTATACAAATAGTTAAAATGCTTTTCTTTTAGAAATCAGTACAAAAGCAATGTGGTTTTTAAATATTTATTTTTTGTCAGTTTTTAACCATTACCTTAAACAATTTTCAGCTTTGAATTGAATTTTGATTCTGTAGAAGTATATTGTAATGAAGACAAAACAAGAACATTTGTAGCACTTAAAGTAGATTCTTGGAGCCATAGAATTTTGTGGAACCTAAGTTCAAAAATTGATAATGTATTAGAAGAGTACAAATTACCGAAATTTTATGAAGTATGTATTAAATAATTAAAAATTAAGTTACTTTATCTTCACATTAAATACTTTTTAATTTAACTAAGAAAAGTGAATATATTAAGTTTTCACTGCTTATTTTATAATTATAAACATAGATTGCTTGATAATCATGCTTGGTTGTTGTCATTGAAATCTAAATACTTTTGCATGATAATGCAAAAATACTAGCTTTTATGTTTAATTTTTGTATTGACTCCAAATACCAATTTTGTTATGATATTGATAAAGCTATTGTAATTTTTAGAAACCATCATACCATGTCAGCATTCTGAGTGTCAATGGTGATAAGAAAGAAGAGATTTCAAATATATTACATGAATTGAATGAAGTTATTTTTAAAGGAAAAGAAGAGTATGCAGAATCAGCATTTATTGATAAAATTAATTGTAAGAGTGGTAATAAATATTATCAGTACTATTTGGATTAAATAATGGATAGGAATTATAAAAATAAGGTGTATATAAATCCAAATTTTAAAGGAAATTCTACTGCCAACTCATTGAATATAACTAAAACTTACGTAAACAAACATTGCAAAGAATTTCAACGTCAAGGCAGATCAGAGAGCCATTCAATTCCTGGGAACAGAAAAATATATGTAAATCCTAATTTCATTCCTGTAAGTAGTACATCTACTACTGAACAATGCAAATCATTAACAGGGCATGGAGAGAAATGTAACATGACAAGATGTGAAGATTTTGATATATTATCAAAATATAAATATTCTTTGGTAAATAAGGTTGCTGTTAACAAGATACAGAATCATATTCTGGAAGGAAATAAAAATACTTATATGGAAGACATATCATGCAAACAGTACACAAACAATAATTTAAAAGTGGAACCTGTAACAAGATCCCGATATTGTATAGTCAGAAAGAAAAATCAACCATCTGACACTATCATTAAAAACAAACCAAATACTAATTTAGAAAAACTGAGCATTGTAAATTCTCTTTCTTTTAACACTTTATCTAATTATAATACCACAAATGAGATACCCACGAGGTGTAGCAGCAGTCAGTCTTCAGAAAATGTTGTTAAAATTAAAATAAGTAAGTATAAAACTGTACCTATTTCTTACTTGACTAAAAGAGACGTAAGGAGCAAAATAAAACAAGAAAAGACACTTTTGCATACAAAAATTGCGAGTTGTTCACAGTTTGCGTTACTTAAGCCAAATCAGTTTAAATATTCAAAGAACAATAAAACTCCTATTGTTAACAAAATCACAGTAAAACCAGCCTTAAAATGTAATACACTTGCCAATAAAAGTATGTTATGTCAAAATCATCTTACTAGAACTAAAGTGTTAAAAGCTAATTTCAAAATAAATAATATTCCATGCAGATTATTTACTAAATATGGAAAATGTTTGAGACAAACATATGGAAATTGTCAATATCTACATGATAAGAAACATGTATCATTATGCAGAAAATTCTTAAAAGGAATATGTCATGATAATAATTGCTCTCTTTCACATGATTTAACTGCAAAAAAAATGCCTACTTGCTACTTTTATTTAAAGGGCATATGTACAAAAGAGAACTGTCCCTATCTACATATTAAGATAAGTGACAACATTAAAATTTGCCATGATTTCTTAAAAGGGTATTGTGAAAATGGAGACAAATGCCCTTTTAGACACGTCAAAAAGGATGAAAGGCGATCTGAGATGAACAGTTTGAAGACAAATAAAAATGTACTTAAAAGCTCAGTAATAAAACGAGTAAAAATAAAAAGAAATGATAAGAAAAAAAATATTACTAATGAGCAAGATATAATGCAGAGTATTAAAGAATGCGATGTCGACCACAGATATTATAAAGAAACTGGTACTGACGAGAAAATATGTCAGGTTATAAATATAAAGCCCACCAGGTGTAAACTGGGAACTTTGCCATCATTCATACAGTTGTAACTTATAAATTGTATGTAATTGTTGTCTTTAATAATATTTTTGTATGATTTTTAGGCAATATAATGTTGAGATTGTTTAATTAAACTATGTTTTGTATTAAGTTTCATAAAAAAATAAATAAATAATAAAATGCTTTCTTTTACTTTGAAGGATATAATCAAAATATATTTTATACAACCTTAATTATTACACATTTTTGAAATCACTTTTAATCTAATTTAAAATAAAAATAACAAGAACATAACTAAAACAAGTTATTTAGGTTATTATATAAAAACAAGTCGATAAATAACTACACAGTATTATACATTATTGAGTAAGCGGACTATATATATAAATAACTATTTCTTGAACCATTTTGGTAATTTACTCTCCTTGGATGTAGATGAACCATTATTTGATTTTTGAGCATTATTCGACGATTCTTCTAGTTTCCTTCTGCTTGGAGCCCTATGAAAATTTAAAATTATGTATTATAAAAATATTAATTTTTATTCCAACTAGCAAACCCGGCACCGCTTCGCTGGGCTTTGCTCCTATGGCTATAACATTAGCTACATGTGAGTGAAATTCCCGTCATTTTTTAATGTAATTAGTAAGTACCGTACTTTCATATGAACATTTAGTGAAAAAGATTAATTTTAAATTAAAAAGTCACTTCAATTTTACTTAAATGTTCTGATAGCAGTGTACTACCCTTTTGAGTACTCAAAGAGCCCAGGGTACCGCGGCGATCAGGTGACGTCACGCGCGATACTTGAATGTTTACGTTTCTTTGAGCTTTTTGTTTATGTAATAAGGAGTTCCAGTTACAATTCTTGGAAACCACTTATATAGGCGATAAGAAAAAAACTAAAACAACATTCAAATGTATAATATTTAGTTTTGTAAAGTTCTTTGTTTAGATCGATCTTAAAAAAGCTTGTTATTGACAATAAATATGTATGTATAATATTATAATTTTTTTTTAGTTTTATACAACTGGTTTATATGAGTAAAGTTATTAAAACAAAAAAGTTTATGAGATATTTAAACAAAAGTGTAAATAGACAATCAACTTAATGTATTAGGTATATCAGACATTTCCAAGCAGCTAGTGTCTATAAATGTGGCGTGTGGCGCAAATCTTGTATAAAAATAAAACAAACAATAAATAATAAATAAAATAATTAGAGGTGGAGCGCAACGGCTTTTTGTAGGCTATTTTTAAGGGTGCTCGTTATTCTAGATAGCTGAAAAAATAACCTGCTATTTATAATAACCAAATCGCCTGTTATTTATTTCCAGAGGCAAGCGCTATAGCTATTTTTTAATTTATCTTTATTTCTTATAATATGACCACAACAGAGAGAATGTAATCAGTAATCACTATGGACGACAACTGCCGCGCTTGACACTTCGTGCTAGCCGTATAATATTTTTGTCACGAGTCGTGTGCGCTTAATTATGCGAAAATATATAACGAATAAATATATTATAGCGTAAAAAATAATAGGCATTTTAAAAATAGCGTATTTTGATAACTCTTTATCAATATATAGCCGTTTCGTCCACCGCTACAGTTATAACAGGTTATCAACCGATAGCAGTTTCGCCCATCTCTTCACTCAATAATACCACAAAGGTGTCTTATTTTACAGGTTACTTGATAGAAATTAGAAAATGTATCTTACCGGTATTTCGACGCTAGAATACTAGCAGCGTCACTAGTAGTTTTTTTAGAATATATTTCTTCCTTTAAATATGACTGGTTTGGTTTTTCGTCGAGCCATTTAAAGTGCATATGAACACAGGGCACAAACTTTGCTTCTAACAATGTGATTTTTGGGTCTAAAATTTCTTTTAAAGGTGTTGTAACTGGAACAGATGGTTTTTATTAATTAAACTAGTTTAGCATCAGCGAAGCCATGGGTGCAGCTAGATAAAATAAATTAAATTTCCACCTCCTCCTTCTTTTAAGTCGGTTAAGTAGCATAAGTTACGCCTTATAACATTAGCTATCTGCGAGTGAAAATCCCGCCAAAAAAAATATCTAAAAATCATTTAATGTACAGAATCAAAAAGTTAAGAGTTTTATTATATGCCTATATAGATTTAGCCTGACATTTACCCGATGTTACCAGAGAGTGTTTATGTCAAAAATCAAAGCTTTCCTTTGATGGTATTAAAGATGCATGTTTTTGCTAAGGTATTTAGGTATTAAGAGTGATACGTTAAATATTTTTAAGAGCTTCTTTCAAACCAGAGGTTTATTTATTTCTATATAGATATTTCCAAAAATAATGTAAAACTTTTCTAAGACAATATTCAAATTTTGCTATATGTACTTACATATGTGAAATGGCCTATCCTGTTCGCGCAAGTGCTCCTTGACAAAGTTTTGCACATCTTCTACAGTATTGTTTGGAGTGAACACACCTTGCAGTATAATATTGTCTGGAAATTGTATCCGAACTACTACATTCTTGTAATTTCTTAATCTTGATAGGGATTCCTTAAATTTTGATTATATTATATTAAAATTTTAAAATTACGTAATTTGTATATTTAATTATTATATTACTTTAAGTACCTGTTCGAGTTCTTCTCTTTTCGAAGTTGTTAGCATTGGCGTGTTTTCCAAATCAATACGGCGTTGTTGTAGTTCATGATAAATTTTTCTCACCTCTTCAATTGTTAATTCATAAAAATCATCAGGCAAGTCAGATAGTTCATCTTCATTCCCATCTGGCTGCATAAATGCCACCGCTTTCTGAGATCCAACCTAAAATTTGCAAATTATTACACATCAGCCATTACTTGGTTGCTTTGGTCTAGTTCATGTGTATATTCTTATTAGGATGAACAAATATAAATTAATTTAAATATACATTTATTAATATTAAGTATATAAGTACCTAAAACTAAACAAATCATTTGATTGTTACCAAAATACTTGATTTCCTATACTAATATTATAAAACTGAAGAGTTTGGTTGAACGCGTTAATCTCAGGAACGACCGGTCCAAATTGAAAAATTATTTTAGTATTGTATAGTCCGTTTATCGAGGAAGGCTATAGGCTATACTACATCACGCTACAACCAATAGGAGAGGAGCATTATTGAAAAATGTTGCAAAAATGGGGGGAAAATATTTCTTTTAATTTTCAGCCTTTAGAACGCGAGCAGAGCCGCGGAAAAGGCTACTTTAAAATAAAACGAACATTATTTTATTTATTTAAGCTCTTTGGCAATCAAGATTAGACAGTTCA
The DNA here is from genome assembly GCA_905231865.2 of Boloria selene. NCBI lineage: Eukaryota > Metazoa > Arthropoda > Insecta > Lepidoptera > Nymphalidae > Boloria > Boloria selene. The sequence goes on from HG993145.1 coordinate 7,273,772, forward strand.
GACGGAAAAGAGACTGGAAGTGCTTTCCATCAGAAATCAAATTTTTCAAGTCAAGGCTGCTACTCAAAACTTCTTGACAAAAAAAATACCAATATTAACTTTACTACTAGACCTTCACAATCAGCAGTCACACATATCAGCTATAACTAACCCCAAATGGGTATTTATGTTATTTTATATTACAGTAAAAAATAATATATTGCTGTAATAAACTTACAAAAGTTACTTCTTCTTCAATTTTAAGTCTTCTTTCCAAACTTTCTTGTGATATAGTAGGATTTAAAGCCTCAGTCTTTGAGGTATTCAATATTGGTTCAGTAACCATTTTTTTTTCATCACTTTTGACATTTAGTAAAGGTGTAACAGTGGTATTATTATCAATATTGGTTTTTTGCTCCTTCTCTTTCATTATTTGCTTCAATGGATCAAATGTTTTTGGCACAGCTTTATCGTGATGAACTCCAGATGGACCCGGTTTATTTTCCTTAACTTTGGGCACTTCTACCTTATTATGTTTATCTGATTTTTGATTAGCCTTTGAACTGCTTTCTTCTTTTTCTGGCTGTACTCGACGATAAACAGAGGATACATTCGCCTGACTGTAAGAGTAATCTTTGTGTAAATACAATAGTGTGTTTTATTATTTTTTTAATAAGTGCCATACTTAACTACAAATTTAAACATGTTGCCTCTGATATATATAAATTTTTGTTCTGTACCCAAGAGAATGAAATAAAACTTTCATGAAAATTATAATACACCAGCTTAATTGAGAATATTGATAGTTATTATTGATTAAATTTCTATTAGATGGCTCAAATAAAAATTTAATGTTCATATGAAGCAAAGTATACTTACATAGCTTCTGTTTTATCTAACAACCGCAATATGGCTCTTCCTTTAATTAAACCTAGTTGCCTCAATGATTTTTCTTTTAAAGCATTTACACCCACTACCTCTTGTCTCATATATAGAATTGTTGGATTGTTTAAAGATGGTAATTCATCAGGAGCCAATGATATTATTAAATCATAAAGGGAAGTATTTGGGGAGAAATCACCAGTCATCCTTTCACCTTAAAAAAAATCATTGTTTTATGAAATCCTTAGTAAATACATATTCATTTTAATTTTTTTTTAAATAACTAAGGTCACTAGTGTCCGACCGAATGTTCGGTTTCGGTTTCGGTCGAGTTTCGGCAAAAAAACGAGTTTCGGTAATGTTTCGGTTTCGGCAGCAAACCTGCCGAAACTACGACCGAAACCGAAACTGCATTCGGGAGTTTCCGCGCTGTGCTCGGGTGTGTTCGGCGCGGTAAATGACATCCAAGCGACGATGACATTTGGACGCGTCCACGTGCGTAATCATGTCGTAACTGTTTGTTTGCAGTGTATTTTGTTTGTTGTGAGTTTTCATGTGATATGTTTTGAATTTGGTAAGTTTTATCATGTGATATAATATAAGAGTACCTCAAAAAGTAATTTAATATAACAAAGGAGTACCTAGATTTAATAGTAGAATCAAGTTTACCATAAAAAATTAAAAATCTAAACATTTTGTGGTTAATTTAACTCTTTCGCTAATGCTATATGTAAACAAACATTAGTTAGGTACATGGTATTTACTATTAAGTGCATTAGTGGTGATAATATAAAGGATTTAGAGTTTCGCGTTCAATTTAATAGTTATTAAGTAGGTACCAATATAATAATTGTTTTTTTAAACTATTACATACCTTTTATCTTTGGGCTTTGAGCGCGGTGACCGAATCAAGAAATTCCGTAACGAAAAAAAACCTAACACCTCCCGATTTCTCCGAAGTCTGTGGGCCGATTTCAAAAAATTTTCTTTTGTTCGGTATAGGTCCGAAGGAGTCCCATCGTTACCAAGTCAGGACTAGGATCTGATGATAGGATCCCAGGGAAATCGAGGGCAACTCTTAAATTTTATAGGCACCTATTACATTTTTTAATATTTTCTAAAGATGTTCAAGCATTTGCGTCTGAAAATCATCATCTTATGTGGATGAGCTAATGATAGAAGGTACAATTCCTCAACGGTTATTTTTTATGCTTGTTCATTAATTTCTGCGTCAAATGTTGGCCGATTACAAATTTATTTTTTGTTCGGTAGAGTATACTTCCAAGATATTCACATTATCACCAAGTCAGGATCTGATGATAGGATCCTAGGGATATCGAGGACAACTCTCAAATTTTACAGGCATTTATTACGTTTTTCATATATTTTCTAAAGCTGTTCAAGATTTTGTGACGATGGTATATCTCCTCAACGGTCAGGAGTTGAAAGAAAATTCTTTTAATATTATACGTAACTACTTATGAACCGATAGTTGCATTCCTTCAGGCTATTAGGTTGATCAGATAAAAAAAGGTAAAAAAAATTGTTTTCTTATCGGTCACCACGCTCAAAAAGTGTAACTTGAATATTATTAATATCAAAGAAAAAAAATACTGCATAAATAAAAAATAAATAAATAATTATAATTGCATATGTTGATAAAAATGCTATGCAATAGCTGTACCGCGACAGTCCCCTAATGCCACACATTTAATTTTACAAATTAACACTTATAATTAAACCAGTAGATACCAACCTGGTTATCCGTATAAAATTAACACTTATATTTATTTTACTAATTAAAACTGACTGATTATAATACATTTTATTTATTTTTCTCTAAAAACATGAGCCTTATAAGAAAGTTTCGGTTTCGGTTTCGGTTTCGGCCGAAACTGAGACCGTTGCCGAAATTCGGTTTCGGTTTCGGTTTCGGTCGTAAAAACTACTTTCGGTCGGACACTAAAGGTCACACATATAGCAATTTTATACCTATAAATGAAACTATCTTTCAGATTTTGTCATAGATTTATTTTGAATTACAGTTCCTGGTGATTTGAATGCTGCAGCAAATAGGGTCACAGTTGAGCAAGTTATTAAACTCTCAGAGGTATTATATACTTGATACTGAAATTGCCTACCCACAATTTAAAATGAAATTGAAAAAACTTTGTTATGTGTTAAATGTAAAAGATCATGGATTTAAGAAAGAGTATGTTAAAGAAAGTACTTACCATCATTTAATGTTAATCCAATTGTAACATTAGATTCCACTCGTTTTTTTTCTGCTTCTACCATTTCAAGTTGAGCTTTATTAGGTAAATTGCAAAATCTTATAGTTGTTGTTAAATCTAATATATGATTATGATGTTTTAAATCATAATCAGAAGGTTGAATTTCTTGTTTCTTACACACATCTTCCAAAATCTAAAAATGTTGTAATTTTATTACATTAAATGTTTAATTTGTATATTTAAAGCATGTAGCATGTATGCAATAAAATGTTAATTATTTAAAATAATAATTAAAACTAATATAAATTTCAAAGTAAAACTTACTACAATACTTATCACATTACTATTTTAAAAATTGAACAATGACGACAGTTATAACAACTATAATCTCTTGTGCTTTCTACAGACCTGTAAAATACTTGTGTCCGCTGTACAATGAACTTTTACTCTTCTGCCATTTGGTACAAGGACAATAATATCCCTCGACATTATTAATAATGAAAGAAAATCGTATATTTATTATTATGAAAAAGGAAAAATAGATTTTCCAAAGGGAAACCGGCAATTGTCATTTGTCATAACTTCCATATTAAAGTATTTCTCTATGGCCTATGCATAACTCATAAGTCATGCTGACAATCAAAGAGAATGCAGATTATAAATCCACAGATTACTGATGTTGACAATTAACAATTTGACAAACGACCACCTAGATTATAAATAGAAAACCATAGACTTAACGGCAGCAATAAATGATCCAGTTTATACCGTCAAGTTTGCAGCACGCTACAAGTAGCGTCTGGCCACAGACATATAATAAACTAGTGGAACCCGCGGCTTCGCTCGCGCTAAATCTAGGGACGATCCCGAGCGAAGTGAGGGTGAGTCGCTTGTTAAGATAAACATTTCCATCATACATTACATATGTATAACTCTAGCGGTTTTGGCAGCGCACGCCAGAATAGCTCGCAGATAGTAGATTTTTTACTACTTACTTGATACTTATCGTCATATTTTGGACAATTCACACAATATCTTTATAAATTGTAGCCTATGTGATATTCTGATGTATAAGCTATATTATTGTAAAGTTTCATTAAAATCCATTCAGTAGTTATTACGTGAAAGAGTAACAAACATCCATACATCCATACATCCATACATCCATACTTACAAACTTTCGCGTTTATAATATTAGTATAGATATAGATAGTAGTTATATGTCTGTGCGTCTGGCAAACTTGATGGTGTATACACTATACATAGCAGTGTGCATGACAACTGACAAGTCAACTTGAAGCAAAAATAGAATTTCTATCTCCCGACTTGATCAATATTGCAGCGTCATGCAAAATTGAACGTGTGCGTACGCAAAATTCGTTCTAAATGTACATCTGTTAACTTTAAACTACTTCCCTGCCAAATTTGAAACTCTAGCATAAAAAATGAAGAAATCTCCTAAAAGCTTGCGAGAGCCCTTAGACCTCCTTAATGCGGCCCTGTCACAAAACTCGTTCTTAGCGGACGTATGCTAACAATTAACTACCTCCCTGCCAAATTTAAAGCATGTAATACAAATTCTCCAAAATTACACCAACTATTTCAGAATCCATCGTTAATATACTCCTGAGATCATTGAGTTATAATATATATCAATGACTGAGATGCGCGGCTAGGTACTTATTTCATATATTTGCACGCCCGTTTCCCCATTGCCCGCTGTGCTGCGCTTAACTTTTCTATTAGTATTTTGCTTTGATTGACATTTTTAAATTATCTTTTGAATGGAATGTCCGATTAGTATTATCCTTAAAGTTATCTGCTAACTATAAACTAACTGTCTGTCAATTGCAATTTTAAGCTTTTACTACCAAAATGAAGGAATTTCGTAAAAACTTATGAGAGCCCTTATACCACTTTAATCCGGCCCAATCGAAAAATCCGTTCTAACTTGACATCTACTAACTTTAAACTACCTCCATCTAGTTTAGCGGTTTTCGAGATTGTCGTTTGAGTAAGTGAGTGTTTTTCGCATTTATATATATTATAGATTATAGATAGATATAAGGAAGTCGTGTTAGTTACACCATTTATCATTCAAGAACGACTGGACTAATTTTTATGATATTTGATTTTTTGGATTTCTCATTCTGGAATTGGACAATATGTATTAAAATATAATATTTATCAATAAAAACAATACCTATATAAATCAAATCTAGCTGACGTAATGTTCAGATAGACTCGAAATGTCGATTTGATAACAAAATATCAATTAACAATGTTTGCTTCCATTACAACCTAATCGTTGGGCCGTTATTAATATGTATAAAAACTAGCGGAACCCGCGGCTTCGCTAACGCTAAATGCCGAGGAACTCGAGAGAAGCGAGTATATTATAGAATACTAGCATTTTCCGCGGCTTCGCACGCGTTCTAAAGACCGGAAACTAATTTCTGTCTGTAAAAATTTTAATTAAAATTATTGAATTTTCATGCTGTACCCGCGGCTTCGCCCGCGTTCATTTTTTTAATAGCTTAATAAACCTCATTCAATCACGTGCTGGGTTAGTCTGTAGGTTGCCTGAAAATTTCTTCAAAATTACTCTAGCTATTTCGTGATGTTCCGTGATGTTTGCTGAATGAAAGGTGACAAAGGTGGCGGGGATAACTGATCGACTGATAGTTGACAGTAATTTTCATACATCCGACTGATAGTTGATCAGTTATCGACCGGCGAGGGTTGAAGATCAATTTAAATTGAGAAAAAAATATAATTAAAGGAAATTGTAATTATAAACACTGAACGAAAATTTATCGTACTTCAATTATTATATTCAATTGCCATCTTGCAACCCTATAGCGGATCTGTGGATATAATAATAAAAAAATCGCGTTGTGGTCTAAGAGCCGGTGGAAGATCGACCTTCACCGATCTGATAACCAGATGAGACATATTTTTTATCAAATATAATTTATAAACAAATATGCCTATAATGACTTGCCTATCTGAAAGTGCTCATGGCTATTTTTAATTAAATTAACTTTAATCGATTTTTTTTTCATCACTTTCATTCTTTTGATAACCAAATGAATTTTATTTCACTGTTAGTTTTTAACACACAGAATATGCCTTAGTAGGTAACCTACTCATTTTTGTGTATGCTACCTGGCAAGCCGATGTGAACAGGTAAGTCAATATAGGTGACTCCATCGTTCTACTAACTTATCGAAAGTTATATCAAATTTTAGATCATTTTATTACAAACTCAGTCATATAGACTTGCCTGCAAAAAATCATTCTTAAAGCACTGTTACCTAGCTAAAAATAGCCATGAGCACTTTCAGATAGGCAAGTAATTATAGGCATATTTGTTTATAAATTATATTCGATAAAAAATATGTCTCATCTGGTTATCAGATCGGTGAAGGTCGATCTACCACGGTCTCCTCTACCATTGGAAAAATAGGGGTTGATCGCAGAAGGGTTAAAAATTGACAGTAATATGAATTTTGATAATTTTAAGTCATGACAAAATAAAAATCTTACCAAAAAAATTAAAGTTTATAATTAAAAAATAAAAAATAGCGGTTGATCGTAGAGGGTTGAAAATTAAGGGTTGTATGTATTTTTTAATGTTGTATCAAAAAAAAAATTATTTAAAAATTAAAAAAATATATATTTAGGGGTGGACTACCCCTAACATTTAGGGGGATGAAAAATAGATGTTGTTCGATTCTCAGACCTACTTAATATGCACACAAAATTTTATGAGAATCGGTCAAGCCGTTTCGGAGGAGTTTAACTACAAACACCGCGACACGAGAATTTTATATATTAGATCGATTCAACCGACATCGGCTTATATAGTGCAAATTGATCAACGTTTAAAAATATGGGTTGAAATTTAGTCTGAAACTTTGTCATTTTTTATGTGAAATGTATGAAAATTACTGTTAATTTATTCAATACATATAGAAATTATATGTTGCTACTTATATTAAGCTATTTTAATACTTAAACTTTGTTTTATTTTTTATCTGGTGGCGTAAAATCAATGTACTGAAAATAAATAAAATGTTAATTAAAGACATAACGAGAAAAAATTTAGTTCGAGGTTTTGTGCCGGGGCCGTGTTATTTTTAGCAAATATGTTAATATAAGCAAGCTCTATTAACATGAATTATGCGTTTAGTAAGGTTTTTGGTAATTCATAATCTAATGAGCTTACCTACTATATTTCATTATGAAAGAAAAGTTAAGAAATATAAAAGAGTAAATTCTACGGTATTTTTTATTTTACTATTATAACAATGGAATCAAGAGGTTATTAATAAAGTCACAATATTGTCCAAAAAATATATTTTATTGTAGTAGACAACACGAGGATGCGCGCCCGGCGCCCAGCCCGCCCCGCGCGCGCTTCCCACAACAACGCTTCGCTATCTACGTCCATCTCTGTTTTAATAATTGTAATAATTTATTTAATAATTACAACGTTTTTTTATCTGTCCATAGTTTAACATTAGATATACCTAACTTCGTCTTGTATAACTTGGTGTAAGAACAGCCTTCAGGAATTGAAATAAGGTGGCGCAATATGCGCCTCACAGCACTGTTTCCATTTCTACCCGCGTCCGCTCCCTGAAAAATATGTAGCATTAAAGTTTTCATTCTTTAATTACATTTTAAACAATATGCTCTTACGATTGAATGGAGATACGAGTATACAGTACTGTATGTATTTCTACATACGATAATATACTACTTACTAGCGACGACAGACGTTGTCCTGTACACATTGAAATTATAAACTTTTGCTCCCGGTGAAATGTTATAGTATGCATGCGCAAAACAACGTTGCCTAACAACGACTTATTTGTATGTAATTGAACTAGCAGTACCAGCGGCTTCGCCCGCGTTAATTTTTTTAATCGCTACTAATCTTTATTCGATCACTCGCAATCGGTTGATCTATAGATTGCCTGAAAATTCTTAATAATTACTCCAGCTATTTCAGAACCCATCGTTAGTATACTCCTGAGCAGCGCTCCCGCTCTTGGCTCTCCCTCCATCTCCCCATTTCCCACTGTGCTGCGCGTTATTTTATTATTATTATTTTTAAATTTGTAATATCCTTTGAATGGAGTGTCCGATTTGTAGTATCGTAAAAGTTATCTACTAACTATATACAAATTTTATACAAATCTCTCATTATTTTGTATAGGTACTGACTTTTATACAAAATATTGAGAGCCCTCATATCACCTTAACCCAACCCTGTCGCAAAATTTGTTCTTAGCGGACGTTTACTAACAATTAACTACGTCCTTGCCAATTTTAAAGTTTGTAGCAGAAAAGATAGAGGAACATCATACAAATTTGCGAGAGTCCCTAAACCACCTTAATCCGGGCCGGATGTTCAAAACCCATTCTTAGAGGTCTTCTACTAACAATAACTACCTTTCTACAAAATTTAAAGTTTGTAGTACATAAGGTGAAGGACTTTCATACAAACTTGCGATAGCCCTTGCACTTTTCAATCCGGCCCTGTCGCAAAATCGTTCTATGCGGATGTCTACTCATTATTAACTACTTCCCAGCTAAATTTTATGTTTGTGGCATAAAAAAATTAAAGACTTTTAATCAAACAAATGAGAGCCCTTAGACCACATAAATCCGGCCCTGTTCCAAAATACATTTTTAGCGGATGTCTACTAACTATTAACTTCCTCCCTGTCAAATTTAATTATTTATTATGTAGCACAAAAACTAAAGAATTTTCATACAAACTTGCGAAAGCCCTAAGACCTCCTTAATCCGGCCCTGATGCAAAATATGTTTTTAGCGAACGATTACAAACTATTAATTACCTCCCTACCAAACTTAAAGTTTGTGGCACAAAAAATGAAGCAATTTCATACAAACTTGCGATAGCCCTTAGACCACCTCAATCCGGCCCAATCGCAAAATCCTTTCTTAAACAAACATCTAATAACTTTAAACTACCTCCCTGCCAAATTTAAAGTTTCTAGGATAAAAAATGAAGAATTTAAAAAAATCTTGTGAGAGCCCTTATACCTCCTTAATGCGGCCCTGTCGCAAAATTCGTTCTTAGCGGACCCATACTAATAATTAACTACCTCCCTGCCAAATTTAAAGTCTGTAGCACAAAAGATGAAGGACTTTCATACAAACTTGCAAAGCCCTTAGACCACCTTAATCCGGGCCAATCGCAAAATCCGTTCTTAGCGCACCTATACTATTCATAAAGTACCTCCCTGCCAATTTTCATCCTTATACGTCTAGCAGTTTTTGAGATTTCGTGATGAGTGAGTGAGTGTTTTTCGCATTTATATATATAGATATGTCATGTATTGTGCAAATGTATAATTAATTAATTTAAAAATTACATTTTTAGTGGACCGAATTATGAATTTAAACCATTTTCGAATACACTCGAACACACACAAAACATTTCATCAAAATCGGTCCAGCCGTTAAGAAGGAGTTCATTGACAAACACACTTACAGTAGAATTATATAATACAAGATAAGTACAAAATATATAACTTGTTATAATTTATATTTATACATTTATACATCTGTACAGCTAAGTATATAAATTAAATTGGGTTGTCTGTTTTCAATTTGAAATTGACTGGAATTTCACTCTCAGATAGGCGCAATTTAGGCTACTTTTTAACCGACTTCAAATAAGAGGAGGTATATATTTTATTTGCTTACGCTAAACCTAGGAACGAACCCGAGCGACGAAGTGAGGGTGAGTCGCTACTCGCTGGTTAATAAATTAACACGTTATAACACACTCGTAACGCACTCGCTCGGAAAAAAGAATGAAGCTGTTGCCGGTTCGAATCCGTAACTCGTGATATCTCTGTAATATTTTCATTCTAACATGATTACCACTTACCAATCTTTCTTGGTAAAGGAAAACATCGCGAGAAACCCAGCACGTTTGAGATAATCTACTAAGTTTTAGAAAGACATGTGTACTGTGCAACTCACGAACCGGAAACTTGATCCCCCTTGAATATAAGAGAGGCAAGAGAGGCCCCGCATAGCAGTGGGACGTTAAAATAAGGGCTAATTACATACAATATCAACTGTGCTCACACAAATGATGCGGGCAAAATGAAATCGTACAGAATAGAAGACCTGGCGCGTAGATCCCCGCAAGAGAGCGGGCGGTCGAGGTCGGGCAGCAGGTCGGCGGGCGCGCGCAGCGTGCGCGGGCGCGTGGCGTCGTGCGCGCGCGTGGCCAGCGCCGCGGCCGAGGCCAGGCGGCGCGGCGGCGGCTGCAGCCCGTGCGCCGCCAGCGCCGCCGCCAGCTGCTGCGCGCGCGCCACCGCCGCGTCGCGCTCGTGCCGCACGCGCCATAACTGACATTACATTATTCATTACTTATTTTTTGCTGTAAATATAAAGGCTATTATTTATTATGTAATTACCCGGACCGCTTCGCTGGACGAAGTTAAAATTAATAAATTTTCTAATAAAATAAAGGTAGCCTCAGTAAGATCAACCAGCTATCTGCGAGTGAAAGACCCGTCAAAATTCGGTTCAACCGTTTCAAAAATTGCCCGGAACAAACACACAAAGACAAATGAAAATTTCACAAATTGATTTTTTGATATAAGTAAGTTGTAAGTTTTGAAGGAAATTATAACATACCTTCATATACATTTAGTGAAAATGTGTTAATTTGAAATTAAAACAGACACTTCACATTTATTTATATGTTGTAGATATCTACTGATAATACTTAATGAGTGGTGACGTATGCTTGAATATAGTGTAAGTTTAATTTTAGAATTATTTTAATAAGAATTAATTTTCTTATCAATACGATATGAGGATTACTTGTTACTGTACCTCTGCAGCACAAATGGCAGAGCGACAGGGCACTCGACCGAAACCCCGCGCGGCGGCCTCTACGACTGCGCCATGAAATGTTAGTGATTGTCCTAAAACAATATATTTTAAATATACTTATAAAGTTGTATTCAATAATACTATTTTAATAGGATAGACTGAGGTACATTAATTGTAACGCCACGTCATAAAATTATATTTATCACGCATCACATTGCACTCATTTGATGTATCAAACACATATAATTAGGTAACTAAGTAGGTACTACATAATATATTAAAATTAAATAAGTACGTACATTATTTAACATTAATTTATCTAAAGCTGGTTTGAAAGTCACACTGACTCTGACATTGACGTCCTCCTGAGTCCTGACCGATTTTGGCCACAGTTCCCAAACTCAATGAGAATATAATTTCGATTTTTGAGTGTATTAGTGGGTATTACACAAATTTTAACAAAAACTAAACTATTAACGAAACATGACTAAACTTGTTAGCAGTTAGCATTGAAGCATTGCATCGGTATTATACGATAGGTAACCTACCTACTACGACTGTGAAAATATAATATTTACCCATTGAAACGGATACGAGCGCACAACACGAACTGGCATTATTAGAAGCTGCCAGGTGCTTTCGCATATATCGAAAGTATACATGCTCGAGCAGCAGAAGAAGAGCCGCCAGCAGAATGCCCGCCATCAACAGCAAGAATGCCGACAGGAACTGCTCCAGCGCGAGCGGGTCCGACGACTTGTGTTCTTGCTTGTTGGGCTTGCATGTACCCGTCATCCAGTACCTAAATAAAATATATACTAATAGTTTAGTATAAGAATACGTATTATTAGAAAATCATTTTATACTTTAATTTTTAATTGATAACTATCGTGATGAAAATTACTTTACACGTACTTAATTAATTCAATAACTCTATCCTTCTGAAGGTATATTACTAGATAGCAGTGTATAATCTATGACTAGATAGTATACTTAATTAAGTCTGTAGGTTACCTAATTACTTATTATTAATAATGATAATTATTATAATGATCGAAATTAACTGGCAATATACCTACTTAACGTTCATAATAAAATATGTTCACTTCGAAAAGTGTGTTATTATTTATATTCTACTTCAAGCTAATGTAGTAAATGACTAAATAGAGCATACGCACTGGCCACTAGAGATTGCAACTATAAATACCTACGCAGCTATTATTTATGATTTTTTGTAGCTCAACTAGCTACTTATATGCTTAACAAATTTTTAAATAGAACTTTTATTTTGATTTTTTGTTAAATCAGAGAAAAATCTAATAGTGTTATATAAATGAATGCGTTCAGCTACTTCATCTAGATAGTCGCTATAAATAAAAGTATTTAAATTTAGTGAAAGACAGTTAAAACAGAATTGATAGCATAAATAAGAAGAAGCCTACCTTCGCAACCGCTCTAGGTCTCCATTGGAGCGTAAATCAAGTAATCTCTTATTAAACATGCTTAGGTATTTGGAATTTCGTGTAAACGCTAATCCATAGCCAGACATCGCGTACCACGAGCCTACTGTTAACAATCGGCAGTCCTCATCCTACAAAATATGAAACCTAATGTTAGTAAATGCGAAAAGTGGGAGGAGAATAAGCCAGCTAGAAGTGTTTGAGAATATACTTGTGATACTAGGTAATCCAAAACAGTTCCATCGTAGATAAAAGCGTCTAGTTCTCCAGTTAGGACGCTGGTGACTCCGGCGCTCACTGTGCTACGGTTGTATCTATAATTAAATGAAAATTTAAATATTTATAAGTTGCATATTTCAACAACTATAGACTATGCAGTCTACTTAAGTAAGTGTGATTGCTGTGCTCCTATGACCTAGTACAATAAAAAGGATAGAAATGCAAAAACTAAAATTTGAAATCGGTAGTTCCAGAAAGTCATGCGAATGCAAGTATTCAGTGACTGCTGAGGAGCATTACGCAGGCGGTTGAGAGTTAAACCTAGCAAGATAAAATATGTATATAAACTTAATATTTGTATTACTTACGGGGCCATATAGGCATGTGGTTCGTAGAAATATTTGGCGAGTGTGGCGTCTGTATGTGACCAGGGCACGGTACCGAATTTGAGCGCGGGGCGATGTGATAGCGGGCGGGCGATGCGAGGGTCATCTAGCCCACTGAGTTCGTGAAACTCCTCACGCGTAATCATGAATGCCGCCAGGTTGGCAGTGTATATCGCAAGGAACACTACGGCAAACATAGCCCACATGTTCGTCATGAAACGTGCTGTAAAACCTCGCGGTGAATCCACATGTACCGATGCCTAGCAAAAAAAATCATAAACGTTTATTTATAAGTTTTTTTAGTGTTTTTATTAGAGATGCGCCGAGTAGCACTTTTGCCGAGTAACGAGTACCGAGTTTTACTCGGTTCAATTTTTTTCTGACCGAGTACTCAGCCGAGTAACTCGGTTCAATCAAATTCCACGATTAGCAAGAGTGTTTTTATGTGTACCTGCAATAGTACGAGATCCGGCTGCAAAATCTCTACGTTCATTGCGTAGTTAATCGAATTCACATTTTTACATACATTCATGATCAGGAGAATACATTGGTAACAGGCTGCCAGTCAATAAGCGGCCGCAAGTATTTTTTATTAGATTTATTTTAATTAATTTTCGAAAAAAAATTTCGATCACTTATTTTTTAAATAAAATATCATCCACATTATAGCAATGTATGTAAAGAATCCAAAAATCGATGGGTGCCGTTTCACACTCGGCCGCAACTACTTAGCAGCCAGGTGTAAACAGGTAATATTTTGGCGTATTTATACGTTCATGAAGTATACGCATGTTTTTTATATAAAATTAAAGCTAATTCTTTTTAAATACGATGATATATCGCTGCTTATGAACAAATGGCCGCAAATTAGAGTTGATAGCTGTTAAACACTCGAGGTATTCGAGATAAACCGAGTATACTTAAACCGAGTATACTCGGCGTTAAAACCGAGTTATTCGGCCGAGTACGAGTATCAAAATAACCGCCGAGTACGCCGAGTACCGATTATTAACCGAGCACTCGGCCCATTTCTAGTTTTTATAGAACCTATTTTGCAACAAACATTTTAATTTTACTGACTACAAATTGAGAGTTAAGTAAGATTTACATTCACCTGGAATAGGACAGCCCACACAATCCAATACGTCCGACACAATGAAAACCTATTCTGTGGTATCCGATTTGAATTGTGGCCTGTCGAACAATCAAATCCACTAGGTGACAGCCACTCGAAGAAAAATATTGAAAATGTTGCCGCTTGTATAGCTACTGCGCCCACCAGCATCCAAGAAGCTGTATCGAAAGGCTCAAGAAAAGCTGTCGGAGATATTATGCCAGTTCGCTTTGCTACAACTATAGCCACGCCAGTTTCCATGAATGGGACGCTGAAGTCTACGACAGCTTCCCGATCCGAATTTATGATAAGAGATGTTAAAACCTATGTAGTAGAAATAATAAGTGGCAGAAATATATTGAAGTACCATTCAGAAATTGAAAATATTATGTCAAATAGGTATAGTGATTAGTATCTCATAGAACATTATGTATTTAATGTCTCATACCATATCAGTTTTTTTGTTTACAAGTTCCGAAATAAGTCCATTCCATTTTCCTTGGTGCAATGTTCCCCACCTTCCATCTTCGACGCGAACTAACTCGTACGTGAACCCTAAATGCTCTGCCAGTTGTTGTAGAAGATCTATACAAAATCCGCTACAGCACTGGTAGAGAGAGCTGTTCCTATATGCAGTTCCCGCTTCTAACCTAAAATTAGAAAACAAAAATTAATATGGTCAATTAAGAAAATTTGCATGTCATGTATTAAAAAAACTTTATTTTTACACGCTTACCCTGCAACTTCTACTTCAGGAGCAACTCGGCAAATGACGCCACGGTCTAAGGAACATCTACCGCTCACAGGATCTGGCGGAGCGAGATTTATATAGGGTGGTTCTTCAAGAAATGTAATTCGCATATGAAATTTTTCTGGTACACCCTGAGGTGGGGTATGTAATCCGCCAGGCCATACTATGTCTTTAATTGCTAAACGCTCTTTTGGGTACGAGTTCCACATGCCAATTTCCTCCCATACCAGCTAGAATAAGATAATCCTTACATTCAAATCTTTAAATAATATGGTCAATGTTTTGTGCGTGGAATATTTGTAAGTACTAGGTACAACGTTATATAGTACCTACCTACTTATCTGAAAATTTTATAGGTACCTATTTATAATTTATAACTTTTTGTTATTTTCCAGACGACAGTATGTACAGTGATATTACTATTTGCAATATTGTTTGTATATCAGTGATGAATAAATCTACGTGTATATTATTACTAGATGAGCACTGAGCATTGCCCGCAATGAGCTTAAAATTAGTAAGGCATACTTTCACAGAATTCATGGGCCATCAGGTATATGATAAAAAATGTTTATTGGTGTGTTATTTCACAATTGGATTAGAAAAAAATCTGAATAACTAATAAAATCTGAATATAAATAAATCTGAATAGAAAACATAGAATAAAATGTTCTCGGTTCGATATGGATAATGTGAATAAACTTATTATTTCAAGTCTATAAAAACCCAAACGCTATCGGATTGAGAATGTACCGGACCTTATTGTCAAGACTCAAGTTAATTTTATTGTCAACCCTTTACAAGTATTAGGCTAGTAAATAAAGAATTCAACCTCGCACTAAATTTCCGATCCAATTTTAATTATTTTTTTAGGGTAAGGGTCACTTTCTGATCACAAAATCACAAAATGCTGACAGATCCAGGTGAAGCTTCAATCGCAATCTTGAAGAAAAGTTTTTGGCCGATTGCTCAGAAACTATGTACTTTATGGCAAAAGCTATTCTAATCATTATTGTAGAAAATAAAATTTTTATCTTTTATTTCCTGTAATCTTTTTTGTAATTAACAAAAATGAAAACCGACTTCAAAACGCTACAAATCGAAACTAAAAAGAAAAAAAAAATAATTTAAATTACTTAGTTATTGTTGGAGTCGGTGCCAGCCAAGAAGGACAGTTTTATCATGCCTTTGCAATGAACTTTCGAACGGATATTTTGATTATATTTACAAATTGATACATTAATTAAATTGTATTAAGATAATTTTGCTTTGGCTGGCACCGACTCCAACAATAACTAAGTAATTTAAATTATTTTTTTTTCTTTTTAGTTTCGATTTGTAGCGTTTTGAAGTCGGTTTTCATTTTTGTTAAAAAATAATTTATTTTAAATTTTTTTGTGGAAATTATTATGTTTAAATAAAATATTGGAAGGCTAACTAAACTACTGCTCCAATAAGTCAGCGAAGTTTTGAAATGAACGACAATAGTCAATCGAGATTTGTCCACGTCTATTTTTCCACGTAACTCGTAGACGTTAATAAGATTTACCTTCTATTATCAATCCACCTAATATCCTGAAGGAATACGACTATCAGTTCATAAGTACGTATAATATTAAAAGAATTTTCTTTCAACTCCTAACCGTTGAGGATATATACCTTACATCATCACAAATTCTTGAACAGCTTTAGAAAATATATGAAAAAGGTAATCAGTGCCGATAAAATTTAAGGGTTGCCCTCGATTTCTCTAGGATCCCATCATCAGATGCTGACTTGGTGAGAATGAGAACATCTTGAATGTATACCCTACCGAACAAAAAAGAAATTTTTAAAATCGGCCCACAATTCACGGAGAAATCGGTGAAAACACATAAAAAACAACTGTTGAGGAATTTTACCTTCCATCATCAGCTCATCCACATGAGATGATGATTTTCATACGTAAAAGCTTTATCGGGTTTAGAAAATATATCAAAAACATAATAGGTGCCTGTAAATTTTGAGAGTTGCCTTCGATTTCCCTGGGATCCCATCATTAGATCCTGACTTGGTGACAATGGGACCACCTCGGAACTATACCCTACCAATCAAAAGAAAAATTTTTGAAATCGGCCCACAGACGGCGGAGTAATCGGTGAACATACATAAAAAAAAAAAAAATACATACATCGGAACATATAACCTCCTCCTTTTTTGAAGTCGGTTAAAAAATTACCGATCACGATTTATGGCCCATTTAATAAACCCGTTTTTCTATTTCGGTCGACAACGCTCAAAATATTCGATTAATCAATAAAATTATAAATAATAATTCGTACCTATAATTACCAATAATAATTCGAAAGGTTGCCTCAAAGATTTTTACCTGATCGCCGAGTGTAGGTCTTAAATTCATTATTTTGAGTTCAGCCGCTCTTAATTCTCCGTCAGGCGTGAATTCAATTCCCGGTCTGCCAGATTCACCTTCCACGCTGACATTACGTAGATGTCTGTAGAACCTCTCTCCGGTGGACCAACGTGCTTCTCCAGTAGCAACTCCGCTACACGAAAGCCTAGTACCGAGTGGATAGCGAATATTTTCTTGATCAGATATATAGGACTCTACACCATAAGCAAATACCTTGACCGCTGTCGCTATCTCTGATATAATTGACGCACTTGATGTATCGAAATGCACACCTGCCAAATAATTTTGTAAATAAATAATAAACGTGATAACAAGCTGTAAGTATATGTATGTATGTGTTAATACAAATATATTTGGTGTAAAAGTGTAGGTAATACCTAACATTCCAACGGGAAATTTATTAGGTTGTTGCATAGAGCCCAGCACACTCTGTGTAACAATCCAAACGAAGTTTTCTCCAGTGAGGTGTAAATCTCCTGCTGATGACAGTATGTCAGCAGCTTCCTCTCGAGTAGCGTATAATAGCATCACTCGCGCTTCGCTCGTCACCAGCTCGTTTAAATCTGCCGCTTTCTTCACTACTATGGCGTTCAATATTGTGAATTTGAAACGATCCTACAAGATTTTACATTTCACGTATTAAAGTTATAAATTAGAGGACTATACAAGAACTTCATACGATACATACTTGTAAAGCCGTCACTCTTTCCCTCACGGCTTGTATGAAGTCGTCATGGCCTGCGATGGCAGATGTTACTACGCTGAACTGATGCCATTTGTACCTCTCCAATATTGATAACATTGCTGCCGTTTGATGTTCGATGGTTGGTGCTAACTGGAGTCGTAATGACGCATGAGAAGCGTGTTTTTCTAAACCACTGTTATCTGCATTCCACGCTATAACCTAAAATAATGTTATTGTTTTAGAAGTTTTCAATAACATATTTTTAAATTTACAAAATATAAAAGACGTTACCGGTATCCCGAGGTACCCAGCAAGTTGTAAAAAATACTGTGCGGAGGCAGTAGATCGCCCATATTGTTCATGATTCATAAGATAAAGTATAGCAGATACATTAACTGCTAAAAATTCTTTACATAGCGAGTCCAAGATAGCTGAAAGCATTTAATGCAATATTTTATATAACTGATTTATTATACACATTTTACTTAGTATCATGCAGTTTCACGATTTAATTTTAATTTTAAACTAAGTATCAAATAATTTTTATGACCTACTACTACAAAGTGTATTTAATACCTAATTCTTATTGAAATTGCTCATTTTGTGATACTATTACTATCTATATATAAAAGGCTTTGTCCTGAATGATTGACAGATCAACGCACACGCCTAAACCACAGGTCGTAGAGACCTCAAAATTGAAGGGTGTGTTCTTTGTATGACGCAGGCATCCGATACGAAGGGATTTTCCGAAATTCTATCCATAAAGGGATGAAAAAGGGGGGCAAAGTTTGTAAGGGATAACGTGATTTCTTGGTCCAATCTACTTCAAATTTTGCATAAACATTCTTTAACAGAATTGTTGGAAGACGTGTTTCATATAATATAGAAACTTATCGCCTAAAAAAATATCAGCCCGTTTAAAATAATCTTATATTTTGACATGCCAATTTTAAAGATTTATGTGAGCGATTTTAAGTTTTAACCAAATTCTGTGTAGTAATAACTTATTAACTTGGGTCTCATGACTTAAGATACTTTTTATTGCAGAACAAAGAAAACGTTCATTTCTTTAGCGGTGACCAAATCTTAAGAAATACATACTTTGATTATGATATGTATATTATGTTACAGTTAAAACCCGTTTTACCCTTTTCCCCTAGTTAGAACTAGTTTTTACAAAATGCCTTTAAAACTAGAACTAGACTAGAAGGGTTCCATAGCGTTAGATCATGTCTGTTGTATGGTAGAACAACACCATACAACACGTTACGCAAGTTTGTATGAAAGGCCTTAATTTTTTGTGCTACAAACTTTAAATTTGGCAGGGACGTAGTTAATAGTTAGTAGATTACTTTTAGAATTACACAAATCGGACACTCCATGCAAAAGCTATTACGAATTTAAAAATGTCAATCTTTACATAATCAGCGGGCAACGGGGCGAGGGAGGGGCGCTAAATGCGGGAGAGGACCCTGTACATATATGAAATAGGTAGCCGCGTTGCTCAGGAGTATATTTACGATTGGTTCTGAAATTGCTGGAGTGATTTTGATAAAATTTTTGGACTATCTTTAGATAAACCCAGTGAGTAATCGAGTGAAGTTAATTAAGTAGTGATTACCATTAATACAAAGAAAAACTAAATTGAAATCGTTTCATCCGTTCGGGAGCTATGATGCCACAGACAGAGAGACACTCACACACTGACACGTCAAACTTATAACAACCCTCTTTTTCCGTCGATGGTTAATTATAAAAATGAACGCGGGCGAAGCCGAGAGCACTGCTAGTACGAATATAAGATAGGCATATATTAGGTATGTGTTTATAATTTAATAATCACTAATACGAACATAAATACATAGGTGTTCTTCATGCATATAGATAGGTACATTATATAGAAACGTATTGATTAATCGATCAATCCGAACACTACCTACCGATTTCTATATTCTACGAATTACATCTATACCTAGAAATCACTTACACATAGGACTAGGCGTAAGGCCTTGCATCGAAAGCGTAACATTTAGGCGCACTTGAGTAAAAAGTTTGAGTTTGCGCGGCAGTTTGGACAGAGCCGCCTTCTCAGCTCTTGTATAGTCGCGTGCACCAAACGCCTTGTAGGGCACGACGAGGGCGGCAGTGACAAAGGGAGGGACGCGCGGGGCTTGCGGTGCAGGCGAGGTGCGCGGACGCCATAGTCCGTCGCCTCCCAAGCGCACCCCGCTCCCCCGCGCACTCTCTCGCCCTCCCGCTCCCGTCGCGCCACCGCCCACCTTGATGCCACCACCACGCTCCGCACCCGTCGCTGCCAACGCGCCGAGCGCCGCCAGCGCCATCAGCGCGGTATGCGCCTGCATCTCTCCTTTGATGCTGTTTTAAGTAAAGTCATAATTTTTAAAGCCGTTCACTTGAGATAGCCAAATTCCCTATTCAGCTCGTATTACAAGTACAGCTCTTCCTAACGCCAGTACTTCAAGTTCAGGTGATAGAAAATATCAAAGATTTCTTAAAGATTTTCTATCAGCTGAATTACAGCAAGCTACGAAGAAAAACCAGATGAAAACCTAAGATGGAAATCGTAAACAAATCACGTGTTTACAAACGAACTGTTTGCTCGTTAAATTTATTCCATTAAAGGGAATCTTTTAAATCATATTAGTTTTTTATTAATTTGAAAAATGAATTATTTTAATTATTTTTATATATTTGCTATGACTAGATTAGTAATGGCAACCCTATTGGAATATAATAGAGAACGTAATATTTCAAAAAATATAAATTTCATGTAATAACCAGATGAGTGAAGGTAGTTCTTAATTGGGATCTTAGACTAATACGTATATATAGGCATTGTACACATTTGCAGTAACATAAAGCCAGCCTTAAAAATCTCATTAAATGCTTATTAAATTTACCTCAAAGTTATTCTGTTTTCTCCGAAGAATTTAGCGGAAAAAAATTCATAAACATTTAATTAATAAAGCAAAAAGGTATCTAGTACTCTGTATTAGAACTTAGGAACGTACAGGTATACTATTTATTGAAACACTTATTCATTTTATCACGGATGCTAACATGTAGGTACTTGGTAGGTAATTGGTCATTACGAGTATTATTGTAAAATATGACAAGTACCCATATAAGTATAACGATCTTCAATAAAGGCTCAGCCAAATAAGGTGTTGTATTTTTAAATATCTACTTCACAGCACATCATGTAAAGATAAAAATAGTAAACGATAAAGTAAAAAGAAACCTATATTCCCACTGTTTGATATTTAGGAATTTTTTGTTATTACTTATATCGATATTGATTAAGGTAATCGATAAGCTTTGAACGTGGTGGGTAAGAGAAGATACTTGACATTAATAACTAGCTGTATGGAAGTTGATAAAATATCATGTTTAGTAAGTAACATACGTACTTCTATTAGTACTTTAAAATCTGTATTAAAAACCTGCTTGATGACAGCTCGTTCTTCAAATAAGCATCTAATACAGAACAAGATGAAAAGTTTACAAAAAAAGTATTTAATCCTGTTTTGTCACAAATACATGATGTATATAATACTAAAGCAGATTTTCCTAGTACAGTAGTAAGTAGGTAGTACCTATAAGCGCAGTGAGTGGTGGTGGCAGTGGCAGCGGCGGCGCGGCAGCGTGCTGCGAGCTATCCACATATATTTCGAAGGCGGTGGGCCGACATGGGGTCGTTCTAGGACGGACAGTGGCGTGGCCGCAGCGCGAGTCCACGCGTGTTTACGTAAGCGCCACGCCCCGAGCCACGCTCTGGCGGTAAGGGGCGCGGCGCGAAGCGCGAAGCACCTCTGGTCGCCGAGCGCCGACTGACGCACCCTCATCCCTTACGCGCACGCATGCGCCAGCCGTTTACAATCTTCACGCCTCCTATTACGTAAGACTAAGCATCTACAAATCTCGCCAAATTGGACACTGATGCCTTATTTGTGGGAAACAAAAAGCGTTCATAGCATTTGTAATAAGCATACAATACTTATGTGTTTTAATATTGATTAAATTTAATAATTAGTATAAAGTATATAAACTATTAAGTTAAATCCTACTAGCGACTATTTTTCTTTGTCATCGTTGTGCCGTGCCAGATTTTCGACATTTCTTTAAAATTATATATAAATTGGGGGTAGAGTTTCAGGAGTAGACAATTATTATTTTATTTTCTCTATATTACTTTTTGAATTATAAGCAAAGAAATAAGTACCGCTCGTTTACCCGATTTCGACAATATCTAAACGAGGGTTATGAGTTTGACCTGTATGTACGAGTATGTCTGAATTTATCAGATTATATTATCTACCATCATAAATATATAACGGCTAAACGATTTATTGATAATTCATACGTCATTCGATTCAACTCAATACTCAAGCATCTCAGATATTGTTTTTTTTTTAAATGCGGCTCGCGAGCCACATGCGGCTCTTTGAAGGATTATTTGTGGCCCTCAATAAATGTACCAATGTTCGCTATTCATTTCTGAGCTATTATATTTTGAAAAATTAGTATCGTTCCGTGTTTCAAATATTTTTAAATTACTAACAGCAAATATGAAAGACTTAAGTAGCTGGATGACTAAAAAGCGGCTTGTCGAATTATTTCAATATTCGTGACATAAAGACTTGCATATAATATAAATCACTTTATTCCATTTTAAAATTCGTGAAATCTAAACTCGGATCAGTATTAACTAACAAGATTCTCAAAGAATTACTGAGAAGTGCATTATTATTTTCCAAATTTTAAAGAAATATAATTACTGTAAAAAAACTACTGTAAACTACTATTAGTTTAGTTATTTTTGTTTTATGAAACGATTGTACGTCATACTAACCCTGAACTATGTTGTAGGGGAGCCCAACAAGGACATTTCGATTTACTCGAGCACAGCAGATTTGTGGGGCGCAACGGCTTTTTGTAGGCTATTTTTAGGGGTGCTCGTTATTCTAGATAGCTGAATAAATAACCTGCTATTTATAAATAGCATGCTATGTATAATAACCAAATCGCCTGTTATTTATTTCCAGAGGCAAGCACTATAGATATTTTTTAATTTATTTTTATTACATAATATAATAATATGACCAGAACAAAGAGAATTTAATCACTAGGACGACAACTGCCGCGCTTGACACTTCGTGCTAGCCGTATAATATTTTTGTCACGAGTCGTGTGCGCTAAATTATGTGAAATTATGTACCTAACGTATAAATATATTATAGCGTAAAAAATAATAGGTATTATAAAAATAGCGTATTTTTATAACTCTTTATCAATATATAGCCGTTTCGTCACCGCTACAGTTATAACAGGTTATCAACCGATAGCAGTTTCGCCCACCTCTAATAAATATAAATATAGGGTTCAATGGGTAAAATGGTTATGGCTGAAAAAAATATTACTTTAAATTAACGTTATATATAAAGCTGTATTGGAAATAGTATAATTTACCCTGGAACTATTAGTCTGTATTTTTAAGAAACTTCTGGATATTTTAGTCTTGTGAAAGACTTTTACTCTTGTGAAGGAAAAGAATGTTTTCCATATGTAAGGAATTAAGCAATGTATTATGTACATCACATACAACCATAAAAAAGAAGCCGTGAGCACCTTTAATTTGTAATAAAATATATAAGCAGTCAGTAAACCCCTCTTAGGAACAAAGTTAATGACGCATTTTCTAAAATTTGAATAAATTTGATTATTAAATATATTAAAAGATCTTTAGAAACACTCCATGGAATACTTTGGCATGGGAAGTGGGAACTCTCTCAATTTACTGAGAAGTATTAAATCAAGCTGTTAAAATTAAATTATACAATGAAGTATACTATACTTGTAACACTAAAAATAGGTGAAAAATGATTATTGGAAGATCAACAAATTTTATAAATATACAAATTTTACTCATCTTGTACTTTTTATAATAATTAATGCAAATAAAAATATCACAGATATACACAGCCCTACATTTAAAGTTTCTGGTTCTCATAGATGCAAAGATAATTAACCTAGAAGTATATGTACACTAGTTGTTATATTAAGGTGTAAAACCCAGATATCAACTTGTTGATTTACTGTCGATAGAATATCCAAGTGCAAAATATATCACTGAAATATTTAAAACCTATATATCTAAATCAGTCTCTTGGTTTTATAGCACTTATTACCCTGAATCACTTTCACCCTAAATCACTTCAATTATTTTAAATGTCTTTTAGCAATAACAATACCGACTTAAAATGTCCACAAATAATTTAAAGAAAGTTTTCAAATGAGATAGTTTTTCACAACACACTTAAAGATCAATAAAGTTCGAAGTTCATACACAATTTTTTATTAGCCTTATAAAATAATTAATACATCATCGGTGGTATAATAAGTTTTATCGACGATCTCTATATGATCTATGTGATTCGCGTTCGCGACTACGACCATGTGAACGTTCTGAAGTTCTCCAAATAAATTCATCTACTGAACGTTCATAAGACCTTTTGTCATATACTAGCAATGTACGAGAGTAATCAGTTAAATCATAGTATCTTGGAGGTGGAGGTGGTGGTGGAGGAGGCAAGCCATCATAAGTAGCAATAGCTCCACTGAATCCTGGTGGTGGTACATAAGGTAGAGGAGGCAATTGGTGGTGCATGGAACGCATATATTCTGCTAAATAAGCTTCAGCTGCTGCAGATCCACTACTGTTATAACTTTCTCTGGTTCTATTAAACCAAGATGGGACTCTATCTCTCATGTAGGGTGAAGGAGATCTTCTTTTAAATGTTGAAGAGCCTATACGGTTTCTAGGAGAGATATAAGCCTTTCTTCTACTTCTTGATGTTGAGCTCATTCTGTTCCTGTAGTTTGTTCCTCGGGCAGATAGAGGTGCTCTATAGGTTCTGTAACTCCCTCCACTTTTTGAATAAGCTTTCTTAGAAGCCTCTTTTGATTTTCTTAAAATAGGGGTCATTTCTATTCCCTCATCTTCTGGAAAGAGTCTACATAACTCTTCGGCAACTTTGGGTTCTATTTCTTGCCCATCTCTACCAATTTTAACTGGTTTCCCTTCATTCCATGGATTATACAAATGAAGTGTACTGCTAAAAGACAGCTCTTTTCTACAAATCCAATCTACTTTAAAAACTCCTTCTAAAACTTTTGCAGAGAGACCAGGTGGTAATACCCAGGATATAGGAGGGACATCTCTACGAGACTCACTACTTAGTCTGGCAAACCCAGCAAATTTGCCACTTTCTTTAACTGAAAATATTAATAAAACATTCCTTGCTTCCTTGTATGCTTGATTTAAATTTGCTTCATTTTGTGGTAATGTAGACCATACGCCTTTGGCTTTAGATAAAGTTATGTTTTCTGCATTATTTGATTTTATAAGAAAAAATCGAGTATCCCTAAATAAATAGTTCAACTTAGTCATGTAATCATATGTTTTTATTTTTGAAGTGTCAATACAACGACGTTTGGTTTGAACAGGAGAGTGGCTATTAGACTTAGTACGTTTGCGATTAGTACGTCTTTCTTTAGATTTATTAGTACTAACCGAGCTTATGCTCGGTGAGCTCGAGTCACTAGAAGATGAGCTTGATACTTCACTACGAGTATCATAATGTTTAACTTCCTCTAACTGTTTAAGCTCTTCTCCAATTTCTGCTTCAACTTCACCAACGCCAAGATTTACGGCATCGGTGTTGTTAGAAACCTCCATTTTCAATATATAAACTATTCACAGATAAAAGTGATATGTCATCGCCTTAATTATGCCGTATTAAGAAATAAAGTATTTTAGCGTTATTTACAAAAATACTTTAAAAGATGCTTATTAAATACATAAATACTTTGATTTCTTGTAAAAATATCAAGTGAAAATGAACAATTGTAATTTGTAATCACTTACATAGATTCAAAACTTTACACAGACTATATCATTCATTTCCTAATTCCTATCAGTGTTATAAATACTCCTTATGTATATATACTCTTTATAATTTTTAAATAATATTTTCATGTTCCATTCTTATGTGTAATTCATTACATTTCTTTTAAGTTAATAAGAAAATTCTTATTATTTTGTATATTGAAGTTATTTTAGAAATATTGCCGATTGCTAGTCTGATATAGACGAGAGCGAGACATAAATATCGTAGGTATTTAAATATCAAAACACTATACTTTGTGCATTTTGTTAATGGTTTTTTGACAGCTCACGCCCACGAAGTTTCGTATTTAATGGTTAGCCATTATGTATCAATTAATTGTTCCTTAAGCAAGTGTTTATATACTGTTTAGTTTTATGAAGTTCTCATAGATGGCGGTGTACGTTGATTCATCGATAAAATTCTTCAATATTTTTTGACATCTAGGTTGCAAATACACCCAATAGATGGCGCTGTGTGAATTTTTCAATTGAGTACTCCAGTTTTATTTACAATAATTAGCTAATTCGATTTTACCGGAACTCGGAAGGGTTTTATTTCCTCAAGTCAGTTGCGATTTGTCGGTCGTCGGTCAACTAGTATTTTATAATATTTATGTTATGCGTGACGTTTGTGTTTTTATCACTATCACCTGATTTTATTATCTTGACGTTGGTAGCACTTGTTTTGAATTGAAGAACTCAAAGAGGAAGAACTTACAAAAATTAAAAGTTTGTGAATATTGTTTTTTTTTACGCAAAAGTTTTAAGTTAAAACAAAAAAGAATAAAAGATATTTCGCTGTTAAATTACATATATTTTTGATTTCGAAAGTTAATAGATAATACATAACAATGCATTATGTACAGAAATATTTAGATAAAGTTCAGATACCTAAAATAAATAATAGTGCAATAAGTAATGGATACAAAAATAAAACGAACATTTTTTTATACTGTAATTATTACAGTTTTTATTCACAAAAGGTAAGAAAAATCAGCAGATTTGGTTATTATACATAATTAATAGGCTAATTATAAGTTTCAACTATTAATTACAGGTTTTGATGGCGCTTTATGAAAAGAATATAGAATTTGAACCAATTGTAATAGATATTACTAAAGGAGAACAATATTCACCGTGGTTTCTCGAAATCAATCCTCGGGGGGAAATTCCAGTACTTAAAGTTAATAATTCAATTATACCAGATTCCACAAGAATCCTAGACTATCTTGAGCTGTACTTAAATCAAGGTATTTTAATTATATTATATTAATTAAATTGACAAAAGAAAGAGACTTTATGACTTTAGAATATAATGTAAACCTATTGTTCTTAATTTTATTTTAGAGACTACACCACTCTTGGAGGTATCACAGGATAGCAAAGTAATTTTGAATGTTAATAAGTTCAGAGATCTAATAGAGGCCTTACCAGCTGGCTTAATAACTGTGGGATCATTCTTTCATCCTCAGCTTTGTGGGAGCCCTAAACTACCCTTTATTTTACCTGTTCGAGAAGTTTTAAAAAGTATTTTTTATGTTTTGTTTAATAAGTATATTTATATTAAAAATGTGATTTTATTAATGAATTATAATGTAGATTGACTTATTGAGTCAGCATATTATCTGTACAATAAGGCCACATTTAGTGCTAGACAGACGGTTAGCGCTGACATTGGACAAGAGTAGTTATATCAATGAAAACATATTATGACACGCACAATGCAGCACAGGTGAAAAGCTAATCACTATAGCTACATCGCACTGACCGTGAGGGCTGTCGGTCAAGCTAGTAAAAAATTGTTTTTTTTTTTTCACAAATGCTATATTTCGTCCGGTTTAAAAAGAGAAAATTTAAATATATACAATATACATATATTCTAATGCCATTAATATATTACGTTTCGCTTTACTTTCTCTCAAACAGTAGTATTTGTTTTTATTTACTTTTTTACTCTTAATCGAAACTAGCACTGTAATTTTAGGTGGAGATTTAAGTAGCTCAAAAAATTTACGAAAGCTAGCTGAACAAAATCCTAATGCAGAAAGAATATTGTTATATAAAGCTGAGATTCAAGACAGAAAACATGAAATTCTTAGCACTGAAGAAGAATACTTGAAAGTATTAAATGTTGTAGATGAGGTGCTAGAAAAAGTTGAAATACAACTTAAAGAACAAAATGAAGGTACCAAGGAACATATATTATAACTACTATCTATATATTTTATATCTAAGAATTTATATCTAAATTTTTGAATGTATTTATATTTATATATTATGCAATGCATATGTTACTGTAAAAGCCCGAACTACGGTAAATCCTAAGATTTACAAACTCTTAATGGTAAAAGTCCGAAGCGTTCTATGATCATCGTTTATTTTGGACTTTTACCACCGACACGGTAAATTTTGAGATAAACATGTCAATGCGTATTCGGCGTATAGCCTTGTACTCGTGGCAGTCTGCAGCCTCCCGCTACTCGTTACATCTTCCTCTACCATGGAGTATCCTCCATGTCCTCTACCATCTACGCTCGCCTTAGTCAATCGTTTGATTCAATTCCTGTTTGTGTGTTCGATGTCTAAAAGTAATTTATAAGCAGAAAGATAGTTTGATTTGTTTTATGTTTGCGTTTTTAGTGTCTGGAAGTAATTTATGAATGAAAATGAGTGTAAAACATAGATTCTATGAATTAATGGACGAAATCGTGGCAAGGAATTAAGAAGTATGCATTGATTTATTTCCAAAACCAACATTTACGAACTTTCACTAAAAGCCCGATAAAATTGATTTCATGTAAAATGTTGCCAAGACGAGCCCATATGACTCGCACTGTCAAAAAGTTATCAGATCTCATGTAGAGCCAAGCTTCTAACACTACACGCCCTAACTCTACAAGGCCTAACTTCACAAACTCTACACCTTAGTCAAAATATGTGGCTTGGCCGTTCGTTACTACAAGAACTATTGTATAACACAAAAGTAATGAACAGTGAATTAATTTTTCACCTTACGCCGATGTGAATGTAGCGAAATGGCCAAACCACATATTTTGACTAATACAATAGGTATGACAATATATCCCGAAAATTTTGCTGATCTAGCATAATCCAAACCCAAGTTATGAGGGTTCAAAAAAACGACGAAGCGCTTCGAGAAAAGGTAGGTAGTGCCCGTGCGCTTCGCTTGGCTCGTCTTGGCGGGGGCACTACCGTGCCCCCAGATACTTTTTTACATATTCTTACATTTACCGACTCGTGTTGGTAAACCCTAAGATTAACTGGTAAAACCTAATTCGGGCTTTTACAGTACCACATACATGGATTATAAACTCAAACTTCTAAAATAAAATTTGAATTATTCTTTCAATTTTAATTTATCAAAGTAATTATAGTATAATATAGATTAATAAAAATGAAACTACATATTTCAGATAATTGGCTTTGCTGTGAAAAGTTTAGTATAGCAGATATTAATTTAGCTGTTCTTCTTCAACGTTTGTGGGAGCTTGGATTAGAAGAACGGTTCTGGACTGGAGGAAAGCGTCCTTTCATAGAACAATATTTTTCACGTGTTAAACAGCGTGAATCATTTAAAAAGACAATACCAAACTTACCAGTACATTTAAAAATGATTGTTACATCACAACCTCCTATTTATGTTGGAGCTGCAGGTGCTATTTCTATTGGTGTTGTTTTGGTTATAGCATATGTCTTTAAAAAACTTATTTTTTAAAATATAAAACATTTCTTGAAACATTATACTGTCACTTCATGTTAGCTGTAACAAAAGAAGCACAACAACCTCTCTAAAAAAATAAAAACAATAGTTTATTTAATTATGTACAAATTAGTTTAGTTCTAAACAGGCTTTTTTGTGGGGGCACGAAGGTGCACGCATTGCCCTCAAAGAAAATACTGAACATATCAGAAAATTGCTATAAAAACTAAAAAAAATAAACGAAATTGAAAAAAAAAATATAAGATTTTTACCTCAAAACACAGTAGCAAGGTGTACATAAAATTATGGGCTTACTACATCCGAAAATTAGCGTGCCCCAAAAAGAAGTGATATAAAAAGGCGTGATTCTAAAGGTTATCAGGTTATGTATATTTGGAAACTTTTTCATGTTATGATGCTTGTATAGTTTATTTTACTAATATTTTGGAAAAAATATCTTTGTATTTAAATAATATATTTTGCATAAGAAAAAGTAAAATAGAAGGTTGTGTAATAATCCGATATGTATATAAACGCGTAAAATGTATATATGTAGGCGATAATTTATAAAATAGGTATGTCATGATCTAATGTTTCAGTATTGTTAAACCAGTATTATTATAATATTTATTAATTACATTGTATTATATAAAAGATTATAGGCGATATATGATATACAATTAAATTATTACTAAAGTAATTCTTTATTATTATATTATACGTCCGCCAACACGCACTAGGCCAGCGCGGTGGACTATGGCCTGATCCCCCTCGTACTGAGGGAGGCCTGTGCCCAGCAGTGGGACGTTAAAAAGGGCTGATAATGATAATGAATTATATTATACATTTGCCTATTGAATATAGTAAATACTTTAAACTCTATTCACGGAGTGAACCATGCAAAGCGCTTTCTCTGTTCCACAATTGCATACAAACTTATAAGGACGGAAAAATGTCTAGCTCCGCCCAATAACGCTTGCAACCGGTTCGAAATCATGAGGGTCGTTCATATTGCTAATGCATTAGTGACGAATTATTATAAACACTACATAATATAAAATAAAGGCGTCTCGGTCTCTGCCTGTCCCTCATAATATAAAATAAAGGCGCCTCGCTCTTTGCCTGTCCCTATGTAAGCTTAGATCTTTAAAGCTACGCAACGGATTTTGATTCAGTTTTTTAATAGATAGGTTTTTTAATTCAAAAGGAAGGTTTTTATATATAACTAGCGGAACCCGCGGCTTCGCTCGCGTTAATTCTAATGAATTCTTGTAATAAAATCAAATCAACATTAAAGTAAAATTAAATTTATATTTAGATATTTATATATACATTATATTTTTAACTTTCACATTAGATATACTGTGATCGCAATAGATCAGGTAACTACGCAAGAGATGTCTAAACGGTACGGAGTGCAACGGCCAACGACGGATGGTATGTATTGTGAGCGCGGCCTAAGCAGTAAGCGTCTTATCTGCAACCGCAGCGCGCATAGCATAGCGCAAAATCTCGGTGCTTGGTTCATTCGGCGAATAGAGCATAGTAGGCAATGATAGTAGGTATAATTATTTTTAATCGCAACCTCAGATCGCAACAATTACGCGTGACGGGCACCACCATAGGCATAGAGTATATTGCTACATATAGGTATAGGCATCACGCGTGAACGATTGCACCGATTTCGCTGATTCTTTTTTGTTGTTTCTTATTATCAGCCGAAGCCTCAAGAAGGTTCTTATGAAAGATTTTTTTCTTTATTTTCTCAAATTAAGAATGCGCGGAAAGTTAGTAAATTTAAGGAAACTTTATAAAATTAACAATGTTTGATGCATTATGTTATGATAGTTGCCATGGTACGCGCAATGACCGTTAAATCATAGTATAAAGTTTCTTTATACTATGGTTAAATCGTTAAATACATACCGGGCGGGGGGTGCGAAGTAAATATATAAAACTCATCATAAAAGTAAATTATTCTCTATTCCGTACCAAGAGTTAAGACGTACCTAGACGACGACCACGTACGAACCAATTATATATGTAATGTATTATATAAACCTTCCTCTAGAATCACTCTTATCTTTTTTTTAAAAAAACTAAGTAAACTAAACTAAATATAAGCATACAAATAGGGACAAACACACATCGAGGCGATTTAATTTTATACTATGTAGTGATAACAATATTATTAAACAGTTCATTTGCAAATAAAAACAATTGTATGTACCATCATAAACCTTTATTAAAAAAAACTTAAAAAAACAAAGTTCCTGGCAAAAATATAAAATCCTGAAAACAAGTCCTTACTAACTATATGAAAGTATAAATATTTTCTACCTAAGGTAAGATAAGGTATCTATGTTATAAAACTCTTTACAATTTCCCTATAAACCAAAGTATATTTCAGACACAATAAGATATTTAAATGGGTTGTAAATATGTACTTCAAAAAATTCATAAGTTGAGTAATAAATAATAAATATGAGTTATTGTGATTAATAAACAAAATAAATAAGAAATTATTTAATAACAAATCTTATTTAAGATCATCTACCATCTCTCCTACATCTGGATTTTTATTTATAGGCATTCCCATAAAGTGTTTACCATTATTAATAATTGATCTTTTTCTTTGTGGAACAGCTGCAGTATGTGATTTTTCAATGTTATATTTAAAAATTCCTTGCCCTGGTAGATTAGGCAGTAAACTTGGTATTGTGTACCACACTCTATAAGTTACATACCATGTAAGTATAGCTACAATACCACTGATAAATTTCTCAACCATAATGTGGTAATATAATATTGTAGATACTAGCATTACATCCCACAACAGTTGAAGAAAAGTTATAGTTATTAGTAATGCTCTTACATATGGTGTAAATTTCTCATATGATGTTTTAAGTGTATTCAATTCATCTGTGTTAATGTTCCTAAGTGGATTTACACTAGGTGACTTGTCATTTGAACTTCTAGAATATTTCTCATCTCGTATGTAATCTCTAATTCTTTCCCACCCATTTATAGCTTTAGCTTCTTCTATTAAAACTAAACTTGAATAAATCAAAATAAAACAATGGCCTGATATGTCAAATCCATTCCAAAAATGACCATTTTTGAGACATTCAACCTTGTCACTATAACTCCTTGAATTACAACGGCCATATTTCATTTCTATTATATTAAATACTGTTGTCCATGTGTACCAAAATATGGTAGCAATTAAAAGCCTCAATAAATGGGCAGTTAAGATGAGTTTCCTTTTCCCACAACACGTTGTATATGATGTCAAGAAAACATAAGGCACTGTTAAAAACAATGTCCAAAACCATCCAATTTTAACGAAATATTGGTTAAATATATTGTCACTTCTAGAAAAATAAGTCTTAGGAAACGTTAGAACGTCCGCGACCAAGGAAAGTAAAAAGAGAGCTCCTAAATAAACAGCTATTTTTAAACCGGTGTCAAAGAACAATACTTTCTTACAAATGTGCACTATCATAAGTATAAGAACTTCTAATATTGAGGATGCTTCTCTGATGGGTTTGGTACCTTTTGCATCCGGCAAGTCATTTTGAAATTTATAGTTCATTCGAGTATTTTTGTAGTTACCTCTACTTGTCATGATTTTATATTTATTAATTCTAACAACAGGTAGCGTGATTCTATTCTTATTTCATTTAGACAAATTGCACACTGCACTTTATATACACTGTAGTCTTTGGATGAGTGATGACGTCTGACGAAGATATTTTTTTTTTAATCTGGCAATTCTCGTTACGAGTGAGTCGTTGTCGACTTTAGAGATAACGAAACGCAACCGTTTTCCCTACGACGAAAACTAGTCTTCGAAACGGTTCTCGTTCGCAACTAGTTGCAATAGAGTTGTGTGAAACGTATAAAACGAGGGACCCATTTTTTTGACATGTTTCATGGAGTGAAATGGTTTTCAATTGTAAATAGTCGTTTGAACTGCGACGCAAGAAGAGTAAATTTATCATCTACTAATATTATAAATGCGCAAATTTGTGTGTCTGTGTGTTTGTATCCTCTTCACGTCTGAACGAGTAAACTGATTCTAAATAAAACTGTTTTCAGATTTTCTCGTGGATTTATTTAGATTTTTTGTTTGCGAAGTTTTAACGAAAATTAAATAAATATAATATTCACTTATTATTAAATTTATTAAAATTATATAATGTTTAAAATTAAAACTAAGAAATTGGTTTTGTTTGAGTATTGGTGCCGTTTTAGATTTTTTTAAATTTATTTTGTTATATTCTGCATTTTAATTTCTAAACGTCGGGAACCGAAAATGAAACAAATCGAGAGAAAATCTGAAAACATAGTTTATTTGATACTTTATGTTCATTACAGTGTAATCTGTGATAACAGTAAAATATTCATTCTTTGCTTTGAAATTTGAATGTCGCAAACGAAAGTTTTGCAGGAAATTACATTTTCGACGGTATTTTTAGGGACATTAAGTATAAAATCATATCACACATTCGAAGACTGGTTGCGCAACGGTTTTGCAGGACATTACATTTTCGACTTTATTTTTAGGGACATTAAGTATAAAATCATATCACACATTCGAAGACTGGTTGCGCAACGGTTTTGCAGGACATTACATTTTCGACTTTATTTTTAGGGACATTAAGTATAAAATCATATCACACATTCGAAGACTGGTTGCGCAACGGTTTTGCAGGACATTACATTTTTGACTTTCTTTTTAGGGACATTAAGTATAAAATCATATCACACATTCGAAGACTGGTTTCACAACGAAGACTGTTTTAGTCAGAATATGAAAACGGTTTTTCCATCGTCGAACAGAAAATGGTTGTCAAAAACGGTTCGTCTTTGGAACGCTCACTCCTAATTCTCGTACATAGTACATTTGCCATTATCAAGTTACCAAACGGGAGAAATTTTTATGTATTTAAAGGAACGAGAGAAGTTAAATTTGGGAATAGGTATATGATATATTGTTGGAAGAATAGTAAGAAAACGTCATCGTGGAAGGGATATCACGTAGTGGTGGTAACGGCGAGCTTATATAAGCCTGTGCGCGCTTCATTCGAGACGAATTTCACGTACTGTAAACTAGTGTAAGGGGAAACCTTGTCCGTTTGGAAAGTCTTTTTATTTTTTCTAAATTTCACTTCTGGTTCCTAAAAATATATATACGAGATATAGATAATAACTATATAAAATAAATATATTTAAATATATTACTTATATCATGAATGTATATATGACTTAGAATTTAGATAATAAAAATAATAAACCAAATATATGTTTAATTTAATAAATATTTAAATTTCTATATTATTAGTAATTATAAAGTCTGAGTCTGAGTCATCTACTCTGTCTTCTTTGACAGAATTATAATTTTTAATATATAATGTAAAACCTGGTCTAAGCAAAGTTTCACTGTAATGAAAATAAAAAAAGGTTTATATTTATTTAATATGTAAAGATCACTTTTTTTATTAATTATACTTCTAGCATTCCATTGTATCATTTTGTTGGCCATTATTTATTTTGATTATATTTACAATTAACTCCATTAAGGGGGCAACGATGGACGGTATATTATTATTGGTCTGAGCAAAAGTTTGTAATAAAGATATAATATCTGATATTTTTGTTGATTCTTGTATGGAGGGAGTATCATTTATGACTGGACTATAATTTTTATCAATTTGATTAAAGGAAAATTCTTTTAAGATCTTGTCATGTGCAGTTTTGTCATAACCTTTTCCAACTTTTATAGGATGTGAAGATTTACTTATGACTGTTTTCTTGTAAGAGTTTTGTAAAGTATAAGGAGTTTTAGTTTCATTTTGGATAGATATTTTTTTTGAGGACTGGACAATACTTCAGCAAATGATTTATGAAGTGTAGGGAAAATTTTACTTGCCTCTTGATAAGAAACACAATTTTGAGACATATACAGTTTTATTTCTTTTTGTCTATTAAGTTCTGGACAAGATTTACTGTTTGCCATATGGCTACCAGAACATTGACAACAGTAATAATCATCTTCAACATTACATGTTTCGCTAATATGATCCTGACCACATTTTAGACATCTTGGTTTGGACCGACATTGTATTTTTGTGTGTCCATAACGGCAGCACCGATAGCACTGTATGGTTGGAAAAACATATATATCTACGGGAAGAGAATTGTAGCAAAGGAATATTCTTTTTGGTAGTACCTGACCATCAAAATACACAACAACAGACTGTGTGGGTTTCCATGTTGGAGACCCATCAACAATGATTTTATAATTTAGTCGTCTAATTTTGACTATTTTGCCACAGCCAACAGGGGTTGAGATATTAGAAATTAATTCTTCAGGAGACCAATCTGTTGGAACTCCTCTAATAATGCCTATTCTTAGAATATTAAATGAAAGGACATATGCTTTATAATTATTTTCAGTTATAATACTATTGCTAATAAAGGAGTTGGCATCAATGTAATTTGTGAAAGAGACAGACATACGGTTTCGACCAATTCTTTTAACACTACCATTAACTACATTATAGATTTTATTTTTTAATAGAAAATTACCAAATGTTATTGGGTGCAATATTGTTCCATCATTATCAGAGGATTGGATCTTCTGAATATGAATAATGTAAGGAGGCGCATCTAGTTCATTGTAGAGATTTCGACCTATTTGAGTATTTGGTTTGTGTGTATCATTAACATTGTGAGCTACTGGATTATCTGGTTGTAATGTAGGCTGCTTTCCAAGTGACAAATTTGTTACATCTTTATTTCCCTCATCAGATTTATCTGACTCTATACAACGACATCCACTGTCCTTCTGATTCCCCACATTTTTCCTTTTCTTTTTATTGCAATTTTTGCATATTTTGTGTAAGCGACCACGTTTTAAAGAATTTTTTTTGGATGAATGGTCAGTATCTAAGCTAGAATCATCATATTCTACTGTAATAAAATGGCTAGGTTCAGGACCTTTGCTTGTTCCCCCTGGATCGGGGGAGGCTCATTCATTTTGGATAATATAATAGATAAAAACTTACCAACTAAAAGTTATCTAATTACTTATCATATACACAAATTAAGTTTATAGAATAAATATTATAGAAAACTGTTCTGAATGAAATGGAAAATAATAATTAATTAACGAGAGACTAAAAAAGAAACCACCGCGCCTTGAAATTTCCCGCCGTTTTTTTCAAGATATTTAAAATTTAAATGTCGCCGTGAGTTGTCACCTGTGACCTGACCTGACTGACAACTGTCAACTTGTCAAGTGACAGTGAGCAGGAGCACTTATAGAGGTGGGCGAAACTGCTGGAAACTTAGAACATCGACAACAGATAAAAATTGGTAGTGTCATCTACTTCGCGTCACCCTAAACTTTTGCTTAAATTTATCAGCGACTATAAGTCGGTGTAAGAGATGTCGCTACGGTCGCTATCGTCAATCCAGCAGTCCAGTACACGCATTCCAAACAAATTTGCATGCAAAAAGTGATTTAATTTTTGAAAAAAATAAGCATAATGTCACATAAAAATAATCTGTTCATTGCTTAAAATAACAATTTAAATATTTGAATCGATATATTTCATTATAACTTTTTAGTGAACCATTATTTTAAACAAATAATAAATTTATACAAATGCATGAATTGGATTGCTTGCAACATTGTTTTGTTTTTTTGACATTTTAAACTTCTTTAAATTTTATCATTTTGACGGTTAATAAAAATATTAAATATCTTAAAATTTAGTTGGGTTTAATTTAGTTATATGATATTGACACTACTTTAAATAAGCAGTCTAAAGGTCGCTTTATTTTGTGTTGTTTAGTTTAAGCCATATTAATCCGTTGTGTCTTTGGGTGTCGTATGACCAGAGGTAAGATTTTATTTTGCTTAAACAATATAAGTACCTATTTTACTAATACAAAATAAAATTAAAAATAAATGTCCCCGACACATAAAATAAACTCTAAAAAGTAAAAACGAAGAAATAATATTTTTAACCTATTATAATTATTATCGTCACATATATTATGTAAATTCCTAATATATTTTTATTTGCCGAGCGTTGTCGCGTCGGGGGACCGCTGAAATTTATAAAGTATTTTTCCAATAACAGCTAATTAATTATTACGAATTACATTTAGGTACGAACGATCTTTATGTCTACGCTCTACGTAATGCCACGCGCGGCGAGCAGTGTTATACAACAACAACAACTGTATTACACAAAAAATATACAAAATAAAGTTTAAAAATAACATTTTCTTGTATTATTTATTACATAGAACGACAGTCTTCAACCCTACTTAATAATTTCAGTAAATCGATTTTAAATTTGTAAATATGGTGATGTTAAGTATATATTTTTCTTGCTTTTATTATTTTAATATTAATAGATATAAATATCATCACTTTATTTACATATTTAGAATCGATCGACTTTAATTTTAAATATATTTTTTAAAATATCAGAAGGACTAGTATAGGCCATGGGGTGAAAAATTACAGATGGCGCTAGTTTTGTGTTGGCAAAAAACGGTAGAGAGGGCTCTCTATTAAAAGT
Organism: Boloria selene; assembly: GCA_905231865.2. NCBI lineage: Eukaryota > Metazoa > Arthropoda > Insecta > Lepidoptera > Nymphalidae > Boloria > Boloria selene. Next base: position 7,312,084 of record HG993145.1, read on the forward strand.
ATAATATTACTTTTCTCTATGGTATGACCATTGTCCGTTAACATGGATGACTAATTAATAATTATAAAATAAATCCGTAACAGTAATGGAATAAATAAATGATCATTCAAATTGAAATATTTATTTTTATGAATAATATTTGAAAAATAATTAATAATAATAAATATAGAACCTATTAACCCTCGAACCCTACCCATCCTAGAAGATACATTATTCCTACCCAGGGGTTTCATAGACCCCAATATTTAAATCATTAATACTAAATAAATTAAACACAAATTTAATGAAAATATTATTTAATTATTCAGAAAGCTTAACTACAATTATAATAAAATATTTATTTTTTTTGGATGACACATTCCTCACATCTTTTTGCAATATGTTCACCACAGAGAGGTTTACGGCACATGCCAAAGAAAACCTTCGTTTTACGGTCCTTCCCCCTTGGGCAGAAAGCTCATCTTTTTTTGCCATGGGAGAAGGACTTGCGTCGACTAAAGGACACTTTTTTTTGTAAAATTCCTCTGAGGAGGTCTTGGAGATTTGTGGGCAAAGAAGGCCATGTTAATCTTTCCTCCATTTGAGGGGTTATCAAGTCCAATGCAAGTCAAGTCCGTCTTTTTCAACACTTTCAAGATCAGGAATCACAACATCACCCTCCTCTTCCTCGTCAGAGTGATCCTCGTGCAACCATTGAATAATCTAGTCATCCATTCTTGTGGTTAGGCTAAACAATTACATCAAATTCAATTATAAATAAAGTGTCAAAAAAAACTGCAAAAATGGTGTTTTGTTTATGTAAAGTAAACTACTACTATTACTTTAGTTACAAACATCAACAAATCTAACTTACCTTTTTATTTTTTCATCAAAAACAATTGCATAAATTAATGTACAAACAGCAGGAGAAAAGAAAAAAATATTACTTTATTCCTACCCTGGGGTCTGATGAACCCCAAAACAGCGATAATTACATCTATAGTGCACCAGTGCTAATGCACTACTGATGACAAGATAGCTGCCGACGTCATAGAAGATTAGCTTGAGTCACGTGCCCGTGCGTTTCGTTTCCGCAAAAATATTTTCAAAAAATTAAACACTGGGGTTTACTGGACCCCCGGGTAGGGTTTAAGGGTTAAAAATTAATTCTAAGTTTTGAAATTATTCCTAATTTCTCACTTCATGACTCATTTTTAAAATGTTTTTACTACCCCGCACTCCACATAAAGAAGTTTTACTGCAATTTTTATATAATTATGTATATTTTAATAACACAATAAAAATAATGTCTTATGATTATGTCACTTCCGTGACTCCAACTTTTGCTTCCGCGACACTTATATTATATAATATATTGTTGATTTAGTATATAGATGCCTATACAAGTTTTAATTAAAAAATGTTGATCGCATTTACTGGTTCTAGATGTATTTTCAAATTTAAAACTAAAATAAGTAAGATATAATATACAGAAAAGTTGTTTACAGCAACAAGTCAAATAGCTGTCTATGATAATTGATCTACAATGCATCTTTAAATAATCTATGCCGTTTGCGTCTCTCTGTAATTGGAGCATAGTTTGTAAGCTATTAGCTTGGCATTTTCCCTCCTTTGCCAGCATAGAGTATATTGCTACATATATATTTGCCAGTTTTACAACATTACTGTTTTTAACTCCGTTGAATAAATACTTCATTATTGTTTACATTCCGAAATTCAGAATGCGGAAGGTATCTAAAAATGTTGTTGACGACGATATGGTTTCATCTACAAATGGATCTGGATCAGTAGGCAAGGAAGAGCATGAAAATCCAGAAGAGTCCAAGGATAAAAGTGGAGAGTTAAATGAAAAAAATGATAATGATGACCTACTATCTGAATCTGATGTGTCTAAGGACACTCCAAAAAAGAGTAAGCCAAAAAATAAAGCCAAAAAAAAGAAGTCCGATAAAACTAATAACAAAAAAGACGCTGAAGAGGAAGAAGAAGAATATGAGGTTTGTATAAAATGTTAACATTGTTGATACAGAATGTACTTTAGTAACAGTTGTCTTTAACTACATAGGCTGTGTATTAATAGTAATACTGAACTCGACAATTTTTTGTCTTATTACAAGTACATACATATTTGATACTAGCAAACTCTGCCACCTTGGCGTAAGATCAAATAAATTAAACGGTTTTTATAATTTTCTAATAAAATAAAAGTAGCCAAGGTACTCCTTATAACATTAGCTATCTTTGTCCAGACGTTTCAAAGATTAGCCAGAACAAATAGACAAACATTTTAAAAAATGATTTTTTTGATGTGATTACTGTATATACTTTCATATTAAAAACTAGATTTAGTGTGAGTGAAGCCACTGGCTGCAGCAGCTTCTAGTTAAAATATATAAAATTTTGGTACTTATGTATTAACAAGACTGCAGCTACAGATTTGTTAGATTAGGTTAGAATATTTATTTGGTGTGGCTTACAATAGGGGGAGGGCAAGTTGATATGCTCCCTATTATCCCTATACTACACTCATTAGAATTTAAAAATTAGATGGAACAAAAAGCCAGACAAAAATTTTTAAAATGTTACTACTGTCTACACTTTTATATTACGCATTTAGTGAAAAGCTGTAAATTTGAAATTGTAAACAGACACTTCAATTTTATTTATATTTATAGATGTAATAAATTTAATTTAATTATATAGTTGTATGCATTATATGGTTTTATTGTAAACTTATAGTATAACTCTTCTAGAAAAACATAATTTTTTTTTTAAACTCTTATTTATACAGGTTGATAAAATAATGGATTCAAAGAAAATCAAAGGTAAATTACATTATTTAATTCGCTGGAAAGGATACTCTGCTGATAGTGACACTTGGGAACCACATAATACTTTATCTTGCCCTGACTTAATCCAAAAGTTTAATGATGAAGTAAGTTAAACATCAAATATCAATATCATAATCCTATATGGTATTAATTATTGAAACCATTAAAAGTTCTGAATTAATGATAATGAATTATTATTCTGTTTTAGAAAGAGAACTCTAAAAATTCTCCTAAAGGAGGTAAGAAGAGGAAAGCAACCAAAAAAGATACCAAGCCATCAGCAAAGAAATCTAAGTCTAGTTGGGATAGCAAAAATGCTGATGAAAATGCAGAGTATGAGGTGACTGTTTAACTATCTTTGTCATCACTTTCTTAATATTGAATTTTTATATTTAATTTCATACGGCTGCTCATAAAACACTAAAAAAATGTTTCATATACCCATCAGGTGGATCGGATTCTGGAAGTACATCATAAAAAGAATGGTGCAAGAGAATTCCTTATTCATTGGAAGGGTTGGTCGAACCGGTTTGATTCCTGGGAACCTGAAAGCAATTTGAATTGCCCTGAATTGATAAAAAAATTCATGGATAAGGTAATATATACATCTGCTACAGGCAGTTCATAAATTCAGCATTTTTTTCTTTCAATAATACTTTCTTATTCATAGATTAGGTATAGTTTCATGGAAGAGTTTTCATAATATATGCACCAAGTTACACTAAATATTTTGTATTGCGATATAAATCCTGAAATACTATGTATAATTAATTAAAAAAAACATTTGACAGTTGCTTCTCTTGAAACAGCTAATTAAAAAATACTTTTGTGAAGAGAATTTTAATTGTAAATCAATATTTATAATTGCATTAATTATTCAATATCAAAACACTTCAATTGTTTAGATAGCTTTATATATTTGTTATGTTTAAATATCTATAGTTTTATGATAAAAATATTCAAATTCAGAAATTTTTACTTGTAAATGTGAATTCTTTTTTATCTACCTGTATTGGTTATACTTTGGAACCATCCATCTGATGTGTTGTCCAACTGTTAGTATCAGAAAGCCAACAATGCAAAATACAAAATAGCGATTACTATGCACATGACCTAGCTACCCTTATTATGGGCAAATTTACAAATATTATCTGCAAATTGATTCAAACAGCCGCAAAAAACTAAACTTATTATATTCACGAATAAATGAGCTCTAGGCAAGTACATCTTGCCTAAACTCTTTTACTAAACTCTTAGTCTAACTACAGAGTTTAAATACTTAGGTATTGGATAATAAGTTAAACTGGTCTAAACACCTAGACAAAACACTGGACAAAGCCAACATTACTGGTCTGCATGGCGATAACGGGTTGCATGAGAACAACACCCACTGCGGCTCTTGAAGCTATGTTGAATCTACTACCGCTGCACCTGTTCAAGCACAGGAAGCCGCTACTACTGCAATCAGGTTAGACAACCTAAATCTATTGCGCCAAACAGGCACCCCATATACAATAATCCTATTGGACATAGCCAAAAGCATTCCCTGCATGGGGGCACCAAATGATGGAATAAGAATAAAATACATCTTCGAAAAAAAAATACAAAATATAGCTTTAAGATAATGGACATATGGACATCCACAACGAGGAACTAAAAATCTTCACGGATAGCGCCAAAACCAAATCAGGGGTAGGATGTGGAATCTTCTCCGACGACCGCACCGCAGCAGCAAGAACAATCGCGGAAACGAACGTGAGACAATCACGAATCCGCATTAAACAGTAGCCGCACCTCATCAGGTATGATTTACGAGTGCCATAACACCCTGTCGTTGGTAATGATTTAAATCAAGTCACCCTGCAATGGAACAGAGGCCATAGTAACACATATGGTAATGATTAAGCCGATGGGCTAGCAAGGAGGAAATCGAATATGATACCAACTGGGCCTGAACCCATCATACTTCTTCTTCTTATTAGCTGAAAGGCCAAATCCGTGAACGCTCAAAAAAGCAGCATATTAACACATGGTCTGAACTCAAGGACTGTAAACAGGCGAAGAAATCGCTACCGAATATCGACGTCAAACTGGAAAATCACCTGTTAAACCTTGACAGACCATAACTTAGGAAAATAACCGCGGCACTAACCGGCCTTTTAAAAAACATATATTTAACACACTGACAGTCCCCTTTGTAGAGACTGCATGAAGACAGGAAACGGCTGCACATGTTATTCTTCATTGTACAGGTGTAGCGGCATACCGGGCATAATATCTTGGCATTTCTAGCACACTTCCAGAGGTCTTCAGTAAGGCGAAGAGCCTGCTAAGATTCCTGGAGGATCCGGGATGGCAAGAATAACATAGACAATTCCCACACAGGCGAAATAGGCGCTCGAGTTGCGCTTGTGGACAACAGCCCGTCTAAACTGTTGGTTATCCATAGTCATACTCCTATAGCAGCTAGTCTTGCTTATTTTGACAGGTTGAAGCCGCCCGTACCACAGAATCCAGAAATCTCAGAGTGGCCCCAGAGACGACAAATCGGTTCACTTTACAAGATCCGACTTCAGGTCGCCGGCTCAGTAAGCGAAGAGGCCAGCGCCAACGGTAACTCATTCATTTGACTATCACACTTTTAACCACGAAATTCCCGAAAAGTTTGAAGTCCCGGAAATTTGTATTTTGTAGTTCAGAAGTAGATGACCCGATGGCATGGTTAAAAATAACAATAAATAAACATGTTTAAAATAACTCGACACTTCAAATCACAGGTTTTGCGTAGAACTTGAAGTTCCTTGGTTCGCTAAATATTTTATAATGTGGTTCTGAAACTGTTATTTGGATTGGCTGTAATTATCATAGCTATCTTCTCCAAAAACAACACAGCCCGTTTACAACTACCTACCTACTATATGAACTACCTATTTCAAAATTACTGAAATTAATAATTATTTATTTTGGCTTTTTTATGGCTTAGAATTGCGTTAACAGACGCAATACATTCTGCCAGTGTCACGTTTTGTGAGTAAGACACGAATGAATCTGAAATTAATTGTCAAACAAGTCAAATTAATTGTCAATCAATAAAGTCCCACTGATTCGTTTAACAAATTTACCTGGTAATCAAGTTCAATAATAACGTCACTTTAAATTTGGTACGGGCATAACCCTCATATGTTAATCATGCAATTCCTTGATGTACTGCTTTAATATATAAAAATAATATATAAAAATTACTGGAAGCTTTTGTTAAAATTACTTTGTATCCATAACAATATGACATAATAATACGATTGTGAAACTCACTGTTAAATACATCGTCAAATTACTATTATTTTTTATAGCAGTTCTTTCTGAATTAATTTATTTTAAATATACGTTATTTTACCATTTCCAATTACTATGTAAGTCATATAAACATACTGTGAGAACAAGAGCCTGGTTAATTTTTAAAGATAATTGAATTTTATTAATAGGTAACTTGTTTTGGTCAACTGAACAGGAAGAAATTATAAAATCGTACATTAAATTAACACAGCTCTATCAAAATGAAACATATTCTTTTTCTTTCTATGATATATAATAGGAATACTATATTTTCCTATCAACTATGATTTAAGTTTCATTAAATGCTTGTCCCAACCACCTTTAAGACTCAATATACATGCGGCGCAATGCTCGCGACAGCGACTTATGGCTATACAGGACGTTCAGTTGTTCGCTTGCTTAAAATCGCTCTGACCTTTTATATGTATAGAGCGTAATGGAGCGTAATGAACCCCGTTCGCGCTATATTCCGCAGATTCTACAGACCACGGAGACAGTAGCTGCGAGAAGTTATTTATTTTTTTGTCTGAGATTCCTCTAGTTTTTGTCGCCTATCTAGTTTGATCGTTACACAATTGACATAAAACTCATAATACTATGTACAAATTCGTTTAAAGAATTCGCTTCCAGTCCGTTCTGCCGCAATGCAAATTAATCATACAACAAACAATTGTAATTATACATACAACAAACTACAACAGTGCTAATTATTATTCAGGAAACTGCCTATGAAAGTAGAACATTTTACTACGGGAGGTAGCGCTATAGTTGAGCAAGTCATTTTATACCGGCTGAAAATCACAACACTAATAGTTTTCCCCTAACCCATAACAACTCCGAACGTCAGCTGTTCCGGTAGCGGTGGAGGTAAGAGAGGCAGCATGAGAAAGTCATTGGAAAAAAATCTGCTCCGATGAATTTTATACCGCGTAAAAATGAATTATATGATTGTTTCCATCACATTTTTAAAGAAAATCATCGTCAGCTGTATTGACGGTGGGGGGTTATATGTCAGTCGCGTTCATGAACCTCATAGAAACTCATAATTTTATACCTTATGATATTTATACATCTTAATTTTTATACTTTTAAAATAACAAAGACAATCGTCAGCTGCATTTTTGATGGGGGAGAGACCGTCAGTCAGCGTGATAAGCATTTCGCGAGGTCAATGCATTTGAGAGTTGCATAGTCTCTTTGAAAAATAAACTGACGATCTTTACATCCACAAACAATTAGCTGACGACGACTTATGTTTCTTTAACAATCTAGTTATCTTACGCTTACAAATCAATAAGTATAGCACATATTAATCTATAATCTAATGGCTCTCGCAAGTTTGTATAACAGTCCTTCATTTTTGGGGCTAAAGACTTTAAATTTCGTAGGGAGGTAGTTAATTATTAGTAAACGTACACTAAGAACGAATTTTGTGACAGGGCCGGCTTAGGAGGTCTAAGGGCTCTCGCAAGTTTTTACGAAATTCTTTCATTTTTTGTGTTACAAAATTTTGGCAGAGAGTTAGTTTATAGTCAGCAGATAACTTTTAAAATTATAGAAATCAGACACTCTATAACCACACAGTAAATATATTAAGAAAGTATAGCATAGCGAGCAATGGGGAGAAATAGAAGTAGAAAGCCGCGCGGCGGAGTATATTAATGATGGATTCTGAAATAGCTGAAGTAATTTTGAAGAAACTTTCAGTCAATCTGCAGATCAACCAACAAGTGATCGAATGAAGATTAGTAGCGAATAAGAAAATGAACGCGAAAGCAGCGGGTACTGTTAGTTTATTATAAATAACACCGCATTATAATTATTAATTTTGTGCCGGTTTAAAACTATATTATAATAGTAGCAATTCCTGTTGGAATCCACACTCCGCCCGCGTTCTAATGACTATTAAAAATAGGGATTGTTGGGATGAAAATTTAGGGTTATGATTATTTATATAACATATTTGGTCTTAAAATAAAAAATAAAAATCTAGACAGACCAACTTTTTCACCAAGAGGAATAAAAAATAGCCTATCTAATTTCAGATCTACCAAATAAACACAAAAAAAATCGTAAAAATCGGTTAAGCCGTTTCGGCGGAGGTCAATAACAAACATTGTGGCATGAGATTTTTATATATTAGAATTTAGATGTTTTTTACCAAACGAGTATTGAGTATATCTCTGGCACATTTCCGATATTGGCAGAGTCAGATAGTTCATTGTTAGGGATGAGGCCCACGCCTCTGTTGTTTTGAAGTTGTAAAACTTACCTATACAAATAAATAAAATTGTCTATTAAGTCTATTTGTAATACCAAAATAAAAACTATTTACTAAATTCAAATGAAATTTTATAAGGTTTTATTTTTAATGAAATTAATGTGTACAATTTTATTTCTGTCTGCCACTCTGTTTGTTTCGGCTAATCCCCAAAATAGCTGGACCAATTTTTACGGAATTTTCAATGTCCGATCATCTGAAGAATAGTTAAAATTCCTATACCTATATAGTTATCAGAACAATACGTAGTACATAGAGACGGACCCGAGCGAAGATAAAGTAAGAGAGAGTATTATGCACAAGAAATTATAAATAAAGTTATTATATAATTCTTGTAATCTTAAAAACGATGAATCTAAAAATGGCAACGCGTAAGCAGTCGCTGAGTCAATCGAGTGTGCATGTAACTACAGCGTTTGTGCGTAATTCCAAGCCTAAGATAATTAACTAGAATGTTAAAGAAACATGAGTCGTCGCCAGCTGATTGTTTGTGGATGTAAAGATCGTAAGTTTATTTTCCAAAGAGACTATGCAACGCTCAAATGCATCGACCTCGCGAAATGTTTATCACGCTGACTGACGGTCTTTCCCCCATCAAAAATGCAGCTGACGATTGTCTTTGTTATTTTAAGAGTATAAAAATTAAGATATATAAATTTCATAAGGTATAAAATTACTTTTTTTGTGAAAAATTCTATGAGGTTCATGCACGCGACTGACATATAACCCCCCACCGTCAATACAGCTGACCGCTGACGATGATTTTCTTTAAAAATGTGATGGAAACTATCATATAATTCATTTTGGCTCGGTATAAAGTTCATCGGAGCACATTTTTTTCCAATGACTTCTTCATGCTGCCCCTCTTAGTTCCACCGCTGGTGCGGCGACTGACGCTCACTCTACTGTTCTCTGAACTCTAAACAACTGTTTGAAATAAAATTCATTCGGGATAAAATTCCTAGAAAAAATACAGCGCTACCTCCCGTAGTATTTATACTTTGTCCATTTTATTAATGGTTTTTTGACAGCTCACGCCCACGAAGTTTCGTATTTAATGGTTAGCCCTTAAAGTTAAAATGTCATACAAATAATATTGTACTTTATGGACGGGCACCGCCCCCTTATTGCTGTGCCACACATAACTATTACTACGATTGTGCCACAGATTACAAATAATCGATAGAAATCAATGCTAATATGTAAATAAGGTGTAATAGGTTATTTAATCAGGAAGACAACAAAATTGTAAGGTTGAAACCAATAAATTAAGACATTAACATTATGTAAAGTTTTACTTTCTTCTTATTATAATCATACAAATAAAACAACTAAAATAGTTTAATTCCTTTTATTAACCTGATTCGTCAGAATCATCATTTATATTAGATTTGTCCAATGAGGAGTCTTCAGTTATATAAATTACTAGCAGTACCCGCGGCTTCGCCTGCGTTAATTTTTTTAATCGCTACTAATCTTTATTCGATGCCTGAAAGTTCTCAAAAATTACTCCAGCTATTTCAGAACCCATCGTTAATATACTCCTGAGCGGCGCGGCTACCTCTCCCGCTTTTGGCTCCCCCTCCCTCTTCCCATTGCCCGCTGTGCTGCGCGTTATTTTATTATTATTATTTTTAAATTCGTAATATCCTTTGAATGGAGCGTCCGATTTATAGTATCGTAAGTTATCTACTAACTCAGTGCGAAATTTGAAATTTGTAGCACAAAAATGAAGGTATTTCGAAAAACTTATGAGACCCTTACACCACCTTAATCCGGCCATATAGAAAAAAAACGTTTTTAGCGTACTTTTACCAACAATTAACCACCTTCGTACCAAATTTAAAATTCGTAGCACAAAAGATGAAGACTTTCATACAAACTTGCTATGGCCCTTAGACCTCCTCGATTCGACCCGTCGCAAAATTTGTTCTTTGCGGATGTCAACTAACTATTAACTACCTCCATGCTAAATTTAAAGTGTGTAACACAAAAAAGGAAGGACATATTATACAAAATAATGAGAGCCCTCATATCACCTTAATCTAACCCTGTCACAAAATTCGTTCTTAGCGGATGTCTACTGACCACACAATATCTTTCCGCCAGATTTAAAGTTTGTAGTACTAAAGATAAAGGACTAGAACAGAAATTTGCTTTAGACCTCATTAATCCGGCTCTGTAGCAAAATCCGTTATTAGCGGACTTCCACTTAACTACAAAAACTACTGTCACGCCAAAAAGTTTGTAGCGTAATAATTTAAGAAATTTCATACAAACTTGCTAGAGCCCTTGGACCTTCTCAATCCGGCCCTGTCACAAAATTTGTTTTTAGCGGACGTTTACTAACAATTAACTACCTCCCTGCCAATTTTAAGTTTGTAGTAGAAAAGATAGAGGAACATCATACAAACTTGCGAGAGTCCCTAAACCACCTTAATTCGACCCTGTTCAAAACCCATTCTTAGAGGTCTTTTACTAACAATAACTACCTCTCTACAAAATTTAAAGTTTGTAGTACATAAGGTGAAGGACTTTCATACAAACTTGCGACAGCCCTTGCACTTTTCAATCCGGCCCTGTCGCAAAATCGTTCTTAGCGGATGTCTACTCATTATTAACTACTTCCCAGATAAATTTTAAAATTGTGGCATATAAAAATTAAAAACTTTAATACAAACAAATGAGAGCCCTTAGACCACTTAAATCCGATTCTGTTCCAAAATACATTTTCACCTGGTGTCTATTGTCCACTAACTATTAACTTCCTTCCTGTCAAATTAAAAGTATGTAGCACAAAAACTGAAGAATTTTCATACAAATACAAATTTTGAAGGAATTTCATACAAACTTGCGAGAGCCCTTAGACCTCCTTAATCCGGCCCTGTCACAAAATTCTTTCTTTGCGGGCATCTACTAACTATTAACTAACTCCCTGCGAAGTTTAAAGTTTGTAGCACAAAAATGAAGGAATTTCATACAAACTTGCGATAGCCTTAGACCACCTCAATCCGGCCCAATCGCAAAATCCTTTCTTAAACGAACACCTTATAACTTGAAACTACCTCCCTGTTAAATTTAAAGTTTCTAGGACAAAAATGAAGAAATTAAAAATATAACTTGTGAGAGCCCTTAGACCCCCTTAATGCGGTCCTGTCGCAAAATTAGTTCTTAGCGGACCCATATTAACAATTAACTACCTCCCTGCCAAATTTAAAGTCTGTAGAACAAAAAATGAAGGACTTTCATACAAACTTGCGAGAGCCCTTAGACAACCTTAATCCGGCCCAATCGCAAAATCCATTCTTAGCGCACCTATTCTATTTATAAAGTACCTCCCTGCCAATTTTCATCCTTATACGTCTAGCAGTTTTTGAGATTTCATGATGAGTGTTTTTCGCATTTATATATTATTAACTCTTGTGTGCATAAATTATCAAACGCAATGTCACGGCCCGAATCAGACATTATGATTTGATTTTTACGATAATAATATTAATTTTCATATTAATAAATATAAAAATAAATAATATGTTATATTTAAAAAAATAAGAGATATCGATTATTACGTCCTTTTGACATCACTATAGCTTGTCAGTCGGCGAGCTGTTAAAAAACCATTAACAAAATGGACAAACTATAGACAATAGTTCAAATTATACTGTTACTTTTTTAACATATTTACAGTAACTAAAATGTTTTGTATTATTTTTTGTTTCAGCGTACGATATGATAATGCTGAGTAAAGTGTGTTTGAAGAAGTGACCACGTATAGTAATATTTTAAAACCTTAGTTGTTTACTGTTGATCGTTAGCAGTATACATCAAGATTTATGTGTGAATGATATATTTTATATTTCTAAATGTTTTTTCAATATTATTTTGTAAGTAACATATTTGGTATATAATATGACAACGCAAATATGTATGTTATTTAAAATTGCAATAGATGTAAAAAGTTAACACTTTCAAAAAACTATTTTGAGGCTCCATGCACAAGCATTATAACATATAATATTTAGTTATTTTATCGAAGCATGTGTAAATTATATAGATAAATTGAGTAAATAAATAATAATAAAGAATATAAATAATAATAAATAAAAACAATATATTGATCTTGGCAAGTTAATGTCAAAAGATGTGGCAATGAATTATTATTCTTTCCTTTATACATGTCAGTTTACCTCATGAATCATAGTTTATATTTATTGCAATTTGGTGGTATTGTAGTCATTACAAAATAAAAATATATTTTCAAATTTATGAAAATATACTACTCACGGTAATATAAAACCATAACTGAGAATTTTTATAATGTTGTTCTTATCTTTTTGTTTATGTACTACTAACTACGAAATACTGAAAGAATGTCATTGTATTAACGTAAAAAATTGGGATATTGATTACTTTCTTTTTTAAATTAGCCACTTTCTAATAAACTGTCGAAAAATTACGAATTTCATTTAGATATTTTGAATATACATGTTGTCCATTTCGGATTTTTGCTATTATATATTTGTAAGAGTAGATATAGTTTTAAGTACATTTAAAATATACATAAATGTATGAAGAGTTTAATTGAGGTACTAAAATAAAAAGAATACAGCTTTTTTATTAGCTGATGATATATTTCATTCTATATAGTGGTCATTTTTATATTATTTAGACATTAAAGTCGAAGTAAAATGTAAGTCACCCAAATTGAAATACTTTAAAGAATACAACAGGTTTATTTTACTTTATGATTTAGAAAGATGGACGCATTGTAAGGACCTACTCAATATGCACACCATAGAACGTATATATATAAGGAGTAAATATAACGATTTCATCTTTCTACAATTAATCTTGTGTGCTTAGTTTATCTTAAAATATAGTATAGGTATAAATTTTAGAATACATATATATAGAGCAGTACAACTTTTCACTTTACTTTGTTTTACAGAATCTTATTATAGTGATATACTAAAGATGTTTATATTAAGGGCATGTCAACTACAATTTTTTCTTTTATCTTTCGACTTCGATTGTGATTGTTTGTTGGTATCGGAAAATACTTATTTTGATATAAATATACTTACATACTTTGTTCTACTTTTAAATTCCTATTAAATAAATCGTATATTATAGAACGGCAACAAAAAATGTATATAAAAAACGCAATTATTTCTATATTTACAAAAATTGAATTCAAAAACCTTATTGAAATGTTAAAATATCTGTTGCACATACAAATAAATTGAACAGTTGTTAATACTATAACTCTCTCAAACTACAATCTGTAGCATACGATTTAGTGTTTATTGTAACTTTGCAGTTAGAATAAATAGTTTATGTCAGCTATGAGTTTTATTTTCACACTATTTCATTTTTTTTATTTAGTAGTCACCAATTTTAGAAATTTTAAAAGTCAACTGCACAATTCACATTTACAGTTCTCGGTCAGTTATACTGTAACTCGTGTACTAACGGCTTGTGGCGTTAGCGCATTCTGCGCTGGGTTTAAACCATTTTGTACTGGTTTTTGAAGTCAGTCTATTGGCTTTTAGTTATCACTCACACGCTAACGCCTCTATAAGTACAATAAAAGAATAGCGTTTTAATTTAATTTTGAATTTAGTTGTATTTTATAATGAACTCACTCGACCGATTTCCATTACGTCGACTGCGTCAAGGCGCTGCTTTCCTTACTCGGCTAGGGAGGTGTCAAAAAATACTTACTCCAATTAAAAAGATGGTTGTGACCACGGTTGCCTCTGCATCTATTTTCACGAGCACAAAACAACAAACTAAAAATAAATAATGCACTATTAATTATATAGCAGATATTATGTCTATATCTACTACAGGTGCATTAACAGATATTAGAATATCTATTTTTTTTTGAATTCTAAGGGAACCTGATAAAATTTATTGAAATGCGAAAACGTTACGAATTTAAACTGATAAAATTAGGAATCGAACATACAAAAACAATACTAAAGTTATTTTTCTAAGTATAAGAAATTTGGAAATAGATGTTTTTTCTGATCCTGTTCGTCATTGATTTGACAGGCACATCTTTATGTATTTTATGTTATTATTTCGTACGTGACTATTGTTATATAACATGTATATGTTAGAAAATAATAGGATTTTACAATACTACGCTGGTACTACAACCCTCAACTTCTCTGTTATATTTATGTTTGTTTTTTTCATGTGCAATAAAGAATATATAAAAACCAACTTACAAAGCCTCGTTCACCGGCGTAGAGTTGCCAGCCTCTGTGTATTCTATAGGTTACATTTAGGATAGTGTGCACAGGAATTACATGATTTAATTCTCCTATCCATCATCGGACGACGCGACGAATGGCTGGTCTCCATCCTCATGTCATGGACATTTCACCCGTTTGGACGAAACGTTTGGCTTCGTCATTTATTATATGTGCGGCTAAGGAATAAGGATTAGAACAACCTGCCTGCGTCCGTGTACCGTCCGATTACAAGATGGGTGTCTTCAAGAGTAAATAGGTGGCTACTGAATTAGTGCAACTTACCATCTACGAATGCATTACCACTTACCATCAGGTGGAGCGTAGTCAAGCATTAATTCAGAACGATATAAAAAATATATACTATTATTGACAAACTTTGCAAGCTCAAAAGAAAACATCTAATTACATAAATGTTATGTGACTTAAATTCCATTTACGAGTATGAATTTGTTTTATATTGACAGCATGTCGCACGACGTCATTCGTCAATATACTTTACAAATTTAAATTTGCTTTAGAGGATATAGTAAGCGCCACGAGAGATGAGACTTGACAAACCACGTGGTCAAACCACTTGCGCAGAAGACGATTTATAATAGGTATCTTTAGCGGTACAAGGTGCGAGGCGGGAAGCTCTCGGGCGACAGCGGGGCGGCGGGAGGAGCGCGGGAGGCGCGGTACGCTTCCTACCGCTCTCCTCGCCTTGCGCGCGCCCCGCTTGACCCCGTACAGACCAGTGCAACTTGTACTTACACATTTTATAAAATCACTAGCTGACC
The DNA here is from genome assembly GCA_905231865.2 of Boloria selene. Taxonomy (NCBI): domain Eukaryota; kingdom Metazoa; phylum Arthropoda; class Insecta; order Lepidoptera; family Nymphalidae; genus Boloria; species Boloria selene. Next base: position 7,327,571 of record HG993145.1, read on the forward strand.
CGTGCCCACTTCGTTGGGCATAATGTTAATAATCCTTTTTAGTACAGAGTGTTTAAATAATTTAAATTATTTTATTAATATTAAAAATAAAAAAATAAATTATACTAATATTAAAAAAACTACTTTTTGTAACTTAAATATAAAAGTTAGACATATGCTGTCGTTGACTTTTTTGTAGGCATTTTCAAGCTCCACATCTTTTCTCTAGAACTCAAAAATATATCTTTTATAGTTAAGGCAGCGTTCGTAAGAAACGCTTTCATTCGACCGTTTTTTCTCCGATTCACTGTGCAAAACGGACTACCACGTAAAAGCCTTTTTATTTTTCGGTTTTTATATAACCTATGACACTCAGCAATAATGTGGCTTTCTATTGGTGAAAGAATTTTTAAAATCGGTTCAGTAGATCCCGAGATTACCCCTTACAATTTAACAAATATACAAACTTTACTTCTTTATAATATTATAAATATAAATAATAAATAATAAATATAAATATAGAATAGATATAATATATTATTTTATTAATTTTTATTTATAAGACTGTCATATAGAAAGGGATGACATAATTGACAATTTGACGGATGCGGACTTAATTATTTGAGTAAGAGAATTATCACACAGTGGTTCAGGGGACTCTGCTAATACCTCATCTTCCTCTGATGAAAGTTGATCTGACAACAAGTGGATTATTTTCTAATATTAATGCCTTAAATTAAAACCTGGTTTTAAATGATCTTCCCGCTCTTATCATTTAATTCTTAAACTTTATCGTTTCGTAATAAAAATTGTTAATAATTTTAATGTAACATTGCTATAAACCTTTTTTAGAATATTATAGAGACGTCCCTAAATAGATATTGAAATTAATTATACATAACTACCACTAATACGACTGTATCTGCGCAGACCATGTTCAATCAATGATGATGAATAAAAATTAAGGATATATCCATTGAATATCATGTTTTATTTGTACTTAAAAATAAATACGTGTGTATATATAAATAAAATAGCACATAGGCTACACGACACCTTCTAGGTCAGGTCTGGGCGGCGCCAGGAGCAGCAGGTCGTGGTGCGGCGCGGGCGGCGGGTCGCGGCGCGGCGGCGCGGGCGGCAGCGGCGGCGCGCGGGCCGGCACGCGGCGCCCGCACGCGCACGTCGTCTCCGCCGCGCACTCCGCGTGGAAGGCGCGCGCGCAGTGCGCCGTGCGCGCGCCGCCCGCCGCGGCCAGCGCGCGCCCGCAGCGCCGGCACGCGCCGCGCACGGCCAGCGCGCGCCGCGCCGCCGCCAGCGCGCGCGCCTGCGCCGCGTGCGCCTCGCGCCGCGCCGCGCCCGCCGCGCCGCGCCACGCCGCGCAGCGCGCCGCGCCGCCGCGCAGCACCGCGCGCGCCACCGCCACGGACCGGCACGAGCGCACCACCAGCTCCTCCAGCGGCAGGTACTGTATCGCCTCGAACAGCAGCGACGGTGGCACGGCCGCCACGCTGCGCAGCAGCCTCGTCCACAGCTCCGCGGCCGCCTCCGCCGGCACTGTGGGGCCCACGCGCAGGCAGAGACCGCTCGCTTCGTTTATTAGTTCCGTCCTGTCTTCCTCGTTCTCAGTAGTCTCGATGAGACCTAAAAGAGCCTCGAGAGCGCCGGTATGATCGCCCATCGCCTCCAGGCACGCAGGCTCCGCGTCCTTGAGATCCACTTCTTGAACGATACGAAGCGCATCCTCCGGTCTGATGATACCTTGGTTTTTCACTAAAAAACTTTTGACATCTTCGGGTCGCGACAAGCTTAAATCTTTTAAGTAAATAGTCGCGGCTTCGCCTCGTAGGCGTCCCGATTCCAAAAGACTTTCACAAAACTCCAATCTCTTATTCACTCTTACGAGATTTAAAATGGAAGCAAGTGAATCGAACCAGCTATCACTGAATAAAACTGCCGCCGCTCTCGGCTGCAAGTCAATTAGTCCCGGAAAAAACGGTTCAACACGGTTCCTGAAGTCGTTATCAGTATCAACTTTCGACCCCAAATATTCAAAAAATTCATCGATATCTCGAGTGGATGGATTATTAATGTTGAAGAACTGCCTGATGGCGTCCTGGTAATGATCGAGGTGGGCGTCGAGGCGCCACAGCACGCGCGGGCGCGACACGGCGCGGCGCGGGGGCGCCCCGCGCGAGCCGCGCACGCGCGCCAGCACCGCCAGCCACGCGCGGTCGGAGCGCTCGCCTTCGTTAATCGCTACGAAATCTTCGATGGTATTTATCAACTCCTGGTCTAGAGGCAAAGAGCCCACGCTCAATTGACCAGATACAAATTCTAAAATCTCCATTTTACTGTCTATGTCCTAAAAAATAAATAAAAAAAACGGTTTGTAAAATTTTTACGAATGTGTAAAAAGCTCTATTTAATTTATAATGATTTCGCCTTGCTAATTACAATTGTTTTACAATCTTTAAAAGTAGCACTAAAGTCTGTGGCCAGTGAATTATTGTATACTATTAAATAAATATAGTCTATATTTATTCTATACTAGCGAATCACCCTTGCTTTGGGTTAACAGACGGAAACACGGACACGGACGGGACAGACAGAAAGCTGGAAGCGACTTTGTTTTATACTATGTAGTGATTGTGTAGACACATATAGTTTTTTTAAATGAGACATAGACATCATTAAAAATAATTACTAAAATTGTCACAATTTGCAAATGTATACATTATCTAACATACACAATACACCCAATCAAATTAAACAAATAGATCACAAGAGACTTTCGCTTAGCTCGAGAGTCGGGACTTCCCTGGCTGCTTTTGATGAAGTACCTACTATTGAATTTTTTGTAAATTTTGATTTTAATTTTGTTTTAAGTACTAAACGCTTTGTTACTATTAAAATATATATTAGAGCAGAGCTTACTTGCAAGTCAGGTAAGTAGGCGAGCAAGGCGCGCGCCACGCGCAGGCGGTTCTGCTTGCCGAGCGGGCCGACGAAGGGCGGGTCGCGCGCGCACTGCTCCAGCAGCCGCACCGCCGCGCACGCGTCGTGCCGCACCAGCACGCGCAGCGGGCACGGCCCGCTCTGCCGACATCGTTCAGTTGTTTTGGTAAAAAATATATAACGATATAATATGGAAAAGTATATTGTATGGGTATGTTTACTTTTACTCCTAAGAATTGAAACTTACTATGCAATTAGACTACGACCAGGAGCACGTATTATAAAGAACTAGGTAGGCATCACGGCATCAAAAACCACGAGTTTCAACAGCATATTACTATACAAAGCATACAAACTTAATAAAAACTCACACACTGTAATCTAGGCAGTGAACAGTGACGCACTGACCTCTTCACTGAGCAGTGTGTGCAGCGCGTCGTGGCGCGCGGAGGGGCGCGCGTGCGCGGGCAGCGGCCGCCCCCCCGCGCCGCGCCCTGCCAGCGCGTCCGCCGCCGCCAGCAGCAGCGCGCCGCCCGCGCAGCTGCAGCCGCCGCCGCCCGCGCACGTGGCCGACACGAACGACACGAGCTCCCGCATCGCGCCCGTGTAACCGTCTGCAGACAGGTAGACGCACTCATTACTCTATATCACAATACTCTAGTCTCCTTGTTTTATTATTTTTCCCACAATACTATATTATAAAATTCTCTACTTTTTTACTGTAAAATTTCAGACTGAATTTATGACCAAAGAACGACACGGGCTCTGGCACGTATCGTACGCGCTATGGATGTTACGTTTTTGTCAAAATTGTTGTTGTGTGTTACGGAACCCAATCCGCCGCATCAGCGGTGCCCTACAAACCTCGCGCGGCGATGACGAAACAAGGCCAAGCACAGGTGCAAGCGCAGCAATCACCTAAATTTCAATTATGTTAATATTGTATTTCCTATAGAAATTTCAATATAAAAGATCATGACTTATTCACATCTTCACTTCTTGCTCTAATATCGACAAGTTGTCATCTAGTTGTGTAATTTAGTTGTAATTTCTAATTAATAAATTAATTTTAAGTTAATTGGATTTTCTCTGCATCCCCTGGCTGCCTCCAAAATATAACTTGTGTTGTTTTTTATTTATTTTGACGTTGTCAGAGCATTTTTCCAACTAAAAAATGAAATAATCGATTAAAAGTGGAGTGCAGGAGAGGTTGTTTCGCATGATTGCTAAGTTTGAAGAAAAACAACAGGAGAAAGAAGCCCTATTTAACCAGAAACAAGATTGTTTACGTGTGGTTTTGGATTTCATAAGTTAGTATTCGCTTTGATGTTGATACTTTGTATTCGTAATTATTATTTATGATTTTACAAAAAATATTTATGTGTTTGGTTCACATTCTGCTTAAAAACCGTTAACGCCATCATAATAATGCACAACAATTTTAATACAAATTGTTATTTAATATTTATTTTTATTTTACAGAAAATCTGAAGAATGTAGCAGGGGTTGATGATATAGTGAAAACTATTGAAAAACTTACAGCTTTAGAGCAGAAAGACAGGATAAGAACCCAGAGCCAGTAGTGTACAAATATTGTTTGACACAAAAAAAACTCTAAAGTATCAAGTTAGGTTATTCCATTCATTACATACAAATTTTGGGGTTACTAGACTAAGATTTTTTAAATTTGCCGCGCTTTTCAGTCTCTACTTTCGTTTGCCAGACTATAAAAGACAATAACTATGTCAAAATAAATTCGCAAAAAAACAAAATACAGTTTAAACAAAAAAAATTAAAATTAAATTGCGCACAGTATATTCAGAGGACATACAACGTTATATATTAAGTATTATTATTTCATCTATTTCATCTATCTATCTATATATATAAAACTGAATGTAGCTAAGCGCAAAGCTAAGCGAATTGCTCGACCGATTCGTCTAATTTTTCTTTTGTATGTTCCTTAAGGCTCACGGAAGGTTGTAATTTTTTTATTTTTTTTTATTAGGTTCACAAAATTGAATAATACATTATAAAAAGAAACTTTGTGTGTAAACGATTTAAAAGTCGTACAATGTTCATCCTTACTACAGTGAACACAGCATGCAGTTTTGACATGTTCAGCTTAAACTAATTAAAGAAACTAAAATCTATTTGACAAATCTATGAATAATATTCTTGGCCATAGCCAAGGAGCCATAAAGAAAATATCAAAGTTAGGACATAAAGCATTATAGGATGACAGAATTCTATATAGAACTGAGTGATGTCCAATATTAGTACGACAATGTAGTAATTGAAAACTATAAATATTCGAAAGACGACTACCAGAACGTGGGATCTTAAAACAAATTTTATTTAAAAAGTCTGGACAGATCATTAAACCATTTATAATTTTGTTTAAAGTTAAAATATCCGCTATTTTCCGACGAGTACTTAAGGGATTGAGATTATAATATTTTTAGTCTAGAGTCATAAGTGCCTAAATGTTTGCATTTATTGTCAATGTAAGTTAAATGATAAATAAATCTTTTTTGGACCCGCTCAATTCTTTTAATGTGCACGGCATACCCAGGTGACCATATTGGGCTATTATATTCTAAGATGCTCCTTACTAAGCAGTTGTATATTATAATTATAGGGATAAGAACTTTAGGGTCTTTGAAAATTTTTGTTTGTCTTGATATAAACCCAGAAAGTCTAGAGGTAATAATATAAAAAATATCAAACTTTGTAAAAAAACTTATACCTATTAACTTAACTAAACAAACCCGAGAGAAGGTGAGTCACTAGTTATACTAATATAACAACATACCTAAAGCAGCAGCAATGGCACCTACTCCTCGCCACAAGCCCTTTTCTCGTGTAAACACACTGGCACGGTGAGGGTCTAAGGACGTGAGTGGGAGCGACGCCACTACGCGCTCCACTAAGTCTGGTTCAAACTCGGCTAGTTTTTCTATTAGTGCCTGAAAATTATTATTAGATAAAAACAATAGCAAGTCTAAAATAACCATACCAGGCGTGAGGCGACCTTAATGCTAGAAGCCTGTTGTATACAACATTTTAAGCTTTGAATTACAGAACATTAGGCATTAAATAAATAGCGTACTGTATTGTTATTAACAACTATTACAATAGGATTTTCAAAAATTATTTAATGTACCTACAGAATCAGATTCGGCCCTTCTAGCTTATTATTATATAGAGGTAGATACAAACATGTCAAAACGATAGCCTAAAATTTAATACAAGCAGAAAGCGATTTAACCTTTGATTATATACATGGGATTTAACCTTGAGATGATTTAAAAAAAGTATAACGTATGGTGTCGTGGGGTGGGACACCGGATAGGAACGAAGTTCCTTATTATAAAAATATTAATTTTAAGTTCTATTAGCGGTTGAAAGTAAATAATTATTCTGGTATACATTTATTATAATTTTTTTATCGATAAAAATAAAAATCTTAACATAAAAAATATTATATATAATATTTATTGCCATTTTTAAATAATATAAATAAAATTGAACAAAAGAAAATATCTTACATCACTAGTAACACTCAACAGTAAAATAATAATATTGTTCTACACTAGAACAAATCGCCCCCCTCTTCGACCTTGTTCATTGTTATGAAGACGTCATAGAATATATTATCATCTGTTGTTTAATAAGCCTTAGCAACAGCCCGGAGTTGAGAAATTGGCGGTGTTTCACGTGCTTCGAAAAGAACGTAAAACGATCGATCCTGCTCCTAACCTCTCACTGGTCCTGTCGTAAGACAACTACGTTCCACTGGACTATGAGAGTGTCAGAATTAGAGACTACAGCGCGTGCATGCGCCTAATAGCAATAATTTTACTGTTCGACTTGACGGTCTTGTCACCACCAAATGTTGAGACTTAATAGTATAAAAGTTTAAAGGATGTATAAATCAGAACAGAATTTCAAACTTAGGTGTAGGTATATAACATAATATATCGAATCTGAAAATTTTAATCTCACCTGAGTAAAGTCAGGCGATGGCGGAGAATTGGAAAGTTCACCACGAACTGCGGCATCGCCTAAAGCTTCCACAAAAGCTTGCTCTTCTGAGCAATTTTCCCAAAGACAATTCCACAATTCATCACTGAAAATAAAGTTAAAGGTTTCAAATTAACCTTTGTCTCATAATTCGTAATATTATTTAACAAGCTTATCAATTTTACCTCATATCATATTTCAGGCATAACTTGACAACTTGAACTGCAACATTTTTGTTACTAAGTATATGCGGTCTATCTGCTAGGGTATCTATAAATTCACTCGCCATTTTTTTTGCATCTGGTCCTTGGTTAGAGCATAGTAACCTTAGAGCTTGTATATAACGTCCTGAGGTGATAAATGCTTGGGCTCTGGCAATGAGGTCTCGTGGCTTTACACGAACTACTCCTCGGCGACCTAAAAGTGCCAGCGTTCCTTCTGATATACATGCACCGCCTAACGCACTTTCCCCCGCCTTACACATTGCGCGTGACACTCTGCCATCTGTCCAATGCCCCTTAAAAATTTATTAAAAATTACATAAATAAATATAATTTCAGCGGACTTACATTACTTATTTTATTAAAGATTCAAAGTAGGTATTAAAATGACTTAGTTATTATGATTTTATTTTGAGTTAGATAAATAATTTAGCGCCTTATCTCGTTACTGATCTTTTAACACATTTTATGAAATTTATAATAATACTAGCGACATATTCTCTCTCGGGTCTGTCCCTAGACAGCTACTACGTTTAACAGTCAATTTCTCAGAAATGAGATTTCATTATATGTATAGATTTATATAACTTACCTTAAAAAATGCAGATGAATAAACTGGTTCTATTTGTGATAGGTCCAATGGCTTGTCGTAATCATCACCCCAAAGACGAAGATTTTCGTTACAATCAAATATTGCAAGGCTACCGCCAAGCCACCCGAGCCATATTGGGGTTGCTTTAAGTTCAACTCGTTGCACTGGTCGGAGATTTATTGAAGATCCATTTAATGTCACAGTAATCCATTGCAAGAGAATCCCACGGGCGCAGACTAGTATCCTTTGATCTATTTCACACCACTCGAGAACCGGAAGTACATCTGGGGGTCCATCTAGTCGTAGTCCAGCTGCCTTGCCACCAGCTACTATAATAACTCTGGATAAAGTAGCTAAAGCCAAAATTCTTGCATCTCGAGCTGTCATAGCCACTACTTCGCCTCTAGCACCCGAAAACAAGCAGGATACTTTAGCTGAGCGTACTCCCAATGGCCGAGAAAATTTTATAAGCCACACAGATCCTCCGGTATCGAGTGCTAGTCCAGATGTGCCAGCCCATGTGACTCTTAATGTACCCCATATTTCTCCGCCAAGCACTACTCGACGTAGAATTATACCACGTATGCTTTCATATTGATATACAAGCCCTCGAGCGAATCCCGATAAAAGACGAGTGCTATCATGGTTATATGATAAGCATGTAACAGCACCATTGTCACCATTTGCATCGCAGACCCAACGTAATGTTTGGTCATAAAATGACAACAGATGTCCATGTGCTGTCCCTACAGTGAGTCTTCCGTTTGATCCAATACTTAATGTAGTTGCAGCACCAGCTGATGATCGTTCCTAAAATATAATTCAACATGTACATTCTTTATTATTATTTATATTTTTTTCTTTCAAAAAGATGACAGAAGTAGAATTAGTACTTATTAAGCATTAGGGCTCACTTTGTTTTAGAAACCTTCAGCAATTATACTTTGCAAGTGCACAAAGTTTTTTGCGCATGCTATGTTTAATAATTGCGGCAAAGACGTAGTATCATAAGAGTTCATAGTCGTCGTGCACATATTCCACGCTATGATCCTAATAATAAGTACTCTCTGATATTTACTAGATATTATAACATGTCCAATGTCGCATCTGTATGTCTGTTCACGATAAACGTTATAAGGCACTAGTATAATACAATTATAACAACAATATTAATAACTTATATCCATTCCTCTATATCTTCAAGAAACATAATATTATATGTTTCTCACAAAAATATATGTTTTTATAATTGATTTAAAAATAATTTTATGTCTAGGCATAATTTAAACGCTTATAGTCTACAAAGTTGAGATTATTAATACACTACTTATCATTCTAACATAATCTATACTAATCTATACTAATATTATAAAGAAGTAAAGTTTGTTTATTTGTTAAGTTGTAAGGGGTAATCTCGGGATCTACTGAACCGATTTTAAAAATTCTTTCACCAATAGAAAGCCACATTATTGCTGAGTGTCATAGGTTATATAAAAAATCGAAAAATAAAAAGGCTTTTACGTGGTAGTCCGTTTTGCAAAGTGAATCGGAGAAAAAACGGTCGAATGAAAGCGTTTCTTACGAACGCTGCCTTAACTGTGAAAGATATATTTTTGAGTTCAAGAGAAAAGATGTGGAACTTAAAAATGCCTACAAAAAAGTCAACGACAGCATAATATGTCTAACTTTTATATTTAAGTGACAAAAAGTATTTTATTTAATTTTTAATTTTTAATATTAATAAAATAATTTAAATTATTTAAACACTCTGTACTAAAAAAGGATTATTAACATTATGCCCAACGAAGTGGGCACGGGTCAGCTAGTATATAATAATTTTACAATCAATAATATTAGAATCGCTTACAACATTTACCCATGTTAGTATTAAGGTGGAAGTTCAGCAGGTCTGGCATTACAAAAAAAGGAGCATAGAGTTTGATAATGACATGTTAAATTATAAATATATAAAGTTTATATAATTTTTCTAAGTAATACCACAGAATATGTATTATAACAGAAGTTGCACTCCTTTGACCTCGAAGAAAGCCGCCGTTATAAATACCTACAAAATTTCTAACGTACCTGGTGCATTCAAAATCACACCTTACTACTACGCACACAAAAGCGCAATTCCTTTGTATTCAGAATTTACCTACATGACAGCTCGAACGTCAGGGTTGTACAAGCAAAGAAAATTAAATAACAAAATTAATTTTAAGAGCCATTTATTGTATTTACAATTGTTTAAGTTTAATAAAGTGTTGTATGTATGTTATACCGTCTCTGATGTAGTCTCTTATTGGTCGTAACGTGATAAAATATTGTCTTCCTCGATAAACGGACTATCCAACACAAAAAGAATTTTCCAAATCAAACCAGTAGTTCCTGAGATTAACGCGTTTAACCAACGAACAATCAAACTCTTGACTCTTGAGATTTATAATATTGGTATAGGCATAGACTAGCGGACCCGACAGACGTTGTCCAGAACACATAGACTCATGGCTCTACACCGCAGTCATTAGACCTATAATCAGCTATGGGTCCGTGGTATGGTGGCGCAGAACACTTCTCACCACAACACAATCCAAACTACAAAGCTAACAGAGGTTGGTGTGCATGGCAGTGACAGGCTTCATGAGAAAAACACTGCGGCAATTGAGGCCATGCTTATTATTCTGCGCCACTTCACTTATTTATTCAACAAGTAGCTGCAACTACTGCAGTTAGATTAAAAAACCATAAACTAGTGTGTTCAAGTGGCACACAACATATAAACATCTTGGAAGATATAGCCAAAGACATTTCTTTTATGGAAGCACCCACCGACGGAATACAAATCTAATACAGTTTGAAGAGGATTTACACGCAGTCTCCGATGAGAAGGACCTAAGAATATTCACAGGTGGTCAAAGTCAAAAACAGGGTCAGGTAGCGGAATCTTTTCCGAAGACCTAAATATTAAAGTATCACTACCCATAGGCACCTATAGGGTATAACACAGTGTTTCCGGCGGAATGTTTAGGTATACTTGAGGCAGCCAGAACAATAGCAACAAGGAATGTAAAGGATTCCCCCATTATATACTATCAGACATTATGTCAGCACTACAGGCGCTTAATAGTAACTCAACGACTTCAGGTATTGTCTATGAATGCCATAACGCCTTGATGCAGATAGGTACTATTATTATTATTTTTATATTTTTGGGATTGGTGCCGGGGTCGGCCCTTGCTACGTCGACCAGTGTTGGTCCATTGTAGCTCCCTTAAGATGAGTTAGAGTTCTTCGCTTAGTCCTGTTGCTTCCAGGAACTTCCAGATTTTCTGAGCGGAGAGTTTCTTTATCTCTTTCCGGTTGCATGATATGCTGCCCTAGAAAGATACTTCTGCGGTGCATGAGTGGTCCACACGAGCAGAGGATGTGCATAGCAGTTTCCTCTGACTCATGGCATAGCCTGCACATTGCGGACTGACTAAGGCCGAGGGTAAACATAATGTTTATTGAGTTTGCAGTGGCCAGTAAGTATTCTGGTTACCGCACTAGTTTTATACTTGTTGAGTTGAAGCAACTCTTTTGTAAAGGTTTTGCGATATCCCTTAATTAGCGCTTTGGAGTGAGTTTGTCCAGAGGCGGATTGCCACTCTTTAAGTGCTTTGAGATTGCAGTCATGTTTGAGAATTGAATAGGCATGTTGTTTGGCAATGCCACAAAATGGCTCGGGGCCACATTGTGGGATTTCAGCGCCCATCTTTAATAATACATCTGCCTTTTCATTCCCATCTATACCTGAGTGACCCGGGACCCATCTGAGGATAACTCTGTTGGATGATCCCAGGACGTTCAGGTTGTCTATGCAGCTCATAACCAACTTGGAGTTGGTCTCAAGAGAATTTATAGCCAATAGTGCTGCTTGGCCATCTGAGTTGATGTATGTTTTGGTTTCTAAGCTTTCTCTCCAGAATGACTTCAGCACATTTATTGATGGCGAAGACTTCTGCTTGAAAGATGGTGGCCTCCTTACCTAGATTGACACTCATGTTAAATCTAGGCTTAAGGCCATAGATTCCGCACCCTACATCAGATCCTTTCTTGGATCCGTCCGTAAACCATACATGACTTCCCTTTTTGTGAGATTCCTGGCCGTTCAGCCACATGTCCCGGTTGGGAAGATCTATTATGTATTGTTTTGTAAAGTTAAGTAGGTACTAACAATTACATCACACTGCAATGGATCAAAGGTCACAGCAACACACGCGGAAACGATATGGTTGATGAGCTAGCAAGAAGGGGGTCAAATTTGACGGCCATAGGAACAGAACCAATTATACCGTTACCTTCCTGCTGGCTCAGAGGCCAAATTCGGCAACGCATGAAAAAAAAACACATCATACTATGGTCCGAACTCGAAGACTGTAGACAAGCCAAGTTGCCGACAATTGACGAGAAAATGACTAGTGTAATTAAACTGGACAAACGCTAACTTAGACCGGTAACCGCGGCTCTGTCTGGACACGGGCCGTATAATAAACATCTATTTAATATAGGTATTACCGACAGTCTCCTGTGCAGAGCTTGCATGGGAGCGGAAGAAACGGCTACACATGTACTTTTAAACTGTCCAGGTGTAGGTATACCGGGCACAACATCATGGCACCCCGAAAGAACCTCCGGAGATCTATAAGAAGCCCAAAAGAAAACTTCTGAAGATTCTGGAGGAGCTTGGATGAAAGCACGCAAAATAGGCACATAGTCGTCGAGTTGCGAAGACCAGCCCTTCCATAGCATACCATAAATATATAACTAATGCAAAAAAGACATTTCGTTGTGGACCAAATTGTGAATCTAAACCATTCTCGAATGCACTCATCACACACAAAACATTTCACCAAAATCGGTCCAGCCGTTTAGGAGTTCAATTACATACATTTCAAGTAAAATAAAATATAAATATTTCTTAACTTTCAGAATCTTTCGGTAAAGTAAGAAATGAAAACCTTGAATCCTTCTTTTTATTTATCAGCCGTCCACACAGCAATTATTATTATTTATTTCTCCATTATAAAGAAGAGTGCAGTCACAGAATTTATAATAGTAAGTACAGTGCTGTGGGAGCAATAAACCATCTACGATAATAGACTGACATTTGTATAGATACGCATACTCACAAGCGTGGGTGCATTATATATTCTGTGGCAAGGCAGCCCTAACAGATTAACAACTCGGAGTTGTTGGGCGCTGTAGGTACTTATTGCGGTAGGTATAGGGGAGTCATGGACACCTGGTAATACTACAATTGGCCCAATTTGAAAAATAAAATATGATGAGAGTGAATTTATTACAATGCTATTGATTTAGAATGTGTGATTATATTTGAGATATTTCTTCCATTATTTCTATATGAAAAAGATGTTTAATACATTGTTAGCATAACATACATAAATTACCACAAGGTTCGTAGGTTTATTGTTAGTTCATTACTATCATGATAAATTAAGTGGTCTGATTAAAAAACCTAGTATTAGATAGAATAAAGATAACTCACTTAGTAATAACACATATATTTACCTCCAAATTGTTTATATATTTTGGAGGCCATAATTATAACAATTATAATTACATCATCATTGTTTTCATTTCATTAATATATATCATATAACACTAATAAAATTATTTTCAATAGATAACACTATCATATTTGTATTCCATTACATTATATTATGGTACATAAATTGATAAAAGCAATATTTACTTTAGAATAGAAAAGAAATTAATATAACATTGCAATACATATATTTATGTGCTAACATGTGCTAATAAAACCTCATACAACCTCACAATAAGTTCTATTAAAATTAGTATAACAGCACTAAGCTATGACATTAGCGAACAAAACTGAAATTATTATAAATATGATTAACCACAACTATTATAACTTTTTGATGATTTTATTTCATAATAAGTGTAAAACAAACAAGTAAACAAAATTATAATGTATATATGGTAAAGTTTTGCTTTCATAATGTAGCCAAATCCCTATTAACAATACCTTTAAAATAAGACTAACAAAAATTATATAGGTAGTTGTAAGTAAGGCAAAAGGCAGAGAAAAATAATAACCAAACATAATAACTTGTATCTTACTTGTGCTTGTGTCAATTGCTGTGAAATAGCTTGTAAAAAATCAACTTGTAATGCAGAGCATATTGTAGGTTCTTCAAAATTTTTGATATTAATAGGTAATTTATGTTCGTTTTCTAATTCTTCTGAGGATAAAAGTTCTTCTAACGTTGGAGCTTCACTTGTAGGTAAAGCATATTCTACTTCATCGAGCTAGAACAAAATTGATCGAAATATGAATTATTTTGTATAGAAACTTGAATTTCCTATTAAATTAATGAAAGGAATGTCATATATATGTACGATTTTTATTTGTTTAATAAATATCGCAAAATAACTACCCACTTCTTCAAAATCCACATACTGAAGACTCTCAACTGATTCCAAGTCAGAATCTAGTAAAGACTGTGTTGAGGGCGCCTTTAACAAATCCATTATTAAGACGTCTATATTGACACTTGCAATAAATAAATATTTGAGTTTGTCATAATTAAAACGTTTGTATAATATAAAAAACTAAAATAAATTCGCTGACCAATGTAATGTTCAACATTTCAAATTGTCTTATTGATGTCAATGTCAAATATCATTTGTCAATATATGTAGCAATCTATGACGTTATTTATATTAACAGAGTATAAATTTAGACTAGGCTGTATGGTCTATCCTTTGCCTTGCCTTTGCTGTATGGACTGTCCTTTACCTTTCCCTGTTGGGGATAAATTTTAAAACAACAATGAACAGAGTATAAACCAGAATACAGATATCATACACTTAGAGAATGAACGGAGCAAAACCCGTATTAAATTGACTCTTAGGGCTTCCACGCGTTACAATTTGATTGCCAACTTTGCATCACCTTGCTGCCATCGCTTCGACGCTTTACAAGAGTGCGCTGTCAAAGCTTGATTTCACACTCTAATCCGATAAGCTTACCAAAACCTCCAGCCCTCTAGACAAATGGCAAACGCTCCGTGTCTATTCTATTTCGATAAACGCTAACGCCTTGCCGTACGCTAACAGTAGAATTCGTTTGTCAAAAGTGACACTTCTGTATGGGGAATTATCGTAGACAGAGACCTATTCTCTGTCTACGGGAATTATGTACTAATCTGACGTTTCGTTACATTACATTGCAATATACTCTATACTCTATAGTGCTATTTGCTATACTGTCTAGTGTCTAGTGTCTACAGCTACACTCTACTACTCTATGGTGTCTACCTGCTCTGTTGACTGCCGAGTGCTGACTGCTGAAAAAAAAGAATATTGAATTGAGCTTTTAACGTTGTTTTGTGGTGAATATTATAAAAAGTGGTAAATTTAGTATATTTGTATCAAATATTGTATTAAAATATTATCAAGTTATATTTATTATGATATAAAGCAGACTGGATTTTACTCGTTAGTAGTGGGCTAGTCGCCATTTTGTTCAAGGTATTATTTTTGGCCCTAAGCTACAAATATATTTTTAAGAATATAAGTAAGTAATTTATTCGTCATGGCTGATAATAATTCTAAAGAACCCCCGTTACAAACAATGAGCGGCATGCCACCGAACCACAACCCATGGATGTATGGTCTTTATCACCAATACAATGGGTATCACGGTGGCATGTTCCATCAATTTTACAATCATCAGTATTTCAATCAAATTGGAAATAATGGAGGATTTCATAATGACGCCCACCATTTTCAACCAAATACGGACGCTAAGCCTGATTTTCTTCATAACCAGTTTTCCAAACCACCTCCTCCTTTGTTGGGAATGTCTCCACTCGATTCGAATCGTCCATTCAACAATCAATCTCCAATAAGGTTTAATCTTTCTGGTAATAGAAAATCTGCCCCTATTCCCCCGAATGAAAATCCTCTTCTAACTAATAATAATTTAAAGAAAAAACGAAAGAAGGGAAGCAAATCTTGTGACGATTCGGAGGCAATTTTACTCCCGCCTCTGCCTGATCATCCACCACCATTACCTCCATGCCCTCCACCGGATCTTCCTAAGCCTCCTCCTCCTCCTCCTCTTGATGTTCCCCTGCCGCCTCCGATCGCAACTGAAGACATTCCTGAACCATTGGAGGATCCTACAAATGCAAATAGGAAAGACAGAGAATTGGAGAATATTGTCTTGAGTGACAATTCTTCAAACTTTTTAAAATCATCTTCGATACAAACAACTGCAGGAACTTGGCCTGATAGCTTAGAAAGGTACATCAAAAGATGCTATGAAAAATGTAAAACAGCTTTTGACCGTGACCAAATAGATATATGTTTAAAGGGTCGTATTACAGCTGCAGCAAATAAAGATGAAATTTGGACAAGGAACTGGGATGAAGAGCCCATTCCTAGTGTTCATAGTGAAAGACACAATTTATCAGTGAAACCTGTTCAAACTTCATTTGCTGCATATCAAAAATCTGAGGCTGTTTCAGAGCCAAATAAGAACAAAATTGCCTTGGGTCCTAGAGGCTCACAACAAAGAAGACGCAAAGCACGTTCCAGGAGTCATTCTAAATCAAAAAGTCCGCCTAGGAAGAGATATAGGTAAGTGAATATTTCATGTCATATTTATGATTTTTATTGTAAGGAGAAAACTTGGGAATGCTTTAGTTAACGGCCGCACGATTTTGGTGTTTTGCGGGGGTGGGGGGGATGGGGGGTGTTATGCCCTACCCTATGGTACCACTCCCAGGGTGCGGAAACCAGTAGTTTTTTTTTTATGAATTTTTTAATTTTATGTTTTCGTATGCGCATAACGGAACGTTTTTCCAAGTAAAAATGGTTTGGTAAGTAAAATGGAACGTAACTAAGAGTGTAAAACCATTGTAAGTTTGAAAATAAATAACACACAAAATAAATTTCAAATCAATACAAATAAAATTGAAATGACAATTAAAAATATTAAAGTCGCCTATGTTTGTGGTCATGTTCTAACCTAACCTAACCAATCTGGCGTAGTAATGCTTAAATGGTACTCGACTAGCCAACCTAGTGTTTAGCTTAAAGTCGCTTATGTTTGTAATCATGTTCTAACCTAACCTAACCAATCTGGCCTAGTAATGCTTATGGTACTCGACTAGCCAACCTAGTGTTTAGCTTAAAGTCGCTTATGTTTGTAATCATGTTCTAACCTAACCTAACCAATCTGGCCTAGTAATGCTTATGGTACTCGACTAGCTAACCTAGTGTTTAAAAGTAAGTTTGGGAATTAAATTAAAACAAAGTGGTATGTAAAAATTATTTTTTTTTTATATGGGTCATACACATATTCAAATGTCATTGTGATCAAACAAAATGGCGATCTACGTTTCGTTTCACTTTGACGTTTCAAAGACAACTTACCAAGTTTACATAAGCGACTTTAATATTTTTAATTGTCATTTGAATTTTATTTGTATTGATTTGAAATTTATTTTGTGTGTTATTTATTTTCAAACTTACAATGGTTTTACACTCTTAGTTACGTTCCATTTTACTTACCAAACCATTTTTACTTGGAAAAACGTTCCGTTATGCGCATACAAAAACATGAAATTAAAAAAATCATAAAAAAAAACTACTGGTTTCCGCACCTCGGGAGTGGTACCATAGGGTAGGGCATCCCCCTCCCTTTCGCCCCCACCACCGCAAAACACCAAAATCGTGCGGCCGTTAACTAAAGCCAACCCGAAAACTTAGGATATTGCTAATATTGATATACCCTGTATATAATAATTTAATATTTTTTTTCTTTTTTGGTAATAGCACATCCTCCGGGTCTAGCGATGAAGTTGAAGACAAGAAAAATTTTAAAAACAAAAGTCGTCAAAAGATTAAAGATAGATTGTCCTTGGATCAGAAGAAGCAAGAAAAATACCCAAAAAATTTTAAAAAGAAAGCTTATAATCACTTTGCCATTGAAGATGCGCATGGAAATGCTGAAAAATTGCAGAAAAGAGCACAGAGATTTGGTAATACAAGTGTACCAACCATATCTAGCTCACTTCAAGCAATTAGTAAGAGATCTGAACCTTGCTCTAAGAGGCCAATATTACAAGACACTGAAGGGGATTATGAACTTAATAACATGCATATAGTAGGGACTTGCACTGATATTGAAAAGTCCTTTTTGAGATTGACTAAAGCTCCAGAAGCTTGTGAAGTGAGACCGGTGCTCATCTTGAGGAACTCTCTCAAGAATGTAAAAGAACGTTGGATAGACAAACAAGATTACAGATATGCATGCGATCAATTAAAATCAATAAGACAAGATTTAACTGTAAGTTCCATGTGATTTTATTTTATATTATTATTTAACTAGAAGACAATTTTTATATTTTGTAACTTGTGTGTTTCTTAGGTACAAGGTGTACGAGATAATTTTACTGTGGAGGTTTATGAAACTCATGCCAGGATAGCTTTAGAAAAGGGTGATCATGAAGAATTCAATCAGTGTCAAACCCAACTAAAAATGCTTTACTCTGAACTACCTGATTGTAGAAGTAATGAAGCAGAGTTCAAAGCCTACAGGATATTGTATTATGTATTCACAAACAATACCTTAGGTTTGTATAATAATTAATGTAAATTAGTTGATTGTCTTACAAAATTTAAAAGGTTTTTAAATACTTATATCTAATAAAAAAATCACTAAATAATAATCACAATGGATTTTTCAGATCTAACCACAATATTTCAGTTTTTGTCAAAAGAAGATAGACAAAATGAGTGTATCAAACATGCATTAAATACTCGATGTGCATGGGCAACTGGAAATTTGCACAAGTTTTTCATGCTATATAAGTCAGCTCCAATGATGGCAGGATATTTGATAGACTGGTTTGTGGACAGGGAGCGGAAAAATTACTTGAAATACATCATAAAGTCGTATGTCTTTTTGCTTTATTATTATTTAATCTTTTTTATTTGGTTGCTTATAATTATAAATGTTTATGATTGTAAAATGAATAGTAGTCCTTTATCCTGTATAAAATATCACTTATTCTACATTTTATTTGATCTAACTTAAATTAACTTGTTACTATCTCTTGTCCCATTCAAATTTCATAAAATGATTTTTATTAATTAAATCTAACAATTTGGATACTTTCTATCTAAACATATAAATTAGATTGAAAGTGTCTGTTTTTAATTTCAAATTAACAACTTTTCACTAACTTTTACTTTCGTGTTGGTCCATCTGTGTTTCAAGTTTCATAAAAATTTGATGAATAATTTACATTTGATCAGCAATAAGGACCGAAACCTCGACATATTTCAAATGGTGTGACACTTTATGGTCCCAACTAAGCAGTTTAAGGTGTTAGCATGATACATGGTATATCTATATACCATTTTCTTGGAATAATTTGTTTATTATATAATGTGCACTTAAACCTACACTAGACTGTATAATAAAAAAAACTTAATTATAAATGAAACTATCTTTTCGGATTTTGTCGCGGATTTATTATGATTTTTGGTTCCCGACGTTTCGAATGCTTTACAGCAATCATGGTCACGGGAGAGACTAAGGTATTAGACGTCTCAGGGGGTTATATACTTGTTACAGACAGTGCCTACCCACAATTTTTTACAAATATTCAAAATGATAGACTATAAAATTATACATTTCAATTATATACTTTTGAGATTTTAAAATTTTAAATTATAAATATGGCAATATTATTAACTTATTTTTAGCTACTATAATTATAATTATTATAATTTTCTAACATTTGTTAAAATAATATTAAGTAGTGTTGCTATTATTAAAATATGTATAATGTGTTATATTAAAATATAAATTATTAAAGCAATATTAAACTTTCATATATTATAAATTAAAGATTAATAGTTTAAAACAACTTGAGTTTTGATAATTTTAAGTTAAATATTAAGCAACACCACTGCAAACTAAATCATTTTTAAATTTGATAATATAAATTTGATTGAATTTGATAATATAAATTTGATTGAATTTGATAATATAAATTGATGTATAATTTTATAGTCTAACATTTTGAATATTTGTAAAAAATTGTGGGTAGGCACTGTCTGTAACAAGTATATAACCCCCTGAGACGTCTAATACCTTAGTCTCTCCCGTGACCATGATTGCTGTAAAGCATTCGAAACGTCGGGAACCAAAAATCATAATAAATCCGCGACAAAATCCGAAAAGATAGTTTCATTTATAATGTCAAACATTCGCGTAAACCTAAGAAAGTATTAAAAAAAACTTAAATTGTTTAGAGATGATTTTAAATAACTATAATAACTTTCCAAAACTTCATTTTAATTTAGCTTAGCTTTGCTAATAATTAAATCAGCAATCAACTTTGATTATCATTTTTATTACTGTCTTATACATGTTGCTAAATATTGATCAGCTTTTTTGAATTAATTTTAAATTACAAACTTTTAGCTTTTAATGAAAGTCACTATACTACATATATGTACATATATTATATTATAACCTTAAACTGAAATTGGAATAATTCACATATAAAAAATCTTTGGTTTTATTTATTTAAAAAGTAAAACTATATCCAGCCTCAGTGGTTGGTTGTTTTGTATTAACTTTTTATTATATGTGCAGCTACAGACAAAGTGTTCCTGTGGACTTCATCGTTCGAGAGTTGGCGTTTGAGTCGAGTTCTAAGGCTTTAGATTTTTTAAACCAATTTTCTCTCTCATATACTGGCAGCGATCAGACTCACATTGATTGTAAGGCCAGCCTCAACTTTGCTAACCAAAGCATCTAACATAACATCTGTACTTTTGTGCACAGCCGTCCTGTTCAAATAAAGTTGTTTGTATGTGTGGTAATGTAAAGGCAGTATTGTCTCAGGGTCACCATCAAAAATTCGGCTTCAGCGAAATGCTTCAGCAGGATCGTTAGCGCGACCCTTATCATTATCCACCTTCGTTGTATTAGGCTCAGGCGGCGGCACAATGTTCCATCATATGCGTTCAGCTAAGTCTATTACTAGCAGTTTGAAAGTATATCCAGGAGAGGAACATGTGGCCATCAAGGAAACTGCTCAAAAGTAGAAGATTTAGTGCAAAGACATTTAAGTAGTGTTAAAGACTTTTTAAAAGATAAAATGCATTTGCAAAAAGCAAAAGGACATTCATTATTATCTATTAGTAATTTTGTTGTGTAAATAATAAAATAATGAAATATTTTTGTGTATAATGTAATTGATGTTAATTAATTTTTAAATTACGCATGTAGCTTGTAAATCAATAAATGATCTTTTTTGATTAAAATTATTTGTTTTTGTAAATTCCTAATGTATATTAATTAATGAAAGTGTGTATAATATGTAAGTTGTATCTATGTAAGAATTTGCACAGAATCTGTTCCATTGTTATCTACGAATTTAAAAACGTAACTAGGTTAGATCTTAGTAATAATATAAATTATACTTTAATTATTAACTATTTAAAAAAATATAAACATTGTCGTATAAGTACCAATATAAAATTATAATAGGTATGTAGGACCAAAATTGACGTTAATTAGTTCATTTGAATTTTCTTATCATACTCATTAAAAAAGAGTTTCTTTCGAAAGTAAAGTACGACATTTATTTTTGTAATGTTTGAGGTGTCACTCTCAATATCAAATTTTGACTTACTTGACCTGAGATACTGTTACATTATTCGTATTTATTATTGAGACCACTGTATTTTTGTAGAAACCCTCGATGTTGATATTAATGCAAAAATATGTTATAAAGATATAATAAAAAAATGTATACCCAAAAGTAACTACAAAAAATGTGTTTTATTAGCATTTCCTATAAACATACTTTGTAATATATATTCGTGTTAGCCATTTATAAAACCCTTTATTTTGATAGATTTTTGAGTTAAAATATTACCTAAAACCTACCCTCAAAGACGAAACCAACGACACCACCTCTCAAGCTGAACTCTATGAAGCCGTCCATATAATAAATTTATAAGTATTTCAGATTTCTCTATGGAAGCCGTATAGGCTACAGACCTTACTAAAGAAATTTCAAATACGCACATACCTACATTACATACACTAAAAAAAACTTAACCCTCCGCACTTACGTAAAAACGAAAAACTAATGTAAACTACTAATTGATACGAAAGTTTACCTATAAAAAATTAAATCACTACCTTTTCGAACTAAATACTGTTATGTACCTATTGTTGAAAAATACATATAGTTTGTCCATTTTGTTAATGGTTTTTTGACAGCTCGCCGATTGACAAGCTATAGTGATGACAAAAAGACGTAATAATCGATTTCTCTTATTTTTTTAAGTATACAATAATATTTATTTTTATATTTATTAATATGAAAATAAATATTATTATCGTAAAAATCAAGTGTGGTGGAGAGAACTAAGAGAATCATAATGTGATTCGGGCATTGCATATTTTGATAATTTATACACACACAAGAGTTAATAATTAATATAACTGAAGACTCCTCATCGGACAAATCTAATGTAAATGATGATTCTGACGAATCATGTTAATAAAAGGAATTAAACTATTTTAGTTGTTTTATTTGTATGCCTTATACTAAGAAGAAACTAACTTTAATATGTTAATTTATTGGTTTAAATCTTAATTTTTTTTGTCTTTGTTATTAAATAACATTACACCTTATTTACATATTAGCATTGATTTCTATCGATTATTTGTAATCTGTGGCACAATCGTAGTAATCGTTATGTGTGGCACAGCAATAAGGGGGAGTTGCCCATCCATGAAGTACAATATTAATGAGTATGACATTTTAACTTTAATGGCTAACCATTAAATACGAAACTTCGTGGGCGTGAGCTGTCAAAAAACCATTAACAAAATGGACAAAGTATAGTTGTAAATTATTTAATCGCTGATAACTTCTGTTAAAGGTAAGTTATAATCATTCAATACTACGGGAAAACACAAAAACTGGATCTATAGAGTACTCCTTACAAATTTATATAGCACTTGTTAAAACTTAAGGGAAACGTCAAAATTATCTATTAGAAAATTATGGGTCTCAACAAGGCCAACAGAAATTTGCAATAGCACAGATCACATAATACTGTACTAGGTATAACTTAACATATCCTCATGGAAGGGAAATGAGACGTAATAGAAAGAAAATATGCATGTATTCTTATTAAACGATAGGAGTAGATAAAACTAAACATTTACGGGTACTTCCTAATTCCTTTGATTAACACGTTAACAGTCCCCATACAAGCGTTCCGAAACACGCCATATGTCCAAGTGTGATTTTACCCCGGATAAACCCGTGTACACCGGGCGGTACACGGGCTTATGACCTAAAATTACCGTGTACCCATAGCGTGTACGACGGACTCATGAGTGCAAAGTGAGCACTGAGCCATTACACTTATGTACATTTAGTATTTACTTACCTATGTATATTTACGTTTAGTTTATTGAGTATAGACAAGGTATAGATGTGGCCATAGCTGGGCATTAACTCGTTAATCCGTTAATCGTTAATTAACGAAGTTAACATTTTGATTAAATTTAACGGACTCGTTAACTTCCGTTACAATTAATAGTCCGTTAATCGTTAATCCAGTACCTATTCTTTACCAAGCACCGCGTCGCGTCGAGTAAAACGAAACCAGGTACCTAAGTAAAGTTTGGTAGGTAAGGTAGTCGGTGCGTGTTCGCGTGCCGGGCGCCCGGGAAGCATCTGCGTCTATCCTGAAAGTCATGACACCGTGTGGGCCTCCTAACCCAGTGAAAAAGGATGAACTGCATCCACTTTCGCCAGGCCAGCCTCAGGGTCTCCCCGTTGCTCCCTCCATCGCCGGATCATGGCCTCGTCAGCTAGACGGGAGGGACTTACACATTGCAAGTTTCCCGAGCGCACGCTCACTCGCCCGGAACTGGTACACTTGCGCGTGTACCTCTGCCTGCGCCTGGAGTACCCAGGGTGAAACGCCAGCTAGAAGGACACCGTGCGTCATCCCCTTATTGCCTTTACCGCCAGGACTTGCTGCGTACTGTACAATTTGACCTTGATCGGAACGGAAAGGGCGTCGATCCAAACGGGGGCACCATACAGTGCCATGGACCTCACAATCTCAAAACCGGCAAAGAGATTCA
Source organism: Boloria selene (assembly GCA_905231865.2). NCBI lineage: Eukaryota > Metazoa > Arthropoda > Insecta > Lepidoptera > Nymphalidae > Boloria > Boloria selene. Next base: position 7,351,587 of record HG993145.1, read on the forward strand.
ATGCCCTGGACATTCGGTAAAAATAACCGAAGTCGAGACGGCTTCCATCAGTATCGGGATGAGGTGGAAGAAATGAAAAAAGGACGTCCAGCGTCCGTCCAGGGCCAGAGAGAGGTGTCTCATGAATCATGATAGCGAAGTGGCTCTTGTAGAGTCCCAAACGGCTGGATATTCAAGGCGTTGAACTGAGCCTCTGATAAGCCCGGTTCCGCCTCCTCGAAATGCTGAGAAGCTTTTAAGTTCCAGAACCCAAATCAACAGATTTTATAAGTAGATCATTATTGTTGCAATGATATAAAAATACAATTTTAATCACGTGTTAACGGATTAACGATTAACGTTAACTTGCGTTAAATATTTCGAAATGTAACGCTTTAACGTTTAACGAAGTTATCTTTTTTAAGTAACGGATTAACGATTAACGAGTTAATTATTTGTTTAACGGTGCCCAGCTATGGATGTGGCCAATAAGATGACAAGCTACAACTTTGCTATTAGAAAAACCATAACATGGTATAAAAAGGTTGCAACAGACTTACTATCGATAGCTGTAGTGAATTCTATGATTATATATAATGAGATGCATCCCGGAAGGAGACAAAAACTGAGCATTCTAGCAGCACATGAAGCCATTCTGAAAAAACTGTTACAGCCAGAACTTGCACACCCATCATGTGAAATATACTTTTTTTAGGTGGTAGTGCCATGCTTATTACCTTCGGGTAGCAGCCGAATGGGCCGGCACGCCCCGTATATAGTAGTTTATATATACCACTCTCTCACAGAAGACCGACGTGAAGTGGCAGCTACGCTGTCGCGTTTCATCCGGTGAGTGAGAGCCCAATCCCCATCCCTCCGTCTTCCCTCTATCCTCCCTCTCTCCTCTCTCTATCTCTTCTCCGTCCCTCCTCCCTCCCTCACTTTCCTGAAAGGCCGGCAACGCATATGCAAGCCCTGCGGTATTGCACATGTACATGGGCGGCGGTGATCACTTTCCATCAGGTGACCCTCCTGCTCGTTTGAAAGAAAAGAAAGAGAATTGAAAGAGTTTTTTTGAAAGGGCCCCCTTTGTCCCATAAAAAAAAATTCTTTCAGCACGGGAAGAACACCGCAATCACATGCAGGGTCATCAAGGACAAAAATATAACATGTTTTTGACTATTTCTTCTTATAAGATCCTTGGCCACAAGTCCACAAAGAAAACACTAACTATTTTGACAAGTCCGTGGTCTGAGGGCCCGTAGAGAGTAACACAGGGCTCGTGTACCTCATAGGGTACACGAACTTTGCGGAACCGCTGCCCGTGTACCGCATACGGTACACCGGACTGTTAACGTGTTAAGTCTAGATAACACATTGTACAGTGCCGAACAGCTCAATAAAAGACTACCAAAATTGATAGACTGAAGACTTCGCAGTTTTCACCTACGTCAGAGTATTTGAATAAGCTTTGATTATATCCCGTCCCGAACGGCTTAAAAAAAATCAACTAAAATTGGTAGACTCGACACATAGGTGATATCAGTATCACTATAGGTACTAGTAGTGTCATATTGCTTTTGCTTTTCACCACAGATGGTACGTGATATTGGAAGAATTATTTAAAAAATTGTGGATTTTTCTAAACTTATTTATTTATGTTATATTGAGATTCAAATATTTTTTACAATAATTATTAGTCACTATAACAATATTTACATATTAATGTGTTTATGCAATAATCATTAACATTAACTATAACTTAAAATTAATAAATTATACTATGTTTATTGCACGTAGTATTATAAGTCTATAACAATTAAAATTATCAAAATGTAATCAATAATATAATAACAATATTTATTCAATTTAAATTGATATGAATATCTGACTTGATCAGTACATTTTTCTCTTTAGTAAAAAATAAAAGAATCTATAATGAAAATCTGTGTGCATAAAAATAAATACTTTCATGTTTATTTTTATATAACCATTAAACCTAACATATATGGAATATTAAAAATGGATTGCTCAACAAATGAATGTGTTAAAACTAAAATTTTAAAAGATATGGTAAAATTAATAAAATACAATATAATTATTTATTTAAAAATGCGGTAAGCATACTTTGCCAGCAAATAATTCAGATATTACTGTAATCCAAAGTGAAAGTACAAATAGTATATATGATATCCCAACTTGATGGCTGTTAGGGAGTTGGTAAGGTTGTCCACCAATTTCATCAACATGGAATCCCATTGGAAATATAACTGCAGCAAGGCAAAATACAACCACTGAAAATAAATAAAATTTAACAATTATAATAAACAGGAATCAGGATAGAAGAAATGAATGGAATATGAAGAAAAAGTGCTTTAAATGATAAACAAATCAAATACTCAAAAATACTTATTTTGAAGAGTAATAATAAGTGTATTATTTTTCAAGTTCTAAAATTGGTCATCGATTCAACTAAAAATACAGTAAATTACACCTGCAGTAATTTATTGAACTAAATAATAAACACTAAGAATATATTATATTATAAGGATGAAACTTCTCTTACAAGCACTATCTAATAATTAATAGTCCACAATCTAGGATCAGGTTTTCATGAAAAAGAGTCTCTTGGACAAAAACTCTTAAAATTCATAGGGACCTCAACTAATTGTCATTGTCTTGAAATATATAATGATAGATAATGTGCCAGACGAAATTTATTTATTTTTAATTATAATATTATTGTTATTGTTCATTAAAGCATGAGAGATCCATGAACACCTGAAAATCAATACAGTTAAAGAGGAAGTGGCCTCATTTGCAGGGCTTTATAAACAAAGACTGGAAAGGCACCCAAATTGTCTGGCCACCAGTTTAGCCAAGCTTGCTCACAAAAATCGCCTGAAAAGACCAGCTATAATGGGCTTAGCAACGACAAACTAAAATAGTCTGATAACAGTCAACATTTAAAGGAGGAGATGCTCCCGATGGGTATCCTATTAGACCAGTCACTCTCTCACTTAAATCATCTGCTTATAGTCCAAGGACTGATTGCAAGATATTTTAATTAAAAAAAATAACAGTATTGTTTGATTCTTAATTATAACAGAGACTCGCCTCCTTACCAATCAATTGGTTATGAAGTAGATAGTTCCAGGTTATATACAAAACATTTTTAATCAAAATGGTTTTTTATTTGCTATGCAATTTAAATCCAAAATTTAAAGTATGTTGTTGAATAAAGCTTATTACACTATAACGGAATATTTAGAAGATGTAAATGTGTGGGATTAATGTCTGGTTATTCACGTAGGATAAATAGATAAATATTGTAATACAATATTGTAACCAAATATTTTTTGAAGAGCAACTGTTGAATTTCTTGTCGGTTCTTCTCAGCAGAACAGCTTTCTGAGCCGGTGGTAGTTTACTCACAGACTTACAGACTGACATTTCATTTTAATAAAGTAAAAATGACGATTCAAAAGAGCTTGTAAAAGTCTATTTGAATAAAGAATATATTTTTTTTTATGGTAAAAAGGGGGCAAACGGGCAGGAGGCTCACCTGATGGAAAGTGATCACCTCCGCCCATGGACATCTGCAAGCCTGGACATCTGCAAGCCAGGCTTGCAGATGCGTTGCCGGCCATTCAGGAAAGGGAGGGATGGAGGAGGGAGGGAAGTGGGAGGGAGGGGGGAACGAAGGCGGAGGATGAAGGGAAGAGGGAGGGGGGAAGGAGAGTGGGTCTCCCGGACTCTCACTCACCGGACGAAACGCGACAGCATAGCTGCCACTTCACGCCGGTCTTCTGTGAGAGAGTGGTACTAATGAACTATACGGGACGTGCCAGCCCATTTCTACCCGAAGGTAACAAGCATGGCACTACCACTTTTCAAATATTTTGATTTGATTTGATGTAAAAAGACAAATATAATAATATATTATACTCAATATTCAGGTCCTAATAATAACAAATTTCATATTTACTTATAAGTGAGTATAAATTATATAAAAATAGTAATCAATTAAAATCTTACTTGCAGCAAATCCAACCCAACGTGCATAAGGTATTACATTACGATCAAAATGACTGGATGCCAGTAGAATTATGGTAGTAGTTATACAGATGCATCCAGTGAAAATACATATTAAAGCCAATAACCACTCTGGTTGTAGAACTGGAGTGAAGCAGTTTTGTGGTCTGTTGTACAAAGTTATACAAGACCACATCAATCCTAAGCGAGTATCACCTATGAAAAAAAAGCACACTAGAATTATTGCTTTAATTTTATTTAAATAACTTAAAAATAATAGTTTTAGTAACCTAATAAAGTTTTGGTCATGTGTTCTTCATGTGCACTAACAGTGTTTAAAATGTAAAAAGTATACCTCCAACATCCGTAATTATCCAATCTGGCATTGTTAGACTCACAATAGCAAAAACGTCTGCAGTCATAAAAAGGGTCCCTGAGATAACTGTGAGTTTATCCATTTTTGATTTTAGTTTATGTTTGACTGTAGGTCACTTTTCACATAAATTTAAAAATCATTCATCCAAGTTTAGTTAGAACATGTTTTAGCATTGATAGGAAACTAATTAATATAAATAAACTGTATAATATTACTTTTCTCTATGAATAAACTCGTAATTCTTTTCTCAGCGTCAGCTGACAATAGACAATTGAGATAAGACTTAAGCTTTGAGGTGAGTAGGTTTATTATATCTATGGACTTAAGTTAAGAGATTTGAGATTGACATCTGACAATTGACAGCATCTAAGTAAAATCAATATAAATAAAAATGAATGTTGCTTAGCGCAAAACTCGTGAACAGCTCGACCAATTCGGCTAATTTTTGTATGTTTCTTAACGCCCACGGCAATGTTTTTATAATAAAAAAATTCAAAGTTTCTAAAAAAGTTATAGTAAAGGGTTAGACTTGATAATGGCAAATGTACTATGTACGAGAATTGCCAGAATAAAAAATAAAAAATAAAAAAAGGGTTAGACTAGGGACGAAATGAGTCACTAGTTATTAAAATATTATAATTCACATCAAAGAGAATCGCTACGTTATAATTCACATATTATGGATAACCTTTAACCATAGAGTATATTGCCTTTAACCTTATATACAGTGTTGCCAGTGGCAGATAGTGAAAAGTAACACGAGACAGCTCAAAAAGAAACATTTTTACAAAAAAAGTAACATTATTTTATTTTGCCGTGTTGCCGATGTCAGATTGCCGTGTGTTATGGTAAAAGTTAAAAAAATGCCGTGTCTCATACAAATTAAACGAAAATGTAGACTTCTGTACCTAATTGTAAATTATTCCTATAGTTTTAGTGGCGAAAAGCCAGGTTTCCTTAGATAATTTATTAAAATATATTAGATTAACAAATTTTATTTGAACAACTTTGGTAAAAATTATAACCATAATATAACTGTCTGATACCACTAATACTTATTTCTTCTACTTTTTCTTTCTTTAAATCGTATTTTGATCTAACATTTGTTTGGTTGGTTTAAAATTAGTTTGACTTCCTATACTAGTTATATAAAATCATTTATCGACTAAACATAAATAGTAAAGTTAATCAGTTGAACGGTGTTATAGATTATATTAAATTTAGTTATAGACTAGCTGTTACCCGCGGCTTAAAGCGCGTGTGTTGTGCGTGTGCGCTGATTGCCGTGTTTCAGGATACGGCAACGATTGTTCTGCCGTATACCATGTTTTTTGGTAATGGCCCCCAAATACCGTGTAACACGGCAATTGCCGTGTAAATGGCAACCATGAAACGAACTGAGACTGACTATGACATTACGTGACATGTGCGCCAATATAACAAACGAAATTTCGTTCCGAAACGAGATGCGTTCCGTTTCATGACTAATTTTGGTTGATGAAAAATTATATTTTTGCTACTTCCTTAAAGTAACGTAAAAGTAACATTTTGAGTCGTGTAACACGTAGGTAACATGAGGTAGTGAAAAGTAACGTAAAATGTTACAAAAGTAACATTCTGGCGACGCTGCTTATATATATACATCCTTCTCTATGATATGGAGGGTAGAGGTTTGGAGGGCCATCTCTGTGTATGAAAAGTGTCTGACGAAATGTGTTAAATTAGGTTGGCGCTACAATTGCATTAGTGTGAATTTTAAAAACAACGCCAAAAGTTAGTAGAACGGGATACTAAAATAAACTAGGGATGAAAAACTTCCGTACACACAATGCATGTTTCAAAATTATAGTAATTAATATAGGTCATAGGCAAATGCCAATATTGATCAAAAATATAAAATTTTTCAACTGGGTTTCTCAAAGGTGTTAGATTCATATCATACCCACTTGCTACACTAGCGCCACTATGGTGATTTGGACGGGTCACTGTGACCCGGGTTTGGATTGCTATTTACCGTTAACAGATTTAAATTTTTTACCATATTCCCAAACCCCGACAAAAAATTGTGATGATTAGATGTAGCTATGGAAATTTGGGTTACAGCTGAGTTCCAGCCACGAATTAATACATTTCGGAAAAAGTAAGTATTGATTGCTTAATTAACTGATTAAATAATAAATAAATATGTTGGGACATTATTACACACAGCGCCATCTAGTTCCGTGGTAAGCTACGAAGGAAGCTTGTGTTACGGATACCAGATAGTTGATATACTACATGTATAAGTTTTCAATACATACATATTATAAATATAAACACCCATGACTGGAGTACAAACATCCGAGTTTTAACAAATGAATGCCTCCAGCGGGACTCGAACCCGCGACCGCTGGCGCAAGAAAGTAGCTGCGCCAACGTGTCGTCAATTGGGCGATATATATATATATATATATATATATATATATATATATATATATCTATTACTACTTTTATGTTAGTGGTATGGGACCACTGTTTCATATCTGTAGCCCAATGTAAAATGATAATTATATATCATTTTACATTGGGCTACAGATATGAAACAGTGGTCTCATACCACTAACATAAAAGTAGTAATAGAGTTAAAATTAAATATTAATTACGTAACGTAACTTCTACAATGAGAATCACAAAATAATTATAATTTGATTGGGATAATTATTCATTTGTGGAAATTTATTATAATTATTTTTATGTAATTTTAGCTATTTTTAAATGTGATTATAAAAATGTATTATATTTTCAGAAAATTTGTAACAATTTCAAAACCTACACTTATTATGTTCTTTTCTTAAAATAAATATTAAAAAATACTATCGAGTTTATGTCGGTGTGTTGTTTTAGAATGACTAATTTCAATGACTACGATTATCATAGTTAGCTCATACAATTCTAAGGAAAATAATAATTATTGTTAAAATGTATGATAGCTATGATGCTATCTTAGTAGCATAATATAAAACAACATATTTTAGTTATTAGTATAATATAATATAAACACATTACGCTAGCACGCCTATACGTGCTCTGTTTACGTCAAAAACCTACCAAAATGGCACTACCGGAGTAGCGACACAAGTGGCTTTGATAAGAATCTAGTAGCAGCCATAGCTGGGCATTAACTCGTTAATCCGTTAATCATTAATTAACGAAGTTAACATTTTGATTAACGATTAACTTTTAAGTTAACTTAAAAAAATCGTTAACTTCCGTTACATTTTCTAAAGTCCGTTAATCGTTAATCTAGCACCCACTATTTACCATGCACCGCGCCGCGCCACACCGCCATCACGAACGTGAAAAACACGTTCTGACATGTAAGTTCGGTAAAGTCGACAAGTGCCGCGAGTAAAACGAAAACGCCTGACTCCAGCGACTGCCTCCCACGCTCACGCTCACTCGCCCGAAACTGGTATACCTGGAAATATAAAATGCCTCCGCCTGGAGTTCCCAGGTCGAATCACCCGGCAGAAGCATGGTCACCATAAGGGACACCGTGCGGTATACGCAATTGCGCCCTGTTTGGGGCGGAGAGAGTATGCGCAATTGGACCTTGTATGGGACACCTCGCTGGTAAAACACGCAATTTTAAACACGTGTTAACGGATTAACGATTAACGTTAACTTGCGTTAAATCTTCCGAAATGTAACGCTTTAACGTTTAACGAAGTTAACTTTTTTAAGTAACGGATTAGCGATTAACGAGTTAATTATTTGTTTAACGGCGCCCAGCTATGGTAGCAGCTGTAAGCGGCATGAAATGTGCTGATGTGAAAATAATAATAATTTGGTTGTGGAGGGAAGAAATAATTTTGGGTGACTAGTGTAGTTGATGAAACTGAGTAAATGTGGAATGCGACACTTTTTATAAATATTGAAAATTAACCTACTTGCTACCGTGGAGCCACCATATTTAATGCTTTTTGACCGATACTTTTTCATATAAAGATTATACTCCTTATAATGTATCGTAATTTCGCAAAAACTAATTTTTACTGTTTTTTTAGTTTGCTCGAGTAACTTTATATTTATAAATTATTATTGATCAAGAAGACGCATTGCCACCGCTAGCTTCCTAATGATGACTCAATAAAATCAAATATTATTATTCTGTTTTCATTGCTTTTTTCATGACTCATTACTTTTTATGTTAATCGATAACATACAAACAGATAAACAGATCTATACATTTTAATAACTAATGTTTTAGGGTCTATATTCAATACACAAAACGTTCCATAATAGTTTTTACAATAAGAATACGTATTTTATTATTTTTTATTAGCAATGAATTTATTTGGATAGAAATAATACACTTGTCAAGTCATGTTCGTATTTCATTTATTACATGGTTTTTGCTCATATATGAATAACATACAATATTGAATAAATCGTAGACCATTAGCACAGCCGTTTCGTGATTGATTCCCCCTGAAAATAAGTATATTAAAATCTCATTTTGCGCTTAATTTAAAAAAATACAAGTTCTCCTTTAATGTCTTTTGAATCTTCATGTTACATTTTTTTTTCTTTTTTTCTTTGTATTAACTTTTCTTAAAACTAGAGCGATAAATCGTTGTCCTTTATGAAATCCATTTGAATTGTTTAGTGTTGTCGTCTAGGCCGAAGCTGGTGCGGAAGAGTTTGTAGTATTGTTAGTGCCTGTTGAAACATTGTCTTCTGGCTCGTTTATTTGGAGCCATGGCATACGTCGCTGTAGTTCTTGTCTAGAAAGTTGATATAATTATAAGTTAATTTATTTTTAATTAATAATTACAAAGAATTAGTTTTTCAGTATATCAGTGAATGTTAAAAATATGAATGTATGTATAATATGTAGAGAGTAGAGATATTATACTATACATTTAAGCGAAGATTAGCTGAAATATGCTGAAAGTTAAAAAAAGAACTCACAAAAATAATATTTGATAGGTATTTCTAGTGTAACGTAAATGCAAATGTATGTAATATAACCTTTTTTTTATTTTTTTATTTTTTTATTATTGTTTTATTACACAGCTTACCTATATTTAGGATGACTGATGGCGTACACCCAAGGATCGATGCACGCAACAGCTTTACATGCCACCGCAGGGATCATCGTTACCTAAGCAAAATATATTAAAGTGAAATATAGAACTGACGTTTTATGAACGGCTTAAAAACAACACAAACTAATATAATAATATGCTTACACCAGGTGTTAATAACTGCTGATCGCCAAAAGCGCCTATCAGCGACATTACGCCGTAGGGGGTCCACGACGCAACAAAGAGGAAACACACGGTGAGAGCCGCTTTAGCTATTCGAATCTCCGCCGATTCCGCGGCTGCGTTTTGATTTGATCTTAGGGATTCAACGTTCATTTTCTTCGCTTGTTCCCTTTGGGATGATCAAAGCAATTGTGATTTCTTTAATAGTACTTTTAAAGTGATTAAAGTAACGAACTATTTTAGTATGATTTACTGTTGTTTTGTTTTACATTGAAATCCAAGTCTAACTAATAATAATTAACAACCAAATTATGAGAAAAAATATAATTTTATGTATTTTTTTCTAAGTAATTAGTATCAGTTAATTATTTAATTTATTATTATTATTGTGATTATTAATTTAAAATTATCAGTCAGTTTTTGGATTTTTATTTAGAAAGCGTTTTTTCTCTTATTTATATATCATATTTTTTTTAAATACATTCATCATATTTGATAGCAAAAGTTTTAAACTAAATAGATTAAAAATAAGTAAATTTATACCTTAATGCTGCTTCATGGGCAAAGACTTGTCTTACAATTCCACTATAAAAGTATATTATAAGGAACATAGGGAATACATAACTGCAGGTGAAAATGCAAGCTACGAACAATTTTGTGTCGAACGTATTGGTGAGGTAGTCAAATGTACAGGATGTTAAGTATCCCTCTGAAATTATTTGAGAAAAATGGTTAAACTATGCAAGTATGTAAACAATTAAAGAATACTTTAATAATAGAGTAAAAATTACCAGGTACAAATCGACCCCATACTCCAAGTAGTGGCATTAATGCCCATGGTGTAGCGTAGATCCACACACATGCTATCATTAACAAAGCTTTTCCGCGAGACAATCTCCCGTCCAGAGGTCGCGTAATTGTGGAGTGTCTATAAAAATTTAAAGCAAATATTTATTTATTACAGTATTTTTTTCGCTTCTAGATTTTAAATTTAAAATTTAGTAATTTTTATCTATTTATGTTATAGATTCCGATTTTGTAAAATATCCTCAAATTAATGTTATTTCCCCTAATATGTAATAATGTCCCAACAGATTTACTATTTATATATGCATAAATACAAATGTAATTCAAAATTTGTATTTTTTATTGCTTTTATCCAGATACTTTTATCGAAATATGAAATATCAACTCGCCTGTCATAAGCGATACAAGCATTAGTCGTCGCTGCACCAATCCCGCTATATGCGCCCATGACAGAAAAAATCTGACAGCCGAGAGCTCCTGTAGCGAAACCACGCATAGCGCTATTGTATATGAAAATAGGCGCTTTGGCCATCATGATGAAGTCAAATATTGCTAAATTTAGAATTAGTAAATTGCTTGAGGTCCTTAAAGTTTTGGTTCTGTCAAGAATAAAACATTTATGAAATAATAATCAATGAATATTAATTAATTAGTAAAGTACTTAATGTATTACCTGCAATAGTTTAAGTAATTAAAAGTTTACTTACGTGGCAAAGATGAAAATCACTAGGCCGTTTCCGATTAAAGCAGCAGCAGTGAAAAAGCTGTACATAAGTGCGAGCGCAGTGTGTGCGCTTGCCGGCGGTGCTGTGTATGATAGCCAATGATCCGGTATTACTGCCATGTCCTCACTACTTAGACCTTCAACCAGCATTTTGACGCCATCACTGGACCTAATAAATTTAATTTTAAAGGTACTTTGGGAGCTTTTATTATACAGACGTTAAAGTTTCACTATGATCACTATGATTATTAGTTACTCGTAGAAAAAAAATCGTGTCTTCTCCAGAATGCGTAACATTGGCGAATAAAGCTTTGCTCAACTGGCAAGCTTTGAAGCCATTTACATTGAATTGAAATGCAAAAAATCGTTTTAATTTAGCCTAGGTGTTAATTTAATGTATTAGCCATGTCCTTTTTGAATTTCAACTATGTAGTTCACGCCTACATAATATGGTGAACTTATGGTGGTTTACCTGAAATAGTGATTAAGAAACAAAATCACATCAAATAAAAAACCGATTTTAAAATGCTATTATAGAAGAAAAAAATGTTTTAAGGTTTTAAACGTTAATTCAGTATTTACCAATAATTTTTACTCACCTGAGTGGTGCGAAGTAAGCACCAAAGACATTGTAGTTACCCGTATCGTTTTCCATTTTCAAAACAGGGATCATTCTGTGAGCAGTCCTCGGTAGTTTGCGTGGCCCATACCACTGACTGACTGCTGACCTGGAGTACCCATCTCATCTTTATATATCAACCACTAACTAACGAGATTCCCGGGATTATCTATATCCACATGGCCGTGATAGGATTAGTCGTGATTTCACTGACATGGATCTGTGGTGATTTGCGCAGCCTAAGCAAAGATTGTTATATTACACAGGCGTTAGAATTATATGAAACCTTACAAATCGTAAATAGGTTTGTTTTGTTGGTTTCATATAACGTAGTCCCTAAAGTAATTATTTTGTGCTTATTAATAACTTTGATGAAGCGTCCTATTATCATTATTTAGCGAAAATAGATATTAATCGATTTAACGTGTTTCATCCTTGTTTAAATATAAATAAATAAAGCAGAACATTATTTAAAAAAATACTATCGACCTTATAATATGTAGCTGTATAGTATGAATGGACTACTACCATAAGAGACATCGGCATAAACGGTTTATGATGTAATGTACCATGCAAATTTTAGAATGCTAAGTTTTACATTATTTCAAAATGTAATAGAAACAACAAATTACAGTATATATACAATACAAATAGAAACAAATTTATAACAACCCGTTGGTCGTAACAACCGAAGAGTTTGGTTTGCAATGTGGACCCTATTTAATTTTTTGGTCCATAATTTTTATTCATCAACAGTACAACTACTTACTATCTACAACTATTTAGGTTAGAACGAGAAGCAAATTAAAATAAATAACAATAAATAATTTTACAAATAGGTAATTTTAAAATTGTACAGTAGGTAAGGTAGTATACCTATATTATGTAGAAATATTTTAGACTTTCTTGAAAAAAAAAACAACATAAAATATTTAAAAAGCTAAGTGAAACTTATTATTAGTATTATTTCAATTCATATAATTAAAATCAGAAAAATACTTTCTAAAATCATTGTAAAGGAAAAAATAGACATTATCATCATCAACAAGTTTAATAGACATCACAACAACCATTTGGATCGAATATCTACACAATTACCTATATTTGACACTTTTATACTTAAGATCACCCATCAATATAAAACGTTTAAGAATATTTAAAATTATTTTTACGAGTTAGCGGTTCAGTCAGATGAAGATGTTCATAATATATTGGCAAATATTACCAAATTTTCATTTAAGTTATACTTTAATTACTTTTTTAAGAACACGTTATTTTATTAGGCGACCACTATAATCTTAAACACAATGAAAGGTATTATTTATTTTTATAATTACGCCAATTTTTCCTGATGTCTGAGGGCCTATTGAGTTCCTTCAGAACTAAAATAAGATATTGGTAATTAAATCGACATATTAAATTACCTAAATAATACCTACTTGATTTTAATTCCAGCACAAGCACCTCATTCCCCAGATTAATAAACAGAAAATGGGTCACTAATTACAAGAGAATTATACATTTATAAATCTAATCGATAAAATAATGTTATTGTTGATAATTATTAATAATAATTAATTTACCCATACATTGTAAGTACAAAATGTACATAATATAAGAAAGGATAGTGTAAATTATTAAATAAAATAGGTTTGTTTGTTTCGAATATGAAAACTTGCACGGAATACTTTTGTACAAATATTTTTACAGTATTTAACGATTTTATTGCATTTTGTTTTATTATACTGTGAACTTGTAGAAGAAGATTATTTTATTCAAGAAACATTATTTTAGGATACACATCAGTGTGATTTACTTAGTGGACAAGATCTGCTGCCCCCGTGAGCAGCATACATAATACATAATATGTATGTATAGAGTATAGAGATAATAAAAATAATTAAGTTAATGTAATAAATATTATTAGTTTTAAATTATACTCTATATCCTTTAATCAAACTACATCTACTTCACATTCCGTTAGTAGTTAGTATAGTCTTTACTGTTTTTTTTATCATAGAAATATGTGGTTTAATTCTTTATAAAATTCGCTTTTATCAGTCTTTTATCTTAAAGGGGTTGTAAAGATCTAAGAGAAAAGTGTTAATTAATGAACTCTAATTATTATTATTACTTTACATGACTATACTGAACCGCAGCCGTATTATTTTTAATACGGACGATCCTTTCGCTAATGCGTCGATAGTAACTCCATTAATTTGTTATAGTAAACAATAATAATATCTTTAGTAACAATGAACTACCGACCGACAATATACCGACCCTTTACAAAATATGCACAAATACAATTTATAAAGTATGGCTGTAAATTTTGTAAATTTTTTACAAAGTATTCTTCGTAGCAATTGTTTCTAATCGGGGAACAACTTATATACTTCCATCAGGTGGCCCTTCCACACCTCCATTTTCTGTTTTTTCTATAAGAATATTGGTTTGTTCTTGTTGTTTAGAAGGGGATGGAAGGGGAGATATCACAATGGCGGGGGACAGTGGGGGTGAACAATGTAGTTGTAGGGGAGGCGCGCTTCGCGCACGCGTCTCCTGTTCAACGGTTAAGTGAACCGTTTCTATATTTATATTCTCTTTTTTTTCGTTGTCTCTGAAAGTACACGTCATTTTAAAAACATTAGTTGGTAAAATAAGTTATTACAAAATAAAAAATATATTTACTTCGGTGATGATTCTTGTACGTCGTTTATATTACTAGCGCTTTCTGCTGACGGTGCTGTGAAGTATAAGGTAATAAATTTTATTACTTCGTTTTAAAAATAATTGTTACGAATCCATATAAATAAAACTTCAATCATTTGACAGGTGAGTTTGAGATTTCATTGCATTTTTAACATACTGCGCCAGAAGGATGGGTATGTTTTTCAAGAGTATGTATATATGTATATGTCCAATTGTTTGGCACGCTCTGCGGCCTGAACGGCATCGATGGATTTTAGATTGAGAGGTGTCATTAGGTTCGTATTTACTATGAGTGGAACTGGGCCTATCAAAATAAAAAAAAATGGCGGATTTCAGAGACCAATTTGTGTGTCTTTAAAACCAATCGGTTAATTTGGAACATCCAAATTAACCGAGTGGTTTGACACCCCACTCGATCACATTCAATATTATTTTACTAAAAGAAAACAAAAATGGACCTGATTATGTATTTGTCATCATAAATATTTTCATTTATTAGCGAAATCCGTCAAAGTCTGGCAAGTAATCTTTCTGTTATGTGTTCTCAGACAGACAGACATAATTTCTATATACTAGAGATTTGGCTTATATTGACTATTTATGATATGTATGATATGATAAGGTAGATAATGACTATTTCAATAAAATTTTCCAATAAAAATATTAAATGTTGAGATTCGACTCGCTTACCTTAGTGCGTCCTTCTAAGAGTATCCTATGAGTTATTAGTAACTAGCGACTCACCCTCGCTTTGCTCGGGTTCATCCCTAGATCTAGCACGAGCGAAGCTGCAGGTTCCGCTAGTGTATTATACATATAAACCTTCCTTTTAGATCACTCTATCCATTAAAAAAATCTGCATCAAAATCCGTTGCGTAGTTTTAAAGATCTAAGCATACATAGGGACAGACAAACGGGAAGCGACTTTGATTTATACTATGTCTTTGATTTATCCATGAAACCATTTCAACGTGAAGGAGTAACAAGCACATTCATAGAACATATAAATCTTCTGCATGCGTATTATGTTAGTAGTAACTTAGTATGTTTTCTTAGAAAATGTATAAAAGTATCTCACGTTGCATATCCTCGACAAGCCTCTGCTGTCGAGCTAGTGGTCTCCTCCGCATGTTGTCCCGCACCCGCAGCGTGACTCCCATACAACCGCCACTGGCGTGCAGGTCTAATGCTAGGGACGACTGTGAACCACACTCTGATTCTGCTGCGCTTGCACTGAATAAGTATTGAACTTATAAGTTATTAAATTACTTAATAAATATAAACTATACCTATGTTATAAAGTTTATTAGTAGAAAACAATTACAAATAGTGATAATTGTAGGAAATTGCGTGTATTGATATAGCGTATTATTTGCACAGAAAATTGGGTGCAATATTTAAAAGTATTATTAATTTCATTCAAATACAAGTAAACAATAAAATATATTATCGAGACATTGGTTATTCTTGCTCAGTACTAAATAAATCTAAGAAGTAATAGTATATTAAGAAAAAACAATAAGTATAAGATTTGGTAAAAAAGTTATAAGTGAAATAGCGCTTACATACAATTCATTTTAACAATATTTAGAATCAGTAAGGCGGTTAAATAATGATTAAAAACATGCTTTTATATTATTTTAACATCGACAATAATAATAATATTATTATAACTACGTTGTAGCAACTACATTAAAAAGGCAAGCGTAATGAAAACGATCGAGTCTCATGGTAATGCACTGGTATACCTGACGGCCGAATGCGGGGGCTCGTCTACGGAGAGCGCATAGCGGCGTAGCGGGCGGCGTAGCGCCGTCAAAGGCATCGTAGCTCGCGCGCTGCCACTACGCAAGTCAGGAGCCGATCCGAAACGCGCACGATCCTGCACTTTCTCTCCTCCAGCTCTGTACATACACTTACTATCCACGCGTGCTATTCCATGCCATTGTACTGGCAATTCATTGCATTGCGATGATAAATGTGAGACAAGCATCATTTGACTGGGGAATATGCTGCACAATATTACGAGTTCTTTTGATGTGTTTTAATGAAAACCATTCCTAGTTTAATATTCTTCTAAAGACAATAGAATATTATTGGGATATCTTTGAGAATTTGCTTTATGCTTAATGTTATGTCTGCCGACTCAAAGCAATATTTCTTTGTACTATCACTACTACTAGGTTAGCATTTAATATTTTACAAAGTTAAAATTTAAAACACAGTGACACATATTTCAATAAGTAATCTTATATCATACATGCGATTATATCAAATTACAATTTGGATTCAAATACTATTTTTTTATATTACTCTTGTTAGGTAAAAGACTTCAACGCGTTTTTCTGTATACTTTATAATCTTAACTTTTATACATTGTTATAGATATATTGCTTTGTACCATAGCTCATCATGACAACGCAAATAGCGGTACCAAGTATGTAGTTAGATGTAGAATACCTGTGACAGTGAGGTAGCCTTATCCGATGTGGCGGAGCCAGTGGCAGTGCGTGAGGTAGCGGCAGTACGTGAGGTAAGCGGTACACGCCCAGCTGGTCCAGGCGGGCGGGCGCAGCGCACGGACCTCGGCGTGGTAAAGGACGAGGTATCGTTTGTGGACGAGCCGGTGTCACTTTTGCAGCACTGTCTCGTGCCTCAAACGTCATAACGCAAGCTGCGACTACGATGAAACCTGTTTATTTCATTATATTTTATTGTTATTTTGTATGCAAACGCTTAAAAATAATAAATATTTTTTAATTTACACTTGTACTAATTATATTTTCCTATTTCAATTATTTTCGCTAACTTTAATAAACTGAAATGGCTCCGAGCTGATATTAAGTGTACGTCATAAGTTGTTATTTTACACAAGAAAAGTAATTAAATCCTTAAGTATTATATAGATTAAGTTATAATTTCAGAGTTTTAAGTTTTAACGCAGTATTATGAAGGCAGCCGATAGTATCGCTTATAAGGATCAAATATCACACAACATAATATGAAACGTATGACGATATTCCTTTTATTAATCAAACATAAAAAAACAAATTATATCCTTATTACCTGGTACGTTATTATTATTTTTAGTCATTTGCAATATAAACTTTAAAACGGATATACTGGAAGCAAAACCGATTTTAGAAAAAAATATGTTTCAGTTATAAATAATGCTCGTCTTTTATTGCTTTTTTTTATCCATGTAAAATACTGAATATTTTACAGTACATAAGATACAAATTGAATTCATTTACCTCCAAATCCCATAACAATGGGCCCGGCGTATGATAAGTTGTTGAGATGGAAGCCTCGAGCCTCATCTTTAACCGATATTGTGGAATTACCGCGCACCTCTTCTGCTACTGACAATGTATCCGCGTAATAACCTGAAGTGGTGAAATGTTTTTCATAATTTACATTGTATGTTGACAATTCGGTCGATTAAACAATCTTGTTTGCTTTAAGTATTTAAATACTTATTCTGTTTTCTATTGATAACAATATTTTAAATATTAGCCACTTCATATTTATTTAAACGTAAAAGAAACAGCAACAAATTCAAAGAACACATTATAAAACATCTTTATAGAACTGTAAATTCGACCGCTTCCATCGTAATAGGTGTAACACCGTTTCTGGCACTACACTATACTTACTAGTGTTGTGGGCTTAATTTTTCGCACGGTGCGAATATAATCTACTAGCTAGTATTATGCTACTAGTAAATAGTGTGCAAGAATAATATAACAATAATAATAATAATAAATTTTTATTTATAAAACAGGTTGTTGTTTAAGTAAAAATTTTACCTGTGCCAGGATGTCCCGCTCTTCCGTAGACAATTACTTATGACTAAAAACAATTTGGTTTTCTTATAGAAATATAAAAGAAAAAATAACTAAACAAAAAAAAAAATATGTTTGTGTGTGTACACACAGTAAGAGTCGGTGTGTGTTCAAAAGTAGTAGTTTATTTATTTATTAATTAAGTAAAGACTCAGTTTCTTCATAATTTAATTTTGAGGGCCATTCTTTTAAAGTTGTTTTTGCTTCATATGTATTTAACGAGTATATTTTTATTGAATTATTTATCCTATTGTATAAGTGAGCTGATTGATTAGTATATTGATGACTAGCAAATTTAGTTTTTACCAAGCCTGTTTTTACTATGATGTTTTTCCTGCTATTATACCTCGTGTTTATATCTACTTTTACTTTTTTATGTCTCAGTAATAAAGTTTGTAAAATGTATATTTTTCTCACGCTTAGCAAATTATCTATGTAATATAGTTCTTTTGTAGGGTAACGATATGGTTTACGGTATATAACCTTTAACAAAGCTCGTTGACTACGTTCTAGTTCTATAAATTTTGTTTTCGATGCTCTCCCCCATATTGGAATGCAGTATGTAAGGATTGATTCGATAAGAACTAAATAGACTTGGGTCAAAATTTTCTTAGTTGCAACAAAACTTAGGTTTTTAAAAATCCAAATGAGTTTCCTGACTCTATTACATAGTAATTCCAAATGGGGGTACCACGCTAACTTTGATCTATCGTTATGCCTAAATATTTGGTGGAATCAATTTTATCGATCGTGGGACACATACAATTTATACTTTGTTTATCACGCTCGTGGACTTTTAATATTGATGTTGTAGGCTGTGTTTTATTTTTTATTGCGAAACATATGTAATTTGCCCTATCCGTATTAAGTGTCAGAGCGTTACATTTAAGCCATGAACATATTTTTATTAGACCATTTTCGGCTGTGCTATGGGCTTCTTCCCATGTTTTTCCATAAAAAACTACAGCGGTGTCATCTGCATACGAGTAGATATGTCTTTTGTCTATTTTGAAGTTACATAGGTCATTAATATATATTAGAAACAAGGTAGGTCCTAGGACACTACCTTGTGGTACACCGACAGTCATTTTGATATCATCACTTGTATAATCTCCTATTTTTACTCGTTGAGTTCTATCTCTGAGATAGTCAGTCATAAGATTGAGTGATTACCTCTTATACCAATATTTTCTAGTTTTTTAGATTAGTATTTATATAATATTTTTTTCTAGTTAAATCAAGAATGGCATCCTGCGTACTTTTTCCTCGTCTAAAACCATATTGCGATACTGATAAGATTTTAAATTTGTCAAGGTATTGAAGTAGTCTATTGTTGATTAGCTTTTCCATTATTTTAGAGATACCAGTTAAGACTGAAATTGGCCTATAGTTACATATGGCTATTTGTTGTTTCTTGTAGTCAGTATTCAGTCTTTTTTTTTAACTTGCAATGTTTTTAAGTAATGTCCTAATTGTAAAATGATAACCCATGTAAACGACGTAATTTACGTGGAGGGTTTTCTGCAGTAACAAAAGCAAGCTTATTTTGTGGTTTCTACCATTCAATAATTTTGGTTTGTACACAGAGAAATTAATATTCCCTCATACAGTATTGTGCGGTGTAAAATTTACTGTGTCAATATCAGAGCGCGCCAGTTCAATATTGAATATACCTCAAAATAAACTCGCAATTTTTAATTTGTGTTTTTGTTATTTGACTTTACCTATGTATGTAGAAATTATTTTATGAGTATGTAAAGTTATTATTAAAACGTATAATTTTGCAAATAACGAATTATTAAATGGAGAAAAAAAAAGAGATTTAATGAAGATTTTACTAGTCTAAGTAAGATTGACCTTCTTGGGCGTAATTAGTCTTGAGGATATTATATACCTACTATTATTTATTATCTATTAATTATATCTAGCATTACTAATTGAAAAAGTTATAAAATTTTAAATAAAATAATATGAGAAAGAAATTAAAAGGCACGTCAAGTCATTCTTGTAATAAAGTTTGCATTTACACAAGCATTTTCATCAAAAGCGGCGGATGTTGCAGCCGGATATGTCCTACACTCACATTTGTACAGAAAACAGGAAATATCTCTATGTTTACATATTACTCACTTACGAACAAATGTTTACAGTTATAGTACATTGGTAATTTCTATCGTTTATACTCGTATTAACGACACATTCGGATTCAAAATATATTACAGCAAGCTATGTCGAGGCTTAAAGTAGGTCAAATTATTCCTATCTTAGTAATGGGAGAGATATTATAGTCGGCTATATCTTAGTCGTTTGCAGTGAAATTTGTCCAACTATATTGGATATTTGTTAGCGTCATCTGAGTTTAGAAATTAAATACCAAATCTTTGAATAGTATTTAATTTCTGTAAAACATAATAAATGATATAGACTCATGTTGTTTTTAACAAAATAAACTAGGTAAATAGGGACTAAATTTTACTACTAATTTATTTATTTACTTATACTACAGAAATAAAACTTCACCTTTTATTCCTTATACATATATAACAGAGAGATTAATTCTGATTTCAAGCTGTTTAGGTTTGACCATAACTAAATATAGTAAAAATATTTACCTATAACAGCCATAGCAGCCCCTAGAAGCATTAACAATAAGCCCGCACTGAGCGCGCGGCACGCGTGCCACAAACATTGCGAACTCATTTTTCCCCGCACCACCTGAAAAAAATATTTTTTTAATTTGTTACGAGGGGAATTAGACCATAGGATTTGAACCCGCTTGACTCGGTTTTACAAGACAGCGCATTACTACTGGGCTACTACTATCCAGATTAAGATTTTGGTTTGTATTAATTGTGTATTTTTGCATTGCATACTTGTCGATGTCATCATATTTCATTATATAGTTACCGACCAGTCTCCTTTGTGTCTTCTCCATTCTACGTGACATTGGCGAAATAATCTGTGCTCAACTGGCACGCTTTGAAGCCATCAACAACAGAATTGAATTGAATTGATTTCATTATATAGCTTCCTATTTTTTTTGTAGTTGTTATAATAATACTTAGATTTTTGTTATGTTTCCTTACTTTAGTTTAATATGTGTAAGAAATTTTGTTGTCATACATGACGCTTGCGAGGTGGGCGTTAATAACTGCGACACAGTTTTATACTAATGCAGTTATTATCGTTATGTTGTTTCTGTCATACATGTATTAAATATTAAATAAATAAATGCATAAATAAATAAATTACACATACCTACATATTAAATTTGATACCACAGTACATTTTTAAATTCGAGTATTTTTGGTAAAACATATCTATCAAGTATACGAATGTAAGCTTTAATGGTCATTTATAACCTTTTCAGCTTGATTTAGTAATTTTGTTTTTAATTTTTAAACTGCAAACTTTACTTTTATAAGAGATAAAACTTTTCGAGGAGCACTTGTTTAGGAGCGAAATGGCGTGTCTATCAGCATTCAACATCTTATAGAAGTATATTTTTAGTAGAATTTTTAATTAATGTTAAAATTCAGTACTTGAGACTAAGCCTGAACTTATGCAAGTATTATATGAAAATATTTAAAGAATTACTTAACCCCTACGTTTATTTATTTCGGTACAGTATATTAACACACAGTTTTATTTTGATTCAGATTTTTTCGTAGTCACTCTATAAAGGATATTTTGTATTGTTTAAGATTGTTGCGTCTTTAAGAATGCTAATTACATACTAATATTTTTTGAGTGTTTTTCACAAGTGTTTATGTTACTGCATTAATTTTTTTTGTAATGTTAAGTGATGCTTCTAGGCATACCATCTATCTGCACACATATGAAGGTTATGTGGGAAATACAAGTAAAGGTAATGAGTACTACCCATTTAAACGGAACGAAATCTCTATCGACTTAATGGGGTGTGCAGGAACGATGAGGCAATCAATTACGACTCCCCGACGGCAGTAGACATAGAGTTACACGAATAGTCCAATCTGCTATCAGAGAAATACCTCGAGCAACTCGTATGATACACCGCCCATTGATATTGGACACAGGACACCTCCTTGGGTGATTCTTGGCTTTGTGCTCTATTGAATTGCTTGTGAGACGCAGCCGCGAAAAATTATGCTGAATCCGGAGGGCAAGGACATAATTTAGCATTAAGTCGGGTAATGCTAAAATGTAAAAGTATATAAAAGCATACAGATAAACTTGAAGTAAAGTGCCATAATATAATAGTAATAATATAGAATTTTATCGTACTTGGCTGACTTGTTAGAATGTACTTATATAATGTAGGATGCAAAATTTACGTATTTCATTAAATTCAATTTGACGATACAGATGTATTTTTGATTTTGACTGACTGCAGAAAACTACGCACAAACTTAGTTGAAAGTAAAACGTTGCAAGAAAATTGAAAAGCGGGAAAAATATAAACGTTTGCACCTATAGAAAAGAATACTTGACACGATTTTATGGATTTAAAACATAACAATTTGTTATGTTTATGAGTCTTTTCATTCTATTTATATTCTATTCCATTTTCAGGTGCTCTTGTTGGTTGGTTGAGCTTCAGGTCTTGAGGCCCTTGGCTTCAGGCATCTTGATTGTTGCAAGAATATTATATATTCGAGCTTCTCTGTCAAACAATATCTAATTTTTTGTCAAGGAAATACTCAGCGTATAGCATATGTAGCGTTTTTACAGTTTAATAAGAAATTAGGTTTAAGAAGAGTAGTTCTGTAACTAATAGTACTAATGGTAAAAATTCGTACATGGAATCCGTTCAGTTTTAGAGTTTATCATGAACAGACAAACATGACGTGGGACTTTGTTTTATGATATTAATAATCAATTGAAAAATATGAAGGATTTTATTACTCGTACATTACTATCTACTATTTTTTACTTATTATTTATTTTAATTCATTATATTAAAGTCTTGATACACCGAGACACTTATTTTATCTCGATTTCTATTTGTTTACAAATATCACCGATCTTAGATATTTATTGTATGTCTGCGTTACAACAACATAAACAGTTATCATCTTTTTCGTTTTGTTCATATTGTTCAGAAGTTATTTCAGAAGGTGAACTCTTAGAGAAGAGCATCTTGAGTATTAGTGCAAACAGCGAGTTTATGCTATGCATTTTAAAATTGTAGTTTTTTCACCCTTTTCTTTAAAGATAACATACAGACACAGACGCGACGAAAATATAAAGAATTCAGAATGCCATGCACTTGGCGTTTCAAAGCGGTCTATTGTATGCTAGTTTGTTCACGTAAAATGTTTTATACAAGACTGCACTCGTGTTTAGTGCTTACATCCTACCTGGCGCAGACTGCCTAAGGCTTATCGTGCATTTCTTGCTACGATATCAATGCAGATGTGATATTAATAAAAAGAGTCTTATAAGCATAGATGATGTTGTTTACGTTTAAGGTTGTAACATGTGCATTAATTTATTAAACATTTTGCCTACTCTTTAATTTCTATTCACCCGCCGCTTATGAAGATGATAATAGTTTTAATGTATTCATGCGTGCGCAACAAGTCTTCAGCCAACTGTTGAATCTTCTGTGTCCACTGATCACATTCACGATATCATAATTTGTTGTTTAAACAAATACAGCTTTTTTGTATCGGCCCTTCATATGTAAGTGGCATAAACTTGAGATCAAAGAGTGTATAAGATAAGTGTGAATAAGTGTTTGTTGTATGTATGGAAGGGTGGTGTAGTACCTGGACGTTCCAGGTCGCCCCCGAGGCGGGGTGGGCGCGCCGCAAGGGCCCCGTGACACTCCGCGCGCGCCTCATGCCGACTGCCGCGCGATTACTGTCAGCTAACAAGTCCAATGCGCACGCATCCAGCCTCCTTGCTCCAGCCGGCCCAATTCAACAAACAAAATCGAACTCGATTGTAAAATCGTTGAACCTTAGCTAGGACATATGACTGACTAGATGTAAGGTTGTAAATGTAAGCGATGCTTGTTAATGCCAATCGTTAATAACCTTAAGTGTGTCAGTAATTTGCGACTTAGATTATTACCTACATCGTATGTCAGTATCTTATTTAAATAAAACATAAGTAATTAATTATGTTGATATTTTATGATTTATGTTTTAATGTCTATAAAAAGCAAGGTATTAGGTATTAAATATATTAACACAGAAGGTCAGATGGCAAATACATTAGCGAACAGTTAGAAATTTTAATCATGTAGAACCCGGGGCTGCAGGCACGGTTGCCGTTCCATTAATTAGGCTTTATTAAGTTATAGAGTACACCGATATACATATTATAGGTAGGTACAATATTTTTATCAAAAACTAACTATATTTATTATCATTATTTTTGTATATTTTGGAAACTTAAAGGGGCGGCAAATTTAGCTCCCATCAAAGACGGCGTAAATGCACGATACACCACCGTTGGCACACTTGAAATAAATAAATGAATCTATCTGTAAATAAATTATTCAAAAAGCACCAATTGTTACATAGGTACTATTAAAATAATAAATATTTATATTGAGTAATTGGAAATTAGTAAGAATTCAAAAATCTGGTTAAAGCTAGTTAAAGTATTCTGATACTTCCCCCTAAGTAGTTCTGGCTTGCCGGTGAGCCCCACATAACCGAGTCATGTTTTCTATAGGTGGTATGCGTTAATGCCTTTCCCAAGGTTAAAAAATTACCGAAACTACACAATATGATAAGAGACCTTAACGCGGGTCGGATAATTGTGTATTCAGCCATAGGGGATCAGACCAAAGTTCACTGCGCTGGCCTAGTGCGTGTTGGCGGACTTCACATATCTTTCGAAAACTTGTTAGGTTTTCTCAGACATGCAGGTTGTGCAGTATTTAAATTAAAAACGTAAAATTACAATCGTTTTCTTATGTGGGATATACTCGTAAATGTAAGTAATATTTTATTTACTTTAAGTACCTATGTAGTGTTACTGGAGCACTGTAGATTAGACAAGTTTGGATGATTACTTTACTTTTAGACTTCATTGGAGAAGTTTTCATATTAGATGACACTGACATTTACTACAAGTGAACGCGTATCGTGAAGTAACCTACATGCGAATTTCTTTGTCAAAGAATAATTTGTATCACGAATGACGGAAGTTTCTGCGGTTCGAGACGCATATTGTGCGCGGTTAAGTCACAAAATATTTCAAACTTCCAATTTTCAGATTCAAGGATAAAGTTTTAGTAACATGTAAATTAACAACGTGCCGTAGTTGAATAGAAAACGTATTCATATCAAAAAAGTGTCATAATTAATTAAATTAAATTAATACTTATTTAGAATGGCTACAATGCAATGTACTAATCAATGATGGACGACGTATCGTACATAGAGAAATGTATTTGATAGACAGGCTCGTAACACTCCATACAAAGTTATTGGATTGCCTTGATTGGGTCTATTTTTTATTGCTAAAGCTTACTATTTATTGGTTTCAATAGACAGTAGATGGAGCACATGCGCATGTGTGTCCACTTGTTCTGTTCACAGATGTTTAAAAATAGGAAAGAAAAATTAATATACGTAATCATTACCATCTAAAAATTGTACCTGGGGTGAACAACTCAATAAATTTACAGAAGGCATACAGCGTCAATGAATTTGTATATATCTTCATGGTAGAAACTTTTTATGTATTATTTATTAGGAAAATTAAAACTATATTTTGGTCTTTTTTAGCAAAGCTTTATTTTAAATTAGATTTTAATAGTAAATAACTTATATTCACTTCGCGCAGGTGAGTCTTTAGGTTTCTTATGTATTTATAATATTATTTACCTACAGGCCGCGCTACCCTTTGGAAAATTTTATTTCTAACAGTTGCCTGTGTGTAAGCGTAGTCATTGTCCACTTATTTTCTTCAAATCCGTTCAGCCGAATCATCCTTAAAAAACAGATTAATAACATTATACTTAATTTATACTTATTTACAGACTACAGACTAGAGTAAATGATAATATAATTTTTCATGACCCTGTTTTTTTGCAGTGGTGCTACAGTTTAACTTACGTCAGAATCCCTCCAGTTATTTTAGCGTGAAGGAATAACAATCAAACACACACGTAAATATATTTCGTACTTTACTTTACTTCTTAGATACTTATAGTCTATTGTGCTATGCTTATGAATTATATCCATAATCTGAGTATTACTATCTGTTCTATTTTATTTAGATACTAGCGACTCAGCCTCGCTTCGCTCGGGTTCGTCCCTAGGTTTAGCATCAACAAAGCCACGGGTCGCGCTACTTAAAATAAATAAAATTTCTGCCTGCTCCTTTTTTGAAGTCGGTTAAATAGTAGCCTAAGTTACGCCTTATAACATTAGCTATCTGCGAGTGAAAGTCTCGTCAAAATCGGTCTAGCCGTTTCAGAGATTACCCGGAACAAACAGACAGACAGACAAAAATTTTAAAAAATAGTTTTTTGTTGCTAGAATCATATTATATATACTTTTATATGCATTTAGTGAAAGGCTGTTAAAATGAAATTACAAACAGACACTTCAATTTTATTTATATGTATTGATAGATTTGGGCTATCATTCCAATTTTTTTCATTTTTTGGAATGGTAGGTTAAATTGCAGTTTCTCAGTTCATTTTTTTTATTTCATGGTAAAATAATATTGAAATCTTCTACATTTGATAACAGATACAAACTATTTGATTCATTAATTGTACCTACGATTGATCCCCCATTTAGTTATCCTAAGCATTGACCCTAGTAATAATTTTCTTACACTGCACAAAGTTTAGTTAAAATCTTTGTGAGAACAAAAAGTATTGAACCGATTTTAGCTAAACTTTTAAACAGTTTTACACGCGCACGTCGATAATAAAGAAGTAATATAAATATTTATTTCAGTGATTTCAAAAAAATATTTGAACTGAAATACTCAGGTAAAACAACTATAAAAGGCTTTTTTAGATTATGTTTCTTTTAAGTCAGTTATTTCAGTTTGTTACTTAAACTTTTACTGCAAAAGCTATTTATTGCTGTAGAGACTTGAATACATGTAAGTTATGTAATAACTAACGTATTCTTAATAATGATATGGAAATGCAGATAGGTAAGTTATCTACCTGTGAAGCGTAAATTGTATTTGACTATTGTGCATCGGAAAGATTTGTCCAGTGGTCGTAGTGTTGCAGGGCAAAGAGGGGCGGAGCGGGGCGGGCTGTCACGTGGAGCTCGGGGCGCCGGCGCGGCCGGGCCGCCCGGGCTCACGGCCGGGCTGGCGGCCGCGGCATTCCCCTGCCGGCAGCCGGCCGCTCCGCTATGCGCGCCGTCGCGTGGTCAGTTGCGCCCGCCGCGGCCGCGCTCGCGTCCCGGGCCCGTCGCGTGCCCGCTTCGTTGCGCTCGCCGCGCTGAGCCCTGCATGCTGACGACCGGTCGGGGGGCGGGGCGGCAGGCGGCTTCGCGCAGGTGCGGCCCGCGCACGGCCCGGGCCCGCACCGGGCACGTCGCGGCCTGCGCTCATGGAGCCGCCCTGGGAGCTCGAGCTCGAGCTACGGAGGCACATCGAGAACTGCGCCTGCACGTGCGACCACATGGGCTACGGCAACTACATGGACTACCAAGTGGCGCCGGCGGCTCACGCGTGTCTTTGCCGCGCCATCACCTCTCCGCACGCCCACGTACGTGAGAATGCTCGAGCCCTCATCCCCGCATGTCGCTACGGCCCGATAGGGGCCTTTCCACGCTGATTTGTTTGTGGTGCTCATATGTCATTCATGTGTATATTATTTATTACTGTGTATTTGTATCATGAATGATGTGATTTATGTAAATATTATTAAAGTTTATGTAATGTTTCACATATAAAGCTGTTGTTGTGTTGTTATCTGACCTATAATTTCGTCACTTTATGGCATTATAATTATGTAATTATGTTTATTTTTAATCATCTCATATTGTTTTTTTGCGTCATTTTTGATTGGGTATTTAATTTTTAAAACAACATTTTTTTTTTATTTCTTTATTTAATATTTAACACCTTTTAAGATCGTGTAAATTCTCAATAGTTATATACTTCATATTTAGCCCTAGTTTAAAATTTGGACGCCACGAATATGTACTAGTTTCTCTGTAGGTTAAGGACTGATGGATGAGTCACATTTCAGCATCTCTTCATATTATTCACTCGCTTGCGCAATAAGTAATTCATTTGTAAGTAGATATTTCGAAAGTAAGACAACAATATCTTTTTTAAATAATTTTTAATTTCTTAAGCTCCTTATTGTTTTATATACCTATTAAAAAAATTAGGTAAAAATAAGTAGGTACATAAAAAATTAAGTATTTTTTTAAAATACTTCTTTAATATAATATTCACCAATGTTTTTATAATATTACATTAAAAATTAACGTAAAAACAAATACTTACCTCTTTTATAACAGAATGGTAAACCTTGTTAGAAGTAGTTTTTAAATACCTCTATACTGAGAATGATGATAAGCATTTATTTAAATTGGCCTATTGTAATTTGTATAGTTTACTTGAAACAGTATAGCGAAGTACCACGAAACACCTTAAATAATTTCCCCGGAGCTAAGTTTCATGCGCTAAAACCTACGATACTAGTTACTAGTTAGAATCTAAATAGTTGTCCAAAGACACGTGAAGCCCGCCAACCCACATGTGTCCAGCGTGATGGAGGCATAATTTCAATCGAGTTGAAAATCAGCAGGGTTACATTGTGGAGGCTAAATTATTGTACTATCATTTAAACAATTATTGTAAAGATACAAATAGAATACGTAACCATTAGGAACATAAATATAGTATGTAGCATATCCATTACAAACAAAATTTTTCATTTATACCTACCATACTTAGATAAAATTAATTACTGCGTGTACCTATATCAAACGAGATAGATACAGGAAAATGCGATGCTATGAGGCAAAGATGCGGCCGCATAAGGTGGCTCAAAGTAGGAGCGACATTTGGAGCCACTACATAGTAACTTAATATTTCAAAATAAAATACATATAAATAGTTATATTTTCCACACTCAACAAAATCTTTAAGTTAAAATACTCTGATACAGGGACAGAAGGATTTTATGATGAAATTATTTGATCTCTGTTTTTGAATTTTGTCTATAGAACCTTAACGAAAATTACTTAGAAGCGGCATTTAAAATAACTTGTAACATATTGGGAAAATTTACCGCACAGCCCTGAATAGACATGTACACTGGGGTGGCCATATGCATATTAATACAAATTTATTTAAAAGGACACCTCGATAAAACTAGTTATTGTAGATTCCAATAGAAATAAAAACTTTTCATGTGGCTTAAAATGCATTGATTTACACGAAGCGTTGACATGAGAAATGGTTATCAGTACAGAAATTTTTATTAAAATTAGTTCAGTACTTTCTGCGGTAACGCACAAACAGACAAACAGACCCGAAAAAAATATAACTCTTGTTTTGGGGTCTATTATGGAGTACAAACATTCGTGCTCAAAATATGAATGAAACCCCCAGCGGGATTCGAAACCGCATCGCTGGCGCAGCAAGTAGAGCCACTAATAGTCTACAATGTGCGCCAAACGTACCGTCAATATGACGTTGCAGTCATTGCATTCAAATTTTATTAACAGATTCCCATAAGTTTCGGTTTAATTAAAATGCATATATATGAAGGTATATGTTATATAGATAGATCGACGTATTTTAGGTTCAAACAGACTAATATTAATGCTTTTTTTTTATTTTATTTATCAAAAAAAGACAGTATCTTCTATAAAATAATATTAGCATCCAGTTTTGCTATACGAAATACGCTAAATTTAAAGATATACTGCATATATAAAGCATAATATACGGTCGTAACTTTAACTTGTACTACATAACCGGCAACCTCTTTCTATTTTACTTGAAATAAACAACAGTAAAAGCTTTTGTGAATAAGCACTGCAAAAATACATTTTAGTTCTTTAAATGTAGGCTCGTACTTGTAAGTAATGTATGTAACAGCTATGCAAAATACGCGAGGCACGTTTGACCGAAATCCGCAAGTTTCACTTTATGCAGGAGTAAAGAAGTCTTAGAAAAAGTTGGTTTGTAAAATCTTTTAAAACGCCTACATTATTGTTATAAGATGGATGTCTTCAACACCTTAGCTTACTTTGAAAATAGACAAAGTATATATTTTTAAATATCCCGTATTCTAATGGAAAAAGAAAGAGAATATTATTATAAGTATTAAGTAGATTGTACGAAAACTTAATTGTGAAATGAACAGCGTATAGAATATGTAAATTAATATATTTATTTTTATCTTAAGAGTCTTTTAAAGCATGATGAATTAAGAGAAAAATGCGTTCAAAAATTTAAAATAATAATTTTATTTTAATAGATTAATAAAATAAAATAATTATTTTAAATAAATTGTTTCATTTAAAATAATATATTTTTACTTTAAAGACAGTGGTAGCCCAGCAGTAACGTGTCGCTTGGATAACCGAGTGATGCGGGTTCAAATCCGGGTCTCGCACCTCTGATATTTTCATGTGCGAATCATTTATATCGTGATTACCACTGTCTTACGGTGAAGGAAAACATCGTGAGGAAACCTGTATGTCTGAGAAAACCTAACAAGTTTTCGAAAGGCATGTGAAGTCCGCCAACTCGCACTAGGCCAGCGTGCAGCGCGGTGGACTATGGCCTAATCCCCCTCGTACTGAGGGAGGCCCGTGCCCAGCAGTGGGACATTAAAAAGGGCTGATGATGATGATTTTTACTTTACTAACCTTTTTGTAAATTATATTCTTGAAATTTTATATTGGTCAATAAGTCTACAGTTATAAAGGCAATGTTATGTTTAGATTGTACGTAATTAATTTAGTGTCCGACCGAAACTGGTTTTTACGACCGAAACCGAAATCGAAACCGAATTTCGGCAACGGTCTCAGTTTCGGCCGAAACCGAAACCGAAACCGAAACTTTCTTATAAGGATCATGTTTTCAGAGAAAAATAAATAAAATGTATCATAATCAGTCAGTTTTAATTAGTAAAATAAATATAAGTGTTAATTTTATACGGATAACCAGGTAGGTATCTACTCATTTAATTATAAGTGTTAATTTGTAAAAAAAAACAATTATTATATTGGTACCTACTTAATAATTATTAAATTGAACGCGAAACTCTAAATCCTTAATATTATCACCACTTATGCACTATAGTAAATACCATGTACCTAACTAATGTTTGTTTACATATAGCATTAGCGAAAGAGTTAAATTAACCACAAAATGTTTAGATTTTTAATTTTTTATGGTAAACTTGATTCTACTATAATCTCGGTACTCCTTTGTTATATTAAATTACTTTTCGAGGTACTCTTATATTATATCACATGATAAAACTTACCGAATTCAAAACATATCACACGAAAACTCACAACAAACAAAATGCACTGCAAACAAACAGGTTACCACATGATTACGCACGTGGACGCGGCCAAATATCATCGTCGCTTGAATGTCATTTACCGCGCCGAACACACCCGAGCACAGCGCGGAAACTCCCGAATGCAGTTTCGGTTTCGGTCGTAGTTTCGGCAGGTTTGCCGACGAAACCGAAACATAACCGAAACTCGTTTTTTTGCCGAAACTCGACCGAAACCGAAACCGAAACCGAATATTCGGTCGGACACTAAATTAATTATTAAAATTATTTACAAAATCAGAGTATTAATTGTAGTAAGTTAATCCTTCATTTTGATTAAGTTAAAAAAATCACTGTGCACCCTTCTTGTAATACGTAGTTTTATAGTTGAGATTTTACAGTAATAGATTTTTATAAGGTAACCTTAGGATGAATGGTAGGTAAAGATACATCATTGTCCCCAGGCACGATAAAAACTTTACGGATAACAGTTAAATTAATCGAGTTTCTTCTTTACAAAAGCATGAACAAAGTTACTTATGCAGATAAAAACTTTTACTTATTTTAAGATCAACAATAATATTATTATTTTACTCAGCGATGCATTGTTTTAATTAAACAAATTATTTATTAAACAACTTTGCTTTGGTAGTATTATTTTCGAAACTTTGAATTTGTAGATATAGAGCCCACTGGGAAGTAGGGTTCCTCTTCATTTCTAAGAAAATTAATACTTACAATACGAAAAGTCGAGTGCAGTCCCAAGAAATCGGAAATACTCAACCAGATAGGTATTTTTACTAAATTCTTCTATAGGTCCTTTTGTCGTGTGTTTTTATCGTCATATAACTCGATATAATAGCTAGTCTTATGTAAGCTATTATTATTTTTATTTACTTATTATAAATATTCAGCAAGCTCCAGTCTGTTTTTTGGCACATTTTTCTACTCCATCAATCCAAAGTTACATCAAGAGAATACAATGATTACTTACTATCAATCGTACGAATAATAACTCCACTATGGTCTCTCCTTAGTTATCATAATATCAGGGTATGATCTATGTTATTTTTCAAGAAGAACTTTCTCCTCTTTTTTATCTTAACCTTAAACCACCGTACTCACAAACTCCTCCTAAATTCTCCACGGAATTATGAACTACATCATCCATTTACATCGCTGAATCAACAGACCTTACTTCTGACCCCACGAAGACGTAGGTAGTAAGTTATTGAAATCAATTACTTATATTTTCAACAATAGCAGTTGAAATAAAACGTTCGTTAACTTTTTTACAACATTTTTCACAAAAGATAAAAATGGACAATTAAGTGTCCCTCTGTTAATTCTGTTGAAATTTAAAAAGTCTACCTATTGTCTTTACTCTCACTCACTGACTCACTTTTTATATGGACATTTTTAAACCCCAATTTTTCACTTTTAAGTCGAGTTTTTGAACAATTTCTTTTATATTTTATAAATACCTTGTCCTGACAATTATAAATGCAATAAAAAAGAATTATCTAAATAGGCGCAGCTGTTCTGCAGTGATGGGATAACATACATTAGGACACACTTTAAAGCTACAATTCGTAGAA
The DNA here is from genome assembly GCA_905231865.2 of Boloria selene. Taxonomy (NCBI): domain Eukaryota; kingdom Metazoa; phylum Arthropoda; class Insecta; order Lepidoptera; family Nymphalidae; genus Boloria; species Boloria selene. Next base: position 7,384,993 of record HG993145.1, read on the forward strand.
TACAGTAACAATCATGACCTTTAAGAGATCTTAAAGGTCGTTATTAATACTGTTCTACTCATAACCTTTTAAGACAATATGAAAGGGAAGTTCTATACAGTGTGTCTTCAAATATGAAAGATTATTATTATTTTTAATCTCGAGCTCAATAAATATAGGCCAAGAAGTTGTTTTTTCGTATTGTGTTTCACGCTACAATTCTTAGGCCTCTTGAATTGGAATATCGCGATGTCTTTCTTTTGTTAAGCGAATTCAGCAGTTTAAATAACGGAGTATTAATGTCGGAGCAAGTATAAGCCTTTAAGTAGATTCAAATGGTAAGTCTTATACATTTACTAAGATAATATTTTTACGTATATTACCAAGGAAATGTATTGTTAACTTTACATCCGTTAACTCCGGTTAGACAAATAACTAATATGCTAAAAACGCAACCTAAAACTTAATAATAGATTTTCATGTTTTGGTAATGAACAAAAACTAATTAATAAAACGTATTTGTATTTTTACCTATTAGTAAATATAGGTAATGCTTCTAAACATACTATAGGTATTAGGTATGTTCTAATTTTTATAATAGAAATAGCGCAAAACCTTATTTTTTATGATTTTCATTAACTCTTGTAAAGTAACTTAACATCAGCTGTCACTTAACAGACATTCAGATAGAGACGGTCATAAAAATTCAAACTCTATAACTATGATTTCGAATATATTATAGGTATTATATAAGCTGTATGTACCTACATTATGTTAAAACAAGTAGGGCATTTTATGAGATCATTTTCATTACTTGTAAAGTACACAAGTGCACCTTTTAAATAATTTAAGAATAAGCAATTAACTTAAAGTTTTTGCGGTACATTTATTCTGTATACCTTACAGTTTCTTAACTTATTATTTATTTTGCTACGCAAATGTACTGTGTATCTTCAACAGCATGAGTACCTACTTTAAGCTTCTAATGTTTTTGTAAAGTTGTAAAAAGTAGTTATATACGATACCTATAACTTGTTTAAATGGTGTTTTTAAATTAAATATTCTCGTTTATATTATGCTAGGAAAACATCACAAAACAAACTCTTATTCATAAAATACGAAGCTTCAAATTTACGCTATATCTAGTTAAATATTTTATTAAAACTTTATAAAGTTAATATAAAATACAGTAGCAGTGAGTCCACTGACCTCTGCTCATAAACCCGACGTGCACTTGACGACTAGTTTTAATTGCTTGCGTATGAAACTAGCTCATAATGTAATAGGTATATAATATGATACTAGCTTAAGCAAAGATAAAAATAAAAACACATTTATCATAAGTTTTAATATCTTTATAAGTAATGCTTTAATTTAAATATTAAAGAACTCATTATTTTGTTCATTATTGTGAAACCTTAGGAAAGAAGGATGCTAATATAATTATAATTAATGATCGCATTTACATTTTGTTGTAATCATGGCAAGTATCATTATCCATATCCTTACTAATATTATAAATGTGAAAGTGCGTTTGTTTGTTGGTCCTATCCTTTCACGTAGAAGAAGTGTGATGGGCTGGCGTATTTCTAAAACACGTATAACATAACCCACAACATCTCACCATTCTATTTCTTCACCTTTCTAATAATGTTCACAAGCAGTAGGTTCGCCCGTGTTCATATTTTAGATCGCTACTAAAATTCATAGGATCATTGCTGGGCTAATCTGTAGATTGCCTGAAAGTTTTATCAAAACCGCTCTAGCCGTCCCAGAGTCCATCGGAAATATACTCCTATATACACACACACCTATAGGTATATTAAAAATCAAACTGAGTTAGGTGTATCCATTTTATTATGAGTACATGCTATGATAACAAAAACTAAAAACTTCATACACTTTACTTTTTTTAAATATTACTTGATAACCGTAACCCATAGCGGAACTCTGATCGGTCATGGCACGTTGCAGGTTTGCTCAAGCACACACTTCTATGCATGTCGTTGCTAACTCAATCTGTACGTATGTACGTTACGTAGGTACGAATTAAAAATATTAACAGTAATGAGATATTTTCCCGCCGTAAAAAGTATCTTATACGTAGATAAGGAAAAGCAGCTAATATCATACCTAATTTCATCAAAATCTGTCAAGTGGTTTTTTCATGATGCAGACACAGACAGACAAACAGGCAGAAACAATCTAACAACTATAGATTCGGCCTCTGTATTGAATTATTTCAATACTATTTTCCAAATAAAAGTATTTAAAGATTCAGAGCTTTATTTCATGCATAGGAGATGAATAAAAAAATTGATTTATTTGAATCAAACTGTTATAATTATTTTATAAAGTACATAAATGAGCAGTCATTATTTAAATAACGTGATTTCACAAGGGAAGTAAGGGTCAGAAATAGGAATGGAAGCCTATTAATTATTCTTTTTGTTACATTAAGTTAAAGTAACTTTATCTACATTGCACATTAATAAAAATGGTTAAGTTCCCTTTTTGTAGACATTTCTCCAAAAACATATTATGTATTTAAAGTATTGTGTAGTTAAAAACACAACAACAAAAATATTTTCACAATAAACTATTAAAGAATTTATTTTCTAAACTCTACTTAATTTCTGTTCAATAACAAATTTTAAACACAAGACAAGACTAATATAAGGAGCATTATTTTATATCAAACACTGATAATATATGTATAAGGTGGTGAATTCGATCGATTCAATTCGAGATTTAAAAAAAAGTCCAATATGCTTACTACCTGTTATTTTTTTAAGTCGGTTAATTTATTAGGTATTAATAATTTTAAGTTTTCATAATATAAGTACGGACAGCCGACAACGCACACGTGATACATTTTATGTCGTTAAAACATTTTTGTATTACGTTATACCTGTATAACTTAGATCATACATTATAAAATTTCATTACAGCAGTGTTTCACTCGGAGCTCATTCTTCTCTACGTTATACTACCTATTACTGTGTCACTTCGCACACCTACAACTTACAATGTAATACTTTACTTAAAAGGAATTTTTAAATTTACTCTCATTTATATTGCGATGAACACATGGGTCTTAAGTGCTTAGATTATTTCTATTATGTAACCGCACGTACCTACGTGAATCCGTTTCGTACATTAGAAGAATATTTTGAGATATTGATTGATGCTATCTTTGTTAGGCAACAGTGACCGTAAGCCTTATGAGGGAGCACTGTACTAATTTTAAATGTGATCTCGTTGAAAAAATCGGTCAACTAAAAAAAGGGACCTGCTACCGAAATATAACAAACTCTTAGTCAAAAATAGTTTTAAAATGATATTGTACGATAAGTTAAAAGAAGAGAAATACATATATACATCACTACGATATGCAAGTCGAAACCAAATAAAGATCATAAATTCGTAATGCAATCTTAACAGGATTCGGTACTCCATCCAATTTCATTTACTATTTATTTATTTACACACATTTACATAATTATCATTAAACTATAATTGTATATTTTTTTCTACCTTTACAGTAACGATAAATTCATACAATATCCCAAAAATTCTACACTTTTGTAAAAGTCTATTAGTTTATGTAACTAATTTTTAATATAAATATGTAGTTTATTATTGAAAAGCCATTTATACGAACGTAAAAGGAATATCATCAACTGTGAGTTTAAACTTAAAATAATTATACTTTGCATTCATTTTAGTTTAAATATTTTAATTGCATAATTATTAATATATATTTATATTTTACACTTTATATCACACTAGCATTTCCCGCGGCTTCGCACGCGTTCTAAAGACCGAAAACCAAATTCTTTTTGAGGCGCGCGGTATGGTATCTTTCAGAACTAACGTCCGCCCTTCCCGTTTTCGCAACATTTTTAATTGATGCTCCGCCACTATTGGTCGAAGCGTGATGTAGTATAGCCTATAGCCTTCCTCGATAAATGGACTATCCAATACAAAAAGAATTTTTCAATTCGGGCCAGTATTTTCCGAGATTAGAGCGTTCAACCAAACAAACAAACAAACTCTTCAGCTTTATAATATTAGTATAGTGAAGAAAAGAACACTATTGAAAAGAAGTTCGTAAATTAATATGAACTAGGTATAACATTTAGTTTTCATCGAATATCATCATTTACAATGCCTTTATCTTTTTAACTTTTAGAAATAAAATGCGTACCAACTATAATACTGCATACAAAATATAATAATATAGATTAAGGCTAGAGAAGCCAGTATTACCCATTAAACCCAACGGAATCTCCCGCGTCTTATTGGGACGCAGCATGTTCTCTTAAAAACTAAACCACGACGCCCGGCCCTGACGCATCGATAGTCACGCAACCTCTCACGGTCCACTCTGATATCAGTGAAGTACCAGGAGCAACCCGTAGGCCGTACGCTAGGGGTAATACCTTGACCCAGATGACATAATATCTAATGTTGCAGATATTACAAACTTTGAATATTGACGAGGCTTAACTTCACGTGTAAGATCTACTTTAACTTTTACTTTTACTATTCATAACATAATGCAGTAGAAATAAAAAAATATTTAAATCATAATATAATAAATAGTGCTTTGCTGTATCGGTAACTGGCTTTACAAAATATAAAAAATGAATTTTCAGTTACGCACAGCATTCATTAAACATGGTACGGTTGACGGGGCAACCAGGTCTGTGTTCTATAAAGGAGCGGTGCGGACGGCTGGCTAGTTGTAAGGTAACAATAGGGGCGCAAATTTCACGCAACATTATGTCGTCCGTTGGGGCAGGCTGAGCCGAGCCAGGCTTGCAGCGAATCGATGCAGCTCCGCCCGCCCCGCGACTAGCCTGGTTGCCCGCTCTTCATATTTTCACAACTTTCATCTTGGCATCCGAACCCCGCAATGCCGAACTTTAGCTCCTCATAAATAATACTTATTTTAATTCCCCGAGGTGGCATATTTTCTGACATCATTTAAAATGAATACCTAAGTTGTAAGGTATGTATATAGGAACTTTGAACGAAACTGATATTATGTCATTGGGTGTGAAATATTAATTATTTATTGTAATTTTATTACTAAAAAAATATTTTTGTTTTCCTTACTTCGATTTTATATTAATACTTATGACCATCGAAATATTAATGCGTTTACTATGTCAATCCAGTGCTAATTTGATAAATCTGGACTTCGTCATAAAATCATTTAGGTTAGGCTACTTTCATATGCTTACGAGTATGAGACAAAACATCTCAAGATATTGGTGTCACATCCAATAATTAGCACTAGGTTAAAAATATTACACCACCTCTATTGTTAGAATTCAGTTCTGAAAAGTGTTAGAAAGGGCAAAATCTAAAAAGCTTAAAAAATAAGATAGGTCTAGCCAAAATTTCATAAATTGATGCTTTTTCTCACAAATAAATCAATTCAAATATAGTTTGTGTAAGTTGAAGCAGTCTACACTAAAGTATTGTACGAATAACGTTTAATATAAGTATAATAATAAAATATAATAAAACATTTCTTTCTTAAGAAAAAGCGAAGGAAACCTATTTGTTGTTACATTACGTCAGGAACACAATCCGTTAAGTCCGAGCAAATTATTGTTAGCAATTAGAACGGGTGGGGATCCTTTCTGATCAAAGGAAAATGCCAGGCCGAGGCTTCTTTCCGTTTATAGAGATATACATTTATTACGAGGAGCATTCAGGCGGATAGTTCCCAGCGATTACGGGAAACATGAAATAAATTTTAGGCAATAAAGGTAAATGTTACTATTCCTTTTCTTGAATACGGATATACTTATATGAAAGTACAAAAATATTTATCTCCGACTAATATTAAGTTAAAAATAATTTAGAACAATATTTTACTGTAAAATAAAACTAAAAGTGTGTAAGAAACAAAAAAAGCTGTAAATAAAAATATGTATTGTAAATACACGTAGGGGTTCAAGTATTACGTAACGCAAATTTTGAAAATTTTTGACAATTTTAAAATTATAAGCGAAATACTTAAATACCTACCTATTTACTCATAATGTACCTAATTAAAATCAAATAGTACTATATCGTATTATTATACTTCTTAGCTAAGAAACTTTAACTAGGTAGTCTTTATTATTATATTTAGGGTAGAACATTTGTAAAGTGGCCACTCCGTTGAAATGAAATCCCGTCGAGTGAGGGCCATTCGCGCCCGTTCTCTGTAAATGGGTCACAGGCTATTCAGGTCTCAGCCTCTGCCCATATTATGTGTGCCCCTTGCATAATTGAACACGCGGCAAATTATTGTCTCCAGATGCGTATAGATGCATTCTAGGATTCCATCGTCTTGTACACTCCGTAAATGTATGTACATTGTCCCTAACTAGGACCTAGATACATTTACGAAGGAAGATTGAATTATTTGAACTAATCCAAAAAGAAGGGGACATCAAATAGAATATATTATTTAACAATATCAAAAATATATAAATATATATAAATATGAGTTGAAAAGAAATTAGGTACTATCTTATATATATATAGAAATCTCGTGTCACAGTGTTTGTCAAATCAAATCAAAATATTCTTTATTCAAATAGACTTTTACAAGCTCTTTTGAATTGTCATTTTTACATTATTAAAATTAAATGACTCAGTCTGTAAGTCTGTGAGTAAACTACCACCGGCTCGGAAAGCTGTTCTGCTGAGAAGAACCGGCGAGAAACTCAACAGTGGCTCTTTTCAAAAAAATATTTGGTAACAATATTGTATTACAATATTTATTTATTTATCCTACGTGAGACACAATCAGACATTAATCCCAAACATTTACATCTACTAAGTATTCCGTGATGGTGTAATAAGCCCACAGACAATTAAACCTATAAATTATCTGTGAATAAGCCTTATTCAACAACGTATTTTTAATTTTGGATTTAAATTGCCTCAAAGGCAAGTTTAATATGGACTGTGGAGTTTTATTACATGTGTACACCTTGCTCCATAAACGATCTATTCTATACTTTTTGTAGGCGAAAACTGGGTGTTACAAGTTGATCCTTATTTCTTGTATTTTTAATGTCCGCTGCATTACCCCACAACAAAATACCATAAGATAAAATGCTATGGAATTTGTTGTCGAACTCCTCCGAAACGGCTTGACTGTAGGTCTGAGAATAGGTCGTAGGCAATTTTTATTCCCCTAGGTGATAAGGGTGGCCCTCTCCAGACTTTTTATTTTTCATTTTTAGACCAAATTTTTCATTTTTTATCTTTTTGCATTAATACTTATACCCCTAAATTATAACCGAGAACGCGGACGGAGCCGCTTGAATTGCTAGTAATTCTTTAAGAACTGGGTGTATTATTATTGATGAGTAAACGTACTTCACTAGACGTGAAGTTCAATCATAATTATGAGTAGGTATATGACCAGATTCTTTCGAATCGATTGCATCCAGAGCATCAGTCTAAAAGCTATTTATTTGAAATACGTAATATATAATGGTAAGAATAAAATTGTTACCCTTCTAAAAAGTAGTCCTATTTACAAAGCTCACTTACTATATAAAAATAAATCCGATGGCATAAGAGCGTACTAAATTATGGAAACAAGCTGACGAAGGGACATCGTATACAGTTGAAGACATAGGTATTTTCGTACATAGATCTAGTCAGATTTTTTGTATTTAAACTTTAGTTCTTAGACAATAATTTAATTAGACAATTGAATTTTTATTTAACTTAACATATTATTTTTAACATAATATAAATTCTCTTTATTACTTTTGGGATGGCTTTCATTTAGGATATTAAATCTTAAATTATGATATCGATAGGTTTGAATTTTTCTTTTTTATATATGTATACTCATTTATTCTATAACATCTAATGTCTAATGATGCCAATTAGTATGACGGAAAATAGGATCGGATAAATCAAACAATAACCAGCAATAGATTATAGAATGCGGCTAGCATACAGCTACTAATTTAAATGAAAAAGTTTCTACGAGTATATGTGGGTGTAATTTTTCACCCCATACTCGTTTTAGGAGATATGTATATACATAGACATGGATGAAAGTTAGCACGCATATACTAATAGTTTCAACTTTCAAGTAATACGTAGCCCGTAGGCTACTGTTACGTAACTACGAAAGTACCCGCGCAAAGCGAGGGTAACTCACTAGTATTATTCTTAAAAATTAAAGAGAAAAAATATAAATGTGCAATTATTTTGTATTTATCTAACAAGAGAATTTTTTAGCATTTAAAACAGCTTACGTTTAACGCAAACATTTCTAGCACGGATAGCATTCAGTCATTTAATTCCATTGTTATTTAAACACTTCGCTTTCAGAGCTTACACTTAAGCATAAAACATGAGTCAGAATAACAAGTACCTACAATGATTTTAAATATAATTTAAGTTAAATAAAATATGATATTGAAATATTAAACAAAAAAGTGTTAATAGATTTTTTTCTTATTTATTAATTTATTTTACGGTTACCCACGATAATTCTTATTCAAAGGCTGCACTGTACCAAACAACAGTCGCTCAATACAAGTGCGGGTTGAACTCAAACATTAGTACCTATTCTGTATGAAGATAAAATATTTGTACGTAGGTACGCATTTTACTTGTAGTATCTATTGTTTACGGTCGTGAGTTTAAAAGTGTTAGTGATAAGCACATTGTTAGTATTATAATTTAAGGCTACTCTACAAATTGGCTGAGAGCTCTTGCGATTTTCTTCAGTTCGCATCGGTACATTCAGCGTAGATCGTTTTTAAATGTAGCAACAAACGTACAGATTTACTACAAATACTTCAAACTTTTTGATTTACTACAAATAGTCATCACTACATAGTACATAGTATAAGACGAAGTCTCTTCCCGCTGTTTTGATTAGATCTTTAAAACTTCGCAACGGATTTTGATGCGGTTTCTTTAATAGATAGAGTGATTCAAGAGGAAGGTTTATTTGTATAACTAGCGACTCGCCTATTCGCTTGGGCTCTTCCCTAGATTTAGTACAGGAAAAGTTGCGGGATCCGCTAATCTATACTTATAATAAATCTGTAGAGAAGTCAATTCTGTACATGAAATATATTTCCAAAATAACTATCAGGGGGTGATTAGTGATTGATACTGATGCCAAAAATGCAATCAGTAAAATTTTTGTCTGTCTGTCTGTCTGTATAACCGTTATAGAAACAAAAACTACTCGACGGATTTTAACAATACTTGGTACAATTATTCTTCATACTCCTGAGCTGGTTATAGTATGCTTTTCATCACGCTACAGTCAATAGGAGCAGAGCAGTGAAGGGAAATGTTGGGAAAACGGGAGAATGTACTCCATTTTTTAAGCTTCCGTTGCGCGTGCAACCTTAATGGTTAAAGCTACACAGAAATCATGTATGACGGAAATGTTCTCCTTAAAATTATATAAAAAATTTCCCACGACAGCATATGTCTATCTTTTATGGTTGACTTACAATAATACGTATAATTCCCGATAGCTTAGCAGTTCGAATTCGAATAGATTTAACGCGAGCGAAGCCGCGGGTTCCACTAGTTATACATATAAGCATACAAAGGGATAGGGACAGAGAAAGCGACTTTGTTTTATACTATGTAGTGACTAGCAGAACAGTGATGTCAGTTTCGCGCCAAAATGGCTAATCAGCGATATCTAGTTTGTAAGAATTTGAGGTAGTTAATAGATGTAGGGGAGACCGAGGGTATTTGAAACAAAGGTGATTTGAAACAGTACAGATTTCTTGAAACTTAAAACCGTTAGTGAGTGAGGGAAACGTCTTTTTTCAACCGCTTTCCTCCCCGCTGACGTGTAAGATATCGTCGGTAGCGTAAGTCGCGCGGTTATGGAGTTCTGAGTGCCATGTGCCAAAAATCGTGAAAAGTAAGTTTTTAACGTTTTTTTACGATGTTTATATTTTTATAATGATTTTGTATTTTGGTATAAGTTATATATGTTTCGACAGCTCATTTACTAGAGATTTATTATATATATTTATTACAATTGATTCCTGTGTATTTGCTTCTTGATTGTCGATTTAATAAGAATGGGGAGGTTTTTTCTTACTGAGGAGATTTGAAACAGGCTGTTTCAACTCTCCTCGTTTTATGTTTTATATCAGACATCAGTCAATACATAAGGGGCACAAACAAGTGTTGTATTTTTGTTGATTTAATTTGTTTATTTTGTTTCAGCATGCTTACTGATTATAAAAGAGAGACTGACAGGGGTATAGGGTAGGGCGAGTCGCGAAATATATGACCTCGCAGCAGAAGAAGAAACTTTGCGACAGAAAAGTCTCCGAGACGCGGCTTCGAGTTACAACCAGAACCACACCTACATAATATATTAAAAATAAAAACGAAACGGCGACTGCTCCAAAGGTTGGATATCCCGAAAAGACTGTTTTACTGCTTCAGAGGAGAAGGTACTCTATGACTATTCTTTAAACTGTGCTGTTGCTAACTTTGGACTGAGAACTCAGGAAGCCAGAACTTTTGCCTATAGGTTGGCTGTAGGATATAATAAAATAAATCATTCTTCTTGGACTGAGCATGAAATAACTAGAGAGGTTTGGCTTTGATCTTTCGTGAATACTATGAAACGTCACCCTATTCTTTGTCTGAGATTACCTCAACCTACAAGTATTGCTTGAGCTACAAGTTTTAATACAACAAACGTATATTTTTTTTAATTATACTGCAGTAGTTGACAAACACAAGTTACAGGGGAAGGATATATGGAACGTTGACGAATCTGGCATCGCAACTATACAGAAACCAGACCACATCATTGCCCGACGAGGACAGAAGACAGCTTGTCAAGAAACAAAGAGGAAAACAGCTAGACACTGAAGAAGAAAGAGAAGATAAATTTTGTTTATGTGATAATTATTTAAATTAATGCTACGAATAGAAAGTTATGGTACTTTTAACTAATTTTAGAGTTGATTATTTGTATTAGTCCTGTAGTTACCTACTTAACTGATATATCAGTACAAAATAGTATTGAAAATGTTTGTTTCGTACTTGAAAAATTGTATTTTAATAAATACCTTTAAATAATATCATCATTTTTATTTTATGTCCCTTAATACTTTTAAAAAATCAAATGTTTCAACTCTCCTCGACCCCTGTTTCATCTCACCTCGGTATGAGGGGAGTTGAAACAAGTTGACTTGTTACAGTTACATCGATTTTTCACAACAATATTTAATGATTACAATTTCTTTATGTTAGTCACTTGCAAACAGAAAGAATTACCTATCGATTGGTACTAATATCATACGATTTCTGTTTATAGTTTTTGGTGTATTAAACAAAATGTCAAAATTGTTTCAACACCCCTCGGTCTCCCCTACTTTGTTTATTCATTTATGAAAACTTATTATTATTACTTACTAATAAATATATACACACAAAGCTAATTTAGGGTTACACAGTGATACTATTAGTAGTACGTTAGATTCAATTTTACTCGAACGAATATCATATTATAAACTCTTTATGTAAAATAATATGATGTTGTATAAAGAAAATGTTGATTATAAGCTACTAGCGACTCGCCCTCGCTTCGCTCGGGCTCTTCCCTAGATTTAGCACAGGTAAAGCCGCGGGATCTGCTAGTTATGCATATAAACCTTCCTCTTGAATCACTCTATCTATTAAAAAAAACCGCATCAAATTCCGTTGCGTAGTTTTAAAGATTTAAGCGCACATAGGGATATAGGGACAGAAAAGGCGACTTTGTTTTATACTATGTAGTGATGATACTTTATAATGTCATATAAAAATACAATAGTAAAATAACTTTAAAAAATTATAACATCTATTTTTTCTCCTTTCAGGCAGCCGTACCCGAAGGTATGACGTTTCCGGGTTCTTTACCAGACGTCGCGGAGAGATGTGGTCGCTGGGCGCCGGATTCACTATCAGCATCTGCATCCGGAAGCTCTGACGAAAAGCCAACGCCGAGAAGGCCACGTTGGCGCGTAGCTTTAGCCGCGCTGGTTGTGCTGGCTGCGCTCGGGGCTGCTTTAGCACTGCCACTTGCTCTGGGTGGCGGCGGTCGCGCTACTCCCGAACAGCGATTAACAACCATCCGACGCATGTTACGTGACTCTCCGCTCGTAGATGGACACAATGATCTCGCTTGGAACGTTCGTAAATTCCTTCATAACAAAATTGGTGACTTTAACTTAAGTGCGGGCTTGGAAAATTTAGAGCCGTGGGCGAGGTCGCGCTGGTCGCACACAGATATCCCACGGCTCAGACTTGGGCAGGTTGGTGCTCAATTTTGGTCAGCGTATGTTCCATGTGGTGCCAGAGACAAAGATGCTGTGCAGTTGGCCCTTGAGCAGATGGATGTAATAAAAAGGATAGTCGAAATGAATAGGGCACATCTCGCTTTAGTGACTGACGCAGCGGAATTATTAGATGCACACCGAGAGGGCCGAATCGCTTCCTTAATAGGAGTGGAGGGTGGCCATGCTCTTGGTGATTCGTTAGCTGTATTACGTGCTTTCTATCATCTAGGTGCCCGGTACTTAACGGTAACTCATACGTGTGATACTCGATGGGCGCGTGCCGCTGGCACCTCAGGTGGACTCACAGAGTTCGGACGCGCCGTGGTTCGTGAAATGAATCGCCTTGGTATGATAGTAGATCTGTCACATGCTGGTGAGGAAACTGCTCGTGATGCTCTAGAAACTTCACAAGCGCCGGTGGTGTTTTCTCACTCAGGCGCTGCAGCTATTTGTAATTCTTCAAGAAACGTACCAGATGAACTTTTACGAATGATAGCTGCAAATGGTGGAGTAGTGATGATAAATTTTTATGCAAAACTTGTTACTTGTGGAGAGCGCGCGACAGTTGAAGATGTCGTTGCACACATTAATCATGTTCGGAGAGTAGCAGGCGTGGAACATGTAGGGCTTGGGGCAGGATATGATGGTATTGATGCCCCACCTGAGGGCTTAGAAGATGTTTCACGCTATCCGCATTTGTTAGCAGAACTATTACGTGACCCTGACTGGAGTGAAGAAGATGTGCGAAAGTTAGCCGGTATGAATGTGGTACGCGTTCTTCAACACGTAGAGCAAGTGCGAGATCAGTGGCGGCGCGCCGCCGTATTACCTGGGGAAGAAAGTCCAGGTGTCCGCCGTGGCGAGTGCGTGTATGGGGCCGCGTGACGTAGGCTGCGTGCCGCGCGCTTCCGCGGCCCACCTCGTACTGCTCAATATTGACACTTGTTGACCGTAGTTATACATGTATATTAGTGTCCAAATGTGATTTAGAGATTAAAGTAATCTTTACCTGACCTCGATGCACAAATTGTTTAGCTAAGAAGCCGCGCGTGCTGGGTGCTTCGTCTCGACGTCTGCCCGCGGCTCGACCGCTAAATATTTCTCCATCCACGCACACGACTTCGTTGACGAAAGCCCAATACGATCCGCGATTTATATGATGTGAGTCAAGATTTAATAAAAAGGATTAATGTGTTTATAGAAAAATAAATATTCTTTATTTATAAAATATGTTGTTTAATTTATATATTCAGTGTATATATTAAAAATATGATAGAATTAAGATGCAATATGTTAAAAAAATATAGGTACAGGCTACATTTTATTAAGGTATGAGTAAAATTAATTACCCACTTCTACCCTCCAGCATAGCCTTACATAAGTTCTACTCTATAGTTAGTATTAATTGTTGTACATATACGTCATTTTAAAGTCATGTGTTCACTGGGTAATCACCAAGGAATTCCATTTATAATCAACAATCACTACAATAAAGAAAACTTAAAATGTGTATGCTGCTAAACAGGAATTTATGACGAAGGGTATCCTACAATTTTCTCAAGTACTATAATGTATTCCACATACTATATATACTTACTTAGTATCTACATACTAATTACAATAAAATCGTAGAGAGAATCGTTGAAAATTATTTTGTATTGTATTCAGCCCTTTGAACGTCCCACTGCTGCGCACGGGCCTCCCTTAAGTACAAGGGGGATCAGGCTATAGTCTATCACGCTGGCTAACTACGGGTTGGCGGTCTTCACGTTTTTTTCAAAAACTTGCAAGGTTGTCTCAGAAATGCAGGATTCCTCAAAACTGCAGGTTTCCTCACGATGTTTTCCTTTACCGTAAGACAAGTGATACCTAATCATCTTAGAAATGATTCGCAAATCGCACATGAAAATATCAGAGTTGCTAGACCCGGATTCGAACCCGCATCACTCGGATATCCGAGCGCTTTACCACTGGGCTACCATTGTCTCAGAAAATTCTTTTATTGTACCAAAAATTACCGTTTTTTTATATCCTTGGAAAATGCATAGACGAACACCACCTGATCCCCAGATGAGTATGGGACTCAGCGGCCAGAAGGGCCGTCCTACCCACTAAAAACCAAGGCCCCCCTCCTCATCACCTAAAGTGGGACGCCGCAGGATCGCTCTCGCATACAACTACGGCGCCCAATAAAAATGACCCCCATAAAAATGACCAATACAAATAACATTAAAAAGACAACACAAACACAAACGATTACGGGTCTGTCACAGTCACACAGACCCGTAGCCAGCTCCCCGCACGACGCGACGGCGGGACCTCCTGTCCCGCTGCCGATTGCTGTTAGTCCGCGCCGGATAAACCGGTACCACCCGCCCAGAACAGTAGAGCGGGTGGCGTTCCCCCATCCGCCACTGGGAACGCGCCCGGTAGGAGTCAGCATCTCCTCCGGGATACCAAAATTACCAGGTATATCAACTTAAATAAGATATAAATATATTATTTAACATATAAATTGAGAGGAGAACACACTTTTATAGTCATTCTCATTTTATATCTTAATATAAATTAATAAGGAGTATTAGTATTATATATTATGGTGTACCTTTTTTTCGCGAAGAAAATATTTATATAAATTTTGAAGGATGGCAAATTACTCTAGTTCGGCTTCAGACAGCCTAGCCTTCATATAAGATAGTGAAACTCTTATCTCTAAAAATCGAAAAAAGAAAGGTGGTACATATAGAGATATCAGATAGGAAAACATTAACTTTGAGTTGTCTTCAGAAACTTCATGGTTTACTACTACCTAATAATAAAAATAGATATATCAAAGCTATGCATTGAAAAATTATACGTAGGTACATCTACAATAAAATAAATCTAAAGACGAATAGAAAATTTAACTAGCATATTATGTCTTTTTAACTATTTATATCTATTTATATCTATTTAAAAAATACCTAGTTAAACATCCGAGTGAAGCAAGAATAAATTATTCGTACATTTTATAAATTGTATTAAAAAATATTGATAGTGTGTATTCGTTTTACTTGTAGAAGTCCCTAGATTAAAAATAAACTTGTAGAGCATTGACAATTCTATGAGTCAAAAATTATGTCAAATCAGGCTGTATGGACTATAGTCTTTTGCCTTTCCCTATTGAGGATAAATTAAAAAAAAAATTATGTCAAATCACAATTGACAATTGACAAATTTACTTTTATTGAATCAGCCCCTCTAGACAAGTGGCATTAACGCTAGTAGAATAGAATAATCAATGTATGGGATTGACATAAGCTTACGACTAGTGATTAGATTCAACGTATCGAATTTGTAATTGGTAGCCACTTGTCTAGAGGGCAGCCCCTCTAGACAAGTGGCAAACGCTCCGTGTCTATTCTATTTCGATAAACGCTAACGCCTTGCCGTACGCTAACAGCAGAAGTCGTTTGTCAAAAGTGACACTTCTGTATGGGGAATTATGTACTAATCTGACATTTTGTTACATTTGGCTACCAATTACAAATTCGATACGTTGAATCTAATCACTAGTCGTAAGCTTATGTCAATCCCATACATTGATTATTCTATTCTACTAGCGTTTATGCCACTTGTCTAGAGGGGCAGAAGATAAATGAAGTTTCTTCAGACTTGGCCTCGGCCTTTCGTCATATCGGAATAAATTTACAAATTTAGTCCTTTGCCTGTCCCTATTGGGGATAAATTAAAAAAACAACAAATTTACTTTTATTGTCTCATCACTCATGTCTGCACTCTGGCAGCTGGCCTGGCTCTGCTCTGACAGTCTGCAATCTGCATATTGTATTATGTATCAATATACTACTCTATGTTCTGCGACTCTGCAATCTGCATAGAGAAATATTTATAATTCCCTATATACTTACTATACTCTATGGCCGTAGAGTATTTTTGTTCTGTGTCTATGGCTGACCAGCAGTGACCTGTCTAGATTCTAGAATGTCATATGTTTTTGACTTCTGATCTGTTAATTATAATTATTGTTTATTAAAAAATTGTATTTACTTAGTTATTTTATAAATGTTTGAGTCGATATTTACCTGAGTTTAACTGACATTTACGGGTGAAAGTACTATCTATCAGGTAAGCTATCGATTTTGTAAATACTTATTGTATATTATAATTTATATCCCTAAGTAAATTCCTTAAAACCAGCATTTTGCACGTCCATTTCATATTTCCTCTCTTGCATGCAGCCCATTTTTGAAAGGAAGATGGATTCAACACCTGGTTTGTTTGAAAAAAGTAATTTAAGTATATGGAGTCAGACTTGTTTTATTGATCAACATCTTACCTATTTTACAAAATTGTTTGTTTAGTATTTTGTGCTGCGTAAATTGTTGGTTATGTAAATAGTGTACACTGTACAGTATTGTAAGGGTATATTATATAAATATTACATGCTATCTAAATTGTGTTATTTTCTACAGACACATTTAACGAATCTGTGTCATCAATATTAGAACGTAAAGTCCGTGGCTGGCTCACTGGAGTTTTCGACGACATGCGACGAAGTAGTCCAGTTCAACAATGGCTGGATTCTCTACCAGCTGACTCAGAAACTGAAAACCAAAAAGAATCTGACATAACTGCTGACAATGAAAATAACAAACTTGAGCTGAATAGAGATTCGGAATCAAAGTCTGATGAAAACAAAGCTGATGAATCCATAACAGAAAATACAGTTGTTGAAAATGAAATATCTCAAAAACTGTTCCATGATGACAAGAGTTTAGATGTTTCTGCCCAAAGAGAGGCATGGAAGAGAAAGTCGTTAGAAAGTGGGGTACTCACAAGCACTCCACATTCTAGAAATGTTAAAATGAAGCTTCAAAGGGACCATTCAGTTCAATCTGACGGATATACACGAAAATTTAAAAATCCCTTATTTAGAGATCATTCATTACAGGTAGTTAAAATTTATCTATATATCCTAGTGCTGCCATAACTTTATAAAATTCAATAATTTAATAAAATTTTTCAATAATAATTTATTTTACATTATCATTCACAGTCAGATGCAAGTGGTTCAAGTGGGAGTTCTGTTTTAAATGTATTAGGAGCTAGAAAAGTTGATGCAGAATCAGTGCTGTTAGCTCTTGGATTTGGGCCAAGTGAGAAGCAACAGAAATTACAAAGAATTCCAGATCGATTTTTAGTGCCATCAAAAGTAAGTATTATATTTGTAAAAATTTCAAGCAATTTTTGTGTAAATAGATGTAGATAAATAGTCACAAATTTTATTTGTTTTTAGCTTAAAGGAATAAGTACAGAACAATTTATAAAAGATGAACAACATTCAATACGCATGCATGATTGTGGGATTTTTGGCTATAGGGGCTTAACAGGTATGTCTATTTGTTTTCTCTGTTATTATTAATAGAAGAGGTGTATATTAACAATTACTAATATCAAATGCATGTCTAAAAATTTATAATCATACAATTATTACTTTATAATAATTATATATTACTACAATATTCTAAACACCTAAATAAAATCAATGGTGTGCCTGAATCTACTATATTATATTATATTTTTATCCATAAAATTTTCATGTTATTTATATATAATATACTAGCAACTCACCCTCGCTTAGATCGGGTTTGTCCCTAGGTAACCCCTTTAGTGTAAGTTTTTTACAAACTGTTACAAACTCTGTTTAAAATAAAAATTAGCCGAATTGGTCGAGCCATTCTCGAGTTTTGAGCTTGGCAACATTAATTTTTATTTATATAGATACATTTTATATAGACAAATTTTTATATAAATAATACATATTCTACTAAGTTAGAATTTTATTATGAGCGAGCAAACATAATATTATAATAATGGGTAGGACTATTTGGTCATGTAATTTATCACATGCGTCAAGGCCATACTGATATGAGTTATTATTAAACATAATTTCCTTATTTATATTATAAGTATATAGAGTATTGTGATACTTTAACATTATAAAATAATAAGGAAGGAGGAAAAATACAAATTATGTCATTCTATTACTCAATATGATACAATGCATAATGCATACTATTATACATACATACTAAGTAACTCACCATCCCTACTTTCAAGTTCTTTCCTTAGGCAAAGGGTTTAGTAAAGATTTGTCATCAGAGATGTGATATGTTACTGCAGTAATAATTATCCTATTTATATGTTGACCTGGATAACCAGCTATCACCATACGAAATTTTATGAAAAATAGTCCAGTGGTTTTCTTGTTGTGGTCACAGAGAGACATACAATGAGAAATTCTAAAAACTGTAGATTGATCCTCTGTATCGATAATAATTACTATTTCAATAAGATTTTAAAACAATAATGTGCAGATTTTAGTTAGAATTTTATTATACCTTTCTATAGATAACTTTCATAACAACATCTAATCTAATATATATAAATCACGTGTCACGTTGTTTGTTCGCGATGGACTACTAAACTACTTAACCGATTTTAATCAAATTTGCACACCGTGTGCAGTTTGATCCAACTTGAAAGATAGGATAGCTTACATCCTAATTTATAGTCGCAATATTATTTTATTTCAAATTAAATGTTTCTTATACGACTTTAGTGTGTATTTGTCGGTTAGTTCTATAAAATCCTAATTGATGGCGGTTTGACATCTAAGTTGCACAGATATCCGGAAGATGGCGCAGTATTTCTATTTCTGGATTATAGGTGGCGCGTGGCCAAAATGTAGTAAGGAGTAGTATTTTTATTTTATTAAAACCGTTAAATTTATTAACTTACGCCCAGCGAAGCGGGTCGGGTTTGCTAGAAAAATTATAAAGTGTATCTTACCTTACCTTATTTTTTGTATTTCAATATTAACATACTAATCATACTAACAACTAATAAAATACTAACAGAGCATTGTACACCGGTATGCCGCTTTATGAAACCTCTGCCTTCAAGTTGTAATAAGTCATATTATAATGTACCAGAAATTGCAGTACAGTAAGTACAATATTGACATATTTTTATTGTATACTTGTGACTTCTTCCCTAGATACGTGTAGCGGTTAGTACATATTGATTTCTCAAAAAATAGTTATTTTCACAGTAAAAAGTATGTTATATATTGACTGGAATTACCAGCAAATCTCATACCATATTTCATCAAAATTTGTCCAGTGGTCCCGACAAAAATTCAAAAAATATATATAATTGGCCTCTGTATGATAATCATAATAATAAATCTCACTAAGAATATTCAAAAAAATAGTTAAAATTTTATTATATCGTCACTGGAAAGCCAATAATACTGAAGCGCCAAAACATGATTTTACAGGAGAGCGTTTTAAAGTTTTTTTTTAGTTAAAAAATTGTGTAACTTTTTTGCTTCTTTATTAAATGAAGTTCCGTAAAGGCAAAAGTATATCGTGACAGTATTATCTATGTACTGAAAACATGACACACTACATATATTCAGGAATTCAGGAGATAGCTGTCGTTTAAGTAGATTTACTCTGGATAATTCGCAGAGAAGAAGAACTTAAGTTCGTAATCATTTTTAAGTTTAGTGATCAAAAAATACTAACAACCTACGTCATTTTAAATGTAGGAGACAAATATGACTAATATGCGTTATAGGTTGATAAAGTCTCAGGGTATATATACTTATACGTTTTTATATACGTTAAAAACGTACGGAAAAACGACGTATAGCATAATTAGATTGTACTAATATTAAGTCAAAGAGACTTAGGTAAAAATATATCACTTTAAATTAAATCTTTTTTACTGATTGGATAAAGTTGCCTGCATGGATGTGCTAATAATTAATAATAATTTACTATCTGCGAACAAAGTGATTGTGGAAATAATTAATTCCTATTTTGATTTTAATATTGAGTTAGTTTACGCCCGCAGCTTCACCCGCGTGTGGATTAGTATTTTATTATATGTATTTTATTATAGATTAGTATTTTAGTATTATATTATAGATTTAGTTATTAGTGTATTGGTTGATAAAAGAATAAATAATAATAATAGCTTGCTAAGTAGTCAGGTAGGTTTATTAAAAAACGTTTTAAATAATCAACATTTTCATTATATTTTTTGTATATTGTGGTATGTATGTATTGTGTTAATAATAATCAGGCAACAGAATCATTTTAATAATATTTTTATCTTTGCAAGGGTATAAATAATTAAATGCTATAATATTTTATAATTAATTATTGTCTTCGATATCAGAATCTTGAAGGGTATCCTAAATATTGACGATATTAGAAAAATTTTCGTATTCATGGTGATACATTTTAGGAATGATCTTCGATGTACAAAGTTACCACTGAGGAACTCCAGAGTTGGTCTTTAAGAATTGTGATGAACAACCCTCAACCACAACTCTGAGTGATCGGTCGCTCAGGAAGTCTTTAATCCAGCCGATCAGGCCAGGAGATATGCCATAGGCTGAAAGCTTGCTTATGAGGATAGCGTGCCAAACCCTGTCAAAGGCCTTTGAGACATCGAGGGAGACGGCAATGAGCGAAGTGGGGAGGGGCCACTTCGCTCAAGGGTTTCGCCAATGGTGTGGTTGGCAAACACCAGAAGGTTCCTAGTCGACCAATTCCGGTGAAACCCATATTGTCGGTCACTGATGAGTTCGTTCTATTCTAGATATGCCATAAGACGAGTGCCATTGTTACGTACTACGGGTTCGGGATCGGAAATTAAAAGCGTTCTCGCACTTAAGATGTTTTATTTACACTTTATAAACACGCGCAGTTTGTACACAGCACTAGTTAAATTGAGACTCTGAGCACTATAATTCACCAATTTTAATGATTCACTATAATCTTCTTCACTTTTCCACTATTTCATATCTCTTCGTAATCTTCACTCGACTTCAAACATCAACTGATCTCTCGACACACTGTCGGCCTTTTTATATGCGTAGAACATTCTAGTATCGAAAATTCAAAAGGTTTCTAGTAACTTCTAAATCTTTCCTGAAAATGCTTCGTCTCTCTCTGACACATTAAAATACTACACATTACACGCTCCAGAATCTTGCAGAGTATGGAGGTGATTGAAATCGGACGATAATTGGTAGGGTCGGCACGGCTATCTTTCTTGGGCACAGGTTGCACATTGGCAAGCTTCCAGGATTTAGGCACTATTCCAGTCTTAAGAGAAAGGCGGTACAAACATGTCAGTATCGGAGACAACTCTGGAGCACATGTTTAAAGCATTATCGCTGGTATACCATCAGGACTACAAGCTTTATTTACATCTAGATGACATAATACTCTCTTTACCTCCTTATTAGTGATGGGAATTTCAGGCATTGAAATCCCGCGGTAAGGTAAATGTGGTGGAGTAGCATTACCAGAGTCTAGACAGAATTTTGGGCACAAAGAGATGCAAGCAAATTCACCTTCTCCATTGCCGTATAAGCCAGGGATCCGTCAGGTTTTACCAGCGGTGGGAGTGAGGGCCGACAAAAGTTCGTCTCGACCATTTTGCCAAGGGACCAAAAAGCTCTGCTGCCAGATGGTTGAGTAGAGAGCTTTACGCCAATGTGTATAATTCGGTCAAGACGAGCCTTCTTTAATGTCTTTTTGTAGGCCTTGGTGGCTAAGTTAAAGGCTCTCTTCTTGGATCTTACATCCGGACCTTTGCGGTCTCGAGCATCAACGCAAGCAAGGTAAGCCGAATGCTTACGCTTTTCAACAATGGTGCATTCGGCTTTAAACCATGGGCGAGCTACCCAGTGTGGATAAATCCTGGATGTTGTATCTGTCCGGATCAGTTGTCAGCAGAAGGTTCAGATAATTAGCTATGTGGCTGTCCACGTCGGGTACCCTCGTCGCTTGGTCAACCAACTGGGAGAGTCCAAGTGACACCGCAAACTTCCACGCTTCTCTCCCAGCATGGTGCGTCTTATGGTATGGGAACAACCAATCATCATGATGGGCGTTAAGTCCCCCAGAAAGACAAACTGCGCGGTGCGCGCGGAGATCAATTTAATTCGATTCGACAAATTCGATTCAAACAATCGAGTTGTCTCCTGGTCACTTGTGTGCGATCGGTAGACACAGGAATACAGGATCTTTTCGATTCCCGTATCCACGATAACCCAGATAGTAGAGAATGTGGGGTCTTCAAGGTGGCGGAAACGCTGGAAACAGAGGTCATTTTGCACGTACAAACAGACTCCGGCCCGCGAACTGAAATTATGCTCCAACGTGTAGCCGGGATAGTCCAGGTACGCAGCGCTTAATGGACATTGAATTTGCGTCTTCGTCAAAAAGAGCATGTGTGGCTGCGCAGTCTCGAGGTGGAAGTGGACTGATAAAAGATTTGTGTGCTAATCTCGGATATTTGTGAGGTACACTTCTAATAAGGGGGAGTGCAGCCGCTTAAAAACATTACTCTTTTTGTGTAAAGCCATGATTGCTTTTTAAGGTAAGAGTGAATAAGATGGAGAATGGCAGTTGAATGAGATGTTGCACGAGCCTGGCGGTGATATTGATGTTGATTATGTCTTAAAGGGCTTAGTCTGGAGACTGCGGGGACGCCCGAACACCCCCAAGAATCGCCATCGGGCCCCGTCCTCTGGTCGCCAACCAGCACGATGAAGCCACCCTGGGATTTTTCACAGATGGCGGGGCAGCCTTTCATGGGTGGCTAGCCTACTAGTTGAGCCCCCAACTGTCTGCAGTCGGCCAGCGGCAAGCCGTGCTTCGGATCCCGCTACCCTCCGCGACTAAGCTCTCGACACAACAAACAACGATCCACCACCAACACGGCTACTGTGCAACATAACTATTCAGACCCATTCCCCATACGGCTTCATCAGCTCCCACATGCCGGAACGCGCTGTTAGGCGCTTGGCGGCACGACTTCTGCTGATGGGTGGTAACTCTGGCGTCGGCTAATGTTGAAGCCTACCACCGTGATTACCATGGTGTTCGGTAGTTTTTCCGTTAATCGCCTTTTACGACACCCACGGGAAGATATGGGGTAGCCATTGCCGTAGCCACACATCATCACGAAATCATTATCGCTTTGATCTTCCATAAGTATTCTCTGAACTACATTTGGTTTAGATGATGATCCTATAGTGTTTTCAAAACCCACGTTTGTAAATTTTCTATAAAACGATGATCTACGGCTATGCGTAATGAGGTTGAATAGTTTCTGTATATTTATATTTATTATAATTTATACGTATGATCGAAAAGATTTTATACTCTTAACAACATATTAATAAATAATCTTTAATCATATAGATAAGTTTAAAAATCGGGAATTCTAATAGCTACTATGTAATAATATTTAAGTAATTTGAAGTAATTTTCTAGATAACATTGTTTTTCAAAGCGCTCGGTGTAGAAAGAAAAATATATAATCAATATTTACTTACCTAGTCTCAATTTAAATGTACTATTTACTCTACTGCGGGAACACGTCATTAAACGCGAAGCCAACTGCAAAGTCAACTTAAACGCCGAAATCGTCAATAAATCGGGCGTAAAACATAAGCCGTTTAAACTTAACAAATCATAATCTAAACAAAACTAAATTTCATAAGACTAAACTAAATATTATTGGTAATTTTTTTCCTAATAAAATACTAAGCAAACCGTTATTATTTTATTAATTAAAATTTTTATGCTTAATAACATTAATATATGGTTTCATTGAATGTTAAACATTCTATACAGACTATGTAAATATTCAGACATGTAAAGCAACATTACTAAAATCTTACCTTTGTAGAAAAGTACGTAAGGAAAAAATATACTAACACGCTATGCTCATTATATTTTACGTAAAGCAAATTTACTAAACTATCTATTAACCTGTATTTACGGTTGGCAAAAAGTACTGAAGAGACATGAATGACTTAAACTAAAGGACTTTATGGTTCTTATCATGGTGAAAATGGGTATTGTCAGTGATGAAAAATACTGAACTGACAACGACTCTCAATTAATCAAAACTTTCATTATGTTAGTAATTGTCAAAAAAACAAAATCATAAAATATATCCTACTTTTGCACGACTTAAGCGCCAAAAAAGTGCTTATATCGTAACAAATCTTAGACTAATCGATGCAGCAAAAAAAATCCTATCCAACGATATATAAAACTCATTTTAGCCAAAATGGCGCTTAAGTATTATTGGCTTTCCAGTGACGATATGTATGTATGAAAGTGAAATGTGTATTATATTAATTAAAAAATATTTTGCATAACCAAAGGCCTAAAAATCATTTTGAAAGTGAAAGATACGAAAAAAGTTATAGGTATAATAAATACAATCCTAAAAGTTCCTAAATCCTAATAGTGTAAATAAAGGGATCTACATTACGAAAGCCGTGGTTATACTTACAGTCACAGTCGTGTGGTTGCTTAGTGTATGAGAATTGAGAGCAGATAAATTCTTGTGCATAAAACTACATTTAAGGATCTTTTCATTGATTTATTTACATTGGCTTTTTTAGTCGAGAGCAATGTAACAACTATAATATGTAGAAGATAGTTTAGTCAAAATGTCAAATAGGTATGTTTTCAAATTTTAGCTATTTTGTTCGTTTCGTAGAAAATAATTTTTTATTCGTATAAAAAGCATTTTTTGTATTAAGAACATGAATTAATTAATATTCAATTAATGTTAATAAAACAATTGCAGGGAATCCTCATGTTCCACCGTCGACAATTGTAGCTAAGATAATGGACTGCATCCTCCAAGACGACGCGTGCCGCGAAGAGGCGTTGATGAAGAGCCGACATTCCATAGCAGACCTGCGTGGTCCCGCGGCAATACACGCACATCTAGCATCACGATTACGAAGTACTTAGACAAAAGTAGGTTATTTTTTTTAATAATTATTAGACATAGTTTCTTGTTTTCATTTTAAGTTAGGCACGAAAAGTATTGTGTTTGAGACTTGGGTAGAGTTTTGTTATATTCCCGTTGTAATCTATCCAACACGTGAAAATATTTGAGATTGTTAATACTAAGTTTATTATAAGACAAATATGTGGGTCACAATATGTATGAAATGTGAATAACAATATAAGTAAATATCCATTCCACATACTAATAAAATCTACTACTACTACCCAGTACCCACACAACCAAACGAACATTTCGTTAAAATAATTACTATCTTGTGTTACATAATAACATAATATTACAAATATAAATAAAAATAATATAATAAATAGCAGCTTCAGCTTCAGCTCTGAAATGACAATAACATCAGCTTAATTTATTTTTATTTTATGATTGCTCTGTACCTATAGATTTCATTCCAATTCTAACTAGAATATTTTCGTTTGTTACTAAATAGTTTATAGATTTGTTTTCAATTAACTATGTACTATTAAACTGGTATTTCAGAGTGAATGACTCGACAAGAAAATGTATAATAAATGCTCTTTGATCAATGACACTTTACGGTAGACGAAAATCTGTTTAGTTTCTGTATTTCAATTTTTTCCATGATTAAAAAGTAATTATTATCATAAATCATTTTTGCGTTATCGCGATTGGTAGTATTACCGAATCTAATAAAATGAACTCTTTATATTAACTAACAGTAATTTTATGAGGACCAAAGGTAAAACTTATGCTAACAGGTTTATTTAGACAAACGCTTTTATATTGATTTGATTAAACCATTTTTGCAATTAAGATAACATTTTAATTGCATATATATAAAAATAATGCAAGTGATAATATGTTCATTTTAATAAAAAAACTAATTATGATTAATTAACTTAATTTAAAGATACATTAAAATTGTACTTACGTTATAGGAGTTAGGAATTTATATAATAATAAACATCATATTTTATTTTAAACAAGACGTTTCCTATTTAGCTGCGTGTTATTATTAGTATAAGTAGTAGTGGGATGATACTGCTCGTACTGTTTCGTCTCCCTGCAGTCGCCAAAAGACTTACCCATATCAAATAGCAAATAAATATGCTTATTATTAAAAATATTTACTATAAATTAAGAATTTTGAGATAGGAATAAAGAATATTATATTTATTCAAAATTTACTAGTTTTTACGAATTTGTATATTACATTAAATCTTTATTTTGTCCAAATTCAAAAAAGCTTACTAATTTTATCCAGGTAATTCAGATTTTAGTCAGATGTTTATACCTATAATACTTTCTTAGGTTTACGCGAATATTCAACATTATAAATATCGCGGATTTATTTTGATCTTTGGTTCCCGACGCGACGTTTCGAATGCTTTACAACAATCGTGGTCACGGAAGTCTCTTCCGAATCCGAAAAAATACTTTCATTTATAATTAGATAGTTATAGTATAGCTAGAAAAAATATAGAAACATTTGCCTGTTTTGATTTGAGTATTATAACCTGTAGGAGATAAATCTGATAATACGATACAGGACTTTCAACTTTTAAACCTTATAATTATGAAAAGTGCATCTTGTTTAATTAGTACCTATATAGGTAAAAATTATATAATTTTAGGAAATTAAGAAAAAAATCGCCTGTGACCCTAATTATTTAATCAGCTTGTTGTTATTATATAATAACTGTATGGACATCTGGTTTTCATCTGGATCTGGTTGCTATAATATTTCAAATTAATACAACATATAATTATAAAAGTAGATCAAAATGGATCTACAATAGTTGAGCGCCTTAAAGAACCAAAGTTTTTAGACATTTTTGCAAAGCATTCCTTATATTAACATAATGTATTAAAATAAAAGTATAATACAGTAAATTTAAAATAAAGTAAATATAATACAGTAAATTACATACTTAAGTATTCTTATTCCTTACAGTAATATTTTACTAGAAACGTAATCTCTTCGACTACTAACTTCTCTTTTTCTTGATAATAGACGAAAATATATAATAAGCCTATTAATATTAGAAGAATCCTTAAGCATCTTTACATGTTTTAGAAACACAAAATACAAATATTTAACTTTAATATATTCGCAATTACTTACTAAAATTACTTAAATTTTCTTACTTAATATTTATCTTAGAAACGATTCCTATACAAACAATATGATTTCTATACAATTTTTACAATATTATTTATACAGCATTTTAAAGATACCTAGTACTTACGGAATAACTTAATTTTTTTTTAATTTTTAATATATTATCTGAATTGATAGATTTAAGAGTGTGACTTGCACAGGGTAGTTATTTTATCTCTTAACATATTAAATCTTGACAAATGTGTAAATAATGACTAATTATATCTTTTATTATTATTAACGTTTTTAATGACATGGAGATTTTTTATATTTACAATGTTATTATTATAGTATATTGAAAACACTTATTTTCAGTAAGACGTAACATTTTTTTTATCCATTTCAAAATATTTGATGTGTGGAAATGGCAAAATGTCTTATGGCAATAGTATCAAAAATAATGTAAATATTAAAAAGTTATAACGCCAAGAGACTAGGCATACTGATTACTGAAATATTTTTTTTCTAATAGTATTTTTAAGTATAAATTATTAATTATTTTATGTTGTGACATTGTTGTATTTCTTTATAAGTTTATTGTGATTATTTGATTTTGTGAATTGTAAATCTTAGTTTTGTAGGTTAGAAAGGTATATTTTAGATTTGGCTGTGTTTAGTAAAAGTCATAATGCGGTTTACTTAATTTTTTAGATGTATTGAATTGTAGAACAAATTTAAAACTATAATAAGAGTATTTTAGTAATTGTTTTTAAAATTATAGTACTCTATGCTCCTGTACTCTCGGACCAGAATAGACATTCTGCGTATTCTATAATATATTTAATTTGTAATGTTTGACTTAACTAGCGATTATATAAGCGCATCAACTAATATGTTTATGATTTAACAAATTTAAGGTGAAAGGCAGAAAACACTGTCGTAACACTGTATACTTATTTGTTGTTCGCTTAGATATCTATGCCCTATGGTTGTTCGAGTCATCATAATCGACGCGCCACAGACTTGGAAGTTCTTAGGCTTGGATCATTTTAGATAACGTCTTACTAAGGGGCAGCCATAAATTAAATGCAATAAAACCAATTTGAATAATAATTTATTTATTATACATTATTACAAAAGTATAAAACCAATTTATAAAGTTAAATGTAACAGCATATTATGTTGTTTCTTTTATGTTTCTTTTACTTTTATTTCTTCTTTTTCTTCTTCCTTGGAATTTACGATCAGAGCAGTGGCTATGATATTTAGTTCCCTTATGCCTGTTTCGGAAGTAGTAAAAATGCAAGAGCAATATGTATAATAGCACTTTTTCAACATCATCTAAAAGTAATTACCAGATATATTATTTTTGGATACCATGATCTATATAGAGCTAATTTCAAATATTTATAGTTTTATAAACATTATTGTGTGATTATATTAGACAAAGTTAGTTCTTCTACTTGCAAGTGGAGAATCTGCGATATTTTGCTTTGTTTCTTTACTTATAGCCACGAATGTCATCGACTGGACCTTTTTATTTCCTGTCTTTATTTTACTCCTTTTATTAAAAAAAAATATTAAGAAATTACTACTGGCATTAGTATAGGTATTAAAACTTCGTTTCATATTAATTCTAACTCCTACAATCGTTTATAATGTTGATGCGCTTGTATACTGCTATGTGATAGAGTTGTTCTTGTGAATTGCTGATTTATGATGACAGTCATATTTTTTCTTAAATCATAATCCAATTTCACCTGTGCCTTACGCTAGTAGGCTGTTGATGTTTTAGTGGTAAAAGTATTACATTTACTAAAGAAACATTAACAAGTTTGTTCACAAATAGATGTACGATTTTGGCAGCCAAGTGATTAAAAATATAAAATATAATCTCGCAGTACGCTTATCACTTTAGCACTGGCAGCCTGCACAATTTTAACATATCTAAAATATGATGAAAAAATATGTATATATTAGTTTTTATAATCTTAATGTTCATGTTACTTACAATAATAGATTTACTTTTGCTCATGTACATTACTTAAAACATTGTTATACTTTAATTTGTTTAATTATACCTATTTATATTATTATTATAAAAGGAACGTGTTAGGTGAGTTAATCAGGCATAAAATATATTCCTATTTTAAACTTATTTTTTTTATTTTCCGCCACACTGTCCAAAGAGAATGTAATCACTATGATACTGTCATCTAAAGTTATTTTTTTAAATAACTACATCATCGATGTAGTATGATATTATGTAGTTAGCCTCCAACTCAAGTGTCCTCAAAAAAAAGAACAGAATTCGAAATTGTAAAGTATATCGGTTTGTAAAAATATTAATTGATATACATAAATTTCTTTATGTCTTTGTTTTGTATGTGTGTACTGACAAGTCACACCCATATTATCGTGTTACAGTATTAATAAAAAAAAAGAAATCCTAATGATCAAAGGTACTCGTACAGTAAACTAATAGATAATTAAAATCATTTTATTAGATGTGTATTATTATTACAGTATGTTCTTAAGAATCTTATGAATTGCTTCTTGAAATTCTTGGTCTAGTAAAGGGTTAGTTTGTTAAACCATCCATTAAACATTTCCTTTCTGATGCAATATTTCCTAAATTCGTCGAATGCAAACATAATAAGAGCGAATGGAACTCCTAAAAACCACCTAGAACAAAATTAAAAATAATTTGACTTCAAGTATTTTAATCCTAGTACTACATGTTATATTGTATTCAGCCCTTTTTAACGTCCCAGACGTTAAACAGACCTTGTATTACAAGGGGCAGGCAATAGTCTACTACGCTGGCTATATGCGGCCTATAAAGCAGTCCTCTTTAGCCCGCATATAGCCAGCGTACTAAGATCATTTCGAAAACTAACTAAGTTCACTCAACAAACATGCATACACTTTCCTTCACCGTAAGGCAAGTGCCAAGTGTTATCATACACAATACACATTATCATACATATGAAAATTAGCGAGTACCGGGGTTTGAACCCGCTACACTGTTTCCTAAACGAGCGTTATTATTAATTATTATTACCATTATTACCATTGGCCTATAACTGCATCATAATTCATAATATGATAATTTAATCCATTTCTTTGTAATCCATTTTTTCGTAATTCATTTATTGTTCGATTTTTTATAACTACTATTGTAAACTAACGACTTACAATAACTGTGTATGTTATATAATTATAAATATGCTAAAAACTAGAAAAAACTTGAGCTTTGTGCGGGCTCGCGTAGAAAATTTTTAATGTTGTTTTTTAATGGGTAGATATTAAGTTAAATTACTGTGTTAAAGCACAAATCTATATGCGTGATAGTTTTTCAGTAAAGTGTACCACAAAATGCTGCGGTTGTGGGATAGTGACTTTGTCTCGCTTCACTCGCCCTAATAATATCATGTGTGGCATGTCCGGCCAAAAATTAAACTAGTCCCTAAAAAGCTCCAACGTGAGGGAGTCAATCGTACGAGTACATGTAGTTCGATTTTTTCAAAGTATAGTATTTGTTCCATATTCGCGCTGATAATATTCATCTTGCTTCTTTCTTTTTCATCATCAAAAATGTATTACCATCTTAATTTTAGCGGGTGTGTCTGGAAGAACGTGTTAATACCAGGTACGTAACACACTGCACATGCCAATATTATTTCGAATACTAATCCCATGTTTAGAACTCTATTCTTCATACCTGCAACATGGCAAACGTATTGGAGTGTAACCTATTGTTGACATCTGGAATTTATTGCAGCAAGATGCTTACACGATGATGTAGTAATTAGTGGAAAATGTTTCTAATTCGTGAGGAGACTTTATAGACCTAGATAGTAACGATATGATGATTGTACGTGGGATTTTACATACATGTAAGTAAAACAACAATTTTGAGATTTTTCTTGATCTATCTTGTCTGAATGCGACCTTTATGTTTTATTTTTAGTGTACGACCTTTACAATAAAATGAAGAAAAATATAATTTAATTTCAGTAATAGATGACTCACGATCCCATTCGAAACATAATACCTACTGCTTTAAATAGTATTTTAAATTAATGTTTTTTTATAACATAATTATTATGTACCGACCGACATGAAACACTGAATTGAATCTTGTTTTACAAATGACACCATTCATCATCTGTGTGACAACAACAGCCGCGAAGTACGCAGCTTGACAGACGCGCTCAAGTTCCTTCCGTTCCGCATATGTCCATTCCTGGCCCAGAGAATCTTCTACGTCACTTATTGCTTCATTATCCCATTGTTCCCGTATACCTTAAATATTTGTGATTTCATTTGGCACATACATTTGTCCAACCTATCAATCCTACCACCTCTACCAATATTCACCAACTAATTATTATAAATATTAACTATTCCGTAGTTCACAACACGGTTCTTAGTGGTAGTTGTAGGTAAAACCACATTCTATAACTTCTTATAAAAATTAGATAAAAATAAAACCAATGAACTTCTTATAAATATACGCTTAATCACCAAATAATTCTGGAGGGTAGAATCCATGTTCTGCCATAACTATGAAGTAGGCATACATTCCAGCTGCAAACTCTACTAGGCCGAGGTGTGCATATGCTAGTCTCAACATGCGGATAGATACGAGCGGTTCCGAGCATCGAGGAGGTCTGGCCATTACGTCTTGCTCTGCAGCCTCATGTGATAAAGATACTGCTGGCCACATATCTGTACCTAAATCTACACATAGTATCGTCATGACCCCTAAAATACGAGTATAATGAACAAAAATATTTGTATTTTCAAATACAAATAATTACGTTAACGTTTAGATTTGATAAGTGTTTTCAGAATTGTCCTCTTAAAAATTTTCCGTATTTTTTTATTAAATTTTGATTTAGATACCGTTAAAATACATTATTTTACTGTAATAATTATTAAGAGCTCCAATAATTACCTAAGGGTAATGGTATCGAAAATACGAAAAACATTATAACTGGTATAATTTCAGGAACATTGGAAATGAGGATGTAACAAACGGATTTTTTCAAGTTATCAAATATTTTTCGTCCTTCCTCTATTCCAACAACTATAGTGGAGAAATTGTCGTCCATCAATATTATATCAGCGGTTTGTTTTGATACCTGTTGGTACGAATCATTTAGATTAAAAGATTCAGCAATTTTTTTGCAATATTATTTGTATCATGGTAGCATCTTAAAGCTTTATTCAATTTCCTGTAATGTCGGTAAATATCTGAAACTTCTTTATTCTCTTGGTTTCTTTTCTTATTGTGAAAAATGTTAAATGTAAAAAAAAAATCGACGGACTATTCTCATATGAAGATTAATTTATACACACAAAGGCTAATTAGAAAATAATGTATTGTTAATTATTAACATTTAGTGTAAATTATTTAAAAATTTACTTGTGACCCAGTTATTCCCATAGATATTCCAATGTCCGCACGTCTGAGAGCTGGTGCATCATTTACGCCGTCGCCCGTGACCGCCACCACCCCTCCCTGTCTTTGGCATGCCTCCACTATTTGTAGTTTTTGTGTAGGTGAAGTACGTGCGAATACTTTTAAACAAAAAACCTTGAGTGTATGAGGGTCTGATAATAATGCAGTTTATAATTTTTAAAAAATATATTAAATACATTCTACACTAAATCAAACATATTTTATTAATTAATAAAATTCTATATAGTGACATTCTAGACATTCTATCTTATATATGTACGTTGGGAGCGAAAGGCTATTTCAAAAATAAAAGAATAGGCTTAGTAATTTCGTGTGCGAATGTACCCACCCATTCTTTTTACGTGACGCGAACTGTAAATACTAACCAATTTCATAATGCTTTTCTAACGTGAGGTACAATAAATCAGGAGTCATATTCCGCAATTCAGTCCCTGTGACAATGTGGCAGGTAGGTGTTGTAGCGATACCCACTTCCAACGCCACCGCGCGAGCAGTAACAGGGTGATCCCCAGTCACCATCATTACACGTACTCCTGCTTCTCGCACACGAAATATCGCTGAACGAACCTTGTGTGCAATTGTTTAATACTTTATTAGTATAGGTACTTTCTAATAACTATATATATTACTTAAATCTTGAACAAAGGTAGGTTGGAAATATCCTTTTTTAGGAATACCTTTGTTTTGTTTTATAAAAAAAAATCTACAAATATAAACATTTTTACTAGAGTACAGAGACAATCGGAAAATGAATCTTGTGGCCAAAATTATTAATCATCAATTACAAGCGGGTAATATTTTGATTATTAAAATAATAATGAAGGTAAATGTTAACCTCTTCTCTAGGTGGATCCTTTAGACCTAAAAGGCCTAAGAATCGAAGTTTGTCAATAGGAAAATTCACGTTTTCCGTATCAAATTCAAAATTTAATGGATATTCTTTTGAATCTAATGTGTAGTCTGCAAACGCCAATATGCGCTCACCTAAAAAGTATCCATGAAAATATAAATGTTCTTGAATATTTGTTGAATTATTTACATAATTTATTTATTCGTTATTTAAATGAAGAACATGTTTTACAAGCATTACAAAGTACGTTTACCAAAGTTTTGCTGATGTTAATTTCGGCATTATTTTTAAACATTACTATAATTCGCGTCATGTAAAAAAAACGCTGGCTGTCAAGTTGCGCAGAGACGATTTATAGGCCAATTTGGTGGTAAGACGCGGGGTGTGGGACGTAGAGGCACGCGCCGCATGCTTTCTGGCTCGGTATTGGTCCGTCAGTTCAAAATATCATCGCGCACACAAAAGTTATTAATTACGAAATGGTTTTATACATATAGAAAAAATATTTTTGAACTATTTATAAAGAGAGAGTTCGATAATAATGCAGTTTATAATTTTAAATAATATATTAAATGAATTAATTAAGTTTTTTCTAAGTACAGCATATGTTTCATTCTACACTGAATGAAACTGTTTTATTAATTAATAGAATTCTATGTAATACATTCTATCTCATATATTTTTCAGTGTATCTGCCAATAACCAATATACGTCGCGAGCGAAAGGCTAGTTTAAAAATAAAAGAATAGACTTAGTAATTACGTGTGCGAATGTACCCATGCGCAAACACCCCCCACCACTTTCTTCCAGCGTTCTTTTTACGTGACGCGAACTAATACATTAGATTTACCAGTATTTGCTAAATTTTCTATAGCTTTATTGACAGCTTCAAGTATTTCAGTTGTCATATTAAAATTGTTTTCGTTCGAAGCAACTGTACTACATCGAGAAATTATGTATTCCGGAGCGCCTTTCATTACTAACAGATACTTTGAAGAGTTTTCATCTAGATGAATGCTGACCTAAAAACCCACATTTTCGAAAACACAAAAAGTAATAGGAATGTTTAATGAGATACTGGATTATTATAAACTAAAGTCACAAGTTTCATTGTATAGGTATGTAACGTAGTTCATGATTCCTAACGCAAAACAATTGATTTATGTTATAAATTGAAATGTATGTTCGACATTAAAATAATGACAACATTTTTGTTCTACATACGAGTTCACAACAATATTAGAGATTTTAAAGTTAACGATACTTGTTTATTAGCCGATTGCGGCGAAGCAAGGAAGCTTATGTGTTTATCTTTAGGTATTTTTAAGCATATCCGATTCTGTTTCCTCATAATTTCTAAACGACTTATTCAATTTTTATCATCATTCGATTTGTCTCTATAGCGCGAGGGTTATAGATTATAAAGACATCATTAAAAATTAAAATAACGGATACTAAACGCTAATATGTGTATAAAAAAATATATCCGAATCAAATATCTCGAGAGTGAATCAACCAAAATACAGATTTATAAGGGACTATTATAAAAATTTTCAATATACCTATGTATAGGAGGTACACCTCATATAATCAAAAGTAATTTACAATACGAAATTGTCAAATAAAACTAAAAATTCTAAAAGACTAAAAATATGTACAAAAACAAAAGAACGGACTGTGTAAAAAGTGAACTAAAAATAAGAGATCAAGTTGACGAAGCAACATTTATTATGCAGTCATACTTATTTTATTAGAATTCCGTGCTCATCTTTTAGTCACTTTTTACGCAGTCGGTTTTTTACCGTTTACGGTTTACCCTAGTAAGTTGATAATAATTGCACATTAAATAAGTAGGTACCTAACTATCTAGTATAAATAGTCTTTACTCTATTTTCTTGTTATTTTTTACCTATAGGTACATAGTTATTCTAATATTAATTTGAACGCGTACCTACTTGATACTTATTGACGGAGTTAAATGGTATTTCAGCTACTTTAGGATATTTCTCTCTGATAGCTAATGGATCGTCAAATTTATACAAAAAATTTAATATAGCCTTTTCTGAAGCATCACCACTTAAGGCTCCATTTTCGGACACCGATGCGTTACTGCATAATGCTCCACATATTTTTAAAGAATAAAGTGCTAGAAAGTTGATAAAAAATAAGATAATCTTAGATTGTTGTACCTACATTTTTCCAAACTTTAAAATTCACGTGCATACCTTTGCGACATTGTAATGCTGAAACAGATTTCATGAAAATTATTACAATTGAAATGCATTAAAACTTTTATTTCCTAGTAAATATATAAATTTTACTGTTAAAGTCCGTGTCTATCACTGAGTACGTTTTATCCCATATCCAAATGTGTCGTACGCACATTTTGTTTTCTGTTAATGTACCAGTTTTGTCAGAACAAATAGTTGTACATGCTCCTAGAGCTTCTATTGCCTCTAAGTTTTTAACTAAACAATTCCTCGCTACCATATTTTTTGCTGTTAATGTCAAAGAGGCGGTTACTGTCGGTTGTAAGCCTAGAATAAAACAGTAGGTATTACTTACCGAAAAAGATTACATTTAGTTTTTATAATTCAGTTTATGAAGAACGCTATAATTACCTTCAGGTATGTTAGCGACAACTATTCCAATAACGAATACGATGGTTTGCATTATTGGGTATCCCAGAAAAATACCAGTTCCAGCAATGAATATGCCTAAACACAAAGCCCAGATTGACATGTAACGCATGAAACGACGAATTTCGCGTGAAAGAGGAGAAGGAGCGGGCTCTAAGCGCGCTGCCAAGCCCGCCACGCGCCCTAATGCGGTCAAGTCTCCACAACACAATACTACGCCTAAAAATAATAATTTATATGCACAAATTCATGGTCTTTTGTCGACTTTATACTGATAAGTGATATATTATAGATTATTCCTACTTCGACATCTTTTTTTTTTATTGTAATCTTCTAATAAAATGGTTCGAATTCATGTTTTATTAGATACCTACTTTGTACCTATCGACTCAATTCTGTAATATAAAAATATTTTCTAAGAATATTCGTAAAAACCTTTAGCCCATCCTTCCACGCAAAGTGCAGAAAAGAAAGCCACATTAGGGGATTCTAAAATATTTGCGGTTCCATCAGTATTACTCCGCGAAACCGCTATGCATTCCCCTGTTAACGAAGAGTTATCCACCTATGACAAAATATTAATTTTAGATTATGTAGAGTAAGTATAAAAATAATATTATTATGGCAGTTTCATTAAATTTAAAAGAAAAGATTACCATTTACCCATCTTCGCTTCGTCGTCCCTAGGATACGTTTTGACAATATACTTGTAGATTTTTCAGAAACTATAAATTTTCCCGCAGTAAAACTTAATCTATGATCTTGATAACCAGCATATCATCACACTAAATTTCATCAAAATCTATTCAGTGGTTTTTGCCGTCATGCGGTCACGGACAGACAGCCAGACACAAACTGAACGTCAATCTGTCAATATTTTGTCAACATATTGAAGATCTATCACAGTGTTCTTTAAAGCTAACAGTTTTTTTTTAATTTTTTCTGTTATACGAACCTTGCCCTAACAATTACGAACACAATAAAAATAATTATCCAATTTGATGCAGTCGTTTGGATGTTATGCGTAATAATTTTCAAAAAATAACTAACTTTAAATCCTTTACTATCAATTATCCTTATATCAGCCGGTATAACATCGCCAACTTCTACATAAACTATATCGCCTTTTACTAAGTTTTGCACTTGTGTGTCCCTACATAGAATACCATCTCGTAAACAAGTAGTATACATGGGTATCATACTATTAAACGTTTTCATTATCTGTAAATTTAAAAAAGAATACACTGAAATAATTCTAATAATTAGAAATAAAAATCATTTTATATTTAACTGATTTTACCGTTAAATTTTTCCCAACAATTCTGCTTAACAAATAAGCATTTCAATATATTACAAGTAGATATTCAAAAAAAGTGGTAAAGGTGTTTAAACATTTATCTATGAAAGCTAACATTGATTAATACCATACATTTTATTACAGTAACGATTTTTAAAGTAGGTACGACTGGACAAGTACCTACCTATGTAGTGTGTCATGATGTATTACTATTCATGATTCAGTTTATTGTCAACAATACAATCGATCAAACATATCGTTGGCGTAGGTGGAGAACTAAATAACTCAAATTTTCTAGTTTGGAGAAAATCGCGATTTACTGATTCTTTTTCCAATTTTTTTTTCCAAGATAAATTAAACAACTTATTTTATTTAAGTCATTAAACATTCAACTGATCATAAATCATAGTTATCAATTTAATTATTCAGTTGATTCTTTTTCCTTCTACTGTTTAGTGCTAGTTTCAGCATATTTACTTTAGCATTTGGAATACAAAAATGGCTATATTTCTGAAACGGGACAAGATATGAAAATGTTTGTTAGAGTAAAATATGCGGTATTTTTTGGGTGTTATGAAAATAATTAAATGTCAATTTGGCCAAATTC
Organism: Boloria selene; assembly: GCA_905231865.2. Taxonomy (NCBI): domain Eukaryota; kingdom Metazoa; phylum Arthropoda; class Insecta; order Lepidoptera; family Nymphalidae; genus Boloria; species Boloria selene. The sequence continues at coordinate 7,423,213 of HG993145.1, forward strand.
GCAGTTATTTAGTTTTCCACCTACGCCGACGATATACATGTTTTTCTTTTTTAGAACCTTTTTTTATTTCAATTTCCAATATTTAGGGATTTAAGAGAAGGTTTTTTGGAAGATTATCCAATATTGAGAACATTGATTACAAACCTTAGAACTTTTATAGCATTGAACGAAACTGAAAAGACCACATATTACGTCCACACTTATAAGTACACATCCTAAATATAAGTTATTATAACTTGGATCTGGTTTAGTAGATGATTCAATTAAATATGCAGTTAAACACAAAATAGCACCAAGCCAAATTAAGACTGAAAAACCTAAAAAAATACGAGAAAAACTAAAACCTTCTGATATTAAATATACCAAACGCACGTGATCGTGATGTATAAAGTACCTGTACACAAAGCTTTAAATAATAAACGAGGCCACATAAAATTTGTAGTAGGGGTTAGAGTGTTAGGACCGTAGTAATCTAAAAGCTCCTTTGCTCTTTCATTAGACAATCCATTTTCAGGATCTGTACTCAGTGCCATATAAAGCTCTCCTAAAAAGATTGTACAACATACGGAAAAATATTTAAACTGTACGGTATTTATTTACATTAGATATTGTTTTTTAAAGCTTTGGTTGTATTATGATAAAAAATGCAATTTGCAATTACCACCAAGTATAAAGTGAAATGGAGACAGTGGTAGCTCAGCGGTAATGCGCTCGCTTGAGTGACTTGGGTTCAAATCCGGGTCTCGCACCCCTGATATTTTCACTTTATTAACATGATTACTTGTCTTTGGTGAAGGAAAACATCGTGAGATAACCTGCATGTCTAAGAACCCAGGAAGTTCTCGAAAGAAGTCATATGTAGTTCGGCAACCCACACTTGACCAGCGTGGTGGTCTATGGTCATCCTCGTATTGAAGTCCGGCCCATGCCTATTGAAAAGGGCTAAATATATACATAAATAAATAAATACATAAAGTGAAATATTGGCGCATTCTTTACAGTATTATGTACCTATAGATACGAGTACAAGTGGTTGTGATCTTTTTAAACATCAGAATTTATACGCCAGAAAAATGAAACTACACTACCAATATTTATTTTTAAGTCAACATGGGAGTAACATTAAAATTTTCTTAAATTGAATATTTTATCACTTACTCAAAGGTATGAGATGTGCGTCAGTTTGTATTTCTTTCTTGAAAACGCTTAACCGAGTAGTACTTAAATCTTTTGATGTGAGCCCTTTTGGATTATTTGGACGAAAAAGATCAGAAATAGACGACAAACTTGATGTTCTAGAATGCATTGTGTAGCACTTTGATTGTTTTGTATTGTTAAAGAGATCTTTTTGGAATAAATTGGCATATATTTTTCTTGTTGAATCTAGATGGCTGAATTTAATTCAAAATATTCTCAAAACACCTTTGCTCGAGTTCATTTCTGGGGGCGTTTTAACGTTTAGTATAGAATTCATTATATAGGTACTATATACAAACATATATTGTGTTGACATTTATGATTTCTGCTCCGATATCTTCGATAGTAGCATGATCATCATAGTCATCTTAAAAAAAATTTCGAATCGAATTAGTAGTTCCTTAGATTAGAGTGTTCAAACAAATAAACACTTCCTCAATATTATTAGTATATAGAAAATTTACTTATTAGTAATCAACTTAATAACGGTTTCTATTTATCTTTACTTAGTATATACTACCTATCATTACTTGGCATGTATACGATTATACTATCTGTTGAAAATTATGCTTATTTCACTATCTAATATGGTTGGTTTTGATTCTTAACATATAGCTATATACACTGACGGACTCATAAGCAGCATCAAAGATCAGGATTACTGTCGTCAGATTAATATTTCTGATAACTATGCAAACTTTTTAGATTATATGAAATATAATAGCTATATGAAAATGTTGACACTGTCCATTAACCATAAAAGACAAAATTTAAAAGTAGAACTGCAGTAAAACTTTTACCATAGTATAAAGAGAACATTCTTTATACTATGCTTTTACTCTATTCATATACATATTATGCTTATTTCATTGTACGTTGCGAGTTTAAAGCAATAATAAGCCAATGAGTCGAAACTAAAAAAAACGGCCAATTTTAAGTCGGACTCGCGCACGAAGAGTTCCGTACCATTATCTATAAAACGGCAAAAAAACCATATCTGTTGTATGGGAGCACCCCCAATTTTTATTTCATTCTGTTTTAGTATTTGTTGTCATAGCGGCAACAGAAATACCTCATCTGTGAAAGTCTGTAACCAGGCTGTATTTCACGGTTCATGAGATACAGCCTGGTGACAGACAGATGGACGAACAGCGGAGTCTGTAATAGGGTCTTGTTTTTCCCTTTGGATACGGAACCCTAAAAATGACGGTTATTAGCAATAATGCCATGCAGCTTCTATATAAGGCAGGCATTGAAGGTAGGTAATTATATGAAATAATTTACATTTAGAAATTCATCATTTATAATTTTACAATTGCTAATAAAAATATTTCAGATTTCTCATTAAAATTTATAACAGTCAGTTAAATTATTATTCATTGAGAAACGGTTTCCTTTGAATTAGGTTTCCGTGTACATTTTCCAGGTTCTACTATATTCATTTAATTTTACCTTAAGGTACCTATAATTTTTAATTTTAAAACTAGCATCAAAAATAATTTCTTGCGTTATATGAACACTGAGTTGGTTTACAGTTTACTGTATTGTTTATTAAGTCGTTCCAGTTCTCGCAATTCAATTATATTCGTTTTTAATAGATCATTCATGTGCTCTCTTCTTATTAATTTCTTTGTTGTTAGCACAGAGTCTTTTGGCAGATTGGAAATATCATAAATTTTCTCCCATGCTTTCTCATGTAAGTCCTCTGCTTTGTAAACATTACTAATAAACCCACACTCCATGGCTTCCTTTGCGGGCATTTTGTAATTTAAAATTAACATCTCCATCGCCTTGAATTCAAATTAAAAGGATTAAAAAATGTTACAAAAATTAAAAATATATGATACAAAAAGAGCAATATTACCTTTCGTTCTCCCATTAATCTCGGAAATGTAACTGTAGAGCATGCCTCAGCTAAAATACCTAACTTCGTGAAAGGAGTGTAAAAGTAAGCCTGTAAAGAAATTTATATTAAATTAAATTAAATATATAAATAAAATGATAGAGGTCTGCAGTTGTGCGCGCATCACGGAAAAACTACTGGATAGATTTCAATGAAACTTTCTAAGTTTTATTTTTTAGACACTTGGTCCTTATCAGAAAAAAAATGATTGCGATATCTTCATTTAATAAAAAGTTATTAAAGTTTCAAGAAACAACGATTTGTGTATGCACTGCATGCTGTTTCCTTCTCGCGGAGTAGTGGGGCAAGCGGCGTAGCGCGCATGCGGAAAACTTTGTTAATATTTCAAGCAATGCGGACGAGGTCGCGGGTATCAGCTAGTTAAAATATATTCCTCTTATTGCTTCATTCCTTTTTGCTTGTTGAAACTACAGCCTGCGCGTTTCCTTCTAATATAATGTTATTCAATGTATTTTTTAACTTACCCTCACTCTGTTAGAGTTCATTCCCTAGGTACCTACGTTTCAAATATGCCAAGTGGTTTTTTATTCGTGTAATGTGGTCACATATGAATAGTAAAAAACAGACAGACAGATAAAAATTCCAAAAATTATGGAATCGGCCTCAGCTCTGTAGCAATGATAATGAGCATTTCTACAAGATTTAAAAAAATATTTTATGTACAAATTCTGTTAAAATTTTATTACATCTATAGATTTAAGATAAGGATAATGACTAAACGGATAAAATACCAGGAGCGTACTGAAATTTGAAAAATAAAACAAAGCCAAAGAAAACGAAAGCAACCAAACCTGCGAGCACAACTTTGGGAATAGCCAACAAATAAAATTAATACTTAGTTTAAAGATAAAATTATTAATAATTTAACTTACGTTTTGAGAAGCAAAAACGAAGTCGCAAAAAGCCAAGGTGGTCACTGCTATACCAACGGCCGGTCCATTGACAATAGCAATCAGAAGTTTTGGAAATGTTATAAAAGCTTCTATGTATTTTTCCAGAGCTCTTATTATTTCTGCACTAGACGTGTGTTTTATTGCTGTTAAGTCATTGCCACTGCTATAAAAATCTCCTGTGCCCGTTAATACGACCATCGAAATATCCTTATCGACTGCTGAGTCATTTAACATCTTCGTTACACGAATATACATTTGAACATCGATGGCATTTTTCTTTAGAGGTTTGTTGAATGTCACTATTTTGATATTATCTTTTGTAGTTTCCAGGATAGTGTCCATTGTGTTCTTTATATATTATATTTATTTATTATTATTATAATCCTAAAAATGAAAAATCGTAAAATTACAAACATTATATCAAAAATATACTTTGTTTATAGTTAGCGAAGCTCAAAATATCAATATGTACTAAATGTAGGTACATTAGTAGGTATATACCTATGTATAAGTGTTTGAAGTGTAGTAAGTATATACGTATACATATAATATATATTTAATACCTATTATGTATCCGATCGTATGTCGGTTTAACTAATTATTTGAATGATAGATTCTTCATTATTTACATCCCGAGCGTTAATTCGTTATACCTACCTGACATATGGATATTATGAACTACCTAAACGTTCAGATTTCATCCGTTAATTAGAAAAAACTTCTTTTGAACTATATAATAATAAAATAACTATACCCGGATATTAAAAAGATTTTTAAAGAAGCAATTACAAAAATATTTGTTTGCAACTTTTTATTGTTAAAGCAATTTAAGAATAATTTCTTAAAAACAAAAATGAAATTTTTAAAAAGACAAAATTCAGGAGTGGTAGGTAAAAACAAATTAAATTGGAACACTACAAATAATTAGATTGATTGAAATGTGATGATAAATAGTTTAAAAAGAAAGACTCTGATAGCAGAATGGACGTTTGCTACTAATGTGTAGGACTCGAGCCCGTCGAGGCGTCCGTCGTGGTTGGATGCGTAAGCGATCCTTCGATAATATTATATATTATATTATGTTGATCTGTAGATTGACTGAAAGTTTCTTCAAAATTACTCCAGCTATTTCAGAACCCATAATTAATATGTAACTCCTGCGCCGCGCGGCTTTCTATTTCATATAAGTTATATGTGGACGTCTCCCTTCCTCTCCTCATTGCTCGCTGTGCTATACTTTCTTAATATATTTGCTGTGTGGTGGAAGAGTGTCTGATTTGTATAATTTTAAAAGTTATCTGCTAACTATAAACTAACTCCCTGCCAAAATTTAAATTTGTTACACAAAAAATGAAAGAATTTCGTAAAAACTTGCGAGAGCCCTTAGACCTCTTTAAGCCGGCCCTGTCACAAAATTAGTTCTTAGTGGATGTTTACTAACAATTAACTACCTCCCTGCGAAATTTCAAGTCTTTAGCCCCAAAAATGAAGGACTGTCATACAAACTTGCGAGAGCCATTAGATTATAGATTAATATGTGCTATACTTATTGATTTCTAAGCGTAAGATAACTAGATTGTTCAAGAAACATAAGTCGTCGTCAGCTAATTGTTTGTAGATGTAAAGATGGTCAGTTTATTTTTCAAAGAGACTATGCAACTCTCAAATGCATTGACCTCGCGAAATGTTTATCACGCTGACTGACGGTCTTCCCCCCATCAAAATTGCAGCTGACGATTGTCTTTGTTATTTTAAAAGTATAAAAATTAAGATGTATATGATGATGATTTCATAAGGTATAAAATTACTTTTTTTGTGAAAATTTCTATGAGGTTCATGCACGCGACTGACATATAACCCCCCACCATCAATACAGCTGACGATGATTTTCTTTAAAAATGTGATGGAAACAATCATATAATTCATTTTTACGCGGTATAAAATTCATCGGAACAGATTTTTTTCCAATGACTTTCTCATGCTGCCTCTCTTACCTCCACCGCTACCGGAACAGCTGACGTTCGGAGCTGTTATGGGTAAGGGGAAAACTATTAGTGTTGTGATTTTCAGCCGGTATGAAATGACTTGCTCAACTATAGCGCTACCTCCCGTAGTATTATGGCTGAGTCTGACTAAATCTGATTCTTTAAATGAAAACTTCATATTATAAGTATAAAATACTTATGAAATTTTTTTTTTAAATCGGTTTCTTTTTTAATTTTTTATTTTTACAATTGTAGTGTTGAGTTAGTATTAGGTAGCAAAGTTTGTAAGATAAGGTTAGGCTATACTTAAGAAAGGCAGGTTTATAAATTTACTTTTTTAGTTTTCGACTATGGTCATATCTAACCTAACCTACCTAGAAAGAAAGAAAGATTCTTAAGATTAACCTTATGAACCTATTATATCCAAGTCGAAAAAAATAGTAATTTATGATGAAAGTACATTCACACAAATAGATAGAGCAATGGAACTGCTGTGGTGTTAATACGCAAGTACCTAGCAGATAGTTTTTTTTTAAATTCAGTAGATGAAAATTTAATTAACCCCTATTTTTTTACACTTGGGGTGTATTTATATTTTCATTAAACTATAAGGTATTATTAGGTAGGTATATCTTAATTAAAGTATCTCTACCCAATAATAAAAGAATTATCGAAATCGGATTACCCTGTTAAAACATACAACGGAAAAAATCGATTGTCCTCTTTTCTCTATTCTTAGGGGTGGGTTTAAATTTTAAAATTTACTTAAATATTTTCCAATTCGGTCAATAAATGCCGAAGTTCTGAGACTAACAAACGAAAAATATTCTGTATTGCGAAACTTTTATTTTTTAGGTCGGTTGAAAAATGATAAGGTCAATTCAATTGTACCTATTTGTCCAGTTGCGTATTTAAATTAAACGTTAATCATTTTAATTTTATTTACCTGTGATGAGTTTATCCTTAAATACTTAACATCTCAACTTAATACTTATATTTGGATTGGTTACTTGCGAGTAGTTATACCTATTATAAGAGGTAGTAATCAGTAATGTGTAGATGAAGCTACAATATACTCATCACTGCTTGCACATGGTGGGAAACAAATTCGGTTCCGTAAACTATGATATTCTATTTTAGGTTTGGTTTTCCTTAAAATTAGGTTAACAGTTGTTTGTAGCTTATTGACAAAACGTGATAACAATGGATAAACACATATAATATCTTCAACTAGGACAAACAGATTTTTCTCTTATTCTGTAAAAAATCAAATGTGTATTGATATTTTTTAAAACTTATTCATGTTAAATGTTTTATGAGTATATAATTTATTTGTATATATCATAATCGTTATCACGAATATAGTGGAGGTGGACATTAGATGATTAGACACAGATGGACACTTTTCAACATAGATAACACATAATATAAATCAATAAATAATTACTCACTAAACACAAGAAGAGAAGAGGACTGCCTCTTAAATATATACATTTAATTGTAAACTTATGTCAAGATTTATGCACACTCCGGTAGTCGAGTGTGAACTGTGAGTAATAAATAATAATTGAGTATCTTAGATTATCTACTTATTTACAACTGTAGTGGGTGTACGAGTTAGTGTTAGTTAAACATCGATAGACTATCGATAGTATCGATAGCCATGGGCTATCGATAGTATCGATAACTATTATTGCACTATCGATTGTTAAGTTACTACTATTTATTTCCCTTCTCATCAAACCTGCATAGTCGGGAATTATTTTTTTATAATTTTCTTATAATATAAAATATAAGAATTTGTAATTCATATAAAATAAAAACAAAATAAAAATGTAACTAAAGTGTATAAAATAAAATATATAGTATAATTAAATAAAGTATAATATATTTACTACATAAAAAAGAATATTTAATTCCTAAAATACTGTTAAAAAAGAATAATATAATAATGTGTTCTAAACTCTTAAATCATATTTTGAAGCCGCAGGTTTCGCTAGTCATAAATATAGGTACATTTTAAAAACGTATATTGGTTGCAATGATTGCAGACATTAAATTATATATTATATTCTTTATTGCACTTTGAATGTTACACAAGTGGACATCCCACCTGTCCGGACGAAGCGTACGTACGGCTAAGGATTGGAACAACCTGCCTGCATCAGTGTTTCCGTCCGATTACAATATGAGTGTCTTCAAGGCAAGAGTGAATAGGTGGCTACTGAATTAGTGCGACTTACCATCTACGACTACGTTACCACTTACCATCAGGTGGAACGTAGTCAAGCACTTATTCAGAATGGATAAAAAAAAAAAAAGTAATACAGAGACCAGTGCAAAGAGTAAATGGCCAGTGTGAGCAAAGGTGGACTTATCTCAAAAAGAGATTTCTTCCAAGTTCCATCCAACCTATTGAAGTGAAATTTTAGTGTTTAAAAAACGGGCCAGACACGTGCAGTTGTTTTCAAATAAAATTATTATTGAAATTAAAAAAAAAAATTATTAATTAACCGATTAAGATAGCGGTGGATCAATTACGGATTCTGCTGGAGCATTTGAGGAGCAATTTTTTGAGATATAGTTCAAAAAGAAAAAACGAATTTTCGCGACTTTATAGCATAATTAAATTTTCAAAAAATGGATTCTAAAAAATTCATTATTAATTAACCAATAATGATAGCGGTGGAGCAATTGAGATTGAGAGAGCAGATTCTGCTGGAGCATTTAAGGAGCAATTTTTTGAGGTATAATGAAATAAAAAATACGAAGTACCGCGCCAACTTCTTTCCAGTCGACAAACATTGTTTGTTTGTCTAATTAAAATTATTGGTTTCAATTAATTATAACATATATTTTTAATATTTATTTATTTAATACACGAAACTATCGATAGTATCGATACTATCGATAGTTTTTTCTCAAACTATCGATAACTATCGGAATACTGATCTATCGATGTTTAACGTACATAAGTACGAGTACGTCGGCATAATGAAGGCTCTACTTCGTTTCAATTTACGGCCGCCAGAGGCATGACGTTAGATGAGTGTGCTGTGTGAAATTTTGACAGATTGTGTGTATCTTGAACACTTTTTAAAACCCGAACAAAACATTTTTAAGTAACAAAATAAAATAACAAAAGAATCGCAAAATTCTACAAAACTATATAACAGTGTAATCACTGACAAATATATTTGATATTAAGAAATTTTACTCATCCGGCATGCGCAGTACTACGCAATACCCACCACCCAGGTAACTAATACTTAATCTGTGACCCAGGTAGTAACGACGTACAGCGACGTTGAATTCTTCTTAAATATCTTACTGAAATTGGGCTTGTTGCTAGACCTGTCTGTGTGAGACATAAATGGCTAATTTCTTAACTGTCGCTGTCAGTCCGCGCATCTGTCGGCTACGCTACTATCCCATAGACTTAGAGAATGGGCTGGGCGTTCCCTATCCAACTGTAAAATAAATACGGACAGGAAAGTGTAAGAGAGATGAAACAAGCGTGCGGCCACGTCGGCAATATCTTCCATTTACAGCCGTAGCATGACGATAGACTGGAGTGCTGTGCAACGAGTGCGCAGTGCGCCCTGCTCACGCCGTTTAAGTGACAATAAAATGGTATTTATGAAATACGAAATAAATTTGAGTAATGTGATATAGGGCTTAGTAAGCTTTCAGTATTCTATCTTTGTTGCACAGCACCCCAGTCTATCGTCACGCCACGGCCGTAAATGGAAACTATTGTCACGATAAGCCGACGTACTCTCACTTCTCTTGAGGAGACTCTAGACTTTACCGTTACCATGGTTTATAGCATAGAGTCGTAGACTGCTATGCATTTTATTAGTCATCTATGCTATGCATATTATAGAGTATATTGCTACATATGTCACTAGTTAAAAATAATTATCTACATTGACATGACCATTACATGGAAATTGAAAAATTCAAATTGACATTAGGCTGTATGGACTATAGTCCTTTGCCTTTCCCTATTGGGGATAAATTTTAAAAACAATAACAATCAAATTGACATTTGTCTTTAGTGCGACCTTTTCAAATAGACCATCATTTTACATTCTCTTTGTAGACCATAGATGACTAATAAAATAGATGAATTTCTCCAAACAAATCTTGGCGAATCTGTCCATCTCTCTCATTTGTATGATAATTATCATGCCCTCTCTACTTCTGGCGACAACCGAAATAGCAATATTTTTCCGTTTCAGCTGCATACGTCATCACTGTGACGTCATCACTGTGACATCACAGCTACATCAGAATGTCATTTTTGAAATTTTCTAATTTTAACCGTTGTCCGTTATAATACTTTTTGCTACATATATTATATATTATAACTTTTACTTGTGTAAAATAAATTATAAATATTTAATACTGAACCCGGCGTGACTGTGAAAGAGGGCTTGCCGTTTTCTTATATTAATTTACATTTGATCAATTTGTAGATTAGTGTTGATTATTGTAGGTTAGTGTCGATTAATGTAGATTGGTGTTGATTGATATAGAATAGTAGTATACATAAAGTAGTTGGATTTGTGCTTTGAGTTTGATACAAACTTTCTAATTTCTTCATTAGTGTTCGTTCTCTTCGATTGTCCCTACGTTTGTATTAGTCTTTTTCTAACATGACGAAGCATTGTAATATTCCACATTGTGAGGTTCTGCCAACGTAGCTGCAATAAATTCATTAATTTCTGATACTAAGGTGAACATAATTAGCAGTGATAATGATGCATCAAGAATTAACCATTATGTAGTTAGTGGGAAAAAAAATTACCATATGTATGATGTACCACATTTACTGAAATGTTTTCGTAATAATTTCCAGCAAAAGAATTTGCTTCTTGGCAGTCAGCGTGCTCAGTGGAAATATGTTCATATTATGTTGTATAAAGTAGATGACCACAAAGGTGCTGCAAGGCTAACAAAATTTACTGACAAGCATATTTATCCAAACTCTTTTGATAAGGTAATTCTATTGTTACATTTCATAAATTAATATTTCTTAAATTTCATAAATATTACTTTAGATCTTTAATATTAGCTTATTTTTAATATAAAAAATAAAATCGTCTTTACTGAATAAAATTTCTAAGTGCTTAAAGCTTAAGCTATTAATATAATATTGAAAAGTTTATTCATTGATTGGATGCATTACCTATATACCTATATAGTTAAAGTATATTAACCTATATAGTTACTTATCATTACACTAAAGATAAATTGACTATTGCATTGAATAAATTATTATAATTATATGTTTACAGGTGAAGTATGCTGCGCAGGTTTAGTCGAAGTGTTTCAGCATCTATAAGTCTCATGATGAAGGTTCCAGGAAGAACACAATTACTGTAGTACATAAAATGTAAATATTGAGAATGGCTTATTCACAGCTGAGATGATTTTATTTGTTAATGATTTATTTGATAGAATTGCTGTGGCTGTGAAGGTACCAGCTTACGTAATGCTTTGTCATTAAATTCGAGTCATATTGAATTTTGGAACAAGGCGTTGAAAAGGCTACACTCAATGAAGTTTGATGCTTCAGACTCTCGAGAAAGCAATCCAGTTTTTGCAACATTTTATTCATGATTTGAATACTATAAAGGAGCTTTGGTCTGATTTAAAATTAATTCCAGGTGTTAAATTCTTGAGTCTGAAATGTCTTAACCAAGATCCTTTAGAAAACTTTATTTCTCAAATCAGAGGACAGGGTGGTTCTAGTACACACCTGACTGTCACAACTTTGTTGCATTGTTCAAAACATTATTGATAAATAACATATCAACTGGCAAATCTTTATATGCAAATTGCGCAGCTGATAATGATTCAATGCTAGGTACCTTACAATGCTAGGTACCTTTTAGGGAAAAGTTTGATAATTATATTGATGACTGCAGTTGTCAAGTTAGTGATTTGGATTTTGTTGATTAATTATTGCCTTCTGAAAATGTTTTTCAATCACAAGTTGTATCTTATATAGCTGGAGCAGTCTGCAGATATTTATTTCCCAAGTTAAATTGTAGTTAATGTCAAAATTGTAAAGATATTCTATTGTCTAATGAGTTAAATCCGATTCATTATTAAATTAAAAGTAAAGAATACGATGAAATCAATAATAAAATGTATTATCCTTCTAAGAATCTATAGAAGAGTCTCTAGTATGGCATGTCATTTATATAATTGAAAGAGAATTACCAAAGATTTGTAAAGTTTACATATTATCTGATTTGATGAAATCATTTGATAATCTTGATACCACTTGGTACACTTGTGTTGATCATAAACAAATATTTTTAAAAGCATTCAAATTATTTATGATACATATTAAAGTTAGACAATGGTGTATAAATTTTAATTGAAGAATGCACAAATTAGATTCAAGAGAAACAGGGATGGAAATGGAAAATTTGCTAAATATGAAAGTTTCAAAAGGGCCAAGCTATGGTCGAACTCGTCGTCAGAGTACTTAATTAATATTCCAATATTGTTTCAATATTTTGTTCATTAATTAACTCTTATTATTAATTACTAATGTGGTTTCATTTTGTTTATATTAAAAAAATAGGAATTTTCCATTTTCATTGATTTTATTTTTATTTATTATAAAAGTAATGCCTAAATGTTTGATTTTACTTCTGAATTATATTTAGTCAAATACTATAAAAAACATAATGGTTTGCATTATGCGATGGACCTATGTAAAATTTAGTTTTATAAATATTAATGTATGTAGACCATAGATTTAATATATTTTTTCTGAAATTTGTATTTAAAATGTGTCTTAGACCAAAATATTTGTTTGAACGCGCTAATTTCGATTTGCTTTTAATATTCATACACAAGATAAAGATTGTTCAACTCCTAAAAATATTTAAACAAACGCAAAAGTCAGTTCTTAATATAAAGCTATATGTATGTACCTAATACATAATAATGATAATGTTATTAACGAAAATTGTTCCATTTTTAGTTGTACTAATAATTTTATTTGTAATATAAAATATTTTCACTTACAGTGAATACAAATAGGAAATTTGTATTGAAAAGTTTTTTGACTTTGTTAATTTTTTTGCATATAAAATTGTCGCACTGATTTGTACATATTTAATTGATAAAATTCTTCAGAATTGTCTTTTGTAAAAACATATGTAATTATATTTTAAAAAAATATAAAAAATTAGAAACTTATTTTTGTATTTTATTTCTGGTTATAATATATAATTTTATCATTAAAATATCCCTACTAAAAAACCGCGAACAATTGCGGGAAACCGGTTTTTACGACAAAACATCCCTATTTAACCGTAATTTAATACCGACTTACATCACTATGCATTCAATCTCCCTGATTTGCATATGACGTCATACATGAAGAACGAGATAGCTTGGCGACTGAAAAGAAATACAATAGCCGTGAGAGGAACAGCAAATATTGAGTTGCCATTTATGCTATAACAATTCCCAAATAAAATTTTTTTCGGTAAAATATAAATTGATTTTTATAATTTTTAAGGTATGGCTATTAATATTTTATGCATAATATGAAGTATAACTACAATATAAATTTATTTGTTTATTGTTGAAAACAATTAAGAAGGTTTCAAATTTTTACGTAAATCAATGTGCATATATTATTTTTAAAAAAATACTTTTTAAGCATATTTAGCTTATTTGTATGTACATTTTATAGTATAATAGACTTTTAATTAACATATTCTTTGTAGCTATTTATAATTTGTAATAATTAAATCGGGAAAAACTTCTTTTTATCACCCTACACTGCTGACAGCTCCACCACTTACGTCTCTTATTTGCCCCCTTTAACGGAAAATACGCTTGTATGACAGATGGCCGGGGTTGTTGTAGACCATGTCTATTTTCAAATAAATTGGAGAGGTAGGCAATAGGTTAGTGTACAAAACGTTACAGATTTTATATGATTTATGAATTAAAAAGTAACAAATTGCTTTTAAAATAAATATAAGAAAATGATACGACGGCTTCAGATATATTTAAAGAGTAATTTATATTATATTAGTAGGTATCATTGTAGCGGCAAAGCAACCAGACCGATACTATCAATCAAGAAAAAAATGTTTAAGTCATCAGTTTCCAATCTTCAAGAAGCTACGTCGGAACAAGTCCAAGAATTTCTAAATTCTTTTGATACAGTTTTAAGTGATTGTGATGGTATGTAAGGATAATAGTATAATTTACCTTCCTTGATCAGGGCCAAAACAAGAATCTAAAATAGTTTATTTCACTTTAAGGGGTACTGTGGATCAACAATAACGCAATTCCGGGATCTGCTGAAGCTATGAACTACTTTCGTAAATTAGGAAAAAGAATATTTTATGTTACCAATAACTCTACTAAAATTCGTTGCGACTTTGCTTTAAAAGCTCAAGAACTGGGTTTTATTGCAGAGCAGGTAAAAAAACTATAAATTATTAATATACTTCATGATTGTCCTCTTTCTCAACTCTTCAATATTAATAGCATTGATTACCCAGTATGTATGTAATGTGTGGTTTAATAATATAGCACGTATAAGGCCAAATCCAACAATAAGGGTATTAAATACTAATACAAAAAAAGTTTGATTATTTCATAACTTGTGGTTTTTAAAATAAAAATTATTTTTAGACCCAGGAAATTTTGTAATTGACTTTTGTCACAACACCTTATATAATCATAACCTTATATAATCATAATAATGTGAAATATTTTATGTAAGTCATAAAGCAACATTATATTTACAGGAAGAAATACTTTCTACAGCTTACTTAGTGGCACATTATCTTAAAGGCATAGGATTTAGAAAAAAAGTATATTTATTAGGGTCAAATGGAATTGGTGATGAATTAAAAGCTGTTGGAATTAGACACACTGGAGTAGGTGTAAGTATATTCACAATAATTATCAGAAAAAATTTTTAACAGACTTGTAATTGTTTAATTTTATTATTAGCTGATTTTAGTTAAATATTTTTTTTTATTTCCTAGCCTGACCATGTAAAGCCAGATTTTAAATCTATGACTACTGAAGAATTAGATCCAGAAGTAGGAGCTGTGGTTGTAGGTTTTGATGAACATATAAGTTATCCTAAATTAATGAAAGCTGCTTCATATCTTGCCAATGAGGAATGTTTATTTATAGCTACTAATACTGATGAAAGGTTTCCAAAATCCAGTTCAATTATAATACCAGGCACAGGAACACTAGTGCGAGCTGTTGAAACTTGTTCTGAAAGGAAAGCTTTAGTTCTTGGTAAACCCAATGACTATGTAACAAAGTTTCTTGAATCATTTGGATTGGATCCAGCTAGGACTCTCATGATTGGAGACAGGTATTTTTTTTATATATTTTTTCATAATTGTAGTGTAAATTTTGTTTATTTTATAAAATGATGAAAAAAAGATCAATTATACTTTTGATATTACAAGTTCTTTGTTAAGATTATCTATAATTTTTAAAGTTGTGAAGTGTATGTGCTCTTAAAATAAAGGCCATTGAAGATACCTATATCATACTTCTTGCAATGAGGATAAAATGTCGCGACTTTGTGGATAAATTGTAGCTTTAAAAATAACATAACATAATATTCTAAAGCATTTCCTTGACCTCCGAATGAAACCTAATCACAACACCCAAAGTGTCAAACTACTAAAAAAATATAATTTCTGTACAGAAAAAAGTAACTGCTATATTTCCAAGCTAATGTTAAAAAAAATCTTTTACAGATGTAACACAGACATTGAATTTGGTGTCAGGTGTGGTTTTCAAACTCTTCTAGTCATGACAGGAGTTACTTCTGAAAAGGACTTGGAGAAAATGAGAAATGAGCGAAGACCTCCACTTCCAGATGTAGTTTTGCCCAAGTTAGGAGATATATTAAATTTAACTTCATAGTACAATAACTATATTAGTTCAATAATATAAATCATACAATGAAAATTTTGTGATAACATCTAATTTTTAGATTGGCTTTAAATTGGAATAGATTGAATAGTATAAAATATTTTTTTATATATATAATATGTATATGTCAAAATTCACTACAAATGATAAGTATGTTTAGATTTTTTTACATAGAAATGACAATAGTAGATAATATAGTATATGGTATTACATTACACTACTATAATTTGTCATTTATTTTGGTTGTTTTAAATGCATATGGCAACAAAATAAAAATGATCATCATATGTTATAGTTCAATTTCAATCATAAATTATTTCTTTTTGGCCGTGGGTGAATCATAAAATATGTTCACACAAATGGAGGAAGACTACAAGGACGTCCGCAGTTCACCAATTTGCAAATTTTTCTCTCGTTTTTTTAATTTATTTTTTGTTATTATGTTATCGCAAATTATATTCAAAATATAGAAATTTGTGCTATTTTATGAGTGATCCCCAGACATATTCAACTTCATTCTATGTATATATTAGAAGAATTATACAATCAAAATCTACTATATAATCTAGTGCATTAAGCCAACATTTAGAAAATATTAAAATATACTACTAACTTTTTAAACATCAAGAACAACTTGTTTATATTTAAGAACATCAAATAAATGTCTACTACAATGTGAATTCAGTATTGATCAGCACCAAAACATATTTTTTGTTAATATTATAATAATTTATACCAAAGGAAAGTCATATAATTTTATAGTTGAAACAATGAACCCTTACAGTTTCGTGTCCACAGCTTAATTCAAAGACATTAAATACATCCTCAATGTAGTATAATATTTTTTTATATTTAAACCAACCTGTACACATAGTGGGAACGATTTTTGTCTTATCTACCTCACGGTGTAGGGTGGATGCCGTTGGATAGATCTTTCAAAAATATTGCGGGTTTGCAAAGTAAAAAATTCGTACTAATTCATTTTTTGTAATTGATCAACTGTAAAAGTAATAAATATTAGTTCATGTATTAATATCAACATCAGCCCTTTTTTTAACTTCCCACTGCTAGGCACAGGCCTCCCTCAAAAAAAAATTATATACATTTTATTATTTCATTATATAATATACGAAACCATGTGCATTAAAAAGTTATTTCATATTTGCTTATGAAATGTATTTTACATAGTAAATACTAGCAACTTATAAAATAATATTAAAAGGTATATCCTACTGTTGAAAGTAGTTTTATTTTCACTTGTAGTAACGATTCGAAAGGTCCTTTTTTCACTTTCATATCTTCAAGCAATCAGCTAAGTTTATAAGATGCTCTCTTTAATTATCGCGATAACCAAACCAATGAGACCATCGTTTGTGGTGGCACCAGGTAGCGCCACTGTCGCTTAAAAATTAACAAAGTTAATGCGACACGGGGCCATTTTTCTCAACTGAAACTTTCAAGTTCTCAAACGTATTGATACTCAATATCATTATCATAAAAAACTTCTATATATAAAATTGTACACCGTGGGTACTAATTATAGTTACACAGGCACAGCAATCGGCAAAGAACTTGCACAACAGATTTACCAGCGTATTTCCCTTTCCGTGTTCAGTTGGCGACAAAAACCAGCACGGTTTTGTATTACTAACCAACTCGACAAATCCGTGCTTAGTTCGCCTCAACTGAGCACGCTTTTGCGATCAAGCAACATTAAAAACGTTTTACAAAACAGCGTACAGCTGAATCAAACACGGTTTTTTATTATTATGGAATTCAACTAACCCGTGTTCAATTCGCATCAACTGTCTTCGTAACGAGTGGCGCTAGGTGATGTTTTACAAATTAGTGTGTGAACTTAATACAGCAAGGGTAAGGGTAAAGGGTAAGGTATAAAATTTGTTAAGTATGGAAGTTCAGTGAAACATACAATTAAAAAAAAACATTTATTTTCTCAAAAATAAGTATTATACGTGACTAACAAGTGGAGATCCATTGTTTTTGTCTATGTGAACAAAGATACAGACTTAAAAATAATAAAGGAAAATTAGTTTGAAACAATTATTTTGCAGAACGCTGGTTTTCATCTACGTTCATAGCTTAGCATAGCAAGGGTAAACCCTTACCCTTGCTGTATTAAGTTCAACTACACACTTATTTGTAAAACATCACCTAGCGCCACTCGTTACAAAGACAGTTGATGCGAATTGAACACGGGTTAGTTGAATTCCATAATAATAAAAAACCGTGTTTGATTCAGCTGTACGCTGTTTTGTAAAACGTTTTTAATGTTGCTTGATCGCAAAAGCGTGCTCAGTTGAGGCGAACTAAGCACGGATTTGTCGAGTTGGTTAGTAATACAAAACCGTGCTGGTTTTTGCCGCCAACTGAACACGGAAAGGGAAATACGCGATTTACCTACATGTTTATTTATATACATTTGGGGTTACCTATTGGCTATTACTCGTTTATTGATAGCCTCCATTCCTATATTATCTTTGCCTTATCGTTAATAGTTTGAAGTTTGATACAATATTATATTACAGGCTTATAGATTAGGTATAGATGTGTTATCGATCTTAGTAATTTATTTAGCCCTTAGAGAAAGTTACTTTTAATTAGTTACTGAAATAAAATTTAATTTAAATTAGCCAAAATTAAATAAACTATTAAATTGAAATAGATATTATTTTTCATTACATTACAAATATCTTTTTATACTTAATACCATCTGAAATGAAGTTCCAAAGAATGTATTTAATGTGGAGATACAAAAATTGGGTCATTTGCTCAATAGTGTTCAAGTTGAAATCAGCTCAAGTAGTTTTCTTTAAAGAATGCCTTCACAGTCTTTATTGCGATAAAATGTACTCATCTATAATAATATATAAGTACGCATAATAAAATTCTTACTGGGTCGAATCTGTACATTAGAGTTTTTGTCAGTCTGTCTGTCTGCGACCGTATAATGAGAAAACGACGGGACAGATATTGATTAAAATTTCTATGATTGTAGCGCGTTATCTGGGTCAACATATAGGATGTAGAAATCTGTCTAATTTCTGAGAAACCAATACTAATCGTCAAAACTAACCCGAGTGGAGCGGGGGTAAGTCACTAGTGTTTTATAGTTTTCCGGTACCTTCTACATTTAAGATAAAAAAATCATTAAACTAAGATCTTTCGAGACTGACAATGAAATGAAACTTTTCAGAAATATATCGGTTTAATACATTTCAATGTAAATAATTCAGTTTAATCTATAGGTACCTACATATAATAAAACGGTAACTTAAGTAAATTTAATAACTATTTTAATAATTTATTTTATTATTTTTACAAGCGAGCATTTTAGCGGGGATAACCAAATATTAAAATCTTACATAATAATAACAATTATTGCCTGCTATATTTTTACACGATCTTCCATTTATTACGCCTTGCGCTTATATTAGTGATCTAATCTAAATAACATATAGAAATCTATGCAGTCAGTAGTGTGTAGAGTTCCCGCTGTGTAACTAGGAAGTGGTACCAGGGACGAGGGAGAGCGCGCGCATGCGCAGTGTACATAGCCAGATAGAGCGCTCAATCTGGCATTTTGACAACACTCCAGCAGACTGGAGGCGAGGTACCCACAGCGCCCCATCGAAGCGACAGTTCCACTGTTTCAGCGCAGTCGCGACGGACGCGCTACGGATCGCTAGAGTGTGATCGTGATATCATCTATTTAACACATTATATAAATTCATGTAAGTCAATATTGTTATTATTTTATTATTTTTCTAGTTAAAATTCCTGTTCATATCTGATTTGTGTTCTAGAGTATACGGTGATGTCATTGAGATAATTGTGTTATCCCATAGGAATATGGGTAAATTTTTTTTGTATAAATATCAGCAATTATTATTAATTAAAAATCAGTGTATAACATAATATGTATTGAAATTGCACGGTATATCATTTATAAATGTGTGGAATATAATTTGTAAATCTATAATTTTAATTGCTATAAGGATAATATTTTTTTCATAAAATACATTATAAATACGCAATTTTGTTTGTGAATCATAGCAAGAGTATAAAGCATACGTACAGCCTACGGGGTAAAGTGTAGAGCGTCTGCACCATGGCGTCCCTATTGAGATTAAAATGAGGTTTTGTAAAGAACGTTCCTATATAGGTATCTACTGCGACCATAATACGTAAGTTATTTTTAATACATGAACACATAGGGAACTAATCTATCTTAGAGATAAAAGTAACTAAGTGATTACTAAATGAGTACGTGTAAGTATAATATACAATTTTTGATGAAATATATATTGTTATCAGCAGGGATAATTTCATGCAATTTCATGATAAGACAACGGTTACAGTGGCTTGGTTGCACTGACCTTCGTCAAAAACAAAACAATATGAGATAACGACAACTTTTACGTTATCTGCCTTTATTTTGTTAAAATACGTGTTTTCTTTCGTAACTGTTTATTAGTTTTTTATCAATTTCCTTAATTATAATGTAGTTTATTAACTTCATAATAATATTTATAGTCAGGTGCATATATAAGAAGGCTCTATAAATGAAATCTTAATTGATAGGCAGGTAGATAGAATTTAGAAATTAGACACCTGCTGCAAGGATGACATTTTTATATCCCTCCTATGCCATTTTAAAGAGCTTTTGGAATTGGTATTGGAGTTAAAATATAATAAATTAACACTCATTTATTACACACTCAGGTGACAGGAAAGACAAATCGTAATACATTATTTTATTAACTCTGTTGTTCCAATGACTCGCATTATCTAGGTGGTGGGTTTTCTTTGGCGCTTAGCATTTACTACCTACCGAGCTTACTAAAATATTTATGAGAAAATTTAAAATTTAAACTACTTCGCATAAACAATTCTTGCCCAATCAATTAACCTTAAAACTAATAATAATAACTTCATTAGCATAAATTTGTTAGACGTTTGTTTTAAACTGGCTAGTAGGTAGGTCCGTCGTTTGTGATAACTATCGAAAAATTTACAAGTATAAGAATAATTCAGAATTCTATTTATGTACCTACATAATATTTTTAGGTGAAATTAAAAAAAATATGGATTATCCTGTAGGTAACAACTAACTATAGTAGGTAGTTTTAATCTGTGAAAGTTGTCGTAAAACATCGACAATCTTTAATTATTACAATCCAGAAGGCCATTAACATCACTTCACATATAATTTCACTTTCATGATTCTCATAGCCTATAGAAAATCTTTTTACAACCTCATATTACTTCCAACGTAGTCATTTTAATAGCGCTTACTTATATTGA
Organism: Boloria selene; assembly: GCA_905231865.2. Taxonomy (NCBI): domain Eukaryota; kingdom Metazoa; phylum Arthropoda; class Insecta; order Lepidoptera; family Nymphalidae; genus Boloria; species Boloria selene. The sequence continues at coordinate 7,444,497 of HG993145.1, forward strand.
TAATTTTGTAACTAATAAAGCAATTATTTTTACTGGCTTCTATTAATCATTATTATTTATATTAATATTGTTGAGAATAAAATTGTTATTTTTATATTTTACTCATTGTTTATGTTTAAAGTAGGTACTACGTTTTTTTTCAGTTAGGTAACGTTTTTCGGAAAACTTAAGAGTCAAAATTGTAAGAGTCGTTTCCAAGATACACCAAATTAATTTACATAGCCAGGTATTAGGTAAGTAATAATTTAATATTTATACAATAATAATTCATTTATAATAGTATAAAACATAAAGCAGCAGAAGTCATAAATATAAAGTCATCGTATCTTATAGAAATTCAAATGTAGGTATTTCAAATTGAGAATATACGTAAAAAAGCAAATAAGATAGAAGAAAATATATTGTCAGTTACTAATGTATAAAAACATGTAAGAGGAATAAGACTTACTTACCTATAAAAAAGAAATATAAATACGTCTGTAATAGGTAAACATGAAGAACATTATCACTTTTGCCCAAGCTCATACTAAGTTCAAAATTATCGTCGTATAAATAACTATCGGGTAAATATTATCGGAGTATAATTTGATTACCTCATTTGTTATCTAAGATCCATAGCTCGTACAAATTAGGGGTACTGTATATTAAAAACTTCTATAGATTTGTAATAACGCATATTTTTATATTTTAATGTCGACGACAGTTAGCTTAATATTTAATACCAGCTCTATCGCAGCGGCTCTATCACGTATTAAGGTGACGTAATGGCATTGTACCATTTAGGTATACAAACGCGTTTAGCCTGTCAATATAGGAAACGCAAAATAGTACCTAGTAATGAATCTGAGCTTCTAATGTTTGTTGTTATTATACGTACGTTTCTATATAAATATTATGGTACCTACCTACAAATTTCTACAGTTGTAATAGAAAAAATAATAATAAGGTCACTCTTTCTTTTCTGGTGATAGTAAGTCTTAATGTGTATCGAAATACCTCTATCATATAGTATAATGAACCAAGATTTCCTGAGCAATTAGCAATGCACACACACACACACAAGTTAAATAAATAAAACAAGGTCATAAAAATTATGATTATACATGATATTATGATTATTCTAGGGTGATTCAATTCTGTTCGTAAATATCTGGGTTAGGCTTGCCGCACGGCCGGGAAATCCGGGATTGTCCCGGAATTTTGCATCTTGTCCCGTGTCCAGTAATTAGATCATATTGTCCCGGATTCCGAAAACCTACTAGTTTTGCAACAAAATAAGCTAACAACGAATAACACGTCACACGGCTAAAACGTTTGATATTAAAAAAAAAAGATATTTTTACTATGATCACGACCCGACACCGTTGTCCTAGAATTGTCCTGGATTTGATAAGTTTCTATCTGGCAACCCTAATCTGGGTATAGGCTACAGCTGCATGTATGTAACTATAAGCGGATGACGTCAGCTACGGAATAGGTCACGCGCTATCCTCTATACAAATTCTATTCTGACACATCTAATACTTTTTATCATTCACATGTATGTTTCGGAAATCATTGAATTACAAAAGTCATACTCTATTCGTTAAAAGAAGAAGCCATATAAACGAAGATTTATTTAGGTTTTTTGTTGCGTGCACGGTCGCGTGAGAAACTAATGGTTTACACTTGTTACAGACAGTCTAGACGTACAATTTTAATAAAAGATTTTTAAAAGTTATAAATTGGCACCTTACATAATTTTTTGAATCTTATTATTAAATTTTTTTTTAATTTCTAATGGCAATATTAATTATTTAATTTTAGTTGTTATTATTATATTACCTAATTATTACAATTTTAAATGATGGGATGTATGTAGTAAGGTTATTTTACAACGATTATTCAGATTAATACCCCATTCCCCAATATGTGGAGGCGACCTATCTGTTGCTGCCACTGTAGATCAACACTACTAATTGCGAAGCAAATTATGTTTAAAATGCAAAAAGAGATAGAAAAAAAATTGATTAAGCTACTCAGCTCAAGAACTGCTCAACATCTTGTCTTTTAAATCTGTGCTGACATTGACATTCCAAAGCTCTATGATTTAATTGCAGCAATTTATTAGATGATGGATATTTTTCAAGTGTTTTATTGAGTCAATTCTCTGTAGGTCAAGACTTTTTGCCTCCTTAATTGATCAACAACATCTGACTATGAATATATCTATAATAAATAGTATAATGTTACCAGTTTGTCTCCCAGGACAGTGGTAGCCCAGAGGTAACGCGCTGTCTTTGAGGGATGCGGGTTCAAACCCAGGTCTCGCCCCTTTGAGTGCGAGTCTTACGGTTAAGAGAACCTGAGGGTACCTCGCTAGTTTTCGAAAGACAACAAGAGCGTGTTTGACAATACCTATTGTTAGTTTTGAGTGCCCTAGGCTGAATCTATAGGTAATAGTTAGAATTTTTGTCCGACGTGACGGCATCACGAGAACCCTATTGGACAGATTTTGAAGAAATCTGGTAGGATGATAGCTGGTTATGCAGATCAACAAATAGGATACTTTTTACTGCGGTAAAAAACGAGTATATAAATCTCAGAGAAACAGGTATAGGTAGGTACTAACTTACATAGTGGTGTGTGTAGTAGAATTTATCTTATGTAGATTCTTTATACACATGAATTCACCCGTATAAATTTATATTCATTAATGTATAGATTATGTAACATGTAAGATATTATCATGATGAACATATTTTATTCAGGTAGAAGATGCCGCTACAATACATGAACCATTACATTCTGCACTAATACTAAACAGGGAAGTAGGTCAAGAGGTGACATGACGTCTCGTTCACACCCTCATTTTTACAATAAAAGGCTAATTAGGGGTGTAGCACTAAAAGCGGGCAAATACCTATACATTATTGGATTATGGAATTTGTACCTACCTGTCATTAAACACTTGAAATAATGCTTTTTATTTATTGTAACTGGTCACTTGCAATATATGATGTACAATAAGTATATTATGTATTTAATTGATCCATGTTATATGTCACCTTTAGGTAAGTGTTATAGACTCTACACATGAGTTTATGCACACTCGCGGAACACTCACAGCAACGTCTTATTTCGGTTCCAAAGCATCTACATGTTCTGTATAACTTGAACGCAAATTATTATTTATATAAATTAATTGTAACTTTCTGTAATGCCACTTTTCTAAGCACTGACCAGTTGTTGTAGCGAAATTTTGTTCACATAGATATACCTAAATATATTGGGTATGTACCTACTAGGTACATATTCAGAAACTAAACAGGCATAAAATTTATATTACGCATCTAAGAATATTTTTAGATGCGTCTAGGTCATATCATTTAGTCTAGGTTTATTAGGCACCCACGACAATAGCGAGGGCGTAATGCAAACTCTCGCATGTAAATTTTCACAAATTGTTTCTTTATTTTAACTAATCCAATTTTGTCCCCAAGGTTAGGTTTACAAAACAGGATTGATATCATTACGGTAAAACGCTTCAATGACTTTCATTGATAGCATTGAAATGAAGGAAATTTTCAACTTCAGGCATTTACAATTAGGTATGTAGCGATAAGCTTATAAAGACTTATCAATCTAAAGGAGACACTAGAACGATCTCATCATCGAGTCATGAGTCATGAATATTATAAGGAATTATTTCCAAAAAAATATATATAAGTGCATAGCTGGGCACCGTTAAATAAATAATTAACTCGTTAATCGTTAATCCGTTACTTAAAAAAGTTAACTTCGTTAAACGTTAAAGCGTTACATTTCGAAAGATTTAACGCAAGTTAACGTTAATCGTTAATCCGTTAACACGTGATTAAAATTGTATTTTTATATCATTGCAACAATAATGATCTACTTATAAAATCTGTTGATTTGGGTTCTGGAACTTAAAAGTTTCTCAGCATTTCGTGGAGGGGGGATTTCGGGACCGGGCTTTTCAGAGGCTCAGTTCAACGCCTTCAATATCCAGCCTTATGGGACTCTACAAGAACCACTTCGCTATCATGAGGCACCTCTCTCTTGGCCCAGGACGGACGTTGGACGTTCCTTTTTCATTTCTCCCAGTTCACCCCGATATTGATGGAAGCCGTCTCGATTTTCGGCAGGCTTTTGCTGAATGTCCGGGGCATTGAATCTCTATGCCGGTTTTGAGATTGTGAAGTCCATGGCACTGTATGGTGCCCCCGTTTGGATCGACGCTCTCTGTCCCGAACGGGGTCCAATTGTGCAGTACGCAGCGGATCCTGGCGGTGAAGGCGATAAAGGGATGACGCACGTGTCCTTCTGGCGGGTGTTCACCCTGGGTACTCCAGGCGCAGGCAGAGTTACTCGCCGAAGTGTACCAGTTTCGGGCGAGCATGCGCACGGGAAACTTCCAATGTGGGATCCCGTCTAGCTGACGAGGCTATGATCCGGCGATGGAGAGAGCAACTGAGAAACCCAGAGGCTGGCCTATCGAAAATGAATGCCGTTCGTCCTGTTTCACTGGGTCAGGAGGCCCACACGGTGTCATGACTTTCAGACTGACGCAGATGCTTACCGGGCGCGCGGCACGTGAACACGCACTGACAACCTTACCTACCAAACTTTACTTAGGTACCTGGTTTCGTTTTACTGGACGAGACGCGGTGTTTGGTAAAAAGTAGGTACTGGATTAACGATTAACGGACTTGATAAAATGTAACGGAAGTTAACAAGTCCGTTAAATTTTTTCTAGGTTAACTTAAAAGTTAATCGTTAATCCAAATGTTAACTTCGTTAATTAACGATTAACGGATTAACGAGTTAATGCCCAGCTATGTATAAGTGTCAAATGATCATTATGATTATTACTATATGCAAATATTGAAATATTTGCATAGATCACATAAAAAAATAAATATTTGTATTGTATAATAGATTGTATTTAATTTCCCTTTCATTTAATTTGACAATTTCTTCCTTTTACATGGTAGTCACGTGGATGTTTTAAAGTTTCTTTAAACAGGCACGAAAGCCAAAAGGCCAATAAAACAAACGAGTATAGACTATGAAGAGTCCTAGATAAATTAAGTGATGGATGCTGTACCTAATGTCAGATCGAAACGTTTTACATTGAATATTTTTCGTAGTTATAAATTAACAATGCATTTAATTGTGCATTGTCTAAAAATATATTTAAATACAAAATATTGATAGTGGCGAGGATAAATCTGAGCTGATAGGTATTTACGGATACGTGTAGTAAACTGTTGGACAAGGTCGCTGATGTAATTGCCGCTTTTAGCGCGAAAACAAGACGTAGAGTATCTAAGTTGTCAATAAGGCTTAGATAATATACGACTGGTTTGTTTCTACTATGACATCATAATAACGAATTTTACTGATGAGTTTACCTTGACTTTCTAAGGTTGATTTTTTAGTGTGTTGTAAAAAATTGCAAGAATATATTATATTCTTTCCATACTTCAATGACCCAATGTTCAAAAATATTTTTATTTTTTTACTCTTATAATTGAGCCCTTACAAACTTTTTAAAAACGAAATTAGCGGAATTGGTTCAGCAGTGCGCAAATTACGCGCCAACATTTAATTTTTATTTATGTAGAATAGGTAATTTGTAATGTTAAAAATATCTTTACGAATATTAAATTTGAGTTATTAATATCCAAACGCACTAAACTAACTCAAAAAAATCTAAACGATTCGGGTAATATACTTTAAATAGTAATTAAATAAACGTCAAGAAAACGAAAAAACTTATTAAAAACGTAATTACCGGAATCGTTCATCAGTTAGCAAATTAGCTTTTAACGTACAACATATAAATTTTATTTATGTAGAGTAATTTGTATGTTAAAAATATTTTTACGAACATTACTTTTGGTACCTAATATCCAAACGCAACTAACTCAACCAAAAACTAAAAGTTCTAGGTAGGTAATATATTTTAAAAATAAGTAAACGTTAATAACAATGCTTTCAGTGTAACCATGTCAGACGAGCACGAGCAAGCCGTCGAGCAGGTGACGCAGGTCGTGAAGGACGTCAAGCTTGAGAACGGGACGGCCCCAGGTTCAGCCAACGGAACAGCTCCCAAGAATGACAACAGTGCTATTCCTTTTAAGGTACCTACCTATATTTTTGAGCGATTCAAACAAAAGTTACTTAAATTCGTGTAGGTACTCGTAGTAGCGATCCGTCTCAATGCATTAGTGTAAAGGCACTTATTATAATAATTTACAATAATAAAAATATAGCAATAGTTTTCTTGTATAATTTTCAACATGATTTTTACATATTTTTAAATTGCATTAGAAAACTTTATGAGTAAGTATATATGCGATCAAGACTGTGCTAACCTTGGCGTTGACTAATTTTTCCTTGACATGCAAATGTTAAAAGTTCTAGCGCGAAAGCATAGTTAAACTTCCTGGCACGATTCACGAATGAAAACTAAATAAATTGACTGTTGCAATGTTTAGACATTGTGTAAACAATAATGTAATCTTCATTCGGACTTAATGTTTAAAAAAACAAATGAAAAGATAAACTAAACGACAATAATTATTTTTCTTCAGGATGCCTTTAAAATGTTCTCCAAATTCGGGGATCCAAAATCGGATGGCAAACAAATAACGCTGTCACAAAGTGATAAATGGATGAAACAAGCAAAAGTGATCGACACAAAGAAAATCACCACAACAGATACTGCCATTCATTTCAAAAAGTTGAAATTAGTAAAACTTGGCATTGACGACTATCAAAAGTTCTTGGAGGACTTAGCGAAGAGTAAGAAGATAGAATTGGACGAAATTAAGAAAAAATTAACTACTTGCGGTCAACCTGGAGTTTCGACACATGTAAGTTTTTTTCCAGTTTATCTAAATTAAGCATATTAAGGTTGTAAATTTCCTTTGTATAAAGAAAAAAATAATATTTGTCTTACAAACATTCTGTAAAAACATTAAGATGTACCTACTTCAAAAATAACTTTTCAATGACAATAATAATTATGTTAATTATATAATATACTTACATGATTGTTATTTAAACCGAGTAGTTCTACACATATCCCCATTCCGTCCGTTTGCTTTTTTCCGTTTTACTCATACAAATCTATTGAACCACCTATTACGTAAATAAGTTCATATTATTAATGTAATTTTAGTACAAAAGCCTTCTCAGGATATCATAATGATACAGACACGTACGTTTACTTTTGTTATGAACGTTACCTCACGTTTGTTAACTTTGTTATATATAACAATAAAGCATGATACTGATGACTAGAAAACTATTTTAAATCTATTGTTTTTATTGTTAAAATTAAACTTATTAGCTCCTTACTTGAAACAATACTTGTCATGAGAAATTGTATAGTTATTTGTTAGTTAGAAATAAAACATCCACTTTTAATTTATTCTGTGTGACTATAGTTTAGTAGTTTTCCTTCTATCCACTTTTTAATGTTACTAATATTCTAAATATAAAATTTAAAAATAAATTGCCATTTGTGAGTCTCGATAAACCTCTAAAACGGTCAAACCGATTTGAATAATAATTCTTTTTCGTTTGGTTGGAGGTGAAACTGAGACAGGGATAAAACAAAAAAAACGAATACGAAATTAGCTGGAATCAGAGCGTCATAGTTGCATATAGTAACTAAGCTCTTTAAACGGAGATTAAAAAAAAAATAAGCTGGAAAATTTCAGAACTGTACCTATATATTAATACAGAAAACACTAAAACGTTGCTAGTACTAAATTAACAGTTTAAATGTAAATATATATAGGTATTTTTTAATTCGCAGTTGCCAAAATCGCCAGCAGCAGCGGCAGCTGTTGATAGATTGACGGACACAACCAAATATACTGGGTCTCATAAGCAACGCTTCGACCAAACTGGCAAGGGAAAAGGCATAGCTGGTCGAAAGGATCTCGTAGACGCCTCCGGCTACGTCAGTGGTTACCAGCATAAGGACACGTATGACAAAGGACATTAGCCATAGAATGTGGTTATTTTTCAAAAAAACGGCAAATGTTATGAAAACATAATAATGCAAGTGGATTAAAATAATATTACCACTAAAATCAAAAAATCTTTGCGTAACATTTGGATGATCCCTTATCAAAAATCCCGTTATTTAAATTTTAACGAAAGTCATATAGAAATTTTAAATGACTCGGCCCTAATAAAATTAACAAAAAAGGTTCTATGGTAACAATTTTAAAATATACGTTTTTTCTCATACACCGATAAATAACTGTTACGTGCCTTTTTATTTTCATGAGTTTAACCTATTTTTGAATGGCTTTTGTATTTTGCGTAAACATTCCGTATTAACCTACTCGGTTACCCTATTTATATTTAGGAATTAAGAACCAATATTGTAGCTTCAATAACGTTTTTACTTCACATTTAAATGTCTAGTCGTGAGTAGTTTAGATTTTTGAAATATGATTATACATTCTCTGTATGCTATTTTAAAAAGTAATGGTACTTCACACTCTATTTTCATACGAAAGACCTACGTAGCAGTAGTAGTAACAAATTCGAGGTTTAAACCTTTTTAAAGATTCTCAGAGTACAACACTCGTTGTAACTTGCAATATAGTACAATGAAGAGACTTACAAAAATAATATTTAATGCAAATGTTTTAAAATTGTCTTATATTTATAATCCAAAACACAACATTATTAATATCGTTTATTACAATCGTAAAAATTCCTCCTACAATATGTAAAGCAATGTATTTTTAAAATGTATTTAATGTATTATTATTTTTTTAATTTATTGTAATAAATTTAATATCTACATGACTGATGTTTTTTTCCTCGTGCAATAAAATATAGAATAAAAATCCTTTAAATAAGCCATCATTTTATTGCTCAGAACATTCTGATGTGGAGAAATATAACTTACAAAATATACCTTTAAACGTCTTAGAATTTTCTATAATACACATAAAATCTACTAGGTAACACTTTTTTCATGAAATACAAATCATAGACTCATATCTAATTGCTCTTTCCAATAACTTTGCTTCGTTTAAAGAAAGTAGTAGAGATGCGCAAAATAGATCACTAAACTGAAAAGATAGATACATATCTTTTGAATACAAAGATATATATCACTCTTTTAGCTCATTTAGCTCAGTCAGCTCAGTAAAAAACAGAGTATATTTATATTAATAATTTCGTCAAGGGGTACTGTAGACTCGATCGAAACCTTACCTGGATAATAAAACATAAAAAAATAAAGATTTCGAGTCGACAACATATATCCGCAAAATTCGGATTGTCGAGTATTTTGATTTTTGTTTAATTCTAATCTATAATCTCTCAAAGAGAATGTAACCACTCTAGCGAAACGTCAATGACAACAAAAAATACAACAAAAGTGTATAAAATAAAATAAATAGTATAAATAAAATATATAAAATAAATTAAATAAAATATAATATATTTACTACATAAAAAAAGAATACTTAATTACTAAAATACTGTTAAAAAAGAGTAATATAATAATGTGTTCTAAACTCTTAAATCATAATTCCGTACTTTCACTTATCAAATGATGCGTAATGATTTCTCATAGATGGCGTTAATAATATTTTTATTATTTAATTTTAGTAAGTGTTAATTGTATTTTGCTATAATATTTTATATCTATAATATGCTAGCGGTTTAACGCGAGCGAAGCCGCGGGTTCCGCTAGTAATAATCATAATTCCGTACCTACACTTATCAAATGATGCGTAACGATTTCTCGTAGATGGCGTTATTAATATTTATATTATTTAATTTTAGTAAGTGTTAAATTGTGTTTTACTGTAATATTTTATATCTATAATATACTAGCGATTTAGTGCGAGCGAATCCGCGAGTTCCACTAGTATATATAAAAATATCGTATCACAGTGTTTGTTATCGAACTCCTCTGAAACGGCTGGACCGATTTTTATGATTTTTTGTGTACGTTTGGTAAGTCTGAGGCTGCTTTTTATTCCGCTAGGTGATAAGGGTGGCACTCTCCAGGTTTTTTATTTTTGGGCCAAATTCTTTTTTTATGATTTGGCATCATAAATATTTTATAATAATATCAACCAAAATTGATTTTAAGTCTCAATGTGTCTTATTGACCAATGAAACTTTATAATTAAATACAAAGAGAGTTGATCGAACAAACATCGCAGTGACGCAGTGAGCTATAGATAAATACAAAGAGAATGTATTATATATATAGCAATATACTCTATGGAGAATGTAAAGGAATTGATAAATATTTATGATGTGTAGTGAGTTATAGATTAAAGTACTCTTTGGTGAGCTATAAGTTGTTGGTTATACTCATCAATCATCATCATGGATATAAACGGTATACTGAGCTAAATGAATGAGCTAGTGATATATTCGGTACTAGTATGAGTGAGTGATACATTATGTCAGTATTACTGATATAGTTCTTTTATATCATTCACTCAGGAGCTACACAACTCTAGAAAGTAGTATTAGAGCTTTGTTTGTTGTCCGGCCCTGATGGCGGAACCACGTATGCTTAGAGTTTTACGTTTTAGTTTCGTTCTGCAAGCTGTAGCCCAGAGCTATAAACAATAATTAAAATAAATGGAATATTAAAAATTAGGTCATACAACCCTAAAAGGTTGGCTTAATATTAATAACTCTGGAACAACAATAGCGTTATCTTAATTTCTTCTAGTAAGTATCTACTAGGTACCTATCATTTTTCTTTTCAACTTACATAGTCACAATTCATTTAAATTCCATATTCCATTTCGTTTCAAAAATGTTTGTAAGTCTTTTTGAATAGGTAAAGCATTATTTGATTTGATTAAAGATTGTTATAACGACCAAGTGTCAATTAGTTACGGCCCCCAAGAAGTGTTAGCCCAAGGTCCGCCCCTAACTCTAACGGGTAAACAAATAAACAGAGTGACTGTGAAAATTCGTTCATTATACTAATATTCAAACCAAATTGTATACTATCAAGCAATAAGTATTACTACTACTAGTCTACCTAATTATTGATATTTTAGTAAGTTACGATTACATCATTCATGATTCATTGATCTAGATTCTGGACTGAAATCTATAAACTTTATCATAAAGTAGTTGTCTCTATGTTGCCCTATATCCGTTAAAAATTATTCTTAAAAATTGTTATTTAATAGGACTCTGGTTTTATCGATACAAGGGCACCCGGTGGAAAATCTCGCTGGTAGTCCGAATGCCGGCTCTGTTTTACCAAAACACCCAGTCAGACCCTTTTATTATATCTCATTAATAAGTGTTAGAAAAACTTATTAGAAAACATAGCTATCATTTGTATCAAATAAACAGTGGTAGAAACAAAGCGTTCCTTTCTTCAAAGAAAAATATAAAAAGATAATCTAAATCAATGATAAGTTTTATAATAAACTGATTACCTATGTATAATATTATGTACTAACATGTATCCATGTTAGTACATAATATGACTCATAGATTCTGTTTGAATAAAAATTAAATTATATTTTTTATAGCTATGACCGGTATTTTGTTTAATGCAATTTTCATTTAAGTTAGATAGGCATATTATTATCTGTCAGCTTATTATAGTTCTTTACAATTCTCAAGGCGTAAGCAGCTCAGCTTGTTGTTTGTTCTTGATATTTATATCTTATATGAAACAAATGAAAAGTTGTATGAGTTGTATATCTTCATACAATTTGCAAATTCGTTCAAAATCTACTTATTATTAGATAAATCCAAATAAAAAATGTTTTTCGAAATATTTTTTATATTTTATTGTTTTCTTGTAAATAGTCGCTACACATAATATTATGTTATGAGATTGTAATTGAATCATAGAAAATAAATAAAAATAGGTATACATTTTATTTCAGCTACTTTCAACTTTTTACAAATCTTAAAAATAAACCAATTACAGAAATAATTACTATGTACCCTGTGACAAACTAAATTTTTCAAATAAAAATATTAATCTCGTTACACAGTCAGTTATAGCTTGAATACTTTTAGGATGTTGAAAAATATGTTTAATTTAAAGAAAATGTTTGTAAGTAGCGTAGATATAATTACGGTACAACGACGTAATGACTAAAAAGCTTATCAAACTTGTTTCATTAAACATTTTACTTATAAATATATCTAAAAAGAAAACGACATATAACTATTTAATGTGATTATTTATATAAAATCAATTTTAGAAACATTTTACATATATGTTATAAGCGAGATATTTTTTTATATGTAAGTATATGTTTCCTATAAATAACATATTACGTGTTAAAATATTCGGCATAGTATAATAATTGGGTGAAAAGCATCAATTTCTAAGAAATAAACCTCCAGTTATGTAAACGTAAGTTTCTAGCTTCATATCTATAAATCTAAAGATGGCACAATTGTTTAGAAAATAGATTATATCAGTCCAATTCAAAAACCGCGCTAGTTGTAAATCGAATAATATGATGTTGTGTAAAAATTTGTGTATATTTAAGTTTGTCTTAAGCAAAACCGAAAAGAAATCAGGAGTTGGTAAGTAAAAAAATAAATTACAATTGTATAGATTCGTAATATAAAAAATGTAATTTTCACAGAATTTTTCATATAGGTACCATTAAAATCGCGCCCAAAAAGCAGAATCGAATAGCAAGGCTAAAATTTTATCGATTAATAAAAAAAATAGATCGTAGAAAGGCGATAAAAATTTAGCTTAACTATCAATAACATTAATGTTAGAAGCACATTCATAATTGTTTCATAAATCACATTTGCAAGAGTCCTTCATAACAGCTGTGGTACCGAATATCAGCATTTTAGGCGGATTAGATAGAACAACATTAATTATTTTAAAATTATTTTGAAGAAAATTGTGTAACTGTTACAGCATTTTTGATTCTTAATGAACAATATATTATAACTTATTTAAATTTGTGGTTTCAAATATTTTTTATCTATATATATATATATATACTTTAGTATGACCTGATCACCTAAAGACTTCATATAGCCGAGAGCAACGTGTGACGTGAGTCATTTACGATATGGAGTCATTATGGAAAATTTGAATAGAAACTCAACAGTCAACAAAACTTAAGATAATATTGTAAATAATTAACATATTATAACAACGCTCTAAGTGATCTGGCCTCTGTGTGTTTACATTTCTTAGGAATAAATCTTTGCATACGACTTGTTAACGCGGAGCTAAATAAAACGTGCTACAGGTTCAACAAAACACATTTAAAATTCGCAATAAGATCCTCCTTCACCCATCTGATTTCTGAATGAAAAGTACTTAACTATTTTGATACTTCTGAAATAAATATAAAAGATATTTGATCCAATAAAAAGCTAATCAAAGGGTGGACTCTTTGATAAAATTACTCTTCATTTTATTTTCCATTACTCGCTTAGGAATTGCCGTTCGCCATAAAAATTGATTTATTTGACAACCCTTCTTTTTGTCTCTACTAAGTAGTGTGCAAAGAATTCAGATTTTAGCGAACCATGCACTATTAGGATATGTCAAAAATAATACTTTACACATTTTGTTCGACATTAACAAAAACACATTTTTGAACAAACAAAACAAATCATTTTTATGTACATTCTAAGTTATTATTTTATAATGAATTGTTAGTATATGACCGAAGTAACTTAAAATATAATAAAGTTTTTATATGAGAGCTGGTAGATACAATACCTATATTTTAATCACATATTATATATTTTAGCAATTACTTTTAATGTTACAAATCACAAAAATTACAATATCAAATACTATCTACACCCTCCCTATGTAGTAATTAAATATTATTATTAATTTCGGAATGCGTACTACTGTGTATTTACCGATTTGATATCCCAGTAACAGTCAACACGTAAAACATAATATGTACTTATATAATTCCATGCAACTATCAGTACCGGTTGTCAGGACTTTATTATGTCAAAGTAAATTTGAAGACCAACACTATCCTAAAGTATAACGGGTTAGGCAATTTATCTAATAAATCCTATATAATATGTGTATACATAATGCAATATGGAATCGAGATATTACCTAGTCATACTATCACAAAAACCGAATGCCGGTAGACCGAAGTTTTACATAGGGCCTTCGATGGTGCTGACTTTCATTGCAAAGTAATATGCGGCGCGGCTGCCTAGAACGAAAGCTAGCAGGAAGGCGCCTACGTACGCTACGTAGATGCCGCCCCCATGGGATTTCGCCACGGAGAGTGTTCCCAGGGTGACTCCAAGGGCGATGGCGAACACTATGAGAGCTAGTACGAGGAATAGTATACCTTTCATCCGTTTCATGTTCGGACCCACCGAAGATACTTTCCGGCAATGCGGGCATCGAACCGGTGCATTTTTCAACTGCTGATACTGGAATGAAAAATATTATTCACTTGTTATCTATACACAGAACATACTAAGATCTCGACGAATCTACGTAACAAATCGTACATTTTCGGAAAATCTTATTGAAATAGCCATCATTTTGGCGCAGCTTGTAGTAACCCTACTTTCTTGCGCAAGTGGTCGCGGGTTCGAGTCCCACTGAGGGAATTCACTTGTTAAACTCGGATGTTTGTTCTCCAGTCATGGGTATTCATATTTATAATATGTATGAATTTAAACTTTTATTTATTTATTATCGATACTCTCTGTATATCGATAAATACAACAATAGCAACATATTGATTGTCTTTCCGAAGTCACCAGGGCTTCATTAGTAAGCTAAGGTGCTCAGTTTCACTTTAATCCCTTCAATACCACCTTTTCTTTATGAGGCTGGGTTAAATTATTATGGGATTAAAACGTTGACCCCCAACGAGGATCAAATACTCCTCCTTTTACATTCAACCTGTGTTTAACTTGTTACGTACTGAATTATTACACTAACTAATGTAAATACTTGGAACATGAAGCACCAAAAATACTAGTAGCACGAGATGCCAGAGACTTCGTAGAGATATTTCGTAGCAAATAGTGAAATTCAACACGGCGTAATAGTTAGAAATTATGTGACCTCTTTAATTAAACCTTACTTCAATTTTCAATTGGTAGTAAAGTAAGGACGAATTCGGAAAAGTGCAAGTAGTGACCTTAAGTAATTGTGTTATTTTAATACTAATGATTGTAGTTAAAATATATTAAGACGTACAAATATGTTTGACTACATAATTGATAAATCTACACTTTCATTTTGTTCCTGACACACGATAAAATTATTAGATTTTTACAAAAAAAAATCTTGAAAAGGTTCAAATTTAAAGCAACTGTAAAAATGAATTTAAACTCTCATATAATCTATACATATAAATAAGATTCAAGTGTCTGTTTTTAATTTCAAATTAATAGCATTTCACTTAATGCATACGAAAGGATATTCGGTACTAGCATCAAAAAATCAATTTTAAATTTTTTGTCTGTCTGTTTGTTCCGGCTAATCTCTGAAACAGCTGGACCGATTTTGACGGGACTTTCACTTGCATAAGACTAATGTTATAAGGCACTTGAAATATAATATTCTTAAAAAACGTCCCAATATTGGCCATTATATACTATACATAGCAATCACGCAATCAAATTGATTAAATACTCTGTCTTGAAGTCGGTTAAAATTAGGGTAGGATACGTACTAAAACACACAATTGTATGTCAAGGGTGTCATTTTTCAAAGTAAGTATGAATGACATACTTGCTTAAAATCCAATAAGCGCATAGCTGTTTCGATCGATTCAAGAGTTAGTATACTCAGTACTTTCAAACGTATGTAATAGAAATAAATTGAAAGAAAACGATACTTTATTAGATATAAAATTTACTTAAATTGTTGTACCAATAGAGCTTTACTGACTCAGTTTTTGTGTTTGTTTGTATCTAAAACTACAATAATCCATACATATACGTATAGCGATTTTATACTTCACGAAACTAGAAAATACAAATAAAGTGTTGCTTATTACAAAATATTAGCGTGTTGAATTTACACGACGTGGACCGGTTAAGATGTAATAACAGGAAAATCGAACAATACGTAAAACTTTTACATCATACACGATAAAACATTCACATGTAATTAAAATTGTTTTGATATCTATACTAAATCGATTAGGCAACTAGTTGCAGTCTTGTAGATGTTAGTCTAGTAATATATTTATACTTTCTCTGGCTTTTTCTCTGCTCTCTACGCGCATTATTTTGTTTGATCTCTTCAAATCAATTTTTAATTATTGTGTATCGTCATTTTAATTATATATCGTCATTTAAACTTACTTTACTATATAAATTGATTAAATAATATTTAGTCATCAATCTGGTAGTTACACGTTTTAAACGCGATCAAAACGTGTGAGTTTTATAATAAAGCCCCGATACACATTATGAGTATCATTTACAAAAAAATGTCAAAAAACACACGACGATTTTATACAATTTTCCTCCATAATTTCAGAAAATTTCACTTAATATGTTCCACAGACCACAAACAAAACAAATAAATCCTAACTGAAAAAGATTCAACAATTTCAATTTTATTTATTACTCTTGATTAAAAGAATGTTTAAAAATCATTTTTTGGAACAATGTATATTTTCCAGCACTAATAACTTATCCTTGCTGCATACATCCCTAGTACAACCTAAATGTTGGGTTAAGGGATAACTTTAAGCCATAGTCTATTTATGTATCTGCATGTGGATATAACAGACATACACACACAAATAATAAACATAATAGTAGTATAACCTAAAAGTTTTCTAGATCAAATGACGGAGGTAGATATAAATGTTATTTATATTGTCCTTCACATTGATATTATGACTTATGAGTATTGTATTACCTGTTGTGTACAAATATAATACATACATATTTATCTATATATCATCTAAAACTTCTTTATGGAGTAGAATAAGCACTCCCTATGCTCGAATATGCATATGCACTTCAAAGTAAATATTTCATGTGATGAAGTTGCTAATTATATATAATAGCAATATTGCTAATTTCATTTGTTAACAATGAAAATGGCCGAAAACATTATTAACTAAAAAAAATTGTCCAATAAAAATATTCAATCAGCTAATAGTCATTCACATATATACTACAAAGAAAATAAGTTTATACACTTACTAAGAATGTATCTTGGCAATGTATACAAATGACACGGCACATGCCAGGCAGAGTAGGCACCGGTGGTGTGACTGGTGATGGTGCTAAGTTGATGATCCTCTTGCAGTCTGCACGAGGGCACGCTATACGTTGCGACGAGGACTTGCATATCAGCAAACAGTTGCATGGGCAGCGCACATACTTCTTACCAGGAGGTGCATTTCGTATAGGCTACAAATATATCGGTCTTTTTGATGATAAACATTATATACTATTGATTGATTTATATATTTATGAGACATTTAGAAGTTGTCATGGCAATAGTTTTTTATAAGCAAATTTTATTTTATAATAATGTTAAAATAATAGCAAGCAAAGAATATTAATAAATATTTGTTTATAAATAATTGATTGATGATAGGTAATTGAATCACAGCTATTATAAGCTTGTACAACAAGAAATTCTTAGATAATTCTGAATACATAACACAGCTGAAAAAATATGAAAAGAATGACAAACCAATTTAATAAGATTGCACATATTTAGTAAAATGGTTTTATTAAAATTTAAATAGTTTGGTTTATTTTTTATTTTTTTTATTTGTTTGGTTTCAATTAAAAGTCATTATTTTTTATAAAGTGATGATCATAGCTAAATCAAAACATTAGTGTTACTATACTAATAATAAAAAAGTTAAGCTACAACTGTAATTACTGAACAGAACGAAAAATATCTCTTACCGTCGCTTCGTTGCATTCTGAACACTTTACAACATGTTGTTCTCTTTTGCCTGATATATCTATCATAGCCTGGCAGACACGACATGTTACCATCGGCATGCCTGCTTGCTGATATGGTGGAGGTAATTCGTCAGGTCCAATCGGCGAGATTGTGCTGACATTCTCCTCTTCTACAAAAACAAATCCAATACTTTACGTGAAGATAGGCGCAATACGTAACTATTGTTATTGTAACACTTCGAGTTTACACTTGCATAATCTACTAAACTTGTAGCATTAGCTTAACGCTAATCGGGTTATCTTTATATAGGTAGTACTTTGTTTAGCAACAAAAAATACAAATAAATTTTGGTTGAATCATCAGCTGTCAAAACAATATAATGATATTAACTTACCATCCCTTAAAAGTGGTTGAATTTCACCTTGCCCGTCACCCATAGTCATATACTAAGGATTTAGTAGCACAATACGTAAATAAGATTTATACAAATCAGGAATTTTTTCGACTTAAATTAACATACCAGCTTTACTACCATCGCAGAAAACTAGTTCACAAATCTGAAATCACAGATAAGTGATAACCATAGAGTATATTCATATACTAACTTAACATTAATTAACCATATTAAAGTACAATTCGCGTCACGTAAAAAGAACGCTGGAGGAAAGTGGTGGGGGGGGTGTTTGCGCATGGGTACATTCGCACACAAAATTACTAAGCCTATTCTTTTATTTTTGAACTAGCCTTTCGCTCGCGACGTATATTGGTCATTGTTAGGTACATTGAAAAATATATGAGATAGAACGTTATTAAATAGAATTCTATTAATTCATAAAATATGTTAGATTCAATGTAGAATGTTTAATCTAATTACAAAAAATTAAATTAATTCGGTTAATATATATTTTAACTGCATTATTAATAGATTCTCTCTTCATAAAACAATATACGTCAAAAATATTTTTCTATATTTTTTATATAAAACCATTTCGTAATTAATAACTTTTATGTGCACGATGGTATTTTGAACTGACAAACCAATAGCGAGCCGGAAAGCATGCGGCGCGTGCCTTGACGTCCCGCGCCCCGCGTCTTACCACCAAATTGGCCGATAAATCGCTTCTGCGCAACTTGACAGCCAGCGTTCTTTTTACATGACGCGAATTATATTTCTCTATGCATTTAACAATGAAATGAAACGGAATAACATTATTGCCATAAACCAAAACTTATATTATGTGAATATAGTTTGGGTAAATTTGCACTTTTAAAGAAAACTTCTTAATCATGAATTATTATAAAATATATTCAAACCTTATAATTATAAAATTTAAGAATCTCATCAATCTTGTTTATCCGATATTGTCCCACTGCTAGACTTGGGTTTCAAAATAAGAGAGGTACCGCCACCAAGTATTAGATCAGAGTCCTAGAGTATTATTATTTATTGTACTGTGTGTCCAGCATTCTGACTAAGTGTGGGTTTGGCTGACTCGTAGATAGAGCTGTCTACGAGCTGACTCCATAATAATTGTCGATAAAAAACTTTGTAGGTTCTTTAAAGTTTAAATATGTCCATTACGTTACTATGGCATAGAATTGGGTTAACCAATGCGCTACCAGCGCTAGTCTTTTTTTTTTAAATGTTATTTACCTATATGTCAAAGTGATTAGTGACAGAGACAGACACAAATGTCAAAAACATGCTACTCAATACCTACTGTATCACATGTTTGCTTCATGTGAATTTTAATTTTAAGATTTAAAGTAGGTAATAAGTATAAGTGTATATTAACAATGGCCTGTAAAGTTCATAGAGTGCGATATTACAATCCAAAACCAGAAACAATTAATTGTGTTTCGTTTAACAAAAAAAGCAAGCTTTTAGCATTAGCCAGGTAGTAAATCAAAACTGCAAGTATTTGTTATATATACATATTTTTTGAAATTCTATATCTGTGTATCTTATTTGTTATAGACAGGATGCTTCTATTGAAATATGGGACTTAAACTATGCTACATATTTATTAAAATTTATACCAGGAACACTAAATGCATCTGTGGAGGCACTTGGTTGGGTGAACCAAAGACTGCTTTCCACAGGCTTGGGCGGTACTTTACTGGAGTGGGACTTAGAAATCCTTTCTGTTAAGGCAACTGTCATGCTAACTGGTTATGCTGCTTGGTGTCTTGATGTTAATTCTATAAATACACTTGTAGCTGTAGGAACTGAACAGGGTTATGTAAATTTATATTCTGTTGAAAATGATGAGATTGTTTATAAAAAGATTTTTGACAAGCAAGAAGGCAGAATCATGTGTTGCAAATTTGATAATACAGGCACTGTATTAGTAACAGGTAATCACTACATAGTATAAAACAAAGTCGCTTTCTCTGTCCCTATATTCCTATGTATGCTTAAATCTTTAAAACTACACAACGGATTTTGATGCGGTTTTTTTAATAGAAAGAGTGATTCAAGAGGAAGGTTTATATGCATAACTAGCGGATCCCGCGGCTTTGCCTGTGCTCAATCTGATTAAACTGAAATTTTAATGGGATTTGTGATATCATTTTTTTATAATTTATTAAAAACATTGTAAAATTATGGTGATAAATTTAATTATGCTAAACAATTTAAAATTATATTGTTGTTAATTTCAGGTTCTGTTGATACTATAAGAGTATGGAATGTTGAAACTGGTCATGCTACTTGTAGAATTTCTGTGAGTCGCAGGGGAAAAGAGACTATAGTTTGGTGTCTTGCAGTTTTATCAGATAATGTAGTTGTGTCAGGTGATAGTATGGGAAGGCTTACATTTTGGGATAGTACCCTTGGAGAACAGGTATTCTTGACTTTTGAGTGTTCCTGATTTTTGGCACTGTTAAAGGCGCAGCCATTGTTTTAGCAAGTTTTATAATTTATTATAATTGATAATTTCAGATTGAGTCGTACAAAACCCACAAGTCTAACATACTATCTATAGCAGTTTCTGATGATGAGAAGAGTATATATTGTAGTGGAGTAGATCCAGTAATCATTAATTTTGTCAAAGTTAATAATAGTAGCTCAGGTAAACAAACCATCTCCCAATGGGTAAAAAATGTTCAGAGAAATATACATGAACATGATGTCAGGTAATGTCTATCTTAAAATCATTTAGTCTCAATTTGTTATACCCAAAATTAAGTTTTTTTTTGCTTTTTACTTTGTATTATGTTACAGAGCTCTTGTCCTAAATGGTGATAAACTTATATCAGTTGGGACAGATGGTTATTTGACACTTTCAAGCTACCCTCCAAAGTGGGTAATGCGGGTTCCTCATATGATTCCAGCTCCCAGATCTGCAGTATGTGCTTCAAAGAAACTGTTACTGCTAAGGTAATATAAGAAAGAGAAAAACATTTGCAAAAATGTTTATTATTAAAATTTAATATAATAAAATTAATTTTATTTATAATAATTAGTAATATTATTAATATAATAAAATTTTCTTATAATATATACTTTTTAACATTACTTTTTACATTGTGATAGAATTTACATTACTGTACTAGGCATTTTTTTAAATATTTGTATCAATAGCTTCTACTTTGCAGGTACAGTAACTATCTTGAGGTTTGGAAGCTTGGTTCATATGCAGTCAATAATAAAGGCAATGTAACTATTTCAAATATTAATGTAAACAAAAACAATAAACAAAAAGATGACAGTACTCAATTAGAACAAGATACAGAATTAGATGCTATAAATAAAGTTGATAATGAAAGTGAAAAACAAAAACAAAATCTCAAACTCACAGAACAACCTGTGAAACTGGTGTCATTACAAACTAAAGGAAAAAAGCAGATCAAATGCTGTGAGCTTTCACCCAGTGGAGAACTAATTGTTTACTCTACTGACAGCAACATTAGACTGTTGAAATTTGAATATGTAAGTAATAGACAGATTTTAAATGTTTTTTCATATAAACTATGCCTTTTAATAACATTGGGAAATGCTAAATGCTCGCGATAGTTAAGTGGTGCTCATTGGAAAAGCCAGTACTTCCCACTAAATCCCATTGAAACCTCCCTGGCCTTATTTAGCGTTACAAAATCGCTTGAGGACCACGACGCGACGAGGACAGGTCTGCTAAAGTAGACCACAAGTACTATGGGGTTGCTCCAACAAACTACTCTGCTATCACAGAAGTACGTGGAGCAACTAACATTGTACACCGCCCACTAACTTGGGCCATCTCCTTGTGAGTGTCTTGGCCTTGCGACCGGCTGGATTGCTGTACGATAAAAAGCCCTTCAAGACTGTACAACAAGGACAAGACACACACACAAAAAATTTAAATCTGATTTAGGTATTACTATAATGTCAATCATGTCTAAGTTTGTTTGGGTATATCCATAAACAAATTATTAGTAACAGCCTGGAGGTACGAAGATGGTGGCGATTTACCCTCAAAATTTAGAGAGAAAATGAGAGAGAGAGAGAGAGAAAGAGAAAGTGACAGCGAGAGAGAAACAATGAGAGAGATAGAGAAAGAAGAAGCCCCCTGAATTCACATTGGTCGTCCCGACTTATCAGACTTGACATTGAAGGGAGCATTGATTACACTTTTTTGCACTGTATGTTTGTGCACAATAACGCTTACACTCACTAGCTTCTATGTGATTCTTTAAAATGAAGAATATGACATTAAAAATGACCCTTTTCCTGTCAAGCCATATTTGGGAAATGTTAATATTTACAAAGATTATGGATTTGCATTATGTTTGTTCCAGGATGAAGACACAAGTAATGTGTCACTATCAAAAGTGTTAGTTACGGGGATCGAAAGCTGTGACCGTGTAGCGTTCACACCGGATTCGCGCACAATGCTAGCGTACAGCGCCGGGGAGGTGAAAGTACTGCAAGTGGACCCCGAAGCGGGCGCAGTAGTTGTGCAGTCTGTTTTATGTAATAAATGTATGTATTTTTTTTATATTTTAATTTTTTGTTATTATATTAAATAATAACTTTTCTGCTTGTTAATGATGAGAATTCTTGTCCTTTTTTATTTGTTTGTTTGAAAGCGCATATCGAAAGGTTCCAATGTACCACATTTGAGAGAGGAAATATATAAAATAATTCATAAAATCTGTCACTCTCATGGGGATAGATAAACAAAGAATAATAATTGATCTTTTCTGTTTTGATATTGTCAAAATTTATTATATTTTGTGCTAATTTTGTAATAATATTTTTTTAGATCTTAAAACGAAATCAGTACTTCACCTGCTAGTGTCAAAGGATACACCATCAAATACAATATATTTAGTGGTAGCTGACACCGAGGGTGATATTGCAGTATGGATAAAGAAATCGAAACAGTTCGAATTTTACGTCTCATTACCTAAATACAGATGTGTACCTTCTGCTTTGACTATCGACAGCAAACTAGAAAATCTATTAGTTGCATATGTTGATCAAAAGGTAAACAACATTTAAATGTAATCAAGCCAATAAGAAAAATTAAACTTTATAATTTAGTAATTGTTAGTCAGCCTAATTATATAACAACAACATAGCCATTACTTTTGAGACATGAGAAAGATTACTGTATTGTAAGTTATTGTTGTAAATTCAAGGCATCCGTTACAAAAACTTAAGTTATAACCAATTAAAATGCCAAAAGTTTTTCTAAAAAAAGAACTTTTTCTTCTCTATTATTTTTATTCGTGTCTTCTCCATTCTTGACATTGTCTAAGACCTAAGTTATCTGTGCCAAACTGGCACGCGTCGAAGCTATTTAAACGAAAATTGAATAAAATTGAAGAAACTATTATAATTGAACAGATAATAGAGTACGAGTTAGTAAACAAGAAGGTGTCGAAGTGGTCGGGCGCGACGCAGGGCGCGGGCGCACACGCGCGCACCTCGCCCGCCACCGCGCTGGCGACGCACCCCACACGCGACGCGCTCGTGTGCCAAGATGACGCGGCCTTGTGGATATTGGATAAAAATGTGCAGGTAATTATTAATTTAGAGGTGGGTCTATATATAGTATAGAGGTGGGCGAAACTGCT
This sequence comes from Boloria selene, assembly GCA_905231865.2. Classification (NCBI taxonomy): domain Eukaryota; kingdom Metazoa; phylum Arthropoda; class Insecta; order Lepidoptera; family Nymphalidae; genus Boloria; species Boloria selene. The sequence continues at coordinate 7,468,477 of HG993145.1, forward strand.
ATCTGTTGATAACGTGTTATAACTGTAGCGGTGGGCGAAACGACTATATATTGATACAGAGTTATTAGAATACGCTATTTTTAAAATACCTATTATTTTTTACGCTATAACATATTTATACGTTATATAATTTCGCATAATTTAGCGCACACGACTTGTGACAAAAATATTATACGGCTAGCACGAAGTGTCAAGCGCGGCAGTTGTCATCCATAGTGATTACATTCTCTTTGTTGTAGTCATATTATATGTAATAAAAATAAATTAAAAAATAGCCATAGCGCTTGCCTCTGGAAATAAATAACAGGCGATTTGTTTATTATAAATAGCATGTGATTTATAAATAGCAGGTTATTTTTTCAGCTATCTAGAAAAACGAGCACCCGTAAAAATAGCCTATTAAAAGCCGTTGCGCCCCTCTTCTATATATAGATACTAGCCGTTTCCCGCCCGCTTCGCTGGACGAATTGAAAAAGGAAATAAATTACATTTTATGTTTCATTTTTATTTTTTTTAGACTATATTGAAATCCATTTTGAGATGATCTTTATGTGAATAATAAAAGATTCCTACCATATTTAGAATTTTTAGAAGCTATATTTCGAAATTGAAATTTTTTATTGTTAACACCCACCCCCGCGAACCTTATTGGAGGTGATTCATTGTAAAATCCGCTCTCATTTATCATTTTTATATTACATATAGAACACTCTCACTAAATTTGGAGTCTATAGGAGCTATCGCTTCGAAATTAAAAAATTTCATTGTTAACGCCCCCGCAATCTTCTTTGGGGTGGGATATCGTAAAATTTGTTCATAAATCATTTTTACATCACTTATAGAAAATTTCTACAAAATTTGGAGCTTGTAGGAGCTTTAGCTGGAAAATTAAAAATATTAATTGTTAATACCCACCCCCGCAACCCCCTGCGGGGTGAGCTATCGTAAAATTCGTTCATAAGCTATTTCTACACCTCTTACAGAAGATTCCTACCAAATTTGAAGTCTATAGGAGCTATAGTTTAAAAACAGGAATTGTTCATTGTTAACGCCCCCGCAATCCCCTTTGGGGGATGGATTTCTTAAAATCTATTCATAGCTGACCTCTACATAGCAAAAGTAATATTCCTACCAAGTTTCACGTTTCTAAGTCTTATGGTTCCCGAGATTTCGTGGTGAGTGACTATATAGATGGGAATTCTTCGATTATCATCGAAATTTTTAACTTTTTATCGGACTTTTTTAAAATTTTCTTACATACAAAACTTTCTCCTGACAATTCTGACTATAAAAAAAAAGCCTAATTGGTCCAGCCGTTCTCCACTACCGTGAGTAGATTCTTAGCTGAATGTAAAAAACCATAATCCGTTTAATATACTCTGTTGAAATCCATGAAAACAAAAGAATCAAGAGAAAATGCTTATCTTTTGTTTTTATTAGCGAGATAAATGTTCATAAAAGTAAAACAGCAATAAAAAAATGAAGGAATGTTGGAATTCAAAAAATAGATAGCCATAAACCATCTAGGAAAAATTTAGCATCGAATGGTGGTAGTTTCATGTCGATACGATCAGTGGTTTAGGCGTGATTGAGCCTCAAACGAAGACCATTTTCATTATATATATATATAGATAAATTAGGGGTGTTCGTTATATAAGATATCTGAAAAAATAACCTGCTATTTATAAATAACCAAACCGCCTGTTATTTATTTACAGAGGCAAACTATATTGAAATAGTAATGAAATGAATATAACTTTAACAAATATTAATGAATTATTATAGGTTATGTGATCTGTGTTTTAACTTATAGGTAATGTAACGTTTAACAACGTATGGTATTCAAAACGCATATTTCTACGTAGCGAAAATATATAAGGTATAAATATATCATAGCGTAAAAAATAATAGGCGTCTTAAAACTAGCGTTTTCTTATAACTCTTTATCAATGAATAGCCGTTTCGCCCACCTCTACAGTTATAACTCGTTATCAATATATAGCCGTTGCGCCTAACTCTGATTATTATAATATAGGTGCTCCCTCCGTCCCTGTTACATTCAAAGTTTATAGCACAAAAAATATAAGACTTTCATACAAAAACTTGCGAAAACCCTTAGACCTCCTTAATCTGGCTCTGTCTCAAAATCCGTTCTTAGAGGACGTCTACTAACTACTAACTACCTCCCTGCTTTTTATTATACTCGTACGTCAAGCGGTTTTAGCTAGTTCGTGATGAGTGAGTGACCTTCCTTTTTATATATTTTTTATATAATATGGTTCTACTAACGAGTAACGACGTAGGTGCCTAACACTGTTCTATGGTGTAGTGTGTGGTGTACGCACGCATACAAAAGCGTTTTTATATATAAGTAATCGATATATTTTCCTCTTAATCGATTTTTTGTCTAGGCGATAACAATATTGTTTCACAATTACATAACAAATAATACTATGAGTATGAGAATCTTTATTTTATTTATTAGTAGTCCGGTGAAACGGTTGCTACTTGACTAGAAAGAGATCAATCGTAGGAGTCACAGTTTGGCGCCTACGTATAGACGTACCTTTACTAAATATATCCTCTAAAGATAAACTTAAAACTCTATAATGCAAAAAAACATTGTATACTATATTTTTAGAACTAAAAATTACTACACATTTACCAATACATAACAAATGAATAATTTTTGTCTGCTAATTAATAATAATTTTGCTTTTATCCATTTTGACCAATAATTATTATGAATCTTTAAAATATTAATAAACTTTACATACTTTATTTCAATCTTTAATTAATTTAACATATTATATTCATGGAGAATTTGTTTAAAAATATAAATGTTTATGTAACTTTTGCATGGCTATTTCAGAATGACGCAGATGAACCAACACCTAAACGAAAAAACAAAAGAGGGAACTCAAACACAGGAGTACGGATAATTCCTATAAAGGTAATTATAATGTATTGTAGAAATATTTTTTAATTTAATACATATAATCAAATATTGAACTGAAATGGAAATATTAATTTATTACGCTTTTAATTCAGAAAACCATTATAATATGCTTTTAGAAAAAATAACTGACTGTCTAGTGTCTACTATAGTTTAAAATAAATTATCACCTTGAGAATGTTAAAACCAACAAAAATATGGGTGAAGCATTTGTATACTAGTTACGTACCCTTGTTCCGCTCGAGCTCTTACGCTCTAGGTACGTTTTAAATAGATTTTTCAGAGATAGTGTAGAGTGATATTTTCCTACAGTAAAAAGTATCCTAAGTACCGGGATAAACAACTATCATCACGACAAATTGCATCAAAATTTGTCTTGTAGTTTTCTTGTGATACAGTAACAGACAGGTAGATGAAAATTCTAGAAGCTATAGATTCGACCTCTGTATCGATAATAATTAATAATGACTATTTCAATATTTTATATTTTAATTATTTAATATATTCATTCGACAAAATTGGAGTTTTAAAAAGAAAGAATAAACACTCAAAATGAGTGATCAATAGGTATTTCAACTTAAAACAGCATTCAATGACATAAATATATCTTTGTAATTATAGACGTATCTGTTTATTTCTTTACAATAAAGGAAATTACAAGTAAACTTAACTAAATATACAAAGCAAATGTACTCTTAATTATGAATGTACAAGTTGTGTCCGCGCAGAATAGTGGCAAGAATGCTGGCCGCATTCTCCCGCTTAATGGTAATGCAGATTTTTTGGGCGAGAAATGAAAATATTTAAAATTATATGAGAATAATATTTTCTTAGATACACGTGACAACTTAAATAAAACTATCTTTTGAGAGAGATTCAATTCAAATTCAAATCATTCAAAAGATCATCGTCCATTAACCAAAAGTAACATTTTCGCGAAAAAATCCAAAAAAAAAATAGTTTTATTTTAATTATATAAGTTAAAATACTTTGAAAACTTCTTTTACACGCGTTAACTAAATACGTTAGCACTTTTTAATATAATGCTTTGTTACAGTATTTGGCGGGCTTTCACTGGCTCGGCGACGATGAAGCGGTGACGTTAGAAATATTACCAGAAAATATTGTATCTCAGCTGCCACCGATGATAGCCTCCAAGAGACATAATATGTAACGGTACTTTTATAATTAAAAGTTATTTAAACTTTATACGATATTTTTTTTCAAGTCTACGATATAAATCTAAATTAAAATCGCAAGTATTAAATATATTACAGGATTAATTTAAAAAATTAATTCTAAAATAAAGAATACAATATATATATATATATATATATATATATATATATATATATATATATATATATATATATATATATATATATATATATATGTTTTGTAATTTTACAAAATTGTCGTTAACATTAAATAACAATACGGAAAGTTTAAACTTTGAAGGTAAACGATTTTTCCGATTTAAAGTTATTTTTAACCTGTAACCTTTCTAGAGGAATTAGTAAGAAAATAGATCCTTACAGCTTTATCTTAAACATTCCTTCCCAAATTGATGAAAACTGTATTCTAAATCCGTGGGTTCTAAGATTAACCTAAACAAAAGAACTTCAGACACAATATAATCTTATAGGTATGTATAATCTTATAGGTATATATAATCTTATATATACATACTTAATTAAGTTTAATTGCGTTGCTTATCCGTCAAGTTTATCAAAGTCAAATAGCGTCACGTCGAGTTGTTGCGGCCGCGCCCACATCTCGTCAGTTACTTCGGAGCGCGCCGGCGCCAATTTGTAGGATATGGGATCTCCTTCTACACTCCTGTAGATATACATAATGACACAATTAAATATTTTTATCTATAGCTTAATGTTATTATAAATATCTATGTTACAGATCACGATAAAAAAATATCCAAATTGACCGTAATTAGTATTATGTGATCTGTGCCGTAATAAACTAACTTTATTAAATTAATTTAAAGGCACACTATTTAAGGCAGCCTTTCTCCAGTTCTTCTCAGGTCAGAGGCTTCTTCTTTCCGAACTGGTAGTAGACTCATGATGTTCAGTAAAAAAATGTAATAATTTTATGCTGAATAAAATATTTTGAATTTTGAATTTGAAAGCGCAGAAGATATAACACAAAATAATCAGTTAATACAGTTTTTTAGATTTACGCAAACTGACTCTGACAAGTATATTAAATATAAACATGACTTTCAAGACGTCAAAAACAGTCTATCGACATGATTGCCATAAAGCAGTCGAAACGTCAGCAACGGTTTTGATATTACAAAATAAATCATGAAAATATCTTATGTTATATTTAAAACTATTTCGACATTAGAACCAGCTTCACTCGATTTTCCATACGACCGTGTCACACTTGGGCCTTTCAGTAGAATGATTGAAAAAAGACGTTACATACCCCAAAAACATGATAGTCTGTTTATAGGGATCATAGACCTGTCCAGGCGGTAGTGGTGGCCTAATCGGGTAGTCTCGAGGAGTTTTCACTGAGGGCCCAAAACTTTCCATTGAACACAGCGCACGGCGCCCAATAAAACCTAGAATTAACGAGGAATTAGAGACCTATGTATTACGGAAGGCTCTAAAGTACATTTAAATGACCAATGTATTTTGTACTTCTAGCCATTTACAATCACTTCGATCGGGTACGTCCATAGGTAAATACTTTATTGAATAAAGCTTAATACACCATCAGGGAATACTTAGAAAATGTAAATGTGTTTAAAAGAGTGACTGTTGAGATTCTCGTCGGCTCTTCTCAGTAGATCAGCATTCCAAGCCGGCGCGGTGGTAGGTTACTCACAGACTTACAGACTCACATTTAATTTAATTTAAAGCTTAATAATGTAAAAATGACGATTCAAAAGAGCTTGTAAAAGTGTATTTGAATAAAGAATATTTTGATTTGATTTGGTGATAAACAATAGCCTACAAGAATGAAGAACAAAAAAAGAACTATAGGCTACATAACACCACGCTACGACCAATAGGAGCGGAGCATCAATGAAAAATGTTGCAATAACGGGAGAAAAATATTTCTTTTGATTTTCAGCCTTAGAACGCGAACGAAGCCGCGGGAAAAGCTAGTTTAGTAATATAGGCTAAAAAAACTAAACCTATTATTTTTAATAGTTTTAAATATTTTTATGTTTTAATAATATTTAATAGTTTTATGTTTTATATATAATTAATATTTTAAGTATTTATTAATTTCCTATTTTTTCATTCAAACTAGTGTTGCTAGCTAACTATTTTATACCCGAACTTGTGGAAGGTAGTGGTATCGGAGACGGCTTTATTTCAACAGCAATCTCCTCTTCAGGCTTGCAGCTAACTGAACGAACAGCGGCACGATATTCATCAAATGACATACCTGTGGATGAATGGGTGAAAATTACTAAGTAATATTATATAAAATCAATGAAATATAATCAACTATTCACTAATAATAACCCAGGGGCGTAGCTACCGCTGTATCAGCCGTATCAATTATACAGGGCCCCGGGGGTAAAGCCCCCAACCCATGTAAGCAAAAATTCATAAAGTGCTATCCAAAATTTCACTTGAACTCTAAGGCCATATGCAAAAAATGTGCAAAGTTATAAATAAAATTATTTGTTTATAAAATTGTTTATTACATACTTGCAATGATCAATTGAACAAAACGTTTTTTTAAATCGAAATGAAAAACAAATACTGATTTAAAAAATTGTTTTCTTAATATTCATTATATTCAATTTTATGTTTAACTTACGAAACCCGTGGCTTTCCTCGCACTTAAAGTACAAAATATTTTTGACTTTATGCAATGTACTTGTACATATGATTGATTCCCCATTTAGTTTAGTTCCACCCCACTTTTATGAGAAACTACTCTATAAAACCAGTTATTGTGTGATTCTGTGAGAATATATTACTTTTCTGTAAGAGTATCCTAAATATGACCATAGTAATATTCTACCACTGCACAAAGTAAAGTTAAAATCAGTTCACAGTTACAAACAGACATACAGACAAAAATTTTAATAACTACTCTACATTCACAATAAAAGTATTACAAACATTGTTTTTAAGAAATATTTCATGTACAGATTTTTTAACTTACTGTTATATTATAATATGTAAAGATAGGTATGTTTAAATAATTTTTAATGATAAAAGTAGATGTGGCTAGCGAAAGCTAGAGCTCTCGTTTTCGGCCGTAGGAAAATTATAAATATTGATCTTACAGTTCCGGAAGTAAGAATTTTTTTGAAAATTTCCTCCGCTTTTTGAATCTTTTTTTAGGTTTCAAAAATCTCAATTAGTTTTTGAGATATTTGCAAAAAACTAAACCTCTATTTTTTTAGTTAATTGTTTATAACTTTTGCAAGTTTTGCAAGCAGAACTTGTTTTTTTTTATCAAAAAAATTCCGGATGTAAGGACTTTTTTTTAGGAAATTTCCTCCTCTTTTTGAATCTTTTTTTAGATGTCAAAAATCTCAATTAGTTTTTGAGATATTTGCAAAAAAACTAAACCCCTATTTTTTGTTTTAGTTAATTGTTTATAACTTTTGCAACTTTTTTTCTTCAAAAATCATCGACATGCCAGATATTATGTTACCTCATCCACATTTTTTTGACTGCAACAAAAAGTAGACCAAAAAAGCACAAGTTGTTCTATTCCAGTTAGGAAAAAGGGTCCCCCACTAAATTTTGACACAGAACAAAGGCAAGCTACGCCCCTGTAATAACCCTACCTTTTTAACATGAAAATCCTTAATTTACTCATGGTTTATGGAAATTCGTCAGTTTGCTTAAGTATTAACACAACTTTTTTAAAGCTTCTGTCAAATTTATTTTTCAAAAAAAATAATAAACATTTATTATTAAAGGAATAGAGGCCTTGCACTGCACGTATGCGCTGATTTTAAAACTGCTAGTATGTTGGGTCATTATTACACACAGCGCCATCTAGTTCCGTTGTAAGCTACGAGGCTTATGATACGGATATAAGATAGTTGATACACTACATATAATATATAAATTTAAATACATAAATATATTATAAATATAAACTCCCATGACTGGAGTACAAACAATTGAGCTTAACAAATGAATGCACCCAGCGGGAGTCGAACTCACGACCACTGCACTGGCACAGCAGTAGGGTTACTACAAACTGAGTCAACGTGTCGTTATAGTATGGTTTAAAATTTTCATTTAACAGCACTCCGACCAAATGAATCAAATGCGGGCGGGAAAAAGATAGTTTACAAATACAACAGATTATAGTTACCTAATTTTTGGGCCTCTTCTTCTTGAATTTTTCGTGATCTGCTGAGGAATCCCCATCGTTGTTTCCACAGACGAGCTGCGTGCTTCTCTTTTTTGTTAACCGATGTTCTAAAAACATGTATTTATTCAAATATATTCACTCATATAAATTGCTGTATAACAAGCAAAATTTAAAATAAATCCCCGAAAAAATCAGAGAAGACTGTTTTTTTAATGTCAATCAATATTCGCATAAAGCTTTCTAGTACTAAATACCTCAATTTAAAATCGAATAATTCATTTACAACTACAGCGACCCATCCTGGTTGCGCATGGATGCCTGTCTATATGCCAAATAATGGTATAGAGTCTTCAAAGATAGAGTAGAACTATAGGTCTATCTATGACTTAAATTGTGTTCAAATCCGTTCACCCTTTTTAGCAGGAAAGACTACTATATTGTACATAATGGTTATACACATTACACTTATACAGAAACTGCAAAATAATTATATATAACAGTAGGTAGATGTATTGTAATAAATCGTACAGGATTCCTTGAGCTTTGACCGGATCTGTGGTCGGTTCGCGACGGATCCCACCGCCAATATTATTAGGCGGATTTGAATTTTCCATAGTATAGCAACTTTTGTAATGACAATCTTAAGAGTAATAAGTATATTAAATTAATCCTTAGTTCATTTCCAAACAGACGTAGGCACAATTGATAACAACAGAAATTGATCAAACAGTTTTGGGAGCGCTCGTTCTGTTCCTTTGTTACACAAAATTATGGTTTGATTGCAACTTTGGAGGCAAAAGTTTGTTATATTTAGATACCTACTATAAAATTTAGTTTGGATTACTATTTTTATCCTACATTATAATTAAAACAAAATATATTAAACATTATTATTGAAAAATAAAACCCATAATATTTATATTTCATAACTTTCGTATTGACTTTGAGATATACCAATAGGTAAAGGTGACTTTTTGATAGAAACATCTGATTCATTTTCAGTTGTGTGAAAATTGCCATCGTTAGTGTTAGGGATACCTACCTGTGGACAAAAGCTATGACGCAAATGAAAATGCTACCACGTAGTATAATATAGTTAATACTCCCGTTAACTGCGCAGGTTCTGTAGAATCTATACAATGAGGTTGTGTTGAATATCGTCCTCTGTGAAAGACTTTGGAACTTATATAACAGATATTTGAAACTAAAAGCATTTCTGCAATTTTTAAATTGAGCCAAAATTACTTTTGATATATAATGGAGAAATTAGGTGTATATAAATATTTTTTAAACGTAAGAAGAATTAAAATGTAGAGCTTGATTCAGTACTTTTTTCAACGTTACATTGCTGGGTGTGGGCCTCACTGCAATACGATCATGCCATTGTCTCATGAGAACTTCATGTGTTTTTTAAACGGGTTAGATTCTCCTAGTAATGCAGCAGGACATTCAGGTTCGTGATGGTTTCTTCACCATAAGAAAATTGGTGATCAGGTTGGAAATGATTTGCACAGGTGCGAGATTCGGGATTAGAACTCGCATCACTCGTTTTGTGTCGTGAAGTGACCGCGTTAATACTGGGCTATCACTGTCATTTTAAATATATTATATAGTACCTACAACGTACTTATTCATATTCATTTTTCAAGACAAACTCAACAATAATAGTGCAGGGGATCAAACCCGCATCCTCCCGCATACACAGCCATGTCAATCAAACAGACAAGCTAAATGTTAATGTTTAAGTCAATATAAACTATAAAATAAAACAATACTCGTACAAATATTATACACGAAATATACAACAAAATTCTTGTTATTGTTGATAATAATTAAAGGTAATTAAGTGTACGTAAAATACAAGTAATTTAATTTTTTTACTTAAGTACCTTTTTTTGATTTAAATCACTAAAAAGACGAATTTATTAATTAATTACTACCCATTTCTTAAGTACCTGCATGTGAATTACATTCATACTACTGTACCTATACAAAAAAGCATTATAGATCTACGAAATACATAAAGGCGGCCTATAGGGGTTGACTATTATCAGCATGATAATAGTTGAATAGGTACTAGACTAATATCGTTGAATGTAAGTAAATATTTAATATTGTCCTTATAACGCACACAGACGTAGTCAACATTTTAAGTAGCACGTTCCAGATATAAATCTATAAGCGAGAATATAAACGTGACCCAATTTTACAGGAGTCTGCGCTGAAGTGAAAAGGTCGCAGAATTCTCGGTGCGTTCCCACAAAGTGCTGTAACCTTTTCCGCCCACCCCCGCGTCTAGACTAGGCGTTTACATTACACCCTATCAATGTATAGGCAACCGCATTCGACATAGTTATTTTAATCGAGAACAAAGGTTTTGTAACTTGTACAATATGTTTAATAAGTTTTGATATTTATTATTTTAAAATTATCATTATCCCCTTAGTTTAACTCGTCTCCTAATAACATTTTGACAAGTTTTGAATTATTTTATTATTACCTTACAAACTAAATAATTAAAACCTACTAGTACCTGACTGTACAAAGTTTAATATTTTATTAAAAAATAATATATGTATTAATATTATATACTTAGATTAGGTAAATTCGAGAGTTAGTATTATTTTAGCGTGGGTTAATATCTATAGGTACTTACCTATTCTACGTTGTTAATGGCATGGCCAGACTGCTATTACGTGTGTTGAAAGACATTGTAATGACAGACAGACGACTGTTTCTGACATTAATAAGATAAGATAATTATAGCGATTAGCAATGTAGTAACTAACTTTCTGTGGCGAAAATTGGAAAGTTTATTTGAATTTAAATATTTAGGTAATAAGCATGTTTAAAAATTATAAACTCGTCTGTGTTTGTTAAGCCGTTAGTTTAATTACTAAAAATATAATATGAAAAGCTTAAATATTTATATCTATATACATAGGATGTCACGTAATAGAACCTCGTTTTTAAATATTCAAGATATCTTAATAATAATGCTTTGTGTGTACGCGATGATAATTTACTTTAATTTACCAATAAGTGTGTTATGTAGGTAACATATATTTTTTACATTTTAAATAGACTTAATAATTTAAGAGTAATAAAAAGGAACGCGTTTTAATAGCATTGATTGTAACAAAGAATACGTATACCTATTTGAAATGGTGATGCATTTAGAAGGCAGCAGGCCTTCGTCTCACCTCTAGACGTTTTCCACGCCTCGTTTGTTGTCCTCCGGCATGTAAAGTCTAGACTAGGCAGTCTAGGCATTCAGCGACTGAATAACTTTACGTCACTTAAATAATCGTAATACCTACGAATATACACAATAGTCTTGCGTAAATTCTTTTTCTTCTAAGGTATTTTCCTTCAGACCTTTTACTGTTATTTTCTTTTATTTCACAAAAAATAAAAAAACCACCATCACCGCGCCCTTATTCTTGCAAAGTTTGTAAAAAATAAAATTTCTTACGTACGGGATTGTTTTTAAAAATCAATATGGAAATAGACTGCAATTTGTTAATCAGGAATTCTTTATGAAATTATAATTTTTCTTTATTTTATATTATTTAGGTTCCAAAAAGTTATTTGGTTATGTTTATAAGTTCACTAGGATTTTATTTATTAGGATAGAAGGTATATGTCGTTTATTCGTTTTTCTCCTTGGAATAGGAATAGGACCTTTGTCCTAGAATTGTATATTCATCAGCGCCAAAAAAAATAATTTAGACGTTCCAGACAGTAAATAATAAGATACTCAAGGATAGCTAGGTATCATATACCTACCTCTAAATATGTTCTAAGATAAAAAAATTGTTTTAGAAGCGGGCAATATTTAGGGCTCGAACGAAGGGTTTAATACTATAATTTAGTAGCGACTCACCCTCGTTTTGCTTAGGTGCGTCCCAAGATACTTTAAATATAGATAGAGTATATATTAGGTAATATATATATTGTGCTTATATGCATATATCATAGACGTATTAACTACGTCCATGGCATATATATTTTACAAAGGTATGAATTTTAAATGCATTATTTAAGAAATATATAAATAGGTATATATCGAAGACAGTGGTAGCCCAGTGGTAACGCGCTCGCTTGGCTAACCGAGTGATGCGGGTTCGAATCCAGGTCTCGCACCTCTGAGATTTTCATGTGCGAATCTTTTCTATCATAATTGTCTTACGGTGAAGGAAAACTTTCTGAGGAAACCTGTATGTGTAAGAAAACCTAGCAAATTTTTGAAAGCATGTGAAGTCCGCCTACTCGCAACAGGCCAGCGCTGTGGACTATGGCCTGAATAATCCTCGCGTTGAACACGGGAGGTCCGTGCCCAGTAGTGGGACGTTAAAAGTGCTGAATACACATATCCCATACAAATGCTTATCTAATTTTTCTCAATCCATTAGGGATGATTTTCGGTATCTAAATCTCCTATCTCTATCCTATGCCCTTGCCGGGATCTCAAACTATCATCACAACAAATTTCATTCAATTTGGTTCAGTATTTTTTTAGTTTTTCCATTACAAACATACGAGTAGAAACATAAAAACACAAATATTTTTGTGTATAATATTAAGTATATATATAGATTGATAGGCGATAAATATATTCCGTACTTCTTTTATGAAAGAGATATAATGCGGCGTATAAAGTGCAGTGCATTGCAACTATTCGTAATTCGGTTCACCTTCAGACGGTGCTTCTCTAGGCGCAAGCACTTTGTTCAGTCTAGACGAATTGCATTATGGAAATTTATATACTTAGACAATTTCTAGACTATTTACACAGGCTGAAACTAATGTATGTAATAAATTTTATACTTTAAATAAACTTTTGACACAACAATAATATAATACAATTTTATATATGAAATAATTTAACGTTAGCTTAGCTGGAAAATTACGAATAAATGGAACAATTATTCATAGCATAAGGTTCTAGTTCTTCTTATTGTTTTATATTCTAAAAAAATTCATTTCAACTCTATGAAGAATATGTGAATAGCTGCGTTCGGGCCTCCCTTCAATACCATGGTCATAGTAGATACACTATGCTGACCAAGGAGGTCGTCCATAAACCACGTGGTGTTTTTAGCAACTTTTTAGACCCCCCCTCCCCCATGGTGATACGTGGTGAGGTTTAAGATTAAACTCAAAATCACGTGTATTTTTTTACAAAGTACCTACCTTAAAAAATCTGAATATTATTTTTAAATAAAGGTTAACAGGTATATAATCTAATATAATTTTGGTAAATTAAGCACCGTGATAAAAAAAAATTCTAATTAAGAAGAATAAATGAAAAAATAATAATCGTGAAATTTTACTATTGTACCTAAACAATACTGGCTCTCTCACACATGCTCGCTATACTACTGCGGAGAAGGAAGTCATACAATAAAGCACTGTCATTCTACTCGACATACGACATACTCTACTAAGACGTCATGGCTGTCGATAACTTTATTATTTCACACTTCTGTGTGGACTTCTGCAGCCTTTTTTAAAAGTAAATTATTTCAAGATCTGTTGTCCTTCCTTGTCCATCAAGTTGGGTTTCATAAGAGTCATGCGGAAGTATGAGTCTAGCCTATGTGACTGGGAGTGACGCATAATATACTTACTGGCTACTGCTCCTTTTTCCGTAGTTTTTTTGTGCACTAGCACCTACAGAATCCTTACGACTCGACTAAAATCCTGCCAGAATTTTCTTTTTTCTCATTAACAAAATCAATGGGATATAGTGGTTTATGTATGGTCTTTGACTGTGTGCATACCCTCTAGTTTCGGCCGACGGTCAATTAACTTTGACCACTGGGTACATCACCCGGTGCTAAAGTTAAGTCAAAATAGTATTCACTTTTTTTAAACTTTTAGTGCTGATATTCACATATGTAAATATAGTAAAAGTTTTTGAGAATAATATCATTAAAAATGTATAATTCGTCCGTCTGTAACTTATAACTACTGCTATAACAATGTAACGTTACTTATAGTTTATGTATGTCTTAATTTTTATACATGATATTAATGGAAGTAGGTATGTCAATACTTTTTATAAGCAATTAAGACCAATCGGTTCATTATTACACTTCCATTCTTACTAATAGCGACGCTTCGTGTGTCTGGGGGAATGTTTGGCCCATCCTATTGGTCTCATCATCTGTTATGAAGAATTTATAATACACGATTTTTTAAAGCATAGCATAGCTGTTAATAGTGCCATTTCTTGCAATAGTAGTTACCGTACTGGTCTTTTCAGAGAAGTTTTGGAGGTGACTAGGCTTATTATTATAAAAGTTCGGAGAATGTAGCAGCGCGCGGGATAATCCCAACGGTGAGTAAAAAAAAAATCACGTGATCACTCACTACACCCCCCCTCCCTCCTGGTGATATTTCGTGATTTTTTCCGAACCCCCTCCCCCCATTCAAACATCACGTGATTTATGGACGACCCCCAAGGGACTGTTGACGGACTGCACATGCCTTTCGAAAACTTACTCTCTCTGACATACAGGTTTCCTCACGATGCTTTCCTTCATCATAAGACAAGTGGTTATAATGTTAGAAATGATTCACTCATGAAAAGATCAGGGTAAAGATCAGAATGATTCTGTTATATACATATTATAAACATAATATGTATATATATATTTTTATTTTGATATAATTGATCAAACAAATTAGGTAATTACACGAGTAAACATTAATTTAGTTTTTAAAACAAACAAAATGTTTTTGTTTGTTTTAAATTTGATATAAGGTAAGTACCTACATTCATTGTGTAACATAAAGGTAATATTATTACTCGACTACATCAATTTTCAATCAATGCTATAAACGTTTCGTGATCGCAATTCGCGATTTTTATAATTTGACCTCCATATAAAATATAAATTTCTTTAAAAAATAATAAAATAAATTGATATATCCAACTTATATTTCAAAAATATTCCATATTATGAGGCTTATAAGGCTTTTTACAAGATAACTAAATAATGATAACATTTGAAGAAAGTTTCAGTTTTGTAACCTTTAATTTTAAAATTAGTCTTTAGTAAATTTGGTCGGAAAATTATTTTTCTTTACAATTTTTCTATCCTTCTTCACCTTTTAGGGACTCTATTTCTAAAAATACCTTCTCAGCGAATCGCTTTTCTCTTATAAGAATAAACTTTCATAAATTGATATTTTCCATATAATTCAGCAAGTCTCATCTGTGCAATAATAAATATGGCTCTTTATAGACAAACAAAAATACAAAAACCTAAAGCTACATTGTCAATTTTTTTGGCTCTGACTAAGACTGTTTTTATGGGCGACCAACAAATAATTATAATGTTCTCCGACCGATTCCGGCCATGGCGGTCAATCTCATTGAGACTGGCCAACTACGCAGGAGATATTATAGTGCACAAGTGTACGCGTAGACACAAGTGCACTCTATATTCCTATCACTCTCATACTCCGGTGGGACGACTACTCGACACGACCAGTGAGAGCTAAGGCGCAGGACCGACGGCTTTACGTGCTCTCCGAGGCACGAACCGACCAACAGAGTAGAATAAGGACCTACCTATTAATAGTACTAAGAAATGAGTAGTCCAGTTACTTTATTTTTTTTGCTCCTGGTAATGTTAGATGTAGGTACAGCTTTAAAATTATAATAGTCTTCATAAAGCGTTCCATCGCCCATATACCATGTTTACGACTCATTATTATTCAAAAGACCGCACTTTCACAACATGATGTCATGCATGCATTTTATGCATACTTATGCATTTTACGATTTAGACAATAAATAAGCCTGTTATCTGATTAAATATTATATATAATGGAAATTTATTGGCAGAGATATTTTAATCTTTATTGTGACCGACCGATAACTTTTACGTTTTATTATAATTTAAAGTTATTCCTCTCAAGTATACCTATGTGTTGAAAATTTAGTTGTTTTAAATTTCTCAAATGTGCATTATTGCAAATAAATAGGTTATATTAAAAAATGTAGTTTTAAAAATAGTTTATCTTTAATAGGTCGCAGGAGGACGAGCGAGGAGGGAGCGCGACCCCACGCGTCGCTCGACGTCCTATTTTTTAACGTGAAGCAGATTGTCGTAATCGCGGACAGACGACGCGCCAACCGTTAGTTACGGCCGCTCCACTTTAAACCTCATCCATTTTAATTTAACAAAAGTGCCGGCCGATAGCGCGGAGGAAGGAGTCATTTCCGTCGGCTGCAACTCGCATCTGACTCACGGCGCCCAGGACAGTGGAAAAAAACGCGACACACTTCCCGGCATTCCCCATGACGCCTTTATGGGAAATTACTTTAATACACGTCGATCATGTGTCTATGACATACATATACATTTTGACTAGATTTAGAAAAGTATCTATAATTTGTTGGCATGTAGCAGCTCTCTTTGTAGCTTTGCTCATTTTTTTACAAGGATTAAATGGTTGTTTGGAAATCACCGAACCTTTATATACACTGTAGTCTTTGCACCGAACAACGCGCATGCCTCTATGTTCCATAGAAAGTAGAGTACCTAGTTATATTCAAATATATAAATAGATAAGATAAGATACGTCCTAGTTACTTGTTTCATTTATTTATGACAAAAATGGATAAAAAAATTTATATAAAAAATATTTTATTGTTTATACTTAGTTATTAAAAGTATGTAAATTAGACAAACGATTTATAAAATTATAATAGTATATTAGGTATATTTGAAATTTCTTCATGTTACTGAATAATTAGTTACTTATTATATTCGTCATTCTTTTCTGACATGTTTAATTAGCATGTCATTCTCAAAACAATAAAGAAAATTACGATGAGGCGAAATTAGAGCACCTAATTGTTATTGGATGTGCGCTTACATAACGGATGGTGCCATTCCATTATATGTACGTCCCCGTACGGCTACAACGTCGCCTGTGACGTCATTTAATAGCTCGTCTGCGCGTCGTACAGTCTGCTGCGCACCTCCGACGCACACTGCACGGCAACTCGCACGCTTGCATGCACCATAAACGTCACTTCGAATATTTTAATGAGACGCGTTTGTTTTGAATTTCGTTAATCTATTATTATGAAGAGAAATAAAAGTACGAATTATATCTGTAATGAATAAATTAATAATAACCGCAGAACTCATTAAGATGAAATCGGGTATGACGATAGATGTCATCCCTTTGGGTTGGGGTCTGTTTCGTGTACTTTGATGACAGATGTTTTTTATAAAAAATAAAAAATATTCTGAGTAAATGATCCGTGATTTCAGCATAGGAAACGCCGAAAACCAAAAACCAAACTAAATCCGCAAAATAATCCTAATATTAATAGTATAGATAATACATAGTTACAGTTAATAAAAAAAAATATTCTCATTTTAATAATTCTAATTTTATTAAAAGTAAGAGTTTCTAAACTATCACTTTATTTTCCATTCTTAGGGAATAAATTTCGAAAAATCCTTTTTTTCAGTCATCAGTGCACCCACAGAATAAAATCGTATCCACTTTAAATTTTTAACTTTTATCGTTTTCGGTTTTGGCTGGACATATTAATAAGTTAGTCTGTGATGTGCGACATTACATATTAGGTATTAGGTATATTAGGTATATAATATAGTAAAATAGGACAAGTTAATCTTAAGATATATTATTATGGCACACTTATTTGTAGACATTTTCAGGACCTACAATTTTCATGTACTTTATTGTTTTGCATATATGCCTTTGCATTTTCACGAGGAAATGAAATATTTTCTTGTAAAAAGTGTAATACGTTATAACTGACAAACATTAAAATCAGTTCAGTAGGTTTATCCATATAGACAGATAAAATAGATAAACTCATAAAGGGACATTCAGCCAATAGTTACTGTTTTATTATATAATAATACCTATGTTATAATAAACCATGCATTGCAAAACGCGCGGTAATAATAATAAAATACTATTTAAAACATAATCCAGGTAAAATTTCGCGGACGAACAGATGTAAGTACTGTAAATAGTGATAGTGTTTGTCAATGCCCGCCCTTCACGCTCACTTCGTTTGATACGCTGTTTGAATGACCGTTACGAACATTCGTCTGGGTCGAACGTATTAGAGCTAGCGATTGTGGAAATAATGTAGAGGCGTGAAAACCTAAATCATTTTGACTGTTTAGTTATGGCGACCCCTAAAAATGTCGTAATATAAGTAACATATGCCAAATTACCGTAAACTTTTTATCGCAATTAGCTATGTATGATTAACTGTAGCGTAAAAATCTTATTATTGTGTACCTTATAAGTTCTTACGAAAGTTTTTTTCCTTTAGATTGTGTTACATAATATGGACACTGATAGGTATTCATATTTCTTACTTCTGTGATTTTTTGTTTTACTAAAATTTAGACCTTCAAAATCTCTCGAGATTAAAATATTAACTACGTACAATTCTTTAAAATTGTATTACATAATTAAAAACTAACAAAAAATGGTTAATTTTGAAAGAATTAGACAAAAAATATCAAATGCATCATAATACTAAATATTATTTTATATTTCGGTGTGTTTGCGTGGCGGCGGCCAAAATGGCCTTCACCTTGAACGCCGCCGTCTGACCCCGGCGTCCCGGACTCCCGTCACCGCCCATCCCCTGCCCTAACCACCTAAACACCTTACACCCCTAAATGAGCAACATAATCACTTTAAATACTCGTAACATTATATCTCTAAATTAAATCCATATTGATTCATCGTATGATTGTAAATAGGAAGTTGCGACGCATAATTTTAATAATTGTAGATATTTTAAAAACGGTGCGACGTCGCAAAGCGAGCCGTATAGTGGTAGAAACTGATATAAACACTCTTACTTATAACACCTACACATTAGGTATATAGAATTATAAACAAATTGTAATTCATAATTACAATTTGTCTAATAATAGTTATTATTCTTCGATCTTTCAGATTTCTGAATGGAAATGTGAGTGACTACAAAGATTGTACGTTGATATTCATATCCTGTTGTTACTAAACACAAATAAAAATATATTCGCGATTAGCGCTATTACGCTCCGCATCAATGTTAGTGAGGTTAAACATACAAAAAACAATCTATTCCATTTTTGAAATTCGTTTTGTTTTGTAACCCGAAACTATTTTCTAAAGAACATATTTGTTGATACTGGCGCTGAATTTCAGCCTGACACTTGCCCGAGGGTTAAATTTAAAGAAGTTAAAAATATTTTATGGAAAACGTCGTTACGGGTGCCTAGCAAGACTAGAATAGAAATTAACTGGAAAAAGTCTGCCGAAGTAGACCACTGGCATTTTTGGCTTAACGTCCGGCTGGATTGCTGGACTACTAAGGCCACCTTCCACGGTAAGGTGTACACACATTTGGGGAATATCTAAAGCATCCCGCAAGGTACACTGGCCACTGAAGCGGGCCTCTTTCTTTTGCGTTTCTTGGCTTCTTAGGAATGCTACTGATAAGCACACTAAGCACACAATGCGGATAGGGGACATTTGACCCGGTTAGGCAACATAATCTGACACTCAAACCTTGTGTGTTACAATAACGTTAGAGTCTCGATGGCTTGCTTTTTGCCTTTTTTTTCAATTTGTATGTTTGGAATGATTTAAATTGTGCATATTAAGTAAGTTCTTTCAGTTATACCTAAATTGAAACAAAAACGTGTTGTATCGATATAACGTTAAATAAACTGATTTAAATAGGGTAATTTTACACTTTGAAATGAAACTCTTGCATATATTTTTTTATTCATGTAGTTAATCAAGATATAAAAATTGAATTTAAACCCATAAAATTGGTTAGTCAATACCACTTATTTATTATATGTACGGTGGCAAATAGTATATATTTTATCATTGATTGCATAAGTATTTTAGTAAAATATTAAATATGACTTTTATAGTTTCCACTGCGTAAGAAAGCAAAATATATATTATATATAAGCTTTCCTAAATTCTTGTAAAATAAACAAAAATCTGTAAATAATAACTTTTAATAGTAATTTTTAAAATGTTGTTAAAAATAGTATTTATCTTGTCTCTTATGCAGTATTTTGCTTCTGGTGAATTAGAATCACACGAATCTAGTAATGAACAACTTTTAGTAAACAATCTTGAGGATCAGCCTATTTTGAAGCTTCTACAAAGTATTTTGGATATTCCGTTAGATAACAAAGAGTCCCCAAGTAATAATACGCAGCGGAATAAAACTGAATCACCGAGGGGTAGCACAGGGCCTCCGAAAGATGACATACAGCCTCCAAATAGCAACAAACCGCCTGCAAAAAATGACACACATAATCAGAAGGGGAGTATAAATCCTCCGAAGGGTGACACAAAGCCTCCGAACAATAACCCAAAGTCTTCGAAGGATAGCAAAATTCCTCAGAAAGATAACCCAAAACTTCCGAAGAATACCACAACGTCTCCGAAGAATACCACAACGTCTCCGAAGACAGGGTCTTTGGACAGTAAGTATTATGATCGTAATCCTATACGTCCTTTTTTGATTAAGAAAACTCGGCCAAAGCTAAATATCAAATAATAATATTTTTTTTAATCCAGAAGTCAAATTTATAGTTTTCAATTTTTATCTGTCTGTTTTTCTATTTCTCACGCGTCAAAATAAAGTTACTGAACAAATTTTGATGAAATTTGGTATGAGCTATTTATTCGATATACTTTTGAGTATGAGAAAATATGCGGTTTGGAAAAACTCTATCAGCCGTCAAAACGTTCCTAGGGACGAACACCAGCTAAGCTAGGGTCACTAAAAATCTAAGAAACTAAGAATATTTGCCTTATTATATGATGAAAATACAAAACTTTTAACGTAATGTAACGATTACTCTATAAACACTTGTGTGCTCTCCTGCAAAAATGACTGGCTAGCGTTAGGTGGGTCCCCTTAATCACATTCAGTGTTAGCGTTTTTACTTATACTTAGTTTACCAAAAAAATATTATATATATATAATATTTTAAAAGAAACAAAATTTAATGTATTTCTTTTGCTGGTGAAAAACGGGAGCAAAGTTTGTATGATACAACGTGATTCCTTGATACAATTTACTTCAAGTTTTGCATAAGCATTTTTTAATAGAATTGGAAGACGTGTTTGTATTTTATTGAAACCACAGAAAAGATTTTTTATCTATTCCGTGATTGAGACCTATGATCGCCCAACGCAGCTAAAAAGGGGTAGAAAGTTGTTTTAGGGGTGATTTGTTGTATTAGTGTTTTTGATTGAAATGATATTTTATTTCGACACATGTTTGAAAACTCAACCCGATTTTATTCAAAAAAGCTATTTTTAGCTATACATATTAAAAACAGTAACTTAGCTAATTGATGTGCACATTCACACAAAAAGTACTGAAACTTAACTAAAATATTACTAGGGCCAATAATATAATACCTTTTCCTAAAGGAAAATATTTTATTTTCACCAGGCAATAAGTGGTTCCATACAGTAGTCCTCAAAATAAAGGGGATGGAATGGTAAATGGGGGATCAAACGTTGGCACATTATGAGTAGAAACATATCTAAAGCCAAACATATTTCTTGTACTATTAGCACGAGCGAAGCCGCCATCCCGCTAGTTTTTATATAGCCCAAAGCAAAAAGCTTAAGTTTCGTTTTAAATTTGAAAAATAACATAATTAATATTTTTTCCAGATAATACTTAACATTATTAATATTTTTTCCAGATGATAATGATGAATGCCCAAGAGATAAAAGTTTACATAGCAAAAGTGATCTTAAATACTTAATAGACTTTGTCTACGACCAGTTATCGATTGATGATAAAATTAGAAGGAACTATCAATCAAAAGCTTTACAGCATCGGGATAATTATTTACGGCGCGTAAAAGAATACCAAGACTACCTACATGATAGCCCAAATCATTTTATCCATGTGGTATCAAGTTTGAGTACAATTAGAAAAGATATTATAGAAAGGAAATTGAGAAACGCTGCACAACTATTAAACGAAAATTGGGAATTATTAAGTACTTATAAAGAAAAAAATCAATTATTTATGCGATTAACACAAAAATTAAGTAGATATCGCAGCTTGTGCAGTTTCAATTGTGAAGAAGAAAGTTACTACGCGGAAGGTACAAATTAATATTTGTTACATGCTAGTAGTATAAAAAAACTGTCAACAACAACCGCCATCTTTACGCTTAGATCTTTTAAACTACGCAACGGATTTTAATTAGGTATTACTAAAAAGAGTTTAATATTCAATATGTTTTGATACTTAATAGGTTCTCATTTTTAGGTCATGTTGTATTGAGAAGAAGTGTACCAAATGTTTACTACTGCAGCTCTTTAAAGGATTTGTACAATAAAGTAAAAGAAAAACTTTCTGAATTCGAAGTAATCTTCAGTCAAGAAATGGTTAACAGATTTTCTAATGAAGATAAAGAATTTCGCAATAAAATGGAAAAGCTTAAACAAAATTTTAAAGAGAACGGACTGCAAAATGTTGTTGGAGCTATGTTCGACATTCTAATATTGCAAGATGAATATCATCATATGGCAAAAAGCCTTAATTATTCTTCTATAATAGCACAATTAAACTTAATACGAAATTTGACGCTACAATCAGATACTGAAATGTTTTATTTATCCCATATTATCGAACAATATGGGCAACATTGTAGAAGTTGCAACCATGGTATGTTAATTCCCAATATTAATCAATCCAAATCTCCGAATATACTCTACTAGCATGTGTCCCACCTGTCTAACAGTAATTATGTTTATTGTGGGCCCTTGTCTTACTGTGTACTAAATTTCCTGCATGTTCATTCATGCAGCTATTATAGAAGTAGAACCAGTAATTATGTTTTTCTGTAATCATAAAAGAATTTCCTGCAGTAAAGGGTATCCTAAATTTTGACCTATTAATAATCTCAAAAATCACTTCACAAGGTTTGGTTAAAATCGATTCAGTAATGTTTGTGTTAAACGATAACATACAAACAGACTACTTTAAATTTTTAGAACTATTGTTTTGGGCTCTATATTCAATAAATAAATATGTTGGGACATTTTTTACAACACCACCATCCAGTTCCGTGGTACGAAGCTTGTATTACGGATACCAGATAGTTGATATACTACACATATAAATTTTAAATACATACATTTTTTTTTTATGGTAAAAAGGTGGCAAACGGGCAGGAGGCTCACCTGATGGGAAGTGATCACCTCCGCCCATGGACATCTGCAAGCCTAGCTTGCAGATGCGTTACCGGCCTTTCAGGAAAGGGAGGGATGGAGGAGGGAGGGAAGTGGGAGGGAGGGGGGAACGAAGGCGGAGGATGATGGGAAGAGGGAGGGGGGAAGGAGAGTGGGCCTCCCGGACTCTCACTCACCGGTCGAAACGCGACAGCATAGCTGCCACTTCACGCAGAAGACCTTCTGTGAGAGAGTGGTACTAATGAACTATACGGGGCGTGCCGGCCCATTCGGTTGCTACCCGAAGGTAACAAGCATGGCACTACCACTTTGAAAATAAATAATAAAATAAATATACCCAGTACGTTACAACTAATGTTTTTAAAAAAGAGAGATTATTTTTTTTATACAGATTTTTCCTAAATTGTAGTATGTAACTATTTATAGATAGATGAGTAGATAAATACTTCTGTATATCATAAAAGTAGTTGGGCAATTTATATCACAACACAGTGATATAAGCTTGGAATTTAATATGAAGTAATAAAAATATCGATGATTTTTTTGTTTCAGAATTATTTAGACGCTCAACTAGGCAAGTAGTGCAGATGAAGAACGATAAAAGTTATAAAAAAGTGTTAAATACACTTATTAGTGAAAAGTTTAATCAAACTGCTTCCTTAATCCAAAGTGACTGGGACAATATATTTAAAAATGTAACGGAAGTACTTGATGAGAATAAAAATGCAAATACTATCACGAAAGAATTTGGAAATCTCAATAAAGAAATTAATGAAATAATTAAGAAAGAGCGTCAGTCATTGGAGAACCTACAATCAGATGTATCATTATTACAGGTTGAACATTGGAATCGTTTGGTCCAAAAACTTAGTAAACTAATATTACAGATTCGCAAAACATTTAAAGATGCTAGCGGTCTATTAAATCATTAAAATATTTAAAATAAATTGAAGATTCATTTTATTTATATAAATTTACGTCGTTTTTTAAATACTAGCGACTTACACCCACCTTGCTCGAATTCATCCCTAGGTAGGTGCACTTTATTTATTATTATTATTATTAAAAAAATATTGATTCTCCGTTCAAAGTTACACCCTTCTTTACATTAATTTAAGAGGTGTTTTGTTGACCAGATAAAACAATCTAAGCTTCAGTTCAGCAAATTAAGCGTGAAAGAATGAATCTATAATGCTGTATTTTTTGTTATAAGAATTCATTATGCCCTACAACTACAGGCTTTGAAAATCTTTTTAAGACATTAATTATTATAGCCTTTTTATAAACCTATCTTACTCCCCTCGACTCTCCTTCTCCCTACGAACTATTCACCCTACTGCTTATTCACTAAGCCCACTATGCCTACGTAATGAATACATGTATTTTTTTTACTCTCGTCCACTCTCTCATCCAGGTGTTGACTAAACACGTAATAATAATAATAATAATAATAAAGCCATTTATTCCACATCTTTACAAAGTTATGTTTCAAATAGAATTGTTAGTAATTGTTAGTATATTTGCTTAATCTAGGTGTTAGTATCATTGTTATTTTTTTGCTTGTTCCGAGATGTGGATCCCTGTTTGGGTAAAGGCCTCCTCCAACTCCTTCCATGCTTTTCTATCTTTACCTTTCTTCATCCATTGTTTCTGCTATTTTCGTTATATCATCAGACCACCGTTTTATCGGTCTTCCTACTTTTCTTTTTCCCAATATTGGGCCCTTCCATCGTGTGGTTTCTACAGTCCACCTTCTGTCAGAGTATCGTGAGATATGACCAGCCCAGGCCCACTTCAGTGTCAGTGCATGTGTTAGTGCGTCAGTGATCTTCGTTTTTTGTCTAAGTATATCGCTTCTTATTTCCTGTATTTTTCTTATCTTTAAAATACTCCTTTCCTTTGATTGCTCCTTATTTTATGTTTAATTTTGTCTGTTAAGATCCAATTTTGGCAGCTGTATAATAAACTTGGGAAGACACAAGTGTCCATTACGACTTTCTTCATGCATAGGCTGTAATCTCCTTTTAAAATTTCTTTTAATGACCAGAATCTTTTCCAAGCTATAGTTATTCTTCTTGCGACTTCTTCTTCATTATTAGTCTTACTGAAAGATACTTGCTTTCCCAAATAAATATAGTTTTCGACATATTCTATGGTATTTCCTTTTACTTTAATAGGTACTATGTCACTGTTTGTCATTATTTTTGTCTTACCAGCATTCATTTCTAAGCCAATTTTCGCACTTTCTTGGTCAAGTGATAGCATCATATCTTCTAGGTCTTTAGGAGTTTCAGCAAATATTACTATATCGTCGGCGAATCTTAGATGGTTTAGGTAACGACCACATATTTTTATGTCTTTTTTTGACCAGTCTATATTTCGAAAAATATTCTCAAGGACGGCAATAAATAGTTTCGGTGATAATGGGTCGCCCTGTCTGACGCCTCTTTCTATGTTGATGGGGGTTCCTCTAGTTTCGAGTTTTATACAGCTTTGACTATTTTCATAGTTATATGTCAATATGTTTATATATTTTGGATCTACACCAAACAATTTCAAGTTATACCAAATTGAATGGTGACTAATAGTATCGAAAGCCTTGCTATAGTCTATGAACGCTATATATAGTGGTCTATTGAACTCCCGGTGTTTTTCTTTAACTTGTTCTATGGCCTGGATGTGATCGGTAGTACTGAAACCTGAGCGGAAGCCTGCTTGTTCTATGGGCTGTGAGCTGTCTATCTCTTGAGTTATTCGTTTCAATATTATAGTAGAAAAAAGTTTGTACATGCTAGTTAGAAGGCTGATTGGTCTGTAATTTCCTATGTCCAGTGGGTCGCCCTTCTTATAACAATGTAGCCTCAAGTTCAAGTACGCGTGAAAAGTGAAAGGCACGGTGCGCCAGCGCGGCGGCCGGCAGCGGTCCCCGCACTAGTCATAGCCCGATGTTCTAACGCGAAGCCCGTGTCACTTTTTATAACCTCCCGTAGCCATTCTAAGTCTAACTTACGTCTTTCGTAATTTCTTGTAAATATTTATACTAAGTGTAACATTCTTTTTTCTCACCTTCGGTACTCCTCTTGCTGTGCAAATTGTTTCTTATTCTTGAGTCTTTCGCTTGTGGTGTATATATTGTGTAATGTATGTATTGTGTTAAATATAATAATTTCGACCTGTCTTGGGTATATTATTTGTCTCTGATAATCGAACAAGCGAACACGCCTATAACTGGTGACCCCGACGTGATCTACCGACGTGATCTACCGACGTGATCTACCGACGTGATCTACCGACGACGACGCCGCACGCCATTTTGTTTGAAGATTACCGTTATTAAGGAACAAAGGATTTTTTTTTAAACGCTGCGTGAATTGCACTTACCGGTGAGAGTTATTTTTTTTAATAATGAGTGAGGAAAAGGTTAATTTACTTGAAACAAAGGAAGAGATATTGCGAGTCAGCGTGCGAGTTCCGCCGTTTTGGCCTGAAGAACCTGCGTTATGGTTCGCGCAGGTGGAATCACAGTTTGCTTTGTCTCGTATAACGACTGATGAGACGAAATTCTATTATTTAGTTGCACAGCTAGATCATCAGTATGCCGTAGAGGTTAAGGATATTATTACCAACCCACCCTCAACCGATAAATATATAAAATTAAAAACTGAGTTAATAAAGCGGCTCTCAGCTTCTCAGGAGAAACGAGTCAAGCAGCTGCTGATGCATGAGGAGTTGGGTGATAGGAAACCATCGCAATTTTTGCGCCACTTAAGTAGTTTGGCTGGCCCTTCAGTACCATCTGATTTTATATTAACGCTTTGGTCTAGCAGATTACCACAGAACATCCAAACAGTGATTGCTACGCAGATGGACATGGACAAGGACAAACTGGGAGAACTCGCTGACAAGGTGTATGAGATTGCACCGTCATCGCCGCAGGTTGCAATCACCTCTCACGCAAGCACCTCTTCATCCCAGATGCCAGGGTACAGTGAAATGGCTCAGCAGATTTCAGAGTTAACGAGGCAAGTATCTATACTTACTACTAGACTAGAAAGGTCTGAACGGCCACGGGCGAGGTCACGACAAAGGAGGTACAATCGGTCACGCAGCCGTTCCAAACCCAAGCAGCCCCCACCGAATCACCCGCACTGCTTTTATCATTTTACATATGGTGAGCAGGCGCGTAAATGTAAAAAACCGTGCAACTTCGATTCGGAAAACGCCAAGGGCGGTCGCAAGTAGCGGCCCACGACTGCCCAACGACAACAGGCCGTCTATTCGTTACTGATCGCGTAACGAAGACGCAATTTCTTGTGGATACTGGTTCCGACTTGTGTGTCTTTCCGCGGTCATATATCCGGACGCCCTGCACCAAATCCAAGTTCGATCTCATCGCTGCTAATAATACCGTGATACATACCTACGGGCCTACTCGTCTATGTCTTAACTTGGGTCTCAGGCGAGATTTCATCTGGAGCTTCACTATCGCGGACGTTACTAAGGCCATTATAGGGGTTGACTTCCTAAGCTACTACAACCTCCTAGTGGACTGTAAGAACCAGCGTCTGGTGGATGGCACCACCACCCTGTCAGTGGCAGCTATCCACTCAGGTATAACTGAACACATTTCTTCCGTAAAGGCTTTTACCGGGACTACAGAATTCCATACTATTTTACGTGAGTTTCCAGAGATAACCCGACCAGCAGGTATTAAAACTCCTTCTAAGCATAATACAATGCACTACATTCGGACTACTCCTGGTCCACCTGTTTCCTGCAAGCCGCGCCGCCTTGATCCAGTTCGCTCACAAGTGGCGAAGAAGGAGTTCGAAGACATGCTCGCATGTGGTACTGCACGACGCTCGGAGAGTCCCTGGTCTTCAGCGCTACACTTGGTGAAGAAGAAGGATGATGGATGGAGACCATGCGGCGATTATCGCGCTTTAAACGCCAGGACTATTCCAGACAGGTACCCCATCCGACATATTCACGATTTTTCTCACCAGCTCTCGGGGTGCACAGTCTTCTCCACCATCGATCTGGTTAAGGCGTATAACCAGATTCAAGTCAATCCAGAGGATGTACTGAAGACCGCGATCACAACACCTTTTGGGTTGTATGAATTCCCATACATGACCTTTGGTTTACGGAACGCTGCACAAACGTTCCAGAGATTTGTCGATGAAGTTCTTTTCGGTTTGGATTTCTGTTATGGATACATTGACGATATTCTGGTTTTTTCTCCTTCTCCAGAACTCCATCAGGAGCATCTACGGTTGCTATTTGAACGCCTGAAACAGTACGGGATTTTAATAAATACATCAAAGTGCAAACTTGGGCAAGCAGAGGTGACGTTCCTTGGATATCAGGTGTCAGCAGCTGGTACTAAACCTTTGGAAACAAAGGTCGAAGCTATCCAGAACTTTGCAGCACCGAAAACAGTTAAGGAGCTTCAACGTTTTCTTGGTATGCTTAATTTCTACCGACGCTTTATTCCTAAAGCCGCGCAGATCCAGGCACCGCTTACTAATATCCTTGCTGGCCCCCGCATTAAAAGCTCACAACCTATCACGCTTACTCCCGAAATTCAAGAGGCTTTTGATAGTTGTAAGGCTTCCCTCTCACAAGCTACGCTACTATCTCATCCTGATCCTACCGCTGATCTCGCTATAGTCACGGATGCTTCTGATATAGCTATTGGAGCCGTGCTACAGCAGAAGAAATGTGAAAATTGGGAACCGTTGGCTTTCTTCTCCCAAAAATTAAATTCAGCACAGAAGAAGTACAGCCCATACGACCGGGAATTGCTCGCAGTGTATGAAGCCATAAAGTACTTTCGCCATATGGTAGAAGCTCGTACATTCATGGTGTTTACGGACCATAAGCCACTCACATTCGCATTTTCGCTCAACAGAGATAAGTGTTCACCTAGACAGTTCAGATACTTAGATTTCATCTCTCAATTTACGACCGACATCAAATTTATATCTGGACGAGACAACGTCGTTGCGGATGCCTTGTCACGTGTGGAGGAGGTAGCTTGTGCCATTGACTATGAGTCTCTTGCAAGGTCTCAGGAAAGTGATCCAGAGCTGCAGGAGCTACTTCACAATGGTACAGCTTTGAGATTGAAGAAGATTAGCACCGAATCGTGCGATTTCCCTATCTACTGCGACACTTCACTATCGATGCCTCGTCCATACATAACGCCAGAATTTCGCAGGCAAGTCTTTGAGATGCTTCATGGCTTACATCATCCAGGAAGTTCAGCTACTGTGCGACTGGTGACACAAAGATTTGTTTGGCCAGGGATTCGCAAAGACTGTAGAGAGTGGGCTAGGCAATGTCTAAATTGCCAAAGAAATAAAATTTCCCGTCATACCAAATCCCCCTTGTCCTCTTTTCTTCCTCCTTCCTCACGTTTCTCCCATATTCATCTTGACATCGTAGGGCCATTACCTCTCTCTTCTGATTACAGATACTGCCTAACAGTCATCGACAGGTTCACCCGATGGCCCGAGGCGTACCCTCTTCGGGACATCACCGCCGAGACCTGTGCTGCCGCCCTCGTGTCTGGGTGGATATCCAGATTCGGCTGTCCAGAACGAGTGACCACCGACCGTGGTCGCCAATTCGAGTGCCACCTCTTCAACGCTCTCACGGCCTTGGTTGGTGCGCGCCACTTCCGCACAACAGCCTACCATCCCGCGGCGAACGGCATCGTCGAACGGCTTCACCGCCAGCTCAAGGCGGCGATAATGTGCCACTCTGTGCAGTGGACTGAAGCCCTTCCACTGGTACTCCTCGGTATGCGTAATGCCTGGAAGGAGGACCTACAGACATCTCCTGCAGAACTGGTGTATGGTGAGCCTCTTCGCCTGCCCGGGCAGTTCCTGTGCCCAACCGACGACTACAAGACTGCTGACGTCACACAGTACGCGACACGTCTTCGCGCGTACATGGCAAAGCTGTCACCCCGTCCTACAGCCTGGCACACCACTGCATCCTTTTATGTGCCACGCAATCTTGACACTTCCTCTCATGTCTTCGTTCGTCAAGATCGCGTGAGAGGTGCTCTGGAATCACCGTACACTGGCCCCCATAAGGTTGTCAACCGGCACCCTAAATATTTCACCCTACACATCAATGGAAAAACTGCAAATGTATCAGTTGATAGACTCAAACCGGCGTACATTGCAAAAGAAGCTCAAGTTCCAGTCCAGCCAGTAACAGCGCCAGCTCCAGCGCAGGAGGACGTCAAACGCACTTCCAGTGGCCGACGAGTCCGGCTACCGGATTTTTATCGACCGTAGTCACGGTCTCCGGGGGGAGTAATGTAGCCTCAAGTTCAAGTACGCGTGAAAAGTGAAAGGCACGGTGCGCCAGCGCGGCGGCCGGCAGCGGTCCCCGCACTAGTCATAGCCCGATGTTCTAACGCGAAGCCCGTGTCACTTTTTATAACCTCCCGTAGCCATTCTAAGTCTAACTTACGTCTTTCGTAATTTCTTGTAAATATTTATACTAAGTGTAACATTCTTTTTTCTCACCTTCGGTACTCCTCTTGCTGTGCAAATTGTTTCTTATTCTTGAGTCTTTCGCTTGTGGTGTATATGTTGTGTAATGTATGTATTGTGTTAAATATAATAATTTCGACCTGTCTTGGGTATATTATTTGTCTCTGATAATCGAACAAGCGAACACGCCTATAACAATATTATATCGGATTTACACCATTGCAGCGGCACTGTTTCTGTATTTAAAACCATATTAAATAGACGCGTAAGATGATGTACTAGAATTGGTGCTCCTAATTTTATAACTTCGTTGCTGAGCCCATCTGATCCGGGACTTTTTTCATTCTTTAGCTGTTTTATTAGTTTGTAAACCTCTCCTTTTTCAATTGGTTTAACATAGCTTAATTCAGGTTTCCAATTATTATTTGTAAGTTCAAGTTTCTTGTCGTTGTCTCTTTTTTGGTACAGATCTTTGTAGAAGTTTGTGGCATGACTTATTAGGTCTTTTCTTGTTTTGGTTACCTCTGATTTTAATTTAAGTTTTTGGATCCATGATTTGTGAAGGCTTAACTCCTTAAACGCTCTTTTTGTACTTCTATACCTATTTAACACTTTCACGCGAACATATCAATATTTTAGGTCTATGCGATACAGCACATAATTTTCATTTAAATTAGAACGACGTCTAATGACGTTGTGCCACAACGCATATATATAAAAAGGTGCAATAGCGAACACGGTACGTTAAATAACGTCAACGTCGACTGTGCCGTAAAACTTATAAC
Organism: Boloria selene; assembly: GCA_905231865.2. NCBI lineage: Eukaryota > Metazoa > Arthropoda > Insecta > Lepidoptera > Nymphalidae > Boloria > Boloria selene. The sequence goes on from HG993145.1 coordinate 7,500,327, forward strand.
GTATAAGAAGTATAAGAAGTATTTAGTATAAAAATGATCTAGAAATGTTTAACATAAATTATAACAATAACAAAAAACATGAAATGAAAGGCTAATTATATGAAATGGTCTATTTTTTATTAAAAAAAATGTCCCAACATATTGTTATTATTATAAATAAATTATTTACTATAATGATTTAATCAGTCTTATGAAATACACAAGTGCAATACATTTTTCAGACTCATTTATCACCTATTATTGAGATCAAGTCAACTATAACAAGCGAAAAATAATTAAAATAAACTTATTGTGGACTTGATATTCCATGCTTACAACTTAGACTTATAGAAACTAATAAAGTTCATTAAAAATTTTAGGAACGAACCTAATTATGTGATCATAAACTAACTACGTTTCAATATTCCACGTGAACACAGAATCGATGCACGCGCTACCCCCGCGACGCGCACATGTCGGCTGACGTCATAAAACTTCTTAGGCGAAATGACGTCTAGTGACGTTGTGCGCTAACAAAGTAGGTACTTTGTACCAGGATGGAATGCCAACAAAGAAGGCAAAAAAATCCGGTGCGGTGTAGCACTACAATTTTAAGAATTCGATATGTTGTAGCACAGAAACTTAACTTTTAAACATTAGTATGGCCAGAGCCCGTACTATAACGTTGTACTTAATAAAACCAGTTTTTGCTGACCGTGATAGCACGCTGTGCGGTATCACATCGACCAAAATTTGACGTGTAATGACGCTGTTCGCGTGAAAGTGTTAAGTTTCTTGTTATTACTTGTTGTCTATGTGTTTGGTAGTCTGTCCTGATTGATTTACTCGTTTTTTTTATATATTCTTGTTAGTTCTTTTTTAATATCTATATCCTTATTTTTGGTATGTATGAGTTCACTCCGTCTTTTTATAAGTTGTACTGTTTCTTCACTAAATATTCTATGTTGTTTTTTCTCATTCTTTTTCCACGTTTTTGAGCTAATTAAAATAATATTTTCTATTTTATTGTAATAGGATTGGACATCGGTAAGGCATTGGGTATTAAATTCATCCTCAAAGTTTTCAACGTTTGATTTTAAGTTATTAATAAAATTATTAATTTCATCTTCTGTATTTGGAATATTAGGTGAGTTAGTGAAATTTCTTCTACTAATTTTGGGTAGTTTCAATGTTATGGTGCCTCTGATTAGTTTGTGGTCCGAGGGGAAGCATGTGTTAATTACCTCGAAGTTTGTGAAGAGCCTTCGATTGTTCGTCATTATATAATCAATTTCGTTCTTCGTGTTGTTGTCGGGTGACATCCATGTCCATTTTCGTGCATTTCTCTTTTTGAAGAAAGTATTGATTACTGAGAGTTTGTATTCTAATACATAATCTATTAATCTTTCGCCTCTGTCATTGCGTTTTCCATAACCATATTTTCCCAAAATCAAGCCCTCTTCCTTTTTTGGATGTCCTATTTTGGCATTGAAGTCTCCTTTTACAACTATTATTTTGTCGTCTGTCAGAGAATGTGCTTTGTCCAAGTCTTGGTAAAAATAGTTAAGGTCCTCTTCACTAGATCTCTCTGTAGGTGCATAGACTTGGATTAGCGATATATGAAGTTCACCGAATTTAAGTTGTAAAAGGGCTACTCTTTCTGATATTCCTGTAAAGTTTTTAATATTGGTTTTATATTTTTTGTTGATAAGGAACCCAACTCCGTGGAGCCCTTTAGTTTGTCCGATATAGCACATGATATAGTCATGGTATTCTTCGATGCTGGAGCCTAATTTTTTTACTTCTGACATCCCTAATATGTCAAATCTTACGATCCTGAGTGCATACGTGAGTTCAAAATATCTCTCTTTACTCGACAAGGATCTTACGTTATAACTACAAATATTTAGCGACATTAAGTTTTTCATTTCTGATTCGTTATTTACAGCTGGAGGGTGGTGGTCTAATTTCCCACGATGACCAGTCGGCTTGGGGACTAAACACGTATTCTTCGTAAATCGGAGCCGATAGGACGGAAGCCGAATTGGTATTCAGCTGAGAATAACACCTTAGATCACTGGCGATTGTTCCTAGCTTAAGGTTCGTTAGCCTATTTTCATTATCTTCAGCGATTGCCTCGTCGAAATGCTCTAAGATCATAGTGATTTATGAGACTGACATCATGCAGTCTTCTCGCGACAGTATGATCGCTTACCACAACTGGACTTTCGACTGACACTTTAAAACCAATTGCCTCTTTGTAACGTTAAGTTGTTTTCTCTTCGTAATTTATAAAAACCGGTCACCTCGCCAGTGTCCTGATACAAGACCACAATGTTGATATGACACTTTATCAGGTATCATCAGCAACATGACATTGTCTCACGCCCTCTTCCAGCATGCATATTGCTCTCAAAATCTCTTCTCTGCTTAAATGTTCACACTTGAGAAATTCTTTAATTCCTAGAAACAGTTACTTAAATAAATCTTAAACACACACAAAGAAAAAAAAATTATTATAATACCTACCTTATAAACTTAATTAATTTTTTACGAACAAATATAGCGGTACGTTCGATTCGTCGCATGCCATTAGACGGTTTCATTATGATAGATTATCCACCAAATAATAATGCGTCAAATTATAAACAGTATGTTCCGGCTTATATTCTTGCGATATCAAATCAAATCAAAATATTTTATTCAGCATAAAAATTGTAACAATTTCTTACTGAACGTCATGAGTCTACCACCAGTTCGGAAAAAAGAAACCTCTAACCTGAGAAGAACTGGCGAAAAAAACTCAGCGGGACTAATTTTTTTTCTCTCTCTATTTCAAATTAAATTGCGAATTAACAATAATTGTATATTATGTTGAAATAGCCTGACGGCGATCACATCATTCCCATGTACTGTGTTCTAAAAAATCATTAATCGAATAATAGCCTTTAGTACACAAACGTTCCTTCACATTTTTTTTCAATTTGGCAATAGAAGCTTTTTGAAAGTTTTCTGGGATCCTGTTGTATAGGCGTATACATTGTCCATAAAAAGAATTACTGACTCGGCGTAAGCGAGTCACAGGGATTACAAGTTTATGCTTGCTCCTAGTATTAATGCTATGCATGTCGCAATTCTTGGGAAATTCGTGTATATTTTTATGAACATACATAACATTTTCGTACACGTATTGAGAAGCAACAGTCAATATTTTTATTTCTTTAACCTTTTCTCTTAATGATTCTCTAGGGCCTAAACTATAAATAGCACGAACAGCTCTATTCTGCCGAACAAAAATAGTATTAACGGTAGCAGCATTTCCCCATAATAAGATTCCATAGGACATAATACTATGAAAATAACTAAAATATACTATGCGAGCTGTATCTACGTCTGTAATAAGTCTAATTTTTTTTACCGCGAGCGCTGCAGAGCTGAGTCTATTCGCTATCCCCTCAATATGGAGATTCCACTGCAAATTCGAATCTATGATAATGCCTAGGAATTTATTTGATGTCATTGGTTTTAACATTCCCAATACTACACTATTATCAGCAAGTTTAACATTAGGTTTAGTAAATTTAATTAATTTAGTTTTTTGTTATTTAATAATAAATTATTCGAATCGAACCAATAGACAACCTTTGAGAGAGCATCGTTTACATCGTCGTACATTAGTAAATTACGATTCACCTTAAAAATAAGTGAAGTGTCATCTGCGAACAATACTATCTCATGTTTGTCCTGTACAAAGAATGGCAAATCGTTTATGTAAATTAGGAAGAGAAATGGACCAAGAATAGAGCCTTGTGGAACCCCCACATCAACCCTCTGAATTCTTTTACTCAAATAGGAATTTAGGATTCAGTTTACAATCTGGCGAGGTAAATTATAATTTAATGGTACATATATAAATACTTTTATTCAATTCAATTTTACGGTGACATAAGTATATATAAATACTTTTATTTTAGAAAAAAAATTAAGGATCCCAAAATTAACTAAAAACATGAAAAAATCCGTTTCAAATGGGGATGCATCTTTATTTTATAATTTATTTATAAATTAAAAAAAATTATATTCAAGTTTCAAGTACGAGTATTTATATTATTAACAATGATTCAAAAAACAAAGTCATCAAAGAACATTCTCGAGACCTGCCCCGCCTAACACGACAGTTTAAGGTAGGAAAGTGGATCAACGCGTCTCTGATAAATCGATAAATAACGAACATAAAACCTCCTCTTCTTTAGAGCTCGGTTAAAAATGATTTACTATATTATATTGTTTTAAAAATCACTTGTCTTCTTTGAAGCTATCCTTATAATGCATTTATTATGTAGGGTGAGCGACCGGGCGGATAGCCGATTACCGATTCAGCGCTCCTCAATAAATCTGAATAGGTATTGTGCGCGGGCGCATACAAAAGTATTCTTACTTATTGTGAATTAAATTTGTGGAAAGGTTCAAGGAGCCGTTGCCATCAATTTGCTGGACGTGCTATGCTTGACACATGAGCACCATACAACAAAAAGTGTGAGGAGGTATTTGTCAAAGGTACATCCGAATTTTTCTTTTACTTATCCTTTTCTTTCTTTTTTATTCTTTTATATATCAGTCTTAGAATGATTTTTATTATATTATACACTATTTCAAAAATTACGATTTTTTAATAAAGGCGCGCCATGCAGAATAATTATTATAATTATTTATAAATACCACTACAATATAAAAGTTCTATGAATATCTATTTAATAATTCACTTTCACCAGTATAACAATTACTCAACTAGAATATTATGTAACTTACACGCCAACTTTTCCAATTCAGTTTGCAGCAGAAGTTGGATTCGAAAAGAGTATGTCAGTAGACCCTAGAATTAAAGATGTCGAGTAACCAAAGTATTGAAATGTCGATTCCACAATAAAGCGAAATAATAGTATTTTTTTTATGAATGTAGAGTTCTATTGGCCCTACTGGCCTTTACAGTGCCACCGGGCGTCGAGGCAGCCAGAAGGTCCTGCCTAAATAGATAATAGTAAATGATCTACTAGAAATATAAATAAACAAATATGCAGGGACATTAGCATAGAGCTCCATCTAGTTTCAAGGTGATGGCGGAGACATGTGTTGTGAATAAACAGACAATTATTACACCACACATAATATGCTACTTTTTAAATACGTGACATGAACATCAATCAGTGGGTAGGTATATATTAAAGGTATTTACAAACATTTGTGCATCATCCAAAAGAATGCCCCCAGCGGGACTCGCACCTGCGACCGCTGGCACAGTAGGGTCACAAACTTAGACAAACGTTTCGTCTATTACTTGAAACGACGCGACGACTAGATTACTGGGGTTATGGGAATAGAACATGGAATTCGGTACAAGGTTTCGGCACATTTGCGTTTGTCCTGTAAACAAATTAGCAGTTTCAACGAGAAGTTTGAGTGTAAGTCTCAATTTGCTTTTTTTTATGTTTATGAAATATTACCGCATTATATAGCTTAACCTACACTTATCTTAAACCGCAACATAATACATAGCGTTAAACATTATAATGATAGTAAAAATAATGAATTTTTTTTAAAAAATATGCTTTATATAGATATTTTGTGATCGAAAACCTTAGTATTGCAATTCGCCTTTTAAGTCTAATAAGATAAAGAAATTAACTATTTGATTGTACAGTGTAGAAAAAAAAGAAAAAAATTGAAGAAAGGCGACAAGACCATAAAAATTCACTATGTCTGGAACCAGCATGATAATTGCATTTTATATCAAACGAATCTCATTACCACATAATTTTGCATGTCGCTTGATATACGGACCCAAATAAATGTACATACGTATTAGCTTGCAACTTAGTTGCCCAGCCTTTGAATAACACATGACGACTCGAAAATGCACAAAACGATAAATTTATCCGGTCTGTCAGACATGAATTGAAAATTGAACTTTTATGAAGGCCTTAAAGCAAAGCAGCATTAAAAGGTACAATGCACCGACATGCATTCTCAATGCACAAATATATTTTTCAATAAATTGTAGCGGGTTTATTTTTTATGTTCAGGCTTACTTACAAAAAGATATATATAAAGTAAATAGATCGTTTATGGGACAAGGTGTACGCATGTATAATAAAATTCCACAGTCCATATTGAACTTGCCTTTAAGGCAATTTAAATCAAAAATTAAAAATACGTTATTGAATAAAGCTTATTACACTATAGCGGAATACCTGGTAGATGTAAATGTGTGGGATTAGTGACTGGTTGTGTCTCACGTAGGATAAATAGATAAATTGTAATACAATATTGTTACCAAATATTTTTTTTTGAAAAGAGCAACTGTTGAGTTTCTCGCCGGTTCTTCTCAGCAGAACAGCTTTCCGAGCCGGTGGTAGTTTACTCACAGACTTACAGACTGACTTTTAATTTTGATAATGTAAAAATGACGATTCAAAAGAGCTTGTAAAAGTCTATTTAAATAAAGAATATTTTGATTTGATTTGATTTGATAATACTTTAATAAATAATATTGTTTTCGTAATTTTTATTCTGATGTCACGAAAATCATTATAACGTTTAAATGCATTTTCCATGTTACCGTTGCAAATGAAATAGAACAAAAACAGTTCTCCGAGTATTACACGCAGGGCTACCTCTGACAAATTATAATAATTAATTGATATCCAATAAATCGATTACATTACCATCGAGTTAATTTAAAATGTGGGTGGGATGTATTTTTTTTTTAATAAATAGATTGGATTACAAAATAATTATTACTTAAAATATACTCTACTCTAAACTTTTTTTATAAAATAAAAAAATCAAGTTTATACATAGCAAAAATATTACATAGATACTTTTTATAAAATTAGAAATGCATACAAATGGCATTCATAATAAAGACAATATATGATTATATTATTATGAAAGATTGAAGCAGCCCTAAGTTGGCAAATCGCAGTCGGTGCAGGGTGCATGCACCGTCTGGCGCTGGCAAGGGCACGGGGGCGCCTGCAGCGCCCTTGCGCCGCCCGCGCCACGCCCGGCACGCCCGCACGACCTCTGCGCCGACCTACGTGTATTCGAAGTTCGGACGGGACATCTCATTTGTGTTCGAAAGACTACGTAATACTAGTAGCAATATATTTGTAGCTAGGGATGGAAACAGCGAGAAAAAAGTCGACTTTTGACTTTAGAATCGACTTGGAATTTTTTGATTCTCAAAGTCGATTAATCATTGCTAAAAGTCGACTTTTCGACTCTCAAGTAGGGATTGCAATCCGGAAAACCGGATCCGGTAATCCGGCGGATCCGGCATCATTTCACGGTCACCGGATCCGGTACTAATATACCGGATCCGGCGACCGGATCCGGTGTTACTAATTTTTGGCAAAATAATAGATCTTTTGCATGAATTGGTACTTTAAATGCGTAGTGTGTGGTGTTCATGGCGTGCGAGTTGGTGTCTGACATAAATATAAGACTTGTTTGTTAGCATTATCGAATACTTTAATAATTATAATGGTCTCATCTCAGTAAAGTAAGGTAATTTATTAGATTTTATAATGTTACTTCATAAATAAAAAATAATTGATCTATTTGTGAAAGTGACACCTAGGAACACTGAGCTACATTTTAATTGTTTGCTCGTTGCCTAATAAGATTGGGTTAGAAAATGCTCCATCCTGAATGACTGATGGATCAACTCACAGCCTAAACTGCTAATCGTAGAGACCTGAAACTTTTAGGGTGTGACCTTGTAGTTTATGACGTAATTGTCGGATTAGAAATGGTTTTTTCGAAATGCCTAAGGGAGTAAAAAACGGGGGCAATGTCTGTATGGTGTGACTCCAGTCTACTTCAAATTTTGCATAAAGATACTTTAACAGAATTGATGGAAAACGTGTTTCGTATTTTATTGAAATCCATTGCCTTACGGGGTTAAAAAGGGGTAAACAGTAATTTAGGGTAACTTACATCAAAGATGAAATCAATACTTCTTAGTGCTTTTGATTTGAATAACAGTTTATTTTTGCACATGTTTGAAAACGTAATACTTTTCTCAACAAAGTCAACAAAAAGTTTGTAATAGTAGGCATAGGTCTATCTACTACACAACTACGACAAGAAAACCGAATAACTGGTTTAAAGAGTAGTCCTCATAACAAAAGGGATGAAATGGCAAATGGGGAATCAATTTTTGGTATATTATAAGTAAAAGCGTATAGCCAGACATATTTTTTGTACTTTTAGTTACCGAAGCCGCGAGTTCCGCTAGTTTTTTATAAACTATTTACCTATATTAAGTACAATGATACTTGAATAACTTACTAACGGTTCATTTTGAACCAAAAAGGCGAAAATTAGATCGATGTGGTCAATCCGGCCGGATCCGGATTGATGGAAATTCAGCCGGATCCGGCCGGATTGAAAATGACGCCGGATTGCAATCCCTACTCTCAAGTCGACTTTTTAAAAAAAAGCACAATAACTATATAACTCATAGTTAAAAGATATTTTACAAATTTTATTCGACATATTTCTTTATTTTTAATAAACAATTTATTTATCATTTGCACTTTTTATTTAAACAACCTACACACAAAGGATTGTTTTTAACATTTTTATAAAAGATACATTCTACATAAAAATTGCACGTAGTACCTATGGCACCGAAAATAAGTTTATAGTATTTAAATTAAGTATTTTTGAAACGTTAAAATCAATATTTAAAATTAAATATCAATAAAATTTTTAAATATCAGTTATAAACTGTTAAATAATAGTTTTTAAATTTAAATTTAAAGTTTACTATTTAAATTAAGTATCTATGAGACAACAAAGCATACAACAACAAAGTCATAGAAAAAAAATGGAAGAGTCGATTTATGAAAACGGTACAAACTATACTATCATCATGTGTTAAGTATTGTTTAAAAAAAGTTGAAGTCATCGAGTGAGAATCGATTTTAATCGACTCGAGACAGGTTCAAGTCGATTCTAAAAACTCGATTATTTTTATGAAAAGATCGATTCTTGACTAAAGTCAGAGTCGACTTTCCTATCCCTAATTTGTACCTGCGATTTGAGTGTCTTTTTGTTTCTTTTCTTAGAACTAATTAATTTATTGTTTTTATGCTCATGTTCATGTACATTACGGTACGTTTTTATGTGTTAAATCTGTTATATTATTCCATCTAATGTTATAATTTTAAACTAATTCTACATTTTCGGCCAGAATATCTTAGAAATGGTTATTCCTTAGGGTTCAGATAAGATGTTTTTCTACATAGTACATACTTCTATGTAAAAAATGGAAATTTTAATTATTGTGTTGAAAGGAATTTTATCTACTATTATATAATGTTGATTGATAGCCTCCTTGTTAGACACTTAGTTACATAATGTAGAGATTGCCCGATTAATTAGATAAAACTATATATTATTAGAAAATCCATCCTTCTAATAAAAGTATCTTATCTCATTAATGTTAACTGTTGGTTGATGATCGTGTGTGGTCCGTTGTGTAAATTTTTATAAGTATTAATATATTTATTAAGTAATGAAATCACATTTTAGAATAGGTACCATTTAATTTAATATGTAAGTTGTAACTAGAATTTATCTACTAACCAATTACTTCTAATTAAAGTTTTTATTTACGCAACGATTGTGCTGTCTTTTGTTGTAGGTGGACTAGCGACACACTCTGGCTTCGCTCGGGTTCGGCCCTAGGTTTAGCGTCAGCGAAACCACGGATTCCGCTAGTTAAAATAAATAAAATTTCTACCTCCTCCTTTTTTTGATGTCGGTCCAACCGTTTCATTAGCCGGAACAAACAGACAGACAAACATTTTAAAAATTGGTTTTTTGTTGCTAGTATCGTACATATTTTCATATGTACGAGTATTTAGTAAAAAACTGTTAATTCGAAATTAAAAACAGACACTCTAAATGTATGTATAGATTTACTTCCTTTTTCACATTACAGATAATTTAATTTAGGTTTCTACTTTGTGTTTATTTCGTGTCTTCTCTTTCCGACGTGACATTGGCTAAATTACTTAACCGGCACCGGAATGGAATAGAATCCATACTATCCGCGTTTGATAAATATACTTACCTAATATTATTATTGTTGCTTTATTGCTATGTACTTACCTACTTACATTTTTTAAATTATTGTATTATATTTAAATCAGATGAGTGAATCAAAAGTTATCTTTATTTTGAATCTTCTACTACCAAATCAAATCATAAGAATTTGAATCGGAATTATAACACGTATAACACATTTTTTATTAATGCATTAATTAGAATTCAATTTTAATAGATAACAAAATATTATGCAAAACGATAACTCGTGCTATCGACAGTGCCGATGTCAGCGCAAGGACGACAGGTCACCGTCGTAATCATATCACGCGCATATACCAACTTCGTCCTTTTTTGTCACACTTAACGACCTGCCGTGTGTTAACCATTTTAGTTTCCCGACAAAATAATGTGTGCTTAATCACAGTTTTGTTACATACGAAAAGAAATATAACCACATTAAACATGTATAACTAATACAAGCGACTTACAAGCACGCTTGTGTTCGTCCATGTTGTAAAGTTTGGTTTGTAAAGTTTACTCAGAGCTGTGATATTTTATCGAGTTATAAGTATTCTAAATGTTGACCTGGATAACCAAGCAACTATCGTGAATCAAATTGCATCACAATCAATACTGTGATTTTCTCGTGACGAGTTCCCAGACAGAGAGACTGTATACGTGATGACGTCATGTATCGTAATAACTTTTAACCATTACAATCCTTAAATTGAACAATATGTAAATATTGAGAGATATCTGAAAGTAGACGCTAAGCCAATTTTTCCTTGTCTGGCTGTAATGTAGTTAAATTATGTTCTACCTAAATTGACGGTACACTTTAAGTAAATAAACAAATCTACTTAATATACCTATACGTACTTTAAAGTTATATATTTAGAAAATTATATAGGTAATTAGATTTCAAAAAATCAAAATAGCATTGCAGATCACCCCAGATGTGTGTTCTACCCTTAACCATCATCCCTCTTTTTAAATATAATGAAATTTTTGTTCTCACCAAGCTTCTCTTGTATATTATCATTAACAGTCTCCGGGTATCATAGAAATTTTGATTTTGAAATAAAAAATTCTGTAAGCCTTGTAAGTTAGTAATAATACATATCTACTTCTTAATCTTATCAGAATAATTCATCAATCTATGACTGGTCAGCCACCAGAAAAAGCAGGTATCAATGAAATGCGATGAAGTTTCGACTCTCAGTCAGACTTTAGAGTCGTCGTCGGTGCCAAGATTTTAAAAAGAGGTCGTTTGGTGACGTGTTAAATAATTCGGACATCTATATAGTTCAACTGCGTAATGTTCGTTTTAAAATTCCACTAACATATTTTTTATGTTGAATTCAAATTAATAATAAGTAGGCAGGCATTTCTTCTTAGCATAACACAACGTCTGCACGAAAAATCTAGTTTCGTGGTAATGCAGTCGCAACGACGATGTATAACACACACAGGCAATGTATAATAACATATATTTTGAATATACATATATAAAACTCAAGTTATTGTTTGGTGGAACGCACTAACTACTGGAACTGTGAGTTCGATTTCAAAATATTATTTTCATTTTATATGTCGTCTAGTGACTTACCCTCATTTCGATCGTATCCCTCGGGACTTGCACATAGCGACTTACAAATTAATAAGAACTAATATAGTTCTTATCTACATTGTCTGCATATAACTTTACCTATTAGTTAACGCAGAGCACGCCATTAAAAAGGCAGTGGTAGCCCAGCGGTAACACACTCGCTTGGATAACCGAGTGATGCGGGTTCAAATCCGGTTCTTGCACCTCTGATATGTTCATGTGCGAATTTATATCATGATTACCACTTGCCTTAGGGTGAAGGAAAACATCGTGAGGAAACCTGCATTTCTGAGAAAACCTAACAAGTTTTCCGAAAGACATGTGAAGTCCGCCAACACGCACTAAGCCAGCGCGGTGGACTATGGCCTGTTCTCCCTCGTACTGAGGTAGGTCTGTGCCCAGCAGTGGGACGTTAAAAAGGGCTGAGGATGATGATGACGTCATTAAAGCTTCATATCATGGTTTTTCCGATATCTTCAATATTCATTTTCATATTCAATTCAGCTAATTAACAGAAAACCCTTGATATAATATTCACCTTCCGTCCTGAATCATTCCATCTATTAATGATAATCGCATGAAAATCCGTTCAGTACGTTTTAGTTTATCCCGAACAGTCGGACAAACAAACCCGAAAATTTTCCATAGTTATTCAATAGTAAATGAAACATGCATATTTCATATTGAATTTGTTATGTGACCTACAAACTGTAAGTGACAGTTTGTTCTCAAAAATCAAACAAGGGTTAGCTGTTAATGTAAACAGTATATATAGTATTATAAATGTTATGTAAAATATATGATAATAGTAAATAAGTAAACGGGTTTTTAGCGAAAAATATTTTGCATATTGCCGACCTATTTATAATGATTCCAAAATCTTAAACTATAAGCAATGCTCTTATATCGATCCTGCAAAGTTTGTTATATCAATTTAGTTAACGCTCAATTGCTCAGATCAAACTTTCTTCTTACATTAATATGCTATTATAATTGTGAAATACGCCATAACGGCTGAACATAATATGGATGAAATTCGGCACAAAAATAGTGTGAAATAGCGCAAAGGTTATCCCGGAAAATGCACGGTACCCGTGGGATAGATTTGTTTTTATTTTTCACTTACATTTTTGTTAGTGATAAGCCCGAGCGAAGGAAAGGTGAGTAGCTAGCTAGCTAGCTAAATTTCCGGAATTTGTCGCGGATTTGTTTTGATTTTTGGTTACCGACGTTTCGAATGCTTTACAGCAATCATGATCACTTGAGAGACTCAGGTGCTTGACGTCTGAGGGGTTTATATACTTGGATAGGCATTGTCTGTAACAAGATAAAATAGTTACATTTATATTGTTTATTGCAAGCTGTACTGAAATCCGTTACAAACGAAAAATGTGTTTAAAAATTTAATAGCAATTTTACTGAATTGAAAATATATGATAATTAAAAATGGAAGCTTGAAGGAATGACAATGTTCATCTAAATATCAAAAACCACTTAATAAAATTCTTGGTTTATTTTAATTGTAAGGAAATAAAGTTTTGATTTATCATTTTACGTTTTATTATAGCATTTACTGAATTTTAGTAGCTAGAGTTTTTGTGGATTTTTTTAAAGAGTTTTTGTAGACATAATGCAATGTGAACATGTACAATGTACATAAGTATTGAAGTATGAATTGTGGTTTACACAGGTCGGGTTTTAGCCGCCATCCGGCTTCGCCACGTTTTCACGCGACACTGCCCAAACAGGACTTCGATCTTACCGCTCCACTAACGGACTTCCTTATCGTTTTTTATGGCTACATAGGCCGTACAACTGCTTATATTCTGCAAACATTTAAAAGTCATTGTATGTACTACTAGCTGACCCGTGCCCACTTCGTTGGGCATAATGTTAATAATCCTTTTTTAGTACAGAGTGTTTAAATAATTTTAATTATTTTTTTAATATTAAAAATTAAAAATTAAATTATCTATACTAATATTAAAAAAACTACTTTTTGTCACTTAAATATAAAAGTTAGACATATGCTGTCGTTGACTTCTTTGTCGTTGCATTTTTAAGCTCCACATCTTTTCTCTAGAACTCAAAAATATATCTTTCATAGTTAAGGCAGCGTTCGTAAGAAACGCTTTCATTCGACCGTTTTTTCTCCGATTCACTTTGCAAAACGGACTTTTCTCTAGAACTCAAAAATATATATTTCATAGTTAAGGCAGCGTTCGTAAGAAACGCATTCATTCGACCGTTTTTTCTCCGATTCACTTTGCAAAACGGACTACCACGTAAAAGCCTTTTTATTTTTCGGTTTTTTATATAACCTATGACACTCAGCAATAATGTGGCTTTCTATTGGTGAAAGAATTTTTAAAATCGGTTCAGTAGATCCCGAGATTACCCCTTACAATTTAACAAATAAACAAACTTTACTTCTTTATAATATTAAGTATATAAGTATAAGTATATTAAGTATTATAACCTATGACACTCAGCAATAATGTGGCTTTCTATAATGGTGAAAGAATTTTTAAAATCGGTTCAGTAGATCCCGAGATTACCCCTTACAATTTAACAAATAAACAAACTTTACTTCTTTATAATATTAGTATAGATTTACGCAGCTATTTCTGAATAATTGTGCAAAGTACCTACATATATAAATTATGTACAAACTCTTTTTGTGGTTCTTAAAAATATATTATTGGGTCCTTTTTTATAACTAATATAATGTGTTCCTTTAAGTATATATCTATTTATTTTCTCAGTCGTGAGTGTAAAGAAAGAATTATTTTAATGACAAACATTTAGCATATTTTTAGAAAAAGACATTGTATTATTGTAACGCTAACTCTACGTATAATAATAACATCGAGGGCACAAAATGGTAAAAAAACTGGTTCGTTGCATTACATTCACTTTGTTATGCAGCACGGGTATGTGGATAAATTTTTGTAAATGTTAACGAAATCGGTGGCAATGGCCAGTGGGGGCAAGCAGCGCATTGCACGGTGCAACGAATGCACCACCCTCTCTACCTTCCTTCACCCACATGCATTGATATCTCTACCCTTTACTGTGCAGAGTATATTTTTTTTTATTAAAATTTTGTTACTGTGATATTAAAACCATAATTAATTGATACAATGAGGCGGAAAATATATGTAGTTAAAATAATATTTAATAACTTAACATGATTATGAATTTATATTTATTCTAAAGTCAATATTAAGGTGTGTATTTCAAGCTTGTAGTTATTTGTATATTAGGCATTCCATTATTTTCCTAGATACATATACTATAATATAAACTTAATCAAAGTTAGTATTTTTAAATAATAAAAATTATTACATCGTGGTGCATCAATACACTCTCGAATATTCCGTACATTGACATCGCGAATGCAGTCGTAATGGTGCTGGGCGCCGTCACCGACACCGACAGCTCTCATTTGCAACATGCGCTTATGCGGACGAAGAACCGTTGTAACTTTTATTTATTTTATTCGATTTCTTTATTGGTTCTATTTTATAATATACAAGTAGTCTGCAGATTATCCAAATACACTAATTCAGTTGAGTTTTTATACTTTTAACGAATTGAGATTCAGGACATGGTCCAACTGCCTCGGTGGTCTAGTAGATAGCATATATAGCAGCAGATTCCGGAGATCCTTTGTTCGAGTCCCCCAAGTCGGGGGATATTTTTCGGCATTGGCAGTGTTTCACCTCCGTGCCTTTGGTAGACATGTAAAGCCGTCGGTATTATGCATTAACTAACTCTCACGGGTTATGTTGAAGTATTGTCCCATAAGACTAAGATAGTAAGAATTAAAAAGGTATTCACTTGTTCCAGCACATACAGTTGTACATTGCTCCAATAGTAGTTTTAGTCCAGTAGTAGTTGTATATTGCTCAAATATCCTCTACACATTTGACTTTAGCTTAATTTAACAAACAAACAAACTTTACCTCTTTATAATATTAAGTATAGAAGTATAGATTAGTATAGATAACAAATAAGGATATTTGTAAGGACTTTTTTTTGCAACAGGCCATTTTTATCACATTTGCCTAATTAACGGATATGTAAAAAGAAATTAAATTAAAATTTATATTTTGTACTAGCATCGCCCGCTGCTTCAGCTGCTAGGTTTTATATCTATATCAGTAAGTTCTATACTAAACCAGTTTTATCGTGCACCACAATCTTCAAAAAACATTGGCGATGTTTGGCAATGCTACAAATGTTCCTCCGTAATTCTCGTTTTTTAATAATATTGCATTTTTCGCTTTTTATCCGACTTCCAAAAAAGAGAAGGCTCTATTTTTTAATAACAATATTTATACTACTTTTATAACAAGGAAAATAATGTTTTCCTACCTAAATATTAATAAGATGGTTAATTTTATTGTTTTCAACACAATATTGTCCTAAACAATAATAATATATCTATAATAATAATATATCCTAAATAATAATAATATACAATTTAGATGTCCTAGCTTTAACACTCGTCGTAGAGAGCTATTTCATATACCTGTTACCAGGATAAAATATGCTCAAAATGAATTTATTTATAGGTCTTGTCGTGAAAACAATGCTCTTTTTAAGAATGTAGATATTTTCTATTACTCGTTACCAAATTTTAAAAATAAAATAAAAAATGTACTTTTACAAATGGACATGTAATTTGGCTAAATTTTTTATGTGTATATATGTTTATTTTAGTATTAGTTAATACTTGCATGAAAATTAAATGTCTTTTCCATAGTTTTATCTAGTGTCTACTCTTTTACTATATGAATTGCCTGTTTGTAGAAACTTTATTGGTGTATGTATTATTTTATTGTTTAATTGTCTGTTTTATATCACTGTTTGTTTCTCTAATAAATAAATAAATAAATAAATAAAGTGAGATGAGCCGCTGGTTTAATATTTTGCTGTATAAAATATTTTCATCCAAAATGTCTGTAAATTTATGCTCTGTTATATACATATTAGCTAAAAGCTGAGCTTTGTGAGGGCTCGCGTAGTTTTTCTAGCGGATAATAATGTTACAGAGATGTTAACTCTTTTGTTTTCTAACAGATGACGTCAATAGTACATACATTAACATTCTATCCAATAAACACAAAATTGTTTGTTCTTTGTTTTAAAGGTTATATTTTTTTGAGATAACACAATAACAAATAACACATCTAGATATGATGTTAAATAACTATGTCAAGCACAAATCTATATGCGTCATAGTTTTTCAGTAAAGTGTACCACAAAATGCTCAGGTTGTGGGATAGTGTTAGAACTCGCTTCGCTCGCCCTAATAAAACATCTGACATAATATAAAGATCGGGCAAGAGCAACTCTCTTCAAGTTTTACATTTCGATGTCTGTATAAATAAACTAAACCTAACCAGTTTTGCATTTTTTCTTAAAAATAATCCGTTTTCATAATGCCCGGATAATTAGTTTTCACCATACCGAATTTAATCAAAATCCGTCAAGTAGTTTAGTACCTTTGACGCGTTCCCAGACAGAAGGACAGATTAAAATTCCAGAAACTAGAGATTCGACGTCAATAAGTATATAATATTATCGATATAATAATAACCAAGTATTTGAATAATATTTTTCAAAAATATGTAACGTACATTTTCGGCACAGATTATATTATAGTTATAGAAGGCAAAGAAAATTTTATGATTAGGACTTAAAATTAAAAATCAAAAGCTTTTAAAATAAAACTTTAGTTATTAGATGGAAACCCCTCTGAAATATCTATTTTTTAATTTGAACTTTGCGCCGTCAATTAAAAGTGTGATCAAAACTTCGTCCGTTCACAAAACTTCGTACCCTAAATTTAGTGCGAGATAAGTACGCCGATATTGCGTAATCGTAGTAGGGGAGCGGCCCGGGCGCAAAAGGAGGCAGAGGGTGAGGCGGTATTTCGGAGGCCTGCCTGAAGAGCCTTCAGGCTGACGCGACGGACCGTCTAGACGTCTGGTAACTACCATATGTCGTAAGACCCATTATAAAATTCATGTCATTTGAGCGACTTTGCGACGAGTCTCTTTTTTGTTTAATTTTAAATAGTGTTGTTTTATATATTATTGTAAATTTAAATATTTCACTTATATTATGTAGAGCTATCTAGAGTTCATCATACGAGTAGTACAAATAATACAATGAATACCTAATAAAATTTGTAATCAATTCGATTTATTTAAGTTTTAATAACGGGATACGAATATTATAAAAAGGCATATTTTTTATATTGATTTGATTATATTTAGGATTATCCCTAGTTAATAATTAATAAACATTCCGTACAAACTCACACTAAACTCGAAGTGACTCGTGGCGACAACTGTGTATGAGAGTTGCACGGCTCATGGTGACGCACGAATAAATCCGTGTCGAGACAAGGTCGGCGCGAGGGCGCGGGCCTATTTCGCCTAGCGAGTAGTGCATCATGTTTGCAATTGCACATTGACTGTCGTGTCGTATACACAATGCTATTCTGTAGGTGTGTAGGTACTACGTACATATTTTTCATCCATTTTGTTATGATTTCGTATTACTACAGAATAGATGAGATTAAAAAAAATAGATCAGATGTAGGCGGATCACACGACAATTCTATCTAAGTATAATGGACGTGGAGGAATTGTGAAAATTTGTTATTAGGAAAATAGAGATATAAATTTTACGCTATAACAGTATTTTTTCCAAAAATTATTCTTTTAAAGAATTTTTACGAAAAACCATTTTAGTCAACTAAACAAATACTTTTTCTGTATTTTAGCTATTAACACATTCCATTTCCGCGGAATTATTTAAAGTCATAAGAAAAATGTGTGATGTGTATTTATGTAAATTTCGTAAATTTATTCTGAACTTTCGATTTGTAAAACTAAGTCAAAGGAAATAATAATCGAAGGATAATACCTACATACGTATAAGTATCATGTAATACCTATACCTAATAAGTAATAACGAAACTATAATGAGTTTTAAGAAAGTAAAAATATTTATAAAGAAGCTTTGTTATTATTAAGCAATAGATCAAAAGATTAAAAGGAAACGGTATATTACTAACTAATAATATTATGACTTAAAACTTTCCCCTATTGCCCAAAAATAAAAATTGCTTCTGATGCTGTTAGATACACTTTTGTAATTAATTGAAATATTATGAAAATCAAAAATGAATAGTATGGATAAAGTATATACTTACTTTACAAAGAAGGAGCTTTATCTCCATGAGAAGCAGATACTAATCAGCAGTAGATAACATGACATTCTAATCCAGTCAATATGAATACCACCTGTACTATGTACAGTGGCGCGGCGCTGGCATCACCAAACAATAGCAGACAGACGTGAGTCAGCGAGCATCGCGTTGCACCGCATCGGCCTGCCCTATACGCCACGTTCACCTGTCCGTCCTCTAATACAAGTACAATTATGTAAAAATCATATTTACATCAATAATAGATAATAATAATAATGTTCTCTGACCGATTCAGGCCACGGGGTCAATCTCATTGAGACCTGCCAACTGCGCAGGAGACATTATAGTGCACAAGTGTACGCGCAGACACAAGTGCATTCTCTATTCCTAGCACTCTCATACTCCGGTAGGACGACTGTTAAACACTACCAGTGAGAGCTAAGGCGCAGTACCGACGGCTTTACGTGCTCTCCGAAGCATGGGGTAGACTCACCGCCAACTTCCCAACTCCGGGCGGTTACTGAGGTTTACTAAACAGAAAGACTCAATATCTAATACTTGGCCCGACCCGGGACTCGAACCCAGGACCTCTCAATGTATGACACGTACATGCTAGCCACTACACCACCGAGGCTCTCCTTCTCTTACATCATTACAACCCATATGTAATAATATAATAGTATATCAATGAATATATCTACTTATTTATGATTTATGATGTGTTTGAGTGAAATGCAGTGCAGTATTTAGAGTAAATACTTACCTTGAATGTAGACTTTATAACTATAATTCTAAAATAAATAGAATAAGCCAATAAGGCAGTTGTAGAGAGCTTTAACTTAGTGCTCCGATCATTCTGATCATATATTAATGAAACATTAAGATTTTTTTGTTGTTTTATCGTGGTGATTGGCGACAATTATTTCCCGTATCCTGATTCTATTTAACCTAACCTGCATTTTTCACGATACTTATTTTCGATCCGAATACCGAAAATCAGGGTAGATCGGTAGGGATAAAACATTTACGGTTATTTAGATAAGACCAGATGGGATAGTCTAATGTATGTTTAGCATGGACCAAGGCTTCTTCTCCTAGCGTCTAAGTTTGTGAGCTCTTTTAGGCTGATTTTTTTAAGAAAGTGCAATATTGAGTTTTGTCAGTGAGAATCTATTAATCCTATAGATGTTATAATGCATATCCCACCTCAGTGATGTGGTCAAATCTAGTGATCGAAGATCCTGAGTTCAGGCCGCGGTTGGGCCAAATTTAGTTACTGACCTTTTGTTTAATAATGTTCTCAGGAGTAGTGTAGAAACCCATCACATTGACCAACTCGTGTCGGTAAATCCTAAAATTAACTCGTTTAACTTACGATTTACCAATATACGGGCTTTTATAGTATAACATATTACTTACATATTATAAATGAAACCGTCATTATGAATCTCATGTTTTGGTTTGTTGAACATTTGTGTTCTTTTCATTCATGTGCTCATTAAATCCTATTATGTCTACACAAGAATAAAATATACTCGTACTAATATAGACTCATACTTCTTCTTGCATAAGGCTATGAAAACCACGATATGGCTTTGACAGTTTTAATACTAGTTAGTATATGGTGCCATTTATAATTCAGTGACATTAATTATAGCTTGATAAGAAACAAATCTTAAGTTCGATACGTACATGAAATAATTAAAAAAAAAGATATCTTTTCTCTTAAGATTCTCCGAAATTAGGTACCTCTGATTAAATGATTTTGTAATATATGAAAATTCTAATAACTTTTTTTTTTTTTTATGGTAAAAAGGGGGCAAACGGGCAGGAGGCTCACCTGATGGGAAGTGATCACCTCCGCCCATGGACATTTGCAAGCCAGGCTTGCAGATGCGTTGCCGGCCTTTCAGGAAAGGGAGGGATGGAGGAGGGAGGGAAGTGGGAGGGAGGGGAGAACGAAGGCGGAGGATGAAGGGAAGAGGGAGGGGGGAAGGAGAGTGGGCCTCCCGGACTCTTACTCACCGGACGAAACGCGACAGCATAGCTGCCACTTCACGCCGGTCTTCTGTGAGAGAGTGGTACTAATGAACTATACGGGGCGTGCCGGCCCATTCGGTTGCTACCCGAAGGTAACAAGCATGGCACTATCATTAACAATTTTTACATCTGGACAGGGATTCCGGAGTGAGAAACTAAGAAACAGCTTTGTACTCTTAAGCTATAAATTGTGCTGATAAGCTTAAGAAAAAATATATTAGAACGCCACAGCAACGGGTGTCCAGCAAGTCTGCTATTTGTATTCATAAAAGTTATGCAATTCAAAGTAGTGCCACGAGACTATGTGTCATATGGTAGGTACAATGTACATACATATTTGATAAGTGTTATCTCTACCGTCAATATCGTGTTATCATGGTTATAGCACTTGATACAGGTCGTTTGCAGACAACTTCAGCGTGATATGTTTAGATAGCATTGTCTGTATAATAAGGTTAACATCACCTGTTTAGCGTACTGGTACTGATATTGCCTCGTTAATACTTTTTTTTTTATAAAAACCTATATATTAGTAAAAATATATTTAGTAAAACTCTCGGTATAGGCAAAAGCTAGTACTTATATGGTATTTTTAGAAATGTATATTAAAAACATTTCAAGAACGTGTGTAGCAACTAGTATGTAGATGCGAATACATTCCAGAGAATAAAGAACCGACAGAGCTCAGCGGGGTTTCTTTCCAATTACGCTTTACAATTCGCTGTGATCCGACTTTATGACGCCTGCACCCGCATGACATGTTGCTCCTAATTAAATAAATAATTATACTCCCTAGTGATTTTATCTTACAGCGAAGAAACAATAAAGCATCCCCGAGGTAAACCTGTCTACATCTGCCAGGACGCATGGCGGAAACAATTATTGAATGAATGCTTTTCCTCTGCGAAAATAAACAAAGTATTTTTTTCTATTTTGTGCGCTCCATCTTGTAAATATGTTTTATTTTTATTTACGTCGGTATATTCTGAATATATAAAAATTTATTTCTTCAGTTTTGCCTATTTTAATATTATACAATGAAGAACAATCAACTTATTTACTTATTAAAATCAACTTATTAGTACTTAGGTATGTGTTATTGCAATTAAAGTGCAATTTTTAATATACCAAAGCGTAACTCAAAATTTTCTGTCAAACATTCTTCTGTAATTATAACACGCGAAACAGCTACACCTCCACTGAGTTACGCAAAGTCAATGACTTATTTCGGCTCATACTTATGTTTAATTTACCACAAAAATGTTTACAACTTACAGTCCATATAAGAATTTGTAGATGAGTTAATTAGTTTTTTTTTCATTTCACAAGTTTTTGATGGTGTCGTTGACCTTATAAGGAAAATTAAAAATATTTGACTTTTAAATATTTTAATACATATCGTGTTAACTTTGTGTAGGTACAGTACGTGTTAGACTTTTTATTGTAAAGTGCATATTTTCATAACCATCTAGAATTCATTTTAATGTTCAATTTTTTTCTTATATTTTATAATGAACTTTTTTAAAGTCATAATTCTTTGATTTCATAATCAAAATTTAATGTACCTACGTTTGAACATTTTTACCTCCATGTGATATTACAACTACAAGTATAAATGAATATATAAAATTAATTATCAAAACGAATTTCATTTTATTAGGTATATTATTATAAATAAAATATATTTTCTTTTAATCGAATAAATAAAAGCTTTAAATAAATGCTACAACTTAAAAGTAAGAACGGAATAATTAATGAACTATAATTTAGTGAAATCGAACTGTCGAAATTATAACTCCTAGAAAGTGTGACTGGTGAATGCGTTGAGACCGTGGCGGGGTACTGGCTGAAGATCCTTCAGGTGACGAGCCGGAGCCACCGTCTAGACGTCTGGCGCCTACCATATGTCGCACGCTGTACACCGCACACCGAACACTGAACAACCAGCCTCACGCTCACCACTATCAAAAGCGCCTACTTTCTATACCTTTAACCACTTTCAAGTGCATTTACTATTGCTATTATTATTTTCTAAATATCGTTTTTACTTATACATATTGGGTTTAACGGTAATTTACAAATCCAACTATAATAACTGTCCTACTGTCTGTACTTACTGTCCGGTTAATCTTTTCTTTAACATAAAGAAATCCCATCGAAAACATAACAAGTTAAAAATTGTAAGTCTTGCAGCGCTGTGAAAAAGTTGTGACGTATAAGGTAAAACCAAGTCGGTCAATTTATTCAGTCCATCCTACATATGGATTAAATTTCATAATTTGTTACCCAATTAGTTTAGTGGCGACATTTATTGTAGAGCTATCTTTATCTATTTAATTCTACTTTCTTATCTAGTATATTTTTTCTAATATTTTGACTTTATTACTAACTAAATATCGCGTCACTGCAATATTGAATTTATATAAGTTTAATAAAATGTATGGATTTATACCAATGTTGGTAAATTCAGTAATTTTTTTAAAGTCCCGGGACATTAGACCAACCATGATCTTCATGACTTCTCACAATTAAATAAAAATGTAGTTAATATTTGGCGAGATCTGCAAATCAATTTTAGAAAATTCAACTTTTCTACAAGTTATCTAACGTTACGTTTCATAAGGTGAAAAACTTGGCGGGAGCACAGCCATGCCCCAGATTTATTCGCTTTTAGTTTTTTACTCATGTAGATTATAATACTTGATCGAAAGAAAATGCTTTCATGACAAAAAAATTGCATTACTACTAAATAAATAAATGTAGTAGGTACATAATTAATTCTCCGTTACTACGTCAAGATTCACCTCCTTCTTTAGATTTAGCGCCGCGGGTTCCGCTAGTAAATGTATGCAAAAACTTGGCAAGTTATATACTAAAACCTTCCTCGAGAACCACTCTATCCATTGGTGAAAACAACAAGTAAATCGGTGCAGTAGTTTTTGAGTTCAGCGCGAACAGGCAGACAGACAGCCAGACGCGGCTGAGGACTTTGTTTTATAGTGTGTAGTGATTATTATAAATTAAAATTATAAATTTAATAGTTGATAATAGTATAGATTATCATTTCTTATATATGTGGAAATTTATAAGGACGACTCGTTATGCTCGTTATTTACTAGAAATAATAAATGAGAATTTGTCTTCATTGTCCATTGAGAATTTCAATAGTTGGTACAACAAATATTTATACTGTATATTATACTTATTCAACTATATATAATATAACAAACTAGCAAACATCAAATACCTTGGTAGTTCCGTTCCAACGTTCGGTAAAGATTTATGAACAAAATGAAGATATGTATATTGTAACTTAATGTATCTAATATATGAATATTTACAATGAACAATGGCAGTGAACGACCTCTTCATACACGAAATAGGGTCGTTTGCGCAATTCTTGTGTTATTCCTATTGATTGTTCCGCGTCTAGGTACATTTTTCCCAGGCGCCGGAGCGTATCGTCTAGCCATGTAACGAAGTTGAAGATGTCACAAATTATTTAAATACGTAGTGATACCTAAACATATACTTAATAAGGATGTGTAGCAAAAACATTCATACAATCATTATTACCTCAAATTTCCTTAATTTATTCATGGTACGAAACTATTATTCCTTATCGAAAGGGATTTATTGCGTTAATTTCTATAAAATATGTTGCTGTATTATGTATAACTATAACTAATATAACTTTTCTAAAATGAATTACCTACCTACTTATTTTTTTAAATAAACAAATATTTACTCTACCTATAACCCAAGCGTGACGATTCATTGACCAGCTGTAATTACAACTTAGTTATTACTTAGCCTATCAGCCCTCATAAAAATATGAGAAAAAAGATAAAATGTTGGGGGGTAAATACAGTATAGTGGCTGTGACTCAGTAAAAATTAAAGGAAGAAATAAGATTTACCCAACGGGGATCTGGGATTACCAAAGTATATTTTTTGATTAGATTATACTTCATAACTTATATTATATACGTATATAATATAAGTTAGTATAATGTAAGTTGTAAGTTTACATATTGCGGTAAATATAAAACAACCAAAACAATAAATAATATACCTAATTGTATTGTTAAAATAATTAAAGTTGAATAAATTCATGTGATACTTTGTTCTGAACAATGTAGGCAGCAGACTCTCACTGCACTGATATCCCAGTTATATGTAAGTCATTATTAACTCTGTAACAAAAAATATTTAGTGGTAAATATTTAATAGAGTGCCAGATGGTATATTTTCTTAGTACAATTTTGTATAAAGTCACAGTACTGTTTAATATAATGGCTTTGTTAAATTGACTGCGAGATTCTAATGTGATACTCACCTCGTTAGTTGAAGTTATTTATTAGGTACTGGAAGTAAATAAGCGTAACGAGCAAATCGCTTCACTAACATAATCTACAATTAAACCAGCTCTTATATCTAGGTAGGTGGATAAATTATCCATTATATGAGAATTAATTTAACAAAAATACTATTTAGTTAAGCTGTTTAATGTAGTGATGATAAAAAAGGCATAACAACATATAAATCATTTTAAAAATTTCTTTTAACACTAACTTTAAAATCTGTTTTAAGTAATATCACCCCTAACGGTGAAGTCCTGAGTCCCCAAGTATAATCCTGAGTCGAATCTGTACATTGGAAAATATAATTTAAACTACCCGCTTCAGGATAAAATTTTTACAAACTTTGAATGTCTTACTTATTTATATCTAATCAAAAGCCTAAAAATAAGTTTTAAGCTTCTAGCTTTAAAAACGACGTCATTTCCATACAAACTTTCATCCCCTATTTCAACCCCTTACAGCCCCTTTATTCGCCTTGACAAGTCGCCTATGTTTCTCGCCTATGTCTGTCTTAAGCTCTAGAATATCAGTGTACCAAATTTCATTAAAAAGGTTTTGACGTGAAAGCGCGACAGACAGACAGATACACAGACATGAGACAGATAAAATTAGTTGTTTATCTATTATTTGATCTTAAATACGTCTAATATCTTGCCGATGTATCTAAAACATATAAATACCAATTACTTGTTACTTTGCCTGCAATTGAGCATAATATAATGCGTTAGTAAGTTCGGGTACATACTTATACATACTCGTAGTAGTACCTACATACCCACTTCATACTTTTAATTCTAGATTATTTTCTGAGCTATTTCGTTATGAATATATTACAAATTTATTATTGTAGGAAGAAATGTACTATAGCTACATGTACAAAATTCCTTTGCTGTTTAATAACAAACAAAAATGTATATGCATTATCTGTGCCAGACCAAACAGCATTATAACCTTGGTTCATACATCATTAAGTACACGTAAAACTATTTGATAAGGCAGCAGACAGTTAATAAGGCCTTTTCATGTCGTAACAGTGACAAAGTTGTCTGCGACCTGAATATTGTAACATTCATGACACATGTCTACTTATTTTCCTTGTCCGTCTATATCACACACACATTAAAACCGTGTGCTCTGGATTATAACTTTATTTCAATGACTGTTTAGTTTATTTTAAGTAATGAGATTTATGTATATAATATATGTTTAATTTTTATTTCTATACTATTTCATTAGAGTGCCCAAAGGCTCTTTACAACAAAGTTTGGACCCTCGCACAGAATGCAAATGTTCAATGAGTTTAAGTCGGAAACGCGCTATGCGATCACATTCACTGAACCGCTGCAAATGTGTTCATTGAGAGGAATCATATACATTCGTGATGTAAATTTTCCCCTTTGATGTTCTAATCTAGTTGTATACACTTAATTTTATAGCAAATCACTTTGACCATCATATTTAGTTTATAATGCTTCACATCAAAGGTATAGTGCTTCAATTAAGATTTTAAGAGGTTGTAAATTCGTCGTTCTGGTAAAAGTATTGTAATTTATCATTTTTATAGATAAACATGGAGAATGAAAATATCGCATGATACGCTATCCGTGTATAACAAAAGCGACCAGATGTTATGAAAAGATAAAGTCAATCAAATTGTTACAAATAATAATAATTAATAATGTTATTTCATTTATTTTTAAACCGACTGTGACACAATTCTATGTTCCTTGTCAGCTTAAAGAACCGTTAATTCAGTTTAGTAATCATTATCGTGTTTATGATTTGATCAGATCTAAATAGATTTTTTATTTTTGTTGTGATATGTTGTCAGTATCGATACAGTCATGTGTCTCTATTTATAATGAGCCCGGACGCTGCGTAAATGCTCGTAAGTAAAAGCAACCGCCAAAAGAATAGGCAGTCTGCTGTAAGTCCAGAACGTAAATACGTGCGTGGAAAATTTCATTCAACTTTCTGTGAAGTCATTGAGGCGTGATCGACTAACAGAATTAAATGAGATTGAAGTTAGCTCGACTATTAGTAGTTTCATTTTATTAATTAATATATTCATATAGGTACTTCAATTTACCTGTAATTCGATGCAACATATTATAGAGTTCATATTATATGTTAGCTATTACTGAAATTAACTTTGCATCTTTTTATTATTGTTATACTGTGGAATGTTTCTACCTATGCTTATCTTTCCTAATTTATTAAGTATAACTGACATTTTTACAAAAAAGGTACGGGCTATAAAATGAGATGCATGCTAGTGAAATGGCACTTAAAGGGGCGCGGCCTACAGTGTGCCTGTGGCTTGCAGCATGCAGAGTGCAGCCGCCAGCCGCAGGGTGACCGGCGGTCGAGCGATCGACGGATGGCGGGTGCCATATTCGGTCAGTGCACACTGTTGTTTACCGACGCGGTATCGCGAGGCCGCGTGACGTAGCGTCTAGACGGCGACCGCCCCCGCCCCCGTCGCCCGCGCCCCGCCGTCATGCACTCACTCGAACACCGGTTTATCTTTTCAAACGGTAATGCTGCAACATAAAGCCTCGGATGCATCGCTGATCGGCCTAGACACGAATTAGGTAATCGCGCTGACATGGATATCCCAATATTTCACCAGAAAGCATGAACTGACTGAGGATATGGACTTTAATGACGTCAGTCTTGATTTAATCACGTACTACATATTGATAAATAAATTTTATCTATTATTCTATCTATCTTTATCTTCAAATAATATAATGAAATTTTGAAATAAGTCGTTAGATTTTAGTTAAAATGTCATAATTATGTGCTAACTTACTTAACTTAACTTAACTTATCTGCAATTAATTATGAGAACAAATGGCAAGAAGAACATTATAAAAATTAAAATGAGATTCTATGGGGTATATTACCTTATAACAGTAGTACCTATAATAAAAATACTACTGTTTTGGCAAAAACTTGTAAGTAATATTCGAATACTATTAGAAAAGCCAGAGCAGCTATAGGAAGAGTTCATAACTTATTGTTCATACGATTCAGATTTATTTATTTTTCGAAACCAAGTTAGACAGGATGTCTCTCGTCTCTACACAATTTGTAATATTCTTCGTGCTAATTTTATGTAAACAACCTGCAACATCTTCCAAATAATTATTTTAAGCCCTGTACTTAGCATTACTTATTAAGGAGGCTAACAGTTTTGTATTATAATATTGTTATAATATATAATTTAATGATTAATTATTAAGGAGGTAATAAGTAATATAATGATGATTCAGTTTCATTGCGTAGGTAATCAGTATTCTTTGTTTTTATGTGTACGAAATATACCTATTTTATATGTTTACAAAACCCGTTTGTTACTAAGAAGTAAGATACTTCTATATAGAGGAATTATGTAGGTATAACACATACTTAAATATTCCAATCCAAGTCGTAAATATATTATTTTTGTTTACAAAATTGTTCGCATATAGGTACTAAATGTATGATTTAATCTGAACTTGAAATACGTTATGAGTTAGCATTTACGATTTATATTGTATTAATTTAGCTACTAAGTAGGTAGGTATATGAAGCATATATTTACGGTTACCTGCTGCTTGTTTTGCAAAAAAATATTGTCTACTGATATAAAATTATTATTTATAATTAAATTAATAATTTAAAAATAAAAATTTTGTGTCACGGGTTATTGAATGTGT
Organism: Boloria selene; assembly: GCA_905231865.2. Lineage (NCBI taxonomy): Eukaryota > Metazoa > Arthropoda > Insecta > Lepidoptera > Nymphalidae > Boloria > Boloria selene. The sequence goes on from HG993145.1 coordinate 7,529,372, forward strand.
CAATGAGTTCTGAAACTACGAGTACCTAAGATCTTACCGTATTTTTTTAAATGTGTGATTTGTTTAATTTATGAGATACGAGTAGGTTAGTATACATCCCGGTTATTTTTTTCATTGCAAAATTTACCACCTTCACCTCAATTGTTCTAATAATAATGTATTTTTTATTTTTTTATGAGTGTAATAATTAACTACTTTTGTATCTGGACAGGGATTGCGCGAGGACAAGCAAGAAATCTTCTCTACCTTCAAGCAAAAAAGAATAAATTATTATGTAAATTAAATTTAAAAATGTAATTTAATCAAACAAATATTTTTGATGTCAATGTGAAAAAGTTATCAGAGTCCGACAAAGTCAGGGGCCGACACGTCCACGGCGGGGCGATATCCGGCAAAAACGGGTAGCTGGCGGAAGTATTGAAATATTAAAAACGATATAACTTTGTAAAGTGTTATGCTATTTTCTGTTTCAACTATTGATAGTATCCATAATCCTTAAATACTGTGTATGAATGAAAAAACTTCAAACGCTTCTTTTATTATAACAGTGCTTGCTGCTATGTCGCTACTATTTTGTTTATAACATGTTTTATAATATAGTACTAAAATAATACAATTCTATGTAAGTTTCAACAAATAGGGTTTTTTATGTCTACAAAAACTTAAAATATAATAGAATTATCAAGTTATAAAGAAATAGACTTCGTCTTAAGATTTTATCTATTAAAAGTCTTCTCAATTTTTCATTTAACTTAAAAGTCAAGTTAATTGATTTAACACGGCATTCAAGAATTTTTCCTTATTAATCGTAATATCTTTGAAATAAACTAAAATCGACTTTTAAATTTTATTTACTTATAAATGTTAAAGTAGTTTTTGCCCGTAGCTTTGCTTGCATGGTAAGTAGAGCATGTCAAGTAGGGTATGTCCGTTCCCATAATACTTTCTTTGTCATTTATAAATTTCATAAATTAAACTAATAAATGTGTAAATGTGTGTAGGTGTAAATACCCACCTACTTCTATCTAAATGAGTAGTTTATAAACAACTGAGTGTTTACATTATAATTAAAGCCAAAGATAGGTATATTCTTCGTTAATTTTGCTGTCTGCGAATTTTTTACATCATTTTATCACAATACACGCATTTTAATCTTAATTGAAAACATTGTGTTTTTAATATATCGGTACATAAGTAGATGCGTGAGCGTAAAGCGCAATTATGCAAGTAATAGAGTCTCTTTCAAGTGCACCTTTCTCGAGTGATTTACGATTAAACAGACAAAAACTTTTGATTTCGAGATAAGGTTGTTGATTTAGTCACAGTCAACCATTATTTTTTATTATACCATATTAAATATTTTTCATATTTAAAATTTTGGCAAAACCAATATTGCATTTATATGTATACTCGTACCATAACTATTACTGTCTATGCACCTTGTTATAATTTCATCGTAGATACATACGTTTTGATAGATGATTTATTTTAAAACTTCAAATTTATAATAATTTCCATCCTAATCTAAAATCTAAAAATCCGTAAATAATATATATCTTACTTAGAGTTATGTTCTTCTAGTGGATATTATTTAGCCCACTCTCTATATCTTTTTTGTAAATTATATTTCAATATTATATTAGAGCAAGATCACGTTATCTATATTTACGGCCAGAACGACGCAATAGAGTGAGTTAGGTGAGTGGATTTTTAAATCGAATTACATAGGCGGTTTTTAAAAAGGTACAACTTGTATTTAAGTAGCGAGAAGGCAATGGGAATAATATAAAAATCTACCTGCTTCAGCTAATTTACTCATTCTCAAAAACTTGCAAATTCTTCATTATGAAGAGAGAGTTGGGGCAACTTTTTCTCGAAAAATATCACAAAAGGTTTAAGGATTCACTTGAATTTATAAGCATATAAGATTATTATCGATATGTATTTACAATATTCTACGAAGAATAGAGACAAAAATTAACCGTCTGCTAGTTTCTATTAAAAACGTCTTATTCAAGCTCTTTCGTTACGGTCAGCTGCTGCGTCGTCTACTTTTTAACATACCCCGGCCGCGACAAATATCACGACCTCCAAGATTTGTTTACGATCTATTATTAAAACAATTAGTACCTATTATATTTTAATGTTGATATTAAATCTATAATAATAAATATTTATAAAATCCGTCGACAACTGAAAACAGACAGCTGACATACAAATAATTCTATTTTCAAATTTCATTCTCAGCTTCATCAAATTCGAGTCACTCCATTAGATATATAGAATTCACGGAACATTAGAAATGCTGATCAAGATTGAGATTACTCTAATGAGAATTAATAAGGCTAACTAAATTTGTTTTAGTACTTGACGTGTAACGGCTGCTTTAGTTAGCGGTAGATTTATGCAAAGAAATGAGGTAAAACTAGAATATAAATTAAGTAATTGCAAACATTTATCTTTCTTATTATAGTGACATAAATATACTAATTAGTCAAGCAATCTGTAATGACTAGAAGCTTAAATACATTTATGTCCAAACTATACTTACAATGCAATATAAGCATTTTTATCAACATTTTTATTCACATTCATGACACGACGCACAAACAAATGACCTAGACAGTTAGTTATCACGTCTGTCTGGGGCATAATTGTGGGCTAGACGATTAAACTATCCGCATTCGACTCTACCAAAGCTATTTTATTTAGTGCCGATCTACTGTTGTTTAAAAGTGTAATTCGTAATTCAAATCAGGTAAGATATATTTTGCTAATGCCATAATTTTTAAAGAACTTAATTTAATATTTTTAAGGAACAAATCAAAGTAGATGTACCTCTTATGACATTTTTCTTTTCTTTGATATCTTTTATGGTAATTTTATAATTTACAAAAAAGGTAAAAAATTGCTTACTTATAAAGACAAATTTCTTAACCACTGAACTGATATATCGGAAGATTTATACAATAATAACTTATTCTTCTTTCAATATATTAAGTACTTATTATAATTTATAGTTTATAAAACTGGGCACGGTGATATTTAAGCAGCTGATAAAATAACGTTTTAGTAAAACATTCTTGTAAAGATCGCAAAAACAAGTATGTACCTAATATTATTTTAATAAAAAAATACCTATGGTGGAAGAATTATTTCATAACTAAATTAAAAAAAAATGGAATAACATTTAGAATCTTGCCATATTTCACTCTATACTTTGGAGATGGTTAGGTAAATGTTGCGAAAAAAATATTAAGTATAATATAGAAATCTCAATACTTTTGTACTTAACAAGGTTAATGAAGGTAATTGCTATTTAATTATATAAATTAATACAATGTACTGTTAAATTTATATCCATTTATTTTCAAAACTTTTTGAATCAAATTAGAGAAATGAGATAAAGTACGATCGTCTTCCTTAACACATTTTGTTTCTAGTATACACCTATCTCTCTATAAACTTATGTAAAATATATTATACTTTATTAATTATTATCTATTAAACATGCTTTGACTCATTAAATTAGTCCAATGAGTGAGATCCAGACTAAGATATGTAGTGAGTTATTGATACCCATTACCCATTGGCAGCAAGTTTTAAACAGCACTGTAACTACGGAACGGGAAATGTCATATAATAAATTATTTTCCTACAAAATATGTATATTGGAGTTCTTGATATTTTGATGAACTCACTACACGAGTCGAAACATTTCAATTTCTTTTTCATCCTGATTCCTGTTTATGACATTTTCTGAAGTCTGTTTTTAACATGATTTTTATTTAAAAACTTTACATTAAGAAGAAATACTAAGATAGTCAATATTGTGTTTAAGACATAACTCTCTATTTATTAAAAAAAAACAAGATAAGATAAGTATAATGTAACAATTGAGTGAAAATTTTTAAACTCCTTTAAGTTGTACTTGTTTTTAAGTCAATTAGGTATTCGTTCTAGCAAATATCCCACAGATATGAAGGTGCTACGTTTAGATTAGGATTAATGTATTGGTTTGTGGATGTCACTTGATCAAACGAAGGCCATGCGCGCATACGTCTAGGCTGACGTGTCCGTCTAGCGTCTAGCCGACCCGCCAGCAATACAATGGACAATACTAAATTATACCTACGTTTATAGGTTCAAACGCAACTGCCGGTTCAAGGTTGGAGATGATACCCGACTCATTCAAAGATAATAAGTATTTGAGCTCACTAGTTTTCATTATGTTATGATATGGATATGCAAAGAAGTTCAACATTTACTAAATATTTACTTACTCTACCATGTATTTAGCCCTTTTTTATGTCCCACTACTGGGCACGGAACTCCCTTCATTGCGAGGGAATGAACTTGACGTTGTTATCGTAATAAATATCTATTATTTGAACCTCTGACTTTATTCAATTTTAAATAAACAAACATAAGTAAAACTAATTCTTAATTAACATATTAAAATTGCAAGCATTGGTATAAAAGGAAAAATTCAAATAGAATACAAAAAAAGAAGTGCATGAACTGAATTCCTTTATCGCTTGAGGAAAAAAATACGAATGCTTAGTCAAGCTTTATTAGCGGTGTCAAATGTGCACGCGCGTGCCGATTACATACAAGCGAATGCGTCGACCTGCGACGGGAGAGATCGTGCCAGACAGCTACCGAAATTTGGGTTAGGCGCTTTTTTTCTGCGCGGGCGCCGCGGTCGGTAGAAACGCGAGCGCCGCAAACACCGAGGTCGATGAGCCCCGAGCACTCCGCCGCGCCCCCCGCCAACCCTCTCGACCAGTTCCACCACAAGGTGCAGCGCCCGCAGCCGCTAACCCTACATACCTACCACCTGCCAGACACTTTGTGAGTATAATATGTGAAACCTACTTGCAACTCCAGCAGGAAACAGGCGATACAAAGAATAACGCTATTTAAATATTCTATTGGGTGACGTGACTGATTGATTACCTAATGTCTACTGCTTAGCATAACGATTTGACATAGATCAGAGGTCAATAGGATGTTCCCTAATTTTACATATGGATAAAATGTAAAAAGTAAAAAATAAAATACAAGAATGAAAGCCAGGCTAAAAAACCTGTTATATGTTGGTTCCCAATACCACAACTCTGTACTTACTTACAAGTTCAGTTCGAACGGTGCAGTATAGTATACATATTTATACATAGTTAATATGTACTTAATTATTAACCACAGGTATAGGTATTCGTATATTAATTTTTATATCACTATTACAGAAGAGTGTTTTTTTCCTTTGTTGCGTTAAGACATACCATTAAAATTCTTCTAGCTTCTATTCTATTCTTGAGTTACGCCTAGGAGGATTAAACCAAAGTTACGCTAAGTCGAACCAATGTAAATACCTATTTTGATTGGATGTTTTATCATAACCAAATCAAAACAAAGTTAATCATGAAATAATAATTACCACATTACAATTTAATTATAGGTACATATACCTATATCGTAGACTGAAAATGAGAAAATTATTTCGACTTTAAATGACAATCAACGTACCTATTCAGTATGAACACGACTCACGTACCTACTCAATATTTCAGTGCATTGTCATTGCTTACAATTAAAAAGTAACATTTCTTGCTGCCTTTGAGATTTTGGATTCTATTACTAAATATTCCTGTTAAGTTTTTCCCGCCAGATCTTCTCAGATCTGAGGCTTCTACTTTCGGAACTGTAAAAATTGTAATAGTATGAAGTGATTATAATTATTTATTATAGTGATTATTATTATTATTAATGGCTTATTGATTACAGATATACTCTTTAGAAAAGTTTGTGAGGAGCCTTAATTCCATATGAGTTTAATTATATATTACATAGCTTAAAAAAACAATCAATAGATGAAAGTTATGAAATTAGCTCATAGAGAGGAGTGTAGACAGTAAACTAACCGTAGACTTGCAGCTCGTCATGCTTAAACGCATATAGCGAGCCTTGTTCATTTACTTACTTGCGACAAGGCGAAAGTGCTTCGAAAAATGAATTTAATTACACATTTTATCGTCACTGTTCCCTTTGAATATCTTCAGACTATAAACAATTAATGATGCAATCAAAACAGAACGTATGTTTAACAAATGTAAGAATATAAAGCTATAAAAACATATTAAAATGAGTCAATAACTGTGGTATCGTTTTTATGCTATTACCATGTCTAACCAACTCTATTAGAATAATAAGTTTAAACGTTAATGATATTAAAAAAATGTTATTGCGATTCCATATCTAGATGCTTACAATGGTTTAATTACTATACAAACAATAGGTATCAGATATTGTATATATAAGTACTATATACAATTAATCATTAGGATTGCCATTGTATAAGCATTAAAAGTATTACAAACAAATATGTACACAAGGCATTGCGCTCCTGCAGCCTGCAGTGGCGATAGCGGGCCAGAGAGAGCGACGACTGCTGAGACGTCTAGAGAGTTTAAATTACCTGCCACATCTAGTAACGCCGCCGACAAGAAAATTTCATTAAAACTGCATTCTACAGCAGCTGTTATACTGGTATCTGTCTTCATCGCTACTTGCTACTATACAAATCTAATGTAGTTTAGATTGAACATCTGATTGCACATTTTTTGCTGGAAATCGTAACTCAAGTGAGCTATAGCAATTCATGACTCGTATAAAACATTTAATAGACATTTATTTATTTGTCTTCTTCGTTTTTCCCTCATTTATTGCTGTGTAATAACCATAGCGGAGGCAAAGGCTGACTTAAATAAAATCAATCACTCTACGCCTAAACAATTGATTGCGCACTACAGGAACATGGCCAAATAACAATTTAGTTACGTGAACAACTCGCTATTTATACGTCTACGTATACGAGTATTATTCCAAGTATTTGAGGTGTCGCGTCACAATGTAAGCGAAGCGCGTCTAGACGGACTACAGACGAATTTTTAATACGGACTCGCCCGCGGTCTCTGGCTAGGTAAGCAACTGTGTAATACGTTTAATTCAATGTACTAGATAATGATTATAAAAATAGTCTCTTTTTAATACATTGATGATTATACATCCAAAGTGTTTAAGGTTAGTGTTAGTATACCTATTACTTTTGATAGAATCACAATTTCAACGTAACATTTAAGGAACAAAAAAGAAATATACTTACTTATATCATAATCTATATTTCTTAAATTCCCCGGAAATGTGTAAAATAATATGAAATTTTATTATTATGTTATGAAATGTTATAAACACTTTGTATTTAGAGTCTGCTATAAGTAATCTTACATGAACAAGGATGTTAAACTAAAACTTTAAAAAACCTTGTAAAGTTATAATTAATATAAATATTCAATGAGACTGGTTTATAAAACAGAGCGGCAGTATTAATTTAATATATTAATATATATGAATCAGCGCATATCACAAAGCATGCGCAATTACCGTGCGGATTGAACTTCAAACCGTGTGGTTTTCATTAGCATATCTTTCTAATGGCGTGTTAACTAACATCTACGACGAGAAATCTAATAATAAATTAATGATGATTACCCGGCAATTAACGCCCGATTTTTTATCTTTAATGTTTTGTTGCCACAAGTTTACCGCTCTATATATGAAACAATCATGAATTTAAGTAATATAACCACAAATTTTATCGTTCCTTTTTTATTTAATTGTTTAGCAAAATAATAATTAATATCAAATTTTGAGCGTGTTCATTTCTGTTTAAGTTCATAAAATTTTAACGAGGTATACCTACTCGTAATACGTTCGTTCTTCAAAACACACATGACTTTTTACGGATTTCAAATAGCTTATTTACATACATAAATGACACATTTTAATATATACATACCTATCAAAATTGTTAGAATTCATCCATATCTAAGTATAATAATATAAGTTATACAAAAAAGAAGCAAAATATTCATTTGCCAACTTAAAATAATACCACTCGTATAATATTGGCAAAATGCTGTGTCAGTCGCATAATACCATTAATAAAGAGCTGACTAACAATCATCGCGGTGTAGAATCAGTCAATTGTCAAAATTATTACGCCAATCTGCGCTAGCTCATACATAGATTAACTTTTTATAGATGGCGCGGGAAAGCCCGCCTATTTAACAACCGCGGTTCTAGACTATGACTATGTGTCTAGACGTCTGTTCCTGGAGGTCATGAGCCAACTACTTTCACGTATTTATTCAAATTATAAAATTACTGTCCAATTTAACGTGACGTAACGCAACGTAGTACTCAGAATTTATTTATGTTGCCGTAAATCATGTTTACTATTATATAACAAAAGAAACCCAGTAACGTGACGAATGCGATGACTGCATTTTCTCGGAATCTGTGTATCGAGAATCATAACACTCTGATATAGTAATTCGTGGATAAAATATAGAGCAGACAAAACAGATACACAGAGTAGTGATTCATATTTCAGGAATTTACAATTAGATACGTGCCTTTTAGGTCTCTTATCATTTAAATTTAAGCATTTGAGTAAATTATTTATTCATTTACAGTCATACGTAAAATGATATAAATTCAGTATTATATATATTATATAATCGAGTAATGGGTTATTTAAAAGAATTATGCTAGGTAGGCATAAAGCTGTTAATCACAGTTGTCTGGTTGCAGTGTAGTCGCTGAGTGCCTTCGCAGGTGCCAGGTTCTACTGTGTACTTACATACCATTTATTTATAACCTCACCACACATACAATGTTGCGGTGCATCGGCTTGCTTTATTTATTGCGCTACTTGTGCTGGCGCAGTGTGGTCATACAACTCGCTAAGCTGACTCGTAACTTGCAATTCCTGAATTGTACTTTTTTGTCCGTCTGCGGTGTAAATACGAAGTCTCACAGAGCTATCAACGACCAGTCTGGCTTAGGTAGTAATTCAAGTCTACAAATCTATACAAATAAATTAAATTAACATGTCGTTTTATAACTAAAATATCAACTTTTAAACGAATGCACATGAAAGTAGGTATATACGGAACATTAAAACAACATTTTCACACAAACACAGATTATGGAAAACATTTTTTTTCTTTGTTCCGGCTAATCTCTTAAATGTCTGGACAGTACTTTCACAGAGCAGAAAGAATTAGCATATCGCTCAAAAGTATAAAATGTAGTCTGTCTAGTGATACACCCGAAAGGACCAGGATATTACGTCGCTAGTAATACATAAGATAAAATATTCTAAAATATACCTATACTATACACTTTTTTAAACAATCACTATTATTATTATTTATTTTTACTATCCACAAATTTAATTATTCAAAAATACACAAAATAAACCTTAAATAAATATTTTCATCAAAAGTAATGCATGTTAATTTTTCATTTCATGAAATGTCATCAAAACTTTAATTAAAAAATAAATAAAAAATAAAAAATAAGCTGGATCCTAAAACATTAGCATTCAGAGAGGTCTGCAGAGCAGCATGAAGCAGGTGGTTTGTGCAGTGAAAGGAGCAAAGTGTGAGCGTGCAGCAGCGGGGAAGGTTAGTATGCGGGGTGCGGCGGCAGAGCGCGAGGGCGGAGGGGGGTCGTCTAGACAGGCCGCAGACGCACGGAGGCTGCGCCGCGCCCGGCACTCGCACACACTCGCAGGATGCATCGCCTGATCACGTTGCACTCTGCGCACACAGACGATGCAGTGACCTCTAGCACTCAAGGTACACTGCATCTAGAATCGATTATAAATAACAAAGAGTAAAAATACTCGCCGATACAAAACAATGTGACAAACCAGGCAAAAAAATAACAAATATATAAAAATCGCCATAATGATATTTATTTTTCGATGACATATTAACATGAAATATTAATAGGAAAGAATATACCTATTATATTAATCGAAGAATATACCTATTATAAAATAAAAATAATTATTATATCGCAGATATGAGATATGTTCTCACAGTAAAAAGTAGGTACGCCCTATATACTCTATATGTTGACCTGGATGTCCAATGGTTTTCTCGTGATACTAATAGTAGACAGACGAACAGTCACAGAAAAAAATAAAAAATCTTAAAAGTATAGATTCTGCCATATCTATACTAATATTATAAAGAAGTAAAGTTTGTTTATTTGTTAAGTTGTAAGGGGTAATCTCGGGATCTACTGAACCGATTTTAAAAATTCTTTCACCAATAGAAAGCCACATTATTACTGATTGTCATAGGTTATATAAAAAAACCGAAAAATAAAAAGGCTTTTACGTGGTAGTCCGTTTCGCAAAGTGAATCGGAGAAAAAACGGTCGAATGAAAGCGTTTCTTATTTTTGAGTTCTAGAGAAAAGATGTGGAGCTTAAAAATGCCTACAAAAAAGTCAACGACAGCATATGTCTAACTTTTATATTTAAGTGACAAAAAGTAGTTTTTTTAATGTTAGTATAGATAATTTAATTTTTAATTTTTAATATTAATAAAATAATTTAAATTATTTAAACACAAAAAAGGATTATTAACATTAATGCCCAACGAAGTGGGCACGGGTCAGCTAGTTTACATATAAAGAAACAATATTTAAATGTTTATTAGTCAACTTTTTACTTGATAACCTACGACCGATTTGATTAAACAAAAACTGACGCCAACATTTGAATCCTACGAAGTTCTTATCAAGACAAATCTAACGCCATATGTATTATTAAAGTCGCTTTAACCGTTAGTAATTAGGAGACGTTCGAGCATACAAATATACACTATACTATACGTCCAACACACAACTTTCCTTTGGGCTTCGCCGCATTTGGGTAGTTACTACTTATTAAAACGGTAATCATATAAATAAATCACTTAGGCAATTTTAAGTAATCTTTATTTCGGGTTAAAATACGGATGATTTACATAAGTAAGTATTCAGCCCTTTTTAACGTCCCACTGCTGGGCACGAGCCTCCTTTCGGCCTTCAAAACAAGGGAAACCAGGCCATAATCCACTACGCAGGCCAGTGCGGGTTCGCAAATAAATATAGTTAAATAAAAAAAAATAACTCATACAAAAATGAACCTGCTTTTTTCAACTGTACCCAGGTGACTTCTTCTGTAATGTTGACCAAAACCCTCAAATAAGAATGTCAATTGAAACTTTCGTACACCCTACTATTAACTATACCCTAATAATTGTATCATGTGGCATGTATTCAGCCCTGTATTTTCGGGGCACACGACTGCCTTTAATACGAGCGGGATCAGGCCATAGTCCACTGCACCTGCCCAATGCGAGTTGGAAATCATGTACTTAGTTTCTTTCAAAACCTTGCAAGATAACCTTGCTAAGACATGCTTGTTTCCTCGCGATGTTTTCCTCGCGATGTTTTCCTTGATATGGTAATGAAATGCAATGATTCGTACTTGGAAATAGAGGTTCGAGACCCCCGAGATTCCACATTCCTCGTTTCCCGAGCGAATGCACTTCCACTAGGCTACTATTGCCGGTGGATAAACGAGTATTATCACTATTTTATTCCAATTTTAGACTAAAACTATACTATAAATTGTAATCAATAAAATAGAGATAATAATAAGGCAAAGAATTAATTTAAGAATATTGGTAAATATTCATCGACTTAAAGGTTATTCAAAAAGTATACACACACACCTTCTTCAAATGCGATTTAAAAATTTAAAAACTTAACTGAATCAAATCTGTACATTAAACATTTTTTGAAAATCTATTTGAAATAGACATTATTTTTGATATAGTGGCCAAATCTATTGTTTTTAGAATTTTTTTCTGTCTTTCTGTCTGTCTGTCTGTCTGTCTCTCGTCTGTGACCGCATCACGACAAAACCACTGGACGGATTTGGATGAAATTTGGTATGATGATAGCTGGTTACCCGGGTCAATACTTACGATACTTTATATTGCGGGAAAATATCTCATTTCTGAAAAATCTCCTCTAACCGTTACAAACCGGCTATAAAACATCACACGGTTTGTGAAGTGTGTTTTGTTTCCGGTCTTTATAACGCGGGCGAAGCCGCGGGAAATGCAAGTTCTATAATAAATTTAATCGAATATAATATCGTCGCTGTTCTCAATTTCGCTTTGTATCTGCTTATTCGTTTTGAAAAATTTTAAATTAGATCGATTAATTTATTCATTGTATATAATTTACATATTATTTTATATATTCATCCTATCTAATATTATAAATGAAATGTCTGTCTGTCTATCATGCTTTCACGCCAAAATTACTGAACTGATTCAAATGAAATTTGATGCATAGATAGTCCAGAGCCTGAAAAAGGACATTTATGCTACTTTTCAAGGCAATAAAGCGGTTGAAAATTTAAAAAAAAATGTAAGGGGTTGAAAATTTGTATGGAAATTACGTCAATTTTAAAGGTAGGAGCTTGAAACTTATTTTTTTGGCTTTTCATTAGATATAAATAAATAAGACAATTAAATAAGAAAATTTTTAAGTTTGTATCAAAGAAATCATACATGCAGGAATCTTTCTCGTTTATTTTTAATATAATTGTGTAGTATATTATAAGATGCAATTTTATCATTTCGATAACTTAATGCGAAACTCGGTTATCTCTATTATAATACCATTTTTAGGAGCAATTTAAAACGTTCCATTTCAATAACATTATAAAATAATAAAATTTTAGATTTAAAAAAAATATTATTATCAAAAAAGTTCGTATATTTAGTAGTTGGCATTTCAGCACTTAATACCATAGTATAAAGAATGACATAGTAGGGCAACTTCGGCCCAATCCGCGATATAATTACCTGTCATAGTTACCATAGTTGCCTGTCACAGGGTTGTCACTGTAGCTAAATTTTAATTCAGTGCTCAGAAATTGGCATTGGGCCGGGAAGTGTGTTATTAAAAATATTTATTTTTTATATATATTTAAGAATGTATAACATTTTGTTTCTACATGTTTATGATTATTTTTATTAGGCCTGTAGTTACTAACTGATATATCAGTAGAAAATAGTATTAAAAATGTTTGGTTGTTAGAAAATAGATCCTTTAATTTCTTGCGTTTACAAAAACATAAATATGCTATTAGTAACAATTAAAAAAAATAAAAGTATAATATGTATATTAATAAAATAATATCACATCCTATTAAAATAATAAACTAAAACAACACAAATAAAAGTACCTACATAAGTATTTCATCATCAAGTATAAATTATATGCTAGATTAAGTGATTTGTCTACGTTTCCTGTTCAGTACGTTATCTGAACAAAGACCACTCTGGAATCGATGAAGAATTTAGACACCCAAACACACAGCAATAAGTTAATCTACGAATATCACACATTTTTCATATAGTGAAAAGCCGTGACGCGCGAAACTTGTGCGGCGTTAGCCTTGACTGGCGCACTGATAAACGGTTCGAGATATTGTTTGAGTGTGCGTGCGGCAACGTAAAGATACCATGACGCACACATACAAGCCGCGCGCGGTGCGTTTGTATGAAGTTGCCCTACTATGTCATTCTTTATACTCTGTTAATACCTATTATTGTTATATAGTTTGCCAAGCTAGTCTGAGTTGGAAGCCTTTCAGATGAAACTTCACATCAAAATCTAAGTTTATTCACAGTACAGTAATAAGGCGAAATTAACCGAGTTTCGTATTGTCCCACAGCTGGGCAAAGGCCTCTCTCTTCTCCAATTCTGTCTTATTTTTTGCGACGTGTTGCCAGTCTTTTCTATAAGCATCTAGATTATCTCTACACCTGCGTCTCGGTCTACCGCGATGTGTTTTGCGTTTTGACGCATCCAAAACGTAATGGATTTAAGCCACATTTCGTCAGACATGCGGCATATGTGTCCAGCCCAATCCCATTTTAATTGAACAGCTTTACGATTGATGTAGCGATTTGTGTTTTGGAGCGCAATTCTGAGTTTATAACTCTATTTGAGAGATGAACTCCCAGAATACTGCGCTCCATGGCTCGCTGGTTCATACCTGGAGGGCGGACCTATGCTGAACTGTCAATGACCATGTCTGTACGTGAATTTCAGATTAACCTTTAGTTTTATACTTTTTTCTGGTTATCAAATAAATAGGTTGAAATTATACGAAGGATAAATGCATCAATGGCAAAAGTACAAAAAGAAACATTCACTTGAATCTTCTTATGTACTTTTCATATAACTGAATGTATTACAAAGCGAGTAAAACGAGCTGAGTCGAACAGGAAGTCTGCTGTTATATTTTTTCACTATCGCGTCTGCTTGGTATCGCCTTGCGATTGGAATGCTGCATGCTGATAGTAATCTTTTAAAGCATTTTGTGCTTATTATATGCTTTTGTGTTATATGTAATGTGTATATAAATAGACATGATTTGGTTATAAGCCAGTTGCGGCGGGCCTGAATCTATGCTTTTACGGTTCCCTTACGTCATGCTTCGCATGGTAGTGTAGGCGCAGGCCTACCCTACTGTCTCCTTCAGAGACGGTAGGGTGGCGTTGGTCTTGGGGGAGAGTGACACTTTTGTTGCAAAGATCCCCAAGGCAAGTTCGGTGTACTATCCTTCTCGAGGTTGCCAGCCCTGTTTTTGGTCTAGTTCACTAGGAAATAGACGCAACAGAAAACACCGAGCGCTTTTGCTTTTGCTATAACTCATTTATTTATTTATTTAATTTATTTATTTACCTATTCACCTCATTTAATATTTACATTCCAAGTAGTATATCCACAATCTATAAATATAATATATATACATATTTTTATATATGTATGTGTATAATTATGTATGTACTTGTTAACGTATTATTTGTAAGTAGGCGTTTATATAAATATATGTATAAGACATGTATATATAATTTATATAATGTATATATTTTTAAAAAAAAAAAACCCAATCCAAGGTGTCATTCGTACCGTGCCGAGGGATGCGTGGCTGGGGGGGAGCTCAGTCACTAACGGTGGCTATCCGACACCTGGACGAATCGGATAGTAAGTTTTGTCCTCCTGTCGACATGCGGGGCTCTGTCGTTGGGTATTTTTATTTCCCTAGCTACTCGTGGGACCAAAATGGAAATGGACCTAAAAACAAAAAACACAAATGACGTTACTACGTCACAATCCCTGGACGAACTGTGCCAGGACCTTATGCCGCTGACAATGGGTGCGGAGGAAACCGCCCAAATGTCAGCACAACCAATGGAGGTGACTGCAGGTACCGAAATGGCGATAGGGGCTCCTACGAACCCCGAATCACCTACTGGTAACCCTGCTACCGCTTCCACAAATGCTGCCCGACGCAAACGTAACAGATTGAGTGGGGCAGCTCAAGTCCGCTTTAAGGCCCTTAAGGGACAGGGAGTTGAGGCTGCAAAAGCCTACGAACTGTCCGCTAAAACCTTTGCGGAACTCAGGGTTATGGGGTATCGATTTGATGCTTCGAAATCCGAATCCGAGCGCCCTATCAAAAGGACTCGCTCGGAGGAGGAATCACCACAGGGACAGCCTGTAAAGAAGTCCCAAAGGTCGAGCGAAGCACCGTCGGCCACTCCATCCCCAGCTGCCTATAGTGCGGCCTTATCCTCTTTCAAGGTTGGTGTGAGGGACTCCACTCCCATGACTGACGCACAGCTGCAGTCTCTTTACGCCATTGTGGCCCAAATCGCCACCTCGGAGAAGGGTAAGGGACCCGCCTTTGGCGGGCTATCATTCAAGCCAGGCTGGCTGCTCATCACCTGTGCCAACCAGCATGCCAGAGAATGGCTTGAACAATGTGTACCCTCCCTCCAGCCTTGGCCAGGAGCTAAGCTCAGTCTCATCAATGAGACAGACTTGCCCAAACCGAAGGTTGGAGTAGTATACATTCCTGATCCGGAGGCCAAAGACGTCGACAAGGCGCTCTCCTGTCTCCGAATACAAAATGATGGCCTTAATACGGAGCTGTGGAAGATTCTCAACAGAAAGGTCGAGAAGGGCGGGATCACACTCACCCTCTCCATCGACGACCAGTCTGTTGAGAGCCTTCAAAAAACCGACCTAAGGGCCTACCTGGCCTTCAAGTCGGTCCAGTTTCGGATTAAGGGTATCAACCAGCCCACACCAAATCCTGGGACTCGAAACTCTGTACCTGTGCCGTCTACCTCTCGTTCTGTGGCCGCGGTCCCTGGAGCCAGTGCCAGTTTGACAGCGCCTCCAACATCTAGTGCGGCTACAACTGGTGCGGCTCCCGTGGCTGGGACCAGTGGAGCGACTGGTACTCTGCACAGGTTTCCCCACACAGGGGGGCATACCAGGGGTGGACAAACCCCCAGAGGCAATAGCCAGCGCCCCCGTAAACAAAAGGGACTCAGACCCAGCAAGGGACGTGAGAAGCGCAATGGGGCTCGTCCCCAATAGCGCCTCACACCTAAATGGTGACACTGATGTCCCCACAAAAATACTCCAAGCCAACCTACACCACGCTATCGCTGCCACAGCCGTGGCAGAAAATACTTTTAGAGCACTTGGCATGGATATAGCGCTGGTCCAGGAACCATGGCTTAACGCCAAGTCCAAGATTTTGGGCTTAAATGGAGTAGGTAAGATCCTAGCGAATGAAAATGGCACCAAGCCTAGGGCCTGTATCGTTTTTAAGAAAGGAATTAACTTCTTGCCTGTTACAGAACTTTGCAGTGATGACATTATCGCTGCAATCACCGTTCTCAGAGGGCGTGGTCAAACTAGAGCACTCGTATGCTCAGCCTACCTGCCCGGAGAGAAAGACAACCCTACCGAAGAACTGTCTAAAGTCGTCGACTACGCTCGAAGACACAAGACGGAATTAATTGTCGGCTGCGATGCAAACGCCCATCACACCATCTGGGGCAGCACTGGTACCAACAAAAGAGGTGAGTTGCTTTTCGATTTCCTCCTAGCTAATGACCTACAAATATTAAATAAAGGCTGTTGTCCAACCTTCGTTACTAAAGCTAGGCAGGAAGTTATTGATATTACATTCGCTACTGAACAGATTGCTAAGCACATAACAAAATGGCATGTCAGTAATGAAAACTCTATGTCTGATCACAAACATATTGTCTTTAGCATACAAGGCTCTATAACTACTGAACCTATAAGGCTAAGAAATCCCAAAGCTACCTCGTGGGTGGACTTCAAAAACCTACTCGCTGAGGCAGCTAAGGATCTCCCAAAATCAATTAAGACACCCGACTCTCTTAACATTTTAAACAACTTGCTAACAGAAGGCATCTTAAATGCCTATGAAAATAGTTGTCCTGTTAAGGAACTAAAGGTTAACAACAATACCCCGTGGTGGAACAAAAAGCTAGAACGACTTAGAGTCACCACGCGTCGCTTATTTAATCAGGCCACTACACCGAATAGGTGGAAACGGTATAGGAAGGCTCTGACTAAATACCATAAACAGATCAGAAAAGCTAAAAGGGCGTCTTGGAGACGATTTTGTGAGAATATCGCCCAAACACATAAAGGTGCGAGAATCCACAAAATCCTCGCCAAGACACCAAATATCTTTCTCGGCTTTTTAAAAAAGCCAGACAACTCTTTCACGACCACAGAGATGGAAACGCTGGAACTTTTAAGAGCAACCCATTTCCCAGGATCGTACCCTGTCTCCGACACCGAATTAATCCCTAAGGAATACAATTTCCACAGGGCCAATAGTTATGACTGGAACATGGCCAACACTATTTTTAGGCCTAACCAGATTAAATGGGCTCTGAATAAATTCAAACCATTTAAATCAGCAGGGGAGGATGGCATCTTTCCAGCCCTTCTCCAACAGGGCATGGATATCCTCATTCCACATCTGGTAAAACTCTTTAGAGCAAGCTTTGCTTGGGGCATTATACCAGAACAATGGACTAAGGTGAAGGTTACCTTTATACCGAAGATCGGTAAAAGTGACTATTCTCAGCCCAAATCCTTCAGACCTATTAGTCTTACTTCGTTCCTACTAAAAACAATGGAAAAAGTAATCGATCAGCACATTAGAACAAGGTACCTTGTGGCTAGACCACTCTCCCACAACCAACATGCCTACCAAAAGGGTAAATCTACAGAATCTGCCTTAGTAGCTCTGATCGACAAGGCAGAAAGTTCCCTAGAGGATAAGCAGACCGCTCTATGTGCATTTTTAGACATTGAGGGAGCCTTTGACAACACACCTACAGCAACCATTCTTAAAGGGCTGAGCGCAAAAGGTGTTGATGACACAACCACCAGATGGGTTGAATATATGCTCTCCAACCGAAGTGCAAATGTTACGCTCAACGAACACTCGCACAACTTCTATACTACCAGAGGTTGTCCACAAGGAGGAGTACTTTCACCCCTATTATGGACACTAGCTGTAGACCTGCTGCTTGTTATCATGGCGGATCTCGACTATGATACACAGGGCTATGCAGACGACCTTGTTGTAATAGTAAGAGGTCCCTGCCTCAACACAATTTCCACCAGGTTACAAGGAGCTCTCAACACCATAAGTAGGTGGTGCAGAGAAAATAATTTATCAATAAACGCCGATAAAACAGTAATTGTACCCTTCACTAGGAAAAGGAAGCTTGAAAGGCTGACCGAACTCAGACTAAATGGCAAAACCCTTAACCTATCTAATGAGGTAAAGTACCTTGGAGTCACTATCGATCAAAAGTTGACTTGGAACTCTCACCTCAACAACATTATACAAAAAGCCAAAATGGCCCTCTGCATATGTTGTCGAATAGCTGGAGCCAAGTGGGGCCTAAAACCCAAAATGGCTCTCTGGATGTACACCGCTGTGGTAAGGCCGGTTATAACATACGCCTCAGTAGTATGGTGTAACAAAACCAAACAAAAGACAACAATGAGTAAACTAGACAGTGTACAACGGATGGCATGTCTAATCATTACAGGAGCCTTTCATTCGGCACCAGGAGACGCTCTAAATGCATTGTTGAACATAGCTCCGCTATACCTGCACGTGCAAAAAGAAGCAAAATCCTGCCTCTACAGGCTCTGTACACAATCGAATGTAAAGTTGCAATCGCAATACATGAATAAACTCAAAGAGTCGACATTCGAACACAATACTCTAAAAATGCCAGCAGATGGCATGAACACAGAGTTCAACTTTACAAAACAATACACAATAGACCTTCCCAACCGGGACATGTGGCTGAACGGCCAAGAGTCTCACAAAAAGGGCAGTCATGTATGGTTTACGGACGGATCCAAGAAAGGATCTGATGTAGGGTGCGGAATCTATGGCCTTAAGCCTAGATTTAACATGAGTGTCAATCTAGGTAAGGAGGCCACCATCTTTCAAGCAGAAGTCTTCGCCATCAATAAATGTGCTGAAGTCATTCTGGAGAGAAAGCTTAGAAACCAAAACATCTACATCAACTCAGATAGCCAAGCAGCACTATTGGCTATAGATTCTCTTGAGACCAACTCTAAGCTGGTTAAGAACTGCATGGACAACCTGAACGTCCTGGGTACATCCAACAGAGTTATCCTCAGATGGGTCCCGGGTCATTCAGGTATAGATGGGAATGAAAAGGCAGATGAATTGGCAAGGTCGGGTGCTGAAACCCCACAATGTGGCCCCGAGCCATTTTGTGGCATTGCCAAACAACATGCCTATTCAATTCTCAAATATGACTGCAATCTCAAAGCACTTAAAGAGTGGCAATCCACCTCTGGAAAGACTCACTCCAAAGCGCTAATTAAGGGATATCGCAAAACCTTTACAAAAGAGTTGCTTCAACTCAACAAGTATAAAACTAGTGCGGTAACCAGAATACTCACTGGCCACTGCAAACTCAATAAACATATGTTTACCCTTGGCCTAAGTCAGTCCGCAATGTGCAGACTATGCCATGAGTCAGAGGAATCTGCTATGCACATCCTCTGCTCTTGCGGACCACTCATGCACCGCAGAAGTGTCTTTCTGGGGCAACATATCATGCAACCGGAAGAGATACAGAAGCTCTCCGCTCAGAAAATCTGGAAGTTCCTGGAAGCAACAGGACTAAGCGGAGAACTTTAATTTCACCTTAAGGGAGCTACAATGGACCAACACTGGTCGACGTAGCAAGGGCCGACCTCGGCACCAATCCCAGTTATAAATAATAAATAATAATAATAATATAAGCCAGTTGAAGTCTTTGTGAGGAAAATCGAGTCGAGCATCGAAGCGAGGCGTTTCGATGCTCAATATTTATATGACATGCCATTAAACAAACAAACTAATTTGAATATTAAAATAAATATGAGAGTGTTATCAAAAAGTAATTAATACTAAATAAGAAATCGAGACAAGCCCTAATCGATATCATGTAATAATTTAGTCAATTTAAACACCAAATTCACGGCAATAAAATCTATATCAATCAAAAACATAGATAATCAAATAATAATCAGAGATAAACAAAGATTAAAAATTGATCGCATTGTATTGAGATATTTTATCACGAATAATTAATTAGAGTAATTTTTTTACGAAACTCAGCATTATCTAAAATATTACAATAGGCATCATGTACATAATGTGTAACAAAGCGGAAATCGCTCGATATCGCGCAGCACAACCCGTCGACATGTAGACGTACGGTCGACGCTCTGCGTACTCGTCGATAACGAATTGATTGACTCTTATATTGTGGTCTGTATGCGTTATTCTCTTTGTCATAAATGTGGAAGTTTGTAAGCAAAAATATTTACATTAAATATTTTTGTTTATTTTCCACTAATTTTTATTTCAGGAAATCTTATAAAATGTGTAGAATATGCACTAGAAAGTACTGATAAAAAAGTAGCCTATCGTTGTTATACTATCTTGTGAGTACAGTACTGACTATATTTACAATTATGTAAATCTATTTACATAAAGACACATCAACTTGACAGAAACATTATAAAAACAGTAACGTTCTTCATACCTACCTATTAAAAAATAAAAATATAATAGTAAAAACGAACTTTTTAGTTAAGACAAGTTGACTAAGAAGCTTTTTGACACAACCTGTATTTCGCTACTTTTATCTAAATTTATTTTGTAAAACATTTAGATTGGTGCCTATGCACTTGAGTTATGACGAGACAAACGATATATTAATCATCACGGTTTTGTAATATAACGAGCCCATATAGTGTCATGAGCCCATGTAGTTTTTTGAACTTCGCCACAGTCAGGTAAATACGCTATAATTTGAATAATTCATCAAACCAATCAATGTATAATAAATAACGATCGCCATCACATGTAGCATGTACATTTGTTACATAGTCTAACGAGTGCATGTCCATTATATTAAATTTCGGACGCAAAATAAAGGATGTTACTAGTACTTAGTTTAACTGTCGGTTGTAACTGTCTGTGGCATCAACACGCCCTCACCGATTTTTATTTTGTAATATTTTGTATGAAAGGTGACTTAATTGAGAATGCTCCTATCAGGCCATTCGAAACTTGCAGTCATGTTACATCAAAGACGTTGCAATGCAATGATATTCTTGACGGTCTGATGCTGCAGGATCACTATTCACTTGGTATCTACAAGATACTCGACTCTTTACTTGATACACACAAATAAGAGTATCCCGTCCTTTTGAGTTCCTACTTAGAATAGGGAAAAAAATTAATATGGAATAACCATATAAAACCTGAATTTTCTATCTCTACATGCACTAATACGCTTGAAAACAAAGTATTCTACTAATTGACTAACATTATATTAATAAAACTACACTATTAAATAAAGGAAAGTTACCAACATTGATGCGTTCTCTACATACGAGATAACAGACAGCGAGGCCAGAAGGGTCATTGGCACATACGGTACCATAATGAATATAACCATATGTTAATCAGACTATTGAACACGTTGCAATTACGCTTATCTCTATCGATTTATATACATGCATATAGGTATTTTTCATATGTATAAATGACGACAATATTTCAAAGTCTAAGTCTATTACTCGCATCTGAATACAAACGGACAACTTACTCAGTTCATCTGTCGTAATTCTATTTTCTATTATTATACTACAAAGAAAAATTACATAATATGTGTGCATATGTATATCCGAATTGACTTGCTTATTGTTTTTTATGTTTTTCTCTCTGTAATCGATTAAGTGATATAAATATTCATATTAGAAATAGATATAATATGGTAAGTACTGAGATAGAAAACAAATACCAGTTTTTATTTATGGACTATGGCCTCATCCCCCTTGAACTGAGGGAGGCCGTGCCCAGCAGTGGAACGTTAAAAAGGGCTGAAGACAAATGATATAAAAAAAATAATTAAAACTTTTTACTATCAATAAATTTAAAATAAATAAAAATTCTTAGTTTTTGTACTAGGTGCATTTGAATATATAGATATAGATTTTCTAACAGACCCTGTTTCTTTGCGGTTCAGTTTATTTCGATTAAGGACTCTTCAATGCATATCAAACTAAGGAATTATAGTAATTTACTGAAGAACTAAAAATGTATACTGACAATTGAAAAAAATGTATAAAGTAAGTTTTTATACATAATTTTGCACTTTATTTATTTTACTCAAACACATTAACATTATTATATATAATCAGATAGTTTATGACTCTTAATTTTATTTTATTATAATACATTGCCATCATTGGATCCTCTTAATTTTGCAGTCGCGGCACTGATAAAGACTTTCTTTTTATTTTCTGTAGCATCGGGTTACGTAAAGAGCTACGGTACTGTGCAGACGGTAAAAAAATCTATGACGTCGTAGCCACGTTGAACACACCCATTTAAAAAGATACTGGTTGATAGCTCTACATTATTAGATACTCAATAATTAGATTTGATGTGGTTTTTATATAAAAAAGTAGCGTTAGTTACACTTATACTTATAACTTAAGAATGACTGAACGAATTTTCATGATTTTTGATTAGTTAAATTTGTGTACGCCTGGTTTAGCATAATAACTATTAAAATATAGAAAACATTGATAAGAAATGAAAGATTAAAAAAGTACCACGTTTTATGTATTATGTTATAGTAGTGGTGGTACCATGGTGAGTCGCTAGCATAGATACTATAATTATAATTCATACACATAGGGATTAAATACACATCTTTTTTCCTGTGTGGTGTTGGACGGGATCCTTATTTACTAAGGCGACGCAATGTCGAGTATCGAAAAATCAAAATAAAAATGTATTCGCTTGTTAAACTAATTTTATATCATAAGCGTTTAAAATAGAAACGTTAAAATCTAAATGTTATGCTTTGGCTTTGCAATTTTTACCTTCTGGTTAACTTCAACATTTTGGCAGCGCGTTCTTGACGATGCTACTCGTACTTTACAAATGTTATCCAATAAACTTGGAGAACGTCAGTTAAGATTCTGGAAAAGGTTTGCTTTTCGTTATCTTGCCTTTTAATTATACAGAATGGTTCTAATCTTATCTTCATGTCAACGTGACTCAATGCTTACGCACTTATTTTTTGTATTTCCCAGACAGCTAAACTTGAATATAGATATATATCATCTCTTATATAAACATTTCATTTTATTTTCATTATAAATTCAGTAAATAACATTAAAAAAATATAGTTTGAAAAAATGTCTGGTATAAAAGACATCAACGAGTTGATATGCAAATTTTAAATAAACTAAAGAATTCAGTACATCATAAATGCATATTTTTATACCGTTATTAATAATTTAAAGTAGTTATAATTATGTTTAAACAAACTATCATAAATTTGACTACTACAAATATTTTAATACCAATTCTATCAGTTATCATTCAAAGCACATTACGAACTATACACGCTATGGACTGAGCAAAAACATAAAATGTATTTATAAAGTGAATTCTACTTTGAAAGGAAAACGTCACAAAGTACATAACGACGAATAATGGCTATTATTTATAATGCAAGTGTCCGTAAAAGCGTCGTAAATAAAAAGACAATTCGTAAATTGCAAAATGTAATTGCAGGCGCTGGCGGCGAGCGGCGGCGGCGCGGCGAGCACCCGTGCTAATGAAAATTTAAAGTAACCGGTGCGGGTTTTTACAGGTATCCAAGTGATAAGACATTCACTAAAAGTATCATCAGTTCAAATTATCGAAAGCTTGATTTTATTCGAAAGAAAAACTAACAAAATACATACGAAATTTTACAAAAATAATACCTAAAAATCACTGAACTTATATTATTAGAGAATATTAGAGAGTGAAATTAAATCGCTCCCTATTTCAGAGAGCTCACCACTGTACAGCTCTATTTACTCTATTAAGGTATTTTAATAAAGTGTGAGTAGCTTTAGAGTTGCTTATAACTTAAACCTGGCTCTGTGTAAGGGTGCGCGGCGAGGGCGGGGGCAGTGGCCACATGCTCCGGTGCGGTGCATCGCGACCTCGGTGCACTGACCCTGGTGCAGCTTGCAGCCTATGTCACAGCCCGCATACTACATGTAGGTACATATCAACACAGATGCCATCCTATACTTACGTTATATACTCGTATATCAGCGGCTATGTCAAATAGATGTTCTATGAAGTATAAAAAGTCCTAAATGGAACATATACTGAAGAAGGTTTGTAAGGAAAAAATAGAATGTACATATATCGAATATTTGATTGAAAATATTTTCGTTGCTTTCTTCATATTGATTTGTAATTATCAAGATATTCTAATTTTATTTTATTTTAAAAGAACTGTTCATTATTGACTCAAAATTTATTTTAATAAGTATTTAAATGTATAATCAACTTAATCATCTGTAAAAAATTAACTGTTTTAAAACTATATATAATAACATTATAAAAGATTAACATAATATTTTTTATTATCTATATATTTTATTAACTTAAATTACTTAATTTTAAAATTATAGGGGGTATTCTGTATACTCCCTATAATAACTTGTATTCATTATTTTTCAACTCGAATTCAACTTTGATTGCCTGTTTTAATGACGTAATTAATAACTCCAATTTTCACTTATGCGCTTTATAACACATAAAATTAAAATTATAGATTTTACAACATAAACTCTAAGAAAAACAGAAAAAAATTATCTTATTTACTTTTATAACAAAGAGAGAATTTACCTCTACATATTTCACACGGTTTTTTTAAACCACTTCTAAGCATTTGTATATAAGGACACAAAGAGAGCATTGTGCTAATGGATGCTATAATTATAACGAAAATATTCATGAGTAAAAATCGTTGAAGTCAAAAGTTTCATAGATTTAGTGGTGAGTATTTTTTTATTTCATTAAAATTGATAAAAGTCAATTTCCTCTTCTTGACACATTACTTATGTGTGTATGTCTACTGTATACGTATGTTTTTATATTGACTATTGACTCCACTGTGACAGCTCCAATCGGATTTTCTTACTCAAATTTACATATAAATTATAAAGTAAGTAAAATTCCAACTTAAACATTTTCATGTAAAATGTTAACAAAACGAGACCATATAAGTAGCTCGCACTAGCAAAAAGTTATGAGATCAAGCTTCTAAGGTGTAGACTGTAGAGCTTGTGCAAATTAAGCGTGTAGAGATAGAAGCTTGACTCTACATGAGATCTGTGTTCAACATAAAGTTTTGATTAGAATGCCATATTCTATATGTATACGATGTAGTTTTTTTACGCATTCAACCACGCAGACGGCCCGGTAGGTCTACCGAAGTTGACCACACAATCAAGGAGGTTGCTCCATAGTCCACTCTGCTATCCAGAGAAGTACCAAGAGCAAACCCGTAAGAAACACCGTCCACCGAAGTGGGTCCTCCCTGTGAGTTTCTTAGTTGCGCCCGGCCGGATTGCCGGACGCTACTGAGCCCCACCACTATTAAAAGAATATAAATATTCAATTTGTAATTCAAACTATGTCAAAATCCGTTCTTGACATTTAAAACAAAATAAACACTTTCAAGAATTTCGTTAAGCTTTTTTATACCTTTCGTATACCTCCTTAATCCTTATATTCCGCTGAAAATTAAAAGGTAATTGTGAATTGCGCGTAAAACAAAATCATTCGTTTTGAATTGCATTACAAAGCTTATGGCAAAATTTAAAAAATGGGTTGTATTTATTGCACATCAGAGGTGTTTCTTTTCATAGTCTTTATAATAGTATATATTTATTATTATTTATATATATTTGCCTTTTTTGAATAAAAAAATAATCGCCTTCAAAAAATATAACCCTAGAACTAAAACGCGAACCATTTTTCAGGACTCTGGCATCAAAATTTGCATAGATTGCCTTTATGATGCCTTTTACTCGTAAACCTGCTTCACTTTCGCCGAAAGTTTGAAATTTTTCGACAAATAAATGCTTTAATTTTTTCTTTTTTTTCAAATGTCTAAACATTTGCATTTCATTGCAAGGGAGGAAAAAATTCTTTTCTTCGGATACATTTACATATTAATTAAGTAGATACGTTGAACAGACCGGCTAGATTAATCAATAATACGCACTAAAACTAAACGCAAACCCCAATGACTTCAATGAGACGTAGGATCTTCTACCCACCTAATCACGACGTTCAGACTAAAGGCCTGTTGACACAGACCACCACTAAGTTTGCTCCTACAGTCCAATCTGCCGTCAGAGAAGTTACACGAGCAATTTACATGCCAAACCTAGGCATCTATGATCTAGGTCGCCACCTGTATTTCTTAGCTTTGCCCATGGCTGGATTGCGTGACGCTAAGTAGTACAACCACGATACCAGACATATATGTGTTTACCTACTTACATCGACTTACTGCCAGTTTCAATAACTCTATCTACCGATGACTGGTAGTTACTTTCATACGATTTTGACAGGTTGTAACTTTTAATGTGTCAAAATAGTATGAAAGTAACTACCAGTCATCGGTAGATAGAGTTATTGAAACTGGCAGTTAATTAACAACAAACTGTTCGATACGATACTGATTATATAGTATATAAGAATACCTGTTCAAAAAACACCAAACGTATTTATCTATCTATCGCTATGCGTGCCTATGGAATTCACCGGAACTTATTATTGTCATAAATGGCAAAACCAAACCAGGAATTGCCGCGGTAGCTCACGCACAAATTGAAATGTCCCGTCCATATAAAACAATCTAAATTTTTAAGTTGAGTAATAATAATTTGTATATTAAGTATGCTTAGTGTGTAGATATTGTATTTTTATGATTTATTCTTTTATGTTACTTTTGCCACCGTAGTAAATATAATCAAATCAAATCAAAATATTTTATTCAGCATAAAAATTGTTACAATTTCTTACTGAACGTCATGAGTCTACCACCAGTTCGGAAAGTAGAAACCTCTGAGCTGAGAAGAACTGGCGAAAGAAACTCAGCGGGACTATTTTTTTCTCTCTCTTTTTCAAATTAAATCGCGAATTAACAATAATTGTATAATTATGTTGAAATAGCCTGACGGCGATCACATCATTCCCACGTAGGTACTGTCTTCTAAAAAATCGTTAATCGAATAATAGCCTTTAGTACACAAACGTTCCTTCACTTTTTTTTTAAATTTTGCAATAGAAGCTTTTCAAACGTTTTCTGTATATTTAATATTTTTATTTCTTTAAACTTTTCTCTTAATGATACTCTAGGGCCTAAACTATAAATAGCACGAACAGCTCTTTTCTGCCGGACAAAAATAGTATTAATGGTAGCAGCATTTCCCCATAATAAGATTCCATAGGACATAATACTATGAAAATAACTAAAATATACTATGCGAGCTGTATCTACGTCTGTAATAAGTCTAATTTTTTTACCGCGAACGCTGCAGAGCTGACCCTTTTCGCTAGCTCCTCAATATGGAGATTCCACTGCAATTTCGAATCTATGATAATGCCTAGGAATTTAGTTGATGTCATTGGTTTTAACATTCCCAATACTAGACCATTATCAGCAAGTTTAACATTAGGTTTCGTAAATTTAATTATTTTGTTTTTTGTTATTTAATAATAAATTATTCGAATCGAACCAATAGACAACCTTTGAGAGAGCATCGTTTACATTGTCGTACATTAGTAAATTACATTTCACTTTAAAAAGTAAGTGAAGTGTCATCTGCGAACAGTACTATCTCGTGTTTGTCCTGTACAAAGAATGGCAAATCATTTATGTAAATTAGGAAGAGAAATGGACCAAGAATAGAGCCTTGTGGAACCCCCATATCTAACGGAGCCCCAGGAGATCTCTTACCATTTACATCTGAATTCTATTACTCAAATAGGAATTCAGCAGGTTGAGTGCCTTATTTCTAATTCTATAGTGAGCCAGTTTCC
Organism: Boloria selene; assembly: GCA_905231865.2. Taxonomy (NCBI): domain Eukaryota; kingdom Metazoa; phylum Arthropoda; class Insecta; order Lepidoptera; family Nymphalidae; genus Boloria; species Boloria selene. The sequence goes on from HG993145.1 coordinate 7,557,686, forward strand.
TGATCAATGTTTCATGATGTATACATATATAGATGATACGAAAATGTGTAGCACAAGTGATGCTGCGCAGCTGGTGAGAGTTCAAACGATTGGGTCGGTCCTCCTTTACGCAGAATTTCTTAATAAAACATACCGTATTTGTATCAACTCGTATCTTGAATGCAAGCAAGAATAGTTAAGAGTATAATATTAAGATTGCACCCTTCGAATCTGCAAGTGTCTTAGCTACATCAATCATAATTAATCAATCAATCATCGATCATCGATTCATCATTCAGTTATACTCATCCTTAAAGTGGTGGCTTGGTAGACTATGGCCAGATACCCTTGCTCCACGTATTGAAGAGAGTTCGTGACCAGGAGCAGACCTTAAAAATGAAAATGTAAAATGGTTTAAAACCACTACATACAAATTTTTCTTTTAAAGGATATTAATCGTAAAATCAATCATTTCAACCGTGACCTTGACAAATTTAAGTCACTAGGAAAGATAAAAAATCTTTTATCTAAATCTTGGGATTGTTTCTTTCTTTTTATCAGCCAAAGTGAGCTAACTGCTGTTTTTGTGTGTTATTTTTATTTCAATTTTACCAATGCCTAGCTACTCGCCCTGGCTCCGTTCGTCCCAAAGTACGTTTTAACGGTTAGTATAGATTAATCATAATATATTTTCCTGCAGTGAAATGTATCCTATAAGTTGACCCCAATTACTAACTACCATCAAACCAAATTTCATCAAAACCTGTCAAGTGGGTTTCCCATGATGTATAAAGTTACATATAGTCAGATAGGCAGGATTTTAAAAAGTAGTATATAGATTCAGCCTCCGTATCGATAATAACAACTATTTCAATATTGTTAAATTAACTATTTAAATATAATGTTTAATAAAAAAATTAGGGAAATTTTATTATTTTTCTTCTTATAATAATTAAATGTCATATATCTAGTACTTTCTCAGCTGCTAAAGAATAGTTATACAGGTGGATGTTCCCGACGTATGAGAGTTCAACGTAATGTCAAACACCTATCTATATCAGAAATAATTTTACGTCTAAATATAAACCATGCATAAGAATTCACAACACAGTGCGCGAGACAGTGAGATAGTGCGAGTCTCTGTTTCCTTGCCAATTGCTGCGACATTGTATCTATTGACACGGACCGCACCACGTTCGCCGACGACTATTTTAAGTGGAAGAGCGGCACACGTGTCTTGAAGTACAACCGTGACGCGTCGCAGGTCCATCGGCAGCACGAGCGGGCTCGGTGCTCCTCAATGAAAAGAGAGTCTCTGCCCAGAAGCACATCGACGGCCGCGGCTTGGTCGTCGATGCGAGAGACAGCAGTACATATCGCATCACCGCCCGCCCGCAATTTCGCGTAAAATTGGCAGCGCGCGGCGGGCGGGCAGCGCGGCGGTGAGCGTCGCTCCCGAAATAGGGTTCGGGTACAGTCGTGCGCCGTCGGAAGCGGCGCCGCAGTCGCCGTGTGGCCGCGCGTCCTAGCCGCCGTCTGCGCCGCCTCACGCCCGCCCGCCGGAGCGAGGGCGAGAGCGCACTGCACGGCTCCACGGTGCGCGTATTTCGGTCGCGAAGAGGCCCCGGGCCGCGTCGGGCGCGCTGCCCGCGCGCTGGCCGCCGTGCTCTGGTGGTGGTGCGTGGCGCTGCTGCGGCTGGTCGCGCTCTGTGCGCCTCCCCCCGGCCCGCCCCCCGCTCGCGCCGCGGAAGATGCGCCCTCGGCGCCGGCTCGCGCCGCCTGCGCAGGTGCGCCCCCCAACGCTACCGAGCCACCGCCGCCGACATTGCCGCCTGCCCGCCCGCCGGTCGAGCCGCCTTTACACGCCGGTCAGTAATGCTGCTCTTGTCAATGCTATATTCTAGCCTAAATCTGGACTATTCTATCTATTCGTGTTACCTTTATTTATCACTTGTAGGGTTTCTTATAAAGTATTTAATAAACGGATATGAAAATTACTTATCCAATAACTTAAAAATGGGATATACAAATATGCATGTTGGTACCTATTAGGTTATCCAATATACACCTCATCTCACGGCGTTGTAATCGCACTCTTCGAATCGTCTGGACCGTTTTAAATAATGTCTTGTTTTGTATATTTGGTAGGTATGATAATAGATAGTAAAATATTTTTCACCTCTATACCTTCATCCCCCATTTTATATGGCAGAACAAAGTTTGCCTGGTCAGCTAGTAATAATTAATTATTATGATCGTATTAATCAATACATAAATGCTCGTTTTAAAATATATTCACGATAGTTCGTCATTGTACCTACAGACTAAAACCAATACGATTATCAGACGCCACCCACACTGTGATTGAATTATCAAGATTGACATTCAACATATTAAAAAGTATAGGTACCTCTATCTATGTAGATAGCAAGAGGTTGTAGACAAAACAATTTGGAAGACTTTACATTGATAAGTGCGGGTAAAGATAAAGGTGTATTATTAAAATTTGAGATAACGCCAGTCGAGGGAACGAAGAACCCGGAGGGTGCACGGATGTGGGTTATTAGAGCGAAGGTTCCGCCACACGCAGACAGCCCTCACCCTGAGCACCCCCCTGCCCTTCCCTCGTGCAAAATTTGCGACACGACGTACAGATAACGATGTTCTCAACGAGAGTTCGGCGTTCGTTTTTATACCCAGACTTTTAAATTGCCGAAGAATGCTTCTTGGAATTCAATACATTATCGCGTAGACAGGTCACAAAGACAATTATGATGCGATAACAACTCCACTGTACTGATAAAATGGGAACAATGTAAATATATATTGAGCACTTATGTTTATATTTGATAGGTCGATTATTCTCTTATAAAAAATTGTAACAACATTATTAACGAAAAGTCTAAAGCAAAAATATGACAATTTGAAGATTTTATCTAACATACTATAGGTAATTTTTTATAGACAGATAAATTTTTATTAATCATGAAACTACCTAAGTATATACTAACTTTTGGTACTGTTTTTGTTTTACTACTATTTCAGTAAAACATTCTATGACATTGTCAGAACACTAAACCACCAATATATTTTTTTCCGACACCTTCCCGTGACCTGTCCCGAGACTTTTACTTAGTTTTGAAGTTTGCATATTGTCTTAAAATTTACATAGGTACTTTAAGTTGGTATCATTTTTAAGATAAAACGAAAAGAGTTCGAATTCCTTTAGCAATAATAATAATGATAAATGTTTGATCCATTCAGTAAAGAATCTATACTTATATCTATACTTATAATATATCTATACTAATATTATAAAGCTGAAGAGTTTGTTTGTTTGGTTGAAGGCGTTAATCTCAGGAACTACTTGTCCGAATTGAAAAATTTTTTTGTGTTGGATAGTCCGTTTATCGAGGAAGGCTATATTACATCACGCTACGACTAATAGGAGCGAAGCATCAATGAAAAATGTTGCAAAAAAGGGAGAAAAATATTTATTTTTATTTAAACCCTTACAACGCGAGTGGAGCCGCGGGAAATGCTAGTAATATTATAAAGCTAAAGAGTTTGTTTGTTTGTTTGGTTGAACGCGTTAATTTTAGTAACTACTGTTCTGAATTGAAAAATTCTTTTTGTGTTATATAGTAGGTTTATCGAGGAAGGCTATAGCCCATATCACATCACGCTACGACATATAGGGGCGGATCATCAATGAAAAATGTTGCAAAAACGGGAGGCAAATATTTCTTTTGTGAGCTTCCGCGTACGCTGCGTAAACGGTTAAAGCTATGCAAAAATAATGTATGACGGAATTGTTCCCCTTAATTAAGTTTGTTTTAAGATATTGCATTATTTGCGAAGGTATTTTATAAACATGGTATTAATTCTTACCGAAATATATAATTTACTCATCACAAGTATTTAATTTTGAACAAAATTACTCTTGGCATCAGTTGATTTTTCACTGTTGGTATTATAGACACTCTTGTGGTACGCAATTTATTCAGCTCTCGAGTGATTGATCTATCTAGTGCTGTAAATCTGCGATTACGGTTAGACGTTTTGTCCCCTGCATTTGAAGTAACTTTTGGTCCACCTCTACGCTTTATGCCCATTTATTCACCAGTCTCCTGTTTTCTAACCAGTATTCTTTTTCTGAACTTTTCAAATTAAACAAATTTTAATAAATAACACATGCAATGATTCCATTTTTTAAATATTTCGATCTTCAGCGTTCAGCCTCTGGTGTAAAGGTGGTCATGTGAGGTCGACTAGAAAAAATCCAGTACTACCCACTAAATTTCACCAACACCTCCCCCGTCTTATTTGGGCATCGCAGGATCGCTTTTTGAAAAATACTACATATAGAGATTATATATTTATAAACATATACATATATTTATAAACAACAAGTTACAATGTACAGATCAGGTAAGCATCTTTCAAAAAAAACTTTTTTTTTTAATTATTGAATTATTTATTTAATATTGAGTGTGTGTAGTCGATGTAAGATAATTGAGATAGTTGATCATAATTACATGGATATTACAATGTTAAAATATAGGAATTATAACCTCGACGAGATAACAAGGTTTATTACTTTTATTGCATTAAGACATTAAGATTGAACTCATTAATATATATTATTATATATGTATACTATTATATATGTATACTATTATATATGTATACTATTAATATGCAAAATTTAGCTTGCTGATTGAAGATCAAACTTTACCGTATGTAATTTTATTAATGTGCTGGTGCTGTGTAAAAAGTGTGTGTGTTTTTAGCACAAAAATCCGTTCAGTAATTAAAATAAATAAAATTTCTAAAATAAATGTAGCTTAAGATACTAGTTATAATATTATCTATCCCGTCAAAATTGGTTCAGCAGTTTCAGAGATTAGCCTGGACAAACAGACAGACAGACAAAAAATTTAAAAATTGATTTTTTGATATATTTATGCATTTAGTGAAAAGCGGAACGACGGACGAAAAAAATAAAACAGACTGAGATTACATTTAACTTTATACAGAAGAATGTATTTCGATAATCATTATTTCGTAAACATTCAACTATTATTAAAAAAAGAAGCTAATATTTAAAAAAATAAACAATATCTATACCTACACGTGAACTATAAAATATTTAAATCGAACCAGTTTGTTCGTTCTATTACATTTTTGACTTTAGACACCGTGACCTAGAGACAGTCATCAAATTATGCTAATATGAATAACAAGGTTTAAGTTTTCTTTAATAATTTAAATCTAGCATTAAAGTTATTGTTTTCTTTTTATTAAATAAGTACATAAAAGTTATCAGTATTGAATGCATTTTATATTTAAAACGAATCATTTTAAAACTAAGCCTATTACTTTCACCGTAAATATAATGTCTGACATTATAGTAAATTATTAAGAAAAAAGTTACACTATCTTAAAAATCACTAATTAAGTATATTTTTTTAGGATAAACTCTTAGATTATATACATGGATAAACTATTGAATTATCTATGACTCACCTACATATAATTAAACTAACTGAGTCGAATCTGTACATTAAATATTTATTGAAAAATCTTATTGAAATATACATTATTATCGATATAGAGAATGAACCTATACTTTTTAGAATTTTTGTCTGCCTTTCTATCTGTGTAGGGACGCAGCCCGAAAAACACACACAGATTTTGATTGAATTTGGTATGATGATAATTCTTTAAATTAAAAGATCTGGCTAACTAGATGGTAATTTGGTCAACATATTATACGATAATTCTTACTGCGGAAAAATATCTCATCTCTGAGAAATCTTTAACCGAACCGTTAAAGCGTACCTATTTGGAATTTTGAAGTCGTAAGTCGCTAAAAGCTAATAAAATAACTTATTTACTCGTATTAATGATAATTCCTTCTCTTAAAAGTCGATAAAAAGATATTTTTCTGTTCTATGTTAATAATTTAGTCTATTACATGTAAATTAACCTCGGCGAATCCTTATAAAGCGATACCTAGAATCAGGGATTAGGAACATTTTTGTGTCTCCGGGTGAGGTAAAACGGGGTGGTGGAGAGGGGAGAGGTTTGTTATGGCGGCGGCAGGAAGCGGCCGATGGCACGTGTAAGAGCGGCCTTGAGACGGCAGGTCGTCGAACGCGGCGCGCCGATGCCGGCAGACGCAGCCGCCCGCCGCGCGACGCCCAGGGGACGACGGACCCGCGACACCATAGCCTTTGTCCCTATCTCCCATCTGCACCTATTACGCACTACATACCTATAACATCGCTTACGACTGATGAGCCCGCCAGCTTTATCGATTGTATTTCTCCACAGATTAGATTTCACAGACCCGTTCCTTATCAGTATATTTGCAATTCGTGAAAGGTCAACTAGTTTTTTCTTATTTTTGCAAGCTTTACCTTATAGATAAATTATTCAGACGCTATAAAGATACAAGTTTGTTACAACTTTAGTAATATCAAATTATACACGAGTCGGATAAACGTAGCATCGGGGTCATCACAACAATGCACTATTCAATATGACGTCATTTCAAGCGAATCCCTCGTGAATTTGGATACATTAGTATCAGTTAAGAACTCGCAGCAAACATGTTGTTGTAAATCGTAATTAATCTCGTCAAACTTTACAAAGATATGTATTTAAATGCTATTTTACTGCACGAACATGTAATATAATGAGATGACAATTATTTAATCAGAAAAATGGAGAAAATTATACTTATATTTAGGTATACGCTAGAGGTATATAGGATATGAGGTATTGACTTTGCATAGGTATTTGCGCAGAAACTTATTATTATCAGGCTGATAAAGGATGAGGGAGGGCAGGCCTTCGACGGAGGGGGAAATAGGTCGCGAGGCCATCGCCCGAGCTCGGCCTCACCAGCCGACTGAACCGCTCGGCTACCCCTGCGCCAGTTCCACGATACAATCTTATTATTCTTACACAAATAAAGGCGAACCCTATGTACGATAAACAAAAAGCCATTTTTTATTAGGTAATTTACCGCTTTTAGTCAAATGAATTTCTGACGCTAGTAAGGTTAATTATTGTTTTCTGTAACCTGTAACTGACAATGTATACAATATACATACATATGTGATATGTGTATCCCATGGGATGTATTTCTTTTTGGATAAAGTTTTCCTTTTTTCTTTTCTGAACTTTTTTCTTGTGCCTTATTTAATTTTGCTCAGTCTCATTGATTGTCTTCTAAACGCTTATAGTAAATGAGGTATAAACAAACATAATAACGTAATAACAAACATAAAAAGAACCGTTGAGGAATTGTACCTTCCATCATCAGCTCATCTACATGAGATGATGATTTTCAGACACAAATGCTTAAACATCTTTAGAAAATGTATCAAAAACATAATAGGTGCCTATAAAATTTGAGAGTTACCCTCGATTTCCCTGGGGGGATCCCAGGGAAATCATCAGATCCTGACTTGGTGACAATGGGACCCCCTCGGAGCTATATCCTACCGAACAAAAGAAAAATTTTTGAAATCGGCCCACAGACGGCGGAGAAATCGGTGAACATACATAAAAAATATATATATACAACGAAACATATAACCTCCTCCTTTTTTGAAGTCGGATAAAAACGGGGCTGGAATTGTGGGAAGTTTTAGTTTTATTCTACTTGCTTTCTAAACACTTATTGTGGGTCTGCTAAAATTGCCTTAAAATTTGATGATCAGTGCTTGAGCTGGTAGCGTTATGAGTTAAAGAACTTTGACCTATAATAGTGTAACTTAGACCCTAAAGTGTAAGTTCAAATTGTATATAATTTAAAAATATACCCGGTTATATTATATGCTCTTAGTCACTGAAAACTCAGGCTCTTTCGAAAATGTCCAGAATGACTTCAAACAAAGGATGTTTAAACATCCTGTACAATTTTTTTTCTCTCTTTACGACTGTACTCTTTTTGGCTCTTTAATTCAATACCCCAGAGTAAATTACAGTTGTTACTTGACATAAATTCTGGAAAACATATATTCTGTTAATGTCTGTATGTTCATTGTACAATCCAAGTACCTACCAATTTTTGAAAACTAAAAACAGAAGTATCAAGTACAGCTTACAACATGCCACGTATTTCGGTACTGGAGTACATTATTCTTGATTGCAATATAATATTCCAAATGCCATACTTTCATGTATGTCCGATTTTATTTTTATTTAATTAAGATGCTCACCAGACTTCGATATTTAATATTTCAATGCGTTTTCTCTATTCATCCGATAATAGAATGAATAAACAAATATTATTCGTCCGACTATAGATATTCCGACTGAGACTTTTTTGTTTCTTACGTTAGGCCAGACATCAATTTCCTCAATAATTTTAGACATACTAGTATATTATGCTAAATACTGCGCACTTTTCTGTAGTACTTTTTACAAAATACCATTTTCTAGTACGATGGGATCTTAAATATAAAATTTTTAGCTCGGTAGGATTATCGGATGACTAGCAACACCATTTCAACAAGCTTCGCCCCAACTAGTGTGTAACTTCTCTATATTATTAAATTCTATACCATCATAATTGAAGGAAAAATAAAAAAACGACCTAGTACGAACATCAAGATTAATTTATTTCTAAAATAAATTAATACAACGCTGTGTTATAATACAAAACAAATATTTTAATAATAATACTTCAGCAGACATCTCGAACACGAGCTTATCCTCAATGCAAGAGAAACTAGGCAATAGTTCACTGCTCTACTCAAATACGACGAGAGCGGACTCTACATGTCTATGATGTTGTTCTACATGGTAATCTGATTTAGTTGAAATCAATATTCTAATTAATGTATAAATAAAATATCAGGGGAGCCAAAATAAAAGTTAACATCCGGCAATTGTTGTGGTGTTGTTTGTAAGCAAATCAAGTTTCTAGAAATAAAAAAAGCGTCAGCTCCAGATGGACGGATAAAAGTCTCTTATTTTCATCCTTCCCTCTAAACACTAATTCTAGCTAGGGCCGTAGCACGCAGAAAATTAAATAGAGCCGACTGAATCAATTAAATGCAATTATCACTGGTCGATAGTGATAATCATTTATAATCTAAATGGCACCGGTAGAATAAAGTTTCTGAGCAATTAAAGAATGAGTATTTTGATTTTATAATACTTTCAAATATTTTATGATAAAAGAAAATATTCTTTAAACTTTCTTTTAGGCAACTGGGCCTCACTTAATCTTTTAAAATCTAAAAAAATACACTTGTATGTTGATCGTGGTCTGTCCAACTACGTATGTACCAATAGGACTGTTGCTTAAAACGATTTATACCAAAAAACCCGTGCTTGCGAACTATTCTTATTTTATAGTAGGTATATCATGTTTATATTCTACACTAATATTTAACTAAAACATCTGAAAGTAGGTAAAGCGTCATACAATGTTAACAGACGACACTCGACAGTCAAACACCTATCTAGTGCGGAAGTAGGTAATCTGATGTTAAACATTCTCTATTGACTTCCGTATAATACGAAACCAGGTATATATTTATATTTAAAGCCTCCTAACAATAATTAATGAATATAATATACTAAAATTAAACTTCTATTCTGTAAGGAAAGATTACATTGAGACAAGACGCTTCACTGTATTTAGGGTTACCAGGCCCAAAAATACAAAGCCGAACAATCACAAAATACAATAGAAAAACAAGAAAACGTTGTGTAACTATTTTTCATCCACTTTAAGATATTGTGTCAATAGCAGTGATGATCGAATATCAAGGTGTATTGGTATCGCGGTGTGGACAGTGGGACGTACGCGAATGGCTTGCACCGCCGCGCCGCCGCACGCGCCCGAAATAACCCGCGAAACACGACGAAAACAATTGAGACCGCGCTTGCGCCCTCACGCGCGCGCAAAAATTACAGGGAAATATGCACGAACAGAGTGCTAGTACGCCACGTGACGTACAGTGAAAGTACCACTATATACCACTATGTACTAGGTTCCTCTTCCTCTCGACTCTCGCCATCATGTCTTACAACTACCCACTCGTCGCGTTCTAGTTGACCAACTTTGCCATAAATAAAAGACGAAAAAGTCACATTCCACCTCATAACTATGGTCTATATTATAGTTTACAAAGCCTCATTAATATTTGTTTACAACTTCGTATTTATACTCCCTAGCGACGTCGTGGGAGCTATTAATGTACTCGTATCTTACAAGCTGTTGAACACAAGGTATTTTAGTACGAGTAAGACCATCAGGTTCCCCGTATTAAAGAGTTTTGCGACATTAAAGCATTGTAACAATATTATAAATGCACAATAAGTCACAAAATTACAAAATGATATTATTATAATAATGTTACTAACAAGAATAATATTATGTGCATCATGATTTATTGGTCATAGTATTTTTTTCTATATAAATTGAAGTAGACTAAACGGCGCTTATTGAAAAAAATAACACACATACATATAACTTTTATTTAAAAATTTATAGCTTTATATGTACCTACCTATGTGTAGTAACGTTATTAATCTGCGCTCTGCGTAGGCACATAGCTAGACAGACACCGTAAACAGTTCGTAAACATGCATTCGTTCAATGAATGTCTGGTATGTACACTTCATGGGAGTTTAAGAAAAGAATTCTTTAAAATAGATCACTAGTAAAATGTTTAACTTATTTATATAGAAATTTCAAAATTGTAAACTAAACCTTTCTTCTCTTAGTTTAATAAAAGAAATTCAGATAAGCTAAAAGATTCGCGGTAGTTAGTCCAAGATTTTAAGCTTCGTATAAATATGTCATATTAAGTACAATTTCAATTGTATTTGAATACTACGAGTAAGTGATTCCTGCCAAAAAAGTTTGTATCTCAAGAAACGAAGAACTTTCATACAATCTTGCGAGAACCCTTCGATCACCTTAATCCGGCCTTGACGCAAAATCCGTTCTTAGCGGACATCTCCTAACTATATAATTACCTTCTTGTCTTCGATATTTCATGATGAATGATTGAGCGAGTGATTGAGTGACCATTCGCTTTTATATATTATATAGATTAAACTTAACATGCACAATATGGTGCACTAGCGTCTTATTCTCGCTTAGCCTGGGGTCGTCAATAATAATAAACATAGTAAATCTATCCCACAGGAACCTTACATCCGGGAAATTATCCTAAGTGCTATTCCAGACTATATTGTACCTTTGTGCCAAATTTCATACAGCCGTTCTGGCGTAATTCAGTAACAAACATCCATCCTCACAAACTTTCAAAATAATATATGTGATAAATAGGATATTACCGTTGTTTTCTTCTGTATGTATGGATAATAGACTATTTCAATTTCAAATCTTATAATGATTTTTCAAAAATTTCATTAGTATTTTGTTTGATTTAACTCACTGAATACATAGGGTATCATTAACGATGTCTATGAGGAACGTGATCAAAATAATTAAAATAATACTAAATCAAAAACATTACACGTATAAATCTTGAAAATTTAAGAAAATGTAAAACTCAGATTGGATGTGCATTTTTTATATGTCACGTAAAACATGTGGTACCTGTTACGATTTTGCCTACATTTCACAGTTTGTTCTGGATTTTACTTTTTCTTTGCACCATATCTTTTGCATCTTAAATTTAACGATAATAGACTTGTACATGTCTATTTAACAAAATTCTCACTGAATCAGTCGAATCTGTATATTAAATACTTCCCGTTTTTGTAACATTTTTCATTAATGCTTCGCTCCTATTTGTCGTAGCGTGCCTATAGCCTTCCTCGATAAACGGACTACCGACTATCCGACACAAAAATAATTTTTCGATTGGGACCAGTAGTTCCTTAGATAAGCGCGTTCAACCATACAAACAAACAAACAAACAAACAAACTCTTCAGCTTTATAATTTTAGTATAGATTTTTTTGGAATATTTCATTTAAATTATCAGTATTATCGGTACAGATGCTAAATCAATCATTTTAAGTAATCCTGTTTGTCTGTCTGTGGACATATCACCACAAAACCTCAAGGCAAGTTTAAATGAAATTTGGTATGATGTCAGCTGGTTATCCGGGATACTTTATACTGGAGGAGACATCACATCTCTGAGAAATATATATATATATATATATATATATATATATATATATATATATATATGTACGAGTACTTATCTTGAAAGCGTATCTAAGGATGAACATGAGGGTAAGGCGCTAGTGTACATATAATAAAACAGTAACTTTTTAAAACAAAAAAAAAACTGATTGAAATTTTGAACTTAATACTCGGGTCAACATACAGGATACTACAGAAGTTTTTACTACAGAAAAATCTTTCGTTTTTACAGGAAAACACTAACGATTCTATAACTAGTTCTATCGTAGAAAAAATACTTAAGAGATATCAAAACAATGTCCTTGAAAAATTATAGGTGTATGAAAATACCTGAAATACTTGTAGCATCTTTCTCCTAAAGCACGCTCGCACTCGTAAAACTAATGTCTATTTATAGTTATTGAAAACGTTTAGACTAGGGAGGACGGACCCGAAAATTCCAAATTAATAATTCGGACGGAAAAAAGTAAGATTCACATTTTGGCGCCTAGGATTTCTTTTTTTAATGATATTAATCATGTAAGACATATTAATAATACAAACATACATACAAACGTACCCACGAACATACAAACGCATTAGCGTCCGTTAGGCTTCGGCGCAATCCATTGAAAAATTAAAACGTCAGATTCTTCTTACTGAACTGAAAAACCGACTACAGATTTGCAAGTACATATGCATTTCCAAAAGAATTGTCCAAAAAAGAATTTAAATTAGAATATTTTATTCAGCAAAAATACTTATTACAACATTTGAATGAACGTCCTTAGGCTTATATTAGTTCGAAAGGTCAGTCCTTCGAAGGATCTCAAAAAACTGGCAAAAGAAAATCAACAAATTTCCTTATATGGCTTATTTTGACATAGGGACGATATTTTACCACACGTTTGTCTCACTTTGTAGTGAACTACTTGCTGCGCCAGCGGTCGCGGGTTCAAGTTTCGCTGAGGACATCATTTGTTGAGCACGAATGTTTGCACTCTAGTCATGGCTATTTATTATATTTATATGTAGGTATTTAAAGTTATCTGGTATCCGTAACATAATCCTACCACTAAACTAGATCGCGCTGTGTGTGTGTGTTAGAATTCCTGACAGTAAAAAACGCATAGGGTGGTACTTCTCTGATAGCAGAGTGGACTGTGGAACATTCCCTTGCGTGGTCTGCTTCGGCAGACCTGCCGGACCGTCGATGTGTCGTGGTTAAATTCTGTGACACCCCATTAAGACTGGGTGCTTGGGTTTTAGTGAGTAGTACTGGTTTGCTGGTGAGCCCAACTTAACCACCAGTTTTCTACAGATGGTATGTGTTAATGCATTTCCCAAGGGTAAAAAAACTTAAACTATTACGAGGCATTTTAACGCTGCATAAAACAACTATGTTACGGCAATTATAATTTTATCATTATTAATTTATAGCTGTTGCGTACTTACAACAATATTGTCGTACTCGAAGGATATTTTGTTGGACAGGCGCGTCTGATGGAAATAACCGCAGTTATTCTTACAGACGCTCCCCCTGTTACGATGCTCTCCTGCTTGCTATGAGCTGCAGTGGAATTCAAAAAAAAACTTCATGTTTCCTCAAATAATTATTATTACATAAATAAAACAATGTCGAATAATTATTATTTTCACGGATTCTCAATATGTGTTTTTACAAGAATCCTACATTATTTAAACAGTCTAGATTACTGCTGAAAATTTTCTACATTCTCTTTCTCTTCTTTCTACTTTGAACATTTATTATGTTTATTTTTATTTACATTCATATGTAATGTGGACATAACAACTTAAATATAATATGTAATACGATAATCAAAATATGTTGATCAAATTTCGCCGCTTCGTATTAGATTTAAGTGCACTTTTAATATTACTATAAATTACAATGTAAGGTACCTGTTGATTAAGAATATTGAGTTTATATTTTCAAAAATTACAATTATGTACAGTGTACTTAGGCCATAGCATTAAATTAAATTTAAATGATTAGGATGTTTGTAATTTTTCATTTGCAGTTTAGCTTATTACTCGTCTGATATGCATTTTAATGTGTGTAAAAAATCTTAAACTTAACTTGTAAGTATGCATTCGTTGCAATTATTCAATCACTTAAACAAGTGTGCAATAGTTTAAGAGCTGACATTTGTATAAATTTGTTTAGATACATCTGAATCCTACATGTAGGAATATGTTTCAATACGTGTCAATCAATAAACGTATTGACATCATTGAATAAGAAGTGAGTGTGTAGCGGTGCATTGATCGTAAACAATTGTTCGCGCAGCTGTGGCAGGCGAGTGTGTCGTGGGCTGACGCAGCGTGCGGCTCCATGTTACTTATTTATAGATGGCGAGTAACAGCGTACATCAGCACCACTTGACGTTGACAAACAACCCTAAGTTTAACACGAACTTCCACCACTTGTGCTGCGTCCGAGTGACACGCCTATCACTGAATGATTACTAATTAGATGACTTTAGCTACAACTTGTTGCTCCTCTCGGTGACTTTATTAAAAAATAATGGATTTATTTCATGTCGGTACTATTTGAATTAAAAAAACATCCTAGAAACATATGTATTATATATATGCATACTTGGTAGTACTGTGTAAATCCAAATATGATAATCAACGTAGACATAACAATAATATTATTAAATTAAATATAATTAAATTATTATCACAACATTATCTTGTGTCATGTCACGAATGCATGAAATTAAGAAGTTGTCAACGTGATTGCGTCGCGATCTCCATATTTAAAAGTCAATCCCATCACCCATGACAATAACCATGATAATATAACTAGAATTATTTATGACTCTAAATTAACAACAGAGTGGATATTCTCAGTGTTTACATTAACCAAGATAAAGTGAGAACAATTTACCTGTTATAGAATTAATTAGAATATGACGCAAGTGAGGCGCTTAGCCGGCCGCCGCTGCCTACGCTCACCTTCCTAATTACACTCTGTCTAGACAGACGTCGCAGCGTCCCGTCTGGCACCTCCTACCCCTCTGACCACCCCATATCATTTGATATCTAATTGCCACGTGCATATAAAATATTGCAAACGCGAAGTTTTTGGCCCCACATCCATATTCAATAAATAAAATAAATATTAACGTCAGCTGTAATCATTTCTATCATTTCATCGGGTCTCGGTCGTGTAGTGGCTAGCATGTACGGCCACACATCGAGAGGTCCTGGGTTGAAGTCCCGGGTCGGGTCTAGTTTAGTTATTGAGCCTTTCTGTTTAGTAAGACTCAGTAACAGCCCGGAGTTGGGAAATTGGCGGTGTGTCACCCCGTGCCTTGGAAAGCACGTAAAACCGGTCGGTCCTGCGCCTTAGCTCTCACTGGTCGTGACGATTATTCCTCCCACCGGAGAATGAGATTGATAGGCACAGAGAGTGCACTTGTGTCTGCGCGAACACTTGTGCACTATAATATCTCCTGCAGTTTGTGGCATCACTTAGTAATCCAAGCGAGCGTGTTATCACTGGGCTAGCATTGCGACTTATATTTGCATTAAATTAATGTTTATATGTAATATTATAATTTCGTTTTAAAACATTATACTGTATACGGTACTGTTTGTACACGTACAATAAATTAGGAGGAGTTAAGGTGCGAAATGACCTTACGCCACGAGTACTGTTTTTATACTGATTTATTCATGCTAAAAAGAATACACGATGCATGTGAAATGCTGTGTAGACACAAGTTTTATAACATTAAAATATATATTGAATATAATAAATTGAATGTACGAGTATGTATGTATATACTCGTACTCTATACATACTGCCCACTCCAAAAGAAAATAAGAAAAGACACAGATTGAAATAGATACAGATTAATATTAAATGTCAAATAAGTCCGTTCTGATTTTATATATGCCTTTTTTACGTAGTATTTAATATATTTAAAAACGTGACTCAATATTTTCCTAAACTTATAACAATATTGATATAAACCAAAATTAGTAGCAACGTTGAGAGCATCTGAACGTTGAAGGGCGTGTAGAAGAAACAGCAAGCAGTTCGGGTAAGGCTTGCCGAGGACCAGTAGGTAAGCAGCACAGTAAGCTCGCCACGTGGCCAGGTATTGCCAGCTGGAGAAGCTATTTTGGTGATCGGTGGCAGGCCCCGGCAGACCGACACCAGACGTAGCCGCCGCCCCCGCACACCTCAAACCTCTAAAAATAACCGCACTGTGCATTCTTGGGCGAACGATGTCGAATTTTTGTCGAGTACGCGCGTCCACATGCCGTTTGTTTTGGCCCAGGAGACCGGCCGCAACCTTCGACCGCGGGACTTTAGTTACTATGATCTCATTTGACATCCGGTTCACGTAAATTTTGTTTTCGCTGATTTGGCAGGACCCTTTCTGTACCTCCTTAGCTACAAAATAACGCTATTCGAGATACATGTACATTGTACGTAGCATGCATATTTTCAGAAAACATATTTTAAAAAGCATGCGTATTGTATTAACTTATTACATTGTTTCTTAAACAATTAATTTAAATAAATTAGAATTTTGTAGAAAAAGATATACATATATACTCTCGTTCAAAGAGAAGCTCGTACAAATTATTTACGTCTTTTATATATAATCTATACCCTTTTTTAACGTTATAAAATGCATTAACGCATCGACGTGATATAACGCGATGACCTGTCAGGTCTGCTGAAGGCAGACCTCACCTAGCCATTAGGGTTTATCCACAGTCCACTCTGCTATCCAGAAGAGTACCAGGAGCAACCCGTATCTCACATCACCCATCGTAGTGGGCCCCTCATGCGTTTTTCTTAGCCCAGCCGGCTGGCGTACCCTACTAAGCCTTCCTCACCCTAACAAGGTGAACGCACGTTGGGGGGAATCTACATATATACCCTAAAGTTTAGGTTAGGTTAGGGCATAAACGATACCATCAAAAGGACTTTTGCCACCATTGATATGTTGTACGTTTTTTCTCTTATTAAGCCTTCTGGAATAAGTCTCTACTTATTGATGGCAAAGAGACCTGATGGTCTAACGCTAGCTCCTTGGGAAAGGATACGGGCCCTATTGTGGGACGCTACTTGCAGCGACACATCCACCCCATCCCATGTCATGGAGACGTCGTCTTAAGTGGGGGCCGCGGCGGACAAGGCTGAATTTGTCAAGTTTCGTAAATATCCTTAAAATCCTTGAAAATATCCTTTAAATCCTTGGACAATGGAGACCTGGTGACTGGAGACCTGACTGATTTTTGGTCCAAAGGATCGGTATAGCCATTCAGCTGCGACTAGCATCCTTGCCACTATTCCACGCGAACACGACTTGTACAGTAATAACAAAGCTTTTTGCTTTTGCTTTGTATATTAGTCCGGTCAAATTAGGCCGAAAAATGAGAGTGTAGGTACATAAGTTTACAACAAGCTAAAATTTAGTGAAATTGTTCAAAATATAATTATAATTTATAAATGAAATTTCAAAAAACGTCATCGTCACCTGGAATAAATTTTACTCGGGAAAGGTCTCAAAAACGGGATTTTCGCGATTTTCAACGAAACGTTAAGTTTCATCTTAAATTTGTTCAGACAAAAATTGTAGATCTAATAATTATCGATAAAAAATATTGAAATACTTTTTTACCTAAGAGGCACCGTTTCTGAGATATGAAAGTTGTAATTGTCATGTATAAATAGTAAGTACACCGCGTACCTACGTCTACTTTACTTTGGAAAAATTCCAAGTAGTTCTAGCCATTCAATTTTCAGGTAGCTTACTAATTGCATTAAGTGTTATTTAATACATACTATGTTATTTTTCCATTAGAAGAGATAGTTATTACTATCTCTTCTAATGGAAAAAATTGTCGCTGCAGCTTATTTTATTCAAACAACTGCATTTGTTTCCTATGTCTTTATTTGAACGACACAATTTATGAAATCAGTAAATTCAGTAATCAATTATCGGAAAAAATAAAATTTAATATGTACATATTATATTATTACAGAAGATGTGATCTAGCATTTTAGAATTACCATTAAATTGATTATTTTTTGATTAAACTTGTCTGCTCGTAGTGTATTATTTTTTTAGTACGAGTAGTCAAAGTTAAGTGATAGTAAATTTAAAGTATATTACCGATGATATTTACTTTTTTCTTTAAATCACATTTGCTTCCGGTTGTGTAATTTAGCAACAATTACTAGTTCGACTTCTAGCGAGGCCGCAATAGCATTAAAACCTACAAATAATTTAAAATTTTGGTCACAATGCCGAAAAATTCCTTCTCCTTCCACTCCGGGTATTACATTTTTAGTTTTTCAATAAAATGATTGGTACTTGAGTAAGTACTACTGTGTGTAGAACGCTGATTTTTTTTCTGGCTCATGATAAGAGAGCCTTTTTCCCCATGCTAGGTTATTGTTTCCTTTTAGGACAGCCTGTATAAATCACTAAAGCTGTAATACAAGTAAAAATATTATTCTATCGGTCAGTGTTACTTACACATTTAGAATATTAAAAATATGAGAATGTCAGGTAAAAAGAAACCCAGTCCCTCATTTTATACGCCAGTGCAACCTTGAAAAACAAGTACAATTAGTTTATCTTCCTCCAAGTTCCAACCTCAGAGGCATTACAACTGTTACAACTTTTTGAATCGTTATATCTCAGAAACGATGGCTCTCAGGAAAAAAAGTATTCAGATATTTTTATATATAAATATGTGATCTACAAATTTTGTGTGAACTAAATTTATGATAAAATTTACCGTTTTGCTGAAAATCACGAAAAACCGTTTTTGTTACCTTTGACCGCGAGTAAAATTGTTTCCAGGTTTCAGAACGATGTTTGTTACTCTTTCACGTAAAAACTACTGAATGGATTTTAATGAAACTTTACAATAATATAGCTTATACATCAGAATAACACATAGGCTAGCTATTCTGGCGTGCGCTGCCAAAACCGCTAGATTTACACATATTATGTAATGTATCATGGAAATATTTATCTTAAACAAGTGACTCACCCTCACTTCGCTCGAATTCGTCCCTAGATTTATTGCGAGCAAAGCCGCGGGTTCCACTAGTAAATTATAATTATGTTTTAAACAATTTTACTCAATTTCAGATTGTTGTAAATTTATGTACAGGCTTCGGATGTATAAATTGACCGGGACTTTATATGGTTAAGTTTATTTGGGAATTCCTGTATTGTAAATAATAATAAGAATATCTATAAGTACTTTACATATAATATACTTATAATTGAGTCGAATTTGTACATTTAATATTTTTTGGAAAATCTGAAATAGTCTTTAGTATCGATACAAAGGTTGAATCCATAGTTTTGAGATTTTTTGTACATCTGTCTCTCTGGCTGTGACCGCGTCGCGAAAAAACCACTGATAAAATGTTAATGAAATATGATATTATAGCTTGTTATCTAAATATAGGACCATAATATATATTATATATCATCTTCATATACGTAATATATAGGATACCTTTTAAGGCGGGAATTTCTGGAATGAAATGTAAATTACATTTCATACTAACATACCTGTACAGGCACAGATTACTTAATTGTTACTACGTAAGTACAGGCACGATCCAAAATGAATCGAGAGTTAGCAAGTAGTAAATAATACTATCAGTCGTCAAAATCCACCAAAAGGTCACTAGATGTCAACTAGAGACATTCTTCTCACTTGTTTGGGTACAATTAACCTGAATATCTCAATATGAATAGAACTGATATATATATTTTTACCTGTCTGCGGCAAAGTACAAAGGAGGGTCATGTGTTTGACCCGAGTGCGTAATAAGAGAACAAAAAGATGAAAACAAGTTGCCGAAGGAAGATACACGTGGCATTATGCATTCAGGGACATACACAAACGCAGCTATTATAAAACATGTAAATGATTTTTATGCAGTTGATTTTTTTATTTGATACCTACCGGCATAAAATCTTCGCTAAAATCATTTTAAAACGTATTGAAAGAACGCTAGACGAACACCAACCCATCGAGCAGGCGGGATTTCGTAAGAATTACTCGGTAATAGACCATATCCATGTAGTTCGTCAAGTGGTTGAGAAATACAACGAATACCAGCTAATATATTACATGTCGTTTATTGATTACAGCAAAGCATTCGATTCTATTCTGCATAAAAGCATATGAGAAGCATTAGTGGACCAAGGGATTGAACTTAAATATATTAGATTAATAAAAAATGTTTACAGTCATAGTACAGCCAAAATTCAGTTAGAAAAGAAAAGCCAGCCATTCAAAGTTCGAAAAGGTGTTAGACAGGGGGATCCCTTATCCCCAAAGCTATTCTCGGCTGTACTGGAATCAATTTTTAGAAAACTCAACTGGGAAAGTCTTGGAATCAATATAGACGGTACATCACTGACGCACTTAAGATTCGCTGATGACAAAGTGCTATTCGCCAAAACACCCGAAGCCATCACCAGAATGATAGTCGACCTGGCGATAGAAAGTGAGAGAGTAGGACTAAAACTTAACCCAGAAAAGACAAGAATGATGACAAATGGAGAGAAAACTACGATACAGATAAAAAACACTGAAGTCAATTACACTGATGAATATATATATCTGGGACAACTCATAACCCAAAAAGAACCTATGCGCCAGGAAGTGAACAGACGAATCACGAACAGCTGGAAAAGATACTGGAGTTTGAAGGAAGTAATGAAAGACAAACAACTGCATATAAACATCAAAAGTAAACTATTTAACACCTGCATACTACCCGTCCTTACGTATGGCTGCCAATCGTGGACCCTAACTCGGGAAATGACAAACAGATTAGCAACTTGCCAATATACTATGGAGAGAAGCATGTTAAATGTCAAAAGATCAGACAGACTGAAAAATTGTATCATTAGAAATAAAACAAGAACCACAGATGTAGTACAGAAAATTAAAAGACTCAAATGGAGATGGGCAGGGCATACAACAAGAGGTTTCAACAAATGGAGTAAGAAGGTGACAATGTGGTATCCCAGAGAAGGTAAAAGAAAAAGAGGCAGACCACAGAAAAGATGGGACGACGATATCAGAGAAGTGGCAGGAGTGACGTGGCACAGAGTGGCTCTAGAAAGATCAGAGTGGAAGAGGTTGGAGGAGGCCATTGCCGATAGGCAAACAGATCTGCAAAAGATCAAAAAACAGCAAATACTACAATAAGATTTGATTTAATTTGAATTCGATTTTGCTTTAGGTTTAAGTTTGTTGCAAAATATTGTTATTAGGTTAAGTTGATCTGAAATAAAGGCTATTATTATTATTATACCGGCATCATATATGTCTATTATATAATAAGTTTCCGTATAATGTTCTACTTAATCTAAGGCGGTGTGAGTAGGTCAGTCATAGTAATAATTTTTTTTTTAGTGGTAGTGTCATGCTTGTTACCTTCGGATAGCAGTCGAATGGGCCGGCACGCCCCGTATAGTACCACTTTCTCACAGAAGACCGGCGTGACGTGGCAGCTATGCTGTCGCGTTTCGTTCGGTAAGTGAGAGTCCGGGAGGCCCACTCCCCATCCCTCCTCCCTTCCTCTTCCCTCACTCCTCCTTCTTCCCTCACTCCTCCTTCTTCCCTCCCTCCTCCGTCTTCCCTCCCTCCTCCCTCCCTCCCTTTCCTGAAAGGCCGGCAACGCATCTGCAAGCCTGGCTTGTAGATGTCCATGGGCGGAGGTGATCACTTTCCATCAGGTGAGCCTCCTGCCTGTTTGCCTCCTTTTTACCATAAAAAAAACTACACGTATCGAACTTATATTAGTAGAAATCTACATGTTTTGGTCCAATAAAGTATTTCCATTTATGTTTTTTATAATATAAATATAAAATACTTAATAAACCTTATTCTAACTCTATTCTATTTCTATTATTAGTCTGGATCGTGAAAGATCAGATGAAATATGAAACAAAGTATGTTACCTACCTTAAATACATTTATAAGTAGTAAGTACCTACATTACATATTGAAATGCCAATATATATAAAAATTCCTATGAGCGTATACCGCATTGGCTTCCTAACTGTGGTTACATATTTTAAAATTTATTTAGTATAAATAAATATATTATGAACAGTGCTATCATAATAATATGAACATTTCAAGGCTTCATAGGCTAAGTTTAGGGGCAAACATAGATGATCTTTGTTCAATCATTTCATAGTTAAAGAATTACCTTTCATCAATCAAATTAATTTAGCATAAGTCTGCTACGGTAATGAAAATAAATACTTACTAGGTTTAATTCATGGTACCTTATACCTACTTAAATAAAAATACAAGAACAAATATTTTTGTATTTTTGCCCACTCCGCAGCAATTTTGAACATTGTATATAGTCTGATTTGGTACCCTGGTTATCAGAATATTATTCAACGAATAGATCAAAAAAAGAATTTAAAGGATTTGTTTATACCAGTCGGTCGCTCGTTGCTACATTTTAGTCGATACCTCTCAACTACTCAAAATATAGAAACCCAAATGCCTACTTTAACCTGAAATTCATGCACGAAAGATGTTATTTTTTTAAGAATCTGAGAAAATAGTTAATCATTTTATCGACTATTAAGTAAATAAGCCTTTGAAATATTATTACTAAAAATCTCGTCCCGACCACAAATAAATAATAAAAAAATGTTTTGGTTTCCATAGCGCACAAACTTCTATAAAAAATGTTTTAGACCGGTATTTTTTACTCTTAAATATCGAAACATACTTACCAAGGTTGAATGACATAGGCACGTGTAGTATTTTTCTTGAAATCCGATTAACATGAAGTATGCATCTCATCTGAATAAAAATACAATTGAATGTGAATACACTTGTCTAAATTACAGAGTTTGGATACCTACTGAATATGTTATGCTGTTTAGACTTCAGGTGTACTCGCATTCGTAGAGTTCATTTTATAATTTTCTTTACGTCTATTGCTTATTCCGATACATACTGTATTTTGTTCACACTTGATTGACCTCTAATCTTTTTTAAAGAAATAAATGGATAAAACCAGCTTAGTAAGTCACCTTTGTTAGAATGTCATTTCTCATTCGGTTCAATTTTTATTTGACCTCTGCAAACACCGTCGAGGGTGAAACAGTAACAGTCCAAGCGTCAGGAATATTTATACTCGGTACGTAGGTACGTAACTTTTATCAAGATTGACGGCTCAACGTGCTCTATTATATCAATTTGAATAGTGTATACGTCTTACGAAATACAAAAGTTAAAAGTAAATTATATTATGGAATTGATCCTAAGTGTTAAGCCCTCAATTAGATATTAACCACACACATTGCGTGAGGGTACTTAGATAACTAGAAATAGAATAAATTATTGTTTTTAATTATCATACGATAAAAAGACCCGCGACCGTAAACCATCGGCTTCACAGCCTCGTTAACGTACAAGTCACAATACCCTCGTGCCTATACTGGACCTCGGATACCTTCGGGAGGCTGCAGAGTGACATAGGCTTATTTTTACCGCGGGTTATACTTATATTATATCCCATGTGAAAACACGTTATATTACAATTCACAACAACTCATCATACTGATGTATATCATACCATAATGTATAGTCTACTGTTAAAACATGAAATGTTAAAACTTGATTAAAGAACTTATGTAGCTTAAGCTAACTTATGTGCTTTTTCGTAGATTAAATTTATGTTTTGTTAGTTTAGTAGTTAAATTTATGTTAGTTAATTATTGTATATTTTTGTAAGCCTATAATATGCAATTCTTTTTTCTTAGTAACATTCAACTTCACCGCTCGATATGACTTATGTATCGGTGAAAACTTTATTGGTTTATGCGCCATTTATATAAACTATTCTATAAATATTTGTAAATACTGTCTGTTTCCCCAATAAAATTGAAAAAAAAACGCACCTAGGAACGAACCTGAGCAAAGCGATCTTGTGTTGTTAGTATTGTACACTCGTGTCTTTAAGGTATAATAACAATTATTCAAATACACTAGTAGATACATTAAGTATATACTAATATACTAAAGCTAAAAAATAAGTAATATTTCTTATCAGATGCAATAAAATGATACATTTCGCTCAAGTAGTAAAATGTCATCGTTTCGGGTAATTATAGTGAAATATGAATTTTTAATTTAGTATCATGATTCTTACAGGGTGGTGGTGGGCAGGCGCATGTGTGGGCGGCGCCGTGCTACTGTGCGCCGCGGGCGCGCTGGCCCGCCCGCACTTACGTCGCCGTACCGCCGCAGCCGCCGCTGCCAACCCTGTGAGTTGTCAATCAACATATTCCTTTCTACAAATTTTGGCTCAACATTTTTACCTAGTATATTATTACTATACATTTATAAATTACAGCCTCTCAGTTACGCTGATGTATAAGCTTTATTATTGAAAAGGTTTATCGAAATCTGTTGCTTATATATAGGACAGTAGGAGTTTCATCAAATACTTAGTTTTTTTATAATTTATTCATGTCACCTTTACTAATATTTCTTAACTGAATTACTACTCACAATGAGTTTCACTTGTGTTACTGAAATGTCTAACTGTTATACTGATTTTAAATTCTAATAAATCTGATAAGACAAGAAAAGGGCGTATCTATACGGTAAGATTAGGTAGTAATAGTTTTGGTATTTTAACTAATTTAAAGTTTCGAGTAAAAATTAAAGCTCTTATAAAATGTTAACCTACTAAAAACTACGCAAAGCCGTAGTAGGTCTCATTACTACAAAATTGAAAGTAGAATCTAAGATACTTACCTAAAGGGAAGACAAAGGAATCATCTAACTGTCAACATAATTTTCTGTATGTCTGTCACAACCGTGATTCTCAGATAGCTACTATTTGAACTAAATAGATATACGTGATTTAAAAGGCTTCTTGTTTATTGTTAAAGTATTGGGTAACTTTTAACTAACATAAGTACCTATAGAATACAGGAATCCAGAATTTTTGTATTCATAATTCTGAGAAGGAAAGGAAAAATAAAATCTAAAATTATCATATTGATTTTAAGCATTTTAGCCGTTACATGCAAGCCACAGTCACATTAACAATTATGTACTTTGTACTTTATTGTGCTAAGTATAAAAAATATTTACTTACAACAAGCGAATAAGCAAGCAAAAATAAAATAAACGGTTTTTATAATTTCTCTAATGAGTGAAAATGCCGTCAAAATCGGTCGATCATTTCAGAGATTAGATGGAACAGACAGACAGACAAACTTTTAAAAATTGATTTTTTGATGTAATACGTATCTATATAATTTCATACGCATTTAGTGAATTAAGCTGTTAATTCGAAATTGAAATTTTACACTTAAATTTTATTTTTATGTAGGTACTGATAGCGAGTAGCGACTCACCCTCAGCGAAGGTTCGTCTCTAGATACGTTTAACAGTCAATATGGATTTCTCAGAGAAGTAATATTTTACCATAGAAAAAATTATCCAATTTATTGGTCTGCATATTTCACCATAATCTGTCCAGTGGTTTTCCCGCGGTGCGGTGTCAAACAAAGAATCAAAAATCCAAAAACTAAAAATTACAGATTCAACCGATATTGCGGATAATGTACAGACGATAATGATTAATGACTGTTTCAAAAAGTTTTTTTTTTTTAATTTAAGAGTACAGATTCGACTTCGTCAGAATTTTATCATATCATGTTGATAAAGATTACAATCGTACATTTGCAGATTAAGCATAGGTAGTTAAATAAGTTTTGTAAGTAGGTATTGTATTATATTATTTTTATGCTTAAACACCTCATACCTATAGAATACGATAACTTAGCATTATAATATTGTGTTGTATTTAAATAGCTCTACATAGAGATTTCATAAAATAATCAAAATCATTGATTCATCTTGGCTATTTCTAATGTCAAAATTTACATAAAAATTAAAAACATGATTTCAAGTAATGTAATTCAGTGTAGGTGTAATGTAATTTTTTTTCTGTTATGTTAGTGGTTGTTGCGTACGACTCTCGAGTACTGCTCAATCATTGAGCAATGCCAACCGTCTCGTCTCACGAGCCGACAAAACGCGTCATCGCTTACTATTACAATTATAGGTGCGCATACATAAACGAGGCGGTGGCAGCAATAGAGTCCCATATACGTGTGTGTCCGTTTTATGTACACATGTGCCGAGCTACTATCACTGGCGCAACTCACACATACGCGGTTGTCATGGCGCGGCGCGCCTGCGATGCGCACACGAATGCAACTAGACAGATCGTGCGCGTGTGTGCGAGCGCCATTACACGCGCCGCTGTGTGCGGCGACATCGGGGCAGCCGGTGCACCGTCACCCGCCCGTTCTCCCCGCTACGACTGCGAACACCGCGACGCGGCGCGCCGCGGCCGCGTCCGCGTCATTGAACAACAAGACTCGCTCGATGGCAGGCGTCTTCCTGCCAATATGAAAAAAAGAGTGCTAAGTAACTCTGTTACAAAATTCGCGATAGTGGAATTTAAATGTTATCTTTGTTTTATAAATTATTTATTTTTATAGTGTTATTACATTGAAATCCATATTTTTATTTATTAGTGAATGATAGTTAATTATTGTAAAAGCGCTTTACGGGTGTTGTAATCTCCGTGTATTGCCCTGTGATTGTTTTGTTTAAAATATTTTAAGCTCCTAAACACAAATATGCAAAAATGAGTGGCAGTGTTATAAAAATAAGCTCGTTGTGATCATAATAGTGTGATCGATTCGAGTAACTACAAGTGAAACCAACAGCGTGTCATTGGAGTTGATATAAACACGATCCTGCATTCTGTGGAAACGTACACGATTGTGGCCAACACTGATTCAAATAGTAAGTTTACTGTTTAAGTATATGTACATTTCCCTTGTTTACGTCTTTTTTCTTAACGAAATTAATTAAGCACTATTTTAGTAACAAATAATAAGAAGTGTTGTCATAATTCCACAACTTTTTGTCAAATGGAAATGTCAATAACGTATAAAGAAAGATATCGTGATTTAAATTTGATCGAGGTTGAGTATGTTTGCACTGTAAGCGAACGCGAGACGCGAGTCAGGCCGTAGCTGAGAATCGGACGGCCGCGAGACGGCGGGAGCGTGCCAAGTGATAAGAACCGAGCCGATAGCGACGTCACGCCCAGACGTTGTTTGTGTGAATTTAAATAAATTTTCATGACAGACGGTTCCGTAATCACCTCTCTCGATAATCGTGACATGCCAACTCGATAAGCTCTACAAGACTTCCAAATATTTTCTTAATTTTGTACAAGGTAAACTCTAAAAAAAATCTAGAATGTCAATTTTAAGACAAGAATATCAATTTTAGTTAAACTATAATATATTGTGTATAACACTAAATTTTTCTACTCAAAATTGTATACATATTATAATGAAATCAAACTGAAAAAATTTAATGCACAAAATGCACCCCGAAAAATCCTTACATTTTTACCAGTTGCTTAAAAAGACTGATAGTCTCTGATAAAGCTACAACTATTGACTAACTCATAATGAAATTTTACTGTAAAGTCTTTCAGTAACTACCTATTAAAATTATTTTTTTAAGATCATTATTATACCCTAAATGGATTATAGTTATAAATTTTTATATGAAATTATATCTTTATTATAAAACAAATTTGCAGCATAGTTTTGTTTCTAAAACATTAAAATATAACTTCTATCATTTGGTGTTAAATAATATGTATAATTTTCTGTACAACAACTTGATAGCAGATAAATAGTACTATACCTATATAATATATTGATGGCCAACATACAATGAGAATATGATAACACAAGTACAAACGAAATAACCACATATTAGTCACATGATTTAACACAACACTATTTTTTACTCATAAAATATGTATTTTAGTAATAATTGTGCTTATTACAATATTCATTCATACATTTTATAGATATAATATATATATATGTTGATGTATAATGTATCTAATTTTTAGAAACTCACTTAGTATATAATATTCAGAATGGTTACAATAATTATCTACTACAAAAAATACTATTCTTATATTAAATACCTGCAATATCAAAGTTAAATTATGATAGAACATTATTAATAGATGTATAGTTCCTTCAAACATGTTAGTAAAAGTGAAAATGTAGTTCTAATAAGATAATATCTAAACAGTAGTTATATTTATAAAGATAGAGATATTTTAATTATTAGTACAAATGCATTTTATTTTTTATTTATAAATGTCTTGCCTACTTATTTCTCTTCTTTTAAGTTGCTAACAGTACCCTTGGTTCAGGTCCATAATCTGTCTAAACTTACTTTAACATCCTTCATAATTTTTCTTCTGCTTAAGTGTTTTTTTTTTTGTTTATTTATATACAAATTTTAATTAGGTACTCTATCATACTCTTATATAATAGGTACTTAAGTCAGGATAACATGATGAAAATTAAAACTAAAAATTAAACTTATTTTGTAATATTACTTTTATTTATTTTAAAATGAATACTTGTATTACACTTAATTTTTTATTAATTAAATGACGAATAACTTCAAACTTTAAGTCACGAAACTAGTGCCCAATACAAAATGATTGACAATGTCATATTTAAATTTTCAAGATAGTAACATTTTGCATTGATTTGTAATCAGTACATATAAATAAAATTGAAGTGTCTGTTTTTAATTTCAAATTAACAGGGTTTTACAAAATGCAGATGATAATATATTTAATATTACTGTACTTACATCAAAAAAATCCATTATTAAATTTTTTGTCTGTTTGTTCTGGGTAATCTCTTAAACGACTGAACTGATTTTAGATAGCTAACGTTATAAGGAGTAAATAAGGCTACTTTTATTAGAAAATTATAAAAATAGTTTAATTTAAATGCCAAGCGAAGTGGGTCGGGTTTGATAGTCTTATATTTTGTCATAAAAATATTGATAGTGGTTTTTGAATATAGTGTTCACTACGAGGAGGGCCACATAAGTGAGAGCAGTGTGTTGTGATTTACAGATGCTCTCGGTACAAGTGCCGGGGTGCGCGGGCATGGAGCGGCTGGGCGCGCCGGGGGGACCGCGCCTGCGGCACGACCACAGACATCACCATTCCACATTGTAAGTAACAACAGTGTACTAAAGATGGTAGCAGTATTTACTTTGTAAAATCTTTTAAATCTTGAAAAAAATCAATGCAACGAAAATGCCATACATTTATAAATGAAAAATAACTTAGTTATACACTTAATAACTACATTGTAGTATGATAACAACATGTTTGCTAATTATTATGATTATTAATTGCTAGAGAATTACCTCGCTCAGCTCGGTTTTGTTCCTAGATATCTACACTTTACCAATCAGTGTACAATAAAATTTTCCGTAATAAAAAGTATCCTTGTTAACCCGTATAACCAGCTATAATCATTCATATATCAATAATTAATTTAATTAAAATATGTCCTCTGATTTTCTCGTGCTGCCGTAACAAATAGACCGACAAACATTCTAAAAACTAGATTCAGTCTTTGCATCGATAATAATGACTATTTCTATTTAAATAAGTTTTTTCACTTTTTAACATATAGATTCAGCAAAGTTTGAATAATTTAATGTAAGCCCTGTGTGAGTGTCTCTCTGTCTCTGTATTTCATAAGTTGGTCAACTACTGCATAATAACTGAAAATAATAAAGAATATAATATAAAAATATTTATTGCTCGAAGTAATTAAATATGTTATTTACACAATGCACTTCCATTGAATTAGGTTTAGCAATATAGGTATCGCATTGAGAAATCAAGTCATTGTTTTATTTACAGTATATTGCATGAAAACATCGTACCGTAGTTTTATTTATAACACATCAGTTCGTGCGTATTTTATAAAGTTATTTTTATTGCGCATTAAGTTGACGTTAGTTTTATTATCTAAGTATTTTCTTAATTTACTTTTTTCACAGTAGAAATAGAACGTTTTTCTAAGCCTTGCTTCTAGATTTCTGACGGTTTATTTGTATTGACTTTGCAAGTACATATATTATAGATCTTTGATAAAGATATATACATCTTGGAGATGAAAACCTCAATCCACAGTCTAATACGAAATTTGTGACAAAACCACAAACGTACCATTATGACTATTCTTGTCAACCCCAAAGAATAAAATATGATATAAAGACAAATTATATAGATTAGTATAAAACAGTTGTAATAATGTTTATCCAAATCTATAACTAAATGAATCAGAATCTACCTAATATTCTAATTGATTTCGTGGGGTTATTTTAATCATTCACAATTTCTAACATAGACGTGTTACAATATTATAGTAACATTATAAATGAAACTATCTTTTCGGATTTTGTCGCGGATTTATTATGATTTTTGGGAACCAAAATCTAAATCCGCGACAAAATCCGAAAAGATAGTTTCATTTAAAGTGTCAAGTATTCGCGTAAACCTAAGTATTATTATAGTAACATCTTAATGTAGTGTAAATAATACCTACATATAAATGTATTTATGATGAAAATGTTTTTTTGGATATTTGAAATGTAAACAAATGGCGAGTTTTAGTTTCTAATGTCCCTGTTAATATTTTCGTAATTGTTATTTGTTGTCTGTGCATTTATTAAAACATTAATTATTATCTCTGTTTTCCTCTAATTAAATATTTTAGATAATTTGAAAATTGAACTAGATAATATGCTTTGCGATTCCAAATTAGGTCATATGCTGGCGACACCATAAGCACAAAAAATATTGGGGGTACCTACGCCTAGCTGGCCTGATGAACCTACGTCTAGGCCGAAATGTTCAATGATTCGATGTTTAAAAGGGGTTATAAAAGGTTTTAAAAAGCAGAGTTTGTTTGGATGTCTTTCCTGAATAAATTCGCTTTAAATTTTGAATATTTATAGTCTCATTAAGTTATTGTAATGTGTCTAAGTTTTCATTTACGAAAGGAAATATTTATGTCAATCTCATTAAGAAAAATCATGGGTGCAGCTAAAAATGTTAGCCATAAACTATAATACTTCTTTTATATGTTACAAAGGCAATTTGTAATTATAACCTTAATGTTACTCGATTTCAGGGAATGGGAAAAACAACAAAGATTGCAAGCCATGGTGGGTCGCTTGCAAGAGATGGTGGAGCAGGAAACACGGGCACGTTCGGCTGCGGCCGCAGAACGCCTCGGCCTACCACCAAGCATACAACTCCCCGACGGCGAGTACGGTCAGGACGCGCATCTACAATTACGAGTCCCTTATCAGGTCCGTAAGTATTCACTTTTTATTGAATTTATTAAGTTTTTTTATTGAATACAGTGTCACAGACACGGTTTTCTCTGGCCGTAAATAAGCCATATCTACCTAACTACTTTGATATACTTCATTTTTAAATGTATGTATTCAGCCTTATCAACATCCAACTTCTGGGCACACCCCTCTCTTCATGCAAGAGAGATGAAAGCATGATAGTTCTTCACAGTGGCGTAGCTAGCGTGTGTGACGTCCGATACTCCTATATCTAACCTATAAAAGAGGCATAAATTATAAAAACTGAAAAAACTTCCTAACTGGTAGCAACAATATATTTCTTCTAAGCTTTCGTAACGTTGTCGTACCCTGTCGAGGCACCTGGGGAGAAGTTTCTCTGTCGTCTAGCTACGCCACACGTCCACCATGCCATTTTTTTTATTTGATTATATAAATTGTAAAGGCCTATTCAATGTGCGCTGATCAGATTTCCCGAGTAGCTGCTGTAATGAATTCTGCTGAATAACATCACTATTTTTTGAGCTTGACCTCGTGAAGTGAATCTGTCATCAAAGTTCAAACTTAATTCTGTAAAAATCAAATAACGGAACTCCTGGAAGCCATTAAAGTAATTAATTGAATTGAATTGAATAACATTTATTAAGAATTATATTATAGTCATCACATTTCTTTTCTCGTTATTCTTCTACATAAACGCCATTCTTTAATAGAAAAAAACAGCATTAAAGTAAAAGAATTATACTATTTCTAGTGAACTCATTGGACATTGTCCTGTACACATTGAAAATTTTTATAAACTTTTGCTCCCGTTGAAATGTTTTACTACGCATGTGCAAAACAACGTTGCCTGACTTATTTATAATTGAATATTATGTCATTTATTGTCTACATGTATACATAACTAATTATTTAAAAAAAATAGATTTTGTAGTGGATCAAATTATGAATCTAAACCATTCTCGAATGCACTTGAATACACATAAAACATTTTATCAAAATCGGTCTAGCCGTTTTGGAGGAGTTCAATTATAGAGTTCATAGTTCATATATAGAGATTTTGAATGGAGACCGTGCCTAGCAGTGGATCGTTAAAATAGTCTTAATACATTAATGTTCATAAGTTTTTTAAATATATAACCGATATCATTAACTAAAATAATTTGTAGATAGCTTTATTCATTATTGTCATTACAACATGATAGGAACTCTCTAAACAGCTGTGAATGAGTTCTTATTATGTATGTATGGTTAAGTTTAACCATTTAAATGTTAAAGTTAATACAGAAAAAATATAATTAAAATAGCATCAATTAGGTACTTTATGTAACCTTGTTAAAATATTTTTTATAAAAAAAACTACTCAACAACTAAAAAGCTCCTCAACCCTAATAGACATATATATAATCATTCTCATTAGTAAATAATAATCTCCAGTAATAAATCTAATTTAAACTGGTCATTTGCTATTATAAATATGAAACTATTCTGTAATTTTCTATGTTTGTTACCTATTAGTTATTTAAAATTAGAATACAAAATTGATAATTTTAAATTTTCATAATATTTACTTTATGATATTATGAGTTTTAATAAGAAGATTCTTATCTTTTGTTATTATCTCATTGCTTATAAATGTCTGTCCTTGGCTGATGGATGAGAACACATCTACTTTTCTCCCGTCTCCATTTGCCTAGTGCATATTTGTAGGTTTTACTTTATAAATATTTTTAAATATTATACCCTTAAATGTGTTACTGTGACATTTAAACAATATACTGTAAAGCCTCCACCACACTGCTGCTCGCCAAAGTTTCTTTAACGAAGTTCTGCTCGATATTGATTCTGCTCGAAGTTGAAGTAAGTAGGTGACTATACTCTGCAAATAGTGGAGCGAGACGCTTTAAATTTTAAGTCCTTTGACTCCGGTGCAAAACCCAAAAATGAAAATCAAGTCGCCTGTGGCGAAGCCAAGTTGCAAAAAGCTAATAAAAATGCCTCTACGAATTCTCGTATTCGTTAAATTTCGAACAACTTTGCGAGTAGTGTAGTGCTTGTGTAAAATTTAATAAAAATCCGTTGGGTTTATTTTGCGTGAAAGGGTCACCAATCTCCACACAGCCATACTACCTCACAATGTTTCGCGTCTATAATATCAGTAGGATGGGCAATTTCAAGATGTATTTTCAAATTTTCCAGCAAGCCGAGCTGACGAGAAGCAGCTTCCAACCTCCACCGAACAAGTGCGTGAGCGACGTCCCCGAGTGGGCGGGCGCGGAGGCACCGCCGGGGCGCCGCGCCGCGGGCGGCGGCGGTGGCGGCAAGAAGGACGGGCTGCTGCAGAAGGCCACGCGGTGGTGGGTGCGCATGGGCGCGCGCCCGCCGCCCGCCTTCCTGCCCGCCAGCGCGCCGCCGCCCTGCGTGATGGTGCCGCGCCGCGCCGCGCCCTCGCCGCCGCCCGACGCGTGACGTCACCGCGCCGCCGCACCTCTCTATCATATCACGCTTACATTCCATTATCGGGACGATCAGACTCGCCGGTCGCCGGAGTGCACGCGTGTCCCGGAGTATTATAGACTTGCTAATTTATTTATTTGGGACGCGCGCGGGAGCGCGGGGAGCGAGACGTGCTTTGTGATATGTGCGACAGGGTCGTGTTGTGACAGTGCGGACCGTTCGGAGTGAGGCGGGACGCCGCCGCGAGTAACTAGTCTTGATACTTTATCGGTTTAGGCGTAGTAATTGTTTCTATTGAAATTTTATGAAACTAGACGAGGTTTCACTGCCCGCTATTTGTGTTATAGGTGTGTATGGCGTTGCATAGAGTGTGCGTCCGTGTTCCTCGCACTGTCTTTGAGTTTTTGAAAACTAAGACTGAAATAAATAAAAAGATGACACTATAAAGTTTACATTGAATATGTTGTCTTAGATAAAATTAATTCAAATAGAAACAATTAAAGTATAAAATATTTAAAGAATCTTACGATTGTAACCTTGAATGATATTGTATATTATGAAAGAGGTCAGTCAATAGTATGCTATTATGTCTTGCAGTGTACAGTTCACATTTAAACAACCTACTTTAATGTTTAATTTCTACCCAGCAGCTAAATCTGTGTTTAAACAACTTTTATATTTATTTTAATATAATGTATAAAGTAATGCATATCAGTGCAGTAATCACAAGGAATATTAATTTACAAAGCATAGTTACTATTTTATTGTAAATATTGTCTCTAATTTAATGTTAGATTATGTAATGACAAAACGCCAAAATATGACTGTCATTCAAATGAGTTTTGCTACATTCCATATTTATGTTGAAATATTTCAATACTTACTGTACTCACTTCCTTATCTGCTGAGGACCCACTCACAACACATAGTCAAAAGTAACATGTCACCTACCATTACATGAGCTACGATTCTATCATGCTGACAATAATTAAATAGTGAGAAATGTTATCAATGCAGATAAATCTCATTAGAGAATAGTCATTGATTAATAAAATTGGTTGAATTAGTTTTAAATTAAGTATGTATTTATTACTTATGTCATAAGTTCAGGTATTAAAAGGCCCCTCACAGGCCAGATATATTTTGAGATATAGTTGTATTCCTATCAGAAATTGTTCCAACTTTCCATTGTAGTCGTCTATTAAAGTTAAATAGCTGAAATTAGTTAAATTGCTCGCATTTTTCTACAATAGGCCTGTAATTTAGTCCATAATTGTAAAAAACCTAAGCATAACTAGATAATAGAATTGGCCTGTATCTGAAGAAAATCTGGTGCTGAATGAAATATACACTTAAATGTGAATTTGCTTTATTTCTAAAAATAGTATTTTACCCTTACCAGTAACTGTAGTCCATATTAAACATTCGTGTACGCTTCTAGAAATAGTAATGTTGAATACCTTCAAAGAAAGTTAAAAATCAATAGAAAGATCCCCGCTTGAATCCTTGTAAGCTAAAAAAATAAGTTTTTTTCTGGGATTATGTCAATTTTAATATATAAATCTAATCATATAAACTACTTTTAAAATAATTATACATTTTAGGCTGATTACCTTCATATTTATAATTTTGGTTGACACCATTTTGTCAGACTGGGTATTCGAAATATACTTTTATATAATAAATTTATTTAGAAACAATAAAATATTTGTCCCTTTAAAATAAATATTTTTGCCACAGAGTTAAAATACTTTATGTATATAATATGTATTAAAACAGGCAAATTTCAAAATTATATTCATAATATAAAGTCGTAAGGTTACAAATTCACCGAAATAAGTGATAACAATATAAGTAATTTGTTATTTATTTCATTAGTTAATTAAGCAATGAAAATTGTTTATGTCAATGTTGTCTATTTTTATGACTGACGCCATTTTAACTTAAAATAATACTGCTATTGCATGTTGTGAAATCGACCTGATTTTAAATGTTTGGCCAAAACAAAGTACTAAGATCATTCGTTTATTTTTTTATTTCAATATTAAATGGTAACAATTAGCATAATTAAATTTCTACAACACAACATGCATGCAAATATAATAAGGCTTAGACATGCTTATAAATAAACGGTAATTTCATGACATAAACTATTATTTTAAAGTGTGTGTCTCCAATTTATTGTACCTTACTATTGTAATAGATTTAAATTTTTAGACGTGGTAGTAAAGCTGTCCTTGTACAAAATGCTGGTAAAATATAAAAGTTGTTTAAAATAGTTACACAGAATAGATATTTAATCTAGATATCAAACAATATTCCATTTGTCATATTAATAAGTAAAAGCAAAAGCAAATTTTTAATAATAAAAAAATACATTAAATTATGACCTACCAATAATGAATACGTGATTTTATTTAACCACTCCCTTCGCAATAACAACACAATTGAACAGATATAATTGTACCTATAAATCAAAATCCATAAAAATGCAGATGTATATCAATATAATTCCTTCACTGTACTAACAATATTATCTAGTCTAGTAGAAAATTGCAGGTAGGATTAAAGCATGTATGCCATAGATTATACACTTATATACTATGTATGTTCATTGTGTATGTATATTTGCTTTATCCATTATCCTTTCCAGTTAATTATAAATTAATTTACGACATTTTATTATGGACATACAGTTTAAGAACGACCCAATGGTGGTTTTACCACAAGTTTGAAGTCACAAGTTATTTGTATTGTTCATAAATTCGACAGAATTGTAGAATATATCAGAATCTAATATTTTTCAGCAACTTAACAAGTCTCTGCATTTAGATCAATAACTAATTAACAATATTGTATAGACCTCCTACGCATTATGCGGTTAACGGGAATGCGGTCAACCGTCCGGTACATATATATAATTTCAAATTAAAAGTTTTTCACTAAATGAATAAGAAAGTATATACGATACTAGTAGCAAAAAACTCTTCAAAAAATCTTTCTGTTTGTTCCGGGTAATCCCTGAAACGCCTGGACCGATTTTGGCGGTACTTTCACTTACAGATAGCTAAGATAAGGCGCAACTTATGCTACTTTTTAACCGACTTCAAAAAAGGAGGCGGTAGAAATTTTATTTATTTTAACTAGCAGAACCAGTGGGATAGAGTATATTGCTATATATACAGTGGCTTCCCCGATGCCACAGAGCGAGGGTGAGTCGCTAGTTTTAAATAAAAACACTGTTTTAAGAAGTAACGTTATATAATAATAGGTTGGGGAAAAAGTCTTTTCGCATTATAGTATGTATGAACTTGTAATAAAATCTCTTTGGCTATACTATTTGTATCTGACTGGTTTTGGTATTGTATATAAACTTTTAGTTTAAATTTTAAAGAAGATAATTCTAAATTCAAATTAGGAAAATGTATGATTTTTATTTGTTTTTCGTACTGTCAAGATAAGTGAATCTAATGAAGAAATTCGATACATTTTAAAATTTTACTACAAAAAA
Source organism: Boloria selene (assembly GCA_905231865.2). Classification (NCBI taxonomy): domain Eukaryota; kingdom Metazoa; phylum Arthropoda; class Insecta; order Lepidoptera; family Nymphalidae; genus Boloria; species Boloria selene. The sequence goes on from HG993145.1 coordinate 7,595,115, forward strand.
GGTAAAATGCAACGCAAGCCGCGAAAAAAATTTGCGATGTTTATGGACCTAGTGCAGTGTCTGTGAGAGTAGCACAAATTTAGTTTAAGCATTTTCAATTCGGAAATTTAAATGTCAAAGATGCTCTTCGCTCTGGTAGCCCTATTACGGATAAAATGGATGCCTTTTTTGAAGAAGTGGAGCAAGATCGGCATATCAGTAGTTACGACGTACCTGAAGACTGGAAATTGACCACAACAGTTTTGGCGCATTTGAAAAAACTGGGTACACAAAAAAACTCGATATTTGGGTACCTCACGAGCTCACCGAAATAAACCTAATGAACCGTGTACTCATTTGTGATTCTTTATTACGACGTAATGAAACCAAACCATTTTTAAAGAAGCTCATAACTGGTGATGAAATGTGGATCACGTACGACAAGAACGTGCGAAAAAGGTCGTGGTCTAAGGCAGGTCAGGCTTCACAGACTGTGGCGAAACAGTTTCTCTAGAATATCTTTTTTTAGAAGTAATAATTCACAACAAAAAATTACTTCTTGGTGTCTTGTACTGTCCCAGCGATAAGATCAATTATTTTCAGGAGTTGGGAAATGTTCTTGAGAGCCTTGTTCCTTATTACGATCATGTTATTTACATGGGTGATCTTAATACTTGTTTATTAAAAAATGACTCCAGGGCTGATGCATTAAATGATTTAAACACCTCACTCAATTTGCACATTCTCCCCATGAACTCCCCCACTCATTACTTCCCAAACTGCCGCCCATCTCTCATAGATATAATCTCTGTCTCTCAACCCACTTTCATTGGTTCGCATGGTCAAATGACAGCACCCTTCTCACACCACGACTTAATTTACCTCGCTTATAAAGTGCGTTCTCCAAAGTTGAGAGGCAAGGTTATACTTCAGCGAAATTTTAAGCATATGGATCTGGACCGTTTGAGAGAGGATGTTAGAAATATTGACTGGTCACCAATACTGTCACTTAATAACATCGATGGCATGGTTAACTCTTTAACTACTGAGCTGATTAGGTTGTATGACAAACATGCTCCGGTCCGGCCGGTACGCATGAAGCACGCTCCCGCTCCATGGCTAACACCTGTGATCAAGAGAACTATGGCCAAGCGTGACAAGGCAAAAGCCAAAAACAAAAAACACCCATCTGCCGCAAACCTTGACGCATACAAAAAATTACGTAACATTTGCAACAGAATGTGTAGGGATGCCAAACGCCGATATATTCACTCAACAATTCAGAATCTTAACCAAGCGCAAGTTTGGAGATTCCTATCGTCACTGGGTTTGGGCAAGGCCTCAGAAACTTGTCAAAGTTCTGTGGATCTCAATACTTTAAACATTCATTTTACCACTCCACCCATCACTTTAGACTCGCATACAAAAACTGAAACTCTCTCATTTCTATCAAACCTTGCTCTCCCTGACATACCACCTTTTATCTTTGAAACAGTCTCAGTAGATGACATAAAGAAATCTGTCCGATCTATTTCCACAAAAGCCATTGGTAGTGATGACCTCAGCCTTGACATGATCCTTCCGGTGCTGGAGGATATTGCACCTGTGATCACTCACATAGTTAACTTCTCATTCACACGTAATATCTTCCCGTCATCATGGAAGAAAGCCTTTGTCATACCACTACCAAAATCCTCGAATCCTACGTGCCTCACACAATACCGTCCTATCTCTATCCTGCCTATCCTATCCAAAGTCATAGAATCATTGGCACAGAATCAACTTTACTCCTATTTATCCTTCAATAACCTACTCTGTTCCTTTCAATCAGGTTTCCGCTCCTCCCACAGCACAGTTGGTGCACTGCTGAATGTCACGGAGGATATTCGTGGTGCTATGGATAACACCAAACTCACTGCGATGGTCTTACTTGATTTTAGCAGTGCTTTCAACTCTGTTGATCTTGACATCCTTATTGGAACCCTTCGTGCGATCAACATCTCTACTACTGTTATAGACTGGTTTCACTCTTATCTCTTCGGACGTCAACAGTGTGTGAAGACCAACGATGCCACATCGGACTGGCTTAATCTCACTGCTGGCGTACCTCAAGGCGGAGTACTCTCTCCCTTACTTTTTTCTATTTTTATTAATAACATATCCAATGTAATTTCTTCTCCCTTCCATCTGTATGCAGATGATTTACAAATATACAAACACTTCGGGCTGACCGAGTTGCGTGAAGCTATTGATGCACTGAACTCGGATCTTGTTGAGGTCCAGCTGTGGGCGAAGTCTTTCGGCCTCCTTGTGAACCCCAGTAAGTCACAGTCCATAATTATAGGCAGTAGCAGATTAAGCTGTAAAATCGACTGGTCGTTAATACCTACAATCCAGTTCTCTGGAGTTCCAATACCCTACTGCAAAAGAGTTAAAAATTTGGGCGTAATTATGGACTGTAACATGACCTGGCAAGCTCATGTCAACGAGGTCAGCAAACGAATACATCACACATTACACTCTCTCAAACGTCTCCAATTTTTCCTCCCTTTTACAACCAAGATTATGCTTGCTCAATCTCTACTTCTTCCCATACTCGACTACGCTGATGTGTGCTATTTAGATGTGACCGAGGAGCAACTTAACAAACTAGAGCGTCTCCAAAATCTCGCTATTCGCTTTATCTTTGGCTTGCGTAAGCATGACCATATATCTGACTTTCGTGCTCAACTTAAATGGCTCCCAATCCGACTTCGCCGTGATATGCATATCCTGTCGTTCCTTTTCAAAATTCTTAAAGACCCTAACTCTCCTTCATATCTCCGATCCCGTTTCCAAATTCTCCCTACTCCATCTCGTTCCAGGCGGCCTTGCATTACTGCGATGCTTGACATACCCAAGAGCAATACTAACTTCCTTTTGCACTCCTTTTCAGTATATGGCTCAAAGCTCTGGAATAAGCTGCCTAAAGACATTCAACTTAGTCCTTCCATTAATTCCTTCAAGAAGAAATTAAAACAGCACCTTCTTACCCAATCTTAAATTGTCTAAATTACTGTTATTAGATATTGAACCTATTATATAGATTATTATCCCTTATTTAGTAGTATGTATGTATGTATGTATGTATGTATGTATGTATGTATGTATGTATGTAGGTGTGTATGTATGTATGTATGTATGTATGTATGTATGTATGTATGTAGAGTATATGTACGGTATGTAGTATATGTACGGTATGTTGTATGTATTGTATGAAATTATGTATAATATTTAAGTAACGAATTATCTTTGACTATCAGCTTTGTGCACATTTTATACCTGCTCATTAACACTATTTCTAACGAACAAAGGTTGGCTGGAAGAGATCTCTTCTAGGGATAAGTCCACCTTTGCATACAAAAATTATATTAAAATGTCTGTATAATGTTCTCTTAAAGTGCAATAAAGAATACTATAAAGAATACTATAACTCGCAACAAGTTGATGCTGTGTGTATGGTGGGATTGGAAGGGCATTATTCATTATGAGCTGTTACCACCAGGCAGGACCATCGATTCTGAACTCGACTGCGAACAACTGATGAGATTAAAGCAAGAAGTTGAGAGAAAGCGGCCGGAATTAATTAACAGAGGGGGTGTGGATTTACATCATGATAACGATAGACCTCACACATCTTTAGCCACTTAGCAAAAATTAAGAGAGTTTGGCTAGGAGTGTTAATGCGTCCGCCGTATAGTCCTGACCTTGCATCTTCAGATTTCCACCAGTTTCGGTCTCTTCAGAATTCTTTAGGCAGTATCAGGTTAACATCACGAGAGAACTGCCAAAACTACTTGTCGCGGTTTTTTGATCAGAAGCCCCAAAATTTCTATAGCAATGGGATCATGTCCATACCTACAAAATGGCAAAAAGTTATCGAACAAAATGGTATCTACATACTTTAGTTAAATGTAAATAAACTATATTAAAAAATGTTTTGAATTTTCTTAAAAAATGCGAAGAAACTTTTTCCCCAACTCTATGTGATCATTTTAATATGTTTACTAGATATTTTTTGCAGTTAAAGAATTAATTAACACACATTTCCTGGATTTAGTTACCTACTTTAAAGTTTAAATTTTACGTGAAATGAAACAAATATATAACCTAACTTTTCTTTTAATTTAGTTCAAAAATCAAATTTTACCGGTTGGTGGTTAACGTTGTTAAAATTACAACTATTTTATCACATATTGGAATTAAATGTTTCAAACATTTTTTAAAAGTGAAAGTTTTAAATACCTAATGCCACAATAAACAGCATGCAGATATACGTACAATGGTAAGCAATCTAAAGAATTTTTATTTACATAATATAATATTTACATAAGATAATTATTGTTATCACCAAATTATAATGAAACTAATATTAGGTGCCTATAATGCGTTTAATGAATTGATGATTTGTTATATTTTTATTATTCATAGTTAAAACTTAAAGACCTGTTACTTTTTTTAATGTTTTTGAGTTTTGAGAATTAGGTTTGCTTAAAGAAAATGAGGGTTGGGTTTACAATCGCTTGGCAGGAGTTATTGGGTGAAACTTATACATATGGTAGGCGTTTATTCACTGATCACAATAATAACACTCACGACACAAGGTAATTCATATTTTTAGAGAAAATTAATAAAAACTTAATGTGAGAGAGAAGGACAACAATAAGATTTTGTATATGTGAGACAAAGACGTAATATCATTATGTCAAAAATATGTCGAATTACTTAAATGTCACTGTCAACTATCCTAACGCCGCCATATTTAGTTCTGCGTTTCTATGGACATGTGTGAAAAGCTGCCGCCTCCGCTACAGATTAACGCCGCACCCATTCAGTGGGTCCCCAAAGCAAAGTATCTGGGGGTTAAAATAGACAGACGCCTAACAATGGCCTCCCAGGTTACCGCAGTCGTAAATAACGCAAGGGTGGCTCTTAATTTACTGCAGCCCATCTGGACGTTGTCGCTGCCCTTGCGCACCAAACTAGGAGTCTACAAAACATATGTGCGCTCCAGACTTACCTACACGGCCCCGGCGTGGATTTCGCTCGCCTCGAAATGCCAGAGGGACAGATTGCGTACAGTGCAGTCTGTCGCACTACGCAGGATCACGAAGGCCCCTCGATACGTGAGGAACGCGACCATTCAACGCGATTTACGTATCGAGGACATAGAAGATTTTGTGCGCCGTCTGTCGCATAATATATTTACTAAGGCAGACGCATCTTCCCTCAGCCACATTAGGGGTATAGCCCCGTTGCACGCTCGCCCACCGGACAGGAGGGCGTATCCCAGGGATTACCTACAATCGGCACCGTCGGAGTCGCTGTAATGGTCGCTGGTCGCTTAGCTGGGCCTCCCTCAGGGTAACTGAGGGTCTCACCCGGCTGGGTTGACCGCCCACGCAGCATACGACTCCGTCCTGCCCGACTCCATCACAGAGTCCTCGTGGACTCTCCCAGGGACGCGCCCATATTAGTGGGCGGCGGATGCTACTACGGTTAGAGGGCTACGCCCTGGTACCGTTTCCCCACGGTTCGTAAGGGCCGTGAGAAGAATACTCGGCACATGTGTGAAAGTGCTTTCATCGAAAATAAAAAAAAAATTTTTCGACTTGGATAACATAGGTTCAGAAGGTTTATCTTAATTTTTTTCGTTCTTTCGACCTAACCTAACCTAACCTACCTATTAGGTTAGATATATGACCACAACACATCGCACGCAGGCGAAGCGAGCATGCCGCTGCGGCGGCCAGTAAATGCTACATTCACTCTATTTTCTCATGAATAATTACCTTGTAATGGAAGTAGTATAGGGATAATAGGGAGCATCTCCCCTACCCATCCACTCCCTACTATTGCCATCGTCCTGCCAAGCGATTGTAAACTGCAACAAAATATTAATTAACCGAATAATTTTAAAACTAACAAATATAATATGTTAAAGTAGTTCAAATGTCTTATTTACATCAATTATTGACATGATAATTTACTATGTTTAACATGAATCAATTTCATTTATATTTTAGCTGTTAAAAGAAGATATCATACAAAAACACTTAAATATTTTTTTGAGTGATCGATCCCACGTGATTATTATAAAAAAACAATTCTCTATGGCAGACGATATCGCGTAGGTAAAATACTTAAAAAAAGGCAATAATAATATTATGATTGACTAAAACACTTTTTGCATTTTAGCCTTTATTAGCTTACTATTTTAATAATGTTTATTGTTTGGTAAATGGTAGGTGATAATCTCTAAAACGCTCTAAAGCACAGAACAATAATACCCCAAAGAGAATGTAACTATTGATACCCTGTTGTGGCAAAGAAGTGAAAGCAGAAAGAGTAAATTGTATACTAGGAAGTAGGAAACCCTGCGGGCTCTAAAGCTACTGAATACTGATCATATTATAAAAGTGAAAAACTGAATGGTCTGTGATCTGTGCTTTTCCAACATACCTAATAGAAAAAAAACAAAAAACTATAAACATCAATATCAATGTCAACTTTGCCTAATTGGGGATATATTTTAAAAACAACAAACAACAAATTCAATGTCAATGTCATAAACAGCAGATGACAGAGCACGAAGGATTTTAATTTTTCACTTTTGCGAGTTAGGTATTTATTTAATATTTACCCAAGGCCTCTTGTGCGGTATGCCTGAGTACTAAAAGTATTTGCTGTTGTGACTTGTGGAAACTACTTAATTGTTATCATAAATAAATAGTCATTTTGTATAATTAGCTCTTAGAAACAACGTTTTTGAAGAAGTGATTCATTTTAAACAAATAAAAACAAGTGTCTTTGCTATCTATTAAGAAATAAACACAAACAACGTAAGTATTAACGTTCATTATTTTCGTATTAAATTCCAGTAATTATAGAATGTTAAATAACTAAAAGTTGGGTACATAAATATTGAATACAATGTAAGAAGCTAGAGAATGTCTAGATCTATGCCATACTAAATAGTAAATATTCCTAATACCATACCATGCATACTAAAGGATGTGAGCATGTGTATATGATATATGTAATATGGATAGTTATAGAATGTTACAACAAACCAAATTAAATAATTTTATAAAAGTTTATTTCAGGTTCATAATTTTCTTCAGGTGCATAAAAAGCTATATGTGATTGACCCTTGTCAATTATGGGTCCACCTAAAAAGTTTAAAAAGTATGATTCAAAGGGAGGAACTGACAGATCAAGTATGTTTAAATTTTATATATAAAATATGGTTAAGTGAGAATTTTTGAAGTGATTTTTTTATAAATTTAATAAAATTGTGTTAGACTTTTTAGTACAAAACAGAGTCATTATATTTCTATTCTTAAAATACTTAACAGGCAAGAAAAAAAAAGTTGAAGAAGATATCACAATAGATCTTGTAGATGATGACAATGCTGAAAATACCGGAGTACCTGGTGCTGCTATGCAAGATGCTGAGAAAAATGACCAGGTACCAGAGGATGAATTTGGTGCCAAAGATTACAGGTATCATCCATTCTTAGTAATTTATTTTTCTTAATCTTTCAAACTATGTTATAATCAAATTACATATAGTTAAAGTGAAAGTTTATCTTTATTCAATACTTGTGATAATAAAATATTGTTAGCTTAAATAATCAAAACAATGTACTCTAAGTATTAGTTATTTGTCAAAAAATATAAAAACTATGACATAAATATGAAAGATAAAAACAGTGACCACTTACCTAAAACACACAATACAAATATATACTCATAGTTATAGAGTACAGTGTGTGTAACTGCTATGTATTAGAGAAGTTAAATTAGTTTAAAGAAAAATGTTTTGGGAATTATTAGATTAGTATTTAAGCATGTGAGCACAAAACTACTCTATGCAAATGATTTAATTAGTTATTAATTTTAAATTTATTATTTTTAATTTTTAACAGAAGTCAAATGGAACTAAAACCTGACAATGCCAGCCGACCGTTATGGGTGGCTCCTAATGGCCATATTTTCTTGGAAGCTTTTTCACCAGTTTATAAACATGCACATGATTTCCTTATAGCTATTGCAGAACCTGTTTCAAGGTAAGTTTTTACTACTTTGCAATAAAAAATGTACTAACTTACCTAACATAACCTTTGAAATATATTTATTTTTCTCTAAAAAATTCATTATTCATTCTCCCTCTTATTTATATTATGTCTTAAGTATTATAATTTTTTATTTCAGACCTCAACATATACATGAGTACAAGTTAACTGCATACAGTTTATATGCAGCAGTGTCGGTGGGATTGCAAACCAATGACATTGTAGAATACTTGCAGCGGCTCAGCAAGTGTGCGGTGCCTGCAGGAATTATAGAATTTATCCAACTTTGTACTCTATCTTATGGAAAAGTGAAATTGGTTCTTAAACATAATAGGTACGTTTGATATATTAATTTATAATATGTCACATTCAGCAAAATATTCTATGCAAAAAGCCTAACTACTAATTATTATTACATTTGTCTATCATTTATCTTTTAAATTGTATAAGCAAAATCACAGTATGTCCCATGTCATAAAAATAATAGTCATATAAGCTCAAATAAGAGTAGTTATTTTAAAATCATTGCCAGGAATTTTCAATTTTTTTAATCGCTACTAAGCTTCATTCCATTCTCGCTGGGTTGAAAATTCTCCAAAATTACTCCAACTTTAATATACTCTTGAGCCGCGCGGCTACCTATTTCATATATTATGTGCGGCGTGCACTCCTTCTCCTTTCCTGTTATTGTAGTTTTAGTAGGGATCCTTATTTTTTTTTGCAATTAAAATAGTCTAAATTAATCAGTGATAATGTAGTATTCAAATAGTGAAAGAATTTTTAAAATCGGTCCATTTGTTACAATACTTACATACAAATCTTTCCTCTTTATATTATTAGTATAGATTATATTAGGTAAATAAAGTTGTATGGGTTAGAAACATTTGCATTAATGAGTTAAATATAAAAACTATATGTTTTATTTTGGTTTTTAACTACATCAAAATATCTTTTTTTATTATGCTTTTTGCATTTACGTGATTATTTGACATTTTGTATAAAACTATGTTTTCGGATTTTGTTCCTGATTCTTATAGGTATTTAGTTGAAAGCAAACATGTGGAAGTTCTGCAAAAACTACTAAAGGATCCCGTGATACAACAATGCAGATTGAGAAGAGATGGAGATGAAGAGTTACTATCTTCAGCTGTACCCAACAAGCCAGCCACTGCTACTGCTAAACTTGGTACTACAATATTTACTTTGATTTGATTTGATTTGAAAAGAAATTATCTTTTCAGATTTTGTCGCGCATTTGATTCCCAAAAATCAAAATATTAATGTAACTTATATTTGCAACAAAATCCGAAGGGATAGTTTCGTTTATAATTAACAGTGTTTATTGTATTAGTGTACTCACATTTTAGAGACTATAAAATGAATATGATTTTGTCAAAATTAATAAATTTTTATTTTAAATGTAATATAATCATTAAGATTAAATTTTAGGTGAAGATAAACCTGCAGGAAATGGAGCAGTCCCAGAAGATATCAGTCAGTTCTACCAACAGCTGGACAAAGACGATGATGAAGATGAGACTACTGACATCACTGCAAAGAACTCAGCTGTTGCTTTTGAAGTTGACCCCGATAAAATAGAGGTTTTATTTTACTCTATACATCTATACATATAAATAAAATTCAAGTATTTAATGTACTTACATCAAAATATCTTACTTAATTTTATTAAAAATCATACTCAACAGAATATAATTCAAACATAGGTAATACAAAAGCGCTGTATCGAACTGGAGTACCCGCTGCTAGCGGAGTACGACTTCCGCAACGACGCCGTGAACCCGGACATCAACATCGACCTCAAGCCCACAGCCGTGCTGCGCCCCTACCAGGAGAAGAGCCTGCGCAAGATGTTCGGCAACGGACGAGCTAGGTACCTAATTTACATATTTAAAAATATATTATTTTTGCTTAAGAATCGTTTTTGTAAATGAAATAGCACAACACTATTTTTAACCGACTTAAAAAAAGAGGTCATTATGTATGTATTTAATCTTATTATCTTTCTTATTTATCATCTTTCTTTCACAGATGAGGGATCTTTTATACATGGATTTCACTAATAAAATTGTATTTAAATACTAACTGAGAGTGAAATTAGTTATTATTATTATTATCGATACTATAATTACGACTATAGTATACTATAACTACGAGTCTGTAGTTTTTAGACATTGACTGTTTGTCTATGTGCCTTTTGATGAAATCTCATATCATGATAGCTGGTGAGCCGGGGTAACGAATATTATACTTTTAAATGCCGAAAAATATCTCTGAGAAATGTATCATCATCATCAGCCTTTTTTTTCAACGTCCCACTGCTGGGCACGGGCCTCCCTCAGCACGAGGAGATTCAGGCCATAGTCCACCGCGCTGGCCTAGTGCGTGTTGGCGGACTTCACATGTCTTTCGAAAACTTGCTAGGTTTTCTCAGACTTTTTCCTTCACCGTACGACAAGTGGTAATCATGATAGAAATGATTCGCACATGAAAATATCATAGGTGCGAGACCCGGATTTGAACCGGCATCACTCGGTTATCCAAGCGAGCGCGTTACCGCTGGGCTACCACTTAAAATACCGCGTTACCGCTGGGTTACCACTTAAAATACCGCGATACCGCTGGGCTTAAAGTAGCAAAAAATATGCTTTCAAGAATTGAACGATGAAGTATCTATTTGGAACTTACAATTTTTTTTCATTTTTCGTTATCTACTATATTTGTATGGGTAATAATTGTAGAACTACTATTTTAGACCGACAAAGAGTTGGCAACCCTAATAGTAGTAACAGGTAAAGCTTGCGGCAGGTCGGGCGTGATAGTGCTGCCGTGCGGCGCGGGCAAGTCGCTGGTGGGCGTGACGGCGGTGTGCACGGTGCGCAAGCGCGCGCTCGTGCTCTGCAACTCCGGCGTGTCCGTGGAGCAGTGGAAGCAGCAGTTCAAGTGCTGGTCCACGGCAGACGACAGCATGATATGCCGGTGCGTACCCGCCATGTTCATACTCGTTTGGCGCAGTTTGTAGTAACCCTAATTTCTCGCGCCGGCGGTCGCAGGTTTGAGTCCCGCTGGGGGCATTTGTTAAACTCAGATGTCTGTTCTAGTCATGGGTGTTTATATTTATAATATATATGTATTTAAACTTATATAATGTAGTATATAAACTATCTGGTATCCGTAACACAAGCTTCCTTCGTAGCTTACCACGCAACTAGATGGCACTGTGTGTAATAATGTCCCAACATATTTATTAAAAAAAAACTGCTCTAAAGGTGTGTGTGGCAATTTTTATTGGGTTCAATTTTAAGTTGCGTATAATATGTTCTAACTCATCCAAAAAATATAGTAAAATTTCTGTAACATGTTTTAATTTAAGTTCCATCCATAAATTTTTAGAGTTTGGAATAAATACAAAAACTCTTATAAAATATAATTTACAATTACTTCATTTAATGAAAATACCTATCTGACATCTAATCTGACACTACAAAAATATCTCATTTTTACGTCTTCTTCTTTTAAAATGGGCGAAACATAACAATATGTAAACCTCAATAATTCGGCACAACTTATCAAAACGGCTTAACATTTTTTAGTAAAATCACATATTAAAAAACTATAATCGTATAACAGTTTCACATCAGAAGCCAAAGACAAGCCGATGGGTGCCGGTATCCTCATCACCACGTACTCGATGATCACGCACGGGCAGCGGCGCTCGTGGGAGGCGGAGCAGACCATGAAGTGGCTGCAGGCGCAGGAGTGGGGGCTGGTGGTGCTGGACGAGGTGCACACCATCCCCGCCAAGATGTTCCGTCGCGTGCTCACCATTGTGCACTCGCATGCTAAACTTGGTACTGCTCTGTTGTTCGTATAGGTTTTAAAAAACTGGGATTTAGATAAAAATAAAATAAACGACCAAGCAGTATGCAGTCTCACGGTTTATTCCAATAAAAGAAAAAAAATACAGAATTAATTTTAAATCACCGTCACATGATAAACTATACGACGCTTGATGAAAATAAAGTGCTATATTATTATGTAGCTTAAATAATTTATATGCATTAAATAGTTAAGCAAAAAGATGCTTGAACACCTATACTAATTACTATGTAGCTGTCGGTGCTCAGTAGTCTAATGGCAGCAAATATGGAGTTTCTGGGTTCGAGTCCCAAGTTTAATTAATGAGTTGGAAAGTGTTAATTTTATTGTATTTTTTTATAATAACTGAGATTTAATGTTGTCAAAGATTGTTCTAGTAAATATGGTGGTCACACTTTCACAGGTCTGACGGCGACGCTGCTGCGCGAGGACGACAAGATAGCGGACCTGAACTTCCTGATCGGGCCCAAGCTGTACGAGGCCAACTGGCTGGAGCTGCAGGCGCACGGGTACATCGCGCGCGTGCAGTGCGCAGAGGTGTGGTGCCCCATGACGCCCGAGTTCTACAGGGAGTACTTGGTCGAGAAGTGAGGCTCAATTTATTTTTATATTTTCCTCTACCTCCCTCTCTAGCCCCCCCCCCTCCTCCCTCTCTCTAGCTTACCTCCCTCCCTCCCTCTCTCTTTACTCGCATGCTTCCCCAAGTTAGGTATATTACTGCAGGTCATTGGCATATTAACTGCGCTGTAGTCTTCCTCATGAAGTCAGAGTATTATCAGACAATTCCTTCATTCTTGTTGTGTAAGCTTAACAAAAGATATCTGTCTGTCAATAACAATCACAGAAAAACATAAACCAATTTAAGAGGTGATATATTAACTTTACTGTCAATGAATAAAAACTGGACATAGTTTAGGTGTTAGAGCCAAATGACTCTCTTATATCGTACTAGCGTACTAGGCGCTCTCTGCTAAATTTAAAGTTTTTAGCATAAAGTACTCTCACACAAACTTGCAAGAGTCCTTAACTAGGTCCCTAACTAGGTCCTAGCCCTGTCGCAAAATCCGTTTTTAGCTGACGTCAACCAAGTATAAACTACCTTCCTGCCAAATTTTATCTTTATACTCCAAGCGGTTTTCGATATTTCGTGATGTGACCTTCCGCTTTTATATATTTACAAATAAGATTCTATGCAAAAAGCTTGTTACGAATAAAGTTAAATATTAAAAAGATAATATTAAACCCTTACATTCCAGGATCAACAAAAAGATGTTGCTATACGTAATGAACCCGTCAAAGTTCCGCGCGTGCCAGTTCCTAGTGCGCTACCACGAGCGTCGCGGCGACAAGACCATAGTGTTCTCAGATAACGTGTACGCTCTACGACACTACGCCGTCAAGATGAACAAGCCCTACATCTACGGGCCCACGTCGCAAAATGAAAGGATTCAAATACTCCAAAACTTCAAATTTAACCCCAAAGTGAATACCATATTCGTCAGCAAAGTCGCCGACACAAGCTTCGATCTGCCGGAAGCGAATGTGTTGATACAGATTTCTTCGCACGGTGGTTCGAGGAGGCAAGAGGCGCAGCGCTTAGGTATGTGACTTATATCATTTTTGTTTTTTTTTATTCTTATTCTATTTAGGGACATTTAAGCATAATGCTAAAATGTCAGCCCCACCGTTCCCTAAAAATATAACACACATCAACTTATATAACTACAATTACAATACTATTTATTAATACTTTCTTAGGTTTACGCGAATACTTGACATTATAAATGAAACTATCTTTTCGGATTTTGTCGCAGATTTATTATGATTTTTGGTTCCCGACGTTTCGAATGCTTTCCAGCAATCATGGTCACGGGAGCGACTAAGGAATTAGACGTCTCAGGGGGTTATATACTAGATAGTTTCATTTATATTATTTATTAAGCCTAAAATTGTAAATCATTTTAGCTGCCATTGAGATAGGCTCCGTCGATATGCTCTGGAAAATACCCATATTCATTAAATTTAAGTCAAATCGGGATATCAACTCACGACGTTTCATCATTTTTGTTGTTAAGTCTATAAGATAGTGCTGCGTTGCTAACTATATGATTCGAGTGTCGTTATTTCGTTTAAATTACATTTTCAAAATAATTATAATATCTTAAATATATGCTATAATAAAACAAAATGTGAAGTTTGTTTTTAATTCACAGGTCGAATTTTGAGAGCCAAAAAAGGTGCACTAGCAGAAGAGTATAATGCGTTTTTCTATACGCTTGTTTCACAAGACACGTTGGAAATGGCGTACAGTCGTAAGAGACAGCGGTTCCTTGTCAACCAAGGTTACAGTTATAAGGTTAATGTTTATTAATTAATTTAAAAGCCCACCCTAAGATAAAAAAATAATAAATGATTCTAAAATTAAAGAAAAACTAGTTAAATTGATACTTTTCGTCTCTAAATTAAATGTTTTAGTGATGTTTTTGTGAACCTTAAAATAATATTATGGCTATCGATTTACCTCAAGTTAAAATTTTGTGTGTAGTTAAAATTTTATGTTTATAACAGGTTATTACTGAACTAAAAGGCATGGACCAGGAGCCTGATCTGTTGTATGGTACGAGGGAGGAGCAAGGCATGCTATTACAAAGTGTAAGTTTCTTTACAAAATTCAATTTTTAATTCATTCCACTTTAAAAGGCAATGATATAGATATTACGTGTGTTAAGTATATTATAATTTCATCCAGATCTGTTCAGCCGTTCTGGCGTGATTGAGTTACAAATATTCGTCCATCCAAACCTGCGCATATATATATTAATTTTCTGGTGACTCACCATCGCTTCTCTCGGAATCATTATTTAGTCAATCTGCCTGCCTTAATTGTATATATGTATATCCCATGCCATGGAGCATATTACCAATAGAGCGCGCATTGGCATGTTTTAGTGTTAGCACAAAGTTGCTCAATTACGGCGGGGGGAGAGGTAAGCTTCGCCAGCTGTGATTGGATAACGAAATGACAACCAAGTGATGACTGATTCTCTAGGGATTCCAAAAGGGTTACTTAAAAAAATATCGATATCGATAAATGTTTGACTTATTACTAGTGAAAGGTAAAGCATGCGGTGTGAAATATCTAGAGCATACAACGCTGTGCTTTGTTGGAAAAAAATGTCTCTTTGAAAAGCATTAATCAAAATTTCCTTCTTCTTGCTGTCATTGTTGGAAAATCTGCAAATTTTAAATCATACAAAATACATATTTTTAATTATCCTAGGCCCCACTTGCCTTTAAATAAATCAATAATAACACCTACAGTAAAATACAAATTCATCTCACCTTGAATTACATCGTTATAAATCGTTGCAATGCTGCGACAGCACTATCGAGAAAAATAGACAAGACATCAATATTGACGTCGCACAAGCTTGATTTAGCGTATGCTTAGGAAGCGCGGTTGCCCCCGCATGCGCTCTCCATTTACTCCATGGTATATCCTAATAGTATCCTATGTGTTTACCCGGAACCAGCTATCAACATACCAATCTTGATCAAAATGACTATTTAAATAAAATTATCCAAAAAATATTTAATGAACAGATTCTATTTCAATATGAATGGTATTACCATGGCAGGTGCTAGCGGCGTCGGAGACGGACTGCGAGGAGGAGCGCGAGGGCGGCGCGGGGGGCGCGGGGGGCGCGCGGCGCGCGGGCGGCTCGCTGGCGTCGCTGGCGGGCGCCGACGACGCGCTGTACATGGAGCGCCGCACCGGCCAGCACAACAAGCATCCGCTCTTTAAGAAGTTCCGCTACTGAGTGCTGAAGGTGGGCCTAACTACTTATAATGATAAACAGACCTATTCGTTTAACTTATTTTTAAAAGTCACTTTTGTTAACTGCTTATTTGCTTATTTAAATTTTTCGTTGAAAAACGTGAAGCTAATAATTAAAAATCATTAAGTTGTTTGCTAAACTTATAACATTAATGGTATTTGACTATTTGAACGATGTCAATGAACTTCCCTTCGTACTTTGCAGGCTTAGGACTGTATGAATAATTATAATATTATGCAAGTTATTTTTAAATCATATTCAGGCGTATTTAGAATTTCAAATTTCATTGATTTTAATCTTTATGTACACATATATATAAGATAGGAAGAATATTATTAATTAATTATTCACATTTAAAATCATAATTTTTTCTACTTTGGAAGTTGGAAGGAAGAAGACGATCTAGGTTAGTCTTTCTAATATAGTATGTCCAGCCTTGGAAAAAGCCCGTTCACATGGGACTGAGGTAACTACTATATTACAATTTTGAACAAAAACTGTGCTCAGAACTGGATACAGACGAGTGTTCGCCGGGACCTGGGTACGCTCGCGCACACACACCTTGATAGGGCGAAATGTCAGCTATTTCGTAATAACTTAAAATATATATTTTTAAATAACTAATAAAATGATACAACTAAAAATTGATACAGCTTGAAATTCTATCCAAAATTGTAAAGCATTGTCATTATTTTATATCTCAGATAAAAGCTTTCAATTTGTTTCTTATTGCAGGATTTAGCACATTGCTATATGGCATTGATGTATCAATCATATATTATCATACATTAACAAAAACATGAAACAATGAAAGAAATAACTTATCTAAATGAAAAAAAATTAAAAGGAAAAAAGTATAACCACAAATTACTATTTGAAATAAACACCTAAATAAAAACAGACAATTTGGTTTTATTTTGCTTCTGAATCCTCATCCATTCCTCTAATATTGCAATATTTTATATATTTATTAATAAGTACTTAATAACCATTGCAGTGAAACAAAAACAGAAGGTGGGGTTCCAGAATGGGCACTAGTAGAGTTACAAGGTCTGATACAAATGAAAAAAGAAAAACAAAGTGGTCCAACTGTGGTCGGGGACCTGCATTACTTCAATAGGAACAGGCACCCTGTACTCGTCCTGGGCCACCACGTCCTGAACGGCAAGGAAGTCAAGTTAGAACAACCAATGGCCGTCATGGAAAAGGTCACGGAAGGAGACCACACTGCTTACAAAGTGAAGGCTGTTGTTAAAAAGAAACTTCTATTCAAATCTAGACCCAAACCCATTATATCTAATGTTAATGATAGGGTATAATCAGTGTCTTTAATAATAAATTGTTATACTATACTTGTGTTGTTATTTTTATTTATTTATGTTAGTGCCATAAAAATTAAAAACAAATAAGTTATGATGTATGTGGAATGGCGACCAAACTCACGAGACTAGCGAACTGCGCATGAGATATGTCATGCACAAGTGAGATCCTGATAGGACTATAGTTTTACAATTGACACGACCGATGAGAATTCAAACGCAGAACCGACTGTTTTCGTGCTCGCCGAGACACGAGATTTTAACATCGCCTGTTATCCAACTCCGGGATGCTACACTAATTTCCTTAATGGTAAACGTTCAAGAAATTCTGTGGCCATTTATGTTAGCCGCTAGTCCAGCGAGAGTCCGCAGTCCAGAAAAATATAAAAACTATTAGGCAGAAATTAATGGAATTGAATTTCGATCTTTCAAAAGGATTAAATTTCACAATCATTTTAAGGTTAAGCCAATGATGTTATATAGCCATTAACGTCTACGAGTTACGTGGAAAAATAGACGTGGACAAATCTCGATTGACTATTGTCGTTCATTTCAAAACTTCGCTGACTTATTGGAGCAGTAGTTTAGTTAGCCTTCCAATATTTTATTTAAACATAATAATTTCCACAAAAAAATTTAAAATAAATTATTTTTTAACAAAAATGAAAACCGACTTCAAAACGCTACAAAACGAAACTAAAAAGAAAAAAAAATAATTTTAATTACTTAGTTATTGTTGGAGTCGGTGCCAGCCAAGAAGAACAGTTTTATCCTGCCTTTGCAATGAACTTTCGAACGGATATTTTGATTATATTTACAAATTGATACATTAATTAAATTGTATTAAGATTATTTTGCTTTGGCTGGCACCGACTCCAACAATAACTAAGTAATTAAAATTATTTTTTTTTCTTTTTAGTTTCGATTTGTAGCGTTTTGAAGTCGATTTTCATTTTTGTTAAAAAATAATTTATTTTAAATTTTTTTGTGGAAATTATTATGTTTAAATAAAATATTGGAAGGCTAACTAAACTACTGCTCCAATAAGTCAGCGAAGTTTTGAAATGAACGACAATAGTCAATCGAGATTTGTCCACGTCTATTTTTCCACGTAACTCGTAGACGTTAATAAGATTTACCTTCTATTATCAATCCACCTAATATCCTGAAGGAATACGACTATCAGTTCATAAGTACGTATAATATTAAAAGAATTTTCTTTCAACTCCTAACCGTTGAGGAGATATACCTTACATCATCACAAATTCTTGAACAGCTTTAGAAAATATATTAAAAAGGTAATCAGTGCCGATAAAATTTAAGGGTTGCCCTCGATTTCTCTAGGATCCTATCATCAGATGCTGACTTGGTGACAATGAGAACATCTTGAATGTATACCCTACCGAACAAAAAATAAATTTTTAAAATCGGCCCACAATTCACGGAGAAATCGGTGAAAACACATAAAAAACAACTGTTGAGGAATTTTACCTTCCATCATCAGCTCATCCACATGAGACGATGATTTTCATACGTAAAAGCTTTATCGGGTTTAGAAAATTTATCAAAAACATAATAGGTGCCTGTAAATTTTGAGTTGCCTTCGATTTCCCTGGGATCCCATCATCAGATCCTGACTTGGTGACAATGGGACCACCTCGGAACTATACCCTACCAATCAAAAGAAAAATTTTTGAAATCGGCCCACAGACGGCGGAGTAATCGGTGAACATACATAAAAAAAAATACATACAACGGAACATATAACCTCCTCCTTTTTTGAAGTCGGTTAAAAATGATCTTTTATAACCTCATTGGGTTAAGCATTCACACCAAAGGTGTCATAATTTTAGTCATACAATACAATTAGACACTAATATCGAGATAAATATAACTAACTACCTTATTTAATTCCATCCTAGACATATTTTGTTAGTCATAGGTTTTTTACCATGCGATTTTATTCTATTTATACATCTAACTAAAGTTGGGAATAAGGATACAAGATATATTATTCACTAGCATTTCCCGCGGCTCTGCCGGCGTCCTAAAGACCGGAAACAAAACAGATTTCACATACCGTGCGATGTTTTATAGCCGGTTTGTAACAGTTACTTGTGGTTTCTTAGAAATGACATATTTTTCCGCAGTAAAAAATATCCTATGTCCTATATATTGACCCGGGTAACGAGTACAAAATTTCATCCAAATCCGTCGTGGTTTTCTCTTGATGCGGTCACAGACAGACAAAAATCTAAAAACAATAGAGACCCTTTATCGATATTAATGTCTATGTTAATTAGATTTGCCAAAAAATATTTATTGTACAGATTTGACTCTGTAAGAATTTTAGTATATTATGTATAGATTAAATACATACAAACAATATATATTGTCATAACTATTCACTATTATTAACTTGTTTTGGCTAAAGGATAACTGGTAGTTATATATAAATATGGAATATATGTATATTATAAAATAAGAAATAAAAACTACTACTACTTATGAAAGGCACTTTATTTTTCTCCAGAAACAGAAAATAATTTATTACTATACTTAAGTATATAACTTACTTTAATTAAAGACTAAATAAATTCTAATCTGATTCGAACAGGAGAAATCACCTGAAGTTATAAAAAAGGGCAATTGTACGTTAAGGAATGAATTGCACTCGCCAAATAGTGTTACATGAAATAAGCACATTTTCATTATTCAAACATTAAAATGTTTAAATTCAGCATTGAACTTTGGTTGATGATATAAATTATATGATAAACTCAAACATCTAAAACAAAGATATAAACAATTTAAAACTACCAACATAACTCATTACCCTATAACTTTAACCTACCAAGAACAATGTTAATCAAAACTGCTTTAAAAAATTTAGTTACTTGTGAATTTCATAAGCCAATATAATGCAGTCTTTTAGAAGTAAATGAACATGTCACAAATACAATATCTGTAATATAAGATATATTATATAATCTAAAAAATGTAATATGTATGTTTTTCAACTATGTCAAGATTAATGTGTTACCAAGATATCAGATTATATTTTATAACTCAATATCTGCATGCAGAAAACCTGTTTAAATGTGTAATTAACCAAATAACAAATAAAATCAGAGGAAAGATTGTTATTGGAATTCAGAAAGGATTAGTGACAACAAGAAATATTTGTAGATAAATATTTAAAGTAAATAAGTGAATACATACAGGTAACAGGAGGCTAACGTTTTCTTGCCTGAAATGTTTAGGTCATTGTATAATTATTATCAATAATTGTTAACACTGATAAGAAATTTCGTTTTGACTTGCGCTCCTATTTTGGTATTTCGTATATTTCTTATAAATTGAGATTAAAATCAAAAATAAAGGGAAATATATAATAAAAAAAACGTGTAAAACAAAGTTGTAAATGATAACTCGCCGCGCATACTACGTGTGCTCTTGCAACCACCACTACTAACTAAATTAACTAACAGTCCTCGCGGACGCGTCCATACACAGTACACATCGAGAAAATCGATTACAGTCACTTATTTAACCTTAGTCCCCGCCTTACTTCGAAACACTTACTAGTTTGTAAATTCATTAATCAATATGTAACATTCAATATTGCAATCTGCCATATAATTTCATTATTTACATTTGTTATATTAATTACTAAAACATTTATCAAAACGTCCACATTCAATCAAACGGGTGTAAAGATGACAGAAAGGAGATTATAGAATAAAGAAAGTATATTGTGTAGTTTAGGCGAGCTCAAGCAGCGTCGAGAGAGGATCTGAGCAGTTCCTGGCCCTCCACGGAGGTCCAGTACTGCACAAGGAGGTCGCGCTCGGCCTCGAGGCACGACAGGAATGTTTGCTCTGCTTCACTGTTCTGCTTCAGGCTTAGAAGCTTTTTCTTTAATAAAATAATCTGAAATTACACAAACAATATATTTAAAATAATAGCTTTTAGTCGTAACGAAACGGATATAATAAATATTATTATTTCTGATATTGACAAGGAAGTTTTTAATATATTTTTCTTTCTCTGAACCCAAAAGTTGTCTTAAATAAATCGCTTTCTAGCTAAAAGGCCGCCTATTGTACTTTTTCTCTTTAACCTGTTTTTAATGAGTAAAGTAAAATAATAGTGTGCTATAAAATACTTGCGTAGATTTATATAAAACCCATAATTTCAATCCTCGCTCTAACGACAGTCGATGAACGATATTTAGTTATCTTATCTATATAGGTTGTGACCCATTAAACATCATCTTTAACTGACAATGTAATAAACGTGCGAAGTTTATGTATCACTAATGGACATATTTAGTTTAATTTTTATCATAATTTTATTTACTGAAGTAAAGGCAAATGTGGAAAATGAAGAACCTATTCTATATTACTATGGACTAGTAAGTATGTGGCATGCATCCGTCTGTAGATAAGTTGTATCCATAATTTTAGAGTGAGTAAATAACTTATAACAGTTTCATTATTACCTACGTATAAACTTCATATAATATATTAACTTGTATCGATTCAATTGCATCCGCTCTACCTTTAAGACTAGATGCTGGAATGTGATCTCACAGAGATATTAAAATTGTACGGAACGGCCATCAGTGCTAACAAATTGAGGACACGTTTGGCTCAGTTTGTAGTACAAACTACAAACTTTGTAGTGACCCTATACTCGGTGTGCCAGCGGTTGCGGGTTCGACATATTTTGTTTGTTGAGCACGAATGTTTCTACTCCAGTTATGGGTGTTTATACTTATAATATGTAGGTGTTTAATTTACATGTGTAGTGTATCTGGTATCCCTAACACAAGCGTCGTAGCTTACCACGGAGTAGATAATGCTGTATGAAATAATGTCCCTATATATTTATTTATATATCTACACAGACATGTTTGTATTAGTTGTTGCACTACACTATACTTGCGAAGTTAATCGAATTTTAACGAATTTTGTTTGAAGTTTTGATAGACTTCTGTTCGCTTCGTGTAACTTGGTTCGCGGCGCGCGACTTCCTATTTCTTCCTTTTGATTTTTGCTCCCGAGTCAAAGAACTCGAAGCGTACACAAAGCGTCTCTCTCCACTATTCGCACAGTGTAGTCACGTGGTGGTGGTGGGGGGTATGTTTGCGCATGGGTACATTCGCATACGAAATTACTAAGTCTATTCTTTTTTTTAGCCTAGTCTTTCGCTCGCGATGTATATTGGTTATTGGCAGGTACATTTAAAAATATATTAGATAGAATGTTATTCACTGCATTATTATCAGATTCGCTCTTTATAAAACAATATACGTCATAAATATTTTTTCTCTATTTTTTATATAAAACCATTTCGTAATTAATAAATTTTGTGTGCGCGATAGTATTTCGAACTGACGAACCAATAGCGCTCCGGCAAGCATGCGGCGCGTCCCTTGACGTCCCGCGCCTTACCAACAAATTGGTCAATAAATCGCCTCTGCGCAACTTGACAGCTAGCGTTCTTTTTTCATGACGCGTATTATACTGAACACGGCTCGCCTGTCTGCGCAGGAAGAGAGCGAGCGCAGCCTGCCGGCGTGCGTGGCGCGGCAGGCGTGCGCGGCGCATGCGCGGCGCTACTGGCGCGCGCCCGCGCTGCTGCGGCTGTGCCGCTGCGCGCGCCGCCGCCGCTGCGACACGCCGGCGCCGCCCGCGCGCCTGCTCGACCTCAACAACCGCGCGCACTTACAGGTACGACCACACTAACACGGCGACGGCACTATTCTGGCACGAGGTCGAGTCACGAATACCAAGAAATCGATCGTGACGTGACGTGTCGTTATAATATATCCCAAAGATGTATGTTATAAGTGAAACTAAATATTGCGCCTATAAATTAAACCTATAATTTTACTGATCATGGAAATAGCAGTCAGATTATGGGTTTTTAGTATAAGTAAAAATCTATGTTATTTTTTTATTTGAAAGAAGGAATTTGTTTAATTTGTAAAATAACAAATTAAATAACTACTAGCTATATGCAAATCACCAATTCTATCTAATCAAGCTATTAACCATTCGAGCAAACAAAATAACCTGAATTAGGACAGTTCAATTTATTGGTGTGGAATGAGGCATTGGTACTGTAAAGAAGTAAAATTTGAAATCATACAAATTAAATATTTCTTAACCACATCATCAATTGTCTTAGCTTCAGTATAATTATATCATATCCATTACATTGTTTATATAAAACATTATATCTAACTTAATTTAACAATGTTAATCTCAATAAAATATTTTTAAATTTTAAACACAATACGAGATATTATTTGCCACTGCCCAATGAAGATTCAGTAAAGTATGAAACATAAGTTTTAAAACCTCCATATTCAGCAAGCTTAAAAAACTATTAGTCCGGGAGGTAGTGTCAAATTTTTACGGTGATTTTGGCATGGACTCTATGAACTTATTTTGATAGTTAGTACTTGTATGAGAAATAATAAAAAAAAATAAAAAAAAAGGCTAGAGAAAATATTAACGTAGATGAAAAAAAAATCAGCTAACATATTTTGTCACGTACATGATACAGCTGACACTTTTTTTTAAGATCTACAATTCATTAACAAATTATTTATACTTTTTCATGTTTGCCAAAATAGTCCAAAAAAATTTTTTTTACTATCAAGTTTCCTGGCATTTTCTCATTTATGCCCCGGTTTTGGGCCAACTGATACCTCATTTATTAATAAGCGTTGGAACAACTGACTATACAAAAAAACAAAAGCCATGCCATAATGATCTGATATACTTAATAACCAAACTTTGAAAGTCAGGCTAACAGGTTGTGCCTCGTTAAAATTCCAGCTGACATAAATTATTATGATTATTGAATTATAATCTTTAATATATACAATTTTCAGCTTTGCCAAAATGCTACAAGTTTTTCTGAATTTTTGACATGTTTACATGATCAGCTAACATATTTTGTCACGTACATGATACAGCTGACACTTTTTTTTGAGATCTACAATTCATAAACTAATTATTTATACTTTTTCATCTTTGCCAAAATAGTCCAAGGAACATTTTTTTACTATCAAGTTTCCTGGAATTTTCTCATCTTATGCCCCGGTTTTGGGCCAACTGACAATTTATTTATTAATAAGCGTTGGAACAACTGACTATACAAAAAACCAAAAGCCATGCCAAAATGCTCCGGTCAAATTTGACACTACCTCCCGGACTATATGATAAACTTATGCGGCCATATAAAATAATAGTTTAAAATTGAAATAAAAGCAATATTTGTGTAAAATTCCAGTTTTGCGAGCCCGTGACAGATTGGCCAGAATGCTCGATCAACGAATCCCCTCTCACCGTTGAAACATTGTACGAACGAATGAATCCGGACGAGTTGGAAGAACTACACCACCAGGGCAAGCATTTATACCCGCCTAAAATAGTGCTAACTTGCCGTTGCCGGAGCCCTAACTATTGGAAATTGAGTGAGGAGAGTGATACGAGGCTCGTGTACCAGTGTGCGTCTCTGCCTGTGTGCAAGAGCGGGGACTTCTGTGGTAATGTGGAAAGCGATCTATTAGCGTTATATCAGTCATGCCAATGTCCACGCGGCCACATGTGCGTGCATAGTGGCGGTGTGCCGCGGGTGGACATATCCGAGCTGTTGTACCGAGGCAAAGGCTGGAGAGCATACTGCCAGCCCATTAGTGATGATTATATTTATGACGATTATTAACACTAATAAAAACAATTTACTAATGCGATTCCTTGGACATGCCAATATAATATATATTAATGAACCATTTAAATGATAGACAATAAATAAGTGAAGTAATTTCATTTGCTTCTACATCAAACATCACGCAACCTCAATTTCCAATTTAAGCAAGTTTAGTTCCATTAGTTAGTATTATCTGTATAATTAACACCCTTAATTTGGTGTGGTGTGGTACAAAACAACAAAACAATAAATGCATTGATGTCCATACATCAGAGATGTTAATTAACACACCACTGTTAAATAGGCCATACCCACAGTCTGTTATATGCACGAGATGCATTCAAATAACTGATACAACTCAACTGTAATATTTTAATACTAGCTGATACCCGCGACTTCGTCCACGTTGCTTGAAATATTAACAAACTTATCAGCATGCGCGCTACGCCGCTTGCCCCACTACTCCGCGAGAAGGAAACATACATCACTGAACACGCAGTGCATATACAAATCGTTGTTTCTTGAAACTGTAATAACTTTTTATTGAATGAAGATATCGCAATAATTTTATTTTGATAAGGGCCAAGTGTCTAAGAAATAAAACTTAGAAAGTTTCATTAAAATCTATTCAGTAGTATTTTCGTAATGCGCGCACAACTGCAGACCTCTATCATTTTTTTTATATAGATTACAGTTGGTACTTAAACTAAATGATATATTTTTAATAAAATATACTCACGTGTGCCGGCTGAGAGGCGATATCCCTTGCAATGCTGGCCAGCTGTTCGTCGAAGTGGTCGGGCCACAGCACGCGGCTCACCAGCCCGCCCGACAGCGCCTCCCCCGCCGACAGCCGTCGACCAAACACTACTAGATCGTTCACCTGGAATATAGTGTATATTATGTTAATCAAATCTTATCTTAAATATTCTATTATAATTTATATTTTTTTAATAATTTATTTAATTTTTATTTTTATAATAATCAGAAATTTTGAGTGACGGGCTTTATACAGTCGCGAAACGATAGTTACTACATAATATTTTGCTTTAATGCCTTAGGCAACCTTAAACTTAAACCTTAACTTAAACCTTAGGCAATCACACTGACGAATAGCAGTTTAGCAGGGTATAATTTTACTATCATCCAGATTTCAAATAGTTTGAAAGTTATTACATATGCTATTATAGTCTGTCAGTAATCAAATCAAAATATTTTATTCAGCATAAAAATTGTTACTATTTCTTACTGAACGTCATGAGTCTTCCACCAGTTCGGAAAGAAGAAACCTCTGACCTGAGAAGAACTGACGAAAGAAACTGGTAAAGTTATAAAATAAGAACTACATAAATAAAAAAAAAAGTGCGTGTGTACAAAGTACACATGTCAGAAGTAAAACTTGAATTTAAATTAAGGTTAACTCTTCCCCGTCTCCGAATGCCTGGTATTAAGGACTTATTTTTTCGTTTCATCCAGTTAGAAATCACAACGATTCTAAAGATGTTTCACTTCAAAAACAAATAAAAGCGACATACTAAGGCTTGCGGCAGCGCCCTGCAGCGCGCGGTGAGCGCCGCGGCGCCGGGCAGCGGCGGGGCGCCCGCGGCCGCCAGCGAGAAGGTGGCGCCCTCGCACGCCAGTGCCACGTCGCTAAGCGCCACCAGCGCCAGCGCCACGCCCGCGCACGCGCCCCACGCACCCACGCACACCAGCTTGCTGTGTTGCACCACTGCGCTTAGCAGTGATCTGAAATTTCATATGTATTGTTAAAAAAAACACGCATTTGACATAACATATAAGGTATTTGTTCAAAAAACACAAATCAGTCTAAAATGCATTATACTAGTTTACTAGTAAAATGCACTAAAGAGTTCCAAAATCCACCTAAGGCCTAAGGCTAACCAGCTCTAAGAAACCAAAATGTATTGTCATCAAAACAAAGTTTCATTTGATAGCAAAATCAGAAGTAGGTTGACATTTTCTTCCAAGATACGACAGCATTGTTAGTTACAAGTAAAACATATATAAAAGTGTGTCAATACAAAATTAATTATTTATTGAACTAATATTTTGCCACTGAGTACTTTGCAAATTTAAATATCTAACTGGATAGATAGTTGAATCTCATGATGAACTGCCAAATTTAAAGTTTGTAGAACAAAAATTTGTCCTGTAATTAAATTATAACAATAATTTTTTTTATGTAAAAGCTGTTAGTTTAAAATTACAAACAAACACTTCAATTGTATTTATAAGTAGTATTTATATGTATCATTATCTCTTCTAGATGTTTAGAAGAAAAAATGATGAGACTTATGCAAGGCTATCTTAGTAGAACTGTCTCTCAGGCCTCATATACTGAAAATTAATTTAAAATAATCAAATAAATTATAATTGATTTATTTGCAATTGAATAAAAAGTTTCAATTTTAAATAGTTTTTAATTTTTATACTTAAGATAAATTACCCTTTTACATTAGGAAAATCAGAGGAGAATCCTCAAGTGATAACATTGGCATTAGGAGATCTGGAATTTTAACTTTCTTTACTCTGATTCTCTAGCATCAATGTCAAAGACATTATAAAACATGTAAAATAAAGTCTTACCTGACTGATTCAGCAAGCTCATAAGCATAATTGCTTCTTGTTTCTTTATTTTCATCTAATAATAAACTTAAGTCTAAGCTTGAACATAGAGTTCCACATTGAGATGCAAAAAGTGTTACTGATATGTCCTGTACACTGTCTATATAATTAAGAGCTTCCCGTAATTCCTTTAGTACCTAAAATTACAAGTTTATAAATTAGAGACTCCTATTTTTACAATAAAACTCATTTGGTTAACTGTTGGGGCAATATATATATGAATGAATAAATAAAATAACTTACCTCCACACAAATTTTTAATCCACTTTTTTGGATGCATATTATAGCTACTTGTTTATTTACATTAATAGATATAAACTTAAACTGTTCATCTTTCACTTGTACTGATGTATTATCATCTTGTTTAAGCAGTTTCTTGTGCTTGGCTGGTTTGTCTATTTTAGATGACTCTCGTTTTCTTTTATTGAGTGCAAGAGATAGCTTTGAATTCAGCTTCTCTTTTAATGATAAACAATCATCTTTATTTATAATATCACTAGTTGATGTATTTGTTGGTTCAGTCTTAAACACAACTTTGGCAGAATGTTCTACGTCTTGAACAACATCTGCAGACTTGGATTCATTTTTGTCTGGCAAAATATGCTGATTGGTCAGTTTGGTGGCAGATCCAGATTCTACATCACTTAACCGTCTTGGGCTCATGCAGCTACTTGAGTAGGAGCTTGATGAGTGACGTCTATATATTATAGAATCATCAGCACTATGAGTTTCAAAATCTTCACATACTGATGGGGATTTAACAGAACTGCTTAAAGAAGATCTTTGTTTCCCACTTGGAATTTTTTTGGCTTCACCATCTTCATATTTCATAGATTCCTTTTTCCTTTCTCTAAATTTCATTTCTTTTCCTTCTGGAGTAGAACTTTGCACTTTTTTAATAAATTCAGCTTTGGTTTTCATATTTTTTTTACCTTTAGGGGCTTCAGGAGTGAGTTGATATATCATATTAACTGCACCTTCATCCATTAGTAGCTTATCAACTTCTGTCAGCCTTTTATTTTGTTTATTATTTTTAGGTGTTGGTTTCTTCCATTGTAGCTTAGATTGTGGTGACTTGGATTTTGATCTCTGCAACACTTGTTCAGATTTTATTTTCTTTAACGGGGTTTGTTCTTTATTTATTATAATTTCTTTTGTCTTAGTTGTATTTTTACCTTTTGTAAATGTATCTGGATTATCTGGGTCAAATATCACTTTTTTCTTAATAACCCTACTTAATCGACGAGGAGCACCCTCATCTCCGCTTTTGCTTGCCTTTTGTAAGTGTTCTTCACTTACTGCAGAGTCTACAGATGTCCGTTCAGCTGGTTCTACATTCAATGAATTGTCTTGCACCTCTTTAAGATTTTCAGAATCCTTTAGATCAGGCTCCTTCTCCTCAATGGTTTGCTCACACTTATTATCACTAGGTTCGTCATCCTCCCAATCCATTACAAGTTTATTAACTATGTTTTCTGACTGTAGCTGCTGTAGCTTACTATTAGAAGTAGATTCTTGCTTACTATCCGTAACTACCTCTTTCTTGATTTCAGAAATAGATTCCTCTTTATTTTCAGAATTAGCTGTTGGTTTATTGCTATTCAATAATTTATTTTCAGAAATACTATGAGACTCACTTTTTGATAAGTCTGCACTAGAATTATTTTTTTTATCATTCTTTTTTCCTTTAGGTGTGGAGTTCTTTTTTTTCTTTGCATTCTTTAACCTTGATAGTTGTTGTAAAGCAATTTCAGCTTCTGAAAATTTTGTTTGAGAAACCTTTGATATTTCAACAACTTGCTCTACTGAATGCTCATTATCATCATTGCCCTCTAAAATATCTAGCAATTCCTCTTTATTAAAAACTTCTTGCTTTAAAGAACTATTATTGTTTTCTGAAACATCTGAAGCACGAAGTACTTCACTTAGTTCAATATTTTGCCCCAATTCACTCAAAATATTATTAGAATCATTTATTTCCTCTTCAATTACGAAATTTTCATGCCCATCATGATCATTTTTCTCAACAACGATTTCCGTTTCAAATGTAACTTGTTCAATAGACATAGAAGATTCTATAGTTTCTATACTATCGATTTCAACAGTTTCGGTTATAATTTCATGTTCATTAAAAACTTCTTTTTCAATTTCCACATTATTGGAAATTTCTATAGGTTCAGTTTCTTGAACCTCCTGTTCAATGCTTTTCATTTCAATTTCAGAATTAGCATCCTCTGTTAGTTCTGAAACGGCAGATACCACACATTCTTCAACAACGTTGATTTCGTTATTCTCAGATAATACTTCAATATTATCAGGTTTGTCGCATATAATTTCATTTATGTTACTTCGAGCGATGTCACTTGTAGTTTCAGAATGTCCACTTACAATATTTTCATCACAATCGACACCATTAGTTTTGTGACATTCTGGGGGCTCCAATACATCTGCATTTGCATCCTCTATTGCATTAGGTTTAACTATATCAATATTTGAACTAATAACTGGATGATCTTCAACTGCTTCCATTATATATTTTAACGAAATAAACTTGTCTTCACTTAGTTTAAGTATAACCTAATATGTTGATAAATAAAGCAAATAAACGCAATTACACTTGACACTCGTATCCTCACATTATTTATAAATACATATTTAAAAAGGTTCAATTTCAAAATTTAAAACAGTAATATTATAGGTAATAAAGCAAATTATATTAATACGTAAGTTATACGGGATCTATTAATTTTCTATTTATCAAGCGTCGGTCCATTTGATTTCCAAGCGAGTTAAAGGGGTCGCCATATGTACGTGGATTAATAGAGTATAGCAATAATATTACTTTTCTCTATGGAGTATAGTTAAATCTACTGATGAGACAAAAAGTTGCCCTTAGACACAAATTTTAATTGATTATAAATTATTCATTTGCAAAAATATACATTTAATTTTGACTAAATTTAAACTATTACAATTTCTATCGATACTTTTTGAATAAACTAAAGACTATATTTAATTACAGCAATCGTATTATCGTATAGTGTAAACCAGTATATAAGTGTATAATCTATGGTGTAAACCATGTATACCAACCCCTCTAGACAAGTGGCATAAACGCTAGTAGAATAGAATAATCAATGTATGGGATTGACATAAGCTTACGACTATACTCTAATTTTTAATTAGACGAAGTCAACTGACGTTTACTGTGTTGTCAGGTTTTGACAAAATAAAAATAGTGTTGTAACAAAATGAATGATTGAAAAAACTCCTGAATGAATGAAATTGCCTCGATTGTCTAGTGAATAGTTAGTGTGCCGAACTGCCGATATCGGGTACGGGGTTCGAATTTTAGTCGTGCTTTGTACATACCAACGAGTTTTCGAGGACTATGTGCCTATAGAATCCAATTATAGGTAGGTAATGAAAATAAAAAAACATCGCTTATTACATCATTTGTTTTTATTCATCATCAGATAAAAAATCGTCACTATCGCTTTCGGTGACATTAATTATTAATATGTCTGAAACATTGTCCATCATGTGGTCGAGACCATACATTTTGTCTTCTTCTTTAATTATATGAGTCATAAAATAATTATGTACTTTTCACCTTATAGCGGTAAAAGTAAAATCGTCTAATTTATCTTTGAAACGACAAACTTAACAAAAACAATAACTTAACAGCGTGGGCGCAGAAAAAACATTCGTGCTATCAGATTAGAGGTTAGAAGCCGAATAACAAACAAAATGGCGACCGCAAGCGCGGCGTTGATCGGTGTTGGCACTAGTCGCCGCGCCGCGCTTTGTAATAAGTGTCAAAAAACTGATTGTAGTTACATACTACTACTATTACTAGTGTAAAATAGAAATAACATTCTTTTATAGTTTGAAATAGGGCTTGAAAACGTTACCAATTAACTAATAAAATAACGTTATATAACGTTATTTTCATAAAGATACCTGCCATATCGTTATAATCAGGTACCGTTAAATAAGTAACATAACATAATTATACCGTTATATATATTAATGCATTAACGTTATAATTTCGGGTATTTTTAACGTTACCTACCTATTTTACGCGACGTTGCCGTTTTGCGTCTGTATACCTACCGGCTCGGCTGCCGAGTTGTCTTTTAAAATCTTAACTCTCAATACGAAAACTAACTAAGTGTTCATATCACATTATACTTTATAGCATAAATACTTTGTATATCTATATTCTATTTATAATAATTCTTTGTTTCAGTCATTGCATCATTTGAAAAAGTATTTAATTACGAAATTAATTTATCTATAATAATTTTCGCTATTTAGATTATTCGTTTGTTTAATTTTATAATATACTAGCAATACCCGCGGCTTCGCCCGCGTTTATTATTTTAATCTTTACTTATCTTTATTCGATCACTTGCAATCGGTTCAATTGTATATTGCCTGAAAGTTCTCCTAAATTACTCCAGCTGTTTCAGAACCCAACGTTAATATACTCCTGAGCTGCGTGGCTACCTGTTTCATATATATGTGCATGCCCCTCTACCGCTCTTGGCAACCCCTCCCTCTCACCATTGCCCACTGTGCTGCGCTTTATTTTATTATTTTAATTATTTTATTTAGATTGAAATTTTTAAATTCGTTTCGTTCGTTATCCTTTGAAAGTCTAGTCAACAAGTGCGTTTTTGACGAAAACCTGTTTAACTTCATCGAAAATTATGGTTTTGGTCTCATTCGATTCGAAATGGCATCTAGAAAAAATGTTCAAGTGAAAAATTGGGGCTCGCAAAAAATGTAAAAGTTATAAACAATTTAGTGAAAAAAAAGGGTTTGGTTTTTTGCAAATAAATTTTAAATTATAAAACCATATGTATATTTTTTTTGATATTTTTTTTTAATATTTTTTATATGTTATTAAGTACTTATTCCCAAAAAAAATAATTAAAAAATCTTATTAACAATGCATTTGATTATAATAATTATTTAAACATTGCAAGTAAAAATTAAAAAAAAATATTGTTATGTAGCTTTTAGCGATAAAAAAACAAAATAATAAAAAAAAAGTTCTTGATTGCTTTATTTAGGTTTTTCATTTTTCAATGACCTAAATTGTTAATAAAAAAGTGAAAAATAAAAAGTCTTTAATTTTTCCAACGGCGATCTTTTTTAAACCCTTTAAAGAATAGCTCCAAGAAGTGGAAAAAAAATTCTGGGTTTTTAGTTTAGAAATAATTTTAAATTTAATTTTTTTTGGCGGATTATTATTTATTCATGTGTTTTGAAAGTACCAAATTTATTTTATTCCTTAATATTTATATTTTATCGGTTAAAATAATTTTGATTCATCATGCTATTGATTCGGTCGACGCGCGTGTACGCGCCGCTACCAGTTTTTAGTCCTATTTTAGCCGTTAAATTAAAATTATAAATATCGTCGGTACAATTCGGGGAGGTAGGACCTTTTTTACACGACGTAGGACGTGACGAACCCACCGCCCGCTGGTGGGATAATCTAGTGACAGAGATTATTCCTCCAGTGCAATCAGTCAAACAAAACCACTGGTAGTGCCATGCTTGTTACCTTCGGGTAGCAGCCGAATGGGCCGGCACGTCCCGTAAAGTACCACTGTCTCACAGAAGACCGACGTGAAGTGGCAGCTTTGCTGTCGCGTTTCGTCCGGTGAGTGAGAGTCCCGGAGGCCCATTTCCCATCCCTCCCCATGATAGTGCGAAATTTAGTTTATCTACCTCATGAGGGTACCACCGGCGCACATCGCAGTGGAGAATCCCTCTCTGGACATCCATGCTCAGGTCGTACAAAACCTAAGCGTGGATGCCCAGGCAGCCCTCCGAATTCTGGGGGGGGGGGGGGCAATTTTGCGCTCTCGTCTTCTGTTCGGGGCAAACGCAGCAGGCAGCATAAGGCTACCCCCTACACGCTCGCTGTGGACTTCTGCAACATAAGGGGGCTGAATTCCAACCTCAACGCCGTCCACTTCCACCTTGAGATGACGAAGCCGGCCTTGTTATTCCTTACTGAGATGCAGATATCTTCTCCGGCTGACACCTCTCTTACCCGGGATATATTTACTGGAGCATATATATACTTACTGGAGCATTCCTTTGTACCACTATATCTGCTTCCGCCGCCTCGACAGTCTTGAAGGGCGGGACCTATCCATCCTCTGGCTACGTGTAGACTGCGATGATCATCCACGAATCTACGCGTGCCTGTATAGGTCTCATAGCGGTAATGCCGAAACTGACCGACTCGTTGAGCACATCCAAATTGCTACAGATTCCGTGCTGCAACAGATCCCATCCGCAGAGATCGTGATTCGCGGCGACTTTAACGTTCATCAAGCCGAATGGCTTAGATCACGCACCACCGATCATGCGGGGAGATCTGTTTACGATTTCGAATTAGCATATGATCTGACACAACTTGTTACCTCGCCAACGCGAATCCCTGATGTGGAAGATCATACACCTTCCCTGTTGGACCTTCTGCTGACCTCTCACCCGGACGGCTATCTGGTCTCCGTCCACCCTCCTCTTGGTTCGTCGGACCACTGCCTTGTCCGGAGTACAGTGTTACGCGCTCAACACGGCCTCGCTTTGCAGGTTGCCTCCGAGTATGGCACTACAGGTCAGCGGATTGGGACGGGATACGGTCCTTCTTTGCATCCTACCCATGGAGGGAGATATGCTTCTCGCCGGATGATCCAGACGTCGTTGCTGACTCTGTCACCGATGTGGTACTTCAGGGTATGGAACTATTTATTCCGTTCTCTGCAGTGCCCATCGGAGGCAAATCCCAGCCTTGGTTTGGTCGCTTCTGCAAGACAGCATCTCGCCGAAAGCTGGAATGCTACCAAGCCTGGGCTGTCGCGTCGTCGTCTAGTGATGCAAACACCAGCGTTTTGAAAAAGGAGTATAACTTTGCCTCCAGGTCCCTCAAAAGTGCTATTGCTAATGCGAAGTCGAAGTACATTGATAGAATTGGCGAGAGATTGGGACGTCTCCCTTCAGGAACACGTGCGTTCTGGTCTCTCGCCAAGGCTATTTTAGAGAATTTCTGTCAGCCTTCTTCCTCCTTCCACCTCTGCACACGGAGGATGGCTCGCTGGCCCATGCCGCGAAGGAGAAAGCTGATCTTTTGGGCTCTCTCTTCACGTCCAACTCGACTCTAGATGACCAAGGAAACTCACCACCGACAATCCCGCGGTGCGATACTACGATGCCGGAAGTTCAATTCCGGCAAAGTGCAGTTCGCAAAGCACTTCTTTCCTTGGACATTTACAAGTCAAGTGGGCCCGATGGCATCCCTCCAATTGTGTTGAAGACATGTGCTCCGGAGCTGGCACCGGTCTTAACGCGTCTTTTCCGGCACTCCTATTTATTCGGCGTAGTCCCGAAATCTTGGAAGGCCGCTTTAGTGCACCCGATCCCAAAAAAAGGTAACCGCTCGAATCCGTCCAATTACAGGCCTATAGCCATTACCTCCTTGTTCTCCAAGATAATGGAGTCCATTATCAACTGCCAGCTCCCGCGGTACCTAGAGAAGCACCGGCTGATCAGCGACCGTCAGTATGGCTTTCGTCGAGGTCGCTCAGCCGGTGATCTTCTAGTTTACCTGACACACAGATGGGCAGAAGCAGTTGAGACCCAGGGGGAGGCGCTTGCAGCCAGTCTGGACACAGCGCTTCTTTCGAAGCTACCTTCCTATGGGCTCCCCGAGAAATTATGCAACTGGATCACCAGCTTTTTGGCAGATCGGAGCATCAAGGTCGTTGTTGACGGTGCTTGCTCTGATCCTAAATACGTCAATGCTGGTGTTCCACAAGGCTGTGTACTGTCTCCTACTCTGTTCCTTCTGCATATCAATGACATGTTGGAAATCAGCAACATTCATTGCTATGCAGACGACAGCACTGTGGACGCCCTGTACACTGGCCGCGCTAATATTTCTCAGGAATACGTCGACGAGTGTCGGAACAAACTTGTGTCTGAAATCGAATCATCACTTACCAAAGTCTCGGATTGGGGTCGACTAAACTTAGCCTTATTCAACCCCAAAAAGACACAAGTTTGCGCGTTAACCGCTGTAAAGTCGCCATTTGTCGTCACTCCTCTATTTGAGGACACTCCCCTGATTGCCACAACCAGTATCGGAATACTTGGCGTCGACATTTCGAGCAACGTTCAGTTCCGTGGTCAATTGGAAGGTAAGGCCAAATTGGCCTCAAAGAAGCTTGGTGTGCTCAGTAAGGCGAGATAGTACTTCACGTCGGGTCAGCGTCTTAATCTCTATAAGGCGCAAATTCGGCCCCACATGGAGTACTGTTCTCATCTCTGGGCGGGAGCTCCCCAATACCAGCTACTTCCATTTGACCGCATTCAACGTAGGGCGGCTCGAGTTGTCGACGATCAAGCTCTTTCCGATCGGCTTGATCCTTTAGCTCTGCGTAGAGATGTTGGATCACTCTGCATCTTCTACCGCATTTATCACGGGGAGTGTTCCGAGGAATTGTTTGGACTGATTCCGGCCGCAGAGTTTCACCATCGGACATCGCGTCAAAACCGCAACTTCCATCCACACCACCTCGATGTCCAGCGTTCCACAACAGTGCGATTTTTAAGAAGAAGCATAAAACATGAAGACTTTCATACAAACTTGATATGGCCCTAAGACCTGCTCGTCTTGGCCCGTCGCAAAATTCATTCATTTACGGATGTCAATTAACAATTCTACCTCCATGCTAAATTTAAAGTTTGAAGCACAAAAAATGAAGGACTATTATACAAAATAATGAGAGCCCTCAGATCACCTTAATCCAACCCTGTCGCAAAATTCGTTCTTAGCGGAAGTCTGCTGATCACACATTATCACACCGCCAAATTTAAAGTGTGTAGTACGAAAGATAAAGGATTATTACTTACATAGAAACTTGCTACAGCCCTTAGACCTCATTAATCCGGCCCTACCTACTATAAACTACTTTCCTGCCAAATATTATAAATTTCATACAAACTTGCGAGAGCCTTTGGAGCTTCTTAATCCGGCCCCGTCGCAAAATTTGTTCTTAGCGGACGCTTACTAACAATTAACTACTTCCCTGCTAATTTTAAAGTTTGTAGCACAAAAGATAGAGGTTCCTCATACAAACTTGCGAGAGTCCTTAGACCACCTTAATACGGCCCATTCGCAAAATTCGTTCTTAGCGGACGTCTACTATTTATAAACTACCTCCCTGCCAATTTTCATCTTTATATGTTTAACAGTTTTTGAGATTTCGTGATCAGTCCGTGGTGTTTTTCGCATTTATATATATATTACTAGCAGTACCCGCGGCTACTCCCGCGTTAATTTTTTGATCGCAACAGAACGTAGATTGCCTGAAAATGCTCCAAAATTACACCAGCTATTTCAGAATCCATTGTTAATATACTCCTGAGATGCGCGGCTACCTATTTCATATATTTGCAGGCCCCTCTCCTGCTCTTGGCACCCCCTTCCTCTCCCCATTTCTCGCTGTGCTGCGCTTAACTTTTCTATTACTATTTTGTTTTGAATGACATTTTTAAATTATCTTTTGAATGGAGTGTCCGATTAGTATTATTATTACAATAAAGTTGTCTGCTAACTATAAACTAACTGCCTGCCAAATGTGAAGCTTTTAGCACAACAATTATGGAATTTCGTAAAAACTTATGAGAGCCCTTACACCACCTTAATCCAGCGCTGTTGAAAAATCGTTTTAGTGGACTTTTACTGACAATTACTTCCTACCAAATTTAAAGTTCGTAGATGAAGGACTTTCATACTTTGTCATAGCTCTAAGACTTTTTCGGTTCGGCCCTGTCGCTAAATTTATAGATGTCTAACTATTAACTACCTCCCTACCAAATTTAAAGTTTGAAGCACAAAAATTGAACGAAACTGCGAGACCCCTTAGACCACCTTAATCCGTCCCTGTTCAAAACCTATTCTTAGCGGTCTTCTTCTAACAATAACCACGTCTCTACCAAATTTAAAGTATTCAGCACTAATGATGAAGGACTTACATACAAACTTGCGACAGCCTTTAGACTCTTCAATCCGGCCCTGTCGCAAAATTCGTTCATTGCGGACGTCTACTAACTATTAACTATCTACCTGCTAAATTTAAAGTTTATGGCATAAAAAATAAAGACTTTCATACAAGCTAATGAGAGCCCGTAGACATCCTTAATTCGGCCCTGTCACAAAATTAGTTTTTCGTGGACATCTACTAACTATTAACGCCAGGATCACACATCGTGGTCAACGGGACTCGGATAGCTGTCGAGTTCACCATGAATTATCTGGGATTGGTGCTCGACAGCCGGTGGGAATTCGGGCACCACTTCCAGCGGCTGGCGCCCAAGCTGATGGGCACAGTGGGCGCGCTTTCAACGTTGCTTCCCAACTTGGGGGGCCCAGGCGCCGCCTGTAGGCGGTTGTACGTGGGAATCGTGTGGTCCATGGCCTTATATGGGGCCCCTGTTTGGGCGTTGGACATGACGGCCAGCACTTTTGCCGTTCTGCGCAAACCGCAGAGGGTGATGGCCGTTAGAGTCATTCGCGGGTATCGCACGATTTCCTACGAGGCGGCTTGCGTCCTGGCCGTATCCCCGCCCTGGGACCTAGAGGCGAAAGTACTCGCGTCATTTTATCGATGGCCGGTGCAGCGGCAGATCGCGCTGCGCCGAGAGAAGCTCCGTCAGGTCTTGGTTGCGGAATGGCGGCAAAGGCTTCTGCGCCCTACCACCGGCCTCACTACCGTCGAGGCGATCCGGCCGTAGTGCGGAGGATGGTCAGCAGTGCAGAGTCGAAGGACGGGGTGGTGTCCTTCTGCGTGGACGTGATGTCGCAGAAGGAAACTGCGAAACGGGAGAGGGACATCTCGACTCCCTTCCCCGGCCGCAGGAGGAGGGCGGACACCGCCCTTTTCCGGCCCCCATGAATGGGTCCAGGGGCGAGGGACTTGGGGACATCCTTACCCCCTATTCGATGGACCCGAGTCGTAGGTGCGCGCGAGTGTTGGCGCGCACCTCTGAGACGATGCGCGGGGTAGTTCAACACCTCACTACCCCGTGCAGGAGATGAGGCCCGGACAGATCCGGCCAGTACTAGTGTGGGGCTGCGGAAGAATATGGATTCCCGCGGCCTCACGCGCACGTGCGAGGAGACACCGGGGTGGTTTAAGCCGGTAAGAGTCCGGCACTCCCCTCCGCCTTTTCCCAGGCGGAGGTAGCCCGTGAGGATTTCCCCCCGTTAAAAAATATTTCTTCAAATTTGTGCTTAAAGTTTTAAAATATGCCAGGCAGTTAGTTTATAGTTTGCAGATAACTTTAAGGATCATACTAATCGGACACTCCATTCAAAATATAATTTAAAAATGTCAATCAAATAACAATAAACAAAATACTAATAGAAAAGTAAAGCGCAGCACAGCGGGCAATGGGGAGAGGGAGGGGGGTGGTGTTTGCCAAGAGCGGGGCGTGCAAATAGCTGGTGTAATTTTAAGAATTTACAACAATCTACAGATAACCCAGCGAGTGATTAAATGAAATTTATTTGCGATTAAAAAAAAATAACGCGGGCGAAGCCGCGGGTACCACTAGTCATATATATAAAGCTCAGAATTGAATGAGCAAAATGGGAAAACAAAACACGGGCTATACATAGGCGTCAATCTTATTTAACAACTCTTTTGTCAATTGTCATGCACAACTTAAAATCAATAGCAATATTTTTTGAAAATTAAATAATGCATGTTAATAAGTACGTATGCGGCTTCTTCGCCATGTAAAGTTGATCTATGCGGCTTGGCAACGTTTTCGATGCAATGCAAGCGTTGATAACGAAACTCATCATAACGTTATAATTATCGGTAATAACAAGCATTAACGTTATTTATTTATAACGGTAAAATGGTCCAAAAATAACGTTATATTCTTTAACGCTATATATTTTTTAACGTTATCTGCCTCTTGCGCGTATAACGTTATCATTTTTATAACGGTATTTCAAGCCCTGGTTTGAAATGATTAACTATTCACACTCATTGTTCATTCATCTGATTGAACGAGAACGGAACGCATCACTAACACTTTAACTATGGCAACATTATTTTACAAAGTGACATTAGCTACTGTCAGTTAGCTTCGTCTAATTAAAAATACGACTATAGTGATTAGATTCAACGTATCGAATTTGTAATTGGTAGCCAAATGTAACGAAATGTCAGATTAGTACATAATTCCCCATACAGAAGTGTCACTTTTGACAAACGACTTCTGCTGTTAGCGTACGGCAAGGCGTTAGCGTTTATCGAAATAGAATAGACACGGAGCGTTTGCCACTTGTCTAGAGGGCAAATTGTTTTAGTAGGTATGTACCATAGACATTAAAAACTATTGCATTTAAGGTAAGGTACAAGCCACGGTCGAGTCTAGACCGGGTACGCACGCACTAGGCGTAACTAGCGCTACAATAAAGCGACGCGACGTGTCGCGACGCGACTGTAACTGGTATACCACACTAACACGACATTACGCGGCAAATTTTATTCGTCAATCGTACGGCACGTTTTGAGCATGATGGAAGTAACTGATATTTTTAATGGTATTATTCATATATGGTCACTTTGGATATTGACTAACAAGTATAATTAATGGTTCCTCATATAAGGCCGATTTCAAATACACCACTTTGTTATACTAATTAAATACATTTTAACATGAATGATGTCAAGTATCGCGTCGTTTGCCATAGCGCACAAGCGGCCTGCGGCAGCGAAACTACGCGCGTACCACGACGCGTCATATTTGGTGAGTTGGTAAATTTTGTCATGCAGTGTCGCAGCGCGTAGTTCTACGGCCGCGTATTGCGTTATATTATAATATAATATCTCATACTATTTCATACAAAGAATATTCAAAAGGGGTTAACCAATTCAGAAAAACTAGTTTATTTTATAATTTTTAATTTTTTTTACTCCCATATATATCACTTGTTCGTCGCTTGTTCTTAACGGTTCCCTTAAAATAATAATTTCTTGCGCATAAATTGTTCATTTATTTTTTATTAATAATTATATAATGTACCTTATATCAATTGAATTTTAGTTTATAAAATATGCGTGTAATAAATGAGAATTTTTTGTTATATTTTTTATAGAGCTCAATTATTTATTATTCATATATACATGTAATGCGTATGCGTTAATTTTATGTATTAAAATAAGTGTGAACTGGACTTAACACATCCTGCAATGAAATTATACCATTTGAAACAATAGAATGCCAAATAATACTACATAATAATTTCCATACATTACATTGCATCACATAGAAGATTATTATTTTTTGTACGTAGACAGAGTATTATCTCAGTCTACGAGCTAAATGTTGTAGCTGGCCTTAAAAAAACTGCCCCTCTAGACAAGCACGTGGCATAAACGCTAGTAGAATAGAATAATCAATGTATGGGATTGACATAAGCTTACGACTAGTGATTAGATTCAACGTATCGAATTTGTAATTGGTAGCCAAATGTAACGAAATGTCAGATTAGTACATAATTCCCCTATACAGAAGTGTCACTTTTGACAAACGACTTCTGCTGTTAGCGTACGGCAAGGCGTTAGCGTTTATCGAAATAGAATAGACACGGAGCGTTTGCCACTTGTCTGGAGGGGCTGGTACGCGCTGAGAGATGGAAATAGTTAAATTATGTCTCTTTTTTTCTAATACGATTAACCTGTTTACTTTTATTTCTTGAGAGAATGAAAAGGAAGATATCAAGCAGTCTATAGTTTTCTCAGTCTACGAATCATAGATAATGTCAGTCAGCGGCGTACCTACGTATAATTCGCGTCATGTAAAAAGAACGCTGGCTGTCAAGTTGCGCAGAGGCGATTTATAGGCCAATTTGGTGGTAAGACGCGGGGCGCGGGACGGCGAGGCACGCGCCGCATGCTTTCTGGCTCGCTATTGGTTCGTCAGTTCAAAATACCATCGTGCACATAAAAGTTATTAATTACGAAATATTTTTATATAAAAGTAGAGAAAAATATTTTTGACGTATTATTGTTTTATGGAAAGAGAGTCTGATAATAATGCAGTTAAAATATATATTAACCGAATTAATTTAACTTTTTGTAAGTAGATTAAACATTCTACATTAAATCTGACATATTTTATGAATTCATAGAATTGTATTTAATAACGTACTATCTAATATATTTTTTAATGTACCTAACAATAACCAATATAAATCGCGAGCGAAAGGTTAGTTCGAAAATAAAAGAATAGGCTTAGTAATTTCGTGTGCGAATATACCCATGCGCAAACACACCCCCCACCACTTTCCTCCAGCGTTCTTTTTACGGACGCGAACTGTACAAGACTGCTGACTGAGAAAACGTCAGAATCATAGATGACTCAGAATTTGGCACTTGGCAGATGTCACTTGATATTGTCAGATAGGATTAATTTCAAAACATATTTCTGAAGGATTAATATATTGTATAAATCAATATACAAGTATAAGCTATGAATATTTTGCCTAAAAAACGGTACAGTTTATTTAAAGTTTAAGTTATTATTGAAAAATTGTTAGTAAAATTCGGATATATAATACATATAATGAAAATTATTTTTCAGATGGCATGTTAGAACCAAAGAAAATATCGCTAGGGTGAGGAAAGATGAGGCAGAAGCCGCTGAGAAAGAAAAGCAGGAACAGTTAAGGATTCAAAATGCAGAACGTGAAGCTCGTCTCAATACATTAAAACTAAAGAGCAAACAAAAGTTGATAGATCTTGATATACAGCCACAAACTTCTTTACCATATGAAGAACCACAAGAACACATCAATTTGTTCACAGATATCGACCATGCTGTTCAAACAACTAACAAAGAGCATGAAAGAGAAGTTAAAGAAAAAAAAGAAGAGTATGAAAAAAAAATTGGGTATTTAACATATCTTGGTCAAGATACTAATGAAGCATTAGGTAAAAAGAATTGGTATGACCTACCTCCAGAATCAACACGATTTTCACGACCATCATATGTTAAGGATACCTATGATAAACTTGTACTTAAAGATGTGTCTGGTAAGCCAAAGAAAATGGACTCTGATGAAAAAGATGGAGAAGTGGGCTGGAAATCTAAACAACATATAGATCCGTTAAATAAATTTAAAAAATATTGTAATGATAAAAAAAATCTAACTCAAAAATCTGAAGGGCATGTCAAATATGATAAAAAAAGTAATAGTAAGAAAAAGGAAAGTAATGACAGATATTCTAATAAAGGAAAACCAAATAATAAAGAAGACTCAGTAGCAAAACTACAAAAATTAAGGGAAGCTAGAATAAAGCGTGAGCAACAAGAAAAGTACAGGACAGAAATGTTTCTATCTAAATTAAGTGGCAAGGTACCTGAAAATGAAGAAACTGACAAGATAAAAAAAGTCAAACCTAAATATAACTCACAATTTAACCCTGAATTAGCTAGGCAAAACTATCAGTAAATTCATAATTATATGTAAAAGTTTTGAGTAGTATAATATTTTACAGTGCTTCCAAATTATTTATTTCCTCAAATAACAGAAAACAGCATACAAATCTGACTGCTAACCTCCTCTAAAGATGATTATTTAAGAAACCAAATTACAGTGTTATATTGACTATTCTACAATGGAGGGGTATAAAAGCAAAACCTCTAGTCCATAATATCATTTATTTAAATTGGTTATACATACTAATTT
Source organism: Boloria selene (assembly GCA_905231865.2). Classification (NCBI taxonomy): domain Eukaryota; kingdom Metazoa; phylum Arthropoda; class Insecta; order Lepidoptera; family Nymphalidae; genus Boloria; species Boloria selene. Next base: position 7,638,442 of record HG993145.1, read on the forward strand.
GTAGTGTTAAAGCAGCAACATTATGTCATAAATAGTGGAGTGCAAATCAACCTCCATCAATGTACTTTGAAAATAGAGCAGATAGAGGTGCAAAGCCACTTCAGTTCAATTTTTGTTATAAGCAAATCTGCCACTGTCACAATCAAGCAATTAGGAGAGGCCATTTCAAAATTTCTAAGATGGCGAATATAGCAAATCTGTTACTTATCATAGCATGTTGACTGCAGAGAGTCCAATATTTAAAAGCAAAGACACCTTAGTCTTAATGCTTTTATTAACTATTTATTTTAGTTACTTAACTTACAAGTTCCAATAATATCATTTTGCAAAAATAGCATTTTGGTATGACATATTACAAAATCACAATTAACTCAGTATAGATGTTTAGTGACTTAAATCTTCATTGCTTTTATACCCCTCAATTAACATAGAATTATTTAACTTGAAGTGAAACTTCTTTAGAATCGTTGTGATTTCAAACTCGATGAAACTAAAAAATAAGTCCATAGTACCAGGAACTCAGAGACAGTGAAGAGTTAGCCTTAGTTAGATCTCGCCCACCGCGAGTCAGTGTCATTTCTAACTCTGTCTTGACTTGTGGGTGTGACCTTCGCGCCATCTCTCTCTCTCAACAAGCTTAGACAGGGTTATTTAGTATAAATATAAACAAGATTTAAAAATTAGTTTGCCAAAGAAGTTTTACTTCTGACATGTGTACTTTGCACACACACACTTTTAATTTCTTTTAATAGTTGGTCAGTAACTGAAACTCATTGAATATATAATTTTAAATATGTTATAAGTAAAAATATATATTTTATTAGCCACACATACAATAAAATATTATATATTAATAAAATAATTTAATTCTTTGTATAAAACAATGGAATGTACAATAATATGATTATTTTTTTTACTAACAATTACAAATAACTAAGAAAATTATACAATAACATTTAATGTAAACGTATAATTTAGATTTTTATTTCCTATTTTGTTTTAAATAAAAGGAGTTGGACATAAATATTTATTGAAATATGTTTTTTATTACATTTATTTAGTTATAGCTATCTAGGCTACATACATGGGACAAAATATAAAATTACTTTTGAGGAGCTTGAGATAAAAGCACTAATGGCAATTTGTCTTCTAATTTATTAAAAGAGTAATTGAATGTTTCACAGAACAGTTGCAAAATTCGTATAATGAGAAGACCCTCGTTGATTGATTCTGCTGCTTTTAATCTGTAAAGACAAATCCTATATATTTTTTTCAAATGACATGGTAAGTAAATAATATGTTCAGAAACAAAATGATTTAAGGAACCACTATTTATATCTTTAAAAATAGTTTGCAAGTAATTTTGTTAAGAAATAATATTACAGTTTATTTATTTATTCACTTATATGTGATAATACCTGGTTTTTGTGGTTTATACTATGGATGAGAAATTTGTGTCCAAATAAGCAATTAACATGTTTAAATAAAAAAAACATGTGTTACTTACTTTGTCAAAGTCACAAACTTTGCATATTTACATAAGAAGTTAATGAAAATTTCCACACTCTCTGTCTTTGATTGCTGTAACAATGTATAAATTCCTACTAGAAGAGGGTAGCCATCAGTGTTTTCTCCTGGTTTCTTGGTTATTAAATCACCTGAAAAAAACAATAAAAATGAAGGGCCTAATTTCTTTTATGTATTATCTTATATGAATATATATTCTCTTTTAACAAGTTCATCCCATAAATAACCAATCTATCATAGGATATAATATCTACCTCCTAAAACTAAAAAACAACCTTTTTTATTAAAATTCTATTTATTATGTAGTATGTGCTTGCTAAAGAAACATAGATTATAAGAGCAAAAACTGCATTTGAAATCGTTAGTCATTGAAATTAACATCCACAGATGTCCGGTACATCTCGTTACTACTTGTTATAGTTACTCGTAATATGCAAAAGGTTGCCACCAATAAGTTACTTTAAAGTATTTTTGAACTCTATTTTTTTAAGATTTGAAATACATATTATGTCAGTTATAACTTATTTCGTAAAACAAGTAAAGGTGAACCCATCATACCAGTGCTCAAACAAATCTGCAGTTTAGGCAACTGTGAGAACAGGATTATCGCCATCACACGGCCCATGTCTGCGTTTACAAGTTCTAGAGCGTTCTTTACGTATATCTTTTCAAACGGCTCGCTCACTCCGCACCGCACCAAGTACTCCTCGAGACTCCTCATCAGTTCCACAGGAATCTTATACGTTTCAGACTTGCTGCCTTTCTTTATTTCATTTAATAATGATCTGTAAACATAAATAAATCGAAATATTTGTACAAATGTACACATACGCTAATAAAATACATGTATAATAATGCTAATATTAAAGCTTAAAATAAGCTTGCTTTAAATAAAGCTTAAAATAAAATTGCATTAAGCACCCATCATTCATTATATATATCATCATAATATTATAGAAATTTAGATTTTAATTAGATTAGATATAGGATACATTCTGAGCAGCAAAAAGCTTGAAAAAATGAAATAAAAAACGGTTGCCAGCCGACATAGATTGGTTCTACTCCCTTTGTTACTAGTAATTGAAGTACATATATCAACTGTGAACTGACAACCGGTCTTATCTCAATTTTTTTGTTCCAAGTTGATTTATATTGTCCTATCTCGTGTTTATATTAGAAGTAAGCACATAATGCTACTTTTCTTTTTAATAACATGTGCAATAAACATATTTAAAAACCACTTATTTTTATTTAATTTACTAGATGCTATATTAATGACTCAAACAAATTTTTTCTTCATCCTGTAAAGTTTTCAAAATTGAGATAAGACCGGTTGCCAGTTCACAGTCGATATAGCCATTACTTACTCATTCATAGTTCGCAAAGAAGCTTCCAAATGCGCCGAATCGAATTTACAGCTAGTATTTAATTGGTATGCAATATGCTTTCTAAGTAGCTGCAAAGTACCTACAACAATGATGATATCGGCCATCTGTTGATATAATTTTTGCCCCTTCATTATATGTTGTTCGATATCTTTAAATTCAATATTAGAGACTGCTATTTTTTCTGGTGAACTTCTAAATATACTTTGAACGTGCTGCAATTGATTTTTTATCATATAACCGTATAAAGTATCCAAACCGTGCAGTCCCACTACACCGATAGAGTTGTTCAATTTGCTGAAGGTTTTAGTGTTTACAACTTCATTATGGTTTTTAACGTCAATCCACGCCGCACATATGTTGATATATACACAGGATCTGTTGTTAAAACATAATTTGGTATTATACATATATTTGTGAAAGCAAGTTGAATACTCTGAATTCAGAATAATCTATAGTAAAGAGCATAAATATTTGAACATGGACAGTTCTTTTTGTAATATTGCATTTGGTTTCACTGATAGCAATTGAAGAGTTCCACTAAAGGTATATCTTCTTATGACTTACTATACCTACACATCAGCTGGTTGGCATGGTTTCAAAATATTTTATTTTTATCAGAATTTTCAAGTCTATAATTATTAAGTTTTTATCTTCACATTATAATCTTTATGTCACTTGATTTCATTGTTAGTAAGTAAAAAATAGTATCTATTGATTTACATACCTAGCATCTGTTAACTGTGCAATCTGCCTCGCAAGGCTGCCCATGAACCCCGCCGAGGGCCCGTACAAGCTGACCCCCTTGCGAATACTTATTTCTTTTGCTATGCTTTGGTTTATTATGGCCGATACCTACAATAAATGATAAAATAATTATTTAAAGTTCAAAATTTAAAACTAGAAAAATGACTACATATTATCATAACTCCATAACTCAAAAACTACAGCGCCGATTCACTCATGGATAGAGCGGTTATCGAAGAAGGTTTTAGTATTTAATTTTTGCATACATTTACTAGCGGAACCCGCGGCTTCGCTTGCGCTAAATGTAGGGACGAGCCAAAGCGGAGCAAGGGCGAGACACCAGTATTGTATATGTCATATGATATGGAAGTCAGACGTTTATTGTTTTTCGTGTCTATAATAATGATATTGCATGTCTCTTACTTTATATAAATTCAAGTTGGTGGTATCTGTTATAAGAGAACTATTGCCAATTTTAAATGTAAAAATGCAATTATGTACCTGCTTTTGCCAAATTCTCAACCCATGAATGTTGATATAATCTTGAATATATTCTAAGGATCTCTTGTATCCGTCCATACTTTCTGCTAGTTTTTCTAATCGTGTCAATAAATTATTGGGTTTTTTAACTTGTGGCTCAATAAATTCAAAGAATTTCTTACATATATGTCCATCTAATTCTTTTAGTAATCCTTCTTCCAATAACTCGGCGGGGTCTACTCTTATGACGCCAACTAAAGTTGATCGCATATCCAAAATACCTACACAAAATAATTTTCATAGATGTGTTAAAAAGTATATAAAATAAGATTGTTAAATATTTCAAGTTTGCCTATAATAATAATTTAGATGGTACCTCCACATTAATATCTATCACATATGGCTTATGTTTCTCACAAGGTCTAACAGGGCTTTTAAAAATACAATTTTATTTCTCTAGCTTTTCTATATATTTTTCTTTATTTCTGGCAGAAGGTTGTAGGTGCATCCCCTTTCACACCTCACAGGCACCTTGCAGACATGGGGGACGTCGGTAGAATGAACTTACCTGTAGTGAATGTCGATGCTGAATGCGTGAGCTTCGCAACTGCCATCCTGTGATCTAATTGCGCGTAATCTCTCAACTTTTCCTTCTCTATCCTCGTTGGCACCTCTTTAATCGTCCACGTTTGCAATTCTATTATCTTCTCCACTATATTAAAGACCATCTCTGGAATGATTTGCAAAACTTTTTGAATGTATTGGATTAGTTCGTTGCTGTAGTACTGCGATACTGACACTAAATCTTCGCTTTGGGCCTGATTTATTCTCAACAACGGTATTTCCATAGCACTTGCTAATTTGAGGAACAGTGCCCGAAGACGACTGGTTACGGCAGGGCTCTCTTTTATACTATCCTGCATATGTACTGTATATAAATCTATAGTACACCAAGCATAACTAAAATCTGCTACAGTTTCTAATGTAACTAGAGAATCCTCTTTTAATGAAGCCGCCCTAAGAACATTTTTCAATGCAGTTTTGGTCTCTACAAGAAATTGTACTACAGTTGAAGTTGTTTTGATACTATGAAATTCTTCAACGTCATCTAAAACTTGCAGGAGTTGGGTTACTTTTTTTACAGTTTTTGACGTAATTGGTTCAGTAAGAGAAGATATTTGCTTTGCAATATTGTCAAACCAAGTCTTCAATTGTTCATTTTCAGTCACCTTAGTGTATGGGTTTGCCCCAGAGAATAGTTGTGATAAATTAGTAATCGCTTCTAAAGCGAGCTGCTTATTTTTGCTCCAATTTTCACTTCTTGTGTCGAGTAAATTCTTAAGAACTTCTCTCACTTTCAATTCCAACTCAGCTGTACTTATTAACAACTCTAGCAATTTCAGAGGATCATAATTTGATTCCTTAACAACCAAATCTCTTAACTGCTTACTTTTTTTATTGTTATCAAAAAATATAACCTCACTGTTATGAAGTAGTAACCAACGTAGAACGTGATTAGAATTTAGTATTACATTTATTATTTTATTAATATTATCCAAAACAAATTCATCAGTCAGTATACCCTCCTTCAACAACTGATGAGTTTTATTTATAAGCAATTGCACAGAGTTCCCCCTTTTTCCATAAATATCTTTGACCATTTTGGAATTACAAGTGTTATTTAATGAATTCTTGGCAGCTTTAAAATTTTCCCAGTAATCAATAACATTCATTGTTACACCCATATAAATTGGCACTATCCAATTGCAAGGGAAGAATTTATCTACGATTTCTCTCATTTTGGTATTGTCAGTATGTAAGTATTGAGGTGCAAAAAACAAGCTCACTGCAAGCATGCTGGATTGCGTCGCTAAAGCAGAGGCCTGATGTTCTGGAATTGTGTACACTGCCAATTGATTATAGATGTCTTCAGATCTTAATTTACCAATAACTTTTTCTACAAAGTCATAATGAATTGGGACTCGGCTAAAAAGAAATATGGCCTAATTAATAATTTGAATAAGGTATTTGATATGAAACATATGTTGCATAAACAATAATATCATTTAGAATAGTGCAGCCTTAAACCACACATGTGTATAAGCTCTAAAATGCAGCATATTATGTAAAAATAAGCTTGAAAATTTTTACCTGAAGTATTCTACAGGATAATCAGGTGGTCGTCTACATTGCTGTTGATCATAACCTGTGTCCCTCAATAGCTTACATACATCATCAACATTTGATTGGGACTGACTTGTGCTATATCTATAAAATGCAACTAACAGTCTTTCTCTTGCATATCCAGGAATATACAGATCACATAAAAGAAGCATTGAACCATACAAATAAAGAGATTCACACTAAAAACACAAATGAACATGATCATTAAAAAGTAACAAATATAAAAAACTTTTACAAGTTTTTTTTTTAAGTTTTTTAATTTTATTATTACATACCAAAAGCTGTTTTCCTTCTATATCTTTCATAACCGTTTCAATAGTTTGTTGAATAAATGCTCCATCATGTAATTGTTCTACAAATGTATTTAAGTCTACAATATATTGGTATATATTTTCAAATAGCAAGTAAAAACGAGTTATTAATTCTAAATATTTTTCTTTTACATCATCATCCAAATCTTGCAGCTTCTAAACAAATAATGAATATAATTAATACACATTTAATAATAAAAACAGTTTTAAGTTAACTTCAACGTTAACTTAATTATTACAATAAAAAAATACCAACTTCAACTTCATCAGTATCTTAGTTTAACTTACACTATTCATGTTAATTTTCTTATCTTGTGAATCTGACATTTTAAAATAACTGAAATCCATTATCACATCATGATATTGCTGTTGTATTTCTTTACTTTCTAATCTGGAATGTTAGTATTATGAAAGATATTTATTTATTATTTACTTTTTAGATTTTAACTTGTTTATGTGCTTGATCGAAAAAACTTAGTTTTATAAAATGTGGAAACATGAATAAATATGGATTTTAGACTATCTAATTGTAAGAGACTTACAAAAATATTTTTGGAATATGATCTTTTAGTCTTAAAATTTCAGCTAATATAGCATTTCCATGCGAAACTAATTTTAGCAAATTTTGGGCACAGAGATTATCTTCTGCCAGAAATATCCGCATCTTATATGCTTTAATTTTTATTTCTTAAATTATCACAGGTAACCTAAGGTAAAGTAAGCTGCAATAATTATTATGAATATCATAAGTTTTTCCGAAAAATATTTACAAAATACTTGACTTTTGACACTAGATATTTGACAGATGATAGCACTTTCCACTTGCCGAACGGTCAAACCCATAGATTATACACTTATAGTCAACTGTCAAACCACTGCTGCCAGCTCAGTTTGTGTTGGGCGCTAAACATAATCTGTGGCGCTAAATCAGCTCAACAAAAGCGCTAGATTCCGCTAAATGATTATAAAAAGTGCTAGATTATAAATGTATATGAGGTCCAGTCGTCGTCGACTAAAAAAAAAAGGAACCCCTATGGAAGTTTTTAAAAAAAGAATTATTATTTCTTCGTTTTTCGTTATAATACATATTTCCAATGCAGATATCTCGAAAATGTGATAATGAACCTTCGCGTTTACGCTTGAAATGGCTAACAGTTTGTCACATATTTTTTGTGTCAAACAGCCTAAGTACAACGGAACGTAATCTCCGCTGACTGTTTTTGAAAGCTGACAAGCATGAAGATTGTCAATTCACATTTCACGTGTCACTGTCAAGTGTCAACTGTCAATTGTCATTTGTCATAGTAAATTTGTAAAAATATGAATATGATCAAGTGCAAAGAGTAGATCAGGGGCTGGAAACTTAGAACATCGACAACAGATAAAAAATTGGTAGTGTCATCTATTGCGTGTCACCCAAAACTTTTGCTTAAATTTATCAGCGACTATAAGTCGGTGTAAGAGATGTCGCTACGGTCGCAATCGTCAATCCAGCAGTCCAGTACACGCATACCAAACAAATTTGCATGCAAAAAATTATTAAATTTTGAGAAAAATAAGCATAATGTCACATAAAAATAATACTGTTCATTGCTTAAAATAACAATTTAAATATTTGAATCGATATATTTCATTATAACTTTTTAGTGAACCACCATTTCAAACAAATAATAAATTTATACAAATGCGTGAATTGGATAGCTTGCAACATTGTTTTGTTTTTTGACATTTTAAACTTCTTTAAATTTTATTATTTTGACGCTTAATAAAAATATTAAATATCTTAAAATTTAGTTGGATTTAATTTAGTTATATGATATTGACACTATTTTAAATAAGCAGTCTAAAAGTCGCTTTATTTTGTGTTGTCTAGTTTAAGCAATTACGCCTAGCTTAAGCCGTTGTGTCTTTGGGTGTCTGTATGACCAGAGGTAAGATTTTATATCTACGATCTTCATGTCTACGCTCTACGTAATGCCACGCGCGGCGAGCTGTGTTATACAATAACTGTATTACACTAAAAATATACAAAATAAAGTTTAAAAATAACATTTTCTTGTATTATTTATTACATAGAACGACAGTCTTCAACCCTACCTCATTATTTAAGTAGATCGATTTTAAATTTGTAAATATGGTGATGTTAAGTATATATTTTTCTTGCTTTTATTATTTTAATGTTAATAGATATAATAATATCATCACTATATTTACAAATTTAGAATCGATCGACTTTAATTTTAAATATATTTTTTATGATATCAGAAGGACTAGTATAGGCCATGGGGTGAAAAATTACAGATGGCGCTAGTTTAGTGTTGGCAAAAAAAACGGTAGAGAGGGCTCTCTATTAAAAGTATAATATTACTTTTCTCTATGGAGTAGATTAACTTTACCTATACAGGATCAAGTGTCTAGCACTAGTGTCTACAGGCGTAGCCTGTATCTTGCTCGTTCGGTGTTCGGTCTTTGGATTCGAAATAATATTTATTTAGTTTCTTTCTTAAATTTTTTGTGTTACTTTATAATGGTTTATAATATACATATTTGCTAAGTTTTATACAAGTATCGTACTCTAAAATGTATGATTTATGATTTAGTGATATGAATAACTTTTCAAATTTAATTATACTTAAATTAAATTTATAATAATTTTTAATTATGGCTTCTTCTATATTGAGTTATGAGACATTGGTTCATGCCATGGCCGGAGCTACGGTAATTTTACTTAGCATTTAGCAATATAATAAATTGTTAGAGAAAAAAATTATTAAATTTTTTATTTCAGGGAAGCGTTATCGGAATGGCAGCATTTTATCCTCTAGACACATTACGATCAAGAATACAAGGTAATATTTATTTTTCCTTGTATGTAATAATTATGCCATATTAGTCTCATTTAATACATACTTTTTTACTCAGACCATATAATATTTGGTCTGAGCTTTTATAGTATATTATATTTAAATGCACAATGCTCTGTTGTTTTCCATTCTTTTCAGTTGAAGACACTATACAATATCATGGAACAACTCTGCAGTTGCTAATCAAGTTAGCCAGAGAAGAGGGTATGGAGTCTTTATACAAGGGATTATGTCCTGTTCTACAATCTCTTTCCGTGTCAAATTTTGTATACTTTTATACATTCCATGCATTAAGAAAAGTTGCAACATCAAATTCTTCAGCAATGCAAGATCTTATGTTTGGCATGTTAGCTGGTAGTATTAATGTTCTCTTGACTTCACCACTTTGGGTAGTAAACACTAGAATGAAGCTTGAGAAGAATACTTACTCAAATCTTCTTGAAGGGCTTTGTGACATATATAAAAAAGAAGGAATGAAAGGATTATGCTCAGGGACTCTACCATCTTTGTTATTAGTGTCCAATCCAGCTATTCAATTTATGGTTTATGAATCATTGAAAAGAAAATTAATTACTAAAGAATATTTCAATTCATTTACAGCATTTCTCATCGGGGCTTTAGCTAAAGCTATTGCAACAACTTTAACATACCCATTACAGTTAGTTCAATCTAGATTGAGGGCTGGAACAAGCTTAAAACCTCTTTTCAGAAATACAAAAACAAAACCTTTAACTCTATTTCGTGGTTTAGAAGCTAAGTTACTGCAAACTGTTATGACAGCTGCACTTATGTTTTTAATTTATGAAAAAGTTGTCCACCTCATTCTGACAATAATGAGAATAAAATTAAGAAAACATTAGTATGAAAAGATAATCAATTCTTAATTAGTAACTTTATGTTATGTAAAAATATTTATCTAATCATCTAATGCATATTATATTATTTTCTAGTGCATAGAAATAATTTTCTTACCATGACAATTTTTCCTTTATTCAGTTGAATAAACAAATATTATTACATGATAATCATGTAAAAAATTAAACTGTGATTATACATGAATAGAATCCAAAAATTACTATTTGTTTTAATTTATATTTAATTGAAAAGAAAGAGGTGAATAAAAGTTAAAAGTGGTGTTGGATTGTTATTTTTTTAAATTAAATAAATGAATGATAAGACACAATTAGTTTTAATTAATAATTCAATTTTTAACAGCATATTTGATATGTGCCAGCTTCATGTCTTCAGACGTCCGCATCACAACTTTAGTGTACTCTTCTACAAGGGACTTTAACTCATTATATACCTGAAATATTATTATAAAATTAATAATATACTAGATTTTTACTCGCGCTCCGCTTGGGTTGTCCATATTAGTATAGATTTATACAAACTGAGCCTCACAGCCTAGACTGTCTAATACCTAGCCTAGCGTGGGACGTGTTTCTCATGTTATCCTTAACTCTTCACTTGTTAGTTGTTTTAAGTATTTTGCACTGGACTATGGAAGTGACAGGATGTAATAATAATACCAATAATGTAAACTAGACCTAAAGCTGGGCCGCGAAGCAGGAAGAAATTTGACCGTTGACCTCTTGTTTAATATCTCTGTCACTCGCGCGTAAATTATAATGCGTGTCGTTCGCACAGATGCAATGACCACTACCGCCCCGTCTCCTCGGGTGTTGTAAACATTTTACCTGAGATTGTAAGGTTTGTTTTTGTTGACATGTATTTTTTGTTTGGCCTTGTAATAAAAAAAGTTTAATAATTATTAAATAACGAACGAAGGATATAAATAATAATTATCACATGAGTCATTACTCATTATAGAATTTAAATACAATTAATATTTAAATTTAAAATGTTGACTTTTTATTAGATTATTTTGTATTTTTTTTTAAATACATATTATATTTTAAATTTTACGGTTGTTACTGAATATAAATTATTTTTTATTGGTTAAATTAAAGGTACCTATCTTTAAACTACATGATAAGTAGGTATTACACTAACTAATGTGTGAGTTTCGTTGGCTACAGTCGGAAGGTCGAAAAAAAAACCAAAAACTACATTTAAAAATATATTATAAATATAGCAATATCCTGCTAATCTAACTTAGTTTTAGCTAATATTAATATAATTATAACAGGTTTTTATAATATTTTTCATAAACATATTATATACTTTATCAAATTACTATATTATATACTTTGGTGCCATTTTGAAATATTTTGTAAGTTGTGGGTAGGCACTAGGCACTGTATATAACAAGGAAAAATCAAAATAAATCCGCGACAAAATCCGAAAAGATAGTTATATAAAGATATATATGACTACTGTCAGTAGGCAAAGGGGTCATTGTACGAAATTCTTCCTGCTTCGCGGGCCAGCTTTACAGCACAAATTGGTAATACAGCGTCAGCCATTCTCTTATTGATTATTATTTATGTAACAGGTATAAGGCAGGTAACAATACTGATCCCCAATGTGCGATCATCTTGTCGTGGTAAAGGGGCTCAGTAGCGACCGTCAGATTTCAGTGGACGATGTGCCTCTTGTGTGCTCCTGGTACTTCTTTGATAGTAGAGTGGACATATTTATTGTGGTCTGCTTTGGCAGTCTTGACGTTGAACGCGCAACGCCCCAATACGACCAGAGGGCTTTGTTGGGTTTTAGTGTGTAGTACTGACTTTTAAGTCAGTAATCCACATAACCACTTGTGATATCCGTAAATGAATTTCTCAACAATCTATACTAATATTATAAAGCAGGAGAGTTTGTTTGTTTGGTTGAACGCGCTAATCTCAGGAATTACTGGTTAGATTTGAACAATTCTTTTTGTGTTGGATAGTCCGTTTATCGAGAAAGACTATATTATATCACGTTACGACCAACAGGAGCGGAGCATCAATGAAAAATGTTTAGTTCTGCGAGGTATCATGCCGTAGAACTTAGAAAGAAATTGGTTTCCGGTCTTTAGAACGCGTGCGAAGCCGCATGAAATGCTAGTACAGTTCTCGATGCATAAGCTCAGCTTTGCTTGTGTGAGTGATAGCTAAAAGCCAATAGCCGCGCATCAAAAACCAGTTAAAACGGGTTTAAACCAATATCTCAACGTCTATCCGTATCGGGTGCCTATCCGTACACTGCACTCACACAAATGCAAAGCTGAGCTTATGCCTCGAGAACTGTAAGTTATTAGATGTAAGATGAGTGACCTGGTTGGCGTGCGGGTGGTGCGTGTGGGGCGCCAGCTCGAGCAGCAGGCGGTCGGCGAGCGCGAGCGGCGCGGCGCGGGGCGCGGGCGCGGGCGGACACAGCGCGCGCGCCGCCCGCCGCAGCGCCGCGCCGCACAGCTCGCCCGCCTCCAGCGCGCGCCCGCCGCACAGCAGCGCGCGGATACACGTGCTCGCCTCCACGTCCTGGACATATATGACGACACGCGTGGCGCAGTTTGTAGTGACCCAGTTTGTACTTGCTGCGCCAGCGGTCGCGGGTTCGAGTCCCGGTGGGGGCATACATTTGTTGATCATGAATGTTTGTACTGGGTCATGGGTGTTTATATTTATTATTATGTGTAGTATATCAACCATCTAGTGTCCATAACACAAGGCTCGTACCTTACCGTGGAACAAGATAGTGCTGTGTGTAAATGTCCGAACATATTTATATACACCACACTTGTAAATAACATTGTAAACAAATATTGAAAGCTCATTTTAGCCTAGACAGTGGTAGCCCAGCGGTAACGCGCTCGCTTGGATAACCGAGTGATGCGGGTTCAAATCCGGGTCTCGCACGTCTGATATTTTTATGTGCGAATCATTTCTATCATGATTACCACTTGTCTTACGGTGAAGGAAAATATCGTGAGGAAAACTGCATGTCTGAGAATACGTAGCAAGTTTTCGAAAGACATGTGAAATCCGCCATCACGCACTAGGCCAGCGCGGTGGACTATGGCCTGATCCCCCTCGTACTGAGGGAGGCTCGTGCCCAGCAGTGGGACGTTAAAATGGGCTGATGATGTCTTTAGCCTACTTCTAATAGTTGTAATGACATGAAATTTCCTAATATTCTTTTTGAATGGCAATACAATAATACAATATAGGTGTCTTAGATCAGATCTAATGAGGGAGCCAGGTGATGATTAATAAAAAATTTTTAGTGGCTACTTGTAAACCCCTCGAGATGTTCATGTACAAATAATTACCATTATGATTAACACAAAATCTCTGCAATCTTTCTGTGTATAACTATTCCAAAGCTCACACTCAATGCTTAAAAAGTGAGCTCATGTTGTTTCTCCATTTATAATAAATAATATACTTCATAACTTTATTTTTTATTTATATAAAATAAATAAAATTTTCTATATATTCATAGTTACCATAAATCTTTGTAAAAACCAGTGAGGCAGGAATTGACCAGTGCTGATAGCTCTTTTGGTAACTGCCAACAACGTTTCGACATCCGCTTCTTTTAAATTTTGATACAATCTATCGAAGTCTATATTTTCGTTTTCTGTAAAACAATAAAGAATAAAGCGACTCCATGTACAGGTGGAGTACTGGGAGATTGGATGTCCCCTCCAAGAGTTAGATTCATGAGATTAAGATTTAGTAAGTATATACTATGTTAGAATATTTAACGTACCCAAACCATGACAGGTTTCAATTAATTCTAGATAATTATAAAAAAGGACTAAAAAAGCAATAATTGTTTTAAATATCTACAAAGTCTTTGTCTGACGACTATTTAACTAGTGACTGCGTCATTCAACTACGTACGTAATAGGTACCCATTAAATTCGATAATAATAATATTTTTATAATTTATTGCACCCTAAATAAATTTCAAAAATATAATTAACATTTATATATTTATTTTAATTTACATAAATACTAACGTTTGTGATGTAATTATGCGTAAAAAGATAAACTTGACCTTTAATAACATTAAAGTTAAGCAAGATACAAAAGATACCTACTTTAACAATAAAGAGAAAAAATAAACCTCATGGCAAAAAATTATCAGGCGATCAAAAAAAGCTACGGCCTATATTACATAAATGGTGTGTTTCACATTATTTAAAAAAATTACGTAAAACGTTAAAATCGTAAGGTAAAGCCGTGAACGTATAACTACATGATATTACAAATGTGTAAATTATTACATATTGTATTGACCACAAGGTCAAGTATTGCTAAGTCATATTTATATTACCAACAATAAGTTTTTATAAAAATTACATTAGCATATTACATACATTCAAAATACAATGGCGCAATAATATTTGATAGAATTATCAAGCGTAAACTTTTAGAGACAGTGGTAGTTCAGATGTAACACGCGCGTTTGAAGCGGGTTCAAATCTCGGCTGATATTTTCATGTTCGAATCATTTTCAACATGATTACCACTTGCTTTACGGTGAAAGAAAACCTCTTGTAAAAACCTGCATGTTTAAGAAAACTTAACAAATTTTCCAATGATATGTGCAGCCCGTTTACCCGCACTAGACCAGCCTGGTGGATAATGGCCTGATCCCCCTTGCATTGAAGGCAGGACGGCTCTCGATTCTATTTATTACTTTTCTTATCGAATCTGAATTTTGATATATATAGTTATAGTGACTATTGCTTGCAAAGGCCTCCGATTACTCCGTTTACAATAAATTTTGAACTACGTTTTTGTTTCATTCTTTTAGTATTTAACTTTCAAGCGTGCAGTATTATAGGAGGAAAACAATTTTTACTACTTTTTATGATTTGATAATAAAAAATAATAATAAAATACGATATGAATATATGCAATTTAATAAAATAATTTAAACTTAAAATACAAAACTATTGAATTATTCCTTTGTAAATTTGACTGTAATAACTTTTGTATTATGACTTTTAAACATGAACATACGGTTTTATGGTAGGTACTTACTTCGCAAGGCTTGTTGAACCGCATCTAATGATTCTGGAACCTCTTCTCGTAGTTCTGCAGCTAACTCCTCTGGTCCTATGACCTGTTATGAACCGAAATAATATTTCACTTATAAAATCATTTGTGGTGAAACTTAAAAAAATGGATTTATGTGATTATGTTTCACCCGTTTTAAAACGCGAAGAAAAAGTTAAGATATATATTTTTATAATATCAGATATTATATTCTGTATCAGATAGCATCTTTATTAAATAATATTTCATGGTAAATAATATTTTATTGGAGTTTTTGTATTACTCCCAAAATTAAAAAGAGTTATTAAATTAATCGTTTATAATTTTTGAGCATTTTAATTAATCTTTGAATTTCCACACAATTCATGATATAAGTGTTGTATATGCAGAATTAATATTAAGTATTATTATTGCAGTGATAATAAATATTTTTCAATACGAGAACAACAAATTACCAATGTAATTATTGTACATGCTTTGACGACACGTTTTTATTTTTTAGACATTTTTTTTGTATTTATTTTTTTATGATACAACAGTCAAAAATACATACATCTCTAAATTTTTACCCTTCTACGATCAACTCTTATTTTTTATTTGTTAATTATAAGCTTGAATTTGTTGGCAATATTTTTATTATGTCATGACTTAGAATAATAAAAATTCATATTACTCTCAATTTTTCACCCTTCTACGATCAACTCCTATTTTCGATGGCGATTTTTTTTTGTTTTGTCCACAGATCCATAATAGGGTTGCAAGATGGCAATCGAATATAATAATTGAAGTACGATAAATTTTCGTTCAAAGTTTATAATTACAATTTCCTTTAATTACAATATATTTTTCTCAATTTAAATTCAATCCTCACCGGTCGATAACCGACCAACTATCAATCGATCTTTGTCATCTCTCATCCAGCAAATATCACGGAGTAGGGATGAGAACGAAACCGGTCTCCTGACTCACTCACTATACAGTTTCGGCCATTTTTTTGGTTTTGTTTGTATCGATCGTAGAAAATACTAATAGAAAAGTAAAGCGCAATGAGAGAAGGGGGGGGGGTGCCAAGAGCGGGATTGGGGCAAGCACATATATGAAATATGTAGGCGCGCGGCTCAGGAGTGTATTCACGGTGGGTTCTGAAAAAGCTAGAGTAATTTTGAAGAAATTTTCAGGCAACATAGAGATCAACCCACATGTGATCGAATGAAGTTTATTAGCAATTAAAAAAATGAGTGAGGCCGCGGGTACAGCTAGTGTCTGTATAAACATCTCAAACTGCCAGTTTTTGTAACATTTTAGACGAAATTGTTATTTATTATAACAAATAGATACTTTAATAATTATACTCCATATAACTATATAAAATATTATTTTATTTTATATTTAAAAATATAAGATATTATTTTATTTTTTACTACTCGTTTTTCTCGGGTGCTTTTTTAGATGCCATTTGTAATTGAAGGTTGCTGTATATATTTGTTTAAATTATTTTGTGTAATGAAATTCAACTTATTTTTATCGTATGACAATTTATCAAATTTAGCAATCGGCGGTAATGTCGTTTCCTAATTAGTGAAAGAATTTGCAGAATTGAATTAGCAGTTTTAAAAAGTTATCTTCTACAAACACAAATACATTTCAATTGCGTATAGGTCTGTATGTTAAATTGCATTACCTATATAAATAAAAATGAAAGTTGGTAAGCGCATCATACGAGTATGGCTCGACCAATTCGGCTAATATTTTTTTTCTATGTTCCTTAAGGCCCACGGAATGTTTTTATAACAAAAAAAATAAAAAGGGGGTACCCAGAGACAAACCCGAGCGAAGCAAGGGTGAGTCACTAGTAACTAATTAATATGTATCGATTTTTATGGATGTTTTCACAAAATTAACAAATGGTAAAGTTAAAAAATCTATAAGTGGACATAGTTTTAAACCTCTAAGGCTACTCTGCGTAAATTTACTGATTACTAAGATATTATCAAGTCGTGCTATTTTACATGAATTGTCAATACAATTTTAATTCATTTACCTTTGGTCCAAAATTTCGTAGTCTACTAAATTTACAATGGTCTTGTCATTTGTCATTTGAAAGGGAATCGGTATTGCCATTATTATTATTTATTTATATTTTAAAGACTAAGCATTATGTAAAATGATCATAAAAAGCTAAAAAGGGTAAATTTTAAGTGCGTCAAATATAAATAAGTTTCAACTGTAACTGTCGAATTGACATTGACTTGTCATTATGTACGGGACTAGCAATTATTTGCAAATGTGTCATTAGAGTGTCAGTGGCACACATTGGAAAACCATTAAATTAGTAGACTACCAAAACTGCAAAAAGTAGCAATTACGATGTCAATGATAGACAACTGTGACACCATTGCAATAGCAGACTTCAGGCCATCGACTTCTCAGCCTGAATAGACACCTCACGCAAGGCGAACACTTTCAGTCAACACGTTAGACAAACATTTCTTACTTAAGAAAACGATCGCGCGATTTACTTTAGTAGCGACCACATCCGTAACCCGAGAACATATTGTTTGCGACTCGTGAATTTACGACAGTATTAAATACAACAGACGCGCAACATAGAGCTCCCTCTACAATAAAATGGTGTGGAAATAGTAGCCAAACGTGTAACTTCAAAAGAAATGGCATCACTTTTCATAAGTAAATGAATTTTAATTTCCAAAATCATTAAATGTGAGTAAATCAGAGCTCAAGCTGTAGCAACGCAACTCGCGATGATGTATTTGACATTTTCGGACATTCTCTGACAATGCATCCCTTTCTTTTCAATGCAGTTCATTGTTGCTATAATTTTCTTTAATTACCGGCACACTACTATTTGTCTACTAGTAAGTGTCGCAACCTTGAAGTAACCAATCAGCGTGCATTTCAATCCGCCTCCCCCGTATCGCTTGCCTCAGATTTTTGACTGACAGCGACAGGTTTGGATGCAGAAGTACATACATTAGGCGTCTATTCAGGCTGAGTACAGTTCTCGATGCATAAGCTCAGCTTTGCTTGTGTGAGTGATAGCTAAAAGCCAATAGCCGCGCATCAAAAACCAGTTAAACCAAGCTCGCAACGTAGCGCTTCAGTCGTGCCTATCCGTACACTGCACTCACACAAATGCAAAGCTGAGCTTATGCCTCGAGAACTGTAGTCGTTGTATGAAACACAGGACGGTGTGTGTGTGTGTGTACCTGCAGCGCGTCGTGTCCGGGGCGCGCGAGGAAGGCGTGCTCGGGGCTGGCGAGGCGCAGGCAGGTGAGCGCGGCCGCCAGCCAGCGCCGCCGCGCCGCGCCCGCGCCTGCGCCTCTCTCCGCCGCGCATCGCGCTGCGCGCTCGTACATCACGGCCGCCGCTACACACACACACACACACATTATACATTCATAAATATACTGTTAGAACATATTACGTGTGTATTAAAGTTATAATTAAAAAAGTGAATGGATGAAGGTGATATTTTCAAATTTTTGCTATTTTATGCATAGATATCGGTGTAAGTATCTTATTAAATTTTTAAACTGCCATATTTGCGACTATAAAATAGTATTTTATTCAAGCCACTTGACGTCCATTTTATCCACGGAATAGATTAAAAACACTGGAACGTAATGCAGGCGAAAAAGCCGCGTCATAATTATGGTTAAATACTTCAACCGATTCATGTATAGTTCGCGCTTAGAGTCCGTTGAGAACCGAGCTCCGATAAATAGTGTAATTATGAATTCAATTTTATCACATTTTTTAATTTTATGGACTTTCTCAGTTACAATAGACTTCCAATATAAGCGACCTTTGCGATAGTGATGCCTGGAGAGATGCAGCGCGTAGAGGAAGTCGTAGTAGGGGTTGTGCGGGTACGCGTCGTGCAGCTTGGCGCGCGCCGCCGCCGCGCGCTCCGCCTCGCCCGCCAGCGCGCCGCACGCCACCAGCGCGCCCAGCTGCTTGCGCTCCGCTACACGCAAATTTATTATAAAATTATTAAAATTTTAAACTTCACGCAACAAAAAACAACAAATAATTGATATAAAAACAATAAATTATAGCACAAATTGGTCTTAACTTAAATTAAAACTTAAATAATAATGTTATATTAATGAGAAATTATTTAAGGTTTGATAGTTATAACGTTTTATTTACTACAAGATGGCACTTGAATCTTTGAAAATTATTGCATTTGACAGCATGTCCGTTAAAAATCAATGGTGAATAGGCTATTAAGTATTAACTATATAATGAATAATTATTTGCAGTTATATAAATGAGAGAGAAGAGAGATGTTCTGTTAGGGGCCATTCATTTATTACGTAAGAATTTAGGGGGAGGGGTAGGGGGAAGGTCAACCATGACTTATGTTTTCTTACAAGGGGTGGGAGGGAGTCTTGATAGTTCTTATGTAAGATCAAAAAAATGCGCATAATTAAAATTTTACTTTGAAAAAGCGCGGGCAACCGAGCGAAAGGTACTGTACCTTTAAAATTACAATTAAACATTTCAAAAATTGTTACTTTAAAAAATAAGCATTAAAATAAACTAAACGTGTATTCATTTTTCTTTTAGACTCTTACGTAATAAATATTAAACAGGAAGGGGTCGGCCTATTCTTATTTTTTTTAAATAGGGGGGAGGGGGTCAAAATAAAGGAATGGCCCCTTACCGAGCGTAGTGAGCAGCTGCGCGGCGGCGGCGGCGCGCGCGTGCGGCGCGGGGTTGGCGGCGGCGGCGGACAGCGCGCGCGACACGCGACCCCCCGACAGGTGCCACTTGAACACCACCCACTGGAACATCGGCTGAGGGGGACGGATGCACGTATAGTTTACTGGTGAAATGTATTATGTCATGGCTTCACTACATAGTATAAAAAACAAAGTCGCTTTCTCTGTTCCTATATCCCTATGCACTTTTCTCTGGCTGGTTGTTGGTTGCCTGGAAGAGATCGCTTTAAGCGATAAGGCCGCCTGCTGTGCATCTTTGTTTAGTTTTAACTAGTTATTGTATGTGTTTTTATTCTTTTCTTTAGGGTACAATAAAGTGTATTATTATTATTATGTATGCTTAAATCTTTAAAACTACGCTACGGATTTTAATGCAGTTTTTTTAATAGATAGAGTGATTCAAGAGGAAGGTTTATATGCATAACTAGCGGATCCCGCGGCTTTGCCTGTGCTAAATCTAGGAAAAAGCCCAAGCGAAGCGAGGGCGAGTCGCTAGTTTACAATAAAACACTGTTAAATACATTATTTAAAATATAACGATTATATAATTTGTTTAATATGCAATAAATAATTTACGTGACGCATGCGTACACAGAACATAGTAGAAGCCTTCATTTGATAAAAGAAAAAAATAAGAAAAAATTTCCTTTACAATAAATATAATATAAGAATTCATACTTTCTATATCTGATTTGAATTAAACAAGATTTCTAGAAGACTTTCGCAACATTACTATATATACTATTACTATGAACCGACTGGGTTCAAGTAAAATCAAAATCAGTGTTCCTAGCTTTAGACATATCCACGAGACAGACAAGTAGTTAAATAAATAAATATTGGGACAATATTACACACAGCGCCATCTAGTTCGGTGGTAAGCTACGAGGCATGTGTTAAGGATATACTACATAATATATAATTTTAAATACATATATGATATATATTATAAATATAAACATCCAAGACTGGAGTACATACACCCGAGTTAAAAAAATGAATGCCCCCAGCGGGACTCGAACCCGCGACCGCTGGCGATGGCAAGAAAGTAGGGTCACTACAAACTGCGCCAAACGTGTCGTAAATTTATTCTGCCCCTCAATAAAGACTACTTACCAAATTCTGATCATCTTTATCGGCGATACTTATTGCAGTTTCTGCTAATCGTACGACACAAGCTCCTGCGTCGTGTATTTCAAACAGCTTTATAACCTGAACGTGACATAAATAATGTAGTTAATACAAAATTACGAAAAGTATTATTATAGACGAGTAACTTAAAAAATAACAAATATGTTAATATTTTCTTAGATTTATGCAAAAATTTGTCATTTTAGATAAAATTATAGGGCATTAGAAACATCGGAAACCGAAAATTAGAATAAATGTGCGAAAATATTCGAATAGTTTTCATTATAATTTTACTTCCGGTATGATGAAAATATTATTTTTTTTTGTGAATTTTATATTTAATTTACTTTCATAATGTTTTATGCAAATGATGTAAAAATAACAAATTTAAGACTCCGCTCTAAGGTAAGTTAACAAGTATACCTTCATGTAGTACAGCACGAGTGCCTGATGCTGCGTGAGGCGCGCGTCGGGCGCGGCCACCAGGTGGCGCAGGAAAGGCTCGGTGCTCACGCCCTTGGCGGCGCGGCAGAACGCCGTGTACGCGCCCTCCGGCTCCTCCACGTCTAACAGCGCTAGGCCCAGGATGAACTGACCTGTTGTCGCGAATACCGTAGGGTAGTCGCGAAATAGTGATTAAATATTTAAATATTATTTCTTATAAACTTGAGGGTAGAACGAAGACTGTCAAATAGAATAGATTGCGATTTGAGACAGTCGTGTGCGGAACGCGACCGTGGCAGGTCGGGTGCGAGCTTCTGAGTAAAAGTAAACGTGCGAGGCAGATCAGGCCGCAACACCGTGTTTGCCAAGTAAGTGAACTCAGTTTACCAATGTGTGAATATTCAAAGATTCAGTATAATTCAGTGGTGTTGCGCGGGAGCCGTTCGTTGCTCATAAATCAGATTCAGAGATTCAGTATAGACATGTGGCAACATGCATGAGAGATTCAGAGATTCGGTATAATTCAGAGAAATAGATTCAGTATTCAGAAATGTGAGTTCAGTCACTCGTAAATCAGTTAAATCAGACCAGTTACAAGTTTAGCGAGGCTCGAGGTGGCTATAGGAGAGGTTGGAGGCCACTAGCGAGGGATCAAACTCTCGTATGATAAATCAGATCACATTCATTACCAGTAAATCATATGTGTGTATTTATCAGTTACATTATAATTGCGATACGTCATTATATTCGTAATATTCGACAAATACTAACGAACTGGGTACCTGGCGCCCAGGGTATTTGGCGACACCTGTCATTAATTAAACAATTATAAACTGCTCCCCGCTCAACACCCTAGGGAGCTTATCAAGGGTGTATGGTACAGTTATAGTTGAGTGAGAGATGACTTATGTGAGGGAAGGTTATAAGGGAAACCAAACCCAATGAAAGTCGATCCAACACTGAGTTTATTAAGATAAATTTACAGTATATATAGGCAGAAGTACAGACGTCATACGTTTCGTACAAATAACAATTTCATTAGAAATCTGTATTAGGCAAATAATAATGTTGTGAGAAATAAGCTAAATTAAGTAAGTGATTACTTTGCATCTGTATCAATCAATAACAATTTCGTAATAAATAAGCTAAATTAAGGAGGTTGCAAGACAATCATATTGCTCAATGTGCGTTGACCCGTACATCCTGCCGACTCAAAGAAATGTGCGTTAACCCGTACAAAGGGTATTACTGAAAATCAGCGCTGTCTGAGTCTCTGGCCTCAGCAGCATCAGTTGAGTTATTACCCATTGAGTTATTTAAGCCACCTATTATATGTTAAATTCTTTTTACTGTTCTTAATGGCAATAAACGATTTCATTATTATTATTATTATAAACTTTTGATTTTCTAGTGTTTTCCTATTTCTTTCATACTAAAATTACCCCTAACACACAACCAAGAAAACAAAAAAAGAATTATTGAAATAGTTACTGCCATTCTCTTGACTTTTAGTGAAAGACTTCCTGACCAACTCCAGCTACGGTCGCACGGCGGTAAATTTCATTGAAACTAGCCATGTGCGTAGGTTATATTATAGTGCCCAATAATTTTTTAGTTTAAAAATCTAAAGGCAATTATACTGGTAAGAGATTAGTTGAAATATCGATTAAGGTTAATTTTAAATAACGTTATTTAATTTTGACTCAATATTCCCAACTAGGTTTCGATGTACCGAGACATTAATACAGCTCACGTAGTATATTTTAGTTATTTTCATAGTATTATATATCCTATGGAATCTTATTATGGGGAAATGCAGCTACTACTATTAATACAATTTTTGTCCTGCAGAAGAAGAGCTATTGGTGCAATTTATAGTTTAGGTCCTAGCCTAGAGTATCATAAGATATAAGTATAGAGAAATAAAAATGTTGACTGTTGCTTCTCAGTACGTGTACGAAAATGTTATGTATGTTCATAAAAATATACACGAATTTCCCAGGAATTGAGACATGCGTAGCATTAATACTAGGAAAAAACACAAATTTGTAATGCCTGTGACTCGCTTACGCCGAGTTAGTAATTCTTTTTACGGACAATGTATTATTTGCTTATACAACAGGATCCCAGAAAACGTTCAAAAAGCTTCTATTACTAATTTAAAAAAAAATGTTTGTGTACTAAAAGATATTGTTCGATGGAATTATTGTTAATTTCAATTAAATTTGAAAAAAAACAGATAAAGGAAAAAAATAGTTCCGCTGAGTTTCTTTCGCCAGTTCTTCTCGGGTCAGAACTCAGAAGCATCTTCTTTCCGAACTGGTAGTACTCATGACATTCAGTAATAATTTTATTCTGAACAAAATATTTTGTTTTTTTTTTATTTTAATTCACATCCCAACTGCTACTTCTATTTTCGTTAACTCTCAAGAAATTGGCTATAATGGCTAAATACGAGCTTTAACTAACATTTGGTAATACGTTATAATAATTTATTTTCCTTACGTCATAAAATAAAATCATATAAATAATAACTCAATGCAAAGTTGTATACTGACGTGAGCAAGCGTTCCACTCGCACCAGGGCTCTAGCAGCGCCACGTAGCTCTGCACGAGGCGCGGCTGGTTGATGGACGCCAGCCACCACCCGAACTCGAAACCGCCACTCACTGCCCATCTGAAGTCTGTATCGGAACCTTATTGTTTGACTTATAACTATTTTAGAATTTTATTTTATTAGTAGGTTTGTTTATTTATATTACTAATCTTACTAATTAGATTTACAGACATTTACATTCAGACTTACTAATAGTACTAAGATATTAATATTCAAGTATAACTTATAATAAATATTTATCTAGAATAATTTAAATAATAATTAATCGAATAAATAAAATTTATAATACAGTACATATATACGTATTTGTAAATATATATTAATATATTAATTTTACCTTATATCGTTTAGTTTCGTTTAATATAATAAAATAAATACGTACGTACGTACGTACGTACGTCCGTCCACGTCGCGAGCTAATGATCGAGAGGGCGCGGATGAGGCGCACGAGTTATGACAACTAACAAATGTCGTGCATTCACTCGTAGTCGTATGTCATAAGCATTCTGCCGTTCGGTATGAACGGTAAAATGGCCCAAACAATAATAATGAACAATAATGCTACGGCCACACTATCGCGATAACGCAAAGATTTGCGTTGTCGCGACTCGTCTGGCCAAAGAATTCGTCCTATCGCGTTCTAGACTATCGCAACGTAGTGAATTTTTTTTTGTGGCCAAGAACGTTCTTCAGGGATCGAACACGAATTCTTATCGCTACAACGCGACGACCAATCTTCGCTGAATATGTAGCTGTACAGTAAAGGATACAGTTGGTGCGCGACGTGGTAGGCCATGAGCGGCAGCGCGTGGTGCCAGTGCGTGGGCGCGCGCGCGGCGGCGAGGTGCGTGCGCGCGCGCCGGCCGCCCGCCGCCGCCGCGTACGCCGCCGCCGCGCCGCCCTCGCCCGCCGCGCCCTCCGCGCTGCCCTCCGCGCTCTCCCCGCCCAGCGCGGTCAGCTTCAGCCGGAACGCTTCTGATGAACCCGCTGGCCTATACGGTATAAATGCTACATATACTTCAAATTCAATTTTTTCAGCCCTAAATTTAACATTTTTTTCTGAACGTCACAAGTCTACCATCAGTTAGGAAAAGCCTTATTACTAAGAGGAACAGATAAGAGGCACAATAGGTCTAAAATAATTACACAATATTGATAGTATTGAAATAAATAAATAATAATAATAAATATTAACTTTTATGTTCACTATATCTACAAGAATTTTAATTTATAATACTGTAGCCAGTAAAGCCGTTTTTGTTAAAATTTGCTTGACTTGACATTACACAATTTTTATTTTTACGACATTCTGTTTAGGGAGGGCCACACTATCCTATAAGTGTGTGCATATAATCGTACCGCCTTCTCTATCCGGTAGGTAAGTGGATCTGCATGTGGTACGTTTACAATGGTAGGGTAGGATTTGTAAAAATGGTGTATACTGACGGTCGCTGTATGGTGGCGGCGCGCAGCCACAGCAGCGCGCGGTAGGCCTGCCAGTGCACGGCGCAGTGGCCGGCGCCCGGCACGCCGCCCGCGCCGCGCGCCGCGCCCAGCGCCGCCAGCGCGCCTCGCACCACGCGCGCCCTGCGATACACATCCATATATTGATATAAAAATTATATATTATGCTTGTAACGGTTCTTGCTAACCTAATACACTATTAGATTGATAATTAATTGATAAATGTTAAAATAACCACTTGATAGGTAATGGTAAGCACGCGCGGCTTACTTGCTAGCGATACGCGAACTGACTTGATTTTTATGAATGAAATAAAGTAATGAAAGCGCGTGTCGTGAGAAATGATGAGTTGATGTTGCAATATGTACGGATGCACCGTACAATGCTTATAACTATAGTAGAAAGGCTTAAAATTTTAGTCTTTCAAGTTTTCAAATTAGTCCGTATGACAAATTATTATATATGACCTATATTTATATCAAGTATATATTAATATTATATAGTCGTGATAATTGCGTAATATTTATATTTATTTATAAATAAATATGCGTATAATAAATACACGAATAAATAATGTGAATTTTAAAACTAGTTACTATTATGAACTTTAAATACTACTATATAATATTAAATATAAATAAAAAAATAGTATATGTTGGTACCTCATTTCGGCCATTTGGCGGATTGCTTCAGTAACGATTGCTACACCCAAATCACTCGCAAACAAATTATCATATTCACTTGTTTCTTCATCATCACCTATAAAATATCATAGTATAAGTATTTATGTAACAAAAGTAATACTAAGCACATTTATAATAACAAATATTACTTTTACAAGTGTCTATTTCAGGAACATCTAATCTCAAAGCATCATTCAACTCCAGGACAGCATTTTGCAAATCTTTGATTGGCTCCAAAATGGATGATATTTCATCTATCTGCTCCGGTGTAAGAGTCTGAAATAAACAAATATACATTTTAAAACATTTTCACTTCTTTATATGGTATGTGTATGGTGTACTGCCTCGGTGGTGTAGTAGCTAGCATATACGGTCATATATCGAGAGGTCCTGGATTCGAGTCCCGGGTCGGGCCAAGTTTAGTTATTGAGTTTTTCTGTGTAGTAAGCCTCAGTAACAGCCCGGAGTTGGAAAGTTGGCGGTGAGTCACCACCGTGCCTCGGAGTGCACGTAAAGCCGTCGGTCCTGCGCCTTAAGTCTCTCTGGTCATGTCGAACAGTCGTCCGACCTGAGTATGAGAGTAATAGGAACAGAGAGTGCACTTGTGTCTGCGCGTACACTTGTGCACTATAATGTCTCCTGCGCAATTATTATTTTGGTGTGAAGGTGTATGGTGTGTGTACGTGTATGGAGTATGTGTGTATGTGTGTGTGTGTGTGTGTATGTGTGCGTGTGTACCGGCGCGTCGACGGCAGCGTGGTGCGGCGCGTCCTGCGGCGCTCCCAGCAGGTGCAGCAGGCGCGGCAGCAGGCGGTGCTGCGGCGCGGCGCACGCGAACAGGCGGCGCTCGAGCTCGGCCGCCGCCGCCGCGCCGCCGCCGCGCTCCCAGCGCGCGCCCGCCACCACCACGCGCACCGCGTCCGCCGACAGCTCGCCCGCCTCGCCTGACACATACTACACTCGCACACACTACTCTAATATATATTTTTGAAGTGAAACTTCTTTAGAATCGTTGTGATTTCAAACTCGATGAAACGAAAAAATAAGTCCATAGTACCAGGCACTCAGAGACGGGGAAGAGTTAGCCTTAGTTAGATCTCTCCCACCGCGAGTCAGTGATATTTCTAACTCTATCTAACTCGTGGGTGTGACCTTCACGCCATTCCCTCTCTCAACGATCTTAGACGAGGTTATTTAGTATAAATATAAACGAGATTTAAAAATTAGTTTGCCAAAGAAGTTTTACTTCTGACATGTGTACTTTGTACACACGCACTTTTTTTATTTTTATTTATTTATTCAGGTAAAAACAGTCGTATACAAAAAAATTAATATTAAAACAGTAAGAATACAATTAGCCTAAATTATTACAAATAAACTGATTTGTCATCAAAAGTGACGGATGCATTGTTTACAATTGATTGTTTTACAAAAATAATAAATGAAACTAAATTTAATAAAAATATTGAATGAAACTAAATTGAAGCTACTAATAAAAAACAAAAGTAAGTACATAATATGTCTTATACAAGATTTTAAAATAAATAAGTTTATACAAAAATTCTGAAAAAACTAAAATATTGATTGCTGTTTAAGCTTTTTAAGAACTTAAAATTAAATATAACGAACTGTACAAGAACGCACCCGCGCCAGAGGGCATACGTTACGCGCTCAAAAGAGTGGGAGGCGCGCCGATTAACACTCCATTATGATACATTTGAGTACTGACAATATTTTCATGTTATCCACTTTGGTGGTCGGGTAAAGCCTAATATATTAATTAATATAAACGAGTCACGGGATTATTATTTATATGACACAAATATGTCTGACTAGAGAAAATCACTTACCCATGACATCTGGCAGTGAGTCCTCCGGTGACAGCATGATACGCTCGAGCGGCTCGAGCTGGCGCACCAGCGACACGCCGCAGCGCCGCAGCACGCCACACCACCAACCCGCTTCACCCACCCCATACTGTTATATGGAGAGACACATGGGAAGTTTTATTATTGGACATCATGTCTTTAGACGTGTGTTCATGTTTGTTATTTCGGATTATGGATTTGGATGAATTTTTGTACACTGCACAAGGTACGATAATATAGGATATTTATCTACGTTCGGTAATAATTTATATAAGCTTTTGTTAAGCATTTAGTTAGAGCAAGCAAAAGAGGTATATATTTGGAATAATGTACAGAATATAAACAATTGAAAAAGGAAAAAAACTTTATAAAAATAATTTAAAATATTATTGTTTTCAACATGTTTTTTTTAAATAATAAGCAATCTCAAGTATTGTAATTATTTTCAAACTTACATGTTTAGAAACCATAAGACCTAGCGGCTTCTGTAATCCCTCCATGTATTGCAAGCACCAGCTGTACAAATCTGACCAACATCTGAAATTATAGTATGTTTTACGCAAAATATTTACTACCAGTGGCTATGTATGGCTACGGATTTGAATAACTTGGGTTAGGTGACATAATATTGAATATTTCTTTCAACACAAAAAGTTAAACCCCTGTGCTTTTAGACACACTCTGTTTGACTGTCTTTGAGGTTGGCCAAAAAAAGAGATAGCACTATGCCTTTTTGCTTATAAGTTGACCTGTCAGGAAGATTGACCATGTTCAAAATAGGTCAAAAAGCGACTATATTGATGTAAATAGTAGAACTAACTTATGCATGAGATGCGAGTGGTCGTGGTCGGCGCGCGCGGTCAGCGCCCGCACGCGCGCGGACACGGCGGCCGCGCACGCGTCGCCCAGCTCCGCCTCCGCGCCCGCCTCGCCGCCGCCCCACGTGCGCCGGTAGATCTAACGTAAAAGTACATTAGACGCACTTTTTTGACCTTTTTTTATTATTTTTCGTTTTTTAAAGCCTTGTAACATTTTTCCTAAGCGTTTTAGCGAAAAAGTGAAAGAGACCTTTTGTGTAGAGAATTTAATTTCCTACAAGACAACGGAAAGTGAAATTTGAAAAAAATAAAATTTCGACGATTTCAAATGAAAATGAAAAAAAAAATTTTTCTATGTATTTTGCATTGGAAAGGGGACTCCCCCATGCGCCAGCTCAATTTTCAACATATCAAGCTCATCTTTTAGTAGGTTCTTTTTTATCTAACAAAGAAACTTAATAGATGTCTGTTCTGACGCAGTCTAATATACATACACCGTAAAATCGTAAATATCCTTAGAGTATATAAACTACTAGCTGATACCCGCGACTTCGTCCGCGTTGCTTGAAATATTAACAAAGTTTTCCGCATGCGGGCTACGCCGCTTGCCCAACTACTCCGCGAGAAGGAAACATACATCACTGAACACGCAGTGCATTTACAAATCGTTGTTTCTTGAAACTTTAATAACTTTTTTATTAAATGAAGATATCGCAATCATTTTTTTTTATAAGGGCCAAGTGTCTAAGAAATAAAACTTAGACAGTTTAATTAAAATCTATCCAGTAGTTTTTCCGTGATGCGCGCACAACTGCAGCAGACCTTTATTATTTTATTTATATAGATATAAAATATATAAACGACACGTTTGGCTCAGTTGTTAGTGACCCTACCTTCTGCGCCAGCGGTCGCGGGTTCGAGTCCCGCTGTGGGCATTCATTTGTTGAGCACGAATGTTTGTTCTATAGTCATGGGTGTTAATATTTATATTCCGTACGTATTTAAAAATGTATATGTATAGTATATCAACAATCTGGTATCCGTAACACAAGCCTCATAGGTTACCACGGAACTAGGTAGCGATGTGTGTAATAATGTCCCAAGATATTTATTTATTATAATCTCGCGAGATTGTAAACTGTCGAATGTTTGTGAACCGTAACATACTGTTTTCAATTTAACACATTTTTCGGTACATTATAAACTATTGAAGTTGAACCATCAAATTGTGAAATACCACGTGAACATTTTCACAGTAAGTAATTTATCAATTGAAATGATTTCTGCGATATTACATTTTTTTTGGTTTAGTTTAATGCTTCTGTTTTAAGATTTGTAAATAGCAAAACTAGGAAATTTCTTTTCTTGTCGAAAAATCCACATAATATGAGATTCATCGTTAGGTAATATCGTAGTTTACAAAGACCTTAGAAATGATTGTAAAACTCTAACACTTCATCATACAACCAAATGAGAAAACGCACTCACCACAAGAGCCTTCTTAACGACGGCAGGCGGGAAGAGTCCGGGCGCGAGCAGGCGGTCGCGGTACTGCTGGTGCGAGGACAGCTGCGGCAGCGCGGGCGGCGGCTCGCGCGCCGCCA
Organism: Boloria selene; assembly: GCA_905231865.2. Lineage (NCBI taxonomy): Eukaryota > Metazoa > Arthropoda > Insecta > Lepidoptera > Nymphalidae > Boloria > Boloria selene. The sequence goes on from HG993145.1 coordinate 7,669,274, forward strand.
CCGCGCGCCACGCCACCTCCGCGCCCAGCGCGCTGCCTGAGCGGGACGTAAACAATACTATACTCTATTCGCCGAATGAACCAAGCACTGAGATTTTGCGCTTCCGCATGATAGGTTGCAGGTAAGACGCTTAGGCCGCGCTCACAATACATATCATAATTAGTCCGTCGTTACACTCCGCACTAGTTACCTGATCTATTGATTTTATTTGTATGTTGATTTGGTTTTATTACAAACACGCGAATCACCCTCGCTTCGCTCGGGTTCGTCTCTATCTATTAAAAAAACCGAATCAAAATCCTATAAGTAGCTTTAAGGATCTAAGCATACACAGGCAGAAAGTGAGGCGACTTTATTTTATACTATGTAGTGTTTATTAATAATTCGTCACTAATTCATTAGCAATATGAACGAGCCCTATGATTTCAAACCAGTTACAAGCGTTATTGGGCGGAGCTAGACATTTTTCTGTCCTCATCAGTTTGTATGCAATTGCGGGACAGAGAAAGCGCATGGTTCACTCCGTGAATAGAGTATAGGTTATACCACATGTTACACAATCAAAACAATAATAGTCAACCAGTGCACTGGTTGCACAATAGATTTAGAATTATAAGAATTCTAAATATCACCTTTCATTCACTTATCATGCATAATGAAGAATAAAATGATAAATGTCTAGGTCCAGAAAAGGGCAGGTCTTTTAAAAACAAGATCAGGTATTGAGTACACACATATTTATATGTTCTACATATAGCTCCTCAAAAAAACGGAAGTATGTTTTATCTACCTTTCACAATACCAGAATAATTCACACAATTATATTTTAATTCCCAAAAATATACTCACTTGTCACAACAGCATCTCCATCTGGTTGAGTCCAGAGAGCCCAAATGACATGGTTGCCATCACCATAACCAATGGCATAATCTAGTAAATCCAACTAAAATAAAAAATATTACTATATTCATATTAAACTAGTACAAGAGCAAGTGTTTTAATGAAATTCTTACTTGAGGTCCAAAAATGTGACAGATTTGCGAGAATTTAACAGCTCCAGCGCCTCCATCGTGCATTTTCATTACCACAAATTCACATTCATTGGGAAACGATAAATATGCCACCAGTATTATACTCCCATCTGATCCAGTTGTATACTGCAGCATGTGACCATGAGCTGTATATAAATACATATTTACTATTTAATATATAGAATTCATTTATAAAATTATAATAATAAGTTGGAATATAATAATGATTGAAACATTCGAGTTTAATATATTAGGTAAGGGTTACAGTCCTTGGAGGATTGACTTGCATTTTAAACTATCTCAAAATGTCACCACCATTGTATAAAAATTTAAATCATGAAAGATCTGCCATTTCATATGCTTCACAGCAACCATTTTACTGTTTAAAAAATCTTAACAACAATAATTTATATACCTATATATTATAATGAAATGTTCAATTATTATTTAGGCACCCAAATTCTATGAAAAATTATTGTTATAATGTTTTATTACTTACGAGGTGCCTTAGGTCTCACTAACGTCTGTGACAATGGTGTTGATACAGCAGTAGGAGCTCCACCTTCATCTAACAGCCAGGCTCTCAAGCATGTATCTCCACAAACAGCTACAGCTAAACTATTTGTCAAAACTACACCATATGTATCCACTCCATCACCACCTTTACCTCTAAAATAAAAAATCTTTAAGAATTTATATATTCTATATTGAAATTTTAAATTTAAAAAAAAAGAAATCAGTACCTCAAGGCTCCAGTTATTCCAGACAAAAATCTGGGAACAGTAGATTCTCTTTTAAGTATTATTGTAACAGCTGAACCAGCAACTGGTAGTTTGACCAGTAATAATCCACCTTCACCTCCATAACCAAAGGCCAAAGCAAACACTGCTTCTCCATTATCTCGCAATAAAGATGCACATGAATGTGCAACTCCTGTATCTAAAATAACAAAATATTTTTTTAAGAATATAAAAAGTTACAATATATTCTTATTCAAATTATTTGAAATTGATGTTATTCAAATTATTTGAAATATGATCAAAGTCACGGGTTTGGCTATTTAAAATATAAAATTTCTTAAAGGAAAGTTACTCTTTATAACATTAGCTATCTGTGAGTGTAAGTCCTGTTGAAATTGGACCAGCCAGTTTCAGAGATTAGCCGGAACAAACAGACAGACAGACAAAAATTCTAAAAACTGAGTTTTTGAAGTCAATACAGTGTATACTTTCATATGAATTTATTGATTAGTATATGTCTATGATGCATATTGTCTTGTTTCTTAGCCTTCATTCAAATCTATTCAATGGTTTAAGAGTGAAAAGTAACACATATACAATGTTAGTTATTTTCACATTCAAATTTGTATTTATAAAATTTTAACTATTTATGTAATAATAAAAAACTATTTGACTTACTTGTATTTGAATATTGATTCAATATAAAATAGTTGTTTGGGTTGTTTACTGCAGAAGTGTCATGAAAAATTGAAGGTGAAATGCTGCATATAGATCCAAAAGTAGACTGAAAAAATAATAAGAAGATAATACTAACACTAATATAATAACACACTAACTAAAGAGAATATTATAAAGAGTAATAACTATATTTTAACTTGCCATAAAACTAATGGATTTACCTTTCTATCTAGAACATCTGGGTGAGGAAATACTAATTTATGCACTGATGATACTGTGGCAGCTAATATTATTATTTGTTGTGATTGACTTCTTTCATAGATTTCTATATTATTCAAAGGTGGTGTTCCTGGAGCCACTTTGCATCTTAAGTTGTTGCTAGATAAATTTACATCAAGAGATGCTTCTGACAACTCTATAGAGTCCGATGTTGTTTGCCTATAAAATAAGGTTAGATTTATAACAAATATATCAATTAATTCAACATTAGAACTTCACTTTACCATACCAATATATAAATCTATTTCTTGTATTCGCTATTTTCGAATCTCTGTACCAATATCCACCGGCTTTATGAGGCAATTTTATATCTTGTAATGTACTATGAGTGCCACCTGTAAAATACAAATAATTGTACAATCGTGATAATTTACATTTACAATAGAAATTATAATTAATATTATATAATACATATGATACAGTCATGTAAATTTTACCTGTATTTAAAATTATTTCCTTCCATTTTTCAGGGATATTATGGTTTGGTGTTATTTCTTTAAAAGTAACCGGTATCGTTTCAACGAACTCCATTGATAATAAATTATATTTTGAAGTAAAATTCAGAAAGTACGAACTTTCAGTAAATTACAATTCTATAAAGGAACTAAATTATGTATGAAAAATTTTTCAAAAACATTTCACAGAATATTTTCTTTAAAATAAAGCGTTGATTTAAAAACAAAGGTAGTCTCAGTATGTAACGCGCGCACATTGACAAATGACAATTACTATTTGACTTTTGAGTTTATGTCATAGATGACTAATGTTTATGACTTATGTAGCAATATACTCTATGGTTTTGACCCTTTATAGTCTATTTTTTCTTACTTGTCCTAAATGGTAAACAAACACTGCCTTGAACGAAAATCACTTATTTTCGGAAAATCCCGCATTTTAGACTTGGTTTCATCGTTTATAACTATTTTAGAAACACACACACTATGAATTACACTTATAAAAGCTGTTTATTTATGATTTGAACACATTATTTTTGCTAAAATTGAAATTTTAACAGAACTAAATTCTATAGATAAAATATGGACAAAACATTGTGACGTTTCGATACGCTACTTTGTCTTTGAATCATAGAGATGTAACATGTAAAATTATTTGGCGAGAATGGAAACTGAACCTTTAAAAAAATAACAATATTTGTAAATTACAAAGTACGACATTTTTCTTCAAATTTTTTTAGGTTTTAAAATAGGAGTGTCATCTGTAGAATATAGAAGATTTTTAATTGCTGTTAACCAACTTATACTGATTATTTATTTGTTATTGTAATTATTATTATTTCTTATCTTATTGCACTGTGTAATAAAATGGTGTGAGGGACTTCGCTCTCGGGGATCTTTCGATCGCTTATTTGCTTTTTTAGTTTAAAGTTATAAAATGAATTTATATTAAGACAAAAAGGAAAATAAAATTATTAAAATTATTATTAGTAAGGAGGTCATATCCGAGTAATAAAATTATCAAATTAACTTGTCGTATTATTTCTACCCAATACTTTACGTTCACTGCATAAAAACCATTAAGTTCAGTCGTTGTCATTCATTCGTCATTGCAATCTCTATGAAATTATCTCTGGTTACCTGTCCGCCATATTTGTTTACTATTTAATAGAGGTGGGCGAAACTGCTTCTTTTCAGCTATTTTAAGGGGTGCTCGTTATTCTAGATAGCTGCTAAAAATAACCTGCTATTTATAAAAATAGCATGCTATTTATAATAACCAAATCGCCTATTATTTATAAGCAGAGGCAAGCGCTATAGCCATTTTTTAAATTTATTTTTATTACATATAATATGACCACAACAAAGAGAATATAATCACTATGGTATGGACCCATAGACAACTGCCGTGCTTGACACTTCGTGCTAGCCGTATAATATTTTTGTCGTGCGCTAAATTATGCTCTAAGAAAATTGTATTTAAAACTATATTGAAATGAAATAAATACCTTATTTTTTCTTAACCACTTGACGCCCGCAACATATGACATGCAACACCCGATAATCACCGAACCCACTCGGAAATTTTCGCAGATTCTACCATTACATAAAAAAACATTTACAATTTAAATTATATAGCACCGATTTAAAATGTGTTAGCTGTTTTAGATTCTTAAATAATTTGAGTATTTATGAGAATATATAAAATGCCCTTTAAACTATTGATAAATAAAATCAAGCTCGTTATATATCAGCGTTAACGGAAAATTTTCTAATTTTTGTATTACAATGAATTCTAATAATACCAGCGTTTATACTTACACCAAATTTGAAACACTACTTTATGAATAAACATGTAATCATACAAAACCATTTTTTGATTTATTTGTATTAGTTTTTAGTAACAGTCACATTCAAAACTTTATAAAACTCGCGGCTCGTTCGTTGTATTTACACAGGTTACCGCGCAATTTTCAAAGCATGCATCAGGGTTATGGCGAGTAGATTCTTAATAAAATTGACAATAAAATACATATTAATCCTTACTTTAAAAATATAGACAAATAAATCTTTAAAACAAGTCACTAGAATTAGAAATTGGATGGTTTTCTTATAAAAAAGAAAAATTGAGGTTATTTTTAAAAACACTCGTATTTCAATATAATTCACATTTTTATGTTTATTATGTGGCTTAAATTTGAAATCTACAAGCTAAACTTTGTCACTGATATGAAACCTTTACACTTTTCATTCAAGAAACTAAATATTTTAACATGTAAAGTTATCTAAATTATTGTACTGATAATAATAATTTTTAATATTTTGAAGCGTAGTAATGCTGTACCCCTCAAATTCAACACTAAAAATTATCGATAATTTTTGTGAACGGTGAAACATATATAAACACAATTATATTTATGTAACAATTATAATTTGATATAAAAAATAAAATAGATGTAAAAGAATATTTTATTTTTATGGATTAACGAGATTTAAAATATAAATGTAAATAGAATTCCAATTCTTATAAAATATAATATAAACAATATTTGAAAAAATGTCTCAAATGCAATGATAAAAATTCTGGGTCTCATGTTAAATATTTCGTAATATTCATAATGTAATTTATGGTATATATTATTGTATTTTATTTTAATATGTAAGTAAAAGTAATTATAATAATTTTTATAACAAAAGTAACACTTTTGTCATAAAATTGTGCATATAAGTTTTTTATTGCAAACGCTCAAAAACTACTTTAACCTAACTTGCCAAATAATTGCTAAATAACTTGCTTGTTATAATTCTTGCTAAAACTAAACTATTGGAGGCAAGTTTTAAATAAAAAGTTTAGTTAAAATTATAATTTATATAATATAATAAATATTTATACCGACTATATTATAATAATTTTATTTTGCAATTCAATAATGTAGCTCTTATAGTTTTTGATGACTAAAATTGATGACAAAAAAAAATAGTAACTTCGTAATTTGACTAAGAAAAAATTAAAAAAATTCTGATCTCATTTTTTTAATAAAGTATTTATCGTATAGGTAGTCAAAGACTAATTCATCCTAGATGATTGTGTATTTCATATTCAGTATTCGAAGTAATAATAAATTTACAATAAAAGAATTTATATACAATATAATATTATGAAAGAGTAATATATATAGGTTCCGAAACTACAGAACTAATTCATAAAATAATTATTTTATTTTATTTACAAAATATATTATAATCGGATTTTGATGAAATTATTTACTAAAATATGTATCAGAAAAAGTATATTTGTTGGTATCATGATATTAATCCTCTTCTTTATTTTATTTTGGTTTGTTGAGGAAGTATAAGTCGTGGTTTATCTATAAAAAAACTAGGAAAATACTAAACGTTAATACCTGAATAATAAAAGTATAAAACTGTTTATTATGTATGGAAATCATCAAAACGTATCTACGGACGAGAGTTTGTGAAAATTCATCTAGGTATATACGTGTACAATACAATATAACCCTTTCAAGCAACTGTATACTCCCGAGATCGTCAGGGAAAATTTATTTTATTTTAGAACGTCTTTTTATTGCTATTATAATAATATAATATGTTATGCTTATATTTATATTTAATTTATAATACATAAGAGTATTTAAAATTTATGTAACATTTTGTTCTAGAACAAACATAACACATACTTACTTTTTCTATAAACATTCGTATTAAAATGTCGATATCATCGATAGCATAATATATCGACGTGTCAATGCCTAGCCAAATTTGACAACAGTCTAATATGTCACATTTGACAGCGTATAGGCTGATATTATAATTATTGTAAATAAACACATTTTATATTATAAAACTATTGAAATATGCTACAAAAAACAGAAAATATGAAATTATATTTGTTTTTCTACAATGATATGACTTTGTCAGACATCAAAACATTCAGTAATCGTCCAAATTCTTGTAAATTAACGGCGACTTTATTTACAAATTTCAATACAGCAAAATTTATTTAATCAAAAAACCAACATTATAACGTTAACATACATTTATTAGTACATCAATAGTAGCAACGAATATTAACAATTATTATTCATGCGTTTACGGTACAAATTCACTTGTTTTCAATTTTTAAATTACACTAAACCAATAGCGAGTCGCGCGCTCTTTACTTGAAATTTTATCAACTTTTGACGTAATAGTTTTTAATCTTGTCGGTATTCGATTAACATTTTGTTTTGATATATGGGTTAAAAAACTTTTTAAGTTTCTGTTTATTACTCGTTTAAAAAAAAATAAAGCGATTTCGTTGTATAATAAGTAATAAAAGCGTAGAGGGTGTAGCGGTACACAAAGGTACCAGCGGGGATCTACGGTAACGCCGGAAGTGGTACACATTGGTACCAGCGGGGATCAAGTGGTTAAGACAAGTAAGAAAAAATAGACTATACATTCTCTTTGGTTTTGACAGAGGCATAACTATTTTATTATTTGTCTATGATAAGTGGAGGTATTGTATACAGATTATATACATACAGGCGTGCTACTAGCGTACACCATAGAAGACTAATAAAAGCGTATCCCCATAGAGAAATATTTATAATATGCGTATACCTAAGCAAGAGAGACAATACAAGATACGTGTGTACACTACGTTCTAGAAAGAAGGTCAAGCATCAAGAGTAGTAGGGTACGTCGGCTAATGGTGACAATAGTTTTCATTTACAGCCGTGGCGTGACGATAGACTAGAGTGCTGTGCAACTAAGATAGAATATTATTCTGTCTCTTTTTATAACTTAAACGGGGTGTGCAGTGCCAGGGTTCCCAACTAAGGGCTTTTAGCCCTAGATTTAGGGTGGAAATATACGTACAGGGTCATTTTTAGGGTTTAAATAAAAAAAGGGCTATTTAAGGGCATAAAAATAATTTATATAAATTCGTACATCACTAAAACGAGATAATGACGATGTTTAATTAGTTATAATAAGTGAAAATAAATATAATTAAATCTATATTATATTTCATTCACCTTAAGAAAACGGTAAACTTAGGGGCCATCCATAAATTACGTCACACAAATTTTAGCACTTTTAGACCCCTCCCCCCCTCCTTGTCACAGGTTGTCACAGTTTTAGACCCCCCCCTGATGTGACGTCACACATCTTTCAAATTTAAGCATGTATTTAAAAATAATCAAAAGAAAACAGTTATTTTCATTTTTTTCTTATTATCATTAAATAATCTTTAATAAAATTAACATAAAATCAAATATTTCTGATAACAGAAAGAAAAAACGACTAGTTTAGAAACAATAAGCAAAGAATTATGTTAATTAAAGATAAAAAACTTAATCATCTTGTTTCGTGTTTTGGTATTTTAAATTTTAAAATGTGACGTCACAAAGCTTTTGAACCCCCCTGCTCCTTGTCACACTATGTCACGTTACGGTGATACCCTCCCCCCCCATTAACGTGTGACGTAATTTATGGATGGCCCCTTATTCAAAATACTTGAATTTATTTTAAATACAATAGGGTTTTTTGGGGCTTTTTAAAATAGCATTTAGGGCTATTTAGGGATATTTTATCTTGGTTTTAGGGCTATTTTATTTAAGAAGTTTGTAACACTGGCAGTGCGCACTGCGCAGCTACAGTCGATAGCAACGCTGTACAGCGGCGTTGACGCGAAGCTTGGAAGTTTGTCACTCAAATCGTACAAAATCTTACCACTGAAATTGAGCTTGTTGATAGAACTGTTTTACTCGACCGTGGTGTATACTAATAATCTCAGAAGAATAACAAAGCATGCATGAAGCCAGACTAAAATAAAAACCGAGTTATCTATAGTCTACTCATTTAGTTTGGTTAGCATGTCATAAGGTGTGAGTGAAACAAACCATGGCTGTTCGTTTTTATTGTTTTGGAACGTGTCACAAGGCAAAACATGAGAAATGTCAAATGGTTGGTTACCTTTGGTCATCTTATAATGCTAACAAATACGAAAGTTCTATCTAAGATGTTAAAAACTTTAAGTCGGCTATCAACTTTATTTTTCAGTATTATGTTTTGTTGATAAATGTCTCGTAAAAATGATTGTCGATAATAATTAGTAAAATAGTAAATAATTAGTTTGGCTTTTCGGGCCTGATAAAAGTCTAGAGGTGGGGCGCAACGGCTTTTCATAAGATATTTTTAGGGATGCTCGTTATTCTAGATAGCTGAAAAAATAACCTGTTATTTATATGTAACATGTTATTTATAATAACCAAATCGCCAGTAACTTATTTCCAGAGGGAAGCGCTTACGCTATTTTTAATTTATTTTTATTACATATAATATGACCACAACAAAGAGAATGTAATCACTATGGACGACAATTGCCGCACTTGACACTTCGTGTTAGCCGTATAATATTTTTGTCACGAGTCGTTTGCGCTAAATTATGCGAAATTATATAACGTATAAATATATTATAGCGTAAAAAATAATAGGCATTTTAAAAATAGCGTATTCTAATAACTCTTTATCCATATAATATAGACGTTTCGCCCACCTCTACAGTTATAACACGTTATCAACAGATAGCAGTTTCGCCCACCTCTAGTCATATAAGCCTCCGAATCGAGAAAACCTACTAAAGTCTACTAACTAGTTCCAAATAAAACGGGACTTAACTGTTACATATAGATAGAAAGATTTCACAAACAAATATTTCGCAAAAAAATACTTGGAGTTTTGTGATTAAAAATACCTAATCTAAGCTAACTTTTTACAATATAAATAATTAAATAATATCATAGCCGTTACCTAACTTTCCGTGTCTTTTAGAAATCTTTCGTTTTTTTCCATTTTTTTGCAAAAAAACGGTTTGTCAATCTGCCTAAGACATTATACAACTCATATGATGAACAGCTAGGTATTTTGACTTTAAATAAAATTAAATAAATGTTTTTCATCGACATGGACACGACAATGTCGATAATAAACTCATGACTATCAAAAAATTAACTTGTGACAACCTGCATAATAACGAAACAGAACATCATCATATTATGTCTCTTTCGTACGCACTATTAACATCGTAAGTAAAAAAGATAAACATAAGTATTTCATTTCTTATTTTAGCCCCGCTTCCATGCTTTGTTATTGTTCCTAGCCAATAACAACCGTAGTAAGTTAAGAAAATAATAAGCGTAATGATTTTTGATATTGTTTACACTGAAAATTTCACATTTTAATAATAATTTAAAAAAGGCTGCATTACCAAAAAAACATTTTTTTCATAAATTTCTACATATGAATGAGTGGCTGCCAATTAAACTGAGGAGTACATTAGTTCTATCGATTTCTGTCTTGTGTTGGCTCTTTACAAAATCGTGGCTAAACGTGCTCTCTGAGGGGTGACACACCCTCAACTTCCAAGCTCAGATACTTACTAAACAGAAGGGCTCAATAATTTAGCTTTGCCCAACCCGGGACTCGAAACCGGGATCCCCGGATGGGCAGCTGTACAACAAGCCAACTACACTAGCGTTCATATTTGGGCCTATTTTACGCTTATATTATTTAATACTTTGGTTTAATTTCTAATTTTGCAGTTAGTTAAAATTTAGTATATATTTAAGTTACTTTATGGTTAAAATGGATTTTTTTTCCTTTTCAATGTTTATATAAAGAAGAAACAGACATATTTTTGTTTCATATCATCAGTTTTTTTTTGTTTCATAAGCTTTCTCTCTACCTCTCTCTACAAATATAATACCATAGATCTTAGATTATCTCTAGATTTATCTCTGACGTCATTAATTGTGAAACAACACAAATAGACAGAGACAGTTGCGTGTTTAAATGACAGCGTCATTTTCCTCAGTTTTCTTAATTTTCGTTGGAGGTTTTAATTTTCAATGTATGTGAATTAAATTTACAAATAATATAGTATATGGCTTTCTTTAACATATTTAAATAACAAAAACCTTCCAACTAATTAAAAAATATGGTGTTTTTCTACCCAGTCATAAATTTATAGGTTTGTATAATAAGTCATCGATTTTTATGTTTATTTCATAAGCTTTGATAAGTATATCTTAGAACGTAAATAATGATTTAATTATTTGATGTTTAATATATTATGATATATTTAAAAAATTGAATAATGTGTTTGTTTCAATTTGTGTTTATAGTTTTACGAGTTTTACGTAAGGATCTTTTAGAATCCAGTTGATTTTTCTTTGTCACCTTTACATAGTTACTAATTTTTGGCTAATCTACATAATATAAGACATTTTCTTTAAATGAAAGAATGTTTTATAAGTTAATAAGTACATATTTAGATAATAATTTTTGTCTGACATACAGTTTTCATAACATTACTGGCATTTAAAGTATGTCCCTTTAAAAATAGGTGTTTTAAGTTTAATTTGTGGATAGGATGTATATTTTTAATAAATTATATTTCAGGCAAGAAATTTTTAGGCTCTTTTAATTTTAAAGGAATACTTTTGTGATGAAAAATTATAATCAATAAATATATCGCAAGTATTTGTATAGAAATTCATATTTATTTATATTTCTTTGTATAAACCAAGTGTTAATGAATTTGTAAATTGTATTATTGAATATACTAGTTTTTGTTAATTATTGATAGTTGACATAAACACATAATTCCAATTTACTAAATTGAATGTTTATTGTTTTAATGTTACTTAACAGTTCAAAATTGAATTTATTGGACTACAAAGTTTAAAGAAATACTATTTTTGCTTAACAACAAATTATATGAAGTCATCAGGCAAAACTTCATACTTATGTGATCTTTGAATAAAATATGAAATTTTAGTGAAATAAATGTATTTTAAATGAAAACCACTATTTATACAAGATTAGTAATAAATAATAGGACATGCTTAATGTCTGTATTCAACAATGCAATTACAATTCAGATTAGGGTGTTAAATGGTTACTTCTCAGTATGATTTTCTGTCCATACTCATCTATCTATCTACTATCTAAACAATTTATAACTATAAGATAAAAATTTTAAAATCACTTTTTTATGTAGGTACATTCGCCTCAGTTAGAATTTTATTATATATGTATAGAAGTTTAACTCACTAGATATTTTAGCATACTAATTAGTAATTTTATTAGAACATGTGTAATACAAAATATATATACCATTTTTTTACTATTTTATTGTAGTAAATTTTATAAAAAGGTATGAGAGATGTTTTTTATAAATTGTAGCGCGGTGGCGGGTTGCGAGCACGGTGCGGGCGGGGCAAGCTCGGGCGGCGGGCGGCCCGGCGACACCATTCGCCGCGTCAAGGTGAAGATGTCGTCGGTGTCCGCGCAGGGCGTCGTCGAACGCGCCTCGGCCGAGCTCTCGCGCCGCATCACGGGCCTCGGCCTCCGCGGACGCAAGAGATCCCCCGGCGTGGTCGAGCGCGTAGCCAACGCGCTCTGCGGCCCCGCCGCCACTGCCGCCCCCCGCATACCGCGCAGAAGACGACCTTCCCCCAGACCTTTAGTTTGGAATCAATTCATAATGGAAGACAGATTTCTTGAAAAGTTTTTTCTTTATTTTAATGCGAACGACAGAAGATCCTTGGCACAAGTTTGCACGAAGTGGCGCGACATGCTCTATTCGTCGCCTCGCTGGTGGTCCGGTCTCGTGGCCGTGCTAGACTGTCGCGAGCTCAGAGCAGAATCTAGCTGTTGCATGCAAAGATTTTATAATTCTATAGTGAGGAGGGGTATACGTGGTGTAATTTTGGTATCTGCGACTGATGACGACGTAAATGAGTTTATAAAACAATTTCCTGTATCGGCACACCATATACACGCAATCGGCTTAAAGGGCTGTACAATAACAGATAGAGGATTAGAAGCAATATTGGATCACTTACAGGTAAGTTGTACTTTATTTATAACTTCAATATAATAAAATAAACTATTGCATTAATATTTAATTTCTTTTAGGTTCTCTTTGAACTGGAACTAACGGGCTGCAATGAGATAACTGAAGCTGGGCTATGGGCATGTCTAACTCCACGGATAGTCTCACTTACGCTTACTGACTGTATTAACATTGCTGATGAAGCTGTAAGTTCTTCTTTAACCATAATGACTAATATTCATTTAGCTGTATCTTAATATATTAAATTAAAAATATGCAATAACATATCTACATTCATAAATTTTTTACATAAGCCGAATTATATAATTAATCCCTGCATCAGCTTTGTTGCTGACGCACGACATATGTATGTGTACAAAATAATACAATTTTTAATCAACATCATGCATTTAATTAGAAAATCAGTTTTTGATTGCTGTACTTCATCAGAACTTGTTTCACAGCGTAAAGTCTACTAATTCCCGAATCCCGCATACAGTCGTTTAAATAGTGTTGACAGTGCAATAGTGCAGATCATTAGGTACGGATTTATTTTGAAACCATTCGCCATAATAATTGGTATTTAACACAACTTTAGTTTCATCATCAACATCAGCCCTTTTTAACGTCCCACTGCTGGGCACGGGCCTCCCTCAGTACGAAGGGGATCAGGTCATAGTCCACCGCGCTGGCCTAGTGCGTGTTGGCAGCCTTCACATATCATTCGAAAACTTGCTTGGTTTTCTCAGACATGCAGGTTTCCTCACGATGTTTTTCCTTCACCGTAAGACAAGTGGTAATCATGATAGAAATGATTCGCACTTGAAAATATCAGAGGTGCGAGAGCCGGATTTGAACCCGCATCACTTGGTTATCCAAGCGAGCGCGTTACCGATGGGCTACCACTGTCTAAATTTTAGTTTGAAAGTCCTTAAAGGATCATCTACTGCCTACTGTATTAATTGTAATCCTGTGTTAGTACTGAAGGTATATATAAAACGCAGGTGGGTGCAGTGGCACAGCTCCTGCCGTCTCTGTACGAGTTCTCGCTGCAAGCGTACCACGTGACGGACGCCGCGCTCGGATATTTCTCGCCCAAGCAGAGCGCCTCACTCAGCATACTGCGGCTGCACAGCTGCTGGGAGCTGACCAACCATGGCGTCGTCAATATTGGTATTACTATAAATTTCAATTTATTTTTTTTAAATACTGAGGATGATCAATCAAGATTAAAAAATCCTAGGAAATACCTGCTAGCACAATTAGTACTATAAAAAATACAATCCCAATCATCTATCATATTATTTTGTAGGTGTACATGAAACTTGAATGTTAAAAAATTGAAACCTGGTTATATAAAAAATTATCGTCCGATCCAACTTTGAAAGAGAGTAAAGTTTTATCTCCTGTGCACATGGCTAATCTCATTAAAATGCCCGCTATGGTCTAAATACGTTGGGATATCAATATTTTTTACCACAGGTTATATCATATACTAGCGACTCACCCTCGCTTCGCTCAGGTTCGCGTATGATAGGGGTGCCAAGCATACGCGAACGCAATCATGATCACGTAAGCGGAGCCACGGGTTCCGCTAGTTAAAATAAATAAAATTTCTACTTTCTCCTTTCTTGAAGTCGGTTAAAAAGAGTGAAAGTCCCTTAAAAATCAGTCCAGCTGTTTCAGAGATTAGCCGGAACAAACAGACAGATAGACAAAAATTTTACAAATTATTTTTTTGTTGATAGTATTATGTAAACTTTCATATACATTTGGTGAAAAGCTGTTAATTTGAAATTAAAAACAGACACCCCAATTTCAATCAGTTCAAATGATTGTGTGTCTGTCCCGTAGTGCACTCGCTGCCCAACCTGACAGTGCTGTCGCTGAGCGGCTGCAGCAAGGTGACGGACGAGGGCGTGGAGCTGCTGGCGGAGAACCTGCCGCGCCTGCGCAGCCTCGACCTCAGCTGGTGCCCGCGCGTCACCGACAACGCGCTCGAGTACATCGCCTGCGACCTCAACCACCTGGAGGAGCTCACTTTGGACAGGTGAGCATCTTCTTCTTCTTCTTCTTCTGTGCACAGCTGATTTCCGCACTTGGGCAGTAAATGCCCGTTGTGCGTGAAGCTTGTGCTGGTTGTTAGTCTGTCCACCTCAGGGCGTCCCAGTAGTCATGCAGGCAGGTAAGGATTTAATAGCTTTGTATTTGCTGTGTACAATAGGCTTACTAACTTCGTCTTCGTCGATTTGAAAACAAAAAATTATAGATGTTCACATTTTTTTCTATGCTCTTAAACTAAATGCTCATGGTCATGTCCAAAATAATAATTTTCATAGTAAACGGTTTGAATTACAAGCGTTATAATCTCGTAAACATACAACAGTTACATCTGATAAAGCTGAACTTGACTATTATTTGATAGTATTTATACTGTAATAATCGAAAGGAGCGCCTCACACGCGTCTCCGCCCGTAACCCCGCATAATACTTTTTTCCATGTTATACCTATGTTAGATTAATTGTATAGATTAATAAGTGTAATGTTATGATGGCATGATATTATTATTTTTTTCCAAATGTATATCTACAGTGTATACACCTAAAGTTTGCCTGGAAGAGATCGTTGTTTTAGCGATAAAGCCGCCTTTTGTACCTTATTCTGTCTTATGTATATTTTCTTTTTCTGTTTTTGGTGTACAATAAAGTGTTTATTATTATTGTAGACAGTGGTAGCCTAGCGGTAACGCGCTCGCTTGGATAACCGGGTGATGCGGGTTCAAATCCTGGTCTCGCATCTCTGATATTTTTATCTGCGAATCAAATCTATCATGATTACCACTTGTCCTACGGTGAAGGAAAACATCGTGAGGAAACCTGCATGTCTGAGAAAATCTAACAAGTTTTCGAAAGACATGTGAAGTCCGCCAACATGCACTAGGCCAGCGCGGTGAACTATGGCCTGATCCCCCTCGTACTGAGGGAGCTAAAAAGGGCTGATGATGATGATTATTATTATTATTATTAGATGCGTGCACATCACGGACATCGGCGTGGGCTACATCAGCACGATGCAGGCGCTGGTGGCGCTGTACCTGCGCTGGTGCTCGCAGGTGCGCGACTTCGGCGTGCAGCATCTCTGCGGCATGCGCTCGCTGCAGCTGCTCTCGCTCGCCGGTAACCGTTACTTACACTTCTCGAAATTTAAGCACAGCTTTGCATTAGGAGTGTGCGAATAAATAAATAAAATAAGTCCTTTTAAAAATGTGCTTGATACATACATCTAGCCGATAGCGTAAACACTAAGCATAGATTTTATACTTACTTTTTTCTGTTTCTAAAATTTATTAAATTATCTTACCAGTATTGCAAGATAGGTTTTTAAATGTAGTTAGTAATAAATTTAACATGTAGGATGTCCGCTGCTGACGTCGGGCGGGCTCTCGAGCCTCATCCAGCTGCGGCAGCTGCGCGAGCTGGAGCTGACCAACTGCCCCGGCGCGTCGCCCGAGCTCTTCGACTACCTGCACGAGCACCTGCCGCGCTGCCTCATCGTGGAGTGAGGGGTAGTGTTGCCCATCGATAATTAACTCCTCGATACCCTCGATGATATGGATGCTATCGACAATTTATTTCTCAGCGGTATTACTATCGATAATATCGACAGTGTTGCCCTTCGTTATGAGTGTTGTCACATTCCGAGCTATCGATACTATCGTTATAGTTATCGATAGTAAGACTGTTTTAGATGAAAACTATCGATGGTGAAACTATCGATATTACACTAATAAGGGGTAGCTGACATTAGTCAACTATCTTAAACCGCGTCTACACTGTCAAACTGTCACTTTGAATTTAGTGGATTTTAATTGCTTAATTTTGCCATTTCTGCGCATAAGTATTGCATATAATATGATGCATAGTTGGATTGTCAGTTTAAAAGATGTCATCGTCTGACATGATCTAAAGCAGCATAATTTGATAAAGAAAAATCATTTTTATATTACTCATCACCATCTTGACTATAATTCGCGCCATACATATTTCGATATCTGATATCGTACCATTTTAGGCGTGTCTTTTACTCGCACATAAGCCACGTCCAAATTGTAATAACTCTTAGTGTAGTGATCGTGTTAACACTGCTTAATACTGAAGTTGTTGATTCGATGCAATAATTTCATAAATAAATAATAATTATCTAATTATAATATAAAAAACATTATACATGTTTCTTAATTCAATTAAGTTATAGATTTGAAAAATAGTATTATTTTTCAAATCTATAACTCTTTAAATATTTCGTGGCATCAAATCAATAATTCCAGTAAACCATGTTCATCGGATATGTTGTGCATATGCAAAATTAACCTATTGTTTATCTTCAAAAATTTGCGAACATAATTGAAAATATGTTTCGGTCGAAAATGAAAATTTTTAATTTTCATTCATTTCATTACATAAATTTTTGAATACATTCTTTTCCTTTGCATAGAACTACCTATCCGATGGACCAAACCAAACACGTACAATTTGTATTAAGATAATACAATAAAGCCAGTTTGTATATAATAGGTATAGTAAGGTGATCAGAGTCAATTTGTAATGTTTGCGCCAATCGCATCTAAACTTTCTAAGGCTTTCAAAAAATTATATGAAACATTACCGATATTAAGCATGTACCTACAAAAATGGATGCATAGATATATTTTAATGTTACCTTCTAAGTGTAATATTTGCTTCAACCCCAGATTTCGTGTTCGTTATACTATCAAATTGTGGATATTACTTGCACATTTTTGTACATACTTTTGAATTTTACCATATTGATATTTATTTTATTAGAAGCAGAATAATATCATTTTCTGAAAATATTATTGTTAATATTAATTTTATAAAGCTAAATTGATGTTTATTAACACACAAAGCTATACATAAATTTTAAAATCCCTAACACTTGCTCAATTTCTTCTATTAAAAATATTTTAATGGTATGGTAACTGTAAATACATAATATGTCTAATTGTATAAAGAAATCAGTAAATAAATCAACTTTATATTAGTTATATTCATTTTAACAAGATTTTGTTTCATAAAATTATGTATAAACACAAATATTTGATGTTGATATACAGTTCGCGTCACATAAAAAGAACGCTGGAAGAAAGTAGTGGGGGGTTATTGGTACATTGAAAAATATATTCGATAGAATGTCATTAAATAAAATTCTATATATTAATAAATGCATTATTATCAGACTCTCTTTATAAAACAATATACGTTAAAAATATTTTTTGTTGATTTTTTATATAAAACAATTTCGTAATTAAACTTTCGTGTGCGCGATGGTATTTTAACCAACCACAACCCCCCCCCCCCCTCCCTTACCAACAAATTGGCCGATAAATCGCTTCTGCGCAAGTTGACAGCCAGAGTTCTTTTTACATGCCGCGAATTATACTTAAGTATTTATTTATAAAATTATTACAATGTTATAAATACACAAAACACGTATGTATTCTTCTTGGGACCTTTACATTATATGACTTCATATTTCATAATATTATAAATTAATTACATATAAAAATGGCTGATACACTGATATGGGTGTAGGTCTAGTACATCCATACATCAGAACTGCTAAATGTATGTTTAAGGTTTCCTTTCTTGAAGGATTTTATAATGGTATTTTTGCATGTATTTTTCATAATTTATAACTGGATATTTTTTCATATAATTATTTTATTTTTCAATATTTCCCCGTTTTTTAATTAATCTGGATGTCACCTGTGTTTTCTAGTCATCTTTGGTGTTAGAACTTAGAAGTACAAATGCTTGTACACAGTAAATATTTAGAAATGGCTACATTTGAAACATATAATCCTAATAAACTGGCTTTAATATAAAATATATATTAAACGTAGATAGAGAATTTGCTTTGTTTATACTATATTCTTATTTCTCTTACTATGCCTTAGGAAACTTCATCTCCTGTTTATTTCACCATAACGATTATTATTTGTCATATTTTATAAATGAATTGTTTTAATTTGAGTATTATAATTTATTACAAATCGGGTATTAATTTTGGGACGGTTTGTACAAAAGTATTTTTAAAAATGAAGTACGTGCGTGTAACATTAATTTGTAGTCATTTCGGTGTCTGTCTCGCCTCGTCTATCGCGGGCCACTACTCCTGCCGCGGACTGTGTACTACTTGAAAAATCTCTCATTACTATACCGTCCGAATTGTGTGTATGTGTGTGTGTGGAACTTGTGTAGTTGTAATGTATCCTTTTCATTCTATTTTGATAAAATGTTATCAATATTTAATTTATTATATTTTGTATTATTCTATTAAATTCCTATAAACATGAATCAGGCGTATTGAAAAATCTTAAGATACGCCTTTAATGTAGATCTCATTAGATATTCTGTGACAAATTATTATTTACTTACATTTTCGAACTCACTAAAATCACATTAATCACATTACTTTATATTTTTTTATATTATTTTGGTAAGGAGATATGAGATTGAGAATGTAAATCTTTTTAAAGTTTTTAAGCTGAGGCTGCTGATTAATGATAAATTTTAAACAAAAGCTTTCTTTTGCTTCATATAAAGCATTGCAAGTTTTATAAGAAATTACAAATGTGTCTAAATATCAGCAGCCGTAGGTTAAATACATTTACTTACATGTATATGACAATTTAAATAGATTTAGATATAAATGACTCGTAGCATTTAAAATTTCCCTAGTCATATTAGAAAGCACATTTCGAAATGCAATAATGAAGATGTATTAATATAATGTGATTATTCCTTGAAAGACTTAGATAACATAAAATCTAGATGTGCCTCCAAGACCTAGCTAGTATCTTGCATTTCCAGATTTCACAATCGCTTTGTGTACTTGTTTGTAAGGATCTCACCATTTACTTGAATTACTTTAATTTGAATATCCACTCATACTTGTATCATTTAAGTTGCATTGATTACAAAACTAATATTATTTACTAAAAAAAAACAATATATAAAGTTCTTTCTGTATATAATCGTACTTATAAAAGATTTGTAATTAGTCTGATAATGTAATAAATAATAGTTATAATAATATTGTTGAAAATATGTGACTTATCCTTACTTATACCTGAATGGTTGTAATGAAAACAATAAAGCAATATAATTTAACTTGTCGTTCGGACGCTTTTGCGATGCAATTTATGTAAGCATCATTTTCTTTAATTTTCAATAATATATGTATGTCAATATTTCAAAAGACAAAGCGCTTACTGAGAGTCTCTTACCGCGTTGGTGGGTTTAGATAGTTATATTTTTATAAATGTACAAGTGTGAAAATTTAGTATCGGTTAAGCTAATGTATCTTTTTTCTAGTCTTTGTTAGAACACGATGTTCCTTTTTTCAGATGTATATTTACTGTAATTTTATTTAGTACGTAATTGCACTTTTAGATTAGTGTCGTTGTGTGATGTTTGGTTCTTAGTGCGTAATTTCTTTGCGTCAAATTACATAAAGACACCTTATTTGTACAACTAAGTGAGATGTTATAGTGCAATATAGATGTACTGTTTTAAAACGAGTTTCATTTTTTATTCCATAATCCATTACATAGAAATAAGTATAAATGTATCGGTATGTGTATGTTTTCATTATAATTTATGAAATTGATATTTTCATTTAAGTTTGTCAGATCAACAGATTCGTGGCACAGAGACTAACTGCTCGGCGCCGCCTGCTACCAATATACTATAAAAATTGTTGGTACGTTAAACGTTATGATATTGAACGGTGCGTCCGCGGACCTCCAAATTTACTATTTAATAATACTTAATATTACCAGATGGTTAGTTTATTTGTTTTTAACTTAAAAAATAATTAAATAAATATAAGAATTATTCATTAAAAATATGATACTTAAGAAATAATCATCAATATAAAAATGTTAAACTAAATCAATGGAATGCAAGGAAAATGAGGAAAAAAACCAATTCAAGGTACTTTTGTACGATTTATTGTAATAACTTACAAACAAACCATGACAACAAGTGATAAACGATGGTAACTTCAAATATAATTCATACATCACACAATAAAGGCCTTCTATAGAGGTCTATGCTAAGATATATCGTGATAAGAAAAGTATAGTAATATTTATATTAGTTTTATATAATTAAAAAAATAATAAGAGCCAACTATATGACATTTAACACCCTATGTGTATTATATTAATTTTATGATGAAACAAAACTGAAATGCGCTAAGCACCGATGAGACTAAAATAATTCTAATTATAAATAATATTTTTACACATTTACACGATATGCCTATTTGGTATGGCTTTTATTAAGAATGAATCGGGAGACGATATTACCTCGCCAATCGATATATTATGTTACATGTAAAAACATCGTATTAATATTCAAGAATAATTATATAGAACACATTAAATTATAAACGCCCTTTTCTGTAATTACCTTAGGTAGGTATGAGATTAAACAATTTAGCCGTTCGACACAACGCTAATAATGAAGAAAAAAAACATAGCATTTATCGTGTTACGTCAAACAGAAAATAAATAAAGCAAGTTTCGACAGCTTCAACTTTGATATTAGAATATGTATGCGGTATTCGTTGGAGTCAGTCTTATCTTATTTGGTCCTGAAAAGAAAATCCAAACATTAGTTAATTTTTACAAACACATTTTTTTAAGTGGCCCGGCTAAAGTTTAAGCATGCATGTGAAATCTAGCCTACATATTGTGAACAGGTTGTGTTGAAGAGTACCTAAAGCGACATTTGTAGCTAAACTATTGAAATTTTTAAATGGTTTTAAATTTAGTTAATTAGTATACACTAAAAACCGGCATCGCTAATCACTTAGTGTTATCTCGTGTGTGTAAATACTCTCCGCGGACTTTTTAAAGAAATAGGAATACTTACGGTTGCTTCGCAATATATACATTGTAACATTGTTTGTTCGTCAAAATATTAATTGCTATTCAAGGCACAGCGACACACACGGTATAAATACAAGAAATAAGGTTAAACCTGTTTCAGTGAAACTTGGTTAAGTGGGACCTGGATAAGTGAGAAACCTCCATAACTGGAACTCATGCTGAGGTCCCAACACTTTGGCACTGAATTACCCCTGTTAGTGGGACGAGCAAAGCCTCTATATCTGGGATTTGTTCTTTCGATTTATCATCATAGTTACCTCTATAACTGAGACAGGGAGTAAATTTTATATGCATAAACCTCTGTAACTGAGATAACATTGTTTTGTTTGATCGCACATTTATAACTGAAATAACCTGTCAATAACGTCTATCAATGGAACCCTCTGTAAATGAGACAGATATTTATTTATACCTGGATATCTGAGACACTGGGTAAGTGGAATCCCTCTATAAGTGAAACGACATTGCAAGTCCTTTCATGTCTCACTTAACCAGGTTTCACTGTATATTATAAAGATGTATAAGGTTAAACTTAGTAGATGTAAATGAGTGGGTTTGTAACTGGTTGTGTCTCACGCAGGATAAATAGATAAATTGTAATACAATATTATTATCAAATACTTTTTTTAAAAGAGCAACTGTTGAGTTTCTCATCGGTTCTTCTCAGCAGAACAGCCGAGCCGGTGGTAGTTTACTCGATAATGTAAAAATGACGATTCAAAAGAGCTTGTAAAAGTGTATTTGAATAAAGAATAATTAGATTTACATGCACACATCAGTGGTAGGGGCGCAGGTAGGCGTCGACGGTGGCGAGGTCGCGTCGCAGCCACGCCGCGTTGAGGCGCACGCTCTCCAGCGCCTGCTGCACGCAGCGCTCGGTGCCGGGCGACGCGTGCGTGCGGAAGAACTCCTCGATGTCCGCCGCGTGCGCTTCTGACGCGAAGTTCTCCGTCGTCGACTTCACCAGACGCGCTAGCAGGAAACCACCCTGAAAACATTCATTTAGTTTATTAGTGGCTAAGTAGTTGAAAGTCTCTTTTTATATTTCATTTAAATTGGATAGATTTGGATGAAATATTAAATATTCTTTAAAATATAAAATAATACACCATACAAATTTTCGCATTTACAACTGTCGTTTTCGTTTTACAGAACCGATCACGTTTAAACCAATACAGGGGTTTTAATGAAATTCTAAAAGTCAATATTTAAGATACTATTATTTTCTGTGCATTAAATTTAAATATAAAGAATATGGCTTACTTGATAACGATCCATAAATTCTTGCCAATGATCTTTGAAGAACTGCCACGCTAAGTCACGGCCATGCTTGCTGACCGCCACTGATACGATCACGAATACTGTATCTTGTGATCGCACTTCATCCTGAAAATAACAGTACCATAACGATGGTGAAACACAGGATAGTAACTTTGCTTCATTAGCACTATGAATAATCCTCAGAGTAAAGCCTGAAAATTATATGTATATTTATTTTATTTTGTATTTGGCACTGACAACAAATTACTGGTTTATAAGACAATTTTAAAGCCAGTATGGCCCTACGGCATACAACTTTGGGGGTCTAGTGCCATCTCTAACATAAACATCCTGCAGAGAATTAAAATTCCATACTAAAAAGCATCTTTAATGCTCCTTGGATTATCAAAACATCAGAGATCCATAAACATCTGAAAATCAATACAGTTAAAGAGGAAGTGGCCTCATTCGCAGGACGTTATAAACAAAGACTGGAAAGACACCCAAATCGTCTGGCCACCAGTCTAGCCAAGCCTGCTCACAAAAATCGATTGAAAAGACCAGCAACACAACACTTAGCAAGGACAAGCTGAAAAAGACTAATAACAGCCAACATTTAAAGGAGGAGAGGCTCCCGATGGGGATCTTCTTATACCAGTCATCCACTCACTCAAAACATCTGCTTATAGTCCAAGGACTGATTGCAAGATATCTAAATTAGAAAAAAAAATGTATTTGGCAAAGTAACATGTTGTTCAGCTAAAAAAACCTACAAATAAAACATGCAACGAATATTTCATTGAATAACTGTCACATCTCAATAAAAAAACATAAAAAAACCGTACCGATATGGCAAATTCTAGTACACGCGTGAGCAGCGCGGGGTCGGTGACGGCGCCGAGCGCGCGGCTGATGCGGTCCTTCTCCTCGTGCAGGTCGGCGGCGCGGTACAGCTGCAGGAAGCGCTCGAAGCCCGCCGCGTCCGCGCCCGCCAGCGCCGCGCGGTAGCACGCCGAGCGCAGGTCCGCCGGCAGCGCGCGCGACCCGCTGCTGTGCTTCTCGAACCTGCACACATAATAATAATAATAATAATGTTCTCCGACCGATTCCGGCAATTGCGGCCAATCTCATTAAGACTGGCCAACTGCGCAGGAGATATTATAGTGCACAAGTGTACGGCGCAGACACAAGTGCACTCTCTGTTCCTATCACTCTCATACTCCGGTGGGACGACTACTCGACACGACCAGTGAGAGCTAAGGCGCAGGACCGACGGCTTTACGTGCTCTCCGAGGCACGGGGGTGATTCACCGCCAACATCCAACTCCGGGCTATTACTGAGGCTTACTAAACAGAAAGACTCAATAATTAAACTTGGCCCGACCCGGGACTCGAACCCAGGACCTCTCGATGTATGACCGTAAATGCTTAGCCACTACACCACCGAGGCACACTGCACACATACACACACACTGTTACACTCAGGCCCGCCGCTATAGTAGTGTTATTACCTCGCTGCAGACTCGGCCATAAATCATAATCGGACTAGGGATGTGCACTAGTTGCGCGCGCGCAAAGCCGTTATCAATAACGTCTCTAATGTCTCTGTTGAAAATTGGCAAAAATGTGTGGAGCATGCAGAATTGCTTCAAGATGAAAAGCACATTTATGCGAAAAGTTCATCGTTCATGTGGATGATGATGACGATTATGATGAATCAGTAATAGAATTTTAATTTTGTATTTTTAGTTTTATATAATACATTCTTTTCTTTTATTTATATATTTAATATGCTATGTTGTAATTTTATTGGTATTAAAAAATAACGTGTTTTTATTTCTATCAGCCATTTATAAAGATACAAAAAAAACAACTATCGATATCACTCATTGACTGCAATACAGGACGACAGGAACCGTGCCATAGGGCCCGTGAGTGGGAAAGAGAGCGAAACGCTCGAATGATTTATGGCCGAGTCTGCAGCGAGGTAATAACACTACTATAGCTGTTTGAGCGCCCTTGTGCAATACCGATTATACCGCCCAAGACATCATCGCAGTACCTAATTAAATTTGTGGTAGTGCCATGCTTGTTACCTTCGGGTAACAACCAAATGGGCCAGCACGCCCCGTATAGTTCATTAGTACCACTCTCTCACAGAAGACCGGCGTGATGTGGCAGCTATGCTGTCGCGTTTCGTCCGGTGAGTGAAAGTCCGGGAGGCCCACTCTCCTTCCCCCCTCCCTCTCTCTCCCTCCCTCTTCCCTTCATCCTCCGCCTTCGTTTCCCCCTCCCTCCCACTTCCCTCCTTCCTCCATCCCTCCCTTTCCTGAAAGGCCGGCAACGCATCTGCAAGCCTGACTTGCAGATGTCCATGGGCGGAGGTGATCACTTCCCATCAGGTGAGCCTCCTGCCCGTTTGCCCCCTTTTTACCATAAAAAAAAATAAGTTATGGTTTAAAAAGCCGAATATGTCAGTAAACGTTTTTAACTCATCGAATCTATCCTTTAATTTTTAGTTATATAAAAATATATTTACACGCAAATTATGAAAATGTTTCGTTTTCGTTTCGATATCTGTTTTTGCCGCCCCCTTGAAAATGCCGCCCTTGTGCGGTGCACACTTTGCACCTTAGCACGCGGCGGGCCTGTACACTTTATATAATTTCTGGATGAGTTATGTATTATTTTATACAGACTACATATAGAAGTTATTTAACACACAATTTATACAAAAATGTGCTAATATACAAATTGCATGTGTCAGGTCATGTTGTGCTACTACAGACTACAGTAGCTCAAATTGCACACCACGGTATTTATTACTATAACTATGTTTTCCTTGTCTAATTTACAATTGCTACATATCTATGAAGAAAATGGTTTGTCCATAAAAATATAAAAGACACGGGAGTCGGGCGAGCTATCACTTCACCTTTAAGTAAATAAAAAAAGACGGGATATACAAAAAGTAGGACTCAAGAGCAAATGAGTCTACGCGTGTAGCATCAGTTGAGTTGATACAGAAATAAAAAAAAACTTTGTGTAATGCTATACTAATATAGAAATGTGTAATAACCGGTCTAAATTTTAAATAATGTTTATCAATACTTTGTTAAAAAACAAAAACTTATTTCTTACCGAATTTTAGCCTCCTTAATAGTTTCTGGATCCTCAAAGCTTATCATTTTGTTGAGTACCAAACTCCTGAGAAGAGTATCCAAGTGGCTTTCCTTTTCCTCAGCATCCCAGCCTAGTCTTTTTGTGATGTTGGAGAACAACTTCCGGCCGTAGTTCTTCAACGGTTTATCCAGGGCAGTGTGCGAGAATAAAGCACTCAGCTTGGACATGCAGTTAGATATCGTTGACCAAACAGTGAAGTTAGTTTCATTTGTAAATGCCTCCATCAGTTTTAATGACTAAAAGAATAAATTATGTTATTTAATAGATTGGAAAAGCACAATAGAACTCTTTGTAACAAATTGATTTATTCATTCTTAGGTAAATTAGTCATACATAATATGACCATTTGAAATGTTATCTTTTAGAATGTTTATAACGTTTTTCGTAATATGAAATTAAATAAGCAAAAACTCGTTCTTTCTCATGATGAAATAAATGAAAATTATTTACGTGAATATCTTAAACTTCAAGACTTCAAGAAAACGAACTTTGAGAAAACATAATTTCTTTTGGATTTCATTATGTATTACAGTAAAAAATAAACTATTAATCTCATTAAACAATACGTGGTAATGGCAATGTAATCGTACATACCTCAGCGGTGGGCGTGTGCCCGGCTTGCACGAGCGCGAAGCAGTCGTCGAGCAGGCCGAGGCGGTCGAGCGGCGGCAGCGAGCCGTCGCGCACGGCGCGCACCAGCTGCTCCAGCATGGCGGCCGGGTAGCGCGTGCGGTAGTAACCCACCTGAAAACATACATTTATTTATTGTATTAAAACTTTAAACTGTCCATATTGAACTTGCCTTTGAGGCAATTTAAATCAAAAATTAAAAATATGTTGATGAATAACGCTTATTACACTATAGCGGAATACTTAGTAGATGTAAATGTGTGGGATTAGTTGACTGGTTGTGTCTCACGTAGGATAAATAGATAAATTGTAATACAATATTGTTACCAAATATTTTTTTGAAAAGAGCAACTGTTGAGTTTCTCGTTGGTTCTTCTCAGCAGAACAGCTTTCCGAGCCGGTGGTAGTTTACTCACAGACTTACAGACTGACTTTTAATTTTTATAATGTAAACATGACGATTCAAAAGATCTTGTAAATGTCTATTTGAACAAAGAATATTTTGATTTGATTTAAAGGTTATGCAATCTTATAACTTTTTTTATACACGCCGATATCGCGCATCTGCATTATAAAATGTTAATATACATATTAAGCCTCAAATAGCATAATTATTGAAATAAAATATTTTAATCCAATTTTATATTTACCGTGCCCGGATTAAGCTTCACCCATGAATCTTCAGCCACATTTTCTAACACAACTTCTTGCGAACGTTTCTCGAGGACCGTAGACAATGCCACCTATAAAATTGTATTATAAGAACAATAAACACTGAACACCGTCAAATTATACATGTATAATATATAATTATGTAAAATTGTAAAATACATGTATTAACATTATTTACAAAGATGATGCTACACAAGAAATAATATGTCTTCTTACTAATGAAGACAAATGTTTAGTATTTTTTACATGATCATTTGTTTTTGGCTTGTTTTAAATTAAACACTGAAGCCAATTATTTCCGAAACCTAATTACTTTACAGTTTTCTTGATGTGAACCCACATTGCAAAATGCATTGATCATTCAATGTCATTTGAGGCAACTTTCTAATAATAATAATAATAAAATTGAGGACTACAAATATAACAACATTTTCGTTAATTTATCAAGTATTAGAAAAATACTTTTATATTAATAATCTACGCATAGTTAGGTTCGTCATATATAGAATTGAACTGATATGTTGCAAAGCATGATATAATGAGATATCTTATCTATCAGTACAAATCAATACAATAATAGGAAATGAAATCGAAAAGTGGGTCAATGTTGCAATATCTATGATAAGATTTATTATTAAAACAATAATAAGACCTTGAAAAACAGGTGTAGGTCACATAATTGTTATTTATCAGATATTTTAATGTTTTTGAATAGAGTTGAAATACTGTCTTTGTTTTGTTGAATACAAAATTTTTAAATAACAATAAAAATGAATATTTCCAATATAAGCTTCTTAAAATTGTGTAATCATTTCTTTAAATTAAATTATAGTCCCTTTTGTATCACAAACTAATGGAATTGAACATATTTTACTTGGAAAGTATATTTAATAAGTATGTATGGTAAAAACTAAAACATACAATTGGTAAAAAATATATTAAATATTAAGTATGTATTTTTAAATTTTCTATAAAAATGATGTATTTTCAATTTAGAATTTTTTTTGGGAAATTTTGTTATGATTATTAAGAATTTAATTCATTTAAAATGAATAGTAAATTTAATATACTTTGCCATACATAAGTTATTTAATTTAAATAATTATTTTTTAATTATTACACACTGTCTGTATACAACACTATCCCAAAACCTGAGCATTTTGTGGTACCTTACTTAAAAACTATCACACCTATAGATTTGTGCTTTAACATAGTAATTTAGATATTTCATATCTAGATGTTTTATTTGTCAAAGAAATTTATATTATACCTATATTAATAAATACCTTTGAAGGTTGCTCTTGTGTGGATATAGTAATGGGCACCATCCAAAGTGTGTCTCCCCCTTGACTGCCATCAGCACAGAACTTTTGCTGTGTTAATTTTAATACACGGTCTGAGCCTCTTTGTTCAGAATTTACCTGGAACACAAAATTCAACAATTGAATAATTCATAACAAACACACCAACAATATGCTGATAAAAAATAATTCATGGTATTATATATGTAGACCTTAAATATAATAAAGCTTTCTATTTCAAGGTAACAAGAGTGTGTTTAAAATTCCGCTCATAACAATGGCATTAACTGATAAAAGTATCTATAATTTTATCAGTTTTGTTTCAGTTCTCATATAAAATATTTATTTTTACCAACAATAAAATTTTATGATATCTTACTTCTACAACTGGAAATCCCATTTGCTTAGTCCAAGTTGACATTACAGCCCCTACTGGTTTATTAGAAGCTTCTTCCAATGCTGCCCATAAGTCTTCAGTAAATGTATTTTGGTACTAAAATAAAGGCATTGATATGTATGGAACTCGGCAAAAGAATGTACATTTTAATACTATAAAGATATACATGCCTGATGTCTTGTTAAGTAAATGTTCATACCCTTGCGGAAATCATCATCTCCAATATATCTGTGTAACATACGGATTACAGAAGCTCCTTTATTATAAGAAATATCATCAAATATTTCATCTATTTCTGATGGATGACCCACCGGTACTTCAATTGGATGGGAATTCTTTAAGCAATCTAATTCCAGTGCTCTAAAACAATTTGTTAACATGAACATTTAAGATTCCTTTGTGCATTGCAGTACAAGTGCAATTATATGTGAAATAAATTAATTGACAAGTTGCCAAATATGTGTGAGGTCAATGACTTTCGCAAAACCACAACAAGAGTTCTATTTTTGTAAAACAACATAGTGAAACTGAAAAAAATATTCAGATAATTTAATAAAATATTTGCAAAGTAGAAAGTTACAGAGACATTTTAATTTACTTTTATAAATATAAGTCTGTTTGCCTGTATATTTATAAAGCCATAAATACGAATTATAATAGGCTAATTGTAAATTAATGTAAGTTTCAAAATATAGGATAAGGAAACTAATCCAAAAAAATTATAGTTAAATGATATTATTATTATACCTAGTAGAATTGGGAGGGTAGCAATTACTATAAAGCCATGAATTTAAAGTATAAAGAATAAATATCAGCTAATTTTGACTAACTAAAATATGTATATTGTATTCAATAATAAATTAATAAAAATCTACCTTATATATGTCTCTGTCACAAACTGAGTCCAAATGTCATACTCGGGGAATAAGTGGTTTACACATAAAAATTCAACAAATGATGCATAGCCTTCGTTAAGCCATAGGTGAGTCCACCATTCCATAGTAACAAGGTTGCCAAACCACTGATGTGCAAGTTCATGTCCCACAACTAATGCAATCCATTGTCTGCGAACAGCTGATGTGTGCTCTTCATCAACCAGGAGACATGTTTCTCTATAAGTCACAAGACCCCAATTTTCCATTGCTCCAGCAGAGAAATCTGCTATAGCTATTAAGTCTATTTTAGGTAGAGGATAAGCAATATCAAAGTATTCTTTGTAATAAGGTAACACTTTGGCTGCAACTTCAAGTGCAAATAGACCTTGCTTACTTTTACCCACAGGTGTGTAAACACGGACTAGAACACCATCACGTGAAGTTTTTTCTACATAATCATATTCTCCTACCACAACTGCTACAAGATAGGTAGACATTATTGGTGTAGTATCAAATTGCATTACTTTCTTGTCCCCATTGACCACTTCTGTTTTAACAGGCATATTTGAGAGTGCGACACGATCTGCTGGAACCTCTAATGTTATATCAAATGTAGCTTTGATAGCAGGTTCATCCCAACAAGGAAAACATCGACGAGCATCCGTCGCCTCAAACTGGGTTACAGCCGCGTAACGTTCCTCACCTCCTGGTGTAAGGTATTTGCTACGATAGAGACCTTTCATTTTATCATTTATCTCGCCCGTAAACTCGCAGAATAGTGTAGCGACACCTTCAGGAAGTGGTTTATCAAATAGAATAACCGCAGTTTCGTCAGCCGGCTCCAAACGTACTTCTTGCGGATCGAGTGTCGTAATTGTACCACCATTATCGTATTGTAATTTTACACTTGATATATCCAAATCTAAGCTGTTCAATACCATTTCTTTGGTAGATTTAACAATCTGAAAAAATGTACGTTGTTAGACAACGTCACATGGAAATGAAATGTTTGCAATACATTGTGTTGAAATTTCCACTTACCGATACTTTCACCCTAGTCTTTCCTGTAAATGTAAACTTTTCAAGATTTGGTACCAGATGTAGTTCATAATGCTCGGGCACGACATTTTTTGGAAGGCGTTGGAACGGTTTGTTTTCTGGCATTGTCACTTTTTCTTTCAAGATCGTGAATGTAGGACGCACTACAGAGAAATACCGTAATGACCGACTGACAGAGTAAACTCGCGCTGCAACCGCACCCGCACCGTTGAAGCGAGCCCCCCTCGCACGTCTGTACCCCCACTCCGAATAACGGTATTCGCTACGTAATAACTTGTAATGGCGGCTTAGATTACGATGACTACTATAATTTTGAAAACGAAATGCAAATGAATTATGCACACCACGTAGCAGTTGCAGCGTCATGGAACGTGATTAAGTGACGTTTTCAGTGAAAGTTATTGTATCTATATAACATAATATACATTTATTTTAGAACTTTTACTTATAGTTATTCAATATTCACGTGTCCTAATCTTTCTTTTCGGATGTATCATGTAATGTAATATAACTTATACGTTATCTGTGAAATGTTATTATTTTTGCAAGTAAATGTCAAGAGTTGTCCAATACAAATTGATTTATCGTGTAGGTAGTTATGTGCTATTAGCTGTTAGAAGTTTGCCACTACCACAAGTACAATATTCAATAACATCTATCCTTCATCAGCTGTAAACTTACCTTTTTTTTTAAAAAAAATGTCTACTTTATGATTGATTCGTAAACGTCTTCTTTATACACGTATTAAGGTACATACATAGCTGGGCAGTGGGCACCGTTAAACAACAATAATTAACTCGTTAATCCGTTACTTAAAAAATTTACTTCGTAAAACGTTAAAGCGTTACATTTCTTAAGATTTAAAGCAAGTTAACGTTAATCATTAATCCGTTAACACGTGATTAAAATTGTATTTTTATATCATTGCAATAATGATCTACTTATAAAATCTGTTGATTTGGGTTCTGGAACTTTAAGCTAAGTTAAGCTTCTCAGTATTTCGAGGAGGTGGGGCCGGGCCTTTCAGAGGCTTAGTTCAACGCTTTCAATACTCAGCCATTTGGGACTCTATATGGGATGACGCGCGGTGTCCTTCTGGCGGGTGTTTAACCCTGGGTACTCCAGGCAGAGGTACTCGCCGAAGTATACCAGTTTCAGGTGAGTGAGCATGCGCGTGAGAAACTTCCAGAGTGGGATCCCTCTCGTCTAGCTGAAGAGGCCATGATCCGGCGATGGTGGGAACAACTGGGAAACCCAGAGGCTGCCTGGCGAAAGTGACTGAAAGCGGAGACTTTTAGACTGACGCAAATGCTTACCACCGCGCCGCCCGGCAGTGAACACGCACCGACAACCTTACCTAACAAACCTTATAATAGTTTCGTTTTACTCGACGTGACGCAGCGCTTGGTATAAGAGAAGGTTTAACTGGATTAACGATTAACGGACTTGAGAAAATGTAACGGAAGTTAACGAGTTCGTTAAAATTTTTTTAGGTTAACTTAAAAGTTAATCGTTAATCGAAATGTTAACTTCGTTAATTAACGATTACCGGATTAATCAGTTAATGCCCAGCTATGAGTGCAAAGTTTTCAGAGGGGTTAGACAAGTGGCATAAACGCTAGTAGAATAGAATAATCAATGTATGGGATTGACATAAGCTTACTACTAGTGATTAGATTCAACGTACCTATCGAATTTGTAATTGGTAGCGAAATGTTGAATAATCTATTCGATGAAACGAAACGTCAGATTAGTACATAATTTCCCATACAGATTGAAGCCAAGTGGCACTTTTGACAAACGAATTCTGCTGTTAGCGTACGGCACTCGTCGAACGCTAAATGTTGTAGAATCGACACTGAACGTTTGCCATTAGTGTAGAGGGGCAGATACCACCCGGCCCTAAGGATATTGTTAAGGCCTAGACTATTTTAAGGTTCTAAGGGACTTTAAATGAGACTGGACTGTATAAATGTACTGGTTTATTCGCCGTTAAACTATTGTAATTTTAGAGACGTCCGTTGACGGTGGGCCCCAAGGAGTGAAGTGTCGGTCACGCTGCCACACATGATTGTCGGTGCGGTGGGTTCAGCAACGCGCCCAAAACCGGTTCCCAACAGATATAAATTGGCAAGTTTACTACTTAGTTACACCGAGCAATTCTCAATATTCGCTGTGTCTTTTCTATTCTCCACGACATTGGTGAAGTAATTTGTCAGAGCGAAAAAAGATGCAAACTGCAATCAGTGTCGGTCAGCCGCGCTGCGTGAAGGAAGGGTACGTCAACTCCTTTTATTATTTAACACTTAGCGCGATAGATTTGCTATCAAGTGCTCTCAATAATAAAAGAATTGACTTGTAAAAATAAATTTTATTACAATGAAATAAAACTCTGTTTTGAATGAGATAAAAAAGCCGTTTTGTTTTTTGTGAACGGACCCTTATTTTCTTATGATAAAAATTCGTGATAAATGCTTATTCGTCAAGGTCGCTGGATGGATAAATTTGCTATAAATGTAACTATAACTATGTGTTCCGAGAAAACGTTTTTGAAAGAGCGTTTACAGGATCTCTTGAATATTATCGCTCAAACACACGTTTTTTGGTATTTTCCTTCTTTAATTGCCAGTTATTAGCATTTCCCGCGGCTTCGCACGCGTTTTAAAGACTGGAAACCAAATTTTTCCTGAGTCGCGCGGTATCATGCTTCCCAGAACTAATGCCCGCCCTTCCAGTTTTTGCAACATTTTTCATTGATGCTCCTCTCCTAATAGTCGTAGCGTGATGTAATATAGCCAAGACTATAGGCCTCGATAAACGGACTATGCAACACGAAAAGAATTCAACCAAGCAAACAAACAAACAAACTCTTCTGCTTTATAATATTAATATAGATTAATTTCTCTATTTATATTCGATTCGATATTTTCTTATAATAGTAAGTCGAATACATTTATCGAAAATAATAATTCTTAGAAACAAAGCAAACTTATAGTTTTTGTTATATTAGGCTAAGAGTAGTCTTAGAACAATATATTTACTAGAATAATAAAGGCAATATTTTCAATATTTTAGTAACTATAAACTGATTTCCTACCGTTTGTAGCTAATTCGAGTGGATTCAAAGGGAGACGTAGAGAATAATGAATGATTAATACAAATGTAAAAAATGGACTGAGCAATGCAATGCTGTCGTGAAATAGAGAAAACGATTAGGCAAACATACGGCCAATGTGTTTATCCTTCCGTATTTTTTATAATATGAGGTTATGAATAAAATGTAAAATGTTATTCTGTGACATCTTTATATTCTGTAATCTGTATTATATGCTTAGATTATATGCATCAAGATTCGATTTCTTACCATAGATAGACCATTCTACACGAGCAAAGACTGCCAAACAAAATATGCCACTTTTATATCAAATTCAATTAATGATCTAATGCCAGTTTTTCTAGTGTTTGTGTATTGTGCGGTTTATAAGTTTTTTTTAAGTTTATTAAATGATCTCATTATTTCATTATATGTTAATCGTTTTTTATTAGGTTATACTTCCATAAGTAACATTAATAAGACATAGGCAACGATGAATTTTAACGTAGGCCTGATTTTCATGTTAATTTTAGGTATGTTAATAAACCATTTGGGTTCTTAAAAATATATTTGGCATATCAAATGTTTTTCTATTAATTTCTATTTGCAATTTACCAGTGTCTCAACATACAGTAAACTGTAAACATTTATGTACTATTTAAAATTAAAATAATTGAGCAGCTAACATTTAAATTTTATAACTAACTAGCATTTCGCTCGCAACTCGCAGAAATAACGCCGGCCCTTCCCGTACATATTGATATGTTCTTTAATATTACGGAACATTTTTTTGTTCTATCATCAATAGTTTTCGTAGCGCATGCGATGAAAGATATTTGATAGGCATTTTTTTACACCTTGGTTTACGTTATTGTAGTTTTAGTAGGAACCTTATTTTTTGCTTGCAATTAAAATAGCCTATATTAATCAGTGATATTGTAGCATTCAAATAGTGAAAGAATTTTAAAATCAGTCCAGTACTTTTTGAGCCAATTTGTTACAAACATACTCACATACACATTTTTCCTCTTTATAATATTAGTATAGATAATAATATAATATTTTAATTTTAAGTATATTTTAAAATAATATTTCATTAGATAATTATTATTTATTGCAGGTTTTAGTGGTGTATCAACTTCTAGAGTTTTAGAATTAAGTGACAAATTTATTGATATTAGTAAGAATGGAGTTTGGTTTGTGAAGTTTTATGCACCATGGTGTGCTCATTGTAAAAGAATGGAACCTATATGGGCACATGTTGCCCAAGCTTTATACAATACTGAAATAAAAGTAGCAAAAGTTGATTGTACACGATTTACAGCTGTAGGTGCTCATTTTAAAGTAAGAGCTTATCCCACCATATTGTTGTAAGTTTTGTTTTTCTTTACATTATAATGGCAACTAGTGTAGAACTAATAATTAATGTTTAATATGTATCTGTATAAAATTACAGCATAAAAGGAGAATATTGGCATGAGTATTCAGGTGAACGTATTAAGGATGATATGGTTAATTATGCTATGCGCATGTCTCAACCAGCTGTGCAAAAAGTGTCTCATGCTGATAGTTTAGGATATTTAAAAGAAAATCATAATATATTTTTTGGCTATGTTGGAAAGCAACAAGGACTTTTATGGGTAAACAAATTTAATACTTTTTGTTTTGAACATTTTTATGTATTATAGTTTTAATTACAACTAACAACTTACACCAACAGGAAATGTACACCAATCATGCAGAGAAACATCAAGCACATAGCTGGTTTTATGCTATATCTCATGAAATAGCTAAGAAGGATTTAAAGATTCCAAATGATACTGTTGTTTTTGTGTATAAAGAGGAAGATATTTTTTACTTCAAGGGTATATTTATGTTCTTAAAAGTAACTAGTAAATACATACTAATTTTTTCTTTAATATTTTTTGTAATATTTCAGCAACACCAGAATTGTTAAATGATAAAGAATCATTAAATTATACTTTGAACAAATGGGTAAAGTCAGAGAGATTTGGATTTTTTCCAAAAATAACAAGTTCAAATATAAATGAGTTAATGGATACAGAGAAATATATTGTCATTGCTGTTGTATCTGAAAATAAACTAAATGAAATAACACAAACTGAGCGGGACTTTAAGGATATGGTTGAAGGCATTATAAGGTATGGCTTCAATAATCTCTTCACTGATCTATCAAATGATGTCATACATGGTTGCACTAGTAGACAATGATTCATGTTTCTATAGTTGATATATATAAATTATAATGTACAATAATATACATAAATGTTATTACTAAAAAGAGATAGCTAAGGTGCCTAGGCTTGGTGTTATAGCTTCTTACCATATCTTGTTATGTATACTTCAATTTTATTGTTGTTTTTTTATATTTTCAATATATAAAACAGATTCGTAAAAATGTATGTATCTAAAAATATATATTAAACATGGTGTTAATAATACAAATTGCAGAAGTAGAAAACATGAGCTACATCATCGTTTTCAGTTTGGATGGATGGGAAACCCAGAGCTAGCAAATACAATAGTCATGTCAGATTTAACTGTGCCTCATCTTATTGTTCTAAATTCCACTACAAGCCACCATCATATTCCTGATGATGATCCAGTATTGATGACCCCAGAAGCTGTTGCAATGTTTCTAGATCAAATACACAATCAAATGGCCCCTGTAAGTTATTGATTGATGTTCATAGTAGTCTAGGAAAATAAGGAATTTTCTGTAATAAAAATCTTGTTTTACTTTAGGAACTAGAATAATGTTTAACAATAATTGTTATTATTAGTGTAGGTTTTTCAGAAGTGAGATATTTTCCCACAGTATAAAATATAGTACACAAATAATTTCAACACAATCTAAGAATCATACAAAAATTCTAAAATCTTTACATTCTGTATCAATAGTTTCAAGTGTGTTAGAATTTTAATATATGTATAGATTTGGTATTTTTATGTTCGCGAGATAATATTATAGACTATCTAATTAAAAAAACAAACGAAAATGGGAAATCGTGAAACTTAGATCGAGATATTAAAAAGATAAAAATTGTTTGTCTCGAAACGTGCCATCGCAGTCGCAGCTGCGCACGTAGCATGTGTACATAGACCCATCTGATTGTGGTGATAGCAGATAGATATTATGTTTTTAGAGTAAACACGCATTCACTACTGAATAAAAGTGGTTCATTAAAATATTATATGTTAAATAATGAGATAGACAATATATAAAAAGCCTCAATGTATCAAAGCTGCCTTAGCCATTTATACATTTATTGCACACTAGCGATTTAGCGCAAGCGAAGCGAGTTTTTAAACTTAGCGTTCCGCTATTTAAAATAAATAAATTTTCTGAAATAAAAATAGCCCAAGTTACTTCTTATAACATTAGCTATCTGCGAGAGAAAGTCCCGTTAAAATCGTAACAGACAGACAAAAATTTTAGAAACTGATCTTTTGATAATAGTATCTACCTTATATAAATGCATTTATGCATTTAGTGAAAAGCTGTTATTTCGAAATTACAGATACTTCAATTTTATTTATATATATATATGTAATGAGATTATAAAAATGCAACTGCCACATCCAAAACCTGTAAGTGTTGTGGCACAATATTTTTTCATAAAAGCCCGGTTGCATTTTTCCGACTTGTAATGTGCGACTTCTCAATCGATTATATAAAGTTACACTTTGACTTCGTTTGTCTATTTTTCACGACGAATTTGCGTGATTTTGGGTGGAGATCTGAGAATAGATTAATAGTTAACAGTGTATTTTCTTGGAATTGCTTAGGAGTTTAAAAATATTTTTTTTGAAGTGAAACTTCTTTAGAATCGATGTGATTTCAAACTCGATGAAACGAAAAAATAAGTCCATAGTACCAGGCGCTCAGAGACGGGGAAGAGTTAGCCTTATTTTAAATTCAAGTTTAACTTTTGACATGTGTACTTTGTACACACGCACATTTTTTTCTCTTTATTTTTTATAGTAATATGTCACCCTCATGAGTTTAAAAAGAAGGAATTATTTATTTTTAGACATATGGCGGAAACAGCTGGTTGGTCAGACTGTACAGAAGTTTCTATGAAGCAAGAACTACGCTTATAAGCATGTGGCGCGGGAATCCAGTTCTAACTGCTCTCGTCTTCGGGCTCCCACTTGGTTTCCTTTCACTTATTTGTTATTCTATGTTTTGTGCAGACATACTCGATGCTGATGAAGAAGAAGAAATTTCAGGTCAATATTATATTTATATATTCGACGATACTTTTGGCTCGGTTTGTAGTAACCCTACTTGCTGCACCAGCGTTCACGAGTTCGAGTCCCGCTGGGGGCATACATTTGTTGAGCACGAATGTTTGTACTCCAAACATGGATGTTAATACTTAAAATATGTATTTATTTAAAGTTATATTTGTAGTGCATCAACTATGTGGTATCCGTAACACAAGCCTCGTAGATTAACAAGGAACTAGATAGCGCTGTGTGTAATAATGTCCTCACATATTTATTTATTTAAAAACTGAATAGAAATCAGGTAACAAATCAGAGCAGAACTTATTATTGCGGCTGTGCCTTTGCTATTAAGTTTTCTTTACCAAAGTGAAAAGTAACCAGTGTGTTAGTTGAACATATCTGTCTACTATATTTATGAAAAATATAAAAAGTATCCTATGCTAGTACAGAACAAAAGCTGTGTTTTGCACAAACTTGAATTTAATGTGTTTACACATCAATAAATAACAACATCTAAACTGAAAATTTTTTAAATACTGAGCACATATTTATATAATCTTTTATTTCTATTACAGAAGACCATGAAAAGAAGGATTGAAGAACCAAATAAAATCAAAAATTACTTTAAGTTCCTTACAGTACTTACTACAAAAATTTCAGGTTGTGAGGTTTCATTAAAAAAATTTAACTTTAACCACAATTCATTTTTGGACAAGCCTTTTGATATCTTTCCATGTAACTATAAAGTATGTAATAAATGGTATTCAGGCTTTGTCAATTTGAACAGCTTTTAGCAATTACCATACTTTCCTTATATAAGAAGCATGAAATTTTAACTAGAATTATTAAAGAATTATTGAAAATAACTTTTTATTGCATATTTTAAAGGAATTTCACAAGTTTAAATTTTTCTAGAAAGTATGATAAGTACAAATAAAGATCACTGATCAGTATTTGTAAAAAAGCATTTTGTTAATATAATACCTAATAAAGGTGTGTTTTGTGTGTGTAAATTGTTTAAAATAGCTTTTCTCATTGTGTACACGTCTGTGTGATATTTAATGTGTAAAAATAATGTATGTATATGTATAAGGATTTATTTACGTCGAGAGTAAAATTGTGCTGTAATATGGTATCCAGATAGGGTTGGGACAACGGTGTCGGGTCGAGAATAGTAAAAATATCTTGGTTTTTTATTTTCAAAGGTTTAAGTCGTGTGACGTGTTATTCGTTGTTAGTTTATTTTGTTACTAAACTAGTAGGTTTTCGGAATCCGGGACAATCCCGGATTTCCCGGCCATCTGGTAAGTCTATATCCAGATGTTATTTCCTGCAAAAGCCTATATTAAAAATGTTGCTGCCCTGACGCAAATACTGCTTTCAAAACAATTTAAGAACAATATACGTCGCAGGTAAAATGCAAAAAACGTGTTAATTACACTGTTTTTGCTATGTAATACCAGTATTAAATACGACGCTACGTTTCGCTTCAGCCTACGCCTGTCTTTTTTTCAAAATTGATTGCCGGTAACGCAAATAATTCCTAGTGAAAAACTATTATGTATTATTTTATTGCAAAAAATATATCGCAAGACAAGATTATTTTTTGTTAACTACTATACTATTAGTACTTATTGTTAGTAATAATCCTCTAAAGTCTAAGTAATTGTTAAGTGATAAACAATTAAGACAATTACATTTCTTTTCCTCTGTTTGACTAGGGCTACGATTTATGATGTACATCAAAAATGAAAATAGACTTCACTGCTTTCCTCAGTTTTGTCAATGTCAATTATTATTTCACTACTACTGGAATTATTATTTAACGGTTTTTACATTTTCTCTGTGATACGTGTACTTCGGGTCATACATAGTAATTGATTTATACATTAGTATATAACTTATAACTCGACTGCCTCGGTGGTGTAGTGGCTACAATGTACGGTCATACATCGAGAGGTCCTGGGTTCGAGCCAAGTTTAATTGTTGAGTCTTTCTGTTTAGTAAGCCTCAGTAATAGCCCGGAGTTGGGAAGATGGCGGTGAGTCACCCCCGTGCCTCAGAGAGCACGTAAAGCCGTCGGTCCTGCGCCTTAGCTCTCACTGGTCGTGTCGAGAAGTCTTCCCACCGGAGTATGAGAGTGATAGAAACAGAGAGTGCACTTGTGTCTGCGCGTACACTTGTCTCCTGCGCAGTTGGCCAGTCTCAATGAGATTGGCCGCCATGGCCGGAATCGGTCGGAGAACATTATTATTATTAGTATATAACTATTCAGCGATAATCAAAAACATTTATCTCATTGTATCAGTCTCGTTTGCCCAAAGAAAGTTTTATGCGAGTATACTTTGCACATTTCTAGATCAATAATGGTGAAAAGCATTAAGTTTTGTTCACCTGCCCTCTCTTAGTTCGTAGAGTGGTACAGTGAGATAAAAAATAAAGTAGGTTACCTAATAAATAAGTATTAAAGTTTATACAGATGTACATAGTTACGCAATTATTTGAGATGTTCAATAAAATGAATCCAATAGCTATAGAATGGACGGGAAAAGAGAAAGCGAAATAAGTCTCCGATGAAAAAAAACAAAACAAAAAAGAGTTTCAAAACTAATTGAATTTCATTCAAGCTAAGGAAGGATAATGGTCTGAATATGACCATCTTTTGATCTCTATTTAGTATCAGTCTGTTTTTATGTTGCTGTTGAAAGTATCTAAGATGGACCTTATCATTAATATCTTTAGATTCAATTTATAATTACTCTAAAATATTTAATAGTTAAATTTAGTCACTGTAGAAACAATATCTAAAAAATAATTAATTGCGGCTATCTACAAAATAATTTAATAATTACGAATATATTAAAAATAGTGCAATAATGAAAAATATAACTGCAAATATAATCTATTAATCAGTTTTCTAATCGTAAGGTATAAAATTATTACAATAATTATTAGCAGGTACAATCTAGTCCTTTAATTATATACTTAGGTATATTATATACCTAAACTCATTTCATCTATTTAAATGCATTACATACATTTTGATACACATATTTGACTTTTATTCAAGAAATTGTCCTCTTATTAATATCAATGAGTTATTTATGAAAAAGTAGGAATATATTGAAGCTTCAGTATTTATATTATAACTCATAAGTACGAGGGGCGTTCAATGTATTCAATCAAACATCATCTGAAGATATTCCGGGTATTCATATCAGTTTATAACTTCAAAAGTGTGTTTGCGACCTCCAGTCAAAGACGACGAAAATGACTGACGCGACCAATAATGTTATACAGGTATTTTATAACCTCATTGGACGCGACAATGTTGAAGAAAATCATTTTCTCATTTTTTATTCCTCACGAAACATGAAAACTCTCAAAAAAGTATCCATGAAGAATATGTAGCTATTTATCAGCACTGCTCCTTCATTATAGATCGTACAGGAGTGGTCAAGTGAATTCTAAAAAGCAGGGAAAGTATCGAATATTATCCCCGCCCAGGTGGGCCAATCATGGCGGCTACCGAAGAAAATGTGAAAATTATCGACGAGCTGGTATTAGAAGATGCACGTGTAAAAATCAAGATGTTGGCAGAAATAACTAAGCTATCCGTTAGTACTATACACACTATATTACGTGATTATCTCAACCTTACAAATGTCAGTGCAAGATGGGTGCTGCGCATTCTCACTGCGCTTTAAAAGCAGGCGCGGGACAC
Organism: Boloria selene; assembly: GCA_905231865.2. NCBI lineage: Eukaryota > Metazoa > Arthropoda > Insecta > Lepidoptera > Nymphalidae > Boloria > Boloria selene. The sequence goes on from HG993145.1 coordinate 7,711,791, forward strand.
TTGTTGAAGTTTTTAGGGCTGTGTGGCGACGATCCAGTAATTGTAGTACAGGTGATGAACCGTGGGTTCATCACTATGACTCTGAGAGTAAACAGGAGTCTATGCAGTTGCATAAAAAGGGATCAGACCTCCCCAAAGAAGTTCAAAGTCACTCCATTGGCTGGCAAAAACATGGCCACAGTTATCTGGAATTCTAAAGGAATACTATTAATCGAGTATATAAAAAAGATGAAACTATCACAAACCTCCAGGAAAAGTGATTTGCTGACGATAATGAGCAATTTTCGGACCGGAAAGAAAACTATTTTGTAACTTGGACTAATTTTACTTTGAAAAAGTAATAAGGTTTCCAGAGTGATAAAAAATACCTAGGAGCATAATATAAAAGATTCTTACACAATATACCAGTTTACTATAAAATCATGTTAATAGAATTTATTGAGCTCCTCAATGTATATCATCTGTTCAATTTGTTTTACTTGTAACTTGAGTTTTCTGTACCAATTAGAATATTTTGAATTTGGTGTATGATTGTAAATATAAGATGAAGCTTCAGAACTACTTTCAATTTCATTTGAAAATCTATTTTTAACATTACTATCTTGATTGTACAACATTTTTTTCTTCAAGTTAGGCATATTTGATGGCCTATTAGTATATGAAATGGGGATTTCTTTTATATTTTCTTTGGATTCATTACAACTTAATAAATTTTCTTTAGTGTTTACTTTATATTCTTTATTATTTTGTTGCTTCTTGGAAGTGGAAAAACATGATGGAAGTCCTAGTTTTAGTAATTCAGCATTATCTTCCTTTAATTTTGGGCTAGTTTTATCATTAATTTCCAATGTAAGATTATTATTTTTGCAATCAGAACAAGAGCTATTTAATTTATTATCATTGATATCATGTTTATTATTGAGAACTTCGGCTGCATATTTAGATGAATCTTCATCAGTAAGTTTTGAACAATGTGATATATTGTGGTCATTACCATCATGGTGAGGTATTATGTCATATTTTTTCTCTGTATGCTGATGAATGTTCTTTTTTATGTATTGTAAGCTTTTATTTAAATAATCTATATTTGATATATCTGGTATTTTAACATTTTTATACAAATAATTGTCAACTTTATTATGATCAGAAGACAGACAGCTTGCTTGAAAGGATTGAAGCAGTTCTGAAAATGGTACAATTTCATCCTGATTATTAATTTTGTAGGAATTCATTAATTCATCAAAGCTCTCTACTTTTACTTCTTCATTGTTACAAATAATTGTCCAAAATTGTTTAAAATTTGCAAAATGGTCATCATGATCAATAGAATAGTCTTTTTTTATGGAACATTTCAATTGCTTATCATCAGTATCAGCAATATTATTATCCTTTGCATTATCCTCAGACCATAGAGCTAATAAAGCAGCTGATGTATTCATAGATTGTAGAAGATTCATAAACTTATTTCTTTCTGCACCTTCACTAAGTATTGTAACAGCCATACCATAAGAACCAAATCTTCCTGCCCTTCCTATTCTATGCAAATAAGTTGGCCAATCATATGGAGGTTCAAAATTTATGACTAAATCTACATTGGATGCATCTATTCCACGTGCAGCTAAATCTGTTGATACTAAAATCCTGCACTTATATTGTTGTAAAGTCTTCAGTGCATCTAAACGATCAATTTGGTTTTGTTGACCAAACAATTGTTCTACTGGCCATTTTTCTCTAGTTAACATTTTATGTAATTCTCCCACTCTGGCTTGATAATTACAGAAAATAAGACATTGCTTAAACTGTTTTTTTGATAAAATTTTCAATAATTCAATAAATCTATTTTTTGTTTGTCTCACAATGTTACTGTTATACTTTACATATGTAACTTTCTGAGCAACTCCTAATAAAATACAATTACTATTAGGACAAATATGTTGTGCATCATGAACAAATTGGTTAATAATTTCTTTACAACTTTCAGGGTATGTAGCACTACTCATTATTACTTGCTTCTGTTTAGGTAATGCTAAATGTATATACTTAATGTCTGCTAAGAAACTTTTTTCCAATAACTTATCAGCTTCATCCAAAATTAACAGTCTAACTGATTTTAAATCAATATGTTTTTCATAAATAAGGTGTTTTAGACGACCAGGACTACCTACCACTATATGGACATTGTTTTCTTTAAATTTGTTTATATCTTCTTGAATAGGTAAGCCTCCCATTACAACTTCAACACATAAACCTAAAAAATGAAATAAATAATTTATAAAACTGACAAAATTTATTATTATAATAATAAGCTAAAATGATAATAAAATGTACAATACCTTCAAACTTTTGGCCTATTTGTTTTAGAACATCACAAATTTGTGCAGCTATTTCGCGAGTTGGTGCAATAACTACAACCTGAAGGCCTTTACCCAAGTCTATATTTTCCAGAGCAATAACTGAGAATACTGCTGTTTTCCCTGTCCCTGACTTTGCTTCTAATAACAAATCTGAAGAAAAAAAAGTTAATAAATCTAGGAGAATAAAATTATAAAGAATTTATATTTTTCTCGTGATTTACCAAATCCACATTTCCCTAATGGAATGCCATGTAACTGAATAGGAGATGGTTTATAAAATCCAGAATCCTTTAAACCATTTAATGTATCCTCAGAAAGAAGCATGGTTTCAAACGTAATATCTTGCGTTATTTGAATATCCTTCGTCCTCTGACCCTCGATTATATTATGAGCTAATACCATTTTACTATGGAAAATTGAGTTATTTATATTTAATAACAAAAATGCTAATAATTTTAGTATTAAAATACAGCAAATTTATACCGGTGGTTTCCTATTTGTTTTGACTTATGAGTTTATTTATGACAATTGACAGTTGGCTAATGGCTTGTTGTTGTTGTTTTTTAAATTTATCCCCAATAGGGACAGATATATATAGCAATATACTCTATGGGACAGGCAAAGGACTAGCTAATGGCTTGTCTTTGACAGTTGAATGTAACCATAGATTATACATATAAAAAAGAGAATGTAACGTTCTGTTATTCTCATTAAATCTTAATAGGTTTTAAAAAAACGATGATGCTGTCACAGGCAAAAAGACAAAATTCTAAAAAATATAAAATCGGGTTTTGTATCATGACAATAGAAAAAAAAATCAATAAGATTTTTTTAAAAATATTGAATTTACTGATGCAACTAACTTAGAATATTATTTATAGAAGTCAAACAAACAAGAGATTTGCTTGATATGTTTTATTGAAGTCAAAACTTTAAAATATTGATAGATGTGTAATCCGATGGGATTTCAGCTAGTTTTTTTCTCACGTTAAGTGTCCTCGATTGGAACGAAATCTATCTTATTATCCTCTTCCTCTTTAAACCTCATATTGACATCATCTATGAAATGATTGACATTATATTATTATAATCTGTGTTTAATTTAAATGGTGACAATTTTGATTCCGTTCAACAATCTATTGTTAAACATTAGACCGTGGTTAAATATATAAAGTGTCTATTTTAAACATTGCTAGAATAAATTTATTAAATTCAATAATTATTTACTTTACGGAAGTTTAATAAAATTGTATTGTAATTGAAATGTTGTAAAGTAACTGAAGTGGATCGGTGGATTTTATTATGTCATGTGTATTAATAATTTCCGAACAGATTTTTGAGAAATGGCGAAATTAAAGATCTTGATACATTATTTTACGTCCGATTTTAACACTTTTGTAACTAAAAAATGAAATATTGACGATCTGATTATAATATTTATGGATGTTCATCGTAAGAAACAGTGCTTCTATTTTGACATTCATGAAAGTATTTAATTGTAATAAGTTTTAGTGTTGGAATTTCATGAACAGTTTTTAGTTTATAAATTCATCCACGTAAGTTAAAAATATAATCAAAAAAATGTAATAAATTTATTAAATCAATTTTTGCAATTCAACTATTACCAATATAACTTTGCCTACAAGTTCATTCATAATTATCATGTAGGTCATCAACACATCTTATAAACCTGTATATTTGTTATATTCATATAGTTTGAAATACAATTACATGTTATTTTACTATGAAATGTTATTGTAAAACCTCTTAATTTGTCTAACATATGTATATACTCTAAAAAGTATTTTTTAAATTAAATGTAGACATAAGAAAATGAACAATTGTGGAGGAGGAGTTGGCGGTGGTGTAGGAACTGGGAGTGGAGCTTACGACGCTAAAATAGCTGGATTATATGACTTGCTTGACACTCTCGGCTCAGGTCACTTTGCTGTTGTAAAATTAGCCCGACATGTTTTCACTGGAGAAAAAGTGGCAGTGAAAGTAATTGATAAAAGCAAATTAGATGATGTCTCAAAATCGCATTTATTTCAAGAGGTAAAAATATAACATAAACTTATATTGATGAATGATTAATGGATCAAACTTTTATATTGATTAAAATTTATTAGGTTTTAATATATTTTTAAAAAAAGATACATTTTTCAAAAGTCTTAGTTAAATGGTTATAATGTTAGTCTTTGTCTTTTTTAATAGTTTATTAAAAATAGAATAATATAACTTAAATATTATATTATTTATTTTCCAGGTTCGTTGTATGAAACTAGTTCAACATCCAAATGTTGTACGACTATATGAAGTAATTGATACTCCAACTAAGTTGTATTTAATATTAGAATTAGGAGATGGAGGTGACTTATATGACTATATAATGAGACATGAATCTGGTCTCTCAGAATCTCATGCCCGTGATTACTTTCGACAAATATTTCGTGCAATCTCATACTGTCACAGGTAAATTTAACTTTTTAATGTAAAATTCAAATTTTGTTCATATACATACGAACTATTAAGAAATTATGACTAAAATTAAACAAAATGCTTAGAAATATTTTCTCTTAATTCAACATAACAGTTATTGTTTTGTATACTTTATTTATTAATACACAAGTGCTAAATATATATAATTGTTTACTTTGTATAAATAACTATTTCATTTTTAAATTTATTCATCAATTTTATATTTTTTGTTATAAACTTAGAAATCTAAATATATTTGATTATTTAACTCTACTGTACTTGTGAATGGTTAAGTGTTTGTTGGATATCTTGTCTTGTGATTGTTAATTTACAGTACATTCTTTCAGTAAAATATATTAATGTATCAAATAAAATTAATAAAAGATAAATTTATATATTTAATATTAACATTTGTATACATTGTTTTTGTTTTAGGTTACATGTTGTGCATCGAGACCTCAAACCAGAAAATGTAGTATTTTTTGAAAAATTAGGAGTAGTTAAATTGACTGACTTTGGTTTTAGCAATAAGTTTTGTCCTGGACAAAAATTAGAGACTTCATGTGGGTCATTAGCATATTCAGCTCCTGAGATTCTTTTAGGAGACTCTTATGATGCACCAGCAGTTGATGTATGGTCTCTTGGGGTAATACTGTATATGTTAGTCTGTGGGCAAGCACCTTTTCAAGAAGCAAATGACAGTGAAACTCTTACCATGATTATGGACTGCAAATATACCATGCCCGTTCATGTATCCAATCCATGTAAAAGGTATAACTTCATTGTAGTTATATTATAACATATAAGAAAAAGTTTTTTTAATATATCTGTAATAATTTTTTCAATATATAGAAAACTATCGGTATGTTCTCTTTGTATATAATATAAATTAAATTAAACAACATTCTGGACTGCATTTTTAGACAATTACACAATTTTGTCTTAGTAATTTTTAAATCATTCATATACTCACAGAAAGAATTAACTAAATGCTAATTATTTTATACAAATGCAATAGTTTAGCAATTTATTGTTACACAAAATACAAAGCTTATTCTATTATATACAATACTTGTTATAGTAGCATACTAACCTATTGACACTAGTGACAGTGGTTTACTGTGAAATTGTATAAATCTATACTAATATTATAAAGCTGAAGAGTTTGTTTGTTTGGTTGAACACGCTAATCTCAGGAACTATTGGTCCGAATTGAAAAATTCTTTTTGTGTTGGATAGTCCGTTTATCGAGGAAGGCTATAGGCTATATTAAATCACGCTATGGTTAATAGAAGCGGAGCATCAATGAAAAATGTTACAAAAACGGGAGATAAATATTTCTTTTGATTTTAAGCCTATAGAACGCGAGCGGAGCTGTGAGAAAGGCTAGTCATTTATATAATGTAATTCAATTTATATGAAAATTGCTGAGATTCTTTGTGCATTATATTACATATCTCATGCTTTAAGTTAAATAATGAACCTTTTCATATTTTTTTAAATAATTTATCAGGCTCATAGGTAGAATGCTAGTCCGAGAACCGGAAAAGCGTGCAACACTATCAGAAATCGCTACAGATCCGTGGGTGACGGCAGGCGAGGGTATCACTGTTGAAGATTGTGACACACCCTTAGTTACCAAACAGGACTTAACCGAAGAAGACAGAGCTGCTATTTTACAGAAAATGGTAAATGGTTCTATTGCCAGCAAGGAACACATTCTTGAAGAATTGGAAAAAAATGAATACAACCATATTACTGCAACTTACTATTTACTTGCTGAAAGAAAATTAAGATCTAAAAGGTATTGTTAATGGTTTTTACACACACATTGACATTAATCACAATTTATTGGTCATATTTAATTACTTTCGTCTTAAATTACTTTATAATATTACTGGAAAATATAATAAACAAGAGTAACAATACTGCAATTATCCTCATCTTAGCTGGAAATATCCTTTTATATAATTTGTTATTAGTATGTTCTACTATATGTACATAGCAGTTCCGAAAGTTCTAAGTTCGAGTGGGTCGGACCGAAATCGGTCAGAAGGATATTTATGTTTTATTTATTTATTTAGGAAACAAACGGTGTTACAATAAAAATATATTAATAACAAACAATTAATAAATCATAACCAATAAAAGTTTCTATTGTTAACATAACACGTATTACAAAAAATGGATATAGAAGCAAAATACTACAAATGACAATTAAAAAAAAACACTAACAAATTCAAGAGAGAGAGAAATGCAATAAGAATCAATAATTTCAAATAAATAAAATCATTAAAATATAATTCATTAAATACAAATTTTAGATTAATAATGTAAAATAATAAAATAAAATATTGATATTTTAATTGTATATTGTATATCTATGGGGCGTAATACTATGTGGCTTTGCACAGACAAGAGGCGCGCCAAGGAGCGCGGCGGCCCGAGGCGCTGGGAGTCCCGCGCGCGTCTCGCGGCCTGCTGGCGCCGCCGCAGCTGCCCTCCGCGCCGCGAACTCCACAAGACGTACCTCCGGTATGTATCTGTAGAATAACGCTTTCTTTTTGAAGTGAAACTTTAGTATCGTTGTGATTTCAAACTCGATGAAACGAAAAAATAAGTCCATAGTACCAGGCACTCAGAGACGGGGAAGAGTTAGCCTTAGTTAGATCTCGCCCACCGCGAGTCAGTGACATTTCTAACTCTGTCTAACTCGTGAGTGTGACCTTCGCGCCATCTCCCTCTCTCAACGAGCTTAGACGAGATTATTTAGTATAAATATAAACGAGATTTAAAAATTAGTTTGCCAAAGAAGTTTTACTTCTGACATGTGTACTTTGTACACACACACTTTTAATGGTTTTTTTGTTACTTAAATTATCAGTACTGTTTTGGCTCAGTTTGTAGTGACCCTACTTGTTGCGCCAGCGGTCGCGGGTTCGAGTCCCGCTGGGGGCATACATTTGTTGAGCACGAATGTTTGTACTCCAGTCATGGGTGTTTATATTTATATTATGTATTTATTTAAACTTATATATTATGTAGTAGGTATATCAACTATCTGGTATCTGTAACACAAGCTGCTTTGTAGCTTACCACGAAACTAGATAGCGCTGTGTGTAATAATGTCCCAACTTATTTATTTATTATTTATAATTTCCCTGGGTTACGAGTATATTCAGTAACATTGTAAAACGATCAAAATTTGAAAAATCGATTACTGATGTGCCAGTATTAAACAAATTTCTGGTCACTTATTCTTGTTTTGATATAAATCAATGTACCTGTTTGTTTGTACGACAGAGGTCGCGCAAGTGCAGCATAGTGCGGGAGGAGGAGGACGACGAGGAGGGCGCGGTGGCGGCGCGCTGCTCGGACGCGCGCCGCGGCTCGCGCTCCGAGGGCCGCCTGCACCTCGCGCGCCCCGCGCAGCTTGCCGACAACCTTACTAAGGTTACTTGATTTATTTATTATAAACTTTGATTACATGCATCGTACATCATATTATATTTACGTTTATATAGGGAAAGGTAGTTAATAATAATTCATTTTTTATTGAGTGACAACCATTGTTCATCAAAATATTGAAATTAAATTTTAGATTGTGAGCATTTCCGAATTTCAGTTAAAGTATAATAAATGAGATTGTTAAATGTTATTATTGCATCAGATATACAAGGTCAAGAATTAAGAATAGGAAGGTTTAATAAGGATTGTCAAAATTACCTATTCATAGTCATACTGAAGGTTAATAAAGCCCTGCACTTTCATTTCGTGGCAAGTTACGCAAAATCAATACAATCTATCGCTTCCCAATCAGGTGAATCTCGACGAGCAGCCGCCAGTGGCAATCGCAGTTCGCGCGCCGCCCGCGCCCGCGCCGGCGCGCCGCCAGCGCGTGGAGTGCCGCCGCCGCCGCGCGCGCGCCGGCTCCTGCTCCTCCTCCGACCTGTCCGACGACGACTCGGAGAAGAAGAAGCGCGCGGCCGAGAGCGTGCCGGCGCCGGCCGAGCGCGCGCGCCGCGACTCGCACGACGACTCCAGCGACAGCCAGGAGCGCCGCCCCGCGCGACCACCCGCCGCGCCCGCGCCCGCGACCGCCACCGCCGCCACACATGGTCAGTGCTGTTCAGACTTCGTTTGGTCCGAAACGAATGTGCCTTTCTTTGACATAGCTACGGCATTTTTTATGCAATAGATATTGTATATTTTTTTGATAATCATGATTAATTTCGATCATATTATGTGATTCAAATATTGATAACTTAACTTACCATTGCATTGTGGTGGACTACGGCCAGATCACCTTCATATTAATGGTCTGTGACCATCAGTGAGAGGTTAAAATGTGATTCATTAATTACATTATTAGATATTTTTAGGTGGTAGTTCGTCGAGTACCGGTGGCAGTAGCAGTGGTGGAGGAGGAGGAGGAGGCGGCGGGGGTGGGGGAGACGCGCGCGGTGGAGGGGGAGGCGGGGGAGGAGGGCGACGGCGTCGTGCCGCGCGCAAGGAGAGTCGGTTGCGGGAGTCACGTTCACTCAACCGTATAGCTGAGGTCTGGAAATTTTTGTCTTTTTTATGATTCTTATGTCTCACTGCCTCGGTGTTCTAGTTAGGCTGTAGATCTAGAGGCTCTGGGTTATAGTGCCTGGTTGTGGTAAGCCGAGTTTCTTTTGTCAAGAATTTATAAGTAATGGTCCATGGTTGGCAGTGTTTCACTCTTATGCTTGTAAAATGATCGGTCCCGAGCTTGATATCCTGATATGGTTTTGTCCGATTTATTTAGCTAACATGTAAAGAGATCACGAGTCATGGCATCCAAGTTCCAAGACAAGATTAAGCAAAAACAAAAAAAATATGAAATCTGCGTGTACTTTTTATCCCTTGACCAGAAATAGTGTGTTTTCTAGACATATTTTGTAATAAAACGAATATTTAATATAATTAATCTATCAGAAACGTTCACCAAAATAGTTTTCAATTTTGTATTAAACAAAACGATCAACTTAAAATCTGTATATGCATTGACTTTGTGTCGATTATCGCAGGTGGAAGAGGCGAGCGCAGCGAGTGCGGCGCGCTGGGGCGGCGGCGGGCTGGTGGCGCTGTGCGGGCGCCCGCTGCTGCGCCTGCTGGCCGCCGCGCGCCCCGCGCCCTCCGCGCGCCGCCTGCACGGCCTCTGCTGAACACCTGACAGCTGTCACCCCGACCCGTCACCGACACCTGTCAACTGTCATGACACAGCGGAAGAAAATATTGTTTTTTTAAAATTTATCCCCAATAGGGAAAGGCAAAGGACTATAGTCCATACAGCCTAGTCTAAATTTGTAAATTTCATTCCGATATGACGAAAGGTCGAGGCCAAGTCTGAAGAAACTTCATTTATCTTCTGATTCCAGGAAGAAAATATTTTTACCTACTGGCTTCACAGCGCGCCAGATGGGCACAGATTAAAAAAGATCACCTATTATTAATACGATAAATGTCATATGTAAAAAGTTTTCGCTTTAAAATTAATTGGGGAATATTTTTCACAAATAACATTTTTCAAAACTTATTTAAATTGTGATGATATAAATATATTTTATATTTTTTGTTTCAGCAGTATATAAGTACGTATTTAAATAAACTCTGTTTTGGTATTTTATTGACAGGTTGGGGTTGTGTTTCCATTTTGATTTGGATCATATGTAAAATCATTTATAATGTTTTAAATGCATTTAAAATTTTCTTTGTATATAAAAACACGTTCATTAATAACTGTATTGATTATATCATTAGAAAATTTAGAGAAATTATATATTACGCCAACTTAAAGATATATACATTAGAATTTAGGGAATAATTAAAAAAAACTACAGAATCGTCACTTCTTTAAACACTTTAAATCACTTCAGACTGATTTCTTTCGCGTGCAAAATTTGAATAAATTACATGTTGCAATGAACCTGTGCAGTATATAAAAAAATAAATAAAACGGTCCTCCAGCGTCAGGTTCTTCGAAAATCGGTTAGAATTTGAGGTCAGTATTAAATAAACTTACAATAAGGTTAAAAGAGCGACTCATTCGCTGTTTTAAAATAGTAACAAAATATAATATTTCATATAGTTCTAGTATCTAGTACTTAGATGCTTCATAATTTAGTATGGTCACGGTCAGTCAATATACAGTCCAGAAAAAGAGAATTTCGTAAATAATTATAATAATATTGAGTATAAAATATCCGTTTCTACTTTATTTTAATAAGAACATTGATGATTGTGCTAAAATAATTAAATTTATTTTATAAACTCCGTAAATACGTGTGACAATTTGTATAATTGTAAATACTTTTGATTGTAATTTATATTCACACAGTAATGATTAATGTAATGTGATGTGTATACGGGACTTTGAATGCGTGTATTTTAATGGCTAAAAATAGCTTATACCAGCCGTCTATGTAATTTCTAAATGCCGGGAATAAAGTATCCAGCCACATAAATATATGTACGCGTTCAAGTTCCATATTGCCATATATACATAATTATGATACGAGAAAATTTAAAAAGTAATATAATAATATGATGCCCCTTGTATGGCCAAATATTTATACTGGTAAGTTTTTAGAAATGTTTTTTTGATACAAATACGTGATTTAAAGATCTAAAGCTTTGTAACGTTTCGATCTATAATAGACATTTGATTGGGGCCATTCTATGTTCGATTTATTTCACAAACGCATTTATAATATTTATAAATGAACACTAGGTCAACAGGGTTTAAGTGATTCATTTCATGGGTATTTTACTCATTTTTTTATATCCTAATGAAAAATAACAAGGAGTCGAGAATTGAATTTTATAGTGAATTTTGCTCTAAATTTCACGATCAATGAACACCGCTGATATTGGAAGTTTCAATTTCCATTAGTAATATATATCATTTAAACTATAATATATAAAGAAAAATGTCTCGAAAAAAAATCGATGTTAGTCTGTCTATACATGTACATTGTACATATTATTTACCTTAACTTAAGGCCAGTGCACCTTTAATGTAAATGTTGTAAATTGTACTATCATGCTATTTTGTCGCCGGATGATATAACTATTCAGTGCCTTAATATTCTTCTTTAATGCTTTCTTCCTAATCTGATCTTTTGTAGAACAACACATTTCTGTAAAACTATTTCTAGGTAGGTACATACTCGTAAAAGAAAAAGTATGCGAAGCTTTTTATAAATGCTTGATATACGATTCTAATAATAACCCTTACTTGGAAATAATATTTATTTACGCCAAATCTAGTATCATATTAACAAAAAACTGGCAATATAATTAATTGACTTTAAATGGATCAACAACTTATGTATATATATACTCAGGTTTTACAATTATAAAAATGTTGTTGCCAAAGTTTGGAAGATTGTCTCGTGTAAACTTCTGAACTGAGGCAAAAAAACGAGAGGCACTTCATTGTAACTGTTGTTGATCTTCAAATTTGTGATAAGATGTTTTAATCAGTTAAATTATAAGTGGTAGTGCCATGCTTGTTACCTTCGGGTAGCAACCGAATGGGCCGGCACGCCCCGTATGGTTCATTAGTACCACTCTCTCACAGAAGACCGGCGTGAAGTGGCAGCTATGCTGTCGCGTTTCGTCCGGTGAGTGAGAGTCCGGGAGGCCCACTCTCCTTCCCCCCTCCCTCTTCCCTTCATCCTCCGCCTTCGCTCCCCCCTCCCTCCCACTTCCCTCCCTCCTCCATCCCTCCCTTTCCTGAAAGGCCGGCAACGCATCTGCAAGCCTGGCTTGCAGAAGATGTCCATGGGCGGAGGTGATCACTTCCCATCAGGTGAGCCTCCTGCCCGTTTGCCCCCTTTTTACCATTAAAAAAAAATCAATTTTTTTATTTAAGTTGTTGGTCAGTTATATGTCAGAACGGTCCGGTCTTTGCAATCATCGTCCTTGTATGAATGTATGTAGATGTTTACGATTTTGATGTTTTTTTATTTGTTAAAATCTCTTAATGTATAGATATCTTATGTGTATAATATTTTATAAAATTAACTACAAGTATATGTAACATTTTGTAGTTGGTACTTGGTAGATATAAGTTATATATATTTTAATCTATTCGTCATATATGCATATTCTTTATTACATATTTTATATTTTGTCAAATCATATAATATTATTCTAATAAAATTTTAGTTTCGACTATATAGTCAAATATATTATAACGATGATATCTTATTTAATTTTTTTTATAATACAAATTGGCATCTGACCACTTGTTTTGGTTTAAAAATAAAAAAAATACCTTGCTTGTATAAAGTAATTTTATCGTTATTTGTACTGCACTTATGGATAAACCGTTGTGCTGTTTTGGTGCTATAATATAATTTATTTTGTATTTCATAGTGAAATGCTATCGTAATTTTCTTTTGATTTTACATATACAAATACTCTTTGTAGCCAGTAACAACTCAGTGTTATTTATACATACAGCTAAAAAGTTAAATATAATAAATTTCATTAATATCATCGGTAGTATATAGTTGTGAAACACTGAGGTAGTTTTATAACTTACATTTAGAGGCGAGAATCTCGAAAGAATATAGACAGTACAGTTTACATTGCTGAACATTTGTATACTCTTTCGATATCCGTTTTTGATTTGAAAAAAGTAACTCCTTGCATAATAAGTGCGTCTTAAGGATCATTTATTTTACTTTATGGTTTGTTGTAATATGCATATTATAAATTCATTGTTGAACTTTGTATATTACAATATTTATGTATAAATTGTTGTAAATAAATAGTTTATTTTAAAGTAGAAATTAAGTTAAATTTGAAATTCTTAGTTGCGCCTGTTCAGTTCTTAATCACTATTTTGATCAATTTTGTTATGATTTTGGATCTAATTTTATGGTATAATATAAAGACCAAAGATTAGAAAACATTATACAAGTGTTATGACAATGTGCCAACTAATTGAAGAAAATACCTTGAATACAATTTTTATACATAAATTGATATCGACTTTGTTGTGCAATCATATATGATAACATCCTATGATTTGTTCGGATTTATTATGAGAAAATATAATTTTACAGGTACAGATGACGTAACGAAAGTTTAACTCGTCTATAAACAACGTCAGGCCTTGATTTACTTATCGTTTATATTATGATACTGCTTCTCGATTCTTATTATGTATTACTTATATAATATGTAGATAAAATTATTATTATTTAAGACCTAAGAAATTATATTTTTTATATTTCCGTCCTAAAATAAGTGTTGTAAAATTATTTGAATATTATTTGGAATTGCTGATTATTTATGATAGAAATTTATTTTGACTAGACTACAGTTTTCCAATAAAAATTAAATATGAAAATATTATGTGTTTAATAATATCTAACAATTGCTGAATTCTATAGTTTATTTATTTAACAATCTGTTAAATGTTTCGTGTTAATTTTCTATAAGTTATTTAAAATCCATAAAATAATTAATATAAACACTTGTTTAAAATATGTTAATCGACTTAAAATTATTTAAGTTTTTTGCGAGGCCTGAGTACTAAAAACAAGCAAGTAGGCATGGAAATTGTTGTAGGTCTTTAAGTTATGCTAGCTACGATTACCCCCCGCTAGGGTTCTTCCTTAGTGAAAAACAAAGCTATTTATATATATTCTTTATTGCACTAAAAAATACATAAGAAAAAAAAAATACATAGAAAGTTACGTGGACAAAGGTGGACTTATCTCTAGAAGAGATCTCTTCCAGTCAACCCATGAGCGTGGGAGATAGTGTTACATAGCGGGACAGAAAGAGAAAGTGCAGAGACAATAAAAAAAAAAATTATACTACCAAAAAAAAAATAACTTAAATGTATACATAAATATATATAAATATACAATACATACACTTACATAGTATATGAATTACATACATACATATATATATATATATATATATATATATATATATATATATATATATATATATATATATATATATATATATATATATATATATATATATAAATACATATATACCTTCGAATATATAAATACATAAATATACATATTAGGATGCAAACAATTCGTTCAGCAATCTAGATTGAGTAAAAAACATCGATCTATCCAAACTAGAATTTATAAAATCAATAAGATTTCGCTCGCTCTTTAGCAGATTTTCTTTGTGATTTGGATTTTATAACGTACTTATCTAATAATATTGACTTCATTTTATTTAAATAATTGCAAATTAATTCATTCATATACATTCTATCATATATACATTCATTAAGTCCTAGTATTTTTTCAAATTTTTATGACTGTGAAATGTTTTACGCAATGAAAAATAAAAGTGTGCAAAGTAACTCCTTATAACATTAGGTATCTGCGAGTGAAAGTTCCGTCAAAGTCGGTGCAGGCGTTTCAGAGATTAGCTGGACAAACAAGACAGACAGGCAAACATTTATGCATTTAGTGAAAAGCTGTTAATTTGAAATTAAAAACAGATACTTCATTTTTATTTATATGCATAGATAACTCAGTAATTTATGATTTTATTTCATTTTCAATAGAAAAACACTATTTATTTTACCTTCTGCTACGGATTCTTTTAAATTTTTTTTTACTTACGAGATGCAAAATATTTTTACAGATATGTATGTTAAGGTAGTCTATGAATTTCAAGTCGAAGAGCTTGAAACATTGTTCAAAGCACATTCAAATACTCTCTTCCCTCCGCCATAATAGAATAGTATGTAACATTTACATGTGATTATAAATTTGTATTAGTTTATTAATCACATCTCATTTAATATTTTTGTATATTTTCTTACCGTGTATAGTTAATATAACTACTATGATGTAAGCAATATCAAGTAATAAATGTTAAAATAACTATATAAGTATTTTAATTAAAACTAGGTCCATTTTCTGAAACAAAATTCTTTCGTATATATTTTTAAACATTTGGTATATAGCTGTGATAATATAATTCCTTCAATGAATTTATTAATATTGATTTATTGAGTGAAATCAATACAAATAAAAATTATAATTAGGAAAGATGCACTACAACACAAAAAATTTTAAACTTTGATAATGCTGCAGTTAGATATAAATAGCTCTAGTTTCCAAAATTTAAAATAGATAATTTATTGTTAATCTGTCTTTAGTGTGTAGAATTAGTACTAACTAATAAAATAATTAAAGTGTACCTGGTAGCCATTTATATTTGGCACAATGTAAGCTTTGGAAGTTGCCCTAAATTATAATAGGTAATAAACTATTAAGACCCATATGTAAATGTATACATTAAAATGAATCTGAATTAACTTTTTGTTTTCTATTATTTTCTTGCCAATAGAAATTATTTTAATTATTGTTTACAGTATTTTGAGTGTAATATTTATGCAATATTTTTATTATATATATCTAATAAGAATATATATTTATATTCTTTATGTAGTTATACACAACATGATTTATCAATTAGGTCAAATGTTCCACTTAAAATGTTTTCTCTTAATAAATGTGAAAGTTGTCCATGCATTTTTTATTTGCCTAAGTCAGGCAATTCAGTTTCAGTTGTAATGTTATATAAAAAAATAATACGATTAAAAGACAGTATCATTTGATTTATTTACCTTTGCTAATTATACATTGGTAAAAATATTAATGCTTTGAAACAATTTGACTTAGCATTTAGGTTTGTAACAACAAAATCACGCAAAGTGGAAAGTATGGCTTAAAGGGATCTACTCTTATATTCTGTAGACAAGATAAATCTTGTAGCTGTTACGTGAAACAAAGCCTTACAATGAAACAGTAGTACTTTATCTTAAGTCTCTAAGAAATAATTTCCTAAAATATTTTACACTTGATATAAAGTAAGAAAAATATGCATTTAAAAAAAATTAATTCTGTGTAGTTATATAGAAGTAACTTCAACCTTAAATTTAATGTGTTGCTGTTTTGGATTTATGCCTACATTTATAAACAAAACAATATTACAGAATATCATAATGAAAAATGTTCTTTTATTCATATGCATAGGCATTAAAACCATTCACCCATAAAATAAGATATCAGTAAATCTAGTCCTAATGATAAAGAAAGCAAGTTAGACTTTTAAAGGCCACAATAATTTAGGTAAAGATAAATAAATGGTGTGACCCTATAAGTAGGTAATTAGGAGCCATTACAAAGTGATTCTTATTAGAAGTTTGCCACCCAATCCACTGCAAATACAACAATTTAGCAAACTAGTTGCATTGTGAAAGCTTTAAAGTACAATAAATGCATTAAGACAAATTCTAAACATGTACACATAAATTAATACTTGAATATGCCAAATATTATTAATGATTGATCAGATTTACTCAAAAAACAACCTTTAATTTAGCAAAGTAGGAGTAGATTGGGTTGTTAATACATGTATATTAGGAATAACTAAAAAGTGCTTCCCTCTGGTGGCTGGGAAAGCTTCATGTTTTCCTTAAGAGTCATAAGACGTCTTAGCTCTTGCAGAACTGTCTTAATAGTGTAGTCGCGTTGCCATCTGGCCAGAATGGGGACTTGTCTATTGTCAACCTATAGTAATAAAAATAAATCAAGTATTGACAAAAAAATGAGCAAGTGATTTTAAAATAAGTAAAGGAAAATTAGAACACTTACAAGTCCAGTCTGACTGTTCACACAGTTCATGTTGATTCTAGAAATAAATCTAGCAGTAGGAGGTTCATCAGGATACCGGGTTCCGCATTCAATTTTTAGTGAATACATTCTATTTTCATATGGAGTCTACAATAAATATATAAATATATTAAATGTAAACTAGGTCTATAACAGTTTCATGGAAGTAATGAAAACTTAAGCACTTTTACTGATGCCTAACTGAGAGTAATCAATAATGATGTGTTCTTAACATAATCTAATTTACTTATTGACTGACAACTCAAAAAGGCAATGTATAAATAGAACTTCAGATTCTAACATTTAGAATAATCTTCAGATGAATTTATTTGAACATATAAAAAAATAGAATTCAGTTGATACTTAAAAAGTTATAAAATAATTACCCTAGGAGGGCCAATTATCATGCCAGTCCAGTGAGTTAGGGTCATGTCATCATCGCTTTCGAGTCCCCAAGAAATAGTCCCATCGCCCACTCCCTTCTGACCTTGCTCAAGTTCTTCTAGAAGACGAAAATTTCTAGGAACCACTGAAATACGAATAACACAGGTAAGCAAAGAAAGCGATATTATTTCAAATTGAGCTATATTCCATTATTATGAATGTAAATAATCATCCAAAATATAAAATGAAATTCTTACCAACGCCTGATGACGGATTCGCCATGATCACAATTTCACCGACGCTTACTACCTACCAAAAATTAACTTATTTCAAATTCTAATATCTACTTGAAGTGTAAATATTTTCATGAGATCTTTCAATTATTTATATGTGCTTGTAACGACGGTGTATATTTTCATTTATTCTAAAAAAATATTCACCCAAACTGCTCAAAGAGCAGGTTAGCAATTTTTATGCTGACTTTGACAAATGTCATCGGCGGACAAGTTGCGAGTTGCGACCAATTCTCACGTCATTACATGTTATTTATTCCATGATGCGTATGACTCATATCTCTCATACTGTACCATCTCCTACTTTAAAATTAAAATAATAGTAGGTACATATTTTCACAATCATTCACAATTTTAAATATTCTATTAAAATTATTAAATGGTGAACCAAGTATATTTAATAAATATTTTAAAAAGATTAGCATAAATTTAATTTTTTACTTGAAATAATTACTATAATATCATACAATACAGACATAATAAGATGAATTTTTAAATTTAAATTTAACGTAAAATTGCGTAACAAAAAAAAAGAAATCTGTGACCATTCACTTTGCAGAAACTTGAGATATAAAGGAACATTATTTATTTACATCCTTTTTTTTATTATATTGTGTTACTTTTTTAATGTTCCATTCATATTTTGTAAATTCTAACTAGAATGAAAGATTTCAGATACTCAGTTCGTTTTCTACATTTATGGAGAATAGTACATTAATAAACTGAATATTACAGATTACTTATCTGTGTCCTATGCAGCGAGAGTCTGTACTCTGTATCATAGATGACTAATGTCTGTATTTAGGAGTATTTGTGTTCTGTGGTCTGTATGAAAATAAAGATATACGGTCTTATTCATAAAAATCTCTTAATATAGGTTTACAATGTTCATTAGCTAAAATGCTCAATAGGGCTATTAAACGTTTCATAACTTCCTTTATTCATAACGGTTCAATAAACCTCTCACAACTAAATTATCGCTATAAGCTGGTTTCGCTTTATTATGTTGTCGTTTTGATTAATCATGGACAAAATGTCAAAAATACTGGGCTCTATGCTCTGTGAATCACAGTGTGACATTTGTTTTGACTTTCCCGCCGCCAAAAGTAGTAGTGCTTTATTTAAGAATTTTCTTAATTTTCTAATTATTGAACATGGAAAAGGGAATAAAAATAACTAAAAAGAGAGACAGAAGTGAAAATTGGTTAAGCGAAGACAAGGTCAGTACAAAAGTTTGTATTCGGTGTACTTCCTTTGTATTTCTACGTGTTGCCTTAATATTTCCACGTTCTTATTTCTTTCCGTAGCATTTATTGACGGAGTTGGTCAGGGAGAGAGTTTCCGCAATTGAAAATAAAAATACGGATACCAACACAAATTCAAAAAAGCAGGCAGCATGGGAAGATTTATTTAACAGGTATAGTATTTTTAAATCAATACACTGCATTATTAGTGTAAATAAACATTAAAATGTCATATTGTTCACAGTTTTAACTGTATGTGTAAGGGCAGCATACAACAATTGAAGTCTCAATGGGGCATCATTAAAATGCAAGAAAAAAAATCAAAGCTTACAGAGCGGAAGCAAATAAATGATACAGGGGGCGGTCCACCGCCACAGCAGGACCCTGCAAGCAGTGATGATATAAGTGCATGGCTGCCCAATGAATTTACCATTGACTCTAATGAATTTGATTCTGATCAAATCAATCAGGTGAGTGTTTTATATTGTGTAGGTATGGTTTCTGCGCATTCTTGCCACAGGTAATTTAATATGAATGAAGCACCTTATAGTGATATGTCTTTTATGAGGCATATTGTACATTTTTATTATTATGTCTAATTCAACTTGACCAGGATATCATTTGTTATTAAATAATTTACAAGTGTTTCATTCTGTACTCTCATATCCATATATACAAGTATATTATTAATTATGTCCATATTAATTCAATAATATAGTTTCAGGTCAAAGTGCTTACACCAGATCAAATCATCTTGGAGGTAAATGAAGAGGACAAAATTCCACAAGAGGTAAAAATTAATATTTAACAACATGGGTTGATAATGAATTTTTGATAGTCATCCTCATAATAAATTATCATAATATTATGATAATTTTTACCACTTCCATTGCTTCAGGTCCTACCTCTAAGTATTGAAAAAAAAAGAGATGATAATAAAAGAAGATAATGAGAACAAGGTAAATATTATCCATATGAGCTCATATCAAATGCTATATAAATTACATACTATTGATGATGGTTTTAATATGTATTAATCAATTTGTATTTAATAACAATAGATACAAATGTCAAACTTCATCCCACTATCTTGAGGCTAAAAATATAATGTTGTTTCACAAAATGATGCCCATTTATTGAAACATTAAAATTAAAAACTATTTTGTATTACAGGCATCTACTTCTGCTGTAAATGAAATAAAAAATGTTGAAATAGATTGTAGGAAGGAGCTGCATGCTATCCAAATGGAAAACGAAAAAAAAAATATCACGAAATTCAGACTTGGAGGAGGAATTAATTAAAAAAAAATTGAATATTATGAAAAAAAATAATAAAATGCTTTAAAATAAAATATATATTTCTTTTATTAATTTACAATATTATAACAGAGGTATATAGTTGTATAAACTATTATGATAACATTTTTACAAACTTTCAAGGTCTTATTTACTTATACATAATATCTAATCAAAAACCTAAAAATTGTTTCAAGCTTCTAACTTTAAAAATGACGCAATTTCCATACAAACTTTCATCCCCTATTTCAACCCTTTCTGTGCCTTTTTCGCCTTGAAAAGTAGCCTATGTCCTTTCTCAAGCTCTAGACTATCTGTGTACTAAATTTCATTTAAATTGGTTCAGTAGTTTAGGCGTGATAGCGCGACAGACAGACAGAGTTACTTTCGCATTTATAATATTAGTAATGATAGTTAGGATTAAGTACACTGTTATTTCTGTCCTTAGTTAAAATGTTCATCGATAAATGCTCGCAGGAAAGTACTGTGTCCTACTCTTCCTCTTCCAGATCAACAATAAACCTTGCGGTATCTTTATTGAAGCGGTATCGCCGTTTGAACTCCAGATCCGACAAAGACAACGGGTCATATCTTTTTTGATACACCTTCTGACGACGTTGAGTGTTTTCAAAATATTTAATGGCAGCTATCGTTTGTAGTAATTTGTTTTTAATAGAAAGCAAAAAAATACACTTATTATGATAAAATAATCTCACTTCAAGTTTAAATTATCAGCTGTCACTGAAGACAAGACGACCATCTTGTTCTTTATTAAAGGTTTATAGTAGGCTTCAAGCTACTATAAGTTATAGAGCCGTTATTGAACACTTATGGAGCGTTTTAGCACTATTGAACGTTTATGAATAATGTTTTTGAGAATTTGCTTATTAGCAAGCTAATAAAGCTTCTATATTTTTTTATGAATAAGACCAATAGATTAAAATTTTTATTAGTCATCTATGATTAAAATTTATAGTTTCAAAATCTCTAGTTTATGGTTTACCACCGCGTAATGCGTATGGTTAGATTGTGTGCGTTTCCCTTTTCTGTGCTGTGGACTCATTATTTTGAGATATACACATGGTTTTTATAAAATCAAATGTTATCCATAGTTTTCTTTGGAATAGTCACGTCAAATTGTAATAGTTATCATGCTTTGCATTGTATTTTGATAAATATTGTGACGTGATAGTGCAGTTTTGGAGGTAAAATGCCCACCTCAATTTGTGACCCAGTATCAAGCGCATTGCGTTTGTCTCTTAAGTCTGAAGAATCTCAGAACTCAACATTATTAGACAGTAGACTGTATTCATCAGCGAAAAGCGTTTTGTTATCCAAGATTGAATTTGAAGAATCTGGTGATTATCAAAGTAATGTCTTGGACGGTCTAAAATCTAAGTACGTGGTTATTCGACCCAAGAAACCCGTGCTAGAAAGTAAATTTCTCAAAAAAGAAATAAATTCGGGCAATCAATCTACTGGTAAGTTCATACTTGTAACTAAAGTATCGTATTAAAATATCGTTTCATAATTATCTTACGAAGTAAAACGTGAGGTTATCTTTTCATGATGTCAATATTTACTTCAGTGGAAACATGTCATTTTAATACATAGATAGTGGGTAGTACATACACATTTGATACTAACTATAATGCTACAACTAGTTTTTTTTTAACATGCCCCATTTCAATTTGTTTTCACGCAATTACCTTAGAATAAAATGTACCAATAAATTGAAAGTAATAGTTTTTGAATATAATGTGAATAGGTTATGATTCTATAATTTTTGCTAAATATCTATATATATTACAGAAAGTTCTAAAAATGGTGAAGATGGACTTCCAAAACCTAAAAGGGTTTTTTTCCCTGTTGAAAAGGTGCAACTAGGATGGCAGGGTGCTTGGGTTGCTGGTGCGGGGATGCAAAATGTGGGCAACACATGTTACCTTAATTCAACTTTGCAAGCACTGTTCCATGTGCCTGCATTTGCTAATTGGCTTGTATCTGAAACAGGCCACTCTGAAAAATGTAATCAACAAGGTAACTTATAATAAACATATTATTTACTAGGAAACCCAGTCCGCTTTGCTGGGCGTAAGTTAAAACAAATTTAATGTTTTTTATAATTTTGTGAAAAAGTAAAGTAGTCTAAGTTACTCCTTAAAACATTAGTTATCTGTGAGTGAGAGTCCAGTTTTTCCAAAATTGGTCCAGTTATTTCAGAGATTAGCTAGAACAAGATAGACATAAATTTAAAAAAAATATCTTTTGATGTGAGTACTACATAATATACTTTTTTCCTATGCATTTTTTGAAAAACTATTAATTTGAAATTAAAAAGTGATACTTCAATTTGATTTATACGACTCATGAAGAATACTGACCTATTAGTCTTTTTAATAGACTAATTTTTTCTCATAACTTAAAACATTCAAAACTTTGGGGACCAAATATCAAAATAAATCCAAAAAGATAGTTTAATTCTAAAACATCAAAAAATAACAAAAAAAATTGTCTTAAAATATTATTTAATTTCAGAAGCATGTGTCATATGTGGTATGCGGGCAACCCTCATGGCTACCCAGAAGAATGGCAGTGCACCCATCAAACCCTGGCAAGTGTACTCTAAGCTACGTCTTATTTGCAGACATTTAACTCCAGGTCGTCAAGAAGATGCTCATGAATTTTTAAGGTGAATAACAACTGTATTCGAAGTTGCATTAATAAATGTGACAAGTTACCAGGTTTCAACAGCTATAATAAATAAAAGAAGACTTAGTTGGTGACAGAAATAAATATTTGTTTTAATATTTACAGATATCTTGTTGAAGCCATGGAGAAATGTTACCTATCTCGTTTTATAAATGCAGATAAATTGGATCAGTACAGCAAGGAAACAACACCTTTGAATCAAATACTTGGTGGATACTTAAGATCTACAGTTCGTTGCTTAGCCTGCCAACACTTGTCCACAACTTACCAACATTTCCAGGTAAATATTCTGACTTATAGTGACTTCTGTTTCCAATTTATTCTACAATTGCTATGTTTAATATTAATGATAAAATATTTTTTAGGACTTGTTACTAGACATAAGGAAACATTCAACTTTAGATGAAGCTCTAGATTCATTTTTTTCTAGAGAAAGATTAGAAGATCTTGGATATAAATGCGAAGCATGTAACAAAAAGGTAAAATATTAAATTATACATTATATTTTTATTTAGAATATATTTAGTATCATTTAATTAATTATGGGTGTTTATTTAATTCTAGGTATCAGCAACCAAGCAGTTCTTCGTGGAAAGAGCACCAATGGTACTCTGCATTGCATTTAAGAGATTTTCCCTTGTTGGTGGAAAACTCTCAAAACATGTTCAGTTTAGAAAAAAGATTAATCTTAGCAAATATATGTATAACAAAAATAACCAACAACAACTAGTGAGTATTATTCAATTGATATAAGGTAACTTTATATTATATAAGGTAACTTTATGATTTGATTTGATTTGAATATCTCATAAGAACAAACTGACAATAGAATAATTTTCTTTTCAGTCCTATAAATTAGTAAGTTTGGTGACTCACCTGGGACCTTCTCAGAACTGTGGACACTATACTGCAATAGGTCAAGCACCCAATAGTAATTATTACCAGTTTGATGACAGTTGTGTTAGACCACTACCACTATCAGCTGTACTTGGTACTAATGCTTACATTATGTTCTTTGAAAAGGATAATACTATAGAAGATGCCAGTGTACCAATTGCATCTACCTCAAATGTAGTTTATGGACCACAGATCCCTGATAATATTCTTAACAGAGAAAAAAGCCCCCTTAAATTGACCTACTATAGGAATGATGAGCGAAGGCCTATTTCCTTAAATGCTAGTGCTACTGATTCAAGTAAACCTGAAGTTAAACCTATTATTTTGAATTCAACATTAAGTAAATCAATGGACTCAAGTAATTCTATATCTGAACCATGGGTTGTTAAGCAGAATGGGGATGTAGAAAAAGTTATAATAGGGCCAAAACCACTTAATGGCATAGAAAAAAATTCTTTAAAAGTAGATGAAGAGAAGAAAAATATTTTTGCTACAAAGAAGCAGAGTAGTGAGGAATTCCACTTGAAGCCAAAACTTTCAAGAAGTGATTCAGACATTAGAAGTACCTGCAGCATCGGGCCCAAGAGTATAGAAAAATCAGTATCAATGAGTAAATTAGTCAAACCATTCAAGTCACCTCTGGAGAAATTAGAAGAGCAAATGAATAAAAGTGATGGTTTAAATCATATTCAGAGAAATGGAAATTCAAAATTGGTACCATATGATTCAGAGTCCAGTAGTGATGAACGATGTGACAGGTTGAGTGAGGATAAGACAAAAAAAGAAGAGATAAAAGAGCCTTTGCGTAAACCCAAGCCAAGTCGCTGTGCGTCCCCTCAGGGCCTCATCGTTACCACAAAAGCTATGCATCACGCATGGACAGTGTCCAAGGAGAAGAGTGGCCCTCTACTGAGCCCCAGTCTCAATGGTGACACTAATAAAAAGTAAGTTGATATTACAGAATGCACATACCATGTATCCTTGCAATATATTAATTATTATTCATGTCATTTGTCTTAAATTTACTTTTTTAAATTATTTGTGTATTATAATAAATGTAGTCATGTAAAATTGGGATCAAAATAATATAATAATTTGTCAATTTTAAAACCCCTTGAGAATTAACTATTGCTTTTAATGAAATACCAAAATGCCCTTTTAACTTACTACATAATATGGAAAGCACTTGATTACTTATGCCAATAGTTTAATTTTATAAAAATGCTTATAAATAATAAAAAAATATTGAAAACTCAAACTCTATATAGAAATTTCAAAGATTGTTCCATTTTAACACAAACTATAGTAGGGTTATTTTCTAATATGACATGATTGGATATGTTTCAGACTGAAAGATGACCGGCGGCCGGATGAGGAAAGCCCGAACACCAGTGTAAGCAGCATGTCCCCGCTGAGCGACCGCAGCGAGGCGACTGCCGCCCCCGCCCCCGCGCCCACCCCCGCGACTACCGCCCCCGCACCCCCTGCGCCCACCCCCGCGCCCGCCGCCCCCGCGCCCATGCTGGCGGCCGCGGACACGACACGCCACCTGCTGACCAGCTCGCACCGCGGCTACGGCGCGCCTGTCGCCTCCTGGAACGGCGCGCACAGTTCCATGTCGCGACAGGTATTGCACATGTGCACATAATATACTAATACCACAGTTGAGTAAAAAAAAATCCATACAGGCCTACCTTGACTAGCTTGTAAGATTGCAAATTTGGAGGTCTTGGGTTCGATTACCGGGTCGAGCCATTTTTAGGTTTATCACCCTCGTGTCTCGATGAGCACCTCAAGCTGTCGGTCCTGCTCCTTACCTTCACCGGTCATGTCGTAGACCGAGTAGTAAGCTAAGATGCTAATAAGGCGTACTTGATAAATATATGATTGTCAATCGCACTTTTATATGGCCCACATTGGTTCCATTTAACGCGAAAGCTGTTGAACCCTAAGGAATATGTAGAAGATTAACATACACAACAACGCACAAATCACTTTTGTACTTTCAACATTTTCAAATAATAAAAGGTGAAAAAACCTGCCATTGGAATATTCAAATTAAAAAGTCTTCCCACCTTGTGGGTGCTTTCTGTTTTGGAAGTAACCTTTGAAAATCTTCTGATTGGCTGGTGAAAGTTTATAAGTGGTGTGTGGTGGTACTGTGGCAATTCAATGCGTTTAAAACATGTTTTACAGCTTCAGCTGACATTGTCGAATTATTGTTCCAGGGTTTTTTGTACATAAAAGAAACACTGTTTTCGCTCAAGGCATAATATTTTTCAGACATTTAATAGTAATATACTGTTCACAGGTGTTTGAAGAAAGGCGCGATGAACGCAAACGTGCCCACGAAGCCACCGATGATATGGACCGCGGTCGCAACAAGAAGGTTAAAAAATTCCACCAATACAATAGATTCAATAATAATAGGAACGGGTATAATCCTTTCCAGGTAAGCCAATTGATATATCTTTATCTATACAAATAAATAAAATTAAAGTTTGATTTTGCTATGACAAAATTAAAACTTTTTCTAAGTTATATGATATGTAACCAGTGATCTGAGCAAGACAAAGTCATTTCTTTACATTATAATATGTAGTTTAAACAAGTAAACCATAAAATCGATATTTTTTTTTTTGCACAATGCTTATTGATGTAAAAGTTACTTTGTCTGTCTCATTAAATATAGAAATTTAAAAATATTTTTTTATCTTTTTTTTAGGATCAACAGAATAAGTTACATTGGGGTAACAATTATAAATATCGTAACGAACGCCGTCCTTCACATCATTTCAATAAGCATAATAGCAACAAATATAAAAGGTTTAACAGGTAATTCAGTTTTCTAATAGCTAAAGCATAAAAACCTCAATAAAAAAAATAAAAAACTGTGTTTGTTACTACTACAAAACAGATTCCATGGCAATGTATATATGCACTTTAACATTTTTGCATTTGATTTTGTCACTATATAGGTTAATCTATACTAATATTATAAAGCAGAATAGTTTGTTTGTTTATTTGTTTGTTTGGTTGAACGTGCTAATCTCAGGAACTACTGGTTCGGTTTGAAAAATTCTTTTTGTGTTGTGTAGTCCGTTTATCGAGGAAGGCTATATTACATCATCATTGGTGGTAGACCAATAGGAGAGGAACATCAATGAAAAATGTTGCAAAAACAGGAAGGGTGGGTGCTAATCACTGAATTGACAAATAACACTTGAATGGAGATACGGGCAATAAAGCGTCGCCGTAACTATGTGTAATTGCGCATACTTCAACCGAATCATGCGTAGTTCGCGCTTAAAGTGCGTTGAGAACAGGGCTCCTATAAAAAGTGCTACAATGCCGAGTTGTGCTGTTATAACTTGCAAGCAAGTAGTCAGCCTTCGAGTATTCACTGAGGACTGAGGAGGTATATCTTTTCATCGGTAATGCAAAAATAATAATGAATATATCTTTAATTTACAAAAATGTAGCAACGACTACAAAATTCAAAACAAACGATATTTATTGCAATAAGCTAAAACAACAGTATACATTGCTCGCTATGCATGAGCATATTCAAAGCAACGCGCGATCGTTGTCCGCAATGGATAGCGTCCACTACGAAATCCACACAGTTTCACTTTTATTGCTTGCAATACCGTGATTGGCTTTCGCATATTCTAATAGCGTTGTGATTTTGTTGTAAGACAAAATAATCGATAAGATAATATTTTTTTTGTATAGATTTCATTATAGCAGGAAAACACAACTGACAGCGCTTATTATGTTTTATATGGTTTCTTTTGTTTGAAAATAACGTAAAATAATGAAATTCAAGTTGAAAGTTTATGTGTTTGTCTACGAATATTGTTATAATAAATTTTATTGTATCGATATTATTAGATATTAATTAGTGGGCAACTGCATATTTTAATTTTGTTATTAAACCTAATTAAGAGTTCACTTACCAGATATGTTACATTTAAAATACATTTATTATTATATTATTAAAATTTAAATGTTTTGTTTTTTTATAATTAATTAATCTAATCCAATTATAATATTTGTTTTAAATAACTGTAAAAAACCAAACTTACATAAATTTATTTAAATACACAGAGTCGACAAAAATTTCGATAGCATTTTTTCATTTGTTAACCACTAGCGTACTTGTAATTTCGTTTGCATGTGTGTGTTAACCAATCACAGGCTGCGTGAGACGCTGCGCATGTGTGCGATATTTCTTGAGTGGCGACAGTGGTTTCCATGTGGTGCTTATTCTGCGAAGTATCATACCGCGCTACTCAAAAAGAATTTGGTTTCCGGTCTTTAGAATGCATGCGAAGCCGCGGGAAATGCTAGTATATAACATATACTAGCATTTCCCGCTTTGTAGTATATAATAAATGTACTTTAACATGTTTGTTCAACACACAGGTACAGCAACGGGCACCACTACCCGCGGCATCATTGACCCTGGCCGCTAGTGCAGCTGTGCATAGATGAATGGACTTAAAATTATTGGTTAACTAATATAGCCGACTAAATTAACCTAGATTAAGAGTGTTACGAAAAGTAGTGACAAGGTAATGACGTTTGAAACAACTCACCCAAAAGTGCAGTGTACAGAGGATTTGAATGTACTGCCAGTCAAGATGTATAGGAGAAAAATGTTTCATTTGCGTTTTATTGTAATTTAATATAAGATTGTAGCTATAGACATAAATTAAACTTGTGAATATTTAAAGCTATAATCACCATCGCCGGGTTGTGCCGCATTTAGATATTACAAAATTTTAATTCAATTCTGTATTGTAAACATGTATTATGGTCTCAAGTTTCAATGCATTTTATCATTATTCCGTAATTATTAGTATTCTTTGAACTTTAAACGTTCATATAAAAACATACAGTTAAGGGTTATATGAAATACATTGTAATATTTTTTCATTAATTTCTCTTGTTAATTAATTCAAAAATATTATAAAATTGTTGGATTAATTTGAATTACATTTATCTGCTCGCAGTGTTAGCTTGTGCCTTGAGCTTAAACTGCAAGTCTTTTCGAACAATTATGTCATATTTTTCATTTCATAGTTCAATAACATTTTAAATAATGTATTGAGTTCTAAAGTGTATATTCAAATTAATTTTAAAGTATATCAAGTATGTAAATTTAGCTATGGTTTTGTTGTAATAGTCAAGTTACATGCAAATATCTTCAGTAGACTAGATATTTGCAAAGTGTATTATAGTGAAGTGAATTATTACTTGGATAATTATTTTTGTAGCTTTGAGTTGTGCGAACGTTATGTTATAAGGAAGAGATGTCGTCAATATAGTGTTGTTTTGACATAAAATATTAATGTAAATATAGTAACTTCATTTTGTCCTGTAAATACCGACGTGGGCTTATATTTTTAATTGTAAAAATAATTAACATATAAACTTAATGCATAATTAAACATACAAAAACAACAAAATTGTAAGTAAACATGCTTAGACAAATAAAATATGTAGGTAGGTAATGTTGAAAGAATATATACTGGAACTTCATTAGGAATTATATTTTGCTAGGATTTGATTGCTCTTTAAATGTATAATACATTTTATTTTGCGATAAAGTCGAGAAATGTGTTTATAGTAGTTGAGGAACAGGCCCGCCGCTAGCTATTTGAGCGCCCTTGTGTAATACCGATTATGCCGCCCAAGTCATCATCACAATAATTAAATAGGTTATGGTTTAAAAAGCCGAATATTTCAGTAAACGTTATTAACTCATCGAATCTATCCTTTAATTTTTAGTTATATAAAAATATATTAAACATGCAAATTATGAAAATGTTTCGTTTTCGTATCGGTAACCGTTTTTGCTGCCTCCTTGAAAATGCCGCCCTTGTGCGGTGCATATATTGCACCTTAGCACGCGGCGGGCCTGTTGAGGAACCTCAGGCACGGGTCCTTTACATGACTGTATGAACTATACAGTATCAGTATACATTATATTATTCTTTATATTATGTATAAGTTATTGGGTTTTCTAAGTGTCGTTAAGAGATTCATTTCGATCTTTATGATTTTTCTGTTGACCTTATTTGTTTTAGCAATTTTTTTAAAAAGCTTTTTACTAATAGTTGTCGCAAAGCCTATACTATATTGAACTTCAAATCTGGCGCTTTTATAGACTTTAAATTGAAACGTCTTTTCAATATATGTATATATCGTATAAAACTATTTCAAACTTTTTAAAATGTATAAATTTCAAGAATCACTAATTTCGATTATTATGTAAACTTTGCTTCAAAGGCGTTGCACATATTATTATGCGCGTGATGCGGCGCGGGAGCGACACTCAGTGTCAGGTGGAAAGACGAAAGTAACTGGTGATAAACTATACTCTTTCATTATGTAGCATTTATAATATTTATTTTTATAAATACTGCACTGAATTCAATAGATACCATGTTTTATTATTACTTAAGTTTACGAATACTTACCTAGTTAGTATCTTAGTTTGTTAAGTAAGCTGTTATTTTTGTTACACAAAAGTTAGACCCGTTTTCAGTTAGAAGGCTTAGGAGTTAGGAAATCGCCTTATATTGTAATATCGTACTTTTAACAGTATACTGCAACATGTTGATGTTGTGCACTTTCGAGGTACACTTTAGTATATTGTAACTTTGACATTTTATGTTATTCTTTCAATGCAAATAATTTTGCTAAATTGGTATTTTGCTAAAACAAAACCATCTTATTTGTCAAGTTTGTCTTTTATTTTACCCTTAACTTCAATGCACATTTGCTTCGCTCGGGTGCGTCCGTCGACGACGCGGCGGTAAAAAAGAATCCTTGTGTTACACCAAGTTATGTATTGTCTTTGTTCTAAATCAGTACATATAAATAAAATTGAAGTGTCTGTTTATAGTTTCAAATTAACAATTTTTCACTTAATGGATATTATAGCGTAAGTTCTTTACTTTTGTAATAACGGCTAGCTTTTAGTTGGTTTGAGGGATATAGAACTACTGGGGTGTGTAAAACAACCGCTCAATGAATAAAAACTATATATTAACTGTTCACAAAACATAACATTACTCAGTTACACAGAAATATTACAATAATATTTAAATTCAGAGCGGACGCGAACGCGGAGTTGTTGCTCATACTCGAAAACGCGCGGGAATCCTAATAGCACGCGCGGGGCGCGCGTGGCGCGATTGCGTAACGACCTGATCTGCGCTCCGATTGGTCGAGACGTCGCGGTTTTCCCGCGAAGACGAATCGGCGAGAGCGGGAAGATGCGATGACGGATGCGTTTCGTTATACGCGTCTGTTATACTCTCCCCCTCCGAGTCACTTAAACGCCCCGTAGGTGGCTCGGCACAAACATTACGAGTACGACGGGGCCGTCCACGAAGGCGCCGAGGCTGCACTGGAGCTGAGACCTGACCTGGCGTGTTACGGTAAGGCTTCAAGTCAGAAGAATGAAACTTTCCTAACAGCTTCGAATCCAAATCAGTGACTTCGTAAGTTGTAGGGCTAACTATTTTACTTATGCGATAGGGTCCATCACGTTTCGGCATGAACTTACGGGTCCTACCCTTAGAAGCGTCACTAAGCAGATGAGTAGTAATAAAAACGAAGTCACCCACCTGGTAACCTACAGTCTGTCGGGTCTTGCCAGCTTGATTTTTTCGATTATCCTGTTGTCGTTCTACACTATCCCGGATAACATCCCAATTATCTAAGAATCTACGGAGATACGGAGTGATTTGGGGAAGGAAATTCTCCTTATCTAATATAGCCCGTAAATCATGCTGCGCATCGAATGGCGTACGCATCTCCCTAGCAAACATCAGCTGGGCGGGACTAGCTCCTGTAGAGGAACAGGAAGCGCTGTTCATCGAGAACCGTACTGACGATAAAAACTTAGGCCACATACGGTGATTGTTTTTAACTAAAATCGACAGCTGAGTACGTAAGTCTCGGTTCTTGCGTTCGGCAGGATTCGCCTCGGGATGATACAGCGGTATCAGGTTTTGGTGGATACCAAGGATAAACATGCATTGTTGCATGGTGGCGGAAACAAATTGGGCACCGTTGTCTGATATGATGCGGCGTGGGAAACCATACCTGAGGAAGTACTCGTTGATGAGTACAGGCGCACATATCTCAGCGGTGGCTTCTTTCAAAGCAAACAACTCTACCCACCTCGTGGCTGTATCTTCTACTAAGAGTACCCATTTCTCACCATGTTCGCCTTCTGGTAAGGGCCCGAACAGGTCAATGGCAAGTACTTCTCCACGCTGATTTAGGATCGATGTCTGCAGGAGTCCAGCGGGCTTCTGGTTGGATGCCTTATAGCGCTGGCACTCTTCACAGGTCTTTAGGTAATCTGAAATGTACTTACGCATCCCAACGAAATAGTAATTGCGGCTGATCCGATTGTAGGTTCGCTCAACCCCTTGGTGACCAGCTGTGGGAGCGTCGTGGAATTCCTTCAGGATCTTATCACGCATGGTAAGGGGCACGACGAGCTGTGGCTGTTCAGTATCAGTGTCAGGGAGGTACCGATATAGAACACCCTGGTTCATGATATATCCTCTACCTAACCACTGAGTGTCGTCAGGTTCCTTACCCTCAAGGCTATTTATGATCTTCGCAACCTCGGGATCATCGAGCTGTTCCTTGCGGAGTTCTGCGGAACTAGCACTGGGTAGGTCCACGATGACACTGCAGACGTCACAGCTTCCCACATCGGCGGCGTCGTCACACTGAAGACAATGAGGTCGACTCAGGGCGTCAGCCACAACATTAGCTTTCCCTGGAGTGTACTCAAAACGGATATCGAGGGCCTGCAATTTCATTGCCCACCTAATTAGGTGTCCGTTAGGCGTTTTTAAGGTTAAGAGCCACTTGAGGGGCTGATGGTCACTCTTTACAACGATAGGGTGCCCATCTAGATAGCCACGGAACTTATCGGTTGCCCAAACAACCGCTAAGGCCTCTCTCTCAGTGGTGGTATAATTCATCTCGGCAGGAGTTAGCAAACGGCTTGCATATTCTATAGGTCTCTCCTCAGGACCATCTCCCTGTAAGAGAACAGCTCCTAAAGCATGGTTACTGGCGTCTGTTCGCAAAACAAACTCCTTAGTATAGTCGGCTTGAACTAGTATAGGTGCCGAGGTTAACTTGTCCTTCAAAGCCTGGAAAGCTTCTTGCTGTTCTGATTCCCACCTCCAGGGCTCATTCTTTCGCGTTAAAACCGTCAAAGGTTGAGCCACCTGGGAAAAATTGGGAATAAACTTCCGGAACCACGAACAGGTCTGTAAGAAAGATTTTAAGTGCCTTAAGTCCTTGGGACTGGGCATCTGCAGGACTGCGTCCACCTTAGTGGGATCGGGTTTGATACCGTCAGGAGTAATAACGTGTCCCAGGTAATTTATGTCTGGGCGAGCAAAGGAACATTTCGCTCGGTTAGCCCGTAACCCGAACATACGCAACCTATCGAATACCTTCTGTAGGTCCTCTAGATGGCTATTGAAATCCTCTGAAATTACCAGTAGATCATCCAAATACGCTAGAAGGACAACACCTTGCAAATTAGCGCCAGATCGGAACCGATCGATCAACCGTTGGAAGGTAGCTGGCGCGTTCTTTAAACCAAACGGCATACGCTTAAAGCGATATGTCCCAAACGGTGTCACGAAGGCGGTTTTGTCACGATCAGCTGGAAGGACCGGTACCTGCCAGTAGCCTGATTTTAAATCGATAGAGGACATAAAACAATGACGTTTCGTCAACTGGAGAAGCTCCTCTATGAGCGGAAGAGGATAACTATCCGTTTTGGTAATCGCGTTTAACTTGCGATAATCTACGCAAAATCGGATGCTATTGTCCTTCTTAGGGACTAAAACAGCTGGAGACGTCCAAGCAGACTCGCACTCCTCGATATCGTCCTTGAGCATTTTGTCAAGTTCAGTCTTCATCAGCTTTTTCTTTGCAGGTGTGAGGCGATAAGGCGGGACAGAGATAGGCGGATGGTCTCCGGTGTCTATACGGTGTTCCGCGTATGGCGTTGGTTCTCCCCCTGGTCTGAAGATATCATCGTTATGATTTAAAAAAGAAGCTAGCTCCTCACGCTCGGGAGAGCTCAGCATCATTCCCTCATCCTCTCTCAGGATCTCAGTAGCACAACAATTCTGAAGATCAGTTGGATATTCGTATTCCAAGGGGTAAACTTGCTCACAACCGTTGAAGCGCCATGTGGAAGAACCAAAATTAATTTCCAACCCAGCTGCTTTTATAAAATCAATGCCCAACAAAGTATCAGCGTTGGTGGCATCTGGGAACACATAAAAGTCTACATTAATACTCTTACCTTTAATCTTCACCTCCAGAGTAGTGGATAACATTCGGCGCGTTGGTGCTGAACCGTCGGCGAGCTTAACACGCATCGAGCATGACGTGAAAGGCTGATTAAGCTGTTGCAGCAACGCGTAGAGTGAAGAACCGGCAATAGTACCCTTGGCCGCGGTATCAAGTAGGCCCCTTCCCTGGATACCCAAAATCTCGATACCCACAATAGGCCGACGCAGTACGCCATTATGCAGGGAACCTATCGACAAACAGGTCAATGACCTCTCATATGGATCATTTCCCGTTACCCTACCCGATTCACAACTTTTCCCTGTTTGTCCCGAAAAATTCATAGTCACCCTACTGGAACCGAAACTTTCCGGGGTTTGTCCCGAAAAATTCATGGTCACCCTACTTTGTGATGGACATTGACAAGAGAGGTTATGTTTATGTTTACTACGTTGTGTACGCCTGTATTTACGTTTAACATTAGGTTTAGCACATAATTCGCTATCGCTAGGGAAATTAATAACATTCTCACTACTATTACTACTAAAAGTATCAACAACAGGAATCACTGATTTAAATTCACAAAGTGTTTTAGTACAGTTCTTCGACTTACCCCTCGTGAACGGCTTACCGGCGTCATCTGCTGCTGCCGCTGCTGGGCCTGCAGGGGTCACCGACCGTACGAGCTCGAGAGCGCTAAACGTTTGCCGGGAATTACATTTCGCACAATTACGTCGCATTACCCCGCTCTCGCCGCACCCGTAACACGAGATATTACTTGAACGTGGTTCACTATTGTTCACTGATAGACACTGATCACTTTTAGCCTCCGTAGGCTTTTCAGCTGCAGAACGGCGAAAACCCGAGAGTCGCTGTCTCTGTCGCTGCGATGAGGGCCGCGCTATCGTCGCTGGGGCGATCGTTGCTGGCGCGGGCGACTCCTGCGGCGCGCGGGGAACTGCTTCAGCTACGGCGGCGGCGCTCTTTGAAGTGCCGGCGCGCGAAGTTTCCTTAGTAGATTCCTCGATACTCCGAGCCATTTGGAGTAGAGTACTAAAATCGGAAAACTCTTCTCGTCGTAATCGTTTTCGGATTCTCACATGTAGTAGTCCATAGATCATGTCACACTTGACCTTTTCACTAAGA
The DNA here is from genome assembly GCA_905231865.2 of Boloria selene. Lineage (NCBI taxonomy): Eukaryota > Metazoa > Arthropoda > Insecta > Lepidoptera > Nymphalidae > Boloria > Boloria selene. The sequence goes on from HG993145.1 coordinate 7,747,658, forward strand.
TCACCACTCGGGATTCGCGCCAACTGTGCGCGGGCCTTAGCTACGAATAGCTCCGTCGACTCTGCTCCTTGCGGCTTCGAGAACAACTCGAGATAAATCCTGTGAGGAGGTCGGCTGTCACCAAAGGCGCTGCGCAGATGCTGTAAGGCTTCGCCCCAATTGGACACGCTGGTTTTCATCCCCTGCCACCAGGTGGCTGCATCGTTGGTGAGGAGCATCGATAGACCGCGAATAGCGTTTTCGTCACTTATGTTCGCGCAGTCTTTGTAGGCTTCTATCGCGTCAATGAACCCGTCCAGAGATTCACCGGCCAATCCGCTGAATCGAGAATGGCACCCGGCGAAGTTTCCTGACATGGGGGGCGGTGTAGGTGAGACCGGCGCGGCCGTAGCCGGCGCGGGCGTAGAACATGGCGACCGGACTTCGAGTACTCTGGTCAGCAGACGCTCGAAATTGTCGGCTTGTGCTTGCTGCATGGACGTCATCATGGGGGCTAGATCACTCGCTGTGATGAACGCCGGCGGCGGCGGCGACTGCTCGGCCGCGGACGAGTTACGTCCCGCAGACCTTTGCGTTGGCGCCATTTCTTCACCTTCTGAATTCATATCGAAGTATTCCGTCTGACGGCGACTTTGCCTTCTAGTACGCGGCATCTTGCACACTCGCGAACACACGTACACAACACCGTTTGTAGTTCTATTTGCCCACTCGTTGGGCAGCCAAACTATAGCGTAAGTTCTTTACTTTTGTAATAACGGCTAGCTTTTAGTTGGTTTGAGGGATATAGAACTACTGGGGTGTGTAAAACAACCGCTCAATGAATAAAAACTATATATTAACTGTTCACAAAACATAACATTACTCAGTTACACAGAAATATTACAATAATATTTAAATTCAGAGCGGACGCGAACGCGGAGTTGTTGCTCATACTCGAAAACGCGCGGGAATCCTAATAGCACGCGCGGGGCGCGCGTGGCGCGATTGCGTAACGACCTGATCTGCGCTCCGATTGGTCGAGACGTCGCGGTTTTCCCGCGAAGACGAATCGGCGAGAGCGGGAAGATGCGATGACGGATGCGTTTCGTTATACGCGTCTGTTATAATATATATAATTCGCGTCATGTAAAAAGAACGCTGGCTGTCAAGTTGCGCAGAGGCGATTTATCGGCCAATTTGGTGGTAAGACGCGGGACGCGGGGCGGTGGTGCACGAGTCGCATGCTTTTCGGCTCGCTATTGGTTTGTCAGTTTAAAATAACATCGCGTACACAAAATTTATTAGTTACGAAATCATTTTATATAAAAAATAGTGAAAAAATATTTTTGACGTATATTGTTTTATAAAGAGAGAGTCTGATAATAATTATTCAGTAAATAATTTAAAAAATATATTAAACGAATTCATTTAATTTTTTGTAAGTAGATTATACATTCTACACTGAATCAAACATATTTTATTAATTAATAGAATTCTATTTCATGACATTCTATCTAATATATTTTTCAATGTACCTACCAATAATCAATATACATCGTGAGCGAAAGGCTAGTTCAAAAATAAAAGAATAGGCTTAGGAATTTCGTACGCGAATGTACAGATGCGCAAACACACCCCCCACCACTTTCTTCCAGCGTTCTTTTTACGTGACGCGAACTGAACGTACCTAAAGTGACGAATGCGTGCAAAGATGATAAAGACATGCTTGGTGTTTCAGCGAAACTCTGTAATCAGCCCTTTTAACGTCCCATTGCTGGGCACGGGCCTCCCTTCAATAAAAGCGGGATTAGGCCTGATAATCCTCTGCGCTGGCCTAGTGCGTATTGGCGGACTCACGAAATATTATCTATATTCATCTGCTTTGTGGGCGGACTTCACTGTCATGTCGTTGCTACGTTCTCTCAGACATGCAGGTTTCCTCAGGATGTTTGCCATCACTGTAAGACAAGTGGTATTCACGTTAGTAAAGATTCGCACATGAAAATATTAGAGATCCGACACCCGGATTTGAACCCGCATCACTCGGATATCCAAGTGAGCGCGTTACCACTGGGTTACCACTGTCTTATAATAGCGAAGCTATATTTTAATTTATTACGGAAGCCACATAGTTAATTTACTCTCCTCGCAATTGAAAACCAAATTAAACGTTGAAAGGCTTCGGACATATAAAACGGGCGACTTCTGACAGTGGATCATCAGACATCACAAGCATCTCGCTACGTCTAATTCCAATAGCAAGTGCTCTGTACACAATATTTAAAAATGTCCAGGGCTTTCATTTTCGTGTTGCTGGTAGCTTGCTTCTGTATCCTGACGCAGGCGCAGCTGACCTTCACTTCAAGCTGGGGCGGCAAGAGGTCCATGGGACCATCCATGCATGCATGCAGGAGCGACGAGGCAGTTGCTGCGATTTACAAGATGATCCAAGTAACGTATTCTTTTTATTATGAAACTAGCATATCCCGCGGCTTCGCACGCGTTCTAAGAACTGGAAACCAAATTATTTCTGACCGTGCGAATGGTGTGGTACCTCGCAGAACTAACGCCCGCCCTTCCCATTTTTGTAACATTTTTCATTGATGCTCCGCTCCTATTGGTCACAGCGTGATGTATATAGCCTATAGCCTTCCTCGATAATCAGACTATCCAACACAAAAAGATTTATTCAATTCGGACCAGTAGTTCCTGAGATTAGCGCGTTCAACCAAACAAACAAACTCTTCAGCTTTATAATATTAGTATTATAGATAGAGAATATTCTTTTTAAAACCTTCAAAAAACCAAATATTGTACTTTTCTTATACAACTTTGTTAGCAATCTATTAAATACTATCTATGTTCCCATCCAAATTTATTCAATTTAAGCGATATGAGGTAACAAATATTTCATAAACTTACACGATTATAAACTGAATAGTTCGATAAAATATAATAATATTTTAATATATTATGTGTTAACTTATTCTTTTTACAGAATGAAGCTGAAAGATTGTTGCTGTGTCAGAAGCCTTGAAACTTCAAACGCAACTCAGCTTTTTGACAACAAAACGGCTTTTCCAATTTTACACGGACAAATGTTATTTAATCTCCATTAAGTATTATTCTTTAATAATTGTTATTGAATATTTGTTACCAATATACGAATAAATATTTTTACTTAAGATTTTTTTACTTAAGCATAGTTGAGGAAAAAAAGTTCTTGGTATTAACAAGAAAGGGTATGACAATCGTCTTTTATCTAATTTATATAATGTTATATTTTCAGATTCCTTCGACTCTCCTACTTCTTGTACAAACGCACACAGACAATGTGTCGGGCCAATTTCTAAACTTTGTATGATTCTTTTACTTAAACCCTAAAATAATTCGTAAAAGTTGGAAAAAATTCTGACGCGCGCTGGTCAGAAACCCATCGTTCAACCCACGCGTTCGTTGCTAGTTTAAAGAATTTATGACAATGGGTCGCACGTATTGCCACATCTAGAGAATTTTGTTAGATTAATTAATTAATGTATGTATATAACACTTCCTTAGATTTACGTGACTATATATATATTCTTTATTGCACATGAAAAAAAAAACAAACATACATATAATAGAGAAGTTGAGGGCAAAGGTGGACTTATCTCTAACAGAGATCTCTTCCAGTCAACCTATGGGGTCAGAGAGATTGTTAATTAGCAGACAAGATCATACAAAAGTGCAAGATTATACAAAAAAAAAAAAGATATTCATAAAAGACAAAATATTCATATAAAATATATAGATGTTTATGTATATACGAGTATATCTTATATATTATATTATTTAATATATATATTATACATGCATACATACATACATACATACATACATACATACATACATACATACATACATACATACTACATACATACTATACATATAAATACTTGATAATATAGAGTTGATGATTAATTAGTAACTTGAGATAGAAAATAATCTTTTACTTGGTGTTTAAACGATGCAATAGAGGGACTGTCTTGAATAGTTTTAGGAAGCTTATTCCATAGTATTGGAGCACGTACTGTGAATGATTTTAGCCCAAAATTCGAATTGCACTTTGGTATATCGAGCGTTGATGTAATGCAAGAACGCTTTGTGCGTGTGGAAGTGGGAAGCAGGTTAATTCGGGAACGTAGGTAAGGAGGGGCGCTAGGATCATGAAGAATATTATAGAGGGTGGACAGGATGTGCATATCACGGCGAAGGCGAATTGGAAGCCATTTAAGTTCAGCGCGAAATTCAGATATGTGATCATATTTGCGTAAGTTATAGATAAAGCGTATGGCTAGATTTTGGAGGCGCTCTAATTTATTAAGAAGCACCTCACTCACATCTAAATAGCAAACATCAGCATAATCGAGGATTGGCAGGAGAAGTGATTGCGCAAGCATTATTTTGGTTTTGAAAGGGAGAAAAAATTGGAGACGTTTGAGAGAGTGGAAGGTGTAGTGAATTCGTTTGCTGACCTCGTTAACATGAGCTGTCCAAGACATGTTGCAGTCCATGATTAGACCAAGGTTCCTTACTTTGTCACAGTACTGAATTGAAATTCCTGAGTAAATAATTTCTGGTACTAAATTCCACTCGATTCTGTTTCTCAGCCGGGGGCTGCCAATGATAATGGCCTGCGATTTGGCAGGGTTAACAAGAAGGCCGAAGGACTTCGCCCATAACTGAATAGCAGCCAGATCGTTATTCATGGCTTGAACAGACTCATGTAACTCAGTCAGCTCAAAGTGTCGATATAGCTGTAAGTCATCTGCATACAGATGGAAGGGAGAAGAGATGACACGTGATATATTATTAATAAAAATCGAAAACAATAATGGTGAAAGTACGCCGCCTTGTGGAACGCCAGCAGTGAGTTCAAGCCAGTCTGATGCATTATCATTGGATTTCACGCACTGCTGACGCCCGAAGAGGTAAGAATGAAACCAGTCTATAGCTTCTGGAGAAATGTTAACCGCACGAAGAGTGCCAAGAAGTATGTCAAAATCTACAGAGTTAAAAGCACTGCTGAAATCCAGCAGAACGATAGCAGTAAGCTTGGTATTATCCATAGCACACCGCACATCCTCAGCTACATTCAGCAGTGCACTGACAGTGCTGTAAGATGAACGAAAACCAGATTGATAAGGGCAAAGTAGCTTGTAGGAGGCCAAATATGAGTAAAGTTGGTTATGGACAATGGATTCAAGGACTTTGGATAGTATAGGAAGAATGGATATTGGACGATATTGTGTGTGATTAGCGGGATTTGAAGTTTTAGGAACCGGTAAGACAAGGGCTTGTTTCCAAAGTGATGGAAAAACATTACATGAAAGTGAAAAATTGATTATGTGTGTGATCACAGGTGCAATGTCTTCCAGCACAGGAAGAATCATATCCAGGCTAATATTATCACTACCTATAGCCTTAGTAGTTATAGATCGGACATACTTCTTAACATCATTATCCAAGACTGTTTTGAAAGAGAATTGAGGCAGGGTCAGTGGGGTATAAGTAGATAAAAGCGAAAGAGTAGCGGTTTTTGTGGGAGAATCCAATGTTATGGGTGAAGTAGAAAAATAACGGTTCAAACTTTGGATATCCACAGGAAACTGACTAGTTTCCGTGGATTTGCCAACCCCTAGTGACCGTAGAAATCGCCAAACTTGCGCTTGGCAACGATCCTGAATTGAAGAATGAATATAGCGACGCTTAGCATCCCTACACATTCTGTTGCAGATGTTACGCAGTTTCTTATAATTTGTTAGGTTTTCCAATGTTGGGTGTTTTTTATATTTTGCTTTAGCTTTATTGCGTTTAACCATAGTCCTCTTTATGATAGGAGTTAGCCAGGGAGCAGGAACATGTTTCATTCGTACAGGTCTTGCTGGTGCATGTATATCGTATAACTTAATCAGCTCAGTAGTTAATGATTCTACCATTAAATCAATATTGTTTGCTGCGAATATAGACGACCAGTTAATTTTTTTTACATCCTCTCTCAAACGTGCTAGATCAATTTGCTTAAAATTGCGCTGAAGAACAACTTTGCCTCTAACCTTTGGAGGGCGCACTTTATAAGCTAAATAGAGTAAGTCATGATGAGAAAACGGAGCTGTCATTTGACCGTATGAAATAGCAAGATCAGGGTTAGAGACAAAAGATAAGTCAATGAGAGAAGGTCTGCAGTTAGGAAAGAAGTGAGTAGGAGAAGACAGAGGAAGAATTTGCATATTGACCGACGAAATAAGTGATCTTAACGATTGTGCCCTTACGTCATTTTTGAGTAAACACGTGTTGAGATCACCCATGCAGATAATGTGATCATAGCTGGGAACAAGGTTCTCGAGTATACCTTCGAGTACATCAAAATAATTTATTTTTTCGTTTGGACAGTATAGGGCACCAAGGAGTACTTTTTTGTGATTTAAAGTTGTTTCTAAAAAGAGGTGCTCAAGAGTTCCTGACGAGTGAGAGCTAAGGTTTGAAACAATACTTCCGGGAATTCCACTGCGAAGGTAAATGCCAACACCACCACCACCCCGGTCAGTGCGATCGGCACGAAACAGCTGAAAACCTGGAATAGAACAGCTGGTGGACGGAATTGAAGGTTTTAACCATGTTTCAGAAACCATAATACAATCAATCGTGTTGCTACTAAATGATGTGAGAAGATCAGAGTAGTGAGCCATCAGGCTCTGCGCGTTGATATGCACCAAGGAGAGGGAGCTCGACTTCTTGTCAAAAACTCGTGATAATTTATTTTCAAGTAAATCGGAATCAGGTATTGAGCTATTGCAGCTACTTTCAATACTTTCATAGTCGTCAGAAGAACAAGTATAATAATCATCATCTAACATAATTATATAAATATATATAGATACAATATAAAATTAAATATATTATATAAAATAAAGATTTAATATTAATATGATAAGATTAGAAACCAATACTATCCTCGCGCATAAGTTGACTGCAAAACTTAATCTATGACTGTAAATTTACAAAGGTATTTAACGCACCAGAAAGTTATAAAAAAAATTTAAAGTTAAATGCATGTTACATAAATGTTGTCAAATTAGTTACATGTAAAAATATCTAAAGATATCAAAGCAGGCGGTGAGAGAAAAATAAATAAACATATCTACCGTGCATTGCAGAAAATAAATGTAAACAACAAACAATAAAATACATAATAGATTAAAGGTAATGCCGTGCATTGAAGTAACAAGTTAGTTATAATACAGATGGTAAAAGAGGAACAAAAAAGTGAAGTTAATTTGTTATTCACACAGTGATTTTAACATAATATTTGTTTCAAAATGTATGTTAATTTTTCGACGAGTCCGAGGAACATTTTGGATATTGTGTTATTAATTCTTTTAACTCCGATGATGTAGTGATTTTTACTCGGGTTTTGTCTGGAAGAAGGATGATAATTACCCCATCTGAGGACCAGCATTTTTTCATCCCGAAGTGATTGCGAGCCGTTGCAAAGACATCTTGACGGGCCTTAGTCAGAAACTCTGTTATTGTTATTTTAGTGCCCTTTAAAGTTGTTTTCGCCTTCCAAACTTTCGAGCGACAATGGTAGTTTGAAAATCGCACAAGAATAGGTCGAGCCGAGTCCCTCTTCACGCCCAATCTGTGACAGGAATCAAAGGAGTCAGGCGTTACATCTGATATCTTCATATTATTACTTAATATTGCAACAATCTTTTTCTGCACGTCTTCATCCTTTTCTTCCTTGATCCCATGGAAAAGGAGCACTTTTCGGCGACACTGTGTTTCCAAGCGGTCTAAACTAAGAACGACAAGTTCAACCTGGGACTTAAGCAAACTGAGAGATTTCCAGACGAAGGATTTGAAAGTTTGAAAATCCGCAGCTAAAGCCTTCACTGTAGGATTGATAGCCACGGTACCAGATAAGTTCTTTTCAAACTCGCCCATCCTGCTGCTAAACATTGAAGAGAGTTCCTCCATACCTTTCAGAAGTTGGTCTACTGGTACGTCCATGTTTTGTAAAGAAAGTGTGTGATAATAGTGTGTGATGATCAACTTAAGCAGAGGTGAGTTATTTAGAGCACATATATGCTAAAAAACTATAATAATTATAAAATATAATGGATAACTTATAATCACGTCTGTACGTTGTTACGTCTACCGCCAAAAAAAAAAAAAAAAAAAAAAACAAAAAAAAAAAAAAAAAAAAAAAAAAAAAAAAGAAAAAAAAAAAAAAAAAAAAAAAAAACATTTTAAAATAAAACTAACTTTTCTGAACGCGAACATTTCGAATGTTTTACAGAAATCATGGTCCCGAATGATGATGATACTAAGAGGTAGAAAGAAAATAGGTCTCAGAGTACGAGGTATTATATATCTGTTATAGACAGTCACACCTGTGGATTTTGTGGAACTTAGACATTACAGTAGTAAGTTCTCAATTGCTCTTCTAGCAATAAATGATTTCCAAATAAATTAATGTTGATATGATTAAAATAAAAATATTTTTTTACAAAAACTTTAATGAAGGAAGTACAATGATGGAACAAAATACATGTATAATATTTGAGTAATAATATTATAAAGTTCGCGTCACGTAAAAAGAACGCTGTATGAAATTGGTTGGGGTGTGTTTGCGCATGGGTACATTCGCGCATGAAAGTACTAGGCCTATTCTTTTATTTTTGAATCAGCCTTTCGCTCGCGACGTATATTGGTTATTGGTTGGTACATTGAGAAATATATTAGATAGAATATCACTAAATAGAATTCAATTGATTAATAAATTATGTTTGATTCAGTGGAGAATGTTTGGTCTAATTGCAAAAAAAAATTAATTCGTATTTTTTTTTAATTATTAACTGCATTATTATCAGAATTTCTTTATAAAACAATATACTTATATACGACAAAAAATAATTTTATTCTCTTTTCTATATAAAACCATTTCGTAATTAAAAACTTTTGTGTGAGCGATGGTATTTTGAACTGACGAACCAATATCGAGCCGGAAGCATGCGGCGCGTGCCTCGCCGTCCCCCGCCCCCTTCTTACCAACAAATTGACCGATAAAACGCGTCTGCGCAGCTTGACAGTCAGCGTTCTTTTTACATAAATTTCTTCACTATCTACAATGACGTTTGACACATATCACATTTTTTAAAGTAAAGTATTATTATACTTTACAAAAAATACATTTTATTATTTTCTGTTGGTGTTTTGTAGAAATATTATTATAAACTCCTATAAGCAGAATATTTATTTTGTAATATGTAATTTATAAATGCAAATTGCTTATTACTGTAATAATCGTAAATTCTAAAATTGACATATTTCTTAACTAACATACATATACGCGACAAAATATTTACATTACGAATACTTATTATATAATAGGCTGAATACCATACAGTACATTTAATATCAATATTAGCGATCGCTAGAACAGCTTATTATTCAACATACAACTTAATTCTAAGGTCGAATACATCCAAATACAAAATGTTAATGCAAAAAATGGCAAATCTAAAATCTACAAACAATAATTCATAATAAAAGTGATTAATTTTCATTTTCCATATAAAACTTAATTTTTTTAATCAATATGCGTTGGCATATTGATAGGAAGCCAAATAAAAAAAGTGATTTTATTAAAACGAAAAGTTTCTTTTACTCAATTATATGTTTTAAAACCTCTTCGTGAGAGATCGACGTTTTTGACGACGCAGGTTGACACATTCGGTTCGGCAGTGTTAAATAAACCTTCCTTCTTTGGGCATCTTCAACGAGTGTTTGCCACTGATTGTTTTTCTGTAAGTCAAAACTTAATTAAATTCCTATAACAAGCTTTATCGTAAGGTTATATTAGACAACACTCGTAAATAAAAATTTAGGCGGGACATATTGTCTGGAGTTTAGAGTAGCAACGGAAAGAATATCATTTATCATACAATAACAACGGTAACTATAGCAACCTGATGCAAGCGTCACGACCATGATGGTTTTTAGTGACGCAACCTGAAAATTATACTCTCAAGCGCGCAAAGAGATGCACTTCAAAAAAAAGTGTGCGTGCACACGGCATTCACACACGGCAATAGTGAAATTAACTATTTAGGCTTATGTTTATCTCTTTTCGTCGCGCCTTTCATTCATAGAATTTTCAAATCACAACGGCGCGAAAGACTTTTTAAAAGTTTGACTTGAGAAACAATGAATTCAAATAAAATCAAAATATTCTTTATTCAAATAGACTTTAACAAGCTCTTTTGAATCGTCATTTTTACATTATTAAAATTAAATCTCAGTCTGTAAGTCTGTTAGTAAACTACTCTACTCGGAAAGCTGTTCCGCTGAGAAGAACCGGCGAGAAACTCAACGGTGTCTCTTTTCAAAAAAAAAATATTTGGTAACAATATTGTATACAATAATTTATTGAAGTTATACTTCTTTTGGCACGTTAGGGAAAAATGAGGAGAGTAAATTTTTACGATGCGCACAAACACCGACATGAAAAAATGACAGTATGAAGTTAGCTAGTCAACAGTTTAGAGGACTTGCAACTATATTCACGATATTTATTTTATGATATTTAAATAAACTTTATTTAACTAGATAATGCTGTATAATAAAACTTTTAATGTATTAAATACTCTTTTTTCTATTATTAGTGTCGTTTTCTCTACAAACATAGAATGACGCGAAGATAAAATTTTTAGAAAGATTTTTGTCTAGTTATTCCAAAGAAGTAAGCTATACTACTTACGTGCGTACATAAGCACACACACACACACACACACACATTTAATAATATTAATGATTTATAATATAAACCGTGGTTACCACGAGCGCGAGCGGGTTGAGGCAGACTAGCAGCGAGTGGCGCGCGCGCGTGAGCATGACGTTCATGCGGCCGACGTCGGTGAGGAAGCCCACGCCGCAGCTGCGCGCCAGCGACACCACCACCACGTCGCGCTCCTGCCCCTGGAAGCTGTCCACCGTGCTCACCTCCACCGCCGGATCCGACCTGACACGATATTATTATTAAATAATAATTGCAAATTGCAAAAAACATTTATTGAAAACTATTGGTTGTAGCGTGATATTAAGCCTACTACCGCGATAATCGGAATATCCAAGACAAAAATAATTTGTCAATTCGGACCAGGAGTTCCTGAGATTAGTGCGTTCAACCAAACAAACAATCAAACAAACTCTTCAGCTTTATAATATTAGTATATTATTTAACTAAGTGGAAAATATAAACTTTGTTTTAATTTCACGAAAGTAATCTTAGAAGTAGCTATATATTATTGAACATTTACATAAAAAATAACTTCTGTTAAGAAACCCAAAATTTGGAATACCAATCGAAGTGCTCTTTAATAGGACATTACTTTTACTATTTTAATATAGTTATTTTATGCACTAAATTCGTTGGGATGTGTGTTGTGTTGTGTAACTGGCACTGACTGTTCCTGCAGCGTGCGCAGATTATAATATAGTTATTTTATGCACTAAATTCGTTCAGTAGTGTGTGTTGTGTTGTGTTGTGTGTCGTGTGAGTGGTACTGACTGTTCCTGCAGCGCGCGCAGACAGGCGCGCAGCAGGTCGCGGTGCGCGCTGTAGGGCGTGAGCACGGCGAGCGTCATGCGGCGCGCGCGCGCCCCCCGCGCCAGCGCCGCCGCCACGCGCGCCACGCCCCACGCCTCCGTCTCGTTCGCGTACGTCGGACCTGCAGTCATGTGGGCTCGCATATTTTCATGTGCGAATCATTCTATTATGATTAAGTACAACTTTTTTATGTTGGGACATTATTACAACAGCAAACCAAAATCCAAAGCCAAACTTGTCCTACGGTCAAAAAAAAACATGGTGAGGAAATCTGCATGCCTGAGTAAACCTAGCAAGTTTTCAAAATACATGTGAAGTCCACCAACACTTACGATCCCCTCTGTATTGAGAATGACCCGTGCCAAGCAGTGAGACGATTTTCACTATTATTCTACATTACTTAATAGTAACGTGTACAGTGGGCGTTATGTGGACAGTGGCAATCAAAGCTGCATTTCAAACTAATGATAGTTACTGAGTACATAACCACATAGCACTTCACTATTAGCACGTATAGACTATACGAAACGAGAGTAATTCCTCATCGAGAGGTACGGTCAGTACCTCAGCAGCCTTTGTCAAGAAGTGCATATCACTACATAGTATAAAACAAAGTCGCCTTTTCTGTCCTTATATCCCTATATCCCTATGTGCGCTTAAATCTTTAAAACTACGTAACGGATTTTGATGCGGTTTTTTCCAATAGATAGAGTGATTCAAGAGGAAGGTTTATATGCATAGCTAGCGGATCCCGCGGCTTTGCCTGTGCTAAATCTAGGGAAGAGCCCGAGCGAAGCGAGGGCGAGTCGTAAATTATAAAATAAACCATCCTTTCAGATTTTAAACTCTAAGGAACGAACCCGAGCGACTAGTTTTGCATATTTGAAAACAAATTAGTAAAAATCTTTTAAGATAGATAGTAACGGAACAATAATATACTCGATACTCGTAATTCATTTGTCAGACAAACAAAGGCTACTATGGCAACTTAACACAAACGTCACGGGTATGACTGTTTCGTGACGCGAGTCTGCAAAAGAAGTTACAGTTCAATAAGAGTTTCGAGCGTCATAGTTGCCATATGTAGCGACTAAGCTCTTTAAACGGAGATTGAAAAAAAAAATTAAAAGTGCGTGTGTACAAAGTACACATGTCAGAAGTAAAACTTCTTTGGCAAACTAATTTTTAAATCTCGTTTATATTTATACTAAATAACCCCGTCTAAGCTCGTTGAGAGAGGGAGATGGCGCGAAGGTCACACCCACGAGTTAGACAGAGTTAAAATGTCACTGACTCGCGGTGGGCGAGATCTAACTAAGGCTAACTCTTCCCCGTCTCTGAGTGCCTGGTACTATGGACTTATTTTTTCGTTTCATCGAGTTTGAAATCACAACGATTCTAAAGAAGTTTCACTTCAAAAAAAAAAGAGTATCGTGGCACTAACCTTGCCCCTTATCACCGCTGGCGATACACACGAGCGCGTAGGGCGGCAGGGCGGGCGGGGGGCCGTGCGGGGAGGGCGGCAGGGCGGGCGGCGCGGGCGGCACGGAGCGCAGGCGGCCGCCGTAGAAGGCGCGGTTGGGGTAGTCGGCGATGGCGGCGTGCATGCGGTACTGCTGGTCCAGCAGCACGGCGCCGCCGCCCCACGCCTCCGCGCACGAGCTCAGCCGCGAAAACATGCTCTCGCCCAGACCGTGCTGCTTTGCCCGCTGTTACAACAATGTTTGCGCTCATTAGCTTAGACTTCCATAGCCAGATGGCAAAATGATGGAGTTAATTATGTCATCGTGCCGTAGATTAAGAACATGAGTTGTTGGCGTTTAAATTAAACGAAAAGCGAAAATTAAATCCCAATAATATAAATCAAGTCTATTCAAAGGTTTGTAATTGTGTGTTATTGAGAAATGAAAATAATTTAATTACTAAAAGAGAAGGTAACCTGCGAGCAGATGAAACCGGGCAGCTGCTGCGGGTCGCCGATGAGCGTGAGGCGCGTGACGCCCAGCGTGAGCGGGATTAGCACCTCGGGCTCGATGGCCTGCCCCGCCTCGTCCACGATACACAGTGCTATGCGACCCTTGAGACTGGAATAACGTTACATGTAACTGATACATAATAATATTCTCCTTCACCCTTTTCTATGTCGGGAAATGCATTTACGAATACCGACACGTGGTTATGTGAGAGTAACCGGCCTAAAAACTTGTACTACCTACTTAATCCCAACCAAATCCTCCCTCCCTTTTAGTGGGCGGTCGCAGGATCGTTTACACATTCAACCACGACGCCCTGACGGCAGGTCTGCCGGAGCAGACCATAGCCAAGTAGCCACTCTGCTATCAGAGAAGTACCTGGAGCAATCCGCATGGCACACCGCCTACCGTAGTGATCGGCCTCCTTGTGCGTTTTTGACACCGCCCACGGAATCGAACCAAGTGCGTTTTTTGGCTTCGCATCCAGCTGGATTGCCAGATGTTACTGAGCTCCCCATCACGACATGGTTAACGCACGTTGAAGGGTTGTATATATCCAGTAAGATGCTAGTATGGGGCCATTCATTTATTATACTTACACTTTCATCTTTTGGTTGTGCGCGCTGGCGAGCGTGGTGACGATGATGTCAGCGCACTCTATGATGCGGCGCTCAGCATTCGCCACGCGGTCGCCGCCGCCGCCGCCACCGCCGCCGCCACCGCCACGGTGCTAAGGGTTCGTTTATATTATATTTATTAGAAAATTACTATGTTATATCATTTTATTTATAATATCTTTAATTATTTCGTATATAATTTAATGATCACATACATCCATTAATTTTGCCATTTTTTGTAAGTATACTTTCTTATTAGAAATTTTCTTTTGAATCTATGGGTTATTAATAAAATATACAAAAAATACAACCAATATTTTTTGGTTTGATAAGTGTTATGCCAAAGCATGAAAATATACATATAGCGCAGATATACTAATAACCATTTGTTTACAATAGGTTTTTGCTCTTAAATACATACTGTATTTTAACATACCCGTAATATTTTTTTTTCAATCTCCAACAACCGATCGCGACAGTAAGTTTTTCGAACGTTGTCCTTTGCTTCTTCTTCTGCTATCTTCCACATGTTTACCTTAGCCTCTAAATGTGAAATCTGTTGATGAAAACGATACTATTATAACATTTTGGTATCAGTAATTGAAAAATGAATAAGGCGGACCCAGAAGTGTATACCCCTCGCTCATTAAAAGAGGCCTACTTACTAGTAAATTTTCTAAAAGTCTAAAAAGTTGAGTTGAACGTTATAATTTTTTTTGTCGGCAGTAAGTGTATAACGGTTTTTGGATGGGTTTGAGTTGTAGTTACGGGGCGCTCGTACTGCTAAAACCGGTAGTGGCAATATATATTAAATAATGACGAAGTAATAAGATGTTTAAATAAAAAATTATTACATTTATAATATGTTAAAAAATATTCGATACAAATATTAAAAATCTCTTGAAAATAACTATGGCCACTGTAAAACTTAAGTCACTAACAGCATCTCGACAGAGCTTCAGTGGAATCGGCCGTCGGTTTTGTGGGTTGAAGTAATGGTGATATCAGACGTGTAATTTTTTATTCATTTTCGTCTTTTATTTTACATATTGCACTCAAAGTAAAACATCTGAACATAAAATAAAACATTAGTGTCGAATGAATTCACTAGTGAATTGATCCAACAGTGTTGGATATTAATTATTGGCATCTGGTATCTTTCACTCCACTTCGAATGAACGGTCTGAACACTGAGAGAACGTTCATTCGGGTTCGGACATTTTGTCTTGAGTCCTGAAGTCGACTTGATTCGATGACATATTAAAAGAAATAACAATGAATATTCTTTTACATATCATTCCGTCTAAGCCGTGTGAACATAAAATGAAACGAAAATGAAGCGTTCATCTGAGTAAGTAATCATTCGAGTGAATGATTATTAACTCTTTTTTTTTGTAAAACCGTCCAATATCATATCTGATAGTATTCAAAATATAATGTTTGCCACTTGCATTAATTTACACATAAAATAGATTCTACGGCCTGCATAGGCTGTTAGAATGGCTGTAATATTCCTACATATTATGTATAATAAGGTGAGTTAAGTAATGGTAGCGTGACTGCGTCGGTGGGCTTATGGTAAATGTCTCCAAAGAAGCGAAGGTCTTAGGTTAAAATCTTGAGTAAGCCATGCTGAAGAAATAAATAATCGGCCATTATTATAATTTAAGATGTGAATGGATGAAGGTAACATGTGGATTTTCGATTTTTACAGTATTATTATTAGATATAATGATAATGAAGAGCGTACCTCTTCGTCGAGGTCTTGGCGCACGTCGAGCGCGCGCGCCGCGTCGCGCTGCGCCAGCTGCTGCGAGCTGACGTCGCGCGCGCGCGTGTGCATCGCCTCGAGCCGCCCCACGCGCACCATGCGGAACCGCGCCTCTGCCACACGCAGCGTTCATATATCATTCACCGGCAATCCATTTGGGGACAAGAATATGGCCAGAAATCCCCAAAATAATGTTAAGAAATAAAACAGTTCCCACTACTTGTATTGTTTTTATCCTTCCATTTTTCTTTATATCTTTGCGCCACTTTTTATTTTTCACATGTTTTCCCACATTTTTGTGGCAAGCTTGGTGGACTATACTTGGTAATGTCACTCTTAATTCTAAACCTCAGTTTTTTAATCCTTTCTATTATTGTTATTAACACTACTATTCACTAAAGTTATATATATTTAGATGATTGCGGTTCTTAGTTTTTTGAAATAATTTGAAGTAATAAAAATGCAATAGCATTATAAGATACACGAAATATTTTTCCATTGGTGACAGAGCAAACAATTTAAGATTATTACTATAAGTATTGAAAATAGAGAAAAAAAGAGAAAGAAAAGAGAGAGTTGGAGTTAAAATTGAGACTTTTATTATTCAAAATGTTTCCCATCAACTTTAAAGCTGCTTCCCAATTTCCATATAAAAGTAAGTATGTCATTGTATACTTTTGTGAAGAAATTATTAGAAACTAAACAGTTGCGAGTGGGACATTATTGGTGTTATATGCCAGTTTTGTTGGCAGTTGCCGTGATCAGGCAATCAATTATATTGTATTTAGTTCTTTTTAATGCCCCACTGCTGGCGACGGTCTTCCCTTCAATACAAGTTGGATCAGGCAATATAGCCGCTGGCCAAGTGCGGGTTTGCGGACTTCATATATCTTTCGAAAACTTGCTATGTTCTCTCAGACATGCAGGTTTCTTTACGATGTTTTTCTTCACCGTAAGACAAGTGGTAATCATGTTAGAAATGAAAATGCACATGAAATTACCCGGATTTGAACACGCATCACCCGGATATCCAGGCGAGCGCGTTACTACTGGGCTACTACTGTCCATTTATATTTATTTCTAATGACTCACCCTCGCTTCGCTCGGGTTCATCCCTAGGTTCTAGCCACGGGTTCCGCTAGTTAAAATAAATAAGGTTTCTGAAATATAATCTACTTTTTTGAAACCGGTTAAAAAGTAGTCTAAGTTACGCCTTATAACATTAGATATCTGCAAGTGAAATTCCCGTCAAAATCGATCCAGCCGTTTCAGAGATAAGCCGGAACAAACAGACGGAAAAATATATGTGTATAAAAATATAAAATTATATGAGATACATGATATAATTAATATATTCAAAGAAATTCTTAAATTTTATACTTATTTAACTCACATGATGAATAATGCTTCAGTATTGTCTTAATTATCTGTACATGAAACTAAATACTATAAAGAATCAGTATATATATTTACAAATACCTTTGGGCAAAGTTTGCCTGATGTTTAACAATCTAATGACTAGTTCATCCACCGCTGCGTTGCTCGTAGCACAAATTAAAATTTTTCCTCTATTCTGTTGTCTCTCATTCTTCGTGTTATAAAAGTACGTCATAACAATGGAACAGATTACGCTGGATTTTCCTAAAGAATAAAGGAAAACGATAAAAATAATAATAAAACAAATATTTTTTTTCATTTCAATACACAAATTATACATTTAACTAAATATGTTAACGTGTTATTATCTATCTTTATGTCACAATTACCTGTCCCTGGGGGCCCCTGGATCATTTGCATACGCGGTTGCTGTCCGAGTGCAGCGGACACTGAGATAGCGACAGCCAGCTTCTGACTTGAATTAAGAGTCTTATTCCACTGTGGAAAATGAAATAATAATAATGTCTTCGAATGATTCCGGCCACGACGGCTAATCTCGTTGGGCCAGCCATCTGCGCAGGGGATATTATAGTGCACGAGTGTTCGTTAGGGTGCAGGATCAACGGCTTTGCGTGCTCTCCAAGGTACAGGGTTGAAACACCGTCGGCAAGTTGGCGGTGTTTCAGACCATAGTAAGCAATATTAACAGCCCTGTAACTTCGGGCTGTTAATGAAGTTTACTAAACAAGAACACTCAGTATCTAAAATTGGCCCGATCCCGGACTCCGGAAGCTCCGGATGTACGTGCTAGCCAAATATAATTATTTATTATTGGCGAAAACGGAAACTTTATAATTTCGTTTTGTCTATATTACAAGTTTAGTGAAACGTTAATTCTGTAATCAAATTGCAAAAATAAAATACATATAGGACTGGATGCACTAACTGAATGGCAAAAAAAAATTTTGAGTACACAAATTACTATGCGTATTTTAAATTTGCCAAGTTTATTAAATTGGAATACTTCAAGTTACAATTTTGGTACCTGTGATATAAAAAATATATTAAACAAATATGTTGGGACAATATTACAACAGCGCCATTTAGTTCCGTGGTAAGCTACGAGGCTTGTGTTACGGATACCAGATAGTTGATATACTACACATTTATAAATTTTAAATAAATACATATTAATGGGGGTTGATTAGCAATTAAAAAAATTAACGCGGGCGAAGCCGCGGGTACAGCTAGTACTTAAATAATAACATACCTGTGTTTCCATTTGGTCTAGATTCATAATGTCATCATGTACGAAATGATATGGTTGAGGTCTTAAAATGGCTTCCATCAAAGGAGACCCCGCTAAATATTCCATTGCATCGAATAGCATTAACTCCTTATTAATATATGCAATTGTTCGCCCTATCATGATTTTACCGGGTGTCAATTCACTTATTTTATTAGTAAAAGTAGCATATAATGATAAACTGAAAAATGAATTTTTATTGTCTGAAAACAAAAATATATATTTTTAAATAGCCACAATCAAAATGAAATATTTCTTACAAATAATATCTTCAACAGAATTTCCTATTTAGTGAAAAAATTATAAACATTAAAGATTACACAATCATTTCTAAAACACTCTTAAATATATTAATTCAAATAAATTATTTTTGAGTTCTCTGTTCTATGCGATTCTTTAATTTCGCTAGTAAAATTCATACTCACTAGGGGGAGATGGAAGGCTTCGGATATTATGAACGAAGAAAAATCGGCAATTTCTTTTATCCTCAGGTCCAAATTCAAGAATCATAATTTCACCAACCCTTGGCATTTGCTTTACTTCAGACTTCAATAAGGAAACTGAAATAACATTTATATAAAATACTTTTACAAGTAATCTGGATTCTATTGACGACACGTTCGGTTCAGTTCAGTTTAAATTGCGCCTTCTTGCTGTGCCAGCGGTCGCAGGTTCGAGTCCCGCTGGAGGCATTCATTTTTTGAGAACGAATGTGTGTATTCTAGTCATGGGTGTATGTGTTTTTTTTATGGTAAAAAGGGGGCAAACGGGCAGGAGGCTCACCTGATGGGAAGTGATCACCTCCGCCCATGGACATCTGCAAGCCAGGCTTGCAGATGCGTTGCCGGCCTTTCAGGAAAGGGAGGGATGGAGGAGGGAGGGAAGTGGGAGGGAGGGAGGAACGAAGGCGGAGGATGAAGAGAAGAGGGAGGGAGGAAGGAGAGTGGGCCTCCCGGACTCTCACTCACCGGACGAAACGCGACAGCATAGCTGCCACTTCACGCCGGTCTTCTGTGAGAGAGTGGTACTAATGAACTATACGGGGTGTGCCGGCCCATTCGGTTGCTACCCGAAGGTAACAAGCATAGCACTACCACTTTAAAAATGTATGTATGTATGTATGTATTTATTTAAAGATTTATAATATGTGTAGTCAGTGTATCAGCTATCAGGTATCCGTAATGCAAGCCTCGCTGCTTACCACGTAACCAGATAGCGATGTGTGGAATAATATCTCAACATAAATTTATATTTTTCCTTACTGCAAAGAAACTAAGTAAGAGACATGATCCTCATTTACAGTTCGCGTCACGTAAAAGAACGCTGGAAGAAAGTGGTGGGGGGTGTGTTTGCGCATGGACGTACATTCGCATACGAAATTACTAAGCCTATTCTTTTATTTTTGACCTAGTCTTTCGCTCGCGACATATATTGGTTATTGGGAGGTACATTACAAATATATTAGAAAAATGTCATTAAATAGAATTCTATTAATAAAATAAAATATGTTTGATTCAGTGTAGAATGTTTAATTTCCTTACAAAAAATATAATTAATGAATTTAATATATTTCTTAAAATTATTAACTGCATTATTATCAGACTCTCTCTTTATAAAACAATATACGTCAAAAATATTTTTCTATATCTAATATATAAAATTCTCGTGTCACGGTGTTCGAACTTGAACTCCTCCGAAACGGCTTGACCGATTCTCATGAAATTTTGTGAGCATATTGAGTAGGTCTGAGAATCGGCCAACATCTATTTTTCATCCCCCTAAATGTTAAGGGTAGTCCACCCCTAATTTTATTTTTTATTTTTTTAGGCAAAATTTTTTGCTTTTATTTTTTTATGACACAGCATACAAAAATACATACAACCCTAAATTTTCACCCCTCTACGATCAACCCTTATATTTTATTTGTTAATTAAAATGTCACGGGGTTCGAACTTGAACTCCTCCGAAACGGCTCGACCGATTTTTGTGATCCTTAGTGTGATTGTCGGCCAGGGTGGAGAATCGGCCAACATCCCCCTAAATGTTAAGGGTAGTCCACCCCTAAATTTTATTTTTTATTTTTTAGACAATTCTTTTTCCTACAGATCACCCAATGAGGTTGATTAGCAATTAAAAAAATGAACGCGAGCGAAGCCGCGGGTACAGCTAGTTTTTTATATAAAACCATTTCATAATTAATACCTTTTTTGTGCGCGATGGTATTTTGAACTGACGAACCAATAGCGAGCCGGAAAGCATGCGGCGCGTGCGCGCGTCTTACCACCAAATTGGTCGATAAATCGCCTCTGCGCAACTTGACAGCCAGCGTTCTTTTTACATGACGCGAATTATAGAAACGAAATTTTATTCATCTATTCAAAATTTAAATCATGTTATTGTACAATGCTTCAATACATTTAATAAAATGCAATAGAAATACTGGTTAAGAATAAAATATGATTTTATTTACTTACTGTTTACACTAAGATTGCATAAATCGATGAAACGTTCTTGTGGCGGCACAGGTGGCAATGATTCGACTTTTAATTGATAAACGTTGTTTTGATTGTGATTTCTCAAATAAGATTGGGTTAAGCATTCCCAAATTTCCATGAGAAGTAAATCGCCGACTAGTCTGTGGGAAAAATTTTGCATAAAATTGTAAACTAAGTTTTGTTTTAAATTAGTTAAAAAATTGGATCTTATAGTAATTCTGCAAAATATATAGATAGTCTATTTGGAATGTATCAGTGAGAAAGTAAACAATGCGAACTCATCAGATAATAAAAACAACCTAAGACACTAATCTAATGATCTAATCTAATTAATGATTATTTAGGTTGTACGAGCTTTATAAAAATGCTGTTTTTATTATTGTTATTATGAAAGATTGATCATTATTATCATTCCCTTGGCGCTTTCTCATTTTTTATATATATTTTTATTTGGACTCGGCCTCCTTGACACTTGATTGCCACTTTTTAAGATCTAGCGTCATTGCTGGCGTAAGGCCGAGCATAGTTATATCTTTGGAGATGGTTCACTAGAACCTGGACTACCAGGTAGTTGGCGAGCGACCTCAATCTCACTTTCTCTCGTCTATTTCTATTACTCGTCTTGTCATGTGCTATTTATCTCTCAGCTTTACATGACCATACCAGCGTTCGCCCTTGCTACATCTTATGAAGTATATCAGAAACTTTAAAAGTGTCACGGATGTACTCTTTCCGAATTTTGTCTGACTGAGTAACACCTCCAGACCAACGCAACATTTTCATTTTGGTGGTTCAGTTTTCTGTCGGCTCACTCTTAAACCTCTACTCTCCAGTCTAACGTATTTATAGCATCTGTAGTGCAACTTCTGCATTAAAGTCACCCTGGTTTGAGGTGGTAGTGAGTAAAGTCTTTTGACCATTACTCTTTCCCAGGTCTCTAGGGTATGTAACGTCAATTTGGTCGGTCTGTTATTTCCATACTCCACTATATTTCCTTTATTCTTATAGAATGATATTATCCTTCTACTCTGTCTCCACATATTTGGTGGGATAAATAGATTTGTAAGCCATTTTACACCGTAAGCAACTGCTCTTTTTCAGGTTTGGAGGTATTTCATCAGGGCCTGTAGCTTTGCCATTTTAGTTTTTACTTTTATTTTCTTTAATTATCGACTTAAAAAGTGGCTATGGCCACATACAAAGGGAGATGCCCTTAATAAGGTGATATGGTATTCTATCAACTTCTAGTGACTCACCCTCACTACACTCGGGTTGGTTTTTACGTTCTTACAGTAAAATTATCATGTATGTCGACCCGGAAAACAAACTATCATCATACTAAATTTTATCAAAATCAGTCCAGTGGTTTTTTCGCGATGCCGTCACAAACAGGCAGATAAAAATTGTAAAGAACTATAGATTCGAAATCTGTATCGAGAATAATTACTGTGCCAATAAGATTTTTCAAAAAATGTTTAATGTACAGATTCAACTCAGAATTTTAATATTATGTATAATACTAGCATTTCCCGCGGCTTCGCACGCGTTTTAAAGACCGGAAACTGTCTGTAATAATTTTAATTAAAATTATTCAATTTTCTACCTTCGCCCGCGTTCATTTTTTAATTGGTAATAAACCTCATTCAATCACGCGCTGGGTTGGTCTGTAGGTTGCCTGAAAATTTCTTCAAAATTACTCTAGCTATTTCAGAACCCATCGTTAATACACTCCTGAGCCGCGCGTCTACCTATTTCATATATGTATTATGTGCACGCCCCACTCCCGCTCTTGGCATCCCCAACTTCTCCCCATTGCGCTTTATTTTTCTATTAGTATTTTCTACGGCCGTCTTTAACCTATTAGGGGCCCTGGGTACATTAGGATAATGTGGCCCCTAAGACCATAATATAGCACTATTTGGTTAGTCAATGACATGTTGGAAATCAGCAACAATCATTGCGATGCAGACGCCAGCACTGTGGACGCCCTGTACACCGGCCGCCCTAATATTTCTTGCGAATAGGTCTACGAGTGTCGGAACAAACTTGTGTCTGAAATCGAATCATTATTAACTGAAGTCTCGGTTTGGGGTCGACTATACCACCACCATCACCATAAATTCCGTTCACACCACCTCGATGTCCAGCGTTCCACAACAGTGCGATGTTTAAGGCATTTTCTGCCACGCACGACCACTCTGTGGCACAAGCTGTCGCCGGCGGTCTTTCCAAACCGTTACGAACTGGCCACCTTGAATAAGAGAGCGTATTCCTTCCTGAAAGGCCGGCAACACATTTGCAAGCCCTGCGGTGTTGCAGATGTCCATGGGCGGTGCTGATCACTTTCCATCAGGTGATCCCTCCTGCCCGTTTGCACGCTTTATCCCGTAAAAAAAAAGAATAGACAAATAACGAATATATATTCGTACAAATAACGTATATATATGCAGAGTTCGAGCTTTATTTTTATTACTTTATTGTTTTTTTGTTGATTTCTGTTGCAATTTTGTTGCTTTGTTAAAATATCTAGTTACTGATCTATCGCAATTTTTGTAAGTTCCGGATGCCACAGAGAAATTAGAACCATTATTTTGAAACCCCTTACCCTTACTAATCAAAATTTCATGATCTTTTTCTGTAAAATTTTTATGAAAATAATCGGCGGAGTCGTGTGATATGTCTTCAGGGTTGGAAAAAAGTCGTTGTTCAACTGATATAGTTGGCGGTGTTAGTAAAGTCATCGAAGTTGTTGCACTTTTGTGATTCGTCATACCTGATACGGTAGAAACTGGTATAGAACATGTTGTTAGTTCTGATTGAAATGACTCATTATTTGGAGATAATATTGTTCGATTGCTACTTGCAGAACTCTCATCAGTAGAAAAAAAACATATAAATACAGGGGATTTAGCGATCGTCGAGTCGGGCAGTGTTGTTAATATTCCGGATCTGTCTGTTTTAATTCTTTTTTGTAAATTTTATTGCGATTTGCAATTGACATGAAAACTTGTTACTTCGTTATGAAATATTACATTTTACGCCAGTAAATAAAGCATTTAACCTCGCACTAAATTTCCGATCCAATTTTGGTTTTATCTTAGATTAAGGGTCACTTACTGATCACAAATTTATTCGAACCATTATTGTAGAGAATAAAATTTCGCATCTTTTATTTTTTGTAAACTTTTTTGTAAAAATTAACTTAGTACTTAGTTATTATTATATTATTAATTTCGGAAATGTAAGACCAATATTTATAATTTTCCTACGGCCGAAAACGAGTACTCTGGCTTTCGCGAGCCACATATAGGTACTTTTATAATTAAAAATATTTAAAGATATTATCTTTACATATTATAATATAACAGTAAGTAAAAAAAATCTGTACATGAAATGTTTCTTAAAAACAATCACTGTAATACTTATATTATGAATTTAGAATATATATTAAAATTTTTGTCTGTATGTCTGTTTGTCTGTTAATATTTTATCCTATAACTCAAAAAATACTGGATCAATTTTAACCACATTTTGTATAGTGATTATGACAACTTATTACTCAGATTATATAAAAAAGAAAAGTTCATGTCCATAGAATATATTTTTTTATTGAGTCATCTTTGGAAAGCTAGCTTTGGCCAAATCATAAGAGATATTTCAAAACAAATATATAAAAAATCGTAGGTCATAAAAAGGCCTACAGAAAAGTCTACAATGTCAAATATCTATCTCTTAATTTCACTCATAAAAACAGCTATTTGTTATGAGCTGTGGTTTGGTATGCGAGTCAGGACTAGGGGGCCCCAAAGGATCGCGGGGCCCTGGGCATGTACCCATTGTGCCCAGTGGAGAAGAGAGCCCTGACGATACACAAACATAACCCAAAAAATGGCCGAATCTTAGTGAGTGAGACAGGAGACTGGCTTCGTTCTCATCCCTACTCCGTGATGTTTGCTGAATGATAGGTGACAAAGGTGGTGGGGATAACTGATCGACTGATAGTTGATCAGTTATTGACCGGCGAGGGGTGAAGATCAATTTAAATTGAGAAAAAATATATAATTAAAGAAATTGTAATTATAAACTCTGAACGACAATTTATCGTATTTCAATTATTATATTCAATTGCCATCTTGCAACCCTATTGCGGATCTGTGGATATAATAATAAAAAATCGCGTTGGAAAAATAGGGATTGATCGCAGTAGGGTGAAAATTGACATTAATATGAATTTTTATTATTCTAAGTCATGACAAAATAAAAATAAAAATCTTGCCAAAAAATTAAAGTTTATGATTAACAAATAAAAAAGAGGGGTTGATCGTAGAGGGTTGAAAATTAACGGTTGTATGTATTTTTTAATGTTGTATCGTAAAAAAAAACCCTTTTTCTGGGGATGAAAAATAGATGTTGTTCGATTCTCAGACCTACCCAATATGCACACAAAATTTCATGAGAATCGGTCAAGCCGTTTCGGAGGAGTTTAACTACAAACACCGCGACACGAGAATTTTATATATTAGAGATAACTACTATCAAACTGCTATCAAAGCTAATTGCAGAGAAGTGTACTATGTATCGTTTCTGAGAACAGAAACATTACCTTTCTGTCTTAATTAATTTAAGACTCGCTCCGCGCGGGTTCATCCTAGATTTTACCCTCAGTAAACCCTTAAGATTATTATATAGATCAAAACAAAAGAATAAATAAAATACTTACCCTACATATTGGCTGTGACTTTTAAAGTTATGCAATATTGCCGTTGGTGGATTGTTATGTCCTAAAATAGGTGGTGGTTCGACATAAGTTTTTTGTTCATCTAGCCACTGCGGATTCCAGCGTAGAATTTTCATAAGTGTTATCTTTTCTAATGAGAACTTTGGCATTTTCCTTGCATCCACAAGACTTGTTTTCTCTGAACTGATTTTTTTCATCTGATTACCAGGTTCAATTTTGAATTCATGCACTACGGGGGGAGCTTCTGAAAAGCGTACTTGCTTTTTCGTTTTCATAGGAGCTAGTAGAGGCTGCACCATAGACACTGGTTTACTAAGTAGAAATTCCATACTGTTAGTTAAGGGCGTAAGGTTTTTAAGAGGGATTTGTTCCTGTGAACTGCTTGATTTTGAAGATTTACGTGAATTTGAAGGCGATTTTTCCTTTCGAGAATCTTTTTCTCTATTTGGCTTTGATTTATCATTCCCATGTCGTGTTGGATTTTCATTTGTTTGCTTAGTTTTCTCAGTAGTTTTAGTTGATTTAGAAGTTTTAGTGCTTGTTGTTTTGGAATCAGATGTCTGTTTTCCCTTTTCTGTACTTTTAACCGTAACTTTGTTGGCCGGTTTTACGACATCTGTTAAAAAGGCTCCGCGATTTGAAGTAGTAACTTTAACATTTATAACTGATTTGTTTGAGTTTATAATTGATACTTTCTCAGTTTCCACATCAACATCTTTTTCTTTACTAGCAATTTCTTTAAGTTTTCGTTTTCTTTCTTCTTTTTGAGAATCTGTAATACTTTTTTTTGACGTAGAAGATGGCTTTTTTTCTTTGGAATTTTTGCTAGAAGTTTTTTTACCTGGAAAAAATATAACATGTGACGTGGCGTATCTAACCATTTTGGATTACAGCGCAAAAAAATTAAGTTATATTTGTATATTATGAAATATATTTAAAAACAATATGATCATTTGTGGGTCCCTAGAATCCATGGCCCCATGCGACCGCATTGCTTGTATTAGCATACAATCGGCACTGTCGTTAAGCATAAATAAACATACACAAGTATGTTGCGTCATATAACAGGACATCTTATCATAAGTGTTGTAAGTGGGCCAAAGTGTTTAAAACATTGTATAAACATTATATTAAAATATTTATACATAAAATCGAAGCTTAATAAAAACACGTATACAATTTAAAGTTAAAGCCAAAATAGTGCCCATAGAATTTGTTTTATAGATTTTGCATTGTAAATAGTATTTAACTTAATATGAACTGTCTGACTGTTACTATACTAGATACTAACGACTCACCCTCGCTTCGCTCGGGTTCGTCCCTAGGTTTAGTCTCAGAGAAGCCACGAGTTCCGCTGGTTAAAATAAATAAAATTTCTACCTCCTCATTTTTTGAAGTTGGTTCAAAAGAAGCTTAAGTTACGCCTTACAACATTAGCTATCTGCGAGTGAAAGTCCCGTCAAAATCGGTCCAGCTGTTTTTAGAGATTAGCCGGAACAAACAGACAGACACAAAAATTTTAAAATGTTTTTTTGTTGCTAGTATGGTATTATGCATTAGTGAAAAACTGTTAATTTGAAATTAAAAACAGACACTCCAATTAAATTAACTTTTATGAAACACGCCGAGATAAATATGATGTTTTTACTTGATATATAAATATTAGGTTAAAGAGACCCATGACTTTTTGATAAAATTGTACTTTATTAGTAAACCTGTATCAAAAAATCAGGTGTCTCTAAATTCTAATTCCCATATCAAAAAAGCCAAAGCCAGTATGTGATTGCGGGATATAGGTAAATACAATTCTTACTTTCTTGGTGATGGGATCTTCTTCTGGTGGGTTTATTAAGTGGATCGATCATTTGCGTTTTTTTAGAAGTAGTAGTTTGTGCTCGTGGGCTTAAAGGTGCAATGACTTTTTCGGTTTGATTTATATCTAAATCGACGCTTATGACAGTATCTTTTAATTCGTCACAGATATTTTGTTCAATTGATGGTATTTCTTTATGCTCTGGGACTAAATTAGTGCTTATCCCATCAACAGTATCTTGTAATTTATCAGATACATTAACTTCAACTGATGGTTTATTGTCTGGGGAATTTGTTGGGACGATAATTACATCATCATCATCATCAATAAAATAGGCATTTATGTTTTCTATATTATCATTAAATATGATATCATCATCATCTAATTGACTGTAGGAGCTATTTTCAATGTGTTTATCTGGTTTGTCACTTCTTTTAACATGAGTGTAAGGTTTACTTGGTGAACTTTGAGATAACCTTACAAAAAGTTCTGATTCACTGTCACTGTCACTATAAATTTCTATAAGTTCATCATCCCCAAAATACTCTTGCTTAACATCAAATACTTCATACTGAATGTCTTCGCATTCTTTTTTTAATTCAAGTTTTGTCATAGATTGTTCTGGTTGATCCACTTTTATTTTCTTGATGCAATCATTAGTCTTTGAATCAGTGTCACTATCAGATATATGTATGACATTAATATTTTTAATATTAATAACTCCCTCATTTTGGGGGTTGGATTCTAATTTACGTTTTAAATTTAATTTCGGTTTAAAAACAGGTGATTTTACATCTAATCTAGAAGTTTCTGCTTTTGTATCATCTAAAGAAATCTCAGCTATTTCTTCCAATACCGCATCGTTTTGGACTTGAATTCTGTTTGTTAAGGGTGTAGTGCATTTTATCAATTTAAATACAAATTTCTCATTTTCTAAAATCTTAACAAGTGGAGCTCCGTCCGCCCATCCAAAGCCTATAATATCTGCATCATTTAGGGCATATGGAACGTTTGGTTCTATTCTCTTAAGTCCAACGTAAACACCATTTGCACTCTAAAAAATGTCAATGAAATTATATTATAGTAAGTAATCAATATATAGTATACTGGAGAGTTAGAACATTTTCCTAGTCAACAAATTATTTTACCCTCCTACTTTTTATACAAACTTATTTCACTAGCAAAGATATTTAAGACTTTTAATTTATGATATATGGTGATGTACTGTGGCTGTAAAGCATTCTATTTGAATTATTTATGCATGTCTAAGCATAAATTTATAGATATTAAATAACTTTAATGAAGCCAATTTTGAGTTAATAAGCCTAAAAGTAGTAAGTAAAGCGAAATAATTCACTCACTCATCACGAAATCTGGAAAACCACTAGACATATAATGATGAAAATTGACAGGGAGGTAGTTTATAAATAGTAGACGTCTACAAAGAATGGATTTTTCGACAGGGCCGGATTAAGTGGTCTAAGAGCTCTCGCAAGTTTGTATGAAAGCTCTTCATCTTTTGTGCTGCAAACTTTTAATTTGGCAGGGACAGGGAGGTAGTTAATTGTTAGTAAACGTCCGCTAAGAACAAATTTTGCAACAGGGCCCGATTAAGGAGGTCGAAAGGCTCTCGCAAATTTTTTAAATTTCTTCATATTTTATGCTAGAAAATTTATTTTTAATGACTATTATAAGAAACACATATATACATTAGAATATTAAAAAACATATACGGAAATACACTCGTGAGCAAAAAAATCGACTCAGACGACACATCTGTAGTCGCAAGTCACTGGAAAAAAAACTGAAAGCAAATATATTTTTATCATAGTAAAATCTGAAAGCTGCTAGTATTAGCTTCAAAATGATATAAAATATTGTAAGGTTTATTGCTCACACACCCCAACAATATGTTGTGATCAGTAACCACCCTTTTTACGCTTGTTTACAATAGTGCTAATTAAGGGTTACTGACCCATATAAAAGGTTATCTACCTGACCCACCCTTATCAGTTAGCCGTCAAACGTTAACCGATACACATCTCCGTTATCAACAATCAAGAATTCTACCTGAAAATGGACACAACAAGCGATTTAGCAGCTCAAGCGATCACCCTATTGCGACAAGGCCAGAGTCAGCGTGAAGTGGCACGTGCACTGAACATGAGCCAGTCTGCTGTTTCCAGAGTTTACCGTCGTTACCAGGAGACTGGTGGCTTTACTCGAAGACGCGGTTCCGGTAGAAAAAGGTGCACATCAGAGAAAGATGACCAATTTATTGTCAGCACATCGTTAAGAAATCGGGCCCTCACTGGCGTTCAGGTCCAACAAGAGCTCAGAGAAACGCGAGGAGTAGCTGTGAGTGGCTGGACAGTCAGAAGACGACTTAAGGCAGCTAGGCTTGAGCCAAAAAGGCCAGCTACTGGCCCCAAATTAACCCCAGACCACCGAGCAGCCCGCCTACGTTTTGCTAGAAAACATGTTGATTGGACTGACGAACAATGGAGCACCGTTCTCTTCTCAGACGAAAGTAGAGTGTGCTTGCATGGTAGTGATAGAAGAGGACGAGTCTACAGAAGACCTGGGGAAAGATTCGCGCAGTGCTGTATCAAAGAAAATGTTGCTTTTGGAGGAGGTTCCTGGTTGGTGTGGGCCAGCATTTCAAGCGAGGCAAAAACCGAGTTGGTTTTTATTGAAACTGGCGGTCGAATGGGAGGATTGACGGCGATTCGATACATCGAAGAGATTTTAGAGGATCACGTCGTTCCCTACACCGGTTTCATTGGCGAAAACTTCGTCCTAATGCACGACAATGCCCGTCCACATACTGCAAGTTCCGTCCGGCAGTATTTACAGGAGGTTGCAATTACCGCTATGGAATGGCCAGCGCGTAGCCCGGACTTAAATCCTATCGAGCATTTGTGGGATGATCTTAAAAGAAAAGTTCGGGCTAGAAATCCTGCACCAGACACGATGGCGGACCTCAAAGCAGCGCTAATCGACGAATGGAATAGCATCGAACAAGATCGAGTAAGGAAACTTATTCGATCCATGAAAAAGCGATTGGAAGCTGTTATTAGGGCCAGGGGGGGCAACACTAAATATTAAAAAATAATTTTAATTAAATTATTGTTTTGACGAATTTTACGTGGTATTTTCTTTACCGTCAACCATCACTTTTTTTATTGCTTAAGACTCCATCTCATTCAATATTTTTTCTTGACCAGAAAACATTTTTTAATAACAACATAGACCACTCATTTTAAAGCTAAAACAAAGAACTTTGAGATGTTAAAATCAGAAATATAATAAAAGCTTCCGATTTTTTGCTAGAGCTTTTTAACCGCAAGCGTGCGTCCTGAGTCGACTTTTTTGCTCACGTGTGTAGTAAGGCAAAGATCAAACTAGAGAGAGAAGGCAAAGAAATAAATGTAGAAAGAGGTGTCCGCCAAGGTGACCCAGTGTCGCCTAAACTATTTACTGCCGTTCTAGAAGACATTTTCCGCCAACTGAATTGGGAACAAAGTGGTCTGAAAATAAACGGTGAAAATCTGTCACATCTGAGATTTGCAGATGACATTGTTATATTCGCTCAAACAAAAAACGACATTGAGAAAATGATAAACGAACTAGAGACAGACAGCAAAAAAGCAGGGTTAGAAATGAATGCGCAGAAAACTAAAGTTATGACAAACGGGAAGAAAGAACCCATACATATTAAGGACATTACAATTGAGTATGTTGATGAATACATTTATCTGGGCCAAATTATATCATTCAAAGATCTAGCAACCAAAGAGTTAGAAAGACGTATTGGAAACGCATCGAAACGTTTCTGGAGTTTAAAAGAAATATTCAAAAATAAGGAAATAAATATTACCATCAAAAGAAAACTATATAATACCAGTATTCTACCGGTATTAACATATGGTTGTCAAACTTGGTCCCTAACAAAAGCACAAAATAAAAAACTTGAAACATGTCAGAATTCAATGAATAGAAGCATGATGGGAAAAAAGCTTTCTGACAGAATAAGAATTTCAACAATTAAAAATCACACCAAAACAAAAAATGTCACTACCACTATCAGGAAGCTTAAATGGAAGTGGACCGGGCACACCATAAGAGGACAGGCAAAATGGAGTAGAACATTAATGTACTGGTACACAGGTCACTTGAAAAGGAGAAGGGGCAGACCTCTAAAACGATGGGACGATGAAATAAAAGCTGTGGCTGGTGGCACATGGACTAGAACTGCTAGTGTTAGACACACATGGAGGAAATTGGAGGAGGCCTTTGCCAACTATGGGCAAGCAGACAAAGATGTCGAGGGAGATCAAATTTCAGCTGTATTATAACTGTTGTAGATTATGTCATAACATATTATGTATTAAAATTAAGTAAAACACTGTAAATTTTTGTCTGAATAAAGGCTTATATTATTATTATTATTATAAGAAACAGCCGCCGAGGGGCACCGGCAGAATAGAATAGTGCCCCCTTTAAGTACCAGGTGTCGTAAAAGGCAACTGAGGTACTCGGAGTGGACCACCGTAAGACACGAGTCAGGTCCTGCAACCAAATCAGCTCCACACGTAGCGACCTGACGTTCCTGTGGGTTCCGCTGGCAAGGTCGAGAGGGTGGTGTAGGCAGTGGGAAAACCTGCACTTCCTAAATTCTAACCCAGGCAAAGCAGTCAACATCTGTGGAAAGGACACTCCGCCATCGCAAGCTGAGGAGCGGTGAAACCAACACGGAGAATGGTAGTCACCAGTGATAAGTCTGCGCGAATAGGCGTAAGTGCGGGCGCCAGGGGTCATTCTTGACAGTGGGAGGGCCCATCGTAGGTCCACTGACCAGTTATCGCCCGCTCTAGCTGGGCAGCCCCCGGCCAATAAGTTACTGGTCCGTCTCAGAATTGATTTGTTTCCGTAGGGTGGAGGAAACACTAGTCAAATCTAGATAGTCAGTGCTGTAAATTTTGTCACATAGGCAAAAACAAAATAAAATATATAAAGACAACCAACCACGCTTATCCATGCGCTTCGCGACATGGAATGTCCGTACAATGAAGACAGGCCTCCCGGGGACCTGCGGAGGTTCAGGTAGCGCGCAAGACCTGCGCAAAACTTCTGTGATCGACACTGAGTTGACGAGACTTAACATCGCCATTTCGGCTCTTCAAGAAACAAGACTCCCCGATACTGGATCCATCAAAGAAGCCCATTACACGTTTTTCTGGATAGGAAAGGGTCAATACGATAATCGAGAGCATGGTGTAGGATTCGCCGTCCGTAACGATCTTCTTTCGTCTATTGAGGCGCCTCAAGGGATTTCAGAGCGCTTAATGGTATTGCGTCTCTTCAGTAACTGCGGCTATATAACATTGATTTCCGCATATGCTCCCACACTAGAGTCATCACCTGAGGTGAAAGATTGTTTCTATGACCAGCTTACACAAACCATAAATTCGGTTCCTGTTAGTGATCACCTTCACATCATGGGTGATTTTAACGCCAGAGTCGGTCAAGATAACATCGCATGGCCAGACTGCCTTGGTAACCATGGGGTTGGCAAAATAAACGAAAACGGTCAGCGACTGCTCGAATTTTGTTCAAATCTCCAACTATGTATTACCAACACATACTTTCGGGGCAAACCCACGCATAAGGTCTCGTGGAGGCACCCGCGTTCCGGACATTGGCATCAGCTGGACCTGATCCTGACTCGGAAAAAGGATATTCGCTTCGTTCACCATACACGTTCATATCAAAGTGCTGATTGTGACACCGACCACTCGCTTGTAGTAACAAAATTGGCTATAATCCGCAGAAGAATTCACTATTCAAAGCCCACCGGGAGAAAGAGAATCGATCTCGCTCAAACCAGGATTAGCGCTAAAGTTGAGTCCTTTAAAGAGCAAGTATGCTCCGAGACCTCGTTTTGGGATCAAAGTGTATCACTTCAAGAAGAGTGAGAGCGAGTCAAAAAAACGCTTTCAGAAACTGCAGGTAGAGCTTTCGGATATCAGAAAGCGAAGACTGAGGACTGGTATTTAAGAAACATCGAGCACCTACAGCCTCTTGTCAATTCAAAGCGTCTTGCTGCTTTAAATCACCGCATGAGGCCGTCCCTCGCAACTCGAAATAAACTCACAAAAGCGAAGGCGGCACTGCAGCGATCCGCCCGTTTCTTTGCGAACGAGTACTGGCTTGATCTATGCCAACATATGCAAAGGAGTGCGGATTCGGGCCATTTATGCGGTGTCTACTCGGGTATCAAACGGGCACTTGGCCCAATTCCTAAAAAGACCGCCCTACTAAAAGAACCCGACGGTACAATCATCAGAGACAGTAGGCGTCAGTTGCAAAGATGGGTGGAGCACTACACCGGTCTTTACTCACAACCCGTCAGCATTCAACCAGAAGCTGGAGATTTTATACCTAAACTTGCAACCTGGCACGAACTAGATAGCGAACCCACAGTGGAAGAACTTAATAATGCCATAAAACAACTTAAGGTCGGCAAGAGTCCTGGTGGAGATGGTATACACTCAGAATTGCTCAAGTTCAACTTTGTTACTCCACTCTTACATAATCTCTTGACAAAATGCTGGTTAGAGGGCATGGTTCTTCGGGACATGCGCAATGCCAATATCGTTACTATTTACAAAGGCAAAGGTGATCGTGGGGACTGTAACTCGTACCGCGGTATATCTCTTCTAAGCGTTGTTGGTAAGCTGATAGGTCGAGTAATCCTCAACAAACTGCAACATCTGGCTGACCGCATATATCCTGAGGCACAGTGCGGCTTCCAGGCCGGGCGTTCGACAATTGACTTGATTTTTACATTACGCCAAATTCAGGAGAAGTGTCGAGAGCAGCAGACTCCTCTTTTCATAGCCTTCGTGGATCTTAACAAGACTTTTGATACGGTAAGCAGGGAAGGTCTCTTTGGGGGGCACTCGAGAGGGTTGGCTGTCCTCCAAGGCTCCTCAGTCTTATCATATCATTTCACAAGGACATGAAGGGGTGTTTGATGACTGTGGTCTTTGATGTGAACTTATCTGATCCTTTTGATATGCGGAAAGGCGTGCGGCAGGGTTGCGTGTTGGCACCGACTTTGTTTGGGATTTTCTTTTCGTTTCTTTTAAAAGCGGCTTTCGGAGATGACCAGCAAGGTGTTCACCTACACACAAGAACCGACGGGAAACTCTACAATATCTCCCTATTAAAATCTAGGCGCAATAGAAAAGACCTCTACACTGATAGCCTTTTATATGCAGATGACGCCGCCTTTATCGCTACGTCTTCCCATGAACTTCAAAGTATGATGGATAAGTTCTCTCATACATGTAACTTGTTCTCTATGTCGATTAACGCCAAAAAAACTGTGATACTCGGTCAAGGATGCGTAGAAAAACCAATAATATTATTGAATGGCACTCCGTTGGACGTAGTTGACAGGTTTTGCTATCTCGGTTCGACCGTGACGAGCAATCTATCACTTAACGTGGAGATCGACACACGCATCGGTAAAGCGGCGACCATGTTTGGACAGCTTCGTGCAAGGGTGTGGGATAACAAACACCTCACAACTCGGACCAAAATAATGGTATACAAAGCGAGCACCGTCAGCATACTCTTGTACGGAGCTGAGGCCTGGACTACGTACGCAAAACATGAGCGTAGACTTAACGCTTTCCATATGCGTTGTTTACGCAGTATCCTGGGCATTACATGGAAGGATAGGGTAACTAACCAAGAAGTCCTTTCGAGAACGCAACTTCCCAGCCTCACTGCTTTACTTAAACATAGACGACGTCGGTGGCTGGGACATGTACATCGCATGAATGTCACTAGACTTCCTAGGCAGGTCATGCTGGGTGTTGTAGCGGACGCTAAAAGAAGTGTTGGGCGGCCCTTGCTCCGCTTTAAAGACTGCACCAAGCGTGACTTAGCGTCATTTAACATCGATCAAAGTGAATGGGAAAAGCTATCGCAGGACAGATAACAGTGGAGGCTGAGGATTGGGAGCGGAGTGAAGCTTCACGACGAGTCTTGGTTCAACAAGCTTAGCGACGCTAGAGCCAAACGACACCAAAGCGATACACATCCATCTAATTCATGTGTCGATATATACACCTGCCCTGGTTGCGGTCGGTCCTGCCGCTCCAGAATTGGATTGAACAGTCACCAACGTAAGTGTGCTAAGGAACTATACACTGCTTAAAACATCTGTAATAGATGTAAAGGCCATACGCTATAAAAAACAGAAAATACAACTAGGTAGATTAAATTCAAGATTATTTATTGAATTATACAAAAAAGACTCTCCATTTATATTATGAATTTATAAGTATACTCTAATTTTTAATTAGACGAAGTCAACTGACGTTTACTGTGTTGTCAGGTTTTAACAAGTTAAAAATAGTGTTGTAAAAAAATGAATGATTGAAAAAACTTCTGAATGAATGAAATTGCCTCGATTGTCTAATGAATAGTTAGTGTGCCGAACTGCCGATATCGGGTACGGGGTTCGAATTTTAGTCGTGCTTTGTACATACCAACGAGTTTTCGACGACTGTGCCTATAGAATCCAATTATAGGTAGGTAATGAAAATAAAAAACATCGCTTATACATCATTTGTTTTTATTCATCATCAGATAAAAAAACATCACTATCGCTTTCGGTGACATTAATTATTAATATGTCTGAAACATTGTCCATCATGTAGTCGAGACCATACATTTTGTCTTCTTTAATTATATGAGTCATAAAAAAATTATGTACTTTTCACCTTATAGCGGTAAAAGTAAAATCGGCTTATTTATCTTTGAAACGAAAAACTTAACAAAAACAATAACTTAACAGCGTGGGCGCAGAAAAAAACATTCGTGCTATCAGACCAGAGGTTAGAAGCCGAATAACAAACAAAATGGCGACCGCAAGCGCGGCGTTGATCGGTGTTGGCACTAGTCGCCGCGCCGTGCTTTGTAATAAGCCGTCAAAAACTGATTGTAGTTACATACTACTACTATTACTAGTGTAAAATAGAAATAATATTCTTTTATAGTTGAAGAAATGATTAACTATTTACACTCATTGTTCATTCATCTGATTGAACGAGAACTGAACGCATCACTAATACTTTAAATATGGCCACATTATTTTACAAAGTGACATTAGCTACTGTCAGTTGGCTTCGTCTAATTAAAAATACGACTATAGGTATCAGTTTTTTATTTTTATAAACTATTATTGTAATATTTGATATTTGATTATTGTAATATGGAATTACTTACCTTTAAATCTGTTATCAATACCTCATTTTCTTTTACTTGTAACAAGCAATGATTTCTTGAAATAACAACACTTTGAAAAGAAATTTTATTGCTAACACTTCTTCCAATTGTAACTTCATCACCTTCAGATAGTTCAAATTCCTCATTGCTAAATGTTTGACGACAAAGTTTCCACCTACTCATTGTTGTTTGTTGTTGTTTTACCTGAAAGATTATATTCTATACTTAGTTTTAATATAATAAATTAGAGTAAAAAATATATCGACGGTGGAAAGGAAGTACTTACTAAATGACAAATTTACAGTTGAGAGTACATACAAATTACAAACATTCAAAGAAAATTTATGAATTATGGTTTTATCGTAGTTTTAACTTCAATTTAAAGTTGTAAATTTTCCTTTATTAACTAGTCCAGTATAACTTTGTTTACTGAGGTTCCTATAAAGTTAATGTCGCTTGGTCATACACACATAACAAAATCATATTTGAGAATAAGTTTTGGATTGACAAAAATTATGAACATGGAATAGGCAATAATTTTTTAAGAAAAGGTAATGGGCAAAGAAAAAAGTCATAAATGATAAAAAACAGTCAAATGATCAAAGAAAAATTGCTGAACACTAATCATCAACTAAAATATATTTATAACCAAGCAATTATAACTGAAGATCCAAGGATCCAAGCACTCTCTAGTACAATGTCAGAGATGTCAAAAATATGGACAAAGCTTTTACACAAGCCGACAGCAAAAGTTACGCAGATGCATTGAAAACCTGCTCGGAAAAAAATACACCTTTCTTAACAACTAAATTAATATTAAAAGAAATAATTATGAAACAAGCGGAAAGAAATGAGCTTATCCTCCAAAAAATGAGTTCCATGATGGATCTCATAGTGAAACTAATCACAAAGCTAACATAATAGGCACACTCAGAGTAGCCGCCTGGAACATCGATAGGCTAACCAATAGCAAATAAGAATGAAGTAGAACAACTAATAAGAGAGCACCAGCTTGATGTTTTCCTAGTCTCAGAAACGCACTACTGCACAAGCACGTCAAACATTAAATTAAGAGGATACCAGACATATCTAACAAAACACCCTGATGGAACTAACCATGCTGGAACAGCTGTGATAATTAAAGGCACAATTAAACATCATGTCTTGCCAGAAATTCGCACAGACTATATTCAAGCTACTACAGTAGAGGTATCGAAAATAATTGTAGAAAATAAAAACGTCTCTGCTATCTTATTGTCTGCCCAGGCATGCAATAACAGAAGATATGTTCACCCAGGTATTTGAATTTTTTTTAAAAGCTTTTTGTTGCTGGAGGTGATTGGGGGTTCACGTCTCCACCAACTGGGGTTTACGTCTTACAACTATAAGAGATAGATAATTGAAAATGATCATTCCTATAAATAATTGAATGTCTCTTTCTGCCTCAGAACCCACATATGGCCAATATCCCGAAACAATACAGATCCCGAAAAAAATACCTGTCTTGCTATATTTTTATGTAAAAAATGGGATTTCAAAGCTGTACTTTAAAGTTCAATCATGTGCAGATAGCTCTTTTGACCATACATTGGTACTGCTAACAATCAACACAATGATTATCAATTGTGAACCTACTCACACCATTTATAATAGATGCACTGATTGGAAATCATTTCGAGAACATATAGAAAAAACAACATTGATTCAAAAGTGTTACTTAGAATCTCCGGATGATATTGATACAGCCACAAAGTATATAACTACACTAATACAAGTAGCATGTTGGAAAAACACACCTGTCATTAAATACTCTACAAAATCTGAAAATCAATTCATAAAATAAAAAGTACTTGAAAAACGAAGACTACGTCGCGTTTGGCAATTAGATTTGACATGGCCGCATTAGTGCTTGATACTACTCTAGAGACAAAATTCTCCAATTTTGACTGATCTCCTTGACGGCAACTATGTCTACTGGATATTCTCTATAGAAATTTACAAAGGCCTATAACAAGCCACAAGAATCTAAACCAAAAAAAACACAAACTATTTTCTATAAGAAAAAGTCAACTGGTTTGCTCAACACCTAGCAAAAGTCCTCCCAATGAATAAAAAAACATTGAAAATTCTATTTTGTCAACCCTAAATCAAGAATACCAGCACATTTGGAAGCTTGTTAAAGGCTTAAAAGACAAGAAAGCCCCCGTTTTGATCTGATCTCTAAATTCTGAAAGAGTTTCCCAAGGAGGCTGTGTTGTGCCTCACCATGTTATTTAATGGAATTCTTAGAACTCAACACTTCCCAGATCTGTGGAAAATTTACCAAATATTCATGATGTATAAAATGAGAAAACCAGCAAATGAAATCACATCTTATCAATACATATATATAAGCTTACTACCAAAACTGTCAAAACTTTAAAAAAAAATCTTGCTGAGAAGGATGTCGCCAATACTAATGGAAAATAACATAATACCTGACCATCAGTTTGAGCTTAGGTCACGTCACTCAACCATTGAAAAAGACCTTAGACCACAGAGTTGTGATAAGATACGAAAAACTCTTTAAGACAAGGACTTGGGTTTCTTGGATGCAGGCTTTTGATTGTGTATGGCATAAGGGACAAACCTTCCTCTCAACTATTTTCTTTATTTTTAAGCAGGTGTGCCACAGGGTTGGGTCCTGGGTGCTGTACACATTATACACTGCAGATCTACCCGCAATACCGGGAGTAACGACTGCAACATATGCTGATGACATGACAATTTTGAGGAGTGACAAAGAGTCAGCAAAAGCATAACATACTCTTCATCATGGATTGGACCAAATAACAAAATAGCTTCAAATGTGGCAAATTAAAGCAAGTGCCACAAAGTTGGTACATGTGACCTTTACATTAAGGAATGAAAATTGTCCAGCAGTGCAACTAGAAAATACAGTGAAATACCTAAGGCTACATCTTCAAAGACACCTAACATGGAAACAACATATTAAGGCAAAAAAAACTGAACCTGCAAAAATCTGTACTGGCGGGTGGGATGAAATAATATATACAAAACCATTCTGAAGCCAGTATGGATGTATGGCATACAACTGTGGAGAATCACCTGAAACTCCAATATGTTACAAAGAATGTAAAACACTATGTTGCTTAATATAGCAAATGTACCCTGGTATGTGACCAACTCAGAATTTCACAAATCTCTAGCTATGAACACACTGAAGGAGGAAATACAAAGCACTACTTTAAAACAACTGCATCATCTGAAAATTCATCTGAACAAATTGGCAACACAGTTGACTAGCCAAAGCTGCATTAAAATACTCAAAAAAAGGACATTCTTCAATTCAATTCAATTCTCTTATTAATGGCTTCAAAGCGTGCCAGTTGAGCATTCTTCAATTACCTACAGTGTTTCAAATCAAAACAAATCACATTGCAGATAAATTCCCATTTAAAAAAACACTAATCATAAACATTTTCCATTTAAGACTTTATGTTGTTACCTTCATAATTTGTCAACTATATGACTTTTTTTGGACATTATTATATATAGACAACAGCACCATCTAGTTCCTTGGTAAGCTGTGAGGCTTGTGTTAGGGATAGGAGATAGTTGATATATTACACATATATATATTTAAATACAAACATATAAATAAAAACACCCATGACTGGAGTACAAACATTTGTACTTAATAAATGAATGCCTCACAGCAGGACTAGAACCTGTGACCGCTAGCTCAGAAAGTATGGTCACTACCAAGTGAGTCAAATGTGTAGTCATATTTTTCTTTAAAACAATCAAAATCCAAACAAGACAAGAACCAAAATCACATATACAATAAAGGCTTTCATTAAATAAACAAGAATTAAAAATCTTCTTAATCTAAATAATAAAATCTAAAAATTTCTTATTAAGTCACCTGCTAAATAATTTGAAAGAACATACTAATGGTCTAACAAACTAATTTTTAAAATGATAGCATAGTATTATAAAATTGCTGATATATATTAATTTAGAATTGCTTGTTCGCTTGCTAATCTCTAAAATATCTTACTATCAATAAAATCACTTGGCACATCAAAAAAGGAAGGCATGCTTAGAATATATTTTTATTCATTTCACTGATTACTCTAAACTGATTGAAAAAATATTTTTATTTGTTTCAAAGACATATATTACCCATTATGATTTTTTTGAAATCGGTCGCGCAGTTTTCGAAAAATCAACAAAAATTTTGGTATATATTTTTGTATATATATATATTAAATTATTTTAAATAATATTCTATCCACCGTCGATGTAAAGTACAAATAAAATGATATTCTACACATAGATACAATATAAAATTTTAAGATAAGTATTTTTTTAGCATTTTAAATAAGAGTTCAATAGATAAACAAAATATTGAATAAACGATTTTTTTCTTAAAACAATAGGTTAAAGTTAGATTATATTGAACAATTCGTGATGTTTCTTGTTTAGTCAGGGAAAAAGAGTTATGTTTATTATGTCTATATATTGCTTTAAGGCGCGAAAAACAATACAAAAAAATAAATAATTATTACCACATTATAAATATAAACGGTGTATTTTAGTAACTTCAATGAATTCAATGATTGTTATTACTTATTCCTTCGTGTGAAAAAGTAACGACTATCATTCTATCATAGATGACTTAGAGACAGTGTTGCCAGTGGCAGATAGTGAAAATTCTGTGGTGAAAAGTAACACGAGACAGCTCAAAAAGAAACATTTTTACAAAAAAAGTAACATTATTTTATTTTGCCGTGTTGCCGATGTTAGATTGCCGTGTGTTATGGTAAAAGTTAAAAAATTGCCGTGTCTCATACAAATGTAACGAAAATGTAGACTTTTGTACCTAATTGTAAATTGTTCTTATAGTTTTAGTGGCGAAAAACCAGGTTTCCTTAGATAATTATTTATTAAAATATATTAGATTAACAAATTTTATTTGAACAACTTTGGTAAAAATTATAACCATAATATAACTGTCTGATACCACTAATACTTATTTCTTCTACTTTTTCTTTCTTTAAATCGTATTTTGATCTAAATGGTTGGTTTAAAATTAGTTTGACTTCCTATACTAGTTATATAAAATCATTTATCGACTAAACATAAATAGTAAAGTTAATCAGTTGAACGGTGTTATAGATTATATTAAATTTAGTTATAGACTAGCTGTTACCCGCGGCTTAATGCGTGTGTGTTGTGCGTGTGCGCTGATTGCCGTGTTTCAGGATACGGCAACGATTGTTCTGCCGTATACCATGTTTTTTGGTAATGACATGAAATACCGTGTAACACGGCAATTGCCGTGTAAATGACGAAACGAGATGCGTTTCATGACTAATTTTGGTTGATGAAAAAAAAATATTTTTGCTACTTCCTTAAAGTAACGTAAAAGTAACATTTTGAGTCGTGTAACATGTAGGTAACATGAGGTAGTGAAAAGTAACGTAAAATGTTACAAAAGTAACATTCTGGCAACGCTGCTTAGAGATGGACGATATACATCGATTTATTTAAAACACTCGATGTATAGTAACGATGCATCGTATTAAGCCGATGTATTGTTAATACTTCAACATCGAATATATATCGATGTTTTTTATTCGATGCATCGACGTAGCAAATTATGAATGAGTATAGTGTTGTATAGCCGCCAAATAGCTATAGTTTATTGAACGGGGTTCTTTTAATTCGCCCGTTGGAACGCTGAAGAGCGTTCGACTCGTATTATTCGTTTGTTCGCGGGAAAATTAAATTAAACTTGATTTTTATTATGTGAAAATACTAGATTATGAATTCGCTTTAAATAAATACTCGCTGAATTTATGGTTAAAAGTTGATTACTTGCGCATAATCAACGTTTTATTTAAATGACAAAGTTACAAGTATTCCCGACACTAAAATATGTGCGAAAATTGTTAGCGTGGCTAACTGGACTCGATTTTTGTTTTAATTAAGGCCTAACCTAACCTAAAACACGTCATGGCGAAAACAATCGATGTTTAAGAAACATCGATGTATTTCTCAATACATCGTATTACCATCGATGTGACCGATCGATGCATTACATCGAAAAAAAACATCGATGTATATTTTAAATGTCCATCTCTAAGATGACTAATAAAAACGACTATAATAACGACGGTAACGAGTAACGAGAACGAGTCATATTTGACAGTTCCCAACATACAGAACTACATTATCTTTGCCAAACATGAACCGTGAACGAATCAAAGAGAATGTAAAATGCCTACCCATACAAAAATTAACCTACTTTTTAAGCCATTAAAAACACTTAATACAAATAAATTAAGTTTAGTATATTTAAATATGTATTTTTTAATAGATGTTTATTACTAATAAATTATTAAGACAATTTTCTTTTGAATATTTTTTATTTATTATTAATCATACTCCGCTATGTAATATTAGTTTTGTATACAATTGTGTTTTTTTCTTTTTTTTGTGAATTTGAGTGGATAATTCGCTTTCGGGATACCTACTATTTTATTTTTAAGTATTTATAAATATGGCATTTATTAATAAAAAGGAATGATGAACTTGTATCGATGATAAATGATCTCCCGGGGGTATCGCAAATTCTCTTAATATCTTGTCTTCTTTGTGTTTTTCTAAAGTTAGTTCTATTAATTTTTTGGTTTTTTAGTTTAAAACCACTTATTCCGTAAATTAAAAACTCCCCCAAATGTGGAAACTAAAACTAAGTGTTTAGTGGTTTTTTTTTTTTTTTTATGGTAAAAAGGGGGCAAACGGGCAGGAGGCTCACCTGATGGGAAGTGATCACCTCCGCCCATGGACATCTGCAAGCCAGGCTTGCAGATGCGTTGCCGGCCTTTCAGGAAAGGGAGGGATGGAGGAGGGAGGGAAGTGGGAGGGAGGGGGGAACGAAGGCGGAGGATGAAGGGAAGAGGGAGGGGGGAAGGAGAGTGGGCCTCCCGGACTCTTACTCACCGGACGAAACGCGACAGCATAGCTGCCACTTCACGCCGGTCCTCTGTGGGAGAGTGGTACTAATGAACTATACGGGGCGTGCCGGCCCATTCGGTTGCTACCCGAAGATAACAAGCATGGCACTACCACTTAACAGACCTGACCAGGTAACAATGAACCTACTTTATAAAAGTTAACATTTTATTTATTAAATTGCGTTTTTACGTCAATGTAAAAACAGAAACAATAACTAAAGTGTGGAAAATAATTCCGTTTAATTTATTATGTGTTTGTG
Organism: Boloria selene; assembly: GCA_905231865.2. Taxonomy (NCBI): domain Eukaryota; kingdom Metazoa; phylum Arthropoda; class Insecta; order Lepidoptera; family Nymphalidae; genus Boloria; species Boloria selene. Next base: position 7,791,974 of record HG993145.1, read on the forward strand.
ATTTAGAACCGCACTTTTTTACTGCGCATTTACCCATTTTTTTGTCGCGTGTCACTCGGTTCACTTAGGTAGGCGTCACATAGAAGACTGAACTGACATTAGCTACGATCTTGTATATTTTTAAGATTCCAGTGTCAATGCCGTAACGCGGCTCAATGGCTATAGGTATGTTACCGAAACAACATTCGGTGTTTATGAATGGCACGACACGCACACAAAAATATTTACATATTTGCGATGTCACACAAACAAGCCCGCCGCTAGCTATTTGAGCGCCCTTGTGCAATACCGATTATGCCGCCCAAGTCATCATCGCAGTAATTAAATAGCCAATAGGTTATGGTTAAAAAAGCCGAAATATCATGTCATGTAAATGTCAGTAAACGTTTTTAAATCATCGAATCTGTCCTTTAATTTTTTTGTTTAATAAATATACTAGCAATACCCGCGGCTTCACCCGTGTTCATTTTTTTAATCGCTTGTAATCTTTATTCGATCACTCGCAACTCGCAAAATTCATTCTTTGCGGATGTTAACTAACTATTAACTACCCAACCAAACCAAAACCAACACATCCACAATCCACACAAACCACACCAACTCCACACAACACAAACACTGCACACACCGTCCCTAACAACAACATCTCTCTCACAACCCACTCTAAGGCAGCGACTCCGTGCCATCCCAAACACGCTACGGAGTCTGATCACGAGGAGATCTACCCCTGTCACACCTTCACCAACAACTTTACCCACAACCCTCCCTGAGCTACTACTCAAAATGGGAGAGACAGGAGATAGGGACATAAGGTTGAAAGGTGTAGCACTCTTCATGAGCTGCGAGCAAGAAAGAGTGGGAATAAGCTTCTGTCGCCCTGAGAGCCCGGACAAAGTGACGGTGTCGCCGGGACTGGCCCTTTATCAGCATAAAAGGGAGCACAACGAAAACGAGCGTAAAGTGCACAAAAACGACGCACTCACAGTGCAGAGGGGGGACATAAAATACAGACTTACATAGAAGCTTGCTACAGCCCTTAATCCCACGCTGTAGTAAAATCCGTTATTAGTTTAGTAAGTAGAAGTCTTCTACTTACTATAAACTACTTTCCTGCCAAATAGTTTGTAACACAAAAAATTAAGAAATTTCATACAAACGTGCTAGAGCCCTTAGACCACCTTAATCCAAAACTATCGCAAAATTCGTTCTAAGCGGTCGTTTACTAATACTACGGGAGGTAGCGCTATAGTTGAACAAGTCATTTCATACCGGCTGAAAATCACAACACTAATAGTTTTCCCCTTACCTATAACAACTCCGAACGTCAGCTGCTCAGGTAGCGGTGGAGGTAAGAGAGGCAGCATGAGAAAGTCATTGGAAAAAAATCTGCTCCGATGAATTTTATACCGCGTAAAAATGAATTATATGATTGTTTCCATCACATTTTTGAAGAAAATCATCGTCAGCTGTATTGACGGTGGGGGGTTATATGTCAGTCGCGTACATGAACCTCATAGAAATTTTCACAAAAAAAGTCATTTTATACCTTATGAAATTTATACATCTTAATTTTTATACTTTTAAAATAACAAAGACAATCGTCAGCTGCATTTTTGATGGGGGTAAGACCGTCAGTCAGCGTGATAAACATTTCGCGAGGTCAATGCATTTGAGAGTTGCATAGTCTCTTTGAAAAATAAACTGACGATCTTTACATCCACAAACAATTAGCTGACGACGACTTATGTTTCTTGAACAATCTAGTTATCTTACGCTTAGAAATCAATAAGTATAGCACATATTAATCTATAATCTAATGGCTCTCGCAAGTTTGTATGACAGTTTTTCATTTTTGGGGTTAAAGACTTTAAATTTCGCAGGGAGGTAGTTAATTGTTAGTAAAAATCCACTAAGAACTAATTTTGTGACAGGGCCGGCTTAAGGAGGTCTAAGGGCTCTCGCAAGTTTTTACGAAATTCTTTCATTTTTTGTGTTACAAATTTAAATTTTGGCAGGGAGTTAGTTTATAGTCAGCAGATAGCTTTTAAAATTATACAAATCAGACACTCTTCCATCACACAGTAAATATATTAAGAAAGTATAGCACAGCGAGCAATGAGGAGAGGAAGGGAGACGTCCACATATTACTTATATGAAATAGAAAGCCGCGCGGCGCAGGAGTTACATATTAATTATGGGTTCTGAAATAGCTGGAGTAATTTTGAAGAAACTTTCAGTCAATCTACAGATCAACCCAGCGAGTGTTCGAATGAAGATTAGTAGCGAATAAGAAAATGAACGTGGAAGCCGCGGGTACTGCTAGTTTCTTATAAATAACACCATATTATAATTATTTATTTTGTGTCGGTTTAAAACTATATTATAATACTAGCAATTTCTGTTGGAATCCACACTCCGCCCGCGTTCTAATTACTATTAAAAATAGGGATTGTTGGATGAAAATTTAGGGTTATGATTATTTATGGGTGTAACATATTTGGTCTAAAAATAAAAAATAGCCTATCTAATCTCAGATCTACCAAATAAACACAAAAAAATTCGTAAAAATCGGTTAAGCCGTTTCGGCGGAGGTCAATAACAAACACTGTGGCATGAAATTTTTATATATTAGAATTTAGATGTTTTTTAAAAAACGAGTATTGAGTATATCTCTCGCACATTTCCGATATTGACAGAGTCAGATAGGTCATTGTTAGGGGTGAGGCCCACGCCTCTGTTGTTGTTTTGAAGTTGTAAAACTTACCTATACAAATAAATAAAATTGTTTATTAAGTCTATTTTTAATACCAAAATAAAAACTATTTACTAAATTCAAATGAAATTTTATAAGATTTTATATTTAACTAGCTGTCCCGTGCCCACTTCGCTGGGCAAAATGTTAATAATCCTTTTTAGTACAGAGTGTTTAAATAATTTAAATTATTTTATTAATATTAAAAATTAAATTACCTATACTAATATTAAAAAACTACTTTTTGTAACTTAACTATAAAAGTTAGACATATGTTGTCGTTGACTTTTTTGTAGGCATTTTCAAGCTCCACATCTTTTCTCTAGAACTCAAAAATATGTCTTTCATAGTTAAAGCAGCGTTCGTAAGAAACGCTTTCATTCGACCGTTTTTTCTCCGATTCACTTTGCAAAACGGACACCACGTTAAAGCCTTTTTATTATTCGGTTTTTTATATAACCTATGACACTTAGCAATAATGTGGCTTTCTATTGGTGAAAGAATTTTTAAAATCGGTTCAGTAGATCCCGAGATTACCCCTTACAAAGAGACTATGCAACGCTCAAATGCATCGACCTCGCGAAATGTTTATCACGCTGACTGACGGTCTTTCCCCCATCAAAAATGCAGCTGACGATTGTCTTTGTTATTTTAAAAGTATAAAAATTAAGATGTATAAATTTCATAAGGTATAAAATTACTTTTTTTGTGAAAATTTCTATGAGGTTCATGCACGCGACTGACATATAACCCCCCACCGTCAATACAGCTGACGATGATTTTCTTTAAAAATGTGATGGAAACTATCATATAATTCATTTTGGCTCGGTATAAAATTCATCGGAGCACTTTTTTTTTTCAATGACTTCTTCATGCTGTCCCTCTTAGTTCCACCACTGGTGCGGCGACTGACGCTCACTTTACTGATCTCTGACCTCTAAACAACTGTTTGAAATAAAATTCATTCGGGATGAAATTCCTAGAAAAAATACAGCGCTACCTCCCGTAGTATAACAATTAACTACCTCCCTGACAATTTTAAAGTTAATAGCATAAAAGTGTGTGTGTGTGTGCGTGTGTTGTTGTTTCAGGTTATTGCAATAATATCGTTTGTTTTGAATTTTGTAGTCGTTGCTACATTTTTGTAATTAATTAATAATATTCATTATTATTTTTGCATTACCGATGAAAATATATACCTCCTGGCAACTCGGTCAATACTCGAAGTCTGACTTTTAGTTAGAGGTGCGCGAAACTGCTATCGGTTGATAACCTGCTATCGCTGTAGAGGTGGACGAAACGGCTATATATTGATAAAGAGTTATAAAAAGCGCTATTTTTAAAATATCTATTATTTTTTATGCTATTATATATTATAGCGTAAAACGCTATATATTTATACGTTATATATTTTCGCTACGTAGAAAGATGCGTTTTGATTACCATACTATAATATAAGTTAAAACACAGATCACATCACCTATAATAATTAATTAATAGCTATGAACTCAAGTATAATTAATTTATCCTTTATTATATTTCCTTATATTTATCCATAAAGAAGTGTACATTGTACCATAGATAAGTTAACATTGTACGTTTTTTTACTATCTATGACTATGAGACTCTATTATAAGAAAAATTGCTACCCCTCACGAAAAGTTCTATAACCTGAAATTCAATGAAAATGATACTGTAGCAAATTTCCTGGGAAGATTCGAGGAGACTTTAGCTACATTAGAGTCTCTAGGTGTTAAGATCTCTACAAGCATGGCGCTCACTAAAATAACTTCTTCACTTCCAACGTCATATAAACACTTTGTTTTTGCATGAGAATCCGTTCCGGCAGAAAAGCAGACCTATGAAGAATTATCTTCTAGGCTATTGGTCGAGGAATTGCGGATGAAGAATGGAGCGAGCTCAACCTCATAGGCATTTAAAGCAGTAAAGAAGGGACGTCAGTGTTTCAAGTGTGGTTTAGAAGGTCATTATAAATTTGAATGTGGTAAAGGTCAATTTACTTCAAAGAAAAATAAGTTTTGTAATTTTTATAAAAAGTCAAATCATAGTACTAGTGAATGTTGGTCTAAACATTAGTCTAAAAATTCTAGACTACTATCATATTATAATGATAAAGACAAGTAGTAATGCATTTCATGTAAGTATGTTACCAGCCCTGAATGCATAAACATGTCAAAGTAGGAATACATGGATTATAGATAGTAGTGCTTCAGAACATATGTATCATAATATTAAGTGTTTTACAGATTACTAAAGTTTTCCATTGCCTAAAGCATGAAATAGAAGAAAGTCCAGAAAGAACAAGAAATTAATAGGCCATCCAGGAAGAAGGTAATGCCACAGTGTCTTGATCAATATGAAACAGGTTTTGTAACATAATGAACCATTAACATATGAGGAGGCCATGACAAGGGATGATAATGATAATGGAAAGAAGCAATTAATAGGGAAATGGACACATTAAATGCCAATAATACTTTTACAGTGGTGAATAAAATACCAAAAGGAACAAATATTATATCTACCAAATGGGTTTTCAAAATTAAAGATACTGATGAGGGGAAATTATATAAGGCTAGGTTAGTAGCACATGGCTCTGAACAAAGAGATGGTATATCAGATGTGTTGCAAAGTTAGGAACATTTAGGTTTTTTATGGCTTTGGCAAATAAGTTAAAACAATCAGTTTATCAAATGGATGTAGTGAGTGCTTTTCTACATGGGAATATAAAAGAAATAGTGTACATTAAATTGCATACAGGAGAGATATGTAAGCTTAACAAATCTCTGTGCGGATTAAAGAAAGCTCCAAAATATTGAAATGAGAAGTTTTATTACAAAACTGGGATTTACAAGATCTAAAAATAATGTCATGTCTATATTTTAATAGAGCGGAAGGTAAATATATGTATGTTTTATTGTATGTAGATGATATTCTATGTTTTGGATCAGATGACCAGGAAATACAAAGTTTTAAGGTTCAATTAACCCAAAATTTTAAAATGAAAAATCTAGGTTTAGCATCAACATACTAAGGTATAAAAATTAAACAGAAAGACGGTATAACAACTCTTAATCAAGAATAATATTTAATTTCATTATAAATGAATTAAAGAAGTACCAAATGTTAAATTGTAATCCTGTTTGAACCCCCATGGATCAAAATTTTAATTTTCAGATCTTACAGAGAGAACAGTTTGAAAGTAATGAAATAGAAACAAAATGTAGGCAATTGATAGGCTCTTTATTATATGCAGCTTGCGGTGCAAGACCAGATATATGTGTTGCAGTCAGTTTCTTGAGTAGGTTTCAGCATTGCGCCAGTCAGATGTTATACAAGTGTCTGAAAAGAATATTAAGATATATCAAAGGTACAATACACTTTCCTTAGTTTACAACTGTAGTAGTGCATTAGTAGAAGGATATGTTGATGCAGACTGGGCTGGTGACATGCATGATAGGAAATCTACATCAGGATATAATATATTTAAATTATTTGGATGTACAATCTTGTGGTATAGCAAGAAGCAAATTTGTGTAAGTCTTTCTTTAACTGAATCTGAGTATATTGCTTTGAGTTTATGTATTGTTGAAGCAAATTGGTTGAAAAATCTATTAACTGAGTTTAATATTAAATGTAATAACATAACAATTTATGAAGATAATCAATCTGTAATTTAGTTAGCCTATAATTCAGAAAATATCAAAAGATTGAAACATTTATATAAGATACAAGTACATAGTTGAACAAGTGAATAAAGGATTAATATCATTGAAATATATAAATACTTCTGAAAACATTGCAGACATTTTCACTAAACCATTGAGTAAAACAATATTTGAAAAACTTAGGGATGAATTGTTAAAGTAGGTAAATACTAATACATATTAACACTGTGTTCTGCTAAATTGTTTTTGATTAATTGTTAGATCAATAGGATGTTAAGTAATAAGAGTACATAATATGTAATGTTTGTAATTAAGTGAGTTTAGATTATTAATAGTCTCAAGTTTGTTATAGTGTAACTACAGTCACAGATGGGTTTGTTTAAGTTTGTAGAATTTCATAGTACCTAGGTAATTAGGTAAGTATTGTAAAATGTTGAGGTGTTAAAAGACAACAAATATTTATCCATAAAGAAGTGTACATTGTACCTAGTTAAGTTAATATTGTATGTTTTTTATTTTCTATGACTATATAAGAAAAATTGCTGCCCCTCTCGAGATGCAAGAAAATAAACTTGTCATTAAAAAGCTAGTTTATTATTTTTCACAATAGGGAACCAACCAAATAATTCAACATAATATCTGTTTAAGCAATTAGGGGACAATATTTACTTTGTAATGTATTTATTTAAAAAAATATTATATAGATAAATAAAAACAAATTAATTCTTTAAATAAATCCATTGAACTTTCCTTCGTACTTTTAACAGGTTTAGGACTGTCTGACTGAAGTTATTATTTATAATATATCAATTAAGTATTATTTAAGAAATATATATATATTATATACTACCAATTACTCTACATAGGAAATACATAGTCAGGCGTACTTAAAAGTTCATTGATTTTATACTGATATTTACACTGATTTAATTTATCCGTAGAACTATTTATAATAATATATATAATCTTTTTTTTAGTTTTTTAAATAGAGAATAATACATTTTATGATTATTAAAAGTTTTTGTTCCCACGTACGAACATTAATTGTGCCACTTTACTCGACGTGAGCCTTGTACGTCGCCTCGGTCGTTAATTATTTGCGTTATTATTATATTAATTATTTCGCCTTCGAAAAAGCACGCTCACAGGGCACTGAAGTGACAATAATATTAAAATATTTGGGAAATATTAAAAATAAAAGTCTTGTGGCCACGCCACCACTCAAGAGGGCAACTTTCTCTGCTTATCACTACTTGTTTCATGTACATTTCGACTTCTTCTAAAACTTTAGTATAAGTGGAGCGGGGTTGTTCTGATGCAGATATTTTTCGATCTATCACATTCCACAATGTTAATTCCGGTTCACAGCTTTTTCGATTGCGATTAGGTTATCCTTACCAATTAAGTTACAATACATATTTCTTCAATAATTATGAACCTTTTCGTTGTTATTAAGGTTTCACATTTTATTTACACTCACCTAAAACTAACTTTTATTTACAGTTAATAACAATAAACACAACCAACACGAATTATTTGCAAACAAATCGACACGCAACGATAATCGCGTATCAATAATAATTATTAATTAATATTTAAATAATACGTCATAGTCATACAAAAACAAACATGAAGCAAGTAATCCGTACTTCATTTCATTACTATCTCAATATAGTTCATATGCAGTTGTCTTAGAGCATAATTTGGCGCAAGTTACTAAAATATTATACAGCTAAGAGATATTCAAACAAAAATATAGCGAATATAGTTTTAAATTCAATTGCCTTAGAGCATAATTTGGCGCACAAATATATTAAGAAAAAATAAGGTATTTATTTCATTTCAATATAGTTTTAAATACAATTGCCTTAGAGCATAATTTAGCGCACGACAAAAATATTATACGGCTAGCACGAAGTGTCAAGCACGGCAGTTGTCTATGGGTCCATACCATAGTGATTATATTCTCTTTGTTGTGGTCATATTATATGTAATAAAAATAAATTTAAAAAATAGCTATAGCGCTTGCCTCTGCTTATAAATAATAGGCGATTTGGTTATTATAAATAGCATGCTATTTTTATAAATAGCAGGTTATTTTTAGCAGCTATCTAGAATAACGAGCACCCCTTAAAATAGCCGAAAAGAAGCAGTTTCGCCCACCTCTACTTTTAGTCATACAAGTAATAATAGCACAACACGGCATTATAACACTATTTATCGGAGCTCTGCTCTCAAGAGGTGGGCGAAATTGCTATCTGTTGATAACTTGTTATACTCGTATATTGATAAAGAGTTATAAGAATACGCTATTTTTAAAATGCCTATTATTTTTTACGCTATAATATATTTATACGTTATATAATTTCGCATAATTTAGCGCACACGACTCGTGACAAAAATATTATACGGCTAGCACGAAGTGTCAAACGCGGCAGTTGTCGTCCATAGTGATTACATTCTCTTTGTTGTGGTCATATTATATGTAATAAAAATAAATAAAAAAATAGCTATAGCGCTTGCTTCTGGAAATAAATAACAGGCGATTTGGTTATTATAAATAGCATGTTATTTATAAATAGCAGGTTTTTTTCCAGCTATCTAGAATAACGAGCACCCCTAAAAATAGCCTATAAAAAGCCGTTGCGCCCCACCTCTAGGCCTCTAGACGCGCTCTAAGCGCGAACTGCGCATGAATCGGTTGAAGTATGAAGTATGAAGTATCATTTAAGCATAGTTACGGCGCGGCTTTTTCACCCGTATTACCTTCCAGTGTTTTTTATCAATTCCGTGCTTTTGCCCACTCCATTATAGGGATGCTGAGGTGTTACAAACATTCATTTATGGGTTGGGTTTACAATCGCTTGGCAGGAGTTATTGGGTGAAACTTATATATATGGTAGGCGTTTATTCACTGATCACAATATTAACAGTCACGACACAAGGTAATTCATATTTTTAGAGAAAATTAATAAAAACTTAATGTGAGAGAGAAGGATAACAATAGGATTTTGTATATGTGAGACAAAGACGTAAGATCAATATGTCAAAAATATGTCGAATTACGTAAATGTCATTGTCAATTATCCTAACGCCGCCATATTTAGTTCTGTGTTTCTATGGACATGTGTGAAAGTGCTTTCATCGTAAATAACATTTTTTTTTCGACTTGGATAACATAGGTTCAGAAGGGTTATCTTAATTTTTTTTCGTTCTTTTTAGGTAGGTTAGGTTAGGTTAGATATATGACCACAACACACGCGAGCGAAGCGAGCGTGCCGCAGCGGTGGCCGGTGAGTGCTACATACAAAATTTATTTTCTCATGAAGTATGAATTACCTTGTAATAGGAGTAGTATAGGGATAATAGGGAGCATCTCCCCTACTAATTCACTCCCTCCCATTGTCATCGTCCTGCCAAGCGATTGTAAACTGCTACCTCATTTATTATATACCTACCTAATAACATAGTACGATACAAAATTTTTAAAAGATGCACTTAAAAAAAAACAGTACAGAAATCGATGTGACCCTACAGTTGTGTAATCATTGAACATCATTGGTCGGAAACCGTATTGCTCTCTGTCACACTCGTTTATCTGGGTATCTTTCGACACTCTTGAAGTTCTTGAAGCAAATGTGTAACTTCGAGCGTTTGAATTTATAAAAAAACTAGCGGAATCCACGGCTTTGCCCGCGCTAAATCTAAGGAAAAGCCCGAGCCGAGCGATCGCTTTGCTAGTTAGATATTTTCCATCTTTATTTTTATAATGTGCTATAGAGCGAAGCACGGCCTTAGACGCGCTATTTATCAATAGGGTTGCAAAATAAAAAATGGTCAAGGTTATGATAGGCTAAAGTATAATTTATTTCTAAAAGTTCACCATACAGAATATGTCACAGCTAGGTTGCTGTTTTCTATTATCTGGTTGCTGTGTACAAATAGGTAAGTACGTTTATATTAGTATTTGCACTCATATGCTTCTCACCCAGTGGTGGATTTAGTTGTTTGCTATGCGGGAGGCATTTTACGAATTAAGAAAACTTCAAATGTATAATTCATCATCTTCAGCCTTTTTTAACATCCCACTGTTGGACATGGGCCTCCTTCATTACCAGGAGAATCAGGCCATAGTCCACCGCGCTGGCCCAGTACGCGTTTACGGACTTTACACGTCTTTCGAAAACTTGCTAGGTTTTTCTCAGACATGCAGGTTCATCACGATGTTTTCCTTTACCGTAAGACAAGCGGTAATCGTGATAGAAAACGATTGATACATGATAATATCAGAGATGCAAGACCCGGATTTGAACACGCATCACTTGGTTATCCAAGCGAGCGCGTTACCGATGGGCTTCCACTGCCTTTTTAATAAGTATATATGTTATGAAATAACAATTACCTTTATAATAGAATTTGGCTTTATTCTGCTAAAAACTTAACATAAATATGACAAATGTCGATACGAACCCAGTGAAACATACGTGTTGTGCCTGGATGACATAAATCGTTATGTATTTCTTTAAGTTTTGATTCTGTGTGAATACTGGCACATACGCGTGATAGTGTATCAGCTGCATTATTCTCTTTGCCGGGTCGATAGATGATGTCATATCTGAAACAAGACAGTTCTAAGCGCCATCTCTCAATCTTTTCGTTTTTAATCTTGCTCGTATGCGTCCGATCAAACATAAAAGATACTGATCTCTGGTCAGTAATAAGCCGAAAATGCCTTCCGATTAAGTAATGGCGCCACTTTCGAAGGGCTTCGACTATAGCATAGGCTTCTTTTTCAATAGATGGATGTCGTCTCTCTATCACGGATAGAGTTCGTGAAAAGAAAGCCACAGGACGTCCCTCTTGTGACAGTGTAGCAGCTATGGCGTTATCAGATGCGTCAGTCTCTACCGTAAAGATCTTGTTCTCGTCTATTGCAAAGATTGTAGATTTTGCTATACAGTTCTTTATGTCTTCAAAATCTGATTTTGCTTCCACGCATAAAGGAAAACTTGGATTCACAAGACGATGCATTTTCTCCGAAAATCTTGGTATCCATTTCGAATAGTGAGAAAACATTCCAAGAGCTTTTTTCAATGACGAATTGTCAGTGGGAATGGGCAAATTGATCAGAGGTTGAAGTCGATCAGGATCGGGCGTGATAGACTTCTTTGAAATTCTATATCCGAGAATGTTTATAGTGTCTATGGAAAACTGTGATTTATCTTTGTTAACAGTCAGCTTATATGTATCAACAGCATCCATGAATTTCTTCAGATTACGGTCATGCTCCTCCTTGTCTTTCCCGCAGATTGTGACGTCATCGAGATATGCATAGGTATCCTTCAGTTTCTCTTTAGTTATTAGCCAGTCCATTACTCTTTGTAAGCAACTTACTCCATTAGTCACTCCGAATGGAATTCTGGTAAATTGGTATAACTTACCACAAGCTTCAAATGCTGTATATAGTTTTTCAGCTTCTAAAATTGGTACTTGATGGTAAGCACTTTTTAAATCGATTTTTGAAAAGATTTCATACTTAGAGATGTCATTTACCATCTTTTCCATACTAGGTAGTGGGTAAGCATCCAAATCCGTATACTTGTTGATAGTTTGAGAGTAATCTATAACCAATCTCTTTCGGTGATTTTATTTTTTTGTAATTAGAACTTGAGCGCGCCATGGAGATCTACTCTCTTCGATAACACCATCAGTCAAGAGTTGGTCTATTTCGTCTTGTATGAATTTCAAGTCATCATTCGAATACTTGCGTGATTTTATAGCGATGGGCTTGCAGTTAGCAGAATGGTTAGAAAATAGTGGTACTGGAGGGATATCAGCTGCGAGAACGCTACAGATTTGTAATGTCTTTCTAGGTCCTCCGAAAAATATTTCTAATTTCGAGTGTTCTCCCAGTATGTCATGTCCAATGATGACGTCAGCACAAAGATGTTTTACTATGAGAAGCGGGGCTCGATCGTAAATATTGTCGTCTAGTGTAATCCTTGCTCGGAATAGGCCTTCACAATCAATGGTACGTGTTGTCTTTGTGCCATAGTTATAGACTCTCTAGTATTTTCTCTGGTGAACGAGTATTTTGTGAAGAAGTCGTGATTGATAAAACTTTTTGAGCTTCCAGAGTCAATTAGGGCTTTAGCATTTCTACCATTTACCTTAATGATGACTACAGACTTCTTGAGACTAGCAGGAGCTGCAGCAGTGATGATAAGACTGTTCAAGTTGTTCTCAGTAGTTTCAGTAGGTTCATTAGTAGCGGCGGCATTGACATTGGGCTTCTTGCTCCTGCAAACATTTGCGAAATGGCCTTTTTTATGACAAATCTGGCAGTTGGCATTCAGTGCTGTGCAATTTTGCCGCTTATGAACTTTATCTCCACAAAAGAAACATTTCCTCAAGTCTGTATTAGTTTTGTTTCGATTTTGGTAGTGCTATCGCAAAAGAAGAGGATTGTTCAGCATCATAGGTCGACTTATAAGACTGAGCGTTCTTTTCTGCTGTCTCCATAGTCTGTGCTAGATTAAAGGCTTCATCTAAATCTAATTTAAAATGCATTCTAGCAACCTTTGTCGGATCTTATCAGAAGTGATACCCGATATGAACGCATCTCTGATATATTCATTTTATTACTCTCTGCGTCGACCTTTTTACATTGACAGTCCTTACTTAACAGGTATAGTTGTTGTAGATACTGATTTACACATTCGTTGCTCTGACAGGTTTGGACGGAGAAGTACATACATTAGGCGTCTATCGGGCTTAGTAGTCGATGTTCTTGAATGTATAAAGCCAGTGATTCCATTCTTGAGCAGCAGTTGGTGACGTCGGGTCGAGGTCTAACACGACTGGTCGGAGATATTTGTCCATAATCGTTATTAGGGCATTAATTGCACGACGTTATAGTTTGAGATATCTACATTTATTTTAGCAGAATAAATTGTTATGAAATAACAATTACCTTTATAATAGAATTTGGCTTTATTCTGCTAAAAACTTAACATAAATATGACAAATGTCGATATGTGACAATATGACAAATAAAACAAAGTTCTTCGTAAAACGGCCAGTTAGAATTCACCACAATATATTTACCAGCAAACCCGGCCCGCTTCGTTAGGCGTAAGTTAAAATAAATTAAACGGTTTTTATATATATTTTAATAAAATAAAAATACTACTCCTTACTACATTTTGGCTACGCGCCATCCATTTATAATAATAAATACGGCGCCATCTACCGGATATCTGTGCAACTTAGATGCCAAACCGCCATGTATTAGGATTTTATAGAACTATACCATAGCTTGATCTCTGCGACAGCTGTCAGTAAAATTACGCCTATAAAGTCCTGAATTTCGTATTATTACAGACAGTACCTGTCAATATCATACTTTATGGGCATGCCGACCTAATTAGCGATGGGCGATGATTCATCGCGACCACAGACTTTAAACTATCGATATTTTAAATAAAACTTAATTTAAAATAAACTTTCTTTCTTTTATTTTTAATGTATATTTTAATATCATGACATTATTTACATTTGTACAAACTTGATCTAAAATAATAGTGAGTAAATAAAATCCCATTTTTCAAATCAACTAAAACTACTGAATACCACGAGGAAATGAATTTTGAAAAAATTAAGGAGTGGTTTTTAAAATTATTATATAATTTAAAGGAGCCACATTGCATTATTATGGATAACGCCCCATATCACTCGGTCCAAAAGCACAAACCACCAACTTTGGCAAACAAAAAATTAGAAATCATTGCATGGCTTCAAAAAAAAGGAATAGAGGCCAATAAAACTATGCTAATAAATGAGTTATTAAGACTCGTTGGTCTGCACAAACCAAGTACTCTAACGTATGTCCTAGATGATATAGCCCACGAAAAGGGTCATACCGTCATAGGACTACCCCCGTACCACTGCCAGTATAATCCGATCGAGCTTATCTGGGCCCAAGTCAAAGGTTTGTTTGCTTGAATTTCGTTAGATAGGTACTTTAACACGTTCACTGCGTTACCAGGTGTAAACACCTTGTATTACGTCTCGCGTACAGTGCGGCTAAGAAAAGTGTAGACTTCCCTGTCGTGCGGAAGGCATAACTACAATTTGGTTCGGTGTAGGAAAGAGATGAATATATATCTAAGATGTATTTGTTAAATAGAATCCAATGGTGTACCTACCTTAATACCGGGCTTATAAACCTGGTACCGCACGCAAGAAATAAAATATCATCACAGTGCGAAACCAGGTCGAAGCACCTTGTACCTCGCGCACCTGGTACCGCACCCCACGCTAGCTTCGCGCGGCTAGTGTTGGCTTGCATTCGCGAGAAACGCAGACATAGACATAGGACTAACAAAAAGGTGCCGAAGAAAAATAATCCACGACTTTTGTGTGGACTGTAATGCGGTTAATATTAAATCTAATCATAGATTGATTGACCAAAGACAGGTGAGTCTTCATTACTATTTATTTTATTCTTTTACAAACAAGGACTTTGACAATGATACAGGTAATTTCAACGCAGACGAAAACGTATGCACACACATACACATCCACATCCAATCCACGCATACATATACACCTATAAATAAAAAATAAATTGATAAATTTATCTTTTCATAACCCGCACGAAAAATTGAGAAACACAATTTAATAAAAGGTGTTAAGAAGAGGAATTGGATGCTACGAAAAACTCCGAACCTTTTACCGAACAAGCTGCCAAGCTAACAAAAAGTTAAAAAAAAATACCGGAATGTGTTCAATCTAAAATAAACTTTTGTTATCCATGCTTTATTGAAAAACATTAAATCATGCTTGTTTTTTTCTTTTTGTCATTGTATTATAACTTAATTAAAACTCGATATTTTTATTTCACATCCCTAAAATACGCACCAGACTCCCCATATTCAGTGCGGTACAAGGCTTATAGACCCTGTATTTTAAAAATAGCTATAATTTTTAAACTAAACAAGTTATTTACAAACGGCTTCAGGTGTATGTCAATTAGTTCATTATTATTAATATTCAAAGCAAAAAAATCAAATATATTTTTACATGAGCCAAAAAAAGGATTTAAGTTTCTTAAATGTTACAGGGTCTATAAGCCTTGTACCGCCACAATGGAAGTTTTATTACCAGGTGCATAGACCTTGTACCGCAGGAATGGAAAGTATAGAAAAATCACAGCCGCAGTGAACGTGTTAAGTATTAACTACTGTATAATTAATCTTAGTAAAAATATGTTTTCTTTTAAGGTTACGCTGCCAGATACAACACAACACCGCCTTTCACGGCAAATAAAATGTTGCAATTATTAAAAATTGCGGTCGATAATGTATCTGTAGAAGACTGGAAGAAGGTGGTAACCAAATGCAGAAAAGTAATGGAAGAAGATGGGAGCGGGATGTTCGATTTGATAATATTTGCGAACAAGAGTTTATAATAAATCTACAAGATTGTTTTAGCGATTCAGAAACTGATTCGGATATTGATTTGGGGTGTACTCCTTTAGGAAGATAAATGCATTTTATATTAAAATATAAGTTTAATTTAGTAATTAGATTAAACCCAATTAAATGTTACATTAGCATTGATAATAGTAAAAAAACGTCGATAATTTCTATCGACAATTTTTTTTATCCTGACAACCCTAGGAATGTCAGTTTGACATATGTCGCAGAGATCAAGCTATTTTTTATGAACTATAACCGATAAATACACACTAATATAATTAATAATAATAATACTAATAATATTGCGAGTATAAATTAAGATGTAAGCTATCCTATCTTTCAAGTTGGATCAAACTGCACACGGTGTGCAAATTTGATTTAAATCGGTTAAGTAATTTAGGAGTCCATCACGAACAAACAACGTGACACGTGATTTATATATATTAGATTGAAACTTATTAATTTTAATATAAATCTTATTAAGCTATTGCATAGCTTCTATCGCGGGCTTTGAGCGCGGCGACCGAATCAAGAAATTTCGTAACGAAAAAAACCTAACACCAAAGAGTTTTTAAGTTTTGGCGCGAAAGGTAAAAATGATGAGAGTAAATTTTTACGATGCGCACGCACACCGTCACGAAAAACTGACCGTTGTGAACCTACAAATACTTTTTGTACATCGTCCCAATTTTAGTATATGTACTGCCGAAGCGAGTACTCTTGAAAGTTCGACAACATTGTATATATACTCAACGAGTTAGAATATTTCGATAGCGCGATTCAGGACTTCATAGGAACAGCGTCATATTATAATATTTTTCAGTTTAACATCATATATCAAATAAGTATAAAACAACATGTTTAACCATATGACAATATTGTTTGAGGACTGAAATAAAATGAATTTTTACAAAATTAAAAACAAAAATCAAAAAGCCAACGTCACGCGGTTTTCCCAGGCGGTCACCCATCCAAGTACTGTCCGCGCCTGACGTTGCTTAACTTCGGTGATCGGACGACAACCAGCGCGGTGTGTTCAACTATTGATTGAAAATATTGATTATTAAAAGATAATTTACTGTGATTATAAGTGATAAAAATTGTTTCTACATATTACTTTGAGTACGTTTGTAGAATTTGAGGTTAGTTGACGGTATGTATTATTTATTTACATCATAAAATAAAATAAATTTTTACATTATCTAATATATATTTAAATCACGTATCACGTTGTTTGTTCCCGATGGACTGACTCCTAAGCTACTTACCCGATTTTAATAAAATTTGCACACCGTATGTAGTTTGATCCAACTTGAAAGATAGGATAACTTACATTTTGATTTATAGTCGCAATCTAATTTTATTTGAAATTAAATGTTTATTATACGACTTTAGTGTGTATTTATCCAAAAAATGAGGTCCATTTTCAAATCCAAGATGGCGCACATCCGGTTTTTTTTCAACAATGACAAGGTTGTCATTTTCGAGGTTTCTCGGGGTGCTGATTACGAAAATGACGTCCAATTTCAAATCTAAGATGGCGCAGCTGAATTGAATATTTTGACTAATATTATTTAATATTCGTAAATATTAATGAAAAAACTTGTACTTAAATATACTTTTTACGCTCGAGAGGTTAATGATGCGAATCAAATCAAATCAAATCAAAATATTCTTTATTCAAATAGACTTTTACAAGCTCTTTTGAATCGTCATTTTTACATTATCAAAATTAAAAGTCAGTCTGTAAGTAAACTACCACCGGCTCGGAAAGCTGTTCTGCTGAGAAGAACCGGCGAGAAACTCAACAGTTGCTCTTTTCAAAAAAATATTTGGTAACAATATTGTATTACAATTTATCTATTTATCCTACGTGAGACACAACCAGTCACTAATCCCACACATTTACATCTACCAGGTATTCCGCTATAGTGAAATAAGCTTTATTCAATAACGTATTTTTAATTTTTGATTTAAATTGCCTCAAAGGCAAGTTCAATATGGACTGTGGAATTTTATTATACATGCGTACACCTTGCCCCATAAACGATCTGTTTACCTTTTGTAGGCGAAAAGTGGGTGTTACAAGTTTATCCTTATTTCTTGTATTTATACTGTGTTTGAAAGAAGTATAACTTCTAACGCGTGTTCATAAGTACACACACACTTTTTTTTAACTTACGCCCAGCGAAGCGGGCCGGGTTTGCTAGTTATTTAATATGTAACAAATGTACCAATAAATTAATAAATTAATAATGGATACAAATAATAATTATTTCAATTATGTATAAATATTTTTTTAATGATGTTTAAATAAACTTTATTTAACTGGCATCTGGCAAGAGTATTAATTCTATCTTGATCCACACTTTCATTTTTACTACCCTACAACCTGGGGACGGTTGAGAATTGGGGACCTGAACATTTTTAGAAATTGCTGAAGTGTGCCATTACGGTAATTTTCTTCTTACCGAACTACTATTCGTTCAGTGAGTACTGCGACTTAATCTTGGAAATTCAGCGAGCTATGACGGCGACTTTAATCATTCTGCGAATCTTTACAATTCTGATTTGTTCTTGTAATAAAATCTTTAAAATCTTTATAGCATTCTATGTAAGCTTTCTTATGAGGCTTGTCGCGGGGACTTCACTTACTTAGTAACCCTGGCGAGTATGTTTCCCTTTCCATTACAACACAATGTAATGTACGAAAAAACGGATGTCCGCCGTCTTAGATTTGAGCATGGGCATCATTTTAGGAATCAGCTCTCAAAAACCTCGAAAATGACACCCCTGTATGTCATTGTTGAAAAAAAGTGAAACAATGTCAGTGTCAGTGTAAGTGTGAAGAAAAAATGTCCACCATATTAAATTTGAAAATAAATGTCATTTTCGTAATCAGCACCCCGAGAAAGTTCAAAAGTGACACCTATGTAAATTGTAAAAAAAACGAATGTCTGCCTTCTTGGGTTTGAAAATAGGCCAGTAAATAAAGCATTTGGGTGAATATTTCATTTCATGCATATTTTACATTTTTTTTTGACGAATCAAATATTAAGCCTGATGGTGTTGTTTATTATTTTTTTGTACAATATATAATGAAAATAAACTAAATATGAAGGAGGTACAGTAATGTGACGTTTAGTATTGAAGATATAGGGCTTTGTTTTTTTTTTAATAAACGGTAATGAGATTAGCACGAACGGTAATTGATATTTAGCTAATGGTAATGAGATTTATTCAAATGGTGATTAGAAATATATTAAAAAGTATAACATCAGAGTACTTTAATCAGCATTTTATTCGTTAACAATTAAATATGATTTGTAATAAGTAACAAAGAGGAAACATAATTAGTATAAATAATCAAACGCGTATAATATAAACAATCATACAAAAGGAACTTCAACTCAAAGTAAATAAAAGTAATTGTCAATTTTTATTTGTAACAATAAACACTAATCGATTTATAATTTTCATGTACCACTGCAACTTGGTGTGTTAGCACTTTTACTCACCGTTACGTCAAGACAGAGCAAAAGTTTTCTTTGGTAATATTCATTACTGTTCCTGTGACCAGGGGCGGATCTTGAATTTGTGGGGCCCTGGGCTAATACTGCTTAGGGGCCCTACCTAATTACTCAACCAATTGCCATTTTGTCAAAAACTGTTTTCTGTAGTGATGTAGGTATATATAATATATGTACAGGACAAAACATTTTATTTATTTATTAAAACATTATTTATTGCAAAATAAATTGGCAGGTTATGAATGGTGATGTTATATTAATTATAAAGCAACCTTTCTGCATTTTTGTGCTGCAAATTCTTTTATTTGGTCATCGCAATGTAAGTCCTTTGTTAAATCGCAATTTATGGAAAGAACTGATAAATTATATAGTTGTCCTGTATTTATTTTCTGTATACGACATCCTGGAGAAAAAGCGGCCCGCTTCACAGCTAGTGATCGGCATCGTTAAAATTTTTTTTAAGATGGTATAGCAGTTTGGGAAAACATCAACAAGTTTCGTTCAAAAATTAGCCAAAAAAATTCACTGCAAGAGTGTAAGACTCTGTCTTAGACTGCAGTAAGGAAGATTTTAACTGAATGCACTCATTCACTAAATGTTCGTCTACGTCATTTGGATAATCTATGTAAATAAATTGATAGAGGTCTGCAGTTGTGCGCGCATCACGTAAAAACTACTGGATAGATTCCAATGAAAATTTCTAAGTTTTATTTCTTAGACACTTGGCTCTTATCAAAAAAAAATGATTGCAAAATCTTCATTTAAAAAAAAAATATTAAAATTTTCATAATGCCATCATAATTACTTTTTAAAGCTCTGACAGCATCATAGTGACAAGACCATCTGGTCTGGCTTAAACTTTTTACCGTAAATTTTAATTTTGTTTGTAACCATAGCTGGGCACCGTTAAGCAAATAATTAACTCGTTAATCGTTAATCCGTTACTTAAAAAAGTTAACTTCGTTAAACGTTAAAGCGTTACATTTCGAAAGATTTAACGCAAGTTAACGTTAATCGTTAACCCGTTAACACGTGATTAAAATTTTATTTTTATACTGTATCTACTTATAAATTCCGTTGATTTGGGTTCTGGAACTTAAAAGCTTCTCAGCATTTCGAGGAGGCGGGACCGGGCTTTTCAACTGGCTGGAGGCTCAGTTCAACGCCTTCAGTATCCAGTCGTTTGGGACTCTACAAGAGCCACTTCCCTATCATGAGGCACCTCTCTCACCTGGACGGACGCTGGACGTCCTTTTTTCATTTCTCCCACTTCATCCCGATACTGATGGAAGCCGTCTCTTTGCCGGTTTTGAGATTGTGCCATGGACATGGCACTGTATGCCCCCCCCCCCCCCCCCCGTTTCGATCGACGCCCTTTCCGTTCCGAACGAGGTCCAATTGTACAGTACGCAGCAAGTCCTGGCGGTGAAGGCAATAAGGGGATGACCCACGGTTTCCTTCTAGCGGGCGTTTCACCCTGGGTACTCCAGGCGCAGGCAGAGGTACTCGCGTAAGTTCTGGGCGAGTGAGTGTGCGCTCGGGAAACTTCCAATGTGGAAGTTTCTCCCGTCTAGCTGATGAGGCCATGATCCGGTGATGGAGGGAGCAACTGGGAAACCCAGAGGCTGGCCTGGCGAAAGTGGATGCAGTTCGTCCTGTTTCACTGGGTTAGGAGGCCCACACGGTGTCATGACTTTCATACTGACGCAGATGCTTACCGGGCGCCCGGCACATGAACACGCACCGACAACCTTACCTACCAAACTTTACTTAGGTACCTGGTTTCGTTTTACTCGACGCGACGCGGTGCTTGGTAAAGAGTAGGTACTGGATTAACGATTAACGGACTTGAGAAAATGTAACGGAAGTTAACGATTTCGTTAATTTTTTTCTAAGTTAACTTAAAAGTTAATCGTTAATCGAAATGTTAACTTCGTTAATTAACGATTAACGGATTAACGAGTTAATGCCCAGCTATGTTTGTAACTATACTTCATATTATTTTAACAAATATTATAAAATAATATAATAATTGTAATTATAGTAGCTAAAAATAAGTTGATAATATTGCCAAATTTATAATATAACTAGCGACTCGCCCTCGCTTCGCTCGGGCTCTTCCCTAGATTTAGCACAGGCAAAGCCGCGGGATCTCCTAGTTATACATATAAACCTTCCTCTTGAATCACTCTATCTATTAAAAAAACCGCATCAAAATCCGTTGCGTAGTTTTAAAGATTTAAGCGTACATAGGGATATAGGGACAGAGAAAGCGACTTTGTTTTATACTATGTAGTGATTAAAAATTTTAAATTTTTTAATGTTTAGAATTAAAATGTATAATTTTCTAAGGTACTTTGATGCCATTTTGATTTTTTGTAAATTGTGGGTAGGCACTGTCTGTAACAAGTATTATAACCCGCTGAGTCGTAAAAAATTTACGGTAAAATACCTTAGTCTCTCGCGTGACCATGATTGCTGTAAAGCATTCGAAACGTCGGGATCCAAAAATCCAAATAAATCCGCAACAAAATCCGAAGAGGTAATTTCATTTATAAAGTCATGTTTTATAATTCTTTTTACTTACCTACTGCCTACTAAAAGCAGGAAGTCTACTTATGCTGAATACTTTCAATTTTAGTAAATTAAAAGGCAGCTCCGGTCCTTATAACTTTTAAGTTATCTTAGTAAACTAAACACATTTCTAACAATAACAAAGTCAATTCGTTAATATAGTCGACGCATAAGTGCGGAAAAATAACAAAATTGCCTCGGGCGATAAGCGGAGAGAAGTCCCCAGTAATAGACAATACACGGAATACACCGACCGAAAACAAGCGACGAGGAATTCCCCGTTCCGTTTATTAGATGTGCACACGGGTTGATTGATCGCAGTGTTGCCAACCTTATGATCGGATTTTTTTTAAGTCTAGATAATTTTTATTAATGACAATATGGTCTATTGTTTTCAGTTTGGCTGGGGGCCCTCTGTATCCACGGGGCCCTGGGCTGCAGCCCAAACAGCCTTTAAGTAGATCCGCCCCTGCCTGTGACATGTTTAGAATACATTTCTCCCCTACCACTGTGAAAGCTGCTCTTAAAATGTGAGTAACTCACCAATGCCCTCTACCACTAAAACTTGCCAGTATTGCTCTCTACTGGCTCGCGACCAGTTTCATATCAAACTTGATCGCTAAATGTCCCAGTTGCAGATATGTTCAAAGCCAGCCCCTTTCCTAAATTCCGATGATCTCGGCGACCTCGGGATCGGTATTTAAGTGAAGTCCATCGCTTCTGTTTAAGTGTGTCGTGTTGGCATGGAGTCCATGGAGACCTGATGAAACGCTCTACCGCTGGCCGCTCGTTTGTTTGTACCTAGATCTATCCCCCATGCCAGCAAAATACACAGTTTGAGTGGTGCAGATATACACATACTGAATATTTTTATTTAACCCGAGTCATCCTTATATATTACATGCCTGGCATCCCAAAAATGAACATGCATCTCGCTCCTTTCTGCCCGCATATGCAAAATGTGCAATGATCTTCCTCCTGGAGTTTTCTCTGAGCGCTATTATGTGGGGCACTCTCAACTCCTGTTATGTTGCAGGTGTCTAGGGGCAACAAACTTACCATCACCAGCTAACGTGGATTGTTAACTCGTTTTCCCCTTACTGTTAAAAAAAATAGTCTCTCACCACTTTTTCTTTGCTGTCTTTTGCTTCTTGGAGTCATATCACCAATTGACAGAAAGGAACGCCTTTCATCTTATACATATATTTTTGGACTTCTTTTTCTTTTTCTAGAGCATGTAATACTGGGTTCAATTTAATATCTTTTTCTGTGTGTTATTTTAGCCCTTAATCTGTTTTTTTTTTGTTTTTTTTTAAAACAATTAAAGTATGTGGGGGTCAAACAGACAAATAGAACCAAAATAAAAGCTTACTAATCTAATTTCCGAAAATGCGTCACTTAACATTAATTGTAAGTATAATTGTTATTTTATATGGTTAAGGTTTCATCAAATCTTAACATTAAAATCATTACCGTTACTTTCTTCTAATCACCATTCGACTATAAACGAATGGTAAATAATGGTAATTAGAAGTTTGGTAATTAGATTCATCAATATATGCGGTTAAATATAGTTTTTTTAAAGAGTCATGGATTTATGCAGTCTATTGTTTAAAAGATATCCTATTGTTGGTTACATCTAGCTAAAATTAAATAAAAAATAACCAATATATTACCTTTTATAATCGAAACGGTATGTAGAAATATTCCAAACCACACCAAATTTTAACCGGAGAAACTTATTTCACTTTGCCGGTAACAGTCTTTCATGCGTGTATCCTGCTCTATTGCAGAGTGTCGACTGATGCCGAACGTTATGTGAAAATGAAGGTACATAGTGATGCGAAAGTATTAAAATATCGACACAAACATGTCGCTGAATGGTAATTATGAAGAAGTGTAAGGACATTTTTTAAAATAGTAAAAAGTTGCTTAAAACTGTTCTTTCATTAATAATAAAAAAATAAAACATAGATTATTTAGTCTTTTATCATAAATATATATGATAACTTATTCTTTAAGGACAGTTTTTTAGTAAAATATTTTGATTAGGTCAAATCTGGAAAAAGGACACAAATGGTAATTAGATTTTACGACTTTGTTAATTTTTTTTACACATACCTAATAATAATTTACATATTCAACGAGTTGCGTCCATTAGAACCCGTAGCTTATTAAAAATAAATATTATCATCTTCAAAATATTTTAACGTTTTATACATTCTTTATGGCCAGAACCGTAATATGCACCAAATGAAATATTCACCCATTTAACCTCGCGTTAAATTTCCGATCCAATTTTAATTTTTTTTAGGTTAATTGTCACTTACTGACCATAAAATCACAAAATGCTGACAGATCGATCGGAGCTTCGATCGCAATCTATAGGGAAAGTTTTTGGCCGATATCTGAGAACTATGCACTTTAGGGCAAAAGATATTGAGACCATTACTGTAGAAAAAAAAATTTCGCATCTTTTATTTCCTGTAAACTTTTTTGTAAAAATTACCGTTTACGATTTATGGCCCATTTAATGAACCGGTTTTTTATTTCGGCCGATAACTTTTAAAATATTGGATTAATCAATAAAATGCATCTATCCATTTTTAAGATCACATTATTTTCTACAACTTTTACTTTAAACTTTTTTTTAATGTCAATACTTTTACTTATTTTTTTTTAAACTCTATGGTCACAGAATCACACAGAACGTGAGAGTGACGTACTCGCCGTGGATGTTAATGCCTAGTTTGTTACTCGTAGATAATTCAGGATATTAAACACATCTTCCAACGCAGCGGTAAACAACTTTGAAGGAATTACGTCCCTATGTCACGAATTGAGTGAGTTACGAGTCAAGATCCTGAAATGGAATAGACATACATACTGGCATTTTCATGGAAACACTTCGTACTTCGTTACCATTGGTCAAGTTAGCCATATGTTATTCTATACATTCTGGTAATATGCACGTGCACTGGATGTTTTTATAACCTTCTTTTTTTATGGTAAAAAGGGGACAAACGGGCAGGAGGCTCACCTGATGGGAAGTGATCACCTCCGCCCATGGACATCTGCAAGCTAACTAGCTGATGCGTTGCCGGCCTTTCAGGAAAGGGAGGGAGGAAGAGGGAGGGAGGGAGAGGGAGGAGGGAAGGAGAGTGGGCCTCCCGGACTCTCACTCACCGGACGAAACGCGACAGCATAGCTGCCACTTCACGCCGGTCTTCTGTGAGAGAGTGGTACTATACGGGGCGTGCCGGCCCATTCGGCTGCTACCCGAAGGTAACAAGCATGGCACTACCACTAAATGAGCGTGTGTATGATGCATGTGATGAAGCATGTGTATATGACATTTAGGAAAATAAGATTTGTTCGGGAGACTAAAAGTTATCCAATGAACGTACAAGACAGGATAGTTTGTAGATATGACTCAGAAAAGAGATAGATTCATATTATATTCGTTATTCCTGAGTCTAATCCAACGCATTATCGCTTTCTTTAGAGAGTAGTATCATTGCGTTTTTTCTCCATGCTTATGGGGCTTTTCTTTTAAGAGTGACTAAAAACATACCTGTGCTGTAGGAAGATGTTTATCAAATTCGCCGATTTCCCTAATAAGCTTAGGATAGCATGATTAGCCTTTCCATGACGCCGAAACAAGACGCGAAATCTATTTGAACACCTCCGCGCGCTAACGCCGAAGTCTAGATCATTAGATAAATATTCAGGATTCAGGAACAGAAATATTATCATTTAGAATACGTGTGGTGATACGATCAGCCTTAGCTACTATTTATTTTACTGATTGCCAATTCCACGCGCATATGATCAGATTCTTTCTTGAATCCACTTATGAACTATTATACATGACTACACTTCTTGTGTGACCCTTAGCCGTTTAGCCACATGTCCCGGCTGTCTGTATTGTATAATTTTGTAGAGTGTTTGTTGTATAGTACACAGCGTCATTTAGTACAGTGATAAGCTATGAGGCTTTTGTTACGGATACCGGATAGCTGATGAGCTACACATTTATATCTTTAAATACATACGTCATACGTAGGTATTATAAATATAAACATGATTATGACTACAAAGATTGGTGCTCAACAAATGAATGCCCCCAGCGGGACTCGAACCCGCAACCACCGGCACAGCAAGTACCTACTGTCACTAAAAGTCACTAAAAAGTAAGTCAAACATGTCGTCCCCAGTGAACACAATTATGTCAGACTGATGTCTGAATAACGTCATGCTATGTCATGATTTACGTAAGATGTGACTCATATATGAGTCATATATGACTCACAATTTCCCACTTCCTGACGTAAGATTCTTACGTAAGATAGATGACGTAAATATGACGTCCAACTCCTGACGTCCTATTGACATCATTATGACTGATGTGACGTAAATTTGATATATATATATATATATATATATATATATATATATATATATAATAGGACGGCGCGTACGCAGTCCCCACTACCAAAAATTACGCGTCCGAGATTTCCGCATTAGGGATAATCGAAGAGGTCAACCCAGCCGCAGTGCAATGGGAGGGTCTCGCTCTGGGGGAACCGCCTTCTTGATCACAATGTCCCCTACGCCAGGTAAGTATGCTCAATTTGGCACGACCTGCCATACTCACTGTTTGCGAGAACATCTTGCCATCGCGATTCAGAAATCGCTTACAATTGAGCAGCGCCATCTAGTGGAAGATATGTCGAACTACTTACCTATGACCATTAAAGTACTCCATATAAGCCTATGCATTAATGATTTGCATACAAAACCTTCATTTATCTAGCACATGTATGATCCATACGCAAAAAAATTTTGTTTTCATATATGATGACGATTTATAACTCCAATATAATATCAACTGTACGTAAACAAATGACTTATAACTGATGTAACGATATGATGTTCTTGTTACATCAGTTTTACGTAAAAGTGGGGACTTATGTCTTGCATACGAATATGATGGAATTATTATATCATTTTTACGTCAGGAACCTGACCTGTACCTTATGTGATCATATGACTTACTAATTACATAAATAATACATAAAATAATGACTCCAGTATGACGTCATAGCATGATGAAAATATGATATAATATGTACGTAACAGTTAAGTCATACAAATAACATCATATCAAAGTCAATTTTGATGGCAATATGAGGTCATAGTGATGTAATTACAACATGACCTCAAATGAAAGTCATAAAACATACTCACTATTATGTCATACTTACGTGAAATTTTTTTGACCTTTGTGTGACCTATATATGACGTCATTTTAAAGTCATGTGTTCACTGGGGTCATGTCGACATAGATACGAAGTAAACACGTATGTTAGGTACATACGTTTTAGCCCGGATACGTTAGCACGGATAGATTGACCCGGATATCTTCCCTCGAATATGCATGTTGTCAAGAGTCGGTTAAGCCGGGTTTGATGTGAATATGATATAATAGTACTTAACAAAACATAAGATATTGGCTGTCGCTTATGATAGGCATCTGCAGCAGATGGATCGTTTGCACTCTTTCTATAAAAAAGTGTGTACTTTTTAGAGTATTTAAATAAATGCTTGTTTCTTTAAATATTTTTATCTTTTTATGTCTTTTTTAACTTTTCGTCTTAGTCTTCTCAAACAACCCCTTCATTCGACATCCATCCAAGAAAACAGTCCGGTACTTTTGAAGGGTCATCCATATTGGAAATAAGAATAAGTTTTCTTCTATAGTCAACAGGAAAGAAAAATTGTGTGACTTTCAGCTCAACTGAAAAAGAGTAATTAACTTGTAATATTTTCCTATAGATCGACCGACCGAGGCAGGTCTAATAAAAGCTAATCTAAATAAAAGCTTTAAATATTTTTTTATTCGATATAAAACATACGTCATTTATAAAGAAACACTAGAAATATATCTTTTATATATATAGACTAAAGGGATATAAGATACTAAAGGGATTTATAATGAGTATTTAGTACATACCTACATTACTTAATCTGTCGCGTCGTAAAAATTTCGGTCGCAAAATATTTATCATAAAAGGCCTTACAAGCAATATAATTTCAATAAATAAAATACGTAAATATAATATGACTTTCTCAGGAGTGTTTAAAGCTCGAAAAATGCTTGCGTTGCGCAGAGAAAGCTCAGGGCGGTTACGTGCGGGGCGGGCGGCCAGCGAGCGCAAATAGCGGCAGCGCGCAGTCGACTCGCTGTCGGCCAGTCCGAGAACGCACGCTGTCGGAGCTCCGCAGCGTGCAATATCCTGTACATGTTCGCTATCCCGTACAAGATCGCGTGCAACTTGCCCACACGTAACAACCAGCTCAACGCTCGCTCGATATCATTCAGAACCCTTGTTGGTGTGTGCTTTAAAATTGCTGTGATCGTGTAGTGTAACTGTCGTCCCTGACAAATTTTAGTCCAAATTTTCTATTTGCACTAGGAACATTTGTAATTAATAGTGAGCTTAGTTACCTACTTAATCATCTGATCGTCTTCCTCAAGGTCACACAAGGAGGTAAACATTTTATGTGTCTTAACGAAGTTTGCAGCATCATTAGCGACCACAACTGATAGATTCCAATGTTAAACAAAATATCACTATAAGTACTAGTGAATATTAAATTTAAAAATATATATACTTCGAAAATTGTTCCTCACAGTCAGAACTGTGCATGAATTTGCATCGATTGGTGTAAGTGCATGACAGCCAGTGACCCATTTTCGCAACTAAGATACTTGTAAACTCAACATTTGGCAATATACGTGTGCCTAACTGTTTTGGCCGGTGTAATCTTATCACATTCAATTAAAAAACAAATGATATTTTTCTTACGGAGAGTAGGTACATAAATAGCTAGAGCTACCTACTACTTCTATATACCTAGTATTCTTTTAGCACTTACATTTTCGTTACAGTAAGCTATTTCTCTTTACGTTAAGAATTGTGTCATCAAGACATTTAGTTATTTTAAAAGTATCACACTTATTATTTTCTGTATATCTGAAGCATTAAATTTTATTTTTCATACAATAATTGTAAAGAAACATGTAACCACAGCATAATTTTAATATCAGATATAAAAGAATACTTTACGTAATATCAGCTACCAAGTATGTATCCACCCCCATACTCTACTTTTCCCAATTGTTAATTCTGATATATTACTACCTATCTCATAGATAATATTGTTTTTTTTAATATAATATCAAAAATAGGCTATGATTTTACTATATAAGTACGTTGAAACTGATTCATATCCACTTTAATTACTGGCGTCGTCGTCGTTCTATTGTGCATGCAGGTTGTAAAGAGCTTCATTAGATGAAGTTGTCGATTAAATTCTCTTTTTTTGTTTTCAAAGTTGTTTTTATGAATCGCAAGAGAGTAAATTTCTTCACAATTCAACAAAATGGTCGTGATTATTAATTTAGCTTTTCGTATTAAATTATTACGAGCGGATGCGAATGGACATTATATAAAATCGAAATAAAGGATAGATAAAAGCCAGATCCCACGATTTCCGAGTGCTAATTATTTTTAAGAAACTTTTAAAAAATGTTTATATCATTTAATGTGATTTATGAGGCCAGAACCTACTTATGTATTTTATCCTTTTTTTATTCTTTTTTTTATTCTTGGTAAACGTATTAACGCATAAGACCTATAGAACACAGGTGGTTATGTGGGGCTCATCGGCAAGCCAGTACCACTAACTACAACCTAAGCAACCATCTTTCTTCAGTATTAGGAGCAGTACCTTCTTTCTTCTTCTTCAGTACCCGCATTACACACCGTCCACAGAATATATGGGCCCTTCTTGCGCGTTTCTTGGCTTCACGCCATAATAAGGTGAACGTACGTTTTTCGTAAAAAGACAAAATCGGACAACCAGCTATCGTGATACCAAATTTCATTAAAATCTGTCCAATGGTTTTCTCGTGATGCGGTCACAGAAAGACAGACAAAAATTTTGAAAACTACAGATTCGGCCTCTGTATCAGTTACAATAACTACCAATTGGAATTTCTAAAAAATATTCTATATAAAGATTCGAAAAGTTATAATTTTTTATATATATAATAGATAATAGATGAACCAAAAATAAATGTATGTAATATTAATTATTATTATCGAATGTTTTACGTGAATAGTACCGACATATTGCCTTTGTTTAAATAATACGACTTATAACCAAATACTGTTTATCCCTACTATATATAATATTATAAATGTGAATGTAAGTTTGTTTGTTACGCTTTCACGCGAAAACTACTCAACCGATCATCATGAAACTTTGTACACAGATTCTTGGAGGTACGGATAAGAAGTACGAGGATTATAACATAGGATTCTTTTAATTAAAAAAAATATATTTTTTACGAAAAATTTAAAAATTGTTTGTATTAACAATGGGTTCTGAAATAGCTAGAGTAATTTTGAAGAAACTTTCAGGCGTCCTACAGATCAACCCAATGAGGTTGATTAGCAAATAAAAAAATGGACGCGGGCGGAGCCGCGGTTTAAGCTAGTATTATATAAAGCAAAAGATAGGCTTTAGTAAAAAAAACACAAAATAGAGCTCAAATTTACACTGCCCTCTAAAAGTTAGTTGAAATTTATTTTCCTTATCGATGATGATAATATATATTAAGAAACAAACTCTGTTTCAATGATTGAACTCTTTATTATTTATTTACGCGTATACTATCTATGCATACAAAATTCCGCGAAATATATTTTGTTTTCTTCAATAATTAATCAACGTACAATTGTTGCTACAAGAATTATTTGCGTCAAAAGTCAGTTAAAGTTGAAAATTTTCACAGATTTACGATACTAGCGGTTTTCAGTTAAAGCAGAGTACATTTTTACTTAATAAACACAATATATTGTCGAGTGATTTGAACATACAAATCACTCGACGATATATTGTGTTTATTAAGTGAAGCGGTTCCGAAACGAAAAACTTTAGTTCCTTGTGAAAGTTATGTGAAGTTAGTCCTGAAAGGCTGCAAAGTATAATAAAGAGTAGTATACATTTTTTAAGTCTTGCAGGTGGCTGATGATTTTAATTTGTTGTATTTTTTGTAATTATACTTTCCTTACGTTTGCTACATTATTATTTCAAGTAACTTTAGAAGGGCACTTATAACACCAAAATATTCAAATGTGAAAGTTTCTAGTTTTTTGTGACTGTAACTGTGGCTTTAATTTCACATGCAACACAAATGTTTTATTTGCAGTCGGAGCCGCATATCATTATATTTCTATTAATTTGATACAATTACAAAATACGCGTATCATTTTACATTTTTGCATAATTTTATTAATATTAAATAAAAAATATTATAACATATGTGTAATATGTTCATTAATTGCATCTAAATCTTTTTAACGCAAAAAAGACACAAACACCATAACCACAAACTTTGGTAAATTTACAAAAGTATTCCAATGTAAATTAACCTATAGGGAATAAGTATTTTGGAATGAAACCTGATTTCAATGAAACCTATAATTTAATTTATAATAACATTCATTAGAATTTGTGACATTCGTATGAAAATTCATAACTGCGTTAAATCCAGATTGAATATACTATAGTAATAGTAGTGTGACGACTGTCGCGACCGTTATAGTCCGGGAGGTAGTGTCAAATTTGACCGGATCATTTTGGCATGGCTTTTGTTTTTTTGTTTAGTCAGTTGTTCCAACGCTTATTAATAAATAAATTGTCAGTTGGCCCAAAACGGGGGCATAAGATGAGAAAATGCCAGGAAACTTGATAGTAAAAAATGTTCTTGGGCTATTTTGGCAAAGATAAAAAAGTATAAATACTTAGTTTATGAATTGTAGATCTCAAAAAAAAGTGTCAGCTGTATCATGTACGTGACAAAATATGTTAGCTTATCATGTGAACATGTCAAAAAATCAGAAAACCTTGTAGCATTTTGGCAAAGCTGAAAATTGTATATATTGAAAATTATAATTCAATAATCATAATAATTTATGTCAGCTGGAATTTTAACAAGGCACAACCTGTTAGCTTGACTTTCAAAGTTTGGTTATTAGGTATATCAGATCATTATGGCATGGTTTTTGGTTTTTTGTATAGTCAGTTGTTCCATCGCTTATTAGTAAATGAGGTATCAGTTGGCCCAAAACCGGGGCATAAGATGAGAAAATGCCAGGAAACTTCAATAAAAATTTTTTTTTTGGACTATTTTGGCAAAGATGAAAAAGTATAAACAATTAGTTAATGAATTGTAGATCTTAAAAAAAAGTGTCAGCTGTATCATGTACGTGACAAAATATGTTAGCTGATCTGATATTATACTTCATAACCAAACTTTGAAAGTCAATCTAACAGGGTGAGCCTCGTTAAAATTCCAGCTGACATAAATTATTATGATTATTGAATTGTAATCTTTAATATATACAATTTTCAGCTTTGCCAAAATGCTACAAGTTTTTCTGATTTTTTGACATGTTCACATGATCAGCTAACATATTTTGTCACGTAGATGATACAGCTGACACTTTTTTTAAGATGTACAATTCATAAACTAAATTATTTATACTTTTTCATCATTGCCAAAATAGTCCAAGAATATTTTTTTTTCATCTACGTTAATATTTTCTCTAGCCCAAAAGCCCCGGAGTCGCGCCAGCTGACAATTATTTTAGTTTTCATACAAGTACTAACTATCAAAATAAGTTCATAGAGTACGTGCCAAAATCACCGTAAAAATTTGACACTACCTCCCGGACTATTATAAAGATAAGTGGCAGCGTGCATAAAGTATTTGTAAAGCGGATATTGATCGCTACGCGGCGAGAACAAAGGGATCACCTCGCGTACTGCCGTTGGCTGATCGTAGGGTGCAGTAATGAGGCAACAGGTTCACCGTAACAGGTAAAATGACAAAGTTTTTAAGTTTGATTAATAAATTACACACTTAATATTGCTTCATAAAGTATATAATAAAAGAAAATATAATACTTTCTCAGTTTTACTATAATATTTGACGTTTCAAATGATTTACTAGAATCATGGTCACAGGAGAGAGTAGAGATTGAGACTCTCCCGTGAGCATTGATGTGACGATTGCGATAAAATTCAAAAAGATGACTTTCATTTAAAAGAAAAGATATTGCCATGCCATGCCTTTATCAGCTATTTTAATGGGCTACTATTATAATAAGTATTTGTAATTTGTATGTGTGTATTTATGTGTATGTATTCGTGGCTGGGCATATTTGGATGAAATTTTGTAGTTACTTAGACAGACTATGACTTATGTAACATACATTTTTTGTTTCAATGTTGGTAATACATTTACGTGATCCAATAGAACCTTATTAATGGAACAATGCAGGATAGTTGTTCGTGTTACACTGTGAACGCACATATACACACGGTATACACTCTAGCCAAGCGATGGTGTAGAAAAATTAAAGTTGATAGAGTTCAAAAAGTGAAAATTATATCGATTATAGTTTTCTTTTATTTCTGTCGATTCTAGGTAAAACGGGTCTATATTTTTGTAAATAATAAACTGAAAAGTAGTAAAGTGATGAATTAAAATATATTAAGGGCCTCGATTTTGTATTAAAAAATGGAATTTACTGTACCTACTTATTATTTAAACATTTTTGGCACTATCTGACTGGTGGTTATTAAATACGCGAGTCAGCTGGAGCAATACCATATTTTTATTTTTATGCTTTGAGTTTGTTTAAATGTCAAATATAAATTAGATAGAAGTTCAATATTCTATTAATGGAATAATAAAAAAAACTCTCTTTTTAAAACAAGCTTCTAGGTTAATTCAAATATATTCATTGTTATAGTTAGACTATTATTTTAAGTAAACTAAAACATTGCTACTATACTCAGGAATCAGATATTTTCCACCAGTAAAGAGAATCCAAAATGTTGACCCAGCTATCATCATACCAAATTTCATCACAATTTTTCCAGTGGTTTTCTCACGATGCAGTCACAGACAGAAAAAAACATGTGAGCGATTTGCGAATTGTATCTGCACTCGTTTTCCTGAGGAAATAAGAGCTTTTCTGTAGTACTAATAGTTTATCACTACACAAAACTTACTTAATTTTTTTCTTTCAGTATTATAAACCATTTTCGTTTGAAGCAATCTATGTAGGCTTAAATGCCTAAATATAAATAACTAGCATTTCCCGCGGCTTCTCGCGTGTTCTTAAGACCGGAAACCAATTTCTTTCTCAGTCGCACGGTATGATACCTCGCAGAACTAACGCCCGCCCTTCCCGTTTTTGCAACATTTTACATTGATGGTCCACTCCTATTGGTCGTAGCGTGATATATTCTGTAGCCTTCCTCGATAAACTGACTATCCAACACAAAAGGATTTTTCAAATCGGACCAGTAGCTCCTGAGATTAGCGCGTTCAAACAAACAAACTCTTCTGCTTGCGATAGACTTGCAAATAGGCAAATATTTTGACATCCCAATCGTAAATCAAAATAAAATTAAGGCATAATACGAGTGGGTCGCAAAAATATTATATAATTTTTATAATTTTGATATACCTACTTACTCAGTAGTATTCTCATTTCTCACATTTGAGACGAATCTAACGATGTGCCGCAGTATTTTTCAAATTATAAATATCTATTAAATTATAAACATTAAAATGAATGTACCTATTTGTAGATTTTATACTACATACTAATGGTGGCATCGCAACATACCGCCTGGTGTGTCACATAATATAATATTTCCCACTCGAGGAGGTCTACGCTCTTTCAACACGTTCATCATTCATCGTAGCTGACGTTCCTCACTTAGCGTCGTGTTTATACTGATCGCTTGTGTATATTTTTCTTATACTTTATTACCCAACAATGAGGCACGAAACCATCATAAAAGATACTTTTTATAGTGTTAATTTAACCGTACGACTGACTAATAGACTAGTTTACTAGCTTAATGTTTTCTGGGTTATTGTGGATATAAAATGATTTTTTTGTTTAACATGTTCTCTATTTTAATGTAGCTATGTGAATTGTGGCAATATGCTTTTTATACAAACATAACATAAATAATATTTTTAGAGAAATGTAACGATATAATCTAAATATATAAAAGCGAAAGGTCACTAACTCACTCACTCATCACGAAATATCGAAAACAGCTTGATATAATATAAAGTTAAAATTTGGCAGAAGTTTATAGTTAGTAGACGACGTCTGCTAAGAACGGATTTTGCGACAGATCTAAAGGCTCTCGCAAGTTTGTATGAAAGGCTCGAACTCGAGCCTTTCATACAAACTTGAGATTTGCAAAGTGACGTTCAAGAACTAAGAAAACGGCGTGCAACTCGGAAAACCGTTATATAAATATAAACATAATCGTTTATAACCGATATATAAACGTTTGTTTTTAATTATTCAGTATTTTTATAATTCGGGAAGATATAATAAGATTATATGCGAATTAGCAAGCAAAAAATAGTAAAAAGTAACAAAACTAAGACACCAAATTAAATTACTTTAGTCCTGTAAATGTCTTATGCCCTCATCATTGAAGTGGCAAATGAACGCTAGATGCACATCAAATGGGCTAATTTCACATTCCTCACTGAGACAGTTTGCCAACTCTGTGTTGTTTACACCGCGCTTATTATCAAGGCTGGATTTTTAATCACTCTACGCGGGGCAATATTGCTCGTTTATTTTTAAGCGGATGGATCAAAATAACGCCTTGCTTCCTATTTATAATATATATTTTTATTTACATGACATTCAATGCTACTACTTCTGATAACCGTCAAATCATAATTAAATGGTACAGTTGTATTTTTCTCTTTATACCAACCATAGTTCGTACGGCGTACCTTTTTGTTACTTTAATTATTTTTCTTATACCTACTTCCCATTAATATGGCTAACATATTATAAATCTATATTTCACAACTATATATGTAGTTATCAAGTGATGACGCAGTTGTGATATTTTCCACATTAAATATACCGTTAGAAGTGGTGATAACGTAGAATTTTTAGTGGGCAAGCTAAGTAGATATGAGCTATCATGAGTTATCGGCCAATTATATACGATATCAGCACGATTACAATATAATGGTACAAACAACAATACTGATCTTTAAAAATCTAAATCATGTCATTAAGTGAAAAGTTTATATGGAAAACTACGAGTAGGTACACATAATGTCGTTTTTTCGAATAGGTAATTTTGCCAATATTGGTCATAATATAACTTATGTTACATATTAATTATCTCTTAAAGTATCTAAGTACCTGATAGCAGGCATTAATATAATTAGTTAAACTAGGAATAATATAGATATTATAGATCATCTACCAATGTGGTATACTTACATAGGAGTTCTTGAGTAACTTTCAGGTGTTCATCCTACATGGATAGGTGTTTTTAAATACGAAGTGTCTATTCATCCGATAAGCGGACGAATAAATTAAATATTATTCGTCCGACAATTGGTGTTTGATATATCGCGACTGAGACTTTTTTGCTTCTTAAATGGCTCAAAGAGAAATCAATTTGTTTTTAAGTTTTAACATACTCGTGAATGCAATTGCGGACGTTTCTGTAGTACTTTTTACAAAATACCATTTTCTTGTACATTGTTTTGATGTAGGTACATACTCTCAGGGAGTGTTAGTAACGTAAATTTCATAGGACGACTCTATAGAGCCAGCTCTTTTACATATAAAAGTTCTTGGACTTATTAAAAGTGGGGTGGGATCTAAATAATAAATTATCAGCTCGGTAGGTTAGGGTTATTTTTTTTTATTTTTGGCATAGGTATATCCTGCACATAAAAATCGCTTATTTTATATTAGAAATCAAAGAAGTGATAGATATTCGTACAAACCGACAATAGTCGGACGAATAATATATTTTTTATTAATACGATTAACGGATGACTAGATACTACTAGATACTACTAGACTAACAGCCTTTGAAATAATTTAGTCATCCAACAATTGTTGGACGACTAAATTATTTTACTCGTCCAACTAGCAGACGACTAGCATCAGCCTTTTAAATAACGAAGTAAGCTTGTTAGTATGCTATTTAAAATCATATCTTAAGATACTATTGTACTCTCTTCTTATAACTTTGGAAATTTTAAGTATAAAATATGAAAATAATAGAGCTAGTGAAGCTAAAGCAGATACTTTTAACGAAAAAAATAGTTAAATATCTTTTAAGGTACTGCATATTTTAGGGTATAATAGCTAAAATTTAATTGATGTTCATAATACACGATAAATATATTTGTGTGTGTAAATTAGTAAAAACAACATATTATTATTATTATAGCCGGTCGTACGGAACCCTCGATACGCGTCATAATTATAATCTCACATTAGAAAATCGTTACGGCCTTCGGGTAGCTTATAAAATGTACATAGGTATATAAATTAAATTAGATTTATTAGTCTATATACTAAGTATATACCTAATACTAAATATTATATTGAAAATCTTATTTTGTACCATTTGTTTGTTACATTTTGTTAACATGTTAAATGTTGAATGCAGTAGGTATTTACATTTTATACTTATGTCGGATACATCAATATGAACCTACCTATGACATTTCACGGTGAGCTTATTGGCAATTGCTCTGAATTTGTTATTTCTCGTGAATCAGCCGTGACCTATTTCAAAAAAGCTTGCTTGCCTTTAGATATGGCCAGAACCCAGGCATACAATTTATTAACCTTTTAGCTTTCACTTGCGTGCAATACCTGTATTATAAAAGTATTTTATAAACCTATGTAAGCTCATATTAATTTGTGTGTTTGTTTTTAATACTTGAGGGTATTAGGTACTCGTACTTCAGAAAGGCTGCATTTGTGTGTCTAATGCTTTTTGTCGTGCCTATCAGTAAAATTAAATTTGCTTTACATTACATCGTTAAAAAATTATAATATAAACGTATTTATAAAAATAAAAATAATGTATTGTAAAAGTGTAAAAAAGAAAATGGATGTTACTTGTAATATTATGTTAGTAATAACATAATATTCGTCTGTACGGAACCATCAACCATCAAATTGTTAGTTACGACATAAACCGCTAAAGATTTCCTTTGTTTGAGGGCCGCATTCTGCTAAAAAGCCGCGGATACTTCTATAGTTCACTTCAGAGCGAAGCTTTTGTTCTTCAAATCTGGAAAATTTGCTTTTCTCTGTCAGTTTATTGGTAGGTTAGGTTAGAGGAGACTCCTGTACAGATCTATTGTGTATTCCGTCTTATAAACATTAATCTTAAAGTTAAAATTGGTGAAGACCTGATGAGATCCTTGTGTGATATGATGAATAGAATCGTCTTGTAAAAGGCAGAAAATGACCGTCTTTTAGATTTCTTTCAGTGGAATTGATCTTTAAACTAGGTGGTATATTAATTACTGCAAAAATGATAGGAGTGAACTCACAGAGCAGGTGATTTGTCAATTCCGTGAGTGAACTAGTTTGGTCTACTGTTCACAGAACTAAGTAGGTAGGTACCCAATAGGTATACTGTAGACATATGTATCTATATAACTGTAAACTGACTAACTGTGTTTTACTGCAACTAAGTCACAGTTTAAATATAATTCTTCTAATAAACAACAGATTTTATGACACAATATTATAATCACAGAAAAGACGATATTTTTTACCTATTCCGTGATCATAATATTCTCACTGGTCGAAATAATGCGTACCAAACAACTGTTCTTAATGTCGTTATAGGAAAAACCACTTATACGATCGATATTCTGCTGGAGCTAGAAAGTAGAACCCTATGTCTGTAAGAAACTAATGCAAGTCTGCCCCATCATTGTGCAACTAAAATAACTAAGTTAGTTGTGCTTTAATGTTTTTTATTTGAAGTAAATAAAAAGTGATACCTACCTTACTGAATGAGTTACTGGTGAATTTCTAAGTGTGCTAAAAATGCGGGATTTTCTTATTCTTTTATCTATGTCTAATTTTTAAATATTTGATTCAATTAATTTATCCTTAATATTCGTTTATCAACTTTATATTGAACAGTACTAAGAAAGACGTGTGTAAAATATAAATAGGCAGTTGTGACTTCGGGACGAAGTCCAATAAAATATTTAACAAACAGAGCATGCGCATTTTATTCAGCTTAGTCATGTTTATAAAATTGAGCGCAAGAATTTAAGTTTATAAAAGGTCAAAAAAAGGTAGATCTAGATTAGAAAAATAACTTCTTAGCATCGTAACTGTCAAGCATTGTTTTTTATTTATTCATAAGCTTTTAAAATCGATATTTGTATAAGTCGGCCAATTTAAAAAGCTTGTTCATTCATATACTGAGTATGTTAAATGAAAATAAATATTACACACTTGTGGACCCTCGGTTTCGCTAGCGCTAAATCTAGGGACGAACTTGAGCGAAGTGAGGGTGAGTCGCTTGTTTAAGATAAACATTTCCATCACACATTACATATGTGTAACTCTAGTGGTTTTGGCAGCGCACGCCAGAATAGCTCGCAGATAGTGGATTTTTTACTATTTATTTGACACTTATCGTCATATTTTGAACAATGGACACAATATCTTTATAAATTGTAGCCTATATCTTATTCGAAGGTATAAGCTACATTATTGTACAGTTTAATTAAAATCCATTTTGTAGTTTTTACGTTAAAGAGGAACAAACATCCATCCATACTTACAAACTTTCGCGGTTATAATATTAGGAGCATTAAACCATTATATTTGCGATCAGTCTGCCACTACTTGGTACTCATTAATTTCAATAAACTATCGAACAGCAAATATATACACATTACGTATGTATATTTGTGTCTCCTTCGCACTTTTGACGGATTGTGCTTAATTTTAGTATAGGTATATTGTGTAGATAGACAATGAACTAGAAGCATTTATATGCTTCAACTCATACATAACCTTACGCTTAATTTACTATCGCGTTTTTGTGATATCTCTCTATCGACTTACGTTTAGGACTAATTTTTATTACTCTAAAATCGTTTATCCGGAGGCCTCGTCTTTACTTGCACCCCTCACCCCAGAATTACTCTCAAGCGTCTTATTCTCACTATCTTGCAAAGTGCAATTTTTAAAAAAAAAACGTAAACTTACAAATATTTATAAAATGCTTAGAAAGTGCTTATAATTATTTTTAATTCGATGGCTAATATATTACGATGATTATAGTATTAAAAACATATTATTCTTTTACTTTGTAAAACCTTAATATTTTTTGTTTAATTTAAACATTGTATAATTATAACGTCACTTTAATTGATGCTTTTCAGTACAAATATAGGTATCAAAAGGCATGGATAATGATCAAAGCTCGATAATTATCGAAAATAAAGTAAAATATCTAGGGCCGTTCATTAAATACGTCACCCTAAAATTTTACTTTTTTGGACCCCGTCTCTTTGACTCATACCCCTCACCTTCCCATCAATGCGTCACGTCTTCAAGAAATCAATAAACATATGTATGAAATAACCAAATAATAAATAATAAATATTACCAGCTTTTTATCTGAACTCCAATGATTCATACATATATGTATGTACACTATATGACTATATGTAGAGTTTGATAACCAAATAGCTCTATGAATAACCGAGCCAAATCGTCTATATAAGTACTTTGTTCAGAGTATTTCCGCTGATGCGGCGTATGTCCCGGTTCACCTATTTGGCATGCGGGGTTGGCAGCCCCCCAGGCGCCCACGTTCGTGCCCCCTGTATATTTCTGTGGCGTCACCTGCTCCGTGCTATAACGGTGATGCAGATGTGTACTCTTGGCTCCCTGTACGAAGTATTGCAACACTAATGGCTGTCACCGCTAATTAAACTTTCTAGTGGCTATTCGGAAGTTCGTAAGATAAATTTAGAACGCGTAAATAGATTTAGATCAGATGAACTTACAAATAGGTGATAGTATTCTCAGTAACAATATTTAAAGTAGTTTAAAACAAAAAAATGTAAGCAAAATTAACAGCAGGCATGGCGGCGTTATGTATATTATTATAATCTCTTTATTACTGTTCTTACTCCAGGAACAGCGCACATCGCTCTTGCCGGTGGACATTTGCGTTTTGCAGACAAAGAAATTAGACCTTCCGAAAATATATACCTTATGTTTATCACGTGGCTTTATTTTCTTTCTTTTCCTTGGAACATACGTTTTCTTAAATTTTAATCAGAGTAATGCACAGAATCTCACTCGTGAAATAATTTAGTGTCCAGAACATTAACATTTAACATACTAAAGATTATTTTTATTAAACTTTAAATACTCTGTCTCGTTTGTTATAACAGTGTCTGGATGTACATCTATAACGTATATTCAAGTATTTAATATATAACTTTTTGAAGTGAAACTTCTTTAGAATCGTTGTGATTTCAAACTCGATGAAACGAAAAAATAAGTCCATAGTACCTACTAGGCACTCAGAGACGGGGAAGAGTTAGCCTTAATTTAAATTCAAGTTTAACTTCTGACATGTGTACTTAGTACACACGCACTTTTTTTTATCCTTCGGAAATGCATATATTAATAGACAAAAAAACAGGTGTTTATGTGGGGTTCACCGGCCAGAAACTAGCAAATACTACCCACTAAAGCTCAAGCACCCATCTTCCGTCTAAATGGGGCGTCGCAGGATCGCTTACGGGGTTTTTCGGCTTCACGACCGTCTGGATTGACGCTACTGAGCCATCCCACCACGATAAATCATACGTGTCGAGCTGCCGGAGAAAACTATTATATTTAATTAGAATCTACATATGTAACTATGTGTCTATGTAATGTGAAATAAACAAGATTAAAATATGTTTGAGAGTAACAAAGGAGTGGAATGGAGGCCTATTGCTATTTATGCTTGTTTGTGGTTTGCATTGCGCAATATAACCACATTTAAAATGTTATTAAGTCATGAAACTCAGAAAAAGCTCTACTGGGCCTGGGGTTGCTTAGCTAAATTTGTGTTAGCCTCTGTGGAGTAGATACACATACA
This sequence comes from Boloria selene, assembly GCA_905231865.2. Classification (NCBI taxonomy): domain Eukaryota; kingdom Metazoa; phylum Arthropoda; class Insecta; order Lepidoptera; family Nymphalidae; genus Boloria; species Boloria selene. The sequence continues at coordinate 7,834,101 of HG993145.1, forward strand.
GTTTGAGTTCAAAGTTCTTTTTCTTTATATTATTCAAGTTAATATGGAATGTATTTAAAGTATAAAGCATACTTTAAATAATGCATTATTTCTGAAAGGAATGTTGATGATAAAATACATTTAAGAGATTGTAAATAAATATTCATCAACTATTTATTGCTATATATTTTAGCAATTTTCACGTGTAACAGAATATCTTAGTACACACGTTTCAACAATCCATTAGCGCAATTTTCACGAAGACTTAGAATTTTTACGAGGTATTTGACAGGTATTGTATTTTATTATTTGTGGGCAGAAATTTTTCTTTTTCACTTTTGTGTGTATGTGTGTGTGTGCTCGCCACGCCTCGTCTGGCGGCGTGTTTTAAAAAAAATTCGTCCGAAACAATGGATTGGAGTATGAAAATATAGAATTAATTACAAAAATGTACATTTGGTCCTGCGACGCCCCATTAGACGGACGAGGTTTAAATGGGTTTTACTGGCTTTCCTAGTGGGTGAGTCTCAAGGAACCACCTGTTTCTTACAGGCGGTATGCGAAAATACATTTCCAACTATTAAAAAAAGTGTTGGTACGCCACCCAAAAATAAGCCAACTCCTAGTATATTATGATTCAACGGTTCGTCATGAAATCTTCCGGTTGATTATTGTATTAGATAGCATTTCGACCATAAAACCAAAATTTATGTATAGCAAGGATTGATTCCATATAAAATATTGAAGTATAGTCTTGTGCAATAGTAATGCAATGAGTACATCTGTACAATTATAACAAAGTTTCCGTTCGACAACACAATGTGACACCTGGCCCAGCGCCAGTGACTTGGGAAGCTCACTTCCGATGCTATTCACTTATAACCTCCTCCTTAACCATCCTTATTACTGACTTCAGACGCAATTTAAATTTTCAAATCTATTACATTACATTTTGACTAGGTAGTCAAAATAGCTGCTCCAGCAGAAAAAAATCGTATAGTGTCATAATATTTTGGCCAAAAATATCATTAATATATATTTTAGTATTATATTCAGAATTAAATTATTTGGAATAATAAAACTTTAATTCATTAAATGTTGATAAGAATGCAATGTAAGCGAGCCTGCGACGCCCTATTAATACGGAAGATGGGTTTTTGGGAGTTTCAGTGGAACTACCAGGTGGTTTCTAGTCGGTGAGGCCCACATAACCACAGGCTGTTTTCTACAGGTGGTATGCATAAATGCATTTCCCATGGTTAAAAACAGAAGTGATCCTAGTAACATTGTAAATTGTCATTATTATTTTTAATATTTACATTGTTTTGATGTATGATGTATCTCTTAAGTTTAAATTAGAATTAACACATCCATAATATATAATATATAATATCGATAATATAAAATATAAAACATATCGATGGAAACAATTATTTTGTTTTGCCGTGGGAATGAAAAAAAAATTATTCATTCCCACGATGGTAAATTTTTAATTTCCTTTAGTAAAATGATGACATCGAGTAATAATTTATCACATATTAATTTAAATTTATTTATAAAGTCGGTTGAAAACTTTTGGCGTGAAACGCGCACATCGATTCGTTATCGATCCTATTGTTTTTATATAAAAATACGTTTTATATAAAAATTAATGTCCTTCCGACCGACTCCGGTCACAGCGGCCAATCTTATTGCGCCTTAGTCATATTCGGGGGATATTAGGAGATATTGTAGTGCACAAAATATAAGTGCACTCTGTATTCTTGTCACTCTTTCACTCCGATGTGAAACACCACCAACTTTCCAACTACGGGCTAGAGCCGACGAGCAAAACTAAAGCGAGTAAATGGCATAAAATACTAGCGCAAATCAGTTTTGTGAGGGCTCGCGTAGTTTTTTTAACGCTCTAATAATTTATGTTTAACACACAAATAATATTTTATATAAGTATATATATTATTGTATTTATATAAATTTTGAATTTGGTTAAAAATATTTTACATATCTTGTTTATGAAATTCCATGTCGGTTGGTCTTTGATATGTAATCTAAAATATAAGCTCTAGAATTTGTTAGGTTTAATGTTTACAAGTGTTTTCTCATTTCTATATTTACACGCATCATTCGATACGCATTTCTTTCATGGCTAGTGGTCGCTCTTCGATTTATTGCTTGTGAAATTACTGGATCGTTCGCATTCAAGACAAAATTAGATATGTGGAGCTTATTTGAGAGGAAAATTATTTAAAGCTACCAGTCATAATATTATATATTATTAATTGTAATATAAGCTTTATAACTTTGTTATAAGTCGATAATTTTGGATAGTTAATTTTGAAAAATGAAATTAATGTACATTTAAAGCTTTATGAAGAAGCTACCTTGTCCGGCATTGAACATTTTATGAAAAAATAGACTTTATTTAATATTATACTTACACAGAGCATGATAAATGTAAAATAAAACTCCCCTCTGTAAACTAACTATAACCATGTATATAACATTTACATACACAATACAGATACACAGGTAGGTAACGATTTTAAAGCAGCTAAACTTAAATGTTAAAAATTTAACGGAACCTCCAACGTCTTAATAGAGCGTCGTAAGATCGCTTAATTATGTACTCAACTATGACGCCCTGACAACAGATCTGCCGCTGACCAGACAACAACGGGTTCTCTGCTGTCAGAGAAGTACCAGGAGCAAGTCGAACTATACACCAACCACTGAAGTGGGTCTCCTTCCAGTGTATCTCTTGGTTTTGCGCCCGGCTGAATTGCCGGATGCTCATTAGCTCCATAACCACAAGGTGAAGTGTGAACACACATTAGAAACATTAACTACCTTAACATTCCTATCAAAGTGTCATCAAAATAATACGTATTCTAATTTTCGTTTTTTCTACTTCTTACATAATTTTTATTTTAGTCTATATAATATTTTATCAGCTTTTAGCTGGTATATCTATATGTCCGTATATGAATACGGGTCTTAACCAAGTAGAGTGTGTATTTTATGATGATTCTGTTTTAGTATGATATGTTTTTCATATATTTGCAAAAATATATTTAATATTTTATTCCAATATATTATCATAATTGTAATGCTATGTAAATGTTAAAATAATGTAAGCACTTTGTATCCTACAGTTTTATGTAAAAATTCAATGTGCTATCTGGGGCAAACGATATTTTAATTTCTTACAGATTTTGGCTGGTGTTATACTTACGAGATTGATAAAATAATGTGCAAATGCAAATATAAAACGCATTTAACAAGAACATGACATTATAATATATTATACGTAGATAGGTATATGTTTTATGTTTTCATTAACATCGTTCAGTTGATAGTTTTGATTTAATATAAGCTATTAAATCTAAGTATATCACACATGACGTAATTATAACCATGTGGTGATCTGTTTGTCAAGGTTACTATCATAAATTAAATATAAATTTATAATACACATTTGAATGTTTAAATAATCAATGTGGTTGAGGGTAGATAAATCTTTAAGCTTACATTTAGGCAACAGTTCTGTTTAACACATTTTACTACTAGGAACGTTTTAGATTCATTATATTTTATTGCAATTACATTTCCGTCAAGACTGTGTGTTGCAAATAATAGTGAAGTAGCGTCGGTTTTATGACCGGTTAGAATAGAGAATATAACTCAATAGAGCTAGTATTCTTCGAGACGCAACGTATTGAAGTTAAGATTAGCCCCACGTGAAGACTGTGTATTTACCATTGCTACATCCCGGTACTAAATTAGCAACTTGCAGGTATATTTATTTGCTTACATTTGTAAATTGCAAGGAGACGTTCATAATGTAAGTAACGGGTGTTGAATTAATTACGCTATACATTTGATTCATTTTTGTAAACATTGTTAAACGTGTTCAACAATAAGATTAATATGAAGACTTCATTAATGTCTCAATATTTCATTCAGTAAAATCGTGTTAGATTTTTTTAATTATAATCTCCTTATATTCTACATTGAACTGGGATAGGTAATAAACGTACGTAAGTACGTCGCGCTTAGAAAAAAATATTTATTGTATTGTTATATATGTTATATATGTTAAAAATATTTATTTATTGGAACATCTTTGGATAACAATTCCAAGAAGTACTTATCTATCATATACTAATTACTATACTATATACTAGTATATTACTTACATAAAGTTTTTATTTTGCTTTGTTTTCGTAAAGTTACGTGTCACTAATTATATTAACTGTCATAATCATATCTCTTGCAGTTAAAGTTTCATATCTGTATATGTATATGCTATGTTCCATTATTTTGTACTTCAAAAGATTTAGTTGAGATGTAGGTATATTACTTATTTGGAAAGAATGTAATATGAACTCAGACTAGGAAAATAAGATAAACAAAGCAAGAAGTGCCAAACGAATTTGCCAATGTCAGAAAAGATAAATGTACCTACCTAAAACAAACAATACATAACAAATAAGTTAATAAGTTAACTATTAAGTGTTTATTTGCTTTGTACATATAGTTAAGTTTACTTGTAATTTCCTTTATTGTAAATAAAGTGTTATTAATATAAAAAAAAATATTAGTTTTCCAAGTCGAAATCTAAGGAATCTAACTATGAAAGAAGTGAATGTAGAGATCGTAGTTAGTGACAATTTGAATGATAGATAAGAGATAGAGCGTTAACTTGTGAATCAAAAACATTATATTAATGGAATATGTGAGTGGTGGAATATGTGAACCAAAAACATTATATTAACCCCTTCGGCTTAAATAAAATCTATTCTGAGATTATAAAAAGAATTATGATTCATGTTGGGGTGTCCGCATGGCAACTTTTTACGGGATACATTGTTAAAGTATCACATTCGCGATGTCGGATCGGCTGCTTGCCAACGTATCGTAAAATGTTACAATTGCTAGTAAAATCGACCATTATTGATAGCCATTAAATTAGACACTTTATAGGTCGTGTAGTAAACACAGCATCATCTGAGTATCATGTTCTATTTTGTCACATTAATTAACATAAAAAAGTATAATGTTAGTTCAATGTAATAGACATAGTACATAAATCTTTATATTCAAAACTATACAGCTCAGGTTTTGACATCTCTGTAAAAACAGTTTTCTATAACTGCCAGTTTCTATAACCTATCTACCGATAGACCGGTAGTTACTTTCATACTATTTTGACACATTAAAAGTTACAACCTGTCAAAATCGTATGAAAGTATCTACCGGTCTATCGGTAGATAGGTTATAGAAACTGGCAGTAAGTAAACTATCCTTAGTGATCCTTATTAATATTATAAATGCGCAAGTAACTCTGACTTTCTGTCGCGCTTTCACGACCTATTTCAATGAAATTTGGTACACAGTTAGTCTAGAGCCTGAGTCTATAAAAAAGTGACGATGAAAGTTTATATAGAAATACGTCATTTTTAAAGCTAGAAGCTTGAAAATTAATTTTAAGGTTTTTGATTAGATATAAATAAATAAGATATTCAAAGTTTATCCTAAAGGCGTTACCTAGGGACAACCCTAGCGAAGCGAGTGTGAGTCGCTACTTGTATCCTATATTTAAAATCTGTTTGAATATTTATTTATATAAATATTTTATAACAAGAAGGCGTCAAATTTATATTTAGATTAATTTAGACAATGCAACTATAACGTCACTAAGAAGTAAGAACTCAATTTGTGGTCGGCTAAGATCAGTTTAATCAACGTTTATTACCGGATGTCATAAAAATTAATTTAGTTTTGTAAACATATTTATTATATACGCAAACACAATCTAATTTTACATTATCAAATTTGATGAAGATATCAATTATGTACCTAAATCAATACTCAACAAACAATATTCTTTTTACGTTCCTATAAGTTCACGTACTACACTTATTAATTAATTTAACTAGTACATAGTTATTATGTACGGTTCAGTCACTATGTTTCATACATGAATATTTTATAAATGAATATTTTAAATAATCGTACGTGTAATCAGTCCGTGACCCCTTACGTACATGAGACAAGCAGCTGCATTAGCAAAAATACCTCCACTCGGCATATATTTGCGTACTCCTATTCGGAGCGCATGCTGTGGCTAATATCGGCCGGACAAATAGATAGGTCAATGTCTCGGACTAGATGGAGCGCGTTCAAATCTCTTATTACTCTTATAAACGTCGTGACGTAAACACTAATAACATCTCATCATTCTATAATGTTCTTAAATAGACAGTTCGGTGAGGAATGCTTAGCATTTTATCTAAGTTTTTAGCAGTATAAATAAAATTATGACTAATTGCACCTTCGCATATTGAGGTACCTTAAGAAGTTAATAGTATAGTAAGTTATTTATAAAGTGCATTTACACAATAGATTCGAAAATAACTGTGTATCTATGCTGAACATTTAGTGGTAGGTATATTCACATTTTGGCTAATCGAAACATCTGGGTGATCTGGCTCAAAACTGATCTGTTCATATGTTACTGCTATAATATGTTAGTCACGATATTCTATTTCGCTAGAGTCGTCAGATCACTGTGAACAAAATCGACATTCGCGGGGGCTGACGAAAGAGTTAATATTAAACTATCGCATATGAAATGCGGTAGCCCTGTATCAAGGAGAATATAAAAATACTCGTCTTGACCTACGTTGGCGCCTTACGTTATTTCGGAGATAGGAAACAGTTGTTTCCTTGTCACAGTTCCGTGGGTTGATGGCCTTTAACAAATACTCAATCGCAGCTGTCGGGTTTTTAACTAAAATTTATTTTTACCCTTAAAAAAATAGGAATTTAAAACCAAACCTGACCCATTGTTTTGCACTTCTGTGTACTTAAGTAACTTTGAAACTACTCATAAAAAGGTGCGCTTAAACTGATGATTTTTAAGCTACTCGTGAAAGTAAGTAAGCTATAATTATAGTACAATAGAATAAATGTATTCTAGTAAGCAGTAACACTTGAAGTTATTTAAAATGAGTTTTTCTATAAATTTTACTTTTAGTTGTTTTCAATTTATTAAGGAATTCCTTTTCTTTGAAATCACCAAATCAACCAATACGTGAATTAAATCGATGAAATCCTTCATAATATATAATATAGTAAATATTTTCTAAAAAACAGGCATATTTCAGCTCAGTACAGTAGGCATTTAATCTCCTTCTATGTAACACTGATCCATATAACCATCATCAATCAATCATCTTCGTAAAAGGTAATAAAGCTTTAGGAGAAATTGAAAAGAAGTAAAGCTGTTTTAATATCAGGGGCGTAGCTACCGCTGTATCAGCCGTATCAATTATACGGGGCCCCGGGGGTAAAGGGGCCCCCAACCCATGTAACCAAAAATTCATAAAGTGCTATCCAAAATCTCACTTGAACTCTAAGGCCATACGCAAAAAATGTGCAAAGTTATAAACAAATTATTTGTTTATAAAATTGTTTATTACATAGGTACCTACTCAATGAAAAATTAAACTAAAAACAAATAATGATTTAAAAAATTGTTTCCTTAATATTTATTATATTCAATTTTATGTTTAACTTACGAAACCCGTGGCTTTGCTCGCACTTAAAGTACAAAATATTTTTGGCTTTATGCAATGTACTTGTACATACGATTGATTCCCCATTTAGTTTAGTTCCACCCCACTTTTATGAAAACTACTCGATAGAACCAGTTATTGTGTAATTCTGTGAGAATATATCATTTTTCTGTAAGAGTATCCTAAATATGACCATAGTAATATTCTACCACTGCACAAAGTAAAGTTAAAATAACCTCCTCCTTTTTTGAAGTCGGTTAATCAGTTTACAGTTTACAAACAGACATACAGACAAAAAATTTTATAACTATTCTACATGCACAATAAAAGTATTACAGTCATTAATTTTAAAAAATATTTCATGTATAGATTTTTTTAACTTACCTACTGCTATATTATAATATGTAAAAATAGGTATGTTTAAATAATTTTTAATTATAAAAGTAGATGTGGCTAGCGAAAGCTAGAGCGCTCGTTTTCGGCCGTAGGAAAATTATAAATATTGATCTAACAGTTTCGTTTTTTTTGAAAATATCCTCCGCTTTAGGACTCTTTTTTTAGATTTCAAAAGTCTCAATTAGTTTTTGAGATATTTGCAAAAAACTAAACCTCTATTTTTTTAGTTATTTGTTTATAACTTTTGCAAGTTTTGCTAGCAGAACTTGTTTCTTTTTTCAAAAAAATTCCGGGAGTAAGGACATCTTTTTAGGAAACTTCCTCCTCTTTTTGAATCTTGTTTTAGATTTCAAAAATCTCAATTAGTTTTTGAGATATTTGCAAAAACTAAACCCCTATTTTTTATTTTAGTTAAATGTTTATAACTTTTGCAAGTTTTGCAAGCAGAACTTGTTATTTTTTCAACACGTTCCGGGAGTAAAGACTTTTAAAAATTAGTTTTTGAGATATTTGTAAAAAACTAATCCCCTATTTTTGTTTTAGTTAATTGTTTATAACTTTTGCAACTTTTTTCTTCAAAAATCATCTACATGCCAGATATTATGTTAACTCGTTCACATTTTTTGACTGCAACAAAAAGTTGACCAAAAAAGCACTTGTTCTATTCCAGTTAGAAAGAAGGGCCCCCCACTAAATTTTTATATAGGGCCCCTCAAGGGCAAGCTACGCCTCTGTTTAATATGTATGAAAGTTTACTAGTTTAACTTACGTAAGTAAGTTTACTACTTGGAACACAAATAAGCTCTTCGTAGCTGATAATTAATACTTTATGTTGTTAAAAAAATTGGGTTGAATCTGAATTTGATGAATCAGTACATATAAATAAAATTGAAGTGTCTGTTTGTTATAGCAATTTACAATTAACAGCTTTTTACTATATGCATATGAAATATGATATATAAAAGTATTTACGGTACTTACATGAAAAAGTTAAAGAGATCGCTAAAACGGCTGAACCGATTTTGACGGGACTTCCACTCGCAGATAGCTAACGTTATAAGGGGTAACTTAGGCTACATTTATTTTATTAGAAAATTATAAAAACCATTCAATTTATTTTAATTTTTGCCCAGCATAGCGAGCTGGGTTTGCTAGTATATAAATAATATTAGAACGGCTTGATTTCTAGCGAAAAAATATTTTATGTGTAAAAATATGACAAAGTTAATTGAAAATTTTTGTAAGTCAGTAATTTTATTTAAACCACTATTAGGGGACAGCTTTAATTAAAATGTCAGGCAGATGTTTCTACATGTTCAAAACTATTTTTTTATATTTAATTAAATTAGGGCTACATTTGTGATGACATTATGAAACCAAAAAATATATTGCTTAATCATTTTAATTGTTAAATTTCCTTTAATTACGACCACTTATTAGTATTTTATTAATATTTTCTATACTATTACGTACAAAACCTGTTAGATAAAACAATTATGCTAATTAGTTCTAATTCTATATGCATACAACCTTCTCGTAAAATTAATTTGTTTTAGGGACAATTATAATATTATTATTTAAGAAAAGGGAATACATTTTTTAAAATAAAAGCCCATGGACAAACATTTATTATTTTAATTTATCTTAAAATTTCTTTATTAGATGCTCCACCATCCCTTATAGTATTATTTTATATTATTAGTCCATCCGTAGATTAGATATCTAACCTCGTTCCAAAAAAGATTGTAGCTTTTGCAATTTAATAATATCTCACGGGAGCCTCTTGAGGTATAAAAGGTAAATTGCTGTTTGAAAAGAAGGAAAATCTTGTATCTTTAATCATATCATAAAGATAATGAAAAGACATTTTTATACATACTAATAAATGTGAAAATTTCTGAGGAAATATATATACAGGTGGTTGTTTGTTACTCTTCCACGCGACAGCAGCTGAACGAATCTAGATAAAATTTTGCACAACAATAGATAGTAAAAATAAATATTTAGATAATAAGCTAGTATTTTTTTATTTCACAGCTGGAAGGTTTAAAACGTTAACATTCTAGTTTCTGTATTTGATTGCATCTTTAATTTAATTCAATTCTTTTGTTATTGGCAACTATTTGCAGAAAACAGATTTAGCAGCTCCTGAAAAAGAGATTTTTTTTATTCTTCGGCAGTATTCATTTATTTTGTAAAAAATCATCAGCAACTTACATCGCTCCGCTCAGGTTTAGGTCAGAAAAAATATCTAAAAACTAATATTACATTTATTTATTTTATTTATTTATTTAATTCATAATCAGAAAAAGATACAAATTTAGATTCTACTATACTTTTATGATATGGTATAATTTAAAACATGATTTTGTTCGTTATACGAGTATATTTAGACCATTTGGCGTTACGTAATACATACTCGTATATATCAAATCAAACAATATACGAGTATCAAATGGTAGTAGTGTAAATCTTTCCCATGCAATAATCCAGAAATAGGAAATGATAGATAATTGGTTTTCTGTACCAAGTAAGAAAATTGCATTTCTGTATGGATGTAGCTAATTTTATGTTGAATTGTTGTAATAAAATGTAAAATTGGCGAGCAGCGGTCAATGCATATTGACTTACAAGAATATACTTTTAAGTCTTGGCTTTTCTAATAAATTATGTAGAGCCGCGACGGTAGTCGCATACCCTTTGATGTATACCTCAAGCTTATCATTTTCTTAATATCGGTATATTTATTTTTAATGCAAACAAACTCTATACATTTTATTACAACAAAGTTTTCGCTTCAGTTATTCTTAAATTAAAGTTAATAAAAATAGTAAACATTTATAACATATGCAACATACATATTATATTAAATAATATAAATATATTAATGTATGTATGTTGTTATAATCAATAATTCTAATAATATTTGTAATTAGCACAAATCTGTAAATAATTTATTTCTACATTACATTTGTGGCGGATGTGATTAAAAGCTTCGTTTTTTAACGCATTCTGTTATGAAAACACCGCGCTCTGAATTCCACATGTCATACATGTTTTCATGGCAACTGTTTTACAAATATAATAAATAAATTAGAGGTAAAGTAGCAGCTGGAATAGCGCTCTTGAAATCGATTACGATATGGTACGTTTTATATAGGTCGGTAAACTAAGTTATATCGAAAACGTACCCCTGATGCGACAGTGCGAATTTTGATAATACATTCTCGTACATTTAATTATTTACTTCGTAGATTTTCTGTGTTTGTGCATTAAAGATTTTATTCACGTCTCTAGGTTCGTCGACGCGTCGTCAATAAGGAGTAATAGATAGCTATGAATTATTTAAGGTAGAATTCTTAAGATATCCTGAAATCGAATTACTAGTTACTTTAAAAAAAGACTTTATAATAAGAAAATTTTCATTTTAAAAGTTATTACTTGTGTACATTTACCTTATTTTAAAGGAGTTTCAACAGCTTTGTTCATGAAAAATTATAAAAAATCCAAAACCATTGTTAAGAAATGTAACTTTTATTGAAATACCTGCGTATTTTAAATATTATTTCTTAATATTATATTATATACATGTATTTTTACGCGAGGGAATGACCGCTAGAATTATACATGCCGAAAAGAATTGGGATATAATTGTGCGAGTGAAAACGGGAAGAGCCCGGGAGGCATGCCAAAAACACTTGGCTAAATGCGTCCGGACACGTCACTTACTAGCGACCTGTCGCAGATATGTATGACGAGCCACAACTACGAGCTCCCGCACTATAACTGTTCTAATTGCTCTCGTATTTAATGTCACTGTACGTGTACATCAAGCCGTTAAAGTTTTTTAATGCACTGCCCTATTTTAACATCGTTAGGTAGACTATTAATTAGTGTACAGTAATATTATGAAGTAAACGTGCTATTTGCCATGCAATAGATAGTCGCAACTGCATTTTTTAAAGATATCTTTAACATGTTTTTATTAATAAAATAATTATTATTACATATTTATACATAAGATATTTGAGAATAGATAAACAAATTACTAAGAAAAACAGTGCTTGAAGCCAAATAGATGATTCAGTGTTAGTTATAGTAATGTATATTTTAAAGGGGTACGACAATATAAATAGATGTTTATGACTTATTCATAGTAGAAGAAACCGAAACAAACAGCAATAACGAAAAGGAAAATGGCTGATTTTTTAATGCGAGTTAAAACCAAATTAACTGATCAACAGCAACATAAAACATTTTATGTCTTATTCACCAGTTCTTTAGTTTGTTTTAGTCAAAAAATGTTTGTCTTAACAATAGCTGTTTAGTATATTTGATAAATCATATACTACTATATGACTGTTATTTCTTCTTTTACTTTATAGGCGAATAAATTTTCACATAATTCATTTCATATCAATACCGTAATAAAAGCACAGAAGGGCACAATAATTGCTGTCATTAGCCACGAACCACTTGTTCTAATTTTCATAATTTAATGCCGTGGATAATTTATTCTATTAATCTCTATGAAAAGAGAGCTCAATTTGGTTTATTATAAACATCAAGATTGTTAGTTAAAAAATGTGTGGTTGAAGTAAAACTTCTCTACCTTACGAATCATGGTCACGGGAGATACTCAGCCTGTCCAAAAATCAAAATAAATCCGCGACAAAATCTGAAAAGATAGTTTCATTTATAATGTCAAATATTTGCGTAAACCAAAGAAAGTATTAAACTTCTTTGGCAAATATCGCAATTAAATTAAAACAAAACAATAATTAAATAATGCATATTAGGCATATTACAATCACATATTTATATTATACTTTTCAGACAGTAAAAACGGTTACCATCAAACATGGGAATGTATACTATTTCATTCTCTCGCCGATTTCCGAATCCTATAAATTAATGAAATTTATGAATATTCACTTCATAAACACAACGAGATTATAATTGATCTTTTTTAGTTAAATTAATTAAATAGAACATTAATTTATTGATAGTATTCATATGGTAGTTATCGTATGATAAGTATATGTATGTACAGTCGTAAGCAATGACATGTATACATTGACAACTTTTCAAATATATGTAAACATCAATCGTTTCAAAAGAAAGTATACAAGCTTTGTGTCAAAATAAAGTATACGTAAGATGTTTCATAATTATGTATACATTTTTATCAATTCATAGTAAATAACATTAAACGAATATTATTGTATACTTTTCGTAATATAAGTAGTTAGCCATTAGTCTGTGCACAAAAAAGTGCACAGGTTTGCACTCGAAAAGCATAAAATAATATTTTCGTATTTGAAACAAAGTTTTCTAATGCATATAGTGTGTCTCTTCCATTAACATTTTTTAGTTCATATTTTATGACAATATTATGCTATTACTTATAATAATTAAATTCCCATTTAAATTTCCGCCACGCTTTTATGTGGGTGGTCCATAGAACCAGTTATTGTATTATCCAGTAAGATTAAACGATTATCCTGTAGTAAACGGTATCCTAAATATTGACCTTAGTAGGTAATAAGCGTTTAGTAGTCGATTAGCGATAATGGTTGCTGATATATTTTATCTGTTTCATAATAAAACTTCCCAATAAAGTAACTGGCAGATAAATTTATATGTATTTAGCCCGTTTAACTCAAACTCAGACTTGAACCCCCATCACATGGATATCGAAGCAAGCGCGTTACCACAGCGCTACTACAAATTACAATGTGTCAAGATAAATTTATATTAGACCACATGTTATTTGACGGAACGGCAACCGTCGTAAGCGACGCGACGTTGCCGTTTTGCGCATCGATACAAAGACGTCAACTTAAAATCTATTTTGAAAAGTCAAATAATTCACTATCTATCATAAACATCTATACTAATATTATAAAGAGGAAAACTTTGTTTGTTTGTTTGTTTGTAATGAATAGGCTCAAAAACTACTGGACCGATTTCAAAAATTCTTTCACCATTCGAAAGCTACATTATCCACGAGTAACATAGGCTATATTTTATTTTGGAAAAAAATAGGGTTCCGTAAGATATTTGGGATTTTCGGACACGAGGTGTAAAAAATCGACCAGAAAAGTTACTTATTTTGCTTACACTGCCTAAACTATAAAAGATAGGACCATAAAATGTTCTAATTAATTGTAGATCTTATAAATATCTACAAAAAAGTCCGCGACACACTATACCTATCTATGTCGAGTGAGGCACAACAACCATTTTTTTATTTAAAAATCTTGAATTTTTTTTGGACTACATTTAAACGCGTTTATTTTACTCATGCTATCAATCCTTATAAAAATAAATTATTTCATCAGTAACTACAAGTTTATGTAGATAATAATAATATTTGGTCTTTGAATGATAAAATTTGGACGTGCTATAGCAATGTTTGTATGAAATTTCTTCTTTTTTTGTGCTACAAATCTTAAACTTGACAGGGAGATAGTTAATAGTTAGTAAATGCCCGCAAAGAACGAATTTTGTGACAGGGTCGAATTAAGGAGGTCTAAGGGCTCTCGCCAGTTTGTATGAAATGCCTTAATTTTTTGTGCTACAAACTTTAAATTTGGTAGGGAGGTAGTTAATTGTTAGTAAACGTCCGCTAAGAACAAATTTGGCGACAGGGCCGGATTCAGAAGGTCCAAGGGCTCTCGCAAGTTTGTATGAAATTTCTTAATTTTTTGCGCTACAGACTTTTTGGCAGGAAAGTAGTTTTTGTAGTTAAGTAGAAGTCCGCTAATAACGGATTTTGCTAGAGGGCCGGATTAATGAGTTCTAAGGGCTGTAGCAAGTTTCTATGTAAGTCCTTTATCTTTTGTGCTACTAACTTGAAATCTGGCGGGAAGATAATGAGTGGTCAGTAGACATCCGCTAAGAACAAATTTTGCGACAGGCTCTCATTATTTAGTATAATAGCCCTTCATTTTTTGTGTTACAAACTTTAATTTTAGCATGGAGGTAGTTAATAGTTAGGTGACGTCCGCAAAGAATAAATTTTGCGACGGGTCGAATCGAGGAGGTCTTAGGGCCATAGCAAGTTTGTATGAAAGTCTTCATCTTTTGTGCTACGAACTTTATATTTGGTACGAAGGTGGTTAATTGTTGGTAAAAGTACGCTAAAAACGTTTTTTTCCTATAGGGCCGGATTAAGATGGTGTTAAGGCTTCATAAGTTTTTGAGATACCTTCATTTTTTGTGCTACAAGTTTCAAATTTCGCACTGAGTTAGTAGATAACTTTTACGATATTACAAATCGGACACTCCATTCAAATGATATTACGAATTTAAAAATAATAATAATAAAATAACGCGCAGCACAGTGGGCAATGTGGAGAGGGACGGGGAGCCAAGAGCGGGAGAGGTAGCCGCGCAGCTCAGGAGTATATTAACGATGGGTTCTGAAATAGCTGGAGTAATTTTTGAGAATTTTTAGGCAATCTACAGATCATCTGATTGCGAGTGATCGAATAAAGATTAGTAGCGATTAAAAAAACGCAGGCGAAGCCGCGGGTACTGCTAGTATATAATAAAATAATTGTAACTGAGTCAAATCTGTACATATTTTTTTTTTAAATCTAATTTAAAAAGATAAAAATGTAATTAAAATAGATAGACATTATTATCAATACAATCAAATCTATCGTTTTTAAAATTTTTGTCTGTCTGTCTTTCTGTGACTGCATCACGAGAACTCGGACAGGTTTTGATGATGATTTTGTAAGAAATATCGACTAAACGTTACAAACCGACTATAAAACGTCACACGGTGTGTGAAATCAAAGTATTTTGTTTCCAGTCTTTAGAACGCGGGCGGGGTCGCGGGAAATGCTAGTTTCTTACATTTTTAAAAAGATACATTTTTTTAAATATTCTTCTAAATAAAATATGAATTAATCATAGTGTGATAAAAATCATAGATAAGTATACTCAACCAGGTGGGGATTTGCGAATTGACCTGGAGTGCAGACTTGTACTCTTCCTCTCTTACCTCTCTTACACTTACTTATATGACCTCCTGGTCCTGTTACCTGCATCTTACAGGAGCTTATGCAATTATTATGGTGGCCGAGGCTTCTTTTTTTTTTAAATCTTTATTTTTAAGGGGTTTTGGGCTTTCTTACTTTAACTATTGCCATCGACTCGGCAAGAAGAAGAAGACTCAATGCATAGAAAGTATATACGGTACTTACATCCATACATCAATTGTCTGTCTGTTAGTTTCGGCTAA
Organism: Boloria selene; assembly: GCA_905231865.2. Lineage (NCBI taxonomy): Eukaryota > Metazoa > Arthropoda > Insecta > Lepidoptera > Nymphalidae > Boloria > Boloria selene. The sequence goes on from HG993145.1 coordinate 7,850,313, forward strand.
TCCTCGAAACGGCTACACTGATTTTGACGGGACTTTTGACCTCAGATATCGTAGCTAATGTTTTAAGGAGTAACTTATGCTACTTTTAATTATGAAAACTGTTTTATTTATTTTATCTTACGCCCAGCGCAGCGGTCCGGGCTCGCTAGTGGTAAATATTAATTATAAAAAAATTAGGTTTACGTTCAAAAATTTGCGTAAATCAATCAAATCAAAATATTTTTTATTCAAATAGACTTTAACAAGCTCTTTTGAATCGTCATTTTTACATTATCAAAATTAAAAGTCAGTCTGTAAGTCTGTGAGTAAACTACTACCGGCTCGGAAAGCTGTTCTGCTGAGAAGAACCGGCGAGAAGCTCAAACTCGGCTCGTAAAATAGACACAGATGAACTTACCGTGTAATCACTAACTATCCAAGGAAAACTCAATACAACTAATTATTATTTTTTCCTGTAAATTAAAATGCTTTTATGTAATGAAAAGTATCCTAAGTCATGGTCCGAGAAATATGTTATAACTACACAATTCGGTTAAAATCGGCCAAGTACTTTTTGTGTTAAACGAAAACATACAAACAGACAAAAAAATTAAAACATATTTTTTGGGATTTATATTCAATGCACTATACGTTACAGTATTTTTTTTATAAAAACAAAAAAAAATATTTCATGTATAGATTTTTTAACTCACTGTTCTATTATAATTATACGTATTATTGTATATTCTTATAAATTCACAAATGTGGAAAACATATACTCAATGATGATGACGAGCCACGTTCATCACGTTATTCACGGCTCACTCCTTGTCCCTAAATCGCCATCCAGTATATAATGCATAAATTAAAAGATACGCAAGAAACAAAAATTAAAAAAAATATCCACGCGCGGGATTTGAACCCGCGTCGCAAGGATATTATACGCATACTACAACTACGCCAATTGAGCTATGACAACTTAATATCAATGGGCGAATTCATGAAAAAGTAAGTTTCTCATAACAACGCAAACTAAACAAATAGAGAATTGTCAGTTGTAATTCTAATAATTTCGAATTCTTTTCAATGCTTTGTTACACATTAAAATTTTAAATAAACTGATCTTGTCCTCGAATTGTCAAAAGTTTAAAACTGTCATCCAATGTTGTGAATGTGTTACAAACGCTCTTACACATACACATATGCATAGTCTATTACGCGATAATATTTGTATTATACGTATGATTTAAAAATGTATCATAATATTTAAATTTAAATACATAATAATACATTTTTAAAAGCAAAGTATTATGCTTCAGTTTCCGATGCAAGAAGCCTAAGATCTTAAAACATATTTTACTGTTAATTATCTAATTAATAAGTTTACGAATCATGGTGTTACAATATTTTAGATCCTGTCTGTGCTGTTGGCTGCAGAAGATATCTCATATACCCTGGGTAAAGCTGTTTAGGAGAGCTCTGCCTAAAGTGAATCCAAGGCGCATCCTAGAGAATCAGGTCGCAATTAGTCGAATTGATTCAATCACTTAACATATAAAAATAAATTAAACTTCTAACGACCAGTTTAAAGAATTCACGTATTTAATGAAAGAGACACAGTATTTGTATTAGAAAACTTTGTTAAATACGAACATAATATTTAATGCTTTATTCTTAGTTCTTAGACTAATGGTTACATAGTTATAACACGAAACTTGTATATAATAGTATTCGTTTTATGTTATTTACTATGAATTGATAAAAATGTATACTTAAATATGAAGCAACATACGTATACTTTATTTTGACACAAAGCTTGTATACTTTCTTTTGAAACGATTGATGTTTACATATATTTGAAAAGTTGTCAATGTATACATGTCATTGCTTACGACTGTACAAGTTACGAGTGATCTAAGGTAGGTACTATTTTAGTCTTACTTGTGCTAGAATTAACAAAGTTTTTTCAAATTCCATCATTCATTAATTTTCAAAATGGATTATTAGCCAAACCTGCAAGAAGATGATTAGCGGAGTGGAAGTAATATAATTAATACATTATGTAGAAAATGTTAATATCAACTTATTGCTCGTAAAAGAAGCTCTTTTTTTAATAGTAAGGCTAAGGTTTTATATTCAATCTTTTAAAAAGGCTTTTACAACAGACTATTTATTCCGATCGGTATGTAATTACGGGTATAAAACAAACAGAAGAAAAAATCGATTAAATTGGATAGGTGATTTTCTATATTGGTAGAATAAAAGGCCGCGTTATATTTTTTTTAAATATTAAGTTTTATGAAATCTATCCAGTTTATATTTATAACTTAATATTGATTATATTATTAGGGTCTTTATTGGGTCACAGAAACTAAGCTATGTTAATCGTGGCAAGAAGGTAATTTTAGTATACCATAATTAGTATACATATAGATAGATAGTAAACCTACGTTACGGTTTTTTTATAAAGGTACGTTCATATATAAGTACATTTACATAGTAGGTACCCACATATGAAGATAAATCTAAATACCCTTTGCAACCATCTTGGGATCGTAACGCGTTAGTTACAAATCACAATTATAACAAAAATATTAAAATATGCAATTGTATAGAAAAGAGCAGTTACATTAATAAATATTCTATTTGGTTCCTATTATGCAATAGACTTACACGAGGCCGTTGAACATCTATGCTGCAGAGTACGGGGTAAAATTGAAAAATTATATAACTTAATATTGATATCGACCTTATGCTTTTGAATATAGGCATTATTTGTAATATAATATGCTACTTCGCAAGCATATTGTATAGGTACATATGCGACCCGAGTATAAATTAATGAAGGGTTAAATTGAATGGGATATTCGCCCTCGAGACCAGCTCTTTAAATGTCAGCTAGATTTACCCGTTGAAATATGGTTTACTAATTGGCTTTCGATAGGTTCTCATTATAAACAAATAACTGCCTTCACTTTAATAACAAGCTAGCTTTATTGTTTTACTTTAATCGACGTTTCTGCGCCGAGTCATTAACCCTATTCGTGCAAGTTATAAATTAAAAAATACTTTCAGTTCAAAAGCATTTTTGCTGTAGTATTTAATGGTTTCTAGTTAATTTGAAAATGAATTTAACAAAAAAGCTTATATCACATTATAATAGTTAAATCTCTTTAAATCGAGTATATTCACGCTTTAGGATAGTGTAATATAATATGTTTTTTTACAGTTAAATTAGTGTAGTTAAATTAAAATCATAATTAAAGTTATTTAGTGAGTAGAAGTAAGTATATTAAATTTGTGAATTTTATTCATTCCCTCTAAATTACAACGATATCCCTACAAATAAACAATATTCAGTAAAAAACGTGACCTCGTTAGTCGTTACTATGTATGGTACTATATTGGATGTTTGTGTTTTATACTGATTATGTAGGTATGGATAACGCTTTCTGTTTTTTACCCGCATTATGGGTAATATTTGCTCTCTGTTATTTGGAAAAGTTAACAAGGTAGAGTTTCTGTATGATGTCGATTACAATTGTAAGTAGGTAACATTTATTAAGCCACAATATACTGTTCTTTGAAAAAGATTGACTATTGTTACCTATACGTATACCGCACCTGTTTTAAATGGCTTGCCTTTGTTAAAAGTTTATTAACCTTGGCTTGTTATTTTTTGTACATTTAGAAACTCAATTATATTAAAAAACTCCCTTACAAAATATAACAAGCACTTAGTAGTCTTATCGAACTTGCTTTTGGAGGGTATTTAAATGGTAAATAATATGAAACCTTACATTAAACGAATTACTCGCCCTCGTTTTACTCAGACCCCAACTTTGCATCCCTCCGTAATTTTGATTTTGCCTACAAATTTTGTAAGAAATTTATTTGAGAGTTTAGTGAGCGGTGTTGCCCAATTTTTCAGCTAAAGGTTAGTAGGTATGCATTCTGAAGCAACATTTAAAAATTCCAATTGTTTTTAAATATTAAAAACATAAATTGGCCTCTAAAACGCGTTAACCGAAAATGTTCCATTTGCTTAAAACTAGTTGCATACTATCTATATTTATAGTATTGATGAGCCTCTAAAGAGGTATAGTTTCGTTCCTTAGATTGACTCATAATAATGTAAAATGTTAAATGCTAATTTATTCAGTAATGAAAACGCTTTTAACCCATTAATATCTTGAGTCGGCAATGCTGACGTAGCATAAAACTTCTCTGAGTCAGCGTTTTTATCGAACGACGGTTTGACTTCGCTTTCTATTCAGTCGCTGTTATTAGTTTATTCATACACAGGTGCTGGATTCAATTACGAGTTCCATGTGCTACATTAAATAGAACGCGCAAAAGGTCATAAGGCCTCGTAGCAGCTACGTGCCGTCTACGGTTCGTAGCACTTAATTGCATTCCAGATGCCTTTATGCATTCAGATCCTGTATAGCTATTGTCTATAATTGAGGTACAACTGTGTTTCTATTGAAATATATTTATTGAAAAACATAAGTAAGTGCTTATATTTATGACATAATAATTTTATATCAATAAAAAGGTTAAACATTTATAAGTAAATTCCTTATTAGTTATCTTTACTAATATTTAAAGCTGAAGGGGTTTTTTGTTTGGTTGGACGCGCTAATCTCAGGAACGATCGGTCCAAATTGAAAAATTCGAGGAAGGCTATAGGCTATATTACATCACGCTACGACCAATAGGAGCGGAACATCACTGAAAAATGTTGCAAAAACGGAAGGTATTTAGTTTCCAGCCTTTAGAATGCGCGCGAAGCCGCGGAAGAGGCCAGTAAATTATATACACATAGTAAAATTATCATTTAGTCAAATCTTCACAGTAAATATTTTTTGGAAAACCTTATTGAAATAATCATTATTACGATACAGAGACGGAATGTATAGTTTGTAGAATTTTTATCTGCCTGTCTGTCTGTGACCGCATCACGAGAATATAACCTCCTCCTTTTTTGAAGTCGGTGAAAAATATCTAGATGGATAAAATTTGATTTGACGAAAGCTGGTTATCCGGGCCTACATATAAGATCCATACTAACACGTGTATCGTAATATATAAAAAGTAATACAAAATAATAATAGTACATAGAAAACTAAATCTAAGAATTGGGCATCCAATTTTTAAAATGCGGGCAGAGCCGCGGAAAGTGCTAGTGATAGATATTAAAATAGAATTACATGTACGATAGTCCAGAAATTCAGATTTCCACTCCTACATTTGTATTTAACCTTTCCTATGGAAAGTATAGATTTTAAACGTCAAAACAAACGATTGCTTCTTATTATATTATCATAATAAATTATCCTTTCTTTTAATGTTGTACTCTTAGCTCGCATTAAAGAACGGTTCCCTTCTTTAAAAATCGATTTGTCTATCGATTTATGACATTTCTTAGATTAGTCTCGATATAAAACAGCGTTATTAAAAGGTCGTTAGTTTTTATTTACCCACGACGGAACAGAGACGGTATATGTGTTTTGTAATATTCTTGGGTTATTATTAAGTTCATAGGTAGTATAGAATATGTTTTTGCCACATCTAAAACCATCGAGAACCAAATAGGTAGGTACGTAAGAAAATACTAAGAAAACTGATACTCTATTGTTTACATTAGAAGACCGACTCAACAGATCAACTCTACATATTAAATCTTTTTATTATCTCGCGTATTTTTTAAGTCGTCGTCGGTTTTTCAAAATTTTTAATTTTGCCTTTATTTTAATTTATGTACTACATACGTCTGTATCTGTCTAGATTAATTATAGTATTTTAAATTTAAATATTAGAAAAGTAATTGTTATTAGTACTTCGAAATCACTTACAGTTAATGTATTCAGGTCATAAGGTCAAGGATGCTGGGGCGGCGGATATATCGAGATAATATAGATATGGACTCGACGGATCTCAGACGTCATACTGTCTGCCGAGATAACGGGCAAAGTTTAACAAGTAGAATACTGCTGGGTTTGAATTTACATAAAGTTAATGTCTTTTTTAGTGTCATTAGAGGGCTTTGTATTACATTTGTGTTGAATTCTTTACAGAGTTATTTATTATGTACATATTTCTAAAATTTAAGAATATACATTTTATATTTAAGTTAGTCGTTACATAAAATTGATTGGTATAATGAAGTAAGACTGTTTAAGCTTTTATTATTATTCGTATAATTCTTATTTACGTATACATTCTAACATAATATAAAGCCATATTTTGCATATTATAACCAATTTTTCTACTTTACCCTCCATGAGACGGTTATGGTTGCCAGCAAATAGCTACATACTATGTGCATTTTGTTTCATTACTCCGCTAAACAAATGGTTGCCGAAATCATGTTCTTGGGCGTTGTTGTTTTTTGTATAGCATAATGTCTTCAAATTCAAGTTGTAATAAAAAAAGTGATTTGTTAAACTTTCTGTCAAAAAGTAATAAATACAAAAAGACTTTTAATTTAACCACAAATGCTCAAGGTAATTAAATTCTCTTGGACTTTTTTTGTATGAAGTCTAGGTCTAATAATAATCACAACACTGTATAATAATTTCAATTTAAGAATAAAATTTGTGTAAAATTGACAGATTAAAAAAAGAAAACTCAAACTACTTTTAACACTAGGGCAGCTTTATAAAGTAGCTTATCGTACCGTTAAACTTGTCAAAGTATGTTTGGACGTTCTAAGCATATTTCTAGCTTTTGATGTATTTAAAGGTCAGCTTTTACGTAACTGCTTGTAGCGAAACGATATTTGTATAAGTCGGAGTGGTAGTTATCAAAGTTGGAAGGCCTCTATCAGATTATTTACTACCGGCGGCGCCTCAACGCCTGTCCCGGTCACAGCTCGAGATCAATACGGAGGCTGTCTCCACCCCAATTCTAGCCTCCTTCGATTTAGCGTTCTGTTTTTTCCTTTTCTTTTGCTTTTCATGTAATATGTATTATATGAATAAATGAGACAGATAGTGCAGACTGTTTTTAGATATGCCGCCGACACTCACTAGAAAATGTAATCCAATTTGTCTTCTAGATTCGTTAGCATTACAGCGTATACTACTGCAAAATGACATGTAATGGCTTTTATATAATACTAGCGACTCAACCTCTCTCCGCTCGGGTTCGCCCCTAGGTACCTTAGGTAGTTTACAGTTAGTATAGATTTTGCAGAGATCAGATATTAGGTATGCCGTAGTAAAAAATATCCAAATGTTGATCTGGAAAACCAGCTTACATCAAAATCTATAAAGTTGTTTACTCGTGATGCGTTTCCAGAGAGACAGACTAAAATCCTATAATACTCGTAACTATTATAATAAGATTTTTCGAAAAATATTTTTCGAATCTCACATTATATTTAATGTGAGATTCGACCAAGTTGAAAATTTATTTTATGTTTACATGTTTTTAAGGTAAAGGCACCTAATTCCGCGGTATTTTCACCTAAACTAGAAAGAACTTTAAATATTAAGCATTTACTATATCTTTCTGCAGAATTCGCTATTTTTATCAGAAGTATTATTTATCTAACTCTTGAAATACACTTACAGTTTAGCAATAGAAAATTTTATATTATCTTTAATTATTTAAAAATGAGAAGAAGTCGAGAGCACCTAATTGCGATGTAAAAATCCTAATTCCGATGTATTTGGTTCCTAATTCCGAGTGTTCAAAATACAAAGAAATGGAGGTGGGGAGAATAATACATGGTGTTCAAAAATCAAGTCTATTTATTTATTCTGGTCTTTAAATCAGTCTTCAGTCTTTTATGGTAAAATGACACCACAACATGTAATTTATTTAGATTAATAATATTATTCTAAGTAAAAATGTAAAAAACATAGGAGTAACTAGTAACTATATATATATAATTAATTCGTTAAAAGTATTTTTTGTTTTCTTCATTATATTACAAATAGATACACTACTACACTCATTGATTGCTGTAATAGCATTTCGGAGATCTTCTTCCGTGTGTTCTTTTGGCTTCATTATCCTACAACAAAAAAAATAAAAATATCAATATTTAAAATACTATGAGCCCATACCTTATGAATTTCTATAAAAGCTGCATAAGATAATGTAACAGGCAGTTTTTCAATGTGTCATGATAATTGATTTTTAATTTGTTAAATAGGCAGCGATTCGAGTACTAAGAACTATAATACAAACATTTGAGAGAGCAATAAATGAGATTGTTAACTGTTATATATTATTTTCTGGAAACTCTTCTGAACTTTTTAATAATAATTAACACACTGTATTTTACTTGTGTCAATACCACGAGATTAGGTGCTCATAGAACCTTATTCCGACTTACATACATCGGAATAACGTTTTATAATACCATATCACATTTTTTAACTCCGATTATTAAAAACCAAGAGATTTTTCAATATTTTATAAGTAAATGAATCTATAATTGCAATATCTTCGAAAAAATACATAGAACACAAACAGAAATATATCAAATACATTAATAATACAGTTTAATGTTATTAGTCTTTCCATATAATAAATTAATAAAGTACCTAAATAGATAAACTTTGATCATGTATAATTAGTGAGTTTGACGCCAAAACATACATCGGAAATAGATTTTTATATTTATTGGCCATTTAATTAATCAAAACCAAAACAGTAAATTTTGTAATTATAAAATTACCATCAAAATTTAAAGAAAAGAAAACGTCTATGAAATCGCAATTCCGTGGTATACATCGGCATTAGGAACCAACTAAAATATTTGGCACCTAATGCCGTGGTATTTTTAAACTTTATTTACTCTTAAATTGTTAAGAAAAATACACAAATGTTACGTGTTTTAAATAAAAAATATAACTCTTCTACTATTTTAATCTAAACATGTACTCATATAGCATTAAAATATCATCTAAAACACTATTTAGTAAAACATAGTACTTACGTGCGTAAGGTCCAAAATGTATGGAGCGTGCGTTCAAGTCAGCTGCTAGCGCAAAATTTACGCATTATTTTAAAATGTACACACATTAACACACTCTTTTACTCATATAAACACGAACAGATAAATTATGAATTCAATATGGTATCTTACACACAAAAAGAACTTGTAAATCACTTGAAATCACTGTTTGTTTAAATACCTCGGAATATGGTGCCATTTTTAGAACCCCTCGGAGTTAGGTGCCTTTACCTTATTACTTTATAAATATAAACATTTTTTTACTCGGCTATGCTTAATATAGGTATATTGTAACAAATTCAAAATCATTTTGTCTCTTGAAATAGAATAAAAAAATAAAATTTATGGAACACTAACAAAGTAATTATGCATCTTTTGAATCCCTCAGGCTTGTAACGGCGGTTATTTTTACTTTCTTGTAAAGAATGTCTGTACTCTATAAGTAGCTATAAAAGTATTTGATAAGTTTAACCGGGTGTGTGAGGCAAAGTAGTTCCAGTGATTAGCGTTATCAAACAAACAAATAAACATTGCCTCTTTTTTAATATATTAGTATAAATACAGTATTAAAATATTAAGTATTTTTTTTAATTAAATTTATCTTTGGAAATGAAAGTCTACTCATTAGTGTTGACATAGGTACTTTACATGTTCGCCATGTAAAGACTGAACTTGCCCGAGTGCCGGTTTAGGTGCTCAAGTTCTCGATCAAGAGGTTAGAGTGTCTCAACTAGTCTCCAACATAAGATCTCTCAGCTTTTAAAAATAAAACTGCAAAGAGCAAACAATATTTTTGCACTCTACTTAATAATAAGGCGATATTTTTATAAGTAATTGCTATTATATTAAAGCTATTTAATTTAGTTATAACATCAATCAAAATTTACTTTGTCAGCTATTAATATTTTCCCTAACTACATTTTGGTTCTTAATTATAATATGTTACTGTATAAATGACTCTTTGAGCTTATTATTACGTAATAAATTGCTTTCAACAGCGTTGCTATGCAATAGGCATATCTTAACACAATCGCAAGGCCAAAGCTCTTATTCCGATAAATAACTTAGCTAATAAGTAACATGTATATTTCAAATGTGACGAAATATTACAATAATATGTATTTTAATAAGAAAATAAATCATATATGCGACCCTAATTTATATGCTATTGATTAGAACAAAAAACTACAGTATTATCATAGGAAAAACTTAGGTACTGAACTGATTACTAAAAAGTAAGACTTTGTTAGGGTTTTTTTCTTTCGGATTCTTTAATATATAATATAACGACGACACGTTTTGAGCAGTTTGTAGTGACTCTACTAGCTGCAGCGGTCGCAGATTCGAGTCACGCTGGACGTATACATTAGTGGGATGAGCACAAATGTTTGTCTTCATGTTGTGTGTGTTGATATTTATAACATAAGACTCGTAGCTTGCAATGGACCTAGATGGTGCTGTGTGTTAATATTCCAACCCATATATTTAGTGTAGTCCTACCTATATCAATACTCAAATATGTTAACAATATATTAAGAATCCTTCTGTTTTAGTATTGAATGAGAACAGTGTTTGTGTTAGGCAAGTGCAATGAATGCTATTATTAGATTAGGGTCGATCCGAAGGCTTGATAGTGGCAGGGCGCGCCACGCGATTTAGTAATCGATTGCCTCCGCCCACCTCTCTCGATCTTGTCCCAACAAACATGGTTATTGCTTTGCCACTTTATTTTTTTTTTAAATTGATTTCGAACCGAATATTATTTTGCGATATTGATATGTGGTTTAAAAAAAGGTGAAGGATTAAATTCATGTAGATAAAACTATTTAATGAAAATTATAAACCTATGTTAAATATGTACTAAACTGATTCATATAGAAAACTATTTTAGAGATCTGTATGACTTATGAATATGAAGTGAAATGTCTTTTAGGTAAGTATTGTCTCCACGCTCGGCAGTCGGACCGAGGGGTTAATGTGTTAGTGGGACACATTGGGGTGCGTGAATAAATAAAAGAGTCGGCTCTGTCGTCAATCAAATATTCAGTTAATAAAAGCCAATTTTAATGCAGTTAACCTCTTTGTCTATTTATAGCATCCTATATTTTTTGTTTGTTATTTCACTAGATTAAAATAAGCTCGGCTTACTTAATCTTAAGAGTAGCTTTTCGCGTTAAGAGTCTTAGTAACAAAAGACGCGAGGAAGTACCTACTACGTCAAAAGAAGTACTATGAAAGAAACTGAACAACCTTTATGAATGTTGTTTGTAAAAAATATTTTATGACTTATGATATTATAAGAATTTAGTTTACGAAAATATTAATGTAGACTTTTTAAATGTGCAAGGGAGAGACTATGATTACTGTGGAGTGTGTAACATTCGAAACAGGAATCAAAAATCAAAATAAATTCGCAAAAGAAACCGAAAAATTGGTTTTATTTCAAGTATTAAGTATTCACGTTATAGATGAGATGAGAGATGAGATCCCAGAACCGCCAAACGTCACGTATTTTCTGAGGGATGAAATGTGGACTATTGAGTAGTGCTAGTATGTACCTACTACGATCGTAATATGCTTACCTGCTAGCTTGGTCAAACGGCCAATTTCCATATAACAAATAAATTATGGCAACTAAAATAAGAAAAAAATGACATGTAATAAATAATACTAAACTTAGCCGACATTTAAATTTTTTTTTTCATTCATTAATTGGAACTAATAATCTTAGAAATCTTAGAAATCTGGGATCTTGGAATATTAGTCTACTTAAGTATTAGATATTTATTGTCACATTTTCAGATTATACTTGTGTTGCAGTTAGTAGCAGATGGAGTTGAGGGTGGCAGGATGAGCTAGCGGCATGGTGGGCGAGGGGGCGGGCCGCGGCGCGCGCTGGCACGTGGGCGACTCGCCCCCGCGCGCGCCCATGGGCTTCGCGGCGCCGGCGCCCGACGCGCCGCTCGACCGCGGGCTTGCGCCAGCGCCTGCGCCCGCGCAAACCGCCGCCGCAGCCACAGCTGCGCTACAGCGGGCGCACTCTAGGTAATTAATCATAATCCTAATCCATTTCGGCTAAAACCTCCAATCTCATTGAGACTAACCATGCACAATTCCTGACACTGACATTTCGGTGAAACAACAATTCGATACGACAAGTGAATGTTCAGGTACCAATGACTTACGGGCTGTACGAAGCACGGCGGTGAAACACACACCAATTTTCCAACTTGCGTTGCGGCTACGCCCCTACTCAAACTTCCAAAGCAAAGCGACTGAGCTAATCTAAAGCTAGCCTGATTTTTTTTAAATCGTTCAAACATAAATGGAGTCTATATACATATATATATATATATATATATATATATATATATATATATATATAAATAAATCTTCTTAGACATTATGCGCCGCTTCATAGTACCACCCTGTTGGTACCACTGAATGCGACAACATTTTTTATGTTTTTAATGCATATATGTGCAGTTTTTATCCTTACGATATCATGAATCAACACGAAATTTCAATTAAATGAAAAATGTTGATATTCATTTTTCATATTTCCCGCTTCGGTTAGCGGATCCAAGCTATTACCGAAATCATACCAGCACACTGAATATATAACGTATCCTTCATGAGATTGTTGAAGCTTTAGTACATCCGATGGATTATATCAATCATATTGTCTCCTGAATATAAACGTATCTTCTCTATTTAACATTGTTGACTTAACGAATCCGGTCATTAACCGAATCATGCGGTATCTACACTGAATAAGTTTAAATCGGTCCTTCCGTCGATCGAATTATGATACTATTTTGATTTTGTATTTAATTTGAGTTTTACTTAACTATAGCAATAATTTTTTTAAGCAGAATTCTGCTTATACTTGTTACCAAATACATAAACAAATATAATGTTACATTAATAAATGTGTCTATCTTTTAAGATAAACTCAAATTCGGTTTAAAGATTGCATTACTAGCGAAGGCGTTTTTATAAAATAACTAGCTGTACAACAACCTCATTGGGTTGATCTGTAGGAAAAAGAATTGTCTAAAAAATAAAAAATAAAATTTAGGGGTGGACTACCCTTAACATTTAGGGGGATGAAAAATAGATGTTGGCCGATTCTCCACCCTGGCCGACAATCACACTAAGGATCACAAAAATCGGTCGAGCCGTTTCGGAGGAGTTCAAGTTCGAACCCCGTGACATTTTAATTAACAAATAAAATATAAGGGTTGATCGTAGAGGGGTGAAAATTTAGGGTTTTATGTATTTTTGTATGCTATGTCATAAAAAAATAAAAACAAAAAATTTTGCCTAAAAAATAAAAATAAAAATTTAGGGGTGGACTACCCTTAACATTTAGGGGGATGAAAAATAAATGTTGGCCGATTCTCAGACCTACTCAATATGCTCACAAAATTTCATGAGAATCGGTCAAGCCGTTTCGGAGGAGTTCAAGTTCGAACACCGTGACACGAGAATTTTATTTCTAACCTTAATAAATAGAAACTCATCACAAGTATTTAATTTGGAACATTATTATATTTATATTTGATTACATTTAATTTTCATCATTTATTATTTGATTTCAATAAATGTCTCAAGATATATTATAGTTTTAACATAACTTCGCAACAAAATAATGATGACCGCGTGCAAGACGGGCGCGGGGCGACGAAGGTCATGAGGGGGGAGGGTCACCGTTAGCTCCGCGAGTTACTTTACCACGCGCGAGAAAGAATTTGAATTCCAATAATTAAAACACGGGCGAAGCCGCAAGAAATAGTAGTAGAATTGTAAAAACGATACAATTTTAACACTGTCCCTCGAGCTGTAATTATTTCTTAGGAATTAAAGAGCTTATATTTATTTCTTAATTATTAAAACAGAAAAAAATCTTAAGACTTTATTTTTTTAGAAAGTTTATTTTTTTTAAATTCATGTGAAGTGTTATAGCAAAATAGTCAATACATTTAATATTGAGTAAATTAAACATTTACTATTGAATAAATATAAACATTTTAATGACGCCATCTATGAGAAAATATTACGCATCATTTCGAATATAAATAACGCCATCTACTGACATGTTTTTGAACTATTCATCTATCTTACTGAAGATATTGATTTTTTATTTATTTATCAAACGAAGTTAAATTAAAATTATGAAATAAGGTGACAACCTGTTTAAAGCACGTAATACACGTAAAATTATTTTGTCAAAGTAACACGTTTAAAATAACTAAAAACATATTTTCACTTAAATATACATTAAGATACGCAAATTAATAATGTCTTATAGAACACACCGTAATTATAAAATTTGTGAAACAAACACAACAAAAAATGTCTATTTTACGCTAAAATCAACTAAAAAGACAATAAAACAAAAAAACATAAATAATGCAGAAGTGCAAAGAGAGTCGCCATATTAATTTGTTTGAATTTAATCTTATTTTTTATTTTGTCATTCTAAATTGAAGCAATAAATGTTTAAACGCAAAAGCCCTTTTGGGTTTTGCCCAACTTTGCCCACTTTTATATCGCAAATAAGATCGACGACAAGTAAAAACTTAAACTTTATAAATAGATTCTAAATATTATAAATTTGTTCAACGAACAAAATCTGTCCGACCAAAAAATTGTATAGATAGCTAGGAGCTAAAAACATCGTATGATACTAATAGAAGCTAATTATATGCCAAGTAAGAGCGGCTTACGCAATTTAAATTAAATTAATAATAATTATATTAACATTTTTGATAAGGCCTATAATGGCCCAATCGAATCCGGGACTTAGCATCAGCACCACCGGGCCATGCCCGACTCGAACATAACTGAGCGGCCCGCCTCCCCGCCGCCCCGCCGTGACGTCAGCCCTACCTGTGCTAGCTACAGCCGCGAGCGCCGGCCCTGCCGCGCGTCCCCGCCGCCCCGCCGCCCCGCCGTTGCAACCGCGAGCGAGCATATTTGTTTTATTGTAATTTACCTTACTAAACTTTTATTCAAAATATTTATTTACAATAAAAGAATTTACAAGTAGGCTTATCTATATAATAATTTATTTTATTTATGTAATTTTTAAATATGCAAATTAAAATATAAGAAGTCCTAGATTTGTTATTTGAAATCACATCACACGACTATTGCATGATGGCAGACCAGCCACGATGGACTAGCTATTCTTAACACACTCCTACAACATGTTTATCAAATGAAAGGATTTGTAGAGAATACGAATGCGGGTTAAAAAAACAACAGTAAAAGTAAAAAATAAATTAAACTCAAGCTTTTATTTAAATGTGTTAAAAAGCTAGAATATTCCTTTCCTAAAACTATTCCTTTAAAACTTTTTCTATTACCTTATAACGTCACTAGAATTAGGGCGAGCGAAGCCGCGGGATCCGCTCGTATGTTTATAATTTATAGCCTATGTGATATGCTGATGTGTAAGCTATATTATTGTAAAGTTTCATTAAAATCCATCCATTCAGTAGTTTTTGCGTATTCTTAAAAACTGTCGCTCAACTTTTATAATATTAGTAGGATAGCGCAATTTACCTACCAGTACATGAGTACATCAGTATATATAAATAAAATTGAATTGTCTCTTTTTCTGATTTCAAAACAATAACTTTTTACTAAATTCATACGAAAGGTAAATACTTACCTAAATAAAAAAAACAATTTTTAAGATTTTTGTGTCTGTCTGTTTGTTCCTGCTAATCTCTGAACCGGTTGGACCGATTTTGACAGGAATACATTTTACGAGAAAAGAAAATAAGTTAAACGGTTCTGTTCGTGATATTAATATTTAACATTAATTTAACTAAATTAACAGCAACATTAAATTAGAAAAATGTAAATTCAACCGGGATTCGAACCCACGACCTCTAATGGCTCTGTGGGCCAATAACCCTATTGTTAATAAGGGCGGCAAATTCACACATCCAAAGTCAAGATAAATAACAATTTATCAAAATAGGTATGTACAAACTTGTTTATATAATGTATGTATCTCTAAGCGATAGCATAAGTTAATCTAAATAATATTTTTAGTTACAACTTTATTACAAATTACAAGATAAAATAAAATATTTTTAAACCTCCATCAATTCACACAAACAGTCATTAAAATAATACACAAAGTTATATTATAAAATGATTTAATTGAATGATGCAATATTGAATAACATTCACTAGAAATTACAATCTATCACAATATCTTGTTACATACTTTAAACAAAACAATGTTTAATTTATTTTCGCAAACATTCTTATAAATAACAATAATTGTTAAATTATTAGGCAATGCACTCGCTAAAATATTCGTAACTAGCAATACGCGCGGCGTCGTTCATTTTTTTAATCGCTACTAAACTTCATTCGATCACTCGCTGTGATATCAGTGATAATGTAGCATTCAAATAGTGAAAGAATTTTTAAATCGTTTCAGTATTTTTAAGCCAATTCGTTACAAACATACTTACATACAAACCTTTCCTCTTTATAATATAAGTATAGATTTAACATAACTTCGCAATAAAATAATGATCACCGCGTGCAAGGCGGGCGGTCGTGAGGGGGGAGGGGCGCCGGTATCTCTGCGAGGTATTTTGATTCGTCTTTAGAACGCGAGCGAAGCCGCGGGAAAGGCTAGTATTAAATATAGCCTATGTTCATGGATAATGTAGGATTCTAATGGTAAAATTTTTTTTAATCGGTCCAGTAGTTTCGGAGCCTATTCTATTCAAACAAACAACAATAAAATCTTACCTCTTCATAATATTGGTGTAGAATGTAGATAGTGTAGATAGATACCTATCAACCATAATACCTAATTATCACTACATAGTATAAAACAAAGTCGCCTTTTCTGTCCCTATATCCCTATGTGCGCTTAAATCTTTAAAACTACGCAACGGATTTTGATGCGGTTTTTTTTAATAGATAGAGTGATTCAAGAGGAAGGTTTATATGCATAATTAGCAGATCCCGCGGCTTTATCTGTGCTAAATCTAGGGAAGAGCCCGAGCGAAGCCAGGGCGAGTCGCTAGTAATAAAATACATTCAAACTGTTATGTACCTAGAATGTACTCACAAGTTTTTAATTCTACACGAATATCGGTGATCCACCTAATACATAAGTAATTCTAATGGTAATTTTTTTTAATCGGTCCAGTAGTTTCAGAGCCTATTCTATTCAAACAAACAACAATAAAATCTTTCCTCTTTATAATATATAAGTTAAAATTACAAGGACATTTACGATACCTACGAGCATAAAACAAAATTATTGTATGTATGACACAGACCACAATCCATACATAAAATTTAAAACTAAGTAGGTACATACGCACTAGAGTTTTGATTTCAAATATCAATTAAATGTAAATACAGCAAACTGTATCTCGTAACTACACACACTGAACAATCGAAGCAAGTCTTGTTAGGGGTACGAGTAGGCGAAGGGACTGGGCATTGGCCTTCCTCTACCAATAAGTTCCTCAAATCCTAGTAGTAGGTACGCGAAGCGGTACATAGCCGTTGATACCGCCTGCACACATTTTATTTTACGTACGCAGAGCTCCTGATGCTGTAGCTTCGTTTTATATCATCTCCCGTTAATTAAACGGTTGTCACTGTTGAAATATGTCTTCGAACCTTGGCAATGGCAACCACTAGCGGCCAGGATGGATATTAACGAACCGCTTGGTTTATTGAAGACTGTCTAGGTACCAAATGCAAATACCATAGTAAGCATTAAAGACTAATACAGTATGACACTTTCACAACTATTACACAGATTCATTAAAATCAGTCCTTTGTCTCATGTACGTGCTCCAACTTCAACGCTTTAAAGTCAACTAAAGTAGTAAAGACAAAAACATAAGTCATAAGCAGAGCCGCCTTTGTCAAAGGAATGCCGACAATCGACATATTAATTGCAACTTTAATTTTATTTTTGGTAATTTTAGGCCTTTTAATATTAAAAAAAATTGAAGTAATAATAGTTCAAATACCTAAATATTTTATAAATATTATTATTTTCCTTAAGGGGCCGGCGATCGACAAATTGCTAATAAAAACGTAGGTAATAGGTACGAAAATCATTTTCAAGTTAAGCATATTTTCACCTTGTTATGCTGTTATTCGGATAGTATTAATCTAGGTTTCAAATAATTTTTAATTGCAAAATACTAATTTATAACGATTTGTAAAGTAATTGAATTTCTCACATTTTTACAGTATAAATAGGTACGATGTTATAATCTCATATGTTCTATATTAAAAAAGTTGATATTTTTAATATCGTTTGTTTTAAACATGGCTTACTATATTGTTAAATAATACAATATAAACTAACTAAAACTATTGTAAAAGCATTGAGTTTTAAATAATTTAATTCATCATTTTTGTTTATTCTTACTCGAGTGAATTTGTTAAACTCATTAATACGAGTGAAAACAAGTTTTACTCGAGTTCGTTTGCACTCGAGTTGTCGAGGGAACTCAGCGGGCCGAATAGATCAGTTAAACGCTAAAATTAGTTATTATAAGAAATATTTAGTTGTAAGTTTACAGCAAAAGTCTAATTATTATCTTATTACTGATACTTAATCAAAAACAAATTGAATTTTTAAATAAGTGAAGTTCATTTTGAACTATAAAAACTGATAATTTCTTATTTGAAATTAAATTGTACTTTTACATGGAAACTTAATTAGTCGTAATACTTACATTTTATTTCATATACCTACCTATTTAAAAATTTTATATAATATAAACTAATCGAAAATCAGCTCGAGTGATAAATTCTGACTCGAGTTGTAAGGAATATAAGTACTAAGTAGTAAGTAGTTCACTCGAATGGCTCGAGTCGTATCTATGGTATGACACGTCATAAAATAACCAATTACATATTTATGAAGTTATACATTTATTTCATTTCAATATAGTTTTAAATGCTATTGTCTTAGAGCATAATTTGGCGCACACGACTCGTGACAAAAATATTATACGGCTAGCACGAAATGTCGAGCGCGGCAGTTGTGGTCGTATTATATGTAATAAAAATAATTTTAAAAATTAACGCTTGCCTGAGGTATCACTACATAGTATAAAACAAAGTCGCCTTTTCTGTCCCTATATCCCTATATCCCTATGTGCGCTTAAATCTTTAAAACTACGCAACGGATTTTGATGCAGTTTTTTTAATAGATAGAGTGATTCAAGAGGAAGGTTTATATGCATAACTAGCAGATCCCGCGGCTTTACCTGTGCTAAATCTAGGGAAGAGCCCGAGCGAAGCGAGGGCGAGTCGCTAGTTATATATAATAGGCGATTTGATTATTAATTAATAATAGGGTATTTTTTCAGTTATCTAATATAACGAACACTCCTAATGACGGCACGCAATACACATTCTAACTACATATTCGCAAATGTTAAACGGCTAGTCATGCTTTCTCATCAAGTATTGCGATTTGCGCGGGAACAAGCGCGGCGCGGCGCGGGACGTATTGGTGTGTCGACGTAGTCTATAGCGAAACATGTAAATGTGTGCGTGAGCACGACGACTAGGACTAGTAGGTGAAAATATAACAAACGGCAAAACTATTTTTATAAGATATATTTATTCTTTAATTATAATCAAAAGAAAAGAAATGAGGATAAAGGTTACCTTTGGTATGCCATCAATTTCATTACTCTGTATGGATATTTAATTGCAACAATTAAAATATTTTCGAAAAACGAATGTGATTTCGTTTTGTTCTATAAGCATGGTTACATTTAATCGTTATATCGTATTATTTTTTAAATCTCTTATATTCTCTTCTCTCTTTTTAGATCTTTGAATCGATAATAATTGTAGGAAGGCACCGTAAAGAAATATTCTAGGTATTTGATTTGCGCACGGAATTTTATTTTAATAAAAATCAAAGTTAAGTTACAATCTTTTATCTAACTTGCAAATTGCAATGTGTGTTTGTTGGGATGGAATATTGTGACTCAATTTTGAATGAAAAGCGCTTGCATTTTTAACAATTTTAATTTAAAGAAAATAATAACAGCGCTGCAGCGCTTTAAGCGCTTAAAGCGCTTGCATTTTTAACAAATTTCACCGCAACTAAATAACTAGCACTTAACTTAAAAATAACAGCGCTGCAGCTCTTTTATCATCAAAGAGGACTTTGTCACCTTCCAAACAAAAACTTACATCAAAATCGGACAATGGATTACGGAGTAATAGCTAAAAATAGAAGACAAGTTAAAAAATTGGGTGCGGCTCCTAAAGCCCTTTTACCTGACACCAATATTATAAAAATCCGTTGAGTAGCTTAGGAGTAATACACGATTTTGTCCGAGGGGGTGAGGTAAAATTGGGGGGGGGTCGGTTTTCGTGGGAAGATTGGCGGGGTCGAGTTTTGGGAAGGTGTTAGAATTGGAGTGGGGGGTGCACGTGCCGAATTTGAAATTTTTGAAGTAAAGGTAGGGGGAGGGGGGGTATTGGTAAGGGTATACTCTACGATCACGATTGAAAGATATGAATTAAAAGAAACATATTTTTTCGAAAAACAGGTAACGGGTTCGATTCCCGTTCCAGATTATACCTATACACAAAATATGAAATAATAATTCTTATATCTAAACTTAATATTTAAAACTGAAAATTTCTCAAGTCTTAATTTTTCAAGTAAAATAAATAGGATAATAATCCTATGTCTTGGCACTTTTAGCTCTTCCCATCAACTAATATGAAAAATATTGTACAAATTTTGTTCGTTGAATTTTATTATTCATATTATTTTTCTATACAAAGTCTCGGTTTTATAAAAAAAAATTAATTATACTAATTTTACTGATTTAGTTTAATTAATTACTTATTCTACTGCTACTTTTTTTAATTTTAATTTTTTAACAAAATTGACTTTATTTAATATAAAAGTTACAAGGATATCCAAAGAATCTAATATGTATGTCGATATCTGTAAAATATTTACGTAAACAATTTTTAAACTATAATTTTTCATGTCATTTTAGTACCTTAACTTATATCTAGTCCGATATCTCCGGCTCCACTGAACGGATTTGAGTGCTGTTTTCTTCTCTGGAAAGAAGAAGAGTTGCTCCGTTGGGTCTAATAAGTTCCAGGGTGGGGCATCGATCTAGATTCTTAGTTATTTAGGTCCAAAGTTAGGTTTCAATTTTCAAAATTTTGTATGTTAGATAACTCCGAAACTACTGGAGCTATTTTGATGGGATTTCGCTTTTTGTGATCCTATTGTTATGGGTTTTCCTCTGATGTCTGTCGTGACCGTCTAAGTTTACCGACGGCGAAAAGAGCAATTTTGCTGGAATTGTTTTTTTGCCTTTTTAGCGCACTTAGTGGAGTCCAAAAAATTCAGTTTTTTGGTCATAGGTGGAGGTCAATGAGCACTTTAGAACGCACTATTTAGAAGCATATGTCGTAGATCTTAATCGAGCAGCGTCCACGAAAAACTAAATCGGTCACTCACAAAATTACAGTCTCTTTGCCAAATTAGGTTCAAATTGTTCGATTTTGAAGATTTAAAATAGTCTGTGCTATTCACTGTCACTTTTTACACCTATATAGTCACTTTAAAGTTTTAAAATCGTCACTTTTTCCACTTTTTATGAAACGGTTGGTTTTGGCGGGAATCCATTTTTCGAGAAAAGAAAATGAATTGCTTGTGAGGTATTATGTTATACGGTTCCGTTGGTGATATTAAACTTAACATAAATTTAACTAAATTAACAGCAACAGTAAATTAGAAAAATGTAATTCAACCGGGATTCGAACCCACGACCTCTAATGGCTCTGTGGGCCACCCTATAAGCGCGTAAATTTTTCTGCCTCGTGTCTCACAATCACGATTTTACACAAGCTATTCTTTCTCTTCTACATATTTATTTTTTAAATTAACATGATTAGTAAATAAAATAATAATTTATTGTAATAATCTTTTTTTAAAATAACAACGCCTACAAGAAGTCAAAATCAATAAAAATGTATTTCTTGCTTAAATCCTTTTTCATAGAAATGCCGCGATAAGACGTAGTATAATTGTGGCTTACCGTTTTTGTGTATCATTCATGTCTTTGGATTGTATTACATCGATGTATTAAAATTAGCCCTTTTACATATTCTTATGTGCGTGCACGCACTTCAAAACTTTTAAGTCAACTGACGAAAAGAAATAGAAATTAGAAAAACATTTTTAAGGATGTTCTTTATATTTTAACTTAATTTTTATTACATATAATACGACCACAACAAAGAGAATGTAATCAATATGGACCACAACTACCGCGCTTGACACTTTGTGCTAGCCGTATAGTATTGTTGTTACGAGTCAAATTATGCTCTAAGACAATAGCATTTAATACTATGTTGGAATGAAATAAATATATTACGTATTAAATTATAGGTATTTTTTTTCTTTTTAAGATATTTGTCCGCCAAATTATGCTCTAAAACATTCATTTTTAAAACTATATTGAAATGAAATAAATGTCGTGCTAACCGTGTAATATTTTCGTCACGAGTTGTGTGCGCCAAATTATGCTCTAAGGCAATAGCATTTAAAACTATATTGAAATGAAATAAATGTCGTAGGTACTAACCGTGTAATATTTTTGTCACGAGTTCTGTGCGCCAAATTATACTTTAATACAATAGCGTTTAAAACTATACTAACTATACTAACTTGAAATAAATATATAATTTATGTACATATTTGGTTATTTTGTTCCTAATATAATATTTGTTTGTATTATACGTTACGTTAGATTGTTTTTAAAATAATATTAGTGCGGTTTACTCGCTTGAATTGTTTATCAATATAAAGAACACTCCTTAAAAACATAAACCGCGTTTGCCAAAGAAATGCCGACATAGGGGTCAAGGACATAGCAAGTGTGACTACCGTAGTTGCGGCGGTAATTGTATTGCTTTACTTAATTGCTACTTTAATATTATTATTGATATTTTTAGGCCTTTTAATATAAAAATCATATTATTGATGTTTTAAAATATTGACGTAATAATAGTTTAAATTAAAATATTTTATGAAAAGCTTTATTACATATAATCTCAGAAACGTAATAAGAACGTATAATCTCATCTTTTTTGAAGTCGGTTAAAAGTATTGTCTGAACACTACTTGTGAAATATGAGCTAACAAATATATTAAACACAAAACGCGCATGCCGCTCCGCCTTTACCCGTGCACCCAGAGTGGCCCCCTCAGTAGTCAGTGAGACACAATAAAATCGACAAAGTAAATGCGAAATATACGTAGTTTACAAATATTATAAGCACGGAAACGCACCCCCGCACCACCCCGCTCCGCCTTTACCCGTCAACCCAGTGCGGCCCCATAATTCGTAAGTGGGACACAATAAAATCGATAAATTAAAAGCAAAATATACGCGGCTCGCGAGCACCCTCCAAATTTCGCGCGGCCGATGGCTGAACTACGATATTCGCCAAAAATCACCCTAGGAATAAATTTGTGTCCAAGCCAATTTTTCGCCCGTGCACCCAGAGCGGCCCCCTCAGTAGTCAGTGAGACACAATATAATCGACAAATTAAAATCGAAATATACGTAGTTTACAAATATTATAAACACGGAAACGCACCCCCGCACCACCCCGCTCCGCCTTTACCCGCCAACCCAGTGCGGCCCCATAATTCGTAAGTGGGACACAATAAAATCGATAAATTAAAAGCGAAATATACGGGGCAAAATATACGCGGCTCGCGAGCACCCTCCAAATTTCGCGCGGCCGATGGCTGAACTACGATATTCGCCAAAAATCACCCTACGAAGAAATTTGTCTCCAAGCCAATTTTTCGCCCAGTCATTTCAAACATCGAAACAAACCTTTGGACAAAAAATCAGGGTTGGTTAATATTGTATCCGGAATACGGATACAATAGGCCGGTGGATACAAGAGCGCAGCCAAATTTCCCCATACTTGGGACAAGATGATTCGCGAGATTTATATATATATATATATATATATATATATATATATATATATATATATATATATATATATATATATCGATTTTTATATATACATCTAATATATAAAATTCTCGTGTCACGGGGTTCGAACTTGAACTCCTCCGAAACGGCTTGACCGATTCTCATGAAATTTTGTGAGCATATTGAGTAGGTCTGAGAATCGGCCAACATCTATTTTTCATCCCCCTAAATGTTAAGGGTAGTCCACCCCTAATTTTTTTTTAAATTTTTTAGACAAAATTTTTAGTGTTTATTTTTTTATGATACAACATACAAAAATACATACAATCCTAAATTTTCACCCTTCTACGATCAACCCCTATTTTTTTAGCAATTAAATAAATGAACGCGGGCGAAGCCGCGGGTACAGCTAGTTATATTATAAATATTTAGTTTCATATATATTTAGTTCGTTAATATAAAATATATTAACAAACATTACAGCTGTTTGTTATCATCTGTATGATAGATTCGAAAGAGTAGAATGTTTGAAGTTCGGTGCTCATTATAGGTACGTAAGCTTAATTTGAATCTCACAATTTCAGATCAATGTCTTCATTACCGCCAGAGCCTTTTATGATGCTGAGAGCAAAAGCTCTCAGCAAACGTGTGATAATTAATGTCGGCGGAGTACGACATGAGGTGCTATGGCGAACGCTCGAGCGGCTGCCACACACGCGTCTCGGCAGGTTGCGTGACTGCAACACTCATGAGGCTATTACGGAATTATGTGATGACTATTCTCTACAAGATAATGAATACTTCTTTGATAGGTGATATATTTAATATTTAAATATAAAAAAAACATTCTTGAATCTTTTCTTAAGACCTTTTCTGTATCTTTTTCATATTAAGTATAACATCATATACAATAATTACCTAACACGGCGCGAACATTGAATTCTTCTTGTTAAGTAATAAGTTGAATACCTAATGGGTTTAGAAATCAAATAGAAATGATTTATAGTACCTATAACAGATAACTTCAAATAATAAAACTCTGAGTCGATTCTGTGCATAAAATATGTTTTGGAAAAGCTTATTGAAACCGTCGACAATGTTAACGATTAAGATGCTGAATTTATCGTTTTTAGAATTATTGTCTGTCTGTCTTCTATGATTGCATTACGAGAAAACCACTGAACAGATTTTGGATATGGTATGATGATTGCTGGTTAATTTACAGGATACTTTTTACAACAGTAAAATATTTCATCTGTATTATTATCATCATATACATAATATTATATAAAGCGAGTCATGTTATCAGGCTACAAAATGCCAGGTGCAAGCTCGCAACATTTAAAATGTATTACTTTTACTACTGTGTAAACTTGAATTCATTAATGTTTCAGGCATCCGAAGAGTTTTAGTTCTATCTTAAACTTTTATCGGACTGGCAAATTACATTTGGTGGACGAGATGTGCGTATTGGCGTTTAGTGATGATCTAGAATATTGGGGTGTCGATGAATTGTACCTGGAATCATGCTGTCAACATAAATATCATCAACGGAAGGAGCACGTTCACGAAGAAATGCGCAAAGAAGCCGAAAGCTTACGGCAGCGAGAAGAAGAAGAGTTTGGACAGGGGACCTGTGCTCAATATCAAAAATGGCTGTGGGATTTGCTCGAGAAACCCACCACGAGCATCGCAGCTAGGGTAACGTATTGTATGACGCTCATTTGAAAATAGCGATAAATATCTTAACTTGTGTAATTTTAGCAAGCTGCCCAGGAACTTAATTTAGATGTAAAGGTATTAAGACTGACTTTCTTTAGCACTGACAACTTTTTCTGTAATATTAGAAACTAAAGTAGTTTTAGAGCTTGGGTACATTGTGAGCTAAGATTATGACTATTTTACTCTATCGCATAGTCTTTTGATATTTATATTTTGATGAATACTGTTACACATTACTTTCACATATACCTACTACAGGTTACACTATACACTGTGCACTGTTGTAAATTGTTTATATTTATACAACACGAGATATCTATGTGCAATTTATACCTAATCTAAAATCTAACAAAACTTGTATTTAGTAAAAAGCAGCACATTATACTTTAAGTGATTAATTATTTTCCTCACATTATATAATATAAGACACTGATGTTACTGAACATTGTATAAGTAGGTGTTAAAGCATGAAACAGATGGATTGTAATGAGCTGTCAATGTTGTACTTGTGGTGCATGAATAACATCTATCACATTTATCTTCAGCGTAGACAGTTTTCATTTATTTAATGAATGTGGTGTTGTGTTCCGATGTTGTATGTTGTGTGTTTTGATCGCTTTTGTCGAAATTTGCCTCTTGTCCTTATTTAAAAAGATGTGTAGAAGCAACTCTACCTAATTATTTTATTTTCGACAACAGCGACGTAAAGGCCTTCTTCTGTAAGTATAATACCTATAGGTATGTGTGTGATTTTAAATAAGTTTAGGGTTTTTAACTTTATACGTATTGATTGTATGATTCATACCTACCTCTTCGAAAGATGAATTTACGTAAGTAACCCTACTAGTATCTTTTTGGCTACGTTCTTGTAAGAATACCTATATTAAAATTGCCATAAATTAAATCAAGTAAAAGTGGCCATAGTGATCAAAAAAAAACTTAAACGAAATATCTTTCAAAAGCTTCTTAGAAACTTAAAAGAACTTAGAAAATTTTCGGTAAATGCAGTCTAAATAACAATAACATGTTTTATAAGCTTTGGTTATTCGGGTTTTACCTCATTCAAACAGATATGAAAATCTGTAGGTAGGTATATTTGCATACCACGATGTAAATGTACCGATTTATTTAGCTAGTGTTTGTTTTATGCCTTTTCATGTGTGATTAATGAAATTTAAAATATATCAAACGAATAGCAAAAAAGCTTTTTATAATATTTGGTAGTTTCAGTAAAAGTACCGAGCTAAATAGTATTATAAAGAAAGAATTATTAAAAAATGTAGACTGTGGTATTCAAATATAATAAAACGAAGTGGCTTTGAGGTTCATCGTTATAGAAAAGTAGTATTAAGTGCAGGCAAAATGGGAAGCTTATCCGTAGCGCCGTGGTAAAAAAGAGGTAACATGTCATATTTTTTGCATTTTTTATTTTTTTATCAAAGCTACTTTTCATGTACTATAATGCAATAATTTTCGTTTAAGAACCCTAGAGAATAGGCTAGTGCCTTTTTGATATTGCTGTTACAAATAATTTTTGATGTTCACAGCCGCGTGGATTTCTCTCGAAAAGAGAGCACGTTGAAAAAACAAAGCTTAATTGTTGTCGTAAAAATGCAAATATGGGATGGGCTTACGCGATGTGACCAGCCGCTGCCGGCGTCGCTCTGAGGCCCGCGTGCAGGGTGGCACGGGACGGAGGGCACGCCCTGCGGACCGCTGTCCGTCGTGCGCGCACCGCGCCCGCGCCGCCTTCCACTACGGCTGAGCGTCGTCCGCCGGCGCCTCACACCCTCCTCGTTCCCGAACTATCCCTCCAAACCCACCAGCGCTTCCGCTTCGTCGTACTAACCCAACTAACATAATTAATGGACGAACGAGCGTTCTAAGTATCAGTTTACGTCTTGTCTATGCTTTTACTAAACGCATGTCCGTCCATTATTGTACATGTAATTTTCTTGTTTACCACACCGACCACACAACACTACTAACATAAATACACTAATAGATGTTATTATGACACCAAAAATATTCTTAAGTTACGCTACATACATGATTATAATCAACCTATGCCGAATACTGTAAATACATATTACCTATCTTATTTTAACGTACCTACTTCGATTGTAACTATTTAACATTGTACAAAAGTGTTATTATCTGTTGTATAGACACTCGTATAACTTACACATAATGTTCGATTTCTTTTCTCATACCGATACTTACATGATTAAATCTTTAACGTGTGACAGTGCGGTGGTGGGGAGCGTCTTTCGCTCAAACATTGCCTGTTTGCAGGTGATCGCAGTTATTTCTATCCTCTTCATCGTGCTGTCCACAATAGGGCTCACTCTCAACACCATTCCTCAAATGCAAGTATACGAGAATGGCACGCTCATCGACAATCCACAGCTGGCTATGGTCGAAGCCGTGTGCATCACGTGGTTTACACTTGAGTACGTGCTGCGATTTAGTGCCTCGCCGGATAAGTGGAAGTTCTTCAAGGGTGGACTGAACGTTATTGATTTGTTGGCTATATTGCCCTATTTCGTGTCTCTCTTCCTACTCGAAACTAACAAAAATGCGACGGATCAGTTTCAAGATGTGCGTCGTGTTGTGCAAATCTTTCGTATAATGCGAATATTACGTATTTTAAAACTAGCTAGACACTCGACCGGGCTACAATCGCTCGGTTTTACACTCAGAAATTCTTATAAAGAGCTTGGACTGCTCATGTTGTTCCTCGCAATGGGAGTGCTTATATTTTCTTCACTGGCATATTTTGCCGAAAAGGAAGAGCCGGGGACTAAATTTATCTCTATTCCGGAAACGTTCTGGTGGGCCGGCATCACCATGACCACAGTCGGATACGGTGACATTTACCCCACGACCCCGTTGGGCAAGGTCATCGGCTCAGTTTGCTGTATTTGCGGCGTGTTGGTAATTGCGTTACCCATCCCCATTATCGTCAACAATTTCGCCGAGTTTTACAAGAATCAGATGCGGCGTGAAAAAGCTCTCAAGCGGCGTGAGGCGCTCGAACGCGCCAAGCGGGAGGGCTCTATAGTCTCCTTCCACCACATTAACTTGCGCGACGCGTTCGCCAAGAGCATGGATCTCATCGACGTCATTGTGGACACAGGTCAGTAAACGCCACACTTGTTATGCCTATTGCTTGTCCATGTCATGTTTCGTTTGCTCGTTATATAACTTTCCCTCACTGTCTGCACGCATGCTTTCTGTGTTCAGTGCTCGATTTTGCATAAGTGTTAATGAATGCGAAGGATGCTGGTTGAGTGCACGTCGCATCGTTTAGCTCTCCGGACTCGCAGGCATACTCAAAATCAGAACAGTTCACGTAACATCGCAGCTACAGCTATATTCACTCGTTCGTTCCAAAGAGGTGTATCAGAGAATTTTATTCCTTGTCTTCAGGTGACAAATGCGTCCTCATTGAGGCGAGAGACGACACCAGATGAGCTACTTGCTACTATCGCACAGTCGTCATACTCGGCCCCTTATTATTATGTTCGTAGCTCGGGGTCGGGTTCGCGTCGCGTGTAGCTTGCGATGTGCGACGAAGACACTTTATCTAAGGTCGATTACATTGTTAGCGTAAGCCTAACGCTTCATACAACTAACACTCATTTCTTCTGTGGACTGTACGTTATGTGTATCCGGAGAACGCTGGATTTTTTAGACTGTTCGTGTGGAATGTGTGTCTTGTAGTTCACGCCGCTTCATTTATTGTTCTAAATGTTCTTTACTTCGTACTATAAATTAGTATTGTATAAAACGTAGCTTAGTATACGGTAACGTGAGCGCTTTCTGGAAATGGGGGCTGATATTGAAAGCGTTGCTACTTAAGATGGTATGTGTCTCCAGGACACAACCTGTCACAAGCGGATGCGACTAGTCTGGAGGGCGAAGCACCGGTCACCACTGGCTGTTACAAACAGTATGAACACGGTTTTGGCAATAAGATACCGCAGACTGCTGACAACATTCAGGTAAGACTTAAAATTTTGTTTACGGGTGCGTCCTTGTTATTTGAAAAAGACTAGTACCTAAATAAGTTGTAGCTTATTTTACAAATTTAACAACTCGCTGAAGTAGTATCGTTTGTCTTAGCAAAGCTTAAAATACAAAAAAATTAAAAACTAAGTATCTTTCGTTCTTTAACTTATGTTTTATGGGTTTTTCCATTATCAGTTCATGCTTAGTTGTATCAGTAAGTTACAAGTATCTATAAAGCAGTTTCTGTATAACGTATTAACCGTTTTTTATTTTAGGGACGCATCCTTGAGTACCTAGTATATATATTAGATATTACGGATAATTCTATAGGTATTTAAACGCTTCTAATAATTAACACACCAGGATGTAGTTTCAGAGCAGTCCTAAAAAGGAACAACACTTCTCAAGCGAGGGCTTGGGCACGCCGGAGAAACGCTTGCTCATTAATCCTGATCCGACAACAGTAAGACATTATTTCACCAACCACCATCGTGGCTACGCTTCTTAATTTAGATATGTTTAAAATTATTGTTAGGTTATTAAATTTCTAAATACTACTTACCATATTATAGATATATGTATGTATATTTACGTTTATTTTAAAATGACATTTAACCACATGATGCCGACAACCATCAAATGACGCTGAGAATATGTTTAGTATGATTGAGGTTGGTATCTACTTGGTTGCTTTTTTATTATCGATAGTGTCATAGTGACTTTATTTAAAATTAACATTAAACTAGTTTAAGTAACATAATATGTATGTCCACTTGTTACAACAACTAATATTTTCTTTTCTAGGAAAAGAAGATGGCTGAAAAACAGCTTGACTTGGATCAGCTGCCTTCTGAGTTTGAATGTTGTTTTTGCACGTTTAAGGTACTAAACCCTAACACACCGTTTGAATGCGTTGTTATACATTGTGCCACTAATAACTATGTAACTTACATTGATGAGAGTGTTATTGATTTTATTTAAATTAAATTTATTTTTCCATTAGCATTAACCAGTAAGTATAACCTGCGTGCTTAACATATTTTTATTTACATAATTTGGTTTTTTTTGAAAAATTTAATATTGTAATCTTGTCTTTTTTGCCTTTAGCTTTGAAAGGATTCGGATTTTCCCATTTATCTATTAAATTGCAGGTTTTTAAAATTTTATTCATTTTACACTTACAAATAAATTATTAGAACATGTACCTACAGTAAGGTTAATTTGAATGAATACGTAGTTAACCATTTTTATTTATGTATATATTTAGTATTTTTGAAGTGAAACTTCTTTAGAATCGTTGTGATTTCAAACTCGATGAAACGAAAAAATAAGTCCATAGTACCAGGCACTCAGAGACGGGGAAGAGTTAGCCTTAGTTAGATCTCGCCCACCGCGAGTCAGTGACATTTTAACTCTGTCTAACTCGTGGGTGTGACCTTCGCGCCATCTTCCTCTCTCAACGAGCTTAGACGGAGTTATTTAGTATAAATATAAACGACATTTAAAAATTTGTTTGGCAAAGAAGTTTTACTTCTGACATGTGTACTTTGTACACACCCACTTTTCTTTTTTATATTACAATCACGTACAAGGTTTTAAAATTATGTTAATTTTATATAGGGTTACAAAGAATTCATAGACGCCGAACAACTGATGCCAATGCCGACGTCGGATCTCCGTCAGCCGGTGTGCGTAGAGCTAGCATGCCTACAGCGACACCCAGCACCGCGCGCGCTGCCCGAAGCGACTCCCAACAGTCTTGACAGCCCCGGTACATAATATATAATATATGGTACATATACTCCAAGCACACAAAAACATGATTTGTTCAGATTTTTCAAAATGATAAAAAGTTTTTATTACTTATTTACTTTAAAGTCAACGGAACTTTTATTTTAATGTAATATATTTAAGTACACTGCATGTAACTATAAATGTATACATGCCACCTAGATATAAAAATGTGCAAATACCTACGTAAGTACTGGTTCGTTATGAAAAGTCTGATTAAGTATTTTTTGTATATAATACATATTTTAATCTTTACAATAACTCAGCAGATAAAGAATGCGATAATCAATGGTACTTCACCGACGTTATAGACTGCCCACAGAGGCACATCAGTCCACCTATGCAAAAATAATATTTTATTTTATTTCATGTTTAAATTAAAAGTTATGGATGAAGAATATATCTTTAAAGTTATATATTATGTGTAGCGTATCAACTATCTGGTATCTGTAACATAAGCTTCTTAGCTTATAACAGAACTAGATGGCGCTGTGTGTAATAATGTCCCAACATATTAAACTACTATAAAATTAAGTTTATATAAAATGACTATTATTTTTAATTAAACTATAAAGGCAATAGTTTAGAAACACGTTGCCAATAGCCATTTCTTATTACATTCTTTATTTGCTAGGATAATGACCTTCACCATAACGATATTGTGAGCTGTGACACTTTTGGCCATTTTTTTTTTATTTTCACATCTTTATCCATGATATGTTGATGTAAACTTGTCATATTTTCAAAGAGTGTATTCCCTAAAATATGTTGTGGTTGAACCCCTGAGTATGTAGAACAAATAACGATAACGTATCCTCACAAATACACTATATAAGGGAGAGCGTGGTAAGATGGGATACTTAAGGTTTGAAGAACAATAAAAGTAAAACGTATATAAACAGAATAGTATTTATTTTTAAATGAAAGCATATTTCATAATCTTCAAATATTTGGTAATATTAAGAACTATTTGTTATATATTTTAGAAACATAAAATTAAAAATAAAATCAAAAATAAGTATTTCACCCCGTCTTACCCCGAGATGGTGGTAAGGAGGGGTAACCTCCCTTTGTGCAGATGGTTGGACTTTTAATTGGACTGGCAGGATTCGCAGACTTATGTGTCAATCCCTATGCCACTACTGTGTGCCCATTTCCACAAAATCTCTTGGAGAACCTATTCTAGTACTCTATTTACACACTGTGGCAATAAAACAAGAACCCATTTCGTGCAAAACAAAAAGAAAATATGTATTATCACTCTCAGTATGGAGCAAGAAAGAAAGTCATTAGTCATCTCCCATCTTGCTCCACCATATTATTTTCTAATAATACTTACTGACAACAAATAAAAACTGTTATCAATTTTAGAAGAGCATATTGTTTATCTTATTTCAGGTTAGTTGTAGCATCAATAACAGTCAGACCTCTTTAGTTATTATTATTTAATAAGCTACAGCCACGAGTCTAAGCCAGAAGTAATATTGCAGAAATCAGTTTTTTCAAGATAATTTTGACAATTTTTGTAGCGTAAACGAACAAGACTGGTTAGTTTTCAACTGCAATTTTTGCTGGGTGGAGTCCCCAGCCCAGTCTTACCTGCTACCCTGTCTTACCTCCCTCTCTCCTACATTAGGTACCTACACAGTAGCACCACAATACTTTTTGTTTTGTTCAAGCGAACCACGCATCGTACGATCTGGGAGTTCGTGGTTGCATATGCGTGTATGTCTTACGTTGCAGATACATTTGCATCATGCCTTACGCACCCTTTTCCTTCAGAGGGCGACATCACGTGCGAAAACGACTCGTCAAACTTGTATGTGAATCCCTTGGACGGTAGCAGCGGTGGCGGGGCGGGTGAGGGTGTCAGGGGTGGGGCACCGGATTTCAGTGGTGTGCGCAAGAGCGCCTCGGGGGATGGGACTGTTTTGTGTTCGAAAGGTTCGCAAGGTGAGAGCTCACCGAGAGGGTCTGGCGGTAGCTTGTCCGGCGTGGCAGCGACCGCTTGCGCTAATGTCGAGTTAAGCAAGTTTGATACTTCACGTTCGAGTCTGCCATATCAAATTGACGACTCGCCCGCCGCCACAGACGACGTCAAGCCCAAACATAGAAAAGCGCGCTTTCAACAGGTCAGTCTGCGTTTAGCACACACGGCATAGCTGACCCGCACTGAATCGCACAAGGGCGGATCCGAGAGTCTCATATATTTTATAACTATGGATTCTCTTTGGCTTTTTAATAATGAACGCAGATAACACAAGTAGTCACATTGGGTAAGTATTATTATTAAATAGGTGTTGAACAAAAATTCGCATGACTAAATGGATCCAGCCCTCAAACTTTGCAAGCGCCTGATAATAAAGGCAAATATACCTCACTGTAGATATAAATGAGATACAAGTTCAATTATTTACATGTTATTTGCATGATGTTAAAACCCGACAAATAGTGACTGTAGTCTGTAGTGTATATTGCACGATCACTTTACTATGGTTAGATGCTTAAAACCTTTAAACATTATACACGGCATAATTAAATTCTACACAGGAGTGGTCGGAGGAGGAGAAGAGGCCGCCGAGAGGCATAGCGACGAGAATAATTAATCATCATATATTGTTTGGTAAGAAATTTTTGTTTACTTTAGTAAATAAGTAGGTATTTATTATTGTTTTTGTCAATGTGAATAGTGGATACTAGAGAATAAACGTCAAGAATGACTATTAAAAAAAATACCACAATATTCAATATTGGTAGTAAATTTAAGAAATTAAAAAAAGGAACTTCAAATGAACGTTGTACTTTAATTTTTTAGGCAAAAACGGTAGTAAGCGCGGAAGTGGTGGCTGGCCTCATGAGAGCGATTCGCGATCACGGTCCATACTCAAGAATAAAGAGTCCCGAGGCACCGACAGTGAATTGCTCCTTCAGGAGACCACCTCCCTCGGTGCTAACGTAAGCTTACTTAGTTTCACTTTGTTTTTACTGTAATATAGAATTTGCCAACTTAATTAGTGTTATATAATAAGTATAAGTTATTGTAACATTGTAATTACCACTGGTGAATCAAATAAACAAAATAAAAATAAATAAAAATATAAGCCGAGACGAGACGCAGTTGAAATTTTCCCAGAAGTTTAGAATCTTTTTAAATTATGTCTATTATATTTACGAAAGATAGTTTGATTCTTTCCTTAAATCTATAAATCGTTTAGGTATAATAAAAATATAATTTAAAACATTATTTTTCAGGGCGACTCAGGCAGCGAATCCTCACCCATTCGTCTAAAAGACTTCAAGAGCCAAAATCACAAAAGCGGCGCATCCGACCGAAGCATCGTCTCGTAGAGCCTAGACCGTAGACGCAACTGCGCCACGCCATATTACGCGTAGATGTTTGATAGTTGCGTACTCAAAAAATATACTTTCATACATTAATACTTAGAACGCAATAAAAGTACATAATTTTAACATATCATTGGGCGATTGTGACTGCTTGTTGATAGATAATTTTCATTTGTAGTTATAAATATTGTAAAAAATATAATATTACTTATTGTAATAATCGTTCATTCCAATCGAAAAGTTGAGTGTAACTATTTGTTAAGTTTTTTTACGTGCAATTATTAATTGCTAATTCTAATTTAAGCGAATATAGTTTGTACAGCATAGTTGAAGAAAAAGAAGCAATTATTAAAATTAAAAGATTTTGTGAAATTGTTCGCTGTGGTTTTATTTTCTGCGAAGTTGTTATTATGAATTATATTGAACTAGTGGAACCCGCGGCTTCGCTCGCGCTAAATCTAGGGACGATCCCGAGCGAAGTGAGGGTGAGTCGCTTGTTAAGATAAACATTTCCATCATACATTACATATGTATAACTCTAGCGGTTTTGGCAGCGCACGCCAGAATAGCTCGCAGATGGTAGATTTTTTACTACTTACTTGATACTTATCGTCATATTTTGGACAATTCACACAATATCTTTATAAATTGTAGCCTATGTGATATTCTGATGTATAAGCTATATTATTGTAAAGTTTCATTAAAATCCATTCAGTAGTTATTACGTGAAAGAGTAACAAACATCCATACATCCATACATCCATACTTACAAACTTTCGCGTTTATAATATTAGTATAGATGTTCTATACGAAGTCGAATACATTTAGAATATTATAAAAATATGATTAAGAGTGATTTATTTATGGGTGTCACTTCGACTTTCTTACATAAAACTGGTAATCGGAAAAGTGGAGTCTCTTAACCCCGGCATATCATTCTTTTTCTTTACCTTTACCTCTGTAATGCTTATAAGTATACTCTACTACAAATAATTATGTAAAATACAGTAAATATATTTTCAGGGCAACCATAAATACAATAAAAACAGTATAGTTGTCAACAATGATATTTATTTTAAAGCAAAATTTAAAAATAATAAAGTGTATAAATAAACAGTATTGCACTGGTCCATAAAATGAACGTGCAAGTAAATTAAATGTGAACATTACAATAAGCCTCGCATTAAATTAACTTCATACAATAAAATTCGAAATCTTAAATAAAATTGGGGAAGATTTATCACAAATGTAAAAAAATACATAAATTAGTGTGGTCTTAAAAACTTTAATACTAATTGACGTAGACAAAAAATATTTTTTAATACTAAAGAGTATCTTAAATAAAACGATAAAAAAAGCCAACAATGTTTCTGCCACCAGAGTACACTTAACACTTTATCCCTGCCATGAATTCTTTACTTATAAGAGGCCATTCATTAATAACGGCTAAAAGGTACTTTAGGCTATTTTCGACTCTCTACCCACATTAAAAGTGTTTTGTATTGTATTAAAATTGTACATCAAAAATTTAAAAATTGACAATAGAGTCGTTTTCACCAACACTTAGCTTTCCAGTATCATCAGTCTTTGTTAAAAATCGCACATTGCGACTATATTATATACTATATTACGTCAGATTGAGATATGGGCATGTAGATTTTGACATGACCCCCAGGATCCTTACTTATTAATGAATGGCTCCTAATAATTCTTTAAAATTAACCTTTTGTGATTCAAATTAAAGAGATTGTTTTGCGATAAATAAATACGATAAAATTAATGTTCTCTTGTTGAAAACATTAATTTTACTATTTATTAATTTAATTTGATTAAGTGATTTTTGATGCATTTATAAAATGTATCTGGTGTGCAGCAAATTTTTAGCACTTAATACTTTGGTTCACATGAGTTAAAATTAAATTATAACACGCGTAAGATGTAATTATATATAATGTTCTGTTAGTATTAACAATGGATTTAAGGATACAATTATTTTCTATTTTAGTCTATTTTTTATTTTTTTCATATGAACACACAGGCACCTTACTTCGAACCTTGGCTAAGAACATGGCACTATTATGTACACTTATTAGCACTTCATGCCCTAATTTTATCACTTCACATTAAAATTACTGATAAAACAAGCGGTGAACAAAAAATTATGAATCACTATAACCAAGCTAAAAGACTATTACAAAAGGCTTTCGTCATTACGCATATTTAAAAATTTAAAAAAAAATGAAATTTATCATAAATCGGAGTTAATGTCGACCTTTTTATTTATGAGGAACCGCAATATGGATGCTGGCATGAAAGGTATTTCTAGCGTACTATTTGTTAGAAGATGGTCAGATACAGCAATATACAGCCTTTTTTGCAGTCAAATTAAATTTTAAATTACATTTTCATTAAAATAACAGCAAATTTACAAAATTGCAAGCATTTTTAGGACATATAACTTTTTTACTTGGCAAAATAAGATCTCAAGTCAAGAAAGTTAAACCAAAAATCGTAATGTCAATTACAATAAACAGTGTATATAAATAAAATATAAATATATTTAAAATAGACATATTCATTAAAAGCACGCTTCTAGAACGAATTAAATCTGTATGCGTTATTGCACATAAGGCTTCAGCCGGGACAGCGCAAAATTGGCCCGACCCGTATTTACACTATAACACGAAATTAATTATTTGAGTTTATATATATAAAATATAATTAGATATTACTTTTTATGTATAATTTAATATGTAAAATTTTGTTTTTGTAAAAATTTAAGTAGGTACTTCTCTTACCCCCTATTGCAGTTGTCAAAGGTAAGGCCATTTTTGCACCCTTGATCTGAAATATAGGTTTTGGTGATTAATTAAAGCGAGAGAATGAAAATAATAATATATAATATGTATTTAATAATTCAAATGATGAATTATTTAAATATTTAAGCAACGATGGATACATTATTTGACAAGCTGATGCAACGATATCCGATATAATGTAGTTTTGCCTCTTTCACGTTAAATTAAAAAACCACGCAAAATCAACATATAAAATGACAAAAATTTGTAAAAATGCATCTAAATATACTATGAAAGACGACTACTACTACTACTATGAAAACCTAGTTTTAACCGAATTCCAAAAAGGAGAACATTATGCGTTTGGTAATTTTTATACGAGATGGTGGTGACAACAGCTTTTAATCCTATCATCTTATTTCTAACTATTTATCGCCTACGAATCTTACAACATATTTGTTTTAACATGACAGTGTTAATTTTATAATAATTAATTAAGTAAGTTAAGTCTCGATTTTATAGACTTTGTACTGCTTATTATAGTAAAAGCTCTGATATATTTATTTAACATAATTTAAGAACTCATTTTTTATCGTTTGCAAAACACCTGCGATTTGACATCATAGACTAAGTCAACTGTTTAAGCAGATAGGCTGTCCCTTCTGGCTACTAAAACTAAATACGTAAAATTATATCTAGGCATAATTTCAATTTACAGTATTAAAATTTAATGATATGGTATAAAATATTGCAATTTAAAAGAAATATTTTTTTAAAAATTACTTCAGCTTACATAAAATAAATATTATTATAAAAGAGAACTACATTTTAGCAAAGATTTTGCATACTTTAATATACTTATATTAGATGTGTATACTTTTAATATTAAATTCGAATTCGTTCAATGGACAATTCCTACAGGAACCACAGGGCTACGTCCAATACCAATTAAAATTTATAAAATAAATTAAGTTCTTAAATGACAGTTAAAAAATCGAAAGCAGTGTAATATGTTAACATTTCATTATTTAAATATGTAATAGTAAAATATAATAAGTGTTTAGAAGCAACAAAACTATAAATTAAATAATAAATATACAATATGTACATATTAAATTTAAATGTACGAAATAGTGATTAACACTCATTTGTTGCTAACGGTACTATTTTGACCTACCGTAATTATTTATGTTATTATGGTACCTACTTATTTCGGTACGTGTACAGATCGGTTAATTTGTTTAAATGTCGGAAATTTGTGAGCCAATCAAGAAAACAAATACAACCATTGTCAAAAAATATTAAACGTAAAATACAAGAAATTTTTTTGTGAGTTACGACGTGAGGTCCATACATATTTTTTAGGACAAGCACAGTGTATGAGAGGTATAAGGATAAGTTCGCATTAAATGACTTGGTTAAAATCTATGCAAACGTAGAGTATCTATACACCTATTTCGATGTTATTTTTAAAGATTTAGTTTAATTTTTCAAAATACATTTAATTTTTGCAGACGTGAAGAATTAATTTTAAGTGACTCACGAACACAATTACCTTAACTTATCAGTAACGGCGGAATTTGGTAAAGTAGATAGTATACGTAAAGAGATTTTTCTAAGTAAGAAGTTAAACAAGACAAAGCCTTTTGTAATCCAGTTTTATCTAAGGTTTAAGGCTATGGCTATAACATGGAAAATTAAGTTTGCTGCATAACGGCAGCCCCGGATCTAAGGGGGGGCAAACCGGGGCACTTGCCCCGGGCGGCAGATTCATGGGGGCGCCAAATCCTTGAGACATAAATTCGAAATATCGAACAAATAAGGCCTCTTTTCCTAGAATCTCATAGGTTTTTTTTAAGTAATCTTAATATAATATGTTTGAAAAATCAACTTTTCTATTTCAGTCTGAAGACTAAGCCCTCTATGACATAATCAGCATCCATATCACCGCCAGGCTCGAGCTATGCGGATGCCATAACTGATGTGGTGCATCAAGTGATGGAATATTTTATCCCATTCTCTGATGTACCCGTTGGTAGCAAAGCTCACCCATGGCTTAATACCGAATGCACCTTTGCTGAAAAGCGTAATTTCGGCTACCTTGCCTGGGTTGATGCTCGAGACCGCAAAGCTCCGGATGTAAGATCCAATAAGAGAGCCTTTAACTTAGCCTTAAGAAGGCTCGTCTTGACCGAATTACACATATTGGCGCAAAGCTCTCTGCTAAACCATCTGGCAGCAGAGCTTTTTGGTCCCTTGCCAAAGCCGTCGAGACGAACTTCTGTCGGCCCTCACTCCCACCCTGGCTCATACGGCAATGGAGAAGGCGAATTTGCTTGCCTCTCTTTTTGCCCAAAATTCATGTCTATTCATTTCATTCTTCTGGCAATGCTACTCCACCTCACTGCGGGATTTCGATGCCTGAAATTCCCATCATTAATAAGGAGGTAAAGAGAGTATTGTGTCGTCTAGATGTGAATAAAGCTTGTGGTCCTGGTGGTATACCAGCGATAGTACTTAAAACATGTGCTCCCGAGATGTCTCCGATACTGACATCGCCTTTCTCTTAAGACTGGAATAGTGCCTAAATCCTGGAAGCTTGGCAAATGGTCAACCTGTGCCCAAGAAAGGTAGCCATGCCAACTATGCCAACTATCGTCCAATTTCAATCACCTCCATACTCTGCAAGATGGAGCGTGTATAGATCACTCGTCTTTTGGTATATCTAGAACAGAATGATCTCCTCAGTGATCAACAATATGGGGAATCGGTCGACTGGAGAACTTTTAGTAGTAGAGTGTATGCTAATACAATTGGCGGAGCTCTTGAGCGAAGTGGGGAGGCGATTGCCGTCTCCCTCGACGTCTCAAAGGCCTTTGACAGGGTTTGGCACGCTAGCCTTATAAGCAAGCTTTCAGCCTATGGCATATCTCTTGGCCTGATCGGCTGGATTAAAGACTTCCTGAGCGACCGATCACTCAGAGTTGTGGTTGAAGGATATTCATCACAACCTTTAAAGACCAACTCTGGAGTTCCTCAGGGATCTGTTCTCTCTGCAACCTGCTGCATATTAACGATCTGCTTATACCTGGTATCTATGGGTACGCAGACGACAGCACTATTGTAGAGAGATACCTGTTGAATGCCCGGGCCTGTAGAGATCAAATTCAATCCGAAAGAGAGACCATGGTAGCGCGGTTGAATCTCACACTCAGGACAGACTCAGGCGTACTTGTTCACCACAAAAAGGAGTCTCTTTATCTTGACTCCTACTTTCCGAAATGTGCCTCTGGAATACACTGACCGTCTGCAGTTGTTGGGAATGGACATTAGCCCCAACATGAACTACGGGCAGTTCATCGAGTCTAAGGCTAATGTAGCAGCAAGTGGTTGGCATCCTCGCTAAGGTCCGACAGTATTTCACGCCGGGACAGCTTCTTAATCTAAATAAAGCTCAAGTCCGTTCGTGCGTGGAATACTGTAGTCACATATGGGCTGGTGCTGCGAAATGCCATCTGTCAGCCTTGGACTCGATTGAGAGGCGCGCGCTGAGGCTTATTAGTAAACCTACCCTGGTAAAAGCTAACTTACAAAGCCACGGTCACCGACGTAGGGTTGCCAGCCTTTGCGTAATCTAAAGGTTGCATTTCGGAGAGTGTGCGCAGGAATTACACGAATTA
The DNA here is from genome assembly GCA_905231865.2 of Boloria selene. Lineage (NCBI taxonomy): Eukaryota > Metazoa > Arthropoda > Insecta > Lepidoptera > Nymphalidae > Boloria > Boloria selene. Next base: position 7,891,648 of record HG993145.1, read on the forward strand.
ATTCCCCCATCCCCATTCCATCATCGGACGACTCGACGAACGGCTGGTCTCCATCCTTATGTTGTGGACATTCCATCCGTCCGGACAAATTATTATACGTGCGGCTAAGGACCGGAACAACCTGCCTGCGTCAGTGTTTCCGTCCGATTACAATACGGGTGTCTTCAAGGCAAGAGTGAATAGGTGGCTACGGAATTAGTGCGACTTACCATCTTCGACTGCGTAACCACTTACCATTAGGTGGAACGTAGTCAAGCACTAATTCAGAATAAAAAAAAATTTAAGAAGTGATAGTCATACTTTGTATTTGAATTCGAACTTTATACTCAATATCTCGACTTAGGTACTTATAATTAACTAGGAATCTTCGGAAGATATAATGACTCAGAAACTTAAAATTGACTGGTGATTGGCATAATGTCAAAAAACCCAGAGAAATCATTGAAACGCCAGCGACGCCAAATTTTATATAATATTTCTCACTTCAAAAACGATAGTTTTTCTTCGTATTTGACTTCTATGCTGATACTCCATAGCTCCAGCCCGCGTCGACTTAGGGACTTGCAAATTAACTAGGGATAACCAGCATATGTCAAGGAACCCAGAGAAATCATCAAAACGCAAGCGACGCCATATTTTATATAATGTTTCTCAATTTAAAAACGATAGTTTTTCTTCGTATTTGACTTCGATCCAGGTACTCCATAGCTCTAGCCCGCATCGACTCAAGGACTTGAAATTAACTGGGGATCACCAGCACATATCAAGGAACCCAGATAAATCATCAATGCCCCAGCGACGCCATATTTTATATAATATTTCTCACAAAAATGAAAGTTAGTAGTTAGTTGATACTAAAAAAATATTATTTTCACTAAGTCACAAAAAAATTTTACTTATTATTGACACTGAAGAGAGGGGGCGCCACTATCAAGGTTTTGCCCCGGTTAGAAAATGTCGTAGATCCGGGGCTGCATAACGGGCGAGTTTTTAAGGTGGTTTGGTAGGGTTATTTGTTTATAGAAAAAAATATAAATTTTTCCCTTCTTTAATAAATATTTCATTATACTACATTACTTGTTCTTAAATTTTTTACAACAAAAACTAAATATATACTATGTAACATAAATAAAATGTTCTTGTATCGTCAAAATCATGAGTTATCGATATATAAAACTATCCCGAACAAAATGCCAATCATCCAATCACCTTAAATAAAATGATAATGTCATTACGGACAATAAATTTTTCATTCGATGTCAATTGCGCTCGAGAGTTGACCGTGACATGTTGGAATGTATAGCCGCACTTACTACACCACAAATCTCATTACCGCATTAATGTATTACGAGTATATAGTCAGTGTAAAACTAGCTTAATAACTTTAATTCTAATGTTATACACAAGAAAAAAATAATTTGTCATTAGTATAAAAATAAAAAAAAACAGCCAAATAATTTATAAATAATAAAAATTATGTCTGCATTAGAAAATCGTAATATCTAAGATATACTACCTATGCCATGCGATCGTGAGTGCGGTGCGAAGTTTCCCCCACAGCCAGGGGTACAGCCCGCCTACCCTCCAGGCTGCTCGCGCTACGTACTTCACGTAGTCGTACAGTCCCCAGGGTGCGTGACCACCGTTTACGTAGTACACGTATGTGAAACCATCTTTTAAACTGCCGTTTATTAAATAGTAGTATGGTAGGAACGAGTGGAGTCTGAATCTGAAATGTTTTATACTTTTTGTCAACTTTATGAAGATTGTAAAAAACGGATGATGACTAGGGATTGTAAGATTTAGACAAAGATTGGTCTTCAGTAAATCACAAATGACTTAATACTAGTAGCATACCAATTGATTGATAATCATAACAAAGTTTCATCACAATTAAATGAATAGAAGGATATATCATACATAATATATTATTATAACTTATTAAGTATTAAAAGTAGAAACATACATTCATAGATATAGTTTCTAAAGTGCGCGTGAACTCAGATTTTATAAGACAATTGAGTTCTATGGGAATCTTTCCTGGCCTGGGAACGTCTTTGTTTATTCATACCTACGTTATACGTAAAATACTTATATGAAAAAAATGCTTCTTTTTGAATACTTTTTTGCATATTAGATAGCTTTAACATTCATCTGAGTGTTTTTGACAGCGTGCTAGCTGGTATCTAGTTGATAATTTTCATTATTAAGAATGCCGTTTAAATATTGACGAAATGGTGAAGTCCTTACAAAAAATCGTAAAATTCTCACTCAATTTAAGTTTATCTTCAAATAACTTTTTTACGTACGTAATCATCATCATCATCAGCCCTTTTTAACGTTCCACTGCTGGCCACGGGCCTCCCTCAGTACGAGGGGATCAGGCCATAGTCCACCGCGCTGGCCTAGTGCGTGTTGGCGGACTTCACATGCCTTTCGAAAACTTGTTTTTTCTTAGGTTTTCTCAGACATGCAGATTTCCTCACGATGTTTTCCTTCACCGTAAGACAAGTGGTAATCATGATATAAATGATTCGTACATGAAAATATCAGAGGTGCGAGACCCGAATTTGAACCCGCATCACTCGGTTATCCAAGCGACGCGTTACCGCTGGTATTTGTAAAATATTACTTCTAAATAGTAAAAAGTAGTTTAGTGAATATAATTTTCAAAAATATAGCCCAATTAAAAGTGATTGAGAGGGTCAGGTTAATCTATAAATATGAAGGTCAAAGTAATTTTGGTCATTAAGACACCGCGACCGCTTTTATAGTGACAGAGAATCCTACTAATAAAAAGATTGATTATCACTACATACTCGTATTATAAAACAAAGTCCCCTGCCGCGTCTGTCTGTCTGTTCGCGATAAACTCAAAAACTACTGCATCGATTTTCATGCTGTTTTCACCAATGTATAGAGTGGTTCGCGAGGCCGGTTTTAGTATAGCAACATTTATATAGTATTTTCAAGTTTTTGTATACAATTGTTAATTACTAATAGAACCCGCGCCTTCGCTCGCGCTAATTCTATCATAATAAATCTTTCATAATAATTAAATCATAGAATTAATATCAATACTTAACATATTTTTTTAAATACGTGATAAATATATTTTTACTCACTACTCACTTTACGCTTAGGTAGGACTTGTGTTTTTTGATTTAAAATCTCATAAATGAGAATTAAACATGATTTACTATTCTGAATGTTATTGATATTTTCAGCATGTTCTAATAATAATATTCAGAAAATTATAATTTTCAATACAATTAATTATTTTGTTACATAAAACAATTTCCCAGTTTCGCTAGTTACCTTTTTAAAAATTATTAAACTATTTCTGTGTTAAAATAATCATATAATTTAATAATTATGACTAAATTACTCTATAAAAATACAATTTTTATAATAAACATGTCATTGTTAAGTATGAGAAAATATGACTTCAACTATACCTTTTAAAGAAATAATAAGTAATTACAACAAATATGTGCAAACAATGGTTGAAGAAGCCAATGCACAACATTAAATATATAATAGATTTGCAACTAGATAAAAAACAAAAAAAAACTAATTTTCATATTTTATACTTAAAGAATGTTCATAGAGGGTGACTAATAGACATTTAAATACAAAGATATTCAGTTTTATAAAATACGTCATCTAATATATATTTTGTTATGTTCATTAATGAGCTTTTGACCATTGAAGTAATACCAATACATTAGGTGTAATAACTAATAAGTAATAAGCTTACCTTTTTTTTTCATAAAACAAGATAGCCTCATTGTTTGTTGTCAAAACATGTAAGAATAAAGCTTTGACTCTGTGTTCGTGAGGGAGTTGCGGGACTGGACCAGCTAGGTGGTTGATTAAAACATCTAGTAACAATGTTGCTACCCCCGAGCGACGGTAGGCACAATCTACACCTGAAAATATATATTTTGAAATATCAACACAACAATGTCATTTAAGGAAAAGATTTTTTTAATTTATATATAAATTTGTTAATCAAAATGATAAGATATATTGGGACACTTAAATATGATATACACAACACTATCTAAATAAAAATTAGATTTTTGAAAACAGTCATATATTACATAATTTATTTACTGTTCTTTTTTGTAACATTTACAATAGGAATTATTAATAGCAATTGTGTAACATCATTGTGAGGTATACAAATGTGAGAATTTTGTTTAGTTTTGTGTGAATGACATATAATTCAAATTCACTTTTATGTCATGGAAAAATGTATTAATATTCCATTTCAGGTAAGTATATTGACTCACCATCATGCTCTTCTGTTCTAGGAAAGTATAATGATTGCAAGATAAAAATAATCAAATAAAAAGTATGATGCTTAAGATTGTTTACCTAGAGATAATATATATGCAACTAGTGTGTCTTTTGAGGCAAACCATCTAGAAAGTATGCCTCTATCTTCAGCATTGAGTTTAAGATATGGTTTAATCTCAGCGACTATTAGCCCTATAATTTGGCTCTTATACACAGCAGCCAGTGCAAAGAATCTTTCGGAAGATGTAATATCCTCATACCATGACTGTGGATACTCTATAGGAAACCAATCTCTACAAAGAGATCTAACCTGAAAATTAAATAGTAAAGCTGCTATGTATAAAAATTTGACATTGAACTGTATTTATAAAGTTTGCAAAAGCTGCATATCAATATAGTATGTATATTTAAATAGTCATAAATGAGTTCTTCAAAAAAACTTAAATTTTTATTAAAGATAAAATTAATAAAATAAATAATCATAATTTACTTTAAAATATATAAGACTACCTCTTCCAAATCATCAGGGCACAAAAAACGCAGCTGTACATCTTTTAGTGAACATTTTGTTTCTTTTGACTTCTCAATTATAACTTGAAAGCCTTCAGAAAGATACCTTGTAAAAATAAGTAAATTAGATAATGAAAATTATTAAATTAAAAAAATAATATATTTTATAATTCTAAGGGATACAAAAATTCAATTGTTGATCAATTACGCCAATAACACATTAACAGCCTTACATATAAAATACTTCTTGATTAATTTGAGACTACCAAAGGATATAAAAACAATAATGAAATTGAAGCAATTAAAAGTTCAATTAAAGCATTTCAAAACAAATATTTACCAGCTAAATCCAGCCATTCGGTAATCTAGCCATTAATGGTAACAGTTAAACACTTATTTCGATTAATCTTGTTATCATTTCAAGAACCTGTCCTACCGTTTTATTTTTAAATTATTAATATTAATAATATGTTACCAGAAACACCAAAATTCTCCTTATATGCAATTGACATTTGGGATTTTGACAAGTTTTTAGTTTATCAGCAGGGTTGCCATTAATAAAAAACAGTTGCCGTGTTTCCCATGTCGAATTGCCGTGTTTTAAAGTAAAAGTTAAAAAATTACCGTGTCTCATACAAATGTAATGAAAATGTACACTTCGTAAGGTGCTGATTGCTGTGTTTTAGGATCGGCAACGATTGTTCTGCCGTGTACCGTGTTTTATTTTTACTATTTAATGGCCCCTGATTACCGTATAACACGGCAATTGCCGTGTAAATTGTAAATGGCAACCATGGTTTATAGTAATCAGTCATCTATGATAGTAATTTTGTTGTTTTTTTAATTTATCCCCAATAGGGTAAGGCAAAGGACCTATGATAGTAATTTATGATTGACGTTCAACTTCAATGACACTGACAGTCATGTTAAAATTGCCTGAGTAAAAAAATGAACTTTACTGTTGGTTTTAGAATAGTTTTAAAACTAACACTACACTTTCACATTTCACGTAAAATTAGTGTAATTTAAATAATTAAAAAACATAGAATGTTAGTGTCAATATAAAAAAGGAGTCCAATCTTTGTTTGTAAAAGTGATCTATAAATTAAAAAAAAAAATAATGTGCGCATAGAGATGTGCGATACATAACCAGAGGGAGGAGGAAAATTCCCGCTATATTGAAATGTATAATGTGAACGTTAAAAAAGTTCGATTTGCCTATTATATTTAAGGAAGCAGTTCAAAATAATTAAATACTAAATACAGATTTCCACTGCTCGGTTCTGCTTCTGCAGGTATTTGTTTTTTGATAAATCTAATTATAAATGAATGTTGAGGGACTTTGCAATGTATTAGCGATGGGTTGCCTCTAAAAAAATACCCAAAATATAACATTCGTCATTCACTTAAAATTAGTTTTATCAAAAAAAAACCTGCAGAACCAAGCAATGGGATCTTAAACCATAAAGAGAGATACATAATTTATAGCGTGAAATGTGAATTCATATTGCATTCAATTCACACTGCTATGTTTATCACTAACTTTGCCCTTAATCCAGTCAATTTAGACATTCGAAGGTAATATCAATCTGTCTGGATCTCTTTACAGAGGATTTTATAATTCTACCGGACAATATTATTTAATCGTTTTGTAAACATTATACTACTAGTATATGTACTACTAACTGCCTGAGCCCCATGAGTACATTTATGATAAAACTTACAGTTTTGCTGAAAATCGCGAAAAACTCTTTTTTTTACCTTTGACCTTGAATATTTTTTTTTCCATACACGGGAATGATGGGGAACTTTTAAATATTATTTATAATTATGTTTTGAACAATTTTACTGATTTTCAGCTTGTTGAGACTTTATGTACTTTCACTCTCATTTTTTGGTCTAGATTGACCGGGCTAGCTGACAGGTAACTACGTAAATAGCTCTAAATATTTAACGAACCGATTTCTCATATGAAACCTTAAAGAGCTTAGATTCTTTTGCTATATTATTCATGATCTTACTGTTACTAGGTACTAATATATATAATTAATATAGGAGTAGGTATATATTATAAACATTACACGCAGAATAAATAGGGACTTTATAGGTATTCTACAATTATTTTCAGCGTACAGTTCTGGTCACAGCTAAATGAGACGTGTTTCATAATCTACCATAGTATTGAATCATACCATAGTATTAATCAAGAATTAATTAAGAATAGCCTAGGTTAGGTACGTATCTGTATAAAAATTAAAAATACATTTTTTAAAATATATACATATTTAAAAATCTACAAATAAACTAAGAAAGGCTATTAAACTATGAATGTATATAACAATATAAGAGTAAGCTTTTGCTTATGAATGTCGTTGAGGGTGTAACTTATTTTTCATACATGTTATTGCCCTCAAAGTAACTCTGATGTAACTGCGCGTAATGATTCAGTCTTATTGTACACATGTTGGCACTTGGCTCGGTACTCTTACATTGTTGGATTTGATTTCTAAGCGATGCTTACCAGACGTCGAGGTATCGCCTTACAAGTATCTGGTATCTGGAGACCAATTTCACACGAGCTGTCGTGAATGAACCACTTGAATAGGGTCAGCGTCAAGCGAAAGCTATCCTTTCCGATATGTTTTTGACATTAGGTTGGAATAACTTTGTAATTAATAATTAAGTGCGATTTTATTTTTTGATACTTTAGTCTGTTACTCTAATTTTCATCTAAATTCTATCTATTCTATCACTATGAAAACATACATATGAAGGTATTTTTATTATACCTTTCTAAGCTTTGCTAAATCTATTATATTGTTCACTAGCGGAACACGCGGCTTGGCTCGCGTTTAATCGAGCTGAGCGAAGCGAGGGCTAGTCGCTAGTTCTTTATACATCCATTATCCGACGATAAGGTTCTTACATATATTATTGTTTTGATTTATATTTTTATTGATATCTAAATATTATACTTTAATACTTATTATCCTATTCCAGACTAAGAAAAATCCAAAAAATCAAGTATCCTTTGATTATAATATATATAATCAAAGCAAGTAGGTATCATAAAAATTAGTCCAGCCGTTCTTGAGTTATAAATGGTGTAACTAGAGTTTCACCGTGACAAGAAGTTCTTTGCAGAAGTTCTTTAAATATCGTATTAAAAGTATTAAATATATGGGTAGGTTTCGATTAATGTACCTACTCGTACGTATAGTAGCTCCTATAAGTTTAAGTTGTAAGCTAACCGAACAGTCGTTAATATTTAATTTCTATGCTTAGCATTAAAAACAATCAAGATGAAGCATAAAATTGAGCGTGCTGCCTCCGCCCACATAATTAATATCTCATGTTGGGGACAAAAACGTTAGCTAGCCTCCACCGGATAGGATGTCTTGCAGGCTGCGGCATACGCCTGTGTAACGCGAGCCGCCGCACGCGCGCTCTCGGCTCATTTGCACTCAATCTTAATATTCTAAGATGCACCATTAGGAATTCATAAGCGTCTCTCTATTTTGTTTTTGTGTCTTTAACCCTTAGCTGGTTTCGCTAAAATTGGTAACGTTATTGGTATCAGGGGTAAAAAAAGACCCCACATTAATAAAAACTGTAAAAAATACAAAAAAACATTTATTTATAATTTTCTGTTTTATTTATACAAATATAATTTTGAATCTAGAGATCAATTAGTTTTAAAGGTACAATACAATAATAAATCACATTTTTTTTACTTATTTAACATATATCTAATTTTTTGTACTTAATTAAGTACTTGTTACTTTAGGAACCATTTATAATATAAAAACGTAAACATAACTTTAATTTCTTTTGTCCCGTAGTTTTCTTATATAATCTAAATAACAAAAAATAGGAATTTCTTTTAAAATCATTAAAAATTAAAAAAATGACAAAGCAAAACAAAAGTCCAAAAATTACTCCTAAAATAACATGTGATTGCTTTGGCAGTATGCTCTTTACATATGAAAAGAAAGCATTTGCTACACTTTTTGGTACACTTAAAGTTTTTTTTGCGATCACATAAGAAGCACCTTCCTCTCTTGCGAATATTGATTAGAGGGTCATTTAGTTCCAGTTACATATCTTCCTCTTGGTGTTCTTTTATAAAATTTTCTATACGCCTCTTTTGATAGGCCGAAAAATTTGAATATTCTTTCTGTCTTTCTTGCACAAAAGGTATAACTTAATTAATTCCAATGTTTTTTATATATTTTTCATTTTTAGACGCATATTTGGGTTTGCAGTTTTCCTGCCGTTGTTAAAAAAAAACTACACTTTTGGTGTCGGGGGTTATTTTTGACCCCAACAGTGTACATACCTCGACTTTCAGCAACAGTAGAGCGACGCGAGTCCGTAACCCGCCGCACCACGCAAAGTACTGAGATTACACAGACGCGCATCTGTGTAATGTCTGTGAGTGTACGTGTTTAAACAGGAAAGATATAATGAGAAATGTGTGCATGGGGGTAATTAATGACCCCCGAAACCAGTTAAGGGTTAAGTCCGATTTTGAGAATATAATTATCATAAGAGTTTTTTTTTAATTTGAGGATAAATTATTTCAACCTATAAAGTAAAAAAAAATATAAGTTAAGATCGCAGCGATTTTAGAAATCAAGAGGTAGTTTTAAAAAAATCCATAGCAAAGTCCGCAATATGAATAGCATAATATTATAGGTATATTTTATCTTTTAAGGCAATAACTGCGATAATTATTTTTATTGTATTATAAAAGGATCCGGACTCTGCGGTGGACTACCTGATCAACCTTGATTGGGCTGAGGAAAAAGGGCTTAATAAGGACTCGCTGACGTATAATCGGATTGGACTGAACGTTGATAAGTCAGATGAGTTTCAAAATTGGAGGAAAAGTTGATTTCTGTAGGCTTCCTTTACGAAAGGATTGTTAAAAGTTAATACATATAAAAAAAAATAGAAAGTTGAAAGTTTTTCCGAAACTTAGTCATTTTTAATGTGAAATGTAAGGAAATTATTATTAATATCCATTCTAATATAAATGTGAATGTATGAAATTTGTTTGTCTGTCTGTCCGTTTGTGTACGCCCGTTTGTCTGTCCTTTATTCGTCTATTTTTTAATAACCGTGAAAACGTGCCTACGATCGAATCAATAAAATAAACAAATATACTTAATACAGTTAAAAATCAGCCGAAGCTTATATACGTACGTAGTTTGCTCTTAAATTGATCTCATTAGCCGGTCGCGAAAATGTGAGAGTGATAAGATATAGGAACAAGGAGGCTTTGTAGCGACCGGCGCGACCCGCCGGAAGCGGGACGGTTAGGGGTCGCTCATATCGCTTATTCGATGAGTATCCTTTATACATTCTGAGAAGCCAGAGAGAGATTATAATATGTGTAGGTAGCTATGTATGTTTTATTTATTTATTTTGCTTTATATTATGATAAGTTGATAAATGAGGTCAATTTCGCAGTTCGAAAATAATTTACAATAATTGATTAGGTATTAGGTACATATTATCTTACTTTTATGTACCTACTTACTCACCTATCTGACACAAAATATCTAATTCAATACCTGTAAAAAAATACCCTTATTTTTGCAATAAAAATAATTAAATTATGTACTTGTAGGTACATACTGATAATAATTATTGGCACCCATATTATAAGCCACAGAACAAAGATCGTAACATATCAAATTGTTTTAGGCAGTCGTGCAATTAAAATATCACTTCAATTGTATCTTTTTATTTAAAAAAATAACATTTTAACACTATAACTAATATTTAAAAATTAATCACAAATATAACTTAGATAATAATCATTAAAAAATTAATTCAATATCTAAAATACTTATGAGTTATGACTAAATATAAAACTATTTCTAGAATATTATAAAATAAGCTTTGGAACTGAGGCTTTTGTTGAACTCTACAATAATATGATGATGATTATTATTTATTAATTTTTTCGTAAATTTAAGATTCAAAAAATATTTATAATTCTTACTTCCCTATATATATGCTTATACTTACATATTTTGTAACGTAATGTTTATAAACCAAGAATGAATAAATTAAAAGTTAAGAATTATACATAGGATCAAGAATGTACAAAATGATTTTATTCCGTTAATTATTAGGTAGGTATTTATAAAAAAATGCCTTAAAGAATTGCACTCGGAATCCACTAACATCATTAAATTGGCTTTTACTCAAGGGCGATTTGTTTCCTGAGAATTATAGTATAAAAATTTGTATCAACTCAGAAAGATATGTAAATCTAGGATATCATGTTTTTCCAATAAATGTTTGCTTTGCGTTGTGATTAAACGCACGTGCGGTTAAGCCATTCGAGCCCATGTGGCGATATGATATTTACAATACCTACCATTCCTCCCGAGACATTTGTGACCTACTTATTATTTAAAATTCCAACTTACCGATATAGTACAGTACACATACATATCTGACTGGTACTATGTATTGAAGCGGAGGTCTGGGATTCGATCTCTACACTGTATTTTTACAGCGTAAGTATTTAAACTTTAAAAACTGTCATAGGTATTCGTCGGACATAAATATTTACCCTATTGCTTAAAGTATTAATGTATTATTATATATCTATTCCTGATAAAAAGTATATTCTGAAAATTCAATAATACATTAGGGATGACCCGTGTAGTGTGGCCAATCACAGGGCGGATGTAAATGGGAAGGAACGGTGGTGTAGAGCCCCGGCGGATGGTGAGGCAGCGTGTGCGTGTAACGAGGCTGCATTTCATGGTAATCTGGTATTGGCGCTGGCTTCAGGTACTGGTCTAGTTCAGCCCCGTCTGGGGGTCCATCAGCTAGAAGAGCCCCATCGACTTCAATACGAGAAAAATCGATTTGCGATCGTTCAGGCGTGGGTTCTCGCTTCAATCTCGCTGTTGCAGTTGGCGGAGGTTTACGCCTTCGAGGTTGATATTTGTAATCGGGATATTCTCTTTTATGCTGTGTTCGCAACTTTTCTGCTTCCTTCACAAATGGTAACTTTTCTTCTTCGCTCAGGCTTCTATAAAGAAATTTATATTGTAATATGTTAACATATAATGCAAATACAATTAATTTTGCGATATAAAAATATATCAAACGTCACATATTTGCAACGAAGTGTCTATTCATCCGCTAAGCGGACAAATAAATTAAATACTTATTATTCGTCCGAAAATTGGTGTTTGATATATCGCGATTGAGACTTTTTTGCTTCTTAAATGGCTCAAAGAGAAATCAATTTGTTTTTTAAGTTTTAACATACTCGTGAATGCAATTGCGGACGTTTCTGTAGTACTTTTTACAAAATACCATTTTTGGTACATTGTTTTGATTTAGGTACATACTCTCAGGGAGTGTTAGTAGCGATGGGCGATTGTTGTAAAAAAAACAATCGACTGAATCGAAAATTGCGCTGTTGTGCATTCGATTGTCGATTTAGTAGTTCGTCGCCATGATTATTCGAATAACAATCGACTAACTACTAACTGTACGCACTACGCACGACGCAATACGCACACTGCATTTGCGTGCGGGGTGCGGGACGGTGTTGCGTCGATTGTTTTAAGTATTACTTAATACAGTTGTACCAATCTTGTATTGGACAATACCTTCCTAATTAAGTTCGTACAATATCGGTAAGTTAGATTAGAAATTCTAATTTAGAATTAGATACGTTACTTAATTACTTAGCTTTTACTCATTGATCTCTTTTAAACCTATGATTAATAAAGGTACATTCGAATAATTATAACTTTTTTATTTTATTCTTGTCTTATTCTATTCGTATTCGTAACTTACACTACTAAAACAAAATAAAAATCTATTAGCGCCAATCGCATAGTAATAACTGCAGTTGTTAGCAGTGGTGGCGCACGGACTTTTATCTGTTGATTCGTAGCGCAGCGCACGTTCGCCGCACAATCTTTAGTAATTACTTATTTAGTAGTACGTACGAGTATAGTAATATAGGTGCGCTGCGCTACAAATTAGTAGTTAAAGTTAACACGAAAAGAATATCGCCCGCCTCACGCTGCGGTTAGTCGATAACAATCGAATAACATCGATTGTTATCGACTTTTATCGACTAAACTGAACAATCGACTAATTCGATTAATTTTAGTAATAATCGCCCATCGCTGAGTGTTAGTAACATAAATTTCATAGGACGACTCTATAAAGCCAGCTCTTTTACATATAAAAACTCTTGAACTTTTTAAAAGTGGGTGGAATCTAAATAATAAATTAGTTATCAGCTCGGTAGGTTAAGGTTATTTTTTTTTATTTTTGGCATAGGTATATCCTGCACATAAAAATCGCTTATTTTATATTAGAAATCAAAGAAGTGATAGATATTCGTACTAACCGACAATAGTCGGATGAAAAATATATTTTTTTTATTAATACGATTTTTGGATGACTAGCAACAGCCTTTAAAATAATTTAGTCATCCAACAATTGTTGGACGACTAAATTATTTTACTCGTCCAACTAGCAGACGACTAGCATCAGCCTATTTGCAAACAATCAGCGCAAATATAATTATTAGCGCAAATATTATTAGCTAATTTTCCTTAATAGCGATTTCAGGATTTTCTAATCTTATGTACCTAGTTTTAGATAATTATATTCTTAAAATAATAATCTAATGATGATTATAAAACTTTTAAGAATATTGAAATGGCATGGAACATAATTAACTGGCTTAAGATAGAATCTCTCGTCTATAATTTCCAGATGCTAGCGCGCCGAACCGGCCGCCGCCGCTTTGTAAATGTACCATGAGCTCTATAAAATAATTAGGTACCTACTTACATGTACTCTATACTAATAAAAATAATTTAACTGATTTGAAAGACATACCATGTCTAAATAATAATAACAATAAAATACTTAACTAACTAACTTTTTATTAAACTAAAAATAATTATGTATAAACAAAAGTTCTTGGAAAAACAATATCTATTTAAAAGTATTGTAATTTGTACCTAAACTTTAAGAATATTAATTGATTCTATCAATTTTTTATTAATAAATAATTATATTTAAACATATGTAGGAAATACCTGTTTTTAAGTTATGTATTAAAAGTTAATATTTCAGAAATAAATGGATAATAGAGAATTAATTCAGCGGCACAAAAGTGGCTTCCTAGGTGTTTCATAAAATTTGTCCAAAAAGGGTTTCTTCAGTACAACTATAGGTATTATAATTTTACTTAACAAATTAAAAATAGCAATGCAGTTTCAACGTCAACCATTTGCTATATCTTAATGAGCACATCGCGGCAGATGAGATGAGTAATGTGAAGTACCGAGAGCTGGGTCGGGAAAGTGGACGGGGAAAGAATAAAAAGAAATGTAGCTCTTACTCTAGAACTTTAGAGTTTAAATTCCTGGTTAGTTTCATTAAGCTTATAAGTTTCTTAGAGAAGTATGGAGCGCGTGCGGCGCCCAGCCGAGCGGCGTGCATCGATTGTTTACTCATTAAAATGCTATCGCCGCTAAGTGATACGATAACATCTCTAACTGTTTTGAAGCTTTTCACTGTGAAGTTTTGGCCGAATTTAATAGAGTGAATAACAAACTAACTTTTGAAAGGCATAAATATAAAATATGAACTTTTCAAGTTTAATATGGTTATGTCTTACAAAGTGGTATTACTGAAATGTTAGTGATCGGTATATTTTATTATATAATGATGTATTTTTAATAAAAAATTGAAACTAATAGGATTTAGTAAGATTTTAGTAAGAAGTTCTAATCGGTATCATTGTTGTTTTTCTTATAGTGCACCATGGTCATTCCAATTCTAATTTCCCGAATTGTTCGGACATCTACGACCACCCGCGAAGAAGTGTTATGACTCAAGAATGACGTGCCTATTCGGAGCAAACTCTCGAATCATCAAAGAAAACAGTCGGATAAAAGATGTTGATTGCTTTGATATGGTCGGCTCTATAACTGTCAGCGAATGTCTGAATTAGCGAGCTTGTTATTTGTAAAATTATTCCATATTTCTTTTTTTATTAAGGCTTATATTATAAGACAATGTACTAGTCCTACCTACTAGTTAAAACTACTCGCACAAATTTATAATCGTAAACATCAGCAGTGTATTTCATACATATGTAGGTACCTACTATTTTCAAATAGATTGTTTTTATTTTATTTTAAAATACTAATATAATAAAGATGTACAATATAACTTATGTATTTGTTAAACACAAATACATAAGTTACATTGTTATTTAAATTGCTAATTAAAGCAGTGGTCTTTTATTAAATTATAATACTTATATAAATGCAAATAGAAACTTTTTAATGTCTAGAAGTCTTCTTTTAAAGTAAATAATTACTACAAAGGCTTCTTAAGACTTATGTATTTTCAGTTAAACTCACTTCCACATAGAGCCCAGGGATTTGCTAAGTTCTGCATTATGCAGTGAAGGTCTCTCCTCAGAGAGCCTCCTACGCATCGCCTGTGCGAACACCATGAAGGCGTTCATCGGCCGCTTCACGTGTGCCCGACGCATGCAGCCGCCGCCTCTGTGAAAGAAAATACTCAGTTATAATTAAAAGGAGTTATAATTTCAACAAATTATTATTTAATTAGTGATTATTTTTTCTTCTTTCTTTTTTTTCACATTTTAATATTAATATAATATACTATTTATTATTATCTATTATTTTTATGTCAATTCACCTGCACATAATATTGTACTATATCCTTTTTTTGTTCTTTTCTTCTTTTTAATTAAGTTTGTGTGGAGCGTTTGTGTACAGAAGTAATTGGATAGCAAATTTAAAATGTTATTTTCAGTTATTAACATGTCTTTATATTTTTTTAATAATTTGTTATCTGTTTCTGTGCCTGAATAAATAAATAAATAAATGTAGTACATACAAATTTGACTTATATTGTTAAATATATGTATAAGTAAGTATAAAAATTACTAAGCTAAAGATAATTTTACTAATAACACTGTTAATTTTAGTTAATTTTTTTAGCTCTACAATTTATGTCGCCTATTTTTATCTCACATAATTTAGATAAATCAAAACATATGTGTAGAAAACAAATTTTATTGCCCCTTTTCAAATTTCTCACCGCTGGCAATATTTACATTTTACGTACCTAGCTATGTGTTTTATTCAATTAGGTAGGTACATAGCATTTAAGCACTCGAAGAAAATCTATCTCTGAAATGTGAAGATAGATATTAAAAGATTTTTGGTTTCTTTAATTTTTTAAATGCAATTGATATATAATAATAAATTTATTTCTATTTTATAACTACTATAGTACTATAAAATGGTCCACTTTCTATTAAAATTATTAAGTATATATTCGGCCGTGTCTTGTAAAAACGCTTATCACAAGCCGATAGCTAATGTTGACACAAGCAAAATGAAACATGCACTCGAGCGTCGATACTCGACACCACTTAAAAATTTCTACTTTCGGCGCGCGACCGATAATTACTAGGCGACTAAACTATAAAGCAGTGAGTAGAATAAATTACGAATACCCTTTATGCACATTTATGTTTACCTCTTGGCCTTACTGTGGTGAGCCGTCGTAAGTAAACTTCTAACGACTCAAGTGGCGGACCCTCACGTCATTTTACGCTCGTAAACATCTCTGATTTTATTACTTTTTTATTTTCTAATGCCGCGTTCGGGTTTCCTCGCGATCTCAATGCTGACGATAAATTATGTTTTTTCAAACACTGACACGCCACTAAAAGTCGATCGATTTCTAACGGATCACTCTCGGGAACCAATATGAAACGAAATAATTACTGCTTCGGCGAACTACCAACGATTTCCTTGTTTATTAGTAAGAACGAGTTCTGGTAACTTAATAATTTTAACTAACGTATCTGTATGCTACGAATGAAAGTGAGGACCTTTTTATAGCTGCTGTGCCAAGTGCCAAGAATTTCTATTTTATATAAAAAGTTTTTTTTTAAATCACGTTTGCAGATTGTGGCAGAGACAATCGAGAAA
The DNA here is from genome assembly GCA_905231865.2 of Boloria selene. Classification (NCBI taxonomy): domain Eukaryota; kingdom Metazoa; phylum Arthropoda; class Insecta; order Lepidoptera; family Nymphalidae; genus Boloria; species Boloria selene. The sequence goes on from HG993145.1 coordinate 7,908,513, forward strand.
TATTCAATTAGTTTTTGTAGAGATGTAACAAGACCTACCGCGCGCCGCCATCTGGTTAGTAACATCTTCTGACAATCACAGATACTCGTACTTGTGGCCTACACTGGTATATATCTAGTTATAATTTCATTTTCAACTGTTTCTCTTCATGATTGATAATGATAACGTATTTGTTTTGTTAATGTATAGGTAATGGTGTTTATAAAAATGCTATTCATTAATAAAACTACCTTATAGAACATGGAACTCTACTACTTACTATACTCTATCTCAAAAAATATGTTGTTCTGTTCGATAATAATTAACGATTAATTTTTTTCAGTATTTTTTGTGATTTTTCAATATTATGTAAAGGGTACAGTACTCTGTAGAGTTTTGTTATTTCCTACACCTAAAGGTTGCCTGGAAGAGTTCGCTGTTTTAGCGATAAGGCCGCCTCTTGTACTTACATTTTTTTTCTTATTAGTATGTTTTATATTTTTTTTTGTTGTACATAAAGAGTTTATTATTATAATTAATTAATGATTAAATGATTTTTAGGAATACAACATGAGTACAATATTTTTAAGTACCTAACTACGTAAACAAAAAGAAAAATATTTTTCTGTATAAAAAGTTAAGAAGTCAAGTAATAAAACTAAGATTTTAAATCTTGAAATGCATAAAATATTTGTAAGCGTAATATATTTTAAACATTCAAAAAGAAATTGGTTTCGTTAAAGTATTGTGAGTTAATTTGAAAGGCTTAAATTCATTACCGAACGTGTCTACGTCGCGACAAAAAGTTTTATAGCTGTACAATGATTTACTACGCCAGATTTCATAGTCTACGACATACATCTGTGTTTACAACGAATAGGACATGAATATTGTACTATTTTACATATGAGTTAATATAATCAGAGGCACGTGTAAATTACCCTAGTATATAGGCATTTTATTACATACATTGTCCATACACAAATCATCCGACTTTTTTAAAAGAAACTAAATAATTTGTTGATAATTGTTAGTCAAAAGTTAATCTACACGTAATAATACTACTTCGTAATAATAACAGTCCTCAAATTTCAATTATAAATAGTACAGAAGTCTTGATACAAGCAAAATTGTGAACAAAATTTTAACACGTGTCACGTCTACAACGGTAGAGTTTAGGCACCTATTATATAATTTGACCCTTTGTTTTGCTAACTTGTCGATGCTCTGCGCTTAGAAAAGTCATTTAGAATTGATTAATAGACTTAAACTAAAGTAAGTGACATTGATTTATTTTTAGAAATACTACAATACTGCTAGCCATTTTAGACCGTATTAATAACAAAATCCTTTGGAGATGGGATATACCTATATGTATGTGATGACAGGATCAGACGTCTCGTTTGGCTAAGTTTGTAGTGATCCTACTTGTTGCGGCAGCGGTCGCAAGTTCGAATCCCGCTGGTGGCATTTATATGATGAGAATGGGGGCTCTTTTGGGTGCAGTTCTGCAGTCATGGGTGTAATAAAATTATTTATGTATTTAGAGTTACTGTACTTTATGTTCAGTTCAGTATCTGGTATCAAGCCTTGTAGCTTATCATGGAACTAGTCCCAATATATTTATTATTATTTTCAGGATGGTATAAATTAATAATTATACTTTATATTTTTATGTATTTTTAGGATATTACGTTATGTTGGCGCAATCACAAAACCAAGTAGTTCACGATTACGGAGGCCAATGGCTGAGGAAGTCATAAACATTGCAGAATATAGATAGCTGTCATCTGTGACGAGCCCGCCCACGCTATTTCTGCTCCCAACCAGTCGGCACTGCCCCCTAACTTTCCTAGTTAAACAAAATATACAAATTTTGCCAACTGTAATTCATTTAAGGTGACGTGTTATTTCTAAGATTATAAAAAAATTACGCGAGTCACAGGCCTAGAGTGAAAAAACCGGCCAAGTCTGAGTCGGACTCGCGCATGAGGGTTTTCGTACCGTTAACTATGAAAAAGGCAAAAAACGTTTGTTGTATGGGAGCCTCCCTTAAATATTTATTTTATAATACGGCAACAGTAAATACTTACATCATCATCATCTGTAAAAATTTAAACTGTCAAACTATCAAGGTTAATCAGATAGAGCCAGATGACAGGCGGACCGACAGACAAACGGACAGCGGAATCATAGAAATAGGGTCCCGATTTACCCTTTGGGTACGGAACCCTAAAAAAAGGACTTGATTAGAACTTAACCAGTTAATTTATATTCGAATTCGTTTAATATCATCCATCATAAATTAAGATTATTTTTTATTCGTTATTTAACATATAAGTAGTACATATCAACAGTACCAGACGTGGGCAGTAAAAGTCTTCTGTCGCCACGGGCGGGGATCTTTTAAACATCCCCCAGAATCGCAGTTATCTTTACAGTCGATTTAACAACCACCATAAAACAATTAATAGCGTTGTAAAACACGACAGTAGCTGATGCCACAATCATGAGTCTGGCACTCGACTAATCTTCTTCATATCGAATTTGTGTTCACTAATACGACACCTGGTAGCACTTATCCCTGGGAAAGTATAAGTTCCTGTAGAAATTAGGGAGCTTTTACATAAATGTCAATAAATGTGTATCACTAACTTAAAATTAGATTAATTGTAGTATGTATTCGTAATGGAGCATCCAATGACAGTAGTGGTAAAATAATATCTCTGTAATAATAATAAAATAAAATAAATAGAAATATATTATTTAATATTCCAGAAAAAGTTTCAGTAAAATTTAAACTTTAAAGAGTACATATATTTGTTTTGTAAATACCTACATTTTATTGAGTACTTAATAATAAGATGAGTAATAAGAAACAAAATGGTTAGAATTTCTTTATAATTTTATACTTAGCGTCCCATTATTAAAATTAAATTCTATCTATACACCTGGAAACAGTTGTACTTCCATGGGAAAGTAAATAAAATTATGTGATACACAAGGGTGGGGTGATAGTGAGTACCTACTCGTCGTCAAGTAAGTAAAAGGAATATTATTGTTATCAGGAAAAGAATGGGAAAATATGGTTGAATTTAAATTTTTAATTTAAAAGCAAATATTTAACATTTATGGTAGGTATATGTAGTATGTGAAATATGCAGAATTTAAAGTAATTATGAAAAATTCTATTAAAGTAACGCAACAATTACTACCTTATTATTGTTATGGTTTCACTTCTTTTCAAAATAATATTATTTTGAAAATCGGAATTAATATAATAAGTACGATACTCACCAGTATCGTATATGGTATATTAAATGGACAATAGTTGGCATTTTCATATTTTCATATATTATGTAGTTATGTATGTACCTACTATGTATAATGTATGTACCTACTATGTATAATGTATGTACAATTATATACATATGTTCTATGTATATAATACCTACTCGTAATAGCTGTTCACGCTAGAGAAAATCTGCGACACCTTAACTGTAGGGACATTAATTTAAATTGCAAGTACGTACATACTCAGACATTACTTGCGCTTATTAGCCTGGCCTCATGTTTGGCTTCCTCTAGTCCCTATTGGGCTGCCTATTGTACTGAAATAGAACATTTGAAATTTCTTTTAAGCTTTATAGGAAAACTTACCGCCATACATTTGGTTTTTATCCGACTGCGTCGAGACCTAATGAATTTAAAGGTTTTAATGGGTTTATGTATGTATGTATGTATGTATGTATGTATGTATGTATGTATGTATGTATGTATGTATGTATGTATGTATGTATGTATGTATGTATGTATGTATGTATGTATGTATGTATGTATGTATGTATGTATGTATGTATGTATGTATGTATGTATGTATGTATGTATGTATGTATGTATGTATGTATGTATGTATGTATGTATGTATGTATGTATGTATATTCGAAATTAAAATATATATGGTTAAAAATGTATATTATAATATTTATCGGGTAAGTTTACTCAAATGGTATAGTTACATATTTGCGCTGATAAACCATTCAGCTTCCAGGAATGCAATGCGATTGGCAATCCTGGTCGGGATACAAAAATATTAAATATATTAGTAATAAAATATGTTAGAACTAGTACAGCCAATATATAGAGCTTTACGTATACTCACGCTTTACGTATACCTACTGAATGTTTGGATAACCTTCAAAAAAAAAGTTTAGTACCTTTCTTTTTATTATTATTCATGTACGATTTTTTTATATGCGATACTTTTACGGTAATTAAAAGTAGTACGAACAGTAGAAGGAACAAGTATGTAAGTTATATTTTGTTTTTATAAAACATAATTAAATTTACCTACATAACTAAATAGGCATGCTCGTACGTTCAGAGTTCTAGCTTTCCATAAGGGTGCATGGGAACACATCTGTGTCCACATTGCTACTGATAACGTCAGTCCACTTCATACTATGTACCTAAATACAAGTCGGTATAGTCCTTTATTGATTTCATTAACTTTTTCATGGGTCTTCTATTATTAGTTGTTATTATCCTTACTAATATTATAAATGCGAAAGTTACTCTGTCTGTCTGTGTGTTACTCAATTACACCTACACCAATGAAACGATTTAAATGAAATTTGGTAGAGATAGTCTAGACTCTAGAGCCTGAGAAAGAACATAGGCTACTTATCAATGCAAAAAAATGGCTGTAAGGATTGAAATAGGTAATGAAAGTTTTGATGGTAATTATGTCATTCTTAAAGCTAGAAGCTTGAAACTTATTTTTTGCTTAGATATAAATAAATAAGACATTCGTAAAATGTAAAAAAGACGTTTGTAATAATTTTAATTTGGCAGTGAACACCGACGGAGCGATAGCGAGCAGAGAGGGAGTGGTAATAAATATACTTATTTTAATAATTCAAATATAAATGGCCTATAGGAAAAACAATTTGTACGTAATATAGTTTCTTATAGAAAAAAATCTAAAGACTCGTTACTATTTCTAAATAGGGTCTATAAAAATATAGGCCTAATAATAGTTCTTTAATATACTAGCCATCGATATAGTAACCGTGAGAGATCTCACATATATTTATAAAGCTAATGTGGTAACTGATCGCGAATAACGTTTAGCAAGTGGAAGCATTCCAAATAAGTACATATGCGGTAATGAAGAACGGCTGGTGTTAACCGCATGCATTACCGCTCGCCCGCTAACATGCCGCCGCGCCGCACTCCACCGAGCTTCTAGATTACACTTTGTCAATATTTAAATATTCGAAACTAACAAAAATTAGACTTAGAGCCTTCATATACAGTATAAGTTATAACTCAAATGACCATGTGAATTTGTGTATTAAATGTAAAACAAACCAATGGTAATACAGTGTTGGAGTGGAGCTTTCGTGTGTACTAGAATTATTTACAGCTACAACTACAAAATTCTTAATAGATTTATGTAAGTTACAGTGTTGTGAGTAAGCCCCTTCTATACGTACATCTGTACTTATTTACTGTATATTTTTATTTATTTTAGAAATAAGTTATAAAGAAAATCATACAAAGGAGAAGAAAAGGTCAAATAAAAGCACTTTAAAGCATAAAAAGCACAATTGAACAACAAAGTTATATTGAGCGTATTATATATAGGTATTTATTGACTGCTATATAAACATTTAGCAATGCCTTCTAATAATACAGATGTAGTGTAGGTGAAAACAAATGTCGTAAGCAAGCATAGCTATCATTCAGGTCGGCCTGAGCAAACAGGGTGTTGGGTGTGGAAGCGGCACTTGTGAACATGTTTGCACCCCCACTTACAGGGCAGGTTAGAATAGAAGTGCAAACTCGATGTTTGCCTCCACCGGCATCGCGCCGCCTAGGCGAGGAAATCTTAATCTACCAAAGAGGCTTCGCTTTATGACTCATTCTAAAATCTTAAGTAATACACCGGAGTTCATAAAAAATATTCTTATGAGAGCTAGATTTATTTTATATTAAATACTATACAGAATACAGTGATATATATGCATGTAATGGAAAATAAATGTTTTTTTTAATACAATACAGTACATTTAAAAGTAAAATTTGTTTTCAAGAATAATCTGATCGGGATCAAGGTATGCCGGGGGACTCCCTCTTATATTCTAAAAGATAAGCACCCTACAAAGGACGTGTTTGCGCAGGCACATTATCGTACCGCGCGGAAATAAATCGGTAACAGGAAGAAGATAAAAATCGTCACACGAACTGCGTTAGCATAGTCTACGGTGCTATGGAATAAATTCTATCAAAAGAAAAGTAACTTAAGAAAGGCTTTATGTTTCAACGTCTAAAATTAACATGTTTATCCTCCATAGCTTAGGTATTACAATTTGTACTTATGTAATAAATTATTTTATTAATTGAATATGCCGAGATAGATGTTTAAAATGCCGCTAGTTTCTCTGAAAATAATTATAAGAAGCTGATAAGAGATAACAGAATTCAATAAGGTTGTACATCAAGTGTCGGTTTTATGAAGACGCTACGCCGACCCCGGGTCGATATTATCTTAATGTAATGTAAGATATGAACTAATTACAGAATAATTTCCCAGTATTTGAGGTCATATCCATTACTGATCTATGGCATAGCGCATAATTCATTTATCTGCTGTGCTCACTGCCTACATTATCCTTACTGTTAAATAAAATAAATATGTTGGGACATCGCCATCTAGTTCCGTGGTAAGCTACGGAGTACGGAGGAAGCTTGTGTTACGGATACCAGATAGTTGATATACTACATATTTAATACATTCATATATTAAATATGTAGTATATCAACTATCTGGTATAAATATAAAAACCCTTGAGTGGAGTACAAATATTCGAGTTTAACAAATGAATGCCCCCAGCGCAAGAAAGTAGGGTCACTGCGCCAAACGTGTCGTCAAAACTTTTAATATAGGTAAATGAGCTTTTCATTTTAGTAGTTTAGGTTTGTATTAGTGATTATAGTACATTTAATGTGATTTAAATTTAACTTAATTTTAAATAATTACAAATATTTGAAATCATAGTTTAATAATGTTAAGTCTTTCAGGCATATAGGATATATATTATGTTCCTTATCTACATCGTGAGTATTTTACCGTAAAACATGGAAAATTTAGTTTACTTAGTAGCTTATTATAAACCAAATAATAACCAAAGTTAGGCGTTTATTGATTAAAGTAAACTTACTTTAAGAAAAACCTTTGCTTCGTTTATTTTAATGCAACTAAACTAATCAGTACATCGGTAATCAGTAGGTACATCAGTAAGTACTTACATACAAATAAAATTGAAGTGTCTGTTTTTAATTTCAAATTAACAGCTTATATATACCTACTTACATAAAAGATCTATTTTTAAAAATTTTGTCTGTCTATCTGTCTGTTTGTTCCGGCTAATCTCTGAAACGGCTGGAGTCTGGACCGATTTTGACGAGACTTTAGGAACTTAATGTAGCCTACTTTTATTTAATAATAAAAATTAAATAAAATTATGAAAACCGTTTAATTTATTTTAACTTACGCGTTACGCCCAGCAAAGCGGGAGGGTTTTGAATATAATGCAACATAAAAATCATAGATTTATAAAATTCAAAAGCTATTAATGTAATACGGGTTATTCATTAAACCGTGAAATCGTAGGAACAATTAGCTTTAAAACAATTACGAAATTAAAAAAAAACGACTTAAAAAAATATTTTCCTGGTACAAAATAAAAAAATACTTTCCACGTGCGTAAATAGTAATGGTTTGTTTAACAATAGAGCCCAGTTTTATAAACACCTAGTTTTATAAACGTAACGTTAAATCTCGTTATGTATATTTTTTTCACTCGAGCTAACGTTTTCTGAAATAGAAAATTATTATTTATTAACCCTTTCAATAATTAACCCATTCAAACGAGACGTCTACTGATAGGCAAAACTATACGTAAAATCACCAACAGTCAACAAACATTGTCGCATATTTGTGTAGGTATATTCCTAAATATACCTATAGTATTCGATTTAGTGCATATGATAAGAAATTGTAATCTTCCTTCCGCTTATAATATCTGTAAAAAATGGATAGGTTAGGTAGGCATATGGGAATGAAGTTTTTACATGTTTCTGGTGTCATTTCTTAAAAATAGTCAGGAAATTTACCCATTTCCCAAATCTGTTAAATGGTGTTAAATTAACTTGTTAAGGCTGTTTAATTTTTGTCTTTGGTTGGTTCCTATATTAGTTTTGCCAACAAAACAATTAAAAATCAATTTTTATTTATATATATTTTTTGGATAATGATGTACTTCTGTACTAACATTCTTATACCATTAACTCATTTGAATTTATAATATTTAGATTTAATACAGGTACAACAACGATTTCTTGTATGAAGGACTTGCTTTTTATAAATACTGCTTTTTTAATGAAATTTACAGACTTGCATTAGATCTTAGAAGTTGTGAGACAGAATTATAATAGGTAAGTATATCTAGTCAATAAAATAAATGGCTTAGTCTAAAACCACTCAAGAAAATAGAAAATATTTGCTTGTATGCTCTACTTAACATTAGTAGCAAGAATTGAATTATAAGACTGACTCTATATTTTGGAGTTTGTGGATTAGTATTTTTTTATATTTAGTTCATCATTGTGATTTAATGTCAGAGGTATTCGTATATGAGCGGTGTCATAAGTAAAGTAAACCTATAGTAGGTTTTGTTTAGTAAATATAAATTGTACTTAGGTATGTGTGTTTGTACCACGCTCTGCTAGAGTACGTTTTAACGATTAGTATCTATAGATTTCACAGAGATGTGATATTCATTTGTAATAAAAAGTATTCTTTATGTTGATAAACAGAAATCATATCTTTCATCAAAATCTGTCTAGTGTGATGCTGTCAGAAACAGGCAGACAAAAATTCAAAAATTATAAATAAATTCGGGCTCAGTATCGATAATATAGACTTTTTAATTTAATAATATTCTCCAAAACATAATGTGAATTTTTGTATGCTAAGGCATAGGTAATATTTAAGTAGGTATTTGTATTTTGTATACACACTAGCGATTTACGTAGCTGTCTGTGCAAACAATAGCTGATAAAGTAGCTCAATGACCATTTATTCCACTTCAATTAAAATTATTATTATGACAGAGAGAAAGCAAACACATTTGGTCGAAATAAAAAATAGCCTCGAAAAGATTGCTTGAACTTAGGAACTACCTCTTTCTAATGTTAACGTAGATTTAATTTACTAAGATCATTGACGTAAGTGGTCTATGATATATTCTTATATATTTATATATAAAAATCTTTTGTGCGTGTGTATGTAATTGAACTCTTCCTAAACGGCTGGACCGATTTTGATGAAATGTTTTGTGAGTGTTCGAGTTGATTCGAGAATAGTATAGATTCTCAATTCGGTCCACTAAAAAATATATTTTTTTAATTAATTAGTTATTTATACATTTAGACAATAAATTTAACATATTTAATTATAAATAAGTCGTTGCTGAATTTAGGCAACGTTGCTTTGCGCATGCATACTAAAACATTTCACCGGGAGCAAAATTTTATAAAAATAAGAAAATTGCTTATATTAGGTAGTATATTTGTTCTGATAGTAAGTAATAATAACATACTAAGACGTAAGACGTAATCAGTACTAGTCACTTTGTACGTAGGGAGTAGGGACTATAGGAGAACCGTTATTTCATATTTTTATAGAAATACTATATATACTATATATACTACATATACTATATATACTATATACCTACTTATTTAGTAAGGTAGTAGGTAGTTTAATATTTATTTTTTATTCATAGAGCTTTAAATACGTAATCAAGTTAATTCTCGAATTTTACGAAATAATAAAAACCTACCTTAAAAATTTATAGTCTCACTACAATTTTATTGTAATAACACCTCTCTAAGTAAGGGTAGGTTTGCTAATTTTTTTTGAACTACGTAGAGAAAGTGAAATAAGTTGCTCGCTCAGTTCAATGTTCATTACAGAAGTGATAGACACACTAGAGCTTTTTAACCAGTTTTAAATTTCTTAAATAGTCTATGTTCTTAGTAGAAGTCTCTTTCGGAACTTTTATTCGTCGAGCTTACGAGCTTATAACGTAATCAAATTATATTATTATATTATATTTGTCATTTTATAAATATTTAACATCACTAAATCATCAAAATTAGTAAAGTTATTTAACAACATTTACTTTTAAATAAATATTAGTCTAACGACGCAAAAAAAATTATACGTACTTCGTAGGTTGGGGCAGAATTGTATCATAATTGAAGGATAGCAGCAGCTTCCCAACAGCCTCATTGATCTCCACCTTCTCCGTCGGCTTGTGGTCTTGATCCCAGCTCATCATATCCACAATATAATATTGTCAAAAGTTATAAGTATAGCACAAATTTGACGTCTCGGGACGTGCGCGTGCGACCGACTCGCGCGCACGGACTATAAAGAGTTCCTTATGCTCGGGTGGTAGGTATAAATGTGTAGAGCGCACCGATAAGTAAGCTCACTTATTTTGTTTACTTCTCGATTGGATTATGTTTTTAAAGAAAAGTAATAATGTGAGGAAATACTTTGTAGCTTATCATGTTTACTAGTGCGATCTACAACTTCATTTTTTTTGCGTTGTCAAAATATTTTGTGTTTTTGTTAGTTTAAGTAATAGTTTTATATTAAATATTAGTACATGTTACTTAATATATCAGAATAATAATTTAATTTAACAATTTATTAAAAACCCAACAATTAAAAACTTTATATAAATTGAAGTTAAGGTTTATTTTTACTAAATCTTTTTTCTGTGATATTATTTATAATAGGTAAATATTGTCATTTTACAGCAACGTTTATAATAAGAATATAATGTTATATTATACCTATCCTATAATATATATATATGAAGTAACAGTAAATTTTCCGAGTTTTCTCGTCTTGACGCATCTAGTGGGCGGTTCTACAGAAGTAGCACCGCCTCACACCGCTCGTGCTATTGGCGCGACCGCTCTGACGTCACTGCGCGGGCGCCTTTATCTCCGTGCCTACCGAGATTGCACCGGACATTATAACTTGTATGTACCATTATGTAAATAAATGCTTTATGCCTGTGTAAAATGCAATAAAATGAGAGCAAGGCAAGATAAATGCTGATTTAATAAAACAATATGTATTATTATATTATAAGTATAGGTACTCGTAGATACACCTACCTGACGATATTTTTTTATTAATGCAGAATAAAAGTATTTAACATCCTAGGCACCCATTTTCTTAACGCAGCTGAAGTTTTACAAATTAGTTGATTTTTACAGAGCCCTCGAGTTGGTCAATTAACACGATCTAATTTTGTGCCCAATTCACGCAAAAACTGCTAATGAACCTGTCAAGGTAGGACTGGCAATGCGATGTCTACTTCAGTCTACGCTAAATACGTAATATTGAAACTTTTAGGTAGGTACCTATTGTTGAAAATATTAAATCTAAAATTAAATGTTTATTTTTCTCTTGTTCAGATAATTGAATAGGTAGGTATGTATCTACCTACTTTAATATTTAAGTATATCAATTATTGTAGGTAGTTACGTAAATACATTGTTCAATCACATAGCAGTAGGTATTTATTATCAGTAGTTAATACCTAGCGATTATATTTTAATAGGTATCTACTTTTTATTAATTTAACAAATAGTCCATGTGTTAGTTCTTTTCGTTCTACCTTCGTAAGTAGGTACCTATATAGTAGGACTTTATTTCGTCCGTTTTTTGTTGGTATATTAAGCGGAGCGTGGACAAAGCCTGCGTAATATTCCTACATATTTTCTTACAAATACTGAAATATTTTAAAGAGTAAAAAGGTTACTTTCACATTCAGTTCAGTAATACCTATAAATTAGAGGAAGGTTATGGTTTTTGACGTGACAATCAACATAGATTCTTTGCATCTAAGATACAAATTAATCAGGAACATTATACCTTTTACCTAAATATATTTAATCGAAATTAAGAAACTTATCACTACCTACCAAAAGAGTAATACAAGGAATATTTTTTTAACAAGCCACAAGTGCAAATTCGTACTTAATTATTCATTTCATTACAATTATTGACTGATTGATGTAAGTAACGCTACTTATTTCTTCCTTGGGTAGTAGCATGATAATATCTAGATAGCATAATAGAGCCTTACTCAATAAAGGGGCTATCTAATTAAAAGAAAACTATTTTTTTTCAAAAGGGATTTTTAGTTCCTGGGATTAGCGCGTTTAAACAATCAAAAACAAACAAACTCTGCTTTATATATAGTTATTTAATAGGTAGGTAGCCTAGCGACTGACCGTAGTTTTGTTTGAGTTCACCCTCCCTAGGTATGATTCATCGAGTAATATAGAATAGACTATGTGCCTATATAGGTACCTACTAGTAGGTATATGAGGTACTCGTACCTACAATGTGCAGAAATAGGAATATAGAAATGTAAGTACCAGGGGCGTAGCTACCGCTGTATCAGCCGTATCAATTAGTATACTACATTCGAAGATTTTTTATATTTTAGTGTGCTTCTGTAAACTTTTTTCAGCAGTCTCGGAAAAATAAGAACGTTCTAAGAAAAAAAGAGATCTTTAACAAAATCAAGTCCCACTGTAAAAATTGCAAAGTTATTAACAAAATATTATTTATAAGTTACAAAATATTTTTGGTTTTATGCAATTGCAATGTATTGCAAGTTTAGAGATTGCATTCATTTGTTGAGCACGAATGTTTGTTCTCCAGTCATGGGTGTTAATATTTATATTATGTAAGTATTTAAAAAAAACTTATATATGTAGTATATCAACTCAGGCGCGGTCGCAGCCTGAAATTTTGGAGGGGGTCACTCAATACACATTATTGCACAAGACACAATTTTTTTTAACCGACTTCAAAAAAGGAGGAGGTTATATGTTCCATTGTAGGTATATATTTTTTTTATGTATGTTCACCGATTTCAAAAATTTTTCTTTTGTTCGGTAGAGTATAGCTCCGACTTCCGAGGGGGTCCCATTGTCACCAAGTCAGATTCTGATGATGGGATCCCCGGGAAATCGAGGGCAACTCTCAAATTTTATAGGCACCTATTAAGTTTTTGATATATTTTCTAAAGATGTTCAAGCATTTGTGTCTGAAAATCATTATTTCATGTGGATGAGCTGATGATGGAAGGTAAAATTCCTCGACGGTTCTTTTTATGTTTGTTCATTAATTTCTGCGTCAAATGTTGGCCGATTACAATTTTTTTTGTTCCGTAGGGTATACTTCCAAGATATTCACATTATCACCAAGTCAGGACCTGATGATGGGATCCTAAGGAAATCCAGAGCAAATCTCAAATTTTATAGGCATTTATTACGTTTTTCATATACTTTCTAAAGCTGTTCAAGAATTTGTGATGATGTAAGGTATATCTCCTCAACGGTTAGAAGTTGAAAGAAAACTATAAACTATAAACTATTTTTTAACAAAACGTTACAAATCGAAACTAAAAACAGAAAAATAATTTTAATTACTTAGTTATTGTTGGAGTCGGTGCCAGCCAAATCAAAATAATCTTAATACAATTTAATGAATGTATCAATTTGTAAATATAATCAAAATATCTGTTCGAAAGTTCATTGCAAAGGCAGGATAAAACTGTCCTTCTTGGCTGGCACCGACTCCAACAATAACTAAGTAATTAAAATTATTTTTTCTGTTTTTAGTTTCGATTTGTAACGTTTTGAAGTCGGTTTTATACATTACTTATAAAACAAATGGAAGTCGTCTTTTTGTATTTGCGAATCGGGTGATAATATTTGAGACGTTTATTCTAGTACTATTTCCGGGTGAATGTTTAGAAGAGCTAAACCTGTTAATCGCTCATCTAACATGTTTCATCATGTTCATAAAAACACCACTAGATGTCAGCAAACTATAAATTTATCGCGATAGCTAGAAATTTCCTTTTATTATTTGGCAAATTTTTGAGATTTTTCAATTTGACCTTAGATTTTGGGGGGGGTCATGTCCCCTGTGACCCCCCCCTTCGGACCGCGCCTGTATCAACTATCTGGTATCTGTAATACAAGCCTCGTAGCTTACCACGGAACTAGATGGTGCTGTTGTAAAAATTGTCCCAACATATTTGTCCCAACATTGTATGAATATAACATTTTTCTGTAGTAAAGAGTATCCTTAATATGACCAGAGTAATAATATACTACTTACTGCACAAAGTAAAGTCAAAATCCGTTCAGTATTTTTTGTGTGAGCTCGCCCATCGATCACTATTTTTAATATCTATATAAGTAGTATAGGTACTGTTGTACTCTTTGACTAAGTACTTACCTACTTCAAAAAATAAAAAACATTTCTCTTGAAAGTTGATGTAAGATATTTGTTAGCAATTAATTTATGCTACCATCATGGAATTAGTAAGTACCTTACTATTACTAATTCCATGGCTACCATTATATCTAGTGTTGCCTAACGGAAAAGTTATAAAACTTCCCCATAGTAGTGAAATGCGTGAAATATAAAGACTGGCCCTACATCCTATTGCATTTATTGATAGTAGACTTTAGCATTATTTACAAACATGTCGTATATATAATATTCATGCCCTAAATTTATTGTTTTCTGCGGAAAAAGCTATTTTGAATCTACTACCATTGTATTATTAAATATTTCACATGGCAATTGTGCGAAAGGGACACACCAAAAAAAGATTTCTCGCTCACGCTCACTTCTATAAGGAGATATTGCTTAATTAAAAAAATACTTTGAAGACATTTCAATTAGGTTTATTTTAATATGTCAAAATAATTGAAGTAAGCCTTCCAGTTGTACGAAGTACTTACTAATTCCAAGCATTATAGTTACATTCTCTTTGGTACCTAGGTACTATCATATTGTAGGTGTCGTCTGTCTTGCTCATGTATATATGCGCTAATAGCTTTTATAGACTATTTTTAAGGGTGCTCGTTATTCTAGATAGCTGAAAAAATAACCTGCTATTTATAAATAACATGCTATTTATAATAACCAAATCGCCTGTTATTTATTTCCAGAGGCAAGCGCTATAGCTATTTTTTAATTTATTTTTATTACATATAATATGACCACAACAAAGAAAATGTAATCACTATGGACGACAACTGCCGCCAAAGAGTATAGTTATAAACTGTACTGCCGCGCTTGACACTTCGTGCTAGCCGTATAATATTTTTGTCACGAGTCATGTGCGCTAAATTATGCGAAATTATATAACGGATAAATATATTATAGCGTCAAAAATAATAAGCATTTTAAAAATAGCGTATTCTTATAACTCTTTATCAATATATAGCCGTTTCGCCCACCGCTACAGTTATAACACGTTATCAACCGATAGCAGTTTCGCCCACCTCTAGGTCACTTATAACAAGAGTAAAAAATAAAAATGTTCCTACTTCCTTCATCCTTGATTTGTAAGCACAAACATGGCACAGACTACAGACACAGAGTAGCTCAGTAGAGTACATGTAGCAATATACTCTATGGTAGAGTACAATCAGGTTGATTCAGTTGTCAAAACCAATGTTGCCAACGTGGGCGATTTTTCGCCATTTAGGCTATTCGGAATAGAAATCGGCGACAAAAAAATCTAAAAGGCGACTGGTCGCCTTTTAGGCTACTTGAAAAAAGATAAAAGTTCCTTTCAGTTAGTTGAAAGAGTCACAAAACAAATAAGTCTGCGAAATAAAAATTATAGAACCCGCGCAGATAGAGAATAGATTTGAAAATTCTTGAACGGTAGATGTGGCTAATATGAAAACTGTGATACTAAAAAGACACTTAAAGACT
This sequence comes from Boloria selene, assembly GCA_905231865.2. Lineage (NCBI taxonomy): Eukaryota > Metazoa > Arthropoda > Insecta > Lepidoptera > Nymphalidae > Boloria > Boloria selene. Next base: position 7,924,405 of record HG993145.1, read on the forward strand.
GAATAGGAATATTTATTAATACTTTAACATTTTGAATCTATTTCTGATAGAATGGAGTCATTACAAAATTAATATAGAATTACAAAATTATGTCGGATAACTAAAACATGTTACTGCTTTGAGAGCTTCTTACGGAAATATATATTATATGACATAATACAATTTTTACTAATAAAACTAACATTCCAAACTTAAAATAATTCAAACATAATAAACCAAACAGGTCACAGTTGATATCAAAATAGTTTGTATGCATAATCTGAGATTACCATTCAACACACCCCCTTAATCTCAGATATACATCATAACACCAGACAAGTACAGAAACCCAAAAAAAAAAAATTTAACTACAAACAAACTATACTACGGGAGGTAGCGCTGTATTTTTTCTAGGAATTTTATCCCGAATGAATTTTATTTCAAACAGTTGTTTAGAGGTCAGAGATCAGTAAAGTGAGCGTCAGTCGCCGCACCAGCGGTGGAACTAAGAGGGACAGCATGAAGAAGTCATTGGAAAAAAAAGTGCTCCGATGAATTTTATACCGAGCCAAAATGAACTATATGATAGTTTCCATCACATTTTTAAAGAAAATCATCGTCAGCTGTATTGACGGTGGGGGGTTATATGTCAGTCGCGTGCATGAACCTCATAGAAATTTTCACAAAAAAAGTAATTTTATACCTTATGAAATTTATACATCTTAATATTTATACTTTTAAAATAACAAAGACAATCGTCAGCTGCATTTTTGATGGGGGAAAGACCGTCAGTCAGCGTGATAAACATTTCGCGAGGTCGATGCATTTGAGCGTTGCATAGTCTCTTTAGAAAATAAACTCACGATCTTTACATCCACAAACAATCAGCTGGCGACGACTCATGTTTCTTTAACATTCTAGTTATCTTAGGCTTGGAATTACGCACAAACGCTGTAGTTACATGCACACTCGATTGACCCAGCGACTGCTTGCGCGTTGCCATTTTTAGATTGATAGTTTTTAAGATTACAAGAATTATGTAATAATAACTTTATTCATAATTTCTTGTGCATAATACTCTCTCTTACTCTAGCTTCGCTCGGGTCCGTCTCTATGTACTACGTATTGTTCTGATAACTATATAGGTATAGGAATTTTAACTATTCTGCAGATGATCGGACATTGAAAATTCCGTAAAAATTGGTCCAGCTGTTTTGGGGATTAGCCGAAAAAACAGAGTGGCAGACAGAAATAAAATTGTACACATTAACTTCATCTATACTAATATTATAAAGAAGTAAAGTTTGTGTGTTTGTATATTTGTTAAATTGTAAGGGGTAATCTCGGGATCTACTGAACCGATTTTAAAAATTCTTTCACCAATAGAAAGCCACATTATTGCTAAGTGTCATAGGTTATATAAAAAACCGAAAAATAAAGAGGCTTTTACGTGGTGTCCGTTTTGCAAAGTGAATCGGAGAAAAAACGGTCGAATGAAAGCGTTTCTTACGAACGCTGCCTTAACTATGAAAGATATATTTTTGAGTTCTAGAGAAAAGATGTGGAGCTTGAATATGCCTACAAAAAAATCAACGACCGCATATGTCTAACTTTTATATTTAAGTTACAAAAAGTAGTTTTTTTAATATTAGTATAGTGATAATTTAATTTTTAATATTAATAAAATTATTTAAATTATTTAAACACTCTGTACTAAAAAAGGATTATTAACATTATGCCTAACGAAGTGGGCACGGGTCAGCAAGTTAAATATAAAATCTTATAAATTTCATTTGAATTTAGTAAATAGTTTTTATTTTGGTATTACAAATAGATAATAGACAATTTTATTTATTTGTATAGGTAAGTTTTACAACTTATATACTCAATACTCGTTTGTTAAAAAAACATCTAAATTCTAATATATAAAAATCTTATGCCACAGTGTTTGTTATTGACCTCCGTCGAAACGGCTTAACCGATTTTTACGATTTTTTTTTTGTGTTTATTTGGTAGATTTTTTTAGACCAAATATGTTATACCTATAAATAATCATAACCCTAAATTTTCATCCCAACAATACCTATTTTTAATAGTTATTAGAACGCGGGCGGAGTGTATATTCCAACAGGAATTGCTAGTATTATAATATAGTTTTAAACCGACACAAAGTAAATAATTATAATGCGGTGTTATTTATAAGAAACCAGCAGTACTCGCGGCTTCCACGTTCATTTTCTTATTCGCTACTAATCTTCATTCGAACACTCGCTGGGTTGATCTGTAGATTGACTGAAAGTTTCTTCAAAATTACTCCAGCTATTTCAGAACCCATAATTAATATGTAACTCCTGCGCCGCGCGGCTTTCTATTTCATATAAGTTATATGTGGACGTCTCCCTTCCTCTCCTCATTGCTCGCTGTGCTATACTTTCTTAATATATTTGCTGTGTGGTGGAAGAGTGTCTGATTTGTATAATTTTAAAAGTTATCTGCTGACTATAAACTAACTCCCTGCCAAAATTTAAATTTGTTACACAAAAAATGAAAGAATTTCGTAAAAACTTGCGAGAGCCCTTAGACCTTCTTAAGCCGGCCCTGTCACAAAATTTCTTAGTGGATTTTTACTAACAATTAACTACCTCCCTGCGAAATTTCAAGTCTTTAGCCCCAAAAATGAAGGACTGTCATACAAACTTGCGAGAGCCATTAGATTATAGATTAATATGTGCTATACTTATTGATTTCTAAGCGTAAGATAACTAGATTGTTTAAGAAACATAAGTCGTCGTCAGCTAATTGTTTGTGGATGTAAAGATCGTCAGTTTATTTTTCAAAGAGACTATGCAACTCTCAAATGCATTGACCTCGCGAAATGTTTATCACGCTGACTGACGGTCTTCCCCCCATCAAAATTGCAGCTGACGATTGTCTTTGTTATTTTAAAAGTATAAAAATTAAGATGTATAAATTTCATAAGGTATAAAATTACTTTTTTTGTGAAAATTTCTATGAGGTTCATGCACGCGACTGACATATAACCCCCCACCGTCAATACAGCTGACGATGATTTTCTTTAAAAATGTGATGGAAACAATCATATAATTCATTTTTACGCGGTATAAAATTCATCGGAGCAGATTTTTTTCCAATGACTTTCTCATGCTGCCTCTCTTACCTCCACCGCTACCTGAGCAGCTGACGTTCAGAGCTGTTATGGGTAAGGGGAAAACTATTAGTGTTGTGATTTTCAGCCGGTATGAAATGACTTGCTCAACTATAGCGCTACCTCCCGTAGTACTACCAATCATAAAACAACAATAACACACTATTTCTCAACAAAAACCAGAAACTCTTAATAACAACTAAAACTAAGAAAAACACAATACATTTAAAGGAAGAGGAGATATCAAAAATTCTGTAAAAGTTTCTCTAAAAAGACAAGTCCGAAACTGAGCAAGAGAAAAACTGCAGAATAATAAAAATCTCCTCCACTAACAAAAATAATTGATTAACACAAGACATTAAATCCTTTCCCCCTTACAACAATCTTATACACACGCTTCCACTGCGCGAATCTCTATTATTAACACCCCCTTACACTAGCACTACCTACACTAAAAGGTTTAGAATTAAAATACCTATAAAAAAAAAAAAGTCTTATAACGTCAATCAGTCTGCTCATTATTTTTCAAAATATTTTCAAAACCAGCACCAGTTATTTTTAAAATAATCTTTTGTTTCCAGCTATGGTAGTTAGAATCTTTTCCTAACAATGGTTTGACGGGCTTGTCCATCTTTGCAAATTTTTTTTTTTTTTTTTCCTCCCAGCTGTCACTTTTGCTCAAAAAAACTGGAAAAACTCCAAAAAAAAATATAAATATTTATAGGCCCATAACCTCTTGAACGGTAGATGTGGCTAATATGAAAACTGTGATACTAAAAAGACACTTAAAGACTGAATAGGAATATTTATTAATACTTTAACATTTTGAATCTATTTCTGATAGAATGGAGTCATTACAAAATTAATATAGAATTACAAAATTATGTCGGATAACTAAAACATGTTACTGCTTTGAGAGCTTCTTACGGAAATATATATTATATGACATAATACAATTTTTACTAATAAAACTAACATTCCAAACTTAAAATAATTCAAACATAATAAACCAAACAGGTCACAGTTGATATCAAAATAGTTTGTATGCATAATCTGAGATTACCATTCAACAAAAATGACATCCGCTCGCATGCGTTCTCGCTCTCTTTCTATCGTGTCTATACTCACATGAACAGCGAAGATGAAAGTGTTAACTAGTTTTTAAATTAATTTGATTCTTTGTCACACTATTATTATTAAAAAAGTTGAAAATAATTTGGAAAAAATAAAGTTGAAAATGATACTGTAAATTTCTGGGTACAGGTATTGAAAATGCAGAATGCTGGAGGGAATCCTATGTTTAAAGATTTAGTGGTGTTTTCCTTGTGTTGTCTCTCATTACCTATATAGTAATGCAGTCGTGGAAAGAATTTTCAGCGTGATGGATACGATAAAAACAAAATTAAGAAACAGAATGCAATTACCTATGCTGATCGCCATTCTTAGGATTCGTACACATATGAATGTAAGAGGGATTTGCTGCAACAACTTTCAGCCAAGCAATCATATGATAACTTTACACGCTGGAAGAAAAGTGTATGATTCCAGCGTAGCCAGTACTAGTACAGCAACCACGGTCATTGTTTACGGCGGTATTGCGGACGCTTTGTTATTGCTGGCAGCAGATGACGAAGTGTCAGAATTTATAAATTAATTTCGTGGTTTAAGTACATTCTTAGGAAATAAATTTTTATACTACTTTTTTAGGCTACTTCAGCTCAAATTCGGCTACTTTAGGCTACTCAAGCTTCGAAAAATGGCGACACCTGGTCCTGAGTTGTTGGCAACACTGGTCAAAACTCAAAAGTCAAAAGCCAATAGTAGGTACGCAAAATTTAATTTCGTAAACATAATAATTATTCTACTTCGTAAACATAATATTATTAGGTTATAAAAGTAACTCTTTCATAATTATAAATTTCATTGGCTCTAGTCCCTATTTCAATAAAATTAAAATGAAAATAGCCGTAGAAGGATGTGCGCACGGTGAATTAGATAAAATTTACGAATGCATTGAAACTATTCAAAACAGAGAAAATATAAAAATTGACTTATTAATTTGTTGTGGAGATTTCCAGTCCGTACGTAACAATGATGATTTACGGGCAATGGCAGTGCCGGAAAAATATCAGAATATTTGCACCTTTTATAAGTAAGTTTATATTGGATTGAATCTTACAAAATGTTTGTTATGTGTACATTTCTAATTGTTAATAATGATATATTATTCAGATATTATAGTGGAGAGAAGAAAGCGCCCGTTTTGACCATATTTATTGGAGGAAACCATGAAGCATCTAATTATCTGCAAGAACTGCCATATGGGGGTTGGGTGGCTCCAAATATTTTCTATATGGGAAGAGTTGGTGTTTTTAAATTCGGCAATTTACGAGTAGGTGGTATGTATAAATATCTATTTTATACTAAAATAATACAGGATTTTTTTGCATACAAAAGTAAAACATACATATTTTTTTAGGACTGTCTGGAATTTATAAAGGCCATGATTATTTGCAAGGACTTTGGGAGTGCCCTCCTTACACTCAAAATTCATTAAGATCAGTCTATCATGTAAGAGCAATAGATGTTTTTCGTCTCAGTCAAATAAAAGATAAAATTCATGTAATGTTATCACATGATTGGCCAAGAGGAATAACTAATTATGGTGATAAAGTATATTTATTAAGATATAAACCATTTTTGCGGTAAGTTCCAAAATTGTTTATTGTCACAATTCACTCATGTCGATTTCTTTATTATTATTTTTTAAATCAATGCAATTTCTTTACTTTTAGGGAAGATATTGAATCTAACCAATTAGGTAGCCCACCTGCAGAGAAATTACTACATACTCTTAAACCTCAATATTGGTTTGCTGCACATTTGCATTGCCAATTTGCAGCATTGGTAAAACATGAAAATGATGAAGAAACAAAATTTTTGGCTCTTGACAAATGTTTACCTAAAAGAAGACATCTGCAAATATTAGACTTGCCTTCTGAGTATGATGGCGATAAACTTCTTAAGTATGACACTGAATGGTTGGCAATTTTAAAAAATACTAATCACCTTCTTTCTGTAAAAAATATTGATTGTTATTTACCAGGTCCTGGAGGTAATGAGAGGTAAATATAATTATAATAGGTTTATATTTTTTTATTTATTAATGACTTAGTACTAGTATTTTGGTTACTAAAAATACTAATTATTCTTTTGTAGATTTGATTTCACACCCACAATAGAAGAAAAAGAATTAATAGAAAAATTATTGAAAACATTAACAATAAATAGTAATGTATTTGTTAAGACTGCTCCAGTATTTAAGCCAGGTACTCGAAAAATAGCACCTACTGACCCTATAATGAATCCACAGACAACATATATTTGTGAAAAATTGGGAATTGATGATCCCATACAGGTGGTAATGGCTAGATCAGGTAGAGCAATGAAACTACCTGCTATAGATGATGAATCTTTTAATAGTGAAAATGAATTAGTAGAAAATGCTCCAACAAAGCCATTAAAGATGTCGCTTCCAGCTCCTGTAACCCCTAGCATTAATGAACATGAGTCAAATATTGAAATGTCACAAAACACAATGTTTACTCCAGAGAGCAGTTTTTTATCTGATAATGGTCATAATACATCAGATTGCATGACACCTCCAAGTGCCAATAAAAAAGTTTTTAAAAGACGCAATCTATCAATGTATACACCTGAAGAAGATGAGTATAATATAAATGCAAGTGACTCTTCTACAGAGTCGAGAAGTCCACACTCTAGTAAACTTCCTTGTAGAAGTAATGAGTTATAAATACCTATAGGTAAAGAATAAGTAGCAATTTAAATGAAAATGTATATATTATATTATATGTACACTGTAGGTATAAAACCAATGAACTGAAATGAAATATTTTTTAAATAAAATAAAATTGGATAAATTAAGTTCAGCTTAATTTATTTTTTAACCTACATAGCCATGGATCAGTCTCAGTATTTTATATTAACTAAAAAAATATTTTAATATTTTGGCAGTCAAAGTGCAATAAAATTATAATTGTATCTAATATATGATAAAATGAAATAAAATTAAAAACTCAAATATGTTTATATCTTTATTTTATATAATTGATTTAAAAAGATTGTTCTTTTTATAATTCTTAAAAAAAACAGCAAGTGCTAATATAATTATGAAGTGTTGTATAATTTATGATACAATATTTACTCCAGAGAGAAACTATGATTGTTATTATTAAAAATTTATATTTTTTGTTTTTTTCAGTCTTTAACATGACTTAACAAATGCTGCTTAAGTTGAGGTATATTTTTTGGTTCAAAGTTACATTGATTACACTTAAGAGGTAATGACATAAGTGCCTTGTGTGTATCACTTGACATTTTATTTATATTACCATCTTCTTTAATTTTTTTCAATAATTCTGAAACAGAGAATTAGTATGTATTGAAAGAATAATAAAATGAAATATTACACAATATTTTTTATTTCATACCATTGTATGGTATAAAAAATTTTGTTGTGAAACTATTCCAATGAACTTTTGTCTTAAGGCATGTGGAATTCATATCCTGACTGATGACATGCATATGAAGTCTTTGCATGCTTGGAACAGCATGGAAACCAGCTCGAAGTTCCAAGTTTTCATGTTCTTTTTTAAGTGCATCAAAAATTAAGCCTAATTTAACTAGTAATTCAATATGTGTTTTATTTAAATTATAAATACTATTTATTTCTTCACGAGGTAAAACTAGATAATGTATTTTTGCTTTTGGATACTTATCACGTATGACAACAGTCTTTTCAGTTTCTTTTACAACAGCTGAGGGATCTTTCATTGATTCAAGTAACCCCAACGACCAATGCTTTTTAGATTCACTCATTTTTTACGAATAAGAATGTATATATTTCTTTATTTAAGTATGAAAATATAAATTGAAAATAATATTTTAAATTGAATTACCAAGTTGGTAATTCAATTTTAAAACCAACTTCCAACTGCAAGTGGGAAGACAAAATTACAAATAATTATGACATTGACAACTGACAGTTGACACTAACAAGTAACAAAGAAAACATATGCTGCGTTCCACTAAGCGTTCACAACGATCACGCTTACGACCGTAGTTTTTCCCGTTCCACTTGCTTGTGAGCGTTACTGTCGTAACCTCAAGTGGAATGGATATAGAGCATTTTGAGCGTGGAAATAAATAATACAAACGGCGAGTTAAAAAAAGAATGCAAAAGATTTAAGAGGTTAGGTTATAATCTAAGCCTTGAAAATAAACTTAATTAATTATTGTTTAAATCGATTTATATTAAAAAAAAATTATAATTAATTTTTTTATATTCAATATTAGTGGTGTATTTAGCATCCGCTGCAGAAACATTCACTTTTACTAAAATATTTCTTTCCGCGTGAAATAACGTAAGCACGGTCGCCATTTTTGATTTTTTAAAACGCCGCTAATTTTCTCATCGATCACGACGACCCACCTTTTAGATGGGTCATCGCGAGCTTCGCGTGAGCGTAAGTCATGACGTCATAAGTGACGTTTTCGCCGCGACCACAACGACCGCGGTCGCTATGTGGAACGACTAAAGGAGCATTATGGTCGTTGTGGGCGCTTAGTGGTACGCAGCCATAGGTAACACTTAACAGTTAAAAACGTAGCCTGAGTAATGAGTATACTACTGTCTACGGTTAAAAAATATGTATAATTCGCGTCATTTAAAAAGAACGCTGGCTGTCAAGTTGCGCAGAGGCGATTTATCGGCCAATTTGGTGGTAAGACGCGGGACGCGGGACGGCGAGGCACGCGTCGCATGCTTTCCGGCTCGCTATTGGTTTGTCAGTTTAAAATACCATCGCGCACACAAAAGTTATTAATTACGAGATTATTTTATATAAAAAATAGTGAAAAAATATTTTTGACGTATATTGTTTTATAAAGAGAGATTCTGATAATAATGCAGTTAATAATTAAAAAATATATATTAAACGAAATAATTTAATTTTTTGTAAGTAGATTACACATTCTACACTGAATCGAACATATTTTATTAATTAATAGAATTCTATTTAATGACATTCTATCTAATATATTTTTCAAAGTACGTACCAATAATCAATATACATCGTGAGCGAAAGGCTAGTTCAAAAATAAAAGAATAGGCTTAGGAATTTCGTATGCGAATGTACCGATGCGCAAACACACCCCCCACCACTTTCTTCCAGCGTTCTTTTTACGTGACGCGAACTGTAATTATGCTTAACCCACGATCGAGTAAAACAGGCCTAGCAAAAAGCTCATTTTCAGACAGTTCAGTAGTAGTATAAGAGATTTGTATTTTGTACGATTTATGCTTATATATGTATTAATATACTCTGTGGATTTATGTGACAAGCTTCGTGTCAACGCCGCTGTACGACGTTGCTATCGACTGGAGCTGTGCAGTGCGCACTGCGCACGCCGCGCCGCGTCGTTTAAGTGATTAATAAATGATATTTATGAAATACGAAGTAGTAAATTCGAGTAATGTGATGAGGGTTTAGTAAGCTTGCATTTCGTGTAATAAAAAAGAGAATAATAGGTATTGATTATTAAGAGAATAATATTCTATCTTAGTGAATCCCTGAAGTTAGCCACCCAGGATTTTTTTTTTTAGTGACTATCTTAGTTGCGCAGCACCCCAGTCTATCGTCACGCTACGACCGTAAATCATATCATATATCAATATACCAAATTTGATCAAAATCAGTCTACTGGTTTTGTAGTGATGCGGTCATAGACAGACATACAAAAATTATAAAACTATAGACGAACCACGACCGCTGGCACAGAAAGTAGAGAGGTACAAACTGTGACAAACATGTCGTAATAATATAGAATAATAACAACCTTTAATTAAAGTATTTTTTATTAGAATCACAATGAAAACATGTAATTATACCTACTATGCTTACCTACTTAAGAATACGTTATTTATCATTATTAATAAATGAAATTTTTAACTTAGTTATTTATAATTTCAATATTAAAATAATTAATGTGACAGTCATGACTGAAAAAGTTTTAAGTTATTTTTAATAACTTTTTATTTTTCAGTCATAAGATCAACAGTTTTAATAAATATGTTTCATAAATTATTATTAATTAACTTAGAATTAAAATAAGTAATAATAATTATTAGACTTATTTAAACCAGTGTCATTAATATTAAGAATTAATGTAATAAACACTCAAAACATAACTGCATTTTAAATTAATGAAGTTTTTATTCTATATGTAAAGTACATACAAAGACAAATATGAGGCAAAAATGAAAATAAATTAGAATAAATTATAGTCAAAGATTAAGATTACACTTTACAAATTTTGTCTAAGGGGTAAACTGTTATTGAACGGTGGGTCGGCCCGTGTAACCAGATTCCGGGACTGAGTGCTGTGCGAGTTCCCTTAATATTTGTTCGAAACCTTTTCCTGATGGCGTATGAAGGTTATTGTTTTTTAGCATCGTTGAATTTAATTTTGTTGCAAGGTAGCACATCTGTAAAGAATAAATTTTAAATTGTAATAATGTATCTTAGTAAATTTTAAATGGTAATAATGTCTCTTATTTTTATATCGCAAGCGCCTGTTTTATCTTGTTTAGCAATAATCAAGAGCTAACGATCTTAGAGCCTGAGCCTCTGAGCTGAGGTACACTTTTATGGAAACACAACCACATTTTAGCGTTTGCTGCATTATATGGTTACTTTTTTGTAATTCTTATTAAATTATTTTTTTTAAAATACGTGTAGTAGGTATTTTTGCCGATTATAAAACACTGGAAGTTGTATATTAACAAACTTCTCAAATAAAAACCATCTGTATATATATTAATAATTTTCTTTCATTTATATTAATGATACACAGATTTAAGTTCGAGTTTATTGGTTATTCTATAATATGTCGGTAGGAAATATGCTCTTATAGGTTATTTATTATTTATAAGTACTTACCAAAATTGCAGACATAAACAACAATGCGCCTAAAGCCACAGCAACCATCATGGAAGTAGCGCACGTCGCTTCTATTGGTGTCCTATGGAAGAGCTCACCGGGCATCACTACTGTGTATTCGAGATTCTCTTTAAATCTAGTGAAGGGAGTGGAACTATTATCCGTTAGTAATGACGATGCAGTAACGTTCTCTGAGTGGCTTACATCAGGGAGCGATCGGCGTTTACGACCGTGACCTAAAATAACAATAACATTATTAATAGAAAAAATAAGTACCTACGATAAGATTTGAATTTTTTTTAAGTTTCTGTATTCATCTTTACCTGAAGGTTCGTATAAATCAAGACAGTAGTCGGGTTGACAGTCTGCTGCATCCATACAAGCTTTGATTTGTGAATGTATCCACAGAGTGGAGCGTTCCTTCATAGATGCGAGTAGAAAAGCTTCGAAGTCTAAGAAGACTTCGTTGTGGCGCTCTCGATAACGTGCTGGCTGATGTGGGATTATAGAGGCGAAATCTTTATTGCGGCATCTGTAAAAATATAGTACTATAATATAAGTAATTATTATAATCCTACAAAACCTTGTTTGACCTACTGGACTATGTACATTTAAAAACTCAAAACAAGTAAACGAAATGATTAGTAAACCCATCCTAGATGTTCCATAATTTGATCAGCTCGAAAAAATGAAATTATTGTTTTGTCAACGGTGTTACGTATAAAGTCGGTATGTCGATGCAACAATGACAAAGTAGATAGTATTTTGATGAAGGAAAAACACTATTAGTGACAAATGGCATGAGAATGTCTACAGCTGTTGTACGACACACGGAATTACCTGCTCTGTGGTTAGACATAATAGAAAATATAATATACTGTATACATAATAATAATTGTGACTATTTCCGAAACTAATCATAATAATAGGATGACGGTTAGGACACGCGATACGTTTTTCTAATTAATGTGAACTATCTTCTATAAATATTAATAAAAGTGTGTCTTGTAAATATGCTAAACTTAAATGAATAGTTCCACTGTACAGGCGGATAAAAATTAGTTCGATCAATTACCTATATTAATTTACGTAACAAACGTCCTACCCATCTTTAACCAGTAGTACAGCACCAGGCGCGTGCGGACGATCAGGATCGGGGGAAACGGCCACTTCGAGAAGTTTGATGTGACGCCACGCTGAGTCAGGGTTGATTCGTGCTCGAAGTTGCAATTTTGTTCCGATTGGTACAGCCTATTGAAATAAAAATTGGAGCTAGGAACTTTAAAGATTTTAAGGCATAATATAAACTGAAAACTAATTCTGGTACAATAGTAAGAAAAAATAAAATTATGGACGCTGTTTAAAAAATTAGAATCTTAAGTTAAGTGATCGATATTTAAATTTAATATTATCTTATAATAAATGGTGCATAAATACACGTACAGTATTTACCTGATCGACAGGCATGTCAAGGGAATTATTGGAATGTCGTGACACTGGCGGTGCTTCTTTATATAACGCTACTTCGTACTCCAGACGGCCAGGGGTCTCTTCGACCACACCCGAGACTCGAGCGCCGTGCGGACTAGATACATTAGAAAAATTACATTAATATGTAGATCGGAATTTACTTCTTACAAAATTAGTGACCTTTATATTAATGATTAATAATATTACAGTCAGATTGTATTCTACAATATGAAAGAAAAAAATATAAAGAAAATAAAAGTAAATGGTGTCTAAGTTAGTCGTTTATATCCTACTGCTGTAGAAAGGCCTATATTCTCTTTACTCTCTGCTCTATTTTTGGTGATGAATTGCCAGTCTTTTTAAAAGGCATCATACGATTAGGTGAATTGCTACGTATCTAAAAGACCTAATCCGGAATCCCATAGTTTTACGTTCTATGAATCGCTGGCAGACCTATCTTTGTAGTTTCAAAACATTTTGAAGAAGATTTATGTATGCTGGCTATCTTTCTAAGTTTGTTGAAAAAACTCGAGAGTAACGCTATCGAAAACTTTTATGTAATTTATGTTTAAGTTGCCTTGCAGATCATAAATTATCATTATGCAATAAATACAATAATCCACTATACCTACTTGATGATGTTTTGTGCTTTACAACTAAACAAACATAGAAAAAGACATTGCAAAGGTAGGTAAAAAGGCCATAGCTGCATATTTAACTATTTTCTTACAACTTCTACGAGTATTTATGAATGCAAGTGCATTGTTATACCAATGTGTTACAAGTATTTTAGCACAGATAACGCGTTTTTCAAACGTGATGTGCTTAGACCCTTAGGCGATGCACTTGAATAATGATTTTACTCATCAGAAGTATGGCAAGTATGGTGGCTGGTTAAGTTACTAGTTTATGTAACGTGGTTCTAATAGCTGGCCTCGCATGCGAGTAGTTAGCATACCGTTGGACTTCGCAGACGTGCAAATTTTACCACCCATGGAGGAGATAACCATATGTAATAATTTTTGAATTACAGAACATTGTTGCCCACTGTACAAGGAACATTCACATTTTTACATTATTTTTGAAATTCAAATTGTACTTAAATACTTGAACAAAGCCATTTTCCCGTTAATATGAAGATTAGAAAATTTAATACATTGCAGAATTTCATTGCATAATACGTATGTTTTATCATAACATTTAAATATACTTATATATACAAAATCTAATATCAAATACGAAAATCACATTGATTTGAACAGTTTTATATAATAGGCTATGGCCGTTTATTTTAGTTTTTTTACAAAATACTCACAAGCTACCGGCAAAACCTGCTGCCTTGTTTTCGATGATAGTTGGCTCTGGCGGCTTGCACATAATGATCAGTTCTTGATCCGACTGCATTACCACGCCCGGAAATTGAGGGAACCAGATGCGCACGTGCACGAAGCCCTATGTTACAAAGGATTGAACGATAATTAGGTTGTAGGTATGCAAAATAATTATTATTTGCAACGTATTAAAATTTCATTGCCATAAGGTAATAAACAAATAGGAATAAATAAAACAGCATGCTTTATTAGAAGAAGATTAACTTAAATTCTGAAAAGCTACAAAGCTAAGTTTATGGACTGATAGTTTTAGTTTTAGGTATTTTATAATATACTAAATACGGGTCAATATCAGCAGCATAGCCCTAAAATTGATATTATAAATGACTTAAATGAAACGTATCGAAAAATATCGATTTTCGAATACATCTATACTAATATTATAAAGCTGAAGAAACAATTGTTTGTTTGTTTGGTTGAACGCGCTAATCTCAGGAACTAGGGGTCTGAATTGATATTTTTTTTGTGTTGGATAGTCCGTTTATCGGGGAAGGCTATAGGCTATATTTCTTTACGCTACGACTAATATGAGCCAACATTAATGAGAAATGTTGCAAAAAATGGGAAGGGTGGGTTTTAATTCTGCGAAGTATCAAACCGCGCGACTGAAAAAGAATTTAGTTTCCGGTCTTTAGAATGCGTGCGAAGCCGCGAGAAATGCTAGAATCTTATAAAATAATTAAAAAATACAAAAATATTGACAAAAAGGCTACTGTTAGTTTCAAAAGCATATTTAAATACTTATAAATTTTAAATTGACTTATAGAAATTGTAGGTACAATTTATATGTATGTTATGGAGACGTCAAACATGAGTTGTTACCGCTTGAACAGCGAAAGTACTGTGTTTATCATGTCTTTAAGTTTCCCCCATATTACCGGTATTCAGTCTCCAGTTAATAGTATATCAGTGGAGTAGAGTAGGTGCCTCGTTGTCTATAGCCCACTAAGCACTGCATACTGTTATTGTAACGGCATTGCTATTATACGTCAATCATAGAAGAAAAATACGGGATGACGAAACAAAAATTTATATAAAATTGTCACTTCATTACTTTGTTTCCGCAACGTACAGTGAGAATAGACGCAATGAAAAAAGCATTATCGTTTTGTGACAGCTGTTATTATTTCCTTCAATTTTCAAAGAAACAAGATTGCTGATAGGTAGAGCGTCGTTAGTAGGTAATTACAGTAGGTACTTTTTATTCAATAAGATAAATCGTAAAAGTTCTTTCATAACTTAACTTGTAATTTGTATAAATAGAATTGTAACAGAATTTTATTGTAAAAACATTTTTTTACCCACGACTCTGGTAGAGTGTAGAGAAATTAAACGTTTAAGATTACCTTTATGTAAAACGAGGAAAATAGTTTTGGCTTCTTAGTATTCTCCCGATTTTTCATTATTTACAATACTTTATAATTGAATATAATTTGTATATCTATACTTAATATTATAAAGCTAAAGAATTTGTTTGTTTGTTTGCTTGTTTGGTTGAACGCGCTAATCAAAGGAACTACTGGTCCGAATTGAAAAAATTTTTTCGTCCGTTTATTGAGGAACGCTATATGCTATACTTTATCATGCTACGATTAAAAATGCCTTTAGAACGCGCGCGAAGCGGGAAAGGCTAATAATAATATATTTTTGTTATTTTTATAGTCTATTTAAACAATTACGCGGATGGAGCTTTGTACAACAACTTTCCTTTTATAACAACGCGAAAAAAAAATATTGTAACGCAACTACTCTCACTTTTTTGTCGATAGCACGGATTGGAGCCTACACAAATTATTTTCATAAACATTTTTTAATTAGTCAAACTTGTTATAAAGCTAAGAATTCCTATGAATTCCTAACGAATTCCTAACGATCTCATTATTTACGATGATACGAACTTCCAAATAGAATTCTTAAAATTTCTGATATTATCTCAATTATAGAAATTCTATATAAATATATACAATAATACGAGAGATAACTTTATCTCGATCACAAAAATACGTACATTTCTCTTTAAAACTCCGCATTTAGTGAAGTCATGTATCCGCAATCTGTATAACAAGCCGGTGGGGTCCTCAGGCTCCGGTCGTATTTGGCACACAGGGTCTGCAATGGGGTCAGTAACGCGGTCGTCCGCGAAGAGCGGGGCGCCTCGGAAGCCTTCCGGCTTTCTCAGTAGAGCGCTCACGGAGTCACGAATGCCCGAGCCTCCGCTCGAAAATGTGCATTGGATATCGGTTACTGTAATAAGTAATGATGTATCATGTATAAAACAGGTGAACAGCAGTAAGTACTATTTTTTTCGAGAAGTTAACGTAAAATGAGTCATAAGTCCAACCGTTATAGCATAATGAGCGTATCAAAACTTATGTGTACATACATGTGTACTACGTTATGTAGGTATTTTTAGTACTATTTAAATGTTAGTTATTTTCAGATTGATTAATGCTGGTATTTTGCATATACATACTTAGTACATGGGTATACATATACATGTACCTGTGTACAATATACATACATTTATATACACGTATGTATAGGTACATATATAATATAGGTACAATAGTTTAAAGATACCAAATTATAAAGTACCTACATGGTACTTCCTATCTACTTACCGTCATAGTCTTGAGCAAGTGCAGCCGGAACCTGCAACAATGAGCATTCAAACTTGTAGAAGGAACAATTAAAATCTTTGTTTCACGTATTGTTGTTAGAGTTAAGATTTTACTTTTGAGCTAATTAACAACTACGTTTAAACGATTTATATTTTTAAGGCGAATAAAAGTAAGCACATCCAATTATTTAAGTACTAGTCCTAAAGTAAAAGGATGGATGCATTTAGTTTGTCTTTATAATATACTAGCGACTCGCCCTCGCTTCGCTCGGGCTCTTACCTAGATTTAGCACAGGTAAAGCCGCGGGATCTGCTAGTTATGCATATAAACCTTCCTCTTGAATCACTCTATCTATTAAAAAAAACCGCATCAAAATCCGTTGCGTAGTTTTAAAGATTTTAGCGCACATAGGGATATAGGGATATAGGGACAGAAAAGGCGACTTTGTTTTATACTATGTAGTGATGATAGTGATAGTGATGATAAGAAATTTTAATAATAAATTTTTTGATTTCTGCTTTTTGACATTTATTTAATGAAAAATGTAGAGACTAATTGATTTATTTATATCACGATTGTATTTCTCACGTGAAAAATGTATTGCACCTACCAGCGTGAGTAAAGCTTTAAGTAAACAGTAAACTATACTAAAATTCTAAAAAAAATGCAAATACATATTATATAGCCATCTGAATATTAAGCAAGACTTCAATTTAGAGCGTTTAAGTTGAAAAATATAACCATTATCCCAGATCACGTGAAAATATTTAATTTTATAGAAAACGTGATCGGAAAAAACCGCAAAGCTAATTTATAAGTTAATAGTCTAAATACCCATCAGTAATGAGTAGCAGAAATTAACCTACTTTAGTTTTTTCTGTGTTGTACCTACTATTTGGTGTTTTATTGACCAAATGATTTTTTTTCACTTTCGAGATGTTTTGAAACGAGGTCACCTGAAGCGAACATTATGGGAAAGTTTTATTTTCTATTTTAGGAACTATTCGCTTCTTACCATCGCTCCTCTCGGGTTCGTTCCTTGTTACCTAACAATCTATATGTGTTACTCTAGGACTAGGCTATATCCATCGACGGGCTTAGTAGTCGATGGCTATATCTGTATGCTATATTTCATTAAAAATAAATAAGAAACACCTTATGCATTATACTGTTTTTATTATTTTTTACTAGCGACTCGCCTCTTCCCTAGATTTAGCACAGGCAACGCCGCGGAATCCGCTAGATATGCATATAAACCTTCCTCTTGAATCACTCTATCTATTAAAAAAAACCGCATCAAAATCCGTTGCGTAGTTTTAAAGATTTAAGCATTATATATGTATCAATATACTGTATGATTTAAGCGTACATAGGGATAAAAGAAAGCGACTTTGTTTTATACTATGTAGTGATAATTAGGTTTTTAAATAAATACTTATTAAGTTTATAAATAAATAGTTTAGTATCCATACTGGGAAAGCTAAGAACTGGATGAACTTTTTAGCCGTAATGTAAGGATTTCTAATTTCTAAAACAGTCGTCTACAGATGCCTATCGGTCATAACAATTAAATGGTTGTATGCAAATTAGCAGCCAGACTGGTAAACGGTTTTTTCCTAAAATAGTTCCGCTCTGGTTATTATTAAGCGTGAAGTGAAGATGGAGAATTAATTGATCTTTTACATATCATTTTCGGTCGTAACGTATCTTCGTAAAGATGGTATAACGTTTCTCGTTACCTATAAGGTCATTAATCTCTATCAATTGTTTTAAAATTATGTAACAATTACCTAATAATATGACTTTTTATTTATTTTAAATCAATTTATTGGTTGTTGGGTCATTGTTTTCGTAACAATATGGATTAGTTCTCTTAAAATTACATAAAGGCATAATAGAGACATATATTACTCCTTATAAGCTTAGAATATAAAATTTCCCATGATTGAAACGTAAAGACAAACATATTTGTATATATTTTCTTTTGACACTAGGTAAATGTTAAATTCTGCAATGAGTAGATAGGTACGTATGATACCGCGATAGGCTTACTAATACTACCTACTTTAATATTATTCATAGATATTGATTTTTAAGGTTACATTTTACCCTATTCATTAAGCATATTTGCCGTTTGAAGACAAAAACTAGAAGAAAATAATAATACGTTAGGACATTAACATGTTATATGGTTTAAAAACATTATTATATGGTGATGCATATAATTCTTAAGTAAGCTACAAAGCTTGTTATGGGTAGTAAATAGTTGATACATTACAAATACTACTACTTTAAATACATATATTACTGAATACTGAGTACCAATTACTAGAGCACTTACTAGCTGGATTCGAATGCCGGACCGCTGACACAGCAAGTAGGGAAACTGAGTTAAACGTGTCGTTAAAACATCAAAAAATTTGTCTTAGAAGTTTACATGAAGCTAACTGCTAAACAATTATTATAATATGTTATAAATTACGTAAAATTTACTGTATTTAAAAAAAATACCTACTATACCAATATTAATAACAAAATGATGATTGAAGTTAATAAATAAAAATACTTTACAGATTATATCACAACTAAATTAACTAATAAATATGCTCAAGTGGTCCATAATGAAAACACATGTTACTATCTTTGAGTAACAGGTGGACTCCGTCTATTTAATTCTATAGTATCTTTATGAGGTACTCACTACTCGTAGCATTACGCTATGAATTTTCATTTTAGAAACAAAGCAATTCAAGTTGTAGGTACATACTCGTAAGTAAACAGGAAAGACGGAGCCGCTGATA
Organism: Boloria selene; assembly: GCA_905231865.2. Taxonomy (NCBI): domain Eukaryota; kingdom Metazoa; phylum Arthropoda; class Insecta; order Lepidoptera; family Nymphalidae; genus Boloria; species Boloria selene. The sequence continues at coordinate 7,943,854 of HG993145.1, forward strand.
AACGCTAGTGTTAAATTATTTTCTAAACTTATATTTTAAAAGAAACATTGAAACATTTAAAAATGTTTTTACTTTCTACGTTAAGTTATCACGGTAAATTAAACAAGTGAAATAATACCTTCATTTTCCATCATTGTCACGACAGCTTAGTCTACCTTGTGACGGTTGGCACAGTTTAGAAATAAAGGTCAAAATTTACTAGAGTAGGTTCAAAACTAACAATGCAAACAGATTCACTTCAGTACCAAGCTTACTTAATCAAATATATATTATATTATATATTATAACTAACCTGACCTATGTCATAGGAACGGAAAATAGTATTGCACTCACAGACATACAAACACTAATCAGATCAGACACATAACTCTTCCTTAGCCTTCGGCGTAGTGGGGTAAAAAGGCAATGGCCTAAGTTTGATTCAGCTCAAACCGATAAGGTCATATATTGGAAATAACCATAGCTTATTAATTTTATGTCTTTGGCATCATTTCGCAAGGTATTTCTCGAAATTCGTTTTTTTATGAGAAGAAAGGGAGATATTAGTTGTTTTTTTTTATCAAAATGTTCGATAAGACAATCACGTATACAGTAATAGTTTATAAATGGTGTAATTTGTATATTTTTTTCAAGACGGTTCAAGAGATTCAATGTGCTTGTTTGACCAAAGGAAAAAAGTTAAAACAAAATTATTATGAAATTGAGTTAAAATTACAATTTAAATGTTGATTTATGCGTAGCTACTACTTTTTATTAGTAACGTAAACGTCGATAGTGGGATGTTTATTTAGTTAAGACAGAGCTCTATTTTAACCTTAATTACGATAACATAATATTATGTCCTTGTGGTATAAGCTCTTAATACTCTTGTTTAGTGTTTGTATTCGTTTGATATCATTGGATGTTATACTTCACATTACATTTTAAAACTTGTACTTATTTCTTAATTTTTTTGACACAAAAGTCCACTATAGGTACAGTTATTTTAAATTAGAAGTGAAACCCAGCGCTGTAAATATTGGAATAAAAAAATATTCAAGTTCTAGAGGTAAATAACCTGTGAATGTGATGATATCAGCTTAGTGATTATAAAACATAAGTACATCTTAATTAGGCGCCATTTAAAACATTTACTTCCTTGACTTTGTCCAACAGTCTCACGGTACCTTATCGCTTTCCCAAGCGATTCGCCATTATTAAACGGTTAATTATTTTGTGTCCACAATATACACTTTTAAAAAATATGTATGTTATAAAGAAGACAATCAATGAAAGAACAAATACTTATCAATTATCATAATCAAGTCTATCATACATTAACAACAAATATCATCGGCAATTTTTTCGTCTGAATTCTATTGCTTTTGTAGGATTCCTATAAATTATGGTAGTTATTTATAAAAGTTACTATTGACCGAAGTGACTATATACATCATAATCTACGCGTATCATGAATTAAGAAGAAAAACTTATTACACTTTTACAAAATCTTAAAAAGATTTAGAACTATAACCTACCTACTTTAAAAAGCTGGGATACAGTACAATACAACTTTGGGGATATGTATATCATTATATGCATAAAGATAATGAAATGATAATAAAAAGCTAAAAAGTTGACCGTGTCGAAACTCGCGTAATGTAGAGTTCCGCAGATGTCAATCGGCGATCCCAGTAATACAGAAGAAAGAAGGTTTAAATTAAATTAAAGATATTTATATTTATATCTTTATTGTTTACCGTATCGACAAAAATTATATCTCCATTTTACTTTACGTGTAAAAAACCCTTTCAAAACATTATGTTTGTGACGATTTTATTTTACCCCTTACGCGTGACTAATCTTACGTATATTTATATTACACCTTTCTATTATCTACTAAGAGTCTCTGAGCTAATCTAGAAACAGCCGGACATGGACATGGCGAATCTTGGACTATATCTACGGGTTCATTGTCGAGTACAGAACTCTAAAAAAAGGTAAAAATGAAAAACTAAATGTACAATGTACATGTTACGAAAATTAATGAGAATTATCTTACTGGCTCAATCGCGCTAAAACTTTCTACGAAACCTTAAGATAAGTAATATAGCAAGCAACTTGGCCTTTTTTATGAACAATAATATTAAACGTTCGCATATTCAAAGTATCTAAATAAAAATATAATCTCCTTACATTACAATTCAAGGTCTAAATGTCATATTTTTAAAGTTTAAAACATGTATATTATTTTTACTTACGGTTCGTATAATTTAGGTTAACTCAGTAACAAAAATACCTACTTGTATTTTTAAGTCCCAAAGCTTTATATAGGAAAATATAACTTTGCATTTTTATGATGCTTCAAAATTCGTATTAAGTTTTTTAAAATGACACTGTTTAAGTTATCCCTAACAGGTACATTATAACGCTTTATTAGCACTAAAATGTACCTATAATTTCTGCTTAAAAGTGTATCATTGCGTTAGCCTATCAGATTTGTTATTTTAAAACTGGTATTCGAAATAATATCATACAATTAATTCTCTTAATAATTATAGGCCTCAAAACGTACCTATTGAGCACACGAGGAAGAATAAACCGATCGGAAGAGATTTAATAGAAAAACTTTTATTTTTATCTATAAGTAAATCTTGACCAAATATAATACAAAAAGAAACCTATGATATATCTATACTATTTCTTATAGGTACATAACGATGTATATAATATGCAAAAGACGAAAGTATAACCTACCTGAAGTGAATAACATCTTTACATAGATCCTTGACTATATATTTTGTCAAAGCCTAAGTAGTTGATTGAATAAGTTAGTGGAACTTTCATTCTTGAGCTTGACTGGTTCATGTTTTGTTTTAGTAGAAGTTATACTTATGTCTAGAAATTTACAAGAGATTTATTTTTAATGCAACCTTGAAGACAAAAAAAGAATGCCTAGCAAAAAAAACTTCACGTTACAACGTTCGACTACGGCCAATGTTATAGAATCACGATATCTTATTTCAATATTACGTGAAATATTATTTGCACTAGTCAACATAACACAAATTGCCTTGTGAAGAGATACCCTTCATTGCTTATGTTATGATCGGATCATTAGAGATATCCAGCCCCATCAGTCAAGCGGATCGAAAGCAGCTTAGTGTTTTATCATAGGTACGTACCTATACGTAAGCATGTCGCACTATTACATCACTCTATGTTAACAAGCATGTCTGTTATTGAATGAATATTGAAATGGAAATATTTAATCAATAAATATTTAAGTTTAAAGAAAGATAACATTAAATCATTTTTTATTCATTATTTATTTACAAATAAATAAATATAAAACTTATTGTGAAAGAAAAAGTATTTTGTATATTTTTATCAGTTTTTGGTATTGTTCTGTGCCATAAATGTACACAATAAAAATAAGTCAATGTTTTTGTTACAGTTCACGTAGTAAAATGAACTCAAAAATAAAATGTTAAAATTCTTTAACACCATTTTTATCATATATGTAAGTACAATATGACGTATGGACGAGCACTGATCCCGTCTAAAAAGTAGAATGTTCCAAGAATAACAATTAAAAGTAACCCCTCGTAAATAGCAATGCCATATTATAATACTTTAAACAATGTTTTAATTCGATTCAATTTGCATTTTTAAGATTTTTATCGTGTAATACTTTCTTAGATGAACATTAGTTATGACTTAAACATTAGTTTTATTGAAATACTTTGTCTTCATAAAAGTACTACTTATACTCGTTATTAAAGAGACTTCTTAGGCCAGTCCATTTTTTTCTACTAATCTTTAGCAGCTTTTTCTGCATATGTGTATTGTGTATATATTTTTAAAGGACCTGTGTTAAATAAACTAACGTTTCTGAAAGATCTTTTAGCATTTTAAAAATTTTTATAAGCTTAGACACAACTGATAAAAATACCAACAGTATCTACGCAAAAGGTAAGAAAAAAGCTTACCATCCATGTACCTACTGATATACCTAATAAATAATGATGAGTGCTATAATCTCGAACGAACTTTATAAAAAATATTTATTAGATAAGAATTAATGATGCGTTTCGAATTTAATCATTGTTACCGTAATAATGATCATGTTACTTTGAAAATTTAAGTTTCAGTGACACTTGATCTACAGTATGGGCTGAAAACATATATAATTATTAAAACTTTTACGTTCGTTGTTAAAGTGCATATAATTATTATATTTTTAGCTATAAAAACTTTTATGTCCGTTATTAAGTATTAACTTTTCTAACTTTCGGTGAGCTTTTTGTGCGTTCAGTGCGAATCTACGAAGCGTGAAATTTAATATTGTAAATGGCTCCAATCACGATTCCACAATGCTTAATCTTTCTATTCACAATGGTTCAAATGTAATTAGAGCGAAAAAAACTGGATCGTTTCACTTTTGACCATACCTACCCTTAAATATTGTACACATATAGAGTATATTTATTTCCTCTTTTAAATGTCTAAATACTCCATTATAAATACATTAGGTATTAAAATGGATACTTTTAAATTTATTTTGATTAGGGATGGACATTTTTCGAAAAGTTAAGGGGGGTTTTGGATACTTAATAAATGTAAAAAACGTTGTAAGTTAAGTATTTAGCAATATCATTCTTGGTTTTATAAAATTAAAAGTAGTTATTATTGCTGCCTAATTTAAAAAAATCAAAACATTTTTTTAAGAAACATACCAAGAAGAGAAGCAGGAGAGCGCATCCGCTGGCGCTCGTCATGCTTGCGGTCTGCCACACTCGAGCGCGGAGCCAACCGTTAATGCTCTCTGCCCCGATTACCTTCCTAATGCTATCACAAAAACAAAATTGGCAAAAAATCTGAAATATTTATTTCTAAGCTCTAAATTATAAATAACCACCAAATATCAAGTTTAAAAACACAAGCACTTAAAGTTTACCGCGGAGCAAAAGCACACAAATACGAAGCTTTCCCGCGCTACTGTAACGAGCAACTATTGGAGCGAGATTAAGTTACAAGTACGATTGCAAGTTACGTGGTGCGCTTGCGACGTCGACACGGCACTGTGCGATGGTACGCCCGGCTAGCTCCACGAACAGTTAGCCTCAGCGAAGTTGGGGAGGGCCACTGCTTCCACCTGCCCCGTACTTTACCTGTTCTCACGACACGATTTGCAATTTGACTATCAGTTGGTCTACATAGCTGATTGGCCTCGGATTATGCGAATTAGGTTTTATCGTACCTGGCAGATGCTTTCGGTGGCGTGACATTTGAGTGGAGAAATCGCAGTATTGCTGATTGAGTGACAGTGGACACGGGTCGCGGACTGTATGCTCGGCGTACAATCCGCCCATCGCATCGTAGATCGCTCGATAAGATAACTTAATGCGCTATTTGTCTGAACTCAAGGAGACTATCGGTTTGATTTGTAATTATAATCTCTGTAGAGAAAGTCAATCATTCTATGATGAACTTAGATAAGCTTTTGATTTATTAACCTATGCGCCTTCCGATTTGTTGATATGGGCACAACTGTTTAATTTATTCTGATTAAAAAAGTACCAACGAAACTTTTACCTAGTTTAAATAGTAAGTAATATTATATGAAAGTTATAAACAAAAAAAAATCATAGAAACTGTTACGTACCCAATATCCACCTTTGCCTTTACTTCGCTTATATAGTCACATAGGGTAACTAAATGTTTATTTGTCTTTTAAGAACTGGATGGCAGCTGAGATAAACTAGCTGTGATATTGACCGCTTTTATTACACCCTTTCTATACTAAAGAAATAATGAAATCTTAAAGGCATGATTTTTTGCACCATATTAATTGTTCCATAATGCGTAACTTCTGTATTTTAAATACAAATTTGTTCGAAATTTATTATTCAAATACAACATTATTTACTATATCTATAGAGTTAGGATGAAATATATAATTAAAGTGTATATAATATAAGATAGCTTAAAAGTACAAGAGACGTAAAGTTGCCAGCCTCTGTGTATTCTATAGGTTACATTTTGGAGAGTGTGCGCAGGAATTACATGATTTAATTCCCCCATCCCCTTTCCATCATCGGACGACGCGACGAACAGCTGGTTTCCATCCTTATGTCGTGGACATTCCATCCGTCCGGACGAAGCGTTTCGCTTCGTCATTTATTATACGTGCGGCTAAGGATTGGAACAACCTGCCCACGTCAGTATTTCCGTCCGATTATAATATGGGTGTCTTCAAGGCAAGAGTGAATAGGTGGCTACTGAATTAGTGCGACTTACCATCTCCGGCTGCGTTACCACTTACCATCAGGTGGAACGCAGTCAAGCACTAATTCAGAATAAAATAAAAAAAAAAAAAAAAAAAAAAAAAAAAAAAAAGAGAATAATAATATTATAGTTACAACAAAAATTAAAGCTACACCTACATGTAGGTATAATAAAATTCTAAATGATTCGGATCTGTAACTACATGAAATATTTTTTAGAAAATCTGATTCAAAATAGCCATTTTTTACATTTCATGACTATTTTTCTGTCTCTGCTCGCATCACGGGAAACCACTGGACAGATTGTGATGAAATTTGGTATGATGATAGCTAGTTATCCGGGTCAATATATACTTAGGACACTTTTACCGAGGGAAAATATCTAATTTCTGAGAAATATATACTAACCATTAAAATGTACATAGTGACGAACTCGAGCGGAGTGATGGTAAGTCGCTAGTTTAAAATATAGAATCATACAACAACCGGAGCGCAAAAGTAGCCCTTTACCTATAATACCTAAGTACGCTTAAGTAGGTAATGCTGACAAGGAGGTAGAATATTAGAATATTAAAAAGAGTAGACAAAATACGCATATAAAGGAATAAATATTTGAATTTAGTACAAAAAATATGCGATCATACTTAGATACAATGGTGAGAATTACGTATAACAGACGATACCCAAAACTAAAGATTACGCACGCATGTTTTTGATTTTCAAGTAAAGAACATGCTGGAAACACTTGAATTTTAAGTACCTAGGAATAAAATTAAAAAGTTAAGTATAGATAATTAATGAGCTAACCAACATGTAACAGTTTATCGATAAAAGTAAAACACCAAGAGAAAATGTTGATAATCAATTGTGAACTGTATAACATTTTTTTGCCTTAAACTATCTAGCTTAACAGAGCTTTAAATGAAAATATTATAAATACCGTATTAAAATACCCAGTTAAGTACCTACTATTACGCTCAAGTTTCACTAAATATAAATAGCTTTCACCGTAAACTAGGTTTCCTACTACACAAACTAGAAACAAAAACACCATGTTGATGGTAGACCGTGTAAATAACTTGTTGTACAATAAAATTTAATTTTTGATGATCGATTCCCTTAAATGTAATCGATTCTTTTACAATTGTATAAAGATTTATTTCAAAATAATTGACGTATAATTAATTATATGTAACGAAAAATTTTAAATATTGGGCACTATAAAATAAAATACCAAAACATTGTGTGCTTATTAAATTAATAAGCAAATAATTAATAGTGTTGAGAGATTTCCCTAATTGCAGTTTTCGAAACAAAGCAGAGCAATTTACTACTCACTTAACAGTAATAGTTTTAATTAGATACCATCACTTGTGAGTCCGTTGATCTACCCTGATCTAAAGTTATAACAACTTAATACTAACTGTACTGACTTTATGACGTATATGTATGTAGATAGATATTCTGCGATATGCATGCCGGTAGAATCGGTACTTAATACCTACAAATATTAAAAAAAAACACATAAATACTAAATTCATCTTTATCTATCTACCTATATATACCTACCAAAAATATCAATTAATATTTGCGATTTGTTAATCACGTTAAAACCCAAAAACGAATGGACTGATTTGAATAATTCTTTTTTAGTGTGTCAGGGGTGGTTAAACTATAAAAAAATAAGAAGAATCCAAAATGCTGCATAACCGTCAACCGAAAAATTAAGAATTATTTTACTTTATATGTCAATCACTAACCACTACAACGTACTCTATACGTTGAATATTTGATGTATTGTTTACCAATAATGAAAGCCCATAATTTAATTGGCCCGTACAAAATCCGACATAATGTTGCTTAGGTATAAGCTCTACTTATTCGATGTTAATGTTGCTTATATTCGATATCGATTAAATGAATTTTCCAAATGGGACCAAGAGGCAGGAATATTTGTATATCATGATAAATAGAAAATAAAAATAGGTAAAAAAAACTTTTTAAGTTAAACGGTTTTATGTTAAACATACATTGCAATGTTTAAGATAAATGTAATAAAAACTTTTCTAGTTTTTAGTTTTTATTTATATTTTTTTTACCATTTTGTTCCCACGAGTAATGGACATTTTAACGGTCGACCCCCCCAGAGGTCCAATAAAGGGGCAAGGGTATGTACAACAAGATGCGCCTGAGTCTTGAGGGAAAAACGCTAACGACATATCATTTTTATCCACCCTAATGCCATACAGTTCTCGGCGCGTTTTAACCTTTCACCTTAACTTGGGTGGTGTACCGCTAACGACGTATCATTTTTAGCCACCCTAACGCCACACAGTCCTCAACACGATACAAAATCTTGACTTGGGTGGTGGATTCAGGCTGGATTAATCAGATACTTAAAAATTACAGATTCAATTTCTAAATTTAAATCTTATTATTATACGCCATTTAGTGGCTGCGCCCATCTTAAATATTGAGGTTGTATAGTGCACTGTATTCTTCTTGTCAAGCCCTTTTATTTGATACCCATATTGGTGGGATTGATAAAAAATTGTTATCAGCCATTTGGTAGCGGCGGCCATCTTAAATTTCAATTTTGCATAGTAAATTGTATTCTACTTGTTGAGACCTTTCATTTGATACCCATGTTGATGGGATTGATAAAACCTAAGTTATCCGCCATTTTGTAGAGGCCGCCATCTTGGATTTTAATTTTATATAGTACATTGTATTCTACTGGTTGAGCACTTTCATTTGATACCCATATTGATGGGATTGATAAAACCTACGTTATCCGCCATTTTGTAGCGGCCGCCATCTTGGATTTCAATTTTTTATAATATATTGTATTCTGCTTGTTGAGCCCTTTCATTTGATACCCATATTGATGGGATTGATAAAACCTACGTTATCCGCCATTTTGTAGCGTCCGCCATCTTGGATTTCAATTTTTTATAGTATATTGTATTCTGCTTGTTGAGCCCTTTTATTTGATACCCATATTGATGGGATTGATAAAACCTACGTTATCCGCCATTTTGTAGCGGCCGCCATCTTGGATTTCAAATTTTTATAGTATATTGTATTCTGCTTGTTGAGCCCTTTCATTTGATACCCATATTGATGGGATTGATAAAACCTACGTTATCCGCCATTTTGTAGTGGCCGCCATCTTGGATTTCAATTTTTTATAGTATATTGTATTCTGCTTGTTGAGCCCTTTTATTTGATACCCATATTGATGGGATTGATAAAACCTACGTTATCCGCCATTTTGTAGCGGCCGCCATCTTGGATTTCAATTTTTTATAGTATATTGTATTCTGCTTGTTGAGCCCTTTCATTTGATACCCATATTGATGGGATTGATAAAACCTACGTTATCCGCCATTTTGTAGTGGCCGCCATCTTGGATTTCAATTTTTTATAGTATAATGTATTCTGCTTGTTGAGCCCTTTTACTTGATACCCATATTGATGGGATTGATAAAACCTACGTTATCCGCCATTTTGTAGCGGCCGCCATCTTGGATTTCAATTTTTTATAGTATATTGTATTCTGCTTGTTGAGCCCTTTCATTTGATACCCATATTGATGGGATTGATAAAACCTACGTTATCCGCCATTTTGTAGTGGCCGCCATCTTGGATTTCAATTTTTTATAGCATATTGTATTCTGCTTGTTGAGCCCTTTTATTTGATACCCATATTGATGGGATTGATAAAACCTACGTTATCCGCCATTTTGTAGCGGCCGCCATCTTGGATTTCAATTTTTTATAGTATATTGTATTCTGCTTGTTGAGCCCTTTCATTTGATACCCATATTGATGGGATTAATAAAACATAAATTATCCGCCATTTTGTAGCGGCGGCCATCTTGAATTTATAATGATAATGAATAAACATAATTGTATTGTCACCAAAATCCAAAGTGTATACAAAATTTCAGATTAATCGGTTGACAGGAAGAGGGTGAAATTTGAATTACTAAATTTGACCCAAGAATAAATAATAAATAATAAAACAAACGGGGTGAGCTAAAAAAACCGTTTAAAAAACAACGACAATAAAAAACTTTTTGAGTGTTTGTTTTATGAACATACTTTATGAATAAAAAATGTTAGACATTCAATTTTATACAATATTTACACACTATATCTTATTCGTACGATACTACAAATTTCCCTATAATACTCGTAGCACAAAGTAGAAAGTACAAAGTACACGATTAATATTATATTGAAAAGATAAGTCCCACATGTAAAGCTATACAATGTATTAGTTTATTAATTTTGTACGGTATTTTTATCAGTGTAATATAATATACATTTAAGTGCCAAGTGGAACTATTATAGGGATTAATATTATTAGTGCTTTCTGAACTTATGTTATAGTAGAGTCATGGTTTTCAGTAATGGATTGCTATAAAATAGTGTGATTTTTTCTTAATTTTACTTTAAAACTTTTATATCCAGTATATTTCAGTATGCTTTCAAAATACGTATAAGGCTAAAATAAATTATTAATCTCTTTTTCGAGCATATTTATCTCGCGGGAAAGAAAAACTTAATAGTGTAAGTAAATATTGTAAGCATATCGAATTGGGCTTAACACGTTCACTGTGCAAGCCGAAATAATAATTTGACCTCATACGTGTATAGTGGGTTTTGTTTTTAAATTAACTTATTGTCATAAAAATAAACAAAAAAGTAGTAATGATTTTATTATTATTATTTTTTAATAAGATATGAGGAATTTTCTCCATGTCCCATATGGGGGTCACACACGTCTGAACTTAAATCAAAGAGTAAATATACTTAAATTTAATGAAATGCATGCACAAATATTTTATTTATGTGACAAGTCATCTGTCAAAATCAGTTTGCCGCGATAATTTGTCGAGTAAACAGAGCATTGGACAGTTTTATCTGACTTTTGTGCTATAACAGAAGTTTAGTGGAAGAAGGTAATACTGCCGCTCAAGCCCGAAAAAAAGCAAAAAATGGATACGAAATGTAAAAAAGCTTTTTCTCTGGCTTGTTATAATAAATATCATTAATATTTTGTGCTAATGAGTAAAAGAGTTTTTATTAATAAATAAATAATTGTCACTTTCTGTGTTTAATTTTGCATAACGTATACCAGCAAAACCAATATAAAATTTCACTGGGACATCATGGTAAATAATTATTATATTCATTGTTCACACGTGTATGCAAGTAAAAAAAAATACTTTCATACGTGCGCGGAATTATATGCCATAGAATTTATTTTAGCTTGTGCCCCATATATGTGCCACGCACGTATGAACTGATCCTCGTGGTGCCCCATATGTGGGGCATACACAGGGAACGTGTTAATCTTCAATTTATCGAGCATTCTTCGTTTACTCTTCGTAATATTGAAAGCATTAGGGAAACGTTCGACTAGCGCGTGCCGTCGACGTGTTTTTGCCACCATTACTACGGAGCGCGAATCGAATCCTATGATTGATGATCTTAAACCTTCCGCGTGCTGTCGTGACACGACTGGACGTGGGCTCCGAAATCGATATAAACAGTAAAGCTGGACCCGTTACACAATCGTGGGTATGATGTGCATGAAAATCATTAATCGCCACTTCTCGCGCCGTATGCGGCGCATGCCTACCTAAATGTGTTAATTTATTTATGAATAGAGAATATTAAAAGAACGATTTTTTCCATGAATTGTTTGCTAAAAGTAGGTAAATAAAACACAATTTTAGGATGCTAATGTGTAATTTTGTGCCGAATTAATCTAAATAACTTAACACCAGCCCAGCTTTGTCTCCGCAGATTGCAATCTGTTTGCTTAACGGGCCGTTCACACGGTTATCCACTACGGACGACCGACTCTAATTTTGACCGAACTAATCGTAATTTCAAAGTACAAGGAAATAGGACAAAAAGCGGAGACCGGAACAAACGAACAACTAGTACAGCGAAAATTTGAATAATGACGATCTAGCGGATTTTGTTCTTTCGACGCTACGGTGGCTGCGTCTTCGCTGACGTTGTTATAAAAATAAAACACAAATACAACTCATCTCGTATTATTTAGTTGCGCTTATCGGATATTATAATTTCGTTAAAACATTAAAAATACTATATTTAAATTATTTTTCTGAATAACAAAATTAATTCATCATAATTTAAAGTGATTAAATGAATATGAAAATTAGGAAAGCCCTTATCATAATAATTTAAAAAGGACGTAAATTACCTATACTTTTAAAGAGCCTAGTCAGTCTATCTTATGTGATATTGTTGGATGAACTAACTACTATCATATTTATTAACGTCGAAGGCTTGTAATTTGTTATTTCAGTCTCTCTGTCTACATATTATGTAACTCTACCCGTATAAATTAGTTTTTGTGGTATCGCTGCATTTAACAATAGGTAAAGTTTCAGTTGTCTTTAAAAAAATATTTCTACTAAGTATATATATTATTATTAGTGGACCGATTTGGCAGATTAGGGGTGAATACATAAAACTGCTGACGTAAATATGTGCAATTTAAGATATCTAGTATACGGAATAGTTGTATATAGAATAGAATAACATATAAGAGAGTTTTACTGTGTCTTGTCATTATTTGTCATAATAGTAAGGTTGTTAATAGTGCGCTCAGTAGAGCATGCTTATGTTTTATATTGGGTAGGTATTCATCGTTCGTTGTGCTTTTTTTGAATGTAAATTTCACTTGGTTTACCAAAGATATTATAATAATATATCTTGCGAATAAGATTCTAATTTCTAGATTAACTAAATGTAAAGACATCAGTTTTTTTTTTGAAAGCTAAGCGTTAGAAACACTTTGTAGCACTGACTGATCAAGCAATATGTAACTTTGTTAATTGTATTGAAAGTGGAGCATGCGGGACCTAATGTCCAACGCATGTACCCGATAGTTAACTTAATAGTTAGCTTCTACCGCTTATTCCACTTTTCACAACATTCCCGACGAAACAAATCACTAGCTTAATGTTTTATTCGGTTTTACTAAGATTAGAGAAGTCTATCCTAAAAGCAAGTTTACAACAATTTCTAATTGCCTTTCACGACTTTTTTAACACAATTAATATTTTATTTCACTCAAGAATCGAAGCTCAGTATGTAGTTGAAGAACCCTGAGTCACTAGACTAACTACTTACAGACAGTTAATTCAAATAACAATAGTGAATGTCCGGTTTTTAATGATAAGTACATATTTCAACATAAATAATATGAAGTTCGTAGTTTTTACTTACGGTATCGCTTGTATTACAAAAGAAACATAGCGGTATGGTACTTACTTATTATATCTAATTATAAATGATAAATGTTATATTTCAAATAAAAAGGAAACGAGGTTACTGAGATACAGAAGTAAAAAGCAAGTTGTCATGGATATAATAATACTAATATGTACTTATAACTACTTTTTACTTAGTATTATAGGTAGGTACCTATGTATTAAAAAAATATTGTAAAGTTTTTAGAGGCAGGTCATATTTTAAGAATCACATTTTGATCTTTTTATCTCATTTATTAAAAATAAAATGTTATATTTAGGTATATATAAAATAATATAATATTTCGCTCATACCTATATAAAATAATACATTTCTGTTTTTTAGAATACAATCCTATCCTTAAAAGCTACCTTCCATAAAGAAAGAAATCCTATGAATTATGATTAGTAGATAAAATTATAACTCCTCATCAAAATATATTGCGTATCTAATGTACCTATACGTATCGGTCCAATGGTCCATTATTATCACTCTCCTATACATACCATAGCGATACTTCGTGAATCGTGCGTCTGGCCCATCTGATTGGTCAAGCTGCTTACAAAAAGTATTGAAATAGGTAGTTCCCAGAATATTATGAATAAAAAGTAAAGTTACATTAATTTTTGGGAGCTTTCAAGCGTATTGATTATTCTCGTACATTTTTAAAGTACATTTATATTTTATAACATACGTAAAAATCAGCACTGAAGCTTTGAGAAAAGTGAATACTTTTAGCAGGGGGGGGGGGGGGGTACTTAATTGGGTCCTAAATCTTAATTGGCCGTTTGCTGAAACTAGAAGGTACGTATACACTCTAAGTACATACTTAAAATTAATCCTATATTTTTGGTTCTTGAGAAAATGAGTAAAGTCTGGCGGCCCAGCGATCTTGATCGAGTAGGTATGCATAATGTACCTACTCGTAGTTAAATCGAATTAACTGCACAAACGAAAACACCGATATTGTTTTAAGCTATTTTGAAATTTTCTATAGGTACGTAATAATTACATTTCCGCATACACACGGATAGTCCGTTTAAATAAGACAAACTACTTTATCACTATAAGATATCAGTCACGTAGTCATTGAGCTACTGACTTAAACATTTATTATGAATACCGTTTTTATTATTCCTGTAAATTGCGCTAAGTAGTTAATTCTTAAGTACATTAACATTAGCCTAATATTATTAAGATAACGTTAAAATTTCACTCTTAATTTTGAAGTAATAAAATGTAGAATTTGAAAAGATATAATTAATCGTAATTTTGTAAAAGGGTACATTTCTTATCTAACTCACTAGCAAATAGTTATTAGTCTTACAAAAAACGTGTATTAATTATATTACCTAAATTACTTTTTCGTTTAAGATTCTTTTAATTCTTTCTGTATTTAAATACGCACATGACATAAAGTTGGTGCTGAAAGTTACAATTATTTTGTTTTATTTCTATTATTCGGGTTAGTAGACAATGTTTTATCGTTCAGATTTTCAGAAATGAGATATCAAATGAGATAACATTATCTATACTAAATTTCATCAAAATCTGCTCTAGCCACTTTCCCGTAAGGCGGTTACAGACAGAGACAAAAATTCTATAAACTATGGATTTGGCCTCGTAATAAACGCAAGCTCATAGCTGTTATACTCATGGTTTATGTTGTTTATTTACATTTATCTATTACACAATATATCTATACTAATAATAAAAAAGTGTGTGTGTACACGCGTTAGAAGTTATGCTTCATTGGCGTAAAAATAAATATCGTGAATACTTCCTTACTTTAATTTATTGTTTTTTTTTGAAAAACTAAAATTTTGACTACAGCTAACTTCAGCCTTCAGGGTGTCGTTTTTCGTGACGGTGTGCGCGCGCATCGTAAAAATTTACTCTCATCATTTTTACCTAACGCGCCAAAAGAAGTATAACTTCAATAATATAATGATATATGTATGTATATTTAACAAATAAATTCCAAAACTACCGATTTTACAAATTCTTTTGCCATTAGAAACTTTTATTTTATCCTTTGGAAATGCATTGATGCATACCACCTGTAGAAAACAGGTGGTTATGTGGAGTTCACCGGCAAGCCAGTACTTCCCACTAAAACCCGTCACTCATCTTAATGGGGCGTCCTAGGATCGCTGGCGTATTCAACTACGACGCGACGCCCCAACGTCCTGGCAGGTCTGTCAAGGCAGACCACACAGCTAAGAGGGTTGCTCCACAGTCCACTCTGCTATCCAGAGAAGTACCAGGAGCAACCCGCATGACACACCGCCCATCGAAGTGGGCCGCCCTTGCTCGTTTCTTAGCTTCGCGCGCGCCGGCCGTTATCACTGAGTAACATAATATGCCATTATATTTAAGTATCACTAGCGGAACCCGCGGCTACGCTCGCTCTAGATCTAGGGATGAACCCGAGCGAAGCGAGGGTGAGTCGGTAGTGTATAATAACACAGTAACTTAAAAAAAACTGTACATGAAATATTTTTCAAATACAATGAATGTATGTAAAATTTGTGTAAATTTTTTGTCAAGTGTTTATCATTTATGTTAAGTGTTTTTGTCATTTTGTAAAGTGATTACTTTTTGTACGGATCAACACTTCGGATGCTTTTTATTTCAGAAAAAAAATATTTCCATGATTTAAAAAAGTCTTATTATAGTTATTATAAGAGAGATACAGAGGCCGTAACAACATAGGCGTATTATGGCTTCGGGATGTTACTTATATCTATTGCTGTAATCATTAATATGTTTTTTCTGAAGATCATCAGTGTAATCTATCTTAGAGAAAGCTACCGCTGGTTTGAAAAGCGGTTCTGCAAAGAAGAGCTAGCTTTAGTGTCATTCTCAACAGTTGCTTTTTCAAATGTTCTCCTCCCGGGCCGGCAGTATCGACCACAGAAAAGATTTTTTATCTATTCCGTGGTTTCGACATATTTAGATTATTTAGTCATCGATATTGACGTTACGTTATATATTGAATGATTTTATGATACAACGTAAGGTACAATATCAATCGATGACTGCTTATATCTAGACTGCCGGCCCTGGCTGATGTTGGCCACTGCGATTCAGATCACTGAAATTAGCTAGAAGAGTATCGTGTACGTAAATTGCGTACTAGTGTACGCGCAGACGCATTAGTTCATTCTGTAACTTTTACAAGAAAAGCCAACACTTAGGTATATACACGAAAGGCTCGGGACGGTTTTTCGAGGCCATCGATGCATGAGGGTGAAACATCGCCAACTTTCAAACTCTGGGCTGTTCTGAAAATATCTGAACGAAAAAACTCACAGTCATTGAACTTGGGACTCAAAACCAAAACCTTCAAATGTGTAACCAATAGACCACGGAGATTCGAAGCAGTAAATAAAGTTTCCCACCCAACGTGCGTACGCATTGTCATGGTGTGGGGGGCAAAGTAGCGTCCGGCAATGCGGTCGGGCGCAAAGCCAAGTAACAAACAAGGAGATGGCCCACTTGACCAGAATGGATTATTTAGCAAATCCTTGGCTGTGGTCTGCTGACCTGCCACCAGGGCGTTGTGGTTCAATGCGGAGGCGATTCTGCAATGCTGCATTAACACGGCGGTAGGTTCTGTTGAGTTTTAGTCGGTAGTACTGGCTTCGTTCAAGCCAGTGAGTCCCATATATACACCTGGTGGTATGTGTAAATGCCCATTTCCATATGTAACAAAAATTAAGTTGTGCATTCCATTCCATCCATTCTGGTGGACGGTATGTCATGCGGGTTGCTCCTGGTTCTTCTCTGACAGCAGAGTGGTCAGTGGAGCAGTCCCTTAGCTGTGTGGTCTGCTTCGGCAGACCTGCCGGGCCGTAGGGAGTCCCCGGAGAGAAGGTTTTTTGGATTTTAATGGGTCCCATATACATAACTACCTGGCGGTATATATATTAAAACATTTCCCAACGTTAAAAAAGAGACAGTAAACAAAGTTTAAAAGAAAATATTGACTATGAAGCCATAAAATATATTCATCTGTTTTCTACCATTCGAACGATATTTAACGAATTCAAAAAATCATAAAAAGCCTAAGGCTGGCAAATATATTGCGTAAGAAAGATAAACATTGATGGACCTAACCTATTAGAGCTATTGTTTTTGAGATAATAAAATATTTTAACATTTTATGTTATGTTATTTATGAAAATCAAAAAAACGCCTTCATAAATTTAAGCGCAATATTCAGTACAGCATGAAATATATTTTTAAATAAACATTTTGTGTGAAAATATTGGATTTCTATTATAAAATAAACTAGATTTTTTTACATATAATATTTTTTTTAATATACATAAGACAATAGGTATACTAGCGGCACGCTATGATGGCCGGTTTGACGTTTGTCCGCTCATGAAGTTCCGTATTAATTGATAACGACTTTGAAGGAAATAATTGTATTACTTTATTGACGATAGTATTGTGCAGAGATTCATAAATTTTATCGAATGTAGTTTTAGGTTTAGGACTCAAAATTTATTTATTAAATTGATTTCTAAAATGTATACAAGTGTAGAAAAATCAGTTTGCACCATTTAAGGGGTGAATGTACTTGTGAATATGAACAATTTTCACTATGTGGACAAACCTCTGAAATCGCAAAAAAATATCAGCTGTTTCATACAAAAGGTAAAATTTTTATTTTTATATGATATATACCACAACTCGGCATTTGGTTTTCTAAATTGAAAATTTTTAAAAATGGAATCTAATACGATCGTCACATAGGATCGCTGGCTAGCACAACTACTACCTCCGGCAAACTCGCGTCAATGCTCAATGCAAAACAAAGCAGTTTCGAATTGACGTTGCTTCGAAAAGTATAAACTGTCAGTGCAATGCGATTGTGATATAGTTTTGACCTGGCTTTGGATTTCAAATATTGATACTGCATTACTGTTGACCCTTGCTCGTTAATTTGGACTCTGTTCAAGCCCTTTGTTGTGGATTTCGTCGATATGACCGAACGTACGCAGAGAACTGTTCTAAATAGTCAGACACGTGAGTTCGTAATACGCCTTCGTAACTATTTCGATCGTGAAGCTCAAAATGGAGGGCCAATTTTACCTATAACGTCAGTGGTTGAACGCGTAGCTGATGCGCTTAATATTGGACAACGAACTGTTAGACGGATAACTAAAAAAAAATATGGCGAGACTGGCACAGAAGAAAATAAACTTCACACACCAAAAAAGAGAAAACGAGCAAAACCAGTCGTAGGCATCGATAGCTTTGATGCCGATGCTATCCGAAGACATGTTTACGGCTACTATTTACAGAAGGAGTATCCAACAAGAAAAAAGTTGGTGCATTCACTGAAGGAAGCTGGATTATTCTTCGGTGGGGAAAGTTCTTTAACGAAGATTTTGAAGACCATTGGATTTCGATACAAAAAATGTAACAAACGCAAAATATTGATGGAAAGATTTGATATAGCGATGGCAAGGTATACTTTTTTACGGCAAGTGAAAGAAATCAAAAATTGGCAAAATGTTGTGTTCTTGGATGAAACATGGCTTAATGCTAACCATACTGTAGGCCGTTCTTGGAACGATGACACAGCAGCATCTACTTCCAAAGTTCCTGTAGGAAAAGGATCGCGACTTATAATTTGTCACGCCGGAACCATCAACGGGTTTGTCGAAGGTTCTCTCATGGCTTTTGCGTCAAAAACCACTGGAGACTATCATGAAGACATGAATGGAGAAAAGTTTACTGAATGGTTTACCTCAATGTTGTGTAGCCTCCCTGAACCATCTATTATAATTATGGACAACGCCCCATACCACTCGATGCAAATTGACAAGCCACCTGCCCAATCCCAAAAGAAAGCTGATATCGTCGCATGGCTTCGTAAAAATGGCGTAGATGCAAACATGAATATGTTAAAAGCGGAATTAGTACGTCTTTTAAAAGAAAACAAACCAACCAAGATCCGATACGTCATTGACGAAATAGCATTAGAACATGGGCACAGAGTTATACGGTTACCGCCTTACCATTGTGAGTATAATGCGATTGAGTTGGTGTGGGCTCAAATTAAGGGATATGCTGCAAGACACAATACAGAACCCCCATTTACCACAAAAAAAATGCTAAAATTATTAGAAGAAGCTTGTGAACATGTGACTAAAGGAGACTGGGAAAAGGTTGTGAATAGAACTGTTAAATTAATAAGGGAAGATTATGAAAGAGATGTGAAAATAGATAATATTATAGAAAACGAACATATAATTATTAATGTAGGTGATGATAGCAGTGACGACAGTGAAAATAGTAGTATGGACGAATCTGATTAATTATGGCCTTTTGTGGCACCTTTTTTGGTATCTTTTGTATTCATATGTTTCCTGTGTGCATATAAAGTATGTATATTCATTTTCATTCAAATATTCAGTTCGTTCAAATAAATTAAATAAACATATACATTTTTGTTTTATTAAACCTATTTAATCAGGTACAAAAACAAAACTTAATTGTTTTTTGTTCGAGAATAAATTGACATTCCACATCACTATTGTAATGTGTCAAACCGGCCATCATAGCGTGCCGCTAGTGTAATATATTTCACTATTTTTCGTGTCTAGGCAAAGGTTAAACTTAATCGTAATAATGCTGCCAATTGAAAATATAGGATGTGTTTATGAATATTCTTTCAATATTTAAAATGCAAAAACACATTACAAAACAAGAAAATAAAAATAAAAAATGTACATATTACATGAATGGGTTATTTTGCAATATCTATAAATATTTCTCATTTCAAGACAGTTTAATATTTTACTGCTATTTGCTGCTGTAAGCAAACGTCAAATTTAAAATGTCAATGTGTCAGATACGTCAAAATTTATACGATAAACATGTGGAGACAAGGTATAAAAAGATCGTGATAGATAACATTGACTTACTCTTAAACACAACTTGAATTATGATTTATAAATAGTACTTAAGTAAGGAATCTGGTACTTAAAATTGCTTTATCAAAATGATCCAGGGATATGGTGCAGTGACGCAGGCACTGCTCGGAACACTATTTACGTGGGGGCTCACGGCTGCGGGGGCCGCTTGTGTATTTTTTATTCGCGGAAAACATGTAAGCACAATTTCAAAAACCTTTGTTTGTTTTTATGTTTACAATTTGAATGTAATGAAATTGTTATTTTCAGAGAAAATTACTTGATGTATCCTTGGGTTTTGCCGCTGGAGTTATGACAGCTGCTTCATATTGGTCTTTACTTGAGCCAGCTATAGAAATGTGTAAGAAATCTGGTATATATGGGGAGGACGGCCAATATGCTTTTGTTCCTGTAGCAGTGGGATTTTTATTTGGAGCTGTGTTTGTTTATGGAACTGATAAATTTTTGGACTTCCTGGGAATTAATTCAACAAACATGATGATGTGTAAGTACTATTTTATTTATTCTACATTCATAGTATTTATTATTCATATTTTAGTATTTAAAAAAAAAGATTAAAACAAAATTTTACTAGTAGATTTTTATTTAGTGCATAAAATAAGACTAATAAAACAGTTATTTATTTGGTTTATTTGAATTAAGTTATTTATGCTTAAGTTATGATGTTACCAAGTCAATTTTTTTAACAAGTAAAAAGATAAAAATAATAAAAATATGAATATTTACTATGACATATATTTTTGTGGTCTTCTTTAGTAATACCTTTTTAGTTTGATTCATAAAGCATAAGGTGTAGTTACTGTAAAAGGCCTAGGTGTCTTTTTAACTATGATGTTTTTATATAGTTCATACTTTTAATAAATATATTGTGTTATTTATTTGACGAGCAAATGCAATTGTCTAAAGTTTCATTGCCATTTATAAATATATCATAATAAAATATATCATAATCATCTGTTAATAATTTCTTTTAATCAACAAACAAATTGGAAATATTATTGTTATGCAATCTCACCACAATATAATTTGCACAATAATATTTACACATAAAAATCATAAGTTACCTTCAAATAGTTGTTAATCTAAATAATTTAAGAAAACAATAAAAAAAATTAAGCTTATCTTAGCATTATAAACAGCTTCAATAATTGTTCAGTAGTTACTGAATGTAATTATTGAAGGTGAGAAATTCTATAGGATTTTGTTTTTTAAATGCAATAAATTCTCTATGTACCAGTTGTTCACTTTATAAACATAAATACAGTAATTATCAAAACAAAAAGATAACGAATTCAATTGAGGTAATCAATAATCTCTTTATTTAATTTCTTGTTTAATTAATCTATCTTAATTAAAATATATATCCAAAGATATGCATTGTTAACCATGATTTTTTTGACATTTTACCATAGTATCTACAATTTTTAATTAAGTTTATTAGCATTTGACTAAACAGTTTATCACATAATAAAATTATTTAGTAGATTGAAATAAAATGCAATGGAATTGTTTGTTGGAATAAATGTTTTCTTTTATATTAACTTTTCTACAATGCTATTTTTCATTATCCAACAATATTGGGTTCAAATTGTTTTGTCAAAGTTCAATAATTTAATATTTGTTTTTTGTGTTACTTACTTAACCTTGTCCTAGTGGGGAGCTCAGTCCTGCAATTCTGCCGGGCACAAAGCCTAGTACAAGGAGATGGCCCACTTGACCAGAATGGATTGTTGAGCAAATCCTTGGCCGTGGTCTGCTTGAGACCTGCCACTAGGGCGTTGTGGTTGAATGTGTAAGAGGTGTTGTAGGTTACACCTGGTGATATGTGTAAATGTCCATTTCCCAATGTAAAAAAATTAAGTTGTGCATTTTCATTTTTAACTTTGCACAACTCAACTTAGAGATATCTAACTTCCTACCGCTATAATTTTACTTTATAATTCTTAAAAGTTATAAGTATTACTCACACTGTTGAATAGTAGATTTTTATATACTAAGATTTGTGTCTTATCAGGAAACATACTAGCAGTTAACATGTGCTCGTAATTTACTCATGTCCTTATCTTTTATTGACAATGAAGCCTCTGTAAATTATTATAGGACTTAATATAGACAAACTGGATATGAGTATTGCTTTTTTAAAAAACACAGGTCCTAAGTTTTTTTTTGCTAATAATTAAACACTAGAAACAAACAAATTTTTAATAGGAAGTTAAACAAAGGTTTCATACTATGTATTATACATTATTGTAATCCAGTTTATGTGACACGCTGCGAATATTCTTTCTTTTTTCAATATTGGGAAATGGAAATTAACAGTTTATTATGTGGGACTGACCAGCAAAGCTAGCATATAGCATTACCAACGAAACCTCCTCCGTATTAATAAAGCGTCGCGTGATCGATTTCGCACTCAACGCCGACACCCTGACTGCCCGGTAGGTCTGCCGGCAGCACAGAGTCACCTCCCCTCGGCTATCAGAGAAGTACCTATCCAACCCGTATAACATGCCGTCCATTGAAGTGGGCCACCTCCTTGTGCGCTTTTTAGCTTCGTGGCCGGCTGGATTACCGGACGCTAATGGGCGAGACCCTCAGGCTAGCAAGTGCGCTTTTGCAGACTACACCTGTCTTCCAAAAACTTACTAGATTCTCTCAGGCCGTTCATTTTTTCGTATATTCCTCATCTCAAGGCGTGAAATTAGGTATTAAGTTATACAACAAATGACATTAAGTAGAAGTAAAAGCAACTTAGAACATATAATCTACTAAATTAGACGTGTAGATAAATGACACTAGTTACTCTTTAGTTAGCTACTAGTAAACGCACAAACGGACATAAAGACGGACATTATATATATTTTTTTAAAGTAATATTGCACTTCTTTCTACAAATCTAAAACTTTGCTCATGTACTTTTTTTCAAAAGTAAATAAATCTCATGCCCATTTTCTACTTGCATTTCCCATGCTCTATTTTAAAATCATACTTCAACCGTGTTTGTTTCTTCTTTTCTTTGTTTTAGCTAAACTTTTAAATAAACATAAAAAAGTGATTATATGATTTTTTATATTATAACCGAATTCGGTATCATTGGCTTGCTATGGATTTATTAAAGCCAGCGGTTTTCAACTGTTGTATCATTTTACGCTTCATTATTAAGTATAATATCGAATGGTGCGAGTTCTTTTTTTTCTAGTTTTCCGCCTGCGTAGTAATAAATTATAATATATTATATAACTATACCTTTTTTTATGAATACATGCATTTAAATGAAATTGAAGTTTATTTTTCATTTCAATTAACAACTGTTCACTAATGCATAATATGAAAGTAATACGGTACTTACATTAAACATCAATTTTTAAGACTTTTTGGCTCTGAAACGGCTGGACCGATTTTGACGTGATTTCGACTTTCACTCTCAGATAGCTAATATTATAAGGAGTAACTTAGGTTAGTGAGTCGCTATTATGCAATAATGTACTACTCTGAGGTATATTAAGCTATACTACTTATACTTTCAAAAATATCGGTTTGTAAATTTTTCCAAGAATAAGATGCCTATATGAATATAATCTATACATCCTCACAAACATTCACGATTATTATATTAGTTATGATGTTGTAAAATATATTTAGTTGATTAAAAAAACTCTAATCTTATTAAAGTTTCTTTAATTAACATGCAAATTAACCTTTCATTATGCTTCACTTTATTCAAGGCCTTTGGACTTAAATCTTAAAGCAATGAAGTTTGAGTTTAATTAGGCACCTAACTGCATATTACCGCAGAATTTGTAGATGCGGAAATTAATGCACTTTTTGACAAAAAAGGATACTATACGAATAATTTGTTCAGTTTTTTACACTACCTAATTCTTGATCTAAATCTTTGTAATCTATTGTGTGGAAGATATTAAATTGAGGTTTTAAAACAAGTTAGATAAGTATGACATAGTAGGTATAGATACGGTACGGTAAAAAATATGCGTTTGGTCATTTTTTATGATGCAGTAGTCTATATATCCAAAATTATTCTCTATATATATATATATATATATATATATATATATATATATATATATATATATATATATATATATATATATATATATATATATATGATAACAGAGATACATAACTATGTTCGAAGCCTCATTCAGAAGACTGCCGTGGTCTTTAAAAGCAGAAAGGTTTTTTTTTGGAATAATGTCGCTTAGCGTATATAATTTTACACGAAACAGGCGTGACTATTTTACAATATAGTAAAAAGGGTATTAGTTTATATGTGAATTTAATTGTGGGTTTATTTTGGTATAGTCTCTGGCACTGTTAAACCAATATAAAAATGGCAGGAACTAACTGTATTCTACTCAATTCCTCAAAAGCATAAGTTATTTCATTATTGTACCATAACAATAACTCAATAGATTTGAAAGGTTTTCAAAAACATTTTCAGTTTGGTGCCTGCTTTGGGTATTTTTTTTGTCTTTATCTTTTGTGTCATAATTTCTACGAAGGGTTTATTTATAGCTTGTTTTTTTTGTTCGTCTACTATGTATTGATATGTGTGTTAGCGCAACTAAGTGTACGTAAATGTAGACGAGGTTAACGCCTTTGATTTTAATGGAACTTAGAAGATTCTACCATGCTAGAAACGTTCGAGCTCATACGCAAATTTAATCGATATCAAAGTAATATTATATTTTCATTAGTAACATATGCAAACTATACATAATATATTTGTTTTATATAAATTTAATGATACAGTTGGCAAGAAATTTACGTGACTAATAGAAATTTGAAACCTCTTTATAATAATTGGTGTAGTTTTTTAAAAACAGTTATCGTTAATATGGGTATATAGCATATAGCATGTTCCAAGGTGAAATTAATTTAAAAGTGATTATAATTCACAACTACAGCAGATTGATATGCGGAAATAAGCATTCAATCGCAGCGATAGATTGGATAATATTTTTTGAGTCGATGATATTTCTTTCTAAGCGTTCATTATATTATAATTTTTTGCTTCTTTAGTATTGGGAATATGAAACGAACAAGTAAGAGACTATATAGTATTATGGTAAGATTAAGATTTGGTTCACTGACTTCTCTAACTAAATCTTCGTGAGTATACTTACGACTATCCGAGCTAAATGTTTCATGCTACTTTAGTTGGTATTACAATGATAAGGACCCGTGTGCGCATTCTTAGTAATAAAAGTAATGTAGTAATGTCATTAAAATGAAAACAAATGTATTTCGACAGAACATTAATTATTTTATAGACGTAGAAAAGCTGATAAAGGTGCAATGTCGAAGGCAGGTGCCTTTGAATTGGAACAAATACTTTTATTTTATATTGCATAAATTATTTGTTATTGAATTATGATTTATGGAATAGTAAATAACATATAATGGCGCATTATGATAGGTACAATAGTGTGCATAACACATGTTTTGCTTGTGCAATAACCCGTTAATGTTACGGACACTATAGATAACTAGATGAGATGAGACTGAGAGATTCACACTCGCTCCACTAGGATTTTTCCCTTGATAAGTTTTAACGGTTCGTGTAGATTTCTCAGAAATTAAAAAAAATCCCGCACAAAGAAGTATCCTATGTATTGACCAGGAAAACCAGCTGTCAAGTATCATCAGCGCCACAGTACAGATTTGACTCAGAATTTTATTTTATGTAACTATAGATAAATATATATTCATTTGTTTCAGCAATTACAAAGTCAAAAGACTCCAAAGAAAAACTGGAAGATTTAGAAATGATGACGGCTTTAAGACGGCCGTCCAATCCTACAGTAGTAACGTTAGAAACGCAACCCGTCGAATTTTCTGATTGCATTTCAAATCAGCATACTGCACAACGACGTCGAGGTCATTCACACAATTCTTTGGTTAGTAAGCTTTTTTACTATAAGTATACTAGCTCAAACAATGTAGCATCCCGCGACATTTTATATACAATACTTAGGTCTCCATTTTCAATCACATTTTAAATTAAATTGGTTTATTATCGAAACCGCGATTATCAATGAACAATTTAGAATTTACTATTTATATTTGACATATCTTATCTTATAGGTATTTCACTCGGAAATCTTAAAATTTACTCTGTTTAATTATATATTGCAGTAATGTAATATTAAATATACATACTAAAATTATTTATACGTGTTAAATGTACAAGTATCAAGGATAGAGATTTGAGAACTGCGAAGATGATTAAATAGCTTATGAAAATTATTCCAAATTCCCATTCTCATACCACTTTGACAATCTGGTTATGGTGCTATAACTCCTTAGCCAAGCTGAAGGTTACCAAGTCAACATTTTTCAACGCGTGTTGCAACGCGTAATCTCAAAAGAATTAACCGATATTAACGAATTTTATTTTCTATTATTATTTTATTATTATTATATAATTTTAATAACTTAAATACCCCGTGGGACATAATGGAAAGATTCAACATTTATTTAATTTTAAATTCTATGCTACACAGGTGAATGTTAATCGTATGGTATGGTACCATTAATTTTTTTTACTAATAAGAGGCCCTAAATTACTGTGTCCCCAGGAGTACCCGTGTATGGTTTGAGGTGGCACTGGCCCTGTAGTGCTACTGGCCCTTGTGTTCCGCCGGGTCATAATGTGTTCTTTTCATCCAAATCCGTTACTAATAAATACTCATATGTACCTAATATAAGTTAAAATTGAATATCCTAAACCCATCAAAACCAATAATTAAAAACTTCAAATGCTACAGAAGACTGATGCAGCAGAAGAAGACCATCGAGACAGTATAGCGCGTGCGCTTGAAGCTAGACAGTCTCAATGGAAGCGGATAATGCTGCTCGTAGTAGCTATCACGGTCCACAACATACCAGAAGGCCTCGCTGTGGGCGTTGGCTTTGGGGCTGCCGCGTCAACATCTGACGCTTCCTTTCAAGGTGCC
Organism: Boloria selene; assembly: GCA_905231865.2. Classification (NCBI taxonomy): domain Eukaryota; kingdom Metazoa; phylum Arthropoda; class Insecta; order Lepidoptera; family Nymphalidae; genus Boloria; species Boloria selene. The sequence goes on from HG993145.1 coordinate 7,971,361, forward strand.
AGGTAAGACAAACGTGTTTGCTTAAATTAATCATAAATTTTCCTACATCTTAAAATATATATTTTAATTTTTATTCCGCGATGTTTCGGTATTTGTGCCTTACGGAAATAAAATGGAACATGTTTTTTATTATAAATGTAATTCATGTTAGTTAAATTAATCCGCCTTCACTTAAAAATATTATTATTTTTAACTCAAGGCATTTATTATATTAAATAAATTTAGCTCCTCAAGGTATGAATTATATTATTTGAGAAGTAATAGTTACCAGCAGCAGCGTTGCCTTTATTTTTTACTAGCTGCGCCCCGCGGTTTCACCCACGTAGTTGCCGTTCCCGTGGGATTACAGGGATAAAAAGTAGCCTATGTCCTTTCTGAAGGTCTTCTCTATCTGTGTACCAAATTTCATCGAATTCGGTTCAGCGGTTTAGGCGTGAAAGCGTAACAGACAGACAGAGTTACTTTCGCATTTATAATATTAGTTAGGATAATTTTTTACATAGACATCCATTTCTCAACTGTCGGAATTTAATTTGAAGGTTATTTCAACCAGTTTTTATATTTTATTGATAAAGTTCTTTCTAAGACAGATATGTAGAACATTGAATTAAATTTAGGGTACAAAAGTATTTTTTCGAGGTTGAAATGAGGTATTCTTACTAAAACCTAGCCGATTTATATTTTTTCTTTTAATAACCTTACTTTTAAGCAATCCTTTTAACTAATAAAAATGAGTATTACTACCTAGTTAAAAGGAAAAGGAACTGAAAATAATTTAGATATTTATCTGTAAAGCCTGTTATCATCTATTTATTTGCTTTTTATTTTGCCTTAAGCATTATCTAGCGCCATCTACAGTTGATTAAGAAAGTTAGTTCTCATACTATGGTCACGCCATCTAGTAATGGTATACTATAACTGCTTCTAATGCAAAGGATGTCGGACGGTTGCTGTACTTCAGTATGGCTGAGACTATGTAGTTCTGTATCTAATAATATAGGTAGCGTTGGCTACAACATTACATTTTTGAATAACTAATATCCTTTCCTTCAAATATATTTTGTAATATAAATAATCCTTAAATTAAAACCTATTTCCAAATTAGTATTTTTAAGTCATTTTTAAAAAATATATAAATAAATGAATTCTGTATGGTTCGTTAATGACCAAATATGGTTATGAAACTTGTGCGCATTATATGTAATTTTAGTCGCCATTTTGCTACGCATTTTCAAGGCGCCAGAGGGAGCTAATGTAAGAATTTCATTGATATGTTCACATGAGCGGGATAAAACTTGTTGTACTATGGACCCACCGCTAACTGGATTCCAATTAGATTAGATGCTTTGTTATTCCGTTTTAGTAGTTAGTTTCTTGGGGTCACTTTGATTATAATTCTACGCATTTAATAATTTTCAACTTGATACAAAGTTTAAATGTTATGGACATTTATGACACAACCATTATTTATTGGAGATGAGATAGTTAACTATAATTACCCGTTATATATATGAGTATTTCAGAATAATATGTACACTCATTATTTGTTGTTAATTGTACTAGTAATTAGTAAAGAGGAAGTTGGATGAAAAATGTGATGGTAGCTTTATCCCGATCAACATATAAGTTTCTACGTATAAATACATATCTCAGGGATAAACCCAAACCCAAGGTGAGTCGGTAGTTTATAACAATAACAAAAATTTTAATATCATGATGATATAAAATTTCATTTTTAAAATTCAGACAGTAGGTCGTAACTGTCAACGTTTAGATCATTTCGTAAGCCATAAATAATCTTGTATTGTCCAATGAAAAGTAAGAAACTGTATCGTGTTATATCTCGATCATTTGGCATAGTTTGGCATAGAATAGTTGTCACACGCCTACTTCCCTCTGTAGTTTGGCGATAGTGGCACCCACTATTTTCAATTTTGTCGATAACTGATTATGAAATTTATCACATCGCTTCAGCTCTGATCAAAGAGTACGTATATTACAAACCGATTAGGTCTTTAGTTGTTAAGAAAGCATAGGCTGTTGATTTAGTCCACATATCTTTTTGAAAACCAGAAGTGTCCCTTCTGGTTGCTTAACCAAGAGATTTTGTTAGTTTTAGGATATATAAAACTAATGCCCGACCTTTCAGGGACTTTCTAAATCATAGTAGATATCTAGATAACCGGTTGAAATTTTTTCAGAACGTTATAGTCAGGCGGAAATTGTAACACAAAAAAAATGATAAAATAAGTAGGAGAGATCCTCTTGTAATGATAAAAAATAATCATGTTTTGTCAAGTGTTTGTCATTATAGCGTAAAAGTTTAGCAAAACGAAACCTTTCGCGAGGTACCAGAGCGTACATTAACATATTAAAAAATTAAGTTTTGTAGAGTAAAATGTAACTTTAATACGGATTTCCAAAAGAGTATAAGCATATGTCATTCGACGATCATTATATACTCTGATGCCCTTTTATAGATTTTCGGCAAATATTTGATGACGTGTGTTGGTGGGGTACTAATATTGGCGAGGATGGTTCATTTGGATGCGGCGAGTTCAGCCAAATCGCGTGGCGGGCGGGGGCATTGACCCCCGCCGGCGCAGACGTTGCCGTCACCGCCGCGACGCCGTTCGGTGAAACTATTTCACTGAAAAATCCGATGGCGCGCCGTATCATTGAAGCCAACCTTGGCGTTTTGTCGCGTCGTATATACGGTCGCGTGGGTGCCACTGAGTACCTACCTATTCATAACCGTCAAATATTGGCACTTAACAAAGAAAAAGAAATTTTCTAAAATTTTTACGTATTCGAGCCACCTCTCTAACTAGAAGTATTACGCAATATAATAAAAATGATTTTTTTTTTGAGAAAATGAAGACTTATATCTCGTTTATATTTTTCTATAGTGATTGAAAGTCTGAATATGAATTTATTAACTGAGTTTTGATAAAGTAAAGTATTAAGTCCTTGAAGTATCCTTATATAGCGCATTAGCTTTTTCTCGTAATTTTGCTCTACCAACTATTATAGGCGCAAGAGTAATTTAATTTAGTGTATTTTAACTATACTACTAAACTATAGTCTATAGAAAAGTATTATTATTTTACTAATAATTTTTATCACTTCATATTTTGGGTTTGTATTATTGTAATTGTTAATCATTTTTTGGAAACTAACTCCGTTCCCCGGTTTGCCAATATTAGGGATACGAAAAATGTATTTAGTTCATTTACCTTTTAAATACGTATAACACTCTAAATGTTATTTTTAATATAGTTTTCCAATACTTAGGTATTTTTTTAAGATTGCGATCGTTGTTGATTATAAATACTTGTACCCCGAAAGGTTTTTTTAAATTCTATAGGTAGATACTTTAAATTACGATTTCCGTTATAATATTTTCACGTGAAAATCATTTCCAATTAAGGTCTTCGTCTAAGTCAAACTTATGAAAATATTACATAAAATTGGTTCCTAAACATCGATTTCAATTAATAGTTTAATATTAAACAAAATGCTTAGACAATAAAGCACCTTGTCACTTAACAATGTTTTCCTGGAACTTTATGGGTCGATATGCATAAAACCCCCTGTGGATTTCCTTCGGAATTTGATAATAGACAGTATTAACATACTGGCTTCCAAAAAGTACAAAAAAATAATATTTTTTATTCTCTCTCATCACAAACCTTTGTTGGAAGACAAAGATTTATAGGCTTAATTTTTGTACTATTTGAAATGTGTGTTAAGATACATCTCTCATATTCAAGTTAACCTATATGTAAATATTACGAGTATTATGTACATAATACAATAAAATTCTAACTTAGAATATTTAAATTAAATATTTTTTTGGAAAATCTTTTTGAAATATTCATTATTATTGATTCAGAGGCCAAATATATAGTTTTTAGAATTTCAATTTGTCTGCCTGTATGTCTGTCTGTGACCACATTACAAGAAATCCACTGGACAGATTTCGATAATATTTGGTATACCTAATCATTGCTGATTGTCCGGGTCAACTTATATACTTTTTACTGCGAGAAGATAACTAATATTACTTATCTTAATTACCTAATCCGAGCAGAGCAAGGTCGAGTCTCTAGTATCATCATATATATTATGTATCTGCATGAAAAATTTCGAGGTCCTTACAGGATTTCATTTATGTAATTAATAATTTTATTTTCCTTACAATCTCTGTTAAGTTTTGCGGCGTATAATATATTTCATATATTTCAAATTGGTTTGAATCTGTTAGTTTTGTGCTTTTTATATTATGTGCTACATAATTTCACACATTTTTTTTACATCTAATTTTCTTTTTAAAAAGCATCTTGTTGATGATGGTTAAAGATACAAAAAAATACTTCGAAATTAAAAGGAAATATAATAAAGTTAAAATCATCTGATCATAATTTTTAAACTTGTACGACGGATCCCAGAAGTAGAAATGCAGCAAGTTAGGTGCCCGAGGTAGTTAGATGGGCTGAAGAGCGGAGGGTGGCGCCCGAGTATAATGGGAGTCGGCAACCGCTTTGTGTCCGCCGCTGTTATTATGCAGATTAACACCGCCGGGAATTTGTTCAAATATCGTAACAAGCGCTCCTCCCGGCGCCGGCGCCGACCGCGCTCTTGTAATTTACGATTCGAGCCTTGGGAATGTGTCGGTGTTCGCTCCTTCTACGGATTTTGGAGCCGTTTTGTCCATTTTATATTACGCCTTCACAACGAGACTGGCGTTGAAAATTTAAGGTTGTTAATAATTTTTGGATTTCGTTTTGTATGTAACATCAGATTAAATTTGTAAATTCTGATAATCGTTTTAAAGATTTTGTGCTTATATGGCGTATTTCTCCTTTAGGTTAACATTGTTTTTACTTTGCTTACTTAATAATATTTTAAAGTTTACAGTTATTACAGAAATCAGTAAAGTTACTTGAAAATGATTTTGTTTGGGTTAGATAGCATGTATATTTATATTACTATTATGCTATTTAACAACTAAACCGTATATAAATTAAATATAAGCTATTATTGAAAATTCATTTTTAATAATAATTTTATTTCATTTTGTTTTATAATACAAAAGGAGTCTTTACTAAGGGAAAGTTAAATTTATTTTGTCTATTGTAAGTCTCAGCGCTTTTAAATAGCAAACCTTTAAAGTTTCAAAAATGCATAACATCTGAAATTCCGCGCACATTTAGACATGAGTTAAGCAGCAAAGTGAAATAAATGCTGGGAGCAGCGGTGGCAGGGGCAAGGGGGGGAGGTCCGGCCGCATTCCTTCGGAGCCTCCGACCCTCGCATGCCGAACTTTCTGCTTTCCCAGGATGGAATGCCAGCCCGCCTAATGCTACACATACAGCTCGACTCTAACGTTGGAACACTCACGAGTCACAATTTAATTGTAATAAATATTTGTCGATTTGCAGAATGAATATTACAAAGATTTCATTTTAATGATTAATTAACATAAATTTCCAGAGTTTAACTAATAATATCTTAGATTAGATTTATTACTTTAGATTTTAATGTATATTTTTAAAAATAAGTGTTAGTCATAAAAATACAGGATAAAAAGCGATTTTTGCTTATTTTTAGTAATAAACTAATAATACCTTATAGATTCGGGACACAATGAATAAAAAATATTTAGATAGAAAAATAATAAATATTTCTAATTAAATAAATGGCGAACCGTTTATTTGGTTCGCTCGAACTGGCAAAATTTACAAAACGGATAGACGTATGACGGTTATTTCAAAGGATGTAGCGTGTTTCGGTTAACGTTTTAGTATATAAAAAAATAAGAACCAAGTTTCGGTTTTCATAAGGCGGGCGGAGCCACGCGAAATGCTAGTTTAATTATAAATAGAATTTCAAATCATTCCTTCACTCCAAGCGATTGGAATTATGAGAAATTCCAAAGCTCTTGAAAATTAGATTAATGCGACTTGTGTTATCTGATCCTTACATACTACTTTAGATATTTGCGAAAAAAAAATCGTTGAACGTCAATGAAAATATTACTAATGATATGATAGGGACTAGCCGCGTCTTCACATCAACCTATAGAAACAGGGCGCACATCTTTTTTTCGTATTTTTAAAAATTATTAGAATTTTCGATTTTCGATGTGTTTCAAAAATATTGATTTTAGTGTATTGTTATATTATAAGAGCAGGAAAAGGGCATTAAAAGCTTGTTGATTAAGAACTATAGAAAGAGGCACTACTTTGTTTCCTACAAACATATGAATAATTAAATCAACTAAGAAAATGGTGTACCTAATTAAAAAAAAAAACACTTAATTAAATAGAATCATGTAATTTATTTTATTATATTATAGTAAGCTATAAATAATTGTTTTTTTTTGTACTTTTGCTTTCAAATATAAATGCTATCTTATATGGACAATTACATTGCGTTAGGGCGACTACTAATTATTATAAGTGTTATGCTTAGCAGATGTTACGACTATCGTATAAAAAGGAAATGCTTGTATGTAAGTATGTGTAGCTTAAAGCTGCGAAGGCATCGTGGCAGGCCGCAGGCCGGATTCACGAACGTTGCACTTGTTTTTACGCACGCGCGCACGGTGTGGTGCATGACCCCATTGGAATGTACCACGTGCACTAGCCAATGGAATGCGCAACTGTTTACTTTTTCATTTTTTCCTCCTTCTACCACAAACAATACCTTTTCATGCTATTTCATAACGAATTCTATGAGTCCATACTTTCTTTTCTCGCTCGTATTGACATTTTTTATTTGTACTTTTTTCATAACCTGTAAACTTTTAGTTCAAATTATGTATTTAATAGAATATTGTTATTCAAAAAATTTTGTGTCTATAAGCATGTTTATTTAAATAAATTTTTATTCATGTAGTCCCGTTTGTGTAGAATACCGACATATCTATAAGAAGCTCTACTGGCCGCTCTTCTGTCCTAAAATAGACTTGAATAAACGAGGGCTTATAATGTAAAGGATATTTAGCGAAAGCAAGGCACGGGCCACGGTGCCGGAAAACGTACCGGAAGATGCGCGCGCTCTAGATGCGCTTTTACGATTTCCTGTACGCGAGCGCCGGACACTCGTTCACTAATGACTCATTGCTGTCTGATTATTTTCATTCACTATTTCCTACTATGCAGCACACGATGAATACGTAATACGTCTAATTCCATTATGAGATTTAGAACCCATTGTTACAAGTGGCTATATTAAACAGCTTAGGTTTTGTACATAAATATTGCTGATCAAAATATGAAGTTTCTCTCACGATAAGCTGTGCAGCTGTACTATTCTTGGTTTGTTTGCCTGATATATTGATATTCTAAATTATGAAATTTAAGAAAAATATAATTGAAGAGTGAAGACCCATTTTCGATTTTATATACATGCCAACCTTTTTTTGAAATAGTTTTATTACAGTACCTAACATTAATAGAATTTATCATCTTTATTATTTCATTTTCTAATCTTTTTCTGAGAAACTTTCTTACCCACTTTAATATCTTCATGGGATTAGGGATACCTTTTCAAGATTCATAATAATGAACATATATAGCGCTTTTAAGTGTTTTTATTAATTATAATATATTTATCTTTAATAGAGAGAGGTTTTCGACTGACTTGAAAAACGAGAAGTGTCTCAATTCGGTTGAATGTTATGAAAAAAAGGCTTCTAGTATTTACTATGATTAAAAAAGAATATCTATGATTAAAATCAATCTACTTTATCTACATTTGTGTTATAAACTAGCGACTCACACTCGCTCCGTTCGTATTTGTAAATAAAAAAGTTTCAACGGTTTGTATACATTTCTGAGATATGACATATTTCCCCGCAGTAAAAGTATCCTCTAGGTATGTTGACCCGCAATCACTATGGAAATTTTCATCAAAATCTGTCCGGTGGTTTTCTTGTGATGCTTTCCCACACAGGCAAACAAAAAGAGAAAGAAACATAAAAACTATAGGTTCGTTTATTCTCTTACGAGTATGTTCCATACCTACTACATAATGACTACATGTCGTTTGTGTAAATTACGTGTGGCTTGTGATTTTGTTGTTTTGCAAATACAATATTTATAATTTATGTATTTTAAAAAGTTATTTCTATTTTAAATAATAGATTATTATGAAAGTGTGAGATTTTTGTTTTCATTTTTATAATAACGTAATAACCTAACTAGTAGCATAGAACATACAGTACTTGATATAGTAGGGAAGGAGATACTGAGTTTATATCTAATGTGACAATTTAAGGCAAGAATTCAAAGTGCACTACGATTTATTTTGCATTTAAAAAGCACTACGACGTTAGACCTATTATTTTAAGTGATGGATTTTTTGGGAGACCACTAAAAAGTATTAAATTTAATTTTAAATATGAATGGAGTTCATAGTTATTTATTAGTAAATGTTTTTAATCTGTAATAACATTCGCAACTGTGACTTACTTGTAACTTTGATTTTGTTTACTTATAAAAAAAATATTAAGTTAATTTATCGAATGCATGTAGTTTCAATTGTTTGGTATATCAAATGATGCTTATTGAATTAATATAAAAGCAAACAAGTGAATCAAGCCCAAAGTTGCAAACTCATCGTGCATTTGGAGTCCTCATTTCCTTCATCGGAGATCACATCTACCATACGTCGTCGTTATAACCAGGTTAATACCTTTCATCAAAATCTGTCCAGTGGTTTTCTTGTGATGTATTCCCTAACACATAGAAATACAGATCAAATATTAAAACCTATAAATTCGGCGTCTATCTCGACTATTTCAATAAGATCGCTTCGTTCGGGTTCGTCCATAGGTATCCCTTTAGTATAAGTTTTTTACAAACTTTGATTTTTTTTATTAAAACCTCCCGTGTGCCTTAAAGGCACACACAAAAAAAAAATGCCCAATCGATCGAGCCATTCTCGAGTTTTGCGTTCAGCAACATTCATTTTTATTTATATAAATACAGATTTAACTCTGTTAGAAATTTATTAGATGTAAGTATTAATTATTAGAAATTAGATTACTTCGCGATGCTTATAATATGTAAAAACTAATAAAAAATTAAATGAACATTATCTTTCTTTGAGTTAATATAAATTTGTAAATAAACCATGTAGAATTTAGTTTTCATCATCCTTGTGCCCTCCTTGGCCCAAATATATAACGGTGAGCTAGTACTGCCCTTGACATGTTTGATAATTATGTGAATGGGTGAGTAATGCGGAGTGAATTATGTACACGAAGGTAATTGTGATCTGCATATTGAATGAGACCTAGGTGACTAAATTGTTATGGTAAATCTTTAAACCTGACTCATTTTTAAGGAATGTGGATAAAATATATGCTTTTAATACTAAACATAAATACTTGCATGCATGTTGCAGCATAGTATAAATGCGTTCTTGTTCTTTTCAATTATTCATGTAAAATGAATCTGTCCAAGCAGCGTAGCGCTGTGGTAGCGCGCTTGTTTGTAAATCTAGTGAAGTGGGTTCTCATCAGGTCTTGAACTTCAGACATTTTAATTTGCGAATCATTTCCAATATGACCACTTGTCTTACGATGAAGGAAGATATCATGAGAAAACCTGCATGTCTCAGAGAACCTATCAAGTTATCGAAAGAAATGTGCTCCCGCCAAGGTGCACTTGGCCAGCGTGGTGGCCTAGTGCTAGATCCCCCTCGTATTTAAGAAAGGCCCGTGCTCAAAAGTGGGACTTTTAAAAGGGCTAAAAAGCGTCTGTCGTCCTTCTATCCGTATCAACATTAAGCTATCTCTATGGATGCATACCTAAAAAATTTCACCATTGGTTCCTTCTTAGATTCTTCATCATAGTCCAAGATGTCGAAGTGGTTCAAGCTTTTGTTTTAGGCTTGTAATTAGGTCGGTTTTTTTTTTAAATTAAAGTATATTTGTCTTCAAATAAGCTGCGTTGTGGATGTTAGATGGAACTTAATTCAAATTTAATGTAAATGAAACATCTTCGTATAAATACAAAGAAACACTTAGACGAGCCATTGTTTTTGTTAAGATTTGTAATACCATAAAAACTAATATGGTAAAAATTCTTTATCCATTAGTTACTATATTAAAGTTTATTATAAGGCAAAGGTGACGGATTTATGTGCTTAGCACGTGGGCGTACTGTAATCCATACAAAACACGTACTTCTTATTGTAAGACTACCTTCGCGTGATAATAATCGATCGAAGGCTGAGTAGCCGCGATGGCCCGCTAGGAATGTTGCAATTGTCGAAGGAAATCCGCCATGGCGCCTAGAATGCGTCGTATGCCTCACTTAGAACTGTACTTTGTTCAGATATGAGATCATTCTCATTTACATGTGTAATACTATTATGTAAAGCTTTTCCAACAATGACTTTTATTATACTCACGGATTGCTAAAGGTGTCTCTATTTGTTATATTATATATTAATGTTCAATAACCAAATATTTGTATTAATCAATATTTGAACTATTGTTTGGTGCAATATCAATATGTCTTTGATTAGTATTTATCTGTTTTCTAATTTTTAAGAGATATTTTCTTCGATTACTATGCAAGGATATTTTGTGACATGTGCAAGATTTACAATAAATGTAGGTTTTTAAGGTATGAAAGATATCATAGAAAGAGAGGATTCTAAATGAGATGTATACTTATTTATATCTAATAACATACTCTTTAAGTTTCGTCTCATAAAAAAGTATTCTTCCCTAAGAGGAAAAGCTCATTTATTAAAAAAAACATTATTCTTCTCGTCATCTTTGTTACTTTTAATTTGAGAAATGTTTCTAATAACTAGGTGTTAGGTTAGGTTCATTTTAATAAGGCCAAGGGACTAATATCGGGGTAATCATCACCTTACGCGGAAATCCAATCCGCAAACTTTAACTTGGTTAGATGGGATCAGGGATCGAATCAGCTACGTGCCAAATAGCACCACCATTGTCGTTTATAATTATTTATTTAAGATATAATATAAAGTTTGTTTCTTTCGTAGTAAATTTAAATATTAACATATTTTTATATGTAATAATTTGTCTTTAAATATATTTAAACATATTACAAACTCGTAAATTTTATTATTATTGAAAATTCTGATTTGAAATTGCAATTCGCTTTATGTTTTCATAAATACATTGTCGCAGACTGTCTAATGACTCATTTTTTTCTGGCGAGACATCTTGAGAGCAGACGAGACGACCTTAGCGATTTGACCTTATTTTTTTAATTAGAATGCGGCTGTGTTTACATCTTTCTCTTCATTGTGACATTTTGGCTAGTCTCCAGATTGTGACATTAAGCAAATTGCCCATCATATTTAGCTGACTGACAACTTTAATATGCACCGACTCAGGTACTGCCTGTGTGTTAAGTTTCTATACTATAAATACCATGTCTGTTTAATGGAGATGTTCCTGGCAGCCACATAATCAAAGTAGGTAAATACAGTAAGTGCCATCGCGGCTCTACCTTGACCATTGTTGTACCTTTGCATTTCTGGATTTCTATTTGATTTATCGTAACGTCCTTTTAAGGCCCCTTTTTACAAAGTTATAGTTTTTTAATATTCAGCCCTTTTTCACGCCTCACTGCTGTGCACAAGCTTTCCTTCAGGCTAACTACGCAGGCCAAGTGCGAGTTGACGGACTTTACACGTCTTTCGACAACGCGCTAGGTTCTCTCAGACATGCAGGTTTTCTCATAATGCTTTACATTACCGTAACATTTCGTTTAATATTTGCATTGAGATATCATATGGATATATGCGGATATGACTCAACAAAATTAAGCATGTGACTGATATGTTTATGTATGACAATATAGACTAGGAAATAACCACGGCAGATAACTACTAGATTTTAGTAAATACTCGTGAATAGGGACATTTATGTACAAAATATGTTAACGATGCTGATGTATTATCATTAGTACTTAAGCATGAGTTTGAATAATATTAACCTGTTTTAAGTTAGCCATGAGTCGGGCGTCGTGCCTAACCACATTCCACTAAGTTTGTAATAGAACTTTGTACTTAGATGGCATAGCGGTGTATTTAATACGGTATTGTTGTTTTTTTTTTGTATAAAATACCTTTATCTTAAGATAAGACGTATAGAATACAATAACTTGCTAAAAGGCTAATGATATTTGAGATGATGGTACAAATTAAAATAGTTAATAGTTGGGATTAAGGGATTGGTATGTCGATTAACTATCTGTGATTAGAAATAAAAAAAATATTGTAAGGAATGACAGTGCGTGCGGTCCGGACACACAAAGAGTTAACGGTAATGCACCGAGCCACCTGACTCGACAAACAACCTGCGTTTCTCACAGGAAACCGGCGATCGATCAAATCACATCGCCAGTATGCAAACATACGCATCGGCAGATATGCTGCCCGCGCCGAAAGGAACGCTTCATCGCGAGCGAGCAGGACGCCCCTATATCGTGTGACGGACGTGAGATGGAACGCAGCAAGTCCGGTATCAAATCCGTGCGCTTGCGCTTACGAATTGCATTCCCATACAGGGTAACGGCGTTCGTTTTCCTTTCTCGTTCCTACAAGAGGCCTTATGAAGACCTCTCACTCACGCAACATGAATGGAGGCGCCATGGAATGCGGTCGCGTGACGTGTGCGGCGCCGACGCTGATCTTGATGCACTTTAACATAGGCCTAGACTTAGTTTTGTTGAATTTTAAGCATTTTCATTTTTTCATATAGGAACTGTACATTGAATCAGTAACTAATACGGATTTGCTAATGTTAACACAAGTATTAAAAAAAGTAACTTTAATGTTTTTATTTGATATTCGTATTTATTTGATGACATTGTTATATTTAACTAATTTTATGCAAGTTTTATGTCAGAGATTTTGAATGGTTAGCAAATGAATTACCTACACGATAACTATCCTTTTTTGTTTTTTTGCTACTAGTAGATATTAAATTTTACAAGATGACATTTTAAATTTTAATGCAACTTTAAATTATATATCCGCCTCAATACGTAGTTCTTTCGTAAACAAGACGCAATACATGATTAATTATAATCATACTGGATAATATATAATAAAATTACGAATGTTTAAACTTTTTATAAAATCAATTTCTTATACACTTTATAACAACAAAAAGTAAACTAGATTTTATTTTTATTATTGATATAAAGGTGAAAATTATCAATAAAACGTATATCTTGATATCGAAACAAAGTCTATAGGTACTTACAAAACGTATTCATGGTACACTTGAATGTACAGTTTTGATCGAAGTGGATCAACTTTCGTGGGGTCGAATGATCACAGCTATGAGAGAGGTAAGAGGCTGCTGCTTGCCTCCCATGCGGAGCCCCGCTGTCTGGCAGCCGGCTCCTCCTCCCCCTTCCACCACACCCCACCCCCGTTCATATGTCCGCTTGCACTCTCAAGCCTAGCACAACTACCTTGAATCAAAAATTGCGATTCAATCGTATATTACGTTCAATCATTTTTATTGACCCTAGAAATCTTGAGAGTTTGTTTGTCCTTATTTAATGTGATATTTTTTACTAAAGTTAAATAAAGTACGTTATCTTGAAATATTTATCTTTAATTTTGGTTTCGTAATTATCATCATCAAAGTGATGTATTGGGTAATACTATTCATTCAAGCTAATTTATGTCAAATCTATGTATGTCACACATATTTTAACAAAGTTTAAAAGGCGGTACTGATGTTTATTGAACATCGTAGTTTTAAAATATACTATTTTCAAATAATTAAAATAAAAAAGGAAAATAATATATCATTGTTTTATCTTAAGTTGAGATCACAATATATGCTGCTAATTAAATAGTTCTCACTCATCTTCAATACAATAATAAATTCCTGTCTAGTTCGGAATACTATTTGAGTATAATAATTATATGACAATACATTCTGAGAGTTCAATGAAAATGTGTTCTTCTATTTTGCATCACAATAATATTTGCACAATATATTTTTATACGCATTAAATCATAGTTTATATATTTAAAAACATAGCACTCACATTTGAAGAGTAAATACATACTTTTTGCTGTAATAGAAATTACACTTATTATTTAAGGAATCAATCATCATTGATCATATTATTATTTAATTAGTTATCAAAGACTCTAAAAAGAGTAAAAGTAGTAATGGAAAAAGGTTGTATTGTGAAAAATGATAAGTTTTTTTATAGATCTCTATAAAAAAAACAAATCAGACATAAATAAGAGATAAATATTATTTGATTACCTTATTTCTGAATAAAATGCGATGTACGGTTCTCATTTTATGATTTCGTGTATTGGTTAAGTGTGTATATTATTAGGAGGCTCTAATTGAACAAGTGTAGTCATGGTGACCTGGCCTCGGCTTGATGTACTTAAGTCGATTGCGACAACGTCTGTTACGAGGTTATGCAACTGTTTGATGGAAATTCCAGTGTCACAGCATTAGCGGCAAGTGTTTGGGCTTGAGAGTCCTGTGCGTGCGTTGCAGCGGTGCGAGGCCGCGGCATGAATGGATCTCCGGTATGTAGGTCACGGTGTCGTCAATGGGCCGTCGCGTCGAAAGGCCCCGCGCCGCTGCCTCTCGCGCCCCTATCCTAACGTGTCGTGAAAGTTGCCATTGCTTTCGCGATGATCACACTGTTAAATCCAATAATCTAGACTCTAACTCTCTAAAATTAAGTTACTTTTTGAGTAACGCTATTGAACATTCACATCCGCTTTAGAATTTTCTGTTCGCATCGGACGCTTTCTGACGGATCCACGGCGAAAACTTTAATACATTGTAATAAGGTATCGTTCCGTTAGAGCAACTGAAATACTGACTGGGCCGTATGATCGTGCTTAGGAATTCACTTCCGGGTAGGTCGGAAAGTGAAATGGTCTTGTCTGTGACGTAATTGGAATTCGGATGTATCCGGAGTCAGCGTGACTCCGTTCACTTATAAAATTTCTATATGAAATTGTTGACATAATAGCTCGCCGTTGATTCCGTTATACGATTTCGTGCCCGACGACTATAGCTGCAAAATAAATTTAATGGTCCATTGAAAATATCTTTATGCATATTTTTGATATAACCGTGAAGATGCTGTAAAAACTATCGGAATTTGTAACTGAGTATTACAAATGTGTCATTGACTCTTTTAAGGAATTTATCTACTTTTTGCTAGGAGTAACAATGTTAACCTGTTTTATAAAAACTTTTAAATCTTTTGCAATCTCATAAACAAGTATATTTTTATTACTTATATGGCATGTGCTTGTATTATTCTACACAAGATCAGCTAAACTTTCGTTTGACTTCAACAATGACGAAGTATCTCTTGGCCTTAGCTCATTTACTTTCATTTCAGACAATGCCAAAACATAAAAACCTTAACAATAATTTGATTTTTTTATCGTTAGGTTATTTATATGCGATTATACTGGAAACAATATTTTCACATAGCAGATTTTCTGCTTTGTTATGAAAGTTGGGGGGATTATAGGTTCACCAAGAATTTAAATGAAGCGTTCCTTTAGATAGAGCTATGAAAATAACTATTTTCAACCAGAAGTATCGGGTGAGATTTGTACCCGATTCATTTCGCCTTTACAAGCACCGGGCTACCACCGTTGTTGCTCAACGTACGAAAAATTTCTAACATGATTACTACTCCATAATGCGGTGAATACATTGCTAGTATGTATATTGTGAGGAAACCTTCATGTCTGAACGCACCTGTTAAATTTTTGAAATACACGTAAGGTTCACCATACCCTACGCGGCTATCATCGATAATTATAGTCTATTCCCCAATACGAGGGTTACTAAAAAGAAGCCCAGGCTCGTGCCCAGCAGTGGGATTTTAAAAGGGAATACGTTCAACATTTATTGTTTTCGAAACTCCTTCAGGCTATTAAAAGTTTACATGAAAGAATAAATTTCATTCATGTTTGTTTGATTGTTTTTGTAGTGTTTCTTAAAATTTGGAAGATATTATTTTTTTCTACCGAAATCCGATCCATGTTTAATTAAATGTCACATCTTTTACAATGCAAAATTTTAAGTCTTTGAAAAAGAAACAGATCATTATATATAATGTTAACTTCAATTTCTTTATTGTATTTATAGAATATCAATTAGTTCAAAGCTACTTGTGAAGATAGATTTAACAATGACTGTTGAATCAACCCTGCTAGCGAACATTTTAAAATGTCGTTTGATTCCGATTTTATTTATTTTTGTTATAATTTCTTCACTCGCTTCTTAGACGCATATCAGAATATTGTAAAATATTACATATAATTAGATCCTAATATTTTAGTTATATGTTGACGCCGTATGAGATGTTACATCGCAGATACCATTATGTAGGAATCTACTCTAGTACATTATGTAATCATACTGGCGATGACCTTTAGTTGTAGAAACAGTTGAGTTTAACGGCGATGGAGGCTGTACAGTTAGCCGCATTCCTAGAGCCGGCCAGGGATGGCAGGTGCAGTGGGGAGGGAAACGTCCTCTGTTGGAATGTGGATATCTTCCTTACACTTAATAAATAGTTACTAATATAATGAAAATCTTATTACAACGAACTTATTTAATTGGTGATAAATACTTATTTATCGAAGCATTCTAATTGTATAAAAACACAAAGATTGTTTTTTAACGATAAATAATATGAATAGTAAAACATCGCATTGCAATTGGTTTATTCATCGCATGATTCAATTCAAGTATCTAAGCAGATTTTATCGACGCTCGAATCATTGAGGTGGTGTCGCAAATCCCATAAGTGAGCTTCAGTTCTGCGTGGGCGCAATCTTCTGTATTTCGTGTATATTGTAATCTGAACGATTGCCACGTAATTGTCAAGCATTGTTTTTTAAAATTTTAAAATAATTCAAAAATATTTATTCTTATATTAATATTAGCATAACCTTAGTACTAATCTTCATTCGATCACTTGCTGGATTGATCTGTAGATGCCTAAAAATTTCTTTAAAATTACTCCAGCTATTTCGGAACCCATCGTTAATATACTCATGAGCCGCACGGCTACCTATTTCATATATATGTGCACGGCCCTCTCTCGCTCTTGGCACCCCTTCCCGTGCCTAGATTATAGTGCCGTGTTTAGATTAACATTTTTAAATTCGTAATATCTTTTGAATAGAGTGTTCGATTTGTATTATCCTAAAAGTTAATCTACTAACTATAAACTAAATCCCTGCCAAATTTAAAATTTGTAGTACAAAAAATAAAGAAATTTCGTAAAAACTTATGAGATTTACAACACCGCAATCCGGACCTGTAGATAAAATGATTTTAGCAAGCTTTTACTAATAATTAACCTTTCCTTCCAAATTTTAAGTTCGTAGCACAAAAGATGTGGGATTTTCATACAAAATTGCTATAGCCCTAAGATTTCCCCGAGTCGACCATGTCACAAAATGCAGTCTTTGCGGATGTCTAATAACCTTTAACTACCTCCGTGTTAAATTAAAAGTTTGTGGCACAAAAAATGAAGGACTTTCATACAAACTAATGAGAGCCCTTAGATCACCTTATTCCGGCCTTGTCGCAAAATCCATTCTTATCGAATGTCTGCTAACCACAGATTACCTCTCTGCCTTTGTAGCATAAAAAATGAAGGAATTTCAAAAAAAATTGCGAGAGCCTTTAGACCTCCTTAACCCGGCCCTGTCGCAAAATTCGTTCTTAACGGACGTTTACTAACAATTAACTACCACCCTGCCAAATTTGAAGTTTGCAGCACGAAAAATGAAGGTCTTTCATACAAACTTGCGGGAGCCCTTAGACCACCTTAATCCGGCCCTGTCGCAAAATCCGATCTTAGCGGACGTCTACTATTTATAAACTATCTCCCTGCCAATTTTCATCTTTGTACGTTTAGCGATTTTCGACATTTCGTGATGAGTCAGTGAGTGTTTTTTTGCATTTATATATATTAAGATTATAGATTACGAGTGATTAAGAATTTTTTCTTTACAATTTTTTTTCTCAAAGGCTTTTAGGCTTGTGTTAAGTATGCACTCATTTCAGTTTGAATAAATCTTTAGTGTCATTTTAATGTTCTACTTGATTAGCAATATTTCAACACAAAATCAGATAACTATGTCGATCCTTTCGCAAATAAAATATGTTAGGCTGGTTCCGAAAACATAATTTATTGTTTTATAGTATCAATAACACACCAATTTACCAACTAATCTTAATTACCTAAATATTGAGTCATGATTGCATTATTTTAGGTGATCAAGTCTCGTTATGGTAGAGATAAATATTTTTTCTTGTTATTAAATCACGTATAATAGTAAATAGCTCTATTTCTTTTTTTGTTTAGAAACCTGGCGCTGGGTATCGGAATTCAGAATTTTCCTGAGGGCTTGGCTGTGAGCCTGCCGCTGCAATCGGCTGGGTTTTCCGTCTGGAGAGCTTTCTGGTTTGTATAACTTCTAAATCTAAAACGAATCTAAGTAAAATTTTTAATGTGCATCCTGTTTATATTTTTCACAACAGTAATTACTAATTACTATCTAATAACCTAATCATATACTGAATACCGATACGTAGATACGAAAATATGTATTTGAAAAAAATAAATATTCATATTTTCAGTGTTATATTAACTTTGTTTATATATATATGTGACTATGTGTATGAATCTTCGATCCATCTAGACATTACTTTCTATCCAATTCAATGTACTAATTCAATTAAATTAATTTTTCAAATATGTCTTTATGTCTTTGTCAACAAAATATATTATAATAACCGTTTAAACATACTGAAGATAAACTTGAGCGAAGCGAGGGTATGTCGTTAGTTCTGGTATAAATATGATCTAAATGTATAAATGCGTCCAACTGCGGGGCATGGAACAGCCCATAGTAGGTAATAGCAATGGCAACTGTGCATGCTAAACGCATGGTGGCGTTCACATATCTTTCTAAAACTATTTCGTTTGTGAGTAATAAAATAAGTTTGTAACTTGTACCTATATAAATAAGATCCCCAGTGAACATACAGAGATGAATCGATAATAAAGGCTTTAAACGCCTTTGTCCTGCGATACAAGCAATCGTTCTCACAATGGGCTAATTACAAATGGCAGTAATTTATCACATGAAATAATATATTACATAAAATAAATATATGTAAAGGGTGCACACCCTGCGACTTCTCAATGCCTCAAAGATAATAACAGTAAGCTCAACAGTTACTGTAAATATACTTTCAATTAACCTTGGTAAAATTAAAACGTAATATATTATGCGATAGATTGTTTCGATCTTAAGGACTACCATATCTAATTATGTAACTAATCCTCTTATTATTTATCTTACTGGAAGAAGATACGTACTCTATTGCAATATTCTGGTATCTAACGTTTTCAAAATATTTCAAAATATGCGTATTTATCATATTTTCGCGAATGACTTTAACAAACAAAAATGAAATTATATATGGAATGATAATACACATGTGCTTTACTCGCTTTTGAATATCACTTTGATAAATGCAATAGTATGTATTAAAGAAATCTCAAATCACAAAGAAAAAAGTCGAACGTACTATTTTGTACTTATTTGTTATTTGTTAGTACTTATTTATTCATTTCGTTTATTCAATCTGCATCAACCTGGGGTTGCTCGGTTTAAACATGGCCGACACGACATACCAAACCTGACTGTTTAACATTTTGCTTGCTCTTTATTTGAAAGTCAACATTCGCATGAATCGCATTCGTATTCACGAAAATGAAAAATCGAACATTGGTTCATCGTCATCACTTTTATAAGTATACCTAGCCATTCCCGCGGCTTCGCACGCTTTCTAAAGGATGGAAACCAAATACCTCGCAGAACTACCGGCGTCCCTCCCTCCTCGCTACCACCCGACTTGCAAAAGATGATCATTATTTTGTTGCGGAATTATGTTAAAACCATGATATCTTGTAAGATATTCATTGAAATCAAATGATGCTCTTAAGCAATTTTGTTCAACATTAAATACTTGTGATAAGAAACTTATTTATTTAGGTAAGGATTAATACCATGTTTATTATATCTTAAAACAAATTTATTTACCATAAAAAAGGTTATAGCGAGTCAACCTTAAAAGATAGACATAATATGCTATCGCTGACTTTTCTTTAGAACTTTTAAAGGGGAACAATTCTGTCATACATAATTTTTGCATTACTTTAACTGTTTACGCAGCATACGCAACGGAAGCTCCAACAAGAAATATTTTTCTCCCGATTTTGCAACATTTTTCATTCATGCTCCGCTCTTATTGGTAGTAACGTGATGTAATATAGTCTATAGCCTTCCTCGATAAACTGACTATCCAACACAAAAAGAATTATTCAATTCGGACCAGTAGTTCCTAAGATTAGTGCATTCAACCAAACAAAGAAACTCTTCAGCTTTAAAATATTAGTATAGATAAAAAACACTTATCGAAGTTATATCATGTTGATCGTCAAAATCCACACTTTTTGCAATAGAATCAGTATGGGCGATTGTTTTCTTATAAGTTCTTATAATTTCAAAAGAACTTATAATTTCTTATTAGTTCTTTTGACGTTTATTTTATATCTTTTTTTTCTCATAAAACCAATTCTCATATTCTATTAACAGCAGTTTTTCACATATGCATACCACCATAGCATGCAGACCTCACCTTAATATCAGGAGCATCAGTGCTGGTGTAAATTCCAATCGTTTTTAAAGATATTTTTTATACATTGTTTAGAATTTCCAGCTTTTTAAAATCACATATGTAAGTGATTATAATAAGAAAATAACAGAATCGCTACTGTAAATATTCAAAGCAATAAAAAATATTGACATCGCATGTGTGTACCCACATCAGGCCAGCTTAAAGCGAACCGTTTAGTGACTCTAGATGTAGTCTGTTAGAGAATGCGCCGGTGTCGTTAGGCCGGATGCCAACACAGCCAGACTGGCCGACCCCATTCCAGTTGAGGCTAATTCATTTAGCGATTCTTCATATGCACATCTTATGCTCATTATTACAGGCTGTAGTTTCTATTGTGAATTACCTAGATATTACCGTTTATTGTTTGCATTTATATTTACTTTATCAACAGTCTCTTATCATATTTTAGTCAATTAATCTATTGCATTCTTTAACTCCAGTACCGGTGTAAAATTTATAAAATATTTTATAAAATTATGTTAAATCCGCACCATTTACATTCAACGTCTAATCCTCATATTCATTAAACATACGTAACTCGGCGAAAGAATGTTCAAATTGTCAGAGCGAAAGGTTACATCTGCTAGTGTATGTGCTACGTGCACGCATTGTAAATGTTACCAAATAGGTAAATGTAGTAAACAGTCACATTCCGTCGTGTTCTCGAAACCGTTGGCGCCGCTTGGCCGGTTCAGGCGCCCGACCACCGGAGCTACTAAACCCCTTCGTTCGAAATTGGATACGTTAAATATTTCTATACTGTAATAAACATTATATTTATATAGTTTTTAATTTTAACAATAATAGGAAATGTTATTATTGTCGTAATGTAATTCTAATATTTAGCTCCGCCATAAGTTAACGCAAAAATTAATAATTGCATACTATTAACTTAATGGGAGTTTCCATGCTAAGATATTTATTATATTAATTGCTGCATATTTTTCCTGTTTTCATATTTTTAAATTACATCTGCGTAATTAGTTTTCATTATTTGCATCTTTAAAACATGTAATATATATTAAGAACTAAATCGATAATAATTGTTAGCCCAACTTAGTAGAAAAAGAATATACTAATCAAAATCTCTAAAATATTTATTTAATTAAACTTAATTTTGGGATATTCAGTCATAAAAGTTTCATATATTCAGGGCATTTGGTACAAATTTGATACAGTGGCTGAGGCAGCAAGAATTCGAGCGAGCGGGAATGCTGTCTGAGATAGGGAATGAAGAATGCGAGCCTCAATTCCGCTACCCTGTCCTGCTTAGGAGTCACCCCTCCAACGTCTTTTTTTATTTTTGTACGCAATGTACAATGCAAGGGGCGTTGAAACCGAAATAAAATAAACTTCTGATAGGTATTTGAATACAGAACATTAAAATAAAGAAGCGATTCACTTATTGATAATAATTTATATGATACATATTAAGTAATCACTAGTACTTTATACGTTAAAAATGTACAGAAATGATAAATATCAGAAAATGGTATCGTTGAGTATGACATAATATACAGTTCGCGTCACGTAAAAAGAACGCTGGAAGAAAGTTGTGGGGGGTGTGTTTGCGCATGGGTACATTCGCATACGAAATTCCTAAGCCTATTCTTTTATTTTTGAACTAGTCTTTTGCTCACGATGTATATTGAGTATTGGTAGGTACATTGAAAAATATATTAGATAGAATGTCATTACATAGAATTCTATTAATTAATAAAATATGTTTGATTCATCGTAGAATATTTAATCTACTTACAAAAATTAAATTAATTCGTTTAATATATTTTTTTAAATTATTAACAGCATTATTATCAGAGATTTGTATTTTTGTTTATAACTAATAAACTCAAAAACTTCTAGACCGATTTCAGTCTAGCTTTTTTTTTCTCATTAGAAACCTACATTAACACTGAGTATCATAGGCTATATTTACTATTACTAGTTAACCGGCTACTTCGTTCGCGCTAGATCTAGTGTCGAACCCGAGCGAAGCGAGGGTGTGTTGCTAGTGTTTTATATGTTAAAAGATATTATGATACTTAACGTTAAGCTTTCCTTTTCTCAATATTAGATTTTTCAATTATGTGTTATAGAATATATTAAAAATATTTTCATTTTATTTTTGCAGTGACAATGTTTTATTATTTCTATATTTTTAAAATAAGCCAAATGTCAACCAGCCTAGTCTAGAATCATAACTACTTTATCTCGTGAAGTCCATATCTGTCCATAACTATACAGTGTTCTTAGATGGATGCTCGAGAAACATAATACATAATTTCTTTAATAAATAACAAAATTTAAACGTTTTAATTTGACCTAGTATATTTTGTAAATATATTAAGAGATCATCGTCGAGTAAAATATTAAATTTTGTTATGTTAATAATGTGTATTACATAGCACAAAATATAAACTTAGTAAAGAGTTAAGTATTGGCAGGCTCATGATACGGAATGCATGTAACAAAGAATGCAGCTTGGGCAAGAAACACTGCAGTCGCCGTTTCGCCCGTCGCGTGCCCCTGGCAAAATAATTTGTAAAGTTTAAAAGAAGTGTAAAGCTTTTACAAACTAATGATTTATTGTGCATATTTACTTCATAACTAGCAAATCACCCTTGCTTCGTTCGCGCCAGTCTTTTAAGTTTTGAACGGAACGCTAATATTATGAAATAAAATATACTACTGCAAAAAGAACTAAGGCTCAATAAAATCTATCCAGCGATTTAAGAGATTAGCGGTAAACTATGTATACTGTACAGTCCTCACTACTTAGTCTTTTTTACTTGATAGTAAGATGCATATGACTTCTTTAAATAACATAAACCTCAGAGAGAGAGAGGGATTTCTGTAATCGTGAGTGGTACCTAATCGAATAATAAGGATATCTGGGTTCGAGTCCTGGGTCGGGACAAGATTAGTTTTTTTTTTATGGTAAAAAGGGGGCAAACGGGCAGGAGGCTCACCTGATGGGAAGTGATCACCTCCGCCCATGGACAACTACAAACCAGGCTTGCAGAGGCGTTGCCGGCCTTTCAGGAAAGGGAGGGACGGAGGAGGGAGGGAAGTGGGAGGGAGGGGAACGAAGGCGGAGTATGAAGGGAAGAGGGAGGGGGGAAGGAGAGTGGGCCTCCCGGACTCTCACTCACCGGACGAAACGCGACAGCATAGCTGCCACTTCACGCCGGTCTTCTGTGAGAGAGTGGTACTAATGAACTATACGGGGCGTGCCGGCCCATTCGGCTGCTACCCGAAGGTAACAAGCATGGCACTACCACTTTAATTGAATCTTTAGTTATTGAATCTTTCTGTTTAGTAAGCCTCATTAACAGTCCGAAGTGGGAAAGTTGGCGGTGTCGCATCCCCGTGCCCCAGCGGTGCGATTATATGGATAGGCTCTGATAGAGACTGGAACCCTTAAAAATTATTAATATTTTTTGTTTGAAAATTAAATTATCTACAACTTTGGTTCTCTTTTCAGATTTTCATTAAAACTTTTTAAAGTTTATTCTTTAATTAAGATTTAGAGCGCTGCGAAACGAATACTATTCTCTAGTATTCGTAACTACTACCTATACATAACTATTAATAATTTGCCATAATATTCAATGATATAAAAATGGTCTGATGTTATTGTAGGGTAAAATGATCAGATAAAAGTTAGGTATAACGACCAATTGAACATTTTTGTCAATTTTTTATAATGTTTCGCTTATAAATTTGTTATTTTTCGTTCTACGGCTTAAAGTTACTGGACCGAAGTTGTGATAATTTTATTCGCAACAATAAAAAATATTATTAATTTTATGGGGCCAAAATGAGGTTTGTCAAAATAAAGCCCATTTGTACCCTTTATTCAACATGGCGGCTGTTTTTTTTATTCTTGAGAAATGCATTAACGCTGACCACCTGTAGAAAACAGGGGGATAATAATGTGGGGCTCATCGAGCAAGACAGTACTTCCCACTAAACCCTAAGTACCTTAGTATAAATATCTTAGTTTTAATGGGGCGTCGCAGGATCGTGCAGAAGTCCCACAAACTTGGATTCAACTTAACACTAAACGTCCTTGATATATCTAAGAAAAGAAATTCGATCTGACGCAACCCCAAATGTAACTTTTCAATGGAATACATCTCCTGCTCAGATGGCTGATTTGAGATGAGATTCATTAGATTAGTCGCCGTACATTATATTCATTATCTAATATATACATAAACAGTCTTAATAATATAATTAATCTAAAAGGAAACAGTCGAAGAAATCTTATTTGTTAACAATATTACTAATGTCGAATTTTTAATTACATCTCATATCTCAAGAAAACACTATACGTAATAGGATACAACATAATATCAATATATCAAAATAATTATTCAGAACGTATTAAAAAATATCCATATGCTCACGAATAGCATATACGTTAATTATACTACTACCAATAACATATTATGAGCATCTTATAGTTATTTATCCTAGTCTGAGACAGCAGCTAACCGAAAGTCATGATTTTGTAGTTCATGGGTTGACAAGGCTACATTTCACACAACTATTAATATAAATAATGATGAAGTAAAGACACTTGAAAAACGTAAATCGACTGGCTAAGTTTCGAAGAAGATAACCCTCACAAGTTTTTTTTTGTTTGAAAGTGGTGCTTGCTTTAAAGCTAGCGTCTTCTAAGAAGTTTATATTAAATATGAATATAATTAACAGAACGTATGTATTTCTGGTTTCCATCTACGATATACGAGATTTGTTAAGTTTGAGATTTTTTGCGTTGAATTAAATGAATATTGGAACACGTAAAAACTTTGCTTACTGCTAAAAGATTTTTATTATTTCACGTGGCGTCTGTGCTAATAAGATTAATGTTATTTTATTAAAGCATAAAGTCTGTTGTTTTTTGCATGATTATGACATAATCAAATTAAGCAGTGCGGTGATCCATTGTTGTAGACAATGCGTCTAGTCAATGTTTCTCACCGAATACGCATGTGACTCACAATGACGTAGCAAACATCACGCTCACGGACCATATAGGATAGTTTAAGCATTTGCATGAAGGCCTTTTACTATTTTCACTCCATGTATTTTCGTCTGTGAGCGTATTCGTTATACTTGGGTGGACAACTTAGTGTTATGTACTCGATTTAAAATCCGCAGTTTTATTGAGGCCGAAGGTACAAAGCACGCCATTCGTGGTTCATACGAGTACATGTATTTCGCGATCTAATGCGATGATTCCGCCGCCGTCTCTTCTATCTGGTCACTCACTATAAGGAGGGTTCGAAAAAATCTATGTCGAAATTTGAGAGAGTGCGATGTGTCGCTGCGGTGCCTTCGAGTCTGGCGCATTGCAAAGCATGCGGCGGCGCGCTGTCTGCGCCTTCTTCCGGACCGCACCCGTCCGACCAGTCGCAGCGCACCTCCCGCTGCCCGCCTCGGGCGATCGGCCTTCAAAGTTAAATAATTAAATCGAGAGAGCGACTCGGTGACCGCAGCAGCCGTAAAGCAGCTTTGCAAGCAGGCCCCCGAAGACGCGGTTGCGGAAGCCACTGCCAGCCTTGATGGCGCTGATCTGCGCAATCGCAGCCGGTTTGTTGTGCGCATATTGCGTTGCTGCCGCACCTTATCTTCTCGAATGTTGTTCTAGACTGCTTGACCGCCTTGTTCTTTTAATTGATTGTCTACAAAAAATATGCGTAGGAATCAGTTTGCGTCTGATAGGTAGTTGTATTACTAGTTACACTTATTTGTAACGAAGTAATAATTTACTTCGTTATGTACGTCAATAAATCGGGATGTTCAACATTAATTACTATTTGAATCTCATAAGCCCTAGTAAAATTAAGTTGTTTGACGGCAAATATAATGCTAAAAATATACATATGTAAAAACATACCTAATATTCAAATAAGTAAGAATGTTTAGTCTCTTATTAAGTAAATCCTGATTAATTTAAAATTAAATTTTACGCAAACTTAAAATTAAATTTAATTTTAATCATTATCGCCATTTTTAAATCATGTTTAATAGCTAAATTAGCATTTTAAAACATTGATTATATTATATTAGATTCTTCTAAATTAGTACTATATATAACTTATTATCAATGTACAAACATATTTTTTGTAAGACACAACGATGTTATTTATATATTTGTACAGAAAATTAAAAGTCGTATAATATTCCATATATATAAATAGATACGAGGTGGATTTCCTTTATCTACTCTTTTTTCGACCGATTTTGTTTCTTTTTGCTTAATAGCTGTTAGCGAGCTTTAATTTTATAAATAACTAGCTGACCCGTGCCCACTTCGTTGTGCATAATGTTAATAATCCTTCTTTAGTACAGAGTGTTTAAATTATTTTATTAATATTAAAAATTAAAAATTAAATTATCTATACTAATATTAAAAAAAACTACTTTTTGTCACTTAAATATAAAAGTTACACATATGCTGTCGTTGACTTTTTTGTAGGCATTTTTAAGCTCCACATCTTTTCTCTAGAACTCAAAAATACCTATGTCTTTCATAGTTAAGGCAGCGTTCGTAAGAAACGCTTTCATTCGACCGTTTTTTCTCCGATTCACTTTGCAAAACGGACTACCACGTAAAAAAAAAAATTATTTTTCGGTTTTTTATTTTATATTTTATATAGCCTATGACACTCAGCAATAATGTGGCTTTCTATTGGTGAAAGAATTTTTAAAATCGGTTCTGTAGATCCCGAGATTACCCCTTACAATTTAACAAATAAACAAACTTTAATTCTTTATAATATTAGTATAGATAAGAAACGATTATTGTCGAATCTTGGGCACTGAGCGCGCACTAGTTTTACTACTTGTTACTTGCCTGTTATTGCTCGAATGCTTATTTTTTTTGGGGAAAAAAGTATAGTATTTTAATAAAGCTTTCTCCTATTGAAGCAATTACAAATAAATAAATCTATAAAAATATTTTAAATTTTTAAAAAAAAATATGCTTTTCTAGTAACATATTCATATTTTCAAATATTTCAACTTAAATTGAAAATTATGTTAAGTATGTACTTTAGCTAAATATAAATATCTTGGGACATTATTACAAACATCTGAGTTTTTTTTAAAAGAAATGAATGCCTCCGGCGGGACTCAAACCCGCGACCGCTGTCGCAAGAAAGTAGGGTCACTACAAACTGCGCCAAACGTGTCGTCAAATATAAATGAATACGTACATTACTCCTTCTATCTATTAAAAAGGTAGGGAGCTGCTATTATTATTTGAGTACAAATACACAGTTATATATAATTTCGCGAAAGCCATCAAGAAAAACAAACAACTTGTAACATTTTATTTAAATTCAACATAGTTATTGAGTGACGGGCATCCTGTTTTATGGGTTGTCGGCGACTCAACAGTCAGACGTTTCTGCGAATCAGTGGATATTGTCGCAAATTGCCGCTTTCGCCACCCGCTGAATAATGCATGCGATAACATAACTTCACGTCGCACACTGGCCTCGCTCCCGCTCGAAATTATCGTCCGCGCTCGCGTCCGCTCTCTCCGTGTCGGCAATACTCAATAGTAAACATGTTTCCCCTAGGTACCCATGCCATATTATGTAAACGTGCCGATGGAAAAAGTTATTGCTTAACAAACATTCTAATTATTCCGACTTTGAAGTTGCCAAATGGCTTTCGCTAAATTTTTTAGCCTCTGCTATACAATACCTACAATCCTTTAGAAAAGGAAACTTTATAAAGGTGATATAACATTAATAGGGCGATGATGATGAGCTGTCAGCAATAGTCGGATACGGATACAGATTGGCGTGGCACGGTGATGGCGGCGATTCCCACAACGCCAGCGACGACCAGTTCGTAGGAATGTGGTCGCGGCACCGGCCTGCACTTTCACCAAAACAATTCGTTAGCGGCCTCTTTCGCCACCGCACCGCATGCCGCACTACCCCGCACCACTCGCACTAACTTGTGAAAGACACGTGAAAATTATTGACATACTGCACTTTTTAATATTCATCTATGATTATCTTACCTTCTTATAAACAATTTTAAGTGTCTGCCCAAAGAACTATAGGATCTAAGCAGTTAGAATTGAGTTCTTCAAATAAGACCAAATAAGTTTAATAGGTGTTCACTAATTTTCTTATATAAAGTGGAGAAATTATTTATATGGGGACTGAAAAGGACCAATCTTTTCGATTTCTATCCTTCGAAGTTTTTTCTACGTTTTCATACTTTACTGCAACATTAACAGAAAATATTAGGAAAACCGCACTAACACCCCGTTTCTTTGTTTCCTCCTGTAATGTCCTTAATATCAAGTTGTACCAACAAGCTTAAAAAGTAACAGAATAAGTTAAAATTGCACCACCAGCATTTGATACGCGTAACTTTACGTTGAAAATTATAAGGAAATATACCTATATATGTTATAAAAGAACATCCTATTATACTTTTGAATTTTTAGTTTTTATAAGAAATCTTATATATCCTTACAAACAAATGTAATAAACGTATTTTCATAGGTATGGGCAACTGTCTGGCATGGTAGAGCCTGTGTTTGGAGTGCTTGGAGCAGTAGCGGTGGCTGCGGCAAAACCTGTGCTGCCGTATGCGCTCGCATTCGCGGCAGGTGCTATGATATATGTCGTGGCTGATGACATCATTCCTGAGGCTAATGCATCGTAAGTATCATTGCATTTGCATATATATACGGGGCACTTCATTAGAAACCTTCATTAAAGCAATAAAATAACTCAATACTTAACTTGTCGTTTTTTACAATATTTATAAATTAGTAATTTCATTTAACTCAAGATGTTTATAACACAACAAACAAAATATGCTCTGATTCAGAAAATTTATATATTTATCACTTTGCAAATTAGTGTATTTTATTGATAATGTTGACGAGTGTGACTGGATTTGTCTCGTTTTTGTTTGTATAATAAAGGAATAACTTAGCTAACCTTGAGATTTACCCAAAACATATGACAAGCGCGCGTCTTTGTTCTGACCCTCGCGAGACAGGGCCCTCGAAACCGCTTTCAATACCAATACCAACCAGATAATATCCTTTACTGGGCATATAGAACCCGAGACACATTCATTTTATATACCCGTCTTCAAGTAATGAGTACATGATATTATGTTGTCATAGATTCATGTTAAGTCTTACCTGTTCAACACATAGGTGGTAAAACCTATTTGAAACGGTTGGTTATCTACAAAGCAAATCTCGAATATTACAAACAGGCTCTGTTCTCAACTCCTGTCATAATTGGATTGACGAGGGTTCCGATATTGCTTGATTATTTTGATTCATATTGGTCTTTCTGGCTTGGGAGTTAAAGCTCCCCTGTTAGCAACATGATGTTCTAAGGATCCCGTTAGGACGTCGGAATCTATTGTAATTGGTATACACCTTCCCTTAACGACATTTCTTTGTACATATTTCGTATTGTCTAAAACCGGTCTAAGTCCCTTCCGTCTAAGCTCGTCCTTCAGAGTAATTTACTAAATTGTACGTATTAGCTTTTAATATTTTTATAGACATTTAATTTGTAATAAATTTATTTACTCTCGGGATGAATCATTTTGTTCGTAGATTTACATTTATTGATCTCATTGGTATTTCTCGCATATTTTCCCACGATTTCTAGTTGGTTGGTTATAGCCATTGCGTAATACTGAAAGTTGGTGTTAAAATTCGTTCAAAAGTACCCAGAACATTACAAATTTTATTAGGTAACGGATTTACACATATCACTGTGTTTTTTGTAATTGAATTGCCCGGATCACGATCACTCATATTGCTGCGTAACAAAATGTATCGGTAAGAATGGGCAGAACGGAATTTGATTTGATCGTTCAATGTTCGCACTTCGCGAGGTACAATCAATTTGTATAATATGTATTTATTTATGTAATCAAAAAGTGCTCCTTGGAATGCCATAGTGTAAGTGCGAATATTCGTTTGGTGCAAGCGGCACATGTAGTGTGGGCGCGCCGCGACGGCGGGTTGTGCCGCAAATACTTGGATAAAAATAGCGTCGCGTCGTCTGGCACCCTGGACCCGACAATTTTAATTGCATCTTCTATGATTTTTGTTTTTATAATATAATAGGAAATGGTATCTCATTAAATCTCATCCACTTTATAAAAAAATATAATAAATAAAATCGAAATTTTACAACGTTTTTTGAACATCATATATATATTGAAGCACTAAAGTTTCATTATTTTACGAACGATCGTATTTAAATATTGTGCATGCACATGCTGTCTATGTTATAAGCACATAAAAAAATAGTAAGTCTGGTAAATTAATAAAACATTCTTAACTTTTCAGGCAGACTAGTTTATAAGTTATATATAAAATAAATATTTATAAAATTATGTCAGCTTTATTTGATCAACTAAAGCTTAAATTTAAAAAGTGCAATTCTATTATATGTTAGCCCAACTTCCCACAAACATATTTTACGTCTGCATAATATGTAACTGCGAAGGGTTGCGCGTGCGCGAGAGCTTTGCGTCCGTCTATTTGCAGCGGCACGGAGGGCGGGCGGCGGACAACCGCGGTGTCGCGTTATCAAGTAAATTCGGTGCGTGCGTGGGATTGTCACCGTCTCGCCACTGTCAATAATAATAAATAACACGAAATAACACATTTGTTACTGGGATAAAGCTGGTGACGATGCTCTAGTTTGTCTAACTACTGACGTCACTGTCTGAGAATTCGGCGCGCCTGCTGACATTCCCTGACCTACCTCCAGAAATTGCAATACGCATCCAGGACACGCACTCTTATACCTTTGAATATTCAAATAATCTACGATTATGCAGTGTTTTATTCGACGCGATTTGTTTTAACGTTATAAATATTTTTGTGTTTAACACGATGCTAAAAATAAAAAAAGGACCAAATGTTAAAGAAAATATTAAAAATAATACTTTTTCGTACTGAAAGTCCTCTTCTCTATCTATCTTTATGAAAATAATATTACTCATTCAAGCGATTGTTATCTGTATCTAAATTATGATTTACGATAAACATGGTTGGAATGGACTTTAAAAAGAACCGATTCCTTAATTAATAATAAGATAACAAATTATCCCTCTCCATACTTTAGAATGTAACATCAATCTGAGAAATCCAATGTACGTAAGGCTTCTCCCTAGTGCACGAGAGCACGCGACAACCTACTTGTTGCTTGGTACGTATATATATACATATTATGCACGTGCATTACGTTTAAAGTTATAAAAAATAAATTAAAAATTAAAAGTATAAGCAAGTAGGTACTAAGACAATATTTTAATAGCTGACATTTGATGTGTCATAATTAAGATTACGAGTACAAGCGATTTATTAAGAATAAAAAGAAATACATAATAGGTTTAATTAAAGCTTAATTTATTAAAATATTAGAACTTTAAATAAATATAAGAATAATGATTTTATATTTTACTTTGCAATAACTTTTCTACGATCTATAATAATCTATATTGCTAATAATTATATTATTAACCAGTGACTCACTCTCGCTTCGCTCGGGTTCACCCTACGCCGCGGGTTGCGCTAGCTATTAAACATATAAACCTCCTCTTGAATCACTTTATCTATTAAAAAAACTGCATCAAAATCCGTTGCGTAGTCTTAAAGATATAAGTATGCATAGGGACAGACAGACAGCGGGAAGCGACTTTGTTTTATACTATGTAGTGATAATGCAAAGGTTCTTATATCATTTTTAAGAATACAAAATACTTGTCTACTTTACCGAAATTATAGTTCTAGCTCCTGAAACACAGGTTTCTAGTTCAGGAGCTAGGACTGTGTAAGATTGTACCAATGTATTTTGTTTTTCAATAAAAACTTTTTTTATAGTTATAATAATTTTGTCTTAACAAAAAAAAACTAAATGGAAAATGTCTAAATTTCGTTTAAAACAAAGTCTTAAATAAATTTATTCAACCTTTAGAGGTTAAGTAAATGGTACTTAAGTAATAATAAATGGCAAATAAAAATTTAATCAATATTATTTTATAATAGGTACCTTTTTTGTTAAATAAAACTATAGGTTCGTAAGTACTTGTTTTTATTTCACCTAAGTATATTAGGTACATTTATTATGTCCATTTTAATGTTAGCTCATTAGGACTGTATAATTATACTGTAACTTAAGTGTATTAAAATTTTTGAATCTTTACGTACAACATTCATTAAAATGAATGATGTGAAAAGTTTGGAAACTAACTTAACATATACCTAACAATTATAGTTTAATTTTAGTCTGAAATGTATGAAAAAAGGTTTTATCAGATATTTATTTATAACAAGATATTGATTAATTTTTAAACACGACGGTAAATAAGTGATACTGTTAACATACCCATATCCATTACTTAAAAAAAATAAATTACAATAATTCTTAACATAAAATGACGAATTATTCGCGTTAAAAAATGTTTATCTTAGAACTTGCCTCATACTGGACAGATACGCATGTACGTACGTGGAATCGCATTATTGTAATAGGCTATAATTCCAGTTAGCGGATTCCGGCCGTCAATGACAATTGTTTCTCTAAACCCAAGTGCGTGAGACGCAAGCGCCATCGCTGGTCTTTCCGATATCGTAATTTTGCTACCTCCTTGATATTCACATGTCGTCTGATCGTTATTTCTCAATGGCTCGCATTGTATGATGACAATATTTTATAACGGACCTCGATGTATGTTCGGGTATGTAGCAACGAACTATTGTATTCACCCTGTCCTATTGAGAACCGTCATATATCAATTTGAAAGCGGAAGCATTAAATCTGCCCTAACCAGGATATTCGCTAACGTTATTTTTAAATTTGGTTACGTCTTTTGTCTCTGCCTTTTAAATTTATTGTTCTACTGTTTATAATGATCAAAATTGTAATTAAATAAGACAACAATAATAATAATTAAGAGATTTATGTGTGTACCTTGTTATGTATAAAGCTATTTATACATGCTTATAACATTTACAGTTATTATTTTTCCACACTGTTTTAGTCTTACATGCTTTAAAAATACACATTCAAAGTTTCTTTCATAACATTTAATTCATACAAATTAAAAACCATTTGTTTATGAATATATTAAAATCTTGATATATGTATTTCTTTAATGCAGTTGTTTTCCTTGTAAATTAGCCTATTTTACATAAATAAGTAGTCTCGCGCAGTTATATTGCTTTCTTTTTATTTTTTCCCAACGTGGAGGTAGGTACATTGCCTTATTACCTATGCAAGATTTCTAAAATAACTTTTTTTAAATTTAACTTTAAGGCTATGACTATTACTTATCAATTCATATCCATTATCATTTACTTTTTTTAATATCATAAGTTTCATTAACTGGATTTATGTATACAGTGGCAACGGAAAGCTGGCAACATGGGGTTGCATCGTCGGGTTCGTGGTCATGATGTGTTTGGATGTAGGTTTGGGGTAAACCCATCCTATCGTGTGCCTTCATCGTTAATTGATAAAACACGTAACGTCGTTCATAAATTAAATTTTATAACTTTACAATAAACATATTCATATTTTAATGGTATTTGATCATTAGAGAAGTATTGAAGCAACATAACAACATAATGTGTATGTATGTTTTGTAAATTTATTCGAGTCTATAATTCATATATTGATAATGATGGAACTGAGTGCATGATAATAATTAAGAATAGTTCCTGACTAATGCCATTTTTAGCGACGTTATTTAAACATAAATTCCATTTTTCCTCGTGTCAAAGACGCTTGTACGGTTAAAATGTAATAATCTTCAAATCTTTCTACTTCTTCAATTATTACAGAAAGGTTAATATTACATAATATATGATCGTACTTTTTAAGAAAATTGTAAGTAGGTATATCTTCACACAAGCAGCTGCCCAATTTAGTTTTATCTAGTTTTACTATTCATATTGAATACTTAAAGATTACTTTTTATTATTACAATAATTTACTGATAGTAATTAATGATTTCAATGTAATTTAACTGCATACGTTTAATTACTTTCACAGCTGCTTGTGTAAGCTCCTTGTATAAACAACATTTTAAAATATTGTTTCTGTGCTTGTAAAACTTGTAAATATTTTAGAATATTTGAGAAATGTTATTATATACTTTATAAAAAATGTACACAAATCCTATATTTTCTCTTGCACAAAACATTTAAAATGTACATGTGAGTGATTTTATGCTGTTCATTGAAGGCAAATTGATTGTAAACTATACGACTCTGGCGCTGATAAACGGTCACAATTGATATTTATTAAGTTAATAATTAGTTAAATTTAGTTTTTAAGTAAATGAATTATTTAAATTTTTGAGCTTAAGATTTATTCCGTAGTACAAATTATATTTTTTTTATTTAAATTGTACATATTATGGTATATTTGCAGTTAAATGATCTTCTGTTACAAGGTACTTGCAGATAGTATCATATTTTATTCATATAATTCAACATATGATTCCATGTATGTCTGTACATTGTTTAAATAAAGATTGAATGGAAGTGTGGAAAGAGGAAAGTTCCAGTGTTTCCGGAATACAGTATTTTTTGATATAATTAGGTATGCAGCAATATTCTTAAAATGAATAAGTTTATGATTGTAATTAATATGTTATAAGTATTTGAAACTTTTAATTATATAATTTATTCATAAGTAATATTTTAATTCAATGGTAAAGTGGAATGGAATGTAAACTAATAGAATGCCAAAATTGAACATCTTATTGCAATAATAATTATATTTTAAATTATGTACTGTAATATGTCATATTAAATTTCAACGATAAACCCTAGCATAAATCAGGTGCAATTATAAAAATTAAGAATTTGTAAATTTTATAAATAAATTAAGATTTTCTATTAAATATTTTATAATTTTTTTATTTACTTATTTACATTCACTTGTCAAAACCTAATTTATTTTCTATCATAAACATAATTATAGCAAGTCCTAGCAGATACTTTGAATCAATGACTGCAACCATCGTGAATTAAAATTAACATAAACATTTTCTGTTACCGTTATCAGGAATTTTGACCCAAAACTATATGAGGATAAATCATCCAAACAATATTTATAAAATTTATCCCGATGGTATCGTCGAGCGTTGATATATAAAGCAACGGATAACGTAACAAATGAGGAGGAATTGCATTAGAAAAGTATAAGGAAGGGCGCTATCCGGTCGTTGACCCCATGGGCACTGCGCTCGCGCACCCAAACACACAAATTCTTGGGCGTACGCAGCTGCACCGATGCGATAAAATCCTCTCAATGGCATCTCTGGCGCGCCTGACGCAATATGGTGTCGCGCATACACTTCCGCGGTTTTCGACTA
Organism: Boloria selene; assembly: GCA_905231865.2. Taxonomy (NCBI): domain Eukaryota; kingdom Metazoa; phylum Arthropoda; class Insecta; order Lepidoptera; family Nymphalidae; genus Boloria; species Boloria selene. Next base: position 8,007,569 of record HG993145.1, read on the forward strand.
GACTATCTAGTCCTTACGCAGTACATCACGATTGACAGAAGTGACTTTTTGAAATACAACTTCGTTACATTTAAAAGACGAACATTTGGTACATAAATGAAGTACAGTCTTGTGACAGAGATCAAATTTAGTATTATTTAAACAAACTTTGTTCTATTTAACTTTATTTCCTGATAAGAATCGAAATTTTATTACGTACTAGGGAGTTCCCCTCGCTTCGCTCGTGGTCGTCCATACGTACGTTTCAGCAGTTAGTGATTCCCATACAAAATAAATATTACTGAACTTTTAAATTCTTGGGCTGCTTTTCTTTTTGGAGTTTTCCTTCACCTTCGACAAAACAAATAAGGATAATTCAAAACGGTCTAGCCGAGTTTAAGCGACATTAAAGTACCGCATTAAATTATTATATGCCTGTTTAAAATATTACCATCTACTTAAATAAGAATTGAGATACAAGATTCTAACGTAGGTAATAGTAGGTAAGTCCCACCGTGCTAGCTATTATACCAATGGAACCATGTTTATTGGGGGACTAAATAGAAAAACGCAGCGGGCAGAGATATGCGGTAGGTTACATACTAGGCAGTAGCAGCAGGTTAAATGGGAACTTAAAGGTAAAATCAAACATTTGCCACTTGTTATATTTAGATGTTATTCATACATGTGCAGCATTGCAAATTAAGGGTAGTTTGTCTACTTTTATGTAGGTATTTTTTTTCGCGAAGTGCATTTAAAACATAAAGATCATTTTTAATGAATACTTAAAAATTATATCGTTAAATTGTTCCATGTTCCATCCATCAATAACGTAATTTTAAGGTCACGATGCATCCGATCGAAGTTGACTACTATACACTATACAGTGAAGCGCGGTCGGCCTCATTTCCATTCATTCGGTGTTTGTTGACAATCTATCGGGCGGTGGCGCGGTCAGAGGGCGCGGGGTGCCCCTCTCGGCTGCAGTCAGCCGCGTGCGCCCGCGCCCCGCGCATGTGCAACTTGCACCGTTGTGTCGAAACCCGAACCTGCATTCGTTTATCCTTAAGCACCTCAAATCCGCAACCATACCACTGAACATACGCAACGAACCAGGAGCTATCAGCCTTTACAGCCAGAGCCGCTTGTGCATATCAGTAAGTTATGCATGAATGTATTTCACAATACAAACAATTCTACATGAAGGATGTTTGTTTATTTACCTCGTGGCACAAACGCGCGACGTGACGTATATCGCGTTCGAATGAATGTTTCAGATGAATTAATGATCTCAATTCTTGACAAACTTTTAGGTTCTATTGCAATATACAGGATCAAACCGTGTTATAATGAAGTATTTATAAAAGATTTACTGAACTAGTATTGTATCTGAAATATTTATATAGGTATAGGGGGAAACATAAAATGTTTTGTGTATAATGAGAAAATGAATTGCAATTTGCGGTGTCCAGACATGGTCGGAAGTGGGAGCTCAACGGCCGGCAGCCTCGACGCACACCTGCCCGTCACGCCGCGCTTGCGACGCCACTCGCATTGTATTTCATTTTGCTATCTTTTAGTACGTATCAATTCGTGGATACTTCACGAAAGAAATTTTGTTCCCACATGCTGTCACTTGTCATTGCCAAAAACGACTTACAATAGAAAACATACACTGGTATATGTAGAGTAGCATTTGTGTTACGAAATATATTATTTATTTACATTTAAAATATTTAGAAAGTACACAATAGCTGTGCTCTCATTTAGTACTAGACTCTTCAGCTTGACTTAACAAATCGTTATTAATAATGGTGAATGGATTTAAATTGAGATGTAGTCTGTATAATATTGATATATCTTATTAAAGTAATACCTAGTAGTGGTAAGCCACAAAAAAAAATAGGTACACTTAAATTAAAAAAAAATGATATTCTAATTAAGTCAGAAATAATGCATTATTTTATTTATTAGCTTTTACAAATAATATAAAATTTATAAGCTAGGTACCTACATTACTTACGAGTGGAATTCACCAAAATTTGAGAAAATATGATAATGAATATGAAGATTTTGGATAGCAGTTTATTTGTTAAAAGTGCTGGTCTTATTTATTCTGATATGTTGTGTATTTGAAATTGATTGTAGGTGAAACTTACGTAGAGATCAGGTGTACTAATCCATCTTCATAGATGTAAGTAAGTTTTAGATATGTTAACAAACTGACATACGTTCTAAGTGATATAATGTCAATTTAAGGATGTGATAAAATAACTGCTAAATGTATCTTTAAAACATAATAAACATAGTCTTGCGCAATGACAGATATTAATAAAGAATGAAGAAATGCCGTCCTCCGCAATAGACATTGCAAAGTCGTTACCTCACTCCTTATAGATTTAATATGCAACGTTAATTTATTGTTCCTAAAATATAAAAAATGAAAAAACGTTAATGAAATATAAAGCGAAAGTTGTATCTTACTATAGTAGGTCATAAAAATAAAATTGACGTTCATTTTAAGAATAAATTGTCCAAAACAAACAAGGTAGGAACTAGGATGTTTGTCGATGATGAAAGTAGGGTGCATTCAGAGTTGAAATAAATAAATCATTTAAAGTAACTAAAAGCCGAAAACGTCTCAAACATCAAAACTAAAACTGACCGCGATCGCTGAGACTAGCCAGACATTGTTATGTAAACATTATGAAAGCGGACTCACTCCGACTAGATGTCTTTTAGACTTAACTATCAAACAAACTATACTTAGCATTATTATTGAATAGTGTGTATAATAACGTATGTCGACACGTTCACTTAACAAACACTAACATTTCAAATAAGGTTTTTTTTCGTTTTAGCGGACTTCTAGTTGACCAATTGGTCAACTTACGGCTTCGATGATGTTCCATAGTAATCGAGAAATCCATCGACAATCCAATTGATATTTTACCACTTAACTTATATAAAATTTTCTAGCAAAACAGAAGACATCATGTACTTACTCTTCAATAGGTTTGAGGCCTGACGTCAAGCACGAGTAAGCGACGACCGAGGCCCGGATGGGGTCAGCGCTAAAAACTAAGGTGATAATCAAACACGAAAAATAATATGTGGCTATAGTAATACGTGCTCGTAGACCTATCTGTAGATATTTTTGCGTTGTAAAACGACATAAAACATGTATAATATTTTTTCATTATTACAAAACATAAATTCAAAAAAAAACTATGCGCTGACTTAACTATGTATTAAGAAAATGAAGCACTCTCTACGGCCGAAATAGATTGTTCTCGTCAGGCGCCAATGTCAAACATGCCAAATACGTTATTTGAATAAGGAGCTGATATCTTTATCAACTGTATTATCTTAACTTCTTATAGGCATAAAAAATATCACCATGTATGGTTTTCAACATCGTATGCTACATACAAACGTGACAAAGATCTGTGCGTGAAAAGGTACGTAAATACCCACATTAATTGCGCAAATCGTCGATAGCTTTTATTTTCGTCCATAAATGTGGACTTTTAACTCTTTTCATCGAAACTTGTGTTTTAAGTAAATACACATTATGATTTACAGTGTAAAGAAAAGTAATAAGAGCTAAGAGGTAAAATTCAAGAATTAGTAAGACCTTAACATCTGAGTTTCTTTTGACATATTCATTACATTTTAAAGGTAACAAGGATCTAGCCACTGAATTGACAAATAACACTGTTGTGTGGATCTAGCGATCACTCTATACATACATAATGCGTAAATGCGCTTGTCTCAGCGCTTTTAATTTTTTATTTTTAAGTAGGAATGCTTATTTTATTTAATGTTACATACAATATACATACATATAATTTTCAAGCTTTGAATTATGAACGACTGTCCTCTTTATTTTTTGCCTTGCAGTGCAGATAGAGACACCTTGCTAGTTGGGTGACGTTACCCAACACTGCGCTTATTTAAATAGGCGATAACAATGATCCGCATTTTGTACTAGACCTGCCCTAGTGCATTCTATGCATGTTTTAACGCAAAACGAGTACGAGTGTACACCTTGTCGAATTAATATGTCAATTGCACTACGTATGTTCATTTATAAAATAATAAAAAAGTACTAACCTGTACCTTTAATCAATAATCATTTTCAGTTTAGTTATAGTAGTTAGTAATTGGGCAAAATATGCACTATGGAATGTATCCATAGTATGGATACACTAACTACTCGTATGTTATCCATCGTGCATATTTTGCCCATTCCGTATAGAAACTGTTCGTATATCGTATCTGCTCTGCACTGAAATACTTTTAAGGTTTTGACTGCACGGTTGCAGTACCTAATACATTGTTCTAAATTTAACAGGTACATGCAATAAAATAACCATATTTACAAATTCCATAACTCACTGCTGGCACGACGAAATCGAGTTACAAATAAATACGTCAACTTATTTTTTATTATATTTACTTAATTTATATCACCAAACTCATGTTCAATTAGTTTAATTTAAGACAGGCCTCAATACAAGTGGAGGTATTCTTAGTTCTATATGGCATGCTCAAAAAGAAATGCTAAGCTGATGCCATAAGGTCCTATTTCGAATGGGAAACGGTATAATGTATAATGTACGTAATAAGCATGACTGCTACATCGTAATACCTATATACCTACGCGAGATCAATCATACTGAGGCAAAATATCGTTGCGCTTTTAGAACTGTCAAACGTTTATAATAATATTTTAATTTGAAAACTACTTAAAGAATTATTTTATGTACCTACTCTATTACTTGAACCAAGAAAGTATCAGATACAATTACGATTAATTCTATGATTTTGTCAACTTAGTAAGGCTCGGTATATAATAATAAACTTAGCCAAAACTTAATCTGCATGAACCACATAAAATATATAAAAATAAGGTGGATATGGACAATAAATTGACACAAACGTTTAGTTAGCTCATTTAGTTAAGAATGTGAAAAAGTGTCTTATATGAAAAATGAACGAAAACAAAATTAAAAAATTATATCCTAAATTCTTATTGTTTTTTCGCAAATAAAATTACGTACGTTTACGTATTTTCTATGTAGTGGTCAATATGACTGACTGTATGATAATGGAGACTTTTCCCAAACGCTTTTTGCTATCTATCATTAATAATGGTAATGCCGTTTAAATATAAAACATCACGTGACTGATGCCTAATTAGAACGGTCAAAAAATAGACTGTGAGTAGAACCGTTGATGACGTCGTGGTTCGTACAGGTGTTCCGCGGTGACGCCGCTCTGACGGCGCATGCGTCACGGTAACACGAGCCTTGCCTTACACCGTTGCTCGGCCCATCACCTCCGAAAGTGTCATCCTTAGACAATTCAATCATACAAATATATTCCACGTATATTTGGTGTTACTCAACTTTCGTAAAATATAAAAAAATCTGCTCTCTTTTTTTGTTATTTATAAATATATTTAATGTAACCGTTACTCCACACAGTTATAAACATAATAAAATCTATAAGCTCTATGTTATGACCATGTTACGGTATACAGAAAACGTAAAGAGAAAACAGCGATCCATTTATCCACGTCATTTAAATTTAAATTGACTAACAATAGGCATATGCCTCCTCCATTAAGGATATCAAATTTATCGTGGTTCTTAATTGTGATAAATCGAATAGCTAACATCAATGAATGCATATTAAACATAATATTTAGTGGGGTCTAACCGTGCTGTTAAATATATTTAACAATTATAATAGTTAAAGTTCAAAATTAGTGGCAAACGATGGGCTTACAAGTTTACAACGTGCATGTGGTACACTCGAATCATTGATATTATATCCTAGGATCTTACTGGCGTGGAAATTCAGCATAACTAAATAAATCAATTAATGCTCTGCGTTCCGCCATAATTCACCTTCGCTTAAAGGTACACCTATACTATCTTAGATGAATAGTTCAGTGACGCGATATGACTTCGTGTGCCATGTATGTACATAGATTTTAAGTGTGCCACATGTCTGGTATAATTGTAGCGCAGTGTGAGAGCGCTCTAGCAGTCGAGAGGCGATAATGAGGAGTGCAATGGTGACGTCAGGAGGCGCGCGGGTGGGCGCGGGGGTGAGAGCGGCGGCGGTGCGGCGGCAGAGGGGGAGGGGCGCGGGACACCGAGGACGGAGCCGCGCGCCCGTTCATTGTAGTTTTTCGATTATTGTTTAATTAGGGCGAAGCGGCGGCCAGAGGACATCAACTTGCGGACCGCTTTTCCGCTTAAATCACTAGAAACATCTAATGATAATATAATTTCACGAAGCTTTTCGTTATATAGATACATTTAATGTTATTTTAATATTGACAAGCCTTTTGCAAATAGTAAATGATTTTACGGAAATATTTTCTTTTATGAATGTAGCATACATTGTCAAAGTGAGCGGGTTCTACGAACTACGAGTATGTCTGTAATTTCAACGAAATAATAGATAACCAGATAATACAAAATCTATAAAACACATTTTATTTTGCGAAAGATGGTAGAAATCGCTACCAAAAAATTATATGGAAATGATTATAAAAATGAAGTCGGTTTATAAATATTCAATGCAAAACAAAGTCCTCCGTCTCGTTTGTCTGTCTGTCTGTTCGCGATAAACTAGAAACTACTGCACCGATTTTCATGCTGTTTTTAATACATAGAGCGGTTCTCGAGGAATGTTTTACTATATAATTTATCAAATTTTTGTATATTTAACTAGCGAAACCCGCGGGTTCGCTCGCGCTAAATTTAGGGACGAGCCCGAGCGAAGTAAGGGCGAGTTGCTAGTGATATCATAAAGAATAATTAGCACTGATATTTAGGTTTTTTATGTATCTATGTGTACATAACAATATACATTCGAAAGTTTGTTTATTCTTAGAAATATTTATGTCTAGAATAGTGACATCGGCAAATTTATGTTATATCCCTTTACATTAAGTTGTTCAAACAGCATATCAAAAGGAATACTGCAAAGCATTGAGGTGTAGAAGCGAACCCAGTAATAGCATAAAACAAAGGTATGTTTAAATGCTCACAGTTTTTGTTATAGATTTAGTTAGTTTTATATTTACTCATACATAAATCGACACAAATAGATATTTTGATATTATGGCCTAAACGAAAATAGTGCGCTAGTATTTAAATAAATAAGCGACGCAGACGGTGCGTTGGTTGGTAGCGACTGACTTGCTATCTGCGGGCGGCGACCGCCGGGGGCCCGCGGGGTTGGCGGCGGCGCGGGAAAGAGCGCGTAAAAAGGCGAGCGGCCGGCGCGGGCGCGGATCCGTCGCCGCGCGCCTTTCACGAGGTCGACGCCCGCCGGGGCCCCGCCGAAACCGACCCCGGTCCCCGCTCCGTCTACCCCTGACCCCCTCCCCGTACTGGAAATTTTCCCCAATTTTTCGAGTCAGAAAACAAATGCGGCTAGTTTTACCGCTTGCATCTAAAACGATGTCGCATTGTCACCTCGAGAACGTAATCCAACGTCTATATTTAGGATGCGTCGTCTGTCGCTCAAGGTGACTCGATGTCGCAACTGCAATGACACGAGCTCGATCCATGAGTTTCGTTTTCCCGTTTTCAGAGAACAACCGAACCTACTGAGTTCCCTGTAAAAATAAGTTAAGTCGAAACTATAACTAAAAGTCACAAAGAAAATATTTTACGACACGCCCACAAGACCATTGCACAAACATCGCTTGATAATAAAAGGACCATTAATGTTGATTCAGTCTTTGACGTCGTACTTTAACTATCAAGTCATGTGATCTGCAATTTTTATATTTGCGGTAGATCAGGCATCATTAAAGATTACTATTTTAGATTTAGACTATTCTATTGAAGTAGTATATTATATCATTACCGTTCAGTTATAATATATTACCGAAAAAAAAATTATATTGAAATTAGGTGAAATGTAAAAATATTAAATGCACGATTTAATTCTAAATGTGACTTTTGTACTATTACGTTGTGTGGTGTGTTATTTTCTAACTTTTATTGTTTGTCAGTCAGTGGACGTGCACGCTCATCGATAGTATCCGGGCCAATGCCAGCCGTACCTAAACTAGAAAAGTATTGTCCTCGAATGTTCTGTGCGATAACCGCAAGCGACATGTAAGGCAATAGGAATTCTATTTCTGATAGCTAGAGTTGATATTTCAGATGCAATGTTCATAGTTTGCGCGTGAGATATATGGAGTCGCGGCATGCGGGTCGCGCGGCGTTCTCACGCTTTGAATATTCCTGCTCCCGGCTGTCCCCCGCGCCCTCTCCTCGCACCCTGCTCCCCACGCCTTGCAACCCTCCGTGGTCAAATCCTTGCTATGCCATCGGCCCTTTGGATCATGTCTTCTAACTCCCACTGCTGGGTATCGTGTAATTGTATGTTTAATTATATTATTAATACATGTTACTTCTTGTTATACATATCTTTTTAAAAGACGTAATTTACTAACTTCTAATTTATTAGCAAACAAATAATATAATATTATCAACAACGTAGTAAGTAGTCCATCTAAAATACTTCTGTACCTATTGATTCGCTCACTGCTCAATGTACATATTTTATTTTATAGGCTTAGTCTAGTCAATTATATTGTTACATTCACATAATTTTTATTGGAAATCGTACAAGGTTTTTAAATAAAACAAAGTTAATATAAGTTGTAACTGAAAACTCAAAACAAACTAAAATATAAGTGTCCTATATAAAAACCTATCTTAATAGTTAGAGATAAAGCTACGCAATCGCGGCGCCATCCGAGGCTCTGAACAACTGAACTCTTCCTCTGGCCCATTAATCACGTCTTTACGACATTGTTTAGTTCAGTGGGTGAACATTTTTCTATTTCAGAATCATTCATGTAACGCCACGCGGTGTGGCGAAGCTGAGGACTCCCACGGTACGGACTCAGACATCGGCGCACAATTCATCCTTGACTTACATTTTCAATATCGTACCTTTTGTGCGGGACTTAGTTTCCGTGAGAACTGAATACTTCAAATTTCATGCGCCACTTGGAATAGATTAATATTCCTACTAGAACAATGGATTGTTTTTCTATGCGGGATGCTCAATATAAGCGGTAAACGTGCGCCCGCGTTCTACAACTGATTCAATTATTTGTTATATACATATATGTATTTAAACTCAATCAAGAAAGTATTAACTACTGTACAAATAAATAAAACAGTACCAGCGAATCGATGTGCGTTTCACAAAGAAAACCTACTGAATCTATATGTGTTAACGAAATTTTGTGTAGAGTAATGATTTGTTACTCGAGTCAATATTTCGTTTTCCTTTTACCACAGGAAAATTTTTCATTTTCACGCGCTAACACAAACTATATAGAGTCGTCCTTAGAAAAGAAGGAAGAGAACTTTAGAAGTTAAACCGCGGAATTATATTTCTCAATTAACAAATATTATATTTTTATTTTTCAAAATACGTTCCTACTTTTCTGTACCTTTGTAAAGATGTCACATGTAGGTTCATATGTATAGACTATTTATACTAACCGTTTCAACGTACTTGTACTAAGTATAAAATAGGCAGTGAAAGGTTCAAAAACTCATTAAATATAATTGTTACTATGTCGGTACGCTTAGCTATAATTTGGCAATAGACAAAGCCACCAAAAGTTTAAAAGATCAAAATATTATGTTAAATGAAGTTAGTGATTAACGCTCAACACTATTAAAATAATAATATAATAATAAATTAAATTATTAATCTGTAGAAACTAGACAGACTAAATAAAAGGCAATTACAAAACCTAAGATCAACTTTGTTATGCAAAAATATGGATATGGTTACAATCTGTCTGCATCTTAGTCATCGGAACGACTTACGCGAGAAAAAAAACTCTACCTCGCCATAAATAAGACTTTTTTTGCTAATAACATTTTTATTAAGCGTCGGTTTTTAAGGTATATTTTTGAATAACTTCGTAAGAAGTTTTGCAATTCTTATTGTTTTATAGAATCTAGTGCTTGTATCGCCTATCGCCTCAAATATGAGAAGTAGGTACTAGCACTAATGTTACGATTTTGTATCGATTTTTTTTTTAGATTATATCAATATTTTTATACGAAACAGTGCGAATAAAATTCGTGAAAATGAGGGTTCCGTAATATACGTAACATATAATTATACAATATACACACGTACATATTTATTTTAGTTTTTTTATGTAATATGATAATTATAGTTATATAGGTACGTCATTAGTTTACTATATAGAGACTCGCCCTCGCCCGGCTCGAATTCATCCCTAGAAACTTTTTAACGGTTAGTTTAGATTTCTTAGAGTGATGAAAATAACTTAGTAGGCTTCATCATGCCAAATTTCATTAAAATGTATCCAGTGGTTTTGTCGTCATGCGTTCCCGGACAAACTAGAACTCGAAAAACTATAGATTTGTCTTTGTATCCATATTTCAATAAGATTATTAAAAAATATATTTATTGTACTTATTCAGAATTTTATAATAAAATACATATATGCATAGCTGGGCATTAACTCGTTAATCCGTTAATCGTATCCGTTAACATTTCGATTAACGATCAACTTTTAAGTTAACTTAAAAAAATGTTAACGGAATCGTTAACTTCCGTTACATTTTCTCAAGTCCGTTAATCGTTAATCCAGTACCCACTATTTACCAAGCACCGCGCCGCTCCACACCGCCACGAACGTGAAATCGCGTTCTGACATGTAAGTTTGGTAAATTCGACAAGTGCGGCGGGGTGTGTGCCGCGTGTAAAAAGAAAAAAACCTGACCCCAGCGACTCCCTCACGCGCTGGATGTTCCCGCGCGCACGCTGACTCGCCCGAATCTGGTGTAGGTACTTCGACGAGTGCCCAGGGCGAATCACCCGCAAGAATCATGGTCACCATAAAGAACACCGTACGGTATGCGCAATTGGGCCCTGTTCGGGGCGGAGAGGGCGTCGATCCAAACGGAGGCGCCTTCTCGAAATGCTTAAAAGCTTTTAAGTTCCAAAATTTTATAAGTAGGTATGTCATTAGCACAATGTTGTTAAAAATACAATTTTAATCACCTGTTCACGGATTAACGATTAACGTTAACTTGCGTTAAATCTTCTGAAATGTAACGCTTTAACGATTAACGAAGTTAACTTTTTTAAGTAACGGATTAGCGATTAATGAGTTAATTATTCGTTTAACGGTGCCCAGCTATGCATTTATATACAATATACAATATTATATGATAAAAGTATGTATTTTTGTATTTCAACGGCTTTACTTCTAACCTAACCTAACTCTATATTATATGCAGCAATTGTTTTTCTTTAATTTTGCTTAGTAATCTCAGAGAAAGTAAACTGTGACTTGTGAGTGAGGTTGATTGATAGATAGACCTACAAGGAAACTTTATCCGTAAGAAGTCCGGCAGATTTTAAAGAGGGCCGAAAATAATAAAAAGATGTGATGTGTTGAAGAAGCTTTACATATAATTAATTTAAAATGAGTAAAATATTAAAAAGTGAGAGAAGCATATTAAAAACAATATTAAATGTAGCTCGAGAGTCGCGGCCGCCAGAAGGCGACACCAAGGCTTCCGCGAAATGACGCAAGTATCCCCGAATGAAACGCGATACCAGCTCTGTGGAACAACTAAAAGCAAAATGGTTCGCCTAGCGAGCTGTTCGTAATTAAAAGTATCAATTTAAAAATAAGCAGAAAGAATAAATAACATTATATCTTATGATTTTTAAAAACGTTCGTCTCTTAAAACGTTTTTTGAGCATAATTTCATATAATAGAAACATAAAATGTGAACTTACTAAGATACGGCTTTTTCAGTGCAAAATAAAGATCGCAATCATTTCTTATTAGTTTACAATTATTGAATAATTGTTCTAATACCATCTGTGGATGTCGCCTGCCTAAGTAGCCTGAGTTACTCCTTATAACATTAGCTATTCGCGAGTATAAGTCCTGTCAGAATCGGTTCAGTCGTTTCAGAGATTAGCCGGAACAAACGGACAGACAGACAAATATTAAAAAATATATTTCGAGGTTTAGTGAAATTTGAAATTAAAAACAGACACTTCAATTATATTTATATCAAATAGGTACCTACTGATAAAAATTGTTTGTTTCTCTTTCTGTTAAAACAATAATATTAGACATTACTGTTATAGCTCATAATAGTAGAGTAAAGAGTCGAATCTGTGTATTTTAAAATATATTTTAAATTTTAAATGTGAAAACCTTATTGAAATATTCTTTATTATCGTATTTAATATAGACTAGTGGTGAAATAAATGTTTATGTTACAAATGCGAAAGCGAATATTCATTTGCAATGTTCGCGAATGCGAACGGTGACTTTCAAATAAAGCACGCATATTATGTTCGACAGTTTGACGTTTTGTGTCGGCCATGTTTGAACTAGTAGAGTCGATACAAGTTGAATGAACTAACTTAATAACAAAATACTAGTTGTTTATGCGAAAACATTTGTTGTAATTGGAGATTAGTTAAGTATTAGTAAAATTTGAATGAGTTACCTATGCAAAAGTAAAAAATTTATAGTATATTAACCATTAGTAATGCACATTAATTTTACCTATTAATTGTCTTTCCATGTCCATCAATTACATACCTATATAATTTATTATTTGTTTGTCAAATACAATCTCATGTCAAAACCTATTCGCAATTATACGCATGTATGACAACACATATGCGAATATACACGTATTCGAATGCGAATATTCGTTACTTCACTAATACCGAATCTAGAATCGCTTTTAAATTTTTTATTTCTGTCTGTCTCGCCATGAGAAAACGACTGGAAAAATTTTGAGCTCAGCAACTCTTTAATTCAAACTAACAACTAGATATAAAATTAAAAACAGAGTTAAATGGATTCTAACTGATACACACACTTCCATCCACGAGCTAGCAGTTCAGTCCTTAAAGAATCATATCTGTATGTAACATTTTTTTTTATTTATAAAAAAAATCTCTATTAAATATAAAATATCACATTCCTGGTTAGCGGTGTTCGTCTTTTATTTAAGCACTTTTTTCTGTACCTACTTACGTTATTAACATGGCATCTGCCAAAGATATTTACTCTTTCGCTAACGTTTCGCTGCCTACCTTTTGGGATATAAAAGGTACATACATTAGACACACATAAAACCTAAAACAAACAAATAGACAGACCGCTTGGTATTATAATGCTGCTAAATATTCAAAAACGAATATATTATTGTAAATTATCGTAGGCTTCCGGATTAGTATACTTCTTATCCATGTTTCACTTATTTCTTTATAAGTTCTATTGAATAGCATTCTAGCTAGAAAGTGCCTATTGAAAGTCGTGCGTTATCCACACGAAGCGACGTATGGGTATCCGATGGAAATCCGCAAACGAGCACGCGTATCTGTAATCTCACGTCGGAACCGGACGTCTGTCTAATGAACGAAACCCATGCCTTTATTAAAATGAATATTATAATGTGTTTGTATAATTGACATAAATTATTCATGAGTTTTCCAAATTGACAGAGTTTATACAAAACGTCTCTATTTGGCAAAGCCGCGATAAGTACCTGACATCGTTTTGGTTTTTATTGTTATTGTTCGGAATCAGTGTTTATTGTGAATACAATAGACACAATTGTTATGACATTTTAATAAAATGCAGTTGGGAAACTATATTTAAAAACATTAAAAAACGTATCTATTCAGATACAAAAATGTGGCATTCAGCACATGAGTGCTTAAAATGACAATGATAATTGTAGGTACTTAAGCTTTTAGAGTTTTTTTTAATATTGAATTTTATAGTTTATGGCTCGTCCCTAGATTTAGCGCGAGCGAAGCCGCGTGTTCCGCTAGGTAAATTAAATAAAATTTTGAAATAAAAGTAGCCTATGTTACTCCTTATAACATTAGCTATCTGCGTGAAAGTCCCGTCAAAATCGGTCCAGCCGCTTCAGAGATTTCAGATTAGCCGAAACATACAGACCGACAAAAATTAAAAAAAATGATTTTTTCACGTTAGTAGGATAGCTATATACTTTCATAAGCTTTTAGTGAAAAGCTGTTAATTTGAAATTAAAAACAGACACTTCTTTATTTATACGTATAGCTACAGATACAAAACTGAAAAAGCATGTAGGTAATACATAATCCTTGGCGCCAACATCGTTTCTATCGTAAAACATTCTACTCACAGGAGTGTTGTCTCCGAATCGACTGTCAGTGTGAGATTTATCAGTTCAATACCGTCATTGACGTTGAAGTTGTCGACTGATTCACTGATTTTATATTTTATTTACATGGTAATATACGATTGGTTTTTCCTAAATGTTAGGTAGGTATGCGATTATATTTTAAGTTAGAATAATATGTTATTGTGCATAACAATAGATATTTGGACAGTAGAATTCATTTTAAACATTAGTTTCGTTACAGATGATAATACCCCCAATACCGTATATGTGTAGGGTATCATAGAATAAAAAGGATGATGGGTTTTTAGGAGTGCGTAGCCCGGCGTCAGCGGCGGGCGACGACGCCACGCATGTATTTTTGTCTCGTGAGGCCGCCGCGCTCAAGCTCACCTTTCGATCTATTCCTAGCCGTCTAATTTTAAACTTTTGTCTGGATTACTTTCCTGCTTATTAGTGGATGATTGAGATGCGTCGCAGGGGGCGCTCGGCTTGAAATATCGTCTTGATATTTCCGGTGGAGACTCGTCACGTGATAAGGATGTCCTATTTTTGTTTCTTTGAATTTTTATTTTAAAATTCAAATAAATAAGCTCAAAGATGTGCAACGTCATTGCTTGTGTTAGAAGTTTACTAACTATAAGGACTTTATTTGAGAAATGTAGAGATAAATATTAATTAAAAAAGCAACCTCGAATACACAAAAATCAACTTTTAACACTACATTAAAAACGTAGATATTCAAGTAGACGTTGGATCGGAAATAAAACAAAATTCGCCCACCGCGTGTCGAGGTGCGCGATTACAATTGCATGCAATGTTAAATGCATTTAAAATAGAACATTGTATTGCCGGCTATTAGCTCAATAAACGGTGCACTTAAAAATATTTAGATTTATTTAGCCTTGTAATTAATGAAATTTTAACTCTTCATTTCGCCGACACTGACTTTTATACTACACTAGCGACTCGCCCACGCTTCGCTCGGGCTCTTTCCTAGATTTAGCACAGGTAAAGCCGCGGGATCCGCTAGTTATGCATATAAACCTTCCTCTTGAATCACTCTATCTATTAAAAAAAACCGCATCAAAATCCGTTGCGTAGTTTTAAAGATTTAAGCATCCATAGGGATATAGGGACAGAAAAAGCGACTTTGTTTTATACTATGTAGTTATAACTTAAATAAGTTACTTGAGTGTGGCAAAAACTTATCTCTTGGCGTTAATCGGAGAACCAACAAAAATATCAGTAGTATAGATTTATTTCTTCGATCATAGCTCTAAGCCTTAACAGACCTCAGCAGCAAACAATTTCTACATACTATCGTTATTGTAGCTTGTCTAGAGAGAGAGGTAGGTAGTGGAATATTCGATCATAAAAGACCTGGTATGAACGCCGTGTAACGCCTTGAAGGTAAAGGAACTATAGTTTGTAGGAATCTTCGTAAATGTATCGACTTTATACTCTAAAGAGAATACTATAGTAATAGTGGCTAAACAACAACACATAAGTATTCTTCTGCGAGCACCTCTAACCTGAGTAGCTAAGGTGGACTCGGGTACCGATGCTACTGTCAGCTCCCAAACTTTCATCGCGACTAGACTTAGCGTTAGTGCTAAGTTCGTGGGGTAACTTATCAAAAGCTTAACTGTGTTGCAAGTAAAAAATTATAATGATAAACTATAAAAGATTTACCATTATAAAGAAACTCTAAAAAGGGCTATGAAACGTAAAAAATCTTTAGCGGTCACTGAATTAATTAAGCGTGTAATTGAAAAAGCCAATCTGCCAAAGTAACAATATAATATTTTAATGATTTTTTTTGACTTTTTCGAAGTACACCTTGGAAACCATGAGATATTAGTAGTTAAATATTGGACTTTCCTCATTTTATAGGCAAAATAGGCGCTATTCGTCGAGTTGCGGACAACAGCACGTCTTACCCATAACCATTACCATACTTAATTCACTCAAATATACGATAATAACAGTTCCGCTGTATGTCTTTCGACAGTTCATAATAAGCAGTAGCTAAAATTATTCCTAAGATGAAAATATTGAAATAATATTCCCAATAATGATTTTGTTTAATTTTGTCTATACCTCCTACCTATGGATCTTCACTTCTGATACATCAACATCTGGCAAGTCGGAACTTAGAAGAGTCATCTGTCAATGTGCGTCTTTAGTGACTTCCACTCGTAACTATTACAAGACACATTAAAGCTAAAGCTTCCTTACGTTTTTTGCCCCGTAAACTGATCCAATTCCTATTTATGAATGAACCGCTATTGAAAAATTAAAAAATATAATAATAATTATTAAATAAATCAATTGTACCGTAAAATAGAATTTAATTTTTTCACTCTTTATTTAGTAATTTTGTAGAGTTGTTGAAGATATTTTTCTTCCATGCTTAATTTCGACGATGTCAAATTGATAATTTTTGAAGATGCAGGTATATAAAGCAACTTAAAATGTTAAGGCACGGGGCAAACTTTGGACTAACTTAATTTTGTAATTATTTAGGGTTGAACCAAAGTGAGGGCTGGTTTAATCATTTGATTTAATTTATGTTTAAAGCTAGGGCAGGGATTAAAGACGCAATCGATTATATTGATTATCTTGCCTCATATCATTCAAAAGTATCCAATACTGATGATATAATATCCATACATCCTATAATACAATATAAAATCTGTAATGCATTGTTAAGATACTAGTTGTTCCTTCCGAATGACAGGAAATAGTGGAAAGATAAGTTGCACTCCAGATGCATAATATCATACCGCTTGAATGAAGTTATTTATTTATAGAATTAGAGACGTGCGCGTGCGTTGGCGAGGGTGAGGGTGCGCCCCATACTTAAGCTGTTAACTTCACATGAGAATCTAGCAATTGTGCTGTCAACGTCGATATAGGGGCTGGAACAATTTAGTTGAAAAAATATGACAGATATCTGTTCTAACTTAAATTATGTAGGTAGGGACATTGGAATCATGTTTGATAAGTTTTACCAAAATCTATTTCTTAAGATGGCTAAACAACATGTGTCAGGCGGTTACTACTCGTATCTCGTAAGATACCAAAGCTTTTAATTCGTGATTTTAAGTTGCCAGATTGGACCAATCCAAAAAATCTCTGTAGATGCATTCGTGGAAACCGCATCGATGCGTACAAGCAATGAATTTTAGGTGAAGAAGGTCCGGATGGTACAGATAGAATGCGGTGGGATCGCTCGACTGGTTTCTAACTCAATGTCGTTTGGAATGCAGCGGCGGCGGTGCGGAGGACGGGGTGTCCGGTGCATCGCACGGTGTTGTCGCAAGTGGCCGCCGCACTTGTCGGCGCGTTTGACTGCCGGAGATATTCGGCACGGTAACGGGCCGCGGCCTTCCTGGAATCGGTTACCTGTTGCATTCCTCCGCCGGCCGTCGAGCCGAGCCGCCGCACCACTCCGCACACCACCGCACCGCGCTCTTGTGCATCTCGCTTGCAGCGACAGGCCCAAGCTTACCTGATCCTCGATCTATCCCAAGCTGCAAAATTGCGAATTCATTTAGATTATATATTATTTTAGATTATGATAGCCTTAAACTAGTACAGTTATTTAGTTAAAAGAAATATATTGTTATTAGATTGAGCAATCCTTGTAAATTATTTTTCCTATTCGTAATCTAAACTCTATTAATAGAAGATTTTTTGCAATAGTTGCGCTAGATTAACATACAAAATGGAACTAACCATTATATTTTGACCTCTAGGAGATATGGTTACTCACTTTAGTTGGGTTTAGTTATTTGCTTGCGTTCACTAGGTAGGTAACTAAGTGTAATGGAATGAAATTAGCGCGGGACTAATGTAATTAAACTTGAACTATACAACATTTGCCACCAGCGGACTAGATTTTATCTACGTCTTATAAAAGCTACTAGGTATACTATTAGAAGTTAGTTGCTGTACGTACGTAGGTACCTAATAATAAAAATCATGTAACCTAATTTCATGTCATAATCAAATTGATCAATTAATCAATTAATTTTATAAGAAAATATTTTAAATAACGTCAATAACAATATCAATAAATATAAATTCGCCAATACTCTAAATATTTCAACAGTTTAAATCACCTGTACTCTGCTAACCCAACAGCTATTCTTGTAAGACTTGGTCCCCAAGTCCGTAAATAAGTGACTGTTCAACTGCCGTTATTTAGTTTAAGTAAAGCTACCGTAAAAAAATCAACGGCGTGCCATATTAATTTTTAACACGAGAGTTAATTTTATAAATGTTAATCACTTACATACAATTATATATTCTTGCTAATTAATAGCAACAGCAACAAGCTTCAACTGATTACGGGAATAACGAACGCCATGAAGTTACAATAGAAAATTATTTTTGTCGTTCAAATTAGCTTCCTTTTTGCAATTTGTCTAATCTGTATAGGCATGAACGAGGTGGGCAAACGCGCATTTTTAAATAGTAATAATAAGCAACTCATTAAAGATTGATAACCTCGTTGGTGGGCTACACGCACACAGCCCCACACGACACGCACACTCTCATCTCCACTAACGACACATGCGCTTGCGCCGCACACATGGCCGTGCGATACGCCATTATCTACATTCTCAAATACACTGCTCGGTACATTCAACTAAAGCTTCGTTTTCCACTACGCAATGTATTCCCATTATTATTATGTGCGTCGTATGACGTACGTTTCTGCATGTGTGAAATATACTTGTACATCTCACACAAACGTTGTAACGACGAATTAAAAATGAAATTCTGCATCAAATAGGATCCTTATAAATAACAAGTGTGTATTTATAAGCATTTAATAGAAAATAATTGCATTGTTGGTTTGTAAAGGTCGTTAAGGACTCGAAAGATCGACAGAGGCGTGTCCGACAATTTGTAGCACCCCGACGGCCCCAAGTAGGCAGTCGGCGCGCTCATGCTTTAGTGCCAATTGCCAAACGATTTGAAAAGCGTAACTGTACAATATATTGTCTAAGAATTTAACCTAAATTATTACAAATCTCTGAAACAAATTAAATTCGCAATAAGTTTTACAAGTTTGTATCGTTGAATAATGAATAAAATAAACAATTTTGTTCCAATTTTCATGGTACTTAAATTTCTATGGTTAAACAATGAAGATATTTTGTTTTCAATAATTCTAGGATAACACATATTAAAACGGATAAGATCTCCTTGTTATCATGCGAAAAATATGTAGGTATGCGCTGTATAAAGAAAGATGAACTGTATGAACTGCAACATCCTAAATAAATATATGTTCATCATAATTAAACTGTTACAACTTATAACAATAAAAAGTATCAATATATTATGTATGTATTGATTTCATTCTATTTTTAGAAATGAATAATGTGCTCTTCATGTAGAGTCTATCTATTACCTTTCTGAAGCTTTTTGTTTAATATGAAGATTTTGGAAAACTTAAAACTAACTTTAGAAAATCTATGGAATAAGCATACCTTGTAGAATATTTTTTATAGATACCTAACAATCCTAATACCTACCACCTAATGTAGTTATTTTATCTTTTGTTAAATCCGAATAGATATAGTAAATGAAATTTATGATTAGAAAAATATAGCTACCTAAAATGACAATATTCTTTGATAAGTTGAGGTATTACAGCTTTTATCTACTTACTGATAAGTCACGATATATCGAATATAAAATCAGTTAGCAATGTGTAAAACAAATCTTTTTATTTTATATAAGTATAAGCATATTTCACTTTTTAAGTAAATAGGATTGTGTAAATGATTAAATAATAAAATTAATTTTATAATTTTCATAGAATGTTCTTCGATAAACAATAAATCATACTAGATTGTCTGGATTGATATGGGGTCTCTTATGGAAGCATGTTTTTAAATAAACCATACTTCTAATGAGTGTCAATAAAGAATTAGTAAAAAATATTTAAAATTACTTTATATTAGTTTGCTTTATTGTTGTTCCATTTTTCCTACTATAGATAACTCTATATATTTGTCCGGCTGGTACATTTTAGGTTACATCACCTACCTACCTAACAACGATAACATAAGTAACTCCCTCTTTTGGTCTGAACGATAGGTACATACTTATTTATCAGTTACTTGGAATTGTACGTATACTGTACTATTTATTTTAAAAATAAACAAATTAATAAGGAAAATATGATCCAAACAGTACGTATTGTTAACTAAGTAGGTTATATTTCAATCCAGCATGGCGGCGGCGCGGGCGCGATGTTTGCGTCAGCAGTTGCTCATATAATTGCTACAACTACTTACATTACTCAGAACTCCCTTCCACGTGCAACTCCTGCCTAACGGTGTCATTTTCCTGTAATTACCCGTTTACAACAAATATTTATTTTCCTATGCTACTTCACTATGTATGCCGATTTTCAATACAATTATTTATGAAAGAGGTTTCTAGAAGGATAATGCCATTTGTACGATTGAAATGAGGTCGATCAAATTCCCACCGGCTGGCAAACATTGCTAGTAGAAAAATGCCACCGTTATTGGCGCATGCGGCACACGTGTGCTTCACTCTATTTCCGCCCTTTGCTTCCCTCGGGGAAGCCAAGGACAGTACTCTTTCTTAATTATCAACTTTGGAATCAATAAAATTCCTATATATGTTATAAAAATGACAAAATAAATTACAAGACCGCTTATTTTTTAGCTTTAATTAAATTCAAAGGAGCTGACCTGAACTTTTTGTAATGGAGATTGCTCCATTACAAAAAGTTAAATACTACGTTAAGATAAAATGTAGAAAAATATTACTATACCTATATATCTATTATTTTTCAAGATTAAGTAGGCAGGTACATTCATAAAAGCTTTCCGCTATAGGCGCATGTTGTAAAAAATAGCGCTTAAAATACTACTAATATTAAAGTGCTTGTTCATTATCTATGACTGCGTTTTTGTATTAAATACAAATTTGTACAATATTTTGTTGTAAATTTTACAGCAAAAATTCTTTAAAAAATTAGAAATTTAAAAAACATTCTTTTAACACCCGACTACGGCAAAGCCCAAAGGAGAGTTACCTATAAATAGATAATTAAGTGTTTAAAATAAAAAAAATTATAGTAAGCAATGAAATGAATTATTTACATACAGCAGATATATTATTATTATTATAAATTATATATAAGTATCTCGTAGGTATGTGGGGGTATTTAAGTCTGACTTGTTTAATATTTCAAAAGTACAGCTCTAAAAATAAATGTGTTAAATGTGTTATTAAGTACGCTAAGTTAAAAGAGAATAAAATAAACTATATTTTATATCTAATCTAACCCGTCATTGTTCTATATAATTATTTAAAACGCTATGCATTTTTTTAGAAATATAATCAGTGCAATTAAAAAACTAAAAAACCCGACTGTGTTTCTGTGTAATTTGGAAATTAAAAAACCCTAAAATATTCTGTTCTGATTGAAAATTTATACCCGGTGTCACTTACACAATTAATACGAATCTAACGACACTTTTGAAGCTAAAATCCATCGATCCGTTCAGGCCGCAGAACGTGCCAAACAATTATGTATACACATGTACATACTCTCGTAAAACATAACCCTCCTTCTGGCGCAGTCGAGTAAGATTGGGTAAATAGGAATTACTATGCATTTGCTTTTCTCATAACATTTTAATAATTATATATAAAACGTGATTAATATTTAATATATAAAAATTATAGGAAACGACAAGAAAATATAAATATTTAAATCAAAAAGGAAGAGTTTTAAGTTTTCTTTGTTATATAAATGAAAGGACAGATGACAGAACGCATATAATGTAAAGCCTTCGTTAGGTTAGTCTGTTATTAAATCTGAGTACTTATAACTAAACATATCGATTAAAATACATTGTTATATAATCTTCAACTTCTTAACGACTTCAAGTTTGCAAGGATACTACTACGAAGTATCCTACTTCTACAGAACTAACTAGATATGTTAACGCTTACATGATGTTAAAAAATATAAAACTTTTCTCTAGTCTGTCTGTCTGTCATTTATTATTTTTATAGTTCATTTGAACATTACCTATATTTTCTCAATAATTTAAAACTTTTCTCCAACAAACGCCAAGGTACCTAAAGTCTATCGTTAAAGAGCTTAGCACTTTATCTAGGTACATTCAGAAATTAAATCGGTCTACAATATCGGCACAAACCCTAAGAATTAGGTAACCTGTGTAGCTTTAAAGCATAATAATAATATTTTGTGCGTTTAATTGTTATTTAGGTATATAGAGACAAAACCTGTTTTATGACTGAGCTTTATAAAAATTTTCAATGATTTCATTACGTATCATACATAAAGTTAGTAAAATATAATATGTCTCATTTATATAGTCATACATGCTTTCATGAACTTGTATGTAGATATTCAAAGTAGATAGCTAAGTATATTAAAAGATTGATTTTATAACAAAATTACAAACAATACTTAAATTCAAATATTAGGTACACAATACCTGTAATATAATATTAAATATATTATATATAAATAATAATAACAAATTCTATTCGATATTCAATGGAATTTTTGTAGACGCCATTCAACCGTGGGATACGCGCAGTGTCGCACGAATTTTACATATTTTTACCGTTTAAAATTTATTTACAAAATGCATTCAGAGTGTCGATTTTAACAATTCTCGGAATAAAGGCATCTTTCTCGAAACAGCTCTACCTACTATGTATGACGCGGGACCGCCGCAACTATCCTTAGGATGTCGAAAAAATTACATTGTAAACTTCGCTGTGGAAATTAAAATATTATTCTAATAATAAAGTGGTATTCAATAAGTATTTTTAATGATTTTACGTATACCTACCGGCGGGAGAGCAGTCTCTTGACGTCAGAGAGGCAGCGCTATCGGAAAAATTTTAACAATTTTCCTTCCAATATGCTCTATTATTTTAGAATTTTTAAATTATAAATACGATACTTATGTTTGCGCCTCTGCGATAAAAGTAAAATATTTAGAATGCGACAATATTTTTTTTACTTAGCGTAAGCGAGCGAGGGGCGCATCGAAGCCGCCGCACCCGCGCGTGTCGCACCGCCTGGGCGGGACCCACGCTTAGAGTCTTTCACTCCAAAATTTGTATTACAATTAAATTCTTTCATGGTTATAATTTCTAAAAAAACAAAATTTAGATATGCAATAAAAATTAAAATATTTTTTTCGTAGCTTGAGTCAGTAGTGGCTTTCGTGACCCCAATTTTAACAAACTCCTCGGACGTCATTTCTTCAATAAACTTGGTCTAAATGAATTCATTTGAAAGCGCCTATCGAAAGAGTAATAAAAAGAAAATGTTTGGTTAAATATTTTTTAAGGGAAACTTGGGATATTTTATTGAAGTTTGCAGGGCGCCTACTCTCGTACGTACAGCTTTAGCAATTTTTCATGGGAGTTCAGTATGCGATAGATGATGAACGGTGGATGTGATGAAGTCGACCAACGTGCGCGGGGACGCTCGAGCCCTAAAGTTGCACAAAAAGCTCATGTTTGGGGCTCGAAACGTATGTTTATCGCTAGGGAGAGCGCGCGGCGGCGGCGCGGGCGGCGAGCGCCCATTGGCCGGCGCCAGCCGCGCCCGCCGCGCCCCGCGCCTCTTACCTTTACTTATTACTTAATTTTTATTTATGTTTCATTATTTTCTATTAATCTTAATTAATTTTTATTTTGAAAAAATATAAAAAAAACTAATTTAAAATAGATTTTTTTTAAAGATATTTACTAATTTTAATCACTCTAAATACCTATAATGTAGTAATTAAAAATATGAAATTAAGAATTACAAAATAATATACTTATATGTATGTGAAAATAAATATTTTAAATATATAGGTATTTAACAAAATCAATATGTAGGTATGAAGCCGCTTTTGACTTTAAAAAATATTTTAAAAAATATATATTTTGATTAATTAATAAATAAAACAGGAAAATATCATAATGGTAAATTATTAAAGTGTTAAATAGTAATTAAACTATATCTGGATTTTTTAAATTCAAATTATTTATTAATTGATTTCCAAATTATATTTAGTACCTATATATATATAAATATACCTACCTCAGTTATTTATAATGCTTGGATACAAATCATACTACAGAGAACATGGTAACTAATTTTTAATTTTTTATTTTATCTTTAATTTTTTCTCTATCAAGAAACAAGGAAATATTAGATATATTTGTTATATACTCAAATATATGTTAATCTTTTTTTTTATTTAAAAACAGTAATATTAAATTTATCTATATTTAAAGATAGAAAATATTTTTAGGGTTTTTACTTGCAGTTTGACATTCAAATTAAGTACTAACAAAACGTCCTTGTGTTTACAATTATAAAAAAAACTGAAACTACTTACAAGTTAAGTAGGTAATATTAGAAATTATTTTTCAAACATCACTTTTTTAATGTCAGCTAAATATCAACATAATGTAACTCAATAGTTTTAAAAAGTAATTAAAACTGTCTGACAAAACAAACTTCTAGTAAGTGCTATCAATCTCAGAACCTAAGCTTCTGCTTTCTTTATTGGTGATGTTAACTTATTTTGTAAAGTAATATTAACAAAAAAAAATTGAACATTATCCTATTACAATCTATACCTATTACCTACCTTTATAATTAGGTAATAGGTATATATATTTTGGTATATGTTGGTATATAAACCCTATTCATGATATAATATTACATTATGCACACCTATAGCTATATGTATGTGTAGATTTTGTAATGACTGCAGGATCTTAGATAAATCTAGATATTTCTAAACTTGCTGTTAATTGAGATCTGTAAATCTGAAAATGAAATGGTCTAAACTATAATAAATGTAAGACTTTTGTACAATTTAAACACCCAGTTATAACAATATTTCAGCAAATTGTTGACCACACATGCGTTGTGCCTCTGATTTTGTCAAACAGCGCAAAGCACCTGCGCACACAAAGTAGCCAGCGCTTGCGCAGCTGCCCCTATGTCATGACTTCGTGACGTTGTTAAATTATTGTAATCGATAAATTGCAAATTATCACCAAGCCAACTACAGAGCACCTTACCTAGGGTAAGACGTTTCTATGTTAAGTAGACAGTAGTTTTAAATAGTTTCATTTCATTAAAACAAAGTAGAAGATCATAAAAATAATAAGAAATACATGAAAATAAATGGTGTTTCTTACAGGTTACCTGTGACATACCCTTACTTAGCTTGAGTGAATCCTTATAGTTCTTATCTTTATAAGAGAAAAGTTCTGTAATACATTGTTTCCTTTTAAAATTACGAGTAATTAACGTGGCACTTGCCAAAAGCTCCTTGTCGGCATGATTCTTATTTTCAACAATCATCTTCGTATTTCAACAAATTAACACTAAATCTTGATGAATTATATACCTTCCTGAACCTACCACCATCATCTATTGATGAAAAGCGCTTGAAATTTAGCATAGTAGTTTTTGAGTTTATTATGAACCGAAAGACAGACGTGGTGTGGAACTTGTTTTATAATATGTACTGTTACAAAATTAAAGCTTAGTCGAGTCACTTGGAATGAGTCGCTTTGGCCTGTAATTGACAGCTATTGAAACGTTTACTATAATTACTTATATTTAGGGACTTAAAGTGACGTCCAATTTTATATTTCTAATACATCACCAACAATCTATACTAATATTATAAAGCTGAAGAGTTTGTTTGTTTGTTTGGTTAGTTGAACGCGCTAATCTCAGGAACGAATTGAAAAATTCTTATTGTGTTGGATAGTTCGTTTATCGAGAAAGGATATAGTCTGTATTAGGTACATCACGCTACGACCAATAGGAGTGGAGCATTAATGAAAAATGTTGAAAAAACGACAGGTATTTGGTTTTCAGCCTTTAGAACGCGTGCTAAGCCGCGGGATATACATATAAAAAAATAAGAGAAATCAAAAAACAAAAAGAAACAAATGACCAGATGAAGTAGTTTGCATATACAAAAATGAAACAAAAATTAAACTATCCCACTTCTGTTTCAACAGGAAATAGCAGATTTTCTTGATTGATTAATTTCTATTCCTATTTAAACCAAAAATTAATAAGTGCAATCTCATGTTCTTTTTGTAACGTTGAGAAATGCATTTAGGCATGCCTACCACCTCCATACATACTGGTGGTTATGTTAGATTTACTGACCATAACTAAAATTAATCACTAAAACCCAACGTAACCTCTTTTCTTAATAGGGCGTTGCAGGATTACTTACGCGATAGCTAACCACGAGATTACTCCAACAGTGCACTCTGGTATCAGAGTAGGACCTAGAGATACGGATGGCACACCGCCTACTGAAGTCCCGGACGCTAATGAGCCCCTCCAAAAAAGCTCTCATACCCGATCTAATACTATTGAATTTTATTACAGCCAAAATGTGGCGATTTTTCTGCCTGATACATTTAAATTGGTTTTCTCAGTTACCTGATACATTTAAGTTTTCAAGATATTCACATTCCCGGGTTTGATGGTTTTAGTTCAAAAAATGATTTGATATCTTATTTCAAGTCTTACATTTACTCCTATTATATACCTACATATATACCTATTTGTAGACTTTAATTATGTTGATCTTTTATATATTATTTTTGTTTTTTATAAATTTACCTATTAACGATTGGCCCTCAATTCGCTCGGGTTTGTTTTTTTTTATCTATTAGTATAAATTTCTTTTTTAAATTTACTGTTTTTAAAATTATCCTACATGTTGACCG
Source organism: Boloria selene (assembly GCA_905231865.2). NCBI lineage: Eukaryota > Metazoa > Arthropoda > Insecta > Lepidoptera > Nymphalidae > Boloria > Boloria selene. The sequence continues at coordinate 8,034,631 of HG993145.1, forward strand.
GGATAACCAGCTATCATCATACTAATTATCACGTTACGTATTTTGCTGTAAATTACAAAAACTTAAAAATTGAAAAAAAAGGTGCATTGCTTTTCTTAGACCCGCTTGTTGGAGATATCGATGTAGGGGCACAGAGCAAAAGTCATATTACTATTCCTGTTACCCTCATATTTCGATAGGACGACTATCCGACACGACCAGTAAGAGTTAAGGACTATTAAATATGCTTCCCCCCCCCCCCGTGCGTTCCTGGCGCAAATCTAAGAAACGCATGTGAAGGTGCATGATACACCGCCCACGGAAGTAGGCTTTTCGTGCGTGTTTCTTGGATTAACGTCCGGCAGGATTACCCGACGCTACTGAGCCCCCCACCACGACTCGGTGAACGAACTTTGAGGGGGTTCCTTTTTTAACCTAACCTAAACCTTTCTTATCATCTTCATACCTTTCCGATAGAGTTACAGTTAACTGACACAGTTTTCCATGAAATGATACCCAATGCTATCCTAGAAACCTGTTTATCGATATTTTTATGTATCTACTATCTAGTTATTAGATGAGTTCAAAACATTTAAAAGAACTGTAACCTTGTTTCAAATTGTAATATCTTATCTACCAATCTTGTTAGGAATAGTGAAGCATGTTCCATATACAATACAATATTACAAAGGTTTTGAAGATGCTTCACAAAGTTTTTCTCTTCAGATGATCACGTAAACATCGTTAAACTGTATAAATTAAACTATATTTTCGGATTTTGTCGCGGATTTATTTTGATTTTTGTTCCCGAATCCCGACCAAAAATTTAAATAAATCCGCGACAAAATCCGAAAAGATAGTTTCATTTATAATGATAAGTATTCTATTGTTAGGTATAATGTTAGTTTACAAGTTCTGACTTGTCTACAGAATGACGTTCGATTTTTCTTTCAATGTACTTCCCATTGAAAGAAAAATAAATATAAAACATTCATCCTTTTGATAAGTAGTTAGTAACGTATATGATGTTATTTTAATAAAGAGTCCAAAAAAGTCTGACTGTAAAAAACTTTCTAGCAGTGCACCAAAACGAGTCGAGATTAAGTCATTATTTATTTGAACTGCCAATTTCAAGTAAAAAAATATTACACTCAAGTATTTAACGAGTAAAGTTATTTGTAAATTGTAAACTATGCGAAATTATGAGAACATTTTAAATTATAAATCGTCACTACTCACTAGCTATCAAATAAAAAAACTACAATAGACAAAAACAATAAAATTGTACTTAAAATAAAACTATTATTCAATAATTTCATAATGCAATCAACAATATTATTTAAAAATACATTTTGTGTCAAGATTCCCTTAATCTATTCTATACCGATAAATAAAAATTAAGTGTTTGTTTGTAATGTCAAAATATAAACTTTTTCCTAAATGCTTGTTATGGAATATAGAGTACCTACTTATAGGAAAAACACAATATTTAAATTTAACGTCAGTCTGGCTGTCTGTTTGTTTCGGCTAATATCTGAAACGACGAGACTAATTTTAACTGCAGGACTTTTATACGTCCATAATGATGACTCCGAAATTTTCGAATGCCTAAGAAATATGAAAATACTGAAATGCGCCCAGCGTGTGCTTACGTGCCATTAAAAAATACACGAAAAATATGTTTTTTTTTATGAGGAGAGCTCCAGTCAGCTGCAACACTTTACTGTATAGGAATCATAAGAATTGTGCTGTGGTGTGCTCAAGATGTGCTATCGTGGGACAGCTAAGTACAACATCTACCACTAGGTATTCGTTGATGTTTATTACCATTCATTGTTCTAACTAACAAAACATCCTCAAAAGAAAGTACATATATCTATACTAATCTATACTTATATTATAAAGCAGAAGAGTTTGTTTGTTTGTTTGTTTGTTTGGTTGAACGCGCTAATCGATTTGAAAAATTCTTTTTGTGTTGGATAGTCCGTTTATCGAGAAAGGCTATAAGCTATCTTACATCACGCTACGATTAATAGGAGCGTAGCATTAATGAAAAATGTTGCAAAAACGGAAAGGTTTGGCGTTAGCTCTGCGAGGTACCATACCGCGCGCTTAGAAAGAATTTGGTTTTAGGTCTTTAGAACGCGTGCGAAGCCGCGGGAAATGCTAGTATATTATATAGGTACATATGTACCTACGTAATTTCGAGGCAATCAATCTTTTTGTATAAGAAACCGCGTAAAGTATAGTTCCTTCTTAATTTAAAAACAAACTATAGGTACTAATTTAGGAATACAAAGAAGATTATTACTAGAATAAAAAAAAACATAAAATTCAGTAACTGCTAGAACTGAAATTATATAATATGATGGAAGCATCCCCCGAAAACACATTAATTGAAAAATTTTAAATACACTTTGTATAAACCTACAAACATAAAACTCGGTTAAAATAAAAAATATAAAGTATAAAGATGTAATTAATAAATAAAACATTTCCAATAAACATGGTAATTATACAAAAAACAATTAAAAAGGGAGCCCTATCCTGTACAGATGAGGTCGCCGGATGTTTTGGGACTAATTTATTGAGGTGCTGAGTAATAAAACAAAACTGTAACGGACCCTGATAACAAAACGTTCAACCTTTGTCCTCCTGACTTTCGTTGACATAAATTGATTTTTTTATACGCGACAAAGCAATCAATTCATTCAGTTATCTGTAGAATAACGTCAATACAGTGCAAATAGAGAGATGAACTCAATTTTAATCGCCTCTCAAATTCCACAGCGGATTCGTGACGCCACTATAATAATCTCCTTTGTTTTTATTACTTGTGGCCTTCTTATATTATAATTTTAGACAATTGTAAAAATAACATGTATAGACTTTAACAAATGCAATATTTTGTTACATCATATCATATCATCTGCATCATATCATCATCATATCATCATAGGATATTAATAAGCACAGCGATAAAAAATATATTTATGGTGTTACGATTTAATAGTTCAAGAAATGACTTCGCCTCATTATTGTTTTTAAAAACTACTAAAACATTGTATCCTTTTACTCCTTATAGCAAGTACATGATGATAGGCAATCAATAGATAATTTATGTCTGACATAAAAGAGATGACAGTACTCGGCCCTACTATAAGTTTTACTATCTTTATAATCTAGGTATATTTATGGGAATAATTTTATACTAGTGGTAGTGCCATGCTTGTTACCTTCGGGTAGCAGCCGAATGGGCCAACACGCCCCGTATAGTACCACTCTCTCACAGAAGACCGGCGTGAAGTGGCAGCTATGCTGTCGCGATTCGTCCGGTGAGTGAGAGTCCGGGAGGCCCATTCTCCTTCCCTCCTCCCTCCCCTTTCCTTCATCCTCCGTTTTCGTTCCCCCCCTCCTTCCCTCTCTTCTCCATCTCCCCCTTACCTGAAAGACCGGCAACGCATCTGCAAGGCTTGCAGAAGTCCATGGGCGGAGGTGATCACTTCCCATCAGGTGAGCCTCCTGCCCGTTTGCCCCCTTTTTACCATAAAAAAAAACCAGCATCCTAGTTAGATTCAGAAAGAAAAGTACACCGCTGTATCGTTATCGCTTCAATAATGATCTTTATTATAGAACAAATGAGTACTTAAAGCTTAAACATTTGTAGGAAACGAAATACATAATGCATATATAATACAAGTAAGAGTAGATCTGCAATATATACAATGTAACTTTTATACATTTTATACACGTAAAATATGTTCAGATTGAATAGGTTTACTTAATTAACCAAACATTGTTTGATAAGCTTGCAATTATTACATTCCGTTAAACAATATTGATATTCGTAGGTTTTTCCCATGAGTATACCGACGTACAGAATACATGTAGGTACTTATCTACAGATCATATTGTGTGTGTTTTAATAAAACATTAAATTAGCACGTGTATATATATAGCCAAATACAGAAATAAAGCTTTTGAAAGCCTTATTCAGTAAAATATTTTTTTATTTAATTTTTCTTAAACTAGTTTCCTTCCTTTTTTAAATATATTACATATTTACGAATCAAGAATAATATTGATTTAAAAATATTCCGCAGCTTAAAATGGGGAGCCCCAATATCGAAAAAAGCCATCGACTGGGTAATAAAACTAACATCAAGAGTTCTGACGCACCGTTAAGTATGGTAACCAAATAGTAGGATAAAAAGTTTTATCTTATTATGGCCTCTATTTTGTGTGTAGTAAGGCACTGTTTGGGTAGAGGTGAGGTACACATAGTGTAGGGAGTCGGTCGCCATCACCACATCAAAGTGCTATCGGCTTCCGGCGTGGGTTATCGGGCGACCTCCCGAAACCCGGCAATTAGCCACCCTCCCACCCGTCCGCCACTTCCGTTCCTCACCTTGAGACGGTTAGAAGCAAACAACGACGGTTACATTACAAACACCTTATCTGTACGCCGAACTGTGGGTTTTTCGAATGTCGTCGTATCATGGAACTAGCCTGCAGCTCCAAAGATATAATAAAATGCTAACCGTTCAAGTAAATTTTAGACTTTAATATAAATATTAATTAGGCAATTAAAATATAGGGCACATTACTATATCAAATTTATATTTTAAATTTTAAATAATACCTAATATGCGAAAAGGACCTAAAAAGAAGTAGATATTGTTTGTGAGGAAGAGTTGGTAGTTACGTTAAATAATACGTACAAAATGAATGAACTGATCGGAGTTGCTTCCGCCGACTTGTAATAAGGACACCGATAAGACGCTTGCACACCACGATGTTTGAATCTACTAGTGAATTAAATATGGGTATAATTTATTTTAGTGTTTTTAGAAGTATACTTTTACGACAATATATTTTGCTTTTTAAGCTTTACATTGTCATTAAAATAACCAAATCTTTATTTAATTTGTTACCGTTTTTAAAAGTACTTACTATTTATTTATTGAAAAAGTATATAAATACTTTGCTAACTGAATAGTTCACGATATCAAACTGAAAATTAGGGCAATGTTTTTGAGAACCACATTATCGCTGCGCCCGCGCCAGTATCGCGTGCGCCGCTAGCGCGCAGTTGTTGGCGTCATATGCAAGCGCTTACGATACAGTTTCGAAACGGAAGACTCAAAAGAGGTCACCGGATAAGATTACTGTTAAATGTGTAAACAAATCGTTTACGTGGATAACTAGTAAGGATTTTTGCGGTGGCGCTTGTAATGTCCTATCTCGGTACTTGACTTTCCTTCTCGAAAGGCCTCTTGAAGTCGAATAATATGCCTAAGTAAAATACGATTTACCGTTTCTACTAACCAATACTATACTTACATACATCGATCGTGTTTGTTAGAATATAAAAGTCGTGGAAGGCTTTTCGCTTGAAATAGGCGGTGAAAACCTATTAGATTAGATAAAAGAATTACGCACATAAGAGTTATTGCGCAGCTGCTGGTCAAAACCGTTTATATATAGGAGTATGCGTTCTCATTAGACACAGAGATCACACAGTCACGGAAACCGAGATCTTATTCCGGTGCTGAAGAAATCAGTTTTCATTGGAAATCACTTGTAAAGTTGTAGCGCAGTGGAATAATTTGAGTTGTATGAATGATCCTAAGATCTAACTCGAATCTAGAGTATTTCGTAAGGTATGTCGACGTGCAATGTATTCGAATGAGTCATAAGGCCATAAGGCTAGATTTTTGATGATGTATCAATTCTTAGAACATAAGGTAGTCATGGTAATAAGATGCGCATATAATACATAGCCATTGAAATCGCCAAGGACGACACTATCTATATTTATACTAATATTATAAGGAGGAAAGATTTGTATGTAAGTATGTTTGTAACGAATTGGCTCAAAAAGTAGTACTGGACCGATTTTAAAAATTCTTTCACCATCTGAATGCTATATTATCACTGATTAATATAGGCCATGTTAATTGCAAGAAAAAAATAAGGATCCCTACAAAAATTACAATAATGTTACCCAAGGTGTAAAAAAATGCCTATAAAATAGGTATCTTTCATCGCATCGCGCTGCAAAAACTATTGATGATAGAACAAAAAAATGTTCTACAATATTAAAGAACTCTCTAAAATATATACGGAAAGGGCGGGCGTTATTTCTGCGAGGTATCATATCGCGTGACTCAGAAAGATTTTGGTTCCCGGTCTTTAGAACGCGTGCGAAGCCGCGGGAAATGCTAGTAGTCTATAAGTTTAAAAGCGTATCCAGAATTGATCTGTATATGTGTCATGATTTCACAACATGAGTCAATTTAAATGTAACTTATCACTTTAAGATATGACTAACAACCATAAGATACTTTGACTTATTACTATTAGGTATAATTGAAATGACTAATATTTCAGGTACTTAAATCTAATTATGTTTTCAGAGACAATAAAAATGAATAAACTTTATGTCAATCAGCTAATTATTGTGGATGAGTTGTGAATAAATAACAAAAAAATATGTCAAAATGATATAATGTTACTGGTAGCTTTCAACATAATATAGTAATTTCTTATCATGTTCACCAGAACACGCAATAAGTGAACGGGGCACAGGTTCACACAACTCTTTGTAACATTGGCTACAATGCAATAGCAATGAAAACTATCATACCTGTTTAGTGAAGTAAAAATATCTATGAGTACTATAGTAGATATTCAAGAACTAATAAAAATAAATAATGTGAATAGTGAACGTTTATTTCATTGTTGGGTCGTTTGCTCGAACGCCATCGACGTTTATCGGGCGCCTGCAATCCGCGCTGACCCCGCGATATCCTCGATCTACATTACCCCCCTCTCCCCCCGCTGCAAGTAAACTATGAGACTCTAACCGAATCTGAACCTTCTGAAGAACGTCTTAAAGACGATGTTAGAGCTAGCGCCTCGGTGGGAGCGGGAGCATGAATGGAGCGGCTTGTGAATGAGCGGACTATGTCCCGCTAGCGATAAGCGCTATCGCTGGGGCCAGCTGACAGTCCATGTTGACAAACCCTGTTCCACTTTCATTTTGCTCGGACTGACTTAACTTTATCAGAATATACACTACATTCCTTGCTGCCTAATTATTAAAGTCGAGACTTAACCATTAAAAAAATATAATGTCTAAAATATATCAAAATCGTATTTTTTTCAATAAAAACGATCATTACTTAATACATGTAACTACATGTAATGTACCGTACTTACCTACTATCTAAATATATAGACTACTATAATTTATATAAATATGTCATAAAAATTATAGTAGTCGTGTATTATAGTGTAATTTATATATTATGTCATCTTAATTATTACAAAATTGGAATAATTATTCATACTTTTGGGAGATTTCCATCCTTCTCTAATTATAATCGAAACCTTCTTGAGGCATATTTTTAAATTCTTGTGAACCTCTAATAGTGATAAAAAATTATAACATACATTTTTTAGCCGACTACGGCGAAGCCAAAAGGAAAGGTAATGATTTTCCCAGTCTATGTATGTATGTTTGTAACGTATGTTTCAACGGAGCGGCTAAACTATCAAAAGAAAGGTCTTGGCGAACACATTACCAATATATATACCATAATTTATGTTAAAATATATATTTAAAAAGCTCGTGCCGTCCAGTCGTTTCAGTTAATTACTCGTTTAAGTAAATAACAAACAAAAATAATAATAGGACAAAAAGAGAAAATATTTTGATAAAGTAAGTGCGATCAAGGCTATACATACCTATGCATTTTTGGATTTCTATTTGAATTATTTTCTAGTTTCGTCCTTTTTAGACCCATTTATTACGTAGTCGGTTAACAGTATTTTTAACTTTAATTTTTTAATTATTTTATTTAAAAGAAGGCACTTTCTCTCACACTTTCAACGAACCAATTAGCAACCTTTCCGATATTTTCAATTCTATAAACTTTTAAGCAATTTATAAACAAAAGGCCTAAGGACCTAATAACTAGCTTTAATTAATATATTAGTTCATTAGTAATTATTATTACTCATTCTTGTAGATAGATCGACTGTTTTAATAACAGTAATGACATTAGGTGCTTAACTAAATACTTAGTAAGTAGTAGTTGTATTTATTTAATAAAGTCACATGAGCTACCGTGGTGCCTAACAGTAACCTATGTCTCTCTAAGTCATCTATCTGTGTACTAAATTTCAACTAAATCCGTACAGCCTTTTCAATGTGATTTTGAACAAAAATAATAAAATTCGTCGAGATTTAATTATGCAAAGAAGAAATGTATATCAATTTTAATGTGTCATCCATAGACAATATCTTAAATTGACTCATATCTGGCAAGGTTTATTTAGAATTAGTACCGTAATAATATTGACTGTGTAAATATTGATGTCTAATGGCAGAGAAGACTACTGTCATTAAAAGTTGCTACTTGCCCGTATAAGACATCGCCTAAACACTAATTACAAATCCAATTAGTTAACTAATTTTAAAACAAGAGGTATGTCGCTATTTTAAACATGTAGATCAACAAAGCAATTAATGAATAGTAAGATTACAAAAGTTATTAGACACAAAAAGACAGGTGTTTGTTACATACCTTGTTTTATTTATTAATACCATTAATAATGTTGCATTCTCCTCTAAAGGACATTAAAAGATAAACATCGGGACTAGGTACCTACTATGCTTATCAGATTTGAAAATTTTATTTAGTAATATAAAGCTAAATTATCCTTCAGTGGTGCAGGCCCGAAACCAGGATTTCGAACTATCACGTTCATGAAATCAATTTCAAATCAATTCCGTTATCTATGCTGCTGACAATTTTTTTATTGTTTTCTATTATGCAAAAAATCACTCAACAAATTATTAAGCGACCTCAAAACGTTTATGGATTTTTTGTTTTACATAATAAAAATTTTTCATCACGTCCGTCCACCTCAGGTGCGCCTGCTGAACCATTATTCGATTATTAGGTATCTTCATCTAAACTATCAATAAAATCTAAAATGGATCAGCCTGAAATCACTATAAAAATGCAACGCTACCTCCTGGACGAAATGTTTCTGTAAAATCGATGTTTTATTGTGTAAGTATTGTATATTGTAACATTGCAAATCATCATCATCCGAGCGTTTGTCCCGGTTGCTGCCGTGGCTTTCACCATCAGAGCCCGGGGTCCGCTTTACTAGTCATCCGCCTCCACTTCGGCCGATCTTGCGCATCCATGTGGGTTAGTCCATTGGCACGCATGTCAGCCATTACGACGTCAAGCCAGCACTTCTTGGGTCTGCCCCTCTTTCGAAGTCCCGGCGGGGGTGCCATGGCTAGACATCTGTTACCCACGTAGCTTGCCGGTCTACGCGTCACGTGGCCGTACCAACGTAAGCGACATTCCTGCAATTTGTATGTTATGTCACGGACATGAAGGCTACCACGGATGCGGGAATTACGCACGCGGTCTTTCCGCGTGACCCCACACACCCATCGCAGCATCTTCATCTCCGTGACACGCAGTTCTTGCTTGTGTCGCTCAAGCACGGGCCACGCTTCGCAGCCATATAAAAGGACAGGTCTAATGATGGTTTTATAGACCTGTCCCTTCAGTTTGACCGGCATTTTGGGGTCGCAGATGACACCACTCACCTCACGTCATTTTGCCCAAGCCGCTGAAATGCGTGCCTTGACGTCGCAATCGATGTCACCCGACGCATGAAGTATGGACCCTAAGTATTTAAACTGGTCCGTGCGCTCGACCATGTTTTCGCCTATGCGAACGGACAAGGGGTCGTTGGAGTTGCAGGCCAGGTCTTCGCCACATTCAGTCTAAGACCACCGTTCTTAACCGAGCTCTCCCAACCCTTCACGCGTCTCTCAAGGCGGTTCCTGGCTGAGTCTGCCAGTGCAATATCGTCCGCGTACATGAGCAACCACGGGGGTTGCTCATGTGCATCTCTGATGCTGGCGGATAGTTCGTCCAATATCACACCGAACAGAAACGGACTGAGAACCGAGCCTTGATGTAATCCGACGGTGATGGGAAACGGAGCCGTATCGCCAACGGCCGTCCTGACCACAGACTCGGAATTCAGGTACATGTCTCGGACTATATCAATATAAATTTCTGGTACCCCTTTGGACCTCAGTGCCCACCAGATCGTCACGCGAGGAACACAGTCGAAGGCCTTCTGCATATCTAAAAAGAGGAGGTGCAGAGGCGTATTCTTCGATCTGTATTTCTCCATTACGGTCCTTAGGGCAAAAACAGGGTCCATGGTGCCGCACCCAGGGCGAAATCCATATTGGCAATCCGAGACCGTGCACTCCTGCCGGATTCGGGAGTCCACAATCCACTCAAAGAGCTTCATGGTGTGGGACATGACCTTAATGCCCCGATAACCGCTACACTCCTGCACCGATCCCTTGCCTTTGTAGACTGGAGTAATAATACTCAGCCTCCATTGGTTCGGGATTTTACCGGTCAGGAGTGCGCGGTTAAAGAGGTCAGTAAGGGCGCCCACACCACGCGGGCCTAAGGTCTTCCAGGCCTCAATTGGGACTCCGTCGGCACCGACAGCTTTCCGATTCTTCATGTAGCGAAGAGCTAGCTGCACTTCTTCAGGCGTTATCGGGGGCACGAGTCCTTGGTTCAGAGGGAGATCAGGTGGGCTCACTACTTCGTGCTGCTGGTTAAGCAGCTCGTGGAAGTATAAGCGCCATCTCTCCTTCACCGCGAGGTCCTCGCATAACAGGTCACCGCTAATCTTTTACACAGCGGCACTTGGAAATATCCAGTGCCGCTTTGACTCGGGACCGTGCCAATTTGTAGACGAGCTTCTGCCCCTCATACGATTCCAACTTGTCGTATAACGGTTGCAAGTCGTCCTGTCTGGCTCTGGCTACAGCTCTCTATAATTGTAACATTGCAAATGTGAATACGAAAAGCCGCACTGTTATTACAAAGCAAGGGCGGATCGCCCTTTACCTATAATGATTACAAAAACTACTAAATGACTTATCTATGATTTAAATAAATTATATGTTAAGATAAAAGTATACCTATAAATATTTAATACCAATTAATATGTTAACTTAAATGCAACTATAACTTAAAATTTCTTGACGATGAGAAGTTATTAGAAAGTTGATTAGCCTAATTACTTCCCCTACATGTAAGTGATTATAAGTAAATAATAAATATACATAAAATAAGCTAAATTTATATACAGTAAGTTTATAAAAATTTTAACAATAAATAATGGACACTTCATTTGCTATTTTTTCAAATTAGCAGCGTACATGTAATCGATTATATCGTAGATAAGTCCGTGTGTATAACAAAGACATAAGTAATTCTAGTTATAACAAAGCAACATACTTTATCACATGCATATACCTAATATAATTTTTTGAACAAATTGAGACTATATAACAATGAAAATTGAAATATAAAACTATACTTCAACGAAAAATATGATAATTATATTTAACACCCTAAGTAGGCATACCTATGCTTACAGTCTTAAGGTTTTATTTCAAATTATCACATATAACTTGTTTAATTTTATCGTTTTGAAATTATCATAATAGTTTGAATCTACTGCACCTGTCTCTACAATTTATGCTTAAAAATCAGTAATTACTTCAAAACGGAATAAAATTAGTGTAATCGGACGATCAAGCGGATGAGCAATTATACTATGTATCCAGAGCAACACCCGTACAACCCTAAATAAGCAGCAATTTCAGGTAGTGGGGAATTCTCGCGATGGTAACGAGGTGGCCGGCTGCGCGGGCGCACCTGCCTCGCGCACGCGCCACAGCCCGCCAGCCTGCGTCCGCCCCGTAGCTCACTACTTACTCTGACTAAATAAAAATGTTGCTCCACCGGTACTTTTCCATTATCCGATCAATGTTCATAAAAATACAAATTCAAAAAAATCGTTAAAACGCATAACAATGATCCAAACTTTGCATATATTATATAATGTAATGAAGCCGGTAGTTCCAATGTAAGAGCACAATTTAATGACGAAATCATTCGGTAGGACATCAAAGTGAATTCACCGAAATGATTTGACAGTGACACAATCGCGATAGGAAGGGATCGATCAAATAGATCGCTTAGCTGTTAATTCTCGGAAGCATCCGCATTCCGGCAAAACATGTTCTTACTACATATCTAATGCTGACCGCCGGATCGAAGATCGTCATGAGTCATTTATGACATTGCACCGCAACCATCAACATTCCAGTAAACGCTTTTTCATTGATCAATTCATTCAACTTGGTGTTGAGCGAAGGCATCTCTTTAGGCAACTTAAAAGAAGTTATAGATTAATTCAGGAGAAAAATGTTACGAAGTACATCTTTAAACGGAAATATTTAAACTTGGTCCGAGAGTTAGGTAATCGACGCTGTGATGTTTCAAAGGGACCGAGTTAGTGAGAGTCAGAGACCGATTTATACCTTATGAAAACTATTAAATTTATATTTAGGTTCTCATGATGAAAAAAATATGACTCTGATTATTTGTTTTGAAACCGTATATCACTTCTGACTCAAAATATCCTTTAATATTAATTAATTTTTATAAAATTAACTCACTTATAAATCGAATGATACGTAGGGCGCCAAGTTCGAAAGCTTGACTGGGAGGCTTCCACTATCACACCAACACTATTAGATTGATGAACATATGGTATCCAATGACTGTATTGATCCCCAATTATAAATTTTTACGAAGTTAAAAAGTTAGGTAATAATCTATTCCAGGATTTGACAAGTAAGTTAGGTGAGCTTACCTATAAAATTATACTAGTGAAGATAACATTTTTCTCTACTCAAATGAATTGTCTTGATAAGTACCGTCAAATAAACATAAGATAGGTACCAAAGTATCTATTTATTCCGAATAAGTATACCTACTGTTTCATATGCTACTGTGAGTTATACCGAAATTGTTATGAAGTGGACACCTGTTAGAATCTGTTATAACGATTGTTACTAGTGTCACGCGCAGGCATGCGATGCTTCCCCCCCCCCCCCTTCCGCCCCCGCTCACCATTCATTGGAATGCGGGAACTGTACTTCGGTACAACTCATTATCAATACTCACTATTTAGTATTATTTGTAAATTACTTTATCTGTGCTTCAAGTACTTAAAGAAGAACAGAACAAAAATTTCTTGTTTTGGTTTCTTTTTACACCTTGGTACTTCTTGGTAATTTCTTAAAATTACAATTGTTGTTCTTTATAGAATTAAGATATCAGTAAGTATGTAGGTAGGTATATATAATTTTCAATACTGTTAACCGGAGCTTTTACTTGTAATTCAAAGCTTGCAAAATCGTGAAGTGAAACTCAGAAATTGCGGGTACTTTTGATAAAGCTATGATATTAGGCTACTTGTAATAAATTCTATATTTTTTGTTAGCCGAAATGTGGTGCGATATTCACTTTTAAAATAAGCTGTAGCTTTTAGTTTGATATAATACCTATTATACTTTAAAAAATATACCTTACCATAATTCTAAATTGCACTATCATGTTCGACGAACATAGGTCTATACATGAGTACTTCAATTAAGGCTATTTGTACATTCCGAAATGCTACCCTTATTTGGTTATAGTATTTAATGAGATCTTCCCAACAATATAGCGTATTTGACAATTACATACAGTAGCATTGCCTTTAATAGAACTTGAGAATCGAGTTAAATTCTTGGACTGCTTATAGCATTGGATGGTGTAACAGTCAAGTGTCATTTTCACTGCGGTAGACGTTAGGAACTGAGTACAAAACCTTAAACTATGGCAGTAATGTAAGTAGTTCACTAGTCGCATATCGAGCTTAAGTGCATCGCAGCGAGTGATTGGGTGGTGGAACGCAGGGCACGAGGCATGATAGGAATGCGCGGCCCTCGGCGCCGGTTTACAAATAGAAGGGCCGCTAGTGCGGACTGCACGTGTGATACATTGCCATGATCAATCTGTTCGCGCTGAAGCGTACACAACGATATTGCAAAACAATAACTATTAAAAAGTAGTACCTATCACCTTAAAACTGTAGTAATATAATTTAAATCTCTGCTAAACCATAATAGTTGCATATGACCAGCAGTGAAATGCACACAAAGTGCTAGCGCCTTTCGGTTACGGGAATATTCTAGGAAGAAAGTAGCTATTATGTTAATGACATCTTGGAGGGTTGTTTGTCGAGCATAAGAAAGAGATCGGCAGCCCTGCGTTCGCTGACCCCGACCGGACGTCACGGCTGACAGAAGATGAGTCCAGGACGCCACACACCGCTCTCCTTCTTTCCTGAGCCACTTGTATAAAAATATTACTTAAATGATAAATACTCTATGCTTATATTCATAATAATATTTGCATTTAAGTAATATATAATCATATTTAACTAAAAAACAATAAGGATATAACTATTTTGTAAAGAAAATACATACGGTTTTTTTTAAATATTGTATATATTGCGAGATACATTATAAAAGTTACTGTGAATTGTATAACTTGACGTTCAATGTACATAGTAGTACTACCACAAAAATGATTCCCTTTAACAGTTTTTGTATGCACAAATCGACTTGTTGATAAAGTGCAAAGTTTAAAAAGCAATAACTGTGGGTAATGCGGGATAAAGACAGTGGCATGGTTATTGGTTATGATTATCATGCACGTGTAGGTACATATTCACAAAGGCTAATTACGCGATAACTTTAAAATTATATTATTTATCTACGAGAATAATTTTATTTCTCGCAGGTAACCGCGGCTGCACCCGCGTATTTTTATTTCACCCCATATCACAAAACATGGCCCTTTCTTTATCTTGAATTTGAATCGAGTCTTTATATTGAAACGAAACTTAGTCATGTTTTATTTCAGTTTTACATGTCCAAATCATACAAACATAGTGGCTAACAAATACTTAATAACTATGTCGCAAGTTTAAACAGTTAACAGTAAAAAGCAGAAGAACTAAAAATATTTCTTCTTTTATATGGAGTTTATGTAGGTAGGGGGTCAATATTTTTCCATATAAGGGAGATTTTCATTTCTTTACAATAGTTGCTGCAGCACATTTTTGCTTTTTTTGCTTTTCTGTGTCCTCGTGGAGTTATATGGTGAACAAGTTTAAGAGTTCATTTTTCGTCGTAAAATAACATACTTTTAGAGACTTTATTCTTGGACATTTCTTTCCTTACATTTAAAAAAATTACGTATGCCTTAAACGACAGTAAATATATATTTATATAGTCCCCTGGATGAAAAAAAAGGTTTCCTATCTCAATGCCAGAGCCCTGTTGCATTTGACTATGGAAAAGTTGCACAAAATAAACATTTATTTATTTATTATTTATTTAATTACTTAAACGTATCCAATATAACAAAATGAAGGCTTGTTAAGATATACAATAACTAGCTTTTCCCGCGGCTTCGCTCATGTTCTAAAGGCTGAAAATCAAAAGGAATATTTTTCTCCCGTTTTTGCAACATTTTTCATTGCTTCTCTGCTCCTATTGGTCGTAACGTGATGTAATATAGCCTATAGCCTTCCTCGATAAATGGACTATCCAACACAAAAAGAATTTTTAAAATTGGACCAGTAGCTCCTGAGATTATCGCATTCAACCAAACAAGCAAACTCTTCAGCTTCATAATATTAGTATATATTAAATGAAAAGAACAATAATTCCTCCATATGTTTTTTTTTGGAGCGAAACAAACAAGCGACCGAGTGCTTTTGCTACCATGGGTCACGGGTGGCAACTTAAGGTTATTTATGTTTTTTTAATTGTTGTTGACGATAGATGCAAGATGGTTTAGAGTAAAGGGCCTTTGACGACGTACTTGATGCATAATTTAAATAAAAGTAAACTGTTCTCGAAATGTTTAAACGTATACAGCATTGTTTTATACGTTTTTAAATAATATACAACCTTTTTATTATCTATAGGTACTATATACTTAATATTATAAAGAGACAACGTTTGCTGGTTTGTTTTGACGCATTAAACTCAGGAACTCCTTATCCGATTTACAAATTATTTTTCCATTGCACGGTTCTTTCATGGAGGAAGGCTATAGGCTATTATATTATATTTATTATTTTGTCTATGTATATTATTTATTTTATTTTTTTATTATATTTATTATATTGTCTATGGATAGCGGTATTATCAGTTAACGCAGTTCTAAGCCATTACGAAGAAAAAAGAATAGAATATGTCTATTCCATACTGAGCGTTAAAACTCACCCAGGGGCTAGCCCGAGTGAATCGAGAGTGAGTTGCTAGTAAACATAACTAAATTTATTTTTCTATCATTATTCTTTATTCTTCTTTTTTGTTTAAATTGAGCGATCTTAAAGTAAAAAAGCCGCATTGGCACATATCAGGGTGTTCAGCACTTCAGAAGCCTTTTTAATATAATTAATTCTCTATAATATTGAGCGCAGATAGTTGAGGGAATCTTCTTTTATGCCTAATTCATTACGAAGTGAACTTCTTTCATCTTATGATGGTATGTAATATACATAAGAAACACCGAGTAGCCCTGTTTATAAATGAACAAAATATGTATAACATGAGTTACGACCTGAAATGCATACCTATATGTATGTATAAGCTACAGGATAACTTTAAACATTTACCTACTTCAAAGGGTTAGTAGTTTTATTACCTTCAAGAAATATTATATTATTTAAATATATAATCAATGTAATTTAAATATAATTTAAAAAAAAAGATAAAGTGTATAACTTTTAAGCTCGCTGCTCGAAGCGTTATTTTTACACTGGCAATTAAAGCATATCTCAACATGTTTTTAAGTAAATGAGATCTAAAAATAATATTATTTGATTTTTTGTGTATTTTATAGCTAGTAATTCCAATTTTAAATCTTTATTGATTAACATATGAAAGTTAAAACAATATTTTTTATTAAGTTAAATGATAAATGATCAACTAGATAAATAGCGAACTCAAAAGATGGCAATAAATTTACGAAGTGGTGTTATGAGAGGGACATTTGTAGTAGGTATTATGGGAAATTAAGGACACATGAATTACCTTAGGCTCAACCAACTTCGGTTAAGCCGTTGAGCAATTACGAGGTAACATCGGATCAGTAATATATAGTATATATGTACGTACGTACGTATCTAACATACATATACATAAACCCTTTTCTCACACACATGATCCTTTGAGCATCGCCGTAGTAGGGTAAACGGGAGTTTACTAATTAAATATTTATGTTGTTTCGAATACTATGGCAATTGGTAAGATTCGTTTTGAAAAGTCATTTTTATGTAAGACTGTGAGACCAAGATAAGATAGGCACAGCCCTACGTCGTTGATAAGAATACCGGATTCCAACACAACATACACGCCCCAATAATTTTATAGTGGCAATGTATATTTTTAAGCACTATTTCGAATTACAATAATTAACAATTTTTTTAATTGTTTGTATAGATATAAAATATTTTTTACATACGTAATAATCATTTATATTTAATTTCAATGCTAATAACAAGGTAATAAAGGCTAATATATATTTTTTTAAATCACTAAATATAATTTAACTTTCTTTTCAGCTATAGTAATGGTTGTTTCACATGCAAAATTATTAAAAAAGTTTATATTAAGCATTATTTAATAGAGTGGTAAAAGTATAGGAAAACGTGTAAAGCGTCTGATCATGCGCACGGATACGGCTGCGTGTGGCAACACTAAAACACAATTTTCGCGCACTTTTTAACCGTCAACCCTCTCTACAACTCAGCGCCTATAAGTGGTTATAAAAAAAATCAACATATTAATATAAATTTGTCATAAAATTGGCATTTTATGGGCACCCCTTGAGTCGCTGATTTTGTACAAGATTGGTCTATATTCATTATTTTCTTAGAAAAGTCTTGTTTAAATACTTTTTATAATTTGCATATTTAACTTGCTTATATGGTTAAATAAAAGTTTATGAAATTAAAAATTAAATATTTTTTGTATATTAATCTTTTAACCTGAAATGACATACAATTGATACCTTGGTATAACCTTCTTACCAGTAGTAGATGTAGTATGCTTATTTAAAATCGCTTATAATATTCAGTTAATAATAAAAAAATTTTTTTTTCCTTCTTCAATCGGGCTAGATAATTTTACACTGTCTTTGGGAGACGGTCTATCTCCAAAGACTCTATTTAGTTACATCTTGTACAGCTTCATAAACGTACACATTTGTTCTACGATTGTGTTTACGTTTTTATTAAAATATATAAATCAAAATATCCAAGTTTAATAATTAATCTTGAAATAATAATAATATAATCTTAATAGGGGGTATAATTTGCCTTAGACATGTTTTGTGATAAGACACAAAACATTAAAATATATTTTTTAATTTTTTTAATAATATTTTTTACTATATATTAGAGATAAATTTAAATACAATCAAAAATATAAAAATCTCCTGGTTATATGACATAATACCTTATAATCCATGCATAGTAAAGGTTTCAAGGCTTGCAAGGGTTGTTTAAAGTATTTATTCTATTGACAGTGATGAAAATAATTATTTGTTTAAATTTGTTTTTATTAGTTAATTTATATTAACTAATAAACTCTTTTTTAAAAAATACCAAAGGTAGGTAGAAAAGAGATTGAAAATATTTGTATATAGCTCTGTATGTTGAATATAACTTCATTTTACCTTATTAAAACGGTATTAATTCCCACAAGCGAGATAAAGCCTAATATTATATTTTTCCTGAATACAAGTTTTGATAAAATAAGTTATATTATTAAGTAAAATTGTTATATGACTGTTGAATGTTTAAGTTGTACTTAATATACTTTAGAATGTAGTTTCTTTTTCTTTTTGTACTATGTTTTATTTTCTGAAAGAGTTTATTATATTCATAAATGATTTGTACTAAATTTACTGGTTTTTAATTTTTGTGTTAAATATATCCAGAGGATTTTGTATTATCTTCTTATTGAGAATGGTTAACAAATGTATTTTAATTAGATAAATATTGTTTTTAAATATTATGATACTACTAGGACAATATATTATATTTTATACTTATATTACTAGTCTATATACCTACACCCTGTTTTTTATTCAATTTGTCCAATTATACATTGTAAGTTGGATCATTCTTTTGTGTAAAGTCAATAATATTATTTTAAAAATATTTACAATATTTAAACATTAACTTGACTTTCAATAAACTTAACTTAAAAGTGAATTAAAAGATCACAATAATTGTGTGAATGTTCATTTAAGTCTTGAATCTTGATGCATAGTAAAGTTATACTGTGTGAACGTTACATGAGAATAATGTGTAGTTTTGAATTAGGTACAGAAGCAATGCCTAAAACTTAGCGGATCCCTCATGATACAGCCACGTGGCATGATATCGCCTCGTTCACGGCAACGCTGCATGTCAATTTTCTGGAAAAATTGTCAAAAGTAGCACAGTGGTGCGGTGCGACGGCGTGCTGCGACGAGCGAGCAATTCGCGAGCTCTGCGCATGTGTGCTGCTCGTCGAGACAGGCGCGTGCACGTGTGCGTGCACGTAAAGTGAAGGTCGAATATTTTGTCCCTACTCCTCGGTCTATTGGTGTTCACGAGTCGGCACTGTGATAATGAAGTGTCGCGGTCCCACTCGCACCGCCTGCCTCGCATTCCCGCCGAGAGGGACGGCAGGCGATGTGCGCGTGCGTCGGAGCCTCCGCCGGCGCCGGCGCGACCTGCCCTCATCAGTCTCCCCGCGGCGGGGAAGCAGTTCGCGTGTGCGATTCCGCGTCGGCTCGCGCTGCGGCCCCCGACCGCATTGCGTCGCACACGAATATTTTTAGATAACAATGCGAATAATTTATTCGTAAGTTAGTGATCGCGCGCACTTTTGCGGATATCGCTATCGGCGTATGCGGGTTTGCGCGTTTCGCTCAAAACGAGGAGACCGCTGACAGAGAGTCCCGATAGGTAAGCTGCGCACTTCCTGCGCGCGCGCCGCCATGTTCGCTGGAAACGTCACTTCCGTCGGCACCGGAACCGCCGACGGTGGGCCCAGGGCTAGCGGGCTGGCGATGGCACTGACGGCGCTCGTTCCTGACTCTGCGCTCGCCGCTCGTGTTTTCACTGTTCAGGTCAATGAGCGACGGCTCTCGATTCATAAAATGTCGGTCGTTCCATTCACGCCGCGGGGCGATGCTACGCCGACCGTTCACTCGTGACCCTCGCGTCTTCGAATATTCATGTCTCCTTCGATAACATCGTAACCTCTGACTTCTTTTTGTATTATCGCGTTGTTTAGTGAACGCCGCTACTTGAGGCCGGACTTCGTGCGAAGTGCTAAAAGCAAGTGTCATTTCGACCGTTGGACGATATTTGTTAACTGTGGATAATGAGTGCAAAGTGATTTTACATTGTGATTATCAGTCACTGATGATGGACTACTACATTTGCGTAAGATTAAAATTTATCATAATTTCATTAACACAACGATTTAATGTAATATAAATTTAATTTTTAAAATTTTTAATGTAGTAAAAAAATTAAGCATAATAAAATTTGAGGGTAGATATTCAAATTTAAATTTATATCATATTGATTAATATGTGCCCTCTAACGATGTAAATGAATGGAGGTAGATGACAATAATGCCAATTCTAAGCAATCGCAATCTATCATAAATAAGTAACTAATCTTTTTGAACAATAAAAGTAGCGGAGAACGCGTTATCGGTAGGACATACATACATACGTCATCACTGGTGCGTGACGTCTGGCTCTAGCAGCGCCCTATTGCACTTAGCCCGTAAATGTTTCGTATCTTTCCTCTCTCCCCCTGTTCATTAACCTCTGGCTTACTAGCCCTCAGCCTACTCATTTAAACCTTTTACTGTATCGTATTGATATTTTTAACAACTAAAATATTATGTAAGTAATTAAATTAATCACAGTTTGGTCATTATTAATATGAATGTTATTATTCTTATTACTCCTTATTATTAATATTTCGTGAAGATATATTTAAAAAATAGCTATAAGTAATTATAATTATTTAGGAATTACTGCAAAATTTATTATTTAAGATATTCATCTAATACGTAGATATATAATGTAAATGACCACTCTTTGTATGAGTTTAATTTGCATTATGTAGTTTTAATTTTTTAATGACACTTATTAGATACGAAAAATTTTTATATAAAAAAATTACTATTCCTTCATGTTATCATATAATTTAAGTCAATTCATAGGTTGCAATTGCTGGCCTAAATTATGAAAGAAAAATATTTTAGTACAAATGTCTATAATAAATAAGCTTCCCTAGAAACAGTAGCAAGCAAGGATGAGTCAAGTGCGACGTCAGCGACACGTGTACCCACTGAGTCACAGCATCTCATGCTGACGTAGTTCTCATCCATTCGCGCCCTTTTCTCAGTTACCTTTGCCTCTGATATATCATATCGGCTTACACGGTCTCCAACCTATTAATACCTAACCGACAAATAAATATGGGGCATTTCGGTTGCGACGCCTACAGACAAAGCACAACTACGAGCTGTGCGCCTCCGCTTCCGTTGCAGTGAGCAGCGTGGGCGCATATTTCATAATCATTTCCTACACCACGCTTCCTCCCACTGTGGGATATACCTCAGCAGTGCGTCGATATAAGGATCTTTAGCATGGAAATATACGTGCTTCTCAATTCCAAGTAGGTACGTTATGTAAATTACATATAACTAAATTGGTCAGTCATTGTAATATCCGCAGCTGTGTATGAGTAAGGGTGATCGTTTTATAATTCATGCTCGTGTTTGAATTGTACGACAAGACGTTTTCGTAAATGCATTATCATAGTTTAAGCACCGCGCTGGGCGCATCACATTGAGCTCGCATCTGTAGGTAGGGGTAGGCGAAGCGGCGGGAAGGAGCCGTTTCGCACGTTTCGCCGTGCCAGTTCTCAGCCCCACGATAAGCCAATAAGGGTCGCGCCACAAAAAGCAATCATTATAAAGATTGTAAAGACTGCACCGGCGCCGAGACTTCCAAGAACTGAGGCCATTCTTATTTCGCGCTCCCGCCTTATTCACGGATTTTTTGTTCGGCTTTGGTCATTTTTTTGACGGGAGCGGTACTCTTGTGAGAACTTCAAGGAAATGGCTTATTGGGTTTCGTATAGGATCCGGCTTATCTGAGGAGAGCGATCGGCTCTGCGACGGAGCCTGGGAATGTATGCAAGAGGTCTCGCGAGTCGTGGCGGACCGTTACGAGAGCAGCCTGAGCTACATTCCATTGCATGTACATTGTACATGACATCGCCTGTCTAAGTTCATGACGTCACTACACAATCATAGATAACACGGATATTTTTCTAATTATTATCCTTAATACTTAATGACACTAAAGTTTCGAAATGTTATTATATTTTAAGTTTTTTTAAATCATTCTAGTAAATAAAACAATATTCGCATAGATATAAAAATAATTTTATGTTTTTTTTCTTATTAATTAATTATTAGCATAAATTAATTATTTGTATATTGATATTTTCGAATACTATTTTGGTATTATAAAAATATTTGAATATTTCTTTTAATTGTGTTTATATACGTATTATATGTACCAAAATATTGAAACATGACAAGATATTGCATTTATACATAAAATGTATACGTCAAATGCATAAAATTCTAACTAAATAAACAAACAATCGACAGAATTAGCACGAAAAATTGATAATTGCCTAAATATTATGTTATTTTCTCACAGTGTACATGCCGCGGCATTTCCCACCGCCTCGCTAGCTCGAGACGCTGGGAAACTGATGTTAGCCTTATTTCCATAATAAATAATACTGATAACAACTTTCATAAAAACGCCGCGGCTATTTTCACTGCTACATTCACTTCACTTTTAAGGAATTTATTTGATTGTCTGTTTCATTCATATTTTTGTAGTTTACTTTAATAAATATATAGATTTTGTAAATGGTAATAAAATAATTTCGAAATAAAGTAGCAGTCAATTGCTTATATCCTTAATATATTGTATTGGAATTTATTAATTAAATATATACGTTATTTATTAATTTAGTTTTATTTTATATATTCTAGTACATAAAATTCATTTAGATTTTTAATTTTTCAGGCGCAACTTTTTTGGACACTGCTTGGTGAAATAGAAAATTATTAGAAGCAACTGAAATTTTATACATGCAAATATTTGGTAACTATGAAGTTATTGTTTTTTTGGTAAGTGTATCATATTGATTATATTTTATTGATTTTATTGTTGTTTTCTTAATAATCTGGATATTATTTTTCTTAAATTATAAACATAATATCTAAGAAATATTATAAAATTCTAAATTCTATTATGTTTTTTAAATAAGTAAAATTTTATGTAATATGTGGTGTTTTAAAATTTCTGTTTAATAGCGTTTCAATTTAAAATATTTAAGGGAATTTTAATGTTTAAAAAAAGTTTTACACTAATTGTAAGGAAATTAATACAAAAATACGGATAGAGCTCTCTACTTCATATGAAAGGAAATCATACTTAAAATATTAGTTAAACTCATGAGTTAGAGTTCTTGTTCTGCTGTAGTTCTAGATTTATATCCCGTGCTTAAGAAAAGATTGATTCCCCATTTAACTTTTCATCTCGCTTTCACTCGCTTAAAAGATAATTTTCCAAACTATCATCGTACCAAGTTTCATTTAAATCAGTTTAGCGAATAAGTATTTAATTTATCCAAACATATTTTTTATTTTATTTATTAAATAGTTCATACATTACAATATCAGAAGTACTGGAATATGTGGTACAATCATAAACTCATTCGAGTTTTACCGTGCACCAGTGTCGTCGAGGGTAAACAAAGTTTCTTAATTAACATTAAGTAATAGGTATTACATAAGATGGAGGTAGATTAAATTTTTTACATATACAAAGTAAAGATTTTGTTGACAAAATAAAATATTAATTATTTCCTTTAGTACCTAATAATATAATACATTATTTTGTTATTAATAGTAATCTACTGATGCCTTGTTAGCTATAAGCCAAAAACAAATTATCTAATATAAGTATTAAACTTACAAATAAAAAACTTACTCGCAACTTTTCTATTAGGTGCACTAGTTATATTTGAATATATTGGTCTTTAAGGTAATACAAACTAAATATTTATTATTCTAATCATTTGTGGGAAACATATAAAACTTAATATAATCGTTAATTCAATAGTCAAGGGAATAACTGAAGTATATACATACGTTAGGGAGTAGAGTAGAAGGTGCTGAGGTCACGGGCCCTTATTGAGGGCAAAGGGAAGTTATAAATCTGTCGGCGCGAACAATGGCACGATAAGGAGCACCTTACGTCCGTGCGATAGTGGCGCCCCTCACGCTCACGCGCAGCCTAAACATTTTGTAATTTTGTAAGCCCATGTACACTACTCTCCTTACATGGAATTGTTTTATAGACATCATCCATTTTATGTACATAGTTTTTTTTAATACGTAGTGTAGTTTTCTTTTAAATTAAACCTTACTAAGTTAATTAATTTAAATATTTATTATAACAAATTAGAAATTTCAACTAATTCACAGCTAACTAGACTAAAACATGTAGCTATAATTAAAAAAGGGGTCGGCGTAACGTGAACTTTATCGGTCATTGACCTTTACACCTAAACTGAGCCTCACATCTCTCGATGAGCGGTATTATTCACAAACCTACTATGCATTAACTCTCACTACATTCATCTTTGTATGTAATAAAAAAACATTAATTTGCTCGCATTCTTAAACTATGTAATAATATATATGTCAATGTATAAATTTATATTACAATAATGTTTACTGATATTATTGTATTATACTTCAATTATTATCTAGACCTCACGTTGGCGCTAATGAAACCTTGACCTGTATAGCTAGTGCGCCCTTTACGCGACATATATCGAATAATGTCTGTGAAAGTTGAACTCGGAAATTATTTTCTTTACATATTTAGAAATTAATTAATCATTTTGGCTAATTCAAAATAAAACTAGAAAATCACTTAAAATAAACTGTGAATACAGTGACACTATTTTCTGTATCGTCCATTATTACGTGTTGACTTCACCGATAATCGGAATAATCGTGACATTCTAAAATCGGTCTTGTTAGTATGTAATTAGAATCGTCAGCTATGTGAGAGACCGAGACAAGGCTAACAAAATTCGGGGGGCGGCGCGGGTCGCTGTGTTGAATAAAACATGCCGTGTGCGCCGCGCCTTGGCGCCACCGCGACACGTATCGTTGTTATACTAAAACAATACACGGAATCTAGGTCCTAGACGCGACGTTCCGTGGCCTCTACCGGCTGTCGAGACGACTGCTGCCCTGAAAACTAAACGATGTCACACGCTACCCGCGCTTACCGCCATCTACATTCGTATGTACGTACGTCTACGAAAACTGTCTTAGCTTAATGTATAAAAAACATAAATGAAACATTCCTTAAACTGCACTTACTTCAATATATATTCATACTGAATTAATATGATGCACATGTTCGTTGTAAACGATACTCTTTTGGTTATACGATCTGCCGCTGAAATACCTTTACTTTGTAAATAATTTCACGAACGCAGTTCGCAAATCGCAATCATCAGGAATGTGCAACGTTAGCTTAAACGATGCATTTTAATAATATGCATTGTATTATGATACTAGATATTTAATACAGTTTAATGAATAATTCTTTTCATTTTTTCTTTTTTAATCCAAAACTTATTTTATTACTTAAAAGGCTTCGTAGCTACATCGTAGCAACTTCGTAGCACTAGTCTATCATAAAAAGTAATTAAACTATTATTTAATTTATAATTTATTTATCATGTATATATATCGATTTATGACTACGTTTTACATTTCTGATTATATTTTACACATTACTGATCTACGCTGACATAACACCATTTCAAATTATGCTATTGGATATGTTACGTAGCTTCCTCCATATTCCGCTCCCGAGTCACCGACTGAAACATTCTATATTTACATCGAATGCCCAGTCGCGTCGTGATGAACAGTTTAAAAATGTAAAAGCGCGCCTTAATTACATAGCATTAATATGCGGGACGCGCGCTATGGGCACGTAGGAGCTATTAAGTCAGAGGAACTCATGTAGTCTTAACATAAATTTCGCTATTAAAAGAATGGATCGGGAAAAATCACTTGAAATTATTAATACATATTTTTGTTAAATACAAATAACAAATATTTATCAAATATAATGTTCAGAACAATCGATCATAACAATAAAATATTGCTGAAAGTTTTACACTACTTTTCTTGTCGGAATTTCAACTTAAGCTTTTTAAACACTAACGAATTAACTAGTCAATGTATTAAAGAGTACTTGTCTTTCGTATATTTGACTTTAAATATTATTTGACAAAATATTTTGCTAAAATATTCAAAATCGATTTACTATTTTTGTACCTACCCACGTCGTTATTCCGTATACATATCGAGCTTAATAGCGCGACGCAAATTTTTAAACGCCCGCTATTAATGGGAATTATTACAAAAATAACAGTTATCAACTCTCTTGCATTGCACGGTGAAGGGCAATTCGACGTCAGCGTTCGTCTCGCGTCATCGCACGCGATTTCTATGTCTAAACAAAGTCTCGGGTTCTTGCCTATGATAACTCAGTAACAACTGAAGTTTTTGCTTTTTTATAGTAATTGTGTACTAATATCGTAAGGTACCTATTATATATAATAAGACTATTCAAATTGTACCAGTAGCACAGCTAGTTATACTTTATAGTTTCCGACCCTCGTTACTTACGGTATATCTAAAGACATAGATCTGAAATGAACACATTACATCACAGCTGTTGATGAGACTATATTATAAATAGCTCGTCGGTCCCTTAAGGCGCGGGCGCAAGTTTCCGGGCTGGAAGTGTGCCTCTTCCGCTGCGCGCGGTCGTTGACGCGCGTGCATTGTCGCCGCACATTCCCCGCCGTAGCGGACCCGAACGCGACGTCGTCGACGACGTTTTTAAATAGAGGGCCGATTACGAGCGTCTGGCTACGGCGCCGGGCACATGACCGCGCGAAAGTGCAGCGCCCGCCGCGCCGCGTCACGGGCTATTTGCGACGCGCCGCCTCCGCTCTCGTCTCCTCCCGGCCACTCGCCCGAACACTATCTTCACATCGACTCAGCATCAAGACTTCTTTCCAAACGTTAGTTAAAATCCAAATGTGCAATGTTAAAAAACTAGTATTTAAACGGTTTTCTACCAGAGTTAAGATTTTTTAAAGAAATTGTTATAGGGAAGGTGAACACTGTGTAGGTTAGCGAGCTGCAGGAGACAGGTACTCCTTAGAGACTATTGTAGAGACTTATACTGGTAAGATATATAGTTTAAGACGCTTTATACGTTATTACATCTTTGAGATGAAAATATCTTAATTCTGAAAATGAGTTAGTACAGGAAAAGTGAAATTAGACGAATTAGTAATATGGAGTAGTGTTGCGCGGTGTCAGCGTGTCGCGGCTGAATAAATTCGGAGGGAGGCGCGCTGGAATGCGGGAGGCGGCGCGGCGCGGGCGGGGAGCGCCGTGCGACTGGCGCGCGCGCCTCTGTCCCACGGTCGTGCGGCCCCGTGTCCCTCACCCCTCACACTTTCTTTCGCGCCATAAAGGTCGTTTCAAATATTTCGGAATGCTGTTTGGTGACATTTCACCGACGAGCAGAGGGGAGCGGTAATCAGCCTCCAGTATATGGATGCGCTTGCTGTCGATGCCTTTGAACCCCACACAGACCCGTCTTGAGACGTAAGCCTCTATAACTCTTTGTAAAGTACAAAAGTCTGACCCCCCGACAGTCAGGCCTGCGACATGCGACATAGCATATATATTTTAATATCGGGAAATCCCCGTGTGAAATTCACACGCTGTCAACTTTTTACATATTATGCCTTCAGAAACCAATGCAGCGCAACTTAAACCATTTTACGGCACAAAGGCATTTCGAAATGTGCTCTATAACTTCTCACATAAAATAAAAAAGGCCAAAAAATGTATATTATTACACTCCATAGCGATGTGTAAACTTTTTAACTAATATCTGAAATTACACGGTACTTTTCAACATAGCTTCATTAGACTGTAAATTTATAAAGCTAGCGGCAAAGCTTATTCGGTCTACTTTCAACGCTCATATGTGAACTAAGTTTCTCCAATTAATAGATTCGTTCCAATAGCAAACAGTAAGTCGGAGAAAGCCGTGGCGGGCGGGTCAACGTACGGCGGAATTTGCGGCGATCGACCGCCGTGAACTTTAAATAAATATATAGTGTAGCGTTCTAAATCGTAAAAATTTCGTACTATTGCCTATTCTCGGAACAAGGAGGCCGTAACTGAGGTCCAGACTAATGACGGTCGCAACCTCTTGGATCTTAAAGTAGCGCGCCGTTATGAATGGAATGCGGTGGCGCACGGCCGTTGCGCAAGCAGTGAGCGGTACGAGGCTCGCAGGAATGCGCCCCACGGCCCAGGGCACAGCGCGGGCCGGGGGCAGGCCGCGGGGGGCGGCGCAGCCTGCGCTGCATCTCCCGGCCATTCACGCCCGCCGTCGTGTGCTCCGCGAAATAACTCACCGTTAGAGCCACGGAATGCCTGCTCTATCTCTATACCCCGCCCCGCGCCCGCCGCTGCTCGCCTACTACAGACGACATTCCTACAACACCATGCCGGCCGCGCAGATCCACTGATAATGTGAGAACTTCATTTAACGACAACTTTATAGACTTTATCTATCTCGGCTAAATTTACTTTGATAATTTATTTGATAAAAATGTTTTTACGAGAAAGCTGTTCTCGGTGGAAGATTGTTATTTTTTTCTTAAGGAAACTAAAGAAGCTGAGCGAGATAATAATAAATGCTTAAATTTTAATATTATTAACTGAATAAAAAGACTTGGGAGTATTTAAATATAGTTTCTAAATATATATATACGTATGTTTTTATCTTCTCTTACTATCTCTTATATTAAAATTTAAATTATACCGTAACAAACGTAAAGTCAAACTACATTATACGGTTAGAGTGTTCCGAGTATTATAAATTTGCATGCATAGATAGCTGTTTGTAGCCGTACACTGCATTCTAGAGCGCCGTCGGATTGTTGTGAGGATAATAGCGGCGAGGCAAGCGCAGACTCAGAGTTTAAATGCGCGAAAGTGCGCGACGCCCGCGCGCACCGCACTATCAATAGTCAATGCGTCACTCGCCCTACATATTTGTCGCGATGTCGCATCTATTAACATTTCGTCATTGCCTGTCTTACTGTCCTTTTGAATTCATATTTTTTTATTTATAAACAAAAAGTTAGTTTCTGGAACGTTAAGAATTTGCTATTTTAATAATATAATATTAAGTTAATCTTTATTCTAATGAACATGCCTTTGAATCTCTTGTCCGCAGAAAACAACTGTTGTATATGTATACAAAGGAACCATTCATATATAATAATTTAAAACTGATAAATTGTAATAAAATTTTAATATATTTAATAAAATATAGTTTTGTGACTATTCAAATTTAAAACCACAATTGAATCATTATTATTTTCAAATATATTTGTACATTTATTTTTTATTAAATTAATAATTTATTCATGGTATTTCCAATAGTTGTGTCAGCAATGAGAGCATGTGTCGCGAGTGTGATTGTGGGATGTGACAGGGGTAAAGTGCTGAGCAAGGGGAACAGGGTGGCACGTGTGTCCCACATAGTTCGTTTCCATTGAGAGCTGCGGACGTGACGTCACTTTAGCCTTGCACACACCTGCGACGCTACAGTTGCCGTCTCACAATTATTGTTTCAGAGCCTTTTACTAGACGATATATGTGCTTATAAATTATGTTAATAAACCATTTTTATTATTAATTGAATCATAATAATTAAGCATAAGTAGCATTTCAATAATCCAAGAATTCATTTATTGTTGATATCTGCAAAGTTTATTCACTTTCCTCTATCTTATTTAAAGCTTTATATGTATTCTAGACAAATAGATCAAAACTAGTGGCATTAATAGATTTAAAGTATAATTGTAGCGGCGCCGCGACTCCTGCGCAACCGCCCCAACAAGGCCGAAGCGCTTATTCGAACCATTTGTGGTTATGTGGCGGACCAGCGCTGGCGCACTATACGACTTGCCTAATTAGTTCCTTCACGGTGTGGGTGAGCCCGCGCGGCTTTACTATACTACTTAACCTGAGCCGCCTTCGATGTTTCTATATTAATAGATGACTTGAGTCTCTGATATGAACATGATAAAACTATTGCTACTTATACTTGAGATCAGTTAAAACATTTTAGTTGATAAAGTAACAAATGTATGTACTCCGTGTTACAGGAGAGACGCAAGGGCGGTGGGACGTGAGGCCGCTGAGATGATGCTTGAGTCAGCATGATGTCATATGGCATGCGGATAATGGGAGCGTCCCGGCGCGCGCGCACGTCACATCCCATTCCCGCCGCATACTTCACCCAATCGAGCGATGACAAATCCATTCATATTGCCTACTCTATTGTGCGTAACTGTGTTAAACCTAAGTCCCCGCTGAGTCTTATATTTATAATATTTAGAAACTGTTTGATATTAATTGTGTTTTTAATACCGCATAGCGATTTTAGGTGCATACAATTTACAAAGTCAAGAAATCTAAAAAGAAGAATGAATTAAAGACAGAAAAATGAAATAGAAACTCAAGAGTAAGAAGAAAAGGAATTACGAAACTGGTTTTCATAATGATTTGTCAGATTGTTAGTAGTTCTGAGATCATTGTGAAAGCTGATTTTGTTCCTATATCAATTTAAGAAGTTTGAACTTTTGACTTGGGAAGACCACAGAAGAAGCCCGTTACTGATATTATTTTATTGTTATAACTTTAAATTAATTTTAAGAAACTAATTTACTAATTGCGAAACTTCTTCCATTATAATCTATTTACTGACGTTATATTCTCAAACGAATTGACATCATCAGACAACAAAGCTCGTCCACTCCGCCACTACGCTGTTGCGACACTGGTTTCTATTTATATTTACAACATTGTCTGCATTAGTTTTATTAAAAATGTTAATAGTTCATTTTTTTTTAACTTTCACGATGTTAGTTACTTAAGTCTACATTAAACACGAGCCACTGCCACCATTCACTTTGTAATGTACTTACTAGTACAGTAAATAAAGCCGATTATTTTGGTCAACCTCGCACTAAATTTCCGATCCAATTTTAATTTTTTTTAGGTTAAGGGTCACTTACTGACCATAAAAACACAAAATGCTGATAAATCCAGGTGGAGCTTCGATCGCAATCTTGAAGAAAAGTTTTTGGCCGATATCTCAGAGACTATGCACCTTAGAGCAAAAGTTATTGAAACCAATATAGTAGAAATTGAAATTTCGCATCTTTTATTTCCTGTAAACTTTTATGTAAAACTTACCGTTTACAATTTATTGATTAATCTAATATTTTGACAGTTGTCTACCAAGACAGAAAAACCGGTTCATTGAATGGGCCATAAATCGTAAACGGTAATTTTTACAAAAAAGTTTACAAGAAATAAAATATGCGAAATTTTATTCTCTACAATAATGGTTCAAATAACTTTTGCCTTGAAGTGCATAGTTTCAGAGATATCGGCCAAAAACTTTTCTTCAAGATTGCGATCGAAGCTCCACCTGGATCTGTCAGCATTTTGTGTTTTTATGGTCAGTAAGTGACCCTTAACCTAAATAAAATTAAAATTGGATCGGAAATTTAGTGCGAGGTTAAATGCTTTATTTACTGACCTATACCTAAACTAGGCTTACGCTAAATGTAAGCTAGCTATTATTTTTTACTACTTTTTTCTATTTATAATTTAAGAAACGTTATGTATTTTTTCTTATGAATTTAATATACATCTAGATATAAAGAAAAATATATGTCTCGTGTTTGAAATTAAAAGAAATATGTCCTCTTGACCAAATTTCTACTTCGGTATGAAGCAGGTAATATTATAGTGCATACACAGTGCGCACTGTTCCATCCATGCATTTGCATAGTCCAGTAGGACAAAGTTTAATCAGGCAACGAATTTATAAGTATTTGACGGGGATATTACACGGCCAACTCCGGGCGGCATCTATGAATTTCTGAACAGGAAAACTTAGAGTGATCCGGGACTCGAAATCGAAAGCTTAAGATTTATAACCATGAAGATACCATACACTTCAATTCAAATTGTTAACATATAAATAAAAGACTTTATTTTATTAACAATGTTATATCAAAAATTATGAAGTTTTTTATTTCACCTTTGATTATATTATAAATATACTTATGTATTTAAAGTTATATATGCAGTATATTAACTTTATGGTATCCATAACACAAGCCTTGTAGGCACCTTACCATGGAACTACCAGTATGTAGATAGTGCTATGTGTGAACACCACAACATATAATATCGCTACATGTATAAAACACAGTCGCTTCCGCTGTCTGTTCCTATTTATGCTTAGATCTTTAAAACTACGCAACGGATTTTGATGATGTTTTTTTAATAGATAGATTCAAAAGGAAGTTTTTAATATATAATTTGTCAAGTTTATTTATATATTTACTAGCGGAAATTGCGACATCGAGGGCAAATCGCTAGTGGAATACATATGTTCATCCGTAGATATAGTATAGATATAGTAGATATAGTATTTATGTCCGAAAATAAATACATACTATCCGGCTGTAAAAAGTTTCATATATATATATATATATATATATATATATATATATATATACTAGTTTTTATTTTTTAAGCATCATTTCCTAATTGAATTTTAATGGAGATGTGTCATAAAAATCCTGACAATTACAGCCCTTAAAATTAACCTTAAAGTACTTTCACAGAGGGTGGAAAGGTTTCTCATATGAATATGAAATACACGTAAAATTTGATCATATTTTTTTAAAATATGTATCATAGTGGTTTAAATTAGGATTTACTCAGGATTAGGTAAATGCTCTTAAAAAGTGAGCTTCATCTTCTATCGTCTCAAGGAAAAGCCAATATAAATTTTTAGACTTTAGCGATGATTTTGGGTGTGATCATCTCGATGGGGATCGTCTTTAAGAGATTCTGGCCCTTGCTTCTATAGATGCCACTTCTAAATCATGGTTTTACAAGGTTCTCTGTAAGCGGAACATTTTTCTTCCGTAATTAAGAGATAAAAAAGAGCCGGTGTTTATACTAATAGAGAATCACTCTATACGTTCAGATCCTAATGAGACCCTTCACCCCTCTCTAACACCCCCATTCCACGAACATAACAGTGCACCGTCGTATATATATAAGTATGTTCCCATCCCTATGTTCCCATCTTGTTGTGTACACTACAACTGCATTCTGTGTTTTCCATACCTTTATGAGGTATAATAGTGAATGTGCGCTATATTATATTATTATTATTATTTTTTAAATAGGCGTAGTACGAGTACGTAGGTACACCACGATTCGCTGATGTTTCTTATTCTTTCGTTTTGATGTTCTACACGAGTATTGCGTATACTTTTACTAGGTCACTGATATTAATAATTTCATGCACTGACTACTGAGCTTCTACTCCGCTATAACTAAGAAATTACATTTCATTAAAAAATGTTTTCTTTTCTTTACGCAAATTACTGTCGATCTTCAAAAAAAATTTAACTACCATACGAATTGTTATACCTAATATTTACTACATACCTATTAAAACGTAGCGCTGCGGTTTTAAAAAATAGGTTAAAGTTAATAATATCATTTTTAACGCGTAACAAAACACTTTTATTTAACTTAAATTAAATACTTACATTAAAAGTGGTCATAAGTTGGCGATGGAAATAAATAATTATTTTATAATGATCCCTTAAAATAATCTTTGTTATTGTACTAACGGTGCAATTCCTCGCATCTTAAAAAAATTATAGCAATTTGACCGTAGATCGATCTAAGATCCATAAAAAATTGATCTGTGTATCATGTACCAGCCGGCCTCATGCCATTATCTCAATTTATTCCGAATGATTAAATAAAAATGGGACGTACTTGTTTGTACCCAAAACTTTTAGCTACTAACTTTATACTCGTACTTCTCGTTAGTCATTAGTGTCCGGCAATCTAGCCGGGCCCGAAGCTAAGAAACTCACTGGGAAGTGGAACATTCCGAAGGGCGGTGTACCAAGGGTATTAGGTAATTTTTATTACAGAAATTGGGAAAAGGCTTTTTATCCCGGTATACTTGTAATATACAATGATAAACATTAGGTACTGCTCTTTCACTTACGTTACGATCTGATCTGCCGATTTTCTGTATTGGTCAGATCTAGATAGCAATCTTATAGAGGCTTAATCACATTTATTCTAGATTATGTCATGAACATTCAATAATGTGAAATAATAATGTAATTCAGGCAATATTGTTTAACACAAAATCACTACATAGTATAAAACAAAGTCGCTTTTTCTGTCCCTATATCCCTTTGTATGCTTAAATCTTTAAAACTACGCAACGGATTTTGATGCGGTTTTTTTAATAGATAGAGTTATTCAAGAGGAAGGTTTATATGCATAACTACCGGATCCCGCGGCTTTGCCTGTACTAAATCTAGGGAAGAGCCCGAGCGAAGCGACGGCAAGTCGCTGGTTTAATAAATAAATCACATGTATTTCGGAAAGTTCTTAGGATTCTCCTAAATACTACCGTGACAAGTGTTAATCATATTAGAAATAATTCACGAAATATATTCCGGCATCAGTTTTGCAAAACCCGGATTTGAACTCGCATCACTCGGTTTTCCAAGCGAGCGCGTTCAGGGCTACCACTAGCAAATCACATTTATGTAAAAAAACATAGTCGTTCAAATAATTCACTATAAAAATCGGACGTTTTTTGTTAAAGTCCACAATACTAGTCAGATTTAAAATTCATTTTATACCCTTACTGCATCTCTGTAAAAGCCACAAAACAAATATTATATCTACCACAGTCATGCGTACTATTACACGGTCTAGCTCTAGCATCGCGACTAACAATAATAAATATTAATAGTATATAATAAATACTATCTGAAATTCATTTTATATAAAAAATGAGAGCATAACAACAAGACGAGATTAAAAAGTCCTCTTCTTATTATACATTTATGGTTTTTAATTTATTTTTTGCGATGGTCATATTCTGAATTCATCTGACAGTGACATTAAAGCTTGACAGTTGAGATTGACATTTGACAATAATTGTAGGTTAGTTCATAGCATAGAGAAAAGGTATTTTGTTGTGATAGGTTAGAATTCGAACATATTTATGTATTAGTTTAGATTGTTTTATAATAAATAAAAAAGTTTAAATATTTTTAAAATGGAATCGGAGAGAGCAGAGTTTGATGCTGCTTTGGGTGGTACTGAACACTTACCACACTCTGCAAATAGTTTGAAATTTGCAGCGTCGAGGAGCATAGAAATTGCTGCAATGACCGAAAGTATTTTACGACCTAGTAAAACTAAGCTCATATTTCAAACTTTACCCGTACATATGCGGCGTAGAGTAATGAGCCATAACTGCAAGCGTTTACCAAAACGATTAAGAGAGGGTCACTTGGAGCAACTTAAGAAGAGTGGTCTACCACCAAAGCAAAAACGTCCATCTCGAAAATATAGGCGACGTCCAACCAATCTTTTAGAAGAATATAATAGACGGCAAAAAAGAAATGTTTGGTTAGAAACTCATATTTGGCATGCTAAAAGGTTTCACATGATTGAGCGTTGGGGACACCGTTTTGCCTACAGACCATGCGACAAAGCCTTTAGAGCTTGCTACCGTGCTACCTCAGCTCATTGTCTTCTCCAAGATATTTCTTATTATATACCTTTTAAAATACAGGGTTCATTTGAAGTAATTATAGAATTATTTAAACACATAACTAGTACATTCTGTGGCCTTAGTATTGGTGCCAAAGCTTACCTTAATGGTAATAGGGAAGGGTCCATAAATTTATTCATGCCAGATTCATACCCATTTGAATTTATTGGTAAAGTTCAATACTTATGGATACATTCAGAAAATGTTACCAAGGAAATATGGTTATTTGTACATCCGTCTCAAGCAAAATTGGTAGAAAACGTCTTGACTGATTTAATAAATAAATCAGTTAGTAATACCTTAAATAATGAAAACATAGAAAAATCTGTTGTTAAAAAAAGGAAAATTATGACCAAATTTTCAGACATTAAATTAAATGTAATGCTAGGAGCATTTAATAGATTTCGCTTAATTGGTCCTAGAAGTCATGCTATATTAGTCAAAGCGCTAAAATGTGTAGAGAATATAGAAACAATAAAATGTAATGATTGGGTGAATGAAGTATTAAAGTCAAAGACACAATTATTTTTAAAAGAAAAACATGAATATTGGAACAGTTTTAAGTCATTAAATTCTCCATCTCAGTTACCACCAAGATTAGTAATAGGTTTGGTTGTTAAAGATCCACGTTGGAGCCGACCTGTGAAAAGAACTAAAGTTGAAACTGATTTTGACTCAATTATTAAACCAGAGTCATTAATACATATACCAACTTATTCAAGTGTGTCTCCATTGTGGAATACATCAGTTTGTAATATTATAAAAGATAAAAAGGTAACTAATGCTCAGTTTATTCAACATATTACTAAAACACAGTTGGTACCAGGAGAAATAAATGAGAATGATCCTGCACTACAAAGTATTCCAATTCTCCTAATACAAAGACCTGGTTCTCAAAATTCTGAGTATAAAAAAGTGGGTATGTATTTAAATAATTTGTTTGTTTTTTTTTTAAATTTATTTTTCATCATATAAATTCAATAAACACTTAAAAGGTCAAGCATTTTTTTTGAAATCAGGTTTTGTGTTTATAATTTCTACGTGACATTGGCGAAGTAAACTGTGCCCAACCGGCACTCCTGGAAGCCATTAAAGGAATTAATTGAATTGTGTTTATAATAAAAATGTTACCAATGAACATTTTTGAATATACTTTATACACCTTGCTGTGAAGATCAAAAATGCCTAAATGGAACTAGCTGGTTACAAAAGAAGTTAACACTAGCCAAAACAACAATGTTTTACTTAAGAAATTGCATAAAAATTAACACATGAGAGGATTGACAGTATTTTCAAATTATTCATTGTGCTTTCTTACTGGTATCCGTTAAATATTATATTTCTTTATTATTATAATTTAAGGTTATGGTAGTGGATGGGACATAATTACTCCATCTGGCTATGGACTGCCATTATGGTTAACATTAATAATGTTTGGTGCAAGATCTGGAGGGCTTCGCGAAACAGAGAGCTTGGCTTTTGAGATGGGTGTAAATGATTTACCACCCGACTCTGAAGCTGG
The DNA here is from genome assembly GCA_905231865.2 of Boloria selene. Taxonomy (NCBI): domain Eukaryota; kingdom Metazoa; phylum Arthropoda; class Insecta; order Lepidoptera; family Nymphalidae; genus Boloria; species Boloria selene. Next base: position 8,072,140 of record HG993145.1, read on the forward strand.
CAGACAAGAGGAAAACAGATTGGAAATGGAGTTGAAAGAAAAATACTTCAAAAGACCACCCAGTAAAAGGATTAATTATATAAAACTTGCTGTTCCAAACCCTTTTTCGTGTCCATGGAAGATTTTATTAAAAGATTGGGGAAAAACTGAAGATGTTAAAATGTTTGTTTTACGTGACAGAAATATATTGAATAAATTGGAGGTTTGTTGTTATAACAAGCCGGCACGAGTTTTGTGTGTTCTGCTTTGGAATAAAGATAATTTTGCATAATATCTATACATAATGCTGATATTGTATTTGAATTTAAATTACTTTTAACTTTTATATTCAAAATATAAAAGTTTATTAATTTTCCAATATACCATATTCATAACACTCAATAACTTTGCTGGTGATTGTATCTATACATCGTACTAGTTTGAAATCCAATGCCATCCATTTAATAATATTTATTTTTTTAGGATTGTATTAAAAAAAAGACGAAATTATCAGAAATAGAAAACTCAAATTATTGTTTAGTTCCGATTTACTTACAAGTGATAGGCAAAGGTATTTTAACTAAACACGCCATGATTTGCTTGCCGCAAAAAAATGATATCACTTCTAACCAAAAACTAATGGAGCCACATCATGAAGATCCAAATGTAAAATTACGAAAACAGAAACGGTGTGAACATAAGAAAGTTTTAAAGCAAATGCGAAAGAGGCGTTTAAAATTACGAAAAAGTGCAACTGGCGTAAGTCTAAACTAATTAATCAACCAAAAAGATGGCATAATTAGTTTTTTACTTTTGCTATAGTATAAATGAAAGACAGCGGTAGCCCAGTGGTAAGGCACTCGCTCGTGTAACTCTAATTTCCTGGGACACACATGGTGAAGGTAAAAATCGTGAGGAAACCTGCATTTCTGAGAAAACCTAGCAAGTTTTCGAAAGACATGTGAAGTATGCCAACCTGTACTAGGCCAGCGTGGGAGACTATGGCCTGGTCCCCCTCGTAATTTTCATGACAAAATTTTTTTCTCTTTGTCAAAAGTTACCTTATACCAAAATAAATTCCCAATATAATCATACAACAAAAAAACATGGCTACCATAAAAATAATTACCAGTGTTTAATTTTTAGGTTCTAGTAAAGAATAAAAAGAACAAAGGAAATGTGCCATCAGAATATGTGAAAACTATGAGAGAACTTTGGCTTCCCACCAATACACAATCAGTACGTAATATTTGTATAAGAGAAATTATGGGATACTTGACACATGGCGCCTATAGCTTCTCTGAATCTAAAAGCTGTGGAATAGGCTACATAGCCTATAATTCACTTGTAAAACTTCTAGATTTGAATTTAAATAAAGTCCTTGTAAGAAACACAACATCTACAATATACAGATTAGCTAATATAAGAATAATAAATTCTTCAAACTAGTACTTATCTTTTATTTATAATGATTGAAAAATGGTTCTTCAAACTAGTTATTATCTTTTATTTACGTTGATTGAATTTTTAGACTCGGTTAATTTAAAACAATATTCACATTATAAAGCGTTCCAAGGGGATCTCAACTCTATTATTTATAATTCAACTGACTGCTTTGGCAAAAAAGATGCTCAATTAAAATTTGTCCAAAATTTTCTGTCTGTCCATCTTTCTTGATGAAGCAATGGTCAAACTAAAATTTAGAATTTGTCACAGATTATAAAATGCTTTCTACTTATTACTTTAAGCAGATAATAATTAAAGGAATTAAGTAAATTAAAAAGCAAACACCATTCATTACAAAATAATGTATTTTTATTTTTGCTCACAACATCAATGATAAGTTACATAAACCTACAGATTTGGTTTATTAACTTGTGATGACAACTAACACCCATACGAAACCCTACGTCCATCGGTAATAAAATAAAGATGATTGTACACAGCAACATTTAAACATGAACTTACAGTACGATTACTTTAACTTTGACACTCGGCAATTATCGACAATTATCGGGAGAGATTTGAACTACAAATGTCACGAGATACATTGAAATTCTTATAATCTATTGTCTAATACCTTTTAAAACAGTAATGTAAATAAATCACCAGCCAAAATGTCATTTTCATTTTACAGTAGACCTATGACAGATGTGGCTTGATTTAATTATTATCTCACATTACTAAAATACGAATATGAAATTAAAAAAAATTCTTTACTTAAGTTGAGATGTAATTAACTATATTAAATTAATATAAGGTGTTTTATTAGAATTCAGATACGCAAACTACAAATATTATATTACATAGATTTAAATATTTTATGTGAATTCAAGGATATTATATACTCTATGTGAAAACACGAACTTTTACGATTTAAGCCAAAGTAGATAGTCAGTAACATAAGTAAGTTCAAAGTGAAAATAATCGTACTATACACTAGTACGCTAGTAATCTTAAAGCCTACGCTAACAATAAGCTATGATTCTCTTGATATCAACTAAACGTATACGGCTACGTCTGAAGACAACACAATACTCGCGAGGTTTTTAAACAACCTATTTCGAGAGACAAGCATGTATGCCTTATATCTGCACTATGGAATTTATATCGTCATATACTAAATTTTAGACCTTTTCCTAGCGATCGCGTCTTCAACTGCTTTTAGTTGTTTCAATAGTTCCTCTCGTCTTGATACTGATTTCTTCGCAGCAGAGGCGCCACCCACAGGTGACGTCGCCGATCTTTTCTTACTAACTAATTCTGGCAATTGAAGTTTCAATATTAAAATATGATTCATTATTAAAAAATAAGTAATGAAAGTGCACTTATTAGTTTATTTATAAAAATTTTAATAAAGATAATCTTATACTTAACAATTAAATAGCTATTTAAGTGGCGTTTACGCTTTACACGTTTATCATAGTTGGTCTTTGCATTAGTAATTAGTAGTGTAAACAATATACCTTTAAGACTCAAAACCATTTCTTATAAAATTTATCCCCAAAATCCATTTATTACATTAAAAAAATATAAACTGCTTAGTTACGAAATGAAAAATAATAATTATAGTTAGTTCTATTTACCTCTCTCACTTGACGATTCTTTTTTACTTGTGACAGAGGACACAGTAGCCAAGCCAGAATTTGTTTTACTGCCCATCCTGTAAATACACAATTCATATAGAATTATAAGCTAATTGATTAGTAAAACTGTACTGTATAACTGATATGAAATAAAATAACTAACTAATCTTGAAATTATTTATTGTAAACTATTTATAACTTGACAAATTATATACTAAAACCTCATCCCGAGAGGCACTCTACACATTAGTGAAAACAGCATGAAAATCGGTGCCGTAGTTTTTGAGTTTACGGAGAACAGATAGACAGTCAGATGCGGCGTAGGACTTTGTTTTATAATTGGACATAGTTATGCAGACCAGAACCAACCCACAATCGTGGTGAAATTGAGTTAGGTACACAGATAGGTCCAAAATTAAATGTTTTACATATGCTAAAAAGATCTAAGCTATCTACATCCCTACTAATTTTATAAATGTGAATGTAAGTTTGTTTGCTACACTTTCACGCGAAAACTACTAAACCGATCATCATGAAACTTTATACACATATTCTTGGAGGTATTAGAAGTAACATAGGATATATTTAAAAAAAAATTGTTTGTATTAACAATGGGTTCTGAAATAGCTAAAGTAATTTTGAAGAAACTTTCAGGCTTCCTACAGATCAACCCAATGAGGTTGATCAGCAATTAAAAAAATGAACGCGGGCGAAGCCGCGGGTAAAGCTAGTGTTCTATAAACGTATTTTTGAGAAAGAGGTTTATTCAAACTTTGTATACAGTTTTTTTTTTAAATCGATCAAATCTCAAAACAGTCATTCTGTGGGTTGGTTCTGGTCTGCATAACTATGTCCAATTATAGTGATACTAGCTGTACCCACGGCTTCGCCCGCGTTCATTTTTTTAATTGCTAATCAACCTCATTGGGTTGATCTGTAGGAAAAAAAATTGTCTAAAAAATAAAATAAAAAAATTTAGGGGTGGACTACCCTTAACATTTTGGGGGAAGAAAAATAGATGTTGGCCGATTCTCAGACCTGAGAATCGTTCAAGCCGTTTCGGAGGAGTATGGGAACTAAAATTGTGACGCGAGAATTTTATATATAAGATTACCTGGGCCTAGCCGTAGCGTTGAGTAACCGCGCGTGGCGAGCTCGCCGGGCGCCCGAGCTGCCGGAGGTGGACGACGACCGCGACTCGCTCTCTGATCCACTTGATGAGGATGATGACTCTGTTACACAAATACAACATCCTATAAATGAAACTATCTTTTTGGATTTTGTCGCGGATTTATTATGATTTTTGGTTCCCGACGTTTCGAATGCTTTACTGCAATCATGGTCACGGGAGAGAGACTCCACCGTCTCCCGAGATGTCTACTACTAGATATTACTACTAGATGTCTACTTCTGAGGAAGCTAAAATGGTATATAACTTTGTTAGAATAAGATATAAGTGACTATTTAGATTAAGGTATGATAGGGCTGGCATATTGTTTAAATAAAAGCCCTGAAAATAAATAGAAAAAAAAAAGAGTATAAATGTGTTTGTCTATGACTAAGAAGGCAGGACAGATTTGGATGAAATAAAAATAGTATGCAGGACTATGACATTGAATAAGACATAGGCTACTGTCAGGTAAAAAAAAGTGTAATATTTTTTTATTTACAGATGCACCAGTACAAATCAATGTGTATAATTCTTGTACTTGATCTTGTGGTGGTAATTAGGTGAGCCATACTCTAAGAAGTCAATTGACGAATTGGAATGAAGTCAGTTAATTAATATAATATAAGTCACTAATTTTCCACATATGATTGTATCTGTACCTGAAGATGAGGATCTGGAATATTTTTTTCTATTTCGGCTGCGACTGGAGATTTTATTGCGTCCATACGGGTCCATCTCGTCCTGAAAAGATTTAAGCTAATAAGTAAAAAAATAAATCACACCTTTAAAGTTGTATTATACACTTATAAAGTGGTCCATGAGAGCAGAAGCTTTTTGTTCAATCAAAAGGTTGTCGTGGTCTGAGTATGAAGGGATAAGACTTCTTTAAGAACTTATCCCTAGCTCCAAGGCAGGGGATGTCCATATATCCTATATGGTCAGTTAATTTTTAAAATTATGTTGATTTTATATGATGTCAATTTTGTATTTTATCAACAATTTTAATTATATCCTAAAATAATATGTTATAAATCAAATGTTATGTACACTTATAACTGATATACATGTCTGTTTTGTTTTCTGTATACTTAAAATGTATTAAAAATTGTTTTAACGTATATATTGTTAGTGTGCTCTAAATAAATAAATAAATAAACATTTTTCTTTATGGACATAGAAAAAGCATGTACCTTATGCCGGTGCTGCGGCGGGGGAGGGTTGGCGGCGAGCTGGCGTGCGGCGGCGGGCGAGGGAGCGCGGCGGCGCGGCGCCGGCGGGTTCATGGCGGTAGCGCGCGCGTGCGCCAGCCGCCGCTCGCGCACGATCACCGACGGGGACAGCCTGTGACCGGCGATGGAATTAATAAATACTAATATTATAAGGCTGAAGAGTTTGTTTGTTTGTTTGTTTGTTTGTTTGTTTGTTTGGTTGGTTGAACGCACTAATCTCATAAACTACAGAATTCCGAATTGAAAAATTCCTTTCGTGTTGGATAGTCCGTTTATCGAGGAAGGCTATAGGCTATATTACATCACCTTACGACCAATAGGAGCTGAGTATCATTGAAAAATGTTGCAAAAACGGGAATGACGGGCGTTAGTTCTATGTCTGCGAGGTTACTTTACCGCGCGCCTCAGAATAAATTTGGTTTTCGGTCTTTAGTACGCGTGCGAAGCCGCGGGAAATGCTAGTAAATAATAAATAAATAGGTTGGGACATTCTTACAACAGCCATCCAGTTCCGTGGTAAGCTACGATGCTTGTGTTACGGATACCAGATAGTTGTTAGACTACATATTATATAACTTTTAAATACATACATATTATATAAATATAAACACCCATGACTAAAGTACAAACATTCGTGTTCAACAAATGAATGACCCAGCGGGACTCGAACCTGCGACCCCTGTCGCAGAAAGTAGGGTGGGTCACTACCAACTGAGCCAAACGAATAATAGAATTATTTCATTATTATTTGTAGATTACTCGCTAATTGGGTTAGCTTAATGTATTGGTCATTCAAATCGCTTTTATAAGCATAATTTAAAATCAATGAAATTATTAACAGTTATTATCCATAAAGTAATTTTAAAATAACGTTGGGCTGTTTGTTGATAATCTTTGGCAAGACTTAACATTTTAAAGTTACAGTTTTTCAAAATCTTATTAAAATACTCATTATTATCGATACACAGGCCGAATCTATAGTATTTAGAATTTTCGTCTATTGAGAAAGTACACAAATTTTGATGAAATTTGATATGATGGTAGCTCAACATATTGAATATACTAACCGTTAAATGTACGTATGTACGGACGAACCCGAGGCGAGCGAGGGTGAGTCGCTAGTAGTTTAATAATATAGCTACGACATGAACGAGCCACAGTTATATACTTATAAATTGAAATCCATTCGTATATCTATGAAGTTATAACATCATGGAAAAATATTTTTGAAAATATTTTTGAAAATAAGGATTTAAGGATAATATGGTTATATTTGTATGCTCATGCATACGAATATAACCATTTCAATGATTTTATCACATCATTAGTTTTTAAAGGGCGATTTCTAAAATTAACTTAATGAACCAAAAAAGTCAATTTATATTAAAAACAAAAACCGAAAACAATTAAATAAAAAAAAAGTATCAACATACTTATTGGTATTGAGTTATTTGTCTTTTAATCAAACATTAAAACTAAAACTACAACGTATATCTCTCTATCTATAAAGGTGGAGAATGTACAGTAAAAATTCACTCACAACATACTAACATAATTGTTCCCATAGCAAAAAATCATGCTAAAATGTATAACAAATGTTCACCTTTGTCGTGATGATGAAGACTTCCTCCTTTTACGCCTGGGCTTGGGGCTGCCTGAACTACGCGAACTGGAATTTGAAGAGCTGTGGGCTCAAAAGGAAGCCGAGGAGAGAGAGGTGGGTGACGACACACACACACACACGCGCGAACACAAGCACAGACGCGTGTACGCAGACAAGCAGATCCACGTGTACACACACAAGATCCGCGTGTGCGCACACGTGACACGCACACATTCATACATAAGCGTATACCAATGAACGTTCATGCAGAGGTTAACGAAGAGATGAGATTTGTGAGAACCGAAACACCACGACATTAATAATTATAAAGCATAACCCAGCCGGGGATAGCAGGGAGGAAGCAGAGGAAAATTACCAGAATTAATATTTGTTTAATGACAAAAAAAACAGCATGTCTGTAAATGTCGGTTCGTAGTACATTATAATTATTTAATACTTGCATTGGTAATTTTGTAAATATTTAAAATTGAAAATAAAAATTTAATTAATTATGTAATGTTACGGAATACTAAAAACGAAATACCGATTTAGATGAAATATATTTAAAATGTTTAAATTTCATCTTTTCATTATATTTCATTGTGCTCGCAAGCTTTTCACAATCACAAGATCTATAACTAATGTCCGTGTTCATCAACAATCCTTGAAGTAAATAATTAAAAGATTTCTGTAAAGCAATACATTGCTATAATCGCTTTTCAATACTACATAATACACTATTTTACTTAAAGGATGTATGAATATGGATCCAATACTAAGTGTATCAAACTAAATAGCTTGGTTATTTATTCAAACTACCTTGAAGAGCTGTATGAGTCGTCTGAGGAATGGGGTTTTCGTTTTCTGGCAGCGGGTTCGGCCCTCATCCAAGGGTCCGCCCACTCGTCTCCTCGTCCCTCCCGACCTTCTCGTCCTTCCCGACCTTCTCGTCCTTCTCGTGCCTCTCGTCCTCTTCCCTCACGTCCCTCTCGAACTTCGCGTCTTTCTACTTCGGCCCGCTGTACTATAACTTCTCGGGATGAACGTACGCGTCTCTGTATATTTTTCAGCAATAGGTAATAAATAACATTATATAATGTCTAATGTAAATAAAAAAATTAAATAATAGTACACTATCCTTTTATGTGTATTGCCTATTATGTGTGATGCCGATGAAAGGAACATGGAGGAGAATGTAGCAAAGATGGTGATGAGTAAAAGGGTAGATTAGCATTTATTAGGGTAGGTATGACATGAAGATGCAAGAAAGTCAATAAGCATGATAATATTAGGGTGTTTATGTTTATAATATGTATTTTTTTAGTTATATGTGTAGTGTATCAACTATCTTGCCTTGTAGCTTACCACTAGATGGCGCTTTGTGTAATAATGCCCCAATATATGTGGTATTTACTTTATTTAAGTTTTTTAGTCCCAAGTAGTATGAGATAGACAAGGAGAAGACTATTCCACAATAGAAATTTTTCACCTATTAATTGTAAAACTTAAAAAGACAGATACTTTCCCACAAAAGTGGCCCGATTTAAATACCTTATGATACTGTGGATCTTCTGGCACAGCGGCCATTTGTTCCTCATAGTAAGGAGGGCGCTCGTAGGCGCGCTCGCGCTCGTAGGCACGCTCGCGCTCGTAATAGCGCTCGCGCTCGTCCACCGGTGGCCGGGGGAAGCGGCCGCCACGGTACATTACACCGTAGGATCTGAATGATTAAGTCCGTTTTAATATTTTACTAGCTGATACCCGCGACTTTGTCCGCGTTGCTTGAAATATTAACAAAGTTTTCCGCATGCGCGCTACGCCGCTTGCCCCACTACTCCGCGAGAAGGAAACATACATCACTGAACACGCAGTGCATATACAAATCGTTGTTTCTTAAAACTTGAATAACTTTTTATTAAATGAAGATATCGCAACCATTTTTTTTTGATAAGGACCAAGTGTCTAAGAAATAAAACTTAGAAAGTTTCATTGAAATCTATCCAGTAGTTTTTCCGTGATGCGCGCACAACTGCAGACCTCTATCATTTTATTTATATAGATTATAGTGAATAACAATTTCCAAAACAATTTCAGAGTCGGCCTACAATTTGACTGAGGTTAGCCATCGTTCATTAGCACTCTATTCCTGTCACTCTCATACGACTTCGACTCGACTGGTCAGAAAACAGACGTATTATAGTAGATCAGTGTTCCGCAAAATGTGTACAGCGGCATACCAGTGTACTATGGTCATTAGTTGGAGTGCCTTGGAAAAATAAGGTTGTCTTATAAACTTATTTTTAATAAGTAAGGGTAAAAAATATTACACGTTTTTTTTTTCGTTTACCTAAATCTCTGGTTTCGTTTTGCGCGTGCCATTAATCGGCCAATATTTGTTTGGATTAATAATAAATGTTGATTACTATTACCATAGTAAAAAGAATGACAAAGTAAGGCAACTTCGGCCCAATCCGCGATATAATTACCTGTCATAGTTAAATTTTAATTCAGTGCTCAGAAATTGGCATTGGGCCGGGAAGTGTGTTATTAAAAAATATTTATTATTTATATATATTTAAGAATGTAAAACATTTTGTTTCTACATGTTTATGATTATTTTTATTAGGCCTGTAGTTACTTGCTTAACTGATATATCGGTAGAAAATAGTATTAAAAATGTTTGGTTGTTAGAAAATAAATCCTTTAATTTCTTGCGTTTACAAAATCATAAATATGCTATTAATAACAATTTAAAAAAATGAAAATTATAATATGTATATTTTATTTTATTTGGGAAACAAACAGTACAATAATACATATATATAAATAATGATAATATAGCACATACACCAATAAAGTTTCCACAGGTAAATAACACAAAAAAGAAGCAGAAGGACAAAAAAGAGGAAAAATTTACAGTTAACTCAAAAAAAAATTTTTTTTACATAATTTATAAAAACCAATTAAAACAATAATAAAATTATAAAAAGGGCAAAACAAATACATAGATAATTAACAGTTATACAATGGATTATTAACATTATTCTTAAAATTTGAAAGCGAATCAGAAAATATGTCTACATTTTTTAATTTTTTATTGTAAACATAATATAAAATCATATCACATCCTATTAAAATAATAAACTAATACAACAATAAAAGTACCTACATAAGTATTTCATCATCAAGTATATTTTATTTTATTTATTTATTTATTTTTCATATAGTGAAAAGCCGTGACGCGCGAAACGTGTGCGGCATTAGCCTTGACTGGCGCACTGATAAACGGTTCGAGATATTGTTTGAATGTGCGTGCGGCAACGCAAAGATACTATGACGCACACATACAAGCCGCGCGCGGTGCGTTTGTATGAAGTTGCCCTACTTTGTCATTCTTTTTACTATGATATTATTTAAAAACTGATTTTTAATTTTTTGTGTAACTTCAAAAATATACGTTTTCCTAGATGTACCTTGAACGCAAAAAGTTTGCGGAACACTGTAGATGACAATCCAAGAAGTGCGAAATAAGGCCCGAAATTATATAGAAATATTGTATTTATTACAAGTAAACACAAACGGTAGTCTTCATTCGTTTACTATATATATAAATAAAACTGAACTTATTTTCAATTATGCAGACGTTTATTCATAATACATTAAGCAAAAGCAAACTAACTCACCTATACAACTCCGGATCCCTGTGGGGCGGCGGTATGTCCTGAGGCGGGGAAGCCCCGACAGCCGCGGCGGCGTACGCCAGTTCTGCGTCTGGGTCATGTATCACTCCTCCTACAGAAAGGTGTAGCTTCTTCTCCTCAAAGTCCATATCTTGTTCTTTTCTTTTGTTGGCTATCCTGAGCATCTGTTGTTATCGAGATCGGTTAATACTTGTATTATTATAAATGTTGGCAACTCAATGTAAGTTGTTTTATATTCATAGATACAATCCATTAGGCCCTTACAAAATTCACGCTCACAAAAATGGCTTTTTTTCCATTCACTTTAAGCATCGAATAATTAAAATCAAATGGAATAAGTTGAGAAGCATTGTAAGTGTTTAGTTAAATTACAAAATGCTTACTTGACAGCAAAAATTTAAGGAAGATACTTTTTAATTTTTAAGTTTGATAATTACCTATGTCTAAAATTATTATTAATTGTGTAAAAATCATGAAAAAAAATTTAATTTACAATGAAACTTGCAATATAAACAAATATTATTATAGACGTAATAAAATTATTTATCGTTATTAAATATGGTATATAACCTCTTTAGCAGTCCTAAGTCCCCGTTCCCAGGCGGACTCTGGCGGGGCGGCGTCGCGGGGCGGGGGGAAGGGGCCAGCGGGCGGCATGCCGCGGACTACCTCAAACATGTTGTAGTTGCCTTTGTCGGTCACGCCCGGGTGCAGAAATCTGTTGTGGCATGGCATTAATTTATATTCTTTACCCAAAAATTATATAAATAACTAGCATTTACCGCGGCTTCGCACGCGTTCTAAAGACCGGAAACCAATACATTTCTGAGTCCCGCAGTATGATACCTCGCTGAATTAACGCCCGCCCTTTTTGCAACATTTTTCATTGATGCTCCGCTCATATTGGTCGTAGCGTAATATAAAATAGCCTAGGTATAGCCTTCCTCGATAAACGGACTATCCAACACAAAAAAAATTTTCCAATCGTACCAGTAGTTCCTGAGATGACAGAAATATGAGTACTGCAACAAGTCCATAATAATTTTGGCGATAAAATATTCAGCCTTTTTAAACATCTGGCTTAGTACTTCAATATGATCAGGCCATAAGGCAAGCTGGCCAAGTGCATGGTTGGTGAACTTCATATGACTGAAAATGTTTTCTTTCACTGTAAGAGAAGTGGTAATCATAATAATAGAAATAACTTACACATAAAAGTTCATATCAGAGGTGCATGACCCGGATTTGAACCCACTACCACTAGGCTACCACTGACACCAATAAAACATTTGAATAAAATTGAGAAGATTCATGATGATGTTAATATTGGAACAGAATGGAATTAAAAAAAAGAATTAAAAAAATTAAAATATACATACAAGGATATTATTCAATCAGTCTCCATTATGCATATGTTTTGAGTATGCATCCAGGTATTATTATGCTTAATTTAAATCCTTAAACATCGGTAAATCAATAATACCTGCAACTAACACCCCAAGTGCATGCTCCCCTAGAGAAGAATCTGCATACAGGCCGTGGCTCACTCTCCTCTGGCCGTCGCTCTGCTTCATCTGACACTTCACCCTCCTCTAGCGATGACCCTCGTGAACGACGACAGGCTTTAACATCTTCTGTATAAATTAATTATATTTTTTAATTACTTATATTAGTTCACATTGCATTTGGATATATTATATTGTTTTACTAGCGTCTTACTCATACTTTGCTCGGGTTCATCCCTAGATTTAGCGCGAGCAAAGCCACGGGTTGGGATAGGTAAAATCATGAACAAATTAGACACTGGACCCGACATAAAATACAAATGCATGAAAAATCGTTCAACCAAGTGAAGCATATCTTTGTGTGCGACAAAGATTTCAATACATTATTATAAACACAGATACGAAGTTCATAACAATTCACTCAATTTCTAGTGCTTGAACATAGTCGATATAAAATACATATATCGATTTACAATATATTTATTTATAAAGTATTTGTCTAATACGTTTAGTTGTCATAGGTTACATATAATAGATAATAAACAGGTGGCGTTACTAGTAAAATTAAAACGCGCTAACAAAGTTACCACATCGAATGTATGACCCTAGCCGATGGGCAATTTTTGGTTTGAGTTTGTTTTACTAAAGTTGAATACAGTGATACGTATTACAGTACAAGTGAGTGTTTTATTTTTGTTGTACCCCTGAAAGAGGACGTTTTTACAGTATTTTATGTTACTGTACTGTACATATAACATCATCATTCGTTCAGTCATTTCGTCAAATATCGATATATTTTTCGATATTGTCAAGCACTAGTCGATGTCAAATGGACTCGCTCGACAGTTCTGTCATTTGTTCTGAACGGTATAATCTAGCCATTTTATGATGGTTGTCAGATGTCAACAATACATAGAAATATCGACTATATTTAAACATAGTTGTATAATACGAATTTGTATTTTATATTTGATAAAATTTTGTGATATATAACAATAAATTTAATAAAATAATGTATTTACTAGTAAAATTAAAAAGTGCTACATCCGCCGCTATAGTTTTTACACCATTTAACTGAACATTTAGTCATTTTTGGGAGATGTTTTGTTGACAAGTAAGTGCTTGAGACTGATGCAAAAACAAACGACCAAGGCTAGAATTTCCTGGTTACTGACAAGACCGGTAAAGGTACGTCCGCTTATATGTCGGGTCCAGTGGCTAATTCGTTCATGGGTAAAATAAATAAAATTTCAAAAATAAAAGTTGCCTCAGTTACTTCATAAACATAAGCTATCTGCGATTGAAAGTCCTGTCAAAATCGGTCCAGCCGTTTTAGAGATTAGTCAGAACAAACAGGCAGACAGACAAAAATTTTTAAACTTGGTTTTTTGTTGTTATAATTTCATATGCATTTAATGAAAAGCTGTTAATTTGAAATTAAAAACAGACTCTCCAATTTTATTTATATGTATAGATTGATAGATGATTTATCTATTTGACAATTATTATTCATGTTATTTTCAGTACCAAAACATAAAAGTTAACCGTTTTTATGATATGAAATTTAATGCAGATAATCTGATTGTTTTAACTGTAAGTATTATGTACTTGCCAACCTTTATCAGTATAAAATAACAAATCGGAGAAAGAGGATAAGGATCAAAATTTTAATGTATTAAGCTGAAATTTTCCTCAAGATAAGTCCATCTTTGATAATCACATGTATTATAAAAAACAAGTGAATTTTGATTTGTGTGCAATAAAAAGAATTAAATATTGTTTTAACCATATTAAGAAAGTCAATTTTTTAACTTTAATATTTCTTACCACTTTGTCTATCAATATCACCATTTGATTGATCTTTAGCTTTTGGTTCAATACATTCTCCCTCTTCTGCTTCAAAATCCAACTGTTCTTCGCCATCTTCTGTGTTACTTATTTTTTCTTGAGGTTTCTGTAGAGAATAAATTAGATTTTTAAAAATTTTTAATGAACAATCTGTCTTTTCCTCTTATTTTTCTTCTTTTCTTATTCCTCCTTCTCCTCTCCTTCCTCTTTCTTTTCTTATTTAGTTGTAATAATAAGGATAAGCTTAAAAAAATTATAACAATTCTATTTTTACTACCATTATCAATAATAATACAGAAGAAGATAACCTACTTTTTCCAATTTATGGCTTTCTTCTTTTCCATTATCAGATTTAGGGGATGACTGTGAACTTGCCCCATCATTACCATTCAGAACTTCTTTCTTTTTGTCAGGGGCAGGAGATTTAGGTTTGTTCTAAAAATATAAGCATATTGATGATCAATGATATCATTATAATTGGCTTAAAGGCATGTGTAATATAAATTGCCCTAAAAATAATATTTTTGCAAATTTTTTACATATTTCATAAAAAATATGTTAGTAAGATTAGTAGTAATTAAATTTTAATGTAAGTTAATATAATTATTAAATACCTTTTCTTCCTTTTCTGTATCATCTGGTCCTTCTGAATCAACATCTGATACATCAGATAAGTCCTCATGACTTATGTTATGATCTTTTTCAGGCTTTTCACTTGCTACAGACTTGCTTGATTTGTGATCCTCCTGGTCTGATTCCATTTCACCTAAAATATCATAATATGCTCAGTTTTAATTAATTATTTAGAATTAAATATTTTGAAGTACTGAAATAGTCTTTTTAACCACACTTTTACAAATCCTGAAATAATTACCATCTGAAATGGCCTCTGTAGCTGGATCCTTAGAATTAGTTCTTTTATTATATGATGAACTTCTGCTTGATTGACTTGACTCTGACCGACTGAGATTTTGTGGCATAGATATCATCTTCTGTTCAGCTTTGGTGTGCCTTCTCCATTTCTCTTTTGGGCTCCAATCATTTTTCTTTGCTGGTGATCTAGGAGTAGAAGACTGTGAAGATGCTCTGTCTGGTGATGGACTTGATGTAGGAGATCTTGGTTCAAGATTTCGGGAAGGGGATGTAACCTGGGAAGCTGAGTCTGGTGAAACTGGTTGAGATCTATTTGCTGGTGAACCAGGCGCAGATTTTACAGAACTATTAGGACTTTGTGGAGATTTTGGACGATTAACAGCTGATGGAGAGGGTGACGAGTAATGTTCTGGTTGCTCAGGAGAACCTATATTTGAAGCTACATCACTTGGAGATTTAGGTGCATCAGGAGACTTTGGAGCCAATGGCGAAGTAATCATAGAATTTTCTGGAGAATTAATATCTGAATGAGCTTCACTTAAGTTATCGGGGGAGTGCGGTCTTTTACTATCTGATGTGGATCTTTGTGATAGTTGGGAATGACTTTCTGGTGAAGGAGATCTTGGTCCATTAAACCTAGGTGAAGAAGGAGAGTGACGAGGTGATTTGGGTTCCTTTTTAGAGCTCTCTGATGATGAACTTCGACGACTTCGAGAACTTGAGCTACTACTACTTGAGGATGATCGTGCATCTCCAGTAGCATCTCGAGAATCTTCGGAATCCATATCTGAAATTAGACAGAAATGTTTCATGAAACAAAAAAACGAATTACAAGCACCCATCCCAAAAGCTTTTTACTAATGTTAGAGAACTTTTAGGCTAATAAAATGACAACCAGTTCATAACTATTAATTGATACATATTAATTACGTTATTAAATAGAAAATAAAAAGGATCAGCTCACTGAAAAAGATAATAAATAACAGACATATTTTAGTTAATCGCATTATAATAAACCTTAACTTGGTCATAAGTACAAAGACAAACATACCAAGAATATTTTAATTAATATATCGAAATATGCTTGCGCATGTTTTATGTATATTTTTAACAAAATATTTTAATTTATATGAACTACGTTCTGATGTATATTGAAGACACATCCAGCCTTACCTTATTGACGAAGACTCGACGTCTGTATGTTTGGCACTGTATAACACTTTTCATTTTGTAAAGACTTTTAACTTTGTAATCACAACACAAACTAAACTTAGGTCTGTCACATATACTTGTGAACTTTAATTAACTTTTGACTTTACAATAAACAATAAACCGACGAAACTTAGTAAAATCAACACTACTTCAACATGGCTGTTATATAGGAGGAAATATATATGAACAAAATAAATAATCACTTTATAACTTCCGTAGGGTTAACTTACGCCCTTACCTTAACTGGGATGAAAAGTCGGTAAATTCTTCAAGTATTTACAAAGGCTTAATTAAATATCTTCAATTTGCGCCGCATCAAGCCTTTTCATTGCATCGAAGAATTATTAAGATCATAGACAAAAACATTAGACGTCATTAAACTTAAAATGTCTGTGTCAAGCTACAGACTATCCCACGGACCATGGTCTAGACCATAGATTATACACTTATATACTGGGTCTAGACTAGAAAGGTCTAGCATCAAGAGTAGTGGTGGTACGTTGGCTTATCTTGACAGTAGTTTCCAATTACGGTCGCGGCGTGACGATAGACTAGAGTGCTCTGTAACTAAGATAGAATATTGTTCTGTCCTTTTTTTCCACGTAATGCAAGCGCACTAAACCCTCTCACATTACTCAAATTTATTTCATATTTCATAAATACCATTTAATTGTCACTTACACGTAACACGGCGCGCACTGCGCAGCTTCAGTCAATAGCAACGCCGTACAGCGGCGTTGACGCGAAGCTTTCACACAAATCGTGAAAATCTCTTACTACTGAAATAGAGACCTGTCAGATGATATTTGTCATCCATCATAGAAAATAATCAATTTCCATAAATTATTTCTTTGAATTTAAGATATCTATCAAAATATTTTAATGAAACATAATTAATTAATAAGAATTTGAATACGTAATCAATATATTCATTTAAATTATGTAAATATTAAATTATGAATAAAGTTATAAAATCAGATTCAAATATTTTAGTGCAACTAACTCACTGCTAAATATTAATTATTAAAAAAATAAAATCATATAAAAGGCGCCAATTTTTAATTTTTAGACAACTTTTAAAACGAAACTTACCAATTAATCTTTTTTGAAAATGTTGGATCAAGCATTGGAAGACAACATTTCTGAAAATGATGAAGAGGAAAGCTTTTTTCAAGACGTAGATATTTTACAAAAACATGGCATAAATGTAGCAGATATTAAAAAACTAAAAGGCGCAGGAATATGCACTGTAAAGGGAATTCAAATGTCCACTAAAAAAAAACTATGTAATATCAAAGGTTTTTCAGAAACAAAGGTAGAAAAAATTAAAGAAGCTTGTTTAAAAGTAATAACTCTTGGTTTTATGACAGCCTTGGAGGTTAGTGATCGACGTAAGCAAGTATTCAAAATAAACACAGGAAGCGCAGAACTTGAGTAAGCAAAAGCTTTACGTTAACTATATCATTGATTTGTGTTACGATCACGTTATTTCAACGTCTGATTGTTAAGGTAATTTTTTTTTCATCTTTTAGCAAGCTACTTGCTGGTGGAATAGAATCCATGGCTATTACAGAAGTTTTCGGTGAATTCCGTACTGGTAAAACTCAATTATCTCACACACTATGTGTTACTACACAAATACCAAATTCGTCGGGCTATTGCGGCGGTAAGGTCATGTTTCTTGACACTGAACATACATTGTATCCTTTTGAAGCATATCTTTATACATTATATACTAACACGCATTAATATATTATGTTTATAAGTAACTCAGCATTACTCCTAGGTTACCTACCTAGGGTACTAGGTTAGGTACCTACCTACATTTTTATTAGTGCTCGGCAATCTAGCTAAGAAACGAATTGGGAGGTCGGTGTACAATGCGGATTGCACTTCTCTGCTATCGTTGTGGACTATTGGAGCAACCGCATGGTTGTTGTGGTCTCCTTAGGCAGACCTGCCGTCGGGGTGTCATGGTTGTGCGTAGCGATCCTGATTTCTGACACACCTAATTAAAACGAGGGAGGTTCCGTTGGATTTTAGTTGGTAGTACTAGCCTTACCGATTAGTCCCACATAACCACCTGTTTGTATACAGGTGGCATTTGGACATCTCCCAACGGTAAAAATAATAGGTATTCTTGATAACATAAAAATACACTTTAATATAAAAAATAAATATTTATAAACAAATAAGTACATAAGTTCGATAAATACACTTTAGCCTAGATATATGAGTAGATAACGCATATTAGATGTTGAAATATTATTTTATTACGCGGTGCCTTGTGGTTTAGACAAAATGAATAGCATAATAATTTTTCTTCTTTTCTGCCTTCAGTTCATTATTTTTATTTTGGGCACATAATATATTATATAGGTACCTACTATTCTTTATTGCACCTTAAATATACATTAATTTAAATACAAATTTTGTTTACAAAGGTAGACACGTAAGTTTTATATGTGAGTTACATGTAGGTAACAGCACTTTACGAGTACTATTACCTACTACAGTCTACATATTATAAAACAAAGTCCTCCACCGCGACTGTCTGCCTTTTTGATCAAGATAAACTTAAAAAGTAAAAACTACTGCATCGATGCTTGACTGATGATGACTTCATGTTTTTTACACCAATGGATATAGTGGTACTCCAGGAAGGTTTTAGTATATAATTTGTCAAGTTTTTGTATATTTACATTGGCTAAAATATTATGACACCTGTTGGAGAACGTGTCGGAAAAAAATAAGCCGTCTGGGTAATGAATTGCATCGGGATAAAATAAACATTTAAACAATATATAATCTTAACTGTGCTACTAACAGTCGGCCAGACAGGTTAAGGCCAATCGCAGACAGATTCAACTTGGAACAAAATGCTGTTTTAGACAACGTATTATATGCGAGAGCGTATACTTCAGAACATCAGGTAGAGTAGTCACGTTTTATGTTAATTATATACATAGAATAGCAGGTAGAGATCGTTTCATACTTCCTCAATAACATAAAAATATATTAAACTTTATATAATACGTTTCAAGGTATTACTAATTTGAAATTTAAGACAAAAAATAACGACGCCAAAAACAAAAGCTGGTTTAATTTATGCAACAAATTGTATACAGTTAATTATAATTTATGCATTAGATATAATAGCGCATGTCTCTTAGCGAGAACATCATGTAGACATTATGACCTGTATATATGTATAAACATAGGTAATTAGCCTCATTGTAAGTACATGTAAGTACAAATTAACCATACACGAGTCTCGATAATTTTATAAGATCACTAGCTATAATACCAGGCGATACCTGGTTACAAATTATATAAAAATATAATTTATATATAAAAAATAAACTTCTTAATTTGCAATGTAGTTTCAGATTGTAGATACCGATAGCATAAAAAACTTTGCTCTGTTAAACTCCATGATTTGACTAAAATTTAGGATAGCAGCCGACGTTTTTATACGTTTTACCTAACTGCGGCGAAGCCTAAAAGTGGGTTATGTGTTTTATTCCATAAAATATAAAGTACACCGTTGTTTCTGCGTATCTATGAGACATGCGCGTGCAAATAAAAAGCTGGATATAATTTAAAATTGTTTGCTCAAAGTGATCAAACCAATTTAAAGACTATTAATTCTTCGGTATTTTCCGATATCATTCTATTATTAAAATTTAAATAAGTATGTACATAGATTAATTAGATAATCTTAAAAATAAAACTAGTTTGTATGAAACTAATGAAGAGTTTAACCCCGGATTTTATAACAATAGAGAATAATGAAAAAATGATAATTATTATTACCTAAATGAATTAAAAAATATATCATATCCAACGAAATATTATTTATCTAAACAAACATCACAACGGATAATTTTATGAAAATATAATTAGTGCTAAGTATATTATATATTTTTTTATTAGAGCAATAAAATATTTAGTCCACTTACAATTATTTTCTCATACTCTAGACTAGAGTAGTCACCGGTTCTGATGTTATACCGGCTGTTGAACTCACATTTTAAATAGGTACGGGTTAAAATGTCATTCTTTTGTTACGTATTATAGAAACGTGTGTCGCGCGATCGATTAATAGGTTTTTTATACCTACCTATAAAACCCTATTAATTAGGTATTAGCTATATCTAGGTCTAGAATAGATACAACAGACCGTTTTCGGATTAAATCATTTTTTATTATTTTTTAATAGGCTGAACTCTTAGACTATGTCGCTGCAAAATTTCACGAAGAAGCCGGCGTGTTCAAACTTTTAATCATAGATTCTATAATGGCATTATTTCGAGTGGACTTTTCTGGACGCGGTGAACTAGCAGACCGCCAGCAGAAATTAGCACAAGTCTTATCTAGGTTGCAAAAGGTATATTATTATTTTACGTTATAATTATCCAAATTAAACAATTTTATTGAAATAGGTACGCATATCTACGTAAAATAGTATGTAGTATAATAGTAATACGTAAATCTCCTTAAGGAATACAGTGTTCTGTTATAAATGGCTGGGTAACTTTCCAACTTGAAAGGGAAAACTTTATCTTCTTTTACTTTTATACAACTTCTTAGTAACTTCTTCTTCTTTAATTTCTTTTAATTATAAATACCTATACATTTTCAGTATGTTTTGATTATAGTCAAAAATAAAATAAATACTCGCTGGAAAACTCAGACCTAAGTATGAGAGTATTTAGTAGGTAATAAGAATTTTTACGAGAGCTAGTTTTTTATCGTTTATTATTCGTAACCTTGGACATTCAAAATATAAATGCTGATTTGCTTTAACTTCCTTATCAATTGAATAAATGTTGTTTACTAAATAATTAAAGATTATTTAAATTAACTCTCCTAATAATTACATCAATTAAAAACATTCCTACGTAAATGTGTAGGTCTAGGTATAGGTACCTACTGTACAATTTTCAGTATCTTGAACTAGTATGTACCTATATCCAAAAAAAAGGATGGTTCTTATTTCAAATGTAAGTTTTTACTTTTGTTAATCCTTGGCATCACAGTGCTATTAAAGAAGATAAAAATTACTAAAATTACTAATTTTAAATTAATTAGGACAATAATTTAAAATTAGTAATTTTGTTTGTTAAATGTGATACAAATGATACATCATTTTTCTTCACAAGCAAGTCATTATAGAGACTGATTTTACCAAAGAAAAGGTTGCTTTGCAATATATCTAAATATGTAAAACTAATTTTAAACTAAGACGATTAAGCTTTTAATTTAAAGTAATTCCTGCCGGGTCGTCTAAGTAGTCGTCGACTACGAAAGTGGCCGGATTGTCAGCTTTACCGACTATTGGCCCATTAGTCATGGACTCATGGTACTTTTTTAGTTAATAAAGGTCACAAAGGTAGCGCTGGCAAATACTTACTTAATTTTCATATATAACCTTGAATTTTCGGAAACATTTTTAAATATTTAAAAGCCACTAAGGCCGTATAATAAACCATAAAAATATTGAATACTGGGTCGTGATTCCATCGGTTTAGATATTTACAGCTTAATGAATCAATCGATTTGATAATAAAAAAAAATATTTTTTCTTTTGCTGAGTCGAAGATAATAATTTTCATGAGTTAATATAATAGTGCCTTGAGTGAAGCAGTTCCTACTGTTTTACTCAACATGGCAGTTCAGTAGGTGAATTGATAAACAGCATCCGGGTGCGACGACAGCTCGTATGACAGATAAGATAAATTAGGGTCCAACAAAAATATGAATAGAATACCCGTGGCCGATGCCTCAGTTATTTTCTCTATCAATATCATTAATATTAGCAAAGCACAAGTACAAGATGATAAAAGTTTATTTTCTAATTTTTATAGTTTGCATTGAGCTACGAGTATATCTGTCAGTAGGTACCTACGAATTTCTTACGTTGACAATGAAAAATTTTCTCTCTTTTCCATGTCTCCGACAGATATCAGAAGAATACAACGTTGCTGTATTTATTACAAACCAAATGACCGCTGACCCAGGAGCAACTTTAAGTTTTCAAACAGATCCCAAAAAACCTATAGGTGGAAATATTTTAGCGCACGCTTCTACTACAAGAATTTATCTCAGAAAAGGAAGAGGCGAAAATCGTATTGCAAAAATATATGATTCGCCAGATTTGCCTGAAAGTGAAGCTACATTTTCTATAACCAATGGTGGTATTGCAGATGCTAAGGACTGATTAATAAATTGTATTTTTATATAGACTTGTACATCAATATTTAAAAATATTCTTCCTTCCCTGTATTGGTATATAAAAATAAAATATGCACGTTAAATTTTTTGAACCTTCATCAATGTTTATTTTCACAACAGAAAAATATAATGTTTCTTATGATATGAATATTAAATTACCTATATGGAATTTTTCAAAGATACTATGGAAAAATATGTCAAGGCTTACGCGGCCGCCTCGCCTAACGAGTGTGTAAAATACTTATATCAATGTCTCAAAACTACCTACTCTACATACATGTCTTCTAAATAAAGTTGTCGTTGAAAGTACATATTTAGAAGTACCATTTATTATTTATTATTTTCTACTATTTTAGAATTCTCTAACCAACGTAAAAAGTTAGAGGAACGGTTCATTTTAAATTTCTTAATGACCTTAAAAACGTATAACTTTTCAAATGACATCACATTTAGTATATACTAAAAGCATCAAAGCAATGGAAGTAAAAATTTTGACGTTACTGCTCTCAAAGCTACGTTCGTCATCAAACATACGCGTCTCGCGAGTTATTTTTTGCGCACATTGTTTGGGTATACCTACTCTACCTAGTCATTTTATTTCTACTGAGCATTTGAAGTATCAAAAGAGTTATTTACAAGGTTTATTAATTATGATTTTTTTACGTTTTTGTATTTTTTTTTAAATAGTAGTAGTATACAAATTACAATAATTTCAGAAATACCACATTTTTTGGAGTAAAATAATAGGGACCAATTACTACTACTTAAACAGTAAACACTACTACTTAAACACTACTGACATCATCATCACCATCACTACATATTATTTACATACTAGCGACTCGTCCTCGCTTCCGCTGTTATACATATTATAAGTATACTTTTCACTTGAATCACTCTATCACAGATCTAAAAAATCATCTCTCATCAAAAATCTATTAAAAAAAACGCATCAAAATCCGTTGCGTAGTTTTAAAGATCTATGCATACACAGAGACATACAGATTACAGACAGCGGGATGACTTCTTTTTAATTATACTATATAGTGATGAAGTAGCAACATACGCCGCGTCAGTCTGTTGGCGAGAGACTCAAGAACTACTAGGCGGATTTTTCACTTAAGAGGTGATACACGAGGAAGATTTGGGTGTAAAATAAAAAAAGTTTTATCATATGCTCTAATATGAAGAGAAAAAAATAAAACGACATGGACCTTTGAAAACGTGCTCTGCGTGCACTAATAAAGTTTAATAAAAACAATGTATTATAGAATAGTAATAATTCTTCTAAAAAATAACTTTATCAAGTGTTGGAACGCTTTTTTACGAGTACGCGAGCGAAATTATATAGTAGGTAAGTATAGTACCATAGAGTATATTGCTATATATATAATATAGTACTAAATTATTCTGAATTTAAAATATTCATATATTTTTTGGGGATTGATTAAAATATAAAAATAATTAGGATATGTTGTTAACTGATAAAAAGCTCTTAAGCTATTGACCTCATAATAATTATAAACGTACGATGAGCTGATAGTATTGCAACTCATTTACATCAATAGTTCAGCGAAGAGCGAGACAAAGTATAACCATTAATAAAAGCGCCCTTTCCCCGTCATAATAGTGGCGTGACTTCAATGAACCAATTATATTCGCGCCTACTACTAACGATAGATATTACATATTTACATATACCTATGTACGTATTTGTCTGAATATTAAACATTTGTATTAATAATTTGATAAATCTTATTACTTATAACTAATTTGGCTACCAATAATAGGAATTAATTTTCAAAAGCTGCTACATTTTGATATTAGTGTGAACTTAAATATTCAAGACTGAATTTTACTAACTACATTTCAGATGATAACATAATTTTAAGACGGGGATATACGCCGTTGACCTTGCTCGATTGGGCGTTGCCGGTAAAAATTCCCCGCGCAACCCCGCGCCTCCCGATAATAATTACGCGCGACCAGCGCGCTAGAATTCGCGCGTAGTACGGCACAGTGTAACAACTAACAGCTGTTGCTTTGTTAGGCATGGTTCTATTAGAGGTGTTCGCAACGGCAATATATTGATAAGGCGTTATAATAATAGCATTTTTTATCAACTTATGCAATTATAAAAACGACACTAATAATAATAGAAAAAAGAGTATTTAATACATTGAAAGTTTTATTATAAAGCATTATCTAGTTAAATAAAGTTTATTTAAATATCATAAAAAATATTTTTTACATAATTAAAATAATTATTATTTATATCTATTATTAATTTATGTGTACAATATGTAGATACAATTTTTATCACTTATAATCACAGTAAATATATATAATTGAACACACCGATTCTCGTCCGATCATCGAAGTTAAGCAACGTCGGGCGCGGTCAGTACTTGGATGGGTGACCGGTGGGCCTGGGAACACCGCGTAACGTTGGCTTTTTGTTTTTAATTTTGTAAAAATTCATTTTATTTCAGTCCTCAAACAATATTGTCATATTAAATATGTTGTTTTATACTTATTGTTTTTATATATGATGTTAAACTTAAAAATATTATATAACGCTATTAAGTCCTGAATCGCGCTATCGAAATATTCTAACTCGTTGAATATATATACAATGTTGTCGAACGTACAAGTGTACTCGCTTCGGCAGTACATATACTAAAATTGGATCGATACACAAAAAGTGTTTGTAGGTTCACAACTTTCAGATTCACCAGATAGGAACGAAGTTCCTTATTATAAAAATGTTATTAATTTTAAGTTCTATTAGCGGTATAAAGAAAAAATAAAAATATGTTGTGGCTTCCGGGAAGATGGTGCCTTTTGTGGTGGTGTAGGTTTTTGTGAGTCTGTAGATGTTTGTGTTTGTGAGGTTGATCTGAATTATTAACAAAGTTATGGCTATTTGAAATTTAGGGGGTAATTGAGGGTTTGTCTTATTACAAAAAATCAGTAGGAACTAAAGTAAAAATAATGCTTTAAAATTAAATTAAAAAATAATAATAATAATAAATAAAAAAGCCTTTTATTTCCAGTTTTACAAAAAACATGAACAAAAGAAAAGATTTAACTATCGTGTACTTTATACAATTAATACCTATAAACAGTGCTATGTTTTTTACAAAAATATGTGTGAGTACAGCTCGTGTACTTATTGTAGTCAAACTGTCATGGTGTGTGTGTTTAGGGATACCTGCTCCAAATCTATAAAGATTTTTTAATTTGATGAAGGTTAAATAAAATAATTATTTTTAAAATTTAAATATATAATTTGTAACGATTAAAATATGATAATTACTCCTGAGGATATAAAAAATTACTAGTATTGCAATTTTGCGGATTTCATTTCGTCATATGGATTTCATTTATTTTTAATATAGATAGTGGTGAGGGTGATCAAATAAATATTGTCACGAAGATTAGTCAACTACGCAGGATATTTACTATAGTGCACAAATGTACACTAAAACGTGAAATAAAAACTTAAAAAAACGTCTTGATAAAATAACACTAAAACGTAAAAAACACTTTATTGGTAGATTTCATTGATAATAGATGCTTGGCATCATTAAATAATACATACTCATTTTTGCAATTAGCACTCCGATAAACCTCGAAAATGACACCCATGTTATTGTTGAAAAAAAACCGGATATCCGCCATCTTGGATTTGAAAATGGATCTCATTTTCGCAATTAGCACCCCGAAAAACCTCGAATATGACACCCGTGTAATTGTTGAAAAAAACCGGATATCCGCCATCTTGGATTTGAAAATGGATCTCATTTTCGCAATTAGCACCCCGAAAAACCTCGAATATGACACCCGTGTAATTGTTGAAAAAAAACCGGATATCCGCCATCTTGGATTTGAAAATGGATCTCATTTTCGCAATTAGCACCCCGAAAAACCTCGAATATGACACCCGTGTAATTGTTGAAAAAAAACCGGATGTCCGCCATCTTGGATTTAAAAATGGACCTCATTTTCGTAATCAGCACCCCGAGAAACCTCGAAAATGACACCCATGTCATTTTTGAAAAAAAACCGGATGTCCGCCATCTTGGATTTGAAAATGGACCTAATTTTCGGAATCAGCACCTCGAGAAACCTCGAAAATGACACCCATGTCATTGTTGAAAAAAAACCGGATGTCCGCCATCTTGGATTTGAAAATGGACCTCATTTTCGTAATCAGCACCTCGAGAAACCTCGAAAATGACACTCATGTCATTGTTGAAAAAAAACCGGATGTCCGCCATCTTGGATTTGAAAATGGACCTCATTTTCGTAATCAGCACCTCGAGAAACCTCGAAAATGACACCCATGTCATTGTTGGAAGAAAACCGGATGTCCGCCATCTTGGATTTGAAAATGGACCTCATTTTCATAATCAGCACCTCGAGAAACCTCGAAAATGACACCCATGTCATTGTTGAAAATAAATATCGTGAATATAGTTGCAAGTCCTCTTTTGACTGTTAGCTAACTTCTCCCGTGAGAATTTTGTGTCTCGCGCATCGTAAAATTTCACTCTCATAAATTTTTCATAACGCGCCTAAAGAAGTATAACTTCAACATGAAAGATAAACAGATTAAATTTTATGTTACCTATGGCTCAGTAGACGTAACTTCGTTACAGGTTCGATTTCCAGACTTAGTCCTTATGACTATACAAATAAAGTCTAAATTGAAACTTCTCTTAGTCGATACTATATATTTAATAATAAAATAATAAATATTATGTTGGGACATTTACACACAGCACTATCTAGTTCCACGGTAAGGTACGAGCCTTGTGTTATGGATACTAGATGGTTGATATACATGGTGGATGGTATATACACATATATAAGTTTAAATACATACATATTATAAATATAAACATCCATGACTGGAGTACAAATATTCGTGCACAACAAATGTCTGCCCCCAGCGGGACTCGAACCCGCGACCGCTGGCGCAGCAAGTAGGGCAAACAAACTGCGCCACGCGTGTCGTCAAATATGTATACTAAAATTTTTAAGTAAAAAATTTACAAGTCAATAAGGTCCAAAATACGCCATTTATTTATTTCATTTCAATATAGTTTTAAATACAAATGTTTTAGAGCATAATTTAGCGCACACGACTCGTGACAATTCTGTTCACGAATTAAATAAATAAATTTCTAAATTGGTTCTGCGGTTGCGGAGCAAACAGTCACAGGTCCGTTCAGCACAACGCCTCGTCCCGCACTGATTTTCTGGGCGACAGAGGGTGTTCTCTCGTGGCTTACGTGTATGAATTACGTAAAAAAATCATAAAAAATAAATAAAACAGTTATTTGAAAAAATAATCGGAGATCATATTAGGTGTTGTATTATTTAATATGCTGAACGCAATAAAAAAATCTTGTTTTTGATAGTTTACGAGAGAAATGATATGAAAAATTGTAACAGAGGGTACTTAGCATATTTATTTATGATATTTATGTTGTTTTTTTTAACTTTTTAAACGGAAGAGATAATGCTGTATATGCTGTAGAATAACATACATTTTTTTTAAATTTTTTCCTATTAAGATTACAGAGAATTCAAATACAAAGAAAGTCCAATTTACATATATCGCCGCCTTAAGGAATATGCAAGCGCAACATACTTTCGCGTACTCTAGCCTAGGTGTTTAATATTGTGTGATCGTCCCTAGAGCGAGATCGAAGCCGCGAATTTCGATAGTTATACATAATCCTTCCTCTTGAATAACTTTATCAATCAAAGAAACCGTAGTTTTAAGCATTATATATCGGGACAGACAGACAGCGGAATTTATTTACAATTTTGTTGTTTATCTACTAAATTTTTTTCCAAATCCGCCCAGGAATTAGCTAGGATATAATATTAATTATTATACATACATCATACATTCGATTTCGGGACATCGTAATACGAAAGCAAAATAAAATAAGAATCTCATGAAAGGGATGAGACAATGATGAATCATGTCTCAACAGCAGCCGAGCACATTCATCGATTTGATCTCTACATAATATCACAAGTAAACAACAGTCTCGTACTTTATAATTACGGATCTGTGGTACCAGCCGGTATTACAAACAGCTATGAGCTAGCGTTGTGACTTGTGAATTGTGATTACGATTTACGACTTTATAAGTTTATTCCAAATTCAATCAGTTTTCAGTGCGCTGTTGCGCTGTGCGCCGGTCGAACTGTCATTTGAGTTGTCAATCTCTTTACACTATTTTATTCGTACAAATTTCAATGTACTTAATTATTTAATAATTATATCATTTACAAAAATAAATATTTAATTTTAAATCTATTCGTGTGTAAAAATATTCAAATCATGAGTGATATCAAGAACAATAAACAGCAAATACGTGTGTGGTGTGATGGATGGTAAATCAATGATTTTAATTTTTTATATAGTCGATTCCAAATTCAGAATTTACGTACATTGTAATGCATCATGTCATGTAAGTTTGTATTAAAATCGAAAGGAATGAAATTTACGTGTTACTTAAATGGTTGCTCGCGAAATTACGTTTTTTTAACATTCTGGTCAAATGGTATTAATTAACAGTTTAAAATTTCATTAATAATATTCAACGAGTATCTGAAACTGAAATAGTTATGCTCAATCAAAACTTATAATAAGAAAAACAGTTTTGCCTTAGTTTGTGTATCTGAACAGATACAGAACAGAAGATCATTGATTCTCACGCGCCTGTTTGTCTGTCGTGAATAGGTAGTGAGTTTCTCCTATTTTCTCCTTGATCACTATTTGACTTAGTTAACTTTAATACAGATATATTTACAAAATCGGAATAAGATTTTACACGTATTTTACATGTTTAGCATAAATAACAAAAAGTAAGTTTGAGCTTTTCCAAAAATATAATATAGAAAATAAAAAATATTATATAAAATAATGCTTTTTAAGATATCCTACTTTTTTTTCATTTCCAATAGGGTTATTGTAAGCTATTAATTATAAATAAATTAATAGTTTAAAATCTAAATCAATTATAATATTCAAGTCTATATCACAACTTTAAATTTAAAATAACTCATCCTAAAATTAAAATAAAATATAATCCAAAATAGAATATTCTTATTTATATATCACAGGAAAAATACTGTAAAATTTGTAAACATTACCTCATTTTTTGTAATAAAAAGTAAATTCTTTCACATAATCAACTTAAGACACAAAAATATTAAATTATATAGCAAGTAAATATTTTCATTATTTCAGCTATGACATGGTTCATTTTGGCCATGCAAATTCTTTGAGACAAGCTAAAGCTCTTGGTGGTGTATTAATAGTGGGTGTGCATACTGATGAAGAAATTTCTAAACACAAAGGGCCACCTGTATTTACACAGGAGGAGAGATATAAAATGGTTCGTGCAATCAAGTGGGTCGACCAAGTGGTGGAGGGAGCACCTTATGTTACTACATTAGAAACTTTAGATAAATACCAATGTGATTTTTGTGTGCATGGAGGTGGGATATGGTTTAAACTTTTCAATTCTGATAGTTATATTATAAGCATGTTAATAAATGATATACAATTAATTTAATAATAATATATAATAGATTTACAAAATGTGTTATTTAGTAAACAAGTAGGTTGATTAACATAACTTAACTTTCTGTATTTTATTTTTCTAGCTTTTATGTCCTACCTATTATGTTTCAGATGACATCACAGTTACAGCAGATGGTGTTGACACATATCATTTAGTTAAAGAAGCTGGTAGATACAGGTATTTCTATTTTTTCACTTGAATGTAATTAACATATAGATATAGTATTTTTGAGCAATGTATCCAATAAAAAAATAACTAATCTGAGGAGATGAATCAATATGCAAAAAGCTTGAATTGAAGTAATTATAAATTATAATAATACATGTTACCTATATCAATCATTTATCTTTACATTTTTTTTTCAAAGTATACTATTTTAATACAATACCTTATGAAAGTTAATTTAAATAAATATTATTATATTAGACTAAACATACACCAATATATAGGCACCATGTTAAGCTTTATGGCTTGTGTTATTGGATACCACATAGTTGATACACTTATTTGATTTATTTAATTAATTTCATTTATAATATTAATATAAGTAAATATTTTTAGGGAAGTTAAAAGAACTGCAGGAGTCTCTACTACAGATTTAGTTGGAAGGATGCTGTTACTTACAAGAGAACATTTCAAGTAATATTTTTTTATTATTATATACAAGTAAAATAAAAGCCCTTTGAAGTTTAAATGATTTATTGTATCTATTATTTAAAAAAATACATTTTCTAAAAGCTCATTATATACTTTAAATATGTTTATTTATTTTTTCCTTGATGATATACTGCACCATCTGTTTAGAATTGCTTGAAAAATGCTTGAATATGTGAACTTACAACATTCTTATTACAACGCGCCATTACACGTCGCGATAAGTTATAATATTATTCCAAGAGTTTCAATGTTCTCTGACGATGATGGCAGAACGATGATGATTACATTGAATCCTATTCAGCCCTTTTAACGTCCAACTGCTGGGCACGGGCTTCCTTCATTCTGGGGGGGTCAGGCCATAGTCCACCGCGCTGGCCCAATGCGGATTGGCGGACTTCATATGTTTTTCGAAAACTTACTGGGTTCTTTTAGACACGCAGGTTTCCTCACGATGTTTTGATTCACCATAACACAAGTGATCATGATAGAAATGATTAATACGTGAAAATATCAGAAGTGCGAGACCCGGATTTGAAACCGAATCACTCGGTTATCCAAGCGAGCGCGTTACGGCTACCACTGGGCAACCACTGACTTCAAAATAAATGGTAGATTAATAATTATTTCAATTAACGGTAGATTAATTCAAGGCTGGATTTGTAAATTCGTGTATTTCAAATAACACGCTGTGCAATAAATAATAATATTAATCTATACTAACTATGAGTATTAATAATAATAGGTAGGCAATAAGTGAGTGATTCGTTTGCTACCTTGAGTGTCGAATATGGTAATGCCGTCATAGACCCCATGTTAAATTAAAAATGATTGCGTGTAATTATACACGTGGTTAAAGTAAAACTTCTGAAGCACTGTTGCAGATACCGTAATTAAATTAAAACATCAAACATAAATATATTTATTTATTATATATTTATACTAGCGACTCGCCCTCGCTTCGCTCGGGCTCTTCCCTAGATTTAGCACAGGCAAAGCCGCCGGATTGCCTAGTTATGCATATAAACCTTCCTCTTGAATCACTCTATCTATTAAAAAAAACCGCATCAAAATCCGTTGCGTAGTTTTAAAGATTTAAGCGCACATAGGGATATAGGGATATAGGGACAGAAAAGGCGACTTTGTTTTATACTATGTAGTGATAGTGATAAATATAATATTTATATATTTAGTTTTTGCAAAATTTTTTTCATTGATGCTCCGCTCGTATTGCCCGTAGCGTGATGTAATATAGCCTTCCTCGATAAACGGACTAACCAACACAAAAAGAATTTTTCAATTCGAACCAATAGTTCCCGAGTTTAGTGCGTTCGATCAAACAAACAAACTCTTCAACTTTATAATATTAAGTATAGATTAATAATAAATATTCATTTTTTATGTAATAATCATTATAATTTTTTTAATATATCTTTTAAATTACTAATAATAATATTGACTCTATCGCGCTATACTACCGCGACGCCTTTTCCAATGTGAATTAGCCCTCAGTCATACCCTAAATCAGTTTTACTCAGAATACCTAGTTTAAGTAATTTAAACATGTTTACCTATTGGTATATTTGTCAGCCTACCCACTTCAGAAAATCATTACACTGGATTGAAGTATACTTATAAAGTGCAGTTATCGTATTATGTATATGATGTATTTACAAATTGTGACACTTAAGACATATTGTAAATTTCAGGAGAGGTGACAAAGAATATTCGGTCGCTCTGGAACATTCATCGAATCTCGGAACAGATTCCACCGCGAGATCACCTTATACAGGCTGTTCACAGTTCTTGCCGACTACCCAAAAGATAATTCAATTTAGCAGTGGTCTTTCACCGAAACCAACAGATAGAGTAAGTGAAATAACTGTGCAAATTATACGTCGATTTTAGACTTCGTCAAAGTGTTCTTATAGATAGTAACTTTGAGTTATAGAAAAAAGAAAGAAGTAAGTTAAGATCTATATATATATAATGAAAATGGTGTTCGTTTGAGGCTCAATCACGCCTAAACCACTGATCGTATCGACATGAAACTACCACCATTCGATGCGAAATTTTTCCTAGATGGTTTATAGCTATTTATTTTTCGAATTCTAACGTTCCTTCATTTTTTTATTGCTGTTTTACTTTTATGAACATTTATCCCGCTAATAAAAACAAAAGACAAGCGTTTTCTCTTGATTCTTTTGTTTTCATGGATTTCAACGGAGTTTACTAAACGGATAATGTTCTTTTACATTCAGCTAACAATCTACTTACAAACTTCCACGCATCCACCCACCAACTCCCACGCACCCCTGCACACCCACTCTCATTTTTTGATAAAAATAAAATGCCGTATCTATGATCGAGTATCACTTGAGAACGGCTGGACCGATTGGGTTAATTTTTGTTTTGTTGTCTTCAGAATTGTCAGGAGAATGTTTATATGTAAGAAAATTTTAAAAAAGTCTGCTAAAACGTTAAAAATTTCGATGATAATCGAAGTATTCCAATTTCTATAGTTACTCATCACGAAATCTCGGGAACTATAGGACTTAGAAATGTGAAACTTGGTAGGAATATTACTTTCGTTATGTAGAGGTCAACTAAAAACGGATTTTAAGAAATTCATCCCCCAAAGGGGATTGCGGGGGCGTTAACAATGAACAATTCCCGTTTTTAAACTATTGCTCCTATAAATTCCAAATTTGGTAGGAATCTTCTGTAAGAGATGTAGAAATAGTCTATGAACGAATTTCACGGTAGCTCACCCCACAGGGGGTTGCGGGGGTGGTTTAACAATGAAAATTTTCATTTTTTAAGCCGTAGCTCCTACAGACTCCAAATTTAGCTAGAGTCGTCTATATGTGATGCAGAAATGATTTAAGAGCGGATTTTACAACAATCCACCGCCGAAAAAGATTGCGGAAGTGGGTGTTAAAATGTGAAGTTTCTATTTCCAAACTGTAACTTTAAATTTGGTAGTAATCTTTTATTTGTCATGCAGAAATCATCTCAAATAGGATTTTACGAAATTCTATTTCCAATAGGGATTGCGGGGGTGGGTGTGAGAATGTTAAATTTGTGTTTCCAAACTGTAACTTCTACAGACTCCAAATGATTATTTTTTTACTGTTTAAATAGAAAAGGTTAAAGTCAATTGTTTTTTATTTTTATTTAATTAATTTCATTTGTTTTTATATAACCTAATAATCTATATAAATAAAATGATAGAGGTCTGCAGTTGTGCGCGCATCACGGAAAAAGTACTGGATAGATTTAAATGAAACTTTCTAAGTTTTATTTCTTAGACACTTGGCCCTTATATAAAAAAAGATTGCGATATCTTCATTTAATAAAAATTTATTAAAGTTTCAAGAAAAAACGATTTGTATATGTACTGCGTGTTCAGTGATGCAGTATGTATGTTTCCTTCTCGCGGAGTAGTGGGGCAAGCGGCGTAGCGCCATGCGGAAAACTTTGTTAATATTTCAAGCAACGCGGACGAAGTCGCGGGTATCAGCTAGTGTTTTTATATATTTAGATGAGTCCAATACCATATTAGAATCTGTTAAGAGTTATATATAAATCTTTACTTTCTGTTTTGTTTTTCTATGTAGCGCAAGTTTTCAAGATACGATTAAATATTATATTATTAGAACACCTGTTGGTAAAAGGACACTTCCTGAAACTACTCTTGTCTTAAGTAGACCGAGGCGAATAACATTACGATGACGCGTAGGGAAATTAATTACCTTTATTAGGCTTTCCTGTGACACTTTTGAGTCATGGCTTATTCAAATAATTAAAATTATTGTAGGTGTAGATTGTTTAACTATAGAAATAAGCAAAGCAGGCTCCAGACCGGTGTCGATTTTGTGTAAATCTTAAGTTGTTACGTCTGTTAGCTTAAAAAGGTCAAGTCTGGCAGGTTCAAACCCGTAACATTTAATCATAGAGGAAGTATTCAATTTATTTTTTTGTGTAATTTACATGAATCTTTGCCAATTATTAATCGATTTAAATGATGAATTGTGTAATGGGTATATTATAGGTACATAATATGTACATAATAAATTGAATACTTCCTAATGGTTAAGGTCAATTTTGTAAAATTTTACGCCCTTGGATTTTGGAACATTACGAAATGGTAATAAACTTACTACAAAAACGCACCAATCACCATCATTAAGTCTACAGCGTTCGATCATAACACGAGTTTGATATTCTCTTTAATTATTATTAAGCCTTTATTGCCAACAACATTAATTCATTATTATATTACATTATTACATTTATTATTATATTACATTATTATTATTATTCACTTTAATAAAGCTATAAATAAAACCATGTAATATATTGAAATAAGCTATCTAGAGTCAATAATCAGGGTCATTTTATTAGTGCAGTAACTGCTTTTATTGATACTTGACACTATCATAATAACACATGAGAAAAAAATGAACAAGAAAATATAATAAGCAAAATATTTGCACATTCAAAACGGGGTTACCTACGTAAATATTTAACCCTCTTGGGCCTAGGCTCCACATCATAGATAGGTACATTATCTCGAAGCGATACAATTCAATTTCGATGATTGATCAACTTATTAAAATATTGAATTAATAAAACTTCAACTATTTTTTTCTGTAGTCTGTTTATTGCGTTTAATTTTTATTAATATTAAAAACCTTCTTTATTGATATGCTATAAAATGGTAAAAGGATTTTACATATACTGAGATAATCGAATACTAATAATCCTCGGTGCGAATCAACGCTAATATATAAAAATAGAAATTTTTATTTTGGCCTTATGTTAGCAATAAAAGATGAAAATTCGTCAATTGCGATTTGGGTTAATGCATTTAGAGTTCTTTCTACATAATATATTAATGCCACTACTTAGCAAGCCTCATTCTCATATCGAATCAAAATCGATTGATGCATATTTAATTTAATGGTAGTGGATTAGTGGGAGTTTATGTGTGTAATGTTTACCTATGTATTGGTATTTCTTTTATTTCTGTTCTATGTTTCTACATTGTTATACTGCGACTTAATAATATAAACTATATTATGTCGTTCTATTTTTATATGATTGTTTTAATCTGCAATCTGCATCCTTTGTTGCTCAACGCTAGTGCTATAATATACTATGGTCCATACAAAAAGATAAACAATGTAACCTACGACGAGAATGAGATAAAAACATTGTTATGTATTGTAATGTAGGTATCTATAAAATTATTTTTAATACTCTACTGTTGATCAACATGTTTATGATAAAAAGAATTCTAATTTCAGTGATGTTATAATTCTTTTGTTATTCAAGTCTTATATTATGACTAGTTATCGAAGTCGTGGTGGTATATTGCCTCAAGTTCGATCGAGGGCCGTGCCCAAGCGAAGCAATAATATTACTGTTTTGCATTACAACAAAACAGGTATTATGTGTAGGAGAAAACACACAGCATTGAAGATGAAGAAGCGGTCCTGTGATCTGTCAAAAACATCGAGAGAACTGAGAATACAGATTAAAAAACATACCTGGATCCAATAAACTTTGTTTGTGTTAGGTTACCAGAGAGCGCAGGCTTCCGCGTGCCGCCATTTTCGCTGTCATGTATCATAGCGTCTTCATCGCCAGCAAGGACCTTGAATCAATGCTGTGTGTTTTCTCCTACACATAATACCTGTTTTGTTGTAATGCAAAACAGTAATATTATGTGTCTTCAAAAACACACAGCATTGAAGATGAAGACCTGTTTGATCTCTGCTGGTGACCTAAATTCTGTACACAAAACGCTATGTGAACAAATAAATAACTCTTTTTTCATAAAAGCCAATAGTTCTTCTCTAGTAATTATTTTATATTTTATTTACCCTTTTTTGTGAAATTAAAATATCACCATTTAAACGTAGGAAATTATTTATTAAATCAATCTAAATAATAGCTATATCCTTTAAAGTTACAATTACACTATTTTTTGGCCATAAAAAACCAAATCTTGTCATGGATCATAAGACTCCAATTTCAATATTTTAGATAACCAAACTTCACTGAAAAAATAAATTTCACTGAAAATGTAATTCACTAATTATTATACCTACTCTGAATATAAAAAATATATATATATTAGATTCTGTTTTCAAACCATTAAAAGTTAATCTAATAATATTAGTAAACCCTAAAATTATAGTGAAGTATAATTTCAATACAATCACAGTTACAAGTGAAGTGTTCAATTAATTCACTTACAGTAAAACTTTTTCAATATTTATAAACATCTACCTTTTTGAACTCTTCTTTAGCCATCTCCAAGATGCTATAGTATACTTGATGTATCCTATGGATTCATCTATTTTATCTTCCTAAAACACTAAATACAGCCAACCAGAAACGAACAGTTCTGGATGTTAGCTTGAGTTGTCTCATAATTATTATAAAAAGACATCTCAAATCCCCTCTCATCCTATATTTGACCTTTGAGGCCTGTACTAAGCCTTTATTATGACCTTCAGAACATCTGCAAGAAGGACTGTGAATAAAATTGTCTGTAAGTTATAGACTACTATTAGACTGATAGACTCACTAGTCAGCAACAAACCAAACCAAACCTTGGTGAAATCTTGGGTTATTCTGTCTACAAAATTTCTTGTTGCCTTCAATCAATTAAATAACCTATTAACATCCCACCTTTTAGCTTCTTGTGGTAAAGAAAATAACCTTTCTTTAAAAACCTTAAATAAAATACAATGAAAATATTGTCGATGCACAATTAATATGTAAATATGGCTATTCTATAATAAAAACAGAGTTCCATTCTAAATTTAATTAGGATTGGCTGAAATCTGCCTAAATCTTATCCTCCTGTACTCCTCAAGAATCCTAGACTCAAACAACTCTTGGCTAAATAAGCATCTCTTAATGGAAAACTACAAGCATTCACTGTCAAACTTCACAGTAACATCCACTCTTAATCTTACCACTTGTTACGGGTAATGGTGTACCACACTCTCCATGCTATTACTAGGTGTACTTATGGTGTTCTTGTCTCTCTTATTGAAAAGAACCTTCCACAAATTCTGTAGTAATCACCTTACCTTGTTTTGCATCATTAGACCTTTAAGACGTTGTGGCTGCTGAGTTAACTTTGGAACCTATCTAGCAACCTGTCCCTTGCCTTGTTGAGTTGTGAAAAAGGCTTTCAGAATCTGTCTGGGAGGTGAATACCCTTATAGTCCAAGAGCTAGTGAACCCTGGGAGTAACGGTCTCCCTGTAAGGTTAGAAATTTGTATACTTACGATTTATGACATGCTAAGAGCAATAGCCATGACCTGGCAGGCGTCAGCCCTGCACGTCATCAGCCCCTTTATTTTTTAGACTGTTCAGTAAATTGAGTTTCAAAACTTGTTTCTGTAAATTTGAAAATTTAATAGGATAAAGTTTATTTATTGTACATCTTAAAAAAAAATTGACAGGCGATTACAATAAGCAGAAGTATATGACAGATCAATTAGAAAACGTACAGTTGGTAGGGTACAGTTGGCAGGTAAAATAAAGTTTATCCTGTATACTTAAAATTTTTATATGTTTTCAAGTAAACGTCTCAGAGTAAATATGTACAATGCCAGGCGGTTTTGAACAGCATAAGACCTTGACAGGCGAGGGGACAGCTGCTAAGGGCGTGCAAATAAGAAATGTTACATGAACGCATACAGTAAATGCAATGTATTTTATTGGGTTTTATGCAATCTACATTATTTTTAACATTCATTTTCTTCAGCATCATCCGAAATTTCGCTATCACTGTTTTCATCATCATCTGATTCTTCAACAATGTTTTCCTCATCTGCAAATAGTAAAAAAAAATATTTTAATGAATCAATAAGGTTGTTAAAATTAAATATCAAGCTCAATTACATAGGACTGCGTATTAAATGTTACGGAATAAAATAGTTGTATGTTACCTGAAATGCATTCCTCAGTTTCAGTCGATTGTGCTGTGGCAGTATCAGCAGGTCCTTGTAAAAGTATGTCGTATATAGAAGATGGAACCGTATTCCCCACAAACCAATTAAATTCGTAACGACTATCAATTAAGTTCCAACCGTTATTTTCAGGTGTAAGAATTGTTGGTTCTTTTAAATTACAATTTCGCCATATATTTGTAATGTAGGCAGTTCTCAATAATTGTTGATGTAGTTCACGTTGGCAGGGTGGTAAATTCGATGAATCATAGCTTACTACTTTTTTCATAAACACTTTCGGATTATTTGTGTTGTACGTAGCAAGGAACTTTTCATAACGTGCATTGTTTAACTTTGAACATTTCAAACCATACATTTGGCATACAAATTTCTCTAGTATCGGGAAAATTTTTTCTTTCTTCTGTACTATTTCTATATACTCGCAACACCTCTCACTCGCACGCCCTTAGCAGCTGTCCCCTCGCCTGTCAAGGTCTTATGCTGTTCAAAACCGCCTGGCATTGTACATATTTACTCTGAGACGTTTACTTGAAAACATATAAAAATTTTAAGTATACAGGATAAACTTTATTTTACCTGCCAACTGTACCCTACCAACTGTACGTTTTCTAATTGATCTGTCATATACTTCTGCTTATTGTAATCGCCTGTCAATTTTTTTTTAAGATGTACAATAAATAAACTTTATCCTATTAAATTTTCAAATTTACAGAAACAAGTTTTGAAACTCAATTTACTGAACAGTCTAAAAAATAAAGGGGCTGATGACGTGCAGGGCTGACGCCTGCCAGGTCATGGCTATTGCTCTTAGCATGTCATAAATCGTAAGTATACAAATTTCTAACCTTACAGGGAGACCGTTACTCCCAGGGTTCACTAGCTCTCCAGCTATTATTAGATATTAGAAATATTTAATAGCGGCTGACGGCATCACACAAAATTATCTTATCTATTCCTTATATTACTATTATACGCTATTGATTCTATTAATACATAGGCCTGTATGACGGCGATCTCGCTAGAAGTTTATGTCCGGTGTCCTCCCCCATTTTTCATTAGAAATAAACCTCCGCGGCTAGTGAAAAACATGTCATTCGGATACTCTTCCTTTGCCCTTGATGGGTGGTCTATGATACCGTCTAATCCTCCTGGTAGGTAAAATGTTGATAGCGGATCTCTATCAGAATGTTTATATAACTCTTAACAAGAGATTAATAGACCAAAGTTTACCCTAGCTCTAGGCGTATTACTTCTAAGCGTACGTATTTCTACGAGACTAAATCTAGTCTAGTTGTGGGATTTCACCAATATATGCGTATTCTGCAAAACTACCCTGTGACTTTATCACAGCTAAGACTACATACACTTCCTCTAGGCTAGAGTCTCAAGATCTTTGATTTGGAACCCTTAGGATCTGGTCGTCTAAGTGTCCTTTCTATGCCTCATTTGCTGCCTTTGTAGTTAAGAAGTAGTTACGTTCCTTTCGAGAAGTGGAGTTCTGTCACTCACTCTGGGGGATAATTGTTTCCACCGCTTTGGGTGTACCTCTTTAGGAAACAAAAAAGCCCGGTGACAATGTAACTAACCTTGTAGTCAAGAATTGCGTATACTTCCCTCTCGAGAAGGCAGTTGGACTGCAGACTATCGCATCCAACTACCACCGTAGCTCCCGTCACTTACTCTAGGGGCTCATTAATTTTTTCCCACCACTCTGGGTGAATCTCTAGGAAAAATATTGCCCAGTGACAATGTAGCCTACCCTGAGGATCTACATAGTTTGCGGAGTTTGCCTCGCCTGCCCCCTTAAAGAGCAGTTATATATTTCTAGACAACCTTGATTGATAAATCAATAATTTGACCTTCTGGGTAGGCAGGGTTATTTCAAAGTAGGTTAGCAATATTGTAAAACTCGAGTACTATAGAGTCAATAAAAATTTATTTCTTAATATATTATTATTATTTATTTAATTTGAGAGCTAACCCAGAAAGTCCAAGTCTGCGAGCTCTTTCGCAGGGCTTTCAACAAACTTGATTTTAAGTCAGTCAGATATAGCTAAATGGTTAACTTATTAGGTAACCATTCGACTATAATATCAGCAAACTAATGACAGGGTTCGTAAGGTTTCCGCAACCAAGTACGATACCGCTGCAAGGTACCTGGGTTCGGAAAATTCCGCAACCCAGTTTGATACCTCTTACTTAACTTGGTTCATATGGTTTCCGCAACCAAGTACCATATTGTTAAGTTACCTTGGTTTTCGCAACCTAGCTCAAGGTACAGGGGGTTAAGGCACAGGCTAAGGAATAATGGCTAATCACTAACAGATCGTACCCTCAGTAATGACACAGAAGAACTGTTAGTGTGCCCTTTCCATTTCTAAATAGAATAATCATTCATTAA
The DNA here is from genome assembly GCA_905231865.2 of Boloria selene. Classification (NCBI taxonomy): domain Eukaryota; kingdom Metazoa; phylum Arthropoda; class Insecta; order Lepidoptera; family Nymphalidae; genus Boloria; species Boloria selene. The sequence goes on from HG993145.1 coordinate 8,113,256, forward strand.
TCTCAATATTTACCATCCAATCTCTGGCCTGGAAAAAACTTATTCAATATATGTATAGGAAACATAAAACAAAAAGCCTTACTATTTTCTCAGTATTTAAAGCTTTCTATTATTGAACAAATGAGACAAACTTGTTCTCAAATTTTCTAAGTTATGATTAGAATAACTGCAATAGTTAATTAATTTTTCAGCTTTAATAATATATTAGTTATAGCTTATTGAAATTTAAATAACATGATTACTCTCCACTTTACTATATCTATCAGGAGGCCTATATTAGGCACCAGCCTCTAAAATTCTACTGAACTTAATATCAGGTAATAAATGTTATTAGAGAACTTTAACATAACTGAAGGGCTAATCCTTCATAACATGTTACTACATGTTCTGAACCAGTTTTTAAAATTAATCAGAAAATCAGTAAATTACCATAACTTTTATATCTCAGATCACACATCTTGTTTCTGGTCAGACCTAAAACTTTCCAAAAAACTGTCTAATTAGTCCTTAAACCTTTCTATTACAAAAACGGCACTAAAATAGGAAGAAAATTTCTTCATATCATATTTAATTGTAAAGCTGCTATAATTTCTTTTAATACCCAACCATGTCTAACTTCATTACTTTTGAGTACCTGTCACCTATTATTTGCAAAGTTTTATCCATGTGTGATGACAGAACCTAGAAATTATCTCTGAAGCTTTTTTTTTTTTACTTAAAAACTTTTGATTGGTTACAGCTCCAACAAGTATAGTTGCCTAGTTAACTTGCTTCCATAAGCTCCTTCTTTTTTATAAGAAAGCTCTATAACTTGATTAAAAAAAAATATCTGTAGAAGCTTAATAATCTTCATCTCTATTATGCATAACTTCTCACAACAACATTAATCCTAAAAAACTTAGGAAAATACTGAACTAACCTGTTAAGCTCTCATACGTCTAATTTCTTTTAAGCTAAGTAATAAAACTATGGCAGTCTATTTAATTCAGTAAGAAGTTCACTATCAATTGGTTGCAAAATGCTTTTAATGTTACAATAAGTACCTAAACTATGCATTATAGATAACTGTAGTCTCTAGTAGTACTCAATTAATATGTCTGGTCATACACTTGTGAAAGTTTAATAAAATACAAATTTCGCACAATTAGTGCCACTACTATACCCTGTACGTACAAATCTTATTGTACAAATTGGGTTTTTGTAAAATTATTAGATATATTGGATATACAAATTAACTAAATTTAAAAGGTACCTTAATTGCACCTATGCATTCTACGACGTTTATAACGTAGGGATAAAATAAGCTCTCCTCGATCTCCAAGGAGGAATCCCCCCGAAGCTTCACCTGCAAAACTCGAAGTCGAAACATGTGCTCGCACCAGAGTGACTGATTGCAGATACTCTTCCATGTCGTTTTAACGCATAAGTTACTTATTTTAATAGTTTAACAATGCTGAGTGCTCACTAATCTCACTAATAAAAACTTTTTTCTTTTTTACATCACTTTTTTCTATTTTCGATGTTAGCTCTTTCAAATCACAAAACGCTATGATACATGACAGCGAAAATGGCGGCACGCGGAAGCCTGCGCTCTCTGGTAACCTAACACAAACAAAGTTTATTGGATCCAGGTATGTTTTTTAATCTGTATTCTCAGTTCTCTCGATGTTTTTGACAGATCACAGGACCGCTTCTTCATCTTCAATGCTGTGTGTTTTTGAAGACACATAATGGCACTTTATGAAGTGCTAAGTGGGACATATACATAAATTACGATATTGGAATACATACTTAGTTTCAATTTTACAACTTCAGTTCAGAAATGAATGTCTTTTATTCCATTTTCAGGTAGTGTACGTAGCAGGAGCTTTTGACCTCTTCCATGTCGGCCACTTAGATTTCTTGGAAGCGGCGCACTCGCAAGGTGACTTTTTAATAGTGGGGCTGCACACGGACCTCGAAGTGAACCGTTACAAAGGCTCTAATTATCCCATTATGAACTTACACGAGCGTGTGCTCTCAGTGCTCGCTTGCAAGGTAAATGATTTTTATGTTATTTACTTATTTAATAACTATAGTTACTCGTCTGTTTTTTATTAAATGTTTGAAATATTGTTTATATTTATTCAAAATTAAAAAAACCTTATAACAATAGAATATGTATTTACAGAATTTACTCTCAAAATGCCTTCATTTTTAAATTAATAGTCGCGCGTTACTTACAATGAAAGCTGATGCAGAGTATAAATATATATTTTTTAAAAATAGGGATCCTTACTAAAACTACATAATGTAACCCAAGGTAGCTAAATCTAAAGCTTTTGACTTCATGAAAGCTTTTGTTATTTCTTTATACTGTAATTGCGAATTAATTTTCATCGTAGTCAATCCCAACGGAATACTAAGTGACCTAAGCCTTATGAAATAACTAGTGCGATTAAAATAAAAATATTTGTTCTATTCTCAGTACGTGCACGAAGTGGTGATAGGCGCGCCGTACAGCGTGACCGCGGAGCTGATGGACCACTTCCGCGTGGAGGTGGTGTGCCACGGCGTGACCGCCATCGCGCCGGACGCCGACGGTCGCGACCCCTACATGGTGCCCAAGCAACGAGGCTGTTTTAAGGTATCTACACTATTCACTAATATAATCTTCATCAGCCCTTTTTTTTAAGGTCCCACTGCTGGGCACGGGCCTCCCTCAGTACGAGGGGGATCAGGCCATTGTCCACCGCGCTGGCCTAGTGCGTGTTGGCGGACTTCACATGTCTTTCGAAAACTTGCTAGGTTTTCTCAGACATGCAGGTTTCCTCACGATGTTTTCCTTCACCGTAAGACAAGTGGTAATCATGATAGAAATGATTCGATATTGATATAATACTTATGCAAATACTATTGTACTAATAATATTTAATAAAGAGTTTTTTTTGTATGTTAGTTTGTAATGGATAAAAAATTACTAGATCAATTTTAAAAATATTATAACCTACACATTAAAGCTATATTATCAACGAGTATGGACCATTCTTATGTTCAAAAATTGGAGGTAATTTTACGAAATTTGCAATAATGTTACCTATTACCTAAGGTATCAAAGCGTATAATAGACATAGTATGGCATGCGCTGCGAGCAGTTTATAGGAAGGGCTAACACAAAAACTACTAACATAATTATGAAAATTCATACACTAGCCGATTTCTTTATATATGTGTATACAGTTCGCGTCACGTAAAAAGAACGCTGGAAGAAAGTGGTTGGGAGTGTTTTGCGCATAGGTACATTCGCACACGAAAGTACTAGGCCTATTCTTTTATTTTTGAACTAGCCTTTCGTTTGCGACGTATATTGGTTATTGGTAGGTACATTGAAAAATATATTACATAGAATGCCATTAAATAGAATTCTATAATTTAATAAAATACGTTTGATTCAGTGTAGAATTTTTAATCTACTTACAAAAAATTTAATTATTTCATTCAATAAATTATTTTATTAAATTATTAACTGCATTATTATCAGACTCTCTTTATAAAACAACATACTTTAAAAATATGTTTTATATAAAACCATTTCGTAATTAAAAACTTTTGTGTGTGCGATAATATTTTGAACTGACGAACTAATAGCGAGCCGGAAAAGCATGCGGCGCGTGCCCCGCGCTCGCCCTCGTACCACCAAATTGACCGATAAATCGCCTCTGCCCATCTTGTCAGCCAGCGTTCTTTTTAAATGACGCGAATTATACTGTCAGATATAATCATAGTTAATCAAAGTCGTAAATATGGGCCGTTGAGTTATTTTACTGGCTATTGTTTCGCAACGAGGCACGCACTCGAGCGAAACGGGGAGTAGTTGCTCATAAAGTTTTAATATAATTGGTAGCTTTGCATTTTTGTACGGGAATTTGTTCGCGTAATAAAAATAGGAAGAAAGAGAAAGGATGGCTTTCTCAAACTGATCAGAATAAAGGAAGCTGAATATAGGAAAAATAACCGTTTCGTTGCAATTCGAGTAGCCAATCACGACAAATATTACCACCTTAAAACATTAGAATTGTTTATTATAATAAAATGCGTTTCATTTATAACTCTTACACAATAGCTCTATGCATAACTGAAAGATTCGGAGATAATATTTGTACTTGGCACACTCATGTTAACTCTATGCGATACGACTTACGAGGTCACCCAACAACCTTAAACACGGCGTGAAGTTTCGCTTCATTGAACGCTTTTGTATATATATTTTTTTTTGTAATAGAATGAGACTTAAACTTAGAAGGATAAACTACATTTAAAGTTTTGGTCGAGTTACATTCGTAATTGACAATAATAATTGTATCTACTTCATGCTTAGGGGGCGTTCAAGTATTACGTAACGCAGTTTGGGGGGGAGGGGGGTTCTTGTAAAACGTTACGATGTGTTACAAGGGCGGAAGGGGGCTTTGAACAACGCGTTACGTAGCATTGTTTTTTTATTTAAAAAAAAATACTAAACTTAAAAAATGTTTATTAGGACTTTGAGCCCATTTAATATACATATTTGAATCTTAAGCAAATGCTTATTAAATTATGTGTGATTATTTATTAAATAAACATATGAATAAATAAAATACGCATGTATTTCGAATTAGAAATCTATTGTTTTATTTATTAATTAGTACCGCAAACGCGATTAAAACAATAACAAAGTAATTTAGCGACTTTCCGGTAGTTTGTGCAGCATGAAATTTGGGTAAAAATTTTCAGTTGGGTGTTACGTAACGTTTATGGAGGGGGGGTGGTGTACAGGAAAACGTTACGGCGCGTTACATAGGGGGGAGGAGGGGTCAAAAATTTTCAAAATTTGCGTTACGTAATACTTGAACGACCCCTTATTAATAAAATTGAATTGTCAGCGATTTTAAAGTACATAACTACTTATGGATTATATTATAAATTTGCATGATTTCAAAGATGTTACAATTTTTTTTCTAATACATTTTAAATTCCCCAAGATAATTAAAATATAATTGTCATGTTAATATTCCGCAGACACTGAACTCTGGCAATACCATGACAACAGAAGATATAGTGCAACGAATTATTCGTCACCGACTCGAATTTGAAGAACGCAATTCACGTAAAGAGAAAAAGGAACTCGCCATAGTGAAGGAGACACAAAAACTTCACATCAAGCAAAATGGAAATTGTGAAGGAGTAAAACAAGTTGTATACTAAATAAAAAAATCATTCGTATATCGGCGGCTAAGTAGTATTCTAAGCTACTAACTCCCATTTAGCCATTTTAGCCATTGGTCTGAAATAAGAATTAAAAATTAATAATTATGTAAAATTATTTAAAATATAATTACAAAATAACTGCAATATCTTTCTATCTATTCAAGTGAATGTTAGTTATTGCCTATTATAACATCATTGTTTGTTTAATCTTTTTTTAATTTTTTCTCTTTCATTTGATTCCACAAAGGGCAGTTTAGCTAAAAATTGAGTTAGCAGCTTAGAATATATTTAGCTGACGATATAGTAGTTACATTCAATGTCAAAATAATGAATTAACTATTTATCAACTTAATTAACTACTCTGTGAGTTTGAATCTTTGCTGGCATCAAATGATATAATATGACACACACTATTTAAAAAACATTGAATATTGTAATGAATACTCATGTTGTTATTATATTAAAAGTAGGATCTTTTTGTTATATAAATATAAATTTAAGTAATCAACACTATGAATCTATAATAATTGTATTTTTTTGCATTTTATGCTACTATCTTGATAGATCTTTTCATTCTAAAATCTCATAATTTATGCTTATCCAAAGAAGTTTATTAATAGTTGTTGTACTATTTGTTAGAATTAAATAGGCTTCGCAAAGTATTATTGTTTAACGAATATTTATTAGATCTTAAAATCTCAAAGCAAATATAATATAAAGTTATGGTGTTATGTACAAAGTATATGCATTTTATTTATTTAAGCAATTTCTATTTTTAACAAATAATAAAGAGAAGTTACTTTACAACTAGGGCATTGTTCTATTATAATATATAAATATTGTCTTTTATTTTTCCTTCTTATATGTCAAGGTTAAAATGCTATATACTCTATTTATCGGTTTATATTTATCTAATAAAGTGATTTTCCGAGCATCCAGTGAAAGTTGCCTAAACGAAGTAGTAGGATTCTATTCTAAGGGTAAGGGGTGTCGTTTTCTTAACAGTTAAAAACGACCACAGCGCCACCTACTGCCAGTTGTAATTTCAAACCATTCAGGGACCCATACAAAATTACATTCAAATCTATCCAAACGTTTAGGAGAGATAGACAACAATCACTCATACAGAAATATTGGCTTTCTAAGCCATACTTTGACAAAGTCCCCTATTAATGATAACACTCATGGTGCAAGCACATTGCTAATAACCATTAGCGGCTTACACACGATACAATAAGATTGACAATCCGATTGGTCAATTGAATAGGGGATCGGACAATTTTTCAGAAAGTGTTTTAAATTAATCTTCATGAATACTTATTCACATAAAAAAAATAATTTAATTTATTTATAGCCTTTTAGGTACTCAAAATCATGTTTTAATATTGTTTGTTTAAAAATACCGCCAAAACGACACGTTATACGCGTGACGTCACTTGTAAATGTCATCAATATTATTGTTCTGTGGTCATTCATAACATAAACAAAACGACTGTATGAACATAAGTTCGCAAGAAGTTTTGTTTCGTGGAAAATATTCTTTATTTGTTGTTATGGAACGAAAATCATTGATAACTGAAACTAATATAAGTTTAAGAATTATTTATTAATCGATAGATTTATGTGTGACAGTTTTTAGTATTGTTCTTTTATATTATATATACTGTGACGTGCTGACAAATGTCAAAATTAAACAAATGACGTCACGCACTGTGTTTTGGTGTTTCAGTACAGACTTAAAATCTTGTAAATAACAAAATTTTATTTCTTCATTTAAAAATATTTGAATGAATTATATTTAACTATTATTCGATAAATAATCGTTAAACAGTGTACTTATTTTATCTAAGTATATTTTAGATTTTTATCTGATTACTGTCCGATCCCCTATTTGCCACAATCTGATTGTCCGTCCACACGTACATTGAGGATCGCCGATTTTAATTTTATTTTTTGCTCCTGCTGAACCGACTTGTGTTATGCCCCAATAATATAACAAGAAGCAATAATTAGGGCAAGTAAAACAGTAATAAATTAAAAGTATAATATTACTTTTCTCTATGAATTAGGGTTTATTTGGATAAAACAATGGTTGCAAAGGAACCAAACAAAGAAAGTAACTGAGTCACCTTCAATGTCAATATTTCTATTCACACTACACAATTCGATTGCTAATCTTGTCAAATTGGTCGTAAAATTATATCATGCAATTAATAGTCCTTCTAGCTTACTATAAAAAAATTAATGTAAAATTAACATTTGCTTGATTAATTAAACAATGAAGTCGACAAGTTCTTTACAGTTTACACTATAAATCAACTGTCCCCGTGACTGAGTTATCTAAAGAAAAGGCGATCGTTCATTCTTATTAGTAATTTCACATAATTTTTTATCTTTCGTAGCCAATTAAATATATTTTATATTTACAATAGTAATTAGTGCGTGAACCTACATTTTAACCACCGATTAATGGTGCTTAAAATTCATTAGGTACGTGCAAAAATCTTTGATCATAATATTATATTTTAGATGTAAATGTGTGGGATTAATGTTTGGTTGTTTCTCACGTAGGATAAATAGATAAATATTATAATACCATATTGTTACCAAATATTTTTTTTGAAAAGAGCAACTGTTGAGTTTCTCGCCGGTTCTTCTCACCAGAACAGCTTTCCAAGCTGGTGGTAGTTTACTCACAGACTTACAGACTGACATTTAATTTTAATAATGTAAAAATGACGATTCGAAAGAGCTTGTAAAAGTCTATTTGAATATAGAATAATTTCATTTGATTTATCATATTATTTATTATACGGTATAATACATAATATTATATCAATATATATTTTTAATATAGCAACATATACAATAATTTAAATTTATATACTGGTAATTATTCAATATTTCAAAATGGCAGAAAAGTGTAAAGAGAATATCTATTTATTCTATCTTTATGCGACAATAAAATAGTTTGTGACGTGGTGTAACGGAATTCTTGCAAATTTTTGTACATTTATCAAATAACTCTTAATGTTTTATTGTATTAAGGGAAACTTTACCAATACTCTGTAAACAGGTAAGTTTATTCATTTTTAAGCCGCCCACTGTTTCAATCTGCTTACTTTTATCTAAATATTTTTGTATTGTGTATGTATTATGAAATACAACATGGTTGAATGCAAACATTGTTTATTAATAAAATAAAAAAAGTAATTTTAAGATATTTCAAACAAATACTAAGAATTGATTGAATTAGCCACGACGTATTAGGAGCAAGTTATAATTATCGAGTTGACTAATTCTGGATCAATATAAAAATTTTTAAGCAAACCTTGTCGAAGCCATTTATTAAAGGTATAAATTATTATTAAATTCCTTACCTGAAAATAAAACGGTCTCTATTTTTTATGATGATATTAAGGCAATAGAAATATAAATGATACTACAACAGTAATAATAAAGTATGATAGTTCAAATTCTATAATATGAAATATAACTTCTAAAACATAATCAGTGAAATGAAATATTTATACATAAATGTTTAAGTTAGCTAAGTATTCAGTAGTTTTCAATTATTATATTTAAAATTCTTATTAATTAGAAGTTATATAAAGATACTATAGAAATATCCTAATTTCCTTAAAATTCTCTACTTTATGTGTACACAGGCTTTAATATTTTTGTTTTTAGATTTAACTTGTACAATAAAATATTTGTATAATATTTTGTTTTTGTAACAGACTGAATATACTCTATGTTCGTTTATGTATTCACGTTATGTTACATTTTATCTATATGATTATTTGGAAATGAATACAATCTAATAAATCACATAAGGATCAAGAACAAATTATTACTCAGGCTTTGATAGACCTGATCATGTAATATATACAATATGTGTATACAATTAAAAACAAACATTAGCTAATAAAAGTAAAATTAATATAAAACTAATATTTATCAAAAAAAACTTTTTATAATCTTTAAGTAGTTATACTATAGTAGGATTGTAATATTATAATAACAATTGTTGTACAATTTTGTGTGTGTGTGTAGTTTTATTATTCAATATAGTGAATGAACCATCTCTTATCTCCATCTCTTATATATTTTTCAAGTTGTTGTAGTGTTCTCTAGATACTATTATATTTTTACCTACATGTAAATTTAAATTTCACATGTGTTAAGGTTCTGTAGTTTCCCATTATAATAGCAGAAGATTTTATATTAGACTAAGAAGATGGATTTTTGTATAGATACTACTTTTTTAGTTTTGTATCAGTGGTCTTGAACATCTATGTGTGAAATCGGAAGAGTTGCCCATTAAATTTGGTATATTTGTACCCAATATCGGTATATTAAAAAATAAAACAGTTTTCAATCAAATTCATTTATTTATCAAAAATACATATACATAATGCTCAATCAAATTTACATCAAACAAACTTAAATATAATTATTTATTAGGACAATACCAATAATTTTTGGCCATAGCTAAGGTCATGTTCGAATTAATTTCAAAGTCCTAACAATTAGCGTCATTAAAGAGTTGTTTTGCATGTAAAAGACTAGTTATTGGACTCAGTAGACAGCCTATTTCACTGTTTTGTTTTCATTAGATTAATATGCCTTCAATGTTGGTGGATGATTGGGGCAGTGATAAAGTATTAAAAATGAAATTAGATAGTAAACAAAACATTTGGGTGTCATCGCCACACTTTAGTAAACTTACTTCATCCCAAAATAGTTCAACATCATCAGGAAATGTTTTGATTTGATCACAATTTCTTAAAATGCGCCACTCTGTGTCAATTTCTTGGAAATCATTCCTCTCAGTCTCAACAATATTGGGAAAAAATTTACTAATGGGAACTATAAAAGGAGTTTTGCCACTTTTAACATTTTAATTATGTCTAAACCTTTTGTTTGATTATTTTTTAATGGAATGCCCGTGGTTATTTGCTTACAAGCTTCGATATAAAAATCATGGCATCTGCATTTAAACAAATTTAGCTGTTCTGGACTTAGATCTACTGAACTACTAAGTAATGTATTAGATGCAGCAGCACCATAATATACTGAGTCGATATCTACAAAATTTCTAGGATTTTAAAAATCAACATTTTCGATTGGAGTTCTAGTTAAATATTCTCTATTTAAAAAGCAATCAAAAAATATTTTGTATAGTAATGTTTCAATGATTTTTTCATCTAAAGTATGAATTTTCGGGTGTTCTGCATGCATTTCTTTGTTTAAATCGTTAAATAATAGTAATTCCAAAAATAGTAACGTAGTGGGATCTTGGAACTTTTGTAATATATGTTTTGCAGCTAAACGATGATCTTTATTATTAGATATTTGATCTATGAAAAATAGTTTAAGAGCAGAAAGTTGATACAATATTCTTTCGACTGCTGTGTGAACTGATAACCAGCGTGTCTGACAAGACATTTGAATTTTTTTAAACTCCGCCACTCATTTTGGACTAGATAAGAAGTAGTTAAAAGACCTTACAAGATACTCTTTAAAATATGGCAGTTTATTACAAGCATATTATGACGGGCAAAGATGGAATGAATGACAGGTGCATTTTTTTGGTTTGCTTGTTTAGAAGTGTTAAATAGTAGTAGGTAGTAAAGCGGAATAATTTCCAAGTATTCTCTGAAATCGTAGAAAAATCGTTGCATTTAGGTATTTCGGTAGGACAGAGCCCATATCGGTGGAAATACCGAAAAATCGGTAGGTTCGAGAATCCAGTTTTGTATACTTTTACATAGTTTTTATACTTAAGTCAAGGATACATGGTACAATTTTGCACTTGATTACTATTAGGGAATGCAATCTCGATCTCGTGAGATCTCGGCCTTTTTTAGCGAGATTGATCTCGAACGAAAAAACGACGAGATCTCGCGAGATTAACGAGATTGCGCTCGAGCATAAAAACGTCCTATTTGAACGTCCTATTTTATTTAATTGATAATAATATCTCAATTTAATAGTCAATGTTTTGTTTGTTATTAAAGAACTGTTTTATTACTAAAAGATTTTTGTTTTTTGATATTAGAATAGAAGACTAGTTGTGTTTTTCATTTGTTATTTGATAGATACGTACGTCAAAGTTTACTTAGAAGTTTATTAAAAAATTATAGACAGATACGTCAAACAATGTTTGTTGCATAAAAGTCTATTGAAAAAATTCGTGAAAACAAATGTTATCTTATAATACTCACATTTTTTTTTTCCTAATCAATTTAAATTTTGTGATAATTTGTAAAAAAAACACACAAAACTGCCAATCTCGCGAGATTAGATACATAAACTCGCGGGATCTCGCTTGAGCCCTAATCTCGCGAGATTTGCATTCCCTAATTACTATCAAGCTAATTTTCCGTGAGTAACTTTATTTTGATGAGACACCCAATAATTTCCTGTACGAAACACTCGATGGTGGTAGCTAACAGAGTTAGCAAGGTGAAATATGTCGATTTGATGATTCTCAAATATTTATTACTAACTGAATTTTTTTTTGTTAAATTTCAAGATAATTATCTAAATTATTCGAAAAAATATTTGTTCTCCAAAATCTATGGTTTGATCAAAGAGTCCCCTCTTTCCAACATGTATCGATAACGAGGTCATCATAAATGATTACTAACCAGCTGATTTTCTTTTTTTTTACTTAGTTAATATTTATATTATTTAACAGATATATTGTCCTACAAATTGCGTGGTACGTTATGCTGGTCCTACGCTCAAAAGTAGTAGTACAGATCCTTGATGTAAAAATAATTACTATCAAGCTAAATCTTCGTTAATAACTTCGTTTCGATGAGTCGCCCAACATTTCCTATGCGAAAAATGTTGGAAAGAGGAGAAGAGGCTACTTCGTATCTAATCACAATATCAAAATTGAATATAACAATTCGTACTAATAAAACCACTTTTCTCATATCTTATTAACATAAATCGAAGTAAATCATGAACATGGACAAACGAACAAAACCATAGTTGCTTAGATAAGTAGCCCCCGAAACATCGGGTAGGCCAGGGTAGTGTCGATAAGCCTGTGATGCGCGGACGCCGCTCATTGCAGTTGAATTTGTGACTCACGGTTGCCGAAAATAACTTGCAAATGGGCGCCGCCTACCGGCCGGGGCGGGCGGATCGATCATGCTCAGTGGCTACCGAGCCGCTAAAGAAGCGGTCGACGTGAGACGTGTGAGCCCCGTTCATACACGGGTGGTGAAGTCGGCGCGGGATGCGCCGCCATGCCGGTACGACATCGCGAACTCGGCGACGAGCTCGCACCACCGGAGCCCAAACGCTGCAGGCATTGCGACGGTACGGTACAAATTCATTTGAATTCATTTAAATTCCACAGAAATTGTATCAAATATATGTCTATGTTAAAAACGTCAACTAAAAATTAATTTTCAACCGGTAATTTTTAACGTGCTTTCTAAATTCATTCATGGACGAGTACTATGTAGTTCATGTTTTCACGCTGCGTTGAGCCACGTGCCTGGTTGTTTACATCGATAACCCGTCCCGATTGTTCACTTGATACAATAAAGTAAAAAGTTGTGAATAATAGAAAAAGGACCTAACATTTGAATAAATATTATAATTTTGCCTAGAGGAGATATGTACTTTGTTATGTAGTAACAAGTTATTATACATAAAATTAATTCATGTAATCACTTTACGTGTTATATTATATATAATAATTTTATGACAAAAAAAAACTTTTTAAGGTACATATTCTTACCAGAAATAAAATTGTTTGTCTACTATACATGCCATAAAATTCTGAGGCGAATCTGTAAATGAAATGTTTTTTTGGAAAATCTCATTGAAATAGTATTTTTTATCAATACCTCGGTTGAATCTATTATTTACATTTTTTTTCATCCATGGGTGAGGCTTCTCGATATGAGGTAATATCATTTAGGTTCGTTCCTAAATACATTTCAACGTGATGTGATCCCAGACAGACAGAAAAAAAATGAATTTATTTATTTCTGGTAAGTCTTTAATATTTAAAAATAATAAAATCAAATAATCGTTTTTAAGCCACTAATCAATCGACAGGGTAATAAGAGATACTTACTTGTGTTCTCTGTAAATTATAATAAGATCCCACCAAACCACATCATAGAATTCACGTAAAATGTCAATCAATCATATATAGTATATTTACATACATATCCGTATGTAAATAAAAATAGGAGATATGTATGTATACTTTGCAGTTTGCATGAACAAAAGCGACAGTCATTGTGTAGTGTGTATGTCTTTATTTCGACGTGTATACTATGCTTTCTTGCAATTTATTAAACTTATTTTAATGTACACGAACAAAAGCTTAAATCGCTGCAATACCGCCTTTACGTATGTTAAAAATATTTCGGTAGTCTTGTTAACCGTTACGTGAATCAAGGCATGAAAATTACAATAAAATGCTAATTTGACGGGCGCTTAAACTGTTTTACCGGCTCTGTTAAGGAAAATTATCTTTAGACCTCCCTTAGTCAGTGGAGTAAGTGATATGTGTCACGAGGCATTCGTTGTGGAAAGTGCGTATTATAAATAGGCAGGATGATCCAGACTGAGACGTATTATGTAATGGAAGGCTCGTAAACAAATGCAACTGAATTGCAAGCTTGACGTGGCACTTGTATCTTTTATTATGCAATGAAAAAATGATTTAAATGTTCATAAATAATTATTTTTTAATTATTTATAAACTAGTCCTTGTATCCAACGTTGCCCAAACAAGATTTTTATTCGATAAAAATTTCTTCATAGACAATATTTCGGGCAGTATTTAGAAATTTTTATGGTTTGTTCTTCTGTTGAATGTCTCAAATATAAATTACCATGAGAGATACTTCGAAGATCTACGCCTAATTATTAATTGTTATAGAAAAACAACAGGATATAAAGGGACTGCACGACAACTTTAAACTTAGGTATAGTAGGTGTATTTAGAATTAATACTAATTCACCGAAGCCAAAGCCGAAGGTACAGTCAAACGGTTGATTCAATAACATTCAATTTAATTATTTTGTTCAATAGCTTCTAGGAGAGCCAGATTCTCTTTTATTACATTAACAATATATTAGACGTTCAATTTGCTGTCTTGTCCCGTTGTTAAGCAACAAACCACCGCGCCGGGTGGTTTAAGATTTCGAAACAATATTATCATTTATCGGTCTACCAATTTTTTATTTTAGTTCATTTGGAGGCATGGAAGGGTTTCATCCCTTGATTTTGAGATGCCACTCAATACGTTAAAAAATTTAGATTAATTGATATTAGATATGTCGCAAAAAATTTGTAGTGTTAAATCCAATCAAATTACACACATTAATTTTATTTAATTAGTAGGTAAGTAACAGTAAAAATATTATCAAATAAAAAAGACAACATTAGAAAAAATGGAAGAAGGGAACATTATTAAATATAAAGTTTCTATTAATTATCATATTTAATAATGTCTGTTGTTGTATGAAGTACTTAATTAGGTTTTTTTAATTAAAAAGGTACACCGAACTCTTTAAACTGATTTATTAAGCTTAGCTATTTACTAACCCGGTGGATTATCTTAAAATGTATATGAGCATACATTATAACCGAAATATTATTTTATTTGTGTGCGAGAAATAATTATAATTTTTCATGTTGTAAACACGATTTATAAAGAATCTTATATTGAAACTAGGTATAAAGAAATTATCTAAAATTGACGTTCAATCTTTGAAAACATACATAGCTGATAAAGCTATAACTGTCAAATTTGGAGGTTGCACTTATTAATGTTGTACAAATCACCAACGTAACAGTGTGGTGAGTGCAACTCAGTAAATATTAATATTAAAAGTAGTGCTAAAATACGGCATGATTTACGACGATGCACCAAATAATCTGGCTTACTAATATTATTTCAGTGAATAAATTTGTTTAACAAATAAACAACATTCAGCTTCAATCAAACGTCAAGTTGAAAAAAATAATATAATACCTTCAATTCATATTTGGCGAATGTATTAACCATGACCAACAACACAATTAATAAGTATTAGGGTAATGTTATTGTCGAGTCAGCCAATCGAAATCTTTAGGGTACGTGATGCGGTGTGCATCGTCATTTGATCGATTAATTTTTAAGTCGATAATTATATGTCATAGAAAATGTTATAATGAGGAATATAATTGTTCACACGCTTTAACTAGAATACTCAAAATATTGCGGATTGCGTCTCTGCTATATTCCACATGACTCGCATGCGCTTATCCACATGACTCGCATGCGCTTATCCACACAGTAGTGGCAATTCATAATATGAAGAGTAGTTAGTATTGATTCAAAGCAATTTTATAACAGGTGTGTGGGACAACGTACAGTGTTCGGCGATGCCAATGCCACTAATGTTGCTAGCGATTACAATGACCCGACCGCTACTTGTTATGCGCCATTTCAATGTTGTAGTTATTATTTTGATCTATAAAACATACTTGCATCGTATGCGCACCCAAAATTGTATCAATTTATAATTATTCTATAATTTTAGCTGATATTCGTACCAACTTATTTCTCAGTAGGTACAACTTAAAAATTTTGATGATATTAATTTCTAACATGGTTTTGTCAACACTAAAAATAAGTTTTATTTTTTAATTTATTTAGTTGCATAATATATTAGGGATTACCTCGCTTTTATTTAAATAAATAAAAATTATTATTTATTTAAATTATGAGTTTTTAAGTATGGGTTACCATTTAACTGCCAGTTTCAATAACTATCTACCGATGACTGGTAGTTACTTTCATACTATTTTGACACATTAAAAGTTACAACCTGTCAAAATCGTATGAAAGTAACTACCAGTCATCGGTAGATAGAGTTATTGAAACTGGCAGTTAATAATTTATATTTGAGCGTATAATGTTCGACACTATGATGTAAATATAACTTCAAAGTTCTCTGGTAAACGGACGGACGAATAAAATTAAATAAATGCCATTAGAAAATATATTTATTTCAAAATTTAATAGATTCTTCAAAATGTTCGTACTAAAATTAAAACGAATTTCATTGCTAACTCGATAAATACGGCTTATGTGAATTTCAAATAGTATTTTTAACGCTAACACATAGTTTTCGCTGGTACAAATAATCGATAGGCGAAATAAATATTTATTTTACTTCCTTGTTAGCTTCGTCTTAATTTATGGGAAGCTTTATAACCTGTCGTGGTACGATTGATCTATGTTGAAAATGTTTGTCTTTATATTTTTGCATATAAATAGTTCAATAATGTGCTATTTAATGTAACATGTTTCTCCATTAAAATCCTTTTTTTGTAAATAGGTTGAAACTTCAACGATTTCCTCTCCTCTTATGACGATTCTAACTACTCGTATAAAAGTCATGAATTTCCAACCAAGAAAATGGATCTATTTATGCACCAAGCGTTGGCGTATGGGCTGTAGGTAATTCTGTCGCACATAAGAACGGAATGTTTGTTTTGAGGAATCGCAAACAAACTCATTATTATTCACAGAAATGAGACTAGAATATAACGCATAAAACTGTCAATGTTTGAAAAATAAGGACATTTTCTTTCTTTAGCCGGTACTAAAAGTAACCTAATATTTGTCATTTATTTTTTAAACTACATATTTATATGCCTTTACATTTATTTTTTAAACTAAACACGGTCTGTATGCTTTTGGTTCATGGGGCTTGGGGATATTTCAAAGTTTTAAAAAATAATTTTTAGAATATTTCTAATATTGTTGTTTATGTCGCTATTGTCCCGCGTACAAGATAGCATTCAACAGTTTATGGGTGGCAGTTAAATATACCCGTCTCGGTTTGTCGTTACAAATAGAATTTTTGGCACTATCTGTGTGTTGTGTAATTCATATGTAAAACCCTAGTGTAATTTAAACTATTTTTATTTAAGTTATTAGTATATTTCTAGTTTTTTTGCATAATAAATTGTTATCGGTATTACTTCTTGCTAGCAAAGCGAAACATAATAATATCATGCCTTCCCTAATTATTGAGATTTGAGGTGTAGATTGTTTTAGATTTTTGTTTCGTCTAATTCCACTAATATTTAACGTATCTGAACCTGAACCACAAACTTATCATAACCTTTTATCACCCCGCAAAGTAACCTAGCAAAATGGGACGATCAAGTGGCCAAATGACTTATTATACGGACAACGAGAGACCATATAAATTGTAAATATATTTCTATCTTACACCTGTGCGTTGTAATTAACATTAACGTATGTAATTAATATGGACATCGCATATCTTGAGGCTATGTATTCCATTATTCAACATTGCGGCATATAGTAAAGCTGTAGCAAAAATAAACATTCGTGTACAATATATGTTCCATAACATTACTGTCCAGCAGCGGCTCTCCCTCGATTCGCTTGGGTTTGCCCTTAGGTACGTGTTAACTCATGGTACTGGATATATTCTAGACACGTATGATGAGCTTTATATATTATTTTGTACGAACCATCGCATACGCACGGTAGGTAGGTATGTATTGTCCGATGTAATGGTTACGCGCACCGTTGCAACTGTCATTACATATAATATATCAAATGTCGTAAGTTTTATTAAGTTTTCTTACATATATACCGTGCAACTTTCTAATTTTTTCTCTCATAAAAAACGCGTGTTTTTATGACCAAGGAAAATAGGGACTCATATATTTATATTTGTAAACATGATTTTTATTTTTCAGTTTAGGTTTTATTATTCTTATTTCATTCAAAAAATAAATCAACATTTTTATAATAACTACATGAGAAAGTAATTAGTAAAGTCGTCCTCATTCTAAATCTACCTTGACCTCGTTGTGTGCTTTACGATGTACTATCTAGTTTTATACTTTTCTTTCTAAACACAACTCGTAAAACGGCAGGTGGTAGTTTTGTACTAACATAATAAATCTTAATAACGAAAATATGTATGACATTGTTTAAAACAATACAAGTTTAGGATCTCCATTAATGCTTTTACTGTGTTAGTATTAATAATAGATTTCTAAGGTAAGTCACTGTGTAAACTTTGTGTTTTACAACTTTTAGGACTCTTAATTTTAGAAGATCGATAGATAGAAACTGTCATATCATGAAGGTTTACTATGACAAACTGTTGGGTCAACGCAATTAGCTCAAGGTGTATCTCGTAAACCTTATTATCATTATCATCGACATCATCTTGGATCTGATTCAACTTGCTGCTAACTAAGTACATTTTAGAGTTATTCCTATTTTGTTAATAATTAGGATTATTTTTTTGGTATAAATTTCCCTTTCCTTTCTAACCCCTTTCTAAATTATCAGCCTACTCTGCACCATCACGTTTTTATTTATATGTATTTATATTATTAGTATATAATTTAAAGCAATATAGTATTTTTTTTTCCTTATATATATATTGTTATAATATGTATCGATTAAATATCACTACACATTATAAAAACCGACTTCAAAAACTAAAAAGTTTAAAATAACTTAATAAAGATATAATTTAATACACCTGTTATGCAAACCTAATATTAATTATCGGTTTTAGAAAATGTATCAAAAACATAATAGGTGCCTGTAAATTTTGAGAGTTGCCTTTGATTTCCCTGGGATCCCATCATCAGATCCTGACTTGGTGACAATGGGACGAGAGCGAGTCGCTAGTAATATAATATGCGTAAATAAAGCTTATTTCGTTTTCAGCTTTTCTTAATGTTACAATATTTGTAATCTTTATATTGAACTCAATTTCCAAACGCTCTTAGGAGCTAAATTACATATTTTGTAATCGTAGATCAGTCCAATAAGAGATAGGAATGCTCAGAGTGCAAGCCCATATAACTCCATATATTTAATTGCGGTATCAAAATAAATAAAGCACTGCATGTGTCAAAGATATATTTATATTAAAATGTTTGGCACGAAATCTTTCGTTCTTGTTCTTTCTAGAAGATAATATATTAATGATTTGTTATTGTTAGGTATATTATGCAGAAATAAAATCATATGAATACATTACGAAAACAAAATTCTGAATCGTATCTGTAATATCTAATTGAAATAGATAGTATTGAGGAGATAGGATCGCGTCAAGACAATACTATAAGACATATTTTGATTGGTATGATGATAGCTGGTTATCCGGGTCAACATATAGGTCACTTTACTGCGGGAAAAAACTCTTAACGCCTATCTGCTCCTGATTGCCGCACGCTGTTGAGACACCTCCTCAAGACAAGAATACACGATGGGGGTCTTTGCTTTTTTATGTTGGAAAATGCATTTAAACATACCAATTATACGTGGGGCTTACCGGCTAAAGAACACCAGTACTTCCTAATAAATCTTATACATTTTCCGTCTTAATAGGGTGTCGCAAGATCGCTTACGCGTTGAACCACGATACCTTAATGGCGGGTCTGTCGAAGCAGACAACCAAGGGGTTGACCCACAGTCCACTCTATTATAAGAGAAATATCTCGAGCAATCCTCATGGTACACTGCCCACCAAAGTGGGCCACCCCCATGTGCGTATCTTAGTTTGCGGCTTACGCGCTACGAAACCACAAGGTTATCGTTGGGAGGTCTTGTCTTTACTTATGCCAAATGTTTTTAACGTTCTTGGCATATGGTAGAGGATGGCTCATCTAGAGGAGGATCTGGTATTGGATTATTATGGTATTACAATGTACTAATGTTTGTACAAAATATGTTTGCTGTTTGAATGTGTGGGAACATTCTGTAGGTTTTATCCAGTCAATGCGTAGAAGCGCTGGAAACTCACCTATTTGTCAGATAGAATATCCTACCTTCCTTTTACCCTTTCTTTTTTAATCTAAATACTGTCTATTACTACGTGTGATAGGTAATAAAAATATGCTTTTCATATTATGTGTATTATAGGCAACGGTTACTTGTTTTGTTATTGACAAAGACAATAGATATTTTACACATTAGTCGGACTACATCGATACTCCTTAACTCTGATTAGGCAGATTAGAATACGAAATATTATCATTATTTTTCTTGATGGCAACCAAATCTCTAAACAAGTTTTATTTTTGACAAATCAAGAGACTTTCCATGGAGATGGAGATTACTTCTCATATTAGAAGGTTTTCGACGCCATCGAATTAAAAGCAAATACTCAACATGACGAATTGCTTGGCACTCGATGCACGTTCGCATTCAAATTTTTACAATGTTTTATCACTTCACTACTCCTAGAACACAAAATAACATTAGATTTGTATAGTAAAATGTGTTAAATAAACATGCTAAAACGAATTACCATGTTTTCTTTACGGCAATTCAATAATATTATTAATATAATACTATAATTTAAAAAATATAACATGTTTCTCACTAAATTCTAGAACTACTGTGTTTTTAGTTTATCATCATGGAAAATTTTAAAATTAGGGCAGAGTTTTGTTATGACATCCATTAGCAATGTTACACGGCCACTATTCCAGCTCATAAAAATAGAAATAGTTGGAAAATTGCAACATCATATTTGTGATCAAAGATTTGATACTATTTTAAATTATTTAAAAGTCCTTGCTTCTTCAAAACATAGTTTTAAATCATGTTCGTTTTTTTAAGAATGAGTTAAATATTATTCGTTTTATGATATACCTGCCATAGACTTCTGGTTTATTTGGACGGAATTTTATTGGAAGATATAATTTTAATCTTCTAAGTAACAAAATTTTCAATATTTTTACGCCTATTTTATAAATAGACGGTTATGTGGATCTTATGGGTCAGGGAAGCCAGTCCTACTTATTAAAACCATACGAAAACGGGAGAGGTCTTACAGAAACGTCGCAGGATAGTTTCTGAACTTGTTGTCACATTAATTACCACTATTCTACTAAACTTTAACTGCTGGGAAATCCAGCAAATTATATTTGGCTGTAGGTTAACATTACGGTCACAAATTGTGAGAATATGGTTGATATATAATAATAATATCGTTGATATATAGAATAGATAATAACCGGTTGGTACAACTTGGGTGTCAGTAAACCTATCAGTTCTGTACTTCTTTTGATAAATCATGTCGAATTGTCATCCCGCCCATAATGCAATCAAAAAAAAACAAAGTACTTTTATTGAACGTCATTAGCTGAAACTATGACGTTCACGCATATGTATGCGATATATCGCATATTATGCATCAGCACAAGTACCGAGGGCAACAAAGTTTCGCTCAGCGTTTATATGATTTTTTTTATATGTTGGGACATTTACACACAGCACTATCTAGTTTCACGGTAAGGTACGAGCCTTGTGTTATGGATACTAGATGGTTGATATACTACACATATATATCAAAATTAAAATACAGATATAACTATATAAAAATACAAAATATATATGTTATACAAAATTTTACAGTTATTTTGTTCAAACCGCTAGCTTGTTTTCGTCTTGTTATTTTGTTCTAACCATTTCATAGATACGCAAAATAAATTTATACATAAAAATTTCTCTTTTAATATACTAAATACGTATTTATCTACTACGATAGTTGTTTTAATGGAAATGCAACTTAAAATAATTTTAAGTTAAATACGCACTTTAAAGCAGTGTAATTTTAATGACATGTGTTTGCTGAACATAATGCACATAGAATAACTTTATTATGCTACAAAATCAATTAAATGTAAATATATGTTTAGCATGAATTATAATGATGTTGTTAAATTACCTTTTTAATGGTTGAACTAAGACAAAATAAGACTTATTGAATGATATTGATTGAAAAATAAAACCCACTAGACTCGATCACCTTATCAATAAAAGCCCTTGAAATAAAATATATTTAATGGTGAACTGAATTCTACTTATTATTCTTTATTACTTATTATAAAAAATGCCATGTTCTGTGAAAATATTAACATGCCTTCTTAAGTTTCAACTCTCAGAAGAAATCATACTCCAATCTTAACTATTCAAGTAGGTACCCTAAGAAATTAATAAGTAGGTACCCTAAGAAATTAATAATAAATTTATTTAAAAATGGTCTAAATTTAAACTGTTGTGAAAAGTCTGACTAAATTAGACAGGTTAATTTCTGACTTGTGACTCAATTTAGCGGAGTGCTTAAGTAGTGCCAAATGATGTAAGTTTCTAATACAATCATAAATAACATTCACATTATTTACTATTTATATTTTGATGGACAATTTGATATCAAATCACTGAATATTTTTATGCATAGAGGGTGCAATTAAACCACTGTAATTGTGACAGTCCACACGTGTATGTCGGAAATGTTAGGTTTGTTTAGTTTGCAAATTTATTTTTGTCTGCACGGTGTCATTTGGGGGCGTCATCCTCTTCGTCCGTTTTGCACTGTCGTGAACTGGGGGCGTTTGGCGCATGTGACGTGAATTTCGCAATCTGTTGCAGCATACGTATTGCATTTGAATTGGCTTTGTAACTCTCAATCTTTGGAGAATCGACAGTTTTATAGTAGTACAGCTGCAAAGCTTAAAATTTTGTTGATTGGTTAGATAAGTAGGTTATCTGTTTTAACTTTTATTTTTATAATGTATTATGTGGATTTATAAAACATTTCATATTAAGAAACCTCAAAAATTTACTGTTTTGCCGGAATGAACTAGTCGAGTAAACGAAGCGTTATGTTAAATAATTGTTTTAAATTATTATAAAATCTTTATACCTATTCATCATAACATAAAAATTTAAAATATAACTAAAATTTTTTAGAACGTATTAGAAGTAACATCTTATACATAACATACGAAACTATGAAAGCGTGAAAGGATTAGTGGTCTAAAATAACAGTTATTTTATGCACCTGTCACTCGAGCACGTCCAAGATCAACATAGTATTTTACGCGTCGATTCTATTCTGTTGCTACTACATCTTAGTTACATTTAGTTTAAGGTTCCTTTATTTAGAAATTAACGTAAAGGTATATTTTTATTTTATTTATTTGCAATAATTAAATTGTATACGAACAATTTGTTGCTATTTGAACGTTGGCGACAAGACGATGTCATCTGCCGTTGAAAATGCCAACTTGGGTCCCGTAATGCACATTAGTTAGGCCTGAGTTCGCGTTCCTTGGTACACCGCCAGAATGACCGATCCTTTTGGCTTGTCGATACGGCGCTGGTCATAGCGAGCACTTCGCAAAATAATGTCAGTTCAGAGATTAACGAACTTGATTCGCTTGACCTATTAAATTAATAGAAGTTTGTTCATAAATAATCTTCTTACTGCATTAATGTTACTTAGTAATGATTATTAATTTCTTATATTACAGTTTTAGAATAACGTTTTATTCGCACTTTAAATTCCTTGTACAAAAGGAAGAGTATCATCATTAGCATGTCGGTCTGCAAGAATTTGCAAGAAGTTGTTTAAATTTTATAAAATGCATCGATATTTTAAAAAATAATTATGAAGGGAATAAAAATAATGAAAATTAGGAAATCTTATCGTTCTAGTCAGAGATTAAAAAAACTAAGAATATCTATTTTTATTAAATTTAAAAAATATTACGTGTACTAAGAGCCTATAATTGATCTGACGTAATTTTCTTTGTAATAATTCTTAGAGTAACCTTGTGGAACCCATGCTTGCTGAGGGTTAGTTTACGACGCGATGCGCGTGGGCAGAAACGTTTCGTCGTTGTCGGCGCGGCGTAGTGTATTTGACGTGACTGTCAAACTTGTTTACTCGTTGCTTCTCTATTTATGTGTAACGCTTCGATAAATTATTATTAAAATAAATTTGAATATATTTATTATATTTTACAATAGTATGCAATGTTGTTTTATCTACTCGATGGTAAATTATTGACATTGCGCCGTATTTTTATAGAATAATCTCATGCCCATATATATTTACTGAACGTGCTGCTTGAACTATTATTTATTTCATTTAATTGCATATTTACTTTTCCTCTTTTATACATCATCCATTATGTAGGGACAATGTATTGTAACATGTAATAATTATACTAATGGTTTACTCTATATTTTCAGGTAATTAACCTTCACATTCCTCTTTACTAAATGGCTAAATGCTTGGCAACAATAGATTGGTAAGTTCAGAGATATAATATGTTAGGTTTTTTATGGATTATCTATATGCATGTGAATGATAAAATAGTTTTTATATTACTTTTTACATATAAACTTTATATTACCAGAGTAGTAATAAATCTAAAAGTATCTACTTAATTTAAAAGCAGTTATTATTAAGCACCTGTAGATATATTGCCTAATAAGCCTGCCTGTGCGGACGTAGCCTTAGAGTTACAAAAAAATATAGTTATTTTAATATCTACTTAGTTTAAAACTGTATTATATATTATCAGTTGCTTTAAAAACATAATTATGCTATATACTATATATCTATATATATTTATTAGACCAGCAAGATGTTGCTAAATAGAATTAGAGAAAATTCGTATAGGCATACCTACACATTATCAAACTCAGTTTCTTATAAACAATTTTTGAAAATATCTAAAATATTATAGTCTCGCAGCGCTATACTTTGTCTTTTATGAGCTCTATGAGTATAATGTACTGCTGTTATATTTATGATTTAGGTTTCGATGCCGAGATTATTACTCAGTTTTATATTCGGTTCATTATTGTGTTCATTGTTCACCCATGTCTAAAACTACTATCTGAAATATTATAATATGTTATATATAATTGTAATATGTATGTATTTAAAATTTATGTGTAGCATATTAACAGGATCTGGTGTCCGTAACACAAGCCTCGTAAGCCACGGACGTAGATGGCGCTGTTGTAATAATGTCCCAACATATTTATTTATATAACTTTACTATTTATATTTCGTATGAAGCTTCGAGTATATATTTATATATTATGTATGTACTATTGCATAGCTTTTTTATAGAAGCTTGTTTTTCGCATCTCAGAAATAGATCAGTCCATTACTTTGCTAAATAATAAGAAAAAGCTCGGGATTGGCCGTGTTCGAAATGACCATCCTCATCAATCAGCTGCTTGGAAAGAGGCCAAGATTTTTTCCACGTTTAGGTTTCGTAGTTTAGTTTAATAATTCGACTAGCGCTTGTCGCTCTCGCATAGCTTTGTAGAAGATTTTTGAATGTATCGTATTGTCTTATAAATCTTATTAACTATAAAATTCTATTTACGACAGTGGTCTATAAAGAGCCAGCCTCTAATTATTCGTTAAATACCTTTAAGACTCTTACGATTAGTGTAATCATAATATTTTAATTTACCCAACCGATGTAGATTATATAGATCTACCGATTTTTATTTATCTATATTAACAAGTTATAATTTTTAATGTTGTATAACTAAGCTCTAACGATTTCTTGTGCTTTTGGTCAGTTGTATTGATCAAATTCTGATATTCTAACACTTGTATGTCAGAGAACCCAATATTATAGTTTTAAAAAGAAACGTAAAGACCTAGTGGCCAGTGTGGTGTTGTGGCCCGTGCCCAGCAGGTGAACGTTAAATGGCTGAATCCAACTGTTTAACAAAGCTCAGTTCATTCCGTATTCTCAGCATTCTTGTATCTAGTATTAACTATGTTACAGGCTCGAATGAAAATCAAGTTACTTATAATAGTGATACAATGTGGTTTAGTTATTTTAGCAGACGGTGACAGACGCTAATAAGTAATATGTTTGTATTATTGATTTCATGAAAGTTCTAAGATATTCAATTGTTTTGTACATGATACCTAAGAGTAATCTTACCTCATCACGCTTGCCAAATTGCTTCGTCATAAAGACCCTCGGTCAAGCGAAAGCTCCTACTATTTGGAATTTAGAATATTTTCTGAGAAAATTAAATAAACGCCAACAAATGCTATTTAAAGATGACAGAGTATACTGACCTATTTAAACATACTGTCTTGTCACACCAATAACCAATGCAATAAGCTAGTTTATTTGGTGGGGAAATGCTTGTAAATGCTCATACCAATTCTGATATATCAGACCATGAAGGATTTCGATCAAATATATGATTCTTTAATTGTTATGACTACTTGAATGACTTTAGAGGTTGTTTTCTATGCGGAAAGAGCGGCCGTTGAACTTTTGCTCCTTATTTAGATTATAGAAGTGGTGACGACGATCGGCGCAAACGGAATTGCTTCCGCAAAATACGCCGAATTTCGCATTTTTATAATTTCAGTAGTTTTTTTTTACCTTATATTCTACCTACCTTATCATTTCATCAATAGACTTTTATATGGCTCGTGCCTAGCAGTTCTGAATTGGAAATCTATCGATCATACGATTTTTTTTGTCTCTCACAATACTTCCCGGATTCACTAATGTTTTTCTTTTACGTGATAAAAAATATAGAGGATTCCTTAAGATACCAAGTGCTTTTTTTATCATTTCACTCAAATTGTTATAGTCATACAGTGCGTAAAGTACCTACTCTATTTGGTAATATGTATTACAACTAACAATACTTCAAAAGTCCAAAGCCATTTTTGTATTCTGCTACGTCATTTTGTAAAAACCTTAAATGCGCTGTAATATGTAAACTTACTCGTAAATATACTGTATATGACACATGATTTCATTCAATGAGTGCATCCCAGTGTCCATAGCAATAATTTCATTTTTACTATAAAATACAAGTTTCGGGGTACCGCAAGTACATAAGCCCTATTTGTAATTTTTAATTTCCTTTTCTGTAAAATATACACAGTACCAGTTTCATGAAATTTATTTACCTAAAATTAACGGATTTTATTGACAAGCTATCCATTTCACAGCATTACTTAAATGTCATGGGATAAGTATATCTTCTTATTATATTAGTTATTGATTGGCCATTAATTTAGTTTAAAATTTTATCTAACGCATTATTATTAATTTCGCATAAATATAAGATATATTATTAATATATTTATCGTACTCCAGGAATTTATACTTGTTTAAAAGGGGTTGTTTAAAGACAGAATGGCAAACTATATTAGTTTTTTAGGGTTTATTACTCAAAAGCAAAAAACGGAAGTGTCTGTTGAACGGAGCTGTGAAAAAATCAAACCTCTCCCGCAAAAAATTTATATTTCGACACTCAAGAGATTATAAAT
Source organism: Boloria selene (assembly GCA_905231865.2). Lineage (NCBI taxonomy): Eukaryota > Metazoa > Arthropoda > Insecta > Lepidoptera > Nymphalidae > Boloria > Boloria selene. Next base: position 8,140,661 of record HG993145.1, read on the forward strand.
GAAACTATCTTTTCGGATTTCGTCGAGGATTAATATTGATTTTTGGTCACGGGACCATGTTTACTGTAAAGTATTCGAAACGTCGGGAAACAATATAATTGGATAATAAAAAAATAAATATAATTGGATGGGTGACCACTTTTTTTTAGATTTTTTTTAACTTTTACAATAATTAAGTACAGAAGAGGCTACTAAGCGCTGCTCATAGAAAAAAAAATTCAGGTTCGGTTGACATGGGTTTCGCTGTCCGACAATTAGTTTAACAGTTTACAGTACAGATTAGAATGTGCGGTAACTAGCGATAGGACTAACGAGCTCATTTATAGTCATTGGCAACTAATTAGGTTGCTAATTTATCAGCCGTCCCTCGTATGTATTTTCTGTATAAAAAAGGAACTTATCTTACCTATCAGCAGGTACATTAGATTCTTTAGATTTAAAATAAGTTATACATCCATGTCATATGTACAGAGGATACAATTTTAGTCTAGTGAAAATAGCTAATCGATATATTATGCACTAGCGACTCACCCTCGCTTCGCTCGGCTTTATCCCTATGCGCTGTCTGAAAAATTTAAATTTTTACATACTTTGAATATCATCTCATTTATATCTAATCACAACTCACAAGCCTACAAAATAAATTTCAAGCGTCCAGCTTTCAAAATGATGTAATTTTCATACAAACTTTCATCCCCTTACAGTAATTTTTCGCATTGAAAAGTAGTATCTTTCTCGGGTTAGAGCCTGAGAAAAGACACTATCTTTGTACCAAATTTTATTCAAATCGGTTTAGCTGTAGGTTTAAGCGTGATTGAGGAACACAGAGACAGAAGCTACTTTCGTATTTATAATATTAGTAAGGAATTAAACATTCCCATAATAAAAACATTACATTCGTAATAAAAACAATAATTAATGATGGATACGTATCCCGCAGTATCCCGCGTAACTAGACTAGCACTTTCCCGCGGCTTCGCACGCGTTCTAAAGACCGGGGACCAAATACCTTCTGAGTCGCGCGGTATAATACCTCGCAGAAATAACGCCCGCCCTTCCCGTAGATATTGATAATATGTTCTTTAATATTGTGGAACATTTTTTTGTTCTATCATCAATAGTTTTCGCAGCGCATGCGATGAAAGATGTTTTATAGACATTTTTTACACCTTTGGTAACATTATTGTAGTTTTAGTTGGAATTCTTATTTTGTTCTTGCAATTAAAATAGCCTATATTAATCAGTGATAATGTAGCGTTCAAATGGTGAAAGAATTTTTTAAATCGGTCAAGTACTTTTTTAGGCCAATTCGTTACAAACATACACATCTTTCCTCTTTAGGTACCTTACTCAGAGTCCCTATTTAATTTAAATGTAGTGTCAAGATAGAATTATTATTTTGAAACCATAAGATTAGTGAGAGACTTTTAAGAAAATAAAAATATAAATGTTAATTATTATAAATAAGAAAATATTAATATTGTTATTTTTACAAATGTTATTTGGATAAAATTGAAAAAGTTTGATGGCCATAGTCGCAAATCCCGACAGTGCAATACTCTGCGTCGTTTAGATGAAGTTCAGAAATAGACCCCCGGAAGCGCCCGAACGACCTGTTTGGTATTTGTTCAACGTTGACCTAAAACAGAACTTGCTTTGCTCATTTCTTGTTCGCGTGTCCCGCCCAACTGGCTAGCTCTACCATTTTTTTTTCAATCTCTTTAATTAAAATATAAGTTTAATACACAAGAGGTAAACTCAAACAGTATCTTTAGAAATATATTATGTATGTATGGAATTACAATACCTAGACAAAACGCCTGCTCTGTTGTAAAGCTTAGTGTCGAGGCACTAAGCCAAATTGTACATAATGTGCGTAGAACACGTAGAATATGACGAATGAGTGGAAAATGTCACGTGTAACCATTAACTTTCGGGTGAACATTATTATTGCAATTATAATTTAACAAACAAACAAGTTTCTTTCTCTAAATGAATAATATTGTGGTGTAGCTTACCAAAGTTTCATAACATATTCTTATTTCGATCATTGTTCTTTACAGCATCTATTACAAAGTTTCTTTTTTTTATTTATATTATTAAAGGATCTCGCTTCGCTGAAGCTTCATTTACGAACTTTCCAGTTTTTGGTACTATGTTAAAACAGGCTTAACATGCGCATCGTCTCGTATAAAGTATTTAAGTTTAATCAATTGATGATGACGTCATGTTTGGCGCAGTTTGTAGTTAGTACCCTACTTTCTTGCGCCAGCGGTCGCGGGTTCGAGTCCCGCTGGGTGCATTCATTTGTTAAACTCGGATGTTTGTACTCCAGCCATGGGTGTTTAATGTTTATATTTATAATATGTATGTATTTAACTATCTGGTATCCGTAACACAAGCCTCGTAGCTTACCACGGAACTAGATGGTGTGTAATAATGTCCCAACATATAAAAAAATCTAATTTACTAAGCAGATTGAATACATAATATAGTAAACCAACGACCTCACCTTTGCATCGTTCGGGGTCGTTTTACCTTTTAACAGTTAGTATAGATTTTTCAGAGATTTTTTCCTGCAGTTACAACAGGTATGCTGACCTGGATAACCACCTACAATGATACTAAACTTCATCGAAATCGGTTCAGTGGTTTTTTTGTAATGCGGTTTACAAACAGACAAAAAAATCATATTTTTTTTTAGATAAAATTTTAGACATACATACCATAGAGTCGGCCTCTGTATCGATTATGACTATTTCAATAACCATCATAATACCCAATAAAACAATTTATATATTTTTAATTTTAAAAGCGATAAAATATTTCATAATTTTACTATACATAGGGATGTATTAATTAAGCCTGTATTAGTCTTTTATAGCTAAAGTAGCGGTGATAAACCTGCGTCGTATAACTTTGTTCGCTTATAAGTAAAATATTTCCTTTTTGCCATGTTAATGTTTTTATTATTTATTTAATATAATACTTACATGTCTTTACGCTTTATAAAAAGTCAGGAACTCGATAATGGTTTTTCCTCTGACAGTATCTTCAAAACTATGTTTTATTAAAAGTAAATGCTTTCTCGCGCTGACATGTAATTCGGCAATTTGTTTCTTTGTAGCCGCGACAGCTTTTATAGCGTTGCCAAAAATTAATTTTATTATTGTATCATTTTCCACTAGGTAGCACGATGTGGCACGATATTGTCAGAGAAAGAAATGAAATTTATGAGATTACTTTTGCGTTGCTAGTTCCTTTCAATTGGTAATGTCAATTTCTCTGCTTTCTGCTTTGATGTCCTTTGCACATAAACTTATTTGTAAGATTTCACGTTTTTTAAACCCAAAATGATTAATATGTATTAGCGTTATTCTATATTAGTAGTATAAATAAAATGAGATACTTAAATACACATATCTCAATTTATTTCTTACATGTAACTTAGTAATAACTAATATCATCTTTCTGTTACAGGCCTTAACTTTTTAAGGATTTACCATGAAGATCTTAAAAATATCAGGTTAGGTATAATTATTTTGAAGGTTGCTAAAAAAGCTAGCACATAGAACTATATCTTATATTACATACTTATATATGTATATCTTTTTTATATAGAAATAACTATCTGGTTAATATAGAATTAAAATATATGACTACATAAAATTTTAGTTTATATAATATTTGCAGTGTTTTAAAACTTCAATTTTTTTTACATTGCCTTCATTACACTCACGTTTCTCACATAATTAGATGAAATACAATATGTTATTTTTTACTGCTCTTATAATATTTTTGTTACAAACCACTTAAAGGACAATTAATAATTTAGTCTTAAAATCGTATATGAAAAAAGTGCTAAATAAAACAGTTTTTTTGGTTCTTTTATTATATTACTTTAAAAATACATAAACATAATTTATGACGGTAAATCATAGCTCAGAGCTATCATCGTTATTCTCAAACCATAATATATGTAGGCAAAACCTGCCGTTTTAATATAAGAAGGTGAATTATTTATAAATGTTTTTAAAAAAAATATTTTATTTTCTAGTGTTACGTAAGTACTTTTTTTAGATAAGACCATTCAGCCATTATTTTTGTGGGATGTTAACATTGTTGGCATTCAAAATCGATTTAAATTGTAAAAAATTACGACGAACAATTTATTTTTCTTTGGCTTATAATAGATTTTACATGTATGTCAGTCAGATTATTAGATGATAAAATCAGATTAAGTATTAAATATCTCAAATAACAGTCTAATAACTAATTCTCTTATTTTGCAATTAGTAGCAAAATAAGACATATTCTTAACATTTTTCACTAAGTGTAGTTTTGACACAGAATATTTAATGCATTTTAATTATTGCAATGTGATATCATTTTATAGTATCGTATGATAAATTAAGAAAATATGTTGGAAGCTTTTTCTTTGTTTATAATCGGTTGTTATGTTATGTTTCCAATTACGTGGGCGCCGCGTGCCACAGGTTACGTAACAGGCGAGCTATCACATTGTACGTACATTTATTGCGAATGCTAGAAGTGGTGTAAATCAGAGTGTTTTTACAGCTGCAGTCGGTATAGGCAAATCAGGGTATAGCTCTAACTGTATTCCGACGATAAACAGACGGCCGCTGTTGCCGACTCGCTGAAAACATCCTTTTACGTCATCACTTCGTTACGGTTTCTGATACAAATTATGCTACGTGTTATCTAAAAAGACAATACATCCATTATACAATATCTTCTTTGTTATACCATATAACAAAGCAACCCTAGCTAAACGTAGTTCCAATAAGTTCCTAGGTATTTCATAAACGGCAAATCTTTTTAACTAATTCACTGAAATTCAATTAGCTATCTATCAGTTAAATCTCGTTTCGAATGAGTGATGGGTATATTTTATTACAAATACGTTTACTTAAATATCGTTCACACCAATCATTTGTAAATATTGTCATCAGTAGGCAGCAACGGATGAAATGTACGTAACACGCTTATGGTTGCTGGCAATTCATTCATCGACTTACAAAGTCAATTGAGATCCGAATTTAGCCTAGCGCAGAAAGCCAAACTTATTTTGTGTTGTGCAACATGTGCGCCTCTGCACTATTGCCTATCAGTACAAATAACGATTTATTTAATGTAAGTAATTTATCAATCTTGAAGAGGTGCATCTTGACGCCGCGGCCGCTTAGGCATTATGACATACGTGAGCGTTTTCAATTACGTCAAATGTTTATGCTAGAAAAACAAAGTATTGATCAGTTGAGACACTTTTAGCTTAATATTATTTTAAGAGTTATTCTAGTTTACAAGTCTTCACGTTGAGAATTTTGTTTTTACTTGTGCCTGAGCGACAAGCCTAGCGACGCGAAATGCGCGGAACGGGGTCATTTGCCCGCTGTTTTCAGATTTGTTCTACAAATCATATTTAGCGTAATTCTGAACAAATGAGACTGTTTTCGTTGTGTTCTTTAAACGATCTCAATGAAAAGTGCGTTAACGTGTTTTTACATAAATTTATTACATTGTACAAATTATTCAACAATTTTTAAAGAATATTATTCAACTATAAAGTTTATTGCCATTCACAAGTGTTTGTCGTTTAAAGGATAATATATAAAAAAACATGCATAAATTATTTATAATCTTTTTGACAAATTAACCTACCTCGATTACAAAACAATTTGTGCGATTGCAAAGGATGGCACAAAAACACATAGTAGGTACCTACATATAATACCTCGATTGTCCTTAAATTTTTGTTTCAACTTTATACCCATCGTTTGTTTTGATTACATTTACGTAAACCCTTTGAGTTCGATCAATTTCATGACATAATCAGCATTTCTTGAATTCCACTCTTTTTGCATTATATATCAAAGAAGTTTCTAAGTTACTCTTAGATTTTGCCCCTTTCTATCTTATATATATAATATAATAAGAACTCCAACACACTTTTGCTCTAAGTTTTTCAGGTATTCTCTTCACAGTTTTAATACATTTTGGTTGAGTTGAGCTTTCATCAGCCATCAGTTGACGGTCTGGTCAACGCTATGTAATTATCCAAAGTTTAAATTGGCTAGCGAAGATTCGTTACAGAAGTCCTCCTTTTTTTAAATATTCAGCATATTTTTTCCATTCTAGTCTTTTCTTAAATATAATATATTCGATTTCGTGTATCATCTTTTTACACGCTTTTTATTAGCTTCACCTGTATGTATGTTTGTATGTTTGTTTGTAACCGACTTCTTTGGGCGCGATTTTGACCCACTTTAAACGGCCAGATTTCGTTCAAACCTTGTAGATTTATTGAGGACCGATGACAATATACTAATTTGATAAAATTATTACACGCTTTTTATTAGCTTAACCTGTATGTATGTTTGTTTGTAACCGACTTCTTTGGGCGCGATTTTCACCCACTTTAAACGGCCAGATTTCGTTCAAACTTTGTAGATTTATTGAGGACCGATGACAATACACTAATTTGATAAAATTATTCCATTTTTCAATTTGCAAAATATGATTTTTGCTAGAAAAAGTAGAAAATAAATAATAGTTTAAAAAAACTAAAAAACACGCTTTTTATAGAAAACCGAACTAAAAAATAGAAAATAAAATTTTATTTTAAAAAGAGCGTGGGGTGCTTTTTAAGATATTATCGAAATGATAATGACACCATGCACCCTACGCTTTTTTTTAAAATAAAATTTTATTTTCTATTTTTTAGTTCGGTTTTCTATAAAAAGCATGTTTTTTAGTTTTTTTAATTTCTTTACTTTTCGCCATTTTGATGTCAAGACTGTATGAAAAAAATGATGTTCTCTCACTGAACTGCTTTTGGTAAACTATCATTGAATATTTACATTAATTTTAAAGGTTTTGTTTACCAGAATAGATGAGAGATCATATTTTTATAGTTAATAACTAGCAAACCCAGCGCGCCTTGCTGGTGGTAAGGTAAAATAAATTAAACGTTTTTCATAGTTTTCTAATAAAATAAAAGTAGCTTAAGTTACTCTTATTTTATTAGATAAATATTTATAAAATTAATCTGCGAGAGAAATTCCCGTCAAAATCGGTCCAGCCGTTTCAGCCGGTCAGCAGGAAAGGTTAGCCGGAACAAACAGACAGACAAATATTAATTGCATGTAGTGTAAAGCTGTTAATTTGAAATTAAAAACAGACATTTCAATAATTTTTATATGTACTGATAATAATAACTTAATGATTAATAAGTTAGCAAAGATTCACCAATTTCGGATGAGAAATTGGAAAAAATATTGTTTTCTCACTAATTCTAAACGTAAATTTTAAGTAAACCATATTCATTAGTGACCGTGTGCTGCCACAACAAATGTGGAAAGTTATTTCGATCATATATCTGGTTAAATCTGTAAATATTCGTGCTATGATCTAAAAATATATAGCGGAAGTTATTTCCTCATTTTCTTCTAAAATTATTATAGGTGACTGGGTGAGTGGGATATGATAATGAGAAGTAATATACAAGTGGTACTTGATTGTGGGCGACGCCCACGTGGCCAGTGCCGCGTGCATATGTAACGTCACCACTTAGCCTTCGAAAAACCTTCACTTTACGGAACTTAACTCGTAAGATTGTAATACTGTTATTGACCTACCTTTTGTGGGCACGTCTAGTTAAAAATAATTTTACTTTTGTAATTTGCTAAGCATTAAAAATAAAAGGACTGGAAATACTTTAGTTATTAATTCGTTTGAAGATCCCGTAGATATATATCTATATCTAGAAATCTAGGATCTTGGGATCCTTGGGATTGATCTTGGTCGATATATGTGCAGGATAATTAGGAAGACTTTTTCTTGTTTACAGATGTTTTTGGATTTTTCTCTTCTACATATACTTATCTATGACTTGTCATTACGATTGCATTTTATATATAACTATCATCATCATCATCAGCCCTTTTTTTTAACGATCTACTGCTGGGCACAGGCCTCCCACAGTTCGAGGGGTATCAGGCCATAGTCCACCGCGCTGGCCTAGTGCGAGTTGGCGGACTTCACATGCCTTTCGAAAACTTGTTAGGTTTTCTCAGACATGCAGGTTTCCTCACGATGTTTTCCTTCGCCGTAAGACAAGTGGTAATCATGATAGAAATGATTCGCACATGAAAATATCAGAGGTGCGAGACCCGGATTTGAACCCGCATCACTCGGTTATCCAAGCGACGCATTACCGCTGGGCTACCACTGTCACTATATAACTATGTCGCAAACTTATTGTATAATTCGTCATTATACAAACGGCACACTCTGTTTGAATATACCTGCTGGTTTATGATAAATGCTTACAAAAACATAATGATGCCTCTAAACCTAATTCATTTAGATAACTACAAACCAATTTTACATTTTTTAATGTTTCATCTTTTGCTAAATCAATGTTTTTCTGGAATTAAAGTAGATTAAAATAAATGTGATTAATTCCTAGTCTATATTGATCAAGCGAGCGAAGTATCTCTGCATCAAATCAAGCAAACTCTGCTTTCCTCCGTGAGATCTTATGTACACCTATGTAGGTCGTATTGTCGTATAGGTCGTTGGGTATTCTCTAATGGGGCCCCTACAAACACCAAAAAGCGATAACACAGATCTCTATGGTTTCCTTTTTTTTATGGTACAAAGGGGGCAAACGGGCAGGTGGCTCACCTAATGGAAAGTGATCTACTCCGCCCATGGACATCTGCAACACTGCAGGGCTTGCAGATGTGTTGCCGGCCTTTTAGGAAAGGGAGTGAGGGAGGGAAGGAGAAGGGATGAAGAGTGGGCCTCCCGGACTCACTTATCGGACGAAATGCGACAGCATATAGCTGCCTTTGCTTTTTTATTTGAAAGGCAGTTTCTTTAAGCTGGTCTCATAAACATTTGGTGAAGAACTGATAAGGGTCTTCGGCGTGATAAACGGAATAAATTGTTTGTGCTCGCGACGTGTACTGTTAGCAGAAGTACCTGCATGATATGCTAGTTGCTAGATTTACTTAGTCTATCGTCAACTATTTCACATAAAAACTACTATAATACCTATTTAAGTAAGGAATTTATTAGTATTATTCTATGTATGATAATTATTACTATATATAAACCTACACTGTGGGAAGTCAATAATAATACGCAGGCTGGCGCCGATTAATTTCAAAAAGGAATTTCAATTTCTAATCATCATTTGTTTCGTCATATTATTGCAATCAAGAGTAAGTAAATTAAAGAGCTTATTATATTTGCTGCTGGGTTGACCACGTAATGACACCACACCTTAATGAATAATCGTTATCCTGTTTAGTTATTTCAGAGGTTAGTTTAATAGTAATTAAGCTTTATTCATTACAGTTTTTATATGTTTGCTCCTATTAAAATTCAGGACCGTGTTACCAAATGACTATTTAAACGTATGAAAAAAAAAACTGGAGAATTTTTACAACCATCGCAGTAAAAGCAAAGAAAAATAGATTTGGCATCAATAAAAGTCATGCTTATATTTAGGTAAGTGAATTGAAGGCCATTCCTTAGATGTGGATTTATTCAATGCTGCTCTAGAAACGTAGTGGCTGTAATCACTAAGGAATTTGATTTCGTTCATTTTAAGATCCAAGCGATGAATGATTAATCTTTTTTATTTTCTACTTAAAGTAAACTAGAAACCCGTCGTTTGGCTCCGACCTTATTACATCACCCCTCGTATTTTTATAAAGGCTCATAATGTTTTTTCTAACTTGAATTATCTTATGAAGTTTTTGTAACTAAATATATTACATACTAAGTAATATTATTAATTTTAAACTGACTTTTTTCCATGGGGAAAATAATCACACAAAAAGACACTGGCTAAATTTCATTTTAATAATTAAAAAATAATTTTAGTAGATTTGTACATCGCAGAACAAACATATCTCCAGTTTTTACTATTTAAATTATTACGAAACTTCTAAAAATATTAACTGACGTAATGTTAAAAAACTTACAAGATCTAATAATTATAGATCTAAACTTTAAAAAACATTGAATGTTGCAATCCCTAGTTATTCCAATATCAATAATTTGTTGTCAACTAGTTATTAGTGTATAAGCCAACGGGTTTTCCTTATTAATTACTATTGAATAATTGACTCTGTTGAAAACTTGTCAAAATAGTACCTACGGATTTGTAAACTGCTCAATTTCAATTATAAATGAATTAACTATCTTTTCGGATTTTGTCGCGGAATTATTTTGATTATGTTCAGTATTATGCTCAATTTTAAGTTTTGGAGCGTGAGTGACACGCCATCATTGCATGTCCAATTGAATAACAATTTTAAGAATTAAATAAAGTATATGTGCCGTCATGACCGGTGCGCTATGAGTCAGATTATATCGCACATGCGCGGTTTGTTTACAAAATTGTATTCTGTAACACTTTAAGATCTGTTTCATAATTAAGTATGTATGATGTATATCTTACTGTTCTGTTGCAAGATTGGTCAAGACCTAAAAGAATTTTGGCGTAAATTATTTTCACGATGCTATCGTACAGCTTCACCGTTCTTAATACAAATGGCTTCTGTAAAGAGACTTCGCACGCACGAGTATATTAAATTAGTTAATAAACACTAGATCCCCGTTTTATACAGTATCGCGTAGCGCGGGGAGCCAGAGTTGTAGCTAAATTCTTCTCGCCGATTGAAATTAAACATGGCCATGCTACATTTCGTTACATCTTTTTACGTACTATTTATTATGTTTACGTAATACGAGTGTACCTAAATAGAGAGATAAAATAACTTTAATTTTTGAAGGTACACTAGGTACGAAATAAATTTTATAGATATTATAATTAGCATTTTTTATTCATTACAGTTCATGTATGAATAACAGAACATGTTGTATCACATCCTTCAGGATGTTAGATATCTCTTGTTTTAGTTTATGAGATACCTATAGGACTTTTGTTTACCAAATTTTATTTAAAACCTTCATTAATTTAGTAATTACTACTAGGTATATTATAAATCTGTTGATATTTAGATCTTAAAATAGAACACAGGAATTATTATATCTTCATCGTCTTCGTTATTGGGTATGGCTACTGTTTGTTTACAAAATTTTTACTTTATAACACATACCTATAATTCATGAGAGAGCGTTCATGATTTATCTATATCCGACTTTTGATATACTGCTTTACTCAGAGTTCAAAACATTACGTAATGCTACAGTTCTTAGCGTTTCTAGCGCTTGTCCTTTTTAATTTAACTTAAGCTAACTTCTATACTTGTTTTCAATTTATAAGGCCAAGAATAACAAATATATTTATTTTAATTTTGATTTCATGGACTTAATAAAGAAAATAGTATTACTAGACATTTAAGATATTGTTATCACAAACATTCGAGGAATGCATCTCTTGAACGTAATCGTAACGGGATGCCAATTTACATTCCCGCTGGACGTAAGAAAGACTGAATGGAATAATTGCGTCTATATTTTGAATCTGTTGTTAACCGACTTCAAAAAAGGAGGAGGTTCTATGTTCCATTGTATATTTCGACACTCAAGAGATTATAAATGTATAATAATGTGTAATATCATTTTTTTTTCTTTTATTCGATAGGGTATACCTCCGCGGGGTCCCATCGTCACCAAGTCAGGATCTGATGATGCGATCCCAGGGAAATCGAGGGCAACTCGAATTTTATAGGCACCTGTTATGTTTTTGATATATTTTCTAAAGATGTTTAAGCATTTGTGTCTGAAAATCATCACCTCATGTAGATGAGCTGATGATGGAAGGTACAATTCCTCAACTGTTCTTTTTATGTTTGTTCATTAATTTCTGTGTCAAAAATATCCGTTCGAAAGTTCATTGCAAAGGCAGGATAAAACTGTCCTTCTTGGCTGGCATCGACTCCAACAATAACTAAGTAATTACATTTTTTTTTCTTTTTAGTTTCGATTTGTAAAGTTTTGAAGTCGGTTTTCATTTTTGTTAAAAAATAATTTAATATTAAGTACGATAATTTTCAACACTTTATTTTCATATTCAACTTCCGTAACTCTGTAGTCTATCAGTCTTCGCAAATACATATTAACGTACGTAGGTCGTAGACCGTCAGAACACCACTGGTTTATGCCGAGTTGTATTTGCTTTTGACATTATATTATTATATAGTCCAGTTAAAGTTTTGCAAAATATAAACTTATTATTTTTATTTAAACGCAGCACTTTGAGACCTTCGTAATTTTTAAGCAGTACTATTTATTAAGTAGATATTTGTAACCAAATTACAGCGGTTCAGTGGACCGCTACGGGTACACCTTGCCTTATTTTGATCAACAACTTATGTTATGTAATATTATCACGTTAAATATTTTCATTTTAATGTATGTTGATGTTGTTTTAGTACATGAGAAATATAAACTCCTTCAAGATCAGTTTAGATAACATTCATTTTGTTGTGTCCAAGCGATAATATTGAAATTATTGTTTTTTCCAATTGTAGATCTACTTAGAAAATAATATATATACTTTCAGAGAGTCGTTCATCTTGCGGAGGTGGCGGTGGGTCAGAGGGGACGGAGGGGCGTGCGTCGTGGCGCGTGACGCTAGACCACGACCTGGTGGAAACCCTTAGCGCTATATACCCTGAGTGGTTTAAGCAGCCAAGGCGCGACCGAAGCAGAGCGGCCTCGCCCTCTCACTCGCCAGTCTCACCGCAGACGCCCTCGACTCCCCCTGAGGACGATACTTTCAGGTAACGGACCAAATACTAGTACTCTAATGACAGCATTAATTATTATTAATATTTGTATGCCTTTGGAAGTCAGGGGCTCAAAGGAGTCCGGCGTTTTCCTTGGTCAGCTGGAGTCTACATCTGAATAACACATAGGATGACCTCCGGATAATTTATAGGGACGATGGAAAAACAAAATCAAATGAGGTTATGGGCTGGACTAAAACTTGGCTATTAGATGACTAATTGATGTTCATATTATATTAAATATTGAAATAGTTTATTATTATTGCTAGTAAATACTTCAATAATTTTAACGTTATACCTGTTATTTGTATGTAGAAAAGCATTGAGAGCGTAATATATTTTAAAATACACGTGTCAATATCTGCCAAATAAATTATATTGTTAATAATGGTTAAAAGCATTTTTTGTTCATAAATTATACTAATAACATGATAAAATAACTATGAAATTACTATGTTAACTCACTATCTACATTTGTTGACTGTGTGTTGTTGGCTTAAACATTTCAAATGTTTAAACAAATGACACCTATGCCAACATAGCTATAGCGATTGTAAGAAATTCAATAATGTATGTTACATAATAAACATGGAAGGAAAAGCATACGTTCTTTTAATTTTACGTTTGTTTCTTCCAAGCAAGATCAAAATTAGTTGAATTATCTACTTAATCATATTAAGATATAAGATATATAAATTAACTAAGATATATAAACGACAGTTTTTGTAGTTCGGGAGCAGAGGAGATGGCAGGCCGTCAAGCAAGCGGCAGCGGCACGAGCGAGCCGCCCAGCTCGCCACCGAGAGTGTCTCCCCCCAAAGTTGTCGTCGATGAGAGCCCACTGCAACCGGCTATGGGCAAACATAAAGAATGTAAGTTTTATTATAATTGAAACTATCTTTTCGGATTTTTTCGCGCATTTATTTTGATTTTTGACTGCCGACGTTTCGAATGCTTTACAGCAGTCATGGTCACGGGAGAGACTAAGGTATTTGACTTACTTTGTCTCAGGGGTTTATATACTTGTTACAGACAATGTCTATCCACAATTTACAAAAGTTTAAAATGGCACAAAGTAGTTATAAAATTATACATTTTAACTCTAAACATTTAAAATTTTGAATTATATTATAAAATATGGCATAAAATAAATAAAAAATCCGCAACAAAATCCGAAAAGATAGTTTCATTTATAATGTCAAATATTCGCGTAAACAGAAGAAAGTATTAATGTAAGTTTGGTCTGTCATGTTAAAGATGTAATCAAATATATAATAGAAAAGACCATGACAGTATTGACTGTAATATTTTTAGTGAACATATATAATTTGGTTTAGAGGTCATTTTTGCTGCAATAGCCACCCAACGGTTCAAAAATGGTGTACTATTAAGTAATAATTTTTAAACACATTAATTACATTAAATTTTGCTAACGGATGCTTAAAGACTTGTATTCTGTTAAGTTTAGCAATTTATTGAATTCTATATGTGGACTATCTTTTTTATTTTTATACATTGAATGCTTTTATTCACATTAGAATGCGCCGCGTAGTATTAACATCCGGCTAAACGAGCCTCGTCCGTGCGTACATATAATATACAAAAATCTAATGTGCATCCAGCACCTTGATATGCACATTAAACCGTGTACAGTTTAACATTTTAAAACAACACGACGATGACTAAAATGCCACCCAGATCCTAAAATATTCACTCAATCTGTTATAACATCAGTTTATATGAAAGACGATAAAAATGTTCGTAAAATACATGACGAGGATACACGAAAAATATAGTCGCGAGACCTATTCTAACGACATCGTTAAATTTTAAGAGAATATATTTTTATTGCGGCCCACGTCATGCAACACGTGGACACGTTTATAATACATATATATTAAATGTAATATATTAGCAATTAAATTAGATTAAAACATTAAAAGTTACAATCGGTTACAGTACTGTACTACACGCCCAGTAACCCACAGTAACCGGCCCAGCGGTTAATGTTTCGTCTGTATTACGGTCGCGGCATAACACTAGTTTCCTTGTGCAGTGTTTATTTATATTGGCGTTTTGCCAACTTTGTTCGCCCGTCGCTCTGCTCTTTGCTCGTCTATAGAAAACAAGAATTTAGTTCTGTATTCACCTTCGCCCACGCCCCTTTTACATACATCTCTATCGATATAATCGTAATATATCGATCGACGTATCGACCACCGACGCTCACATACTCAATATGTTACGTCAAAATTCGTCACCCAGCGTCATATTATTCTCAAAGACTATACAATCAATTCTCATTGTTGTATCAAAATGGTCATGTATCGAAACTCTCCATTATATATAACGTTTTTAGTCGCTAAACGTGACTCGCAATGAGAGCGAAGGAAAAATATGTAGTAATGTTCGTAGAGGAAAATAATATCATTATATTTATAATAATAACTATCCACATATAATATTTATCACTGATATTTGTCTTGTTTTGCAGCGTTAAAAGTAAAGCTTATGACGCGACCACCGCTCAACCAGCTGGTAGCAAAAGGGATCATGCCGCGTAAGTATTCCAAACATCCAAACTTTAATACTAGAATGCTAGTATCATACTATAAGTAGAACAATTACTAATAAACTAATCATGCAAATGACGAGTCTTGGTTAGGCGCCCAAACGCCTGCGCAGCTCTCTCGATCCGAACGTGGGCGAAGGAATTTTATTTACGGTCTAAACGCCGCAACTAATGAGATTTTTTGACCAATTGGCAAGGAAATAAAGTTTTTTTGTATTCTATGTAGAGCTAGTAGAAAAGTTAAAATAACATAGCAGATGTTACCGTATGTATTTAACAATTGTTAATTTATTCCCAGCATTGAAAACGCCACCAGCGTATTTCAAGCAAAGGATGCAATTAGAAAGAGCAAAGACAGGAGATTTGTTAAAAGCAAAAATACAGAGTCGACCAGACCGTCAAGAACTGGAAAGGCGACATATATTAGAACAGGTATGTTTGTAATCATCATATTTGATATTATAGATAATGGTTTAAACTTTAAACCATAAAATTACTCAATATTATAAAATTAATGATATGCTTTTAAATATATGTACATATTTTGTTTTTTTTTTCATAAATATCGTATATGCTAAAGGAATATCGATAGAAGATTTTTTGACAATACGATTAAGGGGGCCATTCATTTATTACGTAAGACTATTTTAGTTTTTGACCCCCTTCCCCCTATTATAAGAAAAAATAAGAATAGGCCGACCCCCTCCCTCCTGTTTAATATTTATTACGTAAGAGTCTAAAAGAAAAAATGAATACACATTTGGTTTATTTTTCAAAGTATAAATTTTTTCAAATGTTTATTTGTAATTTTAAAGGTACAGTACCTTTCGCTCGGTTGCCCGTGCCTTTTAAATTTGAACTTTATAATTTGAACTTTGCGCATTTTTTTATCTTACGTAAGAACTATCGAGACTCCCTCCCACCCCCTTGTAAGAAAACATAAGACATGGTCGACCAACCTCCCACCCCTCTCTACGTAATAAATGAATGGCCCCTAAACAATTTTTAAATCTATCAAATATCAGTAACGACTATCTTCTTTTACACTTATTTTATAACAATATAAAAAATATTCACTGGCGTTGCTGTACCTAAAGTTTGCGCTGGTCCGCTTTTATCAAAATACTTTTTCAGTTTTAATATTGTCAGATGTATAATGTTATTTACATCAATGTTGTCACTTATATCAGGTAAATTGTAATTACATTATTATTTCAGGAAAGCCATGTAGATCCAAGTTTGGCTGAAAAGCAACGCATGCTAAAGAAGGCACGTCTAGCGGATCAACTCAATGACCAAATATCTCATCGTCCTGGTCCTCTTGAACTCATTAAAAAGAACATACTACATACTGAAGAAACTATCGAAACAGCCGTTAAAAATGGCTTTCTGCCTTTCAAAGCGACCAGTGAAGGGTCGTCGGGCCGACCTCAACACCCCTCTTCTTACTGCGGCCCTCTGGAGGAGGTGTCGCCGTCGCCGTCGCCGCCCTCCACCCTCTCCCCGGCCAGCGTGACCGGCGAGTCACAACACCCAGCGCCCGGTAAAGATAGACCAAAACGCCCAAAGCCGAAACCGAAACAGCAGCCGAAGTCACGGCTCAAATTCCACGAATATAAAGGTCCTCCAAACGCCCAAAAGGCTTCATCGCCACCTGGATCAGTAGAGACGCCGTACGAGTTACTGCTACAGCAGCAGAAGTTGCTACTGCAACTGCATACGGGACAGCTCATGTTGCCGGCCTCCCCGGCCCCCTCTTCCGCAGCCTCGGTCGCATCCGATACGTCCGACACCCTGCCAGTGCCTCCCCCGCCACCGCTACCTCCCGCACCCTCCTTGCCATCCATCTCCCTAGCAGCGGCCCGTTTCGAGGACATGAAAGTATCCGATCTACGTGCAGAGTGCAAGAGACGAAACCTACGCGTCTCCGGCCCTAAACCTCAACTGATCGACCGTCTGCGGCCATTCCTTATGGAGATGCAAGAGGATACGCCGAGGTCTCCCGCGTCCGTCGCGTCGCCAGAGTCGCGCGCGGAGTCGGAGCCGTCTGAGGATATAGTGCAGTCGCAGCGTCGCTTGATAGAAGAGTTGGAAAGGCAACTGGAAGAGTCACGGCAGCAACTAGAGGCCGTGAGGCGCGAGGCGACCGGGGCGGCCGCCAGCGAACAGAGTCGAAGGCTCTTACAAGCTCATCTGTGTGTCTCACAGTTACGAGCCAAGCTCGATGCTCTCCAACAACACCCCCCGCCACCCCCGCCGCAACGATACGTCATTGCTACACCGGACTCCACCCCAGATCGGTTTCTGCGTCTATTCACAGTGACATCCCCATCATCGAATGATGTAAATGCGGATACGACTCCCTCGAAAACAGGTAATCAAGCTTATATATTAAACGGAGTGAAAGTAGTGCCAATCGCAATCGTTCCCACGACTCATTATGAACCAGAGCGCGCTCCCTCTGCGCCGCCCACCGCGCCTCCGCCTCCCGTCACCGACACTATTCACCACAGTGCTGAGGATAGTCAAATAATGGACGATGTATTAGAGATTCTAGTCCAAAATGGGGAGCTTCCCCCATCGGCAGTCGGAAATATAACTCCGAACAGATCTATCGATGCGGGCTATCTCACTGCTGGTTCGAATGAATTCACACCGACAGATGTTATGAGTGACGATTTGCTTAGCGAAACTCACTTGCCCGACTCCCTCGACGCGAGTGTATTACAGAGAGAATTAAGTGACGTCTCCGATCAACTGATGAATCATACAGATTTAAACACAGTCCACGGCAGATGTGATGTCGGACATGTTTCTGACATCGACCCAGACTTGAACGTTGATATGTTGACAAGCAATGATTATCACAATAATTTTGGTAATTCGGACTCGACTTCAGGAAATGACTTATTTGATAGGTTACTCGCGGGCGACGGCGACGATAGCAACAACGCTATGGACATAGATGTACCGGAGCGTATGAGCATGACGCCCCTGACCAACGGAGACCTGCTAGATCATACACGTACCGGCTTCGAGGATATAAACGATCTATCATTGCCACCTTTCCATAATGAGGACACACGGCACAATCCTTACGACGAGCAGCACTACGAGTTCGATTTAAATAATTTCGAACTAAGTCCAAGAATGAATGTAGATAGCGATACCTGTGATTATACGAACACAGAGATTATCCCGAACTTATTCGGGCGCAGTCACATGTCGCAGTGCGACCCGGTGCTCAGCGGCGTACTACTAGCGCATCCCCCACCCAGACCTACAAGGAAACATTACTCGTAGGAGCTCTCTAGGCACATATACCTATACTATGATCTCTTTATGCCGCATGTCATGACCGATAGTCAAGGGCCGTCATGTTCGGACGCTTGAATCCAGCGCCGTTAGGTTTTAGTTTATAATAACGTTTGAAGCTACTGGGTAGCGATCAAAGTAACGCGCTAGTCTCGTGCAGTGACACGTTCTTCCACGATGGTGACCTAGTAAGCACTAGGCATTAACGTAGTTTTAGCTTCGTGAAACACATAGTGTTCGCAGTGAGAGGACTGAATGGATACTACTTGGTACTTAATATATGTTTGAATTGCTAGTGGTTTAATTAGTTAAGTGATTTGTGTTTTATTTATTAGTGAGTGTTAAGCGTCAGTCACCAACTCGTACGTAGTGACATACTTGGCTCACATATGTTATATCCTTATTGTTTACTGTGGCATATCTACTTATGTATATAATGAAAAGGTAACGTAATAATAATACTCAACATAGTTGTGGATAACTGCATTCCGCCCGATGACTAAAACTTAGGGAAAATTACCATAAGAGATGATACTTCCTATACATAATGAGAGGGAACTATCGTTAAAACCATGTGGAGCCTTCGCTAATTTCCCAAACAATAAGTGACATTCCAAGTCTTGTTGAATTGCATAATAGGGAAAATTAGCTACTTTATCAGAAAATACAGAACAATTTACAAAAAGTTGGACTAATATAAAAGCTAAAGAAACAAATCCTACTATCAATTAAGGTGAGACATAAATGCATTCACAAGCCATTGTCATGGGTGGGACCAGCTTGGGAACAATATTAAATATGAATTCATTTAGTTAAAGTAGGGAGCCAACTCCAGGCGTACAAACATTTATGCAAACATTCTTATTCATTGTTTGTAAATTGTACCTACAACTTCCACTTATTGTTTAAGTCTATAGACCCTTCATAAGTTTGATGTTTGTGTGGTGTAAATGATTCAACGTATAATCTCCTACTAATTTCTTTAATATTTATTATAATCTTAAAAATACTTTAAATATTGTATGAACGTAACATTCTTGTAAAAATATCATTCCAGTGTATTGTCTAAAGCTTAGGATAGGTGCACCTTATCGATAATTGTTATTGGACAGTGTGTGGAATGTTTGCATAAGGTTTTGTATATTAATTTATTTACATACCCTTTTTAAAAGAAAAATATCTGCCGAAATCGGTCAAATATATCAATAAATAAATAAATGTATTGATTTAGTCTTGTGTGCTAGTATGTGTTTTTCGTTCATCTTAGAATTTCCTGAATTAAAATCGCAATCGTATATCGGAATCTATATACCATGCCATTATTTGCATTTATATTTTTAATTTTTAAATATCGACAACGAAAGTGGCTCCGTGCCCAATGTGCCAATTAAAATATTTACAAAACAAAACTCAAAAAAGAAATGTTCCATAAGTAGTTTAATTTTTACGATTATAGAGTTCTTTCGTCAATGGTGTGAATGTTGGTGGTGATATGTGATAGTACTTTAGGAAGTCATTTAGTTTTAAAGTACATTCACATATGGTTTGGTGCTATACAATTGTAAGTTATTTAGTTAGAACTTGTGTAATATGTTATAGTCACAACTTGAGTTTGATAGTCTTGAGGAATCTAACAGGACAAACAAAACTAGACCATCATACAAGAAATTTTAATGTAACAACTAAAATAATTCAAATATTGTTTGTTTTTGCTTTACTAAAATTAAGTAATATTCCATTATCTAAGTAAATTTAAACTAACTATTTTATAAATATTTATTAAATTTCTAATTGCTCATCCAAATTGTACCTATCCATTCTAGCAAATTATTCTTTCGTTTATATTTGTAAGTGTCGCACGTGCTATTACCGTGATTTGAGTATGCTCGTGTTCTGTTTTGTAAACAATTTTGGTGAATTAGTATAATATTGTATTTAACAAGATACGAAGTGAGATTAAAGTTTTGATAAATGCGTTTGTATTGTATGTATTGTATCTGCATATTTGTTATTGTTGTAATTATTGTAGGAGAGTTTTAACATTTGTTTTCTAATAGTTTTATATTCCGAAGTGATATACAGTGCTGAATTTGAATAATTTTAGCCTTTTACATTAACTACTTAGTTATGGATAGAACTGGCTTCGTTATATTGCTTCTATTAACCGTTAGTATGGTGTACTCGTTTGTATTTATCTACATAACATTTTGAATCAATTACCTAAGCAATAGTAATTTAAGAAGTCTTACGGCAGAGCCAAGTATTTATAACTTTGTGATAAATCTGGATTATGATGCTGTACATTTGGATAGTTTTTTACCTTGCCGTATAATGAAGCCTTGTATATATTTACCAAGCCTTTACTAGTATAAGGTATTGTTGAAAAAAAAATTGATATAAAATGTTGTTTTATTTGTTTTTCCTATATTTAAAAAAAAAGTAAAAATAAGAGAAGTATATATATGCACAGCTCTTATTAACGTCCAATGGACGGTTCGGGCCTACGAGACTACGAAGTAGATCAGTATTGATTTTTGTTTCTTAAAATAACATTTTTTTGACATTGCCTGAAAAATTATTTGTTTTTAAAGGATTTCATATAGACTTAAAAGCCATCTATTAGAAGTAGCTGGATTTAAGCTACTGGTATATCTAATTGGCAGTCAACTAATCAGTCTCGTATCTGTTCAAAACATTTTGAAAATAAGTGGTTACTGACAAACTATATAATATAAATTGTGATCTTCCTTTATAATAGTGCTTTTTTAAAGATACAGGTTAGTTACGCTACAAAAAATTACATAGTTGCGATTCTTAAACCTGGACATTGAAGATGTTCATAATATCATAACCCAAATCCCAATATACTCTATGATCATAACCATGGGCATAGGCTGGAAATATAGAATATATTGCTACATATTATGCTGGAAACTTGGAACATCGAAGGCTGTATTTCCATATTTAAGTATTTCTCTATGGGCTGTATGGACTATAGTCCTTTGCCTTTCCCTATTGGGGATAAATTTTAAAAACAACACTTAGAACATCGACCACAGGTAAAAAATTGACAATGTCATCTATTTTTGTTTCACTCGAAACCTATACTGCGTTTCACAAAAGAGTTCCCTTCTGTTTTT
This sequence comes from Boloria selene, assembly GCA_905231865.2. NCBI lineage: Eukaryota > Metazoa > Arthropoda > Insecta > Lepidoptera > Nymphalidae > Boloria > Boloria selene. Next base: position 8,162,482 of record HG993145.1, read on the forward strand.
AATGTTGGTAGCACTGGTTGTCTTAATGTGTCAATACTGTCAGTGTTGAGAGCTCTCGAGGTTTTTAATTTGTTTTAGTGTGATTTCCTTTTCAATCATGCCTAAGACATTAAAAAGTGGTGAAAGAGAATTGGTTCTCAAAGTTAAAAATTTTTGTGAACGTGAAAAAGCTAATAAAGCTCCTCTTATTCCATTGCAAAATGTTCGCAGTCGGGTAGCGGCAACGACAGTTTAGTAAAATGGTGTTGCAATAAGCAGATGTTAGTCCCGAAAATATGTTATTATATTATATGTAAAAATAATTAATTATTTAATAAGTAATACTTAGTTTACTACTAAGTATTATTTTAATGATTTCCTTACATTGGAAATGATGCATTAGGTCTGAACGTTATTTTATTTTATTTTTAGGTATATTAGAAAAGACGGTGACAAAAATAAGTCAAGAAGGTGCAGTTGCCGCAAGTACATACACGAAAATTTCAACTCCGGGAAAATATCGCCCACACGAAAAGAGAGTTAAATTGGATGACTTTGACCTATGTGTTATACGTCATAAAGTTCATGAATTTTATGCTGTTCGAAAAGAAGTTCTGACCCTGATAAAACTATTGAATGATTTGAAGGTCGATATCAATTTCAATGGAAGCCGCACAAGCCTGTGGAGAATCATGCGATCAATTGCTTTTCGCTTTCAAAAATGCACAAGCAAGAGAAAATTTTTAATGGAGAGGCCAGACATAATAGCTTGGCAAGCTAAATATCTAACACAGATGCGAGTGAATCGTAGTGCTGCTGCTCCTCGACCTGTCATTTATCTGGACGAAACCTATATCCATGCTTCGTACGGTGTGACCAAATGCTGGAAAAGTGAAGATGAAGAAGGAGTTCTATCTTCCAATGCAAAGGGAGTTCGCTGGATGTGCATGCTGGAGGAGAAAATGGTTTCGTGCCCAACGCTAGGTTGATTTTTAAGTTACAAACAAAATCCGGTGATTACCACAATGATATGAACCAAACAAACGTCAGAGCTATTGAAGAAAAATATTATGCCAATGATTTAGAATTGGATAAGGAATTGGATAATTTCATTATTGAAGTAAGAGACAGTGAAACGTCTTTAGACAGTGATTGCGATAGTATAATTTCAGGTTTAACTCCTATTGAATTGAACTATTCGTATTAAAATAAATTCCATGTTTTCATGTTTTAATACTAGCTAAATTACATTAAATAAAAATCAGATTGTTTTATTATTGTTTTAGTTTTTTAAATAACTAAGAACATTTTAGCGTAAATAAATATAGCAAACCAATTAATATTTAATCAAGTTTTAAGAGTATAATTCCTTATCTAAAAGCAACCTTGCCTCTTGCCTACGTAGATCGGTATGTAGATAGCTTAAACATTTATTGCACCAGAACAACATATTTATCAAAAATCAGGAAATACGATTATCATAAATAGTTGAGGTAATTTTACATCAAGATATGGTAACATTGAAACCAGCGTAGCCAATATAACCACGAAGGGAACTCTTTACTGAAACGCACTATAGGACGATGTATATCGTCCTATAATCTCGAAACTGTGCTTAAATCACAGAATAATCATAGAAGCCGGGCTAAAATAAGAAATGGAATGCATTACTAGCGTTTATGCCACTTGTCTAACCCCTCAGCAGTCAGAGTCAGTATTTCCAATTTATGGTAATTTGGTTATTAACGTGAGTCCTTAGATTGATTTTTTGTTTTTTAGATGTAATGCCTGAAAATGTATTTGTATTTTATTTAAAAATTTTCTAAATGGCCAACTATTAGAAATCGCTGGATTTAAGCAACAAGTTAATCTAGTTAGCAGCCAACTAATCACTTAATTTTGAGAATTAGTAGTTATGGAAAGCTAAAAATGTATTTTTTTTAATGGTGCTTTTCTGAAGCTTTTTGTACAGGCTAGTTACATTACAAAATTTTTATTTTTTATTTTAGCCATTTTTAAATTTAAATTATAAAAAGTTTTGTATTTTATACATTTTGTGTTAACAATTTCATTAACTATCACAGACATATAATAAATAGTAGTTATATTATGTCTGTGTTAACTATACATAACAGTTAGAAATGGAACTATCTTTTTGGATATTGTCGCGGATGTATTATGATTTTTGGTCACCATGATTGCTGAAAAGCATTCGAAACCGCGTCGTGTCGGGAACTAAAAATCTAAATAAATCCGCGACAAAATCAGAAAAGACAGTTTTATTTATAATATGAATTGTCTGTGGTTTTACAGTATACTTGGTCTACGTTAATTTATATTCTATATGTCTAATGTCTATGGTTTTTCTCCACAGAATTTGACTATTGACATGAGTTTACTGAAGTCTGAAATGAAACTAATCTATATTCTATAAGATATTTATATTTATATTTTGTAAGAAAACGCTTAAGATATTTTAACGAGATGAAACATTTAATTGATTATTGACAATAAAACAACTTATTTAATTTGCATAAAATAAATGAAAATTGATTAGCAAGCTTAAATAATTGAGTGCTAAAGTGTAATAAAGTGTAAAAATAGTAATGCTATTAGCTGAAACCTTGTTGTTTATTTTTGCTGTGATCGATAACGGCGCAATTTTGTTTCTATTAGTTTACTATATTATTACATTATCAGACTTGGAATGTGATTATTTAAATGCTCAAGAGTGCTGCGACAAACTTAACTATTGGCTTTTACCTAAATACATTGCTCATACATTTATTACTGTTTTGTTGTTACTAAATGGTCAGGTCGTAGTATTTCTTTTAAATTTGCCTATGCTCATATGGTTAACATATGAATATTTTACAATACCGCAAGGAAATTTAGGCAAATATGATCCTGCCGAAATTCATAATAGAGGTCAATTGAGAAAGCACCTAAGAGAAGTAATGATACACATTGCATACTATTTAATATTTTTCTTTATCTACTTATATTGCGGTATACTTGCATTGTTAAAAGGTGATCCTATTAACCGAGGTGGTGAAGACGAAACTGTTACAGAAATATAACATATACGAAATGTCCGACAACTCCCAGAACGTTACATGCTCAGACCACATCGAGACTTGTCGTAAATGTACTAAGGAAGAGTTGGACAGTGATAAATGTGTAAAATTAAAACTAGATAACCATATAAGTGCTTATTTAAAGAAAACTAATCTTGATACTAAAGTAGAACCCAATAATATTGATGGTTCCTTAATACAGAAAGTATTTTTGAACTACATTATAGTTAAGCAAATACTTAGCAGTTTGTCCTGGCAAGATAAATGTCTATGCCAACAAGTTTGTAGAACTTGGCATGCTGCTATGCAATCATTGAAAAAGGAGCAATTAAGTCCTGAAGATTTTGTATTGGATCTTAAGCTACATTCCTTTAAAGCTAATGTTAAATATAAGCAATCTCAAAAATTTTACAATGAACCTTTAGTTGTGATGACCTTTACTAATGAAGCAGGATTTTGCTTGACATCTCAGTGTCAACAAATACAACCCAATCCATGCTCAGAACCATGTAACAAAGAACATGCTTGTGAGTTTTAGTATGGAAAAACATTCCTTTTTGATAATTCTTTGTACTTTTTATTTATGAACTCTTAATAACCATCAAATATTTATCACTTTCAGTGTTAGATGTGGTAAACAAATATAGCAGTGCACCGAAGGACTGTATAAATATATTGAAATGTGAATATTTAATTTACATGCCACTATCTCCTTCAGAAACATTTGCACATACTATAACACATTTAAAACTCTTACCATTTATAGGAGGATTGTATATTCCTACTATACCAGATGTAAAATATCACACTCTTAATTTGAGAACATACAAAAATATGAAGAATGACTACTACGAGTTTGTCAATGAATTAACTAAAGATAGGATTGTTAAGGGTCTGCTGGTTTTTGTCACTGATAAATATTTGTTACATCCAGTGGAGGATATTATATTTATAAATTATTTGAAAGATGTGTAAGTATTTTATAATACTATAACTTTTCTCTAGAGCCCTACTTGTGTACACTTAACAATTTCATTTTATTTACTTAGCTAAAATTGACTAGCAACTGTGGTGGTCCCTGCCAAATTTTAAGTTTGTAGCAAAAAAATCTATCCCATAATTAAATAAAAAAATTCTAAAGTAAAAGTAGCTGAAGTTACTACTTATAACATTAGCTATGCGAGTAAAAGTCCCGTCAAAATCAGTCCAGCCGTTTTAGACATTAGCGGGAACAAACATACAGCCAAAAAAAAAATTAAAATTGTTTTGTTGTTAATATTGTATATACTTTCATATTATACATTTAGTGAAAAGCTGTTAATTTGAAATTAAAAACAGACATTGTGCTGCCTTTGTCCAGTTAGTGGAGAGACAATATCAGAGTGAAGAATTACGAAATCCTATAGTTTTTTTAGGACAATTTGATTGTTTAAATTGAACCTATTTTTTTTATGATGTTGTTATTTCAATAAGATTGTTGAAGTGATCTGATCCAATAAATCTGTTTTGTAGGATATTGTATTTTAGTTTAATGTTGGATTATCTTACAATTAAATTTTAAAATGATTATTAAAGTACAAACTCTTGAATCATTTTTTTATGTATTAAGTAGTATTGTAAATTTGTAATTGTTTTACAGACAAAAGGATATACCTTATGCACTCGGAGGTTGTATCATAGAGGACACAATTTTTCAACAAAGTAATTTAAATGATATTGTTGATGAAGCCAATACTAAAAAAAAATTCATCAGTGAGAACTTGATATCCATGGGCTTTTTTACTATACCAAAGAATAAACCTAATAATGAATACAATTTTAGTATGTATTCATTAGTTATTCCATCATCTGATTTAACTAAGGCTAAGATTACAGGAACGATTAGTGAGGTAACTATTTTAATTTAATTATGCTACTAAAAATAGGTAGAATATTAATATTAACCTAATTGTTATTTTTAATTTTTGGTTAGACTTAGATGTAAGTAACAGGTTTGTAACCCCAATTGTTCAAAAAGCTCTTCACAACATAAATTTTAGGGTTTATTATTGTTTATAAAATCATGTTATTTGCTTTTGAATGTTCTTAAGACTCAAGTTCTTCTTCTCTTTTGCTTATTTACCCTGTGGCGAACAAAAAATTGTAAAATGTCATAATATACAGTTTAGTTATATACATATATATATTTTTTTGTTTAAACTTTTATACACTAGCGGCTCACCCTTGCTTTGCTCGTGTTCGTCCCTAGGTACCCTTCTTTAGGAGAATTTTTTTTACGAACTTTGAATGTCTTATTTATTTGTATCTCGTTTAAACCCTAAAAAATAAGTTTCAAGCTTCTAGCTTTAAAAATGACGTAATTTCTATACAAAAGTCCTGCCCTATTTCAATCTCTTGTTTTAAAGTCTTTTTTCAGGCTCTAGACTATTTGTGTAACAAATTTTATTTAAATCGGGTCAATAGTTAGACAGACAGTCGGATAGTTACTTTCACATTTATAATAGTAAGGATTTTCTCAGATTACAAATTAAAACATTGGTTTTCTGTAGGTATATTCTTGTAGAATATTTTCTATTATTACAATGAAATATTAATAGTTTGCAATATATTATTCTTAATACTTTGTCTAACAGTTTGCTAAGAGAGTGCCACAGTTTGAACACAGTGTGGGCCTCAAGTTGTCTTGCATCGGCAGGGATCAAAAGCATATTACAGAGCAAAACTGTTTTCGCGCGTTGTTTCCCACTACAAGGATAATTGGTTGCTATGGCAATGGAGAGTTGGGCTTGAACTTCCCAGAAAAGCCCCAAAAGGATCGTATCGGAGATTTAGTGAAACGACAACGTCTAGAATGTACGAATCAATTTGATATATTATATTCATATTCTACAGTGTTTGTGTACATCGGATGGGGTAAAATTACGCAGCCGCATTAACAGTTTCAATTAAACTACCAAACATTTAGTATCATGACAGTATGAGAAATTATGAAGTTTTAGGTCTTATCAACTCAAATACAGTAATTAGTAATTATTAGAAAACTTTTTTTAAAAGAATTCTTTGTAAAGTAAAAAAGCATTAAGCTCTTAGTTCGTTGAAAAGATGTTAAAACAATTGCTTGCAAAGTACCTAAACTTTTAACTTATGAAAAATAAAAAAAAAACATTATGTTCGATTCTATTGATTGTTTTTTAAAACAATATGATTATTTAAAATATTTCACTCGTTAGTGGGAAATAAAAATAGATGTGTAACTTACATAACATTATGACACCTTTATCTCGTTATTTTCAATATATATATACCTCTACATTCTACAAGTACTACTTATTGTATTAGTTGCTACAATATTTAAGGGATTTTTTTGTACAAAATGCTTATTAAAAAAAATAATATAAAAGTCGGTATTGATAATTATTTTAAATTTACTTATTTTTTTGTACAAAAATGTTTTAATCAATTTTGGCTAACATATTTTTGTATAATGTTTTTGTAACATTGTTAGTTAGTAAGTGAAGGGAAAACTCCTATTGATTTTATAATTTTTATATTTAATGTATGCTTTAAGCTTGGAATGTTACCAATGCAAATGGTTTGTTAATACCTCAACAGCTATGGTCTAAGGATACAAGCAATTATACCCACATTGCTTCTTTTAAAATAAAATATTAATGTTAGATATTATTAACTAACTATAATAAATACATTATCTATTAATTTATGAATAAAATTATAAATGGTATTTTGGTAATAGTAATTATGTATGTCAATATTTTAATCATTATTTGCAAAAGATTAAAGCACTTTAAAAAGAATAAGGATTTTTTTTACTTTAGTATGTTGAGCATATTAAATGTTTTTATAACTTTTCCCTTAGATTCTAAGCCTTTTCCATTTGTACATTTTTAATTTTGCATTTTGCAGTCTAGTTTGTTTATTGTACTTTAAATAAGAAGCTAAGTTCTGATAAAAAATATAGTTTCATATATTATATTTTAAATTTAAGTATACATAGTTGATAGTACCTACAATATTTCTTGGTATATGTGATTTCGTTTTCTTCTAGGTTATATAAAATTTTAAGATTTTTTTTCACTCTATTTGATTATATTTGTTTAAAGGCATTAAGTTTAACTTAGCCACCTAAGTATCGATACTGTAGTCTCTGACGAAGTTATTAATGTTACGCTACATGTTTAACAATTCATGTACCTCCACCTACCTGATTTGCACCTCGGCCCACGTCTATAGACGGGGTATGGTATACGATGGGTTAATGTCTTTAGACATATAATTTATACTATTATAATAAAGTTTGGTTAATGTCGCCATTTTTGTTTAATTATAATACCCTTTACAGATTTTTTGGTTAAACATAATTATAGTACGAAATCTAATATATAAAAAATCTCGTGTCACAGCGTTTGTTATCGAAACGGCTTGACCGATTTTTATGCAAATTTGTTCTGTATATTTGGTTAGTTTGAGTATAGTTCGTAGGCTATTTTTCTTCTCCTTAAGCTTGTGTGATAAGGGCGGGCCTCCAAATTTTTATTTTTTATTTTTAGACCAAATTTTACCTTTTTTTATGATTCGGCATCAAAATTACTTATAACCTAAATTTTCAACCTTTTACTAAAACGTAGTGATTACATTCTCTTTGTCTTATACCACCAATTACTATTTTTTAATAGTGATTAGAAGGCGGGCAGAGCCGCCGGAATTGCTAGTAAAAATATAACTTTAAAGTTAATTAAGTACAGTACTTTTTGCATGAAACGCGCGCATCGATTCTCTAAGATAACCAATAGTATAGTTAGTTTATAGTTCCTTATAGTATATAACCAATGTACTCTGTGGTTTCTGTTTTGTATACGTACTAAGAAAAATAGGTATTGCGAGGGTTACTTAGGAGATTGATATTTAATGTTTCAGACTTTTCTTTAGAGATTTCAAATCTCTACAATTTACTTGTATATAGTTTTTATGTATTTCCTAAGATTTAGCCATCGCCAGCTTTCTAAGAACTAATTCAATTTCAATGAAATAATTTTCTTCTATAAAAAGTATCTTAAGTCACGACCCGAATATTAAAGTAGATAATCGCTACACAAAATTTAATTATAATCCGTGCTGTACTTTTTGAGTTAAACGATAACATACAGACAAAATTTTTAATTACTATTATTTAAGGGTCTATAATCAATTCACAATACGTTACAGTCATTGTTTTTAAAAAATATTTAATGTACAGATTTGTTCTAAGCTACTGTTTTATTATTCTAGAGGGATTTCTACAATCCACCGTCCTCGTTGGCATTAAAAAATAGTAATCATAAATAGTTATATTTTACTATTTATGATATGATATCCTCCTGTTATATTTCGGCCACGTCAGCAAGAAAGCTCAAAAGCTCAGCACAAAAGATATTAATATTGTGACCTCATACTTCATTTTTGATTGCTTGAATAGAAGATAATAGATGTCGTTGATTCGCAACAAGTTTAAGTATTTTATATATTGAATATGTGCAAATTAACATCCTAATAACAGTACATTTTGTAAAATTCGTCCTGCATACGGATAAAAAATGTTGCTTAATATTTACTAACAAAACATTGCATATAACGTGATCAATTGACATATTTTTGAACTATTTTTTTGTTCGTGATGAGAGCCAACGTTCTCACTCTATATTATGGATTTATCCTTCCTATCCTACTTTTAATATGCTCTTCTAGGATCAATGGCATATAGTATAGAGCCACAGCTTAGTTAAGGTCTCGTAAAACCTGAAATTGCATCGGAGGTCGTGGGCTTAAGTACCAATACGGGCTAAGTGTATTTCTTGGATTTACTATAACAGGGCTGCTGGATAGGGCATAAAACGTTCCTTATGATTTAAAAGGCATCTTTACACTCAACACACACACACACAAATTCCCATAGATATCCAGATCCGACAACACAATATTATAACAGTAATATTTCTTATTGATGTGACAGACAAATCTTTAATTCTAAAAACTAGATCTATTGAGCCGTCCTTAGACTTAGAATTTCCTTTTAAAATAATCCTATTAAATTGTGACGGCGCTATATGCACGTACCCGAAAGAAGCGAGGGTAAATCCACGGAATTGACAAATTATCTATATTCACCTGCTCTCTGGGTAAATCACTCTAGCTACAAATAGTTAGTAGGTACATATCCAGGGCAAACAGGTGTGAATTTAATTTTCTTATTTACCTGTTACAATCAAGTATCTACCTAACTGTTAGTTTAAAATCGGATATACTTGATTGTGGGCATGCAATGTAAACTGGTGCAGCAAACGGTGCCTCTAACAATAACGGCAGTAGGCCCGACTACTTATTTTTTAAATAAGAATAGAATTGCAAGCGGTTCATGATTAATGCGTTTCACTTCAATAGTCTATACATTTTTTGTGAGAGTTTTATAAATAGATAAGTGCTTTGTTTTTATATAAATATCAATTACTTACTTATACTTACTACTTACTAATGATTACAAAATCGAGTTTTTAAATTAAAGGAATAAGTGCATATGTAAAAACTCCACCATTTTCAAAGTCGCACTACTGGACAAGGGGCTTTCTTCCTCAGCAGCAAAGTGACATTTCGCGGACATTACCTACATGTGTTATGAAAACTTTCTGGGCTGTCTCAAACGTGTAGGTATTTTCGTGATATTTTCCTTCAACGTAAGACAAAGTTGCAATCTTGTTAGAAAAAAATAATTATTATAAATTAATGAATAAAGTTTTCACTTAGCACCTAGAAAGAAGCGAGGGTGAGTCTCTTATATATAAATAGATCGTGCAGCATGATGGGACATACAATGCAGTGATTCGTCTTAATAAAGCAGAGAAAATCAACTTCTTAATCATGAGAAATATCATTGTACAACATTGTCTTATGATTCTTATAATATAATGTATCTATTTCATTTATTAATATGTACTTAAATGTTACTATCGACTATGGTCATAGTGCAATTTATACCTAAGTAAGTATATTATGTACTTCAATTTTTTTTCTTGTAAGTAAAATCATTAAGTTCATAGTATAAAACAAACTCGCTTCCCGCTGTTTGTCTGTCCCTAATGTTTGCATGGATCTTTAAAACTACGCAACGGATTTTGATGCGGTTTTTTCCAATAGATAGAGGAAGTTTTATATGTATCGCGCTAAATCCAGGGACGAAATACCGAGTGAAGCGAGAGTGAGTCGCTAGTTAATAATAAATATCGCTTAATTACTGACATAACTTTAGTCGAAAGCGTCCTTATCATGTCATGGTCATGGATGCCGTATGTTTTAATAGATAAGATTGTTCTGTGAGTTTAGGTCAGGAGATAGATACTATCTTTTTAAGACCTACAATTTTCAACAATACACAGTCATAGTTCAACCATATTGTTCAAAACTTTCACAAATTTTAACACAAAATTTACTCGTTTTGCTTTTTCTCTGTGAAAACCGCATCTAACTAACTCCGTTGCGTGCGTCCGTTGAAGAATTTTTTGGTTGAATTTTCCAGACAACAATACTAACCTAATAACCAAAGTGTCCGGTCGACTTTTTTAAGTTTAATTTTGTTTTGAGGGATGCTCCGTTAAATGCAGTACCTACTTGATTTTTAATTATATAGGATAGGTAGATATAGGACATGTGTTTTGTGTGTGTTGTTGATGTGCACATTTTTTTAATAGCCTTCCTTTCAATCTCTTTCAGCATGTCACATGCATATAAACTTTCTCACTAACCTCAGAACCTTATAATGAAGGAAAGAGTTAGGTATGAAAGTTTCATGTTATACTCAAAAGTCAAATTATTTATTTACTTAAGTTCTTTGATTTAATGCGTTTATTCACTGTTACGTTAACATTTAAGCAATAGCAAAACAAAAATCTTATATCCCAAGTTACAACAAGTAAGTTGGGATATAAGATTTTTGTTTAATTTACCTACTATATCTGTAAAGAGCTAAAACTACCATATGACCAGGGTATATGTACTCAGGTGAGGTAGGCCTCACGTCATTTAGATCAGCCAATGAATATAGTTATTCCTTCTAGAAGTTAGTCCACTTTTGCATACAATAATTGTATTACTGTATTTATAATTGCTATAAAGAATAGAATATAGTTGTATAAATGGAAAACGTCAAAATGCGAAGAGGACATTTCTTGCCTCTCACCAAATCTCCTTGCAGAGTGTAGAGCCGTGGTCGCCTCGCCGGCCGCTGAACCGTCAGTGTTCAGAAAGCGCTCGTACAGCAGCACGTGTCCTAGCTCCGCGTATTTCAACCGTCACACGTGTATATCGAGATAAAATATTTCTAAATAGTTATTTATTTTAGTTTTTATAAATGGTGAGACATATTATGTAGGAATAATTTTATTTTATGTTAGGTTTTTACGAGAATTATGAAAATGAATATGTGTATATTCCGCTTTTTTAAATTACGTTATAAACGTTATAATTGTTTTTTTATTATGAAGCCTTAACATATTAGAAAGTTTCTTCATATTTTATTTATATTATTAATTCCATTCAAATAATTTATAATTTGAAGAAAATGGTTCGAAGTTTTACATAATAATTATTCTAAAACGAGTACTGAATATTAAAAACACTCTTCGGAAAAGGGTTTTTACATAAAAAAGTAAATTCAAACGCGAACTATGAAATATTTTTTTATTAAATAATTTAATTTAGCTTAAGAATGACTTACCTATCTTACTTGTAAAATGTCACGACCAAAATATAATTGTATACATTTTATTTTACTATTTGAAATATTATTTAACGGCATGTTCTCTGCTGGAGATTTTTCAATAAGATTAAATGAAATTGACTTGAATGAAGAGGAAAAAAGGTGCCTACCGGTAACCTTTTGTAGAGCGCTTTTCATGCTTTTTCTTCGTATTAGTTGGATAAGTTTTTGATTCTGTCACGAACTTATAATTCGGTGAATAGTTTTTTATAGTTTTGTTAGAACCTTCTGATAACATCTGTATTTGGCATTTAAGGAAGTAAGAATTTATATGCAAAGTCCGAAATAAAATAGTGTTATAATGAAACCTATAGCAAAATTAATAAAAAGATAATACCTACCTAAAAATACTTATTTTAAATATATTTATTAAAATTGTATAATTGTTCGATGCCTACGTTTTGTTTATACTTAGGTACTTTTTACTTATTTAAAAAGAATTAGGTAGGTATAATGTTTCTCATCTTTATCGATTTTTTTAATTATATATCAAAGCTTACCGAAACGTAATTATTTTTGCCGAAATGAAAAAAAAAACATTTAAATTGAGGAAATCATTTTAAACATAATTTAGATCATATCATTAACATCATGGACTTAACATTTTATTTTCGCTAGTCTTTTTCTCATTTACCGTATAACGAATTCAAGCCAAATTATGGGAGGGGATTTAAAATGCTTTCATTCATATTTGTTTTCAAGACACGATTAAGATTTTATTAATAAATTTAAACCACAAAAATAGTATAACAATATCTTTTATTTTAGGAACCACAAATTCAACGGACCGCGTAAAATATCGAAACGCATCATTGATTTTTTCAATGAATATGCAGATAATTGTGGCTGTTTAATTGTGCAATACAAACATATAAACTGACGGGTTCTTTATAATAAGTGATACAGTGACTTGAGTTCTGGAGCTCGCTCGGAATCAACACGAGTGAAAGTTCCTTATAATTTCTTCTGTGGGACATTCGACAAAAGTGAAAAGGCTAAGACAATGGACCATCTCTTTCGGCAACGTAGGATTAGCGTGCCTAAACGGTAAGTAAGCGTTACTTCAATTTCTTTACCTAATGGTAACTAACATCACTAAAATGTTGTTGGCATGTGACTTTTTTATGTTATTTTTAATAATCTATAATAAATTTTGTGTATGAGAGGATTTATCAACCTGTCTTAAATATAAGTAGTCCACTTACAATATATTGTTTAAGAATTTCAAATACAAGGTATATTTTTCGTGGTCGAGTCTGCGGTTCGAGTCCTGCCCAATTTGCAGCTAATCGCATGATCTGAACGAACTAAAATTATTTACGGTACAGAAATAGGCACGATTTTTACAGTTTTTGATATTTTAGTTTTAAATAGAGTCCTAAATATAAGTAGGTAAAGTAAATTACCGAAGTCATTTAAGTAACTTTTGAAAAATCTGTTTCAGCAGTCAGTAGGCTCCCAACACAATTTAGTTAATATTTTTCCTCAATACGTAGGCATTGTAATTAAAATGACGTCTTTTATTTGATATTGTAATAATAAATTGTAATAGCAAGTTATCCGTCTATGTAATTAGTTTTAAGTACTATTATCTGCCAAATTGTGTGTATTAGTTTGCCCGTATTTCACGCGGAGCTATAAATAGTAATTAAGATATTATGCATAGAGGTGTCTTTACGAGTTGCGGATACGTTATTATTACACATTATACATATAAATAAAATTGAAGTGTCTGTTTTTAATTTCAAATTAACAGCTTTTCAATAAAAACATATGAAAGTATATTCGGTACTAACATGAAAAAAATCTTTTTTATATTTTTGTCTGTATGTCTGTTTGTTTGTTCCGGCTAATCCCTGAAACGGCTGGACCGATTATGACAGGACTTTCACTCGCAGATAGCTAATTTTATAACGAGTAACTTAGGCTAGTTTTATTTTAGGACGGAAATATTTAGTTTTTATTTGTCTGTGTGTGACACCATCATAAGAAAACCACAGGACAGATTTTGATGAAGTTTGGTAAGATGAAAGCTCGATATCCGGGAAAATTTCGTATTTCTGAGAAATTTATACTAACGTACATAATGACAAGTCCGAGGAGAGCGTGTCTCTAGTGTCTAATATAAATACATTACACCTCAGAAGTAACAGGACAAAAAGGAATGCTTAAAATTATCATTATCTATAATTACATTATCACATGTATAATGTAAAATATTTTTTTAGATTTAAGCCACATTCTATTCAATAGTAATCTAAAATATCCATTAAACCTGTGCAGGTGTTTTGATACTGAAATTTCTTAGTGTTCGTACAAACTGCCTCCAGGCAACACCAGAATCCAATTACGCAAACAAAAAGCTTTTTACAGCAACTCTTACGTTCTTTATAAACATTCGACTTAATCGTATTTCTATCTAACAAGTATAGAGAGTATTCTTCTGATAGATTTATCGATGTTATCTTTTAAGGTACTCGTACTCAATAGTCAATAGGGATTGCAATCCGGCGTCATTTTCAATCCGGCCGGATCCGGCTTAATTTTCATCAATTCCGGATTGACCAAAACAATATGATTTTCGCTTTTTGGTTCAAATTGAACTGTTAGTAAGTTATTCAAGTATCATTGTACTTAATATAGGTAAGTAGTTTATAAAAAACTAGCGGTACTCGCTGCTTCGCTCGCACCAAAAGTACAAAATACATGTTTGGCTATACGCTTTTACTTATAATGTACAAAAATTAATACCCCCATTTACCATTTCATTCCTTTTGTTATGAGGACTCTGGACTACTGTATAGAACCAGTTATTTGGTTTTCTTGGCGTAGTAGTAGTAGATAGACATATGGCTATTATTACATACTTTGATTGACTTTGTTAAGAAAAGTATTACGTTTTCAAACTTGTGTCAAAATAAACTGTAATTTAAATCAAAAGCCCTAAGGAGTATTGATGTCATCTTTGATGTAAGTTACCCCCAAATTATTGTTTACCCCTTTTTAACCCCGTTAGACAATGGGTTTCAATAAAATACGAAACACACCTTCCATCAATTCTGTTAAAGTATGTTTATGCAAAATTTAAAGTAGATTGCTATCACACCATACAGACTGCCCCCGTTTTTCACTCCCTTAGGATTAAAATTTCGAAAAATCCTTAGTAATCGGATAACTACGTCTGATACAAAACACACACTCTTGAAGTTTTAGGTCTAGAGACTGATTACCGGTTTAGGCTGTGCGTTGATCCATCAGTAATTCAGGACAGAGCCTTTTCCAATCCAATGTTAAGATTAGGCAACGAGCAAAAAATTAAAATGTAGTGGTGGCTAGTGTAGGTAACTAGTAAAATTTTAACTTTCTAACGAGTAGCTCAGAGTTCCTAGATTTCACTTTAACAGATAGATTAATTATTTTTTTATTTATAAAGTAAATTTATAAAATCTAATATCTACCTTAATTAATAATTACCTTACTTTACTGAGATGAGACCATTATAATTATTAAAGTATTCAAAAATGCTAACAAACAAGTCTTATATTTATGTCAGACACCAACACGAAGGCATGAACACCTCGCGCTACGCATTTAAAGTACCAACTCTTACAAAAACTCTATTATTTTGCCAAAAATTGCTAACACCGGATCCGGTCGCCGGATCCGGTAAATTAGTACCGGATCCGGTGACTGTTAAATGATGCCGGATCCGCCGGATTACCGGATCCGGTTTTCCGGATTGCAATCCCTAATAGTCAATATGGAGTAAACTTGAACACATTTCTGTGGCATAATCTCTATATTACCTACTACATAAAATTTTCATAAAACAACCATTTATTTTTGAACAGACCAAAATTTCGGACTAATTTAAATTTATATAGCTGAGTTTTCTATTTTCGAATATAATTATAAAAGTATTAATAAAAGCGTGATTGGTTATAATAAGTAGGTGTTTTTAATACAACTTACGGGCCTACTATATTAATGTGAAATATTGGATATGTGTTTGTTAATTAATCAAGCCAGAAGAAAGTCGTCATGAATTAAAGTCAATATTTAATACCTTGAATCTTAATTTTTTATTTCGTATAATAATAAATAAAAAAAATTGAAATAATTGTTATACCAGTTGGCTGTTCTATATTAGTCTTCTGTTTTTTTTTATTTTTGTGAGAGTTGTACTACAATAGCGCATTATTGTGCACTGATTGTTCCAAATCTGTAAGATAGATGCGACAAATGAAATTCATTAAGCAGACAACACAGATTTTCTCAAAGGTGAATGACACGGTAGTGGCGGACGATATTTTTTGCGACAGAATTCATAACTAGCATTGTAGTCGACAATGAGCGTCCCAGCAAGAACTTCACATATGTTATATTTTGCTATCTATTATGTGTGAATCTGTTTGTTTAGAATCTAACTTAACTTTTAATTATGAATTTCAATGTCCAATGGTGGAAAAAATTGTTCATTTCACTAATAAATGTATATCAATTACATAAATTACTTCTGCTCATTACGATCTTACGATCTACGATCTTTATAAAAATAAAGATTAAAAAATCTGTCACAACCAAATAATCAACCTGTAATAAGTAGGTTATCAAAATAAAAGAAATATTATATGCTTAATTCTTGTTGATCATAAGTGCACATATGTAGAATATAAACAAGTAGATAGGAAAATAAAACTCCTTTTGCAAACGGCATATTTAAGTTAGGTACTAGTTTAGCGTCCATGTTTTCCGCCTTTGTGGTGTCCTCATAAATTTCGATAAACCCGACCACGCAGGGACAAGGGAGAAATAAGCTTTGTTGCAATGGAACGATGCACAGTGATTTATGAGTTGGAGACACGCCAACGCATTTTATTAGATGTTTCGAAACATTACTTTCTATTCATATCTTAATACGATCAAATGGTTCATAATAAATACATCTTAAGTTTTAAATGAAATGAAATAAAAATACTATAAAGAATCAGTTCTTCATTCGGTAAATATCTACGAACAATCAGCATAGCATATGTTTGTACGAGTATGATTAAAATGTAATCAAAGCCTCATTTTCTTGTATGTCGTAGAACTGAAAAACCGTTTCCGAGTGTGGGAAATGTAAACTTATTATCTCATTTACGCCGATGAATTCAGTACGATTGTAGTAATTATTAACATGGAATTGACTTTCTCTGCATCATTTTTTTGAGTTGATTCCGCTACGTTACACGTTTACATACCAAAACAAAAGTTTAGTTGACGTTAAAGATTCTAACACTTTACAAGTTACCTTATCACGAGTTCATTATTATACATAGGCTACGTACTTCTCTAGGCTTTTTTGAAACAATTAATCATTTAATCATGACTTCGTAAGTCGGTAATATAAACAAGGTCTGATATTTCATTTTGTACCGAAAACAATTGTTGCTGATACAATCTTTAATTACATTTTCAACAAGTTTACAAACACGTTTATTTGATGGGAAACGAATTTAATAAAAATGAAATATTTAATTACTTATATTGTTCAGTCACTACACAGCATTAATTCCAATTTGTCTTAAATACAGGAATAAATCAGCTATTTAAATATATTTTTTAGTTAATTAATAATTAATATTAATAATATTGTGAAATCGAACACAAAAATGTATAAGGTGTGTTTGTTTTAAAATGGTTGTGCATAATTATGCGCTATTGATTTTATTAGAAATACATTTTGTACGACTTAAATAATATTAAATAAATATAATAAATTAAATTCTCATCTAAATAAAATTTATAAGGTCTGTAAAAGTTGATGTGTTGACAACTTTTCACTTTTCAACATTCATAGTTTCATAACTCTACTCAGTTTATTATGCATGATATTGAATTAATTATGTAGAATTATGTACGTGTTTTAGTTTAATACATACGATTGTTGGGTTTGTACCAATGTAGCAATGTATTACAGGCGCTAGAAAGATACCAAGTAATTATAAATTAATATGCTCGAGTTAGAACGTAGAGGTTATTGCTTGTAAGTTCGTGATCGCGACTTCAGTCACGGATTGCTTTGCTTCATCGTGTACGTTGTATTTTAACCTAATTAGTATAGAAGAGAGGTATGTCATGAGCTTAGTGAAATATGTTAATTTAATTAACCTATTTATTAATAAAAATTATTTAGTAGAATTAGGTATGTAAATATTTGACATTTTATATGAAAAAATTCATTCATTTATAAATGTTCTAATAGAATGATATAATATGTTTTCGAGTGCTTTTAATTGCTTTTTTTAGGTTCAATTGGTTTGCCTGTATCACGTGTAGATTAAGAAGATATAAAAAGTACAAAAAAGCAATCAAAAGTGGCACTTTACTTGTGAGTCGAATACGTTTACGTCCGTACAACAAATATAATATTTTGTCATACTTTCACCAGAGCCTAAAGATTATTCACTGCGCGAATACGTACATTGTATTTGTCAGATTGTATACTTTATTCTTTTTATGGGCAGTATATAATTCGTAATACGACATGAAAATGACCTTTTCAATTATAAAGTTGAAGAATTTAAGAATTCAAGCTTGTATGTGAACATCGACAGTTAGTTCCGTCAGCCACGCTTCACTTGTCGCCATACCTCGGCCGCGGCGCTACCTCGCAATTATTACACCCCTCGTCACTATCTTACTTCGCAAATGCAGTTAACTGTGTATTGGAAAATTGTTTTTATAATCATAGTCATCAGTTAAAACCACTTTATTTCTAACATAAACATTATCCTATATTGAATGAACGGAATATTGACACGCTAACATGTGGTCCTAATTATGTAGTGTTATAAGCATTATTAATAGCTTGCCATGGCTACTTTTTATAAGATGTTGCTCGAAAAAAATCCCCATTTATTATTTGATTCAGAAGGGATTTTAATAGGGTCAGGATAAGTCCATAATAGTTGCAATAATATAATAAAAAATATTAAATATTATAAAGACGATAGTATTTGTTTAAAACGACTAGAAATATTATTTCAAGTGATATATTGACACTTTATTTCAATTTTAAATTATGGTAAAACTTATTTTCTTCAAACCTGGATAGTGTTAACCTAAATGAAGCGAGACTCGAAGCAAAAAGACTGAGGTATTCTAATTTATCTCAACGCGAAGAAAGTTGACCGTCCGATTTCTATAAAGACAATCTAACTTTCTACATGTATTCGCATCAGTTTGCGTTAATGACGTACTACAAAGTCCGAATATTGGGGATGTGGTATCTCTCGTGGTATCCACGAATATCAGTGTAATATTGTGTAGGATTTACTGGGGTTATAATAAGGGAGAGAAGGCTAGTATTATTTTTAGCGTTCCGCGCCATTTAAGTACGGATATCGGAAATGGGATCTATTATTAAATCCACGTAGTCTGTGTATCCATTCCTCCATTCATACCTTTCTCTCTTTAAAGAGCAAGAGAAATATAAATAGATGTCTTAAAAATAAAAGAGTTAAAATATACAATTTTAATTATAGTGAAGACTCTATCAAATGACATAAAAAGTAAATCATTAAGAGAGGTGTTTTTTCAACGCTTGGAAGTTGTGTTGATAGGCACAAAATATCCTGGTTTTGTAAGCAACTTTAACCAATATTTAAATGTAATCAAAACGAATATAGTCAAATAGTCGACTTAAAGGAGCGCCACAATATATTTCCTCTGTATCTATGTCATATGTGTTGCGTGAGAGATCGCCATAACTCTCAATGAACAGATTTGGGAAAACGTTGTGTTTAATATACATTACATATGTGATCTCTGGCTATTATTTTAATTAGACCGTCAATCGCAATATTAATCTTTAACAGGGTTTTAAATAACTTACTATTATTGAGTCCTTATTTATTTAAATGTATTTTTATAGTAACAAACATAGTATTTTCGTGCCTCGTGTAATTTAGGTTTAAGATTAAATAAAAAAGTAAATTATATATTTATAACACTAAATAGCTATATGTAGTATATATTATGGAAAGCTTTCAGTCTTAAAACGATATCTAAAACAATGTCACTGGGTTTAAATGTCTCTTATCATATTACCGTGACCTTTAACGGCGTAATTATAAATTTAAATCCATCAAAACAAAGCTTATTGTACAGAAAGTGGCGCGTGTAACTCGGTGAAGCTATCGATACGGCCATGGTGTCGGAACTGGGCTAGGAATCGATTTTCCGCGAAAGCGAGTTATCGGTAACGGGACCTTTTATTGAATTGAAAATAAATTTGGATGTTTTGTTCGTTTTGAGATTAGTGCGGTCAAAGCATGGAAATTATGAACAAAGATTTCGTTTATTTATCGCTTGTTACACGAAGTAACAAGAGTTGGTTCTAGTTTTATTTTGCTTGAGTTTTGTATTGTATACGAAAATTGAACATTTGCTTTAAAGTAGGAAGCGCAATCAGGCTTAGTAGATAAGTAAAATATGGTATGCACCTAGTAGTCTTGTTGTCTCTGTCTGGGATGCTTAATTAAAATTATATTTAATAGCAAATTTAGATTTTTTTTTGGCTACAACACTAATGTATAGACTATAGAGTAAATGATGAGTATATTGAGCTGTTACGGTAGCCACACTACGTATTTGATATTAGAATTAACGCAATGGGTAATAAATGCAAAATACATCCGTACCTATATACAATCCGCCCAAAAATATTTTGTCTAGACAGTCAACAGATCAATAACTAAATTCGTCTAGTAGGTTATATTTACCACATTTCAAGATAATTATAAAAGAAAAGTATGGTATAGAAACTACAATAAAGTGGATAGGATTCAGTCAGTATTCAAAATTCAAATATCAGTGCATATCCGTTGAAAGTTGTAAAATGCAGGTAAAGACATTTTTTTAATACTATAATATATACTATAATTATATACTAATAATTTTATACTATAATATAATATATAATTATTGGGAAACAATGAAATAATATAAAATATTATTAGAAATTGATCAAATATATTATTTTACATAGCACTGAGCGATGAATTTTACATCCTTGTATAAGGTGCGTGGGCGATTTTAAACGTTATTTTTAGTTAAAAAATAAAAATATGACAAGTAAAGTGTATAAAAAGGTAAATTAAGTACTTTGATTTCGATTTTTAATTTCGCAATGTTACTTACGTAATAGCTTTCTAGGTGAAACATAAAAATATTACAAAATCCTTATGCACTAGAATTTTTATCGAATCACTCATATGTGCAGTTGTAAGATGAGCATTCCAACGTTAGTAGATAAGCTCCTGTAGGCGCTAATCAGAGCGTTATACGAGTTGACTTGTTTGGACGTTAATTTGTTAAGTTAGCGGCCATTAGCAAACTACTTGATAATGTGACCGTATTTTAGCACAACTATTACGGTACTGAAGAATGTTTGTATTTATGTTTAGAATAACTAAATTAAATTTCAAATAGGTACCTATAAATACAAGAAAATGATTAAATGTAACGAATGTTAGTTATAAGTTATAACGGATTGCTAGGTCGCATATGAGATTGAACCCATACATTCCCTCACGTACTTTACATTTTAAACCTTCTTTCAGCTACTAAAAATAAACACTATCATGCAACCTTCTCTGATAATAGAGTTATAAATGTTATTTAAATTAAAATTTGTTTGTATCGGCTTTACAATAAACTCGTTTCGTACCATTTTTTTTAACGCGTTGAACTCTTTTGCTTGACATGATAAACATTTTAATAATGGTCTAAGAGCCGGTGGAAGATCGACCTTCACCGATCTGATAACCAGATGAGACATATTTTTTATCAAATATAATTTATAAACAAATATGCCTATAGTTACTTGCCTATCTGAAAGTGCTCATGGCTATTTTTAATGAAATTAACTTTAATCGATTTTTTTTCATCACATTCCTTTTTTTTTATAACCAAATGAATTTTATTTCATTGTTAGTTTTAACACACAGAATATGCCTCAGCAGGCTTGCCTACTCATTTTTGTGTATAGCTACCTGGCAAGCCGATGTGAACAGGTAAGTCAATATAGGTGACTCCATCTTTCTGCTAACTTATCGAAAGTTATATCAAATTTTAGATCATTTTATTACAAAATCAGTCATATAGACTTGCCTGCAAAAAATCATACTTAAAGCACTGTTGCCTAGCTAAAAATAGCCATGAGCACTTTCAGATAGGCAAGTAATTATAGGCATATTTGTTTATAAATTATATTCGATAAAAAATATGTCTCATCTGGTTATCAGATCGGTGAAGGTCGATGTTCCACGGTCTCCTCTACTAGCAATGCATCAATAATAATATTATTATTATTTAAAATAAAAATTGAATAAAATATAAAGTATGAAATATGGAGTAATGCATTGTTTGATGTTATTTGATCTCAACTTAATAAATATTATGATAATCTGACCATAATACAAAAAACGTATTTTCATTCAATCCAATACCAAATATAACTTTATATTCAACAAATTAATTAATTCAATATATATGTCGTATACTGTATAATCATGCAATTTTACAATAAATTAACCTTTAATTATATACATGTCTATATAATCTAAGAAGTTAACTATTCATTCCCTACTCAGGAAAGTCTTTATTGTAATATAAAGGTGTTTTTAAATGAAAGCTTTATGGAAAAAATATGGTTAAAGATAATTACATTTTTGTTTAAATTAAAAATATTAAATAATTTATCACTTACTACTGCTGTTACAGGTTTTGATAAGTTTTTTCCGTATTAAGTTTTTTAACTGTCTTTACATGTTTTAAAACTAACTGACACAATACACGCACATTGAACAATCATGGTGCTTTTTTTATTATTGAATACGTGATGGAATACATTAAACACTCGTCTGGATTCGAAACTGTGACCTCATTGTATAATGACACGTACCTACTTTTATTATTAGGAATCAAACACTGTAAAACATTTGACCGCTTTACATCAGGTAGTATAAGAAAGTGATAGCGCATTCATGTTCACTTTATTTGTATTTTGGTATTTTCATTGGCACTTATTAAAGCTCAGAAAACGATTTTTGTATTTATTTCAGTGACATTGATATATTTTAAACATAGGATGTTCATGTTTAAATATTTAATTAATTAATGGAATAAAAAATACTAAACCCAACCCATACGTATCTGCAGAAGCTAAGATAAGTTTTAACCACGTCTTCTTTAGCTTTCTTTATACAAATAAATTATTAAATAAAATTTCATTACTTTTTTATGAGAAAAATTGCGAAATGATTATTTCTATGTAAGCCATTAGGCTAATGAAAAAAAAATATAAGTAGCTATTCTGTAGCAGAACCGTGGACCAAAGTCCGGACTAGCAAGTGAAAATTGCACTCATTTGTAGGAATATTCTTGCACGAAATATAATATAATAAAGATGTGTATTACAATATAGAAAGTAATAATTTAGTTACGTAAAAATCTTATGTTAAGAAATGAGAAAGGTTTAATGAATCAACTTTTAACAACTCTTTGTTGTAGGTAGGTATAATACCTACCTACTAATGCTATTGTTTGAGATAAATTTACTTCCTGATAAGTTCATTGTTTAATTTTTTTTTGCTTTATCCTAGGAATAAAATAACGTAGTCTCCCCCGTAATACATATAAGTTTATAGAATTGGCCTAAATAATTCTTCAACGCTAAAGTTTTGACATCGCATTTATAGGAATGTATTGATCAAAAAATCTAAATACTACATATACATCCATTTGTGAACAAATGGATGGATAGTATGTATTTAGATTTTTTTTACATTATTTTTTTTTTTTAATCAAACGGTAAACGTTTTTAAAGAAGCCTGATTAAAATTATCACACTCGCAAACTATTTGTTAAGCAAAAATGAAAACTCTAGTTATTAAAAGACAAAATTTCTAATGTTTCTTACGTCACAGTTTTCGACATTATTTTTATAATGGAAAAGTGGTATAAGAACAGTTGTATGTTAAAAATACAAATAAGGTAGTAGTGCACAAAAATAGGTAAAAAAATATGTACACACCTATAATCTTACATACCTGTAATCTTTATCACTTTAAAATCAAATTCTTGACGTGATAATTATTCTAATGAAAGCTCACAAACATGAGTCCCAATTACATTATGCATCTAGTAAGTTACTCGTTAACTCAGTAAGTGTAATTCACATAAATATTTTATGAGATGTAACCTAGAACTTGAGATTTCTAATCTTGCAATAAACTCAAACTACTACGTATTGTATGTAAATAAATCGAAGCTATATGGAAATAGCCACAAGCGCCATTTATTTTATGATTCAAAAATAAAACACTGCGGCAGCACTTGCGAAAGAAATGCTATAAGAAATAATATTATTTCAATTCAATTTTCTTTTTATTGGCTCTTAGTGTGCCAGTCGTGATTTTATCGTTGAGTCTCCGCTAGTCATTATATCTAAGCTTCTTTTCCATATCTTTTATAATCTTTAACACATCATTATAAATAAAGGCTCGTTTCATAGGAGAAAATATTCGATTGACGTAAATGTGCAAGATGCTGAGGCTGTAAAATAAAAAAGTAACAAAGGTTAAATCTCAGATTGTAATGATACATACATATATATGTCAAATAAAACACACAATATTAAAGTAATAAAAATACCTTAACTGGTCATGAAGCTTTCAACATAACATAAAAACGTTTATATAGTCCATATAAAGGAAGAGAAAGTACACAAGACGACGAAGAATAGATGTTTATAGATATTTATTATTATCACTGCTATTACCGATGTATCACTTGTTAGACTGTGTCACGTGGCATTTAAGCTCTAAATGTATTACGTAGGTACCTACATAATATTGACGCATAACATTTATTTGTATAAAAGCTTGTAAGCTTTTAACGTATAATAGATTTTAACGCAATAAATATTACTCCGCTAAAATAATGTGAGCATTATTCACATAGTAACTGTATAAATTATGAATAAATATTTTCGTTTATAGATGATCCCTATCTTTACATATTTACTAATATTATAAATGCGAAAGTAACTCTGTCTGTCTGTCTGCCTATCTATCTGGCGCTCTTTCACGACATAACTACTGTATCGATTTAAATATAAATAAATTATGATAAATTTGGTACACAGATATTCTAGAGCCGGAGAAAGGACATTACCTACTTTTCAAGATGAAAAAACATCTGTAAAGGGTTGAAATAGGGGATAAAAGTTTGCATGGAAATCACTTCATTTTTAAATCTACATACAGCTACATACAGACATTCAAATTTTGTAAAAATGTTATCCTATAAGGTATCTAGGGGTACCTAGGGACGAACCCGAACGAAGTAAGGGTGAATCGCTAGTATTCTAAATATTTTTAACTAAGCTTTTAACTTCCAATATCAAAATTTATTAATAGTACATTTTCAATGTTTTGTTTTGATTAATATATATGTTTTTGAATAAAGTAAACATAAAATAGAACCTTATTACTCTTGACCTACCTTTATATAGAAAGACCGCCAACTATTCGCACACTAAACATCCAAAGTATTTATGTTATAGAGGTAGTCCTAGTTCATCATTCTATATTACCTTAATTAGGCTCTAATAGTGCAAGAAAATGTTAATTAGTTGGCGAACAACAGTTAGTTTAGTATAAACATTAGTAGCTTAATGTATGGTGTTAACGACGAAGTGCTGTAACCTTTATTTATACAATAGAAACGAAGGAAATAATTGTACAGAACATAATTTAATGTAAAGTAAAAAAAATATGTTTTAACATTACTTTAATATGACAAAGCTTTTGTAACAGCTGGATGTGTAATATGACTTTTTATCTATCTTACTTATTGCAGTGTTTTGACAAGAGTATTTAGCTCCGCGAATAAATGTCACGTGGCAGTGTCATGTCACTGTCAGAGTACAAAAAAGTAATGGATTCTCACCGGGCTGAGATATTTTCTCACTGCTTGATGACTTCCTAAAAGGTTCTATTCAGTTTTTGCTTCGTCTTGTATAATTTCAAACAGATGTTTAACACTGCCGACTTTTTTGTTCAACAATATTTTTATGTAGTACCTACTTATATTTCAGGTTTTATGCGATGCTTTTATAAATTGTATTATATATTATTTTAGTGGCTTCTATTTATTTATTTATTTATTTAACTACACTTTATACTACTTGTTTGTTAATCTTGTGTTTTAGTGTTATTCAAATATTTATGGTAATCTCCACGAGACGCCCCTACGAGTATATACAACGAGATTCGCGTTATAATTTTTGCTCAACTAGCACTTTTTTGCCACTTGCTTTGCCTATTGCTTTAGAAATATAAAAAAAGAAGTTTAATTTGAAATATATTTTTATATATATATATTTGTTAAAAAAATAAATATATATACCATGTTTAGCATCAGTGCTTGGTGAAATTACTACCGATTAGCGATTACTGACAGAGTGCCGAGATGTGATGAATGGGTTTATATTTAATACTAAAAAGATATAGTCAATTACCTTGTAAAGGTTATTTAAAATATTTAAATATTATTATTATTAGTATTCTTATTAATTTATCTCGTGAATAAAATGTAATCATATGCTTTGGCAAAAACATTTTAAAGACAGGATGTTTTAGTACCTAAGATACCTAATGTCCATTGTTAATTTAAAAAATCGTTTAAGCGACTTTATAAAATCTTTTTAAGTGCAATCTTTGGGACCTCTTATCCATACACAAAATCAATATGATATCTACAAGTTATATGCATTTTTAAAAGATTTTTATGAACAAGAAAAAATAAAAACTAAATTAAACTTTCCTGATATTCGGACTAAAATTCAAAATAAGTAATTCGATATTTTGAAATTTAAAGAATAAAATACTACCATAAAAACATGTTCATCCTTATAGTGTTTCATGAAGATTATCTCAGCAATGATGTGATATTGTGGCATACGTACTGCATAGTAAAACAATTATATTGTTTTACTGTAAGTTGTAAGGACGCAATAAATATCTAAGATTAATTTAAAGTCTTAAGTACTTACGAAATGAAACGAAACAGGAAGGACTACATTTTTAATTAGAAATTCCGTTATTTTTTAAGCTTAAAAGTTCAAACTCTTAAAATAAACAGAAATAAAAGCTTATTATTATGTTAAAGTTATCTTTTACCGAAGCTTTTATCAAATTCATTAAACATATTACATGCTCAGTATTATATTTTGTATTGGCATTGAATAACACGTTAAAGTCAACGTTATAATTTGAATATCATATAAATAGAAAAAATGCTTATGTGCTTGTCAATACGAGTAGATGTTATAGTTCATTAATAAAACATTATACACTTGTAAATAATTTATTAATTAAGATAAGTAGATTTCAGCGAGATATCCACGAGACCGTTATTATCTAAAGATTTGCTCGAGGCTAACTTTGATATGATATCACGTGTAAGTGAGAAAATCATTAAAACATTTTTTGCACGATATACATTAAGGATAGCTTGAACCAAAATTCTTAATTTGATTTTATTGTGTTAAATCTAAACACTTAATGACATTCTGAGTCTAATCTGTACATATTTTAATACCTTATTGAAATAGCTATTATTATCGATACAGAGGCCGAATCTACAATTTTAACGTTTGTGTCTCTCTGTCTGTCTGGCTGAGCTGTCTGAGAACTATCCTCAAAAAAACTACAGGAACTTTTCATTAAATTTGGTATGATGATAGCTGGTAACATACTATAGTATACTTTTTACAGCGAGACAATTTCACATTTCTAAGAAATCTATACTGAAATTCTCCCTTACGTCTAGACTTAATCTATACAAAAAATTTGCTATCCTCTATCTAGAGAAAACTATACGACAAATGTTCGACACTAGGTAAAACGTACCTACCTAGCGAAGAACCTGAGCGGGGTGAGGATGAGGCGCTAGTATGTATTTTTAGCGAATATTACAATTTGAGGTTTGCTAGAACAAAATATAAAAGAAATGTTGAAGTGGTCCTAAAAACATTAATTTCAATAAAAATGTGATCGCTAACCTACCTAATTACCTGTTATACTTGTGTTTCTGTAACTTGTTATACATATTCGTTTTTTACATAGACATTAGACGGACATTGTTGAAGAAAGTAGGTTAAAAATAGTAAAAAGGCTTTAGATGAAACATTATAATCCAATTTGCAGTCAATTTTAGTAACGGACGGCCATTGGAATATGATTGTAATCTATAATAAGCCGCATGCAGCAAAAAATTTTATTTGTTTAAAAATCGTGCGCATAATCACTTGAAAAACGACTTTAACTGCGATAATAGTTTCGTTGTTACTTTGAGTTAAGGATGGAAAGAGTAGCTAAAAATTGGTTTTTACCAAAAATTGTAGTTTTTTTTCTCTTTTATAAAAATTCATTTATATTATTAATATTGTGTAAGAATCAAGAAAAGGACAGATTTCTTTATTAGTCATCCTTTAGTCACTTCACCGATTTTCATGCTGTTTCTACCAATGGATAGAGTGGTTCTCTAGGAAGGTTTAAGTATATAAACTAGTGGAACTCGCGTCTTAATGTAGAGACGATCTCGAGCGAAGCGAGTGTGAGTGCCTAGTGTAGAATAAGGAGATGTGAAGGCAGGCAGTGGCCTTCAAATACTACAATTGTCGAAAAAATTATTCTCCTGTTACAAAATTTTACTGAAAAAACTCTGAACACTGTTAAAGAAATACTTATTTCCATAATACTATCTCTATTAATATCACCTACGTGATCGGTTGTATATGTACTATACTAAAGATAGCTGTTAATTTTAATTGCGTGTGTTGTAATTTTCTAAACAACAATAACGTTGTATGGAATACGTTGAATAATATATTATTATTATTTATTTGTTATGGCCATAATTCAATACTACGAATATGGTTTCTTTACATGACAAACCAATGAAATAGATGTTGATAAGATGATTTTGCCATGCGGTTGTGAGGCAATCTATCAGGTTAAGAGAATACATAATGTATCAACTTTTTCTTGTTTACTAGATATCTAGATTTTGAGTGAAATCGACATACATGTTCACTTTAGTCACACTACACTCACTCCGTGTGTGCGTCGGAGCATGCGATTTCATCGCGAATTCTTTTCTTAGTCAAGTGTGAGCGAGTGGAACGAACGGATGCTGAATTACGATAGAGATCCATTGTTCAAAATTATTATTACATCACTGTCAACTAGATACGCCAAACTGAATGTGCGTATCATTATTTTTGTTGTTATTGTAGTGTTTGAGCACTATACCTTACAATATTTTAGTATTCATTCAGCATATATATTATTTAAATTTATATAAGTATCAAATATTTTTCTTCCATTTATTTTCTGTCTTACCCTTCTATAAATGAAATTTATTCAGCTTAAAACGATATTAAAAATATTGTCTATAAACACTTGATAAATCGATTTTGATAGAAAAATAGGTACTTATAGAGTGTTTATAGCGTTATTGTGATAAATGTGATGAATGTGCCAAATAAGGAAATAGTGTGATCTGTCTACTTTGTGATCTGCGATTTGATTCTTTAAGCTTTCAACGCTTATTTATTATTTTTAATATTTCCTGTAGAGAGCTATGAATAATAATATTATAATAATCTGAAATGTCTTTATCAGAAACTACTTAGTAGTCCTCATAATTTATAGATTTCTTTTATTAATTAAGTATAAATTAATTTTATTTAAGCATATAAAAAGATGCAATTGAAGTGAAAAGTAATTTTCTACGTGCAATACAATACATGTTTGAAGAATTAAGTATTTTTATTACATTTAATTGCGTGCCCAAATTGAATGAAGATGATGTCATGTAATATTTATCTAACTTCCATCAGACTTGGTGGAAAGTAAAAGTGGTTAGGTTGGACAGTGTATAGTCATAGTAGAATGGATCATAAAGCTTTAGCAAGTCCCACGCTTCACTGTCAGAAAGTGAGAGGATGAGACATTGACATTTAGGGATGTAATACATTAAATATTTAATTTAATTTCGAAGATGAAGAAAAATATAAATATATATTTTTTCTTTTGTAATATTTTAATGGTATTTTTTGGTATTTTTAAACAAACGGAAATATTAATAGAAACTATAATAAAAATGTTTTAAATATGTCTGTAAAAATAACAGCTTGTTTGTTTGTTAAGTAACTAAACAAGAATCCTATACGTAGGAAATATGGAATCTAATCAAATACATAATCTATTTAATAAAACTGAATAAATAAACCGAACCGCAATCAACAAACAAGAAAATAACAAAATTTTCAAAATCTATTAAAAATTGCTTCATAGCGCATGCCACATAGTGCGTAACAGTCTTAAAAGTCACATGGCCGAAAGGTTTTGATATAAAAGTTTGCATTAGAAAGTAATTTCATTATGCAACATAAGATCTGGGTCGAGTAATAATAGGTGATAAATGCAATAAATTGAAAGATGAGTATTTTGTAACCAATTAATGTAAATATTTTGTTATACAACAAGGCAAGAGGTTGATATACATATCATATAGTTTTTTCGTTTATATGATTTCTAGATATTAGAAAAAAATAACATTCTAAATACATTCCACTCTCCATTACCCAATAGTTTTAGTTTCTGGTTAATATTGTGTTCTAAATTCTAAGCTACACCTTGCTTCGTATACATATTACGAAGCTCCATAGAAAAATAAAAATAAGCATTCTATGGTAATAAGTATTGAACATTATAATTTATGTAAGACAAAGATCGTACATTTTAATTACACTTATAAACATCTTTGAGATTTAATTCTGACGTAAAGGGATAAATTAACGTAACAAGTAACAGAATCAAATTGTTCTAGCAAACAAATTAATGAGAGGGCTATATAATTATAAGCTTGAAGGCACTGAATCGCCTCTATCGGGACTCGGATCAACTGGTAAATTCTTACTTATTTTATCTGATAAATATATGGGTTTCTTAATAATAATTTATTACGTTTTAATATTTCTAACTTGGGAAAAATGAATCGGTCGGTCTTTACCTCGTAGCAGGCATTAAATGTTTAGAACAATTGATTTATATCTATACTAGCAATTCCTGCAGATTCACCCGCGTTCTAAACCTTTATCACCTAGCGGAATCAAACATAGCCTACTACCTATTCTCAGACCTACCAAATTTACACAAATAATTTCATAAAGATCAGTCAAGCCGTTTCGGAGAAGTTCGATAACAAACACTGTGACACGAAATTTTATATATTAGAGATTACTTATAGGTATACCTATAAGTAGTATTTACCATACATATATGTCGGAGTAAAATTTAGTTACCTTTTTCGCTCTAATATAAAACCTATATTATTATTTATATTCACTATGCTTTGTTTAATTAAAAAATTAAGAGTCGAGGCTACTACGACTAGAGTGGCGTCGAGACTCGAGACGCCATCCTGACATTCGTTGGGAGACATGTAGCTTGGTAATGTTGGTTGATAGTGGAGTCATTGGAGTATTGTGTGTTAAAGTCGATGTCGAGAGGCTATTGCTCAACTAAATAATCGAATAAATGTTTCAAGTTTAATTTTTATTCACACGCACATAAAAGTATTATTTGTCCGCATTAGGGCCTGATAATGTTTATGAGATCTGAATCCATTTACGAAGATGTGTATATTACGGTTAATACGACATATAAATAAATACATATACTTTTGGATATTGCCCTTTTGGAAATCGAATCCGCTACTTTCTATTCGTCAATGTCTGTCGGAAGTATGTTCAACGTCAAAATAATTGTAGAAAGTATAAAAATGTATAATAAGTGTTTAATGTACAATTATAGCAAATGTTCAAAAGTTAAAATTTATATAATTTTACCATTTTATAATATCACCATTAGGATCACAATAGTATGTACTAGAAGTGATTTGAAAGTGCACATGGAAAGCGCCGCAACCCGTCGGTGTGGTCCGGCTTTCCAATCTGGTCCTGAACTTGGGCTCAAGATTAATAGTACTTTCTAGGTCTTAGTATGGCTTATAGACTAGCTGACTTATCGAAAACGTGAAATATTGTTGTAAGTTTAATACAAGTTATATTTTTTAGTAGCGATTCATACTTGCTCCGCTCGAGTTCGTCCTTAGGTACATTTTAAGGGTAGTATAGAATTCTCAAAGATAAGATATTTTTACGCAGTAAAAGTTATGCTACATGAAGGCTCGCATAACGAACTATTATTATAAAAATCTGTTCAATGGTTTTCTCGAGATGCGTTCCCAGACAAACATACACACAGATAAACGATATGCAAAAAACTATAGATTTAATTTCTATATCGATAATAATGACTACCTATTTCATTATTATTTTTTTGAAATTGTTTCAAAAAAATAAATAAGTTTTTTGTTTAGAATTTTATTATACATATTATGTATGATTTATTATATGTTTGTTAGATCTTTCTTCTTCTTCTTCTTCTTCTCATAATAGTTTTTCCACTTTTTATGCCTTAAGTATCAGACTAATGGATGTAATTTTATTGCACAATCATATCTTATAGACTGATAAATGACGTAGACTTTTATTTCTGTATTTGTTAGATGTTTTCACTGAGTCATATTAGTTCGTTATGTAAACTTTTATATATACATAAATATAATTTGAATTGCTTGCTTGAATTAACAACAAACTGGAAGTTTGATGATTTATATACCTATGTATAAAGTTTTTGCGTTTACTAAATGGCTTGAAATTCTACTTTCAATACAATATTGACTTGTTCAACATAACGGTTTCTTAACATTGATTCTGACCCTTAAAAAAGTAAAATCTTTTATTTACTACCAATTTACGTGACTCTAGAAGGACAGTCTTACTTTACTTTCTTAAAATATTGCTTCCTTATTAAAATCTTTGCAGAAAAAAATGTTTATTTATAATAAAAAAAACTGTCAGTTTGTTCCGGCTAATTCCGAAACGGCTGGACCGATTTTGATGGGACATAGACTGGCATATGGCTATTATAGGGAGTAATTTATTTAGTCACTATTATTTTAGAAAAAGAATTAGGAGGGACTAGTAACTAATATATCATAATTATGCTCTTATATTTGAAACAACGGTGATTAACATTTAATTAATTAAGTATATGTAAAAAGTAGATTAAGTAAATCGAATACAAAGTTATTAAGAACTAAATAAAACTCGTACGAAACAATGTTACACATATCGCCACTGTACACTTTCGCGTCTCATTATGACCTTTTAAAATGTCTGATCATGTCTTAGTATCAACGCAGTTGGTTGCTGTAACCTGAATATTTACGTCTATAAAATAGTCGTTTTATGTGGTATAAAAACTAGAAAGTGCATAAATCATAAGTCATACACTCGACCAATGTAACTGTTGAATGCCATCGGATATCTGGAATAACACCTGGCTGGATATGACGAATGGTCGAGATTCGCAGCATGATGTTAAGGCATTTGCACACGGGTGTGGCTTAGAATAGTTAAACATGTGTTATTTACACTATGCATATTGACATATTTCATTTAGATTCTAGCGTGTTCTAGCGCCGTTTACTCTAAATATATAAAGGCGAAAGGTCACTCACTCACTCATCACGGAATATCGAAAACCGCTTGACGGCTGAAGATATTTGGCACGGAGGTAGTACAGTTTAAGAAGGACTAAGGACTCGCAAGTTTGTATAAAAGTTCTTCGTTTTTTGTACTATAAACTTTAAATTTGGCAGAGAGTTATATAGAAAAACGTAGTTAACGCTCTTAGGTCTTATATGTAATGTAAGATATCCTTAACATCACCAAAAGATTTTTTCAATTCGGACCAGAAGATATTCAGTGCTTTGAATAAATAAACAAACAAGCACTTCAGCTTTATGTATTAGTACAAATAACTATTAACATTAGTTAAAAAGATTATTAAATCTAACCCGCAAAATAGGCGCTAGTCGTCGAGTTGCGGACAACAGCCTGTCTAAACCATAACGAACTAATAATCTATATAAATTTTACTATTTTCTACCTATATTTTCAACTGCCTATCATAATTAATACGATAAATGAGTTATCGTAAAAGTTGTAGTAGTCGATAGTAGGCTAATCAACTACTTTAGAATTTTTATTAATATTACTACCTGCTGTATATAATAGGTATATTGCGAGACTATTGATATCGTAGAAAATACGTAATACGCGAGCTTAAGCGGACTTATCATTAAAAGCATTATCAGACAGGACAAGCTGTTTAGTTTAGTTTTTGCACAAAGAATGTCTATTACAAATCGGTCAGTCAGGTTTTAACGCAAGTAAGTCCTTTTTTAGCAACTATTCTGAAAATATCTCTCTCAATATATCCAACTCTACTATGGTGTACAATGTACTTACAAAGTACTTTCCAGTTTTTTTAAGTGGATTAATTAAACTTATAGTGACAGAAATACTATTAAAGGTAAAAGATAAATGGGTCTCGAGTTTTATTTTATGACCCTTTGCTATTGCTTGCTTTCTTTGGTGCATCACGCTGCGAGATTGATGTGAAGTTGAAATAGGTGCGGAATTTATTAAAGAACGCATTTCAGTGCTGTAATTAATAACATTGTAGGTATATTAACATCCGTTTTAAGAGAAGCCAAAAGTAAGGTAACTTTTTACTGCGAGTATAATATGTTAAAACTAACCTTAATTAAATTAGTGTTATGTGTAAATGAATGAATTGATCTCACATTTCAAATTCCAGTCGCGCATCGGATAGTCTTTTAAAGGTAAATAAATTAAATTTCTCCTCTTTCTTTGAGCGCCCAGTTCTACGTTCCTTGATCAAGGGGATACATAAATGTATTCAATGAGTGACTCATTTGTGTAGTGGTTTAGCTTGTTATTTTAAATCGTTTTTGATTTATTGAGTGAAACTATGGAAAGGAAATTGAATTTTAAATTTAAATTATTACAATTTAAATATCAGATTTTGCTCATATTTACAACTAGTACACCACCGCTTCGCTGGGCTTAAGTTAAAATAAATTAAACTGTTATTATAATTTTCTAATAAAATTAAAAGTAGCTTAAGTTACACCTTACTTATAACATAAGCTGCGAGTGAAAGTTCCGTCAAAATCGCTCCAGCCGTTTTAGAGATTATCTGGAACAAACAGGCAAACAGACAGACAGAAGGCAAAAATAAAAATATAAAATATTTCTGATGTAAGTACCGTATATTACTTTTATGTTCTTTTAGTGAAAAGCTGTACACACACTTCAATTTTATTTATATGTACTGATATTAATCTCGTTGCAAAGTTAAATTAAATTATACATAAATATTTTGATGATATTAATTGCAAGAATACTAAACGACGAAATGAAATTGAAGGCAAATTATAACCTAAACGAGGTATGGTATAACCTCTTAACATTAAAAATGTGAAAGGGTGTTTCTCTTTTGTTACGTTTTGGTTATTTGGTAAACAAATATTTCGTTCCAGTGAAAGTTTGCTTGTAATCAGAAATAAATATAGACTATTTTTTATTGTTTAATAAAAGTTTGAACGGAAAAGAATAGGATAGGTGTGAATTTAAAGTAAACTGGCCTTTGGTATATTATTATTTTAGTAGTTTTTTTATGTACGTACAAGTTTATGTAATAGAGAAAGGTAAACTATTTAAAATTAAAATTAAATAAAAATCAGATTAGTTTAAGATTTTATAGCAGCTTTATATTTTAAATACTTAGTGTGTAAAAATGTTTGCAGGTATATTTCCTAGATATTTAATCAATTTCAATATTCTTCACATATCCATAACTTTATACATAAAATTATGATATTGATGATTTTGACAGTAAAACTTATTATTTTTAAAGCATAATAACTATTTTGTAATGATAAACATTAAACAAATAGCTTGTGTTTACAAATCGTAGAAATGTAGGTACAGGTGCAGGTTATGTAAAAGTGCTACATATATGTAAAAGTGCTACAATATATTGAAAGAAAGTATGATTCCCTTCATTTGTCACGTTTTTATTCAATTACTCGGTTCACTTTGGTCAAATATTTACGAAGAAAAAGGGAAAGTAGATTTTGTGACCGTTAAGCTTCTACAGTGACATGTCTATCTTTACGTATGAGAAATGACAAAAATACTTAGAATTTTTAATATTTCTTTATACGAAGTAGGTCATTCTTAACACATTCATTTGTCAAGAACCTAATCTATACATTTTATTATAGTCTTAAATGAAAATGTTATCCATTAACTTCTACAACGTTCAATAAAATACAAATTTAAGGAAGTCGTGCCACTTTTCGGTATAAAACGGTTAATGCAAATAATTTTTAGTTATACATCATTTTATAACTGAATCGTACTTTAAACTATGAATATATACGAGCCATAAAAATAACAGCCGTTGCTATAAATGCAGCAATAAAATGTTCAATATAATCGTTATCGTTTTATTAAATCAACTTATATATGATAAAAATTATCATCAGCAATTGGTTAGATTCCCCTTATTTCCCTGTTATAAATAGATACATTTTATATGGATTACAAAAAATATTTTTTTAATATGCAGCTTTACAGCTCATTAAAACCCCGCAAAAAATCACTAATCAAACCCGCGACATCCGCAGTATCCGTGGTACCTACTCAGTACACGAGTACTATTTACGACGATACGAGTATAATTTTATTTAAATTAAAAGACAGAATGTAGGTTATTTCTGTTTATTAGCTCCGTGATACAGAACTGCCAATATCACAAGCATGGTGAAAGGATCATTTCCACCAGCTTAAACATTTGATACGGATGGTAAAAGGGAAAGGGGAAATTTAGCGCTATGTGAATGTCGTGGGAAAAGGGACTCTACTCGACTCTATTATACGCAAAGGTGCTCTCAATCACACAGTATACCTTTATTATACTTAAAGTAAATTACTTGAAATGCCGTTCGAAAAGTATTATGCTTAGAACACAATGGTTTTCAACTATAAGCAGGAATAGAAAAATAAAATACAAACTCCATGGAGAGATTAATATTATTACTATAGTATATATTTGCAAGTTGCAACTTAATTTTTAGAGGAACAGTGGTGTAAAAAACAGAGGTAGTAAGTACATTAGTACTGTCGGTATGAGTCCAAAATAATAATAATACAAGCCCTAATACAAGCCTTCTTTTCCTAATCCAAAAATATTGCTTTTTTCTATAATTAAAAACAAACAAACTCATATTATTTTTCACACGCGTACTTTTCACATATTTAGTTCTCTACAAAACAATGATAAAATGCGAGTTTATAGTTACGCTATAATTATTTTAAGTCCCTTGTTAATATGCGAATAATTAATAAATCTATATCAAGAAAATGCAATTAATCAAGTCATGCAAGGTATTATTAAAGAATTGATGCACCGTAAGTGTGCAATGAAGTAAAGACGTGCCTCGCATTATTATA
This sequence comes from Boloria selene, assembly GCA_905231865.2. Classification (NCBI taxonomy): domain Eukaryota; kingdom Metazoa; phylum Arthropoda; class Insecta; order Lepidoptera; family Nymphalidae; genus Boloria; species Boloria selene. The sequence goes on from HG993145.1 coordinate 8,199,920, forward strand.
TATAGATGATCTTCGCATAAAAATATGGACATCCATAATACTAGAAGCTCGAACCATAAAAGTCGTAATTAACAACAAGTTCTGTTTTAGATAGACACGATATAATTCAGTTAAGATCCATTTCACATTAGAAACTATATTTAATTTAAAAACTATTTTAATTACATTTTCTATAGAAATATATCTCAAGCTATTTATATTTAATGATTGGTAATATAAAGTTTTCTATGTTATGAATGGATAAACTGAGAATTTATTCTTAAATCTCAAAGAATAGTAGCTGTAAGATTGTGATACTATCAAGAATTTAAGCATGTTTTAATTTAAATAAAATAATTGAGTACAAGTTTCGCAAACTAATTTAATAAATTGTTATATAATATGTCTAGACGTTTATATAAATATGTTCATTAATATTGTATTAAAATAGAGCTTTAAGCTTTATGAACATAATTTTAATATGACGGGTAGAAAATTATATAATTTTGTTATGTAAATGCAGAAAGCTTGAGTACATGATTTTCCTGATAGTAGCAGAGCTAGTGTCATCTTAAATTACATCACACATGGGAGGAAATACCATTTATGCGAAGTCTATAGCACGTTACGAAGGCATAGCAAAGTCGTAATTGCGGATTGCCACTCGCTACCCTGTTATTGTATTGTGTAAATTAATCGCTTAATCTTTTAACGATTTTTCTATTTGATTAAACTCTTTATGTAATAGCATGTATGATCTGTTCTTGTGTTGGACGACTCACCGGAATTGTGTACTTATATATGATAATCTAGGATATCTGCATGTTTGGCTTTTCTTTTCATCTCTTTAACAGAATTTTTATAATACATATATCATGATTTATGGACTTACAATTTACATTAATAACTTAGACACACAACCATTTGATGATTCGATTTTTTTGCATATTATATTTAAGATACTAAGAGCTAGCTCCTATTGATATTCTAATTAAATGAAATATGTGGCTGTACGCATAATAAAACCTTATATTATTTAGTCACTACCTGTTACTTACATGGATTTGATTAGTTTATACACTTAGTTATAATAAAGAATTGGTTGCCTGTAATAATAATAAAAAAATCTATATAAAAAGGATGTAAAATAAACTTTACACTTTTTAACAAGGAGAGTCGATTATTCTGGTTTTTGTTTCCTTTGTACATAACATTGTCTTATACGTGTTTGATCTGGTCTCGTCGATTATCGTGTTCTCGATTATACTAGTACATCACCATACATATATGGAAGTAGAAAATAAATTATATTGTCGCCCTCTGTCAGTAGCGAAAAGTCAAATATAGTTTATACTAATAATTATAGGCGATCGAAAGAAAGAGAAGCTAAACTGCTTTAACACATACATAATATATATTGTAGGACTTCAATTAAAAAGGTACCTACTTAAAGTCATGAATTGCACAAATTAAATTTTAATAATACATTCATTATTGAATAATATTTCTTAGATATAAATTAATACAATTATTATTTTTCTTCTTATTTTTCTAAACGTAACAGTATCTTTATTTAGTTTATTGTTGCAGCACAAGTGAGCTGGTGGCGCTAGTAGCGGTCTCATGCACTTTGTTCCTGTTCCTCCACACACGAGACCTTAGCACCAAGTTGCAGCGAATGCAGCGCCTTAACGTTGATGTCACCGCCTTCAACCATCTCACAGACAGTAAGTAAACTTTTAACCATCGCAAAATTACAAGTCTTAGATGAAGGTATGTCTTTGACGGACGAAGTAAAAAAAGCGAAAACAATTAATTTATAACCAAAAAAAGTCATTAGCATCAGGTGATCAAAGCATCGACTGTCGTTTGTTATAAAAAATCATAAGTGGCCGGTAGGAGAAAAAGAAATAACGTTCCGGCGCTTACTACGGGTTTCGCGCTGCAATTTTTATAAATTAAATTTATTTTTTTATAGCAATAAATATAAAGAATTGTATATTCTTGTTGTATGTACTTATGTAGCTGCGTGTGTATATGATAATAATTCGTAAATTTAATATAAAATAAATGAAATATGTTACCTACGTACCTATACGTACTATTTAACATATTTGTAAGATAGTCATTTAAAAGCTCTAATAGACAAGTTTTATAATAAAATATTAAAAATGTTTAGTCTAATTTAAATAAAAACACTATTAAATATGTTGTAATAGTTCCTTTAAGTGGAACTGGTTGTAGGACATGTCAACGGACATGTTCAAAATCTTAAACAAAGTTTCGTATTCAACGTACGAGTACGTTCACACTATCTAACGAGACCGACAACAAATTCTCTAAATAAATGTTAAATACTTATCTGTTGTTATATAAAAGGATATTGTAAACTTATTTATTTTTATTACTTTATTATCTAAGACTACTTACTCTATTATAGATTGCTTTATTATGAAGGCAGTTGCACTTGATTTGCATTTATTACAGCATCAGATTATGTGAGTGAAAGAAAGGAAATTAGCCTTAATAAATGTGGAAGAAAAAATGATTCTCGGAAAACTATGCGTAATGGTGATTAAGTGGTCAGTTGCCCATTTGTTACTGTACATATAATTAATATTATGGTTTCAACACGTGTTATGAATGAAAAGTCGTCTCGTATGACGAGACATCATCAAATTTACTAAGTTCCATATCTTTTTCGTAACGTTGGGAAAGACATTAACGCATTCTTCCAGGTGGTTATGTGGGACTCGCTGGCTTAAAATAAGTATTCACTAAACACCTTCCTCCGCCTTAATGGTGCGTCGCAGGATCGGCTAAGAATTCAACCACGACAACTTGAAGGTTATTGCATAAGCTTATTCAATGAGTGTTTATAGTACTAATAAGTTCAGCGTAACAGCGTTAAGCGTAACAACGTAACCTTAGGAGCTTGTGTATCAAAGTCTATCAAACAGTTCATACACACATAATAAACACTCTAAACAAATTTAATTAATTTCATTTAAAACTTTTTATCTAAGAGTTTACAGTATTCCATATAAGCAGAATACTTGGAATGCTCAATCAGTTACGTAATTAAACTACAAGCCAAAGCATCATTAGCACAGGTTGCCAGATATGTAATCAGAGTTAACCGCAAACTAAAAAGGCCTAGTGTTAAGGCATGCCCGCATTACTAAACCCGTAAGCACACAGGGCGCGACCACGATGCACGTAGTCATTTACCGCTTCCCTATTAACTGATCTACATTGGACATATGAAACATACGCAACTATCTGACTACGTAATACGTCTCATCGAAATTACGGTACTAGCACATTGTATATTAATGATTTTCTCTGTGAGAAAAAAGTCTTGGTTAGCCTTTAATTTCTTTTGTTTTTTAAGCTTATCGAGTAACCTATGTGATAAATAAATGTTAACAATGTCATAACGCAGATTATTTCTGGACTTATACCAAGTTGTTGTTGTGGCATGACATCACGATTGATTTTTAACTCAGTTTCCATACATCACGGCCATTGACTGAGGATGATAAAATAAAAAATAAAATAAAGCAAATGACAAAAAGTATATTTATTTTTTAAATATACTTTTTGCCATTTGCTTTCATAGAGATAACAATAAACATGTTTTATTAGTCATATATGGCCAGGTCTGATTTATAAAAAGAAAGGTCATATTCAATGGTCAATCAGCATATTAAACAAATATCGTATCCAAAAACTTTGATTTATGTATACAAATTTAAACTCTAAGTATAAAACGGTTTTCATAAAGTTGCTCTATTGTATAGATTCTATACTCTATCTCCTTTTCCAATTAATTAACTAAAAATGTCATACAATTTCGTTTAAAGCTGACAAAGAATAGTTTAAATGAGATGATACATCAACAGCAGGAATTCGATTATTAATATTTTGACATGTGCCAGCCATTCAACCTGCTATTACTTATCTCATTCTAAGTACTTACGTAACTCCTTCTGACAGGTTACTAATGTTCGGCCATCGGAACTGTCACACTTAAAGTGTTCAACATATTTCAATTACTCGCAGGTATTTACTTTATATAAATGAACTAGCGACTCGCCCTCGCTTCGCTCGGGCTCTTCCCTAGATTTAGCACAGGTAAAGCCGCGGGATCTGCTAGTTATGCATATAAACCTTCCTCTTGAATCACTCTATCTATTAAAAAAAACCGCATCAAAATCCGTTGCGTAGTTTTAAAGATTTAAGCGCACATAGGGATATAGGGACAGAAAAGGCGACTTTGTTTTATACTATGTAGTGATGTAAATAAAATTTATTTTGTTGCTTTATATCTTTACAGAGTTTAAGTTAATATGTTTTATACTTTGTACATTTTTGATCTGACATAAAATACTTAACATATGAGGAAAAACAGTAATTATCATGTATAATTATTCATTTATTAATTAAATAGCTAACGGAAGATCCGAGGTTTCGGGCTCATTTTCATTGGTCCCTATGGCATGCGTGAACAGAAATCTCCCGCACCCCGAATGCGTGCTCTAACGACCAATGAAAATGAGCCCTCGATAGCCCGTATTCGGAGATTCCCCGCTTGCGGTGTAACGACTTAGTTAACGACCAATGAAAATGAGCCCTTAGAGTTGTAATACCGGGGCGGGCCAAGTATTAGTTGTTAAGTTTTTTTCTCGACAAATTTCCAGTAAAAGCCCAATGTGGCGTTAAAACTACCTGTATTTGAGAATTGTCATCATCTCTTAGAGCAGACTGTGCACTTGTCTATGCATACGTTTATGTAATTATAAGTACATAATTTGTATATTACATATATTTCCCGAGAGATTTAGATATTATCATTAGATATTAAATTAAGCTCTGTACAAAAACAATTTATACAGTTGTTTCTCATAAAAACTAGTTGTAGTTTATATAATAACAAAAAATAGGGTAAAGCAGTAATTAAGGATAGTTTAGTTCATACACTTGAATTATTAAGTAATTGAGATTGACGCTGCCGCCCCGTTCAGAGGGCAAGAACATTGTAATTACTGACTTGATTACTATTTATCAAAACATGATATTAAGGTGCTTTATAGTTTTAGATGTTTTAATTTTTGGTACTAAATTGTTTCTAAACGTTAAAAGTTTAATCATTTTATTTTTATTTATTTTTAAAGTATAGAAGAAGAAGAAGTATTTTTTTTAAAGAAGAATTTCAAATTCAATCTTTACAGGCAGAAAAAAATTGAGGTTGACATGTACATACAATAGCGTACATTACATTTACATACATTTAATTTTGAACAAAACGTGAGAAATACATATAGTACATATTTAGATATAGGTAGTAACAATAAAGCTCGTTAAATAAATTACGTATTGATATGTAAAGCAATTCTGGTGCTGTGTACATGTTTTTATATTAATAGAAGATTTGAAATTTTTAGGGATATATTGTGCAAAAAAATATTTAAAATAAAATAAAATTAATATAAAAAGTATTACATAAGTATTTTTTGTGTAACAAAATACAAGTTAGAGGAAATAATAACATTATAACTATGATATCTTAAATAGGTACTAAGTCTAATCAATATAAATATATCGTCACTGGAAAGCCAATAATACTTAAGCGCCATTTTGGCTAAAATGAGTTTTATATATCGTTGGATAGGATTTTTTTTGCTGCATCGATTAGTCTAAGATTTGTTACGATATAAGCACTTTTTTGGCGCTTAAGTCGTGCAAAAGTAGGATATATTTTATGATTTTGTTTTTTTGACAATTACTAACATAATGAAAGTTTTGATTAATTGAGAGTCGTTGTCAGTTCAGTATTTTTCATCACTGACAATACCCATTTTCACCATGATAAGAACCATAAAGTACTTTAGTTTAAGTCATTCATGTCTATTCAGTACTTTTTGCCAACCGTAAATACAGGTTAATAGATAGTTTAGTAAATTTGCTTTACGTAAAATATAATGAGCATAGCGTGTTAGTATATTTTGTTTACGTACTTTTCTACAAAGGTAAGATTTTAGTAATGTTGCTTTACATGTCTGAATATTTACATAGTCTGTTTAGAATGTTTAACATTCAATGAAACCATATATTAATTTTATTAAGCATAATTATTTTAATTAATAAAATAATAACGGTTTGCTTAGTATTTTATTAGGAAAAAAATTACCAATAATATTTAGTTTAGTCTTATGAAATTTAGTTTTGTTTAGATTATGATTTGTTAAGTTTAAACGGCTTATGTTTTACACCCGATTTATTGACGATTTCGGCGTTTAAGTTGACTTTGCAGTTGGCTTCGCGTTTAATGACGTGTTCCCGCAGTAGAGTAAATAGTACATTTAAATTGAAACTAGGTAACTAAATATTGATTATATATTTTTCTTTCTACACCGAGCGCTTTGAAAAACAATGTTATCTAGAAAATTACTTCAAATTACTTAAATATTATTACATAGTAGCAATTAGCACGTTTTAATAAATAATAATTCCCGATTTTTAAACTTATCTATATGATTAAAGATTATTTATTAATATGTTGTTAAGAGTATAAAATCTTTTCGATCATACGTATAAATTATAATAAATATAAATTTACAGAACCTATTCAACCCCATTATGCATACCCGTAGATCATCGTTTTATAGAAAATTTACAAACGTGGGTTTTGAAAACACTATAGGATCATCATCTAAACCAAATGTAGTTCAGAGAATACTTATGGAAGATCAAAGCGATAATGCTTTCGTGATGATGTGTGGCTACGGCAAGTAGAATATGGCTACCCCATATCTTCCCGTGGGTATCGTAAAAGGCGATTAATGGAAAAACTACCGAACACCATGGTAATCACGGTGGTAGGCTTCAACATTAGCCGACGCCAGAGTTACCACCCATCAGCAGAAGTCGTTCCGCCAAGCGCCTAACAGCGCGTTCCGGCATGTGGGAGCTGATGAAGCCGTATGGGGAATGGGTCTGAATAGTTATGTTGCACAGTAGCCGTGTTGGTGGTGGATCGTTGGTGGTGGATCGTTGTTTGTTGTGTCGAGAGCTTAGTCGCGGAGGGTAGCGGGATCCGAAGCACGGCTTGCCGCTGGCCGACTGCAGACAGTTGGGGGCTCAACTAGTGGGCTAGCCACCCATGAAAGGCTGCCCCGCCATCTGTGAGCCAGGTCATCCCAGGGTGGCTTCATCGTGCTGGTTGGCGACCATAGGACGGGGCCCGATGGCGATTCTTGGGGCTGTTCGGGCGTCCCAGCAGTCTCCAGACTAAGCCCTTTAAGACATAATCATCATCAATATCACCGCCAGGCTCGTGCAACATCTCATTCAACTGCCATTCTCCATCTTATTCACTCTTACCTTAAAAAACAATCATGGCTTTACACAAAAAGAGTAATGTTTTTAAGCGGCTGCACTCGCCCTAATTAGAAGTGCACCTCACAAATATTAGAGATTTGCACACAAATCTTTCATCAGTCCACTTCCACCTCGAGACTGCGCAGACACACATGCTCTTTTTGACGAAGACGCAAATTCAATGTCCATTAAGCGCTGCGTACCTGGACTATCCCGGCTACACGTTGGAGCATAATTTCAGCTCGCGGGCCGGAGTCTGTTTGTACGTGCGAAATGACCTCTGTTTCCAGCGTTTCCGCCACCTTGAAGACCCCACATTCTCTACTATCTGGGTTATCGTGGATACAGGAATCGAAAAGATCCTGTATTCCTGTGTCTACCAATCGCACACAAGTGACCAGGAGACAACTCGATTGTTTGAATCGAATTTGTCGAATCGAATTGAATTGATCTCCGCGCGCACCGCGCAGTTTGTCTTTCTGGGGGACTTAACGCCCATCAAGAAGATTGGTTGTTCCCATACCATAAGACGGACCATCCTGGGAGAGAAGCGTGGAAGTTTGAGGTGTCACTTGGACTCTCCCAGTTGGTTGACCAAGTGACGAGGGTACCCGACGTGGACAGCCACATAGCTAATTATCTGAACCTTCTGCTGACAACTGATTCGGACAGATACAACATCCAGGTTTCATCCACACTGGGTAGCTCGCCCATGGTTTAAAGCCGAATGCACCATTGTTGAAAAGCGTAAGCATTCGGCTTACCTTGCTTGCGTTGATGCTCGAGACCGCAAAGGTCTGGATGTAAGATCCAAGAAGAGAGCCTTTAACTTAGCCACCAAGGCCTACAAAAAGACATTAAAGAAGGACCGAATTACACACATTGGCGCAAAGCTCTCTGCTCAACCATCTGGCAGCAGAGCTTTTTGGTCCCTTGGCAAAATGGTCGAGACGAACTTCTGTCGGCCCTCACTCCCACCGCTGGTAAAACCTGACGGATCCCTGGCTCATACGGCAATGGAGAAGGCGAATTTGCTTGCATCTCTTTGTGCCCAAAATTTTGTCTAGACTCTGGTAATGCTACTCCACCATATTTACCTTACCGCGGGATTTCAATGCCTGAAATTCCCATCACTAATAAGGAGGTAAAGAGAGTATTTTGTCGTCTAGATGTAAATAAAGCTTGTAGTCCTGATGGTATACCAGCGATAATACTTAAAACATGTGCTCCAGAGTTGTCTCCGATACTGACATGTCTGTACCGCCTTTCTCTTAAGACTGGAATAGTGCCTAAATCCTGGAAGCTTGCCAATGTGCAACCTGTGCCCAAGAAAGATAACCGTGCCGACCCTACCAATTATCGTCCGATTTCAATCACCTCCATACTCTGCAAGATTATGGAGCGTGTAATGTGTAGTATTTTAATGTGTCAGAGAGAGACGAAGCATTTCCAGAAAGATTTAGAAGTTACTAGAAACCTTTTGAATTTTCGATACTAGAATGTTCTACGCATATAAAAAGGCCGACAGTGTGTCGAGAGTTCAGTTGATGTTCGAAGTCGAGTGAAGATTACGAAGAGATATGAAATAGTGGAAAAGTGAAGAATATTATAGTGAATCATTAAAATTGGTGAATTATAGTGCTCAGAGTCTCAATTTAACTAGTGCTGTGTACAAACTGCGCGTGTTTATAAAGTGTAAATAAAACATCTTAAGTGCGAGAACGCTTTTAATTTCCGATCCCGAACCCGTAGTACGTAACAATGACACTCGTCTTACGGCATATCTAGAATAGAACGATCTCATCAGTGACCGACAATATGGGTTTCACCGGAATTGGTCGACTGGGAACCTTCTGGTGTGTGCCAACCACACCATTGGCGAAGCCCTTGAGCGAAGTGGCCCCTCCCCACTTCGCTCATTGCCGTCTCCCTCGATGTCTCAAAGGCCTTTGACAGGGTTTGGCACGCTATCCTCATAAGCAAGCTTTCAGCCTATGGCATATTTCCTGGCCTGATCGGCTGGATTAAAGACTTCCTGAGCGACCGATCACTCAGCGTTGTGGTTGAGGGTTGTTCATCACAATTCTTAAAGACCAACTCTGGAGTTCCTCAGTGGTAACTTTGTACATCGAAGATCATTCCTGAAATGTATCACCATGAATACGAAAATTTTCCTAATGTCGTCAATATTCAGGATACCCTTCAAGATACTGATATCGAAAACAATAATTAATTATAAAATATTATACCAATTAATTATTTACATCCTTGCAAAGTAATGATAAAAATATTATTAAAATGATTCTGTTGCCTGATTATTGACACAATACATAAACTACAATATAAACAAATATAATGAAAATGTTGAATATTTAAAACGTTTTTTATAAACCTACTTGACTACTTAGCAAGCTATTATTATTATTATTTATTCCTTTATCAACCAATACACTAATTAAATAAAAAGATGCAATCCAATTTTAAAGTGGTAGTGCCATGCTTGTTACCTTCGGGTAGCAACCGAATGGGCCGGCACGCCCCGTATAGTTCATTAGTACCACTCTCTCACAGAGGACGGCGTGAAGTGGCAGCTATGCTGTCGCGTTTCGTCCGGTGAGTGAGAGTCCGGGAGGCCCACTCTCCTTCCCCCCTCCCTCTTCCCTTCATCCTCCGCCTTCGTTCCCCCTCCCCCCACTTCCCTCCCTCCTCCCTCCCTCCTCCATCCCTCCCGTTCCTGTAAGGCCGGCAACGCACCTGGAAGCCTGGCTTGCAGATGTCCATGGGCGGAGGTGATCACTTCCCATCAGGTGAGCCTCCTGCCCGTTTGCCCCCTTTTTACCATAAAAAAAATCCTTATACACACACGGGTGAAGCTGCGGGCGTAAAATTACTCAATATTAAAATCAAAATAGGAATTAATTATTTCCACAATCACTTTGTTCGCAGATAGTAAATTATTAGCACACCCATACAGACTACAGTTAACTTTATCCAATCAGTAAAAAAGATTTAATTTAAAGTGATATATTTTTAGCTAAGTCTCTTTGACCTAATATTAGTACAATCTAATTATGTATTACGTCGTTTTCCCCTACGTTTATAACGTATATAAAAACGTATAAGTATACATATCCTGAGACTTTATCAACCCATAAGGCATATTAGTCATATTTGTCTCCTACATTTAAAATGACGTAGGTTGTTAGTATTTTTTGATCACTAAACTTAAAAATGATTATGAACTTAAGTTCTTCTTCTCTGCGAATTATCCAGAGTAAATCTACTTAAACGACAGATAATCCTGAATTCCTGGATATATGTAGTGTGTCATGTTTTCAGTACATAGATAATACTGTCACGATATACTTTTGCCTTTACGGAATTTCATTTAATAAATAAGCAAAAAAGTTACACAATTTTTTAACTAAAAAAAAACTTTAAAACGCTCTACTGTAAAATCATGTTTTGGCGCTTCAGTATTATTGGCTTTCCAGTGACGATATGATAAATCTATAATTTTTATCTAGACTACATTAAAAAAGCTTCACTATGCCCCAGATTCAATCCTTAGTTCATCATCATCACCATAATCAGCCTGCATTCGTCCACAGCTGGCCGAAACCAGGCTGATTATAAGGATTATTAGGTCTCGCTATGGCACGCCACCAAGCTATTTTTTTGTATTTTTATCCCAATTATACATAGTTACCGTAACTATACCTTTCAATCCTTTTTATACAGAAATTAGAGACCGAAGAACTCGTAAAATTAAAATTAATATAATATGCGTGAGAATATAATAAAAACCAAGTAGGTTCACGCCCGAGTGGGTCAGTAGTAACTACTGACATAACACTTGTTGTTGATTGACACACAATGCTAATAGTGGAAAATCGGTGAAACAGTTACTCTTTTTTAATTTGATTGACGGTAAATTGATGCGCACTGTTAAACTGTGTTATTGCGTTTGACCGTTCTCAATGGTTCTCACGTTATCGTAGCGATGAAATTATACTGTCATGATTTTTGTAAAAATTATGTTTCAAATTATTCACTTATTAGTGTAAATTACAGAAAGTAATACAAAAAAATTATGAATTAATCGAGTTCTTAATATGCCTTTGTCACATACATAATATTATGTCAGCCGTTTTTATCCAATTAGGTACATTCTTGTCCAAATGTTTTAGTTAGTAAGTTCGTTATAATTAAACAATGTAGAAAAGGAAAAAAGACACAAATAAATAAATTCTACATTAAAATATCGATTATTTTTAATTCGATAATAATAATCAGTTAGTATACCGAATACACATAATTTGGCAACAAAATACATAGATAAAATCACGAAATATCTATCGATTGAGCTCAAAACACAGTGGCATGTAAATACAGTCAAAACAATTCCAATTATACTATCAACCACCGGAGTCATACCAGTCACGCTACATACCAGTCTCAAACACCTCAATCTTCACCCGCTCATTTATATTCAATTACAAAAGGCGGTTATTCTCAACACTTGTCGCATTGTTAGAAAATTCAAATCACATCTCTAATGTTTGACCAATGTCCGCGTTAGAGAAAAAATAAACCCCCGCAACGGGAGAATCGAATAAAGATAAAAATATAATAATAATAATCAAACCAACGTAAGCGTCCTCGCAATAATAAAATAATTTATTTGGAACCTATTGAGAAGTGCCTTGGAACCTATTACGAGTATACCTGGTATTTCTTCAGTAAATTAACTTATGTATAATACACATTGCCTCACTCACAGTTTACTTAATTCGAAAAGTTAATTTCTAAAGATTATTAGCTATTCTTACATATTAATTTATTACTGTAAGCACATAACAATGAATATTTGTTATTTATTTAATTAAGAAATATTGTCATTGAATAAATACTGCTTTTTAGAAATCGTTTAATTATGTTTTAATTGAATATATAAGAATAATTGTAAAAATAATTGTAGGATTTGAGAATTTTTTCATCACTCATCATCACTGTTCAACACACTGTATTTTTTTTAAATACCTATTTATAACCCACAGAAAAATATTAAACAAATGTTGAAAGTTCATAGCCAAATGGAGACCGGGCTCCGGTCACGACGCTTGTATATTATGTTAGTCTGAACATAGTTAACCCTAGAGTACAAAATAAAAAATATTAAAATAGTATATGTATATGCTACAACGTGTTTTAATGTGTGTTGTCTGAGTAAAAAAATAAAATATTTTAATTGTGTTTGAACCTTTTTATATTTTTGATTAACTTTTATATTGTTTAAAATTACTATACGTACTTTAAAATAGTGCAATGAAATTTTACTATTTACCTGATATAAGATAGTCCACCGGCGAGCATAAAGGATTCAAAATGAGATGTCAAGCTTTCAAAATCAAAGCGCGTACCCTTGTCAGCTTAACGAATCAACGAGCGACTTATTTACCTTCGAGCTTTGTGTTCATAATAGACATTGTTCAAATGTAATATTCATGTCAACTTAATACTTATTAAAATAATGGTATAAGCAAAATAAAATGTTATATAAAACCTTTTATACTCACTGTTAAAGTTATATAATTTTAATGAATGTAATAAGCAATACTAAAACTTTTAAGAGTTTATTTCCCTCTACGCTGAATGAGTTGATAACTGTCCTGGAATTTCTGACATGCCAATTTAATATACCAATATACTATTATTTACCGTACAGACTATAGGCTATAGATTGCATCCATCAAGAAATTATAGTTGTAACAACTGCTCATGAAGTTAAGAGGCATGTAAATTATTACTGTTTTCAAAGTTATCAGAATGTTTTTTCTTATAATGCAAGCCTTATTTAAAATATCAAAGTTTTTCACTTAGCAACATTATTTTTATTTATATTTAAAGATTATGTATATGGTATACATATAAGACATCTCTTTACTAACAACATAAATATTTACGTTTGAGCGTATCTGTTGATTTAAATATTGAATCAAGAAAAATCTTATCTTCTTTTACGTAGCGAAGCTGAGACAAGAAATTTCTGTAATAATAATAATAATATCGAATAGTGATAGGCAACTTTTTTCCTACTAGGCATGTCGATCTGAAATACTAATTAAGTGTAGTACAAAATCTTTTCTGTGTAGTAAAAGTTTGCTTTATTTTTTAATGTTCTATTTATAAATTCCCAAATGATGGACTGATAAAGACTATTACTTTTAAGTAGAAACTAAGTAAAAAAATTTTAAGAAGAAGACTGGAAAGATTTAAAATAAAATTACACATTAGAATTGACTATGGCCTATATCCTGGAGTATACCGATATATGTACTGTTAGGTACCCAGAGCACTCGCACTTGAGCTTAGCAAACCGATAAACCGTGTATATCTAACAATAGCTAATATAAACTAAATTTCCAATTTTCAACACTATAAAATCATACTGTCATTTTTAATATAGATTATTTAAAAAGCATTCATTGGTAGAATAGAATAAAGAATAGAAAGTATCATTTAGCGCAGTCCCATTGTCTATTCAGAGGTCGGTCAGCGACCGCGACAAGCCTCAAGGTCCCGGAAGCGTTGTAATTCCTTTATCGTCCTTCCAAACCCTAGACCATTGTTACATCAGTTTATTGCCCCTTACGGCAAACCAATAGTCCCTTTGCGGTGTTATCTTATTGGTATTGTCAGATCCAGTTAGAATTATCTATTATAGTACTACCTCCATCCATTACTTTAAACAAACTTAGACTATTATATTTCCACATCATATTTTACAAGTAATACCGTTATAATTATACTCTAAGTGGCATTAATATTTAAGTATATTTTAATGCGGCATGCTGGTCCTACCACTATAAATTTACATCATCGTTTAGAGAATTTATTTAAATTAAACTTATGTAAATACACCGAGCTATAAAAACCTAATGATATCTGTTCTTGCGAAATAATCCGTTATTATATATTTATTGCAAAAAGTTGAATTTGCTATAAATAAAATACACTGAATATTACTTTTTTATTTTTATTTGTATTTTTACCGACTGCGGTGAAGAATAAAAGAGTTATGTGATCTGGATGTCCGAATTTGTGTTCCATCGTAATTATTAATTTTTTGAATCATACGTCATTCGATTCGTTTTTATAATGCGAGTGTTACAGGTTACATAGATATTTTAAAATAAAAAAATCCGGATATTAGGCGCCATTTTGTGTTGTTAGAGAAATTTTTTTATCCGAATTAATCGAATGGAGTATGAAAATACAGAGTTTTAATAATTAATGACAAAAATAAATACAACTTATATATTTAAAAGTACTTAATAAAAGTAATAAACAAAACTAAAATGTCTGACTAACCAAAACTAAGAAGCTGTTATATCCAGGTTTTTAGTAGAAAAAATAGTTTAATAAATAAAAAACCAGACTGCGCAAAAAGATGAGAACAAGTTGACAAAGCAACGTAGTTTATTTTTATAAATTACTTTTATTTTTAAAGCAAAGATCAGGGGTTTGTATAAAAATATCATAAACATCGAACAGAGGCTTAGGAAATAAATAAGCCATCCTGTTATATGGATATTTTATTCTTTCGAGGATTGAATTATGATACTCAACTGTAAAGCGAGAATATGGTCAAGTTTTTGAATAAAATAAACATTATATGTACCTATTCAAGAACATTAATCAAAAAAAAATTGCGATAGAAAATTTAAAACTACCAAACATCGCTTAACCTAAAATATTTTTGCTACGATCGTTTTATATACTCGTACCAAGACTTATTAATAAGGACTCAATGAATGAATACCCACAAAATATTTTACGGTTTGATTAAGAATTGGTCGATAATTATTTTTGTACTGAAAAGGTACACAAATTCTTTTGTATTGAATTATTAATGTTTTATTTTTAAAATTATCTATTTTAAACGCATTTTTAACATCTCCGGAAAAAGCCGAGTCAAGCTCTCTCGCCCAAGTATCCCATATTTACTTGTAGTAGTAGTAACGTTAATTTTAAAAGCATTATACCGCGTGAAAGATCTAGTCATGTCCGTTCCCACACCGCTGGTACTTCGTAGTTTGTACATCAAACATTATTAATGTCGTGCCTACAATTCCCAGTGCTCAGCTCTTCAAACAAGGATTCCCTTTTCCGGTCTTCTACTACAAAATGATCTTAAACTGTTTCTTAAAGGAATTTCTAATTTTACCCGAAGTCGTGCATTACCGTAAGGTGCAGCTTAATCAATATTTACCTCTAGCTAAAAAGCTCGAAAAGGATTGGTTTAGTTATTTTTGAACGCGCCTTTTGTTTACATTTTCCTTGATCTTTTGGAGAAAAAAATATATAATAATACTGGTATTTTACTACAGAGATACATAACATTAAACAATATTTATTTAATATTTACTTAAATGCAATAACTTTCTAGTGAAATTTAAAATACTTGAGTAAGTCAGATCAGATCAGCTTGTAAATAATAGTTGTAGAAAGCCAGTTCAAAACAACTTCGTCCTTAATTCTTGATGCCATCTAATAAATAAGCGGACATCTATATGCAAAACAACTTAAGCCTTTGATATTATAAAACGCAATTTGCATACGTAGTTACATAATATTATCTGGACTGAGTTTTTTGCCCCTGAAGGCAGTAGGTACATGGTTTTTGCATTTGAGGGACATAAAAAGTCTAAATTATTTCCGCCCCAAAAGATTTGAGAAAATTATTTGTTTACTTTATAAAGTGAATGATTATAAAATTTGAGTCATTAAACTACCATTACGCTGCTCTACGGTTGTTACATAAGAAACGACCTAACGTTTTCGGTAACAACAGATAGGTATTATTTAGAAATTAGACGTTTCCTACAAGGTTAGGTGTATTATTATTTTTTTATTACGCATTATCAAAACTTTACAGTGGTTAAATGATTTAAACATATTGCTTAACAAAATGGCACCAATATAGTTTTGATTGGCCTCAAAATAAAGATTTTATTTAAACAGTTTATATTATTTAATCTATACATATAAATAAAATTGAAGTGTCGATTTTTAATTTCAAATTAATAGGTTTTTACTAAATCCATATGAAAAATATTATACGGTAGGTACTTACGACGAAAAATCTATGCTTACACTTTTCTGTCTGTTTATTCCGGCTAATCGCTGAAACGGCTAGACCAATTTTGACGGGAGTTTCACTCGCAGATTGCTAATGTTATAAGGAGTAACTTAGGCTACTTTTTATTTTATTAGAAAACTATAAACACCGTTTAATTTATTTTAACTTACGCCCAGATCCACATAAACCACAAATATTTTGAGTATTATATTATGTCTATATAATTAAATTTCATTGAATATTTTTGTTAAATAAAAAAAGAACTAGTCAATATTTAGGAAGTATTCCACGATTGGTACCTTTCCTCTACTAGTAGGGTAGATCTACGACTACTAGATGGTTGGGCATGAGGGACGCGCCCAAGCGAATTAATATTGACAAGTCAGTAGGCAAGCAGTTATTATCATATCGCAAACTTCATTTGGTCAGAATAAAAATGTGGGATTCAATTACAGCGCCAACTCAGGTAGAGTTTAGCTAAAAATTACTCTATTACTCTAAACTCTAATGAGGTCATCATTACACAAAAATGAAAAATCATCAAAATCAGTCGAGCCGCCGCGCCGAAGGAGAAGAATAACAAATATAATATTATTAAATAAATATTTATCTTTTTGGTTTTGAGAGTCTTACTTGGCTTTCTGTCAAATTTATCCTTCTGAACATTAACGGCAATTTGTAATGTTTTTTCAAAGCTTTACCGTGATCCTTATTATTAAAGAAGTGTGAATTATTAAAGTAGTTTACTCCACTAAACAAAGAATCCAGTGATGCTTAAAGTTTTTTTTATTAATAACTTTTATCCCTTATTTAGTGATCGAAGTGAATATAGCTATGTACGTAATTTAAAATTCAAAATGCATCACTATTGCATAAATACTCGTAACTGTGCATACTTTTAAGCTAACTTTTTACTGAAAAATAACTTTAATATTTTATTTTTAAACAGTAATGTAAATTGGAATGCATAATTACATCGATTGATATTTCTGTGACCGTACAAACCTCAAAATCATTCATAATTTATATTTTTACATACAGCAGAGATGACATTACATAGAATCTTTTTTTTATGTGTTTACATTATACCTCATGTTCCGTTGAATATATTATAGTGGCTATTGGCTAGCATGTCCGGTTGCAAATGTAACCTACAGTACGTGTGTGCTGGGTCAAAGCAAATGCTATCGGCATTTTCAAAAAAAAACCTCAGTTTTCGTCCCACTTCTGATCACAAATTTTGCCGGATTGCCGTCCGTTAAAATAATATAAATATTAAAATTGGAATTCACCTAAGCTTGCTCCGAACTCTATGATTTTTTTAAAAAGAAACAATAATTAATTTATCATTGCTTAATTTTATACTAATTGCAAAATAAAATAATGTAAATAGAAAACTAACATATTTTTATTTTAATAACTATTTGTTTAAAACGCTAAGAACAGTAGCATAGTAAAAAGAATGACAACAGTAGGGTGAAGGGTCCATTTCTAATTTAGAACAAAAACTTGCAAGAACGTCCTGTGATGCATATCAGAGCTGTTACTAGCATTTTTCCGGGAAATTATGTCATAACTAGTCTAGGAATGTTAGGTAGTATGTTATAGAAACTTTTTACTAAGTAAAGTGCGTAATTAATACTTTCAATGAATTTGTTTTTTCACGTTCTTTCAGGTTCATGGACCTTCAACTCTGTTATAATGAATTCGTATGATTAGTACCTACCTATTTTGTAATATATAATAATTAGATTTTTAAAAGATATTAAGTTAGAAGGCCGTGGACGATTTACCTCACTAGAAAAATGTATGAAAAGAGAAAACAACCTTAGATGTTAACTTTAATCATCATCTCATCTATGTAATTTGTGGGAGAGGTACGTTGTATGAGATGTTTTAAGAATTTAAATCAGAACAACACGCAAAGCACGCACTTCCTCTTACATACTAACATACTATGGTGAACTAAAGCTAGCCGTAGTAAAAACATTTGTTTTCGCGTCGTTATCGGTGTGACGTACTCGTGTTCTGGTGACACTAATCCGTTTCTTCAGATCAGTCGTCACTTACCATGTTTTTCTTTATATAGTTCTCATTTATGTAGTACCTACATTACTTTAAAATAATTAATATCTGCCTGACTTGTGAATTAGAAAACGCATTGTGCATCTGAGGGTTATTAATTAATAGCCCTTTGTTCGTACCTACTGAAGTACTAATAAAATATTTTTGAAAATAAATATTCACTCGCTCTGTATGGAATAATGTCCGGCTATAAAAATTAGGATCAGTTCATAGTCCACCACTCTAGCCTAGTGTATGTTGGCGGATTACACAAGTCACAATATGTCTTTCCAAAACTTGGTAGATTCTCTCAGACTTGCAGGTTTCCTCACGATGTTTTCCTTTATCCGCATCACTCGGTTATCCGAACGAGCGCGTTACCTCCGGGCTAACACTATCTTATACAAAAATAGACAATAGATAATTTTAAATTTTAAATCTGGGTATAAATTTAAAGGAAAACATGTTTGTTATAAGAAGGAAGACGAGATACGTATCTCGTCTTCCTACAGATGTAGCGTAGGAGTAAGCTGATCAACTAACTCGATCCAGTAGCAATTATAAAGAAAACAAGCGATACCACTTAAAGCCATTATGTTAATTATTTATAGCTGTGACAGTGTGTCTATACTCGCATAAATTTTATGCGATTAACACCAATTAAAGGACTTCTTTAAAAATAATTTGATCAAAATAACATGTATTTATACTCCTTGGAGGACACAAAATTGAGATTCGTAACTCTTTCACCTATCATTTCTAAATTTTATTAGTATTTCTTACATATTTTTAATACTCCCATGTATTTATTTACAAATAGACACTTCTATTTTATTTTTAATCAATAAAATTAAATTTATGTATAGAAAATAATGTTAATATTTATTTTAATATAATATGTTACATGTACAATACATACAGTGCTGTTATTAAAGCATATAATACGTACGAAAAAGTATCTTAAAAACTTTCTTTTATGTGAAATTTCGAACTGGATTTATTCATCAAATAATCATATCACCAAAAAGTTATAATGCTTTAATTAAGTCCGTTTAATTTTAATTTCAATTAGCTGAGATTATTTTAATGTCACGGCATACTTTCTTGATTTACACGAAAACTGCTATATACATATTTATGAATCAACATTTTTATGTTAAATTATTAACAGGAATTATCTAGATGTACTACTATACTAAAGCATGAAGACATTGTTTTCTTGTTTGTGCAAGTCGAGTCTCTAGAATACTATGCTGCATGCACTATATATATACTTTAATATTATTCGAAAGTTTTAGAAGTGCGTTTGGTGCAAGAGCCCATAACTAAATAAAAAATGATTTATAAATAACGTTGAAGTTTATGTTATGTACATCTAAGTACAATACGCAATATATAGAATACATACACATCGAAAACAGAAAGTCTGTTGGATCTTCTTCTTCAATTCGTATATATATCTGAATAGTTAATACATTAAAACAACAATTAGTGGGTTCACCTACATTCTTTTGTTCATTCCCTGACCTCTAATGATAAATTCGCATCAAAAAGAAATATAATAATTCAAGATGTAAAATATTGTAAAACGTATGTAGCACATCCCGTATTACTCAACAAATTGCCGTACGAAACCTGTAATTATATATAAAATCCTCCCTAATGGTGATGATAATATTTAATTTTCCATATCTTTGATTTAGTCATTACACTTGAGGTCCAAGATTAAATGAATCTAAGAGTCGAAATGAAATTGTACCTTTTAAAAGCAAACTTTCATTAGGACGTGCGAGTCACGCAACGTCTATCATAATTTTCGAGATCACAGTTATGTCTTTTAAATGTTAAGCCGCAAATACTTTTGCGGTTGATACGGTGCTATTCTAAGAAGGTAAAAAAGTTCTTTAAATTATTTGAACGTTACATGAAAGTACTCGGTATATAGCTCTATAATTAATTTTTTTTATAAAAATTTTGGTAGTAAAATTTATAAGGTTACGTGACTTAGTTGTAATTTAATAATATATTTATTGCAATTCAAAATAAATTGTTTTAAGTAGGTTTTATATTATACTTACAAGTATCTCTGATAGACTCAGATATATAAAGTTGTTGAATCCAATCTGTAACCTATCTATAAAACTGATGGGTGATAGGATCGAAATATCTAGGTCTTCAACGCACAGTCACGATTGATTCGCATTAAACTAACAATTTTCATATCAATGTTTAATACAACTAAGATGAATATTGCAATTTAATATAGCAATCATCTTTGCTATTTGTCAGTGGAGTAGTTACTTTCGCTAGACTAGTAAATTGCGGGCATATATTATACTGAGCTGTTCAGCCGTCAGCGAAGTTTTTTACCAAGAAACCTACACGGTTTGAGTCGATAATGTAGCAAAAAGGTTGAATAAAAGGAAAATTGCTATAAAAGGTGGTCTCTCACACATCACATAGGGTGTAACCTTTTTTATTTAAACGCAACTACGTTCTACAATGATTAAGAAGATTAATGCATGTGTATAAAGCTCAATTACAAGCCATGCATTGAGTTTAATAATTTATTTGATTATAAAATCATGCTATGTATATAATATGAACTGTAAAATTACTGTAAAATTTGATGAAATGAACCAGAAAACTATGTCGGACGGAAGCACTCCGCTATCGGCGATTCATTATAGTCACGTTTTTTCCTCTCTGATATCATCATTACTGATGTATCAAAAGTTATTTATTTTCTTACGCCGTTATTATTCAAAATGAAGATGTACTTTTTGCGGTCGCACTTCCGAATATCTTATTAGTGCTTGAACTCTAATGCGAGTGACTTGTTACATTCTTATTTTTGATTACTCTTATTCGTATGATCTTTCACTTTTGTTAATAAATGCATGACTAATATACTATTTTTATATTTACTATAGCAGTGATAGATAAATGATGCGCTTGGGAAGTCAAGTAAAGCGGGATAAAATCCCGAGTCCCACGTTTGATATTTTAATATGTAAATTTAACATGATTGCCATTTGCCTTACGTTGAAGAAAAACATTATAAAGTGAGTGAGACATTCAGATTTTAGCTAAACGTGTAAAGTCCGGCAACCTGCACTAGGTCAGCATCAGACGCGCCCAGCAGTGAGACGTTATAAAGGGTCGAAGCCTGAATATAGTAAAATATTTGCTGTTATATTGGAAATGAAAAAAGAATTTGAGCTTTTGATAATTCTTACAATATAAATACTTAAAACATATTTTTCTATAAAACTAGATTAACAAAAAAAAAAGTCTTAAATTGTATCACTTTGTGTTATAGTTAAAATAGTTTTCCTTAGTCTTTCATTGCAATAAGTTAAATTAAAAATAGTTATGAAAAAAATTATAATTCTCCGTCACTATGTCTATTTGTATAATATTTTTGAGATTTGTTACTATGAATACAATCTTGCGATCCATAAATACTCGTCGTTTTATCTTTGTAGTTTGTAATACCTGCTCCTTCGCTATACTTAATGTTTTATTCGTAAAAGCTCGTATATTAAGAATATAAATAGGACAAGCTTTTATCAAATGAGATTATCTAGTCGGTTTCTAATGACATATCTCTACGTACAAAAAATCTATAGTGCACGTTTCCGTAACGGTACTTTTTTGCAAGTTAAATTTTATTGTGTTAAAACGCAACACTTTCTTAGAATATAACGCGATTATTCGACGTTGTAAATAAAACTATTTTTACAGTTTTTTCGCCGTTTTGTTTTAATTTTGTTCCGTGAACATGCTGACTTTAAGCTTCGAAATTAAATAAAAAGTAAAAGATTGATTCGTGCGAGAATTTGCTGCATAATACAAACACAGCATAGTATCGAGCCATATACAAATATGATACTTGTCATAACAGGACAAAATTATTTTACATTGATGCACCTGTAGCAATTTATTTAATAAATTGTTCTCCTCTAAGGCTAAAAGTGATTGCTTTCAAGTACCATCTGTACTGTAATAAATTACCATATATTATATATACATTTTCGATTCGCAAAAGGCAATTTCCCAGAGGTCACAGGTACAGATCCGGAAGATTTATATCGTGCGATACAGTTTAACTCTAGCGCCGACACCACCGTTACATTCGTGACATCGGAAAGATTATTATGGTAGGGGAGCCCACGATGCTAAATGGGGATTTACTCGAGCGTCATAGAGACCTATTGGGTTTCAAAGCTTAGATGATAAGAAGAAAAAAATGTTATATGATATATACCTTTTCATCGGTGGGGGAAGCGGCTATAGATTTTTAAATATGTAAAAAAAAACTGTTGCATGGACATCCTCGAGCGCGTCAGATATTGATAGCATCAATGCCCTGCGTATTTTTAATAACTTACGTATATTAATCTGATCGTTTGCATGATGGGGGTGGTTGTATGTAAGGGTTGAAAATGAAAAAAAAAGAAATTTAATCGAGCGCGTCAGATTTTCTAAGGGAGTGTTAAGTGCACCAAAAAAAAGCACTCATTTACTAATCTGACGATTTCGATGTGACGCAAACTCGCAGCCATTTTCATAATATGCAAAAAAAATCACCATTTTGACATACTCAAGCGCGTTAGATTAAGATATATATGGTTCATCTTTATATTCTAAACGTACTGTCTCATAATCTGACAATTATCTAAAGGGATTCGCCTAATCTGACAAAAAAAAAATTAGAAAAACGGTTCATCCTAAAGGCCATCCCTGCAACTTCCCGCTAATTCCATTCCTGGGCGCTTAAAATTGTACTTATGACATTTTTGAGCTCAAAATATAATTTATGTGATTTTTTGAGCTCGCTGAGTTCAAAGAAATAATATTTCTATACATGAAGTTTCATAGAACACTATTTTTGGAATTTTCAAACCGCAATAACTTTTGATTGAATGAACCGATTTTTACGTGGTTGGTGGCATTCTACGCAGTTTTTTTAAGCCTCATAAAAAATTTCTAATTTTCATTTGGTCAAACTAGAAATTTCGGAGTAACTCCGAAAAAAACTTTTTCGGGTTTCTTTCGTTCACGATATCTCTTGAACGAATCAACCGATTTTGACCAGCTTGGTGGCGATCGACGTGATTTTTCAAGCTGAAGGGCGGATTAGCTTTTGAAGTTGATCGATAAAGCCATTTAAAGTTATTCCAAAAAAAATCTTTTCGCGTCATGGCAGCAGAAACCAGTGGGAACGGAGTGAGAGAGTAATAGATAGAGAAAGAGTGAGAGAGGAATAGAAACGCGGAGAAGGAAACAGGCATCACGCAGCTGCACGCATTTAACTTTATCAACGAATTTTTGTTATTTCGGCTTGCGGAAATCGTCAGATTATATATTTTTCGTTATTTTGGAATTACTTCCTTCGAAATAAAAAAAAAAAATTAGCTACGCTCGAGAATGTCGAGATGACGTTTTTTTTTACAACTTTGCTGCCCTCCCCTTTCTTAACGTCTCAAATTGTCAGATTAGTGGAATATACACTTTTTAGGATGTAATTAACTCACCCTACCTTGATCTGACGCGCTCGAGAATTTCTGATGGTCAATTTTTTTTTACTAATCTGATCCTGTATCCTTCACGGGCGGCCTTATATATGGGGCTCATGTTTGGTGGAGGTACTTAACCGGGTACAAGGTATATAATCCTGTATATTAATCTGCCGCGCTCGAGTAAATCCCGAAATCCCCGCTTGGGCTCCCCTACTATTACGCAATCAATCTCATTTTACATGACGAATAATTCATCATTTTGCTAAAGATATTCAACAAATTAAAATATTTTATAGTCACATACTTGGTCGAATTATCTTTTTTTATTTCCGATATTTTCGATAAAATCAGATCCGCTAATTATAAGTAGTATTACAGAAAAATGCTTTTTGAATATTTAGTATTAAGTAATTACGTATCCGGTTCTCGAAATTAATTTAAATGTAATTGTACTTCCTTTGGAATTATATTATATATTTTAAAATAATATGAGGTATGGTTATCACTCGGCACCGATTTTGTACAAAACGGTTAAATAAATAGTAACTGAGTACATACTTATACCATAGTATAAAGAATCTTTATACACTCTGCTTATACTGTGAAGTCTGTCAATAACACCTAACATCGCTTATAGTTCAACTAGTGACTCACCCTCACTCCGGGATCGTCCCGAGATAAGTTATAACTCTAAGTATATAATTCTATGAAATAAGATATTTTCCTGCACTAAAAAGTATCCTATATGTTAATCTGGATAACCAGCTACCATTATACCAAATTTCATCAAAATCTGTCCTGTGGTATACTCGTGATGTGGTCTGGTCTCGTCGTGGTCATAGACATGTTATTGTATGTATAGATTAAATAGTTTAATAGTTCATAATAATCCATTTATTTATTTAGAAGTAAGTGTTTCGTTATTTATTAAATAATTATAATCTCTAATATCTATTAATTCTAATCTATTTTGCTAACCACTGGAATTGTTACATTTATGAACGCATATTTTATCTAAAAATATACTCTCATATACCTGTTTAATGTTGGGCGGTGCATTTTGTTTGATATCTATTAATACTAAGTGCTATTCATTTCTTATAACCATTTTATAGCTTTCTTATTGGGATGTATTCGTTCGAATACTAAGAAAAAAATTACGATAACTCTTTTAAAATATGAACAAATTATTTGAGCTGCTTTATGATTGTTTCTAAAAGTTACTAAAATTACAGTTTTAATTAAAGACTCCCTGTAGAGTGTAATGCGCTCTCATAGTTATTTAAAACCGATTTAGATGTACGTAATAAAAATAATACAGTAAATATAAAAAGCCAAGTGGTAACGCGCTCGCTTGGATAACCGAGTGATGCGGATTCGAATCCGGGACTTGCACTTCTAAGATTTTCATGTGCGAATCTTTTCTATCATGATCACCACGTGACTTACGGTGCAGGAAAACATCTTGACGAAACCAAAAGAAATAAAAAGTAAAAAGAAGTGTCATTGACCTCTTCAAACGTGTAGTTCATACAATCCCATACTTTCCAAGTACTAATGCCACCGCATAAAATGCAAATTATTGGTTTTCGATAAGTAAATTAGGCACCTAATTTGTAAATGTGGCTTATTATGTGAGGTTCCCGCGAAGGGTATCATTATCTACATGAATAATTATAGCTACGAATGCTAGTGAATCGTGCTACGCTTCTTAACTTTTTACTTCTGAGTATTTATTAGTTTAATAATATAAAATTATGTTTTAAGATTTTAAGATTTTTGACGTCCATGTGTTGTTTTAGTATTACGTTACAGAGAATTTCGATAATCTTATGTATCGGAAGCTTGCTTAGAAAGCTTCTTCATAAGCTTTCAAAAGCTCTATGTATAATTTTATAGAAAAGTCAATGTTTTTAGTATGTAGATAATAATGATGAATGAGAATGATGAAGAATGATAAATAATGATTCTATAGTAGCCAAACTGTGCATTTGTTACAGAAATCCAAACAGACCGAACTGAGCATGCATACGCGTCGGCTCAGGAATACAAAGAGGCTCTCGAAGCGCTCCGGAGGAACACCGGCGTTGTGAGTACATTACAGCACAAAGACTTGTTTATACTGTAACAATAAGAGCTCGCCACATATTCTATAATGCAGGGTCTATGTATAAGATTTCCAGATATTTCATGCATTGAATATAACTTACCTACAGCTATATACTAACAAAAAGCTGAGCTTTGTGAGGGTTCGCGTAGTTTTTCTAACGGGTAATAATTTTAAGACAGTTTTTTTAAATTGTCATGCTTTTAGTTAGTAGTACAATAACAATCTATGCAATGAACATAAAATTGTTAATATTCATTTTTAATGGTTACAAATTTTTTTAACAGATAACACATCTAGATACGAAGTTAAATTAATAAAATCTATAGGCGTGATAGTTTCAGTAAAGTGTACTACAAAATGCTCAGGTTGTGGGATAGTGTTTGTTTGTGTTTGTTTGTGCTCGCTTCGTTTGCCCTAATAATATTGATTTTTTACCGATTTACTGTGACTATTTGATCAGCTTATTTATTTTATCCTTACATTATAGTTACTTCATTTAACATTATAAGAATCGGTTTTTATAGTTATGTTTCAGTGAATATATCACGTAACTTGTACAGAAAACGTTATTTAATTGAATGTAAACCGTAATTAAATGTAGATTTATGATATTTTTCCTATCAATATAACTATACTATACTATACTATACTATACTAGTGCTTGAACTGTTTTAATCTATCATATTTAAACCTCGTCAAATCAATATAAACCATTTAACAGGAACGCAGCAAGCCCCAGCGCACACTTGAATCAGAAATTAAATCTGAAGAGATCGAACCAGAGATGCCAGAAGAAATCATCCCAAGTCCATGGGAACTGAACAATACAGCACGTGCTGAAACAGAAATATTATTTTTCAACCGCGTACCTAAAGTCGGTAGCCAAACCTTTATGGAACTACTTCGCAGGCTTTCTATAAGAAATGGGTTTGGTAAGTTTATATTTCCTTATTCATATTTCAAATATTATAAGCCCCCATTTTGGCCTACTACATTTAGTAAGGTTAACCCCTAACAAGTAGTAGTTCTCATTTTCATGCAAAAAAAGTAAACTAAAACCGATGAACTGCAATAAAACGAACAGACCGATACACACGTAAACTAATTTATTTTTTGCATCGGGGGTTAAAATATGTAAAAAGAATGTTTTCAGCTACTCTCAAAAACATTGAAAAGCATTGAATACCTTATTCAATGTATATTTCTAGTATATTTTTAGTATATTTTGCATACATAAATACTGTCAACAAATTTATTTTTAACAAAGTTATCGCATTCATATTTATCAGTTTTATAGCACGCTATTCGCATAAACAGTAATAAAAGCGGAACACGCGAGTGCGACATAAATTGTACTCTTTAGTGTGCCATTGCATTTACTCAGTTATCAGAGCCATCTACTCTCACAATATACTTCATCCGTATACTTAAGTGTAAGGAAGAAAAATCTTTCTATTTGAGTTTATCAGCAAAACCTTTTTATATCAGGTTTACGATTAGAACGTATATCATCACTACATAGTATAAAACAACGTCGCTTTTTCTGTCCCTATATCCCTATGTATGCTTAAATCTTTAAAACTACGCAACGGATTTTGATGCGGTTTTTTTAATAGATAGAGTGATTCAAGAGGAAGGTTTATATGCAAAACTAGCGGATCCCGCGGTTTTGCCTGCGCTAAATCTAGGGAAGAGCCCGAGCGAAGCGAGGACGAGTCGCTAGTAAGAAAAATAAAGATGTTGTATTTAGCCATTTTAACGTCCCACTGCTAGGCATTGGCCTCCCTTCAATACGAGGAGGATCAGGCCATAGCCACGCCCAAGTGCAGATTTAGCAGACTGCACAGTGCACATGTCTTTCAAAAACTTACTAGGTTCTCTCAGATACGAACATGCAGGATTCACAAGATGTTTTCTTTCACCGTAAGAGAAATTGTTTAACGATTCAAAAATCAAATCGTGTTAGAAATTATTCTCACGCATGAAAATATCACAGGTGCGAGACCCGGGATTTGAATCCACTTCATTCAGATATCCAAGCAACCGTATTACACTGGCCTACTACTGCCCTATATAAAAGAATAGAGATGCATGACAGTAGAATTATTATAATTAATGTTTTGGTACTATGATGTTTTTGTATTTACAATAAATTCAATATACCACTACATATAATTCTTTTTTGTTAATATAAGTTTATTTTCGTTCTTAACAAACATCATATTCTTTCATTCTGTATTTTAAATAGCTTGGGTTTTATAAAAATATAAAAATAAAAAATTACGAATCTCGAAAATGACTCTATGTATACTTATTCAATGTCTCGTCAATAACAATGATGGTAGGAAATCTGACTAAGTAATTGTGACCTTTTTCCAGGTCAAAAGGAATTGTATACATTGTGTATTGTCGAAAAAGACCGTCTTAAAATTTTGATTATGATATATTCTCCCACGTCCCTCGGTGCGATGAATATTTGTGTAACTATAAAATATGCTAATTTTGATTTCTATGTAAATGGAGGTAAAATTAAATTACATAATTCTGTTGATAAAATTATTCAATTTTTCAAAAGTTTTAGCTTTAAAACTATACATAATATTAAACGAAAACTTCATGAAAAGAATAAAAAAAATGAGTTAATAAAATTAGTTTGTACATCGACACTTTTAAGAGAGAGAAAGAGAAAGAGAGAAAAAGAAAATAACTAACGGTATACATATATATATATGGTTATCACAGGTTTCCACCGGGACACGGTGCAACGCGTGGAGACAATTAGACTGGCGCCTCCTGACCAGCAAGCACTAGTGAGTCTGGTGTCAGCGCACCCGCCACCTGCATCTTACATTAAACATGTTTGCTACACTAATTTCTCCAGGTAACTTTGTTTTAATAATAAATTGAAAGTGTTTGAACAAAATTTTGCACAATAATAATATATCATAAAAATACTTCAAATATTAAGTAAATTATAATATCATAAGAGTGAAGTTAAAAAGTATTACGGCCTTATTTTTAAATGAAGGGAAGTTTTGTTTTTTGTGCTGCTATTGCTTAATTTGTGCAATAGTTAAACTGTGTCCTGGCTGCGTTAAAAACGTTTTAAAAAAATAATAAATGCAGGACGCATAAAATTACATACACCTGTTAGAATATGGAATTATGTATATTATTATTAATTATGCTGAATTTTTGTGCTAAATATGTAGTTCACTGATTACATTATATATTACACTTGCTTAATGATATTTAAAAGTAGATAATTTATATGTATATATGGACTTTGGCGAACATAAAAGTTTATAAAACTTTCTATTCAGCGCAAAAAATGAAATTAACTCTATTAAGAGCACACACTAGCTTGTATAGTAAAAAGTTTAATTGCAAGCATCAATCAAAATGTAACCGTCATCATCGGTGGTGTTAATAATCCTGGCTTATATTGTAAATACGCGTATTATATTATGTATAAATGTGAAAGTGAATATGTTTATTTATTTCTACTTATGTCCTGCTTTCCGGCTTCGGTAATACAACTGGTAACGTCTAAAGATATTGCCTTCTTCTACGTACGACATTGTTAAATAATTCATTATAAACAATTAAGTTACATTTTTTAATTCGAATAATATTTGTATTATATAAAGTAAGAAGCACTAAACTAGAAGAAACCTAGAAGAAAAATTCAAATGTTACGACGGGAATAATGTGCAATGTGCAACTGACGCAAAATTGTAATTAATCATTTTTTTAATTTAAATCTAATTTAAATAAAACCATCATTCAATGCTTGATTAGAACGTCATCCACTAAACAAGTAGGTCGGTAATTACGCTTAGTTCGTGATCTTAAACGCTCTATTGTTTATTGAAATGCAAGCAGAGAAAATGCTATTAGCCCATTATCAAGAATGTTGCACGTTTAATGTTAAGGACTTCTCAAATATATATTTATATAATTAAATATACGTACCAACATTTTTAGTATTACTTATTAGTGAGAAATTATGACGTCCAAAAATCCGTTAATAAGATAAGGTAATCATATTAATAACAAGTAATCAAGTGTGTAAAAGTGTTTGGATGTTTGATATTATATCACTCAATTAAAAGATTTTGATACTGTATAGAACAACATAATATGTCTTCTGGAATAAAACGTAAGACTATTTTAACTTAATTTAGCGAGAAGTCCTTGCATGAAAGGAAATGATTTTAAACTAGTGAAGATCCTGCCTTCACTATACGCGTATTGATCTATTTAATAAACTGTTAAAATATTTCACAGGTTTGGTTATCCGTCGCCTATCTACGTGAACGTTGTGCGCGATCCCATAGAGCGAGTTATATCTTGGTATTACTACGTCAGAGCGCCATGGTATTACGTGGAGAGGAAGAGGGCATTCCCTGATCTGCCATTGCCTGACCCAGCATGGTTGAAAAAGGTAAAACTTTATTTTTAAATGATTTTCGTTAATATTTTAGTTAGGAAGCGTTTTCGTTTAAATGGAATTAATTTCATAACAAAATTCGTGCAATGCCAATCTTACTTCGGTATAAAAGACCACTTTTAACAATATTTTGTTTGCATGAAAGTTTCATCGATATTGGAAAATTGATTTAACAAATTAATTAAAGTACGACTTTGTGTGCAAATGGTGTGTCCAGTTAAAATTTATAGAACTTAGTATTGTTAAGATACTGCTGTAAGTGCATTGGAAAACTTAGAAGTTAGTTTCATCATAAATAGTGAAGTTACTTGTAAATTGTTACGCGCACAACCAACAATGTAGAGCACAAACTGAGCGCTTTATATATAGTCTGATGTACATATGCCTACGTATGTACTATTCATATATTTCCTCAATACAAAATTGTTCTATTTCTTACAAACGGAATCCTTTTGGTATTATATGAGTAAGTTTTTTTAATTTTGTACATTAAAATAATCTAATTTACACTTTACAATAATAACATTGAAATCGATTTTAGGCTCCAATTATTTACCGACTAGTATTTATTCCTTTCCTGCTGTAGAAAGGATTGCTTCGAAGTAGACCGATCTTAAAACTATCATTGTTTTTTTCTATAATTATAATTCGTTTTCAGTTGCACTCGAGGGTAGGTAGTTCGGTTACGATGTAAGATATTCTGCATCCCGGAACAATTCCACAAATACTTATTTTTTATATTATTGAATTTTTTATAACCATAAAAGAAAAAAAATAGCATTGTCAGCCGCGCGTTTCACGATCGTTAAATCTGTATTTTGTACCTACTATAAAAATCTAAATTCCTATCCACACTTTTTGTCTTTTGGGAGCAGCGAACCTTTACACAATGTCTTTTTTAATAGGCTACAAAAACTCCTAAGGATCTTTTTAGCAGCAATAAATTGGTTTTATTGATTGTGAAAAATATTCCCTGTAAAAAAATTACCGGGCAAATTGAGCGTTAAGGCGACAATAATCGATGAAATCCGTCAAGTATTTTGCTTTAATAATATTATAACGTTTGATGGATGAAATGGAGCAGGATAAAGTCCCTTTTAGAAGATTACGTGACGGTTTTAGTCCGTGACGGAAAATCGACGGATAATAGGCTGCGCGTGCTTGGTCATTTAAGAGATCTCTTCATATTGATGATCAGCGACCGAGAGAAATCTATAATTACGTGCACTTTTAACTTAACGATTTCTCATATTTTGATATAACGAAATGCGTATTAAATAATTTCGAAATATTACATATATATTACTTTCGAATTAGGTAAAGGAAATCAAACTGATTCAAACATACCTACTTTAATCATATATTAGGTAGGTAACGTAAGGTAATATATTATTTAATTACTCATCTCCAAAATCTATACTTATTAATGAAACTTAATTTTTTTTATTATTATATATATTTTTTTTAGTTTATAATGGCAAAGTGACTGCTTTTTACTAATGTATGCATGCATGAAATTACCTATAAGAAACCGAACAGCTGGACTGATTTTGACGGGAATATTACTGGCAGATAGCTAAAATTATTTACGATAAAGAATGAAGGTTCCGCTCAAAAAAACGCAGCTAGGGACGAAAACGTACCGAGCAAAGCGAGGGTAAGCCTCTAGTTAAGTGTAAAATCATGTTCTGAGTGACTTCATTAACACCTTCAAAAGAGAAACAAAACCAGTAAAAAGAAAGACGATACCAATTCGAAATCGATTTTTTTCTGATTGGAAACTTAGTAGCTTACTTACTTGTAAAGAACTGTATAGTTCTGTACAAGTAAAAACTAATAAAACATTAAATTTAAAAAATTACAACGGACAAAGTATGGCCTGTGTGCGTTAGTGTCTGAAGATCCTTTAGTTTTAGTGAATTAGTTAACTTATTTAAATTAGTTTTAAGTGTGAACAAATTTTTCCTGTTAATTATTGTTCTATTGTTAAACAAAGTGTACACAACTACTTTGTAACAGACAGGACAACGAATGAGGGAACACAAAAAATAAATTAGTTTCGGATCAACAAAAAATATGATATTCTAATTAGAGTTTAAAGAGTCATCGTATATTATTCTCCTCCCAACAGCTCTTTGATGGGTAGCTCAAAGTTACTGTTATAATATACTTCATATAACAATATGAAACATGTAGGTATACTCATATGTAGCATAATTTCAAAGTACTACTACTACTATACTTCTATACCTACTTATATAAAAATCAATAGCTGTTCGTTAGTCTCGCTAAAACTTAAAAACAGTTGGAACGAATTTAATTAATATTTTTTAATTTTGTTGAGGGTTTATCAGGGTTTGTTTAATTTCTAAGAATAAGAAAACATTCGTAAAGTGGAAAAGCTGTGAACCTATAGATGAATCCGAGCGAAGTGAGGCCGATTCACTAGTTTTTAAACAAATGAACAATATATTTAGATTACTTTTATTTGGGAGCCTCTTATCCTATAAATTAATACATTCCAAAATTCAAAGCGCAGAATGTAAATGAATTTGAGCAAAAGTAAAATAAATTTTTCTACTCTCGATGATTGTTATCACAGAAACTTAGACGTGCGTGTCGAATGTCGCTACGCTTTTTATAAGTAAAAAGTATTGTGTTCATAGCAAATTAAAATAATATGAAGATTCCAATGTCTCCACTTAATTTTCAATTTTAAACTTTCTTTTTTTTCTTAATTTATATACAATATATTAGAAAGTTATCGAGCATATCAAAAATGAAATGTTCTTCTGTTATTTAAAAGGTGTTACTATCTTTTTTCTAGGACTTTGAAACCTGTGTTCTAAGCGGGGATCGTGAATGCCGCTATTTAGAGGGAGAGACACATGAAGGTATTGGCGATCATCGTAGGCAAACTCTGTTCTTCTGTGGGCACGACCCACAGTGCACGTGAGTTTTTTGACTAAAATAAAAATATTTATTTATTCATTATGTTGAATTAATCGTTTGCATAACTATATATAAAAATATAAATATCCTCAAACAATGTAGAATGAAGATCAATGATTACGTTATTTATATTATCTTGTAAATCAGTTCATTATACTTAGTTTATAACTTTAACATTTACTAATTTTTTACAGACCATTTAATAGTTTGGAAGCCCTGCAGCGCGCTAAACGTGTGGTGGAACAACAGTATGCCGTAGTAGGTGTGTTGGAAGATATGAACGCTACGCTTACCGCCTTTGAGCGATATGTCCCTAAATTCTTTCAAGGCGCTTTAAGAATGTATTGGGGTAAGTCCTTCCTATTTTTTTTTTTCAATTTAGATAATTTAATTTGAGATAAATCATCAAATTTAAATTAGTTTCACAAGCTTTTTCTTATAGCTTAACTCATGTCTTGCGTGTTGCGTTAATAAAAATTAGAGATTGTCTTTCAGCTCAATTATCTCCTAGTGAATCCCACTAGGAATCAATGTTTAAAGTAAGAAATATATACCTTTACTACCCACTAATGAGTACCTCTATTAAAACTAAAAGTTAATATAGATAATAATATTTAATACATTTATTATAAGATTTTATTATCAATTGCAGAAGAACTGAATACGTTTAACCGGATCAATCGCAATGCGTTCAAACCACCGGTCTCAGAAGTGGTAAAAAACATCGTTCGTGCCAACTTTACAAGGGAGATTGAATTTTATGAATTCTGTAGACAAAGACTGCATCTGCAATTAAAAGCGCTCCGAGATTCTTCTATCCAATTACCCGTGACATCTAGCTATCAAATACCATCAAGCTACAATATGGTGTAGAACTGAAGACTGTTCGACTGTTTAGCTAACAAATGCACCCAGGGCCGGTAGTCTCGACACAATTAATCATCGATATAAGATGTATCGACACTAATCAATACTATATCGACGACTATACTCGTCACAATCTAAGAAGTCGAATTTGACATCTGTCAAATGTATGAAAGTAAATCATAAAATTCCTTTCTTTGGTAATTATTACCATAAATATTATGTAATCTTAACTAAAAAATTTTTAAGCAATTGTGCAGCTCTAACTTTGAAGAAATAAATAATATTTAGTGCCCGCCGTTACAAGGCAAGTTGTTGAATTTTGATGAAATGTCAAATCGGACTTCTTAGATTGTGACGAGTATAATTATGTCGTGACTTCCGGCCGGAACATAAATTCGAAATCGTTGTCAACGGTAAATAATGATAATTAGTTTCATCACATCATAAGAAGTTTAACGACATCTATGGGATGTTTTAGAAACTGCTTTACTTAGGATTAACTTTATATATAAGCGCCATCTACTGTTAATTCTTTCATACTAGACTAAAGTGTCAAGTCAATCACTTTCTTTAAATTCACACGGTTTCTCTCCGTGCTTTCTTATGTAATACATATTATGTAGTCAAGGGAAAAACGCTGTTTTCTGATAGTCTACACATATTTTCTATATAACTATATTAATCTTAAATGATAATGTAACCTGGTTTCCATATGGGTTGTAAAAATATTATAAAATTGAATTGCTTACCTAATTTAGTCATTCAAAGTAAATTCTTTTTATTTGTTTAATTTATTATGTCACAAAAATACTATTATAATGATATTCTTACGAATACAATTTAAGTGAAAATAAATTTAGATTCCTATATAGGTAATTGTTGAGTTGAAATGTTGTTCTATAGAACATCTCCAGATAAATTTTAGAGAAAAAAAAACGTTTAGAGCTTCAGCATCATCTGCTTGTAAAAATATTTTTTGATTTTGTCACTGTTATGCTATTATTGTAACTGTATCGTTTCCAATTTTGCTATCCATACTAAGTCATTAGAAAGAACAACAGTACGATGTTCTGTGTATCTACGTCCACGCTTCACAATGAATAACATCATCATCTATATTAAACTTATTATTGTATGGGCAAATTACAAATGAAAGTATTAATGAATATAAACATTTCAACGATATAGTATACATATACACTTGATAAATATATTGCACTGATAAATAAAACGTGACAGTTGTTTATAAATATTCTATATCTTATTCAACGATGTGCTCCGTCTGCTTACAGACAAGACTTTTGTAAGATAGTTTTTCATCATATTGTTAATTAGTAGATAAGTATATGTATATTATTTAGTTTATATGATGTATATTTACTTTATTTCCTTATTTATTAAAATATCATTTAATAATTGTGATATGTTTAGTCTTTATAAGATATTGGAGTATACCTACATTAAAAATATAAGTGCGATAACTAATTGTTTTATTTAAATATACTATTTTGTAAACCTAAAATTTTTGTAACTTTCTAGGAATAATGTCACATACCTAAATAAATGTTGCACTTAAAGACGCATTCTGATCAAAATCGGTTCATTCATTTTTTTTCTGAAACTACTTTGCGCCACAACAAAAATATTATTAATTTGCTTGACCTCTGCAGAGATTTATAATAAAGTTCGATAAGATTACGTCCTCACGAGTCAATGACCAGAATAACTTTTAATAAAATAAATAAATTTGAACAGATTAGTCATATTAAAATAATTTTGGATTATTGAACCACATATCATTACATTTAAGAATATGTGTGTCTTTTCATAATACTGTAGTGGGGTTTAGTATATCATGTAATTAATATTAAGGACAGACAGACGTTATCGGGAGCGGTTGTGTTTCATTAGATCTCCCCGCTCCCCTCACATTGCAATACGTTTGTGCATGAATAACTAATCTGTTTTTATTTTGTACTGCACCTTTTAACTGATTTTAACGATATTTTATAAAATAATATTACACTCCATTGAATAGCTACATAGGTACGTGTTCCTCTCATAATTAGATACAGTGTGTTAATTCAACTAGGGTCATTAACTCCCAGCCAAACAAAATGATTAATTAAATTACTTTTCATTTTTTAAACCTCCTTTATATTTTTAAATTATGTATAAGTAGTGACTCGCCCTCGTTTCGCTCGGGCTCTTCCCTAGATTTAGCTCAGGCAAAGCCGCGGGATCTGCTAGTTATGCATATAAACCTTACTCTTGAATCACTCTATCTATTAAAAAAAAACCGCATCAAAATCCGTTGCGTAGTTCTAAAGATTTAAGCATACATAGGGATATAGGGACAGAGAAAGCGACTTTGTGATGTGTGCGGGTTCAAATCCGGGTCTCGCACCTCTGATATTTTCATGTGCGAATCATTTCTATTATGATTGTATATTTTTGTACCACTTGTCTTACGGTGAAGGAAAACATCGTGAGGAAAACTGCGTGTCTAAGAAAACCTAGCAAATTTTCGAAAGCCATGTGAAGTCCGCCAACCCGCACTAGGCCAGCGCGGTGGACTATGGCCTGATCCCCCTCATACTGAGGGAGGCCCGTGCTCAGCTCAGTAGTGGGACGTTAAAAAGGGCTGAAGAAGTATTATATCTATGTAGTAGTGGTTACATACTTTTGGGATCTATGAAAAAGAAGTCTGAAAGTTATAATTTGGCATTTTTTTAATTACTTTACGTTTAAAATAGTTTTCTTTTTCAATGAAGCCAGCAGCCCGGCCCTGGGATGCCAACGGCAGTCGACAAATCTTTACACAATATATGAATACTATATTTAAAACAAGGTTACAGGTATGAGTAGGTACACTCGCTAATTTACGGTTTAACACATTACGGTTTAAATAAGGGCAATGAAACAATGACATTGTATTAGACATATTCATTTATTCGTAAATTTATTGCTAAAAACAGGTGTCAAAAAGAACAATTACAATAATAGATAAAATTGCATTTCTGCATCGTACTATAATAATTAATATGGCCACATTAGAAGACTTCAGGTACATATAAAATAAAAACATTATAATAAATATTGCTCATCGCTTACAGTAATAATAATTTAATTCAGTAATTGCTAATAGTCTCGATTTAAAATAAAATTTCAAAAGCCAAGTAACATAAATTCTATCATAGAAAATATAGTTGTCATGGTTTTGTTTTTATAAAAATATAATGTGATATTGATATTTCTCTTCATTTTCTATAAAACCCTAGGTTTTCGCGATCCTTAATTCAGAACCGACTGAATCTATGCTGATTATTATTATTAATAATGTAACAATTTATAAACATTATAAAAACCTAACAACGTTAATTCCGTCATATCATATGTTATGTATTTTATTAATATAATTCCTTATAAAATTTCATAGTGAATGTGAATAAATTCTAAGTGACTTTGGACATAAATATAATACAGCTTATAGATTCACAAAACGTGTTTAAAATATTAATATCATTCAGAATTTATCTCTCGGTCTATATACAAAGGAACAATGGGCGGCGCATGCGCCTCGATCTCGGCATACTCCTCTCAAAATACAGTATTACTTCTTTATTGTCCATTAGACGCTTAACTATTATGTAACAGTAAAAAATTCTATAAACATAAACGTCGTCACGGAAAATGGCACTAAACGAGATGTACTCGTATTCATAACTTCTACGCCTATCCTACGCATTTATCACAAAAATACAATGTAAGCCTCGATTTAGGACTTCATATTCACTAGCGAACCATACTCAGCTGCAAGTTTGTTGGCACAGGAATGTCACCAGCAACTAACGCCCGCACTCCGCTGCACACAGCCGAACCGAGACTTGCTGGAATCCTGGCTTCCGTTAGCTCACCACTGTCTCTCAACATTCACCGTTCACCCAACTTGTATAAACTCAGTAAAATGAGGGATGCCAATCCATAGTAGGGTGAAGAGTTCCCGGCGACGATTTGGCAGGTGCCGTAGCGCCGAGAGCAAGACAATCAAAACAATAATTTGCTCCACTATTATTATCCCAAAATTGCTGACCTTTGCACTGAAAACGAAGTGCCAGTTCTAGCCTTTGCCCCGACGAAATGCATGGTGCGTATAAAATAAATTGGAATCGATCCGAGAAGCCATCGCAAGAACCTTGAACATAATTGGCCTGCAAGTCTGTGTATGTCTTCCAACGGTTCATAGTGTACCGTATGTGAACTGTCTTGTGAAAGTCTAAATTTCGTACCCGCACTGATCCACAAATAGTGACGTGTACACCATCACAAACTCTAGAACTCTCCATGCAAACATTTTGTTTTGATAACTTTTCTGTGAAATCGCGTGGTAGTTGGAATAGAGGAACGAGTGTTAAAGCACCGAGACGAGTCGGTGGTCGAGCAGGAGGTGAGTTCTGTACATCACAACCTGTAAGATCATCGTAGGCAGATTTCGGAATAACAGGTATTTCATCCATAAAAGTTTTAACATCAGCCAGATCGAGTCCTAAAACGTCTGCGAATCGAACAATTTTTTTACGACCTGGAGTACCAGGTGGCGTCTTCCCCGTTTTTAATGATGAACAACGACGTACTCGTTGCGGTTTATCATCTTCTAACTCATCTTCTGTCTTGGACTCCACATTTAATAGGGAAGGATTAATTTCAGGTGCCGGTGATAGATCTTTCTCAAAAGGAACGTCATTGGTAACTATTTCTGCTAAATCATTGCTTATTACTATTGTTTCGTTTAAATCGTTTTCATTTTCTTTATCAACACTTATCGTTAATATTTCTTCTAATTCGTTAAGAGTTTCACTCTCAGTAATTGACAAATTTTCTACCGCATCTGTAATATCATTTTCTACACTGTTCTCAAATTTAGAACCTTCTTCGGTAGCATCGGAGGGGTCACTTTTCGCCGATTCAAATTCTGATTCGCTTTCTAACGTTGAGCTTTGTTGAGAATATGAATTTAAATGGTCTGGGGTTGTAACTAAAGTAGGCTGAACAGCACAATCGACTTCATCGTAACTATTTTGTCGAGAACAACCTTCAAAAGTAATAGCAGAATACAGTGGTTTGTCAACAAGACCATTTTCTCTCAAGGTTGGTTGGTGCTTCACCGGTGATTCTGTGTAAAATGCTGTGGAAAACTTAAATCCATTTATCCCTGTATCTGGTTGTTTCAACAAAAGTTTACTTTGCTCTTTGTGTTCTGTGTTGGATTCAACATCATAAAAAGGCGGATCACTTTCTTCATTTTGTTTCTCTAGAAAAGATGGCTCAAAGCTTTCAACTGGACTGGACGGACTCTCGCATTCTAGTTCAAAATCGTAGAATGTTTCAAGGTCTCTTTGATTGCGCGGAGAGTTAGATGGTCGCTGTGTAGAATTTTCACGAGGAATCCAGCTGTTTTCGCATTCGCCGTCTTGTGCAGCGCCCAGACTTCGGAGACGCGAATGTAGGTCGCGGGCAAACGCGGCAGCTCGACCGCGACACGACATCGGCAGTAGCGTAGTAAGACCGCACTGCGACCCCGCACGATCACCGCTCATCTGTGTCTGAAAAAAGAGAAAAAAAATGTTAGGTTTATTTTATAGTAATCATTATGTTACACTTTTTTATTTTTATTTTTTGAAGTCGAGTGTGCAAAATATGAGGAATGCATTCTACAAATTGCTTTTTTATGCCAACACCATCCAGAGTCTTACAAAAAAACTTTATTTATTTTTTAACATTGTGTACCCTACCATACCCTACGCACGACTGCGTGAAAACAATCTCATCGTTTACACATTCCTATTTTTCTTGCCTTTCACAGAAAAGACAAATTTTGTCGTGTACATACTACATCAAATTTCTTAGTGTGTACAAGCAGACTAAGATATAGGGTACCTAGTCTAAGATATTTAGATTATAGTCTAAGATAGTCTAGCTATTTGCACCTTTGACACATAAATTACTTATTCGTGAGTTACTATTTTCAGACTCGTGACTATCATGACATGAAAAGTGAAT
The DNA here is from genome assembly GCA_905231865.2 of Boloria selene. Classification (NCBI taxonomy): domain Eukaryota; kingdom Metazoa; phylum Arthropoda; class Insecta; order Lepidoptera; family Nymphalidae; genus Boloria; species Boloria selene. Next base: position 8,240,458 of record HG993145.1, read on the forward strand.
GTCAAGTGTGAATGACATCGAAAAGATAACTACCGCAGCTATGAATAGCAGCTGCACGCTTAATTTATAATACTGAGATCCAGGTATGGAAAAATTTATAGGTTCACGTAAATTACCAAAAAATGTTATTAAAATAATGTATCACGTAAATTACCAAAAAATGTTATTAAATAACAAAATTAACGTTGTTGAAAACATACATTATCAGTATTCTGTATTCTGGACATAAAAACCAGTAAAAAAAGGGTTAATTATTATCAAACATATTTTAAGGGTTAGTGTACTCAGGGACGAGATATTTTTCCGCAGTAAAAAGTGTCTTATGTCAGTGATCTGCTCGTTTTATGGTCACAGACAGACCGACAGACAATAATCCCAAAAATACATTTGGTAACCCTACAGCATTTGTGATCAAATTGTTCTTGTACTGCCGAAACACCTACGCAATTCATTTAAGAGATCTTGTGTTAATTTTAAATGGTAAAATATACATTTCTCAGCTCTCAGTGCAACAGAATCAACGCATATAAATAGCTTCATGTGCTGCAATGACGAGAGCCGCCTACGACAGTACGTCACATGATATGTAGCACTTGCCAAAAAAATACGCGACGCAAAGGGGCGGTTCAAAATAACTGTTTTGTAATGCCATCTGCATCAATATAGTGACGACTTCCTGCGGATATAGATTTGATTCCCAACAAATGGCGGTGACTAAGCCGCAGTTAGGAATTATACAAAAAATAATTACTTACGCACTATACCTACAGGCTACATAAAATGTGAAGTGAATTATTTAGAACTCACGATTCTTAATAAAATATGGATAAGTATCACTGACTTTTAAAGACCAATATACATAAAAGGGTCACACCAGTTCAAAAGAACGATCAGCATTTGTGTGATATTTTATAAATCATGTTAAAGGTTTTTTTCACATTTAGTTCATGGCATTATCTATAAACTCGTTAGTAACCGCTGTTCCTGTCATGTCGCTATCTGTTTCGATGGTCTCAAAAGAATAGAAAATGCTTGAGGAAAAATGTTGTTATTGAATATTAACAATAAAAATGATAATAGTTACATCACACATCATACATAGGGCATATTTTGTTTAATAAATATTATGCTCAAGGTGAAGTAGCCTGATTAAGTGAAAGTACATTTTGATTGTCAAATGTAAAACATCGCCTCATTGATTTATTTACAAACATATAAAAGCGAAAATATCAACATCATAATCACTATCTGTGGTATAACTTATAAGACGTTGCTTCGTACCAAAATTCAAGATTCTGAGTTCACAGAGAGTAACCTGTAGATTTTGATTCCCTTACGAGTGTCGAAAATTTGCGCCATAAACGGCTGTATCTTTTGATTGCGTTGGCTTAGAAGTTAGATTTTTTACAGCTCCAAGGGATAGTAGACTTAAGTATATAGTTTGATATCTCCACGCATTCCTGAGAAAAAGGGTCTTGACAGAAGGCAAACAAAGTGATCCTATGAGGGTTCCGCCTTTTCCTTTTGAGGTACGGAACCCTAAAAAAATAAATAAAAACACATTATCGTATAAACATAATTTTGAAAAAATCGCTCGACTCTTGTTTTTCCTTTTTTACATAGTTTTTCTATATAATATTGAGTATGTGTAATAAAATAAATATACAATATATATGATTAAGTTTATTTTTTAAATATCCAAGTAACTAATACCATCGTTACATTTCATTACTTAAACTATATTCATTGCTTATGATTCCCAGATATTCGCAGATATACTTACTATATACAATAGGATATTCTACAATGTTTGGATAAGTACTTCAAAATGTTGATTTTCCTAAGAAAAAGAAACAAAAAAAATCGACGAAATAAAGACGCTTTCGTGCCATAAAATAAAATTAAATTTTAAACCTTTTTTATTCAAAATTCAAAAACGCTGTTGGCCATTTGGTGACGTGATATTCACTGCTAAATATTTGTTGTTTTTACGAAAATATTGAATTATACTCGCAATAACTAAATAAATAATTATTAAATCTGGGATACATGCAAAGAACTTTGAAACCATAATTGAATCAATTTTTAACAGATTCGTACTATCTGCTTTTACAAAACCGGTTTAAATTTTAATAAATAAATAGGAAATATAACAAATGAAGTGCACTGACGAAAGAACACAATTATGACTCCTTGAAGTTAAAGTTGATAGATCATAATATGTGATCTAGGAGTTTACACTAAACTGACAGTTTTGCCTATATGACGTCACACCATAGCGGCTCGTATGTCACGTAAGACGCTCGTATGTACGGCGGTAGGTCAAGTGATTAAAAAAACAGGTTAAAAATTAAGACTTTTAATTTTATAAAAAAAATGTTTTTTATGACTCAAAATCAAAATATTTAGGTATATTTCTACATAAATTTTAACTCTTTAATCAAATTTCATAATTTAAAACACATACTGAAAGTAATTTAGAATTATTCCTTACACTTAAAATAAAATAATATTAAAAATAAAAGAGAGAAAAAAACGCAGTTATAACTAGTACTAATTCAATATTGGTCACTTTTGCTGTTAAAAATATACAGTTTTCTATGATAATAAATATGTCTATCTGTCTATATGATAGAATAAGATAATACCTAATAAAGACTAAGTAAACATTAGAAACTAATATCATAGGAGGCTCAATGAAGAATGATGATAAAGCGGTCAGTGAACTCTAAGATAAGACAATTGCGAATTGTCGTGCTGATATTGGCAAATTTATAGCGGAGTCGCAACTCGGTAACTCCTTATTGGCCTTTGATTTAACAAGCACTTAGATATAAAGTAGAGGCCTGTTTTTTGATGTTTATGATAGTAAGTTGTATACGTTATTGAAACATGTAAGAATTTATATACCTATTGTGTTTATAAATATTTTTTATAAGTACATAAATGTAAATAAAAATACTATATTTGTCTCGTACCTGCGTGTTTATCTTTGTAAGTCATTATCATTAATTAAAAATAGGCTAATTTATACTAATATTATAACGCTGAAGAGTTTATTTGATTGTTTGGTTGAGCGCGCTAAACTCAGGAACTACTGGTTCGAATTGAAATAGGTATTCTTTTTGTTTTGGACAGTCTATTTATCAAGGAAAGCTATAGAACATCACGCTACGACCAATAGGACCGGAGTATCAAAGAAAAATGTTGCAAAAACGGGATGGTTTTCGGTCCTTAAAACGCCAGCGCAGCCGCGGGATAAGCTATTGTAGTTATTAATAATAGCGATTCTTTACCTTGATCGTAATACAAATGGATGTTTAAGGAAACACTAGTATACTTTACCTTGATACAAGATAAGAGATAGTCACCTGAAACTATCTTTAATGTAAACATGTTTAAAATGTTGACATTAATACATATTTGGTATCATCAAGATAAAATTCAATCGACTATATGTAGGTACAATTGAAGCCACTTGTATAAGGTACCTACTCTATAGTAGTTACATTTTACGTTTTATAACTAATTTATTTGATCCGAAGCAATGTCGAGCAATAGAATAGGAAGGAACAGAAGATGTCATTGCCAAGCACGTGGCCATTAGTTATTTTGGTTTCCATGAAGTACGTCTGGATGCGTGTTCGAACTATTTTAAAACTGTTGTGTCTGAAAATAGTGCAAAAAGTGTCGAGGTATTTGAAAGTCACGATTTACTACAGTTAATTTAAACAACTCTTTACAAAACAGTCGTATAATGTAAATTTTACAGACAATGTCGTATATTTTAAAACATTTAGTTACTGAGCTTATTGTTTGTACAAATGTTATTTCGGAGTAAATTTCATTTCCATAAAGCAAATCACGATCTGCAACATTCTTTACAAAAAAAGAGTGAATTTCTACAACAATTTTAAGTATCGTAATCGATATTTTATCAAATGAACTAACATATGCCTAATTATAAGAATTTTTAATTATAGATATGACAATATCAAGATTGGCGTAAATATTTGTTGCCTATTTTACATAATATTATGTTGTTATATAGGTGCCTATGTCATGTTATATCTATAAGTACATAATATGATAAAACTCAAATTGAGTCGAATCTGTGTAGAATAAATATTTTTTTATAAAACGTTTTTGAAATAATCATTAATCATTATAGTTAAACCTCTGTAAGCAGTAAAAGTTTTTTGAATTTTTGTCTGTCTGTTTGTACTTTGTGACCAACGGCCTCGAGAAAATCACTTGTAACCACAACCACTTGACATATGTTCTTTTACTTGACGTATGATCATAGCTAATTATCAACATATAGGATATTTTTTACAGCTGTAAAATGTATCATCTCTGTGAAATCTATTCTAATCATTATAACGTAACCTATGTTCTATTTTCTTTATTCTACGGCTTATAGGCGTGCCATTTGGGCATACAATATTTCCTAACTTACTGTTCATATACTACATACCTAGGAGGACCTATGTCCTAGAACATTACACGGTATTTCTTTGAACATTTTAGTAAAGTTAAGGTCACATTAACCATAGAACAATAATAGATTAACACTAAAAGTAGTAGTGGTATGGCCCTTGGCATTGTATTCGAATTAAATGAAATTACATATACTCGCTGAACGAGTATGACCGCTGCGTGCCCTCTGTTATGTGTGCGTAATTTGGATAGTCCAGTGGTAAAAATTTTTTTCAGATGAAACATTTAAATTTAATATATTTTTTATATATTCATAAATTAATTAATACATATTAAATAAGCTACGAAGTAATAGATAAATGATGAAATTTAAAGTGAGAATTATTTTGAATTTCAAGCGAACATGAAAAATAATAATCAGCAACGATTGACAATGTGACTAGCTTGTGTGTGTTGTTTTGCTGTAGGTAAGCTAGATTTGCAGTAGAAATTTTACAATGCTTTTGAGACCGGTTTGAGAGAATTATGAGCTTTCTACAGGATTTGGTGCCCTACTTAAGTTTTCAGAATAGAATGTAGTGAATTCTATTTATTACATAATTTATCTCTCGCTCAAGTAGTTAACCTCATGATGTTTTCCTTCGCCGTATTACCAATTACGTTATTGAGACCCGTGTTTGAATCCACTTTTACTTGATTTACTCATATCAAGCTAGTGTACTAATTATTATTTATTGGGATACAGTCATTTTCTGTTACCAAATGATCAAGAACTACTACTTCATATTAAATAAGCTTATTATCATTAATATATTAGGATTAACATAGAAGAACAGTCTTAGTTGTGTTACAACCAAATAAATATGAGAGTCAAGACTGTGGTTGTGGTTAAGCATTCCTTGATTTCTCCGTAGTCACCACTTAAGACTTTTCTATTTCAAGATAAAAATAAAGAAATAACACACGAGACATGATGATATCGGTCGCAGAAGTTCATGGTAATAATATAGAAATAACATTAGGTCAAAGACCCGGGCGACGAAAACTTCATTTCGACTTTTCATCTGATATACCGCTTTGAGTGAATACTCTATCTCACGTGTCATTATAGTAAGCTAATTCAATTAGATAATATACCATAAACAATTACATATGAATATTTGCCTGGTCTTGCAGTCTGCGAGTTAATGCTGTCATTAAACTTTGTTTTACGTACCTAGTTCCGAAGAAAATCTATTTCTAATTTTTATTCTTCAGTTTATGTCCGATTTCCGAGATAAATTACGTCAATTCGAGATGATTAGACACAAAATATTTCAAGGCTTTGAGTTCGATGATGTAAATATTGTATCATGTATTGATATAAGTATTAGGAAATCTTTTATGACAGGATGTTCTTGTATTCCCACTGGAAAAAACTATACGAGTTAGGTATTTCTAATATTACACTAATATTATTAGTAGTAAGGTTAGGTTTATATAGGTAATTAACGAGTTTCTCTGCTCACTTCTTCTAAATCGCGCAACGGATTTTGATAAGGTTTTCTGTAATCGATAAACGAGAAAGGCTTCTGTAAATCACTTATAAATATTTCGTACAAAATGGCTGAACCGTGAAGAGGTTTTGCCAAATAAACTGGATAATCATTAAGGTATCAAAACAATTCACTAAATGTTTTGTTTTAGGTTTTATTTTTAAACTGTTGATCTGTTGACCTCTTACAAATATTCAAATTATTTTAAGCGAGGTAATTTACACAGTTAAAATTATTTAATCAATGCCCAATAGCAGTAGGATTAATATTTTCTACGTCTAACAAAATTGTTAAGATATGAATATCATGTTTGACTCTCTGTAGGATATCATATTTTGTTTGGTAATAATATTTTCTGTTATTCTGAAATCATATTACTTTTAACCTAAACACGAAGTAGTATCTATTAGAAACCAAGCAGTCGTGGCTATATTAATGCTTGTCTGCTCTCATTTCTGATAAGGAACTGGACCGTTTTTATCTACACGTGAGTGGTGACTTCCTTTCCTACATATCGTTATTGTTAACAATATACTAAATATGCTACGCCACGATCTATAAGATATCCTGATTTGATTTTACAATATCATTTCCAAAAAAGTTTAAGTAGGTAATAGCCAATAGGTATACAATACAATTTTTGCACCTATAGAACAAATGACTTATTTAATATTTTATTTCGATTATCAAAAGTTTTGATTTAGTTTATCGTCATTCATAATAATGATTTGAGATTCATTGAGTCAAGAGTTTGTAGAAAACATACTACTAGAAAGCTCTGTACAAAACTACAAATATGAATAAATGGTTAGGTACACTCCTATTAAAAAGGTGTAGTATGTCAAGACCTACATGCATTATAATAATTTGCTTTAACAAGAAACACTACACAGCTTATGAAAATTATATATAAAGACAGTTATTATATAAATACTTCATAATTCAATAATTATTTTATATTTAGCATCTCAACATACCTATTAAGTATTTTTGCATCACATGAAAGCTAGAAATGTAACCAACTCATATATCAATGAAATTTAAATATTATATAATACTAGCGGACCCAACAGACGTTGTCCTGTATACATTGATTTTTTTTAAACTTTTGCTCCCGGTGAAATGTTTTAGTATGCATGCGCAAAACAAAGTTACTACAAGAACTATTGTATAACACAAAAGTAACGAACGGCCAAGCCACATATTTTGACTAAGGTGTAGAGTTTGTGAAGTTAGGCCTTGTAGAGTTAGGGCGTGTAGTGTTAGAAGCTTGGCTCTACATGAGATCTGATAACTTTTTGACAGTGCGAGTCATATGGGCTCGTCTTGGCAACATTTTACATGAAAATGTTTTTGGTGGGATCTTATACTTTCTAAAAATTTGGCGTATTTTCACTTTGTATAAATGTGAAATATCACTGTCACTGTTTTTTTACTGTCTGTTTATGCGCTAAGTTTTTCTAAATAATGAAACAGCTTTTGATACGGCTTTCACTATAATTTAGAAAATTTCTTCCGAAAAGTTTAATATTTTTTATTTGTAATATAATACCAACAAGCATTACCAATTTACTCTGTGATGACTAATAACAAAGGTTATTTGATTGACTATTACATTAAAATTAGCACATCAATAAAAACTTATCAGTATGTAACAAGTTTTATTAATTCATCAAGGGTTAAACGTTGATTATATACACAGTTTCTACATAATATGTACATACACATTACGTAGAAAAGTTATTTAATTTAAGTACTCAAAAATGCATTAAAGTAAGCACTGATGTGTTCAAAAACCTAAATAGGGAGCAACCGATAGAAGTTTATTTTCCTATTATAAAATAACTAGCCACTCATCCTCGTTTCGCTCGTGTTCGTCCCTAGATACGAATCACGATTTAACAATTAATATAGATTTCTCAGGAATTCCGAATTGGATATATTTTTTTCCAGTTTTTTTTTCTTTATTATGAATGTAGTATTAATACATATAAAACCTTCCTCTTGAATCATCCTGTCCATGAATAAAATCCGCATTATAGTCCGTTGTGTAATTTAAAAGGTCTAGGTAAGCGTACAGAATACAGACTGCGGGAAGCGACATTGTTTTATTCTATGCTAGAGATTTATGAGATACCTATACCTACCTATGCATAAAAAATTTAAAGATATACATATTTTATAAACTTTTTAGAAACAGATGTGCTGTTTATTTATTTTTAGTATATAAAGATGTAATATTAGAAATTTTCATCAATGGAAAAGTACATTAAGTATTCTTAGCAAAAGCTCTGGGTAGAATCCAAACACGCAAAACGTGCAAAACAAGCAAGATATATTCTCTATCACATAATATCTTTTTAAAATACGTACGTAATGATCAGTATGAGTTTATTTTCAGTTTTCACTCAACTTACATAGTTCAGATGGCATAAAACGTTTATAAAATTACATCAACGCTAGCAGTAAAGGTATTTTAATTTATTTTCGCGTACTTGCAATTCTGTAAAGCCTATTTAATTCTAAAGTAAGCATTGCGTCAAAATAACAACTTTATATATAGCAACATACAACTTGATTTACAAGTGTTGGGAGATCTTAAAATGGTTTTAGTCATAAAAATTACCGACAAAGAAACTGCCTCTTCAAGATGGAGCTACATATAAATTTAATTTTGTGCAAAATAATGCTGCTTTTTAAAAAGAACATAATATGGTAGTTTTTCATGTAGTGGCTATACTTGCATAATATGGTGTTTATATTGTATGAGGAACTAGTATTTTCATTAATACTAATATTTATTTTTTTGAAAAGTTAAACAGAAAATAAAACATCATTTATTAATTTTAAATTATTATCAGTTATCACCATAGCAATAACAATATATCGATAACAATCTTCAATCACTTCTTAATAATCATTTATCATTCGAGCGATAAAATTAGTCACAAGATTTGTAAACATTTATAACTACCATGTGAATAAAAAATAAACAATAATTATAAAGTCATAGTTATACCTGGCATTGAAAGTAAGTTTAAGTGAAACTTAGGATGCGATTTAATGTGTTATTTAGATTTAATATAATCAGTTAGCAAGGTTTTTGTCTTCTATATTTTTAATTTTTATTGTTATTATTAATATTCAATAACATAAAAACACCAAAACAACATAAATATAAAGTATTATTCGAAAATGGCATATTTTTTACCTTTTTCATCAACACCGGCATTTGATGTTCCAATGACATTTTTAGGTCTGGAGAACTCATGAGCTCCGTAACACAAAATCAGTCTTTAAAACACTTCGAGAATCTCTGCTATTCCACAACAATTTATAATCGTCTATTGATATTGACACATAATTTAAAATTAATGATGCCACCCAAGATAACTATCACTTAATGTTTGCGTGATTAAGTTTACGCGTGTTCTATTTTCAAGATTTAAAAAATTAGTTTGCATTAGTTGACACCTGACTGCGGGTAGATATAGATTAGGTAAGATTTATCGCAACGCGTCTACCCGTTGCCGGCGCGTGAGGCGAATGAGTCGAGACTGAGCAAGGCGCTTGATTCGTTGCGCCCGCGTATCATTCAACGCCAATTCTAGACATCTAATCAACTATAATGTCCACCGTGTTTACATTTGTTTATACTAATTATGTCAGTGGCAGATAATCCATCGATTCCGTCGATAGGACAAATACTATTGACAAGAGTATTATGGAATATATCTAAATAATACTCACGATGGCTCTGCGTGATTTACATGCGTCGCTGCGTGATGCCAAAGCGCCCTCAAAGTTCGTGTTCTTGAAGACGTGCAAGCGGCCAGTTTGCTTAATGGCATTTTAAAATCAAGTTTCTTCAATACCAATGTCATAATTAAACGGTATATTGAAACAAGCTACCTTTATCAATAGTGCTGTTATAATGGTGAAGGTGAAACTTATAGTCTAAGATTCTATCTATGTTACGGTCCACTTAATCTTTTTCCCAGCGAATTATATTTTAAAACTATTTAACATTATTAAACACGACCGAGCAACATACCGGAATAAACAATATTCAACTTTGCAATCCATAAAATGATTCTGCACGAAAATTCATCTTAATATTAAGTTCATTTTTATGTCTTTTCTTATAAGTAATAGATCAAAATAGTTCATGTCAATAAGTTCAAATGAAAGTATTATTTTTACAAGTCTATTACAATATTATAAAGAGTTTGTTTGTTTGTTTGTTTGTGAGTTTGTTTGTTTGAACACGCTAATCTCAGGAACTACTAGTTCCATTTTGAAACATTCTTTTTGTTTTGGATAGTCCGTTAAACTAGGAAGGCTACAGGCTATATTATATCATGCTACGACCAATCAATGAAAAATGTTACAAAAACGGGAAGGGCGGGCGTTAGTTCTGCGAGGTATCATACCTACCGCGCGACTCAGAAAAAATTTGGTTTCCGGTCTTTAGAACGCGTGCGAAGCCGCGGGAAATGCTAGTAAATATTATAACTAGCAAATAATATGTACATACGTTTAAAAGCAATATGAGTATGATCAATGATCATTAGTCAAGCTTCACACTTTCTATAGATAACGCCAATTTATAATTATTAGAAGTAAATAACATATTTATTTATATAATAAATTTATTTGTTCTTATTAATTAGGCAAGTAATGTACTCACTACTTATTAATTATATTGTTTACGCTTAAGTAGATGATACCTATGACTCCTAACCTAAATTAAATCTAAGACGTAATATCTTTTTAGTTCTGTTAAGTAATTACAACATTGTATGTAACAAACTTCAAGTAAGTAAATAATAAATAAAATGAATAAATGAATTAATGAATATAAACATAAACAAGCTTTTTCATAATTATAAATGGTGAAATTGTAAATGACTAAATCTAATATATACTTATTACTTATAATATTATAAACTCAGACCTTTTTTATTGGTCTGAAATTATAAAGAGGAAAGATTTGCTAACGTGATATACGTTAGAACTCAAAAGTAATTATGGTAGTTTCCGCCTCTAATAGTTTTATTTATTTATTTATTTATTTATTTTTAATAAGAGTCTCCAACAAAGAATACACACGTTACTTTAAAAATATACAAAGTTATTATAAAATACAATAATAATGTGTGCTCCTTCAATTATAGGAGACTACAGCTTGCTTATTTTTATATTGTGACTAAGTAAACAAAAATTAAAATTTAAACAAAAATAACTAAAGTAAACTAATAAACGAAAGAGAAAAAAAAAATAGGCAGAACAAATTAATAATTATACTAAAGTTGACAATTAATAAATTTTGTAATACTTCTTTTAAATAGAAAAAAGTTAGTAGAAAATATATCCAGTTCTTCGTATTCTTTAGAAAGTGTATTGTACTGTCTACAGATCCTTGGTATAGCGGCGTGATAACCTAAATTCGTTCTACATGTCGGAGTGTAAAACAAATTATATGTATCTTTCCGGGGCATGCGAGAGGGTATGTTAAATTTAATTAGTTGGAGTAATTCACTACAGTCGATTTTCGAATGAATAATTTTATAAAGTATTATAGTATCAGATATTTTTCTACGACACGCGAGCGACATCATCTTGTAATGTGATAGTCTATTGTGATAGTTAGGGAGGTTTTGTGCCATAGCATCACTGTAAGAAAGGTGGTAGAGGAAACGTTTTTGAACACTTTCTAATTTTTTAATATAAAGGTCATAGTGTGGGTTCCAGATTATACTATTATATTCCAGGATAGGTCGGACTAGCGCATTAAATAATTTGATCTTAGTGGACACCATTTTAAACTCTTTACAATTTCTAAGGACGAAACCCAACACCTTAAAACTTTTAGATACAACATTAAATATATGAGTATTGTAACGTAAACTACCATCTAAAGTAATTCCAAGGTCCTTGACAGCGTCTACATGGGAGATCAGATGTGAGTTGATGTAGTATATGTTTGGATTGGTGCTTTTATTGCGAGTGAATTGTATATAATGGCATTTTGCCGTGTTGAGCGACATATTATTTTCAGCGCACCAACAGGTTAATCTATTGATATCGTTTTGTAGTTTAATCACATCTTCATTAGATTTTATAGGCTTTATTATTTTTAGGTCATCTGCAAATAAATAGCAAACAGAATGATGAAAGCAATTTGTTACGTCATTAATGAAAATATTAAAAAGTAGTGGACCAAGGTGAGACCCTTGCGGTACGCCAGATGGCGCCAAACAGGTGGACGAACAGTGACCACTGACAACTACTTTGAAAGACCTACTGTATAAGTATGATGTGTATTTTGTGTCAAATCATTGAAATGATTGTATAAAGGACAACTCGCCTATCTGTGTTTTCCCATGAACAAGGTAAATTATCCTGCAGTAAAATTTATCCAAAATGTTGACTTGAGTAATAAATTTTTACTACAAAATTTTAAAAAGCAAACAGATAAATAGACCAAAATATCAACAACTATTGTTTTCGAGTTCATATTCTGTACAGGACACGCAATTCATTATTTTGAAACAATATTACATGTACAAATTTGTAACTTGTACCTATTTTATAATATCCGTACTGTATATAAGTAGCCAGTAGGTACCTACCAAATAAATTTCTGACTAAACCGAATCTGTACATAGGTACTTATTGAGTATTTATTAATAAAATACTCGAATACGAAAATACTCACTATTTATTATTATTACAAAACAGGAACAGTTTGACATTAGAGAGAGTTATGTGTGTCTGTCTGTATCTGACTGTGACCGCATGCCGAGAAAACCAATTTGATGTGATGAAATCTTGTTATCCCGATCTATACTTACTGTCAAAACGTATATAGGGACGAACTCAAGTGTAGCAAGAGTGAGTCGCTAGTCCTAGTGGGTAATGATATGAACTCTTTTATTATGTCACACGAACAAACACAGAGTAACCTAAGTAGATTTTGCTTAGGTATAAGAGGATTTTTTCACTTTAGCGGAATCCATTTCTGATCAAGACAAATCTAACGACAAATGGATCATCAAAATCCGACCCACGCGTTTGGTCGCTAGAGTGTACAAAGGAACAAACATATATACATGGAACCTAAGGATAATAAACACATCGCGCAGTCGGAAAAAAATAAGTACGATTCTATTTACTTTTGTATGTTTTCAAACATTACACGTCAACAAATATATAGATAATACCACCTTATAACCCACCAAGCCACAGCTGACCGAGCAAATAGTTCCAATAAGCACAGAAACGTTGTTTGCTTAGTCAAGAAAAACGAAATAATCAAACGAAAATTGGGTACTTACATAAACTGATTTAGTTAATTGTGAAAATGATAGGCAATTTAGTTTCGGGGGTCTCATCCACGGAATCTGCTCTGTGGTCTCATCAATATTATAAAAAAGTAAAGTTTGTATGGTTATATACTGATTTGATTGTGATGGGTTTACTTTCAAAATATAAATAACTAAATATCAAAAATTTAAAAAACAGCCACTTGGAAATGGTATTAATTTGAAAAAAAAACAATAAACTAATAACTAATATAAGGACGACTAATATAAGAGCATATTGATTTAATATAATATAAGACACACAAATGAGTATTCTAGAAACAATATCAATGTCATACATTTATAAATGAAAATTTTGATTACAATACGTAAATATATACTTAGTCGATCAGATCGAGTACAGATATAAAGTAGGTAGCTACACTCGCAGCGACTTGAACCTTCTGTCGGTAAACAGCACCAGAAATAAACTCCAGACATGCTCCAATATCTCAAATGCATTACCACAAGCTTAAGATTGCTTCATGTTCATATCAAATATCTCTCTGCGAATGTTTAAGGTTTATTAACTTGCGTTCAACGCAGGTCATATTGTTTAACGTCGGAACGACAGCAGCACTACAGTTAAATAACATTACCTAGGCTTATGTTTTCATTGAAAAACATTTGAAGAAATAAAAGAACTGAACCATGAATGGAATTTCGACCATGAAAAGATTTTTTGGAAAACTAACCAACTAAAAAAGGAATAACCAAAAAAAAAAAAACAAATTGTTCAGCTGTACAATATACATAAGTATTTAAGTATAAATAACACGCATCCTAAATTATTTTTGTAGGTTTCATATAAGCTGTTGTCATGTTACGTGATACGAGGAAGCTTCAAATTATTATAATTATATATTTATTACGCAATAATAAAATCTGGCTCGCGTACCTCTTTTCCGTCTTTTGTCACCCAATAACTGCAAGATCCAAAATACAGACAATTAATTAACCAAAGGAACCAGTCAACTATCGAACACTACTGCACTCCTATTGAGCAATCGCTATTTGCTTGTAGTAGGGCTAGCGAAATTTATATAATATACACTTTCTTTATTTAAAAAATGATTTAATAAATAAATGAAAATGATTGTATTATTTTGTTTGTAGTAAAATATGTATGTTTAAGCTTTTTCTTTTTAAATATTTTAACATTTAAAGGCATAGAGCAAAGATATTAACTAAGTATATATTTGTTTATTTGTAAAACATTATTATTCATATTAATATAAAATTAACAGTCTCGTTACGAGTGCTTCATTACAACAAATTTTATAAGAAATTAGCAATCTAAGATTCATTCGATTACAACTTGAATTGTTGTAACTGGTAACGGTAACCCTATTCGTTCGGAATGCTACATAGGACCGGTCGCCAGCATACCGCAAACGCCTTACATCTAGGGATAGGGTAAGCCAACTTATTTCCTATTCTGATATACATACCATATACAAATAGAGTTTACCTTAACGAAATCTTTTAAAATGTTATTTTTATCCGACTTATTTAAAATGTCTTCATCATTCATCATATTATTATATAGATATAGTAGTTATATTTACACCATATTAGAAGCGCCCGGCCCTGCTGATAACAATAACTAGAAAAAAACTAATTCTACAATGTACGTGGTTCGATAACAATATTAATCAAACAGATCATTACGTATTAAGCTCTAAGTGGTCACGTTGCTAACACATTTTTTCACAAAATGCATATGAAAGTAAATACTCGTATGAAACTCAATTCTTAAAATGTTTGTCTGTCTGTCTGTTCCCGCTAATCTCGGAAACGGCTGGACCGATTTTGACGGGACTTCAACTCGCAGGTAGCTTATGTTATAAGGAGTAACTTAGACTACTTTTATTTTATTAGAAAATTATAAAAACCGTTCCATTATTTTAACTTATGCCAGCGAAGCTGGCCGTGTTAGCTAGTACTGTACATATAAAATAAATTTTTGAATCCAAAAAGTTCTTATTTTAAACTCTCTATACATAAATCATCATGAACCTAACTTTTGGACTTGGATACCACGAACTAACGATGTCGCTTGAGATCTATTGTTATAATATCGAATCAGTATACAGTCTTTAATGGTTTTGAAACTTAACTATTACTGCGAACAAAATAGGCTTACAGTATTTTCATATTTATATAGCACATTTTTAAGGAGATCAAAGGGTGCAGGTAATCATATTTTAAAGAATACGATTCTCTCATCATATCACGGTCTAAGATGGCATTGAAATTCTTAAATCATGTTACTACGATTTCATTACTTATCGAGAATTGGACGCATTGAACTTAGCAGCTGATTAAACAACTTCTTAAATATGGTAGTAGCCTAAACATTGTAAGACCGACCTGGGTCTTGCAATCTTATTAGTTTATTAGAGTCTAATTCTACATGTTTGACATCTTAGAATAATAACACATAGAAGGTGAGTAGGCCCAAGCAAATTGAAGCCATTTCAATGTAGCCATCAGGCTACGTATACGTTTCCCGTTACGTCAGTAGTTTTTTTTATAAATTACCTACAAATTATTATTTATATTTATATACATATAATATTAGATCTTAATATATTATTATTTTTAATGAATATGATATGATTTTATTAATAAATACTTTTTAAAATTGTTTTAATTGTTAGTAATAGCATATTTATTTTTTTATAAACGCAAGAAATAAAATGATTTATTTAATTTATTTAAACTAATACATTTCGATCTAAATAACATTATTTGGTATTACACATTCATTCTAATGTTTCTTCAATATTGAGCGGAATTATGTATGAAACTATCGTTCTATGCGATTTTATACAAGCCTGACATTATATTGCATTGTAAATAGGTATATATACCTACAAGTAAATAAAATTGGACTGTTTGTTTTTAATTACAAATGAACAGCTTTTCACTAAATGCATATGAAAATATATATACGATACCAGCATAAAAAAAAAACAATTTTTTATAATTTTTGTCTGTCTATGTGTCTGTCTGTCTGTCAGTTTGTTCCGGCTAATGTCTGAAACGGTTGGACCGATTTTAATAGGACTTTCACTTGCAGATAGGTAATGTTAAAAGACGTAACTTAGGCTACTTTATAACCGAGTTCAAAAAAGGAGGAGGTTATATTTTCTAAATCTTTCGAGACGAACCCGAGCGAAGCGAGGGACTCACCTTCGTTAGTATATCTTTAAATTTTTTTTAAATGTATTTTTGGTATGTTGTAAGGGTCGCAAATGTGTGGTGGGGATTTACATTTAATTCTTAAATTTATGAAATCAACGTATCAGAATTAACAAACGTGCCAAAAGGTCGACGATATTATTTAATTTATCAAATATGAAAATAAAATAATAAAGTTAAAATAAAAGCTCTCAAGTTCAATTTAAAATATATTTAATTTGAATATAATATACGAACAACGGAGGTCATCGAACTCATTAAAGAGCTGTTTTTGGGGCGGGCGGCGCACGCGCAGTGACCTTCAACGACATTAGCGTAAAATAGAAACATTTTAAGCTCCCAAAATATTATAGTATATAGTATAATACATTATAGGCTACTTTTATTTTTCTAAAAACTTATATAAAACATAATATTTTAAAAGTGTGATATAAAGAATGTTTTATTTCAATAAATGTGTTTGTTATTGCAATTATATTTTCCCCATTTATTACATGTTCATAGATCACGGTTATTCTATTTAATGTGTGCCTAAGAACTCGCCCACGGGTGCATGTGACGACGCAAAGCAGCGTGACGGGCATGCAGCGTGACACACACACATGTTTTACACAATGGCTGAACCAGAGTATTATGCGACGCACACGTAGACGATAGATACCAGCGAAATGAAACAGATGACACAATCTTAGAATATTTGTAAAATTTGTTTATATGGAATTTGGCAGGATTTTCAGACTTGAACCACTTATTAGCTAGTAAAAGTAGAGTTGGACATTGTCGTTGCTACGTGAGAGCTAAAATTGATACCTCATTTATCATTAAGTTAGTATTCGTCGTAATCATTTTAGCACGGAAGAACCAAGGCAGTAAGTGATTAAAAATGTATAGTTTGACAACTCACTCAGGCCTCGATTCCTCCGAAATAGAAGCTTCTGTTGGTGCTGTAGGTTATAGATTAGAAACTTTTTGCTGTACTGGTACCACAATATTATGTGACTCCCTTCATATTACACAATACTAACTATGAGTATTTCAAACTTTATCACAATCAATGGCAATTATATTAACTTTTCAGGGGCGTTATTCGAAACATAATAATTTTATCTTTTTATTTATTATTATATTTCTTATTCGAAACATAATAATTTTATCTCATTAAAATATCAGCGGAATCAAGCATTTCCTATTTAACTGGCCTGTGCAGTTCATGTCTTCCGTGAATAGGTTTATCACCTACCCATTACATAAAATAAAACGTTCTTAAAATTAATTAAGAAAATTATTATCGTTTTATTTTTCTATTAACAAAAAAATACAAGCATTTAAAACAAAAAAAAGAAATTGTATTTTAAAATAAGTGGATACGTTTATGTTATTTAGTGGTGGCCAAAATAACATAGTTTTTTAAATGTGTGGTTATAAAAATAAATCGGAGAGTAAATGCATCGGCGCCAACGTTTTCATATTTTGCACATTCCATCAGGGGACACACTTATATTATTGGTGCGATAACCTTTAGTGTCCCGTGTATAATCATGTAATGTAAATTACTTTAAATACATTTAATATAGGACAAGAATAATAATAAATAATTATAATATATAAAATATAATTAATAAAATAGAAATATTTAATTTTAAACAATGTATGTGAAAAGTATATTTCTTTCTGAATAAGAGTTTATAATTATATATTAAGTATATTTTAAAACCCCTACTTTTAACCTCTTTTTTAAAGGTTATTTGGACAGGTAATAGGGAAAGAGTGTCTGTAAAACTACATTATAAGAGTGACTTGGTCCGAAAAATAGATATAAAATATCCGAAAAAAGATCTGGCGGAACATCTGCATCCAAAATCAACAGAAAGCAAGTAGTTGTACTGCACGGCAAAATATGTACACTATACTTATGGCTGATGCTAGTCGTCTGCTAGTTGGACGAGTAAAATAATTTAGTCGTATAATTTAGTGTTGGACGACTAAATTATTTTAAAGGCTGTTGCTAGTCATCCGATAATCGTATTAATAAAAAATATATTTTTCGTCCGACTATTGTCGGTTTGTACGAATATTTATCACTTTTTTGATTTCTAATATAAAATAAACGATTTTTATGTGCAGGATATACCTATGCCAAAAATAAAAAAAAAATAACCCTAACCTACCGAGCTGATAATTTATTATTTAGATCCCACCCACTTTTAATAAGTCCAAGAATTTTTATATGTAAAAGAGCTGGCTCTATAGAGTCGTCCTATGAAATTTACGTTACTAGTGTTAGTAACGTGTGTTGTAACCTGAGAGTATGTACCTACATCAAAACAATGTACAAGAAAATGGTATTTTGTAAAAAGTACTACAGAAACGTCCGCAACTGCATTCACGAGTATGTTAAAACTTAAAAAACAAATTGATTTCTCTTTGAGCCATTTAAGAAGCAAAAAAGTCTCAGTCGCGATATATCAAACACCAATTGTCAGACGAATAATATTTAATTTATTCGTCCGCTTATCGGATGAATAGACACTTCGCTATACTTATACATATATTCGCATTTTGCTTTAAAGGGGGCATGTAATTGCCTTTATTTACTCAAAGAATAGAATTAATCAGTAGGTACCATTTTTAGTTATCATAGATGTAAGTAAATAAAGTAACTTTACACAAGTCTTTTATATAAGTACTACTATTAAGTTTTTACATATTATATTGTTATTATTAATGTACAAGTAGGTAAAATTCACTGTAAACAATTAATTTGGTAAAATAATAAATACCTATATTATTAAGAGCTTTCGGGTGTAAGGTCAAATTAGTTTTAAAGGTTCATAATAACAAATCTAAAATAGAATGATAATATCAAATAGATATTATTGACAATTTTTATCTTTACTTACATATTTTTTGCCATTTGTAATATAAATGTAGGTACCGACACAGGTTTTAAAATTAAGTCACCTCCATTATAGTTACTTAGTATATTATTATTATCAGTTTTACCTTTATCAGGACATTGACTCAGAAATTACGATATAAAAAGAAAAATGTCCACTATAAAATAGTAGCACTAAATTATTTTAAACAATTTACTTTAGCGATTCTTGATTAAAACAGTTTGTGATAACCATTAGTTTCTCCAGCATTGTAGCCATTACGTATCACAATAAATTAGTTAAACAGTAAATTCGAATCTCATAAGATTTCAAGTTAATATTTTACAGATTACTTAATTTCAATTTATATACTTGAATACGGTGAAGGAATACACCGAGAAGAAAGCTACAAGTCCGCGAGAGTTACCAAGCAAGTTTCAAAAGACATGTGGAATCTACCCACCCGTACTTGGCCAGCGTGGTGTATTGTGGCCAGATAGCCTGGTATTGAAGGGAGGCCCGTACCACCATAGTATATTTACGTTTAACACTGAAAAATCTTTATATCTATTATAGCTAGAAGTCTGTTTGTAAAAACCTACTTTTCTGATTAAGTAAATTTTTTATTGATTAATTATTTCATAATAGTTTTAAGTAATTTTCCTTGTCTTAGAAAAGAGGGGGAGTCCTTGCGGCATTTCATGTGTGATTTGCAAAACGTTAAATTATCGTATTAAAGTCCGAAAAACAAAATTATTTTGTACCACTATTACAATCATGAGGCCACAGTTTCTACTGTCACTCGCACTAAGTACACTTGACATTGATAATAAGTTATATTTGTGTATAAAATAGCGATTAAATGAAAGATCATGTTTGCTCTTTACACTTCAATGCCTAATGTAAATATTTTGAATAGATATAACCTACATTCTTCGTATAAATAATCTATATTAACAAATAAGGTCTTCACACAAACCTCTTCAAAAGTTGAGTCTGGCTCACGCACCGTGCAAAATATTTATTTATTTATAAGAATACAGTATACAAAAAAAATAAATGCAATATTCATAAAAAATATTTAAGACAATTACAACGGTATTCCTCTATATCCTAATTTACAATAATTATAAAACAACCTACCTATTTAATAAAAAAGAAAAAATATCTTAACATGATAGTAATTAACGCATTATGAAAATAGTAAAATATGTTGTATTCTTAAATTTAGAGAATGAATTCCCAAATATTATGTATATTATGTTTGTCTTAAAATTTGATGGACAACAAAAATAGGTACGTTTTTTAACAGTTTGTAATTAAAAAATATCTATTATCTCAAAATTACCCAACTAAATTTCTTCAAAAAAAAAGAAGAAAGTATTTTTGAAGTGCTACTTATTTTAACTTTATTTTTCTTTTTCGTAATTTTAATTTCAGTTAAACATTTGGGAAGAGTATAACAATAGGCTTGAGTAAATAGTTTGTAGTACTTTCATTTAAGTTTTTGTTCCCGACGATGCTTCAAATTTTTTACACCAAATATGATCTCTCCCGTAAAAAGATACATAGGTACTTTCGTTTAAGAAACGAATAAACAAGTTTTGATATTTATTGTCTAAAACTATTATAATAGATAACTTTCTTTGGAACAATCAAATGTTTTTCCCCTCAGTTACATGTATGGAGTGTTTCTCATATTATATTTATTTTTTAGTACGTAGTAAGTACCGAATTTCAACTAGGTATAATAAATACAGGCAGTGGTAGCCCAGTGGTAACGCGCTCACTTCAATAACCGAGTGAATCGAGTTCAATTGGGTCTCGTATCCTCTGTTGTCTTACGGTGAAGGAAATCTCGTGAGAAAACCGACTATTATGTTTTGTTACATGTACTCGTGCTTATAATTATTATATTACTTAAAAATATTTAAATCATTGTCAAAATAGCAAACATAACATAATAGATATTTAAAATTGAAGTACTCGTAGACTAAGGACTTAGACATGATATAATTTTACAGTTATTTTCGTATAGAGCTCTTAAAATATATGGTATGATTATGATACCACTCAATTTGCTATCTATATTTTTTATATTATAATAATAAATGCGAATACACATTTGCATGTTGTTTGTTTGTCCTTCTTTCCCGTCAAAACAGAGTGTAGGATTGGCTTAATTTTTTGAGTGCAGGTATTTGGGGAGATAGTGTTAATTATACTTTTAACTTCGGGAGATTATCTCAGAGGAAAATATACTAAATGGTACTGTTTTAATGCAAGTTTTATTTTTGATTGCGTAAACGACTGTACAATGTTGTCCTGTACAGCTAGACACCCCAAGCAAACGTTTGTATAATTTAAGTAAGTAAAACAAATAATAAATACTAATACGTGTTAGGTTACATCGCTTACCTGAAGATCCATTTCATATTAATCACTTAAAGTCACGGTATAAAGATTTTTCATATAACCAGTTGTTACATATACTGGTAGTTTAAAATTTAAACTTTAAATGACTCTAGGTGAAGTGCGCGTGAGACGATTGCGAGAGGATGACTGGACGCTGAGTCTCAACTCCCGCACTACATACAAAGGTTCAGAAAAGTGAACACACAAATATGTGATTCAAAACCTGCGTTTTCCTTAATATCTTCACCTACGTCAATTACATTACGTTATTCAAATTATCCTTTATTTTTTATTACATAAAAATACAGTAATGAAACATTTTTTTTCAATGAATTAATTTTGAACATGTGATTTATAATTATTTTTAAACTAGCAGTACCCGCGGCTTCGCCAGTGTTTTTTTAATCGCTACTAATCTTTATTCGATCACTCGCAATCACATGATCTGTACATTGCCTGAAAATTCTCAAAAATTACTCCAGCTATTTCAGAACCCATCGTTAATATACTCCTGAGCGGCGCGGCTACCTCTCCCGCTCTTGGCTCCCCGTCCCTCTCCACATTGCCCGCTGTGCTGCGCGTTATTTTATTATTATTTTTTTTAAATTCGTAATATCATTTGAATGGAGTGTCCGATTTGTAATATCGTAAAAGTTATCTACTAACTCAGTGCGAAATTTGAAACTTGTAGCACAAAAAATGAAGGTATCTTAAAAACTAATGAAGCCTTAACACCATCTTAATCCGGCCCTATAGAAATAAAAGTTTTTAGCGTACTTTTACCAACAATTAAGCACCTTTGTACCAAATATAAAGTTCGTAGCACAAAAGATGAAGACTTTCACACAAACTTGCTATGGCCCTAAGACCTCCTCGATTCGACCCGTCGCAAAATTTGTTCTTTGCGGATGTCACCTAACTATTAACTACCTCCATGCTAAAATTAAAGTGTGTAACACAAAAAATGAAGGACTATTATACAAAATAATGAGAGCCTGTCGCAAAATTCGTTCTTAGCGGATGTCTACTGACCACTCATTATCTTCCCGCCAGTAAGTTAGTAGCAAAAAAGATAAAGGACTTACATAGAAACTTGCTACAGCCCTTAGAACTCATTAATCCGGCCCTGTAGCAAAATCCGTTATTAGCGGACTTCTACTTAACTACAAAAACTACTTTCCTGCCAAAAAGTCTGTAGCGCAAAAAATTAAGAAATTTCATACAAACTTGCGAGAGCCCTTGGACCTTCTTAATCCGGCCCTATCGCCAAATTTGTTCTTAGCGGACGTTTACTAACAATTAACTACCTCTCTGCCAATTTTAAAGTTTGTAGCAGAAAAGATAGAGGAACATCATACAAACTTGCGAGACTCCCTAAACCAATTTAAACCGGCCCTGTTCAAAACCCTTTCTAAATTCTTAGAGGTCTTCTACTTACAATAACTACCTCTCCACAAAATTTAAAGTTTGTAGTAAATAAGGTGAAGGACTTTCATACAAACTTGCGACAGCCCTTGCACTTTTCACTCCGGCCCTGTCGCAAAATCGTTCTTTGCGGATGTCTACTGATTATTAACTACCTCCCAGCTAAATTTTAAGTTTGTATTAAATTTTATGTTTGTGGCATACAAAAATTAAAAACTTTCATACAAACAAATAAGAGCCCTTAGACCACTTAAATCCGTCCCTGTTCCAAAATACATTTTTAATGGATGTCTACTAACTATTAACTTCCTCCCTGTCAAATTTAAAGTATATAGCACAAAAACTGAAGAATTTTCATACAAACTTGTGAGAGCCCTTAGACCTCCTTAATCAGGCCCTGATGCAAAATATGTTTTTAGCGAACGATCACAAACTATAAATTACCGCCCTATCAAATTTAAAGTTTGTAGCACAAAAAATTAAGGCATTTCATACAAACTGGCGAGAGCCCTTAGACCTCCTTAATTCGGCCCTGTCACAAAATTAGTTCTTTGCGGGAATTTACTAACTATTAACTATCTCCCTGTCAAGTTTAAGGTTTGTAGCACAAAAAAAGAAGAAATTTCATACAAACATTGCTATAGCACGTCCAATTTTTATCATTCAAAGACCAAATATTATTATCTACATAAACTGTAGTTAGTGATGAAATAATTTATTTTTATAAGGATTGATAGCATGAGTAAAATAAACGCGTTTAAATGTAGTTAAAAAAAAATTCAAGATTTTTAAATAAAAAAATGGTTGTTGTGCCTCACTCGACATAGATAGGTATAGTGTGTCGCGGACTTTTTTGTAGATATTTATAAGATCTACAATTAATTACAACATTTTATGGTCCTATCTTTTACAGTTTAGGCAGTGTAAGCAAAATAAGTAACTTTTCTGGTTGATTTTTTACACCTTGTGTCCGAAAAACCCAAATATCTTACGGAACCCTATTTTTTTCCAAAATAAAATATAGCCTATGTTACCGTGGATAATGTAGCTTTCGAATGGTGAAAGAATTTTTGAAATCGGTCCAGTAGTTTTTGAGCCTATTCATTACAAACAAACAAACATACAAACAAAGTTTTCCTCTTTATAATATTAGTATAGATAAGATTTTAGGTCTCACTCGCGAAAGTTATATATTCATGTAAATTTTATTGTTTTGGGAAGCTTGTCTATAATAATTACTATTGTTTATCTACTCTACACATGCCTATTATTACAGTCATTAAATCTCCTTCATAGACATTACAATAAAATTATTTTAGTAAAATTGTAAATTTCAAGGTGACATTACGATACATGAAGTAAACAGATAAATTGAAAAACACATCAAAATCTGATGTAACATTTAGCATATTTTGTAACATCACATTATTTATAAACAAGTATTACAAGTTCACTTTTTTATTCTATAGCCTCTAAGATAATATAAATTATAATCATTACTAACACAATTAATAAAAATATTAATTATAATGTATGCTTTCTTCTTATCTTTCGAGGACAACGCTTTAGTATGGAAAAGTACCAGCACTGTCGCTTGTATAAAACAATGTCACTTTATAAATAGCAAATACCTACAATGCGCGGGCGCAATGGGCGGGCGGAAAAATTGGCACACGAATAAAAGTATTTAAACACCTGCATATGTACATTTAAAGTGGTAAGACACCATTTGAAATTCAGTGCATTTTTATTTAGCTAAAATGGAATATTTTGGCCATCTGTATCAGTTTGCTTTTTTACCGCAGAATTATAGGAGACTAAATCTTCTAATACATATCTATATAAAATCTGTGTCACAATGTTCGTTCCCATACTCCTCCGAAACGGCTCGACCGATTCTTATTAAATTTTTCATGCACATTCAGTAAGTCTGAGAATCGGCTACTATCTATC
The DNA here is from genome assembly GCA_905231865.2 of Boloria selene. NCBI lineage: Eukaryota > Metazoa > Arthropoda > Insecta > Lepidoptera > Nymphalidae > Boloria > Boloria selene. The sequence continues at coordinate 8,265,676 of HG993145.1, forward strand.
TTTCAAACCCCTAAGTGATAACAAATTTTTTTTTATATTTTCTTTTATTTTTTATTTGTGTGGCATTAAAAATTACATACAACCCTAAATTTTAACCCTTCTACGATTGACTTCTATTTTTATTTGTTAATTATAATTTATATAATTAACAAAAATTATATAAACTTTTTATTTTATTAAAGACTTAGAATAAAAAAATCATATTACTCTCAATTTTTCACCCTTCTACGATCGACCCCTATTTTTCGATTTCTCGTTTATCGAGGAAGGCTGTAGTCTATATTATATCACGCTACGATCAATAGGAGCGGAGCATCAATGAAAAATGTTGCAAGAACAGGAAGAGCGGGCGTCAGTTCTGCGAGGTACCATACCGCACGAATCAGAAAGAATTTGGTTTCCGGTCTTTAGAACGCGTGCAAAGACACGGGAAATGCTAGTACTTAAATAAAATTGGAGTGCCTGTTTTTAATTTCAAATTATCATATTTTCACTAAATGCACTAACTAACAGACAAAAATTTTAAACATATTTTTTTGTTGCTTAAATATATGCATTTTATGTACATTCATATTTAACGATTGCTTCGCTTGTGCGAATTTTAACTGTAAATAGTAATATATACCTACTTCAATCTGGCCAGTGTTTACTCTGTATTTACGGTTTGCAGATTTAAACAAATAAGCTCTTACTGTAAAGAAGTAAATATTGTATAAGTAAAGAAATTCTGGGTATACTAAGACCAAGAAAATAATAAGGCTCTCATATTTGAGAATTAAAAAAAATTGAAATCTTCGGCTCATTTGGAATGAAGTATTCGTTCGTCCGAAATATTTTGGAGCTTTCTTCGCAAACACTTTCGCAATATTAAGTATTTTTAAATCTATACTAATATTATAAACGCGAAAGTTTGTAAGTATGAATGGATGGATGGATGTTTGTTGCTCTTTCACGTAAAAACTACTAAATGTATTTTCATGAAACTTTACAATAATATAGCTTATACATCAGAATAACACAAAGACTACAATTTTATTATATTTAGGTATTGTGTGAATAGTCCAAAATATGACGATAAGTGTCAAATAAGTAGTAAAAAATCTACCATTTGACAGCTATTCTGGCGTGTGCTGTCATAACCGCTAGAGTTACACATATTATGTAATGTATGATCATTGATGGAAATGTTTATCTTAAACAAGCGATTCACCCTCACTTCGCTAGGGTTCGTTGTTATGATATTTTATATGATATTTTAGCTTATTTAATCTACATCACAATAAAACAGGCATCTATGACTTTAATAGCAATTGTGACTACGAACGACGAAACCTTTATGGTTAACCGCAAGTCTCAGATAGGTTGCAACTTGCAAGCCATCGTTCCGCACCTTTGCTTGTAATATAGATCTTATCTAGTCTATCATAGTAAGCTATTACTGGTTACGACGAATTCTAATAATCTCATAACGACTAACCATTACTTCGCTCACATTTTTCCCTATTGAAATACAAATCTATCCGACATGAGCCGTATGTTTGTCCGGGACGACCTATACTCGTAGTAATGCCAAATTGCATCTAGATCTGACCTGGTGTGATGAACTATATCTATCCAAAAAATCGCATTAATAATATTCATGGGATTGTAATTCGATTCTTATGTTTTTTTATTAACAATAGGCTTAATTTTTTAATTCCACCTAGAATAAAAAAGAGATCAGTCAGTCTGGGAGTAATTAAAAGATTAAATATAGATGTGTATGGTTAATAAATGTTTGTATAAAATTTGAATATTATGTATATTACAAACAGACTTACACTTCGCAAATATTATAACAATTTAAACATTTTCAATCAAATTTAATTTATTTTGTTTAAAAAAGTAACTGGAAAACGTACATTACAGGAAGACCGTGAGACAATGAAACCACCCCAGACACAGCACCAATAAAACTAAAACAGACAGACAAAACAGTGATTCTATAAGAGTCGCCTCACACGGTCACAGTTAATGTGACACGGGCCACAGGCCACAACCACAAAGCGCCGCCACCGGCGTATTTAATGTAGTTTTCGTACATTTTATATAGACTCGCCGCATACGGTTGACGCCGGTGGCCGGCACACAATACGAATCGTCGCGGCGCGCTTCTTGTGGCCCTACCCTCTATACCCCTCTCCCTTCCCTCAGTTAACCTGTTCGAGTCGAAGGCAACGCACGTATTCTGTTGTTGATTGTAATAAATATGGATATAGAATTATCTACATCAGATATTTAATCTCGTCCTACAATTTGGGACTCAAAAAGCGGTAGTTACAGTAATAGAGGAGAAAAATTATTTTATCTATTTTTATTTATTTATCAGTATTTTTTCAAATCATTGACTTAAATTCTTTTTTGCTTGCCAAGGTCCTTTATTCATAAACAAATCTTTTAACATGTCTCTTGCAGTAGAAGCTCGTAATTCTGGCCAGTCTGTATTTTGTATATTTTCGTGATAGATTATTTTTAAAGTAATAAAGCCAGTAGTTCCCAAAACGTACCTACATTAAACGAAAACGATTAAAAACTTGTCAGGATGGATGAGAAGATTTTCGAAATGCTTTTTTTACGTTTGTTAAAATTGGATGTACCCAATGACTACAGTTTCGTCTTCTTCGAGCAGCGCCAGAAATCCTTCTCCGTCAGTCCATTATAATACTTAACACATGGGTTAATAAAAATAATAGCCGCCACCGACCGCAAGTAGCGTCTACCGGCGCAAGTGGCTGCGCTTCAGCTACCTTTGCGGCCGTTTCTAGCTTCTATAGTGGCGTCGTTTGTGGCTGTCGGGTGTGGCTCGTGTGCGGCGACCCTAAGGGTTCCGTTTTTCCTTATAAGGATGTATGGATCCGTAATTTAAAGAATTTTTCAATTTGGACCAGCCCAGCCCAGCAATTTTTGAATTTTAGCGTGACTTACGTACAGCAATTGATTTTTAGACATATGGATTATAATAACTTAAATTACTGTTACGAATAAACTACATCCTATCCCAACATTATCCTATTAAGTGTTCTAAAATTCCTATAAGACATGCAAAACACAGAGCGTACCAAATTCAAATCACGATTCTGAACAGAAGGTGGATACATTGAACTCTGCACTCAAGGGCTGGAAGATATCAAGTAATTGATAAGCTATGAACCTAGCTGTAGTAATTAGGTACACTTTACGATAAATGAGTTTAAATCGAAACAAGTTTTTGCCTGTGTCTACCGTCATCCTTATTCTATGTCACTATTTTAACTGGTCTAATGCCAGCAGTAACGAATTTTATTTTGTCACGGAACCCTAACTGATCATAAATTTTTTATAATAACTATACATAACTTTGTAAATGGAATATTTTCTTATTTGATTGAAAAACTAATCACAAATTAAAAAAACAATTTACTATAGGTAATAACCATGAACGAATTAGCTACGTAATAACTTTTTATTGTTCCAAAATTATAACCTATTTTAGGTGATGAATGAAATTGTTTTACATATTAACCAATTTATTAGTATGTATTACCGCTTAGTTTATGGCTCCTGTGATCTATATTTCCTGGTGGTCACTTTTGAAACCACTATTGTGAAGTCATAGGATCCGTCATCCATAATATAATGGATATAATACAATAAAAAATACAATAAATGGTTATAATATAATAAATGACAAGCCTTACATTTACTTATAACTTACTTATTTAGTAATATTTACTATTAAAAGGAATTCAAGTTTTTGTTACACATGTTGGAGAGGCCGAAGCTTAACAGAAAAAAGAGCTATTTTAATGATATACTTACAGCATTGGATAGCAGCTGTAATAAAAGACATTATGAGATTTTAAGTTTAATCTATATCACATCCAGATAATATTGATGGATGACACCATGGTGTTATACTAAAAGCAAAAAAAATTGTTATTAACACGATCGTGTAATGAAAATAATGACACAAACTTGTTACTTTAAAAAAATTACAGACAATCTACACCTGTTACGAAACTTTCAATGTTGTGTTATTTTAATCGACAAACAATATATAAAACCTAGGGCGGTAGGTCTATTATCATAAAAAAATTGGCACTAGATTTGCTTATATGGGAAATTGAGCAATAAGGAACCATTTTTTTTGATTAATTTACCCAAGTTTAAGGGTTGTTTAGTTTAAGTAATTTGTTATATATAATATGATAGTCGTACGTATACGTAATTTTATACAAAAAATAGTAACAAAGCCTGCAATAATTTTAAAAGTATGTCCATAAGTTTTTTAGGTATGACAGTGATGTCATGTTAAGTGGATGCTGTTTACAAATTAGTAATATTTACCATTACTTAAATTACATAGAGAGCAATGACTTAAATTTAAGCGTACGGTTACACTAAATTAAGAAAAAATATTATTTTTTGTTTTGCAAAAAGCACACTAAAATGTAAAAAACACTGATTAGTAGTTTTCATTTACTTACTAAGTCATAAGTATAAGTATGTAAATTGTAAATACCTAATCACATATTTTCAGAGTCGGTGCCAGCTGACAATTATTATATTATAGTTTTAAAATATTATATTATATCAATTCGTGACACATCTCAATAATTCCATATTTCCTGCATTAGGGGTAAGACAATACTAAACAAGACCAAATTGGACACGGTACACGCTTTCAAGCAAACTTTTAACAATCAATATAACTAAGAAATAAAAAAATATAAGAATGGAACGCATATTAAATAAACAAACAAACTTGAAACTATCTCGAGTACAACTATTTCTATTTATCCAGTCTCTATTGACCGTTAAACAGCGCTATTGCTAAGGGCTACTCAGTAGTTTTCCACTTAACAATTTAGACAATAAGACATACATAGTACAACCAAAAATGCATACAACTGATTAGTAGTAAGTAATCAGATCAACCAGTAGACAATGTTATAGTCAAATTACTTTTTTTTACTAAGAAGTAGGAAGAAAGTACAGATAAATAAGATCTAAAAATATTTGGATTAGTTTTTTTTATTTTACGCAAGGATTTTATAATGATAAAATCCTTGATTTTACGAGTAAGTAGATAAATACCTAATTCCTACTTGTAGAGTTATGCTTCTACAATCATTGTAAACAGTATGTCTCGCCAATTCCTGATGAAAAATATGTATTTTAGTGAAGATATATTGTACATTGTACATATATTAGGAATGTTTTTTGTTTCACGTTTTGCTAATTACTGGTCACTAACATTGTTATTCATTGAAGTAGCCACTATGAAATCATACTTATTTATGTCGACAGTAAATTAATATTGTAGTTGGGAAAATGTTATTTTATTTTACTTTACTTTATTTTTTAATTTATGAAATTTTAACAATTTTTTGTTTAACTAGCGACTCACCCCCGCTTCGCTCGGGTTACTGAACGCTACACTTCCTACACGCTAAACTTCCACCCATCGAGTAGGTACCTATATCTTTTCTGAGGATGACTGTTATGTTTTCCAGTAAAAATAAAATATTTTCCTGCAGTAAAAGGTATCCTTAATGTTGATAAATTAAAACGCGCAAACATACAAACAGACAAATAAAATCAAAATCATAATATTTTATTCAGCATAAAATGTTCACTATTTTTACCTGAACGTCATGAGTACTAGACATTTTACAATAAGATATTTAATAAATATTGTTTTAGGGTCTGTATTCTGTACAAAATATAATCTGAAATATTTTTAAAACAATGGCTGTAACATTCTGTTACAGCTAAAATTGTTTTTAAAAAAATTAAAAATACTTCAAGCCGTTTGTTTTCAAAAATATTTCATGTACAGATTTGGCTAAGTTAGTGCTTTATTGTATTATGTATGCATAAAAAAGTATAATATACTTCTATTTGACACCTCACAAAAGCCCAAAATTTCTTTTATCTTATTAATTATTATGAAACTTCAATTTTTTTGAAAATATGTAAGTCAAGTTATATGAATGTTTTGCCAAAATTTAACAAATACCTAAGTAATAACTACACAAAACAAATACTACATTCGATGACAAACCCTAACATAATACAAGGTGTCTCAAAAGAAAGTTCACATTTAAATCTTTTTTTAAAAGAAAAGTCTTAGCTTTATTGAAAAAATGTTTATTTTATATAAGTACACTGTTTGGGAATTTATTTTTTAAAAATAACATCGTCCAAATGTAAACCGTTGCGCTCTCGGGATTCATTTAGTCGGGCACTAAAATTGCCTATGACAGCTCGGCAGGTAGTCTCCGTGATGGCTGCCATTTCATGACGGATATTTTCTTTTAATTGTGCCAGGAAAGTCGGTTTATTAGCGTAAACTTTTGATTTGACATAACCCCACAGGAAAAAATCCATAGGCGTTAAATCGGGACTCCGTGGAGGCCAATTTATGTCACCTCGCCTGGAGATTAATTTGTTCGGAAAAATTTCTCGAACTCGAGGCAGAGATCTGTTGGACGTGTGTGAAGTTGCTCCATCCTGCTGGAACCATGTTCTTTGGTTGTAACCAGGAAAGTTTTGCAGTTGGGGTACGAAAAACTCGTCTAACATCTCCACATAACGCTCTGAATTCACTGTGAGTGTGCGTCCCCTTCCATCTTCAAAAAAGTAAGGTCCGATAATTCCTCGTGCCGACATCGCTGCCCATACGGTGACTTTGGATGAATGTAACGGTTTCTGATGTTTTTGTTTTGGGTTGGTTGCACTCCAGTAACGACAATTTTGCTTGTTTACATGCCCATTCAGGTGAAAATGGGCTTCATCGGAAAACAAGATGTTGGTGAACGTTGGAAAGCGCTCAATCATCTGATTTACAAAGGCAAGCCTCTGACCAGCATCTTGAGGCTTCAGTTCTTGCACTAACTGCGGCATAATGAAGATCTGTGCACATTTAAAGCAACAGCACGCTTCCGAATCGAGAGGTTTGGATCATCTCGAATAGACTGAGTAACACTGTCCACGTTTTCGGCTGTTCTTGATGTTCTTGGCCGCCCAGATTTTGGTTTCTCCAGAGTTGACCCAGTCTCTTCAAACTTCTCAACCCATTTTGCAATGAGTCGAGTGCTAGGCGTATCATTTAAGTGACGAATATGTCGAATACTGCAGAATTTTCTACGCGCTACAGTCGCCAATTACCGTTTTTGTAAAACTCACGTACGCACAACGCACGGTCCTCACCAGAGAAATGCTCCATAGCGACTAAATTCCCAAGAGCCAGACTACCGACTGACATACCCCCCGCGCCCCTCAGAATAGTTGCTTTCGCGTAATAAGATAAGCAAATGTGAACTTACTTTTGAGACACCCGGTATTAGTGGCGTATTTTAAAAATGCCCGAATTCATAATTTGTTCTACACAATAAATAGAAAACAAAATACCCTTACTAAGGTACTAAGTACTAACGCATCAATGAAACAATGATTCATTTTCAACGATTTAAAATGCAGACACACCTTTCTAGTATAGACGGATTTAGAAAGAGAATAGTTAACCTTATGACTTGATCAGGCCACATATTTGGCAAACAAATACCAATTTCAGTGCCAATGAAAGTCGTCTTATAATATTCAGAGTTCACGAGCACTGACAGCTTACACATCGCTCGTGACCACGGAACAGGTAAAATCATCTATTCTGTGCTCGAGACAGAAGAAAGTTTTTAATTTTTCTGTCTCTGATTGCAGAAAGCAGAAAGAAAGAAATAGGATTTCTATTTTAAAGTATTTTCATTAAATTTTAAATAGGGTTTTAATTATTGATACAGTTCATACTACCCTGGAACAGATGTTTTCAATTGCATCTTATAATTTTTATATACCCAACGTTATTTAACAAGTAGGTATAAGTTGACGCCATAAAGTTCACTTAAGCTCATTGAAAAAATAATTAAGTAGGTACTCGATGTACCTACTCGATGATTTATATTGCTGCTCTCAATAATTATTAGTCTTACAGTGTTGCAGATATATTAATTGATTTGAATTAAATTGTACTCACCGAAATTTTTTACTACGATTAAATAAATATTAATAAGATCAAAATTATTAATAAAAAAAATGAAATAAGCTGTTATTCTTAAAAACGTGGTTTACCAACCCTTAAAAATAGCTTCATCTCATATAATTTTCATATCCAAGTTGAAACCTGTCAGTTGTAAATAGTAATTGAGTTTTATACAATATATAGTGTAGCAATAACCATAAAATTAAAATAGCCAGCACCATCGCCCTTGGCGACCAGGATGAAGGCTTGAGAATTGAGATCCTGATAAATGTACTCGTATATATATAACAAGTAATGTAAAATAGATCTCGTTTAATGCTACTAAGTAGGTATGTAGGTATATGTATGTCCTATCATATCTGGTAAAAACCAAATTACATTTAGGTAACAGCAAGAAATGACTGTTTAAACAAACATGTTAGTATTTTATTTTTATTAACCACGGAAAACAAAAACAACTTTGAAGATTCTGATTTCAGCTACCTAAGTTAACGATTAACGAAGACTTTTTACTTTAAAAAAGATTTAAAGTAACGAGATTTAAAGTAGCAAAGTAAGTTAACATTACATATGCGAAAATGTTTTTTAAGAGAGAAAGTTTATATGTATAAGGTAATGCTTCAGAATGAGATTAGAAATGATTATAAATAACAAATATCATATCAAGAAAGAAATACTTAGATAAAGGAAGAAGTTAAAAGTAGAATGCTTTAAAGGTCTCGTAACGTCTATACTCGTACATTTCTTGGAAATTTAAAAAATAAAATAGTCATACATCTGCAATTCTTTCTTAAGAAAGGCCTAAAGGCCACAACTTTAATACTAGAAAAGGTCGACAAACTCATATCTGAAGTTTTATATCAGTGTTGGTATGTCGTAGTTATCTCCAAGTTATAATAACATTACATTTGTGAAAATTTATTATAAGTAGTTGGTATTATGTATACATTTTGCATAACTATGCTTATTATCTTTTACTAATCAAATAAGTACATAGTTTAGTTCTATTATTATCGCACTCATCACCGACACGATAACCTTCCTAAATATTTCTTATACCTTTTTACTATTTAGCATTTAAGGTAGCTAGCTGCCTAGTACCTACCATTTATTAGGTACACTATACCGGAATACATAAGCTACGACACTATCAGATTATTGTAATCCTTATCTATGCAAAAGAATCAGTCTAATTAAATAACAAAATTTAATCAATTTGTGCTTTGGCATTATATAAAAAAACAAATTAGTAAGTAAACACTAAGACAAAACTCAATAGGTACCTACATTTCAGTCAGAGAAATACAGAGAAGACTTTGCATCGTCACTTTTTACATTTCGTTAGATACCTATATAGACTATAGTATATATTACATATAATATACATTTAAATTAAATGTAATTTAAGTTCCTGAGGAATCACCAACTGAAATGAATGAAAAGAACAGACATGGCTTTCAATTATTACTCTTATAAAAAAGTGATAGCCAATATCAAACACATTGATACGTGAGGATGATATCAATAATGATAAAATTGATAACCAAAAACAAAACAACAAACCGTACATTTTTCGGGGATAACAGTAATCTATATGCTATTCCAGACTACATCAATACCTACATGGATTGAATAACAAACATAAACAATTAGACAGTAGACTACTAAGCCAGCGTTCGCAGGTTCGAGTTCCGCTGCGGGCATTTATTTGTTGAGCACGATAGTTTGTACTCCAGTTATGAGTGTTATTATCGCATTTATAATAGTAGTAATATGGGAATTTTAAATGTATCCTAGTGAGATAACAATGATAATAATTCAAAATTTGAACTTAATATAGATACATATTGTTATTATTTATATTTTATTTAAATCAATATCGTATGTAAAATGGTCTGAGTAAGCAAATAGTCTAATATATTCAAAGTTCTTAGGATTACTAAGGATAGCATTCATAGCTTAAACTGGTTCTTGAGGTATGCAGACCCTGTGGTCATAATTTATAGTCCCAACTCCCAACGGCTCGCTCTCTACGTTCTTTCATGTAAGTAACGTCATAACCTAGACATTGACCTACTCTTATATTTTAAATGAAGGTTTTATTCTTATCGGCTTACTCACTTATTGTAAGGTGTATTATGTATAAAAGTACCTATAGCATTAAGTTATATCTATGTAATACGTTATTTTTTTATCATATTAATACTATTTAATAATATCAATATTATATAATCTAGTATGCAGTCTACATAATCGGAATATCAGCATTTTAATATTTGTCTGTTTATCAGTGTTGCACAAATTATATATACTTAATGAGAAAAATATGTACCTAATGATGAATGAATTAAATATAGGTACTCACTTAATCTTGATAAAATAGCTTTTGCCACATGTAATAGTTATTAATAAAAGAAAATTAAAAGTATTGGATGAAATAGAAAGAATTTCAATCACATTTAAATATTTTTTATTTTGTGTACATATTTTATGGACATGTTATATCTTTCTCCATCCCTCTCTCTCTCCCTCTCTCCCTCTCTATCTTTGTCTATAGACACCTATTAGGAGTCACAACAAAAATAGTTTTTTAGGGTTCCATACCTAAAGGGTAAAACGGTAAAATGGGTCTTTCTGCCTGTCCGTCTGTCACCAGGCTGTATCTCATGAACTGTAATAGTTAGTTAGACAGTTGAAATTTTCACAGATAATGTAGCCTATTCCTGTTGCCGCTATAACATAGCTTCCTTAAATGAATATTCATGGAGGCTCCCATACAACAAACGTGATTTTTTTCTCACCCATACATGCTCGCTCTAATTCATTGACAATAAGGGCATTGACATTGGTCAGGATTCAAGGTCATTTTTATTTAGATTTGCTATTTGATACATAATATATGACAATAAAAAATAAAATTTAATATAAAAACCATAAATAAAATACACGAATATGTTGTAATAAAATAAGTACTAATTAATAATTTATTAACGGCGACACTCAGAACTGGCAATTTTATACAAAAGTTACCTACCTTTTATTAGATAAATCAGGAAATTTCAGCACTTAATTTATACCACATCACAACACCCAAACGTAATTCTATGACACAGAAAATTTACGATATCGAAAAAGAAAATGAAAGTGACAATTTGTTTATTTACATGTGCGGCGATTCGGCGTGCGCCGTCGACTGGCAGTAAAGGACGCGGGAAGGTCGCGTCATGCGTGCCACAGCGCGCATGCGTCGTGAAGTTCATCACGGCTGCTGCCAAAATCAGCTACCTATCACCATCAGAGACAGGCATTCTTAAATCTTAATAAGCATTAAATTATAAAATGATATAAATCTACCTAACTTATTTTACTATTGAGTAAGTAGGAGATACCTATATCAGATACCTATATGCAATAATTGGCATAATAATGCGCAAGTACATACATAGAGCTAAAAGATAGTAATTGAAAATCACTGGTCAATAAAAACTTCATTTAATATGTAGCACTATTATTTCTGTAACTAATATAATAAATGATTAAACTAAAATATATGAAAAAACCGCGTAAAATGCAAACTAAAGAGTAAAAACTAATTTTATACTCTTTTTATAAACGGCTTTTTAATGGGTTTCAGTTAGACATTTTTAGTTGTGTTTAACAATTTCTTATCCTATATTTAGTACTTTTGATCACAAGTTGTTTTTATTTTTGTAATAGTCATTAAAAGACGTCCTTTTTTAGTAATGACGAGGAAATTTTAGCAAAATATAATAACATTTCTAACTATTGATACAAAAAGGGAAACTGTTTTAGTTTATAAATATACAGTGCAAACTAACGTATGGTAAATATTAATATGTATACTCATCCTCAAATAAAACAATTTAGAGATTTTCACAATTCTTAACCGTGATAATCAATTTATAAAAAGTAAAAACGCCGTCTGTAAATAAATGTACATCCCACCAAAAACAGCTACACGCCCACATATTTTACACACATCTTTATCCACATAATATTTTAAATTTTTGACTAGCGTGGACTTTGTGAAATTAGGGCTTGTAGAGATCTCGTAGGGCGTGTAGAGTTAGAAAATTGGCTCTACGTGAGTTCTTTTCTGATAACATTTTGTCAGCGCGAACCATATAACCTCTTTTTGGCAACATTATACATAAAATGTTTTTGGCATGACATTTTTTTTATTTTATTAATTGTTAATTTTTTATTAATTGTTTAAATATTATTATTTAGAAAAAGGAGTCTATGAATTTTCCTTATCCTATACAGTAAGTAGTGTTCTGCGCTTCGCTTGGCTTGTCTTAGTGGCAGATTAGAAGCCAAGCCCATTATCTGATCTGAGTACTAGTGAAGTGAATAGTGAGTGCTGAATGCTGATATTTAAATTTTCAACAATCAGTAAAATAATGTAAATTTAATTTTAAGGCACATTATTTCGTTTCAAATTATTAATACGCCTTGTTGGGTATTAATATGTTTTATCTGTTAATTTATAAAAATAATAATCTTTATTTCAGGATTCACTATTCAGACTATATATAGTTATTCAACAAATTAATCGACTCATGTAACGTCATCTATTGACATTTATTTCAACTGATTTTTCTTTGTCGTGAAAAGACCCCATGCTATTAATTTGTGTAGCGACATCTAGTTATAATTTACGCAACTACCTCGGAAGTCGAAAGTCTTGAAAGACCAAACCAGTAAAATATTTTTTTATTATTTATTATTTAGCCTTTATTATTGATAACCTATCTAAGTTTGAAAAAAAAACCTACGATGACCCATGATAATCAACATATATATCATACCAATAATCAATATACCTACGTCGCGAGCAAACTGTAGCTAATATAAAATATATTATTGCAGCGCCCTCTAGTAAGTTACTTCACTAATTATTAATTAACCACATTCTACATCAAAACTGGACCAGTAGTTTTGGTTTGGCACAAACAAATATTTACTGCAGCGCCCCCTGGTAGGTTATCACCGAACAACTATCTAAGAACATGCCAATCCCAATGCACAAAACCCAAACCTATCGCTGAAAACTGCATCAAAATAGATCTAGTAGTTTTGGAGAAAAATTGCAACATTGATTTGCACAAATAATGTTTGCTACAGCGTCCCCTGGTGAGTAGTCACTGTAAAACCTATCTAAGAACATCCATCAATCAAACCCGAACACATAACTGAAAATTGCACCCAAAATCGGACTAGTAGTTTTGGAGATAAGTGGTAACATTGATATGCACAAATAATGTTCGCTGCAGCGTCCCCTGGTGAGTTGTCACCGGAACACCTGTCTAAAAACATGCACCAATCTAACCCGAACCTATAACTGAAAGCTGCATTAAAATCGAACCAGTTTTGGAGAAAAATGGCAACATGGATTTGCACAAACACAAAAACATCCTCTCACCCCAAACGCATATACCGTCTTCGTTCTGTCGCGGGTAAGAATATCAGTTCACTCATACTTACAATTTACAAATAATACTTTTCAGTTTTCGTAGTTGATTTTTATTTTTAGAGGTCTAAGTGAAACCACAGCAGGTCGCTAGTATCATACGTAATATTATTACGTACCTATCGTGTCGTCACAGTTGATCTGTCATGTTTTCTATTAGGTAGTAGGTAGGCAAGCAATACATTAGTCATGGCATCCAACAACAATACATCAATAATAGGTATATTATATTGTGTCCTATAAGTTTTAACTGATACTGCTTGGCTTGTACTCAGTTGTTGAAATCTGAGTCCAATAAGTGAAGAACATTTGAATTTGTCTATCAATATACAAATAATTTAATAAATATAATTAAATAATTCTAAAATTAATTTACAAAGTATGTAGAACTTTTACATTCTTGTTTTTAGGGTTCCGTACTTCAAAGGTAAAAAAGTAACCCTTATAAGATCCCACTCTCGTCTGTCAGTCTGTGTGTCACTACCGAATTTCTCAGGAACGGGTGGACCTAGCAAGTTGCAATTTATACTACATACTGAGTTCTATAGTCAATATTAAGTGTATAATAAACAAGGCCCTGAGTCAACAAGATCAAAAGATATGGGCAAATTTAGATTTTCGCGAAAACTTGTAAGTACCAAAATGTACCTTAATTTTCAACTTTTTTTCTTTAAGAATTTTCCCTTTATTTGTGATGAACAAAATTGACAATTCTAGGCCAACCGAAAATACCTTACAGATTTTGGGCCGAAAACCTGTATGGTAGTTCCCGTTGACCTAGAATTACGAAATTTGGCAAAAAGCAGTCTTCCAGGACAAAAAAGTTGAAAATTAAATGTGTCCCCATACATAAATAAATAGTTGAGTCGAAATAGTCCTCCCTTCGCGCGAGGGTCCATCTCGCACTTGAGAAGTTTTTTTAGGTTATTAAAAACAATAATTATTCAAAAAAATATTATTTAACCATAATATGGATTCAAGCAAATAAAAAAATATTCTTGATATTATCTGTATAAAGTAGTTTTATGTGATCATGGCATTGTAGTTCTCATATAATAGCACAATAATTGTTCCCTTGGGTACAATAAGTTCATTTGCAACCTATTCCTAAACATCAACTTCATGCCCCACCTTTTAAACTTGAAAACATATATCTGTTTACATTCATGATACAGTTTCTATAACAATTAAAAATTAGCAAATATGTTTAATTTTATTTTGCTTTATAGAATGTGTTACTTTCTACAGGATTTAAAGTAAAAAGGCCACAATAACAAGCTCGTTTCGTAATTTTATTTATGTAAATTTGCTGATAATATAATTAATACAAATTATGGTCATGTAAATTGGGATCTATGGTAAATAATATAACTATTAACTGGTTTAAGGTCACTATCTCTCTGCCTCTCAACAACAGTCAATTGCTACCATTTATGATTTTGACTCATTCAAATATAAAAAGGCAGTCTCGGAAATGTGGCATTACAAATTCTGTCTTATTTCTAAGTTTACATTATGAGATTTTTATTGTGATAGTGATAAAAAACAAACTTAATCTATGTGAACATTCTACCAGAATGGCTACTGTAGGCATGATCTGCATAGGTTCTCACATTCTAGGTGGTGTTAAGTGCAATACTATGTCAGCTATTCACTTCTAATATTTCATTCAATGTGACCAAACCTATATTGTCTATGTCTTCATACATCACAATTTTCTACAGCTAACTGTACAATTTTGGGAATTTGGAGATTTGTAAACGCCAATCTAATTTGATGCTACTTACTTGAGCAGCAGGTGTATTATATACATAGCTACTGTCAATAATGGGTCTCTAATATTTTATGACTCATCATATCTTTCCTCTATTTGCACACAATTCAATTCAGGAATCAACGATTGTGAACAAAACAATTTAGATACAAATTAAACTATTCACAAACAAATCCATAAATAAACTTTGATCATAACATAAAATACTGAAATACTTAATACATTGACACTAGTGATTTGAAGAATCTATAAATATTCCATGTGACAGAGAGCAATTATTCATCAGACTCATTTTGTTCTGGCTTTGTTATCTTCAACCAAGGATGCTGAAGGCACTCATAAGCAGTAGCTCGCCGATTAGGATCAAAGTCCAACATGGGCTTCAAAAAATCAGCAAACTCCTCGGCATCTGTTTGACTCCATTCATATTTCTCAGTTAGTACAGAAACTAAGCCCCAGGGCTTTAATCCAGTTATATTCCTAAGTTCACCTTTTTTATTAAAAAATATTTTTGAGTACTTTCCTGATGCAGCAATTCTTTTAGGTATATCACCAAGCAACTCAATGATATGTGCTAAGTGATCTTCATCTCTGCTATAACCATCCCCAGAATGAGGTTCAAAAAGATAGTCCCCTGTGGCTAATTCAAAAGCCATACAGGCCGTACTCCAAATGTCAGCTGATGTGCCATATCCCGCACTTAGTAAAACTTCTAATGATCTGTACTGTCTTGTTTGAATATCTTCTGTAAAATGACGATGAACCCAACAAGCATTACCTAAATCAGCAATTTTGACTTCCACATCGCAAACATCAAATGCAGGGTCTGGTGTCTTGTCCAATTTACTTTTGTTTTGTGAATTAAAGGAAGGCGGAGTGTCAGTCATCTCTCCCTCAGACATAGGTGTACCTGCATCATCTCCACAACCATACTGTTTACTTCTTACTTGAACTGATTCAGCATCTGTATCAAAAACATCATCATCTGCTCTTTGCATATCATTACAGCCATTTATATTGAATTCATTTTCAGATCGTGTGTTCTCTATTACACTAACTTCTTCTGGTGTTGGTGGGGAATCATCATTATCCTGTGACATAGGTGCAGATTCACTGTTGTTACCTGTCTTTTTCTGTTCTTCCATTTCCTCTATTTGTTCCATTTGTTTTTTAAGAAGCATAGATTGGCGCTTTGCCTTTTTCTTTAACTTTTTCTTTTTATTTCTACTCATTTTGCCAGTAACTACTTGTTCTTGAAACTCTTTAGGTGCTGTGCTGATGAGAGAATGCGGTAATCTGAGACCCAAGGAATGCAGTTCAGTAGCTTCAGCTGCCAATTTACGAATATATGCTTCATCAACACACACCAAAACATTTTCAGGTTTTATATCAGTATGAATTATTTTACATTTAGTATGAAGGTAATCCAAGCCCTCCAGTACTTGACGGATTATAGTTTTAACATTTTCACGGGGAATGCCTCGGTAATTAGACTTTAGTATCAACTTTAACAGGTGATGTCCTAAGACCTCAAACACCATACACACATGAGTTCCATTCACCCCTGTTATTTTAAAGTCATTAAGCAATTGAACTGTTTTATTTCTTTTAGGGTCAGTAGGATCACTGTCACGGACAGCTTTTAATATCTTAATCTCATCTAAAGCTGTCTCTGTAAAATGAGGTGCAGACTTAACTACTTTTAAAGCGACGAATCGCTTGTCAGCTAGATCCCAACACAGCCATACGGTAGAAAAATGACCCCAACCCAATTTCCTTGTGACGTGGTAGCGATTCAGGAATAAGTCTCCGATTTTGACAGGATGGTATCCACCCTTACAGTAGTCAGCGCTGTCCTCCTGCTCCTCATCGTCACTAGCAAATTGTTCATCTTCATCTTCCTCAATCGTTTCATTGGAAGAACTATGTGTCGGTTCAAGACGATTCTGGTTTTGATTGCGCAGCCCGTTCCCTTGTCCACCAGCGCCGTGATCTTCCTCACGATTTTTCTTCTTTCCGAGTTTATGCCTTTTCTTTTTCGCCTGGATGGCGAGGACTCTTCTATTTACATCTGATTTAGAACTCATTTAGTAAATTAAAACACTGATATCGAACTTCAATATAAATAAATTTATCTTTTCATCTCAATCTTTTTGTTTGAGTATGGCGGCCGGTTTCAGACAGAACAAAATGCGCTCGAACATGAACCGTTTTAGTGCTGCCATAAGAAAATGAATCATAGACTAAGTCTAAGACACATTCAAATTATAATACAACGTGGACTAGGTGCTGTAAGGCGAGCCTTTATTTAATTAAATTATAAAAAATAATAAAATCAGTATTGATATAATATACACATTATTTAATAATATTGCAGTATTAAATATTGCAATATAAAATACTTTATATTATAAAGACGACAATGGCAGTGAGCTGATAAGTGACTGGTAAATATTGCTGCGACTGAAGGCTAGGTAGTAGGTACTATAGGCTATATAAGCCTAAGAGAGTTATAACTAGACTACAATAAAACAAGAAAAATATCTCTTCAAGATGTTTCATATTAATAGGTAGCTACTAAATATTATTGCTATATTTTTTGTCAGAAGATTCTGTAGCATTGGGTCTATTGCATTGGTTTTCTTTATTAGACATTATTTTAACAGGTAGCAAAATAAAACCACCAATCATGATGAAAACTCCAGCAACACAAAATGCCACAGAATATCCATACACATTTTTCAATATACTAGCAGTTGGCGTACTGATCAAACTACCTAATCCTTGAAATAACAAGATAATTCCAGTAGCATTTGTTAAATTATCTAATCCATACAAAGAAACTAAAACCATACTTCTTAAGGAAGCAACGCTAGATACGAAAAATCCAAAAATAAAACAGTACAAATATTGAAAGTATAAATTAAAAGATAAATGAGAAATAACTGTACTGAATCCTGACACTAACATTGAAAATAAATAAACATATATTGGATCCACTTTACACGCGATAGCTCCTAATAACAATCTACCAATAGCATTTGATAAACCTATAACACTTACAAATAAGTTACAGTGATGTGGATCTAACCCTGCCTCTATAGTCCTATCCTGTATAAATACGTATGGAGTTAGGAAGCCTACATAAATTAATAAACCAGCCAAGCATAAGCACAAAAACGATTTCTTTTTCAATAATTTAGGATCCATCATCGTTGCTAGTACTCTTCTAGCAGCTGTTGTAAATACTCCTCGTTGTTCTCGTAAATCTACAGCAGTAGCTGCTCTAGATACTGCTAACTGGTATTCAAGTCCAGTTTTCAATGTATCTGTTTTCATAATACTTTTTTGATAAGCTGGTAGTTTCTCTAATTTTCCATGATAAAAAGCGTCATCTCTATACATAGGTCGTGATTGTGGAATATGTTGTTCCCAATGACATAAACGTCCCCAACAACTAGTTTTTTTTGGTTGTTCTACGGTTACAGTTATTTCTATAGCCTTTTTAATTTTATCCTGTACACTGGTCCTAGAAATAATAGATTGTACTTGCTTTAATTGCCTAGTGCTTATACCTCCTTGCGGTGCATTTGCAGTCAGTGTAAGCTTAGATACTGCTGCTGTTGACGGGCCTGGTTGTGTATCTGTGGTAAGTTTAGTGTCATCTACCACAGCTGCAGCAGTTGGAAAATTTAAATTTGAAGCAGCGCAGAATAACCGTTCAGTTGCTGTAGGTATTAATTCATCTGTTTTAGTTCTTCCTGCGATTGGTTGAACTACTGCTGTTGATAGGTTTGGTAAGTAAGTTACAGTACGTGTGGGATCATCAGTCGCTTTTGAGACAGTAAAAGATAGTAAGGGTTGGAAAGTCATTCCTAAAAAATAAGTCATACCAATCAGCCCAGAATGTAGTAATGTTGTAGTACGCCAGCCAGCTAACTTAACTAAATAAGAATTCAATGGAAAAAAAACCATAACTCCAAAACTGGATCCGCATGTAGCTATAGCTATAGCTAATGATCGTAATTTTTCAAAATAGAATCCCACAATGAGACCCGATGACATATTTATTAAACAGTATCCGAAGCCGGCAAAACAGCCATAAAATATACATAGAGATGGAAAATTTGTTGCGAAATATGAAATGAATAAAGAAAATGAACTAAGTATAGATCCTGACATTAGACATGCTCGGAAGCCAAAACGATTAATAAATGCTGATGCTATAGGACCTGCAATGAAATAAATTGCAATAGCTAAGGAATTTACGAAGGCTATTAGAGAATCAGACACACCTAAATCATTTGCAATGTCCTTTAATAAACTCCCAAATGTAAAAGATATTCCATCTAATATGAAAACGGTACAAAATGCAGCAGCAACTACTACCCAGCCCCATCCGCCTTCATGGGGTACCAAAATTTGTGCAGCGATTTCTGTTTCTTGACCACCTTCATGATTATCAGGTCGACTAACGATTCTACTGGGTGTCAAGATAATACTTTTCCTTTGTTCAGTTTTAACAAGAATTCGCTTAGGATTCATTTTTAGACATTTTAAGCTTCTTCATAAACAGAATGTTATCTAGGAACGACTTGATCAATATATATAATATTTTAAGACAAATATTTTCAGTTAAAAATTAACATTTTGCACTTCTTTCTCATTTATATTACTTCAAATTTCGTGTCACTTATCAACCAATTAACATTCAGACAAGAAGAATTCACAGATATACTATTCTGTTTAGAAGTTTAGTTTTAAATTACATTTATTCCTTTTTATTAGTCAACCACGTTTAATAATAATACATCATTAAAAAATACACTGTGCAAAAAATACATAATACACTAATTCAATTCTTTAACTATGTTATCTAGTAACCTGACCGAAAATGAAAATGTAAAAAATGTAATATAATATCAACCAGCAAATTATATCATGTTTATAGTATTTATAAACGGCGTTCACTGTTTTATCATAAAATAGTATTTTACTACTAATGTCTTTTAAGAAAAGTAGTAGTAGTAGGTATAATTATTGATTATCTTTTTCGATGAAACTTTTTCTTTAGTGGGGAAATTTAACGTGACGAAATTAAATCAACTCATAAATTGGATCACCTTTGAGCAACAATGTTTTATTTTGTAATACGCAAATACATATTACATACATAACAGCTACAGTTTAAAATACTAAATGCTCTGATTTGTTTAAATATTTTTAATTCACATCAACTTATTTATCTCTACAATTTAGTAGCTTTTATACTATCTGTATAACCCATGGTCTATAGAATTATATTATAGAAAGAAGTTCTAGCATCAAGAGTAGTAAGAGTACATCGGCTTATCGTTACAATAGTTTCCATTTACGGCCGTAGCGTGACGATAGACTAGGATGCTGCGCAACTAAATAGAATATTATTCTGTTTTTTTATCCTACGTAATGGAAGCGTACAAAGCCCCTGATCATATTACTCGAATTTACTTCGTATTTCATAAATACCATTTAATTATTACTTAAACGGCGTGCGCAGTGCGCACTGCGCAGGTCCATCGATAGCAACGCCGTACAGCGGTGTTGACACAAAGCTTGGAAACTTGTCACACAAATCGAACAAACCTTTTATAACCTGTCCCTATGAATAGCTGAATCCTGACAATTGAATTGACAGCAACATTATTGTAACGGATTTTGGAGGGAAAACAGACGGCTAAAGTTACAATAGTTTTAAAATATAATTTTTATATTGGATTTATTTTATATTATTTTATTATATTTAAAACAATTAAGTAAATCATGTCTCAAACAACACTTACAACGTTTTTTAATAGTAGAAAGCGACCAGCAACAGAAGAAATAGTTAACTCAAAGAATAAAATTGCTCATATTGAGCGACCAGTAGACATAGCTCCGAAATTAAGTCGAAAACCCAGAAATTATGAATTAAAACAATCACCTGTATTATCTTTTGAATCAAAAACAGAAAATGATAAGAAGATTGAAACCACACACCAAACTTCTACACCACAAAGCCTACCAGGTCATTCTAAAACTTTAGCTACATTTGCGAAAAAAGTTAATGCTAAAAATGTTTTGATCAATGAGGAACAAAACAGCGAAACTGTAAGTTTAGCTAGAAAAGAATTAAGCCTAGGTGATATCAAAAAGAAGTTGGCTGGAAGTAGTAGATTGGCTGAATTAAGAGCCACTGCAAATCGGCTTAGTAAAGGGATACAACAGCTTAAGGAATCTACGGAAAAGAAGAATCTAAAGGAGTTCAAATCAATTGATGTGGACGTGCCTCAAAGGTACTTAAACATGTTACTTTATCTTATGTATTATGTGTGAACTTGTGACTTTAAACTCTTTTTCTATTAAATTATTCCAGTCCTAGTAAGAAATCAGTGATTCACAGTGAGCTATTATCACCAACAAAAAGAGCAGATGCAGAGATTACTCACCAAAGACCTTTAATATCTCCTAGAAAAGTTGTGGTCAGTCCTGTTAAAAGCCCCAATAAGGTTTGTAAATGTTTGATTGTTTTTATTTTTAGGCATTTATGTATGTGTTTTGTATCAATGACAGTAACTTAGACTATAAATTTTATTGTTAAAATTTCTGTTTATACTTTTAGGTACCTGCATACATAAGGCATGCTTCATTAGCATCTTCTACGTCTTTGCAATTACCTCATCATTATAGATTCCTAGCTGAATTGTTTCGAGGCATGGAAACTGTTGTGGCATTACTTTATAACAGAAATGAAAAAATTACCTTTAATAAACTGAAGCCATCTATTCAAGAAATGCTTAAAAGAAGCTTTACTGAAAAACACTTGGCTCAAATAAAACATTTAGTACCAGACTTCTACAATTTCGAAATACAGAAAATGAAAAACTTTAGTGCAACCTCACAAAAGGAAGCATTTGAACTAGTAATATCTCCAAATTTCCCTAATGACATTAAAGTTATGAATCCAAGTGTTCTCCTAGAAAGGAGAAGATATTTCTATGACACATTACTGCAGCTAGTTAAAAAATATCATGCCCAATTTTTGGCTGCTCTGGACCCTCCAATTGAAATACCAGAAAAAAAACTAGTCCGTTGGCACCCTGAGTTTGAACTAGAAAAGATTCCAGAAGTAGATAGTGCTAAATTGCCTGAAATGCCAAATGCTGAAAAATTCTCATCAGCACAAGATGTGTTAGCTAAAGCCAGAGAGTTGTTTAAGTGCAATACAAAAATGGAAAGAGCATTAGAGAAACTTGCTCAGGCTAAAGCAAGAGGATTGACAGATCAAGAAAAGACTGTTACAGGTATGAAAGGTACATTGAAAACTGATAATGAAACTCAAACAAATGAACCAAAACCATCCACAAGTGTTCAAATACTCAATCCTGCCCTACGCAATTTGCCAGCTGCACTGTTAGAAAAGGTCAAAGCTAAACAAGCCGCTAAGGCTTTGGAAGCCATGACTAGATCTAATGAAAATGAGCAAAAATATTTAGTTTATAGCCGATTGCCAGATCTTGCAAAGACTCTAAGGAATATATTTGTGACTGAAAGAAAAAATGTTTTAGCATTAAATGTTGTTCTTTCAAAATTAGACAGTAGTTTCAAGTCAAACATATCTGCTAATGATTTACATAAAGATATAAAAATATTGGCTGAGGAAGCTCCAGAATGGATAAAAATACATGAAATTCGAAACACTTCATACTTAAAATTAGATAAAAACACAGATCTCAAAGGTATAATATCAAAATTGGAAAATATTGCAAATAAATACAAAATTGATTAAAATAGACTATATAAAGACTTTTAATATAATATGATTGATTTTTAGATATAAAATATATTGAAGTGTGGTTTCATCATTATAAAAGTTCAAGAATATGCCAAAACAGTGAATGTATTTAAAGATTATGAAGCTAATGCTATAGTTGTAATTTTCTTTTCTATGTTATTATTATAATGTTAATTAGTTAAAGTACAAAATGTATTATTAATTGTATTATTTGACTGTAGGTTAAATAATGAGTTGACTTAATTATGTTTATAAATAAAAAGCTGACATGAAATGATCCCTTAATTTGACATGGCAATAGTATTTAGATAAAAAATTGGACATGTGCATTCTGTATGACATCTGTTTAGAGTTAATTTTACTATAAGTAATATATTTGTTTCTTTTCTTTCTATAATTTATATTTCTGTAGCTTTGACGAGTTTCACAATTGATTTTATTCAGTGAAATTCTAACTTCTTATATACTTTTCGAGTGTTTGAATTAAATTTTTTAAAATGAATTATTAATGGTTTTTTTTACAATTGTTTACAGTTTCTTAAATTATGTTATATAGTATTTATAATTTACCTAGCAATAACATTCGAATGTAATATAGATTAGTAATAAGAAACAAGGGCTTGGAACAATTGAAAAAGGATACCTTACCCACTAATATTTTCTTTTAAATTAATATTTTAAATATAGAATTTTAGCTTTTTTTTAATTTTTGCTAGACTAATTTTATAAGGGCGACTATAGAACGGAATATTATCCAGTATGTAAAGGTATCGTAGCTGTTGAACCGAGTAATGAATTATCAGCACACATTTGTCAAGATTGGTTCAGTAATTGAACAGATTTCATTTATATTTTAGTACTAGCGAAACTAGCGGTTTCAAATTTCTAAAATATAGTCTCCTATTTTGAAGTCTGTTAAAAAGTAGTCAAGTTACGCCTTATAACATTAGCTATCTGCAAGTGAAAGTCACGTCAAAATCGGTCCAGCCGTTTCAGAGATTAGCCGGAACAAACAGACAGACAAAAATTTGAATTGTTTTTTGTTGTTAGTATCGTATATACTTTCATATGCATGTAGTGAAAGGTTGTTAATTTGAAATTAAAAACGGACACTTCTATCTTTTTTATATGTATAGATTATGTACTTATAGTTATGAAATATCGCGCGACTCAATAATTCAATATGATGGCGGAAATTCAGGTTTGTGTCAAGGGTATTGTCTCTTAGCCTAGATATTTAATATAGGTACTCAGATTTAGTTAAAGTGGAACAAGAGTATGCAGCGTCAGCACTTAGTAGACGTAAGCACAATCATGCGTAAATGTTCTGATGAGTAGGTAAATAGTGCATTAGTGTTTCTCATTGTTAAAATTATGTTATTATATGATGTAATGGAATATTTATCAAGTGACTCCAATATATTGATATTTTGTCTTTAAGCCCCAAATTTTGCAAAGTTGAGCACAGATTATTTCGCCAGTGTCACGTAGAATACCCCTAATTTTTATTAGGGAATATATTTGTGATTGGAAGGAAAGTAATAAATATTAGGTAACTCTGACGTTTACTGTCATAAATAATCACCCGTGCTTTGCTCGGGTTCGTCCCTAGATTTAGCCCGAGCGAAACCCCGGGTTCCGCCAGTTTTATATATACTATCCAATACCTTCCTCGAGAACCATTGGTAAAAACAGCATCAAAATCGGTTCAGTAGCTTTTAAATTTATCGCGGACAAACAGACAGACGCGGCGGAGGACTTTGTTTTATAATATGTAGCGATTTGCGCAAGAAATAAAAGATGATAAATTTCATAATAACATGATTTATTTGCTATGAGGGCCAACGACGTTCTATTTCTAGTTCAAAATGAGCAAAACACGGCAATCATTTTTACAAATAATAAAAAACGAATGGAAAAAAACAACAAAGAAATTTATTTTTAAAAAATATTTCGATATGTATAAAATGTACTCAATAATATGAGTATTTTCTTCATATTTATAAACATAATTTAACTTATAGGATAGTTTAGTTTTCGTTAAGTAATTCGTAATTAGGGTATCCAGTGTTGTACCCTTCAAAGAATTTCAATAAAATGGAGGGTGGTACTAGGTATTCGCTTACAGCTGGATCTTGGAACATATCGCCAATGTACTCAACCTAAAACAAATGAAGATATATCAATATCACCAAGCGTTAAGATTTACTAATGCATTATGTGATCTGTGCTAATGCCGAAGTTTAAAGTGGGTATAATTATCACAAGATAATGACACAACTTGACTCAATAGTTTATTTTTATTCGACTTTGCCGTAAATAATTAGCTAACTTTATGTTGTCCCTTTTAATTGTTCTAAATCGGTTTGGTAATGAATGTTACTAAACACAGTAGGTATAAGTATTTAGACCGACTTTAACCACCTGTAGGTAAATCATTCATTTGGCGTGCTTTTATATTCGACCATGGTTATTTTTAAAGTAGCCTTATAGGCCAGTGAAGACGCCCTTGGCTCGATCGAGTATTACTAGCTTTTCTAGCCTGTGAGTCCACTGTCTGACATACAGGTATGAGTGTTATTTTCAAGTATCGAGTATTCATCGTTTCTGCCCGACTGCGCCAGAAGGAGTTATGTTTTTTTTAATATATTTTATCGAAACGTATACTTTTGTGTATCAGCCTTTCAACAATTTTACAAGAAACATATTAAACAACGTGTAATAAGTACTTCTCGCGACAAACTATCTGCACTGTTTATTTTATTTATAAATTTTATTTCAAAATATAAAATATACTATAAAATGTTAAACTGTAGTAAAATCGATGAAAATCTTTCATAACATTCTGTATTCTCTAACATTCTTGAATATTATCATGACTTTTAAATTATGAATATACTTATGATTTTATTTATATAATGTTATAAGTAGGTATATTCGATCATCTATAAATATTTAATTTACGTATATGTAGTTTTATATAATATATACCAACCAATTTCGTATATTTAACTGGATCTATTTTAAGTTTCTCGTCGACAGTCTTTAAAGCGTCAATCTTTTCAAACCACGGCCAAATCATGTAGTCGACGTAACCAGGTTCACTTCCATTTAAAAATTTGGTGCCACGGCTTTTTAGTTGCTCTTCTAAGATCGATAATGATTTGTGGTAATTGTTTATTATTTCCTCAGTAATAGTATCAGGCGCTCTTAACACTTTGAAGAACAAAGTATGAATCTGAAAATCGATTAAGAAAAAATATAATCGTCAATTTATGAATGCATACGTTTACGCGGCCAACTCTCACTTGCCCAGCATCCTTCACTATGATGCCCCTCGTATTGAAGAGAGCAGACACGGTCTAGCATCAAGAGTAGTGGGGTACGTCGGCTTATCGTGATAATAGTTTCCATTTATGGTCGTGACGAGACGAGACTGGGGTGCTGTGCACAGTGCAATTAAGATAGAATATTATTGTGTCCCTTTTTTATCCCACGTCATGCAAGCGTACTAAAGCTCGAATTTATTTCGTATTTTATAAATACCATTTAATTATCACAGTTTACGTGCGCAGTGCGCACTGCGCAGCTTCATCGATAGCAACGCTGCGACGTGCAGCGGTGTTGAAGCGAAGCTTAGAAGCTTGTCGCGCAAATTGAACAAATCTCTTACTACTAAGTTGGCGGACACATATCTTTCGATTACTTGCTATAGGTTCTTTCTCGCCGTAAAAGAAATGGTAATCAAGTTAGCAATAAGTCTATGATTATAATAATAGTCATTCATATAAAAAAAATGTATAAACAACAGCCGTATGATAAGTATAATAAGTAATTTGGTGCTTTGTGTGGTGTTAAACTGTTTTGGATCAACTTATTATTAATTTTTATTGTACTAGGTCCTTATACTGCAGTGGTAACCCAGTGGTAGCGCGCTCGCTTGTATTACTGACTGATGCGGGTTCAAATCCGGGTCTCGCACCTCTGATATTTTCATGTGCGAATCATTTCTTTCATGAGTACCACTTGTCTTACGGTGAAGGAAAATATCGTGAGAAAACCTAGGAAGTTTTCGAAAGACATGTGAAGTCCGCCAACCCGCGCCAGCGCGGTGGACTATGGCCTGATTCCGCTCATACTGTGGGAGGCCCGTGCCCAGCAGTGGGAGGTTAAAAAGAGGTGAAGAATACTTATACTTATAGTAACTTACACTTCCTACTGTAGTTTCTACTAATATTCTGTCGAACGCCCTTTTGGCGGGATCCTTTGGCAACAAAGGCCTTTGAGGGTACGCTTCGTCCAAGTATTCTACTGTTATAAGACTTTCGTATATGCATACGTCTTCTTT
The DNA here is from genome assembly GCA_905231865.2 of Boloria selene. Classification (NCBI taxonomy): domain Eukaryota; kingdom Metazoa; phylum Arthropoda; class Insecta; order Lepidoptera; family Nymphalidae; genus Boloria; species Boloria selene. Next base: position 8,293,164 of record HG993145.1, read on the forward strand.
TATTTCTATAGATGGCACCTTGCCTGGAAAAATATATATTTGCCCCTATTTTAATATATTTATTACACAATATCTTTTCACATGAATGAACATGAGGTACGAGTTACGACATTCATAATGGCTGTATTTAGTATTAACTAAACTTAAATAAACCAAAATAAAATTTAATGGTATTGTGAAGATCAGACCATTGACATTTGAGTGTACAGTGACGGTCAGACCATCAGCTGTCAGACAAGAACAATATTATAAAGGTGGATCAAGTATAGAAATTAGGAACTCACCGAGAGGACTCTTCCTAGGTAGCCATTCTGGTTTTTCGATTAGATCAATGTTGACAATTTCATAATCAATCTGTTTTGCATTCAATGCTAAAATTGTACGTTGTGCGAAAGGGCAGTATCGCATATTGTATACGCGTAGTTTCCCATTGTACGGGGGAAGAGGATCACCTATAATATAAATTAGAAGTAGATATAATGAAATCGCAAGAAAAACTCGAAATACTAAGCATGTACCATATTATTTGTAAATCTCCGAATCAACATTTTATATAGATAGTATTTTTCGCAGTAGTTTTTCTTATTTACAAAAATATTTTTTTAGTAGGTACAGTTTTCGTTAATTAGGTATATGCACAAGTTGTATATGCAAAACATATTCAAAACTCTTAAAAATCTGTATAAACTGTAGACACTCGATCTATTCGAGCGAAAAATATTTTTGAAACACTAATTAGCGCCTAAGTCTTACGATATGCTATTTTGTTCTTAATGATATTATTTAAACAAATGAATCATCAATTTCGGTTAAGCCGTTTAGTAAATACGAAGGTACAGGAAAGGTAGGGATATAATATAGTAATATAATGTAGGTACTCTGTGAGGGTACTTATGTATGAAGAATGCTTTTTCCGCGGTAAAGTTGGCATACCTATACCTAAGTCTTTGATTATATACGACATGTATATAATCAAAGACCTAAGTATTATAGACAATTGTATCTTCGTATGTAACATGCCGTATGGCGTACCTAGGTTTTTCATTCTCTTTGGTAACGATAAACATGCATAGTTCTCAGAATAATGATTCTTCCAAGTTCCAAGACATAGTTATACGTACAAGACGTACATATACGATAATTTTGTGCCTACGTACGATGTACGATAGCATATTATTATCGTACGCAGATTGTACGATAATTTCTATCATGATGCAAAATTTGAGAATTTATATTATTTCACTCATGCGTTGATAGTCTAAATCGCAGTAGCATGATTTTATTTTGTCCAATAAAATCTTGGGAAAATACCGGGAAATACAAGTTCTCTATTCCTATTGGTCCTTACGATCCGCTCTACTAAGTTTCACCACTGCCGATACTGTAACTTTATCCAGCGCCTGCTGTACACGCTTTCTTATTGGTTAGTATAGCATCTACCAATGCGAACAAGAGAATATAAGTTCGATATTTCGATATTTCGATTATGTTCACACTTCATATGTATCGTATATTTTGTGTAGAAAAGTTGGCAGTTATTTCGTTATATTATGATGATTATATGTCTGTATTCGCTCTGACAAACGGAAATATTCAAATTAAGTGAAGAAAGAAGTAATTTTCTAGAGCAGCAAAATTTTGATTACACACTCGGAGTGATTGTTATCATTGGCAAGTAGGTATATTTATCAAATACATTTTTTCAGTGGCTGTATATTTTCTGTAACTTACTAACCTATTAATTATTTTTTATCTGTGCAATGAAGAATGAGTCCTACATCAATATTACAATTTATATGATTTATTTATCTATAATAGACATTATCCTAAAAAATACGATAATTTCGATCCATGTACGATAATTTTACGCCCCTGGTACGATAGTTAGTCCACTTCAAGTTGCTAACGCTGAGTTATACTGTTATAAATATCTAGACCGTGGTAAGTATACATAAATAATAAAGAACATTAAATAAATAAATAGGTACTACCTAGCTAAGTAGGTAAACAGTAACGGTAAGCTATCCCAAATCATCTTTTATTTCTAGGTATTAGGTATAACATGAAAATATTAAAGTGTGTATCAGTATATAAGTGTATAATCTATGGTGTGTATTGTTGATAACAATATCGATTGTTAAAACCTTTAATTATATACATATATATAATCTAAGGTTAAAACTAATAAAATTCTAAGATATAAAGTCTAAACTCATACAAAATATTTAACAAACATGTTATATAAAAATCATACGAAATGTTTATTCTATTTAACAAACTACGTTAACATTACAGAGGAAATCAAATAAAGTAAAACAAAAACATTACAAATGTCAAAATACTAACCTTTCTTCAAATGCTTTGAGTTAAAATTTATTTTTCCCATAATTGCTCTGGAAGCTATGCTTCGATATGGCAGCATGTATTCCAGTAACTGGGCGACTGGGGCCAGCACTTTATAAGACGATACTAATACATGCATAGCAAAAGTTAAGGTTGACGTTATCATTTTATTTTTTATCAACAAACAAGTTATTCGACTTATCACAGTGACTCGGCGATCGGCATCAATGACTTGTAATTTGTATAATGTAAGAGACAAAGACAGAATCAGATCGATTTTTTGTGCATTATAAAAAGATACTATGTATAATACTTAATACAACTACACTCCTTATCTTATTTAGAATTTGAGCCTTAGAATTCATTAAATAGAACTTTAGTATGCATCCAAAGAGAATGTAAAGGTATGCATCCTTGAGCTTAGAGTGTTGAGGTTATACCTACAAATAAATTATTAATATAATAATTTGAATAGACACGAATAAAGAGAAGGCAGTTATGGAAATTATTAGATATGATGATGTAACAAAGTTCAATACCTATAAAATGAATGTTCTACTTTGCCGTTGTAAAAACTCATAGGTAGGCTTTGGAGGTAGGTATCTTGGTAAAAGTAAGGATTATAAAATGAAGACACTATCTACTAAAAAAGTTTGATCATGTTATTTTTTAATAAAGGTCAACGATATTTGGTAAAGCACAATTATGATATTTGGAACGTTTAGGTTTACCTCCTAAAAATACAGTCTAGTCATAAAAAAATTGACGTTTCAGGGACCTCTACTGTGGCAGGAAAGTAAAATCATAAAGTTATGATTGTATATAATATTATCTCGACAAGCGCAAATACGCAGTGTTTCAGATAATAACATTTACTAACAATTGATAGGTATTTGATACCTAGATTTCTTGATGATAACAGTCCTAAGTCGTTTCTATTATCCTTAAAATATACCAACTCATGTTAGTAAATCCTAAGATATACCTATTAGTTAATCTAAACTTTACCGTCATATATAACCTCATGTCGTCATTTAACATAAAAAAAATAACGGTACTGATAAAATGATAAAAATACCACAATAATTACAATTATATTTTTTTATCAATCATATAGGTTAATTGTAATTTTTTTTATATATAATATAACATGTTAAGTGTAGTGCCTAGATAATTTGTGTTAACCATTGTTACTTTTGTTGGTAATTCAATAAATAAATAAATAAACCTTCCAATGTCACAATGTTGGTCTGCGAGTAACTCCAAAACTAGTAGTTTTCATCATAAGTTTTTTAAAATATGAGTTTTACATCTGACCCCTTCAGAGAGAGAACTTGAGAAACCATTACTCTTAGCTACAAAATAGAACCTAGCCCCAAGTTGAAGAAAAATATAAAAAATTTAATGTGAAAGATACATATGTGTGGTTAAGGTCTGTTGGGTTACTATAAAAAGGCGTAAAGTGCTTTTATTGCACACAAGTGTATAACAATTTTATTTGATAGAAAAAGAATTATTTTATATTAAATTTATTCCTTCTTCTTTCTGGGGCGCATACAGCAAACAGCACTGGTATCCAACATGTTGTAGTTTGCATCACCCTTTACTCGCGACTCAGTGAACTTGGCGTGAGTGTCCGGAGCTAAGGCATAAGACTTCACAGCCGAAACATTACGCATAGCTTCCATGTAACTTGCCTAAAAGAATATTTTCATTAACTTTTTCATGTACTTTTAATTTTTGTTGTGAAGTTTTCAGAACTAAAAATATTTGATATTGTTATAAAAGAAAAAGCAAAAAAAAAAATTAAATTTTACTCACTAGCAGTCCATATTTATCTTTATCTATAGCAAACTCAGCCTTGCCTAACAAAGGCAGAGCTTCAAAGCGTTCCAGGAATGGCCAAATGGTATAATCAACTAATCCCGGTTCATCACCATGTAAAAATTTTGATCCTCGAGATTCCAGCTCCTTTTGTAACAGCTCTAGTCCTTTGTGGTAGTTTTCCACCATATTAGGTTGCAGAGCTTGAGCATTAAAAGCTGCAGTGTAATATGCAGATTGAGCCTGTATCAAAATAATTAATATAAATTAAAAATATAATTACTTTTATATAGTTTAAAAATATTTGTTTAGTTTTAGTTATCATTCTTTGCTTAAATGGTGATTAAAATTTAGTCTAAAACTAGTTATATAAATTAATTAATGGTAACTTACACCAGCAAACTGTTCAACAAGTATTTTATCCTGAGCTCTTCTCAATGGATCAGTTGATTGGAGAGGAATTTCAGGGTATTTTTCATCAAGATATACATTTATGATATTACTATCAAAGATTCCCTTTCCTTGTTCATATTCCAAAGCCGGTACAGTTCCTGTGTAAAGGAATAAGTTTCTAAATTGATTAGTGGTAATTAAAACATAATTCTTAATCATATTTTACATGAATGATTTACAAATAACATATCATTTAGTGTATTATTTTATTTATATTACAGTCTAATTCACTTTATATTTAAATATAAATCTTTATATTAGAATTCAATGTGGAATAGTGTGTGGAACTAAATGGTTATTTTGTATATACATTTTTAAATTGTTGAACTTCTATAACATAACACGGAAGTAAGTAGATACAAACCTTTTGGACTGAAATTAAAAATCCATTCTGGTTTGTGATCCAAATTAATGAAAACCAAATCATATTGTATGTTTTTGGCGTTTAAAACCAGTACACTCCTTTCAGCATACGGGCAAAACCTCATTGCAAATAAGCGCAGTTTTCCATTATAGGGAGGAAGAACATCACCTGTATAAAATTAAGATAAACATATTTTATATTCACAAAAACTATTAAAATACGTTATAGTTAAAATAAAGTTAAGAATAATAATTAAGATCTAATCTTAAAAATAAGTTAAAAATAATGTTTATAACTGACCCGTTTGTAAATGTTTTTCCGACATTATTAAGAAAAATTTTAATAAGCCAAAAAGTCAAAACAACAAAAAGGAATTGATAATTTGATATTTGAATTTGACGGAAAAACCAGTGACAGATGAAGAATGAAGAATTTAAAGAATCCAATAAGAAATACAGAAATCAGAATGATGATGTCAGCTTAAAACTATATATCGGCATTCGGATTTCGGCCAGGAAAAGGAAATTCAGAAATCAGAGCACACTTGACTCTAAGCTATAGACCACGGTAAACAGGTCTAGCAACAAGCTCAATTTCAGTAGTAAAAGATTTGTACGATTTGTGTGACAAGCTTCCAAGCTTCGGGTCAACGCCGCTGTACGGCGTTGCTATCGACTGGAGCTGCGCAGTGCAGTGCGTTTGAGTGACAATTAAATGGTATAATTATGAAATACGAAATAAATTCGAGTAATGTGACGAGGGATTAGTACCTTTGCATTACCATTTTATCCCATAAAAAAGAGACAGAATAATATTCTAATTTCTATCTTAGCTGCACAGCACACCCGTCTATGTCGAGTGATGTGATGAAGGTTTAGTACGCTTCCATTACGTGGGATAAAAGAGAGACAGAATAAGTAGTCCCAGTCGGGTCACTGAAGTTAGCCCCCCCCCGTTTTAGTTTTTTTTAATTTTTGAAGTTTTTTTATTACTTCGTTAGTTGGTCGTTTGTTCTTTTTCTATAAACATTTGTTTGCTCTCCTTTTATCTACCTCCTTTTATTTTAAGTTTAAATATATAACTAAATATAATTGCATCAAATTGGTGCTGTGACTTTCTGACAGACGGACATGACGAAACTACACTTGAACGCAAAGGAATTTTTCTTTTATTTAAAATATTTTATAATTAAATTTTGATCTTCAATTAAATTAAAGTAAAAGACTTGATAGCTAACCATGACATTCAAAAATATTTCAATACCAACAGATATAGCTGGGCATTAACTCGTTAGTTAATCCGTTAATCGTTAATTAACGAAGTTAACATTTCGATTAACGATTAACTTTTAAGTTAACTTAAAATAATGTTAACGGAATCGTTAACTTCCGTTACATTTTCTCAAGTCCGTTAATCGTTAATCCAGAACCATAATTTACCAAGCACCACGCCGCGCCACACCGCCACGAGAGTGAAAAATGCATTCTGATTTCTGACGTAAGTTGTTCGGTAAAGTCGATGAGTGCGGCGGAGCCCGTGCCGCGAGTATAACGAAAACTATTTCAACATATAGAATTATTGTTAATTTACAATTTAATTAAAAAAAAGAGTGAGATTAAGATAAAAAAAATATATTAGTCCCGCTGAGTTTCTTTCGCCAGTTCTTTCAGGTCAGAGGTTTCTTCTTTCCGAACTGGTGGTAGACTCATGACGTTCAGTAAGAAATTGTAACAATTTTTATGCTGAATAAAATATTTTGATTGGATTATAAGTAGGTAGGTTATTAGCGCAATGATGTAAAAAATGCATTTTTAATCACGTGCGTTAAATCTTCCGAAATGTAACGCTTTAACGGTTAACGAAGTTAACTTTTTTAAGGCGCTGTACTTAGTAAAAATAGGCTTTTTAAAACAGTTTTTTAACCAAATGTATACATTTTAGAGCAGCAAAAAAAAAATATGTTAATCTTGATCATATTTATGCGTGGACCATTGTGTTCAAAACACGTTTTCGGTAAATTTTCTCGATAAAAAATAATCATTAAATAACCATCTAAATTGAAATTGTAGCAATTGTAACTGTATTATTTATAAACAAATCTTGATAAAATTAATAACAGTGATATAATATACAATAATAAAGGGAACTGTTGTTTTTATTTATCGATTGGAATAAGATATTTGTAAAGATTAATGTATATAATGATAAATAACTCGAACGAGTCGAACGAAACGTCGCGCCATTCACGGCGTCTGTTCGTTTCTCTTTCATTTCTACGCGGAGCGACAGTGACCGCTGAGGCGCGCTGCTGGATTGACCTATGACAGTTTGTTCTGCTCAGAAAATAATCATTTACGTATCTGTTTTTTGATGAATATATCTGTATAATATATTTTATTTTGTCATTAGTTTTTTCTAAGTTGTGTTGTTAGTGTAAATTTTCGATTGATTTCGGTTCTAGTCATAAGTTGTGTAAATAAACAATTAGTTTTTTCTAAGTTGTGCTGTAAGTTTTTGTAAATTTTTGTTCGATTTCGGTTTCATTATAAGTTGTGTAAATAAACAATCAGTGTACCTAAGTATAAAAATGGGCAACAAGAAAAATAAACGGAGGGCAATAAAGAGATCTTATTCGACAAAACAAAAACACATGATGGAAGTTGTAAAGTAAGTACCTACCTTTTTGTGCACACCTTATTTTGTTTGTATAGATGCGTAATTTCGACGTACGTTTTCATAGTTCGTTTGGTCTCGCGGTCTCGTGCATTCGGAAAGTTTATTTCAATAGTCTCTAATGCCCCGGGTTCAAACCCCGCCATTATACATATATGCTTTTTGTTGATTTTCTTATTTGAAATAAATGTCTTTATTATTTTATTTTTTGCCGATTTTCTTGTTTGGTTTTTTTTTTCAGTAATTATTACTTTTGTTGATTTTCTTATTTTTTGTAAGAATTATAATGCAATTCTATTGTTTTTTCTTTATAGTAAAAAGAAACGGTTGGCGAGCAATCCGTCAGCAGATGAACCATCGGAAAAAACTTTTCATGAGTAAGCTTATACATGGTGTTACAGAATATTATACTTATATATTATTATTATTATTATATAGTAACTAGTAATGCAACAGGAAGTCATTGAACTCATCTTTATGAAGAACTTTTGAAAAAGAAAAAGGCCTGCGACAAAAATACCACCAAAATACCTTTTAGTTCTAACTAACTTTACTGTGGCGCCAATCAACAAACTATGGTATTTTTGACGCGGGTGACCTTTTTCTTTTTCAAAAGTTCTTCATAAAGAGGAGTTCAATGACCTCCTGTAAGACTTTGTAAATAATTTGTAAATTATCAACTTTAGTAGGTATTTATAACATAACACCACGGGCTAGGTACATAAGGACCACTTCTCAAAATGACTAAGTGGGCTTAGGCGCAAAATGGCTACAATATAAAGTGAATAAATTGAAATTGGCATACGAATCTCAAAATGGTAAATTCTAAAAATGCCTAATTCTCAAAATTGCAAATTTTCTAAATGCCAATTGCAAATTACTCAAAGTGCAAATTATTGAAATTCCTCATTTTCTCAAAAGAACCACATGATATAAAAATAATCATTTTGTTTCAATTTTAGATTACAAAAGGATTCTGAGCACGAAAATCCTGGGACATCTCTTTCAATTGCAACAGTTTTAAGTCCAGGAGCCGATCCAAAATCAAGTGATAATGAGTAAGTATCAACAGATGGGTGAAGGTCACCACACAGGTCGTCACACAATGGGAGCCGACGGATAGTCGATGACTCCGCGGTCGACTTCTAAAGAGGTGGCATGACGAACGTCGCAACTCCTAGCCCAATTTTTCTGAATCACTGTCAACAACTGCCCACCCGTCTGTCTGTCCACGCGTTGTATTCGTATCATCCTCATCATCAGGCTATAGCAGTCCACCGCTGGACATAATTATGCCTCTTGACTATTTCACGCCATTCAACTTTTCGGCAACTCTATTCGGTACATTCGGTCGGTATTCGTATAAATCGTGTAATCGCTATGATTTGGAATTATTTTGTTTCTATTTGTTTATAATAAAATAAAAAATTACGTGTTTTTTATTACAGAGCAATCACTGACGATGTGCTATTCATTGAACCATCGACCGAATCTCAAGAAGGTAATCCCACCAGCCACCAGCACCAGTACCCACCAGTTCATGGTCGAAGAGTCGTTGATATAATGCATTTTATCCAGCAGCTGCAAACTATATCCGGCCATAGTTCTTTGTTCAATTGCAATTTCTCACAAATGTCAATCATAGGAGAAAAAAGGATCGGCTTGATCTCCAGATTCAAGTTTAGATGCAATATGTGTAAAAATGACTTTACTGTCACAAGCGAAGATTTATCAAGTACACATAATGTCAACGCTAACGTGGGTGCCGTTACAGGAATTACTTCTGCTGGCATCGGTTTTTCACAATTTGAAGAAATAACAGCATGTATGGACGTACCCATATTTACGAAAACAACTTATGCTCAAGTTCAAAACCTAGTTTATGAAAAATGGGAGTCAACATCTGTCGAATCCATGGCAGCAGCAGCTATGCGTGAGCGTGATGCAGCGGTAGCTGAAGGAACATTGAGCAAAGATGGCATACCTCTAATAGACGTATATGCCGACGCCTGTTGGTCATCGCGATCCTACGGCAATAATTATAAGGCATTGTCCGGCGCTGCAGCAATCGTGGGCCGCAGATATGGTGAAGTATTGTTTTTAGGCATTAAAAACAAATACTGCCTTGTATGTGCTCGTGCAGAGAAAAAACAAACTGCTGCACCAGATCACGTTTGCTTTAAAAACTACACTGGTTCATCTAGCGGAATGGAGTCAGAAATAATTTGCCAAGGATTCGAAACATCTGTATTGATGTACAATATTATTTATGGCAGGTTAATTGCTGACGGCGACTCGGCTACCTATGCAAAAATCTTGGCGCGTAATCCTTACCAGAATCATACAGTTCAAAAAGTTGAATGCCGAAACCATGTGCTGCGCAATATGTGCAATAAGTTGAGGGCTGTAGCCAAAGACACAAAATATGCCTTGGTGCACAGAAAAATGTTGACTGAATCAAAAATTCTGAGTATTCGAAAGGTTGTTATTGCATCAATAAAAGAGTATAAGCTAGAAAAAGACAAAACGGAAGCAGTAGCAGGTTTTAGAAACGAAATACAAAATTCTATTCTACATGCTTTCGGTAATCATGAAAATTGTAAGAACTATTACTGTTCCAAAGAAAAAACACAACAGAGTAATATGGAAATAAAAAACACTACATTTTGGTTCAGGATACAGACAATACTCCAGTCATTACTTTCAAAATCAAGAAGCATGCTTGAAGACGTAGATACCAATACAGTAGAGCGCTTCAACAGTGTGATTGCAAAGGTTGTGGGGGGAAAGAGAATTAATTTCTCTCTTCGTGGGGGTTACCGCGCGCGTTGCAATGCTGCAGTTGTCTCTTTTAATAACCCCCACCCGAGGTATCTACTTCATAAAAAATTTTTAGGGAAAAGTCCCAAAAGTATCTTGAAAAAGTTTGAAGAACGAAGACTGATGAAAAGAAAATTAAACAAAGCAAAACCTCATAAAAAAAATCGGATGCTAAAGAAAGACAATGCTGTTCAACATGATTATGGGGCTCAAAGTTCTACTCCAGATTTCACATCGGATGAATTAAATGCCGCTAAAGAATCATTCCTTCAAAATTTAAAGCAACTAACTTCGGACAAAGAAAAAATACTAGTATCTACTATAAATCAGAGAGATAGCGATGACTGGGTAGAACTAAGAAAAAATATGCTAACAGCATCAAATTTCGGATTAGTAGTGAAAAGAAGAGAGAAGACCAGCAAAGCCAAGTTAGTAGAAAATATTTTATATAAATGTAATCTTGGTAATATAGCGGCAGTCGCACATGGCGTCGAAAATGAACATCTCGCTTTACAGCAACTTGCCATGCAAGAAAAAGTGGCCATTGAGCCGTGCGGGTTGTTTGTGGACTACGAATATCCCTTTATTGGAGCAACGCCCGATGGTCTGATAGGCCAAGACACAGTAGTGGAAGTTAAATGTCCTCTAGTGGCTTTCAAAAAGGGTCTAGAAGAATGTATAAGGGAAAACAAGATACAGATATGGAAATATAATAAAAAAAGTAAACTAATTGAAGTGAACAGAAATAGTAATTGGTACCATCAGATTCAGGGGCAGCTCCATGTAACACGTAGAGAAAAGTGCTTGTTTGCTGTGTGGAGTGGTGAAAACAAGCCACTAAAAACAGAAATCATAAAAAAAGATGACGATTTTTGGGAAAAAAAGATGAAGGAAAAGCTAGTATCCTTTTTCATGGACTGGCTTTTGCCTGAAATAGTCGATTCTCGACGAGCTCGGGGGATGCCACTGCGAGAAAAAAAATCGTCATTAGTAGTCCTATCAAGTGACGTCAACAAAGAAACCGTCCCTTGTTGTAGAAGACTAAATTTTGAAGATTTGTGACTTGAGTAGTTTTTTCTTTCTACAATTTATCTTCATCATCTTTTTGACTGACCGACCCTTGACAATTTAAAATTATCTGTAATTGGTTTAGTTGTAAATAATAAATAGTTTGAGTTTGAATTTGAGTTCGAAAAGTGCTGATTCTTAGCCTAATTTGAATAAATGACTTTTGATTTTGATTTTGTTGTATTTCCTATACACCGTAATTAGTGAAAATAAAATCGCGAAAAAAATACTGTTTTATACAAAAAAATTATTCACTCGGGAAAAAATGTATGAAACAGCTGTTTTTTTTGCGATTTTAGGGCTGGCGCCATAGTAAAAGTTGTTCATAATGATGAGTACAATGACCTCCTTTGGTATTACTTACACTCTTTTGTAACACACTGTATATTATTTTTCTTCAGATTCAACCATCAAGCTTGGTGGACATTTTTACTTCATTTTTATTATATCATTACTCTTGATTCTGAAGAAAAATATATTCGTAGGAATAAAAATTATTGTTTTTAACAAAAAAAAAACAATAATTCAAAAGGCGTTCCTACTGAATTAGGTACCTATTGTTATTTCAATAAAAACAATATTTTTTATGAATTATAAAAAAAAAGAAAACAAAATATGCATAATATTTTAAAAATAACAACATAAGAGAAAGAAAAGAAAAAAGAAAAAAGAAAATAGAAATGCATCTAATGAGATTCGAACTCGGTTATCACCGCGGAAGTGCGGCGCGAATCCGGACAGTGACGCGCTAGGCTAATCGTACATTTTACTTGAGTTGTGAAATTACGCTCTTAAATGTAATGGAAGTGCCGCATCAATGAAATTCGCGCGGTGCCCCCCGCAGTAGGCCGGGACTACTTCGTGTCCCACTTCACTTCACTTCTGCTTCACCCCCTCAAATACATAAAAGTCGTCTATTCACCGCGCCTTAAGTAACGGATTAGCGATTAACGAGTTAAATATTCGTTTAACGGTGCCCAGCTATGCGGCAACAGAATACTGAATCAGTAAAATTTCAAAAATAATTTATTAATATTTAGTAAACCAACCTGCTTGCAAATGTTTTTCCGACATTTCCGACTAAAATAGTAACACAAAAATCACAATAAAAGTACTGTGTAATTAGTATGTATATCGGTAGTTACACTAGACGATAGCTATGGCCAACAATAATTTTTAAGACGATACTGACAAATGGCGTTATCACGAACGATGCAGTGTTTTTATCAGAACGTTATCTGAAAATCTTCAAATATAGGTACAACGATCGACAAATCTATTCGATGCTTAGAGAAAATATTTTTTCGTGCATTTGTTTCGGAAGGAAAATGCTAAGCTTCACTTAGAGTATATTGCTACATATATAAATCTTCACTATACTTATATATTATATACATAATACAATACGTACTTTATTACATTACATGACTCATCACTTACTATAATCATACCAACTATCACTTCATAGTTCATGATGACAACCATGTAATAGGGTCTTTAATGTTTTCAACAAGGATGATGAACGATATTTTTTATTTATGTTGATTTTATTTATTTAAGAAATTTCCAGGGCTCTTCCGCAACCATAAATGACTAGCATTAATATATTATTCTTATTTATAGGTTAATAAAAAAATTCTAATCATAGGGTCAAGTTTTTTACATTATTACTCCATCTAAATATATAAAAACGGATTTTGCGACAGGGTCAAATTAAGGAGGGGTCCCGTAAGTTTGTGAGAAAATACTTCATTTTATGTACTAATAACTTAATTTGACAGAGAGCACCTAGGGACGAACCCGAGCGAAGAGATCGAGGGTCGCTAGTTTTGTTCAAGTAGCTAAATATAGGATAGACCTAAAATAACTAAATTTTTTACTTTTTAAATTTAATTTTTCTATTAAAATGTTAACAATGAATTATGGTCTAAATATGGCCAAATGTAACTATGTAGGAGATACCATAAATAAAAAAGAATATTTTTTAATTAAAATTTATTTCATTTATCCTTTTCGACACAACCTATAATTCCGCGTGCCAAAAATTGAAAATAACATACGTAAAATATCACTCAAACATTAACTAAACAATTTTACCTTTTAACACTGTATTATACATTCAGTAGGTACCGTTTTGAGATTCAATAAATCTGAAATAAAAAAAACTTAATACATTTTCATTAAATTTTGGTTACAAAAATTATTACATTAATTAAGTCTGCACAAATTCATAACTTAAAACAATTTGTTCGAGTAAAAGTAAAATATATTTGGAAGATGGTAAATCACAAACTATACTCCATCTTTATAACCTATTTATTTTAAATATTTATTTATTAATTTTAAAAGTACAATTTCTATAATATTATACGGAACGCACCATCACATAAAAGTTAATAATAATAATATATATTTTATTATTTGTACTGAACTAGTTGCTGTTAATTAAGTACTCCTGTAACATATTCAAAATATAATTAAAAATATAGCACATAACATTATTTGTGGTAGTGCCATGCTTGTTACCTTCGGGTAGCAGCCGAATGGGCCGGCACGCCCCGTATAGTACCACTCTCTCACAGAAGACCGGCGTGAAGTGGCAGCTATGCTATGCTGTCGCGTTTTGTCCGGTGAGTGAGAGTCCGGGAGGCCCATTCTCCTGCCCTCCTCCCTCTCCCTCCCTCCCTCTTCCCTTCATCCTTCGTCTTCCCTGCCCTCCCTCTTCTCTCTCCCTTCCCTCCCTCCTCCCTCCCTCCCTTTCCTGAAAGGCCGGCAACGCATCTGCAAGCCAGGCTTGCAGATGTCCATGGGCGGAGGTGATCACTTCCCATCAGGTGAGCCTCCTGCCCGTTTGTCCCCTTTTTACCATAAGAAAAAAATATTTATTAATATAATGTGAGTGAAATTTATAAAAAAAAATTGAATTGGCTTTAAATGTTTTTCAGATAATTAGGCTGAAGGTCACTACTAAACATTGCCTACTATTTCGCTGTCACTACCTAAAGCATTTTACTAATATGTAAAGTTCCACAAACTTATCTGGCCCGGTGGCTAAAAGAGGAACCAACTACCTACGATATTTTGAAATGTCGCCAGGTGTGCATTGCATATTTTCACATTTTAACAAACTTCAAAAAAGAGCTTATCAATTTGACACGTGTGTATCATTTATTATACATATGTACCGTACCTACGTGTTACGTCGTTTTTGTTGCTTATCCACTTTATTGGAAAACCTTTTTTACTGGCGACACCAAATGCGATAACAGCAACTCTGTCACCGGGCGAGATAAGTTTATGAGATTGTAGTAGAGAAATCGCGATAAAGTCTCATATTTAGATAATAGATAACGGTTTAATATGTTTAATTTAGTACAAGTAACAATAATAATCTGAACATGTGCATAAACTAAATGACGTCATTTAAAAAAAACAATGTTACATCACATAATATTATATATAAAAATATGTTATTTGCATTTGATTATAGAACTTATGTTTATCTAATTTATTTAAGCATGAATACACGTAGCGTATGGGAGTAGGTCTTATAGTTTATCCATTTTGTTAATGGTTTTTTGACAGCTCGCCGACTGACAAGCTATAGTGATGACAAAAGCACGTAATAATTGATTTCTCTTATTTTTTAAGTGTAAAATAGTATTTATTTTTATATTTATTAATATGAAAATAAATATTATTATCGTAAAAATCAAGTGTGGTGGAGAGAACTAAGAGAATCATAATGTGATTCGGGCCGTGACATTGCATATTTTGATAATTTATGCACACAAGAGTTAATAATTAATATAACTGAAGACTCCTCATCGGACAAATCTAATATAAATGATGATTCTGACGAATCATGTTAATGAAAGGAATTAAACTATTTTAGTTGTTTTGTTTGTATGTCTTATACTAAGAAGAAAGTAAAACTTTACTTTTAACTTTAATATTTTAATTTATTGGTTTATATATTAAAAAATGTTTGTCTTCCTTATTAAATAACATATTACACCTTATTTACATATTAGCATTGATTTCTATCGATTATTTGTAATCTGTGGCGTAATCGTTATGTGTGGCACAGCAATAAGGGGGAGGTGCCCATCCATGAAGTACAATATTAATGTGTATGACATTTTAGCTTTAATGGCTAACCATAAAATACGAAACTTCGTGGGCGTGAGCTGTCCAAAAACCATTAACAAAATGGACAAAGTATAATATATAGTAAATTTCTTTGCATTTTAAAATTTTGTGTGACATATATAAGAAACTGAATATAAAAATAGCATTCATTAAAATTTAAAATCTTCGACAATCTATATGCGGATATCTTATTATTAATTTTTACTTAGTATTTTGATCATAATTTGAACATGCTGTGCATAATATGTTTAGACATTCACAAATGTGTTCATTCAGGTATTTACTATAAATATTTTATATATATTATGATTTTTTCCTGTATTAGACACCAGTTATCTCATCTTATTTGTTTATAATATCTAGAGGGACATTTTTCTTATATGAATAACACTACAATAATAAACAATAGCACATTTGGTGTGTCAAGCTTAAATATATACAGTGATTCTATATTATTTAGATCTGTAAGTTATTTTTATAATTTTGCATGCACCAAAAAAACTCGTTTCTTGCACCTAAAAATGGGTGATTTTTTTTTGTATGACTCATCAAATTTTAACATTGAAATTTACTAATTGTTGAATCAACTATTACTATTATTGGTCATATATTTAAAAATTATGAAATTGAAAAACTACTTAAATGTCAGAATCACTAAAATATGTTAGGATCATTACTGATTCTGTAATCTGTTATAATATCAGAATAATAAATAATAAAATCTTATTAACAATATGGAAGTAGTGTACATCACTAGTATTTATAACAACAATTTACAGAGCATTATATATAATAATGTATGTGAGTGAATATAAGTTCTAAGATCATAAAATAAACACTAACCTTAATCATTTCACTACAAAAAATAAGATTAATCATCACAAAACTAAGTACAACTTTGAAATACTTTGAAAATCATTACATAGACATTTAAAAAATACAGCTGTCACTTGTGTTTCTATAAATACTCAAGTCATACTAAAAATATAAAATTGCTAAATTTTTTTTATTACTTAAGATCTCATTATTCATGAATATGATCATATTATAAGGATGATAATCATATTAAATTTAATAATACATTATGTTGTGTATAGTAACTTTTTAGTTTTTTGTCAACAAATTATATTGAAAAGCTATTTTAACTTGATTAAATAAAATTTTGACTCCACACTAATAAAATTTTACTATTTCATAATACTTTCTTAAGTTCACCCCAATATTTGACATTATAAATGTAGAGAGTCTCTGCCGTGACCATGATATTGCAGTAAAGCATTTGAAACGTCGGGAACCAAAAATCATAATAAATCCGCGACAAAATCCGAAAAGATAGTTTCATTTATAATTTTACTATTTCAACAAAGCAATGCAAATGCAATATGTTAGAAAGCTAATGAATATGAAAAATTTTTTACACAACAATTAACAAATAAGGATTATTATTTATTTTACATTATAAATAAAATTTATTTACTTTGTACATTGATTAAGTCCCAAGAATCATATTATACATTTAACGGTGTAATATATTACATATTATTTACAAGATATTCATAACATTTGCAGAAGAAACTGGACTCTATTGAATACTAAAAAAAATGTCGTGTAGGTGCAAGCACTAATAACTATTTATTAAAAATAATAATAAATAACGATCATTGAGATGTGAAATTATTCACACTAAAATTTTTAAAAGCCGACCACAATATTGCACAGAATATTTCTCCATGTATAAAAGAAATGTCAAACATGATTAATTAATAGTACAGTTCGCGTCACGTAAAAAGAACGCTGCAAAAAAGTGGTGGTTTGTGTTTGTGCATGCATTCACGCATGAAATTGCTAAGCCTATTTTTTTATTTTTAAACTAGCCTTTCGCTCGCGACGTATATTGGTTATTGGTTACTTTGAAAAATATATTAGATAAAATGTCATTAAATAGAATTCTATTAATTAATAAAATATGTTTGATTTAGTGTAGAATGTTTAATCTACATAAATTAATTTGTTTAATATATTTTTTTAATTACTAACTACATTATTATCAGTGTCTCTCTTTATAAAACAAAGATACGTCAAAAATATTTCTTCTCTGTTTTTATATAAAACCATTTCGTAATTTAAAAAAAAATGTGTGCTCGATGGTATTTTGAACTGACTACCAATAGCGAGCCGGAAAGCACGCGATGCGTGCACCGCCGCCGCACCCCCTCTTATCACGAAATTGGCCGATAAATTGACTCTGCGCAACTTGACAGTCAGCGTTCTTTTTACATGACGCGAATTATACATATAAATAAAATTGAAGTGTCTGTTTTTAATTTCAAATTAAAAGCTGTTCACTAAATGAATATGAAAGTATAATACTTATAAAAAAATATTTCTTAAAATTTATTTTGTTTCGACTAATCTTTGAAACGGCTGGACTGATTTTCAGTCGCTATCTGCGTGTGAAAAATCAGCTAAGGAGTAACTTAGGCTACTTTAACTTTTAAAATTTTAATAATTTTACTTTCGAACCGTCGGCTTCGCTCGCACTAAATCTCTAGTACCAATATAAAATAAGATACCCATACTATGTCTTTTTCTTGAATATATTCAGGTTCATGTTAGTCTTGGAGTGCTGGAACATCTGCGTGACGCGGCGGCCGACGTCGTGCGCGGCGCGGCGCGCGCGGGGGGAGGGCGCGCGGGGGGCCTCCGCCGCCGCCAGTAGCGCCTCCACCGCCGGCTTGTACTGCGCCAGCGACGGCGCTTGCACTGTTTCTTCTAGCTTTCTGTACAGTTTGTGTTTCAATGTAATTTAATGTTGCTAATGTCTTATTTTATTATTCACGTATGTACATATTTTATAAAACCCGAAACGAAATATTTATCTTTTCTTTACACATAGCTATAAAAAAGTAGATCATTCTCTATTTTACATTAATAAATATGTTGGGGCATTAATACACACAGAGCGGCGCCATCTAGTTGCGTGGTAATCTACGACTACGCTACTACGCTTGTGCTATCCAGATCAGATAGTTGAAAGTCTACTTTACATTGATTGATTAAAAAGCCAAAGAATTTGAAGCTTAGCAACTCCTTTGTTATTTAACGTCGGGAAAACTGTTTTTAACATTACACACGACCTCCATACACGAGGTGGTTATCTAGCAGTAAGAAATTGATCAATAGGCATTATAAATAAAACTATCTTTTCGGATTTTGTCGCGGATTTATTATAATTTTTGGTTCCTGACGTTTCGAATGCTTTACAGCAATCATGGTCACGGGAGAGACTAAGGTATTAGACGTCTTAGAGGGCGCCTACCCACAATTTTCAAAAAATTCAAGACCTTAAATAACTACTTTTACTTCTAAACATTTTTTTTTTGAATTATATTATAAATATGGCAGTATTATACAGTATACAGTTACCGTAGCGCGGGCAGCAGCGCGGGGTGTCGCGCGCAGTGGTGCGCCGCCAGCTGCAGCGCGGGCGCCAGCGCGCACACGCTGTCCGCCGCCGCGCGCGCGTGGCACAGCGCGCACAGCAGCGACACCGCTGCACAATCGACCTCATTAGTAACCCTATTAATTACTCTAAATGTTGTTTTACATTAATTTCTGTAATATTCAATTAGGTAACATATAGACAGTAATATAATGTGATAATCTCAAATTTTATCATAATATGTATATCTTTATATGAAACATGTGTTAAACGTAAATTACAACCATGTAAAATTGACACAAGTTAATAAACACAGAACTACATTCATGCGATCCCAAATTTAATTAATTTTTCATCATTATGTTTATTGTAACGTTACATGGAATATTAAGCCACTTTGATATACCTAATATAAAAATAATACCTAATATAAAAATAATACCTAATATAAAAATAATACCTAATATAAAAATAATACCTAATATATATAAAAGAAAGTCGTGTAAGTTACACTATTTATAACTCAAGAACGGCTTAAAGGATTTGGCTGAAAATTGGTGGGGAGGTAGCTTAGAACCAGGAGACTGACATAGGTTTTTTATTCCGTTCGACAACGTTCCCGAGAGACGTGACATAAAACGTCGAAGATAATACAAGTCACTATAAAACGTGGTATTAAAAAAAACGCATCTGACATGAATAACAAAACGCAAATGACAGCTAAACGTTATTTATATGTTAAGTTATAATAATGTCTATGATTAAGTATGGTTGAAAATTTGATAATTATAAATTTTGTCAGAAATCAATAATCAGTAATAATCAGTAATTTGTATTTTGGCGAAACAGAGTTCGCCGGATCAGCTAGTATCATTATATTTATTTATTAGCTACTTAACAATTCTAGATATTGTTTCCCAAAAAGAGTGTAAACCACAAACCTTTGTCAGCTACAGCAGAGCTGTCTGCGGGGCAGTCGGCGGCGGGCAGCACGAGCAGCGCCAGCGCCTCGGCGGCGCGCGCGGCCTCGCGCGGGGACAGCGCGCGGGCAGAGAGCGCGCTCTCCAGCGGCGGCCACACGCGCTGCAGCGACGCGCCGCGCGCCGCCAGCCCGCGCGCCGCCGCGCCCCACGACGACAACGCCGCCTCGCGGACTGATCTGGAATTACATTCTCATTTGACGACACGCGTGGCGCAGTTTGTAGTAACCCTACTTTCTGCGCAAGCGGTCGCGGGTTCGAGTCCCGCTGGGGTCATACATTTGTTGAGCACGAATGTTAGTACTCCAGTCATGGGTGTTTATATTTATAATATGTATGTATTTAAACTTATATATGTGTAGTATATCAACCATCTAGTATCCATAACACAAGGCTCGTACCTTACCGTGGAACTAGATAGTGCTGTGTGCGAAAGTCCCAACATATTTATTTATTTATTTATTTGCAACCTTTGAAGTGTAAGTTTGGACAACCTTCTGCACACGACTGCTATAGTATGTTGAATTACATGATTTAATTCCCCCATCCCCTTTCCATCATCGGACGACGCGACGAACGGCTGGTCTCCATCCTTATGTCGTGAACATTCCATCCGTCCGGACGTCATCTTCTATACTAATATTATAAAGAAGTAAAGTTTGTTTATTTGTTAAATTGAGGTATCTCGGGATCTACTGAACCGATTTTAAAAATTCTTTCACCAATAGAAAGCTACATTATTGCTGAGTGTCATAGGTTATATAAAAAACCGAAAAATAAAAAGAAAAATTAATTTTTAATTTTTAATATTATTAAAATTATTTAAACACTCTGTACTAAAAAAGGATAATTTACATTATGCCCAACGAAGTGGGCACGGGTCAGCTAGTTTATTATACGTGCGGCTACGGATTGGAACAACCTGCCTGCGTCCGTGTTTCCGTTCGATTACAATATGGGTGTCTTCAAGACAAGAGTGAATAGGTGGGCGTTACCACTTTCCATCAGGTGGAACGTAGTCGAGCAATAATTCAGAACAATATAAAAAAAAATGTAATTTTATATGAAAGCATTGAAACGGTTTTACATTTTACATGTAAACTAAAAATTCTTCAGAAGAGATAGTAAAATTCAGAATTCAGAATACCTTCTGTATGGCTAATAAATCCATAGCAAATTTAAAAAAAACAAGAAATTTAGTCTACATTATGATACTCACTAAGCTATAGTTTTAATTTTATACATACAATTATAGTCAATAAACACCAATTCTTAGTAACTTACACATCATCATCATACAACAAAGCGACGATGGCGGGCAGCACCTGCTTCTCTATACAGTCGTCGTCCACGTCCGCCACGCTCAGCAGGTCGGTGAGCAGGCTCGCGATGTACACCCGTATTGCACTGCCGCTGGAACTATCGCAGCTGCTCGCTGAAACTGTTCATACAAGTATTTAACATGTATTTTTAATTAATGTAATTATATTTTATTTTTAATTATATTTGCTTTGTATATATAGTTAAGCTTACTTGTAATTTCCTTTATTGTAATAAAAATAATACATTAATGTATAATTCGCGTCATGTAAAGAGAACGCTGGCTGTCAAGTTGCGCAGAGACGATTTATCGGCCAATTTGGTGGTAAGACGCGGGGCGCAGGACGTCAAGGCACGCGCCGCATGCTTTCCGGCTCGCTATTGGTTCGTCAGTTCAAAATACCATCGCGTACACAAAAATTATTAACTACGAAATGATTTTATATCAAAAATAGAGAAAACATATTTATGACGTATATTGTTTTATAAAGAAAGAGTCTGATAATAATGCAGTTAAAATATATATTAACCGAATTAATTAGTTTTTTTGTAATTAGATTAAACATTCTTCATTGAATCTAACATATTTTATGAATTAATAGAACATATTTTATGAATTAATGTACCTAACAATGACAAATATACGTCGCGAGCGAAAGGCTAGTTCAAAAATAAAAGAATAGACTTAGTAATTTCGTGTGCGAATATACCCATGCGCAAACACACCCCCCACCACTTTCCTCCAGCGTTCTTTTTCGTGACGCGAACTGTAAGTAAAGATAATTTACTCAATTGGTAAATTGACTCCACCAATCAAGTGAGAAACTTTTTATGATTTGTCAAATTGACATTCACTTATAGATTTTGTACAATAGCCACTGCTATTTTTAAATTTAAGAAAACTTACGCGCAGTTTGCAAAGCAATTAAAAACTAACCAATTTAACAGTTAATTTATTTGAATTAGAAGACAATTTAGATTTCCAGGGCTAAATGCTCAGAATGATTGGTAAATGATCTCAAGATTTTGATCTCAATTAAATATTTTTTAATAAATAATAAATTAGTTATTAATATTAAAGTATACTTACACTCTCTTAGATGTTGTAAGAAAAAGTTGAGAATATCTGGTCGTTGCTGCGCAAGCCATTTCAATGGAATTGATAATACTTTGGTAGGAAGACTTCTTATACTACTATACACAACCCATCTGTAAAAATAAATTACTAAATTAAAAACCACAATAAAAGTTTAAAAGCGTCTTTAAAATCATATTCATAAAATTTAAATTAATCAAAATTCATTGTAAAATTGCAAATATTTTAAAAAAATCTTTAAAAGTATACATTAAGTGACAAAATGAATAATAAAATCAAGGTACCAATATTAAAAGTAAAAGTCTTGCCATAGCTTAAACACATATTTGTTATTATAATATACATAGTATGTGATGTACTAGGGACTCGCGCTCGCTTTCTTTGCGTTTGTCACTATGTGCTTCCGGCCAAATTAAAAAAAAATGAGAGGTCTTAGACCTCCTTAATCCGCAAATACGTTCTTAGCAGACTATACTAACTACCTCCCTGTCAAATATCATCTTTATACGTCAAGTAGTTTTCGATATTTCGTGATGAGTGAGTAAGTGACCTTTCGCTTTTATTTATTTAGTTATAAAGTAAAAATAGACTTACTTTTGCAAAAACTCTCCATGCTGCGCACTATCATCGACAGTAACTAGCATCGTAGTTAAATAAATACCAACAATCACAACACTATCTACATTTATTGCATGTAGTTTTTCTAACTTATTTTCTAAGTCCGTAATAATCTCATCAAAGATAGGATTCAATATTTTCAAAGAAAATTCGAGACCAAAATTTTCTAAGTAACTATTAAATAGCGTTATAAGCTGCTCGTATATTGCGTGATGATTTAATGCTTTGCTCTTTGTTGCGCTATCTAGAATTTGTTTAATACTGAAATACAAAACAAATACTTATTAAAGATATTAAAAGTACAATAATATAAAATTAACTATATTGGAACTTAAAGAAAAAATAATTACAAATTTAATGGTAGTTCCATCTAGTTCAATGGAAAGCGACGAGACTTACTACTATTACGAGACTTACTTATTGTGACCAGATAGTCGATAATAATAATAATTTCTTTATTCAAAAAGTTGTTGGACTCTATTATGTACTTGTAATTCCTGTTTCTCGAACACGCATTAACCATGTGTCGAAAAAAATTGACTTCCCACAATCATGAATAACTTATTAAGTTCAACGATTATTACATACTAAGTATACTACATAATAAAAAAACTTACTAAAAAATATGTATATAAAATTAAAATAATCAACAAAACTTTAATACTTTGATACACATATAGATCTTTAAATACACACAAATTATAAATATAGACACCCATACAAACATTTGAACTAATATAAAGTTAAATGAAAACTTACATATTAATAAACCAATCCAACTCCGCCCATCTGATATCTGGGTTCTCTTTCAACAAGCTGTTCATGGCCGCCAATATAATCTTCGCATTGACATCATCAGTCATATAACATTGTAAATCTATAAACTTTTTACTCGGCACCTCTTGCAGGTTAATATTTTCCATATCACAGTTATTCAGGTTTATATCCTTAACTATTTGTACATTAATTACGTAGGCCAATTGCGCTAAAACTAAAGCTTGGATCACATCTAAATATAATAAAACTGTCTTCCATTCGTTATCTGTGCTTGCTGTGATTAAATTGCTCATCACCCTACTATATAAATCTGATGAGAATTTTCCTAGAACAAAAATTGTTAATCAGATAATGTAATAACTATTTATACTATATTTTTATAGGTATTTCAAATTAGTTAATATTTTTGATTCGGTTAGTTGTGGTTAAGTTCCGTTAGATTTAAGTAGTCAGCACTGGCTATACCGGTGAGACCCATATAACTTAAAAAGTGAACGTTTAAAAAAGAATGAGTATGTACTTATATGATCTTATTAAAACTGTTTTACAACAGTAGTAACAGTTCAGTAGTTTTTTAAGTGACGACCGACGATGCTGTGCAACTACTATAATACATAGGCAAGAATAATACAGCAAAAGAAAAGAAAGAAAAATATTTTTATTCTATATATTAATACTAATCATGATTATTTAATATTTACTCCAGTTAATAAATAAATAAATAAATTTACATACATACAAATAAAAAATAAAAAAGGAAAATTTCTAAAACAATTACCAGCAATAAGAGCACTTCTAGCTAACACCGGCACAAATACGCACACAGCATCCTTCACAATGCTCTCCACTGGGTCCTTCAAGAAGTTAAACAATATATTTTCCAATTGGGCGTACTTGTGGTCACAAACTGGACATATAAGACAGGCTGACTTTAGCCCAATACTTCGCATCTCCGGCTCGTTGGACTCACACATCAGCACCACTAAACTTAGTAAAAGTGAAGTACATAATTCTAAGGGCACATATGGAGCTATTGAAAGGCAGATTTGACTTGCAAGTATTCGTCTCTCTGGAGTTCGGGACGCTAATAGTTCTGCGATAGACGATAGCACTTCTCCGCTTCCACCCCATTTCACTACTAAACTAGTTGCTGAAAAGTAAACACATTATGATTGGTTAAACAACAGCCGAAGTAAACAGCTACGAAGATGAAAATCAGAATTAATTAAGAATACCCATGTTCTTACTAAGATTACGTACATACAACACAAGCAATTTAAAATATGAGTCTCAATTACGTTAATATTCTATACGATAATCGTTTGCAGATCTGATAATGCAGTATAAAGACGTGGTCTTATGTTATCCTCACATAGCTAAGGTTCAGTGGGAGCTTATAAGCGTCCAAAAATCCATTCGGGCGTATAAAGAGAAACGCAGTTGGGGAATACATGGTATACCATGAGGGTTACTCCTGTTACTTCCCTAGTAACAGGGTGAACTTCAGTAACAGGGAGGTTGTTCGGAAAAAAATACGAAATATTACTACGAGGGAGGGGGGTGTAGTGAATTACCACGTGTGTTTTCTTTGACAATTCAGCTGATTTGCAAGATCCACTAGATTTACAAGATCTATTTAATATATTTATGTACCAGTACAAAAATATATGTTTTTCTAATGTTAGCTAATCTAGCCTCTCAGGCATGCTCGTGACACATAATATGATTACATTTTTCTTTATTATTTTTATGTCAGTCAGGTCAGAAACCATTAACCACCAAAACAACATTAATGTCTTTCTGGACGTTTTTATTTCGGTGTTTAATTTAATAAAGTTAAATTAGATTATAATTTTTTAAAGATACTTTGTAAAAAAATACACGTGATTTTGAGTATTGGAGGTTTATTCTTAAACCTCACCAAATATCACCTTTAAAAGGTTTAAAAAGTTGCTTAAAAACATTACGTGATTACTGGACGACCCCTAAAGAAGGAGGTTACAATAAAATGTGTTCTGCACCTTCGCACACCGCCTTTGCATCTGGCGGGTCGGGCTTCTTGTACAGCGTGAGCAGCGTGTGCAGCAGTCGGGCGCGGCGCGCGTCGCCGGGCGATAGCAGCGCCGCCGCCGCCGCCAGCAGCGCCGCCGCCTCGCCGCGCCGCGCCACCAGCGTGTGCGGCAACACCTGCCCGTTACACAAAAAATAAGTGCGCGTGTACAAAGTACACATGTCGGAAGTAAAACTGAATTTAAATTAAGGCTAACTCTTCCCCGTCTCTGAGCGCCTGGTACTATGGACTTATTTTTCGTTTCATCGAGTTTGAAATCACAAAGATTCTAAAGAAGTTTCACTTCAATAAAGTAGTTTGACGACTCGTTTGGCTCAGTTGGTAGTGACCCCACTTTCTGCGCCAGGGGTCGGGTTCGAGTCCCGCTGGGGGCATTCATTTGTTGATCTCGAATGTTTGTTCTCAGTCATGGGTGTTTATATTTATAATATGTATGTACTTAAAACTTATATATGTAGTATATCAACTATCTGGTATCCGTAACACAAGCATCGTAGCTTACCACGGAACTGGATGGTGCTGTTGTAATAATGTCCCAACATATTTTATATTTTAAGTAGATACGTAAGATAAGATACGTAATAAAGTAAATAGATCGTTTATGGGGCAAGGTTTACGCATGTATAACAAAATTCCACAGTCCATATTGAACTTGCATTTGAGGCAATTTAAATCCAACATTAAAAGTACGTTGTTGAATTAGGCTTATTACACTATAACGGAATATTTAGTAGATGTAAATGTGTGGGATTAATGTCTCGTTGGTTGTGTCCCACGTAGGATAAATAGATAAATATTGTAATACAATATTGTTATCAAATATTTTTTTGAAAAGAGCAACTGTTGAGTTTCTCGCTAACATATGTTTATAGTTTTATAGTTTCTTGTAGTGTGTTGGTTAGGTAATTTGCTCCTTCTAAAAGTTAATTAATTACATGGAATAGTTAAGGCGGTGCTTTGTCCGTTTAGTATCGACCTTCATCATCTGATCAACTGGAATAAATTCTACTAAAATTGTCAAAGAAAATAAAATAAATAAATAATTTGTTTATAATACTAAAAACTTTAACATTACTGTTTTAACATTAAAGCTTAAAAAAATAAGTTAAAAACTTAACTTAAAAAAATTCTTAGCGACTAGCACTTATCTACAAGATTAGAGGCAGTTCCGGATGTTTGAATCAAAAAAGCTAAGAGAAATATAAAACAATTTAATAAATATATAACTCACTCTAGGCAAAGTGTCTGCAACTAACGGCAACAGCCCAGACAGTGTGACGGGTTGTTTGCTGTTCACTAGATCTAAAAGAAGATCATTCGTTAACGGCTCATTGAGGTCCAATGTTTCATAGCACCACGATAGTAGAGATTCCTTTAAGCTGCTCGGTAATCCACTGTAAAGTAAAGGATTTGATTGAAATAAAATTTATGGCATACTTTCTAATTTTTAAATAATTACATATCAAATATTGCCATATTTTATTATTAAAAGTCTAAAAAGATGTGTCCTAAGCCCATAGGATAGCATTTTTTCAATGAAGTAAAGGGAATTTATCACTAGGTACCAAATAGTACCTTCTAGGTAAGTGCTGAGTAGTTCAGACAAAATAACTTGACAATATTACCTCTATTCATTAAATTACATTATTGTTATCTAAAAATTAACTTTAAGTGATGTGTGGAATCGTAAACATGGAATATAACATATACTTTTATCCTTTAAACAAAATTTTATATTATGCATAAGTAAGTGGAAGTACACATAATATCAGTCTCACCTGTCGATCCACATCTCTTTGCTATTCTCGATGCTATTATAATCATACTGCACGCGTGTCCACTCGCCGGCGTCGTTTATGCTGAGAGTCTCGTCGAGCGTGGTGACGCTGGCGCGGCGGCCCGGCGACCCCCGCACACTGTCTACCAACGCCTGCTCGAAATTACTGTTGATCGATCCTTCCTTCTTAACCCTGCAAATTAATAATTACTTACTACTCATCGACAATGTTAAAAATCCCTATACCTTATAAATTGTTAATATGAGATTTTCACAAAGTAATTAATGAAAAAAAAACTGATTTTGTACCTACTAAAAACACAGACGTGTTATATATGGCCATGGCCAATAACTTTACCTTTTTTATATTTGCCTTTTCCGAACCATTACATTAAAAATTATTTGTTTTGTTATTTTTTGACTTGCGAATCAAAGTATCAATATCTATTTCAATTTATTAAATATATCAAGAGTAATTTCAGCTTTTCTTCTATGCACATAGCAAGCAATGGCTAATCTCATTAAGTCTAGCTATCTGCACAGAAGATATTATAGTGCACTCTCTATTCCTATCTCTCTTATACTCTGATGAAACGACACTCGACAAAACCAGTGGGAGTCAAGGCACAGGACCGACGTGCACTTCAAGGCACGGAGGTGAAAGTCCGTTTGAAACCCTGAAATGTTACTAAAGCTCTAAAGCACTGGCCGGGCCTGGGAATCGAGTCCAGGATCTCGTTATAAGCAGCCGTATGTGCACGCCACTACACCACCAAGGCAGTTGTATTGACTAAAAACTAAACTAATAAGCATTTTAAACCATACACTTACAAGCCATTATTCTTATCAGTGTATATCATTTCAAACTGTTCTGGTGTTGCACTGTGAGTAGAATTACCACTGCCATAGTGATTTTCCGATGCAGTACAAGTTATTGGTTTGTCGTTTGACTGTTCCAATGTAGATTGAACATTGAGTAGTTTATCACTGGGTATTTGTAGCTCAAGTCCTTTACTTTCTGATGAAGGACTCGTCAAAGAATTTAGACTCACTATTGCAGCATCATACAATTTTTGGAAGTTCAACTTTTCTGTTTCTAAAGCTATTATTTTCTGTTTCAATAATTCTATTTCTTCAGCTTGAACGAGGAGCTGTAAAGAATAAAGGTATATCCCTCCTGCGATTGTTATTGTACACTGAATGGTGAAATTTCTTTTTAAAATGAACTTTTAACCTTAAATAATAAATAAAAAAAAACTTAATACATAAATTTTTGTTTTGTGACAATTTTATACTTACTTCAGCCTTTTACTTTATTAAAATGTATTATTTATGAGAAAAAATGCCAATAGATTATTAACAAATGTAAATGTTTTAAATATAAAATAAGAAAGTAAGATATAATATAAAGGAAAATTAATGAATGTAATATTCATTAGTGTATAATATTATTAAGTGAAATAGCACAAGCCAAAATATACATAACATTGATTGAATAAGCATGAAAAACAGAGAAAGAAGATATAGAACAGTTAATTAACTCTTGAAATATGCTGTTATTTAAATATGAACTTTGTACATCGGCAAGCCTATAATTTATAAATTTTATAAATAATAAATATTTTGCGATATAGTCTTTATAACTTTTTTTTAAGTATAAAAAACCACATTTTTGTTATTTTTAAGGTTCAAATGAATTTAAATATTAAAAAAATAACTTCAGAATTAATAATATTTTTAATGTAGTCAATTTTTACAGAATGTATAATTTTTTTAAACTCTCATATAACTTTACATCATATTAGGTACTTTTATCAAAAAAAAACAGAGTTTGTTGCTAGACATAATTAATTTGAAATTGCAATTTACCAACCAACACATGAAATATAACTTTAGTATCTGGAATCTTAGTATCCAATACACATAAATAAATAATGAATATATGCACAATAGTAAACAATTGTTAGTAAACAGATAAATGTTAAAGTTAATCACCTCATGATTCCATTCTGTATCATGGTCTAATGATGTTTGACAACTCACACATACATTGCCTTCATCAAAATCTGTCTGACATCCCATAGCAGCATGTGGTATATCAGTTTGAGTAACAGCATCCACTTTTGGTATATTTGATACATTGGTTGTGCTTCCCCAAAACAGAGATATTAAACTGGCAGGTCTCGGCATATTTAGGCCAACATCATCCCAATCTTCAAACTCCTAAAAAATATACAATATAGGATAATATCCATCTTTAAACTGTTGTAAATTAGTATCCAGTATTTAAAGAATACTTAAGAAAATAATATTTTGTATAGAAAAATGTTGCATGAGAATTGATAGTTTTCTATACATTTAATAATTATGGATTTTATTTTGAAGGAAGAATGAATGAAGGAGTCACATTTCCATTAGAACATAGTATTTTCATTAATTAATTATGTAGGACAGAACTAGACTAAACCTATAAAAATTAGACTAAACCTTTAATAATATTAGATAGATAATATAAATAACAACATTATAAATAGATAGATAGATTTGATAACAAAATACATTTTTACTATAATATCACTCTTTACAAGTTCTTTGCCTTCAGATACCAGTATCCTCTCAGATACCAAGTCACAGTCACTGTCTGTCTACAAGGTTACAGGTATAAATATAGCAGTATAAAGACAAAAACAAATAAATTAGAAATAATGTATTATACATAATAGGTTGTAGTGATGATTGTATATATTTTTTTACTAATTTATTAAGATAATTAATAATTAACTAACCTGATCTGGATTTTCATCAGAAAATGTAATACTAGTCAATTTATAGTTCTGCAGTAGTAGATACTCATTTATCAAAAAATTAAGGGCTCTCTTCTCATGAGGCATCAATGACCTTTGGTTAAAATTTTCTTTACATGTTTTATCATGATTTGACTCCCCATCTGGAATGAACAATGTTTTACATACAGTAGGCAAAGTAGCAGTAGCCCAAAATAGCATCTTATGTGTTTTAGTAGAAAATTAAATGAAGCTGGTTAAAAACCACATGAGTTTTGTTGTTATGTTCTTGTGTGAATCATTTCAAAATAATTAGATGAACATCCATCTATACCATGTCACTTAAAATATACTTATTGAAAGTAATATTTTATTGGAAGATATTTTAAAGAAATAACATTCTGGTAATTCTATGTAAAAATTGTGTACAATTGGTTTATTTTAACATCAAATATTAAAATATACCAGCAAATTGAGTAAGATTAGCACGCAGGGCGTTAATAGTCTCACGAGCCTTTCGTAATTCAAACTCAAGAACAGCTACATCACCACCACTTCCACCTCGATCTCCACCTCCATCTTCGGAATACCTTGCAGTGTCTAATGAATCTAACGTGGCCTGACTTGGTGAACGATCTGCAAATGTTAATATTAAGATGTTAATATTAAGATTGACCAAAAATACTACAAAGAGATATAGAAATTACAGCAATTACTCACGAATTGCACTAAAATCTCCTGCTCTTGATACATGTTGTTCAAAATTTCCAGGATTAGAAAAAAATTCTCTAAGCTGTGGTAGCTCTTTGCCGCTTTCCACAAGTTCTGTGTGTAGTTCCAAAGCAGTTAAGAAGAAATTATCTTTTAATAATTTTGTAGCTATGTCTTCGTACGCTAGATTAGGAGGTACAGTAAAAGAACTATCTTCTACATCTTTATATGGATTCATTTTACCACAGTTACGCATTCATATTCAGAACAAGACTCAAATTCTGGAAGAACAACAATATTACATTCTAAAAAAACAAAAGATGTTGAAGATGAAGTTGATAGTTGTTGTTGTTTTTAAAATTTATCAAAGAGAATGAAATTTATCCCCAATAATATTACTCTTCTCTATGTCCCCAATAGGGAAAGGCAAAGGACTATAGTTCATACAGCCGGTACTTGATTAATTTATATTTTCATGTTAGGAAAAGCATCTAAACTAGATATAAGTTTTATTAGTCAGTTAACACTTAACAACATCTTGACAGAGGCGATTCTTCTGCAAACAGTGATAATAATACTTTAAAGTTTTATTAGTCATCTATGCTTTAAAGTATACTAAACTGTGACTAAACAACCCAAGATTTTATTATTGTCATATATATACGATACAATCAATGAAGACAAAATATTGTATTTTAAAAACATTTTTTTGTAATAAAAAAAAAAATCCTGCGGGCCTAACTTCACCGTGTTGATGTTTATTATTATTCATCTATGGTATGGTGTTAACTCTCTTTTATCCATAGAGAAAAGTAATATTATACTTCTTTTATCATTTATGATATGTATAATCTATGGGTGTTGACTGTTGAGTGTTGACTATAACAAATTTCAAAACCAAAAGTCAAAACAATTATTATATTTAAATTTTAAGATGATGTTAAGTCTAGTATATGTATTTCTTACTGATTTTTATTTATTATGACTAATGAACTTTTAATACTTTTTTAAAAAGTAAATTCTTTAGACCAAGAATCTAATTTTCTAACATCGTTTTAAAAATGGGTGAGGCATACTTTAACTTAAAAAGTAAACTAGAAGAACTCGGCTATAACAACATACTCCCAATAGATGCTGTTCCGTTGGTAGAATGTGTGCTCGCTGACCTTTTGCAAACTACACGTAGTTTACAACATTACATGGATATATCTAAAGAAGCCCTTCTTCAAAAAGATGCACTGAAGATGGAAGTAGAGCCTTACAAATGTGATAATATGAAACTTATTCAAGAAAATAATAAACTTCACAGCGAAATTATGCAACTTAAAGAAGATAATATCAAATTAAGTAAAGAATGTAAAAGACATGTCAAGTCTTTAAACGATGAACTTAGTAAAAAAGAATCATTGATCAGCAAGCTACAACACGATTTAAGAGATTTAAGCTTAAGAGGTCTTTGTGCTGATACTCAAAGTAGTCGAAATAAGAGTAAAAAAAAAGATGGAAGTGACTTTTATACGTCTAAAACTTGTTTTTGTGTTGAAAAAAATTTATCAAGCGATCAAAAATTTGCAGAATTAAATAAAACAATACAATCATTGCAAGAAAAGCACTATGAATATAATGATGAAATTGAATTGTTAAAAAACCAAATAGAAAACAGAAATAAAGAAATTATAAGATTGAATATGCTTCTGGAAGGTGGTAGGCCATTGGTAGCAGTTCACAAAGACTTTAATAATGATTCACCTGATGTAAAGATACAAAGATTTTTAAAACAAATAAAAGAACTTGAAAGAGCTAATGATGAATTAAAAAAAGAATTAGAAAAAAGTTTGGATAAACAGCATGAAGCAATGCTTCGTGCATTATCTTTAGCTGATAAGAATAAAAATATACAAGAAGAATTACAAAAAGTTGATAAATTAGCATTAAAAGTTGAGGAAGATTGTAACAAAAGGTTAGCATGCATGATGAATGATTTAAATTACATGCAAACTAGAATTGAAGGATTGACTTTAAAAAATTCAGAATTAGAGAGAGAATTGTCACACAGACATTCTAAGGAAACTTCACCAAAAGTTCAACAGTCTTTAAATGCAGTTCTTAAAGAAAAAGAGACCTTGCAACAAGAAATAAAAAATTTAGTGAAGCTCAACCAAAGCTTACAGGACAAAATATTATCATTATCAGAAGTAATTAAATCTTTCCAAGATAGATTCAGTGTAGAAAATGAGTATGCTAAAAATAATTCAAAATATCACATTAAAGATGAATTACGAAAACTTTTTGAAGAAGAGAAAAGAAAATATGAAACATACATTTTAAATATTCAAGAAAAGCTATCAGAAACCCTCAGTCTCTTTAAAAAAAATGTGTATACACAAAAAGAATCTAATCAGACTTTTTCAAGTGTTTCATCTGATAATGCCTTTATAAGAGATCTGCATACAAAATTATGTGAAAGTGAGCAAAAAATACTCATGTTAAGGAAAGAAAATGAAGAATTAAAAATGAAAGCAATTCAAGTAAATGATAATAATAAAAGTAGCTATCAGAATATAATCAGCCATTTAAATGCAGAAAATTCTGAATTGTCCAAGGAAAACATATCATTAAGTCAAAAATTGAGCCAGTACAAAGCTCTTAATTTATCATCTTATGACAGAGAGAAAGGAAATATTCAAAGACTGAATGAGAGAATTGAAGAAATGACACATGAAATACAGCTGTTAAAGAAAGACAAACAGGAATATAATTTAAGATGCAAAGAAGCATTGGAATTAGTTGATAAGTTAAAAAGAGATTTAGCATATAAACAGAAAGAACTAGAGCAATTAGAAGAAGAAAACTCTTCTTACAAAATGACTAATAGGACAGAAAAAGCATGTGTTGATCAATTAAAAGATGAATGTAACTTTTTAAGAGAACAGATAAAAAAAATGCAAACAGATTTTATAAGAGAAAAAACATTAGCCAATCAAATTAAGAATATACAACTAGAAACTGAGAGAAGCAGTGCAGAGGTACAATCTGAGCTTCTATCTGCTCAAAAGAAACTAAGTATGTCTAAAGTAAGCATTGACAATTTAGAAAAGAAATATGACGAGTTACAATCTGAAATAATAAAACTCAGGAATGAAAAACTCAATTTAATAGATAACATTAAAGTTCTAGATAAAGAACGAGATAAACTGGTTATAGATTTGGATCAAAAAACTGAAAATATTGCTGTTTTGGAGCAGAAATTAAATTCACAAATATATGATATTAGTAAATTAGAAAATGAAATTTGTGAGCTGAAAAGAAAACTGAATCTAAGTAAAGTTAATGAACATAAATTAGTAGATTATGAGTCGCAAATGACCTTCCTAAATGGAGAAATATTAAGAGTAACTAAGCAGTATGATACTGCAATAATAGAAAACAAACATTTACAAAGTAGCTTAACTGATGCTAATGGTGTTTTAAAATTGACAAAAATTGAACTGGAAAAATCCAGAAAAGATGTGGATGGGCTGAAAGAGCAGTTGCAACATTATGTAGCAGAAATAAGAAGAATTGAGGATCTTCTGTCACAAAAGGAAGCAGAAAGATCTGATATGCTAGAACAGTTTGCAAGTCTTTCTGTAGAAGCAAATATATTGGAAAATAACAACCATTCTTTAGAGAGTGAGTCAGCTTCGAAAACCCAACAATTACAGACATATGTCAATAAAATTCAGAGTTTAGAAGAAAAACTCATTGATAAAGACAACATAATTGATAGTCAATCAGCTCGGGTAGCTGCAATGACATGTAAAATAAGTTCATTACAAAATGAAATCAAACTGATAACAGAAGAGAAACATATTCTGGAACAAAATGTATCATATCTTAAACAAATGTGCAATAATTTAGAGTCAAATGAAAAAATCAATGCCTTGTCGGTGACTAATACTGATTCAGAGTTAAAATTATATGAAAATAGAATTAAAACACTTTCAAGTTCAAAAGCTACATTGGAACTGGAAAAAGAAGAGCTAAAGGATAAATTAAAGACTTCAGAAAAACTGTTATCAAATGCCAGGAGGGAAATAGTGGAACTAAAGTTAGCATTACAAGATGCTACAAATGAAACACACTCTTTACATGAGCATGTCAATAGACTTTCAAGCAGCAGAAATGCAAATATTGAAGAGGTAATACACTTTGCTTTAGTTTATATATCAGTGAAAAAGAAAATTATCCTACTTTTTATCTTACTTTTTAATAACAGTATTAATTAAACATTTTCCAGATCACAATATCAAGGGAAAAATTGGAACTTCCATTGATGCTTGAAGAAACTATTCATGAGTTAAGCAATGAAGATGATGATAGTGATAGATTTCATTTTGTTAATAAGAGTTTATCAAAAGGTTCACATAGCAGTACCTTATAAAAAGCAAATATACAGGGTATCATTAATAATAATATGGATTGCTTATTACAAAAAGTTAACAGGAAGGCTTCTTGTTAGACATTGTTATTTGCAAACAAAAATATTATTAAGTTTTATTATTTATGTTATTAAAGTAAAAGTAAGACACTTTATATGAAAACCAAGTTTATTTCTTCCCTTTATAATATGTAATGCAAAAGTTATAATACATTTTAATATTATACATAAAATTTAACAGATATAATTTACACAAACATTTATGCTACTTTTGTATGTTTGTTAACTATCTACATGCACTCTTTATATTATAATACATTTTTTTTAATTCATTTTTGATTGTGATATAGGCCAGAGGTATAAACAAAAAGACAATTTTAAGTATCCAGCCTGACATAAAAATGAATTAGGATTTATAATACATGGTATGATTTTTGAGTCATAGTGGCAAATCGACAATCTATGTCTTTGACTGTAAGAAAATATTAAAAAATGGAGGAAGGTTGAAAAAAATGGAGGAAAAATGAAGAAAGACTAACACTTTTTAATAACTACAATGTAAAATACATGTGTGTCTTGTTAACACAGTTTAATCTTTTACATCAAATATACACATAATGTCTTTGCTGATTGTAGTAATTTTGTCTTAGAGAAAAAATTGCACATAATTTAAAGCTAGCATATTTTACATTTACAAACATGTGCAATTTGAAATTATATCGGTGGGTTTCTAAATTATATGAAAATTTTGTATTCTTACAGAATATATATGCATTAAATTGCTTTATGCAATTTTGAGATAAGACCAACAAAGTTTTTAGCTTTAGTATAAAAAATAATATGATTAACAGATTTAGATTATACTGTCAGTATGGAATGCATACTTTTTTTTTAACATTGATTAAAGTCATGGCAAAAGCACTTTATTGATTCTAATTTCAGTCAAGTCCTTAAACAAATTAAATAATTACCAAGAGAAATGTACAAAAAGTAAAATAAATTATTTTATGAAATAAATTTATATTGCTGGCCACCATACTACATTTACTATTATTACTAGAAAATTACAATCTAGAAACACATGGGTGGTTTATAATATTTATTAACTCATAATTACTTACAAAATATATTTTTGGGAAATTAACAAGTTTTAAGCATACCATATATTATGTAAGTATACATAATTTCACTATTATGTGAATATAGTTTTATTATAATGATGAGTATTTTTTTTACTTTATATATTACAAATATAGATTGCAAACCTATTCACATATCATGCAAAAGTCAGCACCATCACAAGGTCTCTCCACCACTTATCTATACTATGATAATTGACATAGCTGTATGTATAAAAAATTATTTAATCATTGAGAAACTATGGTTTGAAATTAATAAATAAATTAATCAATTACAAGGTAGCTAAAATCCTTGTAAAACCAATACCAGCTCCTAGTAAAGTCTGCCCTATGCCCCAAATCATAGCATGTATAGGGGGCATAGCTAAGTTACCAGCACGGTAAATAAACGCAATTGCAGCACTACTTGCTACACCAGAGGTCACAGGACTCACCACACCCATCACTATTAACAACACTGGAAAGAATTTCCCATATTTGTGCTTTCTAAGAGTACCGAAGGCAACAAGTGCCGCACAGGTGTGTACAAACACAGATGAGCACAAAGACCAAAGAAACACTGGGTACCACATTTCACCAAATGTATCTAAGGGATCTCCTGGAGACAATCTTAATATGTCCACAAATGAATCAAATTCTGATACTCGAAATTCAGACAACATGTCATACATGTTATCTTTAAAAATTGTACGCTATCAGGCATCGGGGCCGTCGTGATCATGAATTTTTCAATTACACAAAAAAACAAAACTAAAGAGTTTTGTTAGAATACACTTCTATACATTAACTATAGCATTATGTTATGTAATATATAAAACACTATTTATGTACTATCTCATGTTTAAAATGATTAAAATTAAGTAATATGTTACAATATTTCCGACAAAGACAAATTGCAACAAATTGTTCTGACATTTTCAAAAACTATTTTATAGATGTATTGACAATGTTACTTTCTTGCTATTGACATTTGACTTGACTGTGACTGCTATCTTATATCTATGAGCAGTGAGCACAGATTACTACTAGATGTGTGTAGCTCTATGGTGAACCGGCTCAGTGAGCCGTTTCTTTTTAATGAGCCGGTGTTCCGGTTCACATCGCTGGCAAAAATCGGTTCATTCGGAACTCGATCTTGCCATATAGAACGAAGATTGCAATTTCGAATGAACTAAATGTAATAGCGTATCAGCTTCAGCGCTATCGGATCTTTCAGATTCTATGATTGGCGACACGAGTGACCAGTGTTGCCAAAGTGATTTGGTCGAAATTTACGTCTAAAAAGTTACATTTTTAAACAAAAAATTACGTAGTGATAATTTTCAGCTTACAGATCATAAATAATTAAAATTATATTTATTTATATATTTTTCGAGATAGTTTACGTTTTTACCCGACTTCCAGAAGGAGGTTTATGTTTTTATTAAGGAGTTTGTGGGCAAAACTTTTATATACTTTTGTATATCGTCGTAAATAATGCAAATGTTTGTTCGTTTTTTTATATTTACCTATTATGAGATTCTTAAAAAGATACATTAATATGACTAAATATTGTTTTTACATACATGTTAGGGGCCATTAATTTATTACGTAAGACAATTTAGGGGGAGAGGGGGGGTCGACCATGTCTTATGTTTTCTTACAAGGGGGTGGGAGGGAGTCTCGATAGTTTTTACGTAAGATCAAAAAATGCGAAAGTCAAGAGAAAATGCGAAATCAAAAAAATGCCAAAGTCAAAATTATATTTTGAAAAAGCGCGGGCAGCTGGGCGAAAGGTACTGTACCTTTAAAATTACAAATAAACAGTTAAAAAAATTGTAACTTTGAAAAATAAACATTAAAATAAATCAAACGTGTATTTATTTTTTCTTTTAGACTCTTACGTAATAAATATTAAGCAGGGAGGGGGTCGGCCTATTCTTATTTTTTCTTATAATAGGGGGGGAGGGGGTCAAAACCTAGCGAAAGTAGTCTTACGTAATAAATGAATGGCCCCTTACATGAAGTAGTCAAAAGTTACGTAAAATGTAAGAAATGTTACCTTCTGGCAACACAGGACACGACGGCTCGGCAGTCGGCAGCAGCAATCGACTTTCTCCCTACTTCGCGAAGAAAGAGACAGATAAATAAAGCTTTTTTTTAAGTGTAGAAGAGACGAAACAAAACAAATACGCCATCAGTGTGACCATTTGTGGCAGATTTCTGCCATTTTTTCAGATTAGGAACCTAAATTTTAACTATGGCACACTAAGCTGACGATTCAAAAAAGTGGCAGAATTTGGCAGATTTCAAAAAAAATCTTTATTATTTTTGATATATAATTAGAATACTTATAATTTTATTTTTTTTATTCTGGCAATTCTCGTACATAGTACATTTGCCATTATCAAACGGGAGAAATTTTTATGTATTTAAGGGAACGAGGGAAGTTAAATTTAGGAATCATTTAGGACAGGAATAGGTATATGATATATATATGAGATATAGATATAAATAACTATATGAAATAATAAAATATGTAACTATATACTTATTTAAATATATTACTTTTTATATCATGAATGTATATATATGACTTAGATAATAAAAATATTGAACCAAATATTATATATTTAATTTATTAAATATTTAAATTTCTATATTATTAATAATTATAAAGTCTGAGATTTTATAAATGTATTATTTTTAAATAAATAAAAGGCAAGTAATTGAGGTTGGAAAAGGGATTTGGTATAGATATAGCTATAGAATAATTATAATTTTCTGTCTTATTATTTATTTTATTTTTTATTATGCATTTATTTGGTATGAAACAATTTACTGAACTGGCAAGTTAGTTCGGCAGTACGGGGATTTTACGTTTATTCTATTTTTAGATAGGTACGCCATATGATTATGAACGGTAATGAATTAGTATTAAGGTTTATATTCTTACAAACTAAACCGATTCACGTTTAAATAAATCCATTATTGTTCTTTGTTGTGTAACGCCATTGTTATTTAGTTTATTCAATTTTCAAATATTATTGTTAATGTTTATGTTTCGCTTAAACAAGAGTAAATCTGAATTCCTTTTTTTAAATTTTCTTTTCATTTAAATTTTGTATTGTTCTAAACCTATTATTGAACAAATTACAAAAATACTGTGTTTAGAATTTAGACTATAAACTGATTTAAAATAATTGTAAAAATTAAGTGTGTTAATATAATTGTGTGTATAATGTATATATCTAAAGTGTAAATAAACTAATTAAACTGTGTAAATAAAGTGTGTTTAAAAACTGTGTATGTGATTTTTTAGTATATTTAGGGTTTTGATGTGTAATAATGGCGCCAATTAAAAAAAGAAGCCCTTTGTGGAATCACTTTAGTGAAATAAACAATAGTAAAGCTAAATGTGTATATTGTGCACAGGTTATGTCAATTCCTAGTCATTCTATAGGCAATTTAAGTCGACATATGCGTTTGAAGCATCCGACTATTAGAATCCAGTTGGAACGACAGCAGTCATCGATGGCACTGCCACAGCGACCAACGGACCCATGTGAAAGTTCGTCTATCAACAGTCAATTAATTGATGAAATTCCTCTAATAACCCAAACACCCCTGGATAAGACTGAAAAACAATGTAAACAATCTGCCATAACGGACTTTACAAATAAACCAATATCCTTAAAAAAAAGCACAGAAATCGATATGCAGATATTAAAGCTGGTGGTAAAAAATTATCATCCGTTTTCTCTAGTTGAACAAACAGAAATGAAAGAATTGTTTAATATGATAATTCCAGGATATAAACTTCCAACTCGGAAAACTTTGTCTAATAGCATTTTGTTAAAATCTTACCAAGAATGCCTTGAGAAGGTTCAAATAGACTTAGGTCCCGCATTCGCAATTTGTATAACCACGGACTCATGGACATCGGTAAACAATGTCAGTTTTGTATCCATAACAGCACATTTTATAGATGACAATGGCAACTTAAAGTCATATTTATTAGATTGTTTTCCATTTCCCGAACGTCACACAGCCATTAATATTGCCAATTGCCTTAAAACGAAATTTGAAGAGTGGAAAATTCAGCACAAAATAGTTGCCATAGTGAGCGATAATGCAGCCAATATCGTTGCTGCTATCAGAGAGGGAGGTTGGCGACAAATTGGCTGTTTTGCCCACTCAATAAATTTATGCGTTCAAGCCGGTTTAAAAGAGTTGTCAGCCACATTGGAAAAGGTCAAACGTATAGTGGAGTTTTTTAAAAAAAGTTCGTCGGCTTTAGCCAAATTGAAAGATATACAAAAGCAAATGTCTCTTCCTGAATTGAAATTAAAGCAGGATGTCATAACGAGATGGAATTCTACTTATGACATGTTGCAGCGCTTCTTTAAGTTGAAGGAAGCTATTGTATCTACCATGGCAATAGTGAATAGTAGTCTGGAAACGTTAACGTCACATGATTGGATAATTGTGGAAAAATCGATCGCTATTTTAGAAATATTTTACAACATAACAAACGAAATCAGCTCGGAAAAGCACGTCACTCTGTCGATGGTGATTGTGTTATGCAAAATGATGATTCGTCATGTAAATAAACACATAAGTGAACAATCATCAGATCCTGTCGAAATCCAGTTACTTCTCAACACATTAAAACAACAATTAAGTGACAGGTTTCGAAATGCTGAAAATAATGTTTTGTATGCTGAAGCAACAATTTTAGATCCACGATACAAAAAGTTCGGGTTCATAGACGAGAACAATTATCATATAGCCTTGTCTAATTTAAAGAAACGCTTAGGAACAACCCAACTTCCAGGAGCTGCAGCATTAACAACAGCTAACAATGAAACAACGACCAATCAGACGACGGCAGTAGCTACAACGTCTAAGCAAAAATCAATATGGGATGACTTTGACACTGAACTGAGACAGCAATTGCAACCATTAAACCAAACTGCAGCAGGAATAAAGGAGTTGGACAAATACATAAGCGATGAGATGCTTCCCCGTACTAATGACCCATTGAAATGGTGGGAAGAGAGAAAACGGATATACCCCATTCTTTACAATTTTATGAGGAAAAGATTGTGCATTGTGGCTACCTCCGTTCCCTGTGAACGCGTTTTTTCAAAAGCGGGCAATATTCTTAGTGAACGACGAACGACTCTAAAAGAAGACAAAGTCTCAAAAATGCTATTCCTCAATTATAATATAAAAAAGTAAAAAAAAACTATATGTAAATATGTAAATTAAAGTCTTGATGAAAAAAAAAGATTAATATAATAATTGTACATAAAATAATAATCACTGTATATAGAATCGATTTTTAAATACGCCAGTTGAATGTAATTTTCTATAGTATTAATTAATTTAATTGTAAAGATAACATTTAACTGTCAGTCCTAAGCCTGAAAAAAGTATGAAGGAAAATCGATTATAAAATATTACTAATCTTACTTTATCCATTTAAAGCGAAAAATTAATTATACGGTTAATTATAAATGAAACTATCTTTTCGGATTTTGTCGCGGATTTATTATGATTTTTGGTTCCCGACGTTTCGAA
The DNA here is from genome assembly GCA_905231865.2 of Boloria selene. Lineage (NCBI taxonomy): Eukaryota > Metazoa > Arthropoda > Insecta > Lepidoptera > Nymphalidae > Boloria > Boloria selene. Next base: position 8,335,560 of record HG993145.1, read on the forward strand.
TGCTTTACAGCAATCATGGTCACGGGAGAGACTAAGGTATTAGACGTCTCAGGGGGTTATATACTTGTTACAGACAGTGCCTACCCACAATTTTTTACAAATATTCAAAATGATAGACTATAAAATTATACATTTCAATTCTATACTTATAATATTTTAAAATTTTAAATTATATTATAAATATGACAATATTATTAACTTATTTTTAGCTACTATAATTATAATTATTATAATTTTCTAACATTTGTTAAAATAATATTAAGTAGTGTTGCTATTATTAAAATATGTATAATGTGTTATATTAAAATATAAATTATTAAAGCAATGTTAAACTTTCATATATTATAAATTAAAGATTAATAGTTTAAAACAACTTGAGTTTTGATAATTTTAAGTTAAATATTAAGCAACACCACTGCAAACTAAATCATTTTTAAATTTGATAATATAATATTAAACAAATCTAACTATGCTCAATCCACATAGACCTCTTTAAGTTCTTTTGAATTATAACTTTTTAACTATGAAATGAGTTAATGTGATTTAGTATGTCAGTTGGTATGTCTGTCTGAAGTTATTATAGGGATTTGAGACTATAGAGTTAAATTGTTGTCAGTCTGAAGCTACTACGGCTACAGGTTCGGAATGCAGACTGACAACAATTTAACTCTATAGTCTCAAATCCCTATAATAACTTCAGACAGACATACCAACTGACATACTAAATCACATTACTCATTTTATAGTTAAAAAGTTATAATTCAAAAGAACTTAAAGAGGTCTATGTGGATTGAGCATAGTTAGATTTGTTTAATATTATATTATCAAATTTAAAAATGATTTAGTTTGCAGTGGTGTTGCTTAATATTTAACTTAAAATTATCAAAACTCAAGTTGTTTTAAACTATTAATCTTTAATTTATAATATATGAAAGTTTAATATTGCTTTAATAATTTATACTAGCTGACCCGTGCCCACTTCGTTGAGCATAATTTTAATAATCCTTTTTAGTACATAGTTTTTAAGTTAGACATATGCTGTCGTTGACTTTTTTGTAGGCATTTTCAAGCTCCACATCTTTTCTCTAGAACTCAAAAATATATCTTTCATAGTTAAGGCAGCGTTCGTAGAAACGCTTTCATTCGACCGTTTTTTCTCCGATTCACTTTGCAAAACGGACGTAAAAGCCTTTTTATTTTTCGGTGTTTTATATAGACTATGACACTCAGCAATAATGTGGCTTTCTATTGGTGAAAGAATTTTTAAAATCGGTTCAGTAGATTCCGAGATTACCCCTTACAATTTAACAAATAAACAAACTTTACTTCTTTATAATATTAGTATAGATATATAGTATATATAGTATAGTATAGTATAGTATAGAAGTATAGATTTTAATATAACACATTATACATATTTTAATAATAGCAACACTACTTAATATTATTTTAACAAATGTTAGAAAATTATAATAATTATAATTATAGTAGCTAAAAATAAGTCAATAATATTGCCATATTTATAATATAATTTAAAATTTTAAAATATTAAAAGTATAGAATTGAAATGTATAATTTTATAGTCTATCATTTTGAATATTTGTAAAAAATTGTGGGTAGGCACTGTCTGTAACAAGTATATAACCCCCTGAGACGTCTAATACCTTAGTCTCTCCCGTGACCATGATTGCTGTAAAGCATTCGAAACGTCGGGAACCAAAAATCATAATAAATCCGCGACAAAATCCGAAAAGATAGTTTCATTTATAATGTCAAACATTCGCGTAAACCTAAGAAAGTATTATACGGTTAATGTTAGGAAATTAGATTCGCGATTCACTCATAGAGGTGAACTTTTCACTTGAAACATCGGATCAGTATGACAGGCGGTCGTAGTGATTCGATGATCCAAATGAAACGTTTCACTGAACCGGATCACCATACTGATCCAGATTCAAATGATCCAATCCTAACCAAGATTCGTTTTTACCACCTCCAATTACTACTCAGAATAATGAAAACTCATGGAAGCCGGGATAAAATAAGAAATGAAATGCATATAATATGTTTATCTTTTTTTACTTACGATGGTAATAGAGTGTAGGAAAGAGATATAATGCCGTTCTGTTTCGACTTTCGTTGTCATGCAGGTTGTCACAAGTTAATTTTTAGTTAGTGATGACTGATCACTGATGAGTTTATTATCGACATTTTCGTATCCATGTAGATGAAAAACATGTATTTAATTTTATTTAAAATTATTTAAATAAATACCTGGCTGTTCATCATATGAATTGTAGCAAAACTAATAATATAATTGTTTTAATTAAATATGTGTGATTTTTTTCGGTGGACACACAACTGTTTTGTAATATTATTAATCCTAATTTTAAAATAATTAATAATTTAGGAATAATTTAATATAATATTTAATATAGGAATAGCGTCGGATTTCAGTCGTCTTTTATTGTCATTTGGCATAAAAGAGTCTTCGGTAAAATGTTTCAAACAAATTCTGCTGTGCTTTGTTGGAGTCCAGTTGAACCTATTGATACACTGAATCCATTTAATTTTCATTTCATCATCGTTAGGAAATGTGCAACAGTATTGAAATTATTATCGACAATCATTTTGACATCACTAGACATGTATCAACAAAACATAATAATTAAAAATGGAACTGAAAGTTGATGGCCGACTTAAAGTTTTTAACGTCTTAGATAGAACTTTTGTATTTGTTAGCATTATAAGATGACCAAAGCCCAAAGGTGACCATTTGACATTTCTCATTTTTTGCCTTGTGATACGTTCCTCCGAGATTACTGCTCTATATTTTTCAAGGTGAATAATATAATGTGACTTTAAAAATATTTATACACTACATCATTTTCAATTTAACAGCATGAAAAAAATATATACTGAATTTATTAAAAAAATAGGGTAAATACTATGCTTTAATATTTTTATTCATACTATTTATTTATAAAATCATTTTTTAATAGGGCCGTAATATTAGAATGCAATAGAGTTGTTTTATTTACTTTTATATTAATCGATATAATAAACCGTTAGTGACCACATTGATTTTTGTTATAGTCGATAAATAAAACCAAAGAGTATAGTTATAAAAATAAAACGATCTTATTACTTATAATATAAATTAGAAATTGATTTGAGATGTAATATGTATACATTAAACAATTTGTTAGGTACCACAAGACTCAAAATCAAAAAGAAGATCCATCATTCATGTACCACTTACCAGTATAGTCTATAATGAGATCCCAAAGCCGTAACAAGAAAAAAGTAAATAAATTACGTTCTGAAGTTAGCTATTATTGCCGAAGCACTTGAAATATTTTAGTTTACAATAGTTTTGTAGATTGTTATCAATAGGTTGCTAAGACTTGTGTGATTTTAAATAAAATATTTAGCTTACTTGAAAGTATAAAGGATTTTATATCTAAGGTAAGCTATATACTTTATTATATTAAGAGAAACAATTCATTACTAGTGTGAAGTTAGCATGTCTTGTAGGACTGTCATAAACTGGCATTTTATGCTATTGACATGGTTGCTTTTGGTCATAACCTAAAACACATAACTTTTAATCAAAGTGTGTTCAAGTAATTCCTCGTGATAAAAAAAGTTTTAAATAAATATTTATAGTAAATTTAAAAATGGGCAAAGTAAGATCAGCACCGGGTGCCCCCCGGAAAGAAGGTTTCAATAAATCGGTACATTCGATGAATCCTGATAGACCGACTGAAGGCCTCAAAGGAGTTGGAAAACCCAGAACAAAAGGAACTATAAAGCGTCTTCAGATGTATCGCAATTTTAAGGCCAAAAGAGATAAAACAGGGAAAATTCTTACTCCTGCACCATTTCAAGGTTGGCTTCCATCAGGTACTCGAGCTCGAGTGGAGCCTAACCAGAAATGGTTTGGAAACTCTAGGGTTATATCACAAAGCGCTCTACAAAAGTTCCAGGACGAATTTGGAGCAGCTGTAAAAAATCCTTATCAAGTTGTAATGAAACCAACCAATTTACCCATAACACTACTTAATGAAAAAGCTAAACATGCTAGAGTTCATTTGTTAGATACTGAAGGCTTTGACAAAACATTTGGGCCAAAGAAGCAAAGAAAAAGAGTAAATTTAAAGTTTAACGATTTAGAAACTTTATCTAAAGCTGTTGAGGAAAATGCTGAAAAATATGATGAAAATAAAGATGTTGACAGGGTACGTGAGGATAGTGGTATAAAAGATGGGCAAAGGGAATGGATTTTTGGAGCTGGAATGAGCAGAAGAATTTGGAATGAACTGTATAAAGTAATTGATTCATCTGATGTGTTATTGCAAATTTTAGATGCAAGAGATCCTATGGGTACAAGAAGTCCATATGTTGAGAAATTTCTCAGAGAAGAAAAACCACATAAGCATTTGATTTTTATCTTAAACAAAGTAGATTTAGTTCCGAACTGGGTGACACAAAGGTGGGTTGCTATTCTAAGTTCAGAATATCCCACAATAGCCTTTCATGCATCTATGACTCACCCATTTGGAAAAGGATCCCTTATAAATTTGTTACGACAGTTTGCAAAACTACACATAGATAAAAAACAGATAAGTGTTGGGCTTATAGGTTATCCAAACGTTGGTAAATCATCTGTCATTAATACATTAAGAGCTAAAAAGGTGTGTAAAGTTGCACCTATAGCAGGAGAAACAAAAGTTTGGCAATATATTACTTTAATGAGAAGAATTTTCCTAATTGATTGTCCAGGTATAGTGTATCCTTCCGCAGAAACTGATACTGAAAAAGTTCTGAAAGGCGTTGTTAGAGTTGAACTAGTCCAAAATCCTGAAGATTATATAGAAGAGGTAATAAAAAGGGTTAGAAAAGAATATTTAATGAAAACATATAAAGTAGAAGGTTGGAGTACAGCTATAGAATTTTTAGAGAAATTAGCAGCAAGAACTGGTAAATTGTTAAAGAAAGGTGAACCAGATGTCAGTCAAGTGGCAAAAATGGTACTGAACGACTGGCAGAGAGGCAAGTTGCCATTTTATGTAGCACCTGAAGGTTTTGAAGTGCCTTTAACTAAGCAACAACAAAATAAAGACACAAAGGAAGTTCAATCTAAGGATAAAAAAGAAGAAAGTATACCAGAAGATTTAATTTCTACTGAAGCCAAGGAAGATGAATCTGATAAACCAGTACTTACTATTAATAAATTGATTATAGCACAAGATTTTGCCAAAATAAGAGTTGGTCTACAATTTGATAATGATGAAGATGTCAAGCCTCTGGATGATATTAATATTCCAGAAGAATTACAAGGTATAGATGAACAAAATGATGCCACCAAATCAGATAGTGAAAATGATAAAGAAAAAGGTGATGATAAAAATATTGAAGATGAAGGTGAAGGAAATGATGATAGTGACTCAGACATAAGCAATTTCTATAGTGATGCTGAAAATGTATGTAGTGATGTAGAAGATCATTTGACTAATGATTCTGAAACAGTAAAAGAATTGAAGAGAAAAAGATTGCAAGTAGCAAGTGGTACTTTTACAGTAGAAGAAATGCTGCCAACAGGAAAGAAACATAAAGGAAATGAAATCTTGAAAAATATGAAAGCTAAAATGACAGCCAAACAAAGAAGAGCATTAGATAGAGCTCAAAAACGCACAAAGACTGGAAGCAACTTTTATGAAATATCAAATGTGAAGAACAGAAATAGAAATAAAAAACGACTTGTTTAATAACTTTAATTTGTTGTTTCTAATTGAAATTAATAAACTTAAATCATTTAAAATATTTTCGTGTCAATATTTATTTTCATTTGCTTATTTATGAAAAAATTTCCAAGTTAGAATTAGGAATAGAATTTGAAGCTTTTGATTTGCGAGTATGTTAATTGTTAATGAAAAAAAGAAACCTTATATTGAAAGTTTCTTAGTTTAGAAATTAATATTAAATCAGTACAAATAACAACTACAACAATCAATCACTACATTCATATAATTTAAAAAAATTAAATTAAAAAAAAATATAATTAAGTGTGTATAGCTTTCTACTACATTTTATTTATTATGTCACAGCTCTGCATGAGCATATAATTAGTTTTTCTAATATACTATCTAATCTATAATCTTCAAAAGTGAGCAGCAGTAAGGATATTTATTGTAAGTAAAGGTGTAAACAAATAAAATTGTATATAAAACAATGTATGCTACTACATATTTTGTTATTTATGGAGGTTTGTACCAGAGATAATTTTTTGTATAAGAAACAGACTTGTGAACTCTGTGTAATAAGCGATGTTGTTTTGATAATACAATTGCTCTTGCTGTGAATGTCGGTTTTTGTTTTTTACTTGATTTCCATTTCCTTTGATTTCAGTTCAGATGTCTTCTGGAAGTGAAAGTGATGAGGACTATTTGCCAGGAGAGCCTGAGAAAGTATCTGAAGAAGAGTCTGCTGATGAACAAACCGATTTGCAGTATGAAAAGGAACTTGAGTGCAATACTAAAAAACGTAAATCAAAATTACCGGCAAAAAGTAAAAAGAAAATGAAAACAAAGAGTGGTACAAAAGAGATTGAAAGTGGTAAAACTGAAGGTAACGACAATGAACCTTCTAAATTAAATCCAGAAGAAGACAAGAAGAAAGAGGACGATTTGTGGGCTAAGTTCTTAGAAGGCACAGACACTGTCCCTAGAAAGGTGACAGAGTCAAACAACACCACAAAACCAATTGAAAAGAATCAAACAGAATCTAGTAATAATACTATTAATAAAAACAATAAAGACAAAGAAGATGAGAAAGAAAGAGAGAGACGGATATTTGAATTTGCTGGAGAAACGATTGTTGTTGAAAATAATGTTATAAAAGAAAAAATTAAAACATCCGACAATACAGTTACAGGTAAATTATTATTTGTATGAAATGCATTGTATGGAATAATAGAAAGAAATTGAACTGTATAAATTTACCCTGATTTTTTTCATTTGTGTAGTTTTCACGCTATTGATTAGTGAAAACAGCATAGAAATGGGTGCAGTAGTTTTTGAGTTTATCGCGAGCAGACTAAGAGACACAGATGCGGCGAAGGACATTGTTTTATAATATGTAGTGAATTATAAATATACCATAATAATGTGAAAAGTAAACGTTTGTATGTGTAATGTGCATGCTTGTTACTTCTTTTACTGAAACGGCTGGACGGATTCTGATAAAAATTAGTGCACAGATAGACTATGACTTGAAGTAACACATAGGCTACTCTTTGGCTCCTGGAGTTGCAGAGATTTACCCGAGCAAAGTGATTAAGAGTCGATAGTTATATTAAAATACGATTTAATAATAATATGTATTTACTATTTTGATGCAGCAAGTAAGCTGGAAGGGCCATCACGTAGTCGAGGTGCGGGTTTATCAAATGTGCTGGGTCAGTTAAATAAGAAAAATAAACTTTCTACATTAGAAAAATCTAAACTGGATTGGGACACTTACAAGAAAGAAGAAGGTATTGAAGAAGAAATCGTTAGGCACAATAAAGGCAAAGCTGGGTGAGTATTAAAGTGTGTTAATTTTATATGTTAAATAAGTTTCGCCCGCGACTTCGCTCTAGTAGGTCGTAATGTGAATAATGTAAAAAAAAGTTAAAACAAACAAATATACAGCTTCTCAGATTATAAAGTATTCATACATAATATATGGTAATGTTCGATAATTTTTATAAATAAAATTGTTCGATTTCTTAATTTTGTGTGTTAATATCAAAAGAATCAGTGTTAAGAGGTGTCTGTCAGTTAAAACGTTTAAAGACCTAATTAATGTTTACAAACATACATTAGTTTTAAAGTTTGATTTGAAGGCAATGTACAGAAAAAACTTCATACAAGAGTTGACTTTTAGCCTTTCAAAATATTAACTCGTACATTCACGAGTTAATGGCTATTAAAGTTCTGTAAAGTAATACAAGATAAATTATTATTAAAATAAAAATCTCTGCTGCGTATATACTGACCTACTAAACAAATTGTCAAGAGAACATGTTGAAGGCAAAAAGAGTGAAATGTTGAAGGCAAAAAGCTATAGGTACCTACTTGAAGATGCAGTCGGAAGTCGCGTAATAATGCAATTAATTGAATTGGATTAGACATTTTAATTAATTAATACAATATTATATTTTATCTGTGGATATATGTCTAATTCAAATACTGTTTGTTCATTTCGTTAGGACGTTGCACTTAAAAGCAGAACCTGGGTACAAGACCGAGACCCAAAAACATCAACGACGTATATTGTGTATTTATATAATTTTATAAAAGCTATAAATATTTTTGTAGGTTTTTGGACCGTCGAGATTTTCTGGAAAGGACGGACGTGCGCCAGTATGAGATCGAGAGAGATTTGCGTATGAACAAAAGGAGCAACCGATAAATATTCCAATCATTTTAATTACCACATCATGCCATAATGTATTACTTGTAGCGTGAGTTTAACTTAATAAAACATGCAGAACAAATAAATTTTTATTTTATTAATAAAGTACTACATTAACATCACTACCGACACTTTAAAAAAACACATAGTTTTAAACAAAGCAAAGTACTAGTATTATTGTAAGATGAAAGCAGCCTAATTTACTCCTTCTAATATAATACCAGCTTTGCCAGTGAAAATCCCGACAAAATCAATCCAGCCTCTTTGGAGAGTAGCCGGAACAACAGTCACACATTTTTTTATAAATTGTGTTTTTCTTCCTTGTTCCGTATATAGGTACTTTCATATACACTTAGTAAAACGTTGTTATTTTGAAATTACATACCAAAATTTCAATTTTATTTGTAGATGGAACAAATGGTTTCTAATTAGACGTTCGAGAAATATGAAGTTATTCTTTTTTTGTACCTACGTTGGTTAAATATGAGTAAGTAAATTTTCTTGCTCTATATAGCATTATTATCAGTCTGAGTTTGTGCTTTTATTTATCATTCCGTACGCTTACACTACAATAGTGTCGAAGAGCCTTTACACGAAGATGAATTGTATGGTCCAAATAAAAGAAATAAGAGTACTAAAGATATTCACAATCTTGATCTTTTATAGGACGACTTTTACCAGTAATATCCTTTCGTAAAGTAGATACACCTACCTAGTAAGTGTTTAAAATTGTACAGCTGTGAGGAATTTTAGTACTTTATTTTTTAGAAAAAATCTTTTGATTAATTATCATATTTTTAATTTATATGACTCAAAAGTAATTTTAATATATTACATCCATTTAGTATTTCTAATACATATACATGGGGTCCAGGATGCAAATAATCCTTGCATACATTCTATATGTTGTTGAGTATAATAATATTCAATCTAAAATTAAGGAACTCTCACACTCGTAATGACAAATTGTGATCAAACCAATGTGCATCGCCATTACTATATATTGATCCAATAACTATAACTAACAACCTTGTAAGGTCCATTTCATCCATCGGCTCAATCACGCCAATGAATGTGACTTGGGAGAGGCAATCAATTTCAATCTGCGACATGTTTCGTAGCGATCCGTGGCCGTCGAACGATTTGCACAGTTTGTGCTAATCAAGCACTAAATAGTCTATTTGTGGTATGGGGCATTTCATATGAAGCGGACAGGAAAAAAAAAGTGAGGTTAGGGAATTTGTTCATATGCGGTTTATTTATACCTCTAGTGGATATGAAAGTGTATGCGAAATATTTTTTTTCTACGGTGTTTATTTTTAAAATTATGGGCTTTTGAAAAATAATCATAATCCAAATTTCGATGTTTTAGATTAAGTTTTTCGAATGGTTAAAAAATACAAACAACTATTGAACTTAGCGTTTTGTATAGATTTTTAGTTGCTCTTTTTAATAAAGAAATAATTTTTTGAAATTAAAAATAAAATGATGTACAAAACCGGAAATGAAAATTTCAAAACAAGTTTTTGATCACTTCGACCCATGTATTTTAATTTTTTCTTGCATCCAAATATAGCCTATAGTATTATTAAAAAACACTAAAAGTTTCATTGTGTTATCTCTATTGCTTAGAAAGATTGGTAAATTAATGTATGTCGCTCTGGACTTGCATGTCGCTCTGAGCGTGATGCTTCATACTAATTAATGTCAGTTACTTGGCGAAATTTAAAAATTTATCATATGTATCATTGTATTCAAGCAAGTTTAAGCTCTGAAAACTTAGGGTTTATTACTTGCTGTTTTTACAAGCTTGTATTATTAGTCAATGTCTGGTCCAACGTTCTTTAAACATAGCTAACCTTGATCTTAACAGTCAAAGCTTTCGATTACAACAAAACGCACTCGGATGCACGCGTTTGAGGAATACGAATACGTACTACAGACATACATACCACACATATACACACAAGAAACCTATAACACCACTTTTTTGTCGTGGGTTAAACTGATGTATAATTAAACTGAAAATACAATTATGAAAATAAACTTGATACCAAATTCAAAACGTTTTATTTTATATTTTTTACTATTTTACAATTAGAATCTATACTACAACTGGTTCTTTTTATAAGAAGGCCTTCTATTGTTGGAATAAATACATGAAACTTTTTAGTTCCTGTAATGAAAACTGCAGAATCAAACTAAGGTTGCAAAAAATCCTCTGCCGTTGAATTTCTTCTTTAGAGTAATAGTAAATCACTGTTTGTTTTAAAGACGATTTTGCATATCCGTCTAAAGCATCAGTCGCCAAGCATTTGCAGTTCCCACCAAGACCATCGCAGGGCCCCTAACCATGAGAAGTTATCATAATGACTTAGATGAATAAAGTTGAATCTATTTTTAAAATGTTGTGACTTGTGAGGCACCATCGGTTATGTAAATAACTTTTGACACTACTACTCCATTTTCTAATAGGTGTTTGTGTAAGATTTTTTTGATAAGCGTAATGTGTTGCTGTATCATGTTTCAACGGCAGAGGATTTTTTGCAACCTTAGTTTGATTCTGCAGTTTTCATTACAGGAACTAAAAAGTTTCATGTATTTATTCCAACAATAGAAGGCCTTCTTATAAAAAGAACCAGTTGTAGTATAGATTCTAATTGTAAAATAGTAAAAAATATAAAATAAAACGTTTTGAATTTGGTATCAAGTTTATTTTCATAATTGTATTTTCAGTTTAATTATACATCAGTTTAACCCACGACAAAAAAGTGGTGTTATAGGTTTCTTGTGTGTATATGTGTGGTATGTATGTCTGTAGTACGTATTCGTATTCCTCAAACGCGTGCATCCGAGTGCGTTTTGTTGTAATCGAAAGCTTTGACTGTTAAGATCAAGGTTAGCTATGTTTAAAGAACGTTGGACCAGACATTGACTAATAATACAAGCTTGTAAAAACAGCAAGTAATAAACCCTAAGTTTTCAGAGCTTAAACTTGCTTGAATACAATGATACATATGATAAATTTTTAAATTTCGCCAAGTAACTGACATTAATTAGTATGAAGCATCACGCTCAGAGCGACATGCAAGTCCAGAGCGACATACATTAATTTACCAATCTTTCTAAGCAATAGAGATAACACAATGAAACTTTTAGTGTTTTTTAATAATACTATAGGCTATATTTGGATGCAAGAAAAAATTAAAATACATGGGTCGAAGTGATCAAAAACTTGTTTTGAAATTTTCATTTCCGGTTTTGTACATCATTTTATTTTTAATTTCAAAAAATTATTTCTTTATTAAAAAGAGCAACTAAAAATCTATACAAAACGCTAAGTTCAATAGTTGTTTGTATTTTTTAACCATTCGAAAAACTTAATCTAAAACATCGAAATTTGGATTATGATTATTTTTCAAAAGCCCATAATTTTAAAAATAAACACCGTAGAAAAAAAATATTTCGCATACACTTTCATATCCACTAGAGGTATAAATAAACCGCATATGAACAAATTCCCTAACCTCACTTTTTTTTTCCTGTCCGCTTCATATGAAATGCCCCGTATGTCATTGCAGTAGTGAACTTGCCTTTGAGACTTCCTGACGCCTTTAATTTCTATGAAATACCTACTATTATTTTATAAGTGAAGTGGTATTTTGGAAGGATCTGATGTGAAAAGTATGACAACTTACGGAAGGTGGACAATGTTCGAGGGACCAACGGGTGCTGTTCAGGTTAGTATATTTTTAATAAAAACACGCTATTTAAAATGCATACGCAAATAGTGTCAAATGAAAATGCTGATACATACTTTTTGACATGTGTACTGTGTAGAGCTGTATGTATTATATATAGTTATATAAATGTATATAATAGAACATTACTACTTCACGTTACGTCCACGTGCGTGCGTGGATAAATGATAAATAAGTATAGGAAAGCTCAAAATTAATATAATCTTTAAATCAAAAATTAAAAATATGGTATTGAGTAAAGTAGGTAGGTACGAGTATATTATTTCTTCTCAAATGCAAAGTATTTGCAGATACATATAAATGTGATAACTATATTATAATTTAATATTATATTTAAAATAAGTAATTGTTTAGTTTCTAGCTGGCTTTCCTCAGCAGAACTGCCTACCGAGGACATTACCACCGGGGTAGCTTTCATTTAAATTTAAAACATTTTTATTATAATAGTTTCTTTATAGGTGACCATCATAATTGATTTTCTTAACTTTTTTCGTACACTTATAATAAAAGAAGTATAATAATATGTTATAAATAGAGTCGCTTATTTTTCTTCAGTTCTGTTTTTATCTATTTTACTTAAAAGTCTATAAAGTGTTATTTTAGCTACTTACAACATACATACATACATACTTATACATGTATCATTGTATGAACGTTACGTATTCTATCATTTACATAAAAGTTAATCACTGATGGCAAAGAAAATGCAGCGCTTACAGAACTCTATATTTTAGCTTTATTTACTTTATCTAAAATGTACGTAAAAAAATTGAATGTCTTATTTATATAGTACTAGCGACTCGCCCTCGCTTCGCTCGGGCTCTTCCCTAGATTTAGCACAGGCAAAGCCGCGGGATTGCCTAGTTATGCATATAAACCTTCCTCTTGAATCACTCTATCTATTAAAAAAAACTGCATCAAAATCCGTTGCGTAGTTTTAAAGATTTAAGCGCACATAGGGATATAGGGACAGAAAAGGAGAATTGAAAATTGAGAATTAAAAATTGTTTTATACTATGTAGTGACTAACGACTCGTCCTCGCTTCGCTCGGGCTCTTCCCTAGATTTAGCACAGGCAAAGCCTGGTTATGCATATAAACCTTCCTCTTGAATCACTCTATCTCATATCTGTTAAAGAAAACCGCATCAAAATCCGTTGCGTAGTTTTAAAGATTTAAGCATACATAGGGATATAGCGACAGAGAAAGCGACTTTGTTTTATACTATGTAGTGTACTTAACTAAAAGCCTTAAAAATAAGTTTGAAACTTATTTTGTCTACCTTTAAAAATTACTTATGCTTCTAGCTTTAAAATTGACGTAATTTCTATACAAACTTTCAACCCCTTATACTACGGGAGGTAGCGCTGTATTTTTTCTAGGAATTTTATCCCGAATGAATTTTATTTCAAACAGTTATTTAGAGTTCAGAGATCAGTAAAGTGAGTGTCAGTCGCCGCACCAGCGGTGGAACTAAGAGGGACAGCATGAAGAAGTCATTGGAAAAAAATCTGCTCCGATGAATTTTATACCGTGTAAAAATTAATTATATGATTGTTTCCATCACATTTTTAAAGAAAATCATCGTCAGCTGTATTGACGGTGGGGGGTTATATGTCAGTCGCGTGCATGAACCTCATAGAAATTTTCACAAAAAAAGTAATTTTATACCTTAAGAAATTTATACATCTTAATCTTTATACTTTTAAAATAATAAAGACAATCGTCAGCTGCATTTTTTATGGGGGAAAGACCGTCAGTCAGCGTGATAAACATTTCGCGAGGTCGATGCATTTGAGCGTTGCATAGTCTCTTTAGAAAATAAACTCACGATCTTTACATCCACAAACAATCAGCTGGCGACGACTCATGTTTCTTTAACATTCTAGTTATCTTAGGCTTGGAATTACGCACAAACGCTGTAGTTACATGCACACTCGATTGACCCAGCGACTGCTTGCGCCATTTTTAGATTGATAGTTTTAATATTACAAGAATTATAATATAATAATAACTTTATTTATAATTTCTTGTGCATAATACTCTCTCTTACTCTAGCTTCGCTCGGGTCCGTCTCTATACTGTTCTGTACCGTACTACGTATTGTTCTTATAACTATATAGGTATAGGAATTTTAACTATTTTTCAGATGATCGGACATTGAAAATTCCGTAAAAATTGGTCCAGCTGTCTTGGGGATTAGCCGAAACGAACAGAGTGGATAACAGAAATAAAATTGTACACATTAATTTGATTAAAAATAAAACCTTATAAAATTTCATTTGAATTTAGTGAATAGTTTTTATTTTGGTATTACAAATAGACTTAATAGACAATTTTATTTATATGTATAGGTAAGTTTTACAACTTCAAAACAACAACAGAGGCGTGGGCCTCACCCCTAACAATGACCTATCTGACTCTGTCAATATCGGAAATGTGCAAGGGATATAGTCAATACTCGTTTGTTATAAAAACATCTATATTCTAATATATAAAAATCTCATGCCACAGTGTTTGCTATTGACCTCCGCCGAAACGGCTTAACCAATTTTTACGATTTTTTTGTGTTTATTTGGTAGATCTGAGATTAGATAGGCTATTTTTTATTCCCCTTGGTGAAAGAGTTGGCCCTCTCTAGATTTTTTATTTTTTATTTTTAGACCAAATATGTTATATAAATAATCATATCCCTAAATTTTCATCCCAACAATTCCTATTTTTAATAGTAATTTGAACGCGGGCGGAGTGTGGATTCCAAACAGGAATTGCTAGTATTATAATATAGTTTTAAACCGACACAAAATAAATAATTATAATGTGGTCTTATTTATAATAAAGTAGCAGTACCCGCGGCTTCAGCGTTCATTTTCTTATTAGCTACTAATCTTCATTCGATCACTCGCTGGGTTGATCTGTAGATTGACTGAAAGTTTCTTCAAAATTACTCCAGCTATTTCAGAATCCATCATTAATATACTCCTGCGCCGCGCGGCTTTCTATTTCATATAATATGTGAACGTCTCCCTTCCTCTCCCCATTGCTCACTGTGCTATAGGTACTTTCTTAATATATTTGCTATGTGGTTGTAGAGTGTCTGATTTTTATAATTTTAAAAGTTATCTGCTGACTATAAACTAACTCCCTGCCAAAATTTAAATTTGTACCACACAAAAATGAAGGAATTTTGTAAAATCTTGCGAGAGCCCTTAGACCTCCTTAAGCCGGCCCTGTCACAAAATTCGTTCATAGTGGATGTTTACTAACAATGAACTATCTCCCTGCGAAATTTAAAGTCTTTAGCCCCAAAAATGGAGGACTGTCATACAAACCTGTGAGAGCCATTAGATTTTTTTTTTTTATGGTAAAAAGGGGGCAAACGGCCAGGAGGCTCACCTGATGGGAAGTGATGGAAAGTCACCTCCGCCCATGGACATCTGCAAGCCTGGCTTGCAGATGCGTTGCCGGCCTTTCAGGAAAGGGAGGGATGGAGGAGGGAGGGAAGTGGGAGGGAGGGGGAACGAAGGCGGAGGATGAAGGGAAGAGGGAGGGGGGAAGGAGAGTGGGCCTCCCGGACGAAACGCGACAGCATAGCTGCCACTTCACGCTGGTTTTCTGTGAGAGAGCGGTACTAATGAACTATACGGGGCGTGCCGGCCCATTCGGCTGCTACCCGAAGGTAATAAGCATGGCACTACCACTTAAAAACTAAGATTATAGATTAATATGTGCTATACTTATTGATTTCTAAGCGTAAGATAACTAGATTGTTAAAGAAACACAAGTCGTCGTCAGCTGATTGTTTGTGGATGTAAAGATCGTCAGTTTATTTTTCAAAGAGACTATGCAACTCTCAAATGCATTGACCTCGCGAAATGTTTATCACGCTGACTGACTGTCTTTCCCCCATCAAAAATGCAGCTGACGATTGTCTTTGTTATTTTAAAAGTATAAAGATTAAGATGTATAAATTTCATAAGGTATAAAATTACTTTTTTTGTGAAAATTTCTATGAGGTTCATGCACGCGACTGACATATAACCCCCCACCGTCAATACAGCTGACGATGATTTTCTTTAAGAATGTGATGGAAACAATCATATTATTCATTTTTACGCGGTATAAAATTCATCGGAGCAGATTTTTTTCCAATGACTTTCTCATGCTGCCGTGCCTCTCTTACCTCCACCGCTACCGGAGTAGCTGACGTTCAGAGTTGTTATAGGTTAGGGGAAAACTATTAGTGTTGTGATTTTCAGCCGGTATAAAATGACTTGCTCAACTATAGCGCTACCTCCCGTAGTCTTTTATCGCCTTGAAAAGTAGCCTATGTCCTTTCTCAGTCTCTAGACTATCTGTGTACCAAATTTTATTTAAATAGGTTCTGTAGGTTTGGCGTGAAAGCGCGGCAGACAGACAGACGGAGTTACTTTCGCATTTAAAATATTATTTAGGATTTAAGTCTTAAACGATAACAAATATATCTATTCCTTTTCTTTAATTTTCAATTATGGTAAAAAGCGAGGTAATGCAATTTGTTCAATAGTGTTTTGTCGAGTCAATTAATTAAATACTTTGATGAATATTTTTCCAAAAATTTAATATTTATCATTATTTTTAAAATATGTAAGAATATAATAAAATACAAGAAATACCCTCAGGGCATTAATTTCTGTTGCCTTTCTCTACAACCAGCAAGCCGCTAGCTTTCTTTTCATATTTGTTCTAAAACGGTATTTCGCTTTAAAAATACTTACTTTGAATTTGCTAATAATATATACCTAGGTAGCTAGAATATTAAATGAGGTAAATATTTAGGTCAATTAATAAAATATAAAGACAACTTGTTGTAATCATTAAGCTATACAAATCCCAAATTGTGAAGCTTACCCACCCACAAGATAATCAATAAATAGTGATACCTAGTCAATGACGTAATCTGGAGCGGTGAACGTAGCAGAAAGGAAAAGTGGGCGCTACCTGAACTTAGTTTGCCTCGAGAAGCGCCTACGCATAACCATACCTCGCTACCCTTCCCACGACATTACATTTAGCTGTATTAGTTTAGCAGACGACACCTACCTTTGTTTCTAAATTTGTAATTAAAATAACTTTTACACGTGGTGTACTAGTGTAACGTGTAAGTTATTTAACTTAATAAAACAGAGTTGTTTGTTTCATGTTTGTAATATCAAATATAACAGCTTTTTATCAAACGCATATGGAATTATATTGGTTAACCAAATAAAATAAATATTTGTGAGTCCTTCCTATTAAGAAATGTTATCGTTAATGATATTTCATTTTATTCAACTATGAGATCGTAATATATGGGTCACGTGATACGAATGTATATTCTGAATCGAACATTCATTTGAGTTAGTCCAATTACAAACCTAAATATACAAGCTGGATGTACATATGCCTAGTAATAAGCAATTAATATAGTTACTTGTCTATTGTAGTTCACTCTTAACGTCTTTAGCGGGTTAATTGTTTGAACATTTCGAAACAACGTTCCTATTGTAGAGTTCATAGTATTTGCTCAGGTGTATACTGTACATTATGCGATGCGATACCTTTAAATGAATGAGCCACAAATAGTGCGGCAAAGTGCGCATGTGTACTCGCGCTCGATAACCGCACTACGCCCGTGGCCGAGGCACGTGTCCATGTGATCGAAGGGTCCACGAGATGACGGAGGCTGAGCCGAGTGCCGAGGCGACCCCATGCGGCTGATCGTAGCACAAGCAGGCGCGGGGTGGCTGTGACTGCGCGGCGCGAGGCACTCTCGCCTTTTCGTTAGTCGCGCGCTCGCAGCTATCGGGGCGGGTGTCGGTCCGGTGTCATCGCCGCGTTGTCGTTCCGCTATCTGTAATCTCGTTTCGGATTTTTGTTGTGTTCACTTATCGCCGGATGGGAATGAAAAATTTCTTGTGATATTAGAATATTTTTCCCGTAAGTCCATGGTGTGGAAGCTCGTGGGATCATTGCCGAGGAAGTGTTTTTCTTGGTGGTCGGAGGCGTCTGTTGGGTGAGTTGGGCGAGGGCGGCGCGCGGGCCCGTAGTGTCGGATCGGTGGATGGTGCGGCGCGGGCGGGCGCCGGGGCGCGGCCGGCGGCGCCGCTAGCAAAATGTCGATACCCCTGGGCCGGGAGACTGTTCTCCCCACGCAGGTGAGTTAGAGTTTTCCTCGTTTTCCCGTACATAGTAAACGCGCGCGCGGCAACATTCGTTATTGTCTTCCGACAATATGTGTTGCTTTTAAAATGTTTTTGTGTTAGTACAATTTGAAAACGTTTGATCGCCTTATATGCTACAGTTGTCTATTTCTTAACTTATTATAATAAGTATTAAAAGCTCACTATTTATTCCATTTAACAACACAAGAGGTAAGATAAACAGTTTCTTATTTCTTATTCTTTGATTAAATAAAATATTATGTATTATTATCAGATATTTCATTTATTGTAATTAGCGTTATCGAATTGACCATGACATAAAATAATGGAAACTTATATTCATTATGGATTGTTATTGATGACGTATTAATCGTAGGTATGAGTATGTGGTATGAGGGGTCTGCATACTTACTCATGTGATGTAAGTATCGAAAAAGTGAAGATTTCATTCATAAAACAAAGGTTAAAAGATTACGTATAAAAAGCGTTGGCCTCTTTATTCTGATAGTAGAAAACTGAATGAATTTATTGAAACTAGGTTAATTTTAAATCTGAAATATTATTTTTAAAGTAATAAACTTTATTATTAATATACGGAAGTATTGTTTTCATTAAAATACAGTGAATAACAGTCGAATGATATGGGCTATTAATTAAATACAATTGCCGCGTAGGCTGTTAATGAATATAGAGTTTCACTTATAAAAAATATTTACGGAAATTGTAGAAGCCACTACTCCTAGTATTGAATCATAGATTTTATCCCCTCATTATAAAAAGAAATTGCCTTATAATAAGAACATAACTGGTATATTGTCCTTATCTAATACAATCACAAACTGAGAAAGGACGTATCAAACAGGTTGACCGGCCGCTTATCACATTCGTTATCAAGACTGATTCGCGGAATAGTTTTCAGCGTCTTGCAACTACGACAAATAGCTTTCATTTCATAAATAGTATGGTATACGTTGATATGAGAAAGAGTTAAAGCTAGTTTGTGTTAAAATAGGTTAAAAAATATCTATACTAATATTATAAAGCTGAAGAGTTTGTTTGTTTGTTTGGTTGGTTAAGCAAGCTAATCCCAGGAACTACTGATCCGAATTGAAAAATTATTTTTGTGTTGGATACTCCGTTTATCGAGGGCCTTCCTCGAGGCTATATAACGCTATGGCCAATAGGAGCGGAACATCTTTGAAAAATGTTGCAAAAACGGGAGAAAAATATTTCCTTTGTGAGCTTTCGTTTTTATACCTAGCGGTTTTAAACGGTTAAAGTTATGCAAAAATCATGTATAACGGAATACCGTGGGACTCGGAAAGAATTTGAATTCCAGCTTTTAAAAAAAGCCGAGCAAAGCCGCGGGAAAGGCTAGTTATTATAATAAGATTATTTTAACATGTTTTAATTTAAACTTGCCAAACGTTACGTGGCATGGACGTGCAATAAATTCACCCCACCTTCTCAGTTAAAATATCCAATTATCTTTTTTGGCCCCGATATCGACTTTTTCAATTAGTGCAAGACGCTTGAAAGCTTTTTAAGTACATTTCCAAGTGAACTACCAGGCAACATATTATACTGGTTAATATTTATTTCGTATATTGAAAAAGTTATGTAATTACAAAACTTTTTCAATCCTTTGCCGTCGGAAATCACATAGATTTAAAAATACGCATTAGTCTGCTTTCGGCAAAATAATAATTATTATTATACAAAGCGCAACTACAATGTAATATGAAACAACAGGAAATCTGTACTGTAATATTTTTAGTAGAGCTCGTAAATGTAAAAGCTTTAAAAAATAATCTTTCGCAATTATTTTGTCTAGGAGAACTTGTCTAAAGACATTTTCATAACTAAGACAACGTTTGAAATTTAATTCTAATAAAATTTGCTCAGGTGTAAACTGATATATTAATATTAATTTATCCAAATAATATATATACTTACTATAAATATTTACAAAACCAGAAATTTGGAATTGAGTAGATAAAAAATCAAAAACTAAGTACAAATGAAATTTTCCTGAAGTAACTCGCGGTCATAGTTCAAGGCTCTATCGATCCAAGCTGCCAAGGTTCAGCGCTATTTTCTGATTAGGGTTTTTACTCCGCTCTGTGTTGTGACGTAATATTTTTTTGGATTTTTTTCTTTTAATATATTTTATGATAATTTCTATAATGTTATATGTGTGAAGATTTACGAACGTACGTGGTTATATGGTGATCATTAAGTCAATTATAATATTTTATTGTCTTTTTTACTTTTAACGCTTTATAGATAAACCTGTTTATGGTGCTACATTCATATTTCTGTTGAAGCGAAGTGAAAGCATTTGTGAGTAAATGACACTTATCTAAATAGGACATTGCTTATACCTATAATCTTAATGCCACATGTTTATTTAAATAATATCTTATACTGATAAAAATCTCAAATAAGAAAATTAATAATTCATTATATCGTGATCTCATTTTCGCGCTAAGAACTTGTGTAAACTTTTGCATATTATCTATGTTATAGTGCATAATATCTAGCTTATGATTTGTAATAGTTATAAGGAATATTATACGAAAATACTCTTAAATTGTTGCTCATTTAACATATATTTCTAATAATAAAGTTAAAGCGTCAAGCGGGAATACTAGCGACTCTGCAATATCCGGTGCAAATAGTCAAAACTCATCGTGTTCACTTGACCTGCTGATACACATATATGGATATATGTACGTTCAACGTTGGCCCATATCTTTCTACGTACTTAGATAAG
Organism: Boloria selene; assembly: GCA_905231865.2. Lineage (NCBI taxonomy): Eukaryota > Metazoa > Arthropoda > Insecta > Lepidoptera > Nymphalidae > Boloria > Boloria selene. Next base: position 8,356,738 of record HG993145.1, read on the forward strand.
ATATAATTAAACCTCGACTTGAGTTTTGCTACGAATAGAACATGCACTTTGCATATAATGGCTTTTTTTCTTATTTCATATTATAAAATACCATATACGTACGATATACGTAATTAAATATATGATTTCTAAGTTAATCCAATCAATTTAAAATGTTCTTCATAAGCAAATACAATTAATAAAGTTACACAACTATGAAACACTGGTACTTGTAGTAACACGGATCGCTTTGGTAACGAGAACTTCAAGTAGCGCAGAGTTAATCCTAGAACAACTGTAATAGGTTTTGCTTCTGTTAGATATGTTGAATTAATTTGATTAAATGAATATTATTGACTATATGAATAGAAAAATATTGAAACCATTAATGTGGATGATTCCACGAGTACCAACTTAAATTATATTAACACACCAGATTTGTATTATAAATAATAATTGTTAGTATATTTTTTTTCTGATATAGGTACTAAATCTGTTAATATTTTAGGATCAATTAAAAAAAGACTCAATGAAACTCAATATCATAACCTAATCAATTACTTACTCACCAATTATTTAATAATGTGTGTAAGTTACCTTAGTTTTACATAAACGTTTGACCATTTTTTTGTAACAGTGGTCCTTACCTTCTATAAATCGCTACTAATGTAGAGGTGCACTGTATGCAGGTATATAAAAGGACTCGTATGAGGAGAACAGCATTGTGGCGTCTGCTTATTTCTTGTTAAATAGCAATTGCATGATTCATTGTACGTTGTTCTGTTCACTGTAAAATAGAGGTTTAAATTATACGTCTGAAATCTGAATATATTACATGCTCATCTTTGAAGTATAATTTCTACCGTTATTCACGTTACCAATATAAAATTATTGTTTCTACATGGAATAAATATTACATTTTTCGCAAAACCAGAGATACTGATATGTTATATTTATCAAATATAAACTCTTTTTATATAGTGTCATTTAACTTAGGAGATGAGTTCACTTATATCAATTCACACAACAAATGCAAGTATTTGCATCGTACAGGAATAGAATGGGTAACGTAGTCCAATTAGACATAGAGCTGTCAGACTGTACATTTATGCCCGCCAGTAGATTTAAACTGAAACTTGGAAGGATATTCTTAAGACCACTTAAATATTTAACATACATAAATAAAAGCATACATAAATAATGATAATTATAATTAATAGAAAAATCGTGAGTATGATGTCGTGATTATACTCTACTAGAAAGTGGATCACAGGAGACAAATTATTCCACAGTCATAATACCTTTAATAAATCGTCAATAAATTGTTTAAAGATTGTAGTTGATAAGCTTGCAGTTGCAGATACAGTAATGGACACAATAGGCTGGTAATGATATTTTACACTACATATTTAGCCAGATAAGAGTATGGGAAGTTATAGGTACTTACTGGTAACCAGGGGATATAATATTCTTATCTCTGTACATTGTATGCATCTTAGTAGATGCCTTATTGCGGTAATGGAGCGATGGGTGCGTCGAAGAGCTTACTCACTTTGCGCAAAGTACCTATGCGGACTACTGTGGACAGTGGATTTGTTGAGTATTATTTATAGTATTGAGTTTGTGGACTCTTAGCAGTTCTTGTATGTCTCCACCTATTATATATAGAAACTCTTTCCAAAAAGACTTTACGAGACTTTTGTTATTGAAAATAACATAAGTCACTATGTCAATTTTCATATGTTTCAATCATCACGATCTTATATTTACCAAAACGATGACATACATACATAAAACGTAAAAAGCTTTTTTATCTACGGTTAATGGTTTGACTAATTAGAAAAAATTACCATTTCAAATATTGCTATGGCTTCCATTAGATTTCCCACTAGCAAATGTATTCTCATTTGTCATTAGTATCCTTTATTTGTGGCGCGAAGTGCTATTTCTATATCAAAAGTATCAATCTTTCCGACCGGCACATTAGTAACTGGACTTTGCTCTAACGCTGGATGCTTTCACGAACAGTGTTACAATGTAGAGTTTTAGACCCTTATGAGGATATGCGCACAACACGTACACTTAGGTCGTTTACCCACTAACAATACAAAGGTGACGCGGCAGATGGAATCTGATTGATTTCGCTTATATTCAAATTAGAACTTTACTATGTAGGTAAATTTAAATAGCTTAGATTTTTTAACCTATTGAAAGTTATCTTTTGTAATTTTTTGTTTTTATTTTGACATGACTTATGAATATGAAATCATATTTCCAGTTCCTTTATCAATACTCGCATGCAGATAGGAAGATAAGATATTTTGGCTAACGATTATAGGTACGTGTATGTTCCTATCTCCTTAAATATTCTTCGTATCGCATATATACGAGTACATATTTTGTGTTATACTTGGTATGATAATAAATTATAACCAACTTGTTGCTCTACATATTTCTATTTGTCATACTAAATCTGCGGAAAATATACTGGAATTTATGGCAATTTTGAAAAGTGCAGGGGTAAAAACATTGCCAATCGTTATTCAGAACTTAACAAACAAAAACATTAATATTTGTCACACGCCTGATATACAGTAGCGAACTTGTTCGGCCAATTAGCAAAAAACCGGTGCATCCGAATACCGCATCACACAAAAGTAGTACGATCATCGCGTGCGTGGTTTCGTGGAAACCTATCAGTTCCTTAAATAACCCTTAGGCCAGTAATTCCACTTCTTGTTGACCGTCCTCGGCGGCGTCCTTTGGTCCACTTTTGGAGAATGTTCCCAACTACCCATATTTGGCTACATAATAACCCATCCCTCCCGTATCGCTAAAAGCTCCGATTGTTCATCCCAGTTTGGAGATGCAGGCGATTTTTCTTTTATTACATTTTAGTTATTTATAGGATTCGCTAGACATTATGAATTTCACAATCGTAAAATGTCGAAGGAGGTTATTTTGTTGTTATTGCCACGAACGACTGGTCGTCTTTTCCGTTTTTTAGTGCTCATGTAATGTAGGATAGCAAATTGCATTAAATCTGGAATAAGTAATAATCTACAAATAAGAACAAAATAATTTGTCATTAATAATTCGTAGGTTACACCTTAAAGCCGAGTGTTGCAAGGCGAGCTCGTCGGCCGCCAACTCCTTATACGGGGGCAGCGAGGCCGAAGCGCACTCCTAGCGTCCGGTGCTACTTAGCCGCAGTTCCCGGACCTATGGCCCCTGTTCACAATGCGTTCATTACTGTACAGTTCAAACAGATACATATTTTTGTATTTCTTATTTTTTTAAATATTTCTTACAATTTTGTATAGAAGATAGTTTCAACTTCATTTTAATAGTCTTCGACGATTGCTTGTTAAATACTGAGGACAACTCCAAATCCTGTTAACCTTTATAAGCGTGATCAATTACAACAAAGGTCAATAACGCTTATTTATTTCCCACTATCGAGCTCTTATAAAAACTATTGCATTTTACTCAGAATAAGTAGTTTTTCTCAGTATACCTGTAAATTGTAGGTAGACATTTACCTAACACAAAGAGTAGTTGTGAAAGAAATAATATTAAATGAAACTTTTAGTATCTTTTGAGTGCAATATAATCTATCAACTATACGATCTATATCAAGAATCAATTACTTTCCCAAGATGATAGCTATTGGGTCCGTGAGATAAGACATGCTGCGAGATCTAGCGCAAATACTCTTTGCAACCTAATTGACTTCTAGCCTATGGCGTTGAGGCCGTTTTGTGCTTGACCATGCATGTCTGGTACAATATGGAGCGCTTAAAACGTTAAGAGTATATAAGAGTTTAGATTATGGAATGTGATATTAAAAAGGATGATAAAAGCTCAATGACGATACACAATAATTAATAATTTAATCTATTATGTTTATTCTTCTAAGTACGAAATAACGAGACGTAAAATAACTACTGTTTCACAAAAATTGTTTTTACCTGCTTTAAAAATACTAAATTTTCAAAAATTAAATAGTCACTTTAGAAATGCTAAATTCTATGCTGTTTTTATTTTCTAATGTAACATTTTAAAAGACTTCATCAGATTGGTCAATCAATTAAAATTGCGGCTCAAAACTCATGCTTGCGGCATTAAAAGAGCTTACAGAGTTAATGGACTCTCAAAAGTTAACGATCCAAATTAAATTTAATTTTCGTTGAAATATAAGTTACATGAAAATATTAAAATAGAAAGAAAAAATACTTTCCATTTTGGTTTTCGAAATACTCCCCAGCTTGTATTCTTTGTTTTATGTATTCAAATTTTTGCATACGATTCTAGAGAAGAACTTACTTTCGTAAGGAGGCAAGTGCAGCGTATTGCTCACAAAGGTGTAATGTTCAGTCACGTTTCACACATTTCATTGTTAGTCTATTTATCCTAGAGCAAGTCTGATGGTAACGGTACTTATAAACTCGTTTTATATACCGCTTATTTTCTGCGTGAATTTCTTTATTGCTTAAAAACGCAATTAACACTAGTGTATTAATATTTATAGCAACTTTCGTGACGATTCAAATTCAAATTAAAATCTCTTTAGTCATTAATATCCCAATAAATTTCATGCGAACCCAATAAATTTTAGTAATATGGTGTAGTAATCATTTTAGGTTTTTGAAGTAAAATCTCAGGTTTTTTGTAGCAGAAAATAAATAAAAAATTGGAGGACCTTGAAAATAAATACTTAGCAGTGGATTCAATTTTTTTTATTTTATTTGTAGCTTCTAGTTTCTCTACACTATTCTATACAGTAGCGACGTAATCAGGTATGTAGGCCATACTATAGCGTCCATATTACACCGTGATTTAGTTTTAACTGGTCATTAGCAATCGCTTAGTCACGATATGTTTTCACGCCGATATCTCTAATGACTCAAAATCTTAAAAAATGGCTGTCTGAAATTAAGGTTATTTGCGTCAATCTTAATATCTCTACCCTTTTTTGTGTAAGTTTTTACAAATAATGTCTACTGTTTTCATTTACCTAATTTAATAACCAGAGTATAAATGCTAAGTAAACAATATAATATTTGTATTGAAAGAATTTTGTTTGTATTTGCACAAATGATTTGTGAAAGCGTACAGCTTAAATTTAATGTGTATGTGTTAAATATATTAAGTCTACTAAATATGGAGTAAAAAATGAAAACACGAGGTTTATGTACTTAGATTTTTACTGACAACAACTTTTTGTATGTTAAGATATGGCAAATACTATTCTTTGTATTTTTTTTTAATTTTATAAAGCGAATGGTCTCAAGGACTATGGAGATTGGAGTTGATACTACAAATGTTTGTGTTTCACAATTAGAAAGATAAGTTCATCATTTCTTACATACTACTTATTATACAAAAATACATTATTAATACCGTATATACTTTTATATTAAACAAATTATTTTGAATTATCATAATTACATTTTTAAATTACATTTAGATGAAAATGAATCAACAACTGACACTTTGGACATGTTTTTTTAGATTTTTATATGCTTAGAATACATTAAGATAAAATTATCTAATATCTAAACTAAATGATATCTGTTAATTTGCTTCTTAGGCTAAAGAAACTTTTCCCGGAGCATTGACATTTAAAACCTTGTGTTGTTTAGTCTCGAGTCAACGACCTCGTATTATAAAAAGTAACTTGAAGCTGTCCGCCGCATTACTGCAAATTGACTCCATATCAGCCGATGCCAATACAACTGTCGAGTTGCCATATAACGAGTGTTACTTGACAATATATTATTTTATTATACATCTATTATTGTACATCTCTTAAATTATTTTCATTCGTTGCTAAAGCTAATGAGGTTCTCATACAACCAGAGTTCGTGAATACAAATGTATCTTTCGATTTCCTTTTTAATTGCTCTACATCGAGCTTTCGATCATGAGCGATTAATTCGAAGTATTATTTCTTATGAATTATTAAAGCTGTAAACAGTTTGACAGTAATAAGATGAATTTTATAAATAAGTTATTATTAATAATAGGTTTTTGATATGGTTTTGTGTGGTCTACCTTTTAAACTACTCAAAATGACGACACAAAATTCATCGATTGTTTACAATGTAGCCTTTTATTAACATTGTAAAATGTATCATGCGCTTTGATATATAAACAGTTTGTTATCTATTCGCTTGATCGATAAAACACGTATGTCGATTAATGTTATAAAGATATAACCGCGCGATAATCATTAAGTACTTTTTGCGTTCGCATTACGAATCATAATTTCCATAGTATAAGTAGTACTAGAGAGAAATAACATTTATTCATGGATTTCTCTTCAAAGGCGCTTCCAAAGCTTTTTATACCAGCCTTAGGAGAAGTAGAATCGATTAATTTAATCGAGCTCCCTTTGGGCTCTCCGGTGTAATGGTGTATTTGACTTTCACTGATCAAATTTTTGCTAAAAGCCGGTCCATGTTTCGCGAAAGTGGTTGGTCGGGTGAAGGCTTCTATATATTAGCGGTCAACACTGGTTAGGCTAGAAATGCTGTGTTGTAACGTTAATATTTTTATGAGAAAAATATATTTTTATTACAATTGTAATATTCAAATAAAAATAATTGTCGTAAAGTCGTGTTGAGATATAAAAACTTAATGCTATTATTGTACACATTTTACTAAATTTTATTCAGTATTGTTTTACCAATTGTACGTAACCATTTCATTTTTCAATATCTTTTGGTACATGAAAGAAATCATGGGCGATAAAATTAGAAATTCAGTCGGAATAATAGTATTCAGGTTGTTTTCAAACTACTTAAGTACGGTGGTTGGTCGGATCCCAATAAACTTTTACCTAGCTGCGGCTCTTGTTTTTGCTCCATAACTTTTAATAAAGTTCACGTTTTGTTCGTTTTTGTTGCGATATTTCTAATATAAAGGTTCCTCTTGAATCCTAATAATTCTAGAATATTTAATATAATTGACTAGGTAAAGACGTTTACATTTAAATAACATGATCTACTAACGCATATTCGGAAATGTGCTCAGGAATCTTTATTACATCGGCAATTGTCTCGAGATTTTGCTGCGCACCAGTGACACGGGCACGCTTGCGATCCTTATTATGGATCCCTTGAATTCATGGCACGTTTGAATAAATTGATATAAGCGCACGATTTTAAGACAGGACGTGTGTAATAACACATTTACAAACGCCATTATCATTCATGGTGTAATAGCATTTTGAAATATGTATTGAATTTATTAGATACATTCATTACTTAATTTTTGTAAATATATGTATTTGTATTATAAATTTCAAAATTTATGTTTAATAAAATAGTTTAAAATTAAAAGCCTTTACCATTTTTAATAAGTGATATTGAATCAACATATATTTAATAAGATATATTTAAGCAAAGAGAAAAAATTTAATTTATTCACATATTTTCTTTCACAACACATGCACAGAACAAGCTTCAACAACAACAGCTTTGCTTTGTTTATAAATATACCTACGAAAAAAAGGTACCGTTGCCAGATAAGGCGACTAAATTGACCTGTTCTTGTTGTATCGACGGATAAGGCTAGACTGTACTTTATAAAAATATAATAATTATGTCACTTAGGATATCGAGCATGGCGCCATATATTTTTTATTCAGTACAAGTCTACAAGAATAAAAAACAATTTAGTTTTCGTTGCGTCAAGTGTTGGATTTTAGTCCGAAAACGGACATTGTAGGAGTTCGTGCTGAGATATCATCTGATCGCACGCTCTTAGTTGACAGTCGTGATCGTGACTTTACACAATAAAACTAGCTTCTGAATTAATTTATTAAGAAATCTAGGGACAAATGTCTATGCTTTAAACTTGACAAGAGCTTATTATGTGCCCTGTTACGAAGAAATGAGATGGGAAATTAAGAATTCAATGTCATAATGATTTGTGAAATTATATTTTATATCTAATCCTTTACTTTGTTAAAAAAAACTTTTAGTTACTTTCTCTCTTATATATTATGTAAGACTACACTAGACAATGCATCTTAAAACTTAACTCTAATAAATTTATAAATCAGGTATATTGACGACACGTTTGGCTGAGTTGGTAGTGGACCTACTTTCCGCGCCAGCGGTCGCGGGTTTGAGTCCCGCTGGGGGCGTTCATTTGTTAAACACGAATGTTTGTACTCCAGTCATGGGTGTTTAATGTTTAAATTATTTATATTATGTATTTATTTAAAGTTATATATGTGTAATATCAGCTATCTGGTATCAGTAACACAAGCCTCGTAGCTTGCCATGGAACTAGATAGCTCTGTGTGTAATCATGTCTCAATATTAAGTTTTTGTTAAAACTAGATAAAATATTAATAAGTTATATTTTTTTTCAAATATTTTAATATTTTAATTTTACCTAAAAGTGTTCATTCTATAGTTTAATACAATTTTAGAAATTATAGTAATTGGGCAGTTTACATAGAACTGTTTTCTCTCTTTTGACCGATGCTTCATTATGTATCTAAGACAGCTTGAAGCGAAACATGACTGATATGCAAATAGAGCATGATATCTTGTCCAAACTGATACTACTTTTGATTCGATTGATATGATGACTTCAATACACATAGTTTATTATTAATATTGGAAATCAGTTTAAATATTTTGATAGTTCTTTGGTTAATTAATATTTTACAGGTATTCCTCACTCACACTAAAAGAATAGTGAATATCATATTTTTTAAAGGCGGGCAATTGATGGAGAGAAAAATACAAGAAACGACGGATAAAAGGTTTATTTTAAAGTAGCAGTGTACATTCAAAGGTCATCAAAAAAAAGACAATATAAAGGACGTAATAAAATTAACGAGATCATAAAATTGCAAACGAATTAATACTTGCGAAATTTCAAAATAAGTTATTATTTATTACTCAATTTAATTAATAACTCAATTATTATACCATGATTTTATGACTTATACATGTATATTTTATATTAACTTTACTTTCACTTATTTTATCTTATTTAAAATGGCTTGAAAGAAAAAGTGTTAATCTTAATTCATAACGATTTATAATACTTAATTCATATTTTACTGGGTATAAACAACGAGACTAAAATGCTTTCAATAAAATTGTTATAGTGATGATAAAAATTGTATTATAATTAATATAAAATATTTATTTTATATAATATTATTTCAAAAGCGATATTGAAAAAAAATAATACTAAAGCTTGTACGTCAGAAGTGAAACGCTTCATTCGCTCTTTGGGTAAGGAGCTCTTACTTACGGAGGATCACCATTCATCAAAGAGTACTTGTATTTCCTTTACGTGGATTAAGAGTAAAATTTCCATCTAATATAGCAAAGATAAAACGTTCGTGGACTCTAACACTAATAAATTACGATATTTTTGATTGTTACGTACATCTCTATTACGTAATAATGACCAAAGTGGTTATTTTTTCCTTTTGATTTATTTTGTTATTATTGTTAATTGTTTTTGTTATTTGTTATAGTTAAATGTTATTTACCTATCATTACTAAGAAAAAAAATGGAAGCCACTTTTTAAGCTCGATTTCTCAGACTTCTCCAAATCGCCGAGCCGCCCGGCCTTCAGTAGAGGACACTGTCCGGTAAAAAACTCGATGGTTAATCATACTTTGCAAATTGTAGGTAATTTGTAACTTCTGTTCTACACATATAAGCCACCAATGTCACTAAAATGCTTGAAAATCTAAAAATGAAGAGTCAATGAGGTAAAAGAATAGTAGGCTAATTCTTAGTCTTTTAGTTATTTATTTTTGATTAATTTAAGATTGAAGAAGATAGTCGTTTTTATTTTTTTGTATATATGTTTCTGAATAAAATTAAAGATATGTGTACCTATATTCAACACTTTTTAATATCCACTGCTGGGCACGGGCCCCTATTCAATGCGAGTGGGATCAAGCGGTCGTCCACCACGCTTGCCATGTGCGATTTGGCAAATCAAGGATGGTGCCAAATGAACTTCAAAAACAGTTCTACATAATATGGACCAAATAAAAATTGTTTGATTGATTTTCAAGTTCATGCCTATATGTTTTATAGTAATTTAAGGAAGAAAATATATATATATCACAACCTCAACGGAAATAACAACTGAACCGACGTTTTATTTTTTTCTTTTGTCATCTCAATGTTATGATCGAAGTGTCCAATATCAATAAAATATCTTTGATATGCGAAAACTTTCACCTCTGCCTTGTGACGTTACCGAGTCTTATTTTTGTGGTAGCTGAAATATATATTATTATGTTCTAGTACATTGAGTAAGTAATAAGCATAAAGTTATATTGGTAGAGACATTGAAATTTGAATATTGAATCCTATGATTGAATCAATGTACGAGTGTACTTTCTTATCTTAACTTCAAAAAAGTCGCATGTATGCATTTCATATTGGTACAAAACTAAGAAATATGATCCTACTTAATTTGTTTCTATCTAAATTATTAAATAAGACAATATGTGTTTACTTAATGACTAACTCTAATTTTAGTTTATGTACATAGTTGCATAAAAAAATTATTATTATATAAAAAATCTAGCGCTCTACTTAAAACTGTTACTTATAACATTCGAGTAGTAGTTTAGTAATCAATAAGGTGCCTTGGTTAAGGATTTATATTCGAGATAGGATAGCTACAGCTTGCAGCTATTGTGACGTACTTCGCCCTGTTTTAGGGATACATAACTGTCGCTAACGTATATAATTGATGTCAGTATCCGAGAGTATGACGATATTGAATACATAGTCCGCTTTTTATTTTTTTTATGTGTGCCTGCTGTGTGAGACAAACCATTCATAGCGATCGTCGTCTGTAATACGTAAAGTAATGGGAAAGCAATATTGAATTTTTCTCTTTTATATAAAAGGGTTTATTTATTTAATTTCAATATTACCTACTACCTCATCATATTTTTGTCACCTGTTAGGGTGTTACGGTAAGAATGATTATGAAAAAACATAAATTAAACCAGCATAATATGTACCTTAGTACGTACGTAAGTATGTGCGTTTTTGAAAAAAAAAATATTTAAATGTATATAGGGATAAATTTTGTAACGCAAAGTTTTATAGCTGTGCCTTAAGTGCTTTTAAGAAAATACTGTTGACAGTAAAAAGGTCGCAAATGCCAATATTTATCATATTAAAGGTACCGCCACAGCCCTCCCAAGTTGTTAAGATATGGATCTCGATCTGAAATCGATTCTAGGATGAAATGAATAATAAATAGTATTAAAATTAATTTTATACGAGTGCTCGCGTCGATGTCTTCTTTATCTGGTACGATCTTGAATTATATTTTTAATAGGGATATTGACGTTTTATTATACTGTTATAATAATTTCGATAATGTTATGTACTTGTAAACCAACATATTATTCATATACATTTCATCCAGGGTACATAGTCCACTCAAATAGAAAAAGTAAATCAGTTACACATTCATAAAATTGAATTGAAAGCCCTGTTACATTATAAAATGGGCTAGGTTATATATATGGAAGATGGTAATTTGAAAATAAGGATGATTTTTGGTAAACTTCACTGATTGAAAAGATCAACATGCTTATTGAATAAAAATGCAGAAGATTATAAAGAAGCATTTTCGGAATACGCTTAACGCAATATGTTTAAAATAATAATAAAGCCAGGAGTGATTTCTCAGTCCTTATTTTGTATTTTTGTAAACGATTATGTATCCTCAGGCTTTACACTGACAATGAAAATAATAACAGAAAGAAAATGGCAGTTTTTTTTAAGTTGAATACTTTCGCAAAATTGGACTTTAAGATTGAAACAGAGGCCATTAAACTTTAGAGTTTTGAAGTCTTTTATGAAGGTGGTCTCGGTCTTGTTTTACGAGAGAGCCAAATTCGCTCATATATCCAGACATATCGCCATATGCAAATTTAATGACACGTTGTTTATTTACACTCGAGCGACCACTTCTCCGGAACGCAGAAACGAGTTTATTTATTACCACCACTGCACTGATTTATTAAGATTTCGAAAATCTATTACTAATAGACCGAGACTTAATTATTTCCTTTCGAAAATAACGAACATCTTAATCATGTCATCAACATTTAAAGAGATTTCTTTTAAGATTTACCTACTAAATAAATACCCGTAAAAGGATATCTATCATCGTAAATGTAGCCACGATTTCAGGTCTTATTATCCTCCAACTTTATTATCCTCCCAAAAGCAGTAGGCGGGTTGATGACCTTCACAATAATTATTCACCTGACAAATAGAAACTATATTTCAGTAAGCTCTAATATGTCATCTAACAGCTTGTTACCGATGAAAGTTGTACTTCATAACTTAAGACTATGAGCTTAATGTCAAAATATAAAAAAATAACTCTACATAATCCCTTTTTTTATTATGGACGTTTGATTCCACACCTTTGTATCGGATACAATACAAGCCGATGTAAAGTGATAAATGTGTAGAGTAGTCGTTTTTATTTGTATCGATCTTGTGCGCTTACGATTTTATACTGATTATAATATCTTTGTTCCAGGTCTGTCCTACATGATATAGTCGCCTTTACTGTAAGTTATATACGTATTGATAAATAGAAAGAATAATTGTACATAATATATGTACGTATATAAATGTTAAACTACATCGTAAGTTAAATAGTTCTAAAGAAAGTTTATATTTTTGCATTCATTGTTTTAATGCTTCTAGAATTTAAGATTTGCTTGATTCGAATGCAAAGATTTTAACAAATTACATTTTTGCCCAGACGTCTCCGACGGGCTTCATTTACAAGTTATTGGATACGGTCTTCAAAGTTATGAAGACATCTCGCCTTTGCTATAGTGCACACGCTCCATTACTTTACCGGGTACAGTCAACAGAAAACTATCACACCATATATGAAAGCGATTTCAGAGTAGAGTATAGGCTGCAATTCAAAGACGTGTGAAACCATAAACGTATAACTGCGTAGTCGACTGTACGTTTGAGTTGCCGACAAAGTGCACGTTGGGCCGAGCGACGATCGAATCAGTCGCGATAATTTCTCCAACAACCGTAGTTACCTTTGTCCACGCGTTAGTGGCGTAGTGCATGACAGCGCGTGTCATATTTCGTGACGCTATCTTTTGAGCTCGGGCAAGGACGAGCTTTGTATCGTAATCATTTTACTTTACTGTGACCGCCCTTTGTTATTGTGCTCACGTTGGTAATGTCCATAAATGTACCCGTTATATTTTGTCTTCACTTCTTTTATAAAACTAAAATATTCGTTAATATTAGTTACATACAATTAAAACTCATTTTACTTTATCAATAGGCACATTTACATATTAATCTTAATGGTAATTGATTGCATAGTTCAATATGACATGCATGGGCATCTGTTCACTCACTCGAAGTAGTAGGTCACTAACGTTACCCTGTTGACTAAAAGAGGTCATTCAGTTCCTATCGATGGCTGCAAGCAAATCAATAATCGAATTAGGTTGGGTTGCCCGTAATTGAAAAGCGTTTTATGTATGCTATAAAAAGCAGGTAGTTGTATTCCTGGAACGTAAGGACGCCCGAGGACGTTCCGAAATGTTTAAGATTCAGATTTAATGGGCCCGCTCAAGAAAGTGACTTTTTTAGTTTTTGTGCAAATATTTGCTTTAAGTGACCGTCATGTCCTTTTGGATGCCGTGAGTTTTATTTTGTTTCTAAATATGGAGTAGGTTGGAATTCAAAGCAGTTGTGGAATGTGCATTGGTTACTTTTAAGAATATATTATGATAGCTTTGTTTAATTTTTGTTTAAATATAAATCCATCGGTTTAAAAAGCATATCATAAAGGATATAAAACGACACAAAAATCTATTTCTGTTAATCATATGATTAGCTACTATCGGATTTTCAATCTCTAAAACATATTATGTACTTATTACGATTGGAAGAAAATAAAAAAAATGACTGAATGATGTAATGTTAGAATTTCTATTTATTATTCTCACGATAATACTTTTTATATGTAATTCTATTACATAATTAATTAGGTAATTAATTTCCTACACTTTCATTATATGCAATCTTTATCTCGACAGTCCTAGTTGCACTTGTCTAATCTATAGGTACTAATATTATAAAGCTGAAGATTTTGTTTGTTTGTTTGGTTGGTTGAACGCGCTAATCTCAGAAACTACTGGTCCGAATCGAAAAATTCTTTTTGTGTTGGATAGTCCGTTTATCGAGGAAGGCTATTATAGGCTATATTACATCACGCTATGACCAATCGGAGCGAAGAATTAGCGAAAAATGTTGCAAAAATCGGGAAGGACAAGCGTTAGTTCTTCGAGGTACCATATCGCGCGATTTAGAAAAATTTTTTTTTCCGGTCTTTAGAACGCGTACAAAGCCGTGGGAAATGCTAGTTTACAATAATAAAATGCCACCGAACTTTACATTCCCTCATTGACCACCCATTCATGGATATTCGAAGAAAACTATACTCATTAATATTTTTTGTGGGATTTCGTTAAACTCCGCTGGGGTACCACAAGTATAAAAAATCGGTGTCAACGGGCGCCGCTCTATGCCGTCTCTACTAATACTGTTATTAATCACCCATAGTGTTTTAAGTCGGCTAGAATATATCCTCGTAAATTTAGAGAGCCCACCCACTCATTTATAAAATAGAAATAATATAATTCTCCGAAGAACTTATTACGCATCTGCAAAACATGTTTGAAATTTCGTTCAAATTAAATATTACAAATTAATTAATTATATTCTGGTGTCCTCGGATACAGCAATGTCTCTTGAGCTATTTATATTTTTAAATAATTGGTTAGTTAAATATGAAGTGCAATTATTTTGTACAGTTATTTTCTTGGATATTCTCTCAAAATTTCTAATGAGATAAGAGAAAGCTGTTTTAGCACATTACGTTCATATAAGTTAAACATCAGACTCAAATATATTTATTAATTAATTTTAAAATTATCTAAGAATTTAGACTATTAAAGAGCACAAAAATAAATACTCATACAAAGTCAGTCCTTTGACCTATAATGGGAGTATTAACCCCTGTTTAAGTAATTAGGTAGGCCAGTTAGCAATCGATATCAGCTGTGCCTAATCCCTCTCTACATAGATTTTTGTAATTCTTTCACCCCATTATAGTTAGGTAACCCACAAATTTTTACCTATTATTACCTAACTTATGTTACCTAAATTGGTCGGTATAAATCAGGTGCATTACGAGTATTTTAAGAATTTTTTTTGATAAGATGCGCATTTACTTCTTATTTTGTGTTGAATATTCGCTTTAAATTTATATTAATTTAGGACGTATATATAATGTGGTCACTAAATTCTTAGTAATATTTTTATTTGAGTTCCATGTAGGTATAAAGATATTAGGAATAGGTATGATTGATAAAGTTAGGTAAATGAGGCTCTACTATGTTCAGCTTACAATAAAATAAAACTTTGCAGAAAACAATGAAGAATATCTTTTCGAACACTAAGTATGTAGATACTTAGTATGTAAATAAGCAAAAGATGTTTTGGTTTAACTGTTATATACATGGTATACTACAGCATAGTAAATAACAATTAACATCCACAGTGTAAAGTTTTCTGTATAACAGTGCTACGTAAATTATAAAACATTTATTGCTGATCGAGTAAAACTTATTAATTACACGAGCCGCAGCTATCTATCACTTTAACAATAGTATTTATAACGTTATACGTGGCATTTCAAACCATAATATGATTCATATTACGGCATTCGTAATCTTTATTTCTGTGGAACTTATGAAATCGTAAAAGGAAAAAGGCTATTGGACGATCCATACCAATAAAAACTAAGAAAGGTAACACTTTAGACGTTTAGGGTATTAGAGTCAATATTATTATTTTTCTGTAGTTCTTGTCCCACACCTGGGCAAAGACCTCTCTCTACTCTTTTCACTCTATCCTGTTGTTCGCAATGTGTTGTCAGTCCTCTCTGGAGTTTATTGTATACCTAAGATAGTTATATTGTGTTATAATGTGATAGAGGTCCAATAAAGTTTGCTTTATCTTGTGCTATTGTAAATTGTTCTTAAAAGTAAATTATATTACAAAAAATAGTTTTTATTAAGAGCGATTTGCGAGTGGGTAGTCATGTGGCATACTGTATTTAAAATCAAAGTTCAATTCGTCATGCACCACGTGAATTCGTTCCGGAATCGAATGGCTAAGTCGTTAAATCGGCGGTAATCGACTTAAAACCGATATGAGAATTCGCTAGCATATTATAACGGTCTTTTATTGATTGATTAAACGAACAACTATATTTGAGGTCGCAAATTCAAACAAGTTTCAAGTTTCTAGTGTCCATATATCAATGAAATGAAGATTTTATCTAAGTCTATAAAGTATAAACGAGAAATGGTTGCTTTTTAATTAAAACATATTTAATTTAGTCGTTTATAGTATTCATTTATAAAATAAAATCAGATTGCTAACATCTAATAAAATCTAAGAAATATATATAATTTAATATAATTTTATAAAGTAAGGATTTACCGGTTATTTTTACTCATTAAAAATAAAAAAAAATCCGCTAGACATAAAAGCAAAATAAGACAGTAGTAAAAGTAATATCAGTAGCAAATAGTTACTCGCAAAGGAAGTACCTAAAATTATGAATATAGTAGGAAAGATTTTTTGACGCTCTGTATCTACAGTATAGAGCTTATATGCTATATAATTAAGGACAAAGAAACTACGGACAGGTTTTAATTAAAAAAAGGTATTTATACTTATGTATTTGAAAATATATTGTATTTTTAAATACATAAGTATTTGAAATCAACCATTTTGTAATAATATAAATAGAAAACTAACTAACTGTAGTTAAATTGAAATAAACCCTTCAATGTTTGTCGATATAAAATTGAACGTGTGGCAGTATAACAGGCGAAAAGCAGCATATGACATCCGGTTGTTTCATGCGGACTTGCCGCTTATTGCAGTGTAAAATTTTTTAAAGTTTACTAGTTTGTCAGCTAAAATCAACGTGGGCTACTCGTATAAGATTTTATAGAAAGTAAACATGTGTCAGTAAATTTTAACATCTTGTAAGTTGACATAATAATAATTATAATGTACTTATTAGGTAATAGCCATAGTGATACTACTTAAGTTAATTATTGTTTTGTGTGAATACTGTTATAGTAATTTAATCATATTACTAAGTGTTAAAATATCTACATACCATATTTAAATGTAACATTTAAATTTAATATATTTAGCCAATATATAAAAGATGTAAAAAGGCTGACTTTTTATTTTTTAGAATACATGACATCGTGATTCGTAAGACGCCAAAAGTATGACGTCCGCTTGCATGGAGTAACTACGGATGTGACGCGCACCGCGGTGCAGTTTAGGTTTGTTTTATATACTTCCCAAACATTTGTTGCGTAAGCTGGACATGTGTTGTGGTTTAATGATCTGCGATATTACATCGTGTTCTCGTATTTTATTTATCTAAAAAGCTTGTCCAGACTGTACTATTAATTGCAATTTGCTTTGCTTTGCTTATCACTTAAAATGAGCAGAGCCATTTAAATAATACTTAATAATAGTATATTATGCGGAAGTGTGTTTATGTTGTTTTGTACAAAATCGCAAATCTACGAACACTTTTTAAAGACTGCTTAAAATTTAAAATAAACATATAAGTTTATTTCCTGGATAACATTAACTTCTAAACGGTCATCCTCCTAATGGTCCAAAACCCTTTTTATTTTATATATAAATACACCCGTACTTATACCTATATAAAGGTTTGAATACGAGCACTGCATTATCTCAACGCAAATAATAAATATGATAGGCACATATAATCCTGGCTCCAGCTCTACAGTCTAATCTTTCATTTTGTATGTCACGTTATTATTAATGTAGGGTACATACCGTCTTTGACAAACATTGGTAGCATCGTTCCCTCTTCAATACAATTGATTGGAATCAGGATAGCTTTTTTGTTAATTCGTCCCGGTCATAAATATAAAAAAATATGATTCCTAGCATGAAACAAAGGGTTAAAACTTGCATATTCAAATTTGGTTAATTTTGTTTACCTTACCTACTTCTATACCTATTAATAATAGGCTATTATGTTTCTATTGCAAGTAATAAATACAAAATCAATGAACACTAGAAACAGAATCAGAATTAGTTTAAATAATTTGGTATGTACTACTATTAATTAGTAGGTACATTTCCGTAAACAAAATTTTTTGTCAGAGATATCAGGCGTGTTACACATTCTTATTTTTTTTAAAACACTAGCCATTTATCGACGAGTTATTATGTAAAACGCTTTTAATAGACCGAAACATTTTCATTATACTTATCCGTCGTTAGTTTATGTAATTTGTTTTTCCATTAGCAACCTCTATACCTATATATGTACATGAAATGCTCAATTATTTATTTTTGTCGGGGTTTGGTTGTGGTTGTGAACATTAGGCTGAGTTATAACGTTGTTGGACAGAGGGCGCGTTATCTGTGTCGGGCAGCGGTGCGTGACCGCTCATCTCGTTACTCCCCTTAGCCTGGCCAACTACTGAAATATCTGTGCTATAAAGCAAGTTATCGCTTCCTGTTTTCTATCTTTATAGTAAAATTATGCCAGCTAAATATTACTAAAATATTTAAAAGTTTGCGCATAGCTATAAAATTAAAATGCATTTTTTTTAAGTTAATCTTATAAATTATCAATACATTTGATTGCTATTTTATTATTTGAGTTATCGTAATATCTTGGGGATAAAGACGTCGTGATCTAGTGAAAATAGAAATAATACTTAACTGTACCGAGTGTACACAGATTCGATTCTTGATTATCCGCTGAAACACGATTTGTGAGCCTGAGTTTTTTTTGAGATATAGGTATAATTGAAATAATTACGGACAGGCAAAATAAAAATTGAGTGGCTGATGTTAAACAACACGTTTCTACGTCTTATATTAGATGCAATATTCTTATACTTTACTATTTTATTTCAGATTGTACTCACTACATAATATCATTTTAAAAAACTTTTAAGAACATGTTACACATATAATGCACATACTGCAATGTAGAAATAATATTCATTTACCCACACCTATCTTTATCTTCGCTTTGCACTCTAGTTGTTAATTCGGCAGCTCCCTAGTGTGACCCCATCATTCCCTAGTCTGTTATTCTAACTTAATTATTGACACTTCCACCCTTGTTTACATCCCTTAATGACCGTTTCTTTTGACGTTGTAAAAGCGATGCTCACACGACGTAATTTAGATTGATAAGACTACATGATCATATTATTATTACAATTAATATCCCTGAAAACGATTAGATACGGCAATAAATAATCAAAAAATGTAAATGTCGTGTTTAATTTAATTTATTAAGCAATATTTACCGAATATTATACGTATAATAAAAAATCTTAAAACAGTGTAATAGTTTAAGAGTAGCTTTTCTAAACAAAAAAAATAAATTTGTTAATATTTAAAAAATATATAGGTATTATATGCATATATTGTAGTTAGATACGTAAGGCTCGTTTTAAGTGCAACCTCGTAACTTTTTCCTTTAAAACAGTGTTATATCTTGAAAAACTTAATAGTTTTTATACCTTGAGGTTAAGCGTCTTCAACTTGCTAACGTCATGACGTTGCAAGCCTTTAAATTGCTTTGTGAAAGTGTACCCCGTATTTGTAAAAACGTACCTAAAGGCGAGTCCGGAGTGCGTCACTAGTGTTATATGTACTACTTATATAAAGTTGCCAAAATTTTTAAACAACTAAGTATTCAATATTTACCGGATACCCTTACAAACAACAGTTTTTTTTGTGTCGGCCTGTTTGTCCTCGTGATTTTCCAGAACGGCCAACCTATTTTAACAGAACTTGTATATCTAGAGTTTGAGTGACAGTCACATAGAGATGCCAGCATACATATAATAAGAGGTACGGTTGAACTTTGTTGGCGAAGTTTTCACTGGTTGACAAAAGGGTAAAGGAAACAAACAATAGGTTATATGCTATCCTTTATGCTATGCTAAACTAAACACACCGAGTCCTCATTTTCTGTAGATGTTTCTATATCTAAAGTTCGGCTTGCTCCCTAAGTTTAAAGAAGTAAAACTTATAATTAAGAAGTCTTTCCTGTACGA
Organism: Boloria selene; assembly: GCA_905231865.2. NCBI lineage: Eukaryota > Metazoa > Arthropoda > Insecta > Lepidoptera > Nymphalidae > Boloria > Boloria selene. Next base: position 8,376,960 of record HG993145.1, read on the forward strand.
ATAAGTGTACATTCAAGTTTTATTCTGAAAATCAGCAGCGACCCATTTTTAGCTTCAACATAAATGTAACATTTTAGTATTTTTTGAGGATGATTCACTTCATGCATTTTACATTGATAGTTAAAAAAATAGGTCGACCGAGATTTTCATTTCATGCTCCTTTTACATATTTTTTTTATTTGACTTTCTTTTAACTCTTGTTATGAATTAATATGACGTAGTAGGTATTTTTTTACTTTGTTGTATTCAAAAGTTTGAACTTTACTTTAGTTACTATAACAGTATTCACACAAAAATAATAATTAACTTAAGTAGTATCACTATTCACTACTATTATATAATATATAATATTGTTTTAAGGCTTAGAATAGCAGAATACTTCATATTTTTAATGGTGATCTAACTTTGTCAGAGTTCTGTCTCATACTACAAATAATAAGAATAAAATTACTAAAAGATTCAACTACAAAAATAAGGAAAATACATTTAATTATAATAATTAAAGAAAAAATGTATGTGGACATTTAATAAAATCACAGATCACATAATACTATACTAGATAAAACTATGATTTCACATGTGTAGTAAAACATTTAAAATGCTACGTTTCACTAATTGCCATTATACGAATATGTTCTATGAAAAGGTTTAATTGATCAAAAGTTTACATTTAATTATCTTGTGTGCCTTATACGATGAGAATATTTATAGTTTAAGCTTAAAGCTGGACTGGTGCCAGGAAGTGCAGATAGGGATTACTGCGTCAGAAAAAGTTGTAGATTTCCTTGACGATATGGGACTACATTTTTTAAGCAATATTTACCGATGATGGCTTGTTTGTTCATCTATTGGCTTAATTAGCTTTGTAATGTTTGAACTTTAACGTATACGTTATTAATTGGCTAAGAAATTGAAGAGGTGTTGTAATAAGTTACAGCAAATTGAAAATCCAGCCGGGCGTAAAGTCGAGAAACGCGCAGGGAGGGCTCACTTAGGTGAGCAATGTGTTATGCGGGTAGCTTCTGGTACTTCTTAGATTGCAGAGTGGACTGTGGAGCAACCCCTTGGCTATCTGGTCTACTTCGGCAGACCAAATGGGCCGTTGGGGCGTCGTGGTTAAATGCGCAAGCGATTTTGCCCGCCCAATTAAGACGGGTTAGGTCTGTTGGGTTTTAGTGAGTAGTACTATATTATAGGCTTTGGCCAATGAGTCCCACATAACCACTTGGTGGTATGCGTTAAAGCATTTGCCAAGGGTAAAAAATGGATAATTGTCGTGTACATATTACCTAGTATATGTACATTTATTTTTATTTTTGATATAAAAAATAGTAATTTTGGAAGATATTACTTAAAAAAATGAGATATTCATAACTAAAGCCGTCTCCCGACTGTCGTAAATAATATTTATAAAATAGTTCGTAGAGTTGTGAAAGTTGCATAACCTATAGCAGGAGCACACCGCGTTTTATTGTCCCGCCCGGAGCTTTGTCAGATGACTGTATGGACTAGATCATTAGTAATAACATTAAGCTATTATTTACAATTTATTATATTTTTTCATATTATGCCCCATATTAATACGTCTTAATATGGGGCATAATATGAAAAAATTAACTAATTTTCATGATAAAACTTTTTTTTTTTAATTGAATATTTTTATGTACACATTCAACCTTCTTTATTTTGATATATTGTTTTGCTTTATAAGATGTTATAGAAACTATTTAGTATAAATAGTCTAGCTCATGTATTACATTTTGTTTATTTTGTAGAGTCCTAGGAGTTTAATGTTAAAATAATCCTCTGTCTGAGATTGCGCGCGGCGTCTCCAGGTGTCTCTTTGCAGAGACTGTAAGCTATCCTCCCACTTATGGATTTGCTTTTTGTACCTTATATGCCCTATGTAAGGTTTATTTTTCGTCGCTTTCGTAATTTAAATCGATTAGACGATGTTTACGAAGCGGATTTGTATCGAAGTTGTAATCTCGCGCTTGGCGTATCGCAAATGGCGTGTTCCGCATCCCTGAAACATAAATACGAGTATTATACTTAAAGTTATTGATTTACGTTAATGCTTCTTCTCAGATAAAACTAACGTTATGATGAAAACTTAAACGTTCTTACTATTTCGAATCTCCTATGATTTTAATTAGAATACCTTACATATTATAATAATTTTGAAATTATTTAAAATTTTAAAGAAAACCACTTGAAATTTCAAGCACCTACTTACCTTAAGCTTAAAAAGCTCACAACTTGCCAAGTGCACACTTTGCCGGCGCCGGCGCGGGCGCCGCGTATTTTAGCATTCTGCGTATCGCGTGTTGGCAAGTAATTCCGTGGTCAGGGTTGCGGTTTTATCAAAACGTAATCTGACATATTGGCAAAGATTACGTTTTTGCCAGAATATATTACAAATTTGCCATTGTATCCTGATAGTAGGTAAATTATAGTTAGGTAATATTGAGATTTATTCGTTTGGAAAAAATGTACATTATAATATTAAGTATATAACGTAATAAACTTTTATAAATATAAATTATATAGTGTCCGACCGAAACCGAAACCGAAACCAAATTTCGGCGACGGTCTCAGTTTCGGCCGAAACCGAAACCGAAACCGAAACTTTCTTATAAAGATCATGTTTTCAGAAAAAAAATAAAGAAAATGTATTCATTAGCAATGTTCATTAGTAAAATAAATATGTGTTAATTTTATACGGATAACCAGGTAGGTATCTACTCGTTTAATTATAAGTGTTAATTTGTAAAAAAAACAATTATTATATTGGTACCTACTTAATAATTATTAAATTGAACGCGAAACTCTAAATCCTTAATATTACCACTAATGCACTATAGTAAATACCATGTACCCAACTAATGTTTATTTACATCTACGAAACCTGCTAAACAACATTTTTTGAAAAAATTAGTTAAATACGTGAAAATTCTTATCTTTTCAAACTCTATAAACTGGTAAAATCGGCTTATTGCTATGTTAAATACTTTAGAATTAGTTAGTTATATTCAACAAATCGTTCAATACTCTACTGCTAAAATATCATAAACGACAATACATACTAATAATTTACCTACTAAATGTTTCATGTAAAAAATTGAAATAGACATTTTTACCCGACTGCGCCAGAAGGAGGGTTATGTTTTTCGAGAGTATGTATGTTTTATCGGTATAGAGGCCAAATCTATTGTTTTTATAATTTTTGTCTGTCTGTCTACCTGTCTGTCCGCATCCGAATCACGAGAAAACCACTGGACGGTATTGCATGAAATTTGGTATGATGATATCAAATCAAATCAATCAATCAAATCAAAATATTTTATTCAGCATAAAAATTGTTACAATTTCTTACTGAACGTCATGAGTCTACCACCAGTTCGGAAAGAAGAAACCTCTGACCTGAGAAGAACTGGCGAAAGAAACTCAGCGGGACTAATTTTTTTTTTATCGTATTCTCACTCTTTTTTTTAAATTAAATTGTAGATTAACAATAATTCTATATGTTGAAATAGCCTGGCGGCGATCACATCATTCCCAAGGCGTACTGTCTTCTAAAAAGTCGTTAATCGAATAATAGCCTTTAGTACACAAACGTTCCTTCACAATTTTTTTAAATTTGGCAATAGAAGCTTTTTGAACGTTTTCTGGGATCCTGTTGTATAGACGTATACATTGTCCATAAAAAGAGTTACTGACTCGGCGTAAGCGAGTCACAGGCATTACAAGTTTATGTTTGCTCCTAGTATTAATGCTATGCATGTCGCAATTCTTGGGAAATTCGTGTATATTTTTATGAACATACATAACATTTTCGTACACGTATTGGGAAGCAACAGTCAATATTTTTATTTCTTTAAACTTTTCTCTTAATGATACTCTAGGTCCTAAACTATATATGGCACGAATAGCTCTTTTCTGCAGGACAAAAATGGTATTAACGGTAGCTGCATTACCCCATAATAGGATTCCATACGACATAATACTATGAAAATAACTAAAATATACTACGCGAGCTGTATCTACGTCTGTAATAAGTCTAATTTTTTTTACCGCAAACGCTGCAGAGCTGAGTCTTTTCGCTAGCCCCTCAATATAGAGATTCCACTGTAATTTCGAATCTATGATGATACCTAGGAATTTAGTTGATTCTATCGGCCTTAACATATCTCCACCCAATACTACACCATTATCAGCAATTTTAACATTAGGTGTTGTAAATTTTATTAATTTTGTTTTTTTGTTATTTAATAATAAATTATTCGAATCGAACCAATAGACAACCTTTGAGAGAGCATCGTTTACATCGTCGTACATAAGTAAATTACGTTTTATCTTAAAAATAAGTGATGTGTCATCTGCGAACAATACTATCTCATGTTTGTCCTGTACAAAGAATGGCAAATCATTTATGTAAATTAGGAAGAGAAATGGACCAAGAATAGAACCTTGTGGAACCCCCATAGCAAACGGAGCTCCAGGAGCTCTCTTACCATTTACATCAACCCTCTGAATTCTATTACTGAGATAGGAATTCAGGAGGTTGAGTGCCTTATATCTAATCCCATAATGATGCAGTTTCCTGATCAACGTCTCGTGATGCACACAATCAAAGGCCTTGGATAAGTCACAGAATATCCCAAGAGCATCCTGTGACCTCTCCCAAGCCTCAAAAATATTTTTTACTAGCTCAACACTAGCATCTGCTGTGGAGCGACCTTTCGTAAAACCGAATTGTTTCTTATGAAGTAGATTGTGTGCATTGAAATGCAGTAACATTTGCCCGAGTATGATTTTTTCAAAAATTTTACTAAATGTTGGGAGTACTGAAATTGGTCTAAAATTATTGGGGTCTAAGGTACTACCTGATTTAAAAATAGGAATGACTTTACTGTGTTTCATTAGATCAGGAAAAACACCGTGTTCTATACAGCCATTAAATATAGTAGCAAGATGAGGCGCAACAACATCAATTATCGAATTAACAACTTTTACAGATATACCCCATAGATCAGCTGTTTTCTTGAGGTCCAGACTTCTGAAGGCTACCATTATGTCTTTGGGGTTTACTTGTTTAAATTTAAATATAACATTACATTCTTTGACGTTTTTCTTTAGCAAAAGTTCGGCAATGTCGGGAGACGAATTAAGTGATTGCGTTGTTGAAAGGGGAATGTCAGTGTAAAATTTTTCAAACTCAGATGCAACTTCTCGGTCTGAAGTAATAAAATTTTCATTAATATTTAACTTAAAATCGAAGCTGCGATCTGCGACTCTTCCACTTTCACAAGCAATTATGTTCCATGTCATTTTGATTTTATCATGCGCATTTCTTATTTTATCTTTAATATACAAGGATTTTGCCATGGAACATACTCTTCTAAACAATTTGGAGTAGGCAGTTACAAAAGAAGCGAAAGCTATACTACGATTATAGGTTCTTTCATTGTACAATTCATATAGCCTTCGCCTGCTCTTGTATATGCCATGAGTTGCCCATTCACCGAATGTCAAGAGACCCCCTGAATTGACTGTTTTAGAAGTAAATATTGTAGGAAATTCTGTTTTTACTAATTTAAATAAAGAGTTATATAAGTAGTTGGGGTCATTAATGTAGAATAAATAGGGAAGTTTTGCCACAATATTACCTCTGAACTTCTCCATACGTGTAGTATTTATAGGTACAAAAGTTTTTTTTAAGTTATTTTTGTTGGTATTTAAAGAATAAGAAAAGGAAGCAAACTGGCCACAATGGTCGGAGCTTAACTTATTAATAATTGCTTTAGAATATGGTTTACAGTTTGTAAATATGTTATCTATACATGTAGCACTGGTAGCAGTGATCCTAGTTGGCTCAGTAAATAAGTTATGTAGGTTATATGATAGAAGCATAGATTTAAATCTAAGACTTGTATTAGAATTATCTAATAAATTAATATTAAAGTCCCCACATAGAATAATAACCTTATTAGTAATATTTAATTTTAACAAAACTTCTTCCAGTACTTTCTCAAAGTACTCATATAACCCACTAGGAGGTCTGTATACGCATACAACAATGAAGTGCTCAAGCTCTACGCAGGCTAGTTCAATAGTTTGCTCAACAGAGAGGCTCACAATATCTTTACGTTCTTTATGTTTAAAAAGTTTACTTATAATTATTAAAGAGCCGCCGCGTATAGCTTTCTCTCTGTTAAACATACTAGCTACCTGGTGACCGCTGAAGTTAAATATGGACTGGGAACTACAAAGCCAGTGTTCAGTTAAACATAAAATATGAATATTTTCGCCATTCATAAATAACTCCAGTTCAAGATCCTTGCCTAACATGCCCTGTATATTTTGGTGCACCAGGTTTACAGTTTTTAAATTTTTACAAGTGGGGGCATTTCTTACTAAGTTATTATGACATTTATTTGATTTAGTGTCATAACTTTTTAATATGCTAGAGGTATCCTCTGTTGTCTTAATAATTAATTTAAATGCTTATTTGGAATAGATTCCACATCATAAAATGTCATATTACATTTTTGCTCAATAGGAGCAGATGTCAACGTAACCAGATTATTGGCTATGTCAATTTGTATATAATAAGATAGCACAGATGCTATCTGTCGTTTAAAATAATATGGTAGGCTCAGCCTACTATATGTCAACATATAATTATAATTATAGATGTTATTATATTATAGCTGTTTACCCGGGTTAATACATAGGATACTTTTTACCGCTGGAAAATATCTCATTTCTGAGAAATCTCGAGTAACTGTTAAAGACCGACTGTAAAACGTCACGCGGTATGTGAAATCTGAAAATTTTGTTTAGGGTCTTTAAAACGCGGGTGGAGCCGCGGGTGGAGCCGCGGGAAATACTAGTAATGTGATTAAAATAAGTCATTAGCATAAAGATTGTGCATTTACTCTTCTACTTTTTGTTAATAATTCTTGAAAATCTAAATATTTTCAGGTAAAACCAGCTAACTTTTTTTCTTTGTCAGACCAAACCATAAGTTCCCACTTTTAGCATTATTTATTTAATCTATAATACAGTATAATATCAAAGCTACCTAATTTTCAACATAAATCAGATTTTTAATTTTTTATGGTATACTTGATTCTACTATAATCTAGGTACTCCTTTGTTATATTAAATTACTTTTCGAGGTACTCTTATATTATATGCACTGCAAACAAACAGGTTACGACATGATTACACACGTGGACGCGGCCAAATGTCATCGTCGCTTGGATGTCATTTACCGCGCCGAACACACCCGAGCACAGCGCGGAAACTCCCGAATGCAGTTTCGGTTTCGGTCGACATAGTGACTTTCCATCCGGGTCACTGTTGGTCATTAAGCAGCCCTGTCACCGACGGCGACGCATGCGCAAGGTCGGCGGGTGCGCTTCTATCACTAGCGGCGCCTATTCCCCATATAAACTACAGACAAATGAATACCCTCAGTCCTCGTCGATTGGTCGTAAATTCCTTTAAAGGGCTCTCTTTGTCTAATGTTTGTTTAAGCAATTGCAATAAATCAGTCTGTCGATGCTTCGCTTTCAACTTATATCCTATTTTAGACGCCTATAATAGGGCCGACCATGCGTCAATGACGGTCGTATCTAATGCGTCAATGCGTTTATGGCTACGCAAAATTATCATTTGACATGTGATTTAATTATAAACCAAGCTTCTATTACAAAATGTGATAGCGACTCTTAAATTATGATATTGTCGCGTTTAATGATAATTTTAATCACTTCTTACCTTGAGAATTACCAACCTATATGTTTTTAATTTTTATACTGCTTCGTATGTGACGTAATTTATAATAGGTATGGGTACCTAATATCATGTAGGGTGGTATTCATGTAGGATGATAAGATAAATTGAATAGATATCCATATGGTATTAAACAAACATTTTGTAATCTTATTATTCATTAGAAATTTTAAAAAAAATTGATTGGAGAATGTACTTTACTTTATATATCCTACCATTTTCACTATTTAAAATAAAATACATAATAAGTTTTAATTACAATCAGACTTATGATGCGTTCAGACGGGTAACCAAAGTTGGTAACCAAAGTTTGTATTCATCGACTCTATCAGACAAAAAACGGTCAATATCCTTTGATTGTGTAATAAAATCTTAATATTATGTCGTTGCCGCGTTGTATAAAATAAAATAGCGTTGGCGTTTTATACAAACACAGATATCTTTATATAAATAAATAACCAACTTTGAAGAGCCATATCTGCGAATATAATACATACATATGCATTAATGGCTTGTCCCCTCGCAAGTTGCAACACTATTGTTTCAATATGACATAATATTTATTCTAGTAATGAGTGCCTATTGACACGGCGTTCATGTATCGGCTAATCGATTGATAACGAAGCAAGTGTTCGTCGTATCTCATTACCGGGGCGTTGGTGTGCACATTCCTGCATGTTTTGTTTTGTTCGCTTAATAATAATTTGTGCTAAGGCCAACATTATCTCAATACACATTTTTTAAGTTTCAACGAATTGTATGGTAGTATCTCAAGAATTCTCATCTAATTAGTAAAAAATGTATGGAATATACGTCTGTACATCAAATCAGCAACAACAAACAAATAGTATTGTTGAGCAAGTAGTGACTTGCAAAATGTTGGGTTTAAGGGAAATATTATTTTCCTACTATGTATTTTACATCATTAGAACATAAAATTTTAATCCTATATCACGTATACAATTTTATGGAGAATTATTACTACCAATATCAAATTTTATCGTATTAATATATGCGTAGAACATATTCACGGTTATACTATTCGTAAAGCACAAAATTATCATAAGTTCAATAATGTAGAGCTTTATAAAAATCCACTTACCCCATATAATTTATTTTTCCCACGGTTTTAAATTTTTAATCTAGACTACAAATGATACTTAGGTACACAGTTATTACGATTTTATGAGTGTGCTTTAATTAATATAGCGATCCGCATAAATATTTTTATTACTGAAAATCTGATGAGGAAGTTTTAATGCACTAAAGTGGTTCAACTGCTTAATTATTTCGAATGCTATCCAATGAGTTCATACAACGAACGTGCTTGGTTATTAGTCCACAAAGGGTTTTGGTTTGAGTTTACATTCAAAGTAATAAAATAAAATATTTCTACTCTATATTAATAAACTTATACCTACTATATATTTAACAATACACATTACACATATGTCGTTAAAAAATCTTTATAAGTATCATATTCCAGTGGTTAGTACACTCACAAATTATGTTCTTAATTTAATATTAACAAAATAAACGAAATAAATAACATTTATTATAATATTTATTTAGATGTTTTGATTTCATTCATACGAAAATACAGGAACTGATTAAGATTGATGAACTCTGTTTGTTTATATCCAACGATGATTAGCGTAATCGTTTTCAAAGGTTCGAACATGTTTTCAGTCCCGCCGTGATTTATCAAATGGAATAGAATCAGGTAATTAAAGATTGGTACATTTATGTAGGTGGATGAATAGTCCTCTAATTCGTCTTTTTATAAGGCGTACTTAAATACGAGTATTTGATAGCTGAGCATATTAATTATTATGTTGACAAAATCGTTAGATCGCTTTCATCAACGTGCTTTTTTGTTCAGTTAAAATAAAGTGACCTTGTAGTTTTATATATTTATGGCTCTAATTAATAATTATTTTTTAAAGTAAAACTTCGACCGAGAGGTAAGTCAATACGTTAAAAATTTAGTGCCGCGCAAGTGAGAGTCAAAATTATTAATAATTTAAAAGTAATAATTACTTACAAAAATATTACTACCTTAATATTATTAAACAACTAGCAATTCCCGCGGCTACGCCCTCGTTCTAATCACTATTATAAATAGAGATTTATGGTAGAAGGTTGAAAATTTAGGGTTATATTTTTAGGGCTTTAATAATTTGGTCTGAAAATAAAAATCTGGTGAGGGCCACTTTTATCACCTAAGGGAATAATTAATAGACCTATTCTCAGAACCACCAAATATACACAATAAAATCATAAAATTCGGTCAAGCCGTTTCGGAGGAGTTCGATAACAAACACTGTAACACCAGTTTTTTATATATATTAGAGAAGATAATCTGTGTCGTAGAAGTTTCACTCTAACCCCACGTAAAGATTACTTTTATTTAAATTAGTAATTTGTTATAAGATTTCAAGGGATTAAAGTTAAGATACCTATATCTAAACAATGATTTTATCTTTTACTATGACGCATCAAATATTTACAGACAAAGCAAATCCATATTGATATCTATGAAGTTCATATTATAAACTCATCACAAATCGTCATGATAGAAATATTTAATACATTCCTACATAAAATAATATGTGCAACGTATCGGCCACTCTGGGAGACTGTGGCGAACACACACGTGCCCCGACTGGATGCATAGAGCTTATCCTACCCCTGACGTTATTTTAATACCCTAGTGAGTAACTGATAATAATTAATCATAGTTGTATATATATATATATATATATATATATATATATATATATATATATATATACATACATACTCGTATTACATTAAACAAATTTCTAAACATAAATTATATTGTTAATATTTAGTTACACACCGCACATCTCTTAACTCGGTAGTTTAATCCTAATACATAACTTTTAGAAAATGAAGAGATAAATTAATATTATTATAAATGTATTTATAATAAGCTAATACATAAAACACATCACGTCCAATACATTTATCGTCTTTATTAGGAAAAGCACACATATCATTCAAGGTTTATAATACGCTGTGTGTTAAGACAAAGGTAAAAACAAGACTTTCTGCATTACATTATCAATACAATTTGTAGAATTGTATCTGTATAATAAAAATATTAGCATTAGAAAAAACGAAGCATATCAACTTGTTTAATATACCTAATTACCGACCTATTCATTTATAATTTCTCATTTAAAAAACGATATTTATATGTGCAACTAAACACTAAGTAGATGCACGACAATATACGATTGTATACCTACGATATATCATCGTTTATTAAGCAAATTACATATAGGTTTAGTGAATTGGACGCGACTTTACTATAAACTTAAATAAATGATTTTCATAGAGATATTTAAAATTTTAAGAGATTTTAGTGAATCTTGAAATAATAATGTAGGTTCTACTATACATCATACTTTAAATGATTTCAGTACTCTACTACTTATATTCTGTGTTTTATGACATATGAGGTAATTTTAAAATTTATACTGAATAAGATAAAAATAATTAAATTTAACCTAAATCCAAACTGGTTTCTCTTCTCATTACTTAACTTTAATTTATGTCGTTTATTAGTTTTTGTGAAACGCGAGCAGTCGCTTAGCTAGTTCAACCTTCGTGACCAAGTAAGTTAAAAAAATAAGCTTGATGACAGCTATTTTTCTGCCTTGATAATTGCTTTGCTTCTTATAACACCGATTCGTTATGTTCCTTCATAGTAAATAGTCGTCTATTATAACTTGTGCAGCTATTTATTGAAAATAATATATTAGATGTCTGTCATTAACTTATTTACAGGTTTTATGTTAATGTAATAGCTACTTGGGAGGTCTTATAACTTTTATGGGTAATAGCACTGGATATCTTAACTCTACTTATACGAAGTATCGACAAGCTAAGAATGTATCTTTACGACTAAGGCTTTTATTTTAGATATAATATGCTTTGTTGATGAGTATAAATTATACATCTGTAAATATATTTCTATATCGAAATTTATATTTAAAATAGAAATCTAAAAATTTTTGTGTACTTATCAATATAAGGAGTAGTATTTAATCGTGAATGAACGTGGAGGAAAACGCCACGTGTTAAAACAAAAAGATATTGTTTTTAAAATCCAATATTTTTCCATGTAGGTATACATTATTTAAAAATGAAAATTGTAACCAATTTCTCATTTCAAGATGTCAAAATCAGTACCAAATCTAGAATATAATATAACAACTTTCATCTTAATATAATCGACTTATGTCTTGAAAATTACATTCAACCCTCGCTTTTCCCCCAAACCACTTGAAAAAGGGGATCGAATGGAAGCGGCGAAGTGATTTTTAAGCTTTATTTACACATGAGCGAGTCGATTGGCCCGACTTTTATATCAGTCATTTGCTCGCGGTTCTGACTTTGAGTTGCAAATTACACGAAGGGATATGAAGCGGTAGGATACAAATTATTTTAGAAATCAAAATTGTACTCAAAACTTAATTCGAGGTTTGTATTATAAATAAATTAACTATCTTTTCGGATTTTGTCGCGGATTTATCTTGATTTTTGGGTCCCGAAGGACGTTTCAAATGCTTTACAGCAACCAATATGGTCACAGGAGAGATGCATAAACCTAAGTTTACGCATCTCTCCTGTGAACATAATTGCTGTTAAGCAAGCGGTTACTTAAGACCGTATCGAGGTTTATAATATAGAGTAGTGTTTCAAAAATATTTTTATTTCAAACAAAAATTATATCCAAACACGTATCGCCGATCTTAAGTAGCTTTTCGACTTGTATAATTTCCGCTTAACCTTGTGATATCTAGTTATATTTATGAAAAAAAATGGGTAAAATAACTTTTAATATAGGTCGGTTAATCTAGTCAATTAACTTTCCAATTTGCCTACCTACATAAAATATAATAGATATCATTGTGAAAATAACAAATATTAAAAAACAACGAAAGATTTTATGCGGACGAAAGATTTTATGAGGACTTATATTTGAGTCCTTTTCTATTCGTGACTAAATTCAAAATAAAATCTTTGAGATGCCTCGCCGTGATGATGAAAATCTATGATAATTACATGTGTTTTATTAAATTTTCCTCCTAAAAAGTTCTTAACGTTAAAATTAATATAATAGATACCGATTTTAACGTTTTCCCTTTTTAATCACAACGTTTCGTCGGCGCGGCAAATTTAAAAATACGAATAGAAATGCGAATATTTGCTATATGTCAAAACCAGACAGGCGGTTAGCCAGTCGAGAGCGCAACGATTGGAGTGGTGGTGCATCCGAAGTACAGACAGCAAAACAATCAACACTCACAATGATTAATCCATACTTACTAATACATATTATAAATTCGAAAATCGAAAACCTTTTTTTCTCTACCATTTCACACTGAACTGCTGAACCTATTTAGGTGAAATTTTGTAAGACGATAGATTGAGACCATATAAAGGACATATAAGGTTAGTTGGATCGAAGTTCCTTAATACGGCTTAGAGTTGCCAACTCTAACTTTGGTTGCAACAACAACAGGTTGACATTATAACATAAAGACAAGCCGACCGCTTAATTAATTATAATCAAACTTCCCAATCCCTTAAGGGATACCAATGTAATAATTATAATTAAGTACTTATCAATCTTTTTGAATTAGCTTTATTTTGATATTTACATCTGTTGAGTTTCTCGCTTGAATAGAGAATATTTTGATTTGTTTTGATTTATTAAAAGCTTTCTAAGTGTAGCAAGGAAGAAGCTTTATTATAAAGTATGGGTTTAGAAACTTTACACATGAAATGTGTAACAAGAGAACGTTTATATTGTATCGTCTTGTGACCAGAATACTGATACAGTAAAAAATATCATATAGGTACGAGTATATAAACCACCTACTCGACGCAAAGTATCCATCGACTTTTATCATCACAGGATATCGCGATAAGCTATATTGCTTCCTAGGAGTACATGCCCCGTGTACGCGATAAATGAATTGAACTACGAATAGCATTAGCAGTGTTATAATTTTACGTTTTCCGCTATATTAACAACTTGCCGATATTTTGTTAGTTTCCATAGTACCTACATGCTGTGTACTGGATTTAAAATTTAGATATTATGTAGTTTATATTCAAGACTGTTTTCATAATATTTATAATTGTCCTATTATAATTTATATTATTACAGACAAAATATTTAATGGGTAACTATTATAAGAATATAATGAGAAGAATATCTCGCAATGTAATATTTCTATTCCAAGCTGTGCTTATACATTTTACTTTATATTTTCTTTATATATTTAAATCTGTCTAGACTCGCTTGTATCGTTCATTGTTTTGACTGGAGCATGGTTTTTATTTACAGAATATTATACTAAAGGATGTTTTCATTCCTTTTGTTAACTACAATTTCGTCTGCACACGCAATCAGTTGCTGCGTAGTGGAATTGATTGTTCCTGCCAGCTAATCGAGTCATGCGATCGTTTATTGCACTACATATGTACCTTAAAACACGTATATTGTACGGCACTGAGTGGACTGATTATGAAAATATTGTAGAAGTATTGACGTTAGTTAGTTTATTATTTTATAATATTTAGTTGCTCTTTTACTATAAAAGTTCAGGTAGGGATGTTACTATTGAAAGTCCTGTGTTTTTTATAAAAGCTAAATCTATACAAATATTATAAAGCTGAAGAGTTATTATTGGTTGAACGCGCTAATCTCAGTAACTATACTGGTTCGAATTGAAAAATTCTTTTAATGTTGGATAGTCCGTTTATTTAGGAAGGCTATATGCTATATTACATCACGATTTGACTAATAGGAGCGGAGTATCAATGAAAAATGTTGCAAAAACGGGAGATAAATATTCCTTTTGAGAGCTTCCGTTGCATGCGCTGAGAGAAATGCGCTAGTTTTCAGCCTTTAGAAGTCACGAAACGAAGTGAATTTCAGTTTGATTGTAAAACGTAGATAACTTTCCCTTAACCTTCAATGTTATGTACAAATTTCAGCTTACTTGACTAATGACAATTACTGTAGTAAATTTGGTTATTCTAGAAATAAAGTGTTAATAAAATCCGTTTTACTATGTAGTTCTTTAGGCAATAAATAATTAAATATAGACATGTTGTAATAAACAACTGAATACTGTGATGATAGACGGACAGAAGCGATAACATGACAGGCTATTTATCAATATGTCGAGGATATTAGAAGCAGTAGCTTTGGACACGAAAATATCTAACGCTTCTGTTATCAGACGTTTGATCTAAGCAACTTGGTGATTTCCCACACTCAAGTTACCAAGTGTCAGGCATACTCGAAGTAAGGTCAACTGTACTGCTTTATAAAATACGTTCAATTTTCATTTATATTGAGCTATATAAATTGACCTCTACAACTCCTCAACCTAAAGGTTCTAATAGGAGTCCATTTTAAAAGCATGATGTCATTGTTTTATTCTTAAATATAACAAAGGTTTTACTTAAATAAATTGTTTTTAAAATAGTATTTTGAACACTTTATAGTTAAAAATTAGTATTTCATTAGGTATTAACAGAACATTTGTAATTTACTTATTTTGATAATTTGCGGCGTACGCTACATGAGCATGACCTCGCAAACAAGTGTATTGCAGTCCCTATCTTTTTACTTTGCCGAATCGAAACTAATTACGCCAAGTTTGGGGTCGAAGAACAAAGGAAGAAATTGATTTTGTGTATGGGCATATATCTTTTATAATGGATGAGAGCCGTTTGCGTACGCGGAACATGGTCTGCCTTTGAATTCATACATAATATGTATTATGTAGGTACCTGGTACATATTTTTATATCTATTGTATGAGTCGAGTGAGGGAGCAAACTTGAACAGTAATGAGTTGAAGCTCAACAAATGTATAAAGTCTATAAGTAGGATAAAAAGAGGGTAGCACTGGATTTATCCCTGTCAAGAGACGTCGTGTTGCCTGGGGGGACTCAGCGACACGATTCGCAGCATTGTAACAGATCGAAAAAACATTTTAAGGATATTTGGCACATGAAATATTATGCAGCGGCATTCAAGATTATTTCGCACCATCACACAAAAATATCTTTTCATATTCAGGTTGTATAAAATTGATATACCTAACAAATAAAATATTATGTATGAATCGTAAAACATATTTGCAATTTTGTAGTAGGTAAATAATATTCAAATATTATTGATGTGTGTCTTGTTTTTAAATATTTATATATTTAAAATGTATAATGATATGAATAAATATTGTAAATTTTCTTAGATCTCAAACAATAAGTATGTACCTATAAATTACTGTATTATAAAAGATGGCACGTAGTCCCAAGAGAGACATTATAGTTACTGTCTGCGACCAGTGGTCTTAAAACTTTGCTTGATTAAATTCACGCCTAAAATATTATATTGTTTCAATAGAGAAGTTAACTTAAGTATGCATTGCCTGTATGTTCACATGCTATGGGCTAAATTGGTATTAAAACATATTACTAACGAAAGTTATATTAACTTAAAAATGTCACATGTTAATTTATTATTAATTAAAAATTTATTGCACAATAAAGTTACATATTCTGTTTTGAATTATCATCCTTCAGAAATCATGGAATCGATATGAACATTAGAATAATTTATTCCTTGGCGGTGTTTTAGCAGCGCTGGGTTAGATGGGGTGCCATCTTGTGCATAATGTAGCACAGTCTGGCTTACGCTCTAATGTCAAATTTATGTCCATCTCCTTAATTATGCCGTTGTGAATTATAGTTCTTAAATAGCATTAACAAAACTATAACTATTTTTATTTTGAGAAAACTATTTAAATGTTAAATAGTTGCGAGCAGATCGTTTTCAAAAATCTAAAAGCTAAGATTAAAACTTAGCTCACATACAATATGAAATGCAATTCGCCACCGGATTTCGCCGAGCTACAAAAGGCTTTAGGGGATTTGAAGTAAGCATACAAATTCCAAAATTAAAGACTTGAATTAACATAATACTGCGAGTGCAAATAAAAGAGAATGCGGCAGTGGTCGAGTTTTAATCAGACACAGAGCTCTTGAGTGCAAGTGCAGTTGCCGACAAAATTGTTTAAACGTTGAGAGCCGTTCAGCTTCACTACGTCGCCTCAAGTTGTAGAGAACTTGTACGTGAACCTGTGCGTTATGACGTGTTATAATTTATTTTTTAATTTCAAATTGTTTTTCTTAAAAACAAATCAACTTATTTCTACTATCTATTTATATTACGAATAAGTATTTAACGTTAAAGCGTTACATATTTTAATGGTTCAAACGGTGTATTTAAATGGAGACATGACAGTTGTATTAAGTAACACTAACACATTTTATGCATGCACTAAAAATACTCGCAGTACTTAACAGTGCAATGTTGGACAAATGCCAAATGATCAGGAGCGGACACAAGCTACAAGTGGCCGGCAGTGACTGTCGTTTGGCATCAGTTCGTTCCAGACGAATTGGGTAACAGACCAACAAAATGAGGACACGATGAAACGTTAATTATTCGTTCTCTCGAGAGAAAAAACAACAGCCTATGCATTTTCCATTCACAACTGCTATTGTTACTTCATTCTTCCAAAACGGCGCCTGAATAATTGTGACAGTGGTTAAATTGAGGTAGAAAATCTTTACTCCCGCTTATCTCTAGAATGCAATTGAGAGTTGCAACTCTCGCCACCGCGCCTCACCCTCTCTAGCTATTCAATGTCTTTTCTAAAGTCCCCTCTCGGCGTTATTCTATACGCCGATCTCGTGATGTTTTATTCAATTTGCGCATTGGATGAATTTGTTAATTTTGATTTAATTTTACAATCTACATATAATTGGATTTCGTATTCGAATGAGAGCGTAATTTAAGTTTCTTTTTTAAATTTTATTGACATTCATTTGTTTCTTAAATTTAATATTTTATCAAACATATTTTAATAAAATACCTAATGTTTTAATGATTAGAACATATGAATGATAGAATTAAAAATAGAATTTGATGACTCTGACGAATAAATAGTATTATTATCAATGTGTATAACGTAATGCGGTAATATTTACTTTTATTTGGACCTCGGCATTACATTTCACGTCAGGCGGGGCACCTTTGGGAACATAAACTATGTTCCTTTTACAGTCCACCTACGGTATCACTTTTTCTCACGCCTGATACGAAGACAAGATTTAAGGTTTTTATAATTACACGAATACTACATTGAGTTTCATGATATAACTTTGAGCTTGTTATAAAATTTTATAATGTCTTAAAATTGATAATATAGCTATTAAGGTTTTTATGGATAGAGCGTTTATTTAATATTCATTATTTATATTTTGTAATCGTCGATTTTTTATTGAACAACACTGATTTAAATGAAGAAATTTAGTATATACATTTTCTATTTATTTAGGTAAATTAGCTCTACTTTTTATGTTAGTAAAATATTGTCGCGGAATAGAGTGCGAACCCGTCATAATAGCACGCTTGTACCATGCCTTACAACAGCTAATGTCAATTTATAACTTTTGACAATTAGATAACAAGAACAGTTTATTGCAAATTTTAATGTGTCAGAGAGAGAGAAAGCATTTTCAAGAAAGATTTGGAAGTTACTAGAAACATTTTGAATTTTCGATACTAGAATGTTCTTTATTTACGCATATAAAAAGGCCGGCAGTGTGTCGAGAGTTCAGTTGAAGTTCGGAGTTGAGTGAAGATTGCGAAGAGATACGAAATAGTGGAAAGGTGAAGAAGAACATAGTGAATTATTAAAATTGGTGGTTTATAGTGCTCAGAGACTAAATTAAACTAGTGTTGTGTACAAACTGCGCGTGTGTATTAAGTGTAAATAAAACAACTTTAGTGCGAGAACGCTTTTAATTTCCGATCCCGAACCCGTAGTACGTAACAATTGGTGTCAGAAGTGGGATCGGAAATGCCGTTAGTACCGAGGCACGAGAAGGAAGGAGTCACTACACGCGCAATGGCAGAACAGCAAAGGGAAGATTCTGGCCCTAGCACATCGAGGGATGAGACCACGGCTCAACAGAGCACAACGCCAGACATGAACGCCCTTCTGCAACAAATGGCATTCATGATGCAAGAGCAGGCTCGCCGCCAGGAGGAACAGCTGCGCGCACTACAAGATGAACAGGCTCGCCGCCAAGAGGAACAGTTGCGCGCACTCCAAGAGGAGCAGGCTCGCCGCGAGGGAGAACGCGCACGCCACCAGGAGGAACAGCTGCGCGCACTACAAGATGAACAGGCTCGCCGCCAAGAGGAACAGCTGCGCGCACTCCAAGAGGAGCAGGCTCGCCGCCAAGAGGAACAGCTGCGCGCACTCCAAGAGGAGCAGGCTCGTCGCCAGGATGAACAGCTGCGCGCACTCGAAGAAAAGCAAGCCCGACGCCACGATGAACAGCTGCGCGCACTCCAAGAGGGCATTCACAAGGATGTCATAGCCGCTCTTCAACAGAATACGGAAAGAGTGGAAGCCGTTGAAAGAGAAGTTGAGGAAATAAAGACGACACTCGTCACACACGGTGAAGCTTTAGAGGAGCACGATTCAAAACTCTCTAAAATGGAGAAGAGGATGGATCACTTGGAAACTCAGAAATTACCTCGTGGTGTCGACATTAGCTCATCATCAGCAAAGATCTTTAAAGTCCCTTACTTCGACGGCAAATCTTCTTGGGCCGCATTCAAGATCCAGTTTGAGACGATCAAGGAGACAAGTGGATGGACAGATGATGAAGCCCGATCTGCCCTTACCGTTGCACTTAGAGAAGAGGCTTTAAATGTATTGGAGGCGCTTTGTGCTAGCGACCCCGTCAGAAAGATCACATACAGTGAGTTACTTAGCGCTTTAGAGTCTCGGTATGGTGATAGTCACCTGGAGCACGTATACAGGGCTCAAATTAAAGACCGTACACAACGAGCCAATGAAACCCTGCAGCAATGGTCCGTAGAGATTGAGAGGCTCGTACGGAAGGCATATCAATCCTCGCCATCCACCATAGAAACCATTGTTCTGCAGGCTTTTATGGACGGGATTCGCGACTCGGAGGTACGTGCCGCTGTACGCCTAAGGCACCATACA
This sequence comes from Boloria selene, assembly GCA_905231865.2. Classification (NCBI taxonomy): domain Eukaryota; kingdom Metazoa; phylum Arthropoda; class Insecta; order Lepidoptera; family Nymphalidae; genus Boloria; species Boloria selene. The sequence goes on from HG993145.1 coordinate 8,396,914, forward strand.
AGTCTCAGGGAAGCTGTCGCTCATGCTCTAGAGATTGAAGCTGTGCGTCATGACTCAAGACCGTGGAGGGTGCATCAAGCTACCACGGGAGGATTATCCAACCGGAGACGTCTTTTCAACCCAAAGTGCTACGAGTGCGGTGAGCGGGGCCACCTTCGAAGTGACTGCCCTACAAGGAAAAATGGTCGACTACAGTCAGATGTTGGTGTAACAACCTGCGATCAAGTCAGAAGAGAATTGATCTCGGCCAGAGTTAGGACGCTGGCCGGGGGATCTACAACTCCACCGATAGAAATAAAACAGGCAGTAGATGGAAACACTTTGGTTGTACATGGCGCTATTAATGGAGTGACATGTAAACTGACACTGGATACCGGAGCTTCGCGAACCATCATTAATAACCGAAAGCTGAAACACATTGCGGATAACAATTTGCAAGATAGAAGGCACATCATCCTTATGACAGCCACCGGTCAGCGCATACCTGTTTGGGGGGAAAGAAAAATAGCTATTAAAATTGGGGACAACATCTATTGGCATAACGCAATAGTTGCAGATATCGTGGATGATTGCATCATTGGATTGGACTTCCTTCAAAATTACCAGTGTACGATTGACATGAAATATGGAGTTTTAAAGTGCAGAAATAGAGAAGTACCGATAAGTGGTGGAGTTAAGGGGAAAGTTTGTTGCTTAAGAGACACCGCTCTTCCACCAAGATCACAGACTCTAGTACCTGTCGCTATACCTCAGAACAAGTCAGGAAGTCAATGGTGCTGCGCTATCATAGAGAAGTGTGAAGATGAGAGCTCGTGGATCCCAGCAAGTGTTGTAGTAGGTAAAACTTCGACATCCATGGTTCCAGTGCTGAACACCAGTGACGCTACGCAAACTATTCAGAGAGGGGAAGTTGTGGGGACTTGCGAAGAGATAGCCTGGTTAAGCAGATGTCAACGGAATGAGAAGGTGCTTAACAAGGATAAAGAGCAAGCAATGAAACTTTTAGAAGACTGCAAAGATCATCTCACAAGATCACAGAAGACAAAAGCTGAAAATTTACTTTACCAATATTCAGATTTGTTCTCGAAACATGATGGCGATATTGGAAGAACCGGTTTGGTGAAGCACAAAATAAATACTGGTGACGTAGCGCCTATTCGACAACGACCAAGACGAATTCCATGGGCTAAGGAGAAAGAAGCTGACGACATGATCCAAGACATGAGAAGGAATAACATCATCGAACAATCTACTAGTCCTTGGTGTTCTCCAGTAGTACTTGTAAGGAAGAAGGATGGATCTACAAGGTTTTGCATCGATTACCGTAGACTCAACGATGTAACCAAAAAGGATAGTTATCCTCTGCCTCGAATCGACGACACCTTAGACACTCTCAGTGGTATGAAATGGTTTTCAACTCTCGATTTGAAGAGTGGCTATTGGCAAGTGGACTTGGAACCCGTGGATAAGGAGAAAACTGCGTTTTCAACTGGAAAAGGGTTGTGGCAGTTTAAGGTTATGCCATTCGGGTTATGCAATGCACCAGCAACATTCGAGAGGTTGATGGAACGTGTACTCGCTGGATTACTAGGAGCAGCCTGTCTTGTTTACCTGGATGACATAATTATTGTGGGACGTGACTTCGAAGACCATCTTAAGAAACTCGAAGCAGTATTTGGAAAACTAAGGGAAGCAAATTTAAAGTTAAGTCCAAAGAAGTGCTCATTCTTTAGGAGACAGGTCAATTACCTTGGACATGTAGTGTCGGAAAACGGCGTGGAAACGGACCCTAGCAAAGTCACCGCTGTGAAAGATTGGCCGACCCCTAAGGACAAAACGCAAGTGAGAGCATTTCTGGGATTATGCTCTTACTATAGAAGATTTGTAAAAGGCTTCTCTGACATCGCCAAACCACTTCATAGACTGACCGAAGAGAAGAGACCTTTCGTATGGGACAATAATTGTGAATCGGCCTTTCAAGAACTGAAGAAACATCTTTGCCAAACACCGATCCTTGGGTATCCAGACACAAAGGGAGAGTTCATTGTCGACACTGATGCCAGCAATATCGGTATTGGAGGTGTATTGTCCCAGCGGAAGGGTGATCAGGAGGTGGTTATCGCATATTTCAGTAAGTCACTCTCTAAACCGGAAAAGAATTATTGCGTTACTCGAAGAGAGCTACTTGCTGTAGTGAAAACCTTACAGCATTTCAAGAAATACTTGCTAGGACGCAAATTTTTGGTAAGAACCGATCACGCTGCCCTGAAATGGTTATTAGAATTTAAGGACCCCGAAGGACAGGTAGCGCGATGGATTGAACAACTTCAAGAGTTTCAGTTTGAAATTGAACATCGTGGGGGTAAAGCACACAATAACGCCGATGCCCTATCTAGAAGACCATGCGAGGAAGACTGCAAGCACTGTCACAGACAAGAAGTAAAGGAACTAGAATCTATTAAAATTATAAGAACAGATTCGATAGATGAACGTTGGAGCGATGATGCCATGAAGAGAGCACAAGAAGAAGACCGAGACATACGACCAATCATGGAATGGTTAAGTAGTGGTAGACCAAAACCTAAGTGGACTGACGTAGCACAGTATAGTACCGCTACGAAAAGTTTGTGGGCACAATGGGACAGTTTGTTGTTACACAATGGAGTATTGTGCCGCAAATGGGAGCAGACACGTGGAAATGATAGCCATCTCCAACTAGTGGTACCTAAAATAAAAGTATCTGAGGTACTTCGAGCATATCATAATGGTTCTTCTGGTGGACACTTAGGGGTAAGAAGAACGTTAATCAAGATCAAGGAGCGATTTTATTGGTTGCATTGTCGAGATGATGTCGAGGACTGGTGTCGGAAATGTGTACAATGTGCCTCTGTCAAAGGCCCGCAAACCAGAAGTCGAGGAGCAATGAAATTATACAATGTTGGGGCACCTTGGGAGAGAATCGCAATAGACGTAGCAGGACCATTTCCGATTACTAACTCCGGGAACCGATACATTTTAGTTGTAATGGACTATTTCACGAAATGGCCTGAAGCATTCGCCTTACCAAATCAAGAAGCTGTTACTGTTGCAAATAAATTGGTCAAAGAGGTATTTTGCAGGTTTGGTGTCCCGTTAGAAATGCACAGTGATCAAGGAAGAAACTTCGAATCGCAGGTGTTTCAAGAACTGTGTAAGATCATGGGGGTGCACAAAACTAGAACTACGCCTTGTCACCCACAGTCCGATGGAATGGTGGAGAGATTTAATCAAACTTTAGAACGACATCTAGCCAAGGTTGTAGATAGTCATCAAAAGGATTGGGACGAGTACATATCACTGTTTCTTCTATCTTACCGGACAGCATTACATGAAAGCATTGCAATGACACCTGCCTTTGCCAATTTTGGAAGAGAATTACGGTTACCAGCGGATCTGTTAAGTGGTTGCCCGCCGGATACCCCAAGTTGCATCACCGAATATGCCAGTGAACTAAGAGCGAAGATGATTGGTGTTCATGAGCAGATACGAGATGCAGGGCTACAAGCAAGTGAACGCATGAAAACTCGTTATGACCGGAAGGCGACAGGAACGAACTTCGAGGAAGGCTCATTGGTATGGCTACATAACCCGGTGAGACGAAAGGGTAAATCGCCAAAGCTACAACCCAGTTGGGAGGGGCCTTATAAGGTAATAACGAAAATTAACGACGTCACTTTCCGAATTCAACGTACATCCAGAAGCCCGGCTAAAATCGTGCATGTGGACCGATTGGCCAAGTATCACGGCAGCAACGATGCTCGAGACGAGCATGTCTTAGGAGGGGGTAGTGTCGCGGAATAGAGTGCGAACCCGTCATAATAGCACGCTTGTACCATGCCTTACAACAGCTAATGTCAATTTATAACTTTTGACAATTAGATAACAAGAACAGTTTATTGCAAATTTTAATGTGTCAGAGAGAGAGAAAGCATTTTCAAGAAAGATTTGGAAGTTACTAGAAACATTTTGAATTTTCGATACTAGAATGTTCTTTATTTACGCATATAAAAAGGCCGGCAGTGTGTCGAGAGTTCAGTTGAAGTTCGGAGTTGAGTGAAGATTGCGAAGAGATACGAAATAGTGGAAAGGTGAAGAAGAACATAGTGAATTATTAAAATTGGTGGTTTATAGTGCTCAGAGACTAAATTAAACTAGTGTTGTGTACAAACTGCGCGTGTGTATTAAGTGTAAATAAAACAACTTTAGTGCGAGAACGCTTTTAATTTCCGATCCCGAACCCGTAGTACGTAACAATATATATTTATTTTATTTGTTATATTGGTGGTAACTTAGCTTATTTATTTTTATATTCTTACAACGTACATGTGTTCACCACATATGTTATTTAACAATAGAAGGCGGGTAAGGTGGATATGGCGCCAACTATTGTTATATCATTCGATTTAATAATTATTAATGCAAAAAAAGAATCTAAGTAATATCTTTAGAATTAAGGACACGTTTTTGAAATATCCTCCTAATTTTAGTAGAAGTGTCACTTGCGACTCGACTTGATAAGAATATTCATTTCACATACCTGCAAGGAATAACATCGTAACTCAGTTTTAGGTAATTTTGAGTTATAATCATATTCGTGCTGTACAAAAAATAAAGTTTTTTTGCACTCACTCCTGTGTCTAAATTCCTTTGCGTTAAGATTTTTTACAGTGTAAAAACATTGTAAGTGGGATGCAACTGCAGTTAATAAAAGGGTATATTCAGTTACACATCATCCTCATCATTGTTTAAGCTTGATATTATTAGTATAACATTGTAATACAAGTTACACTCTTGTTCTTAGAAATTATTATTTTTTATTAAATGAGCTTTCATCGTAACTTCAGTTACAAGTTATTTCATTCTTGCATAGCTAATAAACATTCAGTCCAAAGATTGTAACATAAGTTACTTTTTTTTTCTCGGCAATAATTTACAAGTTAGGTTAATGGTATGATACTTACATCGACTTACGATCATAGTCATTGTTTACATTCTGGCGATCGCCTCCCGCACGCGGTGTTGTGAACGAGTTACGTCGTGTTCATTTGCAGTAGATTGCATTCATATTGATTGATTTGGATAGATTTTCAGTGAAAACAGTGTTTAATGTAATTCTGTATATTTAAAATGAGTTGTCGCAATCATGACTTGTCGCTTCAAGCATAGTGGCAAAAATAGAGTTCATTGAAAATATGTTGACATCAGTAAGTTGAAAGATCTAAAATTAAAAGGTAAAGTGCACACAACAATCAATGAATGCAAGGCAGTGAAGGAAAAAAAGAAAGGAAATACTGACGTGGAAGTTCTTTGGAAAAATCTCAAATCAAAGATATGGGACATCAATGATAGGTTCCTTAAGCCATCGCTTATTTTGAAGAAAGAACCTTAGATTACCGACTTAATTATCCAACTTATTGAAGAAAGACGCACATATAAATTTACTGATCATCAGAAATATAAAACTCTTCACAAACGTATCAGATGTGAAGTTAGAACAGCCTACACCACATGGCATAAGGAAAAGTGTGAACTCATGGAATAGTTGATGGCTAAATTTGATGCCTTTAATCTTCATAAAGAAATTAAAGCAATTGCGAACATTCAAAAGAAGCATACTCACGGATTTCTGGTTGACAATCTTGGGAGAATCAACACAGACGCAATTACAGTTAAAAAGAACTGGGAAAATTATATATCCGAAATGTTTCAGGACAATAATCGTATTTGTCCTCAGAGTTTAAAGATTATAACTGGACCGGAAATCATTAGATATAATGTTGTGTTTGCTCTAAATAAAGCAAAGTCTGAAAAAGCCACAGGACCAGATTATGTCAACGTTGATCTTCTTAAACTTTTAGAACCGGAACAAGTTGATGTACTTATAATTTTTTTCAACTCCATCTGTAATTCTGGTATCATTCCCCAAGACTGGGTCAAATCTACTTTTATAACTCTTCCAAAAAGACGGCATGCTAAAACTAATGGAATGGGTACTAGAGAAGCCCAGTTTGCGTTAAATTTTCTTGTACAGAAATGTTATGGTATGCAACAAGATGTGTATATAGGTTTCATAGATTACGAGAAGGCTTTTGTCCGTGTTAAACACGACGTTCTCATACACATCTTGACATTAAGGACATACGCATAATCCAAAATTTGTATTGGCATCAGACCGCAAACGTAAGAGTATACCGTATAAGGTTTTACCGACTCAATCGCTATTTGAAGAGGAGTACGTCAGGGATGCATTTGTCCCCTCTGTTATTTAATCTGTACTCCGAGTATATTATAAACGAAGTGCTAGAAGATGTTGAAGAAGGAGTCCTTGTCAATGGTCGACTAGTCAACAATTTGAGATACGCTGACGACACTGTCCTTATTGCATCTTCAAAACAAGGTCTTGAAAAATACAAGATCGCATATTCGAGTGCAGCAAAAGTGCAGGACTTAATATTAATGTGTCTAAGACCAAAGTCATGGTAGTGTCGAGAGTGCCAAAGCGGTGCAATGCATGTATAGGACAGGTTAGTATCGAGCAGGTTCAAAAGAACCAATATCTTGGATCCTGGGTAACTGATTCTTGGGAGAGTAACATTGACATACGAGTACGAATTAAAACTGCAAGAGCCTCTTTCATGAGGATGAACAAAGTCCTTACTACAAGAAGAATATCTATTGAACTACGTACAAGACTCCTGCAATGCTATATCTGGCCTATGATACTTTACGGATGCGAATCATGGACTATTAAAGAAGATCTCCGTAAGAAATTAGAGGCATTTGAAATGTGGATGTATCGCCGTATGCTCCGAATAAGTTGGACAGATAAAGTTACCAACATTGAGGTCCTCAGGCAGATGAAACGGAATAGACCCCTACTTGTCCAAAAACCATCAAACAGAGATGTAAAGTTGCGTACCTAGGACACGTGCTAAGGCATGAACGTTAACAACTACTGCAGATTATTTTGATGGGCAAAGTGGCGGGTAAGAGAAGTGTTGGAAGAAGGAAGATGTCCTTGCTCTGTAACATTCGGAAATGGACCGGGATAAATAAAGTTAGACCTGAACAAAGAAGATTTTAGGAGGATGACTGCCGACCTTCAGTAATGGAGAGGCACTTAAAGAAGAAAAATTCAACTCGGACAAATAATGCGTCTGGTTCAGATTAAGCACCCTATTAATTATTTTTTACAAAGACTGACTTAGAGCTGTGATTCTTTTAAGATTAATATTTAAAAGCTATGTTTGTTTCTTAAGATTTTTTTAATTTAAGTAATTTTTGTTGTGTTAGTTGAACTTTAGGACCTGATTGTATGAATACACTGTTACGTTCCAATTGATTTATTATATTTTCTTAAATTTAGTAAAATTCAATGAAGCCTAATTGTCGACAGTGTTATTTTTCATTTATTTTAATTATTAAGCATTTTTTGTTTGTTTCTGTTTAAATAATTTGTTTTTATTTTTTAAAGCTGTCATTGTACACTGTAATCTCCTAATTGATTGAATAGGCATAACAGTTATCCTAAATCGAAGTAATTGATGACCAAGCATTGTTATTTTTTAGTTATATTTTAAAAAGTTAGTATGGACCGGGTCCATAAGCCCACTTTTTAACTGTTTACTTAATTCGTTTGTATGTAAGACTGCTATAATAAAACATTATAAAGACAATTCAAATTAATTTAACTACATTTTTTATTTGTATGTTAACCCCAAACTTCATAAAAATACATTTGGTAAATTGTATCTCAGACATACAATTTTTTTATTTTATAATGTATCTAATAACACACTTTTTGCAATTGTATGTCTGAGTTACAATGTCATTTTATACAGTTTATGTTGTGGAATGTCATTGTAACTCATGAAAAGTCTTAAAATATACATAATATATAATAATAAAATCATATGAAGTGCAGCTATTCCATTGTTTATTCAAAATATCAAACTTGGCTGGCTTTTAGACATAACCGAAATCAGAGAGAATTTTTTAAATCTTTGACCCGCTCTCCTCGAAAGTTACTAAACGTTAGTTACAATGTTATTCCTTGCAGGTGTCGATATGCGTTATCTAAAGCGATTATCGCGCTGGATCCCAACAAGTGTCTGTTTTGCGTTCTTACTGGGCGGCTATGTAGAGCCCTCGTGTTATGAGACGTTTTCATTTCTTTGCAGTTTGAATTGCTAATTCCAAAGGTAATGATGATGGGAATATACCGTAATAAAATTAAGCAAATATTATATTTTTATAAGAAAGCAAGTTAATTTACTATTTGAAAAAGCAATTTTTATTTATTCGTTATCCAAATTATATTTAGGGAATGATCACCTACCTAATTTCACAATCAGGTTTTTATTTCATACTTAAGTAAGTATGTACATATGATGTATTAGTAATTTATATATTATATGCAATGGATGCGTATTAATAGATTAATATTACTCAGTATTTTACTAAAGTAACGTTATAATTTACCATTATAGTGTTGACTATATATTATTAGTCATTATATATTTTCTGTTTCCATTGAATACAAACGACGGACTTCATTAAAAAACTGTGGTTTACGCAGGCGCCAGACAGACGACTCAACATCGCATTATTGGAAGAACATCGACGCGGTTACGACTATTTTAAGTGGGCTCAATCGCTTCCTGAGACATTTATTTATTTTACAAGACAATTTCGATTGTATTAACGAATAAAACTTGTGAATATTGGCTTAAACATATTGTCATATTGTCATATTTTTATTGTTCATAATTTATATATTTTTTTTCCACTTTATACCATGTCCGAGCCTTCTTCTTTGCGAATTACATGACGTTTAGGAAAAAATGTAATAATTTAACGTTTAATAAAATATATTGAAATTGAAAAATATAAATAAATAATAGGTACCTTCTTAGTCGTAATTTAGCATATCTAATCAAGAAAAAAATATAATTAAAAATTAAAAATGAAACACGTCTTTACCCTTTAATCGTAAGACTACCTCCAAACCTCCAAACTGCGCTATAGATCAATAACTGCCTTTAAAAAGAATCTTAAACAGTACCTTTTGACGCAAATCGCACCTTAATTGTTATACAGTATATATATATTATGTATGTGTGTATATATGTATATATAAACATAAGTATATGTGTATGATATATTGTATGTATTATATAAGTATATTGTTTATTATATCTATAAACATAATATGTATGTATGTTTGTTTATCTGTTTAGTATATGTATGGTATTGATAATTATTTAAATATATTCTATCACATTTGCACGTGTTTGGCCCGTTCTCTTAACCACTATCTCTTACTTCCATGGGTTGGCTGGAAGAGATCTCTTCTAGAGATAAGTCCACCTTTGCAAACTCTTAATTGTTTTTAAAATTACTGTATGTTTCTTAAAGTGCAATAAAGAATATTATATATATATAGATTAATACTTACCTATTCTCTTTGTCGCATTTGCATCGGTTAACAAATCAGTAGATAATAGGTTGAAGTATTCCAGCGTATGAGCACGAGCAGATTAAACAGTTGACCTGGCTTGTGGCTAGCGGCTTGTGACTATAGATGGGTATATACTACATGACATAGTTGTTTACCTAATGGTAGTGTTTAGAAATAAATACCGTACAGGTTATGTACATACTGGTATAGGTAATATAAAATCTTATTCATTCACGCGTTCTAAAATGAATGAAATAATACGAAACAAAAATAATGTATTTACCTCATTGTCATACAAAAATATTATTAACCCACTGTTATATTTGTTTACTGCACAATATTTTGATTGACTGAATAAAAACAAATGAATATGTAACTATAAATATAACTTTGTCATCAATTTTAGATATTTGAAAAGCTTTATAAATCCAAGCCATTTTTTATAAAAAATGTACGTAAAGCGCATGCGTGCTATGGGGTCGCGTACTAGATGCGACCTTCGTAGGTCGCCGCCCGCCATTCAGCTTATAACATCCCTCATTGATTTTCGACTCGTCATGTGGTAGATTACTCAAGCGCGAAAACTGTCCAATCGCCTGGACGGCTATCTTCCCTTTTTGCTTTAAATATTTTAAACGAAATGAGCTTTCAGATTGTTTTCATAACTGGTACCGTATTTAAAATATGTTGTAATATGGGTCTCTGTATTTGTCTATGCAATGAATGATATAAAAAAGTAACATTTTATTCATTAACTAGCGGCACTTTTTATAGAAAAGAAGATAAGTATTTAAAAATATATATCCCATATTTAATAAATTTTTGATTTCCTATTTAAACCATCCTGTTCTCTAAGGACAACTCGATAGAGCCAGTTAGTGTTTCCCCGTGAGACTGAAATATTTTCCTATATAGTAAAAGGTATTATAAATTTTATTTTCGAGTGATAAGATATCACCGTACAAAATTTGTTAAAATTGGTACAGAAGTATATGCGTAAAGCACACATCGATTCGCTACGTTGCTGTATTATTAAATGTATTCCTAGATTATTTACTTAATTTATACAAGTTAGCAGAGCTAAGGCGCCGTATATAAATTCATTATCAAGATGTACGCGCATACTAAGAGTATTACTTCCCGTGTATTTTACCTAATTTATCTCTTAGTCTTAAATATTTAAATAGAAATACAAGATAACATTTACATTTACAATAGAGAGTGCCCACATGTTAGAGGTTTATTTACTTTCATAACTTGTTTGTAGAATAATTTATAGGTAAACTAGTTGTAGCTTCTTGATTTATTTCAGTACATACCCAAGGCTTAAACCGCAAATGCAAACAAACATTAATGCTGTGGTTTTAATATTATTTTATTATCTCTATCTGTTCGCAAGTTCATAAATATCAACGTCATTATTATAAACAAACACAATTGTTTTCCTCTTTTAAAATTTAAGAGTTCTTCGTCGAATAGAAGTAACAAGGACAGACTCTTGTCTCGTCTGACAAGGTTGTGGTCTACGTATAAGTCCGATGAACTTTCTCAGAATTTGTGAATAAAGAGTTTTCATTCAATCTTACTTTGAAGGGTTTTTTATTTTATCCTTATTTATTATTTTTAATAAATAAATATCCTTATTTGCTGTTTTAGTTAACTGTTGAGTTGAATACCTATATCGTACCTTGATGATTGACAGGTGGTGAACTGTTTGGCTGTCAGTTCAAAGCCGTGAATAATGTGCAAGTTTACAAAGTATACCGGGCTCCGATTGCGATTAGTCACATTGACTTATTCATCTCGAAATTGTAACGATTACAGATTTTTTACCCTTACATACTATAATATCACTACGATGTAATAAGTGTCATGAAAATTAATATATGTACTTAAAACTAATTTAAATATATGTAGATATTTACATAATATGATATATGATAACCTCCTGAACGAATTCAACTTGGCCCAATCCGAGATTCGTATCTACGAGGATACTACTTACATCCGCATCTGCAGCCGCATGTACCAGTTACGAGACCAATGAGGTAGTAATTATATATGAACATATAGTAAATTCTTATTACCTTATTGTTATTAATTAATTAGTACGAAGAGAGGATAAAACGCAAAATTATGAACAGTTACAAAACTCATTCATAGTAAGCTTATCTACAATGAGTCGGTGACCGCCTCTGTACCTATACGTCGTTATGCGTGTGTACGTACTAATGTAGAGTCGATTCTGCGAATAGCAATGCGATTGCATGATTCACTCAGATCCGCTAAGCAGCATCCTTATTGTATCTGTAAAGATGATACCAAAAATGGAAGATAGATAAAATATTGATTAGAGGTTTAAAATTATTTAGGGTGACGCATAATTTTGTCAGTGTCTTTAAACTTTTCATGTATTTAACTAGCTCGCTTTGCTCGGGTTCGTCCCCAGGTACTTTACCCTTCAATGGTTAGTATTACCAAAGTACTTAAGTAGTACTTTTTTCGATTTTTCAACTCTGTTTAGGTTTTCCTTATTTTTTATGCCTAAGCCAACTCTGATACACCCCCAACAAAACCAAATAAAAAAACTTAAAATCGCCATTCGCTTTTGAGTTTTAGCGACACATACATATATAGATTTACATTCATAAAAAGCTAAGTAAATAAAGCAAAAATATGTCACTAAAGACGTGGTGTATCTCTATTATCTCGTATCAAACAAATAAATTACACACATGTTTTTGGTGGCAAAATGATTTTTCTAAATACGACATTGACATTGACTTAGATACGCGTGTCAGTTTAATATTTATATTTTTATATAGGATATAATACACAAATTAACTTCGTTAATGAATAATGTACGACGGGGTAATTTTTAAGGTCGTTTACAAATTGATGCATTCATACAATAAGAACGAAGTATTTTAATACTGTCGATATATCATGAGTTCATGGAAATATAACCAGATTTTAGTTATGATGTGTCATTTGTGTTTTATGAAGTCAGATAACTTTGCCCTGACTTAAGTCGATTTCGTAATAAGCAAACCACAGGGCCAGTTTCGCTGTGAACCTAAATTGATAAAAATATTCTGTATGTTAAGAATTTTATAAACCAATTTTAACAAAACCATCTTAGATGTATTTGTCATACCATAAAACTTTGATTATATAATCAAAACCATAAAATTAGGATAGTTATAAAAATTTGCAGTAGGTAGGTCCTTGACGCGCCGCCTTTTTATTATGAAGTAACCCATCATTGCTTTTAATGTAAAGAATACAAACTGTTTTTTTTTCAGTGAAACAAACTGAAAAAAAAACAGTTTGATGATGAAGAAGTTTTGTAAGAAATGCAAAAAATAATTAATATAAAAAATAGGTTAATTTTAAAATTTCAATTATAGATTAATAAAACCACCACAAATTTATCTCGGTGAACCAATGCTTATTCATTTCTAATTTTGTTATGTTTCAAAGATTATAGCACCTTTAGTAATGAGAAATCACAATTCAGTTAGGAATTTAAAAATATTTATTGATGCAATACATCTTGCAATTGTATAAATAATAAATGTCCCCGTGAAAATGAGCTAAACACCCAGTTCAGGAATTACTTAGACCTTATAAGTTTCCAAATACCATTTTATGAAGGAGCAACATAATCACGTACGCCTGTGACGTCAGTAGTTGTTTTGCTTCATCTGACTCATCTCTGACCGGTTCAAATACTCTCGACTCATAAAGTTCATATATTTAACTTGCTGTTATCATTATTACGAGTTCAGTTCACGCCGGGCTCTTCATGAAATAAGTTACTTAAGTAAAATGGTGAAAAAAGTGAAGTTTCTAGCTTTAGTGCGAAAATTGAGACGGACAAGTTGTGATATATGTAATTCTAGATCTATTCAAGTTGACAATTCAAAAAATGGATCAGATACTCCGGTTAGTAAACTTTAATTTAAATTTGATTTAGATATTTTATTATATTTAAAAATATACAATAAAATATTAAGCTCCTTTTTCTATGGAGATTTTTATAATAAAATGACATCACACTTGATAATAGTTATTTAAACCCTTTCATAAAATTCATTAAATTATAAACAATACAACAAAGCGCCCGCATTGAGTGAGCTCTTTGCAGTGTTAAAATGTGAACGTTGTTTTGTGACAGTTAAGTTATATCGGTTGCATAAACGATTGCGTTGATCGGAAACGGACATGGCCTGCCCTACGTCGCCCACAGCCGCGCGTTGCATTGATTGCACAATGCAATCCATCATTATCGGTACATTTGGGACGCACTGTTCCGTCGCTACTCGCAGCTGCGCCCGGGACGCTATCGAAATGCAATCCCGTAATGCGGGATTTACGATGACAGCTTGGTGACAACAGGACATCTCTTAGTAATTTAAAATAAAATATTCGCCATTTATTTAAATTGCAAAACATTTTTCAAAGATAAGAGCTTTTAAAGATGATCTGTGACATTGCTTTGACTTATTGAAGCTAATGTAAAGGTTACAGTTAAACGTAATATGTGTGTGTGTGTGTATAAAACGACAAAAGTGTTACTACGGATTTAAAAAAAAACATAATAAATTCTATTTCTCATTATTTAAATAGAATATTATACTTTAATACCCGGGATTCGGGGATTAATGATCCCATCTGCCCCCATACGTGCAACCCTAGCGTACCACATGCGCTTACTTATGTGGGCGCGAAGGTGTCAAATGTTAATAACCAGCTCTCTAATAATAACCGAGAGGTTGTTACTTTTACAATACAAATAAATCATTAGTTATGAGTCATTATAACATATCAAATTCATATTATTATCTTAATGATGAAGTTTTTATGTCACCATTTCCAAATTTTTACGATTGAACAGGCAGGCAGTTCATAAATTAAGGGCAATTCTTTATTTTTTTTATTATTTATCATAAGATTACAAATGCTTTTAACAATGACAGTTAATGATGACGGAATTTTTTGGTTAATTTGTGCTGATTGGGCATACTCACTTACAGTCAAGAATTTGCTTGCAACGAGGTTAATGCGGACGCGTACATCATTCAATTTCTTTAGCGATCGGTGAATCAAGATTTATTACTGAAAGACAAGTGGTTAACTACCGCATACTGTAAATTAAAATGAGTAAAAGACTTTTTACGCTGCTCCTCACTATAATATTGTCAAGATATCTTATATTTTAAAAACATCGTTTAGTTTTACTATTTTGTATCATGTAACTAATTCACATTGTATAAAATTCATTTATCGAATAAGATACGATTTGTAAACGAACATTTTTTTAGTATCTTGTAAATACCTACCATATACCTACGGCTACATGATCCTGAGACTTTATTTAGCCTAATCCTGGACTAGAACCGAGTCCATTCTGTTCGACAGTTGCTCAAACAATTTTTAGAGGTGTCTATACCCTAGAGCCTCGTGCACTGGTCGTATCGAATTGTCGTCCCAGCGGAATATGAGAGTTAGGGAAATAGAGATTGCGCTTGGGACTGTGTGCACACTTGCGTATTTCTTATAACTTATAAGTATAATATGTGCCGTATCATTGTCTAATCTCGGTGAAGTTTGCCGCCGCAAACGTATTCGGTTAGGAGGGCTGTATTAGTAATCATTATCTCATTGAATTTCATAAAGTCATGAAACGAAAAACTGTCAACTAGATTGTGGACTTACCTGAGTTTATATTGTTGCAGTGTATGGCGCGAGCACTATACGACAACATAGCGGAGTCACCGGACGAGCTGGCGTTCCGCAGGGGCGACCTGCTCACAGTGCTGGAGCAGAATACTGGAGGCAGTGAAGGCTGGTGGCTCTGTTCCTTGCGAGGACGACAGGTAACTTGCCTTCTTATCCTTAACACTTCACAATTATTTTTTACTTTAGGAAACTGAAAAATAGGTACGTAATGTGATTTACATATACCTATTTTTCAGTTTTCCTTTCGCGATAATACTCATTTTATAAACAGCAAAAATATTAGAAAATTTTGAAAAATTAAAACATTTTTATAATAAGTAAAATTTCGGTTGAAAACTGCCAATATAGGCAGATTATTTATTTTATTAAGCAATAAATTTTAAATAAAACTATCATGACGAAAATATCTGTAAAGAATTAAAGATACTTTTATTTAAATTGTCAAATACTCGTGAAAATCTCAGAAACTACCTATTATGTAATATATTTTATTAATCAATTTAAATTAGTTTATAACTAAACAATATAATAAATAGATTAAAGTTATTAGAATAGGTATTTCTTAAGTTTAAATTAGCATTTCGAACGGTTAAATCCTTAATTTGCATGTAAAATAGTGGAACACGTTACAAGAATATGCATTTAGGTGTTGTACTACACTTCTTATGTAAAATCTTGTTTGTTGTATATTCTGAGGTCATCGTACATCGGTTTTGCGTCCTTATGACGTGATCTTTTAATATAACAACATAATTATATTACTAAGAATATTGAAAAGAGGTGATGTGTTTTAAAGAAAACCTTCAAATTTTTTTTTATATAAGAGTTCCTTAATTAAATAAAAAGGTTAGGATACTTTCTAAATAATTTGATATTTTCAGGGAATATGTCCGGGAAACAGACTGAGAATAGTAGCTGGGGTCTTCGATGCCAGCTCCGCAATGCAAAGGCGGCGCAATCGCACACCCGCACCCGTAGCTCATCAGCCCCTCCCAACGCAACAGTCCCCTGCGTTTACAAAAGTAAGCGCAACTCCTTAATTAACTTTTATTTCATGTGCGGCCATATCTGTAAAAGTTAATGTTACGCGGTATTTCATTGCAATTGTATGACATCATTTTCATTTTAAACAGAAATAATTAAACAGGAAGTTAAATCCTTTGACCTTATTACTTTTCCTTAATAAAAAATCTCGGAAGACACAAACATATTTAAATTGCGTCAAAACTAAAATTATACAAAGAGAACAGGATAAGGAATTTTGGAAAATTATATTAAACAATACAATTTTTATATATTCAGATTGAAGAATGTTCCCACTACGATGTACCCCGGGCGCCACTGCCGGTGCAGCGTATCATTGGTACATACGACTGCCCGCGGCCGGCGGCGGACTGGTACGACGCGCCCAGAGCGCCGCGCCCCGCTAGCGCCGACTCTGCTTGCAGTGGAACGGGCTCCTTAACTTCGGCCACGTCAAGTGCATCCGCTAATTCCGGGAGCTCCGCGCATTCAGCCTCTGCCTCAAGCACGTACGATGTTCCAAGATCGCGCGCTCTACCTTTACCTTGTGACGCCGCGTTGGAAGCTCTTGAAAGATTACAAGTACGAACGAATCTCTACTTATTTTTTAATCCTATGGATATTATACATAAATATGGTTAAATATATAGTTATGATGTGAGTCAATAGAGGTAAAACCGGGGAACAATTTTGAATGGATAAAGTTTTAGCTATGACCTGAGCTGTTCGTAAAATACAGAACTCATGAACTCTGCGCTTCCTAAAAAAATTAAAGAGATTTCTTCCGACCTACTGACTAACACTCGATTTGCTAGCGTCAGGTATAGGAGTACTAGCCACTAGGTGTTACTCCAGGTCATAGTCTATCTATTTACCTACCTAGGTACTAAATTTCAGCCATTTCAACGTGAAGCAGACCAAACTTACACATAAATACAAAACAAATTGGACATAGTTATGCAAACCAGAACCAACCTACAATGGTGGTTACATTTACTTCAGTACACAGATAGGTCCAAAATTGCTATATATGCTAAAAAGATCAAAGCCACACATTTTATAATATTATAAAGGTATTTTGGGAAAGAGGCTTACACAAACTTTGTAAGTATACAGTTTTTATGAAAATCAATCATATCAGATGAATATACGATAGAATGACTTTTTTCATTCTGTGAGTTGGTTCTGGTTTGCATAACTAAGTATGTCCAATTTTCCTATTTTTAATGATTTGGTTAATTAATCACAATCTTGAATTCAGGAGGAAGCGTCAGCGGCGGTGTCTCGACTGCTGTCGTACGTGTCGCCGGGGTGGCGGCGGCGCGGGGCGCTGCGGCCGCGCGTGCTGGACGTGCGCGTGGCGGGCGCGCGTCTGCGGGCCGCCCTGCACGACCTTGCAGTGTTCGCCGACGCCACGTTGGCTAACGCTCATGATGCCCAAGATAAAGGTATCTATACTAATATTATAAAGCTGAACTGTTTGTTTGTTTGTTTGGTTGAACTCACTAATCTCAGGAACTACTGGTCCGAAATGAAAAATTCTTTTTGGGTTGCATAGTCCCTTTATCGAGGAAGGCTATAGGCTATGTTACATCTTGCTACGACCAATAGCAGCGGAGAGTTAATGAAAAATGTTGCAAAAACAGGAGAAAAATATTTTTTTCTATTATCAGCCTTCAGAACGCGAGCGGAGCCGCGGGAAAGGCTAGTGTTAAATTAAATTTACATATTTGTTATATAAATCTTCAAATCATGACAATTTCGATTTTAAAACGCTATGTATAGGTACAGACAATAAAATAATTTAAGCTTATATTTATCCGTTGGTTACTTCTTCAGCAAATTATTTGTTTATATTTCTGCTGATTGCCTTAAATAATATAAAACAATAACAATGTTTTGGTCCATGCATATAAGTTATATTTTTATAAGGATATAAAATACTGATAGATTAAATAATAATGTTCCAGGTATCGCATTAAAGTTACGGCCATTAGTAAAGGCTTTAAAGGACGCAGAGCGCATAACTCATGAAGCGACTAGCGCGTTGGACGCAGGCGACTGGGCGCCGGAGCGACTTGAGCGTGACAGAGAGCCCACTGACGGTACTCAGGACGCGCTCGACCAACTAGTGGCGTGTGCGCGATCCCTTACCGAGGACGTTAGGCGGGCTGCTTCATTCATACACGGGAATGCCTCGCTTCTATTTAGGTAAGTTAATTTCCCATTTAAAAGTTTCGCTTACAAAATACTTGAGTAATTAAAAGGATTTTTGTGTGGATAATAAATGCGATCTTTCATTATGTTTCTTCTGTTTTTACATATTAAACAATAAAAATGATTTTACTTAGAAATATCAATAAACTCGATTAGATTTTCAGTTTTGTTTAAGTACTAAATAGGCATATTTTATACACAGAAGATCGCCCGCTGTACCAGAACATGAGTGGACCGAAGAGTACGACTATGTCAGGCTTGAGTCCAGGACTGCGGTGGGCAGACGGAATGCGGAGATCCGCGCAGCGCTGCCTGACAAATTGCGAGCTTCCTTTGACGCACTTGTGCGAGATGCCGATCATGCCGGGGAGGTTAGTCTCATTCGGCTTTGAATCTGAATTGAGTTGAAGTTGGAATTTTACTTTTGGAAAAAGAATTTTAAAATATATTTCATAATACATTTAAGTTAATATTCTTACTTTAATTAATAAAATTTATTAAGGTGTACTTTGATTGGGATGATTTAGGTCATAAAATTATTTTATATTATAGGTGAGCGCAGTCGCGGCCGCAACGAGGCTGCCTCCAGATGACAGACAACTAGCAGCTTTCTATGCCGCTCAAACTGCCACATATGGCGCCCACCTCTCAACTGCAGTGGAAGCTTTCCTCAGGACCATTGAGATGGGACAACCTCCAGATGTCTTCCTCGCCCACGGCAAGTTTGTTGTACTGAGCGCACACAGAATTGTACATGTTGGCGACACGGTACACAGGTGAGAGCGCTTTGAAACAAACCTAACTCTTAATATTGAATTCCAATTAAGTACATGAACTATTAAAGCAATTAAGGAAGCAGAAAAGACTATGCATAAAAAAATATGAATTCGTAATCGTTCTTGAAAATGAGCAATTTTCATCACCTTTAAAATATTAATCCAGTAGTAGTTTTAGAGTAGGAGTAATGTTTTTTTTATTTAACAGATAATAATAATTCAATGATTTTAAATCATTCGCAGGAGCGCCCAACACGCTGGTCTCAAAGCAAAAATACTCCGGTGCTCCGATGCTTTATCCGACGCGCTGGCGGCGACCGTTGCAAAGACAAAGACAGCCGCTCTACAGTTCCCGTGCGCGAGCGCCGTGGCGGACATGGCCGAGTCCGCCCGAACGCTCGCCGCGAGGGCCCAGGACTTACGTAGAGCCCTAGTCCGAGCCGCCGAACCTCCACAAGACACCCCGGCAACTACAGTACCGCCTTCATCTGCGGGTACACCGCTCACTCCCCTCACTCCCCTCGCTTCACACAACATTGGCACGTCGTCGCTTCCAGTATTATAAAGAGTAGAATGTTACTGTGATCGTAAATAGAGTTCATGTTCCTTACCGCTTGGCAGAATCAAAGGCCCTTGCAAGGATTTCGATCGACAGTATTGGGTATTGATGTATTTGAGTAGTACTTAAGACGTTTATAACGACCAGTCACCAGATGGTAAATGTTTTAACTTTTTAAAAGATAAACGTGCTGGGCACTTGATTATGTTAATATGATGGAGGCTGGTATACCTCCGAACGGAAACACAAGACCAAAGACAAGAATATGCACAACGATAGAGACTGCCAATAAAAAACGAATAAGCTAAACAGTTTCTATATTTTAGCTATTATTATTATTGTAATTAAAAAAACGAAAGCTGCCATTAATTTTTATTAACGATGGTTTGCATAAACAGTTGTGAAAGATTTTTTATGGATGCTCATTTACCGTAGTGAGTTGAGTTGTCCGTCCAGTTTTATACAAGGTTGCATTTGCAACAACATTATATTGTAGCGAGTGAACGTAACACGGCACGAGGCCGGGAAATGGTTGTATACTTAAAACGGTACGGTAAAACGGTACAAATTATATTCGTAGATTGCTTGTAAATAAGTACATTGAGATATCTACTCTTACAATTTAATTTTAATTGCCGTTTTACCTATGCCTTTTTAAGTCAAAAATAGGTTCAATGTACCAAGTCTACTGTAAAATTTTAAGTAAAAATATATTTTCATGAATTAAATTAAAATGTTCCTTGAAAATTCCTGTTAGTATTAATAATTTTACAATAAAATAATTTTTGATCGTTTTAAAACTACTATTTGCATCGACATGAATATGTTAGATATCAATTTTTTGTATCTGGAATTTAGTGATTTGGCTCAATTATTTTTAACTATAATAAAGTATACAATTAATGCTTTATTTCTCAATTTAGGGTGTTACTTTTAAGTTTCACGGTTCGATAACAATCTAGAAGAATTATGTAGGTACTTGTTTAACCAAAACATCGGAAAAGACATGAACTTGGTTAAGGAGAGTGAGCCTGTTGGTGTAGTATTAATAAAATAAAGCAAATGTATCTTTAATATTACATTAATACTATTGTAGGTTATAGTATAAACCAGACTTCAGCTAAAACATACAAATAAGATAGTATTTTATAGCTATCTTTAATTAACACTAGCGTTCTGCCATGTTCTGCGTTATGCCAATTTGCTTTATTATGCTCGCCACAGGTACAATTTAATAATGCTCGTAATAATTTTGTATGATTACAACGCACAAGTAGCAGGCGAGCAGATTTGAAGATGTAAACATTAGCGAAGATTTGTACTAAAATATATTTCGACTTTTGAGACAACTAAGAAAATCTATAAAGTAAATAAATTAACGTTTATATAAGCGCGATTACTCTAAAATGGGTAATGATGATTTAAGTATGGAGGGTAGATTTAAGGAGGACTATCTCTGAGTGTGACAAGTGTCTGTCGAAATGCGTTAAATTAGGGTGGCGCCACAATAGCATCAGGGTAAATTTTAAAATCTTATTTTTGTAGTACCGCCACGGTAGCAAGCGGGCTGATCATGCTTCATCAGTAATCAGTTTACCGCTGCTACATTCTTATCATGCCCTTTTACTACACTAGCGCCATTCTGGTGGGTTTTCAAACTGTTATTTGCCGCTTCTAGGTGGACACTGTTTCATTACTTTGCTTCTATATAAGAGAGTACTCCTTATCTCTACACTCATATTTAAAGGTACATTTTAGCACCTTTGATTAATCCATGTTGGCCTCTAACGAAGGTAAAAAAATCAATCTCTATGAAATATAAGTATTACCGACAACCCTTGCATTTCTGTTAAAGTTAATAGGCGATCGCCTACATCATGGATTTTTTGTATTGTGCTATTAAAGAGGCACAACTAAATCTAATATAGATTCGTTTCACTTATTCTAAGCTTGTAAATTATTACCGTTTATGAATGACGTTTAAGTGCGGCCACTATCACCTCACAATTGTCGCTGGTCAAGCTCCACTATATTAAGAACTCAAAAGTGATTTGTGGGGCTTTTCTTTAGTCAACTAAGTGTCAATAATTGTATTTTATAAATATGTTAGTCGGCCGTAGTACGATATATCAATGTAAAAAGCATGTTGTATATTGGCAATGTGTAATATATTTCCTAGGTGTTGTAGATTAGTTAGGTATAGATAAAATTGTACAAATGCATATTAAAATAATAATTTTATTAATAAATTATAATTTAATCATCTTGTAAAACGCAATCAAGTAAAATATACAAATTTTCGTATTTAAATGGTAGTTTTATTTACATCATATTATTATTGAATTGAAAAAATGAATAATTATTATTAGCCTTAGACTCAGTGTTCAATGACTTGATTTATACATTTTTTTTCGTAAAGCAGACCCGCCAGACGAACACATCATGCCAGACGATGAATAGATGTATATAATAAATAATTAAATACGCACAAATCAGTAATCACCATCTAGTGTTCTAATCACCATCATCTGTGTTACAGATACCAGATAGTTGATACACTACAAATACACTTCACAATTTTAAATACATAATAATACGTGTTATAAAACAATAGCATACAGATACCAGATAGTTGCTTACTTATGACACACTACATAATACACTTCATAACTTTAGTCTTTAAATATATACAAGTTATAAAACAATAGCAAACAAACATTTAATAAGGTATGATTAAACCGGTCCTATCTCAATTTTTTGTTCAAAGTTGATTCATATTCCTATCTCGTTTTTATATTAGAAGGAAGCATATAATGCTACTTTTCTTTTTAATAACATCTGCAATAAAAATATTTAAAAACCCCGTATTATTACTTAATTTACTAGATGCTATATTAATGATTCAAACAAGATTTTTCTTCATGCTGTAAAGTTGTCAAAATTGAGATAGTACAGTTCTCGAGGCATAAGCTCAGCTTAGCATTTGTGTGAGTGCAGTGTACGGATAGGCAAGACTGAAGGCGTAGCGCGTTGCGAGCTTGGCTTAAAACTTGGTTTTATCTGGTTTTTGATGCGCGGCTATTGGCTTTTAGCTATCACTCACACAAATGCAAAGCTGAGCTTATGCCTCGAGAACTGTACCGGTTGCCAGTTCACAGTCGATATACACTTCATAACTTTAAATACATAAAAATACAAGTTATAAAACAATAGCAAACAAACATTTAATAAGTAATATTCAATGAAGGACCTGTTCCGCATACTGCTGAGTGAGGAACTCGCGCGCGGGGTAGCGCAGCGCGGGGTGCGCGGGCGGCAGGCTCGCCTTCGCGGGGATAGCTTACATCTAAAATAGGATAGCTTACATCTTAATTTATAGTCGCAATATTATTTTATTTCAAATTAAATATTTATTATACGTCTTAAGTGTGTATTTAAGTGGTTAGTTCTATAAAATCCTAACAGATGGCGGTCTGGCATCTAAGTTGCACAGATATCCGGTAGATGGCGCCGTATTTCTATTTCTATATTATAGATGGCGCGTGGCCAAAATGCAGTAAGGAGTAGTATTTTTATTTTATTAAAATACTAGCGACTCGACCTCGCTTCGCTCGGGCTCTTCTCTAGATTTGGCACAGGCAAAGTCGCAGGTTCCGCTAGTTATGCATACAAAACCTTCCTCTTGAATCACTCTATCTATTAAAAAAACCGCATCAAAATCCGTTGCGTAGTTTTAAAGATTTAAGCATAAATAGGGATATAGGGACAGAGAAAGCGAGTTTGTTTTATACTATGTAGTAATATATAATAACCGTTTAATTTATTTTAACTTCAATATTCAATGAAGGACCTGTTCAGCGTACTGCTGCGCGGGGGCCTCGCGCGGGGGGTAGCGCAGCGCGGGGTGCGCGGGGGGCAGGCTCGCCTCCGCGGCGGCAGTGCGCAGGCGCGCCGCACGCAGCCGCAGCGACGTCTCTATTGCTCTTGACTCGCGCTCTGCACTCTCTGCTTGCAACGCCTCTTGTACTCTTTGTCTCTCTAGCTGTGGATTTAAGTATGGAGGTTAGAGTTAAGGAGGATTATCTTTGAGTATGACAAGTGTCTGTCGAAATGCGTTAAATTAATATTGACGTTTTAAAATCTTAATAATTTAAAAATTAACATTCAACAGATATGTATTGTATGTATCTAGCCCTTGTTTGACGTTTTTGACTGCAGGGTACGGGCCTCCCTTCTATGCGAGGGAGATCAAGCCATAATCCACCACGTGGCTAAGTGTTGGTTGGTGGACTACACATGTTTTTCAAAAACTTCCTAGGTTTTCATAGATATGCAGGTTTCCTCACGATGTTTTCCTTCACAGTAAGACAAGTGGTAATCATGTTAGGAGTGATTAGTACATATATTGATCAGAGGTGCGACAAGACCCGGATTTGAACTCGCATTCTTTGTATTGTTTTAATGGTTATTGAAATATGCCATCGCCGATGTAATGCACACAAATATTACTATCTAATAAAATGAAACAACAATATTAACATCTACTTACTTTTGCAGTTTCTAATTGATATTTTAATAGTTCTAATTTTAATTTGACAACTTCTTTGTTTTCTTGACTGTATGAACCAAAATGACTGATAGAATCTGAAAATATAAAAATATATAACTTAATTTGATTTACTTATTATGTTGATAAGAGTTTAACAACATAATAAATAAATCAATCATTTATATAAAAATGGAGATGATTCCCATATAGGGGCATCATGGGGACATTCATAGGGAACTTGGCACTACATCTTTCTATTCCAGGTCTAAAGTCCACAAGCAGACCCGAAACTAACTGGAAACATGCAGTGTCAAAATTCAAAATATATGAAGACGTGCAGGCTTTCACAATACAATGTCCACCCCCCCCCCCCCCCCCTAATAGTTTTAGAAATATGCATAGTTTATATTTTTTCCCTAATATTTATTAAATAATAAATTTAATTCCTTACCTATTCCAGAATCTCCATTTAAAACTAAACTAAGCGGATCTGACAGCTCCTCATTGTTTTCTTTTGAATGTATTGGTATACCACGGAAATCTTCATCAGCATCATTTTCATGGTCTGCCTCCATATCTACTTTATATTCAAATTGAGGTTCTAATTTAATATCCTGAAAGATAAATACACATAAGAAAAAACTATTGAATTTTGTAAAATATTCATTTGCAAACAAACACTTCTTCGTTTGCTCAAGTTTGTCCTAGGTACATAAGTTTTTACTTTTTTAGAATTTATAACTTTTTTAATCTAAGAATTACCTAATTTACTCCCTATAACTAGAGCTATCTCTAGTGAAAATCGTTTAAAAGTCTGTCCAAACGTTTTAGAGATAGCAAGAACAAGCAGACAGTCAGACAACAATGTTAAAAATATTTTTATCTTTTAAGTACCATATTTAATTATATTATGCATATTTTTTTTTAGTCAATCTGAATTAGTGTTTGACTACGTTCCACCTGATGGAAAGTGGTAACGCAGTCGTAGATGGTAAGTTGCACTAATTCAGTAGCCACCTATTCACTCTTGCCTTGATGACACCC
Source organism: Boloria selene (assembly GCA_905231865.2). NCBI lineage: Eukaryota > Metazoa > Arthropoda > Insecta > Lepidoptera > Nymphalidae > Boloria > Boloria selene. Next base: position 8,422,326 of record HG993145.1, read on the forward strand.
ATATTGTAATTGGACGGAAACACGGACGCAGGCAGATTGTTCCAATCCTTAGCCGCACGTATAATAAATGACGAAGCGAAACGCTTCGTCCGGACGGATGGAAACCATGTCCACGACATAAGGATGGAAACCAGCCGTTCGTTGCGGTTTCCGATGATGGAAAGGGGATGGGGGAATTAAATCATGTAATTCCTGCGCACACTCTCCAAAATGTAACCTATAGAATACACAGAGGCTGGTAACTTTACGTCGGTGATCGAGGCTTTGTAGGTTTTACTAATAATCTGTTATGTTGATGTTACAAGTAGATACTTCAATTTTATAGGTATATATTAAGGTTTTTTTTTGGTAAAAAGCTGGTACTAAAGACTCATTAATTCTTTTATATCTGTACTAGCATTTCCCGCAGCTTCGCAAGCGTTCTAAAGACCGGGAACCAAATTCTTTCTGAGTCGCGCGGTATGATACCTCGCAGAAATATCGCCCGCCCTTCCCGTTTTTGCAACATTTTTCATTGATGCTCCGCTCTTATAAGTCGTAGCGTAATAATATAGCCTTATAGCCTTCCTCAATAAACGGACTATCCAACATAAAAAGAATTTTTCAAATCGAACCAGTAGTTCCTAAGATTAGCGCGTTCAACCAAACAAACAAAGCAAATCTTCAGCTTTATAATATAAGTATAGAAGTATAGATAAGTTTAAAGAACATTATTTTTGGGGCATTATTGCTATTTGAGGTATGAATCTGAGCTAATCATTTAATATTTTATAATTATGATGTCAGAAAATATAAACAAAACGAATGAGAACAGACTCTTCTCATCACTGATGAACTAGGAACATATTATTTTATAATTTTTAGACTATTAAAGCCAACCTATTAGAAATATCTTTATATTACTAGAATAATAAAAACGTTGGTATCCCAACGAATTGCACATATTATATTGCGCATTGTATGTTTTACAATTTTGCTTGGTAAAAAGATTTAATATGAAATGTAAATATTACTTTACTACTAGAATCTTCTACTAGTTTTTCATGTCCATTTCTTGGAAGATAGTTTGTGAAGTTAACACCTTTTGCCATTTTTCTCATATTGTTGAATTTTGTGCGTAAAACCTTTGTAGTCCTTTTATTTGGATTTAACTTGTTGTAGGCATATGTTATCTGTGAAAATTGTAGAAGGCAAATTTAAATGAATAAAAATAACATAAAAAATATTAAACATTTTAACACTTTTACTCCTCATTATCTAAATAAAACTTAAGTGTCTTTTTTCAATTTCAAATTAATAGCTTTTCACTAATAAAAATAAATTTTAAACATTTTTGTTTGTGCTGTCTGTCTGTCAGTCTGTTTATTCCGGCTAATCTCTGAAATGGCTGGACCGATTTTGATGGGTCTTCACTTACTAATGTTATAGGCGTAACTGAGGCAACTTTTTAACCAACTTCAAAAAAGGAGGAGGAGAAAATATGATTTTAGAAATTTCATTTATTTGAACTAGCAGAACCCATGGCTTTGCTGACATTAAAGCTTGTTTACCTATATAATTCAAAGTTGAATGGCTGGATGTTTGATGACTCAACTATGCCAGAATGAAATGTGTCACAGAGATAGAATGTAGTTTGAAATAAATCATTTTTATACCAGTTACTTTTGTCAATGTACAGTTACTGTGGGATATCCTTACAAATCCGTTAAATATAAATATCTGTTAAAATGCGCATAGGTACAAAACCAAGCAAAGTGAAGATGCATCACTAGTAGTGAAAATTTTGTCATCCCTATTAGCACATGGCATGCTGTTTATCATTAATATATCATAAGAAATAATTCTTATAGCACTCCATAACCTTAACCTGTACATAGGTAACTCAAATACCCAAAATATTATATTATTTCACTGGTAATTTATTTGATTTTGTCAAAATAGTAATGACTTAAATTTGTATACTAAATGTCATAAAATAACCAAATCAAAACTTACTGTATGCAAAATCAAGAAACAGTAAGCAAGCCCATAATAATGAAACAAAAGAATAACTTACTCGAGACCATGCATTATTTTTTAATTTAGTAGCTTTCCCTGTTGATTCTTTGCTAAATATGTGTTTCTTTTCATCTCTTATACATTTTAAAAGTAGACTGCATTCCTGAGGGGAAAAGTTGAGTGATCTATTGGATCTGCAAGGTAAATATTGGTTTCATATAACATATTATGTAATAAAAGTTTGTCCAGTAAAAAATGTTATTTAAGTACATACTCTAAGTTTCTTTCACCGTCATCTGAAAAAGAAAAAATATGTTAATTGATATGAAATCGATTATAACTATTTTTAATTTAATGTAAAATAAAAGTACAGGATGGAAAGTAATAAATATTTTTATTCTATGAATATCCATTAATAATTTTACCCTCAGAGTTATCTGATAGCTTTCCATCATTATCATCAGAGAGCTTTGCTGAATTATTCTCATCTTCATCTACATCTAAAAATCAAATTTGTATTTACTTATTTTGTATTACCTTTAATAAACATTTTTATGCACAAGTAATTAAACTTATTACCATTTACTTCTTGTAGCAAATTATGAGATATATCAGTTCTACCATTTGCTGCCTCCATTTCGTTAATCATTGATACTATCTGGCAAATGACATCATTATATTCATTACTACTTCTATTTAACAAATTTTTTGATGCTTTCCTTGCTTCTTTCTTTAAATTTTCCCATTTTGTTTTTAAGCTATCAACACTTCTTGTATATTTAAAACCTTGCTTATTCATTTCTTTAGATATTTTACTCCAAGCTACTTCCTTTGCATGATTAGTTGTGGAATTAGTACATTTGTTTAAAACTACGTACTTATATTTCTCTATCAAATTAACTAAAGCGTTTATTTCTTCTTTGCTAAAAGTAGGGCTTCTATTACTGTAATTAATTAAAATTAAAATTACCCACAATTTATTGAGATATATTAAATTGTCACTTAGTCTTTAGAGGGTACTTTTAGACCCAGAATACTTATATGTAAAATTACATTAATTTTATTATTTTCGCAATACGTAGGAGTTTAGTGAAAATATACTTATACTTACTGAGAAATAAACGATATTGTTATATCTTTTTGCGCGTCGTCCATATCACCACTGATTTAACAAAAAAAGTCTAATAAAATAATAGAATTGTAACGAATTTTAAGTAAAGTTTTTCTAACACATATTATACTAACTTTTCTAATACCCAAATTCGTGTTAAAAAATTGGAATGAATCTTAAAATTAGAAAATAGTAATTAGTAATTAAAATTTAAATGAAATTTGAATGTTGTTGTTTATTTCAACGGCACAGACTAAGAATTATAGCACAGACTAAAATCTAAATAGATCTTGGTATATCCCGCTTGCTTTCCATTTACTTAACCACTTGATCCCCGCTGGTACCAATGTGTACCACTTCCGGCGTTACCGTAGATCCCCGCTGGTACCTATGTGTACCGCTACACCCTCTACGCTTTTATTACTTATTATACAACGAAATCGCTTTATTTTTTTCTAAACGAGTAATAAACAGAAACTTAAAAAGTTTTTTAACCCATATATCAAAACAAAATGTTAATCGAATACCGACAAGATTAAAAACTATTACGTCAAAAGTTGATAAAATTTCAAGTAAAGAGCGCGCGACTCGCTATTGGTTTAGTGTAATTTAAAAATTGAAAACAAGTGAATTTGTATCGTAAACGCATGAATAATAATTGTTAATATTCGTTGCTACTATTGATGTACTAATAAATGTATGTTAACGTTATAATGTTGGTTTTTTGATTAAATAAATTTTGCTGTATTGAAATTTATAAATAAAGTCGCCATTAATTTACAAGAATTTGGACGATTACTGAATGTTTTGATGTCTGACAAAGTCATGTCATAATAGAAAAACAAATATAATTTCATATTTTCGGTTTTTTGTAGCATATTTCAATGGTTTTATAATATAAAATGTGTTTATTTACAAATAATTATAATATCAGCCTATACGCTGTCAAATGTGACATATTAGACTGTTGTCAAATTTGGCTAGGCATTGACACGTCGATATATTATGCTATCGATGATATCGACATTTTAATATGAATGTTTATAGAAAAAGTAAGTATGTGTTATGTTTGTTCTAGAACAAAATGTTACATAAATTTTAAATACTCTTATGTATTATAAATTAAATATAAATATAAGCATAACATATTATATTATTATAATAGCAATAAAAAGACGTTCTAAAATAAAATAAATTTTCCCTGACGATCTCGGGAGTATATAGTTGCTTGAAAGGGTTATATTGTATTGTACACGTATATACCTAGATGAATTTTCACAAACTCTCGTCCGTAGATACGTTTTGATGATTTCCATACAAAATAAAGAGTTTTATACTTTTATTATTCAGGTATTAACGTTTAGTATTTCCCTAGTTTTTTATAGATAAACCACGACTTATACTTCCCCAACAAACCAAAATAAAATAAAGAAGAGGATTAATATCATGATACCAACAAATATACTTTTTCTGATACATATTTTAGTAAATAATTTCATCAAAATCCGATTATAATATATTTTTTTGTAAATTAAATAAAATAATTATTTTATGAATTAGTTCTGTAGTTTCGGAACCTATATATATTACTCTTTTATAATATTATATTGTATATAAATTCTTTTATTGTAAATTTATTACTGCTTCGAATACTGAATATGAAATTGACAATCATCTAGGGTAAATTAATCTTTGACTACCTATAGGATAAATACTTTATTAAAAAAATGAGATCAGAAATTTTATGATTTTTTCTTAGTCAAATTACGAAGTTACTATTTTTTTGTCATCAGTTTTAGTCATCAAAAACTATAAGAGCTACATTAGTGAATTGCAAAATAAAATTATTATAATATAGTCGGTATAAATATTTATTATATTATATAAATTATAATTTTAACCAAACTTTTAATTAAAACTTGCCTCCAATAGTTTAGTTTTAGCAAGAATTATAACAAGCAAGTTATTTAGCAATTATTTGGCAAGTTAGGTAAGTAGTTTTTGAGCGTTTGCAATAAAAAACTTATATGCACAATTTTATGACAAAAGTGTTACTTTTGTCATAAAAATTATAATAATTACTTTTACTTACACATTAAAATAAAATACAATAATATATACCATAAATTACATTATTATTATTACGAAATATTTAACATGAGACTCAGAATTTTTATTATTGCATTTGAGAATTTTTTTCAAATATTGTTTATGTTATATTTTATAAGAATTGGAATTCTATTTACATTTATATTTTAAATCTTTTATCCATAAAAATAAAATATTCTATTACATCTATTTTATTTTTTATATCAAATTATAATTGTCACATAAATATAATTGTGTTTATATTTGTTTCACCGTTCACAAAAATTATCGATAATTTTTAGTGTTGAATTTGAGGGGTACAGCATTACTACGCTTCAAAATATTAAAAATTATTATTACAGTACAATAATTTAGATAACTTTACATGTTAAAATATTTAGTTTCTTGAATGAAAAGTGTAAAGGTTTCATATCAGTGACAAAGTTTAGCTTGTAGATTTCAAATTTAAGCCACATAATAAACATAAAAATGTGAATTATATTGAAATACGAGTGTTTTTAAAAATAACCTCAATTTTTCTCTTTTATAAGAAAACCATCCAATTTCTAATTCTAGTGGCTTGTTTTAAAGATTTATTTGTGTATATTTTTAAAGTAAGGATTAATATGTATTTTATTGTCAATTTTATTAAGAATCTACTCGTCATAACCCTGATGCATGCTTTGAAAATTGCGCGGTAACCTGTGTAAATACAACGAACGAGCCGCGAGTTTTATAAAGTTTTGAATGTGACTGTTACTAAAAACTAATACAAATAAATCAAAAAATGGTTTTGTATGATTACATGTTTATTCATAAAGTAGTGTTTCAAATTTGGTGTAAGTATAAACGCTGGTATTATTAGAATTCATTGTAATACAAAAATTAGAAAATTTTCCGTTAACGCTGATATATAACGAGCTTGATTTTATTTATCAATAGTTTAAAGGACATTTTATATATTCTCATAAATACTCAAATTATTTAAGAATCCAAAACAGCTAACACATTTTAAATCGGTGCTATATAATTTAAATTGTAAATGTTTTTTTATGTAATAGTAGAATCTGCGAAAATTGCCGAGTGGGTTCGGTGATTATCGGGTGTTGCATGTCATATGTTGCGGGCGTCAAGTGGTTAACACAGAGGGACTCTGCGTTACATTGTGAAACACTGCCAAACACTGTGTAAAAGTTTAAATGACAGCTAGTTGTCTCGAAATAACACTAGAGCGCATCAATATCGCAAAATTATGGGCGTTGTATACCTAAATCATAGATGACTAATCTAAATGCAAGTTCCTTGACAAAGTCTTGGCTCAATAATTTATAAACATAACCTTCCAATAAGTTAAAGAACTTTGACAATTTGCGGGCAAATAAATAATTGTTTTGTAATAATACTACTTTTGTTTAATAATTTTATAATAATTTAATAATTTTTTTAATTCATCAATTAATGTTATGAAAATGAAGAAAGTTGGCTATTCAGTTGTAATTAAATATAATGTTTAAAAAACCAACTCAAAAATTGAAAATAATTTTTGGCTATAAAAATAAAACAATCACTGTAATTCACTTATATTTTTATTATAATTTGTACGTATTTCAATAAAATTATAGTCGAAACAAAAGTAAAAAATATTTCAATAATACTAGGATGCTTATAATTAATAATATAAAATATCATCAGTCAGTAGTTCTTACGGTACTATAAAATCTTTGACATTACACCACTTTTTCGAGTGTCAAACAGTGTACGGCTGTGTTCAGCAGTGTCGTTGATGGAAAGCGCTTTATCGAGCACTGCGTTACACTGCGTCACTTTTTGTATTAATTGGAAAGCACACCCCAATAGGGAAACAACTTAGACTAGGCTGTATGGACTATAGTCCTTTGCCTTTCCCTATAGGGGATAAATTTTAAAAACAACAAATCATAGGGAAACAGTTACATTCTCGGTAGCAGTTTACAATCGCTTGGCAGGACGATGACAGTGGGAGGGAGTGAATTGGTAGGGGAGATGCTCCCTATTATCCCTATACTACTCCCATTACAAGGTAATTCATACTTCATGATAAAATAAATTTTGAATGTAGCACTCACTGGCCGCCGCCGCGGCACGCTCGCTTCGCTCGCGTGTGTTGTGGTCATATATCTAACCTAACCTAACCTACCTAGAAAGAACGAAAAAAAATTTAAGATAAACCTTCTGAACCTATGTTATCCAAGTCGAAAAAAAAGTTATTTACGATGAAAGCACTTTCACTCATGTCCATAGAAACGCAGACAAAATGGCGTTAGGATAGTTGACAATGACATTGAAGTAATTCAACATATTTTTGACATAATGATCTTACGTCTTTGTCTCACATGTACAAAATCCTATTGTTATCCTTCTCTCTCACATTAAGGTTTTTATTAATTTTCTCTAAAAATATGAATTACCTTGTGTCGTGAGTGTTATTATTGTGATCAGTGAATAAACGCGTACCATATATATAAGTTTCACCCAATAACTCCTGCCAAGCGATTGTAAACCCAACCCGAGAATTGAATTGAATTGATTTTTATTATTTATTGGGCTTACTGAAACAAAGGTCAGAAAATATAAAAATAATAAGATATCCAGAGCTGGAGAAATCTGACGAGCTTACATACGAAAAGAATCGAACAAATTCTATGTTTAATGCAATAATAACTGGCCAGCAGGGGGTCACTGAAGTTAGCCCCACAGGATTTTTTTTTTTTTTTAATTTTTTAAGATTTTTGATGTTATATTTCTTTAGGCACGTTATGAAAAATTGATGAGAGTGAAATTTTACGATGCGCGCGCACAGCGAGACACAAAATTCTCACGGGAGAAGTTAGCTAACAGTCAACAGTTTAGAGGACTTGCAACTATATTCACGATATTTATTTTCAACAATGACATGGATGTCATTTTCGAGGTTTCTCAGGGTGCTAATTGCGAAAATGAGGTCCATTTTCAAATCCAAGACGGCGGACATCCGTTTTTTTTTCAACAATGACATGGGTGTCATTTTCGAGGTTTCTCGGGGTGCTGATTACGAAAATGAGGTCCATTTTCAAATCCAAGATGGAGGACATCCAGTTTTTTTTAAACAATTACATGGGTGTCATTTTCGAGGTTTCTCGGGGTGCTAATTGCGAAAATGAGTATGTATTATTTAATGATGCTAAAGAAGTAAAACTTCTAACGCGTGTACATAAGTACACACGCAAATTTTTTTTATTACATAGTTAGTGCGTCATTTATTCTTTTTGGTTCTCTATAAATATATTATGTAATATTTCTTCTCCTTTTATTAATTTTTTTTTAAAAATATTAAAAATGTGCTCTTAGGTTAACGCAATTTTTAATATTTTAATAGCAAATTCTCTATTTAAATATTTGCACTTTGTAAATATTTAGAATATGAATGTTCAGTTAATTAAAGTTGATGCATATCAACTTTACGTTTAAACTTTAAACGAAATCTTTTTGAAAATTTTAGTAAAAACACAAAGATTACAGTGAGTGTATTATTCTTACAATTTTAAGTATAAAAGTCACAGGTTAAATTTTTATATGTTTATTGTTATAGACAATAGTTATTAATAATTATTAAGCGAAAAAATTAAAAAATAAACAATATGAAATAGGAAAAAAAAGTTTTTATACATAAACAGAGATTGATTGACCCGTATTTGCTAATATAATATTAAAAAAATACAATAGGAGCTAACTTAAGGGCACATTATTAATATTTTTTGAAAATAAATGAAAGGAGAACAAACAAATGTTTAAAGTGAACAAAAAAGAACAAACGACGAACTAAAGATTTATTTAAAAATAAGTTCAAAAATTTAAGAAACAAAAATCCTGGGGGGCCAGCTTCAGTGACCCGCCAGCAGGCTATAACAACAGTTAAATATTACTTAATACACATACATATTATGTTTTAAAAAAAATCACAAATATGCTATAAAAGCACACTTTTGGCTAATATTTAAAAACGCGTTATTTATTGTATTATTCAAGTACTTTTACAGCACAGACAATTAAACCTAAAGGTTAAATTGTCTGTGTTTTACAGTTTAAAATATGGACAATTCTTTTTCAAAATATGTCATTCGCATGGTTGCCATTTACACGGCAATTGCCGTGTTATACGGTAATTAGGGGCCATTAAATAGTAAAAAAAACAATTTACGCGGAAGAACAATCGTTGCCGTATCCTAAAACTCGGCAATCAGCACTTTACGAAGTGAAAATTTTCATTACATTTGTATGAGACACGGTAATTTTTTAACTTTTACCTTAAAACACGGCAATCCGAAATCGGAAACACGGCAACTGTGAACTGTTGTTTTTTTGATGGCAAGTGGCAACCCATGATTCGCAATGAAATGTCAAATATGAAAATTGAAAACGTAAATTTAGGTTATATCTCTAAGCAATAATTTTATCTGTTTGGAGGAAATAAAAGAAATTGAAATAGGTATAATAAATCATATCTAATATGAAAATAATTAAATTTGTCAATTAACTATCACCATTGTTTTTAGATTATCAAATGTTACATATATTTAAAAAGTTCAAAATGGCGGAATATATCGCTTTCGTACCACGCATTTTAGTGTAACTTTTTAGTTTTAATTATACGAAGGCTATTTTATTATATTTTATACAAATATAAAATATTGCTATATTATAATTATAATATTTTCGGTAAATGCATTCCGTAATAATCTGGTGTTTATTTTTCAAAAGTTTTCTTACCGTATTTAGTGAATATTCCTAGTTATGAAGGAAGTGATTTTAGCTATTTTAACCTTTGGATGTAGTATAATTTTAGTTTTATTATTTGTATTATTTTGTAAGTGGACCATATAATGACACATGTTATATATACGCTTATATATTTAAATGTTAATTTGTGATATGAAATGACTTGTCTTTGTTTCAGGTTGGTACGTGGTTTGGAAGTGTTGTCTATCCAAATTTCGATTCGTTCGCGAACTTCTTGGGGGTATGTCTGATACCCCTCCTCCTTCCGAAACACGACAACCAAAAACTAGAAAAGCTAGGCGAGAATAAGCATATATTGCATTTAATTAATTTTAAACCTTGAAGTAAAAAAAAAGAACATACACAATGAATATTCGCTGTGCACGTCCTAGTGATTTGATGAATATGCAGCATTGTAATTTATTATGCCTGCCTGAAAACTATCAAATGAAATATTATTTTTATCATGGCTTGTCATGGCCTCAGCTTAGTTATGTTGCAGAAGATGAAAAAGGTCACATAGTCGGTTAGTTTGATATATTATAAAAATATGAGTTATACATCAAATCTTTCAGAATTTTATAAATTTTCACCGATATAATTATTTTATAGGGTATGTTCTCGCTAAAATGGAGGAAGATGGTGAAGATAATCGACATGGTCATATCACTTCTCTCGCAGTAAAGAGATCACACAGACGTCTTGGGCTTGCACAAAAACTTATGAATCAAGCTTCATTAGCAATGGTTGAATGCTTTCAGGTACTACATAGTTGTTAATAAAATTTTAATGCTGAAGTAATGTTTAACTGATAGCAAAAAACTTTTATTTTAGAACAAGATAGTGCAGGCTAGGGTACTGCTTAAAAAATTCAAATTTGTATTTATTACTATGAAGTTCTGTTGTAGTCAAATTAAGTGTATATAATTTATGAATATTTTCAGGCCAAATATGTGTCATTGCATGTAAGAAAAAGCAATAGAGCTGCATTAAATCTATATACCAACTCTCTTGGCTTTAAAATCTTGGAAATTGAGCCTAAATATTATGCTGATGGTGAAGATGCCTATTCCATGATGAGAGACCTTAGTACTTTCTCTGCAGAAAAATCAGATCATCCAACAGATAACTTGGAAATTAAATCAGAGTCAGCTATTGTATCGCAATGTTAATTTAAGGCAATAAATGATATTTTACTCAAATTCTTTAGTGTACATCCTATTTAGAAATAAAACTAAAAATGTTTTTATTAACATATTTAGAACTTATTCGAACTGTTGATGTTTAGTATAGCTATAGCGAGCTGTGTGATACCATAAAAGCATGTCAAGAATGAGTGGTATATAATTCAACCATTTTAAGTTTATTACAAGAATAAGAAAGTCTTAACTGCTTCAAAATGAAAAAATCCTGATGCAAAATTATTTGTTCATATAATCCTTTACAGTAGAAACCTTTGTACCATAAGGTTTCATATAATCAGGAAAAAAGAAACTAATATACAGTTTATGCACTAACGGTCTTATTCATAAAAATCTCTTAATATAGGTTTACAATGTTCATTAGCTAAAATGCTCAATAGGGTTATTAAACGTTTCATAACTTCCTTTATTCATAACGGTTCAATAAACCTCTCACAACTAAATTATCGCTATAAGCTGGTTTCGCTTTATTATGTTGTCGTTTTGATTAATCATGGACAAAATGTCAAAAATACTGGGCTCTATGCTCTGTGAATCACAGGGTGACATTTGTTTTGACTTTCCCGCCGCCAAAAGTAGTAGTGCTTTATTTAACAATTTTCTTAATTTTCTAACTATTGAAAATGGAAAAGTGAATGAAAGTGACTTTATTTTAATGTGAGTACAATCAATATAGCCCAGCACCAAAGGAAAATTCCTAATTTCAAAAAAGAAAACGGGTCATATCTTTTCTGATATACCTTCTGACAACGTTGAGTGTTTTCAACATATTTAATGGCAGCTATTGTTTGCAGAGCTTGCATTATATGCTATCTTTGTTTTAATAGAAAGCAAAAAATTAATTTAAACAATGTTTTACACTTATTATGATAAAATAATCTCACTTCAAGTTCAAATTATCAGCTGTCAAAAAGACAAGACGACCATCTTGTTCTTTATTAAAGGTTTATAGTAGGCTTCAAGCTACTATAAGTTATTGTATACTTATGGAGCGTTTTAGCACTATTGAACGTTTATGAATAATGTTTTTGAGAATTTGCTTATTAGCAAGCTTATAAAGCTTCTATATTTTTTTATGAATAAGACCGTAAGAGTATACATGTGCAATCACAGTGAGTACAAAACACTCTGCACAAGTTATAAATACTATATTTAAAGTGTCATCAACTTGCAATGTATTTATACAAGTTTTATCTTAATTATATCTTTTATTGAATAAAAATTCTTAAAATATAAGTAATAATAATGTTAATTAATGCTATGTAGATTCCTCATCATCAATTTCATAAAGATGATTAAGTTTAAGTTCTGCTTTTATAACATCTTCTCTATTTTTGTCTTGCTTAATAGTGTTTCTTGTGCATTTAACTTTTTTTCCGGATACACCTACTACATATTCTGGCATAATAACTTTATTACTATTAAAAACAGGTTGCTGTCCTTCTGTGTTAACATCTTTAATTGTTTTTGATACTTTAAACATTGGTTTTTTAAAAATTGCATCTGTTTCATCAATATTACCTTTGTTTTCATCTTGGTTAATCTCTCTGTCTTCCATTTCACGTATGAATGCTAAGGCTGTTTGCGTATTGCATTTATCAGACATCTGTTCTGGAGTTACATCTGATAAAGAGTAATACTTCCATTTCTTTGGATTTTTCATATAATCGGGTACAGATTTGGAGCGTAAGCATTCACGCATATTAGCTTCGGGACGATTAAATATACTCTCTCGGCCACGAAATTGTCTCATCTCACGTTTGACTTTTTTATATGTCTTTTTATCAATTACTCCATAGTCAGGTTGTGATGTATAATCGGTGAATTTGGAGAAATTACATTGTTCTTCTGCATCTTTAAGATGGTTAAACAATTTTTTTTGTCTTTCAATAAATGATGTCATAGTAAAATGCTCAAATAGTTTCAAACAGAAAAGTATCTAGCTTTATACCCACATAATCATTGAATTTCTGGGTAATATTTCAATCACAATAAATAAATTTATTTTATGTTGAAATATAACAAACAACCAATATGGGGGCACAATAGATGATGATCTCCTTTATATACACTGTAGTGAGTAGTTTGATGATGATAGAATAAAGAATTAGATGAAAAATGACAATTGACACTTGACAGAAATTAGATTGTTGTTGTTGTTTTTAAAATTTATCCCCAATAGGGAAAGGCACAGAAATTAGAATTCAGAGCGAGCGTCTCGCGACAGTATGAACTTGTCTGCCGACAGCGTGGTGGGCATATATGACTAATGTGGTGGGGCAAGCATTACTAGGCCAGATAGGTTAGGTTAGGGTTCGAACATGACCACAAACAAAAACGACTTTAAGCTAAACACTAGGTTGGTTAGTCGAGTACCATAAGTTTTGAGTATAGTCCACGCCGCGCCGTCGGCAGCCAAGTTCATACCATAGAGTGTATTGATTATATAAGTTCATACTGACGCGAGACGCTCGTGAATTCAGAATGATATGAAGGAATAATATAGTAGATAAATAAAAATATAGTAGATAAATAAAATATAGTAGATAACGAAAAATGAAAAAAATAGTTGATTCCAAATAGGTACTTTATTTCATGAAAGAACCACACAGTAGGCCCACTCTCCTTCCCTCTTCCCTCTTCCCTTCATCCTCCGTCTTCGTTTCCCCCCTCCCTCTTCCCTCCCCATTCCTTCCCTCCTCTCTCCCTCCCTTTCCTGAAAGGCCGGCAACGCATCTGCAAGCCAAGGCTTGCAAGCCAGGGCTTGCAGATGTCCATGGGCGGAGGAGATCACTTCCCATCAGGTGAGCCTCCTGCCCTTTTGCCCCCTTTTTACCATAAAATAAAGGCATTCTACAGAACAGTCAAGCGAGTGATCGAATGAAGTTTAGTAGCGATTAAAAAAATGAACGTGGGTGAAGCCGCGGGTTCTGCTATTACGAAATAAATTCGAGTATTTTCGTAAGGGCACAGAATATTGAGGGATAGTATATTACATATATAGATAGATAGTACGCTTGCATTACGTCGAATAAAAAAGAGACAGAATATTATTCTATCTTAGTTGCACAGCACCCCAGTCTATCGTCACACCACGGCCGTAAATGGAAACTATTGTCACGATAAGCCTTACCCCCACTAGACTCTTGATGCTATAGTTCATAAAAAATAGCTTGATCTCTGCGACATATGTCAAACTGACATTCCTAGGGTTGTCAAGATAAAAACAAATTGTCGATAGAAATTATCGACGTTTCTTACTATAATCAATGCTTATGTAACATATAATTGGGTTTAATATAATTACTAAATTAAACGAATATCTTCTAATATATAAAATTCTCGTGTCGCGGTGTTAGTAGTTAAACTCCTCCGAAACGGCTTGACCGATTCTTATGAAATTTTGTGTGCATATTAGGTAGGTCTGAGAATCGAACATCTATTTTTCATACCCCTAAATGTTAAGGGTAGTCCACCCCTAAATTTTAGATAAATTATTTATTTTTTATTACGAGTGATCGAATAAAGATAAGTAGCGATTAAAATGATTAACGCGGGCGAAGCCGCGGTATTGCTAGTTTTAATATAAAATGCATTTATTCTCCTAAAGGAGTACACCCCAATTCAATATCCGAATCAGTTTCTGAATCGCTAAAACAATCTTGTAGATTTATTATAAACTCTTGTTCGCAAATATTATCAAATCATACAAATGTAAATAATGTCATGATATTAAAATATACATTAAAATTAAAAGAAAGAAAGATTAATTGTAAATTAAGTTTTATTTAAAATATCGATAGTTTAAAGTCTGTGGTCGCGATGAATCATTGCCCATCGCTAATTAGGTCGGCATGCCCATAAAGTATGAGATTGACAGGTACTGTTTGTAATAATTCGAAATTCAGGACTTCATAGGCGTGATTTTAGTGATAGCTGTCGCAGAGATCAAGCTATCTTTTATGGGGTATAGACCTTCTTTTTAGACCGAAACTGACACTGTATGATAGTTTAAAAAGCTTCCGTGGTTCAAAATTAATGTTAATCTTTATTAAAAGTAGCAATATACTCTAATATGTGTTCTTCTTTGGACTATTTCCTTGTATGTGTGTGTTAAACTTGGTCCACTTTAAATACTTTTTCGCATGTGCGAAAAAGTATTTAAAATATGCTCATCTCAAATTTTATAGATAAAAAGTAAGTATCTAATTTATTATCATTGAAACTGCAACCACTCTGTTGTTTTAATAATGCTTTTGCATTTTAGTACAATTTAAATTGCGAGAAGGGGAAATTATTGCCCTAGATAGCAAAAATTTGCATTGCATGTTGTGCTATAAAACTTTATTTCGTAGAAACTTCAGGAGATTAAGTAAAAAGTGGTTAAAACAATAATATTTGTTAAGTCCGGTTTTGAAGAATTTGTCTACCTCTATTCATGCCACTGGCGGTTGTCTCAAAGAAATACAAATAGCGACATCTAGTGACCAAAAGCCATGCAATATTTTTTCCGTAATGCATTCAAAGACAAATAATACCAAATTAAAATACTGTACTGTTGATCAACGACTACTATTGTGCTGTTGATTTGGCCTCTGTTTCGATAACACTGATTACAATTTACAAGTACATAGGTTAATGCTCACTCGGCGAGAGCATTCGTAGGAACGTTACATTACATGGAAATATTCTAGAATTATATTAAACAGCATTATCGAATTATCGCATTTAATAAATAATCTATATACCTATTAGAAAATTGTAGGTATTAAATATTAATAAGGCGTACAGAAAAGTCAGCTAAGCTAAGTTCTAATGTAATAACTAAGTATTCGTATATTAATTGAATTAAAATGTACTACATACTTACAATCTAAATGGCTGCAATCGGAGCAAAGCTAGGCGAGGTGAGTCATTTAAAATAAATAAAGATATAATCTTAACTGGCAAATATGTACTTTAATTTGACTCTAGTATGTGATATCTCCAAATTCTATTAAGTAGGTACAACTGGTACGATCCAAGGTATAGCGAGTCGGTTGTACCTTTGACACTTTACCTATTTTTTAACCGACTTCAAAAAAAGGAGGAGGTTCTCAATTCGTCGGGGACTTTTTTTTTTCCTATGTATGTTACCTGATTACTCGACGATGGCTGGACCGATTTGGAAAATTCTTTTTTTGTTTGAAAGGGTATAGTTTCCAGTTGGTCCCATTGTCACCAAGTCAGGATCTGATGATGGGATCCCAGGGAAATCAAGGGCAACTCTCAAATTTTATAGGCACCTACTATGTTTTTGATATATTTTCTAAAACTGATGAAGCTTTTACGTATGAAAATTATCATCTCATGTGGATGTGCTGATGATGGAAGGTACAATTCCTCAACGGTTCTTTTTATGTTTGTTCATTTATTTCTGCGTCAAATGCTGGCCGATTACAATTTTGTTTTTTTCGGTAGGGTATACTTCCAAGATATTCACATTATCACCAAGTCAGGATCTGATGATGGGATCCTAGGGAAATCGAGGGCAACTCTCAAATTTTATAGGCATTTATTACGTTTTTCGTATATTTTATAAAGCTGTTCAAGAATTTGTGATGATGTAAGGTATATCTCCTCAACGGTTAGGAGTTGAAAGAAAATTCTCTTAATATTATACGTACTTATGAACCGATAGTAGTATTCGGGTGAATATTTCATTTCATGCATATTTTACATTTTTTTTTGACGAATCAAATATTAAGCCTGATGGTGTTGTTTATTATTTTTTTGTACAATATATAATGAAAATAAACTAAATATGAAGGAGGTACAGTAATGTGACGTTTAGTATTGAAGATATAGGGCTTTGTTTTTTTTTAATAAACGGTAATGAGATTAGCACGAACGGTAATTGATATTTAGCTAATGGTAATGAGATTTATTCAAATGGTGATTAGAAATATATTATAAAGTATAACATCAGAGTACTTTAATCAGCATTTTATTCGTTAACAATCAAATATGATTTGTAATAAGTAACAAAGAGGAAACATAATTAGTATAAATAATCAAACGCGTATAATATAAACAATCATAAAAAAGGAATTTAAGGAGTCAACCCAAAGTAAATAATAGAAATTGTCAATTTTAATTTGTAACAATAAACACTAATCGATTTATAATTTTCATGTACCACTGCAACTTGGTGTGTTAGCACTTTTACTCACCGTTACGTCAAGACAGAGCAAAAGTTTTCTTTGGTAATATTCATTACTGTTCCTGTGACATGCTTAGAATACATTTATGCCCCTACCACTGTGAAAGCTGCTCTTAAAATGTGAGTAACTCACCAATGCCCTCTACCACTAAAACTTGCCAGTATTGCTCTCTACTGGCTCGCGACCAGTTTCATATCGAACTTGATCGCTAAATGTCCCAGTCGCAGATATGTTCAAAGCCAGCCCCTTTCCTAAATTCCAATGATCTCGGCGACCTCGGGATCGGTATTTAAGTGAAGTCCATCGCTTCTGTTTAAGTGTGTCGTGTTGGCATGGAGTCCATGGAGACCTGATGAAACGCTTTACCGCTGGCCGCTCGTTTGTTTGTACCCAGATCTATCCCCCATGCCTGCAAAATACACAGTTTAAGTGGTGCAGATATACACATACTGAATATTTTTGTTTAACCCGAGTCCGCCGAAATCTCAGAATTCCTTTTTTCCCCCTTTTTGACACACTATGGTTGCAACAAACGTAAGAAAAATTTGCACAGCGGCCACCCCTTCCGCGTTTAATGTGGACTTTTGCAACAAAAAGGCACTCCATTCCAACCTCAATGCTGTCCATCACTATCTTGAAACAGATAAGCCGGTCTTACTTTTTTTAATGGAGACAGATATTGTCCTGCCGATACATCTTGCTTAAAATATCCTAGTTACAGCTTGGAACATGTCTTTCTGCCCAAAAGTTGGGATTTGTACGTTCGTCAAGGAAGATATCACTCTGTTGTCGCCACCGCGTCCTGACCTGTCAATTTTATGGTCACGTATAAAATATGGGGGACATACTCCAATATAGACGTGTATCTCATAGTGAAAACGCCGAAATAGACCGACCCTTCGGACATCCAAGAAGGGTCAGATTTCCTATTCCAGCTATATCCCTGCGTGGAAGTTGTGATCCTCGGAGATTTAATGCCATGTCCAGTTTACACGTCATTTGGAACAGAAAGCCAAATTGGCTTCCAAAACAATAGTAGTGCTTAACGGAGCGAAACAGTATTTCAGTTCCTGTTCTTTATAAATCACAGGTTCACCCTCTCATGGAATACTGTTATGATCTCTGGGCTGGCACTCCTCAACACCAACTTCTTCCATGTGACAAGCCGTTTATATTTTCGATGATCCCATACTAACATACTACTTAGAACCCTTAAGCTTTCGGATAGATGTTGCTCTCTATGTGTATTCTTTCGTCTGTATAATGGAATGTTCTAATGAACTTTTTGATGTGATGCCACCGTCGCGTTTCTGTCACCGCTCTCTTCCCCGTCGGGTTGGATGTCATCCTTATATATTACATGCTTGGCATCCCAAAAATGAACATGCATCTCGCTCCTTTCTGCCCGCACATGCAAAATGTGCAATGATCTTCCTCCTGGGGTTTTCTCTGAGCGCTATTATGTGGGGCACTCTCAACTCCTGTTATGTTGCAGGTGTCTAGGGGCAACAAACTTACCATCACCAGCTAACGCGGATTGTTAACTCGTTTTCCCCTTACTGTTAAAAAAAATGGTCTCTCACCACTTTTTCTTTGCTGTCTTTTGCTTCTTGGAGTCATATCACCAATTGACAGAAAGGAACGCCTTTCATCTTATACATATATTTTTGGCCTCCTTTTTTTTTCTAGAGCATGTAAGACTGGGTTCAATTTAATATCTTTTTCTGTGTGTTATTTTAGCCCATAATCTGGTTTTTTTTTGTTTTTTTTTAAAACAATTAAAGTATGTGGGGGTCAAACAGACAAATAGAACCAAAATAAAAGCTTACTAATCTAATTTTCGAAAATGCGTCACTTAACATTAATTATTGTAAGTATAATTGTTAATTTATATGGTTAAGGTTTCATCAAATCTTAACATTAAACTCATTACCGTTACTTTCTTCTAATCACCATTCGACTATAAACGAATGGTAAATAATGGTAATTAGAAGTTTGGTAATTAGATTCATCAATATATGCGGTTAAATATAGTTTTTTTAAAGAGTCATGGATTTATGTAGTCTATTGTTTAAAAGATATCCTATTGTTGGTTACATCTAGCTAAAATTAAATAAAAAAGAACCAATATATTACCTTTTATAATCGAAACGGTATGTAGAAATATTCCAAACCACACCAAATTTTAATCGGAGAAACTTATTTCACTTTGCCGGTAACAGTCTTTCATGCGTGTATCCTGCTCTATTGCAGAGTGTCGACTGATGCCGAACGTTTTGTGAGAATGAAGGTACATAGTGATGCGAAAGTATTAAAATATCGACACAAACATGTCGCTGAATGGTAATTATGAAGAAGTGTAAGGACATTTTTTAAAATAGTAAAAAGTTGTTTAAAACTGTTCTTTCATGAATAATAAAATAATAAAACATAGATTATTTAATCTTTTATCATAAACATATATGATAACTTATTCTTTAAGGACAGTTTTTTAGTAAGCAAATAAAATCTTAACACAATTTAATTAATTTATCAATTTGTAAATATAATCAAAATATCTGTTCGAAAGTTCATTGCAAAGGATAAAACTGTCCTTCTTGGCTGGCACCGACTCCAACAATAACTAAATAATTAAAATTATTTTTTTCTTTTTAGTTTTGATTTGTAACGTTTTGAAGTCGGTTTTCATTTTTGTTAAAAATAATTTATTTTCTAACAACAAAGTGTTAATCTTGTTCTTTCCAGATATGCATATTTTACAGGTTTAAATATTTACTATTCAGTTAATTTTAAAATATCAATAAGGAAAACTAGCCTACTGATACTAAGTTTCCCACTTGCCTTCAGCTATAATATTACTTAGAGTGGCCTCAATCTGCTTATTATTTTATTTTTTCCATTTTAATTGCACTTGAGGTACATTTTTGGCATTCTTTGTGTAGTAAACATAAAAAAATGAATGCTATGCTGTAAAAAATCGTGTATTATAAATTCTTCATAACAGATGATGAGACCAATAGGATGGGCCAAACATCCCCCCAGACACACGAAGCGTCGCTATTAGTAAGTATGGAAGCGTAATAATGGACCGATCTTAATTGCTTTGGATTGCTTTTAAAAAGTATTGACATACTTCCTTGAATATCATGTACTATAAAAATTAAGACATACATAAACTATGTGACGTTACATTATTTATTGGGACCTTTGAAGCGTCTGTTAAGTATAAGTTACCGTAGACGGACGAATTATAAATTATTTATGATATTCTCTAAAACTTTTACTTTATTTATTTTTTATTTATTTTATTTATTTATTTATTTATATAAGTACATAGAAAAGCTTGGTAACAATACACAGCACTTTAAAACTAACAAGTGTTTAGTTTAACTGTTTGACGGTAGGACGGTATTTCTCGCACGAATGTTCACTCGCTTATTACAGTATAGGTAAATTTTTAGATTAAACTTATAATTTAACAACACACAAATATTAATATTTCTTTATTTTGTGTATGTGTACTGGGTATGCATGTATGTATGTATGTGTGTATGTATGTATGTATGAATGTATGTATGTATGTATGTATGTATGTATGTATATATGTATGTATATATGTATGTATGTATGTATGTATGTATGTATGTAAGTGTGTGTGTGTGTGTGTGTGTGTGTGTGTGTGTATGTATGTATGTATGTATGTATGTATGTATGTATGTATGTTTGTATGTATGTATGTATGTATGTATGTATGTATGTATGTATGTATGTATGTATGTATGTGTGTATGTATGTATGTAAGTGTGTGTGTGTGTGTATGTATGTATGTATGTATGTATGTTTGTATGTATGTATGTATGTATGTATGTATGTATGTATGTATGTATGTAAGTGTGTGTGTGTGTGTGTGTATGTGTGTGTATGTATACTATAATGAATATATATAATAACAGTAGCCATAACAATTTAGTATTAATAATGTGGAGCTTTATTAATATTTGATATCTAATTTTGAAGGCTTTAATATATTAAATTCTTAGTTAAAATAGTAACTTCCTTTTTAAGATACGTTTCATTTTAGACTGGTTTAATCAATTTTTCTGTTTCGTTATATGTTAGACTTTTAAGATATTTCTAAACCGTTTTTTAAAATTTATATCTATTCAGTGATTTTAAAGAGACTGATTTAGATATTTTGTTATATATAAAGGGGGCCAAAAATGGATAAAAATAATGAGCAAAAGCTGTTTTTGTGGAGGGTAAGTCATATACTATATCTTGCCTTCGTTTTTTAATATTTTTATCACAGGGTTGCAGATGTTGATCTTTTAATATTTCCAATATGTATGTTTGTCTGACATTAAGTACTGGTAATACAGTGTATATTAAGTCTGTTGGATATTTAAGTACATAATATGCGAATATCAGCACTGAAACTTTAAGAAAAGTGTATAGCTACACTACACACTACACCACTGAATTGACAAATAACACCTGCTCTGTGCACTACACTATTTTGACTTAACTTTAGCACCGGGTAATGTACCCAGTGCTAAAAGTTAATTGGCCGTCGGCCGAAACTAGCGGGTATTGCATACCGTCAAAGACAGACACAAAAGAAGACTAGACTAGACTCATACTTCCGCATTATTCTTATGGAACCCATCTGGATGGACCAGCGGACAACAGATCTTGAAAAAGTTAACTTTTAAAAAAGGCTGCGGAAGGGTAAAATAATAAGGTTATCACTTATCAACAGTCTTGACGTCTTAGTAGAGTATGTTCATGTGAAGTAGAATGACAGTGCTTTATTCCATGACTTACCTTCTCCGTAGTAGTATAGCGAGCGAGCATGTGCGAGAGAGCCAGTATTTGCTTCAGGTACAATTATATATTATTATTTTGTCATTTATTTTTTTTTAACAAGAATCTTTACATTTTTATCACGGTGCTTAATTTACGAAAATTATATTAGATTATACCTGTTAACCTGTATTTAAAAATAATATTCAATTTTTTTAAGATACTTTGTAAAAAAATACATATGATTTTGAGTTTGTAGTCTTAAACGGTAAACCTCACCACGTATCACCATGGGGGTTTAAAAAGTTGCTTAAAAACATCACGTGATTAATGGACGACCTTTTTATTATTAGTTCAATGGTAACAAAACTAAATCTAACAAAATAAATGGTAACAAAAATAGGTAAGCTGGCTAAACCCTATTGGCTTTTAGATATAACAAAATAATGTATGGTGGTATTATGTATCTTAAATAGGTCTACAAAAAAGTCCGCGATGGCTATATCCATTTTAATACTTTAAAAAATCGGCAATTACCTATAAAGCGGTAATTGGAAAGTTATTTACACAAATACGGTTTTAGTCCTTATCATTTTAAATAAGTTAGAGGCTTTAAGCATTTCATGCACATTATTTTACTCTTTAACACCATATAAGTAATTTAAACGTATATTTTAGGAATAATCGCTAAAAAATTACGGATGCGACCGCAGACTTACGAATCGCCGACCCTCCGCACCGTCTAGGGACGAGCCCGAGGACGAGCGAAGCGAGGGCGAGTTGCTAGTTATATTATATAGGGACTCATTCTAGCTCTTTCATCTGTAACTGAATTTAAAAAATTCGAACGATCCTGCTATTATGTTTATTTCTGAATGTTTCTATTTAAATCTACCAAGAAAATATTTAGTTGATAGAGATTTAAAGAATTTTATCTTTTTGTACCTTTTTAGGTTCTATATTTTTTTATATTATTATGTATTTCAATATAGGCGACATTAATGTCCATTTAACCTTGGCACACTTATAGGTGGAGACACAAGAGAGGATTTTATGATAAGTATGTAGTATGTAGGTATTTACTTACGGTATAAGGGATAAGAGAAATAATCCAAATCGCCATACTTAAATACACAATAATAAAAGATAAGATAAGATGAGAGGGAAAGGATTTAACAGATACAGGATAGTAAAACTAGCCAATTACATTACCTACTTTGATTTAACATTTTTATTACTATTTACTGAGTAAGTATAATATTAACTATTTAAGTATAGGTAGTATTGTAAAAAGTAAAAGTTACAGAGCCACATTATCAACCCATAATGCATGGGTTATCTAAATTAAAAAGTAATTAACGAATTTTATCAGTTTAGATTATCAAAAAGTAATAATTACGACCTCGTGTGTCCATTCGGGAGGGTCAACTAATATTGATGTCCTGTCAAAACTTTACAGTTTGCGATCGCGATGTAATGCGCCACTGCTTCGTTGGTGTTTTGAAGGTAAAAGGAATACAGATTACGATGGTGTACTGTACTCATATATACTCATATTCAAAACTACTCAAGTTTCTATCATGCAGGCATGTTAAGAATTGCAGAAAAAATGTATTACCAGGCACACCAAAATCGCATTAAAAATCAGTATAATTGATTTATTTCGTAAAAAAAAAATTGAAAATGGATTGGTTTAAATTTAGTAACTCACATTTAAGTATAACCTAAATAAATGTAAATATAACAATATGTTATAATAAAAAATATATTATGTTAATCCAGTTCTTTTCCGAAGCAGAAAGACCGGAACCATTTGGCGGTCACTTTAAAGTAGGTAATTTACTTGAAGCATTTTTTCTAAAGAATAATATTGGACGAATAGAGAACACTAATAAGCAATGAGATTAAAACCTCGAGGGGTACAATGTAACGTTTAAATATTTTCTTATTAAAATAGCGCGTGAGTCACTTAAGAGCTACTGTGGTTGTACGTAAACAATCACCAGCAACAAACCGACCTACGCGTAATGTACCTAAATTATATCTACAATACATTATACATAAGTATAATATTGACAAATCAATCAATTCAGTAGTAACTACGTATACATTAAAAACTACTGTGCTTTTAGTACGTGTTCAATTAAATGTATTGATTTATTATGTTTATAGAAATTGAGGTTGTTTGAAATATTGATTGGTAGAGTCTGGAAGTAATGTGTTTTTATTTGATGTTAAGGAATTTAGCATTTTCATGATATAATTACATACCTAATTTATATGTGAAACGTTAGCTTTTTGCATAAAAGGTCCATAGAAAAACGACAATGTATGAATATTTCACTTTGTAAGTTAAACTATTCTATTATGCATCATCCATCTATGTAGTATCTTAATAATAGTAAGTGGGTAAAATACTTATTTTTATTTGTCATTGGAGATTCTATTCTAATTGCAACATATTTTTAATAATTATTAATTAATTAATTAATTTATTGTTCATATATCTGATTGTCATATTTATCGACAGATTTTGTGATAATTTTCTGTCATGTACGGTCTACTCGTGTATATTTAAATTTACATCAAAATGTATGTAATGTGTATGACAAGTATTTTTAATAGAGTAGTGATAGTAGTAAATTCAGCGGTATTAAATGCAGCATAATTTAGGTACTGGTAGGTATTTTGTGTACATCTGACGCGACGTCTCGACGTCGTAATTCGTTTCCCTCGGCCGGTGTAGTCTAGACTCCTGTAAAATGAAAAATCGATCACAGTATTTTGGCCCTTGCAAGACCTTCAAGCGAGCAAAGTCATTCATGATTTTATAGGTAGGTACAACTGGTACACATATTTTATTGTTTTTTTAATAATATAGCAAGTAGCAACACTTAATTTCGTACAGGTATTTTGGGCATTATAAATAAGTTAAATAAAATACTATCAATTTATACTTGTGATGAATTTTTATGCATGTGCACTATTTTCGTGTTACGTTATTTGTAATACACCTTTATTCGTGACACTTATACAATGTAGTAAAAATCTAATAGTAAGTGTACGTAGGTAGGTACATTACTCCGCGAGTCGTCACTCTATAAGCTTTACCCTATAATTTAATTAACATGATAACTACTGACAATATTAAGTCAAAATTACAAAAATATTGTATTTCTGTACTTCTCTAGTAATATTTTTAGTTTCTAATAATGTTAGACACAACTTAGGTTTTATTTTTAAGTTATATTTAAAACAAAATGTAAAACCGTTGACTGATAGTAAATTAAAAGCTACTGAGTACTGTACGTTCAAATTCAATAAACTAACAAATTAATAAGTTGCAGAATAATAAATATAAAATGTGTTGTAATATCATAATATCAAGGAAAAATAAAAGCATTTTATGGAAGTATATATATTATATACTTCCATAAATTGCTTTTCCTACTATCGTCTTAACCACGGAATTGACAAATTAATATTCACCTGCTCTGTGGTCTTAACATTAAAATACCGCTGTGTATAAGAAACGAACTACTTTTAATAAAGTACATGTTTACTTTCAAGCAAAATTTACTACTGTAATATTGTAACTAACCGTGAAGTTAGCATGTAATTATTTTGTTTTCGGGATTGAACAAATTTTCACAGATCGGTAGAGTCTTAGAGATGTTTAAACACCTATAATTTATTCATATCGTTATGCAAATGTTCTTTTAAATACTACTAAAAATTATTTTAAAATATGTAAATGCTGTATTATGTTTTTTTTAACTCATTAACGCTTAATACACTACATAAGACGGTTGCTTACATCTGTTACTATACCAATACTTTGCGCGCCAAAACGTCCATGGAAGAAAAATTCTAGGAACGAAGCGTTTGGTCAATACTGATCTACCTGTTATGCCGGAGCTGCGCATGCGTCTGTTTTCATTCTCCAGTCCACACTTGCAAGCGGAGGCTAGGCACGTCTCCACGCAAACCTAACCGATAATACAAACCTTGCTAATATTAGCGCGGGAAAGCGTACTGCGTCGGTGCGAGCTCTGGGTTTTCAGGGCGGGCGGCGCACGCATCCCGCCCTGCCTACAGCCACTACCTTGCCCGCCTTCGATACAAGAAGACGTCATTGTTACCGTGAACAAAGTGACAGTGTTGTGCCCTGTTGGTTTGCATCTGCAATGTAATCTACTCTAACTAAGGTAAGCTTTTTAGTTTTTTATATTCGTAAAGAAATCTTAATTATTGTATACGATTAATAAATAACAGCGAATTAAAAACTGTCTCATATGGATCTGTGGTATAATTAATAAGGGTTATCTGTAATCGAACTGATTTTTTCAGTAAAATGGGACCAATATGGATTTAATTTTTACTTGTTACCGGTACCTGCTTATGTTAAATGAAGTATTTGCAATACAATATACTATGTATCATTAATTGTTTTTTAACCTTATTCAGTTTAACACTGATATATAAAACATGTATATGGATATCATTGAGCGTTCTAGATATAATACTGGTTTAGTTATGTGTAGTTTATGTACTCGCATGTATTTTTGATATGGCTGTAGAATTTTAAATTCTTATCACAGAACAATTAATTTCTTTGTATAGTCACGTGTCGAAGTAAATCAATACTAGCTATTTTTAGATCTTAATTAATTTAGATACTTATAAAAAATTGATAGCTCCGAAACAAGAAAATTCTTTCAATTTCAGAGTGGAAACAGATTCTCATTCGCTAAACTGTTCGTTACGAGTCGTTTTCAGATCAATACCTAATTGAAGTTACTAAAGGATTGTTTTGAATTATTACAATACAACGGCGATAGGGAGTCATTGTAAATAAAATGTAGTTACTAATTTACTATTAAGTGTATATTTGCTTTGTATATATAGTTAAGTTTACTTGTAATTTCCTCTATCAGTAGTAAGTAGGTGTAGGTAGGTTACCTATATTATCTTGCTTATTAAGTCAAAAAATTAAAAGTATTAATATGGCATTTGGTCCATTTTATATTAAGTTCTAATTAGGTAAATCTTTAAATATTTATTTGTTGTTAGTGAAAATGAAATTTTTAAAGTGTTTATATACGATTCGATTTGGCGCATGTCCAAAGGAGAGTAGGTATAAAGTAGCTCTCAGAGACATTTCAGTCAATTTCGGCGAATCAAATTATTTATATTCCCATACAAAGTTGTATAAAGATAATGAGAGCTATTGAAAATAAATCACGTAATATTAAATCTTTGCGGTTTTAGCGTTCATACAAACAAGTTGTTTGAAAGAGAACGGTAAACAATTTGTTTTATGTATTATCCTTCAAATTAAATGCAATGCTTTTAGTTTAGTTAGATACATTCATTAATTATGCAGTGATATAAGAAGCAATTAATTATATAATCTATAAAAATACAAATATATACTTAGCCAATATATACTTACCTATATCATTATGTTAATGATATAGGTAGAGAGAGAAGCCAAAATTACGGCTTGCTTGCTTCTTTAAATGTAGAGCTACTTTCTGTCAGTAGCTTTATTTCGTAGAGTATAGTTTACAGTAATAACTTGATAAAGATTGGATTAATATAATGAGTACATTTGGGTGTACTTCCCGCATGACTGTATCCTATGACGTGTTTTACAAGTTATTGTGTATCATGAGTACATAGAGGTCAGAACTTCAAATGTTCCGCTCATGGAATCGTTTTCTAAATTTTATGGAGAATTCTCCTCAAAAACTTTTCCGTTCTTTAGGGAATATGAATGATTCGTAATTTACCACTATATTAATAACTGTTTAAGAAATTGGATTTCATAATGTGACTACTATGTGTGTAGAGAGGATTGCTGTGCTGCTTATTTGTAAGTTTTCATATAATTGTAACTTGTATTTTTACAATAATATAGAATGTATTTTTCAACAACAGTTTCAAACTCATTAAAATAAAGTACATTTAACTTCACAGTGCGAAATAGTTATCAATTGGTTAATTATTATACATAGATTTGTAAACGCTATTAAGTTATCTTTTAAAAACAGCATTTTTGTTAACTTAAAATTTTTACATTTTAACACTTTCAGTAGTAATAGTACCTACTATGTAATAAGAAAGCATAATTTTTTAAACAAATTATTTTCCTTAAAAGCAATCTTACTAATAATAGGTCGGAGACTAAGAACTTTTGATTCATGCAACAGCTAAAATCAAACTGCCCTTACTACCCCTTTACTTAAAAGCAATGATGTGAAATAATGTAATAGGGTTAGAAATTGGCGGGATTACCTGAATAACCTGCTTGCTTATAAGGTAATGAACCTAAGGGGTTGATTAAAAATGTGTCACAATACGCCTTTAAATGTAATTCACCCATAATCTATACTAATATTATAAAGAAGTAAAGTTTGTTTATTTGTTAAATTGTAAGGGGTAATCTCGGGATCTACTGAACCGATTTTAAAAATTCTTTCACCAATAGAAAGCCACATTATTGCTGAGTGTCATAGGCTATATAAAAAACCGAAAAGTAAAAAGGCTTTTACGTGGTAGTCCGTTTTGCAAAGTGAATCGGGGAAAAAACGGTCGAATGAAAGCATTTCTTACGAACGCTGCCTTAACTATGAAAAATATATTTTTGAGTTCTAGAGAAAAGATGTGGAGCTTAAAAATGCCTACAATAAAGTCAACGACAGCATATGTCTAACTTTTATATTTAAGTGACGAAAAGTAGTTTTTTTAATATTAGTATAGATAATTTAATTTTTAATTTTTAATATTAATAAAATAATTTAAATTATTTAAACACTCTGTACTAAAAAAGGATTATTAACATTATACCCAACGAAGTGGGCACGGGTCAGCTAGTAATACTATAAAACATGAGTAGATTGGAGTTTTCAATTCGGATAAAGCCTTTTTAGTATGTATTTTGTGCCAAACTGTAGGAAGATTTTACTTTTCATGAAAACTTATAAAAATAAGAAAAAAATCAAACCCAAAAGTAGAAAACACAAAAAATACAGTAAAATTATACAAACAAATAAACCCAACACTGTTACCTTTTGTAAATTTGTTATGTACTAAATGACCTAACTAAATGTTAGCTTTTGATTCAAAGATAGGCTGTAGAAGCTTACACATAAAAATATACTTAGGTAGGTATATTAGTATTCCATAACGATGTTAAAATTGTTTCTTAAATACATGTAAAATAATATTTAACAATGTGGCAGTTGCGGTTGTTATATTTATAGGTTTTAAGAAGTCTTCTGACTATATTTATGACTTAAATGATGTGTGGTTAGCACAAAACCAAAAAATATATTATATAATATATTATTATATAATTACAACTTTTAAATAAGTTAAGCTTGATTCACAATTGTTTCGTGGAGTTCTTTGTTACGACTACAATAATATTACCTAAATGAAGAGAAATAACTTCTTATTAAATTCTACACTGTATCTCTACATGATTTGTTCTGCTTAACTTCTCTCATTTCTATTTAAAAAATAGTTTTAATATTTTATTTATTAATTTATTTTTTAAAATTAGTTTATATGTTACTATAATTTAAAGTATTTTTTTCTTTTGCAAATAGGAAATCAATTATTAGTTTTAAGATATATTTTTTTAAATGATTATCACAATAAAATAACTTGATCATATTATTTGTTTATGGAAACTTCCATTATTCCGGATTAAATATTCCTCTTATTCCTTAAAGTTGTAAAATAGATGGCCCTAACTCAATTAATGATTCATCATCGTGATTCGTTATTCGCTCATGAATCTGTATCAGTTAGTCACCGTCAAGGATTTTGACCTTATCGCTTTATATTCCTTCATTTTAATGCCAATATCAAAAATTCAAGTAGCGTTAGTAATAAAACATTGTAACGACATGTCGTGAACTATTTTCATGAACTGAATAATAACTAAAATATGTAATCTTATATTTTAAGCGCTTTTAGCTTGTTAAATGTTATGTAAAATATGTTAAATTATTACCTATATAGAATTAACTTCGTTCTGGATAATAAGCTACTTATTGATTTATACCTTTCATAACGTATAAAATATAACAACGAAACTATGGAATCTTTCATGTTAATACAGTGAAGTGTCGTATCACGGTTACTCTTGACCTAAATACTAAATATAGGGCGGCAAGCCGGGGCCGCCCCAGGCCGCCCTGCTATTGCCGATAACCGGTACTGTCTTTATATGGTTTTGGGCAAAGAATTTCCTTAGCTTTGGCGACTTTCTGTGTGTGGCTTCATTCTTTTTAACAACGTAGCGTATTTTGATCCAGAAATTGTAAAGTAAATTCAAAACCAGAAAAATCTTTCCTTAATTCATATAATTCATAATATATTCTATATCTATAGTAAGTAAAGTAAAATCGATATTTTATAACTGAGTCATTAAGCGAGCGTGGGCCTTAATATAATAAAAATAAAATGGATAGAGACGCACTCGAGCGTAGCAAGGTGTGATAATAATTGTTGACATAATATTTTAATAATATTATGTCAACAATTACATAATTCCATACTAACAGTTAAAACCAGTAATATAAAAAACTAAATCTAAAATTTTGATATCCTTATGTCGAACGCGGACTGAGAAGCGGGAAATGCTAGTTTTTTGTAGAGTGAAGAATATTAAATTAAATATCGTGGCGGAGATTCCTAACGCATGATTTATTTAACTATCGGACACTATTTACGTTTTCCATTAAGTTTCATGTGTTCTGTCTAATTTGGTATGTGCTTTAGCTAAAATTGTTCAAAACAAATAGTGTGACAATATTTTGCTTGGCAAATAATGTCGATTTCAATGTCGATTTTCTATAAAAGGCTTCTTACAAAATTATGTGCCACTTGTTCAAATATTTGAGAAGCTGAAACTAATTTAGTAGGTATATTTACCTATGTAGCGGCTGGCGCGAAGCGATGGGGAGTAGGTACCTACCTATAAAACAAACTAGCGACTCATCCTCGTTTCACTCAGAAGTTAATATAATAAGTATTTTTATTATATTATGTACCTATGTATAGATAATATTACAACATTTATAAAGACCTTTTTCAATCCCGATAATTGAATGAATTAAAAGTTAAAACTAGGTTAGGTTGTCGCGGATGTGAAAAGTATTTGAAACGTTCCGGTACGTACGTACGTACGTAAACGTACGGGAACCAAAAATCAAAATAAATCCGCGAGAAAATGCGAAAAAATAGTTTCTTTTATAATATCAAACATTAACCGTAAACCTAAGAAAGTATTATAAAACTGTTTGATTTTAAGCGACGACCAACACAGATATAATTTTTATTTATCTAACAAATTTTCCAAGCAAACTTATTAATTGTAACATATTAAATTAAATTTGTATCACCACGCAAGGAACTGTACACAAGACTGCAAGGGTGATCCAATATTAGCAAACTACACTCGATTTACTTGCACACACTGCATATGCAATTTCCGCGTGTCACGCGATCTCGGTGCTATTTCCGAAGCTGCAGAGACTATCTTCCATCGAATACGCTTGCTTACTCACATTAAAATGTTTTCTAGATTGACATAATAATTATTTATATATATTTAACTAGCATTTCCCGCGGCTTCGCACGCGTTTTAAAGACCGGAAACCAATTTCTTTCGGAGTCGCGGTATGATACCTCGCAGAACTTCCTCGCAGAAGCCCGCCCTTCCCGTTTTTGCAACATTTTTTATTGTTGCTCCGCTGTAATTGGTGTAGTGTGATGTAATATAGTCTATACCCTTCCTTGATAAACGGACTATCCAACGCAAACAGAATTTTTCAAATCGAACCAGTAGTTTCTGAGATTAGCGCGTTCAACCAAACAAACACACAAATAAACACTCTTCAGCTTTATAGTAGTATAGTATAGATTCTACTGTACGTATGCCACTGAACGTATGCCCACTGAACTTCTCCTAAACGGCTGGACCGATTTTGAAGAAATGTTTGTGTGTGTTCGAGTGTATTCGAGAATGGTTTAGATTCACAATTCAGTCCACTACAAAATGATTTTTTAAATAATTTAGTTATTTATACATTTGCACAATAAATGACATAAATTCAATTATAAATACGCCGTTGCTAGGCAACGTTGTTTTGCGCATGCATACTAAAACATTTCACCGAGAGCAAAAGTTTATAAAAATGTTCTAAGTGTCAGTCGGGTCCGCTAGTGTAGTCCGCTAGTTTTGAGTCTGAGGTTTTTAAAAACATATTATTTATTATATTATGTGAAAATGTTTACTTAGCCATACAGTAACTAGATTTTTTCTTACCTGTAATCATTTCAGCAAAATTAGAAAGTTGTGTATAAAATATCTATTGATAACAATTAAAAGCATTTATAAATTTGTAACCTACTTAAGAAATTTACGGATATGCCAATTAAAGACCGAAATAAAAGTACAGGCCGTGAAGAAATATAAAAGTTTAGGTAAGCGAAAGGAGATATTTTGTATAAACAACTTCACGAGTATGTAAAAAGCAGAAGAAATATCATATAACGGCATGAAATACATTTAAAATCTTTGTAAAGTAGGTAAATGCCACCGTTAAGTTGCGGTAGCCGTAGTACTTATGAATATCTCTGACCGCATGACAACAGTTCTTACTACTAACATCAAATATTGCACAACAGGATAAGCGCAGTTCATTAAATCCAAATATATCGTATATTATATACAACTAACAAATAATATTTTCTGAAGTATAAATTTTTCGAGCTGGCCGCTTTGGTTGAACGCTCAGATTATACTCAAAATTAAAAATTGTTAGGAAATATAGTAACAAGTGTATCGAATGATCTAATTAATAAGCGCCTTGGGTAAACCAAGGCTAGTATTCAGTCTTAAGTCTCCTTACGCAACTCGGATATACGCGTCGGTACTAACATAGTTTGCCAACCGTGTCTGTTCTATGATTTTTATGAACAAAAATATAAAAATTACATTTTTAAGGTGATTTTAAAAATAATACATAATATAGATTATTAAATAAAATATCGCGGTTGGTCTTATACTTCACAGTCTTCTATGCATACTTATAATAAAATTCTAACTGAGCTTCTCTTCTATCATATTCTTGCACTATATTGTTAAAATGTTTATTATTATTGATGCAAAGGCCATTATAGTTTTTATTTTAGCATTTTTGTCTGTCTGGGAAAGCACCACGACAAAACTACTGAACGTATGGATGTCATATGTATTATGTATGATGATAGCTGGTTATCCGGATAACACAATTAAGATATACTTAGTTATATTATCTTTGAACAACAATAGAAAGGAGAAAACGATTTGAACTCACTACTTCCAGTAAACTTCTAATAAGCTTATTTTAATCACATTGTCAGAGTAGTAACCAGTATCTATAGTCCATCGTTAGACTGTCTTTACTAACAATACGTCCTATAGTGTATAAATATTTTATAATTAGTCTATACAGAGAAACGTGCACTGTGCTTTCCGAACGTCATGCACTCAGATTTCTGCTTCTAAATATAGGTCAATTTTAGTTCAACACCATAAATGCGAATGTATGTGGGTCACTAGGAGCCATCATGAATAGTCGACAATCGTTATGTCCCTACCGTTTCGAAATGCATTTCTTGGATCAGATATAAATATACAGGGAAGGGATTAGATTGCAACGGAGCAAAATATTTGGGCTGTGGCGATTTGGGAGAAGTTTTAAGCTAAATTTAAGACATGAATTACATTATTTATAGGTACTCTACTTTTTATACTTAAAACTTACGAACCCTAGCGAAGCGAGGGTGAATTGTTAGTGGTACATGGAATAACCTACCAAAGTTATACAAAGAAAGCATGAACAAATCCGTGCTCTTGTATAATGTTTGTTTTTGAAATTTGTTTGGATAATACATTTCTGCGTATAATTTTGTTGATATGCAACGAGAATCTGGTGAAATGACGCATAACCAAGTAGGTATGCAATACGTTCATTCGTCCACACATTCACATAGAAGTGACTAGTTGGCCGTTGGCCAGAGAACATCTTAAAAATAATTAAATTAATAAAGAATTATTTTTATCTTTACAAAATACGCGTATAAAATCGATTTAACCAAAAATTATTATATTAAGCTAGTTACTCATTAAAACAGTATAAAGCAATGTTAAAACCTATTTTATATTCTACTCGCCTTCGACGCTTAAATACTAACCATGAATATTTCAAATTACTACACTCCAGCACCAATTGCCCTTGTGTTTCTGTTTAACACCTAGAATGAATCGTAACACATTGCAAAGTAATAATCATACTTTATATGGCACTCATATCTTCACACCAGCATAATAAGGGCGCTAACAGAACTAGTTAGTATCTGACCTAGCAGTATTCAAGGGATAATTTAAGAAATCTGCATTGAATTTAATAAATAAAATACTCGTATGTAATTTAAATAAAGCTATAATATACCTAATTGATTTACTTCTTCTTTTCAGGGGAGTATTCAGAAAGAACAGCACAATGACCGTAGTAACCAACCCAGCCTGCACTGACAATGACCTCGAGGATCAAGTCATACAAGCTTCAACCTCTGGTACCCAATCTGATGACCATAATTACTTTCAATTTGCACAATACGGAGATTTACAAATAGATGAAAATTGTCGGCTGTATGATAATGAAAAACAAAGTGATATCGTTTTCGTAGCCGGAATCAATGGCGATACGTATAGATTCCCTGGCCATCGACGAGTTCTGGCTGCCACGAGCCCAGTTTTTCGTGCTTTACTTTGCACCAAGGCAGATATAATTGTCGTTGATTACATTGATCGGCGTGGGTTTGAGCAGTTGCTTCGATATTATTATTGCGAGCCAACTCAACTGACTACCGTCATTACTGCTCGAACTACACTTGATGCCGCCTACAAATTCCTGTGTCCTCAACTCGCTGAGCGATGTGCTCGTCGGCTAGATGAAATGCTGGATGCTGAAGTGGCACTGGAAATATTACGAGACCTAAGATTTTTATGTGCCAGACTACCAGGTGCGGCGTCGGCACCACCACTGCCTGCATTAGAAAACGATACAGCAGCGCGAACTTTATCCCATTGCGCTATGTGGTGTGACTCACTTGCTCATAATGCACTTCTTGTCATCGATGAAAACGCAGATGCAGCTCTAACGCATGAAAGGCTTGAGGATCTAACGTATGAAGATTTAGCATTGATCGTAAGGCGTGATACTTTAAGAGTATCTAGTGAGCTTATTTTAATAGAAGCTCTGGCACGCTGGAGTACGGCTGCCTGTAAGCGTTTAAAGCGAGAATTGACACCAAGTAATAAGCGCGCTGCACTTGGCGGGTTGTCATATTGCCCTCGCTATCTGCTTCTTGTTGGAGAAGACCTAGACAGAGCTTTAGCTTTAGAACTACTAGAGCCTATAGAACGAGCTTTGGTTTTGGCTCGCGCTCGGAAATTATCGGCACCAATACCTGTTGGTGCAGAGCAAGAGGGACTGCTTCGAAGATGGGCACATCCAAGACCTACGGAGCCGGCCGCATTACCGGTGCCTCTAAGTCCCCGCTCTGAACCTGTAGACGAGCCACAACCTACAAAATTATGCGGACGTCGTCCTAAAAAATTAAAGCAACCTAGTTTTGAGCCTGATACAAGTAGTTCTGGTAAGAGCAATTGCTGCTCTGACTGCTTTCATGGTTTAATACATGCTTTTGTTTGTTTGTTTGACTAAACAATCTTAAGAGTCCAACTCGAAACATTTTGTTGTGTCCGTGTCTAATGATATTATTACCTATTATTAATTAAAAAATAATACTGTTAAAGAAAATAATGTATGAAAATTGAGGAAAAAAGATTGTGAATTACCATATCTGATAAAATGTTTAAGTTAAAAATTAAATTAAAACACTAAATACATACGGTATGTAGTAAAGTGTGTAAAAGTGACAATTCTGTGTCGATTGAGAAAAAATATAAAAATTGAGTGTTAACTAAGCTTTTATCCATGTGTAGTAAGATTTAACCTTAATTATCGTAGTTATATACCTATTCTCTTGACTCTATAGTGCAGGAGAACTAATAGAAACATTGGAATTTAAATTTATATATAGAAAAGATTTACTTACTTGAATTACCAAAATTATCTTATTGCATTGGGGCACAAAAGTGTTATAAATGTATTTATAAGTTATTTTTATTGCATTTAGATTTTTTAAATTGTTTGCTAAGTATTTTGTAGTATCGATACACATTGTGTTCAAGTTACTTTTATTTAAAGTGTTATTAATTACTCTTTTTGTATTTATATTTACTTAAATAATGTTTTAAACTATTTATGTTAATGTGGTTTTACCGCAGCTAATAGGTGTAATGGGATGTGTAAATATTTAGAGAATCTCGTTTTTTTTGTAAGAGAAAATATTGACTGGAGATAAGATAAATTTATATACTCTGGATTAAATGCATTTGTAAATTAAGAATTTTCAGATTTAATATGTATTAATTAATACGTAAATGGGATGTTCATTTAAATAAATATTAATTAGTAAAGGGATAGAAAAAAATTATATACTAGGTTGGTAAACTTATTAGATTTGCAGAGCATTTACTCCATTGTACCGTTTCGATTAAGTTTTAAAAACGGTCTTAGTTTAAAAAAGGTCTTACGATCCTTTAATGGTGCCCTAGTCGTATTTTAAGTACAGAATAAATATTATGTTTATTTTATAATATAAAAATTTATAGTATTCTCACAAATCCACTGCCTTTTTCGAACAAGTATTTTCAATGTTAGTTCATTTTTATCAAACAGCTTAATAAATTTAAATATTTTAATTTATGCAGTGCCATATTTAGTAGGTACATTAATATAATAGTATTAAATTCAATAAGCATAGTGTATAAAAATATAGGGTGATTAATAAATTGCCAATTTATTAAGTAAAGTATTAGGTAAAATAGTATGAATGTATTTTCGTAACATATATTGTCCCAGTACTATTTCTAAACACATGAACTGATATTTGTACATGTAATCCTTTTGAATGCATTTTTCAACATTGTTATACTTAATAAGAAGTCTATCTTCGTCTTATATTTAAATTATCGGTATCCTCATTAAAACATTCACACTATGAAAAGCTTCTTGAAACCCTACATTACTTCAAATTTAAAAAATTTTCAAAAGAACAATTTGCTCTTGTTTTAGCTTATAGTCATGTGTTAAAAAAATGTGTATTTTATCTAAGTATGTATCGTTCTGAACGATGAAATTAATACTTGTTTGCATTTAATGTTATAAATTATATTTCCAATTATAATTGTAGCATACATGTGTTCAGCTTTAAGCTGCATTTATGTCATTAAAAAGTCATTAAGTTACAAAAATAAAGAAAAATTAAATGTTTAATCTTAGCCTTTCTTTTTCTCTCTTTATTTCAATTATCAAAAATAAAAAATAGTTGATGTAACCCTTACATATAAGAATCATTTCAATTTATAATAGTTTCAAGTATCTTTATCAATTATTATGTATTAAAAACATAGCTGGGGTTTGCAAATGAACTCTTTTTAGACCGGAGGCTACAATTTTCACCATTCTCTACAAAATGTTCAATTTTTTCAACCTTTTCCATAGTATCAACTAATATATTCTCAGCAACGCGCAAATCTTTATTTAAAATGAAAATAACATTGTTTATCTCAAGCAGGTCGTTAATTTTTTTTTCTACTTTATCTAATTTTTCTTGAATTGATTTTCTTGCAAGTTGACATTGATCAACTTCTTTAGTAATACGAGAGATAATTTCACCTTTTAATTCTCTAAATTTTCTATCGAATGAACTATCTTCTTTAATGTCGCTACGCTTTCTGTCAACAGTATTTGTTGAGAGAGTGCGATAATTGTAAGCAGCTTTACGCGAAGTATAACTCTTATGTAAAACTTCGGACATTATTAAAGTTGCATAAGACTCAGTCCTTTAAAAACATTTTTTTAATAATAATTTATGCATAAAACTAATCTGTAATATTTTGGACTTGAACAATTTTGACAAAGTTGACGTTACGGTTTCAATTTTTGAAATGGAGTTTAATTTTTTGAGCTTTTAGATCTTTAGTCTAAAAGCCTTCTTTAGTTTTCAATAAATACTATAATGAATTCTTAACATAAAAATGAATTTATTAAAATCTTTATTTCAACTTTATATTAGCACCATAATGATTTGGTGGATTACAGTCGGTAGCAAGCGCTCTCTAGTGAAAAGAAAGATAACTAGTACGAAAACTCGATTCACGGTTTCAGCATGTAGCACGAAAAAACACTGCATTTAGTTACAATACAACACATTAGATGTCGCTAAGGTACAATACAAAGTACTTATATGTCATTTATAATAGGTAATGTATATACGAAATGAGATATTTTATACGCTTTTTTCTACTATAATATTCATATAAACCGTCTTCTTGGATCACTCATATCATGAAAATTGTATTAAAATATGTTGCGTACCTACCTAGTTTAAAAGTTCTAAGCGTACATACGCGGAAAACGACTTTATTTTATTATACGTACTAATTACTATTATAATGATTAGCCAGATACCAATAGTAAACACTATAAATTAAATAAAATGATATTAAGTTGCTAAAATTCAAAACTAGAGGGCTATAAATATAAAAGATTGCTAGAGGATTAGTAGTGCCATCTCTACTAGTGTAGAGAAATCTCTGCATTATCTCAGCTTACAAGAAATACACATTCAAAAGTAGGTACTTTAAAACAAAACCATTATGATCTGAAAAATAAGATACATTTTCATAACAATTTTAGAAATTTTGGTAACTATAGATAAGTACTTATAATGGCTTTTTCTTAGCGAATATACTCAGAGAAGAGTACTGAACACAGCACAGCAACAGGCAGCATTCAATAAACTACGCAGAGTCCTTTCGTCGCCGATACCACTAAGCGTAAAGAGTAAAGGCAGAAAGTCAGTCTTTAATGAGTGCTTCCTACCTGTTATGATATACGGACCAAAAATGTGAACACTAACGGTGCGATTGATCCACCAGTGTTTGGTCGCTGAGCGTGCGATGCACGAGGCCATGCTCGGAGTTTCTCTGAAGGATTGAATACAAAATTAAGAAATCCGATAGATTACTAAAGTTATCGACATAAACCAGATAATTAGTAAGCTGATGTGACAATGAACTGGTCACATATTATGTCGTATCTAAAGTTGATATCAGTTCGCCGTATATACTAGGTGGAACGAAAACTGTGACATACTATGTATTTCCCTACGTAAAGTGGCTGGCACCGGTACCATTGTATGCGTAGAGCTCAAGAACAAGCAAGTAGAGGCCTGAAATCAAGCTGAATATGATGATTACAATATATTTATATTTTATTATAATTGAATATGGAGCCTTTTGGAGCGTTAGGGGGAAATTGACGACAGTGAATTTTCATGCAATAGATTTATATTACAGTAGGTATGAAGTTAATCGATAAATTTCTCTTTCCAAAATTCTGTTACAAATTCTCTCTTCATTCAAGATATTTATTACGGTATTTTTATTTAGACAACCTTGTGTTTTAATTCAATATAGCGGAAGTGTACAAAAATGGCGATTTATCATTTCCATAGTGACTCTTGAAGTGAGGACTTGATGAATGAAATACAATAAATAAATGCACGTAATTGTTTCAACCTTTGATTATGTATATAATCTAAGGTTTCAACTGTACCTACATATTAACGCCGGATTCCCAAAAAATATTATACAAAGGTTATGTTTTATGTACAAGGGGGGGCCAGATATTGATATCAAATGATAATTGAGAGTTGGAACTGGCAAGAATATGAATAAAAGAAAAAATATATTTTAATTTTGTAAGAAGATAGAAACTTAGATTTTAACATATTTTATAAGAAATTATAATATAATATAGTTAATACTTTTTAATACATAATTAAAAATGTAATGGAGGTATTGTTAAAGAGTAGGTACTTAGAAACTATTTAAATTTTGTGAAAAAAAATACTACGGTTTTATGTTGCACTTGTATTATAGATTAGAATTGTGACACAAAAACGTTTAGGAGTATCTATTCAAAAACCACTTCAGAGTACAAAAGAGAGACTTGGTTAAAAACAATAATTCAGGTTCGTATTTGCACATACAATAGATTGGGGGAGCTTGGGACCATTTTTTTAACTATTGTGTAGGAATGACAATGACTTGGTGGCCCGTTGGTGCTGTATTATTTAGAGGTAAATTTATATTTGATGAAGTGAAAAAGTCGGAGTCAGTCTTTTGACATTTATATGTTTTTTTTCATCACAAATCTGGGCGCAACGTGGTCACATTCGGCCGTGAATAATTTGCACACATGGGTCCAATGTGTTCCATTGTGCTTTGTGAACCGCTTCTAATTGTTAGTGTGAGAATAGTCCTTACAAGTGTCATTTTAATAGCTTTTTTAATGTATAGAAGCACAGAAAAGATATTTCATAATATTTGTTGTATTTTAAGCTAGCGACTCACCCTCGCTTCGCTCCGAAACGTTTTAACGATTTGTATAGATTTTTTTAGAAATCAGATATTTTGTCGGCTTTATTCTAGTAATATAATATGCATGTATTATACATACATATAAACCTTCCTCTTGAGTCCCTCTGCCTATTTATGAAAACCTCAATCAAAACCGTTTTAGAAGATCTCAGCGTACAGATTGCAAGATTTTTTTTATACTAGGTATGTAGAGAAACCTATACCTACCTATAACATAATAATATTGACAATATTATCATATTAAGTATGCATTACCTACTTTTGTTTTTCAATTTAATTAGAAGTTTACAAATACTAAGTTATATTGAAATTAGGTATATAACTTTAATTTGAACATTAATTCACCTGTAATTAACCCATATTCTTAATACTAACAGATACGTATATATATACTCTACAAATAAAATTACATAAGTTACAATTTTTAAAGAAGTCTATAAGAGTTGAATATAAATTCTAAACCTATACATAGGTTCTGTACATTTAAAAACACAATAAATAGTAACGATTATATTAATATCCAGCATGTAAATAATTATTTTATAAGTGTTTGTAATTTGTATTCAGCCGTTATTGGCATAGGTACCATCGCTGGGCAATACGAGGGAAATTAGGCCAAGTCCACCACGCTGGCCATATGCGGGTTGGCGAACTTTACATGTCTTTCGAAAATAAATGAAATACCTATTTATGAAAACTAAATATTTTTTAAATTATGTCATATTTTACTGTCCATAACTGTGCCACGCCCAGCTTGTGAGCAATATACGTGACAATGAATTCAATATATGTCGAGGTCCAAACATCTTTCATAGAAGAGGTAAATACGATAGATATGACATGAAATATATATAAATGTTTAAAATATAACTACGGTGGGCATTTGGTTAGTTTAATTATTTAAAGGTGTGTTGGACTTGGAAATGTATGAAGGAAATTGGTAATAAATTATAGTAATATTGTTTAATTAACATAAATCTTCATAGTGTCTTCTCTGTATTAAATAAATAAATTAAAAATTATAAATATATATATTTAATTTGGTAACAACCATTTAAATTAACATTTATTGCAGGATGTTTCTTCTTTCTACTTCGTAGTCTGTGATACATTGCAGGTAAGTAATCCATGAGACATCTAATATTAAATAGCGCCACCATAGAAACTTCTCAGGCACTTACACAACAATACTGTCATTTATATTATACTGTTTCATACTTAAGCGCCACTCCTCTAACTATTGACATTTTTTACACGCGTATCTTCATAGTACGATTCCTTACAGGTCCGACGTCAACGTAGCAGGTATATATTTTTTGTAAACCAAAAAAAGGGTCTTCCCCAAAACACAAATCCCTGCAGAGTTATTATCTAGAAATAAGTGTTAAATCGTATATAATAGAGTGGGCTCTTTTATTCATATTAAAAATATCTATAGCGCATTAATTAGAAACATTTTTATTTCTGCTTAGTGGTTGTCGCTGATAAAGTCTATGTAGCCTATGCATATAAAATCTATTATGTTTATGAACTACCTCGTTTTTTTCAATAGTTCAATATGTTTTATACATTTGTAAGTAGGTACGTATACTATGTACCTAAGTGCTACATCGTCTACCTACTGCATTATCTGATATCTCGCTAGCGCTAACCTCGCTTCGCTCTAGTTCGTCCCTATAAGGTACGTTTTAACGATTAGTATGGAAAAGACTACAATAGATAGGTGTAGAAAGGTTTGTAACTTTATATCATCCCTTAATATACCTTGGTTGACATAATCGCTCAAATGTTCTTTGTTTTTAACCAAAATTATAGGATATTTGTTTTGCTCGGTTGCGTCCCTAGGTAAGTACGTGTACATATAGCATTGCTACAGTTTTATTAGGATGATCTTTTGAAGAGGAACGTTCCTCCTCTTAGAAAGAGAAAAAATAGCAGTCTATGCCGAATATGCTACTTTTTGTATTTCACACCCGAAGAGATATTGTATTACGAAATTTAAAATTTCATATTCCTGTTAGGATCCGTATATAAAAACTAATTTTTCTTAACATTCTTCTCCAGACACTAAATGAGCGAATGATTTTAAGATACATTAAGTTTTGATGATCTTCCCATAATAATAATAACAACCGATTGATAAATTATTCTAAATCTATAATAAAGTAGAGTCTTCTATTCATATATGAAACATTTATTTAGCATATTAATTAAAAAATATATAGGATATTTTTAACCGACTTCAATTAAGGAGGAGGTTATTCTTTTGAATGGATTACGATCATTAAATCTATAAAACTTATACTTATCAATATCCATCATGCTTACTGTCTTCGAATTATTCTTTATGTTTTATTATATGTAATATGTATGTATACGTATGTAAGTACCTATCTACTAGAAGATGACGTTTTTTTTCTTGTTCCTTTTTTTAATGTCTATCATTTTATATGGGGTCTACGCTTACACAACTACTAAGACTCTTATTAGTTAATATGAGAATTTTAAAGTTTTCTTTATGTAGTTACGATACGTGTTACTGTTAAGATAAGAAGATTAGCGGATTATGAATTTTATTTTAACAGAACACAAATATTAAAAATACCTACGCTTATTTTGTTAGAATAATATTTAATTATTATTCTGAATACATACAGTAGGTACTTACGAGGAATAATAATTTAGATTTAAGAAAGCTTTGTGATGGAAAAACTTAAATGGGTTCACGTATCTCGCATCTGGAATAATTTAAAACAGAAACTTAAAACGTACATGTGCTTTCGGGCAACGTACCACAACTTACTACACATTCCGATTAGTAATTTGATACCACTTCACCATAGAATGTGAAAAAATGTAAATAATGTTGATGGTGCACCACAGGAGTTAACTTTTTGTTGTATCTGTTCCGTGTTGATCGGCTTTATTGGCGTCGCTGCTCGGAGGCCGCGTACACCCATAAAATCGTTCTCCTTTTTATTTTTATTGCCTCTACATTGTCCGCCACTAGGCCTCGAGATTAAAACGAGCCGATATAACAGAAAAAACTTGAACTTCTGTGTTATTTTCAGTCAAACAGTCAATGCCCAAGTTTTGATTGATCTTAGTAGCATTTGTAATAACATTATAGGTACTGTGTACGTAAACTATGTTCAATATTTATCTGAATATATTAACATAATAAGCCGCTACGTTTTCAAAAATACACTTCGTTTAAATGCGATAGCGCGCCGGTCAGTTCTTTCGACAAAAAAGAACAATGTCGTCCAATCTCTGTGGCGCCAATGCTATTATATAAGGCGAGACTTAAACTCGCTTATGTGGACTTTATCATTCGGGGAAAAGGTATGTCCGCCTTGATAAACAAAAGTAAACGTAAAGTCAGTATCTTGTCTCTAAAATCAAGTCTTACATTATTGAAATTGTTTGTATTTTAATGAAAACAAAACACAGAGAGGAGGATAAGGAATCCGACGGCGTACCGTATCCGAGAGTGATGTTTTTGAACTGCAGAGGCGCGGCGAAAGCGCGGACAATGCGGCACGATAATTCCTGCCCTAAAAGTTCTAATTGGTCGTTTTTCTCCGGCCTGAGGACGGACACCGAGCAAAAAGTGGA
Organism: Boloria selene; assembly: GCA_905231865.2. Lineage (NCBI taxonomy): Eukaryota > Metazoa > Arthropoda > Insecta > Lepidoptera > Nymphalidae > Boloria > Boloria selene. Next base: position 8,466,786 of record HG993145.1, read on the forward strand.
GCCGTCGCGGAATGTGCCCGGTTGAATAACCAGCCGTCTGTATGCCGGCATTACTAACTATATATAAACAAAGACCTGCGTTGCGTAAAAATACGTTATACTGAGCGTACCATATTGTCGTGATTTATTTTTCGTGCCACTGTGCGCACTTTCAAACTCGGAGTGAGCTTATTTACGTTACAGCTCGTTTATTTTTTCTCAGATTATCGGAGCTGCGCCAAGAATGTCGAAATCATTCAGGCCAGTAAGTGGGTAGAGGAATTTGCCATTCATATCGCCGATGCCGTCGAAATAACGAAGTGAGTTTTGGGAAACATTTATTATTCAGGAGCCATTATTTACTAAATTATCTATGTTAATATATTTTTATCGTGACGAACGAGTAAACTTATTGCTAGTTTACAGAATTGTAAACATAATTTATTATACATAAATTGAATTTCTGAAGTTATAGGGAGCTATTGTGATATTTGTTACACATTGTTGGACAGTCTTTACACTAAATGTGTTCTATTAAGAATACAAATAAAATATAAAACAGAACAAGAATTTGTTCTATAACAAATATTCAAGCCTCTGGATTTGCCAGGAAATTCATGAAATGTTTAACTCGAGCCAAGATTCTCGTAAAAAGTTGCAATAACATTGCACAATTTTCCATTTCCATCACAATCTATACGTGCTCTACCGATTTATATATTTAAATTTTGTATTACGTGTCTCTCATTTTAGGTTGCGACTACAAAGTAAATAAAAGTCGTTTATCCTCATTCACTTTAATATCGCAATGTAGGTATGAGGTGATTCATACTTATATTATCATATGGATAGGGGTGATAGTTACAATTTTATTATGCATATTAATTATAAAAAACATTTCTTATTATTGCATGAAATATTTTTATCGAATAAACCGATAATAGTGCAATTTTGTTTTTAAAATATCAAAAAATATGGGCCAAATCAGTGAAAAATAAGAAGTAGAAAATGAAATTATAGGAAATATACTAACCTATGCAGCATTACAGTGAAAATAAATCATTGTTGTGTTTATTTTAACTGATATAGCTGGTATTAAGGAACTAATCTACAGAAAATTAATTTACTCCCTTTAAAGCCAACCTCTAGAAATAAAACATTTCGTTTTAGGTTGTATTTTATATAGATAATGCGATAACTACTAATTGTGATAATAATTGAAAATAATATAAATAAGTAAATATGACAGCCCTATTGATCTGAAAACGTTTACAAAGAGAGCGCTGCGTAGTGTACCGTAGTCCGTGTGCTCAGCAAACAAAAGAGTTATCGTGGTATACAAACAACTCCGCGATATTTATAATATTGACGTCGCTGTACATACAAAGCTTCTGTGTTTAACAATAATCCATAGTGTGCTCTCGCGTAAGATCTCAAAAACATCTCTACCTCCAACCTCGCACATACCAATTCGATGAGTCTATTTACCCAGCGCCGGATCTACGATTTTTTCGAACAGGGGCAAAACCTTAAAAGTGGCGCCCCCTCCCTTCAGTGTTTGAGAAAAACTGTTAGAACTGCCAATAAGTAGCATTTTTATTATGTGAAAATAATAATCCTTTAATAAATTTAAACTTTTTACTATCTAATAACTAATAACATTCATTTGTGACATAGAACAGAAACAGAAAAAATAATATAATAAGGAAAGACTACAACTTTACACGGCGTGCTTTCTTTTCTGTAAAAGAATCAATTAGCTCCTCAAAGTCCGTCGCATAGGCAGTTTTGTTTTCAATGGCTATTATCGCGAGGCCAGATCCACGCACCTGACTCATTATTGAACGTAGATAATAATAGAAGCTATATACTAACATTGGGATTTAGGAAACTTCTTGCAAGTCATACTTTTACAGATGTTGTAAGACAGGTCGAAGGCACTTGATTTTTTATTCATTTCATTTACTAGCTCTTTAAATACGGCAAGTTCCTGGCAAAAACAAAATGCATTCTAGTCTTTTGAATATTTTAAAGCTAGATCGGCTCCATTTTTTTTGCAGATCGGTCGACATATTTAAAAAGGCTGGCTACTGAGGAAGGCAAGTTTTTCATGTAGACTCTGCACTCTCTACTATTGTCTTAATTTCTTTATAAATGAAACTATCTTTTCGGATTTTGTCGCGAATTTATTATAATTTTTGGTTTCCGACGTTTCGAATGCTTTACAGCAATCATAGTCATGGTCACTGTAAAGCATTGGAAACGTCGGGTATCAAAAATTATATAGATTTAATTTACATAGATGGGCAGAAGCAATTAATACCAAGGGGGAGGCGCTTGCAGCCAGTCTGGACATAGCGAAGGCCTTAGATCGGGTATGGCACAAAGCGCTTCTATCGAAGCTACCTTCCTATGGGCTCCCCGAGAAATTATGCAACTGGATCACCAGTTTTTGGCAGATCGGAACATGAAGGTCGTTGTTGACGGTGCTTGCTCTGATCCTAAATACGTCAATGCTGGTGTTCCACAAGGCTGCATATTGTCTCCTACTTTGTTCCTTCTGCATATCAATGACATGTTGCAAATCAGCAACATTCATTGCTATGCAGACTATAGCACTATGGATGCCCTGTACACTGGCCGCGCTAACATTTCTCGGGAGTACGTCGACGTGTGCCGGAACAAACTTGTGTCTGAAATCGAATCTTTGCTAACCAAAGTAAAACCCCAAAAAGACACAAGTCTGCGCGTTAACAGCTAAAAATCGTCATTTGTCGTAAAAGGACACTCCCCTCTCTGCCACAGCCAGTATCAGAATACTTAGCGTCGACATTTCGAGCAACGTCCAGTTCCGTGGTCAATTGGAAGGTAAGGCTAAATTAGCCTCAAAGAAGCTTGGTGTGCTCAGTAAGGTGAGACAGTACTTCACGTCGGGTCAGCGTCTTAATCTCTATGAGGCGCATATTCAGCCCCACATGGAGTACTGTTCTCATCTCTGGGCGGGAGCTCCCCAGTACCAGCTACTTCCATTTGACCGCATTCAACGTAGGGCTCGGTCTTGAGTTATCTACGATCAAGCTCTCTCCGATCGGCTTGATCCTTTAGCTCTGCGTAGAGATGTTGGTTCACTCTGTATCTTCTTCTGCATTTATTACGGGGAGTGTTCCGAGGAATTGTTTGGACTAATCCCGGTCGCAGAATTTCATCATCGGACATCGCGCCAAAACCGTAAATTCCACCCACACCACCTCGATGTCGAGCGTTACACGACAGTGCGATTTTTAAGACATTTTCTGCCCCGTACTACCACTCTGTGGAACCAGCTGTCGCCGGCGTTCCAAACCGTTACGACCTGGCATCCTTCAAGAACGTAACGCATTTGCAAGCCCTGCGGCGTTGCAGATCCATGGGCGGTGTTGATAACTTTCCATCAGGTGAGCCTCCTGCCCGTTTGCCACCTTTGTCCCATAAAAAAAATAATAGAGCAGTAACAACTTGATGTTTAGCCGACCATCTGGTGTGACTACCTCCTTTTAAGTTTGTTTTTGTGCACTTGTGCATTATTTTCCACCGTGTGGTGGATCCGACTAAGAAACAATAAAATTTAAATGTACAAGCCTTGTCTCAAGGATTTGGTGCCCCCATGAAACTGCCGCCCGGGGCAGGTGCCCCGGTTTGCCCCCCCTTAGATCCGGGGCTGTATTTACCACCATGTATAAATTAATAATTATATCAATTGAGTAGCTTTACTGATTTAATTCATGTCTTTCTGAATCTAAAGATAATGTATTCGTACAAATGTAAAGTTGCAAGCAATTCCTAATTGTTTTCTACATATACTTATTAGACGGAAAATGACGACTCTTTGTAGGTTTTTTAAGTAGTTTGTATTCCAATCTAAGTAATTCATGTTTGATTGGGATAAAGCTTGCTATTCTATTGCTAAGCTTAGAATAGAGCCTAGAATTCTTGGCCAAAACAGAATTTCTTCATAGGTACTAAAATTCTCCTCCTCTCCACGTTATTAAATTCAAACTATTCTCTAATTATACCATTCAGCTCTAGGGACGCACGTGAAAAATGCCTTGAAATATTGTTTAAATTACTTAGAGCTGTTGTATATAAGCAACTTACTATTTGTATTGGATGACAACTAGATAATTATATATTCCATTATATTCTAAGTCCAAATATTCTTGATAAGAAGAACTACTAAACTATTTTTTGTTTTATATTCAATGATAAAGGCAAACACAATAATCGGCAATAAGACTTACCCTAACCGTTAAGAAATTTATTACAAGTAAAGTTTAGTTAAAAGCAAATATTTCATGATCATTATGTCTGTTATTGGAAAGAAATTGTTCCATACTAATGAAATAGTATAAGTGGACCGGTGCCATTTAAATAAAGTGTTGCGAAATATTTGTGAAAACAAGAGCCACGTATAGGTCCGCGGCGGCAAATCGCCTACGCATACAATGTAACTAACTTACCAGCGTATATAGGTTTATAAGTTCCTATCTCTCCATAGATCCACATAGACATAACAAAAGGCATAATAAAGTACGTTGTAGTTCGTAGTACGCATCACTATTACGGCACCGAGCTCTGGCGCGACGCACGGGCATGCTCAGGTCATTATCCTGACACACACAGATTATGTTAAGAAACGAGCGATCGGTAGAGTTCTTCTTATATATGCTTTACATTGCCGTTTTTTAATGGATAATATATATTGAATGTATGAAAATGCTCCAATGTAGTTTAAATAGGAAATTCTATCATATGATGTAGCAACGTCGTATTTAGCATGCGACTCGAGCTGGCAACTATAGTAAAATTGTAGTAAAGTGCTTGCGCTCGTGTTTGTGGGCGCGTTCGTTGGACGCAGGCGTATGGAGCGCCTTGACACCTCGAGTGGTGTTCACCTCTTGCAGTTAGAGGTAAGTGGTCATACTATTATTGGAACTGTGAATGTATGGATGTTGATATCCCAGTTACTCCACGTACGTACGTTACGTATACCAAATATACCAAATGCTTTTTTTAAATATTTTTCATATGTATCAATAATAACACTATAATAAGTAGGCATTTGTAAGGTTCCAAACACATATTAAGAAAATTAAAACAGGTTTCTGCTATTTATGAACATTAAAAAACATCAAATTCTTTGTTTCAAAAAATCAGACTATGATTTTAACCTAAATAGATCTTTATTCAACAGTTGAACATGTCACAGTCAGTTTGTGTGAGGCTTTAAACTGATTGAAATTAATTGCGAGGCTCAAGGTTGTCGGGGTCGACGTCCTTGTCGCTCTGCACAAACGCAGCAAAAGTACCTAACCTCAGTTGTAGTGAAGCGATACTAAGCACCGTCGATAAGAAATCAAAAAAAATTGATTTATTCTTTATAATAAGTATTATATTTTTGTAATATACGAGTATATTATATAATTACAAAAACTATAGCTTGTACTTTCAAAAATATACTGTACCTAAGTATATAAGGTACAGTATATTTATAAACATGAAAAGGCGAATTTATGTTATTATTTTTCATGGTTTATTGTATTTTCAACATTAAATAAAGATTCTTTAATTAAATGAAAATAATATTATGCATAGAACTAACTAACTAAATAATAGTCAGGTCATTCCGTAGTAAATATACCTATTCTTAGTATACGTGTAAACCTTAATCAGTAAGTTTCTTGAAGCTCTCAGTTTCCGTGATACTATCGATGCTTATCTCAGCCGCACTACAGTAGCCACCGAGCTACGCGATCCGTACGCCCGCGCCGCCGGCAGCCTCGCGATAATTGACTAATTGTCAGCAATCATTTGTTTAGTGACTTTATCCGCGTATTTAATAAGTACTAACGTTTCGCGGTACTAGACGCTATTTTAAGACAACGTACGTCTGTCCCACTTTGTAGTGCTATTATTATCAAACACAACGAGCTGTTGTTAAGGATCCAGATAAACTTTAAACACTACTAATTAGGCGAATACGATAAACGTTCAAGTGGTCAGTTTTATCAGTTATTTTTGTGCAATGAGAAGCAATTGGAGTAATAAACTCAGTTATTGCTTGTAGGTTCCAGCGTTTTTGGAATTCATGTAAGTATTAACTTTATGTCAATTTTTACTTCAATACTTTAAAAAAAAGTTATATTTGATCAATAACTTTGGATTTATTATTTTATAGTTGTAGTATTTGTTAATAAGTAAATTAATAAGTGTATAATTCACTGTTTATTTTGAATAAGTAATTTAAATACTGTTAATATAATGTAAACTTATCTCACCCCTAATATAGCACCGACTTATGTAGTGATACATAAAAAATAAGAATTTCACTAATTATACTTTATTGGATCAATTTAAAAAAAAACAGTTTGACAAGTGGAATTATATGTAATTAATGCGATATGGAGTAAAAAAAACATTGTGCTTAAAAAGCAAACAGCCAAACATCGAATTAATTTTCTTAAATATAATATGAGGTTTTTACCTATTATAAAATAAGTAAATTTATTTTCTGTGGTCGGGCTGCCTAGAGTTTTAGGAGACATAATGCTGGTGACTGGTGAGTGGTGCTAATTACTGATCGATCATCATTGACAAGAATGCCTAGATATTTATGAATCATATTATCAACATACATTTTTAAAATGAGAACATTTTTTTAATTGAACACCAAAACTTTTCAAAGTAAATTTAAAAAGTTTCTTTTAAAATCGATAGTTTTGTAAAGCTAATAATAATATGTATATTATATACTTACGTCATAATTCGTGATATGATATGTAATGAAACATTCTTTTTAAAGTAATTATGTTTAATATGAAGATTATGTTAATTTGTACACACTAAAACATTTTTAAAAAACAGTTTAACGATTATAATATGACTAATGAGGACACGTTATGACTGTTCGAAACTTTTGCGTAAACACAACTATTAACTAGGTATTAATTAACAAAAACCAATGATATGTACATTGTACGTGACAGATATTGAATAATTACATCATTTACTCATTTTTAGATATAAATATGGAGATAGCAAGCGTCTATTAAATGAAAGAGACGAGAAAAGTTATATTTAATGCAATGAGTTACTAGTTATTCTATTGAAGTTAATATTTTAATGATAAAATATATTCTTCATATTGTAGCATTAACTATTTATTTGCCCGCAGCTCCTCTCATGTTGTTCAAGTAACTGTACCTGCTCTTTCACAAAGTGTTGTAGATTAGATAGCCTATAAGTTTATAACCTCCATTAGTAATAAATAGACTATTAAAAGCAAGAATTTTGATACTTTCTTAGGTTTACGCGAATAATCTACATCATAAATTAAACTGTCTTTTCTCTCTCGGAGAGTCTCTCCCGTGACCATGATTTCTGTAAAGCATTCGAAACGAACAAAAAATCAAAATAAATCCGTAAAAGATAACTTCATTTATAAAAATATATTTTTTAAATCCTACAGGTCGTTGATGAGTTGTAGGTATAAATTTATGCAAAAAGTAGAGTTTGTTTCTGTAAAGCTTTCTAGGTATTACAAACGTTTACAGTAACTTTACGCATATAATATACTGAATATGTAAATATATGCAGTGAATTTAAAGTATAGTTGTTTATTTAGTAATTTGAATAAGTCAAGAATAAATAAAAAAAATGTATTATGATACAAGTTGTTAATACTCGAATGATCTTAATATAAGGGCGTAGGTAAGTTTAATCCTTAATAAAAATGAGAGATAACAGATATAGTAATTTTTCCTAGTTACACTCTCAGTTTTCTTAATGGATGTAGGTACTAATGTGGTTTGTGGAGCAACCTTCTACTGTACGTGTGTATGTCACAGAACTCCTCCTAAACAACTGGATCGATTTTGATGAAATGTTTTGTGTTTGTTCGAGTGTATTCGAGAATGGTTTACAATTATAAATAAGTCGTTGCTAGGCAACGTTGTTTCGCGCATGCATACTTAAATATTTTACCGGGAGCAAAAGTTTATAAATATTTTGTATTTATTTATGTGTACAGGACAACGTCTGTCGGGTCCGCTAGTACTAATGTAGTATTATGTGATCTGGGGCATGATCTTATATTAACGGATAATTAAAGAAAACGATACGTATATTTTATTTTTTTAGTATTAGTGATGCTTTGCTATGCCACCAAAGTGTACATACATAGTACATAATGTAGTAAAATATCCCACACTATTGCAAAAACATACAAAAATCTGTATAAGTACTTTTATGCAAAAAATGCAAAAATCTGTGTAAAGAATGAATTTCGGAACATTCTCACGCGCATCATGCGTTCGAAGTTTGCGTGATTCCATATCGGGCTTCAACCTCTCCCATGGGAATTTTGCAGGTTGCTGCATCATACTCGTAAGTGCTCAGTGTGCCGTACTTATTAGTATTTTATTTACTTCTTCCCAAAAGTTCATCTGAATAAAATTGCATGCTTACTTTATTACAAAAATAGTTTTAAAGATGTCTAAAATACATCATGGGATGTTACTATTATGTTTGTAGTAAATGTTCGTTTGGTTTGGTTTGATAGAAAGGAGAACTTTGATGGTATTTAAGAATATGTATATACAGTGTAACTTGAACAGGATGTAAGTTCAATTTACACGTAATGGTCCAAAAGTATAATTGTCTTAATAAGAACAGGTTTCTGCTGGCTTCATATTGAAGTAAAACTATCCATACAAGTTAGTTAAGCAAGCGTTTATTTGTCAGTAAATAATAAAACAAGAGAAGGATTGCAGACGACAAAAAGAACAGCACAAACGCCGGCATGCTGAGTTGCTTTTATTACGTCTCCACAAGCTCACAACGTTTTCTTTTTAATTTCAATGAAAAATCATACGCACCGGCTCTAAAAACTGACATTCCATCTCCGCGTTAAAAAAGTGTGTTCCCAGAAAATGCGTGGCTGGAATGCAGCTGCACGAACCTGCTTCATTAGAGACCCGCAGTCAGCGCACCGGACCAATTAACACACTCTACTTTATAATAACATCAAAAAGTATTTGTAAACTTACATTTCACTGAAAAAGTCAACCAATTACTACTATTATTGGATATAATTAAACATCATATAATGAAACTTTTTAAATGTGTTATTGTGTTTATAGTGTTATTTTTTTAGATTCGAGGTTTACCGAAACTGTTTAGTTGCAGGTATCATTGTATAATGTATATGCCAGTTACTGTAATATTTAGTAGTATTGTTAATTATAACAAATGTTAAAAGATTAATTTAAAACAATCAATGTTTTCTTTTTATGGTAGAGTACAAAAAGGCTACAGCAAAGTTCTTCCCACGGGCCTCTTTTTGTACCTGTAATTTTGTCCGCCTTAAACATACATCTTGCTATGAGTTCAAAGGTTGAATGTGTCGGGAACCTTTTGTAGGATTAACTTTCAATGAATTATAAGCTTTTTCCTTATTAGAATGTCTGGCCACACAGCGATACGGGTTATGTAACAACATCAAATCAATCACGACGTACATGGCGGATATAAGCGGAAAAGAAAAAACGATCTCCGCGAATAATTCATATCGTGTACGCAGAGCTTTACATTGAATGCTGTCCAATAGCACAAACAATCGCAATCGAGTGCATGCATGCCTTTTTCAAATATTTCTTTTTCTCATTTCGCCGTTTCCTTTCCTGGCTTAGTGCCACATGTTTTATTGATGGCAGGTTCATTGATATTGCTGCCTCGTTCAGCCGGTGGGTGAGTGGCCACTTATGTGAGCCATAAAAGGCCTAGCCTTGGCCATATGGGGAAGCCGTCACACCGCGAATGCATTCATGCGCGCGCGCATATCAGATCGATCGCTGCAGTTACAAAACAAAGTGACGGCCGAATCTGTAAGAGAATGAATAATAACGAACATTGTTGCATGTTTTTATACAGTCTACATAATTATAACGAGTTTTATTTCTGGAATACAGTAGCATTGACAGAGATAATTTTGTCACACATTATTTCAATTATTATCATACCAAAGATAATAGGTACATTGAAATTACAAAATTTAATTAATTCAGATGTTTAACCTAAGTTGGAAAGTACCAATTCTATTCCTGCATTCGAAATTAATTAAAAATTGATATATTAAGTATTATAAGCGCTCGACCCGCTCAAGAGTACGTTTCGAAGGTCAGTATGAATTGGTGGATTTTTAATACATAGGTTCGACAAAATATATCCTATAGCTTACTTTAAAAAACGAGCTCTAATGGAAAATATTTATCAAATCACATAAAAGGTACTAATTCATTTATCCTATCCAATTATTATAATGCTCGATTGGCTATAACTTTACTCTGCAAACCCAAAGGAATCTGTGTACTAAGTACATACATATGTTATGTACACTGCGACTGCCCTATATGTCAATTCTCTATGAGTGGATATGTGAAAAATGAAGATACGTATGTATTACAAGCCACGTGTGTGTAGTCTTCGGAGTATACACTAGACACTGTAGTATGTTCGCACGTGTCGCTCAGCTGATAGAGTGAGGGATGGAGGACTACCCTCCTCCCGCCGTTAGAGTTGCACGCATTCGATATACTTGTTGATTACTTCATTAAATATTTAATATCAAATCAAGCGTTTTAACTTGGTAATTCGTGTAAAAGTAAATAATCATTAATTACATAACAATAACATTGAATTAAAATAGATTTTTAGTATTTAACATAGTAAGAACAGTATAGATATAGAATACACAATGACGATCCAAAAATGGCTCTAAGAAATAATTATGTAAATTCCATGGTAATATGTTTCATCTATGTTTTGCATAAAACCTCTATATAGGAATAAATTGATCTCTCAATAGATTATTTAGGTTAGAATACCTTTTATATTCTTAAAATAGTTTCCTTTTAATATGTACCGCACGTTTGAAGCATTGTCAACCAAATATTGTTTATCGTGGAGCCCTGATCGCAGCCCTAGTGACGCACGTGTCTCGCGGCCAAGGCTGCGTCGTGAAAGCTCTGTGTACGTACCGCCTACGCTTACATCGTACACTAACTCAGAATCCCACTCACACAAAGATAACTGCATTTGTGTGTTTCAGCGAATGCTTTAGCTGTAAACAGGCTTCAACGCGTTTACTCATCGTGTTGTCATTGCAACGCGAGAGTGTGTGCGAGCGATCTCCACATATACAAACATCCATACATACATATACATATATAGATATCAAGCTTCATAACTTGTTTAGCGAATAAATTCTAAGAATTACAATATTGTCAGATATTAAAATGTTTACAGCATTTTTCTATACATCAAGTATGACTGTATACATATATATTATATAGTTACGTAAAAATGTACGTATGTATCTAATGAAGGTGATAAACCTATCGAGTGTTACATAATAGCACTCAGCTCGTTTTATTACGAACATATAAGAAACTGTAAATTGTGAAAAATGCTTATTCATTAGTAGCTCACGTTCAGTCATGGCTTACACGTATCAACTTAAGATCCCACAGATATCGTTTAATTAGCAGGGTACGAAATCGGGCACGTTTCCGCTGATACTACAATATACGAGTATAACTGGTTTTGGATTTTGTAAGTAAGGGCCGATTTTTCAATCAAACCACTTAAGTTATCTTTTTAATAACTAAATAGAAATATTTCATTATTTGTAGGTGCTTCTGTTCAATTTGTGAAATTAAACCTTTATTTAAACTTTCAGATGAAGAGCGTGTTTCAAATAATATTTCAGTATAATGATGGATGATGTACTGTTTCTTTAGTATCATTCAATGTATTATGGAGTTAATTTTATCATTTTACGTCTTTAATTTGTGTACTGTGATGAAGGACACTAAATGTAAATGTTCATGTTAAAAATGAGTCTTAATAAATTGTAAAATACAAGAAAATTCTTATGGCAATAAAGCAAAAACTCATATTTGCAAAATGTATCAGATTTAAAATTATCTCATTTTATTCTTAATATTAATAATTATACATATTATGTACCTGTGTAGAATGCAAATACGTAGAAACACTCTGTGATGAAGGAAACAAAAAAGTTTAAAGCCTTGAATCAATCAAGAGTACACTTTAATATGGATCTGATATAATCTATAAATAATACTGAATATACAGCTAATTAAGAAGAATTTTATAACTATTTTTATTAATTTTAATTAAAGACTCCTTTATCTCAATAGCTTACTACGCCTCACTTTTTCACTGTAGGTATAAAATAATAAACGTGGGATCTATTGACATAGTTGGTGTTGGATAGGTTTTGCCCTTGCCTGCATCTGGGTTACCAGGACGCCTGCATCCAACGAAGATACCGACCGACCTGACCTAATTTAGACATGCTAATAGCAACATTTTCTCGATTATATCAAAAATAAGAATAGAAAAGTAAATTAAAGAGATATAGGTTTATATAAGTAAATATTATAGAATAAAATATAATAAAATCCAAAAATGGGATGATATAATATTATAAATAACCATATGTAAGTAATATATATTACCGGTACATATTTTATTTATGAACTCTTTCAAATAGGATAACCTCGCATTTGTGTCATGACCAATACTTCTGACCCAATTGCAGCGATGAATGATTTTAATAGGAGCTAGGCGGCGACTCACTTAGGAAATATTAAAATATTTATGTAACAGAATATATTAAACTAATTATAAGTCCTAATATAGATATCCATGCTAAATTTGTTTGAACATCTATTTTTTTTTTAATGTTATTGGTACCTATGTAATGTAAAATGGTTTTTTGCCTAAACAAGTTTGTAGAACTTGACATTGTTATTTAAATTTAAATGTATTAAATAGGTATTTCTAATTTCCATATTTTTTTTCTAGAAGGCTGTATTAAGGCGATATTTTATAGATTTAATAAAACGACAACAATATACCTATAACTTTCTCATTAAGTTACTGTTAACTAAAAATTTAATATTAAAAACTAAACACATGTTTTCTGAAGGAATTTCATATTCGCACTTTCATGAGCGTTCTTTTGACCTAATTTTGGCTGTGAATGACGCCCCCTCCCGCCCGGGCCCGTGACCTGACCCGCACCGAAAGTTGCGGGAAGCTCCCGCATCCCATTTCTAATGTTTTGTATTAACATGGCAGACAACGTTCACTTGTGATGTTTGTTATATATGGTGTAAGCTAGATAAACGCGTCATCATAAACACGTACAAATTACAATAGATGAATCTAGAAAATTTTAAATAAGAAGTTAATTGTATGGAAGACCACCATTCCTATTAAAAAATCTCAAGAAGTCTAAATTATATACTCGTAGGTGATGTCATAATTCAACTTTAATCTTACTATTCATAATAAAAGATAGAATATAGAACTATTGCTATTCTAATAAACTGACCTAAATGAAACTTTATATTTTTACAGATTTATTTATATATTACCTACTTAAATAAATAAAATATCGAATATATTTTCGCTCATTTTTCAATATAACGACAAAAAAGTTGTTTCGATTGGTTTATTTATTTGTTACGAAATTATTAATTATTATTAATGTGAAATACTATGTTGTACCTACTTATTATACTAAAACCGCAGAACTGTTCTCGGAATCCGTTTTACCGCACCCATAGTGTAGGATAAATAAATATGTAAAGTTCATCTCCATTTCTAGCTATTCGATTCTCATTTAATTTATTAATAGCAGATATACCTATGACTATAGCAGATACAGCAGATACATGATAATATATATATATTGTTACCTTATTACTGACATAGGTGTTTTTGATTACGATAATGATGCAAAGATTTGACGCTAAAGGAATTAAATTAATAAAAAAATACATAGCACTGCTAAAACCAGTTAAATATTAACTAATGATCTAAATGTAAAAACGCCGAGATAAAATCAAATTGACATTTTTGTTGAAGACTTATTATTGGGGATTCGTACACGTATAACTTTAAACGATTCTGCTTAGTCTGATTAATCATTCTATACAATTAGGATCACAATCGAAGAACTTGTTTTTACAAGATCATGATGTGATAACCACTGCAGCTACTAAATATACGACAACATAAAATTGTTCCGCGAACCACGAGAAATCCTTGCTTAATTCATTTAAGCAATGCACATTAAAATGTTTGATATATATTATGCTGATCGATATCTATTTAGTTATAAATTGCCACATTTAAAATTAATTTGTATTTGTATATATATATATATATATATATATATATATATATATATATATATATCTGTAATATGAAATATTCAAAGACATATTAGTCTTTAGAGGTAAAAATATTAATTAAGCAATTATTATAAAATTATATGAAAGCAACCAAAGTCCCAAGAAATGGCTAATAAATATATGAAGTTATCATTTTATCTAATTTTAATAGTGAACAGTAGGTTCTCAGATATCCGGATCGTAAGAAGCCGTGTCCTAGATTTTAAAGGGGAAGCGATCGTAACGTAAACTGCAAGCTTGTTCTTAATTAGCCGCCGTCGCTTTGAACCGAGCTTATTTCAGGCGAGAACAATGTTGCTTTCATTTCTCAGAAAAATATATTTTCACATGCGTTAACTGCTTACTGCGAATATAGTTAGATTTTTGACTCGCGGTGTTTGAGAAATACCAGAAACGGTTTCTGCACAATATATGTAATTGCATTATTCGTTAAATTGTATGGATTAGATTCCCAGTATATTATTATATTCAACTCACAGTAAAAATCCAAAGTACAGTCATCATTAGTGGCCACACGTTAATAGACAACACATCTGCGATGTAATTGTTTATTTTTATATTATTTATTTAAAAAATACTTTTACTCCGGTATGCACCAACGGTGATGGATGACGACCTTACACTACATTTTAGATTTATGTCATAGTTAAAATTAAAAAATATATAATATTTATTAAAATGAATGTTATATTAAACGTATCTACGTAATCAAAAATCTTATTAGTAGCCATTATATTACATTGATGTCTGGCACAAATAAACAAATAGTAGACGGTGCGTAGGAATAGCTCGAAATAGATCGCCCAAACGGTGGTGCAGCATTCGATATGGTTTCTATTGGGATTACAAATATGTTGACTTAATTACACTGAGCTTATAAAACAAATTGGAAAATTAATAAGTTATTTTCTTAATACAATACAAATAAAAATACCTTTAAATGTAAAGCTAAAGTAAAAACAGAAGTTGACTTATTAATATTTTATTGCAGCTCGGCGTATATTACATATCTTTATATATGTTGTAAGTATTTTAAGATTTGATTTTTATATTTGTAAGATTTTATATCACATAAATAAAAAAAATATTTATCTTTAAAACATATATTGTTCTGTCCAAACAGTTTTCACATTTATATAAAGCTTTCTTACCTATTATACCTGTAGGCGTTTTGGATTATTCATATAAGTATAATTCGTAATACAATCGCTACATACATTACCAGGCTACAGGGCGTGCAAGATACAGTGTCTGGCAGCAACGTACAGGAATAGATGAAATGGCAGACAAGAATAACCGGTACGTGGTGCACTTATTGCATATGCAAGATTAATATATTTGCATATTTATTTCTACTTATTACGTACAGTAGAAATATTTTTATTATTCTTATTCTTTACTTATTCTAGATAGATATATAAACTAAAAAATTAAAAAAAATATACTCTATACATCGTACCCGTAATCTTAGTAGTTACCTAATATCACGTTGCAACATTACTCGTAATTTTATGAAAAAAATCCTTTCTTATAAAATAATGTTACTAAGACATAAGCATAGAGTATATTGACATAAGTTTTGAATTTTAATTTAGGCATTCTTTTGTCTTTCTTGTCTTCCTGTCCAATTTTCCAGTATTTACTGTCTTCATATTGTATTTAAAATTACTAATAATTTCACTTCTATACTGTATTATCAAATGTACCTACAGGCTACAGCTAGTAGGTAATTGATTGTATTTGCGTGGGAAGGCAGACGTCTGAGCCAGGAAAAGGAAAGGGTGTCTATAAACTACTACTTTTATTTATTTATTTAAGTTATTGTATGTACTTATATGCTCTTTATTTAAGATATTATTAAAATATATAATATGTAGGTAATTCAATGTGTCATTCCAGGCACGATTTCCTTCTGCATTATGAATACATTTAGGTACTTTATATTGTATTCAACCTTTTTTATCTTCCTACTGTTGGGCTCCAACATCACCCTTCAATACGAGGGAGATCAAGCCTAGTCCACCACGCTGGCTCGCACCCGCATAGCGAGCGGTTGGCAAACTACACATTATGTATTTCGAAAACATACTAGTTTCTCTCAAATGATGTCTGATATTTAAATTTTTCCTTCGCTATTAGATAAGTGGTAATGGTAATGGTAAACCTACTTCTTAGTAATTAAGTTTTTTTTGTAAATGCTAAGTCTATAGTGTTGTCATGAGCACTCGTCATATTGTCATATTATGAGAGTTCTAGTGGTGTGCTACATTAAATTATTTTACACTTACATATCCAATGGTAAAAAAAACTTTTATTTATGCAGCAAGCAATGTATGTATTTGGATTTGATAAACTAAAATGTAATGTAATTTTTTGTAGATTTATCATAAACAATCAACCCAAGTTTTGGCAACCAACCCCTAGTTTTAGTTAATTGTTTATGACTTTTGCAACTTTTTTTCTTCACAAATCATGCCATATATTATGTTACCTCGTCCACATTTTTCTGAAACTGCAAAAAAAAAGTTGACTAAAAAAGCACCTCGTTGACTAGTCTATACTAGCCATACACTAAATGTTTTTATTCCAGTTAGGAAGGAGGGCCCACTAAATTTTGATACATGGAGCCCCGCAAGAGCAAGCGTCCCTGCGTATGTATTAGTATTTTACTTAAAGACTAAGAGAGACACTTCTCAAATCATATTTATAACATATTTTTTACATTTATTTCTCAGATTAAAACATATTATAAGAAGTTCCATTAAGTATATAACCAGATATACAAATACTTCAACGCGTGTAGGCGCGTGTCACCTGATTTGGTATAACAGCTTTAAAAGTTTCAAGGTGCGTTAGCCGTCCAATGTTATGAAAGCATAAGGAAAATCTGACAACACTTAACCATAATAATAACTTTACTGTAACCTTTTTTGCACAATATCTACTCTTTAAATTATTACTTGTTAAACCGTCATTATAAGAGGTTAATAACCATATTTTTGTTTAAATTACAGTTACATTAAAAAACCTATATGTTTACCACAATTGATTCAAAATGATCGCGTTTTTATATTCAGCTATATTAAGAAGAATGTAATATTAAAAATAATATTCTTTAAATTTATTCAATTTATAGTTATAAAATAAGAGCAAACGAACAATTTAAGAACAAAGTCACTCATTTTATTTTGGTATCACATGTATTTATATGCTAAGACAAAATAATACGTATAAATATTTTTCAAATTAATATTGGATTAAGCTAAATACAACAATTTTGTTTGTATATGCCAGTAAATTCCAACCTTAAAATATAATTCTGTTTAGTAATATAATAGTGAAGCTTTAATAATAAAAACTAAAAGAAGACTCAACAAGGGAATGTATTAAACAGCGACATAGTAGATCACAGAGCAGCGCGGGCGCACCTGTCACGCTGTGACACATGTTTACCCACGCGGAACTTAACATTTGTGGACGACCGATGACCTAAGTTCATTTCGTAAGTACATTTTGCCTTTTACTTTATTCCCATTAACTAAAATTCTGGGCAATGTAGCAGTTAAAGCAACGATATATATGACATGGTAGAGCACAGTTCTATGTGGACTCGCAGTTACGCTCCAGCTCACACTTACCCACGCGGAACTCTACATCTCGATTCTCGACGACCGATGACCTGCGTGACGCACTCGTAACTTTTTTTTATGTCTATAACTTTTAATTTTTTTGTCTTTGGTTGTTGATAAAATTACTGACATTAATATGCTAAATAATCTTAACTTCCATAATAACTAAGAAATTAAAATTATTTTTTTTTTCATAGCCTTGTTCTGAGTTTATCGCCATGTACCTAAATACAATTACAGACCACACATGAAAGTCCCAGTGCTTTAAAAAGTAGCCCTAAACCAATACACTATGACTGTTAATAATTTTATGATTATATAGGTACTAATATAAAATTATACTTAACTATATTATATATTATATTAGAAATTAGAAATTGTAAATTGTGAAGACTTAATTGGTGGATGTAATTTTTTTTCTCTCGTTTTATATGTAACTAAATACTATTTGTCTTCCGAATAATAAATAAATAAATAAACTGAAGAAATCTAAGTATAAGAACTTTTTTCTCTTTTGTGTTATCATATTTTGTATTGTACTTCTTCGTTATTATGCGTTTTTTAATTAAGATGATTGTATTTTTATTAGATTAAATTCTTAAATACACTACTCAAGTTGAATCGAAAAGCCGATATTTATTAACAACAGGTACATGAGTTATACTATTTTTAGTTAATATTTAGTGGGAGAATTCTGATGATTTCTTTCTAGAATTGACTCTAAGATTTTTTTAATGCAATTAATACAATTAAGTATTTCCCGGAATAAAACTCGATTACGTTCAACATCTCTACTAAAAGAAGACAAGACTAGTTCGGGCATACTTTCTTAGAGTGCGTACTAACTTGTTCGACCAGCTGCTCTTGGTTACGTTGTAGAAAACAAGGTGAATGAATTATGCTTACCATACTTGGGATATCTTGAGTTTGTTTTGATTGAACAAAATTAGCAAGATATTCACTTAGTACTAAATTAAATTTTACTGAACGCAATGTTTTTTAAAAATCTGTAGCAAAATATAGTAATAAGATAATCTAAAATGGAACTAGCTTGTGCATTTAGTATGAAAGCAATGTTAAGTTGATGTCAATACCTGATAAATATATAATAAGGATTTTAGGTAAGTTATAACATTTTGAAAGCTAAGTTTACTTATCCAATATGCTTATACACAATTTTAAGACTAAACGAGTTATCTTCTAACGGAGAGCGTAACAAATCGATCGATGGCCCTACCGAAGAGTTCAACGCGTGGCCTTTAGATGAACAAGGTATTTGTTTAGATACTAATATTATGTACACGCCATTTTACAATAATGACCTTAAAACACAATTTAGAAAATATATTGATAGTTTGAATTTAAGTTTAGGGGTAAGCTTTATTTTGAGATCAAAAAGAATTAAAAAAGTATATATACTTTGAAAAAATGTTTAATTAGAATGATGATTTCTTACATAAATTAATATGTTATATATTATGGAAAACAAACAGTTATATAATTATGCCCAAATCCCTATTAAGTTTAAAGTCTTTCATCAAAGTAAGTGGAACATAGCTGTAAACAAAAGATATAATTTGAGCTCATTTGTTTTGAAGGGCAGTGTCATTTGCCTTTATGGCTTATCGTAGTTCCGTTGTAAAGCTGTAAGATAGTGTTATGTATTTACTGCTGATGTACTCACTACTTGTATTGCTTCCCAGACAAGCCATCCATTGTATAAAATTTTATTGTTTTTCTTTCTCTTTTTGAACGTCTTTAAATTATTGTAAGTCAGCATGTTAATTTTAAGGTGGTTTTACTGCTATTAATTTAGTTATTTATAATTATGTAGTAATATGAATACCTACCTATGGTATGGTTATGAATTTGTAATTGTATAAGATACCGTAACACCCAATGATGATTCTCAAAACCGGTCTAGGACACACAGGATCTTATTGATCGAGTTGAAATGGAAAAACCCTCGCTTACATATATATATATACGTTGAAATCATTGTTCAATATAAATGGTAGAATTAATTGAATGATAAAATTTATTATCAAATACACAAAATTAATTAATAATAAAGCAATAATAATGAGCAATAATTAGTTTGTCTAAATAAAGTGTTATAATTGAGACTGTCCTTGAATTCAATCATTGATTTTGTTGAGCCAATTGATAACTTTTAAGAACGATTACAAAACTGCAACACAGGTAGATGTAGCGCACAGAGAGCGGTGCGACGCCTCGCGGTCGTAGCGACGACTTCAGAGCCAAGATTCGGTGGCAACGCTCACCCAGGAATTCATTTAGCTCCGATAAGTGTCCGGTTTCAGTTTGGCGCTCGTTGCATTTAGTATTTATTCATGTATCGCTCGCGCAGGTTCTATATGCGGGGGTGAGGCGGCGGGGGCAGCGCAGCCCCGGGGGGCATACTTACTACGTGATTAATCCGCGCCCTCCCTCCCCCGCCTCACGCCGCGCGCCCCGCGCGTGTCGGGCGCGCCGTACTCGCACCGGGTTTCCTCGTCCCCGCGCCTCACGGCCACTCACTACGCACGGGGCTCCGCGTAGTGCCGCCGCCAGTCGCGCTGCGACCCGCGTCGATGTCGCATCTTGCTCGCGCTACTTTTTACATCGTATGATATCATTCATGCTAATCTCCGCCCGTTGATTTTCCTGCCGAGTGACCGCAGTTAGACAGCCGTGATATCGCGAGTGCTGAATGTTGTTTGGAAACCGCACTTCTGTACTTTTCCAGAGCACACGGAACGTGTTCAGAGAAGTTTGCGCCTTCGGATGAGATTGCCGACTGAGTGTTGTGACCCGCGGCCTGAGATGCTGCGCCCGTGACCGTCTCGCGACAGTGCCACGAAACGTAAGGATCTTCGTTCACTCGGTTCACACTTCACACTATTATGTCCCGTCGCCTTCCTATTTGCATGGCTCATAACGAGTGGATTTTATTTTCGTCTAGCGAGCGATGTGTGCGTGAGGCGAGATCGTGTGAGCAGGCGCGCGACGGTAGTGTGTGCTGCGGCCGCATGTGTGCGCGCTCTGTGTCCGCCGAGACGGCTGTCGACGGAGTCGGCACTCGGTTACTCCAAGCTGGCCCGCTTTATTTAGGTTGTTTCTGAGTGTGTCCGCAACACTCCCGACGCAACTCGACCGTCCTATATCTCGTGTCGCTGTCTGCCTCTACCGTGCCGTGTCGTGCCGTGTGTTCCTTTGGACTTGGCCATAGTGTTCCTTTGATAATAGTACGCACTAGGAATGAATACAGGTTAATATTATTTGAATAATTCTTAAATATTAATTGGCTTCAAATTACAATTTACTTGTAATTGCCTGTAATACTTATATAAAACTGATAGCATGTTTTTAGTGGAATCGACCTTGCACGGTGGTCGATGACTTTACCTTAACCTGATAGATAGAGCTACATACGTGCCTTTAGTAAACCTGTTTAAAATATAATGCTTGACAGTCTTTAAATGTACATTTTCTGATATTATCCTTGTGAAAAATTCAAACGCACTTTAATTTGATTACGTGGAGATCCCTATAAAGATTTCTTGTAAAAATAAAACATAAAAGCACCTATTTTATATTCACAAAATTTTAATTTAAAGCTATAAATTAATTAATATTTTAAGAACTTAAAGAAAAAAGTTTAAAGTAATATCTCTTTCAAGTTCAATATAATATAGACATCTATACATATAATAAAACTGTAGAAAAGTCGTTTTTGTACATCAAAAAAATTACAAAAAAAATAGCCAGGGTGTTAAAGGATAACCAATAGAACCCATTTCCAGCATTTTTAGAATTTTTGTCTGTTTGTCTGTTTGTCGGTTTGTCTGTTTATTTATCCGGGCATCACGTAAAATGTACGAAAGCAATGTAGATAACTTTTATACACAACGATTGAACGTAACTTGAAGTAACATTTAGTTTTTGTTTCATTGCAATCGGTTCAGTCTATCAAAAGATATTTGAGTTTAAAGTGAAGAAGTAGAGAAATTCCAGAAGTAAAATTAGGGTTATGTGCATTTGGTCTCACAACTTCATGTAACTTTTATACACAACAATATGTGCGTAAATTGAAGTAACATTAAGGTTTTTGTTTCATCGTAATCAGTTCACCACTCATAAAAAATGTAAATTAATAAAAAAAAATAGTGTTTCCGAAGTAAAATATTAAAACAGTGCCATCTACGAGTATTCGAACTTAGACGGGACTATAACTAGAGATCAACTGCGTGCAGTATTGTTCGATAGATGGTGTTGTGCGTGTAACGTCATTTTCTGAATCGCGGTGTCAAGATTTTCTTTGAAAGAATGACCTTCGCCCATGCCTGCCGGCCATATTTGAGTTTTCTAGGAGTCTTAGCTAATGTTGTTTATAAAGAAGCACTAGCATAAATAAAAAAAATGATTTGTATCGGTATCCTCCAACAGCGCTTCGCACTAAAAAATACTAATTAAGTTCCGACATCTACGCGAACGAAGTTGCGGGCACAGCTAGTTTTAAATAAGATCAACAAGGAAAAGTACGCGCAGCCGGCATTACTGAATAGCGATAAACTCTGACCTAACTTACATGAGCAAAGAGAAAGATGTTCGTATACACGTACAACGTAACTATATTATAAGCAGAAATAAACTATATAATATGTAGGTATGTACCTACTACAATGTAGGACACAAAATAATCGACAAAATATAAATTAGTTAATTAAACGTTAATGATTGTATGTCATAATAAACAACTAAATGCGATATTCGTATGCAAAATGACTATGTGCAGCAGCTCTTGGCAATACGCTGGGTAGGACATGTTAGGTTGTCGATATGGCATCGTGAAGTATTATAATACGATAATGTAGGTATCTAATTATATACAAACTCTTAAATTGTACCATTGTACTCGTTTAAACTCTAGATTATCATACATTTTAGTATTCACATTATAATTTCTAGGTGTTTAATAAGATTCCATTGTCGATTAATATTATTCGACACGTACGTAGTAGTTTTATATATTACCTACTTACTAGCTATTCACCATCGCTTCGCTCGTGTTCAACTATAGTAAAATGAAAAAACACGCCTATACTATGAAAACCATAGAATTTTCCGGGATAAAAAATAGCCTGCAAAATTTCATATTTACTCGTTCAGCCGTTCTGAACTGATTGATTAACAGACATTCATCAAAACAACTAAACTTTCACATTCATAATATTACATAGGAGAAGTAATGTCATAGAAAAGAGGAACAAGGACCTTGTTCATCGTCTCAAGTAAGCCTGACTTTAACTACAGAATACTAACAAAAGAAATTATTGCAATCAATGCCAGATCATGAATTATAAGGAAAGTGTAGAGTTACTTTCGATGCCAAATACTAGCAAGTCTACAATCTACATTATGTAATGATTTATATTATTGTATTGTTCCTATTTATGTGGTGACCTTCGATAAAGGAAATCGTTTATGCAATTGTTTGTTCACACAAAGTAAGAGACATTAATGTGTTATAAATGTCTATAAAATATTCTTTTAGGTTTGCCAACATATTTTTATTTAGTGCTAATAATTAGAGCTAATGAATAAGCTAAAATTATTATTACAAATCTTCAATTATAGAAAGTAAATCATTACCATTTACTATTATTGATTTAATTATGTCGGTAACAATTGTAGAGTACCGTATCAGTACATATTCAGTACATATAATATAAATAAAATTGAAGTGCCTGTTTTTAATTTCAAATGAACAGCTTTTCACTAAATACATATGAAAGTATATAGGGTACTTAAATTAAAAAATCAATTTTTAAAAATGTTGTCGGTCTGTCTGTTTGTTTCTAATCTATGAAACGGCTGGACCGTTTTTGACGGGACTTTCACTCGCAGATAGCTAATGTTATAAAGGGTAATTTATGTTACTTTTATTTTATTAGAAAATTATAAAAAATGATTCATTGAACTTACGCCCAGCGTCGCGGGCCGGTTTTGTTAGTATAAAGTTGTTGCAATACTTATAAATAACAAGTGATAGACGATAACTATTAACGTCTATCTATCAAGAATTTGGCATTCTAAAGAAAAAAAAATATTTGCATTGTGTAATCTTTGATATGAAATAGATAGACCTATTCATTTTTGACAATACCAATGACACGACTGAAAAATACCGCGTATTCACTTTAATATTAATACATGGGTTGCAATAATTATTCTTTATCAATCTAAGCTCATAATTACAGTTGCTTAGATAATTATACACACGTATCACTAATGGCCAGTAATGTTATCCAATCGTGTCCTATGTACGCTGAATCATTAGCCTCGTAAAGATACAGAGTAAACAGAGTTGTTCAATGATACCACTTTGTATAAAACGAGTAGTTTATATTCTATACAAATGATGCTTTTAATAATGTTATTTTGACATCCACATCCATATAGACTTATGTAACCTAAAATAAATCAATCATTGACAACAACAGCTTAAAAACATCGTAATATTTTAACCTATATTTATTTTGATTTATAAAGTTTCATATAATCAAGTAGATAGGAGTGTAATAACCAAACATGAACGTTTTCTTTGATCCAAGAATTATTAGCTAATGGGCTATATAAATTCTTAGTACATATGTATAGCGTATGAAACCCAATTATAATTATATAAACAAGTCAGATAAAAGGTAGTGGTTACAAAGAAAACAAAGAGTTATCATCGTTGTGTCACCGAGTGCACACACTGGCGGCGCGCCGGGAGCTATCGCGCACACATGTGCCTCACCATTATCAAGGAGCGACTAGCGCTACCACCTACGTAGCGATATCTTCGCTATCAACCGTATTAACCTCGATAGCTTGCATACCTGCACTTTGGTACACTGTAATTTAATATGAATGAATGTTGTTAAACAATTTGTATGTATACATGGGTGTTTTAGTTTCTTTACGTTTAAATGGTTTATCCGGCTTATGTTTGTATTGTAGTGACTTAGGTAGCTGATAAAGATACTACCGGTATTTTTTACTTCGATTTAAATTATGATGTTTCACAGTCGACACATTTTATCGGAATATATTTAACCTATCGCACTCGTCAGTGATGTAACTTCTTATTAGCGAACGAATTTTTAGAATCGTATCAGTAACTAGCTCCAGAGAATATCTCTACAATCTACATACATACTTTTGCTTTAGCTTTCTAACTTTTATAATAGATTAAAAAATAGGTTGTAATCTAAAGCTGTTTTATAAATGTTAATTTTTTATGATTAAATTATCTACCAGCCTAGTCAAAAAGTGTAAAAAATTGGCCTTCATAGAGCTAATATATGTAGGACGTAGGTACTGAAGAGTTTTATAAGAACTGGTACATTATATTATGCTTAACTTTATCCATGTGTCATAGATTTTGTTGAATCCGTCTGCATACATAGATAGCTAGTATAAATAAAACTATGAAACTCTATAAATGTTACGGTAGAGACAATACAAAAAGCAATGATTTTTAATTTTTTATTTATTCTCCTTGTTGAAAGGCGCGGAGTATATGAATCTCAATTTACTTCACAATATGGTCTTGGTATGATTCATTCTTATAGTAATGAAATGCTAATTAATTATACAGTAAAATCAAACAAATACACATTTTAAATGAATTAAAATTTTTCCATCTGTGAACTGTAAAACAAAAGAAGTGGAAGATGATCGCGGTCATGCAAGCTCGTATTGAAAAGCATAATATTCTCACGACCAAAAGAACGGTATCTTATTTCAATGTGTCAACATTGAAAGTAGCGATGCCGCTGTTTTGTGTTACAGTATATTTTGCACGTTATCGTTTTTACTTGCTCTATTCGCTCTGTGCGAAGCCGGTGGTGGGGAGAAACTGATTTACCGTCAGCGCTACCCGTGGCTATATCCGATACTACGGGGGGCTGTTTTTATGTTTCGAGTTAGCTAAATATACAAGTGAATTGTTATTTAAAATTTATTTAAATAAAATAACATAAAATGAGTCACAAAAGTTGTTGTGTTGTAAGTTGTAAGAATACAGGTAGAAAAAGTGCTTGTCATTTTTATAAATTTCCAACAGCAAGTTGGAAAATAAATCAGAGGAAAAAATGGATAGCCGCTGTTAGGAGACAAAAGTAAGTAGAATCATAACCTTACTATCCGTAATAATAAAAATCTTGAAAGGAGTAAAACTTAAAAAAATAGTAAGTTTAGAAAATGCTAGGAAATATTATTATTAATTAAAAAAAAATTTTTTTTAAACATTTTTAAATTTAGCATAATTATATATTAAAAAATAAGATTGAATTTTTTTATTATAAACTTTTCATTAATTATTTAAGATTCATTTACTCTTTGCCACTTATAATATTAAACAAAAAGATTATCCATACCAATGATCATAAATTTTAAATATTAAATATTAAAATCTAAAAATAAAAATGATAAATTTAATCGATTAACAATTTTTCCCAGCTTTATTATTGAATTGTAATATGTTAATTTTAGTTAGCAAACATAATCTATTTTTTTTGTACTCAAAAACAATCAGCACTTTTAATTTGTAGAATTTTGAAACATAAAATATTTTGGTAATTTCGTTTAATCTAAATTTGCTATTAAAAAAAAATAATTGAATGTTTATTCAAGTTTTCTTATAATTTTAATTTTAAAAAAAACTTTTTCTATTTTCTTTTTATTTGATTTCAGTCTGATTTCAGTTAACCTACCTTTATGTGTGCTAACTTCTATGCTACTTTTTCGGTATTAACTATACTTACATTTTATTTTTTAATGCACAAGAACACTTTACATTAACAAATATTTATTATAAATATTCCCTTTAATTAAAAAAGCATTTTTTTATTTATCATTCGATATTATTATTACTGACAGCCATTCAATACTTAGTAAAATATATTACAATAGCCCCCTGTAGTTCAAACGTACCATGGCGCTGAAGTCGCGCACAGAGCGAATACCTAAAGTAGCTTGAGTGCGATTAATACATGTTGCCAGTTAAATTTTATCTAAGTTTTATGTTAATTATATGTTGTACATATTTCACTACCATTTATATTAATCACTAAAACTTCAATAGAAAATTTAGGAAAAACAAGGTATTAATTCTGCGTATAAAGATCGTTTGATATTTTCTCAGATTTTGTTAGGATAACTTTATAGATAATAATATTTTAAAATAATATTCGATTCAGTGAAACACATTTTCTTGGGATTCGAAAAATAGAAATATATTATATATACGAGCAAATTGTAGGTACACTATGCTGAAACTGGATAGTCGATATTTTTATTTCTATCGTTTTTTTGTTTCAAATTTTAGATAAATATAATTATGTACAAAATCCTTTTTATTTTAATAAAATAGATAGATCTAAAAAGAATTATCAAACTTCATTTTTTATAATATTTTTGCGAAACGAACAATTTTGCCAAAGCCGCCATTTGCATTTAAATAATATTCCTCACATCACTTTGTTGTTGTAAACAATGAATTTAATGTACCGTGTTTATCAACTCGTCCCTTAGACACTTGTTTGTGTGCTTTACCTTTTGTATTGTAAATATACAAACATATTTGTAACCTTTATATCTATTTGTGTAGAGTGCGCGATAAGCCTACTTAATAATGAAATATAATAAAATTGTATTTCAATATAAAAGAGAATATCGTTTGATATCGAGTATATTAAAACAAGGCTTTGATTGCATTTCTACTGGCAACCCCTTCGATCCAAATGATATTATTGTCGATCCAAATATGGGCACGTGACTAAATATTTTTTCAAGCAATTTTTAAGCATTTCATTTAATTCCACAGCTATATGCAATTTAATATTTAAATAAAAATAAGTAGGTACAATATGGAAGTATTTTCCGTAAAATATCAATAACTCCTAGCGGATTAGTTATACACAAACCTATATCAGGAAAAAGCTATATAGCAGCTCCCTGTGATTAAATTAATCACTGACATACATTTATTATATTTTCGAATTAAACACAAGTATATTATTGTAGTACCTACATAGTAGGTGCTACAACAAAAAAAAAACAAAATCAACTTCAATCATGGTCAATTATCTGAATGCATCTATCACGACGGAGAAGGAATTACTTGGATTAGGTAACCAGTTACATTCACGAGTCTAATCAATGGGCCGCCAGGTTGCGTCACCACTTTCGCGGCCCGTAGTAGTTTGCGAAATACACAACTTATGCAAGAAGGCGATAAATAAATTCATTGGTCAATATGGCTAGCTTCTAACTATCGTCCAATAGATATGATGTTATTTTCTTGCAAAATGTATTCTATCATCCTAAAACGATAAAGGTTGTTTTTAAAAACATTATGAGTTGATTTTGTGGCTAAGTAGTTATATTCCTTATAACAGTAGGTACGATATGACAGCAAAAAATTTTATTTTTTAAATTTATTCTTTGAAAATGTCATAGATCTTGAAAAAGTAATTTTATTGAAAAAAATTGCCATCTTCAACCTTAAATATACCTATATATTGAAATAAATACATTAATCCCTGAAATTTTTGCTTTTCTATTACAACAAATTAATTTATAAATACATGTTTAGTTTTTAGAAAGAGCGGTATAAAAATAGTCAATAAACACATCTTTCGGAATAGTAAACTGTATTTGCACATTATATTTTGTGCTTTTATCGTCGTAAAGTTACGTTTCTGAATATTTTTGACTCGATTATTCTGAATTTTAATTCCCTATCCCATTTGGCATTATAATATACAAGTTGACAGACATTTGAGTGACATTTTCCTTCTCGGCTTCTTCACGAGACAAATATAATCGAATAATCTAAGCGTGAATGAATGTTTAATTTGTATTTAGATTATACTAGTTCATGGTTAATGATTCAATTATCACGCTTAACAAAATATTTAAAATAATAGTAATAATTTAAATATACTTTTTTATAACTCTACATGAAAACAATGATAAATTAGGATAAACATATTATAATTAGCGAAAAGCAAGGTTGGTTCCTCGCTAATTAAATCCTTGTGAAAATAGCTAGTAGCCTACCTACATCTAATTTTAGCCCTAATTAATAATACAATTACTTTTATTCATCATAAAGTAGTTTACGTAACCTTTCGTGTGGCAGCCTCTAATAAACTTAGCTTTCAGTAGGTATAAGCAGATAGATTACCTATTACCTAAGTCCAGGTTTTAGGCGAAATCAATATAACGAAAGTTGCACAAAAACATCTGCAATGTTTTTTTCTCTGTTAAAAGCTTTACTTTGCTAATTTTTAGTCCATTCATTTGCATAAATTATATTTTCCTCACAGCATTAATATAGAGATTTTGATGATGGATTTTTTTGCACTATTATTTTTGTTACATAATAGAATTATAAGCAAAAAAATGGATAGTTGATCTATCATATAAATAGGTATATTCAGTAAATCTGACAAAGCAACATTGTTTCTTTTTTTTACTGTCTTAAATTGTATGAAGTAATATTTTGAATAATGTTGTATATATTTGGTGTCACAAATTATAAAAGTAATCCTACATTGGCAATAACCATTTTTCGTTATTAGATATATTTGCATGAAAATATGATAAGAAATTTTAAGAAATCTATGTAATACTAATGGAACCCGCGACTTCGCTCGCCCTAAATCTAGGAACGAACCCGAGCGAAGTGAGGGTGAGTCACTTGTTCAAGATAAACATTTCCATCATAAATTACATATGTGTAACTCTAGCGGTATTGGCAACGCTCGCTAGAATAGCTCAGGTGGGCGCAGGTGGTAGATTTTTTACTACTTACTTGACACTTATCGTCATAAATTGTAATATTCTGTGTTATTCTGATGTATAAGCTATATTATTGTAAAGTATCATTAAAATCCATTCAGCAGTTTTTACGTAAAAGAGTAACAAACATCCATTCATCCATCCATTCTTCATACTTACAAACTTTCGCAATTAGAATATTAGTATAGATATACCTTAGATTAAGAGATATACAGTCATTTTTTAAACTTAAGATTAGCACCGACTTCCATGATTCGTTGTCCATCTAAGGATCATTATGAAGTTAGGATTTATTTAGTTGATGAAATTTTTATTCATCAATATTATTTTAGGAAAAACTGCTAAAATGGTTTAGTTGAAAGTGCAACTCTTTTCAATTGAACTTATTTGCGAGTTTGAAAGTACATTTTTTTCTGTGGCGAGTGTCGCTACCTAAAAAGTTGATATATTTCCCAATCAGTTTGTTGTTCATCGTTCACGGCTAGTTAGCGATGTGGCGATAGGCGCGGCCTTGCGGGTGCACGTGTAGCTGACGTCACGCACGCACCGCGTTCAAGTTCAATGCTGTCCATTAATTCCAAGCCTTATTATGATAAAAATTCCAAGTTTTAGCCAACCTGGTGTTCAACCGCAATATACAGCAGATGTGCCGAAATAGTAAAGACTTAAATCCAAAAACAACTTACTTGAGTTATCGATGCGTAAAAACAATATAAGAAAAGTAAAAATATGTTATATACCTGTATTTAAGTAAGAGACAGACATAATCTTACAAATGAGAGATAGGTATTTTAATTTACTGTGTTTACTTATAAGTAGAAACTTTATTGGCGGATGAGAGGAATAATTTATATTTATATCTATAATATCATAAAACCTGTTTGTTTCGCTACTGATAATAAATAAATTATTAATGAATTAGTACTCCCTAAAAATAATCGTATAAATTGAATCTGCAGTGCTGAAATAGGTATAACACGTAATATTTTATGCAACGTATATAGTAGTTACATAATGCGATGTGATTGATTTCCATATAGTGATATTGAAATCTCTTGATAGTGGACATACTGTTTCTCGTAGAGAAAAGATAGCGAAAGATCTGACGTGATCCAGAAAGGAAAAGGGTATTTAATAGGAGGGGGAGTGTAGGGTATTTTAAGGGGTATTATTGACCGGGAAAGGTAAAGGGTATTTAATAGGAGGGGGAGTGTAGGGTATTTTAAGGGGTATTATTGACCGTTATTGACATACTAAATAACGTTGCTTCAATGTCCACCTTTATCCTATAACCAATCTTAAGGGATGTTAGAAGTCGTCATTCGGTAGCTACACGTGAAAATATTTACGAATTATAGAAAATGTTATTCTTTGAGTTTTCCGGGCATTTTCTTAGAAAGACGCGTTTCAAAAACAAGGTCTTGCGTCTTCCCGCCTCATTGACGAATACTTCCTTGAAACGCGCGTGCGCAAGTGTCAACACACGTAACGTAAACCGTTCATTGTCTTATCTATTAAAATACTTTATACGTTAACCTTGATTTCAAGATATTATATTTACTAATTATACCAAATTAACAAACAAATAGAATGTTAATTTTTGCAAACAGGATTTTTATTCAAGTATCACCTAAAAAATTAATTATATATTATATATCACGTGATTTCATAATAGCCATTTTTATAACACTTCTTGATTTACTTCAATTAAAAATAGATTCATATTCAATAATTTTCTAACATTTTGTGTTAAAAACAAAACTTAAATGGTAATATGCTGGTAATTACTTTTTGTTTTAGGCAGGATTGAGATTTTTTAGCGATTTTGTTGAGAAACTTGAGATATCTAGGTCGCCAACGGCTGAGTACGTGCCTGATAACAGACGGCCGAAGTTTATCGCTTAATATTTCATTACATTATTACTTATCCAATAAGAATGAAGGATTTATAAAACAAATATACATATTACAACAGCCTTGATAATAACTTTGCAAAATGTTTGAAGTTATTAATAAATAAAAACATTCTATTTATTTATATTTACATCATATATAAATAATTTAAGCATTCATGACATAGGTATTAAGTAAATTTAGTTACGGATATGTAATCTGTACTATTAGATTAATTGGTTTTGATGGATAATCTGGATGGAGCAAAATTTAATCCATATGTACTGTCTTTTTCTAAAAATGCTTTAGATTTAGGTATACAATTCTCATATTATTATTAATTTTCATTAAAAGGCAATAGTAGCAACAACATAGTAAAAAATATATAATATATAAAACAAACGCTCGACGATATAAATTCATACTACTAGCGCATGTGGTTCATGTAACTATATAATGTCTGGAACTTTTCGTTTCGCAATTATGTAACTTACTCGTAAAAAAATACGATGTATCAACAAAATGTTTGGTTAAATTGATAAAAGCTATGACGTTGTTTTAAGGTGTTTTTTTCTTATCTCTTCTTATCTAGATTTATTTTCATATTAATGCATACATAATATGTCCAATAGTCGGATCTTCAGTATTATAATTGACGTCAAATGATTTATGATTTATCAGATATAATAATAATAATAATAATAAACGTTTATTTCGGACCAGAAAGTGTACCTACTCATTGAAGTAAGCATAAATTTTGCGTAATGATTTACATAAATATTTAATTATATAATGTGTCTTTAAATAAACAGGAGAAACACTTGAAAAATAATATGCTACGTTCACAATCTTTCGACAGTTTACAATCTCGAGATAGATTATAATCTAACGGTTTCCACAATGTTACGGTGATATCCAGATCCATTCGACATTTTAATAGAGTCAACCAAGATCAAAGTGTCCTGAACCTTTCCATCTACAAATAACCGAGTTCGTTCTTCTACGTATTTTCAAGTTTAAATTATGTTGAAATAATTTAATAAGTGGATTTAGCTAAAAAAACTATTTCAATAACACTTTTTACTACACGTGTCCATGTTAAAGATAATATTTATTAATATATTTGTTACTGATAAGTGTATTTGTTTTTATGATTGAATCCACGTTCAAAAGTCCACTATTTTTCTTTTTTTTAATGTATTTTTACTTATTTTATACTTTTTGAACATTTTTGTATACTTTTTTTGTGTACGTATGATGTTATGTAATATTAAATAGAGCCTATAATTATTTTGATACTTACTAAAAACAACAGTTTTACTATCGTAATAATAAAGACGCTAATTAGTTATTTTTACGATTTTATATCGCTTCGACCATTTGTGTTATTTTGAAGGCTGCCGATACATGACCCGTTACATCATAATCACAATCAGTTCGCTCTCCTATCCATGTTTGTTATGGAAACAATGTTGACTGTAAGATTATTTATCGAAAACACGGAATATACGCCGTTGTCGAGCTACCGTCGTAAACAAGAAATTAAAATAAAAATTAAATAACACAATAACTTGTTCATTGAAAACATTCCAATGAGCCTAACCGCGATATCTCTGCAGTATTTTAGTAAAGAGTATCTTGTAGATTCGTTACCGTCTAAAAAGAGTAGATAGCCATCAAACTCTCTCAAATCTCAATTAAGAAACAAACGGTTTAGCCGCTAAGATGCCATACACAGACATACACACATTAAACTTATGACACGCAACTTTGTGGTCAGGTATTAAAAACAAATTAATATTAATATCTTAAATTAAGAAAAGTAAAAAAACCTGTTTAGTGCTTTATAAAAAACTAGCCTTTCCCGCGGCTTCGTTAGCGTTCTAAAGGCTGAAAATCAAAAGATTGTTTTCTCCCGTTTTTGCAACATTTTTCATTGATGCTCCGCTCCTATTGGTCGTAGCGTGATGTAATATAGTCTATAGCCTTCTTCGGTAAACGGACTATCTCACACAAAAAGAAATTTTCAATTCGGACCAGTAGTTCCTGAGATGAGCGCGTTCAACCTAACAAACAAACTCTTCAGCTTTATAATATAAGTATAAATATACGACTTTGTTTAGTAACAATAAACATGTTGGCTAATGTAGCCATTAGTTTGAATCGTACTGTAGTTTCGAGCGCGCAGAATGTCAATGATAGAAACGAATACGGTGAAGGTACTTAAGCTCTTTAGCATACAATCGATGGTAAATCCTGCAGGTGGCTTAGTCACGCGGCTGTTCAGATCAGCGCTTAATATTCTGCGGACGCGAGATTCGCCTACGCATGTAACCGCCACGAATGGAATCACAATTGTGAAACAATAACTGTTCACACGAGGTCAGCATTGATACGTTTGCAAATACTACAAAATAGGACATGCGATTTGTGAATAGTTGATAGCCTGTCTTGTTTTGATATTATTACGTGGGTCTTGCCAATGCATAGCTACATAGTAAAGCGTTTGAACTACCTTTGGCATGAGAGTCGTAGGATAAAGCAATGTTACGCCGCATGCTTGGCAAGCCACGGGAACACTGACGTTGCTTCGTGTCTATTGACGTGGCCGATTGATCAATCTTACTATTTTTGTTTGGACACCTATCTGACTAGAAAGCTTGGCACTCTCTTTCTTCTGATCGCATAGTAAAATATGTTCAATACTGCTTATGTTTAATGAGAATATAAAAATGGTTTTCTTGATTACATTAAATGTTTCGAACATAGCCTTCGAGCTGAATACAATTAAAATACTTGTAACGGTCTCTGTGTAAATTAGACCATGTGAAAGATATCATAATACTTGTTGTAATAAAAATAATGTATTGATAATTTTAGATCAATTTTTTACGTACCAGTAAACAACATTAACATGCACGCTATTCTGAGCCGTCTCTACATAATTTTACCCGGTGCTCAAATTATCAACCTGCGAAGCGAACAATATTTTCGCGGTTCAATTCCTTTTAAAAATTGAAAAATATCATCACTCAATATTTTTGGGTGTGTATAGATGTATATAATATTATAAATATTATAACATGCCAGAAGGACTGAACGGATTTGTAGATAGATATTAGTCTAAAATAGCACATGGTTACTTTTTATGCGCTAAATTGATCAGCTATAGTGGAATTGATTTTAACTAGAGGTGAACCTGAGCGAAGCGAAAGTAGTTTTCTATTTATTAATACGTTTTATATTATAATACGCAATGCGTTTGTGAATAAAAGTTGACATTAAAAATATTGAAAATTTTTCTAATTCCATTTGATGCTCATATCTGCATTCCGAAAATAGAGAATGCATCAGTCTGTGACCCAATTGGTGAACCAAAATACTAACTGGCTTAATGGAACTGCAGATATTAAAAACCATCCGACCCCGTTTCTATGTGAAAACACAGGCATTAGGTAGTCTATCCATGTATCTAATCTAGAAGAGGTTGAAAATAGCGTACTTTGAGTGGGAGCGAATGTGGGTGTCTAGCTGCAGTCGACAAGTCATATTTTTAACTAAAAATGATTTGTGTTTATTTTGTTTACTAAAATGTATTCATTATTGAGCAGGTCTTTATTACGCTGTGAATTACTAAGATATATTTTTAATTTTAAATGAATGAGTTTCGGAAATCGAATTTCCACATAAATACCTGATTGCAGACAGGTGAGAGAGTAGAAACTCTCGATCATCAAATGAATATTATTGTAACAATATTTAAGAAACTATTTTATTCGTCTAGTATGTAGGTATTGTGTAACAGTTTTATTAGTGACACTAGGGGAAGAAAAATAAAATTTATATACCTACACTTATAAATCTCACTGGCCTTTCCCGCGGCTTCGCTCGCGTTCAGCGAGTCAACCTTAAACTATAGACATAATATGCTAATGCGGACTATTTTTTAGAACTTTTAAAGGGGAACATTTCCGTCATACATGATTTTTGCATAACTTTAACCGTTTACGCAGCGTACGCGGACGGGAGCTCTCAAAGGAAATATTTTTCTCCCGTTTTTGCAACATTTTTCATAGATGCTCCGCTCCTATTTGTCGTAGCGTGATGTTATATAGCCTTCCTCCATAAATGGACTATCCAATACAAAAAGAATTTTTCAATTCGGACCAGTAGTTCCTAAGATTAGCACGCTCAACCAAACAAACAAACTCTTCAGCTTTACAATATTTTGTATAGATTATAAATTGTAATATAATCAATAACTGTGCTACATTATAATTTGCACGAGCAATGAAAACATTTGCTTCGTAGTTCGTACATTGACCGGTTGGTAAATTACAAAGCTGCAACGTCAATAAAAATCTAATATTGCCGCTGCAATTAACTAGATTCGACAGAAAATTAGCTAATAGCTTGGCACTGGTCAATGAACTTCCTAATAATGTTAACTTCTTTAATAATGTAGTACTAATTCGATTCAATTTTTATCGGTCGATATTCGATGTTATTGGTTAAGACGGGGATATACGCCGTTGACCTTGCTCGATTGGGCGTTGCCGGTAAAAATTCCCCGCGCAACCCCGCGCCTCCCGATAATAATTACGCGCGACCAGCGCGCTAGAATTCGCGCGTAGTACGGCACAGTGTAACAACTAACAGCTGTTGCTTTGTTAGGCATGGTTCTATTAGAGGTGTTCGCAACGGCAATATATTGATAAGGCGTTATAATGATAGCATTTTTTATCAACTTATGCAATTATAAAAACGACACTAATAATAATAGAAAAAAGAGTATTTAATACATTGAAAGTTTTATTATAAAGCATTATCTAGTTAAATAAAGTTTATTTAAATATCATAAAAAAATATTTTTTACATAATTAAAATAATTATTATTTATATCTATTATTAATTTATGTGTACAATATGTAGATACAATTTTTATCACTTATAATCACAGTAAATATATACAATTGAACACACCGATTCTCGTTCGATCATCGAAGTTAAGCAACGTCGGGCGCGGTCAGTACTTGGATGGGTGACCGGTGGGCCTGGGAACACCGCGTAACGTTGGCTATTTGTTTTTAATTTTGTAAAAATTCATTTTATTTCAGTCCTCAAACAATATTGTGATATTAAATATGTTGTTTTATACTTATTGTTTTTATATATGATGTTAAACTTAAAAATATTATATAACGCTGTTAAGTGAATCGCGCTATCGAAATATTCTAACTCGTTGAATATATATACAATGTTGTCGAACGTCCAAGTGTACTCGCTTCGGCAGTACATATACCACAGATTAACATATACTAAAATTGATGATCGATACACAAAAAGTGTTTGTAGGTTCACAACTTTCAGTTTCACCAGATAGGAACGAAGTTCTTTATTATAAAAATGTTATTAATTTTAAGTTCTATTAGCGGTATAAAGAAAAAATAAAAATATGTTGTGGCTTCCGGGAAGATCGTGCCTTTTGTGGTGGTGTAGGTTTTTGTGAGTCTGTAGATGTTTGTGTTTGTGAGGTTGATCTGAATTATTAACAAAGTTATGGCTATTTGAAATTTAGGGGGTAATTGAGGGTTTGTCTTATTACAAAAAATCAGTAGGAACTAAAGTAAAAATAATACTTTAAAATTAAATTAAAAAAAATAATAATAAATTAAAAAGCCTTTTATTTCCAGTTTTACAAAAAACATGAACAAAAGAAAAGATTTAACTATGTGTACTTTATACAATTAATACCTATAAACAGTGCTATGTTTTTTACGAAAATATGTGTGAGTACAGCTCGTGTACTTATTGTAGTCAAACTGTCATGGTGTGTGTGTTTAGGGATACCTGCTCCAAATCTTTATCCCATTTTTTAATATGATGAAGGTTAAATAAAGTAATTATTTTTAAAATTTAAATATATAATTTGTAACGATTAAAATATGATAATTACTCCTGAGGATATAAAAAATTCATATGGATTTCATTTATTTTTAATATAGATAGTGGTGAGGGTGATCAAATAAATATTGTCACGAAGATTAGTCAACTACGCAGGATATTTACTATAGTGCACAAATGTACACTAAAACGTGAAAAAAAAAACTTAAAAAAACGTCTTGATAAAATAACACTAAAACGTAAAAAACACTTTTTTGGTAGTTTTCATTGATAATAGATGCTTGGCATCATTAAATAATACATACTCATTTTTGCAATTAGCACCCCGATAATAACACCCTGACCCATGTAATTGTTTAAAAAAAACCGGATGTCCGCCATCTTGGATTTGAAAATGGACCTCATTTTCGTAATCAGCGCCCCGAGAAACCTCGAAAATGACACCCATGTTATTGTTGAAAAAAAACCGGATATCCGCCATCTAAGTTTGAAAATGGATCTCATTTTCGCAATTAGCACCCCGAAAAACCTCGAATATGACACCCGTGTAATTGTTGAAAAAAAAACCGGATGTCCGCCATCTTGGATTTAAAAATGGACCTCATTTTCGTAATCAGCACCCCGAGAAACCTCGAAAATGATACCCATGTCATTTTTGAAAAAAAACCGGATGTCCGCCATCTTGGATTTGAAAATGGACCTAATTTTCGTAATCAGCACCTCGAGAAACCTCGAAAATGACAACCATGTCATTGTTGAAAAAAAACCGGATGTCCGCCATCTTGGATTTGAAAATGGACCTCATTTTCGTAATCAGCACCTCGAGAAACCTCGAAAATGACACCCATTTCATTGTTGAAAAAAAACAGGATGTCCGCCATCTTGGATTTGAAAATGGACCTCATTTTCGTAATCAGCGCCCCGAGAAACCTCGAAAATGACACCCATGTTATTGTTGAAAAAAAACCGGATATCCGCCATCTTGGATTTGAAAATGGATCTCATTTTCGCAATTAGCACCCCGAAAAACCTCGAATATGACACCCGTGTAATTGTTGAAAAAAAAACCGGATGTCCGCCATCTTGGATTTAAAAATGGACCTCATTTTCGTAATCAGCACCCCGAGAAACCTCGAAAATGATACCCATGTCATTTTTGAAAAAAAACCGGATGTCCGCCATCTTGGATTTGAAAATGGACCTAATTTTCGTGATCAGCACCTCGAGAAACCTCGAAAATGACACCCATGTCATTGTTGAAAAAAAACCGGATGTCCGCCATCTTGGATTTGAAAATGGACCTCATTTTCGTAATCAGCACCTCGAGAAACCTCGAAAATGACACCCATGTCATTGTTGAAAAAAACCGGATGTACGCCATCTTGGATTTGAAAATGGACCTCATTTTCGCAATTAGCACCCCGAAAATCCTCGAAAATGACACCCATGTCATTGTTGAAAATAAATATCGTGAATATAGTTGCAAGTCCTCTAAACTTTTGACTGTTAGCTAACTTCTCCCGTGAGAATTTTGTGTCTCGCGCATCGTAAAATTTCACTCTCATAAATTTTTCATAACGCGCCTAAAGAAGTATAACTTCAACATGAAAGATAAACAGATTAAATTTTATGTTACCTATGGCTCAGTAGACGTAACTTCGTTACAGGTTCGATTTCCAGACTTAGTCCTTATAACTATACAAATAAAGTCTAAATTGAAACTTCTCTTAGTCGATACTATATGTATACTAAAATTTTTAAGTAAAAAATTTACAAGTCAATAAGGTCCAAAATACGCCATTTATTTATTTCATTTTAATATAGTTTTAAATACAAATGTTTTAGAGCATAATTTAGCGCACACGACTCGTGACAATTCTGTTCACGAATTAAATAAATAAATTTCTAAATTGGTTCTGCGGTTGCGGAGCAAACAGTCACAGGTCCGTTCAGCACAACGCCTCGTCCCGCACTGATTTACTGGGCGACAGAGGGTGTTCTCTCGCGGCTTACGTGTATGAATTACGTAAAAAAATCATAAAAAATAAATAAAACAGTTATTTGAAAAAATAATCGGAGATCATATTAGGTGTTGTATTATTTAATATGCTGAACGCAATAAAAAAATCTTGTTTTTGATAGTTTACGAGAGAAATGATATGAAAAATTGTAACAGAGGGTACTTAGCATATTTATTTATGATATTTATGTTGTTTTTTTTAACTTTTTAAGCGGAAGAGATAATGCTGTATATGCTGTAGAATAACATACATTTTTTTAAATTTTTTTCCTATTAAGATTACAGAGAATTCAAATACAAAGAAAGTCCAATTTACATATATCGCCGCCTTAAGCGTGAAATGTGGAATAAGTTACTTTCTCAGGTAAATATGGGTTTTCGTGTATACAACGCATTAAGGTGTCGACACTGTACATTTTCATATCTATTAGATGAATTAGATGTTGTGTCTTAAACGATTTCTCGGCTTTGATGGCGCCTATTACCACTGATGTTTCACACATTGTATACCGCGATGCGCGTGGGTGCCGGCCGTTCGCAAGTCGGCATAATGGTGGCATGTAAATACACTCGCGTCGATGTGTGGCCGCGACGTGTGCTGCAGCGTAGGCGGGGTTGTTTGCCTCGGCTCTCCTATTGCGTGATCCACTCAATAAAACTGTTGTTAGTCCACGAATGAGTCGTTTGAGCACAAGCAGCTTTGTCTCTATCGCAGTAATATGACAATATCTCATCTTTTCTCTTTTTTTGTATACCCTATTCTTTAACTTCGAATTTTTATACCAATACAGGCTTGGTGAAGTGTTGTAATTTAAAATTATTATAATTTTACATTATCGCAATATAATTAAGCCGTCAATCGTGTTTTTACTGCAAACAAGTAAGTCGAGGTACGTTGGCAACTAGGGTTTACATAATAATTGGCGTCGCGTGACTTGAACGCCGTTCATTCAGCCGCGCTACCCAGGCTCAACCTTACACTGTGGAATAAATATATAGACTATATATGTGTTTGCATACCTTTCACTGATGATAATGATTTAAATTTAATATAAAACAATATAGCAAACCTAGCTAAAATAAAAGCATCTTTACGATAAACCATAATCTATAGAATTAGCTGAGCCGCTGACGCGCCTAGTTCTAATACGACCTTTAATTTTTATATTCAGATCGTGTTAGTGAATGTTAGTTAGCTACTTACTATGTTAAATATACTTTAATGACAGAACAACTGTTGATAAATCGTTATTCCAATCGACCTTATAAATATAAATTATGTTTATACTTCTGGTAATGTCTAATATTGACCTGAGATAAACATCGTATATATATTTACTGTATAATACATATTAGATTATCAGTAGCTGTGTACAACGCCTGTGTGTACACACACAGGCGTAAACCAGTACAATTAGCCGCGCTCCACGTCATAATCCAAGCTATTATAACATTCTAGGAAATTTTATTGTCCAAATGATGCTAGATAAAAAAATATTCTTAATGAAATATAAATTCCCAGCGCAGTGGATTGTGCAGTAAAATCCAAAATAAATTCTGTAGACTATAACCTAATTTACACAAGTAATAAATAAAATATTTTTTATTTATTATACATTCACTTATAATACTGCATTCCAACTAAATTGTTTACTGTTTTGAACTATTCCACATCTGTCAGTTTTAAGTTTTAACCGATTAATAGTTTAAAATGTATTTACAGTATGGATACATAGTTTCAAGAAAACTTAGTACGTTCACGTGTTTGATGCTAATTTATTTTAAAATAGCATTATAGAACTACATTTTGACATATACCTAGGTATATGTTCCGTGCTATAATAACTTATAATCCGTGTTATAATAATGTGTTTTACGACGCAAATTTAGATTTAAAGTAATAGTTTTAGTTTTCTTTACAAAAGAAAGGTTATATCTCAAGAAAACTCATTACATATAGAGAATTTAAAGGGTGTAAGTTAGTATACATGCAATTGTAACGTTCGCGACAGCTGGATGTAACAGGTGTGACGCGTAGTATCAGATCGTAGCAGTTATTTAACATACAAACACTAACGTTTTCACACGTGTGTCTGTCTGCGAATAGTGCCAATATACGTAAATAGGGATACGCTTTGCCAAATCAGTGGAATATATTTGTTCTTATATTTATTTATCGGTTTTAAAGAAACTAATATATTGCTATTTACGAAATATTGTAACGATATTCGACAAATCTCCTATTAAACTAACCTAATAAAGTTTTATTACCTGTATATTTATACATGTTCGTTATTTCTGGCATAATAAGTCGAAATTAATCGTTTTACGTAATTCTTGCACATTGTACACAAATTAATTTCCCGGTCTACTCCTGAAACATGCTGGTTTTAGTAAAAAGTAGTTCAATTTCCTCATAAAAAGATCTTAAATCCAAAAATAAAGTGTTTTATTGATAGTTATGGTAGATTTCAGACATCCAGTTAATAGCGTGTTTATAGTCGTTTGACAAGATTACGACTGCCTTGCTGTGTTTAAACTTTAAAGAGCATTTCAATAAAACAAATACATTTTTGCTGTCTTAAACTAGAGCAACTGTTCTATAAAACTCTAGCTGAGCAAACTCCACATAGCAATTATATTGTTAGTTACTTTATATATTTGGATAATATTTGTAACATTTTGCGAAATTTTACGCGTAAATTTATCCGTTCCAGCTTGTGGAGATGAGTCAAGTGAGGTATTCTTGCAGTAAATAAGATAAACCATGCTCGTTAGAGATACAAACGATGAGGAAAATAAAATCGTATCCTACTGTATCAACTCATGAAAAAGATTTATGATGGTAAATACCTACTAATTATTATTATTGAAATAGGCAAATTATTTTGTTATAGGTAATGTTTCATGTTTACCTTTAAGAATAAATGTCACTGCTCTGAAAGTTAGACGTAATTACAAAATTAGCGTACCTAATAAACTTGTAATATATTATTGTAACTATTAGGGGGGTACAAATAACAATGTGGGGGGTAAAAAATATTATCGCGTTCTATAAATCTAAATACCTATAGCAATAGAAATATTTTTATTTAAAAAATCGTTAAAGGGATTACAGTTTTACCTTCAGACATCTAATAATAATAATTAATGCGATAGTTATTCACATCAAATATAAGAAAACCATTTGAGCGCACGAAAATACTATACTAATATGAGAAACAGTGACAAGAAAATCGCAGTCTAGCTCGCCGAGGGGATGGGAAAGAGTTACGCCCCGCGCCCCTGGGGGTAAGACGTGAATGGAGGCGGCAAGGTCACGGACGACGACGGAAGTGGGTTACGGGCGTGGGGCGCTATCGACCGCACCTTATATTACATTGTTATTATTTACCGGTATAACTAACTTTAGTGTTTATACAATATTGCTAAATTATTGTGTTAAGAAATTTACGTAGGTAGTAGGTATGTATACTAAGAACGCATTTAGAATCAATTAGGTAATATTGAAAAAAATTAAGTAGGTACTAATTCGATTTCGTTAAATAGATTTACTATATTATAGTTTTATATGTATTTGTTTCATGTGTAATAAAAATCCTTTGACACAAATCACTTACTGCAAATAATTAAGTGTTCAAAATATAAACAAGGAAAAAATAAATTTAATAATAATA
This sequence comes from Boloria selene, assembly GCA_905231865.2. Classification (NCBI taxonomy): domain Eukaryota; kingdom Metazoa; phylum Arthropoda; class Insecta; order Lepidoptera; family Nymphalidae; genus Boloria; species Boloria selene. The sequence continues at coordinate 8,510,071 of HG993145.1, forward strand.
TTGAATTTCCAAAATAATGTTTTGTTTCTAATCAGTAGTTCAATTCAACTGTTTTACAAACTACACAACTACTTGAGTCAGTATATTAAAATTATTCTCCCCGTCACGTTGTCGTTCCACCTTCACCTCTACCTTTAAAGTGCTGCAGTTTTCAACCAAAAAACCATTCGATTCTAATTCTAATATTAAATTGAATAATTTATTAAAAATAATAACTATTAAGTCATCGCCTACATAACTCAACACAATGTAATAAATACAATATTGCTAGAGTTAAAATATCCGTTTCATAAACACCTCTATCATGTAAATAGGCATTCGCCTGTTTTTTTCGTTTTATTTTCTCAACTTAAATGAACCAATTAAACTTTTAACCTGTTGAATTCACTTCCTCTCATCAAACAATACATTAAAAAAAGGCAGAACTTTCGACTCCGTTACAATTCTTTATACCTACTACGTAATAAATTTTCCTAAAGAGAATGTTCAAATTATAAGAGGCCATAAAAGTTGATACTCAGGCTTTGAAACATTAATAATGCCAATTGAAACTCATTTGTTCAATAAGTATTCTATCTAAAACGAGTTACCTAATGTAGCGCCAAGAGATGTAAGAAGCAAAAATATAATTCGCCATAACCCATTCATACTAAGTTTTTCCACGCGGGCGGCGAACTCGCGGCCTTGCGCCTACGCCGTACAAGCGAGACAGTACGCCGGATGTCAGGCTGACAAAATTAGAACGATCCAAAATTAACCTTTTAACATTATAATAAAATCTCTATTTGCTTGTCTATCTCTGCATATTTAATGTATTAGCAGTATTAGTTTAGTTTATTTACGAATTCTACATCTTGCAATTCATGTATAATATAAAGCATTTGGATATTTCTAGATTTTATTATGTCGATTTATATATACGAAAATATAATTATAAAATATAATTGCATATTCCACATTTTTTTATAATTTTGTTGACAAATTTATATAAATCAATGCCTGTTACATTTTGTTTCTATTAACGTTAATATTCCTAATTAATTATGAAAATAACAACTAATATAAAGCTAACACAAAGCTTTCGAGATATTATTGAGCAGTTTTTAATAACCCTGCGAAATTGATTATTAAAATAGACTGGGAGGCTTACAGTCGGGCAGAACGAACGTGTGGTTAAAACTAGCTAATTGGCTTGAATTTTTAAGTAGTTAGTCACGAATGATGTCTTTGTGACTCAGTCACTCAGTTTCACGAACGAAAGATCACGAGATATTTCCTTGTTCTTAAAATTTTATTGTTTTTTACTTCGTTTGCTTTGTACTTATTGTTAATTTTTTCGGCTCGTTATAAGTAGACTATCGTGGATTTATAATTAAATAAACAAGCGAATCTAAGCATGGAAGTTACTAGTTAGGCATCTAAAGTCCAAAGGCATTATACTTATAAATCTATAATTATAATTTACTAGCGACTCACCCTCGCTTCGCTCGGGCTCTTCCCTAGATTTAGCACAGGCAAAGCCGCGGGATCGCCTAGTTATGCATATAAACCTTCCTCTTGAATCACTCTATCTATTGGAAAAAACCGCATCAAAATCCGTTGCGTAGTTTTAAAGATTTAAGCGCACATAGGGATATAGGGATATAGGGACAGAAAAGGCGACTTTGTTTTATACTATGTAGTGATGTAGTGATGATAGTGATGATGATGATTCAAAGAGCGGGTTGAAAAAATATTTTAATATGACTTAATTCTATAATTATATTTATACTGTATACATACCCGTACATATAATAAAACAGTAACTTAGCGAAATCTGTGCATGAAATATTTTAATACAATACAGTACAAATAAGATACACCTAGTCCCCGCAACAATAGTTATCAAGAATTTTGTCTGTGTGCATGCGCCTTACACGCAAAAATATTGAGCCGATTTTAACATAACTTTGTGAAGTGATAGCTTTTTATCAGGGTCGATATTACCTGGTCTTTTGGATTACCATGTCCTTCCTGGATCTTACATTTTTGTTCATAATTTACATAATATGGTTAATTATCGTCAGTTTATCTCTTTTATACTATGGTATATCCTTCTATGGCGTTACCATAAAGTGTAAAAAATCATAACGTGAAAAAAATCATTTGTAATAAAGATTTATATCGAATAATTTTTAATTATATTTCCGCCAAAAGATGATAAAATGAAAATTTCCAGTCACAACTGATTGAAATCGAGCGAATACAATTTGATTAATTGGTACTTGACATGCTCTACTTCGAGATTATGGACTTTTGTAGTCGACAATTGTTTTCTAAAAATACCCGTCAATGTGGCAATGAGGAAAACCTTTTTTTTCTAAGCGCAAGGCTTACTATCTCTGCTTAAATACAAATTAACCTTGTAATGTTTACTTGATTAAAACATCAAAAATAAGATAAAATATAATACATTACCTACCTAGTTTTATATTTTTTTGGGGTATCTTAAATATAAGTTTGTAACGACTACAGAAAAAATAGCATCTCATTAACGACTAATATAAGGATTGTAATTTTCCTTTACTAAATTGATGAATCCTTTTGGATTATTCCAATGCATCTCAGACTTTACGTTACACTATGCGCATAATACTTATTCTTCGTATACATAGCGGCTGTTATACATAAACACATCCCTTACATAGGAAACGTATGAACAGTGTTTGCGCAGGTGCACAGTGTATTATTCTTTATTCTTCAAATTATCGCTTCAGGCAGACACGCACAGGAATGTTGACGGTCAGGAGTTCTAACTAGTGTTCAACACAATCATAATGTGAAAAAAATCATTTAACATCCAAATACAGAATTTATATCCTTATACGCGCTTGTTTTTGTTGTTAAGTAATATAATATCTGTAATAAACTTAGGTATTATTTTTAGAACTTGCCAATGACAATAGTGGATTTTCCATTTAAATATTTGCATTTAATAAATATTATTGAAGAGGAAACTGATAGTGTAACAGGATATTCATAATATGTAGTTCTACATAGTCATCATTTGCCGAATGACAATTTCATGTCTTAGTTCTTAAATATGGAAACGGTTTCAACGAAAGGCATTTGTTACTCCATGTCACGTATCCTTTACACGAATACTAAGTTATATTATGCACACGAATTAAATCTATTTATAATGTTGACGTCGTCCGTTCCACATTCTTATCTCATCACCAAACGCGGCTCACGCAAGGATCTTACGCAGATGTAGTTTTATACAAAGAACAACACATTACTATAGATTAAAACAAACCACGCTGTTTAAGTCAATATAAAACATCTGCATACGAATTTATACGAAAAGCGAACAGTCATACATATATCCCTTTGTGTTTACTGATTGTGATAAATATTTCATATACGTTCAATATACTTAGAGATATAAAATTGCATATACTGACACAAACATAAGATAGTCGATTCTAATAATTGAATAAATATGAAAATTTATTCTTTCCAGCTCGTCCAATGATCTCGGCGAGCCACCCCGGCGAGGCGCTGGTCCAGCTGAGGCAGCTGCAGCTGAGCCACCTCTACCCTCCTCCGACCATGACGCCGGAGTTCCTGGCGCCGCCGCCGCGCCCCTACCCGCGCTACGCGCCGCGCCGGCCGCGCGACCCCATGCCCGCGCCGCCTGCGCCCCCCGCGCCCTTCCCCCCCGTGCCCAACACCTACCCTCACTTCCTCCCCCACCCGGCCTCCTACGCGTCCTACTTGTACCGTGCCCGAGCGCCGCAGTCGCCAGCCTACCATCCGCTGCGCCCGCGCCCCACGTCGGGCTTCGTGCCTCCGTCGCCGGCGCCCCAGTCTCCGCACTCGCCGCCCGTGTCTGCGCCCGCGCCGCAACCTCCGCCCAGAGAGGTAAGCAATGGTATTAAACGCGCGGTACGACCTAGTGTCAGGGTAACGATTTTTCTGATAAATTTATATTAGTCTAGAGAATCATGAACTTTCGTGACTGTAAAACACAAAGTGAGTCAGTACTATGTCTGCCTAGTCTTTAGGGATATAGCGTGAGCCGTATCATATTGATGAATATGATAATTAATTCTTTACTTGAATTACCTAGCCACGTTATTTTGCTATAATTTAATTTTAATTAGTAAGTACATAATGTAACAATCCGCCCTCCGCCTGCGTCCGAAAGTTGAAAATGTAGGGTTATAAGATTTTTTTATGACATCATAAAAAAGTAAAAAATAACAGTTGAGTCTAAAAATAAAAAAAAAACGTCTGGCCATCCTTATCACCTAGGGGAATAAAAATTAGCCCTACGACCTGTTCTCAGACCTACCAAATATGCAAAATAAAATTTCATAAAAACCGGTCACGGCCGTTACGGAGGATTTTGACAACAAACACTGTGACACTAGATTTTTATCTACCAGTTGAGTATTAAATGATCTCAAAAATTTATTTTCATTTTCAGGAGCCTCCAGCATCTCCAGAGCGCGGTGCCCCGACGCCTCATTTCTGCCGGGGCGCGCTCATACGGCTCGAGGACGGCACGCTGCGGCGCGTGGAGGAGATGCGAACCGAGGACTTCGTGATGAGCGCCGAGCGTACCGGCGACCTCGCGCTCACGCAGTGCACGCTGCTGCGGCTCGACGAGCGAGGAGACCGCCTAGCGCTCACATTTACTTACGATAGAAATCGCTCACAGGTAAATAAATATTATTTTATATGTCAATATATAGATAGATATATAGATATATGTCAATTGATCACAATAGTTTTGAAAACTTCAATAATTATTCTATTTTTCCAATTAAAACTCAAAAAAATCCTAAACAAATCGTAAACGTAAATGATAAATAAATTAATTAATCTTAATAATCGTATATCTTTGTTAAAATAAAACAGATAGTAAAACTATATTATAATATTTTCAGGTGGAGCTAGAATCAACAGTAGAACATCCATTTTTCGTATACGGACGAGGTTGGGCGTCGTGCAAGCCTGAGCGTACACTAGCGAGATATGGACTACGAGTTCAAAGGTTGCAAGTTGGCGACGTCTGTGTATCGTTAGTCGCCCGCAAGCATACGGCGCCCACTACTCCGATGGGAACCACTCTCGCAGCCGCACCGCCTCAAACACATCCAGAGAACCTCAGTGTAAAGGAAGACGCTCGGAAGAGACGCTGGTCAGCCTCAGACGTCATAGACGAGGGTCCTCCTTTAAAGAAACGTTGAACGGGTCTGCCGTTCGCCGTCGCTACGAAACAAAATGATATCTAGTTATTTACCCTGACTCCGTCGGGCTTTGGTGACTTTTATATTATACATGAGTCCAAATGCGAGGCTCGAGACTGGTATTGTTAGTTAATGCCACGATTTCGCGTCGTAGATCGATCGCCCAGTGAACTAAGTCATGTATTTGAAATATTATCGTTAATGTGAGTTTCTACAGCGGTCGGCAATACACAATCGTACGCTTATATTCTATTCGAAAACTAGGTGCTTTTTTCTGTCGGGTGCTTCTATGCGTTTGTGTACAATACTGTAAATATGTAACTTAGGTCAGTCAAACTTACACTTTAAGCGTATCTCAAAACTTGGTACAAGCTACAACTGACGTAACTGGCAACATTCTTAAAATATGAAGTATCTCATTCTCATAGTAGATCTATACTTGTTATTTTTTTCACATACCATAGTATATTTTCAGTGTCTGTTATAATCATACCTTTACAACGAAAATTAAAAAAAACTATAGTTTTTACAGTTGTCAGTTATAGTTTCAGTTGTGGTAACGGTAAGAATTACGCTACGTTTCGAAAACGCTCTCGATTATGCTCAATAGGTGCTAATAATTTTGTTACAAGATACCTACATGTAAGCGTAGTGTGAGAGATCTTTCGAGTTTCTCATTATGATAATGTTTATATAAAATGACTTAAATTTACAACCAAAGTTTAACTATATTTGGGGTAGATATAAAACTGGACAGTCCACTCGATAATCATAAACTTCCAATACCAAAACATACCCATAATTACGTCGTGAGATAACCGATCACATGAGCACAAAAAACACGTTAACTACCAGATCTTAATCTAGGATAGGTATTGTGATAACTAATGAGATTTAAAATCTGTCGTTACGTCAATGAATGTGTAGACAAAGAAAAAGGTACAATGAATGTTTGGTGGTTAAAAGTGCAATGTGCTTAATATTGACTGAATTTAGATTTTTTTGATTTCAGGATAATTAATAGTTTGGAGCAGTCATGTCGGTTCCGTTGTTCCATGGTTGTGACTGCAGACATATCCATACGAATTGTCGTTAGCTTTGTCCTCTCGCTGTAGGCGAACGAATGTTCATTAAAGTAGACTTAACTCCTTTTAGTAATTAGAAATTTCGGCGACTGTAGGTACTCTGCTGAACTAAATCTTCTGACAAATAATTTAATGTTAAATAAAGTTGTTAATAACAATCATATATTGTATAAAGAAATATTTCTAATGGTCATGGTTTTTAGATGCCATCTCTATTGGTTTTGACGTCCATGTGTGATACACAGAACTTTTCTATGAGAAGATGTATACATAATAAACACACCGTCTGTGATATTTTGTAGTTATTGGTCAGAATAGATATGAAGTATTGCTTGATTAAAAATATATGTTTTAGAATAATAAGTGCGTTATTGGTAAGAAATGTATAGTTTTTGTATACTCAAAAGTAATACGCAGATTAAATAAAACTTAAATAAATCATGTAGAATCTGTGATTAATATATCGTTACTGATGTAACGACAGAAGCATGGCCATATCATTATCAAATTGATTTTATATTTAGTGATCATAGTAACGTTTTATCAATAATTTTACAAATAACTTTTATATCTTGCGTTACGCGAAAAAATTTGCTTTAACGATGAACGTTTCGGAACTTTATTTGGTTACATAAAAGAGTCAGTTTACTTCAGGATTTCGAAATTCCTTAGCAGTGTACCTTTTGCACATGCATAACAAATAGCTAGTAGGACCCGTAATATAGCATTTCGCCATCCTAGAGCAGGCGTAACGCAACGTGTTATACTTTCCAAGCTTTCCTGAAAACGGTCAGTACACATTATGTTCGTGTTAGTAATGAATGGTAATAAAATTTTGAGAAAGTTTCACTGTACCATAAACTGTTATGTGCTTGTTAATTGTATGTTAAATATATTAATCGATCGTGTTAGAATATGATGTGCATCGTCGGCGACGGACGGTTCTGTAAAAAAGTTAATAATTTGTTGTGTAATGTAATTCTAGGTTTATCGTCTTTATTATTATTTGTAATTGTAATGAAAGATCTCATTTTATTAATCGGTATTTTCTAACAAGGCGCTTTCATTAGATCATGACTAAGCCTACCTCACAAACTTTAAGACTCGGCGAAGGCAGTGGGTCGCTCGCGGCGGCAAAAGTGACGCTTGCCAGTCGCTATCAAGTCTAAGCAAGATCTCAATTTGATGAAAATAAACTTTTAAAAAGACTGGGACGCTTTATTGAATGTTGTGGGATAGTAGTTTCTTCGAGATATTACTTAAATTATGAAGATAGGAGGATTTATTTAGTAAACGGGCGCGCGACGCTCCAGTTTTGACAGGATGGACAATCGTTTAGTACAAAATTCATTACAAAAAGTATTATTTCCCAAAATTCAAATTCAAAAGTATTAATTTATTTTCCAATGAAAGTGCTATGAGATGATCGTTGCAGAGCACAATTGTTAGTGAAGTTTTATCATTGCGAATTATTACATAGCAATTGGCACAATCGATGTTCTTCCGCGCCTTTATATACTAAGTGCGTCAATTATTTTAACACTTTTGTTCGAGTCCCTGCAGGTAGTTGCGTGGGCACCCATTATTTAAGTCATTCCTTTGCACTTATTTATGAATGTTAGTGATTTAGTTTCATAGAAACAATTTTTAAATTAAAACAAAATTTCAACATACCGTTTAATGAACAGCAGAATGTAGTATTTTTATTAATCAGGAATTTCATTACTGTTTTCTTTTTATAATTAACTGATTAATACTAATTGATAACATAATTACGATACCAAATTCACTCACACACGTTCCTTATCCTCAATAAACAACTTAAATGCATTATTTAATGGAGAATATGTTATTAAATTATACATAGACATCACTGTTTTATATACTTCTGTAACCGATTATAATTTTCAATGTTTCACAGGATAATTTGTATATATCCTTGAGTATGTTTAAAGTTGATTTAATAAGTGTTGTTAGGGGTGCGAGATGTGTCTGTGTACGATTAATTAGTAGTTAATTAGTTACATCATTGTGAACACTAATTATTTAATGTAATAAATTTTAAAGTTGCCAACAATGAAAACGGCCAGTAATGGTTACATAGTTATACTATAGCAACACTGACACAAATGATTGTGCCATCCTTTACGGTCTTATCGATATTCTATAGATTATCGTTGTTTTTGGTAAGATACCGACCAAAGAGGTAAAGCCTCATATAATATTTGATATTATTCCATCTTACCATAAATACTTTTGTGATAACATATTGAGAACAGATTATATAAAAAGAAATGTTAAAAATTTTCATCGCAATTTCGACCAATTCTTACACACTGTTTTCAATATGTAACGATGTAGAGAATGGGAAATGTTGTGTCATTTAAAATAATAGATAAATAAATATGAATTGTTATATAATTATATGACAAATATGGCAAATATATATGTATATTTTATTGTATAGCGAAAATATGAGTACTATTTCAGATTAATGTAAATGAAAAATGTTACGAGATATGTTAAAACTAAGTTAACTGTTTGTAAAAAGAAAGAGAGAATATGTATAACTGAATATTTGCTATTAGTTGGTTTTATTTTACATCCTTAACATCTAATTCATTACTTAACTCACTATTTAAAATATTTCTTAATTAAATTAGGTCATAAATTATGTAATACACATGTAGAGAAACACTAATCATATTAAATGATATATTGGCTATCAATAGATTCGGGGACATTTATTTAATATTTTAAATCATGTCTTCGTGATCATGACGAAAAAAATATAGATGTTACTTTACTAATGAAAAATTAGAATTCTATTACTGTCTCTTAAACAAAACAAAAATTCAATTAAAAGATTTATTGATAATTTAGAACATATATAGGTGAAAAAATGCTAATTTTATATATCGGAATTGAGATCCAAAACTACTTTTTCTCCTGGCTTAAAAGCGGGCATTCCGAGATATGGACATGTAGCACAACGGAAGGCATCGCCTAAGTAGCACTGAAAAAAAATTAATAGTTGTTTTCATAAAAATTATTGATAGTTAATTTTAATATCATTACTCGTAACTAAATCTTTAACAAAATCTGATATAGGTAGTAAGGACATTAATTACAATAAATTATTTCAATTACACCAGAATATCTAAGGACTGAGATTAGGTCAGTCATTCAGTGGGTTATCTATACTAATATTATAAAGCTGAAGAGTTTGTTTGTTTGGTTAAACGCGCTAATCTCAGGAACTACTGGCTCGATTTGAAAAATTCTTTTTGTGTTGGATAGTCCGTTTATTGAGTAAGGCTATAAGGCTATATTATTACGCTACGACTTATAAGAGCGGAGCATCAATGAAAAATGTTGCAAAAACGGGAAGGGCGGGCGTTAGTTCTGCGAGGTATCATACCGCGCGACTCGGAAAGAATTTGGTTTCTGATCTTAAGAACGCGTGCGAAGCGGGAATTGCTAGACATCTATAAGCGACAACCCGTGATTTAGCTGACGCTAAACCTAGAGTGAGTCACTAGTTATAAATATATATACATGACTGGAGTACAAACATATGTGCTCACATCTCAACAAATGTATGCCCTCAGTGGGACTCGAACCACTAGAACCTGATCTAAATGTCTATTTAGATAAAAAGTGGAACCTTTATCTAAAGACAGAATTTGATTTCAATTATTATACTTCACTTCCGAGATACACCAACTAAATTTTAATAGATAAAATTTACTTACACTTCCACAAGATGATTTAGGTGTTTCTTTAGTTTCACCCCTCAGCTCCTCAGCCAGACCACATGAACAATCAGCACAAGCTTTTCTCTTACCTGTTGTAGCGCACACTGAAATTATAAAAAATGCTATCACAAGTACATCTTTTTTAATAAAATAGTATTTTATTTTATTTTTTTCCGTCTTGTCTGCTGGGCTTAGTTTATTATTTTTTCAGTAGGAGTAGTCAAAGTCATGTGTTGGTAAAGTGAACGTACATGTACCAATGATATTTACTTCTCTTTCTTTGAAAATACATTTGCTTCCAATTTACTTGATTTAGCAACAACTAGTTTGGCCTCTTACAAGGCCGCAACAGGTACATTTTTAGTTTTTCACTAAAATGGCTGGTACTCGAGTACTACTGTGAGTAGAGCACTGTTTTTTTTTGTACTGACTCATCATAAGAGGGCCTTTCTCCCCATGTCACCTTCTGGGACACCCTGTAGATTATATGCTATTGCATCGTAAGTATGAACGTGACAATTACAAAAATATATACAGTAAAATGACACATATATTGTAGGTAATTCGATTTAAACATATACTTGAAACACATTACCTAAAATTTACCCTTGCAACACAAAACCTCGATCTCATATATTATCAAGATTAGTAAGTATGATATTATAGACAGATTATACATAATATTACTAGACAATTGAACATAGAAGTTGAGAAATAACATACAATGTATGATTTATAATTCATTTTTAATTTTAGGTTACTTTATATTGTGAAAAATAAAATGATTACAGAAGGCACATATTATTATGATTCATATAAATTCAACTTATATAGCTATAGCATAATGTCAAGGGTTTTACTGTAATTGAACAAATTATTTATTTTTTCTTTTTAATAAATATATAAAACATTCATACACCTTAATCTTTATTTACCTCTTAAAGACTGCTGGTCTGGTTTTTTAAGGTCATCTTCATCGAGAAGCATATCTGAATCAATTATTTCATCATCATTCTGTCCTGTCCATGCCTGTTCAACTGTGTCATCTATTTTCCAAACTGTTGGCTTACTGCTAAGTTTTAGTGAAGCCTTAGAACCCACCTATAAATAAATTACTTATTTAAGAATGGAAACAAAATTATACAAGTTTTGATAATTACAATAAGAAATTACCTCAAAATTGGGCTTTTCTGCTACATGTTGTGTGTCAATTTGAGTCACATTTATAAATCCATTAAGTTTAAGAGAAGTATTTAGGTCTCTTGTATCCTTTAGAACAAGTTTTCCACTTGGTTTTAAAAGTTTAATTATTAATGCTAATAATTGATCACTGTGATGTACAGCGTGTGGGGGTAACCAATTTGATAAAATTACATCAAAAGACGACAAGGGCCTCGAATCTAAAAATCATAGTGATAAATATAATAATAATACAACAAAAATTCCTATCTGCTACGTAAAAATACCATAAACATTTTTTCTTCCATATTATTATTAAATTACCTTCTGCAATCCTGTTAGAGTTTTCCAGAACTACGCACGTATTCGCTGCGCTTTGAATTTCATTGACTAAATTACTTAATTCTCTTGGTTCGTTGTTACACCATATTATTAAAATATTATCTCCGCTTTTGATGTGATTCATATCGATTATTTACTATTATTTCAATATGCGAAAATTCAACCAATTTAGCACTTTATCTGAGCAAAAGTCGTACTAGCTATCTGCTATAAATTATATCAAAAAAATTGTTATTAATTGTTAAATATTTGCGAAGTTTTAATTTTCACTTGACAATTTAATTTAATATGACATATTGTAGCAATATACTCTATCATCTATGCCAGTATATAAGTGTATAATCTATGATCTATGCAGTATGCTTGTCTATGGACAAATGACAACTTATTATTCATCTCTTTCTCTGCTGACAGGTAACAACAGAAAAAATATAAGACGAGTTTTTTTATTATTCATCTATTGTCTTCACGGTGTTTACGACACCGTCTAATTATAGTTACATTCTCTTTGCCGTCTATCTCTATCATGATTCATAGATGACCGTAGATAGAGAATGTAATAGTCAATAGATCATCAATTACACTATAATTAAGCATTATACTTTGTAAAAGAATAAGATAGGCATATGTAAGTGGACCAAGGAAGAAGTAGGTCATCATAATTATGTTCCATCCCTTTCTGCGAACACAAAATTAGTATTTTTTGTCACCAGATTGATGTAAAACAGCTATAAGCCAAATAATTTTAAAGGCCGCTTATGATATTGGAGTAACATTCAAACAATGTGCATAACATTTGTCAGAGTTGTAAACACAGATTAAGGAGACTATGGTTGTAAATTGTAATGAGTTTTAGTGCTGCCAGTGATGAAAAAAAATGTTTTCATATTTCATGGTAATATGGTGAAATTCGTAACGTGATCAACAGTCTAGTCCTTAGATTGATTTTTAGTATTTTTAAATCTAATGCCTGAATATTTATTGTATTTGATTTAAAGATTTCCTAAATGGCCAAACTATTAGAAGTCGTTGGATTTAAGTTACTAGTCGATCTAGTTAGTAGCCAACTAATCACTTCCGTATCTGTTCAATACATTGTAATAATTTTTAAAAGAGGTTGTGAGAAGTTTTACCTGTGACTCGCTTACGCCGAGTCAGTAATTCTTTTTATGGATAATGTATACGCCTATACAACAGGATCCCAAAAAACGTTCAAAAAGCTTCTATTGCCAAATTTAAAAAAAAATGTGAAGGAACGTGTGTGTACTAAAGGCTATTATTCGATTAACGATTTTTTAGAAGACAGTACGCTTTGAGAACGATTGCCGCCAGGCTATTTCAACATATAGTTATAGAAATATTGTTAATTTGCAATTAAATTTGAAAAAGAGAGATAAAAAAATTAGTCTCACTGAATTTTTTTGCCAGTTTTTCTCAGGTCAGAGGTACTATTTCATACAAAGAATATTTTACAGTGCAGTGCCGCGTCGCTCCGCTGCAGTATAGTTACGCCTAGTGCGCGTGGACCGTAACTAACCTGGAAAAGCACCATTATGAATAAGATTATCATTTTTAGTTGGCCGTGAATTTTGTTTTGAAATGTAAATTTAAATAATATTGTATTCTTGTAATAAAAATGAAAAATAAACTCAAAATACAAGAAAAATATTTTGCATAACACATCACGTCTTGCATTCAAGTTTGAACTTTGAAATTTAATTTTCATTTACCTATCGCTGGCTTTGTCTATGTCGTAGGTCTATGTATTATGTATATTGTATAGTATTCATTATAATTCATTTATGTTCGTCATCGGAATGTACAAATTTAGACTAGGCTGTATGGACTATAGTCCTTTGTCTTTCCCTATTGGGGATAAATTTTAAAAACAACAACAAATTATTCAATATTCATAAATCATAATTCATCTATATTCTATTATCTATATTCTATGGTCTATCCGTATAGTAGTATTGTATTGTATTGATTTACGGTGATTTATTAGTATCAGAAATCAGAATATTGAATGGGTACTCAATAAAAAATTGTACGAAGTACTAAAACTCAATTTTAAAAAAGATATAACAATGTTACAAGAAGCACTTACGGCCGGTATGTGGTCTGCAGTAGGGAGTACTATGGGAAAACTCTCTGGTACTGCTTCAGCAGTCGTAAGTACATATATTAAAAAAAATTAATATTGAAATAATAAATCGCAATATTCTTTATTACTTACTACATTTATATTATCAGGGAAACAACGAGTCCCTTTGGAGTATGTACGTTATCCTCATGATCATTGCAAATACGTTCAGCTTCAGGTACTATTTGATTGCACTAGACGTGTCTTCTAACTCTGTGTCTCCAACGGTTATATCGTCTGCATCGAGTTATTTATTATCGGTAAGCATGTTAAAAGGAATCCAAAAATCTAAATAACAAAATTTTTATATTTAATCCTCAGATCAAGTATAATAAAAAGGGTAGATAACGCACCGCCTACATTTTTACTGAAGCTACAAAAGTCTGCTCCTTCATGTAAACACCACACATATGCACCAAACTATGCTCATTTTCGTTAGTATCTTGCTTCGGGTCGTCGTGCAGTAAGTTTGCCCATAAAAATGCCGTCCTGTGTAATTGAATGGTGTAAAAACCATTCAAATGTGAACAAAAAGTCTGATGGAATATCTTTTCTCATATAAGTACACACAAGACTATATTATTTTATGTTATTCTAACACAATTTTGAAGTTGGTTAATTTGAGTATAGTAAGTATATATAGGGGTTGTTTGACATAAATAATGACAATGTCTCAAAATGACGTAGGTACGGGAGAGTGTTGACAAGAGTTTGTATTTCTACTGGTCAAAAAATGTTCGGTAAATGGTAGGTAAATTCATAGCAAAATAATTAAGTAGACATTTAAATTATTATTAAATAATTATTTTTGGTTTGTAATTTTTTTTAATAAACACTATATTACCTTTGTTGTATTTTTCAGCCAAGACTATCTATTCAAACTATTTATAAAGTGATCCTACACGCCTCCCTACACATTTAAAATCTTATTGTAAATAAAAACATTTTTATTTTATTTTTATTTAGGTACATCTATTTTTTATTTTATTTTATCGCATATTACCTATATTACATAATATTAAGGGGGATTTTAAAAAAAGTGTCAACACATCAGTCACGCACACATACTTAGAAAAGTGGTTACACTTTCTGTCCTAAATGTGTTATCTATGTTTTTTACTTGATCTGAGATTTAATCATTGCCAGCCCTGATTTAGGTATTGCATTTGAATTTGTTGAGGAAAATATGTTGTAATATAATATTCCATTTCAATATAACATTTCATAAGAAAACTAAATAAATTAATTTAAAAGAACAACTGTATTATTGCGTAGGTTATTTGTTCTGAGTACTAATTTCTTTATTTATTTTCAGGGCATAATAGGTATGTTATTATTTCAAGAAACTATGCCATTCCAGTGGTGGATAGGAACTTCACTTATCCTCAATGGAATAACATTAATTGCAAAGCAACATAAACAAAAATAATCTCAAGATTTGACTCCACCGGCATATAATTAAACTCATGGCTAGGAACCTTCAGTATTAAGCATTTAAATACTTGTTGTTTGTAATTATATTTGTTCCTTAGTAGAGAAGTTTACTGTATTAGCTTATTAGCTAAGTTAGATTAATGGAAAACTACATTCAAGATGAAGTACAAATTTTTTTATTTAGAAAATATAATGTTCTTTGTTTTTGTCATAGATGTATTTACATATATATTTTTGGTTCTTAATGTTGAAAACCTTTTATAGCAAGCATGGTCAATGGTCATGTAGGTTTTAGTTGTTTAAAAAATATTCAATAGATGGCACCAAAGTTACAATAGTTTACCTTAAAATAGTTGTTGATTTTAATTCTAAACATTTAAAAATTTAACTTTTGATGTCATAAGTGTTATAAATAAATATGGCAATATTTTCAATTTTAAGTATAATTCGCGTCATTTAAAAAGAACGCTGGCTGTCAAGTTGCGCAGAGACGATTTATAGGCCAACATAGAGAAAAGTAATATTATACTTTTAATAGAGAGCCCTCTCTACCGTTTTTTTTGCCAACACTAAACTAGCGCCATCTGTAATTTTTCACCCCATGGCCTATACTAGTCCTTCTGATATCATAAAAAATATATTTAAAATTAAAGTCGATCGATTCTAAATGTGTAAATATAGTGATGATATTATTATATCTATTAACATTAAAATAATAAAAGCAAGAAAAATATATACTTAACATCACCATATTTACAAATTTAAAATCGATCTACTTAAATAATTAAGTAGGGTTGAAGACTGTCGTTCTATGTAATAAATAATACAAGAAAATGTTATTTTTAAACTTTATTTTGTATATTTTTAGTGTAATACAGTTATTGTATAACACAGCTCGCCGCGCGTGGCATTACGTAGAGCGTAGACATGAAGATCGTAGATATAAAATCTTACCTCTGGTCATACAGACACCCAAAGACACAACGGCTTAAGCTAGACGTAATTGCTTAAACTAGACAACACAAAATAAAGCGACTTTTAGACTGCTTATTTAAAATAGTGTCAATATCATATAACTAAATTAAACCCAACTAAATTTTAAGATATTTAATATTTTTATTAAGCGTCAAAATAATAAAATTTAAAGAAGTTTAAAATGTCAAAAAAACAAAACAATGTTGCAAGCTATCCAATTCACGCATTTGTATAAATTTATTATTTGTTTGAAATGGTGGTTCACTAAAAAGTTATAATGAAATATATCGATTCAAATATTTAAATTGTTATTTTAAGCAATGAACAGTATTATTTTTATGTGACATTATGCTTATTTTTCTCAAAATTTAATAATTTTTTGCATGCAAATTTGTTTGGTATGCGTGTACTGGACTGCTGGATTGACGATTGCGACCGTAGCGACATCTCTTACACCGACTTATAGTCGCTGATAAATTTAAGCAAAAGTTTTGGGTGACACGCAATAGATGACACTACCAATTTTTTATCTGTTGTCGATGTTCTAAGTTTCCAGCCCCTTTGGTGGTAAGACGCGGGGCGCGGGACGTCGAGACACGCGCCGCATGCTTTTCGGCTCGCTATTGGTTTGTCAGTTTAAAATACCAATAATATAAAAAATATATTAAACGAATTAATTTAATTTTTTGTAAGTAGATTAAACATTCTACACTGAATCAAACATATTTTATTAATTAATAGAATTCTATTTAATGACATTCTTTTTAATATATTTTTCAATGTACCTACCAATAATCAATATACATCGTGAGCGAAAGGCTAGTTCAAAAATAAAAGAATAGGCTTAGGAATTTCGTATGCGAATGTACCGATGCGCAAACACACCCCCCACCACTTTCTTCCAGCGTTCTTTTTACGTGACGCGAACTGTATTATTATATTAATTATAACATTTTTTAAACTTTGTAAATAAATAGTATTAAACAAATAGTGTGTTATTATTATAATTTTTACATTGTATAACAATAAAGAAATTATAAAATATAAGTTTATTAAAGCAATATTATTGTTTATATGTAATTTAATTATAAGTTTATTATTTTAAGTAGTATAACATCAAATATTAGCATAATTTTAAGAAGATATTTATTAATTACTACAATGTAATATAAGTACATAATTAACAAATAGATAACTATTTTCAAACTATTTAAAACATTATGTAGTAAAAGTGTATCTATTAAAAAAATAAACGTGAATTTAATTAAAAATAATAAATGCAATAAAAATATCTAATTAATAATTATCTATTAATAATTTTCCCTTTTTGAATATTCAGACCCCACCCTAAGAATTTATTTCTCATTATTCTAAAAAATATTTAGAAAACGAAACATGTATGTAATATCCAACATAATGTTTTTCTATAATAACAAGAATACAGAATTTCTGATAAAGCTTGTATTTTATATATATTTTTCTGATAAAGCTTGTATTAAGTATATCTATATTTACTTCAGATTTAAAGATGAATAAAATTACTTAACAACTATATTGACTCTCCATATCTTTTGAGTAATATTCATTTTAGAGCAGAGAGAGAGAGATCAAGCTCCCACACTCTTCAATAGAGATTAATTTCATGTAGGTACCTTTTTCCAAGACAAAACTTATGATCTGCTTCTACATAGGTCCGGTTGTAGTCTAGTATAGTCGTCCTATAATAGTTACTTCAATTCAACGTAGATATTATGAACAGTTCCGTTTTAAACTTTAAGAAATCTATTAATAGCTAAGTCCAATAATTTTATTTTCTTTATTTCAACTTCCTTTAATTTCATTATACATATATTAGACTTTCTCTTAGCTAGCGGAGCTGGAAACCAAGTTCCTCGCAAAACAGTGGTCGTACCTTAACCCCTCATGGCCGCCCGTCTTGAACGCGGTGACCATTATTTTCATGCGGATTATGTTATAACTATGATATCGTAAGATATTCATTGAAATCAAATGATGCCAAGAAGAATTTTGTTCAAAATTAAATACTTGTAATGAGTAAATTACTAATTTAGGTAAGGATTAATACCATGTTTATAAAACACCTTCGCATATAATGCATTACCTTAAAACAAATTTAATTACCATAAAGAAGGCTATAGCGAGTCAACCTTAAAATATAGACTGACTTTTTTTAGAACTTTTAAAGGGAAACAATTCTGTCAAGTGTCACTCATACATGATTTTTTGCATAAATTTAACCGTTTACGCAGCGTACGCGACGGAAGCTCTCAAAAGAAATATATTTCTCCCGTTTTTGCAACATTTTTGTTGATGCTCCGCTCCTATTGGTTGTAGCGTTATTTAATATAGCCTATACCCATCCTCAATAAACGGACTATCTGACACATAATTTTTTTTCAATTCGGACCAGTAGTTCCTGAGATTAGCGCGTTCAACCAAACAAACAAAGAAAGAAACTCTTCAGTTTTATAATATTAGTATCTAGATTTTAATTGTCAATTTTATTTTTTTGATTATTATTTAGTTAAAAATTTGTTTTGTTTTTATTTCCAATTTATGTTTATGTTATTTATAATTGTGGAAATTTAGTTTGTAAGACTTAATAAATTTTTATGGCACCTATACCTACGGCAATAACGGTACGGTTACGATACGGTTTTCGAGAGATATATGTGAAGTCCGCCAACCCGACTTGGCCAGCCTATGGTCTGATCCCCTTAGCATTGAAGGGGGACCCATGCCCAGTGGAACGTTCAAAATGGCTGATACATTATAAGTAGGTATAAAACATTGATTTGCTGATAATAAGTAGATATCAAGTTGCTCTGTGTATCATTTTCCCGAGTTTAGTCTTGTCTTGACCTAACCGGTATCTTGATACCGTTGCCTAGCAGGACATATTTATAAACGAGTTATATTCGCGGCGCTGAGAGATATAATGTAAGTTTACAATATAATCAAAGTTTACAACCTAACAACCTCTTTAAGTAACGTTAGCCTTGAAAAACGTCACTTTATCAACCATATTGAATGTAATGATAAAAAATTTATATAAAATTGCATTTAAAAAATTTTTCAAATCTTAGTTCCTACCGAATAAAAAAGTAACATTCTCGGCAATTGGCGTCCTCAGATCAAGTTGATCTGAGTTGGCGTCATTAATAAAGAAATATTACAATAATCGTTGTCTTTTATTTCTATAAAATTAGAACGTCGAATACTTCAAAGTTCAAATAAAATGCTAAATTACATCGTCATATTAATAAAATCAAATTATGTTATTTTCGCAAAAAGGTTTTATGTCTACTAAAGTAATAATGGCAGTTTTATTCAGAGGCAGATAAGTAGAAGACCATTAATAAATGAATCGATGTGGGCTCGTCGGGTAAAATAAAACTCATATACAAACTGTATATAAAAGCTAGCTTGCTTTTAGAAAAATTGAAACGAAACAAAAACTTTTTTACATGTCAGTTCGGCTTTTATATGAAGATTTATTATTTTTTTAGGCTGCCGTATTTTATTATTATAAATTTTTAGACTCTTATTTCTTCTTTGTTGTGGGTAGGTATAGTCTATAAATACAAACAGTTTTAGCAGAAGATACCTAGTGCATTATATAAATCATCCTTCGCGGTTTCACGTGAGTATTACGAAGATATTAAGTGCAAGCTCTCCTAAGTAAGTTTTATTATTATAAGTTCTTGTCACAATCGGGTGCTGACGAATTTTTATTTATTTACACGTCATATAAGTATTAATTAGTTATAATTGCTATGCCTGTATGTTTTTATTTGTATAGACAAACATACATAGGAATATACACATAATATACATAGGTCAAATTTCAAACACCTAACTCTCCTTGAGGCTTCGCCGCTGGGGGGGGGACAGCTGCCCCCCCCCCCCCCTAGAAGATGCAGGAAATCTCACAAACCGTAAAGTAATATTACGTAGGTAGCCTATTAATAAAAAAAAACAAAGTTGATTCTATGGACAGGCGAATTTTATAAAATTGAACTATGAATGAAATGAAATTTAGTGCGAGGTTGACCAAAAAAACGGCTTTATTTACTGTACCTACTATAAGGATACAATTGAATCTGAGGTGTTAAAACGGTTTTGTGAAGAACCTCGTCGACTACTATTTTTAATAAAATAAATTCACTGATGGATATTTAGTTTTGCATTTTTAATATTTCTTTAATGCAACATTTACCTTAGATATATTCTTGGTTTGTCGACGACGTCGACTAAACACCGTCCCCCCCCCCCCCCTCCCCTAAACAAAATGGTGCTCACACGGTCATCTCTGCTATCACTTATTCAAAGAAGGAAATAGTCGTCATCTACGCCTAGCCGGTGTAGAGGATGCCAATGTAGTATAGTGTATACGATAATAATTAATAACTACAATTTTAGGGCACAAACTGTTGTGTAAATTTGGTTTCCCTCTGAAGTAAAACAACAAATAATTGGGTACATTGACTGGCCATTATATTAAATCGGACTCACGCTGAGATTTCCAACTGTTGTGCAGTATTAGTTCCTATTTATTTATAAAAATAATATACGGTAAAGTAGTTTTAATCCTATTTCTAATGTCCACCAATGTCTTAGATATAGTTTAAGATTAAGATATTTTATTTCATTATATTTATAAATAATTATTTCACTTATATTTCAACATCGCCCTCGCTTTGCTCGGGTTCGTACGCACATTCGCGGTCGCCACCTCGACTCCCGCTGGGGGAATTCATTTGTGAGAACGAATGTACCAGTTATGGGTGCTAATTTTATAATTTGTAAGTATGTATTTAAAATTACATAATATGTGAAGTGTATCTGTGTAATTATTTGGTATAACCTGCGTTGATGCAGTTCACAGACAGACCACGTAATGCGTTCCGCACTTTTGGAAATACACAGGTACAAGCTAAAAGACCTAAGTATAAATATAATTATAGAATAAAATTACTTTTAAAGGAAAAAAATGACTGTTGTTAAATTTGATTGTTATTGTACCTATAATAATATTTATTGAAATTCTTTCACTGAAATGAATGCGCAAATTTATGAGAAAAATATGGGTGGTGTACGGAAGGACAGCCAAGAAGGAGAGTTTTATCCTGCCTTTGCAATGAACTTTCGAACAGATATTTTGATTATATTTACAAATTGATACATTAATTAAATTGTATTAGGATTATTTGCTTTGGCTGGCACCGACTCCAACAATAACTAAGTAATTAAAATTATTTTCTTTTCTTTTTAGTTTCGATTTGTAACGTTTTGAAGTCGGTTTTCATTTTTGTTAAAAAATAATTTATTTTTTATTTTTTTGTGGAAATTTTATGTTTAAATATAATATTGGAAGGCTAACTAAACTACTGCTCCAATAAGTCAGCGAAGTTTTGAAATGAACGACAATAGTCAATCGAGATTTGTCCACGTCTATTTTTCCACGTAACTCGTAGACGTTAATAAGATTTACCTTCTATTATCAATCCACCTAATATCCTGAAGGAATACGACTATCAGTTCATAAGTACGTATAATATTAAAAGAATTTTCTTTCAGCTCCTAACCGTTGAGGAGATATACCTTACATCATCACAAATTCTTGAACAGCTTTAGAAAATATATGAAACAGGTAACCAGTGCCGATAAAATTTAAGGGTTGCCCTCGATTTCTTAAGGATCCCATCATCAGATGCTGCCTTGGTGACAATGAGAACATCTTGAATGTATACCCTACTGAATAAAAAAGAAATTTTTAAAATCGGCCCACAATTCACGGAGAAATCGGTGAAAACACATAAAAAACAACTGTTGAGGAATTTTACCTTTCATCATCAGCTCATCGACATGAGATGATGATATTCATACGTAAAAGCTTTATCGGTTTTAGAAAATATATCAAAAACATAATAGGTGTCTGTAAATTTTGAAAGTTGCCTTCGATTTCCCTGGGATCCCATCATCAGATCCTGACTTGGTGACAATGGGACCACCTCGGAACTATACCCTACCATACAAAAGAAAAATTTTTGAAATCGGCCCACAGACGGTGGAGAAATCGGTGAACATCTATAAAAAAAATACATACAACGGAACATATAACCTCCTCCTTTTTTGAAGTCGGTTAAAAATATATTATGGGTAAACTGCAATGTCAGGCTTAAGGTTATTTCACACAAGCAACGAAAAGAATGAAAAAAACGACGACGCGCGTGGCGCAGTTTGTAGTGACCCTACTTGCTGCGCAAGCGGTCGCGGGTTCGAGTCCCGCGGGGGGCATTCATTTGTTGAGCACGAATATTTGTACTCCAGTCATGGATGTTTATATTTATAATATGTATGTATTTAAAACTTATATATGTGTAGTATATCAACCATCTAGTATCCGTAACACAAGGCTCGTACCTTACCGTGGAACTAGATATAGTGCTGTGTGTAAAATGTCCCAACATATGTACTTATTTAATATTTAATTTAAAATATCGATATCGATAAAAAACATCAACACATGGCATCCCTCGGAGGGTTATAGACGCAGTGACGCTCAGCTCGGCAGACGGCACTCGGCAGTGGCGCGTCATCGGTGGTAAATAGCGCACGTTACGTTGCAGTAGAAATATCCCGCTTATTTTCCTTCGCCAAAAGACACAATCGATAACATAAAGCCGCGTGCAAAACAAAAACGTCAGCCAAACATTGTAAGCTCTCATTTACGACAACGAACGTTCATGTCATATTTTTAACTAAAGTTTTAATTGAGATATTGATAAATTCGCGTGACGACCGGCGTCAACAATGTAGCCATAGTGACGCGGTGTTGACGGTTTGACAGCTATTTAGTGCCTATACATTACAATTTTTATGATGTCAATTTATTTCATTAAAAATGTCAAAAATCTGCATTTCTTATTAAACAGTATTGTTAAAGAATTTTCAGTGTTCTTAAACTAATATTTAAAATCAAGCAACAATGGGGAATGGAATGAATAAGGTAAGTTTTTTTTAATTGTCAAAATTGCAATGTTTTGGCCAGTCCTGCGGATGCTAGCGCGTCAAGTTACGTAACGTAATGTAGCTGCTACGATCTGTCGTAGCCCGTAGCATCAATGCCTGTAGAGGGAACTTTTCATATATAATTATGTAAATCTAAAAAGTATTTTATTTGTAAACTAAGTGATTCGCGAGTTTTTTTTATTAATTTTAATATTTTTTTATCCTATAAAATATTTTTATCTAATAAATAAAAAAAGTACTAGATTTATCTGATTTATTATTATATTGGTTCAAATGATTTTGTACGAACTGAAACATTATTTATTTTTGCAATTATTCTTCATTTTTCGAATTTGCATTGAAATGTAATAATTTTTTAAATATGCATCACCATGGCTCTCAAAATTCATCAAAGCTTGGCCGTAATTAAGCGTAAGGAATTAACGTATATACATATTATTCACTCTCTAAAATACAAACTTTCGAATATATAACATTTGTGTAATAATATTTCTAAAGTAAAATAATAATAAACATAAATAATGGTTGCTCTTATTAATGTTTGGTTCAATTTGTAACTAGGATCGGCCTAAGCGTCATAAAACACGTATAATATAAAACTAAAAACGCAACCTGTATCCTTATGTCTCCTCGCTCCTCCTATTATCTATACATTACATAATAAGTACCTTTGTATAATAAAATTTTAATTAAGTCGAGGCTGTACTGTTTAATATTTTATTATTATTTTATTACATATAATATAGTAATTAGTGTCGATTTTTAGTATTTAGAGTTTTTGTCTGTCTGTCTGGCTATGGCTGCAGCACGAGAAAACCACTGGACGAATTTTGATGAAATTCGGTATGATGATAGCTATGGTTATCTGGGTCAACATATAGGATACCTTTTTCTACGGGGAAAGTATTTAAATTCTGTGGAATATATACTAACCAGAACCTTTAAAACGTTTAGAGAAGACGTCGTCTGTTGTAATCTAATTTCATCTTAATACAGTAATAGCCTTTATATCCAAATAAATACTCCAGCCAAATAAATAAAAATAAAGCCTTTGCTTCATCCATTCCAAATGTCATCCTCCGAATTTGTGCAAAATTATTGATTAATAAAGGTCAAAATATTTTGTAATATTTTTAATTTTTATGAGTATACTTAATGAAAAAGTAATCATGTTTTTTGTTTTTAATTTAAAAAGTAAAGTATAGTATTAAGCATTAATCTTCTTCCTTTCATTAATTTTATCATTTTTTATTTTTATTTTATTTATTATTCGGAAGACAAACAGTATTAAATTACATATAAAACGAGAAAAAAAAAATTATTAACATAAACCAATTAAGTCTTCACAATTTACAATTTCTAAAGGTAGGTGTTAGCTTAATTAAAGCATATAATAGTATTACAGTACATAAAAAGAATTAGAGAATAAAAAAAAAAAAACATTACGTAAAACTTCTAGTTAAAATTTTTAACTTATATAATGAGTCTGAAAATAAATCTATGTCATTAAATATTTCATTATGTAATTTGCACGAGCGGTATAAAAAGCTATTACGAGCATAATTAGTCGTTAATTTAGGCAGATAAAATATTGACAAATTACGTGATTGAGGACGAGGACACCTTAAATAAATATTGCTTAAAAGAAATGGAGAATGTATAAGATTTCTGATAATTTTAAATAGAAAAATTTCATCCCTTTGGCGTCTGCGATTCTGTAAAGATACTAAGTTAGGAAATTTTTGATTATTTATTATTGATCTATATAATAAATGCTTATTAAATTTAACTTGAATATTTTCAATTCTATCGATATATTTATTGTAATGTGGATTCCAAACGGTAGAAGCATATTCTAATATGGACCGGACATAGGCGTTATATAATACAATTAGAGTGGAATTATTACGAAAATCTTTACCCATTCTGAGCACAAAGCCAAGCATCCGGTTGGCCTTACCGATAATGTGGTCAATATGACTAGAAAAAGTTAGTTTATGATCAAGATATACACCCAAATCTCTCACCTCTATAACACGTTTAATATTATTTTTATTAAAAGCATAATCTTTAATAATAACGTTAGTCTTACGTGAAAAACTTATAACATTACATTTTTTAATATTAAGAATAAGCCCGTTATTATTACAAAATTGACACAATCTATCAAGATCACTTTGTAACAATTCACAATCATCATTTTTATTAATAGTCCTAAAGATCTTCATGTCATCGGCATATAATAAAATTTCAGAATATTTAAATATCAAATTAATTTTATTTATAAAAATATTGAAAAGTAGAGGGCCGAGGTGAGAACCTTGAGGGACCCCCGATGTTACAGGTACAAAGGAGGAGCAATAACCTTTAACAGTTACAGCTTGACTTCGCTCTCGTAAATAAGAAGTAAACCAACGCAGGAGATCGCCGTGTATACCGACCTCCATAAGTCGACAGATAAGCAAAGAGTGACGAATTTTATCAAAAGCTTTGGAATAATCAGTATACACGACATCTACCTGCCCACCACGATCCATATCAGATGTCAAACGGTGAATAAACTCATTTAAATTTGTTTCAGTAGATTTCTTCCTTATAAACCCATGCTGTTGTTCAATAAAACATGAACTTAATATAGGATAAATATAATCAAATATGATCTTTTCAAATAATTTAGCTATCACACTTAATTTACAAATAGGCCTATAATTTGAGATGTCGTGTTTATTTCCACATTTATAAATTGGCACCACAAAAGAACGTTTCCACAAGGTAGGCATTATTCCAGATCTAAGAGAGTTGTTAAATAATAAATATAGGGGATGGGATAAACTCTCACTACACATTTTCAAAAAGAAAGGAGGGATGAGATCAGGGCCAGTACCCTTACTAGGATCTAGCTCTTTTAAATATTTATGAACTATACTGGGAGATATATCAACAGAACCGATAGACAAGTAATCATACATAGTTGAATTAATGTAATCACTTTTTTCCTCATTATCGAAAATGTTAGGTTGGAATACAGACTGAAAGTGATCATTGAACAAGGCACAAATACTCGAACCATCAGATGCCGAGGTATCGCCTAGGAACATAGTTGCTGGCAAGTCGTTAACAGATTTTTTTGATTTAACGAAAGTCCAAAAAGATTTACTTTGGTGTAATATCATTTCTTCACTTCTATATATATGAATATCATAACAAGCAACCTGCTCTCTTTTTTGTCTTTCCCGTAAAAGACTAAAAGTATGGTAGTCACCTATCCTACCGTAAACTTTCCATTTTCTGTGATATTTTAATTTATCATGAATTATTTTGATAAGAGCTCTAGAATACCAAGATGGGAATCGGTTGTTGTTTTTATTTACTTTACAGGGAACATTCTCGGAAATAATTTTTTCAAGGACTTGGTAAAATGTGGTCACCGCTGAATCAACATCGAGATCAGAAAGTATCTCATTCCAGTTCACTTCATTAATTTTGGTATTAATAACATTGTAATCAGCTTTATAAAATTGACGTAAAGTTTTAGAAAGCGGAGTAAGTAATGGGGGAGTAAATATTTCACTGTCAATAAATATAGCCGGATGATGGCAATCTTCTGGGACTAAGGGTTCCTGACATTTTGTAATCATGCAAGTACAGTTACTTATAATCAAGTCTAGGTATCTATCGTTATCATTAGGAATACAGTTGTATTGTTTTAGGCTGGTAAAATTCAAAAACATTGAGAGCGCATAAACTAAATTGTTATCTAAATTCGTTTCAAGTAAATTCATCATTGAGTTACTATAACACCATAAAGCATCAGGAATATTAAAATCACCTGCAATTAAGTAATAATTGTCCGGATCGTTAACAATATTATTTGAAACATATTCAAAAAAGTTACATAGAGCTTCGTAATGAAGTCTGCATTGAGGAAAATAGCACGAAAAAATATTGACAAAAGTCATTTTACCTTCAATATTAAAACGTATCTTAACTTTTACAACATCAGCGACTGCATTGTTTATAACAACAGTACTTGCAGAACTTACCGAGATATCATGTCTAATGGCAATTAAAACTCCGCCACCCATGGAGTCCCCACGTAATTCATAATTCCTGTCACACCTGTATACGGAATATCGACAGTCAAATAATTCCTCGCTGAAAATCCCATCCAATAACCAAGTCTCCGTTAAGCATATTATATGGTAATCAGCTTTTATAAGGTTCCTATAGAAAACATTTGTTTTAGAACGAAGACCACGAACATTCTGATAGTATATCGAGAGACGGTTATCCATCGCTAAAAAAATTCAAATATATATGTAGATCTTATAAAAATTAAGTTACTTTGGCTTTATATTGGTACTGGTCGCTACATTTACGATGAAGGTACGACAAATACGATAGAACGGCCTTGGCATGCATCACGCATGCTTAATTAAAAAATACATTTAAATTTACGGACATTCTTTTTATAAATTTGAAGTGAAATATTGAGAATAGGTTAATAGACGGGTTCGTTAAACTTTAATTGCCTACCATAATTTTGAATCTTCAAGCGTAATCTGTTAATGTTCAATTATTATATTTATCTTATATAGTACTTACATCACTGCCCAATTTTTTGTTGAATGTTTTATTTTATTAAAGGTCCTTCGTTATATATTTATTATTAAATAGATAGTGAATGGATTATGTTTATATGTACATCAGTCATCAGCATAAAAGCACTTGGCGTGATTCGTAATGACATTAAAAAGTTTCCTTCTATTTGTTATTAGTCCAGTGCAATTAGGTTTTTACCTTGAAACGCTAGCTGCGTTTAAATTGCAAGAAAAAGGTTTAGGTGTTTCTAATTTTTTTTAATTTCTAAAATTAAATAGTAAAAGGTTTATTTTTTCCCATAAAAACGATAAAACTACTTCTAGTATGTAGGTACAGTACCGATATTCCTCTCATTCTTCTTACAGCTATATTTGTTTTTCCCATCGAGAATAACTCAGTTTCTGCATAAAATATATGGACAAGCATAGTACTACGGGAGGTAGCGCTATAGTTGAGCAAGTCATTTCATACCGGCTGAAAATCACAACACTAATAGTTTTCCCCTTACCCATAACAGCTCCGAACGTCAGCTGCTCAGGTAGCGGTGGAGGTAAGAGAGGCAGCATGAGAAAGTCATTGGAAAAAAATCTGCTCCGATGAATTTTATACCGCGTAAAAATGAATTATATGATTGTTTCCATCACATTTTTAAAGAAAATCATCGTCAGCTGTATTGACGGTGGGGGGATATATGTCAGTCGCGTGCATGAACCTCATAGAAATTTTCACAAAAAAAGTAATTTTATACCTTATGAAATTTATACATCTTAATTTTTATACTTTTAAAATAATAAAGACAATCGTCAGCTGCAATTTTGATGGGGGGAAGACCGTCAGTCAGCGTGATAAACATTTTGCGAGGTCAATGCATTTGAGAGTTGCATAGTCTCTTTGAAAAATAAACTGACGATCTTTACATCCACAAACAATTAGCTGACGACGACTTATGTTTCTTGAACAATCTAGTTATCTTACGCTTAGAAATCAATAAGTATAGCACATATTAATCTATAATCTAATGGCTCTCGCAAGTTTGTATGACAGTCCTTCATTTTTGGGGCTAAAGACTTGAAATTTCGCAGGGAGGTAGTTAATTGTTAGTAAACATCCACTAAGAACTAATTTTGTGACAGGGCCGGCTTAAGGAGGTCTAAGGGCTCTCGCAAGTTTTTACGAAATTCTTTCATTTTTTGTGTAACAAATTTAAATTTTGGCAGGAGGTTAGTTTATAGTCAGCAGATAACTTTTAAAATTATACAAATCAGACACTCTTCCACCACACAGCAAATATATTAAGAAAGTATAGCACAGCGAGCAATGAGGAGAGGAAGGGAGACGTCCACATATAACTTATATGAAATAGAAAGCCGCGCGGCGCAGGAGTTGCATATTAATTATGGGTTCTGAAATAGCTGGAGTAATTTTGAAGAAACTTTCAGTCAATCTACAGATCAACCCAGCGAGTGTTCGAATGAATATTAGTAGCGAATAAGAAAATGAACGTGGCAGCCGCGGGTACTGCTAGTTTCTTATAAATAACACCGCATTATAATTATTTACTTTGTGTCGGTTTAAAACTATATTATAATACTAGCAATTCCTGTTGGAATCCACACTCCGCCCGCGTTCTAATAACTATTAAAAATAGGTATTGTTGGGATGAAAATTTAGGGTTATGATTATTTATAGGTATAACATATTTGGTCTAAAAAAATCTACCAAATAAACACAAAAAAAAAATCGTAAAAATCGGTTAAGCCGTTTCGGCGGAGGTCAATAACAAACACTGTGGCATGAGATTTTTATATATTAGAATTTAGAGGTTTTTTTAACAAACGAGTATTGAGTATATAAGTTGTAAAACTCACCTATACAAATAAATAAAATTGTCTATTAAGTCTATTTGTAATACCAAAATAAAAACTATTTACTAAATTCAAATGAAATTTTATAAGATTTTATATTTAACTTGCTGACCCGTGCCCACTTCGTTAGGCATAATGTTAATAATCCTTTTTTAGTACAGAGTGTTTAAATAATTTAAATAATTTTATTAATATTAAAAATTAAATTATCACTATACTAATATTAAAAAAACTACTTTTTGTAACTTAAATATAAAAGTTAGACATATGCTGTCGTTGACTTTTTTGTAGGCATATTCAAGCTACACATCTTTTCTCTAGAACTCAAAAATATATCTTTCATAGTTAAGGCAGCGTTCGTAAGAAACGCTTTCATTCGACCGTTTTTTCTCCAATTCACTTTGCAAAACGGACACCACGTAAAAGCCTTTTTATTTTTCGGTTTTTTATATAACCTATGACACTTAGCAATAATGTGGCTTTCTATTGGTGAAAGAATTTTTAAAATCGGTTCAGTAGATCCCGAGATTACCCCTTACAATTTAACAAATATACAAACACACAAACTTTACTTCTTTATAATATTAGTATAGATGAAGTTAATGTGTACAATTTTATTTCTGTCTGCCACTCCGTTTTTTCGGCTAATCCCCAAAACAGCTGGACCAATTTTTACGGAATTTTCAATCTCCGATCATCTGCAGAATAGTTAAAATTCCTATACCTATATAGTTATCAGAACAATACGTAGTACATAGAGACGGACCCGAGCGAAGCTAGAGTAAGAGAGAGTATTATGCACAAGAAATTATAAATAAAGTTATTATTATATAATTCTTGTAATCTTAAAAACTATCAATCTAAAAATGGCAACGCGCAAGCAGTCGCTGAGTCAATCGAGTGTGCATGTAACTACAGCGTTTGTGCGTAATTCCAAGCCTAAGATAACTAGAATGTTAAAGAAACATGAGTCGTCGACAGCTGATTGTTTGTGGATGTAAAGATCGTGAGTTTATTTTCTAAAGAGACTATGCAACGCTCAAATGCATCGACCTCGCGAAATGTTTATCACGCTGACTGACGGTCTTTCCCCCATCAAAAATGCAGCTGACGATTGTCTTTGTTATTTTAAAAGTATAAATATTAAGATGTATAAATTTCATAAGGTATAAAATTACTTTTTTTGTGAAAATTTCTATGAGGTTCATGCACGCGACTGACATATAACCCCCCACCGTCAATACAGCTGACGATGATTTTCTTTAAAAATGTGATGGAAACTATCATATAGTTCATTTTGGCTCGGTATAAAATTCATCGGAGCAATTTTTTTTCCAATGACTTCTTCATGCTATCCCTCTTAGTTCCACCGCTGGTGCGGCGACTGACGCTCACTTTACTGATCTCCGACCTCTAAACAACTGTTTGAAATAAAATTCATTCGGGATAAAATTCCTAGAAAAAATACAGCGCTACCTCCCGTAGTATAGGACAAACGCCTTGAAAAGTAACTACTTAATGCGAGTACCTATTGCAGGTATAGAAAAAACAGTAGGTAGGGAAGTGATGATAAAGCACAAGTGGCAGTTGTTTTTCTGCTCTGAAAACAGTTTATTATAATATAAAAATATATTTCTTATAAAAGTATGAAAGAAATATTGACAACGTGTTGATGTGTGACAAGTTTCGTTAGTATAAGAACTATTTTATCGTAGGTTTATTGTAACAGAAAACTAATGAACAGTGAAAAATTTATTCGCCTATCAAATATCAAATATTCTAATGTAGCGAAATGGTTAAGTCACATATTTAGGCTAAAGTGTACCTATAGTTTGTGAAGTAAGGGCTTGTAGAATTTTGGCGTGTAGAGTTAGAAGCTTGGCTCTACATGAGATTTGATAACTTTTTGTCAGCGCGAGCCATATGGTCTTAGCAACATTTTACATGAAAATGGTAGGATGTATTTTTGTGGAGATAACTAGTAATTTTATGTCTTTATTAAATTATCGGATTATCATAATTGCGGTAACTTTAAAAAGAGTAAACTTTTGTAGATTATGGTGTATTTTAGAGTATATAGCTAAAGGTATAACCTAAGCCCAACCAGAATAGAATTAACTAAGTGAAGGATTAAACAAGTAATTTCGAAATTTCCTTTTCGTTTTCTTTCTTAAAACCTTTAAATTATTTACATTCAATGCTTCATGTATTAGATTCCAGATGTGATAATTAGGTATTATGTCAAATTTAGTATAACAATTAATTATTAAACAAGTTCATAGTAACTTAAACTATAAATTTCTTCAAAAACATTTCTCTTTGTTACTTAAAGAAATTCATAAAATTCCAGTAAATACGAGTAGTTCCATGAATAATAAAAGCTAAAGCATTGTGCCCAGCAATAATACGGAATTAGTTTTCGTTTAACAATAGATGCCTTTCTAGAGTAAGCGTTATTGTTGATTCATGATCGTTACTTATCGGGTAACGTATTGTACGCTTATAGTAGGTACCTATAAACTTGAGATTCAAATTTAACTTGCACACTGCTCTCTTTTTTGCGCCTTTTTGATTTTATATATAAACTGAATTCGATGCACTATTTAAAATAATCCGTGGCTTTGTAGTTTCAAATTGTACAAAAATAGATACATACGACCACTGCCGTTCTAGACAATTAGAGTTTAGTTTCAATAAATGAATATTAACGTATTATTTTCCCTTAGGTAAAAATTTATTTATCATACTATATTTATTATACATATTTGTGAACTTATCGCTGCCGTCCCCAAGGTAGTTGCGAAGGATAAAATACCGCGTGTTAAGCATAATATAATATGTAAGTATTTTATTACAGCTAATTAAATGTATGATAATAATATTTTCTTTTAGGAAAAATGTTATAATTAAACAAATAATTAAAATCGACATTAATATACATGCATCATCTTTTACGATTGTTCTACATCATATTACTATATTATAAAAAGTTTCCATTACGAAAGATATTTTATTATAAAAAAACTACATTTTAAAAATAATGCCTAAACGATAAGAAATATGTCCGACTAACTTCTTATAAACAAACTCATAAATATATAAAACTTGAAAAACAATTGCTTGCTACACGAATCTAAGGACGTATCACGTAACTATGTATATGTGGTACCTACCTATAATTACCTACTGATTAAAATCGGGCCGTTTAGTAATTAAGAGGAAACATAAAATCGTAATATATGTACAGATCATCTCATTTATTCTTTGCCGCATTCGGGTAAAAATACGTAGGTATTAATATATATAGTAAGTACCTGTACTAGTACATAAGTACCTGTAAGTAGTGAAGGTCGACGACGTTAACAAAATAAAATTTGCTTAGCTGACACCGGTTTGTCAATAATGCTATTTAAGCTAAAATCAAAGATCACTTGCGTGTCATATCATAACCATCTTTCTTCAAAGGCCTATTTTGTCAGCTCTTATAATTTCTTTTTTGTTAAAAATGACTTTGTATTACTAAAATAAACGATTTAAGAATTTTATACAGAATAAACTAAAGTTTTAACTGTTTTTATTTTTTTATACAAAAATTCGAAAGCTGCTGTACCTACCTCCTAGAAACACTATATGGACCAAAACGTTATTGATATTTTTTATAGTCATTCATTAGAAATTATATAAATATTGTGTATATAATACGTATTAGGTATATCGGCTTTTATTAGTACTAGAAAATCGTATAATGTATTCAAAGTACGTCACATATTTTATCAATCTTAAGTTCATAGAAATTCAACCGAAACCTAATAAGCAAATCTATAAGTATAACAAAACTAAATTTATTCGTTGGTGGCACTTACCTAAAAATATGTTGGGACACAATATGTTGGGACATTATTACACACAGCGCCATCTAGTTCCGTGGTAAGTTACGATGGAAGCTTGTGTTACGGATATCAGAGTTGATAATTGATATACTAAATATATAAGTTTAAATACATACATAATATTATAAATATACACACCCATGACTGGAGTACAAACATCCGAGTTTAATATATGAATGCCCCCAGCGGAACTCGAACCCGCGACCACTAGCGCAAGAAAGTAGGATCTCTACAAACTGCGCCAAGCGTGTCGTAACTTTTCTTTTCTGAAATTTTATTATCAAAATTTTACTTGCAATTTCATACTACATTTATGGTGATATAACCTTAAGCACCATGTCTTCCAAAAGTATAGTGCCAAGTAAATTGTTGCGGAAAAATGATAAACGCAGCACCTGTTTCAATTGCATATAAAATACACGCAAGATTTTTTTAAATTATATTAACATAAAAAATATATATTTTACTTTAAATGGGTGCTAAAAATGCACATAAAATTAAGTAGTACAGTAAATAAAGCCGTTTTTTTGGTCAATCTCGCACTAAATTTCCGATCCAATTTTAATTTTTTTTTAGGTTAAGAGTCACTTACTGACCATAAAAACACAAAATGCTGACAGATCCAGGTGGAGCTTCGATCGCAATCTTGAAGAAAAGTTTTTGTCCTATATTTCAGAAACTATGCACTTTAGAGTAAAAGTTATTGAAACCATTATTGTAGAAATTAAAATTTCGCATCTTTTATTTTTACACTCGGGACCACTACACCACCAGGGCAGTTAAGCTAAAAACATAATAGGTATATTTTGTTTATAATTAAGTCAATAGTTGCAAATAGTATTTATATTTAACGTCGAACCTTTACCCCTATTCCAAGTTTTGCAATATGTTATATGGACTATAATAATAATTAATGAACCAATCAAGAAACAGTTTAATTCGAAAATCCGTTTGTTGTAAATGTTTAGTATTGCTTATAGAAAATAGCTACATAGTAGGTAGGTATAGTTTACATTACTTTCTATCTCGAGCATTTTCGGGTGTCGCATCTCAAATATTTTTATGTGCGAATCATTTCTATTTCTAACGTAATAATCAATTACTGTGTTATCTTGAAGGAAAACACCGCAAAGAAAATTAAAATTAATTACTGTATTTTTTAAACATTAAACTATTATTAAACATTCTACACTGAATCAAACATATTTTATTAATTAATAGAATTCTATTTAACAACATTTTATCTAATATATTTTTAAATGTACCTGCCAATAACCAATGTACGTCGCGAGCGAAAGACTAGTTCAAAAAAGAATAGGCTTAGTAATTTCGTATGTGAATATACCCATGCGCAAACAAAAAACCTTGATGAGTACACCTAAATCTTTCTCATGAATCACTTTATCTATTGAAGAAAATAGCATGGAAATTCGTTGATAAGTTTTTGAGTTTACTACAAACAGACAGACAAATGCCCGGTGGGACTTTGTTTTATAACACGAGTAACCTATTTAAGCTAAAGAACAATTAACAAATGCACTAATGACTATTTCAATAACGATGTACGTAACATCTTGCGACTCATCTTCGCTTCTATCGGGTTCGTCCATATTTGCTCCCTGCCGAATTTAAAGTTTGTAGCACATAAAGTACTTTCTCTTTCATAGAAACTTGCGACAGCCCTTAGTCTACCTCCAATCCTCCTCCTTAATAAAAAAAATATTTTAATTTTTTTTATATGAAAACAGGCATAACTGAAATCTATTTATAAAATTTTATCAACATTTTTTATTTTTTTATTTTTCAATAGTTATAAAAAATCATAATTTACAAATTAATTATTTTTATGAAAATTTATCACAGGATCTTATGAAGTATGTATATATATCAAAAGGGCTCCACAAAGTTTAAAATTTATAGGCTAATTATTTATACCTTTCATCCCTTTGTTTATGCCAATGGAGATTGGGAAAAAATTTGTTAGTTAACAATTGAATAACATTTTGAAAAATGGTGATTACACTTTTTTTTCTTCAGGGCTCGATTCTTTCAAGTGTTAAAAGATACTAGAATTTTTTCAAATTTTTAAAATCACATTTTAATTTTTTTTTTAAATATTTTTATTGCTGAACTCTCTTTAGCGGCGGCGCGCGCATGCCGTAACAGCCTGCGCGGCTCTATTTTCAACGTCAAATTAAAATTATAAATGATGGAGATAGAGTTCCGGGAGTCAGGACTTTTTGATATAAAAACATTTTTCTAGAGGTGATTCCGAATCGAATGAGTTTTTCACGTTTTTGAACTTGTTGACTAGACTACACGTTATTTAGCATTTTATCCCAATGGCATATCCTATCGGTGTTCGTAGAACCAACGGTTTATTGATTTTAATTTGAAGCATTTGCGAGCTAGAGTTTAACTTATGACTTGACGGTTTATTGACCGCCCAATTTAAAATTGTAAGAAGTAATGTAATAGACTGTAATCATATGGCACAAATTTCTGTCTCTGTACCAAGTAAAATCCCTTGGCAACCAATATCTAGAATTTTATCCTATTCATTTGTACGTAACAATTTTGGAGCGCATTCCCGAAAAATAATGGTGTCTAATTTTTACGGTGTTAAATATATAAATAATAAATTTGAACATGTTTGGCATTTCAATTTCTATATTTAAAAAGTTTTTACACAAATACTTAATAGTAGGTTCGGGAGGAATCGGCGCATAAGTACCAAAAACTATTCCACCTCCATTATTATTCCTCTTTAAATTGCCCTACTGCCATTTGCTTAAACCGAAATTATTTATACAGAATTAAATTATTTATTTATTATGTTGCATGTACCTATTAAATAAATGAGGTATTTATTAAAATAATGTGAAAAATAGATGCACTCTTTGGAAAAATTCTGTCGCCACCCATGTACATTTACCTTAACGCAAACCATCTTCAATGTCAGTCGCAATGATAAAATATTTAGCTAATCTGATACAGAATTCTATTAAACCCTCAGCACTTGTCGCACGTTGTAACTGGCTTGTAATTCTTGCATAATGTTATTCCAACCAGGGAAATCCTTGTACACGAATGGTGTATTATGTTCCTTATGACTTAAGTATACGAGCTATAAACAAACTCTAAAGTAAAAAAGGCATGTTCACGTTAAATAAAATCTTTTTAAATTCCAACGCTTCAAAATTATAAAATGCGGTTATTTAAGAAAGCTCTTTAATGACTATGCATATACTAATAATCTTTTAGCTTAGTCGAATCTGCACCTTGAATATTTATTGGAAAATCTTATTGAAATAGCCATTATTATCGATACACATGTTTGTCGGTCTGACTGTCTCTGAGTTGTGACCGCATCACGACAAAACCATATTATGTACCTACTTTTTATTTAGTGATGAATTTTTGAACATAAATTTTCAATAAAACTAAATGACGTTATAACTTGATATTGGTATCACATTTAGAAGTTAGGACTATTTATAATCCCAAGTTAAAGTTTTCTTCGAGACGTGAGAAGTTTTTTAAAGTATGGGGTTTTATGTTATTATAGTAGGTAGGTACCTAGAATATTGTTAATTTTAAATATGTAACTTGATATTAATAGATATTAATAGATAGATATCAGCAGTGGTAGTGCCATGCTTGTTACCTTCGGGTATCAACCGAATGGGCCGGCACGCCCCGTATAGTTCATTAGTACCACTCTCTCACAGAAGACCGGCGTGAAGTGGCAGCTATGCTGTCGCGTTTCGTCCGGTGAGTGAGAGTCCGGGAGGCCCACTCTCCTTCCCCCCTCCCTTTTCCCTTCATTCTCCGCCTTCGTTCCCCCCTCCCTCCCACTTCCCTCCCTCCTCCATCCCTCCCTTTCCTGAAAGGCTGGCTTGCAGATGTCCATGGGCGGAGGTGATCACTTTCGATCAGGTGAGCCTCCTGCCCGTTTGCCCCCTTTTTACCATAAAAAAAAAGGTATTTATTAAACTTAATACCTTTAAAGTCATATGGTTAAACTGAAAGACTAATATATTTATTTTATATATATATACCTCCTGTAGTAGGTATAAGTTTTTCACAAACCTTGATTTTTTTATCTTTAACGAACATACAAAAAAAATTGCCGAATTGGTCGAGTCAATCTTGAGGTAACTTAGCAACATACATTTTTATTTATATAGATTACTATGAAGACGAATTGTAAGTAAATATAAAAGTAGGTATATTTTTAATAACACCGAACACTGAATAAAATAATATTAATCAAAAAGAGTGCCAAATAAAAAAGCGTACATATTTTTTTCATTTTTGCCTCGTGCGTTCTTCATTTAACTTTTATCAACCGATATTGAATATTGAACTACATTATTCCATGAAAGTATTGGCAATATTTAACAAAATTGTTTTGTTTTTTCCGGGGCAAATTCCGGGGCTTATTTAGTATTCTTGTTGTTTTCAGAATGTAGTAAATCCAATTATTCACTGGTTTTACTGATGAATGAGTCATTGTCATTAAAGCTTTTTGCAAATATTCTTTACGGGTATCTTAAGTGCCTGAACAATAAACTATGATGGTGATTTCTTCGTTTTTAGGCTACAACTTCATATCGCCCCATTTTAACATTTTGACCGTTATTTTAGCTTTACTTTCACTGTCGCCAACTCCTTCGCCAAAAAATTGGTTATGAGCACGATATGACAGTTTAGTATTAACTGTAACGGCCTGTCTGCACTGCGAAATTTCACCGCGCGATTTTTTTTCGCAATTCTGTAACACATGGAATCTTATAGAAGTATCTGCACTAGGGTTTAAAAATTCGCGAGGAATATATATCGGAAAATAAATCCGCGCGGTGAAATTTCGCAGTGCGGACAGGCCGTAAGTGACACTTGTAGATTCTCGAAGCTATACAATGAGATTACCTCCTATGTAAGAATCAGGGGCGTAGCTACCGCTGTATCAGCCGTATCAATTATACGGGGCCCCGGGGGTAAGGGGGCCCCCAACCCATGTAAGCAAAAATTCATAAAGTGCTATCCAAAATCTCACTTGAAATCTAAGGCCATACGCAAATAATGTGCTAAGTAATAAACAAATTATTTGTTTATAAAATTGTTTATTACATACATGAAAAATTAAACAAAACTTTTTTAAAACGAAAAAAAAAATTATGAAAAAATATAATGATTTAAAAATTGTTTCCTTAATATTTATTATATTCAATTTTATGTTTAACTTACGAAACCTGTGGCTTTGCTCGCACTTAAAGTACAAAATATTTTTAGCTTTATGCAATGTACTTGTACATATAACATATGATTGATTCCCCATTTAGTTTAGTTCCACCCCACTTTTATGAGTACTACTCTATAGAACCAGTTATTGTGTAATTCTGTGAATCATGACAAGTTTTGCAAGCAGAACTTGTTCTTTTTTCAAAAATAATTCGGGAGTAAAGACTTTTTGTTAGGAAGTTTCATCCTCTTTTTGAATCTTTTTTTAAATTTCAAAAATCTCAATTAGTTCTTGAGATATTTGCAATAAACTAAACCTCTATTTTTTGTTTTAGTTAAATATTTATAACTTTTACAAGTTTTGCAAGCAGA
Organism: Boloria selene; assembly: GCA_905231865.2. NCBI lineage: Eukaryota > Metazoa > Arthropoda > Insecta > Lepidoptera > Nymphalidae > Boloria > Boloria selene. The sequence continues at coordinate 8,549,256 of HG993145.1, forward strand.
ACTTGTTTTTTTTTTTCAAAAAGTTCCGGAAGTCAAGACTTTTTTTAGGAAATATCCTCCTCTTTTTGAATCATTTTTTAGATTTCAAAAATCTCAATTAGTTTTTGAGATATTTGCAAAAAACCAAACCCCTATTTTTGGTTTTAATTAATTGTATATTACTTTTGCAACTTTTTTTCTTAAAAAATCATCTACATGCCAGATATTATGTTACCTTGTCTACATTTTTTTCCATATTTCACTTGTTGACTAGTCTATACTGGCCATACACTAAATGTTTATATTCTAGTTAGGAAGAAGGGCCCCCCACTAAATTTTGATACAGGGCCCCTGAAGGGCTACGGAAATTATTGGGCGTCTCATCAAAATAAAGCTACTCACGGAAAATTAGCTTGATAGTAATCAAGTTCAAAAATGTACCATACAGTAACCTTGACTATTAGGTTTGTTTACATACATATATGCTCCTATATTAATTTAGAGATCACTCACTTTATTACTAAGAATATTGATAACTAATAATTCTACAAATATTACCTATTATATGAATGCAAAAGTTTGTTAGGATGGATGGTTATTCGTTACTCTTTCACGCAAAATCTACGGAACGGATTTCGTTGAAACTTTATATAAATGTTAAATATCTACCTATAGCGGACATAGCTATACAATATATATTAACAGGCTATAAATTTTAAAGAGAAAGTAATAACATAATCAAAATACGCGTGCGGTGCCGCGGGAAAACTCTAATAAGTACAATAAGTTCTTAGTTGAACTTAAAAATAATACGAATAAAGAAATAGAAAAGCGAAAATAATATAAGCTTTTTAATGTCAATCAATGAAGTACCTATTAATTATTTTAAGAAATTTTACTTTACTTTTAAGTAGACATTTTTTTTCATTTAGTGGTGACCTAATTATTTTCTGTAGTCGTTTTGGGTTGGGCCAAAAATACATATCATAATAACGGACGATTTAATGATATTTTATGTCATGTTCATTTCATTAATTAAATATATAAATTGTTAAAAAAAATAATTTAATTAAAAATTACTGTGTTCGGAGGATAAAATTAAAATAATTATTGTGTTCGGAGCACTGGATAGTCACCACCTTTTAAAATAAATGTTTTTCTACCGTCATTAGCAAATACTACGCTCGCTCTCAGCTGGCGGTTACAGCTGTTAGGTAAAAACTACTAAAAATACTAAGTACTACTACGTCATCGTGACGTTAATTGTCATCTTATTCTCTTCCACTTGCAGTATTTTTATATTTATAGGTATCACCACGTTTACATCTTCCTACAAATATTCAGATGTAAAAGAAGATATACTTTTGTTTTAAATGTGTTTGTTATTTAAAGATAACGCATCGGTATAATATTAAATAGGTGTCCTAGCTTGGTACACAATGTATAAATTGTTTTAATATAAAAAATAAAGTTAGTCGAATCTGTACATTAAATTTTTTTTGGAAAATCATATTGAAATAGTCATTATTATCGATAAAGAGGCCAAATTTAAAGTATTTAGAAATTTTATTTGTATGTGTATCTGAAAATTCTAGAATTATAAATAGAACGCTAGTTTATTATACAATGTCTTGGACCCTGGCAGATCGAATATTCTTATTAATAAAGAGGAAAAAATATTAAACCTTCTAAACGTTTTTCTAGGCGTGCCATTTCCGTGGCACATTTAATTTAGTAATTAAAAATACAGTATTCATATGTAAAGTAGGTGATTAATTCTCGCATTTAACCAATTGTTATAATTTGTGATCGACTATTATAATTTATTATAATTATATTATTTGTTAAAAAAAATAATCACTATAGCGATACACTCCTCTATGTACATTTGTATTAAGTATATACATATGAGATTGCCTGTAATATATTCAGCACAATGAAATTTCTACTTATAATATTTTTCTGCTAGTCATTCTCGGAAAAATAAAGTTAAGAGGTAGACGTTTTGCCTATTAGAGCAATTGTGACTTCCGTCGGTTAATATCTCAACAAATACGTTGTGGAAGCGCCAGCAAAAAACGAAGTGGGTCAACTTCAAGTTTTAAATAAATGATTTTTAACTTTGGTTTTAAATAAACGATTTGTGTTATAAATAACATTTTTAATACGTTACGTTTGGTGGTCGCTTTTACAAGTATTAAAAGTATTTTTAATAATAAGCTTTTTAGAACTTTATAATTGAGATGTATTTTAATTGTAACAAAAAATCTATTGTTACAGGTGTTGCCAGGTCTCTATGTGGGCAACTATAGAGATTCAAAAGATCCCGTTCAATTAGATAAATACAAGATAACACACATACTTTCCATACACGATGCTGCCAGAAGACTACACGCGGTGAGTAGCTTTAGAGTTTTACTTAATAATTAAAAAAATTATTTATAATAATTAAAAAATCTTGACATGTATAAGTCTAACTACACATTATAATACATTACTATAATTATAAAAAATAATATCTAGAACTTTGAATATTTTACTTAAGATCCATAAGACACATGTAACTAGTTGTTGTACAAATCATAATATCGACGGGTGAAAGGCTATTTGGTTTAAGCGACACTATAGTCGAAATAGAGTTATATATATATATGAACCTAGTTTCATGTCAATCGGAGCACTTTTTTGGCGCTTGATACATCCCTGATTTTGCCTTCATATCTAAAAACTTTTGTATGATCCGACATAAAATACGACATAATTTTTAGGTATTGGACATTGAACATAAGCACAACACCTATAAAATCAATTAAGCCATTTTTCCTGACATCATTTTCAATAACAATGATACTTAAAGCATTTTTCTTGTCACTGAATTTTATAAAGTGGAATCTTAAATTATTTTTACCCCCCACATTAAAATAGTTTTGCGTCGCTTAAGACATTGTTCCTTCCGCTAAATTCGATGGTGTATGTCGCTAGAACTGTTTTAGCTGAATTTGCTCTAGTAGTATATGGAGGTAAACTATTTTTGCTTATTGCTGATAAAGAAGTCTTTGTCATATAAATCTTTAGCTCTTCCAATTATTTTTGAAACTTATTACATCAAACAATCTTTCAATTTTAATATGGATGTTAAAACAGTTTCATAAAACTATGTTCAAGTCAATCTCGTCATTTAAACAGTCAAATTTTTGTATGTCCATTTTAATGTGAGTCGTTTAAAACGTTTTTTGTACTTGATAATCCCGCTAAGTCCAGATATCTTTTGTACCTACCGTCAATACGCTGGCGTTTCAGTCACTGTTGAGTGATGGAAGAATCAAAACGTACGCCATTTTCGCGTGCTTTTTAGTGATTGAAGTGTTTTTTTATTTTACAGTAAGTACTGTTTTTGGTTAATAATTGATAATTTAATTTTTATAATGGTATTTATAACTGATGTAAATATTCGATTTTCTATGTAAGCAAACGAAATTTTTATATCTAAGAATCTAGTAATTGTTTGTTATAATTACTTATGTTTATTAACACAAGCAATGTAAAATTACAATCATAACGTATTAAATGTGTGGTTCAGTCAGTTTACAATCGTTCTAAGAATGTTGCTTACATTTTAATGTTTTTTTATAATGGTAAACAATTAGGCTATAACATAACGTGCGCTTTGTTTGAGTCATCTTTGAAAAAAAGCGGTTATAGGCTGATAATAATTAATGCTTTTTATTCAGGTTAATATTTATTTTGTGTATATCATTTCCGAGTTCCGGTTCCGGTAGCAAAGACGTAAACACCCGTGCTAGTACTCTCCGTAAATAAAAATCCAATAACAGTGCAAATAAGTGGCTACATAACACGTTATATACAAATTTGTGAACACTAATGTACAAGAACTCTGAAATCAAAAATAATCACTGTGAATATCTGCAAAAGTGTTAAAAATTTTTTACGAAAACTATTTGGCAGTATAACCTAAAACATTGAACAGTCAGTGACATTGACATTGGACATTTAACATTTGGCATAGTGTCAAACGTCAACGTGCCACAAACAATTCCATAACCAATCGTTGGTACAAGTGTTGCCATTGCAAGCTAAAAATTCTCCACAATAATATTAAAATGAATATAAACATGGATTTACTATTATCAAAATTAGATGAAAAACTACAACACCAAACTTTAACTATAACTGCAGCTGTAACTAAAACTGTCATGGATGCATTGGAAGAAAAGATTGCACCAATTATGGAGGAAAACAAAAACTTGAAAACAAAAATCACCAAATTAGAACAAAAACTAAATTCCATGGAGAAAGAAAAGCGAAAGTTCAATCTTATTTTTTTTGGCACCGAGGAGAATGGTAAACGCGAAGCAGAACTTGTTGACTACATAAAAGAATTGATCCTAGAAACTGGTATTTATATAGACAGCCAGGAAATAACCAACATTTACCGTATAAAAACATCTAAGCCATCTACAAGCCAACCAATAGTCATCACTCTCTCTACTATATGGAAAAAACATCTTATTTTGAAGAATAAAAAGAAACTACCCCCTGGTATCTACGTCAAGGAGGATTACCCCAAAGATATTGTCGAAATACGTAAAAAACTACAGCCAAAAGTAGATGAAGAAATAAAGAAGGGCAATATTGCTTTCATAAAATATGATAAATTAGTAGTAAAAAATATAATTGAAAATAACCGCGAGAAAAGAAAGAGGGAACTAAGCAAATCGCCGCATACATCAACACAAAAGAAATCAAATACTAACAAAAACATTGCAGGAACAAACAAAACACTAAGTACAAAACAGGTAATCAAACCAAATATATTAAACTACATAGCACGTGAAAGATCATCTTCTTTATCAGAAATATCAAAAAACAACTAAATGCCCCCGACAACCGGAATATGAATAATAAAAACACCCAATCAAAACAAACAAGAATAAATTACACCCCAAGCCGGTTGGTCACCGTGGGGGCAAGAGACCAAAACCCTCCCATTCGGACACTCCATATTTGTACACTAAATACAAGATCGCTTCTATCAACAGAAAGGCTTTTAGAATTAAAAGAAGGTTTGTCAAATATTAAGTACGATATTATTGGTCTTTCGGAAGTAAGGAGAACAGGCTATGCCATATTAGAACAAGAAGATCATATTCTCTGTTACTATGGAGAAACCAAGGGTCTGCACGGAGTTGGCTTTCTAATAAAAAAGAACTTAAAAGAAAACATAGAGAGTTTTATTGGAGTAAATGAAAGAATCTCCGTACTCAACCTCAAATTCGTCAACATATCACTCACTATTGTCCAGGTATATGCACCGACTATCGACGCTAGTGACTACGACATAGAAAGTTTTTACGATAAATTGCAAGAAGTTAAAGAACACTATAGTAAAAACCTCATACTCATGGGCGATTTTAACGCGCGTATTGGTCAACGTCTCCCAAGTGAAGAACATATACTCGGGCCATACTGCTATGGTAAAAGGGACAAACGAGGTATAAGATTACTTCAATTCGCTCTGGAAAACAATCTTACCATCATGAACAGTATATTTAAAAAGAAAATCAACAACTTGTGGACCTGGTGCTCACCAAAAAAGAATAAAAGTCAAATAGATTACATCTTAACAGATAATAGAAAATATTTTTCAAATATAGATATTATTAAACAGTTCACCTTCTCTACTGATCATAGATTGATTAGAAGCACTATACATCTAACAAAAAATAGAAAAAGTAGAGCTACCTTCAACAACATAACATCAAAAATTGACACTCAAGAAAACCAAAATCAATATATAGAAACTCTGAAAGAAAATTTAAATAAATCTAATATTGCCGAAGAAGATGACATCGAATGTTACAATTCAAAACTCAAAACAATGATTATAAAAAGCCTTAACTCTATAAAAACCATAAAAAGTAAGAAAAAATTCTCTATCTCAAACTCCACTAAATTCATGATGCTTAGAAAAAGTGAACTACAACATAAAAAACCCCTTACGATTGAAGAAAAACAAGAATTAAGAAAGCTATACAAAACTGTTGGTAGGCAAATAAAAAAAGAATATACAGAACATAAACTAAAGGTAATAAAAAAGCACTTAAATACTGCAAGAAGCATGAAAAAGGGATTAAAAGAAGTATACACAGCAAAGAACTGGATACCATGTCTAAATAATAACTCTAGCAAATCTTATTCAAGATCAGAAATAATAAACGTATCAACAGAATTCTACCGGTCACTCTATACGCAAAAACCACATATACCAAATCATGACTCTTCTACTCCCACCATCGAACATCAAGATTCTATATTATTAGAGAGATTTACAGAACGAGAAATACTCTCAAGAATCGAAAAACTTAAAACAGATAAAAGTAATGGACCAGACGGCATACCAAATGAAGCCTTGAAATCAGCCAAATATGTACTACTTACTTACATAACTAACCTCTTCAACAAAATACTGGACCATAGACAAATACCAAAAGAGTGGGCACAGTCTGATATCGTACTTTTATATAAAAAAGGGGACCCTGCTGACATTGGCAATTATCGCCCTATCAGTCTCCAATCAAATATATATAAACTATTTGCGTCATGTCTCGAAAAACGCCTAAAACCCTTTACTGAAGACTACCAGCCAGTTGAACAAGCAGGTTTCAGAAAAGGCTACTCAACAGTTGACCATATATATACTCTTGAACAAGTTATTGAGAAATATGATGATCAACAATCTCCACTCTACCTGGCCTTTATAGATTATGCTAAAGCGTTCGATTCAATTTCTCATAAAAGCATATGGAAGGCCTTAGAAGACTGCAACGTACCAAATGAAACAATAGAGCTTTTAAAAGACATCTACGAGAAAAGTACAAGCAGGGTCAAACTAGATAGAAAAGGTCCGGAAATAAAAATATGCAGAGGAGTAAAACAGGGGGATCCGCTGTCACCTAGATTATTTATTACTGTTCTTCAATACATCATGAAAAGCCTAAAATGGACAGAAAAAGGAATTTATATAAACGGAAAATATCTAAATAATCTCAGATTTGCAGATGACATAGTATTATTCTCAGAAACACCTAAACAGTTACAAAAGATGATTAACGACCTCAACAATGTCAGTAGAAACATAGGCTTAGAACTAAACATTACAAAAACCAAGGTTATGACAAATAGAGTAGAACACCCAATCATAGTTGATGGTAGCCTACTAGAATATGTACACGAATACATCTACCTCGGTAAACAAATTTCCTTAAAAAGATCCAGACATATTGATGAATTGAACAGACGCGTAAACTTAACTTGGAAAAAATTTTGGAGTTATAAGGAAATATTAAAATCAAGTTTACCAATCAACCTAAAATCTATTGTTCTGGACTCCAGTCTACTACCCTGCCTATCATATGGTTGCCAAACATGGATCTATAACAAGAAAACGGAAAGAAAAATCCAAACCTGTCAAAGAGCAATGGAAAGGAGTATTCTAAACCTAAAACGCATAGACAAAAAAAGAAATACAAATATAAGAAAACAAACAAAGGTAATAGATGCTCTAAACCACTGCAAAAAACTAAAGTGGAAATGGGCAGGCCACGTAGCACGTATGAACTCAGATAGATGGTCCAACAAAGTAACTCACTGGCCTGGCCCGTTTGGAAAAAGGAAACAGGGTAGGCCCCCTGATAAGTGGCTTGATGAGATTAAAAAGATAGCAGGAGACAACTGGACGTCAAAAGCCAAAGATAGAAAACTTTGGAGTAAAATGGAGGAGGCCTTTACTCGAAAAGAGGTCCTTAATAAATAACAAATAACTACATGATTTACTAAAAAATAATTGATTCATTGTATATTAAGGATAAATAAATGGCTTATTATTATTATTATATCATTTCCATAGGTCGGGTAGGATAGAGTCACACAGACAACAATATTATAAACATAAAAAAATATTATAGTAAACAACAACACTAGAGATGAAGTTATGGATGAAATAGATAAAGAGCAACAAAAATCAGAAAAGAAATATAAAATGAAAAAAAAGAATATCAGTAACATTATTAGAAAGCCCTACATACCATAAACAAAATCATAAAAATTTAAATTCTAATAATTTTATGCAACACAGTATTTTACAGAACACTGCAGAAGATGGCTTATGTATTGAGAACATTGCTGAGATATATTTTTTGTTTCAAATGTTTAAAGTGACGCGTGACGATTTTCAAAATTATGAAAACTTGGAAAGGCATCTCCGAATTATGTTAAAATTATATACTTAATTTAAATTTTTTTGATTACTCAATGAAAGAAGATACACATGGAGAAAAAAATATGATTTACTCTTAAGCCTAAATTAATGAATTCAGAGTATAACTATCTTATGCCAATAACAAACTCGCAGAAACGGATATAGAGGATGAAGCAAGGGAGTAATAGTAGATTATTGCACAGAGCAGCAGAAAGTGGGGGGAACGAAGACGGAGGATGTAGGGAAGAGGGAGGGAGGGAAGGAGATTGGGCCTCCCGGACTCTCACTCACCGGACGAAACGCGACAGCATAGCTGCCACTTCACGCCGATCTTCTGTGAGAGAGTGGTACTATACGGGGCGTGCCGGCCCATTCGGCTGCTACCCGAAGGTAACAAGCATGGCACTACCAGTAGTAATATCCCATAAATTAAATACAAAACCTCGGTTAAATAGTTGGTAGAAAAAACAATGTAGTAATGAGTGTTTGACTTTTTCATAACTATATCGCTAAACCATCAGCCCTTTTTAACGTCCCACTGCTGGGGGTGGGCCTCCCTCAGTACGAGGAGGATCAGGCCATAGTCCACCGCGCTGACCTAGTGCGTGTTGGCGGACTTCACATGCCTTTCGAAAACTTGTTAGGTTTTCTCAGACATGCAGGTTTCCTCACGATAATTTCCTTCGCCGTAAGACAAGTGGTAATCATGATATAAATGATTCGCACATGAAAATATCAGAGGTTCGAGACCTGGATTTGAACCCGCATCACTCGGTTATCCAAGCGACCGCTAAAACTGCGCAGAAATAACTGCATTATTTTAGCGATGCGGAAATATTCCGTTTTCTGCTGACATTTTAAGTTAACGCTGTAGTTGAAAGAAAAGTTAAATAACTTTATAATTAAGTATTTTTAACGTGCTGTTAAAAATGCAATTTTTTTAATTGTAAGGCCTTTATAATTAATTAGTTCTTAATTTCTTTTGTTCCTATAAATATTTTTTATTGCTATACTCATCAATGAAGCTGTGATTTAATGATAACAAATTATTATTTTTATAAAAAGAAAAATAATGTATTTAATAAATCGTATTTTGAGTGATGTATTTATTAAATAACTTCTTTTTCTTGACATTGAGATTGATTGTAAAAATTAAGTAATAAATGTTATTTCTATAGGCAGGTAAAGCCTAATTATGATTGTTACAAAGTTTAATAAAAGATATTTGATAAATAATTACTGTTTCATTTACATAATGTACTATCTAAATTTCCTGATATGGTTATATAAATCGCTAATAGTTATCATTTTTTATATTTGGTCCATTTAAGTTTTATCTCATTTGCCAGGTGACTCTTAGCGTTGATATCAAACGGGAAATAAACCCAATGTTTTTTTGATGTGTTGTCACTTCAATGTTTCTTCTTAAAGTCTAGTGATAATTGATTGGCCGTTACGCCAACTATAGTTTGTCCATTTTGTTAATGGTTTTTTGACACTTTGCCGACTGACAAGCTATAGTGATGACAAAACGACGTAACAATCGATTTCTCTTATTTTTTTAAGTACAAAATAATATTTAATTTTATATTTATTAATATGAAAATAAATATTATTATCGTAAAAATCAAGTGTGGTGGAGAGAACTAAGAGAATCATTATGTGATTCGGGCCGTGACATTGCATATTTTGATAATTTATGCAAACAAGAGTTAATAATTAATATAACTGAAGACTCCTCATTGGACAAATCTAATATAAATGATGATTTTGACGAATCATGTTAATAAAAGGAATTAAACTATTTTAGTTGTTTTATTTGTATGCCTTATACTAAGAAGAAAGTAAAACTTTACTATTAACTTTAATATTTTAATTTATTGGTTAAAATCTTAAAAAATTTTTGTCTTCCTTATTAAATAACATATACACCTTATTTACATATTAGCATTGATTTCTATCGATTATTTGTAATCTGTGGCACAATCGTAGTAATCGTTATGTGTGGCACAGCAATAAGGGGGAGGTGCCCGACCATGAAGTACAATATTAATGTGTATGTCATTTTAACTTTAATGGCTAACCATTAAATACGAAACTTCGTGGGCGTGAGCTGTCAAAAAACCATTAACAAAATGGACAAAGTATAGTCACATACTAACATTTGACTATAATGTCGGTTAAATCAATTAGACATACTCTGAATAATGTCAATGAGTTACATAAAACATTTTTCCTGAATCTAATGACATTTGATACTGTTGTTTAAATCATTTTTCCCAATTCTATAATAAAGTCGATAGTGACATTTTGTATTAAGTGACAGCTATTTTTGTCAATATTATAGTTTGTCCATTTTGTTAATGATTTTTTGACAGCTCGCCGACTGACAAGCTATAGTGATGACAAAAGGACGTAATAATCGATTTCTCTTATTTTTTAAGTATAAAATAATATTTATTAATATGAAAATAAATATTATTATCGTAAAAATCAAGCGTGGTGGAGAGAACTAAGAGAATCATAATGTGGTTCGGGCCGTGACATTGCATATTTTGATAATTTATGCACACAAGAGTTAATAATTAATATAACTGAAGACTTCTCATCGGACAAATAATATATATAAATGATGATTCTGACGAAACATGTTAATAAAAGGAATTAAACTATTTTAGTTGTTTTATTTGTATTCATATTACACCTTATTTACATATTAGCATTGATTTCTATCGATTATTTGTAATCTGTGGAACAATCGTAGTAATCGTTATGTGTGGCACAGCAATAAGGGGGAGGTGCCCGTCCATGAAGTACAATATTAATGTGAATGACATTTTAACTTTAATGGCTAACCATTAAATACGAATTTTCGTGGGCGTGAGCTGTCAAAAAACCATTAACAAAATGGACAAAGTATAGTTATTATTGCATAGAAATTCATTATTATTATGGCTCTTATCATTTAAAACCCTTAAACTCAACTCACTTATGAATTTTTATTTTGGTTTTCAAGATATGATTTTTTTTCCAAAATTTTTTCTTTAAATTGGCTCTCCTGTAAAGTTAAGAAAATGTCGCTTAAACCAAATAGCCTTTCACCCGTCGATATGTAGGTTTCTACGAAAGATAATATTATTTTTAAGAAAGTCATGTACCTACCTTAAAAACTGACTTGAATACATTTAATATTATTCACACTCTAAAAGCTTTAAAGCTCTCTAGCTGTCTCCTGAGGATAAGTTTTACTAAAAGTATACTAGGAAACATTCTTTACGAATAAGTGTTGAATAACGAGCGACAATCATATTCTAATACGTTACCCACAGAACAATGGATGACCGATGTCTTCTGAAGTCTTTTCATTCCACTATTTTATTGTTCATGAAATAGTTTATTAGAATTATATTGAGAAATTTTATTTAAGTAAAGACTAATAATTATTTAAAAATTTAGATTTATGAATATTCGGTTCATAATCCTAGTATAATTAGCTCAATGATTACCTATGTAACAAAATATGTAATATATTTGTTTAGTTTTAGTGAAATCGATGATATTATAGATTGCTCGAGACTATTCCGACATTATCTACCACAACATAGTATAAAACAAAGTTACTTCCCGCTGTTTGACTGTCCATATGTATGCTTAGATCTTTAAAACTACCCAGTACCCAACGTGTTTTGATGCGGTTTTTAAATAGATAGAGTGATTTAAGAAGGAAGGTTTATGTGCATAACTAGCGGCACCCGCGGCTTCGCTTGCGCTAAATCGATTGACGAGCCCTACCGAAGTGAGGGTGCGTCGCTAGTACAAAATACATTGCGCAACGTACGTAGGTACATGTTTTCACGCACAATACTTACATAAGATTTTTTTTGTAAAGTCACAGCTAATTGTTAATATTACATAATAATTCTATTCGCGGATCTTAAAAATAAAAACAATATAAATAAATAAATGTTGCTGTTTATATAGCAATACATAACGTTGAGCTACAATATTAGAGGGTCATGTGAAATAATTATAAATAATCTCTTCAATGCAACGAGAATGTCGTCTCCCTAAGTAAAGTTTATGAATTATGAATATTCAAGAGTGGGACGAGGCACGTCGCGTCGGACATCAGAATTCAGATATTCCCTTCATAATTTCATCAACAAATACAGTTTCCACATTGTAAATGTTATTTCTAATCATGAATACTCGTATTTCAACAGCATGCGGTTTACAATTAGTGACTTTAATTAGTATCAAACCGGATTAATAGTGGTTTCTTGTAAGTAATTATAAACATTAATAATTTACAATTGTAACAGTTGTCGTTTTAAATCATCTTTTAGACTTTGAGTGATCGAAAATAAATATAGGTACTTATAGGAGACAGTGGTAGTCCAATGGTAACGCGATCGCTTGGATAACCGAGTGAAGCGGGTTCAAATCCGGGTCTCGCACCTCTGAGATTTTCATGTGCGAATCTTTTCTATCATGATTACCACTTGTCCTACGGTGAAGGAAAACAACGTGAGGAAACCTGCATGTCTGAAAAAACCTAGCATGATTTCGAAAGACATGTAAATTCCGCCAACTCGCCAGCGCGGTGGACTATGTCCTGATCCCCCTTTTGTTGAAGGGAGGCCCGTGCCCAGCAATGGGACGTTAAAAAGAGCTGAATAAATATACTTATAGTGTTCTGTGTAGTCATCCAAATTCGTCCAGCCGTTTCGGCTTGGTGTATATTAAGTAAAAAGTTTTGCGTTTATAATAGATGTATATTAAAAAAAATGTATGTCTATAGCAGGTAACCCATAAATCTAATTTACAAATACATAACAAGTCATCGTACAGTCGACGATTTCTTGAAAGTTAGATCGTAAATTGTGAGACTCCACGCTATCCTTGCATGACACGATACGAGTATGTCAAAGAATATGTGATGTGACCTATCTTTAAGTAGATGAAGTAGCATTTAAGCGTCGATAAAAAAATATACCTAAGTTTAAATAATAATTGTTATTCTATACAAATAAAAAATTCTAAGTGAGCCAAATCGTCTTTATTATCAACACAGACGCTGAAACTATTGTTTTTAAATTTTTTGTCTGTCTGTCCGTGGTATCTGCATCACGAAGAAACCACTGGATATATTTTGATGAAATTTGATATAATAATGATAAAATGGATATAATGATGAATAACTGCTTATCCACCACTTTACATTCATCTTTGGTCATAACATTTTGAACCTTCTTCTTCTTTTATCAACAGAATACTTGGTAAAAAAAATTCGGAGTATGATTTATATTTCAATTTAGAATTGAATCGCAACCAATTTTCTTTAACGGCCTAATAAATGAAGGTGAACGACTAGTTTTCCGTTAACTGATCGTTATTATTTGCACGGGTTGGATTACGGCGATCGAGGGGTGTTTCGCCTTTGTGACTCCCTCGGGTCCGCTCTTTCTATCTTTTGTTTTTGTTAAAATTAAGTAATTCAAGAAACAGTAAAAGTTTTCTAGTATATAAAAGCCTCGTGTCACAGTCATGTTTGTTAATTAACTCCCCCGAAACGGCTTAACCGATTTTTATGTTTTTTTTGTGTATATTTGATAGGTCTGAGAATAGGTCGTAGGCTATTTTTTATTTCTCTAGGACTACGTGATAAGGCTGGTCCTCACAAAAATACCATCCTTAATTTTAATAGTGATCAGAACGCGGGCGGAGCCGCAAGAATTGAGAATATATAAAAATAAGAATACCTTCATTCAGAATAAACTTTGAAACTTTTATGATGGTACACATTTGCATAATTCAGCATGTGGTTTTGCACACGCCTTTGAAGATGTCATGAATCACATTTTAATTTAAAATGGGACTTGTGTATCAGTAACAAAGAAAATATTGTAGGTACTAAACTCATCATGCCACAAAGAAAATTATTACGGTTGGTTGTTGATTGTCACAATGTTTTAAGGATCGATCACGTCCAATTTAATATCACGATGTCGATAAACTAAAATATTTTCAACACATGATACAGTTTTTTATTATTAAAAGCTTAGATTAAAACATCGATTTCGTTGTAATAAATATAAAATTAAAAATGGATTAAATGGAATTATACAATAATAACCAATTAAAAAAAACATAATTATGAACGTCATTATTATTTTAACTAATTTAGGAGTAATTATATGAAAATATCACAAAATTATTTATAACTAATTTAAAAATATATAGCACTCTTGGATACAGAAATATTGGAATGAATTTAAACTTTATTATACCTTTTTATTATCATTCATAGGGTCATTTACAAGGCGTCTACGTCTTTGCAATTAACGACCGCTGTCCGCTACTGATTTATTTATCATCATCATCTTTCCTTTATCTTCGAAATAATTAGGCATGTATTAAGTATACGTATGTTAACCTTTTTCTTGAATCACTCTGTTTATTGATGAAAACAACAAAAATTCAGTTCAGACGGCAGTAAGCAACTTTGTTTTATACTATGTAGAGTAATCATTTTTCGGCAATGAAATTATACTGCTTTAGAAATCAGTTTTGGAAATTTCATAAAAATCTTCAGTAACTTTATGACTTAGCCATTTTAACGTAAAAATATTAAAATATTATCGCAGAATGAATTTAACAGTTAGCAGTCTTATTTCCTTATGCTTGCTTTTCAAAAAAATAATAAATAAAAAAAAAAAATGAATTGTTTTATAATATAAACTTACGATAAAATAAACAGAAATTAAACTAATTTATATAAAATACATTTGTATTTTTTTTTAAATCGTACCTTACGAATACTCTGTGAGAAGTTTAAATGTGATTGCTGTTAATAGAGCTTAAGAAACGCTAAGTAATTTAATTGCAAAGGTTATTGTTGACTAAAGTTCTCGATCCTTTAATGTTTTTGACGTGCCCTTTCGGATTATACATTTACTTCAAATTCAAACCACTTATCGTATTTACTTTATTTTAGAAGAATTACTTTATCATATTAATATGATATCATTTTATATTCAACAAGTACGATACTTGAAATAAAAAATATCAAATACTAGTTATTGATGCTCCGCTCCTATTAGTCGTAGCGTGATAAAATTTAGCCTAAAGCCTTCCTCGATAAACGGACTATCTAACACAAAAAGAATTTTTCAAATCGAACCAGTAGTTCCTGAGATTAGCGCATTCAACCAAACAAACACTTTATAATATTAGTATATATTCGCTTAAATCTAATTAGTAATTATTATTTATATTTTAAACGCTTTTTTATACGTAGGCACATACTTCGTAGATTAAGTCATAATATGGCGTTATTTGATAAGTATGTATTGCTGTAACTTAACGCAGTCCAGTTAAGATCATTTAAAACTAACCATGAAAAGTAACTACCTTTTCCTATAAAAGTTGATTTTAAAGTATGACATGGACAATTTAGGTCGGTTACGTTTCTGCGAATTTTACTGTTTTCACTTTTCATTCAGTCTTTTTGATTTATAGCTTAAAACGCATTTTTCGATGATAATCGTGTCTATATCATTAGAATTTTGTCACACCTATTTTTACGGTGAGATTTCTGTATAAAAAATTACGTGATAATTTTTCTTTACAAAATCTGTCAAAATTAGCAATTAAATAAGTCATTCATTTCTAATGTTTGTTGCTCAATGAATTAAGCAGCATAGTTAGTACTCGTATATTAAACATAATTTCTTTACAGGATAAACACTACCTTTGCATAATGGCTTCGGATTCACCAGATCAGAACCTGACCCAGTACTTCAGTCTTTGCAACGATTTTATACACGCAGCAAGATTAAGAGAAGGCAACGTTTTAATACATTGGTAAGAATTTTTTAAAAGGTCAATCAAATAATATTTCAAAGACCACACATGTCCTAATCCTCATCATTTAAATATGAAAACGAAAGTGAACATATTTGCCTGTTGTAATCATATCACAGCAATGAATATGAAAATCAAGCAACTAGTAGTATGAAGAAATTCTACTACCTAGTAGGTTTACATACTAATCAATATATTAAACAAGTTAAAACGTTACTGATATCTAAACGAAGTAAGGACGATGTTTGGTTTAAGTGTTTAATTTTATTATGTACTTATAAAACAAGTAGGTACATTACAGTAATGCCTCACCAATAAGAAATTGTCCTTGACTGTTAGTAGGTATATTATGTTTGAAGTATTTGTGATAAATAAAGTGTTTGACGTAAAGTAAATCAATTGCTACTTAAAATTTAAAGGACTTGTAACCTTCATCATTCCCCCTCTCGGTCTCAGTAGTCTTTAAAATGAAAATTTATATTCCTCTAAGATAACTGGGTCAAGTTGAGTGGTAAGTTAGTCCATTAGCCATCATTGAAAAAAATATTAAATGTAAATTATTATTTAAAGCGAATCATATTATAAAAATATATGATTTATAAATATATGATTCATAAATATATTATGATTTATAAATAATATTATAGGTGTATCGTACATTTATAATTTGTTTATTTTACATTACATTTATTTTTTAGAAAAACTGCTTATTGAAACCTGCAAACTTTATGTGCCGTAATTCCGCTATCTGATCGTAAGCAGCTAATAACTGAGCTGCTTTAACACGCGATAGATAGGCAGTGTGTACTGCATAACTACCTACATTATACATACGTGCGTACGTCGCAAAATATGGTTAAACTAAAATAGTGCGTTTAATAGTATTTTGACCTAAAATACCAGTTATGCTTTTAAATAAAGTAATTATGATTTTAAATAAGTAGGTATATAAATAATAAATTAGTACTATATAATAAATAATAAAGTAGGTAGGCCTCCTCCTTTTAAACTTATGTGTATTCGTATGTATTCAACCCTTTTAATGTGCCACTGGTCTCCTTTCAATCCAAGAAGGATCAGGCCATAATCCACCACGCTGGCCAAGTGCGGGTTGGGCTTTCACATATCTTTCGAAAATTTGTTAGGTTTTCTCAGACATGCAAGTTTCCTTACGATGATTTCTCTATTTCTTATGCTTAAACTAAATTATAAATAGTGATTTTTTTTAAATTGTATCTTTATCGGTATTTTTTTAAAAAGGCTTAAGTCATTTCTTTTTATCGGTCACTTGTCACAGTCAGGTACATCCCTATTCTTAAAGGTTAGGCTAATCTGGTACAAACAGACATGTTTTGATGTCTGACTTCGAATCCTTTTGGCAGCTTACCAAGTCAATAATAATATATTCGTTGAATTTACTCTATATGAGTATTCGTAAAATAAATCATGATTTTTACGTATCTTTTTTACTTTCCTTTTATTTTATCAAGAAAAAACAAACAAATTCTAAGCCAGACTATATCATAAAATGGCAATAACCAATGTTAGAATCAACCTTGCAATTTGATTTTTTACTTGTGTAATGTACCTAATGGCCACGTCGTCGTACGTCGTCCACGTCTTGTGTAATGTACTACCTAATGAACACGTCGTTTTTTAATTCTAGAGAATATTGGAGAAAGAAAAAAAACCTTGAAATAGAAATAAATATACTAAGTAGCTAAGTTTCAACAATCATTTTCTCTTTGACGCGGTACATTTTATTCTCTTGAGTCGCCTTTCTTCATGAGTACAATGGAAAAGGCTTTTTTTGCGACCGCTTCAACGCATTTGTCAATAGAAACCTATTCAATTATTCACTTACCCCTTCTAATTCGCCGTGATAAAAGTGCTCGTTCTAAAAATGTATTGCTCAAGAACGTGATATTTTCCAAAAGGAACACTCTAAAATACAAATGAATATAACAAATAATTTATAAGAAACATTTTTAGGAACCAACTGAAAAAACTTTCTTACTTAGGTTATTTCTTAATTTAGTTCTGTGGTCTTACAAATTTTATTGTGTGACTTTAAATTTCAAAACAAACTTACTTTCTAACTAAAAATACTGAATTAGGTACTAGTTACAATAATGTAATATAAGAGAGAGTGGAAAATTATAAATGATCTTAAAAAGTTTTCCGTAAAACGCAATATTATTTAAAAGACCTTATAATAAGCATGCAAACAATTTAATGCCCTAGTTCCTACAGAAATGTGGAAAAAGCTACATTTACGTTTTAATTAGTTTCCGTAAAACCGACCTCGACCCGCCGACCTGTGACGAGTGCTTCGACAATGCAGATTTGTCTTTGTTTTCCCAGAACTCTTAAAACATTTTATACTCTGTTACGCCTACGACGTCTACGAGTGGATACATAATATGCGCATAGTATGGGCTTAAATTCTATAATTAAGTTAAAAAGTTAGTAATTAAGCGCCATATTATTTTATTTAAAAAGAATTAAGAAATATTGCAATAAAGTAACAATTTTATGAAAAATTTAAAACTCAAAAAGCCTTTTTATATGTAGGAACATTGTATCGTTGTAAGAAGAGCGTGCTTGACGTAGTCTTGACATGCTCTCCAACGACCTTTTATACCTCTGCCATTATAAAGAGCTGCTGATCTTATTGTTTAAAATGTTCTAACAAAGTGCTTTATGAACTGGTGCTCTTTGTCAATTACTTACTTAAAGTTATACACACTCAATTGTATAGATTTTTGAGTACTTTACATAATATAATTTTAACTTCTTCGATGTTACTAAAAGATATGTTTTAACTTACGAGTATATTATAAGTTTAAAATGCAAATATTTATGTTATTTAAAACACTATGGCTCTATGCACATACATGTTATTACGTACATAATAAAGACCGTGTTCAAGATCCTAAAAATGCAGTGTATCTTGACTAACGAAATATAATAGAGAGCACCGTATATGCAAGTAAAAATCGTAATACCTAAAACTAAAAGCGATTTTTTAATTAAGCACCTAATTTATTTAGAATCATTGCGTTTTTGTTATATTTGTAGATATTTTACTATGCAGTAAGTTTGTATTTAAATGTAACATCCTGATATAATTTATTGTTTGTCTAGTTTGGCGGGCATGTCTCGGAGCGTGACGGTAGCTGTGGCGTACATAATGTCCGTCACGCCGCTGACGTGGCGTGAGGCATTAAAAGTAGTTCGTGCAGGGCGTGCCGTGGCCAATCCCAACCTTGGCTTTCAGCGTCAACTGCAAGACTTTGAAACGTATAAGCTGGTTGAAGTAAGTATAGTTATAAGTAATACACACAGGGAAATCCTAAAACGAGCGATTTTCTTATTCATACGAGGAATGCATAAAATTCAACAAATATTACGAGTATGTGTGTATTGTCGAATATTTACATCACTACATATTATAAAACAAAGTCTTCCGCCGCGTCTGTCCGTTACCATAAACTCAAAAACCACTGCACCGATTTTCATTCTGTTTTCACCAATGGATAGAGTCGTTCTCGAGAAAGGTTTTAGTATATAGTTCGTCTAGTTTTTCTATACATAGTACTAAATAGAATATGTCGGAACGACTGTAGCATATCTAATGTTTGTCACGTCGCTAAGGCCAGACTACACACCTTAATAACTCTCCTTTGGGCTTCGCCGCCGTCGGGTAAAAATACCCGCTCACGTCGAAGCTAAGAGCTTTATAAGGAAAAAGGAAAATATTACTTTATAAAAACGGTTGTTGTATAAAAATGATTATGACTTAATGTATTTTATATTATTGTTTTGTGTAACAGAATTCATAGAATATAATCAAATGATTATTATATTATATTAGAAAATAATTAAATAAGAAAAAATTAAATCTGAATACAGGTATATAATAAAAACTAGGGTGGAAGATACATCGATGGAAAGTAACTTGTGTTAGTATGTAGTATAATATGAGCTGTATTATGTATCCATTTCAAATTTCATTCAAACCCCATAAGGCTTATGGCATTAAGCCTGAAAAAGTGAAAAAGAAATAAATATACAGTAACAACAAATCGATTTTGCAGTATAAATTATATTTTATAGTTGTATTTTTCTATAATCATATTAATTTTCCCACTTATCTGTAAACGTAAAGTAATTTTTGTATAATTAAAGTTAAACATGAGTTTCCTAACTCCGTATTTAACAGCTGACTGTCGGATTTTGTGAACGCGTTGAAGTAAACCAAATTATATTCTGGCTCGTTTTACACGTAAGAGCGAAATGGTAGGCATTAAAATATAACGACGTGAGTCGTGGGTGTGGATACAGAGTTTCGTTATTTCAGTTTTCATCGTCAGCAATTTGGCGCAATGTTTCGATTAAGTTAAATGTTTGGGGTGCCTGTTTTATTAAATGTATTTATTTTCTAAGGTGTGCATCGATTAAAATATGTTTTCATAAAAAATTAGCACATACTCGTACATATATACGGTCTATAATTCTAATATAATTACTGTTATAACGTATGCCCCTACCGTAAATACATAGGAAAGGGTATATTCTATGTATGTACGTATGTATTATGTATTACCTACTTGCGGTGTTTACAAAAAAGATGATCAAACTTCTACAGTTTCTGCACAAAGCATAGTGTATAATTAATTAACTTGGTGTCTTTAATCGACAAAGTGAGTCTACAATCAGTGCGCCATTCATTCTCATTCTAATTACATCAGCGTTATATAACACTGCGGTTGTGTGGGCATATTTGATGAGACGTGCTTTCGAAAAAATTGAATTTTCACAATAGATTACGACGTCTCTTTGTGGAACTGAAAAAAAATATTTTTCTTGTGTAGGCTTGATGTTTTCATACTAATACATATTATGTATATGTAGTCACTTAAATTACAGTTTTAGCTATTCACTAGCTGTGCCCGCAACTTCGTTCGCGTGGATGTCGGAACTTAATTAATTTTTAGTGCGAAGCGCTGTTGGTGGATACCGATACAAATCATTTTTTTTATTTATGCTAGTGCTTCTTTATAAACAACATTAGCTAAGACTCCTACAAAACTCGAATATGACCGGCAGGCATGGGCGAAGGTCATTCTTTCAAAGAAAATCTTGACACCGCGATTCAGAAAATGACGTTACACGCACAACACCATCTATCGAACAATACTGCACGCAGTTGATCTCTAGTTATAGTCCCGTCTAAGTTCGAATACTCGTAGATGGCACTGTTTTAATATTTTACTTCGGAAACACTATTTTTTTTTATTAATTAAAATTTTTAATAAGTGGTGAACTGATTACGATGAAACAAAAACCTTAATGTTACTTCAATTTACGCACATATTGTTGTGTATAAAAGTTACGTGAAGTTGTGAGACCAAATGCACATAACCCTAATTTTACTTCTGGAATTTCTCTACTTCTTCACTTTAAACTCAAATATCTTTTGATAGATTGAACCGATTGCAATGAAACAAAAACTAAATGTTACTTCAAGTTACGTTCAATCGTTGTGTATAAAAGTTATCTACATTGCTTTCGTACATTTTACGTGATGCCCGGATAAATAAACAGACAAACAGACAAACAGACAAACAGACAAAAAATCTAAAAATGCTGGAAATGGGTTCTATTGGTTATCCTTTGACACCCTGACTATTTTTTTGTAAGATTTTTTTGATGTACAAAAACGACTTTTCTACAGTTTTATTATATGTATATATTATTCCTACTATCTATAAAATATCATTTAATTTACATAAAAGTCATATCTTTACGAATGGATACATTCGATAACTAAGACGGAACAGTCAATAACTGTTATAGTTTATAGGCAATAAAACTTTATTAGATGTGTACACGCACGTTAATTTAGTGTACCTTCGACTTTTATACCGTGTATGTACATCAGTGTCGTCCATTAATTTTAACGACATTCGATCCGACCCTGCAAAAGTAATCACTAGTACCCTCCTATTTTGTACTGTTGATAGCCCTGTAGATACGTTTTTACATCCGAACTATGGAAATGTTTATTTTGATGCTACTTAAGTATAAAAAAAACTAATAAAATCATGTCGAGGATCGAGAATCATGTCTGAAATCGCACATGAAAATATCACAGGTCGGACAATATCGGGTTTGAGCCCGTTTACTTAGCTATCAAAGTGGGAGAGTGAAAAAACTATTGCTTAAAAATAGCTAAATATACTTATTATTATAAGTGGTCTCAATTGGTGGCGTAGTTATGGAATAATATAGATATATGTTTACTTAAGAAGCACAACTTAAAGAGACAGAAATATTTTTTTACTTGCAATCTCTATATGAAGGAATTAAAAATATCAACACTATTTAAATATAACTACATATTACATTTTCGTCCAGGAACGAAGACGTCTCAAAGAGCGGTACCCATCGTTAGCTCTAGCTGACAGTGACCTTGCAGAATGCCGTGTGATGCTGGATTCCTATCAAACTATGCTCAACCAAAGGACCATTTGTGAAGGAAAGTGTGCAATGGGCAGACAGTGTCCCACCGGTACGTAATTTAATAGATAGATAACCCGTATTTAGTTAACCAGTATTGCAATTTAATTTTGTTTCGTTTGCAACTTGTTTACTTTCTTTTCTAGTAACTCTATGGCTGAGTTTTGGTATAGTTGATAATAAATCAGATATTGATATGTTAAAATTCGAATTATAATATAACTTAGCAGTTTTATAACAATTGTCATTGTTTTTACAACAATTGTATTTCATGATCGTCCAATAACAAGTACAACGAGATTTTACTAAGAGATTAAAATAGTAGAAAAATGTGTGATAAATAGAGGTAGGGTATTAAAGTATAAGAACACTGTTAACGGTTAGTTCAGTTAAAGTTGTCAAAGTGTGATTCGTACAGTTACCTCTTCTATTTCTTGTATAACTTAATGTAAGTCTTGTTGATTTTTTGTCTTGTGTTTCGGGATCTAGTAAAAGGATATTATTTATTTATGTTATAATCTAAAATATAAAGGTAAAAATTGTAATACCCATACTTTCAGGCAGGCAGATTTATGGAAAAATTTATTACAGCTACTATTACACCTATTATGACCTATTGTTATTTGATAAGGGTAGGGTCGTAGACATGACATACGAGTAGGTGCCTAATAACTTTGTTAACTGTTGATAAACGTGAAAATTCAAATAAGCAAATAAAACTTAAAATTTTCGTTACAAATAATATGAAAATAACGTTGCTTTTGCCCGAACTCATCTGTAATATAATATCTGTTTTGTGGTATTTAGTATAAAAAATTTCCAGCTAGAAGAACTATTTACATTATTATCTCTGTCTTTATAATTTTTACAAAACAAAGTATATGCAAATTGATTTGACACTTATTTAAAAAAATGGCCAATAATCAACAATAAAAGTCTATTATTGATTATTGTCTATTACTCAATGAAATTGATAAAATTGTATTAATAATTGGATTCACATTTATCCTCACCTTAATCCCATGACCAAATATTTTGACTTCCAAACGTATTTGTAAGTTTGACCTTTCCTCATATTTTATAAGAAGCAATTCCAAATAGAATAATATTGTACCTGCTAGGATATACACCAAGTTATTGAATTATTCTTTAGGTAATAGTTTTGTTGTGAATTATAAAATAAGTAATTAATTTGTACGTTTTATTTTTTCTTCTTCGAATCCTTTTAACTTTCTTATGTAAGACCTATGATATTTTTTTATTTGTTTTATAAACCTTACTCTTAAACATATTGCTTTTAACTTTACCTACCTTATTAATAATAAAATTTATTTTACCAATCAAAAGTAAGAAGTTCTATACTTCTTCTATTACATGATAAAATATATAAATCACATTTTTTTGTATTAAAATCCGCCGTAAGAAAAAAATCTTGTAACAAATCTCAACCGACTTGTCATATAATATTGACAATTTCACTCACAAGGTTACGATTGAAAGGGATAACGTTCCGACGATAAAGTTAGCGTTCCTTCTCCGAGAGAATTCTAATAAAGTTTGCAAGATCTATATTTCAACTTTCACTACTACTGCTACTACTAGAAATAGTTTAATACGAAACGTCCAATACAAACGGTAAATATGTTTTTAAAAATATTTATTTGACCGTTTAAAGCACTGTAGGTACACATTTAGCTGTTAATAAATGATTATGCAGATTTTGGTATTTACCAATTACTTGTGTGCATTATAGATCTCAACAGATTATAGAATATCACGAATATTTGCATTAGGTGTTATGTAAACACTATAGGCTTATAACTAAAATATATACTGCTGTATAGTACCTACCTACATATGTATTTTTATCGTATATAAAAAATTATCACTAGGCAAGCTTCTTTATGTATTTTATTATTTTGCTTTATACGCTTTTACCTTTATCTTTCTTTAAGAATTACCTTGCAATATTTCTTTGCTATACAAAGAAAATACACTGAAAATATAGTGAATAAAATAAATAATTTACATAAATAGTTTCATAGTAGTCACGAAAACTATTGTTTGGTTTTCTCACAGTTTGAAATAACTTGCTTACCTAATGAAACTTTTTTGAGTCGTAATATAAATACGAAACGTATTCGTAGGAGTATGCAGAACAGGTTCGAAGCGGCAACCGCGACCGCGAAGGCCGTCCACTTCGTCAAGCATCGGTGACTCCGCCGGGATGAAGAGATCACCTTCCACCCTGTCCACAACGTCCACTACATCTGGCTATCGCCCACGGTCTTCTCCGGCCGGGCTTTATAGTTATACTGGAGGTAGATTGTAAATAAAAGTTATTCTAGGAAAAAAAATACAATCATAGCATACAAAAATTACTATAAAAATGCATATCACTAATCCGTTTAAACGGTTCATAAAAATGTATAATATGTCTAGTTCCATCCAGACCAACGAGGTCAGCATCAGGTCTGCCAGTGACACGAGTCACTGACCCCGGCGGCGGCGGGTCAGCCTTGGCAGTAGGAGGATCAGAATATTCTAGAAGACGAGCTGCCTCCGCTCCGGCGACCCCCGCCCTGTCTCCCTCGTCCTCGCCTCCTGGTTCGCCTCATCGCGCGCCACATAGGTAATATATTTTTACAATTTAATCAATATAATACGTACGTATATCATGTCTATAATATCTATGTTATCTAGAATTTCCATTAATATAATAAAGAGGTAGAGCTTGTAAATTTGGATATGGGGTAATTTCTGAAACCACTTTCACTAATGGGAGGCTACCTCCATGTTTTTTTTCGATAAAAATATTTTTACTATCAGAAATCATAATGGCTTAAATTGTCGGTAAAAACTGGAAGTTTGAGTTGTTTTATCGACGTGCGCTCTACGCAGCCTTCCTACATGTTTTTAAAAAAAGCAAAAACGTATGACAATGTCACACAGGGTTGAACCAATTTCGATGGAAAACGAGTGTAAATAAAACAGGGCAGAGGTAAAAGTGTTTAACCAGCATAGCGACGGGTCAGTAACTGATGACCCAGAATATCTTAGTTTAGGTAAATTCGGTATGTGCTATGTAGGATTATGTTACAGTTAATGTTAATAATTATAATTAGGTAAGTAATAAGTAATTTTCATACATCTTATTGTACAAGCGCTGCACTTCTGTCTCATGTGTTAAAAAATATTTATAACAAAATATGCTCTAGTAGTTTAATTCATCACATCATTTTTATTAAGTCATAATAATAATATTTAGCCGACGTAATTCGGCCACGGCGGCTAACCTCACTGAGAAGTGAGACTAGCCGTCTGTGCGGGAGATAATAATACCTTGGGGCACAACTTTATGTGCAAACACAAAAAGCGCTCTCTATTCCTTTCCACTCAATCTTAAAATCCGATGGGACAAACTTCGAGACGACCGGTAAGAGTTAAGACTTTAAGCGCAATGCTTTGCTCAATAAATAGTATATGGGCAGTGTTGCACCCCTGTGCCACGAAGAACACATAAAGCCGCCAGGCTGATATTTAGAATTTCTTAATAGAAAGACTCAATAGCTATGCATGGCCTGAGCTGGAGCTGGCTCGAACCTAGAACCTGAACTGCAACCGTATATTTTTAGCCAATTAAGTTACGCAGTTCATACTCAATATGCAACATCATGCTAATGTTTGTGAATATGTTGGTACAGTTTTGTTTAGTGTACTATTTTGTTAAGTTATGACTGACTGACGGATAAAGTCGCGAAATAGAAATTTTAATGCAGTTATAATTTCGGAAACAATCCATTTTATTTGACTATTTAAAATTTCAAATGGTGTTAGGTAATATTACCTATATTATCTTTCTAACTTAATAATTAATAATAATGTAACATAAGATTTCGGTCCTAACTTATATATTACAAGAATGGATTCAGTATAAATGAAAATATAAATAATAGACAAGAAAATCAATTTGCTTTTATCAAGAAAATAAATAGACTCGAGAAATCTTCTTTGAAAACCCAGCGATTCTGTAGCGTTTCATAAGCTTCCATTATGAGATGAGGATAACTGAACTTCTATAAATTATTTTTTCTTACGGCGTTATTCAGTCAATATTGAAGTAACATTTTTACTTTTATTTACACTTTACTAGGTTTCCCTTCATTTAATTATCAAACACAAACACTATATTACACGTACTAATGATGTTTGAACGTAATAAATGAATAAATTATTGTCTGTTAAATTTACTTTTCCAATATTAGACAAATAGTATATGTCCCGCACAATCATTTAGCGATGTAAAGTTAAGCCTATTTCTAACACAAAGCCTTTCTCACTCTACATAAACATTAAACAACCCACGACACAATTGTTCTATTTCCAATTAAAATTAAAATAATATTATTTTTGTTTATACAATAAGTAGTATCGCTTCCTTTTTTTAACGTTGGTAAATGCCAAAATTCAATTTATGCATATCACCTGCATACATACAATTGTCTATTGTCAATTGTAGAATCACTGGCAAAACACTATCCTTTAAAACCAAACGTAACTTATCCCGTCTTGGACTTCATGAGGCGTCGCAGGTTCGGCAGGTCTGAAGCAGACCTGGGGTTGCTCAACTCTGCTATCTGATAGGAACCTACTGGGTGCAACCCGCATATTACACCGCCCACCGAAGTGGGCCACCCCCAGCGCTTTTCTCGACTTCTCGTCTGACTGGATCGCTGGACACTAATGAGCCTATACGATAACGATTTTTTTCATTTTATTTTATGTTATTTATACTTCCACAATTTCAGTTGAATTGACAATTCTATCTTTCACTCCCTGGGTAATCTACCAATTAATTTTTATCAATATGGACTATAAATATACCTACTACTATAAATGAAATAAAAAACATTTAAAATAAATATCAACTCATACTATAAAAATAATAACTGAATCTCTACAATCTGATATTGTGAAAATTTTAAAAATATTGCGCTCTACAGAATGAACACAACTCATTTTCATTCCGCTTATTTCAAATTGAAAAGCCATTGTGTAAGCCATTTCATATTTGTTTTGTGTTACTTTTATTTAAAGAGGCAGTTGTGCATGGGTCATACCTACAGTGAACTGGGACCCCGAATCATTGTGATCGCGTCACGTTGTCTGCAGTGTCGCCCGCACAAGGTTATTTTTTTCTTTGTTTATTGTTTGTTTCGCATTCACTGGAGTGGAGCTTGCCCGATTAAACTTCTTGTGTTTTTTCTCAATATATTTTTTATCATTTCATAGATAAAATAATATTATTCATTTTTTATTTTTCATATCTAGGATGTACCTATTACTTAGTATTAATATAGTCATAAGGCACGGTGATTTATTACTGTTAATGACTTTTTGATGTTAAGTTTTCTTAATGATTGACATTGTTATTCATAGTTTTCTTTATACAAGTAACAAAGAAGCATTGTTATAGTAAAGAGTCTCCCTTCAAAAGGCAGCTTCTTGTCGCCGAGGTGAGAGGTTTGGTCGAGTGTCTAGTTCGAGAGTGTAAACCCATTTACTCTAGAATGTTATTTTACCTTGTTTATTAAATCTGCATAGATATTAGATATATTTTTAAGATAAAGTTATAATTTAGGTCAGTAGCAAGATAATTCTAAATTAAAAATAACGGTAAATATTTTTAATGTCTTGCTATCCACGTAGATCGCTAGTTTTACTTAGATCTTCTCAATTAATAATAATTAATATTTTTAGACTTAACTGTAGGTACTACTTATGTTTCGTATTTTTTATATTTTATATTTGAAATTAAATTAATTAAAGAGACTTAATAAAATTTTACTTTAATTAGGTATATTTTTTTAATAAATAAGAATAAGCATGTTATTTTTTGCCATTCTAGTGGCAAGTACTAATGATGTCCAGTATACTTTTTATGTTAAGTAGTGAAAAGGTAATTTTAGATTGTAACTTTCAGGATATAACTACAAACTGGGATTAATTACTAAGGAACGAATGGATTACGACAATTATTCTTAAATATTAAATATTATTCACTAATTATACTTACCATGCATATTATATTTTATGTATAACACAATTTAGAAACAATCGGCATTTTTTACGTTTTCCTATTGAATACGAATAATACTTATTTATTTAATATTTGAACGTGTTATTTTAAATATTGTTTTATTAATTTATAATTATCTATTATATAGTAATGATTACAATGAAATCTCCTAAACTTTAGATCGCGTGCGCTACAGCGGTGTTCGTAGCAGACGGCACGGCGCGGCGCGTCCGCCCATCACGCTAAACGAATATGACGTCCGCTTTACGTTATCAATTATCATACGAACTGTTGGTCGATAAATGCTGTCAAATGAGATAGAGAGAGAGACTGGATTATATACAATATTAAAAGATTGAAATTTACAAATATG
Source organism: Boloria selene (assembly GCA_905231865.2). Classification (NCBI taxonomy): domain Eukaryota; kingdom Metazoa; phylum Arthropoda; class Insecta; order Lepidoptera; family Nymphalidae; genus Boloria; species Boloria selene. The sequence goes on from HG993145.1 coordinate 8,578,356, forward strand.
CATGACAAATGCTTGAAATATACATACATGCCATATTGTGTAAATATGTAATACATATCACAAACAAATAACATATTAATTTACTGTTGATAATTGTTTAACATTTTGTATTTCCGACTATTTCACTTCCTCTGGGGTAACTGAGCAGTCTTTGAATTTGTGCTATGTTAGCGTAACTTACTGTGTCTGCCAACTTTTCATTAAAGTCAATTAGACACTAAGGTTTAAAGCCCGAGTTTTACTAATTGCTCAAAATGTTGTCAAACTTTTCTTATCTAATCGATAAGGCCGACTACGATGCAAGATTTCATTTGTCCATTATTAATTACTATCCTACCGTGAAATATTATACATAAATATAATTTTAATATGCATTATCACAAAATTTATGTACCTACATACAATATTAAGCAATAATTGATGAAAATTGGCTAAATACGCAAACACATAATATGCTGTATGCATATAAATTATAATCCGGTCTCTACTAATGAAATATTCGTATTATTGATACGCATGATTGATACTTACCTACTGATAAATTATTATTAGTAATACTTCTATATATATTTAAAAAAATAATGTTTAGTTTTCATCCTCGATGTATCTATGTATTTTTTTTTATTTTTATTACAATTGTGTTAATTTCATTAGTATTGACATTGTTATTAAATGTAAAAGTGGGTATTACTAATAAATAATAGTTATTAAATAATGAGGGCTGTGGTAATACGTATAATTTCATAATAGAATGAGTTCAATATAACTAGAGAACGCCCACTAAGTGTTAACATCCCACTGAGTCCCGATGTGATGCTGTGTTCAGAATAAACTAAGCGTATTATAATTATAGCCTGTTAGCCGTTAGGAATCGATCACTTTTACAGCCAAAGATAGAAGCCGATGTAGAAGATTTATGAATAGAAATAAAAATACTTAATGCTATTACTGCAGATTGCACATATTCCTATTTTATAAAAAACTCGAATTATTTAAGTAGAGTTGGTATTTTGTACCTATTTGGCATTATAAATGTCATACTTACGGTGCGCGAAAGAAATTCTTTACAACCAAGAACGATGAGCTCGTAAAATTGTGAATTAGGATCGGTATAATGTAATTGAATGTGTACATCGACTTTTGTAATGGAGTGTTGCTTTTAGAAGCTTTTAAAGCTTCAAATTGCGTATAAGCTTCTGTGTAAGCTGATATTTTAAAAATATTCTTGAAAAAGCGTCCAATATATGTGACGTTAAAATCCAATTATTTGTAAAATATGTATCCCGACCAAGGTGATAAAACACATTGATACTTAATAGATACTTCTTAACTTCTATAATATGGACTAAAATATATGTTTAAAACAATATCAAATAAATAAACAAGGTTGTATCTCGTAATCGTTGTCTTAGTAGGTGCTTATTTGTACCAACGACCAATACATATTTTACTTTAAAGAAAATCGTTTTTCTATTTTTTAAATAAAGCTTTATTTCTAAAATTTATTTACATCTTTACGGCTTTATGTTTGTTTAACACTAAAAGAATTGATATTTTAGGTCAATAATTCTGTATTAAAATTCTTTCGGTGAATTTGGACAAATAACCACTGTAGTACTGGTAGTAATATAATCTAATCATTTTTGCATAAGTAAAATATGTACAAAGCACACATATAAATGTGTACGTGTACATTTTTTATTTATGGGCAACCCAGTTACTTCGAGTTTCCTTTGATGTGCCTCTATTTTATTATTTAATAAAAGTTACATTGTAAAACATAGCTATACATTACTCAATACCATAGCTGGGCATTAACTCGTTAATCCGTTAATCTTTAATTAACGAAGTAACATTTCGATTAACGATTAAGTTAACTTAAAAAAATATTAACGGAATCGTTAACTTCCGTTACATTTTCTCAAGTCCGTTAATCGTTAATCCAGGATCCACTATTTACCAAGCACCGCGCCCCGCCGCACCGCCACGAACCGTGAAAAACGCATTAATCTGACTTCTGACATGTAAGTTCGGTAAAGTCGACAAGTGCTGCGGGGCGCGTGCCGCGAGTAAAACAAAAGCGCCTGACCCCAGCAACTCCCCTCCCGTTTGTCCCGAATGTTTACCGCGCGCACGCTCAGTTGCCCGAAACTGGTAGACTTCGGCGAGTGCCTCCTCCTGGAGTTCCCAGGGCAAATCACCCGCCAGAAGCATGGTCACCGTAAAGGACACCACATGGTATCCGTATTAGTGGCACCAGTTCGGGCGCGGCGAGGGCGTCAATCCAAACGGAGGCACCTCCTCGAAACTCTGAGAAGCTTTTAAGTTCCAAAACCCAATCCAACAGATTTTATAAGTAGGTAGGTCATTAGCGATGTAAAAAATGTAATTTTATTCACGTGTTAACGGATTAACGATTAACGTTAACTTGCGTTACATCTTCCGAAATGTAACGTTTTAACGTTTAACGAAGTTAACTTTTTTAAGTAACGAATTAGCGATTAACGAGTTAATTATTCGTTTAACGGTGCCCAGCTATGCTCAATACTCATAATAAATTAGTGTGTACCTGTACGCACAAATTAGACTTGTAAAAATTCTAAATTAATTTATATTCAACCTTTTTATATATTATAATTTATGTTATACTAAAACGAATAAAAAAGCTAAGTGATAGAGTATAGCAGGTGCGTAACAATTATAAGTAAAAAGGTAGGTACTGAGTTGACGTCGGTTGTATTTCGAGTCTGGCTGGTTCAGACTCTTGAGAGAAAAATGAGATTTTTTATATTGTAACTGAGCTGAGGTTACTTGAAATGTTCTCTTTAAAACTTTATTCTTAATCTTTATCTTACTACTAGAGCTAAGCTTTCACACTTTACAATCCTTGTCTAATTAAATAGGCACTCAAAGGGAATCTTGCTAGAGATCTCTTAAATATAATATCAGTATGAAATAATTTGTTCTAAAAAAATATATAATTATTTCATGTGTTTTTATCACTTTTCCCTGTTATAAATTGCACTGTTTTTGTATAAAAGTGAATGTAGTCCTTACTAATGTTGTTGGTTGTGCTAAATTCAAGGAGCACTGTACAAAAACTTTTTCCTATACTTGACCTTATTATATTTGCTCAAACGAAAAATAAGTCCGTTCATTTTGTTCTTTGTTTAAGTGATCAACGTATTGAGTTAAGAGGTTTATCATATCTCTTCCCTTTCACTAGGGCTTAGCCGAATAGACATTGTGATTTAGATGCCTTTGGCGCGGTGGCAACGTAGTGTGACTAGTAATAATATTTCATTCTAAGAGACTGCCACTGTAGCTTCACTATTATATTATAATAAATTCCAATACTCCAATACTTGTATATATTTACTTCTCTTGTAATTAAAATTGTATAAGGTGAGATAAATAATTTAAAATGACTCTATGATCTAATTTTAATTATTTTTATAGGGAAAACTACCCACTTCTAATTCGTTTTTTTTATTTCAGAAACTAAAACTTAGCAACCTTCTATACTAATCTACTTCTTTTTGTTAAGTTCACTATCAGAAACGACAATATTTTGATAAATATTTAAGAGCACTATTTTTGTCCGTTTATAGATTATACAGCTAAGTGCCCGCTGGACATATTAAGGAGTTGTTACATTTGTTCATGTTACCATAGTTGATATATAGAATATAAAGTTATAAAAGATAAAAGTCGAAATGATTTTCATATCAGTTAATCAAGAGTCTAATTTTATTACAATAATAGTGTAGCGGTTTTGTTGAGCTTCGGTATTATATCACATGGAAGCAATAAAATGTACCTATTGTATTACGATTCTAATAACGAATAAATTGTACCTGTATATATTTTTAATAAAAAAAGTTAATATTATATTGTGTTTTATTAAAACCTTGTTGGTATATCGTAATTATTTAAATTCTTTACATCTATTATTATTACTGTTGCGTGTTAGGGTTCGAACGATTTGGAGAGAAAGACCTGCTGACTCTTTCAGAGACTTTATTCACTAGCACTAGGTCCGACACAAAGCACTAGGTTCAAACACTGGGTACAAACACTAGGTACTAGGTACAAACACTAGGTACCAGGTACAAACACTAGGTACTAGGTACAAACACTAAACAACTAGGTACACTCACTAAGCACTATCGATGTCCGAGGTCGTAGCCAATGTCGTAGATTTCCGCTGGTATCACTCTTGATCACTAGTCTTCACTTCGAAGTCGCTTCGTTGATCGCTCAAACTGAACTCTACTCGCTCGGCCACCCGCGGCCTATTTATACCGGCCGAGTCTAGTCCCAGACCATTCTGGAACATTCGCGCGTGTGCGCGTGAACATTTTCGAATTTATTCCTCTATATAGCTCCTCTAGCGCCATCTAGTATTGAGTGGAGGTTTCACGTTCTGTACAGCACACAAAGTGGTTCCTTCGCTCCACACTAGATGGCGCAAGCTCCTTTACTCGTGTATTCGTAACACTACTCCCCTCTTAGAGATGCTCGTCCCGAGCATCGTTGTTACTGCCATGGTAACGCGCCAGACGGTCTATGTGTACCACTTTGAATGTCCCTCTTGGTTGCTTTTGAATCCTATAAGTCACATCATTCATTCGGGTAACCACTTTGTATGGACCGTCCCACATGGTCTGCAACTTTGGAGATTTCCCTTTCCGGCGGATTGGGTTATGCAGCCACACCAGTGACCCTTCCTCGAATCCTCTCGTGTTCGATTTCCGGTCGTATCTGGTTTTCATGTTCTCACTTGACTGTAACCCATTTTCCCGAACCAACGCGTGTATATAGCGCATTTTCTCCCTTAAATTGCTGACATAGTCTTGTACGGTCTCTGTTCCCTCCGGTGACCCTCCTGTCAATAGGTCTACTGGTATTCGTAGTTCTCTACCGTAATTGACATACGCCGGGGTAGCTTTTATGCTCTCATGCTCGGCGGTTCGATACGACAGAAGGAAGAGTGGTATATACTTGTCCCAATCCTTTTGTTTGTCGTCTACCAATTTCGCCAAATGCCTCTCAAGAGTCTGGTTAAATCTCTCAACCATTCCATCGGACTGTGGGTGGTACGCGGTGGTCCTCGTCTTATGCATGCCCAAAATTCTGCACACTTCCTGGAACACTTGCGATTCGAAGTTCCTGCCCTGATCAGAATGGATTTCTAGAGGCACACCAAAGCGACATATCACTTCTTCGACTAGCTTAGAAGCGACTGTTGTAGCTTCTTGGTTTGGTATGGCGAACACTTCGGGCCATTTGGTGAAGTAGTCAATGACGACCATAAAATACTTGTTTCCTGATTCCGTTACAGGAAATGGCCCGGCTACGTCAACTGCAATTCGTTCCCATGGTGCACCGACGTTATACAGCTGCAGCTTCCCACGGCTCCTGGTCTGTGGTCCTTTTACAGCAGCACAAGTAGTACATTTGCGACACCAATCCTGTACATCATCTCGACAATGCAACCAGTAGAATCGTTCTCGCACTTTTGTTAACGTCCTCTTGACACCTAGATGACCTCCTGATACGCCATCATGTACTTCACGGAGAACATCTGGTACTCTCGATCTTGGGACAATTATCTGAAGATGGTACTCTCTGCCGTTAGTCTTCTCCCATTTCCGGTAGAGTATTCCGTTTTGAAGTATCAGACTGTCCCAATGCGCCCAGTACGACTTAGTGACAGTGCCAGTGGGTGCAACCTCACTCCAGATTGGTTTTACTTCACCCCGTTTCTTCCATGTGATGATGTGCCGAAGGTCGTCATCTGTTTCTTGAGCCTCCCTCATAGCATCGTTCTCCCAGAGACCCAAAGGACTTGTTCTCGTTAGCTTTAATGTTACTTCATTAGATTCCTGCTTAACACAATGTTTGCAGTCTTCCGAACACGGCCTTCGTGAGAGTGCGTCAGCGTTCCCATGCATCTTTCCGCTGCGGTGTTCCGTCTTGAAGTCATACTCCTGAAGCTGTTCAATCCAGCGAGCTACTTGACCTTCTGGGTTCTTGAATTGCAGTAACCACTTCAAGGCTGCGTGATCAGTTCGCAGTAAAAACTGTCTGCCAATGAGATATTTGTTGAAATGTTGTAGCGTCTTTACAACAGCCAAGAGTTCTCTCCTTGTTACACAGTAGTTTCTCTCTGGCTTGGATAAAGATTTGCTGAAATATGCAATAACAACTTCTCTTTCACCCTGTTTTTGAGATAACACCCCTCCAATGGCCGTGTTGCTTGCATCCGTGTCGACTATAAACTGACCTTCAGTTTGTGGATAGCCCAGGATTGGTGTTTCACACAGATGTTTCTTTAGTTTCTGAAAAGAATCTTCACAAGTCCCATCCCAACTAAATTGTCGTTTATCTTCGGTCAGCCGATGTAACGGCTTGGCTATCTCTGAGAATCCCTTAACAAAACGCCTGTAGTATGAGCATAGGCCGAGGAATGCCCGCACTTCGGTCTTGTCCTTAGGGGTAGGCCATTTTTGAACTGCTTCCAGTTTCTCCGGGTCTGTCTGGATTCCATCACTGGAGATAACATGGCCGTGATAATTGACCTTGTTCCTGAATAAATGACACTTTTTCGGGTTCAACTTTAATTTAGCTCCCTCTATTTTTGCGAAAACTCGCTCCAAGTTTTGCAAATGGTCCTCGAAGTCACGGCCGATAATGATGACGTCATCTAAGTAGACTAAGCAAGCCTCTCCAACTAAGCCTGCTAGTACACACTCCATGAGTCGCTCGAATGTGGCAGGTGCGTTGCACAATCCGAAGGGCATGACGTTAAATTGCCATAAACCTTTACCGGTCGAGAAAGCTGTCTTCTCCTTGTCCTCTGGATGAATTTCCACCTGCCAGTATCCAGATTTCAGGTCTAGGGTCGAAAACCATTTCATGCCACTCAAGGTATCCAAAGTGTCGTCGATTCGAGGTAACGGATAACTGTCCTTCTTAGAGACATCATTGAGACGCCTATAGTCCACACAAAATCTCGTGCTACCATCTTTCTTCTTCACTAATACAACAGGTGAGCACCACGGACTTGCAGACGGTTCAATAATCTTATACCTTCTCATGTCCTCCAAAAGGCCTTCAACTTCTTTTTCCTTAGCAATTGGTATCCGTCTTGCTCGTTGACGAATTGGTCTCTCGCTTCCGGTATCTATCCTGTGCTGAACCACCGACGTTCTTCCGAGGTCCCCATCGTGACTGGAGAAGATATTCGCGTAGCGCTGTAAAAACTTCTTAGCTTTCATGCCCTGCGAATACGTTAGGTTCCTCTTGCAGTCATCGAGCAGCTCAGTCACTATTCCGTAGTTGTTGCTGTTTGCTGAGTCTGTGCTTGTTATCGAACTACACTTTTTCATCCAGATCACTTCCTCGCACTTTCCAATGACGTCACCTTTGTTCAAGCAGATCTCGCGATCACCAAGATTAACAACCTTGACCACAGCGTTACTGCTTCCACTAACAAGGGTTCTCGCCGTCATCAGTTTTTGCGTCGATGTTTTGGTAGGTGTGTCTTCTATCAACACGCATCTGTTTGACTTTTGCTTTCCAGCTGGCGGCAGTTTCACCAGCACCTGAGCTTCCGCTCGTCCAGGTATAATGACTTTCCTTATACATGCGACTTTCCCGCAGGCACCTCCGAGAATGAAGATTTCTTCTTCACCACACCTGAAAACTCCGTCAGCGACGTTAATTCTGCAGTTGTGTTTCTTCATAAAATCCAAACCCAAGATGCAATCATCCATAATCTCAGCTACGATAACGTCATGGGAGTATGAGGACCCCCCTACATCCATCGTAACTGACATTTCTCCCAGGACGGGTATTGGCTGACCGGAGGCCGTAAGAAGCCGACAGTTAATCCTCCTCTTGTGTCCCCTTGCTGCTTTTACCAGATTTGGGTTCACTATTGTTCTAGAGGCTCCTGTGTCTAGAGTCATTTTGCAATCCGTCCCGTTAATAGTCCCCTGAATCGTAAGACTATTCCCGCTGCATGCCTGGGAGATAACGGTTATCGGGGCTTCCTCCGCGTTAGCCAGTACTCGCCCCATAGTCCTGGCTTTTATTCGTTTCCCTGATCCCGGGCAGGGGACGAAGCTCCTTGCTTCTTCAGCTCCTCTATTTGATCCTCGATCCTTTTCATCCTTGCCAGATGGGTCTCCTTCTGCGGGCAGTTGAGCTGAAGATGCCCCCTCTCGCCGCACTTGTAGCACATGACTCCATAACTTCTCTTCGTAGGAGCCTTAACCTGCTTGGCTTCCTCAGAGACCTCACGGACCTTATGGGTCTGCCGTACGTCATGGCGAACAGCCTCGACCTCCAAAGCATGTGCCAATGCTTCCTTTAGCGAGGTATGGTGACGAAGCCTCACTGCAGCTCTGACCTCCAGATCTTTGATTCCGTCGACAAATGCTTTAACAATGTTCGTGTCTACCATCTTGGTGTCGGCTCCTGGGTGTGCCTTCCTGACGAGTTTTTCAATTTCCAGCGCCCATTGTTGAAGTCCTTCTTCTGAGCGTTGGACTCTGTCACGCAGTTGGGCACGGAACACGTGTTCCAGGTGTCGCTCCCCGTATCTGGATTCAAGTGCCTCCATCAGGTCTTGGAACCCATTTCCTGTATGTGGCAGTGCTTCCAAGACAGACAAGGCTTGCCCTCTGAGCGCCACAGTGAGAGCGGTCAGACATTGTTCTTCCGTCCATCCATTGGCAGTGGCAACAGTCTGGAATTGCTGACGATAAGCGTTCCACGAAGTAGTGCCGTCGTATGGCGGCACTTTCACTCTTGGTCCTTGCGCCCCTCCGGTAGTTCTACTAGACATCGCAACTCCCGTAGTTTCAAGGCGCACTACTTTCTTTTGTAGTTCAACGAGACCGGTTTTCACATTTTCGACATCCAATCCTAACCCGGTAACTCGTTCTTCCACTTCGTCGACATCTTTTCGAAGCTTACCCACCGTGTCACTAACCTCTTGTATAGCCAAAAGCGCTTTTTGTTGGAGGTCTTTTTGTTGCTCTTGTGATTCTTGCAAAGCCTTTTGTGATTCTTTCATTACCTCTTGTGATTCTTTCATTACCTCTTGTGATTCTTTCATTGCCTTCATTAATTCAAATAAACTTCCTAATTGAAGTGCCACTTGAGGGTCTGTAGAAGCTAAGGTGCCGCTGATGGGCGTGGCCTGTCTGATGGGCGTGGCAAGGTGGGTGGAGCAAGTGGGCGGGGCCTGAGTCATAGTGGGCGGAGCCTGAGCCAAAGTGGGCGGAGCCTGAGTCAAAGTGGGCGGAGCCTGAGCCAAAGTGGGAGGGGCCTGAGGGGCGTGGTCAGTGGGCGGGGCCTGGTAGGCGGGGCCAGTGGGCGGGGCCTGAGGGGCGTGGCCAGTGGGCGGGGCCTGGTAGGCGTGGCCAGTGGGCGGTGCTTGGCCCCCAGTGGCAGTCGCAGCTCGTTGTGTCCTCGTCCTGACCCCCTCCTTGGGGTTCTCTCTCGGAGTCAATGGCATCTCCAAATCCCACTTCTGACACCACTTGTGGGCGTGGGTTCGAATCCCACTTCTGATACCAGTTGTTGCGTGTTAGGGTTCGAACGATTTGGAGAGAAAGACCTGCTGACTCTTTCAGAGACTTTATTCACTAGCACTAGGTCCGACACAAAGCACTAGGTTCAAACACTGGGTACAAACACTAGGTACTAGGTACAAACACTAGGTACTAGGTACAAACACTAGGTACTAGGTACAAACACTAAACAACTAGGTACACTCACTAAGCACTATCGATGTCCGAGGTCGTAGCCAATGTCGTAGATTTCCGCTGGTATCACTCTTGATCACTAGTCTTCACTTCGAAGTCGCTTCGTTGATCGCTCAAACTGAACTCTACTCGCTCGGCCACCCGCGGCCTATTTATACCGGCCGAGTCTAGTCCCAGACCATTCTGGAACATTCGCGCGTGTGCGCGTGAACATTTTCGAGTTTATTCCTCTATATAGCTCCTCTAGCGCCATCTAGTATTGAGTGGAGGTTTCACGTTCTGTACAGCACACAAAGTGGTTCCTTCGCTCCACACTAGATGGCGCAAGCTCCTTTACTCGTGTATTCGTAACATTACGTATGTAATAAAATTCTGAGTCGAATATGCACATTAAAATACTTTTTTGAAAAAAGTTCTTACAACAATTGTTATCGATACTGAGTCCGAATCTATAATTTTCAGATTTTTTTATAATATTCTTTGTATGAAATATGTAGTGATATTGACAGCGCACTACACGATGCGACACGGCACTAAACGGCAATGCCGTTGCAATAAATAAATATGTTGGGACATTGTTACAACAGCGCCATCTAGTTTCGTGATAAGCTACGAAGCTTGTGTTACGGATACGAGATAGTTGATATATTATGTAATGCAGTTAGCCTAGTGCGCGCGGACCATAATTTGCCATGGTGTCAGCTGGTCAACGTATGGGATATTTTTTACTGTAAAGAAATATCTAGAAGGTACTTAAACGTTTCACTTTCATATCAGTCATTTTTTAAGATAGGGAACATTAAAACAGATTCCTTCTCGAGTTACCTGTTTATTAGATATCGTTGGTGTGACTCATTAAGAGTTTAAAATGCATTTCTTATTTAATTTTTGAAAAAAATACTCCTATGTTAAAATGCTTCCGGAACGTTTCTTAGGTATGTAACGTAGATCAATTTTTACCTTTTTACTTTATCTAGTGTTTAATTTATAGGTACCTAATGCTTTAGATGTTATTAAAATCGAAACTAAAAAGAAAAAAAAATAATTTTAATTACTTAGTTATTGTTGGAGTCGGTGCCAGCCAAGAAGGACAGTTTTATCCTGCCTTTGCAATAACCTTTCGAACGGATATTTTGATTATATTTACAAATTGATACATTAATTAAATTGTATTAAGATTATTTTGCTTTGGCTGGCACCGACTCCAACAATAACTAAGTAATTAAAATTATTTTTTTTTCTTTTTAGTTTCGATTTGTAGCGTTTTGAAGTCGGTTTTCATTTTTGTTAAAAAATAATTTATTTTAAATTTTTTTGTGGAAATTATTATGTTTAAATAAAATATTGGAAGGCTAACTAAACTACTGCTCCAATAAGTCAGCGAAGTTTTGAAATGAACGACAATAGTCAATCGAGATTTGTCCACGTCTATTTTTCCACGTAACTCGTAGACGTTAATAAGATTTACCTTCTATTATCAATCCACCTAATATCCTGAAGGAGTACGACTATCAGTTCATAAGTACGTATAATATTAAAAGAATTTTCTTTCAACTCCTAACCGTTGAGGATATATACCTTACATCATCACAAATTCTTGAACAGCTTTAGAAAATATATGAAAAAGGTAATCAGTGCCGATAAAATTTAAGGGTTGCCCTCGATTTCTCTAGGATCCCATCATCAGATGCTGACTTGGTGACAATGAGAACATCTTGAATGTATACCCTACCGAACAAAAAAGAAATTTTTAAAATCGGCCCACAATTCACGGAGAAATCGGTGAAAACACATAAAAAACAACTGTTGAGGAATTTTACCTTCCATCATCAGCTCATCCACATGAGATGATGATTTTCATACGTAAAAGCTTTATCGGGTTTAGAAAATATATCAAAAACATAATAGGTGCCTGTAAATTTTGAGAGTTGCCTTCGATTTCCCTGGGATCCCATCATCAGATCCTGACTTGGTGACAATGGGACCACCTCGGAACTATACCCTACCAATCAAAAGAAAAATTTTTGAAATCGGCCCACAGACGGCGGAGTAATCGGTGAACATACATAAAAAAAAAAAAAAAAATACATACAACGGAACATATAACCTCCTCCTTTTTTGAATTTTTTTTTAAGTCGGTTAAAAATAAAACAACATTTTTATTTCAATGTTATTATGTATTTATAATTTTAAAAACTTGGAGCTAAAACATTTCAATTTATATATCTAACATTAAATTGTTTATATTCTCTTTCAACAATGGTTCTGGTCTATTTCTTCCCCCTCTATTTTTGTTATAAAAATAATTTCATTTATAATTGAGAATGAACAAATAAATTCTTAAGAACTACAAAATTATGGGCAATTTTCTGTAAATTGTTACATTAATTAATTGTCGAATAAGCTCCCTTTTGGTGTTACAGTCAAGGGTCATTAATTGACAATTATTATATAATGCCATATAAGTACCTACATTATAGATGCTCTACGTACAGCTTCTACTTCAACGAAACGTTCTATAAAATAAAACAAAACAAGAATACCACTATAAAGCAACGAATATGTATAGTAACAAATGAAAAACTTATTACTTTCTTTCGATAAAACACTCTTAATTTAAAATATACATAGGTACAGTTAGACACTTATCTAATTTACGTTTATAATATATTATGTTAATATATTTAATGTTAGTTTATAAAACCAATGATCGTCGTTTAAACATCATGCTTTATTTTTCGTGTTAGGAAACTAAAAATATGAATAAATTATAGGTTTTATTATATATTCACATAGATTTAATATTTATTGTTCTTGTGGAGTAAACAATCATTTTAATAACTTTGTACAGTCTGCCCCCGTGTTTATTTTTCGTGCACTTTTACTTATCAATTTTACCGTACGAATTATACATTTAAATGGTCAAAAATATAAGATAAACTCCCTAATAAAATATTTAACATAGTCAAGTTTTATCGTTCTCTCCTTATTATTTTAAAAAGAAAGTATTCGAAGATGATTCGAATCGATTTATATATTAAAACTATTTAAGATATTATTGAAGTGCATTAAAATTTCATTGGACGGCGAAGCAATGCAGTTTTGTTATTAAAGCGGGCCTCACGATGAGACAAATATCATAATTAGCTATCTATAAAATGTTAAGTGCAGAAATGGTCCTATATAATTATCTGAACTCTATTAATATGTACAAAACTTTATGCTTCACTAAGTGTGCCTGAAAATACACTTTAAATTGCACAGAGTTGATTTTGTGGGTTCGCAAAAGCGTCAGCTCGTACGAGCTGAGTACTACGTATTGTAATGTTCTATCTACATCTTTATAATGTACAATTATTAGAAGTTAGAAGTAAGGCAGTGGCAATTTTTATATAGATTATTATATTTTATGTAGATACTTTAAGCAGTTTTAATGATACCAAAGGTTTGTGACTTATAAAACAACAAAGATTACATAAAGAAAAATGCACCAATAACACTAGTTTTCAGTTTTTCTCCATTTCTTAATTATACATTAATAAATATATTAAAACAATATACTTGAAAATTTCAATAATATCTTTCTCTTATAACATATTTAATTACACATAGGTACATTAAAGATACATCTAATATTAATTAATCATTGTAAATACACTATGAAACTATATCGAACTATTTTTATGATTAGGTGCATGATAAAAAGGCGACATCATCTTTTTCTTGATTTGCCATTATCTAGTACAATATCTGTAAACAATTATTGTTTAGATGTTAAAAAATTACAAGCTGCAAATTTCATCTTAAAAAGTATTATACAAAATGTCCGTAGCGCGCCATAGTCGTCAGGGAAGGCAACATTCGATTTTTTTTTATTGTATTGACATAATTCAAATCTTTTGGAAGATCTGTTTTCAGTTATAAACGGTCCAAATGAATTACTCCGAATAGTTTTCATAAACATTATTCCGAGTAATTAAATCTTGAATTTTAGTAAGGTGTAGAAACGTTTAAAAAATAATATTGCGATTAACGCCTGCATGGAATTTAGTTTAATAAGTAAATCATCAATATTCCAGATATTTTCATTTTAAAAAAATGTTGGTTTGCAACTGATTCTTTATTTAAGCGCCAAAAATTGACGTTTCTTCTCGTTAAGGTGGTACCTAACTTGTTTAAATTCGTTATTCGTTCACTGAAATTCGTCGTCAGAGCTAAGAAGTGTAGTTTTTTCATGATAATTTGTGGCGTGGCTGATAGTGGCCACTCGCTGCGGCGGCGGTCGAGGCGCCAGCGCCGCTCCCTCCTCCGACCCTCGGGTGCCGATGCCAGCCCCACGCATCACTAGATTTTAAAAACAATTAAGACAATAGAAGATAATAAAGCTTTTAAGAACAAAAAGATACGAAAAAGTGCAGTTTGTTTTAAATTAATTGGAGTATTTTCAAGTGATTTTATGTGTAAAATTAATATATTATACAAGAATTTTATATATTAGATTGTCATAAAATGAACTGTTTACGTGTAGACTGCAGTAGTGTACCTACTTACTGTGCTGAGCTTTTATATATATATATTACTTTAATTGTGCGTGTTTAGCAATGATAAGTGAACATCAAACTTAGTTCTAGTCTTTTTAGTAAATATATGTGTCTAAATATTATGTATAAAATATATGATTATACTGTATATATAAAACTTCTGTGTTCATTTAAGTATCTATTTTATCGTTAGCATCAATTTCAAAACAAGACTGCGTTGTCTATTGTGTAAATAAACTTTTAAAGCGCTTCGAGGTAATCGGCAAGAACATTTTTACTAATCACTACATAGTAGGTATAAAACAAAGTCGCTTCCCGCTGTCTGTCTGTCCCTATGTATGTCCCTATCCATAGCTGGGCATTAACTCGTTAATCCGTTAATCGTTAATTAACGAAGTTAATATTTCGATTAACGATTAACTTTTAAGTTAACCTAGAAAAAAATTAACGGACTCGTTAACTTCCGTTACATTTACTGAAGTCCGTTAATCGTTAATCCAATCCATTACGTACTCTTTACCAAGCACCGCGTCGCGTCGAGTAAAACGAAACCAGGTACCTAAGTAAAGTTTGGTAGGTAAGGTTGTCGGTGCGTGTTGACGTGCCAAGCACCCGGTAAGCATCTGCGTCAGTCTGAAAGTCATGACACCGTGTGGGCCTCCTGACCCAGTGAAACAGGACGAACGGCATCCACTTTCGCCAGGCCAGCCTCTGGGTTTCCCAGTTGCTCCCTCCATCGCCGGATCATGGCCTCGTCAGCTAGACGGGAGGGATCCCACATTGGAAGTTTCCCGCGCGCATGCTCACTCGCCCGAAACTGGTACACTTCGGCGAGTACCTCTGCCTGCGCCTGGAGTACCCAGGGTGAAACGCCCGGCAGAAGGACACCGTGCGTCATCCCCTTATTGCCTTCACCGCCAGGACTTGCTGCGTACTGCACAATTGGACCCCGTTCGGGACGGAGAGGGCGTCGATCCAAACGGGAGCACCATACAGTGCCATGGACCTCACAATCTCAAAACCGGCAAAGAGATTCAATGCCCCGGACATTCGGCAAAAGCCTGCCAAAAGTCGAGACGGCTTCCATCAGTATCGGGGTGAACTGGGAGAAATGAAAAAGAAACGTCCAGTGAGAGCTGCCTCATGATAGTGAAGTGGCTCTTGTAGAGTCCCAAACGGCTGGGTATTGAAGGCGTTGAACTGAGCCTCTGAAAAGCCCGGTCCCGCCTCCTCGAAATGTTGAGAAGCTTTTAAGTTCCAGAACCCAAATCAACAGATTTTATAAGTAGATCATTATTGTTGCAATGATATACAAATACAATTTTAATCACGTGTTAACGGATTAACGATTAACGTTAACTTGCGTTAAATCTTTCGAAATGTAACGCTTTAACGTTTAACGAAGTTAACTTTTTTAAGTAACGGATTAACGATTAACGAGTTAATTATTTGTTTAACGGTGCCCAGCTATGCTTAGATCTTTAAAACTACGCAACGAATTTTGATGCATTTTCTTTTAATAGATAAAGTGATTCAATGGGAAGGTTTATATGTATAATACACTAGCGGAACCCGCGGCTTCGCTCGCGCTAGATCTTCCCGTAACCCGAGCGAAGCGAGGGTGGGCCGTTAGTCCTAAACATAATTTTCCGGTTTTGGACTTCTTGAACTGACAAACCAATAGCACTCCGGCAAGCATGCGGCGCGTGCCTCGCCGCCCCGCGCTCCCTCTCTTACCATAAAATTGACCGATAAATTGCCTCTGCGCAGCTTGACAGCCAGCGTTCTTTTTACATGACGCAAATTATACCTTAGGTTAAAAAGTAGGTACTAGTACTTGGTTAAAAATATGGGTGTTTATTATCAATTCTTATTACATATTAAGTGATATCTTTTCAAAATACAAAATTTGATAAATTATTCTTTAATTTTTCTAAACACACAGACTTAATAAAAAATTACAAAATTAGTATTAGATTAGGTTTCATATTTTTGCCCAACTGCCATTAAAATTAAAAGGAGGGTAATGTTTTAGTAAGCTTACCAATGATATGAATGTCAATGATATTATGCATTAAATGAATGGTTTCTACTTAATACTTTTCCATATTAAATTAATAAGAAATGCCATTAATGAATAGTAGCAACAGTAGTAACTTCAGTGCTAATACAGTCATAGCAACATGCTAGCAACCAAATATAAAAAAGCTTACACAACGACTCATTCACTCACCTTGTTCAGTGCAGTTTCCTAAAATCCAATATTGACATTTAAAATAAAATCTACAAGATTAGGTAGAATCGTTTATTAGTGAGACGCAAAGTACAAAGATTTTAAATTCTACAGCTGGTATGAAAATGATTTTTTGCTTAAACCTAATCACTAAAGAGACAATATCATTAACATAGAGCAATCTCAATTTTTTTACAAAACTGTTAAACTTAAATGTATTTTTTAGATTTAAACTTTAAATATATAAAAACAGAACATTTACAATAAGGCATATAGATACAAAGCTCAAATATTAACAATTTTGCCTGGATGTTACTTTCTTTCTTCATTTTCATATATTATTTCTTTGGTCAGGCAAAACTCATGTTCTTGAACTTACCGTTTTATAACAAATTTAAAAAAAACTATCATAAATCAAAAAACTTAACCTGTATTCAAATTTCGTTTTCGTTTACGACTGAAGCAAGCCTAGCTCTTTCTAACAGATTTAATCTTCTAACTAAAGGATAATTAACAAAAATGATACAAAAAGAAAAATAAAATCACAGTAAAATAAACATTTACACACTACACGAATCTAATATAGTAATAATAAACATATAGAAAGCTTTAAGTACAAAATAAAAGGTACGACTGTTTTATAATGGCAATGATTAGTCCGAACTTAATAACTACGATTATTTATATGAAACAAAGAAAAAAATATTTTTAATGATCTATAGCTTATATCGAATATTTTTAAACATAGAGCCAGTTCCACTTTTTTTTATTTTTGAAGGCATTATATAAAGGCGATTTTATTTATTAGACTATAATGTTATACAACAGAAATAAAGTTAGGTGTGGAACTGACTGTCGCGACGTATCGGACTAGCCAAATACCTCAACAAGAATTGTAAAAAAAACATATTAACTAAAATAAAACTTATTTAAGGGGCTTTTTGACCGAGCACCGAAATCACTATATCTTGATTAATTACTTTAGAACAGGTACAATTAAAAAATGCATAGAATGTCATTTTCATGTAATTGTTACTTACTGTTACTTATATATATATATTATAAAAATACCTTTGATTTTATGAATTTTTCAAGGGATGACATTTCAATGAAATATATAAGGCAAATATGATATTTAATGTGGACCCATTATTTTAATAACGACCTTCTAGTGTATAGATTTAATTATAAAAATATGTAACTTTAAATCTTTGATGTTAAAATTAAGAGGTCATACAATGAATGTTAATGGTGTTTCCATGCTCGGTGAGAAAATATAACTTGTCACCACTAACAACTTTTTTTTAAATTATTATTATATATTTTTTGTGTTGAAATAGTGACAGGTTACATTATCGCGTAGTGTGAATTATATTATTTAAAATTTAATATGTATACAATAGACAGACAGCAATGCACTTCATGCAGAGCACAGCTATGGCAGAGCTTATAGTTTCTCATAAGGCAGGTGAGAAGTGACATCTGAAAGAAAATAAAACCAAAAAAATAACAACACCTGTCTCTATCTTCATAATCATCAAGAATCCTTAAAATGACATGCCATGACATACTAGAAATGTATAAAGGATATAATAATAATCATAATAAATCTTTACCTAAAAAAGATAGCTATTATTTCATTCAATAAAATATATTACTTATCTACTTAGCAAATGTATGAGTAAAATAAAATAAAAAAAATAATCATGTAAGTATACTTTCCTAAACAGAACTTCAATTCATTCATTCAATAATTTACTTCAGATGGCAAGCCAAATAATTGGTTAAGATTCCTTCATTCACGCATTCATTCATTTTACAATTGACAGATATATATGGACATACCATAACATTATGTTTAGCACTTTCAACAAAAAATATGACAAAATAGTTTCATCGCAAATCATCTAATTCCTTTTAGGTAAAGAAAACTAGTTATAATTT
Organism: Boloria selene; assembly: GCA_905231865.2. Lineage (NCBI taxonomy): Eukaryota > Metazoa > Arthropoda > Insecta > Lepidoptera > Nymphalidae > Boloria > Boloria selene. Next base: position 8,596,856 of record HG993145.1, read on the forward strand.
AATTATGATTAAAATCGGTATATAATTGGCTCAATAATTATGCAAATCGAAGGAAAATCAATATTATAAATACACAGCTAAGGCATATCTATATATATGTATCGAACATCGAACGGCAAACAAGGGCGAGCAGGCGGCGTCATGCACAACACAACACATTCACTCACCGGAGCTGTACTGCGTGTACTGCTGGTACTGGGGGTGGAAGTTGTGGAACGCGTCCGTCATTATGTCTTTCGGGTTCATTGTCTCCTGGAATAGATATAAATAAATATGTTGAGACATTACACACAGCGCCATTTAGTTCCGTGGTAAGCTACGAGGCTTGTGTCACGGATACCAGCTAGCTGATACACTAACTTTAAATAAACCCATATTATAACTATCAATGATGATTCGCAAACATTCGTACGCGCCCAGCGGGTCTCGAATCCGTTACCGCTGGTACAGCAAGTAGGGTATCAACGAACTAATCGTAACATGTCGAAAATCGAAATAACCCATATTATGATAATATGTAAATACTCTATGTATTGACACATACATTTTAAAATTTGATAAAATATTCCTTATCTGTCGAACAATACCACTCGATCTATTAGTAACATGTGGTATCATATCGCTTTGTCAATATGGATATTGTTCCAAATTCCCACAATTACATCGTGACGATACAATGAAGTACAATTAAAAAAGAACATGTATAGATGATACTGCCAAATTACAGTTAAAAAAAATAATCTAAAGCATCATAATATCAGCTTTAAATTGAAAATAGATTTAAAAATTATATTCAAAATGTACTTCATATTATGTCTTCATATTTCACACATAAATAATTGACTAAGACAATTGTGTGAATTTTTTATTATTAAACAATTTTTATTTGAAATATAAGTGAGAAAATAAGCATCGCATAAATTGCAAAACATTTTATGCACATAAAACGTAATATCTATGACTTTATTGAATTTGATGATGGTATTGAATTTTATAGAATTAATTTTGATTACATAAGTCTCACTAGTGTGTCACGTTATTATCTAAGTATGTCATTAGTCGTCGTTATTATTGTACTAAAATGGACGCTTTTTTAGCTGAAGACTAGCTCCACTCTTACTTTACTAGCTAAGCTACAAGTTAGGTAAACTCGTCACAATCTAAGAAGTCGGATTTGACCCTTCATCAAAATTCAACAACTTACTTTATAACGGCGCGGCGGGCACAAAATATTATTTATTTCTTCGAAGTTAGAGCTGCACAATTGCTTAAAAAAAATCGATTACGATTACATATTCATGGTAATAATTACCAAAGATAGGAATTCTATGATTTACTTTCATACATATTTTCACAGATGTCAAATCCGACTTCTTAGATTGTGACGAGTATAGTGGAATAGTTTTTTTTATAGTAAAAAGGGAGCAAACGGGCAGGAGAATCACCTGATGGGAAGTGATCACCTCCGCCCATGGACATGCGTTGCCGGCCTTTCAAAAAAGGGAGGAAGGAGGGAAGAGGGAGGGAAGTTCATTCGGCTGCTACCCGAAGGTAACAAGCACGGCACTAAGTGGTAGTGCAATTAAAAGTGCGTGTGTACAACGTACACATGTCAGAAGTAAAACTTCTTTGGCAAACTAATTTTTAAATCTCGTTTATATTTATACTAAATAACCCCGTCTAAGCTCGTTGAGAGAGTTAGATGGCGCGAAGGTCACACCCACGAGTTAGACAGAGTTATAAAAGTCACTGACTTGCGGTGGGCGAGATCTAACTAAGGCTAACTCTTCCCCGTCTCTGAGTGCCTGGTACAATGGACTTATTTTTTTGTTTCATCGAGTTTGAAATCACAACGATTCTAAAGAAGTTTCACTTCAAAAAAAAGCGGAAAGTTACCTTAAGGCTGGACGATATGGACTGCATAGTGACGGAGCGGTGCGGGTCGCGGTGCGCGCGCGCGTACACGGCGGCGGGGAAGGCGTAGCGCAGCGCCACGGCCGCCGCCAGCATCTCTATGCAGATGAGGAAGTTCTGGTAGCCCGCGGACACCGTGCCCGCCGTGGTGGGCACGCCGTTCGAGTCCACTATCGGGGATATCACGTCCGCTTTCTCTAGGATGGCCAGAGCTACGCCTGTGGGACAGTTCATTTAACTTTTAGGGGGTCACCCATAGCGTATACACTAATTTGTGATTTCGATATCTTAATTTGCAAATCGGGTAACTCCGTTAACGTGAACTTTTTAAGCCATTAAAATCGTTATCATTTCAATAATAAGTGTTACAAACTCGTACAACATGATTTGTTTAGATTAATTAAGAATATTACGTTAATTATCAACAAAATATTGTACCGAATTTATAATAAGTACCTATTATTGTATTTCTTGATTTTGGTAGCCTTTGGAAAAAATATTAAAAAGGAGTTAACCGATTTGCGAACTAAGGTATCGATTTGTTTGATCCTTCCCCCGTCTTTGTCACAGTTGGTCACTTTTATGATACCCCCTCTTTAGTTTGACATCACATAGTTTGCAATTATACACCTAGAAATATTAAGATTTCTCAGAAATTATATATTTTTACGCAGTAGTAGTAAAAGTATCCTATATGATGACTTGTATAACCAGCTATCATCAAACCATCTTTTATCAATAACTATACATACTGGCAGACAAACAAAATTTCTATAAATTGTTGATTCGGCCTCTGTGTCGATAATAATGTCTATTTCAGGGAAATTTTCAAAAAAATATTTAGTTTTACATTAGAGATTTGACAAAGTCTGAATCAAAGACCAAGAAAATCAGGTAAGAGATAAGAGATTATTAAAAAAAATTAAATATTATTGAAGTTAATTATAATCATGTTTTCAAGGATTATAATTTTCGTTAAAAGATAAGATATATTTATTCTGTGCTATTATATTACATTTATTGACTTTCGTATAATAGTATATTTATTGACTACATTATAAAAAATCGCAGTCATTTTATAGAATTACTGTTTACATACTCAGCATCTTTTAGCATTTCCTAAAGCATAATACATTTATTTTTAAATCATAATGAATGTCCTCATAGATAAATTAAGTAATATAATAAAATGGATAAATCTCATAAAAATGACAAAAGTTTATAAATTGAGTTTCAAAATTTCCTCAACAATAAATTGATATATATTGTTGAGGATATTCAATTGATAATAAAGTTACACAAGGTCTCAGGCAAACAACCTCCAATATTAATAACGCATTAGTTTAGAAAGAGTTAAACAAGTTTCGAATGACTAATTTTTTTTAACACATCAGCAAAATAAACGGTGAAGAATATATTTTTATAGTAAATCAGTAATTACATTTTAAATAACCAAAATAAAATGGATAAAAAATTCAAATATAAGATATCAAAATTCATATAAAATACAAGTAAAACTTACCTTGCCAGAAAGACAAGAAGATAACAGATTTAACGGTGAAGAACTTAAGCACGGGATCGAACGGCTTGAGCATTTCACGCGTGGCGCCCAGGAACAGGAAGAGGCCGTAGAGCGCGAGACTGACGGAGAAGTTGTACACTATCGTGATGTAGATGTAGCCGCCGTCCGGGCTCCAGTCGCCGTCGTGGTAGTGACCGGCCGCCTGCCAAATACAGATATTACTAGAAATGTATATCTTACGTGAACTTCAGAGATCTATTTACAAAGAAAGAGATACATAAACATTCTTTTTTTATTTAAAAACAAAAACGTAAGGAATTTTTGTAAAACTAATAAGTACTTATTATAAGTTATATAATAATACATAATAAGTTGATTTTTCGTTTTTACGACTTTTAAAGATATTACAATTAAATACAATTAAAATAGGCATTACAATCAAGTTTTGCAAAAAAATTGGTAATTAGAAGATATCAGAAGTACCTACGATCGATCGTAACGTCGATGTACAGAGTGTAGTGTTTAAATAAAAGAGCACATGTTCACTCAGTTTTCTATAAAAGATATAAAAATTGACCACCTATGTAGATTTAAAACAAAACCTTAACAATTTGAATTTATATGGATAATTATGTTTTTATTGATATAAAACCTTCGAAAAGTGAATGTAATACCTACTTAAATACTTTTAAATTATATTATAACATTCCTGTTTTACTTCACGCAAAATTAAAGAAGAATTGGTCTGATATGAGGTAATCTTTATTTTGTGATGCAAGATCACAGTTCGGCCAGTTTATATAACCGTATGTTAACGATGCAAAAGTATTAGTTGTCGGCATTAGTCAATGATCAGCTTACGTAATGGCAATATTAAATTATACAGAGCATCGTTACATCCATTAGAAAATTATTTATAATTTATAGTATAACACAAACAAAATATTATTAATAAAAATGAACAAAGTTACCTAATGGCATTCAAGTATTTTCAATTTTATAATAGCCTTCGATCATTGAAGCTAGGTATGTAAGACCTAAAGACTAAAGAGTAGTGGAGCCGACAATTAATCTATTTTGTTTACAAACAAAATAGCCATCGGTAACATTATTACGCAGTACCGACGTCTTTTCACGTGCCATTGGGATATAACAATTAAATATTATAATTATCTTATGAAATATCCTAGGCCTTTTTCTTGGCCTTCAACAGTTAATATGAATCAACAATGTATGAATTAATAAGTGGGAAATACCTATAACAACATCGATGATGCAAGTATACTATGACGTTAAAAAGAAGTCATTAGTATCCTGTTAATTATAAACAAGCGACACGCCGCCTTAAAAAGTAGTATTTATAATCAATATAAGGATTAAAGCTAAGTAGTAGTATAAAAACGCCTAAAAGATTTCCTTCCAAGACAGATCCAAACAAGAGTATTAAGATATACTACTTTGGAGACATCAGTTACTTCAGTTAGCAACTGTTTAGTTCCTCGTCGGCTCTTTTCAACAGAACAAGCTTTCTGAGCCGGTGGTATCTTCCTCACAGACTGACAGACTGACATTTAATTTAAAGTTTAATAATGTAAAAATGACGATAAAAAAGAGCTTGTAATAGCATTTTTGAATAAAGGATAATTTGATTTAATTTTGACTAAATTTAATACAAAGAAGGTAATGTATAATATGTAATAACATATAGAAGTTCATACTTGCATTACATAAAGTTAGTTCACAGTCACACATACCTGTAAGAATATAATAATGAAGGCGCACACAGGCTTGATGAGGCAAAACTGTAGGGTCGCTTGTTTGCAGAACCTCAAGAAGCCGATGGTGTAGGTCGCGCCGGAGAGGCAGCACGTGCCGTTGACGCACGACGCGCGCACCGGCCGCCCGCGCAGCTCCGACATTATGTTCCCTTCCCCGCCCAAGTATTCGTAGCATAGCGACAGAAAGCTATATATCACGAAGGCTGTGGAATCACTTGTTGTTTTAGTTTTTATTCGATTTCTAATATTTACTTTAAATATATTGTATATGCGGCCCTTTTTAACTAGACTCTTCTGGACACGGATTTCCTTTCAATACGAGGGGATCATGTCTTAGTCCACCTCGCTGGCAAAGTGCGGATTAGCGGACCTTACATATCATTCGGAAACTTCTCTCAAACGTTTCCTCACGATGTTTTCCTTCATCGAAAGACAGTTGTAGCTATGTTGAATTGATTCGAATGTGAAAATATCGAGGTGCGTGAGAAGAAATTTGAACCTGTTTCACTAATTTCCCAAGAAAGCGTGTTATGATCATATACCAATTTTTATAATTTATTTTTGGCTCACAAAGTTTCCAGTACTTTATTAGATACACAAAAAATATTTAAATTTACGTTGTGGTAAAAGCTCGCTAAATATTTTTGAAGACGTGTCAATTTTATATAAAAAATAATAAGATTTAAAGCACTTAAAGCATACGAAACCGGTTCAGTCGACTTCTTACGTCTGCATATTCTTAATAAAAATTGTCGCGTAGGATATAAAAGCTGACGACATATTTCTTGGTAAATTACTTTAAATTTAAACATACATATTCTAATATAAAACTTGTACATAATTACATCGAATGAGAAAGCAGTTTAATTCAATTATATTGAGTATATTGAATTATAATAAATACTGATTGTGCAATAGTAATTTACCTTCATAGCAGTCCCTTACTGTGAAGAAATAAACATAATAAGAATTTCCATTGAAGAATAGCAGCGAGATCCAACTGTAGAAGCCATAAATGGGTACGATAAACAATATGCGCACTATCCATCGCTGTTCCGATGGGTTCGTGTACCAGCGAAGGTGCTGGTATATCTGCAATGCACAAGAGATAATATTCAAACATCTAACAGATTATTTTAACTCGTTTCGCTATCTCACTTGATAGCAATTGTAAACAATAACAAAGTTTATATTAACAATGTTTCTAATCAATCATTATCTTGTATATTGATAATTTAAAAAAATAATAAGGAAATAGTCATTATTATCGACACAGAGTGGTGAGGTGAAAAGTGGCCGTTTTTAGAATTTATGTCTGTCTGTATGTCTGTGACCGCATATCGCGAAAAGATTTTGATGAAATTTTTGATGAAATTTTTTGATGAAAATGAACGAACCCGAACGGGGCCGAGGGTGAGTCACTAGTAATAAAGAAAAATATTTAACTGACTGTTATCAAAAGAACTTATTGAACAGTTATTTAAACAATGGTGTGATGAGAACGACAATTCGCGCCCGAGACTTTTTTAAGAGAAAGTTACTATACATCGTAACATGTATATAGGGTAAACATACCGGTTTACCGACCACTACCCCTTTTCGACCACTTCGCATGTTATTTTAAATAATAGACAGTGTTATAGACCGATCTTTTCTAATTTCGCGTCATTCGATCCGGGCGAACTTCACAGTTTATATTTTAACGGCATGACCTCGAAGTTTTCAAATTGAGCACTCAGTCGCTCTTTCAAAATTTGGTGTATGAACGCGTGTAAAATTTAGCAAAAAAAATAGTAGGTGGATTGATTTTCAAAGGTAAGTTTTTAAGTGTTACTCTTACTTTATTGGTCATTGATTTGGTTTGTGGGAATTAGGTATGTTTAATTTCAATATTCAAGTGCCTAAACTCATCAAACTTTTTATAATTTATGATATTTTTGTGGTCGGACAATACGTTAACGATTAATTACAAAATCTACTTTCCGACCGGGTGGTCGCAAAACCGGTTTATTCACGTCGTTTTTCTTTGCCTTTATTGCGGAAACCTTCAATTCACCAACATACATTGCACTATATTTGTGAATAGCTAGAGTTTTGTGAATTTACAACTAGATTACGACCGCCTGTATACCTTATATTTTCAAAGATATGGCCTTCCAAAATAGCGAATATTTAACGGCCGATGATCAGTAAAAACAAAACCTGTCCCCAGCCGTTTGAAAACTCCCTTATAATTTTACTAATATTATAAAATTGAAAGTTAAGATGTATGTTTGAATGTTTGTTACTCAAGCACAAAATTTGGTACAGAGATAGAGTATACTCTGGAATAGCACATGCTAATTTTTATCCCGGAAAAATATATAGTTCCCTTGGGATATATCTGTTTTTATTTTGTAAAGGCGAACTTATTCAAGCTTGTAAATAAGCTTATATGTTTTAATGATAATGGATACATTTTGGTTGCTGTGCTTGGTGTTAGAATTGTGCTTGTTTTTTTATCAGATGGCACCTATCAGTAAAGAAAAAAAAATTAAGAGCCCCTAAACTTTCCTTTGAATTTAAAAGTCCTTCTAACAAGCGTACGAAAACGCTAGGGCGAAAATTTCACATTTCGCACAGCTCTATTAAGATTCCATAGTTTTTCTTATATATCTCTTATCGACATCTCAATATCACCATTTAGTGACATTCAATTATCACAAGTCTTAGGTTGGCAACAATACTATGAAAAAAGAGATATAGCGAAAGAGGACAAAGAAAACTAAATTAAGAAAAGAAAGCTCGAAAGAGCTAAAGAGAAAAGAACAACTACTTCACCACCACCAACCATCAAAGAAGAGAATTAAAGAAAGAGTAGAAGAAACTCCAGCCCGTGTTAAATGTGGTTCTTGTGATCTTGACCTTAATACCGTTACTTAATTTTATTTTTAAGTCGTAAAAGAGAGTAAATATATACAGCTTTTGTGAATTTATTAATTGTATTATTATCATACTATTATAAACCTTACAGGCTATTACACAAGAGTCGTTTTTCTACCGTAAAATAGGTGGCCGATAACCAGTGCACTGGTGGACGATAACTGAGTGAAAAGGCCGATAACCGGTATATTTGCTATTTTTACGAATATATATTTTTATTAAATTATGTATCACTGATACATCTATAGGCGCTAGGTTTAATGAAACTAGACTATTGTAGGATGCAATGATATTTTTTTGAAAAATCTTGGAGTACAACATTATGATAAAAATCAACTCCGAAGTCAACAAGTCGCTTAAACGGTCGATAACCGGTATGTTTACCCTACCTATAAGGTTTTAGAAAACGATCCGAAAGTAATAAGTGGAATTAAATACTTTCAAGTTATTGCAGGAAAATTGAATTACAATACATAATGTAACTTTCTTCCAACCCCAGAACATTCCCGACGGCCTTGCATCGCATCGATCCTTGATATAGGTACTACGTAGGCAGTAGTACATTAAACTCCTACAAAATTTATTTTTAGTTTAGGGTCTTTTGTTCGGTGTTCCTATTTATATAGGCCAGCCAAAATGTTAAATAATAGATATGATATTGCAAGAAAAAAAAATGAACACATTGCATACAACAAAATAATATTATGTATTAAATTGTATGTTTTATATAGCTATATAGTATTTACATTTAGTAAAATAACGCATGAAGTCTCAATATATGTATAGAAAATTATTTTGTATAGATAATAATACAAGAATAGTAGGTACGAGTATGTTAAGGATTTTTTCCTGTACTAACTTGCACCACTAACAATTTCTCCGAAGTCCGAGTCCATCATTAGGAAATTTAATAATGAGATAGATATTAGTTCTGCTCTATTATTTTAAGTATGTACTTTGGTAATTTAATTAAAACAATGATATCGCAGTAGAGTCAAATGATAACTGCATAATAACAACAATACGTGTAAATTATGCTTTATCAATACAGCTGTTGTGACTATAATAGTATTTTGTTTAATTTACTTAGATTGATAATTTTATAAGTGACAAAAAATAATTTATCAGCCGTAAAATACGGAAAGCTCGACCTCCGATTACGTGCCTTTATAGGTATAATTACAGCTTATCAGACAAACACTTCTAGATAGTCTAGATCGTGTGAAAATGCATCAGAATACCACGAAGTAGGTAGGTACCTATATAGCAAAACCAAGGCAAAAAAAGGCTTATTTTGATCGTGCAAGTCCTTGACACGTTTGCTACATTTTATTTCATACTTATTTACGCTAATATATTTGCTCTACTTTAGTCCACAGATATATAGGTACCTAAGTCAGTTTCATAAATTAAATGTCTATCTTTATATAGGTAATTCCGACGTTATTTTTTTTAATTCAGCTGCACTTTCTGCGCTTTTATCAACCAATGAAATAACTGTCAGTGACAATAATATGATCATAATAATTAATACTTAACTATAGGCATTTCTATAGTTAGTAAATAGTTTCGAATAAAGTAAGCTCATAATTATTCTTATACACATGCATTTTCTCAAGGAGTTCAAGTAAAGTAGTACATTTACTTTCTTATGCCTAGGTACCTATATCTTTGTTAAATATTCTTAAAACGTATTAATAATAATACTTATGAAAAATTGAGAATGACAAATAATAATGTGCGTGACTCAAACTAATGGTTATCTTTATGATACATACCTACATGCCATCAATAAAAGATAAGTTAATTAAATGTTTTAAATCTATTTGGCCTAATATAGCCACAAGGTTTTAATTTTACGCAATAATTTATTCGAGTCTGTGCACGACCTTCACTAGTTGCTAGTTTTAAAGTAGTTGTCGCGACGACTGACATTAAGGATATCATGGCAACAAGTGCAAAATAAAAACAATCTGGAACATTCTCAGAGATTTTTTTATTTCCTATCGAACGGCATAAATAAGCATAATAATATAATCATTATAGACTACCTACTATATTAATTGTTGCGTATGTTTTACATAACTCAACATTGTGAGTTCACCAGCACTAGTATAAATATTGATACCTACTACTACTTAGTACTGACTACATTTTTCCCGTTTTGTTTAAATATATGTATAAAATTCTATACTTTATATAAATATCCATGATATTTATAATACGTTACGAATATGTTTTAGCTTAAATAAAGTTTTGCCGAAATAATTTTAAGTTTCCTCTTTTTAATCTATATTTAATTTAGCAGTTTTTCGGTAAAGAAAGATATAGCATATTATTTAGCAATAATTTAATAGGTAGGTCCGGAAATGTGACAAAATCTGTAAATGTGAGAACCACATAACTCACCGTATCTAGTGAGATCACCATCTTAGGCAGGTTTACTTTCACTGACTACGGCGAAACTTTATAACATTACAACTTGTGCCCGTTAGGCAAAGTACCTACCTAATAAACATTAAAAAGAAGCACCTCTGACTACAAATACAAAAATGTAAACCGGAGCGTATAAATTGCAATAAACAACCAACGCAGTTCCCAACAAGACTTCCTGAGTAATAGGTATATAGGTACTATATTTCCCTTTTATTATAAACTTATTTATTTATAAACTATCATTTCCCGCGGTTCCGTACGCGTTCAGTCGACCAAAACCAAGTTTTTAGATTTTTATGATTTTATTTGAAGATTCATCATATAGCCCAGTCATATTAGGGCTTTCACCTCGGAATGAAAGATAATAAGCTGCAAATTGGTATGAACCTTTGTTTTGTCATTCTAAATGTTGTCTCAAAAGTCACAATCGTTATCGTGTCCGCGTCTCAAGATATTCAAGGTCAAAGGTCACAAAAATCGGTTTTTCGCGAATATCTAGCTTCCTATCGGTTAAATGAGATTTGCATTTATTATAAAAGTTGTAGGCTATAAAATTCCCTACAACTTTTGTTTAAACTTTTTTTTCATACGACCAACCGTTTTGAAGGTAGAGCGCGAAGTGCACATCGTACAGTCATATACGGCCTAATGCAAGGTCAATCGTGAGTTATGGTTATCAGTACGTTATAAAGTCAATTATTTACTTGGAAATTATAATTATTAAACATAGTATTGAGAAATTTACGCGTTTTAAAGAAAAGATATATAATGTCGTGTTAACTTAAAATAAAACTAAAATATATAATCCAGAATTAATAATATTTTATACTTAAATAGTTAAATATGAATAATTATATATAAATAATCAAGTTACTTACTTTAATTAAATATAAATAATTAATAGTTAGTACATAAATAATAGGCATTGTTTAATAATTATAATTTCCAAGTAAATAATTGACTTTATAACGTACTGATAACCATAACTCACGCTTGACCTTGCATTAGGCCGTATATGACTGTACGATGTGCACTTCGCGCTCTACCTTCAAAACGGTTGGTCGTATGAAAAAAAAGTTTAAACAAAAGTTGTAGGGAATTTTATAGCCTACAACTTTTATAATAAATGCAAATCTCATTTAACCGATAGGAAGCCAGATATTCGCGAAAAACCGATTTTTGTGACCTTTGACCTTGAATATCTTGAGACGCGGACACGATAACGATTGTGACTTTTGAGACAACATTTAGAATGACAAAACAAAGGTTCATACCAATTTGCAGCTTATTATCTTTCATTCCGAGGTTGACCCCTTTTTTTACCTAATATGACTGGGCTAATAACCATAAAAAAAGTTTATAGTGAACTTTTTTTAGAACTTTTCTAGGGAATAATTCTATGATTCTTAACTAACTAAATTATTTACGGGTTACGCATACGCGCCCAAACGGAAGCTTTCGATAGGAATAATTTTTCAACTTTTCCTCTATGCATATAGCATTCCGTGATAAATGGACTATCCATCACAAAAATATTTTTTCAATTCAAACAGTAGGTAGGTCCTGAGATGCGCGAAGAAAAACACAAACAAAAAACTTTATAAAATTACTATAATAATTATGGTAATTTAAGGGCAGTTACAGTGAAATTTACAATAATTGTACTATTTTGTTTGTAGTTTAGCATTTTTACTCATGCACTTTTCCTTGCCTTCTATATAACACCTACATAAAACAGCAAAATGTTGCAGTTAAAGCCTGAAAATGACCTGTGTATACACTATAAATATTACTAGGGCAGGTTGATAAGATGTCTGCCAAGAATCCATTTTCATTTAAAGTGAAGAATAAACAAATTAACGGATGTACAAATAGATTGACGATTTTATAACTGAGTAGGTAATATAAAGTAATAATATATGTAACACATTTCCTACATTGCTGTCCATTAATGTCTTCGAAATATGACTTTAATACACTGTTAGTAGACTATTGCTCAAGGTGTAGTCCAATAACATACAGGCTGTTGTTTGCTCAATTAATGTAAATATAAAATATTTATTTAAATAGAATATATTGAGTATTTACAAAAGTCAGATGAAATTAAATAAACAACTAATAAACATCAAACAAGTAGGACTTAAGACTTACAGAAAGTACTACTATATGAATATACTAGAAATACACAATGAAGGTGCTGTCAAAATCTGTATAATTCATTCAAGCATTAGCCACAAGTAAACAGATCACAAAAATATTAAAAATTGTAGTATAAAAGCTGTTATGTTGATGTTAGAAATAGACATACAAGTTTCATTTATCTGTGTAGATATTTCATAAAAACAAAGACATTGGGTTTCAATTTATCTAATAAAAGTTAAAAAACTATTTTGAAATTACTGGAGTAAACAATCATACCTGTTGACAAGTAATAAATAATGCTGCCCACACAAATATGCCTGAAATAACTTTGGCAGGGTGGGTCTCCAAAAACACAGACGTCAGCATCTCGTGAGTTGCATCCGAGATTGGTTGTGCTGTCACATTAATTGTATCAGTAGAGCTCATCCTATGAAGAAGAAGATAAAATTCATATTACTTTACAAAGTTTTTATATTTAAGATATAGTTAATATGCAATAAATATTTTAATCATCTAACTAACCCTAAATAATTGCACCATTAAGGCAGTGGTAGCCCAGCGGTAACGCGTTCGCTTGAATACCCGAGTGATGCAGGTTCAAATCCGGATCTCGCACCTCTGATAATATTTTCATGTGTGAATCATTTTCTATCATGATTACCAATTGTCTGACGGTGAAATAAAACATCGTAAGAAAACCTGCATGTCTGAGAAAACCTAGCATGTTTTCGAAAGACACGTGAAGTCCGCTAACATGCACTAGGCGAGCGCGGTGGACTATGGCCTGATCCCCCTCGTGCTGAGGGAGGCCCGTGCCCAGCAGTGGGACGTAAAAACGGTTGATGATGAAATAATTGCACCATCATCATTTAATTAAATTCATAATGGATAAATTTCTTACAAATTCAAATATCTGCTTAAGCAGGTATTAGAATCATTAGCATATCAACCCTTTAATAGATTTGTATTGCAGTGTATGGTTGTAAATAGTAATATCAGTGACCTTGAATTTCAAATTAAATGTTACTAAAAAAAGAAATTATAGTTACTTAACTAATTCATTATTTATATATCTGTAATTCAGTGTAATTTCACAATACAATAAAAAAAATTAAAATATTACAATTTAAAATTTAAATTATAATACCACTGTCACATAGAAACAGCTGATTAAGCAAATATAAATCATGCATGTATAGGTATATGTATATTTTTCATTTTTCTCATAAGAGTGTGTAAATGTAATGAAAACATCCATATTGTACAAAAATAAATGACATAGTGTATGGTTGTCGTTGATATGTGCAAACACCATCCAACTTCACCTACATAACAAGTAGAACAATTCAACTAATAAGTTATGCATTGTAAATCGCGATCATCCGTGGCTATTTTAAAACCACTTTTAAAGTTTTATCAGGATTGAAAACAAAACGGATGCTTCAAATTGGAGGTCACATAAGACTTGACATTTTCTTGTTTGTATTATATGAAAGGCTCAGTGAAGGGCGATAATTTTAAATAGGTACGTACACTTGCATATGCATGACTAAATGTATTTTTGATAAATTTAATGATGATATCACTAGGTGAGGTGAACTAGGTTTACCTTAATATGCTTCGTTTTCCTTTTGTTTCACGTCAGATGTCAATCGTAATCAACACTGCACATATTGTCTGAAATACTGAACACACGATCTCATCGATTTTATTCACATTAAAAGCCACACAATAACTACGTAAATATCAAATACAAACATTCACAATTATAAATAAACAGGCCAAAAATTAAATGCTTCTAAGTATTTGTTTCATAACTCTTTAATTTTATTTTCTTTTTACTTGATTTTCGTAGTGACTAGTGATGACGACTCGTTCGCTAATATTTGCTAATCTAAAATACAGAAATCAGAATACAGATTAAACACAAACAGACACAGAATACTAACACAAATGATAAACAATTGGTAAAAATACCATAAATAATAAAAAATATCGTTTCTTTAATTATTATCATAGACAATTTTGCAATTAAATTGAAAAATATGCAAAACACATATCAATAATATATTATAATTGTAATATTTTCTAAGATATAGAGTAATATATTTTATTTATTTTCATATGGTTTAGCGAAAGTATGTGGATACCGATTCACTTGCATAGAGTATAATGTTTTAACTTAAGTTAATGATAAACCGTTTGATAAAAAAATATAATCAAAATCGTTTACTGAAATGGTTAATATTCATTATCTTAACGTTAAAATGGCAACAATTATGAACAAAATACTTATTGAGCGAACGGCGAACCATCGCTTTCGTAACAACAATCATCCGCCCATAGACAATCAACAAACTGAAATGAAAATGTCCGTCGTAAAAGAAACGTTTTTATTTTACTTTGTGTCTGTGTAATGTTTGTGGCTAGATATGAGTAATATTTTATAGTATTTAATTTCTTTAAAGTATATACTGAGTAAAAAATGATTGTCCAAGAGCCTATACAGGTGGGTGATTAAAAATATTTTCTATTTCTGTCAAGGTATTTGCATTGTAATTTTTCATATCTAACCGTTTGAATTTGTGCAGGTTATCGTTTGGGATTGTCTCAATAATTATGAATATGATAATGCTATATTTCTGGCCGAAAGATTACACGCTGAAGGTAAGAGATTTAATATGTTTTTGAAGAATTTTACCCTCCGAAAATGAATTATTATTGATTGAATTTGTTGTATGAAATTTTAATTTGGTTGCTACAAGGTAATATCATAATTTAATCAATATTTTTTGTTTCGTTTTAGTTTCCTCCGAGGAGACGGCATTTCTTTTAGGAACATGTTATTATAGAGCTGGACGTGTGAATGAAAGTCATCATTTGCTACAAAATATATCTCTAACTTTACCACAAGCAAGATTTCTCTTAGCAAAATGCTCAGTAGATCTAAAATCGTAAGTTATTTTATTATATCATAGCTTATGCTAGGTCTAATAAGAAGTAAGGTTTTTATCAGCATTATAATACATGATTAAAATACTATTTTAATATTTCCTATTATATATAGAAATGTCAGCCAAATAGAAAATCAATATCTTTAGCCTTGTGTTAAAAGGCCTTAACATAAGTAGGGTAAAAAACATTACATTATCAATAAAAAAAGTTAGATGTGACTTGACTAACAGATGCATATTATTATTATTAGTTTATTTTATTTGTATATATTATGTGTATAATGTTTGCCACTATTTAGTTGACTTAAAATAAGAGGTTATAATTCCTTTTTGTATACCAATTTATTAACATAATATTTTTGCAACTAATAGAAGTTGATATCTTATGCATGATTCAAAAAGTAAAAGTGTTCTAAAGTATATTATTACCTTCATGTGTGGCATGTGTGTGTGCATACTTGTATGTTGATTAAATTTAATAGTTTTGTGAAATTTATGAAGAATATATTTGAGGAAAACTAGAGAAAAATGTCACCTTTACAGTGTAACAAATATGATTTGTGTAGGAATCTTATGTTATTAATAAATGTAATTGGTATTATTTAATTATTTATATTTTGTATGTACTAATTTTCTTGTTACTATATGATGTACATTTATACTCTTATGCATATTTTATGCCAGGCAAAATTTCATATTTAATTTATTTTATTACAGATACAAAGATGCAGAAATAGCAATAGGAACAAATTTAGATATTGTAGCTTCAGAATTTGGTGAACAAGCACCATATGCATTACAATTGCTTGCAAAAATTTACATTATCACAGAGAGGAGAAGTAAAGCTGCCGAGGCTCTTCGAAAAGCACTATCTATGAATCCATTTATGTGGAAATCATTTGCTTTACTTTGCAACATGGGTGAAAAAGTAGACCCTCAGAATGTATTCCAAATTAACAACACTGAATTTACCTTTGGTGTGTCCACTTTAGTGAACCTAGTCAGCAATTCAGAAAATATTTCATTTGTTAATAGTAAATATCCTAACAATACTATTAATTCAAATGTGACACCTAATAATGTTGCCCGAACACCTATAAATATGTCTACAACCATCACACCAGATGTTCAAGCGCCAAATGTAAAAAGAATGTATAGTGTATTTAGTGGTATAGTCCCTATTCCGGCTTCTCCCTCATTTGGCATGTTACCTATGGAAGAATCTCCAGTTCTATATACTCCAACATTAACTGATGCCAATGAGCAGAAAGCTTTGCCGAATATAGTCAATTCGTTAAGAGCACATGTCAGTCAACTAAAAGATGCAGTATTTAGTCCTGGACCAAGGTGTACATTAGGACCTGCCCCCCGAAGATCCTCTAGGTTGTTTAGCAATAATAATAGTGGTTATTCAGTTAAGGAAAATAACAAGTCGCCAAGCCGTAAGTTTGTCGCGCCTAAGAGCCCGTCTAGGAAAAATAAACAACGCACAGCCAAAAATATCAAAAGTAACACTGAATCAAGCGAAAGAAATAAAAGTATAGAAACAGTAACTCCTACGATAACGCCAAAGAATACCAATGGTGTAGCATTATTAAATTTACTTAAAGAATTTGGAGAGGCTTATAAGTCATTGTCTTTCTTAGATTGTAAAACAGCTATTAAATTATTTCAAGATATCCCGCCAAAGCAACTTGTGTCGCCCTGGGTTCAGACAATGATAGCGCGCGCGCACTACGAACTGGCGCAGTACGAAGCCGCTACGAAGATATTCTCAGAAATTAGGAAAAACTACCCAAATCGCACGGAAGGGATGGATATATATAGTACATGTCTATGGCACTTGCAACGTGAGGCTCAGTTATCAGCACTAGCCCAAGAACTAGTTGAACTAAACAGAAACGATTCAACAGCATGGCTGGCGGCAGGCAACTGTTTTTCATTACATAAGGAGCGGGAAACTGCATTGAAATTTTTCAAACGAGCCGTGCAAATAGACCCCGACGCAGCATACGCGCACGCTCTGCTAGGCCATGAATATGCCGTGGCTGAAGAGATTGACAAAGCTCTCTCCAGCTTTAGAACGGCTGTTAGTATTGATCCTAGGAATTATGTAGCTTGGTTCGGAATAGCGACGGTTTACGCGCGTCAAGAGCGTTGGAAAGCGTCGGAGGTTCACATCCGTCGGGCATTGGCGATACATCCGCACTCGGGCGTGTTGCGATGCCAGCTCGGCCTAGCACAAGCGGCCTTGGGAAAAATGGATCGTGCGATCGCTACCTTGGAAAGAGCAGTAACTTTAGATACGGAGAATCCCCTCTGCCGCTTCCACAGAGCATCGCTATTACTTCGCGCCGGAAGGCCGCAGGATGCTCTCACTGATCTACACCATTTGAAAGATATTGCCCCGAGAGAATCTTTAGTTTACTACTTATTGGGAAAGGTACACAATAAACTAGGTAACTCGCATCTAGCTCTGATGCACTTCAGTTGGGCCACCGACTTGGATCCCAAAGGTACAACAGGTGGCCACATAAAAGAAGGTTTTGACCCCTCAAAGCAGGAAGACACCCCAGAGAGATCGTCCTAGTAATTTTGAGGATTTAACTGATTCGTCCACTCTGGTGGATGTAATAGTCACGTGACTGATTACATTTGTAAATAACGCGATAACTTTTCGAACTCCGAATTGACACCAAATCTTCCAAATATAGCTTTATGGAGATCGAGCGGTGTGTTAACGCATTTAGTTGCTGTAGCGGTAACGGCGTATGTGGACTTGTCTATATAGAGTAAGTAGTTATATATATCTTGTATAGAAATTAACCCTAGAATATAACTAAAAAATTATGCTTTTGAAAGACCCGAAACACACAGGGCTTTGATCTCATTGTGGTGTTTATTATATGAAAATTGATAACATTGACTGCGATTTACCTGACATCGTAATTTGTGATATAAAAGGTTCAAGGTTTGTTTATAATAGAGAAATACTAAATTTTCAATTTTGCTTATGAAGATTCCGACAAGAGAACCGCTGGCGGTGTTTCATTATCATAGATTTTTAGTAATCAATTTTATATTATAAATATCTTTATACATTTGAATGCAAATCGATTTTATGTATGCGAAACTTTTTTGTAATATTAATAACAGGTTGTAAAAAGTAAGATAATAATAATAATTGATGTTCCGTTGAAATGTCGAATTTCAATAATAAATCAAAAAATAAATGTGTACAGTTAAAGAAACTTAGTTCATAGTATGTTAATGAAATTATTTGTGGCGTTTATGTAATAATAAAATACACTTGTTTGTCTTTGAATCACCAATCAACTGCTAGCTCTGTAAAGACTTACACCACCCTGATATATGTGAACTTATAAAAATTGTATTAAACTACATATAATGTGTTTTATTATGAAGAATATATATTCTGCTCTTTCCAACGAAAACGAGCCTCTCTTCAATACGAGGGGAGCGGGTAATAGCCCATAGTGGTCAAGTGCGGGTTGGCGGACTTCACGTCTTTCGAAAACTTGTATAAGTTATTTAGAAAGAAATTACGTGAGAATCAATGCTTTAATTACTTTAATTTTAATTACTGTCTTAAATGACCAAGTAATTATAATTATTATTTTATTCATAAGTATAAATATAATTATTATTTTATTCATTAAAAATTATCATTTTAACTGAAGCAATTATAATATTCAACCATTTTTATGAACTTAATTACTTTGAACCCACGTCTTCTGTAAAATATATTGATTGATATACAAAAGAAAATAATAAAAAAAAAAGTTGAATTCATTGCAGAAATTGTGTATGTATTTTATATTTTATTCGCACTAGAACAAAAATATATCGTTTTTATAAAGGCATGAAGAACTAGAATCTAAAGGCGTATCTTTTTATAAGTCTACTATAGTCTAGTGTAATGAAACCAAAGAATGTAATCACTACGTTATAAATGAAACTTTTGAACTTATTTAATAATTACTATCAAAAATACATTATACATATAAATATAATATAAACTTGATATTTACGATAAAATAGTAGTTAAAGTAGACGAGTAATTAGCAGACTTTAATTTGGTTCTGTACTTTAACTATTAACCCGCTTCTTTAGATTATCTAGCGAAGTTTACTGCTGGGAAACTTGTCAAAATTTAGCCGTACGGTATGATATTGATCCATAAAATATCGATGTATCTTGAATCTTCCACGGAATTTGGGTTGGGTTTACAATCGTTTGGCAGGATTTGGTAAGTGAAACTTATATACACGGTAGGGGTTCACTCTATTCACTCATCATGATAATAACACAACACAAGGTTATTCATATTTTTTGAGAAAATTTATAAAAACGTAACGTGAGAGAGCAGGAAAGCCAATAAGATTTTGTATATGTGAGACAAGACGAAAGATCATTATTTCAAAAATGTGTCGAATTACTGAAATTTCATAGTCAAATATGCTAATGCCGCCATATTTAGTTCGGCGTTTCTATGAACATGTGTGAAAGTGCTTTTATCGTATATTAAAATCTAGATTTTTTTTTTCGACTTAAAAAATTTCGTTCTTTCTAGGTAGGTTAGTTATATGACCACATAGCACGCGAGCGTGCCGCGGCATCGCCCGTGAGTGCTACATATAAAGTCAATTTTTCTCAGGAACTATGTATTATCTTGTAATAGGAGTAGTATAGGGATAATAGGTAGGAAACATTTATATTTGACCTCTATTTCTGGAAAAGTCAATAAGATTTTCCTAACAATATTTAATGTACAAATTCTAGTCACAATTTTATTACATGTAATACATAGATTGATATTTGATAAACTAGAGTCATTTTTAATAGAAACAAAATAACATCCAAAATAAGATTACAATTATTGAAAATGAAAACCATTCACAACACTCAATAAAACAATACTATTATATTATGACAATTTTTAATATCTGTAATTATATAAACTTTTGTAATATGGAGTCTAATGCTTTTCTGACAGTTGGGTCGTTGAGCAGTTGGTTCTGCGGTTCTGCCTTCACTGGAGGAATCTCCGGCGGCGCGGGGGCTGCCTCGCTTGCTACGGTTTTCTTCTCATTTAGAATACTTAAAATTCTTTGCTGAAGATCTACTTGAGTCTTATTGTTACTTGTGGGTACTGGCTCTCCTAATTCTATCTTAACCTGTTGCTCTTTACGTTCCTGGAAATTAGCAAATTTTATTATTATAGTATTAATAGCCATGATTAATAGTTAATATTCAAAATAAAAAAATCATGTCTATTGTGTGACATCGGGTCTCGGTGGTGTAGTGGCTACCATGTACGGTCATACATTGAGAGGTTCAAGTCGGACCAATTTTAAGTCTTTGTTTAGTAAGCCTCAACCCAGAGTTAGGAAGTTGGCGGTGAGTCACCCCTATGCCTCGGAGAGCACGTAAAGCCGTCGGTCCTGCGCCTTAGCTCTCACTGGTTGTGTGTGAATTTAGTACACAGTCACAGTGAGATTATGAAGTCTATCCGTGTACATAATTTTATGCAAAATTTTTGATCTTTACCAACTGTTAACAGTGTGAAGTAATAACAAATAAATTTTGACATGAATCATAGTTGTTTTGTTTAAGTCCTTATCTTTTAAACATTATTTAAAAACATTGAATGCCAAACATTGAACCCATTAGACAACTATTGATCTTACTGAATTAACATCAAATGAGCATCTTTATTATACATAATTCTTCTGTGTGTGTATATTACTGGTTCAAGAATGGTTTAAGATTTACAATGTGGTCCACTACAAATATTTTTTAAATAAATTAACTTTTTTATAAGCAAATTTATCAAGGTGGCCCAGATTATCACAACTTATTCAAAAGTGTTTAAAATTTTTCAGATTTAAGACATGTGTACATGACAACATCTGTCAGGTCTATTAGTTATTTTAATAAAAATGCAACAATATCTAACACATACCTGTAAATATTCTATGACCTTTTCGTACTGTAGCACAGTGAGGCTCTGGCCGTCCGCCAGCTGCCCGAGCAACGCGTACACCGCCTCGCGCCCCGAGGGACCTCCTCTCTGTACCTCTTGGAAGTTACGGGATAGCAATTGTAGGGCGTCTTCCAATGGCATGTTGCGGTGTTCTATGGGAGTAAGTAGTTTTTTAAGACTTTGGTAATCTCAGTAATAAATAAAGTTTAAGAAATTATTATATACTAGCGTTATAATTATTATTAGATACTGATTGTTATAATAGATTGAAAAAAATATAAAAACAATAAAAGAAGGGGAAAAAATTATAATATTGTTTCACCTTGGGGTAAGCCATGAAGAATAGTCAGGGTTAATGATCTGTGTTCCAAATTCAGAGGCATCACCAGTATAGCATATAAACAGCCTCGGGATGCTATGTTGCCTAGAACTTTCCCTATAGGCACATCCTCCATGGGGAATAGTAAATCTACTACTATTCCTAATCTTTTCAGTCTTCCTTCTATATATTCTGCATATTCACTAAAAAAATAATTAATTTAAGGAATAAGAAAAAGTTAAAAAAATAAATAAATATCAATTAGTGTATAATAATGTTCTACTTCTTAAACACGGGCCTCCCCTTCAGTATGAGGGTCTTTCGAAAACTTGCTAGGTTCTCTCAGACATGCAGGTTTTCTCACTATGTTTTCCTTCACCGTAAGACAAGTAGTTATGTTGTTCGCAATAGTTTACACATGAATACATCAAAGGTCAGAGACTTAGAGTTGAACCTGCTTAACTCTTACTAAAGAGAGCATGTTACCACTGTGATAAAACTGCCGATACTGTCATAAAAAGAACTTTGCATCTACAAGTAATACTCACGTGAGTGCCTTTGAAACTACTATAATCTCACAGTCATTTCTTTCTGGAACCGGTAAAGCCCTTGGATAATCCGGTTGTGCATAACGATCGAATTTTCTCTCTGGCCAATCGCCACCTAAAAATAATCATTTTTATGACAAATTTATAATAAATAATAAACAGGTTTCGAAATTATACTTGATAGTTTTAAATGTTTTTTCAGACAATGTTTCTGAAATGCAAGTATGAACTAGATTTTATTCTATAAATGATTTGTTTGCTATGTTAGACATTTCAAATCCATCCATATTGTCAACTGATACAATGAAGCCCACTTCTACATTTTTTTGATTTATAAGGAAGACTTGACAGAACCAGTTTAAGTATTTTCCCGGCACAAAAAGATATTTCGGATATAATGATTTGATTAAATTTAGTAATAAAATAAAGCATTGAAGTAAACTAAGCACTAATATTTAAGAAAACACAGGGTACCTTTGCCTCGGCCAGGTGAACGTTCTCGAAAGCCAGGGGCGCCCCTCCCACGACCACGGCCACGTGCTCTGCCTCGAGGTCCTCCACGACTCTCTCTATCATTCCACTTGTTATTGAAACCCTCTTCATACTCATCCTCTCTGAAATCTGTGTCATGACTATAAGACATTGCTCATTTTACTAATAAATATTTTTTTCAATATTATAATGAAATACAATACCACAAGAAAACGGTATAAACAAAATAATACTACTAATAATATTAGAAATAATGATTATGACCTTTAAGTAATACTATTTCACTCCCAAGCCTCACATGGGTTCACACACTGCAGCTAACTTTTGGTAAAGTGTAAAGGTGGTGAACCCTTCTCAGGATTGCTATCTCAATTATATTTTCATACATCAATTTAATTTAACATTGATTGAATAATAAAAAGGTCATTTTTAGAACAGTGTTTCCCAATTGCCGGGTCGCAACCCTGTACCAGATCACAACAATCCCGCCTTGTTTTAAAAAATAATACCTACTCTCAATGGACGCATCACAGTGTATTAGTGAACCATTTTTAGTATTAATAAATGTGTTTTAGCTTGGGTTTAAAATATAAAAGTGGGTCACAAAGAGGCAGTGTAAAAACTACCGGGCCATGGCAGAATGTGTTGTGAATGATGTTTGGGAAACACTGGTTTAGAACATCTAATTAAACATTAGAAAGAACATTAAGGACACATTCATTAATTCTTTAAGTATAATTATGAATATCTTACTATCTCTTTCTGCAACATAATTGCCATGGCTGTCATATGGTTCTTCAGAAGCTTCTTCATTAGAAGGTATGTTATCAATTAGTGCAACTGCAGGAGATTTGTCTGTATGTATAGTCACTACTTCTGTTTCACGTCTGAAATAAGGGATATTTAATATTATAGTAATAGTGTAGTAGTATATAAAACTTTATAATACAGTAAAATAAAAACGGTATACATTGTTAAAACTATTTTGCTCAAACACTGACATAATTATTCTATTTAGAAGAGTACAAATACAGAAGTGGGAGGTTAATAATAATATATTAGTGAGAAACATTTTTTTTTCAACATTATGCACATCTTTTTCTACATGCTATGAGAGGAAATACATGAAAACTAGTTAAAATAGTTACATATAACAATATTTTAGTTATATACTTATTTCATTTGAACTCAGATTAAAAAAAACATATTTATGGAATAAATTACATCATTCCATTTGTTGTATTTATGTAAGTTACAAAAAATTATCAATTGGAATCTTTGAGATATTTATTTAATAATATATTAAATACAATAAAGTTTATTAATTGAGTCTTACTTCTGAGCAGTTCTCACAGTTATCTTTCTTCCTTGTAAAACACTTCCATTTGCTTTCTTTATAGCTTCCTGTGCACTAGATTCTTGATGAAACTGAACGAAGCCAAAAACTCTGTTGATTACTATTCCAAAAATTGGCCCATACTCAATAAAATGATTGTATAAATCTTGAACATCAGCATCGTCGCTTATGCCGCCAACATATATACGAAGATGGGCTGTAGCGGGATCTTTCAAAGCGTGTTTATCAAGAGTTATTGTATCTGTAATTTATTAGAGAGTCGTTATTATACGCATTTTAGTAAACTTAGGTATCTAAATAGTAATTAGAATTATAGTAGTATTAGATATTTAAATATTCTATGCAAGAAATTTCTTACCTGCCATTTTTGATCAATCAATTATATTTTAGTAATAAATTATAAACCCTATTTTTTTGTCACTATGATATAGTCATAACTCAACTAATTTTTAAATAACTAAAAACTAATATTAATTAAATATAAAATTAAAATGTATTAAATTGAAGCCTCAAACAGAAGCCACAGTATATAAGTATATAGCATTAGCAGCAATTAGCATTTAGCAATATACTTTATGCCATCTCTATACACTGCACAATCCATCCATGAATCCACATGTCAAGCGCTAACGATACAATACAGATTAAATACAAATAGAAAATAGAAATAACTTGAAGTGGCTTCTTTATAAGTGATCCATGGTCGAAGTAAAGTAATAAAATATTTAAATGTAAACACAGTATCTTCTATAAATAGACAACCTAGCAGGCTATAATATTAAAAAAAGTAGATATTATGGACCATAACATTACCCAAACCCTTAACCTATCCAATGAGGTAAAGTACCTTGGAGTCACTATTGATCAAAAGTTGACTTGGAACTCTCACCTCAACAACATTATACAAAAAGCCAAAATGGCCCTATGCATATGTTGTCGAATGGCTGGAGCCAAGTGGGGCCTAAAACCCAAAATGGCTCTCTGGATGTACACCGCTGTGGTAAGGCCGGTGGTAAGGTCATAACATACGCCTCAGTAGTATGGTGTAACAAAACCAAACAAAAGACAACAATGAGTAAACTAGACAGTGTACAACGGATGGCATGTCTAATCATTACAGGAGCCTTCCATTCGGCACTAGGAGACGCTCTAAATGCATTGTTGAACATAGCTCCGCTATACCTGCACGTGCAAAAAGAAGCAAAATCTTGCCTCTACAGGCTCTGTACACAATCGAATGTAAAGTTGCAATCGCAATATATGAACAAACTCATAGAGTCGACATTCGAACACAATACTCTAAAAATGCCAGCAGATGGCATGAACACAACTTTACAAAACAATACATAATAGATCTTCCCAACCGGGACATGTGGCTGAACGGCCAGGAATCTCACAAAAAGGGAAGTCATGTATGGTCTACGGACGGATCCAAGAAAGGATCTGATGTAGGGTGCGGAATCTATGGCCTTAAGCCTAGATTTAACATGAGTGTCAATCTAGGTAAGGAGGCCACCATCTTTCAAGCAGAAATAAATGTGCTGAAGTCGCCATCAATAAATGTGCTGAAGTCATTCTGGAGAGAAAGCTTAGAAACCAAAACATCTACATCAACTCAGATAGCCAAGCAGCACTACTGGCTATAAATTCTCTTGAGACCAACTCCAAGTTGGTTAAGAGCTGCATAGACAACCTGAACGTCCTAGGTTCATCCAAAAGAGTTATCCTCAGATGGGTTCCGGGTCACTCAGGTATAGATGGGAATGAAAAGGCAGATGTATTGGCAAAAATGGGCGCTGAAACCCCACAATGTGGCCCCGAGCCATTTTGTGGCATTGCCAAACAACATGCCTATTCAATTCTCAAACATGACTGCAATCTCAAAGCATTTAAAGAGTGGCAATCCGCCTCTGGACAAACTCACTCCAAAGCGCTAATTAAGGGATATCGCAAAACCTTTACAAAAGAGTTGCTCTAACTCAACAACTGGTTACACGCGCTTCGCAAGTGTTCATAGAGTTATTGCTACATGCAAGTGGTATTGTCAAATTAGGCTAATTTGCCCCCAGGGCCCAGTTACATTATTTATTCAAGCGTTAGCGTGGTTCAAGTGCCCGATCGTGTCTAAAAAAAGTTCATAATGCACGGCTAGCTTACTAAAGACGATTGAATAAAATCAATTATAATGTTTTACAGTGGAAATAAAATAGTTTTCTGCAATAAAAAGTTAAGTGTTGAATCACGTAATAAGTTATTACGGGTTGGGTTTACAATTGTTTGGCAAGAGTTGATGAGTGAAACTTATAGATACGGTAGGGCTTTATTCACTGATTATAATAATAACACTCACAACACAAGGTAATTCATATTTTTGGAGAAAATAACAAAAACTTAACGTGAGAGAGAAGGATAACCAAGAGGATTTTGTATATGTGAGACAAAGGTCAAAGATCATTATGTCAAAAATGTGTCGAATTACTGAAATGTCATTGTCAACTATCCTAATAGTTTTGCGTTTCTATGGATATGAATGAAAGTGCTTTCATCGCAAATAACAATTTTTTTTCGACTTGGATAACACAGGTTCAGAAGGTTTATCTTAATTTTTTTCATTCTTTCTAGGTAGGTTAGGTTAGGTTCTATATATTATGACCACAACGCACGCGAGCGAAGCGAGCGTACCGCGGGAGCGGCTGGTGAGTGCTACATTCAAAGTCTATTTTCTCAGGAACTATGAATTACCTTGTAATGGGAGTAGTATAGGGATAATAGAGCATCTTCCCTACCCATCCACTCGCTGCCATTCATCCACTGCCATCGTCCTGCCAAACGATTGTAAACCGTAACCGTTATTACTACTTATAATTTGGTTCAAATCATTCCAGTAATTTTTATGTTAAACGATAACATACTAAAGAACAAAAAAATAACTACTATTGTTTTGTGTTCTACTTTCACAAACACAGTAACAAAGTAAAGGTTTTGTAAAGAATTCTGATTATTTTTTCTATTAGAAAACAAGTTTTATTGACAGTGGTAGACCGCTTGTATAATCGAGTGATGCGGGTTCAAATCCGGGTTTCACACCTCTTATATTTTAATGTGCGAATCGTTTTTTTCATGATTACCACTCTTCTTACGGTAAAGGAAAACATTTGAGAAAACCTAACAAGTTTCCGAAAGACATGTCAAATCAAGACAAAATAATCTCTGCCATTTGGCACTGATTGGCAGCGTTCGGAACCGTACGATAATTATATACGTACGATATATATATAGCATATTATTATCGTACGATTATGTACGATTGTACGATAATTTCTATCATGATGCAAAATTTGAGAATTTATATTATTTCACTCATGCGTTGATAGTCTAAATCGCAGTAGCATGATTTTATTTTGTCCAATAAAATCTTGGGAAAATACCGGGAAATACAAGTTCTCTATTCCTATTGGTCCTTACGATCCGCTCTACTAAGTTTCACCACTGCCGATACTGTAACTTTATCCAGCGCCTGCTGTACACGCTTTCTTATTGGTTAGTATAGCATCTACCAATGCGAACAAGAGAATATAAGTTCGATATTTCGATATTTCGATTATGTTCACACTTCATATGTATCGTATATTTTGTGTAGAAAAGTTGGCAGTTATTTCGTTATATTATTATGATTATGTCTGTATTCGCTCTGACAAACGGAATTATTCAAATTAAGTGAAGAAAGAAGTAATTTTCTAGAGCAGCAAAAGTTCAGGTCTGTATACCACGTGTAAAACATTTGGGTTTCAGTGTTCTGTTGATTTGACAGCGGTGGTTTAAAAAAGATAAACTATAGAGTACTTGCATGCATATCAATATTACAATTTATATGATTTATTTATCTATAATAGACATTATCCTAAAAAATACGATAATTTCGATCCATGTACGATAATTTTACGCCCCTGGTACGATAGTTAGTCCACTTCAAGTTGCTAACGCTGCTGATTGGCTGTCACTTGTCAGTTGTCACTTGTCAGTCAGGTGTGCCTTGTTTTAGGTTATAATATGTATGTTATATATTTAAAGAATATAAATACAGTATGATTATATATTAAATATATACATTACAGAACACATTAGTCTATTTTAGTTTTATAATATATAATTAAAAAAATAAAAGCTTGTGCACTATCCAAACAATTGATCTCATTCAAAAATGTAAGTAAAATATGAATTTTCTTATCACATAATAATTTAATTAATAATAATAATAATATATAATTGATTGGTTAATATATTATGTTCACGTGCGCATTGAAATAGTCGAAATACACTTTTTTAGTTTTTTATGTTTAAATAAATATACATACCAAATTTATGATTATATTTGAAATTTTAATACATACGACATTTGATAACGTCACTGTTCAAGGCCATAAAGAGGTCTAAATATTTTGCTTGAAATAATTTGAATGTGAGTTATGTAAAATATAAAATTATATTACCAACTTCATACTGTAATAAATTTTCATTTATACAATCTAACTAATTTATATATAAATATTAAATAAATATGAAAAATCTGTGTTTTTCATATTTCAAAAAATTACATATTATTGATTTTTTAGACAACAAATTGCTATTTAATATTTGTATTTAAATCCTAATTTTTCTATGGAAGATATAATATTACAATGTTTGTAAAAAAGCAGGAGATAGTAAAAATATTGCTTTAGTACACTATTTTTCTATTGCAGATTAATATGCAAGCCTTGGGCATAACTTGGCGGCGGATAGCCAGCAACATCCGTACCTCTGGTGCTGTTACTAGTCTAAGAAAAGTAGTGAAAGTGGCTTTTAGTAATAAGTATTTGTTTTACACAAATGTTACCATTTCTGTAAGCTTATCATCATTAGGAGATTTGATGGAACAAACATATGAAATATATACTAAGGAACAAGATAACTATGATAAGAAAAGAACTGTACTTATGGCATTTTCTGGGGCCGCAGTAGGTGTTTTATGTCATCATTGGTATAAAGTTTTAGATAGATTTATAGTAGGTCAAACTTTTGACATGGTTGCAAAGAAGTTGTTCCTTGACCAAATGATATTTTCACCAATTATGATAGTAACATTCTTTGGTAGTTTAGCACTATTTGAAAAGGATCCTTTAAAAAACTTCCAAGAAGAAGTAACAGACAAATTTGTCACTTTATATAAAGCTGAGTGGATGGTATGGCCTCCAGCTCAAATTATTAATTTTTACTTTTTACCAACAAGATACAGAGTGTTATATGATAATACAATTTCCTTAGGATATGATGTTTATACTTCTCAAGTAAAACATAATAAATCCTTAAAAAGTCTACCTCAAGATACCAAATCAATGTGACACTGGTCATTAATAGTTCATGATATAATGAGGTACTCAATTTAGCAATAATTTTCTATCAATTTTTGTAATATACATTATATAAGTTTATAATACAATTTTTTCAAGAAATACAAGCTGATCTGTGATTATTGTACATAAGTCTTATATTTTTGTTATACAAAGAATTATTAATGTATAATAATTATGAATTATTATATTATGATGTTATTAATGATACTGGTTTCATTTTTAAAAGTTAGTTATATTGTAATGTAGCACTTCAATTCTAACATAAAACATGAAGTAACAATAAAATAAACTCGTTTTAACAAAACTTGTTGCTTGAAGAATTGGAAGACACAGGAATGTGCCATCAGTTGATAATTTTATTTGAATGAAAAAAACAACTAGTAAACTGTCTCCCACCTTTTCCTGTTTTTTCTTTACAATTTTTTTTCTTAGTTCAAGATATTTGTTACCTATGTCATTATCCCCTCTACAGTACTACAGCAGAGTTGATTTTTTTTTAAATTCAATAATGCGTGGCCTGAGAAAATAAAGGAGTGCAGGCCACCATATTAAAGAAATAAAAAGAGTTCATTTTAGAAAAAAAATTGATCCAATAGAAAATTGCATCATGTGACAGCCTCAAATCTTCTGGGCTTCTTCTGGTACTTAATTATACCAGTCGTAAAGAGGTTTTTTTTGGTTGTAGAGATTAAGACGAACGTAAACCTTGTTATTTAGAGTACACTAGCGACTCACACTCGCTTCGCTCGGGTTCGTCCCTAGGTTTAAAATACCTAAAATATAACCTCCTCCTTTTTTGAAGTCCGTTTAAAAGTAGCCTAACTATGCCTTATAACATAAGCTATCTGCAAGTGAAAGTCCCGTTAAAATCGGTCCAGCCGTTTCATAGATTAGCCGGAACAAACAGACAGACAGACACAAAAATTAAAAAAAATATTTCTTGTTGCTAGTATCGTAGATATTTTCATATGGAGTTAGTGAAAAGCTGTTAATTTAAAATTAAACACAGGGACTCCAATTTTATTTATATGTAGGTACTTATAGATAAAGATATCTGAATTTATATGATGATACATACACGTTGAGGTGTAGACTTATCTAATCCGTAATATCTGGATCAATACATCTCTACATGATAATTTCATTTTTAAATGATAAAACAGAAAAAAAAATCCATTAGATTAAATATTACAACTCTGTAGAAACCTCTCTTTAACCGACTTCATGTGCATTTTTTTACGATATATTTTAATAATTAGAAAATGAATTAGTTTAATGAAAATAAATCCATAAGTTTAATACTTGCTAACTGATGATCAAATTAATTAAATATTAAAGCGTCATTGTTGTAACTATACAATGAATATTTCGATGACTACATTAAATATCAATTAATTATTAAAATAATATTATTTGGGTGTTAAAAAGGGCTCATCAACTGCAGAATTCCTTTTGCTAGTTTTCAAATTGCTTATCACATTCCGGATCACAGAATCTTCGAACATTCTTTCGGGCCACGATTCCGACCGTCTGTTCCTTCCTGATTCTTCCAAAGTGGGTAAACGGCTTGCTCTTGGTGTTCCAATATGAGATCGGAATGACCTAGTCCTTTTATTTTGTAAGCCGAGTAACGATGTCAGCAGTTTGTCTAATGCAGCGATATCGTTAATATTTGATCCTTTGCCACGAGGTGTGGCAGCGCCAGGCCCTATTATGCTAGAGCGGACCGATGGAGGCGACCGCTGCAGTCCAATTGTACGAATTACCTGAGTACAAGTATTTTTTAAAGTTTAAGTAACCACAATATTTCAGCGCCATCTAGTCGACATTTAATATAAACCCTTAACAGCATTTGTAAAAAATATATTACATTATTTTGTTGTTGTAGTTGTTTATATAATTAGTTGGTACCTATTTATTCTAATGTTTTCCGACCAATTCCATTGCGGCCAATATAATTACGATTCGCCAACTGCGCAGTAGATATTTTAGGGCACAAGCGTACGCGCAGACAAAAGTGCACTTTCTATTCTTATTACTTATACTCGGATGGGACGACTACTCGACACGACTGACCGGCAGTACGTCGGTACTTTACATGCTCCCTGAGGCATGGGTGAAACACCACCAACTTCCCAATCTCGTTGGACTGTTACTGAGGCTTACTAAAGAGAAAGACTCGATAACTGTACTTGGGACGACCCGGGACTCGAACCCAGGATATCCTGATGTGCAGCCGTATATGCTAGCTAGTAGCTACTACATCACTGAGGCAGTTACGTATTTAATATTTATCTATATAAGTAGTGTAGAATTAGGTAGGAGTAGGACCTATGATATAGAAGATCTGCAATCGAATATTCACTTTAAACCACGATTTAAAAGGTAGATACATATAAGAAATTCTCGTACGTACCTCGTCAGCGTTATGGCTCTGATAGCTCATCCTTTTAACTTTTCTATAAGTCTCATCGTCTAGTGCTTCTTGTACGGCCGATTCTAACTTTTGGTTTAACCCCTCGCCGTTTTCTTGATGTAGATTTTCTAAGACCAGTCTAAAATAAAAATGAAATGTCGTTCATCCACATAAATATAAATTCTCAAATCCTCATAAAAATAAATAACATAAGGATTTAACAATTCTGAATTCTGAAAGATTTATGTAACAAGAACTGTCTTTACGACTATTAAGAACCTAAATATTTTGATTAAAAATTAAAAAGCATTGGTGATTATATAAGAAATAAGTAAGTTCGGCCTTTTTAATCGATTCACATCTGTGAAAACTCAGACAAATCAAGCAAATCGTAGATTATTGACTTACTCAGTTCTTTCGTCGTCTTCAGCTTTCCACAAATTAGCACGATTTGCTTCTCTCACCACCTTGATGTCCTTTTCCCAGAACCTTCTCAAGTCTGGCGTGGAGGTGTATGGTGCCGCTACTTCTTTTATTTTTAGAAAAATGATCGCCGTGATGAATATACATATTACATTCACGATTGTTAAGCAACAGCTGACAATACCTGTTAAAAACCAAGCTGCTAAAGCATTTAAAGCGGAAATGAATGTTGACTTTATGCATAAAATAAAAAAATATATAATATACTGTTGGAAGAATAGTAAGAAAACGTCATCGTGGAAGGGATATCACGTAGTGGTGGTAACGGCGAGCTTATATAAGCCTGTGCGCGCTTCGATCGAGGCGAATTTCACGTACTGTAAACTAGTGTAAGGGGAAACCTTGTCCCTTTGGAAAGTCAACCTGCCTATTTTGTAATTTAAAAGTTAAAGCTTTTATTTTATTTTTGTAAACTGTGTTTGCTTAAATTGTTATGTAATGTATATGTGAACAAATAGTCGTGATTGTCTTTTTATTTTTTTCGAAATTTTACTTCTGGTTCCTAAAAATACCTTATAAATAATAATACGAAATTAGTTCATTTATAGAAAGGAATCATGGAAATCAATTTGATACGAATTAACTTGATAATGTAGTGTTTTTTGTCACTAAACTACTAAGTTTTATAATGTTATACTTATTATTTAATTCATAAATATATGCGTTAAAATAACTAAGCGGTCTTACCGTTAACAGCGAACTCTATAGGCATATATTCATGGTAGAGCGGCACGTAAGACGAATTACCGTAATACGGCTCTCCTTTGATGTGGGGTACTTTCACGCCTGGATTCAACAACCATATACATGCCAACGCCCAGTATAAGCCCTAGGATAAATACGTAGTAGGATAAATGTTAAGTGACGTGAAGATATAGGATAGGTAATATAATGTAGGTATAAAATGTGTGTAAAGTGTATATGGTCACAGAGATACAGATAAATAGGCAAAAAATTAAATAATTATAGATTCGGCTGCTGTATTAATAATAATAATAAATCCCTACTAAACTAAACTAATATTATATAAATGTGAATGTAAGTTTGTTTGTTACGCTTTCACGCAAAAACTACTCAACCGATCATCTGTACACATATTCTTGGAGGTATTAGAAGTAACATAGGATACTTTTTATTAAAAAAATATTTTTTACGAAAAATTAAAAAATTAAAATAAAAATTGTTTGTATTAACAATGGGTTCTGAAATAGCTAGAGTAATTTTGAAGAAACTTTCAGGCATCCTACATATCAACCCAATGAGGTTGATAAGCAATTAAAAAAATGATCGCGGGCGAAGCCGCGGGTAAAGCTAGTACATATTATAGTTAGTACATATTAGCGGAACGAGCTAGACGAATCCGAGCAAAGCGTGGTTGAGTGACTATATAACTTAGAATCTCCAAAAATATGATTCCATCAGTGAGAATTTTATTATGTACGTATAGACAAGACTCACCGCTCCATTCGGTTTCGTCTCTAGATATAGATACTTTAACGATTAGTTATTTATAAGATTTCTTAAAAGATATTTTTCCACTATAAAAAGTATCCAATATGTTAACCCGGAGATTTCAAGATTTTCCAAAAAAAAAAAAAAAAGTGGATAAGGTAAGTATAGGTAAGCCTAAGACGTGGCAACTTTACAGGTCTACAAAGTCTACAGGTCCAAAGTTAGATAATAGAAAGCTTACGCAATTTACAACGGGCGGTAACAACGAGGCAGATATGGCGATGCCTATTAGGGGTCCGGCACTACCCTGCAGTAGGGCGAGCGCCACGCCCGTTCCGGATGTTAGAGCCCAAAGCACACCCATCCATAAAGAGCGGACGTTACCACTAAAATGTTAAAAAAATAGAAATAAATTCAATTTAAGCCAATTTCCTGGAGTCTCTACGATAGCTAGGCGACCCACCTCGTGGGGTGGTGTGTACTTCCCTGATAGCAGAATGGACCGTTGGAACAATCCTACGGTTGTTGTGATCTGCATCGGTAGACCTACCCTCGCAACGGAGCGTCGTGGTTAAGTGCGTAAGTAATCCTGTGACGTCCCATTAAGACAACAAGAGACAAGTTCTATTGGATTTTAGTGTACATTAAGATCCTGCTGGTTTTTCTAGTCAGTAAGTATGCGCAAACGCTTTTCTCAATAAAAAAGGGTGGCTTTGTATCTTAGTGATCACTGTTGCCTTTGGTCCAGGGCGCTAATGTTTTTTCAATCACATACTTTTATTTATCTTTACCTGTTTCTCAGTCCAATAGGACAAGAAAGAGAGACACTGTGACAGAGAATCATGTTGGAGAATATCTATATAATATAATAATCTAAATTTCAGTTGCTTTCCTTATGTTATACTATACATTACGTATGTAAAGTCTTAGAAGATTTTAAATATTTACCGTGATTTCATTTCTTCAGTGGGCCAATCACCAAAGCCCCAAGGCATTTCCGTAGTACCCAAAATTAGTCCAAAGATGAAACCGAATAATAAAGAGAAAAGCATCCCTAGAGTAAGGCTCTCAAAGCCGCTTCGAACTAGACTTTTATCGGATATGATGGTCCCGAATGTGATGGACATGACGGGTCCCATGAGAGGTGACACGAGCATGGCTGCCACAATATTCGATGCATTGTTTTCTACTAAGCCTAATGCTGCAAGAGAACTAAAACAATACATATTTAAAATATCATTATGAATTGATAATGCTAAATAACTCGATAGAAAAAAATTAATAGATAGATTTTGAGATTGAGATTAATAGAGAAAAATTAAGATAAAGTCATGGGTATAATTTCTATATCTATTCTATATTCTATCTATACTTAATAAGCCATATTTTCAAATTTATCTGAAATTATATATGCGTGAAAACATCTTGAGTGAATTGTTAAACTTACTCAGCTGTTATTATTAGAGTAAGATAGTCAAACGAGAGTTCCCCGCCGCCGCGGACGCCGTCGACAACTTGCTTCACTGTCAGTTTTGACCTAATTGATTCAACAAAACTTCGCCATCTTTTCGCTTCTTCAGTTTTCTTTCTGAGATTTTTTAAAACGGAAATTACTTAGAATGATTTTTAATAAGAAATATGTGTAAATCAAGTTCTAATTATTATTATTAATATCATTATTATGTCAAATACAATATACACTTACAGGAGAGTATCATCATCGTCATCAGGATAATCACAAGCCGCATGAACTACATTACAGGGAAGAACACTGCAATAATATTAAATTATATAAAATATCATAGGGGTAGTTTTAGTTGTTCCTCAAGTAAATAAAAGCTCAACTAATAAATGTAAGTACAGCTTTCGTCAATGACCTTCATATAACCTTACGGTATGCGTGATGTACATACATTATCATGAATGAAATGTACACATACTAGAATGTATTATGTAGTCAAATAGTGTTATAATTTATAAAGGTTCTTTTTACAGCAAGCTTGCGTGTCGAAATTACCTGACAATGGACTTGTTGCGAACGCCGATCCCTAGTTGTGTTAAGCAATGAAGCATGGTTTCGCACGTGTCTCCCGTGGCTAGGGGAAACACCACCTCGTGATAATTGCCCAATTTGTCGTTCGTCCACACAACGTGCTCCACGTTTAATTTGCGCAATAATTCTTGTAAAATCTGCGAATTGCCGATCAAAGAATAATAAAAGAGCCAGTTGAAGTTTTATTTTTAATGCTTCATATTGTATGTTTTGTTTAACGGTAATTTTTCATTTTAAGTCGAGTGTTGCCTTTTAAAGTATTTTGTAGCCTTTTACATAGTTATAAGTTTCCATACTACAACCTTGTATTATAGTATTATTGTGATTACAACTCACAGTTAGAGGCACATGAAATTATAATGTCAATTAAGTTGTCCACGGTTACAGAATACTGTATGGAAATTTAATTCTTATATTGTATAGTGTGTGTATTGTATTCATAGTAAAATAAATAAGGTATACATTACAAAATTATAATAAAATTATATGATATAACGATTAATAACTCTAAATATTTTGCAGAATATATTACAGACATTTGCATAATTTTTGGGTGCTTCAAAAATTTTATCAATTATTTTAAAATAGTTTCAGGTGTTTAGGAGTGTTTTTAATGCTTTCTTTTTAATGTTGTGATAGCATAGTTTAACTCAATGTGTGAAAGCGAAATTAAATAAGTACTCACACTTTCCATTGTAATGAATTCGTCATTTTCATTTATATTTTCCAGTATAGGATTATAGTTTTCGCTGTAACAATTCTGCGTCAAATGTATTGGAATGCTTCTCGCTTTCTTATTACGCAACTCCACCTCCAAATGACATTTTTCAATCAACGGATCTAATGGTAGCAATTCTTTTGGTTTACCAAATTTAAGAATATGTTCATAATTGCTTGATGGAATATAAATAATAAATATAACACCTGCTGGCATTATTGAATAATTTTAAGATGAAAGAAGGAACACGGATGCTATGTTAAATGCTCTCGTTTGAC
The DNA here is from genome assembly GCA_905231865.2 of Boloria selene. Taxonomy (NCBI): domain Eukaryota; kingdom Metazoa; phylum Arthropoda; class Insecta; order Lepidoptera; family Nymphalidae; genus Boloria; species Boloria selene. Next base: position 8,634,040 of record HG993145.1, read on the forward strand.
TGCAGGTTTCAATGTCTCGGTCTCCTAGATATTATGATTAATTTGTGAAACTATTATAACAATGCTAATTATTCTTACTATATGACTGTTAATAACTTACATTAAGTGTTTTGCTTAGAACTGTTCAATATAATATAGTTTACTATGTTAGTACATTATTTTAATATTATTTAATTTTGCGCTGCCCGCCAAATGGCGGGAGGTCACAGGTGTGGTTTGCGAACGCAAAATACCGTCCAAGCTCAAGGAAAAGATATACAAGAGCATCATCCGACCGGTCCTCTTATACGGGAGCGAGTGCTGGCCACTATCTCGACACACTCAGGAGCTTCGCGTCACGGAGATGAAGATTTTGAGGTGGATATGCGGCGTAACGTGGGCTGACCGATAAGCAATACGTTCATCCGAGGTAGTCTGGGGGTCCGTGACGTAGCGCATAAGCTTCAAGAGCGTCGTCTAAGATGATATGGCCATGACGCGCGCCAGTTTAAGGACTATGGCGAAAGAAAGTGCCTTGATATATCTGTTCCTGGAGCTAGACCTCCTTGATGTCCAAGGAAGCGATGGCTGGATGTCGTGAGAGCTAACGGACTTATCCTGTATGACATTAAAGATCGCAGAAAGTGGAGTAGACTTTGTCGGAAGGCAGACCCTGGTACAAGCCGGGATTAATTCCAGGCGGAAAGGAAAAGTATAACATTTTAAAATAAAATGAATTTTATCCCATGGCCATGATTTTAAAGTATACAGGTACTTTTATTTGTAAAGTAGGTTATCGCAATGTCGTGAAACAAAAGTCAAAGTTAATTAAATTAAAATTTACTATTATTAACAGAACATTTAATTCTCAACACATAATTTCTTATAGTTTATTATGTTTTATTTGTACATAAAGGTACAGTCTCATCTCGACTACAAGGTCGCTAACCATTGAAAAACCAAAATGTTTTAATTTACTTCTCTATTTTTGACTTAGTTATGCAGAGAGTGCCAAAATAAGATGAAGACAATAAATGCAAAATAACTTTAATTGAAACAAGTGAGTGACTTACACTCGCTTCGCTCGGGTGATCCTTAGCTAGGTATTAGGTACGTTTAAGGGTTAGTGGTTTGAAATTTTCGGTGTTCCAGTTGTTACTTTACATACTCTCTATTTTTATATATAAACCACCTCTAATACATCAATAACATAAAAAAAATGTTCAAATTGGTCCAGCCGTTTTTGAGTTTTGAGAGACTAACGAATAGCTTTTATTTGTTTTTATACATAAGTTAGCGAGTAGGTAATATACAATTCTCAGAGATAGTGTCTTTTTAGTCAATTCTAAAAACTATAGATTCGCGGTCTTATTCATAAAAATCTCTTAATATAGGTTTACAATGTTCATTAGCTAAAATGCTCAATAGGGCTATTAAACGTTTCATAACTTCCTTTATTCATAACGGTTCAATAAACCTCTCACAACTAAATTATCGCTATAAGCTGGTTTCGCTTTATTATGTTGTCGTTTTGATTAATCATGGACAAAATGTCAAAAATACTGGGCTCTATGCTCTGTGAATCACAGTGTGACATTTGTTTTGACTTTCCCGCCGCCAAAAGTAGTAGTGCTTTATTTAAGAATTTTCTTAATTTTCTAATTATTGAACATGGAAAAGGGAATAAAAATAACTAAAAAGAGAGACAGAAGTGAAAATTGGTTAAGCGAAGACAAGGTCAGTACAAAAGTTTGTATTCGGTGTACTTCCTTTGTATTTCTACGTGTTGCCTTAATATTTCCACGTTCTTATTTCTTTCCGTAGCATTTATTGACGGAGTTGGTCAGGGAGAGAGTTTCCGCGCATTCTTGCCACAGGTAATTTCATATGAATGAAGCACCTTATAGTGATATGTCTTTTATGAGGCATATTGTACATTTTTATTATTATGTCACAGTTGCTTGTTCATGTGCATAATTCAACTTGACCAGGATATCATTTGTTATTAAATAATTTACAAGTGTTTCATTCTGTACTCTCATATCCATATATACAAGTATATTATTAATTATGTCCATATTAATTCAATAATATAGTTTCAGGTCAAAGTGCTTACACCAGATCAAATCATCTTGGAGGTAAATGAAGAGGACAAAATTCCACAAGAGGTAAAAATTAATATTTAACAACATGGGTTGATAATGAATTTTTGATAGTCATCCTCATAATAAATTATCATAATATTATGATAATTTTTACCACTTCCATTGCTTCAGGTCCTACCTCTAAGTATTGAAAAAAAGAGATGAAAATAAAAGAAGATAATGAGAACAAGGTAAATATTATCCATATGAGCTCATATCAAATGCTATATAAATTACATACTATTGATGATGGTTTTAATATGTATTAATCAATTTGTATTTAATAACAATTTGAGTATAAGTCTTTCCAATGAGTTGATTTTAACAAGTAATATTATTTTAGGTTGTGTCTCCTCTGATCAAACAATTTAGAAAAAAGAAGATTGAGAAAAGAGAAAATGAGAACAAAGTAAAATTTATCTCATATTTATGAGCATCAAGGTAGTGGGAGCAGTCTCATTTAAAATGTTTCAGTGATAGTGCTTTGACTTCAAGTACACATTTATTTTGTTACTATACAATTACTAAGCAAAATGAAAAACCTACATTGCCTAGATACAAATGTCAAACTTCATCCCACTATCTTGAGGCTAAAAAAAATTTGTTTCACAAAATGATGCCCATTCATTGAAACATTACAATTAAAAACTATTTTGTATTACAGGCATCTACTTCTGCTGTAAATGAAATAAAAAATGTTGAAATAGATTGTAGGAAGGAGCTGCATGCTATCCAAATGGAAAACGAAAAAAAAATATCACGAAATTTAGACGTGGAGGAGGAATTAATAAAAAAAAATTGAATATTATGAAAAAAATAAATAAAATGCTTTAAAATAAAATATATATTTCTTTTATTAATTTACAATATTATAACAGAGGTATATAGTTGTATAAACTATTATGATAACATTTTTACAAACTTTCAAGGTCTTATTTACTTATACATATCTAATCAAAAACCTAAAAAATAGTTTCAAGCTTCTAGCTTTAAAAATGACACAATTTCCATACAAACTTTCATCCCCTATTTCAACCCTTTCTGTGCCTTTTTCGCCTTGAAAAGTAGTCTATGTCCTTTCTCAAGCTCTAGACTATCTGTGTACTAAATTTCATTTAAATTGGTTCAGTAGTTTAGGCGTGATAGCGCGACAGACAGACAGAGTTACTTTCGCATTTATAATATTAGTAATGATAGTTAGGATTAAGTACACTGTTATTTCTGTCCTTAGTTAAAATGTTCATCGATAAATGCTCGCAGGAAAGTACTGTGTCCTACTCTTCCTCTTCCAGACCAACAATAAACCTTGCGGTATCTTTTTTGAAGCGGTATCGCCGTTTAAACTCCAGATCCGACAAAGACAACGGGTCATATCTTTTCTGATACACCTTCTGACGACGTTGAGTGTTTTCAAAATATTTAATGGCAGCTATCGTTTGTAGAGCTTGCATTATATAGTAATTTGTTTTTAATAGAAAGCAAAAAAATACACTTATTATGATAAAATAATCTCACTTCAAGTTTAAATTATCAGCTGTCACTGAAGACAAGACGACCATCTTGTTCTTTAGGTTTATAGTAGGCTTCAAGCTACTATAAGTTATAGAGCCGTTATTGAATACTTATGGAGCGTTTTAGCACTATTGAACGTTTATGAATAATGTTTTTGAGAATTTGCTTATTAGCAAGCTAATAAAGCTTCTATATTTTTTTATGAATAAGACCATCGGTCTATAGATTCGGTCTCTGTGTCTATAAATCAAATAAAATATACTTTATACAAAAACACTTTTACAAGCACTTTTGAATCATCACTTTTTACAAAAATATACAATTGAAATTAAATGTCAGTCATACATTAAATCGTTCAACAAAAACGAAGAGCTCAACAAAATATAGTATTCAACTTACTTAAAATTTATACCTATTTTACATATTATGTATGTACTTACATAGATATCATCATCATCATCATCAGCCCTTTTTAACGTCCCACTGCTGGGCACGGGCCTCCCTCAGTACGAGGGGGATCAGGCCATAGTCCACCGCGCTGGCCTAGTGCGAGTTGGCGGACTTCACATGCCTTTCGAAAACTTGTTAGGTTTCCTCAGACATGCAGGTTTCCTCACGATGTTTTCCTTCACCGTAAGACAAGTGGTAATCATGATAGAAATGATTCGCACATGAAAATATCAGAGGTGCGAGACCCGGATTTGAACCCGCATCACTCGGTTATCCAAGCGACGCGTTACCGCTGGGCTACCACTTGTTACATAGATATATAAAAAAGTAACTACTTAATCCTTAATTTTTACTTATTCAATTGTGCGCCTTATGAGTCCTATTTTTACCTATCCTATCGTAATTCAAAAGTACTAATATCGAAAAATAAAAAAGTTATTCCAAAATTAAAAGAGCATTGGGAAATAATATTAACTATTCTAATGAATACTCGTAACTATGAGAAGTTGAAGTTTTTCCTAAGTTTTAGAGGGAGATACACACGGTACGCTTCGAAACAACATGTCGGATTCTGTAAATTATTTCACTAATAAAAACATTAGTGAAAGGCAACATCAGCTTTAATTAAACGACCTCTCTCAACAGTTAATTCCAAAGTGACATTAGGACATAGACTGTAGTTAGGTTTTGAGTGAGGTCAACTCTGACGAACCTCTACAATATAGATACTTTGTAATGTTGTGTACATAATACGTATACATAATTAATATGGTAATCTAAATATGTATAATATGAAAGTGAAAGGTCACTCATTGAGGACGTATGAAGATGAAGTTTGGCAGGGAAGTACGTAGTTAATAGTTTATATATGTTTTACAGTTATCAAATATATCCATTATATTATAAAATTATGGAACATATTAATAATTTATAGCTTTTAATTAAGGAACAATATATTTCATTTTAATATGACGGTAGGGAGCCTGATTATTAGTTGAACATGTCAAACTATGCGTGCGGGAATCTATTAGTACATGAAAATCGTTTAGCTTAGTAGATCAAGGGTAAAATAGAAACTATATATTACGTCATAGGTTATAACTATTACAATGACGATAAAAATAAAGAAATGTAGAGTTCCATTTATAACACTAACAAGTCGGAAAGATGTGAAATGTAACTCAGCTATTTTAAAGTTAAAACTACTTTTAAATTCTGCCATGTTCTCAATCAGCTGCAGTAATTGGATTTGTTCAACACGCCAACGGGCACTGGTATCGCGGGTCTATTTAAAGCTGTAGTTACAATATCGACCCTTAGTAACTAAGTTACTCTTTCAAAAGTACCAGTAAGACGGACGTACACGTGAGACACGTTGTCTCGTTTCGTATATTGCATATTTTAGTACCTTTGAAACCTATTCAACTTTATATAATTTACTTTTTTATAAGGGTCAATCTGACTGAATACTTGTTTGTGTTTTAGGACTAAACTACTTCTTATGAAATACAGGAATAGTTTTTTTTGGTTACGAATACGAAACGTAAGTATAAGATGGCCATTATTATGAATGAGGAATGCAGGCAAGAGCTAAAGGCATTTTACCTTTTACTTGGCACCAAGTTTGACATCTCCTTACAATGCCGATGGTAAAAAAAGTATCATAAAATTAATTTGAACCAAAACAAAAAAGTGAGATGTTCAGGAAGAGTTTTTACATATACGTTAAGGTATATATCACGTATATATCACCTCTGTATAAAACGGTTTTAAAGCTCTTTTTAAGCTTTTATGCGCAAACAGTAATATTTTTTGAAAAGTATTGTTTAGAACAAAGATAAACAAATTTTTACTCTTACCGTTCAGATAACAGTAACGACCTACAATAATATCTTGTTAATATTGTTGCTTCGATTAATGGGGTTGATACCCCGTGGGAAATCATACATCTGCTGTTGGGGTTTGTATAGTGGAAAAAGTAAAACATATTTCGTTACAGCCAGACAGATTTATAATACAAAGCTCAATCTTATATTAAACGACAGATAGTACTGCTATAAGTTACGTAGAGATGTAATGCTCCATTAGTGGGTATATTGACAACGTTATTCACGTGTATCTAAATGCAAGAATCCCTGTGGGGAGGGAAGGGGGACAAAACAAGGCGCCGGGCGTTAGTGCGCAGTCGTGAAGGGCGCGCTTTGCGACGGGCGGGCGGGCTAGTCGCGGCGCTACTAGCCGCCAGCGCGAACCACGCGTAATACGCGATCAATAAATACATATATATCAAATTTATCCCTGAAACTAAAAAACAAACAAGCAATTAAACAAAGTTAGTAATTTGTTTCCGTGGCATTAGTTCAGTGCTCCCGTTTCTAACATTCGCTTTGCTGACGTTGTTTATCCCATAAATATGGCCACCATAGCGAACACATGATCATCGAGAGTCACGAATAAACTAAGTTTGTGAGGTATTCTCGATTAGGATAATTTGTGCCTGTGAGTCTCAGGTACGTAACGGTATTGTGTTGTTCCGTTACGTAAAAGGGCCTTAGTAGCGGCCTATAAATCAATAATTATGAAAAAGAAATATGAGTAGACATACGATAAGACAGTAGCTAGTAAATCAATTTCAAGTTTCAACTTTGTTTTTTTTTTACAATTAAGCTTTGAACAGCTTATGAAAAATTCTAAGATTCTGAAATATATTATGCTTGTGATTGATGCCGGGTTAGTTATGATTGGAAGATTTTTTACATGACGACTACGGATATGTATTTTCACGTTCTATTTCTCACTCACGTTTTTATTAATGTATGGATGTATTCGAGAATGTAGGCACTACAGCCTAAAAAGCCTAAAAAATTCTTATATAACGCTATCCTTGTTGTGACGTAACTGAAGAGCTAACGTGATCCTATTTTCGGATAATTTGTTGTTCAATCTTGCTTTCCTAAAACCGTAACCTAAGTACGTTTAGTTCTAAAGTTGACGAAGTATGTGTGAGCGTCATACTCATATGATTTGCTTTAAAAATATATGCGGGAGTACAGTGTTAGTAAAATTCCTACATATCAGAATGTTACGTATGTTAGTCTGTCGAGACAAGGTTAAGATTATATCCTGCGGCAAATTTAACCTTCAGCCGATAAATTCAAGTCATATATAAGTTTACCAGACAGGCATTTGCCGCATTTTAAGGCTTAAACCGGCGCGCTAGGCACTTTTGCTTTGGAAATTTAAAGCCTATAAAACATCTTGCAAATTCCGAGATTTTTTCACGGACATCATTTTAAAATTTCAATATCTCGGTCAGGGTTGAAACTGAAATATAAAGTTGAAATAATATGATAAGTTACATATTTTTATAAAAGGATAGATTTTATTTGATAAATATTTCATTTAAAATGGCATAACATCTGATTCTGCTTTTTAGCCGACTGCGGCGAAGCCCAAAGAAGGGTAAATTAGATTTATTAAGTCGTACGGGTCAAACTCGTGCTTGTTTTGATTATAAATAATGTTCCCATAAACTATGAGAACATCAGTTAACAAGTTTTCGTAATAACTACTTTACATTTTAAAATTCAATGCCCAATTTTTGTAATTTTTCTTGCTATAAATGGTTTTTTTAAAGTATGTAATATGTTTAGCATTTAAAAATTAATATGTTTATAAAGGTTCTTCTAGGTTAAGTCTACATTTATTTATTACATATTTTTATTTCATGAACAGCATAACTATATACAGACTAGTTACTACATACCTAATAATGTAGTCCGCATAATATGAAAATAACTGTTTTACGAATTGATGGTGTTGCGGATTAGAGTGTTTAATTCTATACAGTTGGACTATACCATAGAAAATCTTCAAATATAGTAAACCCAGAAACCAATAGTCGTTTAACTCAGCGTATCTTTAAGCACTAGCCGTCATTTTTATAACAGAATATTCACCTAAAGGACCCTGCATAATGTAATCAGACAATCTTTATATAATATAAGAGTAAATGGTTTTTGGTGTCTCTCTAGTAGGTATCTAAAGATGAGAAGAGGAGACAATTTTAAAAGTCCAATATTTCTACTTTCAATAGACAGATAAAAAAAGAAAACTATTTAACCAAAGCTCTGCTCAAAGCATAGGGTAACATTTTTCTATTGATATTATTATGTAGTCAGTCGGTAAATAAATACCTAAGCATACATGAAACGGTTCGATTTGTGTCCACTATAACGATTATTCTAGAGGTAACGATTTGTTGTTTATCGTTCTCCAATCTACAGTAAATGGAAACTCTACGAAGGTCGACTAAGAAAATAAACAAAATGGTTCGAAATCGCTAGACCATTAGTCGTAACAGCTGTGGATATTATGCAGTCAAATGCGCATTTAATATTGGTTCATAATTTAGTTAAGGGTAACGAATTATGTTATTTGCATGAAAATGTATTGAATTGTTTTCAAGATTATATATTTACCTATGTAAATATATAGTTGGTAGGTACACTATTTTAATCATATGAAAACAGTCATTTTATAATGAGGTTCATATAGAAAACGTAAGAAATTCGCAATTTAAAGTTCTTATAAATAAGTGGATTTCATGCTAAGAACTTTCGGTGTGCAAGACAGAATATGCAATTGTCAGATATTTGTTTTTTGTACTAAATTAATACGCACAGTAGAATTTTATCGAAATCCAATATTATATAAAAAACTGATCTTTAACTAAATTATTATTAATGTAAAATCTCGAACACGTTAACTGTTTCAACTTTACCTGAATATGAAAAGTTTGGAAGTACGGTAATGTTTGAAACTGATACTGATTCGATTCTGAAAAAGCTTTCAGTGGTAAGAAAGCTGCGATATATAAGTGCCATAGGCTATTTTTTATTTCTATAAAAATATGTTTAATATCAGAAATCATAATAATTTTAGTTGTTATAGTATGTTTACTAAACTGTTTTAAACAAACCCACCTAAAAACCGATCTACAGACGCTTTCGAGCAAACCGAGTTTAAGTTCGCTAGTTCATCACAAACTGAAACAGAATTTAAAAAATGTTGCTTTCTATGAACAATAAATTAATGCATACATTTTGTTAAACTATTTCATTTAAAATTTATATTTTCTCTAGTCTGGGGAACTTCGGGTCGACGTACTGTAGTTTAAAGCTCTTGATCTGTTGTAATTCGTTTGAATACAAATGATTTTCAGCAAGATGGTCCAGACTCTAGACTACACATTAAGAAAAACTTAAATTATGATAAAAGTTGCATAGAGATAAAGTAAACGTACGGTCTACTAATAATATTTGTTTAAACGTAAAACCTTCTGAGTGTTACATTTCACTTTTGTAACTTCTTTAAAATTTCAAAATTAAGTTGTATCTACTCCGAAAACCAACTATTATCACTATAAATTTCATCAAAATCTGTCTTGTGGTTTACTCTTAAGCGGTCACAGACACACAATCATACAAAAATTGTTTAAACTGTAGAACCGGACAAAAATATGTACCTACAAATTTATAATTTAGTTAAAGATGAAAGACGTGCGACGTGACGTCATAAGACGTTGTTTTAAGCTTATAATACTTGTGATTTGTGAACACCTAAATACTGAATAGATTTGACAAATATAAATTATAATACTTACAAAAATACTTAATATATTTCAAAGTAAGAAGCAGTATTAAAAACTGAGGTTTCTTGTTTAACTTTAATGAAGTATATATTAACCAACGAGCTTTTTGTTATATGAAAAAATACTTAGTACCTGTTATATATTATACTAGCGAGTCGCCCTCACTTTTAGCGCGAGTGAAGCCGCGGGTTCTGCTAGTATTATCTAAACAGTAGGCAAGACGGTGCGCTTGAATTTTATTCTCGCGTCCGTAAATTTTTTGCGATTACTCCTAAAATATTCGTTTGAATTATATCGTCTAAAAGAGTAAATATTTTTTTAAAGTATCGCGGATTTTTCTGTAGACCTGTATAAGATACACAATTCCACCATACATCATTTTGTTATATCTCGAAAGGTTTAGGCAGCGTTTTCGTTGAAAGCTCCCAGATGGCTTATTTTTTTTCGACGCCTCCAATAGATATTATTATAATGTTTTGCTTAGTAATATAATATTTTACTAGACAAGTTATATGGTAAAATCTTTCTGAAGAACCATTTTATCTATTGGTGAAAACAGCATGAAAATCGGGTCAGTAGTTTTTGAGTTTATCGCGAACAGAAAGACAGACAGACGCAGACTTTATTTTAAAACATGTAGTGCTTTTTCATTTATACGTATTTTTCTAGCGGTTTATCCGTTAACGTTTGTAGAATGCAATCGTGTCTACCCCCAAGTATAGGTAAATATCTTAAAATTGTAAATTTAAATAGTGTTAGCATTAATGTGTAGCATTTTCAAAAGTCTATAAAAAATAGGTACTGATAGATAAGGACTGTTTCACATATCTTACTTAAATTTTGTACAGATGTACGGGAGATACATTTGTATATCAAATGAAAGGTTACAATCTACCACAGTCGGGTGGGCAAATGGAAAACACAAGCTTATACATCGGATTCTATTTTTGAACTGAAATGAGTTGCAACTCATTGTGAATACTTTTTCTTCTGTAGTATTGCGAATGGTTTTAAATAATACAATTTATACAATATATTTTCTTTATAATTTTATATACTCGTTGTATTAACCAAAAAGTATCATAAAAAATTTAAATGTATCTTAAATGCTAAACGGATATGAATCTCTCATTTCCCTCACGATTATATTTCCTTCACCGTAAGACAAGAAATGATTCGCACATGAGGCGCGAGACCCGGATTTTGAACCTGCTTCACTTGGTTACCCAAGGGAGCGCGTTTCTACTGAGCCACTGTCTTCTTAATAATAATTATATTAATACCATCATTCTTGTAGATATAATCTTCTTCCAAATACGTAATTTAACGGATAATATTAAATATTGGCCTATTTCTTACAGAGTATCGACCAATAAATAGGTCATCGAAGTAAAATATACCCTCCGTTGTATTCACGATAATCCTTATTTATTTAGAGCTTGTCATTTTTTTTGCGTACTGTGTAATTAGACTTGCTAAAAGCCAAATAACAAAACGTTTTTGTATCATTACAATTATATTTGAAATATAACCAAAGTAAGCTTTAGCTATTTTTGGAAGTCTTTTCATTTGATTAACAATATTTATTGTAAATATTTCCTTTACAGCTTTCATATATTTATTAGTTTTGTAATATATCCTATATCAATATTATTATTTATATTTTGACACGTTTCAATCAGTTTGTATTGATCCTACTTGCTAGATCAGCGCGGTCAGGTTTAAGTCTCGCTGGGGGCATTCATTCGTTGCGGACGAATGTTTGTACTTCAGTTAAGGGCTTTGTAAAACTTTAAATGTGTGAGATAATTATTATTATCAATGTAAGTAATATTTGGCCCCAGATTAACATTTCCTTAAAAACACTTGATATACTGGAACGAAAGTAGACTTTGTAACTCTCCGACCCGTCAAGAGTCTATGTAGAGACCGCTACGTGTTTAGATAAGATGACATTTTACATTAAAATTAGGAGATTTTAAATAAAAATCGGATATTCTTATAATACTGCTACTAGTCTTTTAGTAGTAATATATTATCTATTCTGTGGTAATACTTAAAAATGGAATGAAATTTTGAACTTCTATATATACAACTAGATCTTTATAGACTTATTCTTGTTCGGCTCGGGTTCGTCCTTAAAAACAGTAAAGGTTTTTCAGAAATAAAATATTTTCCTGCGAAAAAAATATTCTATATAATGACCCTAGCTATCATTTTAAATTCAATCAAAATCTGTCCAGCGTGCGGTCACAACATTTTAAAACCTGTAAATTCCGCCTCTGTAAAATGAATATTTCGATTAGATTTTCATTTTCCAAATAAACAACGTTCTGTACATCGTTTCTGTACGTCCTATACATACTAGTTACTCATTCTACTAACAATATACTAAGTATATGACTATCCAATATTGACGTCATTACGATATGGTGGTGGATAAACGTTCGCACTTACAGCACGTGTACCGCGTAAGCTAGACTTTTTCGACTCAAAATTCACTTGGGCCGACTATATCGACACCTTGTATAAATAGAGTGTTAATTGTTATTTAGACTACCTACTTGATGTTTTGAAACATTTTTAAAATGTAGGCTCGCTAGGAGTTTGTTAGTATAAAATTATATTATACGTACTTAAAAAAGAAAATGCGTCTTTACAGTGGACGGTATATTGTAATAGATATACATATCAGGTTCTTACTTTATATATATAGATTTTTTTAATTAGATTACTGAAATTGAATGAGTAAATAAATTAGCAAAGCTGAATTATGAAAACCCTGATTAAACAACACCTATTCTCGATGTGAACAAGTTGGTATAAAAAATCTATTTAAAAATGGTCTTACTTTGCTTACTCTATGTATAACTTATATATCATAGAATATTATAAGTCGATATTTTCATACACTTTATAATAGTACTTTTTTTCTCAGCGTTATCAAATCTGTGATCACCATTACAGAAGAAAGTTTCAGTCGAAGTCAATGAATTCTTGCGAAATTCATGGGCGTAAGCGATGATGATGACATTAAATATGTATAAGTAAATTGCTAAATAAACTACATTTTGTACAAAATTGTATTGTCCTGGGCGAAACTGGTATATCCAGTTTTGCCCAGAACAATCTAGTTCGGCTTAAATAATCTGAATGCAATGCTCTTACGTGCAATGCTGGCAGCTTGTAACAGTATAAAGGCATTGGTTGTGAAGGACGTTGAAAAACAATAAATAACTGCAACCAGCCGTTGAAATTTTATACACAAAATATTTCCATATCTGTTCATTTACAACTTGTACAAAATGATTTTCATAGAAATAACTTGGTTATGAGTACTCTAAAATTCTCCGATCTAAGTAATTTCGTTTCATGAGGGTAATAATAAGTTATCTAATAAATTGAAAACAATATTGAATTTAATTTACTTTGATGAAATTGTTTATATATACGATATTGCATGACAATAACATATACCTACTGTATTCATTTATCAATTATAATATAATACAGATAAAAGCTTCTTACACGAACTGAAACATTTAGTATTGTTATTGAAAAGCGTCAACAAAGGTAAGTACCTATGGACAATAATAATGGAAACTGTAGATAGTTACAAGGATAAATCTGTGGTTGACACATCTTACGTTGTATCGCGTGCTTTAGACAGTTTCATTCTCTGAAAACAATCACTATATAGTCGACTACGTTATCTTATTTTTAAATATTATTACTTTTAAAATCTTTCTCTTAATTTTTATTTATTTTGATTTAGAAAAACGTAATCAACGTTTAGTAAATTATATACATGACTAGTGGGCTCTCCTTGCTCTTCGTGGGTTCGTTCTATCGGTGAAAACCGTATGAATATTTTACAGTAGTAACTTTATGAGACTAGCCTCAATCAAAACTTAACTTTAATATGCATAATTAGTTGGGTTTCTCTATTTCAGTAACGTTTGTTTGTAGAGTTAATATGAGAGTTAATATCTTATTAAATAAAATATAAATTAGTGTTTCGATTCGTCTATCCATCTGTCACGGATTATTTATATAAACATAAGCTAAAAACAATTGAAAATTATGTAATACATATATAATAATGATATCCTTCCGACTATCCATCTCCGCAATAGATATTCATATTATAGTGAACAAGGTGCACTTCCGATTCCTGTTACTCTCATAATTCTGAGGGACTACTAGACCAGTGAGAGTTAGGACGTAGGGCTTCTCGAGTTTTCTGTATATTTTAACAACATGTTATACAACTGTTTATTTTAAATATTTAGCTTATATTTAAATACTCGCTTTTACATTCATTTAAGTTTAACCTAAATCAAATATTTAAGTAGGTTAGTTAGAGCATGGACCGTAGTAGAAAATATATTGTGTATCAAAAAATTTCGATAATCTTTTTCTTTTCACAATAATAACGTTCTGTTTGTCCTTCAATACAACTTACTTTACGTTTTCGATAATTAAGTTTGTACGGAACTCCCAGAGCGCGACCTAGCTCACACTTAACAAGTTGTTTAATTTTGTAACACGCAAACTACGCTCATATAAAACTTATATGGCACGTAGTGTTAAGGATATCTTTTAATTTATGATATCTAAATTCATACAGTTTTTATTAATTAATTCGACTAGTGTATAGTCATACACACACTAACCTAACGTTCCTTATTTTAAAACTATTTTTATTATGTTTAAATTTCAAACGCAAGTTGTAAAATATAAGAGGGGAAATAAAATATTTATATCAATACACCTCAGTTAAAACCATAAAAATCTGATATTAGCTTTCTTATACTTGACTTTTATTTTCAAAATTTATAGGCAATAATACACTTATGAGTTGCGTTAGATAAAATGGAATTTATATTCCATCGGTAAATACTTGACTTTCATATCAAGACGATATTTAAACTTCTATGCTTAATTATTTAGTTTTTGAGAAAAACTTAATTCTATTTAAAAAGTTCATTCATCTAAGTGACATTAGCAAACTGTTCAGGAGATATAATAGCGCATGTACGAGAAGACTTATTAAGTGCACTCTCTATCTCTTTCTTACTCTGGTGGGATTTTACTAAAACTTAATAGATATACTTAAAAACCTTAGTTGATCGGACTCAGGGCCCGAACCGAGGACCTCTGATTCTGCAGCCGTAGATCACATAAGCATTTAATAAAAAAAAACTATATTAATATGCTTAAGTTTGTTGAATGAAGTAATATTTTAACTCAGACTACAGTCTTAACTTAAAATACTCTATATATTATAGTAGTATTAAACAGTAAGAAAACCAATAATCCTGTCATGACATCCTCAGGGCTGGGCGCCGCGACGCCTGGCCGCCGTTTAGTCGCCTCCGAACACTTAGCCTCATTCCTTCAAACATAGAATGCCAATTTATCAACATGAATGTCAATGAATGCTATTTTGGAGTTTATTGCTTTGAGGGATAGTTTAGGGTCGGGGGATGGAGGTTTTTAAAAGCGGGCTAGGTGCGTCCGAAAGAGAGAGAATTAAGGGTGGGTCCACTAGTCCAATGTGTGTAATAGAAACAGTATATATTTAGTGTTGTTACATTCACTTTTATAAGTTTTCTTTTCAACCCGTTATTTAGGTACCGACCTACTTCTAATATTGTAACGCGCTCTAGCAACGGATCCAATATATTGTAAGCACCAATATATATGCTAGTCATATACCTACTTAGGTATATATATACTACAGCCTATACGAACTTGATAAAGTTTTTCATCACGTCTTATTACGAGTCACAATACAAACAATATTACTATTTTTATATCTTTGTTTCCCTTTTAGAACAGTTAAGTATATGTAGGTACGATATACGAGTATTTCAATTTAAAGTGTCATGAATTAATATATGAGATGCAGCATAAGTAAAGATAAATGTAGAAAGGTAAAAGTAATGTACTCTATGGAGATGAGCGAACATTTATTTACATACTTAAGCAAATTAATGACATCAATAAAACAGCCTATGTTGAAGCTTCAAGTCGATAAAAATAAAGCGTTATTCCAAAGCAGGTATGAGCTGGTTGCTTTACAAATTTAACTCAATTACTTATTATATCTAACCCAGTTAAATCTCGTATTGAAATTGTACAAATAATAAAATGTGAGCAAATTGAACGAAATCAAATTAACCTTGACAAAGACAGAATGTTTGGTGGCTATAGTTATCGGCATAGCGAATGTTAAATTAGAAACGGTTTATACGAACTTGAACGTCCATAGGCATTTCACAGTTTTCCGTTACGCACTACACTTTACTTGAAAGCGAACTAGACTCGACTATTATGATATAGTGTAATAAGTACATTTGTTCCCATTGAATGGGCCACATGAGGTGAAACACGCAACAGCAATGACTTCCCTCAAGCATGGTGTGAACCTGAGTCGGCGAGCATGTAGGCAGCACGCTACCCTGGTGGTAGCGGTCACTCTACTAGCGATTGCGTCAGCGAATCCTATCGAAGTAAGTATTTTAATAAAGTTTTTGTAATATGTTGTGATTATTGTCGTATCATATTTTTTAACCATTTTTTGTATAATTCATTTAGTCATACCACCACTCATCGGCAAAGCCAGTAAAACTCAACTAAACCTCTTCCATCTTAATGGGGTGTTGCAGATCTGACGACACGTTTGGCTCTGTTGGCAGTGAACTTACTTTCTGCGCCAGCGGTCGCGGGTTCGAGTCCCGCTGGGGGCATTCATTTGTAGAGCACGAATGTTTGTTTTCCAGTCATGGGTGTTAATATTTATACTATGCATGTATTTAAAATTTATATGTGTAGTATATCAACTATTTGGTATCCGTAACACAAGCCTCGTTGCTTACCATGGAACTAGATGACGCTGTTGTAAAAAAAAGTCCCAACATATATACCTTAACAACGACGCCCCGACGGCGAGTCTGCCTAAGCAGACCACTACAACCACGATGAGGTTGGGTGTGAGAGATGTGCTATTTTCCTTTAGTATAAGATATCCTATATGTTAACCTGGATGACAAGCTATCATCATACCAAATTTTATCAAAATCTGTCCAGAGTTTTTCTCGGTGATTCGGCCACCTACAGTACAGACAAACACAAAAATTCTAAAAACCATAGATTCGGCCTCTGTATTTACATAAGATTTTCCAAAAAATATTTAATCATGTACATTTGACCAAGTTAGAATTGTATTGCATGTACAGAAAATTAATCTTTATTCGACCTTATTTTCGTTATCTTAAATTTTAAAACACTGCCTATAAAAAATGTACAGTTTTAAAATAAGACTTTTATTCACTTTGGATACTCGACTCGTATCTAAGTTACAAAAGGGAATGGTATAAGAAAATCGCACTTAAGATTCCATTAAGTCTTCTTTGTACACAAGGTTTTAAGTTACTGCGTGCTATATTTTAATGCGTAGCACTGTAGGCACTAAATCTAAAAACCTGATAACAGTGTACCTACTATTCTCTACATAACAGTATAATAATTAATATCTAATAGAACATTATTATTATATCAAACACGAAATGCATTTAAATCTTAAAACTACCTATTAGGTATATTATTCATTATGTTTATTATCTTTTCATTTCTTGTCTTTTTAATATGAATTTTTCATAATATTGCCACAAAATATTTTAAAATCATTTTTTGTATTTAAAAGTGACTATCGAAATGTAGTTAATGTTAACATTTTTTTTTTATTTATTACAATTTTATGGCACAATATTTCTAGTGCACAATCTATATATGTACGATATAAAAATCAAAGCCATTTTTCGTTGTAATTTTATAACTCAAGAACGGGCTCACCTATCCAAACCAAATGTTTAGGCTTTGTTAGGACTATTTAGTAGATGGTTTATGTGAAGTTTGCACAAAATCGGTCGAGCGGTTCTTTATTTATCACATTTTTTGTAACAAATGAATTCATTAAATGGCGGATCATTTTGTTAATGTAGATTTTGCTGTCAAATTGAAACTTTTTTCAGTGTTGACAGTACAAGCATATTGTTATGTATAAATAAGTAAGACATTCGAGCCGAACCCGAGCGAAGCGAGGGTGAGTCGCAAGTATGTTGTAATTTTTCTTCCTCTCACGTGGCGAAAAATTACGTTTTGCAATTTTCAAAGTAGTTATGGAATCTTAATAAATTTATTAGTTTTTTTATGGGATTCCTTTTTATTTATTAATTTTTACTGAAATTTGAAAAATATTCTTCGATGCTACGGATAAAAATATATAGATAATTTTTATATGTTTTACAATGCTTTTTGGATTACATTACATACTACATATGTTTTAAGAATTTGCCTACATATTTAGTCGCACGCCGTAGAAAACAAATAAACCGATTTAAGTATAAGTTTAATATTGATTTGCTCTAAGCGTAGTTTTAGTGCCTGAAACATTCTGATGTCTGAGGGTAAAGAAGCCACGTATATATTGCAATTCTCGTTTATTTAACGAATTCACCGTTCTTCGGGAGCTTGACGGAGATGAGAGTGTGTTGTTAAAATCCGTTTTGTAAAAATTATAGGTCTTTCACCACTTCCACCTTCACTTTAGAATTAGATGCATTAAAAATAAAATAATTATAATGTAATTTTTAAATACACGTCGTTTTATGTGAAAATAACATTTCAGTTCAACTGGCATTTTAAATAAAGCTACTATGTAGCGCTCAACCACTTTTATGTAATTAGCCAGTTACATTTCCAGGCTCTATTTAAAATTAATGTTACATTTATTTGACACCAACTAAAACCGTAGGTTGACTCGTACACTTTTAGTTATTTTCAAAACAGTTCTGGATTTCACGATCACGACATGAAAAGTCTTGGAAAACTTGCGTGCCCCATAAAACGTAGAAAAAATAAATAAATTTAAATTATGTCTTGTCATCAGTCGGGGTCTTTTCAGGACTGTAAGGATTTCTTTAATTTAATATGGGTCATTAGCTATATAAATAAGCATAAATAAGCAAAAGAAATGATACTATCCGATATACTCATTAGCTAAATATATAGGTACATCTATTGAAGGAGGATGCCGTAAAATATCTCGTTAAAACATAATCTCTTGTATAAGTTTGGATTGTCGTCATAATAAACACTTATCAGTAAACGTACTTTACTGTAGTGTCACTTCGTATTTAAATGACTATGATCAAAATTTAATTTCAATAAATACTACACGTTTACGAATGAATTCTATTGCTCAAATAGCACATAGCTTAAAACCTTGGCCTATTAAATATAAAATACTGTTTTAGGTAAACTATATTTATTCTTTTTAGATTTGTCTTAACATTCTGTTGGGCTTATGTAGGTCAAACGTGCGCTCAACACTATCTTCCATAATTAGATCCGCCACTTAATTACTTTTAACTAAATTAAGGAAAATGTAATTAAAGGTTTAACAATAACAATAAAGTTTCAATAAAACACAGCATCCGGTCCGCTCAATGAGTATTTAGGTATATACGAGTATGTTGCAGTTTAAAATACCTATTAGACAACTAAGTCATATCATGCAGTTTTTTCATTGAAATAAAACATAATATCTTATTGTTAAATAGGTCTATGTACAAAACCTATAGATTTTTTCTATCGATTCCATAGATACTAAATGAAAATCTACTATGTCACTTACTCTATCGATATTAAAACCCATCTAATTTTCCATTAATTATTTCAGTATAATTGGCACTCATAGTAATATTTTAGTTGGTCACAGTATACAATTTTACAGAAGAAATAATTCTACATACAATTTGATCATTAGCTTTTACTGTCAGTTGTATCAATACAAGGTCATTTTAAGTGACAAAGGAACCGCAGAAAGGTCAAGATTCATTTTGTAGCTGCCAAAAATTTTTTCTTTGTAGGTAACAATGTTTTATTTTTGACATAATTTAATACATATTATCTTTAAAATCAAATTGCCCTTAAACTGATGACACTTGAAAAATAAAACGCAATATATTTTATCATTAAAAATTAACAAAAGTGAATAGTGAATTGTTCGCTGACTATATTTTAATTTTACCTTACCTTACCGTCATACTCGTATTATTTGCTTCTGCTTTGCTTCTCTATCACTCTTTTTCTTAAAAAGTGCGTTCCTGACTTTTAGATTTTTTTTCCATTTCTCGGATTGTTTAGAAGTTTGCGTGCGTGCGTGGCTTAATCGATTTGAATGCGGTTTTCACTAATGTATTAAGCTTCACTTAACGTACTAAAATGTACATTAAGTTACGCTTGTCTTTTGTTTTGTGCATAAATAAATAAACATATACATTATAAACGATCACGGTTCAGTTAATTTGGCTTAAATTTTAGAACACATCAATGTTAAAAATGATAGTTTCGGAAATTCGTGAAGTCGTAATGGGGCGCATTAACGTCCGTCAATTCAGCAGGGAAATTATAACTTTTGTTTACGATTTCGATTTGAAGCAGAACCAAAATGTAAATCAAGTATCATGATCTGTGTTATTATATGTCAAAACTGAGAGAAATGTTTCGTTTTAGTATTTGGAGATTTGGTTTCTAAGTGAAAACAGCCACGTTGCTTTGATATTTTTAGTTTTTTTAACCTCAAACCTGAGTTGTTTTCTAGAATTGAATATTCTTATTATAGATTGCATTGATTGTGTAGAGCTTCTAACGTAGTCGATCGTAAGCATTGCGTGATAATTTCCTGACATTGAAATCAGTATTACATGAACTTCAATATGTATTTCATTTTCCTTTTAATATTACATTTAATATTTACCTTCATTAAATCATAAATGTTATTGTTGTGCGAATCAGGTTTTGTTTGTTTAAAAAAAACACTTGTTATTGATAATAGTGAACATCAAATACAATTCTCTATGAGCATGGCTTTAGTTTTAATTTTTTTACTTTACATTTAATAAAAATAAAATAAAAAAAACCTAAAATTAGTCTTAATTAACAAAATTAATAAATTGGTTATATAAAACGTTTCCATAAGTTGACTTATAGAAGATATTACAAGATACTGCAATATGACAAGCTATTATGCCTACATTACTCTTTAGCTGATGGCATCCACTTTGCCAAGTGCTCTTATTGAGTAGACCGAATACGTAGCGCATACTTGTTCACATATCATACGATCATTTGTATTTGTTAAGTAGTAAAGGAGCAGAAGCAAAATGTTTGAGGTTTTTGTAATTCTTTATGTCTTCACAATTATAATATTAATCTTGAAAAAAACTATAGTTAAAGATATTAAGAACATGCTTATGTACCAAAAGTAACATGAAAAGTTAAAACTAAGACGGCATGTTTAAAAAGTATTAATTGTACTAATTGAAAAGGGGGTCAAAGTCTTTCCGTGACTCTATGAGTGCGAGATATCATAGTCTTGCATATCCCTACAATTAAATTATTTAAAGATTGTTTAACAAAATTGGCTTTATAATCTCTAAGCCAAAAAGGACAATATGTATTTTAACTCCACTATATTAGGTAGAATAAAACAAAATCGCTTCCCTCTGACTGTCCCTATGTATGCTATTGTATATGTATTAGATCTTTAAAACTACGCAACTTTTTGGATGCGGTATTTTATAGATAGAGTGATTCAAGAGGAATGTTTATGTGTATAATACACTAGCGGAACCCGCGGCTTCGCTTGCGCTAAATCTAGGGACGAACCCGAGCGAAGCGAGTGCGAGTCACTAGTTCAAATATAATGACATATCAGTAAGTCAGTATATTACCTATTTTATTTCATATGTGAAGGGATGACCTCTGGAATTAATGATCCGACTACGAAAGTTCTTTATTTTCATAAAAATGTTTACTATTAGAAATCATAAGAACGTTAATTGAAGTTAAAAATAATGGGCGATTAGGACTATACCGGCTATTGTTAAGCACCCCGGGGATGAATCCGAGCGAGAGAGTAAGTCACTAGAAGGTACATATAGATATAACTTAACAATGCATTAGTAATTCTATATTTATGTTATGAGATTATTTTTTAAGAGTACAATGTAGAAATCCAGCCCATAGCCCAGCTGGCGGGGAGACAAAGAGGATTTGAGCGAATTTATTTTATATACCGTCCTTTCATGCGGAAATATTGAAGATTGAGATTTCTTAATAACAAAAGATGTTCTAAATACCTATCCAAAATGGATATTTTCTTTGTTAAGATGCTCTAAATAGAAAATGAAGTGGCTTATTTCAATTAGGTACTAAGTTTGTTGATAAATCTATTGGTAAAATTCTAAGACGAATCTAACATTGAATATTTTTTGAAAATTTATCTCTTTGAAATAGTTATCATTAATTATCATTAATTATACAGTGGTTGAATGTAGTGAGAATTTGTGTCTTTTTGTTTATGACTGCATGATGAGAAAACCGCCGGAGATATTTTAATAAAATTTGGTACGAAGCTGGTTCCAGGCCATCATATATTACTTTTTACTGCGGGAAAGTGAGGTATTTCTGGGAAATGTATATGTATAGGAATTAGTAACGTACATAGGGACAAACCCGAGTGGAGCGAGGGTAAGGCGCTAGTTTCGTATCAAAATCATATATATATATATATATATATATATATATATATATATTAGACACGTATATTCCGCAGAATATATTAAAAAAAAGGCGTAAAAAGATATTTTAATGTTGCAAAATGCATTTGTAACGCATACCATTAGTATAAGTACATACAAGTTTTTACGTGCGACTCGCCGGCTAGAAAAGTCGGTACTGAACACTAAAATCTAACCAAACTTTACCAGTCTAAACTATTAATAAGATTATAAGGTAACTTGCGTCTTACTCACGCTTTACCCGGATTCTTGTGCCGTATATGTTTTTTACAGAAACACACACACAAAACTTTTTTATTTCTAAATACTTAACTAAAAAAAATGTTTCAGAGTACCACGAAACAAAGTCCGTCCATAACAGTCGATGGGATCTCCACATACCCCGGTCTCGGGTTTGGGCCCATGGGTCCCGTGGCGCCGCTGCCAGGGGAACCCCCGGGCACACAGCTTGGCCAGAAACAAGAGACTACCACTGAAACCACTACCACTGCAAAACCGAAGAAGGAAAGAACTTTTGTTATTGCAGCCGTTGAGTTCCACCGCGTTGAAACGCCTTTCTTGATTGGCTTGTGGATTTTCTTCGCTAGTATTGCGAAAATTGGTATGTAACCTATTCTGATATTAAAAAACAAATTTATTTTATTAGCTACTTATTCTATTCGAATTTACATTAGGTAATTACTTTTACGAACAAGGGTACCTATACGTTAATAATTAAATCACTTTTCTCCTAAATACCTAATTAATTTCTAAATTAATACGTAATATAGGTAATATAGGTATCGTGTACGATACGCGATACCTACTCGTATTTTCATTCATTTATGCTGGCACGAGGCAAGTGCAAAGTTTTCTAACGACGCATATAAATATCCGTATTAGTTATTTATATTACATACAAGAATAAAGTCTACACAGTAGGTAATTAGTTTTGTCGCTATAAGTAGAAGCAGTCGTAAATGGCGTTCAAATTGATAGCCGACGAAGAAATGTTTTATTTTAATACTAGCGACTCGCCCTCGCTTTAGTCGAGCTCGTAACTAGATTTAGCCCAAGCGAAGCTGCGGGTTCCGCTAGTTATACATTTAAACCTTCCTCTTGAATCACCTGTATATTAAAAAACTGTATCAAAATCCGTTGCGTAGTTTTAAAGATCTAAGCATACATAGGGACAGACAGACAAGCTTTAGACTTTGTTTTATATACTATGTAGTGAAGATAGACATATTTTGACGAAATTTATATCAACAAAAAATCAAAAACAAATAAATAGATAAATTATCCATTTTAATTATTTATATTCATTTATATTCAATTTGAATATAAAATTTCGAACTACCTTATAACAGTTACTACAGATTTCTCAAAAATAATATGTTTTCCCGCAGTAAAAAGTATCCTATAATATGGAATAAGTGACCCGGACAACCAGCAATCATTATACAAAATTTAATCAAAATCTACCCAAAGGTTTTCTCGTGATCACGGTCAGACAGATTCACAGACAGACAGACAAAAATACAAAAAACTATAGATTCACGGACAGGCATTAACGGTAATAATGACTATTTCAATATGTTTTCCCAAAAAATATGTAATGTAGAGATTGACTTAGAATTTTATTACTTCGAAATTGAAATGTTATAGGTTAATTAATTTCATTTTTACATTGACCTAATAATAATTATTTTACTCTTAAATAGCATCTACTATTTGACCTAATATACTTTTTTATAATTATTTTTTGATTAATGCTTCAACTAAAGTTAGAAGTACGTCAGTCAATGTTAACTCAAAATATGTATATGTATAAATGTAAGTTATTTAGTCCCAGTATTTCATAGGACCAACGTTAAATGTCACCTACAAAGTTTCAAAAGATGATGCGAGAAAAAAATGAAATGATCTTATAATGAAACTAATAATGTAATTTTAATGTTTTTGAGAGAAAGTTTGATTAATGTTATTACGTACCTAGGTACGTTTTAACGGCTGGTGTAGAATACACTATTTATATATGTACAATATACATATATTGGTATCGAAAAATTGGTAATTAATTGAAAAAATAAAAAATATATATTTTACTCACTTAAGAAATCTTCCACGCTGCTTTTCTACGTTTTCCCGTGGAAATAAGGGTAAAACATGAGTTTTATTCATTTTTTATTACTAATTGTAACAAATACGTATTTTTACATACATTATTAAAAACAGTTAACAATTATTTGTCTTTTACGTCGTCACATCATACTCTGAACTTTCTCTCTTATAGAAAGCACATTTTTATATATTCCTTTTGAAAAAACGTATAATGTTATTTTACTGGGCCTGTGTTTCGGCGTATTACTTTTATTTGTATCTGATCTGAGCAGTAATGAAGTTTAAGTCCTTGAGACTGCATTAAATATTTCTTTAGTAGGTACGTTTTTTGTTTGCCTGTTTTCCGTGTGATGGACACTGCTCGTCTATTTCTAAAGAGGATGTAAAAGTCGACATTGATAACTTTTCACCCGAAATAGGATTTGTATATTTATCTTCATATCTCAATGTATGGAAATTTGTGTAGAATTTGTTTGTGTTTGCATTTAAATCTAAAGAAGTACTGGAATCTTTGGGGTAGAGCAATGAATTCCTTGAATATAAATTTTTATTTTTAAATTGACATCCAACGTCTCTAATGTAAACTACCATTTCTACACAAGAGCTTTCTTCTAATTTATCCATAGTATCACATTTACAATCTAAACAATCATATTGACATGATTTATTAAATCTACAACATTTACACGGCACTTGGTTTGGTGCATAAAAAGGTGAAAGAGTCGGTGATACACAGGGCAAGGTAGAGTTTAAAACAAGTCTTGGCGAATATTCACTAAAGTACTCACAGGTATTTTGTGTCTTATAAAGTTGTTGTTTCGTGTTGTTATTTAGAGAGTCGTACTGATGTTCGGGTATGTTCTTATAATGTGAACTGGTAGTATGTACTAGTCTGTTTTTATCAAAGTTCTGATTTTGTAATATTTCATCGTAATTAATTTTTTTGGAGAGTGGTGCACATAAAGGCAAGTTGACACAACGAGGACGATGCAAGCACGGAGGAATGTATTCGCAATTATTTTTTAGTACCTGTATTCGTTGGCATGATGGTACAACGGTACACGGTGGGTGGTGCCTACAAGCTTTTGTTAATCTTATCGTCTTTTGGTTATGTTTTGTAGTAGTTACATTTTCAACGTATTGTGTATTAATAAAGCCATTATCGTTGGGAATTATTTGGCAAACTGGAACGAACTCACATGGTGGATTGTGGTTACAAATATCTGTAGTCTCTTCTGAGTTGGCATTGTAATTTTTATTTTCTTGATTTGATTCACTACCACCATTTCTCGAAATTGGACAAGTTTTAGACATTATACAACATTCATCTTCCGTAGTGCTCAAAATATCTAGTTTTTCTTTACAACGAGGACAAATAATTTTTTTCGTTCTTTTTTCGTGCTTACTTTTCATATTTGTGCTGTTTTTAGTACATTTATTAGTAACGACGCTTGGATTATGATGCGTATCATTTGCTCGAGTAGAAGTTTTTGAATTTTCAACTAACACATTATATTTCTCGTTTAAGTCAGTAAGATGGGCTCTTATCATTATGTTATCATAATCAACCGCCTTTTTAACGTTCTTTATTGTGTGGTTATTATTATCGGTACTTTCATTATTACGGAAATATGCAGTACTAGTGACTTGGTCGGCAACTGTTAAAGCCTTAGAACTTTTTGCTAGTTCCGTCAAAGACTTTTTATCAGTACAAGCGCAGGCATAAGAAAATAACTGGCAAGGACAAGGGTCTTCAATACGCTTATCGCGATCTTTTTGCTTACATTTCTTTTCTTTGATTATTGGATATGCATACTCTTCATCTTCATGTTTAACATAAAAATGATTTTCATTTGTATTACTATCATCGTTTAGATGTATTTCCGAATTGTTCAGTCTATTTGGAAATTTTCTTTTAATTTTCCTTTCATTAATTTTGAAGCTATCTTTTATTTGTAATTTTTGTTGAATATGTGTTGCACATTCTTGTATAATAGTTTCTGTTTTAGTTTCAAATCCAATTTTATTTGGTTTCTCACTTGAAAATTTCAAAATTTCACTATTCGAATTTCCACTTAAATCTTTAGTCTTAGTAATACAATGATAAGAATGTCTTTGTACTATTTGGTCTAAATCGTAAAATAAACTACTCGTAGATCTCACAACAGACTTATTACTACCATTTCTATTTAAGGCATGATAATTTTCACTTGTTATGTATGGTGTGTGATTAAGATGAACAGGCGCATGCACATCACACTTTCCCTTATAACAGTTATTGCAAGATGCTCGGAAAACAGAAATGTTATTATTATTCCGTGGATAAAACTGAAAAATATCTTTAAATGATCTTGGCGCGAATATATCGAGTATACTTAATAATGAGTGTGATTTAAATTTCTTCATTTTCATTACAGAGTTATCCATGCCAACTCGAACTATTAATTAACTATAAAAAACAAGACGTGCTTGTTTAGCGTATACCTTATTACTTGAAAATTTGTACGTCACTTATTTATTCTATTTTTTTTAACTATTATTATATAAAAAACATTGAAATTTCTGTATTTTGATTACCTCAATGGCATTTCATTACGTGTCAAAAATATTTATGAAGTTTCGGTTTAGTCTATGCGTAGATCTTTGTAAAACTTTTAGATGCCTGGGAATTATTATATGCTTAAATATAAAATATAAATTTAAATTTAAATTATACTACTTATGACATTTTAAGAATTACATTGAAATTCACCTTCTTTTTGTTCCAGGGTTCCACATGGCGCCAAAGTTTTCCAAAATGTTTCCAGAATCTTGCTTACTTATATTTGTGGGAGTCTTAATTGGTGCTCTTCTGCTAAGCACTCACAGCGTTCATGTGCAACCATTAACACCGGATACGTTTTTTCTCTACATGCTGCCGCCAATTATACTAGACGCAGGTTATTTTATGCCAAACAGGCTGTTCTTCGATCATCTTGGAACAATTTTACTGTTTGCTGTAGTTGGTACTGTTTTTAATACTTTGACGATTGGTAAGTTCATAAAATTATAAGCAAATATACCTACTGTAATTTAGTATAAAAATAATTTCTATTCAATATTTAATTTTTGGACTAGATTATGTTAGGTAATTTTCGATATTATTTGCAATAGGTGCATCTTTATGGGCGTGTGGACAAACTGGAATGTTTGGGTGCACAACGCCTTTACTGGACATGTTGTTGTTTGGTGCACTCATTTCCGCTGTGGATCCTGTGGCAGTTCTTGCGGTTTTTGAAGAAATACACGTTAATGAAGTTCTATATATAGTAGTATTTGGAGAGTCGTTACTAAATGATGCGGTCACTGTTGTTTTGTATCACATGTTTGAAGCTTATACGTAAGTAATATTTTAATGGACAATGGTGTACATTAAATATTTATTTAAGACTATATAAGTTATAAAATAAAGTTTTAAATATTGAAGTAATAAATAATTTTACTCAGTAAATGCGATAAAATCACGATTTATTAATATTTGCATTTAATAAAAGTTAATATATTTTTAGGGAAATGGGCCCATCGCGGCTTATGTATACGGACTTTTTAGCGGGCTTTGCGTCGTTTTTAGTAGTAGCAGTTGGAGGGACATGTATCGGTTGTGTATGGGGCTTCGGGACCGGCCTCGTAACCCGGTTTACTAATGAAGTGAGGGTTATTGAGCCTATATTCATTTTTGTCATGGCGTACTTAGCATATTTGAATGCAGAAATGTTCCATATGAGTGGAATTTTGGCGTAAGTTTTTAATATTTGTTTAGGATATATTACTGAACTCTCAATAGTAAAAAAAATTATTGTAAAAATATTATATCTAAAATAGAATTATAAAATTAATAAAAAATACTCGTACCAGAAACGTTTATTGTTTCAATTACATTAGAATTTGTATTTTAGTATAACATTTTGTGGAATTACAATGAAGAATTACGTAGAAGCAAACATATCGCACAAATCTCATACAACTATCAAATATACAATGAAGATGCTGTCTTCTTCGTCTGAAACTATTATATTTATGTTCCTTGGCGTGGCTACTGTTAACAACAATCACGTCTGGAACACTTGGTTCGTCTTGTTGACTATCGTTTTTTGCTCAGTCTTTCGTATAATAGGTAATTTATTCCTTTCTTATTTTACATTACTTTTTTAATCAATATTTAGTCACATTTAAAGGGTAATATTTTTTATTTTTAGGTGTCTACATTTTTAGTGCGGTAGCTAATAAGTTCCGTCTGCACAAACTTAATACAGTTGAGAAATTTGTTATGTCATATGGAGGTAAAAATCATATTATTAAGATTAAAATATACTTAATCATTTGATGGATTAACGGATAATAACCGTATATAGTACCTACTGCTCACTACTCATTTTTTTAACAACCAGCTATTCTTTTAATTGTAATAAGATTGATGGACGTATCCAATCTTGTAAATGTAGCCATACAAAAATAGCTGACAATATATCAAGTATGTTTGTTTACGTAGAGAAGCAATAAAAGACTTTGCGTAAACAACTACACCCATGGCCCATAAATTCAAATTTGCACATACAGGTCTTCGAGGCGCGGTCGCATTTGCTTTGGTGCTATTAATAGACCCAGAAGTGGTTAAACTTCAGCCGATGTTCGTCACCACTACTATCGCTGTTATATATTTCACCGTGTTCATTCAAGGGATCACTATTAAGCCTCTAGTCAAAATATTAAATGTTAAAACTGTTGAGAAGAGAAAGCCAACTATGAATGAAAGAATTCATGAGCGGGTAACTTTCTAAATACATGTTTAAGAATAGGTCTTTGTTTTATTTAAGAAATACTCTAATTCAAATATATATTTTTTTAGTTTATGGATCATTTGATGGCAGGAGTAGAAGACATTTTAGGTAAACATGGCAACCATCATATGAGGGATAAGTTTAAGAGATTCGACAATAGATTTATTAGACCATTCTTGTTAAGAAACTATCAGGTAATTATTTCCATGTTGATTATTATAATTAGCTTAGGAGAATGAATACTTGAGTTACATAGTAAATGTTTACTTAAAAACTCGAAATATTAACTGTAGCTATTTTCAAATCAACTTTAATTTAATCCACATTCTCTATAATCAGTTAATTAGTATTTTATGTGCTTAAGTAATGTTTTTCTGATATTGTATGAATATTATATAGATTAGTTTCTTCATTAAAATAGTGTGATGAATATCAGATATGAGATAAACTACCTATTCATTTACTTACATAAAATAAAGTAACTTAAAAAACTGCCATAAAAGAAAGAGATCAATTACAATATATCCATCTGTATCTATCTCTTATATTTTAATAAATGTTTAACTGCCAGGGTGCCGAGCCAAAGATTCTTGAAACGTATTCGAAGCTCGCGATGAGAGATGCTATTGAATATATGCAAAGGAATGCTTCAACGATTGGTAATATTTCCGGTGCCGAGTCAATGTCGGCTATCTTCAAGAATTATACTGGAGCGAACTTTAATGGAAGGTAGTAATAATAATTAAATATAACCTTAATAAATTTGTATGAAAACTGAAAATTCTTTTTTAATGAACAATTTAAATATATACAATATACATATAGATAACTACAATCTATACACTAAAAATCTAATTTTACTATTCATCATTCATTTTTAGTCTCTGAGTATGGTTTTTTGTGGTTCTTCCCAATACAATATACAAAATTTAGTGTTCTCCACTCCAGCCTTTCTTTATAAACTACTGCTTATATTGCTTAAAAAATAATAAATAGAAGATATAACTGCATTCTTCTTTTCAGTCCTAGTTTTACTCAATTAGACTCATCGACCTGGAATATAGATATGCAGGAATTGGAGTATAATCCGTCCAAAAAGGATTTAACAGATGCTAGGATCCATCATCTTCTTGCTGAAGAGCTATGCAAACCGTATAGACGTGTAAGGGTATTTAATCAAGTTCCACTATTTTACTAACAAATAGCTATTATTAATATAACAATTCGAAAAATTGCTTATATATAAATGGAATATGCCCTCATAAATTAAATATAAGAAATTATGTTATGTAATTTGTCTAGCATCGCCGTTTAAGCTACAGTCGTCATGCTGTGAACGACCGTGATTTGGGAACACAGGTTAATTACAAAACGCACATGAATATACGACGATTAGTCGGCGACCGGAAACATCACCACAAACGTAGTAAACGTGGAAAGCAAGTAAGTAGAATAGAAAAAAATTTATATTTTTTACTCTAAATGCCTTAAAATTATACTAAATTACTTTTTTAAAAACAGTAGGTAGTAACTATGAAGTTACTAATAGAGACAAATAATGCAAATATACTTTTCCCCTTGCATTTTTAATGGATCTTTTACATTTTAAATTCATTTCAGCAGTTTTATTTTGAAGATAATGTTTTTTTTTATTGCAGGATGGAAAAAATCATGTAACTTTCCCAGAATTCCAACAAAACGGTTCGGCCAAACAGTTCACGCACGGTAAAAAAAAATACTATAGATTAGGTACTTAATAATTCTTTAATAACATCACCAGTGTCAGTTGCATGCACGTGTGGATTCTAATTTATTTATTAATCACTGGCACCATTATTATATTATTTTGCGACACTTTGGCTTTTTAGCTGAATTGTGTAATTTTCGAGTGTTACACTTGTAGGATTCAAACTTTTTGTTGCGATTTTATTTTACACACCAGCTAAATTCACTTTTGTTGCATGCAAGATCATATTTAATTTAATTAAATAAATAGAAACAGAAAAAGAGAAAGAAATAATCAATATAAGTTCGTATTGAAAATTTAATAATAATAAGTATGTAATTATAATTGATGTATAAAAACGTTTAAATGTGCTAAAGTGCAACATATTACAATTTACAAATGTACAGTGTTGTATTGAATTTTATGTTTCTTGTGTTAAAAGTAAGTTTCAATTGCCAACAGACTATATAGACGAGGTGCTGCAGGAGGACGACGAGCCGCGTCGTGAGACCGACGATGGCGGTATTACTTTCACTGCCAAAACCCCGCGTAGGTATTTTGCATGATAAATGTTGTTATCCTGATCTGAATTTGAACATTTATGTAACTATAGATATTTTAGCAATTTATAAATATATAAACTAAATTTATTTAATTTTATTAACATGTTCTGATTCAGAATCGTTGTTGTGAAAAATGTTTTTACTTTACAATAATCTAAGTCAATAATTATATATATAACTACTAAACTGTTATGGGACTGTTTCATTTGGTATGTACTTACTAATATTTCGCCAATAGAGACAAATGCAAACTATCCTTTCAAACACTTTTAGAACGGGAATGTCATTAACGTTTGCGGTAGCATGATGATAAAACTCATTTTAAAGTTTGATTTACATATTTATTTTTTTATATTAATTTTAATCAATGGACTGATTTCGCTTCGTCGCTTGATTTTACATATTCTGTATGTTTTCCTCAATTTCATTAACTCAACTAATTTTAACGCTAAGTTTGCTAGTAAATTATGTCATGTAATTAAGTACTTTTCTCTTGCACTTTGCTTTAAACATTGTTTGTGTTTGATTGTCGTTTTCTTCCCTTCTGGCAACTTCATGTGGCATCGCAAACTAACCAATACCCCTACTGGCGATATAATATCAGCTGGATATAACGAAGTCAGTCCAACATCTTCGCATAAAGAGAACAGTTGTTCTCTCTTAAACCAATTGGCTAACCTGCCTGGCTTCAATCCCCTGAAAGCAAGAATCGTAAAACAATACGCTAAAACGCCTGAAGAAATACTGCCTACAGCTGTTGAGAAATCTTTACCGTGGAGAAGGGACAGATCCACGTATAATTTCGGTATGTTTACTAAAAAATAAAACTTTCGCTTATGGATGACCAAAGGTCAACTTACTGCATATTAATATTTTTTGTAAGCTTCGTCATGTAAGTTTGATAGGGTGCTTTTTGGTAATAAAATTTTAATTTAAAGTTGTCTTGCATGCTTAATTGTAGTAGAGCTAAGTATAAGTAGTCAACGTTTGCATCACTATTTTCATCAATCATAGCTAGATATATTACAAAATAAATATTTTTAACAAAATAACTTCATATTAAGTAGTTAAAACAATGATGTTATATCTTTGGTTGGTTTGGTGGTGACTGAAAGCCTGAAAAATTTGAAGTTAGTTTATAATGCAAAACATAAGTATACGAGTTACTGAAAAAGTAGTAGTAATAGTCATGATTAAGAAATCACAACATATAGATGTAGAGAAATAAATATGAAAATAGATCAATTTTATATTGTTTTAAAACTATTTGTAAAAAGAAATATATTTCCAAATAAAAAAGTTTTTTTAAGCTACCTAGCTATAGGCACCTAATCGTTTAATTAAAAATATTAAGAATACTGGTAAATATTAGGTTTATATAATATTATGTACATAATATTATATTATGTATAAATCATCACGCTACATCATAAATAGAATTTCAATCTTTTGTCATTTATTAGGCCCATTTCCGTTACATAAAATATAAATATATAACAATTGCATTTTCCTTTACTAATGCCAAATTCTATATAATAGACGCATGAATAGAATTTGTTGGTGATTTATTTGAGCTTTAAACTAATTTTCAAATTTTCCATTTTTAGTTCCCAATGAGGATATTTTAGAAGAGGATGAGCGAAGAATGTCCGATGATAATGGTAAATGACTTTTTTAGTTTAGTTAATTTATAAAAACGTAGGTACGAAAATTATGAGTCCATTCGTATTTCTAACAGAGCATCATCAACAAATGTATCATATGATGTGTAAGTTGTATATACACTACCGTCCAAAAGTATTTGAACACCTGCATATTTCTATGTATCATCGAAATTAAGCATCAAGTATATATTTATTGTATGTAGTCCTGTAAAACCCAATGCCATAATGTTTTATTAATAAAAACATTGTCGATTATATTGATGAATTTATTTATAGTCTTAAAAATAATAAATAGAAATTTCATTGCATTTATAAATTTATTTCTTCTATCAACTGTATACTATTTGGCTTTGTGCTATAATTTATTTTTTTGATATTTTGATAAGTGCGTTATGTTATAGAAATGGTTTGTTTGAGTTATCTTGTCTTACTTCACTAAAAAATCGTGCTATTATAATATAAAGATTCATTTTTTTAAGTAAAGTACGATTTTCCTTTATTTTTAAGCAAAATGGGTAAAACAAAAGAATATTCAGAAGTGATTAAAAGAATATTCATCGGTCTGCATAAATCAGGTAAAATTATTCGCAAACATTAAAAACTCCAGGAGATGCCACTATCAACTGTACACTACATTGTCAAGAAATTTAAGTCTCAAGGCAAAACATCTCATAATTTTCGTTCAGGTAGACCTAGAGTTACGACTTCAACTGAAGATTTAAACATAGTGATGAAGAGCAAGAGCAACAGACGCCTGACTGCACTCGAAATAGCCGCGGATTTGAATATAGGCCGCAGTAAATCTGTGAGTACGACTACAGAAAAAGAGGGTTACTTGACCCTGGTCTGAAGAGGTGTATAGCAAGTAACAAAACAGTGTCTCAAGACGATAAACAAGAAAAAGAGGCTTGATAAGCAGGAGAACATCAGAATTGGACAATTGATCAATGGAAAAAAGTCCTCTGGAGCGACGACTCCAATTTTGAAGTTTTTGGTTCAAAGAGAAGAACGTTTGTTCGACGTAGGCCTAAAGATACAGCATCAGTTTCATGCATCTTTCCTTCAGTTATGCGTGGCGGAGTATTTGTGATGGTTTAGGACTGTTTCGGTGGATCTGCTATAGGAGACAATGTTAAAATAGAGGGAATATTGAAAAAAGAAGGTTACAGGCTAATATTGAAAAATCATGTTGTTCCTGGTGGAACCCGTCTTATAGATCCCGAGTTTGTTTTTGAGCATGATAACGATGCGAAGCATACTTCCAAACTATGCCAACAGTTCTTGGTCCAAAAAGAACAACAACATATCAAAAGTAAAACAACAAAAAGAACAACAACATATCAAAAGTAAAAGTCATGAAATAGCCTTCACAGTCTTCAGACTTGAAACCCATACAGATGCTGTGGGATGAACTCGATAGACGAGAGGAAAAGTTGCCCTATATCTCAAGAATACTTGTGGAGATTATTACAAGAACAATGGCAATAAATTAGTACATCAACATTAGAAAAATTCGTCATTTATTACAGCCTGACAGATTTTGGGTAATCATACCCAAAATCTGTCAGGCTGTAATAAAACACAAAGAAGGACATATTGACGAATAAAAATTATGATTATTTAGCTTCAAACAGTTGTTAATAAACCATTATGTAATTAATAATAATATAAATTAAATTTTAGAAAGGAGTAATAAAGCTTTATAACATTAAAATCTAGTTAAATAGGCAATTGGTAGGTGTTCAAATACTTTTGGACGGTAGTGTATGTATGTATGTATCCTATATTTATAAGAAAACAGATCTGTCTTATAACAATTATTAATTTTTATAATCTGAATGTGAAATTATATAACTTAACCTTATACTTATCTATGTAGACACATATATGACGGTAGTAGAGCAAGCACGCGTCGCGACTCCAACTGCTACAGAAACCATGTTGCCATGGAAACGGGAAGAAGCCGAAGGCACGACCGCCCTGAAACAATCAGAGTTTCCACCTTGGGCGTCCAATAAGGAATACTTGGCTTACAGCTCACCCTCTGCGACATTCTTAGGTAGCCTTTGATATAAAATTGTATAATAAATATACGTATAACACCTAAAACATGATATCTTAGTAGGTATAATATTATATTTCATAAACTACTGAACAGTGATATAATAGTTTGCGTTATTGGCTCGTAAAGAATATATTGTCTGTGAAACCTTTGAAGAACGGATTACGGCGATAAAATTGATAAATATTTAATATTTATTAATCAAAATTATATAAACGAGTGTGTCACATTTTTAACTCGAAAAGGTGTAAAAAGTTTCACGAATTATGTAATTGACACGTAAGAGTCCGGGGATAGCTACAATTAATATAAGTAATAACATAGTAAAAAAATGCTTTATATATTATATAATTTATATGGAAAGACCAATTTTATTTATTTATCGTATTAGGGCAAAAATTATATAATAATTTAGTAGGTTCTAATCGATTCTTACTATTATTTTACAATACTATTGAGTATTGTAGTATGATTGCATCTATCTACCGTAAATAGGTACCTATATTTTACGAGTATATAAATATTAAAAGTTATCAAGGGCTACGATTGTGACATCAACATCATTAGAAAATGCATGCAAACCATGGTAATATGTATTATGAATATTATTTTAAACGCCCTTTGCATATCAGTAAAAACAGTAACTTGATATTCCAAAGTTGCATTTTTCTACAACTTTTAGCAACTTTACAAGTTAAGCTTTTGGCACTTTACCTCACTAAGACACTTGCACTTTTTAAATTATTTTACCTTTTTTATTTTGCCTAAAGACTGCTTTAAAAATAAATAAAAGTTAATATAAATAGCTTCATCCAACTAACTTAATTCTAGCTTAATAAAACTTAATTAAGTAAAACTACATTTATATCATTGATTTACTTTTTTCTTTTCCCTTACTTTCCCCTACCCGTTGTTACACCCTCATCGCCATCCCGATAGGTGGTATAGAAAAGCCAAAACATCCAAAATCTATCATAGGTCTATTTCGAAGAGAAAGCTCTAGTTCTACGCAAGCTGCAGATCTTCCAGTGATGTCAGATTCAGAAGGAAAAGCTGATTCAACTAAAGGCGAGAGCTCGTCGATAAAAGGAGACTCGTTTTTTGGACAGCCAAAGCAGGGTCCAAGTTTGTTATCGAAAAGAAGCACAAGTCTTGGTGGACCTTCAGTATTACTCATGGAAGATGTAGCACATTCCGATCCACTTGGCGCTTCATCCCGACCAGCTAGTATAATGCAGGGACCACACCGAGGTCAATGTAGGAGAGGATCGATGCTAGAATTGACTGGGTGCGTATGAAAATTTATTTAATATATTATGTAAGCTTAAAGACTGATATTTATTACTATATTATGATTTTATATTAAAATAGCTTTACGGTCTGCTCTCTATTTTCTAATGTTATGCTCTCTCTGTAACTAGATCGAGATGTTTGGATTATTTGTATGGTAATTCGTAATTATCTTTGCGCGGAGATCCTTGGTATTTTTTTAACAAAAGAAGAGTAGTGCTAAACGCAGTTTCATTAATATTTTACTTACTAACAAGATATTATAAAACACTTGTTATTTTGTATTAAAAAAAAAATATTCAAAACAATGTTATCGGCTTATTGCTGTTATAAATTGCAAATCAATATCAAAATTCAATCATACGCTTTTACTAAAAATACCTTCTTTCATTTTTCAGTTCTCTATCCCGTGACGCAATCACTGAAGAAAAATGCTGCAAATCTCTACCAGAAAGCGAGCGTATGGGTGTCCGGCGTTTAGCTCTGGGTCAACAGAGTTTGCCACGAGAACCCTTTAGTCGTCAACTGACCATGGCTTCTAGCCTTCTAACTAGCTCCTCTTCCGATGACTCATCTGATGAGAACACCTGAGTGCCCCGCCGTGGTAACCAAGATAGGTTGCCACTGCTTAAGTATAAGACCTTAGAGTGAGTCCA
Source organism: Boloria selene (assembly GCA_905231865.2). Taxonomy (NCBI): domain Eukaryota; kingdom Metazoa; phylum Arthropoda; class Insecta; order Lepidoptera; family Nymphalidae; genus Boloria; species Boloria selene. Next base: position 8,671,312 of record HG993145.1, read on the forward strand.
TTACTATCTGGCCTCAATGTGACATTTTGTGTATAGTGGCGAAATCTGGGGATAAAAAAGCAACTGTTTGCATTTCGCACCTACAACTAAATTGTGATACTGCACCACTGTGAGTGGTGACACTTGCTACTATACCGTAACGACATGATTCCATTTGACAGGTTTTAGATAATTAAATAGTTGTTATGGCGATATTATTTAAATTTAATATTTTTTTAACTGCTTTATACATTGTTTGTGAATGTTGGTTTACAAAGAGTTTATTTCCCTTCATTTTCGTATTTTGTTAACTGTACATAATGCAAGAAAATATTATAAGAAACAGTAATTGCTGGTAGTATTGAAACTAATCAGTATTTTTCTATGCTCTTTTAATGAAGATTGAAATAGTGATATTCTTTTAAACCAAAACCATATAGGTTATAATACTTATACTTAGTTAAATAAAAATAAACTATAGAACACCTTTTGAATTTTTTTAAAGTATGCCAATGACAATACATACAATAAGTGAACTGTAAATAGTGTGTAATATGTATGTATCTCTGATTTTAATAAATTTACCTAATCCCCAATGGCATAACGATCATTATACGCTTTATGTGAGCTTTTCTAAACGATGTTTAGAAAAGCTCACATAAAGCTAGAAAAGCTAGTGTTGTCAATAATACTTGCTGTCATTATTGAATGTTCTCTTTAAATTTAAAATAATTTAAGACATATAATGTTTGCTTTATTATTTACATTTAATAGGTACATACACAGGTAATGCATAAAATATTTACTTACTGTCATTGGCAATGTAAAGTTATAAATTGTATAAATGTACTTAGTTAGTATTTAAGATACAATTAACAACTTAGAAAATAATACTATTTTTTGCGTTGAAAGTGAACTTCACCAATACCGAGCAATAGGGCAATTATGTTTATAATATAAAGCACAATCAGAAGTGTAAGAAAAAGATCCACACTCAATATTTTTTTCTCTAGACTTTTTTGTCTCGAGGCGTTGGTCAGATATAAAACGTTCATTATCTATTTTAATATTAGAATACGGTAAATCATTAATTATTAAAACCTTTCACGTGTAAAATAGGGAAAAAATATTAATAAAATCAATTTATTTTTCTTATCATTTTGATTTAAAAAATAATCACAGTATACACTGTTATAACTTCAATGACTTGAAAAGAAAATGTGTACATAAGTATTTTTAATAGAGACTATTTTACAATTAAGCGTGTATAATATATGCGCGTGCGCACACACGAGGTAGTCGAGAGTTATGAGTTACAGTTCTTGAGGCGTAAGCTCAACTTTGCATTTGTGTGAGTGATAGCTAAAAGCCAATAAGCCGCGCATCAAAAACCAGTTAAAACAGGTTAAAAAACTGGTAAACTAGTCTCGCAACGTTTATCCGTATCGTAGTGCCTATCCGTACACTGCACTCACACAAATGCAAAGCTGAGCTTATGCCTCTGACAGCGTCACGCCGCCGTTTCCTGTCACTCCATACGAGTCGGAGCAAGCGTGCCAAGGCGAGCCAATAGATGTTTCACGTCAAACACCTTTGTGATGTGGGTAGTGTGATCTCGTCATTTATTCTACGCATTCTGATATTGCTTTAGTGTCTTTATAAACTGCCGTTAATTACTATTGCTTGTAAAATAATTATTAGGTAGCTAAAAAGTTGAATTGTTACTAGAAAATTGGTTTGTACTTATATCTAGATCAATTAAGTAATATTAATAAGTTTAAGGCATTTAGTACAATAATAGGGCTAGATACTAATCTTGCAAATGATTTATTTAAAATCCTTGTTAAGGACTTATTAAAAAAATGAATTTGTAACTGCCTATGTTCCTCTTACACTTTTTAGTCTCTATAATGGGCCTATAATTATTTTCGGTAACTACGAAAATTAATGATTCTTCTCATCTTGACAATACAACTAAGTATTTGATTGCAGTCGTCAAAAGTCCTCAATTCTTCAGTTTTTTGAATCAATTAGTAAGGCTAGTGACTCGAAAAAGGTAAAATTTATAATCACTCAGATTTCCAAAACCTATATATTTAGGTATATCTCAGGTTTGTTAATGTAGTATAGTGCATCAGAGTGTTGTACGATGTAAACAAGGAAACGTTTTATAACAATTGCATAGGGGAGCAAATGCCATCAATTATTTGATGCAAAACAATTCGATAGTAAGTTGCCCCTTTTCAGAGCTTTTTAATGTACGTGTGATTGCAATTTAAATAAATACAAATTAATACTTTAGCGGTATTACACTGTGCATTTTATTTGTTTAATACGTATCAATTAACGACAACAACCGATATAAACAATGTACTTACTGTTAATCTCACATTAAACATAATTGTTAAATTATAACTGCTGAATAAAAATAAACATGTAAAACATAATATTTCTCTTACATGAAAAAACCTGTCACAAATTTGTATGATAGTCCTTCATTTTCTGTGCTAGAAATTTAATATTTGGCAGGGCATCGAGGGACGAACCCTCGCTCGGGTTCGTCCCTCGATTCGAGCTAGGGTGAATCGCTAGTAATTTATACATGGATTGTGCTTAATAATTAATTCTTTATTTATGTTTGAAATTGCAGTACACGAGTAAAATATTAAAATAACGAGTAAAATATTATGATGATGATAGATTTTTATTTCATACATAACCTACCATCGTCACGAGAGTTGTGATATATAATATTATGCGATTTTAAATATTTATTATTACAATCTAAGTGAATTTATGTTATAACTAATAACGTAGATAAAGAGAAAAAGTTAAAACGTAGGTAGAGATTTGACAATAGAGTAGATTAATTTTTTTAAGCACGTAGGTAAGTGGAATTTTTATGGTACAGTATGAAACATACTAGAAACTTTTTGTAAAAAAAGTACCTACTACATTTTAAATACAAGTATTTTTATTACTCTGACTAGAGCATTATATAGACGGGGTCCGCCAAAACATGTCTGTGTCAATAATTTTGTGTTATAACTAACCTACTACCTACTAGGTATTTTCCAATTTTTATATTAAAAGCATAACATTAAGTATCTTTTTTTAATTATTAACAATTATTAATTTATAAAATTAAGTAATGTTTCGTTAGTTTAAAACTTTCAAGTTGACAACACTGTCTATTTAATTCCCTAGTCTGAAATTTATCATGCTTTTATATAATTTTGTAAGGAAATTATTCGAAAGAATAATGTATTTTAATTTATGTAAAAATATGAATTTATGTTCAAACTATTGCTTTTTTTGTATTTCTTTGGATGATTTAAATATTTTAAATTTTGTATACATTTTTTATAAAATAATACCTACTGCGGACTCCTACAATTTATTGAGAGGAAGAGTCCGCGGATTCATTTTATTGAAAATTAATATTAAAAATAAACTAACAGATGTAATAAAACAAATATAACTAAGCTTTTCACGAACTATGGTGTGTCAATTGAAAATAAATAGTGCCTAGCTTAGATAACATCAGCTCATTGTTTTAGTAATGTTACCTAATATTGTTACATTATTACAATATAGTTATTAGAATGTAAATTTTTCTTTGGAATAAATATTATAAATTTAACTGTGTTTTTATATTAATACTTTAGCACTTTAAAACTGTCTGGCAAAGTGAGCCGCAAAAAGCAAGTGTTTAATCATTTTGGCGCTAAGTTTTTTCTAATATAAAAGAAACACTAAATAATAAAGTTACCTGTAATCTTACATATAATAAGTATTTATGTAAACGAGTAAAAACTATCATGGTGGGTTTGTAATTAAAGTTCTGAAGATTATTCATTTCACATTTGAATTCCCGCCATATAGATATAAGTTATAACATACCTTTCTTCAGCTAGATGGCGCTTTTGACTATGTTTTGACTACTTGCTAAATTTGGTTTTCTTTTAAATTAACTTAATTTAAAACAAAATTATTTGATCGGAGTTTGGAATATAAAAATCAAAGTTAATTATGTATAGTAATTTTGAAATTACTAAAAATTTTTGAACATAAGTTATGTTAGCCTCGTGACCAGTTTGGCATATAGTACAATATCTTACTTTTATCTGTAGTCTGCTAGCTAGCCCGTATGCTTGTTGTCTTGTGGTTTTTCTTCCTGTTTATAATTTTCATGAAAAATAACGGAAAATGTCGTGTAACTGTAAAAGCTCATTTTAATAAGATTTATAATTACATGGTTTTAAAAAAAGTGAGAGGCTTCTTTATTTGTGTATAATATTATGTGCTGCAAAGTTATCAAGACGAGAATGAAACATACTTTATCATTGTAGTTAATAATAAAAACGGTAAGTGTCATCTTAAATAATAAATGTAAAGCTCGAATTTGAATATTATTTTTATTTATATATTTATTTTTATTTATATATGAATAATTTAGAAATAGATGTGTACTTACAATGTTGACTTTCTATCATTGTTATTGTTTACGATATAAATTTGTCGTTTTAATAGTAAATATTACCTATTTATTTCATTGAAGCGGGTATTCATCTTATTAAAAAAAGCAAAAAAGTCTTATTGTCATTGGTTATCATTGGTTCATTGGTTATCTTAGGTTACTTTATAATCTTATCAAGGTAGCTATCAACAAGTGCTGCCTTTTTTAAAACATATCCAGCAAAATAAATATTTAAACTGTACTAAAACTAAATAAATGAAACTTTAAATTATGTTTAAGTCTCTTTTTTATAAATGATATATAATATCATCAGAAATAATGTAATAAATATTGGGATCTGGATTTCAACCTCAGATGGATTCTATAAAATAAATAAGATGATAAGATATTAAATCTTCAAAGGAGTACTACAATAAGTTAAACTAATAAAGAAAACAAAATAGTTAATGTTATTCATTAAATATATTATGGAAAAAAGTTTGTTATTAGTGAACATAACTGTCCTATTTCTTGTTAATAATATATGAATATATATTAATTTGGAAAAAAAAGAAAAGATAAAAAGGGTTTAAAGGGGTAAAAAATAAAATTAGAATGAAGTGCTATAAGTTTGTTGTAGTTTTAAAAGGAAATGTATGCTAAATTAATTTTTATATAGCAGTAAAGATGGAGCATGCAGACTTGGTTGCAGAAATGGTGCAAGTGGAGCACCTCACAACACAAGAAAGGCTTCATCTAGCTAGACGGTAAATTTAATTATTTCTTTTTATTTAAACTCTTCAAACTACTTAGTCTTACCCTTGCATTTTGTGATGATAGAATGCACTTGTTTGTAATACATACTAATTCTAGAGTTCTAGTGGGATACAATTTTAGAAAAAGAAATTGGAAATCCGGCCAGTTCAAGATGTAACATCTGTTTTCTAATATTCTCTTTCTGTACTTTTAATTATTGAGATTATTTCATTATGTGGTACATCTTTGGTATCACATATTACCTACATATTATATTATATTGAGTTATAATTTATAGGGTATGTTGGTAAAAAGTAAAGGTTTACTTTTTAGACTTGGGATTAACATCGGTTATAATATTGGTTATAATATCATCAATGAAGTAAAAAACAGGTTCAATATTCATAGGCATTATTAACAATACAGAGACCAATTCTATAGTTTTTAGAATTTTTGTCAGCTGTCTGTGACCACATTACAAGAAAAACACTATACACGTTTTGATGGAATTAGGTATGACGCTAGCTGGTTACCCGGGGCCACATATATAGGATCCTTTTTACTTACTAAACTAATACTAAATCTATACTAACAGTTAAAACATATTCTCCGTGGGAAATACTTGTTTAATACATACAATTTAAAAAATCAAATTATCTGATTTGACTTAATACAACGGCTTCAAAAATTGAATACTATTAATTAACTAACATGCTTACTGCTTCTGTTTTTTTGTTTTGCCATTCTGGTGTATAAGATTTAACAAGATGTACCAGCCCATTTTAATACTGGCAACTACCTGTCCTGCAGGTGTGATTACTCATTACCCACTTGTCCTTTCTATCCCGGGAAATCGTAGTTCACATGTTTGTAGTCGTGTAAAGTAAAATAATTATATCTTTAAATCTACATCATTTATTTTTCTTAGTGACACGGACATTATGGAGGTCAAATGAGTAAGAAACCATTATACCTCCGCTTATTTAAAATGACTTATCACATATATTAAATACACATATGTACACACACAATAAAATTCTATCTTATTTGCATATGTATATATTAAATTTTTTTTTTTTATTCTTATTGAAATTGTCATTATTATCGATACAGCGTCCAAATTTGTAGTTTTTAGATTTTTTTTCTGTCTGTCTGTTACCGCATCGCACCACACTGATTTTAGGAACAGAAATCTATGGTCACCGTTTAAGATTACCCAGGAATAAACCCGAGCGAAGCGAGGTTGAATCTCTAGTAGATATAACGCTTTTCGAATCAGTAATATATTTGATAAATATTTCAAAACAATTTTTTTGTTTACGGCCCTTATGCATACATTTTGCCGACATACCTACATACATACATACGCAATCAAAAAGTTCGCTATTACTTTACATCAAATTAATACGGATTTTCTGATTACAAAATACTACTTGAAATTCTTAAAGATTTTGTGGTTACAATTACCTATAGATTTATAAAACATACGTATATATTTACGAGAGGAATGCGTACATTAATGTTTTTGCTTAACAGTAATTCGAATCAATATAAAGCTGATAAAGTTGCAACAGTAGATAGGTATCTGTAAAAGATATAAGCCTGTTTTGTGCAATATCTATGTGTACTTTATTGAGATTAAGGCTGCATTGCATACAGTTGGTGGAATTAAGATCGCTTTTTCTCATACTTTCACTTGGACTAAGCCGTTGATTTGGATATTGCTGATATGTGCGATTGTAAGAGTCCTGTAATTATACAGATAACAGCTATAATTGTTTCAGTGTAACGCATTTTTAACCGACTTCAAAAAAGGAGGAGGTTATATGTTCCGTTGTATGTATTTTTTTTATAGATGTTCACCGATTTTTCCGCCGTCTGTGGGCCGATTTCAAAAATATTTCTTTTGTATGGTAGGGTATAGTTCCGAGGTGGTCCCATTGTCACCAAGTCAGGATCTGATGATGGGATCCCAGGGAAATCGAAGGCAACTCTCAAAATTTACAGGCACCTATTATGTTTTTGATATATTTTCTAAAACCGATAAAGCTCATGTCGATGAGCTGATGATGAAGGGTAAAATTCCTCAACAGTTGTTTTTTATGTGTTTTCACCGATTTCTCCGTGAATTGTGAGCCGATTTTAAAAATTTCTTTTTTATTCAGTAGGGTATACATTCAAGATGTTCTCATTGCACCAAGGCAGCATCTGATGATGGGATCCTAGAGAAATCGAGGGCAACCCTTAAATTTTATTGGTACTGATTACCTGTTTCATATATTTTCTAAAGCTGTTCAAGAATTTGTGATGATTTAAAGTATATCTCCTCAACTGTTAGGAGTTGAAAGAAAATTCTTTTAATATTATACGTACTTATAAACTGATAGTCGTATTTCTTCAGGATATTAGATGGATTGATAATAGAAGGTAAATCTTATTAACGTCTACGAGTTACGTGGAAAAATAGACGTGGACAAATCTCGATTGACTATTGTCGTTCATTTCAAAACTTCGCTGACTTATTGGAGCAGTAGTTTAGTTAGCCTTCCAATATTATATTTAAACATAATATCTAATTTCCACAAAAAAATAAAAAATAAATTATTTTTTAACAAAAATGAAAACCGACTTCAAAACGTTACAAATCGAAACAAAAAAGAGAAGAAAATAATTTTAATTACTTAGTTATTGTTGGAGTCGGTGCCAGCCAAAGCAAAATAATCCTAATACAATTTAATTAATGTATCAATTTGTAAATATAATCAAAATATCCGTTCGAAAGTTCATTGCAAAGGCAGGATAAAACTCTCCTTCTTGGCTGGCACCGACTCCAACAATAACTAAGTAATTAAAATTATTTTCTTTTCTTTTTAGTTTCGATTTTTCTTTTATTTTCACATTAATTTTAATCAAAATATATTAAAATAATTACAGTAGTTTCTTTAATTAATTATTAGTATTTTATTAGTTATTATTTATATTTTTAACAGAATCTTCGAAATTCATATGTGTGCCATTTTTATTACGCAATAAAAGAGCTGCATTAGCATAACGGAACATAGGTAGATACATAATGACAAACACAAATTGGCATACCTAAAGCAACAACGGTCATTTATATCACGTTTATTCAATTTTAAATTATTTTATAATATACTAGTTGTACCCGCGGTTTCGCCCGCGTTCATTTAATTGCTAATCAACCTTATTGGGTTGATGTGTGGGATGCCTGAAAATTTCTTCAAAATTACTCCAGCTATTTTAAAACCCATCGTAATCACTCCTGAGCCGCACGGCTACCTATTTCATATATTATGTGCACGCCCCACTCCCGCTCTTGACACCCCCAACTTTCCCCATTGCGCTTTATTTTTCTATTATATATATATTCATCTCTACTATCTAATATTCTCATCCCTACTCCGTGATGTTTGCTGGATGAGAGGTAATAACGGTAGACACCTAGCGGGGATAACTGATCGACTGATAGTTGATCAGTTATCGACCGGCGAAGGCAGGAGATCAAATTGAATTGAGAAAAAAATCATAATTAAAGGAAATTATTAAAAATAATAAAAATTAAAATGTGATGGAAAAATAGGGGTTGATCGTAGTCGTAGAGAGGTAGAAAATTAAGAGTAATATAATTTTTTTTATTCTAAGTCATGACAAAATAAAAATAAAAATCATGCCAAAAAAATTTAAGTTTATAATTAACAAATAAATAAGAGGGGTTGATCGTTGAGGGTTGAAAATTTACGGTTGTATGTATTTTTTAATGTTGTATCATAAAAAAATAAAAAATAAATAATTTATCTGAAAATAAAAAAAAATAGGGGTGGACTACCCTTAACATTTAGTGGGATGAAAAATAGATGTTGTTAAATTCTCAGATCTACCCAATATGCACACAAATTTTCATGAGAATCGGTCAAGCCGTTTCGGAGGTTTTTAACTGCAAACACCGACAAACACCGCGTATTGTTACGAGATTTTTATATAGGTAGGTATTAGATGGATTGAGCAGTCGCTGTTTTAATATTTTTATAAGTTTAAATTTAGGCCATCCGAGGTAGATATATATAAAATCCTAAATTTTAAAAACAATAATATCCGAATTTTTTAATCCTTTTATAACAGTATATCTGCTTCTTCTTAAATACCTATTATATTACCAATTTATATTGTCAAATCAAATCAAATCAAATCAAAATATTTTATTCAGCATAAAAATTGTTACAATTTCTTACTGAACATCATGAGTCTACTACCAGTTCGGAAAGAAGAAACCTCTGACCTGAGAAGAAATGGGAAAGAAACTCAGCGGGACAATTTTTTTTTTATCTTAATCTCATTCTTTTTTAAAATTAAATTGCATATTAACAATAATTCTATATGTTGAAATAGCCTGGCGGCGATCACATCATTCCCAAGGCGTACTGTCTTCTAAAAAATCGTTAGTCGAATAATAACCTATAAAAGCTTTTTGAACGTTTTCTGTTGTATAGGCGTATATGCGTACATTGTCCATAAAAAGAATTATTAACTCGGCGTAAGCGAGTTACAGGCATTACAAGTTTATGTTTGCTCCTAGTATTAATGCTATGCATGTCGCAATTCTTGGGAAATTCGTGTATATTTTTATGAACATACATAACATTTTCGTACACGTATTGAGAGGCAACAGTCAATATTTTAATTTCTTTAAACTTTTCTATTAATGATATTCTAGGGCCTAAACTATAAATAGTACGAATAGCTCTTTTCTGCAGGACAAAAATAGTATTAACAGTAGAAGCATTTCCCCATAATAAGATTCCATATGACATAATACTATGAAAATAACTAAAATATACTATACGAGCTGTATCTACGTCTGTAATAAGTCTAATTTTTTTTACCGCGAACGCTGCAGAGCTAGCCTTTTTGCTAGCCCCTCAATATGGAGATTCCACTGCAATTTCGAATCTATGATACACTATACAGCTATAATTTATAGGTAATACATATAAGTATAAGGTAAATTATTAAATACGTTTTACATCTCTCATGTTCGGTAAGTAGATTCTGATTACCTCCAAATGGGGCTTGTAGGTGACTAATTAGCGCTCTAGGGTAATAATGTAGCATAAAAAGCCCTAGGGCGGTAAGTAAATAAAAAAGAACACTTCTTTCTTTCAAAAAGTTCGCGTACATCTATTACCATTATACTGGCAATAGACATCATGCATTCAGCCCAATGACCAAAGAGGTCGCTTTGCTATTAAGCCTTGTCTTCGTGTGAGTATAATAGTCATCAATTTTAAATATTGAACGGCGAAGCTCAATTTCGTTCTTGAAAAAAAAAGTGCGTGTGTACAAAGTACACATGTCAGAAGTAAAACTTCTTTGGCAAACTAATTTTTAAATCTCGTTTATAAGCTCGTTGAGAGAGGGAGATGGCGCGAAGGTCACACCCACGAGTTAGACAGAGTTAGAAATGTCACTGACTCGCGGTGGGCGAGTTCTAACTAAGGGGTCGTCCATAAATCACGTGATGTTTGAATGGGGGGGAGGGGGTTCGGAAAAAATCACGAAATATCACCAGGAGGGAGGGGGGTGTAGTGAGTTATCACGTGATTTTTTTTACTCACCGTTGGGATTATCCAGCGCGCCGCGACAATCAACGAACTTTTATAATAATAAGCCTAGTCACCTCCAAAACTTCTCTGAAAAGACCTGTACGGGAACTACTATTGCAAGAAATGGCACTATTAAAAGCTATGCTATGCTTTAAAAAATCGTGTATTATAAATTCTTCATAACAGATGATGAGACCAATAGGATGGGCCAAACATTCCCCCAGACACACGAAGCGTCGCTATTAGTCAGAATGGAAGTGTAATAATGAACCGATTGGTCTTAATTGCTTTGGATTGCTTATAAAGAGTATTGACATATACTTCCATTAATATCATGTATAAAAATTAAGACATACATAAACTATAAGTAACGTTACATTGTTATAGTAGTAGTTATAAGTTACAGACGGACGAATTATACATTTTTAATGATATTCTCAAAAACTTTTACTATATTTATATATGTGAATATCAGCACTAAAAGGTTTAAGAAAAGTGAATACTATTTTGACTTAACTTTAGCGGGTGATGTACCCAGTGCTCAAAATTAATTGACCGTCGGCCGAAACTAGAGGATATGCATACAGTCAAAGACCATACATAAACCACCTAATCCCATTGATTTTGTTAATGAGAAAAATAGAAAAGTGTAATCTTAAACCTCACCACGTATCACCATGGGGGAGGGGGGGGGGGTCTAAAAAGTGGCTTAAAAACATCACGTGATTTATGGACGACCCCTAAGGCTAACTCTTCCCCGTCTCTGAGCGCCTGGTACTATGGACTTATTTTTTCGTTTCATTGAATTTGAAATCACAAATATTCTAAAGAATCACTTCAAAAATTTATTCTTGTAATGCCGGTTTTTTGAAGTGAAACTTCTTTAGAATATTATTATTTTAAATTCAAGTTTTACTTCTGACATGTGTACTTTGTACACATGCACTTTTTTCTACTTTAACCTCACAATCGAGATGTAAAGCAGAATAGTTAGCTCGGGTGTAAGCATCAATTGCACCCTCGAACTATAGGCGCCCTCGCTGCGCTCGTGCGCCTAAATATCTCGGGCTGCAATTGATCCCTTACAGCCCTTGGCTACTAATCTACTATTAAACGATGTCGATGCCAGTCGATCCATCTTAAATCACAAATTGATCCTACCCTTAATATTATAAACTTTTATATTTAACTGTCTTAATTATCGAGAGATACCTATAAAAAAACTTATCAAGTAGGTACCTATTTATATTTTTTTGTGTTTTTTATTATGAAGTTGTTTGTTAAGTAAGATTTTATTTTTTTTAAAGTATGGATTTTGCTAAAAAAACGATAACATTAGTAGGTAATTAGTTTAAGTTAAACCAAAATACCAGTCCGGAGCATACGAGAGTTATAGGTAGCGAATAACCTATATTAGCCAAACATAGCGTAAGGGCAAACCCGAGCGGAGCCAGGATGAGTCTCTAGTAGGTATGTGTTATATTAATCTTATTTCTCGCTAGTTGTCTATTTGGTATAATAATTTTGACTTAAACTTAAAAATAAAAAAATATATAAATAACCACTCTAAAGAAAATATTTATTATTGCAATAGTAGACATAGACTTCATTATGAACAAAAATAAATATAGATTTGTAACAAACTATTCAACGTATTTATTGGCTGAATACCGTATTATTGGCTATACCTTTTTAGACCTAGGTACTAGTTAGTACCTGTAATTGCTACTGAGGCTGAATATGATTTCATAATTTTGTTACATATTTTGTACCGTGCAGTGCTGTCGTATTTAGTAAGAGTAAAAGTGTTGAGGCTTAGTTTATCTTGAAAGCACGCTTTATAAATCTTGACCAGTGAGAGAAAATACGAATGCTTACTGACCTACATTTTATTGTTTTATAAACGCTTAATTTATTATTTTGTTTTATTAACGTGATGGTGGATTTTATCAAAAGTTATTTGAGTTAGCACTTATCTAGTTTTATCGAATCAGATGTCAAACTCAGATAAATATGATATATTGGAGCGTTGTTTAGCTGAAATACTTACGTGTAGAATATTGTGATATAGATAGTCGTGTAGATATCTCAACGGCGCTTTACAGCTGTTCTACATGAAATATGCTAATCGAATCAAAAATGTAATTTTTCAGTCTTAAGAATTATCGTTTATGATATTGTTATAAATGGTACTGTCGAAGGCAGTCGAAGTGATTTTGTCTACTGCTGTATAATGACATTAAAAAATTGGCGAATAGAGATATAGACTTGAGTGCCCATTGCACAGATTTTTAAAGCAATACGATAAATTAGTTTTCATTACATTTTTTAGGTAACTGAATAGGTAGTTTATGAATAACGTCATTATTTATGAAGATAAGTTGAGGGAATCTAGTTCCCCAATAACTTTTAATACGCCTTTGCATCACAAAAATTATTACTATTTATAACGAATCGTTCGATTATGATATTGTATAAGTATAGGTATATGATACATCATTTAGTTGGTAAACATGGATAAATATTCCTATAGGGTTTTTTCGAACCAATTAATACATATGTTATTTGTAAACAAGATTTTTATCGGCAATATAAACAGAAGCTTGATGGCCAACTAACAAACCTAAAGTTTTTAATAAAAGAAAATTTAGTTACTTATTTAACACCTTTACTTTTGAATATTAAAGATGTAAAGTTTTGTTAATGCTTAATATGGAATGTATATTGTCAATTTCTGAGTGAAGGCAATCAAGAATCTATGTACATATATGTTTTATTATAATAATATGCCTTTGGTTTCCGTACGAGAAGATGATAATGTACCTATAGATAAATATAATAATCAGCAACATTAGATATTATCACTATTCTCTCGGTATTGTGACGTCTTGTTTGTTGCTTACTTAAAAAAATCATAATAATTCTTAAAAGTTTAGGCAACTTTTTCTATATTGTTGTTTAGTTAGTAAGGAACAGAAATATTTTTCAATGCGACATTAGCGCGAGCGAGGCTGCGGGTTGCGCTAGTAAATGTATACAAAAACTTGACAAATTCTATACCAAAACCTACCTCGAGAACCACTATCCAGTGGTGAAAATGGCATGGCATAGCATGGCAGATCGGTGCAGTAGTTTTTGAGTTTATCGCGAACAGACAGGCTGACAGACGCGGCGGAGAAGTTTGTTTTATAATATGTAGTGAAGAATTTATATGTATCTAGTGTCAGTACCTACTCACGTTGTTAGAAGGATGATTGAACATGTCTATAAAGTCCTGCGAAGTAAACAAATGAGATATAAGAGATAGCTCCAATTAAAACAATTTCCTTAAAAAATAAAGTGTTTTGTTTTATCTTTGCAAAATGAATACTTATCATCGTAGTATGAAGTGAAACCGTTTTCACTTTTTACGATTGCATGCCAACGAACTGTTACCCCATGCGGGATTAAGCGTAAAATATAAAAGGCTTCGAAGGAAATTACAATTTTAAATATTATATATCGTGTCATAGATACATCAGAGAAAAGAACATATTTCTTAAACAATTATTTTTATCTGTAATAGTCAATTGTATTACTAGTAATAAAAATAATAATTGTGAAATATAAATAAAATATATTTTTAAGTTTTTACGGTTTGAGAAGATAAAATACCTAGTAACTATTAATTTTATTGTAAAATTAAGACGAATTAGGTACAACATGACGTCTTTAACCTGTTAAATTAATTTAGCTTATGGTTATATGGCCTTATTCGTCCATTGATTGGAAGTATTTTGTTCATTTAAATAGTGATTTTCATCGTCCCTAAGTATTGATAGGACACAAAACCTTCAATATAATACATTTCAACAAGAATCTAGTATGTGCAACAGCTATCACTGTCTTACAGTTATAAACTATGGAATCTTACCTGTCGCCATGATACCGTATCTATTTAAAGCCTAAACCAAAATAGAATACCTATATTGTATAAGTATTTATATCAAAGCATTTTAGTAACTATATGTGAAAATTTAAATTAAATTGTCACAATTAGAGTGTGAAGATGTTATATAACAATACTGTATCCTTTTACGTAAATCATTCAATATTGTGCTAATACTAAAATCACGACGTTTCAATTTCAATCTTTACTTAGTCTTTACAGCTCAAAGCAAACTTTTCGTTGGCAGTCGTAACAAAGGTAATAAACGCGTTAAGTCCTTATATCATATCTCTTTAAATTATGTTACAATTAGTGCACGGAGTGTTGTAAGTGCCCCAGTTTTATATACGTAAGATATAATAATATATGCATATCCTGGACTTGACGGCACACAAATGACCCCGCAAAATAACCAGTTTCAGTCGCCGTTGTACAGCTTTGATTCGCAATTTTTAGCCCACAAACATAAATAATAATTGCAATTTCAATAAGATTATCTGCTTAACGGCATTCAGTCAAAATGTAATGGTCTAGTTGTTTGATTCAAACTGTTCCAATGAATTAAGTGTCCATAGTTATTTCAAATACTCAAATGACATACAAAATATACTTATTTATTTAAGACATTAATGCCTTCAATTATTTGGTGAAACTAGATTTTTTATGAACTTGCTAGATTTGATATTTTTTATTTCATTTCTTGTTAAGTGAATTGATAGTGAACTTTAACAATAAGTTTAAAATGTGCACTGTGTAATATTGTAGCAGACGTAAGTAGTTTTTACGGCGACCTTTACACTCATTATGAAATGTAACAATAGCTTAGGCATTGACGTTAATCTGTTTTAATACCCAATTAGCAAAACTTACTTTTTATACGACACTTGTAAATTATTTACCAATTTCAAATTTGCAAGATTAAAATACATGCTTTATTAAAGTAATTTAGTAAGTTATTAATTATTTGTATCAAACATTTTAGATGATTTGTACTGATAAACTTTATCTACTTACTAAATTTACGAATATATTATATAAGGCAATATGTGGGTGTTGTTTACATTTTTAACCTTTATCTGATTTGTTAGTGAGCAATCAATTTATAAAAATAGAATTAGCCTGCGCGAAATCCAAGTTACTCAACATTTGTATTTTCCATTTATAGAAGGCGCATGCAACAACTCAAGCTATGGCAACAGCGAGAGAAGGAGTGGGCGCGGGCGAGGGCCAAGCGGGAGAAGAGCAACAAACGTAGCATATACTTTAGCGATAGCGTCATGCTCCTAGAAGCCGCCGCTAGAAATGACATCGACGAAGGTGATTACAGTATAGATCACTATATATGCACATGCGCTACCTTCACA
This sequence comes from Boloria selene, assembly GCA_905231865.2. Taxonomy (NCBI): domain Eukaryota; kingdom Metazoa; phylum Arthropoda; class Insecta; order Lepidoptera; family Nymphalidae; genus Boloria; species Boloria selene. The sequence goes on from HG993145.1 coordinate 8,687,419, forward strand.
ATGTTGTGTTGATCGTATGATAGTGAAAACTAAAATATCTCGCATTATCTCGGTCATCATTAAACATTACTCGTACTTTTATTAAATATTACCATAAAGTCAACAGAATCAGCGAGCTAGGGAAAGTAAAAAGCGTGCAAAATCGGACAAAACAAAAAACTGCGCCTGTTACGAATATTCAGGTCAAGAACATTCTTACGGCGCTCATAATGACAGAACAAAATTTTGATAATAATAATTGTTTGCGTTTTTTTGTTCAATAAAAATAATGGTAGAAAAATAACAAAATAACCATGACATAATACACTTGACTTCATCGAACTAAACTTCGACTTAAACGCCGTTATATCTTGAATAGTGATATGACGTAAACATCCTTAAAGAGCTCAAGATATAAGAAAAAAAATTGTGTTTATGATAAATTTAAATAAAAATATATTTCTTATATATTATTCATTCATTATTTAAAAAAAATGTAACAACATGTACATTTATATTAATGTAATAAATCATAAAATTTACTTAGATTAACGAGCAGTATGTATATAAAAGTTTACGATAGTCGTTAGGAATGATCTCACCGTATAAAAATTAAAAAAGCCAATATTTGTATTGAAATGGCTTATTTATGTAGCTGCAGTTTGCACGAACGTATCTTGAATTTGTTTAATGTTAATATCGAATACAATTATTTAAGAGGATGACTTATAATAGGCACAACATGTATTTTTTGGGTAACTGTCACATTAGTTTACGATCAGTTCCTTTTAATGTTAGGAGGTTATAAATAAACCAAAACTATACGAAAAGCCTCTAAGAATACTAGGCCATATCAAAATTAACAGGAATAAATAGAATATTTAACATACATTTTTTATTCAACACCCAAATATGATATTACTAACTTTTCAACATTTTATTAATTCTCTAAGTTTAGTAAAAAAATTGCTTCTTAGTAATATATCACCATAATATTAAAACTAAAAAAGAAAGTTTGAGAGTGAGTGAGTAAATTATGGCGTAACAGATTAAAAAAAAGCTAAAATTCAGATAATTTTAAGAAAAAAGAAATTGACGATTTTCAACTGTTCCTACAGTAGAGTGGATTGAATTCACCCAAAAAAATGGATTTAGATCTTAATTTATTCTAAACACTGAAGTATAATATGTATTAATATAATGAAATATATTCTTAATATAGATACTATGAATGTTATAATTAAATATCGTTCATATTTTTTTTTCAGTAAGAAGGCTATTAGCACGCGGCGTGACTCCAGACGCAACAAACGAAGACGGCCTAACAGCGTTACATCAATGCTGTATAGATAACAATGAGGCCATGATGCGATTACTTCTCGACCACGGCGCAAACGTAAATGCAGAAGATAGCGAAAAATGGACCCCCTTACACGCGGCAGCTACATGCGGGAATTTAAACTTAGTTAGGATATTAATTCAAAGAGGGGCTAACTTACTAGCAGTTAATGGAGATGGAAATATGCCCTACGATATATGTGAGGAAGAAAGAACACTCGATGCGATAGAAAGCGAAATGGCAGCTAGAGGTGTAACACAAAGACTGATAGACGAGACCAGAGCAGCTACAGAGATGCAAATGTTAAAAGATGTCGATCAATTAGTTAAGCAGGGAATGGATTTAGACGAGCCGAGAGATAACCAGGGTGCTACTTTGGTGAGTAAATTGCTTTACAAATTCATTAATAAATGAAAATATCTTTTCGGATTTTGTCGTGGATTTATTATGATTTTTAATTCCCGACGTTTCGAATGCTTTACAGTAATCATGGTCACGGGTCTCTTCAGACAAAATCCGAAAAGATAGTTTCATTTATAATATCAAATATTCGCGTAAATCTTAGAAAAATAAACTTCATTAATATTATGTTCTTGTTCCAAAGATTTTTTGTATTTTTTTTTCAGATGAAAGTAAAATTCAAAATAAGTAAATTATAGTATTAGTATATATAAATTTAAGTTTAAAAATACTTTAATTACAAAATATTTTGAAATAAAGTATATATACTTACTATACTTTTTGATTTTTTGTTATATCTTACTATTCTTTGAAATGAGAAAAGTTTCCGGAAATGAATAGTTGATTTTGTTACTCAAGCACGCTTAAACGGCTGAACGGAACTGAATGAATTTTGATACAGCAATAGATAATACCGGAATAACTCTTAGGCTACTCCTTATTCCGGAAAAATGTACGGTCCCCATGAGATAAAATGTTTTTATTTTACATTAGGGATAAAGACCTAAGCTTTTTAGATAAAGAGCTGGTTCTCTTATAACGTACTAATTGAGCCTAATAATAATATTAGAATGACGTCATTCATGTGCAATTTTGCTGCAATCTAGTACATTAGTATAAATTGGTCATGAAATTTGAGACAACGCATATCATATTGCCGTGTATTTGATCAAGTGTTGAAATTGCTCGTGATGCAATTGTTTACATTCATTTCCTGACGGTTTCAGCTTCATTAACCGCGTGATTTATGAATATTGGCACTGTCATTAGTATAATCTAAATATATATTTCCTTTATTTGTGTGGCCTTTTTATCATATATCGTGGTTTAGAGACATGAGTGCTTTACAGTAGCCTATGTGATATTCCACGTTCATAGTCTAGGACATTCAAATTCGTTGTTATTATAAACCTTAAGGAGTATATGTTGATAATTTTATATGTAAAGTCACATACTTCTTCTTGACTTTGTCATTTTTTTTCAGTAATATTACTACTTATTAAGTATTGCGATTAATTGATAATGAAACTTTAAGTGATGACTAAGAAACCAAAAAAATATACTTTAGGTTGTATAGACCGTGCCAGTAAAGATAAGACTTGACAAACCACATGGTTATGACTTATGACTTGCGCAGAAGACGATTAGTCTATACTAATATTATAAAGCTGAAGAGTTTGTTTGTTTGTTTGGATGAACGAGCTAATCTCGGGATATTTTTGTGTTGGATAGTCCGTTTATCGAGGAAGGCTATACTCTATAGGCTATATTACATCACGCTGTGACCAATAGGAGCGGAGCATCAATGAAAAAGGTTACAAAAACGGGAAGAGCGGGCTTTAGTTCTTCGAGGTACCGTACCGTGCGACTCAGAAAAAAATTGGTTTCCGATCCTTAGAACGCGTGCGAAGCCGCGGGAAATGCTAGTTTGTAATAATTTTAATATAACATTGCTATACACCTTATTTCGAAGGTTCTAACACCATTTTACCTGCGAAAACCCCCGCTACTGGCGCACTTCATGTCTCATCTTTCGTGGCGCGTATTATACGTGTTTCCAAAAAAATATTTTTATATTATTATTAAATAGGTACAGTTCGCGTCACGTAAAAAGAACGCTGGAAGAAAGTGGTGGGGGATGTGTTTGCGCATCGGTACATTCGCATACGAAATTCCTAAGCCTGTTCTTTTATTTTTGAACTAGCTTTTTGCTCACGATGTATATTGAGTATTGGTAGGTACATTGAAAAATATATTAGATAGAATGTCATTAAATAGAATTCTATTAATTGATAAAATGTGTTTGATTCATCGTAGAATATTTAATCTACTTACAAAAAAATAAATAAATTCGTTTAATATATTTTTTAAATTATTAACAGCATTATTATCAGTCTCTCTTTTTATAAAACAATATACGTCAAAAATATTTTTTCACTAATTTTTATATAAAATCATTTCGTACTTAATTAATAACTTTTGTGTGCGCGATGGTATTTTAAACTGATAAACCAATAGCGAGCCGGAAAGCATGCGACGCGTGCCTCGACGTCCCGCGCCCCGCGTCTTACCACCAAATAATAATAATAATATAATAATATCTTTATTCAAGAAATTGTAGTAACAATTTCTTGAATAAAGATATTATTATATTATTATTATTATTAAATTGGCCTATAAATCGTCTCTGCGCAACTTGACAGCCAGCGTTCTTTTTACATGACGCGAATAATACATGTATATGTTTCGTAGCTCCACATAGCGGCGGCAAACGGGTATATAAAGGTGGTGGAGTTTCTGCTAGAGCACCGCGCTTCCTCCGACGTGGTGGACCACGACATGTGGCAGCCGGTGCACGCCGCCGCCTGCTGGGGGCATGTGAGTATACTATATACTATATACATATAGACATGTTGATCATCATCAGCCCTTTTTTTAACGTCCCACTGCTGGGCACGGGCCTCCCTCTATACGATGGGGATCAGGCCATAGTCCACCGCGCTGGCCTAGTGCGTGTTGGCGGACTTCACATGTCTTTTGAAAAACTTGCTAGGTTTTTCTAAGACACGCAGGTTTCCTCATGATGTTTTCCTTCACCGTAAGACAAGTGGTAATCATGATAGAAAAAAAAAATGACATGTTGATATTTATGTGTATTCAGCCCTTTTTAACGTCCCACAGCCGGGCACGGGCCTCCCTTCAGTATGAGGGGATCAGATCATAGTCCACTACGCTTGCCTAGTGCGGGTTGGCGGAAGTTTCGAAAACTTATTAGGTTCTCTCAGACATTCAGGTACAGTAAAAAGACCGTAAGACAAGCGGTAAGGTTTAAAAGGGCTGAATGCAATAATTATACTTATTATAGTACAAATAGTTCAAATACAAAGTGGTATAATAGATATTAGCATATTGTAAGTCATAATCTGTTCAATCACACCTCATCCGAGAATACATAAAAGTATTTTAATTAGACTTTTAAAATTCTTTCCAAAATCAATGATATACAAAGTCAGGTTGTGTTCACTATTAATTGCTACTTTAAATGAGTAAGTATAGTAAGAAAGTTAAAAGAAAGGATTGGCTTATTTTACAATATAAGAACACCTTGTTGTCAAGTATTTTGAATTTATGAAAATTTTTAAATCATCAAAATTCACATATTTTTTATTGTATTAATTTACTGACAACAGCTACCTATATGTATGTATTTTTATTTTTAATATATTATTTTTGTTGCAGTTAGAAGTATTAGAACTGTTGGTACATTATGGAGCCGATCTCAATGTTAGGAACAAGCACGACGAAACTCCGGCGGGTATGTTTAAAAATACAGATCAATCAATTGCTTATTTTAATAAAAATGCAAATTGTAATTGCTTATATGATAATTAATAACTTTTTTCACATTTTTTTAAATTTTATTTTTACATATAAAAATAAAATGTTTGTCAAGTGAAATCGTTATTATTAACTAATCTAATAACAGTATTTTGTTAGATATGCATTAATTATGGCATGCGTTACTTATAGCACCAAGTCTGCACCTCTGATATTTATAATTGCGAGTTATTTTTAAATTGATAATAACTTCTTTTATGGTGACTGAATATAATGAGAAAACCTGCATGTCTCAGACATGTGCAGTCTATCAACCCGCATTTGACCAGCGTGGTGGTCCTCCTTTTTCGTAAACGAAGCGTAAAAAGCTAAATCGGCTACCACACGATACAATTTGATTGTCAATCAGATTGCCCAATTGAATTCGCAACAATCTGATTATCTGTCCACACTTACATTGAATATCACCAATTTTAGTTTTATTTTAACGGACTCGTTTAATGCCTCTTAACAACAATAGATAATAAGAAAGAATTAGTAGATTATGGATAAAACAGTGGTTGTTAAAAGAAAGCAACTGAGTCACTAAGTTAAGTTAACAATATTGCCAAATTCAAAATTTATTATTTATATTTTGTTTAATTAAAATTTAAAATTTTATAAGGTACTTTGATGCCATTTTGAATTTTTGTAAATTGTGGGTAGGCACTGTCTGTAACAAGTATATAACGCCCTGAGACGTCTTATACCCGTGACCATGATCGCTGTAAAGCATTCGAAACGTCGTGAACCAAAAATCATAATAAATCCGCGACAAAATCCGAAAAGATAGTTTCATTTATAATGTCAAATATTCGCGTAAACCTAAATAATAAATATGTTGGGACATTATTACACATAGCGCTATCTAGTTCCGTGGTAAGCTACAAAGAAGATTGTGTTACGGATATCAGATAGTTGATATACTACAATATATAAGTTGAAATAAATACATAATATAAATACCCATGATTGGAGTACAAACATTCGTGCTCAACAAACGTATGCTCCCAGCGGGACTCGAACCCGCGACCGCTGGCGCAACAAGTAGGGTCACTACAAACTGAACCATTATGAGTCACACTACACTCACTATTCGCTAGTAAAATTGTATCGCGTGGAAGGTGCTTATGTCGGATTATGAGATGTAACGGCAGCGGTGTCCGCAGACATCTGCGAGGAGGGCGAGATGCGCGGGCGCATCGTGCGGCTGGCGGCGGAGCAGGAGGAGGTGCGGCGCCGCGCCGCCTGCGCCGCCGGCGAGCGCCTGCGCGCCGCGCGCCGCTCCTCCTCCACCGCCTCCACTAGCAGGTACATGGTTGTGCTATACACTGGTAGGGCGCAACGGCCTTACTATATACTATTGTACTATACACTATATAATAATAAATATGTTCGGACATTCTTACAACAGCGCCATCCAGTCTCGTCGTAAGCAACGATGCTTGTTTTACGGATACCAGATAGTTGATATACTACATATATAACTTTAAATGCATACATATTATAAATATAAACACCCATGACTGGAGAACAAACATTCGTGTTTAACAAATGAATGCCCCCAGCGGGACTCGAACCCGCGACCGCTTGCGCAGAATGCAGGGTCACTACAAACTGAGCCAAACGAGTCGTCAAATAAAACTATATATACAAGACAGCTGAAAAAATAACCTGCTATTTATAAATAATCAAATCGCCTGTTATTTATTTCCAGAGGCAAGCGCTATTTTTAATTTATTTTTATTACATGTAATATGACCACAACAAAGAGAATGTAATCACTATGGACGACAACTGCCGCGCTTGACACTTCGTGCTAGCTGTATAATATTTTAGTCACGAGTCACTTGCGCCAAATTATGCTCTAAGACAACTATATATGAACTATATTGAAATAGTAATAAAATGAATATAACTTTAACAAATATTAATTAATTATTAGTTATGTGATCTGTGTTTTAACTTATAGGTAATCTAACGTTTAACAACGTATGGTAATCAAAACGCATATATTATAGCGTAAAAAATAGTAGGCGTTTTAAAAATAGCGTATTCTTATAACTTATTATCAATATATAGCCGTTGCGCCCACCTCTACTATACAATTCTCGAGACATAAACTCAGATTTGCATTTGTATGAGTGATAGCTATAAGCCAATAGCCGCGCATCAAAGACCAGTTAAAACGGGTTTAAACCAAGCTCGCAATGCGCTACTCCTTCAGCCGTACCTATCCGTACATTACACACACACACACACAAATGCAAAGCTGAACTTAAGGCGCGAGGACTGTAACTCGATATTGAAATTATTTTAAAATTAATGTGTGTGTGTTTTAATCTGGGCTAGATGGAATAGAAAAACAGATTTTTTGATAGACCGGTAGATACTTTCATACGATTTTGACAGGTTGTAACTTTTAATGTGTCAAAATAGTATGAAAGTAACTACCGGTCTATCGGTAGATAGGTTATAGAAACTGGCAGTTATACGACTGACTTTTTAGATAGGTTATGGTCTAGACTTTAGAATAATGTATAGGTAGGTTACTAGCTAGCGAACCATTAGGTTGTAGTAAAATTTGTTACAACTTTTGACGCTACTATATTATTCAGGTATTTTGCGGTTGTATGTGGATTTATACTGTAGATCCCTCTACTTACACTGTTTCACATGTGTTGCAGAAACTACGCTATTGTTATAATAATGGTAAAGTTTGACAAATATGCTTCTAAGTTGGGATGCAGAAATACTCGTTAATGTGATCTGATTTTGAAATTCTTTACTAATAAGATAACACATTATCGCTATTTATGATTCCAACACAAATGTGTATAAGAAATCATAATTATCATGAATTATGATTCATCGATCAGCGAATGATGTACTGCTTACATGGTTTGATAGAATGTATGGTAAAAGGACATCTAGGGGCACACCAGTAAAAGGTAAATTGCTAGACGATATCATAAATAACGGTAATAAAACAATAACGTTGTTAAAACGTAAAAGGACAAAATTATTTTGTATTTTTTTCGTTTAAATAAATCGATACATGTAAATGAAATTGAAATGTCTGTTAATTTTAAATTAACAGCTTTTCACTGAATGCATTTGGAAGTATATACGGCACATACATCAAAAATGTTTTTTTTAAATTTTTGTCTGTCTGTGTGTTCCGGCAGAGTCAGAGATTACTCTGAAACGGCCGGACCGATATAACGGGGCATACACTCGAGATACCTAATGCTGTAAGGAATAATTTAGGCTGCTTTTATTTTAGAAATTTTATTTATTTCAACTAGCAGAACTCGCGGCTTCGCTCGCGCTAAATCTAGAAACGACGCCGAGCGTAATTAGTTAGTAAATAATAAATTTAGTATGGATTATAATCACTAAATAACAACCTACATAACGACATTTAAGAACGAGTGTAAAGTAAGTATATAAATAGTAAGTGGTATAATCTAATATAATATATATAAATTACGTGTCACGTTGTTTGTTCGTGATGGACTCCTAAACTACTTAACCGATTTTAATTAAATTTGCACACCGTGTGCAGTTTAATCTAACTTGAAAGATAGGATAGCTTACATCTTAATTTATAGTCGCAATGTTATTTTATTTCAAATTAAATGTTTACTATACGACTTTAGTGTGTAACTATCGGTTAGTTCTATAAAATCCTAATAGATGGCGGTTTGGCATCTAAGTTGCACAGATTATTTCTATTTCTAGATGTAGTAAGGAGTAGTATTTTTATTTTAATAAAAATATATATAAACCGTATAATTTATTTTAACTTACGCCCAGCAAAGCGGGCCGGGTTTGCTATTTTAATAATAAAATCCTCGTCCGGGCAGAGTGCGGTCGGTGCGGCGCACGTCGCTGCGGGAGAAGCAGCTGGCGGCGAAGGCGGACGCGCGCGGCGAGGCGCGCCTGCGCGAGACCTTCGACTCCACCGGCGACGACGAATACCAGGTGAGCTGGCTTGTACTGCTACTGAGATCTTGGGTTCGATTCTCGAGTTGGACCAAGATTAAATATTTTCAGCCCTTTTTAACGTCCAACTTCTGGGCACGAGCCTCCCTACAATACGAGAGGCATGAAGCCATAGTCCACCACGCGTGCCAAGTGCGGGTTGACGGACTTCACATGTCTTTCGAAAACTTGCTAGGTTCTCTCAGACATGCAGGTTTCCTCAAGATGTTTTTCTTCACCATAAGAAAAGTAGTTATCATGTTAAAACTGACGCGCATATAATTATATCAGAGTTGCGACAACCGATTTAGAACCCGCATCACTCGTTTATCCAAGAGCGTTACCACTGAACTACCACTGCCCACTAATCTCGTTCAATAGTTAAAAAGCTTCGGAAGGTATGTTCAACCTAGCGCTTTTCAAAATGTATATTGTGTACATAAGAATAAAAATATAAATAAATGTAGAAAACATACATACGTTTCCAGGTTACAGAAAAATGTCGTTAATAAAACATTTTACTACATTTCAACTCATTACGTATATATGTCACCGTAAAGTAATGTCAGTTTATAATCTATCTCGCTATATCTAAACTTATGAAATGGCATGCGACGGAAAGAACCTCGGCGACAATCTGTAGGATTCACGTGCTTATGTGGGACTCACCGGTTAGAAAAACCAGTACTATCCACTAAAACCCAACAAACCTCCCAAAATAACTAATACAATATTACAAGCAAAGAAATGAAATTAGAAGCAGTTTTCTTTTATTCATTTGAACTTAATTATATTCACAAATATTAAACAAATATTTCATTAACATATCTTTTCTTAGTGAAATAAAGAAAAATATCATCACATCATAGTTTCTGCATGACGAAGTTTAAAATGAATGTGTTGGTTGTATTCAAATGACTATTTAATTCATGAAAGTCGAGTAATAATTATGACTCTATGAATGTGTTATGTTTAATAAATCATGTAAATTTCTTACGTGAAACTGATTTCAATTTAATGCAACAAATGTTTTATGTTATAATATAAGAAATTATTGTTTTATATACAACTAGTGGTTCACCTCGTTCCGAGTTCTTTACCTATAAGTACGTTTTATATATATTTTTTATATTTTTTCGTAGTAAAAAGTATATGTAGAGCTAAATAACCTGCTATTATCATATCAAACTTCATCAATTGTCCAGATTTTCATGATGCAGACACAAACATACAGACAAAAAAGTCGATAAGATTTTTCGAAAATGTTTAAAGTCGACTCACTTTATCATCATCATCTTATCTACGAGTATACAACATACCTATTGTATACGCGATAAAACAAAAACCTAAGAACATCAAGGATTTCGAATATTTTCTGCTATACTGACTTTTCTTCTTTTTGGGGAGTTGCTAGGTAACTATAAATGTATTGGTTTTTTTATTATAATTTGTTAGTTCTACGTACAATGCATATATGCTTGATGCTCGTATGTACGTTGTACATACCTATTTAGATTCCAGTGTACAAAAGTGATGAGATCTCTATTATCTAACACGTTTTAATTAATGCAAATGAAAAAAGATTTCAAGTAAATAACTTGTTAAGAAAAAATTACATAGCGTGAAAGGGAAAATTAATTAGGTACTGACTACTGACCAACAATCATCTAACGTAGCGTAATTGCATCACAAACATTTTTTATTTTCTTTTATTTAATAGTTGTATACATTTTGAAGTAAATATTTTTTGTTGCGTAAATAAATACAATGTTTAATTAAGCGATCTGTATACTTGGATAAACTTTCGAATAGCCCGCATTCCTCTGAATGATCTGTAATTTGGTACATACTCGTATATATTTCGACACGCTGATTACGAATATGATAGGCAAAATGGCTGCGCGAAGCCAAGATACGTGCGAGGGCCCACTTCGGTGGGCAGTGTTTCATGCGGGTTACTCCTGGTACTCCTGTGATAGCAAAGTGGACTGTGGAGCAACACTCTTGGCTGTGTCTGCTTCGGCAGCTGTCGGCCGTCGTCGGGGCGTCGTGATCGAATGCGCAAGCGTTCCTGCGACGCCCCATTTAAGACGAGTCATGGGTGCTTCGGCTTTAGTGGATAGTACTGACTTGCCGTGAGCCCCACACCTTTTTTCTACAGATGGTATGCGTTAATGTCTCACCGTCTTGTAAAGCCAGAGCTACTCATTAAAACCCAAAAGAACCCTATGTATCTTAGGTCTGCCAAAGCAGACCACAACAACATACTATTAATCAAATAAAGGTGGCTTGGAAGAAAAATACCTCACATTTATAATATCAAGTTTTAATGGAAATTGTGTATGTGTGTTGTATAGTATAGGATGTAAAGATGTAAAAATGTAGGCAAATGAGTTTTGTCAATTATATTAGCGATAATAATGTAATTTCATATTTTTCCGTTTGGTTAATAATAAATTGAGCAGATTTGCGCCAGCAAGTATTGAGATCTAGTTTAAAATTAATTGGCAGAAAGTATGTGCGGCGCCCCGACTGCACTTAATTACAGCTGCACTGATGACGTAGTTTTTATATAGCTCGGTTCTATTCTAGATATTCTGAAAATTACTGTTATTACTCATTTGCTTTGTTCTTACATGTATTATTATAACTTTTTACATTTACGTTGAATAGCTCTTAAGTGTCGATAACGCATGAACCTTAGGAAATTGTAAGTGGTAATATATAATAAATAAAGAATGCTAATATTTATTTATTGAATAAATAGGATGTCTCTCATACTGTAATATACTAATGTAGACGACTATTATTTATGCTCCCGTACTTTCTCTACTTTCGCGGCTCGATACTAATAAGCCGGACTTCGATAATTAATAGAACGCTCTATCCATATCTACTATGCGATATATTGCAATAACATGATTTACAAATACTGGCAATGAAACATCCGAATAAGAAATTAATTATCTAATCGCACTTTTAAATCTAGCTTCTTAATCGCATTTAATTAAGATCCACAATTAACTTGTGCAAGATTCTTATAAGCGAAACGTTATATTAACTTTTATTACATCTACTGTTAGATTGGTTCATATCCGTTGAAACAATATTTACATTATACCAATACATAGTCGAACTATGTATTAAACTTACTTATTATGTACTAACTTATACAGTATGTATTTATTATTTATATACATATAATAAAGATCTAACTGAGTTGGATCTGCACATTGGATTTTTTGAAAAATCTGATTGAAATAGTCATTATTATCGACAGAGGCCGAAACTATAGTTTTTAGAGTTTTTTTATATGTCTGTGACCGCATCACAAGAAAACCACTGGACAGATTTTGATGAAATTTGGTCTGATAATAGCTGGTTATCCGAGTCAAAATATAAGGGACGAACCCGAGCAGAGCGAGGAGTGAGTCTCTAGTGTAGTTTATTTTTGTAGAAGTTTCAAGCTCCTAGCTTTAAAAATGACGTAATTTCCATACACACTTTCATCCCCCTATTTCAACTCTTTACAGCCCTTTTTTTCGCCTTGAAAAGTAGCCTATTTCTTTTCTCAGCCTCTAGATTATCTGTGTCCCAAATTTAATATGAATCGGTTCAGTAGTTTTGGCATGAAAGCGCGACAAACAGACAGTTACTTTCGCATTTATTAAAATATAAAAAAATATATTTTAATATAATTTTGTCAAAATCATAATAAATGAAATCGATATCTATGAGTGGTAACTACTTGATGATTAGTTAATTTTAGTACACGTTAGTAAATAGTAAGATATATAGGTAAATAAGACCCTCCAAGGTTTTGAAGGTGGGGTAGTAGGTTTCCGTATATGGAAAATACTCAAAGTATCTATTCACATGTGCCCTGTATACCTGGTTCACGAGAGCGACCTCAATAGCGCGCTTAATTACTATGAGCGCAATGCCTGTCTAAAACCTTGACGACCATGCAGGTGTTCAAAGCTGTGGACATGTGGTACCAAAAACATACGTTATAATACAATTTATTTTTAGTAATACAATAAATTTACTTAAATTTACAACAATTGCTACCAAAGTATTTATAAATAAAAAAAATACTGTATCTAATATAATACGTACATCGATCATAAAAATGGCATGGCATGGTAGGTCTAATGCCTACATTGCATTGATATGGAATTTGACAGCGATAGTTGAAATGATTCAGCTGAAACCATCACGTCAGGCATCTGTTGCACGCATTGATTGACGACACCGCTCATAGTAAAGTTTTCCTGCGATTTCCCTCGTCGCGGACGGCTTCACGCACCGCGGACGCACGCGCAGTCTGTGCGGGACTCCCGCGCACGCAGTATATCTCGACGATCTTATTATGATAATGCATTACGATGTACAAAAATTTGCCAATTTGCAAATTTCCCTCAAATAATTACAAGTATCAGTGCTTCGTGGTTCAGTGGTGATGTTTTATGGATTGTGCCTATGAGTTACGGAAATGGCACTGGATATTATGTTTTTGACAAATGACAATCTGCACCGCATGCGTAAGGAGCCGCAGGTGCTAGGTCTACGGTATCGGGTACGTTTACCCTTTTTTATATATACATACAAGTGACTCATCTTTGCTTCTCTCGGAAGCGCCCCTAGTTATGGATTATTGCACCGCACGCCAATAAAGCTCATGTCGACTTGATTTTTTGCGACATCTTCAACAGTCGTCTTCATATTTCAGCGAATAAACGCGAAACCTTGATATTTTTAAGTCCTAGGTGTTGAACCTAGTTTTTAAGTCCTAGCTAAGTTTCATTGGAATCTGCACAATGGTTTAAACTTGTAATGGTTTGAAAAATTAATAAATTTATTTTTCATATAATATGGTTACCAAGTTAAACGTAGATTACATTTCTAATTATTGAAATAGGCATGCTTCACAAAGCAAACATTCTCTACCACGTAAATCAAGTTCAAATAATTTTATATCATTGAATTCTTATACAGACTAAGAACATGTATTTATTAATTGTAGGTATTAAGCCATTAGAAAATGTGGTACACCCTCACTCAGGTGACACTCACGCATACAGACGAACTGACATTCCTTTTAGTTTTAATATACTTATATATTGTAATTAACCACTTGGTTTTACTAAAATTACTCTTTGAACAAAAAATCTATATCTATTGAATAAGGTTTTTTTGTAATGTGTTTTAAGAAATTAAAAGTTCGAGGAAATGCTCTATTTAGACAATGTTAGATAACTTATAAGTTATATTAGATAGATAGAGGTTATTTAGTTACATACAAAATTGTTCTCTAAGTGACCTTGTAACAAAAGTTAGTTCGAACATTTATCATATATTTCTATATAGAAATTGTACTGTATATACATATAATAGCGCTTTAAGATATTTTCGCTATTACATATTTTTTAAGATTCAGTTTTTTAAATTTATGTTATAATCTTTGAAAAATATTTCTCATTTTATTAGACTTCATTTTTTAACTACAATTAAATTATATTATATACTAGAGTTCAGATTACTTTGAAATATTAGTGTAAACATTTTAGGCTGTACCAAATGTAAGCTGAAATGCTTAATCACAATTATGTAACTATTATATTACAAATGATTCATTTAATGAAAATAATTCACACGTAGTAGGTACCTTATATTATAGTAGTAGTTCTTTAGGTATTTATTGCAAAAATAAACTCTAATTATATTAATAATTAGCCTTCATTATAAAGCAAATATAAAAGTCATAAGTTTTAGGTCACGTCACTGTAATAAAAGCTAAACCAAATATATATTCACAATGTTTATATATTTTAATGCCCAGGTAATGGGTGTGTGGTCATCAAATCCAGGAGCTTCGACCCAAAGACATTAATGCTACATTTGAGATTAACGTACTATTATAATAAGTTACATATATTTCCTAAATATGGTAATTACCCACATAACGTTAGTTATAAAATGAAATATATCATTAGGGGCCATTCATTTATTACGTGAGACTATTTTTGCTAGTTTTTGACCCCTCCCCCCTATTATAAGAAAAAATAAGAATATGCCGACCCACTAACCCCCCCCCCCCCCCTGTTTAATATATATTACGTAAGACCTAAAAGAAAATATGAATACACGTTTGGTATATTTTAATGTTTTTTGTCAAAGCAACAATTTTTTGAGGTGTTTATTTGTCATTTTAAAGTACCTTTTGCTCGGTTGCCCGCGCTTTTTCAAAGTATAATTTTAACTTTGCTATTTTTTTTGATCTTACGTAAGAACTATCGAGACTCCCGCCCACCCCCTTGTAAGAAAACATAAGACATGGTCGACCCCCTCCCCCCCTAAATTGTCTTACGTAATAAATGAATGGCCCCATTATATTAATGACACCCTATTACAAAATACTATTTCACATAACTATTCACAAATACATATTTATATTTTGTATATTACAGGGGCTCACGAACGGCGTGGAAAATGACCAGAATACTACAAACATATCGGCTGATTTATCACACACTCGCCTCTCAATAAGCTCAACAACGTCCAACCAAAGCTATGAATCGGGGAACCTGGACTACGCGGTCCCCAAACATTCGTACAACCAGAAAAACCCGCATAGAATCGGCGACGCTATCGACTCGAACGACAACATTACATACAACCAACCAAAAATAACAAATCCCCTATTCGGAGTAAATGCCGCCTCGCAATACTCGCCCAGCTCTATACGTGAAGTTCAAAACGAAACGAAGCACTTCGACAGATTACCAAATGGCGTGAGGAAAGCTCCAGAAGGTCAAGATAACGAAGCGTTCAAAACCGAAGATGCAATAGACGGTATGAAAGAGGTGGTAATGAACCAAAACCCAATCGCGATCGCCGAAGGCGGAACTACCTACACCACAGACAATAATGGTAAAATCAATGTTCATGTCACCGTCATGATTAACGCAGGTAATTATATGCATCCTTTAAAATCTCCATTTCACTTAAAGCACTATAACATACATGTAAGGCACAAGTTAACAATTTATACTGTAAATCTAATGCACAGTGATGGTTTATATTGAAGTTTTTTGGAAGTGGACGAGCCGTAAGGAACGAGGATGCATATTGAGGCAAGCGGTTATAGGTCGTAGTGGTTTTAGCATGGTTGTGTTGTGTATTTATTACAATAATCTGGTTATTTAATTAATTTCATAGTAATTATTGATTTTTTTATTAAATTTTATTGTATTTTATTTGAAAATAATAATTAAATGCATAGAAATTATATATATTGAATCTTAAATTATAATAACTGGATTATACCTGTAATGTTGGGATGCGTTTGGATTGTGTGCCGTTTTTTATAGTTAGATGCATGAATCTCTTTTACACTATCTTGTCTTTCTCACTGCACACGGCCTTTAATTTCTTTTTCCTATTTCTATGTGTTGTAGAAAGTAGATATAGCACAAGTTAAACATATATATTATGTATATTTTAAATTAACAGATTACACCAGTTACATCACACTCGACGTTGATGTTATACTTTCGTAAATTGTAGTATTGCTCTTATATGAGTAATGTATAGTGTATGCACGTGAAAGTACGGCCAATTAAGAAACATCACATTCCTTTACAGTTACGCTTATCTCGTAAGAACTATACTAATAAAGCCTCAGTTTTTTACAAATTATTCCATTTTGTTGCCAGTATCGTATCGAATGATTAACGAGCAACCAATTATAAATAACCAAATATATTGCACTTACGATTAAGATATTATGAACAGCATGAAAAAGTGCACGATGGAAATCACTAAACTCCACATACAAAACTTCGTAAAACCGCTCATGCTAATTTCAAATATTACAGGAACGTTAGCGGATTTAAAGAAGCAAAGGGCACAGATCAGGACAAATGGAAGTCCCGTCGAAAGCAGTGTCAACTCTACAACGAACCACAGCCTAAATTCCATTCCAGAGATTCCAAAACAGGAAACCCAGATACAGATAAGTCCAATAACCACTAACACAACAGTTCCAAGGTTCTCAGGAAACACTAGTGATGTCGTCGGTGACACCAAATCGCGCCGGTGCTGTATTATAATGTAGTCCCATCACTAGATCAACGGTAGTCTGATCGCCATTCCAAAAAGTTATTTATTCCGGATTTGTTATAATAGCACAATTAAATTATTGGATATATATTTGTGAATTAGTAATTTCCCAGATGATTATTTAATTCTTGTAATTTATATTTGGTTTACATATTTTTAAACAACAAATTATTGTTTTTGGTGTATAATTTTAATTGTTCGTAAATATATTGTTTTTAAGTATAATGGAATGATTATTGCCAGTTTTGCTCATGAAGCAAGGGCTTGCCAGTCGCGCAGACGTGTGATAGTTTGTAATAGCTCAATGGGTTATGTAGATGAATATAAGGTTGCTGTTGTTGTAGATAGTTTTATGTTATTATATTATTGATATAATATAATACTTCGATGGTTTTCTAGATCATTTACTTCTTTCTGAATTTGCCATGCGTGTTTTATATTTACTATACCACTACTATACCACTTATGTATAAAATTTAAACTGTTCAGTATTGCCATTATAAAAAAACGAATCCTTAAATTTAATAGCTCTTTACTGAAATGCAATTATTTCTCCCTAAAATAATTTGGCAATTTCTATATTCCGGTATAAAACCTTTAACTTTTTTTAAATATTAAAAAAAGTTTCAGATCGTATTTCAAAATTTAAAATTATTCAAAACTATACGCATATTATAACTTACAATAATAATTTTAAGACATGTATGGAGTTTTCAACAATTATAATTTCTAAAACTATGTAATAGTCTAGTACAATATTTACTGACAATGACCAACATAATAATATTTCCATTTCGTTATATAATTATTTTTTTATAAATATTGTGTATATTTTAATAGTTCAATATAATTTTAAAATAAATTATTCGCATTATACATACTTACACATAAATTTTAAAGACTGGAATATGTGAGAGAATTTGCTGATGTACTTTACGAGATATGAAAGCAAATATTGCGATTCGAATCCACACTAAAAATTTGTATGACGTCTTTGAAATTAAGTCCTGTCTTATTAAGTCATAGTGAAAAGTTTAAAGATTCTTTTCAATATTTGCTTACATGTCGCACGTTTCAAAAGCAGCTGATAGTTGAATATAATGGGGGGCCATGGCTTTTTTATGGTTTATATTTATATTATTATTTTAAATTTTCTTCCATATTGTTTTACTTCGATAATATACAAATAGTTTAGCAAATAATTATCTAGAACAACAAATGGAGATATAGTTGAGAGAGTTTATTTATCATTGATTTGGCCTAATTTACGTGTAAAAAAAGTATTTGAAAATACCTAAAGTTCAAGTTATATCAGAAAAGTAAAGTTTTAAAAGGTTTCTAAGTGTTTTTCCAATTTTATAAAATCATTTGTAAAACATTAAGTAGATACTCATGTTCTCTAATCATAAATTGTATACTTGAAATGTATGTGTTCCATTTTCTTAATATTGTAACTGTTATTAATCTGTAAAATTATTTTTTATTTCTATATTCACTTACTGCCGAACACTGCGTGTGCCAACTTTTCTATGTTTCAATTAAACTTACAATCTTACATGCTATTAACATTTTTATGAAACAATATTACCCTTGTAATTTAAATAGCAACCATCATTAGGATCCAGTGTTCATAATCTGTGGTAATCTTCTAATGGCAGTTAGACATTCCATTAATCATGTATATTTACAAATATATTTATGTAAATAAGCTTTTTGTAACGTATTTATCGTAGTATAATCCCCATCCATTAGTAATTCATTCGTCCATATCATAGTCACTAGTATAAAATAGATATTATAGTAGTGTTAGTTCGTTGAAGTACTTAAAAAGTACTTAAATGTAGAATAAAGTCGCAAAATATAAAGAGACGCGGAACAAGCAAAGCAATATAAAATGGCCTTATAGATATCTAAGCACAAAATATTATGGTTGTTTTTGTTTCTTACAGTATTATTTAACAAAAGCATTTTACAGACGTTTTGTGATATATTGTATTTCCAAGATTATTTTTTTATATCCAAATCATGAATATTATAAAATAATTTATTAGTTATTATAACTAGAATTGAAATTAATTGTTTTATATCGATTTATCGAACGCATTTTAATCACGTAAAGTAGAAAATATACGACTTAATTATATACTATTTTAATTCCTCTTTAACAAAGTAAAAGTTTCTACATCTAATATACCTCCATATTTAGAGAGTAATTTTAAATGTATGAACCCCAGTTAGATAGTTCCATTCAAAACTATCCTGCCTTTCCTATCTATGTGAATGTTTATATCTTAGATGTTTATAAATGTTTAGTGATAGTAAAATTAAATTATTTAAGAAATATATTCCTTACAAAATATGAGCTGTTGCAAATACTTTTCATATTTTTCAATGGCTTAAGTCCAAATTAGATAAATTTTGTTTTAAATCCATATAAAGTATCCTTCACGAGTGCCTCTTGTTAGTCTTGCCTTAAAATGTTATATTATACCCTGTGAATTAGTTATATCGATACGTAGTTTTTATTCTAATGTTTGTCGTTGGAATTGTAATCATTACTTATACACTCATAAATCATTCCTATTTATAAACGCATAAGGTTCAATGTAAATATTTGAAACGTGATTTTTAATTAGTTTGGAAAGTAAGTAGGCTCTATCGCGGCGTAAAACATATATTTTTTGAAAATTGGTGTATCTTTATTAATAAATTTGAATTCCTAAATTTTTAAATAGACTTGCCAGTTTGAGTCTTGCCTAATGTGCTGGATTCCGAATATTTTATATTCTTCAAGTCTTTAACGGTACAATTTATTCATAATTAATGTATGTATATGGTGTAGTGTTGCCAGAAACAAAATTTAACGGCTTAAAACCATATGATTAATATTGTTACAATTGATTGTTTTGTGAATGTCTAAATATATATTATGCTATTATATGTTATAATCTGGCAACATTGCTGTTTCAAAATAATAATTTGGCACCAAATTATTATAATAATGATCAAATTCTATGACTTTATAAAGTGTAATTATTTCAGATAGCACAAAGCCTAATTAGTATATCACTTTTGACATAACCATATTATATCAATGCACAAAATCTTAATTAAATCATCTACTATATATCGAGCTATTTTTTACAATACATAAACAATTAATAGACATCTGTCAAAATTGCACTTTACAAAGATTATTCATTTATAAAATAAGTCTGTAAACATATCTTGTGTATTTAAATTGTTTAAATATTTCCTTGTACGAGGGAGGTTGTAAGAGTAAAACTTTATCCAATTCGATTTAGAACAGATTTATTAGTAAATTATTGCTGTAGGGTCATTAAGAAATATGTGATGTATTATAATTCCCTATTGATTGTACTTATTATATATATTCCATAACACTACTGCTTCAATTTAACGGTTGCCTGTACAAAATAAAAACGTTTAAATGCAGCTCAATATGTTGTATACTTTACTTTTTACTCATATCTACAGTTGAACTCTACATTTTATTACTTTTAAACATTTATCAAACTTAGTGACTGACTTTTTGAACAGTAGTGTTTATATTGTAAGATGATTCCTAATTTACTTAATTATTACAATAAATCAATTGTTTTAAATATTGAGTTTTATTTGATGTGTGTGCTGTCTGTGTTGCAAGTTTATTTTTAATCTTTGTGACAAAGCAAACATAGTGTTAAAAGCACTTTCATTTTCTTCTAAATTTCCTTACATATTAATATCCAGTAGGTACTACCCTAAAAAAACATCTCTAAATCGATTCGGCACTTATAAATGACTAGCGACTCACACTCGCTTCGCTCGGGGTCGTCTCTAGAAACGTTTTATTTACAGCGAAACTGCATTCAAACTTGTGAGAACCCTTAGACCAATCCGACCCTGTCGCAAAAACCGATATTATTTGTTTTTATTATAATGCATAGATCGTGATGTTTTGAGTAATATAAATACATTGATAAAAATAATTACTTTTTTAACTTTTATTTTACGTTTTAACTATAAACCACATTGTATTTATCATATCATTCTTATTTTTATTTAAACTTGTTAGCCAAAAAAAAAAAGTCAAGAATAAAGCAAGCCTGTCAAGGACTTAGGCGAGACGACAAAAGATATTAAATAGCCTACGTATAAAAACTACCTGTATTCTGCTTAATATTTTTTACTTATTTAATGTTTTATAAACAAGCTCAAAATTGTTAAGAATCTTTTTTAACTATACCTGTATCTTACTTATATACTTTTGTTCTGCTAAATTAAAGAAAATCTGAGTTACAAATGTTTTTTAAGTTTAATGCAGTCAAACTGAAAGAATACTACAATACTTAAATGTCGTGAGTATATATAAAAAAACGTTAATTCGTAGTATTTATAGTGGCGGAAAGAGAAGAATGAAATTATATCTACACGTTCACAAGGTCTTGCGTTGAGACTAAATAGTATAATTTCCTTGTGTTGTTTACATAACTATTAAATATTTTGAATGAACTATTATCTATACTTACAATATTAAAAAGCTAAAGAGTTTGTTTGTTTGAACGCGCTAATCAGGAACTACTGAATTTTTCAGTTTTTTGTGTTGGATAGTCCGTTTATTGAGGAAGGCTATATTACATCAAGCTACGACCAATATGAGCGGAGCATCAATGAAAAATGATGCAAAAACGGGAAAAAATATTTCTATTGAGAGCTTCCGTTGCGTACGCTGTGTAAACGGTTTAAGTTGTGCACAAATCATGCAAGAGAGCATTGTTCCCCTTTAAAAGTTATTTAAAAAAGTCAGCGATAGCATGTCTCTTTAAGGTTGACTCGCTATGGTATTTTTTATGGTAATTAAATAAGTTTTAAGATAATGAATTATTTGCGAAGGTGTTTTATAAACATGATTTTAATCCTTACCTAAATAAATAAGTTACATCACAAGTGTTTAATGTTAAACAAAATTGCTCTTGGCTTCATTTATAATGAATATCTTACGAGATATCATAGTTTCTACACTTCGCAACAAAATAATGATCACCGTGTGCAAGACGGGCGGTAGTGAGGGGGGAGGGACACCGGTAGCTCTGCGAGGTATTTGGTTTCCAGCCTTTAAAACGCGAGCGAAGCCGCGGGAAAGTTAGTCTATATAGTTAATCTATATTTAGCCAAATGAATATGATTAAGATAATAAAAGTCGTTC
Organism: Boloria selene; assembly: GCA_905231865.2. Lineage (NCBI taxonomy): Eukaryota > Metazoa > Arthropoda > Insecta > Lepidoptera > Nymphalidae > Boloria > Boloria selene. The sequence goes on from HG993145.1 coordinate 8,709,894, forward strand.
CCCAGTTTCAAACTATCTTCAGACCTTAATAATCGATTCTACTTTAACAAAATTTAATCACACACAAAAAAAAAAAAAAAAAATTTTTTTTACTCTTTATTATAGTTAATCGTATGGAATTATGCATCTAAGTTTTACCAGAGTAACCAAATTCTAGCTATTTTAAATCAAAATATACTTTATTCAAATTGATTTTTACAAGCACTTTTGAATCCTCACTTTTTACATTATGAAAACGGCGACGGTTACGTAAAGGTAGAGTCGATCGATCCGGTTCTACTGCAACTTACGTCATTAGGGTACGTAGTAATCAAGGTGAAGGGTACAAGTATTCAGTTTATTGAACTCAATAAAAAAATTATTAGAATGAAATATTATGAATAATGACTCCTCATATTATAGTGCATCGTGGGTACTATGTAATACGCGAAAATATTGCGTCATAAAATACCACTTGCCAATAATTATAACTACTGAAACTGAAATATGTTTGTCATAATAGTACGAAATCAATATTACACATGTATGACGACTGATAGAAAGAGAAGTTGTATCTACATGTAGAGTCGATAGTAAAATCTAATATACTTTATCACTAATTCATATTTTTAAGGAAATTCACCATAATTTACGGTATAAGCGTATTTTTGTGTCACGATATAACTATTAGCTTCAACTGGATACTTTCTAAATGTTTCTATTCTCGACCTAGAGCTTAATTCCTTTAGCTCCAAAATCTATTATCAGTTTTCATTGCCAATGTCAGATATCTGTATAGAAGTGTTTGTACTTTGTATGCCTTGCAATATACCACGCTGTGGCCTGTGTGAGGCATCAGAAATTAAGGTTACAGTGACATTGGCAGTTGGCACTTGGCACTTGGCAGTGTTCGCCGGACAGCCACACCGAGTAGACGCGTCTCGGCTTCACTCCACTTGCGTATCACGCGAATAACACACAGTAATCCCGGAAAATCAACAGTTGATCGTTACTCCTCGTGTATGTTTTGTTTTATAAGAAGATTGTTCGCCATGAAACCACCGGCCTCCGTAAGTATTTGCGACCTTAAACATAATAATACTTAGTCAAAATAATTTGTTGATTACTTATTCATGTTTTGATAACTATTTTCCGTATTACTATTAATTGTTATTGTTTTTTTGATTTTTAGTAAATAAGTATTAAAAAAAATGTTATTGTTCTTGTTCTAAGAAAAAATAATTCGTTCGTAATATTTTATTTAATATTATAAAATAATATTTTCTATAATCTTATAAACTTTTTATTTTACTTGCGATTTTACTAATAAATTGCTAAAAAATTACTACCTATAAATAATTATTTGTAAAGTAATAATCGTAAACATGTGTATTAATTACACTGAAATGTAGGTAAATTGGCATTTTTATTGATGATAATGTTTTTGCGAAAGAAAGTAGGACGACAAAATCGAAATTGTAAGTGATAAATACTGACCGTTTTTAAGACGCTTCTAGGACCTGTAAATAAGTGTGGCCTCTATAATTGTAAATAAACCTTTAGAGCTGTTTTAAGCCTACTTCTAAATTGTGTCGATTAAAAACTTTGTCAATAACATGTTTACATGGTAGAGTAATGATAGAGCAAAGAAGTGGGGAGCGGGTAAAAAACTTGAATTTTCAGCCCAATTAACATGTTTTGGTTTTCAGAGTGCTATTTATTTTAAGGTGGTCATTATGTTTTATTTGATAATGTCTCATATTTATCCATATTTGAAAAATATTATCAGATTAAAAGTGAAAAAGGCTACATTTTACGCACTTTTCCTTGAGAGCCATGCAAAAGGTGCTTAGTTTTTCCCCGTTCATTCTCCGCTATGTAAATGATGTAGGTATGCTATTTTTTAATTACGCTGTATTACCCCCTCGTTCTGAGAGAGGCCCGTACCTAACAGTGGAACGTTATAAAGGCGAAATAAGAAGATGTATTCAATATTATTCTCATATACGCAATTTAACATTAATTTTAGTTTTCTGTTATCTTTTCTTATTTTTTACTATTTGGTACTGCTCTATATTGTATTGAACTACTATGTACTATCGACTTCTAGATGCATCCGATATCCGATATAGATATGAATTTGTGGTCTCTATTTCGTTTCGCCGATTACACATTATAGAGCTATACACATAACATACATATTATAGAGCTTATTTTTTATTTATCGTATCTGAAGTTGACAAGGTTAAAGTAATATTACACTTTCTTTCTTATTAAATCTAGTATCTTTAGGTTGGTATGTTATTATTGTAAGATAATATTTACGAAACTTTATAATTGTTAACTAATGTATCTACAATTATTTAACGATTATCATTAGTAAATGTCAGATTTACCCAATTAGAAATTGTTTTCATTGATTGGTTTTGAGGAAATAACATTTACTTAAAACTTTTTAATTTCGCGCGTTTGAGGTACCTAAAGAAGAACCCGAGCAGGCGTGTTTATTATAAAACGAAATCTTCGTGTTCACGAGACAGCCCTCACATTCGAACGGCTTCAGCAATTACATTGCGAGTTTTCTCAATTTCGTCGAAGTAAGCCAATATTACGGCTCGTCTACAGACTTTCAAAAATATAACAAACGCTGTCAGTTTTTGATATTTATTACATATACTCGTACACAAATATACCTACCTCACGCGTCTCTAATGATGAAGGTACGTTTCTGTAAGAAAGGGAAAATTGGGAACAAAATATTCAAACACGTTAAATTTTCAGAGCAGATACAAAATGTGAATTATATTTATATAAAGATATATATTTTCCAGCGACGATTGTAACTCGGGTCTCTGATATTTCAATTATCAAACGGTACCTCAAGGGAAGTGTGCAATTTTTACAGACCGAAATAGACTGATCGCATGTAACAAGACGAAGTTCAAGAACTCTGATGAATAAACCTAGTATCTAAACGAATTAAATAACCTTCTATTATCTATTTGGATAATTTAAAATTTTAAGTTCTTAAATCTACGTACTAGTACGTAAATATACTTCCAAATATTTTTTATAACTACTACTTATTAACGAGGAATGGAAATGAAACAGTTTACCGCTGTAGGTTACATGTGACAGGTATACATTACACGATTACCGCTTTATCATTGTGAATGGAAGCCAATAGAGTGGTGTAAAAATAACACAAAAGAAACCATGAGTCTTATGTAAAGAAGTCAGAAGTTTAAAAAAGGCTTTATAAAGAAAGGTAATAGAAACAGACATTTTGTTTTATAATGTGTAACCAAAAGTACGAATAAGAGCCCCCACTTCGCCCTACAGATTCGATTCGGTTAGAATTTTATTATAATTAATATATAAATTCCCGACATTCTTGCAAACTACCTTCAGTAAACCGCAGCGAGCCACCTACCAAATAATTTTGATAACAAACTTGTTTCGCATCTTTTTTACTGAGAAAAAAAACCTTACCGCTGTACCTCAGCGTAGTATTATTGTCGAAATAATTCAAAGTTCTACGACATTAGATTGCAAATAAATATATTTGGCTATTGTAATATTTTAAACTAGTGATTTACCTTGCCTCGCGCCATTCAGACAGCACACGCTGATAAAGCAACAACGGCCAAATAAAATAATTTTTATGTCTCAAATAAACACATTTGTATTAGCATTTAGCATAAAAATAACCTAAACTCCTGACGAAAATGTGGCTTGCTATTAGTAAAAGAAATTAAATACTACTATAATAGTGTATTACTATACTTAACTACTAATAAGTATACACTAATTCTGAAATCAATAGTTTCAACGATAACAAATAATATTATAAACTTTCAAACTCTACCTTTGTATATATATATACTTACTGTCGAAAATATTTTAATAAGCTCTATATTCTTTTTTATAAACAGGGCTCTTTACTCCACGATGTGGATATACCAACGAAGAAGGCGACATTTGGCATGGGCTGTTTCTGGTCCAACGACTCCTTATTTGGCGCTACTCCGGGCATCGTGCGGACTAGAGTGGGATACGCGGGTGGTACGACCAAGAACCCTCACTACAGAAATTTGTAAGTAACTTTGAAATATCATCATCATCATCAGGCCTTTTTTTCTAACGTCCCTGCTGCTGGAAACGGGCCTCCCTCAGTACGAGGGGCATCAGACCTTCTTCGAAAAACTTGCAGGTTTTTCTAAGACATGCAGGTTTCTTCACTATGTTTTCCTTCACCGTAAGACAAGTGGTAATCATGATAGAAAATGATTCGCACATGAAAATATCAGAGGTGCAAGACCCGGGTTTGAACTCGCATCACTCGGTTATTCAAGCGAGCGCGTTATCGCTGGGCTACCAATACCTTCAAATTCTATTTAGGGACTTTTAAAGCATAATGCTAAAATGTCAGCCCCATACCTTCAAATTAAAATGTATAATACCGTAATAACAACAAACATACACACCCACACTAATACAAACTGTCCAAGTCTGACAAAAATCTAATCGTTGGGAACTTGGGATTACCTTTAAGGTTTAGCATCATTCTGCAGTATACAATGTAAATAGTATACAATAATTACTTTCTATTTTAAAATAACAATTCCTTACAATTTTATTATTATACAAAAACTAACAGAGATCTATAGATTTATTGAAAAAAAAAATCATGCCGAACTCAAAACACACATTCTATTTCTTTGTGAAATATAATGAAATTTATTTTTCGTTCCGTAACTGATGTATCATCCTTAATCATCGAAGGTCAAGGTCTGCTCTACGCAAAAATCGTAAATGTCGGTTAATAGTTCAATAGTGTAAATGTAATTTTTGATTCTTCGTCATTTATTTATAGCATTAAAAAAAATATTTCATTTTTTATATGACCTTAAGTTGTGATATAAACAAATGTATAAGGAGGTAATACACATATTCTTAAGCATCTTGTATCGAATTTCCTTCTGCGAAGGTTGTCTGCATAAAGTCATAAACCATGAAACGCAATCGAGCCTTCCACAAAAATGTGCTTTATGTCTTAAATAAGCCACCCAAAGGAAGTAAGCAGGTCAATATTATTTTTGATAGAATTATGAATATTCTTAATTATAAGTTAATCGCCTTGTGCCAAAGATATAAATAAATATATATGTAAATAAAATTGAAGTGTCTGTTTTAATTGCAATTTAACCGCTGTTCACTAAATGCATATTAAGAATATTCGGTACTTACATCAAAAAGACGGGCAAAAACTTTAAAAACGAGGTTTTTAGTATGAACGAATACTATTACGGTACAGGCTACAAGTTACAAATGAACGATATATAATTTCACACACATTTAGTAAAAATCTGTTATTTTGACATTCCACACAGACGCGCTTCAATTTTATTCATTCAAATAGAGTCATTTAATATCGACGAACAATTCTTAGAGCATATATTGCGCAATTATTTTTTATTAAGTGGATATAATTAAGTAATGCACCTAAGTAATAACGATATAGTTAGCCATTCTCATTTAAACCGACGTTAAATAAGGTAATTAATTTATAAATATACGTTAGCCGAAATATTCTTACTAAAATAGGTGTGTGATACTTTACCTATAAATATAAAAATAATAAAATAGTCACTTAGCGGAGTCTGTAAGTTTACATAAAATATTTGTTTAGAAAAATTAATTTAAAAAAAATGTAAATGTAACGTATTGTGTACAAAAAACCTTTAGACCCTAAAACAACAGTCTATTTAATTTTGTCTGATTGTATCCGCGTGTTTTACGAAGAAAGTAGGTACCTACTGAACCGATTTTAGTATCTTTTTTTCTAGTGATACTTAAAACTCGAGTCATTTTGGATACTTTTAGTATTGAGTCGTAGCTAGAAAACAATAGAACACTGAAACATCAAAGTAATTTATAAAATTGTAGGCCGACATCATAGTCCATAATTCATAAGTACCCCTCGCTGAACTCTGTTACTTTTTATATATATTTAAAACTTTGTATGTGTATACTGCAAAAAATATTAATGACATTAAAATGGTATACGTAATAATTACATTATACATATTATTTACGTACACGAATACGTTGCAGTGACGAGGATAACATAATATTGGCGCATTGAGAATTCCACGTGTAACTTTATTCAATATTCATCAAAACACAAAAGTGGTGGTGGTGCTCACTTTACTTTAAAATAATTAATAAATTTTATATTATAATAATTTGACTTGTGTTTTATCTTTACATAAAACAATATAAGATAACATTTTAGCTAACTCTACGTTGATAAAGTAGAAAGAGAGTCGTATTCCGTCCCGTATATATATTTTTTAATTTTATGTCATGAACTGAATTCTCTGTAATATTTGCTGTAATTAATTAAATAGCTGTTTGAACATACCTTATACATAAGTTAAACTTTAAATCAATATAGAATAATGTTATAACCACTTATTGCATTTAGGTGCCAACTAAACTTTATCAAGTATCCATGAGATATCAGAATAATTACTATGCTCGCGCCCAGAGTATTAGAATTTTAAGTCAAACAGAAGTGTATGTCTCTCCATCTATGATCTAGAATGCCGCTGTTAAGCGTAAAGAAGTTATAAATAAATACACACATGCTAAAAATTTTCGCATTTATAATTAGTGTTTGACCTGTACAAAGTTCAAGTACATCATGTTTTAGTTAACTCTTAACTCTACATTAGTTCCCTATAGATAGACGTTACAATGCTTAAGCACCATAGACTACTCATAAGAAATATCATTTAAATTCAATTTAAAATTTAAAGCATAGTAATTTAAATTTAAGTTATTATTCGTGCTTTATATCTAAATCTACTTTAGTATTAATATTAGAAAATTGCTATTTAACCATTAAATTCACATATAGGTATACCGATTAAACTTCAAGTGCCTAGATAATAGTAGAAAGCATAATTCCGAATGTCATTATAAATGATAATATTTTATTAGACACATAAAATGCATAATTTTGATTTGATCATTGTCGTATAGTACGTTATAATTTAAACTACTACAAAATAATGCAATGCAACTGACAAGGATTTTTTATTTCGTTAAATTAAAAGATAAAGCATCCTTGGACAAAGGAAACATATAGAACTCTGATTTTTGTCTCGAATTGAAATAAAAACAACACACAATTAAATATTAGAAAAAGAACAAACCAAAATGTTGATAATAAAATGTTTTCACACTGTATGATATTAGGAAGGATGTTCTTAATATCCATACAAATTATCTACTAATCTATTTAGCATTGTAATATTTGCGTCAAGGTTTTCTAATATCTTCGAACCAAGGCCAAGGCAGCCGCTGTCAAACTACGCATTATCTACTCCATTTAACATCGTAGAGATATTCTTAAACTAAAAAGTCTCGAGCCAGACACGTTTTTCATAAAATGTTAGAAAACAATATTGAAATAATGTTTACTACAAACGTTATCGGTATATTTGTTCTAAATAGGTTTTCTACGTGATTCGTTCTTGCATATTTAACTAACGATTTATCATAGAGCTGTCACAAAAAATATTTATTTGATATCATTATATTGTGTAGATTATATTTCACAAATATATTTTTAAATATACCTATAACATACAAAGCAATAGATTTCATATAGCATAGTCAAATAGACTATGTAGGTATATATAGAACAGCGTTTACGTATTTTTTTTTCATTTTTGTCCAAGCTACGCGACGCCACTGCAAATAGTGCTGGGTAGGTAACTACAAGAAGTATCTACCTAAAGTACTAAATATATCCATTTTCGTATAGGTACAGATTTCGCTGATGCCATTATTTTTCTATCAATATCCCAAGTATATTTTATTTTTTGTAAAATATACAATTGTAATACAAAAAATTCATGACTTCAATTCAAAAAACACAAACAAACCGCAAACCCTGAAAAAACTTAAATTAGGGTTTTGGCATCTGTTTCGTATTAATCATTCTCCAGATAGGTAGGTACATATTCTTTTTAATCCTATTGATGGTGCAACTAATATTCTTTTACCCATCACGATTATTGATGATCCGATTGCAGTTAGTAATTATAGGTTCTAGAGTCTCGCTAACAAATTCACCCAGAGTTAATTTAATGAACAATTCAGACAATCGAATCAGTGATATACTTAAAAATATAAAGTATCATTGCATTATTTCATTTTTTTTATACTTTTTCCACAGAGGGGATCATACAGAAGTAATAGAATTAGACTTCGATCCAAAGACCTTAACTTATGAAGAACTCCTCGATATGTTTTGGGCTAATCACGAGTACGGACTTACTACGAAACTAAAAAAACAGGTAATTTCAGATAAAACTAGCATTTTTACCAAATTAAATTGTATCTATATTAAAATATTATAGGGACATAGTGTACTATTGTAGATACATAACATTACTGTTTTTTCACTCGTACATAATTTTAAAGTAAGTAGTTTATAATGGAAGTTTGTATAAAAAAAGTATTTCATCTATAGATATAATTAATTAATTTATACTAATATTATAAAGCCGAAGAGTTTGTTTATTTGTTTGTTTGGTTGAACGCGCTCAGGAACTACTGGTCTGAATTTAAAAATTATTTTTGTATTGGATAGTCCGTCTATCGAGGAAGCCTAAAGGTTATTTTACATCACGCTACGACTAATAGAAGCGAAGCCTCAATGAAAAATGTTGCAAAAACGGGAAGGGCGGCCGTTAGTTCTTCGAAGTATTATACTGCGCGACTCAAAATGAATTTGTTTTCCAGTTTTTAGAACGCGTGCGAAGCCGAGGGTATAAACTGTTTACACGGTTTACATTAAATAAGAATCAAGAACATCACGAGTTAACGAAAATATATTATCATCATTGTTTAGTGTTTACCTCATCTGCTATTCTTAGCACTCTTTTGAATGTTATCAATTCGTTTCATACTACAAATATTATGATCATAAAACAATATTGTTAGTTCTCAGCGATTATGTTAATCAGTTTATAGGGCTATTGTTCCTAAGTTTAGATTAGAGAGCAATATTTAAAGATATTAGATTAATTTTATAACTAGTTACAAAGAGAAAACTATGAACTTTATAATTAGTACAATGAAATAGCATTTATATTACTGATATTCTTATTGGTTAAGCATTATATTTACTCGTAAATCACTGAATGAGTTTTGCTTTGCGAAAAAATAATGTGGATGTTATATAGAAAATCGATAAAGTAGTTGAACTGATAACAATCATCGTTGTAATAATACTCCACTTAACTAAACAATATAAAAAAGCTTTTGTAGGGGTTAAGTTAAACATAATATATAAAAATCGCTATATACAAAGTATGTCATTGCCACAAAAATAAATTTGCATTCCTTATTTCAGTATCAATCTATGATCCTATACCATGATGAAGAACAGCGTGAGAAGGCAGAGGCGTCACACAAAGCTATGCAAATTCAATGCAATGGACAGTTACGAACAGAAATCGCACCTGCTGGCATTTTTTATCCCGCTGAAGAGTAAGTTGTTTAGAACAGATAGATAAACCTTATGTAGGACCTTTAAAATGCATTTAATTTTGTTTTAATACTTTACTGCATTAAAACTCACTGATATCAATATCTTCTTACTTGGTTGAAACGAATTGGTAAAGAAGTCTCAGATATTTATAAATATTTGGCAAAAGAGTTCGGCATAAAAAGCTCTACATTTTTACAGTACATAATCTATATAGCATAACAATCCATAATCTGTTATTCAAATAATATAATAGATTAGTAAAAAAGTATGTAAATAAATATGTTATATAGGTATATATCTCACTAACGATCTTCATTATACTAAGTTGCATTTCTAGTGCAGACAAATAGACCTTGCAACAACATCGAATCTAGTAACGATGTATGAATATTCATATGGTGTATATTACATAAAGTTAACCGTCAATTATTACAATAATTATGTCATGGCCGATTCCTTTTCTTCAATTGTATGAATTAACCTTCATTTTAGATTCTATCGATTTTCCTGCCTTAGCTACATATGACATTCGCATATTACGAAATATATATTGATCGATGACAAGTTTTTTTTCTTTCATATATTGAACTTGGATTGTAAGAACATTCAATCTGAGAATTAAAATTTGTTACATACTTAATTAATTATAAAAATATTAAATACTAAGTACTAACCTAGTACTTTAACATTCTTACCATCTTGTAGTGAAATTATTACTGAAGCATACTAAAAAATATTATTTTAATTTTTCCATTTTGCCATATTTATAATATAATTCAAAATTTGAAATGTTTAGAATTAAAATGAATAATTTTAAGGTACTTTGATGCCATCGTGAAATTTTTGTAAATAATTTGTGGGTAGGCACTGTCTGTAACAAGTATATAAGTATAACCCCCTGAGACGTCTAATACCTTAAGGCTTAGTCTCTCCCGTGACCATGATTGCTGTAAAGTATTCGAAACGTCGGAAACCAAAAATCATAATAAATCCGCGACAAAATCCAAAAATATAGTTTCATTTATAATTTTCTATTTCTATTATATTATATATTCTAATTTTGGTCCTGAATTAATTTATTTCAATTTATTCAACAAAGAAATAGGGTAAAAGTTCAATTCATATTTAAAAGACTTGATCGCATGATGTGTTTAATAAAAACGCATTCAAGCTTTGATATATTTGATCTTAGGTTCAATACATGCATATATTTAATTCAAACTATACATAATGTTTGTATTAATTGGGGCTATCTCCCGCAAGCACTTAATATTATTAGCACGTAAATTGAAGATATTAGTTACCATTTTAGTTTCGGTCAATGTTTACTTTAATTTTCTTTAATCTTTACAACTATAAATATTATATAATATTTTTGTACAACTATTCTTTTTTGTTTTATTTAAAGCTACCACCAGAAATACAGACTACAGGGGCACAAGGATCTTTGCAGAAGCTTGGGTCTCGATGCGTCCAAGCTACAAACTTCCCACTTGGCGGCGCGCCTCAACGGCTACCTCGTAGGAGTTGGCGGGAAAGCACAGTTTGACCAAGAAGTAGGCCGCTTAGGTCTCAGCGAGAAACAAGCTGAATATGTACGGCGTGAATTGGAACGCAATGAAGGCGGTGGCCTTGCCTGCTAGACCATAGATTATCAAGCTAGCTCTACACAATTACTATGCATGTACCACAAAAATGTTAAAGATGAACAAATTTTAATTTTAAACATCTTCAAATTAAAAGACAATAATATATCCAGTCTACGCAACAATACAATGCCTATAAAGTAAAGAAAATTATTTAATTAAAACTGCACGCATGTTTAGAGTGCGATGTTGAAACTATTACATATTCTATGTATTTCTGATTTTTTTTTAAATAATGCATTTTTTTTTTGATTGAATGATTATAATTTCGTTTCATTCCATTATACTCTCGTAACCACTGTCTAGAAAAAAGGTTTTGCAACAACAGTAGTGGGGGTACGTCGGCTTAAGGATTGCACTAGTTTCAATTTACGGCCGCCGAAGGCATGACGATAGATGAGTGTGCTGTGTGTAATTTTGACAGATTGTGAACGTTCACGTAATACATATCTCCAATACTTTTTCAAACCCGAACAAAACAGTTAAATTACAATACAAAAATAACAATGATACCGCAAAATTCAATGATTAAACATATTTGACATTAAGAAATGTCACTCAACTCGCATGCGCAGAGTGCACTGCGCAACACCCATCGATAGCAAAGTGGTACAGCGGCGTTGTCGCGAAGCTCGGAAGCTATAACAAATCGTACTAATCTCTCACTACTGAAAGTGGGCTTTGCTGCTAGGCCTGTCTCTAGACCGTTCTCGTAACAGTAATGAACAAAGTATGTTCGTAACCGTAATGTCGAAATATTTCATGACTAAATAAATATTGTCATAATATATTTAATTTTATATTTTATATGAAATTTTATCGTATGAACTATTATTCGAGGATGAGAGTAATATAGAATTATGTTATATATCTACATGTACAATATTTAATTTTAAAATATAATTTTAATTTGTTATAATTTATTATTTTTGTTTTATTTTTTACCCTGGGAGAAACCCTTGTATTTGGACAAACATTCAATCCTAGAAAATGTGAAACTACAACGAATTAATATACCCTGGCTGGCCATATCAAAATAAAAATTTAAAATTGAAGAAGTACAACGTACATCATATATTAGCAGCAATGATGATTAGCAGAATTAAGCTTTTACCAGAATTTTGGCCAATTTTGTGTCGGATCAGTCAGGGATGTACAACTCAGGTTAATACATAGATATTCTTAAATTTTGTTATTTATAAGGCTTATTAAGGTGTATTCATTGTATTTAGAGGTGTGCGCAACGGCAATATATAGATAAGGCTTTATAATGATACGCTATTTTTAAAACGCCTATTATTTTTTACGCTATAATATATTTATACGTTATATATTTTCGCTACGTAGAAAGATGCGTTTTTATTACCTTACGTTGTTAAACGTTACATTACCTATAAGGTTTTTTTTACCAAAAATTAACCATTTCAATATAGTTTTAAATCAATTGTCTTAGAGCATAATTTAGCGCGACTCGTGACAAAAATATTATACGGCTAGCACGAAGTGTCAAGCGCGACAGTAATTATTGTCGTCCAGTGATTACATTCTTTTTTGTTGTGGTCATATTATATGTAATAAAAATAAATTAAAAATAGCGATTGCCTCTGGAAATAAATAACAGGCGATTTGGTTATATTTTATAAATAGCAGGTTATTTTTTCAGCTATGTAATATAACGAACGAACGATCCCATAGGGGCATAGCAAAGAGAATGTAACTATAATAGGGCATAGCATGATCACCTGTGATGACCACTTTGTAACCAAACACCTTTAAAATAAAGATAAAAATAATTAAAATAAACAATTGTATTTACTATTTACCAAAAGAAACGAATAAAAATAAGAAAGTAAAGCTGTCTATTTGTTAATATACACTTAAGCCGTTGGATAAATTTCGATGAAAGGCATTTATATTTTAATTTTCTGCTTGAAAATTGCCACAATGTACAATTACCGCCAGCTTATGTAAATGTTCTGCTATAGTTTATTTCTTAAGATCGTTGATGAATTTTCTACTAGATGGCGCTACTCGTTAAAGTGTAGAAACTAGAAAAAGGAAATATTCCATTGAAATTACATATTATATAGAGGCCGTAACTTGAACTATACTAATAATTAATTTAAAAAATCCTCCAAATCGTAGAAATTACATATTGATCCAAAAATAGGAAATAAAATACCTACTTAATTTGTTCATAAATCAAATTAACATTATTTTTCAATACTATAAGCCACAGTACAATGGTCATAACATAAAACATTATTTTTTCAATTTAATTTTTAAGGTTAGATCATTTTACGCAAAATTTCAATTTTCAATTTTCAGATTTCAGACTTTCGATTTTCAATTTTCAAATATTTTATTATAGTATTGTTAAACCAGATGAAAGTTATTGGCCTATGATTTCAAAAAAAGTGAGCTGATAGATATAAAATTTAAACTCTAAAATAACGCATGAATTTAAGTAAACATGAAGGAAGGCAGATGAAGGTACAAGTTACAAATATTGTGACTCAGAATACTAAAGTTATGGGCATTGTAAACGATAAAAGCAGTTTATAATAATACTAAAATAGCCAATGACATCACTAATAATATTTTAACTAGTTGTTGAAATAGGTAGTACACCTGCCACTTGCATGAAACTTAGCATACATCATTTAGGTAAGTACCGAAATATCAAACGCGAAATACTTACAGGAAAAAACAAATTAATAATTTGATAAGTTTTGAAATTTGTTATTTTTCTGTAATCCAACACAAAAAATAAAAATTTCAAAATATCTTGTAATTTTAAGATACAAATTTCATAATATTCAAATATTTTAAGCCAATAAATAATATTAAATTTAATGATGATTAAATTTAATATTATTATTAATGATGATTAAATTTTATATTAAATTTAATACATATAGTTTTAAAAAAGCCGCTTCCTGCTGTCTGTCACTACTGTAGTATGCTTAGATTGATTTTGATGTGTTTTTTTTAATAGATAGATTTAAGAGGAAGTTTTATATATACATTCGCCCGCTTTAAATTTACTAACAAATAAAAAAACAAAAAAATATTAGATAGGTACCTATAATACGTATAATAATTCTACCATATTGTATGTAACATTGCACTTTAGACATTCTAGAAGTAATAGTATGCAGTATAAATATATATTAATAGCTTAAGTGAAACGCAAATTAGTAAAGTAATTAAGTACCTACTTTAGATTGACTCATTTAATTTAATGGAAAAGCAATGGATGTCACTCAACCGCATAATCAGTGTTGTATTACGTGTACTAATACTTTGATATACTATAGAAGCATATTATTATATTTCTTACGTAATCGTTATAAATTGTAATATTCATGCAATATTTTTATACATATACCTAATAACGACACGTCATTTTATAGCTATTTGTGAAAACTAAGTGTAACGATACTAACAAGACTGTTTCATCAAAATTATTTTAAACATAAAGTAGGTAATAGGTACCTAATAGATATGCTAAAGAAGAAGCAAAAATAATGAATGACTTAATATTATGGTATAATAAAAATCAAAATGACTTATTCTAGGTAGCAATTATGGATTCTGATTTTTTTTCGTCCAAAACTAATCCCTATCACGTGGAGTTTTAGCAAAAGTTATTAAAAGGCGAACACAAATATAATATTAAAGTATAATTATGTACCATAGATCATAATACGATATTTACAAAAATTTGTATCCAATTGCATAATATGTACCTACTATGTAATATGTTCCTTCGTTAACTTCTTTACATCTCATTCTCTTTAGTTTGATTTATGTGTGTTTTATTCGGATAAATTAACTTATTATCAAAAATATATTTTAGAAAAAATATATAACTTCATCTTAATAACAAATCTTTGACATTCAAAATCTACGAAAACATCTTAATAAGTTCAATGTAGTTTAGAATCTATCACGTAAATCAGATTTCAAGGTAAATGCTTAGCACTGTGTGAATAAGAACGAGTAGGTTTGTTTTAATTTAAGCTTTGTATTCCTTATACGTTATCTCTTCACACAAATAAACATTTTCATGTAAATTTTTGCCAAGACTAGACCATATGACTCGTACTTTCAAAAAATTATCAGATCTTATGTAAAGCTAAACAACTATAAACTCTACAAGGCCTAACTTCATAAACTTTACATCTTAGCCAAAGTATATGGCTTGGCCATTTCGCTACATTCACATGGGCGTGACGTAAGTTTATTAATAGCAAAAATATTATGTTATTCTGTATGTTATATACCGACACATGTAGCCGGAAGTCCACTAACATTTAGGTACACGTTTACGTTCCCACGCCGAGGGAACCCACGTCAATGGAAGTAAGATCAGTACTTTAGTAATTGTACTCGTAACTCGAATATGTTTTTCCTATAAACATAAATTTTCACACACATTATTGCGTTGACTGCTTCATAAAAAATAACTTTTTTATTTTTTTTTTATTTTTTATCTGAAGTCGTCATATTGTTAAGCTTTTTATCTGATATTTCTAAGAAAATATTACGTAGAAAGTTAGATAACTCATAACATTATAGATACCAAAATGTTAATTTATGATAAATCGATAGTTTGTGCCGTAGCACAACATTTCACGTGTCGTTCAAATGTATTACAGTAGGTACTTATATGTTTAAAAACCAAAACTCTGCTTATATAAAAGTATTACCCAGACAAACTTTATAATAATATATCTTAAACATAAGCTACAAGCAAACTTCTAACCGTTATTTTGCCTTCTGTACAATATCTCGCTTATATACAAAATATTTCTAGGAATATTTCCAGGATAAGGTAGACAATATTGAGTAGTACTATATAAAATATATTTGTAATTATTTATTTTGTTATTTTTTTGTTATGTGAATAAAAAGTTATAGGTTATATATTATTATGTTTATTTTTTTAAACTAAATTGTGTAAAATTGTGTTTGGATGGACAGCTGAGCTTTGTATATGTATGATTTGATTTGAAGAACCTAATTCAAAAATGATGAGACATATTTTTATAACAGCAACACCAATATGTCGTGAACTTGTAAAACGACCTCGTCTCGAGGTGTACACCGGTACAATCGAAAAAAATAATATTTACTCATATCGAAATAACACATTTATGGCTTAGGATATAAGAACTGCGTTAGTCGGATGTGGGCGACTGTACGTGTACAACTCGAGTGGACGAACCGAATTATCTTGTTAACTAATAGCTGGCAGATATCATCCGGTACAAATTCAGTGTACTCGCACCGGAGAGAGAACGGCAAGCAAAATGTTCTGTGTATTCAGATAAAAAATATCAGAAAACAATGAACATTTTACTTTCACGATACCAAGTTAATTATGCATTAAAATGACGGCAAAAAACCTACCTGTCACCGTAAAATTAGAGACTTTACACTGACAACTAAATAAATACAAATAAATAATAATATTATAAATGTATGTAATTAAAAGGCCTTTACAGTATACTTGACTTAGAATTGGTACTTATAGACGTTGATAACAAAAAAAGAAATAGTAATTAACCTAGCGGTAACGCGTCGCTTGGATAACCGAGTGATGCGGGTTCAAATCTGGGTCTTGCACCTCTGATATTTTCATGTGCGAATCATTTCTATCATGATTACCACTTGTCTTACGGTGAAGGAAAACATCGTGAGGAAACCTGCATGTCTGAGAAAACCTAACAAGTTTTCGAAAGGCATGTGAAGTCTGCCAACTCGCACTAGGCCAGCGCGGTGGACTATGGCCTGATCCCCCTCGTACTGAGGGAGGCCCGTGCCCAGCAGTGGGACGTTAAAAAGGGCTGATGATGATGATGATGAATTAAAACTTATAAATAATTCCAAACTGAAATGTTACTTTCCTTAGCGGCGATTACGAAATAACTTGAAAATATTTTATAATGTAAGAGTAATTTTTAGTGCCTATTAATCATAAAATAAATAAATCTCTGTAAAATTAAAACAAATTAAAAAAAACTCTAGTTAGTTAAAAGTTAAAATAAGCTATAGAGCTTACAAACACTGTAACTATTTAAATCTAATAAATTCGATTTTCACTTGTCAGACCGATCAATAGCTGCAATTCGAAAAAGACAGTGCAAATATTGAGTAAGATGTTGATTTTACATTACAGGAAAATATAGGTATTAGGTATATACGTAACACGTAAACTCGTACTCTATTCCTTCTACTCGTATTTATTTACACCGAGCATTTCCCGCGGCTAACTAAACTCTTAGATTTGACATACCTTGTGATGTTTTATAGCCAGTTAGTTGAGATTTCCCTGAAATGAGATATTTTCCAGCAGCAAAACATATCCTATATCCTGACCCAGATAACCAAATGTCATCAAAATACCAAATTTCATCAAAATATGCCCAGTGGTTTTTTCGTGATGCGGTCACAGACAGTGTACCGATAATAATGACTATTTCAAAAAGATTTTCCAAAAAATATTTAATGTTCAGATTCGAGTAAGTTAGAATTTGATTATATAGTATGAAGGTAAAGATTATTTATTGTTTTAGTTGGTAGCTAATCAAGATAGGTACCTATGAACTTGAAGTAAAAGGTGAACTGATTATGATTTTCATGTGTTTTCACAAAGTAAAAGAATATTGATTAGGTAATCTTTAAATGTAATAAACATAATATAATTAAATAATATTACTTAGATATACATAAATGAGATAAACGATTACTTTTACTACAGATGACATAATACTATATTAAGTACTTTTACGTAGGTGTAAATTTTGTGCTAATTCCGAAAGTTATTTTGAAATATGCATGCAGATTTTAAAATACTTTCATATCATTTTACATCCACTTTCTTTCAATTCCATTCCATTCAACTCTCTTGATAATGGCTTCAAAGCGTGCATCCGTTTTTTCTTCTTGTTATTGGCTCTCAACACAGATTAGTATATATGTGGCTCTCAAGCGTGCCAAATTTTTTTTGTAATTTTACACGCACTTAAAAATAATCTTGAGTAATCGATGGAAACTATTATTAGGTAGTGCCTAGGTATGTGTAGTAATTAAAAGTAAAAGTATAAATTATTTTATTAAAATGTGCAAATTAGAAGAGAATAAAACATGGTCAATTATCAATATCGAAAGTAAAAAAAGTTATTATTACACCACAGATTAAATTTACAAATTGCCAGCTACCTACTAAATAAGTATGATAATTAAACACTACAAATTTACTATTATTGTAGAATATTTTAACCAATCAATTTCATGATTTATTACAAGATTACTTTGCTTACGATACAGAAGTATATTATAAGTAATTATTAAAAATGTAAAGCTAAATTTTTGAGTTTATTTTATATATTATTACTTAGCAAGTCGTCAAATCTTATTTTGAGCTATACATGATAATTGAGACATTTTCAAGTGATCCCTAATGTTAGTTACTTTGAAACAATACCTATTTGTATTCATTTCTTCCTGTTACACAATTAAAACCTATTTAATTGTAATTTGTAATCAGTAAATTAACGTGTAAAGAATATGCGAATAGTGACTACACGTTTGTTTAATAACAATTTCCATTATTCCTTATTAGTCGGCTAAATCGTGATTGTAATGCCAATAGATTCACTTGCAACAATAACTACCAACATGTTACATATAAAATAATCAAATGTAAATAATGAATATAAACTTAGATGTTTTTATTTATAAGTAGAAATGAATAAACTGTATAAATGTGAGTACTTTTATTCTTATTCATTCTTAATATTCAATAGTAAATAAATAAACATTTTACAATATAGGAATTAGAGTATGTGTTAGGGCTTAGGCACTCGGTAATGCCATCGAACGAAGCAAGGTAATGTTGCTAGTAATAGAGTACAAAAATAATCCACTAAGTCTGGCTCCCTCGAATGATATCATCGGCGCCAATTTACAGATTAGTTATTATTCATGTCGATTACATATATGTGTAAATATGCTCGTACACGAAATGAGCGAATATATTACATTTTGCAGACAGTGGTAGCCCAGCGGTAAACACGCTCGCTTGGATAGCAGACACTGAAAAAAATAATTTTGCTAAGCAGTTCAGTAACATGACGTTTAACTAAACTTTGGTAGATAATTACTTAAGTTTATCAACTATCTCACTACTCATTTATTTGTTCTAACTAAATGCTTATTAGTTAAAACTTATTGGGCTACCAAAACCAAACAATTAGGTACTATTTATTAAACGAAACTTAAATCGTATATTAACCAAACAATTGAGATGTGTCAACTAAACTTAAATGAACTTTAGCTAGTAGTACCCAAACTTATATAAGTAATGTTAGACAATCATTTAGCAATTTTTTTGGATTTACTAAATAAATAATTTTACTGAACTGGTATGCGTACTGTTTACAAATTTTAACTTTTTCGTAATTTATTTAATCTACTAAATCATTGTAAGCTTAATCTACCGTAATTTATTTATTTAACACCAACAAGACATACACTAACAAAAGCAAAATATTATTTATACCAAGTGTTACAATTCAAGTGTTGCCTTAATTATAGGTATTACACGCAAATCGCAATTATCAGCTCGCTCACAAGTATAAACAATGCTTACAATTATCGTTGTGTGTTGTCACTGTCAGCTATAGAGTAAAGTAATATACCTAGAATAGAGATAGATAATTGTCTTATTTAAATTAAAATAATAATTACTAAGAACTATAACCTAATACTTATATACATTTATAATTTAATTTGTTTAATTAATATACTGGACTATAAACTGTGTAATCATTTTTGAAAAAACTTACGATTTTTTTTAAATAAAACCGATATATTGAAATATCGATATTATTTTTCGATATAATGAACCGATATTGATATATTCAAAAATATCGATATATCGAAAATCCGATATTTTAAAAAATATCAACAGTCCTAAGGCAGAGCCTGTGCTATGGGTATTAGACAACTGAGACGGTCGTCGTATATTTTGAAGTTTTTCCTATAGTACGTAATGGAAGATGTTGCCATTCGACACGCTAGGCAAGCGGGTAGGCCATGCTAGAGAAACTGTAGAACTGCATTCATTCAAAATATTCCTGGTCCACTGCTGGACATAAGCTCTAATCAGAACGTTACCTATACCGTTGGAAATAACAAAACGTTTGATATTTGTTAACTGAACGCTGTTTAGTTACTATTTTTTTTTAGTTTGGCTATCATTTACACAACGTTTTGGAAATAGTTGTTGTTTAGTAAATACTTACCAACCATTTACGTATCGTTTAGTAAATATTTACTATACTTGTGAAAATGACCGTTACGGTTTTTTCTACGACCGTTTAGTTACTTTTTACCAAACAGTTCAGTTATTAAACCCAAACTACAAAACAAAACAAACTTCAGTAAATAATTACCTTACGTTAAGCAACTGTTTACTGAATGGCTGCAATAGCTAAATGTTTGTTTAGTTTAGTTACTATTTACTTAACGATTAGTAATTGTCTACTATATACTATATTTTTACAAAATGTTTAGGTAAAGTAACTAATTTATTTAGTAAACAATTATTAAATGTAAGTAAATAACTATCAAATAAAATCTATAAATACAGGTCGCGTTCCTAGTTCCTGTGTAGTATTTTTTAAATTTTAGTAAGTGAAAGACGTATAGGGTACGGGTGCACCGGTTGTTGACGCTAGCTTCATATTATTACGTAAACAATTTCACAAATTTTATTAAAATCGAGTGTTAAATTTTGTTAGTGTGCTGCAGCGTTGCCAGAATGTTACTTTTGTAACATTTTACGTTACTTTTCACTACCTCATGTTACCTACATGTTACACGACTCAAAATGTTACTTTTATGTTACTTTAAGGAAGTAGCAAATATATTTTTTTTCATCAACCAAAATTAGTCATGAAACGGAACGCATCTCGTTTCGGAACGGAATTTCGTTTGTTGTATTGGCGCACATGTCACGTAATGTCATAGTCAGTCTCAGTTCGTATCCGTCATCATTCATTGTTGCCATTTACACGGCAATTGCCGTGTTACACGGTATTTGGGGGCCATTACCAGAAAAACATAGTATACGGCAGAACAATCGTTGCCGTATCCTGAAACACGGCAATCAGCGCACACGCACAACTCACGCGCATTAAGACTCGGGTAACAGCTAGTCTATAACTAAATTTAATATAATCTATAACACCGTAACTGATTAACTTTACTTTTTATGTTTAGTCGATAAATAATTTTATATAACTAGTATAGGAAGTCAAACTAATTTTAAACCAACCAAACAAATGTTAGATCAAAATACGATTTAAAGGAAGAAAAAGTAGAAAAAATAAGTTTTAGTGGTATCAGACAGGTATATTATGGTTTTAATTTTTACCATTAAGTTGTTGAAATAAAATTTGTTAATCTAATATATTTTAATAAATTATCTAAGGACCCTGGTTTTTCGCCACTAAAACTATAGGAAAAATTTACAATTACGTACAAAAGTTGCCGTGTCTCATACAAATGTAACGAAAATGTAGTCGTTACATTTGTATGAGACACGGCAATTTTTTAACTTTTACCATAACACACGGCAATCTGACACCGCACGGCAACACGGCAAAATAAAATAATGTTACTTTTTTTGTGAAAATGTTTCTTTTTAAGCTGTCCCGTGTTACTTTTCACTATCTGCCACTGGCAACACTGGTGTGCTGAATTTCACCAAACAACCAATAGGTAGTAGGTCCATTCCATTCGATAGTCCATTCTTATCATAGATAATATAGATTCCTAGGCAGTGCTTCGACAACCGGCGCACCCCCACCCTCCCCCCAACCCGACAGGGCATCCCGCATCGGTGACGTGTCGGTGACGCACTGGCTGGGCTGGCGACAAGCGAAGCGCGGGCGCCATCAGCCATGTTTCATTTGCCTTTGCATCACAATTCACAGATCACGAAACCTTTGCAATTTGCATCGCGATACAGTTCGCTTCTATTCTAAATACGTGTAGAGTGATCTTTGTTACATACTTACAAAGAAATCGTTATCATGGCGGAAAAATCTGTGGAAGATTATCTACGTTTATGGAATCTCGAGGCATACATCGAAAAATTCAGAGGTAAGTGTTTTTTAAATTATCATGTGCCTATAGGCGTAGTACCTATTTTAGTATTGATATATTATTTTCTTACCGCGTTTTTGTACCTACTGCTCTTACATGTTTCCAGCCAAGGGTCTACTTTATGGGTTCGAATCCCACATGTTCTGCAAAAAACTTTATTTGCATAGTTATGTTTTTTGTTGTTATTCTTACATAGCGAGTGCTTGGTCTTTTTTTGTATAGTATAAGTATCGCCGAGTCCACCTATTTGTGATGTTAGTTTAATAGCGAAGCGAATTCATTGGGTTGTTGCGGCATGTGTCATTTAATCAGGTCTGTAGCCAAACGAAGTCCGCCATTTTGTTAGGTTAGTCTGTACCACGCTTGTATCAGTTAGTGCTAGTGTCAGCGTCATAGAACTTTTGATTAAGTTTGTTTAAAAGTTGTAAATTAAAACAGTTGAAATACCATATACTGAACATTTGTGTAGTACTTGTTAACCTACCTATAAAGTGATAGCAGGTGATAACTTATTATGTCACACTTGTCAGAAATACCACGCTGGCCATAGGTAGAGTTCTGTAAAGAAATACCCAATGCCTTTTTATAAGTAGGTACAATAATTAATGTAAAGTAGAGCTATATGGAATATTGCTTATGTCAATTATGTATTTCTTATATCTAATGAAACTAAAGCATTCCCAAATACATAACTGACATGATAATATAGTGGTGTAAATTTTTAATAACATTCTTTTTTTTTTGTTCAAGAACACTCTATTGACTTAAACGCTTTACAAGTTTTGTCACAAGACGACATTAAGGATTTGATCCCAAGTATTGGTCACCGTGCCCTTCTGACAGCTCAAATAAAGGCTTTGAAGAATGTCATCAATAGTCCTCAATCTAACTCACTTGTAAGTTAATTCTAGCCTAAATGCATAGAACTTGTATATCATTTGTATTTCATGTTCATGTCTTCTTCTTTTGAGCTTGTGTAAGTCCACTGCTGGACATAGGCCGCTTCCCTGCCACCTTCTGCAGTTCATCAGTCCATATAGCTGGGGGGCGTCCGACGCTACGTTTACCAATTTGCAGTCTCCATTTGAAAATTTTTCTTCCCCAACGGTTATCGGTTCTATATGCGGCCCACTGTCAGCTTACTAATTGTATGTGCTATGTCGGTGACTTAAGTTCTTTTATGGATCTTATCACATAAAGAAACTCCAAGCATAGCTCTCTCCATAGCTCGATGAGCTACTTTGAACTTGTGGACCAGATCCACAGCCAGTTCGTTATGTATAGTAGACAAACTAAATAGTACTATGCGATCCCATACGTGTAAATAACAGAAGGGGGGTCTCTGGCCGGTGTCTAGATATTTTGGTAGTAGGTACTTTAGTTAATATTTTTCCTTTTGTTATAAATTATAAATTATTATATTAACCCTTTACTTATATTTTTTTAGACAATTGAACAAACTACAGGAGTAGCTACAGGAGGAGTAGAAACCTTTTATGTGAACCCTGCCAATTCATCGTTGTTACACTTACTCAATGATTCACTTATAAATAGCCTCCCGATGGTTGATGATGGACTACACCTGCAGGAAGAAGAACCAAAATGCGTGAGTCTGCTGTATTAAATTTGTGTAAATTTCAAATCAGTACAACTCTTGACCATGAGTAGCTATTTGAATTTTCTTTAACGGGACTTATGAAAATCCAAAATGAAGGGAGGAGGGGAGGGTGTGTATTGACTAAAAGTAAAAAATAAAATTATTAGTTTTTAATTTTTTAAATAAAAGCTTGTTTTTAAAAATATTTTTTTTAGCCTAGTAGTAAATTGTTTGTACAGCCATATTTATTAGTTAATTTTATTTTTAGGAGTTATACAACTATCTTAATAGTACAAATGAAGGCCGAGCTCTATTACTGCAATTTGGAGAAAGTGGTCTTTTGGACAACACTGCAAGGAGACGACTGTGCAATATAATAATTGGACGGGAATTGAAAGACGACCCTGACTGTAAAATAGACAGTGCAAGATTTTATCAGCTGGCTTATGAAATTACTCAAGTATTCAAAAAAGAATTGTCAACTGTATACTTTATTCCCTATGTTCGATTCAGTCCTGGCTTGAAAACAGCAGCAAAGGGAAAACTTTTAGACTGTTATCGACATCGTCGTAGAGAGTTTTCAAAGTCTGGATTAATAAAATCAAGAAAAAGGAGTGCTTCTGAAAGTTCTTCATGCTCAAGTGCCACATCATCATGTAAATTAAAGTTAATGGTTGAAGAAGCTGCTGACAAGTTGGAAGATCCATCCTGTTCAAGTGGAGTAAATATAGAAGAATGCATGTTGTGGCTTCAAAATTCATGCGATCCATGGGATACTGTGGAAAAGTTTTGGGATTTGACGGCGAAAGCCAGGTTTAAAAAATTTTCTGAGGAGTCTATGACCATCAATGAATACTATAATAGATTTAGAGCATTGGGTCAAGCCAGCGGTATATATTTAGTGAGTATCTATTTGAATTTTAATTACTGTTTGAGACTATGCCTGACACTAACCATTTCCCACCTTTTTAACCAATAAATACAACACAATAAATACAATAAAAAATATTTGTTTACATCTTTTAATATTTTAAAAATATATTTATTTTGCAGCTGCTGAAGGATTTTACAACGTTATACCCTGGATGTGACGATTTATTATACAATCACTGGCCGTTATATCGGGGGAAAATACTCGACTTAGCCAGGAATCGCATACGCATTGATCCTCATGTCAAGGAGATCTTGTTATGCTGTACGAATAATGGTAACTTTCATTTTTTTTTTTCAAACTTTTTTATAACGTTTTTTTTCGTTTTCTTATTTTACATTTTTTTTAGCTGACGAGGATACCCTCAACATTGCAGCATTTATGGTCCTGCCTTTCCTAATGAGCACGGCGACGATACGCAGGGCAAAAACGAAAAAGCAATGGAGGCCTAGCCGCCTAGAGGCTCAAGAAGGATTTATAACACACGTAAGAAGCGCTGACCAGTTGGAGGACACTATAACTCGGAGAAAGAAGAAACTAACGGAATTGGGCTTCACTCTACAACCATACATAGTAATAGTAGGTGCTAGTATAAGTGAAATTCACGAGATATATATTGTCATTAACGATGTAAAATACTGTGCCTCACAATGTGTTAGATATAGGTCAACTTCGATAATACATGCGGTAGACTCATGCTTTAAAATTTTATTTGTGCTTAATGCTGAATACCCGGCTGAAAGTTCAAATGTGTGGGTTTTCATTCAGAAGGGTTTTTATAAATTATCTACTAAATTTGACAAGATTTATACAACGGTTAATTCTTTTATGAATGAACTCGGCTTAGACGCTTCTTCTTCCTCCGTGTAATTGCACTGCTGGATATAGGCCTCTAATTTCTCTCAATTTACGCCACCCCCACGCGATCCTCCGCCCTCTGCATTCAGCTATTCTGCGATATCATTCAATCTAGATAACACATGCATTAGAATCAGTATAAAAAGGTAAAAAAAATTACTTTTGGGATTATATATATAGTGACTTCATTTTTTTTTAAAATGCCTACTTGTTTTCTTTGTAATAAATCTACAGAAGATGTGAAAACATTATTTAAACATTTTAATAGTCTCCATTTTGCACATAATTTTACAATTTACCATTGCATGGATGATGGTTGTGGAAGATCATTTAATTTAAGAAATACATTTAGGAAACATCTTAAAAAGCAGCATGTGTTTCTAGAATCGAATGTAAATTCAAATGTTTGTACTAATTCTAATGTATATGATGATATTGATGTCGCACATAGTCCAAGTCCGGAGCCAGTGGTACAATCAGTTTCCCCTGAGAATACTACATTAGAAAAAGAGTCTTATTCATTACCTATTTTTTTGTCATCATTATATGCAAACCCTTTGCTACCGAGAAACGCAGTTCAATCTGTTGTCGAAGGAATGAGTAATTATATGCGCAAGGGATTATCTCAAAGTATTGAATATATTTTTGACGACATGTTGCCAGCATTACAACAAGGTCAGGACTTAACTTTGCTTAGGAAAAAGATTTTATCCGCTTTACAGTCCCCTTTAGAAAAATTTCAAACAGAACATAAACGATTGAAATACTTCACAGAACTGGGGTCCTACATACCGCCTAAACAAATTATTATAGGTCGAAGAATGTCTACATTAAAGAAACGCGGTGTAGTTTCTGTAGTTCCAATAGATTGCACTGAACAATTTATTCCTCTTCGATTAACGTTGCAAAAATTTTTTTCCCTTAATAATATTTTAACTGAAACATTAAACTACATTAAATGTTTGTCTGCTGAACCTCGAAGAGATTTAATGGAAAATTATATTCAAGGTAGTTTTTGGGTTAACGAGATGAAAAATCATAAAAGTAAAGGTAAAGTTGTACTACCACTTTTTATGTTCTTCGATGACTATGAGAGCGGCAATGTTCTTGGATCTCATTCTGGTATTCACAAATTAGGCGCTGTCTATGTGTCAATAGGATGTATTCCACCTGATCGAGCTGCTTCTCTGTCTAATATTTTTCTAGCATTGCTATTTCATTCCTCAGATAGAGTTAAATTCGGTAACGGTGTTATTTTTCAACCTCTTATTGAGGAGTTTAACTTTTTATTACAAGAAGGTATAGAAGTTGATAATGTTTTGTTAGGTGGTAAATTATACTTCCAACTAGCTCTTATAATAGGAGATAACCTAGGCCTTCACTCTATAACTGGTTTCGCCGAGTCGTTTACTGCGAATTTTCCCTGCCGTATTTGTAATGTGTCCAAAAATGTTTTGAGAAAGCAATGTTATGAAAACAACAAACTTCTTCGCAATACAGCTGATTACCAATCACAGTTAGCAAAAAACGACTGTTCCAAAACTGGTATAAAAGAGAAGTGTGTATGGCTTTCTGTTAATTCTTTCAGGTTATTTGACCAAGTAGGAGTTGACGTAATGCATGACATACTGGAGGGTGTTGCCAAATATGTGATGTGTTTTTTATTATCTATGTACATAAGTGATTTAAAATATTTCCCTCTTCAAGTTCTAAATGATAGAATTTCATGTTTTGATTATGGACCTGATAATAGCAGTAAACCGTGTGTTCTTAGTATGGAAGATATTTCCCACAATAAATTGCGCCTTTCAGCTTCAGAAATGTTGACTTTTCTTCGTTATTTTGGTTTACTTATCGGTGACTTCTTGCCAACTAATGAACAGTATTGGATCCTGTATACTACTTTGAGAAAGATTGTAGACCTAGTCACTTGTCAAAAAATTACAAGCGAAACTTGCGATTTATTACAATGCTTGATTGCTGAATTTAATGAGTTATATTTAGCACTCACAAATGACCATCTTAAACCAAAGTTTCATTTCCTCGTTCATTATTCTACATTTATGAAAAAATTTGGTCCTCTAATTAACTTTTGGTCAATGAGATATGAAGCAAAACATAGGTTATCTAAAATTGCAGCTCGGACTACATTTAACAGGCGAAATTTAACATTGACTCTTGCTATTAAACATCAAATGCAGCTTAATGAGGTTTTTTTGCGAGGTTACTTGAATAAAAACATTGAAGTAGGACCAGCCAAAAGAATGACAAATGAAAAACGCAGTGAAATTTTAGCTGCATTAAATCTCACTTTAAATGAAACTTTATTTCGCATTATGTGGGCTAAAGTTAAAGGGACGGAATATAGATCCCAGACAATACTTATTGAGGATATAGGTAAACTAGGAGAGACCAGTTTTATGTCAATTAAAAATATTTATGTTTACTCTAAGGATAGAATTATTTTCGAATGTATTTTATTGTCAACGATAGAATTTAATGACCATGTCTGTTGTTTTGAAGTAGAAATACCAAAAAATGAAACGAGGGTTTATATTTTCCAGGAATCTTTATTATCCCATGTACCGAACCATATAAATATAGCTTCGGATGGAAAAAGATATGTGACATTGCGTTCACAATTGTAATAATTCTGTACCTTTATTTTTATTGTCTCTAAAAAAATTGTTAAAATAAAATCTTTGTGTAAATTAATAACGCGTATACTGGGTGTTGATTTGGAAATTTGCCATAGTAATATCCCTAATAGTACTCATCAAATAGAACAACTTTTTGTATGGGAGCACCACGAAATTCATGAAAAAATATTCTGTTGTTTGTATACTTGTATGTTTTGGTTTATAGCCCTGAAGTATAGGTATTTCTTTATTTTAATAAGATCATTAATTTGTTTGTAAAAATTTTATTTTATAACATTATAAAGTTTCTAAGTAGGTACTATGTAAGAATTTTGTATTTTATAAGATCAACAATTGATTTGTTTGTAAAAAAAAAATTAAATAACAACACAGCGTCTCTGAGTATTTAAGTTATTATTCTGTATGTAAAATTATAGTCTCTGAGTGTCTAAAATAATAAATCAATCTTAATAAGTTTTAATATTTTTATTTTCATTTCAGTCCTCGAGTCCCAGTTGAGTCCAGCTGAAACTGAACGTTTTGTAAGCTGCCTGTTTACGGATCTCGCCACCGATCGCAGCGACATGTCCGTTCGAAATATTACATAATGTAAGTACATCATCACTCGTGAGTTATAACATTGCTTAGTACTTGTGTAATTTTTTCTATCACGTGATCAGGAGAATTTATAAAATTAGACGATTGTTACTAATTTATTAATAAAAAAAAATTATCTCCTGAACATTTGACTGAAAAAATTAGTTAAGTACAATATTGACAAGCATGTTCATAGCTCACTAGTGAAGATGTACCTATATTATGTATTATTTCGGACGGATATGGCGCTGCGTTCGGTGGCAGGATCTGTAAACTAGCAGACTTACAAAACGTTTAGTTAGAATAGCTAAATAAAACATTCAGTTAATATTTACCGAACATTCAATTCAAATAGCTGAACAGCGTTCAGCCAATCTAGCAGTTTAATATCTACTTAACGTTAAGTTCGGATGGCTAAACGATGTTCAGCTAATCTAACCAAACGTTTAGTTATTATCTACCGAACATTCATATATAACAGTTCGAATAGCTGAACAATGTTCAGCTACGCTTGACAAACGTTTAGTTATTATCTACCAAACGTTCAGTTCAGCGTTGAAACAGCGTTCAACTAATATAGCAAAACATTTAGTTAATATCTACGTAACGTAAAGTTCGGTTAGCTAAACGGTGTTCAGCTAATCTAACCAAACGTTTAGTTATTATCTACCGAACATTCATATATAACAGTTCTAATAGCTGAACAATGTTCAGCTACGCTTGACAAACGTTTAGTTATTATCTACCAAACGTTTAGTTCAGCGTTGAAACAGCGTTCAACTAATATAGCAAAACATTTAGTTAATATCTACGTAACGTAAAGTTCGGTTAGCTAAACGGTGTTCAGCTAATCTAACCAAACGTTTAGTTATTATCTACCGAACATTCATATATAACAGTTCGAATAGCTGAACAATGTTCAGCTACGCTTGACAAACGTTTAGTTATTATCTACCAAACGTTTAGTTCAGCGTTGAAACAGCGTTCAACTAATATAGCAAAACATTTAGTTAATATCTACGTAACGTAAAGTTCGGTTAGCCAAACGGTGTTCAGCTAATCTAACCAAACGTTTAGTTATTACTTAGCGAACATTCTTAAATAACAGTTCGAATAGCTGAACTGTGTTCAGCTACGATTGTCAAACGTTTGGTTATTATCTAACAAACGATCAGTTCAGCGTTCAAACAGCGTTCAGCTAATCTAGCAAAGCATTTAGTTAATATTTACGGAACGTACAGTTCGGATGGCTAAACGGTGTTCAGCTGCTATAATCAAACGTTTTAAGTTTATTTACTAAATGCATTTAACTAAATATTGTTAGTTAGGATTAGCTAACTGATTAGCAGTCCCCTTTCTAACTAAATAAATCAGTAACCAGTAGCTAATTTTTAGTAATTAACTACAAAACTTTTCTTTCAGTGGAGTGATGCCGGTTCAAATCCGGGTCTCGCACCTCTGATAATTTAATGTGTGAACCATTTCTATCATGATTACCACTTGTCTTACGGTGAAGGAAACCATCGTGAGGAAACCTGCATGTTTGAGAAAACCAAGCAAGTTATCAAAAGACATGTGAAGTCCACCAAGACAGTGCGTCTTGGTGGATTTCACATGTCTTTTAGGCATAGGCCAACGCGGTGGACTATGGCCTGATCCCCCTCGTACTGAGGACGCCCAGCAGTGGGACGTTAAAAAGGGTTGATTATGATGATAATGATTACAATTTTACATACTTATGACCCTACTTCGCGCAGCCGCGCCCTCACTATATTTTTTCACTATATTTCTTCATTATCGACATTGAGTTGTACAATTTGTGTGTTTTTATAGTTTAAGGTCTCACTATTAATCTGCTTCTTCTCTAGCGCCAAATGTACGTTTATAAAAGGGGGTAAATAATAACAAGGGGGTTTGAGTTAGGGGAGTGTAGAGTACCTTTAATCCAAATTTCCTTTGGATTTTCGTTATCACGATGTCATCTAACAGTTCTTCGCGTCACTTTTAAGATGGCGTTTAGAAAGATGGTCCAAAGTTAAGAGACTGATTTTTGCACTTCTTGAAACTCTCCAGTGTGTCTATCTTGTTGTAGATGTTTACCATAAGCATGTGCTCCATGTGCTAAATGTAGCACAATTAACTACTGTACGTTTCCAAGATCAAGGTTAATTTAATTTCTAAGGTTTTGTTAGCAGTACACTAATATTATAAACGCAGTATGTGAGTCAGTGAGAGTTTCTGCTTCTTGGTTCTTCACACTGTAACGACTCTACTTTGCTTATATTATACGAGTATATCTATAATATGCTAGATTTATACATAGATTACTTTTTTAGACGTATTACAAGCGGAGTCAGGCAGTTTTATAAAGTTACATTCTAACAAATTTTTGGTTCAATCTTTTTAATGTCGCGAATTTTATTTTGTACGGTATATTTATTTGTATTATAAGTACAAATATTACTCACTTTATTTTATTTTATACTTGTGTTCGCGGGTAACACACAAATTTATGTATGATTGCCTCGTGTGGAAAGGTCGTACCATGGTAATAAATGGTCGTAAATTTTCGTATCTTTAGTAAGCAGTAGTAGCTCAGAAGCCAGTGCCTAACTTAGTAGTTTTCGAAATACGTATAGGTATGTGAACCCACGCTTAATCCGTATAATGGACTATCATCAGTACTTATAACAGTACTTATATATAACAGTAGGACTCTAAAAAGGCCGAATACATACAATTACATAAGTTATTTCACAAGTGGAAGAAAAGTAAACGTTTTTATATTTTTGGTATTGGAACATTTTAACATTTGTTATGGTGCGTACATTTTTGAAACTCCATTGCGTAGCCGGTTGTAAATCAAAACATCAAAAGGATTTGTAATTAATGTTTATAATTATTTTTTATTGCAGATCGTATGGTAGTATTGCTATAAATACTACAAAAATGTATAAAATATAAATGATGTGTTCATGAGCCGTGAGCTTCCGGTAATAGGTAGGTATGTAATATTACCTATTACAGGTTTTAGTATACATATTACTAGCATTTCCCGTGGTTTCGCACGCGTTCTAAAGACCGGAAACCAAATTCTTTCTGAGTCGCGCGGTATGATACTACCTCGCCCTTCCCGTTTTAGCAACATTTTTCATGGATGCTCCGCTCCTATTAGTCGTAGTGTAATAAATTATAGCCTATAGTCTTCCTTGATAAACGGATTATCCAACACGAAAAGAAGTTTACAAATCAAACCAGTAGTTCTTGAGATTAGCAAAACAACCAAACAAACAAACAAATAAACAAACAAACAAACAAACTCTTCAGCATTATAATATTAGTATAGAAAACAACTTTTTTACTAACATCATACATTTTTTTAAAATGTTCTATTTATTTAGGCACAGATAATAGCTACACATCCTGCGATCAATATTTCTGACAGCTTAATGCAACTTTAAAGTTTAAGTTGATGTCACTAATAAAGATGTACAGACTAGATTACTAAAATTTAATAATTTAATAAGAGAATTGAATTGAATTGAAAATTTAAGAACTGTTAAAAACTATGAACGTACCTACATCATAATATAGTACAATGTGTAACATGACAGATGAACTAGAATCGAAGATGGCAGGAAGGTCGAGGACCCCAAGAACTATCGATTTAAACCCTAAGTAGGTTAAGCGATTTTTACCACCGCCAAAGTACAACTGTAATATAGTAGTTTTTTCTAAACTAGTTAAATAATGAAGCTTCCTGACTAATATATTGCCTACAAAAGCTTTTTCCAAATTCTTCGAATATTCCGTATAAAATAAAACATTCTGAAAAACTTCTTGAAGTTAACTTTCATTTTTGACTTGCAAAGTGCGATTTTTTAGAGATGTTAAAACTGAGCCAATTTGTGATATACAAACTCTACATATTTCCTTTATCTATAAGGTCAAGGCTACGTTTGAAAGAAAAATATTTGAAGAGGCCAGATGCTAAATATAATAAGTAGACACTTTAAATAATGCGTCATTCTAATGAAACATGGATACTTGCTTGCTTACAAAAAAGGTGCTTAACTGATATTAGATAATATAAAATAGTTTACTCATTATATCACGCTGGTTTTATACAGAATAGATCGTGCGACTTTTTTTCTGGTACTAGAGTTACGCTAAAAATATATGGTGCCTACCTACTGGTAAATACCTACTAATTTGTTTGTCTGTCTGAGAACGCATCACAAGAAAACCGGTTGAGATTTTAATAAAATTTTGTACATATAATCATTGCTATTTGCTAGAGTATGTAGAAAACTTTTAAGTTTCTTTACATATAATATTTAAGAGATGCATTTCCGAATGCATGCATATCATATATGAGTGTATACACAACTATATAAAATAAAAACTTTTTAATTAGTGTTTCATAAGAGCCTGATAACTTAGCATGAACTACCCATGAGTATTACACGCGTATAGTATAATGTCTGTCTGTCACGAGTTCAATGCTCTGGGCCCTATTGTCAACTGTTATATAATTGCTAACAGTAACTTCCTTTCACTAAATGCCAGAGTAAGAGAAAAGGTTTCGTCACCGACAAGTTTGAATATGAATAAATATCTCATTTCTTTGGAAGACAATATTTTGTTTCAATGAATAAGATACGTCGAGTCAATGTGCACAGGTGATACCTATTAGACACATAAATGTTAGTAAAAATTATAATGGCTTTGAAACATCTAAAGGCTTAGTCTTTCCCGAGACCATTGCTGTAAAGTGTAAACTGTAAAGCATTCGAAACATAAAACACATCCGAAAAGATAGGTCATTATATTTAAAACAAATAAAGTCAGATATTATGCGTATTTTTTAAAGCTGTGTCACAATAAGTCAAAATCATCATTTAAAAATGTTAAGGTATACACTATATAATATTAAACATTCCATCATCCATACATCTTATACAAATAAATAAAATTTTAGTGTCTGTTTTACCGATTTAAACGGGACTTTCACTTGCAGATAGGTAGCTAATGTTACAAGGAGTACATAGGGCTACTTTTATTTTAGAATTTTTATTTTAAGCAGCGGAACCAGCGGCTTTGCTGACGTTAAATGTGAAAATGAATATAATTTACCAATCAATATAAAAGAATAATAGTGACAAATTAAAAAAAAAGATATAAAACTCGTCAAAATTACAAATAATTTGCAAAACAGTGAAGAAAAATGTACTATTCCTTTGTATTTAATATTTATATTATGCATAATTATTACAATTTTATAAAATACTGTTGTATATCGTAAATTATATGTGTAATGGACGACAATTATTATTACATTTGCTTTTAAAAATAAAGAATACTTTTGTTATTTTATTTTCATTTCACTTTTTTAATTGCGCCATTCGTACGATAATCGTGATCGTAAAGCCGAAGGACCATTTAGTTGAGGTATGAAGTGAATCACGAGTGCGCGTGAACTGAGTTTGCACTCGAATAACAAGGCAGTAAAAATGGACCTATATAGTACTTTTGTTTAGTTTCGTTTTTATACGTATATATTTCTTTTAAAATAATTATCATTAGGAATATAATTATGTAAATTGTACTAATATTTGCTATACACGCAAAAGTTTCTGAGGATTTATATTGCTTTTACGCAAAAACTAACTACTTATTAAATAATGGATATATAGTGATGTCGCTTATTCAAAATAAAAAAGGTAACAGAAAAGAAATTCGTGGCAATCGGGCGGATCCTCGGAGAGACGCTGGTTCATTAATTCGAGAATTAACACTTATAATAAATATTTATTGAATAGGTGCGTAATATCTACAATGTTATTGTGTGATTAGGACTGATATTTTTTTATTGTTTAAAGCATAATAAAAGAGTATCATTGTCTTTTTTATATTACAAGTATTTAAGGCTACGAAAAGATTAGATCAATGAAGTCATTAGTCGCGTATTCAGAACATTTTGTAAATAAAAGTGAAATAAAATGTATGTAAAAAAATTAGTTAAAATTAATGAGAATCTATACATTGATGTATGTATGGATGGATGGATATTGTTACTAATCATGCATAAATTACTGAGCTGATTTTCATAAAACTTTCCAATAGTACATCAGAGTCTATAATTTACAAAATAAAAAGAAAGTTTTACGGCAAAAACCTAGTATTATTATTTAGAGAAAATTTTACAAAACCAAATAGGTATTGTTGACTATTGTAATGAATATTATACTTTGCATGGAGTCATAACGGCGTAACACGTCATTTCTAAGTAACCCGGGACTTTAACTTGTACTTACTTAAGCATAATTAAAACCGCAATGATATTTACAAAGCTATATATTTTAACAATGTTTATGTTTTTCTGTCACTTTAAAACTTCGTTCGTAAGTATTATCGTCGGTAAATTAGTCACGATTTTCTTACGTAATGAAATTGAGCCATCACTTCAGGAGAAACGTGTGGAGGATATCGAGGATGTCGTAACTCTACCGAATAGATTTATAAGTATCAAGAACTTCAGATATACCTATTTATTTATTTTAAGTTAAATTTATTTATTTATTCTAGGTTTAAAAAAAATGAAATAAAAATATTATCAATATACTACCTAGGTAAATTATTTAACTTTGTCTCTATCATAGAAGCGCATTTAATTCGGGAACAAAAGGTCCCATGAGTGTAATTTATTTGAAAGTAAAGGCAAAGTTGTTAATGTAAAGCATAAGTTTGTTTTTCAATCCGTCATTCATCAATAATTCAAACTTAATGGAAGTCATTAAAATTCCTAGACAAAGAAGATATGTGTCTGATCATAAAAAATAATCGAACTTTACACTTTACTGTAAATATTAGTCGGTGAATTGTTGAATATGTTAAAGTTTAAACACACAACGTGATACACTGTTGACTGTTCAACCTTTGATATGGCGACAGTCATGAAAAGCAAATTTAAATTCCGTTTGTCGTCTATGCGTTCCTAAACCATTTAGTAGACCGCTAGTATATTAGTACTAGGTATAATTAAAGAAGCAAATACCAGATACTATTAGGATGGAAACGTTTTTACTTAATCAAAATCATAACAATAAAGTTACAAATATTTTGACAAAATAGCAATTCTCGTTTTATTAATAAAGGGCCAAGTGATATGAACAGAAAGTACACTTGTGTCTGCGTGTACACTTGTGCACTTTAATATCTCCAGCGCAGTTGGCCAGTCTCAATGACATATTTAGTCGCCATGGCTGGAATTGGTTGGAGAACATTAATGTAAAATTAAAAGCGACTTAATAGAAACAATAAAAAATAGATTTATTTTTTAGGTCCGGTCGAGGCGTGCGCCAGAGCCACTAAACTTTTTCACCCCAATGTTCATTATATAGAACATTTATAATTTTCCTTGAAGATGCCATTCTAATTAAATCAAATGAAAATTCATAATTTCAGTCGTCCAAGTCAACTTGTTGACAAGAAGTGCAACTTTATTTATTTATTTATTATTCGGAAGACAAACAGTATTTAGTTACATATAAAACGAGAAGAAAAAAAATAACATATACCAATTAAGTCTTCACAATTTACAATTTCTAAAGGTAGGTCTAATCTATGTTAGCTTAATTAAAGCATTTATAATAATATTACAGTACATAAAAAAGAGTACAGAGTCATAATATCAAAAAGTGAGCAAAACTTAAGATCGTAGGATAAAATGACTACCGAAGCATTCCACATCTTGCGATTTTTGGCATAAGTTGACATATTTTAAAGTAAATTCTTAACAATAATTTAGTGATGTTATATATGTTTTCCTCGCAACAGATGGTGTAAAATAAACAATTTGCTGGCAATGTCTTCGATACGCATTTTCGAAATTATTAAATAATTTCATTATTATCTTTCGTTCAGTTGATCCAAAAAGTATTTCAGTACTGAACACAAAATACAGTAATCATGCAAGTAATAGGAATTGTGATTAAAAGGAAAAAAATATTAAATCATTTAGTGTATAGATCCACGATAAAACTCAAAAAACATATTATACTCGTATAATTAGAATCTAATTATTAGCTCTTCTATAACTCCTTTTATAATATTTTTTTAGAAACTCCCTTATATATCAAGAGTATGCAGAAGTATAGAAGACTCCTTCTTTTCATTTCTTTATATTATAGGAGTGATGCTTAGTCGTTTCAATCAGCCGTTCGCAGCATCATGGCACTCTATCCATACAAATCTTGATTGATGATCTTATAACAATGACATTCATAACGTAATGTTTGATTAATCAATAGATATAAATAGTAGTAATATAAAAAATAAAAAACCAATATAAAATACAAAATAAAATCTCTATTCTGCCGCGATACCACCAGCGTCCAGCTCAAGTTTCACTATAAAAACGATGAGATTGTTAAACCACATTTAAATTTTACATGGGTACTTTTATTATACTATTTATTAATAGCTTACCTAAAATATATAAAAATAATAATGATTCAAGATTGCTGGTTATAATTTAAATATTTTATCACAATTGATTGACAGAACTAAAATGGATTTTGTTTTTGAATCAGGCCAATTCGAGGGGTGACCGCTGGGTCAGAGTCAATTATTTCCTCGTTTGGTCGCTCGTCTGTGCCTATAACATACTCTTGTGTTGGTTAACTGTTATTGTTTTATTACTTTCATTTTTGTTTTAATACCATATTCAACTTATTTTTCTCACAAATACCTATGTTAGAAGTTTAAAATTCAAGCTTAGCAAGTGTTTACTTGTTATTTACTAAAATAAAAATTAATGCTGCATACTTATTTAGATTAAATTTTAATAAAACGGAATAATCCTATGAGTTCTCATCTTTAAATATAACAATATCGCAGTTTTATAATTGAAAAACTTTGTAGGTAGGTAATTGTACTAAATAAATACAAACGGGAATAAAAAGCGATACATACTCTTATTATTTAATTACTAATGTACCATTTTTTAAATAAACATTTGCTCTATCAAAAGTTCAAATTCGATTGAAACATTAATTAGTTCGATGCTTGTTGACAATTTTTTTAACCCACAATGAATATTGCGATATGAATACAGGATTGGATATTAAAATATTCTTTAATATTGTTACTAAAACCCATCATTGTAATACTAACAGCGGTCTATATAGTATTAAAGTAGTACATAAAAAATAAAAAGAAATTAAATAATAATAATAAATAAAGACAAATATTTAATCGACATGTAAATTCTGAAACTAAAGAATTAATTTTATAATTAATTTTTAAATTATAGCGGAATAATTAAAGTAGGTAGTAGTAGCTGCTGATGAGAAGTAACTCCATTTTCAAATTATTCTTGTTTACTTATTACAATAAGAATACCATTGAAAAAAATATGTTGATTATAATAAAGTAGGTAAATTCAAGAAAAACAGAACACACGTGCTGAGTATAACCTTTATAATGATAAAAAATGGAACATTTCAACTTTTGGTCATGCAAGCTATCATTTAACGAATCACGCGATTTAATTATAACTTACCTACTAGCGACTTGCCTTCAGTTCACTCGGGTGTGTCCCTGGGTAGGCTGATTTAGGTCATAATTTCGTGGCATTTATTTCCTTGCGAGTTGCGCGGAACCTTGACCTTCTAGTAAAAGTTTCGTTATTAGTCTGCCCGTTTCGAGGATTAGCCGAAAAAACAGACAGCCGGACTTTTAAAAAAATGTTTTTTATAACTATACTTTTATATCCTTTTAGTAAAAGCTTTTATTTTTGAACAGCTAATATTTGTATAGATGTAGATATAGATAAAATAACGTCAATCATTTCAATAATAAATAGCTTGAAATATACGTATAAATATCGATTTTGAACCATTGATACCTACAATCTACATACTAAATTTTTGGTAACGTATGAATTTATAAAACATTTATATCCTTGCAATAAAACTAGTAAGAAAATGTGTATACCAGGGCTAAGGTTTTTGCGATAGTAACATCTACCTGATTTGCGAATCGTATCGGAAAACTTGACAAGCAAGTAACAACTCTCCCCGAGTCTTAGTCAACAACAAGATTAAATACATATTTATATGATAATTAATAAGTATTCTCTATACAAACGTTTTTCTTGTTTTTATAAACACGTATTGATAACGTAAAATACACGCTTTTTATTCAAGCGTATAAGATATAGGTATGATGAAGTATATATTTTGTAATTAAGAATGATTATATTTTTAACAAAATTAGCGGAATAAATTTAAAAAACTATTGTAAAACCTTGAATATAAATACCAACTCATACATTTACCCATAAATGTAATTTACATCAAGATAATTAGGTTATTTCAAACTTTTGTCTTATTCGGTATTACAATTTTCTCATATAGTAGTAGGTAGAGGTACCTACTGGTACTCAGTTATAAAGTGACACAGATGCATAAATAAACACGCACCCGCATGTATATAATATATCTCTTCTCATTCCATCTTCCATAGATTGGTATA
This sequence comes from Boloria selene, assembly GCA_905231865.2. NCBI lineage: Eukaryota > Metazoa > Arthropoda > Insecta > Lepidoptera > Nymphalidae > Boloria > Boloria selene. The sequence goes on from HG993145.1 coordinate 8,749,435, forward strand.
AATATGTACTTCATAAGGTCAAAAGCCTTTTCAAAGATCATCGCAATAGAATTATTCTTATGCCAATACTCATACAAATAGTCATTCAATGGTTTTAAATGGGCTTTGTGTTCAGTTCACTGTTCAACGGTTATAAGCTGTATTAACTTTGCTAGATATTATAGCCGTTAGAATCTTAATCAAGACAATCGCAACAGAAGATAGGTTAAGTTAACTACCATTTTTAACTAAGTAAGGTCAAGTACGTAATTGATTAGACTTGACTGCGTAGTTCACTACTAAAGACGCATAGCGGAACTGTTTATCAAAAACAATATGAAGTACAGCGAAATAAAATAAATACAGCGACAATCTATGTATTTAGTATTTAATAAGAGTCGAACCTACAATAACATTGAGATTTATTCGATACTTTATTATTATAAAAAATTATACATATAATACAAAACATGGAACCATTGAGTTAATTGCAAGCAGGACAAGTATAGTGAATTTTGTTGTGGTCTGACTCATGGTGCTAATGTATCAGACCAGAGCATACAAGACATTCATCGGTTTTATAATATTGTCTCCCGGCAGATTTCGGGCATGACAATTGACAGCTAAACATATTATTTAAGTACATTTTTAATCACAGTAAAGAAAATTACAAGTAAACTTAACTATATATGCAAAGCAAATGTACACTTAATTAGTAGGTACCTACTGTACAAGTCGCGTCCGCGTATTCATTTAAGTTATTTATTATTATTGATGGCATTTATGGAAATTATTGACGTAGTATATGCAAATTATTTAGGTACATGTATAATTTGAAAAAGTATACGGAATCTTCAAGATTGTTATACGTGTTAATAGACAACAATTAGTTCGAATCTGGTTATTCATTTAACAGATTACCTTTTCACTTAAGTTTCTTAATTATAGTAGGTACATTAAAAATGTAAAAATATGTTTTGGAACATTAAGAAGCTAATTGAACTAAGTATTCATTAATACCAGTATCGCACAATCAGAATTCCAAACAGCAATGTAGATTTGTAAAAATTATATAAGTAACAAGACTTATCATCATAGGTTTTTTTAATGCGGAACTTTTTTTTATCTTTAATGACAAACAAAATTACTATTCTATTAATTCGAAGTAATCTGTATTGTGTGTGTATGTTTGTCTATACACCTATTTCTTCCAGCTTAATCGTTTGAAAGTTTATACCTATATCACACATCATTATAAGAGCTAAAGTTATATAAATAGTAATAGTAGTCTACTACAGTAAGGAATTTAGATACGCCAGCGAGTGAGGCGGGAGTATGGTGCTAGTGCATACTGCAATCACGTCTTTTCTGTTCCAATAGTAAATAAATTATATATATTACATACCACTTATAATTACCGCCGTTTTATACATACCGCTGATACAAAGCAGGGTCACGCTTATTGACTGTGGCCAGAATAAAGTCAATAGCGAGTATAATTAAAACGAGCATTAAATTAACATTAAAATATCATTAATAGTTTGAATATGTACTTCATATTAATACATCGAAATATAATATATAAAAATAAGTACAACGACCTTATTAAAAGTAATGTTGGCAAGGATTGCTTCCCTTACTAGGTAGGCAAGGACAAGATAAAAATAATCATATGTCCCGAATACATTTAAACAACAGTATTAGAGCCAATGATTCAATGTTATAAAAATATGTGTATATGTATATATGTATTATTAGATTTGTTTCTTAATTTTAATATTTTGTTTGCTTGAACACGCTAATCTCTGATAGGTAGGTAGCTACTTTAAACTACAAATTTTGTTGTCTTACGTTGCTCATTTATACAATACAATACAATATTATTTTACCAACAAAGAAACAGGAAATTGCACGTAAATTACTCGTACCTACCTACTTACTTACAATTTGAAGTAACTAAAATTCTCGTTAAAATAATAATTTGTTCCAACAAACCTTCGATGAAGTTGTTAAAAGGACAGAGAAATTAGAGTAATAGCCAATGGAAGGATATAACAGCCTTATAAAACTTTCAACGAAAACTATGACGTCGATGGGTAAATGCTATTTAATAGTTCTAAAACAGTCGTGTTTGACGTCACCAAAAATATTGAACAATTTTTCATTCATTCATATTATCATATATTATGTTGTTCAAGGAATAAAGAAAGTATTTGGAAACCTAGCGTACATATTATGTATATACATAACACATATAAATCTTACTTCAATTCGTTCTTTATTCGTAGGAAACTGTTTTATATAGCTACTTCATATACCTAGTATCTACCCTAAAAGCGTGTACGACCTTCACCCTTATGGGTAAATGTACGATTCGTGACCAATACTAAATTGTATTTAAAGAGTTCGCTGACCTTTTGATTACTTTGTCGCTTTTATTAAAAACAGTTGTATCAACCGCGAAGCCCGAAGGTCTTATCAGACGGATATCTAGGAATCAATTTTGCACATAAACATAGACAAGTATAGATAGAGCTTATGATACTTTATTCAGTTTAATAGTAATCTAACATATTGTAAAAGATAAAGTTTTATAGGTTTTACCAGAACAGTGAAATTCTAAACATTAAATGTACATATAGCTTGTTAATAATATTTTTTCTGCAAACCATCAGCGGTACTTGAATATTATTTTAGAAATAAGTACAAATTCACCAAGGGACGAACCACGCAAAGTGAGGATAAGCTCGTATACAAAAAAGTATTCAATCTTTTGTTGGTAGATGAATGATTTAATCAGCTTAGCCGCTTTAATACTAACTACGATTATAGGTTTAATCTGATATCTTTTCGTTCACTCACACCACACAACTCGTTATTAGATAATCTTACCTATAAATATTTATCACATAAAGATTTTCTATATTTTCTGTGCATATAAGAAATACTTATTCTAGTCTACGTTAAAATTCATGACGCAGACTTCACTTAGGTGCCTAATAGCTTTCATTAAACTCATACGTTATCCCGCGGGGAACAGTTTCTCTTTCAACGATAAAAATTAGCCTAACAACTAGTGTTATGTTGTCTTGACAATTGATGAAATTGATTGCATAAAATAAATAATAAATAAATATGTTAGGACATTATTACATACATATCTAGTTCCGTGGTAAGCTACGAAGCTTGTGTTACGGTATATTGTAAATATACCCAAGACCCATTATTTGGGTTCATGACATTCGTGCTCAACCAATGAATGTCCTCAAGGGGTCTCGAACCCGCGAACGCTGGCGGAGCAATTACAAACTGAGCAAAATGTTGTTATATTCGTCGTATGTGCATATTGCGTACGTGGCTGCATGCGTGTATGTGTTGTGTGTTACGTGGTATCTTGTGGTACTTGGCCATTTTAATTATTCTTATATTAATTATTAATACATATTATGTTATTTAGAAATATAAATTGTATTTTGAATAAGCAATAATTATAAATACATATGTCGGCTTTCTCTACTTTGTAATCATTACGATGTACCAGAATACTCGTTTAATGTTATATTTTATAGGAGTTATTATACGCGATCATGCATGTAGAGTTGTCCACTAATAATAATCACATCCATAACTTTTCAAATTAGGTCTGCTACGTGACATTGGCGGAATTAAAATTAAAAGCACAGCAGCTAAGTATATTATCTAGACATATATATAAATAAAATTGAAATGTCTGTTTTTAATTTAAAATTAACAGCTTTTCGCTAAATGCAGGTATTTGCGGTATTTACGTCGAAAATCAATTTTTAAAATTTTTGTCTGTCTGTCTGTTTGTCTAATCTCTAAAACGGCTGGACCGATTTTGACGGAACTTTCTCTCGCAGGTATTCTTATGCTATTTTTATTTTATTAGAAAATTATAAAAACTGTTTAATTTAACTGACACGGTACGCCCATAGAAGTTAGCCGGGCTTGGTTAGTTATAAACTATAATATTAATAAAGTAGGTAGTCTAGATTCTAGAAGGAGTATAATAAATTTCAATATCTTTCGTATTTACAAATTTATAATGCGCAATTTATTAATAAATATTTTCACTATAGGGCTTTGCTAAAATTAATTTTTTCGAACACTAATAAATAATGTCTTTATAATATTAGTATAATACTCATATAATATTTATTACTTAGATGGCTTAGCGTTTCGCTAGTGAATAACAATGGTAGCCCAATTGATTCCCAGAAGAATAGCTTCGAGCTTCGCGTGTCATGTCTACGGCCTCCAATGTCACACATAGGGTCATAAAATATTAAATAATGTTACTAATTATTTTTAATAAACAGAAATAGTAAGTGATCAAACAGACAGTGGACCAGTAGTATACTATACTAACGCACTTGCTTGGGTAACCGAGTGAAACGGGTTCAAATCATGCAAATCATTTATAACATGATTGCCACTTGTCTTACGGTGAAGGACATCATGAGGAAACCTGAATGTCTCAAACAACCAAGCAAGTTTTTGAACAACGTTCGGTCCGTCAGCCCGCACTTAGCCAACGCGGTGTATGGCCTGATCCCCTTCGTATTGAAGGGTGGCCCGTGCCCAGCACTAGTGTGACTTTAATAAAGGGCTGAATATAATAGTCATAAATAATTTTTGCTTTCCACTGATGCATTTATTTCGACAGCTTTATTAGACTGCGCGGTTCTTGGCAATTATTAGTGGAAGTTGTGTTTTATTATTTGCCATAAAGTGTTACGTGAACGTATTGATCTTGCGCCAAAGTTCTAAAATAAGGCTACATATCGGAACAAAGACTTGAAATTACTTTTTATTTTGTCGGTATGAATTCAAGCTGAAAATTGTGAGTTTTTCGTTCAAATTCCGTTCCCGTGAAGTGAACCTTTTTCTTCAGTTTTTTATACCTCTTGAAAACTTGAATTTAGTTATTATATTCTACATACAATATTCGTGAGTAGTAATTTTATAACGTAACTGTGCCATTCTTGGAAGTATGAAAATGTTTCTCTTTTATAAGAATCATTAGTATGCCTACTAAGGGCATTGATTTTGTAGCTTTAAAATCGAAACAAAATAAAGTCGACCTCCAAGACATGTATAACCCAACGCCAAGGAGAAATAAAAGACATTTTGACAAAGATATTCGTCAGAAATCAGTCGTCAGTATCAGTATGTATATACAGTAGATATTTTATGTTTATAAATATTTTATGTATAGTGTATAGGTCTAGGAACATATAGTATAGTCGCGATAAACGTTTTTATTTGTAAATAGAAATCACCATTAACACGTCCATCTGTCCCTTAAATAGGTAGATACATGGTAAATTACTCACTTATTTATAAAATGTGTATATTTGCTACAAATGATTAAAACTAGTTGGTACACCGTAGCAACGTAGTGACTAGTGACCACTCCTATTAGGTAAAGTAAAAAAATAGTAAAATATTATGCTAAAAAATGTAACCCAAAGATGAAAATATCATACCGGTTTTAAAAAGCTTTATTTTGGATTTATGAAGTAGGTCGTAGGTGTATCAAACAAAGAAATAGGTAAAGCATATGCGTGTCGGGCCACGCGCAATTCCATAAATGACCATTCACTTATGTGGACTAAGAAGAGGATGCCAAATGTGAAATGACAGCTTTCTAGTACTAAGAGCTTCTGAGCTAAGCTGCGTATAGGCAGACGGACATACTTGGGGATATTATAAAGGTTCCGTTTTGACTTCGGATTACGGAACCCTAAAAATGTCAATATTAGTCGGTATTTCCCTTGTCTTAATAATCGCATTTAGTATGTAAACTATACAAGTTTACAGGTATGTATACAATGATGAATAATACATTGATGAATAAATTCAATTCTTGATACTATATAAGTTGAATAAATCTTCTAGGCCTCAAAATTTATCGATACGATAAATGTTTATCTCTACATATATCATTATATGACATCAGTCAAATAACTTTGAAAATACACGATTTGATAAAACATTATTGTTTACTTTTAAAACGGATTGAGAATTCTATGGCGAGTTATCACAGCCGGTGTTCAGTGCTGATTACTACACTGAGTCATGTATCGTCATCGCGAGCTAGCGAGGCGTCAGCCAGCCGTTGGTTGGTACTTGCTACTTGGTTTAGTTCGCGTGCACCAGTGATCGAGCGTAGTCGATCCACCGCCGGAATTACAGCGTAAATATAGCTTCGAAATCTTTATTTTCGTTCAAGGTAGTGCCTAGTGATAAGCCAGTAATCAACCCTCGTACGTAGTAAGTGCACGTATTCAACTGTGTTGTTTGCTTTTATTCGTGCTCGTTGAAAATATTCTCTCGAATATTTTGAATTTCAAAATTGACGGATGACTGTCGTTTTGTTGCCGTTTCTCTGGGACCGAGAAAGAGGCGCAATGGAGAGTTGTTACAAGTTGTACACATGGATCAATCACACGTTGTTGATGCTGCTGGTCCAGATGTTCTGGAAAGTCAGCCAAATATCGGACTATTTCAAACAAAGGTGAGTACTGACAGTTACATTCAAACAAATTGAGTTTAATTATGTGTTTTTTTTAGTATTGCCTGTGCACGATTATTCAACACTTTAACATACACGTATTATAGGTAGGGTTGGGACTAGGGGACTTGATCTAATCTTATCTGTGTGTTATTATCTTTCACTAGCTTTTTTGTATAGCGAATATAAATTCTAACATTTTTAATGTATTTTGATTTTTGTAATCATTGGTCATGGTTATGCAAACTGAAATCAATTTACAAGAAACTGAGTTATTTACATTTTTAAAACGTGTAATTATTAAGTATAAATTTCACCAGAAATTACTTTTAAATACTATATATATAAATAGCTATAATAAGCCACTAATTAACGAAAATAGGTAATAATATAATTACTTACGATAATACAAAAACCAGAAATCTATACTGATAGTATAAAACTGAAGATGTTGTTTATTTGTTTGGTTGAACGCCCTTATCTTAGGAACTATTGGTGCGAGTTGAAAAATTCTTTTTGTGTTGGATAGTCCGTTTATCGAGGAAGGCTATAGGCTATATTACATCACGCTACAACCTTTAGGAGCGGAGCTTTAATGAAAAGTGTTACAAAAACGGGAGAAAAATATTTCTTTTGATTTTTAGGGTTCCGTACCTCAAAAGGTAAAAACGGAACCCTTATAGGATCACTTTGTTGTCCGTCTGTCTGTCTGTCTGTCTGTCAAGACCTTTTTTCTCAGGAACGCGTGGAGGTATCAAGCTGAAATTCATATCAAATACTCAAGTCTATGGTCTCTTGGAGCTGTGAAAAAATCAAACTTCTAAGTCAACGCGATCAAAAGATACTCCCGTTTATGCCGCAAATTTTCGACACTCGCAAGGGAATCAAAACCTACAGGGTACTTCCCGTGAACTCAGAATCTTGAAATTTGGTACGAAGCAACGTCTTATAACACAGATAAAGGAAAAATTGCGAAAAGCATAAATTTTTAGTTACATCATATAATAAAAATATTTTTAATAATTTTAAACTTATTACCCCTTTACTCATACACCGTTCCGTACAGGTTTGTACGGAACCCTCGGTGCGCGAGTCTGACTCGCACTTGGCCGAATTTTTTACTTTTAGAACGCGAGCGGAGCCGCGGGAAAGGCTAGTATAATATAAATATTAAATAGGCTCCCTTAATAAATCAAAGGGTTCACTTCCTTGGATTTTATAGTTTAGATATAAATTATTTTGCAAGTATTTTGAATTCACTGTCACCTAGTTATCATTCAGGATGCTTGGTACCTACCTATAACATAAATTTTATAATTTGAACTAGTTTTAAGGATTCTTTTTCGTAATTTTTCTTCAAGTAGGTATAATAGCAAATGGTCTTCAATATTATCATTAAGTAGAATACTACGCCAAACTCTTTGGACCTGGAGTATGAACCCTTGTCCATAGGAAGAGAGTCGTTTAAAGAAGCACTGGAAGACTGAAAGTAACGTGTGTTTTGATTAGGGGAAATATTAGGATCGTTGTAAAGCATGGCACGCATCGACTACTGATGGCACGACTATTATGTCAACTGTGTATTCAACTGTGTATACAACTGATTATCACATAAATTGAGCGTTGGTTCTTTTGCATAACTACTTCCATTACGATTATTTACAAATTAATATAACACTAAAGCTTTAAGCACTTAGATGTCATTGAAGTAAGGTTCTTAACTTAGTGCCAATCGAATAATAATTACAAAAATCAAGGTTGTCTTACGATTACAAATATATTAATAGGCAATTTATTATACCTCCCTTTCTAGGGAGGTGCTTAGTTTCAAATGGGTATGACATTAATTATGCTTTATTTTTGCCTACCTACTATTTAATGCGTAAACCACACTTAAACGTTAATATGGTTCTATTTTTAAGTTTTAAAAGTTAATATACGGGTACGTAGGTATGTCACGTTAAGTTTAACGTACTGGTACGTACCTGCCTATGTACTTTGAATGAAGGTTTAAATTAGTTCAGTAGCCCATAGCAGACCCTAGCCAGTTCTAACAATAATGATTGAACTTTGCGTACTAGTACACACTATTAGTAGATATAACTTATAAGTTTTATTCAGTTTATTCACAAATGAAGTTATGAATCAATAATTGATATTATATTTTATTATTTCCAAATAAGTCACTCAGGCTATAAAATTAATATTAACTCGATATGCTGCCTGCCGGCTACGTCACGTTTAAAACTCGTTTTGGGTAGGTACCTATTTATAATTATTTTAGTATTGTGATTTCTGATACAGATAGATTTTTATATAAGGAAAAAGTTGAGTAACTGGCTCTAATGGTTTAACATAAATATGTCGCATAATATTTTACACACACTTCTAAAAAATATACTTTTGTGTTAAAATATTCTTATTAATAAAATAAGTTTTCTTTATGATGTTGTGAAATGAACTACAATAAATAATTCATATAGGTAGGTAAGTAATTGTCGTAGGAATTCCCGAGCTAACAGTATCGATTTAGAAATTGGATGGAAATTTGTCTAGACGAGGCTATAGAATTTTATCAATGGTTCATGTAATGTAATAATTTGTAATATTTAATGAAATTATTTATATATAATAATCATAATTTTATTTCATTAAGACGCATTAAGTATTCGAATTCTTTAAGATAAAATAAATTATAATTTATAATCAATTGGTATTGATGATATCATTGCAACTTGTTTATTTGATGGAAGTAAATTCTCACAAAGATAATATAAATATTGATAACCATTGAATTCTCACTATATGCACTGTTTTGTTATTCTTTGTACACTTGGACAAGCCAAATGGGTTTGTTTACAGTTTATCTTGTAGATAAAACATTTCTATTTAAAAGGAATGTATTATGTCTGTCGAGTGTGTATTTAAAAGAGTGTAGGTATAATGTATATCTCTAATATTGTAGAGACCGTAGAGTTTGGTTCTCTGTTCTCGCTGCCTACCCCGCAAAGGATTCATAGGTATAACGGGAGTTGTCTTATGATGTAATCCTACCTGTCCGATGGCTTATTTAATATTTTTTATTCTTTATTTGTTTAATATAATTGAGAACAAAAAATCCCTTAGCTATAATTAAAAGCAATCATTAGCATTCGTTATTCGTTAAGCGATGGTTTAAAAGAATTAATAAATAACAAAGTATTGATTAATTATTGGTCTGTGATTAATTCCATTATTAATAAGCGAAAGTTTGATTGATGTGTTCGAAATCTTGTGGTAGTAAGCTTAAGAACTTTTAATTTTTGACTTATAAACCATGTCGTTGCGGCGATCACGCCATTAAAAAAATAAACCTTTGTTGTAAGATTTTTAGGTCGACTTTTTAAAGCATTATGTAACCTTGCTTTTAGCTTGTTTTCGTCCTAAATACCGCTTTATGATTAAATATATTTAGTCTAGGCAATTTAGGTACTAATGAGTCAGTGAATTAATTTGTAATAGCCATAATATACTAGTTTTTGTTGTTTCAAAACAGCTTCTAGCAACTAGGCGTACACTTTATTTAGTAAAAAGAGAGTACCTACTTGATTTATACAAGGCTAATTGAAGGTACTTTCTTTAAGTGAAAGTAGACCTTACACAGGATTCATAATTGAAGAAGTGTATTATAATAACTAGTAGTTATGTTGTATACGTGATCAGAGCCGGATTTAGGCGCCAGGACCAGGAGGCCTTAAGGCAAAAAAGGAATAGAGGCCCTTTAATCATTTCCCGAAAGAATACCTATAATTATATTTTTTTACTCTAGTGTTTTAAGTATTTATTGAAAAACAATTATTTTAATGAACATATTATTAGATAATTAATAAACGAATTTCAATTTTCATGTAATTAAAAATTTTCTTGAATAAAAAAAAACTTTATAAAATATAATTTTTTCTTAGTTTTGCCAACATTTTTTTGGCTCGCTACATTTAATTCAAATGTAATGTACTTAAATCTATATAACCTAGATACTTATTTATTGAGCAATATTAAACTTCGAAACCAATGTAGTATGTAATTACATTCGTTACCCGTATAACGTCTAAAAAATTAATGTCAGCACTAAATCGATACGACAATGAAGTAAAGAATTTGGGCAAATTATTTTTATTAAGGTTGATGTTCATAAGAATGAGACAAATCAATGCCAAAAATCACCTACTTATAAAAATGTTATACATAATATACCTACTGTTCGAGGCTTTTAAGCGTATCTATATCTAAATTACAGGTCTATTATTAGGAAAACTTTGAATGACAAATAAAAATATGATGTTTTTGTTTTGAGAACATGGTGTCCTATGCAGGAGGCCGAATATTCAATATACTCGTATGAATCTTTTATTAAACATCTTTAAACAGATTTATATATTTACTCCACATACTTACAATGTAGCACCTAAAGTATTAGTTATATTTACGTACCTATGTCCTTCACCGTCCCAAATTTTCCAACATTTATTTCACCTTAATACCTGTCATTCTAAGGTAAAGGTATTAGACTGAGATTATAAGTGCACCTTTAGTGCTATGTTCATGATAATCACAAAACATAAGCCGTTTCCATAAAACTTAGTCCATTACGATCATAGCGTCACATATGTGCAATAAAACGGAGGTCACTTACATAAATCTTTATTGCCAGTGTATATAAAAAATACCATTAAGTCATTTTTTTATTTCTATATGATTTATTTAAAGGTCTTTGAATCTTTAAAGATTATGCTAGACCTAGTGTATCACAATAACATATTATATTCAACTAGATAGCTTCTTTAAACATTTTAACCATATAATGAAAAACTAATTTAGCTTGTTCTGTTATAGGAGTTGATAGTATGCAATTAAATTTACCAACATCTTTGACATTAACATCGTAATTTCTAATTAAATTATTTCGCAAGGCTTCGCTCAACATTAGAATAACAAAAAATTGGCCTTACGATAAGGGGTTTAGTGTTATTGGTATTTTTGTTTTATTATCTGTCCTTATTACTGCAAGGTTGATCCAGTTGTACCACAAATCTAGTAATTCCCAAAGATAGCTCATTCTTTTACAATATCATAAGTATCTACTACAATCTACTACTATAGTGTATTGATATTTTTATCTTAAATTTTTCAATCAAACTATTTGAATAATTTTGTTGTGGCAATTTACAGTGTAATTAGTAAAATTAGGTTTAAATTTCGTCGTATATTTTTTTTAAAAATTTATATTGCCTATGTTATCCGGGATGTTATTACGAAGATATTGACTCCTCAATGATTACAATCGGTTCAGTAATTTAGGCGCTACGGAGGAACATACAAACATGCATACATACGTAGACTGCCGAAGTCCTTGCCCTTTCTTTAGGCTTAGCCGTAGTCGGGTAAAAGTGTGGGAGTGATGACAGAATTCCTAAGCTCTGCTGTACACATACATAGTATACCCTTTCTGGGGAAAGCTAAAATTGTTTAAATCGGTTAGGGATGCACGATAATGCATACTGAAAAAAGGATTTTCTCCTTCGATTTTCATTTTCAAAATGGCGTTTGCGCCAATTTTCATTATGATATTCGTGACTAGGAGGTCAAAATACGTTATTATACCAAATTTGAAATTTCAGATCGATCGGAGGCAGCGCTTTTCAGAAGCTTATCCATATAAAGTATTTAATTACCTACTAAATATCAATTCATGATAGTTCAGCGTTCTAACCATGACATTTTGAAGGTATACGATGTTCTGGCCATTCACCAAGTTTTAGCATTAGATTTGGATTGTAAGTTCATTGCACTCACTAAAGTTATGTGCCTACATAATACATATAAGTACATACTAGATACATATTAAATTACATATAACCGAATATAATATGTCAATAGCTGCACGTGAATTAAGACAGTAACAATTTGATAGTATCTACCTAAGTAATAAGAAATCGATTAAGCAAATTAAATCTAAAAACACTAATACACAAAAATAAATTTCGCAATTATAATACGGATTTTTCGACTAAAATTTTCACTAAACTGAAGCTAAGCTTACTTTTTAGATATCTATATGACTATATCTATGTTAAATGTATGTATGTACATATGTAATATATGTTCAGTGTGTTTATGCAACAAAATTATAAAGATCCCATTATTGACGATACTATATAATAATTTTTACGGGTGTCAGAATCTACCGTCGTCGATTGAATTTCGTACAATGAGATCATTATTATAAAAAACTTTGGTTACGTCATCTAAGCAAATCGATATTTTGTGTTTTTATTTCATTCGGATAAAAAAGTAATATGGCATAGCGGGCCCAAATATTCATTATATTGTTGCGTGTTAGGGTTCGAACGATTTGGAGAGAAAGACCTGCTGACTCTTTCAGAGACTTTATTTACTAGCACTAGGTCCGAAACAAAGCACTATGTACAAACACTAAGCACTAGGTACACTCACTAAGCACTATCGATGTCCGAGGTCGTAGCCAATGTCGTAGATTTCCGCTGGTATCACCCTTGATCACTAGTCTTCACTTCGAAGTCGCTTCGTTGATCGCTCAAACTGAACTCGACTCGCCCCCCCCCGTGGTCTTCTCACAAACCCCGCAAGGGGAGTGGGGTGACGGCTTCAGGGCATAGCCCTCTGGCCGTGGGTTCTTCCGCCGCCCACTAATATGGGCGCGTCCCTGGGGGGTCCTGCCGGGACCCTTTAGGCGTCGGAGTAGAGGAGTTGCCGCACGGGCGATCAGCCCAGCCAGGTGAGACCCTCAGTTACCCTGAGGGAGGCCCAGCTAGACGATCAGCGACCGGCTGTTGCGGCGACTCCGGCGTCCTCGGGGTCCAGGAGGTCCCTGGGGAGCGCGAATCTGTCTGGTGGGCGTGTGTGCCAGGGAGCTATGTCCCTGATGTGGTGGTAGGTAGATCTGTCCGCCTTTTCTAGTGTCCCTCTTGCTAGACTGCGGATGTGGTCGTCAATGCTTTCGATACGTAAGTCACGCTGAATAGTGGCGTTCCTCACGTACCGAGGAGCATTGACGATTCTTCTTAGGGCCGTGTTCTGCACAACCTGTAGTCTTCTCCTCTGTGTTGCAGATGTGAGCGCGTACCACGCCGGGCCAGCGTATGTCAGCCGGGGTCTAACGTACGTTTTATATAGCCCTATTTTCGTACGCAGGGGCAGGGTTGATTGGAGGAGCGGGCGTAGCTGCGCCATCGCCGCTTTCGCGCTGTTCGTGGCCGCCGAGACATGATTCTTCAGGTAGAGCGCACGGTCGATTAGAACGCCGAGGTACTTCGCGCAAGGCGTCCACGGGATCTGCGAGGAATAGAGTGTCAGCTGAGGCGGGAGGCGAATAGAGTGGCCCATGGAGACTGCCTGTGTCTTCGAGACGTTGACCGACAGTCTCCAGCGGTCCAGCCAAGCTGGGAGGGCGTCCAAAGCTCTCTGCATTTTCACTGCTGCGTGCGTGGCCGAGAGGGAAGAGGTTAGAAAAGCCACGTCGTCCGCAAAGAGCGCGAGGTCGACTCGCTCGGCCACCCGCGGCCTATTTATACCGGCCGAGTCTAGTCCCAGACCATTCTGGAACATTCGCGCGTGTGCGCGTGAACATTTTCGAGTTTATTCCTCTATATAGCTCCTCTAGCGCCATCTAGTATTGAGTGGAGGTTTCACGTTCTGTACAGCACACAAAGTGGTTCCTTCGCTCCACACTAGATGGCGCAAGCTCCTTTACTCGTGTATTCGTAACAATATATTGCGTAATAATTATTGATCACTTGATAAATGGATTTGTGTCATGATAAAAGTACTAGACTTGCGCGTAATAGTTCGCGACTGGGAGCGGTCAATTTAGTTCGCAGGTCCTTAGCGAACTAGGTCGTTCTTTTAGTTCGTTAGTTCCTTTCTCAAATCCGAGACAGATCGTTCGCCCGATCCGGATTCCGGCATGGCTCAATTTATGAATGAGAGTTTTCTTAAAGTGTCACGTCTTTACAACCGAATATACGCACACATACAGCCAAATAGATTCGAACCGCGAAATGTATTAGTGTAAATAAATAAAATAAATACTTTTATTTCAGGCGTTTACAAAAAAATTAATATATAATATTATTTTAAAAGTATTTATTAATAAAACCATATCATATCTAGTAAAAATAATAATATAAGATCTAATATACATATATGTATAAATATAAATAAGAATAATAAATAAGAAATAAATAAAAAAGTAACAAAAGTGTAGGTATATAAAATAAAATATATATTATAATAAAATAAAATATAATATTTTTACTATTATAGCTGAAACCTTTTTTATCGTAATGGGATTTGATTTCGTTCGTTTCGTTCGTTAATCGTTTGTGAAGTACTTGACAGCTGACAGTCTTCGAATTCGAAAAAGGATCCATAGTAATGAACTAAAGAACTAAGGAGCGAGGGATCTGAGAACTAGTTCGCGTAGTTCGTCTGTGGGATCGCTCTTTCGAACTAGTTCGTTCGCGAACTACACAAGTCTTCCATAGTAATGAACTAAAGAACTAAGGAGCGAGGGATCTGAGAACTAGTTCGCGTAGTTCGTCTGTGGGATCGCTCTTTCGAACTAGTTCGTTCGCGAACTACACAAGGCTAAAAAGTACTCCTCGATACAAAGTATCTATCAGATAACCAGTGGTTATTTTGTTAGTGCTTGTTCGTTGGAAATGTAACTAATTGTAATGAAATAATAAGAGTGGTGAAAAGGTACAAATTATACTATTGAGGGATAGGACTGTCATCTGCTTGATTTTAATATCGTTATACCAGAATGTGGGATCTTATATTTGTTTAGCGCAGTAGAGCACATTTCTATGAATTGACTTTTTATCAGGTAAAAATAAAAGCTAAAATAGTTAGCTTTTGTTCCATCGACCGAGTGCTTTAAACTTGTGGTAAATTAATAATTCAAATAAAAATTAACATGCGAGCACAACGACATTACTTGGTTTATACCAAAATCGATAAGCCTAATTATTGTAACCTTTCACTAAAATTATAAATATTAAGCTTATAGTTTAAGGGGCAATCTCTAAAACGATTAAATCAATCCTGTAAACTTATTTTGATTTTTCACAGAGATAGTTAACCAATCCTTCATATTCTATACTAACCGTTAAGCGTTACTAGTATTTTATAACGTAAACTAAGCAATAAATAAAAATAACATTATAAAGGTAGGGACATTTCATTAGGTACTACTTATAACGATGGCTGCCTTTATATAAAATTAATGATTTCAGTTTTGTAGCTTATGTAGTTCTAGCGTGACTAAATTAATAAAGAAAAGTATGTTGAAAGTATAACATCTAAAAGAAAATTACATCTTTATTACAATTTATTTAATGCAGACATCTGCATTATATCCATATTATATCCATATCTGCATTATATCCATAGTTTTTATGATTTTCTTATCACTACATAATATAAAGAGAGTCCTCCGCCGCGTCTGTCTATCTGTTCGCGATAAGCTCAAAAACTACAGCATTGATTTTCATGCTGTTTTCGAAAATGGATAGAAAATGGTTCGCGAGGAAGGTTTTAGTATACGATTTGTCAAGTTTTTGTATACTTTTACTAGCGGCTTCGATCGCGCTTGATCTAGGGACGAATCGCTAGTTTTTAAATAAAATTATACATCGGTGATCGGTGACAAGACATTGGCGAAGTAAACTCTTCCTATTGGCACGCCAAAAAGCCATAAAACCAAGAATTAAATTAAATTTTCAACATATTCGCCGTTCTTCCTAGTTCCATATTTGCATTGCAAGAATTGTAAATTATGTGCACGATACGGTTGCCAAAGTTAATAGAAACATGTAGGGAACCTAGATTCAAATATTTTGACATTTTGTAATAATATCAATTAAAAGTTTTTATAGTCTAAAAATGTCACATCTAAACAAAAACACAAATTAAATTTAAATGTTCATTATTAATGACTTATACATTATTCTAATCATTTTAGTTACATTTAATAAAATAATAGTTCTAAGTAAACTGACAGCTCTATAGTATTTTAATTATAGGATGGTGCGGGTGACATTTGTCAATAGTACCTACTAATGAGCTACATTATGAATGTCACCCGCACCATGCTACAGTGAAAATAGTATAGCTCAAGCTTTTCTTTAGAAATATTCTAGGTATTGAAGCACTTAGCTTTTAGTAGTAGACCACGTCAATAATCGCTATTAGAAAATTTAAAAGTAGCCAATTTCCATTTTACTTATTTCATTAAAAGGTGGTCTGTTAGATAATGGTATTTATGTAATAAATATAAAATATATGAATATATTGGGATATTATTATACACAGCGCTATCTAGTTCCGTGGTAAGCTACGAAGCTTGTGTTACGGATACCACTCATATAGGTTTAAATACATATAGGTACATATTATAAATAATAGACTACCAAAAGTATTTGTACAGTAATTTTTAAGAACAAAAGAGTTTGCGTTATTTTTATAGTAGGTAACACGCTTAAAAATTAACTTCCACGTGCGGATTTAACATTGTAGTCAGAAAATTTTGTGATAGAAATATAAAAAAAGGAAGTCTTAGAATAAAGAAACTCACCTGTATGCGACTCAAATCTATCAAATTTACCTTCCGTTGTTATACCTTTTAATGATTGGATCGTTCAGAACTATTAAATCGCATACGTCTAAATATAGCTTATAGAGTGAGTCAGTGATGTATGTTTGTACGAAGGTCTTCTACATTAACTTCCGACTTCATGGTTAATGAAATAACTGGATTTAAGCCTTTCTAAATTACAAAGTTTACTTCAATTTAGTTGCTTGAAAACCATTTCTATAACTATTATAAATTCATTGAACTATTTTTTAGATGTTTATATTTACTTTATAATTAGAAACTATCTAATAAAATGCTCAAACGGAGACCCAGACCTTTGTTTATTTATAATATTTTGTATGTTATAAAGTAGAAAGAATTGTATGCAAAAATCATATAGGTATTACAGGAATGTACCTTACCAATTTCCGGATATTATCTTCACTGAATGTTATTGAGTCAAGTAAGAGGAAATGCAATAATATTATTATCATAAACTTCCTGAAGGTCTCTCGTATTGGCATTCTTTAATCGTAAAGTCGAGCAACGAAATGTAAATACATTATTGGTTAATCTATATTCTATATCCAGTATACACTTTATTATGGTGAAAATTAGGCTTAAGACCAAAA
Source organism: Boloria selene (assembly GCA_905231865.2). Taxonomy (NCBI): domain Eukaryota; kingdom Metazoa; phylum Arthropoda; class Insecta; order Lepidoptera; family Nymphalidae; genus Boloria; species Boloria selene. The sequence continues at coordinate 8,767,238 of HG993145.1, forward strand.
ATCGGTAATTAGATTTGTATATATTATACATATTTGGGACATTAACACACGCCATATAGTTCCATGATAAGGTAGTAAGGCCTTGTGTTATGATAATGAATACCATATGATATAGCTCATACACTAATACACATTTATTACTTTAAATACATAACCCCAGAAGGACTCGAATCCGCGACCGCTGGCGCAGTAAATACGCACTACAAATTGAGCCAAGTGTGTTAAAACTAAAAACCGACAAGACACTAGACTTTATGTTTGTAAAATGAAAAATATCTTCATTCTATATTCACTCGGTTAAATGCTATTATATTGGACTGCTTGTACGGAAGCGAAGCGAAGTGCTTCGCTTGCAAAACTGCTCTAAATGTATGTTAATGTACGGGGTCAAGTTCAAACGTTTCATGTTATAAGGTACCTACTGTTACTGTACTGTTTCATATCAACCAATATCAATACCAATTATTTGTTTCACTGGTTAGTGGTTACTCGAAATCAGTTATATTTGGAAAAATAATACACCAAGTAGAGGTATAATTTTTGATAATACGATTAAATTTATAATCAATTCTAATTACCCCCAATGCAATTAAGAAAGTCTCAGCTAAATAAAAAGGATTAAAAGTTTTATTCGACATTCTGGCTATTAACAAAAATGTAATAACTGTTTAGATTAATGGTATCATAATATGTTGTTTTTAAACTAAAGCTCTTCGTCCTATTTGGCACCAATTTTCTTTTCATATAATTTCTTTGTTCTTTGGACGAATAAATGTAGGTCATGTAAATTAACTTTAAAACTAGTTATGGAAGAATGTCAAAAGAACTTAGCAACTACGAAGCTTGATTTTTTCTTTATCTAATAACGTATGTATTCAGCCCGTTTTTAGCATCCCTCTGCCGGGCGCGAGCCTCCCTTCCATTGGAGATCAGATCATAGACCATATTACACCACGCTGGCCAAGTAAGGGTTGGCGGGCTACTGTTCTCTCAGACATGCATGTGTCCTGACGATGTTTGCCTTCACTGACAGATAAATGGTAATCTTGTTACAAATGATTCGTGACATGAAAATATAAGAGATGTGAGACCCAGATTTGAACCAGAATCAGTCGGTTTCTCAAGTATGTTACAACTGGGATACCACTGCTTTTTAAGAATAATAAGCACGTATTTTTCATGTTTTATCTAATAAATTGGATGATTTAATAAAAAGCAAAATGTAACCTTCACTTACAGGAAATCATTTAAACATCGTATTGGCAGAGTCGAACGGAAGTAATATTCATTTTGTTAATATTTACAATTTAAGCTCTTTGTATCGTACTAATATTGTAGAAACTTAGCATTCTAAGCGTTTGTTGTTTGTCATACAGGCTTAACAAAAATATGGGGTTCATGCTTCTGCTAATCTCCTCGATTTGGACGATAGAGTTTTGCTAGAAGGAGATTAAATAAATGGTAGAGTTTGATCGATATTGCTGCTTTAATTAGAATTGCCTTGCTCTAATTTATCAACTTCCAAAACCAATATATCGATCCTTAAATACTACTAACGTATAATGTTATAATTATATACGCTCATATTTTTTAAAAATAATCAAAGCATTCTCATAATGTCTATCCTCTACTTTTCACTTTAACGCGATTTTAATGGTCATTGACCAACTAGGCTGTCTTGTTTTATCTTAATGATTTCTCATAAGGCACTAAATAATAAGTAAATAAAGCATTTTTAGATATAACTTAAAAGATTTGATCAAACGAATTAATGTTTTTCAAAATGAATTACGATGAAATATTTATATTATCATGTAAAAATAATCTTAGCTATTCAACTCAATATAATGTAAGTAATATAGTCTTAAATAATCGTAAATTGGGTACTTATCATCTTAATTTTATCATTACGTAGTGATAAACGAGGGCAATATGATGAGAGTTCTTGGCAAAGCTTTTATTTTTGTTTATCGATATTTAATATTTTATATGTTTTTTTTTGTTTTTCCTTTATAAATAAATCTTAACTTTTATAAATTACGATTATTATCTATACGTAGTAAAAAATTCTGAGACAAAATCTTAAATTTATTTGGTAAATCTTATTGAAATAGTTTTTAATTTTTTTCCGAATGTCCATGACCGCATCACGAGAAGACCTAAAGCTGATAGCTGATATTTCGGGTCAACATACATATTATAAGAACCCATTCGATATGAAAAGGATGAGTCGCTGTAATAAAGAATGCTTTTTGTCATTGCTTAATGCTTATAATATAACAACATTGTACAAGGTACCTGCCTACATAAATTTAAGGAAAATATTTTAATGATATTGAGCAATACTTCCATTTAAAAGGCATTTTTAATATATTAATTGTAGTCTCAATTATGATGGCAGATAAAATTTATAGATAAGTACTAAGTAGTTACTTGCTGTAATATAATTACTTCAGTAGGTACTTCGCACCGACTAGTACTAGGAAAATTAAAGAATTAATATTATTACAATTCGTTGATTATGCAATAAAAATATATTTTTTTAGATCTAGTTCCATTAATAAAGACATAACATATCTAAACATGTTTTGAAAATCAGTGAAACACCTTTTGCCATTAAATAAAACCCACATATTTTAATAGATTCGCAATTGATTTGATTATTTAAAGTAATCTTAGGTCTAGCCGTAAATTAGTAGGTATACCTACCTAGCATTTACATTAGCATGCCAAAATAATCAGACGTTATTTAATCGATATAATCGATCGGGGTCGATAATATTAAAACAAACAATCAAGCAGGTACGAATATGTGGTCACGTGTTAAGACATGGGGACTGATTTGTTAAAAATATTTATGAACTGAAGCAATGGAATAAATGACTATAAAATTACATTTAAATACAATGTATTCAATCAATCGCGAACATTGTCTCATTGAAATTTAGAATTTTCGAGATACTCGTACATGTTTCATAATATGAATGTGCTTTAAAAATACAATTGCCATAAGCAGGATTCAAACCTGTATCAATGACGATCAATGTAATTCTTAGTTATCTCATCATAATTATTCTCAGTTAATATGTATATTGTACGATTAAAATATAACGTACGATAATGCATTTAGAGTTTTATTTGTTTGTTTCTAACCATCTTTTAATCATTTACAATATGTTTTTAAGAATAAATAGTCGGAATATTAAATATTCCAGTTTGTAGTTACGTAATCCCCTTTGTGTAGCGGTAAGTTCAAGAGGTGGTACAATCGAAGGAATAACACGAAACAGGAGTGTACATCCGGTGGTGGATCGTAATTATTAACATTATAGACGAAATAAAGATTTTCACTCTTTGTATTATTGAGTATTTGAGTATTAAAATGAAAGTGGTAGCCCAACGGTAACGCGCTCGCTTGGATAATATATTGAAGTGATGCGGGTTCGAATCCGGGTCTCGCACCTCTGATATTTTCATGTGCGAATCTTTTCTATCATGATTACCACATGTCTTACGGTGAAGGAAAACATCGTGAGGAAATCTGCATGTGTGAAAAAACCTAGCAAGTTTTCGAAAGACATATGAAGTCCGCCAACACGCACTAAGCCAGCGTGGTGGACTATGGCCCGTGCCCAGTCCACTGCTGGGTTGACGTTAAAAGGGCTGAAGACATAAGACAAGAGTATTTAAAGTCTTATGAGAGAAAAATGTATACCTACTTTGATTTATTGAATTGAATTGTATGGTCAGTGCCGAGTGCGTGGGGGATCAGGCTATTCTCTACCGCGCTGACCAAGTGCGGGTAGGCGGACTTCAACTGTCGTTAGCAAATCATCATCATACGATACAGCATATCGTACATATTTACTACACATATATATACATTAAATGCATACATACACACATATATACATACATACATACATACACACAAGTGGTACGTAATAATGTTGTTTTTGAAATTATTGAAGTTGTAATAATATTTTTATTGTTTACTTATAAATTTACGCAAATTATTTCGTTCTAAAAAAAATCTTGCGCATGATTATTTAAGTGTTTAGATGATCTTGATCTCATTCATTAGGTATTGCAGCTATTTTTAACGCGGACTAGTTAAAGACGAGCGTAATGTATTTTTTAAATGTAAAATGTATCTACTATTAAATTATGTTGTTATGTAAATTATTTGTCAGAAATAATTTAAACCAAAATATGTTTTTAACAAAAAATATAGTTATAAATAAAATATACATGTTTTATTGCCAATTTCATGTAAGAAGGTAATACACCACTAGGGCGGGAACTGGGCGTGGGGTGGAATACGAATAACCCAATAAACTAGTACTAGTATCTACTTGAGGGATCAAAAATCTTAATGCTGAAGCCCAAAAGACTACACGTGATAAAATCATATATTAACAAAATATGTAACTCATCCGCAACAGATAACTTTCAAAATCTTTCAAATAGAAACCATTTTAGTGTATTAACTCGCTATAGTACTTTATACATTTTTCTGATTACTTCACTTTAACGTGCCTTGGTCACGGAAGAACCGATTTCCTTGACTCCATGGCCTTCAAGCGTGACGTCGGATGCTCTTATATAAGCGAAATTGAGCCACAAATAACAATCGATAAAGAACCGCTGCTAATTAAAATATTGCAAATTCATGTGTAAATAAAAATAATAAAATATTTAAACATTTTTTATTATTATTATTTAAACTATTATAAAGGTAAACTAGCCCTATATAGATGCATTTTAACGTTCATTTTTCAAAGGTGTGACCTTTTCCTGTCATGAAAAGTATCCTATATGTTGACCCGAAAAACCAGTTATCGTCATAACAAATTTAATCAAAATCATTTCAGTAGTTCTCTTGTGATGCGGTCACAGACAGACGAAAATGCCAAAAATTATAAGAATCGGTATCTGTACAGATAATAATGACTATTTCAATAATACTTTCCAAAAAATATTCATCTTACACACTTAGTTTATTGCATATGCATAGATTTCACCAAAATAATTTGCTTGTTTGTCGCCTAACCTTCATACAATGTAAACGTACGTTAATGGCATAATATTATTCCTCAACAAATCGTGAACTTGATTATGGAACGTGTAAATAGGAGTCAATTGCCTTGATGCTGATATTCTTAACAATTTGATATATTGTTGTACTATGTAGTAGTGTACTATGGCCGTCAATTTCAATCTAATAACTATTAATACCTGTTAATTTAATGTGTCTTTTTAATTACTTCTAAGACTTCATAAACATCTTTGAATGAATGACAGAGAAGAATTGAAAAATTCTTTTTGTGTTGGATAGTCCGTTTATCGAGGAAGGCTATAGGTTAATAGTTAATACCTATATAACATCACGCTACAACTTATGAGAGCGGAGCATCAATGAAAAATGTTTTGATAACGAGAGAAAAATATTTCTTTTCATTTTCAGCCTTTACAACACGTGCGGAGCCGCGGGAAAGGCTAGTTATAAATGTAAACACTGGAGAGCAAACATTTGTGCTCAGCACACGTATGACAAATGTACATGACTTCAGCGGGACTATTTGTTATATAAGACTTTATATATTATAGTATATTTGGATTTTTCACCATCCTATTTATATTCCCCTTCTATTATATGTGGGGGGCCACATATAATAGAAGGGGAAGAACATTTGCATTAGCAAAAAATGACGAAAACTCTTTTATTCCCTAGAATATAGATACACTATAACCTCATATTGATAGTGCTTTTACATGTAGACGGATAGTTTATTTACGTTAAATGGTAGTGGTTAATGGCCTGGTACAAAACAACAAACAATAAGCTAATGGAGTATAAATATTACTTTGAATGACTGACTGGAACTCATGTATAAAATGCTAATAACTGTGTCAATATTAATAGTTAGTGGTTACAACTTACAAGGAAACAGATTTAACTTGCTTATGCTATGTATTTTATAAATACACACTGTTTTCCCGTGGCTTTGCTTGTGTAGCCCAACTATGTATCAGTCTATAGCCTCTGCGTTATTATTGTAAAGTTTCATCAAAACCTGTTAATTAGTTTTTCTGTGAAATAGTAAAAAACACCCGTTCACCTTGCCTTACAACTATAGGATTGGGAAGAAGTGATTAAAAAAGGCATTTATTGATTTATATTTACATACCTACATATTATGTTGGTATTGATTGACATAAATTAAAAAAAAAATATATGTTAGAACCTCTTTTATGATAATGTATTATGATGTGTGTTAATGATGTAACGTTAAGTAAGAGTTACATAATATACGAATTTGTAGAAAAGTCTAAAAACAATATTTGTAATATTTCGTTAAATCTAGGTAGGTAAATAGTTATATAGCCATATTTAGCAATGTTACATAATATTAGTAACACGCTTCGTGCTTATTAGTGACAAATTAAAACGAATGGGTAGGTATAACCCACGGAAACTGTCCATATTTCCGAGATAAAAACCTTTCATATTGCTTTCCATATGCTATACGAGTCTATAATCTATTTCTGTGCCGAAATTTCATTCAAATTCGTTCAGTTTATTATTCTAAGTATCCATCCATTCTTATAAATGCAAATATTATAAATAAATTTTTACATTTATAATATTGGCAGGATGATTCATAAAAAATAAACAAATTAAGGACAAAAGCCATATTATTACGTTTTAAAAGGTTTCAGATATCTTATTTAAACTAAAGTTATACTCACAACGTCATCTAGCCATTAGAGAAGCACTTAGTTAAATTTGTTTACAATTTGAAAAGCTAAACATACTATAACAATATTTTTACTGGCTTTATAAATATCTATTTTTTAATCGACGTCAAAAGGAGGTTATGAATTTGATACGTATTAGCTAGGTAATATAATTGGAAATTCGGATTGCAAAATATAGGTAGGTAATATGATAACTTATTATAACTTCCAAGCAAATATTTAAAATTCCACGCAATTCTCAGTCATCGTGATGTTTCTTTTAAGTTTTAACTGCGGGCGGAAAAATATGCCGGGTCACAGACGGACAGACAAAAATTATAAAGCTATAAATTAAGGCTCTGTTATGATTGTTTCAATAAGATTTTCAAAAACTATTTAATGTTTAAATTTGACTCAGAATTTTATTATAAAGATTTTTTTCCGATGACGTTTTAACGTAAAACCTAGTATAGTACTATTATGTGATCTGTGGTAAAACTGTATATTAAAGTTACATTTTTACATACTACCTAAACACCTAATACGTCATAATACCTATATTTAAATGTCAACCACGCTACGCTGTATTTATATCAGCTCCTCCTTAGTATCTATCTACCTTGGAGGTCATAGATTTAATTTGAATATTTTTTATTACTGTGTATGTTTAAGCGTGCTGTCTTTGTAGTTTATACGTCGGTATATTTTTACTAGAGTGCAAAAACATTTTCAGTGTCACTTGTTAAGTAGCTTGTCTAAGACAGAGGTCGTCCAGTGGTAATATGCTCATTGAAAACCGATTAAAGTGGGTTCAAATCTCCATCAAGCGGGTTAAAAATCGCAGGGTTTCGCACTAGTGACCACTTGTCTTACTATGAAACCTGCATGTCTTAGTGAACTTCTAAGTAAAATTTTCAAGAGTTTTCGAAAGTTTACTTGGCTAGCATGGTGGACTGGCTAGTTCTTATTATGAAGGAATAATACGGGACGTTTTAGTTCCATACCTTTTTTTCTTAAATTTAATGTGCAAAGTGGCCTAAGGTCAAGGTTTTCACTTAAATAAGCCATAGATTTGTGGGTCAGACAAAATATTGGTAAATAATTAAAAGATAAGCCTTTTAAAAAATTACGGAGACAGGCAAGTGATATATGGCACAGGAAAATGAAAATTAACTTTAAATATGTATAAAAATGCATGATAAGCGACGTGTATATAATTGACCATATTATATAATTTATACATTGACTGAAAACCGTTAGAAAATATTATGATGTGACTGTTATTTTACTGCCAGAATAGTGAGAAACAACCAGGAAAGTGAGATTATTAAAAACAAATCCTTTTATTTCTATTTTATTTAGTAAAAATGAATTACAAAATTTAAATATTAAGCCACGAGAAATAATGATAGTCTTTTTTAAACAAGTCTTTGAAGCTTTGAAGATCATATAATCAACAAACTTAATGTATTCTATGCATAATACTGAAGTACAAAAATAAACAACAGCCTGTTTTGAGGTAGTAACTTTAAATATTCTTAAGTATTAACTTAATAATTCGTATGGCATCGAATATCACAATAAAATTTTATATTAATCAGCCGAAAATTCATTAAATAGGTTAGTTTAAGTTTATATTGCATAGTCTTTATCCGATAAACAGTCAGAACAAGTGAACGGTACAAGATCTGTTTTGATACAGTTAATTTGCGCCTATTGATGACATATGACGCATTGGTTCCAAATTCTAATCTTGGCCTGATGTGCCTTTTTTATATAACGATCTACAAATAATACAGTAGCAATCATCAGCATTCTTGTTGATTTTTTTCTGTAATATTTGTCTTTGATGTTTTTATCTCTTCTCCTTGGTGTAACTGAAGTTTGTCACTTGCTTTTCTTTAGTTTTTCAGCCTTCTTTCATTTTCCGGGAACAGATCTTTAGGGTCTATATTTAAAACAGGATAGCTAAGCAAACCATCATATTATTATCTATATTAAGTGTTGTCTTTTCTGATGAAATTAGGAACCTAAGTGAATATTTATCACTTTCCTGTTATGTAATTACTTTCCTGTCTAAATGAATCCAGACAAGTGAAACACATGAAAGTGATAATTTTGACATTTTTCATAAAAAACTTAAAAACGTTATATTTGAATCACATGTAAACGCTGTATGGTATATTTACACTAGGTAAATTATTCAAAACAATAAACAATATTTAAGGAATCCAAATATTCTTTACGTAAATGCATACCATACAAGTGAGAAGTTGTCTGACCCGAACGCGTCTGCAGTCGTTGAGATCTTCGTGGCGACTTTCTGATTAGCTGTTAGGTGGAACTTTAAGCGGCAGTGACCTTATGTTACTACGTACTTTGTCTCGGAAATCTCGCGACAGCGCTCATTATTCAATTTATAGGTATTTTTCACACGTTTTTAGCTGACAGGAATGTGATACACAATTTGTGTCGCCCCTATTCTATGATGAAAAATCGATTAAAATTAGGGAGATACGCCACTTCTTTTTATGTTTTAGCAAAGTTTTATTAGTTGTTACTGTGAGAAGATATAATCTCTTTGATTTATCTACTTAATTTATATATTATGTCGCTAGAAAGCTTGCATTTTGTAAAATCGCCCCACAGGAAAATGATAATTTTGCTCATGTTTAGGCATTTTTCTCCAAAAAGATATTTAAGAACCTAGCTGAATTTCAGTGCCCATATAAAAGCCAAATAGTTCCTTATTACAGATCAAAAATAAATCAGAAATATTTAAAAACTAAGGAGCTATGATTTGAGCGCACCAAAATTCCTTTACTGTAAGAACTAGCCGACTGTAGTCTGATTTTCCTCGCATTGAAAGAAAGTCCGTGCCCAGCTCTGGGGTGTGAAAATGGGATGCATATTAGTACCGTCTATTCAAGCTATATCCCATAATAACTCAGAATATAATGTAATATGTTGTTTGATTCTACATTTGCGTTTATAAACAATAACATCGGCACGTAAAAAACATGTAAAAATCGCGTGCATCTTCATCATTAATAATAACAATTTATTAGTAGGTATTAGTAGCTATTATCTATGTATATAATATTATGTTATATATGTGTGAAAAATTGTATTATATTTGCATTAATAAGATTTATTATGGTCATAAGGTAATCAAACCAATTTATTAAAATTCACACATGTGATCTAATAATAATATGAAACATATTTTACAGTAATGAAAGATATTCATAAACCAATATTTACACAAACATGTAAAGTAAGACAAAGAAGTAGAGCATTATAATAATGGAAAAATCCACGAAACACGTACTTATATCGTATTGTTACTACTTACTCTATTTATTTTGTTAAATATGTTAAACGTTTTGTAAATATTACATGTTCGCGCTAGCTTCTGTCTTTTAAAGATATTATCTAATTATAATATGAAATTATTGTCATTAATTTAGCTATCATTATCTTTTGATATCGTCATCGATGATAAAAATTTCCACATTAATTGTCCTCTTTACAGACGTCATTGACTTTCAAAGCAGAAAAATTATCGTGCAGATGAAATACAATAAAATAAATATTTTAATAAATTAATCGTACTTCTTTCTTATTTCCAGGTCTGTGGAAGAGAAAAAAACACAAGGTGCTTTCATCTTGTCGCCACTTACAAAAGAATATAAATTCCGAAGACATATCAGGTCTATGTCAGATGTGCAGAGCAGTACCCCATATCGCCTTCCATTCAGATCAAAACAGGGGTTCCATCCTACTCTTACATATGACTCTGACACTAGAGCGAGAAGGATAGCGTCCTACAACCGCAAGAGGCATGAAGAATCTTCAGACTCGAGCGATTACTTCGACGTCCCCAAACGCTTAAGTATAGGCCATAAGATCATCAAACATTCTGACTCCATGAGGATACTATGAGCTCAAAGACATCTAAAAGAACTGAATAATTAGTTGACTGTTGTGTACCTACTAATTATTGTCTGGACCATATTACTTCAAGTAATATGTATAGTGGTTAATTGTAATGGACTGCAATTCTAGTTACATGATCCCAACGCGAGCTTTAGATATAATTTCAGACTGTGATTCAATTAGAGAAATTTCTAATTGCTATTTATAAAAAGTGATTTAGTGTGTAAGTAATGCTAAGTTGCGTATCTAGCGAGACTTTCGCTAAAATATATAATACAATTATATAAGCTGAAAAATATTTTTTATAATATGAAGTGTCAATTATACTAACACCACAGCTAACACCTAATACAAACGATGATAGTGAGAGAAAATTAACTGACGAAGTGAATAAATAAATTTAAAAATGGTTAATGACGATGAAATGATCTTATTTATTATTAATGTAACTTCATTTTAAAGTAAATCAACTTTAGTATTTTTTAAACACGCAATATTTTGACTAGAAATTGTAAAATAAATTAAAACTAGAGTCCAAAATGTGTGATATCATTCGAGTGTATGGATGTACAAATCCAAGAAATAAAGTGTGTTTTCTGCCTGATGTCAACATGGTTTTATTTAACACCAACAACTTAGTAATCTTGACCAAAAGTACCTATCGTATTCTACTTTAATTTTGTTAATCAATACAATTACCTTGGTAAGTTGGAAGTAAGTATACTTCAATTTTTTAACTAAAAATTTAATTTTTAATTTACCTACTTTATTTAAAATATTTTTTTAAATACCTACATCTTGATGGGTGTTTTTGTCTTTTGTTAATTTAAAACATAGATATATACTTAGATTCTTTGCTTAGATTATATACATGATCAAAGGATATATATTTTACCGAAATGATTTAACACGACAAAGTTATTAAATTTTAACACCTTATCCGTAACAAATAAAATACCCAAATATCCAACATAATAAATTATAGCACTCCACTATACTTTCTTATCGTTTTAGGTTGAACTTGCCATTAATGTTCAGTTTATAATTAATTTATGTGCTAAAATTTTTAAGAGCCCTATTACAAATCTGCACTCTGCGAGTTTAGGTACTTTGAAGCGTCGCGTCCGGACACCTGCACAAGAAACTACGACCAAGCGATTTGATACTTTTCCCTAAGATTTGTATATTTTTTAGTATTTCTATAGAGTAATTCGTTATCTACTAACCCGCAAATTTTACATACAGTGCCATGGATGTAGTATGCGAAGAAACAGATTATATTATGAAGATGAAACCTTGATGATAAATAAGACAGATAATATTTTTTTAACATAAAATTTATTTTATTATTGAGGTTATACTTCTTTAGGCGCATTATGAAAAATTGATGAGAGTGAAATTTTACAATGCGCGCGTGCGTCCATTTTCAAATCCAAGATGGCGGACTTTCGGTTTTTTTTCAACAATGACATGGGTGTCATTTTCGAGGTTTCTCGGGGTGCTGATTACGAAAATGAGGTCCATTTTCAAATCCAAGATGGCGGACTTTCGGTTTTTTTTCAACAATGACATGGGTGTCATTTTCGAGGTTTCTCGGGGTGCTAATTGCGAAAATGAGGTCCATTTTCAAATTCAAGATGGCGGACACCTGGTTTTTTTTCAACAATAACATGGGTGTCATTTTCGAGTTTTCTCGGGGTGCTGATTACGAAAATGAGGTCCATTTTCAAATCTAAGATGGCGGACATCCGGTTTTCTAAACAATTACATGGGTTTCATTTTCGAGGTTTCTTGGGGTGCTAATTGCGAAAATGAGTATGTATTATTTAATGATGTCAAAGAAGTATAACTTCTAACGCGTGTACATAAGTACACACACACATTTTTTTAGTCCTCTGTTATCAAACAACTGTTTAAAAAAGAAATGAAAATCAATTATTCTCCATCCCTGAACTATGTAATCTGTTACCTGAAACAATTATTATTATTAATAAAATAAGAAAAGAATGCTTCTAAATTATTGGGTTCATATCATACTTACATACTCCGATTCAGTTTCTATCTCCTCAAGTGTAGGTATTGGCGGTTCGTCAATATTAATTGAATTTTTTGCAGATAACGAATCAAAAAGAACATCGTGACCGGTAGGTATCTAAAATAAAAATAAGTTAAATTAAACCTAACCACATAACAATTTACCAATGACTTAGGGGCCATTCATTTATTACGTAAGACTATTTTCGCTAGTTTTTGACCCCCTCCCCCCCTATTATAAGAAAAAAATGTGTGTGTGTACTTATGTACACGCGTTAGAAGTTATACTTCTTTGGCATCATTAAATAATACATACTCATTTTCGCAATTAGCACCCCGAGAAACCTCGAAAATGACACCCATGTAGTTGTTAAAAAAAACCGGATGTCCATTGTCCGCCATCTTCGATTAGAAAATGGACCTCATTTGCGCAATTAGCACCACGAGAAACCTCGAAAATGACACCTAGAAATTGTTGAAAAAAAAAAACCAGATGTCCGCCATCTTGAATTTGAAAATGGACCTCATTTTCGCCATTAGCACCCCGAGAAACCTCGAAAATGACACCCATGTCATTATTGAAAATAAATATCGTCAATATAGTTGCAAGTCCTCTAAACTGTTGACTGTTAGCTAACTTCTCCCGTGAGAATTTTGTGTCTCGCTGTGCGCGCGCATCGTAAAATTTCACTCTCATCAATTTTTCAAACACGCCTAAAGAAGTATAACTTCAAAAAATAAGAATAGGCCGAACCCCTCCCCCCCTGTTTAATATTAAGTAAGAGTCTAAAAGAAAAAATGAATACACGTTTGGTTTATTTTAAAGCTTATTTTTCAAAGTAACAATTTTTTTAAATGTTTATTTGTAATTTTAAAGGTACAGTATCTTTAAACTGCCCGGTTGCCAGCGCTTTTTCAAAGTATAATTTTAACTTTGCGCAGTTTGTTGATTTTACGAAAGAACAATCGAGACTCCCTCCCACCTCCTTGTAAGAAAACATAAGGCATGGGTGACCCCCCTCCCCCCTAAATTGTCTTACGTAATAAATGAATGGCCCCTTATGATTTGGACAGTTAGTATATCTATTAATATAAGTATTTAATAAAAAAAAATGGTAACGCATCCTCAGTCGATGATGTCGGGATATTTTCTTTATCCATTGGTAATAATAATGTTTTCTTGGCAGAGTAGTTATTCATTCTGAAACAGTCCCATTAATATTATTAGTTTTGAATAAGTAATAAATGAGAATTATATTTAAATATGTGTATAGATAAAAGTGTACCTTGCTTTATTTGCATTTCTTAGGGGTTTTTCGACTCATGCTGAAAATAAGAAAATAAATATTAAAAATAATTCAATCACATAATAAGCTATGAAGATTCCATATATAACAATACTAAAAAGAATTATACTTATGTGATCAAAATTTGGTAGACGCACTATACTTCTGACGCTCGATCGATTTTGACACGAAAAAATTCAACACAGGTCCGACGCCGAGGAGCGCTCGCGCAGTACTGAGTACAGACGGCCGGTGCGTCGCATTTTGTAGTAATTTTGCAGTTATAATTATCGTTTTTATTGAAATATTATAATAAATTCATGCTTAAAAAATATAAAATCTTTATTCCTCATGATGTAACTATTATTCTGGTACAAATTTTGCTTAATAAAATTATCGTAGACAGGAGAAATTCAAAGTTAACTTAGAGCGATTTTCGAAGTTTTTTGGTTTAGAATAAGATTTTTTTTCCATATTAAATCAATAATTTTTCAAAATTCAGAGGCCGCTACGAACTATACGACTATATAAGAGATATTATTCTATTTTTTTTAATTCATTTGTTTAGAACAGTAGTTCAATCCAGATGCTCAAAAAAGTTCCTTCGCGCATTTTATGAAAATCTGTCTCTGCAATTTTGGGTTTAATTAAAAAGTGATCCAAAATTTACAAAAAGCGAGGCCGCTACGAACTATGGCAAGAGCTATTTTGCAATATTCAATAAGTCAAAACCGTTAATGTATTTTTGTTTCTGAGATCAAGACCGCCAAAATTGGCCATCTTACGCAAAAATCACAATCGAGATGTAATATGGCTCTTAAAAACTTGCTTGTTGTTGTTGTTGTTTTTAAAATTTATCCCCAATGGCCAATAGGGAAAGGCAAAGTAAAACACTTGCTTATTATCTAACTCACGACTCCTGTTTTCGCTCCAATTCCCGCCATTTTTTCTCTTATTTATGTTCCTTTCTTTAAGTCTAAATAATGTACATATTTTTTGAAGAAAATAATTATTTCATTTTTAACGAGAAAAATCAACTGGCATATTTAATTGTTTATAAGATACTGTTTTATGACTTATTAAAAATATTGCATGTTTTCGCTTCATTAAATATTAATAATAATTAATTAATAATATCTAAAGTCGATAACATAATATGCTCTATTGACACCTATTTGAACTCATTTTTCTTTTTCGTGATAAAGCCTAATGCAATTAGTTTGTTAACATTGTGCAACGCCATCTATCGGTAAAGTGTAAATTTACTATAAAAAGATTTCAAAGTTTTCTTGTAGTTTAATCATTGTAGTGTAGATGGCGCTACTACTAACTTTAGTGTATAATTCACTTTTGACATATTTATCAGTCTAGTTGACTTTGACAGAATTATGACAAATCAGATATCAAATTTCAAAATTCAAAACAGTAAACATTTCGGTAAACTTGCGATCAGTCTTGTGAGATATTTTATACTGATAAATGTTTTAATAGAGTTGTTTTTAATAGTTTGCGTTCATTCAACTTTTGCGTTGCTATTCTCATTCCCATAAGTTAATTATAATAAAATTCTATCCGTTATTTCCAATGCAAAAAATAATAAATTCATCACTTTTAATTTTTATTTGAGATTGCATAAAATTAACGCAGTGTAAATAGATTAGCAGTTGGTTAAAAGATGAAGTTGTTAATAGTTCTATTGTTATTAAAGTATCTCTCTGCTGAACCTACACCTATAGTTCTATGGCATGGAATGGGTAAGTTTAAAAAATATAATTTAAATGATTTAATGTTCTAAAAAATTAAATATTACATAGATAATTTTCTATATTTTATTTTTGTAGGCGACACATGTTGTATGGCATACAGCTTAGGATATTTTAAGATTTATTTAGAAAAAGAAATACCAGGAGTTTATGTACTATCTCTAAGAGTTGGTAACTCAACTGTGGAGGACTTAGAAAATAGTTATTTCATGTATCCTAATACACAAGTTGATTATGTATGTGAAAAGCTAGCCAATGACCCTAAACTTAAAGGGGGTTTTAATGGTATTGGGTTTTCTCAAGGAAGTCAGTTTCTGTGAGTATCATTTACATTGTTAGTATATTATTGAAAACAAGCGATTCACCCTTGCTTTGCTCGGGTTTGTCCCTATATTTAGCATCAGAGAAGCCCCCGTGGCTACCACTAGTTAAAATAAATAAAATTTCTACCTCCTCCTTTTTTGAAATTGGTTCAAAAGTAGCCTAAGTTACGCCTTATAATGTTAGCTATCTGTGTGTGAAAGTCTCATCAAAATTGGTCCAGCCATTTCAGAGATTAGCCAGAACAAACAGACAGACAAAAATTTTAAAAATTGGTTTTTTGTTCCTGGTATTGTATATACATACATATTATGTATTTAGTGAAAAGCTGTTAATTTAAAATTAAAAACAGACTAATTTTATTTATATGTATAGATAAATCACATTGTATGATAATAAGGTTTATTTAATTCTAAATTTAATGTAATGTAAATAACTCAACAAAATAATTCCTTTAAAAGAAAATGTTCTTATAAAGTATTACAATTGCTTCACTTCACATACTTTGGGGCTGTTAATAATAGTACTACACCATGGCATACCTATAGCCCATCTGTATCTTATATTTGTTTATTACAATATTTCCTGCAAGCACATGTGTATTAGTCAGATTTGCCAGACATTGGTTAGAAGGAGCAAGATTTAGTGATACCAAATCAAATCAAAATATTTTATTCATTCAAAATTATTATATTGCATAAAAATTGTAACAATTTCTTTCTGAACATCATGAGTCTACCATCAGTTCTGAAAGAAGAAACCTCTGACCTGAGAAGAACTGGCGAAAGAAACTCAGCGGGACTAATAGAAATAATATTTTATTCTTTACCAGACGTGCAGTAGTCCAACGTTGTGGACATAGATTTGGACCGATAAAAAACCTAATAACATTAGGCGGACAACATCAAGGCGTATATGGTCTGCCACATTGTTTCGCTCTGCAGCATGAGTCTTGTGACTACGTGCGAAAACTACTTAATTATGCTGCATATTACAGGTATGAAAAGTCTAATTTAAATAGTAAATTTAAATTTAAAAAATTGTAAAAAATAGGAAGAAGGTCATATTCTAGGCTACAATAGCGAAATAAATGACCCTATAAAATTTCTACCCTTAGTAAGTATTAAGAAACCATACTTCCAATGTACTTAGTACACTGCGGCAAACGTCGATATTTATCGTGACCGTGATCGGGGTTGCGTTATGTAAACTTTCTCGTTTAAATTCATTTAAACTCATGAGTTAAAAAGTAATTACTTATTAGTTATTACTTATACTTAAATAAGAGTAAAAAATTAACAACTTACGTACAATTAAGTACATAAGTTCTTAATTTAACAGATTTAAAATCTAGGTTTTTAAAGATTTAAAATATAGACGTAACGCAAATCTTGTTGTATGTATGGATTCAGTCCTTTTCATCGTTTCAGAATGGGAATGGGTTGTGACTTTATATGTCTTTCGAAAACTTGCTAGGTTCTCTCATGCACGTTTCCTCACGATTTTTTCCTCCACCTTAAATGATTCGCACATGAAATATCAGATGTTTAATTTTGAGTCTCACACATAGCAATCGCACACAAGCCACATGTCTTGGCGAATCCCAATAATCTATCTAAATATTTTGTTAAAACGCTAGACATTTCACTTAAATTCCATTTAAATTATGCCAATTTATGACATTCATAATCATATCACCAATTACGATTCACCGTTACTGGATAAACTTGTTATTCTAGTCTAGTACGGGTGAAAAGATTATCAATGATTATAACGCAAAAGTAACTTCGATTGATAAACTCGCTACTATAACGGTTATACAAATATCAAAACAAATACAAAACCTTTAAAAAAATATTAAATGCAATGCGTGAGTATTTTCATATAAATAAATTCAGATGCGCGTAATGTGCATATAATAACCCAGAAATAGGGGATATCCGTTAATCTACACGCAATCTGCGTCCGTAGATCCATGTTTGGGATAATTTTTTCTTAGACATTTATTGATTGTAATCATTTTTATATCAGAAAAAAGATTAAGAGTATAATGCTAAAATAGTAGGCAAGTATAACTTGTAATTATCTACACCTACATATAATATTCAGTCGAATCTGTACATTCAATATTTTTTGAAAAATCTTATTGAAATCGTCATTATTATCGATACGGTTTTAGAATTTTTGTGTGTCTGTCTGTCTGTGACCTCATCACGGGAAAACTACTGCACAGATTTATATGTTTGGTATGATGATAGCTCATTAAATGTGTCAACATACACATAACGTTCTTTTTACTTGTGTAAAATATTAAATATCATCTCAAATATTATATATCCCAGAGAAATATATACCTACCGTTAAAGTATACCTAGAATAGAACCCTTGCGGCGTCAGGGCGAACCAGTCGTAATGTAGAAGTAAGAAGTTAATCTATAGGTACTTGTTTAATTTTATACTTAATCTATACTCTAGTTTGTTTGTTTGCTTGTTTGTTTAAACGCGCTAATCCCAGGAACTACAGGTCCGAATTGAAAAATTATACTTGTGTTGTATAGTCCGTTTATCGAGGAAAGCTATAGGCTATATTACATCACGCTACGACCAATAGGAGCGGAGCATCAATGAAAAATGTTGCAAAAACGGGAAGGGCGGGCGATAAGTTAGTTCTGCGAGGTTATCATACCGCGCGACTCAGAAAGAAATTGGTTTCCGGTCTTTAGAACGCGTACGAAGCTGCGGGAAATGCTAGTATAAAATAATCGACCCCGCAAATCCGTTCCAACAGAACTTATACATTTAAATTGTCAATCAATGTAGTTAATTTCTACTATTTCATCAAAAGAGAATGTATATGTAAAAGTTACGGTAATACTTAGGTAATCTAAGTAATTTATCTGATGTAATTTTCTCGTATAATTTTTAGCACTTACAGAATGACAGCATTAAAGTTATGACTGGGCATTGTATAATAGGAAATTAATCAAAGCAACAGTACTTTGTTGATAGAAGTATGTCTTTACACAGTTGTACTGTAATCTAGATAAAACTAAATTACTATAGTGCCAATCACTCAATCCCTCGATTTCTTGTTTATACTCTTAAAAAAAGTTAGTTAGTCTCAAAAAATTGAATAAGCTCCATAACATAATGTGTACCTAATTACAATAATATTAGCTAACTTTTACCCGCCTTAGCTTATTTAAAGTTCTTTCACGCCTTAGTATTGTACTGGTATATAAGATAGCTTGTATATAACCTTCTTCTTCCTTCTTCAATGAACTGTATAAAGCTAGAAAGTGGACCAGTAGTTCCAGAAATTAGTGTGGTCAAACTTACTAAAATAAACAAAGCAAAAAAAGAAAATTTATCTCTATTAAAATCTAGATATTATCGCTGTCGAGTTTGAAATGTATTGTCAATAGAATTAACCCTGATATATCAGGGTTTGTTTTGTTATAACATAGATTTAAGTACATTGACTTATGTACTACTATAATTATGAAAAGAAAAACAAATTCAAGTACAAATATGTTTGTTTGGACTAATCGATAAACTAAATATCCTGTTTTATTAGATAGAGTCGCTAGTACATAGGAGATAATAGTGAACTTAGAATCACAAAATATAGTAATTAAGGTTGTTATGGCCATAAAGACAGCTCTAATGAGTATTTGTCCTATCAATCTTTTTTGCATATACTCGTTATGTTGACCGATGGCATATTTGCTTTTAGCGTTTTGTATTCCTTTGACGTCTCTACCTAATGTCGCGTTTATTTCGCACAAATATATTTACCATATAGAAACATATTTTTTTATCTTAAAATACTTATTTCAATAGTCAATGATACTCATAATATCATGTATGACTTAGCATAAAATAAGAGAAAAGTTCGAACAAAGATGCGTATCTTATCGTAAACACTTTATCTATTCATAAATAACATAAAAAATACAACGCAATACTACAATTTACACAATACATAAAAAAATTGTTGGGACATTATTACACATAGCGCTATCTAGTTCCGCGTGCTCAACAAATGTGTATTCTCAGCGGGACTCGAACCCGCGACCGCTGGCGAAGCAACTGAGCCAAACCTGTCGTCAATTAAATGATTGTTTTTATATCTAATGCATTAAATATAAGTACCTTATTAATTAAAATTTATTAGCAGCGATTGTGAAATCATAGAACATTTTTAAAGGTCTTATAATTTTAGTGATGAGTATGGCTTATCTGTATTGAGGAAAATCTTAGTTTTCCAAAATTTTCTAGTAGTTTGTATGTAAATGTTTCATGGTATTATTTTAAAATATAATCTTTTGTTGTATTTCGTCATTGTTCAAGGAAAACGTATTATTTACCTCATCCTTGTTTTACTTATACAATACCTTATATCTTTGTATGCGCACTGTAGAGCGTGGGTCATACTGCATACACACGAGCGGCTATTTGGCCAGCAGTCAAAGGTTATCCTTCAATGTTTATGCTGAATGTTTATTATTATTCCCTTGTTTGAACAGTTTAAAGTTGAGACTGTATTAATATTTTAGTTAATTTGATTATGCATAACATTAATACTTTTAAATTACAAATGTTACATTTTAATAAATGATATATAAACTACTAGCGACTTACCCTTGCTTCGTTCGGGTTCCAATTCAACGCTTAGAATACATTCAAATCACGCATAAAGTATCTATTTGCGCCACAAAATCTGTCCAGTGGTTTTCTCGTGATGCGGTCACAGACCGACATTCAATTAAAAAAATTCGGCCAAGTGCGAGTCAGACTCGCGCACCGAGGGTTCCGTACAAACCTGTACGGAACGGTGTATGAGTAAAGGGGTAATAAGTTTAAAATTATTAAAAATATTTTTATTATATGATGTAACTAAAAATTTATGCTTTTCGCAATTTTTCCTTTATCTGTGTTATAAGACGTTGCTTCGTACCAAATTTCAAGATTCTGAGTTCACGGGAAGTACCCTGTAGGTTTTGATTCCCTTGCGAGTGTCGAAAATTTGCGGCATAAACGGGAGTATCTTTTGATCGCGTTGACTTAGAAGTTTGATTTTTTCACAGCTCCAAGAGACCATAGACTTGAGTATTTGATATGAATTTCAGCTTGATACCTCCACGCGTTCCTGAGAAAAAAGGTCTTGACAGACAGACAGACAGACAGACAGACAGACAGACAGACGGACAACAAAGTGATCCTATAAGGGTTCCGTTTTTACCTTTTGAGGTACGGAACCCTAAAATTATGAAAACAATAGGCCTCGGTAATATTATCCTATATGTATAGTACAGTAACACTTTTCTAAAAAATATTTTATGCACAGGATTGACTCGGTTAGATTTTTTTAATATTTAGTTTAGGATTTTATAAAAATAAGTTTTATATGTGTAATTGTAAAATACTTATTTGATTTTTCTTAAGTTGTCACCTTCAGTGGAAAAACTTGTTGTTTTATTTTATGAATAGGTTCAAATGTAATACCAGTCTTTCGCATGTTGTTGGATGAGTTTCCCTGTTCATTCATATAATAAAAACTGGGTGCCATTACATCAATTTAACTTAGCCTACTTGACTTACTTTCGAAATACCTACTCTTAAAATAAATAGATAAGACTAACTAATATAAATATTATTTTTTAATACCTATGTGCACTTATTTCAATATATGTTAACTGCATTATCTTATCTTGATGAGAGAAGTGGTTACGGTATAAATATTTGCTCTAGTTAGAAACTTCCGGACTGTGGCTAATCGCTTATAATACCTATATCGGCTAATTTTATCATTTAGCCTACTTTATAGTAATTTTCTTTTGATTGATTCAACCCGCAATTATATTATTGTCTCTAAACATTGTTTGATGACATATTTTTTTTTATATTTAATGGTAGGAAATTTACTAAGAATTATGTATTTTTAGCAAGAATCAAAACCAAAACTGTGAAGTCCCATTTATTGTTAGTAAAAACAGAAAAAGATTAATATTATATAATAATAAATATTAAACAAAATATTATTTTATAGTTTTACGAAATATCTAATTTCAGTTGGGTTCAAAAATCACTGGTTCAAGCAACATACTGGCATGACCCATTGGACGAAGCGACGTATAGGAAAAGCAGCGAATTCCTCGCAGATATAAACAACGAGAGGAATATAAATCAAACTTATATCGAAAACTTGAACAAATTAGAGCATTTTGTGATGGTTAAATTTGAGAACGACAGTATTGTCCAGCCTCGGGAAACCGAGTGGTTCGGATTCTATGCTCCTGGTCAGGCGAAGAAATTGATTCCTTTACAGCAATCACTGTTATATAAGAAGGTATGTATGAAGTTTGCCAGCTTTGATTTAAAAATAATGTTCGCTTGAGTGTTATTGACAACGGCGGCCAATCTCATTGAGAATAGCCATCTTTGCAGCAAATATATTATATAGTGCTAATTTTTGAACCTGTCACTCTCATACTCCAGTGGGACGATAATTTCTTATTCGTGAGGAATAACTGACTACAATGCAGAACTACAATTCTTCTTCTGTTATTGAGAATGTCTTGATAACTTCAACTGGCTCTTGAACCCAGAACACCTTTATATCTACAGCCACCTCTATATCTACATAATAAGCTAGTCACAACATAATCTTTTCTTCCATGCGATTTTTTCTTTTGACTAGTTGCTATTGACGTTCCATAGGTAAATTTAAAGTTATGTTGTTCTCAAAATTTCAATAATGATCATATTTGATTTGCACTAGGCGAATGCTAGACATTTAAAAACCACGTTACATTTACGATGATACATTAACTTTAAAAATGTCTTTTATATGTGTAATACTGTTCGCAGGATCGCCTTGGACTAAAGAAGATGGACAAAGCTGGCAAACTAGTATTTCTCTCTCAACCCGGAGACCACCTACGATTTACTGAAGACTGGTTCACTGAGAGTATCATAAAGCCTTATCTTCTTTAATTAAGACTGAAAACTAAAAATCATTATTTAAAATAAAATATATTATTAAACCAGTCATCTGTAGTTAATACTTGAATAAAGAATTCTATTATTATATTATGTTTTATATTCGCTTGTAGTTAATAAATATATCTAATACTCTTTAAGTTTTATCATTTCATACATCCTTGCTTTGGTATTCTAATTGCTGCCTTTTTTTCCGTAAATATCTTTCCTTTTAAACGACTTAAAAAAGTAGGATCTCAATGTTTCTGAATGTTTATCTGATTTTGCTACTACCTATATAATATTTAATTTTACCTAAAAGTTAAAAAAAGAACTAATTTTCTATTAAAACGTGTAAAAGTGAAACTTTATTGGTTATTTTTATTTCAAATCAGTAAGTTTATTCACTTTCACTTCACAAACTACAATATTTTATTTCTTTCTATCAAGCTTTTTTAAGCAGTTTTGCTAAAATGGTTCTTAAAACAACCAGTTAAGACATATAATAATTAATCAAACAATAAATGTAAATACAAAACAAAATAATTTAAACATTTATTACAATTTTAAAAAGTTCAACTTGTAATACACAAAATACATAAAATTTCATTCAATCATGCTCTCTAGATCAGCTTGGGCGTGTTTATAATTAACTTCAGGCGTGTTTTTCTGAGTGTTTCCGATGTATACACGCACGTATTTATTGTATTCTGAACTGCGTTTAATGAATGGAGCGTTTATGCCGCGCAGCTTGTGAAGAGGATATCTTACTAAGCAAGAAAGCATACAGCGTTCAGCTATTTTATAGCTGAAACACCAACAATATATTAATTAAATGGTTTATCTATTTATATTAAAATAAAAAACTATTTTTTTGAGCCATTCATTTAAAAAAAATATCTCTGATGATCTCAGGCAAATGTTTTTTAAAAACCAAAATTTCTATGATTTCCTTTAAAGTGCTTGGTATTATCTTAATGATAAATGAAAAAGCATGAAAAGTAGATCTATGCAAATCGTATAAACAGCTACTGCTATATAAAATATATGCTATCTAAAACATATTCAATAAGTTAAATCGAACTAAAATATTGTGCAATGAAAAGTAGTGTAGTGTTCAGTAACTATTCTAATATTGGATGGTCATTAATATGTGGGAAACTAGAAAATGTTGTTTTATAGAAATAAGGTAAGCTTATTTTGATATAGGTACCTATCAGAGTAATTAAACCATCTTATTATACTATAATTTGAAAAAAATGTATGGCTAGAACGACAACGAATTTGAATGAAATTTTGGCTCAGGGATAGATTATAGTCTGAAATAACGCATAGGTAAGTACTTACTACACTTTTTTCCCGGAAAAATGTATGGTTTTCATAGGATGGATTTATATTTGATTTTTGGCGAACACGAGACAAGCGAGAGTAAGTAGTTAGTTGTTTATAGTATTGATAGTAAGGGAAGTCTTATTAAGATTTTTTCTTACTCATAAGGGTTAATGCAGTCCATGCGTATCACTTGGTATCCCTGATCTTGAGCTAGGTCTTTTGATTTCTCAGCTAGCATAGTACCCAGTCCTTGTCTTCGATATTCGGGCAATATTGCTAACATTTTTATCTAAAGGTATTAAAAAAAGTATTACAAATGTAAAATAAATAAAAATCCTATTTCAGAACAATGTTCCTAATTCTTGTTTCTATAATTATTTTGAATAAATGCAACAACCTTAGAATTTTATTATCGTAGGGTCGCTGCATGGAATATTCTAAAATGACAAATGTTTTAGATCCTCTTTGTATCATATCCATCCTTAAATGAAAATCTATAGCATCTATGCATTATGCGTAGGTATTAATAAACACGTGCTACGAGTATGACATGCGAAGCTAATACGACTTATTAATACGAAGGGAGAGTTTAAAAAGTTTTAAATGAAATAACCTCAAATATTTTAGGCTGCTTGTAAATGGTCCAGAGATTAGGTGTTTCTTGCAGTTTCGCAATAAAGTAGAGAAAGTCCTTGGTATTTGAGTCCTATAAACAATATTAACGTATTTGATTATAAAATTATACTCATCTTCCTATTTTCCCTTAATGCGTAATGTGGGTAGCGTGCCCGAGCGGTTTAAGGCGCTGGTTAAAGGCACCAGTTTCTTCGGAGGCGTGGGTTCGAATCCCACTGCTGCCAATAGCTTTTTTAATGAATTATTAATGCATTTTTTAGACTTTATATTATGTCAAAAACAAACAAAATGCGATTGCAAATAAAATTCTATTACGTAAATTAGATAACTTTTGCTATTTAAAAAATAATAGATTATCGATAGAAAGTTCGATTGTACGTACAAATTTCTAAGTATTAAACAAATATAAATAATAATATTGAGTAACTTTACTTGTCTATAAAAAGCGTAATTTCGCAAGTTTTGTGGATCCACAGAGCTTACAGCAAAGTTTACACAAAAGCCTGCCATTGTATCGTCTTCGGTTTTTGCATACAACGAATTGCCTAAATGAAAAAAGTATAACATATACTTTTAGTAATTTTCTATTGATAGTAATGAATTAGTTACTTTATCTTCAGCTTAACAATACACAAAATAGTAGATATATTAAGAAGCTAGAAAAACACCTTAAAAATATATAATTTCTGTCCAGTTATGCAGAATTTAGTTCGAAGCGTATACTTCTTCGAAATTTAGTAATAATAAAATTGTCTAAGAAACCAATCTGCATTCCTGCATTTTTATAAAAATTATATACGTAAATATATAAAAGTAAATATGTACATAACAGGAGCTAATCTGTAACAGACGAACACAATAGGTTTTCCGTATAGAATAGCTCTGGAAGCATAATCTCCAGCTCTTAAATTAGCTATATGCTCTACCTCAGTGCCTTATTTTAGCAATACAAACAATTAACAAACCTTGTTTAAGAAGGCCAAGCAAATATTCATCGAGAGCGCGGTCTTCAGAAAAGTTCATGTTGCGCGCGCGCACAAATACATGCTCTTTGAGATAGTATCGTTTCACCGCTTCGATAACTATCTCATGATCGCTTCTTTGTACTGGTTGTATAGTGAAAGCTTCTGGCTAGAAAGTGTGTAAGTATTATTTATCGAAAGTGAGTTGAGAAACATAGTATACCTATGATTTTACCTATTCCGTGATATTTGCCATCCTTATGATATTGGTAGATGGGTTCTCTTAACATATTTCTAATAAGAAACTCATAAAGTTATTATTATACGAGTACCTCATTTCATATTTGATTTATACTTTTATTATTATTTATTTTATTTAATTATTATTTTAATTGACTGCCGTAACTAGTAAGATAGGTACTGAATATTGAAAATAATTTCGGAAACTCTAAGCTTCAAGCTGTTTTTTACAAAATATGTCCTTTGTTACTTAACAATGTTATTATTATTATTATGCTTAGGTAAGTCGCTTTGGAGTAGTATCTAACTGTCGACTCACTCTGTTTAATAATATTATATGCATCAGGCATGGTACTTACCGGCTACCTGTAATATAAAGTGAACTGTGAAAGTAACATAAGCATTAAGCATGAATACTACACTATTAGTCTCATAGAGTTGAGTAGATTCGGGTTGGGTTTACAATTATTTGGCATGAGTTGGTGAGTGAAATTTATGTATACGGTAGGGTTTTATTCACTAATTATAATAATAATACTCACTACACAAGGTAATTGATATTTTTGGAGAAAATGAATAAAAACTTTTTAGTGATCGTTTTTTAGAATGAATACTTACTTTTTGCTGTTGGATTAACTCCTTGATCCCGAATAAGCTATGGCATTTTTTATAATGTAGTATACGAGATAGAACTCGAAAGTTAATGCATATTTTATTTCTTGGAGATTTAAGCATGATTTAAATAATTTTATTATATATTAAAATACATATAATTTAATGACATATTTAATATTATAAGATTAGACATTTGTCAATAAGACTTCCCTTTGGCACATAACGGAAAAAAAGTGCGTAGTTCTCTAACTTATAGTGTAAAGTTATTAGAAGATAACTATCTAACAGAGACACTGCTAAGATGAGTTTTATAGATTTATATGTAAGCAATCTCTTTATGGTAAAGCGCACGAGTTTAAATTTTCATTACTTTACGTTTAGGAAGACATAATCTTCTACATATGTACATATGTAATAATATAATAATTTCAGCTATAAATTAGTCCAACGGCACTATGTGAAGAACGACAAAATGAAATTATAAGGGATCTGAATATTAAGTTTAGTTTAGATCATGTGATTGATAAATTTTTTGTCTGTGAAAAAAACATAAATTTTTTTGAGTGCTATTTTTTATGTAAGCGTTTAAATAATAAAAAAGTTTATATTAAACCTGATCTACCCTAAATAAGATAAAAAGATTGCATCGACAACACCGTAGCGGTCCTCTTTCCTCTATAAATATCATGTCCTTGGCTGGGATTTTTTCACGACACGGCTAGAGACTGAGCTTTTACTGAAAATATGAAGATTTACCTTTATTATACATTTATATTGATTAAACATTATACACGCATACGTACACACATACATACATTACATACATATTTTATTTACTTGGTAAAAACGAACATATGTAATCTACATCCAAAAATGTCATTATAGTACTTCGTACAAAGTAGAATGTAATTACCTACACTTAACTATGGTAATAAACAGCATAAGCAATTAAAATCTACAGAATTGTCTAGATATGGGATCTTAAGTCTACAAACATACTTATATATCGTATTCATTTTGACTTCATACTTAGATTTTTAATGTTGTAACATGTCATGTGTAAAATAACATGTTATTTACAGTTATTTTTTTACTTGTGTAAGTATACCTATTACCTATACATAATTCGTGTATTTTAATGTAAGATTTTTTTTGTTTGAACTTAAAACAAATTATTTTATAAATATGGATGTAAATAAATAAAAAATATATTTTGAATGTGTTTATGGAATTGTTCTATAGTGAAAAAATGTTCTATAGAAAACTTATTTAGAAATGCCTTTTCTAGATCCACTACACAACAGCATGGGGCTAAAATATATAGATTTACATTCAATAGACGCGAAGAATTATTCTCAACAAGAAGAAAAATCAAATAAAACATTAAATACGTCACAAGAAACCATTTTGGGTCCACCGCAAAATCGTAGAAGGCACTTGCTAGTGACATCTGATCTTAATTTAGAATCTCTAAAAGATACAGAAGCAAACAAAGACGATGAAGATGAGAGGATTAAAAGTAAAATTTCAACACTTATCGATCAAACGCTCCACGATACTGGAACTAAGATAACAGTCATAAAAGATCTAAAAGATAAACACAGAGAGACCGGACCGTATAAAGCCGGGTTTATTTTGAACATGGTTAAGAAATGTAAAGATGTTATGAATGAACTTTTCAATTTGGCTGTAAAACATAAGGATGATTGGAAAACTTTAGAGCAGTTAAAAGTATTTGAACTAATAGTCCATACTAATGTCGACACTACAAATCTCGTAAGGCAACTCGTTGAAATTCATATTCAACACTTAAATTCAACAAACAATCAAAGTAGCAGGAAAAGGCTTGTATTATAAAAACAATAGTTTCTGTACGTTTCATTTATTAATGGAATTAAATTGCTTTGCACTATAACAAAGTAATGAGTAGATTAATTAGCAATTCACTTAAAATGATCGTAAAAAATAATATACCTGCATATGTACTAGGTTTTGAACAGTTTCTTTTTAAAAAATACCTTGGCATATGTAACCACGAATAATGGGTGGTAAAATAGTAACAAACGGTAAGTTTCTCATCAAGTAGTGACGTCATCACCTAATGCATAGTGCAACCTCATCACGCCAGGTAGGCGGCTGAAGGAGAAATAATTACGCCGCGAAGATGAGATGCGCCCTCTCATTATTTAAGGTCGTATATGCTGCTTACCTTCGATAACTATGTGTTGTACTATACTGCATAGTGATCCTAAACAATGCCGATGCTATATCAGTACATCAATTATACTCAGTATATGTAAATAAAATTGAAGTGTCTGTTTTTAATTTAAATTAACACCTATTCACTATAATCATTCGAAAGTACTTACATCAAAAATATTTTTTTTTATATTTTTTTATGTCAGTATGTTTGTCTGTATGTCAGTCTGAATCGGCTGGGCTGATTTTGACGGGTTTTTACTCGCAGATTGCTAATGTTATAAGGAGTAACTCAGGATATTTCATTAGATAAGTAATTATAAAAACCGTTTAATTTAATTTAAATTACGCCCACCGAAACGGACAGGGTTTACTTGTCTAAACTATCATTGTTAGATACCTGTTTGAGGCGCCAATGATTTGTTTTTAGATTTAGAACCACATTGCGACTCATTAGTATTTGATGGATATTGCTTATTGTGATGGATACCTGTGTTATAAGTGTGCCTATTTGGTAAAAATATTAATATTTACGACGTACATAGAATGTTGGTCAATATATAATAGTTGATAAGTACTTCATAGGTTTAACATTAGAAGTAATTATCTTTAACTACAAGTCATTTAATAATTTATTATACAAATATAAATTGAAAAGAACTGCTTCATTAAGAATGTATAAGATATTAATTCCGAGTGTTTTTGAACATAATAAATAATAATTATTGCCAACTTATTATAGGATATAAGTACCTAGGTACAACTAATACTTATATAGATACAGTATTTCATTAATTTTAATTTAGTAATTTTGATGGGTTATTGATGAGATTTTAATTGTAAATCTATCTACGTATATGTTTAAATAATATATATTACATACCAAGATGATGATGATGTGTTATGTAGGTACCTACCTTGATATTGGTAGGTTCCTGTATATATGTAGTACCATGATATAGATTAAAGTAAAATTATTAATTTAACAGACAGACAATACCTAAAATGTATTTTTTTAACATTCTTGAGTAAATAAAAATCTTGTAATCATATAACTTTACATATACCTACTAATTAGGTTAATTACATCATTTCCTATTCTTTCATACTCTTAATGACATAAAAACAAATCTATTCAGAACAAAAAATACGACAACTAATTCATTAAGCTTAATTAATTTTTCAGCACAATATATTCCAAACAAAACTTTAATAAGCATACAGCAATATACTCGATAGATACGTAGAATTTATGTACCGTATAACTCTTCCCCAATTTATACAAAAACCGAGTATCTAAAGCCTATGCATTGCATAAAACAAAAGAGCATAACAATGGAAAAATGGAAACTTTTTTGGCTTAATAACAATAGAGGCTAGGTGAACGTGAAATAGACATATTTTGGACGTAGGGATGCCTCTTAGACTCTACATGACCGTACGTTACGTGTAACACACATTTATTTATTTTTAAATTATATCCATGACAAAAGAAACTAAGCCACAAATACAAATATATTTTAATTTTAAAGTAATAAATAATTATAAACACATACAGATACCGAGTTAATATGCGTTTTTACATATAGGATACATAATACTTATAATGTATTTTAGTATTTTATGTGCAATTTTCGTATTAGACAACTTACAAAAAAATATTAGTCCAGGTATTGTATGTAATAAGTAAACAAAGTGGTCAAGAATACTTGTCATAATATGAATAAAACGTTAATAAGTTTGTATTTTTCTTACCAAAATATTATAGCAACCCTGTTAAATAGAACTCGTATGGGAAACGAAGCGCACGGTAAAGCGTGATTGCTAAATTGATCATTGTTTTGGCAGTTGTATCTATCTATACTTATAAATAAAATTGAGGTATTGGTCTATGGTTTTGAAATAGTTGCACTTTATTAAAATGTTTGTTGGAAAGTTGATTAAAATTTTATGTTTGTTGAAATTGTAAGCTGCCTTTTAGTAGCTACGGCTACAGGTGGTCACGGAGTTTGATATTATTAGAGATAAAAATAAAAAAAACCCAAGACTGTTAAAAAGTATTTGAAAAAGGATAAAATAATTTAAATGTAACGCGAAATAATAAACGTTAACGTTCATCCGTTGTGGGTAAAAACTGCGTTTTCGCAAGACTGCGATTGATAAGTTTTATACTTAAAATTATGTTATAGAAAAATAAAATAAAAAAAATTTTTAATATACAAAATTTTTACAAATGTTTTACAGTTAAATACAAAACAATATTTTTTCCTAAAAATCCTTCAATATTAGTATATCCATAATATTTTACGCTCGTCCATTTCATAATGTTCCATTTTATATTTCATGCATGAATCTACCGTCATTCGGACAACGGCCACCTTCAGTGTTCTCCGCCCGCCCAAATATGGTGCAAGCCGATCACAACATTTTGATACATTATAGAATTAGATATTTTGTAGTCAGCAGTATTAAATCTATCAATAATTTCTTTCCTTTTAAATAACACAGATCTATTTTATATTTAATTTGCTAAAGGTTTTGATTAAAAATTATATAAAAAATATAGAATGTTTATAAAGAATTTATATTAAACACTTCAACAAGTTATTATTATCTCTAATTTATGTAGAGAGTCACGAAAGGACCAGTCAAAAAGATAACTTTTACTTTATTATTTTTTATATATAGATTCGTTAAAATCGTTTCAACTTGATTTGGTACTTAAAGAAATAATAGACGACGGATCTATGTATTATATTTAAATTCTCAATATCTAATGTACTATTTACAAATACGAAAATATGTGTAGGTACCAAAATATGTGCACAGTAAATAAATGCCAGTATCAAGAAGTTCTCATCCCACTCAACGTCCAGTCGGCGACTTGGGCAGTTTCTTTCATTCGCAGCAGAATTCGCAACTAATTGTGGCATTAAACAATAGAACCTCTTAGCAATGCAAGTAACGCGCTTCCATTGTGCATTTATATACAAACGTTCGCATTGCACATTCAAAGAATAAAAAATTTGCGAGAAATTGTTCGGAACTCTTTTCAAAAGCGAAATCGAGATGCAGGTAATGATGAAAATGATGTATTGTTTGTGCTAAAATAGTTTAGATTTGAAGAAAAGAAAAGTTTATTTTTAATATGTATATAATAGACGCCAGTGGTAGCCCAGCGGTAACGCGCTCGCTTGGATAACCGAGTGATGCGGGTTCAAATCCGGGTCTCGCACATCTGATATTTTCATGTACGAATCATTTCTATCATGATTACCACTTGTCCTATGGTGAAGGAAAACATCGTGAGGAAACCTGCATGTCTGAAAAAACCTAGTTTTCGAAAGACTAGGCAGCGCAGTGGACTATGGCTGTGCCAGCGTGGTCCCGGGTTCGAGTCTTGGTATTGTGTAATGTAGCAACTAAATGGTATCCATAACACATGCCTCGTTACTTATTATGCATCTGTCATCTATTTTATGACAAGCCTCTAAGTTGATTTATTATGTAAATCTAAGTACGACGTGCGTTATTAATGTTTATTACATTGTTATTTAGTATCTATTTTATTTTAACTACACAATATGCATTAAAGTATTGAGTAACAAAGCTGATTACGTATTTTTATTTTTTACAACTTGAATTATTTTTGTGTTAAAACAGTTTAGATTTTAAGAAAACCAAAGCAATATTTAAAAAAACTGTCTTAAAAATTACCCGATAGAAAAACTAAGCGAGCCCTCACAAAGCTCAGCTTTTTGCTAGTTTATGTACTAACTGTGTTTATTTAACTACACACCTATTATCTTAAAATAACAAGTATTCTAAGCCTGTTATGTATTAAAGTATAACGTAAAAAAGCTGATTACGTATTGTTTATGTTAATCAAATAAAAACTTTTTTTAATTAATTAAATTCATTGAAAGCTAAACATCACTTACTTTCCAATGACTACCAGACAAAGCGCAAAGTGTATTATTTTATAGACAAATCAAAACGGAACCAACTTACATAATAGAATATTATTTTATGAAATTTAATTCTTATGAACAAGGAGAGAAGGTTGATATCTCATGATTAATTATTTGTAGTTAAGTCGCTTTGCTACTCATTGCTAATATAATAGGGGATGGAAGGGGCGTGTCCGTGGCTCGTCGCAAATATAATCAAGAACTGAAATTACGTTGGAGAGGTGAACTGTTTGTTTGATGTTTGTATTTTGTTTTGGGTTTTAATCAAGATTCCATTTGTAATTTTATCATCTTTTGTGTAAGCTTTAATTTTAAGCTGCAAATTGTTTCGACATTAAAATATGAAATGAATATAAAAGATATTTAAATAATATGGTCTTTTTAGTAGGTACACTTTTTTAAGTAAATTACAGCGGAAATATTCTTGTGCAAAATTTTAATGTAACGCTTTGAAATCATATCATTAATTATAATTTTACTTATGGTAGCTTTATAATGTATGTGGCTAATCTTTACTAACTCTATTTTCTTATAATGACACACTTAACAAGTAGGTATAAAACAGTGATGGATTTTATTTTATGTATGACTAGGATTTAGTTTTTAAATTAGACAATATTTTGTGGATCGATACATTCAATTTTTTAACACTAAGGTAATTATACATTTTACCTATTAAATAAGTAAGATATACTTAATTTACGTATAACATGTGCATTTATTTTTAAGAATCGATTCATTTTATCCGAAATATAATTTTGATCTTTTATTTTCAAGAAAAAAGTATGGTAATGTTATATTTGACAATTAAGTAAATAGTTGTTATATTATTTTATACTAGCGACTCACTCTCGCTTCGTTCAGATTCGTCCCTATGTTTAGCGTCAATGAAGCCAAGGGTTCCGCTAGATGAAATAAATAATATCTACCTCCTCCTTTCTTGAAGTTGCTAGAACATTATCTCTGTATCTGTGAGTGAAAGTCCCGTCAAAATCAGTCCAGCCGTTTCAGAGATTACCCCGAAAAAACAGAGAGACAGACAGAATTATTTATTTGAAATTAAAAAGAGCACTGCAATATTATTTATATTGGATTTATGTATAGATAAGTTATATTAAAAAACCATATCAAAATATTAGTTAAGTCATTTAAGCTTACGAGTCATTACTTAGAGCAACTAAATCGAAATATAGAATGTTTGATAATATGATTATATAACAACAGCGACTCTATAGCAATCTATGTGCACTAATCAGCGCAACGTCTGAGCGTTGATCACAATGCCGCTATTACATTTGCTCAATGATTGCCGCCGCCCCCCGCGGATAATCGCGCTTCAATACCCGTATGCAGGGCGGTCAAATCGCGTACGTTCATAGTAATCTATTACGGAGACTAGACAGCTATGATTGGGAGATGGTATTATATCATAATACTTAGTTATTCATATTGTTTATGAGAAAGGATATATTAATTATTGGTCGTCCCTTTTTTAGGGTTCCGTAGTTAAAAAAGAAGTTTTGCCCATCCGACTGCACTTACGCATTTTAGCTCAGAGACTTGGTACTAGAATGCTGTATTTTGTTATGGACATGAACGAATAAGGTTATGGTAAAAAATCGTTATTGAAATTTCAGTAGGTACATATGAAACAAAAAACGTATACAATGATGATAATAATTACAGAAGTTAAAAACTTTGTCGCAAAAAATTAACAACGCCCTCCACCAACAAAGTAACAGAAAAACAATATGTACATCCATCAAACTAAAAAAAAATATTAAAGAGATAAAAAAAAACAAAAAATATTAAGTGCTTCAACTCTATTAGATCTACGCGTGTTTTAAATAGTATAATATAATATAATACCTACCTACCTATTACTATGAAACAATAGATAATCTCTTCATAGCTCGCATTATTGAGATGGGCAACTATGGACTACACTACATTGTGCATAGAGATAGATCCATGCACTTGTACTTAATGTGACTTACGAATCACGCTGTTTCAAAAGAAACAAGGATGGGTCATTTAAATTTCAAAAGAAATGTTTATGGACGTACGGTTGTATTCATTTGATTTTTTTTCATTTTTTTTTCATTTTATATTCGACTTTCTTCAACATAGAAACGAATTCTGAGATTGACCTACATATTGTGTGACAGAGAATGGCAAATTGTAATTTTTATTAATAAAAATCATTGCTGTGGAATGAAATTATGGAGATAAGAAACATAAAGCTTATGAGGACGGATCGATAGTGAATGATAAAAAAAGGTTATAGTAATTAGTTACTACTTACTATCAATATAAATATTTTAAATCAAAATAAAATAAAAAAAAAGGAATGTGGTTCCGAAAATGCTTACCCTTCTAATAAACCTATACTTGAAATGAAACCTGTTACGAATATATTTATTTTATGTAGGTAATCAGTATTCAATGTTAATTATCTGAATTTATATAATTTGTTTAATTAATTTCCGTAGCCGGTAGCCGGTAACGTAATCAAGGTGTACTGAATGCTGGTAGCCTAATCAGTTGCTAATGAATTAGCCCGCCCGCAAACCGCAAATCCACTAAACTGCCACTCTAGCGTAAATACCCCTTTAACTAATTCATTACTATCTTAACTATTACGTATAAAGTTTAAATTCAATGAGATAAAATGTCGCATACTTAAAATTATGATACTTTTTGATCAGTTATATAAGTATTTTTAATTCTTTTAATATCGAAGATCAAAAATAATGTACGTACCTACTCCAACACATTTTTTTCTTACTTAGTCTAACTTTGAACATAATAATTTTGACATAATTTATTCGGTGAAGTTCGGTTTACCAAAGAAGTTAAAATCAAATACGTACTTAAGTAGGTGTAAATTCATATTAATAATATAATTTTATGATTTTTTTTAAATCTTAACTGTTTGACGATTGCATAGTTTTACGAAATATGTAAAATTATATATTCTCATAATAAGCAAATATCGCAAAGTACATACAAATAAATTCAGTAATGTCTGTTTTCAAAGTTTAACGAATAATTTATTTGAAAACCAAGTAGATGGTATTGATTAAGATAAATGAGACGCAGATAACTTTGATTCGCTAAAACGTCTGCAAATTACTCTGCAAAAGTAAAGCGTAAAAGTAATTACTCGAAATGAATCGTGTCGATAGAAATTAGTTTAGAGAGGGTCGCCATGATGCATTTTTATATGATATAGAACTTGTTATTGACTTAGACAGGATTATTCTGCTAACGAGCGATAATAATGAAGTAATAATACTATAATACCATATTATTATGTTCGACACTACACTTACGTACGTATTTTCAATGCAAATTACATTATTATTTACATTATGCAGTTTATCTAAGTTTCTCTAATTTAAACTTCTTTGGGTAGTATAATTCAGGTGTCCCAGGGAACCAAAAGAAAAAAAAATCCATTCCATTTATTATACCCATAGTAACTGCGATTAATTACTTTTTTTTAAATAAGGGTATAAAGTATATTGAAGTTTAAGTTATTTTAAAGACAACATTATTACTAAATATATTATATTTTTATTTAAATTGTATCCCCATTTCTTTACGTATATAGACACTCTACTTCGTCTGTGTCTTTGCTGTGACCGCAGTGCTTTAATTAAAGGATTACCTGTTTTTCCGCCTACCGCCGGTCGAATACGGTTACCGTTCATCCGTATCGAATGCGGAAACTATTCAACGAACCTATACTTAAATATATATAAATAATACGTTCACTACTTTGTACATTCTATTACATAACATTAATATCTCAATCAATTCAATCTGCAATTATTGTTCATTTTAATTGTAGTTTTATATCTTCGTGTAAATATTTCAATGTTACCTAAATTCACTAAAAAATAAATGATTTTAAAATAATTTTAAAATATAGTTCATATTATGTAAATTATAAGTTATGACTCTATGGAACCTTGTATCGCAGCCGACATATTCTATTAGCGGGATCAAACGAATCAGTTAGAGCTTCAGGTGGTCAAACGAGATGATATTTTTACTTTTTTCCGCCGTCCGCCCTCACTGAAACGGAAAAGCGAAATCTTTGGTCAGCGGTGTTTCTAACAAATTTGTTCGAACATCCATTGCATGAAATGAAAAACTGGAGTTATTTAACCCAAACAAAATATATAGAAATTGCTTACTGCAAATATAATCGGACTTTACAAAAAAGACTCGCAAAAGACTACTATTTTGTTTAAACATAAAATTGTAAAAAAAATGTATACAGTCAAAAAAGTTATTACGGTTTCATCATCCGAACGCCAAAAAGACCCGACAATAATGATCAGATGCAAACAAAACGCTCTTTATACATTATCCACTTTCCGTTAAAATTGCCGGAGCGTATTCTGCGCTTTAACAAACTGCATTCGAAATTAAAATTTTTCATTCCCTCTGTCCTTGCGAGGATCACTTTTGATTATGTCCTCTCCACCGCAACGTAATTGGGATGTTCTGCTAACAATGGTTGCATAGTCATTCGTTTTAGGTATTATAAAATTCCATTCTCCTACATATTTCACAGTCCTATTCTGAGTTTTATTCTTGTTTTCGCTTAGTGATTGCTTAGTCCTTTTGAATGCTTTGTATCATAATGTACTTACCTGTTCATTGTTGGCGAATTCTTAAGATGGTATTCAATTTTGAGCAAGAATATAAAATTAAAAAAGAATGAATAATGGAAATTCTTTTGAGGTTACGTTCGCTTTCGTCGGGAAAACTGGAAATTGGAATAATGTAGCTGTAATAACGTTATTATAACTCCAGATCTTGATTTTTATTTATTATCTACCTACTACATTATGTCTTTTGATATAACTTCGTTTGTTAAAAATCTTTATTTAGTTTTCTGTATAGTGATGTAATTTTTCGTTTTTAAATTATTTATATAAATCAATTTGTATCTTAAAACTAAAAGAAGTGCTTTTTGACAAACATTTATGGCTCTGAACCTCATCAGGATTTCAAACATTTAAATTAAGATAACTAAAACTAAAAAAAATAATTAAACTGTTTATTTTTAATTCCGATTTTAGGGCCTTTAAAAGAAAGTAAAACAGTTCCTATAATGTATCTTCATTCCAAATAAGAAACGAAAAACGTCTATGAAGTAGTGAAATGGAGTCAGTTTTACAAGTTACTTTCTTAGAAGATACTTGAATATTTAGAATTATTATGGTATATAGTGATACACTATACATATAAATACATACATATTATAAATATAAACACCCATGATTGGAGTACAAGCATTTGTGCCCAACAAATGAATGCCCCAGCGGGACTCGAACCCGCGACCTGGCGCAGCAAGTAGGGTCACTACAAACTGCGCCAAACGTCTCGTCAAAAAAGGAAAACATTCTGTATTTGGTTGGCTGTGTTTTTTATCATTATCGTTTGTTTATAAAAAAATAAAAAACATTAGGAGAATCCAAGAATATTTTTCGGCAAAAGCGTGAGATCATGTATGTAGTATAAAAGATTTAATAAAATATTTCTTATGTAAAGATAAAAGGAAAATATTTACGCCATAGATTTTGTGTCAATTTAGAACTCTAATATCATTTGATATTCATTCTTTATCTGGGAAATGAAAGAAGTAAATTAAGTACAATACAGGAATAAGAGTAGCTATTTCTATATATGTTGTTATTATATGGGTCAAGGAAAAGTAGGAACCATTTTATAGCAATTATCGATTTTGACTTAAAGCATCCTATCTAATATTATAAATGCGAAAGTAACTCTGTCTGTCTGTCTGTCTGTCTGTTACGCTTTCACGCCTAAACCGCTGAACCGAATTCGATGAAATTTGGTACACAGATAGAGAAGACCTTCAGAAAGGACATAGGCTACTTTTTATCCCTGTAATCCCACGGGAACGGCAACTACGTGGGTGAAACCGCGGGGCGCAGCTAGTATTTCATAATCTAAACATCTATTTATACTCAGAGAATAGTGCAAGGAAGCTTCTTTAAATACTTTCGTAGTTTTAAGATTAAATAATTTTAATCAGGTACTGAATGTAGTTTTCAATACCTACCAATTAAATATTTAATTCGTTACGTCATAGCAAAATATATATGTATAAAAAATAGTTGAGAATATAATATTTTTACTTTATACAACAAATGCCAAGTTTTAATGCACATTTACACATAGAAAATTGCAACGAGTTTGTTTGTTTCTTCACCTCAAAGGTTTTATTAAGCCTTTTATCTTATGCCTCCTTTATGTTATTCAGCTAAACTAAGAAGAGAAATAATTTAAATTTACCTTTGATATCAAAACACGTCTTTTATAACTTAATGCTGTGTACATTTAAATTTCTTGAAAGGTTCATATTTATTCTAAGAATTCTTAAAAATTAGCTACATTATAAGTATTAGGTAATTTAATTTTGAATTTAATTACAGCTTCATAATATTACGAGTACAAATAAATAAGTGAGTGTTATTGTTGTAATCAATCATATTGCATTTAGTTCTTATTATCGTCCCACTGCTGGGATAGGGCCTTTCTTGAATACGAAGGGAATCAGGCCATAGTCCACCAAGTAGCCACCACCACCATGCTGCCCAAGTGCGGGTTGAGGGATTTCACATATCTTTCTAAATCTTGCTAGATTCTCTCAGAAATGACGGTTTCCTTGCAATATTTCCCGTAAGGCAAGTGGTCATGATGAAAATGATTCGCACATGAAAATATCAGAGGTACGAGACTCGGGTTTGGACCCCCTGAAATTGCCTATAATCTGTACAATAATAAGTAGTTTAATATATTTACTAACAATAATCAACATTCAAAAACATATATAAGATCATTATATTTTTTTTCAAAAGGCCTATGTACAGCACTTGCTGTTATTTAAAAGTTAGAACTATCTGGATAGCATTTAGCATTTCTACATCCAAGCTGTTAATATACCAAAACCAATGTGCTAATGTACATAGTATTACAAGAAATATAACAATTTCTCGTATCACCTTTAAAATGGTACTCCAATCTTTTAAGGCGAATTAACAGTCACAATGTGGCTCATATTATCGTCACTGCAAGCGGCAGCGCGTGACGTCATCAACTAATGCACTACACAGATGATTGTTGTAGGTGAAGCCGCAGGTAAAGTATCATAATCATGACATAGAACTGCTAGAATTACTTACTATTATTATACAAATAAAAATAAGAAAGCAAGATTATATTTGTATCGGTAGATAAACAAGTACATGGGTAATCATAAGTGAAGTAAATATTAGTTTGTATGTAATTCACAATAACCTATGGATTAAAGACATTTAATGTAGGTACAGCTTATTTCACATAACTATAACTAGTAAGGGAACCATAGACACACATATATTAAGTCTAACTAAGTCGAATCTATACATTAAATATTTTTGGTAATTTATTATTGAAATGATCATTATATTATATTAATTCATTTAGTACTAAGGTAAGTTTAAAAAAAGTCAATTTAAGAGGCATCTTGCATTCGCGTAGATATATTCTAATAAGTAGATTGTGGTCTCAGTGCTTGTTTAACGACCAAATTATCAAATATTATAAAAAAATATTGACTTCTATATGTCATGTCTATTGGAATTGTACTTGTAAGTAAATTAAATACACGCTTTGTTCAAAAATACCAACATTTTTTTCTATAAAATACAACAAGTGTCTATAGTTTTTGCGTATTTAAGCACTAAAGCGACGATCTAATAGAATACATAAATTAATGTATGTAAATGATTCTTCCATTGACATTAATTCTTGGGAGAACCAGGTGCAAGATTGATTACTTCGCCGGAGCCCGCGACACGCACGGAGCAACTAATTAACGGTGTCACTGTAGTGTCAAGACAATGACTACGAAAAAATACCTTACTGCTGAAACAAAACCTTATTTATGTGTGGTTATGGATGTGTGGATGATTATCATTTGTACATAATTAAAAATTATGAAATGGATGTACTTGTGTATACTTATAAAGTTTTAATAATTTACAATTATTATCTAAAAGTGTGTTCTAATTTATTTATTTATCGATTTATTTATTTATTTATAAGGGATGGTACACAGCGCAGGAAAAGTTATAAAAAAAGTTTTTAAATACTAATTATGAAGGCCAATTACGAACATCGATTCGTTTAAAATTAAATTAAGAATATAGAACAAACATCCAAATAAAAACGATGAAAAAACAAAAAACAATGTGATAAAACAGAAAAAAAAACCTTGTTATCTACATATATTAAACTAATGAATGAAAAACACAAAAAATACTTTTGTGTATATTTTATTAAACAAACAATGTGTTTATTATAAAGAACCTTACGTTCTTTGAGATGTTGACAGCCACCGAACGCGCACTCGGTAAAAATTACAAAATG
The DNA here is from genome assembly GCA_905231865.2 of Boloria selene. Taxonomy (NCBI): domain Eukaryota; kingdom Metazoa; phylum Arthropoda; class Insecta; order Lepidoptera; family Nymphalidae; genus Boloria; species Boloria selene. The sequence goes on from HG993145.1 coordinate 8,808,718, forward strand.
AAAATTGCGGGCCGACGCTGCTGAATACATTAATATTGAATATTGAATACATTTATTTTATACCGAAATATTGAATGAATGCCTCGCAAAATGTGAGCCGAATGAAAATCAAGTGATATTCCCAGGAGATTTTATTTGAAATGAGATGTGCGCATTAATGTTTATTGATAATCTGCTTTGCATTTTCCAAAAGGGATGATGAATACAGGTGAAAAGTTGTATTATTGAAATTTTTATTTGTATATAAGTACTAAGTAAGATATTTACATTATTGGCTTTCCCATTATCCATTGTAAATAATAAGTCTAAGTAGAAGATATTATAACTCGAATAGGTAATTAAGTAAAATAAGAAACCTACTATCTGCGCTTTCGCCAACATGCGTTATGGTTAGTAGGTAAAACTTCAGTAACTACTTTTTGTAAAATCCAAAATCAAACTCTTATACAACTCGAGCAGTTTCTATATTTTGTTCTTTTGATGCCAATCCACGTTAAATTCTTTTAAATTCAAACTATTTCACTACTCTTGGACTATATTTTACTTAGATTTTTGGTTACCGACATTTCAACCAATTTACAGCAAGCTCTCCCGTGACCATGAATTCAAAAACTTAGTTATTAATTGGTTGTGGATAGCTCTACATGGAGAACGATTGAGTGATACCTACTACTAATATATAACTAATACTATAACGAGAATGTATAATTTTCTCAAAATTAAAATTCGTTGCTTTTGATGTAATCTTTACCTAATAATAAATCACTTTCATATACATGTAAAATCCCATAAGCTGTTTCCGAACGCGCACTTGGTAAAATAAAAAATTTATATAGTGACTCGAAGGGGACTAATTTCCAACATACAAACAGACAATTTCATTTTTAAAGCAAAAGCTATTAGCTGTATAAAACTTATTATCACCTTTTTACTATTCAATGGCACCTTTAAAAGTAAATATGCGGAGGGGTCGTAAGAGTATAGGTATAGGTTAAACACAATTTAAGTAACTTACTTTATTAATATTATTATTTATAGAAACAAAGGTTTATTTATAAATAGTAAAATTAAATAATAACAATTAAATAATAAACAAATCAATTTAATGAAGGGAAAGAGTAGTAGATGGGCGATGGAGAGCGGGCGGGGTGGGCGTTTTAATCAACTTTGCGAGCCGATAGCCGACAATGCGCGCCGTGCAATCAATTTGTGTATTCAATCATCTCTCAGCCATTGAAAAATGGATTCAAATTAAAAACTTTGCTCAGGGATGTTTGTTTGCAGTTGGTTTGTTTTGTTAAGAAGATATTGTTTAAGGAATATTAAAGGCTTAATAAATATATTTTTAGTAATTTCTGCAAGCTTCGTGTGAGTTTAAAAGTTTTGTGTATTTAAATTAATTCTATATCCACTACCGATTTGAAATGATATATTATTATCAACGAAAAAAAGTCATAAAAAATGTAAATATTTGTTAAAAAATCGTAAGGCAATCATTCTGAACCTATGATTACATTGAAAATCACTGGCCATTATATCTACGTCAATTTGTGAATATGATTAAAAATAACACACCGCCCCTATAATAGCGATTAATAGCATCGTTCGGTTCCGTACCGAAAGAGTGCAATCACATTAGCGGGTGAACCCTAAAATTTTAATCTGCGCCACAATGGCACGATCGCTGATTGCAGCAGTGCGCATATGCATAGTCTTTGGGGATCGCTTAGCGTGATTCGTAGGAGCAAATAATGGTATGCGATAAACAAATTATATCGATTATTTTACCAATTTTACTCATTGAAGTATTACTCGAGTATTTATTAATATATTTTACTTAGAGCTATATTTACTTTGGTAACTCAAGTCATTTTAGTTCATTTAGACTTTTTTATGCATAGAGATGATTATGAATAAACATCCTGAAAAACTTAGTGGAAAAAAGTCTTAAGCATTTTCCACGCACAAATATAACATACAGAATAGATTAATTACAAAGATAAGAAGAACTAAAGAAAAATTAAATACCTTAATGTACATTAATGTATCCACTTAACTTGTCCTGCAGTGTAAAAGCGCGTAACTGGCGAGGGACGAATTGTTTTCATATTAATAGCATGTCGAGAGGTACTCACAAAGCAAGATGCTGCGGCCCCTTACTAACATGTTGTTCATAGCCATTTAATCATGTCGCATTTTTGTACGATAATTATATTTAAATAAATATTTTAACTTTACCAACAGATTACATGTCTACTTAGATGGCCAAATGTTGTATAACAGCTAAGTATATGGTTTTTTTTTATTACAGATGGGCTTACTCTTGACCTTTATATTTATTATTTCCTTAAATATTATTATCTACAATGCAATATTAGGTATATTATGCAATTTAATAATTTATAGGTACTATTTTGAAAAATAAGGTGATTTTTTAACTTTATTTATATCCGGGGTAGTTTGAATTAGTGATTAGATATTGTATAGCCACCATAGGAGATAGTTGTAATTAACTATGTTGCTGCCTAACCTAAGTAGCATTTCAATCAACCTGTAATCGTAGTTAGCCGATTTTACAGTTAAAACAAGATTACTAATAAACTATAGTGGTGAATGGTGAGTCAGTCAAACGATAGGCTGCTAACTGATAGCATATTATAAAAGGACATAGTATAAAACAAAGTCGCTTTCTCTGTCCCTATATTAGGGATATGTATGCTTAAATCTTCAAAACTACGCAACGGATTTTGATGCGGTTTTTTTAATAGATAGAGTGATTCAAGAGGAAGGTTTATATGCGTAACTAGCGGATCCCGCGGCTTTGCCTGTGCTAAATCTAGGAAAGAACCCGAGCGAAGCGAGGGCGAGTCGCTAGTACTACTATATTTTTCTTCATTTGTATATCTAGTTATTTTTGTTTTCTCATTTGATGAATGACTCTCATGTATTATTGTTTGAAAGCAAAACTTTATTCAGTCCTTTTGACACAAAACCATTAAAAATACAAACAGGAAAATACTCCCACCGATCTGCAGTTGTGAACTAATTTATTCTTTGACGGAACTCGCAACTCGCAACTGGTAATTCGCAACTCGCAACTCGCAAACGGATTTCGCAGTTATTACGTTGCAGGTGCGGACGTAGTTTACCTCCCACCCCCTTCCTCACTACAGACTACAGTTTCGTCGCGCCTGAAAATTAATTCCTCTACATAATCAGAACTTCCGTGAGCGCCCGCCGTAGCTTCATGTCGAAATATCTTTATTTTTCACATCTTCTCTTTGCGAAATATATTTCTTGAATTATTTTTATTTATATAAAATGATGTTTCTTTCTTGAAATAATTTTAGTATCTTGGCAGGTTGATTTCCCTTTGAAAAATAAAAATATATTAAATGTAATATCACGATGTTCTTTTCAATTATGTATTTCTAGACTTAAATAATATTGTTCTATTAATATTTTAGTCGCAATATTACAGTGTCATTTAATTAATTAATTGTTCTTAAATTTATTAATTATCATAATCAGCGACTTCTGATTAAAATCGAACCTCGTACCATTGCTCACAGTAAACAGAAATCCACTACAGGCTTTGGTGTAGTGGAGACAAAAAGGCCCAACGTCATAATTAAAAAAATCTCGTGCCTGCAAAGAAAGGGGGAAGTGGCGCGAAAGCAAGACGGATGGGGCGCCACAGAGGGGCCTCGCAAAGACAATGTCGCTTTGCAAGCGTTGCTTAATCATAAATATATCAAGCGGAGACGCGTAGGCCCCGGACACACTAGTAACTTTATTTCAACCATGAATCTAATGAAATTTAATATAAATAATGACTTTTAGTGGACGATTACATAATATGTATACTGGAAAATTAATACGTAATATTGGAATAGATGAAATTCAAGGTTAAGATAATAGTCTATTAGAAAACCTTATCGAGTTATATATAACGAATATAAACAAATGCGAGTACTAGTATGCCCCACGCATTGAGAACTAATGACTCTGAACAAACATTACATTCGTGTTACGTTATGAAACATGCACAATTCATGAAACCAAAAGTACTTAAAAAATTTTTTGCTATCAATCATTCAGATAGGATGTTGCCGAAAGTATTACGAAAAAAAAAATAGGCACAACGCATAACATTCAGCAAAACAATTTTCATTGAATATACTTAAAAGCTCTATTACCTCAAAACAATATTTATATGTTGTTCTATTAAATAAAAGCTTATATATTTAAAAGTCGTGAAATATGAAAGACATTTAATTAATAATGTAATTATTTTGAAGTTATTTAACTCTTACTTACAGTCTACAGATGGGTCAAACGTCCATCGCATATTCCTAAAATGTGTTCCCAATCAACAGCATGCATATTTGATTAACACGCTATAAATGGAGGCTATTAATTGATTGCATTCTATAAATGAAAATGGACTATTGACAGAACATAGTTTGTTAATGTATTTATTTGTAGGATTTGCAAGCCCTGTGGTGTTACAGAATATGTCCATGGGTGGCGGTGATTTCTTTCCATCAGGTGAGCCTTCTGCCCGTTTGCCCCCTTTATCCCATAAAAAAATATCTGACTGATAAATACTTGGAAATTTAAAAAAATGGATAAGTTACATTAAATTTTGTTGTTCATTTATAATACAAAATATGTCATCCATTATTTTTTAGTAAAAACATAGTTCAATAAAGTGAGTCACTTTTTCTAAGCATATAGTATGTATGTATGTATTATCATAAGCATTAAAATTTAATACCTAAGTATAAGGTTATGAAGTAAATATATATTTGTTATCTTTTTCGAAGTCAAAGTAAATGTAGAAGAGAAATTAAACTGCAAAGGACAGGTATAGTAGGAAGTTAATATGTACTAACAATATAGTATAAAGCCAAGTCTATATATAATACGAGTTATTTATTCAAGACAAAGTGTAAAATAGTGTGCAATCGGCTCAAGTTGAAGGAGGTATGCACATGGGCGCTGCTAAAGGGGGTGTTAAAACAAAACGAATGAGTTCGGACAAAGGAAACGACGCGTTCCTGCGATTACAAGCCTTTTGATTCTATCATACATAACATATTTTGATTAATGAACGCCATCTTTATGTACACAAAGCTTTGTTGCAAAAGCTCAGAGATTTTTGCTATCTGCTTAAAACGTTTGTTTTCAGAATGTAAATTATACATATTTTACATAACATGTCATAAGGAAATGTTAATAATTTTTTTATGTACGTACATATTGTAATAATATTTCAAATATGTAATTATGTAAGTATGTATTTTTGTTAAAAATGTTTAGTCAGGTAATTCCGACTTAAAAAAATGCTTAAAGTTCTTTGTATAAAATTACTAGAAGCTCTAGTTGGATACGGACAATCGTTGTCAACTTAACATGGTTATTGGGTACATTACTTTCTGCTAAGCTTAAAATATCAACAATACCATACTTTTTAAGTATTTAAACTAAAGATATTTATTTCCCCATAACTGTAGTATCCTGCAAATATACAAATCAGCTAAAAGCAATGATTTTAAATCACCATAAAATAACAAAGTTAACATTTGCGTACACACACATAGGTACTTACGACCTATACGGTTCGATCGATAGACAATAGGTAGCAGGCAACGCAAATGAAAATCCCACTTAAAGAGATAGGTATGTGAGTTGATTAGCAGCTAGTCGCCGGCAGCCCGACTCGCTCTGGTCCACGAGCTCCAGCCTATTGTCTGCCGCTCTGCCGGCGAATAACTAAACGCTGTTAGTTCATGCACGCTAGGGTTGCCACTTACTACTATTATGTTATATTTCTTATTATAGCACTACTAGCGACTCCCTTTGCTTCACTTGGGTCCATCCCTAGGTACGTCTTATTTCTTTTGAGCGTAACTGTAATTAAAACTTGCGAGAGCCCTTAGACATCGTTAACTTGACCCTGTCGCCAAAATCTGTTCTTAGCGGATGTCTAACTATAAACTACCTCCCTGCCGAATTCCATCTTTATACGTCATGGGATTTTCGATATTTTGTGATGAGTGAGTGACTAACCTTTGGATTTTTTATAAATATATAAAAACGAAAGGTTAGTCACTCACTCACTCAGCACAATTTTAGTAAACTGTCTAAATAGATAGTTTACTAAAATTGTTGTAAGTATTGATTCAGGTGTCCTTAATTTTAATGTCTTAAATCTTACAAATGTACTTGTTTCATTATTCTTAAGGTGAATTGTTTTCAGCTAATTCGCTGATTAGTTATTTAAGATTTCATCTTTCCTACGGCTCTATCAACTTGGAAGAGATCGTAACTTTCAAAAAAGCATCTTTGGATGATGGATCTGTGATATTATTTTGGCTTTTATTGTAAAAACTCTTTAAGGTTATTAGATAAATATGTCACAATGATATCGATTATTATATTTAAATTTAAAATTTTAAAATAATTACCTAATAAGCGAATATTCAAATGTTTACCCTGACAGCCCTGTGGCAAGTCTGTAACAGGGGAGGCAGTTCCCACTGGTTTGCGTCTCGCTTATAAATGCTATTTTAACGCGGAAAAAAAGATTAATTAACTAATTGAGCTGCCCGACATACCGACTAGCGGCTCACTGTAGCTTTCATTTTCCATCTACGCAAATGTTCCTTGCGATTGTGTCTGGGTTAATGACACTTGCCACTTTTCTACGATTTTCATGTTGATGAGGGATTTGCATTGTTGGTATTTCTATTTGAATATCACAAACTAAACTATCTCTCTTGTATTTTGAAACAGATGACAGCTCAGTGCTTGATTGATGGGTTGGAATTGTTTTAGTACAAGCGGTTTCCATAGTGCAATGTTAAAGCTTTTTCCGGTTTTAATTCGTTAATTAGATAACGTCTAACAGACGTATAAAAATATATAATGGGTTGGCGGTTGCTTATATAAAGTTCAAGAAAGATATTGATATTAATTATTATGATTGAATGTAAAAAATATTTTTTATTTATGTTTTTAAGACATTTTCTTGAATTTTCGTGCTTGTACAGATAATATAAATACATACTTAGATTATATATATTTGAACACTGACGTTAAGAAGTTAACAAATATATTAATTAATTTTGTATGTACGGATTATCTTCGCCAACAGTAAAATGATTTATTGATTCTTTTTTTCATGAAAAAAAAACATCTAGGTTAGTATGAAATACTTAGTTCTAAAACGATTTTATTGTTAAAAAGTTAAATTTAGAATTGGACATTATATATAGAATGTTATCTTGTTGAATCCCACTGTACCTATTTCTGTTTATCCTTTAACACTTGTTTTGATTAATTAAAAGTAGCCTCTACAAAACGCTTGTTCATACTCTGCGTTCAATCTCAAGGATTTAGATGATTTACTATAAATTTAAATTTTCGATACTTAGAAAAAATTACTTATTTTAAAATAAGCGATCAAAGAAATGTCAAAGCGGCAAACATTTCTATTTTAGCTAAAATATTTGTATGTTTAAAATATAATATACCTACTATTTAATCATAACTCTTATCCACGGCCACCTAAACGGCTACTATTTTGATACATTTTTTTTAGTTTACCTATGGTTAATTGGATTACCTGAATAATTCTTAACTATAGTTAGTAGTAGGTGATTCATTATTATATAAGCACGTTATTTTTCTTTTTATGTAAACAAAAAATATAAGTCCAATTTTTCAGTCTTCCAATTTTCTAGCGAGGCTTGTGTTAGGACGATGTTCACCCATTGGGTATCGGGTACCTAAGCAATCTGGGAAATGTTCATGTATATAATAATATCCCCATATTGGTAAAGGTATAAAGATAAAATTACATAAACCTATAATTTAATAGAATTATTATTTTAACAGAACCCATATACCCCATACCAAATAACAATATGATTCCTCCATTTGTATATAATATTGCAACATTCACCAGTTTCATTTGCATCTAACAGTCAAATTAGTACATTTTAATTTCGTTCTTATTATTTTAATCAACGTTTAATTAAGCCGAAATTTAATCAGCGCATTATAAGGCAACGAAATCCAGCATCGTATCTGAAACAATATGGCTCGAATGTTTAATTAGCGCATTGCAGGCTGGCGGGGAGAGGGTGTAGGGAGGTGTTATTCATTAAAATGTTTGCGGAAACTCGTTTAGCGCTGCGGTGGCCGCCCCGCCCGCTCTGCAGGGCTGACTGAATTTCAGTAATTTACTCTTGTATATTAAACTGCCATTTGCTTTATATAAAGACAATATATAAATGTTTTATAACAATTTTTACTATGATTTATTCACATATCTTAGTCATTCATGGCGTACGTACGTATTTAAAGTTAGTTTGATTAACAAAATTTGTTATATTAGGACAACAACTTATATAGGACATAAGTATTACCTTTAATAAAATTCTGACGGAGTCAATCTGTAGGTTAAATATTTTTGAAATATCATATTGAAATATTCATTACGAAATAGTCGATACAGAAAACGAGCTGTTAGAATTTTTGTCCGTCGGTCTGTCGGTCTGATCGCGTAACGAGAAAGCTACTGGTAGTTTTATAGTCCCACCTATGGTAAAATGAATTGAAAACTACTGATAGTTTTCTTGTGACGAATTTGACGATATTTGACATGATGATAGCTGGTTATTGGTGGTTGGTTATTCGAGTCAACATATAGGACCTTTTACTGTGGGAAAATATCTTATTTCGGAGAAATTTATATTTACCGATAAACCATATCAAAAAGAGGACATCGACATTGAGAGGTCGTCAAGAGTCGCTTGAGAGACGGAGCAGGGGTAAATTTTTTAGTTCAAATATATAATATTTAACAAATTAACTGTGTAATTTAATAATTAACAAAGTTCTTAATAATTCTCAAAGTCTTAATAATTAACTTAAATTTTACGTTATTTATAAGATGATATTAAATTATCCAATCTAATTTACAAAATATCATTCTAATTTAATAGTAAACTTACGTTTAGCTTTACAAGTAAACCTAAAATCATAAAATTCCGCTAATTAATATCATCTATCAACAAATAGTTAATTACATTTAAAAGTTCTTACGTAAAGTAACAAATTGTACAAACTTCTATTTTCTCCTCTACTCGTATAAATTGTATGAATAGTATGCCTTATTGCAATAAAAAATACATCATAAGTTAATAGTTATTTATGAATTTTGTGTTATTTCTACTGTATATAGATAATGCAAAATTAAAATGCTAAATTTTCGTAAGCTAGAGACTTGCATTTCAAACTGTCACCCCTGTGAAGGGGTGCGGGGTGCGGGCAGTAACATTCATTTGCTCTTCGTAATCGCAGCTTCCGTTATCTGCAACCCACTTAGCGAACTCGCTGTTTGTTTCGTTCCTTTGCCAATTATATTTTGCTGACTCTACATAATTAAGAAAATGCCCTAAGGCGGGCTGCTTTTACATCGTTGTTTAAGATGCGTTAGTGAATGCATTTTATATTTTTAGTTTCATTGTAAACTTCCCTTGCATATATTTTGTTACAGCGACTGGAAAGATAGGCCTTTATATGTAGCGAGTAGCGATTAGTTGTATTGTTGGAACTGAACGATGCTTATGCATTGACATTGTATATTTATGGTTTTAAGTCAAGCAGTTTCAATATTTTGTACGATAGAACAAAATCAATGTGTTTGTTATATTAAATATAAATTAGTAGGTAAGTAACTATTGTGTTACCATAAGTATTAGAACAATAATATATTTCATTCGCTTCAAAAATTATTATTTTTTATGTTTTATTAATTTAATTAGATTCTGTTTAAATTATTTTAACGTTAATGAAACAACGAAGCACCCAATAATGTATATTTTACTACATATTCTCACTCCTCTGTACATAATTGACTATAAAAAATGAACTCTGAATAAATCCTACAGCTTTCAATATCTCATTAACAGTTTCTGCGCGAAATTAACCGCATTTATACAAAATTTATATTTACAGATACGCCATAACTCAATCTACACCTATTTAAAATACAACCCTTGAGAGAGCGATACGATTGGCTGAATTTTCCATCCCCTAGGGCATACAGCCAATCGCATGACTCCATTATATTGCAGGGGGTGGAGCCAGGGTAGTTTATACCACAGTATTTTCGCAGATTCAAACAGTGTCGTGTTGTTCATCCCTAACGCAAGACTTTTTGATTTTGAAGTTTAGTGCTGTTACACGTTCGAACTTTTATCTTTAACAAATAGTGTCAATTTTATCTCAAAGAAAGTTGTTTGATAATGGAAAAAATATTGTCGGTAAAAGATCACTGATCACTCATTAGGCCAATCAATTAAGGATTTTTTAACAAAATAATATAATGGCTGGACCATACTTATCTCCACTACCTGGAGATCTTCTAACTGAATATATGTTTGGTAGACGTCGGCAAAGACGAAACAGAACGACGTTTACGCCGCAGCAGTTAAGTGAACTAGAGTCATTGTTCCAGAAGACCCATTACCCTGATGTGTTCTTGAGAGAAGAAGTTGCGTTGCGAATTAGCTTATCAGAGGCGAGAGTTCAAGTAAGCTTATAATTTTATCGATTTACTTAATTTATTTGTATGAAAACTATTTGTAGAGATGTAATAATTTAGCTTAAGTTAGTTTTAATAATTATAAAGTTTAATACTTACATACTTAAATCATAAAAAGATTGTATCTTTTATTCATTTAAGATCATTTCGTTGCCAGAGCCACTATATTTTTTGGTATAAAGCCTTGCGACTCAAATTATATATTTTAAATATATATTTAATACAAACATTTTATTATTCTTTTTAATATCCGCAATATCGGGGTGTAAAGTGAATAAACAGATTGAATAAAATTTATAATATTTTATGCATTGTGCTAAATGGGTCTATACCCATGTCTAAAATATCTTCAATAGAAACGATTAACGTTTGACCTAAATACGATTTTATTATTGTATATACGGATAAATCGATATTAAAAAATAGTATTAATATTTTTTTATACAATTTAGGTGTGGTTCCAAAACCGACGTGCAAAGTGGCGTAAGCAGGCAAGACTGCAACTTCTTCAAGATGCTTGGCGGATGCGTTGCTTGGGACTCGGCACCCCTCCACTCGGTATTCCAGGTTAGTACCTACATCTATGTATACGTAATATTTTTTTTTCTAAAATATTAGGGTTCTCTTCGCTCTGGTGCGTCCGTAGGTACGCGGATTTTGTTCACAACTTCATATTACCGATTTTTCTTTTCCATAATATAAGTCAGCTATCTGCTAGTAAAATTTCTTATAAATCGAACCAGCTGTTATATTAGATTAAAATAAGAAAGGAGATTAATATAAAAAAAATTGCTGGAACAAACGGACAAATAAATAAAATGTTTTAGTCTTATTAATTAAAATAGCTATTGTCGTAGATATACGTATATGTTTAAAGGTCTTTAACACAGTATTTTCTACCGAGATCCCAATACCCTACCTATGGTAAAATTGATTTTAGGTTTCATTTTCAATAATAGTCTTATTATAAAATTTGGGTTTCGAGTCAAGGCATAATTCGCACACTCACCACTGTTTTAACTCAGAAGAGGAGCAACTACAACGCTAGATATAATAATTGCTATTTTTAATTATAAATCTGTAGCGTTATTTAAGAGTCAGTACAGACAAAGATAAGATTTTCATTGAAAGTTTTCTGCCATTTTTAAAGTCCCACTGCTGGACACAACCTTCTTTCAACGCAAGGGGGACAACGCAACGGCTATAGTCCATCACGCTGACCAAGTATTTATTTGGTTGGTAAACTACACAAGTCTTTGAGAAACTAATTAAATTCTGTAGAGAATTTAACTTTTTAGATTTAAGAATTTGACATGCAAGGCATTTTTATAAAATTATCAGATAATATCAAATAATAAATATCAGAGAGAGAGAGAGAGAGAGAGAGAGAAAATGAAACAGATTACAAGAAAAGTTTTAGATTTTCCGAAGGTACAACTCATTTTGTTTGAGAAGCTCTGATGTGATATCATAATATAGTACCTGTAAATCATCTTCAATTTCATAAAAGAAAAACAGGTATTAACTATTTAGATTTACGCGAGTATTTGACATTAAAAAAATCGTATTTTCTAATTTTTCGCAGATTTATTGCGATTTATGGTTCCAGTTTTCAATACTTTACAACAATAATGGTCACGGGTAGATTCTCCGAAACCCAAAATGATAATTTAATTATGTATGAGATTACGTAACTAAATACGTATTTCACATTAACAATACATAGTATATAATGTAAAATAAATAAATTTAATGCAAATAGTGTAGCATTTTCTGCTTTAGAATGATAAAGAACCATTGACCATATTACAAACTTCTTAGGCATATTTAAAACTGTTACTTTGATATACCTAATTTGATATGATTTTTATGAATTTTCATACGTGGATTTTAACAATTAATTATAGCAATAGGTATCTTAAATCTGAAAACAGCATTTTTATTTAAAAATAAATAGAAGCATTCAATTAAATATTTTATATTACATTTAACAAATTAATTATACGATCCGTCGATGAATAGGAATCATAAAGATGTAGTTAGAAATTTGATTGGGGTTGAGAGTCTGCGATTGCTTTGTACAACCGATATACTCGTACGTGTGATTAAAGTGGGGGATGCGGTACAAATTACACTCCTTTGTGAAGTTCCTTATTGCTTATATATTTTCAGCTGTTGTGTTTGTTCTGTTGTTGCAAATAGCTTTTATATTACAAAAGATGCCGATTTGAAATACAAAAGAAAAGTAACATGGTAAATATCATTATTCTTAGTAAGTATCTAGGTTTTTGTCTTATCGGATAAGTGGGGTTAAAAGGAAACTATTGTCTCCATGATCTTTAACTAATATAGAAATCTTGTAAACGATTTAAGCAACAGACCTATAATAAATTTATAAAATATTACTTACTAAAACTATATTTTCGGATTTTATCGCGGATTAATTTTAATTTTCGGTTCGAGACATTTCGATCTCACACGGAGTCTCTAAACATGATATAGATTAGATGTAGAATGACCGAAATTGATATTTCAATTTTAGTAAACTGATAACAAAAAGATAAAAATCGTTATCTTTTCTAGATATGAACTGAAAGTTACATTTCACTCAAGTTGTTGTCAATGATAAAGTATCTATCCGCCTCTTGGACGGACTTCACATGTCTTTCGAAAACTTGCAAGGTTCTCTCAGACATTCTCATCATCTCAGGTTTCCTCACGATGTTTTACTTCGCCGTAGGACAAGTGGTAGTCAGTTATGTTGCACATGAAAATATCAGAGGTGCGAGACTTGGGATTTGAAATCGGTTACCCAAGCGAGCGCTACTACTGGGCTACCGCTGCACTTATCGTCACATAGTTTTAGAAAACTTGTTTATTCGAATATTTATTTAGTTTTTACTTTTAGTTAAAAATAAATATAATTCTGTCTATCTAATATCGGCTATGAGCATCAAGCATTTCATGCCATATTACGACCATATGAAGTGCCTACTGCTTTACTTATATTATATCTCCTTCACGTTTCGATTTCGCCGTCTAAAATTATAAAAAAATACCTGGTCAATATTAATTCTGTAAAATAAAGTTTACAGTATTTAATTATAAAAAGACCCAAAACTAATTTAAAATAATAATTATCTATTTATTTATTAATTACATATATCAATTGATATTTCAGTTAGTTAGAAACCAATCTTGAAATCTATACATGCGCTCTTACACGTCTAAACATAGTGAAATTTAAATGATTCGGTAATTTATGTGTTGTAGATAACTACGGTAACACATTTCATTTGAGTACCGAAGACATTTATGTGCATTGTACATCTTGATCTTAAAAAAAGTAACTACCTATCGATCTTTAAAATATTTTTCCTGCAATCAGTAACGAAAGTGATAATAAAATCGGCTCGATCTCCTCAATGTTGTGCTCTTCCGTTTATACTTTTTTGCGGTACATACTAAATTACTTATCTAATAATAAAAATTACTTTCATTTCGTGATTCTCTACTAAGTATAAAAGAATAAAATGGCTAAAAATAAGTTCTTCTTTCATATATTTTCTAAATAAAATTCATTTAAAATATTTAAACAAAATTGTTACAGGTCACACCAAGCCACCAGAATCTTCGCCTGAAGGAGGCGATTCACCCACGTCCAAGGCGTCTCCAGAGCCACCGGCATTAGAAAGCAACGGCGAACTGAAAAATCAACGTCCAGAAACTTACCATCACAATGGAAACATGCAAGAAAATATACCGTCAATCCCACACGAAATGCCACCCATGTCGTATAGTGGAGAAGATAACAGAATGATGCAGCAAGCTTTCCAATTCCCACCATTATTGATGACTCATGAATCAGAAGTAGCACCGACAGATTTACGAGTCATGACAAAGAACAACTGTCATTGCACAGAGGATATGAACGAGCCACAAAACTTGGCCTATCGCAGGCGAACTCAGACCAGCGATAGTGAGAGTGACACTGAAATAGATCTAACCTCCCATTCAAAAGATGATGACATACGAGAATCAGAGAGACTCGCCAAGAGAATAGCTACTAACATGTTCCGAAGTGACACGGTTCTGCATGATTTGTTACCAAATGATCTGAGTATGGGTGTGAAGGGCATGGACAGGAATATTGGTAGAAATAACGTTTCCATGTAATTTAGCTTTAGATTATTCTGATGTGATGAATGTAGTAATTATTACATCCTTCAATGTCTAATCTGTTAATTTTGCTTTAAAAAATGTTAAAGGTGGTACAACTTAAAGAATTCTCTATTTAATTTTGACAATGGAACGTAAAAAGGGCTTAATACGTATTGGTATTCCATTTATACATAATAATTTGATTCTAGGGATGACAATGTTCTCATACAGAAAGTATATTTGTGTCACACTTATTTTTATGTAATTCTTGACAAAAAAAAGGAATGTTAAAGAAAATTTTGGAATGTTAAAGATTTTCGATGTAATTTTAATCAAAATTGTATTTGGTTGCTATTTTTGAGGAAATTGTAAGGAGTCGGTTACTATATTTATCATTCCGACGACCGTCTAGTCAATCTTGTACGCTATTTTATAGATTTGTAGATACTGTTCTATTTGTTTACCTCAGACTAAGGAATAATATAGATAGTGTCACATAATAAACAATGATGAGCTTAAATAGTATTATAAATGACTTGTATAGCGAGTCATAAGTAAATAAATTTAAGGAAAATAAATTAAATAAACCGATATTAATCGATTTCTTTTTCATGTGAAGCAGAAATAGGTATTGCTTAAAAATACAGAATAATATTATTGTTTTTATCATGCATATTTTATTACAAAAATATGTATAGGTAACTTAATTTCTTTTATTGTTTAAAAAGTAAACCATATCTATGGAAAAACTTTTTAAGTTGTCATTTATTTTCATTAAGACGCTTGTATTACAGGCAGTGGTAGCCCAGCGGTAACGCGCTCACTTGTATAACCGAGTGATGCGGGTTCAAATCCGGGTCTCGCACCTCTGATATTTTCATGTGCGAATCTTTTCTATCGTGATTACCACTTGTCTTACGGTGAAGGAAAACATCGTGAGGAAACCTGCGTGTCTTAGAAAAACCTAGCAAGTTTTTCGAAAGACATGTGAAGTCCGCCAACACGCACTAGGCCAGCGCGGTGGACTATGGCCGGATCCCCCTCGTACTGAGGGAGGCCCGTGCCCAGCAGTGAGACGTTAAAAAGGGCTGATGATGAATACAGGTGTCACTTAGTTCTAAGACGCTCGCTAGTCATAGAACTTAATATTAAAAAATTGGCGGGCTCCGTCTATATAATTCTTTAGCCTGAGTTGTTTATACCTAGTATCTTAGAATAATAACGCATAGAACGATAGTTTCATAAATAATTCTGCTCAATATTGAAGCAACATTAGAATAAATACGTGCTTAAGTATCACGTAATTACAACCGAAGCTACGCAAATTATAATATAGTCAAGTTGTAACAAGACTTTATGGAGACGGCAAACGTAAGGCCGTATTAAAAAGTGGCTTCAATCCGCTTGGGCCTACTCGCCTTCTATACGTTATTATTCTAAGCCTAGTATGCTATTGTAGATAGCGCAATGTAAGTCAAAATGTATTTAGTATGTATTTAGACATTTGTTTAATTAGTTGTAGTTGTGTAAAGTAATTATTTGGAAATGATAGACCAAAATTTGAAAAATTATTTTATTTCAGTACGCATTGACTTAGCTTAACTTAGGCGATGTTCATACTTCATTTTATATTTTAAAATCAATATAAAAATGTATTTTATTTATACGGAAGATAATTAAAATATGTAAAGCAGTATGAACAACGCCTTATGAAATTATCACAATAATAAATAACTTAAAACAGCTCGTGCTTTTACATTATTAAGTAACTCAAGGAAATAACCCTTAGTACATATAAAATACGAATACAGTTATTAATTCTAAACATATTGCTTAAAATATTTATCTTAAAATATGAGATCTCTCACGATCTTATGTAAATAAACGTCTTTTAAATATTTTTTATCTTGATATAATAGGAATTTTGTCATCATTTTAAATGAAGAGAAAAAACGATAAAATTCGTTTTCATTTTACTTTAGTATATGGGCTCTGAGACCATTGTAGATTTTTATATATTTTGTATAATTAAGTATCAAATAATTCATAGAAATATGGACGCAAACATACACACGAGTAAATAATAGAGTTCATTTTGAAATACATTAATCCATGCAAATATATTATAGTCTTCAATTTCTTATGAAATAATAATGACGTCTTTGGTACGCTTGTTGTCGTGTAGAAACTGGCAGGATCTGTAAGTAAAATTATTGTTGCCGTTAAAATCCATATATCTCAACATAATCTGCAAAGCATTACCATAACACCTGCTTTTGCAAATTTCGGAAGAGAATTACGGCTACCAGCGGATCTATTAAGTGGTTGCCCGCCGGATACTCCCAGTTGCATCACCGAATATGCCAGCGAACTAAGAGCGAAAATGACTAGTGTTTATGAGCAGATACGAGATGCAGGGCTACAAGCAAGTGAACGCATGAAAACTCGTTATGACCGGAAGGCGACAGGAACGAACTTCGAGGAAGGCTCATTGGTATGGCTGCATAAACCGGTGAGACGAAAGGGTAAATCGCCAAAGCTACAACCCAGTTGGGAGGGGCCTTACAAGGTTATAACGAAAATTAACGATGTCACTTTCCGAATTCAACGTACATCTAGAAGCCCGGCTAAAATCGTGCATGTGGACCGATTAGCCAAATATCACGGCAACAACGATGCTCGAGACGAGCATGTCTTAGGAGGGGGTAGTGTCGCGGAATATAGTGCGAACTCGTCATAATAGCACGCTTGTACCATGCCTTACAACAGCGAATGTCAATTGCTAACTTTTGACAATTAGATAACAAGAACAGTTTATTACAAATTTTAATGTGACAGAAAGAGATAACGCATTTTCAGGAACACTATTAAATACGTTACATTATACACACAGCGCCATCTACTTCCATGGTAAGCTACGAAGGAAGCTTGTGCTACGGCTACCAGACAGTTGATATACTACATATCGTCGCTGTAGAATGAAAACCTCGTATGTCAAAAATGCAATTTTTTTTTTGTAAAAATCAAATGAAAATTACGTATTTTATATTACGGCGGAACCGTAAACCCAATACATGACTACTAGTGCCATATTTGGAATAAAACGAAAATCTCTTGTTTGAAAAACATTGACAAAATGAAGCATTTTTTTCGTTTCCTGTAAAGTTTGGCTTTCTGCACATACGATTTCATTATACAGCGACGATATATAAGTTTAAATACATACATATTAACACCCCCACACCGCGCGTACCTTTAGCGCAAGAAAGTAGGGTGACTACTTACTGCGTCAAACGTGTCGTTAAAACCCTATTACCTAAGACGTAGGTCCAAGTGAGCCAAATAACTAGACACAGCTGGCGTCGTGTGTGCCAAACTGTAGCGGTGGACGAAACGGCTAAATATTGATAAAGAGTTATACAAATACGCTATTTTTAAAATGCCTATTATTTTTTACGCTATAATATATTTATACGCTATATATTTTCGCATAATTTAGCGCACACGACTCGTGACAAAAATATTATTCGGCTAGCACGAAGTGTCAAGCGCGGCAGTTGTCGTCCATAGTGATTACATTCTCTTTGTTGTGGTCATATTATATGAAATAAAAATAAATTAAAAAATAGCTATAGCGCTTGCCTCTGGAAATAAATAACAGGCGATTTGGTTATTATAAATAGCAGGTTATTTTTTCAGCTATCTAGAATAACGAGCACCCCTAAAAATAGCCTACAAAAAGCCGTTGCCCATAGATTATACACTTATGTTGCCTACCTCTAGTAGTAGTTAGACGCAGCTGGCGTCGTGCTGCGCGCACCAGGCGGGCGCGAGCACGTCGGGGCGCAGGCCGCGCGCCAGCAGCCGGGCGCGCGCTCGCTGCAGGCGGGCCTCCGCCGCGCCCGCGCCCGCGCCCGCGTCCGCCCACAGCCGCTCCGCCACCGCTGCCGCGCGCGGCCACACGCGCGCGTCTGTGCATACATTCAGTGTTACCAGAATATTGTTGTGAAAACTTCTTACTGTACGGCTACATATTGAACGAAGATTCGTCGTCGCGTTGTAGCGATAAAAATTCGTGTTCGATCTATGATGAAAGTGCTTGGCCATATCAAAAAAAACTTCACTATCAAGAACGTCGCGATAATTCATTTCTTTTGATGTGCAGCAATTTACCGATAGCGGCGCGAAGCCACCGCGTATTCGCGAAGGTGATTCGCGATAGGACGAAGCGAGAGACGAGCCAGACGAGCGTCCTATGGCGAATCACCTTCGCGAATACGCGGTGGCTTCGCGCCGCTTTCGGTAAATTGCCGCACATCAAAGGGTTTTGTCGCGACAAAGTTCGTGCGGTTGGCTATACTTCTAGTGTAGTAGCCGTACAGAAAGGCGCACCGCACACATATTTGTGGGTAGTAAGTTGGGCTGATCCGTCATGCTCGGAGGTGAAACGCCCGATCGGGTGAACTCGCGAGTGTACCCGAGCGAGAAAGATACAGTCAGATGCTCTTCGCAGTTGTATCGCTGTATTTCGTATGATCAATTCTTACGTCTTAATTGTTTTTATTAAACGTTAAAAAGGGGTAATTATACACATTTCTTATATTTACGCGAATATTTCACTCTCCCATGACCATAACTAGCATTCGAAACGTCGGATTAAAAAATCAAAAAGATTCATTTCTTTTTACTTCCAAATGATTCATAGTTAAGACCGTTTGTAAGAATTCTAATATTTCAGCCGTCCAAAAACTTAGGCCTTGCCATAAGTATGTTAAAAATCAAATAAGCAATAAGATCGCGAAAAAGTAGTTTCCCTTAAGAAAAATTACATTAAACACCCAAACGGCCACCCATCTACTTAATGACTAGCTTACCAACTCTAAACTATACATCAATAACCTTACCTAAAGCTTGCGCATCAACATATTCACTCCACATAGCAACTTCGCCACCTAACATATTTGGATCCCGTGGCAAAGTATGGGCATACATTTTCCTCCAATTAGAATACTTTGTTTGTCCCCAAAAACCATGGTCTAAATACCATATGTCCTTTGGCACAGATACTGTGTTATATCCGAGACGTATGAGTTGAGTTAAAAGAGGACTGCTTACTGGTTCCCAAACTTCTATAACATATCTGAAATAAAAATTATATATATTATTTATACTGATATATGAAGCTGAAGAGCTTTTGTGTATGAAGTTGCTAATCTCTGGATCTACAGTCTACTTGTCTAATATGAAAATCCTACGAGTTTACTATATTACTATATAACTATACGATACTAGAAGTTTCTGTGATTCATAGCTGATTGTCATCAAAATTATAAAATCAAATAATTATTCGTTAATATCTAATATTAATCGTAATACTCATTTTGCTATTTTTCCTCTGTTCTTGCTATTTTACTCTCTAACTGCTATCTTTCTTTTGTTCCCTCTTTGTCTCGCGATCTATCTCCCTCGCATTACACACAAAACATATAACAATGGTTTGATATTGGCTGATTTATTGGCTAAGGAAAAAGTCACTCAAATATTCTTCAATAGGCTAAGTAGTAAGAATTTCATTACAGAAAATTTTAGACATTCGGGATTCGATTTCAAAGCCTACGCTTTGTGCAATATAACCTGGAGCTATGAAATCAAACAAGCTACTAAACAACAACAACAATTTTCTAATAATTATCCTCACCTATCCTTATCCAAATATTTTTGTATCCTATGTGATTGGGTTAGTTCTGAAGACCACAACATTACGGGCAACTTATCCGTTTGTCCCGTAGCCTCTAGTACTTCATCCCATATTTTAAGAGCTTTTTCGTGGAATTCCGCCCATAATTTAATAAAACCTTCAACGCTTGTGTCATAGCCTTGACTTTGCATGTACGTTGTTATTTGCTCTGAGGAGTTCCAACAGTTGAAGAAAACCTGCAATTATACATAATTATTATGAATACTTTAAAAATCTTGTATGTTTTTATTCTTATTTATGAAAAACAATAAAATGGGCAATTAAATTAGCAATGTCTTTATATTCAAGATGTCCATATAATTTTTCGCTAGCCTTTTTATGTTAATATCTAAAACAAATCCTTTTACAAATCTAACCATTACTCAAATTCCAACTAAAATCATTATAGTAATTATTTTCTTGGTAAGCATTAAAATTATTGATTACTAGTGGAACCCGCGGCTTCGCTCGCGCTAAATCTAGGGACTAACCCGAGCGAAGTGGGGGTGAGTCGCTTGTTTAAGATAAACATTTCCATCATACATTACATATGTGTAACTCTAGCGGTTTTGGCAGCGCACGCCGGAATAGCTCGCAGGTGGTAGATTTTTTACTACTTACTTGACACTTATCGTCACATTTGTGACAATTCACACAATATCTTTATAAATTGTAGCCTATGTGTTATTCTGATGTATAAGCTATATTATTGTAAAGTTTCATTAAAATCCATTCAGTAGTTTTTACGTGAAAGAGTAACAAACATCCATACATCCATACATCCATACTTACAAACTTTCGCGTTTATAATATTAGTATGGATTAGTAACTAATACTTTTTTGGATTCATGTGAATATTTGACATTTTAATATTTAATTATGTGGGGACATATAGCTAACAGCAAATATTTTTAGTTCAGTTTTCCCCCTTTCTTTTACGGATACAGATAGTTGAATCTGTAAAGTACTTAAATTTTAAAAGCTATTTAAATTTAAACAACATGTTATGCTCAATGTTGTTAAATGAAACTATCTTTTCAGAACCAAAAATCATAATAAATCCGCGACAAAATCCGAAAAGATAGTTTCATTTATAATGTCAAATATTCGCGTAAACCTAAGAAAGTATTACTGTTGTTAACTAACCTCATCACCACCAATATGAAACAGAGTAGGCCGAGGTAATATCTCTGCCAGGTCGGTATACAAGTCGCGCAGTACTCGATACATGGCGGGGTTAGCGGGATTGAGTTGTCCGCACGGCGGCTGTATACACAGGTTGCGCCACGCTTTCGCGTTCACACAAACTGCTAGATCTCCATAGCCGTATTCCTGGAATAAGGATTCTATTAACTACTTATTAGTTACTAAGCTATCCTCTGCGACGCCCCATTAAGATGTAAGATGGGAGCTTGGGTTTTAGAGGGTAGTATTGGCTTGCCGATGAGCCCTACCTAACCACTTGTACATAAAAGAAATCCCCTCGGGTTCGCCTTAACTTCTACTATTTAGAATTTTCCTGAAATAA
Organism: Boloria selene; assembly: GCA_905231865.2. NCBI lineage: Eukaryota > Metazoa > Arthropoda > Insecta > Lepidoptera > Nymphalidae > Boloria > Boloria selene. The sequence goes on from HG993145.1 coordinate 8,830,765, forward strand.
GATATTTTTCCGCGGTTTTATATATATGTTGATTCGAACAACCTGTTCTCATCATACCAAGCATTTATGTCTGTCTATTATATGTACGAATATACAACATTCATTGTAATAAAATAAATAAATCTTTGGCTTAAATTTCAAAATGAGAAGGATAATATAGAAAACTTAGAATTACAAGTAGAATAAATAATCCTAAATAATAAAAAAAGAAAACATTAATTCAGAAAAAAAATGAATAAAAATACATTATATGTGTAAAAAATAAAATAACTTATACAAAAAAAGGAAAGTACACTTAATATTATAAAATTAGAAATAAATAATTTTGTATAGAATGATATGAAACTCTACTCATGATAATATGACTATATAAAATTCAATATAACATGGTAAAACTTCGTGAGAAAATAAGTATAATAACAAAAAAACAATAGTAACAAACTAGGTATCTACCCGATAATAACGTGATAAATGACGTCAATGAAGAACTGACAATGATTATATTTTATTATTTTACATTTATCGTCCTTGCCGACAGTGGATAAAGAAAATCGTATATTTTAAAACTAGAGAGTGAAGCCGCGGGTTCCAATAGTTAAAATAAATCAAATTTCTTGAATAAAAGTAGCTTAAGTTACTCCTTGTAACATTTATAGCTGTCTGCGAGTGATAGTCCCGTTTCACATGCATTTAGTGAAAAGCTGTTAATTTGAAATTCACACAAACAGACACTTCAATTTTATTAGTATGTACAGATATGTATAGATGTATAGATATTATTGAAATACAATATTCTTTTGGATTAGCTTTATTTTGATTGGATTAGATCATTTTCTCTCATGTTATTGTAAGCTCAAAATTTGTAAGATAGATTACCTTCCCCCATTGCCATCCATTGCCCGCATGAGCAGGAGAGTCAATTTCTATGACCACCCTCACTCCACGGACTTTGGCATAGTGAATTAGTTCACGGACTTCATCTGTTGTATAAATCTCATATGCTGAATAAGCTCCATATCTGGAAATACATGTTGTACCATAAAAAAAACCCTCGATGTGACAAACTTTATAAAACCAATAAACAAACTCAAGTTGTAGCATAACCATCGATCCCTTGCTTTCTTACTGAAGTTTACTTTTACTTTTATAATCCAAAACTTTATACCGTGCAAATGTTTGTAATAAAGCGAATAGGTTTGGTTAAATATGCTACTAGTAGAAATAATTGAATAAGTTACAACAGTTTACACTTTACTTTGATGCTATTAATTGTCAACATTACCTTGTAAGCTGTGGTACACGAGTGGATTCCAAAGGAAAGCTATGGGAATCAGTAGCATGCCAATGGAAAACGTTCATTTTAACCGTTCCCATCCCATCAATCATCCTCTTTATATCGTCCATTGGTATGAAATTTCTAGATGTATCCAGAAGAAACCCTCTATGTTTATAAACCGGTCGGTCCCATATCTTTGCTCCCGAAACTAGACGAATACTACATTTATATTGATCAGTAAAATCTGGTTTGTCTGCTGAGATCAATTGGGTGAATGTTTCGAGACCATGACGCGCCCCGAATACTGTTACCGCTACAATGTGAATTACGGAACTTTTCTCTGAAAGACACCGGAATGGATATGAAGTATATTTGAAAGATAAATTCTGTTTTAAGCATATTTCTAAGAAAGTTCTAAATAGGGAGGGAAAAAAATAACATTAGATTTAGCTTTTGATCTGAGAAATATTTTATTATTACTAACTAAATTGTTTAATTTCTAATCTAATTATAACAACTGTGTTATTATTAAACAATATTAAGCCTTGCTTAATTTTTTTTTGTCGAAATAACTTTGCAAATATAATGTGTGAACATACCTTTACTTTGAACATCCAATCGGTACTGTTCATCTGTTTCCCAGGTGAGGTCCAGATTGTTTGTCTTTACTGTAATATAAACCACTACTGGCGTGTCCACAACTTCGGTCACATTACCATCACACTCATCCATGATATATTGCGTAGCCACTTGCGTCATTTCTACTAGGATTTCACGAGTTTCCACCGGTGCATTGCTGAGATCAAATCTGAAAGAAAGATTATTCAATACTATAATATTCATTTAATATTCTATGTCTCGATAGACGATGTTTTACTTAAGATTAATTTTGCTTGTGATATTGAGTTCTTTCCAAATTTCTCCACTATCCCAGCAACTTTTATAAAAAAAATTCTAGTTACTTAAATACTCGATAGGACTATCAATAATATTTTAAAAAGAAAATAAGTCCAGCTGATCGTACATGATGCGAATGAACAGTAGTTATTTATTTCTAGGTATAATTAAGAATGATCTTTGAGATATTTTTAAAGTCCATGTAATAAAGTAATCAAACTTGAGAGTTTGCGACTCCTGTTCGAGCTTATTGAATCGACTTGACATTTTTGTAAGATGAGTAATTTATACCAATATTAGAACAATTATTAAATACAAAATTTCCATGTCTAATGTTTACATAATATTGTTTGTTATTATTATCGTCCTTGAATTACAAGAGGAAACTTTAATGAGTTATAATTATTATGTATAATAAACATAAATTATACTCTATGAACGTTGCGAAAGCTTTTGTTTATTTGTTGGGAATTACATTAGGTACGCACTGAGTTCGCATGGGTCTCATATACCTACCTAATAAAACATATTGTATACACAAAAGGTAAAAAATATTATTTTTTTTTTGTGTTTATGTATGATGTATATAAAACGGAATAAAATGGATTCTCCGAACCATAGATCGAATAAGTATCTAATAACTATAATATAATTTATTTAAAATTGGCAAAATGAAAACGTGACATTTTATTACAAGTTCAAAGAAACACAAGAATGTATTTAATTCTCTTTTAAACCCCATTTAAAGTTATATGTTCGAAGCCAGTGCAGACCGTAAATAAGTGGCCCTGACCAAGTATGGAGTATACGATTAATACTGAAGACAGTGGGCGGCAATAGTCCCGACTTGGTTAGCACGATTTACCTGTCAAACAAATGATCAAAGATCGTAGGTCGAATAACGTTATTGCCTATAAATCGGTCGTTCACCCCATTACTATAACAATTTACAAAAATGTTAAATAAATATTGTTATATTTAATCCGTTGATGATCTCATCTCACTTAGTTTATTTTGTTCAATCATTTGAAGCTCAATATTGTACACACTACCTATTTTTTATACTAATATTATTATAACTAAAATATATCTACATATAAGCAAATTTCTTTATCTGCGACTTCATAATGACCTGTGTAATAGCAGTGGTAGCCTAGTCAATAGCAACGCGCTTGCTTAGAAAACCACCGAGTAAGCGGTTAGCGGGTTCATATCCCAGGTCACTCAGGAATCACTTACAACATGATTGCTACTTATTTTACGGTAAAGAAAAACATCGTGAGGAAACCTGCATTTCTGAGAGAACCTAGCAAATTTTCGCCAGCATGGTGACTATATATGACCAAGTTCTTCTCGTGTTGAAGGGAAGCCTGTGCTCAGCACTGCGACATTAAAGAGGGCTGAGTACTACTACTACTACGAAAAAAATAAAAATTAGCTATACCTATGATAACTATAGTACCTATCAAAGTTAAATTGTCGATGTTTATTTTGTATTGAATTTAAAACTGGATGGATTGCAAAAACATATATTTTAAAAATTCGTATTCCTTTCGACCATTGTGTTCTCGCTCAAACGACTTCAATGAATAGCTTACAAGTAGTCTCGTCATAGTTTCTTCGACTATGTTTTATGATGACTTCTATATTTGTAGATAATTACTTAAAGTAAAGTAGGTATATTAAAACGTAAATTACGCATATACATGGCTGTAATACGTATAGATTTAGCGCCAGCGAAGCCGCGGGTTCTGCTAGTAAATGTATATAAAAACTTAATAAATTACATACTAAAACCTTATGAAACGTGGGTGGGAAGGTGTGAAAATTGTAGAAATTTTGAAAGTAATTTTAGCGTTACGTAGGATATGAGACCTATATATTTTCTTATGTACTTATAGCTGATACTTAGGTACACATAAAAGAGTAATAATATGAAACTTCTTTTCATCAGAATGTATTCAATGGGCGCTCATACTATTCAGTTAAATTATGAAGTCATTTATGTTCGTTATTGTATATTAATTGACCCAAATTACATTTTATCAAAAGAAATTCAGTAATACACTAACGATATAAGTGAATTTAAATTGTGCGCACTTATGTCATTACTGTTATTTGTTAGTACTAAATTTCATTTGATACATCGTGATTTTGTTCAGACAGTGATTAAAAGAATTATATTTTAGATTAAATACACCTTTTTTGTTAAACAAATAACATTCTCTAACTTTAGAATACATTGTTATTTACAAAGACAGCTGTTCTATTATAGAACGTATACTACAAGCTAAATTTAGCTCCAGTCTGCGAAGTGGTTGGATGACTCCCAGAAACAAAATAAAAAGATTCATAATGGCGAGCCCTTCCAAACAGGGCTCAAGGGATAGCCGAGCAATGACCGCTAAAGTTCCAGTTGATGTTCAAAACATCTCTACATTTATAGTGCGTTAGTCGACTGTGACACACGCTAGCAAGCTTATTAAATGTTTAATGTATTAAAGCAAAAATATTTTATTAAAATAATGACCGGTAATTTTCCTTGATAAATAGAATTTTAAAAAATTCAATTAAACTTTTGATCTGAAAGAAATATTTATTTTTCTTCCTCAATTCTAAGAATTTCCATCTCTATCCATCTAAATCTAAGATTATAATAAACATCGTTTCTTTTATTTGATTTTCGCCTCTGTTTACAGTTTAGCATCTTCACATTTAACTCGCCTTCAACAAATATAATTCCGTTATTGCATTTAACTGCATAGAATTGTACAGATAGTTTAACCTGTAAGTTTTATTATTTACTATTTTATGTTTCGACGTAAGAACTAGTCTAATATTTTTTTGGCTTTCAATTAAACTTTTTCCGTTCACGAGCAATAAAAAATATGTAGATTCAATATTTATATTATTCTGTGATTCATTAAGAATTTTCCATAAAACAATATTTTTAATGCAATTACAATAACCTACATGTACATATTAAGTACCTATATATTAACAAACAATTAATTCCATAGGAACCATTTCATTATGTGTTACGAAACGAAATTTAAATTATTATCATTTAACGTGTATTGAATAAAAATTAAAAACCTGAAAATTAATTACTAAAGTAAATTGACGATAAGTCAGAGGGCAAAGACCTGGAAAGGAAAAATAGAAGACGACGACACCAATATGCGTAATAAGTGACGTGATGGGTAACAAGTATAATATAAAAATAATTCGCATCGGCGTCTAAGCTATAAATAATCGTATTCTTAATAAATCGTATACACAATATGACAGTACCTAGACGCTGTGACGTTGTCTCACGGGACTCGGAAAAAGTTGGTTGGGAGACCAGGCACCTGTAACTTTACATACTTATTACACTATATAACCATTTAAACTATTTTTTATCTGAGTATCCGTAACACAAGCTTCCTTCGTAGTTTACCGCGGAACTAGATGGCGCTGTGTGTAATAATGTCCTAACATATTTATTTATTGTGTAAGGCTTGCCTAAAAGGATTTACAAATATATTTGGATCTTAAAAAGCAAAATAAAAAAGTTCAATAAAAAGTACGATAAGCTACTATTGATATTAATTACACGTGAATTAATTATTATATTATAAGTTTATGATAAAATACATATATTTATTCTAGTAAATATTTACGTCTATACAGAATGTTATAAATTGTATGCCCAGTTATTCATACAAAGCGATGTTCGCACTATCTATGCAATCACTGCAAATTGTGCAAGGTTGAAACAATAAAAGATTGGGCTAAACGTTAAGTTTAAATAGACAACCATAAACGGTCAGAAATAGTATCTAACTAGAACCTACCTAAACACTTACAGCGACTTACAATCGCTTTGCTTGGGTTCATCTCTTGGTTCGTGCTAAATTTTTTCGAGCGGAACCCAATCCATTTTCTAAAATCTATAAAGTGCCGTCAAATTTCAAAACCGGTCCAGTCATTTGGAAGATTAGCCTTAGCAAACAGACAGACATCCAGTCGGAAAGACCAACAGACATACAGTCAGGCAGACAAAACTAAAAAAATGAAAATAATTCCATGATATGCATTTAGTTAAAAGCTATCATTTTAAAACATCAAACAGAGACTTCTATTTGATATATTATGTAAAAGAGTAATATTAAAACACATTATTAAAACTATTAACACAGTAGAGTTATCTTTGTTTTATCACTCGTGTCTTTCTATGTAGTCAAATTGTCGAAAATGATTTTAACCTACTTATAAATATGCCGACATAGAGTTTGTAGATACTCGTATTCTTAATAAATCGTACACCACAATATGACAGTACCTAGACGCTGTGACGTTGTGTCACGGGACTCGGAAAAAGTTGGTTGGGAGACCAGGCACCTGTAACTTTACATATTTATTACACTATATAACCATTTAAACTTTTTTTTATCTGAGTATCCGTAACACAAGCTTCCTTCATAGTTAACCGCGGAACTAGATGTCGCTGTGTGTAATTTAATTTATGTAATTTAATAATGTAAACTAATAATAATTTTTTTCTTTTGTAAACAATCGATACAAAAGTGTTATAAAATGATATATGAGCTGATAAAGAGCCATGATGTGAAACTCTTGTGAATAATCCAACTTTTGAGTTCGAACTCATTTTTCGCGTTGTAAATATAGCAATTACTAAATAGCACCTTTATTTTATTTTTTGATACCGTGAGGTAAAAATACATAAATTATTATAGTAAATAAACTAGGCATGAATTTTAAGGGCTTTTAGAACTTATATTTTATACAATCTGCCATTTAAAGCTTTTCGAGTACTAATTAAATTATAACATAATTACGACATAAAATGTATTGTTGTATTTTATTGAATTATGTAGTAGATCTGCGAACAGTGAGCCTCGTGACTCGTAAGCAATTCTTTGCAACCACAAAACGAAGTTACGTTGTAGGTAACAATAAGATGTTCACCAACTTTTTCTGAGATCATGAAAATTGGATCTTGAGGTGGATCTGAGATAACCAATATCCCTTTTTGCTCTTCTTTAGAGATAGTACCCCTCAAATCAAAAATCTGTAAAGTATTAAAACGTGTCTACAAATTTACCAACAAACTGACAGAGGAAAGCGAATTTTACCAGACTTGAATAGAGGCGCTTCGCTCGCTCACTCAAATATATGTATAGAATATCATTAATAATTATTATGTCGGAAATATAATTTTGTTATAATAAGTATAGCAATTTAGCTAATGTAGCGTCATACATTGCTGCACATGTAATGTACATTCAAGGTTATTATTATATTCTTTATTGCACATAGTAATATAAACAGTAATGCAAGTACAAATTTAGTTTGGTTATATAATTACATAAAGTTCGTGGTAGGGTATTTATATTTTGCCAATAATATTTCCTGGCATATGTCAGGACAGACATATTAAAAGCTTACTTAAATAAACTTTTAAGGCATTAGGCATAATATTCTCAAATTGAGAACTTTTAAGTCCGATCTTTAATTACACTTTAGGTCTAAGCTTTATTAGGTCTGTAACAGACACGAGCTGTATCTAATTCATCTTTTTACTAGTGAAAAGAATGTATATTACCTTATTAAATGTTGACCAATAATAACTAAGCACATTAGTTAATGTACATACCATGTCCTCAATATTATATGTTTCAAGCACATTTTTTGTACGCACGCTGATACTAGATAGATATATTTTATCACCATTCATTTAGCTTATCTTTTACCTACTTACTTGTTTGGCCTATTCCATTTTGGTAAAATAAACGTGACATGCCTATATTAAAATAATTTGAAATAATATAGAAACGTTGTATAAAATTTTAAAGTGCGGTATTTCAAATTGCATGCTAGGTATGTACTAGAAAAATATAAAGCACGGCTCAGTATAAATTACATCATATTTAAAAGTTTTTAAAAAATAACTTTAAAACCTTGATTTATTAAAATTAGATTTCTAAAGGAATTAATAACTCATTTATTTAACAAGGTTTTTAACAAGGTTTTTATACTAATTTAATTTATTTTATCTTTTTTTACCCACGACGGAATGGAGACGGTATATATATATATAATGCGTTTGGGTTGAGAGGATGTTTGTTTGTTTGTTTTTTTTGTCTTTTTTTAGGGAAATAATTTTAGTGCATATTATTACATTAACCACTATTTACTTATTATTATTTTAATTATCTGTCTATTTTTATAATAATGTCAATTTACTAGTAAGAAATATGTTTTATAGAATCTCATATTTGAAGCAAAACTAATTACATATAACATATAGCATATATAACATATGCACTTCTTTTTTTATTATTACAAATAAAACTTATTTCAAATGATTCAGTGGGATCAATGCATCGGGTCAAAGATCAAGGAACACTTGTGCTGTTAATAAAATGAATTATGAATGATCGTACTAAGTGCTTTATAGGTGACTTAGTGCGTTACGTATTATGCAAAAAAATATGCTCTCATGTCAAAAAAGGACCTCAATCTTCTAAGAATAAGATTCATATATTGACGCTTAAAATATAATACTTTTTGTTAAGTTCCTTCTTAAATTACTTAAGTGTTCGTACCTACAAATTGAATATTTAATAAACGTATTTGGTCTTATTACAAAAAAGTATTTAAGTCCTGGTTTAAACCCGAACTAAAACGTCCGAGTTTGTTACGGTACTAAAAGACTTTATTACAAATCATCAACTAATCGAGGACCAGCTGATACCAAAGATTGTCCCTAGTTTAATTATTTTCCACAGACTAATAATAATATTTTTCATTCATCTAATCATGTTCGTTCGCAACGTTCCGTTTCTTTTCAATATTGAATTACAATTTTCGTCCTGCGTCAAAAATATGTGATTAATACTTTCGTAAACGAATTATTTAAATAAGTATTGATCAATACTTATTCAATTACATAAAATATGTGTATTTATTGACGATAATTCAAATTAACAGTTTTATCACTGGGAAACGATTCTTGCGAGAATCGGAACGTGAATATAATATAGCGGGACGCGCGTAGTTTCAATTTGATTGTTTTAAGTTTCACCTTACAATAAACAAAGTTGACCTATTCAGTAATTACCTACGTAACATAGGAGAATATTTCAAGTGCTTGTGAAACTAAGTCCTTTGTTGTCACTCATAATGGATAAAAAAAAAACAAGAAAGGGGTAAAAATTGGAGTTCTGAAGAGAAAGTGAATTATAATTATTTTTCAAATTTATACACTAAGTACTATTTTATTATTAATTTTGTAATTAGGTATGCTCTGTATGATCTTTTTAACACTTACCTACTGCACAATTTAAACTATAACTATAAATAAAAATAAATATAAAAATAAATTTAAAAAATAAAAACCACAAAATCACAACAACACACTCAACAATCAACAGGCAACCAAAAAAATTCGAAATTGATGGCCACAGACTACTTTTGGCGTTAATGTGACGTTAGTACCATAGTTAAACTAGGGTCTTCAGAGGATTATCTTTAGTACCATAGATGATCCTCGAATCAGCGATAAACTTCGTTTTGTAATAAGATTTATTTTTGGTCCAAGGATTAAACCGGGTACTTTCGTTAGTCTTTGTTTTGTAATAAGGCGGATTATGTCAATGTTCCGACCTAAACATTAAGAAAATAATCGATTTAGTTTACCAGTAATTTTCTAAAATATACACAGTTCACTTATTGTATTCACCACTTTTTAACGTCCCACTGCTGGGCACAGCAGTGGGCCTCTCTTCTACAAGAGGGGGATCAGGCCTAGTGCGAGTTGGCTCTTCACATGTTTTTCGAAAACTTGCTAGGTTTTCTTAGACATGCAGGTTTTCTCACGATGTTTTCCTTCACCGTAAGACAAGTGGTAATCATGATAGAAAAGATTCGCACATGAAAATCAGACCAGATGTGCGAGATCCAGATTCAAACCCGCATCACTCGGTTATCCAAGCGAGCGAGTTACCACTGGACGTTACCACCTATAATAATCCTATTATATTATTTAGATAAGTACGTAAATATCACAAGTAGGTACTTTACCGAGATATACGTAATAAATTATTATCGGTTTTTGACTGAATACAGATAAAGCTAAAATAGATCGCGCATAAACATTGAAATATGAAAATATGACATCTTGTATACTGATATATGATGTGTCTTTTCCTAACTCTTTCAAGGATAATATTAAATTAAATTTTGTTTAACTGCTTATTATGCTTGCTTTTATTTATATGCCTCAAAAATGTGTTTCAAAGTATTCAGTATTCAGCCCTTAGTTAATAACTACTAGGCACTCTCGATACGAGGGGATCGGGCCATAGTCAGTGTGGTGCAAGTGCGGGTTGGAGAACTGCACATACCCACTTCTTTCGGCTTTACCACTAGGTAACGCGTTTGCTTGAAAGACTTATCATAAATAGTATATTCCTACCTTATGTAATTAGGGTGTATTTTCACTGTTTGACTGCTCAAAGAAGCAGTAACAGGTTTAGGCCAAAGACCGCCAAATCTTCCGCAAACCGTCCTGCACAAGTCCACACTTTCGAAACTTGACATCGAAGACGATACATTAGAGGCATTCGGCTGTGGATGCTCAGATCTTTGACATCCTTCATCTGGAACGCATTTGTATGTCCACGAGGGCCTAGTAAATGAAATAATATAGTTTCAATAGTACGTTACACTAAAACTCACTCTATGTAGAGCAATTCAATCATTAGTAATGTTACATCCTATGTTATAAAATAGCTGTAATGTTTATTGACTCTATTTTCCTTCGCCTTTTTTTTAAAATTAACTTCTAAAAATTATCCACAAAATAATTGCTTTACGCAAATATTTTTGTTTTTTCAATAGATAAACTTACTCATATTCAATTGGTGTAATATTTTGATCAATAGTGTTCTCGTCGCAGCTCACTGTGTAAGTTATAACCACAATAGCAATAATCCATCGTGCCCTCATGTTTAGGTTCCTGAAAAAAAAAATCAATTATCAATGAAATAAAGATCAGGATTTAATCTGATTTAATTAAAAATATTATTCTGTAGTCAACGTGAAAAGATTCAAGGGAGCCAAAAGTGTAAATGCTTTTTAAAATCTACTAAGCAACCTCTTCAAAAAAACACATTTTTAGAAAACCATAAATATTCACAAAAAAATATTGAAATAGTCATTATTATCATTACAGACGCCAAATCTATAGTTTTAGAATTTTTGTTTGTTTCTATCTGTTTGTCTGTGACCACATCCCGAGAAAACCACTAAAAAGGTATTGATAAAATTTGGTTTGATGATAGCGGGTTATCTGGGTTAACATAATATAGAATATTGCTTACTGCAGGAAAATGTCTTATATCTGAGAAATGTATAGTATACGTAGTATACGTATGTAATATACGTAGCGACCAACCCGAGTAGAGCGAAAGTGAGCCGCTAGTACAACAAAAAACTTCAAAATATTTTTTTTATTCTTGTTTATAGCCTTATAGGAAGTACTTAAATCAAATGAATATTCAAGTTATTGTATATATATGTAGTTAGTCGTCGTACTGTGTGTTGTTGCGTGCGCTAACGGGACGCGTTATCGCGATGATGCTTCCATCATCGGAACTTCACGTCGCGACTATGCCGCGACACTTCCGCACGCGATTCCAACACGACATCATATTAATTAAAGGCAGTAAATAGAAAATATGAAGTGGATTTGTAATTTTACACTTCTTATAATTTCTTCCCGTTTCATAAACTACTACGACTAGTGGCTTCCCGCGGTTTTACTAATGAAATATTAGTCCGTTCCTAAGGGACGTAGTAAAGATGTTAGTGGTGGACGTAGAAATATATAATTGAAAACTTACTGGTAATTCTAGAGATTGGCACATTCAAATAAATAAACAAACTCTTACGTATTTAAAATATATACATTAATCTCTTATAGTTTACACCCACTACTCTGTGTGCAATGTATGTTTTATATTGCAAATATATTTATGCCGCGATAATACAAGGCTAGAAATTATTATATATCAAGAGTAACGTTTTTCGTCCTACTTTTAGTATCAAATCAACGTACAAGCTCTACCTATCTCTACCCTTACCACTTCAAAATGGAGTACAATATTTAATTCATATTAACGTCGTTCTTTTGAATAAAAAATACGTTATTAATAAAAATTTAAGGTGCAAGTTTGTTATTTAATAAAATAGAGCTAGCGACCTTTTAAGTATATAATATTATTAAATATTTACTATATAAATAACATTTAACATCAGAACATTGCTGACGTTTGTACAATACTATTTCTTAATAAACTATTTATGGACTTTGACCTATTGAAATACCGCTAGACTTTTTTGCAATGTAATATATAAAGTATGAACTTAGATACGTCTCAATTACTATACTTGCTGCAAATTAACCTAGTAAAATTACACAATATTCTAATTAAATAAATAAAAGATATCATGTTTTTATAAGAAAATGAATATTATAATCAACGACAATTATGAAATTCAGTGAAGTGTGACAATTATGTACATATGTATAATGTATGAAACTAATCAATTTATTTGTTTTAACTGAATTTATAACTTAAGAAAATTAAGGGTGTCGTAACAATTTCCTTAGACATGATGCGGTTTAAACGTAAAAGCGATTGTATCATAATATATTTCATACAGTGCTATGAAAAAAATTCAATAAAATTATAATTTAACGGAAAACAATAAGTGATATAATGAATTATTACTCTAGTTAAATTACCCGTTCTATGACAATAGGTAAACGGTAAACCATATCTCTCAACAAGCGACTATCATTGCTTCGCTCGGGTAGCTAGCCCTAAAAACTTTATCCAAAAAAAGCATTAAAAAGGATTAAAGAACTAATAAAATAAATATTAAAATACTAATAACTTGAAGGAGTATCAACCACACAAACACACATGTAACCATTGACATTTACAATAGTAAAAAACAGTTGCCCCATAGGGTTCAAATGAACGAATTTTATATAGGATCTCAATCAAGAACAGAGTTGCATAGAAAATCGTTTGATGCTAAAACTAAAGACTTCCTATGTATTATACTTATTATTAATACTAAAACAAAAAGTGGTTTTTTATCTTGTCTATTATATAGAATATTTTTCTTAATATATATTATAATCTTAATATTTTATAATTTTTGATATTTACATCGTTTTTATATTAATAATATAATTAACATTTGATTTCCTTGAAAACAAGAGAACTTGTTTTTTGCCTTTTAAGTTTTAATACTATTGTTACAGTCACAGTACAACTACATACATATCTATACTAATATTATAAAGCTGAAGAGTTTGTTTGTTTGTTTGGTTGAACGCGCTAATCTCAGGAACGACCGGTCCGAATTGAAAAATTCTTTTTGTGTTGGAAAGTCCGTTTATCGAAGAAGGTTATAGGCTATACATATACATAATATACATCACGCTACAACTAATAGGACCGGAGCATCAATAAAAATGTTGCAAAAACGGGAGGTATTTGGTTTCCAGCCTTTAGAACGCGTGGAAAGCCGCGGGAAAGTGTTTCGGTAAAATCTTAAAGTAATAGTAAAGAACTGTTACAGTAATCTTTTTTTCTAATAAATTTTAATTTTTCTAATTTATACATATTATACATATTTCAATATATACACTAAAAATAATTTTGTAACTTACAGAATTAAAAAAAATTATTACAATATCTTCGTAATAAATTTATATAAATAGAAAAATTTATATACTTACTTTTGAAATTATTAACCGACTTCAAAGGAAATCGATCAGCGCTGTATTTTGTTTAGTATTTAATATAATGACGGGTATTCTTGCACTAAAATTGGATACAATCACTTACTAACACACAAGTCACACAACTATCACTTTCTATTTGTACATTATAAATTGTATATCTAAAAGCCAAGTAGAGAGCCAATATTTATAGAAAAAAAATTAAATCAAACTGCTAAATTAAGCTTCAGTCAATATTTATAGCCTTGGATCAGTTTCGCAGTGTCCTGCCGAACAGATTGTTCTTATTTTTCCCGCAAAAGTCGTGCTGAACCGGACTAAGCTTTTTGCTTTATTTATTTAGTGTTTTTGCAAATCGCACACTGGTGTTCGCGACGCGGTTTGCGTGTGATATGGTCTGAGTCTTGCTTGAAATCGTTTTAAGTAGTAATTTTGTTAAGTTAGCACTGCTTTAGCATTATCAAACATTGATAAAGCCGCGCGTACGGGCGTAGGGCGCGAACTACTATGATTGGATGACTGGCGACGATTCTCAGCAACTCTGCGATTTGGCGGGAGTTCCGTCCCACAATTATGTAACTATTTTATCATAATTATGAAGATTGAAGAGTTCCATTGTTTCTTTCTAAAATTGTATTATTGAAGCTCGCAAATCCCTTATTTGTATTTTTGAAATTACTATTTGTGTAAACCTACTTTAAAACTGCTATTTCAATTTGGAAATTTACTATAATGCGTTGTATCTATCGTAAAGTATATTTATATTTTGTTTGACACTCACTCACTTACTAAAACTTAAGCATTTTTAAAAATTAATGTACTTAATTAAAGGTCAGTTTTATATTGTTGACAGTTGAATAGTCATTTTAATAGATTATATTCATTAGATTTTATTCATTTTAAAGAGTCCTTCAGATGCGATAAAGTTTTAATTGCTCTTACAGCACTTTAATGACTGTAAGCCGGTACTCCCTACTCTATATATAATACAATATACTCTATGAAGAAAAAGAACAATTTATTTAAATTTCAGTTATTACCATTAACATTTGTAAAGTTTAAATTGGCACATAACAAGGCATTTTAAAATATGTATATTAATTATTAAAGTAAAATAGAAAATATACCGGTATGTTGTAGAGACATTATACTTGAGTACTAGTTGAAGCTCCAATTTTATGACATGTAATTTTATATTAAGTTTAACAAAAAATCTTGAAAACTGTGTAGCTTATTTTATTAAGCTGATTATTTTAATTAATCCTCGCTTGTAACTTGTATAGTAATGCGGAAGTGTATTTATTGTTTTTTGAAGCAAGAAGTCGTGATTTTTTGCTTATGGATCGGTATGTAGTTTATATGACGGAGAGTGACATACTTATATTTTTTATTTTATTATCCACCTCATGATAATCTTATAATATGTTATTTAAACGTTATATAAATAGTATTTCTAACAATATCAATACTTTTCTTTAAAGAGCATTATTGTATTCTATAGAGAGCTGGCAGAGTCATTAAGTGCTGTAAGAGCAATTAAAAGTTTATCGCATCTCAAGGACCCTTTAAAAATGAATAAAAACAAATGTAGGTAGGTCTCAATCTAATGAAATATCTATTCAACTGTCAACAATATAAAACGGATCGGATTTATAATTACAGTAATTTCAAAAAAATGCTGAAATTTTAATTACTGAGTGAATGTCAAACAAAATACAAATAAGTATAGGTACCTAACGAGGTAAAAACGGATTCGTGGAATTCCAATTCAGGGAATTAGCTCATCCTGGATAATATTTTGATAATGTAAATAATATATCCAAATTAAAAAAAAAGGTTATAAAATGTATGATCACTATAGTAAAATTTACATACGCATGTTTAATGCAGGGCTAATACCCAATATGAGTGTACACAGTTGTGATCAAAAAGTGTCATAAACAACTCTATTCAGAATTCCATTAGAGATTGAAATACGTGTTGGTACCTATTCTAGTAAAGTTCGATTTTATTAATAGGCGAATACACGAATAGCCCTTCGCTTTCTGACGTCAATAACGACGTAGCCAAATCCACTCCTACAGATTACATAAATGGGCCACCATAATTTTATAGTACTTTAATATTTTAAATACTAAATTTATTCATCTTAATTTAATTTTTTATTAATGTAAGTCAGTTAATAGATAAGATTTAAGTTTAATAATATTAAGTCATTCCCTTCAGAATAATATACCTACATATGAAACAGATATATAATACGCTTTCTCATAGGCAAAATACGTATATAATATACGGTACCCAAGTATTATAATAGCTCAAACTACTTTTTTAGAGTTAACTAGCGACTTACCCTCGCCTTTCTCGTGTGCGTCCCGAGGTACCTTTTAATTATTTTTAGGAAATAAGACGAATAAAAAAAAACAGACTTTCAAAAATTATATTTTTCTTATAAGTTCTGCATATTACATATTATGCTTTTAAAAAAGTAAGTTAACTTGATGATACAAAGTCACTTTAATAACACATTGTATGAAACGATTTACTTCTAGCCACTGCAATAAGGAAAGCCATTATGTAGGTACCTACTGGCTACTACCTACTTATTTTAACGAGCATAAACCACTAACATGATACAAATAAAGCAAATACTCATCGCATGGCTGTAGCTATTTATAACATTGTCATAATTTAGAAAGCAATTAAATTGGTTATTAACGATTGATTCCCCATTGCAAGTTCCACCAGTAATTTCTGAGAACTACTCTATAGAACCAGTTAGTGTGCATTCCTATGAGAATAAAAAAATCCTCATATATCGTTATCCTCATATACCTACCCTTGTAATAATCTTTTACTACACAGTTTAATGTAGAGTCATAGTCGCACCCACTGTATACTATACAAAACATATCTCTTTAATGGAGGTGTTCCTGGCACCCTGATCCCTGGCACATAATCATAGTACTTAGGTATAAATAAGTAAGGTATATACATAAAAAATGTTAAGCATGTTTACAGCATACAAAACATTAGTAAAAGATGAGAGAGAGAGTCGAAAATCGTTAAAACTCTGAACGGACCAAACGTTTTAAGGTGACCCAAATGGACGAACAAAGAAAGAAACGATTCAAACAAACTTTTAAATACGCTTTATGAGAATTACACTGTCTACCGGTAGACCTTAAAATGTTTGTAAGCCCTAGAATTTTCAACTTTATCCATACATTTGTTAATAAAAAATTATTAAAATTATTGTTAAAGTAAAAAAGGTAATCTTTTTACTTACCAACAGAATTCATACTCGAGCTTCGATCTTGTCCCGTTACCTCCATTCGACGTGGGAGTCATGGTGTGGAACGCCATTGTCTATACCAAATGAGTTTGCTCTTCTAGGTTTTTGCTATTTGTATTTATTTTACGAATATATATTATTATATAGGTACTTCTAACTTTACAATAATTTCGTATTACGTTAAGTTTCCGGTTTATCCGTACCCATTGATAATCCCAACTTGATGTCGGTCTTAATAATTTTTTTATTGTAAAAGAAAGATTATTAAATATTTTCTAATTTTGCAATTCTGACTAACTTTTCGCAAAATTATGTATTAGGCACAAACTTTCAAAACCAATTTCTCTTAAATTCCAAACTATTCCACTTTAACGAAGATTTTAAATTTATTTAGTAAGTATTTGTAATTAGTATGTTAGTAATGTAGTAAGTAAGTAGTAAGTAGCATATCATAATATGTGCCTACGTATTTGTCTGACGAAGTACTGAACAACAACCATGATAGTTCAGCCAAAACACGTGAAATTTACTTTTCCTACTCAGACCTTTTTTTAAAGACAACGCGTTACAATACAAGTAATCTAAACAAAAATGTTCTTATCTAAAATAATCTTAATATCTAAAGTACTTTGTTAACGCTTTTTGAAGTATAGCAATTTCCAGTTAAGTGTTAATAGTTAATTCATTAAGCACTTGACATGGTTGTTCTTCTCATCTTTAAAACAACATGGTCGATGATAAAATTATACTGGTGACAAAAGTATTCTAAATTACATTCAACATACTTAATAAGTTTTAATGAATATTTGGGTCTTTCGCTTATAAATTAAACAATTAAGTAAAAATACCCGGACAAGTTCGAAGTTAGCATGAAACACTAAATAAAAAATAAAAGTATATTTTCATTTTCCTTTACCTACTTAGGTACCTACTCTATAAAACATTGCTTCTATTTTTTCATGGTTCTAGAATCTAGATCAACGTGAAGTCCCTAGATTTTAGTCACTTACAAATATCAAAATATTTTGGAAAACATCCGTAACTTTTGAGTTGTTTGACCTATGATATATGGCTTATCTATACTATCAGTACATCAGTAGGTACATTAGTACATATAAATAAAATTGAAGTATAGGTACTATCTGTTTTTATTTTCAAATTAACAGCTTTTCACTAAATACATGAGAAAGTTTATATAAGGTACTTCCATGAAAAAAAATACTACGATTTAAATTTTTATGTCTGTCTCTCTGTTTAGGGAATAGAATTCGATGTATATTTTTTTGTTAAAGAACGCCCTTAGAGTTAAATACATATTAGAGCAATGTAAAAAACAATAAGATACTGTAAATCGGCACTACTTCATGCAACGTTCTCATGAATCGCAAATAATACAGATTGAACACACGCGGAATTGTAATTTACGCTTGTTGAGTGAAAGTGACTGAGTAGCGAAAGTCTTGCAGTAGTGAACCTACTACCTACTTACATATTAAAGTTAACTTTTTCCTGTGACATCTGTTTAAGAACAAATTTATAAGTTATTTTTAATTATTTCTAAGTTGAGTTAGTGAATACTCATGCGTATAATACTTATTTAAGCAGGTACTAATTAATAATATGCTGTATATAAAAAATATAATAATAAATTGCATTATCAGACATTACAGCCAATATAAAACGTGTGTAGGTACTCCGCAACAACCAATACATTTTGAATTTTCGGTGTTTTATGCATAGATGACGGTCCTATGCGTAAATAAACAGTTTTAAATTTTAAAGCAGCCATTTTTATGACTATTATCCCTACTATTTAATATTAGTATAAATGTGAATGTAAGTTTGTTTGTTACGCTTTCACGCGAAAACTACTCAACCGATCATCATGAAACTTTGTACACATATTCTTGGAGGTATTAGAAGTAACATATATTACTTTTTATTAAAAAAAAATATTTTTTACGAAAAATTAAAAAAATGTTTGTACTATTAACAATGGGTTCTGAAATAGCTAGAGTAATTTTGAAGAAACTTTCAGGCATCCTACAGATCAACCCAATGAGGTTGATTAGCAATTAAAAAAATGAACGCATGCGAAGCCGCGGGTAAAGCTAGTATTATAATATATACTTAGTTCACTTCACTCCTACACTTGACAGCCATCTTATACATGCACCATGAACGAATTAGCCACTCGTTCATGACATGCACTTAGTACACTTAGGTACCTTTACAAACTTTGAATTAAATTTTCTCGAAATTAGTATTTTTAGACTTTATTACATTCATCCTTCATTTGAATTTTTTGTGGGCCAATATTAAGCACATGTAGCTTTTAAAAAATTAAAAGCGATTTTGGTCAAAGTAAACTACATACTTCACGGTAAATTAATCAAATTTCAGTATGTAATCAACCTAATAATATTAGGTTATACTTAGTTATTCGATTTAAATTTCCCGCGTAAAAATACTAAATAAAAGGCAAATGCTTAATTTCTTAACTTCTATTACAATACTTTATTTGAGACTCTACTAAAAGTTGTACTATATATGGATTATATTATAATATAATTAACAAAATAATCTTTATCGATTATATTAATTATTATAATTAATGACAAAAATACCTAAACTGTTATGGTTTTTGGAAGTATATTTTAATATGTCACCTGTCAAATAACTTTTTTTATAGCTTGGGCAACACTTAACTTTACGTCAGAGTTCAGGTTGGTTAATGGTTTCTTTACAATACTAGTGTGTATTTTAGTTACATTTATCGTGTTTAAAATTTTAAAATGTATACTGTCTCTAAAGGACCTAGCAAAATTGTTGCAAAAACACGAAGAGGTATTTTTATTGAAGATATACTATTTTATATTTTTAAGTTTCACATTTCAGTCTTAAGTGGTCTCATTATTGAATTATTTAATTTTCAGGCTTAACACAAAATTTAGAAAGATTGGACAGTCGTAAAGATTATAATAGAAAGTCTTCGGACTCGGACAATGGCGAAATTGTAAGGTAAGTTCAAATTAAGTTTAATGATGCAATGACGAACACTAATAAATTTCACGAGTGTTTTTACATAACCTCCGGCCGGAGGTCGATATCACTTGAATGCTCATAATATACATTATAAATAACCAAACAATGCTTTCTATTATATTTAAATATAAATTTAATTATGTTTGGTTACTAAATGATTGTTAAATAATGTCATATTTTAATTGACACTTTCAGCATGCCCAAACCAGTTTTTCATTCCAATGGTAAAAAGACAGTGCACCAAAGAATACAGCATCATGTGATTACCCCTCAGCATGAAGAAATAATCAGATATATTAGTGAGAGTAAGTTAAAAATTTCTGTTAATTATAACAGTAATGAAATATAATTAAAATAAAACACTAATGCTATCATTGTATTTCCAAAATAAAATAAATACAATCACATTAATTTATTGATTACTTATAAAGATCTAATTATAAAAACTTATCACTTGTTAAACAAAAAGTTGTATTCATAAAAAAAATTCCACAATCAATTAATTTATAAATATTGAATATTCTCCATTTTAGCTTGGACACAAACTGCAAATGGAGATAGTGAACCTTCAACACCAACAAGTACAATTGGTAAGTGATTACTTTTAATGAATCAAGTAATTTAAATATATCTGCTTTGCTTCGGTTAATCACTAGGTGCTCCCTGCCAAATTTAAAGTTAGTGATACAAAAATAATGAAGGACTTTTATAAAATCAAATTATTTTTTGTTCAAATAGACTCTTACAACCTCTTTTGAATCATCATTTTAAACATTATTAAACTTTAAATTAAATGTCAGTATGTAAGTCTGTGAGGATGCTACGCTCGGAAGGCTGTTAATGTTGTGTTGTGTCTCACCTTGTCAAAAAATCCTTTCTTAGCAGACATCTACTAACTAAACTTTAATATTTTGTGATGAGTGAGTGCCTTTTGTTTTCATATCATTATGTATGTAAATAATAAAAAAAGTATGATTATATCTACTAGATTTTGAAAACATAATTTGCTATTATCTAAAATACAAACAATTATTTAAAATAACCTTTTATTTCAGAATACTAAAATAGCTAAACCAAGGCCAAAAACATTTTAAATTAATAAACGACCTACCATCTGCACTAAAAAATGAAATCACTAAAACAAATATAAAATATAAATTAAAAAAATACTTTCTATCGTTTATAAAAAAAAAAAAATAATAATAATAATTAAAAAAAAATAAAAAAATAACTAACATGAATTAATATCCTACAACGTAAATCACCCCGTGTGTACCCACAAGCTACTGCGACTACATTATTTTGTAATGGATTCGATCATTTGTAAGACTTGGACGGTAGTATGTAAAAATGTTGTTATTATGGTTAATATTAACTTGTTATATTCTATCATTGGTATGATATATTTTTGATATTGTGAGCGTACGATGTCGAATGCCGGTGTACGGATAAATCAACATTGATTTTTGTCACACCGATAAATAGTAATGTTTCTAGTTAAGTTTAGATGTACTTTTAAATAAATAAATAAAATAATAATAAAATATTTTCAAATTTATTTTGTTAATCACATAGTAGGTATTTAACTTTTGTCATAAAATAAATACAGAAAAGGAACTTAAGTAATGACTGCTAATATTTTAAATTAACTACTAACATCTTTTGTTAGCTATTTTTTACATTTGTTAAGAGATCTAAAGACAATAATGATTTTAAGTAAAATCTTGCTTTAAAAAATATTTAGATCCTATGAAAATCAACAAAGTGTTTTGCTTGTAAGCTAAAAGTCCCATGAAAACAAACCTAACCAATTAATTACAAATTTTATAAATGAAATAAATTATAAATAAGGTTCCCACATTCATTTAAAATTAAATGTATGATCATATAAAATAGAGTTCCTGTTCGGGTGATTAATGACTGAGTTTTTCTGTTAATAAGACTATCTTCTCAGGAGAAGCCTGGATTTAGAAATTGCTTATTAAATTTTATAACTCCCACCCGCGAGTGTTGAAGTTTCTTCCCATCTTATTTTGAAAGCAAAAGGAATAGTGTGCACTTGTGGCTGCACTTACACTTGTGCATAATATTATGTCTTATTTATATTATCTGGCTTATCTCAGCGAGATAAGCTGGTGTGGCAGAGATCATTTATGAAGAAATTATTTAAGCAGTATTTTACTAGCATGTGATAATTAACCACTCATCCAGAGCTTTTAACTATTATTGTATTTATTATTGCAGGATCAGGCAGCTCTTCTCCCGCTCCACCTTCAAATTTATTTTACCAGGATGAAGAACCCAGCCCCATCCTACATGACTTCAAGCCATTCGACCTTGAAACCTGGTGGGGCAAAAGGATATTCCAGAACATCACAAACTCTCTATGAGACTCATTTAGCAATAAAATGGGAACATGAAATTCGGTAGCATAAGTCACAATCAATTGCAGTTTACTAAATTTTATAAACATTTATTATAAATGCAAAATATTTTTGTGAGGCAATTTTTAAATCATGTAATCTCATTGTCATATCAATCTGATATTTTATCTTACAGGGAGTCTGAATAACATTTGTTACGTAGCTTTTAAACGCTTTGTTTCCAATTCAATAGTAAATTTAGTAATCTACAGTTGATTGTGGATCTCAGTAGGTAACACCTTATTTTGTTGTAAGAGGATATTTCTAAAGCTCAATTATTGCAACTGGCTTTGCATTCGAACCAATATTCTTTAAGATTGTTTTATTGTATGAATGTTTTTTTGGATGTTTTTATTTTATCAATTGTTTCGAATCGTGTATACCAAAGAGTTTTAAAACTACAAAGCATGTATTGCCAAATATTAATCATGTATTTTAATTGAATAGGTAAGGGCTACATACCATTTTAAAATGTAAGTATTATCTTAGTGTCTTGGACATTGTATCATTAACATCGAAAGATTTATTGAATAAAAATTATTTAAAATTTGCTCCAACCATAGTTTTTAGTTGCAGTTTTTAAATAGTAAAAATGAAATTTTAAAGGTATTTAATATACTGTACCTGAGCAACTAAGAGACTTGTAACATTGGAAAGTCACATTTATCTGCAACTTATTACATAATTGTAAGCTTATAAGTTCAGTTCTCTTTAGTTTTTAATTTTTATACCAATTGCTGAATCTTATTTTTTTTTTATTTTTGATAGTATGAGATTTCATTTATATCTGTTGCTAAATAATATTATAATTCATATTACTTTTTATAAATGATAATAAGTGTAAGGATATTAAAAAGTACTCTTTTTCAGCGAAACGCCCTTCATTATACCTATTTGAGATAGTACATAGGAGCTAATATTGTTATTTAACCCTTATATTTGCAATTTTGAAATTTTATTGTAACTACTCTTTCTGATATGTAAAACTATTAGTATTTTAAGTCGTAAATTCCTATAAATTGCTGTATACATCGGAACTTTGTGATAATAAATAAAATATATAAGAAATTGTACATGTAAGGGTTAAAATGTTTATAGAAACGTGCAATACTTTTCATTACATCATTTTCTATACAAATGTTTACGGTTACAATGTCAGTATTTTAACGCGTTCTAGCTTGATATATAAATTGTTGATAGTTGTTATGCCGATAGATTGTCTTTTTAATTGTTATATTTTTGCTTCTTGTGCTTGAAGCGTGATGTCTTCCATTTTGATCGGCGGAGTTTGTATAAATCTTTGGAATATTGGTTTAATATCGACTATGAATGTTTACATAAAAGTACATTCAGCTTAAGAACCATGAAGTATGAATTGGCCAAAAATAATTTTATATTTATTTATACATTGAAATATTTTCCATAGAACATTCTATTTCGTTTACTTATTAAGAGCGGATTACAAATCGAATTTAAGCGTTGTATTCGCAGTTAGACAAGGATTACGGGCGTTCTATGATTTTGTTCAAAACGAACAAGCACCGAATAGTTTTATCCTTTTAGATTGAATATTTAGTAGTGATATTAGCAGGAGGTAGAATATTTTTAGACTGATTTAGTTGTTAAAAGTTATGCTTTTTGTTGTAGTTGAGTAAACCACCTGACAAAGTTGAAAAAGTTTTTTCTTTATTATGTATTCCCTATTTTATCTATGTCCGTCATATTTTTGACAGATATCTAATATTTGAAATTTGAATTGAAAGTTATTTTAATAATATACTAAAACTTCTAAGACTTCATGCAAGCTCTAAATATTTATAATAATAATTTATTTGTACCTGATAATTTTAAATGTGTAGAAATCAATAACACTCCGGTAAATTAAGTTCAAAAAGCAAAAAAAATTGACATTTTTACAAGTAATTAAACAAGTACTAGTATTCGAAATAACATTAATTTTATTTAAAATTCCAGCTTAATGTACTTCAAGGTCAAAAATTTAAATACGGACTGCAAAATGCTTTACATTTATTAAGTTGTCTTGAACGAAGCCTCCGAAAGTCTAGTAAATATGAAGATAAGTTGATGAAATGTAGAAAGTCACATAGTCATTCCCATACTTCCGTTAATAGCTGGACCAGCGGAGGCGACCAAGAAAACTTGAAAAACAAATATTGTCACAAAGGTGTTTTTTCCTAAAAAATATAAATTTACACTTCAAATAATACAGTTTCTCATGTCATTTACATTGAATGTTAATTAATAGAACTCATCGTTTAAATTTTACTCATAAAGACAATTAAATTAGATCTACTCTATTGTTTTTTTTTAATCATAATTAAGATATATTTTCCAGAAAAACCGGAATTTTCCCAAAATGTTAATAATAATCTGACAGACTCTTGGTCTACAATGAGCATGGTGTGTCTTCAATATCAGTGAGTTTTTTGTTCAAATAATGTTTGTAGCTAATTGTTTAACTTGTAATAATTGGTTTTACTGCTAAATTAATATTTAAACGTATTTTATTTACATAGATACGAAGAGTTATCTAAAAAGTATGGAAGTCTACTACATTCGTACGACAATATTTGTAATACACTGAAATATCAAGAAGAAAAGTTGTTAAAGCTAAAAAAGCGTATAAAAGAAAAGTACGCTGAGGTGGCTGATATGAATATGACTGTCGTAGCAATCGGCCAAAAGTATTTAACTCTTAAAGATAAAAAAGATTCTCAGGTATCTTTAGCCTACTTCCCAGATTTTCTATATATATTTCCGAAAACATTTTAATCAATTATTGCTCTTTTTTTTTATGGTAAAAAGGGGGCAAACGGGCAGGAGGCTCACCTGCTGGGAAGTGATCACCTCCGCCCATGGACATCTGCAAGCCTTTCAGGAAAGGGAGGGATGGAGGAGGGAGGGAAGAGGGAGGGGGGAAGGAGAGTGGGCCACCCGGACTCTCACTCACCGGACGAAACGCGACAGCATAGCTGCCACTTCACGCCGGTCTATTCTTCGTTATGACGTTGAATTTAGTATATTTTTGGTCCTTCATTCACATTGAATGTTTACGTAAGCGAGATCTTCCGGTATAGGTAACTTTTTTATCAATACATCAATTTTTTTGATTTACTTCAATGATCCTATCGCAAAAAGTATCCAGGAACGTGCTTATACGAGTCATAAGCGTGCCACTCGTAATATTAATATTAAAGTGTTTGTTTGCCTTTTTTGCAGTAACAAAGTTACAGAATATTAGTGTATAGTGATAGTTTATGAGCCAGAGAGTTCAGTTCCAGGCCATCTTTCGTCTCAATACAGTAGCTACTAATTGGTCTTGTGGCATTTAAATATCTTAAAAGAATCTCTATACGTATCTTCAAGCTATTTCAATTTAATTTAGTATTTTATGAAATGTGTCTATTTATATACAAAAAATAAATTTGCAGAAAATTTGGTATGAAGATAAAATTAAAAGACTCAAGATAGCTATACGCGCTATACTGTACGCCGTACAACAAGCTCGTCGTGAGCTGGACTAGATTTTAAAAGCTTATAATATAAAGATATAAGTACTAGGAAATTAAATGCATTATAATTTATATTTTAAAATATAATAAACTACTATATCATTTATACAAAATAAATTACTTAATTAAATCTCTGCTAAAAACGGTAACCTTCTTTTTTAATGGTAGTACCTTCTCGTAGGTATTTAGAATAGAATGAATTATTTTATATTATTATAGAGTCTGTACATAGTGAAGAAATATTTCGTAGTTTAAAAATTGATTAACAATTAATAATTTTAAATTAATATATCGAATTGTAATTACTAATTTCTTTACAATTTAATTATCTATATAACATGTTAATAGTTTGAATGAAACTTAAGAATAAAAGATTGTAGGGCAATATTTTAATATACTTTATAAAAGTTACGTCAAAGCATACACCATCCGCGCTAGTTATCATGGTCCCAGCGTGGATGAAGAGGTTGATCTTCTCCATACCTGTAAAAGAAAGTTTCATAAAAAATATCTATACGTACTTACGAGTCTATAATAAAATTCTAGTCAAATCTAATCTGTGCATGTTATAATTTCGCAGTGGAATAGTAATTATTATCGATTTAGAGAAGAATAGTATTGTTTTGTCTAAAAGTACAGGACAGATTTTCATAAAATTCAGCAAAATAATAGCTGGTTGTCCGGGGCTTTTTAATGCGGGAAAATTTATAATCTCTGAGAAATCTATACCTATTAACCGTTAAAAGGTTTCCGTTTTAACTTGAAAGTGAAGTCATTTCTTACGGGCGTAACTATAGTGTTATGTAGTAGTATTATAGGATTTTGTAGTAAGTAATACAATGAGTATGTGTGTTAAACCTTCAGCTTTAATGCGATGGGGATTAGCTTTTAATCCACCACGTTGATCAAGTACGAAGTGGTGGACCTCATATGCCTTTAGTAAACTAAAAACTTGGTAGTAAATACTGGTTAATATATTCCAGTTTATTTAGTTAAAATATATTAAATATCAATTATAATCTTCTATATAAATAAAAATGATTGTTGCTAAGCGCAAAACTCCAGAATGGCTCTACCAATTCGGCAAATTATTTTTATTAGGCTTAAATTTTTAATAATAATAATAATAATAAAATCAATGTTTTATCAAAAACGAAGCGAGGGTGAGTCGCTAGTCACTACATAGTATAAAACAAAGTCGCCTTTTCTGTCCCTATATCCCTATTAGTGTTGCCCAAATGCAAGAACAAGACGAGACTTAGCCAGTCTTGGTCTTGGTCTTGCGCCAACACATCTGGTCTTGGTCTTGGTCTTGGTATTGCACTCCCAGTCTTGGTCTTGGTCTTGGTCTTGCAGCAAGAGTCTTGCAAGTCTCGCAATTACCTATTAGCCTATTGCTATTTATTAAACGTTACTTTAAGTCTTAGAACAACGTAATGGAGTAAGTACATTTTGAGATTGAATTAATATAGCCATAGTAAAGTGCAAACAAATTAATAAATGTCTAAACATTTAATGAGAAATTCGAAATTTGAAATTGAATTTATAGGTACTTTCTTTAGGCGCGTTATGAAAAAATGATGAGAGTGAAATTTTAAGAATCACTGTATGTACCAAAAAAGTAACAAGTTGAAATTGCCTGCTAAACCGCTCATAGCAAGTTGAAGTTGCCTCTGATCACTGTTTTCATATTATTTATAATTATTTTAATATTATACAGGTGGTGACGCTTGATCAACGTTCCTTCAAACCAAATATAGTATAAAAAATTACGAGTTGAATACAAAAAAAAAACTAATTGAAAATATTCAAAAATGAAGCCACAGGAATTTTTTTTCGTTTTAAAATTTAAAACCATCATCGTATGTACGCGCAAGCGTAGTTCGCCGCGAAACTCAATAGTCATGTGATTTGGTGTAATTTTGATCATAGTAATAACATTATCAATTACTATAGTTAGTTAAAATGCTTACGTTTATCAAAAAAGTATCTGTATAGTAATTTATTTCCAAAAAAAAAACTAATAAATTATTTTCAATTTGTCTTTCAGAGAGAAATAAAAAGATTTTTTTAGCGACTACTTTATTACTAATTATTATAAACATCACATCATTAAATTATTTTAAAAACCCCATCACTTTCGACATACGAATAATTACAAATTTTTTAAATAACATTTTTACCTCAAACTACCACCTCATTTTATAACCACTTTTGTGTGACAACATTACCTACTAACTTAGGTTAGTGAACCGCATTGATAGGCACACAAAATTATTGACTGTCATAATTACAATAATATGGACTAGAAGTAGGTATGTACATAAATTATTATCATAACATCATCAATATCAAAATTAAAGCTTAGTACTCGCTACGCATTAAGAGGTAGGTATGGATGTATAGGACCTGCATGCCTAGATAATCAATGACTTTATTGTATTTTTTAAATTTTTAATAAAGCAATTTCAAAATCTACTACTTAACCACTTTTTAATAGGCCAATTAGGTACCTACCTACATGTTATTAATTCACACAACATAAGTTCGTTAAAACTTAGTAAATGTCTTTACTTCAGATAGGTACCTACCATAATATGCACCACGACGATGATATTAGTCAGTACCTATCTAATTACCTCTGCTTAATTATTTTTTTTAAAGATGAAAAGGCATATTATTATATATGTGAATTTCAAAATACATCTACGCTTGAGTCCTGTACCTACTAATTTAAGAACACCAGTTTTTTGCGACGTAAGTAGAGTAGACTAAAACAATAGATTTGTATCAGGTCCGGGCTGTTAACAGTTGCAGAACTAGTCTTCTACAACCAATCAGTACTTAACTGAAAACAAAGCATTAGGTACATGCGATAGGTAAGTAGGTAATTCGTAGATACTAGATGTATACCTACTCCCAAATATGCAGAGGCAGAGCTACTTGTACTAGAACACTGCCTCGTAAGTCGTAACAAGTGTTGACACCGAACCCCTAAATGTTTTTTTGTTCCATCCACCTTGGCAATTATGCACCTAGTAGCAATGACGTATTATATATAGACACGTTATCAACCAACATCTCGGCGCTTAAAAACGGCGAAAGGTATAATATTTTCATAGCACAGATGTAGCCAGTAGGTAGTCACTAACTTTTGTACTTCTTTCAGATAATTTATTACGAAGTCTTTAAGGTAGTCCTAGTCATTAATAAAAGCAACTTATCATTACGACATTAAACTTGACTAAACTAAAATCAAAATAACTTAAAAGCAAAACAAACACAAACCACCTTTTCCATCAAATTCCGACGTTTAGAGTGCGGCCGTAGCGATTTCGAAAAAGTATTGAAGAATTCGTTTAATTATTATTAAAACTACCTAAATATTAGATGAACATAAAACTCTTAGTAAATCAATTTTTATTTATAGTTAATACTTAACATCAATTTTTAACTAAATTAAGAGCAACAATAAATTAGAAACATGTAATCGAACCGGGATTCGAACTGTGGACCAATAAGCCCACAAGGGCGGCAATTTTTTCTGCGTCGTGCTTCACAAACACGGTTTTACACAAGCTACTCTTTCAATTTTCAAAAAATCTATTTAGGTACCAATAACCTGCGATTTATTTATCAAAATGCCTATGAAATTATCTATTCGATTTATCATTTTACGAGAAACAAGAAAATATGCGTGCAAGAAAGAAGTTAAAGGTTCTGTTAGTGGTATCAATACTTAACATTAACTTAAATAAAATTAAAAAAGTAAAATGTAATCTAACCGGGATTCGAACTTGTGACCCTGGGAGAACAATTAGCCTATAAGGGCGGCAAATTCACGACGGAATAATATGAAATTTATTTAATAAAATAGGTAGGTAGGTACTAACTTTTCTATTTAGTGTAACTTTATGCGACAGGATAAATTAAACAAAATAATATTATTATGTAGTTACTACTTTATTACAAATTATAAGACATTCGTGTAGCATTAAAATTATTTTAAACCTCCATCAATTCACACAAATATAGATTAAAATAATACACAAAGTTATAATATAAAATTGTTAAATTGAATGATGCAATAATGAATAATGCAATATTGAAAAACGTTCACTAGAAATTACAATCTATCACAATATCTCGTTACCTTAGATTCAAAGCTCGTTACATACTTTAAACAAAACACTGTTTAATTTACTTTCGTGAAAATTCTTAAGTGTACTTAAAAATAACAATAATTGCAAAATTATTAGGCAAAGACACTCGCTAAAGTATTCGTAATACCTATCAACCATAATAATTATAATAAAATACATTCAAACTGTTATGTATCTAGAATGTATTCACAAGTTTTTAATTCGAAACGAATGTCGGCGATCCATTTAATACCTACTTAAACAACATAAATAATTATTCTGATAAAATTACAAGGACATTTACGATACCTACAAGCATATTTCAAATATTGTAGGTATGACACAGTCCACAGAAAAAATTAAATAGGTACATTGGCACTGGAGTTTTGACTCTTGATTTCAATTAATTTTATCTGTATCACATAACTACACACACTAAACATTCGAAGCAAGTCTTGCTCGGGGTAAAAGTAGGCGAAGGGACTGGGCATTGGCCTTCCTCTACCAACCAAACAGTTCCTCAAAACCAAGTACCAGGTACGCGCAGCGGTAGATAGCCGTTGATACCGCCTTGTACGTACGCAGAGCTCTGTGGTCATCTCACATTCCTTCTTCCGCCGCCCACGACTATGAGCGCGTCACTAGGAGAGTACTATCTGGGACCCTTGAGGCTTCGATCGAGTAGGTAGCCGCCCGGGCGATCAGCCCAGCCGTGTGAGACTCTATTCAGGGAGGCCCAGCCAGGCGATCAGCGACCCATCGGCGGCTACTCTGGCGTCTCAGGTGAATCTGCCGAATTTCTTGCAGAGCTCCTGATGTTGCCGTTTTATATCATCTCCCGTTAATGAAACAGTTGACACCGTTAAAATATGTCTTCGTGCCTTCGAACCTTGGCAATGGAAACCACTGCACCACTTGGCAATGGTACCAAATACCATCGCCATGACTTAAATATTATATAAAACTTATACAGTTGACACTTTCACTATTAGGTACATCGATTTATTAAAATCAGTCCTTTGCTTATGTGCGTACTGCGTGCTCCCACTTCAACACTTTAAAGTCAACTAAAGAAATAGAAAAATACTAAATTAAATAGTTAAAAGCATAAGCCGCCTTGTCAAAGAAATGCCGACATTGGGGTGCTAGTGTAAGCGTAGTTGAGGCGGTAATTTCATTGCTTTATTTAATATTATTATTGGTATTTTTAGGCCTATTATTATTATTAAAAAAATATTCTAGTAAAAATAATTCAAATAATTATTTTATAAATGTTTTCCTATAGGAAATGTTTTAAGAAAAATAAATTAATTCAATTACTTATTCCGAATTCGCTATAATCCCCGCTATCGCCTATGACACCTCACCACACCTCACAATTCTGTCGGTACACATTCAAAGGGCGGCGATGCTTACACGTGTCTTTAAATTTCTTTGAATTTTACCGATTTGACAAAATGGCGCGACTCTCAAGGATTTTTGCGTCATAGACTAAAAAATACACGGTAAAACCTACTTTTAATTAGTATTTAATAATATTACAAAATGATAATTTATAGTATGAAAAAAGTAAAAGCATTTCCTGTTTTTATTACATATTAGATTATTTTTTTAAATACCTGGTAATAAATTGACATCAATGATTTTTTATAACCATCTTAAAAGTGTAACCACAATAGCCAGTAAAAATAAAATCGAATTTTTGTTTTTTATAACATTTAGGGTCACTTGATGGGCATAAAAAACACAAAATTCTGACCAATATAGGTGGAGCTTCAAGAAAAAAAGGTTTTGGGCGATATCTCAGAAACTATGCACTTCAGAGCAAAAGTAATTGAAACCATTATTGTAGAGAATAAAATTTCGCATTTTTTATTTCTTGTAAACTTTTTTATAAAACTTATCGTTTACTATTTAAGGCTTTTAATGAAACGGATTTTCTGTCTCGGTCGACAAATCTCACCGACAGTGATTAATCAATAAAATGCGTGTTCAATGAACCGTATTATGCTCATAATAATGTGATTATTTTCATGTATTTTATTTACCTACTTTACAAGATATTTTACTCAACTCTAAGACATAATATGCTATGCCACTCCTGCGAATTCTTATTAATTATTCTATGCAAACGTCGCTAGGGCTAGTAGTACCTACGGCTGCTCGGGGACAGTGTGATGTTGCCGCCTTTAGCTGGGGTCAACAAACTCTGATCTAGTAGTGTTTATTTTTATGACCATTTTTATTGTATTTATAATTTATTTTGTGTGAAAAATTCACTTTTTTATTTGAAGGTATTTTTTCAAATTGTCAATTTTTATCGACTTATATCATCTCACCCTACATGCAGTTTAAAGGAATGTTGATTAAGCGTCATCATCCTATACTTATATAGTATCTAAAAATATGATAGCAAAATACAATTGACATTTACTAAAATTAAATACCTAATAAAAATATTAAAAACGCCATCTATGAGAAATAATTATATGTCATTTGATAAGTGAAAGTACGGAATTATGAGTTAAGACCACATTATTATATTATTCTTTTTTAAAAGTATATTTTACAAACGAAGTATATTTTTTTAGGAATTAAATATTCTGTATCTGTTTGAACGACTTCATCTTTCTTACTGCAGAGATTGATTTACAACTAGAAAAGAAGTCTAACTACTCACGCGCATACATAAAGTACACGCACCCATATTTTTTTATTATTTTTTACCTACAAAAATCGGTCGCCCAAGTACTATAACTTTAAATACATACATATTATAAATATAAACACCCATGATTGGAGTTCAAAATAAACATTCGTGTTCAACGAATGAATGCCCTCAGCGGGACTTGAAACCGCGACCGCTGGCGCAGAAAGTAGGGTCACTACAAACTGAGCCAAACAAAACTCAGGTCGTGACTTAGGATACTTTTTATTGCAGAAAAATAATTCATTTCCACAGGAAAACAAAATAGGTAATTGGTTTGATTGAGTCGTCTTTAGAAAGCTAGCGGTGGCTAAATCTTAAGAGATACATCATACATCAAAACTATGTAGTAGGAAAATGTAGGTAATAAAAAGCTAATTACAGAAAAGTCTATTACATCAAATATCTTTCTCCTTAGCGGATCGATGTGCATGTTTCGAGTAAAAAGTACATGTACCTACCGATTTAAACTAAATTAGGTATAAAAATATATCTGTACTTTACGTCTTCCTATTTTCTCCCTATTTTCTTCTTCAAAATTCTATGTACTGGTACTTTCTTTTGTTTTGTATCGTTTGTTTTCTAAGTGTCAATTTTTTGTATTATAAATTAAGCCTGTCCGCTTCCTGAAACGACACTCAGTCCTAATTGCAAGACGCAAGAGTCTCGCAGACTTAGTCTTGTTCTTGCTCAAATCTTGCATGGTCAGTCTTGGTCTTGGTCTTGCTGAAATTAGGCGGTCTTGTTCTTGGTCTTGGTCTTGCAAAAGTGCAAGACCAAGACCAAGACTGCAAGACCAAGACCGATTTTGGGCAACACTAATCCCTATATCCCTATGTGCGCTTAAATCTTTAAAACTACGCAACGGATTTTGATGCGGTTTTTTCCAATAGATAGAGTGATTCAAGAGGAAGGTTTATATGCATAACTAGGCGATCCCGCGGCTTTGCCTGTGCTAAATCTAGGGAAGAGCCCGAGCGAAGCGAGGGCGAGTCGCTAGTATTATATATACTTGTAAATGGTAGGTATATCCTAATATCGTTATGTACGTTAAGGTTCGTGGTTTCAAATGTCTTCCAATAACAGTTCACCAAAAAACAAAATTTAATTATTTAAGGCTCTTTATTCTCCTAATACTTTGTAAAATAAGTGTGTAAAAGTTTAAAAAATCACTTCCCTGAAGTAACCTAGGTATGTAACTATAAAGTAACTTAGAGCGGATAATGACATAGGTAATTACCGAACATACATTTTTATAGTTTAATTATTTATCCAAGAGGCAAGACATTTACTGCCAGTTTCTATAACCTATCTACCGATAGACCGGTAGATACTTTCATACGATTTTGACAGGTTGTAACTTTTAATGTGTCAAAATAGTATGAAAGTAACTACCGGTCTATCGGTAGATAGGTTATAGAAACTGGCAGTTAATTGTAAGCATATTATAATTAAATTTCAATGAAATACTTTGTATTTATCTTGCATAAAAGTCGCAAATCATATAAAAATAGAACTCAAATTGCTTCCGGACAACATTACGTGATAGACTCACCTTTTACTGAGAAGTCAGAAGCAAATTATAAAGTAACTTTTAAGTCTAATTAACGTATTTTTGATGTAATCTTTTAATCTCTTTGACCATACCGACTAATATAATGGATAGTTCATTCGAATTTGATATAATGGCTGAATCAGCCATAGCCCCGAACTTAAGTATTCCGTCGTAACATAGAGCGGTTACACCTAGACCTAAAACAAGAAAGAAATCGTTAACATTTTACTTAAATTAGTATATATAAATAAAATTGAAGTGTATGTTTTTAAATTCAAATTAACAACTTTTCAGTAAATGCATATGAAAGTATATACGTACGGTACTTACATCAAAAAAAAAATTTCTAAAAATTTTGTCTGTATGTATGATTGTTTCGGCTTATCTCTGAAAAGGCTAGACTGATATTGAAGAGACTTTCAGTCGCTGATAACTTATGTTACTTTTATTTAGTTAGAAAATTATAAAAACCTGTTTAATTTATTTTAACTTACGCCCAGCAAAGCCCATATAATAATAATCACGTAGTAGTATACTATAAAAATGATTTTAATATTAAAATTAATCTTGTGTAAAACGCTAAGTCCAAATATCACAAACTTTTCTTTAAACAACGTTCACCTCATTGCAACGCTCTAAAGGCCAAATGGGTCAAAATAATTCGGCTGGGTTCATTACAGGCTTCATAGCTAATGTATAATCTACTTATCGTTGGTTTAACGCGATTATAATTACGAAAGCCCATAACTTAAAATATAAATAGGATAGACAAAAATGAATAAGCTAGCTTACAATGTTTCACATTGCGAAATTCATCGAGGCTAATTTCATTAGAGGGCATTTTCTTAACCAGGCCGTACGCAATTGAGTTAGCGTTTGCTTTACTTTTGAATTATGCGGTTTACAAACCTGTGTTTCCTTTGTTTGGTACGAAAAATACTAGACTTTTCAACACTCCACCACAAATACTTAAGAGCTTTGGGCCTGGCATGTTACTTAATACCATCGTGGCTTGACTGCTATTGAATATGGGGTGTAAAAGTTCCTTTGGCAAAACTCTGCATATCTTAAGGAGGCAGTGATTTGTCTGAAATGTGAAAAATGAATTAGTATATAGATATTTTATATTATATTATATTATATGCATAGAACCTATATTCTTAAAATTCTAGCTCTATTACCTCTTCTTAAAATCTGTTCAATGATTTACTTAAGCATGGAAATATTGCATACATTTCCATGCTTAAGCCGTAGCAAATAGATAGTTTCTTTTGTGTCAATTTAATATTAGTATAGATATGTTGTACTTGTGTAAATAAATATGATTTTATATATTTTGTAATTTTACAATGAATATTTTTTAAGGGAAATTGTGCTTTTGAGATACCTACTAAGAATCAAAAAAAGGATAAATTATGAACTTATTAGGAACCTTTATTTTTTTAAATTTAATCTGGACAGTTACTACATTATAATTCAACAAATATAAATGAGACACCTTTTATAGCTAATAAATCTGTGGGCTAATGTACAGCTTTTTCACAGTTAGGTATATAATAAAAAATAATGGAATGACTCTCACAATGACGCGCCATTGTGCTCTACCTAGAACATGTTCCTTCAGACAAATCGCTACTTACTTATATTGAGATCGGTAAAACTGGAAAACTGCGTGGGAAATTTATTATCTATTATGATTATTAGATACTAAGCATTATATTACTATACAAATTAGTTTTCTATTATAAAGGAATTTTGCATAACTACTCAGATCTAGTTTTGCACTTTAACTTCTCACCAAAGGATCAGCACTCTCCCGCAATTTGTTGAAGCGCTCCTTTATGTCATGTATATCTGTTCCGATTGGTAAATCAAAAATGCTCACAGTGAAATTATTTTCCAACTTCAAATTACCATTTTTGGTCTGCGGGAACCTTATTGGCAATATCACCGCTACATTGTTTGGCATCGGGTCAACTCTCTATTGTTAAAAGAAAATATAAAGTTTTAAAATAATATATTAAAATTTAAGTCATAAAATGTATGTAAATGGTGCAGCAAATAACTGGGCCCCCTGTTGAAAGCAATGGTTAAATGTAAGTTATTAAAAGAAAATATCCAAAAACGGAATAAAATACAAAATCACATTTTTTTCTTAGTTTTACACAAATATTTGATAATGAATATTTTACGGATTTATTTTGATTTTGGTTCCCGAGCGACGTTAGTCGTTACGATTCTTTACAGCAATCATGGTCACGGGAGAGACTAAGGTTTTAAAAGTTTCAAAAGATAATAATTATTATGTACACTGTCTGTAACAAATATATTAGAATCAAACATAGCAATATCTTTATTTTGTGTATTATTATAGATTTTATAAAAACAAAATGACATTTACTTTGGCCCCAAATACCTAAGTATTGGACTACATTACAGTCTATCCCAGATTTACGGGATGTTACCTTTAAAAAGTATTCTCTTAAGCCACATGCTAGGGCCGCCGCGAGAACATCTGTAAAGTTAAACTCGCCCGAGTTATCTTTTATCTCCTTAACTAATTGAAATAAATTTTCATCGTTTTCTGTCCATGTAAACACTTTTCTGCTAGTTAAAGCTGGACCATGCAGAGAGCTTTTGTCAGACTCCCTCAGTAGGCCGTTAACTATGCATATAGGCATTTCAGATACTGTCCGCATTATCTTTAATAAATTTCTAGGTGACTTTTTGTTATTTAAAGTGTAAGTTTCTGGCATACAAAACATATTTGGTTCATTTTCTTTATCGGCTAACGTCTGACATAAAAAATCTATTAGAGCAACTCCGTCGCCTGCCGCGTGGTGTATCCTAAATATAACACCAAACTCTGTGGTCCCGTTACTACTTTGAATTTTTTGATTTGTTATCAACACTTGAAACAGACCTTCATCATTAAATGGAAGCGGTTGATAAGATATTTCAGTCATGATTTCTTCTAAATCAGATTTATTTAACTCTTTAGTATTCGCAACGTCGATTATTCGTACGTACTGGCTTATGTCGATATAACAACACTTTCTCCAATAATAAAAGCCATATTCTTCGTTTTTCCTATAAAACAGCTTTTCACTATGAGAATTTTGTACAATACTTTGTAATCTTTCTTTAATATGTTCAATCAATTTTTCAGATGAATTAGATTCAATAACACCTAACACATTAATAATACTCTTAGTTGAGTCATCTTCTAAACTCCAAAACACATCGAAACTATCGAGAAAACCCGCAAAATGTTTGTCTTTTCTCTTAATGATTATAGAACATAATGTCTTATAAAAAAAAGCTACGACTATAAACGCGAGTACTATCGGTAGAAGTACAAATAAAATAATTAACAATAAAATTCTTTGTAGTATAATTTCATTCTCAATTTTTCTTCTCACTTTCTTTTTGAATATTTCAGACTGAAATATATATAAAAAAATCACATTAATAATAATAATAAATTATATATATTTAAAATATAAAAAGTATTTCTTACCTCAAAACTAAAAAGGAAATTGATAAACATTGTAAGGAAAACGCCGCTCACGGCGCCAAAGCTCGCCGCTTTTGTTACAGAAGCTCCCTGAATAGTCTTTATATTGTATGAAAAATCTACTATACTATCGTATAAATCGATGCATGGCAGAGAACTATTAATTTCACTTAGATTCATCATTTTAAGTCTATATATATTTTATTATTATTATGAAACTAACTGAGTGTCTCTCGCGAGACACTCAAAGTACGACTAAAGTGAGTCCATTCGGTAAACATAGTTAGAAAGAAAAAGGAAGCCCTAGGACTTTTTAAGACGGTGCTCGATCTAATTAGTTTTAATGTGGTTGTTCATATAACACTTGTAGTTTGTACTATACGTTCAAAAAGCGCGTTATTGTTTAAAAAGTATTATACATATTAGCTACTAAGATTTTATCGTTTCTAATTACTTATTGAGGTGCGTTCACAAAAATATTGGCATATTTTGTGTTTGTAAAATTAAATATTATTCTATGAAAAACATTTGTGATGGTCATCTGTCTCCTCCGAGACTATTTAGTGATCAACGATCACTAATAATTTCATTTTTTTTGTATTCTGCTCTAAAAGGGTCACTTTTAAAATATAATTCGATTACCATTACATCGCTCCTATATATGCCGAAATTTTCAACCTATTTCTTACTGTCTACGATAGTTAATAAAATGAAATATTTATATATATGCAAAAACTTTTGTAAAAATTGCATAAGAACCAGTCTGAAGCCACGATATCGAGAAATGCAAATTAATATAAACACAATTACGTAATGCATGTATTTATTGAGTGAACAATGTTTATTTACTTAACTAAGCAAACATAAAATCCGTGGTAGGCGTGAATATGTTGATATGTTCAAAATGTCATTTTTACAGGGTCGCAATTTTAAAGTTTAACATATTATGTTAAATCGTGTAATCTAATATACTAACATATCTCACTTGATTTTAGAATAGTTATATGTTATCTAATATTAATTCACGCCTACCACGGAAATAATCCTGCAAAAATTACAAACAACAGAAAACATAAAAATTGATATTTTTGATTGTTATTGCTGATTTTTTTACAACATAAAATATAACTTTATATACAAATTTTAATGGTTATTCAAATTACAATTATAAATATAGTTTATTTATAGTTAATTAGTATACTACTATTATTTAAATATATTAGGCTTCTATATTTTTTTCAACTTTCTGTCTTTTGATAAAGCATAGAACGTTTATCCATATAAAAGAAGCTGACGCAACATATACAACTCGCAAATGGGAAGGAATGAAAAAGAAATTGATGGTTTGTCCAGGAATCCAAAACGCTTGGTTTGCCATGAAAGTTTTCCAATATTTATCTTTCAATTCTTCAAACACGTCTTTTTTACGCTCGAGGACTCCTAACACTGAAAATATTACAATTACATCGTTATTTTAACTGATAATCTCTTTATAAAAAGGTTTAAAAATAATTAAATATGTGTACACTTAGGTTTAGGTACCTTTTCATGATTAGCATGAGTTTAATGTCGATAATAAGAAAAAAGAAGTATTATTAATACTAAGAATGTTATTATAAAAAGAGATCAAACTAAGTTCAAGGGACATAGAGATATAAGCTTTTTCAAAACTAAACATACGTAAAAAACGCCTAAAAAATTAGCTAGATTTATTAAAAAAGAGGTTAAGGGAATAAATTATAATTTAAATTTAAAACAAATACTCACATGTATAAAAGCCTGCCAGTAACACAGGGGTCATAATAAACTGATCAGCGACGACTTTAGCTGCTACTGATTTAACAGCGGTTCCCACAAACTTCTTGTCGAGAAACTTATACCTGTAAAAAAAAGGAAAGAATACATTACATACAATTTTGTGCAAATTACGATAAACATGGTCTTGATTAATATTTTTTATTATTATTTATTGCATTTATTATTTAATTATAAGCTATACGAAACACCGGGGAAATAATTAAAATTAAAACCTAAGAATTAAATGAAAACAAACATTTTATTCAAAATTTAATAAGCTTTAATATAGAAGGAATATAACTTAAAAAAAGACGTGTTAAACTTTTAAACACTTAATTTTTTTTAATTATTCTGCAATTACAAATGAATTTAGCATTCAGTAT
This sequence comes from Boloria selene, assembly GCA_905231865.2. Classification (NCBI taxonomy): domain Eukaryota; kingdom Metazoa; phylum Arthropoda; class Insecta; order Lepidoptera; family Nymphalidae; genus Boloria; species Boloria selene. The sequence goes on from HG993145.1 coordinate 8,871,165, forward strand.
AATAAATATAAAAGTATATTTTTTTGTTTATTATGTTGTGAGATTTTTAAGTAAATGTGGTTACGAGGAGTGTCATAACACAATAAATTACTATTCTTACGATAACTTGTATGCAATCTGTTATTATAAACATGTTAACATATTCAAATAGTTTTCCTATTTAGAATATCGATTTCTTTCCGCAAAATTATTTCCTTACATAGGTATTTATAACTAAGTACAGTTCGCGTCACGTAAAAAGAACGCTGGAGGAAAGTGGTGGGGGGTGTGTTTGCGCATGGGTACATTCGCACACAAAATTACTAAGCCTATTCTTTTATTTTTGAACTAGCCTTTCCTCGCGACGTATATTGGTCATTGTTAGGTACATTGAAAAATATATTAGATAGAACGTTATTTAATAGAATTCTATTAATTCATAAAATATGTTAGATTCAATGTAGAATGTTTAATCTAATTACAAAAAATTAAATTAATTCAGTTAATATATATTTTAACTGCATTATTATCAGACACTCTCTTCATAAAACAATATAGGTCAAAAATATTTTTCTCTATTTTTTATATAAAACCATTTCGTAATTAATAACTTTTATGTGCACGATGGTATTTTGAACTGACAAACCAATAGCGAGCCGGAAAGCATGCGGCGCCTGCTTCGCCGTCCCGCGCCCCGCGTCTTACCACCAAATTGGCCGATAAATCGCCTCTGCGCAACTTGACAGCCAGCGTTCTTTTTACATGACGCGAATTATATATAATATGTGTAATTTTAGTACATTATAAGTCTAAGTAGCAAAATATATAATGACTAAGTATTAATTATTTCATACCAAACACCATTTTAGATCCACATAAAATAGATGGGTAAATATTTGACAAATATCCAAACTTAAATATTGAAATTGAATATTATTTTGCGACCCATTTCTAATAAAGTTCAGCCATAATAAAAAAAATTAAAATAAATACGAAGTAAAAGACGAAGACTATTCTTTTATATATAGGTATTTGGTTGCAGATTCATACCTAGGTAAAGAAAATCATATAAAAAGGCTCTACGTCCATAAATAATATAATTCTCGGAAGGGTAAATAAACATTATTTCATATTTGTATCTACTATAAATTAATATAGATTATTTGATATTATAAATAATCAAAACGTACCAATAATACAAAGTAGGAGCATACAAACAACTACCAACGGTGACGATACGACCGGCAGATGCCAAGTCTAGTTCCGGCTTTTCCGGCTGAAAAAGAAGTATACGAGTGAATCTTTCAGTATAATAAGTAATACAGTGCATAGGAGAAATATTATCATTTTTAAATAAATTCTATTATTCTATTTCTTTAGCATTGACGACACGTTTGACGCAGTTTGTAGAGACCCTACTCTCTTACGCCAGCGGTCGCGGGTTCGAGTCCCGCTGGAGGCATTTATTTGTTAAACTCGGATGTTTGTACTCAGTCATATTTAAGATTATATAATATGTAGTATACCAACTATCTGGTATCCGTAACACAAGCTTAGTAGCTTACCGCGGAAATAGATAGAGCTGTTGTAATAATGTCCTAACATATTTATTATTATTATTTATTTATTTATTTACTATGGTGGAATGTCTTGTCGTAATCTCTCTATATCTATAAAATTATTGTATCTGTAGAAATCGGGACCCAGTTTTTTGACACAGGTTTTTGTTTAAAATGATTTATTATTGTTGTACATTTAGGGATAATTCATAATATGTTTTTATAAACAAGACGTGTTCTGCATATATTTTTTATAATTTAGACAGGTTTATTTTGATATCTAAAATCATCAAATATTTGTGTATTTCTCAAATACTAATATTAAATACCGTGTAAAGACCTTTTATTCATTGACATGAAACCAAGCAATAATAATTGATTAAATTATTCAGCTGTGGTTTATTTTCATTAACTCTAAGTAGTCTAGTAATGCTTGTAAATGTGCTCTAGATGTCGCTGTACAGGTAGAGCCAATAATATGTCATAATTAAAAAGGATGTCCTACAAACTGCAACTTTGTGTGTACTAAAATACATTGTTAATATGTAATTATAATTCAATGAATTAATATAATTCAATTGAAAGCTACATAATGCATATACATACATTTAGAATATTCATACTCTACACTCTACCAACTGCTTACTATATATGCGTTATAATTATTTCGGATTAAAAAATATAATAAGTAATAGAGCATGTATATCAACATAATATTATGTTATAATAAAAACCCCTTTAACATTATTTACTACAAATATTAGATAAGAAAGACATCGCTAGGCCTTTACCAGTTTTTGTTTTGATGATCATGTAATTTACTTATATTTTTGTCTCTTATAAATAACTTACGCTATTTTAGAAATAAATATGAATTTGATAAAACCATAAATAAATATCTATTAATTTTAAATACTTTAAACACCGACCGACTTTAAAGTACCTCAAATAATACAACTTTTTTACATTTGACCTTACTGATTAAATAGAGTGAGTGATAGTGATAGCATGTGACATGACGGTATAATATAAATTTATCATAATAATAGTAGACCTATTTGTTGAGAAGAACTATCCTGAATTACAGGAATAAATGCTATAGGTAGCGTGGCCGAGCGGTCTAAGGCGCTGGTTTAAGGCACCAGTCTCTTCGGAGGCGTGGGTTCGAATCCCACCGCTGCCAAATATTTTTGTTTATGACATTTTCAAATATTATACTTATTATTATTTATTACATACCACATGTATAAACAAATTATGTATTGTACAATTTTTAAATCTCTAGATGGCAACCTATTTTGAACATACTATCCTATCCAATAAGCTCAATATTGTGGGTATTTTCAAAACCTAAGGTAAGGCCATAGTTAATTTGAATTCATAAATTAATTTTAACGTCCTTCAATTTAAACAACATAAACTTAATAAACATACACTATATTCTATTTTGGTCTCAAATGATGCTTTAATTTTTGCTTCAAAGCAGATCTATAATATTAACAATATTTACGTACGGCTTTTTGTATATATATATTTAGGGAATTCGACAGCTGCGTTTACAGATATCAAATTTTATTGCTCCAAAACTTGGTAGATCGCGCTACATACGGTACTCTACATTTCTATTTGTCACCGCAAAATGGATAATTCTGATTATTTCAAAAAAGTCCATCGAAATATGACCAGCATGTTCTATCTAATACATGTTGATATTAACAATAAGGTTGCCTAAATTTTTGCTGAACATAAAATGAAAAAGTTAAAAGTTTTATAAGGATTTACTAACAAGTTAATCAGTGTGATATTACAGTACCTAATATAAATTTTTACCAAATTTATTTTATTGAAGGTCTGCTGTGACAGTTCTGCTGCAGTGTAGAATGTAGCATATACCAGTGTATTGGTAACCACCGGCCTTTTCTTTAATGAATGTCGCCACCAGCTCGCCAACCGAGATGCCATGTTTCCTTAATACATAAATTTCTAGTTTTAAAGTGTTATTTATATACTGGTCTCATTATTATACGATAATAATATATGAAATAATAATGGTCCAAAATATATTAATTGTTAGTGTATCTACTTTGTGTTTCTTTCTGTAATAATAAAATTTCTTCACTATACGATGTTAAATATCGTTAGGAAGAAGGTTAAGTAATAGATCATTCAAATAACTATCCAATCCCCTCTTCCTGTAGACCCTTCTTGTCAAGGCGTATGTCCGATATTTTTTATTATTGAAGCGCTTATTTTTAAACTATGTAGTATATAATATGCACATAACAACAAAAATACTTGTAATTATCTTTTTAAATACTGATAAGATAATTAATTAAATGTGTCGATTACTAAATGCCTTATATCTACTAAATCTACTAAATGGTAATATAAAATAGTTTGCCTGTGCCTTCGATCGCGTAGTAAGGTCGTTAAATGTAGAGAAACATATCTGAGTGCTATTTAGGATAGGTACCTAGTCCCTACTTATCTATAATCAGAATTTCGTAATCGATTACGACTCTATTGATTAGAATTTTTGGCAACATTTGGAATTTTATGCGGCAATATGAAAATAATTAACACTAAATACTGTTATTGATATGCATCATCGCTATGTAAGTAGGCATACGTTTCCGTTAACGTCACTTATAGTTAGTTATAAACAAGACAATATTTTTCATTATTGTTCATATCAATAATTTCAAAATTACATATCAACTATATTAACATGGGTTTATCTTTCCTTACTAGGAAAGAAAATTAATTATATTCGAAATATTTTGCACAGCTTACCCAGAAACTTCCAAATACCTTTGGTGCCACACAAATAATTAAAAAAAACACAGTTTAAAAATTAATCCTTATACGGATATTTTATATGAAATTTATGTAACGACGTAAAATGTAAAATGCTTTATCACATACACGTCTCACATCGCTCGAGCGTCGAGTTTGAACTATACCTCACTCAGCGACAATTGCATTCAATAGAATAATTTAAAAATTTTATTGTCACGATCTACATAATATGTAGTACATATTCCATAATACTATAAATAACTGAAATAACAAAATACGTTTAACTTAACAAATAATAATATTTATATTATTATTTATATTATATTCGCTCGGGTGCATCTCTAAATACTTACATTTTATTTTGTTGGGCAGTACTCACTACTAATTACTATTACACTAATTCTTTTTCTACAATAAAATTTTAGCTAAATGCTTACGAAAAATCAAAATCAATCCAGACACGTCGGATATTAAGCCGGAACGAACAGACTGATAAAAAATAAAAAAAATATATGTTTTTCTGGTACTTACCTTATTTTATAATTTCATAATGCATTAAGATAAAAATTCTTAAATATTTATACCAAATTAGTGTTGAATAGTAGTAATAATTTACAGAGGTCAAGAGTAAATTTGAAATCAATCATTATTATACGAATACATTATTAGAAACTGGGTATTTGTAATAATTACATAAATATTGTACTAAAATGGGGCCACTTTTTTATTTTATAATTGTAATAGGGTTTTAATGTAAGATAACTGTTTAATCGTCATATTGGGTAGGTATATAGTCAATAGAAGGTACACACTGAAGAAATTTTCTTCTATGACATCTATAGTACTAATATTATAAAGAAAGAGAGAAAAGAAAGAAAAAAGAATTGGATCAAAAAGTACTGGACCGATTTTTAAAAAATCTTTCACCATTTGAATGCTACATAATCACTGATTAATATAGGCTATTTTAATTGCAAGAAAATAAAAATAAGGATCCCTACCGAAACTATAATAACAGGAGAGGACGAGTGCACGCCGTACATGATATATGACTAGCCGCGCGGCTCAGGACAATATTACAGCTGGAGTAATTTTGGACAATTTTCAATCCAGTGAAGTGATCGAATGAAGTTTAGTAGCGATTAAAAAAATGAACACGGGCGAAGCCGCGCGTATTGCTAGTGTGAAATATGCATAATTTCGCAAATTGAAATAATAAATTACGCAATTTTTTATCGAATGTCTAGACTCTTAAGTTAGGTTCGGAAAAAAGAGAAGTCCGGAGAAAATCTGACGAAAGAATCTCAACGGAACTAATATTATAATTTAACTGTATCCTTCTGTACTTCAATTAAATTAAAATTTACAATCATTTAATACGGTTGAAATAGCCTAAAGGCACTGTTTCCGGCAATGCAGTCAGAACAAAGCAAAGGAACTTACCAGGAAGGGCTCACGTCAAAGGACGGGGTACCATGCGAGTTGCTCCTGATACTTCTCTAATAGCAAAGTGGAACGTTGGAGCAACACCATGACTTTTGTGGTCTGCTTCATGTGGATCCTGCGATGACTCACTAAGAAGGAGGAGATTCTATTGGGTTTAGCGGGTAGTACTGGCGTGTCTAAACGGTGTGTCCCACATAACCACCTGTAGGTATACAGGTGCGTAAGTGCATTTCTTAATATTAACTAAACCCAGGACGCGATCACATCATTCCCAAGGCGTACCATCTAAATATATAAAAGCGAAAGGTCACTCACTCACTCATGATCATCACGAAATATCAAAAACTGCTTAACTTATAAAGATGAAGTTTGGTTGTTTAAAAGTAGTAGAAGTTTGCCAAGAACGGATTTTGTGACAGGGCCGGATTAAGCAGGTCTAAAAGCTTATTTTGTATAAATTACTTCAATTTTTGTACTACAAACCTATAATTTGGGAGCACCTAGCGACGAATCCGAGCGAAGCGATGATGAGTGAGTCACTAGCCTACTATAAAATCATAGTTACTCACACATTTAATGTATATCTGCTCAATGCAAGAACCTTGAACGATTATTTTTATTGATAAGATGTTTGATAAAGCAAGAATAGATAAGTGATGATGTATTTTAATCTATTCTATAAAGTCGTAACTTTCGTAACAGATATCATGTTTTGGTAGAATCTTGCCACACTTTTACTATTTTCGTCAAAATATTATTCTCTTAGTTTAAATTAAAAATAATAAAATTATAACCACCAACCGTGCCTGAAGTCAAAAATGACCAAATACACCTAACGGGAGAAAAATTACTTTTAAATATTATTGAATCAACTCTACTCTACTCTTCTCATCTTCTTTAAATTCTTGATAATTCTAAGCGGTAAGACATTTTATCTTTATCGAATCGGGACCAATATCTATATAGTGTAAATTTAATACAAACATTAAACTTTAAAAAAGGATCAACTCAAATACGAGTAGTAACTAAACTCAGAATATAGCTTCAAAGAATCGCGGTACTAAAAATACAAGACTGTCATTACGTTATTTACAGAAAATATACTTAGTTAAGTATTCTTACTTATATATTACTATGTAAAACGAATATCCTTTAAAATGTTCCGTACAAGCAATGCAATTTACTTTAATACTCTACGAAGCACGAAATTCTCTCGGGAACGTTGTGTTTTTTATCTAATAGTATAATATTAATAAATAGTAATAATTTAAACACATCACTTAAGGCAATAAGGGTTTGAGTATGCTTAAAAGATTTATTTTCATTTAAGTATTATAAATAACGTTACATAATGTACACATATATATTCACGTCATTCTATGTACATTGCAAGTGTACTAACAATGTACGTATGTAAATATACCTAATTAAAAGTGAAGATATTCAATACACTTACTATAATATTATTATAAAAACAATGAAGTATTTTTTTATGTAAAATAAAATTTCAGCTAAAAAATTAAGCTTTTAATGGGTGCGTTTATGTACATAATAGGTTTAATTATTTAATATTAACAGAATTAAAAGAAACAATCAGTCATTAGGCATTATTTGTAATAATTATAATTAATGCCCGCGATTCCGTTCGCTTTTAGACGACCAAAAGCAATTATTACATTTTATGCAAATTAACGCAATTGATGTATTATTTTAAAACACATTTGATTAAATAAAAAAGTCAAAGTGAGTCATCCCTTGACAATAGACTTAAGCTATTCCGGATTTTTAAGAGAAATAATTCCGTCATTAAAACTCCGTAAAGATGTAACAATCATGTTGATGCGCATCTTTTTACGCTAATCCTTAAATTTTTGTTTTTTGTAACATTTTTTATTGATACTTCGTTTATATTGGTCGTACCTACCGTAATATTACATTATTTGAAATATCCCATAAATATATAATTTATACTTAATAAGAAAGTATAATTTCATCACACAGACTCTACATATTATAATATAATGCTATAACAGTAAATATACTGACTTTATTGTTTGGTAAATCATACCTACATGTTTCGTTCTTAACACTCCGTTTATTCATGGTTTACGAATAATTATTATTAATATCTTATTAATACACTAAAATGCTCTACATTTTGCCTACATAACAAAAATATTCTGATCAGATGAACTTTACCAAAGCTTTCAAATAAAGATTATTGAAAGCACAGATGTATAAAAAAGCTCTATTTTCTACTATTGGAAATACATATTATTATGTATAAGGATACAACCTTAAAAAAATACATGTATTGTTTATGTAATCTCGTAAGATCTCACTTAAAATACCATGCAATAATAAGAAACCTGTCATTAAGTATTTCAAAAAAGCACTTTGAACTTAAAGTTTGGCTCTTAGTTGTACCTTATGAGTGTTTAATGCACTGATGTAAACGACAAAACGTTGTCAATCTGTCCACAATGTTATTTATTTAGCCATAAAGTTTAAAATTTGAAACAGAATGTGGGGCGCGAGGCGCCGCGCCGTGATCGCCCGTGCCAGGTAACAGGAGGTACGGCGCTTGACACCGCTCACTAGATAGATTGTGTAGACAAAAATATAATAAAACTTTTTTTAATATAATATCTTGAATATAGAGTCTAGAAATATTTTTTATAAAAAAAAGTTGCTTATAACATCGATTCGTAATTAACTTACACACCTAATATATCATTAAATAAACGAATTTAACTAATTAGATATTATTTCAATTTTAACATTTATGTATGACATAGTCAGATTTACTAATGATTTCTTCGTAAGAAAGAAATGTGAAGGTAATTATAATATTATTTCACTTATTACATATAATTACGTAGTAGGTACATTTAATTTTACATTGTACAATCGCCATTATTATTGAAACTAAAAATTTTGTCTAACTCAGGTGGATAAGCAGCACTGCGTGTTCTTGAAGCTTAGCGGTCGTCCTCCCTCCCACGACATACGTATCTCTTTCCTTCGCCATCGCGCCCTCTCTGTCTCACCGCCATCAGTCGACGCTATACCAGCGTGTCGTAAATACATATTGCAATGTTTGTGTGTGTAAATATAACTTATTTGTGTACAAACCGGAATTAAATCGTTTTTAATAAGTGGTTATTGAAAACAACATTATATATCAAAAGTGTTTAAAGTGCTTTAATATTTTGTGTGTTAATAGTGACAAGTTATTCTTGTGCAGTCCTTGACTCGGAGGCTCTATCGGCTTACGTCTTCGTATTCGTTGGACGGCAATTAGCTAAGGTATGCGACTATTTTTTCTAAAAACATAGTGTATAAAAGAAGAAACATTGGCGTATGTTTTATCACAATATATTTATTTGTATAACTTCATAATATTATTGACTTAAAGAGAAAACTTAAAGAGAAAATTACGTTTACAGCAGTTTTAAGTTTTCACAGCATATGTTAAACAAATTATAAAACGGTCTAAGCCAATATATACAGATACACACCTCTATCTACATTAGAACTTGTGTAATTACGATGTCGGATAAATAAGAATTTCCCATGCACTGTGGCGGATGCAACCACATTATCTCCTAAGACACGAAACACAGGTTACCTTTGTAAATTGGTCCTTCGCAACCGGACACTGCAATAGAAAGCCGACATAAGCAAGCTTACGTGGAATTTAATTCAATATTAAAATAGAAACGGTACTTTAAACTTACGAAGATAGCTTATTTTAAAATCTAATTTTTTTTAACTAATTACATGAAATATTTTAATAACTTTATTTGGCATTGTAAATCATAAATAATAAGAAAGTAAAACATAAATGAAGAGTCACAATGTGAAATTCATCCTTTCATTCTATTCACATATAAAAGAAACGCCGCCACAATTAGCATTGCGGTCTGCAGGCGAGGCAGGCAAAGTTATTTATCATTAAAAACTAACATAAAGCTTTTATTTTATATATATCTTTTTACAATTCGTTAAATTATAATAGATCTTAGCAAAAGAACAGGTTTTTTATAAAGTTAACCAGTAAGTATAATAGTAGAGCAATAAGATATGGAAATCAGGTAAGTAGTGTTAATATTGTTGTAACACACTTGTTAGATGGTATCCTAATAAAATAGGAATTAGGCAGGTATGAATAGCGCTAACAGGTGCCTGCTCTGTCAAGTGCATGGGGTGGCGTATCGTTTGTTTGTTGACTCTACCTGCGAGGGTCACCTGTGTAACGTAAAATTTAATTTACTTTTAAATATGTTACACCGCAAAATTTATTAATATTAATGCATCATTCTATGTTTGTATATAAAGAAAGCAGTTATTTTTTTTATTACTTTTTAATTCTAATTATTCGTAAAATTAAATTTAGGAATTCTAGTGCGTTAACGTTTAAAATATGCGTCTCAATGTTTTAAATTGCAATTAAAAACAAATTTTATGATAAATATCTACATATTCTTAATAAAAATAATTTAAAAATTTATTAAAACCTCAAAACTCATTAATGCAGCTAACAAATCAACATTACTTAGAACTTGTCTTAATTTCTTACTTGAACTAATAAAAGTTTGAGAGGTAGCGTTTCGAATTTGTTTACAGATATTACAGTAAACGTGGTCTCCAATCAATGAGTCATGCTTTCGAAATGCAGTGATGTCACACCGGTATGTTAAAACCGAAACAAAAGATACTCTTAGGTCTTATAATTGCATAATTTACTTTTGCTGAACGATTTCAAATCTGAAAACTGGTTCTGCAATATCTTAAAAAAATATCCTATAAATATAGATTTTTATTGCAAATGAATTAAAATTTTATTTGATTTCTAAAGTCGTAGTCATTTCCTTTTGTACCAGAGGTCACTGTTTCTAACTGTAACCCATAAAAGAGCTTCCAGAAATAACAATATTAAAATCATATTTTAATTTTAATTTCAGTTAAGTAAGTTAGAACTTACAATATTGAAACGATTTAAAAAATGCAAAGACTTGACTGACTGCAGCTTATGCCATGGATGAGCTTTATTAACACAATACTTTTATGATGCCAAATGTTTCTTATTGAAATCATATTGTTTTAAATACAAATGAAAGCTTTAACTTCATTGTATAAAGTGAGTCATTATGAATACTGAATAGTTAATATTATTATTAACGTAAAGTACGGTCTATAGGTACAATACAAAGCCTGACACTGTGGAACGTAATACGTATGACGTGCATGACTTACCGGCTTAAAAAAAAGATGTTTCGATCGGTTTCACTGACGTTTACCGATAACGATATATCGATTTATTTTAATCGTTTTTTATTTGGGTATTAAAGAAACACTTTCTTCAGTAAATATTATTATTAGGTTAATTTCAGAAGACAACGAAAGTTAGTTTATATAATTAGGAAACTTTACTTTCTTAGTAGAAATACAAAATACATTCGAATTATTACTTTTACAACACACTTGATTAACCTAGCCAGAAAAAAGGAAAGCAGTAGTAAATATATACATAGATACATACATTTTATTATAGTCGTATATTATGTAGTAAAATTTAATCCGATTATATTGCTTCCTTTGTGTTTTATATTTAAATAAGATATTAAAAATTTTTATTCAGTAGAACTTTAGTCTTCAACTGTATGTGATATTTGCGAATCTTTGTTATATTTAAAGTATTATAAGTGGGGACGTCAAAAAATCTGGCACTGTAGCGTCTTAAGTTTAAAAATACACACATATTTATTTTGTGTACGTAACAACTATTCATCATCATATAATTTGATCATATTTAAATCATTTTTGCTGAATCCAAACAAGTATATACTTAGATACTTTTTGTTTATTTTTTACGACATCACTCACCAGTGACGACCACCTTCTATTAGGTAAATAATTTTATTAATAAAAAATGCATAGAAGATACATAAACAATCATTTTTTCTATAATTAAGTACTTAATGATTATTTTATAAGTGTGAATCTATTTGCTATAGATTTGAACAATATTTAATATTCCATATTTAGCAATGCTTAAAATATCAAGATGTAGGTAGTACATACATTTTATTTAGGTATACATTATGTACATAATATTATGTACATTAACTTTATAAAAAATATAACACAGGTACTAATTGATTTCTCGTGAAACTTTTTAGTTTAACTCGTACGTCACGCATTTAAGTAGGTACAAGTCAGTCAAGTGATTTAATCACTGCAGATTAAATTATACACTTCTAGCGAAATATCTAACTCATTTTGCAAACAAATGTCCAAGAAATAATTGTTTGAAAATAAGATCATCTTTCTCAATTCATTGACCAGAAAATTTACAAACTTTAAAACTGTTTTGTAAACATCAAATTCATTCGCGCCCACGCGAAAATACGCGTTTCTTTGCGAAGGTGACTCGCTCTAAATCTTGAGTCAATGAGTTTTTTGTTACACTATAGATATATATATTTATAATCTCAAATTTGTTGTGATCTCTCTTAAAATCAGTTAGTTATTTTTAATTCATTCATCAGTCATTTTCAAAATGTTATTATGTATGTCAATGTCACGCTATGGCCAAAAATGTATACGATTGGGTTAACCTTAATTCATAGTTTGTTTGATGTTTGAGATCAATTATTCAATCAACTTAATATGCGTGTAGGTCCATAAGATACGTGTAAACCTTGAGCCTTTCAAAAATTACAGAATATATCTATAAAAGATCAAATCCACTGGAGCTAATTACTTTATGTACTTAAATTACACTTAAAATACAAAAATAAAATTTCTGAGCAATAAAAATATATTCTAAACTAGCGACTCGCCCTCGCTTCGCTCGGGCTCTTCCCTAGATTTAGCACAGGTAAAGCCGCGGGATCTGCTAGTTATGCATATAAACCTTCCTCTTGAATCACTCTATCTATTAAAAAAACCGCATCAAAATCCGTTGCGTAGTTTTAAAGATTTAAGCGCACATAGGGATATAGGGATATAGGGACAGAAAAGGCGACTTTGTTTTATACTATATGTAAACACGTGTAGATAATATCATTAAATAGAAGTAGCTTACTTTAACTAAACATTTGTTTTTTTTTTAATTAAAAAGTAAAAGTTTTACAATTATAAATAATTAAAATACTTTATAACTTGGCCCCAAAAAAGATTACAATATCCTCCAAAATAAAAACTATTTTTATGTAAAATAACAATACATGAATTTTAACACATCTTTTGCATAAGCGCTTGCTTAATAAAAGAAATAAAAATTACATGTCAAGTATTATTTCTAGATACATAATCTTACACAATATCGGTAAATTTTATTAACAACTTCCCGATTGAATTTTACGCTCACATCCTTCTCCCTTCACTTTTTAAGTAAACTATTGCCACGTGTTGACACTTAAGTCATATTAGCAACGAGTATATAGCAAGTTTCCTCCTCTATGGTTCATATAATGGGGACTATATTCATCTTCTTCACCTATTCTATGCATTAAAGAAATATAAACAATTTTATACCTTAGTGAGAAACGAAATTCTTCTTTAAAGAGAAAATATGTTTTAATATATATTTATAATTGAGTGCACGATGTATGATTGTCAAACTATAAGTTTTAGATCTTTTACTAAACTTACAATATAGCTATATACAGTACAATTCATAGTAACGGCAGTATATACCTACTTTACAAACGTACTCTTTATGCGGGAATTAAGTATAGCTAATAAAAACAACACAATAATAATAATGGTAATGAAAAGCCTCATTCTTATTATGCTAAGTAGCGCAAGTTCACAGTGCTTGCGTGTTCCCTAGGGAAAGGTGAGGATACCCCTTATTCCCACGTCGCAGGAAGCCGCACAAAAAATGATAGAGTTCCTCGTACATTCCTACACACTACACGAGACAAAATGGAACTGAAGATAGCAGCCGGCTAGCGGCCGGCCGCCTGACGATTTACGCGAAGGGCCGCAACGCTACCGCGCGTCGTAAACACTTTTTGTTATACTATAAATTTGCTACAAATGCTATTAATTATTACTTTTTGATAATTTTAAATAGATATAGTAGTAATGTACAGTTTTTTCTTAAAATATTAAGCAATTTTTAATTATATTAATACTCGTGTCCGTTCTTAGCGTAAAGGGTAATTTCATTATAAAAACTATATAAAGCAAACTGTGAGCAACTTGATTTTTTTATATATTATTATGCTTATATATACTAACTAAATAACGTTAAAATTAGACAGGATCAAATCATACTTTATTTGTAAAAAAAATTTAAAGATTACTTCTTACGGCATCTCGTACTAAGATACAGACGTCTAAAAACAATACAAGGCAAACTCGAATCTGGATGATATTTTTAATAAACATTCTTCTAATATCAATAAACTTGAAATAATTATAATCTCGCAGGATCAAGACACAGAATAGTAGAAAAAAAAACTTGTAAATATTCTCATAATAGCCCGCCCGCGGTACTAGAATATATGAAAACTTCAAGTCCAAGAAAACGATAGAAAGCAACCTGTGAGCAACTTGATTTTTTTATATATTATTATGCTTATATATACTAACTAAATAACGTTAAAATTAGACAGGATCAAATCATATTTTATTTGGAAAAAAAATTTAAAGATTACTTCTTACGGCATCTCGTACTAAGATACAGACGTCTAAAAATAATACAACGCAAACTCAAATCTTGTTCTTATTTTTACTATACATTCTTCTAATATCACTAAACAAGAAATAATTAAAATCTCGCAGGATCAACACATAGAATAGTAGTAAAAAAAACTTGTAAATATGCTCATATTAGCCCGCCCGCAGTATTAGAATGTATGAAAACTTCAAGTCCAAGAAAATGATAGAAAGCAAACTGGGAGGTCTTTGATTTTTTTATATATTATTATGCTTATATATACTAACCAAATAACGTTAAAATTAGACAGGATCAAATCATACTTTATTTGTAAAAAAATTTTAAAGATTACTTCTTACGGCATCTCGTACTAAGATACAGACGTCTAAAAATAATACAACGCAAACTCAAATCTTGTTGTAATTTTTACTATACATTCTTCTAATATCACTTAACAAGAAATAAATAAAATCTCGCAGGATCAACACACAGAATAGTAGTAAAAAAAACTTGCAAATATGCTCATATTAGCCCGCCCGCGATACTAGAATGTATGAAAACTTCAAGTCCAAGAAAACGATAGAAAGCAAACTGGGAGGTCTTTGATTTTTTTATATATTGTTATGCTTATATATACTAACTAAATAACGTTAAAATTAGACAGGATCAAATCATACTTTATTTGCAAAAAAATTTTTAAATATTACTTCATAGCGCATCTCATACTAACATTAAGACGTATAAAAATAATACAACGCAAACTCAAATCTTGTTCTTATTTTTACTATACATTCTTCTAATATCACTTAACAAGAAATAATCAAAATCTCGCAGGATCAACACATAGAATAGTAGTAAAAAAACTTGTAAATATGCTCATATTAGCCCGCCCGCGGTACGAGAATGTATGAAAACTTCAAGTCCAAGAAAACGATAGAAAGCAAACTGGGAGGTCTTTGATTTTTTTATATATTATTATGCTTATATATACTAACCAAATAACGTTAAAATTAGACAGGATCAAATCATACTTTATTTGTAATTGAAGTTTTCATACAGTCGTAGTACCGCGGGCGGGCTATTATGAGCATATTTACAAGTTTTTTTACTACTATTCTGTGTCTTGATCCTGCGAGCTTGTAATTATTTCAAGTTTATTGATATTAGAAGAATGTTTATTAA
This sequence comes from Boloria selene, assembly GCA_905231865.2. Taxonomy (NCBI): domain Eukaryota; kingdom Metazoa; phylum Arthropoda; class Insecta; order Lepidoptera; family Nymphalidae; genus Boloria; species Boloria selene. The sequence goes on from HG993145.1 coordinate 8,886,807, forward strand.
AAATATCATCCAGATTCGAGTTTGCCTTGTATTATTTTTAGACGTCTGTATCTTAGTACGAGATGCCGTAAGAAGTAATCTTTAAAATTTTTTTACAAATAAAGTATGATTTGATCCTGTCTAATTTTAACGTTATTTGGTTAGTACTTATAAGCATAATAATATATAAAAAAATCAAAGACCTCCCAGTTTGCTTTCTATCGTTTTCTTGGACTTGAAGTTTTCATATATTCTAGTACCGCGGGCGGGCTATTATGAGAATATTTACAAGTTTTTTTTCTACTATTCTGTGTCTTGATCCTGCGAGATTATAATTATTTCAAGTTTATTGATATTAGAAGAATGTTTATTAAAAATATCATCAAGATTCGAGTTTGCCTTGTATTATTTTTAGACGTCTGTATCTTAGTACGAGATGCCGTAAGAAGTAATGTTTAAAAAATTTTTACAAATAAAGTATGATTTGATCCTGTCTAATTTTAACGTTATTTGGTTAGAATATATAAGCATAATAATATATAAAAAAATCAAAGACCTCCCAGTTTGCTTTCTATCGTTTTCTTGGACTTGAAGTTTTCATACATTCTAGTACCGCGGGTGGGCTAATATGAGCATATTTATAAGTATTTTTTACTACTATTCTATGTCTTGATCCTGCGAGATTTTAATTATTTCTTGTTAAGTGATATTAGAAGAATGTCTAGTAAAAATAAGAACAAGATTTAACTTTGCGTTGCATTATTTTTAGACGTCTGTATCTTAGTACGAGATGCCGTAAGAAGTAATGTTTAAAAAATTTTTACAAATAAAGTATGATTTGATCCTGTCTAATTTTAACGTTATTTGGTTAGAATATATAAGCATAATAATATATAAAAAAATCAAAGACCTCCCAGTTTGCTTTCTATCGTTTTCTTGGACTTGAAGTTTTCATACATTCTAGTACCGCGGGTGGGCTAATATGAGCATATTTATAAGTATTTTTTACTACTATTCTATGTCTTGATCCTGCGAGATTTTAATTATTTCTTGTTTAGTGATATTAGAAGAATGTATAGTAAAAATAAGAACAAGATTTGAGTTTGCGTTGTATTATTTTTAGACGTCTTAATGTTAGTATGAGATGCGCTATGAAGTAATATTTAAAAATTTTTTTGCAAATAAAGTATGATTTGATCCTGTCTAATTTTAACGTTATTTAGTTAGTATATATAAGCATAACAATATATAAAAAAATCAAAGACCTCCCAGTTTGCTTTCTATCGTTTTCTTGGACTTGAAGTTTTTATATATTCTAGTACCGCGGGCGGGCTATTATGAGAATATTTACAAGTTTTTTTTTCTACTATTCTGTGTCTTGATCCTGCGAGATTATAATTATTTCAAGTTTATTGATATTAGAAGAATGTTTATTAAAAATATCATCCAGATTCGAGTTTGCCTTGTATTATTTTTAGACGTCTGTATCTTAGTACGAGATGCCGTAAGAAGTAATCTTTAAATTTTTTTTACAAATAAAGTATGATTTGATCCTGTCTAATTTTAACGTTATTTGGTTAGTACATATAAGCATAATAATATATAAAAAAATCAAAGACCTCCCAGTTTGCTTTCTATCGTTTTCTTGGACTTGAAGTTTTCATACATTCTAGTACCGCGGGCGGGCTATTATGAGAATATTTTCAAGTTTTTTTTCTACTATTGTGTGTCTTGATCCTGCGAGATTATAATTATTTCAAGTTTATTGATATTAGAAGAATGTTTATTAAAAATATCATCCAGATTCGAGTTTGCCTTGTATTATTTTTAGACGTCTGAATCATAGTATGAGATGCGCTATGAAGGATTATTTAAATTTTTTTTCCAAATAAAGTATGATTTGATCCTGTCTAATTTTATCATTATTTAGTTAGTATATATAAGCACAATAATATATAAAAAAATCAAAGACCTCCCAGTTTGCTTTCTATCGTTTTCTTGGACTTAAAGTTTTCATACATTCTAGTACCGTGGGCGGGCTATTATGAGAATATTTACAAGTTTTTTTTCTACTATTCTGTGTCTTGATCCTGCGAGATTATAATTATTTCTTGTTTAGTGATATTAGAAGAATGTATAGTAAAAATAAGAACAAGATTTGAGTTTGCGTTGTATTATTTTTAGACGTCTTAATGTTAGTATGAGATGCGCTATGAAGTAATATTTAAAAATTTTTTTGCAAATAAAGTATGATTTGATCCTGTCTAATTTTAACGTTATTTAGTTAGTATATATAAGCATAACAATATATAAAAAAATCAAAGACCTCCCAGTTTGCTTTCTATCGTTTTCTTGGACTTGAAGTTTTTATATATTCTAGTACCGCGGGCGGGCTATTATGAGAATATTTACAAGTTTTTTTTTCTACTATTCTGTGTCTTGATCCTGCGAGATTATAATTATTTCAAGTTTATTGATATTAGAAGAATGTTTATTAAAAATATCATCCAGATTCGAGTTTGCCTTGTATTATTTTTAGACGTCTGTATCTTAGTACGAGATGCCGTAAGAAGTAATCTTTAAATTTTTTTTACAAATAAAGTATGATTTGATCCTGTCTAATTTTAACGTTATTTGGTTAGTACATATAAGCATAATAATATATAAAAAATCAAAGACCTCCCAGTTTGCTTTCTATCGTTTTCTTGGACTTGAAGTTTTCATACATTCTAGTACCGCGGGCGGGCTATTATGAGAATATTTACAAGTTTTTTTTTCTACTATTCTGTGTCTTGATCCTGCGAGATTATAATTATTTCAAGTTTATTGATATTAGAAGAATGTTTATTAAAAATATCATCCAGATTCGAGTTTGCCTTGTATTATTTTTAGACGTCTGTATCTTAGTACGAGATGCCGTAAGAAGTAATCTTTAAATTTTTTTTACAAATAAAGTATGATTTGATCCTGTCTAATTTTAACGTTATTTGGTTAGTACATATAAGCATAATAATATATAAAAAAATCAAAGACCTCCCAGTTTGCTTTCTATCGTTTTCTTGGACTTGAAGTTTTCATACATTCTAGTACCGCGGGCGGGCTATTATGAGAATATTTTCAAGTTTTTTTTCTACTATTGTGTGTCTTGATCCTGCGAGATTATAATTATTTCAAGTTTATTGATATTAGAAGAATGTTTATTAAAAATATCATCCAGATTCGAGTTTGCCTTGTATTATTTTTAGACGTCTGAATCATAGTATGAGATGCGCTATGAAGGATTATTTAAATTTTTTTTCCAAATAAAGTATGATTTGATCCTGTCTAATTTTATCATTATTTAGTTAGTATATATAAGCACAATAATATATAAAAAAATCAAAGACCTCCCAGTTTGCTTTCTATCGTTTTCTTGGACTTAAAGTTTTCATACATTCTAGTACCGCGGGCGGGCTATTATGAGAATATTTACAAGTTTTTTTTCTACTATTGTGTGTCTTGATCCTGCGAGATTATAATTATTTCAAGTTTATTGATATTAGAAGAATGTTTATTAAAAATATCATCCAGATTCGAGTTTGCCTTGTATTATTTTTAGACGTCTGAATCATAGTATGAGATGCGCTATGAAGGATTATTTAAATTTTTTTTCCAAATAAAGTATGATTTGATCCTGTCTAATTTTATCATTATTTAGTTAGTATATATAAGCACAATAATATATAAAAAAATCAAAGACCTCCCAGTTTGCTTTCTATCGTTTTCTTGGACTTAAAGTTTTCATACATTCTAGTACCGCGGGCGGGCTATTATGAGAATATTTACAAGTTTTTTTTCTACTATTCTGTGTCTTGATCCTGCGAGATTATAATTATTTCAAGTTTATTGATATTAGAAGAATGTTTATTAAAAATATCATCCAGATTCGAGTTTGCCTTGTATTATTTTTAGACGTCTGTATCTTAGTACGAGATGCCGTAAGAAGTAATCTTTAAATTTTTTTTACAAATAAAGTATGATTTGATCCTGTCTAATTTTAACGTTATTTGGTTAGTACATATAAGCATAATAATATATAAAAAAATCAAAGACCTCCCAGTTTGCTTTCTATCGTTTTCTTGGACTTGAAGTTTTCATACATTCTAGTACCGCGGGCGGGCTATTATGAGAATATTTTCAAGTTTTTTTTCTACTATTGTGTGTCTTGATCCTGCGAGATTATAATTATTTCAAGTTTATTGATATTAGAAGAATGTTTATTAAAAATATCATCCAGATTCGAGTTTGCCTTGTATTATTTTTAGACGTCTGAATCATAGTATGAGATGCGCTATGAAGGATTATTTAAATTTTTTTTCCAAATAAAGTATGATTTGATCCTGTCTAATTTTATCATTATTTAGTTAGTATATATAAGCACAATAATATATAAAAAAATCAAAGACCTCCCAGTATGCTTTCTATCGTTTTCTTGGACTTAAAGTTTTCATACATTCTAGTACCGCGGGCGGGCTATTATGAGAATATTTACAAGTTTTTTTTCTACTATTCTGTGTCTTGATCCTGCGAGATTATAATTATTTCAAGTTTATTGATATTAGAAGAATGTTTATTAAAAATATCATCCAGATTCGAGTTTGACTTGTATTATTTTTAGACGTCTGAATCATAGTATGAGATGCGCTATGAAGGATTATTTAAATTTTTTTTCCAAATAAAGTATGATTTGATCCTGTCTAATTTTAACATTATTTAGTTAGTATATATAAGCATAATAATATATAAAAAAATCAAAGACCTCCCAGTTTGCTTTCTATCGTTTTCTTGGACTTGAAGTTTTCATACATTCTAGAACCGCGGGCGGGCTAATATAAGCATATTTACAAGTTGTTTTACTACTATTCTATGTCTTGATCCTGCGAGATTATAATTATTTCAAGTTAATTGATATTAGAAGAATGTTTATTAAAAATATTATCCAGATTCGAGTTTGCGTTGTATTATTTTTAGACGTCTGAAACTTAGGATGAGATGCGGTATGAAGGAATATTTAAAATTTTTTTACAAATAAAGTATGATTTGATCCTGTCTAATTTTAACGTTATTTAGTTAGTATATACAAGCATAATAATACATAAAAAAATCAAAGACCTCCCAGTTTGCTTTCTATCGTTTTCTTGGACTTGAAGTTTTCATACATTCTAGAACCGCGGGCGGGCTAATATGAGCATATTTACAAGTTAATTTACTACTATTCTATGTCTTGATCCTGCGAGATTATAATTATTTCAAGTTAATTGATATTAGAAGAATGTTTATTAAAAATATCATCCAGATTCGAGTTTGCGTTGTATTATTTTTAGACGTCTGAAACTTAGCATGAGATGCGGTATGAAGGAATATTTAAACATTTTTTACAAATAAAGTATGATTTGATCCTGTCTAATTTTAACGTTATTTAGTTAATATATACAAGCATAATAATACATAAAAAAATCAAAGACCTCCCAGTTTGCTTTCTATCGTTTTCTTGGACTTGAAGTTTTCATACATTCTAGAACCGCGGGCGGGCTAATATGAGCATATTTACAAGTTAATTTACTACTATTCTATGTCTTGATCCTGCGAGATTATAATTATTTCTTGTTTAGTGATATTAAAAGAATGTTTATTAAAAATATCATCCAGATTCGAGTTTGCGTTGTACTATTTTTAGACGTCTGAAACTTAGCATGAGATGCGGTATGAAGGAATATTTAAACATTTTTTACAAATAAAGTATGATTTGATCCTGTCTAATTTTAACGTTATTTAGTTAATATATACAAGCATAATAATACATAAAAAAATCAAAGACCTCCCAGTTTGCTTTCTATCGTTTTCTTGGACTTGAAGTTTTCATACATTCTAGAACCGCGGGCGGGCTAATATGAGCATATTTACAAGTTAATTTACTACTATTCTATGTCTTGATCCTGCGAGATTATAATTATTTCAAGTTAATTGATATTAGAAGAATGTTTATTAAAAATATCATCCAGATTCGAGTTTGCGTTGTATTATTTTTAGACGTCTGAAACTTAGCATGAGATGCGGTATGAAGGAATATTTAAACATTTTTTACAAATAAAGTATGATTTGATCCTGTCTAATTTTAACGTTATTTAGTTAGTATATATAAGCATAATAATATATAAAAAAATCAAAGACCTCCCAGTTTGCTTTCTATCGTTTTCTTGGACTTGAAGTTTTCATACATTCTCGTACCGCGGGCGGGCTATTTTGAGCATATTTACAAGTTTTTTTACTACTATTCTATGTCTTGATCCTGCGAGATTTTAATTATTTCTTGTTTAGTGATATTAAAAGAATGTTTATTAAAAATATCATCCAGATTCGAGTTTGCGTTGTATTATTTTTAGACGTCTGTATCTGAGTACGAGATGCCGTAAGAAGTAATCTTTAAAAATTTTTTACAAGTAAAGTATGATTTGATCCTGTCTAATTTTAACGTTATTTAGTTAGTATATATAAGTATAATAATATATAAAAAAATCAAGTTGCTCACAGTTTGCTTTATATAGTTTTTATAATGAAATTACCCTTTACGCTAAGAACGGACACGAGTATTAATATAATTAAAAATTGCTTAATATTTTAAGAAAAAACTGTACATTACTACTATATCTATTTAAAATTATCAAAAAGTAATAATTAATAGCATTTGTAGCGAATTTATTGTACATATAACAAAAGGTTTTTACGACGCGCGGTAGCGTTGCGGCCCTTCGCGTAAATCGTCAGGCGGCCGGCCGCTAGCCGGCTGCTATCTTCAGTTCCATGAGACAAAGATTAATATAGAGTATACAACACTAAAGATGTTATATGAGTTATTTTGATTTATGAATTACTTTTTTTGTTTTAAATTATATTCTTATACAGTACTATGTATTATGAAGAAAAGTAAGTACCTACCTACTAATTAAACACATTTGTACATTAATATACTTTTATAAATATCGTATATACTATAAAGAATATTATTATTTTAATTTTATTAAAGAGATATCAATTTCATTAATAAATTAATAGGTAGTAGGTACTATGTATATAGAGATCATTGAGTGCTTCGTGTACCACTTCTATTATTTTATTTGTCCGTCGATTGCACTCGAAACAGGAAAGTGGCACGGTACGCTGCACACTTGTTTGGGTGCAGAAACCATGGTCACTTTTATTGATGTATAAATACCCAGTGAAAATTATCATTTTGTCAGTTATAGTTTCCTCGTAATAAAGTTTGCTTCACAATTGAATATTTTATATTTAAGTAATTAATGTATTTGTTGAAAAATATGTTATGTACGATGATATTATATTTGTAGCTGGTGAAATAAAGTCTCGAAATTTTATTTTAAATTCATATTATACTTTAATTAAAAAAGAAATAGAATAAAATACGTAGACCGTATATTTTAAATAATGCCGTTTAAACATAGAGCAGTGATGGAATCACGTATGCCGAATAATCAATAATGCTCATTTATTATTTACAGTGACATTAGAATCTAACTACAGTTTTCAAAATTTAGCAATAAAGTTGTATTATATTCGTAATCAGTTTAGCATTTTAAATAATTATCGTGATGTAATAGCAAAAAGAACAATTTACGTTGTCCGTCCAAAACAAAGGCAATTTGTAGGCTAATAGTTATTGTGTTACGCAAAACTTTATATGAATACGAAATGGAGAAAGCTGTTATAGCAATACACATAATATTTTGTTTTTACGCTACTTTACGAAATAACGCACACTTACGCATGTCATACTATTTCTGTCAACATTAAAAGAAAATCGATTGTCTTCTCCATTCAACGTGACACTGGCGAAATAATTTGTGCTCAACTGGCACGCTTTGAAGCCATTAACAAGAGAATTGAATAGAATTGAAAATCGAAAATCTTATTGAAATAATCATTAAGACGAAAACACGTCTAGGCTACTACTTTTCACTACGGTAAAATATGACATATCGAGTAATTTATACACTAAGGGTGAATTACCCAGTTTAACTTCTGTTCATCTCAAATTTCTTTCAGTCCAGTAGAAAAAAACAATTAGTTAAATTAAACCGACTGGAAATAAGTATTGTGATTGCAGATGAGGCATTCTGCATTACGTTTAAACTTGGTTGCAGTTTTGTTAAACGTAGCACAATGTCAATCTTGCTGAACGTTCAGCTGTTGTGTGTATCGAAGCTGTTTTGTAAAACAACCATCGTTATTGTGGAACTGTTCTTTCGGCAATCCACCTGCCACATATCCATTACATACTAAAAATATCATATTAATATTAACATTACATGGAATCATATTATATTCTACACGTACTTAAATAGAGCTTACCTATTGATTAAAGTAACACAAAAATATTTCTTTTGGAAACTTTAAACTCAAAAAATTGCAAGTTGCTGTGTTAATAGGAATTAATTCCCATCGAGTTCCCAAGAAAGAATTATAGCATTAACCACAAGTCCCCTTAAAACGCATATCCAAGACCTAAGAAAACATATTAACACTTACGATGGATTTTTTCCTTTTTCATAAAATATAAAGACTCCATTGTTTGAATTATAAGGTAAACAACAAAAACCTGCCTCTATCAACGGATTCAATCTTAACAATGGCAACTTTCCCGGTGATATCTGAGGAACCTACTCGGTAATAACGTTCTTGATTTCTTTATTGTTTACTTATAACTCAGTACATTCTTACAGCTTCTTGAAATCCGAGTAAAGCTACTTCAGTGTCTTTCTATGCTGCGATTTTAAGGAGGCGTGAAAGGCGAATTTATTAATACAGAAAGAAAAAATCTATTTCTGCCTTTTAATAAAAATGTTAAGTGTTTATTTTACCTGCATTTTACTGGATTAACTGTATAAAAGTAAGAGAATAAACTATTTTATTAAGGCATAAGGACCTAATTTGTATGTTAAATTGTTTGATAACGTAAATAGAGCATAGCAAAAACTTTCTCCTTGCTCTTATGAGCAATTGCACCTTTCTGTAGCTATAAAATGCATGCAGGAATATTTATAAAATCTGCCACAGTCCAAAACTATTTTAGTTTGTGTTTAGAAATAATATACTATTGAACTGTAATTTTAACTTGAAAAACTGAAAATTATATTTAGTTACCTAGTAGTTAGTTTCAAAAGGAAGTAATAAGTAAAGTGATAAGGCTGCATTTACAGGAAATAGTTAATATATAATACAAATGTGTTTAAATGTAGTAGGTATGTATATAAAAAAATTAAAAATAATTTAATTGATATAAACAATGACATGAATGTTGTAATTGATATATTAATAATAATAATTCATTTGTTATTATTATTATTTTATATTATAGAAAAATTTAACTTTAGCATTACGTAATGGTAAGTTTGAGCATCACGATTGCGTGTAAAGCAGTAACTCTTGTTGATAGCTAATGAGGAATGGACTGTATTAATGAGAGATGATGGAAACACGTTTTATAATTAATTCTTTTAATTGTTAAATATTGCACAATAAATATGTTATAATCTCAACAGTGACAGGCAGACTGCTCTGACAAATCTATTGAAACATAAAAAAATAGGTTTTACAAAATAATATATGTTCCAAAAAGGTCGCGCGCCAGCCAGTCGCCAACATACCGGACCCCCAGTGGAACACTAACTACTGGTGGCTACTGGCTGAGGCTCGGCTTCCATCAGGATAAGTTTCCGGGCCGGTCTGCGCAGCATGCCCCCTCTGGTGTGGACGTCTGCCACGCGGACCGCTCCGTCGGATCCTAAGTAGACCTTTGCTACCCTTCCTAGTGGCCACAAACCACGAGGGAGGTTGGGATCGGCGATCAGCACCACGTCACCCTCACCGAGGTTCAACGAGTTGTTGTTGGGTCCTCTTGTACGTAGCATCGGTAGATATTCCCGTAGCCATCGTGCCCAAAACTGATCTGCTAGGCGCAGCGTTCTCCGCCAGTCACATCGTCGGGATAGGTCTGCGTCTGTCAGCGACGTGGTCCATGGGACGACTGATGAGGAGCCGAGGATAAAATGGAATGGTGTTAACGCCTCTGGTGCATCTGGGGAAGACGGGACGTATGTAAGTGGCCTAGAATTCACAATTGATTCGGCCTCGAGTAGGAGTGTTGACAGGACCTCTTCCTTCAGTGGTTGATTTGTTAGGCAAGATCTGAGAGCTGCTTTCACTGTCCGCACAAGCCGCTCCCATGCGCCGCCCATGAATGGGGATGCTGGTGGAATGAAGCGCCAGTTGATTTTGTGATTAGTGGCGTACTCTACGACCGAGTTGTCAAGTAGGGAGCGCAGTTCGCGGGAAGAGCCAACAAAGTTAGTACCGTTATCAGAAAATATAGTGGTGGGCGATCCTCGGCGAGCAATGAAGCGCCTGAGGCTCATTATAGCGCTATCTGCAGTGAGTGAGTTCACAATTTCGAGGTGAAGCGCTCTGGTTGTGAGACACGTATATAAGGCGATGTATCGTTTCTCGCTCCGTCGATATAGCTTTACCAGAATCGGGCCAAAGTAATCAAGGCCTACGTGAGTGAAGGGTCTTTTGTGGTGATCAAGACGTTCTGGTGGTAAGTTGCCGATCTGAGGTTGGATAGGTTTCGTGTTCCATTTCTTACACTTCAAGCAGGCGCTTGCTACGCTACGGATGGTTCCTCTGGCTCTTAAAATCGAATATCTTTGCCGAAGTTCATTCAAAACGAGCTCGTTAAATTGATGCGCGGCTTTGATATGTTCGTGGAGGATTAGCAGTCGTGAAATGTGGTGGCGGCCGTCGAGAATCATGGGTGATTTCATCTCGTTGTTCACTCCCGGTGCGGAATTTATGCGCGTGTCTTGTCGTATGAGACCTTCTCCATCCAGTGTAGGCGCCAATTTCCTAATTCGACTATTCTTAGGCACTGGCTTCGAAGATCGTAAGTGCGATAATTCCTCAGGGAAACTCTCTGTTTGTGCTTGACGGACCAACATTTTCTCCGCTTCTATCATGTCTGACGCGTGAAGCTGGTGGGGAGACGTGGTGCTATCAATGTAGAGTTTGGAATTTGGATCTATTGGCCGAGACAAATTAAGCCGGAATAGGCGTGCGCCCTGGAGAAAACGAGCGGTGGCACGTAGCAAACGTAGCCAGGAGCTAAAACGCGTTGGGTCAGGTAACGAATTCGAGAGTGGGGTGTCGAGGAGCAGAACCATCAGATTTGATTTTAACTCGGGGTCTGATGAAGTCTCTCCCTCGTCAGTGACGCGCTCGGTCGGCCAAGTGCAAGACTGTTCAACAAGGAACTGTGGACCGGTGAACCACCGATGAGTTGCGGTAAAGTCGGTTCGTTTTGGTTTTGTCGCATCATCAGCGACATTGAGAGAGGTAGGGATCCACCTCCAATCGGATGGATTGGTGGTTTCCAATATCTCTCCCAACCTGTGTGCCACGAACGGTTTAAACGCGCGAGCGTCACTCCGGATCCACTTTAGGACGGTGGTTGAGTCAGTCCAGAAAATGGTTGCGGAGGGCTCAAAACGGTGAGCTTGCATAATTGTTTGCGCAAAACGCGACGCGATAAGCGCAGCTTGTAATTCTAATCTTGGGATGGAAACCGGTTTCAGGGGACAGACTCTGGCCTTACTACCGATGAGAGCTGTCGATACAGAGTCATCGCTGTAAGTGAAACGCCAATAGGCGACGCAGGCGTAGGCTTGTTCGCCACCGTCGGCGATTACGTGCAACTGAACGTCGGACAAGTCTGATCCGACCATGTACCAGCGTGGGATTTTTATATTAGCTGCAATCTGCAGCTGTGAAAACCAGTCTTTAAATTCGCTTACATACATTTCGGGTAAGCCTGTGTCCCAGCCAACGCCTGCCCGCCATAATCTTTGAATCAAAATGCGACCCCAGATAACGACCGGCATCAAAAACCCAAGAGGGTCATAAACTTTCATAACGTTCGATAAAAGAATGCGTTTTGTCAAAGTGTCGATCGGTATCTGAGGTACGGCACGAAACCCTAATAAATCTTGACGTGGGTTCCAATTAACACCAAGGACGCCGACGTCACTACTGGTAGGCAGGTAAACATCAGATGCATCGCTACGAAGTTCCTTCGGGACATGAGAGAGTGCCTCTGGATGGTTGGACGTCCACGCTCGCATCTCAAAACCACAATTCTTGTGCACTGTGACAACGTCGGCGGCTAGTTGAGCTGCGTCCGCAACATTTGTGTGGCTCCCAAGGTAGTCATCCATATAGTGATCGTCAATTATTGCTTTGCAGGCAACGGCATAGTCAGCTTCGTGTATCTTCGCGTTTTTGTTTTTTATATAGAGGGCGATGAAAGGACTCGAAACTGCGCCGAAAATCATTGACGACATGCGGTATTCCTTGAGGTCGCCGTTCTTGTCACGCCAGAGAAAGCGTTGAGCATCCCTGTCCCTTGCGGCAATCTTAATCTGAGGAAACATCTCCTTGATATCGCCACTCAAGGCTACCGCACCTTCTCTGAAACGGAACAGGATGTCAAGTAGGGGCGATAATAGGTCAGGACCTTGCAGAAGCAGACTGTTGAGGCTTACGTTTTTTGTTGTGGCAGCCGCGTCATGGACTGCTCTCAGCTTCTTCTTCTGAGGATGATAGACACCAAAGATAGGCAGGTACCAGCGAATGGAGCCGTCTGGGTTGACGCAAGAGGCATTTGGTGCGGGTCGATGGTAGTAAGTCTTCGAATCACACTCTTCGGCATAGTTCTTGCTGATTATGTCATCGATGAATTGTTGAAAGGATGCGGCAAACGCTAAATCCTTTGACATCTGTCGCTCGAGGGCCTTGAAGCGTGATAGTGCCTGTGGGTAGCTATCTGGTATAATTTTCGGTAGCTCCTTCTTCCAAGGCAGGCCAACTTCAAAATGGCCATCGTGAAGTTGGTGAGCGGATGATTCCATGATGTCTACAGCCCGTTGATCCTCGCTGTTTTGTCGTGGGACCTTTTTTGTGATACCCAAGGCGTCGATGTCGTATTGGCATTTTATAAGTGTATCCAGATCTTCCGTGACGTGATTGATAAATTCAAATGGCTTCGACGACAAACAGTGTGCGCCATGGAGTACCCAGCCTAATAAGGTTTTGGAGGCAACAGGGTCATTCTTTTTTCCACACCGCACTTCGCGACTTATGGATATATACCAGTCAGGCGCGCCGATTAAGACGGTGGAGTAAGCAATGTCACATGACAGTTCGTTTGCTAGGCCTGACAGATGATCGTAATCCGTGATATTAATCGTGTCTGGATATCGTGCGCGAAGCCCTAAGGGTTCCACGGCTCGCGCGTGTTCGATCAGGTAACGATCGGGTAGGTCGCGACCGCGTATATAAAAATCAACATAGCTTACTTCACGCTCCGCTGTCATATTACAAACACCTTCAATGCGAAGACGCTCCGAGCGGGTTGGCTTCGCGCCGATGCGTTTTGCCACTTCAGCGTCAATGAGAGATGACACACTGCCGTCGTCTAGCATCGCTGTTGTCTCGAACGCACCGTCAGGACCCTCGACTATAACCGGGATCACTTTCAGCAGGCCTCGGGGATGTGGGCGTGAAGTCGTTGGGCAGGATCCTGTTGCATTAATTGAAAAATCAGTGGTATTCGCAATTTTATCCGAAGGTTCGATTTCGTTATGTTGTTGAGTAGTATTTATATTGACAGGACATGTAGGGTTGACAGAGGAGGTATGAAGACAAATGCTCTGTCCGCTTGGAGCTGCGTCGGGATTGCCGTCGGCTGTCTTTGTGCCATGGAGGAGTGCGTTATGACGTCTAGGGCATCCATCGACACCGCAACGTTTCGCGCGGCAACTGTTCCACGTGTGTGGCTTAGACTTGAGACAACGGTAACATATTTTAGTTTCTCGAACCCAGCTCCATCTGTCGTCACATGTTAGCTTTAAAAAACCCTTACATGTTTTTATTTTATGAGATCCTTGTTTACAATATGCGCACTGCTCAGATGTATTCCCGCAAGATACCGTAGCATGTATTGTTTCCTTTTTTAACGGGAATTTCGGAGCATTATTGCGTGGTACGTTTGAATATGTTGGTGGCGTTGGCGCTTTAAATGTACTGTCAGCAATAAAATTATATTTTATTTGTTTGTCAGCCTCGGCTAAGAGAAATTGTGACAACAATTCAAGTTTTGTTAGACTTTGTTGCTCTGGCGCGTGAGCCGATGCGTAGTCTGTAAAGCGAGATCTAGTGTGCTCACTCAATTTTACCAGAATGCACCGAAGGAGCTCTGGAGATGATAAGTACTCATTCTGTTTAAGCAATGTGAGCGTTGTAATAAAGTTACGCAATTTATTTGCTAAGCCATTTAAGTCTTGAGGAGAACTTAGCTTTGGAGTGTTGCGGAGCTCGGTGATCTCGCGGGCGACCAGAAGTTCCGGACGGGCGTACGTCTGCTCCAGGGCCTTCATGATGTCGTCGGGCGAGCCGCAGGTCCACATGAGCGACGCGACGGACTGGTACGCTTGTCCACGGACTGCGTGGTTCAAACGGTCTAAGTTTTCTGCAGCTGAAAAATTACGTTTTGTACGTTCATAACTACTTTTAAAAGCCATCCATTGTGAAGTTTCACCTGAAAACGTAATTAGCTCGGGCTTCTTTGGCCTGTTTGAAAGTGAGTTTATAGCTTGGGTAAGTTTTGTAATAGGGTCTGAGGAGGAATATTCAGATGATACTGGTAGTCGTGGTGCCACTGTGTCGTAGTTGTATGTTAAGAGCGCTTGAGTGGGTTTCGAGAGGGTTGCTTGGTTGACAATAGGCACGTTGAAAGATACCGAGTTGGCGGTGGCGGCCGGTTGTAAACTAGGTCCTCGAGCGTTACTCGAGGTGACAATCGGTGCCCCACCAGGCATATTTTCATAAGTTGCTGTAGTCATGTTAGCATTCTGTTCGGATACCCAAGTAGCAGTGCGCCTTTCGGCGTTGCGATCAGAAAAATACGAACTACGAGATTTGGCAGACTTATCTAAAGCTTCCAGAGCGGCGATTCTTGCTTGCAGCTCCGTCTGTTCCGCCTTGAACTCGAGATTTGCGAGCTTGCGCTCGCGCTCCCGCTCCGCCTCGGCCTGTTGACGGGCGAGCACGGCTTGCTGACGCGCGAGTTCAAACTCGCGCTCCGCCTGCTCCCGATCACGGTCCGCCTGTTGTCGAGCGAGTTCGCGCTCGCGCTCCACCTGACGCCGCATTAGGTCCGCTTCAAGAGCTAGCTTCTGTGCGCGAACGGTCGCCGAGGAACTCGTTGAGTGTGTGCGCACGGTATGTGATTGCTTACTGTGGACACTAAAAGCGCTTTCAGTTGGTGCTTTGACATCGCCTCGTGCGAGCGTAAGCGAGCTAGTTCGAGCATCTGGGCGTTCGGCAGCGGGCTTAGGTTGTGCCACGCTGGTTGGAATGTCGCCCGTCGTTTGTATGCTCGAACCACCAGGCAATGTCGAAGCACCTTCGTTATTCGTGACTAAACCCGGCCGGGCGCCGCGCGGTGAACGATCACGCCGTTCGCGCTGCACCCGGTCAGATTCCGTAGCCGCCTCTGCCCTTGTCTTACTACGTGTTTCCACCATGATGAAAATGTAAGTAAATAATGTAAATTGTAATTTTTTTGCAATGTTTTACAATGAAATAAAAATTTACAATAACTTACGTGAAAAAATTTGACATCTGAATTTCGATGGAATGGTAAAATTACGGCAAGAATGGACCAAAATGATAGCTAATGAGGAATGGACTGTATTAATGAGAGATGATGGAAACACGTTTTATAATTAATTCTTTTAATTGTTAAATATTGCACAATAAATATGTTATAATCTCAACAGTGACAGGCAGACTGCTCTGACAAATCTATTGAAACATAAAAAAATAGGTTTTACAAAATAATATATGTTCCAAAAAGGTCGCGCGCCAGCCAGTCGCCAACACTTGTCTTTTTTCTAAGAATGCACCTCAGATAACATCGTCATTCGTGATAGAGCGTGTTTGTTATTAATTTTTTGCCATGTTTAAATAAATAATATGTATTTAGAATTAAGAATGTTTTTAATGTTATTTTGCATAATTAATTTATAGTATAATTTTAAATAACAAGTAATAAACTATTCATTTATTAGGGAAAAATAAATATATACAAGAAAAAATAAGAGTAAAACACATGACGTCTACAATTTTTAACAATTTGAATATTTATAGCGGATAACTTTCAATTTCTAATACGCAAATAAATAAAACATGTTATTAAAATAATCTTTTTAGTTAATTTCATATACATCAGCTATCCAACAAAATAAATGAGACGGTACACCGATGAACGAAGAAACCTATCAGCCACAGTTTCTCACAATACATGGTTGTCACCGAAGGCCATTGTCACGGAGTAATTAGTCATCAAACAATAGAAATCCAACTCGTCGAAACAATAACACTAGATTAGTGGAAATCAACTACGAGTAAAATGACAAATGAAATATCTATTTCCATACTCGTAAATATAATTTTAATCTCATATCAACCTATAGGTAAATAGTATAGTCCTATTATAGATATTCGGTAACCGAAAAAATGATTTTATAAGTGAAACTATCTTTTTGGATTTTGTCGCCGATTTATTATGATTTTTGATTCCCGACGTTTTGAATGCTTTACAGCAATCATGGTCACGGGAGAGTCAAGTCTCTGATGTGAAGAGAAGAAGAGAATGATTGCTGTAAAGCAACCAAACCACCAATTTGATTATATCAGCTGTCAGTCTCTCCTGTGACCATGATTGCTGTGAGGCATTAGAAACATCGGCAACCAAAAATCAAAATAAATCTGCGACAAAATCCGAAAAGATAGTTATATTTAATTTTGATTTTATCAGTAACACATCTGTTTGCTTGTTGCTAAACGAACAAAATGTTTTATTTATACGAACTCACAGTAAATAAATTAATTATTACAGAGCACAGGTGCCACACATCACAGTGTCTTCCGATTCCCGTTCCTGGATTAGGTTTGCATTCGGTCTGCAAAAGAAATAAAACAATTAAAAGAAGTTAAAAAACTTAACTGTATAGTACAAGTAGAGTACTGTTTATACCTACTAAATAACTAATGTAACATAAATACAAAACTTTACTGTGAAGTCAACCATTTATAGGGCGTTTCTGTGTCTGTTATTCATTAAATATTAAATTTCACTGATAGTAAGCTATCAGTGAAATTTAACAAAACTTATTTCATAATTTTCATCAGTTACATTTTTATGTTGATTTTCATATACCTACCTATTTATAATTACAGATACGTTATAATAAATAGACAGCAATATATTTTTTTAAATTACACAAATACATACAGAACTCTGAACTGGTCCAATTTTGATGGGACTTTCACTCGCAGACAGCTAATGTTATAAGGAGTAACTTAGACTGCTTTTATTTTAGAAATTTTATTTATTTTAACTAGTGGAATCTGCGCCTTCACCCGCGCTAAATCTAACGATAGACGAACCCGAGCAAAGCGAGGGTGAGTCGCTAATATTGAATAATAAAGTGAAATATAAAAAAATGGGTAACTGTTTATTTGTACTAAGTCTAAGTCTAGTGTAGTGTAGGTTGTTATCAACCTAATAGGTGTACTCTGTCCATAAAAATTATGTTGATTTTCATATACCTACCTATTTATAATTACAGATACGTTAGAATAAATAGACAGCAATATATTTTTTTAAATTACACAAATACATACAGAACTCTGAACTGGTCCAATTTTGATGGGACTTTCACTCGCAGACAGCTAATGTTATAAGGAGTAACTTAGACTGCTTTTATTTTAGAAATTTTATTTATTTTAACTTGTGGAATCTGCGCCTTCACCCGCGCTAAATCTACGATAGCCGAACCCGAGCAAAGCGAGGGTGAGTCGCTAATATTGAATAATAAAGTGAAATATAAAAAAATGGGTAACTGTTTATTTGTACTAAGTCTAAGTCTAGTGTAGTGT
The DNA here is from genome assembly GCA_905231865.2 of Boloria selene. NCBI lineage: Eukaryota > Metazoa > Arthropoda > Insecta > Lepidoptera > Nymphalidae > Boloria > Boloria selene. Next base: position 8,904,897 of record HG993145.1, read on the forward strand.
AGGTTGTTATCAACCTAATAGGTGTACTCTGTCCATTATTTACTCATCAGTGAAGTGGTGTCGCACCGTTATTACTGAGTAGTTGGTAGTACAGTTAGCTACGACCACGGTCACGCTGATTTCTTACTTCAATTGATTTACGCAATCTTATGATTGGAAATCTTAGGAAATTTATGTCACTTACTTTTTTCTTGCTATATGTACTTTTGTTGTAAGTAGTGCAATACCTGCTGTTCTAAATGGCCTACTTGTTAGACTGTCGGTAATTTCGTACGTATGGAGAAAATAGTAGAACTAGTACCTACAATATTTCATAAATGTTACAATATTTTTTATCCAACGAAGACTTTGTTACTTACGGTAAGAGAAGTATGAATAATAATTTAATTTTATTAAAATTCAATCAAAATGCTATAATATATTTATGTACCTAAATATAATCCTTCAATGCTTTATCCTAGAAATGGACATAGTGATGAAGTTGTAATATAACAATTACCTGTGGCCAATCAACTTAGAAACAATGAAAAGTTTAATTTGTTCAGATGTTCGCAAGTGAACTGCGACATTATCTTAATGCAAACGTTCATATCGGAATGTAGTGTATATTCTAGACTTTACATTGTCTCAAATAAGCTGGCATATGAATAGATAATAGATGTACAGTTTTTTTTTCATTTTAGTGTCTTCTCTTTTGCCGCTGTTAGCATTAATTGGTATTTTTTCAGTGCCTTGCAAAGGCATGCATTCTAAATCTTTTAATTTCACGCTTAAGATTTTTAATTAGTTGCGAGTATTATATAAATTTTTAAGATAAAATACGGAAGCTGGATTGATTCTATTTTCATAATCATTAGCGGTGAGAAATCCCTTGTTAGTTCTGTTGCTTTATACAAATAGGTCGTGTATCAAACTATTTCGGTACAAATTGCTCACGTGTCACTCGTTAATGATACTGAAAAGTGTACTACGTATTTGTTACCTTAAAAGGTGTGATATTTTTGGATACATTTGTGTCTCCCGTCTCTGTGGAATCTCTACTAAAAATAAATATTTAAATTATGCAGGAAAAGTGTATATGTAGTTCAAGAAAAACAATAATATATTAAAAGTAAATAAAAACTTTCACTTCATATTTACCTACTCCATTCAATTATATTGTACGAGAATCATTACAATTTAAGTAGTAAAAATAAATAACACCTTTGATCCTTATGTCTTTTGGTAGAGTAAGGCAGTAAGGAAGTGAGGAAGTGGTATCCTTATAAAAGTTCTAAATGGATATAATATGGGTGTCTGTTGGATATGTCATCAATTGAAATAGGTATTTATTTATCGAAACAATTAAATTGATACACGATTAAATTAAAATAAATTATACGAACGATAGAATATATTATACGAAATCGACTCTTACAATCTATTTCATACTTGTAAAAACATGTAAAAAAGCAAGATTACAACAAGGAGCTTTTCTTGGAAATCCTTAAACGAAGTTATCTCTACATATTTGGGATACAGCTGGTAAACCTGCTCCCTTCATATTTAACAAATTTAGAAAGACGACATTAAAATATATACCTATGCATATACACCTGCTTTTATATACTCGTATATATGAATGCACGCCGTAAAATTCAATAAACGTCAATTTCTTTAACATAGTATAATAAATAAATAATAAATATTTTGGGACATTTACACACAGCACTATCTAGTTCCACGGTAAGGTACGAGCCTTGTGTTATGGATACAGATTGTTGATATACTACACATAATATATAAGTTTTAAATACATACATATTATAAATATATGTATATACAAATTATTAACGTACCGACTAGTACAAAAATGCTAATAGTAATGATTTAATTACCTATATTATGTAGGTCAGATAAAACTAAGTTGATTAAATTAATTTCTTAAGGAAACGAAAGTGTCATTATAACTCTTTATATTAGCTGTATGTTTTGTTAACGAAATTGCTGAATATTAGTTTAAAACGACTTATTCAATAGGACCTATTCGTTTTTTTGATTCTTGTTAATTTGTCAAATATATTTTATCTGTATCTAGCTGTAAATGTAGCTTATATTTTAATGGATAACTGCGAGTAATGCACATAAGGAATAAGTTTGAATTATTAATAAAAACAAAAAGTAAAATGAGACTACAGTTGCTACTCTTAGTTTTAAATAGTTATAAATTGAGAAAATGATATGACCACAATATATAGAACAGTCAGTCATTCAAGATGCGCTACAGTAAATAAGATTAAGATGAAGAATAACTTTTATTTAATTAACTATTCATTGACAAAAATTATGAAATCTACTTATATCTTCAATATCGCGTAAAATAGACATAAAAAAATCGAAGTGTCTATTCATCCGATAAGCGGACGAATAAATTAAATATTATTCGTCCGACAATTGGTGTTTGATATATCGCGACTGAGACTTTTTTGCTTCTTAAATGGCTCAAAGAGAAATCAATTTGTTTTTTAAGATTTAACATACTCGTGAATGCCATTGCGGACGTTTCTGTAGTACTTTTTACAAAATACCATTTTCTTGTACATTGTTTTGATGTAGGTACATACTCTCAGGGAGTGTTAGTAACGTAAATTTCATAGGACGACTCTATAGAGCCAGCTCTTTTACATATAAAAATTCTTGGACTTATTAAAAGTGGGGTGGGATCTAAATAATAAATTATCAGCTCGGTAGGTTAGGGTTATTTTTTATTTTTATTTTTGGCATAGGTATATCCTGCACATAAAAATCGCTTATTTTATATTAGAAATCAAAGAAGTGATAGATATTCGTACAAACCGACAATAGTCGGACGAATAATATATTTTTTATTAATACGATTATCGGATGACTAGCAATAGCCTTTAAAATAATTTAGTCATCCAACAATTGTTGGACGACTAAATTATTTTACTCGTCCAACTAGCAGACGACTAGCATCAGCCTAAAAAATTCAAATTGAAGTGCCTTCTTTTTTACGAAGTTGACATATCTGCATACAGCCTTCGTATAGTAGTTTTTTAAGTATTTAATGAGTTATTTATACGAGTACATAAGTATCAGAGGAAAGGAAATTCATGTGACGATAAAAACCCGCCTTGAATAGCTGTTTAATGTCAATTAAACAACAAAATAACAATTAGTTCTTTTACAATTATGCACACTACACATATGGCGTTGATGAACAGAACTAAAATGTTTAGTCTCTACACCGGATAACAATCCAATTTTTTTTCATATTACTTGCTAATGTGATGTTATTTTTGGAAATATTTTTAATGTATAACATTTCATCTGCGTTAATTATACAAAATAAAGTCGTAATAATGTTATATTGAATAGAAACCAGTCAAGACACTAATATGCAAAACAGAGTAAGAATCAAACTTTAATATTTGAGACGCAACATTTAATTAATTTGAATAAAAGCATACGCTAATAATTAATTTATTGAATATAGTAATTGACCTTAAATTAAAAAAAATAAACTAATATAAAATACTATATCAATATAAAATGTATAATTTATAACATTTTGACATAAATTCTAAACATGTTCATTTAAGGTTTCACTCGTCGCGTCGCAGAGGATTTTAAAATATAAACGTGTTTGTCACCTACATTATACTTATTTACGTAAACAAAGAACGTATTTTATGAAGACGTATTTGTACATTTAATACTGTAAGTTCCCTAACTACCTATGTTATAAATTAAGTAATTACATAAGTGTTTTAATAATTATTCAAAATTTCCCCCTTTTGTTTCTACCTAATCATACATTTTAATTATACGCAATTATAACATTATTTTTTACTTTAAAATCGAATAATATTTTTTTTTTTATATTTTCTTGCCGCGACCCATTAATTAGGTATTTGTGTTAACAATGACATGATGGCCTTCAATCGTATTACAGCATTGCAACGACAAAAATATGTATAATACTCTTTAAATAAAGCGTGAACCTATATATTTAGACTAATAAATAATTTAAAAAATCAATTTTAAAGAAATGTTCCTATCTTTTCGGATTTTTCTCGAATTTATAAAGACACTCTCCATTCTCTACCATAAAAAACATTTTAAATGTCGGGAACCAAAAACTAAATAAATCACCGAAAAAAATCGAAAGGCTATTTCTTTTTAAATGTCAAATATTTTCATAAATCTAGAAAGTCTTATTATTAAAATAAAATCTGCATAAATAGAAATACTTACTATAAATGACGAACTATTGATCATTTTCAACTAGAGAACGATATCGTGTTAACTATCATTACTTTCCATGCAAACACTCACTTTATTGTCGCGTGAAAGTTTTGTAAGTTGTATTATTTAGGTACAATATTTTATATATTCGAGCGATGCTTTTTAAGTTACAAATATTAATGTGTTATTTTATATTTACTTATTCATTAAGTATTGCTATGTATTTTTATGTCAGTATCAGAGCCGATATACGAAGGGTAACGGAAAGACACTAAAAAAGACAAATCGAAATGTTCTTTGCTAATTTTATGTTAAATAGTTTTAATGGTCCTTCATCTGGTCCGGCCCTGGCCGCTAGACTATATAAATGATTGTTTATGTACATAACAATATTCTACTCAGTGTCTTGTAACTCCAAGAATCAACTTTATAACTTATTTTGTTGTTTGCAACAGCCTTCACGGTAAGCAATGACTAAATAAATTAACACTTATAAAGTGGAAATGGCCTTACCTACTACTTACACAAATGGCGAACATAGATAGTTTCGTTGATACTAAGTCTTAAAAATCACTATCACTACATAGTATAAAACAAAGTCGCCTTTTCTGTCCCTATATCCCTATATCCCTATGTGCGCTTAAATCTTTAAAACTACGCAACGGATTTTGATGCGGTTTTTTTAATAGATAGAGTGATTCAAGAGGAAGGTTTATATGCATAACTAGCAGATCCCGCGGCTTTACCTGTGCTAAATCTAGGGAAGAGCCCGAGCGAAGCGAGGGCTAGTCGCTAGTAGCAAATAAATTGCTTACTAATAGGACTTGATAGCAACGAATTTTGTAAACTCACTTCAGAGATAGGAGTATCTTGTGAAATCAAAAGTACTTTTCTGCAATTGTTGCTTGCCTCATTTGAATAGTTTTTGTATACGTTACTTGATATTATAACCAGTATTTTGTAATTCCCGCATCTTTCAAATATTATATGTTCTTTAATGTATTTATGATTAAATAAGACAAATACAAAAAATATAGCTTGAAGTAAATTTCCGTGTTTATAAATTATATTATATGAACCTGAAACTGACTATTATGTAGACAAGGTCCAAGGCATGTCACACGCTTAGTAACGTCATCAGCGGATCGTGCCAATGACGTGTAACATTTATTTCCTCATAACATTTATCAGTTTCTCTCAGTTCGGAGTTTAGATTTCTCAGATTTGAGATACTTTTTGGCAACAAATGAATCCCGTAATGTCAATTTAATAACCCGGATTACAGTTTCAAAATCATATTTAACGTACACATTCGACTCAAGTAGCATTTTATTATATAAATAACTAAATAATTAAGATTACATACTTGCATACGGTTGTTTGTAAAATTAAAAAAAAGCAATGACGTAAGTAGTAAATTTATTTGTTGTTGATATTTTCTCAATGAAAGTTATTTTCTATAATTGAACTATTTTTAAGTATAAAATAGTATATCCTTTTGCAGGGCATTTCACGTCATCCGTTGTATCTTTATATCAACTATTCGTGACCTAGAAACGCATACAGGCTCTACAGTCCACAATAGGGCATGAATTGTGCTCACGCTGGTTCCGCTGCCCTAGAAACCACGATCGATCAAAATAGTTCAATAACCCAGCAAACTCATACAATATTAGGCAGAATTGATTTTTTTAAACAGATTTTACTACATTTACTTGATGAAACAACCATATTTGACGACGATACTTTTGGCTTAGTTTGTAATGAACCTATACTTGCTGTGCCAGTAGTTGCGGTTTCGAGTCCTGCGGGACTCGTGACGCATTCATTTGTGTCACGAGTGCAAATGTTTGTACTCCAGTCGTGGGTGTTTGCTGTTTATATTAATAATATATGTATGTATTTTAAGTTATATAATATGTGTAGTGTATCAACTATCTACAACACAGGTATCGTAGCGGACCTTGATTTTAGATGATGCAGAGTGCTGTTTGTTAATGTGCCAAAATATTTATTTACTATTTTATCATCATCAGCCCTTTTTAACGTCCCACTGCTGGGCATCCCTCAGTACGAGGGGGATCAGGCCATAGTCCACCGCGATGGCTTAGTGCGTTTTGCCGGACTTCACATGACTTTCGAAAACTTACTGGGTTTTCTCAGACATACAGGTTTCCTCACGATGTTTTCCTTCACCGTAAGACAAGTGGTAATCATGATCACAATGATTGCACATGAAAATATAATCGGATTTCAACCCGCATCACTCCAAGCGAGCGCGTTACCACTGGGCTACCACTGTCTCTTATTATTTTATTATTTTAAATACATGTTAAAAAAATAAACATTATACACCGGTAACAATGCAAACAGGTACAAAATACATACATATATATTATGCATGTTTCTACATAGCGCATGCACAGAGTATGTAAAGTGAGTCACAGTTTCGTACTAAGTATGTATAATGTACCAGTCTATTTAGTATTGCTACACCTACTTGCATAGATATAATTTGAATTGTTAATATAGAAAGCTGTACATAAATGTCGAAAGCCCTTAATACCTTCTGGATGTTTCACATTTGTCGTTTATGGGAAATAAAAGAAGTGAATGCTGTTTTATAACATTGTAAATAAAGCAACGTTTTACTCCTTTATTAGTTTTCGCCGAGCTCTAGTAACTTTATTATACAGCTATACTTAGCATTTTAAATATCTACAATACGGAAGTACAAGTTAGGATAACAGGCACATTATTATGCTAACAATACATTTATTACAGTAACATTAATATGAAAACGTCATATTAACTCATTTAGCTAAATGAGATTTCTTCATATTCATTTGAACTAATAAGTTTTTGTCAAAACTGATCGCAGCAGACTGTGGGACGACGCAAGCCAATTATAGACAACATTAATAGTACACTTTATATCTGCAAGACTATTCGCTGTGAGTGAAATACGAGTATACCGGCTTGGAATAATGCCAACTGAATGCATCGAAATCAGATCCCTGGAAAGGCCCTTTAGCTTTTATTGCTTTAAAATCAACAAAAAAATAGTTAAATTATTAAGTTTGGCCAATATTAATTACACAATCTCCCTTAAATATAATAATCTAGTAAGTTACATGTTTTTAAGCTTTTTTGTTCCCCCGAAACATTTGTTTACTCTTTGGTTAATTAAAAGCACTGTCTTAGGTTGTGTAATTATTTATAATCCATTCCAGATACTTTATATCGATGTTCTTACTTCTATCGTGTTGTGGCAAGATTTATACCAGCCCTATCTATCCCTTTAATTCTGAATCGATGCGGAATGTAACTGGACATTAACAGTAAAACTAGAAGAATTATGTTGCATTTTTGAGGAAATTCTATTCATATTTATTGCCTTGGATTATAACAAAATTACATCAAAGAAATTTTCAACAACCGTTTTATTTATTTGCTTAGTTTAAAATGTAACATAATCTATAGTTCTCGTTTCTATTAGTTTTATTTATGTTATTAGTATTGCTTCTCTTTTAATATAAATATTTTCAAAAAATTTTTATTAAAAATAGTTTAACATTAAATAAATAGAACACTGAGGTAAATGCAGAACATTGGTTTCCCTATCTTAATTAAACTGTAAAAATTTAGGTAGTACATATTTGTAATACAAACTACGATTTTATATTTATGAATGATTTAATTATATGATGTTTTAAAATAATTCCAAGATAACTTTTTTAAAATAAGTAATACCGTTGCATGATTAAAAGAACTGTGACTAATCCGTATAGCAGCAGCATGGCAGCGTCATACTTCACGGTTGTCCTAATAAGGTGTCGAACATTGGAGGTGTTCTTGATTACCAATTAATCAGTCTAGATCTGCACTATAGTCATTCTATTCTGTTGTAAAGTGGCTCTTAGAAATAACGTTTAGGTATAATTCACTTCGCAAATGTCGAGGAATATGATATTTTGATTTACGTTTGTTTACTGTTTCTAATTAATTTGACGAAAACGTATAACACAAGAAGTACGTGTATAAAATTTATAGGTATAGTATGGCTCAAGCTCCGTTACGTAGTCTTTAATTGCCATTCTCACTGGTGATTGTAAAATTGCGTGTGCAACCGCGGGCGAAACCTAGTTAGTTAATGTATAATTTATTAAAGAAAAACAGAAACACTAAAGACGTATCTTCGCGCCTGCTGCTTGTGAATCAGAGCGATCTTTACCCGGTAGTGGCTGCTACACGGACCGTAAACGCTACATGACGACCACTCTATACAGGGTTCTCAAAACATTTTCAAAAATTCGTAATGTTTATTTTATAATGTTTGTGGTAATATGAATTTATAACTAAAATGATTTAAGTCTTCTTCACAAAGTACTAAGTATCTTTAACTTACCAATAACAATTAACAAATAAGGAACAGTTATAGTAGGTATAAGCTTATAATGTTTTAAATAAATAATAAATAATAAAAAATATTTAACAGTTAAGTCATCTTAACAAATCATTTTAGAAAACCTAAGTTACTGATAAGTTGCAGCCCTGATTACACATTTATTTACCCATTTACTACTGTATAATGTATACACAGACAACGGATATTGTATATCAAAATAGTTTTTATACAAGTTACTTTACTGCATCGTTAATCTTTTCAACAAAGCGTTATATTGGAAATTAAATGTGAAAATAGGTTACTATTTACTTCATTAAATTGAAAATTAGTTTAAAAATGAAAATACCTAATTAAAATTAATTGTATAATAAAAGCCCTGTAGTCCAGTGGGAACGCACTTACTTGGAAAGCTGAGTGAAGTGGGTTGAAATTGAATATCTGGTCTTGCACCCCCGATATTTAGGTCGAACATTTTAAATCTTACCGTGCAGGAAAACATTTTGAGAAATCTGCAGTCTGGGAGAACCTAGCAAGTTTTCGATAAACATGTAAAGTCCGCAGACTTCTACTTGGCCAGCGCGGTTGGCAATGGCCTGATCCTTTCGTAGTGAAGGAAAGCCCGTGCCAGCAGTGCCACATTATTTTTACACATAAAATACCATTATATTCTTTGTCCCCCTGGTTTCCAATAAAATTACCATCGAAGAAATGCGACCTTTATTGGTAGAGCGATGGATTCATCTAATATTCTGCATAGATATATGAGGTCACTAATAAACAATACAAGTATATTTTTACCTATAATTTTCAAGTCATTATTTATAAAATGATATCATGGCCGAATATTTGTCTTATGCCAAACTGGAAAATTACCATGGCAAAACTAAAAAATATCGTCACGTTATGTTTTGCTAGAAGTAGGTACCTACTCAATGTTACGTTAGTTACGTATCTATTTCTAATTTGGAAATAAGAAAGTTTGTTTTTCTATATTAAGAGTTTCTAGTACATATTATCTCCAAACCGTTAAATTACTTACTGCATGGTCGGCATATAAAGAAATACGATATCTTGGCGATATATATGCGTCTATTACACAATGTCAAATTATAGCGAGGTCTAAATTGATTAACTTGATTATATTTTAATGTTTTAGCTATAAAAGACAACCTATTCGATATATGCTTAATGCTTATACTTATATATTATTTCAAAACAAAAACACCATGCTACAATGCCCTATAATTCCTCAAATTATTAATAATATGGTACCGTTATATTTTCTTGCTAAACAACGCTTATGAATTAAATTAAGAAATTAATCACGTAGAATTCATAGGTGGTGAATTTCAACACATCTCACGTTAGGGAATGATATTATGTATATCGAATAACATTCGATACACATACATTATTCGTAATGTATCGATATCTGAAGACCGCGTTTCGAATTGGAATCGCATTCGTGTTATATACATTTAATAAAGTATGTTTCTTTCGTGATCTGCGACAAAGAGCCTTTTATGCACGAGTTCGTATAATCGAACAATTCTCAGATTTCGAACGTGACTAAAATCGAGTATGATTTGTAGCATAGTGAAATCGACTATTAACTAATTTTTACCTTGTGTTTTTACTTTATTTAATGGCAAACCGTTGATAACAACTGAGTATACTGTATGGTAATATTCGAGCATATGAATAGATAACAAAGTACAGTTCGCGTCACGTAAAAAGAACGCTGGACGAAAGTGGTGGGGGGTGTGTTTGCGCATGGGTACATTCGCATACGAAATTACTAAGCCTATTCTTTTATTTTTGAAATAGCCTTTTGCTCGCGACGTATATTGGTTATTGGCAGGTACATTGAAAAATATATTAGATAGAATGTCATTAAATAGAATTAGATTTATTAGAAAAATATGTTTGATTCAGTATAGAATGTTTAATTTACTTACAAAAAATATAATTAATTAAGTTAACATATTTTTAAAATTATTAACTGCATTATTATAAAACTCTCTCGTTATAAAATAATATACGTCAACAATATTTTTTCTCTATTTTTTATATAAAACCATTTCGTAATTAATAACTTTTGTGTGCGCGATAGTATTTTGAACTGACAAACCAATAGCGAGCCAGAAAGCATGCGGCGCGTGCCTCGCCGTCCCGCGCCCCGCGTCTTACCACCAAATTCACCTATAAATCGCCTCTGCGCAACTTGACAGCCAGCGTTCTTTTTACATGACGCGAATTATACGATTATTTTTTTATACACCTGTGTATTATAAAAGTACCCATGGTTTTCGTTATTTTACTAGATTCAAAGCATTTTCTTTAGTGGTCTAAGTTAAAAAAATCCAAAATAAGGTATTTTTGCTAATTTTGGTTTTATTTTTTGCAGACTTTTGCTTGGAGACATTACCGTCGGACCACAACGTGAATTGGTAAGTTTACAGGAATATGACTTATACATAAATTCTTTTAGTGACTAGCGACGTTTTCCCGCTTCACTCAGATGCGTCCCGATTAAAAAAAATGTCGTGCAGAGTGTACCTTAGGTTAGGAGATACACACATGGTATTGCGGACGTAGACCTGTTTAGACATCATTATCCGTAAATCAAGCAGTAATATGAACAGTTTATTTATATAACTCCGTTATAGTTCAGCCAGTCAGTAGTTATAATTTATATATACAAACCTGAGTACGCTCTTTCTATTAGTGAAATCCGTATCAAAGTCTGTGGCCTAAAAGAAGTATCTTCTAAACAGACACAGGCTGACAGTGACTTTGATTTATACTACTGGTATGTATAGGTTAGCATTGAGCAATTGGCACCGGAAGGAAATTCAGTACGTTAATTTTTAGCTCTGCTGCTAAATATGTTAGTATTTTAGTGTAATAATTTTGTACCAAGGACAACTCCACTAAACCTGAAAAATTAAATAGGTACGTAGATAATATAAAGTTATTGTGTTATTAACGTGAGAAATAAGTAACTTTACATTTTGTTTTATATTTAATAATATAAAGAATTCACTTTATTATAAGTACCTATATTTTATTAGTTTTAACGAATTCGTATGCATAGGTACACGACACGTGACTTCAACGCGTGTCACTTTAACGCGTAGTAGTCGTTAAGAGATCTTACTGCGGTGTAAACATCTCGTATCATCACCACATACCTATTATAAACCAAAGTCCTGCGCCGCGTCTTTTTATTCGCAATAAACTCAAAAACTACTCCACCGATTTTGATGTTATTTTCACCAAATGGATAAAATAGTTTTCGAGGAAGGTTTAAGTATATAATTTTTCAAGTTTGGTGTACATTTACTAGCGGAACCTGCGGCTTCGCCCGCGCTAAATCTAGGGCTCGTCCCTCGTCCGAGCAAAACGAGGGCGAATCGCTAATACCTATATAAGTAAAATAAACAAATATATTGAGACTTAAGTATGTTATTGCAACTGAAATATGGACCATAGTTCAAGTACGCAAATAAAAAGTCAATAAAAATGAGTTGATCATTATAACGAAAAATCTCACTTTAGTATCTATATACTTAGAATATAAGTAATCATTGCCTACTAGCTAGGTAAAACTGGACTTACTTATGACAGTAGCCAGGACTACTTATTTTAAATAATGTTAATTTTTTACAATAATATAGTGAGATAACCGATGCTACTGAATTGTGCTATGGCGTTTTTGATTTAAGAACTAGTGCACTGGATTGCGCAACGGAGGTCGATGCCATCGCAGTCGCACCCGCAGTGAGCTGAAACTTATTGTTCCTTTATTCAAACTTGGCTTGATTCATTTCACTGCCGTTTATTTCATAACTTTCCATTTCAAACGATCCCACTTTATTTCTCTTTTATATCCGTTATTCTTATTAAATGGAATTTATAGTGAACTATGTTAGGCTCTAAGTTATTTTATTTTTTTTAAAAGACGATGACACGTTTGGCGCAGTTTGTAGTAACTAGTAACTTACTTTCTTTGGCCAGCAGTCGCGGGTTTGAGTCCCGCTGGGGGCATTCATTTGTTAAATTCGAATGTTTGTATTCTAGTCATGGCTGTTTGTATTTAAACTTAAATATGTAGTATATCATCTATCCGTAACACAAGGTTACTTCGTAGCTTACCACGGAACTAGATGGCGCTGTGCGTAATAATGTCCTAACATATTTATTTATTTATAATTTTTTACAAATACAGTTAATTACTGTTTTAGTTCGGCAAATTCTGTATTCTAACATTCTTAACACAATTAATATACTAATTAGCAATCTTCATATGAAAAATGTTCACACCCATTCGAATCGGTTTCTCTATACTAATATGAAAGTAAAACTTACGCTCACGTTAATTATACATTTAATGTTAATTATTTAATAATTGTAATGTTCAGAAGACGTTCCAACGTGGTGGACTATTCCCATGTTCAGGCCACGCGGTCTCTCATATTAAAAGAAGGCCCAGCAGCGGGATGTCAAAAAAGCCTAAATACACTTAGGTGACATCTGCAAAGTAATCTTTGTTCAACTGCGAGCTGTGAAACTATTAACAAGAAATTGTATGAAATTGAAAATTCAAGTAACTTCGCAGTTTTTATAACCAAAAATAGTTTAATGAGCAATACAATGCGTTGAGTAATATTGTCCAATAGACTTTCTATTATTCTTACTCTTCTAAATATACGTAGTTTTTCAAACTTACACCAAGGTCGGCATTCAAATTTGAGTGAATGTGTGTTCTCGGTCTATTTAGCAAAATTTCATTTCTTGAGTGGCATTGACAAGTGGAGGCGTGGTGTTGCAAACACCCGGGCAAGCTTAACACAAGCAGTGATTTGGTAGCAAAGTAATAAAAATAACTAAATATAGTTATAGTATAAGCTTAAGGACAAAAATAATTAAAATAACTCAAAATTAAATCTACTACTAGCATTTCCCGCGGCTTCGCACACGTTCTAAAGACCAGAAACTCTCTTCTAAGACTCTTTCTGAGTCGCGCGTATGGTACCTACCTCGCAGAATTAACGCCCGCCTTTCCCGTTTTTGCAACATTTTTCATTGAGTTTCTGATATTAGCGCGTTCAACCAAACAAACAAACAAACTCTTCAGCGTTATAATATTCTAGTATAGATTAACCCTTACTATTATTTCTCGGGAGAGAAAACGTACCTTTAAACTAATATAGACCTGTTGTCAACGCCCAATAACAACCGTAATTGCCTTAGGAAACGATCTAGTCCATGCCCTAATTTATTCTCACAATGTCAATAGCATCTAATACAGCTTTAAATTATATATGACGATAGAAAGAAATGATTGTCAGAAACATATTTAAAATACGTCACATCATTTTTTTAACTAGTTATTATATAGTGGATTTGTAATCGCTTACAATAACTGTTTTTGGAACGAAGTTCCTTACGGCAGGCTGGAGGAGATAGGGATTTTGCTGCGCGACCGAACTGAAAAAAATGTGATAGTAAAAGCGTGGAATAAAACCGTTAAATAGTGCGCAGGCGCGACAGTCGTCATAGTAACAATGGCAAGTGAAGTAACAAGTGACTTGAATGCAATTGACAGTGATGATATTGGGAAATTATTTAGTGCAAAAGAATTAAATACGTAAGTATTAGTTTATTTATAAATATAAAATATTTTACATTGGTTATTTTATTATTATTATTTTACTTCAGAACTCATTACTCATGTACTATATTAATATAATTCTATCTGATTAATGTTTTAGAACAAAAATAAAGTCTTACAGTAAATGTGTGAGCACTGGAAATCTAATTCGTCACCTTCGCGATGTTCATGGTCTACGAGAAAAGGGTATAGCTGCTAAAAAGACAATACAAGATTTTTTTACTACCAGCAGGCCTTCAACTTCAAAGCAAAGTATATCCTCAGCGTCGTCAACTAATGACAAGTGGTTCCTAGCGCGAGATCTAGCTCTCTGGTTTTGTCGCTCTTTGATGCCATTTAACTCAGTATCAGACAAATGAATGCAGGACTTTTTCATGGTAAAAAATAAAGAATTTCTTCATTTAATCCATAGACTTGACTTCAATGATTAAAGTTAGTTACCTTTTTTTAGAAATACAAAGTAATTGGGAACACGGCAGATTTACCATCTCGTTTTACAATATCTGGAACGGCTCTGGACGATGTATTTGAAAGCTGTTTATCACATGTGAAAAAGACAATTCAGCTAGATGCGTCATGCTGTGGAGCAATAACCTTTGATTTGTGGAGCGATCAATATCGGAGTCAAAATTATATCACTTTCACATACCATTATCTGACAGAAGGTATATATTTTTCACCTTTCCTTTATTTAAAGTACAATGTAAAGTGAGAATCTAATTGTAACAATATGTTTTATACAGATATGCAACTCAAATATTTCACGTTATTAACGACCTTAATAACCGAAAAAAAAACTGGTCAAAAATTTTGTGATATGATCGCTGAAGTAAGAAATGACTTTGGATTGCTTGATAAAACTATTTTTGCTGTCACGGACGCCGGAGCAAATGTTAAACGTGCAGTCGATTTGGCTTCACTTCTCTGCTTGGGCCATGGTCTTCATAATTTGGTGAATGTCGATGGAATAAATTCGACCCAAGAAGTAAAGAGACTGGTTACAAAGTGCAAAAAATAGTGAAGAAGCTGCGATATAGATTACCTGAATTAGAAGCTGAAGCTGATAAGGAACAGCGAAAAATAATTGTTTTACTAGAAAAAACAGGAGAAGATTTGGAAAACGACGAGAGGGATCCAATCCTTGATAATTTTGTGTACGATTATAATGAGATGGATGATGGCGATTCCAGTGAAATCGATGATTTTATGAAGCCAATACCAAGCATAAAAACTTCGACACCGACCCGCTGGCACAGCGTTTTGGCCATGCTAGAAAGTTTAAATCATTCTTGCAATCGTTACGCTGTCAACATCTTGCTTGACAAAATTGGCGAAGAGCAACTTAAATTAAACAATTTTGAGTGGAAGTTAATGACAGATTTACTCACATTTCTAAAAAAAATCAAGGTCATTGTTGAAATACTAAGCTCTCAAAAATCCACATCTTTAAATGTTGCGCTGATATTCCGATCAGAAATTAAAGACGCACTACAGTCCTCAGATGATGATGAACCACTTGTATTGTTAACTCTTAAAAGAAATATGATGGATAAATTAAATCACCGATTCCCGATCACAAAACTAATAGTGGCTGCTACTGCTGCTGTACTGCTGTGAAGTAGATGTGTATCTTGAGATTTCCAATCAAACAAGGGTGTCTTTCTTATCAGATTACATCAGAGAAATTGTTAAAAGTCGTCCACATCTAATCCCTTCTATGGAGACTTCTGAATCTCATGCAGTAGCAAGACCGACTACGACATCTGATACCGTTACCGTTAGTTCCTTTCTAATCAGGCTTTCCGAAAAGCATTTTGGCATTGAAACTCAGTCTGTACCTGTAGATGATCCAATTGAACAAGAATGTTGGAAATATTTTGCAACATGCAAGCTGCAGGATCTTAAAGATGTAGATTTCTTGAATTACTGGCTTATAAATAAGGATTCTTTCCAGTGGCTTTCTTCGCTAGCGACGTCGATTTTAGGAGTACCCGCAACAAGTACGCCTAGTGAAAGAGTTTTCTCGACCGCTGGGTTAGTTTTGTCTGCCAAAAGGTCTAGATTGACTTATAATCGTGTAAACAAAGTGATATTTATTCATGACAATTATAGTGCATGCAAAAGCGCTATTTTATAAATCAAATCAAATCAAATCAAAATATTCTTTATTCAAATAGACTTTTACAAGCTCTTTTGAATCGTCATTTTTACATTATCAAAATTAAAAGTCAGTCTGTAAGTCTGTGAGTAAACTACCACCGGCTCGGAAAGCTGTTCTGCTGAGAAGAACCGGCGAGAAACTCAACAGTTGCTCTTTTCAAAAAAATATTTGGTAACAATGTTTTATTACAATTTATCTATTTATCCTACGTGAGACACAACAAGTCACTAATCCCACACATTTACATCTACCAGGTATTCCACTATAGTGTAATAAGCTTTATTCAATAACGTATTTTTAATTTTTGATTTAAATTGCCTCAAAGGCAAGTTCAATATGGACTGTGGAATTTTATTATACATGCGTACACCTTGCCCCATAAACGATCTGTTTACCTTTTGTAGGCGAAAACTGGGTGTTACAAGTTTATCCTTATTTCTAGTATAATATATAGTAGTCCAGATTTATTTAATTTTATTTATATCAGGTTTCACTTCACATATTTTATTGTTGATTAATGTAGTACAATATGTTTTTCAGATTCAAGATTATTGTATATTTATATTTTATATAATATATATTTCAGGATTATTTTACGTTTCGGTTGCGGTGATTTTGTAAATCGATCTCATCGGATGGTTTACAAAACAATTTTGGGTTTAATAAAACTAAAGCTTTGTTTTCTCTTTAAGATAATTAGGTAAATGAAAATTATTCAAATTACTACTAAACTCTATTGTTATATTTATTTATAATCAGCAAAATTTAAGAGAAAAATCAAGAAAACCTACATAAAATTGAGCACGATTTTTTTTTGAAAATTGTGTCGATTCTACATTAACCGAAGGAACTTCGTTCCTACCTGGTGTCCCACGACACCATTTTTTATCTTATTATGTGTAGTTTATATCTAATACCGTACTATTAGATGTTGCATAAGTTCAGCGTTGCAGGGCAGTCGATGCCGGCAGTCGGCCGTCGACGCCGGCACTTATTATTTTACATTGTTATAAAAATATAAAACCAAGTTAGATATAGTGAAGAAAAACAAATATGTGATAGTGTATACAACATACAAATTTATTTTTAACAGTGAAATTAAGTTGAAAAGTCAGTTGCCATTAAAGTACGTGCAAGGAAGGAAAGTTCGCATTTGCAAATAGTTTATTCGAAACTCGCAATGCTGATGTACAAACTGGTCTCGACTACTTGTCATAGAATTTCGCTTTTTAACATAACATCCACATGTATTTTTTAAAAAACCCACTTATATTATTAGGCAGCATAAGTAGGTACGATACGTATTTTTATAGGTTATTGAGAAATTATAATTTATGTATATGTGTACGATTTATTTTAGTTGATAAATAACCCACATTTTAATTATAATATTTTAGATTTAAGTAGAATTATAATACATTACAAAATTGCGTATAACTAGTACAAAATATAGAAGGATGTGTGGCTTTTGCGTTAATGTACTGCGAGGAAACAAAACGTCCGAGGCGTTAATTATTTGACTCGATTACTATTAGCTTACTTCATAATGGAGGTTGCAAAATCTAACTCCCTGTTTTATTACTTTCGCCGATTAAAAAATTGCCGATTAAATCTAAAAATAATTGAATTTTGTTTTATTGCTTTATAGTAGTTAAATAAAAATAAAATGATAAGTGAACTTGAGAATTACCTACTCGTTGTCTTGATAGGTACTCATTATTAGGTACTTAAATGCTATACATTAATATTGAAAATTATTGTTTAAGTTTAGTATTTTCTCTATAGGATATAGACAGATAAATATAAAAGACTCAACTCGATAGTCGATACTTGCAAGTAATATTAAAAAAACTAAGTTATCAGGTACCTATAACTAAAAAGTAAAAACATTATCGCCCTCGTCGATAAAAAACTATAAGAAAACAATTATCTAAGTACTAGTTTAAAAAATAAATGAGTTTTATCAATAACTATAGTTGACGTCTTGTTCAATGAAGCAAATTGGAGCGACTGCAATGTGATATTTCATAAGATGCCAGTGCAGAGAGCGTGAAGTCTGTAATGTGTGAAAACAAAATGTCAAACATCCAAACCTTTACACAGAGAAAATATTCTTAACTTTTATACATATTTACTTAATTTTTTCAACTTCGTTCAAATGCTATTAACCTTTGATTATAATCAAAGCTATTAACATTAACTTTCCTAAGAGTTTTATGCAAAGTAATTTTTAACAGCAATATAGCAGCGGCAAATATTTTTTTCATTGGCCGTGATTATTATTATTATTATTTATTATCTTTTAATTTTACAAATCACCTAAATGTACATTGATTGGATTGGATCACTTAATTTCATTATATACTTTTTATACTTTAAAACAACTTTTTTTGATAATATCATATAAGTATTTTTGAGTGAACGTAAAATATGAGAATGCTAATACTTTCCAAACTATTGTAAGAATTAAGTCAAATTATTTTACCTACAATGGATTTTACAATTCACCTGACAATAGCAAAATAAAAAGTGAAAACGCATTGATTAAATTCGCGCACTCGGTACCAGCCGCACCTTTTACCGTGAGACCTGATAACACAATTCCTTATCAGATTCTGAATTAGCGATGAACGAAATTGATAAAATTAAACTGTAAGTTAACATTTGAAGTATTAAATGTCAACAATATAAGATCTCGAAACCTATAAAATCATTTCTAATCTCTTCTCTATTTTATAATAAAATCTCTTATGAATGTTATAACTTATAGTGATGTAAATGTAATTTACTAAATTTGCGGCCTCCCTTTTCTATTTTTATTTTATCAAAATGAAACAGATGTTTGTTTTTAATTGTGTAAATTATTTGTATTTAGATAGGTTTCAAGCCACGTACATATAAAAACAAAGAAATAAAATCAAAGTCTGAAAATTGAGAATATTTTTCAATAGTGTTCACTGTTCGACCATAAAATAGTGTCAATGTCCAGTGCATTACATACTTATCAATGTTAACATATATGTCGGAGATCGTGATAGTGTTGAAAGGTGATGTCGAAGGCACTCGTCTGCTAGAAGCATGGTGGAAGGCACTGCTACTCGTCGCCAGAGTCATTGTATACTGCTGCCGGTTGATCAACCAAATATTAAATGGTGGGCATTGCTATAATTGAGAAAATAAATTAACAGATTATTTTAGAAAATATGTAGAAACACCTTTATTAAAACTATTTATTTTTTATAGCTTTTTATCTTCTAATAATAACTTTCACGATACATACACATTACACATATTATTATTAGTTGTCTTTACTCTCTATTACCTGTAGTTTACGTATATGATATTTCTCTTAATACAAATCAAAGAATTTAGAAAACTGCCAGGATTGATGTTTTTTAATATAAGTACTTCTCCTTAAGGTAACTTTTTTATATCTTCAACTTACAATGCTTTTATACTAATTTTATAAGCTTCAAAGAAATTCGGAAAAATCTTTATTTGCGAAAAAACGGTATATATATATATATATATATATATGGGTCAAAATCAGAGAGGTGAGCATTACGCTTCTGACAAAGTTTTTCTTGATAAAATGAAGTGACTTACCTATAATATTTAATTCAAAATAAAGGTACTGTGCATGTTTACAAGGTACTTAAATTATTGAGTTTAATATGATAATTTATTACTTGATTATAAACAAAAAAGACCTCAATAATCATTTCGAGAACGCGTCCTTTTACCATGTTTCATAGTTCAGGCACGTTAAAAATACTTACAACTACGAAATAAAAATCTCATATTTTAGTATAAGCTTTAGGCAACATTAAATGAATAATATATCCTTAAAATAATTTTTAATAATATTCATTTCTTCATATTTTGACTACTCAAATGCTGTCTGACATTTATCCAATCATTCCGTGAACGCGGAGGATAAACGACGATGTAATATAAACAAGATATACTAGGTGGCGTTAAGAAGCATCAGTGTAAAGTTCGCTAGTCAAAGCAAACGGCCATGTGTTGTTTTTACGGAAAACAATAATTGATTTTGGTGATAAGTGCCGTTAAATTTGAGATTTGTGAAGCGTACTTTAATACCCTGTCACTACGTGAACGCTATTTGGTGATTAGTTATTCTTAAATTTGCATACTTTTCACAAAATTGTAATAAATATTTCAACTTACTTGTTCATAATCTCAAAATCTAATATTAAACATGGCGGCATCAAACGTAACCTTAATATATTTATCGAATAATCATTTCGGAAACGGTCATTTCGGGAACGTTCTCGTATATGACCGACGTTCCCGAAATGAGTTAAGCGCGTCTAAAATGAAAATCTGTAAGCAAAATGATACTGCAATGCTTTTAAAAAGCTTAACTATGCGTCATTTTGGTTTTAGTTATTTACCATTTAGTACGCGTAACATGGAAAACGATAAATATGAAGAAAAAAACGACCAAAACAGGATAGTATAGCATATAATAAGCATCATGAAAAGGTTAATGCAAAAAGAGAGGAAAATACTTAAAGATAGGGAATTTTACCAAAGAAAGAAAGAAAGCTGAAATTAAAGTTAAGACTGTTAGTGATATGGCTGAAAGAGAGAAAAGGAAACAGAAAAAGGCATGATCAAGACGAGAAATTGCGAGGAAACTACTTCATTACAGTTGAGGATTTTGTTCGTTTACTGGAAACTTCGACTGTTATTACATGAAGTCACCGACAATGAAATGATTGCCATCAAAAATAATACCTGAAAAGATAGATAGATGCGATGCCCAGAATTATGAATATTACTTACGAAGATTGTATAACAGAAAGCTTCTGATGTCTCCGTACCAATCAATTTTCATAATTGTTGCGAGAAATTAAACTATTACTCCTACGAATAAATTGTTAAAATTTTATGTACACCGAAATCACAGAAAAGTAGTTGTCTTAGTTTTTCTTATTTTGATGAAAATATTGTTAGCGTGCAATTAACAATTGTTTCAAATATCTAATGTTTCTTGAAATTTTTAAATTTTATTGTTATTAGATTGTAAGTTAAAATTTTAATACTCATATTCCTTACAATAAATAAAGGTATAATACTGTAAATGTATATTATTTTCATGCATAATGTATGTCAAAAATCTTATATTATGTGCTTTCAGAAAACGTCGTCGTCATTTTGGGAACACTCATCATTTCCGGGAACATCACAAAAACGGCAAATAAATCACTTAATAAGTAATGTTGGAGTTAAATCCTACACATATAGTTGAAATGACATTTGAACCTTGGCATTTATATTATTAATATTCTATTAATTGCAAGAATATTTATATTAACTTGAAGTATCGATGCAGAAATAACGACGATTGAAAATTTTCGTACAGTAATTTAAAAATAATCGTTTTTATTTTAAAAAATATTCAAAATACCAACATTCCTCGATTTAGCAACAGATTTATTACAATTTATTGAAAATTATTCTTAAATAGATTAAACAAGCATTATTATAAATATTATTTAAAAGTGTTCCCGAAATGACTCACGACTCTGGCATTATTTTTATAAACAGGTAGAATTTCTAAAATATGTATTTTTGTGCGTGCCTATTCACAGAAAAGCTTCATGACAAATGACACAACAGACTGGTCATGTTAGTTTGCTTCAAAAGGAAACATAATTTTACAGATATTTGAAAACCTAAAATGCTCACCTCTCTGATTTTGACCCATATATATATATATATATATATATATATATATATATATATATATATATATATATATATAACTATAATCTTTGCGGTGACCCAAACCAATGAAAGATTGCGGTAATTAATAATTTTGATAAAATAGAAACGATAAAAAGATTGAAGATAACTTATCGGACAAAGACTGTTTATACTAGGTATAATTCATTCACTTAATTTAACATTGATAACAAATTGTGCTAGAAATCGTACTATCTAGGACAATCGTGAGAAATAAATTATTCCTTATTCTTTCATGTATTTTTTAGTAAATGATGAACTAGGTACCTGTATGTGCTTAATACCTATAATAGCACGTGCTAAGTTTGAAAAAAAACGAAAATTATATTTAATTTGTATTTTTAATTTTCAGAAACGCACTTTCGTTCGTACACTGAGGCGGTCATGATGGCGCCTAGTCTGTTTCAGAAGACCAAGTCACCACGCTCCTCACCTGGAAATCTGCCTAGAAAGTTACAGGTACGGCCAAATTAAATAAACTTAGAAAAAAAACAGGAACTCAGCCCTTATAAAAATATACTGTTTCTTACTGTATATTTTTAAAAGCAGCTATATTATTTTTATTTTAAAAATGTTATATTTGACAGGATACCTTTTTTGTTGGTTTACTCCACCTGATAAGTAAGCTAAATTTACATGGGTTCCGTGAACTTCCTGTGTATATAAAAAACCTGAATGCGGTGATTCAGGATAACTTAAACATTTGTTCAGTGAATCAGCGGAGCTCGTAAAAAAAGATTCTTGTAATAATTATTTTATATATTAGCGCATAATGTACCTACATGATACAATATAATATATATTCTGTACATATAAAGGAATAAAGAATATAATCAAAATATACATATTTTTTTTCAATCCTAAATTTACTAATATTCATGGTACATATATCAAATTTGCTCTATTTCAGAATGGCACAGAATCAGGGAGCCAGTCGGTGGCGACAGCGGACTCAAGCCCAGGCAACTCGATCTCAGACACTGAAAACTTCGAGTGCTTCGGAGAGGCGGATGGAGATGCTCCTGTTCCTAACACGTCAGTTATTTTTTAATTTGCACGTAAAAAACCAAATGAGCCAAGCTTTAAAACATCTCAATCATTTTTTTTTAAATGTATGTATAAAGGTTTTGGGTCTATCATAATATATAACTCGTCGTTTTAGTATACGATACGAAACATCAACTAGATTAGACGTATTTCGTACTTTGTTTACTTTAATAGGACACAATTTATAAAAGACAAAGTTAATAACAAAACATAAATAGGTAAAATTAGTTTAATTATAAATGAAGAAAGCTTTTATATAAATTCAAATAGGTACGAGTAATAAAATTAGTACCAGAGCTAAGAGATGAAATCGGTCAACGCTCTCATAAAGAGCGACTGTTTTATGCATTAAGAGACTGTACCTACAAACATATTATTTTATGTAAATATTTTGTTCAGTTGGTAGTGCTAGTTTATACGAATGATCATATCTAATATATTGGATTATAAATTTTATTTCATTGATTTGTACTTTCTAGTTTTAGGGTACCCCCTCCTAGTAGTTCGTTGGCTTAAGTTAGCATGTCTGTAGTTCAACGTTCCTGTAAATGAGTAGGTACTAAATAATAACAAACGTTTAAGCTGATAAGCTCATTATAAGAATTTCGTGTGAACGTTTTGAAACACGTGCTGTTAAGAAATATTTATAAGGTAGGTGTTTAAAAACGTGGGGAATAATTAGATCTATTTAGTGAAATGACCCAAAAGTACAAAACATACTATTTACAAACTAAGGGTGTCTATTGAAAAGACATTATATGGACATAAAGATGTATGTTTCTGAATAGCAATAATTATCCTTGCTTCGTTCGTTCTAGTGCGTCCCTAGTTTTGCGGACTTTGTTTACTTCATGGGTTTAAGTTTTAGCGCGGAACCCTAATTCGTTTTATAAAATAAAAGCTCCAAAAGTTATCCCTTAACCATCAATTTTTCCAGTGACAATTCCGTCAAAATTTCGTTTCGGAGATTAGCCGGACTAAACAGATTTAGTAAATATCTATTATTTTGACATTACATGTTTGTAATTTTATTTTATTTTTATTAATGTCTTTTCTTTACTCTAAATCGGTAAATATAACAAACACAATTTATAAATTGTTATTATAGGTATATTATTGATTTAGCATATTTGAATTATTGTATTATTAAAATATTAAAATAATAGTTTTCTCAATAGATTGGAAAATGGATCCCGAAGTCCCGGTAATAACTTAAATCGTCACTCCTGGACGCGGACAAGCCTTCGTAGGACACCACCCAGGTTACTGCTTTTACTACTTATTATTTTATTTGTATGTAATAGGCTAATTTCAGTAAGGAAAAGTCTTGGCATGTCTAAAAAAAAATTGAATTTAAAAATGTTATCGAGATACTTAATATATTAATGCATGCATTTTAAATAAATGGATTTCTGATGACATAATTTATGTAGATGGCTAATATCCATTCCGAGTTTAAAATATTTTGTACTAAATATAATAAAGGTTGAAAAATGACTTTAAATCACAAATGAGACTTATATGGTCTCTGTTTTCGTTATGGTATATTTGATGGAACATAGTAAATATAAGAAATCGGTAGATAAAAGTAGTTATACTGACGATTTCATGCTTCAAAAATAAAAATATAAACACTCTCTTTTAAGATATCAAAGAAAAAATAAATAGTACTTATTAGAAATAATTTTTTTATTTAATTTTTATTACTTATATTGTTTTATTGTTGTTTTAATTCTCTAATACTTATTATTTTCTTCATCTCATTCTTTATTTTCTTTAATTGTATTATTTTTTACCAGAACTGCTACTGCTATTATATTCGCTATATAATTTTATGATTATTTGTGCACTTTTTTGTTTGTGTTAGCGTTAGCTTACCACTTTTGTATCTCTTTCGTAGCCATCAAGAAAACCTGCCGCATCGTCGATGGGGCTCTATGCGACAGTAAGCTATTTTACTTTATGTTGCATGCTTTTTTTATTATTTTATTACATTTTCTCGAGCTTTTTCATAGTTTTTCGTATTTATTTGTTTAACGTTAAGTCATTTCATTTATGTCAATATCTTAATATCTTACTACTACAAAGTCTCATTTCATCTCAAGGCTCTACTCAAATTGTCAAACTCACTCACTATTTTATTTATTAAATTAAATTATTCACATACACTAAATTAGCTTATTTTATTGTTAATTTCAAACATCACTACATATTATAAAACAAAGTCCTCCGCCGCGTATGTGTGGCTGTCTGTTTGTCTGTTCGCGATAAACTCAAAAACGACTGCACCGATTTTCATGCTGTTTTACCAATTGATAGAGTGGTTTTAGTATACAATTTGTCTAGTTTTTGTACACATTTACTATACTATATTAAAACATAGTTAATTTCACTAAAATTAATCGTAAAGCTGAAGCAGCTATCTCTAAAATCAAACCGTAAACTGCCATTATTTAATTCTTTATTTAACATTTATTACACAAAATAGAAACGAACAACAAACGAAACGGAAATATTCTAAAATTTGCTTTGCTAAACTTTCACAACAATATACTAACTTTCATATTATATATGATTTATTAGTACTATACTCGTATATTACCAGTCCATTAGAGTAAAATGTGTTTTACTCGAAGTATAAAGCTAACGCGACAGGCGTGACCACAGGAAATTATGTTAAAAGTCTTCCTGAATGCCTGGTGGATACATTCGTAACCATATTATGTCACCACCGATTATGTAAATAAATAAATATGCTGGGACATTAGCATTCATAATGAAGAAAGTTTAAAATAAAAGTGATAATTTTGGCTATTTAATTAAAACTGTGTGTGAAAGTATTATAATACATAATATATTGTAAAAAGCTATTTCTATGTAACAAAGAAAGCTACGTATGCTTTGTTTTCACAATACTTACAGAATTAGCAAATTTGGTTAGAAAATACAACCCTGCCGGTTGTAAAAAATGTAGAAATTTTGAAGTTAATAACTTTTTTATTACTCTATTGGTGCTATGAATAACGAACAGCCATAGTATACAAAGTATGCATTGAATACGAATATCATCATTCATCAAGGATATTTATTTTATGTACGCAGTACGATTAACGATTACCTACCATAAATAAAATTTTTTAATATGGTATTTATATTTTTTAATAGTAATTGCATTGTTTAATATGGTGCGTAAAGAATATAAATATATCGACACTTGATATCATTTACGCGAAATATGTTGTTATTAAACATTGGTTATTTTAAATCCTGAAGGTATTTTTAATATGCATTTTTTTGCTATCGCTGGAGAAAACTCTGCATGAGGCCCCACCGGTCCGTCAACTGGTGGGGACTGTGAGTCTCCTACTCACTAAAACCTCCAGCGGAACCCTTCGCCGTAGTGCAATGGGACGTTACGGGATCGTTTACACTCGACCGTAACGTCCCTGATTTTTTATATACCTACCTTAAATAACTATTAAACAAAATTCTTTGGTTCAAACAATAGTACTGCTAATTTCTGTACACTGTGTTATAAATAAATAATAAGTACTGGATATTTATTACTAAATAATTTAAAATTATTCCTCGTTGTTGAACCTACTTACTTGTTATTTTTAAAAATTAGAATGAGCCTCTCATTTTTCTCACGTGATTTTCCTCTGATGTAGGTATTGTGTCTTAATTTTAACTATGTATGTAGGTAGGCTAGTTTACTAACCTATGAGGTGAAATGACTCAACCGGTTTGTACTTCAAATCTGAATCAGCGACTGGCGCCTTATTATTATGTATTTATTTATAATATACAATGTAGTATTAAAAAATATTGCTATTAAATTTTTCCCATTATTAAGTTTTTTGTCTTACGTCGTAGATTTTTTTTACACAAGCTACTGTATTGGCTTCCCACGCGTGATTTTAAATTATGGTATGCAAAAAGCAAGTCATAAACCATCTAGCAATTGTATTCGTATTGTTCAAATTATAACGATAGGTGAAATACCAATTGTTTAAAGTAGAAGTGAAAGATGTCGCCCAAACATCCCGTCAAGCATTTTTGTATCATTTGTACTATACCTAATTCTTAATTAACTAGGATTTCCCGTGGCTTCGCTTCTAAGGACCGGAAACCAAATTCTTTCTAAATCACACGGTATGGTACCTTGCAGAACTAACGCCCGCCCTTCCCGTTTTTGTAATATTTTTCGTTAGTGCTCCGCTTCTATTGGTCGGAGGGTGATGTAATATAGCCTATAGCCTTCCTCGATAAACGGACTATCCAACACAAAAAGAATTTTTCAATTCGGACCAGTAGTTCCTGAGATTAGCGCATTCAACCAAACAAACAAACAAACTCTTCAGCTTTATAATATTAGAATAGATAATTCTAAGCCGTTTTATTTACTGTACCGTTCGTACCGTTTCATAAGTTTAGCAATAACCAATTATATTCATTAATTGTAATACAAGAAAATTATTCAATACTAGTGACTTACCACAGTTAAACAGTAGGCTATCTGTTTACATAATGCGTGAAAATCTAATCCAAATACTAGCTTTTTCAGCATGAAGTAGTTGCAATCATGCAGTCACATAGTAATAGTAGCCCGATAAGTTTATTGACTTATCTTAAATTTTTCAATTATAAATTCCTCGTCTAGAAATGTAATATTTATACTGATAATTAAATTTTAGATGTTTGAAGCAATTATTATTTTTGTACCTTAGGTGTTGCTTTAAAGCATACTTATAGGTGCTAATAGTGCAAAAAGCCCATAAAAACTTGAAACTATCTTTGTTCCATCCGCAAATAACAAAGTTTTTGCTAATCTATTTTCAGGCTATTGTTACGCAGTGACAGCGCGTATTTTTAGTTAATGAGAGGAGAACAACAGCTGCTCCGTTATAGACATCCGTGATTTCATTCGGAAATACAATTTACATACAAATTATGCCTTTTGTTATACACAAGCCTACATAAAGTAGGTACATTTGATTTTTATTTCTATCTCCAAATATATGGTCAAGAGGCTTTTTATTGCCTCTCTGTTTATCACTTCACTACATAATATAAAACAAAGTCGCTTCCCGCTGTCTGTCCCTATAATGTATGCTTAGATTGATTCGGTTTTTTTTACTAGATAGAGTGATTCATGAGGAAGGTTTTAGTAGATAATTTGACAACTTTATTTATAAAGCGGAGTCCGCAGTTTCGTTCGCGGTAAATTACTTATAAAGTACAGAGTAATGCTGGTTGGCCAAAAAATGTATCGTTTTATTTTTTTAATAAAATAAAGCTGAAGAGATCGTTTGTTTGTATCCACGAATATATATACGAATCCCACTTGACTTTTGTTTTTTTTATTTTACATTATATTTGTTAAAGAAGCTTACGCGCTATCTAATCAACTTTGACAAGACAATATGTATAACCTTTGAAACCTAAATGCTTTATTGTCAAGCCTGCGAGGTGATTGCTATTTATTTTTAATTTAAAGCCATTTTGCAATTATCTTACAAAAAAACAGTGTCTTATGTTTGCTCAACACACAACTATTTACGTTCCAACAATCGAAATAATGTTAATGTTGCGTCACCTACGGTCAGTAATTGTGGTTAGAGAGACGTTAAACACGGCAATTTCGACTGCCCCACAATACCGCTAAATTCTTTCCGTTTTAACTAATTGCCTTCCTATCTCATGATGTTATGCAATTTTCAAATACCTCAGAGTTTTAAAAGCTAAGATATGAAAAAATATTAGATATGTATAATGATTATGTATAAAACTCTTGATATACATATGTATAACTAGCTAATTAGCTATCTTAACCAAATTGACTTTCTACAATGTTTTAAAAAGAATCGCGTCTATTTCTTATTACAATATTTCTTGAGTAAAATATATTAAGTAGTACTTAAAAATAATTGCATAAATTATGTTACAATAAGAATTCTTATCAAAAACAACTAAGTCCCTAAACCATGGGAAAATAACTCTAAACAATACTTACAAGTTTTTTTCGACGTAAGGTGTACGTCGAAAAAAACTTGTAACCGGCAATAAACAAGAAACACCCATTTTATTTTTGGTTCAAGTTTAATTACAGTATTTAGACTTCGAAGGCGCGTTAACGGTAATGTAAGGCAAGTATTTCCTGTTCTCATTCACACCTAGTGCATAACGCTATGCGTTCAATAATTAACACTGCTAATATCTGTTAATATATTTATTACTAGCATTTCCCGTGGCTCTGCCCGCGTTCTAAAGTCCGGAAACAAAATTCTTAAATTTTATATGTTACATGAGATTAGGTTTCCACTATTAGATCTCTCAGAAATGATTTATTATCCGGCTGTAAAGAGTATTCTATATGTTGCCCTGGATAACCAACTATCATCATACCAAATTTCATCAAAATCTGTCCAATGGTTATCTTATGACTCGTAATGCGGTCCCAGAGACAGACAGACATAAATTCTAAAAAATATAGATTCGGCCTCTATCGTTACTAATGACTATTTCAATTAGAGTTTCAGAAAATTATATTCAATAAAGTAACAGATTAAACTCGTCCTTATATTAAGCGCGTGGGAAGCCGCGGGTTCCGCTAGTTAAATATAATTTCTAAAATAATAGTAGCCTAAGTTATTCCTTTTAACATTAGCTATATGCGAGTGAAAGTCCCGTCAAAATCGGTCCAGTTTCAGAGATTAGCCGGAACAAACAAGACAGACAGACAAACTTTTATAAAATTGATTTTTTGATGTTAGTATCGTATGCGTTTAGTGAAAAGCTGTTAATTTCAAATTAAAAAACGAGTTCACCCGTGTGTACCTTAAAATGTATAAAATATATTTAGTTATTACTAGCTTTATGGCGGTCGAGTGTAGAACATGTATCCCCTACATCATAGTTTTGCTTTGTTGTTGGCTCTTCGAATTCTGCCCGAAACTGACAGACTCTTCTTGAAAATTATAATATTATTTTATACATTTTTTTTAATTTTCATTGTAAAACTTCGGGCCCGTTACAGTTGTGCATATTTTCGTAATAATATTATAATACATAACGTAATAATATAATATTATAAATATGAAAGTGTAGTGTGTGAAATATTCAATTATTTTTAATACATGACAACATTAACACCTATTATGAAATGAAACTTTATTTAATTAGACTTATACATAATGCAAGCACCTTATCGTAGAAAGAATTGTCAATTAAATTAAATTGCATTGTAGTTTTCTGAAGCAGCCATCACGGGCTCGTAAGTCGCCGAAAATGTCACTTCTTGACGGGTATAAAAGATAATGCGCGAAAGTTACTAAGGATCACGATTATATAAATGTAATTTTTTGGAACATCGTAATGAAAAAGTCATTATAAATAAATTAATATGTTGGGACATTTTTTTACAACAGCGCCATCTAGTTCAGTGGTAAGCTATGAAGCTTGTATTACGGATACCAGATAGTTGATAATACATATATAAATATTAAATACATATATAATATAAATATTAACTACATAATATAATTAAAAACCCATGACAGGAGAACAAACATTCGTACTCAACAAATGAGTGCCCTCAGCGGGACTCAAACCCGCGACCGCTGGCGCAGAATGTAGGGTCTGCCAACTGAGCCAAACGTATCGACATAGCACTGAATCTATACATTTTTTTCGACCCCATCACGAAAAAAACTACAACTTCTACAGTTTAACGCAGTACCTAACTACATGATACTTTTCACTGCAGGCGAATATTTATAACATATCTATATTAACCCTTAAAACGTACATAACTTGTACATAAGGACGTATTTAAACCGGGACCGACCGTGATTAGTGTTTTTATAAATCTTCCTTTACATTATTTTCGCAAATACTAAAGTAATTTAATTGATAATGAACGTTTTGAAAATGAAATAAAATTAACTTTAATTCTAAACTCTGAATTACTATATACAGCATCCTGCCACAGACGGTATCATTTTCGCAGTAACAATTCGTAAGAACTAAATAGGAACTTTCCATTCCTTTTTATTTTTAATTTGGTGGTATGTAATGTCGCATTTGATCTTACAATAATTAGATGCGATCGATCTACGACCTAAAATCACGTTTGTCATAATAAATTATGCCAAACTTGACTTCACAACAATCGTCATAGCAAAGTCCGGTCATTTACGGTACCTGCTATTATAGCTACTTCTAAATCCAAGAATGTCATTCTTTCTTTATTATGCGATTGACAACAACAGCGAGTTTATCTTATAGGTACCTCCTATAAACGGAATGTCTGATGAAAACAAATGCAATAAAATGTAAGAAGTAAACAACTTGAACAGTTATTTGTTTACTATTTATTGAGACGTGAAGGTGACGCGCTGAAGTATTTATAATACAAAATAAGAATGTGAGCAACCTTAATAATTTAATAACGACCAGCGTTTCACAGCCAGCCATTGTAGATAATTCATGCCTTCGATGCTTGTCCACCATTACGTCTGTTGTGCTGTGATGCGTTAGTTCGCCGCGGCCGCTCGCACATTCTACGCGCGGATACGTTTTAAAATCCGGTCATTGTTTTTTTTTTGTGTTTATTGTCAACTACTTCCACGTGCCGAGAATTACTATTAGTGATGTAGGTAATTGAAAAGTACGCGTTTCGTGTCTTACGCGACACTCCGGACCACTACACAAGATAAAATCAGTAAACCTTTATTTGTAAAGCTGGAGCGCAACAATTACCACATGCATTACAGAAAGCGACCCCACAGGTTAGATATTTTGTACAAACAATAAAAGCTAGGTTTGATAGCAATTAAATTTAGAATGTAGGAAGAATTTAATATATTTTTTCAAATATATTTAAGCCTTGTAATTTAAAACAGCTCACTAAAACTTATTTTAACCTTTAATTTTACGGTCTGATTAAGTTTTACATTCACTTAAATATATCTTTTTTATCTAATTATCTAATAATAATATGTACTAATTATTATTAAGTTGCAACATAAATACCTAGTAAAAGTCTATATTCTTTCAATGTTTTATGATCATTTCACCATATTATGCGACTACTAGGTACTATGTAATTTCAGATATTTCTATGTAAACTTATTTAAATATTTCCGCAGATTTCTTATTTTAAAATGTGCTTCTCATAACACTTTCTTAGATTTTCCCCTTTGTTGCGGAGTTATTTTAATTTTTGGTTTCCGACCTTTTTCCTATAAAAAAGATACTCAAAAATAATAATGTAAATGAAGATACTATACTAAAATAATTTGAAATAAAACGATTGCTCTCGAATTCCATACCTTTACCTTTTAAAGTACAGTATTTTTATTAGTCCGTGGACAAAGCAACAATGTGTACGCATGGGTATTTTATAGTGTCCATTCTATTGTTTGGGCCACCAATGGTGTTCAACACGCGATGGCAAGTGCTCATTACTATTAAACCTAAGATTGCAGCTTATTTTATTTAAACAATAAACTTCTTTTAAAGCGAATGGCATACGTACATTATACATTGGTTAAACAACAAAAGATTACTGGTCTTTCGCCTACAAAGTTTCAAGAACGCTTCAAAATGGAACTGATTTGAGTACCTAGCCACTATAGAAAAGAAAATTTCAGAAATATAAATATATTCAGTTTTTACATACATTATTAATGAATTGGTATGTGTCGTTTTTATTTTTTTATTCTGTATATTCTTTGTACATAGAATATTTACAAAAAATATTATCAATTAAAAAGAATAACTGCCTTTCTATGTACGTTTAACAGACTAGATAGTGAACTTATATCAAGGGAAATATTACTAAGTAAAAAATAAGTACCCGTCCATTTAGTGTTTACAGCGTACCATTAAAATAATAAAAAGTAACTAAAAATTATTTTTAAATAGGACACCTGTCGGAACTTAAGATTTAGCAATTAAAGAATTATAGTAAATTCATAAAAATATATCAAACATGTAAATAAATTAACATAAAAAAGGATATCAAACTGAAAAGTTTCAATATGAATATCATTTCCCGAAGCCGTAGGAGGTGGTTAGTGTGTAATAATAGCGTCGTTAGTTTATTTCTCTATATAACATTTATTTTATTATTATTTTATATTCTTATAACTAGAATATCAATATCAAATAAACAAAATAACTTTTCCAGCACGCAAACTGTTTTAGCAACCAACCGTCACAGAGTAATTGCTGAAAGAGAAAATGGCCAAGTATCAAAATTGTGACACTTGATGGATAACGATAACACACGCATTCCGAATCACGGCAAATCTCACACTACTCTAATTGGTTACATTTAATTAAATAGAGTTAACTTTCATAAGCTACGACTTAAATCATGTTTCATTGCTATTTTTATATTATAATAGTTTCGTTCAATAAGAATATCTTGCTACTTCAAGTCGTATGTGTACTTATTCAAAACACATAAAGGAAGATGTGATGTCAACCATATTTTATGTATTAGGTAGCTGGTAGTATATATGTACTTAATAAATTAATTTAAGTTTAATATAAAGATAGAGATCCATCTGCATGAGTTGTACTGTGAAGAAAGAAGTTGCCGTTTATAACGGACATCCATATTTTCCCCATAAACGAACATAAAAAAATATAACCAGAAAGGTCCAGCCGATTTCAAGATATGTGCTTACCACCAGAATTGATGAAAGATTTTTGTCTATTCCGTGGTGCTTACCAATTTATATTTTATGGTTTCCCCCTTTGGGATAAAACTTTTACAAACTTTGAATGTCTTATTAAATTATATCTAATCAAAAGCCCAAAAGATAAGTTTCAAACTTCTAGCTTCAAAAATGAAATGAAGCTTTGAAAAATAGCCTATGTACTTTCACATTCTGATTGATTATCTGTGTACCAAAATTCATTTAAATCGGTTCAGTAGTTTTGGCGTGAAAGCACGACAGGCAGACATAGTACTTCCGTATTTATAATATTAGTAAGGATTAGTATAATCTACTTTAATATTATTGTATGATTGATTATAACTTCGTCATAAATATAAGCTTTTGTTCAAACGAAACTCGAATACATGACCCCCGTTAATAGATACCGATATAAATTATATCTGTTTAATATCTTCCCATTAGATTCGAAAGGAAATTAAACTCTATAGTTAGGTTGATGCAATTATCGCAACCACGACTTATTGCTTCGATGCATCGCTTTCTTACACAATTTCATGGCATGCGCGTACCCATGGTTTCACCATCGCCCCTTATGTGCAAGCATAGCTTAGTTTTAACACGTTATGTGTAATTATTATATTATATGTTATCATTTCAGTTTGTAAAATAGAGTCATATAGACTTTAATTAGTACAATTATTTAATAAGACTTTTGAAACAGACTCAAATGCAAACTTTGACATCAGATAATACGACAAAAGATAAAATAAGCTGAATTATTTTTAAAAATAAAATAAACTACTTTTGCATGTGAACAAAATAACTTAAACTATTTATTAATATAGTTTTTATTGTAAAACAACACACGATTACTACTAAAAAACGTCGAAATAGTGTCTTTACGTAATATAATTACTTACGTACAGATGCTATAATTGTTCGCGCTCGACATGCAAAAATATTTCCTTCTTTCTACACGTCGTTACTCCGCACTTTTCTACACCGAGAACTCACAAGAGCAATAAAGTAATATCATTTATAATAATCTCATTTCATATCGTGTTCTCCCATTGTGGTACGCATACCTCGCGTACATGGCCGCCTGTACAATGTACACTCTACGAAGCTTACTTTTACATTCTTATATGTTGAAATGACTTAACAAATCAGTTATTCATTGTACAATTTTTAACAAAATATTTTATAGGTACCTGTTAAATTAATTTTATTGTGCAATAAAGATTATCTATTTATTTTTTTAATTTTGTTGTTTCAGCTCAGGGAAGCGACAAATCGGCTCAAATGTCTTAGCCAGGTAAAGCAAAGCTATTTGATATAATTTTTTTTGAGTGAAATAAATCTAAATTAGTATTCATTTCGACAAAGAGAAAAAATTAACTAAATTTAAACCAGATTCATGGATTTTAGATAGGATATAGGTACTATATAATAAGCTGCGATTAATAAGTGTTGGGACAGGTGATATCATTGATAAATCTTATATTCCCGATTAATTTAAAAAAAACAAAGCCTTATAAAATAATAAAAATAAGAATAGACAGTTTTGAAGAAGTGCTACGCCCACCAACACGGTTAACGTCGTGAAACGCTAATAAGCTAATGATAATTAATTATCGCATTAAGTGGAGACTCGTAACCACCTGTGAAATTTTAAAAAGGGCATAATTATTATATCATTATTACATATTCATAAGTTACAAATTACAATTAACCTTAATTCTTTCTAAAACATTAAAATTTAAAAACTATAATAAAATTATTAGTAGCGCCATCTATTGCAACGAGTGGTGACTAAAGCAAACCACACACACTACTGCAATATACATTGTATTATAGTACCAACTTAGTACGTGGACTACCCCTAGATGGCGCTTTTCTTTTTACATCTAAGAAATAGATGTCGCTAGGAGGTTCAAATTAAAAACGTTTTATACAAATTCTTTTCCTGAGGTGTCCTGAATAGGTAATGGAGTGTAACATTATCATTGTTTTAGCCAATTGTACCGGTCGTCGTCCTTCAATTCGTCCGGGTGCGGGTCGGGTGGGGAACCAGCAGACGACATGTACTCAGATGTCTCACTGGAAGAGGATGTGCAAGGTCTCAACTACAAGGTCAGTCTTTACGCCTAATAAGGATTAATTTGACTTGTATTTTAACACAATATCAAAGAAATCCTAACTTTACGTTCATTTCTTAACTTGTAATTATGAAAAAAATGCACTTGCTGCCATTACAAACGTTTAATTTCCTATGTTGCCGGCACTTCGTCCGGCCATTGCTACACACGCTGCATAATATTACATGGAATACCTATAATATACACTAAATCTTAGAATAATAATTCTAAGCACTAAATAATATAATAGTAGAAATCAATTTTCTTTATATTCAGTACTGTAAATGTTACTAATCTAGACATCTATACATATAAATAAAATTGGAGTGTCTGTTTTTAATTTCAAATTAACAGCTTTTTACTAAATGCACACGAAAGTATATACGATACTAGCAACAAAAAACCAATTTTTAAAATTGTGTCTGTCTGTTTGTTCCGGGTAATTTCTGAAACGGCTTGACCGATTTTGACGGGACGTTCACTCGCAGATAGCTAATGTTATAAGGCGTAACTTAGGCTACTTTTTAACCGACTTTAAAAAAGGAGGAGGTAGAAATTTTATTTATTTTAACTAGCGGAACCCGTGGCTTCGGTGACGCTAGTATTATTATAAACGCGATAATTTGTAAGAATGTGGGGAAGTATGTTTGTTACTCTTTCACGCATAAACTACTGAATGAATTTTGATGAAACTTTACAATAATATAGCTTACACATCAAAAGGACACATATACTATATACTGTATACTTTATAATAAGGTTAAGGCTATACTTTATAATGATAAATATTACCGAAACCCGCGGCTTTGCTTGCGTCCAAATCTACGAACCCAAAGGTTCGTCCCTAGATTGAAGAAGCGAGGGTGAATCGCTAGTATTATGATAAAAACAAATTGAATATTTACCTATCTGCGGCTCTTATTATATTAAATGAAAGAAGTGATCATATTACTATTATGATTTGTAGATTAGATAGACAAATATTTTTACATAAGTAACTTTCTTTTGTTTCTATTGGTTTTCTGTTCCTAAATTTATATTTTTTAATAGAAAAATAATGTTTGTCACATCCAAACGGATATGAGATCAATATGTTTGACTCAGTTTGTAGTGATCCTATTCGCTTACCAGGCAGTCGGGGGATCGAATCGAATGTACTGTGCATCCACTACCACCCATAACACAACTCACAAGCCTCGTAGCTTACCACCGAATTAGACACATACGTATTTAATATTTATATTTAGGTATTTTTCATATTTTATCAGATAAAAGTATGATCGATCAATCGATGCATACAGATCACATGTCATTTAGGTGCGGCCCAAACGCAATGATACTACTGATTCTTTGAAAAAGAACATTAGAAGCCTCCCTTTTCTCTTCCTATACAAGGAAGAAGGACTCGACTTAAATATTGTTTAAGATTAAGAACGTTTTACTTAGGATATTCAAAGTACCTAATAAATTTTAATTTCAAATAATGTGGGACATGCCATTTAGTTTTTCGTTGTTAAAGGAATTGATAAGAAACGAGTTTTTCACAGAAAATTACTTCATAGTCTTGGTAAACTCGTTTTGTTATCATGTGTCATTGGTAAGTCACCATGTTTCATTCTTGATAGCAATTATGTCAACTTCCTTCCTGAGGATACATATTAAGTTAAGCCACCTACATAAAAATTTTATGTATAGTACCTACTTATATAAAAATGTTATGCGAAGACACACAATGTACAAGGAGGTGTATGTACAATACATATAGTATAGATAACCGGAATAGGGAAATTATATATAATACTAAATTCAGCGCAGACAGTGGTAGCCCAGCGCGCTCGCTTGGATAACCGAGTGATGCGGGTTCAAATCCGGGTCTCGCACCTCTGATATTTTCATGTCATTATTTCTATCATGATTACCACTTGTCTTACGGTGAAGGAAAATATCGTGAGGAAACCTGCATGTCTGAGAAAACCTAACAAGTTTTCCAAAGACATGTGAAGTCCGCTAACACGCTCTAGGCCAGCGCGGTGGACTATGGCCTGATCCCCCTTGAAGGGAGGACCGTGCCCAGCAGTAGGACGTTAAAAAAAGGGCTGATGATGATGACGATATTCAGCGCGAGCTAAGTCGCGGGCTCCGCTAGTTACCTATATACTAAAACCTTCCTTGAGAACCACTCTCTCTATCCATTGCTGACTATCCATTGGTAAAAACAGCATGAAAATCGGTGCATAAGCGGCAGAGGACTTTCTTTTATAATATGTAGTGAATTAAAAAATCATTATTATTTAAAAAATGCGGACAAATAGAATATTTACGAAATCTTTTATTTATAGCTTTAACATGAAAATTGACTTGCGAACCCCTTTTGATGAGCGTTCATATAAATTACCTACCTATATTTCCAAACATGCAATAATTAATTCATACTTAAATTTTACTTAAAATATTGAAATTTGAACGTCATCATGTAAGAGTATCAAAACTAATTTCAAGGGTTAATCACTTTGTTGTGTCATCTTCATGACTAGACGTTATTTTTGTGTCTGTTTAGTATTTGTCTGACAAATACATTTTATAGCATTTGAATCTCAAACCACAATGAGACATACTATAGGTATATTCGTATTGACTATACACACATACTTATTTGTTTAAAAACCGTTATCGAAGGTGTCCATGTAATAGTCTATCCCTGTTTACCTTTTATAGGTATTATATTAAATTAAAATTTATAGTATTAAAACAAACAGAACTCACCTATAATATTTTTACTTTATTGAACGTTTTACTATAAATACGATATCTTCTTATTTTCAACTAGCATTTGAAAATGTGTGGAATGTGAAAATGAAATGAAAAAAAATGAAAATTGATGCTCCGCTCCTATTAGTCGTAGCGTGATGTAATGTAGCCTACAACCTTCCTCGATAAACGGACTATCCAACACAAAAATATTTTTTTAATTCGGACTAATAGTATCCGAGATTAGCGCGTTCAACCAAATAAACAAGCAAACTCTCCAGCTTTATAATATTAGTATAGGTTACGTGCTGTTTTAGAAGTTTAAAATTTTGATTTTAATAAAAAAATAGCACATGAAATCTTCATCTTCTTTTTCATCCTGGCAATAATCTCGTCTATTGTCTATTGTCAATAATCTCGTCTATTT
This sequence comes from Boloria selene, assembly GCA_905231865.2. Lineage (NCBI taxonomy): Eukaryota > Metazoa > Arthropoda > Insecta > Lepidoptera > Nymphalidae > Boloria > Boloria selene. The sequence continues at coordinate 8,944,220 of HG993145.1, forward strand.
CATCCTGGCAATAATATCGCCTTCCCATTTAGCTTATTCCACTTAACACGGTCTTTTACATCATCCTGGGTAGGTCTTATGACTCACATGTTTTGCTTCATGACATCAAGCCATCGCTTCCTTGGGCGGCAAGGAGATCCAGCTCCAGGCACCGACATAACAGTTAATATCAAGATTGTAATATACATTTTTATTTTATACCTACTGTATACCCATGACCTGTAGATAAATGATAAAATATAGTCATTAGTAATTCGATTCAAGGTGACCTTGGAATCCAGCCAAGTCCCAATATATATATTTTGCGAATGACGACATTTACAGTAACATATTCTTATAAGTAGGTACCTACCTACAAAGTAATTTGCTTGTCACTTAATATAATACTTATATTAAATAGACAGATTAATTTAATAATTTTACAATATAATCCATAAGCCAATAATAATAAATTAGTCTAGCTTTAGTTCTTGTTTTCAGCTTATCAGTAATTAAATTATTTAATTAAGCACTTAGTTTATCGGAACTCTTTACCTTTAGTGGGTACTTACCGCCTCTTTGTTTACTAAGAAAATATTAAATTTAAGTGTATTATTGATTTTTTATAATGTTATCTTATCCTCATAGTCAAATCTTATATTGATAATTCAAATAAATATTTTGGGTCTTGCTTAAAACGTTTCAAAATTTATTCGTTTATTTTTTCATGTTGATATCTGAGCTCTTACCAAAGTTTGATTGGATATTCCCTAAGTATCACTAAAGCTGATACTTATTTTAAAGAAAATTATAGGTGAATCAATTTTGAAGACATTTATCGTTACTTCACATACATAATTGCTCTAAAATTTATCATCGAAATATGTGCTTATTCATACTTATTAAAAACAAAATATTTTTAAATATAATTTGTAAAAAAACATCGCTTAAATTAAAGCTACATTTTATTATTAGTAAAGTTGTAGTGCTATAATAATTATTTCATGATCTAATTATCGATAAAATTCACATGCAACCGCTTTCTAAATTTACTATTAAGAATTATAGCTTTTAAATGAAAATATTAAAGGAACTTAAAGCTCTTACATAATTTTACAAACACTAAAATTTTCGTTATAAATGTCAAACAGTTGATAAATTTAACGCATCTACGATTTGCTTTCATCGTTTCGCAAAGCAGTCAAGTTTTATATTGCGAAGTCAAACTGACGATGCCGGTCGTAACCAAGCACATAATACATTTTACTTGCTATATAGATACATTGGTGTTTTATTAAGGAATTAAAAGTTTTCATTCACATGTAAGTACCTACTAAACAATTGATAATTACCATATTATATTACCTTACCATGAACAGATTCTGCCCTAAGTGAGTACTAGTTATCGCAATGATTTATCTAAATAATATTAAATAAATCTGTTATAAATATTTTTATTTTTTCTCATTCGCTTATTTCGCTCAGTTCAATGCTGTTTTGAGTTGTATGACACGCCTCATTCCAATGCTCACATAGAACATGCGAAGAGAAGCTACCTAATAATAATTTGGTGTTTCTTTATGAATTATAGCTACCCTATTATATTTTTTTATTTTTCTATGTTACCTGGAGTAACACAAGGATTCTAACGTTACCATGTACATCGAAATCAGTTTAGGCGTTTAGAAGTTATGGTGGAATAAAGAAACTCACAAACATAGATACATGAAGCCTGAAAACATAATTTTTTGGGCTGTTGTATAATAAAAACAACAGTAATGTATTATGTATCACGAATTAATCCATCTCTCATCGTCTTTCACGAGCAGTGCCATGAATTAAACAGTTTCAAACTTAAATAACATTAAAGTTAAATTTACATAACATTAAAATGTATCCTATATGCTAAGTAGCTATTCGAGGAATTACATTCAAATAAAATAATTTGATGTGAAAATGAGTAAAAAAATCCAGATATTTTCAAAAAGATATATTCTTTTTTCTCAATTTTAAACAATGTTAATCTGTATTTCTCTCACAACAATTCTCCTTTTCTTGTTAATCCTCTCAATTTATGTATGCACGGAACTCGTCAAAGATCCCATTACACCTAATAAAGGCATAAGCGTCCATTAAAGGAACATAATCCATAACGCCTGTTCGATGACCCCAATATGAATATCAAGGAAAGATTTTGAACAATAGACCGTGCCGGTTCATTAGACAGTTCGTAGCGACAGCGACAGGAAACAGCGCGTGCGCACCTTCCGGTCAGATGCGTGTCTGTATGATAAACAATCGATATAGAATAACAATGATACATCATTTTGTATACATTAGCTACTAACTAGGTTTTGTTTTGATTATTTATCTATAGTAATAATTAGGGAAAATTCGTAGGTTACATACACATTTTTAATAATCGAGTTGACGTGACTGAGTTCTTTCAGGCATGTAAACGATTATATGCGTGAAAGAACATAGCTGATGCCGATAACCTATGATTATTCATTATATATCCTTACCTACTTTCTTTTTGCATTGGCCTTGTTGGATACATCACACTTTATATTTTTTTGTTGTCATTTTACCATTTTAAAATTGAGTATTTTAAGGTCTATAAAATAAAAAGTGTATAACATACACAATTGATGAAGTCAACGTATATTCAAAATGAACTACACCTTTACTTAAAAACATAATGATAATTATAAATGAAACTAACTAACTAACTAAAGAAGTACCTTTTCGGATTTTTTCGCGAAAATATTGTGATCTTCAGATTGATAAAGTCAAAATTAGTAAAGATTCACAAAATATAGCTTTTCATTTATTGTACTTACCACTTACGTTATTATTATAAGATAGTATTGACATAATAATAAAATTCGTTCGTCGGGATTTTCACTTTCTGTTTTGATACTTGAAACGTAATATTCTTGACAACTAGGTACAACAATTCCTTGAGATACGCAAAGGGTCATTTTGACTACGTGGGCGATTTCTTTGGACGGCATTTCTAAATATTTGATAGAATTCTTAGGAATATACTAAAATGGTATTTATTTAAGTGCACTAAGGGCTACGACAAACGTATTGAAAGGTTTGCGACTGGCTCATAATGCAATGGACAATGGGTCTGGGAGAAACTGCACGCAACATTACCTAGATAGGCGTGTACATAAATAATGCATTAGAATAAACGCAAACTGTATGCTTGAATTAATTTGTCATTAAGGTTCGTTACGTTAATATTATAGAAGCAATATGCAAGGAGTAAAGCTAGAAAAATAGGTATTGTATTTTTTTGTATTAGGTGTATATTATACTGTCATAGTTGGTACCTACTGCGGAAGGGTTATTTGAAATTGTTTTTATTAAAAATTATTTAGAATAGGTAATAATTTTCTTATGATAAAATGTACGATTGTATTGTCTATAAATCTTTGCTTTGAAATAATCTTTGTCTTTTCTTAATATTAGTATATTATATAGTTATGACTTTAAACCTTAAGATTGGCCCAAAAATGATGAATGTTAATTATACTTCTGAAGGAAATTATCAATTATGGTTTTAGTACGCATTTTATTATAAAATTGAAAAATAAATCGATTTTACAGAAGTCTTTGAAGTACCTGCTCTTTTATTAGGTACTTTCAACATAGCTCAGCTCCAGCTGTTTAGATCTACATTGTTTATTAGACGTACTGTATAATATATTGGTAGGCAGTAAACAATAGGATATGCTCGCACAGTGGGCGTCGTGTGGGCGCAAAAACTGTGTCAAGGATATTGAGATACCCGAAATACTTATCTGTTTAATTAAAACAATTAATGAAAAGAGTTTTTTATAATCCATGCATCAATCAATACAGCGATATTGCCATATGATTCAAAAATGGATAGCGCTATTATAAAATTAACTAGTTTCTTGTGGAAGCAACAATTACCTATTTATGGCATTCATTATTATTAAAATATTTATGTTTTCGTTCTTGAAAAAATATTTTCGTATTACATCATATAAATTGTTAACACGAGTAGATCAATAACTTCATCGTCGTCATAATTTAAAAAATAAGATAGATGGACGTTGCATCTACCTACTTAAGGTAATAGTGACTGATGATGCATGTCGCTCTATCTATTACGATAAACTCTTATCACATGAATGTGAAAAGTAGCCTTGTAAGATCTCTTTTTACCTCACAAACTTTTCTAGACATCAAAGTTATTTTTCTAAATGTATTGTTTAAGTGGTAAGATTAGTTTAATGGTTACTCTAAATTACATTAAAAAGGATAAAAAATTCATGGCAACAACTCATTCGAGCAGTAATGTGGATAATCAATGACTTCGTATAATCTTATTACACCTAACATGTCCGTCGTGTCTTCTCTCTATCAAAACCTTACCTTAAGTGTAAAGTCGTTCTAAGGTTATCTAATAGCGTATTCTAAAATGCAAATTATAAAAAACCTGTGAAACGGAAAGTGCTAGTGTGAAGGAACGCGTGCGAAATGTTCAGTATTGTTTGCAGATGAGATCTATATTTTTTATAACGCGTTACGTATTTAAAACTGTGATTCGTCTAATCTACAGAAGAATTTAGTTTTTGGTAAGTAAAAACAATTTTATTAATATAGAATTTTCTATTATTTTATTCTTTTTAATATATTTCGTGTTTCTTTGCTAAACTCGGGAATTCAAGCAATAGATGGTTTGTAAATTTTATGAAATTCCTACACCTTAGTAGTTACCAGTTTAGCAATAGGTACTGTATTATGGACGCCATCTGAAATATAGTTTATCTGAATCCAGTCTAGATTTAAAGACAAGTTTATTTTTGTGTAGTCCTATGTAGAACTTAAATTTAACAATGACAATAGACTGTATAATATATAACTTACAATAACTTGAAGTAATATGGTTTTTACAAAGAAATGTCTGCAGTCCGATGCAGAAATATAAAATTCTTAATAAAGTAATTCAATAATTAAATTAATCGAGTTTCATCAAATATAGGTTACAGATGTAATAAATGTAACAACTGGTATGTTTTAGGTTGAGCACATGTTCAGGCCATCTGTACTAGATCTGTTAATCTAGACTAATTGCTATTATTAGGCGCTAAGTGGGATAGTCATAGCGTGAGGGGTCGCAATGTTACTAATTGCGTAGTACATTAACTATAGCTTATGTTATCCCAAAAAATGATTTGATTTAAAAAATATAACTAAACGACCAAGAACTAAATATCAGTATAAGGTTATCTTCTGTTTATAAACAAAAGATATTTATACAAAATTTATTTCTTCAAATTTACTTATCTATGTACCTATAAATTCAAACAAACAACGTTTATGTCTGTTATCGTTGCTGTAAATATTATTTTTCGTGTACCTCAGTGTTTTTTTTACAAATTAACTTTTTTAATGAAGACCTACTTACATAACGGCTGTTACTACCTTAATGTTGCGAATATTCATTTTTAACCTCGATTACATCAATGCGTATATACCTATAAATAAATCAATTGCTGTTATCTATGTAAAATATTTTTTTTAATTTAAAAGATTTCTAATGACCTTTTCAATTCTTGTTCCATATAAAGATTAATACAAAATTATAAATAAATGTAAATATGTATGTTGGGACAATATTACAAACAGTGCCATATAGTTCCGTAGTAAGCTTCGAGGTTTGTGTTACGGATCTAGATACACTACTTATAAATAAAGACACCCATGGCTGGAGTACAAACATTCGTGCTCAACAAATGAATGCCCCCAGAGGGACTCGAACCCGCAAACGCGGGCGCAGAAAGTAGGGTCACTACAAACGGAGCCAATCGTGTCGTCATCAAATCATTGTCATTATGAATATGACCTTCACAGTCTGCCTTTAAATGACTTGTCACTTCTAGAAAAAAAACCAAAGTTTACACGTAGAGCAATATAGTTACATTTCTCAGTTCTTGTAGATATCATTGCATTCTCTACCTTCTTAACAGTTCAAATATTGTATTTATTGAAAAGTGAAGTAAGTTGGTTTCCTCATTTAATGATAATAACTTTATATGTTCTATATTAACAATTGATTGATTATTACTAGATAAAAAAACCTTCCGAAGAAAAATTCATTTTAAATTTTTCTATTGAAAGTATCTGCCTAAAGACCTGTTTTAATAGCACTACTGTATGATTAGTTACATATGTTTTTGATTATATATTTTTTCCTTATATTAAGTGAACTATTGTTTTTTTGGGAAATAAATGTCTTTAAACATGTATATTTTAAATACAACGGTCAGTAGCAATATTTGGTCATAATAAAGTCGATTATATTATTTAGTCCTTAATAAAGATCTTTTTCTTCCAAATATGTATAAGTTCTTTATAAAACGAACTTTCATAATATTGTTAAACTCGTTTGCTAAACAAGTACCTACTTATTATATTTAGAAACATGTTACACTATTCTAAAAAATCTATTTATCTTTATGTTGTTATACATAAAAACAACAAACGGTCAGATATATAAAAATATTTATTCGTATACAAATACATTAATAGAGACCTATCCTGATTTTGATAATTCTTTGGACTCATACTTTATGAGTAAGGGGGAAATACGAACGAAACATTGCATGTCCAATGGTAATCCTGGCTTAGTAATAGCCTCGTGCAGTCGTTTGCTAAGGATAATCCAATAGCCCTAAAAAAGGAAATTCTGTATAGTACAATAATAATGTTTAGTTTAGTTGCTTACGCAAAAAGAAATATAATTAAGATCTACACATAATATGTTGTATGAAATTAATGAATTTAATATAGGGAGTGTATAATTTTAATGTAAATTAAAATATATTAAATATATTAACAAATGCTCATCACTTCTGTTTCACACGAAAAAGGTGCTTGTATCTTGCTTACTTTAATTATAATATTCATTAGTATAATAAGTTTATTACTAATCTGAGAAGTAGAAAATTATGTTGAGGGAATGTTATGTGATATAGTAAAAATTTAAATGGAACATGTTAATCTCATGATTCTATTGTTTGGGACTGACATAGGTCTAACGACTTGTTATTAGGTATTAACAAAAAGTTCATTATAATAGCTCATTGTTCAGTAATTTTTATGCCTGATGGTTGCTATATCAGACAAGATCTACCATTTCTCATTCAATTATATGCACATTAACTAAATCCGTGTTAGAGTTTCATTAGAAGATTCAAAACTGTGTTATATACTTAGTCGAAATCTCTTTTGATATAATAGACAATTTAATTAGAAGTTAAGCAGATGTTGTTTTATTTCTGTGCGTATGTAATTGACTCCTAAACGACTAAACCGATTTTGATGAAATGTTTTCTGTCTGTTCAAATGGATTCGAGAATGGTATATATTCTCTATTTGGTCCACTATAAAATGTATTTTTTGAAATAATTAGTTATTTATACATTTAGATAATAAATGACATAATATACAGTTATAAATAAGTCGTTGCTAGGCATCGTTGTTTTGCGCATGCGTACATGCAAAAATATTATTTTAATGTACTACTTTAATGTACGTACTTCATCTTATAAGTAGGTAAATTACCTTTTTAAAAAGAAATACAACCGCAAATGCAATGTACAAGCACTTCAAGTATCATTAAAGAAGACGAAGTATCTTCTATTTTTGTAGACTCTTGACTACTAAGTTACAAAGCAGATCAATTAAAGGTATACTTTAAGTGCTGCCATATGGACTTCATCGTCTTAGGAAATACAAAAGTATAATCCCTATTTTCCATTGTTAATATGTAGTTATCTATCATTGTTTAAAATGTTATAGCTGCAAGAGATTTTAATAGATAGGTATTCGTTTTAATGTATTGTTTAGAACTCTACTTAGACTTATTTTCATTTAAACAAAGAAATTGACTACCAAATAATATTTTCTAAGATATACGAGAATATTTGTCATTCTAAATGAAACAAACTTTCAGGATTTTGTCGCGATTTTATATCTTTTTTTTCTCGAAGTTTTGAATACTTTTCACTAGGTGCTTTAAGATTAATAATATTATAAAATAGAAGATTAAGGTTTTAGATCCACAAAATACGTATTCGATTATAAAATAACTAATTACTAAAATTCTTATTTCATTATTAAGTAACTCCGTCTTTCTCATAATAACACTATAACTCTACCAGGCAGCGTTCAATTTAAACTCCCATTTCACACGCTCTTACTAACAATGGCATTCATTTCAAAGTTGGATTAAATTTTTTTATCAACTTGCGTATCTTAATTATTATCTATTTGTTCATTTTTAAGATTGACCCGAAAATAATTATTAGTAATTAAATTATGCTATTTTCATTTAACTTATGCTTATTCTATCGTTTTAAAATCTAATTTAATAGTATGGCAAATTATAATACATATTTCATAACTATTAAAATCTATTTCACTATTATTAATCAACATTGGTTGAATTTTTAATAATTTTTATCTGAAATGGGACATTACTGCATTTACGCATCATGTAGAGTCGCTTCCCTAAATGACCAAGCAATCATGGTGGCCCTTCGCCCATAAAATTACGAGATGCAACCAGACTAGGGGAGCGAATGCAAGGGGTTATTGCCTTGCAACTATCCATCAGATCGTGCATATGTGTAGACTGTAGGGAGCGAATAAAGTTTATTTGTATGGCTCTGCGGCGTTGGCAGGCTGATAATCACGCCGCGCCGATGGGTGGGGCGGCCGGTCGCGCCGTCAGTGCCGGCCGCGTCGCTGACTAAATACAACGTATTCGTATATTACAACATTATTTTCCATCCAAACACTGTTCAAACCCTATTTAAATTAAAGCTCAATGGATATATGAATCGAGTGCAGTGAATGAACGTGACGTGTGGTCTCTCTCAAAACGATGTTAGAGCAACCGTTGAAAGTGTTAAACCAACTTCGACAAAGTCTCTTTTTGCCGGATATTTTGATCCTATTATACGACAATAATTAGTTTTCAATTACTTGCCGTCATACTGTTTTAGTGCGGAAAAAGTGTGAAATTCTGTTTAATAAAGACTGTGGGACAAAGTTCAAAAGGAATAGAAGTTACGAGTGTTATGCTAAGCAGGAGTCGATTACATAGTCCTGTGTAACGAACTACAACGACTTTGCATATTTTAGTGTGCCATTCAAATAGTTATCTTTACTAATCTAATCCGTTTTGTAAGTCAAATTAGATGTCGATTAAGATCTATGTGTTTTGTGCAATATTTAGAGTAAATTCCAAAGACTAAATGTAATTTTATGGACCGTTTTGTAAATGTTTAAATCTGTAGTCTTTAACCGCTCAAGGGGCAACATGGGTGAATCAATTGAAGTCGAGGATAGTTTAGAATTGGAGTACGATATGTGGGATGGCCAATTTGATTTCGTTGGCCCACAGGACCCACCTGTGAGAGGAAGAATCACGTCTGATAATAGTGTTACAGAAGATTTGTTCACTGGAGGTCCTTTAACGCCTCATTTGACCAATGGTTTAAATGGTGGAAAGAAAACTGCCGCTCATCAATGGTGTGACAATTTATCTGACCAAGTAAGTTAATGTGAAGAACTATTAACGGTATTGACGTTTAAAATATTATGACAAACTAATGTTTGTCCTTATTTGACTCATAAGTGAGTTTCCGTACGCGTATGTACTATCGTTTTACTAACACAAGTAGCTAATGGCATGTATCTGAAGCTGTTCTATTTACATTAAAATTAATTATTTATTAATATGTTTGATTTAAGTATTATAATTATTATTGTGCAATGAAATGAGATTATAAAATAACGATAAGTTTTTAGCTGTGTTAAAATAAATCATAACTGTGAACCGAACTCTATTGAAAACAAAAGTACGTTTTTTTCGGGTGATTGGAGCGCGACGTCTCCTCGACTTGCTGGTACCATCGCGGCGGCTTACCGATGACATGCAACCTTCGTATGAACGCTATAAACAAATTCGAAAAATCGTAGAAGTATACACTAAAACATTACATAACTCTAAAACATAAGATCCACTATCGCATGACATGACATTGACGGATTTACTAATCCGCAGTTTTATGGCACGCGATCTGAAATATTGTTGAAAACTTAAACTGAAACGAACATCGATTTTTTAATTTGTTTAACAAGACTTTTTACATGAACTTTTCAAGATACTGTATACGTAATACGTATTCACTGTATTCACTTATAAAAAAGTTAATAGATAATCCATGAGTGCTTAACGTATTGAACAAACAGATTTATCTTTTCAGGTACCAGAAATCACTCAATATCAGGCACTATCTTATTTAGATAATCTGATAAACTTTATACAAAGTTGTGTACCTATTTCTTTAGTAAAATATAAAAAATATCAATATCAAACAATATCTTCTCACACTGTATCCGTAACACAAGCCTCGTAGATTACCGCGGAACTAGATGGCGCTGTGTGTAATAATGTCCTAACTGAAAGTTGAGACAATAATAACTAAAATAATTAAAACAACTGTTAAGCTTATGATTCAATTTGTATAAAACAATTCTTACGTATTATATTACCGGGCAATTTACGCGTACAATTTACTTGTCAAATAAAACAATTGGCTATAAGAGGAAACGTCTCGGATTGCTTCGCATAACTAACGACACATTGACAAGACGTGTTACGTATTAAATCGCAAGATAATAGAAAGTTAGGAATTGCTAATTATAAACAGTAAACTTGTTTTCATTCTCTTTCACCGATATATTTTGCGTAACTGATAAAGGCCTATTTCACTTGTTCTTTCGACTGAAAAATGATTTAGGGAAACTAATTTAGGAAAAGGGGGCAATGGGGGTATATTAAAGGTCTTAATTCTTATTTGGGTATCTCTGAAGATTTATATCTAAGACTCTTTTTTGTTATTTCACACTTTCTTATTTCTACCTCTCTTAAAAAATCATATCTAAATACGTATATTAAAACTAATTAAATGTGTAAAATTTAATTCATTGAAAAAACTATGCCGAGGCCTTAACAATCGTCGTACTACTGGTAGTCTTACATTGGCCAATAAAATCAGGTCAAGAAGATTTCCTTCCGGTAATCATTTTTCTTTTGTGTATAATTTTTGCTCCATTTTTATGAATAAGTATTTAATCATGAAGCATTTGTGTTATTAAAACATCTTGGCTCACTGACATTTTAAGTTTTAACTAACTAACCTAATCATGACAATAACTATAAAATACAAAATAATAAAAAACTATTTTCATTGTTTTAATATAAAATGTATATTATCTAAACAGAGAATCGTCAGGAAACAGGAAGATCAATAAAACATTTACTCGTTTGTTTACCTTGATCATAGCAATGAGGGTGCTCTAAGTACCTACATCGATATCAATACCTACTATGTACTAAATTAATGTTATCATCAATGTTTATTTAAAAAGTAACGATTTATAAATTTAAGAATAATATTTCGGACATCAAATGACATCAAAATGGCATTTTGTTTGCCATTAACCATAAATTTTATATGGTATTATAGCCATAAATATATTATAAATACACGATATGAACTTAATTAACAAGAACTATTTATTGTACCCAAGACTGGGATCTAGACTTGAAGTATCCTGAGGTAACATTGAATCGAAGGCGCTTAATTATTTCTAAAACTAGACCCCTTTACTACCCTCAGATGGACGGATAATTGAATATCCATTAGCCCTACTTAAAATAGTAAGGAAGGATTGTTCGACATACAGTTTAAATTTATAACAATATTTATTTATTTATGAGGGGTGCTCCTTTGATGTTGATAAAATAAGAAATTCGTGTTGTGGAAGTTACTGTCTTATGAGCAATCGAGCTCTATTTCTGCTCCTGTTCTTTGTGTCATCGAAGTCTGAATTGTTCTTATTAGAAGCAATTACACACCCTTTCACAATTGATCATCTTGCAAAAATAGCTTTCTTGATATCCCTACATACAGTGGCTTACGTTTTTTTTATTGTATTTGGTTGAGCCATAGTTTCATTGAAATAACATGTACAGATTGTGAATAATATAAGATAAAAATGCGGAAATTTAACTTGTTCACATCTTTCGTATTATTGATGTGTATAAAATATAAAGGAAAAAAATACTAAAAAAGCAGCTTGGATGTTTCTTGCTCGCTTTTTTCAGAAGCTTCCGCATGGACTAGGAATTCTTCTTTTATTAAATTAAGCAATTAAAAGTGTTTCAATCTACTAATTTGGAATTTTATTTGTATATAAAGTTAATTCTTGTTTAAATTCCGTTGAATTGTATATTATAATTTTTATTTAGGGTCGCCTCAGCTAAGAGAAATTTACATATATACCTTGTTATTGATATAGTGAGTAGTGATGATTGTTTGGTTGTAATTTAAGTTGTCAGTACTATCTGTGACTGTACAGCGTCACAGCACTACCGAGTCGGTAGACGTAGGATGTTAAACTTGTCGGTATTCTCATCCTATTATACTTTACGCAATATTACATTTGTATGATATATATTACATTAATAATAAAAACACAAACAGAACATCGAAACTTATAAGTCTCTACTGGTATATTATTAATATGTGAAGAGAAAATATTTTACCTCCTTTTACGCAAATTGCACTTTCGGTGATGTATGAGTATTACATAATTAAAGTTTATATGGAGGAATGCAGAAAGATAAAATTTAATAACTTGCCATTAGTCGTGGTTCTGCTCGCGTAGGTTATTTATGTATAATTAGTAATTACCCCGTTTCCAAAAGCTGCTGTATTTTAGTCTACATCTTCTTTAGTTTTTGTACTAATATATAAAGTAAAGCTAAATAGTTTGTTTAAACGTAGTAATCTCTAGAAATAGGGCTCTATGAATAGATATATCATGCTTTTCCTAATGATAATCCTTACTCAAAGAACCTTTGTATCTATTTTTAGCCATCGTTGATAGGCAATATATTGCCTATATATTGAATATATCGCAATAATCTCAAAAGAAAGGGCAATGATACAAAACACGTATCAATAGTACCTAGTTAGATTTACACGGTAGCGCTAACTAAGAAAGTTTACTCAAGTCATGCTGGATACAGCGTAATCATATGCTAATGTGTGACAGTAAAAGTGTACAATTAATTATTTTGCGCAGTAATTCGATACAGACAACGGTCGAGAGACCGTTAGTATCGCGATGGCTGCATATCGATTCGTTGCTACGGTCATTGGGTTCACTGGACGTATATGTATTGCATTGCTAGGTCAGAATGCCAATAGTCCGTGGATCTATATAAGAATTGTAATGATTCTATACAATTTAAAATATCAACAAACAAATATTAGCTCTGTTACAATCTCTAACATTAACTTAATTTTTATTAAATACTATCTTAATGTACTATTAAGTACCTGTTACAAAAATAGAATGTTGATACTTCAGTATTACAAGAACGTGTTACTTAACTGAGCATTTATGACTTAACTAATATTTACTGCATTTCAAAAACTATGACGAGATCATATTCTCACCTCGCAATGTAACACCTTCCCTACAAATTGATACCTGAACGTAACATAAATAGAATATTAAGAAATAAATGATTACAATCATACTAATAAAGGTTTAAAATTGATTTATAAGTTACTAAGTTATATAGAGTTCGACAAAAACACAACACTTTCTTTTTCATCAGAACTGAAAACATTCACTAGATACAGTAAACGACCGAGGAGTAATAAATATCCGTATATGTAAACCTGGCAACACTGGAAAGTTGCAAGACGACTTTAGGAAAATGTCCGCAGTGAGAAGTCACGAGCCGCTATTCAGCACAAGCGCATATTGATAAACCGATAAAAATCATAATTCAAACTATTCTATCCATAAGTCACATAAAATGTATTGCTTGACTCTTATTTACGTTATACCTACTTGTTGAAATAAGCTCATTAGCTTTTGACGACAAAAATGATTACATATTAGGAAAAGAAGACCTTTTATTATATCTTCTTAATAGGTTATAGTTTTTATCGATAAATGTTTGTCTTTTATCTATATAGCTTATTGTTGTAAAAAGAAATCGTTATTTGTACATACAAGGGAAATTCCGTGACATTAATTGATATAATTCTGAAAACTCTTTTATGGAATGCAAAGTACAAAATCCCTTGAGTTTAGCTTTTTATCAGGTTAGACGAGTTTTGTCTTTAATATGTAAAACTTTATTTTTCATTTAAATTCTATGTTTAATTTACATATATCAATCTAATAGAGTCAATAGTCATTATAAAATATTAAAAGAATATTTAACTTTCAAACACGATTATGTCACCGAGAAAAATTCCGTTGTTTGTATATTATTATAAATTCCTCACACATGTACAAGAAGTGATCTCAGTCATTAAGCGCAGAGATAATTCTGTTCACATCACTTCTGCTGGCCAATTAAGAAAGGTTATCGTTTATTTTTCTACACTATTCACTTTAGCCATTCCATTTACACCATTCTTTCTCATGTTAAACCATATTATGATGAAATAATGGCTCACTACAAAATAACAATCTAATAAATCCGTGGTAGAGTTTTCGTAAAGTAATTATACGCATATTTTTAATAACTGTAGTTCATCTCTTATCTCTTTTACAGAATTGATTCGAAATCAATTTCACTTTCTCTTCTTTTATGCTATAGCGACTACATTTTCAATCGATAAGCCTTTGTAATAAATTGCTTATTGAATAAGAATATCAACTTCCAATAATATTATTAAAGAATAAATTCAAATTAAGCATTTTTATTACTACATATCTATTCCTAAAATTAAACAGTAACTAAAAGTTTAAAAATGAAATATTTAATCATTGGCCATTTTGAATTTACATTATATCTGTGAGTTTGAGAGTTCGTTGCTTAGCATTAAAGAGTCGTGCACTCTGCCTGCACTTCAGTTATTTCTGAATTGAATCAATATGAGTCAAACATTAAAAATAATCTGTCTGTGTGCCTGATCTGTGATTCATTCTTTCTTATATTCTCTTTAAAAATATTTATAATTTTCTTTATTCTGCGATAGCTCAACAACCTGAAAAAGTATGCTCTGTATCGAATCGCTGAATTCCATAACAATATTATAATGAGATGCGCTTGCGACGCTCGTCGCTGAGATCGGTTCAATGCTTATCTAGTTTCGAGCCGAGCACGCAATTTTGTTACATTATTGTATTCTTATAAGCGTAATCGGTTCAGTAAACCCATTTCCATAATAATTTGATTATAAACAAGAAATACTAGATTCTGAATCCCCGATACCAAATTGAAAATCTGTTTTTCTTTATTCGAGTAGGTATATGAAATACTTTCTTCTTCTTAATATATCACAATAATACAAATAAATAAATTAACTATGATCTTGATTTCTTTTGGTAAGCAATATGGGCTAAAACGACAAAGGAAACAAGTACCTTTCAGAGAATTTATTAAATTTAGGTTACGCACTATATTATTGTTACACTTTTCTTAGAAAATGATTCACGATTTGGCGTACTACCAATTTTCATTCTTTTTACAGCTGAATGACGCTTTTAGAGATGTCTGAAAATGAACTACTTGATTAATATTTCTGCTGAGTTTCATTATAATATGTATATTACGTAAATCAATAATAATTACCTTGAAACTACGTATAATTCGTATAATTATTCATGTCATGTTAGTAATTTTATCCTGTACACTGTACAGTACCTACTTAGTCACGAAATGAAACTATACGCAATTTGTTTCAATTTAAACTATGTAATTGGTTTTAATCTTGTTTTCTTGCCATACATAATCTCGTTCATAGAGCACAGACAGTGCTCTTATTCATTACCCAGTGAATAGAGCGTTGCTCTCAAGCCTAAACGATCCTTCCTGTTTGTCACTGCAAGTACTAGCCTCCTTTGACGTCACTATTAGTCACGCTCGCTTTATTTGTTACACTGGAGGCTTGGAGCTGTAACACAATATATCACGTACTCCAATAAATACTACCAAATGGAGTTATTACTTAAATCTGTTTGGGAATCTCACATTAAATAAAATTATAGTAATAGTAATAGTAAATGTGGCATTGTAGTTTATATTATGTAATAATAATCATGATTCTACTTAACGTTTCGTCAATTAATATTATCTGAGAATTTAAAAAGTTAATAAGTATATATTTACCAAAACAGTAGAGTATCTATGAAAATTTTCTAAGTTTAATAAAATCTTAGAAATTCAAAATAACGGTAAACTAAATTCAAAGATCAATTATTCACAGATTCACTTGATTTCACACAAATTCAAGGACATGATAGAGATGGATAAATAAAATAAATTGTATAATCACTGGGTCAATTATAGAATTTAGTTTTCTTTAGTAAAAGTAAAATATAATGTTTACAAAAACGAGAAAGGCATGCTTATCCCTTGACCTTTGACCTTGCGTGTGTTAAAAACTCTTATCTTTTATATGTCAATAAGCTCTTTAATAAGCTTTTACTACAAGAAGTACTTGAGATACTTGATTGATAAAGTGATATATACCCAGATCTAAGATTTTTCAAGATCGCATGCAAAGTTTCGACCTTCTCGTCTAAATTTAGAAAATAAATATGCATAGCATACTCGTACATCTAATACTTAAGTAGATACGAGTATGTTATATATCTGACTGCATATTATATATATGAAAAGTTGATTTATTTATTTATTGATACTGGCTTATCCTCGTTCATTTCATTGGATTTGCATTTTCTCTGATCACAATATGATTATTTTTACAAAACTCATAACTTTTCTAGATAATCCCTCATTTAACTAATGGAAATCCGTACAGTTTTCAGATCAACCTGAAACGCGCCCTTGTTTTATAATATGAAGTGGTTAACATGATATATTTTTGGCAGGTTCAACTCCTACAGCAGCAAGTGACGTCTCTCGCCGACACACAAAGTACGGCGGACGAAAGATACGCGCGCGCGAAAGCTGACAACGCGGTGCTTCAAGCGCGCGTACACATGCTCGACGAGCAGCTACGAGAGGTAAAAATGCATAAATAATATATTATATTTAACAGTTTATTCATCATTAAAATTACCGTACGCTATGAAGGTACCGTTTATACTGAGAAACTATTTGAATAATTATTATTTACCCGTATGTTAATTACTATGTATTAAGAAGAATAATAAAGTACTTGATGAAAACTAAATTTGTTTTCGCATGTATAAATTATAACTTAATTATGTTAGTGGTTTTTTTACGATTCTTATGGTGATATAATTTAACAATCAAATAAATTAAATAAATCAAATAAAATCAAATAATTTTTACATGTGAAAGAAACTTTATTTTAAATAGATATTTTAGGTATAATTTACTACATAGTATATATACAACATATTTACTTAACTACCTTTCTGTTAATTTCCGCATTAACTTTTAATGAGAAAACTTAGAATATTAAGAACACGTAAAGATGATTGATGAATCTATTAAACCTTATTTTCTATATTAATCTAAAATTATTATACATAAATATATAGCTTGCTGTTCATTTTCTTGAAACAATCAATCACCTAAGTATTATTTAATTATGCTGATACAAACATTTACAATTAATGACAATGAACTACTTATGTAATATGACTAACAATATAAAAATAAGAGTGTTGTATTATAATTACATCTACGTTTTAAAATGTGTAAGTAAATGTCAAATAATAAAAAAAACATATTATATTTTACGAATTAAAAATATGTATAGGCTATTCAACTTACACGTTGTATTTTATTTTAATACGATATATACTTTGTAATATTATAGTAATAGTATCCAAATTAAAAAAATAACTCACAAATTAACAGATCGAGTGTAGATGCGAAGAGCGCATCGCAGAGGAACAGAGGCGATGTAGAGAGGCCATAGCGCGAGTAGAGCGCGATAGAGACGCGCAACTAGCCGCGCTAAGTGACCGGCTCGCGGCTGCCGAGTCTGAGGCCTCTCATCTTAAACAGGAGGTAATATTAATAGTGAACAATATCTATAACTTATATAACTATTTACAAATAGCAGGTTCGATTACTGTTTGATGCCTATATTTAATTTTGATGTGTAAATATTGTTAGGGTTTAGATGTAATATGTCAATAAAATCTTTGATTGAGTGTTTGATGTGAATAAAGAACGAGTTATTCGGATTCTGATTATTTGTAATTCGTTATTAAAATGTTTTTGATAATTTTCCGAGAAATTTTAATAACTGTACTAAACTTTATAGTTTATCTAGAAATCATGCGTATAGTTAGAATTTGTGATGGGTTCATTATATATTCAATCATTCAAAACAAAATTTATGTGAATAAATTTCGTTATTAATAAATATAAAACGAACTTTCTGTTTTGATTGGTTATACCTATTATGTTCTTTCACTTAGAAAATGTATAAAGATGATGTGATGTTTTAACATAAATCATCTTGTTCGACTGTTTCTATAATGGTTCTAATATATTTAAAAAATACATATTACACATATTATGTATTTTTTTTAATATATTAGAATCCACCCCTTATGCGACCCATCACGAAGTAAAAATATCTCATCTACAAAAAGTCTAAATTAACCGATAAAACGTACTTAAGGATTGTCACTGTTCGTAAGTACAATAAAGGAAATTACAAGTACACTTAACAATATATACAAAGCAAATGTACACTTAATTATTACTGTACAAGTCGTGTCCGCGTGGAATAGTGGCATGAATGCTGGCCGCATTCTCCCTCTGAGTGGCAATGCCGATTCTTTGGGCGAAAAATGAGCCAGCTCTCCTGTCACCAGTAGAAGCGATAAGACGAGGTTATATGTCTTTTAAAAATTGCTTAGCACTTTGAAATATTAATAACTAGCATTTCCCGCGTCTTCGCACGCGTTCTAAAGACCGGAATAAAGTCAAGCGTTATAATATGATACCTCGCAAAACTAACGCACGCCCTTCCCGTTTTTGCAACATTTTTCTTTGATGCTCCGCTCTTATTGGTCGTAGCGTGATTTAATATGGCCTATAGCCGTCCTCGATAAGCAGACTATCCAACACTAAAAGAATTTTTCAAAGCGGACCAGTCGTTCCTGAGATTAGCGCGTTCAACCACCCAACCAACCAACCAACCAACCAAACAAACAAACAAACAAACTCTTCTGCTTTATAATATTAGTATATGTAGATATGAATAAACCAAATAACAAAACGTGTCCCAGGTGGGTCGTCTCCGCGGCGTAGCAGAAACTCTCCGCACGAACGCGGAGACGTGCACGCGCAACGCGCGCGAGGCGCAGGAGGCGGCGGGCGAGCTGGCCGCGCAGGTCGCGGCGGCGCGCGACGCCGAGCGACGCGAGCGCGACGCGGCGGTCGCGGCGCGCGCGCAGCTCGCCGTCGCGCAGAGGGAGCTCGCCGAGCTCAGCGCTGTGACTACCGCGCCCCCGCCGCCGCCCGACCCAAGGTTGGACGAACTTAGGAAGGAGCTTGTATTGTTGAGGACACAGAATAAATGTGAGTTTTCTTTGAAAGATTTTGTTTTGTGGGTTTTGGAACGAAGTTCGTTATGGGACGATGCGGAGGGATACCCTAACCGGGAAAAAAACGTCCGTAACGTAAGATTTTTATTCATCTAGTATTTAATAGAAATGTATTAACAGTTTTACTGTTGAGTGTTGCTAGTGATGTAAGATATTTTCTTTCTTTCAATTATATTTATGTTGTTTAAAAATGGCAATAAATATTATTATATGATGTTTTTTATGTTTAGATTTTTATTATTATCGATAAAAATTATAAAAAATGTATACCAGAATAATTATTTTCTTTATACCGCTAATAGAACTTAAAATTAATATTTTTATAATAAGGAACTTCGTTCCTATCTGGTGTCCGACGACACCACACGTTATACTTTTTTTGTTACTAAGTATGTGTGTTAAGGCTTTACCTACCTGTTTATAATTTTAATCCTAAAATGTTACATAATATATTGAAATTCATTCTTGTCAAGTCCGCCGATATGTAAGAAGTATAAGCCAGTGGTAGTCCAGTGGTGAAATTTCGCACCTCTGATGTCTGTTTATCATTTCAAAATTAATTACCACTTTTCTTACGATGAAGGAAAATATTGTGAGGGAAGCTGCATATTGAGAGAGCCTAGCCGCAAACCCGCAATTCGTTAGTATGGTGGAGTATGGCACGCTCCCCCCTTATTAATGGGAGGCCCGAGCCCAGTAGTGGAACGTTAAAAAGTGCTGTATACATATAAGGCAAACATAATGCTCCACAGTCGTATTTGTACGTATTT
The DNA here is from genome assembly GCA_905231865.2 of Boloria selene. Lineage (NCBI taxonomy): Eukaryota > Metazoa > Arthropoda > Insecta > Lepidoptera > Nymphalidae > Boloria > Boloria selene. Next base: position 8,964,628 of record HG993145.1, read on the forward strand.
GGAGGAAGTCGCTCATCAATAAAATGTAACCAGGGCTAAATTAAAATTATTGTATTGGTCCGGATATATTGTAGTGCTCGGAGGACTCGATCCTTTTAGTTTACTTGGGGTTACAGATTCAACACATCCTCTACATTCCTTAAGACATTTAAATTTATTGATTGTTATTATTTTATTATAATATAAAACACGTACCTTTACATTTAGTAATTATATTTCTATGAGGCATAACTTTATGCAATGATTGCTTTACTCTACTTTAATAAAGCGTAGAGCTGTTTTAGTAATACCTTTCTAAAAGGAATGCTATAAAAATATAATAACTAGAATTGTTAATAGGAACAGTAAAATTAAACGGATAAGCTGTCATTAGACATAAAGGCTTAACAAGCATTACTATTTGTACTTTTCAGTACGTGTGCGTAAAACTAACATTACGTAAATGGGCTTTTAAGAATAGTAGTTTAGTATTCAAATATAGACCGACCTATATAAAACACAAAAGTTGTAGTAGACTTTACAACCGAAGCACACAAAACCTAATTTAACCTATATTAGAATCGCAAAAATGCGAAAATGGGTTAGATTGACCGGTAGAAAAATGCTTTATTAGGCATATCCAATATCCATCTTCTTTTTGACTTCGATTTTTCGCCAAATAAAAAAGTTGACTAGTTCGGTCGCGTGACGCGCCATGATAATGTTTTATAATATAATTAACGTTACGTGCACCACACGCATAAATTAATATTATATGTAGTTTATTCATCTTTGTTGCGATTATATAAATAAATTATACAGACATTGAGTGATTTTTCATTTAAGCCAGATTTATGATTTGGAGAACTTTTTTACAGTAAATCGATATGGAAATTCATTAAAGAATAACTTGTGCATCCCTAGTTAGTTGCTGTAATATGAATACATTTTGTTATTTTATATTATACTAGCAATACGCGCGGCTTCGCCAACGTTCATTTTTTTTTTACAAACAAACTTACATATCCATATCTTTCTTCTTTATAATATTAGTGTAGATATAGTCCACCACGCCGCGCTGGTCCAATGCGGGTTAACAGACTTCACATGTCTTTCGAAAACCTAGCAAGGTTCTCTCAGACATACTGGAAATAATTCACAAATATTAATTAATTTATTTATAATAATGAAGATAAACAATCAAATTATTGATAATATACTATTATTCTAGCATTAACAGAAGCGCAAGAAGAACTTCAAGCGCAGATCCTCACCCGCGGCGTGGAAGAGGGACGTAGCTTACTGGACGGAGTGAGCGGACCTCTCGTCGCTACCAACTCACTCGCACACGAACTCTCACAGATGAGTGATCACGAGGTAATTATAACTTTAATCTTATCGACTTAAGGTTTAATTTACTAATACTCATGTATTGTCATTACATGGTGGTTTAGGGCTAACGATAATAGCGGAAAAAATTATCAGTTAAGTTAGACATTTAATAATAAGGCACCTATAATATAAGTTGTGTCTAATGCCTAATCTATATTAAGGAAAATATTAGATGCGTAGGTTATTGGGAGCTTTGAGATGATAATAAACTTTAATGTACCTATAAGATTCATGATATTTTGAGCAAATACTAACTAAAAAAATTTACTTTGATTTAAAATGAGGTAAACCGGGAATTTAAAGATAAATTAATCGTGGGTACTGGGCTCAAATCAAAAATGGACAAACTAACAGTCTCATTTACTGCATTTTCATTTGGATACGTAAATCATATCTACATAGCTTTTACTGCATAATAAATGGGATAAATTAATATTTTTATTTTTAAGACGCTTTGCTTACATAGCCTCCAATAGGTTCTCGAGCGAATAATGAATTTTATCCTACACTTTCTGGTTTCGAACAGTACCTTTTGGGAAGAAATTCATAATTAGCTCTAAAGTTATATAATTTGCGAGGCAACGTTATTTATATGTACGCGTTTTTGCAGCTCGTTGGTAGCACACACTCAGAACACAGCATAGAGTTGGAAAAGGTACGCCATTTACATAGTGTGCATGTCCTGTACCTCGCCTAACTTGCATGTTCTCTATACACTATCTAACTTAGTTATACTGGAATTAACAATTACCTTTAGTGAAAATTAGAACTGAAAATTCAATAACAGTATATCATTTAAAAATATAGTTTTCAGTTTCAAAATAGAAATAGATACGGGTATTATTGAAAACATCATTAAATTTGAATGAATCAGTATGATATTTCAATCTTTCATCAAGTAGTTACTATTTAGTACCTTTTTCATACTTTATGGACGATGTTTAAACCCTGCATGTATACACAATCCTGTTTTATTGCACGACCCTTAAACCCTTATTTTAGATGTAAAATAACAAAATATAATAATTATTTTAGTTGCAGAAAGCTTTGAAAGAACAACAAGATGTCAACGTCCAGTTAAGAGACTACATCGATGGAATACTCCTCTCTATAGTAGAAAACTACCCGCAGTTGCTGGAAGTCAAATACCAAAAGCCTAATATGAAATCATAACGCACATAACACATTCATTTATTTTTGGCAGAGTACTTCTATTTTTTTAATATTTGTTAAAATCATGATAATATGAAAATTGAAGTTCATAAAATGACTTGATTTTACTTGTAAAGCTAAAGACTTTTTAAATGTATTTTAATAGTGATTTTTTTTGTTTAAATTTCAATAATAGCGAATTCCTTATGTGTATAATAAAATTAAAATTATATATATTAGACCCATATACACAAATGTTGTTGATCCTTTCCAAGGATCAAAAAGATTTCATTACCTATTAAATTTTTATTATATCCTCGTCTTGGAGCTTATTTTTTAAACACTATATTTCGTCTTTTAACTATTAATTTTATATTTTTGAATGTGCTCTGTAAGAGATATAGCTTTACATCATTATTAAGGTATCATTAAATTCATTTAGAATTAAATGTATTTATAACATATGAAAATAATTTAATGTTGCCATTTTATACAAAAAAACATTCACTAGCCTTCCATTTGTAATAGTTTAGCAAATAACTGTATAAATAAAATCTAGTAAAATATTATTAATAAAGGATTTTCTATTTGGCATAATCTATTTGAAGTTTAATGTTGATACTGTGATAAAAATTATTTAAAAAATGTCATAGAAAAATTTCAGATTTATATAGTGTCAATTACTTAATATTACTTTAATAATTTCAAATATTATTATGTAAAACATTCTGCAATATAATTTATAATATAAATATATGACCTTAATATGTAAAATGATATATTTTTTAATTATAAAATACTATAATGAATAATCGAATGTAAATATTGTAAAGTTAAGTACTAAGTATAAGATAAATGGAGTAATGTTGTTCCTTAATTTAATTTCGTAGTCCAGTTGATATTAAAATAAAAAAAATAGGTATAATAAATATATTCACATCGATATTATATTTTGTGGTGAAATTTATATTTCTCTAAGCTGTTATGGATAAATGGCTCTTGTGGCAGTTTTAGGAACTAACAAAAAAGTTTACAATAATGCATTAAAACTATAAATTATGTACTTTATCGTTTGATTATAAATATTTATTTATTTTAATTTTTAGAATCTCTTATACTGCGTGTTAAGTGCTACCTGACTGCTCAATACAAATTATTTAATATTGCTTGCTAATACTTTATTTAATGAGTTAAACAGTTTTATCGAATATGAAAATATGACCTCTTCACTGCACTACAATAAAGTGCTATAGAGTACTAAGAATTTTATTCGCTACGAGTTTACATGATGTATTCAATTTTTTTTTTTGTCAACTTATTCTCACTTTTTGTGTTCGCTTTTAAGTCGGATTTTTGCTTGAAAAATTAACATAACACAAATTTCACTACGAAAATATTATCCATGTGTATATATTTGATGTTACCTTATATTATATTTTGAACTAGTTAGATAACTAAGGCCATGCCGTCCATATTGTAAAACTATCAAAATTTTTAAAGACTGGATGTAGGTAGAAAGTCGGTGCAAGGAACATTTGTTCTGAATTTTAAATAAAACAAAATTATTAATGTAATTATAATTAAATAAAGCCATTACGTGTATGTATTTCTAAATTTCGTTTAGTGACATACCATGGTAGTGTAAGATGTACCTATTTTTACATTAAGATATAACTAAGTGTAGTCTAAGAGTTTTGTGTACATTTTGATAACACTATTAATATGGAAAATAAGAAATATGTTATTATCGAAGTAAATTAAATGAAACAATGCTAATATATAAGTTCAGTCTTTTATTTCAATATACTTAATCATACATAGAGTGGCAAAAACATTTATAACTGATAATAGGTGAAATAGGTTTAAGTAGTATTGTTTACTACTACCCTCGGGATACTTTTTATTTTTTCTAGACTAAAAAGTAACAAGTCTAAAATCCGTATATCAAAAATGGATTTAAATTATATTCCACTAGAAAGTCGTCAACATAGCTTCAGTCCTCAATCGTTTAAAAAATAGAAACTTTATTTCAATAAAATAAGAAAAAAAAATTTTTAGTTCGAAAAATAATTTTAGTTATTTAGAAATTGTTGTACATTTTTATTGAAAATTATATACTTAATGTAATATAAGGTTAATGTAAATTCATTCTTGCTGTTCGCTTCTATGGACAGCATCTTTTTTGGTATGATCCAAATTACTTATAACTTGTTGAACATCCAATCTTAACATCATGAACTTGGGGTCCATGTAATCCTGAAAGATGAAAATAAACCTTAATATACATATTTTATCTCATTAAAACAGATACCTAGGTAAAGTAAAATTTATAAATGTAATAGACACTGATAGCAACACAGTGTGTGTTAATTCTATGAAAACAACTAGGCAGTACAAGAGAATCAGGCCTGTGAATTACATACGCACTTGGCCTGCCTGGTACCTGACATCTGAAGTTCGCCACTTCAGATGTCTTACGAAAATTTGCTTCATCTCTCAGACATGCAGATTTCTTGACGTTTTCCCTGAGCTACTAATAGGTAAAAAGATATAGGTTAAGTACATAGGTACTTATCAAATCTACTGACACAATTAAAAAAATCCTTGAAAACAAACTCAATCCAGTTTAGCTAACACTACTTGTTGTAGATAGCTCAAAACAAATCTTACCTTAAAACTACTAGCTTCTTGCATTTGGCCTATATTTTCCAAATCTTCCCTCTCGTCTCTCTCATCTCTCACTCTTCCCATCAACTGACTAATTTCCGCTTCCACATTACTCATAGAATTATATACACCATAATCTCTCGACACCGGGTACGCTTGGTAGCCATAACTCCTCGACACTGGCGTATAGGAATTTTGAGTAAATTGACTGTTTTTGCATAACGAACACTGTTTTCCTTCTAACTCCTTCCTCTCATTGTGCAAACTCAATCTCTCTCTAGACAGAGCAACTTTTTCTTTTGCTATTTGTTTTTCTCGTGAATTCAATGAAACTACGTGTTCTTGTATCCTTCTTATTCTGTCTTCGTATTTCTTTTGCAAGAAATCAGCTTCCGACGACTTTTGGTCAGCTTGCGATTGTTTATCCATTGCCGTCTTAGCTAATATATCTAGATCTCTACTCCTGTAGGGAATTAATGGGTTAATAGTGATACTTGTAATAAACGGTGATATAAGACTACCTGTATTAAACTAGTATTAACTAGTGTCTGCCTGCGACTTCGCTCGATTGATAAGTCGATAAATAGTAAATGGAAATTCAGGATACTCACATTATAATTTACAATATATTACCTCTTATTTTACCTTAGTCCATTTAACCATTACTACGTGAAGAATTATACTTAAACACATAGAATCTCTTACTCGTCCATTCACTCAGTTTATTCATCCAACTTACTCACAAATATTAAGTAAGTAGTTACATACCTACCTATCAGTACTGAGTACATATAAATAAAATTGAAGTGACTGTTATTAAATGCATATGAAAGTATAATATACAGTTACTTAAATCAAAGGATCTAATTTTAATCATTTTGTCTGTCTGTCTGTTCCGGCTAATATATGAAACAACTGGAACTATTTTGACGGGACTTTCACTCGCAGATACCTAATGTTATTAGGACAGGACACTACTTTTATTATATTAGAAAATTATAAAAACCGTTTCATTTATTTTAACTTACGGCCAGCAAAGCGGGCTGGATTTGCTAGTTTGTGATAAGTGTAATTTGTAAACCGTTTATAATTATACAACATAAACTGCAAAATATTATAAAAACTCAGTAATTCATGGGGGCAATTACATGAGTGAGTGAGTAAAGTGACCTTTAAGTCAGTATTCTCAGTGATAAGTACCTCAGTGTTTAAAAAGTAATAATACAACATTATTACTTACTTTGATAAAACCCTTTGTTCCTCAATATGTAACTCTTGTTTCTCCGCATTTAACTTCGCTCTTTCTTCCGCCACCTCTTCCAGTTGCGCATTCAGTTCTGCTTTAGTTTTCTAAATAAAAAAAATATGAACTTTAAAACCATGCTATTTTAATAATATTTTTAAATATTTAATGTACGTACAGATTGGCTTCGTCACAATTTTTTTTATATGTAATTTCATTATATATAGATGAAAATATCTGCGTCAGAATTGGCATTTCATTCTGAATCTTATTAAAAGACTCCTTTACTTTTATAAATAAATAAATAAATAAATATGTTGGGACATTATTACACAGCTTGTGTTACGGATACCAGATAGTTGATATACTACATATACTATATAACTTTAAATACATACATATTATAAATAAAAACACCCATGACAGCAGTACAAACATCCGAGTTAAACAAATGAATGCCCCCAGCGGGACTCGAACCCGCGACTGCTGGCGCGAGAAAGATCACTACAAACTGCGCCAAACGTATCGTCGTTATACTTGCTCCTTAATTTATTCAATTACTCACTTATCCACTAATTCGTTCACTCACTAATACACTCACTGAGTGACTCACTCACGCAAAGATTCAATCACTCACTTATTTTCGCATCACTACTTACTCATCCTTAAAACTTATACATTTATAATATTAGTGTTTTCATCAATATATTACCTCAAGTTCCATTTTCAAACTCTGTATAGACGCTTTCTCTTTAGCGACGAGGGCACTATCTTTTAATGTCTTCGCTTTTTCCTCATCTATTTTCGTTTTCTTCTCCTGGTATTCCCTTTGAATATCCTCTTTTAACATCTAAAATAATACATAATATTATATACAATAAAATAAGTAATATCACGTGTTTTTTAGGTTTAATCTTTTGTATAGATCTGTTAGAACAATAATAAAATTTAAATATAAAAATTACGTTTATTATTTTTGTACCTTTATTTCTTCATCTTGTTTCTTTAATATATTTTTTGCAAACTCTGTCTGTTTGTTAAATGTCGCTTTTTCAAATTCAAACTCCATTTTCTTTTGCCTCAAAGAAGCAGATTCTTCTTCAATCATCTATTAATAATATCATCTTAAATTATATAATAAAACATAACGAAAATCTTTAAGCAAACCTTTTTTTAGGCGTTACTTGGATAAGATAATTTATTGAAAAAATAAATGCGAATCAAATCTTATTATTATTTATTATTACTTTTTATTATCATAAGCGCACACGCTCTGTATTTCAAAAACTAGAGCTGCTAATTGCTATATAATATTCGTCGTAAAGGTCTATTTTGTTTTCCTTTGTAATAACTACTCACCGACGTCATTTGCTTCAGCCTTGCTTCCAACATGTTAACCACCTCCTTACTCTCCGACTTCTCTTTTTCAAAATTCTCTTTGTCTTTTTTCAGCTGTTCGAGCATATCTTAAACATTTTCAAGCATACTTAATGTAGGTATATGTGTCCCATTCTTTTGACAATTTACTTTATTTTTTAGGAATTTTATATTATAAAATGGGAAAGACGGATGGATGGATGTTTATTATTCAATTACGCCAAAACGGCTGAACGGCTTTGGATGAAATTTAGCACAGAGGTAGATTGTACTCTGAAAAAGATTTAAACAATTGTTATTGCAGAAAAATTTAGAGTTTTCATGAAATATCCAATGTAGCTATTTATTGTTAAAATCTGAAATTAATCGCCAGTGTGATATAAAGTAATTTGTAAGAAGACATTTAATATAAATGACTAGCCTTTCCCGCGGCTTCGCACGCGTTCTAAAGGAGACCAAATACCTCCCGTTTTTGCAACATTTTTTGCTGATGTTCGTGTTCCGCTCCTATTCGTCGTAGCGTGATGTAACATCGATAAACGGATTATCCAACACAATAAGATTTTTTCAATTCTGACCGGTTCCTGAGATTATCGTTCAACCAAACAAACAAACTCTTTAGCATTATAATATAAGTATAGATACCTGTTATTTGCGACTCTCTTATCTGCATACTTCTTTCGGTGTCCTTTTGTGTGTTTTGACTCAACAGTTCGACTTTTTCATACAGTTGATCACATCTGGCATTACCTTCTTGTACATTTGTCACTAACTGTTCTAGATCTGATGAGAAACTAGCTGAATCCTTAATGAGTATTTGCTCTTGCTTTACCGCATTTCTTTAAATATCATAGAAAATAAAGTCATTGTATTAAACGACATTTTACTAGATTTTTTCTAGTATGATACAAGTTCTTAAAAGTCCGCTTTTATTGCAGCGTTATAAATGCATTAATGAGTAAGCTATGCGTAGGCTTACATCGTTTGAGGAGCACGCCCATTTTTTTTATGTCCCAGTGAACACAATTATGTCAGACTGATGTCTGAATGACGTCATGCTATGTCATGATTTACGTAAGATGTGACTCATATATGAGTCATATATGACTCACAATTTCCCACTTCCTGACGTAAGATCCTTACGTAAGATAGATGACGTAAATATGACGTCCACCTCCTGACGTCCTATTGACATCATTATGACTGATGTGATGTATATATAATAGGACGGCGCGTACGCAGTCCCCACTACCAAAAATTACGCGTCAGAGTTATCCGCATTAGGGATAATCGCAGAGATCAACCCAGCTGCAGTGCAATGGGAGGGTCTCGCTCTGGGGGAACCGCCTTCTTGATCACAATGTCCCCTACGCCAGGTAAGTATGCTCAATTTGGTACGACCTGCCATAGTCACTGTTTGCGAGAACATCTTGCCATCGCGATTCAGAAATCGCTTACAATTGAGCGCCATCTAGTGGAAGATATGTCGAACTACTTACCTATGACCATTTAAGTACTCCATATAAGCCTATGCATTAATAATTTGCATACAAAACCTTCATTTATCTAGCACATGTATGATCCATACGCAAGAAAATTTTGTTTTCATATATGATCACGATTTATAACTCCAATATAATATCAACTGTACGTAAACAAATGACTTATAACTGATGTAACGATATGATGTTCTTATTACATAAGTTTTACGTAAAAGTGGGGACTTATGTCTTGCATACGAATATGATTGAATTATTATATCATTTTTACGTCAGGAACCTGACCTGTACCTTATGTAATCATATGACTTACTAATTACATAAATAATACATAAAATAATGACTCCAGTATGACGTCATAGCATGATGAACATATGATATAATATTTACGTAACAGTTAAGTCATACAAATAACATCATATCAAAGTCAATTTCGATGTCAATATTAGGTCATAGTGATGTAATACAACATGACCTCAAATGAAAGTCATCAAACATAGTCACTATTATGTCATACTTACGTGAAATTTTTTGACCTCTGTGTGACCTATATATGACGTCATTTAAAAGTCATGTGTTCACTGGGATATTATTTATACCCAATTTAATTACGAACACCCAAACAATCATATATGAAACACGGTCAATGTATAAAAAAGTTTAAAATATACTCACTTAATGTTTTCCATCAACGAAGCATGGTGCTCTTGCAACACTTTTATATTTTCCAAATGCTGTGCTCTTAACATATCATTTTCGGCCTTATGTCTTTCCACTAAGGAACTTAAGTTCTCTTCCGACATTTTCTTGTATAACTGATGGTGGTCGTTTAACCAACTTATCTTTTCCGAATAAAACTTAACTAGTTTTTCACTCTCTTCTTTCATTCTCTCTTCTGCTTGCACGAACGATACTTCTAGAAAGGCGAGCTGACGTCTATATGGTGCAGAAGTATTTTTTTGGTATTTGTTTTTAAATTAATATGAAGTTAGAAATAAAATAATTGGTCTAAATTGGAATTATTTACATTAAAAAATATAGTAAGGTCTTACTAGTCCTAATTTAATAAAACAAATTTTTAATTAATTTTAACAAGCAATACTACTTAACATATTCCTATAAGACCGCAGTACCTATAAGAAGTTTCCATTAGATCGACCTCTTTGTCGTGATTTTCCTGTAAGGATTGCACAAGTTGCAACAACTGCTTCCTTTCTTTTGTGAATGGTGTTTCTTTACGTTCTGGTTCTTCGTAATCATTTATAACGCCGGGAACTTCTTCATCTTCAATATTTGTATCACCTAATAGAGCCTGTTTTGAAATAATTTCATACAAATTCAATTAAAATGTTGAATGTAAAATTTCAATGGAAAAATATTGGTGGCAGAAATTCACAGAAGATAAAAAGAAGTTACTTGAATACTATATTGAAGTTATCTCGACCGTTTTCTCACACACTGCTCATTTTCTATCTACTGAATTTGTTGTCTTGGGGCAGACCGCAGACCATAGGGCCCGTTCTTAAAACAGGTGATAGTTGGGTACGATAAAATTACATCAGAGATAATTAGTATACTTTTTGTAAGACAATTTTAAATCGGCCTATAGATTGTGCACGATGCGAAAGTCATAGTTCTAAATAGTGAATTAAGTAGGTGATATAAAAATTACTTCTCTTCTTACTCTCACCTTTATTCTTTGTGTGATTCTTTCCTGGTGCGCACTTATGATGGCTTGCATCTGCCGTCTGTTCTCCGACTGACGACGCAACATGGCGTCGAGTTGCTCGTGCTGAGCCAGTACTGCTTCACGTTGAACTCTTTGACTTTCTTTTTGACGAACTAAATATATAAGTACATATATACAATACAATGTTGCCCTGCGATTTAGGTCAAAGCAGCCAATTTCACTGATATTAGCCACATGTGCAAGAGATACTATAATGCACCAGTATCGCGTACAAACACATTTCTATTCATGTCATTCTCATACTCCGGTGGGAGGACTATTCGACAAGATCTGTATAAATCATTCAGAGTCAGAGATACACTGAGATGAGACACCGTCAACTACCTAATGTCACGGTGTTAACGGGAATTCTTAAATAGAAAATCTCGATAAATACTCTTGACTTGATCCGAGTTTCGAACCCAGGACCTGCAGCCAATAAACCACTGAGGCTACTATAGATATATGTGAATATTGAATACACATCGAATACACAGACAATGCATATTATGTTTGAGCATAATATGTGGATGTTTCGAAAAAAAATACAATTAGGTTTATCTAAAAAAAACATCAGAGACAGTTCGATAAGACAAATGTTAGGCTTTTTAAAAATTATGTCTATTTAAAACTTTAATTAACTAAACATTTTTCTTGCAGTGCGATTATTTTAGGAATCCGTATTCAAAGGTTAAAATATATACTCACTTTGCATGGCGGCTAACTTTTCATCTTGTGCTTTTAATTGCAAAGCTACCATTAGCTGTGATTCTTGTTGCTGTAAATAAAGAGCAGCTCCTTCCATTGTTAAATCTTCTTTAGTATCTAACGTAGACACATTCAGAACCTCAGTATTTTTTTTAACTTGGTCTTTATTTGATTCAAGATTTTTGTTTTTTGGTGACTCCTCAACAACTTCTAGATTAGGCCTAGCTTCTTCTTCAACTATATTTTGCTTTTCTGGTTTTGGTTCCTTAACATTTTTTTTCTTCTTACTTGATGCTCCTCCAAGCCAAGCCGGAACATCATTATCCTGCTCGTCCATGTCATTATTATTATCTTCATCTTGAAATATTCCTAGCCAATCGCTGTTAGATTTTGTTTTCTTATTCTGAATATTAGTCGACTCTATGGGCGCATCAGCTTTTATTGATGGTTTTTGTACAACAGTTTTGTTTGATGATACTGTTTGCTTGGATTCTGAATTACCTAGAAATGAATCTATATCAAAGTCCTGTTTTTTACTTGCCGTTGATTTTGCGGGTTGACTGGAAGCTCCCTTGGCAGAAGGCGCTCCTAATATATCGTCTAATAAAGATTGGGACGCTTTGCTTTTATCCTGAGGTTTCACGGTTTCTTTTTTTACATCTCTGCTTAAATCGTTTAAAAAATCTAACTTATCAGCACTTCTACTAAGTTTTGATTGTGCAGGAGATTTAGGTTCAAATTTATCAGCAGTTGGTTTATTTTTGGCGTCACTTTGCTGAAAGATAGACTCCTTCGAAATGGAATCTTTAAATGTTGGAGTAACAGCTTTTAAAGATTCATTTTTAGTTAAGTCAAACGATGGTTCTTTCTTTAGAGTTTTATCTCCGACAATTTTTTTATTATCAACAATGGCATCCTGTGTCTTTGTTTCATCTAAATTAAACAAAGCTGTCTTCTTTGCTGCAATAGGAGTGTCACTTTTTTTTTGAGGTTTTTTCTTTCCTAGTACATCATCATCAAAGAAACTATCATCACTACCATCACTTAAGATTCCTGCTAATGGATCATCAACATTAAAATTCATTTTAATTGATAATATTAACTTTAAATCAATTTCATATAACAAGTGCTTTCTACATACTATATTAAGATGTACAATATCGACATTTTAAAAAATATAATGTTTTTGTTTACTAATGTGGCGCCATAGAAACATCAATGCAGATAAAGTTACATGCGGAATCATATTTTGAGTTCAATTAGTCATTATAATATAAAATAAATGTATATATGAATATGATTATTTGTATCTATTATCTGTAAAAAGTAAATTAAATAAATAAAGTAAATTTAATAAATTAGAGAAATAATACTAAAAATTAACTGCGTATTTGCCTTTATTTTATTCCTGAACGCAACACAGAGTGACGATTAATGAAAAATTTGCTTGCTTCATGTCAGCCAGTCGGCTGTATTTTTAATTATTTTTCAAAACAACTACTCTAGAATTTTATATTTTTTGTACAAAAAAAATCAAGTTTACAAATAGAATTCAATCATGGAACACGTAGGTAAGGTTTAATACATATTTGATTTATGTTTCTTGTATTATTTTTTGACAATTTTGTATCGTACTGAAAATATCTTTTGTTCTAGAATTTTGCTAACTCACGTTTTATTTTAGCTTCAGAAAAAGGAGATACTACAGAAAATCTTGATCCAAATTCTATAGCGAACGGCAGCTCGAAAACTGATACAGAAAATAAACTAATTGTTGATAATGGAAAATCTAACATTGAAGCTCCCACTGAGATTGCTGCGTGCAGTTCAGAACCTACAGAAGACTCGGGATTGTGTGATATACCCGAGCAAATCGAATTTACCGTAGTTTTTAACAAAAGTAGACATGACATCACATTCGCATATGATGCTACTGTTTTAGAACTTAAGGCACACTTGGAGAGGATATGCGGCGTTCCACAATCAGCTCAAAAATTAATAATTAAAGGCATGGCCCGCGATAATGTGACGCTAAGGAATGCTGGAATAGTCAAGGGTGGCAAGGTCATGCTTGTTGGATCTAAAATGGATGACATATTGGCTGTGAAAAGTGCACCAAAGGTACATACCATATAAATGTTTAAATAGATGTATTTGAAATAATAACAAGAAACAAATGAGTTCATAGAATTTAATTATTATAACTTTTATTTTTCTATTTTATTATTCTAAACATAATATTTAAAGATATTTTTATATTATTTAGTGTTGAACTTACTACCTAGCTCCTCTTTCTACTGTTGTAGGAAATTTTGGATGAGAAAAATAGTAGTCAGACAAATAAAGAGCCTCTATGCATGCAAAAGATTCACAGGAAAGTTCTTGATAAAGGAATCCCTCCAGATGTAATGCCAGGAATCAAGGGTGTTAAGGTATGTTTTCAAAATATACTTAAACAAAATGTATTTATAATCTGATTACACAAACAGATATAATATAACAAGATGTACATTAAATTAGAGAGAAAATTACAGTGTTTTTTTTATTTGCCGTTATTGAAAAAGTATAATTCTATTAAGTGAAATAAACACATATGCAAAATAGGGCCTAGTAGTTGAGTTGCAGATAACAGCCTGAAATAACTATAACCAAGTGGAATATAAAAATTAATGAAATCTAATATGAATTGATTCAAAATAATAAGATTATTATTTATAACTAGGAACCGCTTCCACCAGTGCCATTAAGTGGGATGTTAAATAAACATGGAGGAAAAGTGAGGCTCACTTTTAAACCTGAACAGGATCAACTGTGGTTGGGAACCAAAGAGCGTACTGAAAAGCTTGCCATGACATCTATCAAAAGTAAATATGATTACTTAGCGTAATAACTTAGATTTCCGTTATACAGTTATAATTTAAATATACTTATTGACTCGTATTTTACCAACCAATCTCCTTCGTGTTTTCTCCACTCTATGTGACATTGGAGAAGAATTCTGTGCTTAACTATGTTTTGAAGCCATTTTTAAATCAATAATTGTATAATAACATTTCAGGAGTTTGTTAGGTTTATTTATCCTTTATGTTTTACAGGTATAACATCTGAACCCATCAAGGATCATGAAGAATATCATATCATGGTTAGTCAGAATTTAGTAAAAGATTTTTTTTAATTTAATTTCATACATTTCAAAGTTTCTCATTTCTTTTTCTCATTTCTTTTCATTGTTAATCTATCTAATTATAACTAATATAATTAATATGAATATTTTATATTACCCATACAATTAATAGCTTTAAGTGTGCAAATTGACTTTAAATTTACCTATTTTCCAGGGTCTACAACTTGGCCCTACAGAAGGATCTAGATATTGGGTGTATTGGGTCCCTGCACAATACATAGAAGCCATAAAAGATGCAGTATTTGGAGTATGGCAGTTCTTTTAATTATATTATTGTCTGTATCTACCATGTGCGATCTAATTGGGTAGCTGCAATATATTTAAAATTATTGATGCGAATTGTGCCCTAGCACACCTACTTGTATTCCACATTTTATATTTAAAAGTTCATATAAATGATTGACTTATACAATTTTAAAGATAAGCTAATTAGTGCTAGGGCTCTCTCTATGTACAAACTACCTAAATTATTTGAATTTTACTGATACATAATATTATTTCTTTGAAGTAATTTTACCATAAAAACTAATTTTTGTTAAGCTGTTTCAGTACCAGCCACAGTGGTACTGTTTGTTTTGTGATATCATTATGCCATGTCAATTATAAATTGTCCATTTATAATTTGACATAATATATCTGGTCAAGTGAGAAATTATTTTTTACTATTATAAAATTGCATTTGGGTTTAGAGCTGTACAATAATGCTAAGATTGGAATGGTAATAAATACTTCTTCATTGCGGTATTCATTGTCATGAGCTTATTGTCTTTTATTTTTCAAAACCTGATCTCTATTTGAACTTTATATAATTCAACTGTGAAGAATTGGTCAGAATATAAATAATCTATTTGGCCATTATTGTTCACAAAATTGCACTTTCATTTTTACATATAGTCTTGCCAATTCTTCATGGTAAATTGATATTAGATTTAGATAAAAATTGTTTTAAACTAAACATGGTTTCATTTTAGATTTCCCAATAAAACATAAGATTGTTAGTGTAAAAGTTTAATTTCAAATAAATATTACAAAAAATTAATTAATACTTAAAGCTAAATGTAAATAGTCATATAATGTAATAAAATGGCACTTACAAATACATAAATGAATAAAAAACTTTGGCATCTCGATATGTAAATAATACTGAAAATAAAGCACTTGTGATAATATTCATTAATCAACCATATTCGGATTGCACTGTCAAGGAGAACTGCCCTTTGGGAATACTTGTTGCATGGTACCAGAGACGAGTATCCAATAATACTGCAACAATACATTTTAAAAGTAATATAAAAAATATTAAGAGAAGCTAATAGGAAATAAAATAAAATTACATACCCACATCTCCGGGCTCCACATAATACTGGAACTTATGGCAAACATCTTCACATTCAGGTACAGGTACTACAGTCCATGTTTTATTACCTTTAACTTGCCCTTGCCACATTAACCGTGGTATATAATCCAACTGCAAAATATCCATAAGAAGTAACTATTAAATTATAAATTACATTATTTAATGTTGTACATAAATAAGTTAAACAAATTATTTACATGCATAACAGCTCCCATTTCATATCCAAAGAATATATTTTCTGTGGCTGGGAATTCAGCATCTTCTGGGAGAAATTCAGGTATATTGTAGAACTTTCTAACCTTTTCCAGGATATTGGGATGACAGTTCCCCCTAAAAATAATTATGAGAATATTATCAAAATATTTAAGGCAAAAATTATTACTGATTTACATTATTACAAACCATCCCACATACCAGGGCTCCTGCCCTGGGCCATTTCTTACTCTAATATCAGGCATTTCAAATACTTCCTTTAATGAAAAAAGATCTGTTTTAAAGTTTAAGAATTGGCAGCCTTCTTCCAAACTCTCATAGCTACCAGCTGTTTCTTCATAAAGTCTTTTAAACATGTAAAAGTTGAACTCATTTATTGCTCTCCAATTTTTAATAGCACCTTTAGCTATAATTGGCTTTGAAGAATATGCATATATCTATAACATATATAACAAATAAAATTACGATAAAATATTGAAATAAAAAATATATATAAATAAAAATTTTGTGCTGTAAATTTTCCCTACCTTAAAATTTTGGCGTGTGATGTTCTGCAATATAATAGGTTTCGTAACATTCACACAATAGTTACATTCGGCAAGAGGGCGCGTAGCTTCCCACACCAAGTGATTAATAGGTAACAGACATCTGGCACTTAATAAATATTCCACCGTTAAACTAGTTATAGCTACCAATATTACAGCTGCTGCTACTGATATAATTGTAGTATTTAATCCTAAAATTAATGATTTTTCTTTGATATTATTGACATAATATAAACGTCTAATTAAAGCTTGATCTATGCCTTTTTCGATTACACATTTTTGAAGTCTTTTTAATTTTTCGCGTATAACTCTTTTATTTTTGTGCATAGTCTCATTATTTTGAGATTTTTAAATAGTCTTATAAGTTATAAATAAATTAAACTTGTATTTTGAAAATTGTAAAATGTATTGACTATTGTGATTTGTGTATATGTGTCAAAATTGAAGTTAAGTGCCAACTGCCAAATGCCAATTATAATTTTGTCAATTTCTCTTCTTTATGGTTTTCAATCAATTCCCAAATAAGGTACCTACCTTTGTAATGTATAATATTCACAGACATGTAATATTATATGTCTGTGATAATATTATATTCATAATATTACAAATATACAAAAATTTATTCTTTCTTATATCAGAAAAAAAGAACATAACACATTGTAGCATAACTTTCAACATTATATATTATGCAGTTTTCAAAAAAATTATTTCAACTTCTAACTTCTAAGCGTCAGGCGTCAGCGCGACAAAATATTTTATGTCTATGACTTGACCTGACGCTGTCAAGTCAACGAACTGATGAACTTGGCGGTTTTAGTACTAAGTTAGCTAGGTAAAGCCTAAAATGCCTCCAAAGAAACGTGAAAAAGATAGTGAAACAGGCAAAAACTCTAAAATCGATCACTTACAGGCTGACCATGAGTTATTTTTACAAGCGTTCGAAAGTAAGTCGTGATTAAGATCAGTGTAAAGTTGCGTTCTCATAAGTTTAATTTACACATTACATTTAAATAATCATCTTATTTCAGAGCCTACTCAGATATACAGATTCTTACGGACGCGTAATATGTTGTCGGTTCGTACCAAGCTTTATGTTACCGTCGGTGTAAATAATGATTAATATATATTTAATTAAGTGTTCTCGTTTACAGCCTATTTTTCTCAACAGGACATTGTCCTATATGAAGCGTAGAATGTCAAGAAGCAATAAAACTCGTGTTGGTTTTAAAGTGGATTCTTTGTTAGAAAAAATTACCTTAAAAAAGAGTACTGAATTACAACCCAATAGTCTGGGTGGCTACATGACTTTAACTTTTTTGGGCTTTTATGATAAAAGCTTAGAAGATCCTAGAGATTTTCAAGTAAAAGTTGAAACTTTGTTATTAAAGATATGTCACAAAAAAAGGAAGGAAAGTTCATCTGCTATTGTGGAAGTTTCAGTAAGCACATTATTACACTTCATGTTTTTTAAGTATACCATATCTGTTTAATTTGTAATATCCATGGAATTTATTTAATGTTAAATGTGTTGTATGATGAATATACTTTTAGGTAGGAAGCTGTTCTGTTCCTCTTAATCCTTCAACATCTGAACCACCAGCCATGGCATCAGCAGTCAGCATTTCTAGTGATACTTTCAGCCCTTCTCAGGGCCCTAATGTCAAGTCTTATATGTTAATGTTAAGAGTGACTGTAACTAAATCCTTAGCTAATACTAATGGAGCAAGCTCAACAGAAATCACTAATGGTGATGTAAGTGATGGTAAGTAAATTATAAATATGTTTTTCTTTTTAACTCTGACACTCTAGTTCAATCATAAAAAGGAGCTTAAATTATTTCTGCAATATTTAAATGATATACTTAATTGTGACATATAGAAACTTATCTGATTGTACTTTGTTTTTTCTTAGAGCCTTTAACAAAGCGCCTTAAGTCTTCAACTGATTTGAATTCATCTAGCTCAGAATGTAAATGGAGTAAACTGTATGGTAGTGAACTCATTGTTTATGACAAGCATAATCGCTGTTTACTTACTAATGGAGAGTATGACTTAGTTTTACATGATGTTACACCAGGAGGCCGAAGTGCCACTATAGCTAGGTCTCCACATAAAGCTCTTATGGCACAATGGGAGACTATACCAAATGTAAGTTACTTTTGTAATTAATCAAAATGTTAAAAAATAATACTTTAAATATTTTATACTTTCTTGCTGTCAATCTATACTTCTATTTTATATTTTAGGAAAATGATCTCCACTCAGAAGCAAATCCTTTTAACATATTTAAAATAAGACCACTTTTAAAACTAAAACTTAGTTGGAGTCAAGAACCAACTAATGGTTTAGTCAATAGGCCTAAGTTGTACCAGCAAGATACAAATGGTGTTAAAAAAGATTCAAGCTCTCTCAAAGATAAGTTGTCTGCTCAAAAATGTTCTACTAGTGACAATAAAAATGGTAAATATACTTTTATAGTAATGGTAAATGTGTTTAAAAATTAAATTATTCTTAAAAATAGCTATTTATGTTTAGTTAATTGCCAAGTAATCAATTGACATTTTCATAAGTTTTTATAATGATCTTTCTGAAATCATAATAATTGGCAAAAATTAAGAAGAGGAATTATTCTATTAGTATAAAACTTTTATACTGTATTAGTACTCAGTAGCATCACTACTAGAATCATAGTATTTAATCTATTATATCTTATTGTTCTATATTATATTGATCTAATGGCACAAAGGCAAAAGATTTGTTTTTTTATATTTTTTATGCAAAAGATAATCTCAGAAAAAAATTAAATGTTTTTATTTTTTTTACATAATTATGTATAGAAAGCTAATAAAAAAAAATTATACAAGTCATTATTTGGTATGCTCTGCGAAACTATTGATGATACTTTTGATGATTTATATTCATATATTATTTAATTAAGCGTATTAATGTTTGATGATTAACATTACCAGTAAATATTTAAAAATGTATATTATAAATATTCTGTGTTCTAGTGCTCTGTTATGGTACTGATAGGTACATAACTGTGGTGATTAAATTAAGTTCCAAAACAGATATCATACAACAGCATCATGTCAGCCCTGTGGTTTGCTAATGTGTAGATTTTACAAGACCTGCATTATATCATTACCTATATAAAGTTTGCAAGGTCCACCTTGCTTAAACAAATAAATCGAAAAACCTCTCCTTAATCAATATTTATTATCTCCATGTAAATTTGTTTTGCATATTTTTTTAATTGGCTGTTTTCTTTATATTTACATAAAACACACCCAAATGGGTGCGCAAGGGTATTTTAGACAGTTGTAAGCCCTGTGTTATAAAAGTAAAAATATGTACTTTAAAATAACTAATTTTGTCCTTCAGGTGATAAAACAAAACAAGACACAAGTGAAGCGGAATCAAAAAGACAACAAATAATCTACCAGTTCCTATATAATAATAATTCAAGACAACAAACAGAGGCTTGTGATGATCTGCACTGTCCGTGGTGTTCGCTGGACTGTGGGACGCTGTATTCTTTGCTCAAACATTTAAAATTATGTCACTCTCGTTTCAATTTCACTTATTTTGTAAGTATGAAAATTTAAAATTTTGCATATAAGTATGATATTATTTTTTTATTTCCTGAAAATATGGACTCATGGTAAAAAAGGCGGAGATAGAATCGTGAGGAAACCTGATTGAAAAGTTTTCGAGGATTCTGACATGTGTACTTTGTACACACGCACTTTAAATTTTTTTTTTCACTAAATACAATGTTTCCAGCCGATCCCAGGCGGAGCATGCATAGACGTGTCGATTAACGAGCTATACGACGGCTCGTACACGGGGTCGCCGCTCGACCTGATCGGACTGTTATATAATGTGTAGTGATTACCAAGCCCAATAATTATTGAAGTGAAACTTCTTTAGAATCGTTGTGATTTCAAACTCGATGAAACGAAAAAATAATTCCATAGTACCAGGCGCTCAGAGACGAGGAAGAGTTAGCCGTAGTTAGATCTCGCCCACCGCGAGTCAGTGACATTTCTAACTCTGTCTAACTCGTGGGTGTGACCTTTGCGCCATCTCCCTCTCTCAACGAGCTTAGACGGGGTTATTTAGTATAAATATAACGAGATTTAAAAATTAGTTTGCCAAAGAAGTTTTACTTCTGACATGTGTACTTTGTACACACGCACTTTGAATTTTTTTTTCACTAAATACAATGTTTCCAGCCGATCCCAGGCGGAGCACGCATAGACGTGTCGATCAACGAGCTATACGACGGGTCGTACACGGGGTCGCCGCACGACCTGATCGCGGCGGCGGGTCGCGGCGGGGGCGGGCCGCGCGCCGGGCCCACGCGCCGCGCCTCGCTCACGCACCTGCTGGTGTGGCGCCCGCGCGGCCGCCGCCGCCTGCCGCGACACAGCCTGGCGGAGTTCCTCGAGCTCGATGATGCTGATGTACTGGATGCACAGCGCCCCTATCTCACTGGACATAATAGGTACTGTGCTTTTAGTCTGTGGTTTAGCTACACATAATAGGTACTGTGTTTCCATAGTCTGTGCTTTAGCTGGATGTAATAATAATAATAATAATAGCCTTTTTATTCAGACAATATTTCTGTACAGTATTTAGTTAAACATTATTACACATTCCTTTTAACATTAACAAAATAAGTTATACTAGTGAGTTATACATCGACAGTCCTGTCTGTGTGCCAAAAGGTGGCAAAGGCCTCCTCCAACTGCTTCCATCTCTCTCTATCATTAGCTACCCTTGTCCATGTGTTACCAGCTACCGCTTTAATATCATCTATCCACCTTTTATATGGTCTACCTCTTTTCCTTTTCTTGTGACTTACAAACCAATTCATTACTAATTTTGACCATTTTTCCCTTCCTCTAATGGTATGTCCTGACCACTTCCATTTAAGCCTTTTTATTGTTTTTATTACATCTTTTGTTTTCGTACGCTTCTTTATGGTTGTCAATTTTATTTTATCAGATAGTCTTATTCCAATCATGCTTCTTTCCATGGAGTTTTGGCAGGTTTTTAGCTTTTGGATTTGTTTTTTCGTGAGTGCCCAGGTTTGGCAACCATAAGTGAGTACAGGTAGTATGCACGTATCAAACAGTTTTCTTTTGATGGTAATCCTAGTTTCACTATTTTTCATAATTTCCTTCAGACTCCAGTATTGTTTCCAAGCATTTGCGATGCGTCTGTCGATTTCTTTTGAGGTCAAATCTGAAGGAGAAATTATCTGGCCTAGGTAGACATATTCATTGACATATTGAATAGCGTTATTATTGATCCAAATAGGTTCCTGTTTCCCATTTGTCATAGCTTTAGTTTTTTGTGCATTCATATCTAATCCCACCTTGCGGCTTTCTCTGTCTAGGTCATTTAGCATAAGCTGTAGCCCTTCACTTGTTGGTGATAAAATAATCAAATCATCTGCAAATCTCAAGTGCGATAAGTTTTCCCCGTTAATTGATATTCCACATTTTTCCCAGTCTAATTGACGAAAGACATCTTCCAAGACTGCTGTAAAAAGTTTTGGTGAAAGAGGGTCGCCCTGGCGTACTCCTCTTTCTATTCTGAACACTTTGCCTTCCTTCTCTAGTTTTATTTTTGCTTTGTTATTATCATAGATTTTCTTTATTATTCTGATATATTTGTTTTCCACACCTTGGTTCTTTAGAGCCTGCCAGATCTTGTCATGTTCTATTGTGTCGAAAGCCTTATTGTAGTCGACAAAACAGCAATAGAATTTTAGGTTGTATTCTTTCGCTTTTTCAAATAATTGCTTGATGACATGTATGTGGTCTAAGGTCGAATATCCGCTCCTGAAACCTGCCTGCTCCCTTGGTTGATTTTCATCTAGCGTATTAGTTATTCTGCAAAGTAATATTTTTGCAAAGATTTTATAAATATTTGACAATAAAGTGATAGGTCTATAGTTATTTATGTTATTTCTATCTCCTTTTTTGTGTAAGAGTATTATATTGGATAAGGTCCACTGGCTAGGTATTATCTCGCTTTGTAATATGCCATTGAAGAGGTTTTCAAGAATTGGTATAAGGTGTTTTTTATTTTTGATAAGAAACTCGTTGGTGATACCGTCTGATCCTGGAGCTTTATCTGTTTTTTGGGATTTCACAGCTTTATCTATTTCTGCAGGTAATATATTTGGTACTTCATTTCCTTCTGCCAAGGTTGTTGTTGGTAGTGTATTTTTCCTTGCGTACAGTTCCCTGAAGAAGTTTGTAGCTAATGATATGATTTCTGGGCGTCGTCTTTCGCTTTTTAGTTTTTTATTCATTAAATTTGGTATCCAATCTTGTTTCTCTGTTAGTTTTTTGTATGCTCTTTTGGTGCCTCCAGTTTTCAGTATGCAATTTTCCAGTGTTTCTAATCTGTGCTTTTGACGATCTCTTGCCATGTTTGTTTTGATTTTATTACTTATCTTGGATATTTCGTTTCTTATAACTTTTGTTTTTTTCGGATTGGATATTAGTTCCATTCTTGTTCTCATCAATTCTTTAGTTTCATTTGTAATCCAATTTGTCCAGTTGTTTTTATTTTCTTGATTGTTTCTTTTATTTGTGTACATGAGTTCTTGAAAGGTATTGTATTTATTTTGTATATCGAAATCTTTTGTATTTTCTATAAAATGTTCTAGTTTTCCTTTTAGTGTTTCGGTATTTTCCAATGTTACATTATTAATTTGCTTTGCTATAAAGGGTCTGTTTTTCTTGAGCGTGTTAATTTGTAATTTGGCTCTAAGCAATCTGTGATTGCTGTTAAAGTTAATATTATTGACAACTCTGCAATCATAAAAATTTTTACTTTTATTCGTTAAGATGTAGTCTATCTCGTTTTTGTGTTGGCCATCTGGATGGATCCATGTCCATCTATTGTTTTCTCGTTGTCTGTATAGACTATTTAGTATTTTAAGTTTGTTTACGAAGGCCAGTTGTATTAGCATTTCTCCGTTCCTTGATCTAATTCCTGAACAATACGGACCCAGTATGATTTCCTCTCCTTCTTGTCTTGCCCCCGTTCTTGCGTTGAAATCTCCCATTACTATTAAATTGTTATGTGAGTAGTTTTGTATTACGTCTGTTAGCTTGCAGTAGAAGGAGTCAATATTTGATTTCTTAGATTTTTCAGTTGGAGAGTAGACTTGAACTATTGACCACTTTTCATTTTTATGGGGTAGTTTTAGATTAAGTATTACAATACGCTCTGAGATGCCAATGAACTCATCAATATATGGTTTCAGTTCTTTCTTTATCAAAAATCCTGTTCCATATAAGCCAGCTGTTTCTCCTTTGTAGTATAGCATAAAGTTTCCATGGTCTTCTATACCTTCCCCTAGGCGTCGTACTTCACTTAGACCCAGTATCGACCAATGT
Source organism: Boloria selene (assembly GCA_905231865.2). NCBI lineage: Eukaryota > Metazoa > Arthropoda > Insecta > Lepidoptera > Nymphalidae > Boloria > Boloria selene. The sequence continues at coordinate 8,989,099 of HG993145.1, forward strand.
ATGTTTTCTAGGGCTATGATTAATTCAGTTAGACTGTCATTGGTTCTTAATGATAACGTATTATATGTTGCAATGTATATTATATCTTCTTTTTGACGGCGTATTTTAGAGAGATTGGATGGATGATTTTGTATTGAGTCAGTTGGAGGGTAATGGTCATCTTCCCCCACGGTGACCGGCCGGATTGGGGTGCTTTTACAAAAAGTTGGTTTAATTGGAGTTGTGATGGTTTGGTTCCGGACGTCGATGCTGTTTACTAGTTTTTTGTTACTTCTGATAGTGAAGCTGACCTTCCTCGTTCAACATAATTAAATATATTAGGTCTTACAATATTTTTTCCTGTTTTTCCTATAGTTTTTCTTTGTTCTGATGTAGTAGGGGAAATTGATTCCTCTCTTTTTCTTTTCTTTTCTTGATTGTCTTTATTCTTCCTCACTACTAATTTATCATATTTTATAAATGCTATGTTTCCTTTTTTCTTTTCTTCTTCAACCTGTAACTGAAGCTGCTGAAGATTTTTCTTCCCAATTCTGTATATATTACTTATTTCGCTGCTATCCATGGGTATTCCCGCGTCTATTATGGCCTCTTTTATGTAGTCTACAAGCTCGCATTCAGATTTTCCCATTTCTTCAGTCCCGAAAAAGACCAGGTTATTTTTTCTTTTTTCATTTTTCAAGTATTTTACTTCCAATTGTAGTTCAGATACTCTAGCTTTTAGTAAATTATTTTCTTCTGTAATACATTTCATTTTCTCATCAAGCGCTTCCATTACATTTTTAGTTATAGAATTTGTTATGATGTGAGTTTGGTTGTTGAGCTTCTCATCTAATATTGATATTAGCCAATTCATAGTTTCCTTGTCCATTTTTTGGGGAGATTTCTAGGGAGATTTCTTTTTTGTTATGGCAACACTAGTCAGGCTACTGTCAAGTGTCAGTGACAATTTTGAATCTGTCGCTTAATGATTTGTTTTGATGTTGGTACCACTGAGATCGTTCTGTTACTCACTTCACTATAGTCTATGATTTTGCACTTTTTAGGTTATGTTTTTAAGTGATTGTTGTTGTGATTTTTCGCGAAACGTTTATTTTCACAGTGATTTATTCTTAAACTTCTTTATTTGGTTTAATTTAACTGTTTTGAGTAGAAATATACTTGATTACACTACTTTGCACCGAATTCTAACTTAATATTCGCGGAGATAATTGACGTGCGTCTTAGCAGTTCAATGACCGGAACCGGAAGCTGGATGTAATAGCTGTAATAACTGCCTCGGTGGTGTAGTGGCTAGCATGTACGGTCATCGAGAGGTCCTAGGTTCGTGTCCCGGGTCGGGTTTAATTATTGATGTTTAATTATTGAGTCTTTCTGTTTAGTAAGTCTCAATAGTAAGTATAAGTAATAGCCCGGAGTTGGGAAGTTGGCGATGAGTCAACCCCGTGCCTCGAAAAGCACGTGTCGCGTCGGTCCTGCCCGACTCGTCCAGCTCTCACTGGTCGTGTCGAGTAGTCGTCCCACCGGAGTAAGAGAGTGAAAGGAATAGAGAGTACACTTGTGCACTATAATGTTTCCTGCGCAGTTGGCTAGTCTCAATGAGATTGGCCATCGTGGCCGGAATCGGTCGAAGATCATTATGTTGTAATCTGTGATTTAGTTAACAGAATAGGTTATACTATGGTGTTATTATTTTTTACGGCTCTATTTTTAACTTTTAAAGCTCTACTTGATCAAAATTAACTTAGAATTTTCTTTCTGTTCTGTTATTTTTCTAAACTCTGACTATGTTTTGCAGGTTATATCACCACACAATCACTTGCCTCCCCGTCTATCCCAACGAGTTGGACATCGACTCCGAAAGTGAAACAGACCCATTATGGCTGCAGCAAAAAACCATGATGATGATCGATGAATTCACAGATGTAAATGAAGGCGAGAAAGAGTTAATGAAAATGTGGAATTTGCACGTCATGAAGTACAATTACGTGGGCGATTGTCAGATACCATTGGCCTGCCAAATGTTCTTGCAAATGAAAGGGAAAGAACTCCTTGAGAAGAATTTATATAGAAATTTTATTCTCCACATGTCTTCATTACACGATTTTGGACTACTCAGTCCGGTAGCGTTGTACCAGACCATGCAAATGCTAAACCAAATGCTGGCAGATAATGCCGAAGCCAAAGAAAAAATGCGTGAATCGTTAAGAGCGCAAAGAGAACATTGGAACGCTATAGGAAAATACCAACAACCTGTGATCATAGAACAAAAGCCTCCCACGACGACAGCTAAGCTAAATAACGTTGAGGCCTCGCCATCTGTACGACGGAAAACATCGAATTTACAAAACGCTAACAGAATGGCGAGTAACTTCAACAAATCTTCAAGCCCCGGTCCGAGTAATGAGAACAAAAGGAAAATGTCGTCGGGAAGTATTCAGAGCCGCAAACGGTCGTCCATATCGGAACGAAAAAGCTCTGTATAGCGAATATTCAGTATTCAATCGGTTCAAAGACTGGTCTCCATGAGGCTCCTCCCTGGTCTCCAGGACAACTCAGGCCGTTACGAGATCAACGGCGCCATATCACACGATATTGTCACGTGACTAGTTAATTATTTCGGTACTGCCCATTGTCTAAGTTTTAGGTAGTTGTCCATTAAATGGACGGCAATAGTTAAGTTTACTAAATTATGATGGATTTTCTTTGCCGATCCTGGATCTCTTGTTTTGTGTTCCGTAAGGTTATACTCTCCCATAGACTAATTGACAGTAAAGACTACATTATTAACAAATGCGAATTATAACTGTAATTATAAATTCAAATACAAAATGGTCTCGACAGTATTGCGGTAATGCAATACGTTTAGATTTTATACATTGTTGTCACATAGTATAGGATCATTAGTTCTGTGATAAAGACAGTTAAAATAAATTCAAGAAAAATGAGTGTGTATGTGTGATACATAAAAGTCTACAAAAATGTTTAAGTGGGAATAGTTTTATTATTTAACAACACTTTACAATAATTAGCATGATAATAATTATCCTGAGTTTATATAGTCAGCGTTTTTAAATTGCCTTAATAAGCATCTTAAATGGATTGTAAAGATTTTTTTAATTGTTATGAAATATAATAATAGCTTCAATATTTTTTACTTTTTTTTCACTTTTTTCTTCGTTATAACGGTAAAAATTTGAATGCTGTTGAAAGTATTGACATTTTTTTTTATTATATGAAAATAGTTACTTTTCGCTTTGAATGACGTCATAGGGTAGGTTGCGTCTTGCTTATCATGCGTAGGAAGTTAGTAGCTAAGGTCTTTCAGTTTGAATCACTATTGTGATAATGGAAAATGCTAAGAACCTAAAAAATAGATGTTGTCTAGTATTGGAATGCTAAAACCCAAGTACAATAGGCAGTCTCAACATAACGATCGTTATTTTATTGATTTGTATCGCTAGGTCTCATTTTTATCAATTCGTATTGCTAATACGATTTATCGATACGAATCGATTAAATAGCGGTTGTTAATGTTGAGACTTAATCAGTATTAAGTGCTTTAGATTCGAGTAATGGTGAACGTTTCGCAAATTTTACATTCGCTTACTTAGTTTGCACTTTTAAGAGGATTTGAATTTAACATGAAACAAAATAATTATTTATTGGTCTAAATATAATGTTTTAAATCACTTGCATATACCCTATAACTCAACTGTCGGAGCTCTTTCTTAAATGGCTTCGTTCGCTTTTATAGCTAATAATTCAATAGCAATAATATATTTTTTTAAAAGTAACAAAAGAAATTGTGGGCAATATTCTTTAAATAAAGATAGCTTATTAAAAGTTGAAATTAGTGTTCATATAACTGTATTCAATGCACTTTTGCATGGCGATTTTAAAGACTGCAAAATTTTATTAGCTTAATATTATCTTTAAGCGTACTCGGATGAATGATATGACTGTTATTACTTTAGTAGTGATGGGCGAATGTGAGTGAGTCAAATGAATGGAATACATAAATATTGAATAATTTATATTGTTTTATTATTACAACCTTAGATCAAATATCAATTGGCGTTACTTATTGTATTTCGCCCTTTTTAATGTCTATTAACCGGTTCGGGCATCCCTTAAATATCATGTCATAAGGGAACCAGGCCATAGTCCAACACGTTGGTCGTGTCTTTAGAAAACTTGCTAGGTTTGGTATTGTTGGAAAGTACATGGAAATGTTTAAAAACCATTCGTTCGTTCGTTCGTTCGAACGTTATTTGAGTCTATTACTTTTGGTTTTCCAAGCGAGTGCGTCACCACTGCCTTGTTACTTATTATCGATACTATAATCGATTAAATTTTATTCATATCCGCCCGATCCTAAGTTGCAAGTAACTTTTATAGAATAGTAATAGGTGTGTGTTTATGTTTACTGTATTTCCATCTTACAATTATCAATACAAACTATTTTGTTATTTTTGTAACATTGAGTAGGTAATTTCTGTAATGATTTGAACTTATGAAATGAAATATAATTATTATTTTCAATAAATTTTGTTTTATTATTTTTGATATTAGTGGTTATTTGTTGACCGGCTTCGTATCGGTTTAAAGTACAATTCTTTAGTATTCTGTTGTATTTCTCGTATTAAAATATAATAAGCCTTTCTTTTCTTGGATTAAATGATAAAAGCAGTTTTTATAGGTTTTACGCATCACTATCATTATGGTGAATCTAATTAATTTTATCTAAAAATACCAGTAAATCTAATATAACATCAATATCTAAGTTACTTACTAATAGCCTTAGAACTCCTGTATGGTGGGACCCCTCACTTTTCAAGCGCAAATATATTTTTGACTCTAAAAAATTAAGAAACACTACCCGGGAAGGCTGCCAGCGAAAATTTTCTCCAGCCTATTTTTAACTATAGACCTCTAATAGCTGGAGGTAGGTCTCTGTAATGCCTGGAGTAAAATTTTGGTAGAAAATATATTTTGCCTGGAAAAAGTGCAGGGACAAACCCGAACGGAGCTAGACCCTATAACTAATCACTACATAGTATAAAGCAAAGTCGCTTTCTCTGTCCCTATATATGCTTAAATCTTTAAAACTACGTAACGGATTTTGATGCGGTTTTTTTAATAGATAGAGTGATTCAAGAGGAAGGTTTATATCTATAACTAGCGGAACCCGCGGCTTTGCCTGTGCTAAATCTACGGAAGCGCCCGAGCGAAGCGAGGGCCAGTCGTATTTAAATAAAAAAGGGTTATTTGAAAAATATCTTTATTATCACAGTTAACTCTGTTTCGAAGTTATTTTCCAAAACACGAGTTCCTTAACACGATCATAGGTAAAATATTTGGGGAAATCAAGAGGTAGTTCTTCCACAGTCCAATTAGAATGTGTTTTGACTTTGTTAAGTAAAGCGAGGAATGTTTCGTAGCACGGCGCCACCGAGTCCATGTGTTCTATTGTAAAGACGTAACGTTTTTCTAACACTATATATAAAGTTTTAGGTGGATTCGAATTGAGAACCTTTTCTATCGTCGCAATAAATGCCGCTGTCAGATCATCGTCATATATGACTAGAACAAAAAAAAAGTAAAATTAAGTAGGGTCAAAATTAAAATCCAATTGCAGTAAGATAAGTATAGAATATAAGAATACCTTATTATAATATAGTTTTCGTAACTTTAAATTTATTAGTCATTTTTTTTGTTTTTTTTTCTAAAATAATAGCAGCATAATAAGTTACTGCCTAAAAGTCACCGCCACCACCACCACCGTTTTTTTTTAACTCTATTATTTAAAGAAACGTTAAACAATACTCACCATCAGCAGCTATGATAATATCAGTTTGTTTTATTTCTCTCAACAATGACGCATTCCAGTCTAAGTTGGTAAAATCTAGTGGCATTACTTTAAATTGGGATTTAATCAATTTTGAATTATACTTGGCATTTAACTTGATCAAGTCCAATATACCCCCTAAATCTATATCTGAAAGAGATGTATAAAATTCATTCTAATCTCAATCTATAATATATATAAATGCGATTCGCATACGATTTCGCATTATGCGAAAAACACTCACTGACTCATCACGAAATCTCAAAAACCGCTAAACGTATAAGATGAAATTGGCAGGGAGGTAGTTCATAGTTTAGTATGTTTATATAGTTAGGTAGTATAGTTGTATTGTAAATTGTACCTAATCCATAATACATTATAATATAAATATGATAATTATTAAGCTATCTAAATAAATATTAAATAATTGAAGCCGGATTTTAAGATTTTTTTCTATTTTCAAAGAAATTACAACACTGCAAGTTTTTCTTTAATACTTTAACGGCTCAACAGGTTTTGGATAAAAATGTCACGTGGTCTCTTCGCGAGACATTTTTGTCAAACAACAAACTCATGTCAACTTTATCGACAAACACTCAGATGCTAAAAATTTTTAAAAAAGAATATACCTGTGCACACAACTTTTTTAGCGTACATGGCCGCTACAAAACTTGTTAATCCAGTGCCAGCACCAAGTTCCAAAACAGTTTTACCAGTCAGATAGCCAGTTCGGCCCATATGTATCAGTAAATCGCCTAATAAAAATGCTCCCCTCCATACCTGTAGACCGACTAGTGATAATTTGGTCTTAGAGCTATGCTCTGAAAATCAACAAAAAAGACATTTTCAACTTTATTACCTAGTTTCTAGGTGAGTTTTAAATAAATGACGTGTGAGTTTTAAATAGATGAAATTTCGCGTTCACATTTTCAATCGCTACTCAACTCCTCACGATAACTCGCTGGGCTAATGACATTAGCCTAATGTCTAGGTGGAATGAAAATTTAATCAAAATTGCTCTATCTGTTTCAGAATCCATCGGAAATATACTCGTGAGCCACGCGGGTTATTACTTGATTCATATAAAATGCGCTTATCAACATAATGCAGGTTATGGAAACAATCCGATCGCTATCAAACTTCACAGGATTGCTTACTAGGTCAATCTGAAGGTTCGCCGAAAATTTCATCGAAATCGGTCCAGCCGTTCGGAGTCTATATGGTACATACACACATCACCTTTTATATACATAGATAGATTTTGCTAAGTTAATGATATACTAGCATACCCAGCCAGATTTTGCTTTGGCACACTAATAAATATTTTTCTTGATCTTTAGGTCAGAATTTGTAGATTATGAATAGTTGTTTTTCAGGTTCTCTCCAGAATCCCTCCCCAGATGTGAAAAATGTTAATTTTACATTTAAAAAAGAAATAAATAGTAAAAAATTATACTATCTCTTAAGCTGGGCCAAATTGCATGTTAAAAATAAAAAATTGTTAAGATGGTATCAGTAGTTTCAGAGATAATCTCAGACAAACATTGCATAGGAAATTAAAATATAATATTATTTATAACAGGTGTATGTATATCATTGAACAGGAAATTTATTAGTTTACCTACTAATTTGTTATTAAAAAGTGAAACAGTATATTTACCTATTTTAATAATTTCTTTTTGGGGCCTCACAATATTCAAATCTTGATCCTCATCAAACTTAACTGTATTTGTTCCTTTTGGCAGTAAAAATGGAAATTCAGATATGACATCTAAAAAACAAGGAAGTATGTATAAATAAATGTCTGGTACATAAATATAATACACTTTACAGCTAACATTATATCAAGTTTCAAACATATAAATGTAATATAAAGCAACTCACTTCCTTCTTTACTAGGTGTTGTATGAGTCTTGTAGTCATACTCTGTATATATTTCAGATGTTACAGTATATTCAGGCATCTAAAACAATTTTCAAATAAATATTTTAATTCTATATAAAAAGTATACAATCACACTTATTATATAAAGATATTGAATTAGAAATTATAATTACAATTATGATATTTAATTTTATATAAATAATAAAACACGCTTTGTTGGCTGAGAAACTTTATCTATTAAGAATACATTGCAACTGGACTTCGGAAGTAATTGAGAATAAAAATTGGATGGTTTCCAAATTTTAAAATTCTAAAATAAATTCTTTGATCTGCTGGCATAATGGCCAGTAAAAGTAATGTGATGTTTCGAGTATGACGTCCAAGCCCCAAAATAATGTGTTATATCTTCTTAATAATGTTATATCTATTTTTATAATGTCTTATACATATTTTTTAAGATCAGTTTTTATAATTTTTAGATTGAATTAAATTGAGAAACAGAAGCGCATATATTATCTAAAGTAAAATATTACCTTTAAATTATATTACATACACATTTTCTAAAATATATTTGTAATGAAAGTTTAAATTACATATTTCGTATTATTTATCTTTAAGATACGACTGAATATAACCTTTTTACTGTGTATGCACATCTTTAACCATCTTATTATTCTACGTAATTGACCACAAAAACACAATCTGAAAGAAATGAGTATTAATGATCATTCATTACTCACAACACACATGAAAAATAAAGAGTTAAAGACTTTAAAGAGAAAGACAAACTTTTAAATCCATTGTTTTCAAAACAAATGTCAATTGTCATTGTCAAGCGTTATCAGAAATATTAACAAATAAACAGTGCTGCCAAATGTTTAGTGAGAACTTATAGGCATGTTCATAAAATATATCGGATTTTATTTATTTTGTATAAAGGGTAAATACACAATTTTTTTTATAAAGTATCTGTATCTAAGTGATTTGTACTTGCTACATGAGATTACTAATTGATAGAATTACAATTAGTATAACATTACTAATTAAACGTTTGTTTAAATTTCAGCCATGGCCATGTCGAATGTAATTAAAAAAAAACAAATCAACCAATCACCGCCAAACACACGATCGACGCTGCCACGTCAAGTGAGACTGTCCAAGTGTGAATGAAGTGGCAGTTTCAGCATTTCGTTAGGGTTCGTCTTTCGAGTTGAATTATTAGTTGTAATAAGACCACCGGAATTTGAAGATGCGTGTTTTAGTTTTTTCGGTAGCGATAGCCCTTCTGGGCGCTGCGCTCGGAGACGATATTCCTACGGAAGATAATGTACTTGTACTTAGCAAAGCCAATTTCGATTCTGTTGTTTCCTCTACGGACTTCGTTTTAGTAGAATTCTGTAAGTTCCTATTTTTTTATTCATATATTTAAGCTAGTTCTTTAAAAAGCTATATACTAACCTTATATATACCTGTTCTTCATCACTGTAGCGAATTTGCATCTAAATTCGCCGGGCGGCATTCTTAGATTTACATTAATATGTCTACGTCACAGATGCACCATGGTGTGGACACTGCAAATCACTTGCTCCAGAGTATGCCAAGGCTGCTACAAAATTGGCAGAAGAAGAATCTCCGATCAAGTTAGCTAAAGTTGATGCAACTCAGGAACAAGACCTTGCAGAATCTTACAAAGTCAAAGGTTACCCTACACTGATCTTCTTTAAGAAAGGAACCCCCATAGATTATTCTGGTAAGTACTCATTAACAATATATGATAATTATACACTTAATCTCAAATCACAATTTAATTATCTTTGTGTTGGTTAAAATTTATCACATGGTTCATATAAAAGTATGTTTTGTAGAATTATTCACACTTCATAGTTATTGATAACTTCTACTCTAATTCAACAAGGGCTTGAAGTAATATTTTAAATTTCATTCATATATTTTTTATACTAAATACATGTGTGTTGATTATTCAGGTAATTTAAAATAATTTAGTGTAATAGAATCCTATCAGTTTAGGAGTAACTGGTTAATCTATATAATTGTTGTTTTATGTTTACTGATAAGCTACTGTAAATTGATTACTAGAAAACTAAATGTTAAAATGTATAGTTTCACAAGTAAAATATTTTTATTATAATTAGAAATATTCTTCATTGGTTTATTGATGATTCCTTTATTTAAGTATCTCCTTATGGTTTAGCCGTCTTTTATGCTGTAACTAGGCAATATAATATTTTATAATCAGATGCATTGATGAAATAAGTTATTTTGTCTACTATAAATTAAGTATTTTTATAATCTTCATTATTAATGAATACATAAATCAATTAAGTTTTTATATGTATGTATGTAGACACACAATAACTTTACTATCTTTAAAAGGTGGCCGCCAAGCTGATGATATTATTGCATGGTTGAAGAAGAAGACTGGCCCTCCTGCTGCTGAAGTAACTTCTGCTGAACAAGCCAAAGAACTTATTGCTGCTAACAATGTCATTGTCTTTGGTTTCTTCCCCGATCAAGATTCAGAGAAAGCGAAGACTTTCTTAAATGCTGCTGGAGTTATTGATGATCAAGTATTCGCTATTGTATCTGATGAAAAAGTCATTGAAGAACTCGAAGCCAAAGCAGAGGATGTAGTTCTATTCAAAAACGTAAGTGTTTTTCCATAATATAGTCATTCTCTATGTGATATGACTCATAAGCCTAAACAGGTGCTTTGAATTGAATTTTAATAAAAAAATAACTTTGCTTGACAACTAAATGATAATATAGGTAATTTATTTATGGCCTGAAACTCATTTGCATTAAGTAACTATGTACTTTATCAGTTTTTTTATATAATTTAAGTGTATTTTGCCATTATTGCTATATATCTGAAAATGATATGATTCCTGTTTGTTAAGATTATAACATTATATTATAATGCTATATATTTATTACAAAGCCTAAAAAATGAGTGAATATTAATATGTTGTTATAAGAGGTTATCACTTAAACACTATGATTTTATTAATTACATTATTTGTAGGTAGTTATAGTTGTGATTTTTATGTTTTAACATATTTTCCTTATTATTTTAATTTTATAAAAACAGTTTGAAGAACCACGTAACAAGTTTGAAGGAGAAGAATTCAATGAAGATACTATTAAAGGATGGGTGTTTGTCCAAAGTATGCCAACTATTGTTGAATTCTCACACGAGACTGCTTCAAAGATCTTCGGTGGTCAGATCAAATACCACTTGCTTTTGTTCCTGTCCAAGGTGAGTTGATTTTGAATTTAAAGTACCTACCTATAATAATTTTTATTTTAAATTAAACTATAGAATTTATATAGCTAGGGTTAATTTATATTTTTTCTATTTACATATACATGTGTATATCATAATTTACTGTTATATTTGATCAATCACTGTAGCTTTATTACGCCGGTTTGTGTAACGGTAAATTACGTACTCAGTCACGAGCGCCGGTATAATGATGTGTCACGAATATAAGTCGATAATAACGTGAATGTTTAATTAATATTTTTTAATACTGTTTTTATGGAAAATAGATGTTTTTTACTATATACTTTTTTTTAATAATTTTATATCATTGTTAAAATTTGTTTAGGGGTTTAAGTGTGGAAAGGTTACAAACATACAGAAATATTATTCCTTTTAATATTTGGCAGATATTTAAATTTCGAAACCTAGTCCATTAGAGTAGGTTAAAATCACATCGCGTAAGTCACAATAGAGCTCTCACGTTCGTGAAAGTATACTCACTTTTACTTTAAGATCTAGTCGGATAACTTTATGCGTCGACATCTAAGCTTTCAATTGTAGGTCAGGTTAAATAGCTATCGCATTCACATTACGGTATTGATTAATTATTATTATTATAGAAAGTTTCATATGTATTGTCTATACTTCTTTAAGTTAAAATTAACTTAATTTAACTGCCTAATTAGATTCTAAATTCGGGAATTTTTGTTATTTTAATAATATTTCGTTTTATTTTCACTTTATTATATTTTTAAACGTTTTTTATTTAAATAATGCCCATGTTAGGTTTTAATTTACAGCTTCCATATTATAATATAGATAATAAAGTCGACCTAGGTACAATGAACTCTGATGAATGTTTTGTTTAAAGTAAAAGAAGCCTTATGATGAACTTTTTAAAGGTTTCTTTACAAAATGAATATATATTTTATTCATTGTGCAACAATGATAAAAGTTGTATCATAACTAAATTTTTGTGAATTAATTTTGACATTGGAATTTTTAAAACATTCCAAAGTTAATATAACTATGGCGAGACATTTTTAAATAAGAATTTTAAAAACTAGTATAGAACTTGTTTTCTTGATTTTTTTGCTATACATTATACATATAAGTAGAAAGTATTCATATAAAGAAACTTAAAATAAATAAAATTATGTGTCGTGATATATTTTGTATTTCATAGTGCTATTTTTTTTATATAGAAAAATGGCGATTTCGAGAAGTACCTCGATGAGCTGAAGCCCGTTGCCAAGAACTACCGTGACAAGATCATGTTTGTCGCCATCGACACTGATGAAGATGACCACCAGAGGTAAAGCTTTTATATATTTAATTAAATTGTGGCTATGTCCTATTTTTATTATTATTCGAGAGACATATTTATTATCTTATACTATTTTGCTCAAATTCGGTCTATATTTGATATAATGTGTTAAAACAAAATTGCAATATTATAATTACTATGTATATTAAAATATTCATTAAAAAATATAAAAATATTTACGTATTTAATATTTAATATACTTTTTAAATTCCATAACAAGTTCGATAAGAATTTTAATAAAAAATAATTTCACTTGGTATTATTTATCGATGTTACACAAATCAATACTAGTAATGGTTAATATTTTATCAGAATTCTCGAGTTCTTCGGCATGAAGAAGGAAGAGGTGCCCTCCGCCCGACTCATCGCTTTGGAACAAGACATGGCCAAGTATAAGCCCACTAATGACGAACTCAGCGCTAACGCTATTGAGGTATGAATACTTAGTTATTGATTTTGTCCAATTATCATCATCAGCCCTTTTTTTAACGTCCCACTGCTGGGCACGGGCCTCCTTCGGTACGAGGGGGATCAGGCCATAGTCCACCGCGCTGGCCTAGTGCGAGTTGACAGACTTCACATGCCTTTCGAAAACTTGTTAGGTTTTCTCAGACATGCAGGTTTCCTCACGATGTTTTCTTTCACCGTAAGACAAGTGGTAATCATGATAGAAATGATTCGCACATGAAATATATCAGAGGTGCGAGACCCGGATTTCAACCCGCATCACTCGGTCATCCAAGCGACCGCGTTACCGCTGGGCTACCACTGTCCAACTATAATAATTGCATATTGTTTAAGTGTAAATGTGATAACATTGTAGAACATGTGTAACAGTTTCAGTGGAAATGAAACTTTGGCTATCTCTCATTCATTCAGTCGGATGCGTTTTAAACTTTTATAGCAGAATACTAATTCTTTTTCTATCGTTAAAGAAACCTGTGTTACTCATTATAACAAACAAACAGACTGACAAGAATGTTAAAATTACACATTCATTTTGTAAATAGCTGAAATTTTTATCTGTATACATATATTTTAATTTTCATATTTGTTTCTAAAATAGAATTTTAAAAGCATTATCCACATTGACAAGTTATGAAATATGAATCTACTGAGTCAATCCTCTGTAATTATGTGTGACCTTTTAAGCGAACTTGACAAGCAATGCAATTAATTATCTATCCTTACTTTATCCTTGACAGCGTTGTCTTAAAAGAGCATAGTGTTACAAATTCTACTACTAATACCTTACGTATAAAGATTATTCAAATTGTTAAAAAAATACTAATTGCTATAAAAAAATATGCTTTATCCACAAATTACAAAAAAATAAGAAATTTTATATTTTCTATATAGCTTTAGGTGATCTAATGACAGACGTTTAATATAATTAACTTATACAAGTTTGGCAGATAATAAAATTCCAACTCACCCTTTGTCATTTTTTCTTTGAGCTATTATTTTCGTCGTATTTTTGTATAGAAATAGTTGACATTATTTTATTAAATACCAAGCATTTGGCTTAAAGTTGTTGACAATGCAAACACGTTATTTGCACACTTATAAATTATACATATATTCTTGGAAATTAACATTACAAAAAACAGCCTTGACTTTGACCGTCTTGTGTTCGAGTTGATTATTCTACAGTAGAGATATACGTGACGTTGTCCTCTTAGAAAGAAATAGAGATTAATTCTTTTTTTTTCATATAAAAATAAATAATAGTGCCACAGAGTGGTGTATAGCAGACCTTATGGCTTATTCTACGGCTATTATGTAATTTTTTTTCTGTTTTAATCGCTTCAGTAGTAATTCTTAATTATGAATAGTTTATGTAAAGATTTATATGCATGTAAAATTGTAAACATGTATACATCGTTAAAAAATTAACTTTATCTTTAGAAATAAAAAATATATTTATTATTTTCTTGTGCAAAATTACAAATTTTATTCATTTCTTATGTGATGATGTGACAAATTACACAGATGTCATGCTTGAGTATACATTATTATAGGGTAGTTTCTTATCAGCAGAAATTACTATATTTGCCAGATTAATAGGTAAAGCGGACTAGATTGTAGGAACAAGCTCTTTATGATACATAAAAACATGTAAATGATTCCTCTCTTTTTTAAATAAAGCTATACTAAATCCCTCTACATTTTATAGCCTATAGAAATAATATAAACTATTAAAAAGGTTTTATGAAAGTCGCTGTTGATTTTTAGCCTGTTTGTATTTTTTTGTCTTATTTTATTATAATACTTGATGATTTATTCGTACGAAGTGTAGGTTTAGTGTAAAAGTATTCCTACTAGCTTACATGTGTTCCATTTTGTGTCAATTGGCAACGCCTTGATAACAACCGTAATGGCCTAAAACAATTACTAAGTTCGTTCCACACCTAAAAATAGAAATAACTAATACTTACTATAATGCTGTATCGAATCTAATATTCAACTATAAACTGTATTGGATATCGTAAAAGTACTGTTTTATCGAGCTGTCACGGTCTTTACACGCGTAGCACGTTCTAATTAATAGCTTATAGTCGTTAAAACACTCATTAAGTATTGTTCAACCGTGTAATGTTAAATTAATTAATATATAAAATATAAAAACTAATCGGTCAAATGTATTGCTTAAAGCTGAAGAACTGCTCGCCTAATGCAGCATTTTTTTTAATATTGTGTTAAGAGACGAAGAAAGTTCTTATTGAAAGAAAATACCAAAAAAATGAGAGGAAACCCGTCCGAACTATACTTTTCTGTGAACGTAAAAACTTTAATTTAACCTTAATTTTATTTAACCTTATTAATTTAACCTTAGTTTAATGTAACCTTATGTATATAACTGTTAGTCGTATGACAGGATGAAAGTGTATGAGTAAGATATATAAAATCATCAGGACAATCTGTCTAATGTCAACTTTTCCATACTAAAAGTTAAAACGCACCGCTAGTTAATAATAAATACAAAGAATACTATATCAAATTATTGTTTATTTTTACTTTAGTAATAATAAATACAAAGAAATATTAACAAATTATTATTTTGCAATAGGAATTCGTACAATCCTTCTTTGCGGGTACCCTGAAACAACACCTTCTCAGCGAGGAGTTGCCCGCGGACTGGGCCTCCAACCCCGTCAAAGTACTAGTCGCTTCGAACTTCGATGAAGTCGTCTTCGATAACACCAAGAAGGTGCTAGTGGAGTTCTACGCACCATGGTGAGTGGCCAGCTTTATTTTTGTTGTCTTAGTTTGTGTTATCTGTGGTTGTCATGTTGACATTGACATTGAACGTGGATGTTGATTATTATCTGTGGTTTAATGAAATAAGATCCAGTAAATGTTATAAAAATACTAAAATTGATTTCGCACTATTTATGTCATGAGTTATAACAATACAAATATGTTTTGCCAAATATTAATCTTATAAATATAGAATATCCATATTACCATGTTGTTCTGGAATGTCAAAAGTTCTTCACATTTCAAAATTTAACGTATTTTTCAAATCAATCAAAACTTTTTTCAATTTTAAAGGTTATATAAGACAATCACGATATGGCTTATTCGATTGCAAATTAAACGATTTTATATCCGTAGAGAGGACCTGAGAAACTACCCCAATAACTACACATCTCACTCACCATATGTGTAAAAAAATAATCCCAAAACCGTGTTCGCCGGGCATGCTACATAGTATAAAAAGTCGCTTCCCGCTCTCAGTCTGTCCCTATGTATGTTTAGATCTTTAAAACTACGCAACGGAGTTTGATGCGGTTTTTTTAATTGTGATTCAAGAGGAAGATTTATGCTTTATATGTATAATATACTAGAAGAACCGGCGCATCATAAAGTGTAAAATAAGATATACCATTTGGCATTTTTTGACGTTATTTATCGGTAAGCCAACCGATGTTTACATAAATTAAGAAAATTAAAGGTCACTTGTTATTCTAGATAATTCTATCTGAAAAGTATTTACGCAATAATTGCTATAAACAGTTAAATATAATACCCATTTTAATTATGCAAATATTAACTCAAGTGAAAGAAGATATGTTCAATGGGCTGTAATGAATTGTTTTGTCATCGCCTAATGGCTCGGAAACTGTTCGCTTATTATGATAATGTAATACTGTCTGTCGCTAAGTAAATTCACTTGTTACTTGTGACCGCCTGCTGTGATGTAATATTCCAGCGTTTCTCATTTGCCGGGTCGCGACCCGGTACCATCAAAATAAAATACCGGGTCGCAATTTTCAACAAAAAATAAGAAACAGCTCCATACTTCGCACTAAAACTTAGTGACTGAATAGGCGATACCAAAATACGTAGTATTAATAAACCATTTTATAAGATAAATATGTATTATGTTACCTGATTGAACTAGCTTGGGTTTAAAAGAATTGAGTTAGTCACGAAGCGAAGGGGCAGTGTGAAAATTAGCGGGCCAATGCAGGACAATGTTTGGGAAACACTGTAATATTCTAATGTGATAATGATATCGCACAAGTGTTCTAGTAGACTGTCCGATATGATTAAATTTATATTTAGACAGGAAAGATATGTATATATTAGGCTATGTATGTAGTATATTATATATCCTTTAAACGTTTTTAGATTTTTTAATTTGGATGATTTAAACTGGCGGAAGTTTACACGTAAATCGTTAATCGAACTAATAATATTTTATTTATGCAAGTTTGTATGTGTGTTTGCTACGATTTTCGGATGGATTTTGATGAAATTATATAGCAACAAATTAGGCTATGACCTAAACTACACGTGTAGGCACCTAGGGACATACCCGAACACAGATAATTTACCAGTATTTTTACAATTTATCATCTAATTACTTTACTTATCAATCGAATACTATCTAAATCAATTTATTTCATCAACATGACTATTGTATATTTTTATACGTATCATATACGTCATACAGTCGGCCTTAAAAGCTTTTTTATGTTTATTAAGTTCACTACTTTCTCTAATGAATTTCAGTATTACTATCAGAAATGTCCCAACATATATTTATATTTATAAATCGGTGCAGTAGTTTTTGAGTTTATCGCGAACAGCCATACAGACAGACGCGGTGGAGGAAAAGTCCTCCGCGTATTGTGTAGTTTTATAATATTTAGTAATTCCATTCGTTGCACAGGTGCGGCCATTGCAAGCAGCTGGCTCCGATCTACGACAAGCTGGGAGAGCACTTCGAGAAGGACGAAGACGTAGTCATCGCCAAGATCGACGCCACCGCCAACGAGCTCGAACACACCAAGATAACCTCCTTCCCCACCATCAAGCTCTACACTAAAGATAACCAGGTAACATGTTATGTTTGGCGCAGTTTGTAGTGACCCTACTTTGTTGCGCCAGCGGTCGCGGGTTCGAGTCCCGCTGGGGACATTCATTTGTTTACTCAGATGTTTGTACTCCAGTCATGGGTATATTTATAACATATGTATGTATTGAAATTTATATATGTGTAGTATATCAACTATCTGGGCCTCAAGTCTGCTATTGCAATGGTGTTACAATTGTCTATCAATGACATCGTAATTGCTACTTTTTGCAATTTTGGTAGTCTACTAATTCAATGGTCTTCCGATGGTGTATTACTGACTCAATGACACTTTTTTTTTTATTCTTTTTTTTTTAAAGGGTTTGATCATAAAGACCATGCCACCCTTATAGGAGCTGCAAAATAACACTTCAATGACACTGCAAATAATTGGTAGTCCCGTACGTAATGACAAGTCAATGATCAAACATATTGAGTAGTCTGTTAATCTATCTTTTTGGCTTTGTATGATCATTTTACATAATGCTTAGTCTTTAAAACATATATTGATTACATATATAATCAAACTTAGCCTTAATAAACGTTTTACGAACGCTTTTACAATTGATAAAATTGTCAAAATGACAAGACCATTGATCGACCATTGTAAATTTAGTAGACTACGAAATTTTTGACTAATGGTAATTGAATTAAAATTGCATTGTTCTATAATGACAATTCATGTAAAATAGCAGACTTGAGGCCCTGGTATCTGTAACACAAGCTTCGTAGCTTACCACAGAATTAGATGGCGTTGTGTAATAATGTCCCAACATATTTATTTATTTAATTCTATTTTCTCGTTTCTTCAAATTGTTATATTTTTTGTTAAGAATTTGAATTTTTGTTAAGAAATTATCAGCAATAGATGTTTCACCCTCGTTCCTTGGAGATGGTAGAAGGACATTATTATTAACGATAGTATGAATGGTCCCCATTTGTTAGAACTAGAAGGACATTATTATTAACGATAGTGTGAATGGTCCCCATTTGTTAGAACTAGAAGGACATTATTATTAACGATAGTGTGAATGGTCCCCATTTGTTAGAACTAGAAGGACATTATTATTAACGATAGTGTGAATGGTCCCCATTTGTTAGAACTAGAAGGACATTATTATTAACGATAGTGTGAATTTTTAGGTGCGTGAGTACAACGGTGAGAGGACACTGAGCGGCCTCACCAAATTCGTGGAGACTGAGACCGAGGGCGCAGAGCCCGTGCCTTCTGTGGTGAGTTATTTACCAATTTTTTTAGATTTTTATCTCTAGTATTATTTAGTCAATTATTAGTATAACGATTTTAAAATTAGTAAATGAATTAAATGACTTTCTAGTCGGATGTTTTCTGAACTGCCCCTTGATCTAGTTGTAGCTTCTTCACTAACTTAAGTTAAATAAAAAATAACTATTTATCAACCGACTTCAAAAAGGAGGAGGTTCTCAATTCATCTGAATTTTTTTTAATAGTCTAACGGTAAATTATGTTGATTATAGTGTAGTTTACTTATTGATTGTATTTTTTATTGCAGAGCGAGGATGATGAAGACGACGACGCGGCGCCAAGAGACGAGTTATAAGCGCCCGGTTCTTCCATAGCATAGTACCTACTACGTAGATATAATTCTAACTAATGTCGTCCTCACACTGTAGACTAGACTATAAACTGTACACTATTAATGTGTTCAGTCACTGACATTACAATTTAGTCTACAGTGTTAGGCCCTTTTTACACTAATCAGTGCATTTCCTTTGACTGTTAATTTTTTATACTTTGTTTAGGTTGTATTGAAATGTGTCATTTTTATACGGTCATGGAGTAACTACTAAAGATGGGAGTTTTTTAATCTGTGGCATTTTTTTTTTCAATAAATGCTTTAAGCACTTGATATTTTCACTGGAATACTCCTATTTGTCGTCTGTTTCGTCTCTTATGAATTTCAAATTGTATTGAACTTAATTTATTAAGATTAAAGGCATAATTTATTCGAATGTAACAGCAGCATAACTAGGCCGCGTACGTGTAAGTGTATTTATAATTTCTGTATCATAATGGCGTTTAGTTCACATTCCCGTGTCGATTCGAACAACTATAATAGTTATCGCTAGAAGATTTTATTTTTTATGTTTTGTACAATATGTTCTATGTATTCATCACAAGAAATATTTTTAAGCAGAAATTGTTGTACCAGTTTAATTATATTTTTATTAATTTTGTTTTTTTGTTAAATTAATATCAGATAAGATGCTTTGGGATCATATTTTCTTATTACCTTAATATATAATGTTTATTATACATGTAAATAAATGTGTAATTGCCAAACCCATATGTATCTGTTGTGGATACAGAAATTGATAAATAAATATAATATGATAATTAAAACGACTTTCTGTTATTTACTCTTTCACCTGATAAAACATTGCTAAAAATAAAAATAAAACATAAATAAATATAAATAAAACATTGTCCTGATTTTATTAGATTTTTTTAATTGATGTTACTAAATCGTGCAGTGTGAATAAAAAAGTCGATATAGTCTTACAGCAAAGGCATTTCATAATTATATTTATTGCTAGTTATGTTATAATACTACACATATATGCTTAAATACATACATATTATAAATATAAACGCCCATAACTGGAGTACAAACATCAGAGTTTAACAAATGAATGCCCCCAGCGGGACTCGAATTCGCGATCGCTGGCGCAAGAAAGTAGGGTCACTACAAACTGCGCCAAGCGTGTCGTAATTACTACTACTGTATACTAGGTAAATCCCTTACTTGAGAATGGATTGATTGTATACTAACTTTCATCCACTTAGCTTAGCTAAAAGGGATGATTGCCGGGATAAACCCCTATCATATGTTCTTCCCAGGGCTTTAAACTTTCTTATAAATTTCAATTAAATAGGTTCAGCGGATTCTTAGTTTATCCATTACAAACACGGAAAAAAAGCTTTTTCTCTTATTTAGTTTTTTTCTACAACATGAACAGAACAATGTACAGCTTGAAAGAGTAATCGAGACTAAAATTCTGTTTATGTCTCATATTAAAATATACATGGGCCTTTATTTACTTGGAAAGAAACAAACAGAAATATGCATAGAAGAACTGTCTTAAAGTAGAGGTATACCTAGTTATTAAATTCGGCTATTTTTAATTTTCGTCGGATCGTGTTTGTTAATATTTTTTATTGTTTAAAAAATACCTACTTCTTACTATCAATATTTATATATTATATAATATATAATTAATATATATATAATTAACTTTAAGAAAATTGAAAAATGAAGGTAGTATAATATTATTATGTTTATGTGACAAAATAAGAATAAACAAATATCCATCAAATATCAAAGACAATAAAAACAAAACTAAATGCTATTTGACAAGAATCACTAAATGAAATTCATTGTTTAAATATGTCAAATTCGAAGAATGCTAACAAAATAACGGATAAAAGTAGACTACATTACCAGAATAACAATGATAAGAGCGAGAGAGGTAAAAATCATAATAACATAATAATATGTACATGGGTACTTATATTATAACATACATAGTTAAATAATCGTTTATTTTAGGTGAATTCAATTGTACTCAAAATGAAGGGTATACCTACGCTGGTAAGTTACACTAATTACGATCAAGATTACTTTCATACTAGATTTTTAATTTACATGTTGTATCTTAATATTTCGACTTTTCAGTAACTGTATCAAAGAAATTATCGCCATCAGGCGAAGAATCGAACCCGTGTTCAGGCCAAAAGTCCTTTATCAGTATCCACTCAACAGACCAACTCTGTCAAGTAGCAGACGTAGATAACCCAGCCAACCTCGAACAATGTAACGTTGAAGTTCTAAGCTTAAATAAAGTTTTTCCATCGACTTCGGAGGAAAGTGTTTCAAATGACGAATCACCAGTTCGTAGGAAAAGACACGTTAAGAAAGGGTCAACTAAAATGGAAAATACAGTTAAATCTACCTACATGCCTTCCAATAGTAAATCGTTTACAACATCAGGTCGTCATGAAGAGCCAATGGAAGCTCAAGCCTCAGTTCATTCAGAATTTAATATACCGAAAAATACTTTGCATGTAACAGGCAGTAACCCCGGGGAGCCCAAAATGTCTTATCCAGACCAACCTAAAAAAATGTCCAAAACTGTAAGCTATTTAATCATTATTATTGTTTTAGTAAATACCTATAGGTATAACGATATATGTATTTATTTATGAATATGTATTCTTAAAGATCTTCTTCATAATCATAAAAAGAAAATATACCTATCTACGTTTATGTTGAGGAAATAAAAATAAAATGAATATAATA
Source organism: Boloria selene (assembly GCA_905231865.2). Lineage (NCBI taxonomy): Eukaryota > Metazoa > Arthropoda > Insecta > Lepidoptera > Nymphalidae > Boloria > Boloria selene. The sequence continues at coordinate 9,011,146 of HG993145.1, forward strand.
TTGAACCCGTACAGAAACAAACCCGCGTCTACTAATTCGTGTTTAGTTTATTAAGCTGTGTTCTACATTTAATAATACCATAATATCAAATATAACTTTTCCATGTGCATGATGATTATTATTTGTATTTATGTCCCACAGCTGGGCATATATTAAGGAAATGAGGCCATAGTCCGCCACGCAGTGGACTTCACATGTCTTTCGAAAACGTACTAGATTTTCTCAGACATGCAGGTTTCCTCACGATGTTTTTCTTCAAAAAATGGTATTTATGACTAGAATTCAGGACCTCCGGATGTACATGCTAGCCACTATACTGTTAATAATTAATTTAATAATATTCAGATGAAGAAATTTCTCCGCAACATAGACAAACATAAAAATGAACACAGTAAAAGCATAGAAAAGGCCGTTAGCAAGTTGACAACAATGCGCGGTATTCTAAAAGATGGTCGTTGCGTTCCTGAATGTACCGGCGATTCTACTTTACAGGACTCTGAAGATTTTAACACAGGTAAGATTAATGCAAGTCATTAATTAACACCTTTTTAACGTCCCAATGCTGGGCACGGGCCTCCCTCATTACAAGGGGGATCAGGCCATACTCCATCGCGCTGGCCTAGTGCGTGTTGGCGGACTTCACATGTCTTTCGAAAACTTGCTAGTTTTTTCTCAGACATGCAGGTTTCCTCACGATGTTTTCCTTCACCGTAAGACAAGTGGTAATCACTATAGAAATGATTCGCACATGAAAATATCAGAGGTGTGAGACCCGGATTTGAACCCGCATCACTCGGTTAATCAAGCGAGCGTGTTACCGCTGGGCTACCACTGCAAGTACAGTCACATAAAAATATAAATTGATTTATTTATTAGAAAATAGCTACTCACCTGTGTAAGCTTTATTATTGTAGTTTTATCAAAATCCATTCAATAGTTATTGCGTGAAAGAATATCAAACATACAACCATACATTCTTACAATCTTTTGCGTTTCTAATATTAGTTATGAGTAGGATAAAAAATACCTGTGACATAACTAATCTGTCGTTCTAGGTATCTAATGTTGAAATTATATCTACTTAATTAATTTTGATTAGTAGATGGTTTAAGAAACCTTCTTATACTATACTTAGTGTGATTTTACATACAGAAAATAATGTTATTTTATATCTAGATTAGATTATTTCTTATTATAACGATGTTTTTTAATGCAATATTTTTTCGATTGTACATCAGATGCTTTAACTTTGCCGTATGCAATGAGTTTTGAACCACAAATGAGTTATACCAAGCAAACTCCTGACAAAAACGTGTCGTTCAACACGCAAGTACTCATAATTCACTTCACCGGCGATCTCTGCGTGGGGCAAAGCATTGAAACTCTTAGCAAAGAAAAAGATCAACAAGCGAGAAATTCTGAACTACGAAAAACTTTTCTGACAAAGTATAATGAACTTTGGCCCACACAAAAATAAATCTAATGCTTCTATTTATTCACCGTCGTCATGGAAGAAAACTAAGTATATATCTATCTATGTATTAAGTTATTGGAAAAATATCGTTAACTTGTTAATTACTTTTTTATGTACGTCGAAATTATGATAGTGTTTTGTCAAATTATTTAAATATTATAAAGCAATTTAGGGTCATAAAGCATTTCATATATAATGTGTTAATTATTTTCTATTATCCTTTATTTATTTATTTATTTATATGGGAATACCTAATTCCTACGAATAGGCAATGTTGCCTACTTTGATTATAATCTAAGGTTGCCTACTTAATAAAATCCAAATAAATATTTTATATCAGAATATCAGAACAGGCAACTTTTACAATTAAATAATTATTTATCATACACATATAAATCCTATTTTCATTTTTCATATTATTAAATTTGTATTGTTTTATGGTGTATCCACTTAGGGGATGAAAATTATCTTATGTCCTTCCTAGGGTCTAGTCAGCGCGCTGACTAGACCCTAGGAAGGACTTTAATTAAGGACTTTAATTAAGTAGGCAGGTATGAGGTAGGTATATAAAAATAAAACATCTGTTATGACATTTTAATTTATTATCTTAATACAACGATAAAACATAAAATAACTCTTTAAAATTAATAACATTAAGCTTGATCCATTGAAATTATCACATAACACCCAATGACAATATCGAAACACGTGGAATGGTCGAATTTTATAAATAAACAAGCCGTGACCTACTTTAGGGAAAGAGTATTATGTATGCAAAAAATAATTTTGTGCTATTTAAAAATATGGGTTATAAGAATCGAAATACTAATATTTTGGGTATAGATTATAGTAAATGATCTACTTTGGTATTATATTAATGGTAAAGAGATTAAGGTAACACGAGTAGTAGATGAGTCTACGGCTTAGGGTGAGGGCGTTATAAGTTACTACGGAGGCGGGCGAGATTAATATTGAAACTTACGACTAAAACTAAGTAATAATTAACAAAATATTGTAAATCTATAGAAATTATTTTATTTCATGTTTTATAAAAGTATTGCACAATGGTTTTGCGCATTGAAACAATAAATATGATTATATATATAAAAATCAGTAGGTATAAATACATAATATATCACATAATTCCTTTAGAATACTATATCGATTCGATTCGATTCGATTGTAGATATTCGGACTATGGGAAACCACACACAGGAATATTGTATAAATGACAACTTCATTGTACACAAAAAAACGCTACACTAGCGATTTCTACAAGACAAAATTTAAATTATTTTATTCCTAAATTGATTTTCCAATAATAAATAACTTGAACAGTCAAAAATTCCTAAGACACGATTGAATTTCATTTATAAATGCTTTTTCAGTGATATATTAGTGTAAAGTATATTTTAAAGTTAAAATATAGCTTTAATTTTACATGAAATATTAACTTATCTGAAGCGATAACACATCGTTCTTTTAAAGAATTGAACTTCAAGTTGATTTTTAACCTTACAATATCAAATGTTTTAAATAACAAATTTAAATAAATAATAAAATTATAGGTACTTATTACCTAATGTTATTTCTCATTTTCATCGTATGAATTTTAAACCAGCTTAAATTACTTCAATATAAAAGCTAGGCACCATTCGGCATTAGAAGTGCTATTGTACCGTATTATCTACGAAAACGTGATTTTCATTAAATACACAATTCGATGCGAAAAACAACATTTATTCTTAAATCTTCACACTGAATATAAAAACCTTTAACAATTTCACTGCGATATTAAAATTTTATCATGTTTTTTTATTAAAGGCAATTTTATAAATCATTATTATTTGATATAATGCATAATCTCAAACGTTTCATAAAACATGACTATAATATATTATTTAATAATCTATCCGATTCCTCCTGCGGTTTTAAGGCGTGTCGTCTTTTTTACTTTTCAATATCATTTAATGGCTTAGTGTTGCCATCACTCAGACAAGAAGTAATAAGAATAAAACACTGTCATTCCAGGTTTAAAATAAGGTTATTGTTTAGTCATTTTAATTTTTTGAAAAGAAAATATTAATTATTTTTATTTTTAGGCATTAGTAGAAAGAGAGATATTATAAGCCATTTTTTATTAATTAACATTTATCTTATCACTGCAATAATGCTTTAAAATGTCAGCGAGCCTTTAGAATTAAAGTGACAAATTAAAAATATGTTAGTTTTAATTATTATTGTTTGAACTTTGACTAAATGTTTAGTTTTATGACACTATCTATATTATTCTTTAGTCTGAGATTATAGATTGATAAAGAAACATTAAAAACAAAAAATACAATAAAAAAAATATTTAATACTGTATTTAAAATTTGATTGAAATCGATTCGCTTTAAATATTCAATAGTGGCAGCAATATACCAATATTACAAGTGGCAGTGAAATCATTAAAAGTAATGTATATGCAATTTATATGACACTACATAGTAACAATGAGTTCTTTTAAAAACTTTCTCTTACATGTTAAAAATATTCAACGCCATTTTGTTATTTATATTAATTACTACAATCTTCCATGCTCTTTTTATTTTGATCATTGTCATTTTACTTATGAAAGTGGTGTTGTCAAATTAACTGCAAATTTTCAGTCTACCCACATCACAGTGTACACTAATTATAAACATGTTTATACTATGTAAATAATTAGAAATAAAAAATGATTACTATAATATGACCATATATGTTTCTTATAAAACAACACAATATATATGTACATATTAGAAACATATATAAAACTTTAAATTTTATCGTAAGAATACACTAGGACATGGTTTCAGACTAAATGAATGAGATGTATAAAGCTTTATACTAACTAATCTGTCGTTCTAGGTATCTAATGTTGATAGTCATAGTTAATATTATAACTAATTTTGATTAGTTACGTTTAAGAAACCTTCATGTGCCAACACAACAACTCGCAAAAGTTTCATCGCAATCGGATTATCTTGGCTTATACCATACTTAGTGTTATTTTACATACAGAACTACTGATGTCTGACAGCTCTCAGATAACAGTGGATGGTAGAAAAGGTATTTTAAGTAGCGTTTACGATATTTATATCAGTGTTTAAAATTCACCGTAGTTCACTAATTCATACAGATGTCTAATGAAGGCTTGGTTAAAACTTTTTTTGATAGTCGGTAAACGCCTTTAGTCTTGATATTTCTAACTATAACTTATCACAAGATGGCGCTACCACAGGCCCTGTAAATTGCTATTTTTTCATAAATATCAGACAGTATTTTTGATAAAATCAAATTGATTACTATATGAATAATTCTTTGCTTATTCGTTGGCGCATTTATATTGTCTTAACAACTGCGTGAAAGTAGCCGTCTATTAATTTTTTTGAGATTTTGTATACATATTCTTTAAGGAAAAAAAAAATATAATAAAATAATATAAAATAATATGAATATAATCTTAATTTATAACTTGCCTTTTGTTTTGACTTTATAGTATCAGGGGTTTACATTAGATAAGTATAATACGCGACAGGTGTTAAAACATTAAGTCCGATCCTCACTATAATGTTGTTCACAGTTTGCTCTCGGTCCGATCTCAGTATGGTAAAATATTATCGAGTACGAAATGTAAATGTTAGTAGAAATGTAAATTTACATTACACACTATCAGTTACAGTTAAGTTTCGCTCCAATCACGGAGAATTTCGAATAAATTTTACTCCAATCTATTCAATATAGGACGACATTTTCTTTTTCAGATTGTTTAATTTTGGCCAAAAATTACTACCAGACCGAGAGCGAACTGAATGGCATTATATTGAGGATCGGGCATTCTTGCTCTGCATACCTTATTAATTTTTTTACTTTTTACTGCGTGAAGGTTCAACACAACAGTACAGTTCTGGAGACGTAAGCTCAGCTTTGCATTTGTGTAAGTGATAGCTAAAAGCCAATAGCCGCGCATTAAAAACTAGTTAAAACGGGTTTAAACCAATCGCAACGCGCTACTCCATCAGCCCCAGTACTGCCATCCGTACATTGCAAATGTGAACTGGCAACCGGTCCTATCTCAATTTTTTGTTCCAAGTTGATTTATATTGTCCTATCTCGTTTTTATATTAGAAGGAAGCATATATTACTACTTTTCTTTTTAATAAGATGCGCCATAAAAATATTTAAAAACCACGTATTTTTATTTATTTTACTAGATGCTATATTAATGGCTCAAACAAGTTTTTTCTTCATCCAGTTGAGTTATCAAAATTGAGATAGGACCGGTTGCCAGTATGCTAAAAAAGATCTACATATACTATAATATTATAAACGTATTTTTGGGAATGGAAGGTTTATTTAAACTTTGTATACAGTTTTTTTTAAAATCGATCATATCTCAAAACAGTCATTGTGGGTTGGTTCTGGTCTCCATAACTATGTCCAAATGCAAAGCTGAGCTTAAGGCGCAAGAACAGTATTAAAGTGCAAACATGGTGTCTTCGTTTTTCTTGATCTGGCGCGGGCGCGGTGAGGGGGCGTGCGCGGGGGTACCGGGCGCGGGGGAGGGGGCAGCGGGGGTAGCGGGGGCGGCGGGCAAGCTGTCAGCCGCCGCCGCACGCTCCGCCAGGAACTTGTCAAAGTCACTGCTTGTCACGCTCTCTTGTGTGCCATTCGCTTCTGACGCCGCCTGTGATGCCACAGATAATATATATTTTTTTATGAATTGACATTTGTGTTAGGCAAAGGTCTCATATTGTACGGCTCAGACAAAAATAATTATTATAGCATCTTTAATTTGATTTGTAATAATTACGTTACATTAATAATTGTTCTTTATTATATATTTTAATAAAAATTTATCATTTATTTCAATTTTATTTTAATGAATTCTTTTTACTCATATCATTTATGACATTATTTAACCTACTTTTCGAGTAATAAAAATGTTCAAATAGAAAATGTGAATGTTATAGCGACTGCTCGAATTTTCATACTTTACGATAAATTTTATAGTAAAGTGTTTTAAGTACTTTACTTTTACAGGTGAGATATGAAATCCTTTGATAAAGAGTGCTTTCTCTCTAAGGTTTAAGTGCAATAAATACATATTAGTATATGATAATTATAATATAAATAAATAATGAAAATAAGTATACAGATTAAATAAAAAAACTAAAATGCGATAAAAATATAAAAAAATAAAGTCACCTTTTCTTGGGCCAACCAAGCCGAGATTTCATCGAACTCTCTCTGGTCCATTCCAGTTGGCTAAAGGACACCAAATGAACACAAACATAAAACAAATAAAACAATAAAGACACAAATACAAAAAATATTTAAAAAACTAAACAAAAAAAACTATAATAATTTAGATTCTTAAAGAATGTTTAATGACATAGATTTAGACGCACAGAAATTTACTGTTAAGTGAACAAAAGCAGTAATCAGAATAGAAACGTCTTATAATAGCTATAATATGTAGGATTTTTAAGGAAGTAATTTCGTTAAAGTATAAAAAGATATACCACTCCTCTCAACTTTTGTTACTTAGATTTATTTTAAAGAAATAGTTGAGATTTTAATCTTTATTTTGATTGTTTATAATAGTCCCACGTAATTATTTATTATTTTGAAAAGCATTTCATCAATGTTAGAAACATTTTTGATATAATTATGCATAAAGAGGATTTCGTTGAAGTAAGGGTTAGGCGACCCGTACTTGACCTATACTCAAATAAAATAAAACTCTAAATCACTTTACATATATTTTTTTATATATAATAATTATTCAAGACACCGCGTAACACACAAAGACAGCACCAAAACTGAATTTAAGCCAATTACCTTAGTTTGTGATGTCTGTCAACAATATAAACAAAGTTAATAAAATATCGTTATTATTACTACTATAGTATTATTATACAGTAGTTACTATACGTAGATTAATAATATAGTATTATTATACAGTAGTTACTAATGTAGGTATGAACGTATCTTATTACTGATTGAGTACAAGTGCGTAGTAAAATCATTAGTAAATACACAAAAACTTTTATTGGAACATAAAATAACATTTTCTATTAAGTTAGTGATTACTTAGTCAAACTTTTGTAGTTGCCCAACTTTAGAAATAAAATAATATTTTAATTAAAAAAAAGTGTAGTAAAAGTGTAGTGAAAGTGTAGTAAAAGTGTGGCAAAGTGTAGTGAAAGTGTATTGAAAGTGTAGTAAAAGTGTAGTAAAAGTGTAGATAAGTGTAGCAAAGTGTAGTGAAAGTGTAGTAAAAGTGTAGCAAAGTGTAGTAAAAGTGTAGCAAAGTGTTGTACGTACGAGTGGCGCGTGTTGCGCGGGACGCATCGCCACGGCCGCCAGCCCCGCACTGCGCTGCTCCTCCGCGTTGTCTGCGTAGCTGCTGCCTCTGCCATCACATACATGTACGATGAGGTATAGAGGTTGTGTGAGTGAGATGGGTGTATGACCGTGAGCGAGTAAGCGAGAGTGTGACATTACGATGCGAGAACGACGACGGAAAGGACGGATTAGAATTAAACTTATAACAACCGAAGACGTGTACTAATTTCCATCCCCGGACCCTACATACAATACCATATTATTAGGTTAAATATGTTGGGACATTGTTACACACAGCGCCATCTAGTTCCGTGGTAAGCTACGAAGGAAGCTTGTTTTACGTATACCAGATAGTTGATATACTACATATATAAGTTTAAATACATACATATTATAAATATAAACACCCATGACTGGAGTACAAACATCTGAGTTAAAAACTCATTATTTTTATATTCCATAATCTGTGACCGAGCTGTCAAGTTGATTGTATTATTTATCGTAATGGCGCGAACGCGATATACGATTCGTTAAATCAATGGATACTTTTTATAAAATTGTATTCGTAAACCAGAATATTATAGAGTTTAAGAATAATTTATGAATTATTCGATTTATGTGTGACAGCTTTTAGTATTGTTCTTTTATGTTTATAATATTATTGAATGTTCTTCGACTGATTCCGGTCATGGCGGCCAATCTCATTGAGACTGGCCAACTGCGCAGGAGATATTATAGTGCAGCGCGTGTACGCGCACGCACAAGTGCACTCTCTATTCCTATCACTCTCATACTCCGGTGGGACGACTGTTCGACACGACCAGTGAGAGCTAAGGCGCAGGACCGACGGCTTTACGTGCTCCCCGAGGCCAACTTCCCAACTCCGGGCTGTTACTGAGACTTACTATACAGAAAGACTCAATAATTAAACTTGGCCCTACCTGGGACTCGAATCCAGGACCTCTCGATGTATGATCGTATATCCGTATATTTCAGCACTATCTTACCCAGTTTTAGTGTTCTCGTAAGTGACGTTCCGGGACTGCGCGAACATGTCGAACTCGTCTTTAGAGCTGCTCGGGGACTTATCCACTTGATCTTCTTTCACGGCTACAAAATGCATGATTATCAACTTTCTTACTGCTATTAGTCATAACAATGTTTGTATGTGCATGTCGTAAGCAGTGAAGATGTAGTAAAAATAAAAAAGCTTTTACAGATAAAAATTAATATTGACTAAATAGGTTATATAGGTACAGTTCGCGTTACGTAAAAAGAACGCTGGAAGAAAGTGGTGGGGGGTGTGTTTGCGCATGGATACATTCGCATACGAAATTACTAAGCCTATTCTTTTATTTTTGAACTAGCATTTCGCTCGCGACGTTTATCGGTTATTGGTACATTGAAAAATAGATTAGATAGAATGTCATTAAATAGAATTATATTATTTAAAAAATATGTATGATTCACTGTAAAATGTTTAATTTACTTACAAAAAATATAATTAATTTAACATATTTTTAAAAATTATTAACTGCATTATTTTCAAACTCTCTCTTTATAAAATAATATACGTCAAAAATATTTTTTCTCTATTTTTTATATAAAACCATTTCGTAATTAATAACTTTTGTGTGCGCGATAGTATTTTGAACTGACAAACCAATAGCGAGCCGGAAAGCATACGGCGCTTGCGTCTACGTCCCGCGCCCCGCGTCTTACCACCAAATTGGCCGATAAATCGCCTCTGCGCAACTTGACAGCCAGCGTTCTTTTTACATGACGCGAATTATATTTGTAATTACTGTATGAACATGTACTGTATAATCAGTGTACATAAAGAAGGTCTTTCTAGGTAATTAAGGGTAACAAAAATATAAAAACTCTCACATCATCTATATTATAAGGCTGAAGTATTTGTTAGTTTGGTTGAACGCGATATTCTCAGAAACTAGTGGTCCAAATTGAAAAATTCTTTTGGTATTAAATAGTCCGTTTATGGAGGAAGGATATAGGCTATATTTAATCACGCTAACACCAATAGGAGCGGATCATCAATGAAAAATGTTGCAAAAACGGGAAGAACGGGCGTTAGTTCTGCGAGGTATGGTACCTCAGAAATCGCGCGACTCGGAAAAAATTGGTTTCCGGTCTTTAGAACGCGTGCGAAGCCGCGGGAAATTCTAGTAATAAATAATAGTGAGTCATAGAAGTAAGAAATACTTACAGAGCTTAGCTATGTCAGGTACATCGTCACTGAGGTCAATGAGAGCATCATCTTCATTTTTCTTGGCTAAAAAATATAATTTTATTTTATTAATTTGCACAACACTCATAATGACAAAGAAACAAATTTTGCTACAATTTTTTATCCTATTAGTTTTAGAATTTAATAAAATATCTAACTCTAAACTATATATTTAATATCTTACGCGAAGTAGTTCCAGGAACTCCCATAGCCGCTCCCAATATGGCGGAAGGTGTAGCGCCACCGGTTGCGGCAATTCTGAGAAGATTTTTTTTGTAAATATCATTTTTATTATTAAACTAGCGACTCACCCTCACTCTGCTCGGGTTCCTCTCTAGGTAAGTTTAATCTATACTTCTATACTATTACTATATTACTATATTACTATAATTACTATATTTACTATATAATAATAATAATAATAATAATAATCTATACTAATATTATAAAGAAGTAAAGTTTGTTTATTTGTTAAATTGTAAGGGGTAATCTCGGGATCTACTGAACCGATTTTAAAAATTCTTTCACCAATAGAAAGCCACATTATTGCTGAGTGTCATAGGTTATATAAAAAACCGAAAAATAAAAAGGCTTTTACGTGCCTTAAACAGGGAGTCCCGACCGAGACTCGAATCCTCCGTGTGTATGACCGTACATGACACACAGACATACACATACATACTAGGGGTGTGCGGATATCGTTCGAATCGAATCGAATCTAATATTTTGTTACAAGATTTAAACGAATTTAAACGGAAACAATTGAAAATCCAGAGATATTTCATTAATTCGCGAATTATTCGAAAATTTTCGAATTATTCGGGAACTTTCGAATAATTGGAATTATTCGATTGGAATCGAATATTTCATAAGTTCGAATTATTAGCACACCCCTAACACATACCTATTGCTGAGGAAGCGCGAGTGCCGCAGCAGCAGGTTGTGGAGGCGGTCGTTGGCGAGCAGCAGGTCGGCGGTGAGCGGCGTGTCGCCCGCCAGCCGCGCCACCAGCTCCGCCACGCGCGTCTGCATCGCGCGCAGCGTGTCCGCCAGCTCCTAACAGTGTCATCATCATCATCATCATCACCATCATCATCACCACCATCAACATCATCACCATCATCATCATTACATTCATCGATGACTATATCAAAGACTTTCTTAGATTTGTGCAACTATTTGACATTTTTTAAATAAAACTATTTTCTCACAAATATAACGGTTAGAATTAGAATGCTTCCTGGAACTATATAAATTATAACCTCATAGATTGGTGTAAGCCTTATAGATATCCGTGATTATAATGTAATACAGTATGATCATAAAGAAATTATATACAAAATACTTTAACAGTTCATAATATTTTTCAATAAAAAACTACAAAGGGCAGTTCCTATCCTTAAAAAACCGTTTATCCATATAAAAAGTAAAGCCAACTCACGTCCAACAGCTCTATATAAGTTCGATAAGCATGTCATAAATTATATCTATCGTTCTCCTCAGTAGTTATTACCCTCCAAAAGCGCAATTTCCCATATATAATTAAAACCACACTCACGTCGAGCAGCTCTATGTCGGTGTCGTGGTGCTGCTGATAGGGCTGCGCGGTGAGCTCGGTGAGCATGTCGTTCATCACCGTCATGTTGCCCTCCACAACGGACAGGTCCGCGCGAAGCTTGCTCGTCTGACTTTCCGAAAGTGTCACCTGGTTCATTATTATTCATCATCACCAGCCCTTTTTAACATCCCACTGCTGGGCACGGGCCTCCCTCAGTACGAGGGGGATCAGGCCATAGACCACCGCGCTGGCCTAGTACGTGTTGGCGGACTTCACACGTCTTTCGAAAACTTGCTAGGTTTTTCTCAGACATGCAGGTTTCCTCACGATGTTTTCCTTCACCGTAAGACAAGTGGTAATCATTATAGAAATGATTTGCACACGAAAATATCAGAGGTGTGAGACCCGGATTTGAACCCGCATCACTCGGTTAATTAAGCGAGCGCGTTACCGCTGGGCTACCACTGTTATGTCATATTATTATTACTACTTAACCGACTTAAAAAATGAAGATGTTCTTAATATAAGGAGATATAATACAATTTTTTGAGTATATGGTAATCAAATAGAAACTAATTTTCATGATTCTCAAAGATCATCTTCTAGTAATTAAACAAGTTACAGAACATTTTTACTTTACATTATTATTTTAATAAATAAAAGTATTTATCATACGATTAATTAATTTGTATCAATATAAGTTAAACTTTAATTAAGTTTTGTAACATTATTATTAGTTAATTATAGATACCGTGCCAGTTGTTTGTTCTTGGATGGCTCGACTCGGAGAATTCTGCGGTATAGCGGCGCGTTGCGGTGAACCGAGTATTGGTTCTCCATTGTCAGGTACACTCTTAGGGAAAAACGACAAAAAATATATTAAAGTCTAAAAATAATTATAAATTAATTAGTTGGTTCATAATTAATAGTACAAATAGAAGCTTTTAATAGTTAAGATCTGGTTAGTACTTGGTAGTACTGACTACTACTACTTTTTTTTTCTATTAAGACAAAGGTTTCCTCTGATATATTATCATAAAATAGGTTATATATTTGGTTATTTGGGAACTTCTACTTTGTATAAGCTGATAAGTTGATGTAAAAGTAATCGTTGTTTAATTAAAAATAATAACATAAATATTCCATAATATTATAAATACAGATCACTTACCCTTTGTGGTGTAAAAATGGGGGCCATTGCATCCAGATCTGTCATAGGGAATTCAACACCTTTAGTGCGCAATTCGTTGTACACTTGACCAACTCCCTGAGGAACAAAGTTAACAAATATTCTCATAACTTATATAAAACCTTTGAAGCCCAACATTTATTTCCTTAATATCTACTATCGAGTAGCGATCGACGAGAAGAGTGTCTCGACGTAGAACGTACGTAAAAGAAATAAGTTTGGAAGAGTCTGTGACCTTCCGTTGACTTACGAATTGTTAACTGGATCATAATTTATTCATAAACTAGATTGAAATGCAATTTATTTTTAAAACTGCAAGTTTTAAAGAATGGAAATAGCTACGTAGTACACATTTAGAATATGCAAACACACTTTTCACTAAATGCATATGAAAGTATATAACGGTACTTACATAAAAAAACAATTTTCAAAATTTTTGTCAGTCGGTCTGTTTGTATCGGGTAATCTCTAAAGAGTCTGGACCGATTTTGACGGAACTTTCTCTCGCAAACATTTGCTAAGTTACAAAAATTAACTTACGCTACTTTTATTTTATTAGAAAATTATGTAAACCGTTTTTTTATTTAGTTGTTTAGTTTCATTTATTTAATCTAACGCCCAGCCAACCAAGCCGTGTCTGCTAGTATTAAATATTTAATATAGTATTTAATATTTATAATATATTTTTAAATAATAATTAGCTATGTATATTATATTATAAATAATATCAAAAGAAAAGATGTGTTTTATATTGACTTCTCGTGTATGTTGGAATACTTAACTAAATTTTTGTCAGTTCCATCAATGATCATATTCATTTATGCATGATATTGATTTCTAAAAACAAACTAGTTTTATTAATTTTATGTGGGACAATTTCTACGTATATTTTATTTTACAAATTAGTTGACTATGACATTTTTAGGTAACTTTAACTAAAGGAACATAAATAAATTAGCTAGTATCATAGTACTTATAGGTATATCACTTATGTATAAATAAAATTCCTAAGTAGAAAGTGAAAAGCATAAAAAAATAACCTTCACGAATCATGACCCATTTTCGATGCTACGTGAGCAACCATTCCCAAAACTAGTTTTTGTAAAGAGGACAAGCAACATCAATAGTAAGTATGTATGTATTTGAAGCATGAATTTTACCAACTGTAGAGCACAATGGTCATTTATGACAAATACTATTTCATAACATTTCCTCAATAGCAATAATATAGAATTGGCCGTTTAGTACCTAATAATACGTAATAGCACTTAAAAAGTGACTAAATTACTATTTAATTATAGTTGTGACTTGTGACTTTATTCTAATTATCTTATTGAACATTTAGAATTTATAGGTGACACTAGCTTCTGCCCGCGGCTTTGCTTGAGTCTGAAGGTACTTCAAATTGTCTATATATCACTATGATTAATGCCAAAGAGGAAGATAGGTAAATAAATTAAACAGCTCTAAGTATTGGTATGCTGCAAAAAAATAATTATTAAACACTACCCCAAAATGGATACCTATAGTTATTAAATCACCAACAAACGCTTTAATTTAATTTATATAAATAGAAGATACATATTATGTGTAAATTCACACAATTTTTAAATACAAACACAATTGCTTTTTTATAACAAGATATATTTAAGGAAAATGTGAATATTATTAAAAGGTAATGTATGCAATACCCAATATGTATCTTCCAACAAAAATCCTAGATTAATAAATTAAAAAAAAATATGGTAAGTTAATTACTCTTAAAAGGTTTACACAGATAAGTACAATAAGCAGTAAATAAATCAAATATATTTTATAGCTGTAGATATTATACTATGTGAAGATATGATTCATATTCTATACAAGCTATATAATAATTATATTCATAAATAAAGAGTCAAGTGTCAAGATAATTATCAAGGTAGCATAGTATGTAAATATAAACACTAGCATAACCTAAAGTATAACGAGAATAGATCTTTATAACCCTATCAGTATAAAAACAAAGGACTTTCATATAAACTTATGATTGACTTCTACTGTTTTGTTGAAAAATAAATAACTAACATGCTTCACCTGTAATCTAGTAATAATATTTTATTATAATATTTTTATATTAAATTTCTCCTTTAAAGGTTAAGTAATTTCAAGTTTAGTTAGTGAATTAAATACTTTTCCTACATAATATGTAAAGCAAGTTCATTATCTGTTTAAATATTATAAAAATTCACTCTTTAATATCTCACTTATAGGTAAAGCCTTCAACGAAAGAGGATTGTGTCTACATACAACTTCCTTAGTTACATGAATATTTGATATATTAAACAAATCTTTTCGGAATTTGTTTGCAGAATTATTTTGATTTTTAGTTACCAACATTTTGAATGCTTTACACTTACAGCAATTATAATTAATCATCTCAAAGAAATTATGTAGCTGTTACAGGTAGTCCACTAGGATTAAGTCCACTATGCTGGTGTCCCTAGAAAACTAGTTCTTCTCTTAAGTGGTGATTAAATTTGAGCAGTTGCAAATTGGTAGTGTTGAGAATGATGCCTATAAGATACATTTTTTATATGATAATTTAATTTAATTACCTGTAATTCAGGTTGATTTTGGAATGCATCAGCCCAGCATTGTATTAGGCTGAGCACTTTTTCTTGGACCACTGTTGGTGGGTCATTTTTAGGCCCAATAAGTTTTACCTGCAATCAATTTAGTATTCTGCAGTATTCTGTATAATATTCAAAATGTGATAAAAAAAAACTATACTTGTGTGGGTATATAAAAGTATTAATTGTTGTAATGATTAACATTATACAATGCAAACTTTTTAATTGGTAATAAAAAGAATTGAAATTTTTCAAGAACAAAAGGTACAACTTTATTAAAATCTCTTGTGTATTCTCCATTCTTTGTAAAAACAAGAAATGTTTAAACTAAACAAACTAAAATATATGACAAATTTTTCAGCTTATTTAAATAAACATTTCATTTAGGTCCTAGCATCCATTATTACATAAAAATGGATTTTGATCTAATCTTAAATAGTGTTAGTCAGACCTATGTGAACGGCATTTTATCAGATAAAGTAATATTTGACACTGATAAATTCTATATGGGCAAAATATGAGTAAGCAAGAACTAACAGAACAGTTTATGATTTCTAAAAAAATCTCTATACAGATTTTGTAATTGCTGAAGACACAATTTATTATTAAATTAAAATAACAAATTAAATTAAAAAAAACATCAAAAATACAATAAAATTAAACTTGGCAAAGAATAGCAGTTTGAAATTTGAATTTCAATTTATATTTTTTTGAAAATGTATCTTAGCTTGAAATAAGAGGTGTTACAAGTTTAAAAATGATAACATAATTATCAAGGTAATTAGATTAAGTAATAAATGCTAGCTTACCAGTTCTGATATAAATTCTTTGTTGCATACTAGTATATGGAAGCTTTTTCCACAATTCTTTACACAGGTTTCAAGAACAGTTAGGGTATACATGACCACAGTATAGTTTTTCCCAGCACTCTGAGACAACCTTTTCCTTATAGCCTTTACTGCATCCTTAGGTCCGTCAGCACTACTATTAATAATATCACATATTTCCATGTTAAGACCCCAATTTTCTGATGGTAGTGATCCATCTGTAGCTTGTTCTGGAACATTTTACGCACATAATTCATACCAAGGGTCAAATTCGTTAACATCAATAATACTTCAGCTTTTTTTATTTCTAAGACAATTTATGCAGCTTAAACTATTGGAGTTAGTAAATGGTCATTTTCTCAATGACAAAGAGAAATTTTTACAGCTTAGTGCGCAACAAAAACGAAAGCAAACTTTAGTTACGACATTATGAAAAATTTTGCGAAATTAGGAATCTAATACACATAATTGAACAGAATTCACCTATTTTCTGACCGACCGGCGTAGCAAAAGGATTCCCTACTCCAAAAAACGACATTTTTGTAAAATAATCCTATTATAAATAAATAATTTCACCGATTTCACTTGTCACCCAGTGGAAACTAGAAATATTAATCTGTATTCTGTGATCAAAATTATGCTGTCAATTATGAAAAGTCAAAACAGATGATTCATTTTACGCAATAGAGTCTGACATTTATTTATTGAGTTGAAACTATAAAAATGCAAATAGCCACACATTAAAAAACGAATATTACTGCCTATTCCAAATTTTATAAGCTAAGTAGTATTACAAGAAGTCTAAAACTAAATCATAGTCAAAGAGCGTCTATTGTTTGATTTTGGTTTTTTATCGTTGCCCAATATTTTGCTCAACGATAGACTTAAAGAATGGCTGCGCTGGAATTCGCTCCTATCCAACTATAAAGTATGTAATTAAAAAATACGGGCATTAAAATGTAAGAGAGATAAAACTAGCGTGCGGCCAGTAGTTGTCTTTGTCTAGAATTTGGATTGGTCCACGTTCACGTGGGGTAGCATGCATGATGCAGCACGCTTTTATTACTACAAACCTACAAGACAGTGATAGGATTTGGCCGAACGATCACTTTCTCTCTTTCAAGAAAATAGTTAATTTCATACAGATATGGCTGAGTCCATTCTTTAAGTCTATCATGTGCATTATAGTCATAGCTGGGCATTAACTCGTTAATCCGTTAATCGTTAATTAACGAAGTTAACATTTTGATTAACGATTAACTTTTAAGTTAACCTAGAAAAAATTTAACGGACTCGTTAACTTCCGTTACATTTTCTTAAGTCCGTTAATCGTTAATTCAGTACTTATTCTTTACCAAGCACCGCGTCGCGTCGAATAGAACGAAACTAGGTACCTAAGTAAAGTTTGGTAGGTAAGGTTGTCGGTGCGTGTTCACATACGGGCGCTCAGTAAGCATCTGCGTCAGTCTAAAAGTCATGACACCGTGTGGGCCTCCTGACCCAGTGAAACAGGACGAACGGCATCCACTTTCGCCAGGCCAGCCTCTGGGTTTACCAGTTGCTCCCTCCATCGCCGGATCATGGCCTCGTCAAATAGACGTGAGGCGGGAGCACCATACAGTGCCATGAACCTCACAATTTCAAAACCGGCAAAGAGCCCCGGACATTCGGCACAAGCCTGCCGAAAGTCGAGACGGCTTCCATTAGTATCGAGGTGAACTGGGAGAAATTAAAAAGGAACGTCCAGCGTCCGTCCAGGGCCAGAGGTGCTTGATAGCGAAATGGCTCTTGTTGAGTCCCAAACGGTTGGGTATTGAAGGCATTGAACTGAGCCTCTGAAAAGCCCGGTCCCGCCTCCTCGAAATGCTGAGAAGCTTTTAAGTTCCAGAACCCAAATCAACAGATTTTATAAGTAGATCATTAATGTTGCACTGATATAATAATTCAATTTTAATCACGTGTTAACGGATTAACGATTAACGTTAACTTGCGTTAAATCTTTCGAAATGTAACGCTTTAACGTTTAACGAAGTTAACTTTTTTAAGTAACGGATTAACGATTAACGAGTTAATTATTTGTTTAACAGTGCCCAGCTATGATTATAGTAAAGACTAAAGATTAAGAAATAATTTTGTATCAGAATAACAAAGAAAAAGTTTTATCAATTTGGTATATAACGATGTTTTATTTTTTTTAAACTATTTAGACTAAATTATGTTTCAAATAAAATTGATACTGTATAATAATTTAATTTCGTACATAAATATTCTCTAATCTGTTATGTAACTAAGCAACTATTTTAAACATAAAAATAACATTTACAGTACCTACCTGCTTATTATAAAATGCTCGAGCAAAAAAGTCTTTGAATTCAGTTTATATTCCATATTTATCATAATATTTATTGTAATATAAAAATGACAGAAAAAACATCTCTTAATAGTCTTATCATTCACCCAGATATTGAGCCAGGTGTTATAGACAATGCTATGCTTACACGGTGCATTTTAGAGTATGGTAAATAATAAATACAAATTATTTTCTTATGTAGTGCTTCGCAATTAAAATTTATTTTATATTCACCAGCATTAATTTGACGACACGTTTGGCTCTGTAGGTAGTGCGCCAGCGGTGGCGGGTTCGAGTCCCGCTGGGGGCATTCATTTGTTGAGCACGAGTGTTTGTACTCCAGTCGTGGATGTTTATATATTTATAATATGTATGTTTTTAAATTTATATATGTGTATTATGTCAACTATCTGGTATCCGTAGCACAAGCCTCGTAACTTAGAGTGATTTCAGCCACAGCTGCTTGAGGCTAGGGATCTGCCATCTGCACGCAAACACAAGTGAACTCTTTATTCTTATTACTGTCATGGTTCGTCTCTCCGAGGCACAAAACGCCGCCAATTTCTAAACTCCGGCATTTAGGAGATTTTCTTGACAGAAATACTCAATTATTGCTGAACTTGACCCAAGACTCGAACTCTCGAACCACTAGACCTCCTAGGGCTGGGACAGTTACCAATAAACAAAAGGCTGCGTTTTTTAAGAAGCGCTAATAAGGAATTTCATTGCGAGGCTTATGAGTTTCATAATTATAAACAAAAATGTTATTTCACTTAAACACATAAAATACTAGTATTTTCTGTGTATTTTCCTAGGTCAAACTGGTTACTAACTACCTGCACTGCAGAAAAAAGTGCATGAGTTTCTTAATTTACTCCTATGATGTTGTGTTAACAATTAGTAGGATCTATACAAATAATTGAATTTTGAATTTAATAGTCCTACCAGATTTTACCCAACATTCATTTTTCTTCCTCTCAAATTATTTACTGTGCTATTATTTTTAATCAGGGCCAAAAGACGAAGCAGGACGATTATTCGCAGAGGAAGGTGTTCATTTAGATGAAGCACCTGTCGTTCGACTTGAGTTCCAAAATATCTTAAGAATTGATCATCTTTGGATGTTGAAATCATTAAGAAAATTGACATTGGCACATAATCTGATTGAAAAAATTGAAAATTTAGACCAATTGACCGGGCTAAATGAATTAGATTTGTCCTTCAATAAAATTGAGAAAATAGAGAATTTAGAAGCGCTGGTCAATTTAGAAGTGTTGACCCTATTTCATAATAAGATTAGGAAACTTGAAAATATGGAAACACTAGAAAATCTTTTAGTATTTAGTATTGGTGATAATTTAATTGAAGATTACAAAGAGGTAGGTACAGTAAGTAATACTAGAAAAGAATTTGTAAATTAGTTTTTTAAATCCAAAAATAGTTGAGAATCCTGCATAAAATTATTATTTTCATATATTAGCATATCATTTTTAGTTATTACTTCTTAATAGTTCTTAATACTGAAAAGCACGGTTCAAGCAGTTAGAGACACACGTGCATTATTTAAATTTGATTATCTTTCCGTATTCTGAAAATAATGAGTTCAGTTTGGCAACAGTAGAAATTTTACAGCTTACGCTTTTTTATGGCTATGAAATAAGTATAATAGAAGTTAAAACATTCACTTTTTGATATTTAAGATGGCGTACATGAGGAAATTTCGGAAGCTACGCTCAGTGAGCTTTAAGGGTAATCCCTGTTGTGACGATCCTATGGCTTACCAGTTCCTGAAATCTGCTCTTACTCGCGTTACCTATTTGGATTATAAATTAGTTACTGAAGAAGAAAGGGAGGATGGACGAGCTATTTTTAGGTAAAAATGCTGTTTTATATTTTTGACACTATATACCTAAAGAAATTAATCAAAATTAAAAAATTATGTTATAATATTTGGATTTATAACACGAAATTCACAATACATAATATTTTGAAGAAAGTAAGTTGGATAAGAAATTAAGATATTTTAATAATAAGTCTTATCGTATCAACGATTAGCATTTCCCGAGGCTTCGCACGCGTTCTAAGGACGGTAAACCAAATTATTTCTGAGTCGCACGGCATAGTACCTCGCAGAACTAACGCCTACCCTTCCCGTTTTTGTAACATTTTTCATTGACGCTCCGCTCCTATTGGTCACAGTGTGATGTAATATTATAGCCTATAGCCTTCCACGATAAACGGACTATCCAACACAAAAAGAATTTTTCAATTCGGACCAGTAGTTCCTGAGATTAGCGCGTTCAACCAAGCAAACAAACTCTCCAGCTTTATAATATTAGTATCTAGATTAAAATGTTTCAGAGGTCTTCTTCGTAAATTAGATGAAGATGATGAGAAAGCTGAAAAAGAACGCTTGGCCAAAGAAGAATACGACGCAAAAGTTAAATTTTATGCCCTATCATTTGTTGAATATTTAAGCGGTCCCGAATTACTTGAGGCTATGTTTGAGAAGGACCCAGATGGAACTCTACTGCTTAAAGTTGGCGGCGAGCTTATTGGATTCTATGAACAGTATCTATATTTTATTAAATATTTATTAATCAAATGATTTATGTTTATTCATTGATTGAAAGAAAAAATAATTATAGATTTTGATTGAAAATGATTAGGTAACCGGCCCGTTCCATAATAAATGCAAAATTTACCTACCTATTATTTAATATTAAAACTTCAAAAAATGTAAGAAGGTACAATATTATATCATTTTAATTAATTTTCTACAGGTACAAAGAACAGTATGTTGAAACAATGGCAGGGTTGGTAGAATTTGCTCAAGAAGCGTATAAAGCGAGACAACGTGAAATTAAGCTGTTTAAAGATTTAGTAGATAATGCTTTAGAAGACAGTGTGGTAAAAAGTAAAGCGTAAGTTAACAATTATGTTGGGACCTTAACACACACTACTCAGCACTACAGTTGCCTCATACATGGTATTGGTAAGGCACAAGAGGCATGTGTTGATTACCAGTTACTAGTTGAAACACAAAATATTTTTAACTTTAAATATATTAAACATTTTATAAATATAAGCCATGGTTGTTTACTAGAGTACAAACATTTGTGTATCACTTAAATGAATGCCCCCCGCAGGACTCGAACCCGAGACCGCTGGCACAGCAGCGGTCTCTACACACGAGGCCAAATGTCACTCTTGTCATTCAAAAGTAACTGAATAAGAAATCTAAGTATATTCTTTGTTGTTAACTATTGTTTACGTCAACGCTTATAAACTGAATTAATTATTTTTATTTTCTTGTTTGTTACCTTCATAAAATTAATGAGTTCAATCTAATGACTAATGAGTAGATAGATAGTTAAAAAAACCTCACTTTTACCAAAATACTATTTTTCAGTATCGTAGCGGAATTCGAAGAAAAGAAAAAACCATTGATAGAACAAATGAATCAAATAATAAATAAATTCACGGCTAAACAAGCCACTATAGAGGAGTTAGAACCAAATATTATAGATGCGGGAGAGTCCTTTAACGATTTGATCTTTGATTTATGGAAAAAACTGATGACTACTGAAATGCAACTATATGAACAATGCGAGGTGAGATTCAGGTAGCCTGGGTTATTGTTGGGAATAACGCATACCACTTGTATACACAGTTGGTTATGTGCCCGCGTAGATACCTAGACATACATAATGAATAAAATTAATCGTATTTAATATGTATACTTAATTTTTTTATTACACAAGACAAAAAAGCTTGATATAATGAGAATGTATTTACGAATATATTTATTATAATGTCGTAATACGTATAAAAAAATCATATTAAGTAGGAAGTTATTGTACTTATTATTTACTTGACTGTACTTAAATTTTAGCATTTAATTATGTTATAAGGAATTTTTAGTAATTATAATAATATTTATGGCATTTAGTTACTACTTACTAGTTACTTAAGTAATCATAAGCAGTAAACTATAGACATAAAATGTAATAGGTAAATTCAGACAACCGTATTTTATTCGCCTATTGGGTTCTGAATCTGATATGTAAAGTCGCAGTGGTGTAATGGCTAGAATGTACGGCTGCACATAAGGTCCTGGGTTCGAAGCCCGGGTCGGGCCAAGTTTAGTCTCTCTATTTAGGAAGCTTCAGTAACTATTCGGAGCTGGGAAGTTGGTGGTGTTTCATCCCCCTTGTCTCGGAGAGCACGTAGTTGACGAGCGTCTTGCTAAAGGACATTATTATTTATTATGTATTAAAATTACAAAATATACGCGTAAGTCATAAGTACACTTGGCCATTATAATATTCATACGATAATGAGTTAAGCCCGATATTTGAATATTCCGTTAGTTATCGACAATGTATGTAACATCAAAAACGAAACGAAAACAATTAAACTTGAATGCCAAGCAGCAAGCTAGTGCAATGTCATGAGTTAAATAATGTTATATTTATTTCAAGGAATCTCGAGTTCAGTTTGCAGTAAACATGACAGAAATGATAACGAAGTTACTAGAAGCATCTCGCAATGCCTTTGGGGCGTGGCGGGAACATGAAGGCATGTGGTCAATGCGGCAGTTCGAGACGCTATCCAAGCTTTTGGGCAATAAAGTTGTATTGGGTGAAGTTCCTCAAGAACTGTTTGAGGTAATTTTTGAATAACACCTTGTAAAACATATAGAAATACCACTTACATACATTCGTACCTAGTGTTATAGTAAAAATAGGGTCTTCGTCTTGGGAACCAAAACTCAAAATAAATTTGCGAAAATCTCCGAATTATTTAAATCATATGTAATTCCTTAGGAAATTGACAACAAAATGTCCAAACCAGCTGTCTTTTGAAACTATTGTTGTAAGTTTTTATGATATTTAAGTAAAATCAAAACGCGTAGTCTCTCTGATAAGTTTGAAATATTAAAACTTACCAAAAAAATTTTTCCAAAATTCTTTTGAATACATTAGGTATATTTTTATATTTTTTATATTAAATATCTACGAGTATATAATATATTGGAATGTTCGGTAACGTTACTGAATAGAATAAATAAATAAAATA
Organism: Boloria selene; assembly: GCA_905231865.2. Lineage (NCBI taxonomy): Eukaryota > Metazoa > Arthropoda > Insecta > Lepidoptera > Nymphalidae > Boloria > Boloria selene. Next base: position 9,034,861 of record HG993145.1, read on the forward strand.
AATAAATATCACAGGTGATGATGGACAGAGATCAAATGATGAACCTCGTCGCCCAGTCGTCCGACAACCACATGCGGTTCATCGACGCTCGCGAAGACTTGCTAATGACGCGCGCGAATAACTGGCGAGATCAACTAGTACAAGGGACTAACGAGTGAGCAAATACTTAATATTTTAGATTTAAAAGTACTTGTCTGTATGTCCATTAAGTTTAGAAATAACATATTTAAATGTTTATAACCTAGGACAAAGTAGGGAGGTTTATAGAATATTTCAATGGACGATAAATCATAGAATAGTAATACGGAATTACTATACAATTATTATTAATGTTATGGAATGGCAAAAGCTTCAGTTGCATACCGAAAACCGAAAACAAAATAACCGAGTGATGTGGGTTCACATCAGGGTCTAGCACCGCTGATATTTTCATGTCCGAATCATTTCTAACATGACTGCCATTCTGAAGGAAAACATCGTGTGGAATGGTGTCTGAGAGAACCTAGCAAGTTTTCAAAGACATGTGAAGTCCGCCAACCCGCTATTTATGTCCTTATCCCCCTCGTACTGAATGAGAACTAACATGTTAAGACTAAAGTTATATACCATTTGGATTTCAGTAACGAAATCAAGCGAAACAGGGATAGAATTCTGGAAATATATTACTACATAGATAATCAACGTGAAGAATGGACGGACATGCAGATGAGTATGACAGAGACGGTCGATCCAGAAACTGCTGCTCTTTTAGGCGACGACTTTAATTAAGTGCCAATTAAACGTCAAAAAGGTTTTTAACACTTAATTTGTAATTAATTTTAATACAACTTGATTTAAATATATTGCAGTTTTTGTATTATATAATTTTTTTTACAGGAATTTAGAATATTTCTTTTTAATAACTAAATGAAATCTACTTAATTATATCAAATGTGCGTCTAACACCTACCTACCTTCAAGGTGTCGGTTTCGTGTAGGTTCGTTCGGTGTCTTATCGGTTTCTGGCAATGAATTAAAAAAATAATGTTAAAAATACTTAGTTATATAAGCACATGATTAATTTTATTGCCGGAAACAAACTTTGTACCTTTATTTTAAAAATGTAAGTACCTCCTTGTCTTCAAAATAAATTTCCTTTAGTTTTAATTAATTAAATTTTATCAGTTTTCTCATTAAAAGTTAATGGTGCGGTGTGCGTTATACCGTGTAAGTATACCTACATAACTGCCTCGGTGGTGTAGTGGCTAGCATGTACGGTCGCACACCGGGGGTCCTGGGTTCGACTCCCGGTCAGACCAAGTTTAGTAATTGAGTCTCTCTGTTTGGTTTGATTGGCCGCCGTGGCCGTAATCGGCCGGGAGGACATTATTATTAGGTACAAAGTTGGTGTACGTAAGAGAAATTCACGTCATTTTAACAAAGACACTTATGTGTGTACATATCTTAAAATTGTAGATATGGAATAGGACGTACTTAAGCAGAATTACTGAACCGATACTATGGTCAAAAATAAGTTCGAATGAACGCGCTTATAGCGCTCCTGCAACGCCACAATAAGATGGAGCGAGGTTTTGTTGGGTTTTAATGGGTAGTATTGGTTTCAAGCTAAGCCAGTGAGTGTAGGGGGACCCACAGATCACTTAATACCAAAGTAGCCCACATAACCAACTGGTAAATGTATTTCCTAACTTTAAAAAATAAAAATATGACGGCCGGTCACTATTGTTCCCTCTTGTATATAATATAGCATTTATTGTTTTTTTTTTTGAAATTTTTACGAACATTGTTCTTTTAGAATAAATAATATGTATTTTACAAATTAATTAATCATAATTTGTATGTAAATATAAGATGGTTCTTCAACAATTTTAGTTGCTTAGGTGATATTTTAATTAAAAAATAACGATTATGTTAAAACCACTAAAATAGCAAAAACTATTCGAACTAATTTTTTCCAATTACAACAGAAATTCATTCTTTGTAATTCAACTTTAATAGTTATTTTTTCAACTTTACCATTAAAATAGTGTTTTGGGTAGAGTCCTACTTATTAGTAATAAGAGTATTATTCTTGTAAAATATTAAATATATGAAAAAGATAAATTATATAATATTATTAATGTTAATTTATCAAACAAACAAAAGCCTGATTAATCTTTAAATATATTTGCTAGGTACCTATCGAATTACTGACACAGATTAAGTTACTATTAATTTACTTTGTCATCTCAATTTATTGCATTTTATTTATTACATTTTTATTTATTATTTTCAGTATCGTAAATGTAACTTGCCTACTGTTTACTGAACTATTATTATTAGTAAGGATATTATGTTTTTTTTTTTTCATTCCATTTTTTTCAGCCTTTCATCCATTTTTTAGTTTAAATCACAGGTTTAGAAAAAATATAAATTGGATAGTTGTAGATATTTTTATTTAAAAAAATGTTTTAACATTGTATAAGAATATAAACAATGATTATGTGCTTCACAATACGCTTCATTGTAAAATATTATTAAAAATAGGTATTTTTTGTTGTATCTTTCTCTACCTTTGATTATCTCAATCACAGGTTTAATAAAGTACCTACCAATACTATTAAATAGAAGCAATTATATAACAATCAACATATTGCGTGATAAGTAATAATTAATAATTAATTTTCGTTATACATAAGTATAACGAAAATTAATTAATAAAAATACAATAATAAATAAATATAAGACTTTCACCATAATGGGAATATATTGAGTATACATATTTCAATTAGAAGCTTTCTTTTTCAATGACTGAATATAAATTTCTAAACTTTGTTGCACTTGAGGAGTTTTAACATAACCCAAGAATTCTTGTAAATCTTTTTCTTTTCTCTCCATAAAGTTCTTCATTATAGTTTCCCTCATTTTCTGTTTAGTAATTGATCGAGCTAAGGGAGGGATTTTATCGAACTTTTTTATAAAACCTTTGCATTTTGTGATTGCATCTGCTTTATCAGATGCCACTTCATCAATGAGACCCACCTTAAAGCAAGATAAATAGAAAAATTAGTTAGACAAAATAAGAATTAGCGAAATCGATCTAGTCGTTCACCCGTGAATGCTTGCTTACGCCAAGGAAACAAGGAAAATAGGGTTTCATTTTTATATTTATTAGATAAGTAATATGAATTAAACTTAATTTACAATTATAAGTAAAGAAAATAATATAATTGTTACTTAACTCACCTTCAAAGCTTCATCAACTGTAAACATCTTGGCTGTTGTAAGAGCAAGTTCTGCTTGTCGTACAGGAATAGTATGGCAATATGCATCCATAAACCAATTTGGTGCGACAATACCTAAAGCAGTTTCATTAAGACCGATTGCAAATTTGCCTCCAACCATTACTCTATATTCAGTCAAAATGCTAATTAGACATCCACCAGCAGGTGCATGACCCTTAAAAAAAATAATTATTTATAATATAGTTAACGCTTTTCTTATTTATTTTTAAATGTACCTTGTAATTTATTTTCCGACTCATTTAGTTGTGATATTATTACCAAAAATTGATAACAAATTGTTATAAAAATATTATGATTTAAAATTATTATATATTATAAGAAATTTTAAATAAAGATTATTGAGCATGCATTTTATTGATAATAATCCAATATTTTGAGTTGTCTGTGTAGACAGAAAAACCGCTTCATTAAATGGATCATAAATCGTAAACAGTAAGTTTTACAAGAAAGTTAACACAAATAAAAGATGCGATATTTTATTTGAAACGGCATAGTTTTCGAAATATAGGCCAAAAACTTTGTTTCAAGATTGCGCTTGAAGCTCCTCCTGGATCTGTCAGCATTTAATGATTTTATGCTCAATAAATGACCCTAAATCTTATGAAAAAATATTGGATTAGAAATTTAGTGCAGGGTTAAATTCAATTTTGATTGACCTAATCAATAAAGAGCTGTTTTATGAGTCTTATAAGTTAAAATGAAACACAAGGCATGATTAAATGATAAGGTTGTGTAATCAACTCCATGAATACAGACAAATAATTACTTTAAAGTTAGGACTACGTTGATTTTAGAAAAAAGAAACGAAACGTCGAGAACCAAAAATCCAAATAGATCCGCGACGAAAAGATTTTGTCGCGGATTTATTTATCATTTATAAAGTATAAAGATTCCAAAAAAATATTGTTACTGGGGAAATTTGAAAATAAAGCAAAATTAGTAAATTTTTTATACTTATAAAAGAAATTTATTATTTATTTGAATTTTATTTATTTATCTTAACTAGCGGAACGACTAGGGATGAACCCAAGCGAAGCGAGTTTGAGTCGCTAGTATGAAATAAAAACTAATTTCTGCAAGCATTAATCATAATTTTAAACATTTTAATTTAATCACCTACATATTTGTATGTGACTAATAAATAGCTAATTTTGCAAGCCAAGCTTGTAAAAGCTTTAAATAACTTACATTAATAGCTGCTGCAGTAGCAAAATTGGATCCAAACAATTTAACGAACATATCTTGGAGGGTTCTCCAAAATTCTTCTGCTCGTTTCATATCTGGCTTATACATTTCCATAATGTCCAGACCAGCTGAAAAGACTGATGGTGATGCCTAAAACCAAAAAAAGTAAATATGTATTTATAGTTTCTTTTGGGTGTGTCATAGCTATATTTTATTTATTTCGAGTAGGAGCCTAATTTGTTTTCTTAAATAAAAGTAGCTCTACTAACTCTAAATAACATTAGCTATCTACCACCTATTGCTAGTGCAAGACAAGATAAAAATCAGACCAGCCATTTTGGATATTAGTCAGACAGACAAAAAATTTAAATAACATGTCTTTCTAGTTTTAGTTTACGTATATCAAAAAAATAATAATGAAGATAATAGTAGCTAATCACATTATAGTTTTAACAAAAGATAAATAAATAGATTGAAACTTACAGAAGTTATTATTAATCCTTTACTCTTATTTTTTCCAACTTCATCCAGCTTTTGATTCATTTCCTTAAGTAAGTCAAGGTTAAGACTGTTAACAGGTGCTCTTTGTAATGTCATTACGGATACTCCATCATTATCAACTGTTAGGTCTACCAGTGGACCTTGACTCGACATGGCTCTCAAGTTTGGAGCTAGTCTCCTAGTGTTGTACAGAACTTGACGTAAAAACATCTTGTCTGTAATAAAACTAGAATAATATAATAACTATGATAACTGGATTATCAAGTTACAATCTAATAAAGTAAACCAATCTGTATCTATAAAGTAGCTACTTTAAATAGTTAATAGTTTATCTTTATGGTGTCTAAAAAACTATTATTGTATTTTATCACACATGTTATGATATGATACATTTATGACATTAATTTCTTACCTTGGTTTCACTTGGGTGCATCCTAGCAACATTTTAAATTTTAATTATTTTAGTAGGATTCTAATTCATTTTCTAATATTAAAGCTCAACTCTTCACAACATCAGTTACCTGCCAGCTATCAGTGCAGGACCCATCAAAATTAGCCCAGCCATTTCGGGTATTAACCAGGACAGACAGACAAACATTTTAAATAATGTGTTTTTCTTTTAATAAGTAATGTATATTTTTATATGCATTTAGTAAAAAGCTGTTATTCTAATATTACAAACAGACACTTGTGTTTCACTTATCTCTTTTGATGTAAAGACTTCTACATATCATTTATTATTAATAGTAAGTAGACAGTAAGTTATTTTCGTTATTTATTCTACTTAGAAAAAATATAAATATGTATTAGGTACATTACCTTATTAAATACTTCTGCTTGCTATTTGAAACTTGAATACAGAAATTTCGGGCTGCTAATATTTAGCAATATTTATTGTACTTAATTCAAATTGTTCTATTAAAAGTGGTCTAATAACAACCTGTACATGTAGATACTACAAAAGTAAATAGCACTGTACTGTACCGAGTGTGCACAATGCACAGTAATGAATAATTTGTAAATTGTAAACTTTGTTGGTATATAGCTTTACTCTTTGGTGTGGACTTAGGACTTCGAAGTTCGAGTTTTGACACCAGCAGCCGCCAGGCGCCACTCGCCACTTACCAGCGTATGGCAGCGTTGCCAGTGCCAATTTATCAAATTCCCCCAACAATTCAAGTTATATTCAACATTAATGGAAACAAAACTGTACTATCTATCTTATAATTTCCTCTCAAGAAATTACGAAGTTGCAACTGTTTATATAGTTTTTTCTATCATAACTCCAATAAATCCCCAATCACTGCAACTTTCCCCATAGTTTGGGGAGTCCTACACACGTTGGCAACGCTAATTGTAATTACTAATTAGTGATTGACGGTAATTAGCTCCGTTAGGACTTAGGAGTATTTGTGTTCTGTGGTAATTAGTGATTGACGATTGTCGCCATAGATAATATACTATAAAAGGGGACGCGACACAGCCACAGTAAAAGTTTCATATTTTTACTGTGACACAGCGGCTAGTGCATTCAGCTGTTTTTTTTGTTTATTAGTACCCAACTTCGGAAACGAATATAATTTATATATTTTAATTTACACAATAAGCATCTTACACGTCACACTTAGTTTGAATCTCCATTATATTTTTTATGGAGTGTAGGATCAGTGTCAGGTCGATTTATTATGTTAATAAAATAAAATTACTTGACGATCATTTTTTTTTATTTTATGAATATATGAATATACTTATACTTAATTCGCTATGATGTATACATTATAATATAGGTAGAGTTAAGTTAAGTTAACTAAAAGTTAGGAAAGTGTCCATAAATATTTGACTTTTACATATTATTATTTTAATTTAGTCATCTTCATTTTATAATATAATCTATAGACTATATTATATAAGTATAATAAAATTGTAACTTTGTCGCATCTGTACATTGAATATTTTTTGGAAAATCTAATTGAAATAGTCATTATTAAACGATACAGAGGCCGAATGTATAGTTTTTAGGATTTTTGTCCGTCTGTCTGTCTATGAACACATCACAAGAAAACCACTGTTCGATAAAATTATGATAGCTGGTTATCCGGGTCAGCATATAGGATACTTTTTACTCTGAGAAAATATCTAATTTCTATGAAATCTATACTAACAGTTAAAACGTATTCTCTGTAGACGTAATTTATTCGGTTTTCGGCAATGGTTTTCGGTATTTAGAACACGGTACCCGCGGGAAATGTAGTAATAATTATAAATGGCTCATTATTTTCACTTGTAAGGGAGAAGGTGGTAAGATGGGTACTTACTTACTATAAGGTAAAATAAAGCAATTTTTTTTAAATAGAATTGTATTTATTTTTAAATTAAGTAGGTACTATTTAATATTATTTATATTCAAGTAGATTTTTTATTCTTCAATGCTTTAATACACACTTCGAGTGATTGTTGTACCCGAGGATCTGTGATATATGTCAGATATTCTTGAACTTCGACTTCTATTCTCTTCTTAAGCTTTCCGACGATTACCTCTCTTAGTCTCTGTTTTGTAAGTGAGCGAGCTGAGTGGGGGATGTCATTAAATCTTTTTATAAAGCTTTTACATTTGTCTATGACATCTAATTTATCAGTCGCTATTTCGTCGATAAGGCCTACCTGCGGTTTATTCTTAATTAGATATAGACTATAGTACATCATGCATATACTTAAAAAGATTTTTTACTTAAAACATTCTTTAGTGTTTGCTAATTTCTATGCACTTACCTTTAGAGCTTCATCAGTTGTAAATTTTTGAGCTGTTGTAAGAACGTATTCAGCCTTTTTCACAGGCATGATGTGGCATAACATATCCACTACGAAGTTTGGTACTGTGAGTCCAATTGCTGCTTCATTCATTCCAATTTTATAATCTCCCTTTATCATCACCCTATATTCAGTTGCGATAGCAAGAAGACAGCCACCAGCTAATGCGTGGCCCTTAAAGTGAAAAATTTATATTTAATTGATTTTTTAACTAATTATTTATTTATATATATTCTTTATAGCACTATAAATAACACATAGAGTAATTTAAAAACAATTTATGTTAGCAAGGGTGGACTTATCTCTAGAAGAGATCTCTTCCAGTCAACCCATGGAAGTAAGAGATAGTGGTTAAAAATCTAACTAATATTTGCTCTGAACTTTACTAAGCCCATTTCTTGTTTTAATTGAAATTATGTGCATCTCCTTTGGTCTTTCTAAGTTATGTTACACGTAGGGTAGGAAGTAGGGACTAGGGATACCATTATTAGTTAAGGAAGAAAGGTCGTTAATGACCGCACACTACAGAGGACTTATCAGCTTATAATTTAATATGCTACGAGTAATAAATAGCTTGATTGGAAACGATTTGATACTTTTGATTTTGGTCATTGTATGTAATAGCTATAATTTGTCAACGAAGTGGTAAACACCTTTTTTCACGCATAATAGTCATTATTATAATTTATCGATTCAGAAGCCGAATTTATACACCTAATTAAAAAAAAATCTTTTTGTCCGTGACGATGACTACCGACAGATTTTGGGTATAATTTATAAGGTCAACATAATATAGGGTTCTTTGTAGTTCTTACTTTTTACCGTGTGACTTTTGCAGAATATGCTACTATAACATGAGAGTGAATCACTTGTACTTTTGTATTAGAATTCTCACATTGAAAGATATAAACTTAAAAAAACTTACATTTATTGCTGCGGTCGTAATAAACTTAGAATCAAATATTTTTAAATACACTTCTATTAATAACCGAAACAACTCTTCGGTCCTTTTCCAGTCAGCCTTATATACATCTGTAATATCCAATCCAGCTGAAAATACAGATGGCAATGTCTGAAAATAAAGTAAGAAAATTGGAACGTCCTGTAAAATTTTTTAGAATGTTTGAACTACCTTTAAATTAAACATACTTACTGAAGTGATTATTAATCCTTTACATTTATTTTTCTCAATTTCGTTAAGTGTTTGGTTCATTTCTTGTAACAGTTTAAGATTCATATTATTTACTGGAGGACTTTGTAGCGTCATTATAGATATGCCATCGTTACCAATTGTTAAATTTAGTATAGGATTTTGACTGGACATGGCTCTTAAATTTAACTTCTTACAGCAGTTGTTAACCATCAGATGTAGGAACATATTGCCTAATGCCAAAAGTTAACACTAAGTATTTATTTTAATAATCTTATCAATAATTATTTTACGATATATGCGTCTGCACAGTAGAGCAGATTTCTAGTTTCTTGTAGAAACATTTTTTAACTGTGTTAATTACCGTTATTCTTTTAAAGTTCACGTTTACAACGTAAATAATTTACATAGAAGTTAACCTAATATATGAAGAATTACATAGGTATATTACAATGGCATAAATAGATGCTTAATCTGAAATAGGCACTCTTCAAATTGAAGAATAGGACTGTACCTACTGATGTTTGTTTTAAAGAGATGTATGGTTAGTAAAACCTTAAAACTTAAATAGGTGAACACTTAAAAAAAATGAACAGCACCTGAATAGTTACCGGAAATAGGTATGCTTAAGATAAAACTTACTAATATGTAACTTTTAATTTGAAGACTGCTATGTTTTAGCAAGATTTTTTTTAATTTCTAGAGTAGAACAAAGTTTTGCGCGATGCGACTGACTGACGATTACGGTAACATAGTGTAAATATTGTATGGACGCGGCCGTTGATATGTGCAACGCAGTTTATACTTTTGCAGTGTCATCGTAGCCATTGTTATATCGTATGCTACACAAATGGTTACTAAATAAATAAACTAGCGGTACCCGCGGCTTCGCCCGCGTTCATTTTTTTATTTGCTAATAACTTCATTCGATAACGCGCTGGGTTGATCTGTAGGTTGCCTGAAAATTTCTTTTCTTTCTTCTGAAATCGTTAATACACTCCTGTGCCGCGCGGCTACCCATATCATATATTATGTGCTATACTCCCGCTCTTAGCACCCCCTCCTGCTCCCCGTTGCGTTATATTTTTCTTTTAGTTTTTTTACGATCGATACACAAACAAAACCAAAAAAATGGCTGAAACTGTATAGTGAGTGAGACAGAAGACCGGCTTCGTTCTAATCCCTGCTCCGTAATGTTTGCTGGATAGGTGACAAGGGATTCATGATCGATTGATAGTTGATCAGTTATTGACCGGCGAGGGTTGAAGATCAATTTATATTGAGAAAAATATATTATTAAAGGAAATTTTAATTATAAACTCTGAACGAAAATTTATCGTACTTCAATTATTATATTCGATTGCTATCTTGCAACCCTCTTGCGGAAGTATGAATAAAAAAAAATCACGATGTAAAAATAAGGGTTGATCGTAGAAGGATGTTAAATTGAGAATATTATAATATGATTTATTTTATTCTAAGTCATGACAAAATAAAAATAAAAATCTTACCAAAAAAAAATTAAACTTTTTATATATTACATGTAAATATAAATGCCAGTATACCTATTTTTTGTTACCTGTGGAATTAAAGAAAACTAATGCTTTTCAAGATTTTGATCTTTATATTTATGATGTAGGTATCCTTTATTTACACGCGTAAATATTACTCGGGCAAATTAAGCAGTTAAGTATTCGTGTGCATTGTAACTACATAATATATTAAGTATGCGTTATGTACTATCTTATTCATAAACTTACCGCTTTAAATCCAACCGGGTTCATTAAACTTATAACACAAATCCCTTCAATTTAATAAGTGTAATTTATATTTTATTACAAAAGCGACTTTATACAAAGACTGCCGAGATCTTACTGCACATGGGTATTAAATTGCTTAAAATATTATAAACTAAAAAATAGTGTGAATTCTGAAATCATGACTGGCCTTGCGGCGTTACTCTCTTGAGTGTTGATACGTGGGAAAAAGTTGTGAACGAGTTTGTGATAATATGTGGGTAATAGCCGAGTATTATAACAAATTCATTCTTTATTTATTTATTAATAGCAATAAAAAATAATAGAGGCTCATGTTTTCATGGTACATCACATATTTATTACATAAAAAATGCCGCACTTTAAAGGAAGAACTAAAGAAAATGGAATGCGCAGATTAACTCGTTAACTAATACTAACTCGGTAGCTTATGAAAAACTAAGAACTTACAGAAGATGAAATTTTAGCGGCAGTTTCTAAAGTTTGTCTTTATATGTTTTTATTTATTTATATCATAACATAATTTCAAATACGTATCTGAAAAAAATGATTGCAAAAACAAAGTTCTATTGAGTCTTCAAGGAAGTACAAAGTGTTTTAGTACATTCACATTTTACATTAAAACCATTGAGTGTGTTACATATGTATATCTATGACTATAACATTATATAAAATGTGTAGTATTCATTTTGATGTGAGAACCTGTGTTGTTATTAAGTTTTATAATAAATAAAATGTACGTAAATGGGTATAAATTATAATATAATAAATTAGACTTAATTTATGCCTGTTATAATTAAAGCCTGAGAAGCAAAATAACGTGATTCTTATTTTGTTCTCTTTTAACAATATGAAATGGGAATAAACATTTTTTATACATGAACAATCATAAATAGTATTTGCTAACAAAATATTAAAAATGCGATAGGGGCTTACTTAAGGGCACATTTTTAATATTTTTTTTAATAAATAAAAGGAGAACAAACAAATGTTTATAGTGAACAAAAAAGAACAAACGACGAACTAACGATGTAATAAAAAAACTTCAAAAATTTAAAAACAAAAATCCTGGGGGACTAACCTCAGTGACCCCACACTGCGCACGCCGTTTAAGTGAAAGTTGAATTGTATTCAAGAAATACGAAATAAATTCGAGTAATGTAATAAGGGCTTAGTACGCTTGCGTTACTCGGGATAAAAAAGAGATAGAATAATTTTATAATATGTTATAATTAATAGACAGTGGTAGCCCAGCGGTAACGCGCTCGCTTGGATAACCGAGTGATGCGGGTTCAAATCCGGGTCTCCCACCTCTAATGTTTTCATGTGCGAATCATTTCTATCATGATTACCACTCTTGTCTCACGTTGAAGGAAGAACATATCTGGGAAAAAATCTAGTAAGTTTTTGAAAGACATGTGAAGTCCGCCACACGCACTAGTCCAGCGCAGTGGACTATGGCCTGATCCCCTTTGTACTAAGGGCCTCTCTTAACGTGCCCAATAACGGAGCGTTAAAAAGGGCTGGTGATGAAGATGATGTTATAAATATTTGCACAGCACCCCAGTCTACCGTCACGCCACGGCTCTAAATTTAAACTATTGTCACGATAAGCTGACGTACCCTACTACTCTTGATGCTAGACCTTCTTTCTAGAGCGCCGTACGTCTCGGCCTACAATCATTAAAATATCAAAACAAAATTATTTTATAGATATTAGTTTGCCTTTTCGACCTACGTTAATTATTTTGTAAGCCCGTTTTTAGTTTTCCCGCGAAAAATTGAAATAGAACTTCCCATTTCTTATACATATTTCAAATAGTCATATCTCTTTGAAAAATGCTTATTGTTTACTCTGCCAAGCGTAAAAAAATTTCCCTTGGGCTACTCTAATTTTCCCGCGTGCAAGTACTTTAAATATTCAGTAATTAACAAATTAAAAAAATCTGTCGTGGCCGCTTCTTTCTAAACCGTGCCCCAGAGAGAGACTAGGTCATAGATTATACACTTATATACTTGTTAAGTGTCAACTGTGAACTGTCAAGTGTCAACTCACAAATGCCAATTTTATAGCAAACAGGGGGAACCCGGAACGCTTATACTTTATTTATTAATAAACATTAACCATTTATCACATATTTAAGACGGTGTTACTTAATAATGCGAAATAGTGTTATTATTTAAAATGTCTTTAGAACAAACAGCTTGTGACGGTAAGTAATAGCACTCTATTACTATTTTTATTGAGAACTGCATTAAAATGATAAGACGAAAATCTCACAGTAGATTATTTGCAAATACTATATCACTGTGAAACTTATCACTTAAGAAATTATACTTTGTATATAGAATAACATCATGGTTTAATGATTTTAATAGGTTAAATTCATTTGACTCTGAATATCATCTTTTATTATAATACATGTACTAGGGCAGGTTCTAAATTATTTGATTATATTTATATAATAATAATTATCCTTTTCCTTTAATTACATAAAATGAACCAGTGGAACAAGTACTAAAATGTCTAATTTCTAATGTTACAAGCGGTTCTTACAGACTTGAAGGCTTTTGAAAGGCGATTGACAGAAGTTATAGCATGTCTTCAACCTGCCACCATGAGATGGAGAAGTAAGTTTCATAGCCTCTAATTCAAAATTTACAACATGTCAAATCAATGCTAAGGCACACCCTATTTATATCTTAATTACACTAAAAAGAGAATAAAAGGTAGTCTTAATTACATTGATCATTGTATGATTAGATATAATTATAATGTAAAAACTTTTATTTAACATATTTGATGTAAAAATTAAATTTCATTCATATCTTTGCATCAAGTTAGATAATATGCTGTGTATTCATTGAAATTTAATTGTTCATAAACATCTGTGGATTTATACACTAAGATTTTTTTAAATGTTATTGATCTAGTTTAATAAAAAATATTATAATACACTAAAATAATCACTTTGTTTCTCCATGTGTAAAAAGGTGTTTTCTCTTTTTTAGTCTTGTTGGCAGTGGTATCTGTATGTACTGCAATAGCAGCATGGCATTGGCTTACTGATCCGCTTACTCCAGTGGTTTCTCTCACACAGTCACTATGGAATCATCCGTTCTTTGCTTTTACATCCACATTTTTAGGTAATTTTTTTATTACTTGAAGGAATTTTAATAATTACTACAGCTAAATATGTAACTTAATATTCTAGAAGTAAAACAAAAGGAAAAAAAATTAAAAACATCATCATACTCTTGTTTCCTCTTGCAACTGGTTTTGCCTTTAATATAATATACAAGGTAAAATAAAAATGTAAAAGATAATTTCTATTTGTTCCACAGTGTTACTGTTTATGATGGGTGTGCACAGAAAAGTAATAGCACCAAGTATTATCACTGCACGGACTCGCTCAGTACTCAATGATTTCAACATGTCCTGTGATGAAAGTGGAAAGCTTATATTAAAACCCAGACCAGCTAACACATAGTTTTAATTATTGTAAATATAAATTAAGAATGTTAGTTTTTATTTGTTGTAATAAGATATAAATAAAAGAATATGAGAGAGACTATTTGTTTATTATTTATAACTTTGGTGTGTTTATTATATATAATAAATAATTAATGACAACTAAGAAAATAGGTTTATCATACATACATCTTAAACAATTATTAGTTAAACACAATTGACTTAAACCATCCAATAAACAACAGTTAGACTACAATATGCAATATACTTTATCTATAATATATTCTGCTATAAAGGAATTCAAATTTTAACAGATCACAATAAAGTAAGTATGCTAATTGAAATAACTTTTAAATAGTAAGCTAAAAGTAGAATATTAATTCATAGTAAATGTATTTCTCACAATTTATTTAATGTGTGTAATTTAATGTGTGTAATTTTGTATATATAATCAATATATTAATCAGATGCGAAATAGACGTCCAACATGAGGAACTCTTGGTATGTAATAATTTTATAAACTGTACATTCAACAAGTATAAAAACCATTTATATTAAGCATAGTAATATTTTGCTATGATTAATTTTCCTTTGAATACCAGTTTAATCTGATTCTTTGCACTAATTTCACATCTAATCTATATTGTTGGAAATCTGAAATTTTGTTATAAATGGCATATCAAACAATTTATTAATAATTGTTTCTGACATGTTATTTAAAATATAAAAGTATTACCAACATTAAGAAAAAATTTAATACTTTATAATCCGAATAAGGGCAGTGGATGTTACAAGTTTGTAGGTGTTCATTACCTTATAAATGCAATGTACATAATGATTATTATCATTAATTAAATAACGAACCACTAACTAACTATATATAAATAACAACATTGTGCTAACTGTGCGAGAAATATGTGTTAACTAATCATCAATAAAGTATATTTAATACATAATATTTTCTACTCTACTTTTATATTTGTGCTGTCGTATAGTCATACTAAATTTAATTCGAATTGTAAGAAAAGAAATTTAACACACACTAGACTGGGAGTTATTAAATATATATTGGTTTCTAATGGATTTGTAAAACTACTACACTTTCTAATACTACTTAGAAAAGAAATTTTCCCAATCAGAACATGAACCTACGACCAGTTTTAAGCTAAAACTCAGTTGAATTTGCCATTTTATTCTTGACGTTAGAATTTAAGTGTTGCGTACGTCACAAACTAGTAAAATATACTAAGTCGACAAATAATCAGAACGTGTAGCAAAACAAATGAATGAATATCTTATATTATTATATAAATTACATAGTCGTAGTTGTTATATGAATCCAATTTCGTATTAAAGCTTTTACCTAAGTTTTATAAACAATCAAATATTTTATTTAATTAATAGTAATTTGTGCAATGTAAATTAGGAATAGCGCAAGGAAGACAGACGTAGTCATAGATAATATTAGTTTTAACGCGAAAAATGCTGCTGTATTTGGAGACCAAACGAATTGTTGAGTTTTATATCTTAAAAATAACAATATTTATTATCTACTATTAATATTTTTGTATTATATTTAAGTAGTGTATGGTTTTTATAGTATCAATAATTGTTGTAGATATTCAGAGAATGCATCTTTCCAAAATACAAAGAAAAATACTTGGGATTCGTTCGTTGACTGACCATGCGACAAAGTACATTAGGTAGCGAATATCCGCGTTTGAACTACTCTAAAAGTGAATCCCAATAACTTTTTATTTCTTATTAGAATTCGAAATGTTTATCTCTATACAAATAATATCGAATTCTTCTAGTAGTAAGAGATATTAAAAGTAGTCGAGTTATTGGGATTTTCTAAAAAGAAAATGTTCTTCAAGTTCATATAGATATTATTTTGACGAAGATAGCAACATTTCAATTGAATATCTACATTATTCTTGTCATACTTTATGCCAATTTATAATATTGTAAAACATATATAAAATTTTTACAAATATTATTTTGATACATAACATTAAGGCAGTGGTACATGGTACATGCATAATTTAATTATTTAACAATATTTTTATTATTACATAGCCTCAGATACTAAGTCGAATTATCTTATTATTTAAGGTATTGCCATATATAAGTTATGGTTAATATGTAGCCTGCCAACTGTTTGGTATAAATTTTGTAATCAGTCTTTGCGTTGTCACAAGACTTTTCTTACTAATTTTTGGTCTAAACCAGATAAATGCATTGTCTATTTAAATATATTAACAGCATTACCCCGAGGCTTACTTACTAATATATTTTCAAATTACAAAAATTTATTAAGAAAAAACTTCACTGGGCGTAATATTGCACAATTTGTTGTGGTAACCGATTACTACAATTTGAAGGCAGTTTTCTTTTTTTATTAAGGTAATACTTTGTTTTTTAAAACTTTACAGCTTATCTTTCTAAGGATTAAAATCTATCTTAAAAGTGACTTCGATAAATTCTGTTGAATGTTGTGACTAGTGTTGCCAGGTAAATAAAGGAGAATAAAGAAAAAAAAAATAATAAGTACGTATAATCGTTATAAATCTGAATTACAATCTCCGTTTATCTTCGGTAATTTCTCACCTGGCAACATTAGTTGTGACATACATATACACCTACGAACCTTGCACTTGTGTGGGGGTAAGGGAAAGATTTCTCAAAAATAAGTGGTTTGCAGTTTGCTTTATAAGCATTATCTAAGAGGATTTAAGAGTATCTAATAGTGCGACTATTTACCACGTACATTAACATATGTATCACTTTTTACTTAGTATATCATAGAGTAGGTACAGTTTAAAAATTCTGAAATTTATATAATGCTTTCACCATTTTGAGGTAATCTATGTACATCACACATATTGATATATTTTTGGGCCTTAATTATTCAAGGAAATTATAGGTATATAACATTTATGAATAGAATATCTCTTAGTTATATATTATCGACACTTGGAACGAACAATATTGCAACTTAGATATTTTTTTTATGTATTTTAAATCCAAATTTAAAAATTATTACAATATCGAGTTACAATGTTGTACCTTGCAGGTATCGACATGTAAATTATGACTTTAACTAGAACATTTAATATCTACCTAGTATACTTAACTACGAGTACCTCTGTTAATTGTAACTTGATTTCAATGAAAATTAAAACCATCATTACGCCGCGTCATTTTAAAGTTTGTTCTCAAATAATATTAGAATTATTTGTTATAATTAAAATAATAAACGATATTTAACAATAAAAATAGTTCGTAAAATATTTTTGCCATATTACATTTGCTAATATTATTGCAATAAAATTTTTAGTCTTCTTTATGCCTTAAAGAAAATGGTTAAAAATACTTATTATATTTAGATAATAAAGACCTCACATTGAAACAATGTTATAGTCAACATAAAATTTTAGGGTGATAGCGATTATCTTTTTTAAATGTTTTTTAGATTCGATGTTATAACAAAAACAAGATTTTACTATGTATTAAGTAGATATTGTAGAAGTCTTGACAAAAATATTACTTTTCTATTGGCAATCGTATAAAAATTTATGTATTTATCATTGTTAGCCAATGTTAGCAAATATAATGACAGCATTTAAAAAACGCCCCTTTTGCTGTATAAAGTTACTTAGTTATTACGCGATAAACATTGAAAAAAAAACCTAAAACACTTACTTATAGATGAATGACGAATATCAAGTTACAATCAATATAATACAAGAGCAAATTAAATGCCGACGAGAAATCCCCATAATATTATTGTCACATCATTCCCCACAGCAACATGCAAGGCTTGAATGGTGTCCTCACGCAGCCAGTAACGCTCTTATATTTTTCGGAGTGGATTGACTGTTTAAATGTTTAGTTGTATATCTCAGCGCGTTTAAAAGAGGTTCAGCTTTCTGCGGGGGTTGTTGTTGTAGGAACTTCACGCACCCTTTCACATCAACTGAGGAAGAACGACAGAAAGCGCCGGAAGGGTGGACCCAATCGTAGAGAATGATTAGACCTACCATGACTCGAAGTACCAATAAGGAGGTCTCCTCACGGCTAAATTGCGCGACCAGCTTCCTGAAAGCGAAATTAAAAATATAAATGACAATTTGATATATTATTTTACGTTGTAACAAAAGATTGCTGTTAGTTTTTGTACCACGTTTTTTGGCGGTGCATGTCTCATTATCAATGAATACTTGTTATATTTTAAGTTCGAGTACCTAAATATATTTTTATACCACTTTCGTGTTGTACACTTCAAGTAAATGCGTAGTTCAAATTTACTACTTAAGAAAACAGTTGCTTATTTTTGTTTTTGTGTGTCATATATTAAATAATCTAAATAAATTAAAAATAAAGAAAGATGTGATAGCCTCGTGTCCTCGGGCATATCTTTTAGCTAATAAATATCTGCTTTTTTAAATAATTAATAGCACCTGATTCAAATTTACAACTATTTTCATACAAAAATAATAGACGCATGTCTCAGCATGTTAATTAAGATACCAAAGGGAACCAGCAGCATTTTGTCTAAACTAAATATGCATAAACACGGCGGTTATGGACATCAAAGACACGTTTTATGCATTAATTCCGTAGACGGTCTCTAGTGACCCGAATCGCCGGTACATCGTTTTATTGTGCCGTAAATCCCAATAGGCAATAGTTGTTTATACAACGTGAACCCGACGCTACTCTATTTATTTATTCAAGCAGGTAACTAGGCTTGTTATAATTAGGCCAGGAAGATGTAAAATTTCTGTATACAGAATATTGGGTTATTAGTTTAGTTACCCAGTCGATGCCAAAATTCTGGAAACTAGTTGATGGATTACTTGATGTTTGCATAGGCAATGACTGACCGCTTTGTATGTATATTAGATTACTAGTGACTCAACCCTAGCTGTGCTCGGGATTGTTTTATAGGTACGTTTTAACGGTTCAAATACGGGTCTCGAAACTCTGATATTATCATGTGCGAATCATTTGTAACATGATAACTACTTGCCTTACGATGAAGGTAAAAATTGTGAGAGAACCTAGCAAGTTATTGGAAGAAACATGTAGTCCGTCAACCCGTACTTGGCCAACGTGGTGGATTATGACCTGATCCCCTCGTCCTGAAGGGACTGGGCCCGTACCCAATAGTGGGACGTTAAAAAGGGTTGAATAAATAGATAACCAGCTATCTAAATTAGGTATACTTAATTTCATCAAAATTTGTCCAGTGGCTCCTCGTTATGTGGTCACAGATAAACAAAAAAATAATAATGGTGCCTATTTCAATAAAGATTTTCCGTTAAATGAAGTGTAGAGATTTGACTAAGTTAGAATATTATTCCAATGTAAGTTATATATTACTTATAATTAACATTAACACAATAATAAATGTACAAAGCATAAAATAGCATTAGGTATCGATACATTAAGGAAATACATTTTGAAAATAGCATTGTAGTTGTTTATTACTTGTACTAGTTGACTAATAACAAAAACAAGATGTTATGTTGTTTTAGGAAACTTTATGAGATTAACTATGGTTTTCTCAATTTAAATTTTCTCATGGACTTGATAAACACAAAATTTTCTGTGGGATTTTACATTATTACTTTATCGAAATTCAAAAACAGAAGATATCTCTTGATTTTCAAAATGTACACGTAGGCGGATATGCGGAAGGCACAAATCTTTATATACCTACGTAGAAGTAACATATTAAGTTCATACATATTATAATATATTGAAAAAAATATGAGTTATGATATGATAAGAATGTTTTACACCCATGACTGATGACCGTGTAATAAATTTAATAATTTTTATAAAAATTGATTTTAGCATGTGTCATCAATCGGTTATTAAAATCCTGACAATATTGTTATCATTCAAGGCACACGGTGCCATTGTCACTTTCAATGGCGCGGTCGATAGGGTATATTTGGTTGAAGGGGGTTAAGTGAATGATTGATTTCAAGCAATTATCAGCCGTAAACAGTAGTGTTAAACTATATAGTCCCCTGTACATTTGCACGGAAGAAGCTCGTATATCTACCAAATCGTTTGATAAGGAAGTTCGTACGTCAGAGGATGACCGGTGTGTAACACCTAACATTTGACGTATCATCGGTCAATAGATTTACAACGTTTCCTATCCAATTTTGGCAGTGTGTATTAATGTCAAGTCGTTAATTTATGAATTAATGTCAGTTTCGTGGACATCCGCTCGCGCTAGGACAAAGATGGCGACGATAATGTTAGGAGTGATATCGTTATCAGAAAACGTTTCAATGTTATCATTGATAAGAGCGATAAGTGTTTGATTGCAAGGGATGTCTTCAAGACAATTTTATTTGCAAATTGTTGTGTTATTTAGAAAATCGTATGTAACGCTCTCGTGTTTACTTAGGGAACATTTAAAATACGACGTAACACTACCAGTATTGGTTATAACTAGTAATATTTTAGTACTATGGATTATTTAAAATATGAAAGTAATACGATGTCATTGCTTGTCCTACACTTTAACAGTTTATTAATTTTATCTACAGTTGTAATGCCTCTTTAATATGATCTTTTCATTTCCATATGAACTAAATACATTTTGAGGATAATTTTACTAAGAATCTATTTTATAAATACACTTATGATTCACCTTCACTGTTCGGGTTTATTCCTGTAAGTAGGTTTTAACGGTTGGTAAAAATTTCTCAGAGATATGATATTTTCACGCAGTAAAAAGTATCTATATGCTAACTTTGATAATCAACTAACATCTCCAAACTTAAAAATCTATCTTGGTTTCCTTACCATGCTATCACAAGCAACAAACTGACAAATTAAAAAAAAAACTATAGATTCGTTCCCTGTATCAACAATGAAAGTCATCATCAACAAGGTTTTAAAAAAATATATGTATTTAACAGCCAAGAAGAAGAAATTTAAAAGCCAAATGATCCAACGAAGTCTTGCATGCCTATATTATAAAAAAATATAATTATCACAAATAACACTGGTAATAAGGAAGTAGATAGACGTAAATCGAAAGGGGAGTCGTACGAGTGACATATGATTTATCATTATTTCACTAGCACTCGTTAGTATTGAATGATAACTCAACTCAACGATAGTTATCGAGTGCTATGATAAATTCGCCCTTGTCGCAATCAGGAGTGTAAATCCACGTGCATATGGCTTTGTTTATCATATTTATAGAAATTACTTATAATATAAAATTAATTAAAAACGTCGAAACGTCGGGAACCAAAAATCCAAATAAATCCACGACAAAATCCAAAAAGATTTTTTCATTTATAATGTCAAATATTCGCGTAAACTTAAGAAAGTATTATAAAAAGAATCTGTTAAGAATATTATTAGTATATATTTTATATGTATATTTTTTTTAATATATTATTTTCTATCATAATCAGAATTCTTCATTCGAAAACCGGACTTTAGTCACTTTCAGCAGGATATGGGCGGACATAGTTATCATTTGTTTAATGTAGAATCCTGCATCATGCAATAGTTATTAAATCTTAAATGACTTCAGTTTACTTATTTACCATTTGGTGTTTACAAAATATGTATACAAAGTCTTTAAGCTATTTTGACAATAATCTAAATATAATTTCCATTTTAAGCAAGCCTCTAAATTAACTGTAATTAAAACAAAAATCTTTTGTATGTGTGACTGTAATGGAAGAACTGGAAACTGATTTAGATTGAGTTTTTATCAAACTTTGAGATAGTTTAAAACGGTGATAATTGTATAACTCCTAATATATAATCTATCTGTTCTGTTCCATGCTAACCGTCAAATTGTACCTAAAAACGAACCCGAGCAAAGCCAGAGCCAGTTGCTACTTTTACTCGTATATATTTGTACTACGATATAAGACATCAAATTACGATACAGTTACCGATTAAAATGAACATTAATGTAAACTAAGTACAATGTAAATTGAAATCATTTAATTGAAGGAGCGTAATAATAATTAAAACAGAATATTGCTTTTTGTCTAAATTATATGCATCACTAAACTTGTATTATGAAATTGAGACGGTATAAAAAGTATGAATACTACGATATGCTAATAGTAATATTAAATAATTTAAACGCGAAAGTTTGTGAGGATGTATGGATTTAACACATCAAGTTAATTTTTTATGCATAAAATTATTTGATAACATTCGGAAAACTCAATACTTTGAACAATTGTAAGTTACTTTAAAGGCGGATGTATAGAAGTAAACATAAAAGGCAAAAATATATAATTTAAAAACATTAGATTTGAAATAATTATGATAAAAATTATAGTAGCAATGACTCAATCAAAAAATAATCCACGAAAATGATAAGATAGAACCATAACATTAGATTAAAATATTGATATGCTGTTAAGCACGTGTTTTTATTTCAGTATCCCCAAACCCCTAACCTACAACGCGCTTATATAAGAAGGTATACTCGTAAACTTTTACAAGTGCTTATGAAATTACAGCCTAAATAGCATTGAAAAGTAGTACTTACGGATTTTCCAACATCCTCAAACACACTTTGGCCATCGTGCTGAGTGTTTCTGTAGTATTCTCCAAATCTTGTTGATTGTCGTTGACAAATTGGCTTGTCGCTTCTGATAGCACTTTTAACATTGAAGTTGCTTGGGCATAGAAAAGTGACATTCGGTTAGCAACTTCTGCCCCTATGTGAGGTTCTTCCCCGGGTGGCAATTCCGCGTTAATAAGCCCACTTCGAGATACAATTCTTCTGTAATAGCTGAAGTCGTTTTGTATAGCAGGTGTTTTCATCTGGACAAAAAAATTCCGATATTAACACTAGAAGCAAGAATAGTAGGAATTGTGGGGCGTGTGAGGATATCTGTAAATTCATAAAATAATTGTAGTCTTTTATGGTTTTCCTATATTTTTATAAATAGAATTAGTGAAATACAACTGTAAGTTCATTGCTCTCGGAGATAAGTTAAATAATTTTAATTATATATTTTATATCTTTCGAAATGAGGTTACTCGACATTTTTGCCAAAACTCAGATTTTATAAATCTTAATAAGCCTTAGCAAATTTCTTTTTAAGATTATGTATCACACACCTACACAAGTAAATCCATTTGAGGTAAGAATCTTAAACGATTTAATAAAATTTATGCTATAATACGGTATTACAAAACAATGACACAAATATAAGCAGTATGAGTAACTAAATATGATTTTGCATAATATTACGAAATAATGATATCATAACTTTCACGGATTATTAAAATCATATGTATGAGCTAAGTATACGAAGAAGATATATTAATACATATTTAAAGATTTTAGGAAAGTTTAATTACAAAGAGTTAAATGTTTTCCACATTTAACAAACATGTTTATATACATTTTTTATATGAATAAAACAGTAATATGTTAGAATTATTTCTTTTAAAGTTGCCCCAATTCCAAATCACTATCCATTTATCTTTCACATTAACGTCAGTAACCCAATAACCTCCAATTTAGAATACCCGGTTAAAACTGTATCATGTAAATATTCTTTCTTTGCCCTGAAGTAAATAAACAAAGCTTCAGAATGAGTCAGCTCACTGTGCCGAGGTCAGACGGGCTTTCTATTACAATGTTCAATTTGTCGAATTCGCTACCTCAGTGGTTGATGGATGACTAAGATAACTAATGAGTAATTATAAACAATATGGCAATAGACGGGCAAATTGAGTTGTACTTATGATTATAAAACGTGATCATTTAACAATGTTTAAGCATAATAATTATTATTAATTTTGTACGGAAAAGGAGAAAATAGCGAAGAGCAGAGGCCATGGAGCGTGAAAGATGAGGACCCACGAGGTGGTTGGATAAGAGCAGAGCGGCAGTAGGGGATTTAATGGATGTGTGAGAAAGCTCACTACATACTTCTCTAGTAGATATGGGGGTTTATATTTTAAATAAAAGTTAATTTATTAAAGTTTTGGGGCGGGATATAGGCTGCAGGTTACATCATGAAAATTATTTCAACTATCGATCTTTCAAGACCAACAAATTAAAAAACGATTAAGAGGAAGCTAACATATTTTTATCAACACTATTTATAGAAGAAAAAAATCATGCCGAAATATCCTAAAGAAATATGCTTTAGAAACAACTCGTAGCTATGTAAAATTTTCATTGTATGCCATGACATAGAAACCTGTTTTTTGTTAGTGTTCGTCATGCTGAATCGATTTTGTCTGCACCAGACGGTAAAAAATCTAATAGTATCCAAGACTATTTTACTCTTCTAATACCGTTTTCGATTTCCCCATACTGCCCCAGTTAAAAGCATACGTGTCGTATATCCAGTTGCCAAGATAAGTGCACTTCAAATACGTTCACGTTTTCAGTGAAATATATTTAAACGTAGTAAATTTAAATAAACTGAATATTTCTTCAAAAGAGAAGAGATCGTTACGAACTCACTTTTGATCTAAACAATCTTTTAATACGCAATACGTGCACTAAACGATTTATATGGATATTATGTACTTTGTTATCCAATAAACATATATGTTTGCGTATGTAGGTAATTTATATCGGTGGCAACGACACTGCAAGGTTGGGGTCAAAATGGCCCTCGATTGTCTGAATGACAAGCACTTATTCAATTCTAGCTAAGGGGTCACGTCAGGCATTGCTTTGTTTACATAATAACGGCTGCATAATTTGACTTTGTTAAAGTTTTGATTTGATTATTTAGTGTAGGTACCTGAATAGCTTGACGATTTAATATTTTGAATTGTATGGAAAGATATGGGTAGGCATTTAAATGAAACGATTATATTAAGATATCTCCTTTAGGCTTTAACATGTGTATTAATTGCATCTTGTATATCTAACTAGTGACTAAACCTCGCTCCGCTCGAGTTTGTCTTTATACACGTTTTATTAGTTAGTATAGAAATTTCAGAAATGAGATATCTTCCCCGGATAACCAGTTATCATCATACAAAATTTCACTAAAATCTGTGTTTTTTTCTTGTAACCGTATCGCAGATAAACAACAATGATAAAAACTATAGATTTGGGCTCTGTGTCTATAACAATAACTATTTCATTAACATTTTCTAATAATATTTTATGTACACATTCGACACAGTTTACAGAATTCAGAAGATCAGATAGATGATTTTTACCTGCACTTGATTTCATCAATTTGACTGTTTGTTGCCTGTTTAAATTATGTAGAGTTGTACAACAAACATTGACTATTTTATAATTTATATAATATTTTGGTTTCATTTGAAATTATGGCCATATAAGGTAATGTGAGAAGATTCTCACGGTGAAAATAACTTATTGATTAGTTTATTAATAACAAAGGGTAAAGGGGTTGTAAAACATCATGATTAAGCAATTTTGTAAAGCTCATATTTTCTACGCTCTATGTTAGCTGAATAAATATTTTAGGAGCCGATATTATGAAAACGTGCTAATATTTATATTAAAAAATAAGTTGTATTTGATTTATGCATAAAAAATCTAAAATCTACTTTTCTAATAGGCATTTATTAAACTAAGGATGCTTAAGATGTAGGCCTAGATTGTTTCTTAGTCGATAGCCTCTTCAGCTATTTGAGGACCTGTGTGACTTTGTCCAAATGGGTCAACTATTTAGTTTCGCGTCAGAGAAGCTACAAATCATTCGGCGCAAGCATTCATTACTTTAATTTGTTAAAATGTACATATAGTGATGCATGAGTGACTTACTTCCTAAAAATAAAGCTAATTTAAAGAACGTTAGGAAGTATAAATAAAATTAACAACTTACTTTATGTTCGTCGAATTTTAAAACGAACTCCAAAATTTCCGCAAATTGTTTCACTAGTGCTTGTTGCTGCTCCAAATGCTGTGTGGGACTCATTGACCCTCCGACAAGTGAGCCTAAGAGACGAGGTACCACCTGTAAAGAAAAAATCATTTAAAATCTTATATCTTTTGTATCACTACTTATGCCCGCTCAGGTGCATCCCTACAGATCTTTGTTATACATTTTATTGTTTTATATCCAATTACGGCAGCGCATGCCGATTGAGTAACAACCAATTTTCTTTCGATCAATTAAAATAATTTAAAATAATTAATAGTCAATATATTTATATCGGAAAAGTTATAACGACACTCGACGGTAATGTAGACTACTTTACCTACTAATGAAAGTATTCTATGATTTACACATAGGTACCTGTAATTTACATACAAACTTTACCTACTCCAACGTATAATATTCATGTAAATTAGTGAAGAAGTTTAAAGAGAGTTTGTCGCTAAATAATAGAGCAAAGTCAATTAATACTAATAAACTATCAAAGGGGTCAACGATTGTCATCAGGCGGTAATAGACACAGACAGTTTAACGAGCTCTCCACAGACAAGATGAAAATTTGAATATTCATACATGACATCCGGTCATCCAGATAACAATCGATGTTAATAAACGTTGTTGTCTATATAAATATTGCAATCAATAGTGAATAATAGTGTTGTTTACAATGCATATTTTCATATGATACTAATATTATTACGTATAGGTATTAGATGGGATTTATTTCCATTTTCAAACCCTAGTTTATAATTATAAGTAGCTACTTTATATACGCATTTAATGATAAGTATTTTTCCGCTTTTATGACTATGTAGCTACATTCAATTATTTTTTAACAAAAATGAAAACCGACTTCAAAACGCTACAAATCGAAACTAAAAAGAAAAAAAAATAATTTTAATTACTTAGTTATTGTTGGAGTCGGTGCCAGCCAAGAAGGACAGTTTTATCCTGCCTTTGCAATGAACTTTCGAAAGGATATTTTGATTATATTTACAAATTGATACATTAATTAAATTGTATTAAGATTATTTTGCTTTGGCTGGCACCGACTCCAACAATAACTAAGTAATTAAAATTATTTTTTTTTTATTTTTAGTTTCGATTTGTAGCGTTTTGCAGTCGGTTTTCATTTTTGTTAAAAAATAATTTTTTTTAATTTTTTTTGTGGAAATTATTATGTTTAAAAAAAATATTGGAAGGCTAACTAAACTACTGCTCCAATAAGTCAGCGAAGTTTTGAAATGAACGACAATAGTCAATCGAGATTTGTCCACGTCTATTTTTCCACGTAACTCGTAGACGTTAATAAGATTTACCTTCTATTATCAATCCACCTAATATCCTTCAGGAATACGACTATCAGTTCATAAGTACGTATAATATTAAAAGAATTTTCTTTCAACTCTTAACCATTGAGGATATATACCTTACATCATCACAAATTCTTGAACAGCTTTAGAAATTATATGAAAAAGGTAATCAGTGCCGATAAATTTAAGGGTTGCCCTCGATTTCTCTAGGATCCCATCATCAGATGCTGACTTGGTGACAATGAGAACATCTTGAATGTATACCCTACTGAACAAAAAAGAATTTTTTAAAATCGGCCCACAATTCACGGAGAAATCGGTGAAAACACATAAAAAACAACTGTTGAGGAGTTTTACCTTCCATCATCAGCTCATCCACATGAGATGATGATTTTCATACGTAAAAGCTTTATCGGGTTTAGAAAATATATCAAAAACATAATAGGTGCCTGTAAATTTTGAGAGTTGCCTTCGATTTCCCTGGGATCCCATCATCAGATCCTGACTTGGTGACAATAGGACCACCTCGGAACTATACCCTACCAATCAAAAGAAAAATTTTTGAAATCGGCCCACAGACGGCGGAGTAATCGGTGAACATACATTAAAAAAAATACATACAACGGAACATATAACCTCCTCCTTTTTTGAAGTCGGTTAAAAATGAATATTTATGGTGTTTTAGTAGGTATATATTTGTCACAGAGTTAAGTTGTTGATTCTGATAACCAGGTAACTTATGGATTAACATAAATTTCATCAAATTCTCTCCAGTCTTCTCGTGATACGGCCACAGACAAAAAAATCTAAAAACAATAGATCCAGCATCTGTAATAATGACTATTTCAATAAAAAATTCCAAAAAATATTTAATGTATAGATTTGATTCAGTTAAAATTATTCGACATAGAATTTTATTATATGTACGATGACTTGTATAGGTAGACTAAAGTAAATCTGAACCTGCCAACTACGAGACGACCTATTTTCAATGTTTCTGTAGGAGTTTAATTCGTATTTGAGACGGGTTAGCTAAATGGCACATTGTTCGAAGTGAGGTACTATCGCAACCTAGTAGGTACATTAGCTCTGACGTGACGTGAGGCAGTTCAGTAATTTCTGGCGCCGTTTGAATAAACCTACGAACGGAAACCACGTATAAATTAAAGTACTAAGATGTTTTAAATAAACTAAGTAGAGTATTTAGTTCACCAAAATACTAAAAAGTAACATTGTAATGTACAAAACGAAACAAAGCAACAGCAATATTTAATGCTAGTGAGTTATTATAGCTTTCTCAGAGATGACATATTTTTACTCAGTAAAAGTATCCTATATGGACTTGATCCGAATAACCACCTACCATTACTAATAATCCAGTGTTTTTTTTAAGATGCGTTCCGAGAGTGACAAAAATTCTTAAAAGTAGATACGGCTTCTGTATCGATAATAATGATTATTTTAATAAGATTTTCTACATAATATTAAATAAACAGATTTAAAACAGGATTTTATTACATAATATTTAATTAAATATAAACTTATATAAGCTTTTATATAGTTACTGATTTGCGTTGGCATGCACTAAATAATTATATATTTCCTTTTTGTTCACATCAACTCTTAAAATAAAATTCGGATAGTTACAGTTCGCGTCACGTAAAAAGAACGCTGGAAGAAAGTGGTGGGGGGTGTGTTTGCGCATCGGTACATTCGCATATGAAATTCTTAAGCCTATTATTTTATTTTTGAACTAGCCTTACGCTCACGATGTATATTGATTATTGGTAGGTACATTGAAAAATATATTAGATAGAATGTCATTAAATAGAATTCTATTAAATAGTAAAATATGTCTGATTCAGTGTAGAATGTTTAATCTACTTACAAAAAATTAAATTAATCCGTTTTTATATACTTTTTTAATTATTAACTGCATTATTATCAGACTATCTCTTTATAAAACAATATACGTCAAAAATATTTTTTCACTTTTTTTTATATAAAATCATTTCGTAATTAATAACTTTTGTGTGCCCGATGGTATTTTGAACTGACAAACCAATAGCGAGCCGGAAAGCATGCGGTGCGTGCCTTGACGTCCCGCGCCCCGCGTCTTACCACCAAATTGGCCGATAAATCGCCTCTGCGCAACTTGACAGCCAGCGTTCTTTTTACATGACGCGAATTATACGTGTACATTCAAGAAAAATCATATAATTATTATTAATTGGTCAAGTCGCTCTCAAGTGATGCGTCAAATCTATATTAGATGCGATATCATAAGGTTACAGATTGAAATGTAAACTTTCAGTTAAAAGTTACCTTACATCTCTGATTATGATCAATTTTTTGGTTAATTTAACTTCATCATTTAGAAACTGGGTCAGTATACATAAAATGTTTCTGAAATCCTAATCTTTCTTACGGTACACGTACGCCTTTTAATAAACATAGTACGGACATGAAACATCCAATTATTGTTGATAATGTGTGATGATTGCTGGTTCCTTTGGTGGTAACGTACTAGAACTAAACTAAACTTCAGGAAGTCGTATTCGAAACGCAACGTAAGTTTAAACAACTTGGGTCTCTAAAAAGCTTTACTTTGGTTAACTGCCAAATCCACGTCAGCGAAATATTTTTATTATTGGAACTTGTTATTATAAAAAATTTAAAAGTCTATTTACCTTTTAGATAAATAGACTATTTACTTCCACATTTATATTATTAAGATGGATTTCACAAATCTGTAGTTTAAATAATTTAACGAATGAAAAACAACTAGATAATGAGTTATGTAGATAAGCTTATCAAGAATAATATAGGTCGTCATTGTC
The DNA here is from genome assembly GCA_905231865.2 of Boloria selene. Taxonomy (NCBI): domain Eukaryota; kingdom Metazoa; phylum Arthropoda; class Insecta; order Lepidoptera; family Nymphalidae; genus Boloria; species Boloria selene. The sequence continues at coordinate 9,065,092 of HG993145.1, forward strand.
CCATTAATGTGAAATGTTATACGAATCAAAACAGATTGCATAATCTTTCCACAGGAAGCAGTCGTTGTTTAGTCGATTACGATGCAACTGCATCGGGAGCGCGGGTAAGCAATTATTTCTATTAGGCCTCTTCCGTATCCTGACTCGGATCGTAATCGGAATATACGCAGGGTTCGTGCAAAAAGAAATTTAGCCTCGGTTGTATTGGCTTAAAACCAAACGCAATTTCGTTTCTATATTGTTATCGATGTCACATTGTTATGTATCCTACAAAATTCTGAAAGAAAATTTAATTATAGAGATAGTTCAGCAATTGCGAGCATTTTGCTCTTAATTCCAAAAATTCTTTAGGCGGTTAATCCTTAGTAGGTAGCAAGCAGGCACTGATAATATTTTCAAAAGAATTAAGTTAATTAAAAAGGTTTTAATCATGGCTGTACCAGACGTACCTCATTACAAGCGTTAGTAGAAAACAAAAGAACATCATAATCCATGTTCACCAAACGAACGCTCTAAAGAGAATATTACGTTTTGGTGTTAAGATTTCTTTATAATTTACAAAGCAGCTGTTTCTTTGTAGTCCTGTAAGACTTGGGAGGGAGAAATATTCCAAGAATATTCCGTATTTTCTCTCATTAATTAAAAAACATTTTTTGCATGAAGTTAAAAATTAATTGTTTGTAAAGATATTAATATTTAATACTTAATATAATACCGACCGACATTGACATCTGTATATCATACCTGCGGTTTGCATGTTATTTATGCGTACAATAGCTCCCGTAATGTATGCTTTATATAAATTGTGGTGAATCACAAGAGATGAGTCACGTGGCTGTGGTCGTTTTCGAAGTCGCATCCCGATGGTATCAGGGCTTAAAAATTAGTGAACTTCACCATCTCATGACGCATTTTAACAGATTTAAACACAATCGGGGACAAATTTTGCAATTTCGTTTCTCACTGTGATTTCGTTTAACTGGACGGATGGGTTAAGTGAATATTTGTGTAAGTATGAGAATATACTCTACTTTTGTTTAAACCGTGACGCAAAGTTAAGTTTTATTACTAACATATGCATCAAGTACCTACTCGTTACGAGATAGATTTTTTATTAGTCACTTTGTCCTAAACAGTATAAAGGATGAAGCGGGATTAGTTTCGAATGACGTAATATTCCGTAAATGGACCCAAGGCGAAGCGAACACGTGTTCAAAATAAAGTAGGGACGTACATATATCAACTGATAGGCTTAGGTCTTGGGATGAAATTGTTCGATACCGAGTCACAGCTCGATATGGATAGATTAGACTAAGTTAGAATGGAATTTATGAAACTATGAATAATGAATGTAACAAGTAAATTTAGTTACTGTAGATTCAGATGACAAGTGGTTATTTTACATTCGCCTAGGTATATAATGTCTAAATTTTGATAAACAAAGCGAAAGTAGGCCAAATTAGTAAACCAAACGATTAAGATATTAAATGATTATTCGCAATTCAGACTATGTTACCTAACTAGCAGAAACAGTTTTAACAGTTCTTGCTAGTGTTATGGAGATTCATATTTCTATGCAATTACGGTAATAATGCAAACGCAATATTGTACAATGGATAGTAAAGTTAATTTGTTATGAAATGCAATGACAAAAATATACACAAAAATTCAGTACTTAGCTAATAAAAGCTGGTAGTAGCTCAAAAATATTTAACATTTATTACTTACCAATAATTATAAAGTATTCTTATTTCCTACCTATATCTTATGACTCTTCCATACATTTTGTAAATTTTATTCGTGTAAATTAATATTGAGTATCTCTTAAAGTTTTCAGATCGTCACCTATATTTGTTCGAGTGCGGTAATACATACAAATATTTCCCAAACACCAAAATAAATAAATAATAAAATAAAAATAAATAAAAATAACTTTTATTTATATTCTTCTACAAAATAAATCCATAAAGTACAATGAAAGAGCTTAAATTACAATAGAATGTGTTTGGAACCTACCTGAACTAGGATAACATAGATAGGATACCATAATGCCACGTATATCCGCCACTAATCGTTGTCATAACAACCAAAAAACTTATAAAAATTTATAATCATTGAACCGGTGATTATTCGGGTTAATCGACATGCTGTTGATCAGTATTGATTTAAACATTGCAATAAATTAACGGTGCTGTAAAAACAGTATGATTCGCATGCGTAATTGGCGATACTCTACAAGATAAGACTATAAGCTAGGAGAATGTAGAATGTTGCTGGATTAATCGTAAAACATCAATCACTATCACTACATAGTATAAAACAAAGTCGCTTTCTCTGTCCCTATATCCCTATGTATGCTTAAATCTTTAAAACTACGCAACGGATTTTGATGCGGTTTTTTTAGTAGATAGAGTGATTCAAGAGGAAGGTTTATATGCATAACTAGCGGATCCCGCGGCTTTGCCTGTGCTAAATCTAGGGAAGAGCCCGAGCGAAGCGAGGGCGAGTCGCTAGTTAGAAATATAATCAACGTAAATTAATCTAAGCAATCAAATTAAAATGTTTCCCGGAACTATTTAAATTTAGTTAATACCGAATTATGCATGTTAACCAATAGCGCATTAAATTACACCTTCCAATTTGTAAATATAATCATCTATAATTCTATACCTATCTGTTTACTATTTAAAATAATTACTAAGAAATATCCCTTAACCATTATAATTAGACTTGATTTTATAAGTTGTGGTAGCACAGTGGTAACGCGCACGCTTGGGAAAACGAGTGATGTCAAATCCCGGGGGTCCCTGATATTTTCAAGTGCGAAAACATTGAAGGACACCTGCATGTCTGAGAAAACATAGCAAGTTGTCGAAAGACATGCGAAGTACGTCCACTTGCACTTGGCTAGCGTGTTTGACTACGGTCTAACCCTCTCGCTTAGAGATTGGCCCGTGTCTAGCAGTGAGACATTAAAGGGCCCGAATAAACATACAAAAACCTATTAAAAGGCCAAAACTTCTAATGATCATTATATGTTAATTAAAAATATCAATAATAATTAATAAAATTTCAAGTATAAAATCAAGATACATATTTGTTAATAAAAATGAATGGACTTTAGGTGCAAGTCTTTATATTAAATTACTGCGACTGATTTAATTAACACTAGCTGTAGCGTCATACTACAATTACGAAATTGTAGAGTACACCGATAACGAAGACATTTCTGGAGTTGACACAAAAGCTATTATTATCAATGTCAATTGCCACGATAAATATAATCACGCTATAGAACTATCTAATGTTTTCATCTATTAAATTAACACTTTTGCGCGACAAAATCTACGCTTTTTGTGATTAATATAATGTAGTAATAAAAGTATGTTTAATAGCTACCCCATAAATCTTAAAAAAAGACGTAATAATGAATCTGCTCTTTAAAAATTACTTTGCTTTTGTTTTAACTTAGGATACGATACGGTAATTTTTCTGGTCGAATATATCACTACATAGTATAAAACAAAGTCGCCTTTTCTGTCCCTATATCCCTATATCCCTATGTGCGCTTAAATCTTTAAAACTACGCAACGGATTTTGATGCGGTTTTTTTTAATAGATAGAGTGATTCAAGAGGAAGGTTTATATGCATAACTAGCAGATCCCGCGGCTTTACCTGTGCTAAATCTAGGGAAGAGCCCGAGCGAAGCGAGGGCGAGTCGCTAGTTTATATATAAACAGTGATTTATGTACATTACATATAGAATATTATGAATGAAAATGAGGTCGCATACATTTTCCATACTTCAAAGTTTTCTTTATGTCATGCAAAATAACAACAAACACTTTATTAATATGTACATGGCGTTAGTTGTATATTTTAATCAAGAATCAAGCGTGTTAAGACTTGAAACTTCGTATTGTTAGTTTTATCAAAGAGGTTTATAAACAAATTTAAAATTTCTAGACTCTATTAACTCAAGTTAGTAACAAGTTCAAAAACAAAACTACTAACTGCCAGTTTCTATAACCTATCTACCGATAGACCGGTAGATACTTTCATACGATTTTGACAGGTTGTAACTTTTAATGTGTCAAAATAGTATGAAAGTAACTACCGGTCTATCGGTAGATAGGTTATAGAAACTGGCAGTTAATTAATAATAATAATAATAAATATTTTGGGACATTTACACACATCACTATCTAGTTCCACGGTAAGGTACGAGCCTTGTGTTATGGATACTAGATGGTTGATATACTACACATATATAAGTTTTAAATACATACATGTTATAAATATAAACATCCATGACTGGGGTACAAACATTCGTGCTCAACAAATGTATGCCCCCAGCGGGACTCGAACCCGCGACCGCTGGCGCAGAAAGCAGGGTCACTACCCACTGAGCCAAACGTGTCGTCCTACTAAATAGACGTCGTCTTAAAATTCTTTAGGGTAGAAATTTTTTAGGGTCGGTTATAAAAAGTGGCAAACGCTCTAGCAAGTCTTTGACACTACTTTCCTAGTGTCAGCACATACGAGTCTTACAATTTAATGGAAACGTCGGACGAGCGGAAAGTAAGTATCGTTTGAGTGCAACGTCCCCCATGCACCATTAATTTGGTTCCACCTCACGATCCACAGCTCAGACAATTTAATCGGTAAGAAATATTTTTTGCACGGCAACGTGCTTTTTATCAACCACAGAGGTGGTATACTTGCATGTTATAACATGAACGTCAATAAAAAGAGCTTTAACAACTGTACTGGAACTATTTGATTATGATACATTTAAAACCATTGAGTAACCATTGAGTAAAGATTCTTATAAGAGCTTTTTGTAAAACTTAATATAACACAAAGAATAAAATAATTAACTGATAACTACATTTCTCGATACTAAATTATTAATTATTGCATGTGCAATTATTATTATAAATAACTCAAGATTGGCTCTCGTTAAAGACAATAGCATAAAACGTGTATATTTATTACGAATAATTTCAAAAGTTTATGACTTACAGAAATCCATTGTATGGGGTAATAAAAATATTGCAAAAACATTTCATCATATTATGTATGAATACTATAAAGATAAAAGAATATAATCGGTGACCTGAATTTCATTCAAAGAATATGCGTAGTAATTCCAAGCTGTTCTGTAGCTTCACATGACAAGTCGGAAAGGTCACAATTCATAATAGGAGCGAGTTGGAATTTGATATCCATAGAGCTGATGCGGTTAGGTATAGCGCATCACTCTGTACTTGTACTAAGCCTAATAGAAATATTAACATGTTATAGGGCATCCACACGATACAATTTTACACCCAATTTGACCAGATTGGCAATCGAATTGTGTAATATGGACAGAAGTAGGAAATGGAAGGTCATTGGTTCGTCGGGATCTCCCGATTCGATTGTATTCAATCAAATCGGGTGGTGTGGACGCTAGTTGGACAATTTTTTGACGTACTTACCATAGACTATACTGCGACATATTGTATTTTCTTTGTGTAAAAACTATTAACAAAAATATTACTCTGGAGGAAGTGAAAAAAATACTAGAATATATGAAAACTACCAGTTTCTTTCTTTTTAACAAGAATGGTTTTGTCTATGGTCTTCTATTCCTTTTTTTTATCTACATCAACTGTAGATTGGTGATCTTCAACGTACGTGTGGACGGACGATCAAATTGTACCCAATTCGATTGGCCAATCAAATTGGCAATCAAATTGTGTCGTGTGAAAGCCCTATTACAGAGATCGTGCGGTTACTAAGCAGACATAGAATAATAAGCTTTTTTTTAAAGTGACACCTAACGAAAAAGGTAATAATACGTATGTTGAAATGAATACCCGTGAGTTCTCTTTTGAAATGTATAAATGGATGACTTTTATTTTCTAAGGATTTAATTAGACAGAATTCATATTTGAAGTAATAAATAAATACCTAAATAAATGTTTTAATTCATGTAACAACAAGTACGTAATAGAAACAAATTTGAAATCCTCTTTTAAAAAAATGCTGTGGGATTTCGTTCTTCCATACATAGTAAGTTATAGTTCAATTATACGAGAAGAAACAATCTACTGATTAAGAAAAGGATACTCGTATGAAGCAAATATAGGTATACCTGCTTTATGTAATATAACTTTAAATAATAAAGATAGAGCAGATGTTACTTTATTTCGAGTTATTATCCTTCAAGGTGTTTTTTGATTGCACCTGCGTTACCTACTCTACCATCTGAACAGGCTGAATAAGACCAGCTGCGCTATAGATCAACTTGTTTAACCTAACAGGTTCAACAATTACCTACTATCAAATAATAATGTTTATTTGATCAAAATATTACTCGAGCAAACTTCTTTTAAGTAGTACGACCGCAAAGGAGAACTGGAAATGATTAGAAGTTTCCACTCTGGTAATTATAATTAATTATTAAGAACATAAAAAAAATAATCAGCTAGATCGATGGTATTAAGCCATATACCTAATTATGCGAAAATTAATATAAGTGTGTTTACATTTTCATCACTGAACGTGTTTAGAATGGATATCAACGTAGGAATGACTATCAAGCAGAAAAGCTGTGGCCATAAATTGCTGTTTATGAATTTTTATTCTCAATTAATACAAGTATCAAGAGACATAGAAGAACTACTTCTTCAGCTTGCCAACGTTGTGTAGCAAGGATTTGTGTCGTACAAGGTAATCAATTAAATTTTAATATTTACATATTATATGGAACGAATTAATGTTATGTAAAATTAATTGTTATTTTTAACATTTATAATTTTTTAGCCAAAGTTAATCCAACTATATGTTCTTTAACACTTAAATAATGTACGATAAAGAAATAATTCATTTGATTTAAAATGTTGGAGCAAATTTCCTGCACACAATAACCAAGTGCATGCTTTTGAACTGATTAGACCGGGCATATAAATATAACACTATAATAAATTATGTGCATCTATCAAGCCTTTTATGGTTACTTGCAATATTTCAGTATTGTTAATAAGAGCTATTTATTTATAAGTCTACATGTTCATAGGCTAAGTGCATGAATTATTTTTACAAGTATTAATATTGTATTTCTTTTTCATAAACTTATTATAATAAGTAATAATAATTATTTACTGAACAGAACTCGCTCACTTTATGTTACGATTGTAGCAACAATTATGAAAAAAATGCATGAGAAAGAAGTCATAAGAAAAACTGGGACGAGAAACATGTAGTGGGTTAATTAAAATGCTAAAAATATTAGGTTATTTTCGTACATAAAAATTGTTGGTATAAATTGCGACACTGCACGTGTCTGCAGCTACATAGGCAGTACCTAATAAGGTATAATTCGCGTCATATAAAAAGAACGCTGGCTGTCAAGTTGCGCAGAGGCGATTTATCGGCCAATTTGGTGGTAAGACGCGGGGCGCGGGACGTCGAGGCACGCGCCGCATGCTTTCCGGCTCGCTATTGGTTTGTCAGTTCAAAATACTATCGCGCACACAAAAGTTATTAATTACGAAATGATTTTATATCAAAAATAGAAAAATAATATTTTTGAATAATATTGTTTTATAAAGATAGAGTCTGATAACAATGCAGTTAACAATAAAAAAATATATATAAAAACGAATTAATTTAATTTTTTGTTAGTGGATTAAAAATTCTGCAATGAATCAAACATATTTTATTAATTTATAAAATCTAATATATTTTTCAACGTATCTACCAATAACCAATATACGTCACGAGCGAAAGGTTAGTTCAAAAATAAATGAATAGGCTTAGTGATTTCGTGTGCGAATGTACCGATGCGCAAACACACCCCCCACCACTTTCTTCCAGCGTTCTTTTTACGTGACGCGAACTGTACTCTATTCATTACTCATGCAAAGTATTGTTAACCGATACACTCTGAAATTGTCCTCTCTTTCTGAACTATCGCTTTGGCTTGAGACAGGCTGTATACAAATAAATTTTAATTACGGCCTACAGACTGGCATCAATTTTCTTGGCGTTTATTATTTAAGAGTTAGAAATACGTGGGTACGTACAGTTTAAGTTGTTTGCACCTTACAAGATATTAGTTATTAGAGAGCTAATGTAGCTTTGCTTAGGAAATTATAAGATATATTACAAATATAAGTTAAATCAAAAAAAAAAAATATATACAATTTATCTATACAAGTATTCTCTTAGCAATGCAACTGCAAAAATACCTCTGTAAAATTACTGTTTGCGTTGATGCAAGTTAATACAAAGATGTACATTATCATATAAATATATTTTCTTTCTATACATATGTAGTTTTAGTTTTCTTGAAGCACATAATTCTATGTATTATGCTGTAAGAATTGAATTAAATCGTGAAGTGTTTTGTTTACCGAGAGCTAGTACTCGTCGCTGCTTGTTCTTATTCATATAGCAGGATTCTATGCCTCTTAGTCAGGCGATAATAATTAATGGAAAATGATAATTACCGCTATAGGTTTATAAGGAAAATAAATAAATGTACATATGTTAACTGTGACTCTTGCTTTGTATGCATTTATGAATTATTGTTTTATTTGACATTTGATGTTTTTATGAAACAAGTATTGTATAAAATGCCCTCATACAATGGCTTCGTTGTCCGTTTGTCTATTTAATTCAATATAAGTAGATACTCAATACATGGGTCAAATCTGTACAGTAAATATTTTTCTTGAATAATCTTAGTGTAATAGTTTGGTATTATTATCGAAAGAGAGGTTGGTATAGTTTTTAGAATTTTTGTCTGTTTGTCTGCGACCGCATCACGAGAAAACCACTGGACCGATTCTAATGAAATTTGGTGTGCTGGTCATCCGGGTACTGAAGAAAAATATAACAACAACAAGATATTATAAATAATAAGTAGTTTTTATGTGTGTTTTAAAAGTGTTACATAAACATTATTATATCTCTTACAATCTATAATATTGTTCATAAGATTGTAAGTATCTAGTTCAATTAGAGTAAATGCTCTTTCTATGGAATAAGATGTTTTCGTGATATGAAGAGCGTGAATTTAATATTATAATCATGTTTTACGAATTAATTTATTTACATGTCAGTAATGAACGTTTAGTTAAAATACTTTTTTTGAGCTATTTAATAGACACTGTAAGAAATTTTCGTACTCATACTATCTAAATAGGCATTTCAATTCAATGCAATGGCTTTGTTACGTACAGAGGATGCGTTGAATATTATTTAGATTCTCACGCGGCTTTCATATTTGCTTGATTGAATGATTGTCGCAGACAACCAAACATAGGATACAGACAGACATTAAACATGTAAAATTTTTATAACTTATCTTGAATTATTAGATCGGTATTTATGTACAAAGTAGAAATGTATTCACGTTTTTAATTTGATTAAAATAAATTAAAGTCGTAAAAAGAATAGTCTTGAACAAGTAGGTCCTTGTATGTATGCGTTAAAAAATAAAATATTTTTAAAATATTAACCACGAATGATATTTATTATTACATAATGTCTTAATATCTGGCTTTTAACGACTCTTTGTTATTATGAGTGTTCGTTATTACACCGGGTAACAGGTCTAACAATAAATAAGGCAGTGGTAACTAGTAACCCAGCGAAAGCGGGAACGAATCCTAGTTCTCGCACCTCTGATATTTTTAATGAATTATCATTTTATTTTATTATTATTTAAAATTTAATGTTCATGATCATAGTTCTTGAGCGAATTATTTCTTACATGATTACCGCTTCCCTTATGTGAAGGAAAATATTGTCAGGAATCTTAATAAAGAACCTAGCAATCCCTATTTGACAAGTGTGGTACGGCCATCGAGTAGGGATTACCTACCTCGTTATGATAGGAGGCCCGAGTCTTAAAGTAGGAAGTTTAAAAAAGGGCTTAGTACAATAAATATTAAAATTATTATGCTACAGTTCTAGCATTTTATATTTCATAAAATTTTCTGAGATTTTTCACATAATGTTTAGGCGAATTAATTAACATTTGATCGATATTAGCGAACTTATTTAACTATTCAGTGCTTTTTATTTTTCGGCTAGGAATTTGCAACTTACTGTTAGTTACAGGATAGTGTGGTTTAGAATCTCTCATTCCTTCTATCTGCATTGCGACCACCATGCGGTTACTCGTAAAAAAACGTTTTGAATACATAACTGATAGGTATATTCGAAACGTTTTTGATAGTTTTATGAATTCGATAGACTTTGAAATCATAAGTGGTTTTCATTTTTAGTGGACTATCTTATTGAACAAAAGTGTTAAAAAATAAAGCATTATTACAGTAAATATTGTTCACATAGCATTTTTAGCCATTTGTTGTGCAGACTTTTTCAAAAAATGGTGTGTAATGTCAATGAACTGCACATACGAGTATTATTCCGTACTTAGATGATATAGTACGTGCAATCTCTTTAACTTAAATTGTATGAATGCCAATTGTGTAGCTTTATTATACCTAGTTTATTAACACGTAAATTTGAGGTGAATACATACACAAAAACATAAATAAAGTTTATTAGTAGAACCCGCGGCTTCGCTCGTACTAAATCTAGGGACGAATCCGAGCGAAGTGAGGGTGAGTCGCTTGTTTAAGATAAACATTTCCATCATACATTACATGTGTAACTCTAGCGGTTTTGGCAGCGCACGCCAGAATAGCTCACAGATGGTAGATTTTTTACTACTTACTTGTGACTTATCGTTAAATTTTGGATAATTCACACAATATCTTTATAAATTGTATCCTATGTGTTATTCTGACGTATAAGCTATATTATTGTATAGTTTCATTGAAATCCATTAAGTAGTTTTTACGTGAAAGAGTTGCAAACACCCACCCATCCATCCATACTTACAAACTTTTGCGTTTATAATATTAGGATAGAACGATGATAATATTATATATTTTCTATTTATATTTATCAACTAACATTACGCACGCGGAGTCATTCAATATATATTTTTTCTATAGAAGAATTAGATTATTCCTGAGTGTGACTGATTTCTTCTCTATCTATATATACATTACATACAGTACATCAATGGGTGTGGGATAAATGTTATTTTGTAGTTGTACGTGATAACTTTACTTTAGGCCTGAACTGGACTTTAACTAGTTCATATATAACTTTTTGTTTTTTGAAGGACATTTTAGGTCTGCCAAACCAGCATTTGGCCTGCAGGGTGGACTATGGCCTGATCACCCTCATAGTGAAGTGAGACCCATACCCAGCAATAGGACGTTAAATTGGCTGAATACAACTACATACAAACACTGAATCATAATTAAAAATAAATATAAAATCTTAAAACATATTCTTAATATAAAATTATATTACATATAAAATTTATACTTACTTATTTTTTGGTTAACTTTTGACCGTTGTGGGAAAATTGTTTCAAAAATTACAATCTCTTCATATAAATAAACATTTATAACAAAATAAAGATTCAATTTGTTTATTATTTTGTATTAAGTTACTTATAGGATTTAATAAATACAGAACCCTATGAATATATTTGAAATGTATTGATATCAAGACAGATAAATTAATTGTGTAATTGGAGCAACAGTCATCTCATGAAGCATGTTAATGTATGTTTTTAACCCCTAGAGTTAAAAAATATGAGAGTTAATACTTTGAATTATTAAATGATAAAAAAGAAGATGTATTTAAAATTTCTATAGTTATAAATTTACTACCAAGTTACGGTTCAGGAAGTTGACATTACTTTGTAAACATGATAGCACCTATATCTTGTGAAAGTGTTATCTTTTTGTAACTTCATTAATCACTACTGATAAAGCAAAACATCCTTTTGCTCTGTACTACTTATCTTTATAAATATATATAATAGATATTTATACTTTTTTCTAATATATATTGTACATTGGAATATTGTTATTATATACAATAGGGAAAAGTGTGATTATTATTTGAGGGTATTTATAACACAAAACAATGATATGACATATTATAGCAGAATGGGCAGCAAGAGACACTTACGCGTTTCAATTCCAAGGAGTGGTTATAAAAGCTGAGCAATTTGTCCACCAATGGTTTAACGGCGCGCCAAGCCCTCTCTTGCGTTATTGTTGAAGGATCTGCGATAGCTTCCCGAATTTCCTTTCCAGCCCCTTTATAACACTGTATTTCTTCCAAGATTTTGTCAGATTCTAAAAGTACTCTTTGTACTTCTTCAAAAACATCGCGCTCTGTATCAGTTGGCGCAGCGTTTTCGAAATCTAGGAAAATATCGTAGCGTGGCGAAGAACAACAATTGGAATCGTCCCGTGCCAAAAGACTCAGCAATTTTCCCATTTTGAATTATTTACACCACGATACTAATAAATTTAATTTAAATATCTCCTGGATAGCATCGACTGCATTGCCTAATAATGTGTATTTATGTATAAGTAAGCTACTTTTTTTAATATATTAAATCGTAAAACTGTTTTATAAGTTACTTTACACAATCACAATTTAATACATTTTATTTTTATTAAAAATATTTTAAATTGCCTTCTATAAACTACAAGCGTTCACTACGGATAGTACCCCACCAACTGAATTGACATTGACAAGTCAAACACGAACAGCAAAGTATTTGTAGTACGAAAGGAACCGCAGGAATATGAAGACAACACACCCACATTAATGTTGCTAGTAATAATTATTTAAATATTTAAATATGATTATTTTATGCCGATGTTTACTGACTTAAAATATGAATAAATACAGAAGCATTTAAAAGAAAATTAGTAATAATAATTGTTTTAAAAAAATCTATACCATACATACATAAAAAACAAATCTTTCCTTTTTATAACCTATTAAAACAAACAGTCAAAACTGTGGTGTGGAGTGTAGACCACAGATTAAGTATTAGTTACTAGTGTAGACCATGGTTGAGTAAAGCAGGTCTAGCAACAAGATCAATTTCAGTAGTAAGAGATTTGTACGATTTGTGTTACAAGCTTCCAAGCTTCGCGTCAACGCCGCTGTATGGCGTTGCTATCGACTGGAGCTGCGCAGTGCACACTGCACACCCATACGCCGTTTAAGTGACAATTAAATGGTATTTATGAAATACAAAATAAATTCGAGTAATGCATCTAGTCTATCGTATCAGATCAGTTTCTATCGTATGTATCTTAGGAGAGAACAGTGGTTTATTTCATACTTTTTTGCCACCTTCCGTACTTAATCTCCACATTTTAACTCATCTAACTCATTACGTACGTATTTAAACCTCGACAGGTCCATCTGCCATCTGGAAATTTTTCATTCTCGATCCCTTGGGATGTAGAATACAAGAAGCCAGCTGCCGCTTTGTTGTTATTTTTGCAACATAATTTAATGTACAAAAACATACTTATATTGGGTAATATGGGTCTTCTATAAACAACTGCAGTCAGCAGTTCGCTGTGAGCGGCGCAGCACTGAGATTCCGCCGCTTCATTCTCTTCTCTTCTCTTGAATTAATCCTTACCCTAGATAGAGATATTTGCTTTGTTACCGTACCCATTCTATAAAATGTTCAAGTCTTGTATTATCTAGAATAATAGGTATTCACTAAAACTTTTTAGTTACAAATATGTTCAGTTCTTTTACGTAGGTACTAAATTTTTTACCAATTTCGATTAGGTTAGGAAAAACGGGGTTTGTTGGTGTTACAATGATATGAAAAGTTTTTAGATATTTTGGGCATTATTTATTTTATCATAAGTGTATAACATCGACACATATCCATTTAACATACGAATGTTTTTACAAATAAAATTTTGTCTGCTATTTACACTGTTCATTTTCATTTTAATACATCTACTATATTAAGATTACTTTAGTTTGAAAGCAATGCCCATGAGCAACCAATTGAGGTATTACTCTATGATTTCATAGGTACTATTACTTTGTACAACAACAACATTATCAAAAAAAAATGTTGATGCAGACGTTTAATAGTACAAATTAACAACACAATTTTCCTTTTTTTAATTTTGACCATGTTGTTCTTATACTATTCTAAAAAAAAGTTAAAATCAAGACTAGAATTTCTAAGCCCCTGTATAAAATGTTTCCTACAGATTAATAATTAGAGAAAAGTGGACAGAGCAAGACATTAATAACAGTTTTATAAAATCATGACTATAAATGAATCTATTAAAACTTATTATTACCGTATATTTTTAAAGATCAGTCTAACATTCGATAATTTACAACTTTATTCTAATATTTATTTTGTGATTTAAGGCTATGGCCTGTCCTTATATTGTAATAAGGCCCTGTCTGATCATCCACTTAATTAATATTCAAAATTATCTTAATATTTCTGAAAATAATATATAAAAGTGCATAAAAATCCAAAAATTTTCGTAGTTAAAAACTTAATCCACACATATAAAACTCAATGTCCACTTACACTAGCGAAATAACGACTTCAGAATAATAATTTGCCGTCTTAAAATACACCGCATTTTTGTATGGCTGTTATTACAAAACTATATAAAATGGTTACTATTAAAAAAAGTATACATTTCGTAGACAAAATTGTATAAATATAAATGTTATGTTTCGCTTTATAAGTACATATTTCTTTTTACATAATTATGTAGGTATATTATATTTTATCAATGATCTGCTTTATTCAAATTGGTGTTTTAAAAACCATGCAAAATTAAATAGCGTTAAGTAGGTATATATTAAATATTTTTCTTTAAAGCAATCAATCGTTTTGAAATTATCAGTATTGTTCAACAAAAACAGCTTTTGAGTATTCCCAAAATATAATCCGCGCTTAGTTTTTCATTCCGCCGAATAAATTAAAACATAATTTTCATTTAATCAGAATTTGAATTTGATTTCATTTTCACGGATTAGAATTTGCAAAAATATGAAAACCTATGGGCTTAGCTTTCCAAAAGCACACACAACATCCGCACATCCGCATGTTTTTATCACTGATCATATACAACAATAATTAATAAATTCCTAATACGAATAACATCTACATATTCTACACTTGCTAATCCGAAAGTCTTAATAATTTGGTGTAAAGATCCGTCTTAACCTAGTAATAATTAGATTGTATTTTATTTCTGTATAGTCTATGTAGTATATTTACTGTTTCACTTATATATCACACCATTATCAAGTAAAATAATCCATACATAAGCGTCTTTCATTAGTGGAGATCAATTCATTTTATCGCACTCATTGTTGATATTATCTAAATATAATATATAGATATAGACCATAGAAGTTAATGTGCATTTTATATTAGTGTGAATACTTCCGATATATTGTGAGAAAAAACGAGCAATGACCGTTAGGTGCTGAATTTTGACCAAGTCGTGTAAGTAAGTATATTATATTTTTCTTACAAATAAATGCCAGTGAAATGCGAAAGCTATGTCGGTCAATCAATGATATAATTTATTTTGACTAGCAATCCATTTATTTAAAACCTACATTTTTACTTTTTATTTAAATTTTATTTTTTTAATCACATATAAGTATCTATTTTACAAACAATTATATTACAATCACACTTTTCTGCGAGTTTCTGTAAGAAACCGAAAGTCTTTTGAAGTAAATATTATTATAAAGGAAAGGAATAAATCAGGATCAATTTCGGTATCAAAAAGGGAAAAATATTGTAAACTATACAATCATCGAGAATATCAATTCCTAATGGAATTGATATTCCTGCAATGTTAATATAACTACAGAACATTTTCTATGAAGGCATAATGCGAGTGACGGTCTCTCTGGACATCTCACAGCAATTTAGATTCTATCTAATCTACACTGTGTTATATAATTATTTCGAAACTAAATTAGTGTTTGTAAAACATATTATTGAAGCACAGAGACCAGGTGGAACTAATTTATGGAAAAGTTAAAGTTTAACCGCGTAATGTATTGCACGGTCCACCAATGTACATCAAGCACATTGTAAGTTCTTTAGTATGAATACATGTTATTTATACTTAAATAATTTCTATCGAAAATATTTAAGAGCCGAGACTAGCAGAAACTTTTCAATGAACAAGTCGGAGTCTAAAGCCGCAATGTGCGCCGCGCGGCCGACCAACGCGCTGGCTGTGTGGGGGAGAGCATGTTGCACGTCGTAACGTACCACTGACACTGATGAAGCCCGAGCTGCTAGAGGTGAAACCATATTGTGTACCTGAAATATATACATATTGTTTTGTTAATCGATAAGTTAGGAAATTGCACTTTACTCGAATTATAAAAAATAAGTTTTCTTGTATTTTTTTTAATTATGTTTTATGTCGCACTTTGACACTTATACATCGTTATTAATCTTATTTTTAATTAAGGTTACTTTTAATTTGAGTTCCTTGTACAATTTCCGCGCAATAACTTAATTTTAGCTTGCACTCCATGTGTATGATGTACAAAAGTGTTACATAAATATTATAACAGTAAAAAATTATTTTCAATAATATACCATTTCTCTATAAGCTTGTCCTAATAGTGATGTATCTTTTGCGGCAGCTTTGCAAAGTTCTAATCTGGCAGAATGCAAGGGAACGTATCTGTCTTGGCCTGAGCCACAAAGTAGGATATGCTTGAACTGATGCAGCTGGCTTCGTTCACTTAAACGATAGAGAAAAGATCTTCGAGGATCAGAAGCGTCGCGAAGAGACAGTTGAAGTAGGGATCCGGATTTTTTCCATTTCTGCATGAACCACATTCCTGTAAGTAAGAATAACATTACATGCATTTTCACGATGGCAATCTCATTATTATTAAAACAGATGTTATCTTGCTCTAATATTAGGTATATATTTTAATCTAGAATGTTCCTAAGTCTCATTTTTCGAATGCTTTTAGTTATTTGTGACAGCCGCTAGCCGCTACACCGAAGTAGCAAATGTAAGGCTATTAATATCCAATCTTTAAATACGTATATCTATGCAAGACAAATCTATTTAAAATTGACTTTGTAGTGTTTTCAATTTTTAGTATGTTTTTATTAAAGCATACCAAATAGCTAAAAAAGTAGGTACGTCCTTATTACAATATTTGTTAAATCTTTTATGCTTACCTGCATTCACGAGACCACTGGAATTATAGAGCGTGCCTAAATGGGGTCCACTAAGAGATAAAAATGTGTGCAATTTTCCTAAAAATGGTTTCATTTGAGGTCTAGCTAGAGCCGACCTAATTATAATAGTGCCCAAGGAATGTCCTACAAAGCTAATCCTGGCTGGTTCGCTTGAATTCTGTATGTGTGTCATAATTTCTTGAACCAACCTGGAATAGAAAATAATGGTAAAAATTAAAAAAAAATAAGTTTTCAAACCTTTTAATGTAAAGACCTAATGTATTTACAAACCTATCAGTCATGGTATCGAAGTCCGAAAATGTATCTCCTTGATTCCTTTCTGACATCAGGAAGTCTAGTCGAGCTCCGGGTAAACCTAACTCTAAGTACGTTTTGACTAATCGTAAGTCTGCAGCATTACCATCTAAGCCATGAACGCATATGATGAGGTGTAATCCTAAAACGAATAAAATCAAATTGTTTATCATTGACATTTTAAACGTAAAAAGTAATTTAAATATTTAATTAAAATATTTAAAGTCAAAGTACTTATTTAATTTAGGAATTTGTTTAATAAAAAGTAAAATATTTTATGTCAAGTGAAAAAAATATATTTGGAATTAAAATCATTTACAATTAATGTTGTATTTAATGTTGATTACTCTCTCAAAATTGACTATTGATACCCACCTTCTGGATTAAACATTCTATATTCGTCGCTTATGTGGAAATAGGGTAAAGAGTTTTCAACAGGAGGAAAGTCGGAATATATTGCTCCTGGATACTTTACGCTTTGTCTAAACTCTTCCCTACATTTAACAAATAGTCGTTCTGATTCTGCTAAGCCAAATATGCTTATGAGATTGCTTTGTCGTTGTTCTAGAAAGAAAGATTATGTTAAATTTGATTTATAAATACTTATGTTTTTAAAATAGCAGGCTAGCGACATACCTTTATTACCATTTTCGTTCCTGCTAGCTAATTCTCCAGTACTTTGGCTTTTATTTAATGTACTAGCAGATGCTGTGGCGTTAGTATTCATGGACTGATGAGGTCTTAATTTTCGCCTTTCTAATATTCCTGGATCAATATTAGTGAGTTAGTAATTTGTAAGCATAAGCATTAGTTAGGCTTAAATACCAATAAAAATACATACCTTCGCAAACGTGATAAAGAGGATTGTCTAGTTGAAGCGTAGTGGGTTGTGTCGATTTTCTACTTTTGGATGGCGTGGATGACTTACTACTTTGTCTGCTCAAATGTGGTGACTTTGAGGGGGGATCCTTAAAAGTTAAGCCATATGGTTATCTTTATATGGAAATCTAATTATTATTTTAAATAATATGAATATAATATACCTTAAATTCATCGGGTGGAGGTGGAGCATCCCTAAATTGTTGAGGTGGCGGCAAGTGTTCATAATCATTATCACCGCCAAAGTGACTCAAATCTATTTCGGATTTTGCTTTGCCTTGGTATTTCTGTGCAGATGCGTTTGATCCTACTGATGTTTTGTGACTTTTACACGATCGATCTACTGTTAGACTGCGGATTTCTGCAGCTATTAGCTTCTCTGTATATTCTATCCTATCTCTTAATTTTGTTTTAATTATTGGATTTGATTTTGCTGGTAGAGGTTGTGGAGGTTGGGGCTTAGGAGTAATTTCCTTACGAATATATGGATGTAAATTATCGCTAACCGTCTGAGATTTTTTAACAGTAGCTTCATTTGAAGTTTTGTTAACGGAGCTAAAAGACTTTCCTTGTATGGCGCTAAATGAATTATGTCTCTGATTCACTTTGACTACATTTGGGTCTGTATATTGCTGAAAGCAATTTGCCGTACAAGTATCCGAATTACAACCTGCGTCAATTCCATTATTGTGCATAATTTTATTATACTCACACTGGCTGTCTGTACAAATGGAATCGCTACAAATTGTACATTCTTCACAAACTTCTTTATCGCAGCACTCAATTTTTTCTATGGAGTTGCTTTCAGTTGATTTTACGGCTAATTTAAGTAGACGTTCTCGAAGCTGTTCACCATTAAGAACCGTCCTTTTAAATTCACTTATCTTATCGCCATCTTTTTTGCGTGTTTCAACATTTTCGTCATACTTCTTACTAGGAATTTTAGAAACAGCACTAGTACTGGGAGCAGAGTAATTAGGATTTAATTGGCAACTAACATTATCAGGAGATGAGGGCCCTGAACTTCGCCCACTTGAAACCCATCCACTCTGTTCACTTAAGCTGGACGTTGAACTTCTACTGCGTTTTTCCTCTTTGTTAAGAAAGTTCTCGGGTGGCATGATTTTGAAATCTTTATCACCTATATCCAAGGGAGGAGATTCAAATGCAGGTGGTGGGGCTAAGTTAGGCAAAGATTCTGAACCAAAGGCGCTGTTCAAGTTTGGTTCTTCAATAATGGATGCAGCACTTCTACAATGTCTTAATTCTGATCCGTGCTCTAAACTGTATGGTACGCTCGTTGATGATTCTAACCTTCTTAATTCAAAAGGTATACTTTCGTTGCTGGAAGAAGATGCTGCTTCTGACATAAGTTGGGTCATTTTTTCTGATGCTTTATGTTTTGTTCGTTTTTCCGGCTTACCACTAGATCTTCCACTTTTTGGAGTGGTTCCTCCAGATTTAGGAGTAGCCCTGCCAGATTTAGGAGTTGCCAAACCAGATCTTGGAGTGATTCCACCAGACTTTGGTGTGCCTTTTCCTGATTTTGGAGTACCCCTACCTGATTTTGGCGTACTTCTATCAGATTTTGGTGTATGCCTGTCAGACTTACTATCCCTAGATTTAATGGAATGATGACTGCTTAACGAGTCTCGACTTGAATTCATTTTAATTGCTTCTTTTCCATTACTAGTGTTAAGCTTAGATTCTTTAGAACGGCTTTTCTTATGCCTAACCGATGGTAGAGTTGAATGTGGCGTCGAAGGAGGTGTTTTTGAATATGTTGACTTGGATGTCCCATCGCTACTCCTGTCTAACGTCATTACAAATCCACTGTCGTCACTGCTTTTACTAGATTTCTTTTGATAATTTTGTATTAAGCTTCCTGTGTTAAAATCATAGCTCCAGTCACCTTTTTGAAGATAATAGTTTAACTCGTGCCTTAATTGATTACGAGTTGCTTCTATATCCATCTGCTGACTATCAATATTTTGTTGAAATACGTGTGTAGAATTGGATCTATGAACATGTTTATTAGAAACTAAGTTATTTTGATCAGTCACTTGATTTTTCCCACTCACTGGTGGATAAGAATTACGTGGAGGCAACATAGGACGGGGTAAATTTACACTATAGCCTCTTTGAAATTCTAATGGATTGCGAATAATGCTATTCGCTGGTATATTACCCTGATTACCGAAAGCGTAACCATAAATTTGGTTTACATTTCCTTTAATTGTACCATCATACTTATACCCTACGTTATGAAAAACTTCATTATTTATTATATGAGAGTTGGAATTACAAGGATTTTTATATTTTTCTCTGAATTCATTTATATTTCTCCTATAATCTTCACCTTTGGATCCACGTGCTGTAGTACTGGTAGGATAAGCTGTCGTAGTAACACTTCTAGGAAGAGTTGTAGGTTTGGGCTGTTGAGTTGAAGTGTATGCTTTTTGACTATTTACTGAGGTGTTTGAACTATTTTTGATAGTTTTTGACAAGGTTTGGATACTTAAAGGCGTCATTTGGGAAACCCTAAGTTGGTCTAAGGATTTACTATGTCTAGCCGGTAAAGTGCTAACTCCGCTTGTTATTTCATGCTTTTGGTTAAATACTTGATCAGCGTTATTTTTATCTTTTCCTAATTGGGATATATTTATAGTACTCTTTGCAGTATTTATATCCAATAATGTTGAAGCTGAATATCTAGACAATTGTTGACCGTGCTGGATAGGGCACGAAGAAAATACATTGTTAGGTGGTAATTGAATTTCACTAATCTGATTATTTTGGACAATATATCTATTTCTTCCTGTTAGTTCTAATTGCTTGTTATGTGGCTTATTCATTTCTACAACATTCTGTTTAACTAGTGTGCGTTTAGGAGAGCCCCGTGCAGACTTTTGGGGTGCAAGAGTTAAAGTTGCTTGGACTACGCCTGCACTCGATTTAGGAGTGCTAAATTGAGGTTCAAGAACGTCTATCATTGCTTTAGGCAATGTAAGAGTTACTCTTGATGCCTCAGACGATGGTCTTCTAGAATCCATCAAAGAAGCAACACTACAGGCACAATCTTCTCTGGTGGGTTCTGAACATAAAAATGGATCTGTAATAAAATTTAATAGGATTCATACACTGAATCTTTTTCAATAATATGTAGGATTTTGCTAGAAGATAATACTCACCACTTCCAGCTTTGTTTGTACTAGAATTCAAAAATGAACGTCTCCTCGCAAACTCAGCTGTGTCTTGATATCTACAAAAGGGGTATTGTTTTAAATAATATAAAAAAAATTACTTTAAATAATGTTCTTGTTATCTTCTAAGCAATTTTACCTGTCTTCAAATATGATAGGCATAATGTGAGGATCACCGTCAAGTGCGATGCAATGAACGGGTAGAGGCGGCAGTAATGCAAGATAACGCGAGCGTCGAGCTGCTTCTCCAACACTTTGATATGACTGATAATTACTATCGTAGCAACCAGCCAGTGAATGTCTTGGGTTGTCCAACACAAAAAAGCATTCGGAGAAACGCTTAATTCTGAAATAAACATGATATTCAATACACTATTCCACGCGGACACGACTTGTACAGTAATAATTAAGTGTATATTTGCTTTGTACATATAGTTAAGTTTACTTGTAATTTCCTTTATTGTAATATGATTTCCTGCCGAATGATTCCACTAGGAATGCTTTTTAACATTTTCCACATTTTAAGATGAGAGAGAGGTGTAAAACTTTCTTGTAAGATTGTGAAATCTCCATGTAAAAAGCTAGTCAAGTAAAAAATCGAGCAAATATATCGTACAAAAGGAATCCAAAGCTTGAGAATTCTCGAGCTATGAAGCTTTATAAAGAGTAAATATGTGTAATTACATACCGTAAGGCGTGATGTCTCGCAGCTAGAGCATGATGTACATGTGGGCGATCTGAAGTGTGGTGCAAAAATGCGCGCCACCGAAGAGTTACTTCTGCACATAGTCTGGCTATATCATGAGCTGCCCCCATTGCCCATTCTTCTTCTTCGCCTGCTTCTGATTTCTATATAAAATTATACTTATATTATAAAACATATAACTGAAATGTTAAACATGATATTATTATTAATTGTTCTATAAAACTTGCCTTTCCTAGATCACTTAAATCTTTTATTCGCTGTGCAACTTCACCAACAATAGAGTTAGAAGATGATTCTTCAGGAGTAAGTAACACTCCAGTTGATCCGCAAACGGTTAGTGCACTTTGCAACCCTTCTAATGATCCAAGTAGAATTCCACAGACTTCTGCGTGTACTTGCCTGTAATATGGAATTTCATGAAATTAAATTTTATTCAAGTAAACTTATACTATAACTTATGAATCGTCTATTTTATTTAAATTACTTCAGTGCAGTCAGTGCATTAATAAGCTACTACTTACACGTACATAAACTTGACTTGTTTATTACATACTAGCCTTTCCAGCGGCTTCGCGCGCGTTCTAAAGGTTGGAAACCAAATATCTTTCGTTTTTGCAACATTTTTCATTGGTGCTCCAATCCTATTGGTCGTACTCGTAGCATAGTTATATAATATAGCCTATAGCTTTCCTCGATGAAAGGACTATCCAACACAAAAAGACTTTTACAATTTGGACTGGTCGTTCCTGAGATTAGCGCGTTCAATTAAACAAACTTTTCAGCTTTATAATATTAGTATAGATTAGAAATTACAATCCTTCGCTATGTTGAGATTTGCATTTAATCAATTGTCCAAAGCTAGTGGAGCTCACAAACACACAGTCAGTACAGATTTCAGACAATTTTGTCCAATAAAAATTTGTAGGAATAATAAATTATCTACAATTAAATATTACAAATATAAGCGATAATTATGTTTACAATTCAATCGGAATAGTCCTATTTGAGAACTACCGTAATGTTTAACATGTATAATTGAAGCGTATAGGCACCACTGTTACATTAATAAATTGATACCGAACTTTGGTGATATTTAATTAAAATATTAAAGTAACTGATAATACTATTCATTATAACAATACCTGGCATGCGCTATTTTACTCGAATTTCCGCCGGCACATTTTCCGCTCGACCCAAACAGAATGTTTTCTAAGCTGCCTGAAGCGTTAAAGTTTGACCCTGCACTTTTCATCAATTTTCCCCACTGTTTGCTAGAGCGAGGCGTACTGCAAGCAAAACAATATTTCGTTCTCATATTAAGACCAGCTGCTTGATTAAAAATATTTTGGACCTCTTATTCTTGTCACACAAATATGAGATGCCTGTAGGTAGTTATAGGTATAAAAATATTTGTTTCTACGTAATCCCTATTACCTATCAAACTATTAAAAACTTCTCTATATGGGACATGCAATGTCTTATGTCTTGTACTATTACTCATAAGAATTGAAATGATAATATGATATATCTACGGTTGATAGATGATCAATTAAATGTATAGGTCATGTTATGAATATTATGTACTTTTGTCAGCAATCTCATGAATTTTATATACCTACTCTATGGCTATTTTATTGACTACAGAGTAGAGAAGTCAAAATATTGAAGTAAATTACAAAATTAAATTTGTTTATGATAAAAATATCCATAAAAGTTGTAATTCGTAGTAAAAACTGGTGCAATTCATAACCCGAAGTGCGTAAACTCTATAGTCTACTACTTACCAGCTCTGTACGTAATGCATGATGCTCTTCCTAAATAAAGACATGTAACAGACGAATTTTGTTTTATCTGAGAAGAGTATACGTCAAAAGTTCCAGAAATATATGTATATGTATGTCAAAAGAATACTTCAAGGCAAGGAAGTTATTGTAGTAGAAATCCACTTTGCATTGTGCTCCACTGCAATATGAGACTCTTGTAGCACGCGCCAACTCGTAACACACTGAATACACGTTTTACCCGCAATTTACATTCAAAGTTACCGTATATTTTTCTTATTGCTTTACCAAATCTTATGTTGTATATCAAAAAAAAAAAATTGTAGAATTGTCAATAGAATAGAAATATAAAGTAGTTATTACGTAAACATAATCAAAATCTTGTGTAACCTACTTGATATAGGGCTGATGTAGAGCGACTAAGCTGGCGTGGATGGTGACGGAGACTGCAGACAGGTGGAAGTAGTCAAATAACACGGGCAGGTGGTAGTGGAGCCCCTGTGATGGCTGAAAGTGTAGCTTCAACACGCGGCAGGATACTGGTGAGAGGGTACTCGATTGAGCACCTTCGCTGCACCACAACTCTATGCCTATGCTCCATTCTGCTCTCTCTAGGGACTCTTTGAGGTTACGGCTATCAACTGGGAAATAAAATATTATATTTTATTAGAAAACCTAAATTTTTTTTTCACCAACGTCAAATTAGTACAAGTACTAGTGGAACTAAGGTTCTACATATTTCACTGAAAAGCATTTTTAAAAGAACATCCCTTTTCTTTTTTTTTTCTTAGAATTAGGACATTTACTGCATATTAGGTCAACTTCTTGGCAGACGCCCAACGACGCTATAAGTCCTGGTTTATCTTTCATTTTGAAAAATACATCGTAGTCTAGCACGTAACTTGTTTTTGTAGTGGCTATCTCATAGAATCGTGTAAATGGCTAACAATAATATGAATGGTTCTCATCGTAACCACAGCTCCATATTATCATTACAACTTAATCATAACATATACCTCCCTAAAGATTAAATGAAAGGATATATTAACCCAACCATCTCAACATCAACGTTATAGGTAACATAAGGCAAAGATTTAGAAAAAAACAAATTCAATTAGAAATTTACTGATTCGACAGGTGTCCCTACAAATTACCTACTATTTTAAACATTACACTCAATTACCCCTCGTACTGAGGAAGGCCCGCGCCCAGCAGTGGGACGTTAAAAAGAGACATTCACAATTCTGTTACATATTTGTAGTGTCCGACCGAATATTCGGTTTCGGTTTCGGTTTCGGTCGAGTTTCGGCAAAAAAACGAGTTTCGGTTATGTTTCGGTTTCGGCAGCAAACCTGCCGAAACTACGACCGAAACCGAAACTGCATTCGGGAGTTTCCGCGCTGTGCTCGGGTGTGTTCGGCGCGATAAATGACATCCAAGCGACGATGACATTTGGCCGCGTCCACGCGCGTAATCATGTCGTAACCTGTTTGTTTGCAGTGCATTTTGTTTGTTGTGAGTTTTCGTGTGATATGTTTTGAATTCGGTAAGTTTTATCATGTGATATAATATAAGAGTACCTAGAAAAGTAATTTAATATAACAAAGGAGTACCGAGATTATAGTAGAATCAAGTTTACCATAAAAAATTAAAAATCTAAACATTTTGTGGTTAATTTAACTCTTTCGCTAATGCTATATGTAAACAAACATTAGTTAGGTACATGGTATTTACTATAGTGCATTAGTGGTGATAATATTTAGGATTTAGAGTTTCGCGTTCAATTTAATAATTATTAAGTAGGTACCAATATAATAATTGTTTTTTTTACAAATTAACACTTATAATTAAATGAGTAGATACCTACCTGGTTATCCGTATAAAATTAACACTTATATTTATTTTATTAATTAAAACTGACTGATTATGATACATTTTCTTTATTTTTCTTTGAAAACATGATCCTTATAAGAAAGTTTCGGTTTCGTATTCGGTTTCGGCCGAAACTGAGACCGTTGCCGAAATTCGGTTTCGGTTTCGGTTTCGGTCGTAAAAACCAGTTTCGGTCGGACACTACATATTTGGCCCACGAATAGTAACGAAAAATTAGCTCAAATAAGTGTCAATAGAAGTAGTTCGTTATATGCTTGTCTATGATAAATCTAAAAACTTAATCCGACCTCTAAAAATGACCTAATCCGACATCTAAAAATGTCTTAAAATTAAAAATGAAACTATCCTTTCGGATTTTGTCGCGGATTTATTTGGATTTTTGGTTCCCGACGTTTCGAAAATCCAAATAAATCCGCGACAAAATCCGAAAAGATAGTTTCATTTATACTTAATGTCAAATATTCGCGTAAACCTAAGAAAGTATTATGTCTCAAAATTATTAATAAAATAACGTAAAGACAAATGTATCTCAACTTTCTGAATCAAATTTACAACTTAACTGTCGATGTTATGGATCACAAGTAGGCATTACTTATACCTAACTCGTATACGTAAATGATCTTCAAAAACCGATAACAGACACCTAAATTTATTTTTGTTTATTGTGAACATTATTGCAACAGTAAACGCGATTTTCTGGTAAGTACCCAGTACCAGTTCTTCATAATGTCCAAAATAAAATGGTCAAAACTGTAGCCTAGCTAATCTAGACCAAAGCTATCTGATTCTTGATCAGTTCTTAAAACAAAGTTGTTTTAGGCTTATCCCACTCACCAAGTAGGTGTGCTCTAAAGTGCACAATGTCCCGCAGTGTGACCTCCTCATTTCTGTACATAATTTGGAAGGCTCTGGAAGCAGCGAGGCCTCCGATGAGGGAAGCGTTAGCAGCGGGCCTGCCGGTCCGTGCCGCGCCATTGCCGCTTGACACCGTCGCCTCGATGTGAACCGGCACTTTGGGCGAAACGCGTAACCCCACGCGCACTTGGTAAAGTCTGCAAATTATAAAATTATTTTGTTGAATACAAGCAACTTACCCTAGCTTTGATCGGATTCGTCTCTAGCTATAGTATAGAAAAATTTTTGAGACCTAGGTTTCAAAAATAATTTTTTAAACCAACTTTGGTGGGGATTTTTATCTTTACCAAATTTTATTTTACTTAAAATAAAATGTGGTCCATTTTACTTGCTGAAAATGTAGCTTTTGATATGGGAAATAATTTTTAAAATATGAAGGAATAAATTAGAAGCTATGCACCATATTTACCAGTTTATGCATTCCAAATAAAAAAAACAATTTGTGATCTTTATCTAATTATTTTTCTTGTGTAAAAATAGCGCTATAATATATTCGTAGAATAAATACTAATATCGCGCACGGCACCTGTTTAGATCTACGTTTGAAACTTGTAAAGCTGCCAAACTAAGAGCGACTAATTTTATTATAAGGGTCAGTTAATAAATTTATTGCGATAGTCAATAAAGTTACTTATCAAATTTCGTTTTCGGTCTACGTTTGATTGTTATTAGAATAATTCTAAATTAACGTCTGCACTTGATTTATTGTTATTAAAAGCTTTCATCTTTTTCCAATGACATCTAAAAGAGGTTTTCAGGAAAAGGAGGTACTTAATTTGCCTGTTTTTTGAAAGTTTGTGTGTCCAAGTTACTATATCTATCGATGTCGATATATTGATATTTTCGCCAAATATGATTTTTATATTTTTATGAGTCTCAAGATAGCAAATTAAAAAAAAATACGTCTAGATGTGAAGTAATTAGTTAAAGTGATTCTAAAGTCGGTGTAGCTTTTGAGTACAAAATATTACTAAGTATAATTGCATGCACATTTAAATTATAAATTGTGCGATTTATCAAAATATTTATGTAATGATATATATAAACAATTTTGTTAGGGATATTGTATATTGCTTCATCATCGCAGCGTGCTCTAAATATATACCTATACCACACGCGGCCTATATCGCTCAGGGACATTGAACATTAATAATAATGGTTCACGTATACATTGTAGTAGTAAGCTATAACAAATAGCCTGTACAGGTACTGTAAGAATAGTTTATCCGTACGCTGACGCAGTATTAAGTAAATAATTTATTGAGGTAAGTATATCGAAAATTTGTTGTATCTGAATGTGCTAAACTCACGAAGGACCAGCATGATTTGAAATATACTCGTACGTTTTGCGTTATATAGCAAGGTTTTTAATGAATATTATTTAGCTACATAGCATCACGCAACATACAAAACTTAGCCAGTACCTTAATCGTCAACCAAAATTGTATAAAACCTATGTATTTAAAATTTATATGTGTAGTATATCAACTATCTGGTATCCGTAATACAAGCCTCGTAGCTTACCACAGAACTAGATGGCCCTGTTCAAAAAAAAATGTCCCAACATACATACAAAAGTACTATCAAAGTTGCAAATTGATACTACAAATCAACTCTCAAAACATTACATAGATATGAAAAAATAGCTTGTTTATAATTTACTAGCGAGATAGAGTTTACGAAGCCGCGGGTTCCGCTAGTGTATTATACATATAAACCTTTCTCTTATGTAAGCATATATAGATACAGACAGACAGCAAGGCGACTTCATTTTATACTATCTAGTGATTAAGTACTTTTGTCTGTGTATTGATTCTTTCTATGCGTAATTTTGACCTCGTATCCTCCTTAAATAAATAAAATGCTATTCTCTTAAGTAATCAACCGACTCCTTTCTACTTTAGATAGAAAAACATAAACGTAAAAGTTAATTTTTAAACAAAGCCCAATAACGGGTACTACGAGAACATTGCTCGGATTACTTCTTGTTTTTCTTGCCCGAAAATTCTGGGATACTCTACGAATATTTTATATCAACGAATGTAGGAAATCTTTTAAGATAATACTTAGTATAGTTAAGATATTTTACGTTTTGTAATATTTTGAAAGTGTTTTTTTAAGTATTTCATTTTAATATCGCTTAGCGTTTTATGACTTTTAAAAATATGACGAAGAAAGTAAGAGTTTATTTGGACTTTTATACTTTGATCTACAATCTCCATAATATTATTAAAATCTTTCAGGTAGTCTGAAACAATTAACAATATTATCAAAACATACTGGGAAGTAGGTTATTTTCTATGAAACGAAATTGCGACCGATATATAAATAAATATATCAAAAAATCTAATATTGCTAATAAGTCAGCTTTTACCACGAAAGCCCATATTTCTTTTCTAATTGGTAGGTTAATAATAGTAATGAAAAGATTTCTTCTTTCGAACGTTCATTGTTGTATGGCTTTAGGGAGTGCCATTTGAGCATAATCAATAGCGTCAATGTCATATTTAATTAGAACTAAACTAACAATAAAAGTTAACTTATTCACACTCTTGCCTCATGCTGAAGCTGAAAAATACAAGGCGTTCTGGCCCCGATACCATCACTGGTAAATTACTACCGGGAATAGACTTTGATGGCTGAGAGTAGGCTTTGTGGATGTTAATAATTTATTTCGGTAAGTAATTGAACAAATTCTTTTATTATTGTGTGTATGGTTAAGTTAAAGACAATGTTATAGGTTTTAAATTAAGATATTAATGTTATATATTGTATTTTTTATATTGTTATATTCTATTTAATTTTTTAATATTCTTTTCTAACTTACTTTGAGCTATAATGATATTGAAATTTTGATTTGATGTAGGAAGGTACATAGAACCTATGTATATTTTGGTTAGCTTGAAAAATTAAGAGGTAAGAAGAAGTACGAATACGTTTTTGTGGTTGTAGTATGTTTGCTTCTTTCCATACTATTTCGTAGCTTCTATGCATCGCAGAAATGTGTGATGGATAAAGAATTTATGTTAACAAAACTTTATTCTAGAATCCCAGATCCTAAATCAGATAATAAATCAACGTCCTCTGCCGCGTCTGTCTGTCGGTCTGTTCGCGATGAACTCAAAAACGACTGCACCGATTTTCATGATGTTTTCATCAATGTATAGAGTGATTCTCGAAGAAGGTTTTAGTGTTTAATTTGTCAATTTTTTGTATACATTTACTAGCGGAACCCGCGACTTCGCTTGCGCTAAATCGTATTAAATAAGAATAATAGTACTTATAAAATAAAATTTAATAGTCTAGATTGATTCGAATAATCCTTCTTTGTTTCGTTAAGACCTTGTCAAGGGTGGTTTAAGATTTAAAAAATACAAAAAACCTTTAAAATCAGCTGAAATATCTAAAAGTTCAGACCCGTTTATTTTTGTATGCGATTCATTAATCATTAATAGGTACCTACTACGAACATACCCGAGCGAACCGTACAGGGTGAGTCGCTAGGCATTAATATTTATATAAATAAGAAGGAGAATTGTTTTTTCTTGTTGAGTCCTATGTAATCAATAAATATACCTATCTAATGAATAAATGAAATTGTGAACCTGAAATGTAACCACAGAAAAGATAATATATTGCATATGAAACAAAAATAATAATATGTAATGTATATAAAAAAATAAAATCAAATCACTATGGGAAATAAAACTAAATCAATAAACAAGTTCTATATAACTTAATAGATGTGCCTATCTTTGCTGCCCTTATTTGTCACCGGATAGAAAATTATCCAGGGTTGTACATACAGATATATATTTTTGTTATTTATACGAAAATAAGCTAAATAAAATTTTATGAAGCATCTGAAAAATAATTACATCCTTAATATTTTTCAGCAAACTCTTCTCGTAAAAATATATTTAGATACGTTAAAAATAATGAGTAATAAATATGAAATTGATTCCATGAGTATTAATTAGGAAGTGAATGTTATGCACTGATTATTTTCAAAAATATTTTCAATCAGAAACTTTTAATTAATAAAACTTTCATATGATACGGTTATTTTGTTACTTTACAAGTTATTTCCAATCGAAAATTCAGTTTAAGTTAATTCAGTTATCAATATAAATAAAATTGAAGTGTCTGTTTTTAATTTCAAATTAACAGCTTTTCACTAAATGAAATGAAAATGTAAATGTAATATGAAAGTATATACGCTACGTACATCAAAAAAGAAGTTTTCATAATTTTTGTCTTGTCTGTTTGTTGCGGCTAAGCTCTGAAACGGCTGGACCGATTTTGCCAGGAGTTTCAAGCGCAGTCAGGTAATGTTATAAGGAGTAATTTAGGCTACTTTTATTTTATTAGAAAATTAAACGTTTTATTTTTTTAAACTTACGTCCACCTAGGCAGCGATTAATAAATATTGAAGTTTGACGAGTAGTGCCACGTGTTAAATCACTACATAGTATAAAACAAAGTCGCCTTTTCTGTCCCTATATCCCTATATCCCTATGTGCGCTTAAATCTTTAAAACTACGCAACGGATTTTGATGCGGTTTTTTTTAATAGATAGAGTGATTCAAGAGGAAGGTTTATATGCATAACTAGCAGATCCCGCGGCTTTACCTGTGCTAAATCTAGGGAAGAGCCCGAGCGAAGCGAGGGCGAGTCGCTAGTTAAATATAAAATTGAATCTTAATTTAGGAATGTAATTTTCCGAGATAATGTTATAACTATTTTCCTAGAAATTAAATGGTAGAAAATCATGTAATAGTGTCATTTTTGCATTAGCAGCCCTGCTGAACCCCCGTAGCCCAATCTATGTCCAGTTTCCGGGCAACGTACAAAGTGAGTCACAGTCAATGGAGTCATTTCACTAATAGCTAGTCGCTGTAACCAGTGCGGAAACGAATTCCGTGTAGCTAAATTAAATAATTTGAAATAGTAGCACCATACAAATTGCAACCCTTTTCTCATATTACATTTTGTCATTGAGTTATTAATTAGTGCATAACGTATTTGAGTAACACCTTTATCTTAACAATATTCCAACGCACTGATTATATCAATGTTTATAATCTTCAGAGTTTGTTTATTTTTTTAACTGAGCATCTGTAAAGAAATAATGCTTGTTTTATTGATAACGGTAATTTTACGTTTTTGCAAATTAGTACTACTGACTACATATTATATTTATGTATTGCTAACATAATAATCAAGCTTACTAAATTGTAGTTAATCAAAACCGTATGGTTAATATAATTATACGTATAATCATATTAAAATAATTATTTTTCCTTAAGATACTTGAGTTTTTATGCCAGTAATCCGACGTGATAGTTAGGTACCTCAACGATATTGTAATCGATATATAGTTGAAGCCCTTGTAAAATCGGAGGCAATGATTAGGCTGAAATGCTGCTAGATGCCAATTGGTACATAACGAGACTAAGATTAATAAAAATTATTACGAATAATATTTTTTTAAAATCTATAGATATAACCAAAGAGTAAAGTTGTGAAATCTGTACATAAATAGGTATATTATGCATATTTAAAAACAAACCGATAACTTATATATATGTGTATAAAACACATAATATATAGATCCAAATATAGTACTCAATAATATTTTTTGTCTGTTAGGGCGATGACTTTGCATGAAAAAAAACAATGAACCGATTTTAATTTAATTACACAAAATTTACTCATTTAGTGATAACTTGTTACTCAAGCCAACATTCAGAATATCTATTTTTACAGGAAAATATGTCATTCCCACGGGAAAGCACAATAATTGGTTTCATCAAGTCACCCTTAGAAATTTATATGGCTAACACTGGCTTAACCTTAAGAGATACCTACATTAAAACAATATGCAAAAAAAAAAAATTGTAGGTTAAAAGGCAACGCAAATAATATTTTCCATAATGAACAGTATGGTTTTACTAAAGGCAGATCTACAGCCGATGCGGGGATTGCGCTTCTTAGACATATTTATGACGCTTGGGAAAAATCACAGAATGCCATTGGAGTGTTTTGTGATTTGAAACTCTTTTGCTTAAATTTGCTCATTACGGTGTTCGTGGTATTGCTCTCGATCTACTTGCTTCTTATCTTACTGATAGAGTTCAGAAGGTCGCAGTAAATAACGTCAACTCTTCTGGTTTTCCTCTTAGAATGGGTGTTCCGCAAGGATCTATCCTAGGTCCATTTTTGTTTTTAGTAGCGCAGCGGACATTAAATCGATATTTATTCTACAAAAAAGGGCCATTCGGGCTATTTATAACATATGCGCTCGTGATACTCTCCGCGGACTTTTTAAAGAAATAGGAATTCTTACGGTTGCTTCCCAATATATATTTATGTTTGTTCGGCAAAATATTAATTGCTATTCAAAGCACAGCGACAAACACAGTATAAATACAAGAAATAAGGATAAACTTGTAACACCCAGTTTTCGCCTACAAAAGGTAAACAAATCGTTTATGGGGCAAGGTGTACGCATGTATAATAAAATTCCACAGTCCATATTGAACTTGCCTTTGAGGCAATTTAAATCAAAAATTAAAAGTACGTTGTTGAATAAAGCTTATTACACTATAGCGGAATACCTGGTGGATGTAAATGTGTGGGATTAGTGACTGGTTGTGTCTCACGTAGGATAAATAGATAAATTGTAATACAATATTGTTACCAAATATTTTTTTGAAAAGAGCAACTGTTGAGTTTCTCGCCGGTTCTTCTCAGCAGAACAGCTTTCCGAGCCGGTGGTAGTTTACTCACAGACTTACAGACTGACTTTTAATTTTGATAATGTAAAAATGACGATTCAAAAGAGCTTGTAAAAGTCTATTTGAATAAAGAATATTTTGTTTTTTTTATAAGTAACAGATACTGAATGTATATTTTTAAAGTGTGTATTAAATTACATTCTTGAATGGAAATGAAATGTCTTTTCTTTTCTTGAGTCAGATAAATAAAAAATTAAATTTATTTAATATATAAAGCAATTTCAACAGAAATATCGAGATATAAGTAATTAAATAAATTCGCTATAGGTATGCTCGTTCGTGGAGTGCTACGAACCATATTCAATTTAATTAGAGGATACGAAAAGTCCGGAATATGGTTCTACAGACTGCTTTTATTTTATTACTCCTATGTTAATAAAAATACTAATGCATATTGTAATGCTAAAACTTGATACCTGATAACTACGAATATAATGTATATATTGTTACTCCTTCGCGCTGTAAGGATTTCGATAAAATTTCATAATACAGAATCAAATCAAAATATTTTATTCAGCATAAAAATTGTTACAATTTCTTATTGAATGTCATGAGTCTAACACCAGTTCGGAAAGAAGAAACCTCTGACCTGAGAAGAACTGGCGAAAGAAACTCAGCGGGCCTATTATTATTATTTTATCTCTCTTTTTGAAATTTAATTGCAAATTAATATATGTTGAATAGCCTGGGGACGATCACATCATTCCCAAGGCGTACTGTCTTCTAAAAAATAATCCTTTAGTACATAAACGTTCCTTCACATTTTTTTTAATTTGGCAATAGAAGCTTTGAAATCCGAAGCTTTGGAATGCCGTGAAGTAACAAATAGATTAATGTTAATAAGAAAATCTGCCAAAAGATGCTATTTGTAAGTAATATAAAATTAATTATTACTATGTGTAATAAAATTGTAAAAGGGCGAAATTGTTATTTCTATTTAATAATATGAACATTGTATAGAATATAGATACAAAAATTTTGAAATCTTTATTATAAGTCGGTACATAAGTATATTTGATTAACACGCTAAGAGCTAAATGAATTTTAATTAAATTTTGTGTAGCGAATAATTAATTTGTTACTCGTTAAATATTTAGCATAACTTTTACTGTTGAGAAATCTCTTATCCCATGGGCAAACAAAATAGCTAATTTGATGGAATTGTCATTAAATACAAAAATTTCAATGATTTATTACTCCAAACCAGTTACTAATAGGTAATAATTAAATCAGAATAAACAGTAAGTTTTAACAATTTAATTAATGGCGGTTTCATTTTCGTAGAGAAATGCAAAATCTAATTGTGAGGCAGGTCGATTATTACAAGATTAATCTAGCTTTTTAGGATTACCTTTAAAAAATTGATAAAAATAATCAGTCAGGATTGACCTCTACAAATATGAATATTGTATACGTACATTAAAACAGGGTATTAGAAAATTGTATGTCTTAAAAAGACGAAAAAGTTCATAATAAGAACGCATCCGAGCGAAGCAGCTAGTTGCTAGTTTTAATAATACACGAATATTTTTTGACTCTAGTAATTAGTATAGAGAAATGGACTGCCTGATTATTAATTTCCTATCGATATGTTTCTTATCTAAATACAAAAAGTATTTTTAACCGACTTCAAAAAAGAAGGAGGTTATATGTTCCGTTGTATGTATTTTTTTTTTTATGTATGTTCACCGATTTCTCCGCCTTCTGTGGGCCGATTTCAAAAATTTTTATTTTGATTGGTAGGGTATAGTTCCGAGGTGGTCCCATTGTCACCAAGTCAGGATCTGATGATGGGATCCCAGGGAAATCGAAGGCAACTCTCAAAATTTACAGGCACCTATTATGTTTTTGATATATTTTCTAAACCCGATAAAGCACATACCACCATTTAACACTACTTTATATGAGAATTCATTCACAGTTCAAGCAGCAAGACTCTGGAACTCTCTACCCGATGTGATTATTGATGATAATCCATCGCTAAAAGTCTTTAAAACTCGCTTGAAAGAGTTTTATCTGAATCAAACAACATAATTTTCTTATTTTATTTTGGATATACCTATGCATGTATGTAGGCACGTATGTATGTATTTATGTATTTATGTATGTTATGTGTATGTATGTATGTATGTATGCGTATGTATGTATATATGTATGTATGTACGTTTGTAATTTGCACTGCACCTTTTTCTTGATAACTATGTCCTTCTCACGCTCAAGGGTTTCTGGAAGAAATCTCTTAAAGAGATAAGTCACCCGTTGTACACAATGTCTCCGCTTCATTTATGTATTTTTCTTTTTCTTTTGTGTGGTACATAAATAAATAAATAAAATAAATAAAATAAAGCTTATACGTATGTTTTTTATGTGTTTTCACCGATTTCTCCGTGAATTGTGGGCCGATTTTAAAAATTTCTTTTTTGTTCGGTAGGGTATACATTCAAGATGTTCTCATTGTCACCAAGTCAGCATCTGATGATGGGATCCTAGAGAAATCGAGGGCAACCCTTAAATTTTATCGGCACTGATTACCTTTTTAATATATTTTCTAAAGCTGTTCAAGAATTTGTGATGATGTAAGGTATATCTCCTCAACGGTTAGGAGTTGAAAGAAAATTCTTTTAATATTATACGTACTTATGAACTGATAGTCGTATTCCTTCAGGATATTAGGTGGATAGTTACGTGGAAAAATAGACGTGGACTAATCTCGATTGACTATTGTCGTTCATTTCAAAACTTCGCTGACTTATTGGAGCAGTAGTTTAGTTAGCCTTCCAATATTTTATTTAAACATAATAATATCTAATTTCCACCAAAAAATTAAAAATAAATTATTTTTTAACAAAAATGAAAACCGACTTCAAAACGCTACAAATCGAAACTAAAAAGAAAAAAAAATAATTTTAATTACTTAGTTATTGTTGGAGTCGGTGCCAGTATTATTATATGTTAGCAGATCCGGCTCGCATCGCTGGACGTAAGTAAAAATAAATTAAACGGTTTTTAAAATTATCTAACAAAATAAAAGTAGCCTAAGTTACTCCTTATAACATTAGCTATCTACGAGTGAAAGTCCCGTCAAAATCGGTCCAGCTGTTTCAAAGGTTAGCCTGAAAAAACGGAAAGAGAGAGACAAAAACTTTAGAATGATTTTTGATAAAGTTGATTTGGCAAAGATAATATTGCTTGAATACGTTAATATTCTATGGAAGCTATATTATTTCGAATATTTTAGAAGAAAAAAAAGGTTTGAAACTTGTATATATGTAGGTGACGTGGATATATTGTAAGTATGCAGTAGTGCATGAATTATTAATGATAGTGAAGTGTATGAAGTAGAGTTCACGTGTGCAAAGCCGCGAGCGACAGCTAGTTTCAAATATTAGAATATAATATAGATGAAATGTTTGGTTTCTTATGAATTAAAATAACCAGATAAAAACGAGTAATCTTATTATTATATTTTTTTTAATTAACATGATTTTTATCACCATATTGTTGACTCTCTTTAAATATTTAGAACAATGGTATATAAAATTTAATACTATAATATATACCTAGTAAAAGTAATTCGCACTGGACTATTTTTTGAAGATACTCAATAGATAATTATCGGATTCTTATATTTATCGGTGATTTTATTCATTATTCATTCATTTTTAAATGGGAATGAGAATGTATAATTTTAAGGTACTTTGATGCCATCTTGAAATTTTTGTACTGTCTGTAACGGGTATATAACCCCCTGAGACGTCTAATACCTTAGTCTCTCCCGTGACCATGATTGCTGTAAAGCATTCGAAACGTCGGGAACCAAAAATCATAATAAATCCGCGACAAAATCCGAAAAGATAGTTTCATTTAGTATATAATATCAAGTATTCGCGTAAACCTAAGAAAGTACTTTCATTTCATTTCATTTTTATTAAAACGTATCGAATGTTTTACACGAAAAATTAAAATAAATCTTTATCAATATCCGAAAAGGTAGTTTCATTTATAATGTCAATAATTCGTGTAAATCTAGGTAAGTAGGTATTATTTTATCAAGTCGTTCAAATATTACATATCTACATAATATGGACATATGTATAAACACTTTAAAATACGGATGCAAGTAAAGCCAAAGAATGGAAAACATATCTTTTATTCATTACATCCGTTACATTGTTCCGATTGAGAAATTGTAAATTGAGTGACTCATCGTAAGCACATTATTTTCACCACCCCTTTACAATGTTCTTCGCGTTATAAATGCTGTGAAAACCTGTCAACTAGCATTTGTGTTTCTAATTCATTGACACGAATAATCTATAAATAGGAAAATCGATTCAAATCTTGTGTACGGTGAAATATTTTAGCAAATAAAATCCTTTTTTTCGTTTCTTTCTTTATTCGTTTTTTTCATTCTTTATTCGTTTTCTTGAGTATGGAAAGTGCTTGAACTTCTGTATTCGAATCGTCACAAAACTCACAATTTGTGTGTATATATTCACTCACAATGTTTGTACTGTTTGATCGATACACAACGCCTTGGAAACCCAAAAGGTACATGAACATTGGCAGGAGGTGATGAATGGAACGCTTGTAGGGGTTGCGACCTAAAGGACTGAATATGTTACAACTTGACCTATAATTTTGTGGTTGTATTTCTTTAACTGATTAAAAGCTCTATAAATTCCAACGTAAATAAAATAATTATTTAAAATTAAAATAATCGCAAAACCTGTAGGAAAGATTCTCGATATCAAGCTTTAGGTTCAAATAACTCAGTACTAAATTAAGCGAAATTACCGCGACATGATAATCTATCATAAATATGGGAAAAGTTCAAAAATAACAAGTATTTTCACAAAATATTTTTTTTATTTACATAAATGTAGTACTTTTAAAAAAAAATTATAATAGTATAATTACGTAGAAAATCTAAACGAGTTGCCTTTAAAACTAATCTTCTACAAATTGAACGCTCCCCTGTGGATACTTCTAAACTAGTTATTGCATTTGATGTCATAACGTCCTAACTGTTGAAAGCGTTGCAACTTTGAACAAACGTGGTTAGATGTGTATTAAGATTATTAATGAATACTCCTAAATTGTTCCTAAATTAGAAATATTTTTATTAAATCCTTGTGACTTTGAAGGGTTGTGTGCCAATTTGGTATATTGGATATGCTTTTATCTATTGTTAATGCAAATATGTTTCTATCGATAGCAAGATTCACAGCAACTAGCAAGTATAAAAAATACGTACAGGTCAAACACATAACCCTCCTTTCAGATTTACCGCTGTCGGGTAAAAAGATCCTCAATATAAAAATAATAATTAAAAATTAAATTGTTTTAATAAACGAGTTAAAAAAATACGAAAATATATGTCAAAACTATGTCTTTATTGCTTTCTATTCAGTTATTTGATTCTTGTAAAGCATGGTATATTTTTCATACATTTTCAATTTACGAAAATTGATGACGTAAATGAAATTGAACATAAGAAGGTTGACATCTTATTAGAAACTAGTTTTTGATTTACCATCTACTTATTTACACTATCCTTAACAAAATCTAATATACTATTTACTATGTTGTTATGTATTTTGCGCTTCATTATGTAACTTCTAACTAGGTTAGTATGGCTTATCTTTCAGTAGTATAATTGCGTATTTCTACGACATTACTTTCTTTTAAAAATTTGCTTAAATTTATGATTCCTGCTATAGTAATATTTTTTTAACAGAAGTAGCCGAGTTAGATTTTAAAGGTCGTACGAAAGAATGTGCCCTTTTTTATTTTTTCATATGATTCTTATAAATATATGGTTACGTCTAAATAAGCGTCATAAAAGTTGTAAATATATAAAAAAATCATAATAAATCAAAATAGTTGTGTTTTAGCGTAATCTTTTTGAAATTACTTCATTAAACCAAACATCTGTCAAATTTCTATATTTTACTTACAGTTTATTAAAATTACAGATAGGTTTAATTGCAGTTAATTATAAAACAAACATCGCTAAGTATTGTAGAAAGATTCATACATTGATCAATTATTAACTTTTTCAGCCTACCACATGTAGAGCATATAGAGCAACGAGTTTCCCAGTTCAAAGCAACAAGCGAGCGACTCACCCTCTCTGAAAGAGATCGACATTGTAGAACTTATACAGTTCCACAGAGAACTCGAAGGTGGCCTGCAGGTCGGTCATGATTCGAGTGGAGAGGCGCGGGCGCGGGCGGGCGGCGCGCCATACCGCGGCTGTTAGCAGGCGGGACCCAGCCGAAGCCAGGTGGAACTCCTGGCTGGCATCGCATTCACCACATTCACTCACTAAGACCACACCCCGCTAGCACTCGCGACCCGGGTCCGATAGCCCCGCGAAAATAGCGACACGCGGTTACGAGCGTGCGGCCCACAGTGCGGGAAACGGGAATTCATTTTTTAGTTGGCGAGTGCGCATGCGCGTGACGCCGTCGCGATACGGACTAGACTGTAGTGCAGTACTCGCCTGCCCGCCCGGACAGGTGCGCTCGCTTACGGCGTATAATAAACTATCTACCTACCTGTCAGTCTATTTGTCGTTCCGTACTGATTTTTTAATATTTTTCACAAATTGCATGCAAATTATTATAGCTAAGGAAAGTTAATGGATAAGTTATTGACATCACTACACGCTTATCCGCGATGCTATGACACTTTCAGATACCAAGTGGTAATGCGGGATTACCTCCCGGGAGGCTTTAAAGGTCAGAGGGCGGCATGTGCCAGGTCTGACGACGTTAACCTTTGCCGCACTCGCCGATCACAATATATTATAAGCCGATGACGCCATTTTATGAATAGGTACGCGCTTATTGGGGTGCAATTTAAAACGACTTAGCTCAAATAATATTTCATAAGGTCGGAAAGTCACTTTAACAAGCATACTTATTAGCGTATATAATATACGTTTATTTTTGTATCTCAAGATGTTAAGGAATTATAAAAATATATTCGTGTTTTAAAATTTTTAGTACATAATAATTATATACACAGATACTAATGACTTACCCTCACTCCGCTCGGATTCATCTCTATGTATGCTTTAGTACGTAGTTAGTATAAATTTGAGATATTTTACCGCAATATAAAGTATAGGAAATATCCAGCAAGCATATATCCAGTTAACATCGGCCATCATACCAAATTTTATCAGTCTATCCAGTGGTTTTTTCACGATGTGGTCAAAGATAGACGCACATACAAAAATTTTTAAACTATCTATCACTTCTGCCTTTAATCAGTAGGTAATGTATAATTTATACCTACTTATATTATAAAGCTGAAGAGTGTGTTTGTTTATCTGTTTGTCTGTTTGTTTGTTTGGTTGGTTGAACGCGCTAATCTCGGGAACTACTAGTTCAATTTGAAACATTATTTTTATGTTGGATAGTCCGTTTATCGAAGAAGGCTATAGGCTATATCTCAATGAAAAATGTTGCAAACACGGGAAGGGCAGGCGTTAGTTCTGCGAGGTATCGTATACCGTGCGACTCCGAAAAAATTTGGTTTCCGGTCTTTAAAACGCGTGCGAAGCCGCAGGAAATGCTAGTAAGTAATATTAGCTCAGAATATTATTATATAGATAATATGTTTGTTATTGAGGTTCGTTATTAAGGTTTTGTCAAGGTTGTAGTTTAACTAAAATTTATATAAACGACTATTTATAGAGAGACGTTTATTAGAATATAGAAATAGAAATCAGAATCAGAACGGGCAGAGATTTCAATCGTTTATGCTAAAGGTCATGGGTCAACTTATAGTTGATCGATATACACGGGTTCAAGGGACGCAGGGATTTTGTGGCTAAATAAATCTTTACATTGTATAACCTACTGTGTAAACCAATGAGGACTTAAAGATATAATTCTCACCCAGCTGTACTTGTATTCATCCCTTTTTAACATCCCACTGGTGGGGACGGCTTCCCTTCAATACGAAGGGAATTAGGCCATAGAGCACCATGCTGGACAAGTGTATGTTGGCGGACTTCACATGTCTTTTAAAAACTTGCTAGGTTCTCTCTGACATGCAGGTCTCTTAGGGTTTCCTCATTCTTTCATGGACAAGTAATCATGTAAGAAATGATTAGCACTTAGAAATGCCAGAAGTACAAAACCCAGATTTGAAGCCGCTTCACTCGGTTACCCCAGCGAGCTACCACTGGGCTAATGTCATTCGGCCCCGGTGAATTATTATTAAGAAATATAGTCTAATGAATGTCATACACAATACCTGTTACGTCTTTTTAAATTGTGTAGCGTTTTGGCAAATTTCTCTCTCATGTATTGTTATTGCAGGCGTTTCTACATTTATTCTGCGGCTTGTTTAATAAACTTTAAACGTATTGTGTATATAGATATAAAACTTTTGTCTTTTAATAAAAAGATAAGCTTGAATACTAAGAATACTACTAAATTTATTAAAATTCTTTTGCTATTTCTTCTCAGAAAAGTTAGATCAGACAATAGTCGTATTTTACAAGAAAAAAGTGTTTTGTAATCACTTTTTATAGGAACTGGAGTTGCCGATATTCCTTATTATGTCTTATCACTAAACATATGTTTATCGATACCAACGTTTATAACCCAAAATAGTATGTAACGCTGAGTAGGTTAGTAAGAGCGCAATGTATGGATATATACTGAATATCGAGTACCAAGTATGCGTTTGCAAGGCGCGACAATGGCTCCCGTTCCCCGAATGACAATAGCAACTTCCACTCAGCATATTGCTGTTTCAAAACAACAAACGTCTTGTATCGTGGCCATTGTACGGTTTACATAAGATATTTTAAGATAAATAATATTTATTTATTTATTTATAATATTACGACTCATCGGTTTTCAGTAAGCATTATGGTTTGCATCACTTCAAACTTTATAAAAAAAATTTGGAGTCTTTGATATATAATCTGTTCAATAATTATTATTGACCAAGGGCAACAATTTTTGATTACTTTATTTAAAACAGTACCTACAAATAATAATTATACTGAAAATTGCCTATGCCAATACATGTAAAGTTATGATCTCGTAAACATAATAAAGCATATGAAAGTGTAAATATAAACGTATGTTTATATAGAATTTAAAATCATACGGTATTTTGATTGTTTTATTTATTAAAAAAATATCTTTAACTTTTGTTTCTGGATTACGCAAGACTAATTATTATTGTATTAAAAAGTTTATAATATCACTGGCAGCACTAAGTCCATACAACAAATATCAAATCAAATCAAATCAAAATATTTTATT
This sequence comes from Boloria selene, assembly GCA_905231865.2. Taxonomy (NCBI): domain Eukaryota; kingdom Metazoa; phylum Arthropoda; class Insecta; order Lepidoptera; family Nymphalidae; genus Boloria; species Boloria selene. The sequence continues at coordinate 9,108,015 of HG993145.1, forward strand.
CAGCATAAAAATTGTTACAACTTCTTACAGAACGTCATGAGTCTAGCGGGACTAATAATTTTTTTTCTTAATCTCATAAATCTCATAAATATGTACCTACATACAAACTATTAGCTACTAAGTAATTAATTTTGGTTTAGGTGGTTATGAATTAATATTCCAACGCGTTAAAGCTTTGTAAAATTACAAAATAAATACGAAATAAAATAAATAAATAAAATATTAAAAAAAACGTGCAGCCTGAATTTACGTCACGCCTATTTCACATGGGATAGTGAAATATTACAATAAATTGGCCAAGTGCGAATTGGTTTTCCATTTACATATTTACCGATAATTAAATGTAGAAACTTTTTACAATTAATAAAATAATAACCTACAAAATAGTTTATTCTTTATTTTTAAGCTCCTAATAATTAAAGCTTATAAAACTAATTTTTATTTATACCAAAAGCTCAGTAATCTCTGCTTTGTACGGAACATTAAGCTGTGATTCAGAAGGCTTAAACTGTATTGGTTTTATTAAACGATTTTTATGTCACATGGCTTATATTTTAATTAAAGCTTTGATCCAATCATACATGGAATGAGCTTATAAGATCAGTCAGATTGATTTTTTCAAAAAATGTTGGAAAAAAATTATATAAAATATATTCTTATTAGGAATAAATTAAATTATTGTCTTGTTGATAAATTAGGGTTTAAAGGAATTAGCAAAATACGTTAACTGCTTATTCGAGAGAGAGATTTTTTAGTTTTTGCAATAAATATTTTTTATGGAATAAGTATATAATATACTTACATAGAAATATAATGTATATTCGGGACCTACATATTTCCTTGCTTTATAAGCAAACATTAAATTAGTATGTATGACCAATGATTATATTTATCCTAACAAGCTTAAAATAATAATTAGAAATAAAAGTTTTTTGAATCGAAATAGGAAAAAGATATTCAGAAGATAAAAAATAAAAAATATCTAATAAATAAATAGATATTGATTTTTTTTATGTGCGATGTGAATTTAAGCATTTTAATTGGTAATAATATGGCGTCAGTAGATAAAGCCTAATAAGCTTCATTTCTTTCAGTTTCACAAAAGTTGCGAGGGAAATAAGTTCGCAGTCCGAGCGCCTCATATAATCCGATTTAATGCACTGCTCATAATAGGGTAAATAGGAAAGCTTGGGAGAAATACTTTTGTAAATACTTACACCCTTTAATTTATATTTTATGCTCTTTATAATTATTTGAATAAGATTGAATTTTTATTTCTTTTTTTTAGAGTTTTCAATATGTAATTTACTATCTATAGGTACGTTTAAATCACCCTCGCTCTGCTTGGCTTTGTCCCTAGGTACATAAATACAGTTTACTCAAAGATGTGTTATTTATGCCAGTAAAAAGTATACTATACCCAAAAACTAGCTATCATCATACCAAATTTCATCAAAATGTGTTCAGAAATTTTCTCATGATGTGATCACATACAGATAAGGTAGACTGAGAAAAATGCTAAAAATTATAATAATGACATTTTCCAAAACATATTTGATGAACAGGAACGATTCAGTAAAAAAATTATTGTTTGTATAAATTGTGTTAGGTAAGTTTTTTTATATTCGTCAACATCTACGCATTTATATGCGTAAAGTGTTATCACTTTCTTAGGTTTACGCGAATATTTGACATTATAAATGAAACTATCTTTTCGGCTTTTCGAACGTCGGGAACCAAAAATAAAAAAAAATCCGCGACAAAATCAGAAAAGATATTTTCATTTATAACTCACGCATATTTTATATATATGTGTTATTCGTACTTTCTACTAGTTGAGTCAAGTTAAAAATTGGAAAATAAAATACTTTATACATTGTATCTTCCTATTAGCTCGGGAAAGTCTTATAAAATGCAATGTTGCTTTTCGGATATCCGTTGCTTGCAAGTAGGTTAACCAACTCTAGATACTCGTTATTACTTTTATTCGTTACAGATATCTAAAAAGTAGTATGTTTTAATTTTAATGAATAAAATACATTTAATAAGAATTTATTAATAACTCACCCTCGCTTCGTTCCGGTTCGTCCCTAGGTTCCCCCTTAAGTATAAGTTTTTTTTAAACTTAAAATTTTTATTACTTTTTTATTATTAAAATCTTCCGTGTGTCTTAAGGAACGTACAAAGAAAAAAATTGCCGAATTGGTCGAGCCACTCTTGAGCTTTGCGCTAATAGCAACATTCATTTTTATTTATATACTCGTAGATAAAAGAAGAACCTATATAAGATTTAAATATTTTTACAACAGTAAAAGAGTATGTTTTGACAATTTTAGGTTACTTTTTACCTTTTTTCATAGTGAAATCTTCTTAATTGTGACATAAAGATAGGATAATATTTTAATTTATATTTTAAATTCTATACGTGTATAATTTTCTTCATAAGCTGCACTTAATTATAGGTCAAAAGCTAATTGAACTTATTATGGAGACCTTACTAGCAAGGTATGACGAGTGTACGAGTATGTACGTAGGTCATACTTGTATAGTTAATCTATAATTCCTATTACATAGGTCATAAGGACTGGAATGCAATATGCTTTTACATTTTGTTGAATAAATTATCTTTATTTACAGCAGTGACATGACCGCTTACTGTAGAATCCTCTTATCGCTATAAGCCTTGCGGAAGCGTCGTTTTACACTTATTTATATGACGTTTTAACATTTTCCTTTGTATGACATCTTCTACTATTCTATTGTATTTTTAATCGGCTTACTCGTATACTTTTGAGAGTATCTACGTACTTCCTGCTATACCGCAATCGCTAAGTTTCTAACATTTTTCTTTTATAAAGATTAATAAAATGAAGTGTCTGTTTTTAATATAACAATAAAAATATGTTTAATACAAAAAATCTTCACTGAATGATGTACACAGCAACTTTTTGCTGATAACCGTCTGGTAACCGAATAGTTAGTTTTATTTTTAAAATATTTTTAATATTATTTTAATATAACAATAATAATAAAAACTCTTTGCTGAAGAAGACACGACGAAACGACACAAGAAATATATAAAGGGAAGAAATAATCACAAAAAAGGTACCTTTGTATTAAAGCAACTATTATAATATATTTTGCGTTCAAAACTATCTGTGATAAAACAAAGCGTTAAAAATAATATAGTAATTTAATTTTCTCCAGTGACCATGAACGCCTTAATTTTAGGTAGATGATCAAAACTAGAAGCCATATTGACATAATCTGTTAAATTGTTACACATGCGTATATATTTTCATATACAAAATTTGTATCACATTTACGAGTATGACGAGACCGATGTAACTTGAATTTGAAGAATAAATTAAAATAAAATGTTTTCTAAAAGTTTTCAGTAGAAAGTATAGTAGGTATAACTAAGTATAATAATATATTCTGAAAGAAATTACATATATACCTAGGTTTATTTCAGCTAAAACTATCGTAAATGCATGTTCTATGTAACCCATTGTTCTATTTCGTACTGTTATAACCCTATATTTCTATGGCGCAATGCTGAGTTAAGCTTTTTAATACTTTATAAATTGTTTGACCATTGTAATAAAAGGCAGTCTCGGATTAAGTCTCGTAACGACAACACATAACTCTAACTAGTTATTGAGGGTTGAATTTCTTTACCAGTTTATACATTAAAGGGTGGGGAAAAGTCTTTAGTTTTTTCTTAAAAACCCCAATCTCAAGAGTTAGCGAAACAGTACACAATAGGGTACCATATAAATATGAGGGTAGATAATGAACATAATACCTACATTTTATAATACAACTCTACGCCGACTCTGTATATTATTATTTTCTGCTGCGGCGGCATCATAAGAAATCCACTGAACAGATGTTAATTAAATTTGGTATGTTAATAGCTGGTTAACCACGACAGTTGACTAAGAAATAAATACTCTATTACTCTAATCAATAATAATGGTCGAACCTGAAACGAGCGATGGGAGTCGGTAGTATCAATATAAAGGGGAAACAATTTCCCTTCAGTCTTCGCTACTAGGTCATGCAACCTGAGTTACACAATGCAGCTCAAAGCGTACTGAGAGCTTGCATTGCGTTCGTGGAGAGCTAAAAAGGGTACGAGAACAAAATGTACGCTGAAATTGAAACAGGCTTTGAGTACGTCTATCGTCTACGAGGTCTACAATAGAAGTAAACAACTACTTAATTATATTTACCACACACTATCTATGATTTTTTTAGACAGGCTTTTCTTGTATTTGATTAATTTGTTTAATGATTAATAATTGCCAATGATTTTTTTTGTAAATTGGAAGCGTTTTATGAATATATAGCTTTAAATTTATCTTATAGTACTAGAATGCAATGACTTATATAAACACTAAATTTTAAATTTTGCACCAGTCTTCTTTCAACATGTAAGTAGTTCAATTTATTATATTATTATACATACTTGTAATATAACTTAGGATATAAGTTAGGATGCATTTTTCAGAGATGAGATATTTTCCAACTGTAAAAAGTATACATACAGTCATCTGCATCATACCAAATTTTATCAAAATCTATTCATTGGTTTTCTTGCCACAGACGAACACACAGGCAAAGGTTGTAAAACTATAGATTTATTCTATGTATAGATAATAATAATTATTTCAATAAGATTTTCCAAAATATATTTAATAATGTACAGATTCGACATAGAATTTTGTTATACTCGTATATTGTAATATGTGAGAGATTTAGTAGGCACCGTATATTGTATATTAGATATTAATAAGAATAGAATAAGAAGACGACAACGTTCTATATTAAAAACTCAATAACTATCGATTTCAAAATTCAAAGGAAATTGCGTATATATTACTTAGACAGCGTAGATTGACGTCATGATACACCCGTGTAACATTAATAATGGATTCAGAAGTAGAGCAAGCATGTACCCCTTCGTGAAAGTAAAAATAAAACTAACAAGTGAAAAATTAAGTTCGCTCTTGAAAGCTTTGAATTCGGAACATTCATTGTTCACTCGTGTTACTGCGTCATTTCAGTTTGAACTTATTCACAAGTACGGAACCATGTTAAAATTGCTATGCAGATGCTCGAGTTTAACAACTACGATTGTGTGCCGCGATTATAAACATATTGTAAAATATTTTGCTGTATATAAAGTTATCTGATATAGTGATTGCTGTTATCGATCTATATCATAAATTATTTATTATTTATTTGAAAACTAAAAGCATAAATATCAGTATGTATTACAACTACCGACTCACCCTTGATCCGCTCGAGTTCATTCTAACGCTTATAAAGATTTCTCGAAAATATATCCTATAAAGTATCCTATATATCAAAACTCCAAAAAAATCGAAAAAATTTGATTTGATTTGTTCTCTCTATCGATAATAACAATGACAATTTTAATTAAATAAATATTTATTTTATAGTTTCGACTCAGAATTTTATTAATATTCACCGACCGATTCCGGCCATGGCAGCCAATCTCATTGAGACTGGCCAACTACGCAGGAGATATTATAGTACACAAGTGAACGCGCTGACACAAGTGCACTCTCTGTTCTTATCACTCTCATACTTCGGTTGGACGAGTTGTCGACACGACCTATTATTATATTATATTTTATATGTATGTTTAAACATAAATGTAGCACAGATAATGATTCTGAATTAGACTAGATTTATATAGATAGATTTTATAAGGGTTGTTCTGTGAATGAGAATAAATTTGAAGTAAATTGTATTATGTATATATTAGATAAAGTATATAATATATATTAGTGGTTTATATTTACCAAGTCAATGTACGCATATCAAATAAACCCTAAATGAGGATTTTAATAGACAATTTAATCATGTATTTTATTATATTACAAACGGTTTGCCTAAAAATGTGGTTTTTGGATGTCGACGGAACAAATTACGTAGCCGCACGTCAGCTACGCGTTGATGAGATTTGTATAAACGAAGCAATGGCCGGAAAATTTACAAAAATATTTTTCACGTATACTTTTATTATTTTTACCTTTTCAATAAAGGTTATAATTTACTTATAAATTATATGTTGTATTTATTTTTATTTTTATTTATTCAGACACAGAAACAGACAACAAATTATAAAAAAATATAACAACATATTATTAAGAACTAAAAATAACATTTTATATTTACTATCCAATTACAAAAAAATACATATAGTTAATTAATTAACACAAACTTAATTAAAAAGAAGAAAAGAAAATAAGGGATATAGTACAATATGTGCAGAGGAATTGACATAAGAATTAAATATTTATATTTAAATTAAAATGTGAAGAAAAAGGAAGAAGAAAGATCAAAGGAAAAGAAACAAAGCAAAGCATATCGAAAATTTTTAAAGATGTTTAAAGAACTATAATTTATATAATTTTTTTAATAATAGATGCATGCAATAATGATTATGTTATGTATTTTAAGTTGTAGACATGTATTTATGAAGTAATATTTTTGCAACAAAATTATTCATTTCCATACCTGAGAATTGAAATATATCATAAGAAAGAGCGTCCCATAAAATTTCAATCACGTGATGGATAAATCTAGAAATATAGAGGGAATTTTCGTATGACTGCTATGCATTTTCTGATCTAGAAATTGTCAATTTTGCAAACTCGAGGCAACTTAATTTAAACGCTAACTTAGCCATGCCGGCGGGAGAATTTGTGGTAGTATTGGATTGGGCTTCATGAAATTGAATGTAAGTGCAATCTGTACGTATATTTGATCCGCTTCTATTTTGGATTTCGCTATGCATTTCTATTTGATTTATAAACTAACTTTGTTTCTGGTGTTCTTTGCTTAACAAGCAACTTTTGGTAAGAAGAAATTAATTTTGTACTTGAGCTTTGTAACAAAGCTCGAGTTTGAGTCAGTTTGTTCTTAAGGTTGTAAATTACAAGTATTTTAAGTTGTAGACGTGATTAATATAAATTAATTTTGTTAATTTTAAAGTAATCCATTAATTTTCCAACCGTCAACATTGCTAACGAAATTATTGTGGTTATTTTGAGATTATTGTGGTTAGATTGATAGATAAATATTTATATCAAATATTTATCTATCAATCTCTGTTGGGTCTTCTCCATTCTTCGTGACATTGTTAGAGTAAATTTTAATCATCTAGTACGCTTTGAATTCATTCAGAATTGAACTAAATCAAATATTTTACTTTCATAATATTGAAGGTTCAAAGTTTAACCTTTATGTACAAATTATAAACATTTTATTACAATTTTCCCTCAAGGCTACTAAATTATAAGCGGTAAAATAAGTGTCTTTATTAAAGGAACATATTATTCGTTATCAAATTCATTTTATATTTTAACGTATTGCTGATAAAAGTACGATTAAAAGGTTTTTAATTAAATTTTCATTATTAAACTATCGCATTTCTGACTTTAACGCAGCAGAAGGCTTTGTACTTACATGGACAATGCCCGCATTTGTATTTTGGCTTTTGGCCCATCTACCATTACGGTCATGATAAGTAAGCTTTGTTTTTGGTTTTATTATTGTAGGTCAGTTTGGTTGAAATTGAACCTGCAATTAAAATTCTTATATGGACTGTTTAAAAATATATTGCTATGCCTTCGTGGTCATTTATCATGGTAGCTATACTAAAGGAAATAAAATTAAAAATACCTACCTTACATTTTATTACAAAGAAAATGCTTGTTATATTGAATAGTGTTGACTGTAAATACATAAATCATCGATAAGGGAAGTTAGAAAAGGGCACCCACCCCTTATGTGAAGTTATGAATATATCCAAACTTTCCCCTATATCCTGTGCTTTTTATTAAAATGACGCCTTTAAGGCTTAAGTTGAGGTCGCTCTACGTGGCTAACTGCCTGTGGGCTGTAGGCAATATTAAATAGATTTGATTGAATACCGGATATTAAAAGCGTTCGTCACTTTGATCTTACATTCTGCAAAATGGGTAGTGCTAATTCTTTGAATAGAAATAGATTGAATTTGTTGTTAATTTTGTCCTTAATTTACATACTCTACTTGCGTCACTATCATATTTTAGCGTATGGTATATTTATATATTTTATTAGCTTATAGAAATACGCTCGTTTGGTAAATTAAAATAACCAACCAATAAAATAACCAGGGATATTTTCATGTGCATCTTACTGTATAGGAAAACATTGTTAGGAAACTTGTATGTCTGAGAAAACCTAGCAAGTGTTTATAAGTACATGTGATGTCCACCAACCTACACTTAACCAGCGTGATGAATAAGCAACGTGAGTACCTATACCTCACTAGAAGTCACCAATGTAGTAATACTTTAATTACTACTTTAAACAAAATAAGAAGTATCGTAAATACTAGGGCACAACCTCAAGTAGTGCTATAATCACTACATAGTATAAAACAAAGTCGCTTTCTCTGTCCCTATATCCCTATGTATGCTTAAGTTTTTAAAACTACGCAACGAATTTTGATGCGGTTTTTTAATAGATAGAGTGATTCAAGAGGAAGGTTTATATGCATAACTAGCAGATCCCGCGGCTTTGCCTGTGGTAAATCTAGGAAAAAGCCCAAGCGAAGCGAGGGAGAGTCGCTAGTCATCAATAAAATACGCTTTAAAATGCAAAAACATTTTTGACGACAAACAAACAACCACTACTGAACTATTATATATAAATATAAAGGAGAAATAATATAACAAAATAGTGTTTGAGTTCTAATAGGGCAGGATTCCCTTTTTATCGCCTTTTACAAACAAACACTTTTGTAGACGAACCTATAGTGTATACAGGTGTCAAATAAACATGTTAACTGAAATTGGGAAATAGAGCGTTAAAGTGTAGAGTTGCCAACAAATTGGATTTGCATATTGTATATGAAAATGAAACTGCTTTGTAGCATGTTTTTATCTCCTTCCATCTATTCACATAAAATATAATAAAGTTGTAACGAGGTCGAATTCGTAGACGGAATATTTCTTACAAAAAATGCTATTTTAAGGATATAGAAATGGCTTGCTATTCAGGAAGCCAATGACATTTTTATTTATGGGTTGTCGCCTTTGCCTCACTAGGTGACGGCTATAAATTTATTTAACTCTTTATTGCATTGCTTTATTTATTATTTGATCATCCATTTCTTAACTTTTACTTTTGTTTTAAAGAAATTGAAGTTTAGGCTCTACGTAATTACTGTCAAAAAATAAAACAAGATTCTCTTTTACTAATCTGTTAATTACTTTTAATTGAATGAATTTAACATTATTTGTACTTATCACTTAAGCAATTTTATATAATATCGACGGATAGGAATTACACAAAAAACACCGTTACTTAAAAAAGCGATCCGTAGAAAAGTGTAACTTAGAAGTAGGAGTAGGTATACCAATATGAATAGAATTCTAAATATACCTACATAGAAAATAAAATAAATTCATAACATTCTATCAATGTATAGGTTAAATTTAAATATATTTCCAACACTTTCAACCGAGTGTCATGTAAGTAAAGACTGTGTATATTAAACGTGTGGTATTGAATGGCTGCTTCTAAAACCGCACAGAAGGGGATATGACAGGAACATAATAATTCAAAGCAATGTTAAAGTAGTGCAGGGTGAGTCATATTTCACGCTCGAACAACCTGACTGCGTAATAAGTCTAGATCTCTCATAGTATGATCTAGGTATTAAAGCTTTAATAACTTTGTGCATTTCTTTCAGTTAAATGGAGATTGTAAGCGCTTGTTACTTTATGCTTGAGAATAATGCATTTAAATTAATGTATGATGTCATTAAACTATGTTTTTAGCTACCGTAACATATCCCTTTATTTTTATCTCCCTCTTTATTCCATATTACTTATTCTTAGAATTATGCGAATTATTAAGAAAAATTATAGTAGCATGTGACCCAGTGGAGAAGGGAGATTAAGAAAAATTAAAGAAAAATAAATTACGGGCGATCTGAAATCGGGAAGTGGAGGGGGTGGGGTTTATTAAAGAACTCAGTGAGCTTTTTCGATGTTTGATGAAATTTGTATGTGTAAAAAAATATACATTAGGATAGTAAATTTTCTCAGAAAAGCTGATACGAAGAAACAGATAGTAAGGCGCAGACCCTCCTAGCCCCTTTCCAGTTTCCACTTACACGCAGGTATATAAGTTATCTTTTAAATAGCAAAAATTAGGCATCTACCTACGCATTTAAAAGATTCTACAACTTTCTCAAAATTGAAGTGTCTGACCGTAATACTCGTACATCAATCATTATATTTAACTAACTACTGCAAAAAAATATTAATACGTCAAAATTTTAAGTATTTTAAAATTATAACTGTTATTTGCATGAAGACGCTCTTCGATAAAGATATCCAGATTAACTTGTTAAGATTAGATAGGTCGAGAGCTCTTTTGATAATGTTAAGTGGTTCTTGACAAACCTGGAAGTATAAAGGTCGAGCTATAGTGGGCGTCACATTCATTATGTGAGAGACGAGAGAGATTCTGCAAATATATTAAATCTTTTATATAAATCTTAACATACAATAAATGAAATCCTGTAGGGTCCAAAGGTTTATACAATAATTTTAGTTTTTTTTTTTCGTAATACCATAGTATAAAGAATGACATAGTAGGGCAACTTCGGCCCAATCCGCGATATAATTACCTGTCATAGTTACCATAGTTGCCTGTCACAGGGTTGTCACTGTAGCTAAATTTTAATTCAGTGCTCAGAAATTGGCATTGGGCCGGGAAGTGTGTTATTAAAAATATTTATTTTTTATATATATTTAAGAATGTAAAACATTTTGTTTCTACATGTTTATGATTATTTTTATTAGGCCTGTAGTTATTCGCTTAACTGATATATCTGTAGAAAATAGTATTAAAACTCGAACTGACGCGAATAGATTTATCTCGAAATGATTTTGTGTAAATAAATAAAATAAATCCTTTAATTTCTTGCGTTTACAAAAACATAAATATGCTATTAGTAACAATTAAAAAAAATAAAACTATAATATATTAATAAAATCATATCACATCCTATTAAAATAATAAACTAATACAACAAAAATAAAAGTACCTACATAAGTATTTCATCATCAAGTATAAATTATATGCTATAGTTTGTCCATTTTATTAATGTTTTTTTGACAGCTCACGCCCACAAAGTTTCGTATTTAATGGTTAGCCATTAAAGTTAAAATGTCATACAAATAATATTGTACTTTATGGACGGGCACCGCCCCCTTACTGCTGTGCCACACATAACGATTACTACTATTGTGCCACAGATTACAAATAAATAAGGTGTAATATGTTATTTAATCAGGAAGACAACAAAATTTTAAGATTAAAACCAATAAATGAAAACATTAACATTATGTAAAGTTTTACTTTCTTCTTATTATAATCATACAAATAAAACAACTAAAATAGTTTAATTCCTTTTATTAACATGATTCGTCACAATCATCATTTATATTAGATTTGTCCGATGAGGAGTCTTCAGTTATATTAATTATTAACTGTTGTGTGCATAAATTATCAAATGCAATGTCACGGCCCAAATCAGACATTATGATTCTCTTAGTTCTCTCCACCACACTTGATTTTTACGATAGTAATATTTATTTTCATATTAATAAATATAAAAATAAATATTATTTTATATTTAAAAAAATAAGAAATATCGATTATTACGTCACTATAGCTTGTCAGTCGTCGAGCTGTCAAAAAACCATTAATAAAATGGACAAACTATTATTTATATTATTATTGTTTACCTTTTCTGTTCAGTAGGTAATCTGAACAAAGACAACTCTGGAATCGATGAAGAATTTAGACACCCAAACACACAGCAATAAGTTCTTCTACGAATATCACACATTTTTCATATAGTGAAAAACCGTGACGCGCAAAACATGTGCGGCGTCAGCCTAGACTGGCGCACTGATATACGGTTCGAGATATTGTATGAGTGTGCGTGCGGCAACGTAAAGATACTATGACGCACACATACAAGCCGCGCGCGGTGCGTTTGTATGAAGTTGCCCTACTTTGTCATTCTTTATATACTCTGGTAATACCCCTTTATTTGACGTATAATAGTAGCGTAACAAATTGTATAGAAATTTTTGAATTAGCAATATCGAGAATGATAGGAAGAATATATGTATTTTAAGTGCTCACATTTATAAAGGGATTAGAGGGTCACAAACAGAAATCATATCATGTTATTATTATTACATTGTTATCTACTAAAATTTTAGTATTAGTCATTACTGATTCAGTATTTTTACATCCTTAGAGTTAAGTAAAAGAGTAATGGGCTGGTTCCACCAATTACTCTGTTTATAACAGAGTTGGAACGAGAGGGCAATGGCATTTTGTCTTGTCTTCATATAATTCAGATTGCGTTGTAGTGGATGATACTTGATTTTGTAACTATTAGGTCACTATATGATATATTTATCGACTACCACTAGGTATTCTTAAATACCTATCGTTAGAAAAAAGAATGAGAACTAAAGTTAAAGTTGTAGAATTAAAAAAAATATATATTAGACATATTTATAAAAGTAGGCAAACCAATTTATAATGATGCACTAAAAGCGGCGAGGACTGTACATCGTATGCTTCATTATTCGCGCCTTTCGCAAGCGGTGCATTATATTTCGCTAGATGTCCTGAGAATTGCTTGAGGCGTACACCTTGGCTATTTACAAGTCCTTTTGGAGTGCTTACTCTCAGGAGAAACTGCTTCATATCAGGTTTAGGATTTCAATTAAAACGAAGCATATCTTAGGATATTTGTATAGGGTTTAGAAGTGTCAGTCTGATGTCTAGATTGTGCTTTAGGTATTCTGTTTTTGACATTAAATCACATTGTTAGATACTAAGTGAGTATTTTCTGTTGTAATTTATATATACAACTAAGTTCCCTGCCAAATTTAAAGTTCGTAACACAAAAATTCGTCCCATAATATTAAGTTAAATATTTTTTTTAAAACACAAGTAGCCTAAGTTACTCCATACTATAACATTAGCTATCTGCGAGTGAAAGCCCCGTCAAAATCGGTCCAGCCGGGTCAGAGAGAGGGTTAGCTTGAACAAACAGACAGACAGGCAGACAATTTTTTTTGTTGTTTGAACTTTTTTATAATTTAGTATTTACTTTCATATGCATTTAGTGAAAAGCTGTTAATTTGAAATTAAAAACAGTATAGATAGTCTTTCATTAGTTTTGTAATTATTTTATTAATGGTTATTAAATTCATGTTTAGTGTTAATTAATATCTGGGCTTTATATGTTTATCGTACGAATTTTTATTAAATGAAACAGACATTATGGAAACAATTTTCATTTATTGTTCGTTCTTACATCTATTTTTACAGGTATGCTAAGGTAACTATTGTTATTTACCCACTACGATTGACTATGGACACGTACGCGTCCCTCTGAACCTGAGGCTCAGATTTCTTAATAAGATCATTAGGCAGTGATCGTTTCTTCTTATAAAATATGTTTTTTGATTCCCACTTACTAACTATCCATCCAAAACCGTAATTCGACCACCCTTTTCGTAATTCATACAAAATAAATATTTTTGAGACTTATACTAACTTTACAAACGCATTCAAAATGTGTTTAAAATTAGTAGAAGTGGTGTGCGAATTATTTTACATTTACTGACCGATACTTACAAAAAAAATTTAGAAGTAAAAATATATCAAGACATATTTGAGGTGAAAATTTGAAAACTAGCACACTACCTTATCACAACATATAATGTAGACACTATGTAACACTGACATTACATTTTATTAGACGCGAATAGATACATATATTTATTGCGATTCTCAATAATATTTCAAAAAATATATTGGCCCTGTAAATAAGTTATTTACTTCATATCAAGTTCATATATTTTCTGTAAACAATAAAATAACTGTAAATAAACAAGTTGAAATAATAGTTAAGCAATAATTGTCGCCAATACGACTTTTACGTCAATATTTTCCTTTTCTTTATATTTGTATAAATATATAAAATATGAACGTTGTTAATTAGATATTTTTAATTTAAATCAATTATGGAATAACTCTAAAACGGAAGCATAGATCTAAATATGTACAATGCAGAACGATAGATAATAAATAAAAATCATAATTAACCATTGTGACCTTGAAAATTCTAGGTGTAGAATCTATTACAAAAAAATGTTTATGGTCTAATAAAACGTAATGTCCGGGATGCTATTAATCAGATCGAACTTCGCAAATGAAGTAGGTTTCGAAGGAGCAAGGCGAATCGTTCCATTTCAAGCCTTTGTCGTCTCTATTCCACAGTTCTAAGCAGTTTTCTTCTTCTCCGTTTTCGTATCTGAAGTTGTTTGGTTCTCCTGCGTTCCAGTTGACGAAGGTCAGTGGTCTGCCGTTGGCCAACCAGAAGAAATTGCCTTCTTCAGCCAAATCTGTGCCAGATGTCCAGAAGTGCTCTCGGCCGTAACCTGTAATACATATTTTTAAACTATGAGCAGTGTTTCGAAATGAAATAATGTAGAAGTGTTATAGATTGCTACTATTGTTATTAATTTTACGTTTTAAATATAGTTTAGGTTGTTATATTATTTAGTTTTACTGAAATAATTCTAATTATATACATATGCTCATATTCAATTGAATATTATAAATTAAATTGATAAATGCATTAAGAAAAAATAAAAAAAAAAACTATAAAATACTGAGATTCTTCGGTATAAGAGTTAAAACGTATAATATTAAATATTTTAAAGGTAATAAGGCACAGATGGTGGAAAGCGATTATGTTTTTATACTATGTAAAGATATTAATACCAAATCCCTATATTAAAAGTCATACCTGATTCTCTAACGTATTTCTCTAGTCTGTCGTTTTCTTCCTGTGATGAGATGGAAGCGAGATGCATGCCGTGGAATCTGCAATATTGTTGTGCTTTGAACCAGTTCGCCTGAAATACGAAAACATAAATATTATATACTTTAATATAATAAATATACATATTAAGTATAAATACTTTTATAACGTTGCTAAGTTGGTAATTGATATACTATATATGTATGTATATAATATAGGTGGGAATCTCATGACACTCAAGAAAATCGGCCATCGTGACCCTCTGTCAGGTCTTTTGCTAGGCAGAGAAAGAAAGAGAGAGAGAGAATTTCTTGCACCCAATTTTACTTGGAAACTGTGATTAATTCTGTTTAATCACTATAAAATACCTATATTTTGTCGGTACATATTATGTCATTAGGTAATTTTATACGATTTACAAACATATTACATAATCTAATGATATAATCACATACTTTTATTGTTATCATGAACAAAATTTTAAACATGTACTTCTTCATAATATATATATATATATATATATATATATATATATATATATATATATATATATATATATATATATATATATATATATATATATATATATATATATATATAGTGAAAGTGAGTTTCGTCTTTCCTCCATAATGAGCGCGGCTAATGTAGCGCAATTATTTAATAATTACTGCAAGCTGTAACATGCTTTATTACTTGCTGATTAATGACAATATTGCCGTGAACCGTCCCATGTTTAACGTGTAACTCGTTTGCTCTTGGATATTTTGCAAGATGATTGAATTTCATCAATGTGAAGTTATGCGCATATTGCGAATTATTGAGTATCTTAGGAATGTATTTATTTATTAATATGCATGCTATTATAATATATGAAAATTTGGTCTATAATTTTGTAATTCTGTTGACATTTAATTTACATCAGAGATCTTTTCCGATTTAAATTTTTTTTCAAAAAAATCGTGTTCACTTTTATTATTCGTTATTGGCTGGCAAAACTATAGCCTGTCAACATTCATTAATTCAAACATCCATAGAAGTGATTTAGTAGAAATATCCATTTAAAGATATGTTTTATATATAAATATGCAATTTACAACTAAAAGTGATTTTCCATGTTACCAAGACTTAAAATTTATGAATTTTAATCTATTGTGAGTCATTCCATGTCATAGTTTAAAAAAAAAAGATTCATTTTTTATTATCAAAAGGTCAAATGTTGTACCCGGTATTTGATGATCCAATAGTCTGACCCTGAGTTGACATAAGAAGGAAACAGTATCTCTATAATAGTCACAAATTAGTCATCGGTCTACTATTTTAAATGTAAAAGTTTGCATGAATGAATATATTATTATGACTTAACTATAATATATCAGTTTATTAACTAAAATAATGCTTTACTTATAATTTAAAAAACCCTACCCTAATGCCGGCCCTGTTTATGTATAATGTATAACTAAATAGCCAATGTGATAGCTTGTATGTTTGTGAGTACTTGCAAAACGATTGCAAATTTAATGTGGACTATGTTATGGCTTCTCTATAAATTTCCATAAATATTCCTCGTAGCAAAACTAATTTCAGGGATAATCCAATTTAGTATAACAGGAAAAACAATTATTGAAGTCCCACACGCAAATGAAAAATACTTAATCAAGGCGTGGGCTGTGGCGTGGGTGGATCGCGAATTGTTTTGATTGAATTTAGAAATATTTTATTTTATTTTTAGAAATAATATTAAAGAAGTGTGTAAAGCCATATTATGCTATTCCTTTGTTTATGCGAGATTCCCTTGATTTTATGTCTTCATAACAAAGTTCTATATAAATATTTATAAGTCAGTTACACTTACCTAAATTGTTGAGTAAATATAAATAAGTGTTAGATTAAAGTAACATTTGATGTCAAGAGATACCGAGATGCTGTTTAACTCTACTACATTATACCGACAATTGTTGCTTTGTCTTAATATATTTTTATACAACTTTAGAAAAAAACCACTCAATTTTTGTGGTAAATTTGGCCATCATACGACATTTAACTTGGTCTAGCAATAATTTTATATTTTTCTCACTAACCAATGTAATCATGCTAAGGCCTAAAAGTTAAAATAATATAGACTTTCTTTGATCCGTAAACTCATCTGGAGAAAATGATCTTACTTTATTAAAAATGTTAGTGTGATATTGCACGTACTAATGGAAAAGATATTCATAATACCTTCTTATTCATTTTTAATTAGCAGATGAGTTATGCAATTTTTGTATGGTGTAAAAATGAAAGTATTTGTACACAACATCCGCTTTCGTCAAATAAAAACTGGTTTATTGGGAAGATTATAGGAGGAATAGAATATTCACTTTTTGCAATATGTAACTTTACAATACGTTTGTAAAAGTGTGGCATGAGAAAACCATACATTTTATAGCATATAGCCATGATTTATTCAATAAAATTTGTAATCATAAAAAATAATTGTACTGCCGTAACGATAATTTAATTTCAATTATATTAACACACTATCATCCAAACTTATTTTATTTTTATTAGTTTGTTCGTATTTCCTAGATAATCCGTTTATTGATGTGTTATTTCGCTTCGAAACATATTTAAGGCCGAGTGTAGAGAGTGACATGGCTTAAATTTATACTAAAAAATTTTGATTCTGAGAATAACAAAATAAAAATAAATATGTTTATATTTCAACACACAACGCCATCTAGTTCCATGGTTTTGTATTATGGATACTAGATACATACAAATGCCCCCAGTAGGACTCGAACCCGCGACAATTGGCGAAACAAACTAGGCTCACTATAAACCAGCCAAATGTGTCGATCGATGCTCAGAATGTTTATATACTGCGAAATGTGATTGATAATCACCGAGTAGGTTCTGAGGTAAATGGGTGGGCGGGCCACAAATTCTGCGTACCTATCTAATAAAGTTAAAACTTCACGCACATGTTACACGTGTCACATTGAGGCATACAAGATAATTAAAAATAAATATTCATTTTTTACATGTGATTGGAATGTAGAGTGTTAATCTATATGATATTATAATTTATATGTCGTAAGCGTACTACGAACAAGTCTGCCAGATCAGATTATGGCCAATAAAAACTAGTGTTACTAGATTTCTTTTAATGTAGTAAGGACAAGCCCTACAGAAACAGAGGGGAGATTGTCTTCACTGTAAAAATAAGTAGGTACCTACTGTTATTATTTTGCGCTAGCCCTAAATTTTGCCCTAATACTAAAACCTAGTATTTCTGAGATACACTTTGATTTAGGAAATTCATTAGTTAGAATATTTCGCTAAAGTAGCAATCTTCATAAGAAAGAAGATAATTAAACTGCAATTTACATGTATTTCAAAATCGCATGCGATTTGTGAGGCGATAGCGGCAGTTGCTAAGAGATGAAGAATAATTTTAAAACAAAATAGGTTCGTTTACAAAATATATAGCGTAATCAAAATAATTTTGAAAAATACTTATTTTAATGATTTTAGTTGGGTCTTTTTTATTATTAATAGAAAATAATATTGTATTATTTTATGCTCTACATCACAGAAAATGATAAAAATATTTTTTTGTATTATGCTAATATTTTATATCTGACTGCTTACATTAAAACAAAGTATTTACTTAAGTAGTACCTTATCCAACATTCGTGAAAGTAATTTTTGCTGTATACTTCAAGATTATACTGTAAATTGCAATTATCATGGCTATAATGAAAACAATTTATATAAATATCTTTTTCTCTACTTGTGTTGTAATATCATATTTCTTTGAAGAAATAACAAAATGTCTTTATTGCTATTGTTATTAAATAATTTTACTTCTGTAAATTATCAAACCAAACGAATAAACGCAAATCGATCTACGCTTTTTAAGCTTAAAATGCAACTCAAACGAGAAACTTCATTCCTTCAACATAAATTAACATAATCTTTATTCTAAAGATCAGTATTTACATATTGACTATAAATATTTTTATATGTATGTTAAATTTCAACTGTTCTATTAATAAACTCTATTTAAACTGTAAAATCAGAAATATTCTCTAAATATTTGAAAAATCGTTACTGTGTGTTTTACACTTTCGTGACATTTGCAGTGTTACAGTACTTCCGGTTTCTTTGGCTGAGTTAATTTGGAAGAGAAAAGCATAAAAATTTCGGTCTTGACGGGACTTTTAACGTACGACTTTTCTACTTTACCTTACCATCTTGTAGTAGAATAATTGTATAATTTGTAGTAGAATAAATCTTGTAGTAGAATAAATGTATAGTTTAATAATTCGCTATTGCTAATATGAAAATTTGAATGATATTGACACATAGTTTTACGTTGATATAAGTAGCATTTGTCAATCCTATTCTAACTGTATTCCGAATCCATTGAGCCGTTACAAGATGAAGTAGTGACAAACACACAACACATACTCACGTATTATTGAATATATATAAATATATATTATTAGTGAGATATAACAGGTACTATAAAAATTTTAAATACCATTAAATATTATATAAACAATGTTTATTTAATTATGTATCGTTTCATGTTATTTATTGATTTTAAACTATTATGAACTTTTTATGTATCTATTAGGCAGTTTACGGTGTAAAGGTTATAGAGTGACAAAATATCATCAAATTAATGACACTAGCATATTCTCTAATATATAAAAATCCCGTGTCACAATGTTTGTTATGAATTTTTGTTCTGTATATTTGGAAGGTCTGAAAATAGTTCGTAGGCTATTTTTTATTCCCGTAGGTTATAAGGGTGGCCTTCTCCAGGTTTTTTAATGTTTTATTTTTAAACCAAATTAATACTTATAACGCTAAATTTTGATCCTTATACCATCAATCCCTATTATTAATAGAGATTAGGACACGGGCGGAGCCGTGAGAATTGCCAATAGGTAGGTAGGTATAGTATGTGATAGGCGTGCCTACTGGGACTGTTTCGCGAGGAAAGAGAAAGCTGAATCGATCAAACCACGCGAGATGCGTACGAGTTGCGTAATTGTGACGTCAGATAACGCATTAACACTTTTATCTTGCTACTAGCCTTTTTCCTTGACATTGCTCCCTTGGTTTATGTATAATTGCTGAGCTTTTAAGCTTTATACTGTCAACTTATATAGGCTTTATTGAAAGATTTGTGTAAGCTCTGGAAAACGTTAAGTTAGATAAAGGATAAGCTTCACAAGTTACATATATAACAAGATTAATTTAAATGTAACAATAATATAATGAAAATATACCATTTAAAAAAGTCCATTGGTCATTATCAAGGACTTATATTATAATCTTTATAATAATATAATCGATTCTTCTTATTTAAAAAATACGTAATGTATTCTAAATAACATTCCTACTAATCTATTCAGTTCATAACAATTTTACCAACCGACTTTACTGTCTATAAAAACTAGGACGGGCTTTCTCACTTATTCTCATAATGTGGGAACTTTCGGACAAAAAGGAGTTAATCATCTTTTGATTTGGCTACTAAGGCTGCCACATAATAAGTGTAATTGAACTTTTTTACATAACAAATGTATGTTATGAAATATTTACTGGCAAATTGCTATCTATTATAAGAAACTTCAGGTTTAGAACAATGGCGGATATTCAGGTATCAGTTTGATCTATTATGCCGGAGGTCACGAATTCGAATCACACAAACAAGACAGTTTACATTAATTATACTTTTGATTTAACATGGCATGCTTTGCACGACTACAACAACAAGCGTCCAATCCTAGTTTTCCTATGCTTTGAAGTGACCCAACACTTGAATTAACAGCAAGGTGTATTCTTTGGCTTATGTTCTCTTTTTTATTTTAGGAAGTAAAACCCGTAATAAATTATTTTTTGTATTATTATACCCAATAGATTATCTCTATTACTTTCTTCGATTAATTCATCTTAATGGTTTAAATATAAATATATATCTATAGCTGTCCAGTGTCCTGTTAGCAGTAAGTAGTACAATCAATGGTAATAATCAAACCTGCAATAAGCAAATTACGAGTAGGTTCTATTCAAAATTAGTGCATAGTTTAGATTGTCGAAAGAAGACATCGTTTTAATTTGTATATTATTTGTTTTAATATTTCACAGTAGCTGCGTGGTAATAAAAACATGACAACAATTACTACGGAACAGGCGAATTTATTTTACATTTAATATAAGTGGGAAAATTATTTAATTAAGTTTTTGAAGTTATAGAACTAAAAAGCAGTTTACTAATATAAGTGTATTTTTTGGAAATATTAATGTTAAGTATTTACCTTAAAGAATATTCCGAGATAATATCTCTTTTCTCCAGATTTCAACAGCGGCATCGTCCACCGCGTCACGCCTAGCTCGTCATCGTTGCAGCTCGAGCACTCTGTAGTATAAAAATAATATTATTAATTTATTTAAAACACTCATAGAAAGTTACTTAATTGTTAATTTAAAATGTAAGTGAAAATGAAATTAGCATGAATAAATATTTTATTATGATGAAATCGGTATAAGTAATAGGGTTTTAATGTAACTTTATATTCTAAGTATAAATTATAAAAAAATACACGTTTAATAATTAAAAAAAATAATTTTAACAAACGCCTTCAACAAATATACATAAATAAAATAATACTAATAATTTCCATATTCTTTTATTTTTTTTGTCATCGCAAAACGCTAACTATTTTGATTTTTGAAGTCGGTCATAATTGGTCACTAAGGTTCGAAGTAGGTACAGGTTGATCTTTCTGCCACATCCGTTCAAAGGTCGAGATTTCACAGCGAAGGGCGTGATTACACAGAATAACATTGGATATTCCAGTAAAGCCAGAGGCGTATTTACAGATTTGGCGCCCCGGGCCAATTAGTTTTGCCGCCCTATTAAGTGAAGATAAAGTATTTAAGAAAAACAAACCAAGTAATAGGTGTAAACCAAATAAAACTATGTGGTATCAAATAACAAATGAAAAAACAATCTTAAAAATGAATCATTTAATAGTGAAAAACTTAGTTAGGTTGTTATTTACATTTTTCTTACTTTTTTTTTCTATGTACAAATTGGAACAAGCATCGTCCCTAGCTGACCATCTCGTTAGGGATAAGCTTTTCAATGTTAACATGGGTGCTGTCAAGAAATCGTGCAGTATCTTTGCGCGCTCCGTTGATGCTGTAAAAAATACGTACAGATTCTGCAACAACCCGAAAAACTTTGTACCTTCTAAGCAACATTCAGCTGCCGATGTGCCAATAAGGTTTAAGGAATGTGCTGCACAAGGCACGTATGTCGCATATTGACATTTTTGTTTTATCTTGGCCTGGAGACCATTGTACTGGCCAGACCAGACATATTTCTTGCATTATCATAGGATTGACCTCTGCAACTATTTATATCGATATTAAGATTTTTGAAAACCTCTATTACGCTTAACAGCATATTCCCTCCTTTGTGACCAGAATTAGGTATAAAGCATAATATCAATCTTTCAACTGGGTCTTCATTGTCTTTAACAAATCGCAGGATTAATGACAGCTGATCGACATGCGTGTTGTCGGGGGTCGAATCTACGATAAAGGAATAGTACTTAGCCCTTTGAAGCTCTTCAAGTATCGTTGATGTGACTTTGGCTCCCATTATTTTAATAACTTTTGCATATGTTGTAAAAGACATAAAAGACGTATTGCCTTTGCCAGGATTACCAAAATTTTGTATGTGCTTTGCCAGAAACGGATCAAATGCAGCTATTGCTTCTAAAATCATCATAAAATTTCCGTTATTCGTACACCCAAATTTATCTGTCTTTCCACGGAATGACAGTCCACGCGTAGCTAGAGATTTAAAGGCGACAACTACTCTAAGCAAAACATTGCGCCTGTACTTCTTTTCATCCTCTAACTGCTCATACAATTTCGAATCAATTCGAGCTTCTAATTGTCCTTGTCGTTTTAATTTCAAAACGCAATTTTTGTGTAAGTCAGTAAAGTAAATTTAAAAACAAGTTGAAGTATTTATTTAACAAACATTAAAAAAAAGTAAATGTATGTTTGTATCAAGTCTTGGTATCGGTAAGTAAAACGTTGCAGAACGGTCGGGTGAAGTGTGTAAACTTAATGAAATGTAAAAACTTAATAAATTAAAATCTCTAAATGATTAGTGACATTAGTAAGGTTCTTTGATTATATACATGTCTAGATACCACATTGAACCGTCCCGAACGGCTCAAAAAAAGTCTACTAAAATTGGTACACTCGCTTCTCACCTACGTCAGTGTCATTTGAGTCACTAGTGGATAACAATCTCACGAAAAAATAATTATGCCGGTTTGTGATGTCAAATTGTGTCGAAATTATATGGGAAAACCGTATAATAACACCAAGATCACTTTTCATTGATAAGTTATGTTATTTAACTATAATTTTTTAAGAAAACATAGATTTCGTTACTATTCGTAAATTTGACAAGCCTGTGTTGCCAGCTTATTACTAGGGAGTCTTAGCGAAATTATCGGAGACAAATTATAAATATTATTATTTATTTATTTGTCTATTTATTTATTTATATAAGATATTTATAATGTTACTTACATATTTCTATATGGACCCCTTTGGGTAAAAGCTTTCTCCAAAGAATACTACTTATTTTTATCTTTGGCGGCGTTTAAATAAACATCAATACATCTTCGTAATTCTTCGTAATTTCATAAATTGAAGCAATAGTATATATTGTGTTATGTTTCTTACAAAACTGACTTATAATAAGAAACACTAGAAATAACAACATAACTGATTGGTGTAATATAGTCGAAAGTATGAAAATATATGATTAAGCATCTATAATTAATGAAAACTACCAATAAAGTATTTTTTTACGTTTTAGTGTTTTTTTATCAAGCCGTTTTTATTTAAGTTTTTATTTCACGTTTTAGTGTACATTTGTGCACTATAGTAAATATCCTGCGTAATTGACTAATCTTTGTAACAATATTTATTTGATGACCCTCACCATGCCACCTATATAAAATAAATGAAATCTATATGAAAAAATGAAATCCGTAATATGCTGCCATATTATTATTATACTAGTAGTTTTTATATCGTCAGTAGTAATCATCATATTTTAATTATTACAAATTATAGGTATATTTAATTTTTTTTAAATAATTATTTTATTTAATCTTTATCATATTAAATAATGGGAGAAAGAATTGGAGCAGGTATCCCTAAACACGCACACCTTGACAGTTTGACTACAATAAGTACACGAGCTGTACTCACACATATCACGTAAAGTGAGGACGTTTTCGGCGCGTCGTTTGTTTGCATTGCTCAATCTAGACATGTATATAATCTAAGGCTGGAAACCAAATTCTTTCCGACTCGCGCGATATGTTACCACGCAGAACAACTGGCGTGCCTCCTTCCTCACCACCGCCGTCTTGCACGCGGTGATCATTATTTTGTTGCGAAGTTACATTAAAACTGCTATTTCGTAAGACATTTATTGAAATCAAATGATGCCAAGAGCAATTATGTTCAGAATTAAATACTTGGGATAAATAACTTCTTTATTTAATATCATATTTATAAAACACCTTTGCAAATTATGCGTTGTCTTATAACAAATTTGATTACCATAAAAAAGGCTATAGCGAGTCAACCTTTAAAGATAGACATAATTATGCTATCGCAGACTTTTTTTGACATTTTGAAGAGGAACAATTTCGTCATACATGATTTTTGCACATCTTCAACCGTTTACGCAGAAGAGATGACCACGAGTGGGCGGCTTCGCCGCCCCCTCGTGGTCATCTCTGCGCTTGCCGCCCCTAGGAGCCTGCCGCCCCGGGCCATGGCCCCCTTGGCCCTATGGTAAATACGCCCATGAGTAAAGCACATCTATGTACATACATAATATAATATACAATTTTTGTTTTCCTTAATTTAATTTTTCAAATATCTTTCTCAATACAAAATTCGTTGTCTTTAGTTAGAAAAATGAAGTGTATATTTTTAATTTCAAATTAACGGTTTTTCACTAAATGTATTGTAATTTGTAGGTACTAAAATTTTTGTGTGTCTATCTGTCTGTCTGTTAGTTCAGGCTAATCTTTGAAATGACTGGACCGATTATGACGGGACTCTCACTCACAGATAGATAATGTTATTAGGAGTAACTTAAGCTACTTTTATTTTATTACAAAATTAAAAACCGTTTAATTTATTTTAACTTGCGCCCAGCGAAACGGATCGGGTTTGCTAGCAATATCACTCGCATAATAAAAAAAACAAATTCGAATGTGTAAAATAATATTTTTGGAAAATAGTATAGGTAGTTATACAATATTATTTAAGATTTTTAGCTTAAATCGTTAAAAAGCTTAATACCTGCATTCTCATATGTGATGAAACTTTTTATTGGAAACGACAAAGTGAAATAAACTTGTACGTATGTGACTAATCAGTGATTGCCCGAATATTGAGAAACTGAGAATTACTAGTAGTACTAAAGGTTAAAGAATAACACTTAATAAAAAATGTTAGGAAATTTTGAGCTATGGATAAATATGTAATTATTGCACAATCGTCAAAGTACAAATGAACTTTACATAGTGTGTATTAAATATAATGGCAATAATAAAGCATCAAGTATCAAACATCATCACAAATCATATATTTCTGCTATTTTAACATTTAATAATCTATTAAACATATATAGGTTACCTACGTATATATATTATTCATTGAAATATTAATAGTTTTAGAACTTTAACAGTTTACTGAAACTTCAAAATATCTATACAGATAAATAAAATTAAGGTGCCTTCATATAAAATCACCATAACAGCTTTATGCTTAATGCATATTTATACGGTAAGTACCGTTTTGTTTTTTCTTATAAGTATAAGAAAAAACAAAATTATTAACTTTTAATAATGTATAGTTAGTCCTGGTAAGACTGAATTAGGCTACTTTTAGTTTAGAAAAAGAATATATGTATCCCTTCTAAAACAATTAAAACATACATAGGAACAAACCGACCGAAACAAAGGTGAGTCGCTTGCTTTAAATAAAAAATATTTTGCGACCTTCCTTCACTTTATTTTACCTTTTTTACTACTAGCTTTTTTGCTACATACGTTTGAATAATTTATAGCCAACATCGTCATGGGAGAGACTAAGGGTTTTAACGTAGTAAAAGTCAGCAACCGCCATTAATAACTATGACTTCATTAAGAACTTATAACTCCTATAACATGGTCGGCAACAAAAACTTAAAATAAAGTCAAAGAAACAACGTTAATTCACGTTTATTACTTAGATTAAAAGTTCGTATTAATATCTGATATAACCTACGATCCAAACAAGCATTTTTGATTAAAAAAAAACTTAATTTCAGTGTCATTCTTGTAATAAAAATAATCTTCATTTAATATTATATTCTAGTGTAAAATAAACATATTAAAAATAAAAATGTAAGAGTGAACTCGATATCAATAGTCTTGAAAACACGGAAAGCACAAAAGAGATGACCGCCGCAAGCCGATTCATCCGCCCTGACCTTTTGTAAACGGTCCACTTTTATTCAAAGGTCAATAAAATAAATTGCATCCTTTACTTATAGGTTTCTAAGCTGTAATATTTTCGTATTGTTAGTAATAATACAAAAAAGATCTACTGGAGAAATCGTTTTTTGAATCGGCCCTGTAGCTTAGCTTTCCTGCAGCTTTTGCTTGTATACAAAAACATATCATAATAAAAATCTAACTGAACTGTCCATTAAAAATAATATTAATAATTTGGTGCCTTTATTACATCTGCATGTTATTAAAAATACAAAACGCAAATTAAGGAATATCAGAATGTAAGTTTAATCACTACATAGTATAAAACAAAGTCGCTTTCTCTGTCCCTATATCCCTATGTATGCTTAAATCTTTAAAACTACGCAACGGATTTTGATGCGGTTTTAATAGATAGAGTAATTCAAGAGGAAGGTTTATATGCATAACTAGCGAATCCCGCGGCTTTGCCTGTGCCAAATCAAGTGAATTATAAGGCAATTAGTGTATAGAGTCGAACCCAACGGATATATCATTGCTCCAAATCGAATCGATAATTCAATTGCAGTATAGGCTGTGGTATAGGTAGGTACTTCAGTTACAGAACGTAACCTAGCATTTTAACCACGACACGATATTGACCTAATGAGCGAGGGTACTTACAACATTCGTATCATCTTCAGTGTTGTCAGATGAGGCTATTTAGCGCCAATGGGGCTATCTCTCTTACCGAGCGGCGATATTATTTTATCCGCTGGCTACAGGTATGAGGTAGCCAATTCGGCTATTTCTTTTTTTCAGAAATATTTAATTAAAAATCATTTTTATGCAGAAAAAAAAGAATAGTTTTATTCAATAGTTTTTATGTATGTTTTTATGTCAAATCGGAGTACTAGTGGCGTCACTACAAATGTGTTGGTTCGATGGTATGTTACTTATTTCAACTTTCCCGCCTTAACTACCTGTGCGCCATGATGGGGCTATCTCGGGGCTACACGCGCGCTCCGGTAGGGCTATTCGAGAAAAAAAAATCTGGCAACACTGATCATCTTTATGACACGTCACTCTAATGTAACTTGACACTCTGTAGCTATGGGAATAATATTATATCTTGATAAATAAGTCCTTATTCTTCAGGTAGACTTATCGATTAGTTTAAAAGCTACTAACTTAAGTTCAGGGCACTGGTCGCTTAATTTATGTTTTGTTTCGCTTTATACTTTCGTTGTGGTATATGAGGTGGCCTAAATATCTTACCTCGTAAGTACAATAAGCTACAATATTGAACAACCAATATTCAAATCTTATTATCAATTTAGCGATATCAACGCGTTTGAACAATATTAATATAGAGTAATAATGTTCTCCGACCGATTCCTACAATGGCGGTCAATTTCATTGAGACTGACCAACTACGCAGCAGATATTATAGTGCACAAGCGTACGCACAAACAAAAGTGCACTCCCTTTCCTTCGCCAACTTCCCAACTCCGGTCTGTTACTGAGGCTTACTAAATAGAAAGACTCAATAATTAAACTTGGCCCGACCCGGGACTCGAACCCAGGACCTCACGATGTGTAGCCGTACATGCTAGCATGCTAGTACCACTAAACCACCGAGGCAAAGTTTAATATAGAGTACAGACTCACTCTCTATTAACAATTTAAATGTAATGTTATTTGTCTAGAAATCAAAGTATTTTGATCAGAATCATTATATAAAAAGTAACTTTTTGCATTTGTTTTACTGATAACACTAAAACTAGTTGATAGCTTGACAAATAGAGGGGAAAAAGTTGCTGCACTGATAGCTGTTTTGTCTTTACGTTGATGGCTCGCGCTCCACGTTATTTTACTCCTAGCTCATTTTCACTTATACTTAAACTACTACCTAGTACTTAAATGAACTTTCAATAACTTTTTTATTCACCTTCATATTATGTTTGAAGGCCAAAATTGCTATTTATAATATACCTGTATCTTGATCAAAATATGCTGTTACTTTTTTTATTTAACGCGTTATCAACATTATAACAGTTTTTAATCTTGATTAAAAAACAATTTTTAAATATTAACATCAAAATGAGTGAAAGTTATGATAAAGCTGGTGTATGCCGGTTTTAGGGGAGATAAGTTATATATACATATTGTGTAGGTACATAAATTCATTCTGATTTTCCTGTTAAGGCCATGTCGTGAACAATAAAGCAAGCTTTTTCGAGAAATCAAACAAATTATAACTGATAATACACTCATAACCGTAACAGTCTATTGAAGTTCAAGTTGATCACGAAGACATTAATCTTATGTAACTCCGTTTTGTATAGCCTTAAGTGTCTATCAATGAAACTTTTAACTGTAACGTTAGTTAAGCTGATGCAATTGTCTAGGCTCTGCTCTTGACTTTGTATTTCAATGCGGCCTTAATTTTAATTAGGATAGAATGTTAGCGAGCTGAAATTTTGTATTGTCGATATTTTCAACAAATTATAAGATATTGAAAAAAAATCATAGTATGGTTTTAAAAGATAATATAATCATTATTACCTCAAATTTATTTAATGAAATTATAATATACATTTAATTATTTAAATATAAATAATAAAAAAATTAACTTAAAAATATTCAAGAATTAATGCATAGTTTAGATTGTCAAGAGAAGATAAGGTTTTGATTTGTGGTGCTATTAATATTTCACAGTAGCCGCCTGTTAATAATAACATGACGACAACTACGAAAAATACGAATTTATTTTACGTCAATTATAAATATTTTTTACTCGTTTAGCATATTTCAAAGTTCAATACGTGTTTTTTATCAAAAGTATTCTGAACTTTAAGACATACAAAAAATATTTTTATTTTTTATTTTGAATATTTCGCCGTTATTTTTTTTTAAGTAGAAAACATAAACATGGTATAAAACACGCTTGAATCGAAAAAGCTACGCAACGGATTTTAATGCGGTTTTTTAATATATAAAGTGATTCAAGAGTTTTACGCTCGCGCTAATCTAGAGTTGCTAGTGAATTTATAAAACAATAATCAGTGTCAAATCATAAATAGAACGTCTTTTTTAGCGTAGGCCACATTTTATAGCCTAAAGTAAAAAAAATACTGCCATATTACAAATTATACTTACTTGATTTTCCTTAAAAAGTATATTTTTAGTGCTGTAAGAAATATATTAAATATAAATTATACCTGTTTTTCCTCCAAAGCCATTGATTGGTGATTGATAGTTCACAGTTTTGGTGTCAGCTATGCAGCCCATCACCAGCAAGAGTATGGGAAGGTATTTACGGTGGAACATTTTGTTTTTTTTTCTATTTTTATCACTATTTCACTATACAATATACACTATTGGTATCTATAAACTTACTGATTTGGTTCTTATACTTTAGGATTTATTTGGATTTCACTAATGAGGTGACTCAGTGCATTAGTTTCAAGTTGCCAGATTTTCAAGTTATTATTACTTTGTAAATGTGCAATTACATTAATGTATTAGCTATTAAATTAATTATATTTCTTTTTAATTATTATTTCCTTTACCTATATTTTTATTTCAATAAAATTCGGAATATGGAAATAAATTTATGTTATGGCTGCTAACTTTATAATACAGTAGCGAATATGTTATTTGGATATATACATTGAAACGCATTAATAAATGATTGTTGCTTAAGCAGTTTTCTTTCCATTAAATAACGTCTTAAATCGTTCTAGCTTTGCCATTATCATAATTTCGTACTGAGTTGCGTATGATTTACATCATGATGAGTACAAAACTATGTTCTGCAATACAAGCATGCAATATACACATTAAGAATAATCACTCTAAATAAAGTAATTACATGATTATAAAGGTAAAAATTAGCAATATTGAAAAATAAAACAAAGTCGCATAGTATAAAACAAAGTCGCTTTCTCTGTCCCTATATCCCTATGTATGCTTAAATCTTTAAAACTACGCAACGGATTTTGATGCGGTTTTTTTAATAGATAGAGTGATTCAAGAGGAAGGTTTATATGCATATCTAGCGGATCCCGTGGCTTTGCCTGTGCTTAATCTAGGGAAGAGCCCGAGCGAAGCTAGGGCGAGTCGCTTGTTTTCTATATTGCTAAATTAACGAAAATCTCTCTCTCATAGATACAAATTCACATTCGTATTCACTTATGTATTAATTGAAGCATAATACCAACCAACTAGTAAATTAGTATTATAATGGAGTAGTAATGTAAAGTTCAATTTTTTCAGTTCATGAATGCGAATACTCTTTAACTTCGCGAATAAATGTCGACTTTTAAATAAAGGGCGCGCAAAATGTTAAACAGGATGGTTTTCTTTTTAAATTGCATTTTTTTTGTTTGTCAAATTCAAACAAACGATGTTAATATTTAGCGAATGCTAGAATAAAACATTCTTGCTTCGTTGTTTGCAAATACGAATGCGAATATTGAACAATGTGCGAACATTCGTAAATGCGAATATTCGTTACATCACAAGTATGGAAGTAGACATGCTATCTTTATATTTATAATATTGTATCATACGTGGTCTTGTTACTACGATTGCAGTCATAGTGTGCTGTATCGAATTAGAAACGTCTTATGCAACGACTGGTATGCGAGGTTGTGTTTCAAGATTAACCATAAGTTTACAATGTTTAGAATAAATTATATAGAAATTGTACCGAGGAAAGAAGAAAAAGAAAATAAATAAAATAAATATGTTGGGATGTTTGCCTTAGAATCTACAACGTGAAGATCGAAATAATATTGTAAGAATATTATAAATCAAGTACTAAATTGTAATGTTAATTTGGAATTGGTATAACATCCTTAAACATGAGCAAAAAATACTTTTATTATATTCTTATACAAATTGAATTTTATATGTGGTGCGTGGTGTGAAAATTATATGAATGTGAACGATAAACTAAAATAAATGGTTACGACGCTTGTTGTCATACAGGCTATTTATTTTAACAGTTTATTTTTTAATAAACGACCAAGCTCCATAATTAACTGTCATGTACACTACAATTATCTTGTAAAATGCAAACAATTCATCAAAATATTTATACATTGAAAGTGAGAAATCTTGCGTTAAGATGTGATTAAATATAATCGATATCTGACAGACATAATATTCGAATCAGATAGCGATCTGCATTCCCATTCTGAATAAAGATGGTGACCTTAAGATTTATTTATGAATAATTTCAACTCAATCTTAGTACATTTTTTTCAGTCTCAATGATGGTAAAAAATATAAATCAAATAAAACACTATTATTAACATCACATTTGTAAACAGAAATATTATACATATTATTATCATAAAATATCAATACTTAATAATTTAGAGCAGTTTGTATAGGGGATGTTGAGGCTAGGTTATCCTTGAGACAAACACAACCTGTTTTCTACAGGTGGTATGCGTGAATGCATTTCCCAAGGATAAAAAGCAATAATCCCATGAAGATTTTAGTTTATGTAACAACTCAACACATTATTTTTGTATGTTACAGTATTATTATTAAATAATCTGTTTCCGTCTGATGTTGATTAACATTAATTCCTTCCGCTAAGATTTTATCGAGACCTTAAAGTGTAATGTTTCGATTTTAATGAAGGACCATCAGTCCCTAGAGAATACTTAGTAAATAACAAGAATAAACACTTTGTGAAATTTATATTAAAATTATTTTAAACATTACATAAAACAAGAGTATATATCTGTAAATTGGTACATAGACAAAACAAGAAACTTTTTGTCATCTGTTTGTCAACCGAGTTTTTTTAAGTGTTTAGTGTTATCATTAATAAAAATTTTTTTATTTTTTAATTATCACACAGTTCAGTTGCTTTTTCCGATGGTTGTAGTATGGTTGTAGGCTCTAAGTCTAATGCCACTTCACGAATATGAAGAAATAAGTTTTATAATTAGATAGAAATGATTTGTATTTCGAAATTATATAGCCCTATTTATTCTTTTTATTTTTCAATGTTCAGATTTTTTATAATATGCCTACCTTTTTTGAGAAGCTTCAATGATTAGTTATACTGAAAGAGAATTTATACGAATTATTGTATGAATTTTCATTGGCAGTGATATATGTCGGTATTTTGCTACACGGAAATTCACAAATGATTTGGTTTTTGTTTTATTTTTATAAATTCAGTTACTTTTACTGTTGTCTCGTAAAATATCTGGAGAACACTTAAAAAGTGCAAGGCCATTTTTTATGATGAAGTGCATACTTTCAGATAAAACAATATTTGTAATAATTACTGTCTTGACGTTTTCACATGTACATATACAAGTATTCTTTTTAGATACTTAAGTAGTTCAGTTCAGTCAGTTTTTTTACCCAATCCATTTCAAATGGATACAACCGATACATAATCAAGTTATATTAGAACAATGTTTAAATAGATATTTTATATGAATGTTTACTATAATATTTTAAGAACAGAGAGAAGGAACACGTCAATACGTAAGTTTGGAATTTATTTGTTGGAGCTTTTATTAAGTTTTATAAATGGAACTTCACGTAAACAATTACCTCAGCACTCAGCATTTATTAAAACATTTATACAGATAAATTTAATTAATAAGAAAAAACAGCTGGAGTGATTTTTAAAGGAATTTTAGTAACAATTTCAAAAAAAGAATAACGGTTCCACAAAAAAATTGAAGCGAAGCGGGGGCAAGTTACTTGTCTGATCTATATTTATCACGATATATATTAATTTCTAGATTAGCCCTTCGATGTGGTAATTAGCTCGATTTCAAAGGAAATTGCTATTTCCCATAAATTACCGACGTAGATGGTGTTACATCAGCAATAATTGGGGAAATTGTAGTAAGAAAACGTTACTTGTACCAAGGGTATATTTAAAGCACTAAGAAATATAAATACATACATATTTACTCGTAAATATACTTATGTCCATTTAGTTAATGCTCAACACATAAGCTATGTAGGCAATATGTACCTTTTGTACAAAAGCCGACTAGTTAGTATAAGTACCAAAGTTTATATGTGTGTTTCTTTATTATTGTTTCACGATGAAATTGCTGGACGGATTTTTATGAAGTTAGTTAGTTTAAAGATAGATTACGACCTGAAATAACTTAAGCTAGTGTTTGGTACCTAGAATATGTACATATTTTAAGCGAAGGCGAGTCGCTAGTAGTAAATAAATTGTATAAACTTAGGTAAATTTGTATTAAAAGTCTGTTGGTGTAGCTTTTTGACCATGTGTGCACTAGGCGCATATTATGTATGCGCATTCAAATCTGTACTAATATTATAAAGAGGAAAGATTTGTACATATGTAAGTATGTTTGTAACAAATTGTTTAAATAAGGACTGGCCCGAATTTAAAAATTCTTTCACCATTTGAATGCTACATTATCACTTATTAATATAGGGTATTTTAATTGCAGGAAAAAAATAAGGATCCCCACTTAAACTGCAATTATGTACCTAAGGTGTAAAAAAATGCCTATAAAATATCTTTCAGCGAACGCGCTGCGAAAACTAATGATGA
This sequence comes from Boloria selene, assembly GCA_905231865.2. Classification (NCBI taxonomy): domain Eukaryota; kingdom Metazoa; phylum Arthropoda; class Insecta; order Lepidoptera; family Nymphalidae; genus Boloria; species Boloria selene. The sequence continues at coordinate 9,142,135 of HG993145.1, forward strand.
TAGAACAAAAAAATGTTCCACAATATTAAAGAACATATCAATATCGATTTTGACGGTACTTTCTGATTATAAAACTTAATTTATTTTAACTTACGAAGCGGGCCAGGTTTAACATATTCCAAATCGAATATTGGTGTCATAATAATTTGAAAATATTAAATTTTGTAAATAATATTTTCTCTTAAAATTTCTTTTACGGTTGTCTCCCGGATCGTGACATCAAACGAGATTATTACGTCAACTTCACGCCAATCATGGCCCAATCTGAATATGTAAAATTTTGTGTGTATTTAGCTTATACTTGATTTACGTTTTATTAAGCTACTCTGATGGTTTTATTGTTCATATATTTTACATAGTTCTGGTTTAGTTTGGGCTAAATGTATTATATTATCGACACCAGCAATTTATACTAAGCTAACTCATAAAAGTGAACTTTACAGTAGAGGCTTAGAAAGGGAAAAACGTGATAACTTTTATATTAATTAAGATACTTTTTTGAAATTTGGTATCCATAATAGTTAATTTATTCATTATAATTTCCCATATAAACTTTTTCTAAATTATTTATATTTTTTGATTTAGCGCGAGTTAGCCGTGCGTGCACGTAATTCCTTACTAAGATTTAACATATTATACACATCTAAGTAATGTTAGCGTAGTTTATTACGGGACATCATAGCGCTAAAAAAGTATTATTTTCTTTGTGTTGTAATAATAATTTTAAAATATATTATGCATTTATTATAACCTTAGGCTTTTATATATAATCACAAGATATATTATTATAAATACTTATGCTGAATAACAAATTATTAAAGTTAGCTTTATTTAAACGGTACATGCGCCACTGGCGGATATCGGATTAAAAGGCGTCAAATTATACATAGCAGACTATACATCGACCTGTGCGATAAGTTAGCGTATCATTTAACTTTCCGTTGAGCTATAATACATGTTGATTTTTTATATTTTTTTGATAAAATTCTGTGGATAATATTATTTTTGTAAGTATAAATATATCATTGAACAAAAATAGTACAGCAAATGATTATATTTTATTAAAATCTCGTGTAGTAGGTAAAGGTACAAAGGTAAACCTATTAACGATAAAAGGTCAGATCAATCACAGTTCGCCTTTGATTTTTATATTTTAATCTAGATTACACATAATGTTGTATTCTTAATAAAAACACAAACTTCTAATTGGTAAATATAAACAACATAATTTAAATAGTACCTAATACCTAGGTTGTAATCATTAGGTACTTGTAAACGTTCAAATCTCATCATCACTTAAGTTCTTCTTATCATGTTCAGTAGTTAATAAGTTCATATTTTTATCACAATAATATTTTAAGTCTTAAATTTTACAACGTTAATAAAAATTTTAACAACGCGACGTGTTGTATGTTTTTTCGGGAAAGGGTTCCAAGTGGGATAATCTAGTAGATTTCTCAAGAAACACTATATTTGATTGCTTACGTTATCACTTAAACTATACCTCTTATACTTGTATTCTCGACACTTTATATACCCGACAAATTATCAGGAGAAACTTCAACTTTTTAACTTTATTCCATATGATTTTATCGTTCACACTCATATTACCATGTGATGAGCTTAAAACTCTCTGAAAATTAAATACAATGCAAGCTACTTTGTCACTAGAGACAACTTGCTGTTTGCATTCTAATTTTAACTTACGGAAAATTTCCTTTTCTGTTCAATGTTTAATGAACTTTTCTTTTAATTCGTCTGTAGGGCTAGATGTATTACAGACAGTAGCTACCCACAATAACGTAAGCGTAACAAGTATATAACGCCCTGAGACGTCAAATACCTTAGTCTCTCCCGTGACCATGATTGCTGTTAAGCATTCGAAACCTCGGGAACCAAAAATCCAAATAAAGCTGCGACCAAATCCGAAAAGATAGTTTCATTTATAATGTCAAATATTCGCATAAACCTTAAAAAGTATTACAACTAACTTTATTGATTCTTCCTGCTTTAGTTTTTCATTTTGATGTGGTATTAATACTCTAATGCTTCGTTACACAAACGTTTTATTTTTCTACCTATGCACTCATCTTCAAGTTTAAAACACTTGAGACCCACATCAGACCTTTTTTAGATCTACGTTTATTATTTTTCGATACTGCAGAATAGTCACTACCATAGAACGTTGCAGTTCGGCACTTGGTGGAGTTAATGTCAATGGAGAAGGTTTTTGGATTTAATTCAATACATTTGGTGAATTAAAATATATTAAGTGGAGTATTGAAAGCCCCCAAGTCATTCAAATGTATATATTATTAACCTACATCGTTTTCGTTATTGACTATATCTCGGCTTGCAGAACTTAATGAGTCATACAAAGCCACGAATTCAGTATTATCAACGTTTGCAGGTAATGATTCTATAACCAAAGGTATAATATATTAAAATCATATAATTATTTTTATAAAAAAATATCTACATTTAGAATATTGTCAAGGTAATATCAATAAATTAATTAAAATACCTTATAACATAAGTATTTACAATAGTAAAGTCGCTAAGTAGTGCATTTTACAAACGAACAAGTATACACAAACGCCCTAAACTACGCTAACTAAATGTTAGCGTAGTTTTACATGGAATTTAAGCTATGTGGCTCAAATTTTCTAAAAAAAAGTAGTGTATTGTAGTATAAAACGTAATTATATACTTTAACCTACACTATAATGTTTAATAATACATTAAATTTACCTCTCTCGACAGTATGAAGCGGCATCTCACCATTTTTATCAAAACTCCTCAATTAATATTTTTCCTTTTTGGCTAATTCCACTTAATATTTAGATCAATTTCGTGAAAATTTTATAATATTAACATAACACTAACAATATTTTAAATAAACTTGTAAGAATGACGCTATCGATTACGATTTACTGAAAAAGTTTTAAAAAGTAAGCGGTTTGTCTTTTTCCCGTGTACACTCCGCTATTAATAGTTAGCGTAATTTAAAACGAGTAATTTCGAAAAGTACCTCTACTTAGCGTTGTATCAAATTTGTAACTTCGTTATTTTTGTGTATTTCTTCACGATTTTTTTATTACATATAAAAAACCACATTTTAAGCAATTTGGCATAAAAAAACGAATTTACCTAAAACTCGAGTTAGCGTAGTATAAATTGTTGGTGTCGTTATGATGACATTAAGAATTGCATAAAGTATGTTCAAGAAAATTGCGTTTTACCTATTTAGTTTTTATAAATACTAGTAAAAACCTGAGCTTTGTGAGGGCTGTAACGGGTAATCATTTTTAAGACAGTTGTTAATGTTATTTTTTGTAATGGTTATAAAATACACATCTTAATATATATAAATTAAATTACTATGTTAAAACACAAATCTAAGGCGTGATAGTTTTTCAGTAAAGTGTTACCACAAAATCCTCAGGTTGTGTTTTAATTCTCATATTACCCTATTTGCCCTGCCTTATATTTTTATATTTTGATATTAATCTTTGACTTTTTTACTCAACATTATTCGTCATACATAAGACAAAGTAGAGATAAACTTTTGTCAATGGAATTACAGACAAGTTAATAAATACATTGTACAATCTTCCTTTTTATTTATTATACTAGCCTTTCCCGCGGCTTCGCGCGCGTTCTAAAAGCTGGAAACCAAATAACTTTCGTTTTCGCAACATTTTTCGTTGATGCTCTACTCCTATACGTCGCAGCGTGATGCAATATAGCCTTCCTCGATAAACGGACCATCCAACCCAAAAAGAAGTTCATTCCTGAGATTAGCGCGTTCAAACAAACAAACAAACTCTTCAGCTTTATAATATTAAGTATAGATTATATTTTTTGTGTAAATGCTACGATAAATTATAATTATTGTTTGTATAATAATTATCGCTTACATAAAAACCTGCAAACTGCATACCAAAAATTCTAAGTTGATACGAATAAAGTTTAGAAATGGAACTAAGCTAGCGATCAATTGCAACATTTAGTTACGTTCTGTACCTAAACGAGTTAGATATCGTAAAAAATACTTTTTTGCTTTAAATTTGCTTAAACAGAATTACTAAGTAAGTACTAAATATTTAACTTTAACTCAATAAAAACTGGTTGAGTAAATTTATGGAATAGTGTTTAATTTTTTTCGTTTACTAATTACGTAGGTCTTGTTCATACGAATATATATTCGAGACCAAGATCAAATTAATAAAAACTTGATGGAGAGTTTTTTCGAAACCCAAGAAAGTATAGTAATTAGCTCCTTTGCATAGAGTATAATTAAGTGTACAGGAGAATTTTAATCATAAATATGTTGTCAAGCTTAGGCCAATCTAAATCCTGTCAAAATATATCAACAGGATATAAGTATGATTGGTAAGAATTACGAAAAATTACGAAATAAGTTGCAGGATAAGCGGTAATAAAGGCAGTGGTAACCCAGTAGCTAGCGCTAGCTTTCGAAATCCAGTAAAGTGGGTTCAAACCCGAATCAGGCACCTCTTACATTTTCATGTGTTAATAATTTCTAACATCATTGATTATAATATTAAAACAAGTGCGTCTTACGGTGAAGGAAAACATCGAAAATCCTGCATATCTAAAATAATCTAGCAAGTCTTTGAAAGACACATGCACTGAGTCATCTGCCTACGCCCACAGTTTAACGTAGTGGAGTATGACTTGATCATACTCTTATAAAAAGGACTGAATAAAAACAATTATAAGGCGAGCTTAGGATGCTACGTATTTTGGCATAACCACCCCACCTCAGATAGAATGTAAAATACGCCAATTTCTCAAATCTACTACTAAGAATTTCCTGTCGAAAATTCCAATAACTATGATTGTCTTGAATAATAGTCTAGAAATCAAATCTAAAACCTCAAAACTGTTCATGTGTATACTAACTATTAGTGCTATAATTACTTCAATATGACAGTAAAAATACCTATACAAGAAAACATGCTATAGTATAAATTATACGCTTTAAATAGAAAATTATATATTCAAAAATCAATAAAGATGTTATAAGGCAGAAAATGACTCAATCGGCAGTTTTATTTTTGCAAGATTATTATAATATGACCTTTGTTGCTCTTTTAAAATGACCTACCATCGATCATAAAATATTTGTAAGAAGACGGGATTGTGTTGAGACATGATGAATGATTAACTGCGTTCCTTAATATGGTGGACGGAGAACGTGGCATATAATAAGTAGGTACTGTCCCAAGTCCTAATTACTAATAGTAATTACTTAGTACCTATGTATTATCTCAAAAACGTATGTGTTATGTCATTAAAGTGGCAGAAATCGTAAAACACTGATGTAATATTGATAATGCTAAAACCTATGAAAACGATTACTTCAAGAAAATGCCCACTAATTTATACTGTGAATTTCTGTTGGACATTTTATTAACAAAGATCATAAGTGACAGATATTAAGCTTCAACGGATAGCTTGCAACCAGCGAGATTACTGCGTCAAAGAGTGGAGTTTAATGGCAAAATATTATTTGGCTTAGATAATATCATACTAAAGCTTAGTTTTATTATTTTAATCTATTACATCTACACATATAAATAAAATTGGAGTGTCTGTTTTTAATTTCAAATTAACAGCTTTTCACTAGATGCCTATGAAAGTATATACGATACTAGCAACAAAAAAAATTCCGGCTAATCTCTAAAACGGTTGGACCGATTTTGACGGGACATCAAAAAGGATGATGTAGACATTTTATTTATTTTAACTAGCGGAACCCGTGGCATCGCTAACGCTAAACCTAGTTCTTTAAAAAATGAAATATAATTAAAAAAAACATCTCTTTTACTATTCTAGTATATCTACATATTCTTAAAAGCGGTACAAATGTGCAATATGCTTCATGATGATGTTTGTACATATGTAATAAAAACTAGCCTAAGTCCGTGGCTGCACGTGCATTTATATTATTAAACATTTGTTCTTTAGTTTCTTCTTTTGCATTAAGCAAAGGAGGAGAGTTTTTGTTAAGAGACTGTAGAGTGTACACTGAAAACACCTAAGTACTTACTTAATTATATACTGCAAAAATAGGACCTATATGGCTTTGTATGGGTGGTGGTTATATAGGGTGTCGCGAGTGGGGTATAATAATAATATATTCAAATATGATTCATCTTATAGATATTTGAATATCTAATCTATAACCTCTATCCAAGGCCTTGCCATATTTTGAATATCCTTTTAGATTTTTTGCCCGCATATACATGATACAATTTAAATACACTTATAAATATTCTATTAGGCTGGAGCATATTTCTTAATTCTTTTAAATCTAAAATTATGCAGATATACATTTAATATACATATACAGTAACTAAATTTAAATGTCAAAACCTAATTCATTTTAAAAAGATAACCAACATTGATATTTTTAATTGATTTTTGTAATTTTTTATTATAGATAATAATATGCAAATGACTAAAATAGAAAAATTTAAATTAAACTAGTTTTTTTATATAATTATTTTATTAAAAATATATATTTTAGTTTTCAATTTTTATTATTTATTGTATAATATAAAAGTTTTATTTTTGTCCAGTTTCTTTTCTAGTTGCTATAAAAGTTAGCTAATTGTATTATTTTATATAATTATTTTTGCACTAAGCTCATATTATGCAGCTACAGATTTTATTTGAACGCGCTAGTAAGATTTAAGAGCTAACTAATGTATTGACGTTAAACAGGGATGAAATATAATTCAGGCCAAGAAAGAGAAACGGAGTAATTATCTAAAAATGGACGTTATAATAAAACTCAAAAAAAAACGTATACATTACCACCCGAGTGGAGCGAGAATGAGTCTCTACAATATTAAATTTGTTTATTAAATAAATTAGGCTAGCGAAGCCATGGACAAAGTCTACAACATAATATATTCAAAAGATACATCACAGATTTCGTGACGCAATATTAGTGGAATTGAAACTTGACCTTAGCATCTTCCACACTTTCAATTTTTATGAACTATAAACATTAAACATGGAGGGTGATGAAAATAAGAAAAAATATAAAATCCTTAATCGGTGTTGCCCAGATATAAAAAATACGTATGCCGTTACCTTCTTTACTTTAATCAGAATTCACATATAAAAAAATCGCTTTAAAATTTAATATGATCTCGCTGAAAATTAATAATTTTAATTTTTAGATGAAACTCGCGACTCACCCTCACTCCACTCGGGTTTGTCCCCAGGTATTTATTTTGATCTTTCTCGTACTTTACGAGCTAATAAGAAATCATTTAAATCGGTCAAGACGTGCAGCCGTGCAGTGCAACCACAAACTCCGTTATACGAGATATTTATACATATATTAGACTAGCCACTCGCCCTCGTTCCGCTAGGGCTCGTCCCTAGATTTAGCGCGAGCAAAGCCGTGGGTTCTGCTAGTAAATATATACTAAAACTTGACATATTATATACTAGAACCTTCCTCGAGAACTACTCTATCCATTAGTGAAAACAGTATGAAAATCGGTGCAGTAGTTTTTGAGTTTATCGCGAACAGACAGACAGACGACGCGGCGGAGGATTTTGTTTTAAAATCCATAGTGATTTCAACGGGGCAAGTCAATGGAACATTTTACTATCAAAATGTGTTAAAAACATATTATCGTATAACCTCGAGGAGCGGATAGAATAATTAATTATTTGATATTTTTAACCATAACATAAATAACCTTCCTTGACGACTGTACTTTGACTTGTACTTAAGAAATAAAAATTTACATTAAGCTTTAAATTCTCTCAATAGTAACAGATGCAAAGTTTTAAAATTTTAAACCTACAGTTTAACTTTTACTATGGAGATAATGTTTTCTGAATACCTACTGACAGTTGCAGTACTCTCTACAATTTATGTAAGCTCTTGACTAGTTAGTCAATTTATACGCAATATAGATTTAAATATAGCTAGTAATGTAATATTATATAAAACATACATCTATATCCTCGTATTTATTTATTTTTTGTTATCAAAATTATATTACATTTTTATGACTTCACTTAATTTTTTTATTATTAACAATATCCATGCTCTGTTGTTTTAAATAATATTCAACTATGGTCTATACATTAAGTTAAAAGCCTGTTTGGGTATAATGGAGTTTAGTTTTAGGTGTTGAATTCTTGCATTATTCATTATAGTAATATTACTAGTTATTTCAATGCAACAAAATCTGACTCAGTCCCAAAATGTCAAGGTCACAGAAGGCTTTTTCAAAAAAAAACAATATCAATAAAATAAATAAATATTAAATAATACTTAAAAATGATTATCTGGCAACTTACAAATTTAAAAAAAAAGGTTAAAAAAGAGATCGGAAAAGCACGTTCAACCTCATTAGTCACTGACAGCGAAATGTTAGCACAGAAAAAAATTAAAAAAAAATTACAACGCAATACGCGCGGTGATACGCGCGGCCGCCGCGTTGGTTGCGCTTATACTAAGTATTAACAATGATAAAATAAGCACAGCTTTATGTAACCTTCGGTTTGAAAGCCGCATTCTTTGCGGTCAAGCGTGTTGTGAAGATGTCGCAAAGCCAACTCTCCTAATAAACTATGTATTTGTATTGACCTTTGCAAGGCTTTTATAGCTATTTGCTTGCGTATGCGCAGGTAACAAGCGCTTATGTGTACAACCTATTTTTCTATTTCTATACAAAAAATATTTTGGATAGAATTATAAAGAGATGTTAGAAGATTTTCTAACTCTTTTACATGCTTCAATTTATCCTATTTTATATGTAGTAAAATTACTAATTTTTGCGCTCCTTTTGTATTTTAATTAGGTTAATGTGGTATTTCTTTAGTAACATTATATACACTTTTCATATCATTTACTAAAAAGGTTTCACCCCGGATGCCGCTAAGCTTACGCTTACCATCTGCTCTATATATATAAAATGTAATTAAAAGCGCAATTGAGCATAAATACACAAGTAAAGACAATAAAAACTAAGTAAATTATACTAGCTCAAAATTCCCTACAAAGTTCACATGAAAAACATTTATGTTCTTTTTACATTTGAATTATTTAGAACTTAGAAGTTAAACATGTCATAAATCAAAATAAGTGTAACAGTTTCACTAATTTTTAAATCATCTTGTTTAAAAGTTGGCAATACCAAAACATAAATACAAAGTCAAATTAAAGAAACTAATTTCAAATTAAAATAAGTATATTTGTCAATTGTTCTTAACTTTTTATCGTAAAAGCTATATTATAAAGATATTAATGTAGATTTTATTGAAAAATCTTTTATTGTGTAAGTAAGAAGTAACAATAAATTCGCGACAAAATTCCTTTAATGCTGATTTTAGGGTTCCCTCAAAATTGATTTTAACTCAGAAAATCAAAGGAACATGTAATGTAAGTAATAAAAATATAATACTAGGGCTTAAAGAGCATTATATTTTGAAAAAAAAAACAGATTGATTACGACGTATCATATGAATGTTAAAAAAACGCCTTGCCTTGCTTGCCTTGGTACGGTTTTTTATATATAGATTATAAAGAATTAATAAGTATTTTCATTTAAAACCTACTCGAGTTACGTTAGATATTTTATTAAGTAGTATTATATAATAAGAGTTTTACGAATAACTTGTCATGCTCTATATTCGTATATAGCAGTACCCGCGGCTTCGCCCGCGCTAATTTTTTTAATCGCTACTAATCTTTATTCGATCACTGGCAATCGGTTGATCTGTAGATTGCCTGAAAATTTACAAAAATTACTCCAGCTATTTCAGAACCCATCGTTGATATACTCCTGAGCGGCGCGGGTACCTCTCCCCGCTCTTGGCTCCCACTCCCTCTCCCCATTGCCCGCTGTGCTGCGCGTTATTTTATTATTATTATTTTTAAATTCGTAATATCCTTTGAATGGAGTGTCCGATTTGTAGTATCGTAAAAGTTATCTAACTCAGTGCGAAATTTGAAACTTTTAGCACAAAAAATGAAGGTATTTCGAAAAACTTATGAGACCCTTACACCACCTTAAACCGGCCCTATAGAAAAAAAAACGTTTTTAGCGTACTTTTATCAACAATTAACCACCTTCGTACCAAATTTAAAGTTCATAGCACAAAAGATGAAGACTTTCACACAAACTTGCTATGGCCCTAAGACCTCCTCGATTCGACCCGTCGCAAAATTTGTTCTTTGCGGATGTCAACTAACTATTAACTACCTCCATGCTAAATTTAAAGTTTGTAAGACAAAAAGTGAATAACTGTTATACAAAATAATGAGAGCCCTCATAATATCATCTTAATCGTACCCTGTCGCAAAATTCGTTCTTAGTAGATGTTCACTGACCACACATTATCTTCCCGCCAGATATAAAGTTTGTCGCACAAAAGATAAAGGACTTACATAGAAACTTGCTACAGCTCTTAGACCTCATTAATCCGGCCTTGTAGCAAAATCCGTTATTAGCGGACTTCTACTTAACTACAAAAACTACTTTCCTGCCAAAAAGTTTGTAGCGCAAAAAAATTAATAAATTTCATACAAACTTGCGAGAGCCCTTGGACCTTCTTAATCCGGCCCTGTCGCAAAATTTGTTCTAAGCGGACGTTTACTAACAATTAACTACCTCCCTGCCAATTTTAAAGTTTGTAGCAGAAAAGATAGAGGAACAGCATACAAACTTGTGAGAGTCCCTAAACCACCTTAATCAGGCCCTGTTCAAAACCCATTCTTAAAAGTCTTCTACTGACAATAACTACCTCTCTACAAAATTTTAAGTTTGTTGTACATAAGGTGAAGGACTTTCATTCATACTAACTTGCGACAGCACTTGCTCTTTTCAATCTGGTCCTGTCGCAAAATCGTTCTTTGCGGATGTCTACTGATTATTAACTACCTTCCAGCTAAATTTTAAGTTTGTGGCATAAAAAAATTAAAGACTTTCATACAAACATGCGAGAGCCCTTAGACCTCCTTAATCCGGCCCTGATGCAAAATATGTTTATACGCGTAGCGAACGATTACAAACTATTAATTACCTCCCTATCAAATTTAAAGTTTTTAGCACAAAAAACGAAGGATTTTCATACAAACTTGCGAGAGCCCTTAGACCTCCTTAATCCGGCCCTGTCACAAAATTCGTTCTTTGCGGGCATCCACTAACTATTAACTAACTCCCTGCCAAGTTTAAAGTTTGAAACACAAAAAATGAAGGAATTTCATACAAACTTTCCATAGCCCTTAGACCACCTCAATCCGGCCCAATCGCAAAATCCTTTCTTAAACAAACATCTAATAACTTTAAACTACCTCCCTGGGAAATTTAAAGTTTCTAGGACAAAAAATGAAGAAATTAAAAAAAAAACTTGTGAGAGCCCTTAGACCTTCTTAATGCGACCCTGTCGCCAAATTCGTTCTTAGCGGACCTATACTAAATATTAACTACCTCCCTGCCAAATTTAAAGTCTGTAGCACAAAAGATGAAGGACTTTCATACAAACTTGCGAGAGCTCTTAGACCACCTTAATCCGGCCCAATCGCAAAATCCGTTCTTAGTGCACCTATACTATTTATAAAGTACCTCCCTGCCAATTTTCATCTTTATACGTCCAGCATTTTTTGAGATTTCGTGAGGAGTGTTTTTCGCATTTATATATTACATTTATATATTACATATATAGATTAATAACGCCATCTATGAGAAATCATTACGCATCATTTGATAAGTTAAAACTTAGAACATATTATTATTATTTTATTCTTTCTTAGCAGTATTTTAGGAATTAAATATTCTTTTTTTATGTAGTAAATATATTATATTTTATTTAATTATACTATATATTTTATTTTATATGAATTACAAATTCTTATATTTTAATACGTATAACATTAGAATTTATATTTTTGTTTTAACTGGATGTGAGATGATTTTATTAAAACATACTTTTAAAATTGTTGTGATTTATTGTTAATAGGATATTATTTTTTTTGTAAACGCAAGAAATGAAAGGATTTATTTTATTTATTTTTTATTTTATTTATTTACACTAATACAGAGGTAAATCTTTATGGCTGTATGAATGAGTTCCTTTGCTTCAATATTGACGTGTCATCCGATGTCAGTATCGCTTCGCTAGAGTGGCCAATATGGCGATTTCGATAATCAATTTGTCTTTCAGCATCATTAGAATTTAACAAAATACTCGACAATCCGAATTTTGCGGATATATGTTGTCGAATCGAAATCTTTATTTTTTTATGTTTTATTAATCAGGTAAGGTTTCGATCGAGTCTACCGTACCCCTTGACGAAATTATAAAATAGATATAGATTACACCTTGTGTCCGAAAAACCCTAATATCTTACGGAACCCTATTTTTTTCCAAAATAAAATATAGCCTATGTTACTCGTGGATAATGTAGCTTTCGAATGGTGAAAGAATTTTTAAAATCGGTCCAGTAGTTTTTGAGCCTATTCATTACAAACAAACAAACAAACAAACAAACAAACAAACAAACAAACAAAGTTTTCCTCTTTATAATATTAGTGTAGATAAGGAACCCTCTTACATTCAAGCTCATACTTTGTAAATTTTTCACCTCTGTTATTTTTGTACCTAGCATACCTTAATCACGAGTGCATGTAAGGTCAAATATATAACAATAAACTTTATGGTATTTATGGTGGTATTTGTTTGTCACTGGGTGTATGTTTCCGTTGTGACTGGATTTAAATTCCAGACTCACATAAATGTAACATTAGCAAAAAGGTCGACTATTAATCATTTACTATAGACGTAAATAACCTGTCCTTTGTCCCCTACTTTTCAAGGTTCCAATGCTTGGTACCTTCCTCGTCTTAATGCAAGGAGATAGTGCATCACGTTTCCCAAGAGCTTAACGGACTAAACATGCTTTTTTAAAACTTGCTAGGTTTTGTCAGATATGTAGGTTTCCTCACGATGTTTTTCGTCATAAGTAGTATTCATGTAATAAATAAAAAACAAAATTAAAAATTTTGAAAAAACCCATGACGGTTAAAATGTAATTAAAAAAAGATAAAATAATTTGAAACCCCGACTTAAAAACTAAATGTAACGCGAGATAATAAACGTAAAAAGATTAAATAAGTAGAGCTGATCTCTCTCGGAGTTCTCCCTATTTCGTTCTCGATTATTGTATATGTGGCAATAACATATTCAACTACCTACAAACTTAATAAAAAAACCCAAGAATATCCGTCCGGGGCTTATAGGACCGTAAATTTTTCCGGAACTAAAAGTAATTTATATGCTATTCCAGTCTATACTGGACACAACACACAACAACTCTACACTACAACTATCTCTGTGCCAAATATTATCCAAATCCGTTCATCCATTTAATTATCCCATTTATAATATTAGTCGTGAATCCATAAAGTATTATAGTAATACTTATGTGTGTCATATTTATCGAGGTATTTTAATTATTTACCTAAAACAAGAGTGTAATTTACTGTGAAGTATACTGCTATTATTATCTCAGTAACTTATTTTCAAGGTCCATTTTACATTTAAATAATTGCTACAAAGGTGGTGTTTAAAAGCCCCGTCAATAGACAATGACCATAAAAACTTCTACTTTATAGGTGCTTATTAGCAGTACAGTAACATCAAGCAATAAATGAGTTTTTAGATAATTTTCTATTTATTTTTAATACGTATTATTATTTTGTATTGTTGTTTTATTATCTACTAGCGATTTATCCTCGCTTCGCTCGGGTTCGTCCCTTGATTTAGCGCGAACGAAGCTACGGGTTCCGCTAGTTATATACTTAAGCCTCTTGAGAATCACTCTATCCATTGGTGAAAACAGCATGAAAATCGGTGCAGTAGTTTTTAAGATTATCGCGCGCAGACAGACAGATGCGGCGGAGGACTTTGATTTATAATATGTAGTGATTTATATTATAGTTTAGTAATAAAATTAGTATTACTTGTATTATTTATATTAAAAAATTTTCATTACAAGTTATTGTGAACATATCGAAACTCTAACTACTCCACTCGAACAGAAAGAACGTTCATTGCGTGGGTTTTTTTTAATTTTTTGTTAAAATATTTAATTTAAATGAATTATATATATTAATATATATATGATATATATATATAATTATATATATGATATGAGTAGGAGCAATGTTCTGTTAGTCAGCAGGAAAGGACAAGGTCTCAAGTCTAGGGCCTTTGATCCTATACTTTATGTCTTTTTTATGCATCTCAGTTAACAACTTGAACTGGATCCCTGGGAATTTATACCTAATTGCTGTGGCAAAAAAAAAACAACGGATGGAAGTCTACTTCAAATAGCATGATAAGTGGTTTATGTGTTTGTATTTAAGCATTAAATTTTCTTTATATGTATAGATAATAGTATTTTAAGTGTTTAAAATATATTATCTAGAACAATAGACATCAACGAGCTTAAATAAGAAACATAACATTATTATATTTTTTTTTCTAAACATAATATCTAGTATTTTACGTACCTAGGTATCACTACATATTATAAAACTAAGTCCTCTGCCGCGTCTGTCAGTCAGTCTGTCTGTTCGCGATAAACCTAAAAAACTAGTGTACGGTTTTTCATGCTATTTTTGCCAATCGATAGAATGATTCTCGAAATCGGTTTTAGAATATAATTTGTCAATTTTTTGTAGATTACATACATTTGCAAAGCGGGCTTCGCTCGCACTCAGTCTAGTTTTACATATAAAGATATTCTAAACGAATAAACGATTTAATACGAATTAATACGATTTGCTTTGTTTTTCTTATACTATATGAACTCTCTTCTATTTTCATGTATATTTAATAGATAAAATGTTTGTATTTGTAATGAAAAGATATTTTTTATCTTAAAGCGTACCGAGTACTCAAGTACTTTACTGTGTAATGTAATACGGTGCTACAAAACCGATTTGTATTTTTTGCGCGAGTGACCAAGAAGAAAAAGAATCAAACATGTCTACGAAACTAGTTATTAAAAAGTCAGTGGTCATTTAACAACTTGCTCTGATTTATTAGCTCATGAATAAGATATAGGGATACTTATTATTTCTCGTAATAAAAAGAATCTTATACATTGACACTGACAACCAAATATATTTGTATGATACCAAACATCAAAATCGGCCCTGTAATTTAATGTCCCAGACCGACCATAATCTAAAAACTATAAAGACCTCTGTATCGATTATAACGACTATTTTAATAAGATTTTCCAAAAAAATATTTAATGTGCAGAATCTGCACTGCAGATATGCGACGCTGTTAGAATTTTATTATGAGTATGTATTTATTCAAGATTTATAACTCCAATAAAACAGGTGTCACAATTTTATTAAAAACTATTATAATTTCTATATATTATATTTTAAATTATTCATTAGGTATGTATGTATATAAATAGTGAGATTTGGTGAAACTAAATGCAGCAGAATGTGTGAATCTCTAACTCTAACCTTGGTTTAAATCGGCCAGCTCAAATGTCACATATCTAAGCTAGCCTCTTAGTAAAAGGTTTATCTTCCACTTTTAATAAAGTATGTACTTTATATACATTTCGGATCTTTACCTTATTTATTTTTGTACTTTATTCGTATATTTCCTATCTTGATAATCATAATTGCTTTATTTATGACTTTCGTCTAGAACTTTTATATAGTATTATATACAAATACATATTTTTTTTGAATGTCGATTTATTCAATAATATTGTAAAATAACTAAGCTGATGATAATAATGAATTTTTATGACATATCTTAAATGAAGAAAATCATCATCATCATCATCAGTATAATATACCTATATAGTTCGATTAATTATATATTCGTAGTATACATGACTTGTATTTTTGGTGGTATTATTTTCAATTTTAATAATAATTTAATATAGCAAATAAGATTAATTTTATAGAGAAAATATAACGCATTTATATAAATTGCCAAATCACTTAATATAAAATTTGCTAATATTATATTGTTACATTTTATAGATTGCTTGACCTAGGAAGAGTAGCACTCCTTGTGAAGTCACACAGCAATCAAAATTTAATTGGGTCGAAGCAAAGGTCGTAAATAGATTAATTAAGACTAAATATCACATTTAAATATCCATCAACTTAAATGTGAATATTTTTAATTAAGTATATACAATAGCGAAGATGCTCTTCATTCAAGTCAATGTAATGTAGGTCACCAAAATAAATCAATCTTTTCATAAGTCATATGTCATATTAAATCTTCTAACAGGATATATCACTCAAAAGCTTAATATATATTTTTAGGTTATATGTTTTATTTATAGGTTAATAATAATGAATTATATAAATCATGATGTGCTTGATGATGATAATATATATCTGTAATTAGATAATATTATTTGTTTTTTTTTTCAATATGACTGGTTAATCGAATTAAGATTTATATACACGAATGAGTTTAAATACCCTTTTTATTACTTCCTTATTTTTGCCCGCGGATCCGCTTCTATGGTGATCGGGATGGTGATAAAAGGTAATTTATATTTCATCATGATGCAATCTGTCCTTGCCAAACATAGAAACCTTTACAGCGGCTTAAGCGTGAAAAGTTAAGAAACAGAGCTATTACGTATGAACAATACACGTTATATTATACTAGCGATTCACCATCGCTCTATTCTAGTTGTTCCCTAGGCATGTATGGTAGTAAATATTTTTCAGAAATGGGATATATTTCTTAATAAAATTTTTCCTATATGGCACGGAAAATCACTTAAAATCAAAGTTTTCTTATGATTACAGAAAGACAAACAAAATTTCTAAATACAATAGATTCGTATATAATAATGACCATTTCGAATAGAATTTAAAAAAAAATAATAGAGATTCGATTAGGAATTAAGTATATTGTACGAATAGATGAGGTACCTATTAATAAAAGCATGAGAGTGAAAGATGACAGATGACAGCGAACAGGTGGCTAATTTTCAAATAATTTGCTTACGATGGTAACTAGGTTCCAACTCGCCTTCATTTGTATACTTTTTACTCCTACCTGAAACAATAAAGGGATATGTAAATAAACGCGCATTATAAATAAACATTATATAAATAAAAAATAACCAATCCACAAATTACCTACTTATATTGTATGTATATGAATTTATTTTCATATGTATTTTAATTTGTTTTTTACTGTTTTATAGACAGATTTTGAAGTTAGGGGTCAGTCTTTGTTATTCTAAAATCGTTGATGATTTTTTAATGTTTACAGTTCGTAATCGATTGTAGGTACATGTTAAGTCCCTAGGGAGGTAAGTAAAAAGGTAAAGTAATAAAATATATAAATAGTTTATTGCCATATTTTATCGGTACATTGTTTATTATGAAATCCCTGAGCCCCTGTGTTAGTAAAAACTGTATTGTAGAGTTTGTTTTCGATGAAAGTTAAATAATTTTAATATAAATAAATATAAATATAAATATGTTGGGACATTTTATTACAACAGCGCCATCTAGTTCCGTGGTAAGCTACGAGGCTTGTATTACGGATAACAGGTAGTCGATATACTATACATATAAGTTTTAAATACATACATAATATAAATATTAACACCCATGACTGGAGAACAAACATTCGTGCTCTACAAATGAATGCCCCCAGCGGGACTCGAACCCGCGACCGCTGGCGCAGAAAGTAGGGTCACTGCCAAGTGAGCCAAACGTGTCGTGAAATGAATTAATGATTGATTTTTGATTTTAAAGCTGATAATCAATTCCTGTTTAAATAAAAAGGACTTCATTATTTTATCAAGCAAATGTTACAAGGATCAAACTCTTAGAATAATGAAATTTAGCAAACTCCGAAAAGTTTTTAGAACTTTAACAACATTTGCAAGAAATTTTGAAATCAACACTTCCTTCTTTTATCGTGTTTATATAAATATGTTTAAAATTTTTGGTTGAAAATAAGAACGATTGTACTTATTTATTTAAAGTTCATCGTACCAAGGAAACAAAGTATAACTATAATTCTCTTTAAATGTCAATAAATATATAATAAAATAAATATGTACTGGTATTTCCTTTGTATTTTTATTTGCGAACTACGCATAACTCGATATTTGCTCTTGCTTTTGCGGCAAAATTTATTCGAAAGTCACTAAATATCGCGGTCGTTGTCGTCCAAATTATGTTTTGCCGGGAGCATCCCCGACTGCAAACCCGACTGCTGCACTCTTTAAAATATGATAAGCGTAAATATCGTTAAATATTGTTTATAAAAGTATGCTATATATTGTTTATATAAATAAATATGGTTTATAAAATATTTATTCAAAGAATGATTAAAAAAATTTTTGCTTCTTACAGCCTAAATAGGTAGTTTAAATAATTTACCAAACTTGAAATATTTGAATTGAAATTAAAAACTTTGCTTACAATCTTTTGGAATTTAATATATTATTATGAATATGACCACTAAACATAGTCGTAGTAAAACGTGATAATCACGACAAGTTTTCTCATTAACGGTAAGAAAACGTAATATTTTATAATTATCACCATTTTTTTCAAATTAAAAGCGAATTTAAAAAGGCTCTATTTCAGTTGCTGATTAAATTAAGCTGTTATATTGTTAGGATAAATTCAAAGATATCTTTGAGAAAAAAAATTATACAAAAGCAGTCTACGAGTTGAAAATGGGTCAGAGCTCTAACGATGCTCCTTTTTACACTTTTTCGTATCCATGCCGCAAGTCGCACCGCGTTTGTTGAAATCTGCCACCATTACGAGATATCTTAACCCGTCGGGAAATCAATGTGAGTAATGTTGGAAAAATGTCCAGATTGTTACGATTTTTAATTTACTATTATTATTAAATAATGATAGATTTAATATCACAGTACTAACAAGTATTTAGAAAGTATAATATAATTTTATTACTACAAGTGTCTACGTAATTTCATTAAAATTTATTATTATATAGAGAACCTGGATCTTGAAAGAATCTCGGAGTTTTATCTGCAGTCTAATGGAGAGGCCAAACAATCGAAAGATTCATTTATTATTCTTGGGTAAATTTTGCTTTATATCTACACTATCCAGTAAGGAACATTAATGTAGTGAATTTATTTTCGTTATCAATAAAATAATATAAGTCTTAAAAACCCACTAAATATATCAATTTTCATTAATATAGAGATCTGCTTATTATATTAACTTGATTTAAATAACTTATAATTTTATGATCTTTTAATTAGCTTACAGAAGTTACTTAATTTTTAATTAATGGACTTTACATTTTTTATTTATTGAATAATAAATGAATAAAATTTGCACCTAGTAGTCTCGCTAATATTCAGAATATAATTATTAATTACTTATTTTAAGAAAATAAAAGAAATTTAAATGCATAATTTAAATTTATTATAAATAATTTACCTACACTTATTGTTATTATAACGAAATAATTTCAAAAATTGTGGTCGCCGTTTATAACGATAATGTGTGACATAGCCGGTGCTACCCACACTCTTGTACAGATGGCAAAAAAAATATCTTATAATTTTATACGAAAAACTTCCTATATGTTTTAAAAATATTAAATAAAAAACCATTTAATTGATTAAATATACAATTTATTTTTGAATTAAGCGTATAAGGAACCATAATGCAATGCGTAATGTGACATTTATGAGGGTAATAGAACAAAAATGTTAATTTATAGTTCTTCTTACTACATGTCAAGGATGTCTAATTTGAAATCTAACTCGAAGAAGTATCATTAAATATTTTTTTACATTTTGACCTTATCGAAATTGATTTCGCATTAACTGCGACGTAGTTTGCCAAAAAATCAAACACGCTTTATGTAAATTGTATTTCAATTCTTGTTGCTATATTGTGATAATGTACCAATGCACTCGTATTCACTAAATGTTCATGCTTATATTATACTAGCTGACCCGTGCCCACTTCGTTGGGCATAATGTTAATAATCCTTTTTTAGTACAGAGTGTTTAAAAAATTTAAATTATTTTATTAATATTAAAAATTAAAAAATTAAATTATTTATACTAATATTAAAAAAACTACTTTTTGTAACTTAAATATAAAAGTTAGACATATGCTGTCGTTGACTTTTTTGTAGGCATTTTCAAGCTCCACATCTTTTCTCTAGAACTCTAAAATATATCTTTCATAGTTAAGGCAGCGTTCGTAAGAAACGCTTTCATTCGACAGTTTTTTCTCCGATTCACTTTGCAAAACGGACTACCACATAAAAGCCTTTTTGTTTTTCAATTTTTTATATTACCTATGACACTCGGCAATAATGTGGCTTTCTATTGGTGAAAGAATTTTAAAAATCGGTTCAGTAGATCCCGAGATTACCCCTTATAATTTAACAAATATACAAACTTTACTTCTTTATAATATTAGTATTTTCTGCCGTTTTTGCCGCTCCTATTGGTTGTAGCGTGATGTAATTTAAATAGCCTATAGCCTTCCTCGATAAGCGGATAAGATTTTTTTAATTCGGACCAGTAGGTAGTTCCTGAGATTAGCGCGTTCAACCAAACAAACAAACAAACTCTTGAGCTTTATAATATTAGTATAGATATTTGCTGCTCTTATTATTATTTTTTTCAATAAATTAATTGAAGCTTTTAAATTATTTTACATAATTTATAATGTGATTGTTTGCAATAACAAACGTGTCATACTGCTTTAAATAAATTCAATGATTTTTTGAAGTATATTGACTAAGTAAATATTTCAAAATAATAATTAATTTATATAAAATCTGTCTGTATATCTATGTGTCTTATACAAGCTACTTAACTTTACTCAAGAAAAAGAAGCAGAATTTATTCGCTTATAAAATGAATGCTTGTTGAATCGACTGATCAAAATTATCTCCGAAGCCATAAACGCGGAAAATGTCACCTGCTTAACTAGTTCCTTCGAGTTTATTCCATAAACTAACTTTTTTTAGAATTGATAATTTGCTATTCGTCCTCTGTTTAATAATGTGTAATTTACATAATTATTTCAATTTAATATTTGGCGGTTTTGTTAACTTTATTACTTTCTATAATAAGATATAAATAATTTACATATATTATTACTTTTTCTTTAAATTACTTAGTTAAATATGTAAATTAAGAGTATTAATGACTAGTATCTCACCCTCGCTTCGCTTGGGCTCGTTCCCTAGTCTTGGTACGTTTTAACGGTAGGTAAGTATAGTTTTATAAAGATATGTATATTTTAAGTTTTTAGTTAAACCAGTTAAACAGTGATCATCATACCAAACGTCATCAAAATCTATCCTGTGGTTTTCAGTCCAGTTTCTCGAGATGCGGCCATAGACAGACTAACAGACAAAAATTGTAAAAAGTTTAAATTCGGCCTGGATATAATTATGACTATTCGAATAAGCTTTCTTGAAAATAGATTCAAATAAATTGGAATTTAAGTATTATATGTAAAGATAAAGACAGTGGTAGCCCAGCGGTAACGCGCTCGCTTTGATAACCGAGTGATGCGGGTTCAAATCCGAGTCTCGCACCTCTGATCTCATCATCATCATCATCTCATGCCAATCATTTATATCATGATTACCTAGTCTTACGGTGAAGGAAAACATCGTAAAGCAACCTGCATGTCTGAGAAAACCTAACAAGTTTTCGAAAGACATGTGAAGTCCGCCAACACGCACTAGGCCAGCGCGGTGGACTATGGCCTGATCCCCCTCGTACTGAGGGAGGCCCGTGCCCAACAGTGGGACGTTAAAAAAGGGCTGATGATGATGATGATGATGTTCTTATGTAATCGAACTCCTTCTAAACGGTCGGACAGATTTTAATAAAATGTTTTGTGTGTGTTCGAGTGTATTCGAGAATGGTTTAGATTTACAATTCGGTCCACTACAAAATGTATTTTTTTAATTACTAATTAGTTATTTACAAATGCCAATAAATGACATGTGAGGTTCCGCTCGTTTTGTATATATAACGACTTTAAAGCCTTTACTAAATATTATAAAATATCTTATAAAAAATTATAATTTTAGCTTTATATTCTTGGGAATTCCTGACTTTATAAATAAAATTAATTTACGAGATAGATTTCTATTTTTGTGTTATCTGATTTCAATTTTAATAGCTTAAAAATTATGACATTGGTACAACGACCGATGAGGTCGAAACGTAAAGAAAGGACTTTGTCTTCATTACTTTGACGATATTATATTTCATTTTATTTGTGACTAATTCCTATTTTTATGATAGGCTAGCGACTCACCCTTGCTTCGCTCTGGTTCGTCGAGTGAAGCCGTGGGTTCCGCTAGTATCTTTATAATTTATAGCCTATGTGCTATTCTTATTTGTAAGCTATATTATTGTAAAGTTTCATCAAAATCCTTTCAGTAGGTTTTGCGTGAAGAGTAACAAATATACGTCCATACATTCTCACAAACTTTTGCGTTTATAATATTAGTAGAAAGTTATATATGTTTTATCATAACATCATATTTGTCTTAGTGAAATCGAAAATAAAACCTTAATTAAATGAAAGAAAATTTAAAAGATACTCTTTTTAAAGAGAATTTTTTTCAATACATTTTTAACTCCAAATGAAAGTTATTCTGCATTCTTAGATTTGCACTATACATAGGTAATCTTATTTATCTCGTAATTGTAATTTATGATTTACATATTGGCTGATCTTTAAATAATAGATACATGTTTTTATGATATACTAATTAATAAAAATATATAAAAAATACATCTGTCTATGAACAACCGGATAATCTATACCATAATATCTATGTATGTAGCATCGACCTTGCCAAGGTCTACACTCTACACGAAATGTCGTGTATTAGTGGAATAACCTCTTGATAGTGATAAAATACCTAAATATAGTGTCCGACCGAATATTCGGTTTCGGTTTCGGTTTCGGTCGAGTTTCGGCAAAAAAACGAGTTTCGGTTATGTTTCGGTTTCGGCAGCAAACCTGCCGAAACTACGACCGAAACCGAAACTGCATTCGGGAGTTTCCGCGCTGTGCTCGGGTGTGTTCGGCGGGGTAAATGACATCCAAGCGACGATGACATTTGGCCGCGTCCACGTGCGTAATCATGTCGTAACCTGTTTGTTTGCAGTGCATTTTGTTTGTTGTGAGTTTTCGTGTGATATGTTTTAAATTCGGCATCATGTATAATATAAGAGTACCTCTAAAAGTAATTTAATATAACAAAGGAGTACCTAGATTATAGTAGAATCAAGTTTACCATAAAAAATTAAAAATCTAAACATTTTGTGGTTAATTTAACTTTTTCGCTGATGCTATATGTAAACAAACATTAGTTAGGTACATGGTATTTACTATAGTACATTAGTGGTGATAATATTAAGGATTAAGAGTTTCGCGTTCAATTTAATAATTATTGAATGACGACACGTTTGGCTCAGTTGGTAGTGATCCTACTTTCTGCGCCAGCGGTCGCGGGTTCGAGTCCCGCTGGGGGCATACATTTGTTGAGCACGAATGTTTGTACTCCAGTCATGGATGTTTATATTTATAATATGTACCTATGTATTTAAAATTTATATATATATATGTAGTATATCAACTATCTAGTATCCGTAACACGAGCCTCGTAGCTTACCACGGTACTAGGTAGTGCTGTTGTAATATTGTCCCAATATTTATTTATATTTATTTATTTATTAAGTAGGTACCAATATAATAATTGTTTTTTTTTTACAAATTAACACTTATAATTAAACGAGTAGATACCTACCTGGTTATCCGTATAAAATTAACACTTATATTTATTTTACTAATTAAAACTGACTGATTATAATACATTTTCTTTATTTTTCTCTGAAACCATGATCCTTGTAAGAAAGTTTCGGTTTCGGTTTCGGTTTCGGCCGAAACTGAGACCGTTGCCGAAATTCGGTTTCGGTTTCGGTTTCGGTCGTAAAACCAGTTTCGGTCGGACACTACCTAAATACGATATAATATGTCGTTTAGTTAAAAGTTATTAAACTTTAGACTTACTATTAGTTTTTTTTATTTGTTTCAACTTAAGTACCGAATTAAAGTAAAACGGCACAATTGCAATAAATAAGTGAGGACATTAGTACAACAGCGCCAGTTCCGTGGTAAGCTACGAGGCTTGTGTTCTAACAAATGAATGCCTCTAACGGGATTCTAACCCGCGACTGCTGGCGTCGAAAGTAGGGTCACTACCAACTAAGCCAAACGAGTCATCAAAAAAAACTGATCATATATAAAATATTTATATAGTAAAACGTAAAAATATAAGCGTTAGTAAAGTGTTTTTATATTCAGAAAGAATAAGTTAAGAAAAATTAAAAAGATATGATACTCTGACATTCTTAAGAATGTTCGTTATTATTAAATTTTTTAAATAAGACGTTTTGAACATTATTTAAATATTGATCTAATCTTACACTGTTAATACTAATTGAGTAGTGGCTATCTATTTTAGTATTTCAAGAAACTTGAAATGACATAAGCATTTATAAATATGTGCTCTACTGTCATGCTTTGAAAAAAAAATATAATTGAATTATTCATAATTTTAATGGAACAATAAATAATTCGTGGCAGGCACTTTAAAACACTAGACGTATATTCATTAAAAATGAAATAAAATAATTTTGTATAAGAACAAATGTATTTTTTTCTATACACGAACTATTTACATAACAACATGTTTTAGATGTTTAAATAAATATTATGTGTATCCGTTTAATTGAATTATTTAAACGAAAAAATAAAAATAATAATGCAACATAAGTCCTTGACATTCAATGTATTATCTAAGTTTGTAGAAAAACAAAGCGCGAAATACTAGTATAAAATTTGAACTAAGTAATTAGCAAACTGAGTGATGTGACTTGCTTGTACGGATTTTTCGCAACTTCTTGCTCTGCGTGCAATATTTTCACACACGCTCTGCATTTGCTAAGAAGCGTTTAGATCAACATTCAGCAACAACCGTGTAGAGTACATAGTTAGATAACTTTTGAGGTTATACACTCAATTGGCACATTACGTACCGTTTTATTATAGCAAATATTTAACAAACACAAACATACGTAAGTATTCTCAAAGGCATACGATATACTTGTTTTGTAAAGATGCTAATTTTATTTTTAATAATGAGCTTTTTAATTATGGCATCATAAATACATTTTAATGATAAAAAACAATTAAGACTTCTTTCGCATGGAAACGATTTTATTGCTATAGAGATAATTCTCTATTCGCATCAATAATAATATGTATATTTAAATTAGATAAAGAGCTTTGACTTGTGAAGAAAGATAACGTGAAATATGAGAAGTAATAAAATAGGAACGCAAAGAAATAAAATTAAAATTAATGTTAAATACAAAACTTGCTTAAGAGAAGATATTTGAAAAAGATAAAGAAGGCACACAAAATCAAATGATACCTTCAGAATATATGGAGTCTATTTGTTCACTCTCGACGCTCTGTAAGCTGTCGTCTTCTCCATAATGTACTGGTGTTTCCGGGATGTCCGAATCTGTTCCTGAATCATCTGCCATTTCAGAATCGTCTAAAGTTTCTGAATCTTCCATCATTTCCCCGGAGTTACCGGGAGGATGTTTTAAGTCTTGTTCTGATGACTGCCTCGTTGTTCTATCCTCTGGTTTTTTGACTGGTAGAATATCAAATATCGAAGGTGCTTTTAGATTAGTGCTGGCGAGTCCCAACTTCTTTTGTATGAAAGCCTCTAATATCTGCTTGGTGATAACGTTCTGCCTCGCGAGCTCTGTGGGGAGAGGAATAACAGATAAAAATGACTGCGCGAAAACCAATGAATTGTTCGTCCGGAGGTTAAATTTGAGTACGAGCCCGACGTCATTTTTATCTGCATCCCCGTTTCTTTAACGCTCCGCGATAACCGCGAGCTTATTTCATCTATGAATACTAAAATTTATTACGGTTTAATAAATTTCTATGAAATACGTTTGCTAATTCGCTAAATTTTACCTCCGTACTATGAAAACATGCAAATATATTAATTCTAAAAACCAAAATAAAGTTTAAAAGCTAGAACATAGGTATATTGAAAAGCTTTACAAATAAGGTCAACTCTTGCGAGTAAATTGGATATTTTTCAATGATGACCATAAACATTAATCTTGCTCTGTCATACGCAGCTACTATTGCCTCAGCAAGATTCTCGCCACAATGCCATTGTTAAAACAGCATAACAATCACAATAGGAGTTATCAGATCTCTCGTTATAGCTTACTGAATGTAAGGAAGGTCCGTGTTTTACTAATGATAGGGATGTAAGGAAGTCTAAAGTACAAATAATATCTGTACCTCATATTGTTTAAAATTATAGTTTAACATTTGTTTGTAAGCCTTGAGCTTGTTTTTTATATTTCTATAGGCTATAGAATTTTACTTAGACCGTTGTTGGTTTATCATGATCGCCGCATAGTGAACTAAAGTAAGCCCTTGCAACAAACTGTAGGATTTGCTTAATCAGGGTCATAATTTAAGGGCCTTAAAATCCCTAAAATTATTGAAAGAAGATGGAGTGGTGTGTCAGTCTCAGGTACTTAAATAATGTTGTTTCTGAAGAGAAAACGGATGAAAAAAGGTCATCCACAAATTTTATAAGTAATTATTAATACGTAGTATCTACTTTGTAAAAGTAGATACGTTTATAAGTGCCATTTTTATTCAAGATGATAGAGGCTGGGTTACATACTTGTTATTCTAGAGTTTAAAACATTTGTCCCATATTTATAATATGAGAGCCACTCAGATAGCGCATGACGAAAATTCCGCATTTAAACTCCTTGTAACAATTTACAACATTCGTAAATTACCACTTCATCTGCTAAATTTATAAATTTAACATAAAGAGTACAATAAAATGTAAATTTATTGATATGATCTATTATTAAATTAAAGTAAAACATTTCAAGCATTGCGATAAACATCGTGAATGTCTTAAAAACGCATTTTATTACTCGTAAAAAAATTCTCAATTTAACTGGTTTGGTTGAAGATGCAATTGTGAAGGAACATTAGTAACATTATTAACAATTTTAAATTTTTTTTTTCATTAATTACATTTTTATAGCTGCTAAAAATCGTAAAAAATAATTCAATAAAATCCTATTATGAAATAAAACTTATCTATATAAAAGATATACCTAGGCACTAAAGACTATTGATGTTGCGTTGCTCAAACTTAATTGATTTTTATTTGGTAATGATACCAATCACCATTACAAATAAATTTCATTATAAGTTATGAAAAGACTAAACTCCCACGCAGTTGACAAATACATATTATATGGGTCTGATAAGCTGTAGGCATAAATAAAAAAGTAATGTATGTATTTGCGAGGTATTGCGACGCAGACGGTGATTTTACTACATAAAAATGAAAAATAAATCCTCGAATTTCAGTAAGATACATTCAATCTGCAATAACTTAGTAAATAAGGTAAAGTAGTAATAAGTTAACTAAAGTAAAGAAACCACTAATAAAGATAATGCTGCAATCATAAAAATATAAACACATAAAAAACATATCATCATCATCATCATCATCATCATCAGCCCTTATTAACGTTCCACTGCTGGGCTCGGACCTCCCTCAGTACGAGGGGATCAGGCCATAGTCCATCGCGCTGGCCTAGTGCGTGTTGGCGGACTTCACATGTCTTTCGAAAACTTGCTAGGTTTTCTCAGACATGCAGGTTTCCTCACGATGTTTTCCTTCACCGTAAGACAAGTGGTAATCATGATATAAAGCTAAAGTATAATATTTTCAATATAACTTTAAATAATATTTTAAAGTTATTTTATATTAAAAGTTCCACGAGCTTTTTAGGTTTGTATGAAATTACAAACACAGTCATTCGTTCCCTATGCAAGTATATTCAATTAAATTTAAATTTACTACACCATTGGTTTGAATTTTTGCAATGTCGTTAATGCAACATCATTTAGGATTATCGAATATACTTTTCATAAATTAATACGAAATTATGTTTAAAAAGATTATTTCTCTCCAAAGAATTACATGGATAATGCCTAAAATGCCAACGACACATCGACCTACGCGCATCTTAAGTTTTTAAATTTATTGACAGTTGGTAAATTGGATGTTGTAATATTAAAAAACATTTAAAAAGATGAACAAGGAAGTAAATATTTAATATTTAGCTATGAATTTTGATAAGAAATTTTTACGGTCATCTTCCTGGTAATAAAAGTGAACTAAATAATCGTTTATAATTTGAATTAATAATATTTAGCTTATGCCTAAATGCATCTGCTAAAGGTTAATATCATAATTCTATTGATAAACTTATGGATAACGGAATGTGTATTATTGATTAATGCTCAATATTAATTGATATAGCTATTCAAACTTTAAATTACTTAATTCTTTTTTACTAGATTCAATTATTTTTTTTTATTTAAAGACTATATTATTCAGTTAAAAAAACGAAAGTAAGTAATAAGAATTAATGGACATTGTGTTTTGTAATATTAGTCAGTAGATGTCGCAGTAGGTAGGTACTATAAAAAATTCGCAACATGCCTATTTACATACATTTATATAAATAAACAATTGACAGATAAATTAACAGATAAACGACATAAGTTATTTAATTATTTAATGAACATTGTACGTTAATAAATAACATTATGAAGAACTTACTACCTTTTAGAATAAAAATCGTAGGTTTGTCACCTTGAATAAAAATAATTTAAATTTACGAATCACTATATATAGGATATAATATATTCGTCGGAATAATTAAAAATGCATCATAAATTCGATTTATACGAATAGTTCGAATTTACTTTATTTCGTCGTAAAGCTATCGTATGGGAGGGTCATGACGTTCTTTATTGCAAATATCTTGGTAAATATTATTTTTAAATACTATTTTATTTATTGCTTCATTAAAACATACTGTTGAGTTTATTTACAAGTAATTACGAACTCGCACTGTGATTTGTAAGATTAAAAATAAATTGGATTTTCTTAATAGCTTACTATCAAATTATCAAAAAAGATTGTAAAATGACGTCTTGGAAAGACTCATTGTGAATCGAATGCCAAATCATGTGATGTGTAAGCAGAAGATTTCATTTTTAATTTAAAGGATTATTTAAGGTGAGGTAAAAAATAATGTCTTCAGCCCTTTTTGCCTGCCTGGCACGGGCCTCTCTCAGTACAACAATCCCTCTCGTCAGGTCATTGTCCACCGTGCTTGCCTAGTGCATTTTGGCGGATTTCACATGTCTTTTGAAAACTTACTAGGTTTTCTCAGACATGCAGGTTTCCTCACGATGTTGTAATCATGATAGATATGATTCGCACATGAAAATATCATTGGTGCGAGACCCGGAATCGAAACGCGCATCACTCGGTTATCCAAGCGAGCGCATTACCGTTGGGCTACTGCTACTTATTTTAAAAATATTATATACTTATAAACCTTTTTTTAATATTGAGATGTGTATTAGTGCACCACCTGTAGACATACTAGTGGCACTACACTAATAAATTGGCCTGTTTATAATGGGACTATGTAAGAATCTTCGACTAGAAAACCCGACTAACACTTCACTCGGTTAAATATTATAAATATATATAAACTATATATTATACGATTTATACCTTATCCGACGTAGAAATATCTTGATGATAAAAAATTGAGATAATCGTTTGGGTCACTAATTATTACTAGATTACATAAAAACTACTCTTAAAAAAGGACATTGACATTTTAATTTACCATCGTAAAAAGGTACATGACATAAATTCTTGTATATTTTCATATCTATAATAATAATATAAAGCTGAAGTGTTTGTTTGTTTTTTTTGTTGGTTGGTTGGTTGGTTGAACGCACAAATCTCAGTAACTACTGGTCCAAATTGAAAAATTCTTTTTGTGTTGGATAGTCCATTTATCGAGGAAGGCTATATTACATCACGACGAATAGAAGCGGAGCATGAATAAAAAATATTGCGAAAACGGTGAGGTACCGTACCGCGCGACTCTAGAAAGAGTTTGATTTCCGGGCTTTAGAACGCGTGCGAAGCAGCGGGAAATGCTAGTTTATATATAAATTTTAAATGTACAGGTACATTTTAGCGTAGGTATTTATTACATTTTACACCACTTTTTTAAGTACCATTATGTTTTTTGTCATTTATATATAGTATATCTTGTCAGGAAGTTAAAATAAATAAATATTAATTAAGATGCTATTTTGGATTATTTAAAGTTAAGGCAATTATTGTAGCAGAAATTTAATTAACGAGTTTTGTAGCGAGCGCCTATCAATAGCATTGAGCAAATGTTTACGTTCGGCTTTAAAAGTAATAAGTAAATTATGATTCGATATCGGTAAAGGGAAGATACGATGAAATTTAAAAACATAAATTAAATTTTAAAAACGATTTAACATGAATTGCTTATATTACACTCGTTAATGCATTACGATTGCAAATAAATGAACATAAATGATCATATATCTTTTTGAAGCACGATATGTTATAACAAAAGGTAAAAAGAATTTTATAAGTATATAATTTAATAAATATAAGTATACAGTTACTAAGCATCTTATTCATGTTCATGCTGCTTTTACCAATGGGTAAAGTGGATCTCGGGGAAAGTTGTAGTATATAACTAGAAAAACCCGCGGCTTCGCTTGCGTAAAACTAGAGACGAACTCGAACGAAGCGAGGTTGAATCGCTAGTAACTGTATAAAAAATACTATTAATTAAGGAATTATTCTTAATTAAAATTTTAAATATCCAAGGGGGTTTTAGGTGTATAATAATGAGAAACATTGATTTGAATAGTTATGACAACCTAAAAGCTTACGTTTTGTTTCAACGCATATGTAAGACTTGCTTTAATACATTCTTTAATTCTATTATGTACATATATTACAAAAAAGTAAAAGTTCTTTTAAACGATATCTTATAATAAATATTATTATTTATATATTTAAATCTTAATTGTTTCATATAAATTTAAATATTTACATGTAGAGAAGCACGAATGAAAAACGAAAAAAAAATTGAAACCTTTTAGGATATAAGGTTTTAATTATTTATATGATTTTTTTTTTACTTTTTCTTTTGACTCATTTAAACTTTTTGTAACGAGCTTTCAAAGTTTATTATACTTATATATTATTTTTTAACAAAAATGGCTACCGACTTCAAAAAATAAATATAAAATTTAATTACTTAGTTATTGTTGGAGTCAGTGAGAGCCAAGAAGGACACTTTTATCCTGCCTTTGGAATGAACTTTCGAACGGATATTTTGATTATATTATTTACAAATTAATACATTAATTAAATTGTATGAAGATTATTTTTCTTTGGCTACGTTTTTAAGTAGGTTTTCATTTTTGTTAAAAAATAATTTATTTTTAATTTTTTAGTGGAAATTAGATATTTGTTTACATCTAATATTGGTAGGCTAACTAAACTACTACTCCAATAAGCCAGCGAAGTTTTGAAGTGAACGACAATAGTTAATCGAGATTTGTCCACGTCTAGTTTTCCACGTAACTCCTAGACGTTAATAAGATTTAACTTTCACCTTCTTTTATTATCAGATCAACCTAATATCCTGAAGGAATACAACTATCGGTTCATAAGTACGTGTAATATTAAAATAATTTTATTTCAACTCCTAACCTTTAGAAAATATATGAAAACGTAATAAATACCTATAAAATTTGAGAGTTGCCCTCGATTTCCCTAGGATCCTATCATCAGATCTTGACTTGGTGATAATGTGAACATCTTGGAACCCTACCTGGGTTACAGAACAAAAAAATTGTAATCGGCCAACATTTGACGCAGAAAATATAAAAAGAACCGTTGAGAAATTTAATTTTATATTAGAATATAAATAATGCATTGGTTTTTTTGCTTTTGTTGCGTAAATACAATTAAAATGAGGTGCTAATTTTTTGAATTATAATATGAAGAGAATTTCGTGCATATATGTTAAGTGCATCAAAAGTCCAATATAGTTTTATTTGTTTACTGCTTTTACACTTTGTACAAGGTGTTATTTCATAATATGCATCGTAACTGGCATAATTAATATATTTTTATTATCTATATATTTAAATAAATGATATTTAAAAAAATAATGTATGTGGGTTTATAATTGGGTGTCAAGTTGTATCATCCTTTTAGTTACATCGATAAAAACTAATGTAATACTAATGTTCATGACTAATGTCTTAAGATTACTTCTGATTAAATTTCTTGAAAAGATAATATCTTCGTAATTACGGCGACCATATTAAAATAAATAAAGATTAAAGCATAATTAAACTTTCAAAATAATAATTGTTATATTGCAAAAAATATCCAACGACCAAAAGAAAAAATATTCAAACGATTTTAAGACGATTGTACAAAATATACAACTAGATTTAGTTCGAGCGAAGCCGCGGGTTTCACTAGCTTTACATATAAACCTTCCTCTTGAATTACTCTATCTATTAAAAAACCGCATCAAAATCCGTTGCGTAGTTTTAAAGATCTAAGCATATGTAGTGACATATTAGTAGCATTTGTTACATAATATTGCATTTCGAAGCTTTTGTAAATACAGCACCAACTTTTACCTATTTAGATGTCACAGGCTATAAAACTTCACTATCAACAATGGGCATTATCGCTAAATTGTCACGTGACAACCCTGACCTACTTGCGTTGCCTAACTTGTTAGAGCCCACCACATCCTAATTTAAGTCACCTCGCTAACATACCTATATGTTAATCTATGAACAATGTGCATGTACAATAAATGTTACCCAGCCTCAAAGAGGATTGTCACTACGTATTATTGTCAGTATAATGTACAATGACTTACTAAATGAGAACACTTGGGTCTTATATCTCACTAGCATTTCCCGCGGCTTCGCACGCGTTCTAAAGACCGGAAACCAAATTCTTTCTGAGTCGCGCGGTATGATACCTCGCAGAACTAATGCCTCGCAGAACTAATGCCAGCCCTTTCCGTTTTCGCAACACTTTTCATTGATGCTCCGCTCCTATTGGTCGTAGCTTGATGTACTCGATAAACGGATTATACAACACAAATAGAATTTTTCAAATCGAACCAGTAGTTCCTGAGATTAGCGCGTTCAAACAAACAAACAAACTCTTCATCTTTATAATATTAGTGTAGATTACAATAATTACATTACAATCATTACATAGTATAAAACAAAGTCGCTTCCCGCTGTCTGCCCCTATGTATGCTTAGATCTTTAAAACTACGTAGCAGATTTTGATGCGATAATTTTTTTTAATAAATAGAGTGATTAAAGAAGAAGGTTTATATATATAACTAGCGGAACCCGCGGCGTCGCTTGCGCCATACCTTGGGTCGAGCCCGAGCAAAGCGAGGGCGAATCGCTAGTTCCATATAATATAAGTAAGGAATAACTAAGGATATATTTTTAAACATTTGTCTCCTAAAGTAGTTTAATAGGTGACGAAAGTAAATATGCAAATTTGATGATTTTTTGATATTGCCGATGGAAAAGCCTATCGTATAAATAAAACTAATTTCATGTTTTATCTATCAGACCCAGTGAAAAATGTACCAGGTTATTTTACTGAATGAATGAAGGTTCGATTCTGCTTGGCTTAATCTTTTAACTATCATATAGTTTTTTGCCAAACGTCGAAGCTTTATGTTATCACTACAATATGAAGGATTGTTATCAATCAATCGTCTAATTTAAACTTTATATGAAACTTTAAGTATCTACTGGAGGCAAAATTTCTTTTCAATAACAATGCATTATGTAAACTATTGGCACATGCTGGGCTTCAAATATGTTAGAAGGCGAAGGTTAAGGTTATTTTGTCATACTTATGAATTGACATTCATACTCCGTTAGTAAACTTACGTCATGAAATTCGACATTTACTTAAACGTAGTCATATATAGTGAGAGGTATTGATCATATTTCAATAAAATTTCTAAATATAGTAAAAAACTATTTTGTTTAGAAAATATTTCTCTTAATTTATTTAATAAGCTTGGTAATAAGAAAGCTTTAGAAACGAATTATATTATAACTAGTCTTTCCCGCGGCTCTGATCGCGTTCTAAAGGCTGGAAATCAAAAGAAATATTTTTCTACCGTTTTCTACATTATTTATTGATGTTCCGCTCCTATTGGTCATAGCGTGATAAAATGTAGCCTATATCCTTCCTCGATAAACAGACTAGATATCCAATAAAAATATTTTTTCAATTCGGACCAGCAGTTCCTGAGATTAGCGCATACAACCAAACAAACAAACAAACTCTTCAGCTTTATAATATTATAGTATATAGATTTAATGGATTATTATACTATTAAAATATATTGAATACCTAATGTGCCTTCTGAGTTTACGTATATTCTACTAAGCGCAAAACTTAACAGTGATTCAACTGCAAAATATATCTTATAATGTTATAAATACATTTTTTTAAATAATCTCCGATCATCCAATGATTTAATGACACAAATAGTTCGCGAATTTTAAACTTGGTCTCAGTCCACACCCTGTACCATTATACGCATACTTACTGCTTTTTATGTTTATTTTAATTATATTTAAATAATTGTATTTTAAATTAAATGCATTTGATTAATTCGTAGGTCACAGATCAAAATATGCAGATACAATAAAAATGTTCTTATGTACAAGGTAAGCTAGGTTTCTAGTCTAATGACAATATAGTGTTACTGAAGACTGTCGATAATTGTACTCGTATTTGAAACATAATATAAGCTATTACATATATTGTTTTGTTCCGCATAACTATTTTTTCTTCTAATTTTTTCTTGTAAAGTAATATTTTATAATCTATAGTTTTTTAACATCCCACTGTTGAACGTAGGCCTTCCTTCAATATCCACGCTGTCAAGTGTGGGTTGAAGGACTTATCGGGTGTCTCAGGCATACAGGATTCCTCGCGATTTTTTCTTTTAGACTAATTTAATATATTTCCAAAGACTAAATACACAAAGCAACATTTATACAGGGGGTTTCATGCTAATACATTTATTCTACTTAAGGATGCACTTTTAAAAATGCGGATGGATGCGGGCTGCCCAGAACCGTGATATTTGGGTTGGACTGCTCATTAGGGGAAGTCTTCGAGCAACAATAAATGACAATAGGCTGATGAATTGATTGTAAAAGGAACCTTAGATTTATAGTGTAGCCTTTCCAATTCTTAACGCATGCACGGCTCGCACTGCAAATTCTGTAGTGATATTCAACAGTTTTAATTGACTATGTAACTATAGAACTTGCAATCTCACCAGTTGTATATATTCTATGTGATAAATATATGACTATTAAGTTAGATTAACATTTTTCAAAATCAAAAATAATTAATTCTACTTTCATAAATGTAGTTTAGATCTCCATATTAACAAAATATTACAAAACCGTTGAAAATCTAATAATTCACATATCAAATGTCAACGATTGTTAGTAAAATTAATTAATTTGGCAATTGCCAATGACGATTTAAATAACCGATTGTTGGTGCATCATTAAAATTGTACAAAATGAGGTGAACTAGTAACCTTATTGATAGAAAATATATCAAAGGATTTATTTGACCCACTTTACCTTGAAAATTGAGGTTAAAAATATTTATAAAAACTCATGATGTAAAGGACGATCTTATGAAATATCCGGCTGTACACTAAACTAATTCTATCAGAAGCTTCAACTTTAACATTTAAGTATGACATAATATTTCATACTAGCGGTCCTCCCTTGAAAATAGGGATTAATATAAGAAAACGTAAATGAATTTTATTAGAAAATCAAAAGAATTGGAAAATTGGAGCACTTTTTTTAAGGCAGCGATACAAATGCATGACACACCAGTATCTTTCTTTTGTGAGTTATCTCTTAACAGTTTCCGATCGGCGTATAAAGATAAACGCATTGTTCAATTTTCGTTACAATATCGTGACAATGGATATTTACCTGTGTCTTACTCTGACCTTACTTATTTACATCGAATTATAATGCCACTTCATCCTGATTTCCTTATATGGATAACATTACTAAGAGATCACGCTTTGTATTATTTTACAAAACATTTTTTCAAGTAAAATCTCAGAGCTTAAAGCTCTTGGATCATATATAACTTACTAAGATGCATTATTTCCTGTATTCTGTATTTTTTTTAAAGGACAACCGATGAGAATACACGATTTTGTAATTCCAGAGGAGTCAACGTATGTACAAAAATCTGCATTGACTGAATTCAATCGAATAAATTCGTCGTGCTATGATATATGAAGAAACTGTTTACAATAACTTAATAATACTTACTGCCTAGTACCCATAAACCTAAATATAGTTGCCTAAGTATGGTTGCCTTTATATACTCGTACTAATACAATTCCAAAAATGGTTTAAATAATGTATGTCTAATGTCTTACACTTATTTACCTATTAGTATTCTGAAGAATGTGAACTAGCCTTATTAATATTATCAATTAATAAAATTCAATAACTTAATCGAACTTTCTTACCATACTTGAACTGATATTAAGATATACTATTATTTCTTATGAGTATAGGCTGTTTATATTTTATTAGAACTAGAAACGATGTTTTAAACTCAAAATCCAAAGGATGTAGAACCTGATAAGATTTTTTTTTATATCTTTTGATATTTAAACTCTACACTCTCTCTCTTCCTAGAGTTGCCTTCATTCTCTCCTAATAATGTATGCATAAATATTTTTCAAATAGTCCGATAGTTTTACAGATTGAGCGATAATACAAAAAGGTTTTATATAATTAGACCTTATAATTCTAAAAATTATTCAAAGCGTTCGTCCCATATACATAACCCCACAAAGCAGCCCACTATAACAATATAAATTTCTCTAGCTAATACATTAATATAATTTTAGAATTAAAATTAATCATTTGATAATATCATCTTTAAATTATAAATAGAACAGTATATATAAATATATTAAATTTTGCAATGGCTATCGTTAACATTAAAGATTATATCAGTGATATAAATGGTCCTTGCGAACTCCTTAATCGGAGGATACATTGTGTTCTTGTCATTTTAGTTACGCCATTTTGATATATTATGAGCTATTTTGCTGTAGATCGTGTGTCGGTCTGTCCACATTAAGCAAGATATATGGTAGCATAACAGTAAGATGCTTAATTTAAGCCGCTTATATTTGTAACAATGAGATAAACGTACGCCTAAGTATTATATTTTAGAATAGCAATAGGTTAAGCGCCAGCGAAGCTACGAGGTCCGCTAGTTAAAATCTCCTTTTTTGAAGTCGGTTAAAAAGTAGCCTAAGTTACGTCTTATAACATTGGCTATCTGCGAGTGAAAGTTCCGTTAAAATCGGTCCAGCCGTTTCCGAGATTACCCAGAACAAACAGACAGACAGAGAGACATTTTAAAAATTGGTTTTATGTTGCTAGTATCGTACCTATATTTTCATATGCATTTAGTAAAAAGCTGATAATTTGAAATTAAAAACAGCCACTCCAATTTTATTATTAGTTTTAAGAAAAA
This sequence comes from Boloria selene, assembly GCA_905231865.2. Classification (NCBI taxonomy): domain Eukaryota; kingdom Metazoa; phylum Arthropoda; class Insecta; order Lepidoptera; family Nymphalidae; genus Boloria; species Boloria selene. Next base: position 9,179,911 of record HG993145.1, read on the forward strand.
AAGTATATTAGTCTTTATAAATGCTAAATACCATGATATATAAATAATCTATGTGTTTAATCGTTTTTATTGTCACTCTGCTGTCACGTGATTCTTATCCGTATGAGAGTGACCACTGATCAGCCACTCAGGCTAAGTATGAATTGGCGAAATTTTCTTTCGTCGTAAGCCAAGTGGTAATCGTGTCGGGAATATTTCACAAAGGAAATTATTAGAAGTGCGAGACCGGGGATTCGAACCTACTTTCTGGTTAACTTAGCGAGCGCTTCACTACTAAGCTAGCTACCACTGATATAAATAATATTAAAGTACAATGTTTGTATGAATACCCTTGAACAGAGTTTTAGTGTCACTAATTCAAAATTTCTAGAAGTCGTGACATTTGAAATGCGTCTGTATTTTAGATAACAAAAACAAATATAAATGTAAATTAAACCAAGTCCATTTAAATTTATAATAAGAATACTTTACTAGACTTTTAGTAAATATAAAAAAAGGGTTGTAAAGTGCTTATAATGCGCTGAAGCGCTATTTAAATATTGAATACAAAGTGATATTCATTTAAAACAAATAACAAGATGTAAAAAACATTTTGGAATATATTAATAAACTGGCAATCAAAAAAGTAGAAGAAATTTTATGGTTTTGTTTTTATGCACAAAATTTTTCCTTTGAACTATGTTTTTCGGTTAATAAATAAAAACTTTATTTATTATATATTAAACTCATTTAAAACATCTTTAATCTTTTAATTATACTATATGATTGTACTAAATTACATCGAAATTTATTCAGTAAATACCAAAATAAGACTGACACGCTGTCGTATTTACAGTTTTATATAAGTTTACAGTCGAAGGCAGATATAAAAGTTTTTTCACTATTGACATTCAATGAAGTCCACTGGCAAAGTTACACAGGAGATCTTTACCAATTCGAAGCGCAGTAATCAGGCCGTGAAGCAAGGTAGAGAAGCGAAACGACGGAATAACATTCTTAGTGATTCCCTTCATATTCCAAGCTGTGTATTGTTTGGACGAAATTAAGAAAACTTTTTATTATGTGCATTGTGCACTAATAATACGTACGTGTATGTACATTGAACATTATAAAATATATGAATTAAACAAAATAAAATTATATAATAAATTATCAGATCGGTTTATATGCTAATTTAATTTAAATATTAGTAAGTATAATTTAATATAAAGATCAACTATTTTAAATAGTTCTTATTGAACAAATTGCTAGTGAGTTACAGTATACACAAACAAAATTAATGTTAGAAAAAATATAATTTATAGGTTTGGAAAATATTATTTTTTTTTATTCACATTTCTTTTAAATACTTAGTCTTGTCTTACAAATAAAAATGTAGCCTTTTAGCTACTAACTTTGTTACATTTAAGCTTTAAGTTTCTGAAATTAAATGTACTTAATAAATTTGTTTGAATTATATACTTACAAGTTCCTCACCCAAGAGGCAAAAACTTTTGTTATAGGCTGATATATTGAGAAATCATCCGATTTATATTGTTGGCTTTTAATAACACAAAATTAATGAAGGGCAGAACATATACGGATGGGTGGAATCATGGAGGATAAAACCAATGGAGTGCGATTTGGATTTCATGTTTTTGTATTAGCTCAAATTGACTAATTTACGGCGGGGGAGAGGTAAGCTTCGCTAGCTGTGATTGGGTATCGAAGTGACAACCAAGTGATGACTGATTCTCTAGGGATTCCAAAAGAGTTACTTAAAAATATCGATATCGATAATTGTTTGACTTATTATTAGTGAAAGGTAAAGCAATGCAGTGTGAAAGGTCTAGAGCATACATCGCTATGCTTTGTTGGAAAAAATTGTCTCTTTAAAAAGCATTAATCCAAATTACTTTCTTCTTGCTGTCATCGTTGGGAAATCTGCAAATTTTAAATCATACAAAATACATATTTTTAATTATCCTAAGCCCCACTTTAAATCAATCAATAATAACATCTACAGGAAAATACAAATTCATCTAATCTTGAATTACATCGATATAAATCGTTACGATAGTGCGACAGCACTTTCGAGAAAAATAGACAAGACGTCAACATTGAAGTCGCACAAGCTTGATTTAGTGTATGCTTAGCATACGTGGTTGCCCCCGCATGCGCTCTCCATTTACTCCATGGGCATTTACAGACTGGAATGTATCTAATTAAAGATTAATGGAATTGTTAAACCCGCATAAATGTATGAATGGGTCTTTAAAATTGATATAAAAGAGTGTTTTATATTCAAACGGATTATAGGTGTCGAGTTATAAGCTGCTAATGATGTGTCCCAAGACCCTTCTAACATATAACATGTAAGATAAGAAATTCCAAGAAATAAAGATTATAGGGCTTAATTAATCACATCACCCTGTTTCCTAAGTTACCACTGGTCTATCATTACCTTCTTTGTGATAAGCATCTACATAAAATGCATAAATCTTATGACAGTCCGACAGTTGCACAATTCACACTGGCGATTTAAGCGAAAAGTTAATTTAAGCCCGAGCATAAATTAGTAGTTAATTATTTTTCTCGTTAACGAGAAAAGAATTGTTTTTACAAGTATTGGAATTGTTTTAATTGCAAATGACATTTGTATAGTGCATTTTTAAAAAGTAAAAATATTTAACTTTGGCGTATAACAAATACTATGTCTTGAATTAATGATATATGGTTTAATTTGTTGATGAATACAATATTTTTAAGACATTGCAACACGTTCATTAGGAAAAATATTAAAGAACAAAGCTTAATTTAAAAATATATTATTTACGATAAAAATATTCACAGACTGTCTGACCTAGAATTTAGAACATTATAAATTCATAAGGATGAGAAATTTTTGATTTATCGAGGTCTTCATTTTGATTAATTTTCAAACTGATATGAAATCTATATATAGACCATTAACATTAGACTTGACCGTGTGATCGTATTCGCGTACTGTACTATCCGAACCATCGGTATTAGAGTTAAATTCTTTAAAAATTATGACCCAGTCTATAGCTATTAGAGTTCCATAACTCGGGTTCAAACTGACTACACCTAAAAATTTCCTAGATATAGGCGATTTTTTGCTTTATATTTACATCTATACATATAAAGCACCTAACTTATCAAAGTGCATATAAAAATGCAAAGGCATCAAGAGATAACCACGTGACAGGTTTTGGGATTTGGTAATGATAGTAATGGTAGACGGATGAAAATTTTGGGTTATATTTTTCATACCAAATAAAAAAATAATAAAACATCTGGAGAGGGCCACCTCACCTAGGGGAATAAGCCTACAACCTATCCTAAATTGAAAACTCCTTGTTATATTAATTTTTAGAACAAAATATGACGTTTTACATTCAAAATGTCAAATTAACGTGACATAATATCATCCAAGTATGTAAACTTAATTTTTCCCTGCGGTAGTTATTTAACGTGTATATTATTTACATCTAGTAAGAATGGACAATAAATCTAGCTCGGATAGTAGTATATCTCTGGATAGCTTAGAAGTTGGAAGCGGAAAAAAATCTTCCTTAAAAGCAAGGTCCATTAAAGAAAATGTGGATACCATACTTGTACCATTTTATGAAAAAGATGTACTTATAAAAATTCCCAGATTAAAGAAAAAAATAAAGCAAACCGCTGCAAAACACAATAAGTATGAAGAGAAATCGCAAGAATCTAGAAGTTACTTAGTGAATAAAGATGCGCAAAGGTGTAAAAAGACATCTTATTTGGAAATGTTTAGGAAACAATTTTCTACGAATAATATTGATATACATAATAATAAAGATCATACCGAAATACGCTCTATTTCTCCTCAAGTCGGCGATACTCCCAAAGAAAGTATAGTAGGTGAATCAACGAACACAATTAACGATTTTTATAACACTGAAGCTTATAATGAAATTTATTATGAAAAAGTTTTAAACGGTGAACTTGAACGATATTTTAATAAATCTTTTGAGCAAGCTATGAATTTTGAAGTAGATAATGTAATGAAATCAGAAGACATATTTAATAACTTGAGAAGCGTGTCTGAAGTTTCGCAACCAAGGCGTCATGTACGAAGAACAATAGAACCACCAATTCAAAATGTACGCTTGGGTGGATTAGGTCCTGACATGGAAAACATCAAACCTAGACTAGAAAGAGCAAGAAGTCTTCAGAGATACTCTGAAAAAGTAAGAATGGAAAATAGAGTAAAAATTTATAAGAAAGGTCTAGAAACTAAAAACGAAACAAAAGTCCAAGCTATTGATGCACGTAAAAATTCAAGTAATAAAAAATCAAAAGAATGTAATGACACGCAAAATTCTTATTTAGTTAACAAAACTTTACAAGATAATTTATCTAAAAAGGTTTATCACACGAAATCTAAATCAGCTGACTTGTTTAAACAACAAGTTAAAGAAAAAGAGGTTAAAGTCAAAAATACTTCTAATAGTGAAACTCAAAAAGAAACCGATTTAAAAGGAAATAAAAATCGTCTAAAAACTCTATCAGCTAAATATGCAAGTGTGAGGGAAAATATTAATGCTCGAAATTCAAGGGCTAAATCTAGCACAAAAACTAGAGTAAATAATATGGAAACACAACAAAGCATTCCTCCTGTACAAATTAATTTCCTAGTAAATGTTGGTGAAGTTAGACCTTCAAGCACTTTAAAATCATTAGAAGAGAAGCATCGCTTATATCAAGAAAAAGTCAAGTCATTTGCAAATTCGAAAAACTCATAATTATGTTTTTGTTTTAATTTATTTGTCAATCATTTACTATGCTTATATATATTTATAATAAAAATTATAATTACTAATTATTATTTTGTGATTAAAACAAACGAATTTTTCTATGTACCCTAGCAAAAAGCTGAGCTTTGTGAGGCCTCGCGTAGTTTTTATAACGTGTAATTTTTAAGAGAGTTGTTATTATATAAATTATATTCTTTTTGACAGATAACACAACTTTAAGTAAATCACCTGCTAAAATATCATTTTTTACAGTAGACCTATGAATAACAGATGTGGCTTGATTTAATTATAATATCGCATTACTAAATACACGGATATGAAATTAAAGATTTTTTTATACTTAAGTTTTTATACTTAAGATTTTATGACTAATTAACAATATTAATCTAATGTAAGGTGTTTTATTAGAAAATACAGAAACACAAACATCAAATACAATAATATATTACATAAATTTAAATATTTTATTTGAGTAAATTCTAGGATTTTATATACTCTATGTAAACACGAACTTATACGATTTAAACCGAGACATCCCAAATGTCAAAACGAAAATAATCGTACTATACCTACCTTGCAAGAATAATTCTGAGTACTATACATTATATTGATGTTTCATGTCACTTTTGAGGGCCAAACTTGACCGATCGCTTTTAACGATAGCTGTCTGTGTCTGGTGCGAAAATAAAATGGATGACGCAGATGACAAGTGAAAGTACGAGTAAGTTAATATGACGTTAAGTTAATATATATGTGCTGAAATATTTTGAACATAATATTCTTAACACCTTTAGAAATCTTCAGTTATTATTATTTAATGAATTTTCAATTAAAGAAGATTTAATGGATGACACGTGTGGTTCAGTTTGTAGTGACCCTACTCTCTGCTACAGCGGTCACGGGTTCAAGTTCCACTGGGGTCATTCATTTGTTGAGCACGAATGATTGATCTCCAGTCTTGGGTGTTTTTATTTATAATATGTATTTATTTAAAAAGTTATAAGTATATATGTAGCGTATCAACTATCTGGCTGGGACACTGGTTGTTTACCACGAAACTAGATGGCGCTGTTGTAATAATCTCCCAAAATATTTATGACTAGCCTTTCCCGCGGCTTCGCGCGCGTTCTAAAGGCTGGAAACCAAATATCTCCCGTTTTTTACAAAAAAATTATTGATGCTTCACTCCTATGGGTCGTAGCGTGATGTAAAATACCCTACAAGCCTTCCTCGATAAACGGACTATCCAACACAAAAATAATTTTTCAATTCGGACCGGTCGTTCCTAAGATTGGCTCGTTCAACCAAACAAACAAACAAACAAACTCTTCAGCTTTATAATCTTAGTATATATTTGCATATTAAATCAATTATTGAGTCTGCGAATAGTAAATAGACAGGTTAATGTATTACAAATACATACAAAATGGTCATCATACTCGTATCTTGTTGAATTACCTACAGTGACAATGACATTGCTTTTTTAAATCACACTCATTAATTCTACTCAATTATAATTAGTAACTATTAAATATATAGTTTAACACGTTTTACTAGTTTTAACAACAGGTAGTTTAAGTTAATTTTGATTAAGACGAGGTAAATAGCCTGAGGTCGTCTCAGTTCAAGAATTTGCGTAGATGAAAACAAGAATAAGTTTGAATATTAAAATTGTCATATCAATATCCAATTCAAAATCTTCCAGTACAAGTTAAAGACCAGTTTAAGTAATTAATTTTTCAAAATTACTTATCTTCTCTCAGAATTGCCTACCTTTTTTTAACGTTGGTAAATGCATTGACGCATACCACCAGTGTTTATGTGGGACACACTAGCTTAAAATAAGCCAGTATTACCCATTAAAATCCAACGGACCTTACTCGCCTTAATGGGGCGTCGCAGAATCGCTTGCGCATTGAACTACGATGCCCCGACCGCGGCCCGACAGGTCTGTCGAAGCAGACTATACAGCCAAAAGGGTTGCTCCTTAGTCCACTCTGCTATTCAGAGAAGTAACAGGAGCAGTATGTACCATTCCTGCGCTTTTCTTGTCTTCGCGTCCGCCTGCCAGACGCTACTAATCCCCCCCCCCCCCCACCACGACAAGGTGAAAGCACGTTGGGAAGGCGAAATTGCCTACGTACTCTAAATAGAGCTTACTTTGCCAAAAACACACCAATTGGCTTTAAAGATATTTGAGTATGTAAAATTACCGATGATTCTATTAGTAATAAAATGAGACTTATCCAAGGACACTATATGATTAGCGAAGATATCTAATACTAAAAACAAAATACCTAGCCTTGGTATCTTGAAATCCTTTCAAAACCTATTTTAAGAAAAAAATATTACGTAATATTATATAAGTATACCTAAAAATTAAAAATGCATGTATTTATAAATAAAATATGTTAATGCTTATGACTACATAGTATAAAAACAGAGTCACTTCCCGCTGTCTGTCTGTCCCTATCACAGAAAAGATGACCTATTCTGTGGTCCCTATGTATAAATAAATAAATAAATATGTTGGGACATTTACACACAGCACTATCTAGTTCCACGGTAAGGTACGAGCCTTGTGTTATGGACACTAGATGGTTGATATACTACACATATATAAGTTTAAATACATACATATTATAAATTTAAACATCCATGACTGGAGTACAAACATTCGTGCTCAACATATGTATGCCCCCAGCGGGACTCGAACCCGCGACCGCTGGCGCAGAAAGCAGAGTCACTACCCACTGAGCCAAACGTGTCGTCAAACGTATGCTTAGATGTTTAAAACTACGCAACGGATTTTGATGCGGTTCCTTTTTAATAGATAGAGTGGTTTAAGATAACAGTTCATATGTTTAATACACTAGCGGAACCCGCGGCTTCGCTTGCACTAGGTCTAGGGACTAACCCGAGCGAAGCAGCGAGTGTGAGTCGCTAGTATATAATAATATACGCATTATATACTTACCTATTTGAGGCATTGTAACACTAATAACTGAATAATAACTCGGTGTATGATTTACATTTGGTAATTTATTTCTTACAACGTAACAAACTATTGAATGAGAGTCCGGTTTTATGTACAGAGAAAGCGGTTGAGGCTTGAGTAGTAAAATGCATAATGCCGATACAAAAAACATCTTTAAAAACGCTACAAATCGAAACTAAAAAGAAAAAAAAAATAATTTTAATTACTTAGTTATTGTTGGAGTCGGTGCCAGCCAAAGCAAAATAATCCTAATACGATCTCCTTGGCTGGCACCGACTCCAACAATAACTAAGTAATTAAAATTATTTTTTTTTTCTTTTTAGTTTCGATTTGTAGCGTTTTGAAGTCGGTTTTCATTTTTGTTAAAAAATAATTTATTTTAAATTTTTTTGTGGAAATTATTATGTTTAAATAAAATATTGGAAGGCTAACTAAACTACTGCTCCAATAAGTCAGCGAAGTTTTGAAATGAACGACAATAGTCAATCGAGATTTGTCCACGTCTATTTTTCCACGTAACTCGTAGACGTTAATAAGATTTACCTTCTATTATCAATCCACCTAATATCCTGAAGGAGTACGACTATCAGTTCATAAGTACGTATAATATTAAAAGAATTTTCTTTCAACTCCTAACCGTTGAGGATATATATACCTTACATCATCACAAATTCTTGAACAGCTTTAGAAAATATATGAAAAAGGTAATCACTGCCGATAAAATTTAAGGGTTGCCCTCGATTTCTCTAGGATCCCATTATCAGATGCTGACTTGGTGACAATGAGAACATCTTGAATGTATACCCTACCGAACAAAAAAGAAATTTTTAAAATCGGCCCACAATTCACGGAGAAATCGGTGAAAACACATAAAAAACAACTGTTGAGGAATTTTACCTTCCATCATCAGCTCATCCACATGAGATGATGATTTTCATACGTAAAAGCTTTATCGGGTTTAGAAAATATATCAAAAACATAATAGGTGCCTGTAAATTTTGAGAGTTGCCTTCGATTTCCCTGGGATCCCATCATCAGATCCTGACTTGGTGACAATGGGACCACCTCGGAACTATACCCTACCAATCAAAAGAAAAATTTTTGAAATCGGCCCACAGACGGCGGAGCAATCGGTGAACATACATAAAAAAAAAAAAAAATACATACAACGGAACATATAACCTCCTCCTTTTTTGAATTTTTTTTGAAGTCGGTTAAAAATAATAAACTATCATGTTTTGAAATCTAAGCTATGTATACATTACATAATATATACATTATGGACATTACATAATATATACATTATGGACATTACATATTATATACATACATTATGGACATTACATATTATATACATACATTATGGACATTACATGTAGGTAAATTTATGATAACAGTATAAACCGGTGAGATTATTTTTCGGAACCATTTATCAATTCTTAGTTTTAATCCACAATACACCTTTTTAGGAGATGACTGCTCTCTTACAACCTTTGTCACATTAGGAACCCTTGTGCAAATTTTATACTTTTGACTTGACTCGTTGGTTGACTTGAATAGGTGGTGTATTAACCAATACTTTATTGTACGAAATATTTACGAAATACATTCATTAATATGTACGGACACGAACACGACATAGTATTTGTTATTACTTAATTACATATTAATTATTAAGTCAATAACATAACAGATAGATTAAAAATGAATGACAATAAAATCTGTTTAAATTTATCTATAATATTTTAAACAACTGTTGCGAAGGCATTTGCAGCAAAGTAAGAATTGCCTAGATATATTGTGAATACTATAATTTATTTATTTATTACACTTAAACTATGAAGTATGTATGTATGTAGAATAAAACAAAAACCAGATCGAAGCCATCGAGAAAGCAAGTGTTATTCTTATTTGCAATTTTGATTGCATATTTATATAAAAAGAGTTTTTAATGCTCCAATTCGTTTCGTAATAAACGGAATTACGGCTATAATCATCAAGAGATCAGCACTAACGTATGTAGGTTATATGTAGCGTTCAACTTTTACTTTGCCCTTGGTCTCGTACATTTCTGGACCCCAGTTTTTCTAGAATTACTCGATCTTGTAATTCACGCGGCGGTAGCTGCTACATTCCTTCTGACTAGTACGGCACGTAATCGTTATTTAAAACGTCTCAATATTCAATTATGGGTACTGTAAATGATTTAAATTACAAAGATTATTTTTTACAATTTTATTTTTTGTAATTTAGTTTATAAAAACAATATTTTCTTTTGATTAAATAGGTACCTACTAAAGCTTGAGAACTCTCTTCAAGCTTGTGGTCAGTGAACAAAAATTATCTTGTTTTCTGGATCTACATCTGTATATAATATTTTAATAATTCATCTTTCCACTAAATAATATATAAAAAAACGTATTTATTAAACTAATCGCATCATACTTAGTTCACACCCATAGATGTCGAACCTATTACCAATCGACACGTCGCGTCGTGTTACTGTCGAGTTTTACCCTCCATTCGCTAGAGGGCTTTAGTATATTTCCTAACGTCTTAAATAGATATAAATAATAGCCAAAGCCACACTGCATTTTTTTAAATTTTCCTATATTTTAATAGTTTTGCTGCTAATCGGGGTGGAGAGAAACTCAATTAGACAAAGATTGTAAAAATTGGTCTAGCCGTTATTGAGTTATAAACGATGTAACTAATCCGACTTTGTTTTATATATATAGTTAAATATATACAACACGTTAATGTCACGCGATTACTCAATGATAATTTATTCCAATTTTAAGACTACATATGTGACCATACTTGGTAGAAAGTAGAGCGTGTAGATACAAGGCAATTATGGTAATGTGCGTATTATTTTCCGGCAGATTCTGCAATGTACACGAAACAGAATTGTTAGGATGTTGTGTCATATAATGTTGTGCCGAAAGTATTAAAATATCTGAATGAAAAGTTACCACTTACAAAAACAGCTCGTAGTAGTTGGTTGATGACTAAATTTTAGCTTTAAACCGATAGGTATATCATTTATTTAATATTTAGTATACCTTTCTTAATTCTCAGAGTTTTCCCGTAATAAAGTTTCCTTTATAGATACCCAGGAAACCAGCTATCATCATGCAGAATTACATCAAATTCTGTCAAGTGGTTATCACGTGATGGAGTAACAGACAGACAGACAAACAAAACATTTGGTAAACTATAGATGCGGCCTCTTTAACGATAATAAAGACTATTTAAGTAAAGTTTTTTTAAATATTTGATGTACAAATTCAACTTAAAATTTTATTATATTTTTGTGTAGGTATAGATAACAGGTCATACTACTATGTATAGATAAAGATAATGTAGGTACCTACCTATTTGTAATTCAATATGACATCTTTAACTTTCGTACTCCCTTTGTGTCTTATAATATATCGTTCATATGAAATGTCAATCTCTATATTATTTCTTAGAAGAAAACACCATTAAGAGGTTTATGATATGAATACCATATAAACCGCGTCGGGGTAAAAAGTTCATTATTAACGGATACTGTAGCAAGTTTCTCATTGTTCAATCTATTCTTCTTTTCCCTCGCAGCGATGTCATTGACTATACGTCTTACTGGTGAGACGAGAATAATATAATTTAAAGTCTTTATTCCCTTATATTTTAAAAAATTAATGAGGTTTCTAAATGACAAAATCTTTTACTTTTATGGTTATCAGTACATAGTATTAAATAAAATCGCTTTCCGCTGTCTGTCTGTCCCTATGTATGTTTAGATCTTTAAAACTACGCAACGGATTTTGATGCAGTTTTTTTAATAGATAGAGAAAGGTTTATATGTATAGCTAGCGGAAACCGAGGCTAGGCTCGCGCTGAATCTAGGGACTAACCCGAGCGTAGTCACGCTGAGTCGCTAGAAAAACATATTATATAAATGTAAAAAAATTGTATACATTTATAATATGATTATTGTGAGTGAGCCTTCTTATCTGTCAATATGTACCTCCCCAAGGGTAATAAGTCGCTAGCACGGTAAAAAAAATCATTTCCATAACTAATGAACTTTGATCTTAAATAAAAAAAATTACAACATCTACTGATACATACACGTATTCTAAAACTACTGACACGTGATCAACGAAGTATCTATATAAATAAAATAATAGAGGTCTGCAGTTGCTCGCGCATCACGGCAAAACTACTGGATAGATTTCAATGAATCTTTCAAATTTTGATTTCTTAGACACTTGGCCCTTATCAAAAAAAAATGATAGCGATATCTTCATTTAATAAAAAGTTATTAAAGTTTCAAGAAACAACTATTTGTATATGCACTGCGTGTTCAGTGATGTACATATGTTTCCTTCTCGCGGAGTAGTGAGGCAAGCGGCGCGGCGTAGCGCGCATGCGGAAAACTTTGTTAATATTTCAAGCAACGCGGACGAAGTTGCGGGTATCAGCTAGTTAAACTATAATTACGCACTAATTATTAGGTACTTAATAAGTACATTTAGTTGAAATCAAAATACCAGTTTTGATTCATCGATTGTTTAAAAAATTATAATAAGGTACAAAGGGTAACTAGATCTTGTTTTTTTCAGCAGGAAAATTTATATAGTGAGTTAAAATTAACTTCTGGAAAATAATAGTTCTTTACTATAATAATAGTAGAGCAGGTATAAATAAAACGATAATATAGTGCTGAAAAAGGTTAAGGGTTTTGCTAGTCTCTACAATATTGAGCCCTTAGGATATAAGCGCTGTCGATATTTCCTTTTATTTGTATAGAGAAAGAAAGATACAATTAAATTCTATGTTACAAATATTGACGACGAAATACAATAAAGTATTATTCGTTGGGTGAAGTATTTGCTCATCTATCTATATTAATATTATAAAGCTGAATAGTTTGTTTGTTTGATTGAACGCGCTAATCTCAGGAACTACTGGTTCGATTTGAAAAATTCTTTTTGTATTGATAGTCCGTTTATCGAGGAAGGAAGATCGAGGAAGAAAAGGAAATCACCCTACGACTGATAGGAGCGGAGCATCAATGAACAATATTGCAAAAACGGGAAGGTTGGGCGTTAGTTCATACCGCACGACTTAGTAAGCATTTGGTTTCCGGTCCTTAGAACGCGTGCGAAGCTGCTGGAAATGATAGTCTTGAATATATCGGATGAACGAACGATCTATAAAAGAAATAAATTAAATAACTTATAAGCTATACTAAGATAATAGTTATACGATTTATTGAACATGCATTTTATTGATTAATCCAATATTTTGAGAGTTGTCGGCCGAGACAGAAAACCGTTTCATTAAATGGACCATAAATATTAAACGGTAGATTTTACAAAGAAGTTTACAAGAAATAAAATATGTGAAAATTTATTCTCTACAGTGATGATTTCAATAACTTTTCTCTAAAGTGCAAATTAAATTAAATTTCCCAGATATCGACCAAAATCTTTTTTTCATGACGGCGCTTAAAGCTCCACCTAGATCTATCAGCATTTTGTGATTTTATGCTCAGTAAGTGTTCTTTAAACCTTATGAATGAAAAAAATGGATTAGAAATTTAGTGCGAAGTTAAATTGTATTTTTACTGGCCTATAAGGTACGATGCTCACGTCTGACGTTAAAATTATGCATTGTGTATCAACTTTACTTTTACGTAGCCGGTCTGTGACTACACCGTACACGTAGATTATAAGACATCAAAATACTTGAATTTAAGGACAAAAAGGAAAAATAACTTAAAGATATGCCTTTATTTAAAACTAGGTGCCTTTTGTCAAATATTATTAACAATAACCCATAGATTGTTTCAGGTCATGACCATACATACATACATAGACTTTTCTTCTAGCCGTTTCAGCTTTCACGAGCATTTTTATTCCTATTGTCTTAAAGATAATAAAAAAATTTTGTTAAGAAAATCACCAGTACCGATTTGCCGGTTAGTTGTATTTGCGCTTCCTGTCACATAGTTAACGAGAATTTTTCATTATGTTGTGTGTAGGTACCTAATAGCATGATGATGATAAAAGTGAGCACTCTTCTTATGTAAAACTCGACTCGACGAATATTTACTAAGCATGGTGAGAGGACCTCGGCAGCCTTACTTTGGGCATCTGAATTTCGCAAATATTAACTTGGAAACGTTGTTCTAAGTACTAACTATAATGTTTCCTCAATTTTAGCATGACATGCTTACGCAAAATGATAAATTGTTGTACATAAACTGATTTTATCTATACTATCTATTTAAAAACTTGTCATTTTATTTGAAAATACTTATTCGTACGCGTGTCATCATGTCAATTACAAAACAAGATTAAAGACAAACTATTTAAATTTTAATTTAATAAAAAAAACTACACCTTTATATTTTATACTAACTAAAGCTTTATAAAAATCGATACCAAGCCCATAACAAGTAACCGATGCACGAAAGCATTATAAACGCTATGGTGTCTCCACGCAACTTCATCTTTTCATCTTACACAGCCATTTTCAGCCTTATATCTTGAAATTTAGAGTACAGAATTCAATAATTTAAGTTAAACTAAATTCAGGGAATGTAATAAATTGTTATCTTTGGTCACATCGGTCTATAAATTGAGTTGAACCTAAGTTAGTATTTGCGTACAACAGAACTTGAGATTAGGTTCGAATTGCCTCCAACCAAGGTTTTAAGGGCTTACTCTACCGATATAATATCACTTTGCAGTAGTAGCCCAGCGGTAACGCACTCGCTTGGATAACCGAGTGATGCGGGTTCAAAACCGGGTCTCGCACCTCTGATATTTGTATTTGCGAATCATTTCTATCATAATTACCACTTGTTTTACGGTGAAGGAAAACATCGTGAGGAAACCTGGATGTCTGAGAAAAACCTAGCATGTTTTCGAAAGACATGTGTGGTCCGCCAACACTCACTAGGCCTGCGTGATGGATGGGATGGATGACGTTAAAAAAAAGGGCTGAAGACATATATTTTGTCGGAGAATTGTCAATATAAATCATCATCATTCTAACTTATTCTAACAACACTATTAACAATTTAATTATAAAATATGATGGCATTATAATATATTATATATTGCATATTTTAAGCTTACGCGTATCTCGGATATGACGCTAACAAATTGATTGTTGTATTTAGATAAGGTTTTATCTTTTAAGTTTACCGAATATACTTAAGTATGTATGATGATATCTCTACCGAAAACCCCTAAATTTGAGAATTTGTTTCTCATAAAATATGTATCTTAGTACCTACCTATTAAAGCAATTTAATAACTGAATAATTTGTTAATTTTATTCAAATATTAATAGAAAACCTATTGAAAATATGTTAATGATGGCAATCCCGTCTCGTCGGACCATAACGTAATGGGAAATTGAGTAATCATGCAATAGCCTGTGGTGGTTAACCTAATAAGTCAGAATTAGCAGTGACTAATTAACCGTACCATTATGCCAGTAATTTAAGGATGTAAATTCATTTAAAATAAATTTGATATCAGTCTATATATCTAATTTATATATATAAAAACAGTTTACTTTTTCGCATTTGGTTGTAAAACCTTATCCTTTTTTCTGCTAAGTAACTATTGACGGGCTTTAGTGGTACTATAAATAATATATGAATAAATAGGTGGTAAGTTTATTTCTTAATCCAATATCTAGGCTTCTCTTCATGTGGTAACGCTCTCTCTTAAACTTTAGCATATTTTATAATATTAAGTAGTGTTATAATATTAGATAATAAAAAATAACTGATCTTATCAAAAAAAGTTTGCGGTCAGTGCGCTCTTGCATCCAATTGCTTTAATTCACATAATGTTATTAAATAATAGTTAAGGATATGTGAAATATTGTATTTATGGATATTTTCGTTTCGATTCATACCATTTCGTTTATTTTTTTGTATATAATGTTTAATATTTACTTTTGAGCATTTTTGTTTTTAGAGAAAGAGAAAATGACATATCATAGAGTAAAATTTATCTAACCTAGTCTCTAAAAGTTAAAGGGTTGCTAAAGTAGGTCCCTTATTTGGATCATACTTTGCTGTGCCAGCGGTTGCGGGTTCGAGTCCCGCTATAGGCTCATTTGTGTGATTAGCATAAATGTTTGTACTCCAGTCATGGGTGTTTATATTACCATATTATTAAATTAATTTGCTCGCAGGTACGTTACAAAAGTTTATATAGTATTGATTACATAACAGTTAAATTAAAAGGAATGTTTGGAGAAGAAAGTATTTATGAAGAAACTTAATAAGCAGAAAGCAAGAATCAATTCGAATCCAATATAAAATAAGCCTAAGGGCATCAATGGTATAACGATTGGTTCTGCACTCTCTTTTGATATTGTTTATTAAACAATCTAAGCCATCCAGTTATTACGTACTGCTCTCGATCGCATACAGCTTCATGTGAAAATAGTTTGAAAACTACAATGTAAACGAAGATGAAATATTCTCGTAAGATTAAAATGAACATTCATAATAAAAGCGATTGGAAACTTATTGGAAACATATGAGAAAGTTAGCTTTTCATAATAAAATTGATATGTACATGGGGGTATGTACTATTTAGGGGTTGACTTTCCAGCAGCTCATTTAGTAAGTACATATACTACCTAGTTATTACTGTAGTTTTTTAAAGGGTCCAAAAATATTCAATGAATATTTCAGATAAAAACCTATATATTCTACTAGTCACAGATTCGCAAAAATTTATTAAAGATTCATACAGACAGACTAAGGTCTTCTTTATTTTCTTAAAATATTTTAGTTTTTCTTTATATTACCGAGGTAATATTATATAAGTTTCGTTCTGATAATTTTCTATCAATTTAGACACGTACAACTATAACCGTAATAAATTAAATTTATCCTTTTGTTTCAAAATAAATTCAATTCACAATGAACTAAATTCGTGTGATCAAAACAGGATATTAACAGGCGCAAGCTCTCAGATCGCTGTGAAAGTGCTCTAGATTCAGTCTGTACTAATTTGATAGTGTTTATCTTACGTAAAGTAAGCTGGTTTAAATATTTTAGATATTGCAATAACACATTGCTATGGAAAACTCATTTCATCCCTTTTGTTTATTAAACAGCCAAAATGCAAAATTTCATTAATTTTATAAATTTTATAAATTATTTGAAATACATATACTTATATTATAGTTGTATAGTAATAATAATTTTACGGTGAAAGACAACATCGTGAGAAAACCAGCATATCTGAGAAAACCTAGTAAGTTTTCGAAGACATGTAAGTTCCGCCAACCCTCACTAGGCCAGCGCGGTGGACTATAGCCTGAACCCCCTCGTACTGAAGTAAGGGCCATGCACAGCAGTAGGACTTTAAAACGGGCTGAATACAATAACAAAAAGTATATAATTTAACACATCCTGGGGACAGGGCTTCTACAATACGATTGGTAATCCCGAGCTGACCATAGTCAAACCCTTTGGTGAGACTTGACCACTTTTCAATACCATTTGATTTGATTTGAACTAAATTTAAATTATATTACCATTAACATTAATGAGTACGTTTATATAGTTTTTAAAGATAAACTTTATAACTTAATTTAACATACAGTGATGTAAACTTATATCTGTAATAACGAATAGATTAATCATCTCTTGATTTTGTTAACAAATCGATAAACCTAACGAAAATCCTTATACATATAGAACTCATCATTTGATGTTGCAAAATGCATTTAATATTAATAGCTGTCACTTAACCGTGAATTAAACCAATTAACAATTATATCAATTCGCAATAGTTCTGCCTACATTGTACCTATACCTATAATATCTGTATAGTAATCGTTAACGACACGCAAATTATTGCGCCGGCTTTATCGAAGAGCTCTACTACTTCACATTATTCTATTGTATCTATTTTTCTATCGTACTGTATGATGTATGATTCATACATCTATATACTCGGAGAATTCCTAAGCATTTTCGTGTAGTGGAGTGTATTGTATAGTTTGTACACTAAAAATAATTACAAAATAGCACGTCTGAAGCATACTTTATATGGGTAGGTACATTCAAAGATAGTTGCCGACATTATAACAAACGACAAAAATAGTAATGTAATAGTTATTTGGTTTGAATAAGAATGGAAGAAAATATTTTTCAGAAATGAAATGGAACTACTCAAATTACCCACTTATTGAAATTTTTAAACACTTTAAATAACATGAAATGGAGATAATCTGTAGAGTTCCCTTGAATTTTTAAAAAAAAGTATGACAAGGAGTAAATAAAAAGAAAAATAATGCTAAGATGAGTTAAATCTGTAAAAATGATAAGTATCTGATAGGTACCTATTGTGCAAGTCGTACTTTAATTTTGACCCCAAAATTCTAGTAACCATATATTGTAATCGTATTCTTTAAAAATAAATTGAAAATAAAATATTTATTACAAAATAAATTTTAGTTGTACCTACATGTATTGTTACACAATATATGTAGTATTACTAATATTACTAGATGTAGGTTTTGCTTTATTGTTTGTGGTTAACATAAAGACTGTTAAAATAATGTTATAGCCTTAAGCTAACCGCTTTATGTAATAAATATTACAATGTCTAAGTAAAACTGCTGTCAAAAGATTTAGCATAATAAATCAATATTAAAATTTTAAATTAAGTACTTTAGTACTTCGAATTTCACTAAATAAAAGTTCTGAATCATTGTTACTCTCAAACATTTGCCTAACATAACCAAGGCTTTATTATTAAAACCTATATGTACTAAGCTCAATGGGTAAAAGCTTGAAAAAATGTTGTTTATAAAAAATCCTTTGTGAATCCAAAGATCTACAAAAAAATAATTTTCCAATGTCATACGAAGCATTGATTTTTCGTGTACCTTTCACACCATATAAAAATAAAATAAACTTAAATATACCAGTACATTATAAATTATATAATTACTAAAGATGACTATAAATATCAATGGCTAAAAACCATTTTACAATGATCATCATATAATATAAATAAAAATTGTTCTAAATTTTTATGATCTTAAGAAGATTTCGCTATCGAAAGAATTTTTTAATTAAAAGCTAGGTATACATAGGTAATATTTTTTAAGAGTCATGTGATCTACGTAATTAAACCGTTTACTTTTATTGACAAGAATAGACTCTTGATTGAGGCTATTGGAATACATAATATATAGAAACTTTTTACAATTTGTAGTATAAATACAAAATTTATGCCAAATGGTTTTAAATGTCTATGATATTATAATTATTCAAGACGATTATCATAATTTAAACTGTTATAATTTATCTGTCAATCTCAGCTTTTCGCAATACAATTCAATTTGGTTTTTAAATTCCTACATCATGCCAAAAAGCCGACATTTTCTTCGTTTAAATTTAAGTCCCGTGATTGCTGTAAACTGTAAAGCATTCAAAACGTCGGGGACAAAAATCAAAATAATCCATGACTAAATCCCAAAAAATAGTTTAAAATATCAAATATTCGCGTGAATCTAAGGAAGTACTAAAATAAAGTCACTAATCTAATTTCACAACACACGAACGATACAGAATATTGCAATTAATCGTAAATCGCTTGCAATTAACAAGGCATCTAGTTAATGTTGCTCTGCTGTTTCAAACATTTCGTAATAAAATTGTTTTGACTTTTTGTAATATGTTATTACTTAATTCATTGAGGCTATCTTAGAATGGAAGATGTATTTTTATTACCGCATTTTTGTGCAAAATAAAACACGCTTTTAGGTCGTTAGTTTTAAGTAAAAATGAAATACCGTAGTATGGCGAAATACTTTTATAGTTTCTATTACCTGTTACATATTATATCTCACAATCAGCGGAATTGAGTATATTTTTAATGGGAAGGGGTCTTCAAATCGAATGCCATATTCATAATATTTATTATTTTTATCTTTTTTGTTATTTGTATGTAATTATTTGAGGACGGACAGACGACGACAATCAGTTACATAATAGATATTAAATTTGGGCCCTTTTTAACGTCCCACTCCTTGGCACGGGCCTTCAGTACTACGGGGTCAGGCCATATTTCACTACACTGGCCACTTTGACCAAAATATGGCATGTTGGCAAAATTCACATTTCTTTCGAAAACTTGCTAGGTTACTCAAGCATTCTAGCTTGATCAAGAAGTTTCCCTTCGACATGAAGATGAAGTTGAAAATGATTCTCACATGAAAATATCAGAGATGCTAGACCCGGGATTTGAACCCGCTTCACTTAGTTTCCCAATTAAGCTCCCACTTTACAATCACTTCCACTGTCCAATATGTATGTAATCTTAAAAATATTTTTCTTTATACAATCTAAAAGTTATTTTAGGTTATATTTTAATCTTTTTAAATTTTAATCTGAGTGTACAATTTTAGATCAGCATCCCGCGCACTTCTATATGAAATCTATTTACGTAAGTAGAAGGTACATGGATATTTTCAATAAAATTAAATACATATAAATATAAATAATTGCCGTACCTGTACCAACTATATAGAATAGTATAATGTTTTTTTTGGTATGGTCGTATGTATATGTACCTACCATGTCACGTTCAATTATTCAGCCTAAGTAATGAAACATAAATAAAGGAAAACTTTGTAAATAATGAGTTATTTTAATTTTGAGAAATTTAAATTTATTTGACAGTAAAAACATTGGTACATAAGTACGTATAGTGTTCAAGCCATAGGTACTTATTTTAGCAATCATAGAGTTAATAGAGTTTAAAGCTCATATTTAATACGTCTGTCTGTTAACGGAATAGCAATTTGAAAGGGAAGCGATAATAACATATCCGTTTAGTTTGCCTTCATGAGTTTTTCAATCCCTTATTATAACATGGTTGCAAAATAACATCTGACATGGTTAACGTTTTATACTACATAATATTATTTTCGACAGCGTATTTTGAGAAATATTTTAACATTATAGAAGCATATTAATATATAGTTTATTTTTTAATATATTGCTCTTCTATAAACAGCGGTTATATTTTTTAGTTTATATATCTAATCTAAAAGGTTATTGATTATTTGCAAATAGCAAAAGGTCATAAATAGGTCAGCAAAATACTTCAATATTTAATGGAAATAAGTTTTTCTGTTTATTGGGAACTAGTGCATCAGAACGAGATCTAATAGAAAAATTCCAGCCCGTAATTGAATATAAGTACTTTGAAATATACTTCGAATAGTATAATTCCGTCGATTAATTTATGCTTCTACAGCAATTTGAAATTAAAGTTGGGCACATTTCAACGCAAGTATAGAAATTAAAATTTTATTTTGGAGCGTTAGAACTGCCTTGCTAGTTGCTAAGCAGTTGTCAAGGTGGAATCGATTCGTCTAGATTGAACTAGACAGACTGAACTGGCTACAGATGTTTCATGTTATACTTAGTGCCTGTATTAAATTTATCAGAGATATAGATAGGTTAAAGAACAATATCATTACGTTAGAAAAGACAAAATAACCTGAACCATGTTAAACCTAAGACTAGTTATATTAAAACCTACGTATACAGATTCGAATAAAACAAAAACAATTTACAACACTAGTAAATAGGTATAATTCACATAGAAAACTTAATGTCCATATATTGCCCACATATATCATTAAATACGTTTATAAGGTAATTATAAAAATTTTATTAGAATATTTATTCATAAATCATATTTACTAATTTGTACACTGTACATTCTTATTATTATTATAAATATTATGCATATTACCTTAACCTCTCTAATGTCTGAACTATGAAATCAGATATCTTGATTACATAGTTCAACAAATGCGTGAAAATGTTAAAAATAATTACAAAGTACGTATGTATCATTGGATACTGACAGTATAATCAATATAAAATGTACACCAGTACTATTACAGTTCATGCTTTATTAAAATACTAGCGACTCGCCCTCGCTTCGCTTGGGCTCTTCCATAGACTTAGCACAGGCAAAGCCGCGGGATCCGGTAGTTATGCATATAAACCTTCCTCTTGAATCACTCTATCTATTAAAAAAACCGCATCAAAATCCGTTGTGTAGTTTTAAAGATTTAAGCATACATAGGGATATAGGGACAGAGAAAGCGACTTTGTTATATACTATGTAGTGATAATGGGGGACCTAAAGCGATAAGTTTTTGAAATATTTTTGTTGTCTAAAATATATGATGTTAGGCAAGACAAGTAAACGCTACAATTAAAATATCATCAATCTGACCAACTTGCCTTGCAGTTTATTGCCACATTACAAAACAAACAATAATAATATATACTCTGTAAAGCATTATATACGAGTAAAATCTAAAATTTACACTTTTAGAACATAAAAGCAAAACATGGATGACCTTATGCACACTGCGTTATACTCTGTTAATTCACGTCTTAGTTTATCGTCCGTTCGACCGTTTAAGAGTGAAAGAATAACAAACAAACAAACATACATACACATACTTATATACGCGACTGCAGTTCAACAACTGTAGCCATTTTGAATACGTTTTCAGAATAAAAATGAAATCTGCATTCAGCGATAGATACACTCATATTGTAATTTCAATAGAAAATGAAAAAATAAGGAAGTAATAAACTAACAATTTGTTAGAATGAACACAATTGTTAGGTATCATATCAACTTAAATTAATGCTTTCTAACCACACTATGAACTATCCAGAAAAACAATAGTGTCTAAATGACTTTTCACTAACATTCTCGACATAAGACATCATTTGTTAAAGCACAAATGCGGATATATTCACCACTGTTAATAGTTTCTTAAAACAAATAATTGAAAGATAAATAACACAAATCAATCATTTATGTCTAGGATAGGTATTCATAAAAACGTCAAAACAGCTATAAAATTCATAATTAAATTTAATTACTAAACTTAATAATTTACTAATTTTGCTAACTTAATAATTTTGCTGGCACAATCACTCCTTTTACCAATTCTTGACTATGCTGATATCTGCTACCTTGATATTACTGAGGAGCAATTAAATAAACTTGAGCGGCTTCAAAACCTTTGTATTCGGTTTATATTTGGGTTACGCAAATATGACCATGTTTCTGATTTTCGAAAAAAGCTCAAGTGGCTCCCTATCCGCCTTCGCAGAAATACTCATATTCTTCACCTTCTTTACTGTATTCTGTTCGATCCATGTACCCCACCTTACCTCAAAGAGCGCTTTTCATTCCTCGGTCACTCACATTCTCGCTTACTTCGCTCCAATCATAACTTTATCCTAAAAATTCCTTCTCACTCTTCTTCCTTCTATAGTAACTCCATTTCTGTCACAGCTCCTCGTCTTTGGAACTCTCTTCCCCAAAATATTAGGAATGCGAAATCGCTATTGATTTTTAAAAAACTTTTAAAGGACTACTTTTTTACTCTATAATTAATTATTTTCTTGGCTAGTTCTTCCTTTTATCTTTTTAACTTTTGATTATGATAAGTATTCGTAATTCTTGCCTTTTATGTCGTTATATATAGTTATTTGTGTTGATCTAGTTTATAAACTTATTATTAGTATATATTTTGTATATGTTCATTATTTAGATATATATTAATACAGTATATAAGTACATACAATTTATGTATTATATGTATAATTATGTATGTATATGTATATATGAATATTATATTATATATGTATGTGTGTGTGTGTGTATATATATATATATATATATATATATCTCTTTATTAAAATTGCGCCCCTTCTATCTTAGTGCTATTTCCTACACCTTAAGGTTGCCTGGAAGAGATCGCTCTTTCAGCGATAAGGCCGCCTCTTGTGCATTCCAATCTTGTTGTTGTATATTGTTTGTCTTTTTATTGGGTGTACAATAAAGGATATTATTATTATTATTATTATTAATAAATGTATGCAAGTTCGCCATTTATTGTATTGCAATAATTTATTATTTATGAATGTTTTAAACTAATTATCTGAAAGATTTACACGTTAGAGTTATAGCGTGAAGTTATATGCATATTTAAGCACACCTATTAATCATCCTTAATTAATAGTACATACTATTATAATTTAAGCTTATAATAATAATGCCCATACGGATTACGTCCACGTCGGCCAATCTCATGGACAATAGCCACTGGACAGGAGACAATGACTGCACTTTCTATGCCTGTCACTCTCATAGTTCAGTGAGACGACTAATCGAAACGAGCATGCCTACAGGAGCTTAGACACAGGACAGAAGGCTGTTGCTTACTGAATAACGGGGTGAAACACCATTAATTTACCAAGTACGAGCCGCTATTAGTTTTTTTTACAGATATACTCAACAACTTGCGGATTCGGCCGACCCGGGACGCAAACCGAGGACCTCAGGATTAGCGGACATATATGCTAGCGAATAGACTACTGTACTAATTTAAGTATTTAAGAAAGAACATATATACTTTGGAATAATATCTGTTTCTTCTTTATTTTTTTAACTAATTCTTGTATGAATAATAATATCTTTACAATTTGTAAATAAAATTTACTATTAGGCTTTCACATTCATTCTGACTACGAGGCATAATAATTAAGATTTTGATATATGTAGATTATATTTTAAGAAAACATACGACGCGACGCGATGCCACGCTTTTCCGGTACCCAACGCGCTTGGACACATCACGTTACGTCACGTGAAGCATGTCGGTGACGCAAACCGATAAGTTTAGGCCCTACAAAAAATCACGCAACACGGCTATAAGTACAAGTTTTCGCTAAAAAAATGATTATTATTAGAAGCACACTTTTTTTAAACAGAGTACTACCACCTACTTTAGAACTAAAGCGAGTTACAGTGTATTTTTTATTATTAAATAAAATTATACTAATCAAATACGTATTACATTTCATAACTAGTCAAAAGGTTAAGGCTACCACACAGGAAAGGAATCTTCAATTGCCGAACAAGTTTTCTTATTTTTTTTGCGTTTGAATATGTTGGACTTTAACGACGTAGATGGGTTAAAGGTATTGAAGGTGATTGTGAGGAAATATGTACGAGTACATACGTCTTTATTTCTTAATTCAGGAAGCATTATTTTAATTTTATCGCTGTTATATTATAACAACTAGTGATGTTCTTCGCTTTGCTATTCTATAGATAAAAAGAAGGTGCGAGTGTTAGAGCCCTATAAATGGAATATATCATGCCAAAAATAACATTAGTGCGTTTCTACGCTTTTACTTAAACGTACAAACAACACACACTTTTATATTAATTATAAATTAATCAAGCCTAAATAATATTGTTACAGATATTAATAAAAATGATTATAATTAAGAAATATGTAGGTTCATGTAACTTTAAATACACGTAAAAGTGTATTCATATACTGACAAATTATGATAATTTTAAAAGAAATCAATTAATTCCAAATTCAAATATCCATAGTATATACAAATAAATTAATTAATTATTATTTGAATTTTTGAACTTAAATTCGATTTCAACCCGTTACGGCTATAGAAATTGTTAAATACCCCTTAAATAAAATATGAATACGCTTTCTATGTATTATTTATTATATTACTTGGTGTTATAATAGGTTATTAAAATTTGAACACGGATTTAAAAGGAAGCAGACAACTTTCACTCTCACCAAAAGTATCTTATAACTCTTAATAGTCTCACCTTTCAAAACATAAAGTACCTACCTACTTCTTAACGATATTATTGACAATTTGACAATTCGTACGATGTATGACAATGTACATACCTATGTTGGGACATTTTTACATCAGCGCCATCTAGTTCCGTGGTAAGCTACGAGGCTTGTGTTGTTTAGGCTATATAAAACCATCTAGTTCCGTGGTAAGCTACACCTACAAGACTTGTATTACGGATACCAGATAGTTGATATACTACACATATAAATTTTAAATACACACATATATAAATATAAATAAATATAAATATTAACACCCATGACTGGAGAACAAACATTTGTGCTTTACAAATGAATGCCCCCAGCGGGACTCGAATCCGAACTTTGCCTAACGAGTCGTTTATTATATTCATAGTATATTACAGACTCTTTAATTTCATTTATTTGTTGGTATAGATTTCATTAATACCTACATATTTTATCAATCTGAATCAAACAAATAAATGCTTATATGATTTTATACATGTACTAATCATGTATATGCAACATTGTTTGACAGCCATCTTTTGCAACGATTAAGAATGCTGCACTATGCTACCTAATTAAAATCGTCTTAGACTTTACAACATTCTTTACATACGCTTAAAACCTCATTACCTCGTAGTACAGTGGCGTGGTATCCCTATTACATACCCTTATTTATATAATAATAAGGTCTATTTTAAATGAAATAAATATAATTATGCGAAGGTTAATTAATATTGCAATATACACCACGCTAATATAATGTCATTGTGATGTCCTTGACATGCGATATCGAGTGAAATAGTGATACGTATGCGGTGAATTGACCGATTTATCTGACTTCATATTGACAGGTATATCTAAATTAACTAGCTATATTTAAATTATTACTAAATTATATTTTAGAACAACTAAAAAGTTTTACAATAAATAGCAATAAGACTAGCGACTCACCCTCATTCCACTCCGTCCCTAGATGGGTTTTAACGATTAGTATAGGTATGTTACAAATTACATAATTTTCAGCAGTAGAAAGTATTGTATATGTTGACCCGGACAAACAGCTGTCATTACACCAAATTTCATCAAAATCGGTCAAGTTCTTTTCTCGTGATGCAGTCATAGATAGACTGACAAATGTTTATAACCAGTAGACTCTGCCTCAGTATCGATAATAATGCCATTTCTATACATTTTTTTTTATTTCTTTCGAAGGTGAAGAAGATTCTTATATTTAATTCTAGAAAAAATAATTAATTATAGTAGGTATACTAAACAAACATCCGTAGTGTACTTCACTTCCAGATTTTTTGGCCATAGACTTATCAGAGTTAGCCGCAATATACCGTGATGTAGTATAAGCCCTTATCACTCTGGCTTATAAAATCTAAGAGTGAAAGAAGAACAACTAATATTCGTAATAACTAAATAGGCATGTGAATATTAAGTCTCGGTCTTCACATTAAAGTGAAAGCGTGTGGGGGACCTTTCGAATGATAAATAA
Source organism: Boloria selene (assembly GCA_905231865.2). Classification (NCBI taxonomy): domain Eukaryota; kingdom Metazoa; phylum Arthropoda; class Insecta; order Lepidoptera; family Nymphalidae; genus Boloria; species Boloria selene. The sequence continues at coordinate 9,206,951 of HG993145.1, forward strand.
TAAAAGGAAGTAAGAGAATGACAGTTAATAATTAATATAGATTTGTCTAATATTTGACAGTTTTTCCTTTTTTTATTCAAATGCTAGGTGGATAGAAAAACATAGTGGTTTTACCGATCTACGAGTATTAAGTATAAATCTAATGATCTAATGTAGCAGTAGAAAAGTATATTTAGGTACTTTTTGAATTTTTTTTTTAATTTAGGTAGGTGATAGTAGGACTCGAATACAGAAGAGAAGTTCACTATTGATGGACAAAACAGACATTAACCCCGCGTGGGAATGGAAGCCGCGGCCTCGAACGTAATAGTCAAAGGTAGACACACTATTAAGTAATTTGTGATATTACTACGATATTCGTTTATTCACACGTTTAGTTATTTTAACTTTTTAATGTGCATCACTAAAATATGGAATATAAGCACAGAGTTGTCCGTTGGGTATAAGAATTTTAACGGTAGCAGTAGTATTAGGTGGGCTATAGGTACTTCTACATCGTGTATTTTGATTTGGTCCAATTCATTCATCTTACTTTCTCTATTTTAACAATGATGTTTGAATAGTTACAAAACACAGTATTCAAGAATTATTTCAATAGTACGTTCAAATAGTTATGTTATGTTAAAATTAAATAAAAAATTATACTATATAATAAATATTGATACATTTATGGCTGTATACTATTTAGATTTGGTGAGAAATAGTAAGAACGATGACATGAGTTAATTTGTTCAGGAAGTCTTTTAACTACCTCTACTTTACCTTAAAACGTCTTAATAGTCATCAGTAACAACTTAAAAAAGTGTTATCGAAGTTAACGAGGTCGCAGTACAAAAAACCTAATTTCAATAAATATTTTCATTCAAATGTCACACACACCACATTTTATTTGCTAAATGACTTTAATGGCTTGTCAAGTTCATCTGGTTCAGACATTTTGTTTAGGATCTTACTATATTTGCAAAATAATTTTCAACAATTCTCATCAATTGAACCTACGAAAAATCATTTTTTTTAAATAGATATAACAGTGTTGATAATACCTTAAAGGTATAAGTAAAGATAATTCTCTACAATTAAGATATAATATAAAAAAACAGCAGAAGCCTTCGGTGCGTACCTACCAGTTTTCAAGTATAAGTACTTATTGAAATTATTTTTTTAATCTTGATTAATTATAAAAAAAATATACAATTAAACAATTTAATAATAACTAAAGCGTAAATGGATTTTACCACCGAAAATGTCAAATCCTAGAGTAAACTATCAAACATAGGAAGATTTACAAATTTAAGTTGATTTAACTAATAGAATGGATGTCGAACATGGCCTTTGATATGGTCAATCACAAGCATTTACTCAACAATGACCGTGACCTGAAATGCGCTCATCTTATTTCACCCACGTGTTCTTAACTCGACTTTCTACCTGACATGTAGCGCCATGAGTTCCCACTGTTTTCTAGTATAATAAGTATTATCTTTGTATCCCTTCAAAGTTGTAGGAATTTAAACATTCGTATAATTTTGTTGACTTTTCTTTTAATTCCTTCAGCAGTGATGACTAAACTGCTGGTCGAGTTTTGTGCTGCAACTACTGCTACTCTCTCTCTCTCTCTCTCTCTCTCTCTCTCTCTCTCTCTCTCTCTCTCTCTCTCTCTAATAGTTTCGCCATAAGCTAGATATATATTGTACATGTTTATTTATAAGTTTTTTATAGATATTCTATAAAAAACTTATAAATAAACATGTACAGATGATGAGAAAAAATATGTTTTGCTTGGGTGATGCCTTTGCAAAATAATAAATAAATTATGTAATTTAATGAAGCAATGATGGTCTTTTAATTAACCTTTATTTACAAAACGTTAAATGCCCTGATTAATATGTTAAGAAACTTTACTTATATCATGATTTTTTATACGTGTAGAGGTAGTATAGGATCTAATGAGATAAGCGTCTTAAATATAAATAAGTACAAGTATATAAATAGATCTTTGCATAACAATCTCCTACTTATTATTCATCAATTTATAGTATTTATAAAATCTTAATGCGAAAAAATATTATTATTTATATACGACTCACCCTAGTTCCGAAGTGTTGTCCTGAGTATGTTGACTCGAAAAAGCAGTTATCATTGCACTCAATTGCTTCAAAATACTCATATTTTGATAAAAATGAGAATATCCGTGGTGTTCTCATAATGCATAGCCAAACATACAAACAAACATAAAAATAAAAACTATAGATCGGTCTCAGTATCGATAATAATGATTGATCATTATATATATAAAAACATTTTCCAAGATCTACTACGATATCTGTAATATAACATAGCTCGGTCCAACCCAAGTAATAGTAACGATTCGAACGGATAGCGTTTATTTTTTTTTATAGACTAACTATCTTCTACGGTTAATATATCGCGATGTTAACAATGTGCCAATTGAAATTATCAAGAACCTGTCGTTCACTAACAATCCTAAGCTATATTATTTGATTACTATAGATATTGATAACTTGGTGATGATTTTTTTTATTAGGTAGCTATATTTTCGATAACCAAGAATGGTGAATGTTATCTTGATCCATTGAAAAATATGTTTGTACATATATAGAATTTTAAGTGAGCTGAGTAATAATAATTTCAAGTTAGTTTCGTTGGAAAGTTTTAAAATCAATAGCTAGTAAAAATATAAAATAAATTAACATATTTTAATTTACAAATAACACACCACAACAAGTTATGTTAATATTTTTTTTTTACTAAATCAGCGAACAGTGTTTTGTGGTATATACTCGTAGTGCTAGTTTTTCACACGTAAGGTATAAAAAATAGCTTATACCTACCTATATATTAATCCAGAGTGTGCGCTACGTTTATTCTGAACTCTACTCAAATTCGTTGAGCCGTTACAGTGTGATGAACATACACATTCGCGAAAACTTACACGTTTTTTATACGAGTATTGATATGACTTGTTAATAAAACATACTCTAAAAAGAAGTCGTACACGTATGGAAAAATTTTAAAACACCTGAATATAAATAATATTCAATATCGAGAATTTAACAATTATCATAATAAATTAAAACAAGTTTTCCTTCCTAGACTCATTTGTTTGATTTTTTTAATTATAAAATCTTTTTATCTAACGACTTAAACTTACTAGGTAACTTCATTTTAATAATATCTTCATACTTCTTTCAAATTGATGTTTAATAAATCTCAAAACACTTCCTGCTAGGACAGGACACCATAGATTATGAGGTATGCCAAAATGTAAATATAAATCAGTTTGTAAGAGACGAGGAGATTTTTATGGAAAAATCGTATTATTTACTTTAGAATAGTTTTTACTTGGCTTTCTTCTTAGAACAGAAACCATAGTGACTCTGAATTTCGCTCACTTGTTATCGTTCCATAAAGTAAAAAGTACTTACATTTTTCTCTTGCATAACATATTATTGATAAAAAAGAAAATTAATATAATACCTAGTATCTACAGAGGTGACCGCAACGCTATTTTTTGTTAAGCTTTGGTTTTGCCTAAATGATGTAACGAAACAAGTTTATCGATTACACAGGTCGATTTTAAACACTGATTAGTGATTACAAATTCAAATATATTACAATTTTTTTTTGTTAATTTACATACCTATATTGTTTTAAAATAATATTTTGTCTTAAACACTGTCGCGTTGTCTATCAATAATTTTATTCCAGTTTACATTTTAATAAGTTAAAACCCATTAATGTTAAACATATCTATTTTATGCAAAATAATTATTTTAAATATCAGTATTCCGCTATTTCGTGTTTCACATAAAATTACCCTTGAACTTTTAACTTTATTTCTTAAGTCTTTCCAATTAATGTGGGAGATTAAACGTCTCTACCAAAGTCATATTAGATTATTTATAAGGCATATTAGATATTTATTATTATTAACTCATCATGAGAAAAATATATTATTCTAATTAGAATATAATAGAATATATAGTCTCAGCAAAACACTCAATAACAAGTAAAAAATAATGTCCTCTCCTGTTACCAACGATACTATTTTTCTTCTACGATTATATTTCACAATAACAAAATGGTCGAGATTTGTATATTACTGATCTTTCAATAGTAGATAATATTATGAATATTATATCATTTTAAAATTAAAATTATTATTTTTATTAAAATGCTTAGATAAATTGACAGTTAGGTAAACACTTAGGTATGTACATACATGCTTACTAAGTAGTAACAAGTCAGTAAGTACCTATATAATAAAAAACAATGATGTAATTTCACCATGAACAAATTATTTCCTTTCTCGCCGTGTCTACGTTACTCTTACTATAAAGACGTATTGTTTTTCTAAATAACAATATACCAATGCGGAACTCTTTTCATTGCGTGAATGATATCTATAAAATTTTACAAGTAGGTATAACTGTAATATATTTGTACGTACCATTAACTTGTTTTCGAGAGAGAAATCACTCAGTTGTGTCACTAAAAGTAAAAGTGGAGGCTCCGGACAGCGGCGATCCGAAACATAATAATATGCGTTCATGTGCATAATGACGGTTATGAATTACATAATTTTGAGAGAATTTTTTACAAAGCATCTTACACCTGTTTCTGTGCCTATTACAGTTTTTGAATAATTCTGCAAAGTTGTCAATGTGTTTTGAGCCATATCTAAGACTAGAATAGTAATATTTTTTTACTCTAAGTAGCTTGCATACTTAAAAAATATTATAAGAGTCAAAAAGTGGAAAGGTTTATGGTTATTAATTTTTATGTTGATACAAATGTTAATTAAGTCACACTAATAATTAAGTCACATCGGCTGTATAAAATTTGACCATCGTCTTATATTCACTAGGTAAATAACCATCTTGTTAATTAAAAATAATTCCTTTTTTAAAATTTCAAAATAGAAAACAAACAACTTCCAAAACGTAAAATGAAAATTCAGTATTAATTAGCATATATTTGAAATTACAAAATGACGGAAACAACATTATAAGCGGATATCATTCCTATTTCCTATCATCGCATATTTTCTTCATTATGCAAAAGAAGACTCTCGCCATGTTTTTGTTACTTAATCATTTAGGTATTTAGGATATTTTATTTGCATTAAAATATTTTATGCAATATATTTTATATGTTTTTATAGTTACTTTTAGCACTATTTTAACGTAAATTGAATAGGCAGGTAGGTGTATACGATGTAAGTTATATTGACAATTAAACTAAGGTCAACATCGTGTGCAATTTACTTAAATTAACAAATAAGTATTATAACCTTAAAAGTAATACGAGGATATAATGACTCAAATCTCATATTTCTGTTGCGCCAACGTTCAAAGTTATATTTTTTTTGTATTTTCTATTATTTTTTTTTAAATTCCTATACCTAATTGACAATGTAGAGTTCGTATTTTTGATGTTCTTAAATTTTTTGGCGCATTTTAATATAATATTTTGTACAGACATTTTCTTTACATCTACAAACACTCTTTTATGTAACTTTAAAAAAACTTTAAGTATTACACTTACCGACGTCTCGTAGACTATTCGATGGTTTTTGTGCATTGGCCAGCAAAACTAACGATACGACGACAAAAACACTGGGTACTTTGTTTACTATAAACATCATAATTTTAACGTTATTTAAAGTTCACAACAAATATAATAAATATTAAATATACCAAATAAAAAGCAAGCCGATTTTGCTAGGAAAGTTTAATTTAAAATTTTTGTTATTCTAATTTAGAAACTCGATTTCATTTTCACGTGCGAGCTGTCGCGGTCGAGGGGCGCGTGCGGTGCGGCCTTTGAAAAGTATGGTGACTGAGATGAGGCTGCGCCGGCGCAGGTGCGAGATCGGAGAAAGATCTTGTTCATCGTAGCTCGTTTATAAAGTTCACCCGCGAATATTAGTATGATAATTTATTTCAAAATCATTATAAATCATCTCCAATCATCAATTATTATTGTTTTTGCTTACAGTTACTCGTAGTTATGTTAAAAAAAAGTTAAATTCAATTAATGAAAAAAGAAGTCTCTTGAACAAGTTTAACTTGCTATTATCCAGTGTCCTCAAACTAATTTTATTTTATTAATACATTATAATTGAATCTTAATGAATATAAGAAGTACTTATAATAATTTAATTTTGTCCTTAAATTTCAGGTCATTTTAACCGATAGTATCAAGTAGAAATAAGGATTTTAATGGTAGAGTTTACAATTAAACATACATTTTCTTAGAATAACGCTTTAAATGCAAAAACCCTTAACCAGTAACAGTAAATTATATGGGTCCTTGCCATGTTAACAAATGTGGTAGTTTAACCCACACATGAGCGCAACAATCCCTTAGATACTCTAGTCAAACTAATCTACATATTATGTTATGATTTTGTTTTATACTCGTTTTTTTAAAGATCTTTTTAATAAGTAGATTTTAACATTATAGGTACTTACTATTTCTACTCTACTAAGGCGAATACTAGTGCCCTCGTAATTACTAAAGGGCTTAACTGATTCGATTTGTACTCGTACATCATTAGAAACCTGAAACGTCAAGTCAACCGTAACGTGAATGTCGTAGCCCGTAGGCTATAATCAATCAACATATAGGTGGGTACCTATTACGTGAATTATGCATTTTATGAAAAAACTAAATAGCAATTTCAGTCTTGATAAGTTTAGTTTATTTCGTATAAATTTGTTAAGTGAGGTATCAAAAACCACTGTTATAATATAATGTTCCGTCGTAAAATAGTTTCCATCTTTTTAGATCACTTTTTTACGCTGATAATACATTTCCTGCAGACTTTAAATGCGCTCGAGTGATCAATGAAGTTGAACTCTTGAAATGCGCAGGTAACATCGAGTGCCAAATTTTTTTTTGTTATATTTATTTATTTATATTTATTTATTTATTTAAAACAAAATCCACAGCTACATACAAAAAAAGTAAATACAATAAAAAAACCTTACATAAGCCAAGTTCGGATTTACATTATTTAGGCAATATAGATAGGCAGACTAAGTTTAAATTTATTTAAGAAATGGCATTAAACTATGCACTATATTTTTACTAGTTATATACGAGTACCTTTGCTCTCCTAGAGGACCACGCCGCGTCTGTCTGTTTTTCTGTTATGATAAACTTAATACTACTGAACGTATTTTCATGCGATTTTCGCCAATAGAGACCAAATAGATAGAGCTAAGGCTAAGTGTGTAAGTCATAAAGTTTATGTGTAAAAATATGCCGACATGGAGCTTTAAGAGCACACAATTTTGCGTGAACTATTTAATATACAGTTACTTTTTATTTGTTCAATGATCCGGGATAGATAGATATAAATTATCTATATTAAATATTAAAATATTTTCTAAAACTTCTTTTGGACATAAATTATATTTTAGTTAGGTTCCTATAATGATCAGTTTTGCATATAATTATTTTTCTTACAAGCGTAAACTATATAAATTTAAATAATAGGTAGGTATAATTTTGATTAAAATTACATATATTTAAATATTAAATAACTTAAAATGAGTTGATAGTTAAAAAATGAATATCTTGGAGATAAAATTAAACTTTTTGTATGTCATTAAAAACAAGCTTTATTTATATAATTGTATAAATTTTAATTGTATACCATATTATTGGTTATAAGTCTTCTCTACAGGCTGTTTTTGTAACTAAAGCTAGCGGCTTATGGTACGTCAGTACCAATTTGCTTTACACTTTTATTAACAGTTCCTATATATACTTATACTTACATATTTTAATCTACACCTTTGCTTTCTAATAAGCATTATTTAGGTACTATATACTTACTAAATTAATTAATAAACTACATTGTCTATTTCTCAGAGACTTAAACTTGCCAGTTAGCTTAAGTTCTAAGTAGAACATTCATTAATTCAATTTATTTTGAAACTCTTAAATATGGTACTTCTTCTAAATTGCAATTGCAAACAGTTTTTTTATGGGCGTAACTTTTGCCATACACCAAAGTTTTATCCATTTACATATAATACACTATTGGTCATAGCGTAATGTACCTAATATTATATTCCTTCGTTGCCTTCCTTGATAGATCATAGACGGACTATCCAACACAAAAAGAATTTTCAATTTGGACCACTAGTTTCTGAGATTAGCGCGTTCAACCAAACAATCAAACTCTTTAGCTTTATAATATTAGTATAGATATAGAAAAAATAAACCTCTACGCAAGTTATTAAACTCTAGAAGAGATTTAAGAAGCAATAAATTAAAAAATAAATTAATTAATAATATAATATGTCTTTTCTCGCTACAAGTGTAAGGTTTTCACGAAACGATTGCATGTAATGACTGTGACTACGTGCTGTGCCAGCAGTCGCAGGTTCGAGTCCCACTGGGGCATTTCATTTGCGTGATGAGCAGGAATATTTTCACTCCAATCATAGGTGCGTAGGTTTATTTATAATATATTAAAAGTTTATACATTTGTAGTAAATTTATACACGCTTTGAAACAAAATAAATATAAACATTTTCAATATGTTGAAATGTATTTAATTTTAAAGCTTCAATTCGACAATATTACTTACTTTTTAAATTTTACATGACTTAAATTACAAGTTATAAGTAATATATATAATATGTATTATAGTAATATGATTATATGCCACATAGAATGCCAATTGACCGGATCTTTCGTAGCCCGCATCCATATCTACGCCTTTTTCTACGCGTCAGTCAACCGTGCGGCAGGTAGTCTTCACTTTAACGTGTTGGCTTCATTGGCATTTCGCCATCTATAATGGATCCTAAATTAATAGTGCCACTTTAGTTCTATGACTCTAGCAAATTATCCCGATTTCTATCTGCTTCTGTTAGGCTCACAAGAGAAACCATATCGCGCTTTCTTTGCTCACATTGCTTAAAGCGAGGATTCGATGTGTGTGGTCGTGGCTTAATTTACGTTTAAGTACTATCTATAATAGGTAATATGGTTAAAATATAAACAGTATGACTTCGTCTTATAAACATAATGTCATAGCCGAAATAGCTCAGTTGGGAGAGCGTTAGACTGAAGATCTAAAGGTCCCCGGTTCAATCCCGGGTTTCGGCAATCACCATTTTTTTTTTGAAAGATACAATAGACTATTAATAACTTTAGTAAGTTTCTGATTTTGGATGGTTATTTAAAACACTGCTTTTTTCAACATTTTATACGACGAAGTAACTGGTTGACGTCATATTTAATTTGTAGGCTTATGAATGATTTTTAATCTGTGAAATTTTTGCCTAAAGTCTAAACTTGATCGCTTCTATTTCCAGAAGATGGCGATATTATAACTTTTTAAATGTCAAAGTCAGTGGATAATGGATATTGGATAAATTAAAAAATAGTTTGACTCGTGTGTGTTTCTGGCGTTGCTACTAGTATAATAATACTTACAGAGTAAAATTATCATAATAATGGCCGGTTTTACTGAGAATGCTTTAGTGAGAAAGTTACAAGAACTAAATTCAAGTCAACAAAGTATACAAACATTGTCACTGTGGCTTATACATCATAGAAAACACCATGCCGCTATCGTAAAAACATGGTATAAAGAGCTATTGAAAGGTATTTATTGTAATATGTATATAACTTTTTGTATATATGCTGATCGTTTGAAGTCTTGTGTTGTAAAATTTTTTTTCTTATAGACCAAATAATACTGAAGTATAGTTTTTTTGTATTATTAGTGCATGATATATAATTATTATTACAAAATTTACTGTAACAACGTAAAATTATTTCAAATTTAGTTAGTAAAATACTAAAATCTTGTATTGTTTTGTTGTGACATAACCTAAAACTTATTTCATTTATTATAGCAAAAGATAGTAAACAGTTGACTTTCATGTACTTGGCGAATGATGTAATACAAAACAGTAAGAAGAAAGGTCCTGAATATGGAAAAGAATTTGGCAATGTTCTTGTGGATGCATTGAAACATATGGCCAAAACTGGAATTAATGCAAAAACTAAGCATTCACTACATAGAATACTTAATATTTGGGAAGAAAGAGGTGTTTATGAACCTCAAAAAATTCAAGACTTTAAAGTAGCTGGTAGGTTATGATATTTATGTTATATTCCTTAGTTATGATACCTCCAAATTATACATCCTTAGAGTATTAATACTATAATTTGTTTTATTTCAGTTGATCCAAATGATGCAGAACCAAACAATGTAAGTAAAAGAAAAGTATCTGATCCCGAAACAAAAGAACCTGAAAAGAAACCGAGATTAGAAGAGAAAACTAAAGAGAAAAAAGAAAGAAGAAAGAGTGAGTCTAAATCTAACTCTGAATCACATAATGATACTCAGTCTACAGTCAGTCCTAAGACTCCACCCGGAGACCCACCAGAACCTGAAGAACTTATTAAGGTATAAGATACATTTTTAATAATTATTATTAGCTTTAACATAAAATTATATTCTAGACCAATGTTAATAATTATAATATATTGATTATATAGTGAAGCAATATAAATCTTAATTTAATGTTAGTTCATATTTTCCTGTTTTCTGTCTTTGCTTAAAAAAAATTTTTGTTGGACATGTTTTCATTAAAATAAATAAAATTTCAATAAAATTATTTCACACAGCGCTATCTAGTTCCGTGTTAAGCTATGAGGCTTGTGTTACGGATAACAGGCAGTAGATATACTACATATATGTAACTTTAAATAAATACATATTATAAACACCCATGACTGGATTACAAACATTCATGCTCAACATATGCCCCCAGCGGGACTTTCTGTGGCTGCTGGCACAGCGAGTTGGGTTGCTACATACTAAGCCAAATGTGGTGTCGATTCATTCATTTCAATTCATTCAATATTAAAATTTAATATTAAAACATGTATTTCTTAAAATATAAAGAGATAAACAAATATATTGTATAATTATTTAATACATTCTATGGTATTATTCTAATATGTTGTTTATTGATATGGGTGTCAATTCTTTTTTACAAGTACATAACAAAAACCTCCGCTACAAATAAGTAGTAGTAGGATAGTATGCAGATATTGAGGTATTTTTATATTATTAGTAGACCATGTATACTATGTCTGCTTTCATAGAAATATGTGTTATAATTTCGTTTTACATACATGCTTTCTTTTGAAAAAACTCTTATTCAAAAAACAGTTGAGTACTTCATTATAGTTAAATATATTCTTAATAAGGAAAAACTAATAAGAAGTTCCTTCTTTTAAGTTTGTAAAATAATATTGACATTAGAAATAAAGTAAATTTATTAATTACCTTTTTCTTGTGTTATACTTAACCTAACTACTTTTTTGTAAAGATATCTACATACCTACTCTGTAAGTTCCTAAAGGATTTGAATTTTCGTAATAAGAGATCATTTATCTGTCACACCAATTTCGTGATTTTTTGTTGTTATAGTTGGTCACATTTGTTAGACACCCTCCTCCCTCGTGACGAAGTTTAAGGATGACCCCTAATGTGGAAAATTAATGTAACTAAATTATCATAAGTTACTGTATAATTTTAATAATAATTTTCTTTATAATTCCAGGCTTTGCTGGAGCTGGAATCAAGTGCATCGAGTGATGAAGCAGTGAGAGAGAGAATTGCATCGTTACCACCAGAAGTTTCTGAAGTGCAATTATTGTCTAAGTTAGAAGGTAAATGTTATGTAAAAATGATATACATTTATTGTATACCTTTTTATATTTATAAAAATAAATATTTTTCCAACCATATTGTTTCATTTTCAATAAAAAATATCATACCTTGTTTTTCCTACTTTGGTTTTTTTTCTGTTGACTCTTAATGGCATTATATTAAAATAAACAGCCATTATCACTAATGTATACATTTATAATTTTGTTTACTGCTTAAAAAGAAATAAAAAAATTGTTTATTGTTTTTATTAATAATATTAGCAATAACAAATGTTATTAATTATTGATTTTAACATATTTTAATTATTTTACTGCCTGTATAACATGTTTATCATCCTATGAAATAACAACTTTGCAATTTTTTATTTGAACTTGTTTAAATTTAAATGAAATTATATAATTATTTTTTTATGGAATAAAGAAATTAAAACAATATTTTTTTACTTTGAATATGTTTCTCTTAATATTTCAGTGCACACCCTAATTGTTTTAAAATAATGATATTGATTCTATTAATAATATTATAGATCCAGTCTTTTTTTCGTTATAGATAAGGAATCTGCTGAAAGTCTTAGTGCGGTGGTAAATTCTGCAGTGGAATTATTAGCTGAATATAATTTAAGATTGTCCGATGAATTGGAGAAGCGAAGAAAAGTAGCGGCCATGTTGAGAGACTTTGAACAAGCTCAGAAAGAGCTTGCTAAAAAGGCTGAAGCAAAACTTGAGGTAAAATAATATATTAGGTATATAATTTTATTTTGTAACAAATTTTCATGTTTGTCTCAGATTTTTATAACTAAAAAAACTTAGAAGTTTATTGCTTATATTTATTTTTAACCGACTTCTTTATAACTACTTTCCTAGCCTGAGTTTGTTTGTTTGCTAATCTCAGGAACTACAGGTCAGTTCCAAATTGAACAATTATTTTTGTGTTGGATAGTCCGTTTATCGAGGAAGGCTATAGGCTATATTACATCACGCTACGACCAATGGGAGCGGAGCATCAATGAAAAGTGTTGCGAAATCGGGAAGGGCGAGCGTTAGTTCTGCAAGGTACCATACCGCGCGACTCAGAAAGAATTTGGTTTCTGGTCTTAAGAACGCGTGCGAAGCCGCGGGAAATACTAGTTAGTAATAAATCAAAAGAACACTAATGTAAGACAGTGGTAACCCAGTAGTAACGCGTTCCCTTAAATAACCGAGTGATGCGGGTTCACATCCGGGTTGCGCACCTCTGATATTTTCATGTTTGTTTCAATCATTTCTAACATAAATTACCATTTGTCTTACGATGAAGAAAACATCGTGAGGAAACCTTTCATGTCTGAGAGAACCTAGCAAGTTTTTGAAAGACATGTGAAGTCCGCCAACGCATTAGGCCAGCGCGGTGTACTATGATATGATCCCCTTGTATTGATCCATTCGGCAAAAATCAATATTATTTACAGGAATACAACATAAAACTACAAAAGATATACGAAGTGAAGGCAGAAGTGAAGTCCCATATTGAGAACTTGCCAGACGTATCCCGACTACCAGACGTGACGGGTGGCCTGGCCCCCCTACCCTCTGCCGGAGACCTGTTCAGTCTATGAAATTTGCTTGTTAAAATATTGATGTTTGTTATTATATGTGGATGGTGTTATTCATGACATAAACTTTGAAAAACACTGCAAAAAAAGGTTAGTTTTCATGTATTGAGGAATCTAATACCTTAGCAATTAAAAAGCAATTGATTTGGTCCTTCGGTTTTGTTCAACGTATCTATTACACAAATATTTTCCTTTAAAATCGGTTGTGTAGTCATTTGACTCATGATATATTTGTCTATATTTATTTGCCTTACGTCGGAAGATCGTATTATTAACATTAATTTGATTATTAAGCTTTAATTATTTTCATCAACATAAATAATCTGACGTTTAGGAATCGCGAATTTTGGAATATAATAAATTTTAAGCTAATTTATTTAACATTTGAAATATAAGTTTAATATTTCCAAATGCTTTTGCATAAGAACATCCGTATAAGAAATAATTTTAATGATAAAAAAGTTTGGGAAATATCGATTGCTATTTAAATTCTAAATTGAACTTTTTCGTAGAAAATTGATTGGTTATGCGTATCGCCATCCATTGTCATAGTCGCCGTGTTAAAGATATCGCTTTGTTTCTAGTATATTGTATTATACTATATGTATAATATCTTAGGTTTCTTTACTTTTAGTGACTAAGAATTCATTTTTTAATTTACAACATTTGATTTAAATCGTATAGGCATTACATAACTTATAAAGCCAGTAGAACCCAAATATAATATCCATTTGTAAGCTTATATATGTAATGTACTCTTACAGCTCAAATTAAAAATACCACTTTCTTTTATGATACATGTATAATTTTTTTGAGCATACTTAATTCTTATATAAATATTGCATAAAACCATCATCATAATTTTAAGATGTTGAATGTCTTTTGCACAATGAAGTTAGGATAAAAGTAGAGTGACACTAAAATCCGAGGATGCTAAATATATATATTTTTTTACTTTTACATAATATTATTAATAATTCATCACAATATATTATTAGCAAATTAAAACAGTAACATAAACGAACATTTTGTCATCTTAATTTTTTTCAGTGATTACTCTACCTTTATTATGGCTCCTTCTACTCCATGGCTCGTCTCGTATGTATAAACTTTTTACCAAGGAGAATATCACTCATCTATATATTATTGCTACGTTCCACTAAGCGTTCACAACGATCACGCTCACGACCGTAGTTTTTCCCGTTCCACTTGCTTGTGAGCGTTACTGTCGTAAACTCAAGTGGAATGGATTATAGAGCGTTTTGAGCGTGGAAGTAAATAATACAAACGGCGAGTTAAAAAAAGAATGCAAAAGATTAAAGAGGTTAGGTTATAATCTAAGCCTTGAAAATAAACTAAATTAATTATTGTTTAAATCGATTTATATTGAAAAAAATTATAATTTAGATTTTTATATTCAATATTAGTGGTGTATTTAGCATCCGCTGCAGAAACATTCACTTCTACTAAAATATTTCTTTCCGCATGAAATAACGTAAGCACGGTCGCCATTTTTGATTTTTGAAAACGCCGCTAATTATCTCAACGATCACGACGACCCACCTTTTTAGATGGGTCGTCGCGAGCTTCGCGTGAGCGTAAGTCATGACGTCATAAGTGACGTTTTCGCCGCGACCACAACGACCGCGGTCGTTATGTGGAACGACTAAAGGAGCATTTTGGTCGTTGTGGGCGCTTAGTGGAACGCAGCCTATATAAAAAAAAATGAATTGACATTTGTTATACTCACAAAAACTCGAGATTCGAGAACGCGACAGTTGAACAGATTTGCCTATTACGTAGATTTGTGGTCTTGAAAGGCGAGGAAATATAATTATAATAACAATATTGCTATGAAAATAGAATCGTTTAAGTGTACCTACTTGAGTGAATATCTAGTAATATAATTATTTAGTAATAAAATCAAAATAATTGAAGATATACTAAATTAATAAAAAAAACTTCAAACTTAAAACAGAATTCACCAAGAGAAATTTAGAATTGATATATTTTATTAGTTATGCACATATTATTTGTGCTCTTCTTTGACTTCACTGTATTTGTTAGTATTAGAATTGTTAATATTAGTAATGACTTTCCGACGCAAAAAAATAGTATGTAATTTATTTACTTTCTTTTAAAAGCCTTCTTTTCGTACCAAAAATATACTATATGAAACAATAATATTAATAATTATTAATATATTAAAAGAAATTGAAATGTTACTATGGCAATTACGGTTTAGAAAATATAAAATTAAACCTTGGTACAAATATCAAGGCTGAACGCCATTATTCTTACATCTAAATGATTTACGATGATGGCCTCGCCTTTCTATATCTAATAATAATAAAATAACATCTTAATATAATATAACCTTGGCTGTGCAATAGGACTTTTAGGTGTCTTTTAGGCCCTTAATAGGTCTACGAATAAAAATGTTGAAAAAACAGGAAGGGCGGGCGTTAGTTCTGTCATACCGCACGACTCATAAAAAAATTCTTTTCCGGTCTTCAGAACGCGTGCGAAGCCGCGGGAAATGCTAGTCGTCCATAAAATAATCATGCTCAAGCTTAAATTATTTTGTGGCAGCTTTGTAGTAGATTATTTTTTATGGTGATGGTGAAACTGGACCGTAATTGTTATTATGACGTTAGTAAAGGTTAAGAATAAAAGTGACCATATATCATTTTTATTCAAATATTAATGTAGATATTTTAAAATAAAATTTAATTCAATGCGAATATTACATTGGCACATAATTTAAAAATAAAAGTTAGGTCATTTTTCTACTTATGGCCATTTATAGTCTATGTATATCAATGAAAGCAATGTTATTGTTAACTAACTAAGGACTTGTACTAGAAGCTTACTTATTTGCTATGTATTTAGAAGTAAGTAGGAAGATGTACCTATTACTTTATAAGAGTTTTATTGAAAAAAACACAAGACTTGAGCTATTTTTGTTTTAATTTTATGTTGTTTACTAAGAACGTTTCTTATAGTACGCAAATTGTGTGCAATCGCATTTTTTTTTAAATGGGGGCTGATCTGTATATAGGCGTTTTGGGATGCAGTCAGACAGTAACCAGTCATATCTCAGGGCTTCGAAAACTATGGATAATATTGTCAATTTATAAAATAAACAAAGAAAAATAGAAGTCTGAGCTCCATTAAGAACAAAAAAAATTAAAATAGTTATCTCTGCTTCGTCTAGTGTTACATAACATTATACATTTCATAAAGACAATGACAATTACAGTTCGCGTCACGTAAAAAGAACGCTGGAAGAAAGTGGTGGGGGGTGTGTTTGCGCATGGGTACATTCGCATACGAAATTACTAAGCCTATACTTTTATATTTGAACTAGCATTTCGCTCGCGACGTACTATATTAGTTATTGGCAGGTACATTGAAAAATATATTAGATAGAATGTCATTAAATAGAATTATATTATTTAAAAAAATGTTTGATTCAGTGTAAAATGTTTAATTTACTTACAAAAAATATAATTAATTAATTTAACATGTTTTTAAAAATTACATTATTATCAAACTCTCTCTTTATAAAATAATATACGTCAAAAATATATTTTTTCTATTTTTTATATAAAACCATTTCGTAATTAATAACTTTTGTGTGCGCGATAGTATTTTGAACTGACAAACCAATAGCGAGGCGGAAAGCATGCGGCGCGTGCCTCGCCGTCCACACCCCGCGTCTTACCACCAAATTGGCCTATAAATCGCCTCTGCGCAACTTGACAGCCAGCGTTCTTTTTACATGACGCGAATTATAGTTTAGTATTAAATCAGGGCCCCCATTCACGGTCCGCCCCTCATTTTAGAACCTAGGTGTTTAAATCGAAAAAGGAAGCGTTGTTGAAAAATAGATAGTATTTTTTGTGTGAAAATATGCATTGGCTTCTTTTTGAATTAATCTGAGTATGATTTTTCAAATGACCCTAATAGTGTTATTAGTTTGAGTGTCGTTCTATTAGTTTAGACCTTAGTATAAAGCGAAATGTTATCGATGAAGCAATAAATTTTGTTATATTAACAAACTTTGTTTTTTTTTTTCAAGTACTCGTTTAATTTAGTTAATAATTTTAGTTACAATTAGTATTTTTTGAAATAATTATAAATTAATTATAACTTTGAAATTATGTTACATGGCATACTACCTAAGATTTTTTAAAATAAAAATGACCTAAAGAAACAGTTACAAAGATACTATGTAGTTAAACTAAAAAATAATAAAATTGAGCTTTAAAATTATTTCGAATTCCTTCAACCAATGACTGAAATCAACAATGGCAGTTAATATTTTTTAATTAATTAAATGTCTTACTTTTTCGCGGATTTATAATATTTTATGGTTCTGACATTGCGAATGCTTTTACTTTTTTAATAACAGCTATTGCGGGATATAAATATATAAATTCACGAAAAAAATCGAAAGATAGTTCTAATAGAAATGTCAAATAAACCGCGTATATTTTGTTATATCTGTGTTTTATCATTTCAATATTGACAATGCTATTTTATTGTTTTTATTTAACAAAGGTGGAGAATAATCAACAATTAAATATTTAGATTAATTTAAAAATATTTGTATATATCATTTTTAAAATGAGTGTGAGTTCGGTAAGTGCCTTTTTTAATATTTTCACCGAGGTATTTTACATGATTTTGTATATTAATTAAATATTAAATTTTAGAGTAGCCATACCAAGAGCAAGAGCGTAACAGGAAGTGTCGATACGGAGTCTACAGAAGAACCTTTGGTAATCGCAATCGTAAACATAAATATTTCCATTCTATTCTAAATATTATTATCTATTTATATTTTTTGAATAAGTTTATTATCTATATATCATGTATGGAATTTTATTCATTTGATTTTCTAACGCAAGTTCTAAACTATAAGTTCTAAAAACTCCGAACTAATAAGAATTCAAGCAGACAATATAAAGTTTCGTGTAGTAAGTAAAATAAAGAGAGTCTTAATTCAAGAAAAAATATATTTGCTTTACATTGGTAAATATCTAAACGTAGTTTAGTTTTAACATACTTAATTTTATTAAAAGTTATATATTAAAAAAAAAAACAGATTCAAGACCGTTGGACGAACAACATCAGTTATCGACAGCTAGTGATGTCCTCATGCATCAGTATAATGCAATTTTGGTGGCATCCATATGTACACGATCTTCGAAGACTGGTCCCGTTTCTTTTTTTGTATAATGTCTTTAGTGTGTTCTTTGCCTATCCATCGTTTTACTTGGAGTTGGCTTTGGGAGTGGTGACGAAGAAAGGAGTACTCAATTGTTGGGATATGGCTCCTGTGGCAAGGGGTTAGACATATTTTCATAAAATACTATGTTATCTGTATAATTCTAAATATTAACCATTTGATTATATTCGTTATCGTTATTAATTTAAGTTTATATGTACCTAGTTTTATAGTGGGAAACGTACCTTAGGAACTATATATTAATATATGATATTTACACCCACATGATTTGCTCTTTACCTAATATTTTTTATTGATTATTTCATTTTATATATTAAAATTGACCACATTCGATACATTTAAAAATATAAAACATAGGTTTCATTTCCTTTAAGGTGTCGGAATATCGATGTTAATATCGTGTATGTTCACTGTTTTATCGCTTGGTGCCGTGAGTGCTTGGTGCCTGGCCCTGATAATCCACTCCATTCATTCATTCCTACCTTGGCTTCATTGTGCATCTTCCGCACTCCCGCCCTGTGCGGCCAGACATAGACCATTGCCTAAGGGAAGTGAAACACCTGCTCAGTCGTTCTTTTTGTTAGTACTTATCGATCTTTTTAATCGATAAATTAAATGTAGGTAAATCATAAATAATAATAATGTAGGCTAATAATACGTAATTACTAGTAAGAACTTTAAAGGAATTTAATTTTTTGCCAATTTCTTTATTAATCTGTTTTAAATAAATTATATAAGTTGTTATAGAATTTTTGTTAGTTTAATTAGTAGTTTCTATTTTATTCCATTAATTAAATGGTTTTTAATATAAATGATAAGAATATTGTGTATTTTTACAGTAATTTTGTATTAAATCTCAAGCGCGACGGTTTACATGGTGGTTTCGGCAACATAGTTAGCGAGCTGGCAGTGTATTACGTTATATCGTGGCTACTGATATATTTTATTTCCTGCAAGAAAGTATATAGCTATTCGAAGGTATCTAAAAATATTCATTAATATTTTAATCAAATAAATATGTATTATTATAACAATTTAAATATTTTTATTTAATATTATTTTCGAATTAACCTCCAAAATTCATATATGTTGGAACATTTTTTACAACAGCGCCATCTAATTCCGTGGCTTATGTTACGGATACCAGATAGTTGATATACTACATATTTTAATTTTTTAATACATACATAATATAAATATTAACACCGTTTCTTTAATTCTTAATCATTTCTTGCTCTTGCTAGTTTGATTCGGCTAATCCTACGAAAGGGCTAGTGTTTTTTTGATTTAACTTTCACTTGTAAATAGTAGTTCTTTTCAAATCAAATAAAAATCGTAAGACAACTATCGTACCTCAACTCAAGTTTTTAGCCGTAATTTATCTACTAGATTTATTTATTATTCTTGATATTAAAGGATGTATTTCTTATTGCAGCTAGTTTTATTTAAAGACATTTTAGCATTTTTCGTATTGGTTACCAGCGTAGTAGGTGTGATTAGACTAAAGGGATCTTTTCGAATGTTCCATGAATGCGATTGGAGTTTACTGTTCAACGGTTTTCAGGTGATTCATTACGAATTTTTTAGGTTATTTTACATCCATAAAATATTATATTTTATAAAATAGCGTTGCATGTACTATATTTAATTAATTAATTATTAGTTTAATTGCTTCGATCCTATTAGTGTGATTATTGATAATAAAATATTGGTATTATAGAACAAGAATCATTTACAAACAAACTCTTAAACTTCAGGTACATTTACTTTTTTTTAATGGTAAAAAGGGGGCAAACGAGCAGGAGGCTCACCTGATGGGAAGTGATCACCTCCGCCCATGGACATCTGCAAGCCTGGCTTGCAGATGCGTTGCCGGCCTTTCAGGAAAGGGAGGGATGGAGGAGGGAGGGAAGTGGGAGGGAGGGGGGAACGAAGGCGGAGGATGAAGGGAAGAGGGAGGGGGGAAGGAGAGTTGGCCTCCCGGACTAAAATTACTAATTTAATTTGTTAAAAGCAAGTAAATGCTTTACGAGAAGATACTTAGTATCTTACTTTTCAGTTTTTATTAAACCTACTATATTAAAAGTTAAAATGATGCAATTTTATTTCTGATTTTAGATTTGGCAAGAAGCAGTAGAATATTCGCTACTCCAAATGGGACTATCTCAAGGCACGTTAGTGATGTTGGGTTCATATTGTCCAAAAGGCAAACATAAATTGGAGAACACGTCGGTGTTTGCTTTCGCGGTATCTAAGCTCAGTTGCACCTTCACTGCCCTCACTCTCGGCGCTTGTCACGGGGCTTTGTATAAAGATTATGATAATAGCACTAATATTTTGAAAGGTAAGCTTATTATTATGCATATAATTGATTATGTCTAAACGTTAGCATGTACGTAAGGTCCCTATTTTTAACCTAATGATATTTATTGTATCGATATTGGACGTTTTGTTGAATAGGCAAGTCAATGGAAGTTGGCCAATGGCCAAGGATAGTTGCTTTCTAGTTTCTACACCAATCTGATAAAACTTCATCAATCAGCTTTATTAAATTAAGATTTCGTACCAACTATCAAATCCAAAAAGAATTTTTTAAAAGCACAGATTCTATAAGTTCCAGATATAGCGAGTTCAGAGACACAAAACAAACAAACCTTTTCAAACCTTTCAAATTATGAAAGTAGATATGAAAAATAAAAATAAATTATCTATTAAAACTAAATTTTTATGTTGTAGGTCCGGCATCTTCTATGATATTGTGGGCAGATTACGTTTCGAGATATCCCGGCAGCCAGTTCTGGTCGGCTATAGTATTTTTCACTCTCTTTGTACTTTCTATTTCATATACGGTAAGATTCGTATTACCAGCCTTTTAAATCTTTAATCACACTACTAATGCTATTTTGAAAGTTGCCTTATAATGATATACCCACTGTGTTTTTTGAGGGAACCAAGTGGGTTCATGCTGAGAAGTCTGTTCCTAGTCGTCGCTTTTAGTGCTTATTTTTGTTGTAACAACGAATACGTTTTTCAATTACTTTACAGTTGATTTTCCCTCTATTTTAAAAACGAAGCTTTAATTCTACGACTGATGAAGGTACTATATCAAAAAAATACATATTTTCGGCTTTTTTCGAGTAAAATGTGTATTTATATTAATAGAGTTGATATCAGTATTGGACGTTTGGATAAATAGGTACGAAGACGATGCAATGGCAACGCGCTTGCTTGGAAAACTACAGTTCTCGAGGCATTAAGCTCAGCTTTGCATTTGTGTGAGTGCAGTGTACGGATAGGCACGACTGATGACGTAGCGCGTTGCGAGTGATTTAAACCCGTTTTAACTGGTTTTTGATGCGCGGCTATTGGCTTTTAGCTATCACTCACACAAATGCAAAGCTGAGCTTATGCCTCGAGAACTGTAAGTTAAGCGATGCTTAGT
Organism: Boloria selene; assembly: GCA_905231865.2. Classification (NCBI taxonomy): domain Eukaryota; kingdom Metazoa; phylum Arthropoda; class Insecta; order Lepidoptera; family Nymphalidae; genus Boloria; species Boloria selene. The sequence goes on from HG993145.1 coordinate 9,228,981, forward strand.
TACCTAATGTGCTAATAACTCGGTGAATAAATAAATAAATAAATAAATAAACCTTAGACTCTGGTAGTCATGATATACTTCTACATCTTTAAACTTACAAGTATTTTTCTTTATTCATTCACATAGGCGTTACTTGTACAAACAATCATGTCAACGTTCACTGGACGTTCAATACGAAAAATCACATGGGCTTTCCTCATCTTAGTCTGCGTGATGTTTTGTTTGATAGGAATTATCACTCTCTGTACGCAGGTAATTTTTGTTCACACGTTATTGTTGATATTAATTTTTCATTCATTATCAACGTTTGTTTTATTTTTGCTTAGTTTAAGTATCTACATATCTAATGAGTGTTTAAGTATTTTTAATTGTCTAAACTATTATTATTAAGGTTATTATTATTAAATGTATACGTACTACTGAACTTGTACAAGTTCAGTAGTAGTTTTGTGTCAAAATGGCACGCCCATAAGTCATAAAAATGAAATTAATTAGATTAAAATTATCTACCATTTACTCTCCGACAATCCAACTTTTTGAACTATATTGACTAATTGATTAATAATATTAATATTACCTATATCGTTACTTTATTTAACCTAAATATTTTTTCCACTCCTTATTTGTAGGGAGGAATGTACATACTCAACTTTCTTATGACATGGCCAGTATCTAAGCCTCGGATACCGATAGCGGTTGTTATCACTATAGTAATCACCTATTTGTATGGACAAACGACATTCTGTGAAGATGTTTTCTTTGCAGTAGGGGAATACCCCAGCGTATTCTTGAGGATTTCTTGGACTTTCACACCTGTTATTCTCGTGGTTAGCCTTTTTTCTCTATTAATTAAGGGCTTTTTGTAGGCTATTTTTAGGGGTGCTCGTTATTCCAGATAGCTGAAAAAATAACCTGCTATTTATAAATAGCATGCTATTTATAAATAGCATGCTATTTATAACAACCAAATCGCCTGTTATTTATTTCCAGAGGCAAGCGCTATAGCTATTTTTTAATTTATTTTTATTTCATATAATATGACCACAACAAAGAGAATGTAATCACTATGGACGACAACTGCCGCGCTTGACACTTCGTGCTAGCCTGCGTTAAATTATGTGAAAATATATAACGTATAAATATATTATAGCGTAAAAAATAATAGGCATTTTAAAAATAGCGTATTTTTATAACTCCTTATCAATATATAGCCGTTTCGTCCACCGCTACAGTTATAACAGGTTATCAACAGATAGCAGTTTCGCCCACCTCTATAATTATTGATGTTTAAGTTTCATTTATTTCCCAAAAGAATACAATTCACTTACTAAGAAACATTACTTTTAAGTATGAAGGTAGATAAGCGGGCTAACTTTACTTTACTAGGCAGTAGGCGTAACTTTAACTTGTATAAAAATAAAAATACATTTGCGGGTAGTACAAACTGTTTTACCGATTAGAACTCTAGAAATAATAAAACTGGAAGTGGCTTCAAGTATATGAACTTTAGTTATAGTTTTAAATTATAACTTGAAAAGTTTTATTAATTATTAATATTATTTTTTTATATAAGATTGTATTTTGCCTATTAATGTATTCAGCCCAATTTAACGATGTTTTTCTTCGCCGTAAGACAAGTAACAATCATGTTACTCAAACAATGATTTGAATGTGAAAATATCAAGAGGTTGAGACCCGAATTTGAACTCGCATCACTCGGTATCCAAGCGAGCTCGTTACCACTAGCTACCACCTATAATACCTGTTAATATCTGATCATTTTTTTTAATACTTTTGTAGTAAATACTTTATATATAATATACTAGCATTTCCCGTGGCTTCGCACGCGTTGTAAAGACTGGAAACCAAATTCTTTCTGAGTCGCGCGCGGTATTGTGTCTCGCAGAACTAACGCCCGCCCTTCCCGATTTTGCGTGATGTAATATAGCATATAGCCTTCCTCGGTAAACGGACTATACAATACAAAAAGAATTTTCCAATTTAGACCAGTAGTTCCTGAGATTAACGCGTTATACCAAACAAACATACACACTCTTCAGCTTTATAATATAAGTATAGATATACAAAAACCATATACCAAATATATAAAATAAACTTTCTAAACAGGTCCACTTTATTTCAAGTACGGCGTCTTCGCAGTCAGATACGATGGCAGGCTGGATCTTAACCGTGGTCACTTTGATGCCAATGGCCATTTATGCTGCATTTTATCTCATATTTAAATTTCGAGTTCGGGTACATTACAATTTTTTTCGTAGTGACTTAGGAAGTAGTACTAATCTTAATGAATTATTTCTCGTAAATAGTTTGTTACCTATATAATAATAGTGCAGGGAGGATATCTGGAAAAATATATTCTTTTTTTTTCGAAGTCACATTAAAGACATTGTTTTAACCGAGTATTGCGTAAATAACTTTGCTACGAGTATGATTTTCAAATTAGTAATATTGTGTTTTGTTTCAGAATATCGTGGGGAATGAAAAATAAGTAAATATATGATATGTATAATTTTAATAATTACATAAAGGTTGCAACATAAAAATATTTTAGTAAATAAATTTTGTCGGATTCTTTTTGTTTCTTCTTCTATTACTTTAAAAAAGTAATGGAAATGCTTTATCTGGTCGAGTAATTAAGATAATGTGTAATCTAAATAGGTATCTGACTAAAAATATACTGTGAGGTCTCTCTTGAGACGTTAGTTGTACTTATACCTTGATTTTTTTCGAATTCTTAATTTTATAAAAAAAAACAAAATTTCAGAATGACACCATATTTTATTCACAAAATTTTTCATAACACCAATTTGTTACCAAAATAAAGGATTATTTTATAATTAGTCGTACACACATCCACTTTAACAACTTAGGGCCTGGTTATAATGGACAATGCTGATAACATAGCTTTGATCGTAGACTGGCCTCGTCCATTACATCCAGAGTTTATTATTTACACGTTTCAAGCAAAAGATAAACAAAAACTAAATCTTCTATATAAACGCTGTAACTTAAAGGCAAATAGAAAATAATTTCAACATTGAAATTTTGATACAATTTACTTATTATAAAAAAATAAAGGTTCGTTAAGCACAGACTATAAAAAAATCAAATAAAAAAAATTAATTATTATAATATAATATTCGAGAAAGTAGAGTCACCATTAAGTTACAGCTCTCACAGCAACCATGTTCAAGTCATTGGGACATACATAATACAGCCTTGGATCTTAAAACTATAGTAATTAAACATAACTTAAATAACGATCCTCTCATATAAAAATAATGATGCGTATAAAACCTAAGTAGATAGACCGCGACCGTTCATTGTAACACCCAGCTGTAGTACCTATTGCACTGCTATTTCGATTAATTTAGCTCTAAAGAGCCTATCACACTAATCAGTATTAAGACAGTCTTATTACAATTGTCTTAAGTGTAATAAGACAAACATGCTATCACACCGCCCGAAATAACTCATTTGCAAGGCGTACGTAGCCGGTAACTTCACACGAAAGGAGAAGAAGAAATCTTCTTCAAATGAAGAAGTCTAACTTGTTTACTCTTATTACACTACGCTAAATCTTAGTAAGACTGTCTTGGTACTGTAGTGTAAAAAGCCCTTAAATTAATATCTCAGACTAAGGAATAAATATGGACAGTGTCATAGAACTAAAGATAAAGGCTAAACTATAATTATACTAAAATAGAATACTTTTAAAACAATATATAAACATGGATAGAGTACCAACTGCGATATATAAGTATGTAAATACTAAAATACGTAGCTGATAAATTTTATAATAAAAAAAAAATCTTAGATTGACACGAATATTTGACCTCTTAAAACTACCTTTTTGGATTTTTGCCAATATATTGTTTTATAGATCCCGACATTTCGAATGCTTTACAGCAATCATATACTAAGGGAGATATGTTCAATAATCAAAATCCGCGTAAAAAATCGAAAAGATAGTTTAACTTTGCGATTTCTCTTTCAAGAAAACCAATCCTTATAAAATACAAATGATAATAGATGTTTTTAATACTCATATTTGTTTTTCAATCACCATAAATAACTAATACTTATATAAAATTTCCCTTATTCTTTACAGAAAGTAAATAATTTATGACAAAATCGAAAATAATAAGCAAAATCACTATTTTTTTACATTTTGGCGGACTCCGTCTATAAAATTCTTTAGTCTGTGATTAGGACAGTTTCAATATTATTCATTGCACCGAATATATTATAATTTAGATTTGGGACTAGAAATGTTGTGTAAAATTGTATTATTATAGTAAGTCACTGTATGCGGTGACGCCATTTTAGCGCTGTCATGTCATGTGTATGCACAAGATTCGTAAATCACTTTAAAAAAAACAACGATAATTATTTACATCTACTGTTAAAACTGAAAATCAATTCGCTCATTATACGCCATGTGCACTGTAATATATATAAAAAAAGTTTATTTAAAAACATGTTATTTATTAATAGATTAGAGTTTTTATATATTATAGATTTTAAAAGGTATATTATATTAAATAGAAAAACTGAATTTGTATTGATTTCATTTATGATCGATTGGCACAAGAGCATTATGGATATACGCAACAAGCGGCATTAAAATTATATAGTTAAAATGTTCTTCACACACTTTGATCGAACTTATCAATATAAGGAACGTTTACTATCAATACGAACAAACAAACTAACACAACTATTAATTATATCTACACTTCGGAACATTGCAGTGAAAAATAAATACCCTATGACTGTAATCGTGAAAATAGCTATACAAAGGAAAAAAAGATTGTAAAACAAAAAATCTTATTAAGATTAATGCACAGCAAATGGAGCGTTATATACTATGGGATTAATAATAAGTTGCCTAACTGAAGTTAACTTCATTCATCACCAACTATATACAATATGACAAATATTTAAAACATTCTATATTCGCTACAATATACTCTTTAAAGATGAGATTTCTGACCTTTTAACTTTGAAAGGTCAGTCGCAAATGTGTAATAACATTTATACATTCGTAAATCGTAGGTTCCTAATGGTGTCACAGCATTGCTCTTGCATAGGATTCCACTGTCAGACGAGTAAATAGGATGCAAGGCTATGACTGACAGAATATACCATAGAAATACCATAAAGAAAATAATATAAATTTATATATTACCTATATCATTATCAAATCAAACACAGATTATTAGAAAAGTACAAGCATTATATTGGTCAGAAGTTTCCAACTTCAGTACATATATGAATATGCAACACAGACTTAACTAAAAGGCAGCCATTACAAGAAATTCTTACACTAAATATTATAAATTACTATTTTGCATTCGGGACCCTGCGTTCCAGTCTCACACTAGGAGCATACACAAAAAAACTATCCTTTCAATAAAGTCAAGCTTGATACATTCTATTTTTAAGACTTAAATAAGAAGGTTATAATATATTCCACTGTATATATATTTTTTTAATATTACTAGCTGACCCGGCGAACTTCGTACCGCCTTAGCGTAAATTTGATGAACTACTTTATTTTGTATAGCTGACCTATCTTATGTATGCGTACCTATTCAAATGACGTTGACATTTGTCTGTGGTGTCATAGATCACCACAGAGTTTTTTTGTTTTAAATTGAATGACGTTGACATTAGTAACGCGCTTTTTTTAAAATATGCAAAATTAAATGTATATTTTTCAATCTTTCCGAGAGATTTTCTTAATATTTTTTTCCGTAAGAACCTTTTACAGAGTATTAGAAAACTACAAAAAAAAAATCAGCCAATTCGGTCAAGCCGTTTTCATGCTATGTCGTGACAACGGAAAACGGGTTTCATTTTTATATATATAGATTTAATATTCTTTCTCTTTCTAATCAGTTCTGCTGTCAGAAAAAGAATCTTAACTAATAAAAAGAATGCAACAACTATACAGCACACTAAAATAATTTCTTTATATCATCCCTTAAATGAAGATATGAATGGATGGTGATATATCGACATTTACAAATTTTCGCTGTTTTATGAATGATGTCGGTGTTAATAATGTATGAACCGTTTCAAATCTTAAAACCGCCATATTTATGAATATTATATTTCAGTTCACGCCATTAGGCAGCCATTTTTTACAAGAACTTACATTACACTAACTGTCACTGTACACACACTGTACGCATGTCGAAATTCGAATTTGGCAACATATCACTATCATCCATTCATGTATTCATTATTTGGTCTTTATGGACATTACCATAGGTAATTATTAAATTAAAATTTAATTATTAAAACTATACATATAATTACCAGCTATCAGTGTACGCTCCACCGAGTTACTCAATCATGCAAACAAGTCATTATCAAGGAACAATATCATATGCCTAAAATCAATTTGTGCAAATACAATGTTAATTTTAATTTACATATATATTCTGCTATTTGATATTTTAAATTCGTTTCAGTTCTACTAGAGAACTAGATATTTTTAAATAATAATATACACACTGGGTATTTCAAGACGAGCCAAAATTATTAAGAGCATGCAATGATGAAATGATTAATTAACCATAAGTAATAAAAAGAAAAGTTAAAACAAATAATGCTTAATTTAAACACTAGAAACTTACTCAAATGTGAAAATAATACATAACAAAATCAAAAATCTAAATTTAAACTAATTTCAGCTCCAACCACTAATGCTGTGAATGAATGATATAAATTAAAAAAAATAGCAATATAAAATATTGACTATGTCATTCTTCAATTTATATTAAAAACTCTACATAATAATAAGCGCGATTATCAATCAAAGAGGTATCATGTGCCATACAGTATGTGGGAAATATACCAATTTTTCGATGAGTGAATGATTGAATGTATATCCTTACATTGCAAATACACTACACTATGAGCTACCCAAAATCCAAAAAAAACATCAACAACCAAGTTATACATATATAAGCTTAGAACATTAGTCGTAAATATCTCTGTAGTAGAAATGATAAAACTAAATCTATAATCAATCTTTATAATAATAGTTAAATTGACTAATTTAAAGACTAAATATTTTTTATTACAATTGGACTCAAACCAAATTGCTTTTTAGATAATTTTTATAACACTTAAGTAGAAAAGCACTATTTAGTAGCAAACTCAAACATTATTAAATTACGATTAATTTTTTCTAGCAAAATATTAGGTCTTAAGAGTCAGAGTGGTCTCTGTCAAATAGTGAAGGGCCACTTTGGCCCCGATGACCAATTTAATTTTTGAAAAGGCCTTCATATATTGCCTTTGAAACTCTACATGTAACATTATATACACATTTAGTGTGTGATTACGATTTAATATATTACATTTGAGATCATTCTTACTTTAAGGATATACCGTACCATCCTCATCCTCCTTATAGAGCTAGCACTAGTCACATATAAGAAACGTGCAACAATTAAATTCATGTAAAATTTCCATACAAAAGATCAGACACTCTTACAAATGCACAATTTTAACAGACACGAGATAGATTTCAAGGTAATTTTGAATAATATTAAAAACAGACACCCAGAGGCCAGCGAGTTAACATATGAGGTGCTTAAACTACGCCAAAGTCCTTTATAGGTCATATTGCTTATAATAATGTTATTTATCATATCATTTCACTCATAAAAACATTTAACAGATAAATCAAGTTGATTATTTATAATATTTACTTATATTTTATTTTTCTGTACATGATATATAATAATTTAGTGATAAACATCTGATTTATTACAAAAATTTTTACCTGCTAAGGGCTTTAGCATAGTTAAGTGGCACCATATAATATAATCTTTATATTTAACACTTAGATTATAACAATTATATTAAGAAAGCCATATCATAGTCCTTCAATCACATATCACAATACCAAGGTCACATCACCACCTATGATCAGTCCATCAGTCGCAGCACCGTTTCATAAAACCCTACAAAGACGTTCCACTCAAACCCTTAACAATAATAACTAGGACGAAATTTTGTAAGTCAACTCCTATACTGTTTAAAATGCAATCTGGCATCCAATGCTCATTTTTTTACCTTTAGCATACATCTAGTACTGATAAAAAATAATATATATTTTTAGTACAATATTATGCTATAAGAGAAAATATTGATTAAAAACAAAACACGCATTCCTTATCACAACAATATTTTTTACATTTCTTTGTACTTTCCATCAATTCACTGATTTATGATGTTCGGTTGAAATAAGTGTGATCAATACAGAACTATGTAAGAAGTTTAACATTTACACTATATTTTTTTTACATTTTTTTCAATTTATAACACAATTCCATATTGTCAAGGCCTTAATACTAATATAGGGGCGACATGAAATATACTATTCGTTAATTTACAACACTATGTACACATAGAATAAAAAATTCATTTGTCATTTACAACCAAGAACTTAAAAAGCAATCTCCATATAAAAAATATTTACACAGGTTAGACCACTTACACATTAACCAAATTCCAAGATACAATTTTATCGAATTATACAAAATACATGTAAGAAGATGGAGCCATTTTGTATTTTATACATAACAAGTTATTTACATCTAATGCTATTTATACTAAATAACAGTTTAGAATATCAAAGTTAAACATCCAGGTATACATACGCACACATCATAGATATGAAATTGACGGTAATTTCAACACATATTTTGTGCTAAAAACTTCCAAGTTGCCAACAGATTTAAGGACTATCAGTGCAAATTCTTAAACAATAAATGAAATTATTAAAAAAAAACTTTTTGAAGGAAGTTAGCAACTTTAACGGAAACTTATAACTTAAGTGTACTTATGTTAATTTCGTTGTGCATTTAGGAGACACATAACTTACACTTCTTACACTACATTTCAGTCACTTCACTGTCCACATATAATATTAGGTCTCATTCTGGCTTGCCGGGAGTACGATGCGGGACTAATGTATCATGCCTACGATACATAAGCAGATATGGCATTCTCGGAGGCTTTGGTTTCAACACTTGGGCATCAGTCACTTGAGTTACAGTTGAATCATCATACCTTAGAAAAAATGGGTAGTGTTAAATATTGCTCAGTTATTTTTATTAAATATTGACAAGATTTTGTAAACTCAGTCTAGTTTGTCCACATAGTAGTGATTTTTATCACTTTCAGAGACGAAAAATAAGTAACATCATTGTAAAATTATGATTATTATGTTGTCTTGTCATTTGCAAATCCCAACTAACTAATAAGTACAGTTCGCGTCACGTAAAAAGAACGCTGGAAGATAGTGGTGGGGGGTGTGTTTGCGCATGGGTATAATCGCACACGAAATTACTAAGCCTATTCTTTTATTTTTGAACTAACCTTTCGCTCGTGACGTATATTGGTTATTGGTAGGTACGTTGAAAAATATAGTAGATAGAATGTTATTAAACAGAATTTTATAAATTAATAAAATATGTTTGATTTATTGTAGAATTTTTAATCTACTTACAAAAAAATAAATTAATTCGTTTAATATATGTTTTTTATTGTTAACTGCATTATTATCAGACTCTCTCTTTATAAAACAATATGCGTCCAAAATATTATTTCTCTATTTTTGATATAAAATCATTTCGTAATTAATAACTTTTGTGTGCGCGATGGTATTTTCAACTGACGAACCAATAGCGAGCCGGAAAGCATGCGGCGCGTGCCTCGACGTCCCGCACCCCGCGTCTTACCACCAAATTGGCCGATAAATCGCCTCTGCGCAACTTGACAGCCAACGTTCTTTTTACATGACGCGAATTATAGGTATTTTTCTTGGTTTTTCATACTAGCAACACTTGATTTGTAAAAATAATACACTAATATTATTTATAATACATTTAAAAAAATCTTTGTTATATACAATTTAATTTATTTTACCTGATCCAACCAGCTTGGCCATGGAAAGTGTCAGTAAGATAATGCCCCTTCACCGCTTCAACACCTTCGTGATAGACTACAGCAAACAGCTTGTAGTTGCGTTGCTTTGTTGAGTGCTTTGACGACATTATTTCTGCAAATATAGGCATTAAATTTAAATTCATTGTTTGTGCATTTATTGTGATAGTTAACATTTTTTTTAATTCACTCAGTTTGATTTGTCCACAATTGAGCGATATTTTATCGCTTTCAGAGACGAAAAATAAGTAGCATCATAGTTAAAAGATATCTATCAATAAATAGTTTATGTGAATAGGCATACTATATAAATCGAGCCATGTACATATAAAGTAACAAATTTTCTTAGCTTTTACAATATTTTTTAATATTTCAAATCAGTTTAATAGTAGTTGTTTAATAAAGTTTAACACATAATACATACTTTGATCAATTTTAAGGTCAATGGGGAAGTCAATATTCTTGACAATCTTGGCAGTGTGACCCTCAGAGTCTAACTGGAAGCACTTCAGGTGTAACAATAGCACAACAGGCAACTGTTCCAACGACAGCTGCTGCCAGGCATCCGAGACTCCTTCCAGAGTGTCTTTGCCTGCTAAAAGTTCTAGTGCGTCCTTGACAGTTGTTGATCGCTGAAAATGAAAGAAATCAAATATTATATGAAGACAATGGTAGCCCAGGAGTAGGTAGTGCACTCGTTTGGAAAAATGAGTGATGTGGGTTCAAATCTGTTCAGTTCTAACAGGAAGGAACCTGCATGTCTGAGAGAACTTAGCAAGTTTACGAAAGACATGCTCAGTCCACCAATCCGCACTAGGCACGCATGGTAGACTATGGCCTGATCCCCCTTCAAATGTATCAGTTAAGCACAGATTACTTCATTCATTCTGTTGACATTCAATCGTGACTAAAGTGTGAAGCCATATTACCAACTAGCTACTTAAACTCGCTTCGTTTGAGTGTCTATAGAGATAGATAGTCCACAGTACGCTTGTTCATCGTTCATATTATTCAAATTACTCTAGACGTTTTAGCGATAAGGAGTGACAAACACGCACGCAAACATAACATTTTACATTTAGATATAGAGCAAATTACGTTTACACTCGATCGAAAATATAGTCTCAGTGAATAATTAGTCACGACTAGCAACATTAATAAAATTATATTTTTAACATTAGCCCATAGCACAACTTACTATTATTTTATTTATGCGAATATTCATATATTCACACTCTAACATAAATCTACTTGACGGCTTCCGTCTTTTTTGACCATAATTGCTGTAATCCTAAAGCATCAGAAACTTTGAACCAGAATAAATTCTTAAAAACATAGTTCTATCTAACAAGTTCCAATATAAATTCACATAAACATAATATATTTTAAATACATAGCTTACTTCAATAGCAAGTTGCAGTGTAAAGAACGGTTGCACAGCATCCGTGACGTCATGGTGCTGTGCGCGGTGCAGGCGCAGGCGCGTGCGCCCGAGGAAGATGTTCGCGACGCTCCACCGCGCCGCGGTTGCGGGGACCCATCACGAGACGACCGAATCAAGAAATACCGTAACGAAAAAAAAACCTAACACCGCCCGATTTCTCCGCCGTTTGTGGGCCGATTTCAAAAATTTTCTTTTGTTCGGTTGGGTATAGTTCCGAGGGAGGTATAGTCCCATTGTTACCAAATCACGATCGGTAAGGTATAGTTCCGTTCCCCATTGTCACCAAATCACGATCTGATGATGGGATCCCAGGGAAATCGAGGGCAACTCTTAAATTATATAGGCATCTATTATGTTTTTGATATATTTTATATCACTTACTTCAATATCAAGTTGCAGTGTGAAAAACGGTTGCACAGCATCAGTAACGTCGTGGTGCTGTGCGCGGTGCAGGCGTAGCCGCGTGCGCCCGCGGAAGATGTCCGCGACGGGCGTGCGTCGAGCCGCCCAGCGACGCTCCACCGCGCCGCGGTTGCGGGGACCCATCACCTGGAAACAGACATGTTCACACTGTCACAAACAGACAAATATATAATCCATAATATAGATTATAATATATTTGTCAATTTTGACAACTTTACAGGATGAAGAAAAAACTTGTTTGAGTCATTAATATAGCATCTAGTAAATTAAATAAAAATACGTGGTTTCTAAATATTTTTATTGCACATGTTATTAAAAAGTACAGTAGCATTATATGCTTCCTTCTAATATAAAAACGAGATAGGACAATATAAATCAACTTGGAACAAAAAATTGAGATTGGACCGGTTGCCAGTTCACAGTCGATATATAATCTACAAGATGATACCCGCGACTTCGTCCGCGTTGCTTGAAATATTAACAAAGTTTCCCGCATGCGCGCTACGCCGCTTGCCCCACTACTCCGCGAGAAGGAAACATACATCACTGAACACGCAGTGCATATACAAATCGTTGTTTCTTGAAACTTTATTAACTTTTTATTAAATGAAGATATCGCAAACATTTTTTTTTATAATGGCCAAGTGTCTAAGAAATAAAACTTAGAAAGTTTCATTGAAATCTATCCAGTAGTTTTTCCGTGATGCGCGCACAACTGCAGACGTCTATCATTTTATTTATATAGATACCAGTGTTTCCCAAACATTGTTGTGCCATGGCCGCAGTAATTTTCAAACTGCCCCTTCGTGATTCACTTAATATTTTAAACTCTAGCTAGTTCCATTAAGTAAAATAAGACACATTTATTAATACAATACTAAAAATGGTTCATACTGCATATGGTTCTTACCAATTATGGTACATACTGGTCGATCGATAGTAGGTATTATTGAAGTGAAAACTTCTTTAGGCGCACCGCACACAGATACTTGTGATGAGTAACTTATTAATTTAGGCAAGGATTAATATCATTTTTATAAAAAACCTTCGCAAATAATGCATTATCTTAAAACAAATTTGATTACTATAAAAAATGTTATAGCGAGTCAAGCTTAAAAGGTAGACATAATATGCTATCTGACTTTACTTTAGAAACTTTAAAGGGGAGCAATTCCGTCATTAATGATTTTTGCATAACTTCAACCGTTTATGCAGCGCACACAACGGAAGCTCTCAAAAGTAATCTTTTTCTCCCGTTTTTGCAACACCCGTTTTTATTAATACTCCGCTCCTATTGGTCGTAGCGTGATATAATATTGTAAGCGGATTATCCACCACAAAGAATTTTTCAATTCGAACCAGTAGTTCCTGAGATTAGCGCGTACAAACAAACCTTCAGCTTTATAACATTATAGTATAGAAGTATAGATAAGTATTAAAGTATTGGGTTGTTTAAAACTATTATGGTTTACTTGAATAAACACACTTAGATATGCTCACTCACCTTCCATTCATCATCATCATCTTCCTCTTCTACAGGTTGTTCTTGCGGAACAATACCATTTGGTTTCCCATTTGCTTCTTTTGGTTCTTCAGGCTCCACTAGTTTTATTAACTGAAAACAAAAATATCTCAATACTAATAAGGCTGAAGGAAGTAATTCCTTCTCTATTATTATAGAGGGCTAAATTTTTACATTTACTTTACACTTAGTTTTAAATTTATTTTAATAAAATGTATTTCATCACTCTAGTCTATCTATACAAAACACCACAAAAGTTTATTTATTTATTATTCGGAAGACAAACAGTATTTAACGAAGACAGTGGTAGCCCAGCGGTAACGCGTCGCTTGGATAACCGAGTGATGCGGGTTCAAATCCGGGACTCGCACCTCTGATATTTTCATGTGCAAATCATTTATATCATGATGACCACTTGTCTTATGGTGAAGGAAAACATCGTGATGAAACCTGCATATCTGAGAAAACCTAACAAGTTTTCGAACGGCATGTGAAGTCCGCCAACTCGCACTAGGCCAGCGCGGTGGACTATGGCCTGATATCCCTCGTACTGAGGGAGGCCCGTGCCCATCAGTGGGACGTGAAAAAGGGCTGATGATGATAATGATGATGAAACAGTATTTAGTAACATTTAAGAAGAAAAAAAATGTAACATACACCAATAAAGTTGCTTACCTCAAGCATTTCATCGTTCAATGAATTAAGCAAACATCCGAGGAACTCTTCAGCGTCTTCTTGCTTGCCCTCCTGGCTGCCGGGGAAGGGGCGGAGCGCCCTCAACACTCGTAGGCCTGTTGTTCCGTCCAAGGGAGGCCCTGCGGGTACGGTCGGGGCGGTCCCGGAGGCCCCGGCTTCGTTACGTCCACGCCTAGCCGCACTTGCTAGTGGACTGAACTCGTAGCACAATTCCACCCTGAAAATTATTAATTTTAATTTAAGTTAGTAAATATTACAAGCCATTTTTGGTCGGAAAACATTTGTTTAAATATTTTTTTGGGAAATCATATTGAATTAGTCATTCTTTTTTAATATTAACGTTTAATTATTTATTGAATTTATGTGTAATAATTTTATATAGGATACCTTTAATTGTTAAAAAAATATATTATCTCTGAGAAATGTACATTAGTGGTAAATATGTAACTAAAGACAAACCTACTTGGAACGAGAATGAGTTGCTTAATATTGATGTCCCAATTATGTCCCAACATATTTTATTTTTTCTTATGTTTAAAATTTATTATTAAAAAATAAAGCATTTCCCGCGATTCGCACGCGTTCTAAAGATCGGAAACCAAATTCTTTCAGATTCGCGCGGTATACCTAGCAGAAATAACGCCCGCCCTTCCCGTAGATATTGATATGTTCTTTAATATTGTGGAACATTTTTTGTTCTATCATCAATAGTTTTCGCAGCGCATGCGATGAAAGATATTTTATATGCATTTTTACACCTTGGGTAACATATTGCAGTTTTAGTAGGGATCCTTATTTTTTTCTTGCAATTAAAATAGCCTATATTAATCAGTGATAATGTAGTCAAATGGTGAAAGAGTTTTTAAAATCGGTCCAGTACTTTTTGAGCCAATTAGTTACAAACCTACTTACATACAAATCTTTCCTCTTTATAATATTTGTATAAAAGTATAGATTACTTACATAGAGTCAATAACGGGTGTGCTAGACTTCCCACGTCGTGTTTGGTACGGAAGGGCTTTAAGCATGTTGTAGAAAGGAGGGCAAGCAATTAAAGCCTGTAAAATCGCATTCACGTAGCAGTAATTTGAACGATTTGTGAGACCACGAGGCAAGAGGGAAACTGGGCGATGGTCTAGTTGATATTTAGTCAGGAATTCTGAAACACATTAAATTTATTTATGTATCACAAAATAATAACAGTAATACAAATGCAATTGAAGTCTTGTATGGATGGTGTTACGTCGCATTTTAAAATTTTTGCTGTTTTATGTTTAGATGTTGGTGTTATGGGATTATAAATACTTTTAAATCTTAAAACCGCCATATTTATAACTATTATAGTTCAGTTCGCGTCACTTGGCAGCCATTTTATATACATGCACTCGATACATTACACAACGTTTGAACTTAATTTTGTTGAAATTAGAATTTTGCGACATATCAACTACATCCATTCATATCATTCAATTGTATACAAAGACTTTTTAAGACAATATTTACCTCCCATTCTGTAGGAATTAGGGTCATCACTGAATGGCGATGGTTGTACTGGTATTGCCGGCGAGCTCTCTTTCTGTATCGGAACTTCACGTTCGGTAGCGGGTGTTGTTATTGGCTTGGCAGGCAAAGTTGGAGTGGTGACATTGCTTACAGCATTCACTGATGTCTTCTCCGAGTAAGATATTGTAGGAGCAGAGGCTGTCACTGGCTTTGGTGTTGATGATTTATCTGCCACATTTTGTAAAGGTGATGCATCGAATGGTGGAACCTTTGCTACTGGTTTCTGTATATTGGTTACTGCTGGCGGAGTGAGGGTTGTTGGACTGGACGGTTCCTCGACTGGCTGGACTGTAGGGGACGTAGTCGTCACACTGCTTGGTTTATTGGAGAACAGACTCGCCCAAGACTTCCCTGGGGCTGGTTGCGGCTGTGGTTGCACAACCGGAGCGGGTACTGGTTCTCCCCTTATTCTAGGAGTGGGAGGAGGTGGAAAATCTGATGCTGTTGGAGCCGGTGGCGGCGGTTGAGGGGCTGGAGTAGGTTCAGGAACAACAGTAGCCTTTCTCGAATGTGCAAAAGGTGATTTGTTTGTCACTATCACTGGAGGCCCCTGAGCATGCAAGGTTATAGAAATAGGCATAGGAGCTTTACTTGGCGGCAATGGTGGTTCGCGTTTGACATGCTCTACTGGCACATGTTTTTCTGCATCAGCGTTGTCAATTGAAGGAGATCGATTGGAAATCCCTTCACGCTTTTGTCGATTACCAAACGGCGGTTTTGGTGTAGGAGCGGTTTGTTGAACTGGGACCGCTGTGGGTACAGGGGCTTTGAGGGGTGGCTTTCCCGTTGAAAAGGGCGCAGTAGGCCCTTTTGGCGTTTTGCTAGCTACTGGAGGCACCTTGGCACTAGCTGTTTGAACTTGTGCTACAGGAGGAGTATAAGTCTTTGTTCCATTCTGAGATTGGCTACCATCTGGCGTCTTATTATCTGGAGTCCAAGCAGGCTTAGTAGGATCTGTTTTCAGGGTTGGTGAAGAACTCTTCTCAGTGGCTTGAGGTGGTTTCACAGAAGCATCTGTCCCCTCATGTTTTGGACTGTTTGGTACTTTACTGATATTGAGATCTTTTATTGGCAGAGCTTCGACTGCATTTACTGTTGTAGATGTTGTTGCTGTTACTGGAGGCTTTTGTTCCGGAGTTTTATCTGGTGTGTAAGATTTGGTATGATTTTGACCTGCCACAAAGTTTTTGGCATGAACATTGAACTGGTGAGGTGTTGACTGATGCGGGGGCTGTTGTGGGATTGGCATGGGGGCAGGATGATGAGGTGGTGGGATATACATTGGGGGCATGTACTCCACACCACCCTCTACCGGGGGCCCATACGGCGGCGCGTAATGAGCTGTAGCATAATACGCATCAACTGCTTCTTGTTCCAACACAACTTCTTGTTGATACTCATCTGGTCCTTTATCAGCATCACCCTCTACTGGTATGGGATATTCTGGATAGTATGGGGGATATGCATATGGACCATACATTAGGGGCTGGTACATTGGGAGATGATATAATGGGGCACCTTGTGCTTGTGCCGCAGGGTAGTATTGAGAGTATGGAACATAGTATGAATTTGGCTGTGGCTGGGGAGGTGATGGGGGTCGTTTACTGCGTCTATCTCTTCTGTGGTTCCTGGAATTGCGTTCTACTTGCTGATGTGGTGGGACATATTGCGAATGAGGTGGCTGGTAGTATTGACCCATATATCCATGAACGTTTACGTTTGCCGTGACTTGGCTGACGTATACGTTAGGTGGTGCAACTGGCCATTGGTGGGGAGGGGGTGGAGGGTAGGTGGGGGGTTGAACGTAGGGCGGTGGCGCTTGGGGCGGAGCGCCGGCACTCCGCTGCGGCGAGTGGGGCGCCATCTCGCACTCGCCGCCCGACAGGCTGTCCAGGCTGCTCGACACGGTCGGTGGCCCCACCGTGCTTGACGAACAAGATGAAATATCTACAAACAACATAATATTTATAAATATATATCAATTAAGCTATTATGTATGATCATTTAACTTAATCTATATAAAATGTGGATTGGTGATGAGAATTATACTTATAAAGATACCAAACAAACTTAGATAGTTGTATGATTGATTGAACTAAAATATTACTTTTGTAAGATTAGTTCATAATTATTTACAATTGGTAAAAAAAATTCTTCTTATATGTACATTGATAAAGCATTTACAATTAAATAATAATATATATTCTTAACTTACTTTATTATTAAAAGTTGCAGAGAAAGGAATGGTGAGACATACAAATGTATACATGAATGCATCTAAATTAAATAAAAATTATATCAAGCAATATTGTTATGTTGTATCAATTGTGATTCACGTTATTTACAAATACTGCAATCATTTTAATTGTCTTCTGTTACAATTGATAACAACTCGTAAAATACTGTCAAGTAAAGTTGTTGGGACATTCTTACAACAGTGCCATCTAGTTCCGTGGTAAGCTATGTTTGTGTTACGGATACGGGATAGTTAATAAACTTCAAATATTATAATTAAATACACCCATGAGTGGAGTACAAACATTAATGCTCAACAAGTGAATGCCCCCAGCGGGACTTGAACCTGACCCCGTTTAAATTCAGATCAGAACAAGCACATAATATGTTGAAAATATAAGTTTAATTGACAACTTCTACCCTACATATATTTTATAGTAAAAATGAACTCACCTACAGCAGTATCGGTCCAACCAGTGGTAACAGCGGACTTAGTATTTGGATTTTTCTCGAAGAGTGCACACTGCAAACTGCTCAGTTCCGCTTCTTTCACATCTGATAAGTCTAGGAACTCATATTCCTGCAACACGCCACAGATATTCAACAGTGCACTTAAAACTAACAATCTCTTCCTTTTCAACCACTTCCTTAAATTTGTAAAACATCAAAATGTTGGAAAAGTAGTTAATTACGTTTAAATCCTTAATAATTAATGAAAATCATTTAATATATAGTAAAATATGTTGTATATTTTTTGTTATTACATTATACTTCCGCTACCATAATTCAATCACAATTTCATATGAGTTATTAATTACCTTAATTAAAAATATAACTTGAGTTAAATATAAACGAGTATAACAAACATTGGTGAGATGTTAAACAGTAGTCCCTTAATAAATATATCCATTACCAAAGCCACCATAATATAAAGAATATAGTAACCTTAACCCCTTAGCCCATAATAATAAATGAAGAATGAAAGACTGATAAATAACATGCTATGCATATTATTAATATGGATATTATAATTACATCCATGCACATATCATTTGAACAATATACAATTTTATAATACTTTCTTAGGATACAGAAATATTTAATATTATAAATGATGCGGATTTAGTTATTTTTATATTCCAACTTTTCCAATATCTCTTCTGTGACCATTTTTGTTAAGTATTCAAAACATTGAAAACCAAAAATGAATATTAAACCAGGACAAAGTCTAAAATAATAGTTAATTTACAATTTTATTTTATAATGTATTATGAAGGTATTACTATTTGTATTATCCTTGTGAGTAGTTTTGATTTAAAATAGTAAGGTCAAATAACTTAGTTTTGATTTTGACTGATTGCAGTCAATTTTATCCCGTAATAACATTTTAAATTACACAAATCATTATACATACATACCACCCAAAAGTAAATTATAAATGGGATTTGAGAAACCTCAACAAAGACAAATTATTAGTAATTATAAAAGTTTTCATTTTAATTTACTAAATGAAAAATTGCATACTTTAATTTTAATTGCATAAGTCATTATAAATTATATTCATTTATGCCAAATTTAATGTCACAGTAAAAATGTAAATCATATACACTATTCACTGTCCAGGATATAAATGAAATGAATAACAAATTTATAAGCAACAAATATTACTTATACAAGTCTATATGTTTAAGAATTGAACTGAATAGTATTATCTGTTCTAAACAAACTTCAAACTGTTTCCAATAATTCCAACATTTAAAATTTTACATGGTATTGTGATAATAGTTGTCAATAATTCTCTTCTTATGTAGTATTTTAACAAAAAGGCATCCTTCAGCATCAGAGTATTATACGAGTACTTTCATGTATATTATTCAATTAAGAAATTAATGTAATCCTCTGTAGACATAATGAGCATGTTTGTAATGTGTAATTATTAAGACTTGCTTCATTTTCATGCCCTACTTGTCATACTACTCAAACATGATAAATAACATTTTTTATTTTTAGTGCTAATATAAGTTTGGTATCTTAAATAATTTATTAGATACATTATAATGTTATGCTATAATTAGATAATTCCAATTTACATCATTAAATCTGAGAACATTTTTTTCTAAAAATTAACATAGAATGAAAACTTTTATAAGATACATGAATATATAACAACCTTGAAGTGAGAAGCAAAATATTTAGAATTGACAACCCAATATGAACATTGGACCTCATTACGGGTGTCAAATTTGTAGGTTATAAATATAAATACTTAGATTATAAATATGACTACATAACAAGCGTTATTAAATAATACTTAAATAAACTAAATGAAAAGCAACATTCTATCGAACATAAATATATAATGAGTCGGTGCCGACTTAATAACAACAACAAAACCATCTAGGCACATGTGGTTTGTCAAGTCATGTAATACGATGCAATGCAAAAGTGAAAATGACATACCTAGAACCAATGTTAAATGAATCGCTTCCATCTCAATCTCGTTAAAGCATGATTATCAGCCTCTAATTACTTCTTGTTAAAACTTAAAGCCGACAAAAGTGCAGAACATTTGGAGGACTATAAGATGGCGTAACAACGCACGGTTGCCGGGTGCCATGTATTGACAAATCAACAAACTTTATATTTTTATCATGAGACCCAGATTTTGGAAATCATCTACTTAAAGAAAACTATTAACTTACCTCCCACGTGCACACAAATTCTGGAAAGAGATATTTTTTCTAATGTAATGGCCAGTTTCAATATCACCAAAACAAGAAACAAAAGCCAAACAAAATTTTAACAATATTGCTGCAACTATGAAATCCTTACCGTTTTCATCAAATCCATGGCCTTTTACTGAACACCATTACGAATATTATTCCAGTAAATTTTTCATATGTAAAAGGACAGCGGCGTTGCGGAATAAAATCTTGGAACGGGATCAACGTCGAGGCCATGCACTCACCAACACATAACAGGATGTGACAAAACCCGCGCCATTTTCAATTTTATTAATTTTGTCCAATAGAATTACTGCTTCATGCCCACAGACAACAGATATTGTAATATAATTTCAATGTTGTTATACTTGCTCGGATGTTACGTAATTCATAGACAATATATAATTATGAATAAAAATGTGTAATGTAAAAATAAAATAAGCAATTAATATATTTATATAATTATGTTCAAACATTATTCAAATATTATTATCATACAAATATGTAAGCATAAGTAAGTATTTCAAATACAGATATACAGTACACAATAATATGGCAATGTGCAACACTTGTGCAAGAATATTGTGACGTAATTTTTTTTATATGTATAAAGCAACTGTAGACCGAAAAAACAAATAAAAAAGATGGATTGATTGACCAAAAGTTCTATAGAGTTAGAGCGTTCAAGAACTTCATAGAACTTTTGGTTTTTACTCTATTAGTCTCCCATGGTGACCTACTCGAAAAGTACAAGCGCTCACATGCACTGTCATACCATCATGCCCCTTGTACATTACGGTCAGAGACATTTTATGGCTGGTAAAATGCTGAAACTTTTTATAACTTATTAAACCAGTGCCGTGCCGATAACTTTTGAGACTAAAAAAAAAAATAGTAGAATGAAACCCATTGGAGAAAGAAGATAATATAACAAAAATGAAAGGAAAAATAATTTACGGGCGATCTGAGGTCGGGAAGTGGGAGGGGGTGGCCGGTGGGGTTTTAACGGTAAAAAACGGTTTCTCTCGATTTTCGGCAAAACTACAAGTCCTATAGAAAAAAGTTGAATGGTAAAGTTTTAGGTAATAAGAATATGTACAACTTTTGCGTTTACGCTTTTTTCACGTACCCTCAATATTTATGTAAAAAATCAAATAACCAACTAGGGATACGAATTTTTTGAAAATCTTTTACAAAAAAAATGTTTTTAACGAAATATGGTTATTTTACCTTTTTATGTCCTAAACACACTGTTATATTTTTGATTTAAAATATTTATATTTTTCACCTTATTTTGACTTAATATCGAAAAAGCATTAGTTTTCAGTCGAAAATTCTCACGTCAAAATATACTTATCTGCTTTTATAAGAAAATTCGTGGGTTTTTTGTTCGTTCAAATCTTTATATACATTACCATAGTAAATTTTCTCACATGAGTAAGTATAAGTATAATAATTTGAAATTAATCTGCATGTACATTCATTTTTAATTTAACTTTTTACAATGGTTTCTTTTTTATTAAAAAAAAAACTAAAATAAGATTAATAAACTTAAGATTATAAAAAATACCTTGTTGTAGCCTGTACTGTAGGTTAACTTTAACCTATAAATGATCTTGTTTTATAAGAGCAATATTTTTTATTATTTCTATGTCATGAAACGAAATTACTTATTTGGGAGAGAAAAATGTAATCATAGAATATGTGCGTCACCTTACCTGCCCACGATTCTAATAGAGAGCCTCTTATCTTAACAAATATTGTCCTGTTTGTATAGTCGCCTAATTCGGCTGCTACGTGAGATGGTGTATTATTTTTTGTCTGAGTTATAATATGATTGTGCCCTATTTAAGGCCGCCAAAGTAAAATATATGTATTAATAAAAATATAATATGCAGCATTTGTTTTACAATGTGTTTGGCTCAGCTTGTAGTGACCCGAATTTCTGTGCCTGTGGTTACGCGTTCGAGACCCATTGGGGGCATTTGTTTGTTGTGCACTAACGTTGGTACTCAAGTAATGTATTTACATTTATAATATCATGTATGTATTTAAATGTAAAGGTTTCATGTATCGAACACAAGCCTCGTAGCTCACCGCGGAACCATGTGCAACTTGCTGATTTTAATCGGTGTGTTCTTATGTATTTCAAATGATTTTAGGGGTAAATTAAACAATTATATCAGAAACAGTCTTAGTCTGAATTAACGCACAATATCTCCATTTGGCTAATCACACTTAGAGATTGAAAGTGTCAATATTGCGTCATCTATCTGTCCGCCTCACTCGTTCTTTAGACAGTAGTGCTTTTAGATATTTTTATGTAGATAATAGGATGATTGATTACGTCATATTTCATATAAGATACTGTAAACACAGAAAAATTAAATTAAAAGAGACAGGTATTTTTAAAATGTTTAATGTCGTAATCTTCCTAGGTACTAGGCATAACATTTTCTTAAAGAATTCTAACATAGCTAGTGGTGATTTCCAGCAAAGGTACCTTAATATTTTTCACACTTAAGTAGCTCTATGTACTCCTTAATCGATATAGCATCGATTGTTCTTGTTATTGTGTACAAATGTTGTGATTTACTTATGTTTTAACGTATACAACTTCTAAATTTATATTTAAGCATTTAAGTTCAGTAAGCGCAATATTATTAGAGCTTTTGACGTCTTATAACAAAAAACCGTAACCCACTCTCATGACTTATTGATATTAAACGATGCTTATCCAGCTTTATGATATCCTAGGTCGGAACTAAAATAAACATTGGATGCTATGATCTTCATATGAACATTTTATTTGCGAACCAAACAAATACATAAGGTACGGAATAGGCGAGCCTCAAACGTTATTGGAATCTACGAGTATCTATACAGTCTATCTTCAGTCACAAAGCAGCAAAGATTTTTGTACAAAATAGATGAGTCATAATTCGTTACGTCACTACAGTAATATTTTTAACGTGTAATAAAATTAAGTTCACTTTCTAACACATGAATATGAAATTCCTTCTTTTATATAAACTTACTTATTACCTACTAGTTTCGTCCGTACATAGGATTATAACGGTTATTATAAGTATCCCAGAGATGAGATATTGTCCAGCAGTAAGAAGTATCCTATATGTTAATCCGGATAATCAGCTATCATTATCATAAATAAATAAATAAATGTTTGGACTTGGGACATTTACACACAGCACTATCTTGTTCCACGGTAAGGTACGAGCCTTGTGTTATGGATACTAGATGGTTGATATACTACACATATATAAGTTTAAATACATACATATTATAAATATAAACATCCATGACTGGAGTACAAACATTCGTGCTCAACAAATGTATGCCCCCAGCGGGACTCGAACCCGCAACCGCTTGCGCAGCAAGTAGGGTCACTACAAACTGCGCCACGCGTATCGTCATGCATCATCATACCACATCAAAATCTGTCCAGCGGTTTTCTTGTGATTAGGGCACATACAGAAAAACAAAAATAATTAAAACTACAGATTTGGCCTCGATAGTATTGACTTGTCAATAAGATTTTCTAAGTAAGTTTTCACTGCAGAAGTAAGGCATTGCAAGTGCTCACTTTTTGCCGATGATTTAAAAATCTTTAAAACCGTAAAGTCTGATGAAGACACTAAATTAATACAAGAGGATCTCGATAGAATAATTACTTGGTGTGGCGTCAACAAAATGACTCTCAATGTTAACAAATGTTTTCACGTGAAATATACCAGAAAGAAAAAGCCACTTGTCTCAATTTACTCGATTAATAATGTCGTATTACAAGAGTTACCGGAAATCAAGGGCTTGCGAGTTATTATTGACAAAAAGTTATCTTTCACAGCGCATATAAATAACATAATCAAAAAAGCCACGTATTTCCTCGGATTCATTAGACGCAACACAAAAGGATTCACCTGTAGGACTAAAATTATTTTGTACAATACGTTTGTTAGAAGTTGCCTTGAATTTGCTAGTGTCATCTGGAATACTTCCTATCACACACACTCCCAACGCATTGAAAGCGTACAACGCGCTTTTACGAGGCACCTTGCATTCCATGCCACTGGCACCTCTCACAGGCAGCCCTATAGTCAGAGATTGCTTGAATTTAAAATGATATCTCTTCGAAGCAGGCGGGAGATACTTGATCTATGTTTCTTGCACAAACTAATTCATTCCAAAGTGAAATGCAGCAATCTTCTAGAACGGATCTTTCTATCAGTACCAAGTAGACGTCCTCGTTCCTCCTCTCGAAAAACTTTTTATATACCATTCGCTCGAACGCATCTTGGTAAGGAAACTCCCATAGCTCGCATATGCGCGAAATATAATTGAAATATCTCGAACTCTACCTGACATCGACATATTCCACAACTCCCAATCAGTTTTTAAAAAAAGCCTCAACGATCATTTTTTGGTGAGCCCCTATTTATGTTAAAAAAAATGTTCTTTTTCCTCTTAAATGTTTTTACATGTATTTGTTTGTAAATGTTGTGTGCACTTGTTATAGATATACATATCAGTGAACGAGTTTTTGTTTTTTCAATATAATTTAGTGTATTAATTTTGTATATGTATATTGTAAGTGTGCTTATAAGAAAATAAATAAATAAATAAATAAAGTAATATTTTAATTACAAATTCAAGTCAGTTAATTTCTTATTGCGTTAAGTTATAGATGTAAAAAAAGTGTGATAGGTGCGTAATTTGACGTATTTACCTAATATTCTAACGATTTTTGACAGTTCTTTCCAATAAAGCTATCCGCGTCGGTGGTACCTTACGGACCGTCCTTTAAATTTAATTGACAATGGAAAAGTGCTTACATTGCTTATACTTTTCACTATTGCTTGTTGTTAAGAATAGTTTTATTTAAATAGTTAAATATACTGGTAGTTAAAAATTATTATATTTATTTTATTTTCATATATTTCATTTATTTAATATTAATGCAAGTTTAGACTTGTTCATCTATAAATATGTATGAGTAAGCATGTTGAATTAACGTATAAGATTCTCAGTTTAGAGTGCATATATTAAAGTACAAACCGTTCATGCAAATTTTACTGCTATTTGAAAGCTAAAAGCAATGTCGGTGGAAACCATGATGGCACTTTTCTAAGAGCATCTAGTCTAGACCTAGACGAATGCGGCAAATTGATATTTCCAAATTGATTCGAAACAACTGAAGGAGGATAGTAGAGCCATATTACACAAAAAATAAACAAAAGTATACGTGACACACTCTAGAATCTAGAGTAATTAGATATTCAGCTTCAATACAAACATTCATGAAAGTCTCTACATTCGATTATAAATGAATATTAGATATCTTAATCGTGAAAATAATTTACGATAATGATTTTTAGCCTTTTGAATGGGTTTAATTTTATTTTATAACTCTACATAATAATAAACGATATTGTAAACTGTTCCTTGATTTAAAAAAACGTACTGGTAAAGCTATCTTTATCAATACTTTAACTTTGGGAAAGGAAATAACATTTTTAATAGGTTCACGTTTGTTTAACTTACTAGTGTAGTATAATTCATCTGTGATATTTCATATTACTGAAATGTCTAATACCGATATCATATTTATTTATATAAAGAATGAAAAGCCAAAAACTTTACATTCTATTTAAAGAACTTCATTAACGCGTCGTATATATAATTATAAGCAGTGCTTTCTACATGGAAACGTAATAGACAATAGTGTATTTATTAAAAAAATAAATTTTACAGTAAAATTTCACAAATTTATTGCATTTTATACAAATTGGTATATTAATAGTCATTTTAATGGAGCTCTAAAGTTACTTATATTACTGACTTTACACTTTCGTGAATATCTTACGACGCATAAATATTTAACTAGAAACAAGATAACTTAAATAAGACATAAGTACGTTATACTTATCTCTTATTTAAATTTAATTTAATACATCTCGACACATTTCGAGGAAATGTGGGTGTTAAGTTTATAAACGAGCTTTTAGTAGAAGAGCTTAGTTGTGTAAGTAAAGTAATTTAATAGCATCAAAAAATTTCATGAATAGATTAAAACTTTACTACTTGCACATTACCTATACACTAACTTGTTATGGCTTTATTTTAATGATTGATAAATGTTTGCTTTAAAGTTCTTTATAAAATTTTATCATATACTAGCAAACACCGTGGCTCCACGTGCTTATCACTATTAAAATATAGGGATTGGTGGTAGAAGGATAAAAATTTAGGGTTATAATTATGTTTGATGCCAAATCATAAAAATTTGGTCTAAAAATAAAAAAATAAAAATCTGGAGAAGGCCACCCTTGTCACATAGAGAATAAAGGGGAATATTCTCAAACCTACCAAATATACACCCATAAAATTATAAAAATGCCATTTCGGGTGAGTTCTTTAGCAAACACTTACACGATATTATGATATATCAGAGAATTAGAAGAAAACAAAAGAAATTAAGAGTTTCTGAGTTGAAATTGCGTAGGTATTCTTATTTTGAAAAAAAACGTAGATTTATACTCCGCAACACAGCTTTTAGAGCTTTTGTCTTTTTTGTGTAAATTTTTTTATGACCTAGCCGAAAAAATGTTGCTCTACGATTATGAGTCCTATATTCATTTTAATTCATTGTTTAGTAATTTACCAAAAATTTCATATTTATGTTTATTAGTAATTTAAAAAAAATGACTAAATTCGTTTCGATGTCATTATAATCTACAATATATATATACCATATATTGATTTATTTCGTTTATATCAAGTTAACAAATATTCATTAACATTCCAGTAATGAGTTTCTATTCAGACAATTCTAGAATCTTTCGCGAACACGTCAGAACTTTCGAGTTCTCATCGTTAATCGATACAACAAATCGTTTAGCAATTAACATTTAAATCATTCTTAAACCCGATCCCACTTAAGCTTTGCTACCTAACAATGTTTCAAATTAACGCATTAATTACCGTCGCTATTTCAACGCTGATTATTCTCTAATTAATGAACCTACTTTAAATATTTCATCCAATATTTTAAATTTAAATTGACATTTTGAATGTTTTATTAAAAAAACATTTAGTAACTAATTTCGTTCGTAGCTTGTAAACTTTCCACGGCTTTGTTCCCTTAAACTTCATACGGAAATACAAAGTTTTCTTAGTTTGCCTTAAGTGCTTTTCACTTCATAGCTCGTTGCCCTAACTTATGGGAATAAAATATACTGTAAACTCGAATTTATACTGTAGCTAAAATTAATACTGTAAATTTAATAATTATCAAAAGAAATTAATTGTGTTTTAAATGTTGTTATTTTACTGACCTTCAAAAAGGTTACTTATAGCTTGTATATAACTTCTTATTTATATTCTCATTTCAACGAGAATCTTATCATATAACTTTCATAAAACCAAATATTTTTATCAAACGGTGTCGTGTAAGCAACGAGATAGCCGCTTACATCGAATTTACTGAGAAATATTCAATTTACAAACCCAATATTAGATTTATGGTCAATCTTAACCATTTACTTGCTACAGACGAAAAATCGACGTAATAATAATAAAATTTAGTGCAAAGTATTAGTAAACTTGTGTTAGTGTTAGTAGCTAAATTCAATTTGAACACTTTATCTTACCTAGAGGTAGTGGTTGTCTAGTGGTAAAGCGCTCACTTTCAAACTACTGAGTAAAGCGGGTTCAAATCCAGGTCTCGCATGTCCGATATTTCTGTGTGAATCAATTCCAACATGACTGCCACTTGACTAACGGTGATGAAAAATAAGATGATACTGCATGTCTGAGAGAACCTAGTAAGTTTTCGAAATACGTATTCAGAATTCTCCGCCAAATTCAAAGGCAAAGTGTTGCCAGCGTTGAGGACTAACAATAAATTATGTCTCATGATTGAAAACGTTGTATATATTCAGAATTTTCGATATTTTTTCTATGACATATTACATTTTTTGCTATACTCTTAAAATAATTATTTCTTTCCACGCATTCCAGTGACTTAGCTCAAAATTCGGAATAACAAAAAAATAAATAAATATTGGTTAAATAAAAAAATTTTACTACGTAAATTTAAATATCTGTATTTTTATAAACTTTTTAATTATAAAAATTTCCATCAAAATAACCAATTTAATTACGCGCCTAACAATAATTACGCACCTGGATTAAGAGATCCATTTAGGTCAACTGATGACACATAACATGTAAGTAGTAAAACGTATGGGTATCAGTAAATATTTATGAAAGAATATAATCGCAGAAATTTCAGGTTGATGTAGGTTGATTATTTTAGAGTAATTTTAAGGGACAAATTGGAAAATGAAGAAAAATAATTTTGTATTTATAAAACTTTTTACGAGATACCTAAAAATTAAAATTGTAAGTATTAGGTAAAAAAACGTAATTAAAATATTTAAATCTTATTTTCCCATCTCTAGTTAATCTGTTTAGTGTTATCACTCAGTCACAGGCTATAAATGTTACAGAGAGATAAGTATCGAAAGCCGAAAGCGGGAATTTACTCTGGTATCTATCAAGATTTGCGATAAGAGTAATTTGTAATTACTTTGTTTTACCAAATCTTATTTCGTTAATGTACGTACATGTACGAAATTTTCCGAAAATAGTCTGATAGATCTAGTCCCTGATCAACTTGATTGATTGTTACTAAATTGATATTCTTAAAATAAACTGTATAGTATCTACATACTTAGATTTTTAGGATCCTCAATGGGTGGGGGGTTTACACTATATAAAACTAAAAAGTACAGTAGTACACAGTGTATAGGGTACTCAACGAAAGCAGTAAATGCAAATGATTTGCCGCAAATCATAAAACTTACATTATTTTTACAAGAGGTTTTTACGTCTCACTGCCCTTATATATATATTCTCCAGTATAAAATCTACGAATATGGTTTCTGGTCTGTACAATGCGGGCGGAGCCTCGGAAAATGTTAGTATTACGGATTACCTAAAACCTGGTAGGTAATAGAAGTTTATTGTATTATGTAATTTTATCAAAAAATGTTATAAAATATAGCAAGGAAATATTATTAACACAAATAATTGCTGGAGAAGACATAATTATTTATCGCGTCGGACCCTTCACTACCCTTTTAGACCACAGGTGATCTCGGTATTTTTGTACTTACATAACGACCTTTACAACGATAAAGAACCTTTCACGTTATATTTGTTATTAAAGACTTTAATTATAAACTAGTAGGTACATAGTTTTTTTTACTTCGCAAATCGATTAAAATATTTGTGTATATATATATACTTAGTTATAATTTAAGAATCTAAGATATAATTTAAGCTTACGGCTATTTATTCATTTTTTTAAATTTTAATCAAAAAAGACGCTTAGAAAATTTAGATGATAGGCACATACATTCCTTATTGAAAAAAAAGTAGAATCCACTGAAACGTGCCACTATTTACTAAATAATATCGTAAAAATAATTTCAAAATACTTAGCGAATAAATAAACCGTAGCCATCTACGGCTTATTCATTTATTACCAATATAAATATTTTCATTGCATGAAAATTGAGCTTTTAACCTCTTACGATCTGTTAAGTTGGCATTAAAGTAAAAGATCTTCAGTCAGCACTGAACTTAGAAATTACTGAAACAAATTTTTTATTAATTGTAATACTAGAGCAGTAATATTGTAATAAAGGTATTAAATTGAATTTTATCTTTTGACTTAAGGCGGAGCCGACTAAGATAAAATTTAAGAGTTTTTAAAGAGGAATAATAAATATATCTGCTTATTACTTTTATGGTTTACGCAGCCATTTTTTATACCTATGTACTGTACTGTATTTATATCTATGTATGTATGTATACATATGTGTTTGTGGCAAATCACAGCTTACTAGAAGTAAATTCTCTAAGCTAGCTATGGAAAGATGAACGGACTATAAGTGTTCCTTGATGGCTACGGAACCATAAAAGCAGTTCATTTCGTAATTAATTATTGCCAAGACTTGAGAAAATACCGCGGCATAATGATACTTTCAATCTTTCTTTGATTTACAGCTGCTAAGTTTTGTTGACCTATTTTGGTATCAAAACTTGCAACATTTCTACCCTTTGTGCTTTTAAGATTACGACTTCGACTCTTGTAAATTGTTAGGTATGGTTTTTGTTTTATAAATGCTGCTGAAACTTACTACTAGATTATTTTTTTCATATCTATAAATAGAAAGCCAGACATCTATTATTAGCAGTATTTAATATGTATTACGATTTTTATCAAAGACACTACGCTTTACTGAGTTTCTATAGTGCAAATTCGAGTCCCTCTGAAGTCATTCATTTATACTGTGATAAGCACTAACGCTTGTACTCAAGTCATAGGTGTTTATATTTATATCATGTATGTACTTAAAGTTATATATTATGTGTAGAGTATCAACTATTTGGTATCTGTAACATAAGCTTCAAAGCTTATCATCAAACTAGATAATGTTGTGTTTTAATGTCCCAACATATTTATTATAATTATTTATTTAAAAAAAAACATGAAGTAAGAAAATTTATAGAAAAATAGAAAATGCTAGAGTAAGTCCGACTACATATTATGATCAAATATCATTTCAGTTCGAACTGAAAACATAATTTAATTACTTATGAAAAATTCACATTATAACATTTTTTAGGCTCCAGGAAAGGTATTTTAAATATTTCAAGATTTTATACATTAGAAATATCGTAAAGATGTGTCTCAAATGCTTTCAACTAATCCCGCTAAGATAATGTAATCGTAATGAATTATGGATATCTTACTTGCCTTTATTCATAATTAATTACTTTACTTAGAATTTACGTATGATATTTGTAGTTCAGAGTAAACATATAGGTACATAATAATATATACATAAAATTCCAAATGATGACTAAAGATTGGTTTAGTGAGTAAGTAAGAGTATTTTAAGTAAGAGTAAGATTATTTTACTGATACTTACTCCTGGTACTTTGAAAGTGATCAAAATTCAACCAAATCATAATTATATGAACAGAATTTTTAAAAATGTATCTAAAAATATCAATAATTTTTTTATAACTAAAAAAACAATTTCTTACATTATTATTTTATACATTTCTTTTGAAAGGTATAAAATAATGTTTAAGACATTATTATTAATAAAAAAATCGGCAATTTATTATCTTAATTGCAGGACCATGTTTTAATATTAAATATTAAAAAAGTAAATATTCAAAAGATTCGGATATGGTGAAATTATAATCGCAAATTTAATTCTGCATCAGTTTCTCGCCAATAAGTTAATCACGTCGTTATTCAGGTTGATATTTTTACTAACTGTATGACCACATATTTAGTTTTTAAAGATTTATAAAGATATCCATACAAAATATAAAGTCCAAATACATAAAAGAAGTAGTGTGGAATTGCTATTAAAATATAACCGGAAACGATTTTATGAACTAATCTTTGATTTTAAATTTAGATCCAAAATATGAAATATTATCTCAAGGCTTAAAATCAAATTTACCAAAAAATGTATCTGAATTGAAAAAAAAAAAATTGCTCATTTTGAAACTGACAACAGACTTCAAAGACAATTTATTTCGAGCATTATTTAGTCACTTTGCTTTATCATGATACCTTTGTTCATTTCGATTTGATTTTTTCCTCATTTTATTAAGCCGAATGGTCAATAAATAAAATCCTCGAATTTTAAATTATTAGATTTTTAAGTGGATTCATTAAGAAATAAGATAGTACGAAATTAACAGGTTGCTTGCGGAAAATCGTTCAAGAATTGAATTACATCTACAAATAACATCGGGACACGATCAATGACGGAAAAGCTTCTTGTATACAATTGAGTGCTTACAAAAAAATTGGTATTTTGTATCACAAATACGTTAAATTAGTGACCATTTTTGCCTATATTTTAGTAAGCTCGTGTGAATGAACTGATGAAACCCTAAAAATTGCGATCAATATTTTCACTCATCCTATCTCTTCGTTCATTTAAATTGAGTTTAATTTACATGCACTAGATTTTGTCCGCGGCACAGTCCGCGTGGCAGACATATGTATGGCTTTTTAAAGGCCTATATTCGTTAGAGAAGTTACGAGTTATAGCATATTATTAGTGATAAAGTTTAAACGTTGGTTCAGTACTTTCAAAGGTAAAGTGTAAAGTAAATTTTACCACATTATTCCAGTACATACTTGTACCAATAATAATATGAAATTCAAAATATATTACCATATCATTTAAAACTACTCACAAAAGACAAGTAGTTGCTCATGTCTTCCTTCATACCATTATTTGTAATGATTGAATATGGGGCATATTTAATCATATATTTAATGAATATAGGAAATATATATGAAGTCGTCCGTGTAACTACTTTTTAGTATCTAGGTAAACGGTTTAAAGAATAATCTTTTTAAATATCATCAAATTAGCGTACGATGTTAATAAAAATTAAATTAAGAATTAAATTATTGATGGTATCACTAGCTTTAGCCGTGACTGCGCTAGCGTAGTTTATTAATAATACATTGAAATTCTACAGTTTCATACATTCAAACAAAAACAAAACAAATTCTTTTTATTTTTATATAAGTATTATATGGATGATCTATTTTTTTAATTTACTTAACGCGCATACATTATAATAAATATAACAATATATTATTAAATAATTTTAATGTACGAAAATTTTAAATGATAAATTCTATTAGCAATAATTATGGTACCAAGTTATATTCAGGTATAAGTAAATGCAAACTCTAGATCATAAAGAATTCTGTTTGAAAACCGCGTACATCTTCATGCTAAGAATTTTTACGAAGTAAACTTAATATTCTTTTATGTAATTGATCAAATACATAAAAGAGAAAATGTTTAATTTCAGATTCTCTTTCTAAAATTGAATATAAAGGAGGTTTTTATAAGCAATTATTATATGAAAAGAATACTTACGTAATTTATATACTGTACATGATTTCAAATTGCAGTCAATTAATTAACAATTTGTTTGATTTTGCCAAAAAATAAATATATATAAAATTTTAATGTTTTTTTAAAGATTTTTATAAGTAGTTATAAATAAATTTCGATATCAAATGTAAATTCACTTATTATTACAGGTAAACCAACATAATATAATGGAGTTTCTATATATACGAGTATGTATCTCAAATCTAGCACTTTCTTAGCTGTAGGCTGGTGCCTACGCACGCCTACGCGGGGCGCGGCGTAGCAGACCAACCGCTACGACTCGCGGTACTATATAACGGGGCACCGTAGCCCACTTGGCCATTCCGGGTTGAGCCTCTACGCGCACTTCGCGTTCGTTCTGTGCTTGTTACGAACGTGCTTGTTACGAAACTTACAGGTAAGTTAGAAGATATTGACTAATGAATTTTCAGATAAATATTATATAAAAAAATAAACGTCTTTTTGAGTTCGTAAAGATATAAACATTACTAAAAAGAACGGAATAAGGATTAAACTAAATTTTAAACGATGCATTAAATTGTTAAATACCCGTTGTTGCATACAATTTGAGTAATTATTGAAAATAATTAACAAAAGCTCCGTTAAAAATATTTCTGACGCAATTATAATTATGGGCAAATTAAAAGTTATTTTAATCAATCGGAGAGACGCGATAGGGGTAAGAATATAAGAGGGCGCTTAATGACCTGTGTGATGTGATCCACATATCTTTATTTTTTCCATATCGACTTGACAAAGAAAATAAAAGCTTCATAGGAAAACAGAAAAAAAATAAGAAATATTGATTTAAAAGACTGCGACGGAAAGATTTAAACGCGTTGAAAAAGTATAAGTTCGCAACAAATATAATTTTATATACAATATAATATAATAATTTACTTTTGTTACTATTCTTACAAAATATTTTACGTAATATAAAGTGCTTAAAAGTCTCAATCGTCGTAATTGTATTAAGTTCCAAAAAGGCCTTACGTACAAAGGCGTGGTAAATGCTAGCAATAAAATCCGAAGAAGGTAAATTTTATTTGATTACACAGACAATTAGATACAGTGTGTTATTATTGAATTTTAATCTTGACCAAATTAAATGGCAGGCCAAAAATAAAATAAATGGTAAAATATAAGATAATTAATTTTTTTATTATTATTATTTTGTGTTGAAGTAATGATAATAATATACAAATTTATACAAATAATATTTTAAATTAATAACAACTTATTTCGTGATTATCTAGAAAAATCTATTATTAAGCACCATTTACATTTTTAGTAAACTTTGAATTGATGAGTTTATATTTTAAAATGTAATTAAAAAGAAAGATTAAAATAATAAAACCATGTAATGAAATATTGTTAAATTTCTCGTTAAACGTTCTAGCACTTTTTAAGTATTTACTATTCAAAAAAAGCCCTGAAATCAGATTTTGCTTTACTTAATAATAAAATTCTAGTATATACAGAAAAAATTTAATTTTTTTAAATAATAGCAACTCTTATGTTAAAAGAACTCTAAAAATGTTACATTTACATAAAAAATAACGTAATTCCTAAATACATTTTTTTTCTATTTTTCAAATTAACCAAAGTAAATCAAATCAAAATAAAACTCAACGAATAGTGAAGTGATAAACTTAACAATTAAGTAAACATTGACATATTCAGACAGCGTAATACAGCAACATATCACGTTACTAAGCCGCTTTCCATATAAAAGACCAATTGCTAAAAAAACTAGATATTGAATTTCATCAAATCCTCGACTAGATTAAAGTAGATTTGTCTCAAACGAGTCAAATATAGTTCAAGTTGGTGGGCAGTTTAAAGAGCAATAATTAATCCTTTAACCGCCGTCGCCGTGATATTACGGGTCCGACAAATCATACACCACGCGCCACGCACGTAATATTACGAAATGCAGCTCTACTTAAAAAACTTTAAAATATAACTGACTTTGCTTATTAATTATGAATATGTAGCTGTTACTACTTTACTTTTGATAGTACTTAATACGAATTTTTAACTCATTATAGGAAATAATTGAAAATTTTCAGTGAACGATACATCAACATCCTACCTGTAACGCCAAAGCCGTGATTTTACGTAGAGTAGTGTTGTACCGCTTAGGAAGTTTATATTGATGCTAAGTTAATAGAAATCCTAAATTTACAAAATTGAATGAATAACTAAGCGTTTAATGCATTTTTTATATTTTTTTACAGTTAATTTATTCAAAACCAATAAGGATAATTAAAATATTTTGTTATAATCAACAAAGAAATATAAATAAATTATTTATCTAGTAACGTCACTAGTGTAGATGATCCACGAACGCCATCACCGTGATTTTACGTGCGGCACAATGTCAACCACATGACAAAAATATACTTTAAATTCAATGACGTTCCGGTAGCGCCGTCCCCGTGATATTACGTACGCAGGGGAAGGGGGGGCAAGACGGGGTACTTAACGTTTGAAGGTCAATAAAAGTTAGAAAAGTCGTGTTTATATTATATTTTTTATTTTAATAATCATCTTTAGTTATGTCTTTCATAATTCAGTCTAATCAGAAACATATTATGTTACATAATTAAATAAAAATAAAACTAAAAGTAGAAAAAGTCAGATCTCCCCATCTTGCCCCTCCCTCTGGTAAGATGGGGATGAGGTTTGCCAAAATCATTGAATTAATAATTTTTGCTGACAAAATTCGCATCTTCATCTGTCAGGTGCAAAAAAGATTGAGATTGGTCAATTGGTTTCTTATTTAAGACGGGTACCCCGTCTTGCCCGCAACCCCGTCTTGCCCCCCCTTCCCCCACTTGTCATAAGTTGAGTGATAGTGTTGGGAAGCTGTCGATAATGTTAAGAGATGAGTACTAATTATTAAACATTTTGCAATATTCGGAGTATTAATATTTTTGTTATATGAACAATAAAGATCCGATTAATGGTTATAGTACATATATTCTCATAATTGTTTTTTTGGTAATTAATTGTTTTTTACTAATTAAGAAATAAAACTTTGTAATTTTTTCAAATTATTTTTATTTTATTACTGGTACACCCTTGCTGAGATCGGATTCCAAATACACATGTATAGTATACATTTTAGCCTGGATGATGATAGATTTTATCATCATTCCAAATTTCATCAATCAATCTCAATCTGTTCTTGTTTTCTTGTGACGCGGTCAGACAAAAATACTAGATTCGGCTTCTGTATAAATAATAACGTCTACTTTAATAACTTTTTCAAAAATATGTATAGATTCGACTCAGAGCTTTATTATATGTATAGAATATTATGATCGACTAAGTATCTTTCGAAACATTATTCGTTTATAACATTTAGTCAGCCTCCATAATCAATCTCACCTGCACGCGGTACCCCTGTTAACGGACGAGGCTCTGACAACCGATTTGTGTTGGAATAACCACTTATACCTAGCAGGGCTACCTGTTAGTAAAAGCTTCAGCCCTGGGAGGTGTTCCTTGAAACTATCGCCCATTATTATTCCTACCTTAACTCGTATAATCTTTTATGTCCTTATCAGTCCGGTTTTCGCCCCTTTCACAGCACTGTTCGTGCGCTGCTGAACGTCACAGAGGACATTCGGTACGCTATGGATAATACCAGGCTTACTGCAATGGTACTTCTTGACTTTAGTAGCGCATTGATCTCTGTTGACGTTGACATTCTTCTAGGCACTCTTCGCGCAGTTAGCATTTCTCCTGCGGCCATAGACTGGTTTCGCTCATATCTCTTCGGTTGCCGCCAGGGTGTAAGAACTAATGACACTTCATCGGTGTGATTGGACTTTACGGCTGGCGTTCCTGAAAGGCGGCGTTCTTTCACCACTTCTCTTCTCTGGTTTTTATCAATAACATTTCTCGCGCCATTTCTTCTCGTTACCATCTGTGTGCAGATGGTTTACAACTATATCGAAATTGTGAATTGAACGATTTACCTAATGCTATTCATCTCGTCTCAAAAATCTCGCCATACGCTTTATTTATGGTCTGCTGCGTAAGTATGATCATGTCTCCGATTTTCAAGCTTAACTAAAATGGCTCCCATTTCGCCTTCGCCGTGATATGCACACCTTTACTTTTCTATTTAATATCCTTCATAATCACAACTTTTCTTCTTACCTTTGTTCTCGGTTTAATCTACTTCCGACTCCGACACGTTCCAGAAAGCCCTGCTTCACAGCGATGCTTGAGATACCGAGAAGTAACACTAAATTTTTACAAAACTCTTTCTCGGTATGTGCTGCAGTGTCATGAAACAAACTCCGTGAATTCCAACAGGCGAGCCCTTCTGCTGCATTTAAAAATAACATTGAAAATTATTTTTTAACTCAAACATAGGCAATACACTTTCCTATTTGCATCAAAATAATACGTATGTTTATGTACTTATAATAATATATGTATTTATATACTGTATGTATGTTATTTAAATATGTAGATATATATATAAAAATCCGGTTACAAGTGCATATGAACATCATAAATTTAAAACATAATGCTCGTGCACAAGATTAAAAAGAAAATCAAGAGAGTATATCAGCCCGTGTAATTTTAAAGAATACTTAGCACCTAATAAACAAATAAACTTTTGATTCAAATTTTGTAATTTGTATTTATTTTATTAGTATGATTATCGATGCCTAAATTTTACAAATAATAATTAACAGATTTAGATTCGGCTTCTGTATTAATAAAAAAATCCAAAAAATATTAAATTACAGATTCGATTTAGACTTTAATTATAAGTATGTTACGAATATGGAAATATATCGATAAAATATTGTTCGCAACACTAAGCGAAGTTATACCTAAAGGTTGCTGGCGCTAGGTGCACGCCACGCGAACATAAGCTTGGCGGTTAAAGGGTTAAAATTAATCACTACATATTATAAAAGAAAGTCCTCCACCGCGTCTTTTTGTCTGTCTGTTCGCGATAAACTCAAATTCTAAATATTCTTAACTATTGCACCGATTTTCATGCTGTTTTCACCAATGGATGGAGCTATTCTCGAGAAAGGTTTTATATTTATATTATTATATTTTGTCAAGTTTTTGTATACATTTACTAGTAGAACCCGCAGCTCAGGTCGCGCTAAATCTAAATTAAATAATTTTAATTTAAAATACGAATGACTAATGAAAGCTATAAAAAATATGTTGTATGTCCATTGTGTCCATTGTGTCAAAAAAGTAAACTTTTTGGAATGACGTAGCTTATTAAGTGTGACTGATACTCAATGGTGTTGGTACACCCACACACAAGGACAATATCAATTTCAAACTTACTTAATGTATTGACACAAGTCTGAAAATTTGTTCTATGAATATTTTGCTCTTAAGAAGAAATTGCAAGAATAAATATTTTCTTTAATTTTAAATCAACAATATAAACTCGCATATCTGGATTAGATTTTAGTTAAAATAAATATTAACAAACTTTACAGGTAGATTTTTAAAGATTTGACTCAAATCTCAAATCATTTGAGTCTTATATATAGACTTTTATGAGAATGTCGAATTCCGCCCAATTCAAGAAGATATTTATTGTGTATAGAGGTTATTGTAAAATAAATAACTCGTGCTGCATTCTAGTATATGTTTTATCCATTGAATGGATTTTTTTCTTTCGTATTAAATTCACAAAGAAATCGCATGGTTAATCTAATTTTCTATACGGATGGAGTGCCTTTGTGTAGAATGATAAAACGGTACAAAGGTTTTTAATAGAATAGTAAAGATGTAGCGTTGTCACAGTTGACGTTCAATATTTAAATATATATTTTTCTACTCGTTTATATTATGTGCCAACACTACCCCTTAAACGAATATAAAAATACCATTTTCGCAACTTATATCATACATACCACTTATATCTTTACGTTTTAAGTAACTTAGATACAAGTTTCTTATGCTTCACAATACATAAAGCCTTTGTAAAAACATCAGCTAGCATATCTTCAGTACATAGATAATCTAACTTAACTATCTTTTTATCCACCAATTCTCTAATAAAATGGTATCTGATATCAATATGCTTTGTTCTAGAATGCGATATAACATTAGAACATAACTTCTGAGCAGACTGGTTGTCATTATACAAAGTTATTTTACAGAGTTTACCAGTACACTCATTAATAAACGCTCGTAAAAACATAGCTTCTTTACAAGAATCAGAAACCGCCATGTACTCAGCCTCAGTGCTCGAGAGCGCGACAGTGCGCTGCTTACGACTTTCCCAGGATACTATTGATTTACCAATGCAGAATACGTACCCTGTGTAGGATCTCCGATCCAATTGGTCTCCGCCCCAATCAGCATCGGCAAAACCTATAATTTCAAGATTACTTTTCTCAAAAATTAGCGAGTACTCTGAGGTGCCTTTTAAATACCTCAAAACCCTTTTCGCAGCTTTGACATGACTCTCACCATGGCAATCATTGAATTGGCTCAAGTAGCTGACACTGTGAGCGATATCAGGTCTGGTACATACCGCTAAATACATTAAGCAGCCAATCAAACTCCTATAATCAAAGTTACAATTACTGACATTTCCCTCTCTTTGTAACTTTAATCCTACTTCCATAGGAGTTTTTACTTCCTTACAATCCGCCATTTTAAACTTTGTCAATATCTTCTTTATATAGCTGGATTGATTGAGAGTATAGCCACCGTTAGGTAATGTAGTAATTTTCATACCTAAGAATTGATGCGCCAGTCCTAAATCCTTCATCTCAAATTGTTTCATCAACTTCTCTTTGATAAGCTTTCCTTTCTGAGATGTCTTAGATGAAAATAACAATATATCATCAACATAAATAGCTATATACAAAACTTCTTTACCATCGTTATATATATACACGCATGGCTCTGAATTAAACCTCTTAAAGTGTAATTTATTAATTAAAACATCATTAATTCTCTCATACCAAGCCTTAGCCGATTGTTTTAATCCATAAATTGCCTTGTTAAGCTTATACACCTTATTTTTATTATTATCAACATTAAAACCTTCGGGTTGTTCCATGTAAACATTTTCTTTTAAAATCCCATTTAGAAATGCAGTTTTAACGTCCAAGTGCTCAATCAACATATTGTACTGAGCAGCTAGTGCTAGTAAAATTCTTATAGTTGAGTATCGGACGACAGGAGAAAATGTTTCGTGATAATCTATCCCATATTTTTGAGTAAAGCCTTTGGCCACCAAACGAGCTTTGTACTTTAAGATCTCTCCATCAAGCCCTCTCTTCTTGCAAAAAACCCATTTGCATTTTACAGGCTTATGACCTGGAGGTAGATCTACTAAAGTCCAACATTTGTTTGTGATAAAAGAGTCATACTCATCTTTTATCGCTTGTTTCCAATGTTTTGAATCACCACATCTCAGTGCTTCCTCCACGTTATTAGGTAAATCCTCCTCATGCATCTCTGTTAATCCAGCGAACTCATATGATTGAGCTTCTTCAAATGATACCTCCTCTCTAGAGTCCTCAGAGTCAATGCTTGATAAACCTGGAACATAAGTGGGGTCGGCCGAATCATCTGAGGCAACTAAATTTTCTGTTTCATCTAGATCAAACATTGTTTGCCTGCGAGTATTTATCTGACCTACATTATCACATATAGACTCGTCATTTACTGATACTATTGACTGTGGAGTTAACTGACTAGTTTTTGTAGGTAATTGTACTGAATTTGGACTTCGAGTACTATCTACAAAATTCTGTGAACTAGTTGAGTCTAAAACTACTAAAGTGTCTTTATTTTTATTAATTTTACAACTATCACTAA
This sequence comes from Boloria selene, assembly GCA_905231865.2. Lineage (NCBI taxonomy): Eukaryota > Metazoa > Arthropoda > Insecta > Lepidoptera > Nymphalidae > Boloria > Boloria selene. The sequence continues at coordinate 9,270,459 of HG993145.1, forward strand.
ATTCGTATGTTACATTTTTATTTACAAATTGGTTCTCAATGAATGTTACATGCCTCGCTTTAATGCATTTCTTAGGACAAGAAGGATCTATGAGCCTATAGCCTTTGCTATCTTCACAGTATCCTACAAAAATATACTTTTTGCTCCTAGCATCTAATTTTCTAGCATTATCATCAATGGCATATGCTACACAACCAAAAACTCGTAAATGTCCAATGTTCACCTTTTTATTCGTCCATTTTTCTTCCGGTGTTACTCCCTTTACTGCCTTAGTAGGGGAACGGTTCTTCAGGTAGACAGCCGTGTTAGCAGCCTCAGCCCAGTACCGTTTCTCTAAACCGGCGTCCTGGAGCATGCAACGGGTTTTATCCATAATCGTCCTGTTTGCCCTCTCTGCAACACCATTTTGTTGACTACAGTGTGGAATTGTAGTTTGATGTTTAATTCCATTTTCTTTTAAGTAGGCCTGAAATTTTACAGAATTAAATTCTCCGCCATTGTCACTTCTAAGGACCTTCACTTTCCTACTTACTTCATTTTCTACTAAAGCTTTGAATAATTTAAATTTTTCAAATACATCACTTTTTCTATGAAGAAAGTAAATGAATGTTTTCCTAGTGAAGTCATCGATAAATGTTACAAAGTACCGTGCTCCACTCCAAGAAGGTGACTGCATAGGACCACACACATCCGCGTGTACTAGTCCTAAAATATCATTAGCCCTACTCTTACTTTTCTTTGGAAAAGGTAGCCTTGTCTGTTTACCTTCAAGACAAGCAGTACAAGGAATGAATGTAGTATTTTTATAACTCATACCTGATACTATACCATTTTTCATTAAATTCATACTTCGTGCATTCAGATGACCGAGCCGCTTATGCCACAGTTCCTGTGATGCTGCATTCTGCACAATTGCCTGTGTAGAATCCTTGCTCTCATCTGAAAATACCCTAACCTCGCTCTCTTCACGGACTGAGTTCATAGCAATCCCTGAATCTTGTTTCTTACTGTATTCCCTATCATACATATGTACAGTTTTAATAATGTCGAGTTCATAGACACCATTTCTACAAGTACCAGTAGCTATAATCTGTTCATTGTCCATGATCTTACAACCTAAATTACTAAAAATAACATTGTAACCTTTCCTACCTAACTGACTTACTGATAATAAATTTACACTAAGTTCAGGTATAAAATATACATTATTTATAGTTTTAGTACCATTTCTTAATTGTACCTTTACTCTACCGTGACCCTTTGTTGTTAATGTATATCCATTAGCTACATTTACCTCAAGTGACTTTACATTCTCATAATCATACATAATATCTTTATTATTACACATATGATGAGTAGCCCCAGAGTCGATACACCACATATCACTGTGAAGATTCACACGTAATGCAGACGAAAACAACGTCTCAGGATTCTTCTTCCCAGTAGATTCTTGTACAGAATTATTTTTGTACACTTTACTGGTACAGTCCTTCTTCATATGTCCAGGTTTTTTACACTTGAAGCACATGACCTTTGATCTCGTTTCCTTTTTAGTAGCTAATGCGTTAATCCCATCTTGACTCTTGTCATCTCGCCTCTGTTGCTCCTGCAGTAACTTTGATTTGACCACTTCACTCGTGAGCTTTATATTAGAATTTTCTAAAGCCATTATCAAGGGGTCAAAGTCCTCCGTCAAACCACTGAGCATAATTACAGCTAGAAATTCATCGTCAAGTGCGGATCCCATATCTGATAACTGTTGCCCAAGCTCCGTAATTTTAAGTAAGTAGCTTTGCATACCTTCCGTCTCGCACAGTTTTGTACTAAATAGCGACCTCAACAATCCCAGTCGTCTGCATAGTCCCTTATCCTCGTAAGCACGCTCGAGATTATGCCAGGCTTCATAAGGACTCTTCGCATTGCGTACGTGAGCCAACGCAGATGGACCGACGGACAAACAAATCTTCGCTAACGCCTTTTGTTTTTTCTTCTCGTCTTTTACATCTTCGTTCGTTACGCAATCATAAAGATCTTCATGCATTAAAATCATTTTTAGCGTGAACTTCCAATGATTGTAATCTTCTAAGCCCTTTAATTTTTCGACGGGAATATTATATGACATTGCCGACGCCATAATTTTATTTCTTGCAAATACTTTTATTATTATATAATAATTTCTTTTATATATATAATGTAAATGCAAATACCGTTATACTAAAATGTGCAAATTTTAATTATTTTAATTTTAAACAACGGTCTGGGCCCATAACCTGATAAAACGGTACAAAGGTTTTTAATAGAATAGTAAAGATGTAGCGTTGTCACAGTTGACGTTCAATATTTAAATATATATTTTTCTACTCGTTTATATTATGTGCCAACATAGAATACTGCTATTAATAACCCCTTTACGATGTTTCGCTTCAATTTGCAATACATTAGATAATCTATAATATGCTCTTGTCCGTTCACGTTATAAGATAAGATTGATTGTAAAGGCAACTGTATATTTGGTGGTAAAATTGCTTTGTAATGATTTATTCTTACATTTTTCCTAAGTATAGTGAAATAGACACAACAAAAATATTTAAATATTGTGCGAAAATGTCCTTATTAATATTGATTAAAAGCCCTTTATTGAACTCTTAAGCAACTTTTCTTATAGAATTTGAAACAAAGATTAAGAATTTTTTACTTTCATTTTCTTTTTACAAAAACCGTAGCCGGATGACAATATAAAATAAAGTTGACATTAAATAGGATAAGCTATAAGCGGCAAAATCCCCTTTTATCTAAGAGATTAAGTCAAAAGTTAAAAAATACGTCAGTCAGTATCAGCAAGATTTATATATTAATTTATACTTAATACAATTTATAACATTTCCTTTTAGTTGAATTTAAAAAGTTTGAACTTATATTCTGTTAGTGAAAGTGACTGAAGCAGATGAAATTTCATTTTGAACTCGTGTTTATATTGTTGCATAGAGAAATCTCTTATCACGACATAAATGTTTATATAAATCACATAAATAAATATGAAAATACAACGTTTTCTTCTAAATCCAGGCACCGGGCCATTTGATACAGCCTAGGCAAGATTCAATCGTTAAAGCCTAGAAATTTCGAAAATTATATTAAAAGGACAAGATTAGTTGTGCTGCAAAATCAATATGTCGTTTCTATTTCTTTCATGTTCATAGTCTTCAATGATTAGCTTAACTTAGATAAGCTTTTGGTCTAAGCTACATTGAAAACAAAAAAAATATACTCATGAAATTATTGAAGTATAAAATTATCAGCACGCTTAAAAGCAATGGAAAGGGTAGCCGTGCCTACAAAGTTTAGTTAAAGTAAGGAAAATTTTATTTTAATAAAAGAAAGTTCAAAGGGCCAGTAAACAGAAATAATCGTATACTTAATGGTTTTATTCGTTCACAAAGTGAATGTGAAGCCACGACCAAAACTTTTCCTCTGAATTATCTAAAAGTTTTCTAAACAGAATGAAGTTATAATTTTTAAAGTATGCAACAGAGCATTCCGAAAATACTGCGTAGGTACTTCAACACAACTACAACTTTAAAAATATTTGTATATATCATTTTAATGTTATCGATTTGTTAAACATAAATTGAAAGATACAAATACGAGGTAACTTTTTAAAAAGGTATATAATAATTAATATAGTATATGGAGTGTGACTCTTGGTTATAAAAACTAATAATTTAGGATATTTAATACTGTTTTTCGAGATGCCAGAAATCATCTTCATAAAAAAATATTGGTTCCCGACGTTACGAATGCTGTACAGCAATAATGGTCAAAAGGGAAAGTAAGGTTTAAGTGGTCTCAAAAGTCTTATATATTTGTTACTAAAATTTCACTTGATTTGCTTTTTCGAAACACCAATAGTACATACAACTTGTTCCAATCTGTAAGTCATATACATGACAAAGGAGTAATCAAAATTCAAAGTTCGTCATAGCCGCCATTCCATTTTGTTTTTTTCCATGTCAAAATATAACCTGTTTTTAAACCAATAGTTACATAAAATAGCCTTCGTTTGTGTATGCTTTGTCAGAGACTAAACAATAGAGTCTGTTTGTCACCTTATACTCTATATTATATAAGTGTACGTTATATAATATTTTACGGTTATTGCAAATATTTGTCTCAAACGAAAATCGAACATGTTGTCCATAACGTAGAGCTGGAGACAGCTACGTTATATGACTACTTATAGATTTATGATTTATCGAATTTCTACAAAATATACTAGATATAGTAGTATAATTATTATATCAGTAATCTAATTTTGTTTCTTATTTATCACGATTCAAGCGAAACAGGTTATCTATGTAACCTTAGAAAGATTATCTATCCCTTTAATAAATACCCTTTTGGGTTATTTCGGAACTTAATTAAATTTAAAGAGTGATTATAATATGAAAATATGACAAATTCTACGAAAAGTTATCGAAGCGAATATACATTTTGTAAAATTGATAGCGAAAATTTTATAAAGTACATATTTGCCAGTAAAGCTGGATGTTAGAGTTAGTTATGTAAACAGATTATTATAAAGTCTTTACTCTAAATTCATAATGGATGCTGAGGTGTTTCAATTAAAAACGGAATGACACAGCATTGGCATGAAAAGGTAATAAATGAAGGCTTCTCCGCTACGTTACGTTCAAATAATAATTTGACTACGGTGCAAAGTTCATTCAAATTAGTTTTAAAATGACTATTGTTAAGATTAAGAATAATATAAAAATTAAAGATATTAATTTTGCTTTTAAATATTTTTAGTCTAATACCTATAGATGAATTTTCTTCATTTAGACTACGTTTTGAAAATTCTTATTATACTTGTCTTTATTTAATACTTATGCTAACTTGTGCATTGTTTTGATTTTACTATTCAAAAGTTAATCTCTATGAGAAAAAAATATATACATAATATACATTATACTCTAAAAATTGCGTAAAAATACGAGTATCAAATAAAAAAACGATCGTGGCACTGTAAAGAATATTTAAATAAACATAAATTAAAATAAAATAAAAAAACTTATATTAAAAACAAATATAAATGATATATAGTATTTTTTTGTACTACAAATTTCTTTGACCCAAGAAATCTTATTAGTAACCTTGTGCCCTTACCTATGATTTTTTAATGAAACTTACGGGATTAGGCGATATGGCATGAAAATATATAATGTTAACCTTAATTATGGGCTTAGACTTGGTATAATGTCGAATTAAAGTCTGTGGTACAGTGTGGTCAGTCTGGGGTAACTATCACCATATATTTTCTAATCTTCTAAAATGCTTAAACGCTTAAAATGCTTAAAACGGATGAATTGTAAGAGTGTAACAGTAGTTTGTGTTACTTAACCTCCGCACCTAATCTAGTTAAAAGAGTAGGTTGCTAGCTTAAAGATAAAATTAAAAAAAAATAAGTTTTGTGTATCGCATATATATTATAATATAATAGATATTTATACCATTTATATTTCAAATTTATAAGGACACCGGAACGTACTCGTATGAACGTATAGTTTATATATTTTTATAATTAGTATATAATGTGTATGTACTTTAGTTCTAATCGACGTCACCGAGTGAATTTAGACTCAATCGATAGCTGCAAACATAACACAGTATCAACGTTCTAGATTTTGAATTAGCTGGATTGAGCGTAATCATATCTGTTCGTTTATTTAGTTTCAGTTGTTGAAACATGTTGAGTGGGTGTCACCACAATCCTCTGCATGTATACGTAATTTCATTGTAGTTTGTCTTACATTGAAAGCATATATAGATAAGTGAATAAATAATAAATATGTTGGGACTAAGCTACGATGCTTATGTTATGGATGCCAAATAGTTGGTATACTACACATATTTAACTTTAAATACATACATATTACCTATTAATAGGTACACTGATCACTAGAGTACAAATATTCGTGTTCAACAAATGAATACACCCAGCGGGACTCGAACCCGCGACCGCTGTAGCACTACAAACTGAGCCAATGTGTCGTATAGGAGAGATATTTTAATGTTTAACTTGTTTCTAATAGAGTCGCCGACATGTCGAACTTTTATATTTATTCTTATCGTCAGTTGGTAGTGTTGGTTGGGGTTTCTTTCAAAGAAATTCAATTTTTTCCTATTGTTATCTTAACACAAAATGTAAAGACATTATTTTTTAATTTAGACTAGTGACTCGCTCTCGCTTTGCTCAGGTTCTATGTACTTTGTGATGATTAGCTTATTAGAAATAATAATATGTATGATATAAAACACACTTTAAAAATAAAAGCTTCATCACACACAATAATAAACAAAAAGAAATTATTCGGTTCAAACAGTAAATGATTATATATTAATATAGACAAATAAGCTACGAAAAATCAGAAAATTTACTCGTCACATTACTTTAATAACGGTCCTCTATGAAGAACAGTTTAAATATCTGTTAAAAATCTTTAACTTCAATCGGTTCACTGTTGAAATGGAAAATATTAGGAAAATATTCTCCAGTTTTGTGTGACTCTACCTTTACCTTCATATATACCAGGAGCCAGAACTTCATTCAACTTTAATCTAATTTTGACATTGACTTATATGCAATTATATTTGCTGTTACCGCGTCTATATAGAATTTTGAATCAGAAATGTGATATAATAGTATACTAATAAATGTGATGCATCATAGTTCTACAATTTTTCATCGTATAAACAAAGGCCTCCGTTCAATATTAGGGTCTAAGTCTACCTAGCTGGCAAAGCGTTGGCAGATTTCGCTTGTCTTTTGAAAACCAGCTAGATTTTCTTAAACATTCGAGTTTCCCTTTCTTTAAGACAACTTCAATACATGAGAATAAAAGAGAATAAAATAAAGAGGTGAAATACCTGAACGTTGAACCCTGTTTACTTGGCTTCCGAAGCGAGCACGCTATCATTTGGCTACTCGAACCTTTAGTTAAAATACATATAGTGGATACAAAACTTGCTAAATCGTCGATATTAAGTGATATATAATGGAAATACACGAGAAAATGTAATAATATTTTTAAACTATAAAATATGATAAATGGTTTTTTTGAAAAATTGATATTCTGACACAGTTTTGTTCTCATCAATTCTGTAAAATTTGCTGCGCTTCCTTCATTCCAAATACTGCTTATTCATGTTACTTATAGAAGTGTTATTTCCTTTTTGAAATTAAAGATTTGAAAATAATACTTTAAAATACTTTCATATACTGGATTATAATATAATGCCAAAGTATCTAAAATATTCTACTTAAATTATAAATGAAATTCATTGCTCATTACTGGTTTGCATAAAAAAACTAAACGGTTTTTTATGAACTTATACAATATAACTTACTAATCCTTATATTTCTCATATTCTTGTTGAAAATACAAAGATTTATTTGTTGTCATAATATCAAATTCTTTTCAGTGGTTTAACCTCGTGATGGCGTCACAGACAGATATAAAAAATCAAAAAAATGTAGATACGGCATCTATATAATAATGACTACTTCAATAAGATTTTTCTTAAATTATTGAAAGTACAGATTCGACGCAGTTCAAATTCTATTAATTACTAGCCTTTCCCGCGGCTCCGCTCGCGTTCTAAAGGCTGAAAATGAAAAGAAATATTTTTCTCCCATTTTTGCAACATTTTTGACTGATGCTCCGCTCCTATTGGTCGTAGCGTGATGTAATATAACCGAAAGCCTTCCTCGATAAACTAACTATCGAACAAAAAAATACTTTTTCAATTCGGACCAGTAGTTCCCGAGATTAGCGCGTTCAACCAAACAAAGAAACTCTTCAGCTTTATAACATAAGTATGGATTTATAGATTTTATAAACAAATCTATCTAAAACTAACACAAAGAGATTGCTTAAGTCCTAAACATATATTTAATTGAAAGTTAAGTATTGTTTATAGGAGATTATTGTAAGTATTAATTCTTAGGCAGAAACTTAGACTTTATATAAATTATGAAATGTAAATATTGTAGGGTCGGATTAATAACATCGATTAACCCTTATGAAAGTAGTATCTTTCCTAAGTTTCAGATTAGTTATTATGTACATTCAAGGGTTAAGTTATATTACTATTTACACAGGACTCCAATTATTTATAAATACCCTTTCAGATTTAAGTAGGATAACTAATTTTTTTTAATTTATTTTTTTTTTAGATTTTGGCCATCGTAAAAAAATGTTTTATGTTTTCTTACTACATACTATATCTTCAATGGTATGTTAAATTTGCTAAGTTCTCTTCATTAGTTATTAAAGAAAATTAGTATTGAAATTTACTTACATTTATAACAAAACTAGCTGTTTGTTTAAGACTTTTTAGCACCAAACAAAGAAAATCGATTCAAAAATTAAAAAGTACGTAAGTAATTAAAATACATACATACATAGAGATATTTAAAAGACCTTAATGATAGCGAAATATAAAATTCTTCATTATAGTGAAGGAAATTCTATGTATGATAAAATTTAAATAGCATATCAATCCACATACCTTTATAAGTTATATATCACGAGGGCCAATTATATATTTAAGATATACTATAGAATATAGATAGAGGCAGTGGTCACCCAGCGGTAACGCGCTCGCTTGGATAACCAAGTGATGCGGGTTCAAATCCGGGTCTTGCACCTCTGATATTTTCATGTGCGAATTAGGAAACCTGCATGTCTTAGAGAAATCTAGCAAGTTTTCGAAAGACATGCGAAGTCCGCCAACACACACTAGATCAGCGCGGTGGACTATGGCCTGATCCCCCTCGTACTAAGGGCCAATGCCCAGCAGTGGGACGTTAAAAAGGTTGTGAATCTAGAAAAGAAAAATAGCGTTAGTATCTTACCTATTAGGTACCTTTTATAATTTGTAGCAAACAAATTGAAAGCCTAAAATTATCACTTAATAAAACAAACTCGAGGCAAAAGTAAATTGGTACTCGGAACAATTAAACCCACTAAAGCTTTACCTTAATTACTCAAAGGAAATTCAATTTCTAAAAGACAATCAACTGTTGCATTAACAAATTTCGATACGACCATAATATACTCATTGGTTTTTCAAGAAATCTTATTTTTCGAGTTTTTATTATACACTAGATATACCTACTTAATTTAAAATGAAAAATAATCATTGTGTAATAGATAAGAACGGCGGAACGGATCTGGATAAAAGTTGAAGTAGAAATAGATTTATAGATTAGTCTGGAATAGAACATAGGGCACATTTACCAGAAAAATATCTGTTTCCTGTGGGATAGTTTTGTTTTTCTTTTTACTAGGGAAGAACCCGAACAAAGCAAGGATGACTTGCTAGTGAAGAGTTATGTAAAGTAAGACATAGTGTTTGAGATTTAAAGTATCTGTTCTGTTATTTTAAGTATCTTTTCATATTTCACCACCTCTAAATGAACATGATTTTAATATATTTACGATGCTACAGACAGAAATTCATTTACTGACTATCTTTCTATTAGACATAATTAGAGTGCCTTACAAGAAGTTGAAGTTTTATGACATGACGTATGACGTTAGAGTGGAATTCCTTTTCGTAGCAATGATTTCGTAATGTCAAGAGTCAAGACAAAGCCACTTGAACTGAAACGTTTAGTACTTATAATTTCAGTCTATTTCTCTTAATCTATTAGGCCGAGTGGCGTGAAATTTAATATAAAAAATCAATTCTAAATAATTCGTGAAGAATACTCGATATGCGGGAAATATGAGTCAGACAGTAAATCTAAAATAAAAAAAAAAACTTGTACTTAATCGTATTAATAAGAGAATGTGTAGTAGGTGTAAAAATAATATTTATGTGCCTATAAAGGCTTTGAATATACTAGTATGTGTAAAATCCTTAACAGGCTGGAATTATGTAGCTATTTTTGCGAATATTTGGCATTTTTCTTTTATTTTTGTTCTATAAATACTTTATGAAAATAGTACATATAGGTACATTATTATAACAAATTTATTAGTTACTTTTAATTAATGTTATTACTTTAGATATATTTTTGGAAAATCTTCTTGAATTAGATATTATTATCTTAATAGATACCAAAACTCTAGTTTTTAGAATTTAGTCTGTCTGGTAACGCATTATGAGAAAACTATTTAACAGATTTTGATAAAATTTGGATTAATGATAGCCGGTTTAACGTATAGAATAATGTTTACAAGGAAAGTATCTCATCTCTGACCAATCTTTAATAATAATCGTTACAAAGAACTATCTAGGGAGTAGGGTCAAACACGAGAGGAGCGAGGGTGAGTCGCTAGTGTATTAAATACTAGTGTTTAGTTCAAAACAAAAATGGCAATAGGAAATATTACCACTCGGTAAAAACATTTAATTTAACTGTAAATTGTCGTGTACCTACTTTGTAGGCGTGCCTGTACTTCGCAGCCATTTTAATTACCTTCAAACCTCTTTAGACATTTCCGTTGGGGATCGGTAATTTAATTAATTTGTAATAAAACTAACTTCTACCGGGTACGCACTCGCTATGTTATTAGAAATCGCAAAATTACTGAGTGTTTGGTGAAAATTGTCAATTAAGCTATTCTGTTGTAAAAATATTTATGTAGGAGTTTTAAACTTATCCAATATTATCAATAAGCTCTAAAATATATGAAATTTGATGTAGGCCAATTGATGGATTTTTGGACTTTCCGAGACACGGGCGTCTAATCTCTGGGCTGGTTGAGAAAGTTTTCACAACATTATGATTACTTGTTCCGCTTGAGATTCGAACTGATTGAGTCTGTTTTCTAATTGAAATCAAACGAAAATAGTGAAGAGTACGAAAACTTGGAAAATGTAATTTCGTTTTTACTTAGGAATAGATATAGGAATAGATCGAGTTGAACGAATGTAAAAAAGAGCTAAGTAAAATAGAAATAAATAAAGAAACATGTTGGCACTGATGTCCCAATCCCAACGATGAAGTAATGATTTACTCATCGCCATGTGGTTCCGTGGACTACGAGGCTTGTGTTACGGATACTAAACACTTGATATACTACATTATATATAAGTTTAAATAGGTATATACATATTATAAATATAAACACACTTATGGCTGGAGTACAAACATTTGAGTTTAACAAATGAATGCTCCCAACGGGACTCGAACACGCGACAGCTACCGAGAAAGTAGGGTCACTACAAACTGCGCTAAACGTACCGTCAATGTTGTAACGTGTATAGTCTCTCCCATGACCATAATTGCTGTAAAGCATTCGAAACATCGGGAACCAAAAATCATAATAAATCCGCGACAAAATCCGAAAAGATAGTTTCATTTATAGTATAAGTTTTCAGTCAATGTTTATAATATTAATGTGAATTTAACATACTAAGTAAGGTCAATACCTATTTATAAAAATATTTCTTCTGTTTTCTCTTATTTGCATAAATTGGTTATATTGTATTGTTACTAACTTAAATTGAGTATCTTAAGCTTGGGATTGCCGGCGGCTTGACTGTGATGGTAAGTGACAGCACAATGAATATTCATACAGTATTTGATATTCTATACATATAATTATACTATTTTATTGTTGTCTTAGATACTTAAATTCGTTTAAACATTATATACACACATGATACATAAATGATATTACCTATATAGAAGTAATAAAACTATAAACAAAAACAGATTTTTTCCTTAAGTATTGCAAGTAAATAATAAATAAATATGTTGGGACATTATTACAACAGCGCCATCTAGTTCTGTGGAAAGCTACGAGGCTTGTGTTACGGATACCAAATCGTTGATATACACATATATAAATTTTAAATCCATAAGAATTTTAAATATAAACACGCATGACATTCGTACTCAACAAATGCCCCCAGCGGGACTCGAACCCGAGACCGCTGCCGTAGAAGCAGGCTCACTGCCAACTGAGCTGAACATGTCGTCAAAAATGAAAAAAATGTTTCTCTAATTTTATTTTATTACAATAATTTTCAATTATTCTTTTTCCTCTTCATGTTTATGAAAACGAAAAATAATTGTTATTTATACCCGCAGCAGGAACATCAAAAAAAAATCTTTTAATTTTCTCAAATATTGGCGTAAAGAGTAATAAAAATAAAATAAAAAATGTAGAGATGACACGAGAGTCGAAATAATATCTTGCTTTGTAATAAAAAAATAGGTAGAAATAAATGAAAATTTTCAATTGTAAGGGGTAAAATTTAAAACGTTTGTACATAAATATTATCATATTGCCACATATAACGCTAATGTTACCTAAAATTATTACTTTAAAACTAAAAAGGTATAGTGAGGTAAAGTGACATTAAAAAATATTCTTTTAGGGTTGGATTTTTTTCTAAAGCTTAAATTTTGGCCTTTGAAGTGTTGATTTTTAAAAAAGAAAAATTAAAAAAATAATGTAAAATAAAATACGAGACTATTTCAAGTATCAAATTTCTTTTGAAAACTGAAAAATAATTTTATATTTCTTCTTTCTCATCCTGCAAAAAATATGTTTATTTAATTTACTTAGTGTAATTTAAAGGTATACAAATATAAAGATCCATAGTATCATAATTAAAGTTAACTTGCGTAAATCCATAATATTTATGATAATATGGGGCTTCTGTCAGTACGTTCTGTCGAATGCATGTCAAACACACGTACTCGTACCTATTGAATTTAGTGTATTATTAGGATACGGTGTACTGAAGGCTCAATAAACGTGGATCAAATCGAAGTTATTAAGTTTCTACGTGTTAATTAGTGTCTCACCTATCAAAAGAACTTGTAATAATGCTCAATCTCAGCTCAGGCGGACTATTTATATATTGCTGTAACTGAAATCTTAATAATCAATTATGCCACATTATTTAAAATCAATTTATTTACTTTATTGACGTATAAAATACGTAAAACATACATTTTTTTTTCTTTTAACAACGCAGTGACAGCTTAGAGGTAACGTTGCAAGCGTTGCTTGGAGAAGGAAGTGAAGTGGATTCAAATCCCGAATCACATGAAAATCCTTATGTTTGTCATCATTATTTCATAATAGTGAGACGTGATGATGACGCCTACGGCGTAGACCGTCAGTTCAATAGCTCAGCTCTATCAGTGATAAATGAGTGATTATTATTTTTTATAAACTAATTTATACAAAACCAAAACTGATAAAACTAGCATTTGATATCACAGAAACTAGCTATTTTAATTAAATTATTACAGGCATATTCGCAAACAAGTCCAAAGATGTCTGCCTTCTGTCTGTACTCAAATAGAATATAACAATAAATTTAATAAAGATTAAATACAATGACGACACGTTTGGCTCAGTTGGTAGTGACCCTGCTTCTACTGCAACGGTTCAATTCCCGCTGGGGGCATTCATTTATTGAGCAAGATTGTTTGTAGTTATATTTATAATGTGTATGTATTTAAAATTTATATATATGTAGTATATCAACTATCTGGTATCCGTAACACAAGCCTCGTACCTTACCACGGAACTAAATATTTATATTTATTTATAAGTTCCTACCCGCAATAATAGATGATGATATCATAAATACCTTTATAATATGAAGACGTCTTCTCGAACTTTATAGTATAAAGTTTCAAGACTTAGACAAAAGCTTGGCTTTCAAGAAAATTAATATTAATTTAATGATATAGAACCAGGTAAAGATTTGGCCAAGATGTTGTTTGAAATTCAATAATTAAAGTTAGTATCGAAGTATGTTTGAGAAGTATCGAAATTTCGTTAGCAAACATAGTTTAAGATCAAGTGTATTTAATGTTTGTTATTTCTTGCTCATTAATAGTTTTTACGACACAAAGGACAAGTAAAGTAAACCGTTCCTAAAAACCTCTTTTGAGCTATAATTGAAATAAATGGAGTGTAGATTTCTATTTATTATTTCAATGTTAATATATATGTAAATATTTTAATAAAACAATTCATCAAATATAGTTAAAATTAGTTAATTAGGTTCTAGAAGTAGGTTTTAACCTTACTAGATGATATAATTAGAAAAATGTGTGACATTTTTAGTTACTCCTACTTAAAATAACTACTTTATGGATGTGAAAAAGAACTAAAATAATATTAAAACCAATGCACGGGAACTTTATTAATTATAAGCATAACTGAAACAAGGCTATACTACCCATATGAGATGGTATATGACTTAAGCTAATGTTGTCTTTTAAATAGAATTCTAGAATTGTAATTCATAGTAGGATAATAATAGAACAAAACTCATGACAGTCGGATATAGCAATGGATTAGATGACTTATAAGGCTTCCCGCCTGTATAACTGGGCTTAGCAGACAATGCTAATATCTATCGAATGTAATATAAAAGTTTATCACATATCACCAAAATACAGACGATTTATTGGTATAGTAAAAGTGTAACTATATATTATGAAACAAAGTCGAAGCCGCGTCTGTCTGTTTGTTCGCGATAAACACAATAACTACTGCACTGATTTTCATTCTGTTTTCGCCAATGGATAGAGTGGTTCTCGAGGAAGTTTTTAGTTTATAATTTGTCAAGTTTTTGAATACATTTACTAGCAGAACTAATAAATTGACTAAAAAACTATATTAATATTATATATTATCCGTTAACTCAAGCATACTGCAAAGAATAAGCTCTAAACCGCTCTACTAGTTTATACATCTTCAAGATATGGTCATCATATTTTACGTCCAGTCGTATTATGGGCATAACACGAGAAATCTGTCCGCATAAAAACCTACTAACAGGTGCTTTCTATGCGGTACTAATAAAATTCTGAGTGTAGAGTTAGTGCTACCGTAATGACCCATAAACCCTAGCACGTCTTGTTAGCTAAATATACGACACGTGTAAGGTACAGACAGTTTTACGAATACTTTGAAGTACAATTTTTAAAATCAATCTCAAAGGAAAAAATTAAAACAGCGTACGAACGTAAAAATAAAGTATTAATTAACTAAGTTACAGTACATTGTATGTTCAAAAACCTCAGTACTCAAGTTGCTAGCCAAAAGAAACGTTTTTTTTTTAATTCTAACCGCAATTTTTGCACGTTAAAAGCAATTGTGTGTATACATATTTTTCTATACATATTTATTCGTGAAATTATTAGTATCAGTTCAAAATTTTAAGCAAATATTATATTGACCTTACAGATATTTTTCCCGAACTAGAAAATACAGGGCTTAATAACTTATACTTCACATGCATTGTCTTAATACTGTCAGAACGTCAAGTGTTTGATTTTATTAAGTTTTCTCAAACTATATTTGAGAGCTTTCATATAAATTTGATCGTCATTTATTTTGTTTCTTTTCGAGTGAACTCCTATAGTACATTAGTTTAGCTTAAGGTAAGCCACGTAAATGGTGTCCGAGTGGATCCATTATGTTTCGTTTTCTTGACTAAGTGCAAAGTCGTGTGAAATTCAACAGACACGTTCACTGACGAAACTACACAATTTGTTATCAAAACGTCTTGAGATCTCGCTAAGAATTGATGTTTATTTATAGTGTCGATCAATTATACTATTAATATCGATAGAATTAATATTGCAATTAAAAAAATTTATACTTTTATGTTATTATTAGTTCATTTTAATAAGATATATTAGTTACTTATAACTAACAACTACGTCTTATTTACTTTCATTGGACCGGAAAACTATATATTAGGTTATATAAATACATACACTACAAAGTGGGTTTTAGTGTAATTAAACAAAAATGTTTCTACTTAAAGATATTATTGACCTACAAATAATTAATTACGATAGTTCATTCGTAAATGGATACCAGAAACTAAGTTACTATAGGTTAATATATTATGTTGAACCTTCAAATGTATTAATAAAAAAATAATAATTGCCTGAATCTTTTTTTAAATGCGTAATTATGGCTATTGAGTAAGAGAAAGAAAACAATAGAGTTGTATACGTTTGTTTGTCCACGTGTCTTGCCTATTCACACGCGTGTCACGAAGTTGGGATAAATTTCAATTAAGTATACGTTAGCTTCGTTTGTTCCTTATTTGATTCAATGATTACTCTTAACATTTAAAGTAGAATAAGCGGCTTAATGGAATGTATCTTTGAATTTTTTCAACTACCAAAGACAAATATTTATATACAATATCTACTATGAAGATTGTATCAAAACGACAATCGTTGTAAGTATTATATTCGTTTTGGCAAAAGATCTCAATAGTTTTACCGAACCGTAGATTATCAAGTTAAGGTTAGTTAGAAATTTAAAAATTTCATTTTAAGAATAGGTAGTCATTTTAGGTACATTCATTTTATAATTAAGAGCAACTAAAACAAAAAGTATGCATCTTAGACTGACGGATTTTACTTAATCGCTATCCATATCTTTTGAAGAAGTAGCCACAGTAAAGTTTTACATGAACGGACGCACCTACAGTCTTCGCGCCTTAAGCTCAGCTTTGCATTTGTGTGCGTGCAATGTACGGATAGGTACGGCTGAAGGCGTAGCGCGTTGCGAGTTTGGTTTAAACCCGTTTTAACTGGTTTTTGATGCGTGTCTATTGGCTTTTAGCTATCACTCACACAAATGCAAAGCTGAACTTACGTCTCGAGGACTGTACCAAAGTATAAAGAGAACAAAGTAGGGCATCTTCGGCCCAATCCGCGACATAATTACCTGTCATAGTTACCATAGTTGCCTATCACAGGGTTGTCACTGTAGCTAAATTTTAATTCAGTGCTCAGAAATTGGCATTGGGCCGGGAAGTGTGTTATTAAAAAATATTTATTATTTATATACATTTAAGAATGTAAAGCATTTTGTTTCTAAATGTTTATGATTATTTTTATTAGGCCTGTAGTTACTTGCTTAAATTATATATCAGTAGAAAATAGTATTAAAAATGTTTGTTTGTTAGATTTATCTCGAAATGTATTTGTGTAAATAAATAAAATAAATCCTTTAATTTCTTGCGTTTACAAAAACATAAATATGCTATTAGTAACGATTAAAAAAAATTAAAAGTATATTATTAAAATCATATCACATCCTGCCCATCCACGGGCACCGCCCCCTTACTGCTGTGCCACACATAACGATTACTACGATTGTGCCACAGATTACAAATAATCGGAAAAAATCAATGTTAATATTTAAATATAAGGTGTAATATGTTATTTAATCAGGAAGACGACAAAATTAACATTATGTAAAGTTTTACTTTCTTCTTATTATAATCATACAAATAAAACAACTAATTAGTTTAATTCCTTTTATTAACATGATTCGTCACAATCATCATTTATATTAGATTTAGATTTGTCCGATGAGGAGTCTTCAGTTATATTAATTATTAACTCTTGTGTGCATAAATTATCAAATGCAATGTCACGGTCCAAATCAGACATTATGATTCTCTTAGTTCTCTCCACCACACTTGATTTTTACGATAGTAATATTTATTTTCATATTAATAAATATAAAAATAAATATTATTTTATATTTAAAAAATAAGAGATATCGATTATTACGTCCTTTTGACAATATATTGTCACTATAGCTTGTCAGTCGACGAGATGTCAAAAAACCATTAACAAAATGGACAAACTATAGCTATAAGTGATTTGTTTACCTTTTCTGTTCAGTAGGTAATCTGAACAAACACAACTCTGGAATCGATGAAGAATTTAGACACCCAAACACACAGCAATAAGTTCTTCTACGAATGTCACACATTTTTCATATAGTGAAAAACCGTGACGCGCGAAACATGTGCGGCGTCAGCCTAGACTGGCGCACTGATATACGGTTCGAGATATTGTTTGAGTGTGCGTGCGGCAACGTAAAGATACTATGACGCACACATACAAGCCGCGCGCGGTGCGTTTGTATGAAGATGCCGTACTTTGTATTCTTTTACTATGACTGTACCTTCTACTTATTATAACTGAGATCGTATAATAGGTAAAGTGTATAATTCCATAATACTAACCTAAAATATATTTCCCAGCTATGAACATCACAGTGCTAGCGGTCGTCGTGGCGGTGTGCTTGTGCGTCACCGACGGCGCCCCGGACGGCCGGCTCACGAGGAAGCAACAACGCCCCACTCGCGGCTTCAAGAACGTTGAGATGATGACTGCGAGGGGCTTCGGAAAACGTGCCCGTACTGAACGTAAGTACAAATACTAAATAACAAAAAAAATTGAATGCGAATATGTTTGATCTTGATTTGAAGCGAGTATGATTGAAAAATTCGTTTGATCACACTAAAACGGATGGACCGATTTGGATGAAAATTAATAGTTATATAGACGACTTGGGGTAACACATACATTAGATGTCTTCATATAATATACATTAAATTTAAAAGGCGATAATTTGGTAGATAAAATAATGACAATGTAAGTTGTTATTTTATATATTTCATGATTAATTTTGGAAATAACAAAGAAAAGCCTACAGGAATGTAACTTCAAAGAAATTGTTTTCGCAAGTAATCTAAAATATCTGATATTGTAATATAACGTTAAGATGAATTATGTTGTTAAGTTGTTTCTTTTCTTATACAAATTTATTAACTTGAGCTGATAAAAATATTTTTTCAATTTATTCATTTTTCTTGCAACGTACTTATAATATGAACAAACAGTAAGTCAATTTATAACTTGTCTAAAAATAAACAATTCTGGCGCAAAAAGAAAAACAGAATGAGCTGTATTATTGTTTTTATATTAAAAACGAATACTATCTATATAATATTCGTTATAATAGTCGTTATAATAAATAACTGTATATTTTTCAGATTTACACCTTACGTAGTTAAAATCTCAATGATTTTAAATATAAGTTTTGTTAAAAAAAATCATTTATGTATAATGTATTATATTACTTTCTGGTTTCCCTAAAAAAAATTAATTTAAAATACTATTTATCTCAACATTTTACATGTTTTTTTCACTTTTACTACCACATAAAGCCATACCATCTTATAAAGCCGTACCAATATGAAAAAGATATTTTGTCATAAGGCGACGTCGGACAACAATCGCGGTCTGAGCGTACGAATCGAGGTACTCCCACCTTTAAGAGTCCTTCCGTCGGAATCGCTAGAGATTTTGGCAAAAGGATAACGGAATTGGAGCCGGAAGGTACCATAAAGAATCTAATCGGTATTCCGGTCACGGAATGATGACAAATTGCAATAAAATTTATAAGTACTGTGGCAATCTACACACGACAGTACTTGGCGCTTCGAAAGAAAATCCATTTGGACTGGTTAAAAAGCCTCGTGATGAGGTCTTTGTGTGCGCTTGTGTGTCTATAGGTCGAATGAAATCTAATTTACTACGAGATAAAACCTAGATTGAAAGTTTCTTCCAGACACTGATCTGCTTCATGTATCTTTAAGTCATATAATGAAGCTCTCAAGCCAAGGAAGAAAGTTTTAACTTAAATACATTAGGACCTAAGGCTTTCTTTGATGTTAAATAAAGTTTATTATTATTTTAATGCCTTGTTTATAACTTGGTTATGTTTTAGTTGTGAAATATACATTGAAAATGTTTTTTATATGTATAACGAAGCTTTTTTATTTATTTATACTACAAAGCTTTTTTTCTATATATAGTTGTTTTAAACACAATTATATGACTAGAACTCAAATAGCTAATATTTTGAAATTATATTTGACATATCAGTACATATAAATCAAATTTAAGCGTCTGTTTTTAATTTCAAATTAACACCTTTTCGCTAAATGCATATGAAAGTATACTCGGTACTTACATCAAAAAGCATTTTTTTTTATCTGTATGGCTGTTTGTTCCGGCAAATCTCTGAAACGGCTGGACCGATTTTGACGGGACTTTCACTCGCAGATTGCTAATGTTAAAAGGAGTAACTTAGGCTACTTTTATTTTATTAGAAAATTATAAAAACCTTTTTATTTATTTTAACTTACGCCCAGCGAAGCGGGACGGGTTTGCTAGTCATAGGTTAAATTTAAAACCATTAAATCAGTGAATCTAATGGTAACTAGAAATTATCACGTTTTTAAACATTTCCATACATAGTACACACATCACATACACTTTTCAACAGATGAGCAAATCCGCAGGAAGTTTCACCCTAAATTCCCATTGATGGTGGCTTATGAATTTGGCAAAAGGAGTGGTAATGACGAAGTGAACGAAGAAGGTAACATTAAAAATGAAGAAAGATAACGCTTCAAATGCTTCTAGGCTTACATTTAAATGAAAAGTCAAGACTTATAGTCACTTATACACTATGAAAATAATATATATTTATATGTTATATTCTACGAGAAATGCTTTCTTAAAATTTGTATCTAATCTAGTATAAAAGTATACGACTACTAGCGACTCACCCTGGCTTCGTTCGGGTTCGTCTAGATTTAGCGCGAGAGCAGCCACGTGTTCCGCTAGTATACATATAAACCTTTCCCTTGAAACAATCTATCTATTAAAAAAACTATAATAAAATAGTTTTTTATTATCTATTAAGTCGTCTTTTCGTTCGTCTATTAGTTTTAATGTTTCTTCAATAATTGATATTCTAACAGAGGAGGAAATAAGGGTCACCAGGGGAACTTTCAAGCCCAAATCTAATGTACTTATCGCTAGGGCATATGGGAAAAGAATTGCGAGCGAAGGTAAAAAACAAAAATATTTTCGCTGGTAATAGATCGAAAAGTTGACGGACGATCTATTTATATTGGCTTCTTCGTGAAAATTAACTAAAAAGTACACTTACAATTAATATAATTTCGAAAAATTAACCTTATTTTTTATTAAATAACTGAAATAATAAAGTTTTAATTACGAATAAGTAACAATTTAAAAAATAGAACTAATAGGTATTTGTGACATAACCTAGAACTCCCACAACGTGAAGTTATGATGGCAAAAAGAGTCTTCAAGCCCAATTCTCAGATACTTATCGCCAGGGCTTATGGAAAGAGACAGGAAAACAACGGAGGTATAGGCAGTTATTATAACACGCTTAAAACAACATCCAATAACGATATATTGGACATCTTATATTGACATACTTCACGGAAGGCCTTAAAAATATATTAATAAATGTCCCTACTGCATCGCCTTGGCAGCGGACATCGTACACTTATACACGAATGTTTTATATGACAACAATACTAAATACAAATAATGTAGACGCTTTAGGGCTGATTTTTCACCCTCTACCCTTATATGTGATAAAAATTGAAAACATCAGCCCTTAATATGAGCTTGTGCTGTCTTCTTGACACGACTTTAAACTGTCAGGATTTTTTTATAAAAATAGTTAAAAATAATAAGTTAAACGCTTATTGAGCTTTATCAATGTGATTTAAACTTACTAAACGTAAAAGTAGCTTAAATAAAGGTATTACGTTATATTGTCGCTGAATTGTGGCCTCCATTGTTACTGGATGAGGCTAAATGTTACTAAATTACTGTGGTTGATGTAATAATTTTGTTATTATCTTTTGTGTATTTCAGATCCACAGACAGATATGAAAGTACAGTGTTGTAATATTTTAGTATAAAGCTTTTAATGCTTTATTATATAATATATAAATAACAAGTAATTATATAAATTACAGCTTATATTAATGTATTAATGAGGTATTTGTTTTTTTTTGTCAGATAATAGGTACATTTTTTAAATTTTCTATCTATAATTTACAACCTAATAAGTACAATTACGTTTCTTCATTGAAATATAAAACCGAGGTACGACTATTGAAAATATTTATTTTAGAAGTCCAATGAATAAGTTCGATGAAATGTTCTTTTCACACTCTTCGTAAATGGTTTCTTCAATTGTTAAAGTCTTATTTTAGCTTTACTTCTTCTAAATATTTATTTTGAGATCTCTATATTATTTCTCTATTATGTTTTTGAGAGCTTTCAACAACGATTCATGTTGATAGGTTATTAATATTCAGTTTCCCATGAATGCAATAGCTTCGTAGGGAAATTTTGTATTTATTAAACTGAAAATATATTTGTTTCACGATGAAGCATTTATAAATATACTGTATAAAGATACTCTTTCATATTTTTACGAAGACGCAAGAGTACTTTCATATGCAAATTCTAAAGTATTACAACACTTTACCTTTTACACAAAGGCAGACATTTCCCACGCTTGACTTCAATATTTTTTACAGTTTACGGCATGGATAATTTCTGGGAGAACCTCGAGGCTTCGCAAGAAAAGGATGGGCTAGATGGGAACGATGAAAAGACGCTGGAAAGGTAAAAATGTCACATTTACTATGACAACACGATTAGCTTAGTTTAGTAGTGACTTGCTGCGTTAGCGGTCGCGGGTTCGATTCCCTTCATTTTTTCCTTAATTTGTGTGATGAACACGACTGTTTATACTCCAGTCAAGGGTATATAATATTTATGTATTTAAAGTAATAGTTATATCTGTAGTGTAACGACTATCTCATTCAACACTGGTATCACAAGACTCGTAGCTTACCATGGAACTAGATGGTGTGTGTTATATACCAACGTATATATTTATTTATTTATTTACTATTACTATTTATTTTTATAATATGTATGTATTTAAAATTTATATGTGTAGTATATCAACTATCTGGTATCCGTAACACAAGCCTCGTTGCTTAACATGGAACTAGATGGTGCTGTTGTAAAAATGTCCCAACATATTTAAAAAAACTATTGTATTGTCAATGTTATATTTATAAAACAATTTGTTCAAAATTATAAGGATATGTCATATTATGTTACAAGGAAATATAAATTTTAAAAAACAATGTATTTTCAGAGGTATTTTAAACTAGTAGTGATAATTTATGAAACTCGTGACGTGTACATATTATGTGCTCGTACGAGTACGTGTGTACTCTATAGAAATTTAAGGCAAATGGCAATATGAACTTTTGTGATGACATTTTGATACTTGTTGAAAGTTTGGTAACTGCAAATATTTTAACTGTATGTTACCTCCTATACGTTTTGACATTTTATAATTTATCTATGGGTTCTTAAAAAAGCTTATTATTAAAATAATCCAACAATTTTAATTCTATGTTAAATTCGACTCTATTAGTTAGTCATTTAGAAATCTTTGTACAGATAGGCTTCATATATTGTTATTTTAAAATAAATAATGATAAAATTATGAAAAATATAAATCAAAAAAAGAAAGATCGTAAAGAAATCAAAAAAGAAATGAATATAGATAGGCCTAGTTTATGACAATCTATTTATATAACAAAACGGATAATCGTAGCAGTTATACTTATTGAAGAGAAACAAGAGCTTTTATTTTAGGAAACAAAAATTGCTTCTTCAAACAACATCAAAGTTTTAAGGAATATACAGAATATATTTTGATTGTTAAGACACGTCAAGATCTAATATCTTGAAATACAACTTTTGGCGAGTGTCGTTGGTCGTGACGAGAGAACACAAATAAAAAAGTCTTAATGTCGTCACTTGATAAAATCATATATTGAAAAAGTTAACACACACGCAAAAATAGTTCAGAGGAGAAAGTTTAGGGAGATACACAGTAGTATAAACGTTACAGGTACATAAGTCCACATATAAAAACTAACGAATATGATTAAATTAAAGAAAACAGGTAATTAGCATCAGCTGGTAAGGCGTCGACTGTCGATATCGATATCGTTCCGCCGTATACGCGCCGGTTTCGCGCGGCTATGCTTATGAATTATTTTTATATGAATAAATATTAAATATTAAATATAAATCATGTTGTGTGTATGTAGGTGTGTGTATATGATATTAATACGTAAATTAAATATTTAATAAATTATTAATATTATGTTATGTAAAGTTTAATACATAAATATAATAGATTACATATATTATTTGTGTAAGTCACCTACAAAACTTTATTCCAAAAGCTCTTAAACTTAAATATAAACTCTTAAAATTATATTTTTTAAGCTGATAAAAACGAATAAATATTCTCTGTAATTTACAAAAAAAAACAAAAATGATAATAAAATAAGGATAATTTAAGCTGAAATAGTTATGTATAAAATACTTATAGTAGTAGTAGTTAGTAAATTACTTTATAAAGCGAAGTCACTTCAGCCATTTGATGTTAAAACAATATAAGTGGGTAAATCCTAACAAGTTATTTGGCTTGATAGAGAATTAGATTTAGATAAGTCACAGAATTCATTTTCGCTTTCTATTTTCGTTTCGTTACAAAATTCGTTATATTTACAAAACTTACTATTGGACATATACGATAATGATTTAAGTCTATAGTTTCATAGTATATTAATGATTCAATTTCTTTTAAATTCGTGCTTTTAAAACTTCTTTTGACATATTTTGTTGTTGGCTGTTATAAAATGTTTGTAAGTTCTCTTATATTGCTATGGGGGATACTTAAAAAAATTAAAATCATTTATTACTACTGCAATAAGAAGGATTCTTCTAAGCACACATTAGCCCACCTCTACCTTTAACCTGTAGAATTTTATAGTTTAATGCTTCGACCCCATAGCGTATCTTATATTAACAAGAGTTTTAAAATAATATTTTTTAATTATCCTAACTAGCATTCCCTTGGATTGGTTCGTCAACGAAATGATCAACAACCCCGATTTCGCCCGCTCTGTAGTTCGCAAGTTCATCGACCTCAACCAGGTAATATGGAGCTGTCAAAATACTTTTTATTTTGAATTATACTTTAGCAGGCTTAGACAAGATGTCATTCAGCAATCAATGAAAAAAAGAATTGCGAATTTAGTAATTAGGTTATATATATTTATTTTGAATATATTTATAGGGTTCCTTTGCAGACTAAAGATTTTTTTGTAATAGGTTCCGCACATAGATTTAACTTTGATTCTTCGTAGAATGACACATTGTCTAAATCTATTTAAATCGTCTACTTCTTAAATTTAGTTTCTCCAATGTTCTACAGACGTTAGTTCACTCTAATTATTTTGTGCTATTTCCGCAGGCTGTATATTTTTTACATCCTATTTTCTTTAAATTTGTTGTATGTTTTGTTAAAGGAAACTAATTTTCTTTCGTAGACGTTTTTCCATGAATTGTGTTAAATAATTGTTCCATTGTTATTTTGAACCAATTCCAACACATTAAGCATTAAGTTTCTTTCTAGTTATTAAACCTAAAATTATAAAATAATGTACAAATAAGTAAAAGTATATTGGACAATTAAAATTAATAACATTTCTTTGATCTTTTCGCTTTTTTGTCTCTCTAGACATCATTTTTACTGTAAAGCTTTCATTAACTCTAACTTTCATATGCATTTCTCTTGAATTTACTAAACGAGTGTTGCTTTAGCCGTATATAGTAGTCATTAACTTCGTAAACATCCCATATCATAATATTCACAGTGAAAATTATTTTAATTAGGTACTTCTCACAAACTTTGCATGTGAAATTTAATTAAGTGTAAAGATGAACAGTAGAACCTTATACATATATACAAGCAAAAAGCTGAGCTTTGTGAGGGCTCGCGTAGTTTTTATAAAGGGTTATAATTTTTTAGACACTTGTTAATTGTTCATTTTTTAAATAATATTTTTTGACAGATAACACATCTAAATATGAAGTTAAACTGTGTTAAGTCATAAATCTATTGGCGTGATAGTCTTTCAGTAAAGTATACCACAAAATGCTCAGGTTGTGGGATAGTCTTAATAATTACTTTATTTAATGTTTTTTTAAAGGTATATATTTTTGTTACAGGACGGCGTGTTATCATCTGAGGAACTTCTTAGAAACGTCTAAACTCATAGTTTAATTAGTTAATACTCGAACGTTTCAAATGATTTTACGGTATGAATATTTTTATATAGATTATTTATTTACGGTACTGTGATATGACATTTAATATTACCCTCTTTCTTGGAAAATAAACAATAATTATTTGTTGTATTCGTTTTATTATTTATGATAAAATGAGAATCCTTGTAAATAAATATCTCAATGTATTGTTCGGTGAAGCCTCGCGAAGACAATCAGCTTTGAAATATTTTGTCGTTTAACCTTCCTTAAGCATTTTGAGGTCTTTTCGAGTGTGTAGTCGAAGCCATTATATTTGTCCATAGAAAATAACTGTATTTCTAATGTAGTACTTGTTGTTTCCAAATATATTAATCAAAAAATATTTTCTTCAGTTGTATTAATTGTTTCAACCCTATTAAGTGTCAAATCAAATATGAGATTAAAGACTTAATTAACGTTACTTATTAAATTATTTTATTTTCTGGATTCACTATAATTTGTGTCAACATACTTTGTTTAAAAGGGGAAAGGCTTTTAAAATTCTGTTTCTATTTTATTATAGGCTGGGTTCAAAGTTCTGTCAATTGGCTATTAGAATAGATTCACGAGATTAGAGAGTACTACTCTACATACATACATATATTTATGTCTACGCTAAGTGAAATATTCATATACTCAATGTATAAGGGTACACCTTATAAATAGTTCGTTGTTATATATCCTGTCGGAGTTATTAAACGATTCAATAAATTGGATATCACATAATGTTCTTTTTTTATTTTATTCTCCTTTTGAACCCCATAAAATAATAAAGTTACTTTACTTACTTTACTTTGTTATTAAAATTTTTTTAAAAGTGAATTTTTTTATACTTAGTACTTTAATATTTAGTATTAAAATACAAATAATACTTACGTAGAAGTCTAATCATATACCTAATCATTCAATTCATATTGAATGGCTCTTAGAAGCCATTAAGAGTAAAAAAAAGCCTAGTATAAGTCCTGGCATAAGTTTTTAGACGTCCTAAAGGATTATCAGTAGTTGCAGTACCTAATTATGCACATAATTACACAATGATTTTCAAAACTAAAGTACTTATGTGACCTTAATCTCTTCCGTGCTGTAAATCAAAATAAATCAACACAAATATATGCTAATTTTTTACTTAAAATATCAAGTAATATATTAGCAAACCCATTGAAAGTAAAGTTAACTAAAAATATATTAATAATTAATAAATTAATTAATTAATTCCTTTCCTTAATTCGCAAATCGGTTAACTCCGTTAAAATGAACTTTTTAAGGGGCCACAAAAATCGTTATTATTTTAATAATAAGTGTTATAAACTCCTACAACATAAGTTTTTTTTTATTAATTAAGAATATAATATCGTTAATATAAAAAAATATTATTCCGTATTTATAGCAAGTATTATTGTATTCCTTATTTTTGGTAACCTTTGACAAAAATATTGAGAGGGAGTTAACCGATTTGCGATTTAAGGTATCGAAATGTACAAGTTTCTAAATAAGAATTGTAATATGCATAAAAATATGGTACACATATTTCACACCTACTTTCATCTCGATTCACGTAAAGTTAAATGTACTTCAAAAAACGTATTTCAAAATTTCGCTTGAAAACTTCAAGCGCTCTATGGACCCATGTTGGTTAGATCACAAAGACGGCTTTTAAGAACAAAGATTATGAACAATTGCTCACTGTTTGATATTCAAATGAGAAATTAGGAACTGTTCCTATATTCAGATATAATTTGAAGTTAATATTTCGTTTATGACAAAAATAAAGATACTCTTACTTTAGTACAATTAAATAATTTTAAGACAACATTTGTAATCTATACTAATCTATACTAATATTATAAAGAAGTAAAGTTTGTTTATTTGTTAAATTGTAAGGGGTAATCTCGGGATCTACTGAACCGATTTTAAAAATTCTGTCACCAATAGAAAGCCACATTATTGCTGAGTGTCATAGGCTATATAAAAAACCGAAAAATAAAAAGGCTTTTACGTGGTAGTCCGTTTTGCAAAGTGAATCGGAGAAAAAACGGTCGAATGAAAGCGTTTCTTACGAACGCTGCCCTAACTATGAAAGATATATTTTTGAGTTCTAGAGAAAAGATGTGGAGCTTAAAAATGCCTACAAAAAAGTCAACGACAGCATATGTCTAACTTTTATATTTAAGTGACAAAAAGTAGTTTTTTTAATATTAGTATAGATAATTTAATTATTAATATTAATAAAATAATTTAAATTATTTAAATACTCTGCACTAAAAAAGTATTATTAACATTATGCCCAACGAAGTGGGCACGGGTCAGCTAGTTAAATACTATAAGAATACAACAAAACAAACAAACACCAGGTACCAACAAAATACCAGGTAAAATAAAGTGAAAATGATGAATAATCTGTAGGACCTTTACTTGAAAACATTAGAGAGTCACGTAATCGTTTTAAATATTGCTTTGTATAATTTATAAGGCGAAGGAATGTCTTGAATCTGAATATTGTTTCACTGTTTGTGTTCCAGTTCGAAGAGCGCTTTATGATTCTTTTAGTAGCTATTTAATTATTCCAACGCAGTACTTTGTCAATTATATATAATTATCAATCTTAAATTATTTTCAATTTAACTCAATTTAGACTATGTATTAGTAACAGTTAAATAAAACTTAATCGCTTTTGCAAATCTTGTCTTAAATACATCTTTCAGCGCAGAAAGGATGTCTAGTCCTCAAAATTTATACAGTAAATAACAGTACAAAATACATAATATGTCATTATTTTACGTATTTAAATATTGTAAAGATATACATTTTTGAGCTTAAGAAAATGATTAAAAGCGTGGTATTCGATTTATATCAATATTTCTCCCTCGTTCTCACTGGTCTCTCTGGGAGAGAAAAAGAGAGAGAGAGAGAGACTTCATAAGTCTCTCTCTCTCTCGATACGTTTGAAAAATTACAATGTTACGTATTCCTCGAATTAAACCCGAAAATAAACTGATTAATTATTTTCGACTTCTTTTAAGTTTACTTTTAGGTTTTTAAATCAATAGCTATAAAATAACATATCAAAAATTAATACTTTGATCTTATGAAAAGGCTTAGGCTATAAGGCTTTATAAATCAGTAGTACATATAAATAAAATCGAAGTGTATGTTTTTAATTTCAATTTAACAGCTTTTAACTATATTGCATATGAAAGTATATACGGTACCTACTTAGGTACATAAAAATTCATTTTTAAAAATTTTTGTCTGTCTCTTTGTCTCCCCTCTAAAACTGCTGGACCGATTTTGACGGCACTTTCACTCGAACATAGCTAAGGTTATAAGGTAGGTATAACTATAAAAATCGTTTGATTTATTTTAACTTACGCCCATCATAGCTGGGTATGTATATATTTCTTGCTACAGTTAAAAACTCAAACAAATTTCTTCCAAGCTTAATTGAATGAATGGCTCTAACAGTAGAGTTAAATAATTTTCGTACACTTCAAATAATGTTTCAGGTGCCCCAAACTTAAACAAAAGATGTCTCTTTACTTTATTTGACTTAAAAAAGAAAAGGTAAGACAGCTTTTATTTTATATGATTTTCCATTTTGTCATAGAATTGACTTATTATCTTATTAAATTCGGTACAGGGCAAGTCTAAATGTTCGCTTCTATATAATATTTAGTAGAAGTAATTAGATTCACATTTAATTATAATTAAATCTTATAAATCTTATAAATTCTAATGAGAATTTCCAGTTGATACTTTGTAAGTGAAATGTGGATGAAAATAAAATTAAATTGTTACTTAGGTTTAATCATTTGCGTGGTTATAATGATAATGAAGAGAAAGCTACAAGGTGTAATTCCTAGAGCCAAGTAAATCCTTTGACAAGTTTATCGATTAAATCATCTTTTATTAACATTATATTTATCTATACTAATATTATAAAACTGAAGAGTTTGTTTGTTTGTTTGTTTGTTTGAACGCGCTAATCTCAGAAACTACTGGTCCGGATTAAAAAAATATTTTTGTGTTGAATAGTCCATTTATCGAGGAAGGCCATAGGCTATATTACATTCCGCTACGACTAATAGGAGCGGAGAATCAATGAAAAATGTTGCAAAAACGGAAGAAAACATTCCTTTTGAGAGCTTCCGTTGCGTGTGCTGCGTAAACGGTTAAAGTTATGCAAGAATTAAGTATGGCGGAGACGTTCCAACTTCAAAAGTTTTAAAAAATGTCACAAGTATTAAATTTTGAACAATATTACTCTAGGCTTCATTTGATTTCAATGAATATCTTACGAAATATCACAGTTTTAACATAACTCCGCAACAAGATAATGATGTCGTGTGGGGGAGGGACGCCGGTAGCTCTGCGATCTATTTGGTTTCCAGTCATTAGAACGCGAGCGAAGTAGCGGGAAAGGCTAGTGTAATATATATGTATATATGTATTCAGCTCTTTTTAACATCCCACTGCTGGGCACGAGCTTCACTTCACGCTGGTCTGCAACGCTGGCCAAGAGCTACATGTCTGTCGAGAACTTGCTAGGTTCTCTCAGACGTGAACGCTTCTCGATGTTTTCTTTCACCGTAGGTTGTAATCACATAATCATAATTCGCATACGAAACTATCAGACGTGCGAGACCCAGATTTGAAACCGCTTCGCTCGGTTACCTAAGCAAGCCCGTTACCCTTGCGTTACTAAAAATATATTATAAGTCTCAGTAATCTAGTTCCATGGTAAGCTACGAGACTTGTGACATGGATACCATATAGTGCCCATACATAAATCAATGCCCCCTGCTGGACTCGAATCCACGACCACTAGCACAGCAAGTAGACTTACTAAAAACTGAGACAAATAATTATGTTAGTATCATTTCATATCTAATTTTAGACATTATTTAGTCCAAAAATATTGCAATACAAAAGCTTTAATCAGAAACCTAACAACTAAATCCGGAAATTAAAAAACCGGCATTGTAACTAATAATAATTTGGAGTAATAACAAATTGCTTCTCATACTATAGAAAAGGCTATCGATTTATCCTTTTTTATACCGATTAAGACTAGAAACTATGACACGGACATATTGTATGATTCATCTTTTTACTTTACCCTGTTTGCAATCGCTAACGAGTTTGTAAAATTCATTAGCTAAAAAACACTTTGGATTGTAAACACTACATTAAGCAAACAAAATAGGTATTGCTAAATAAATATTTTCTAAATATATTTTAGTTTTATAAAAATAGCCGATTTATATAGGTATATTTTAAATATGGTTACCTATTTCGATAAAATCAGTTAAGCTCAGAAGCATTTTATTTAATGCACTAGTACGTAGCATCCTAGAATACTGTAGCGTAGTTTGGAATCCACACTATAATAAGTATAAAAAAAGAATAGAATCTGTACAAAAGCGGTTCTTATGGCACATTTCATATCATAGTGGGATTGCTAGATCTATTCGTAGTTATGAGGATCGACTTAAACATTTTAAAATGCAATCCCTATCAGATCGAAGACATTTGCTTGACAACCTTTTTCTGTTTAAGCTTGTAAGAGGCATATTTGACTCGGAATGGTTATTATCCCAAATCGACTTTGCTATACCATCAAGACTTCCCAGACCTAATAATATTACATTATTTCACGAAAAACTATGCAAAACCAACCTAGGTCATAATGCGCCTCTGAATAGAATTATCCGTTCTCATAAAACGTTATGCACAAGCCATGACATTGATATTTTTTCAGATTCATTGTATAAATTTAAAAGAAATATTAAATTTAAACTTAACTTACTTGAATTACATAGTTAATTAGTTATTAATTAAAATTTTATATAGAAGTAAACTTTTATTTTTAAGTTTTTGTTTTTGTTTACAGGAAGGTACCTAATTTATTAACTTTTTAATAACTTTTACTTAGGTACCTTCTAATTTCAGTCTGTTCTTTTATTCTATAAGGTTTTTTTATGTTGTCATGTCATAGGAATGCAGTGTTGCTTTTAATTAGGGCATCATTTAGTCTAGTATTTGTCTTTTTTATTGTATGTGATCTACTTTTGTATGGATGTATGCTCTGTTAGCAACCTATGGAATAAATAAATAAATAAATAAATAAATAAATAAATACCGTTCGGCAGACGGCACTGTTCGTGTAATGATGAATTATACAATATGCCCGCAACAGCTACGAATCTTAAAAGTTTTAGGCTTACAACCCTCCGTGTGTTTACTTTGCTGTAATGAGAGGCGTATTATCTATATCTTATAGTATATCGGGCGGCAATCCAGCTAGACTTTTAAAACCGTTTGAAGCGGATTTTGGGCGTAGAAACAATTGGTCTTCCTAGGAAGACCTAGCTTACTACCTAGTTACCTAGGTAAGCGAGTCGTCCGTGTATTATGGTCGAGTACGTAAGGCACTTAGGTATTTTACGACACGGTGCCCTTATTTAAACGGTGGAGGTGTTTCTTTGATTTTAAATGTAAGTATAGGCTTTTCTAGCCCTTTTTAATATAGATTGTATAGAGCATAGAATTTCCATTTTTTGGCTAAGTAAAACTAAGACAAAATGAACACAGTTAACGAAGTAAACAATATAACATGTTTAAAACTGTAACTGTACACATTGTAGTACAACAAACGGATGTTAAGAAATAGAGAGCGTTTGTTCCTTTCTTACGTATTGCTTATTTCTTGTTTTGGATTCCGATATTTTTAATCTTTATTTTTCTGGGGCGAATAGCACTTAAATTAATGAACAAAGCTTTGTATGGGGGCATCCATTAATTACGTTTCAGTTTTTCATTTAATTTGGACCCTTTAGTGAGATTTAGTGAGAATTAGTTACACTTCCCTTCCCCTATACTTCTGGTAAGATTTACGTTGTGGTTATTATGCTTTTTTTCTTATTCTCGAAGTAGTTTTAATAGCCATGATGATATTTTTAAAATACTAAATGAACCTACAACCTACTTGAAGAAAATTAAAAGCTGTTTTATTTTTCTTTTATAATGCATATAATAATGCATTTTTTAAGTAATAATATTTTATAGTCATTGATTGACAAAGAGGTCTCATAGTACAACGGTCCGAGATTGGGTTCAAGAGAGACTGACAAGGAACTTTGAATTAACATACAAAAAACTTAATATTGTTATGCATAACGTCATTTTCATAATAAGATTTGTTATTCATGTTATTACAGACTATGAAAAGTAATCAGTCTGTGTTAATACTTGCTTGAAAAGAATAGTAGTTTAACATAAATCTAATTTCTAAAGACCTTTCCAAAAATGCTTAACATATATTTTATATGCAGTCAAAAATGTTTTTACATTTTGTCGCTTTCCTACTCTACAGAGATATAATATGTTTTTTGCATTAGAAATGAAAATTCTTAATGTTTAGTTATAAGGACTTCTATGCACAAGTAGTATCTTTTCTAACTTAATCATTAAGATAAGTAAATTAAATAAAAAATTATACTATTATATTGATTATTTTTGAGAAGATCTTATTGAAACAGTGTGATTATCGATACGAGTACAGAAGCATTCAATAGTTTTTAGAAATTTTGTCTGGACTGTCTGTTAACGCGTTACAAGAAAACCCCTGGTCAGATTTTGATGAAATTTGGTATCATGATAGCTTGTCTATTGAGGGTCAACCGGATACTCTTACTGAGGAAAAATATATCTGATAAATATATACTATCCGTTAAAACGTATATTAGATAAACCAGAGCGAAGTGAGGAAGAGTCGCTAATACGTGTTATAAAAAGTTAACGGTATATTTTATTATAATTAATAAAGCTTTTCGATGAAGGACCCAAAATTTATAAGTTGGCACCTTTATAACCTCATAAGGTGTGTAATATCCACAGTTATGGCCATCTTTATGGTGTCAAAGGATTACATGTTATTACGCACGATTCTGATTGCTCTGTATAACATTGTTGTATGTGATTACTAGAAAGATACTCGCAGTAAAGAGTTTACATGGCGTTGTTTAAACTTTTTCTCGTTTAACGTTTTATTTTTTAGTGAAAAAGTTTTTAAAATGGGTTTTCTAGGGCTATTATAAATAACGTGTATGTAGGGACGACGACGGATTTTGTTTCACCTACGTTAATTATTATTTGATCAAAAGAACTGCTTAAAAATATTTAAAAAACCACTCTCAACTCAATGATGCTGTAATTATTATTGGTTCATAAATACCACAGAAAGCCTGACTATGAATTTTTACTTATTTTGTTTACTCGATCAGATGCGTTTTAATACAAACTAATACTAACTAATAATAACTATCCATATTAGTCTCAGTGATTCTACTAGAGCCTTGTATTCCCCTCGTAGTTTCTCATATGTTTAAACATAACATCGTCATAGTATTAAGAATGCCCTTTTTTAATGTATCACTACTGGGCACGCGTCTACCTACAACACAAGGGCCCACCGCGCTGGTCTAGTGCAGGTTGGCAGACTTCACATGTCTTACGAAAACTTTCTCGGTTCCCTCAGACATACAGGTTTCCTCACGATGTTTTCCTTCACCATAAGACAAGTGATAATCATGATGGATAATATTCGCAAATGTTAATATTAGAGGTACGCGACCCGGATTTGAACCCACATCACTCAGTTAACACTTTGCTCGTTAAATTGTCAAAAAAGCCCCAAAAAATTAAACTACGTACTTATCGATTTTCCGTCTAGATCTAGATTAAACTATTATTTCTTATTATTATCTTGCTGTATAATGCTTAGGCTGCGTGTATTTTTAAGTAAGTAACAAGAGTAATTTAGATGATTAAATTTAAACATTTCAAGCAAATTCAATACTTTCAAATTTTACTGGATAATATTTTTAAGTAATTGTTTGTTTTAATAGGCAATTTTCAGAATTAATGTTGATTTTGAAACATCGTTGACTCGGCATTGCTCTAAATCAACAATCCGCCTTCGATTCACTAAGGCCAATTTTTTTTCTTTCGTGATTTTAAGTAGATCTATTACAATAATATTAAGTTATAAATGAAAGAATGATAAAGGGTAAAAAGTAATAGGTTCCAATCCCAAGTCGGCCTAAGTTACCTTAATGAATTTTTATGTTTTGAAATTTTCTATTTAGTCGTCCGTCCGGAACGTCGGCCTTAAGTCTCACCGATCGTGTCGAAACATCGTTACATCGAACTTTGAGAGTAAAAAGGAATAAACAGTACACCTGTTTTATAGTAGTTTACGAGCAAAAATAATGGGGTGCCTTACTAATGT
This sequence comes from Boloria selene, assembly GCA_905231865.2. Classification (NCBI taxonomy): domain Eukaryota; kingdom Metazoa; phylum Arthropoda; class Insecta; order Lepidoptera; family Nymphalidae; genus Boloria; species Boloria selene. The sequence goes on from HG993145.1 coordinate 9,305,666, forward strand.
AAACTACTATACACAAATCATGTCAATTTGTTTCCTCCGTTGTGGCGTAAGTGGTGGACTAACCAACAAATATTTGCATTTAGTGAGGATCGCTTTATTGTTAATTAATTATGTATTGAAACGTTCTTAGTAAAGTTGCTTAGAGCTAACACCTGCTTCTATGTAATGTGTAAAGTACAAGTGTATGATACCATTAAGGAGTATCTAAACCCTTGGGTAGGCTGGCTTTATATTTTATTTATGATGACTTCACTTATCCTAAATATTTAAATGGTATTCGGATAAGCTTATAATCATTGATCATAAACCTATTAAGTTCTATAGTGAGCTAATAGTTTTCTATGTTTTATCGATCTAACAATGACTCTATCATTTAATATGACATGCTCTAATCTTTACATCTTTATAAAGTTGAAGTGTCTGGTTTTAATTTTAAATTAACAGCTTTTTACTAAATGCATATGAAAGTATATACGATACTAGCATCAAGAAATCAATTTTTAAATTTTTGTCTGTCTGTCTGTCTGTTTGTTTCGGCTATTCTTTAAAATGGCTGTACCGATTTTGACGGGATTTTCACTTGCTAATTATAGCTAATATTATAAGGCGTAACTTAGGCTACTTTTTAATCGACTTCAAAAAAGGAGCAGGTTATATTTTAGATTTTTTATTTATTTTAACTAGGGGAACCCGTGGCTTAACGCGCGCTAAACCTAAACCTAGGGACAAAGGGCAAGTCCCTATATGTACGTCATATGGGTTATAAAAATTCTTAGAATCCTATCCAATTAATATGGGGTTTTCGTTTTATATCACACTTAAGTGGAAGTTTTCAGTCTCAAAAGACTACTACTACTAGTTTGAATATCTTTTATATCAAAAAGCTAAAAAATATTAAAACGTACCAAACGAGCGAAGTTAGGCTCTTCCTAAATTAAATATAAATTAAAGGTCGCCTTATAGCTTAGTTTCAGTAGAATATATGTTTTAATCCAACATTAGTATCATTTACTCTTATTAAATAAGTTATATGGAATAAGGTAAATTCGCGGTAAATATTTTGGACATTGGGTCCTCTGGGATATAATCGAATGTGCCGTGCGTTAGTTTCGTCATCCCTAATTTCCACGAGACCTGAAATATTACATTTTGTCATGGTGATAGAGAATTTATTGTCACACCTATATACATACATTGTACATATATTCTTGTAGGTACAAAATTATGTTATTTAAAAGAAAATATTTAATACCAAAAAGAATTAAATGGAGTAAAGACTTTGTTGTTGGTTAGTAATGTTGACAAAAAAAATGTAATTAGGTATACGTTCTTTGATTTTTTTATGAAATGTATATATTGAATTATTTTTAACTTGCAACGACTTTATAGGAACACGCTTAATGTTTAAAGAGTAGGGATATGAAGTTACATGAAATTATGGTATATAACATTTTTAAGGATTCCGTAAAAGACAAATCGAAAGGTAATATGAAATTTTACTCAATAATCTGCATTTATTAAATAGTATCTCCTAAGATTCGCTTAAGTTTAAGAAATATAACATATAATACTAGCACTCATACATTTTAAATTATCTCGTACAAACTTGACTTGGCAACTGCATAATACAAAATCTTATCACTCCGCTGAGATTTGATGCGATGTGATAAATTGCTATCGGTAAGTACATTAAATTTATTACAAACTAGTTTTACCGTAATGGTTTACCGTCAGCGATGCTACAAATTTAAAATGAATAAAATTTCTACCTTCACCTTTTTTGAAGTCGGTTAAAAAGTATCCTAAGTAACGATTTATAACATTAACTATCTGCAAGTGAAAGCACCGTCAAAATCGGTACATCGGTTTCAGAGATTACCCGGAACAAAAAGACAGCCAGACAGACAGACAAAAATTTTAAAAATTGTTTTTTTGTTGCTAGTATCGTATATATTTTCGTAGGCATTTATTGAAAATATGTTAATTTGAAATTCAAAACGGACACTCCATTTTATATATACATATGTATAGATGGTATATGGTACAGACGCATAATATTTAAAGTCATGTACACAAATAAATATACTTTATATTATATTTGAATTTATGATAATAGTTCTCAATTACCTTAAAGGGTGCAAGCTATTGCGCGTGCAAGTTTTTTTACAAATTCACGCTTTTGAAACCCTGACCCCTCTTGTACCTCGACGTGGACGTTTGAAAAGGGCTGCATAAAATCCCTTTGAAGCGATCTCATTTGCGCGATTAAACGAGTTTACCAACCGCTAAATAACCATATACGTGCGTTGTTAGTCATTACCATCTATTTTAGGAATAGATAATAATAGGAAAGCTATAGAGGTTCATGTAACCTATTACTATGGTGTAAAAATAAGTCATAGGTCAGACGACATTGTGCCACACAAAGACCGACTTTTAAATAAAAATCGAACAATACACAGGATAAAATCTACTTTGAAGCTCTATTATTTGGTCACTGGAACTCAATTTGCATACATTACAATACTATGTCGCCTATTTAGTATTCATCGAGCCGGAAAATTTGTGTGCTACAAATATATCTTTAAAATCATAATAATAAGCTACATCCCTAAACAATTGTTATTTTTTGATAAAGATTATGTATATTCTTTACTTATATAAAAACTATATTTTAACCTTCCAAGAAAGAGCACATAAGATTTCTCGGTCCCCATCCTCCCTATCCATTATCCAGCCAAGTGCACTAAAATTCTGAAGAATAAATGAAAAACTACATTAAAATAGAATGAATTCAGCAAAAAATCGCAGCACATATTCATATTACGTAAGAATGGTTGCTTTCAACACGTGACGAATACAAAATAATTTACTAACAAATCGTATTCGTAATATTGGAGTAATTAAGCTCATTGCGTCAGTGAAGATTGTGAGTAATATACATATTAGGTAATTATATTTATTTACATCTATATCAAAATATATAACTAGTTATTCAACCTCAACCTGGGTTCGTCCCTTTCCGATGCAGCATCAGGAGAAAACCACTGGATTTTGATAAATTTTTGTTTAATGATAGATAGCTGTTATGATCAACATATATGTAAGTTATGTATTCTTTTAACCGTGTATTCTTTTATTTTTTATATTAAATAGTTATTGTACTTGTAAAATATTTTAATTATTTTCCGTTTGTGAGGTAAGTTCCGTAAGTTAATAACTTAATTGGAGGTATAATAGAAGAATGTTATGCGTAGTGGTTGCTGTTAGTAGTAAAGGTTATTTGTAATGTAAGTTTGTTTTGCACTGGTAATCATTTCTTTTTTGCAGATTTTTTTTTCTATAATGTTCTAACTGAATCGAAGCATTATTGCGTTGTTTATATTTTAAAAAATCTTATTGATATAGTAATTTTTATTACCGATACTGAGGCCAAATTTTTATAAAATATTAATTTGTAATTTTGTCTGCTTTGGATTGAAATTAAAAATTAATTTATAATTAGTCGTGTACAGCTTTAGGCCTTTAGGGAATTGATAATTATTTGCTGGTTTTCATTCGATATCCTGTCACTAAAATTAAGTCTGATGCATGTTAAATACTTAGATATCCTTCTGATCGATTTCTGCCAATGCGGCTAATCTCTACGTGGTATATTTCTGTGCTCTTTCTTTTTCATAATTTTTATTTTTCAGAATTTAGTGAAAAATCAGATGGTTTATCGAAAGTTATAAGTGCTCTCCGAGGCATAGAGGAAAAACACAGCTAACTTCCAAACTTAGGCCGGTGACTAGGACTTTATTAACAAAAAGAATCTATAAGAATAACTAAACTTTCTTAAACTGTAGGTCCTGTGTTCGAGTACCGGTGGGACTAAAACTCTGGACTTTCGGATATAAGACCTCACAAACACTACGATACCTCTAAGGCATATCAAACTGCCATAAATACTTATACAACCAACAAAAAAATTTCCATTTTCAATTTAAAGCTTGAATTTCGCTTGAAAGCGCATCGTGCGATGCCACAACGCCTATATTAGTTACAAAAACATCAAAATAAATTACCATTTTCATACAACTTCCTTTATCTCGTGGGAAATCCTTAGTTTACAGTCTTCTACCATATAAACTATCCCAAACTATATATTAGAAAATAATCAAGCGGTGTTATATCACAATTCATCGATCAGCGTCAGCTATCTAATCTTTTCCAATGAAAAGCAAGTGTTTCAAGAATAAAAGAGTACTGTACGCTTAATTTTTATCTAAATCAGATTATATCGTATGGTGCCGATTATTCGTTTGGTATTGAGAATTAAAAAAAACTGAAAATAAATTAATAATTTAGTACATTTAGGTATTAGGCTGAATTAGTAAAGATGAGTAAATAAGTCGATATGTATGAAGAGGTAATGAAAATTCAAATGCGGCATAGTATGAATATTAAGAAAACTGGAATCGTCATCTTGATTTAAAAGCGTTCAGATCTATTTTTATAATAGCAGTAGGTATATGTAATACAAAAACGATGTATGGCGCACCTGCCATTGTGACACCAAGAATAAAATATAGCTGTGTACATAATTCTTTACGTCAACTTGGTTTCTACTTTCGTCTGCATTTAGAATTTCATTTTTATTACGAAATATACTGAAATAATAAATGTTTTTACTATACGTACTTATCCCATAATTAAAATTTCACTATTATTATGATCTATAAAGTAATTAATATATTTTTACTCCTATTTATTGACTGCCTCGGTTTTGTAATGGCTAGCTTGTACAGTCATCCGTCGAGAAGCCCAGGGCTCGTCTAACAGTCCGGGGTTGGGAAGTTGGCGGTATGTCAGCCCCGTGCCTCGGAGTGCACGTAAAGCCGTCGGTCCTGCGCCTTAGCTTTCACTAGTCGTGTCGAACAGTCGTCCCACCGGAGTATGAGAGTCATCGGAATAGAGAGTACACTTGTGTCTGCTGCGCATACAACTGTACACCATAATATCTTCTGTGCAGTTGATCGGATCGGTCGGAAAATATTATTTTTACTCCTTCAATCCAAAATAGCTCGATAAATTGAAGTGAGTACACAGGTAGACTACGACTGTAGCCTATTTAGTACTTTTACGTAACAAAATTTTTCACCCTCGGACACCCTCAGTAAAGCCAAAGTAACTCAATAACATGTAATATGTGATTTATAAACTATTCTTAGGTATTTATATTTATTGAGAACATGTCTATAATTACAACTAACACATATTCTTTGGCCGTGAAAGACTACTGAATTGTTGCATTAAAGAAATATTTTAAGAAAAAACAATCAGTAGCTAAGGTTTTTAATTCACGTAATTCAAGAGCATTTTTTTTTTATGGTAAAAAGGGGGCAAACGGGCAGGAGGCTCACCTGATGGAAAGTGATCACCTCCGCCCATGCAGATGCGTTGCCGGCCTTTCAGGAAAGGGAGGGATGGAGGAGGGAGGGAAGTGGGAGGGAGGGGGGAACGAAGGCGGAGGATGAAGGGAAGAGGGAGGGGGGAAGGAGAGTGGGCCTCCCGGACTCTCACTCACCGGACGAAACGCGACAGCATAGCTGCCACTTCACGCCGGTCTTCTGTGAGAGAGTGGTACTAATGAACTATACGGGGCGTGCCGGCCCATTCGGTTGCTACCCGAAGGTAACAAGCATGGCACTACCACTGCACAAAATACATAGTTAGTGTTAAAAAACGTGTGCACTTTAAGCGTAAATTATGAATTACACTATAGAATGAATAATAATATAAGGGCTAGTAAAAGGGTTTCTAGCCCCTTTGGTAGCGTGCTCGCTTGGAATATTGAGTAAAGTCGGTTCCAATTCCTGGTCTCGCACTTCTAATATTTTCTTGTACGGATTATTTTCAACATGACTAGCACTTGCCTTTCACTGTCACGGAGATCTTGTTGATATTCTCATGTGCGATCTAAAAAATCATTCTCAACGTGATTACCACATTACATAAGGATACATCGTTAGGTAACTTGTGTTTAAATAATTAGTTTTCATCAGAATTCCGCCAACTTTTCTACAGTTTTTTTAAGTGTTTATTGAGAAAATCTATTATTTGTAAGCATATATGAAAAATATCTGAAAATATGAATACAAACACTATTGTATAAATTGTAATGTAAAAATGAAGTAACTTCCTGTGTCAACTTAATAACTGGCATATATCGTTGTCTGGCCACACGGGCAAGCCTGAAGTATAACATAATTTACGTTTTTATACGACTGCTATATTTTACATGAGAAATCTAACTTTTCCGCGGTGATATAATTGAATTTGTTATTCATGTATATTAGCTATGTATTTTCCTCCAGAAGATATCCATCTTTATTTTGTTCTTTTACATATCTTTCTTCAATGTTGTACATTATTAAACATATCTAAATGCGTATATAAATAATATATACTAAATAAGTATATAAATAATAATATATATTTTAATATTGTACATATCTAAATATTTGACGACACGTATGATTCTGTTTATAGAAACCATGCTTGCTGTGACAGCGGACGCGAGTTTGACTCCCATTATAGACATTAATATTCGTGATGAACACGAATGTTTGTGTGTATGTAATTAAAGTCATATCTGCATTTTCGTACATTACTGGTCTGGTTACAGTCTTACTGGTTTCATAATTGAAAAGGGCAAGCTCTATCAAATTTCCTTCTCCGCTTCCTATGAAGTTTCTTTAAAGTAATTTAAAGTTGATCAAAAATAACAATAATTAAGAATAAAAAGTATGTAGGTATATATGTATACGTATAAATATATACAAACTTTCGAATATTTCAATAAAACACGATACTTATGTTACGATATTTTCATTCAATTATTCGCTTAATATAATCCATATGGACACGGCTATAATAGTACTTAAATGTGTTTTTTTTTCAATCAAAGTCTCCTATAGACTTGCCCGCTTAGGCTACACGGCTGTTCATATTTGTACAAAACAGTTTTAAAATTTGATGTTGTTTTTAATTTTTTGATATTGGCATGTTATTGAAAATATAACGATGTTTTATTCCATTACAAATCTTTCCATACGTTTTTGTAAAGATAACAAAAGATTAATCTTATCACAACGCATTTACGAGTATATAACAAATAATAATAGTCATTCAAATATCATACATACCAGGTATGTTAATGCTTACCTAAATAGATTTTTGTGTGACGCCTTAACTTTTAAATTAATTGAATATGACTTTTACAAATATTTTACTACTTCTCCTTAAACTTATATTTTAAGCAGTTCTCTCCTTCCATGAACTATTATTACAAGCGATCCTGACTGCAGACTTCCATGTTATTACAGCAGTTTAACATAATGAGCTCTCAAAGGGTGATTATTTTTCAAACGTATTTTTCTCTATTCTAAGAAAGTTTTCTTTTAATTGTCATTTTTATACAATACTTTATATTCTTTTTTTAACATAACTTTTAGTCAGGCAAATTAAGTTTAACGTTAAGTTTAAGGGCATTACAAATCATAATCAAACTAATTTAAACTCTGTGTCTATATACATGGCGTATAAGTACTGTGGAATTGACAATTTATTTATTTATTTAATTTAAAAATTACATGATTATTTGCTTAAAAGATATATTATGGTCATACTCAGAAAAAGTGTACATTTGACATTTGTAACTAAACTGATAGGTAACGATACTGAGAATCTTCGTAACAAAACTGATGTCATAAAGCGTAGTATAGAAACAATTGTTTGGTTTAATAAATATTATTTACATTATTGTAATGTATTATTTACAAAGTTAAATAATGTATTTTAAAGTTACAAAAATTATAAACTGATTGTCGTGGACTGTATAAGAGGTTCAAATTCTTTTCTTGCTTGTTCGTTTATTCTTCTTGTTCTCGCCTCTTCGATGGCTGTCTGACGATGAATGTAGAGTGCTGTTGGCTCTACTGGCCTTTACAGCGTGGTGAGGCGGACAGAACGTCCTGCCTAAAAATGGAGCATGAAATTCGGGGGGCTTAGTGGGATTCTGAAGGAGTCGTATACGATTTGGGACCTCTTTCGCGTCGGCGAGAACGGTGATTGTGTGTACGGTGTCGGTGTGTGTTCCTAAAGATAAAGGCTAAATTACGTCTTTTGGTCGTCTGTGCGTATCTGTAATGTCATCTACGGGTTCGTAATTAGCGGCGTTTACTAATAACTCGTCAGTGTGCATTGATATTATTGCAAAGTACCTAGTTAATGAAAGTTGTTTTTATGTAGTCCCTAATGATCTCTAGCTGTAAGTCTTTGTGTAGATCTACTGTGCACCAGGCTGCCTGTAGCTATGCGTATAAATCGGTTTTAGTTAAAAGTACGCAGCCACTCTTTTCTCAGGGTTCAACTCACTACTCCATTTTCGGAACCAATGCCCCATGATTATGACTGCCTTTTGAAGTCTTGAAACTATTCTATTTGTGCATATTGCTGGGGCATAAATGGCTGTGTCATCCGCATTGAGGGCGATGGTCGTAGTCTCATGACTCGGAATGTCGATCGTGTAGAGTGTATAAAGTATCTCTCGTGTCTTAGCTTTGAGCCCTGAGGTACTACTGCCCTTATAGGGTGTGGTGTGGGAAATGTACCATCTACTTTGCAACGGAAGAAACGATTTGACAAATATTCTCGTTTGATGATGACGAGACCATTTGGTACGCCCATTCGGTAAAGCTTATATAATAAACCGTTGTGCCAGATTTTGTCAAACGCCTTTAATATAGAAAAGAGCACACCTGTGCCTACTGATCAATTAAAAATGTTAAAATATCTATGTATGTGCTGCGTTAAGCGGTGCATTCCGAATTGTTCAGGAAATATGAGAGTTTTGGTCTATGCTATGGCCCTTTGTTTGGCTTATATTATTCTTTCGTTGATTTTACTTATGCGGTTTAGTAGTGAAATCGGTATGTAGCTAAAAAGGAGGTTGCGAGCCTTCCCTGGTTTGTGAATACCTATAACTATAGGTTCTTTCCATTCGTTTAATAATTTTATTAGGGATTCTATCTAAGGCGTCTTTCTAGTCTGAAGTGTCTTGATTATTGTTTAACCTCGTCTACTGAGGTTGGTGTGAGTTGGTGTTGTAGACACCAATTGGGTTTAATTCTACCTAAACAAGCCATTTGTTAGTTTGTTAGTGAGGTGAATGTAGCAGAAATGGCTCCTATTTTCTCATAGAATATAACGCCTTAAATGATGAGACTATTTCATCCAACGTGAGTGTCGTGACTCGTGTCTGCCCTGAAGGCACTGTGATATCTGTCTGCAATGAAGGCCTCTTGGGTAGACCCCAGCTTTGGGTAGCCATGCATTTGTCATCAGCATTGTCAGCACTGGTACCGGTGTATACATTTGGCATTGGCCTTTGTGTAGGGCGCGTACCAGAGTCCTGCCCTTGTGGTGCGCGGGAGCTTTGAGCGCTCTCCGCAAAGAACTGCTCAAAGAGGCGTCTGGTACGGGTTCCCTACGCGGGCAGTCCGAAGTCCCGTGGTCCCCTAGACACTTTACACAACGGGGGCGGGCAAAACAGTTTCTGACCTAATGGCAATATAACTGCCATCGTTTGTTGTCTCGCTCGATTCCAAGTTTATTTGAGTTTGACTTTGTTGCCGATATTGTAGCGTGAATCCGTCCTAATAGGAGTGCGCTTGCCTAGAAGGTACCTATTAACTCTTGTCTTGAAGGTACTCAAATTAAAATAATAGTAATTGTTTTTATTCGGAACAATATAGGAACCATTTATTGTTAGTATACACCTTAGATAATACAACTTATACACTAGGGTTAGTAACAAATACAAACAAAACATAACAAAAGTGATTGACAATGGTTCTGCCTGAGATGCCTCAGCACAGGAGCTCTCGTGTCCTCAGCCACGATTTTCAGGATGCTATTTATGCTCCCCCGAATCCTTATCACATGCGAAGCTACCTTTTTCCTGATGATAGCATGGAAACCATCTGTAAGCGATTGGGTAAACATCCCAGAGGCACTACAGAAACGAGGGAGTTTCAACATCATCCTGAAAAGATTACTATATTGGACGCGCAGTGCATTTAGCGCCCCGCGCGAACAGCTGAACCACAGACTTCCCGTGTACAAGCCTTGACAGTACGCTAAATTATAGTTCGCAGGAAACACGGCTGCCGTGAGGTTGCTCCACGCCTTGTCATGTCTAAATCGATGTCAATGTTTCTAGTGCTGCTCTTTTAGCGGCTTAGTGGTAACAAATATTGCGCTGTAGGCGGAGGATGTGGTGAAGGCACTGACACTCTGAAGGAGCAGAGGACGCTGTTGGCAGCGGGTTTACAGAATACACGTGGGTTGCGAAAGGCAGAGTATGCTTCATAGACGCGGGTTGTGGCACAGATGGTCCGAGTTTGTCTTTAGATTTCTTTGAGAGCTCTACAAGCTCTTAGTTCATTACAATGTACACTAACACTTCTCTGGCAACGCTAGACTCACTTCACTTATACTGTTTTTCCACTGCTACGCTCTGTAGTACGTCTGCTCAGCTCGATGTTGCTGTCCGGAGTGAATGCATGCCGTACATATTTTTCCTGAATGTAGAGTGCGTTTAGCCTTATTGGCCTTAACTACGTTACCGGGTGTGGAGGCGCACAGGCTAGAAATGGACTATGAAGTTCAAGTGGTGTAGTTTCGTAATGGCACCTCCTGCGAGGTTCGGACCACGGCTTACGAAACTATCGAATGGTATTGAGACGGCTTAGGGGGACTCTAAAGGAGTGCTATATGACTCACACACGCTTAGGTGTTGTCATTACAAACAAACACCGTAAATAAAATAGGCGTGGCCTATTTCTAACTACACTCAGTAGTTTAACTGTTAACAATCTAATAAAAGGGGCATGGTTTAAAACTAATGTGTTCGGGTACGATCGTGAACGGTCGGCTGCTACCGCTCGTGGTCGGGTGCCGTCGTCGATGACTCGCCGGCGGATGTAGTACTACGTTCTCCCCATAGCGTAGCACTGCGCGCCTCATTCTTCATCAGCACGATCAGCACAACGCGCTTAGTGACGGCACGATTGAAGCCGCCGCTCTTCGTTCGAACGTCTGCACCTCGTGCGTCACCGTCGAGTAGGCTCGTTTCACGATGCCCATAAGTTACATGTTACGTGACAAGATGGGGTTAACCATCATCACGATGTCTCCCGCTTGCAGAATCTTTGTCTTGTTCGTTGGTCCATCGATAAGAATGAGAGTGGGAGGTACTCTCGCACCCATCTTCGCCAAAAATGATCAGCAAGCGCCTTGCTGGCTCCCCTCACGTGTGTGCATCGGTCGTCGTCTTTCCATGGCCCGGTTGTAGGCAGGCTAGCAGATGACCCCAGCAGGAAGTGGTTAGTGGCCTCCCTGATTCGGGGCACCTCGGGGAATGTAGCACCACTCCATACAATGCAGAAGTCCTTCCTCCTTCACCGCTGGTTTTATTCTTGGTAGACAGCCCGTATGGCAATACAAGTCAGCAGAATGGGATGAGATGCGACACTTTTTTGCATCCTTCACTTGGCGGCAGGTCTGCTTCTCTTCTTCCGATCCGTCGAGTTGTGCGGATGCTATAACTGATATGATGCATCAAGCAATGGAATATTTTATTCTCTGATGAGTCTCTGAGTTCTCTGATGTACCCGTCGGTGGCAAAGCTCGCCCATGGTTTAATGCTGAATACACCTTTGCTGAAAAGTGTAAGCATTCGGCCTACCTTGCCTGGGTTGATGCTCGAGACCGCAAAACTCCGGATGTAAGATCCAAGAAGAGTGCCTTTAACTTAGCCGCCAAGTCCTACAAAAAGACATTAAAGGAGGCTCGTCTTGACCGAATTACACATTTTGGCACAAAGCTCTCTGCCCAACGATCTGGCAGCAGAGCTTTTTGGTCGCTTGCCAAAGCGGTCGAGACGAACTTCGGTCGGTCCTCACTGCCACCGCTGGTAAAATCTGACGGATCCCTGGCTCATACAACAAAAGAGAAGGCGTCTTTACTTGCCTCCCTTTTTGCCCAAAATTCATGTCTAGACTCTGGTAATGCTATTCTTCCACATCTACCTCACTGCGGGATCTCAATGCCTGAAAAAAAGAGGTAAAGAGAGTTTTGTGTCGTCTATATGTGAATAAAGCAAGTGGTCCTGACGGTATACCAGTGATAGTGCTTAAAACATGTGCTCCCGAGTTGTCTCCGATACTGACACGTCTGTACCGCCTTTCTCTTAGGACTGGAATAGTACCTAAATCCTGGAAGCTTGCCAACGTGCAACCAGTGCCCAAGAAAGGTAGCCGTGCTGACCCTGCCAATTATCGTTCGATCTCAATCACCTCCATACACTGCAAGATTATGGAGCGTGTATTGAAAAATCGACTAATGGCATAGCTTGAACAGAATGATCTCCTCAATGATTGACAATATGGAATTCGCCGGAATCGGTCGACTGGGGACCTTGTAGTGTATGCCAATCACACCTGTGGCGAGACTCTTGAGCGAAACGGGGAGGCGATCGCGGTCTCCCTCGACGTCTCAAAGGCCTTTGACAGAGTCTGGCACGCTAGCCTCGTAAACAAGCTTTCAGCCTATGGTATATCTCCTGGCCTGATCAACTGGATTAAAGATTTCCTGAGGGTTGAGGGTTGTTCACCACAACCCTTAGATACCAACTCAGGGGTTCCTCAGGGGTCTGTTCTCTCTGCAACCTTGTTCCTGCTTCATATCAACGACCTGCTTACACCCGGTATCCATGGGTACGCAGACGACAGCACAGTTGTAGAGAGATACCTGCCAAATCCTCGAGCCAGTAGAGATCAAATTTAGTCCGAAAGAGAGGCCATGGTAGAGCGGTTGAATCTCACACTCAGGACAGCCTCCACTTGGGACGATACCAATCTTGTGAGTTTCAACGCCACCAAAACACAGGCGTGCCTGTTCACCACAAAAAGGAGTCCTTTTATCTTGACTCCTACTTTCCGAAATGTGCCTCTAGAATACACTGACCGTCTGCAGTTGTTGGGAATGGACATTAGCCCCAACATGAACTACGGGCGGTTCATCGCGTCCAAGGCTAATGTAGCAGCGAGGAAAGTTGGCATCCTCGCAAAGGTCCGACAGTATTTCACACCGAGACAGCTTCTTAATCTATACAAAGCTCAAGTCCGGTCGTGCGTAGAATACTGTAGTCACATATGGACTGGTGCTGCAAAATGCCATCTGTGTCAGCCTTGGACTCGATTGAGAGGCGTGCGCTGAGGCTTATTGGTGACCCTACCCTGGTAAAAGCCAACTTACAAAGCCTCGATCACCGACGTAGGGTTGCCAGCCTTTGTGTATTCTATAGGTTGCATTTCGGAGAGTGTGCGCAGGAATTACTCGACTTAATTCCCCCATCCCCTTTCCATCATCGGACGACTCGACGAAAGGCTGGTCTCCATCGTTATGTCGTGGACATTCCACCAGTCCGGACGAAGCGATTCGCTTCGTCATTTATTATACGTGCGGCTAAGGATTGGAACAACCTGCCTACGTCAGTGTTTCCGTCCGATTACAATATGGGTGTCTTCAAGGCAAGAGTGAATAGGTGGCTACTGAATTAGTGTGACTTACCATCTCCGACTGCGTTTCCACTTACCATTAGGTGGAACGCAGTCAAGCACTAATTCAGAATAAAAAAAAGGTTACATTTTGGAGAGTGCGCGCAGGAATTACATGATATTTTAATTTCCCCATCCCCTTTCCATCATCGGACGACGCGATAAATGACTAGTCTCCATTCTTATGTAGTGGAAATTCCATCCATCCGGACGAAGTGTTTCGCTTCGTCATATATCATACGTGCGGCTAAGGATTGGAACAACCTGTCTGCATCAGTGTTTCCGTCCAATTACAATATGGGAGTCTTCAAGGCAAGAGTGAATAGGTGGCTATTGAATTAGTGCGACTTACCATCTACGACTGCATTACCGCTTACCATCAGGTGGAACGTAGTCAAGCACTAATTCAGAGCGTAAAAAAAAAGTCCGTTGTCCCCTCCTCTAAAGTTGGTGACGTTGTCTGAGTGAATGGTGTTCGGCCGTCCTCTTCTAGCTGCCACTCGTCTCAGCGCCATGATCGCCGAACTCGTGGACAGTGATGGGCGATCTCCAGATGCACGGCACGCGATTTGAGACACGTGAACAGCGCTTCCCACCGCTTCTCTCGATATCTGCCGATCTTCACTATCATCGGCCCGAAGTAGTTCATTCCAAAGTAATTGAATGGTTGTTGGGAAAGTACGAACTACACGTTCTCGATTGGCGTGACCCCAGCGCAATGTTCTCGTAGTGCAAGGAGTATCCTAATGCGTTGGCCTTCATCGAGGATAATAGGTCATTTCATCTGGAGGGGCGAGGTGGCAGATCCTATACGGCCTCTTATACGCAGCACATCATCCTCCAGTACTGGATCCAGTCGAAATAATCTGCTCGTCTTAGGTGGTGGACGATATGCTTTAATCCGTAACATTTCTTCTTTGAAGCTGACCGCGTTCAGCTTCTTCGATGTGACAATGCTTCATCCTGTAGCTCAACGTTGACACTTGTTCTCAAATGTCAATACTCTAGCTGCTCTCACCAATGTCTCCGATTTCAAGAAGAGAAGCGTGCAGGATCCGGTAGCCACTCGTCGTCTTGCTTGAACTGCTTGTCCTCCTCAGTGACGTGCAGCTTTTTCTCCTCAGTAATGTGCAGCAGACCTTTCTCTTCTGTTAACGATTTTTTAGAAGACAGTATATCTTGAGAGTGATGTGATCGCTGCCAGGCTATTTCAATATATAGAATTATTGTTAATTTGCAATTTCATTTGAAAAGAGAGAGAGAGAGAGATAAACTTAAAATAATAATATTAGTTCCGCCGAGTTTCTTTCGCAAGTTCTTTTCAATTCAGAGGCTTCTTTTTTCCGAACTGATCGTTCCGTAAGAAATTGCAAGAATTTTTATGCTGAATAAAATATTTAGTTTTGATTTGATTTATCAGATATGCCCCTTCAGCGGGTTATAGTTCTTCTGGCCGCTACAGAAATTCCAGCTCCCGGAACAGTTGGTCATGCAATGGCTTTTGGTGATAACCCCGAGGGCGCGATAATGCGTTTTATTTTGTCATCAGTGGCGAGGTGAATTCATCCAGTCGGTGTCCCACCACACAAACTATCGTGCTGGCTGATCCTCAGGTCGAATCTCACTCGAAGGATTATCTCCTGTATGTCAGCGTGGTATCCACCTGCCCTTCTTGAAAGCCGAACAATATAAGCGACGTTAGCAGATTAGGTCCCTCCAGCAGATGGTCGTAAAGGCTTACACCTCTGCTGAAGGTATCAGCAGACATCACTCGAATGTTCTGTGCCGTCGCACTACACTGCGTATTTCTTCTCCAGCAGGTTGTCTACCTGCTTGACGTATTCTGGTTGGAGGAGCTTCATATTCTTAACTATTCTTGTGTCTCTTCCCGTCCATCCCCACCAGGTGTACTGTGACCAGCTGACTATCTTCCTCGTGCTGAGACATGGAATCCTCCTATCTCTAAATACACACAGTAGTTTAACCGTTAACGAGTTAATAAAAAGGGCGTAGCTTAAAACAAATGCGTGTCGACGACTCGCCGTCGAGTGAATTCGTCTACGTTCGGCCGCCTTCGACTTTTGTCCACAATACTGATGTTAAATAAATTATACTATTAAAACATATTGAATGAAAGAAGAGCTAGGTAGACAAGGACGCCGAGATACATGAGGTACTCCAGATTAACACAGCCAAACAAAAATATAAACACCGCCTTAAAAAATCTACCGAATTACCTGGCATCTGTGCTGCTGTATATCAGCTACTACACACGCTTGAAGCGATACGATATCCAAGAGCTAGATCTTAGACACTTAAAAAGGTAGCTACCGCTGGTAAGCACCTCTAACAGGCCCACAAGATCCGCTTATAGTCTAAGAGAGACTGATCGCAGATATCGCTAATAAAAAAAAGTAATAATGGTTAAATGGAATTTTAACAAAAATAATATATAAAGTTGGATTTTGTTTCAGACGTTCTCTATATTTTTTGTCTCTCGGCGTGTCTACTGAAATAAAATTTCATTTATAAAGTCAAATATTCGCGTAAATTCAAGAAACTATTAAATTAGATATTCTTTGTGATCTCTGCCATCATACATATCACCATTTACCTACAACATGTATTTTAATATTTTTGCTCTGAAAAAAATATTTTATAATACTACATAAAATAATTATTTATTTGTTTTTATGAACTAAGCTTAAAAAATTTTCAGTTTCGTAACGTCACGCAATATAACAAACCTGAGAATCAATTCTGAGAAATTATAACTTTAAAGAGGGTTTTCACGTAAACCGTGTATTACACAAAAAAAACACTGAGTATAGTTATAATGGTTGGATAAAATATAACAAAAGTATTTAGTTATTAAAAGAAAATTATAAAATATTTACCAAAATAATAGTCGTTTATTACCCTGAGACATTTTTAAAAAAATATTTGTTTGAGAAAAAATCATAAGTGAACTATGACAATGAAAATACAAAGGCCGCAGCAATAACAATTTTAACGTTATTACTAGTACAGCCAATACAGAAAAAATATTTCTACTCTTTTAAATAAATTCTTTCTAAATTTTATTCTGCGTAACTCACCCTGAGTAACAAAATGACATAATTTTAGGACATACATTATTTTATTAAAATATTTTTTTCCTTTTATGATTTACGAATAAATTTATTCTAATTTAATTGATTAGTTTAGCAAATATAATATGGGTATACACAATGTTAGATAAATCTATTATTATTCGTAACAACCAGTCTCTGAACAAGTAAAACGGTCATTGAGACATTGAAAAAATGTATAGAGAGATGATTTTTAAGAAAATTAATCTCAAAAAAAAAGTATGTTTTAATGTAAATTATAGATATAATACTAAAGAAATCAGTTTATTAATAGATAAATATAGCAACAAAGGCATTTTTTTTATTATATTTGTAAAATATGACATTTATAGAAGTATGAAGTAGCGGGACAAGAAAAGATGACAAATGTACACTTTTTCTGAGTATGACCCATTAGCGTTTACTACAAAATGTATGAAATAAATGATTTGTAGTTAGTACTATCTGTATACATAAAAAATAAATAATGTTCGTTGCTTAAATCTACGCGTGATAGCAGCAAAAAAATAAAAGATCGGTGAAAAGTGATAGATCTTTTAGATCAGGTATTATAAATTAAATAAATCTCTATGATATTCATTATTATACAAAATAAAATCAAAACGTAAAGTGCTCATAGCGCATTTCTTTTAGTTTTAATTTATACTGTATTGATGCTTTACCTATATTTTTAGAATTCCGCTAACGATATTGGTTTCGAAAAGGAACTTGTCTATATATGGGCATGTTGGGCAAGGCAAAGCCGCGGGATCTGCTAGTTATGCATATAAACCTTCCTCTTAAATCACTATCTATTAAAAAAACCGCATCAAAATCCGTTGCGTAGTTTTAAAGATTTAAGCATACATAGGGTCAGAGAAAGCGACTTTGTTTTATACTATGTACCTAGTGATGACTATATTTTGGAAGTTGAATTTACAAATAAATTTAAGTTCAATTCATCTGTTATAAATGCTACCGTTTTTGTAATAGATTAAGCTAAAAGATCTGTAAAACCATTTTAGTAGCTTTAAGCTGTGCAATTTTTCGTTTAAATTACATGTGACATTAAACAACTTAATTAAGAAGAATAGCCCTTCACAGGGCTAGTTTTACATATATAACATACGAACAATACAGTATTAAAATAGAAAGCCTGCTCGTTGAAATGGCCTGAAGCTAGGCACAAAGGTAAAGAAGGTATAAATGAACATTTGCAATAGAAACAACACAAAGCTCGCGTTCGGAACAAACGCGGAACGTGGGACGTATTTGCTAACTGCGATTTATGAAAACTTCAACAAAATGTTTGCTGGAAAAATGTTTATTGTTTCATAAGTTAAATTATAGTTTTATGACGTAAAAATGCACGTCAGATCGTTTAATTTTTTAACTAACAACTCACAATCGCTTCGCTCGAGTTCGTCCCTATAGGTGTTTATTTTACAAACTTTAAATTTGCCAGAGAGCAGCTAGGGACGAAACCAAGCGAAGCGAAATTATGTCGCTAGTTTTAATTATTTTTTTATTTTTTATTTAAAAACTACAGGTTTAAATTATGTACATGTACCGTATATTACATACATCGACTAAGCTTCAGGATTTTCTACAAAATAGTATGAAAACTTGAACTCTACTAGTATCAAAGTAAGAGCTCTTTACGTTAGAGCTAGTTAAATTAGACGAGGGAATATAAGCAACCATTTAGTCATTTAAGCGTGCATTTTCGTTACGATGCATTTTGTACATATGCTTAGGAACTCTCCAACTGAATTAGTTCCTTGCATATAATTTACTTATTAGCATATAAATAGCTAAATATTTATAATATTATATTTAGCTATTTATTTATATGCTAATATGCTCTTATTTATAAATATAACACAATTCTAACTTAGTCAAATCTCTAGATTGAATATTTTTAGGAAAATCTTGTTAAAATAGGCACTATTAATGATGGAGATAACTAATATATAGTTTTTAGAAATTTTGTCTCTGGAGAAAACCTCTGAACGCAGACTGCAGGGAAATATCTCATTTCTGAGAAATCTATAATGAACGCGAGCAGAGCGAGAGTAAATCACTAGTACTATTGATGATTAACTTAAAAAGAAGGGCGTATTTACGCCTATTAATATAATATATTTTATGTATTTCTATGTATTTGTAGCCCACACATTGTCTTTGATACATGAGATTACCTGAAGGTTAATAATACCTTGAGGTTATCTCACGTAACATAATAGTTTTCATTACTTCATAGAGAATTTGTTTTGTAGTAGAAGTCGATGCTTTGTTATCAGTCGTCAAGAGGGTGTGAGGTGTGGAATGTAATATTATAAAGAAAAATAAGCATTTATTTAAGTTTATATTAAAAAACTAGTGGAACCCGCGGCTTCGCTCGCGCTAAATCTAGGGACGATCCCGAGCGAAGTGAGGGTGAGTCGCTTGTTAAGATAAACATTTCCATCATACATTACATATGTATAACTCTAGCGGTTTTGGCAGCGCACGCCAGAATAGCTCGCAGATGGTAGATTTTTTACTACTTACTTGATACTTATCGTCATATTTTGGACAATTCACACAATATCTTTATAAATTGTAGCCTATGTGATATTCTGATGTATAAGCTATATTATTGTAAAGTTTCATTAAAATCCATTCAGTAGTTATTACGTGAAAGAGTAACAAACATCCATACATCCATACTTACAAACTTTCGCGTTTATAATATTAGTATAGATTAATATGTTTTACTTACTTTCGTAGTACGATACGGTGGTGATGGCATACAAATGTTTACGTTCATTTGGTTTTTATTAATTTTTATTAAACAAATTATACATTTAGATTTCCGTATGATTAATATATTTCTGACTTTATTAATATATGAGTAACATATTTACTACTTTAAAGTTAAGGTGAATCCATAACCTAATAGAAAACATCGTAAAATAATTATCTTTTGGCATAATGGGTTTCATAACTAAAAATGGAATATTGAAATCCATCTAATTGTTTTAGTAGAAAGCGATTCAGAAACTACAAATTGTTTTTTGTTCTACTAAGTCTAAGATCGAGAATTTTAATGATTAAATAATGAAGCAATATTACACCCTATGTTTTCCGTTAGATTTTATACTTATAAGCTGTACAGACCTCAGAGACGACGACAGTAAATAACTGAAATCAACAAGAGAACCAACTTAACCTTTTTTTTTAAATTCCAAAAACAGTCGAATATGGGGTAAAGGGTTAATTATAAAGGTATAATCTGATCTATAAATAAGTGAAGAGCTTAAAAACCGTTTAAGACGTTTCAAAGGTTAATGATTTAAGTTAATTAGCAAGTTCAGCGAATCTATTGAGACGAGCTTTTAACGCACATAAAGCTTACGTTTAATTACAAAATCGTGATTGAAAGTAAATATTTTAAAACATTAACAATATATTATAACAAAACAATACGTAGCTATCATAATTAGTTCCTACTAATATTGTGGGTAATGAAAATGTTTGATTGTTGCTTGCATTTTGATGCGATGAACCAATTTTTATTGTATGTAGGTGCAATGTACATGTATATTTTACAGGGTGCAACAAATATATGAGACATGGTAAAATATACTTTAACTATTGTAGTTATTTAGTTCAGTTTATTTTAAAGAAGATTTTTCTTTTGTTTTAAAAAGAATGTAACTGATTTTTACTAAAAAGCTTAGGCATAACAGGTAATCGAATCAAGTTAAAGTTGATTCGAACAAAGACAGAATTGCTGTTTAAATAAAATAACTAATAGTCACGGTTATTTTTGTTAGTTAAGATAATATTCTGATAAATTAGTTTTATAATTATTGAAGAATAATACTTTTCTACTAATTTTTCATTCTTTCATTGTTGTTATTGATATAAGTAATAGGTGTACAAATGAAAACTTAGTTCATCTATAATACTATCTATCGGTACTTATACTTATTATATAATATTATAAAAAGGAAATATTTGTATTTTTGTATGTAACGAATAAACATATTATAAAATTTTCATGTCTTGAAATATTAAGATAGTCCAATTAATTGCTTTTAACTTCTGATTTATAGATGAGAAATATCTTTCTAGAAAGCGAATATTTGCTGAAATTAAACCATTTGTATGATTTAAACATCAATATTACATACATGTATAATATTTACGACTCTTCGTGCGCTCGTAATGCCACTAGAGCTAATGGAATAATAAATAATATATGCAGTGGTTATGCTTTTTTCTTAAGAGATACCTTTTGCGATTTCACTTGTGATAAAATTAATCATTTCAATCACAGTGGTAGCCCATCGGTACCACGCTCGCTTAACCGAGTGAAGCGGGTTCGAATCCGGGTTCAGAACAGAACAGTCTCAGAACCTCTGAGATTTTCATGTGCGAATCTTTTCTATCATGATTACCACTTGTCTTACCACCTGAAACCTGCATGTCTGAGAAAACCTAGCAAGTTTTCGAAAGACATGTGAAGTCCGAAGCTGATGATGACGATGATGAAAATTAATCATATTGACCAATTAGTAGTTTCGCCACATTAGTAAAATTTTGTAGATTGTATTAGTTTTTTTTTAGATTTAATTAATATTTTCATTTTTTATATTCAGACATGCACTTATTTCACACAGCGTCTATACCTCTCCATAGCCATAGTCGAAACTAAAAAAAACGGTTGTCTTTTTATATGTATGTATATTGTACGTATTTGTAATATAGAGATATCTGATTACAATTTGTAATTTATATTATATATTAATATTTTATTTTTAAAACATTTTATAATAACTTCCACGTATTTTGGTGACACACGTCGCGACATTTATACGCCTGAAAGGCAAAGAGAAATTGCGCTGTGGCAAGGCTTAATTAATTCTATGTAAATGGTATTTTTTTGCAGATGTTTGCTATTTTTGGGTTTAAAAAGTGTACAAAATGTTAAATAAGGTTTCTAAATGAAATATAATATTTCGTTTAAAATTTAGAAACGCGAATAATAACAAATTTACAGTACATACTAACAAACCAAAACTATGTAATAT
Organism: Boloria selene; assembly: GCA_905231865.2. Lineage (NCBI taxonomy): Eukaryota > Metazoa > Arthropoda > Insecta > Lepidoptera > Nymphalidae > Boloria > Boloria selene. The sequence goes on from HG993145.1 coordinate 9,327,524, forward strand.
TTTTAAGCTATTGCATAGCTTTTATCGCGGCCTTTGAGCGCGGCGACCAAATCAAGAAATTCCGTAACGAAAAAAAACTTTTCTTCGGTAGGGTATAGTTCCGAGAGGGTCCCATTGTTACCAAATCACGATCTGATGATGGCTAAAATATTTTAAACAATATTAACTTCTCATATATTCAATAAAAGAAAAATAATTGTTTTCTTATCTGTCACCACGCTCAAAAAGTGTAACTTGAATTAATAACAAAGAAAAAACTGCATAATTAAAAAATAAATAAATAATTATAATTGCATAAGTTGAGAAAAATTGCTATGCAATAGCTTTGCCGCGGCAGTCCCCGAGTGCCACTTATTTATTTTTTATATAATATAGACTAGCGACTCACCCTCGCTCCGCTCGAAACGGTTACCATTCCAAGAAGAGATATTTTCCTACAGTAAAAATCATTCTCTTTGTAGACCCGGATAACCGGCTTTCCGGCTATTTTATCAAAATTTGTCCAGTACATTTATTGCCATTCGTTTCCAGACAGACAGAAAAAAATCTAAATAATAGATTTGATCTCTTTATCTATAATGACTCATATTCTAAGTTGAGATTCTATTACGGTTCATTAGTTACAGCCTACTGAAAGACAGACGTACAGATTGTGGAGGTGTAGTGATATGATCCGTATAAATTATTCTGGTACGGAACCCTACTAACTCATAAAAGTGATACAGATAAACAATAGAAACTTAATAACACATTAACCTAATTCAAAGTCTATAAATACAAAGTTAGGTCCCATACAAGATAAGAGAAGTTATGAACAAAGAGTACCTACATCTTATTGTCTAACAACAATAGACGGCGTCCATTACACTGCCATTTGTTGAGTATTAGCCACTGCCCAGTCTTTCACTTTGCGTCTTTTCATACTTCTACTTATAGTGATGTTTAAAAATATAACTTTACTACCTATATTCTGACCTTGACTTAGATGAAAGTCGTATAATGTATTTTATTTATTCTTTAAAAACTTTTATTGACTCTATTCTAATTCTATAATTCTAATTCTAAGGAATAAAATTAAAAATACCTTAATTTGTAATATTTATTTAATAAAGTTAAAACACTAACAGTGGTAGTCCAGTGGAAACTGAGTGATCCGGGTCTCGCACCTCTGATAATAATTTATGTGCGAATCTTTTCTAACATGATTACCACTTGTCTTACAGTGAAGGAAAACATCGTGAGGAAACCTGCATGTCTCGGAGAATCTAGCAAGTTTCCGAAAAACATGCTCAGTCAGCCAACCCGCACTAGGCCAGCGTGGTAGAATTTGGTCTGATCCCCCAGCTCACTCACATCGAAGGGAGGCCCATGCCCGGCAGTGGCATGTTAAAAATGTTTGAATGGTTGAACAAACAAAATTGTCGTACTTATATATTTTTACACAAAAAGTGATTTTTAAACGAAACTTAGATATGCTTTTTAATTTTGTCATAATAACGATGAAAAATTATATTTGAAGAAAGTGCATTTTAATTTCTTATTATGCACTGCTTTTAAGGACTCTTTTGACGCTACTTTTGTATCTTGAGTTTTTGTATAATAGTTAATAGTTTTATGTACTACTCGCAAATTCTGTAACGGGTGTGGGATAACGATTTTAACTGGGTACTAATTATCGTTGTACCTAGTATTATGTGATATATGGCCGTACCATGTTCAGTTTTATAATTAGTTATGCTTGTATATAATTATAACTTTGATGCTATATATATTTATTTAATATTATTAGTAATAAGGCTTTTGTGATATTTCTTTAAAGTAAGCATCAAATATATTTTATACTTTATAATATTTAGTGACATGGGTCTCATTGCCTTTATTTATATTAAAGATAATGAGGCCGTGTAATTTTTTTAGCTATCATATTGTTAAGTAAACATACAACACGTATTGAGTAATTGAGAGCCCAGTTGTAACATCCTGGCTTGGGAAACCAAGTGAAGCGGGTTCAAGTCTCGGTCTCTCACCTCTAATACTTTCGTGAGCGAAACATTAAACACAACATGATTACCACTTGTCTTACGGTGAAGGAAAACATCGTGAGGAAACCTGCATGTCTGACCTGCATGACTTAGCAAGTTTTTGGAAAAACATGTGTAATCCGCCAATCCGCACTAGGACAGCGTGGTAGACTATGGCCTGATCGTCCCGTACTAAAGGGAGGCCTATGCCCAGCAGTGGGATGGAAAAAAAGGCTGACACATTTATTGAATAGGTTTAAATTTATTTTTACGAAATTATTTATTTGTAGCTATAATGTACATAATTCGATAATAACTTTCAATGCTTTCTGTTCTGCGAAGTATAGATAACGTCCCTTGTTCAGTAAATCTCTCGCACTTTCTGTGGAGAAAATCCCTCATTAATAATAGTTACAATATAACGTGGTATTTCTCAGAATACACGGAAACTAAAGAAAATTATTTTCAATATAATTATTAATTATTATTATCTATTAAGATAACTTTTTTCATAACAAAATATTCCTACAACAAGTACTTGAATTGAAACTTATAATGAATTAATGTGTACTTAAAGTTTTTCTCTTAAAATGACATGAGATAGCTTTTATACCTACACCATTTCTTAATAAATGGACGCAATAATTTAACTATTACGCAAGAAAATGATAGTTCTAATGATAAGCGTTTTTAAACTTGTAAGTTTAAAAAAACCTTCATCATAAGCTTTCGTTCACTGTAGGAAATAAGCCACTCTTTATAGTAAGCTACTAACGGCTAACCAAATATTTATCTCTATCATCCAACCACTGACACCACTCCAAATAACTCAATATATAATAAATCGTTGTAAGTATAAGATTTTAGATGTTATTGAATTAAATGTACCTACATAAGTTAAAAAAAACCGCAAGAAAATAAAAAAAATGTAATTCGCTCTTTTATGGCGGCGGCTATCTTGGATTTAAAAACTTGACATAGTGAATAGTATTCTACTAGTCAAGTCCTTTTATTTTATACACATATTGAGGGAGTAAAAATTTGTAATCCACTATTTTGTCGGCGGCCATCTTGGACCGATTTTTATCAAAGATAACTATGAATAAACCTGAATAACTCACTATTTAAACAATAAAATAACAAAAACAAAATCGGTTCATCCGCTCGGGAGCTACGATGCCATAGACAGATACACACACTAACACGTCAAACTTATAACACCCCGACGCTTTTACGTTAGGGGTTAATCTGACGAAGATTTGATTTCTGTGCATCTGGTAGTAATAGTAATAAAATGAATTTATTTAGTGTAATAAAATACTTAAAACTATATTATCTCTGTAATTTAATATCACTTTGTGTATACCAAGTAAAAAGCTTTTCAGACACCAAGATAGTTCGTATTTCTTCACAAGAAAAGAAATAAAAACTTGGCTATGGTGTTCCATCTCAAAGCGACTCATTTTACAAAGTCATCCTCAACTACTAAGACGACGAAAGAAATTCTCGGAAAGTACAAAACTATCTCAATAGTTCATATTTTTTTAATAAAAGTGGTGCTATGTATAAAATTGTCTAACAGTATATAAACTAAGATCAATCATAAAGAGCAAATATGTTGTACTCCTACGCTTTGTTGGTATTAATAGAGACCCAAAATAATAGTGTAAAAGTGAGCAGAATTTAGCGTTGTTACATCACTCAACCTATCCATTAAGAAATGTGTTTGTATACATACAGTAAAAGTAATTTTTCCTATGAACTTTATAAGATTGATCAACGATGTATAAGCTGGATACATATTACATACCTATGTATCATAACAAATTCTAACACCGACAGAGTCGTAAAACACGTAGAATATTTATGGTTAAAAATGTTACGAAAATGTTTTGAAATTACCAAACTCATTAAGTGAACAGTTTTAGTTTTTTTGTTATATATCTTTTATATAAATAAAAATGAATGCTCGTAAGTTCGTCCGCTATAGGTTTTTAAACCATTAGTCCGAATGTAATGAAACTCTGGTTGTTATTCTGTAAATTGATAGCACAATAAATAATTTTCGTTGATTTTTGTCTTTTAAACGTACCTAATACTTTCAAATTGCAGGTTTGCATGTAAGTCGCTAGTATTATATAGTAATAATACATTACGCGATAACAATTTGAGTATTGTTAACATATTTTATCAAAGACACGAATATTAAATTATTATTAATAGAATAAAATTTAATGTCAAAAGTCAGTTTTTCGATTTCAATAGGTCGAGTTGATTCTAAAGATACACGTATGTGTCTTCCCACCTTTAAGGCTTCATCACAAAAAAGGAAGCACATAAATTAACCTCAACAAAAGCTCCGATTGTAATAATATACGATGAAAGTAGAAGCAATATTTTTACCTGTTCATAAATATTTAAAAGAAAAATTATTACATTCGTTATAACGTGTTTAAAATACATCACTTTTTGTATCGCAATTTTTTTCTAATATGGAAATAATCCAGTAAAGATATAAAAGTAAAACAGCCCACGCACACGGCGCATATTCTATTAGCCGATAACTGGAAACATATTAAACATTACAAAGATTTGAGTTCGTAAAATTATGTCAATTGGGTTTTTAGCGACACGTTTGGGCCAGTTAGTAGTGATCCTACTTGTTACTTGGTAAACCGAGTGAAGCAGGTTCTTCATGGAATACCTAAAAACTTGCATGTCTGAGAGAACTTCGCAATTTTTGAAAGACACTTGTAGCCCGCCAAGCCACACTTGGAAAGCGTTAACACACCCAACCCAACGTTAAAACGGGCTATACAATACAATACAGTGTACCTATCAACTATCTGGTATCCATCATATATAATGTCTGGTTGTGTCTCACGTAGGATAAATAGATAAATACTGTAATACAATATTGTTACCATATATTTTTTTAAAAGAGCAACTGTTGTGTTTCTCGCCGGTTCATCTCAGCAAAACAGTTTTCTAAGCCGGTGGTAGTTTACTCACAGACTTACAGACAAACATTTACTTTTAATAATGTAAAAATGACGATTCAAAAGAGCTTGTAAAAGTCTATTTGAATAGAGAATATTTTGATTTGATTACACTAATCTTAGCTTGCCATGGAAATCAATGGACAGTACCTAGTGCTGTATGTTAATGTCCTAAAATTTTATTTAAAAAGTTATTTAAGACTTGTACCAATGCATTTGTTTTTCAATAAAGACTATTCATACTTATATACTACGGGAGGTAGCGCTATAGTTGAACAAGTCATTTCATACCGGCTGAAAATCACAACACTAATAGTTTTCCCCTTACCTATAACAGCTCCGAACGTCAGCTGCTCAGGTAGCGGTGGAGGTAAGAGAGGCAGCATGAGAAAGTCAATGGAAAAAAATCTGCTCCGATGAATTTTATACCGCGTAAAAATGAATTATATGATTGTTTCCATCACATTTTTGAAGAAAATCATCGTCAGCTGTATTGACGGTGGGGGGTTATATGTCAGTCGCGTACATGAACCTCATAGAAATTTTCACAAAAAAAGTCATTTTATACCTTATGAAATTTATACATCTTAATTTTTATACTTTTAAAATAACAAAGACAATCGTCAGCTGCATTTTTGATGGGGGTAAGACCGTCAGTCAGCGTGATAAACATTTCGCGAGGTCAATGCATTTGAGAGTTGCATAGTCTCTTTGAAAAATAAACTGACGATCTTTACATCCACAAACAATTAGCTGACGACGACTTATGTTTCTTGAACAATCTAGTTATCTTACGCTTAGAAATCAATAAGTATAGCACATATTAATCTATAATCTAATGGCTCTCGCAAGTTTGTATGACAGTTTTTCATTTTTGGGGCTAAAGACTTTAAATTTCGCAGGGAGGTAGTTAATTGTTAGTAAAATTCCACTAAGAACTAATTTTGTGACAGGGCCGGCTTAAGGAGGTCTGAGGGCTCTCGCAAGTTTTTACGAAATTCTTTCATTTTTTGTGTTACAAATTTAAATTTTGGCAGGGAGTTAGTTTATAGTCAGCAGATATCTTTTAAAATTATACAAATCAGACACTCTTCCATCACACAGTAAATATATTAAGAAAGTATAGCACAGCGAGCAATGAGGAGAGGAAGGGAGACGTCCACATATTACTTATATGAAATAGAAAGCCGCGCGGCGCAGGAGTTACATATTAATTATGGGTTCTGAAATAGCTGGAGTAATTTTGAAGAAACTTTCAGTCAATCTACAGATCAACCCAGCGAGTGTTCGAATGAAGATTAGTAGCGAATAAGAAAATGAACGTGGAAGCCGCGGGTATTGCTAGTTTCTTATAAATAACACCGCATTATAATTATTTATTTTGTGTCGGTTTAAAACTATATTATAATACTAGCAATTCCTGTTGGAATCCACACTCCGCCCGCGTTCTAATTACTATTAAAAATAGGGATTGTTGGATGAAAATTTAGGGTTATGATTATTTATGGGTATAACATATTTGGTCTAAAAATAAAAAATAGCCTATCTAATCTCAGATCTACCAAATAAACACAAAAAAATTCGTAAAAATCGGTTAAGCCGTTTCGGCGGAGGTCAATAACAAACACTGTGGCATGAAATTTTTATATATTAGAATTTAGATGTTTTTTAAAAAAGAGTATTGAGTATATCTCTCGCACATTTCCGATATTGACAGAGTCAGATAGGTCATTGTTAGGGTTGAGACCCACGCCTCTGTTGTTGTTTTGAAGTTGTAAAACTTACCTATACAAATAAATAAAATTGTTTATTAAGTCTATTTGTAATACCAAAATAAAAACTATTTACTAAATTCAAATGAAATTTTATAAGATTTTATATTTAACTAGCTGACCCGTGCCCACTTCGTTGGGCAAAATGTTAATAATCCTTTTTAGTACAGAGTGTTTAAATAATTTAAATTATTTTATTAATATTAAAAATTAAATTACCTATACTAATATTAAAAAACTACTTTTTGTAACTTAACTATAAAAGTTAGACATATGTTGTCGTTGACTTTTTTGTAGGCATTTTCAAGCTCCTCATCTTTTCTCTAGAACTCAAAAATATATCTTTCATAGTTAAAGCAGCGTTCGTAAGAAACGCTTTCATTCGACCGTTTTTTCTCCGATTCACTTTGCAAAACGGACACCACGTTAAAGCCTTTTTATTATTCGGTTTTTTATATAACCTATGACACTTAGCAATAATGTGGCTTTCTATTGGTGAAAGAATTTTTGAAATCGGTTCAGTAGATCCCGAGATTACCCCTTACAATTTAACAAATATACAAACACACAAACTTTACTTCTTTATAATATTAGTATAGATGAAATTAATGTGTACAATTTTATTTCTGTCTGGCACTCTGTTTTTTCGGCTGATCCCCAAAACAGCTGGACCAATTTTTACGGAATTTTCAATGTCCGATCATCTGCAGAATAGTTAAAATTCCTATACCTATATAGTTATCAGAACAATACGTAGTACATAGAGACGGACCCGAGCGAAGCTAGAGTAAGAGAGAGTATTATGCACAAGAAATTATAAATAAAGTTATTATTATATAATTCTTGTAATCTTAAAAACTATCAATCTAAAAATGGCAACGAGCAAGCAGTCGCTGAGTCAATCGAGTGTGCATGTAACTACAGCGTTTGTGCGTAATTCCAAGCCTAAGATAACTAGAATGTTAAAGAAACATGAGTCGTCGCCAGCTGATTGTTTGTGGATGTAAAGATCGTGAGTTTATTTTCTAAAGAGACTATGCAACGCTCAAATGCATCGACCTCGCGAAATGTTTATCACGCTGACTGACGGTCTTTCCCCCATCAAAAATGCAGCTGACGATTGTCTTTGTTATTTTAAAAGTATAAAAATTAAGATGTATAAATTTCATAAGGTATAAAATTACTTTTTTTGTGAAAATTTCTATGAGGTTCATGCACGCGACTGACATATAACCCCCCACCGTCAATACAGCTGACGATGATTTTCTTTAAAAATGTGATGGAAACTATCATATAATTCATTTTGGCTCGGTATAAAATTCATCGGAGCACTTTTTTTTCAATGACTTCTTCATGCTGTCCCTCTTAGTTCCACCGCTGGTGCGGCGACTGACGCTCACTTTACTGATCTCTGACCTCTAAACAACTGTTTGAAATAAAATTCATTCGGGATGAAATTCCTAGAAAAAATACAGCGCTACCTCCCGTAGTACTAGTTTAAAAAAGAACTACAGTCTACAAAGGTATTATATTATTAAGTAAGCTTGATTAAGTACTATCTCCTTTGTGTCAATAAAGATAAACGGTATAATAATTTTAGTATTCTTACTTAAAGAAAAGGTTTTGAATTTTAATTATATCTTTCCCTTCAGCCAGAACAACATAAGGCTTTTCCCGTTAACAAGAGTTATTATGAAATTGTTACTTTTCAGAATTAAGAATTTTATTTATTTTGTAAAAGCACACTTACAACAAACATATTATACAGCATTTCCTAATTAATTATAACAATAATAATATGTCTTATATGCATGTCAATAAAAAATGTACATGGCATTTCAAAATTCAACAATTAAAAGTACAATAAAAAAAAAAATGAATGTTATATTATCAATAAGTATCTATATACAAAAAATGTAACTGTACATTAAATATTTTTTAGGAATCTTATACATAATGGTCATTACTATCGATACAACAGCCGAAATTATAGTTTTTCGTCTTTTTGTCAGTCTGTGACTGTATCACATGAAAACCAATAGAAAGATTTGAATGAAATTTGATATGGTGATAGCCAGGTGATTATGAACGTTCCAAAAAATCTTCCATATATGAAAAATGTATCTGATAATAAAATATCTTTTTGTTGCAATATTGCTGAGAAAAATAACTACATTTTTTTAAAACAAATAAAAAATGCATTTATTTGGAAAATATGTATATTATATATATGCAAAAGTATTTTTAACCTACTAAATTTTAGTTACTCTTTTGATATGAAACCCGAATTTAAAAATATTTTGACTGGATTGCACTATTCTTGTAAAGGAAAAACTGCAATTGTAAACTACGGAACCATAAAAAGGTCGAAATTTATATTAAAAATACCTTGAAAGGGTCATGCACAAGGTTAAAAAGAATCTTTTGTCTTACCAAAATTCTTAATAAAAAAAATGAAAACATGTTGTATAGACACGTTCTGTAACATTTAAAACACCAATCATTATTCAAAATATAACCTAATATATTATATAGCTCAGTGGTAGCCAAGTGGCGAAGCGTTCGCTTACGAATCTGATATTTTAATACGTGAATTACTTTCAACATGATCACGATTTCTCCTAAACTGAAAGCGTTAACATAGCAAGTTTTCCAAGGCATGTATAGTCCACCAATCCACACTTGGCTAGAGTAGTGGACCATGGCCAGATCCTTCTTATATATTATATATCTTTCTTTGGCTCAGTTGGCAATGACCCTACTTTCTGCGCCAGCGGTCGCGGGTTCGAGTCCCGCTGGGGGCATTCATTCGTTGAGCACGAATGTTTGTTCTCCAATCATGGGTGTTAATATTAATATTATGTATGTATTTAAAATTTATATGTGTAGTATATCAACTATCTGGTATCCGTAACACAAGCCTCGTAGTTTACCACGGAACTAGATGGCGCTGTTTTAAAAAATGTCCCAACATATTTATTATTATTATTATTGAAGGAGCCCTGTGTACAGCAGTAGGGCAGAATACAAATAATACATATAAAAATATAATATAATACTTTTATGAAATAGTTTTAATAAAATTTATAAAAACAAAAGCATATAAGTATGATACTATTGTGTTCACTATAATAGATGCAAATTTTTGGTCTGTGTGACCATCACGAGAAAACCAATGGACAGATTTTGTTGAAATTTGGCATAATGATATCTGGTTACCCTGGTTAACATAAAGTATACTTTTTACAGCTGTAAAATATCTCATTTTTGTTATATCTAAATTAACCGTTAAAACTAGATGTACCGTACGTACATACGAGACGAATCAAAAAATTTAAATCAACACGCTAATGTTTACTTTTTTACGAGAATCGTCTTCAAGTCAATTTACTAAAAGCCTCAAGCCATGGGATGGCTTAAATATGTAGATACAACTGTCTCGCGTTCGTGAACATTTTTCTTTCTGATTTGAATGCAAATTGTTAAGAACACCTCTTTTTTAAGGATTTACCGTTTTGTCAAGAATATCGTGTTACACTTTCATTAAGTAAATATTTATTATATCTAGTTCTTAAATCTATTATCTTTTATGTGCCAGGACTTTTAGTATGACTATCAATAATGTGTACTATATTATGTTAAAGAACCGACAATTCATCAGTAAATCAGTACATATAAATGAAATTGAGGTGTCTGTTTGTAATTTAAAATTAACAGCTTTCCACTTAAAGCATATAAAAGTATATACAGTAATTACATTAAAAAAAATTTTTTTGAAAATTTTTGTCTGTCTGTTCCAGCTAATCTCCGAAACGGCCGGACCGATATTGACGAAACTTTCACTCGCAGATAGCTAATGGTTTAGGAAGTATCTTAGGCTACTTTTATTTTATTAAAAACTGTACAAAATCGTTTAATTTACTTTAACTTACGCCCAACAAAAGGTTGGGCTTGCTTGTCTATTGTAGAATTGACCTGTACAGGTATTACTCAATCTTAGAAGTAAGTCGCAATAGCCTTTAAAAAGGTATTAAGATTTTAATATATACAATTTCTTATGGATATTCAGAGAATAAAAGTTAAAAATAGAACCATCTTTCAAGCACTTGTGTATAATGATCTCCCTTATTCTCCCCATTTGAAGCAACATTACACAAAAACAATCCCAGTATGTGTTAGAGATGTTGATGAATTAACACCTGTGTCTGACACCTTGTGATAGATTGTTTAGCTTTCGACTGTATACAAACTTTTCTACTAATGTATAATGTTAATAAAGGGAAGAAACTGTAGCATGTTATATATGTCGAGACATTAACACATATCAGCATCTAAGTCCATGGTACGCTGCGAAGCTTATATTATGTATACCTGATCGCTGTTACACAACACGTACTATAAAACTTTAAATACATACGTATTATAAAGATAAACTCCATAATGAGTACAAATATTGGTGTTCCTTTCACAACTAAATGCCCATAGCGGGACTCGAACCCACGATCGCTAGCACAACATTTAGGGCCACTAAAACTGATGTTACACCACTCGTATTATACAGCTTATACAAATATTCATGTTCATCACACATCCCCAGCGGACTCGAACCCACGATCGCTTTTTTTTTAACGGGGGGGAAATCCTCATGGACTACCTCCACCTGGGGAAAGGGAGTGCCGGACTCTTACCGGCTGAAACCACCCCGGTGTCTCCTCGCACGTGCGCGTGAGGCCGCGGGAATCCATATTCTTCCGCAGCCCCACACTAGTTCTGGCTGGATCTGACCGGGCCTCATCTCCTGCACGGGGTAGTGAGGTGTTGAACTACCCCGTGCATCGTCTCAGAGGCGCGCGCCAACACTCGCGCGTACTGTCAACCCATTTGTTAACCCATTTTCCATGTTTAGTAGATATTGTAGAGATGGAAATGAAAAAATTACAAAGATCTATCAAAATCATATTACGTAGGTATTATATACACGCCATGTCATATAATAATTAATATAGCATACATAACTACATATGTACATGTATTTAGAATCATAAATTTAGAGTAAACGTATGTGAATTAGAAATAGGTATTTGTATGAAAGTAAACTTAAACTTAAACGTAAACTTTTTAAAACTTTTTACGAGATTTTTCACTGGTGCGTAAGGTGTGGCTTGCAGGTGTGCCATTTAAACACAGTTAACGTCTCCAATTTCGTGTACAATAGAGAATTGATCAGCTAAAAACGAAATATTCCTTTACATTTAAATTTAATATAAACGAGGTATTATTGTTTCACACAGGATACCGTCTGAACTACTATTATCCATAATGGACATTTATATCTACATAACAATTGAGAGCTTATTAAGTTTTACAGGAAGGTATAAAAGCTGAGGTCTTGATACTATCCTATCGCTTTTAAGTCTTAAGTATACTGCGCTCTGATAATTTTGAACTTTTTGTAACGAGCAGTTAAATTCGAATGTTTGAATTAAGTAATAAGTGTTACTATTTACTAATAGAGATACATAAGAGGAAAATATAAATGGATGCTTAAAATATTAGCGTGAATATTATATTCTATAATTTTGGCTCTACGATCTTTGAAAAAAAATCTTCTTGAGAAGGAAGAAACTTATTCAAAAATTAATATATAATTTCTAAGAGCAAGAGAGCAAAAAATAAGTTTAAAACTAATAACTAATTTACTTTTTATCATCATTTAAAATTTAAAAGACATCTTAAGCGTAAATTCAATAATGAAAGTTAAAACTTTATTAAATACCAAATTAAACCAACAAAAGAGTGGCTAAATACAAAAATCGTTCCAATTTCATTCACAAAGATTAAGCAGAGTTATAAAATTGATTCCAACTTCCTTACAAATAACCGCAATTTAATTAGTCTGATAAGTTTAAAGTGTGAAGTGGCGCCGAGGAAATTTACTGTTCATTTACTACGTACTATAGGCTTCTAGTCTCGACTCACCCACATTCATTGGGCATTAGAACAGCTATAATAGGAAGCTCGTTTCAAATTAACCGAAGTTACTCTTGATGTTTATTAGTATTGTATTAATTTGCCTCGTTCTAGGAATAAATAAATAAATAGTTGGGACATTATTACACACAGCGCCATCTAGTTCTGTGGTAAGCTACGAAGGAAGCTTGTGTTACGGATACCAAATAGTTGATATACAGCATATAAAAGTTTAAATACTTACATACTATAAATAAAAACACCCATGACTGGAGTACAAACATCCGAGTTTAACAAATGAATGCTCCCAATGGGACTCGAACCCGCGACCGCTTGGGCAAGAAAGTACGCACTACAAACTGCACCAAACGTGTCGTCAAATATTTACGTGTTATTACGATTAAGTAAGCCATCTCGCACTTGGCTAGCGGCTAGATCTCCCAGCAGTGGGACGCTTAAAAGTTAGTTAACTTACAAGTATACATATTATTAGTGCTTAATATTATATTAATTAATTAAGCACTAATAATTAATATACAGTATACTTGTAAGTTAATTAATTTAATAATTACTTAAATTAATAAGCATAAACTTTTTTGTGATCCACGAGATGTTGACCACAGACTAAAAATATTTTATTTTATATGAATCACATTACATACAGATAATAAAAAATTAACTAATTATTAAGCTTGACACACATATTACAATGAATGGAACATATTATTTGATTAATCATCATTTTTAAATATTAAAATCAAGTTTTTCTAAGGGTTTTGCCCGCTCTATATTGAGTGGATAAAATTGATAATAATTACAATATTAAAAATAATATGTTAACCTCCTCAAGATTTCCAGTGTATATGGTCGTTATTCTTTATTCTTCTACTATTTAAAAGCTTGACCGATTTTGATATTTTTTTAGTATTCCAACGAAACTTTATTTTTGGATTTTTAGATTTTAAACATAAGAAACGTGACATAATCCAAAATATTTAGCTTTCTACCTCTGTGGCAGAATAACGTAATAATCTTAACTTGTTTAAAACTAAGTTCTACTAAAGTTTCAATTAACTTTGCTGCGTTAATAATAATATTCACATTCTATAAAGCCTGATAGAAATCATATCATGAGATAAGTAGCTAACTCTTCAAACACGCCTCTCGACGACGATTTTAAAAAGGATTATAGTATTGAGTACCATTTAAATATTGCTTGGGTTTTTTTCACAGCGTCGTCGTATTGTTTTATCTTCTTACAAACATGAGTAATAAATTTTACGTTTTAAACATGAGTAATACTTATTAAAAATTCCCAAATTATTTGCTGACAAATTTTTGGTTTACTTCAAGCATTGTAACTGTCGTTGTAATTCTCTTTGCAATCATTTTAAAACTATTGAACCAATAGGTACCTTCAATTTTCCGAAATAATAGACAATAATAATAGACAGTGGTAACTGGTAGCCCAGCAGTAACGCGCTCGCTAGGATAGCCGAGTGATGCGGGTTCAAATCCGGGTCTCGCACCTCTGATATTTTCATGTGCGAATCATTTCTATCATGATTACCATTTATCTTACGGTAAAGGCAAACATCGTGAGGAAACCTGCATGTCTGAGAAAACCTAGCAAGTTTTCGAAAGACACATGAAGTCCGCCAACACGCACTAGCTCAGCGCGGTGGACTATGGCATGATCCCCCTCGTACTGACGGAGGACAGTGCCCAGCAGTGGTATTTAATAAATTTAGGTAGGTAGGTAAGGTATTTGCGTTTCATTTTACTTTACTAGATTATCAGGTGCCTTTCCCTCTAACAGCTAATGTACAATCTTTATTTGTATGTGTAGCTACATACTAAAAGAGGTATTTGTGCTCTATCTTGACACGTAGATTTTCATATGTGAAAGAAGTCATTATTTTTTAGAAATCTGAGCTTTTTTAATTTTCGAAAAGCGCCATCTAATAAGCAAATAGAATATTAGCATGGCAAAAGATAATGTAGGTTTTTTGTGTCATTGTCATCAAAATAAAGAATTGTAATTTGTAGCTTAAATTCATGTTTTTGCTTAATAACAAACATTATTTATTTACGAGTATAGCCGGCTAATAGCACTTCATTGGGTAATTACGACAATTTTTCTAACTGAAACCTGTGCAAGTAGCAATTGCCGAGACTAACTTTATCTTACGATTGCTGTAATTAAAACCACGTCATGCAACGTTAAGAACCCAATAAAATGATAAAAGTACTTTTTACCCCGTTTCTGTTGAAAATTAATAATTAAAAGTTTGCCAATAATTGAAATAAAAAAAACTTGTTTGGCTTTATTCACGTACTAGTGACTTACATTCGCTTTACTCGAGAATTGACATTTATAATATTTTTGGGATGGCTTGTTATTGGATTTGGTACCTATTAAAAAAGTAAAATTATTTATTGCTGATCTGATAGATACCGTTGTTGGGTCTGATAGATAACTACGAGTATTTATCAGACAGTCTATTTGTCGTGTATTCGTGCAAAGATTATTGGAAACCATAACGTATATTTTATTTATATTAGTATGAATACATGCCATAAATCTAGTGAATTAGCTATTGTATATGTATTATGTACACCTACTTATATAACGGACGGCAGAACACCCTTGGTCGATTACGTTTAAAGTCAATACTTTCAGAGGACTTCCCTTTTAAGATTTTAATATACAATTTCTTATAGATATTCAGAGAATAAGATACGCTTAAAATTTTTATCTTGTGATAACGGTACGATGAAAGATCACAATCCACGTGAAAAACTGCATGGGCAAATCTACTAGGTATATTACGTATGAATGAATGTTTTCGACAATTTATCTTAATACTCATTTTATACACTTGTTTTTAGCGACGACAATTTTGAATGAAGACTGTTAATCTGAGGCCTAGTGTGTACCTCGCCTACTACTACGAATTTTAAATTTTAGTATAAGTATACAAGATTCTAATATCGTTTAGGACGTAGGTACAGTTATCTTAAGTTTGATTCAGATAATCCCTATCAACAAAGATGGCACGAGTGCAAAAATTCTAGAACAAAATAAAATCTGAAGGTTACTGCGTTGTATAAATATGATTTAAAATCGTGTGGAATACATTTAAACGAAATATACTTTATTTATTTATTTTTTATTATGCGAATCTTATAGTAGGTACTAACCTTGAAAATTTACCAAAATGTATATAAATAAGGCAACTTTACTTACATTATAGGTCGCACTCAAGCGAAAAGTGGTAGGTATATTGTTGTATTTTATACCTAGTATTGGAATAAAAATTACCTTTATAATAATTAGTTTTTGAATGTTCTGGTTATTGATGATAAATTATAATTATATGTAGACACTTTTTAGTCTTATTAAATAACGATAATGATTAATTTTATTAAAGAGCCTTTCTCTTTATAAATAATGATTATCGTTACGTTATTTTTTGTTAATTAGGTATTAGATTTGCAACAGATATTTGGTGAACCCTTACCGATTCAAATTTACTTACAAGTAGGTATTTTTCCACTTTCGGGATACTCATTTTTAACCGACTTCAAAAAAAATTCAAAAAAGGATGAGGTTATATGTTCCGTTGTATGTATTTTTTTTTTTTTTTTTTTTATGTATGTTCACCGATTGCTCCGCCGTCTGTGGGCCGATTTCAAAAATTTTTCTTTTGATTGGTAGGGTATAGTTCCGAGGTGGTCCCATTGTCACCAAGTCAGGATCTGATGATGGGATCCCAGGGAAATCGAAGGCAACTCTCAAAATTTACAGGCACCTATTATGTTTTTGATATATTTTCTAAACCCGATAAAGCTTTTACGTATAAAAATCATCATCTCATGTGGATGAGCTGATGATGGAAGGTAAAATTCCTCAACAGTTGTTTTTTATGTGTTTTCACCGATTTCTCCGTGAATTGTGGGCCGATTTTAAAAATTTCTTTTTTGTTCGGTAGGGTATACATTTAAGATGTTCTCATTGTCACCAAGTCAGCATCTGATGATGGGATCCTAGAGAAATCGAGGGCAACCCTTAAATTTTATCGGCACTGATTACCTTTTTCATATATTTTCTAAAGCTGTTCAAGAATTTGTGATGATGTAAGGTATATATCCTCAACGGTTAGGAGTTGAAAGAAAATTCTTTTAATATTATACGTACTTATGAACTGATAGTCGTACTCCTTCAGGATATTAGGTGGATTGATAATAGAAGGTAAATCTTATTAACGTCTACGAGTTACGTGGAAAAATAGACGTGGACAAATCTCGATTGACTATTGTCGTTCATTTCAAAACTTCGCTGACTTATTGGAGCAGTAGTTTAGTTAGCCTTCCAATATTTTATTTAAACATAATAATTTCCACAAAAAAATTTAAAATAAATTATTTTTTAACAAAAATGAAAACCGACTTCAAAACGCTACAAATCGAAACTAAAAAGAAAAAAAAATAATTTTAATTACTTAGTTATTGTTGGAGTCGGTGCCAGCCAAAGCAAAATAATCCTAATACAATCTCCTTGGCTGGCACCGACTCCAACAATAACTAAGTAATTAAAATTATTTTTTTTTCTTTTTAGTTTCGATTTGTTAATTAAAAAGAGACTCTCGGGGTCAAATATAATAAATTAACCGACAATTCAAGAGTAAATTGAGTAACAACGAAAGAACAGACAGAATTGAGTACTAAGTACCTATCTGTAAACAAAGATGCATATCAAAATGTCTTACAAATTCCTTATCTTTTGATTTAGCCACTTAGAATAAATAAAATACGTTTAAAGTAATTTCGATTACTATGACTATGAGTGATGAGCGTGGTCTGTGTTGCTAGGCTTAGTTGCATACGTCAACATCTGCGTTGATCAATATTGTGACTCCATATGAAATGAGTTAACTATAAATTAAATTCTCATAATAAACCTAAAATTAAATTAAATTTTGGTTACGTCGGCCAATCTCACCGAGACTAGCCTAGATGCGCAGGATATTATTCATAGTGCACTAATATACGGCGCATACACAATTGCACTCGTTAATTCTTTTGGTAATGGGACGATATTTCAATACCGTCGTATCGTCGTACGAGAATGAAGACGAAGGACTAGGATCTTAAGTTCGAACCCAGGACTTTTATATCTGCAGAAGTACATGCTAGTCTTTAAACCACCAAGTCAATTAAAAGAAGCGTATAAGTTATCTACACTACGTATATATACGAACGCATGAAAATAGAGCTATTTCAAATTCAATAAATTTTACTTCTAACGCAAAGCTTACGACAAAAATTAAATCACGTATTCTTTCAAAGGGAGGCTCAACTCATATCGTCAGCTTAAGGTTAGGATTAGATAGATGAGAAAATGAGATACATCTATTATTATTTTTACCTATAGCTGTCTCTAATTACATTCAAAATGAATAATAAAAAGAAAATAAACCCTATATTAAGATTAAAATTCCATAGTAACTTAAAGACATGAAATAATTTTGTATGAAACGGTAATTTCTCGAGAGCTAAGTGGCGGTATTGTTGACACATCAAAGGACGACCTAAGCCTCGACATTTATAATAGAAATAAGGAAGTTAAATAAAAATAAGCACATATATAACGTTAAATTGTATGAAGTTTACGTAGATGTACTATCTGCGTCGTAGGTTTCTGCCTCTGACGTATGAGCTCATAAGTATAGCATGTATCATACTTATATTATAAAGCTGAAGAGTTTGTTTGTTTGGTTAAACGCGCTAATCTCAGGAACTACTGGTTCGATTTAAAAAAATCTTTTTGTGTAGGATAGTCCGATGAAGGCTTTAAGCTATATTACATAATGCTACAACTAATAGAAGCGAAGCATCAATGAAAAATGTTGCTAAAACGGGAAGGGCGGGCGTTAGTACTGCGAGGTATGATGCCGCGGGACTCGGAAAGAATTTGATTTCTGGTCTTTAGAACGCGTGCAAAGCCGCGGGAAATGCTATTAATATAATAAAATTCCAACTCCTTTTGTGCATCTTTGAAATAAGTGGTCTTGAAGTACTCGAAAATAGTCATATGAATCTGTAGTTTTTATTATAATTTCATTTCTCTGTGTGTGATCGCAGTTCGAGAAAACTATTGGACCGATTTTGATGGTATTTCGTATAATGTTAATAGGTTACACTTGTCTCTTTTTTGTCATCTCTGAGACCAACGTACGTATGAATATCGAGCGGATCGAGGGAGATTCACTAGTTATTAATATTTGTTGAGACATTTTTTACAACAGCGCCATCTACGGAACTAGATAAGCTCGTAGTAAGCTACGAGGCTTGTGTTACGGATACCAGATAGTTGATATACTACAGATATAAATTTTTAAATACATACATAATATAAATATTAACACCCATGACTGGAGAACAAGCATTCGTGCTCAACAAATGAATGCCCCCAGCGGGACTCGAACTTGCGACCGCTGCCGCTTAAGGTAGGGTCAGTACTAACTAAGCCAAACGTGTCTTCAAAAAGCAGAACCAGCGGCAATTTGAATAAAATAACTATAGGTATATTATTATCTATTCGATATCAAAATATGCTACACAGTGCTATAAAAGCAATTTAATAGAACAATACATGATTGAAATGTTTTTTTATTTTTAACTAGCGGAACCCGCGGCTTGGCTCGCGTTAGAGACGAACCCAAGCGAAGCGATGGTAAATCGCTATATAATCGTATGTACATAAAAATCTTTACTATCGAAGTCCTCCGAAACGTCCTGAGCGATTGAAAGATTTGACTCCTAGGTGATAAGAGTGGCCCTCGCCAGATTTTTTTAATTTTTAAATTTAGTTTTAATTTTTTTTTTATATTTACTACCACCAATCCCTATTTTATAATATGAAGGGCGCGGGCGAACTGCAAAGCCGCGTGATTTACTAGTATAGTACTTATAACTTATAAGTAGCAAGTAGGAAACATCTAAGCTCATGAAGAGCATCAAAAATTAAGTCATTACTGATACAAATCGCGAATCGTTGGTAAAATAATAAATCATAATAGGTAGTAAGTAGGTATATAAGAATCGAACGAACCAACCCATAACTTGAATTTTAACGTGCCAGTGGCATCTTGGGAACTGAGGTTGGGTTCATATCTAAAGCATTTTTAAAGTACTATCTTAGAACCAAGGAACATATTATTATTTCTAATAATGTTACTATATTTTAAGTGGAAAAATTTTTCTGTGTTTACCGAATGTATTTTTGATAATTAAAGTTAAGTTACTACTTAGATTTAGCGCAAGCTTTACTCCTAAGATACATTATACATTAAAACCTTTCTGGAGAACCATTCTATCAATTGGTGAAAACAGCATGAAAATTGGTGCAGTAGTTTTTGAGTTTATCACGAAAAAACAGACAATAGACAGAGACGCGGCGGAGGACTTTGTTTTATAATATGTAGTGATAAATACTAGTAAATAAAGGTTTAAAACATACATTTTAATTTTGGTGAAATAAATCTAGAACTAGTTATATAAATTAATATTATAATAGTATTAATAGAAAATATAATATTGAATGATGAAAAAATGAATTATTTTTTACGTTTGCATGATTCAATTAAATAAAATACTTAATATGTTACTAATACTATAATCTATTTAACTGTTTCATTAGATAAATATTCCGATGATCAATCTCGAAGCACAAGGTCACGTGGGGAATAAAATGCAGGTTGGCGTTCCATCGGTCAAGCTTTATACCTAAAGCCGTGTTATACTGTTGTATATAATTTCTACGATCGATTGGTTTGAAAAAAATATTTTGAAAATGTAAATATAAAAAACTAATTTGATGTGATTTTATGCATAAAAATTTGATTTTGAGCTTTTAGTTTTTTTTAATATCGTTAATGCAGTTAATTAAAAATAATTAATCTATTAATTATTTAGTACGAAAATCTTAATTTATGGTTATTCGAGTCGATAAAGTAGTAATTATTGAATAATTAGGAACGTTAAGTAATAAGTATCGATTAGTAAATATATTTTTAAACTTGAATTTAAAGGTACGATTACATCTTGAACATAACATTAATATTATGGTAATTTAACTTACAAGGTCCTTCAATTTAAATATTTTTATTAATAAAATGTAACTGAGTGCTGCAAAAACTCTAGATTATAATAAATACGGAATAATTTTATTTTGTTAAGTGTATAGTTTCCTACAGTTAACGTCGTTAAAAATTAACTATAACATTAACATACTGTTAAAATTGTACTTAAACGCGACAGTTAAGTCGTATCAAAGTGTGGTTACTGTGATTGAGTTGTAAGATACAGCATAACCCTAAGATAAGGAGCTGTCGATCGACACCTTCAGTATCTTACTATAGCTGACATTATCACCGATTCTTTAGATACAATGGTCCAGATAAAATTGATGTGTAACTAGAAAATAAATTACTTTGGTCTCAGAACGCATCTCGAGACGAACCCTATTGCGGTCAAAATGGGTGGTGAGTACTTTAACAAAACTTATTCTTATATCTCAGATATTGCAAGACAAATTAAATTAAGTCAATCAGAAATTTTGATGTTGAGTTACAATAATTTGTGTTAGTAATTATTATTTTGCATGACTGTTAAAATGCTAGTAAGTACTATAAATACTTAAGTACCTACTTACCTATTTTTTGTTCTGAAGATAGGTATTAAATAATAAAATAAAATAAATCTACTGATGATAAATAATATTGAAGTGTTTATTTAAAATGTGAAAATAAAAGTTTTTTATTACTTTTATACGGAACTGTACCTTTAATGGTACTAATAAGAAAAACATAATTTTAATTTGTTTTTCCTATCTGTTTTCTTTTATTGTATATTATAGTTCATCTCTGAAACGACTAGACTAATTTTAACGGGACTTTCACTGGTGGATTGATTTGATTTGATTGATTGAGTGGTGATGTTATGAAGAAAAACATACATTTCTTTCATTTTTCAAATGAAATCAAGGCTTATTCTGTGAACAAAATCCGCGTACCTAGGGACGCACCCGAGCAAAGTGAGGGCAAGACTCTAGTTTAAAATAGAGATGTGGTTCTGTGCTTACAAATGCAGAAAAATGTTACTTAGTCGGTTACATAATATGTATTAAACCATCATCAGTAATGGTTTTGAGAAGCAATTTCGCATTTACATTTATTCTATTTACTTTGTAGTAGTTATTGAAACAAACTACTTTATTGAATTTATTTATCTAATAAGACTAAAACTAAAAACTTTAATTCAACGTGACTTTGCAATTAATTTGTGGACTATTTTAATACATCAATAAGATAGTAATATTTAAATATTCTTAGTGCATGATTATCTAAACTTTCCTAAAATTTTCTTAATAGATAAGTGCATTTGCAAAACATTGATGGATTGACGAAAATTATTAGAATTGCGCTCCATATAGTTTCAGATTAAAGATAACATTTCAAACTTATCTACGGAACACTTAAGACGCGTGCTCGATAGACATCTGTCATTTTTTAGAATTAGATATGGATATGAATTTCAATGTTATGTAAAGCTCATATTTATAGGTTATTGGCAACAAAGTAATAGTATAGTAGAGTTGGTTAAATAATATTCATAAACTATGATAAATGGTACGAAAGTTACGTATTTTAAATAGAATCTTTCTTGCAAACAACAATATTCTCTTCCGCTTCTGACAATATCACCGACTAAAATCCTACGGACTAAAGACTAAATCTCTAGTATATCCCCATACCAATTTAAAAAAGCAATAAGTAATTGACAATTGACAAATTTGAAAAACAACCTATGTTTTAATTTAATTTGATGTGATAGATAATAAAGAAACATGAAATTTGTTTACAGTGACCACTCAGCTGCTTTTCTTAGCCGCTGCGCTGGCCTGCGCCTCCTCGCTCTCAATTAGTTTGAGACAAAATCCGGAGACTATTTGTATAGGCCAAGAAAACTTCCTACGAATCGCCAACGTCGACAGCTGCCTGTTCTACTACCAATGCTACTCCGGCCGGTCTTATCTCATGCAATGTCCTTTAAACACGTGGTTCAATGAAGAGGAACAGGTACGTACAGTTCAGATAAGCTCAGCTTTGCATTTGTCTGAGTGCAGTGTACGGATAGGCACGACGATACGGATAAACGTTACGATTGGTTTAAACCTGTTTTAACTGGTTTTTGATGCGCGGCTATTGGCTTTTAGCTATCACTCACACAAAAAAGTGAGCTTATGCCTCAAGAACTGTAAGCGATGTTACACGAGGTTTTTTTTTGTAATAATTTTCGTGAAGTGATTCCTTTTTTCTTTAATTATGCAGAATGTACTCTATTTAGGATGCGATTGAATGTATCTCTCTTAGTGCTCTGTTATACATTATGCATATACAAATCGGCAATCGCACTCCCTCAAAAGCGTAATGTTTGTAAACAAATATAGGATGACTAGTAAATACAATAGTAGATGTTCCGATAGGTCTCAATATTTATATGGACGCGATTTCGTATAATTATTTCTATGTGGTAATACAAAGCGATACTTGTACTAGTATTTATAAATGTTTATAGCTAATTATTTTAAACACTGTTAACGAAAACAAAAATTTGTACTAAAAGCTTCCTTTATATCTTTAAATAAAACCTGTATAATTGTGGCCTACGCGGCAAATGAAATATACTTTTATTAAAAGATTTTATCATTATAGATTTGCGATCGATCAACTCCACCGGAGGGCTGTGTAACTGAACTAGAGCCTGAACCGGAACCTGAGCCTGAACCTGAGCCTGAACCTGAGCCTGAACCAGAACCTGAACCAGAACCTGAACCAGAACCTGAGCCTGAACCTGAGCCTGAACCTGAGCCTGAACCTGAGCCTGAACCTGAACAAGAATCCGAAGAACAAGAAGAGCAGGAGCCCGAAGAAGAAGAGCAGGAGCCCGAAGAAGAGGATGAAGAAGTGACACCACTAGAAAGTGAAGAACAGGAACAAGAACTTGAAGAGGAGGACCTGAACGGCGAAGAACAACCAGAAGATGAACTGGAAGAGGAAAATAATGAGGATGGAGGAGAATTAGATGATGATGATAATCAAGAAAATAACGACGAAAATAAAGAGAGCGAGGAAAATGAAGGGTCTGGCGAAGAAAACATCGAAGAAGATGCCGTTGTAGGATTTATTAAATCTAATCGATTAAGACAACAAGAAGAACTTGAGGAGGTACCTGAGGAGGAACTTGAAGAGGGACTAGAAGAATTTGAATATATTAGTGATAAAGATGAAATAGTTAAAAGATTACGTAGATCTATTTTGAGACAAGAGAACGAAACCGATGGTGATGATAACGATGACGATAATGATGATGATTACGAAGATGTTGATAGCGATGATGATGACAACGACGGTGAAGACAATGAAGAAGTCCTAAGGCAAGAAGAAATCGAAAATGAAGACAGTCAGGATGATGATGACGAAGACAATGACGATGATGACGATGATAATGAAGTTGAAAGAAAACGAAAAAGGCAAGAAGAAATAGAAGGTGATGAAGATGACGAAGAAACTGATGACAATGATGATGACGATGATAATGATAGTGATGATGGGGAAGAGGAATTTAAACCTGCTAAGCGATTACGTAGATCACTCAGACAAAATGAGGACGACGGTGACAATGATGATGAGGACAATGGTGAGGAAGATGTCGATGAGGATGATGAGGAAGTAGAAGATATAAAGAGAAGTCAGGAGGAAGTTGAGGAAGAAAACAATGATAACGATGACGATGAAGTAGAAGACCCAGATGAAGTTGAAGGAAGTGATGATAATGTTGATGAAGAAGAAGAGAAAGACAACGGAAATGACGAAGAAAATAAAAAAAGACAGGAGGAACTAGAAGATGATGATAACGAAGACGATGCTAATGATGACGATGACGAAGATGGTGACGACGACGATGATGATGATGGTGATGATGACGAAAATGAAATCCAATCAGAAGAAGAAAGTTCATTTTTCCAGACCCTAGTTAGAATATTTGCTTAAGACGTTGGCCTTTTCATTTCAAAGGTATCTCCACTAGGAGTACCCACTTGAAATTTAGTAGTATATTCTTATATTTAAATCTAGACGTAAGTGCTGAGAGTAGTTGTTGTTTCACTTTGTGCAATTTTGTAAATATACTGACGTGAATGTGTAATAAATAAAATGTTACCACATTTATTTATTTATTTTGTTTATTTCTTTATAATTAGCTTAATATAATATATAAATATTTTCTGTCATGGGCTTTGTGTGTTTGTGGAAAAGGCTCGATCGGTTTTAATGTTTTTTTTTGTGGTAGGTATCAGAATAGGTTGTAAAGTATTTTCCACCCTCTTACCCCCACCCTATATGGGAACGTTTACCATGTTTGTTAGAATTATGAAATAATGATTTGCTTTTAGATTTCCATGCATGATCGCAATGATGGTTAAAAATAAAAAAAGTAAAAGCGCCATGTCTAAATGTACACAACAAACTCATCATTTAATTGCTGATATTTCAATAATAAGGAAAAAGTCGCACTGTTGTTTGACGCGACTTTCCATATTTTTTAAAAGTTTACACCTACTTTAAATCCATTTTTTATTTTTTCTTAATTTAACACAACTTTAATAACAAATGGATATCGATATTTATATGAACTAATTTATCTTTTTCCGTGAAGAGACTGCACCTTCCTATTTAAGTAAATGGCAATAGGTTCGATTCTTTGCAAAATCTAATATACTTTTTTTAATACTTTTTGAGCGTTGCTATATTTTCTACTACAAAACCTCTCGTTAAAACAAAACAGAAAAAAATACCAAGCTTAAGTTACAGGTAATTTTAATGAAAAAAAAAATCAAATTTTAGCAATTTATTACATCATTATTATACAAAATAAATCTCAAATATAATAATAATTATAGTATAAGTAACACAACCAAAGCAAACCATTAATTGGATTTGAGAGAAGTTTATGTCACGGTAGGCCCGTATAGGAGCGGCCGTAAATGCACAAGATGTATCGAAGTTTGCAAAAAAAACATTGCAACTCGGTATTTAGATCATTTAAAAATATAAGTTAATTCACAATATGTTTTAAAGTCTAAATTCGATTTTAATACAACATAAGAGTTACAACGTTGCTCCTTGCAAATATCGATATTATGTTACTAATGAATGACTCGTTAGTTCTACTCATTGGCAGTTATCGATACTGGCACCGACGCGATGCAAACGAAGCGATTACAATATAATATATTAAAGCTAAGTTACAAAAATAATCTAAATTGAAGACAGCAACAATAAATAAACAAGCAATTTGTTACTGGAGACGTTTAAATTGAATCGATATGTCAAAATCGGTCTCACGATTGCTATTGGCGTAAAATCGATTATTCCGAAAGAGCACCAAAATTATTGGTTTTTTACAGACGATGTAATCGTAAGACCGTAAATTTAGTCAGAAATTAGTGAAGTCAATGTAAAATATTATTAAAACACCGAATAAATTCACTAGAGGCGTTAGAAATGTATATATTTCGAGATACTATCGTATTATGTGCAAGTCATTTGTAACTTGGTCCTAACTCAGTATAAAAGTAGCTAATGAGTAGATTAGATATGTGATGTGTTAAAATGTATAGAACGTTCTGTGACGTGGAAATATGAACCCGCGACCTTCTCCACGTGCTATACAGCTTTTTTATTAGTAGACTAAGCTATATAACAGTAGAAGTACCATAAAAATCGGTCCAGTTTTTGGTTAAATATATATTGGGTAAAAAGATTAAGATATCACAATAACATCATATTTCCGATCGCCACAGATTATAAAAGCCTATTCTAAAGCGTATATAATAGTACAAGTTCGAATACCTAGCGATTAAAAATCGATATTCACATTTTGACCAGATACATTTCGCCTACATTTGCGTAGTGTTAAATAAAAAATACCATTTTCATTGAACACTAAAACGCAATACAAAAATATAATTTTCACACTGTTATTGTCATATCCATGCATTAATAATAATAATTTAAATTAAAAATATCTAACATTTAGTACAATATTATACAAATTATTAGAAAGTTCCGTTAAAAATAGCTAAGAAGAGAATACGTTAAAATAAATAAATGTATTATAAAATATATATTAAAAAAATAATAAACAAAACAACATGCCATGGATGCGACAAACACAACGCCATACAATTCCATATATCAAATCCTCAACAAGCTAATCTACGTTACATGAAAAATATCACGATAACGAATACATAGTTTCACATTCCGTTAGTACAAAAACGTTCCGTTCCGTTACTATAAAATTTAAAGCGTGCCCTTAATTAATCGTATCAAATCCTTCCAATTCAGTAAAAAAGTACGAAATGGTTGTACAAAAAGCCCATCTATCTTCGAATCGATCTCGTTACTCCTTAGAAAATTTCTTTTTGGTTTTTCGAATGTTCTAGAATGTTCTCGAAGGATGTTAACCCGCGGTCGCGGTAAGTTTTTGTTCCGTATAAAAATGGCCGACGGGTCAAAATAGGCCGACGTCCTTTTTCATGTTGGTTTGCTTCCAAGCGGGTAGCACTTCGAACTCTTCTTTGGTCATGCCGAATGCCTCCTGTAATAAATATTTAGTTATTGTAATAAATATCTGAGACAGTGGTAGCTCAATGGTAATATTTTCGCTTGGGTAACCCAGTGCAGGGGGTTCGATCCGAGATTTTCATGTGCGAATCATTTCTAATATGGTTACTAGTTGTCTTACGTTGAAGGATAACATCCTGAGAAAATGTCTGAGAGAACCTATGCCCTGATTGAGAGATCTGTGAGAGCGGACTATGGCCTGATCCCCCTCGTATAATTGAAGGGAGAAGATGGTGCCTAACAGTTTTTTAATATCATAAAAACAATATAATACCAACTTTCACATTCATAATAGTAGTTCAATATGTAACAATTTTTACAAAAACTTAATTCCTATATAAAGCTTGTTCAAACGACCAATTTATTGAAAAAGCTTTTTTTTACACAGAATTAGTGATTCTTTTCATATTAAAGACAACTTTTAATTTTAATTACATTTAATCTTATAATTATACTTTAAAACTTAATAAATATCGACAAAATATCATATCATCACTTATAAACATATATGTTAACTAATTTATATAGGTATATATAAGTGATGATACAAAATATGCTTTCTTTTTAAAAAAGAAGGGAAAATGACTAATATAATACAACAAGTATTTGCCATTTTAAGCACAAATAAGCACTAAATCAAGAACTTATTTTTGTACTTATTTTAACTTTTTTGCAAATTAAAAAGAAGTGAACAAGTGTTGAAAGTTATACTTCTTTGGCTTATTTTAAACGACACTAACAATAGAAAAAAGGTATTTAATACATTGAAAGTTTTATTATAACGCATTATCGAATTAAATAAAGTTTATTTAAATATCACAAAAAAACTAAAATGTTGACTATAGCTAACTTCAGAGTGTCGGTTCTTCGTGTCGGTATGCGCACGCATCGTAAAAATTTACTCTCATGATTTTTCCCTAACGCGCCAAAAGAAGTACAACTTCAAAACAAGCTTTGTT
This sequence comes from Boloria selene, assembly GCA_905231865.2. Lineage (NCBI taxonomy): Eukaryota > Metazoa > Arthropoda > Insecta > Lepidoptera > Nymphalidae > Boloria > Boloria selene. The sequence continues at coordinate 9,356,001 of HG993145.1, forward strand.
TTAAAATAGTAGGGAAAATGTCTAATAAATAATACAAATATTGGCCATTTTAAGTACAAATAAGCACAAAATGGAGAACTTATTTTTGCATTTATTTTTATTTTTTACAAATTATAAGAAAGACCCATAGCTAAAAAATCTAGCATGCATGTACCAGGAAGTCCGAGGCGGAGAGATGTCTCTCCAGGTGGTGGGGGTCGACGTGGTCGGGCAGCGGGCGGCGCTGCAGCGCTGCAAGCGGGAGTACCGCGTCGCAGCTCGTTAGACGCGACAGCTCTACAGCGCCCGCAAGCGCTTCACCAGCTTTGTACCCGTGCTGTACACATTTGTGATGTATGTGCTACTGTTACCCGTGCAAGCGTGGTTTGTTTTTTTTTATATATGTATAGTATGTGCGAGGAACAATGATGTGAATCGGTTTCAAAAATTAGGTTATTTTCTTAGGTTTACGCAAATACTGGACATTATAAATGAAACTATCTTTTCGGATTTTGTCGCGGAATTATTATGATTTTTGGTTCCCGACGTTTCGAATGCTTTACAGCAATTATGGTCATTAATCCGCGACAAAATCCGCAAAGATAGTTTCATTAAAATAAAAATAAAATATTTCTGGAATTTTCTAATTTTTTTAATTATGCAGTTACAACGTTGTTCCTCGCATTTCCAGATGCCAGTATAGTACAAAGGAATTTAGTGCGGGATATTTATTTATCTTTTCATTTCTTTAAATTTCATATTTTTTTATTTTTATATTTTTAATGAAATATTTTAAAATCGAAGCTTCATTGTATAATTATTTGGATTTAATAATTTATAAGGTATTGAAACACCTTTAAAATTTAATTCCTTGCACCCATAAGCAAATTTTTTTATATTCATTATTATTTAATGATATTGCATATTTACACTCCGATCTAATACTTAACTGAATATATTCCTTCACCAATTGTAGAATACAATATTTTTATAAAGAAGTATTATACATTGATAAAACTACTATTCTCTTCATGATGACATAGAAATTCGAATTTATTTCATAAAAAAAAATAAACTCTTAAAACTTAACCTTTCCACCTATACACCATAACTTAATATAATAAAATACATACATATATAAACAATTCTTAAATTACACCGAAACCAATCAACAAAATGTACTTACAGCGATATTAGCGTCAGCCGCTTCATCGTGCTCGAGCCAAACATCAAACAAATGTGTGAAGGCCAGGGGTTCTAAACCGGCTGCCACCACGCGCACGTCTGGCTCACCCCCCGGGGAATCACCCCCAACACCCCCAACACCTCCAACACCCCCCGGATTCCTGGAGACGCGCCAGTAGGCTTCGGCTGTACGTAGCGCGGCAGCTCGCATTGCTTGCCAACGCGCTGCAAATGCTCCTACACCTGTCATTTTTAATAATAAAATTATATTATTTAAAAGATATCTATATGACTAAGTATTTTAAAATTACCAGTAAGTTAATAATTTTTGTTTTATAGTGTTTTTTATTTTGAAGTCTATTTTTGTATAGTAGAACTTTCTGAGATTAGCTCGTTCAACCAAACAAAAAACTCTTCAGCTTTATAATATTAGTAAAGATAATATGGGTGTGCGAATATCGTTCGAATCGAATCAAATCTCGAATCGAATAATTCGAAATTTTTCATATGATTTGCGAATTAATCAAATATCTTTTTTCAATTGTTTCCATTTGATTTTCAATTGTTTCCATTTAAATACCTTTAAATCGTGTATCAAAATTCATTATCACCCGATTCAGTATCGTATTTATTATTTTTGAATTTGTAACAAATTTTCAAATGTCGTATTTTTTATATACTGTATTTGGTACGATGTAATTTCTGTTATTTCATTCTCTTTCAAAAAAACACTATACTAATTGTTCTATTTGTTTAACTATATTTCATGGTTTGAATAAAATGTATATTGACTGTTAAATTTATATTTGAATATTGAAAATAAGAAACCCTGAATTCAAAATTCTCGAAAAACTCGCTAATAACATGATAGTTTACGAATAATTCGGAAAAAAATCGATATATTCGAAAATTTTCGCATTATTCGAAATTTTTCGAATTATTCGGGAACTTTCGAATCAAACATTCGAGTTTCGAATCGAATATTAATATTCGATTCGGAACGAATAATTCGTAAGTTCGAATTATATTCGCACATCCCTAATAGATAACATACCATTCCTCTCAGCGGGGTCGAGGTCGCCGTGCGCGTCGCGCGGCCACCAGCCCTGCCACACCCACACGCACTTGCCGTCGTCCACCAGGAACAGTGCTGTTGCAAATATATTACATTATAATTACATAAGTTTTAGGTATTTATTTGAATTTACTACAACTAGGTATCTTTTGACTATTTAAACTATTTTTTCATTGACACAGGAGAGACTATACCGTGAACATGGAGTAAATGGATAGCGCATGCGTCAATGTTGATGTCTTGTCTATTTTTCTTCTTATAGTGCTGTCGAAGCATCGCAATGATTTATATCGATGTAATTCAAGATTAGATGAATTTGTATTTTACTGTAGGTGTTATTATTGATTTATTTAAAGACAAGTGGGGCCTAGCATAATTAATAATATTATGTATTTTGTATGATTTAAAATTTGCAGATTTCCCAACGATAACAGCAAGAAGAAAGAAATTTGGATTAATGCTTTTCAACGAGACATTTTTTTCCAACAAAGCATAGCGTTGTATGCTCTAGACATTTCACATCGCATTGCTTTACCTTTCACTAGTAATAAGTCAAACAATTATCGATATCGATGTTTTTTAAAGTAACCCTTTTGGAATCCCTACAGAATCAGTCGTCACTTGGTTGTCACTGCGTTACCCAATCACAGCTGGCGAAGCTTACCTCTCCTCCCGCCGTAAATGAGCGACTTTGAGGTAATACAAAAACATGCCAATGCACGCTCCATTGGTTTTATGCTCCATGACCGTGAAGTAATAAAATTAAACAAAATGCTGTTTACGATGTGTTAACATAGAAGTTTTTGACCAAAAAAATATAGAATAGGTTAGGTTAGAAACATAGAACTAAGTATATCCTTTACATAGCTATTATAAAATAAGTAAAATTGACTCACCAGGTTGCGAAGCCGAATACAACTCCTTTTGTTCAAAAGGAAAGGGTGTCACCAGTTGTTCGTGTCTCAATGGCGACAGCACCTCATTGGCTTCAAACTGTCCGCCCAAGTCCGTGAAATGGAACAATCTAGGCGTTATATCGCCACAGTCCTTTCCACCATTCAAAACTGAGTTGTAATATTTATTTGTCACGCCTAAACCGTCTAAGAACTCTTTGCACTCCTCTCCCTCTCTTATTTCTCGTATCTTCACATCCGATCCAAGTAAGTAATTGGGCTTTTTCGCCACCATTTTGTTTGCTAACTCAACGGCAATTTGCTTTGTATGTTTTAAACTACGAGATCCGTGCCAAATGTATAGACAGGCTTTTTCAGTGTCGACTAGAATTAGCGAGCCGCGACTACGCAATTGTCGTACAGAACAAGGCACTTGTAGCAAGTAGGCCTCATTCGATATATTTCCCCGAGTTACGAATAATTTGTATCTATTCTTATCCGTCATTTTCTTTCCTTGATGTATGACCAGTTTTCCTTGGAAGAGGTTTAAAAATGCGGGCGGTTCGTTGCCTTGGGCCACCCTCACTTGAGGGCCCTTTTCCTTGTCCAACTCCACTGTTAATAACGCAGCTGCGCCCTTTTCGTTTGAGGAAGCGTCTTTCCCTTGCCAACAGAAATATGCGCATCGGTCTCTACCAGTGAGATTGTGCTTCGAGGGCTTGCCGTTCAATTCCCGTCCACTCACTGTGATCTGATATTCCCAACGTATGATGTAACTATCGCCGGAGAAAAACTCCCCAATTTCCTCATTGTTTTCTACCTTCTGATAATCGTACTCTTGTATCACCCACTTGCAAACTGACTTCGTCTTGATATCGTAGTGTCTCATTGATTCTTTGTCGTAGTAATGAGTCCCACGACCTATGTGAGAACCTTCGAGAACTAAATCTGGGTCCTGATACTCATTGGACCACATCTCCTCAGCATCACAAGGGGTTATTTCCATCGAATTCGATTTGTTTTCTTGAGGCTTGACCTTAATTACTCTACTATAATCGGGCCAATCGAGGAATTTCTCTTTAAACAATATAGTTTCCATGTGCTGTGTGATTTTGGACAAAATGGCCCATTCTGGTCGACTTTTGGCTGATTTGTTTGTTGTAATTGAATCTTCTCTTGCGCCTTGGTATTCTGCGGCATTTAAGGGGTTTATATGACACTCTTCGTAATTGTAACCTTCATCGAATAGCTCTTGAGCCAATTGTGCGGCTCGCCTTCTACTCTCGAGAGGCACATTCTTGCCGTACCAAATGTACATTTCCGAACCGAAGTCGAATACAATAACTTTGGATTGGTTTAACATGGCGATTTTCGGTACTTGACCCCAATATTCTTTTATTGGCACTAATTCATCATCAATAACTTCGTAGCACATGTTTGTTTGTAAGATGCAGGCTTCGAATATTTCGTCTTCATCTGCGAGACCAGTTTCTATGGGTTTATACTCTTCTATGCCATCAGTGACACCTAGAAGTGACCAGAACTGGTTCCAGTGCTTGTTCGAGAAGTTTCTGGTTTGTTCGTCGATCTTGATGATTCCCGTTGAGCTTTTACAGCCGAGATCCTTTGTGTTTTGTATATGTTGTGCGATGTCTGTGCTTCGGTTTCTAGAATAATTAGTTTATATTAGTAGTCGTTATTTTAATGTACATAGACTAAAAAAAGATTATACTGAAATAAATAAATAAATATTCGAGACATTATTACAACAGCGCCATCTAGTTCCGTGGTAAGTTACGAGGCTTGTGTTACGGATACCAGATAGTTGATATACAACACATTTATAAATTTTAAATACATACATATTATAAATATAAACACCCATGACTTGAGTAAAACCATTCGCGCTCAAGATATGAATGCCCTCAGCGGGACTCGAACCCGCGACCGCTACTACTAACTACCAACTGACCGCGACTACCAACTGATCCAAACGTGTCGTCAATTGAAAATATTTTTTAATTATTTAAATAAACGATAACTTATTCAAATTTTGACTAGACTATTACGTCTTTGACAAAAAACTACATAAAACAAAAAAAATCGCATACCTTTCAATGACATTGGCATAGAAGCCTATATACAGGAACAACTGGTCAGGGGTGATTAAAAGGAAGCAGTCCCCTCTGTTCACATTCGTATGTACGGGCTCCACGAGACGAGTCTAAAATTCAAATTTGATATTTAATAATATTTATGTATAGCTATTTTTAATCTTTCATTTAAAATAATTATACTTTTTATTTAATTTTCGAAACTCATTTTTTTTTATTTCTAATTGTTTAAATTTCATGAATCGTGTTACTATTTATATTTTAATTATTTAACACTTATTTTGTTGTACTTTTCCCTAACAAAGATAAAAAAAACTAAAACAATATAAGTGATCCAAAAAAATCGAAATGGGTTCAATCTAAGGCTACGTCCGCACAGACATGCGGCTTGCTTAGCGCCTAAAACCTAGTGGATTGCGCTCTGGCAACATGTTAGGATACACAGTGGCCGCACTGCAGGAGGTTTGCGTGGTTACTTGTCGGATTTCACTTTGAAAAATAGCTGTAAAACTGCTACTTACAGAAAATTCACATTTAAAATATACCATTTCAAGGTCCTATCCATCATGTTGGGTTCATGACATAAATAAACAACTTTTTAGTACTTATTATCTTTTTTTGCTTCGACTGATATCTCTTCCCATAGTTTTTTTAAAATAATTTCATTTTTATTTAGTTCATTTGCCGGTTTCCACAAAGGTTCACTCTTAAAAATTTATGCAATTAATATTTCATATATTATTTCTTGAATAAAATGCCTCGCGACTAGTGTCAAAAAACCAACATGTTTGTTTACTTAGATACGCGCTTAGCAACTAGCTAGGAGATAAGCGTGCAGTGCGGTCGTTCACAAACATTTTAGGACGTTCGTTTTAGTAAGCTACTAGCTATGTGACTTGTTAGGCTCTAGGCGCTAAGAAAGCCGCCGGTCTGTGCGGACGTAGCCTAAATGTTTATTAGATGCTATTAAAGAGTTAACTACACTTCATCAGCTCAATGAATCGAAACCCCTGTATCATATACTAATAAGTCAAATATGTCAATAATAAAACAGCACTACAATCTTAACAATATACTCTTAATTTCTTTTACTGTCTTAACTTAAATAGTATCTTTCTTTAAAGCTTTTTTATACTTATTTCCATTTTTAATTATTGTAGACAAATGTCCAGTGCGCCATAAAATATTGTAAGTAATTACCGCCTACGTGCAAATAGTAAGTTAATACGTAGTGTGTAATAAAATACACTTCCTCATATTTTATTGTTGTTATTGTTTACTTATTCATTTAGAACCTTGTATTTATAAAAGTATTAAAATGATAACTTCTCAGAGTTAAGATTGTTTCACCATTATCTTTGTGCTTTTAGACCCCTTTGAACTTACTACATTATTTCCTAAAAATATCTTCAATTAAAAATACGATCAAAACTTTAAATATGATAAAAAAAAATTTCTCCAAAAACAAGTTGTTTTTAGTATATAGTGTTGTTATTATACATATTTATTTAAAGTATTATACTGAATCAGTAAAACAAATCATACAGTATGTTTAGTTTATAAGGAAAATTAACCTTGAAGTTTCTATACATAAACATTTTTGTTCTGGGCTCAAAAGGAAAATATACGCATATCCTCATTAAATTCCAATTCCCATCACTGTAGTAATTAAGTTTATAATGAGTGCTATTATTTATTTTTTGTATAGGAGGATGTAGGAACTCTAGTATAAAATAAAAATAAATTGCCGTTAGTAATGTGTATAGATTTCACAATAAAGTTTTAAGAATAATATTTTTTATGGATATAGCAGGCACAAGTCTTATGGCTGTGCATTGTCAAGAGAGACCTAACAAACAAGACATCCCACCGTTTGTACCTATGATAGGAAACTCATTTCATCTTAATGCAGACGCTCAAGAAGGCCCGACCACACATAAGTTAGTAAATTGGCAGGAAGAACGTAAGTTCATAATAAAACAGATGTGAAGTTGCGTTATGATTACCACTTGTCTTACGAAGAAGGAAAACATCGTGAGGAAACCTGCATGTCTGAGAGAACCTAGCAAGTTTTCGAAGGACATGCTAAGTCCTTCGAAAACTTTTATATTAGTCCCGCTTTCAAATATTAGTCCCGCTGAGTTTCTTTCGCCAGTTCTTCTCAGGTCAGAGGTTTTTTCTTTCCGAACTGGTGGTAGACTCATGACGTTCAGTAAGAAATTGTAACAATTTTTATGCTGAATAAAATATTTTGATTTGATTATATGAACTAACCTGAACCCGTCTTCGACCCTTAACTTGTAACAACATGAGAGACTTGGTGCCTTGCGCCGGCGCAGTTACATTTGCACTCCTTAATGCTACATTGGAGAAATCTTCTTTACTGGCGAGGGCTGCTAATGCTTCGGCTGCTAAACCACAATTTGCTGTTACTGGAAAAGAAATTTAAATTATTATTATTTTTAAATGTTCGCGTCCCACAATCTAGGTATACAAATACTTATATAAAAATATATGTGCGTATGTATATTCATTATAATGAAATATTTAATGACAGATTTATTTTCACATTCACTACATAAGTTCAAAATTTTAACTAGAAGTTGTACATAATGTTTCTATTTTATCCTCTTATTCTTTTTAATGTACTGTAATATTATTATGTGCTTTAATTAAGCTAACATATATTATACCTACCTTTAGAAATTGTAAATTGTGAAGACTTAATTGATGTGTGTTAAGATTTTTTCGTTTTATATGTAACTAAATACTGTTTGTTTTCCGAATAATAAATAAATAAATTAAAACATTGTAATAAAAAAAACACATACTTTTCTCCTTGAACATCTGGTCGCGAATAGTGAGGGGTTGTGCGAGGTACTCCTCCCGGAGGTCGGTTCTAGCTGCGAGCGCCCTCAGAGGGTTCCTTGAGGCGACATGACGTCTCTCCCTTTTCGCCCTTCGAGCCCAATCACTAGCTAACCTGTTTTGGAAAATAATGATGATAAATTAGACCCCAAACACATATTATAGTCCATTAAATCTTGTATGAACGTAAAGATTCTTCTAGAAGAACTAAAAGACGGGTTCCAAATCGGACTATTACTTTGTGAGTAACGTAAGTAACACATAGTGGAGATGTCTATGGAGAAAAGAAGAGAAGATTGTATTTATGCATTCAATATAGACCTATAATGTTTTAAACTTTTATAGAATAACAAATCTTCAAAATATATATAGGTACTAGGTTCGATTATCGGTTTATTAATGTTAGAAGACAAATTAAGTAATAATTATGCTTATTACAAAATGATCATATAAAATCTTAACAATAATTACTCCGTTCATAAAATTCAACTCGAGGTTTGCAAGTAAAAGTGTATCAAATACGGGAACTTGCGCAAAACGGATATATTTATCACTGTCGAGTGTAAATTAAATGTACATGGTTAAATAAAATTATTAAGTTCATAATGTATATTATTTAATTTTGTAGTTCTGTTGGGTTTTGGTGAGTAATCATACTTTTACTTCTTTTAAGCCAGCGAGTCTGCCCAACATTAAAAAAAAATAGTAAAATATGACCTCTATTATATAGAGAATTAAATGCTATCTTAGTATATAGTTTAGTAAAATAAATAATACAGCAAAAATAAAACAATTATAAATGAAACTACCTTTTCGGATTTTGTCGCTGTCGGAGACTGAGTCTCTCCCGTGACCATGATTGCTATAAAGCATTCGAAACGTCAGGAACCAAAAATAAAAATAAAGCCGTGACAAAATCCGAAAAGGTAATTTCATTTTTAATGTCAAATATTCGCGTAAACCTAAGAAAGTATTATCCCAAAAAAACCTAAAAAAAGTGTTAAAAAACCTAAACAAATGAAAAAATTAAATGAAAGTATCCTTACATTTGCCTCGACCCGCTATCAATCGCGTCCAAGTCTACTTCGAAGTCAGTAGACTGGGTCTTCTCTTGTTGTAAGGCCGGAGTGAAGAACGCTTGGAAGGTCTCATCATCAGCTCGAGGCACTCTCACGGGACACCCTGTTTTCTCTGCACCAGATATTTCTTCTTCTAAAATTGATAAATTTAGTTATCATCCCTACTAATATTATAAATGTAAATGTAAGTTTGTTTGTTACGCTTTCACGCGAAAACTACTCAACCGATCATCATGAAACTTTGTACACATATTTTTGGAGGTATTAGAAGTAACATAGGATACATTTTATTAAAAAAATATTTTTACGAAAAATTATAAAATTGTTTGTATTAACAATGGGTTCTGAAATAGCTAGAGTAATTTTGAAACTTTCACCTTTCAGCATCCTACAGATCAACCCAATGAGGTTGATTAGCAATTAAAAAAATGAACACGGGCGAAGCCGCGGGCACAGCTAGTATATTATAAAACAAAGACTTCTGTCGCGTTTGTTTGTCTGTTTGCGCTAAACTCAAAAACTACCGCATCAATTTTGATGCTGTTTTCACCAATTGTTAGAGTGGTTCTTAAGGTAGATTTATATATATATATATATATAATATGTCAAGTTTTTGTACACATTTAATAACGGAACCCGCGGCTTCACTTGCGCCAAACCTATCTATAAAATTCAAATATAATAGTACCTTTAGTTTATAATAGTAAGGTTTGTTTCTATGTACATTTTATTTCATTTTAGTTAATATGATAATTATTATTCATGTTACGTATTTATTAATAAATTAAGCAAATTTTTGAAGCTTAAACTAAATGATACCTTCATTAAGAATCTCTTAAGCTAAGTAGTACATGACAGTTGAAATTTAAACTCATATCACCCATACCCATAAAGAATACATCACATTAGAATGGATTATAGATTATAATATATATTATTATAATTCTATATATTGAAACGCTGAAAGAAAAATGAAACATTTTATGGATTTTTCAAAAATCTCGGACCAATAAATTGAAACATACATAGTTATTTATGCAATTGAAGACGACCTTGGAAATATTATGCAAAAATATAGATAGACTATGAATTATGCAGTTTTGAAGTTTAATATTTTCTAAATACTGTCTTTCCCGTAATTCGTGACAGACATAAAGACATTATTGTCCTTTGTACGGTTTGTTTTGTAACTTTATTACAGTAAAGATAATGTCTTATATACAGTTAGTGATACAGAGAAAGCATTTTCTCATGACTAATTGGTAATAATAACAGTAAAATATTCAAAAAACAATGTTGTAAAAATAATTTAGTAAGTAGTTCATTTTAAAGTATTTTTTTAATTTTATGTAAGATCGAGGAAGGTAACCGAGCTGTATAATTATATTTTAGTGACTCACAAAAACCGATGACACCAATGACCAATAAGATTTAAAAAAGATGACTAAATGGTAAAATGAGTATTAATTTTACTTAAAAGTACACGATTAAAAATTTTATACACATAATATGACAAAGTACGATTTTCTTTATTTTTACGTATCTTATTTCAATCATGAGTCACAACTTAAAAAAATGATAAAATTGACTTACAGATTTTTTTACAACAATACATACATGAGATATTTATGTTTATAATATGAGGGATAGGACTAACAAGCATAAGTGTACTTCATCTCTCTCTCTTTTTCTCTCTTTCTCTCTCTCTCTCTCTCATTCTCCGTTGGGACGAAAATTTGGCATTTGATAGGAGAGGTCAAACGCAGATTGGCTTTAAGATCTCCTCTTGGCAAAGGAATGAAATACTACTAACTTATCAACTTTTTACTGAGAAGTTTTATAGGATATATCCAATAACTTTACTTGTTACACTTTACTCGACCTGAGACTCGAATCTAGCTCAAGATCTACACCTGTACCAAACCACTAGACCAACAAAACAATTGATAATACGAAGGTTAATACAAAAGTTCTATATACTCACTCTCATCAACTCGACTGATGCTCTCGCTGACGGAATGGCTGCGTTTGAACGACTCGCGGTCAACCTTGGGCGTTTCCTTCGGCTTGTCGACTACTGCACTCATTACCGCGCACGAAGCAGACCGTAGAGGACCCGAGGCAAAGCCATTGGTAGGGGATGTTGGGGCTTTACGAGACCTAGATATTTAGAGATAGAGATATTTGAGGTTTATTATTTTTCAAAAATAACCTCTTTTTTACATATGACTCATTGATAAACACTTTCGTATTCATTTTTATTCAATGTCCCAGAATTTATCTGAACAAAGCTTAAAACTATAAATAAACGGCATTTACTACATAGTTACTGCACTGCGTTTGTTGTTAAAAAATACGTACAAAAATGTGGAAATGTTTAGTCCTCCGTTTTTTGTTAATGAAATCCAATCTGCGACCCTCGGTGTATATGTAAATACTTAAGACTTTTACGCTACTACTTTTCGAGACGAATTGCCAATCTTTTACCATTTTTATTTTGATAAACATTTAAGAGCATTGTTATGTATTTCTATGTATCACTCTACATAATATATGTACATATAAATATATACATAATTATGTTTACTTTTTTTTATAAAAATAAACCAGCGACCATGAAATCAAGAAGCAACTCTAATTTGGACCGTATGATTTACATGTAAGCAATATTTCGGTCATTTACTTATTTTTTTGCGCGTACATACATTTTGATATCTCAATAACTTTTATATTGTATGAAATTTAAGACGTTCGATTAAGATTCAATCAAGACGACAATTTTCGACATTTTTAACTATAAGTATGTATCTATATACTTTATTAAAAAAATAACAAAGAGCATATAGAAACTATACACATTACACACGTTGAGTAAAAGTACAATTTAATAAAACAGATCACTCTTAAACTACTACTTGTATAAATAATCGTATGTGCGTTTGTAAATCCTTTACGCTAAAACAGATGTACTAATAAGGATGAAATCTAATACACATATAGACGAGTTACTTAACGAGCTCTGATGACAAGTTCGATCGACGATCTTACTTTCTGTGCCAGGATTCGAGTCCCGCTGTGACATTCATTTGTGAACATGAATGTTAGTAAGTACTCTAAATAGTTGTTAAATGTTTACGTTTATAATATGTATGTATTTAAAGTTATATATGTGTAGTGTATCAACTATCTGGTATCCATAACGCAAGCCTCGTAGCTTACCAAAGAACTAGGTACAAATTTATTACTCATATGGTAGTATAGTAGAAAATGACATATTATAAGCGATAAAATAATCCAAAAGGTAGATCTATCTCTATATATTATAACATATATATAAACAAATAAATGAAACTAGCATTTTCCGCGGCTTCGCACGCGTTCTAAAGACTGGAAACCAAATTCTTTTTGAGTCGCGCGGTTTAGTACAGTAGATCCTGAGATTAGCGCGTTCGACCAAACAAACAAACTCTTCTGCTTTATAATATTAGTATAGATATAACACTTATGGTGAAACTCGTGCAAAGCAACGGTAGTCGTAGTAATAAATATATATAAACGTAAGTAATTTAGAAGAGGTTGTTTAACATTTGGAGCACAATTGCACGTCAGCAATGGTCTAGAACCTTTTATGGCATGGTTGATCAGATTAACTGCAGTGATTATACCGTCTCTATTTAGTTATATAAACTAAAGCTGCGTGTGGTCGCATTGTCGACGGATGTACAGCATTACTTCGAGACCGAATTGCCTTGAAATTTAATTCAATTAATCAATTGCTCGGTGGTGAAGGATAACATCGATACAAAGTTACTATCTAAAGAAATTCTTTTGGACCAGTTTTGCACTTTTTTTGAAACTATTTCAATTAAGCGTTATAATATTTCGTAACAACTTCGCACTTATAGCTCTTTTTTTAAATATGATTGTGTAATATTAATTTGTAAAGTCATGTTGTGACTAAACAAATTATTGCTTCTGTCCAAACTATAAATTTTATTCGCGTCAAAATATCTCACTTCACGACAAATTAATATCTAACATATGAGATTTTAGATTTATGAAGTCATTGACTTTCACCATAAACAAGATAGAGATATTATGAATATGCATTACCTAATTTCGTTGACGTTTAATATAAAATTTTAAAATTTTAATAAAAATGCTTTTGAACAAAATACTATCGAATTATTTTGAATTTTCTTCACTCGAAATAATTTTGGTCTATGGTAGGAATTATAATTTCTAAGATTTTGGTAAATCAGTGCTTTTACTTTTATTTTTATAGCTTGACAGCTTCGAACATTTCTCTTAAACAAAACATCGTATATCCAAATTCAACTTACCTGAATCTATTAGGTGGTGGTACAGCCGGTGTAACTACGGGGGATGAAGCCGGCGGGGTTGCTATGGGCGGTGGCGTGATTGGGGGAGTCGCGTTGTTCACCTTGTCGCGTTCCAAACGCCCCGCGACCGTGAATAGGGAGGCGTCGCTCTGAGGCACACGTTTTCGCCATCCCTGAGAAAACCATTTAAAATGAAATATTTCTATTTTTTTACATCAAGTAGTAACTCTTCACGCTTTATAAAATAAAAAGCAGGTATACCAACTAAATTATATACCAAGAAAAATTTAAGTGTCTTTATTGTATCTTATTTTAGTTTATTTCAAAATCAAACAGATAAGCTGGTAGTTTTCAGCACCATATTAAAATTCAAATATTCGCATCAAGCAGAAATCGAACATGCTATGTTAACTTTAGCAAACAATACCTGCTAGCCTCAGATGTACGACTATAATACCGCAATAAGACTAATATCTAGATTTTTTATTACGTTTAGACTTATTACACTAGCGGCACGCTATGATGGCCGGTTTGACACATTACAATAGTGATGTGGAATGTCAATTTATTCTCGAACAAAAAACAATTAAGTTTTGTTTTTGTACCTGATTAAATAGGTTTAATAAAACAAAAATGTATATGTTTATTTAATTTATTTGAACGAACTGAATATTTGAATGAAAATGAATATACATACTTTATATGCACACAGGAAACATATGAATACAAAAGATACCAAAAAAGGTGCCACAAAAGGCCATAATTAATCAGATTCGTCCATACTACTATTTTCACTGTCGTCACTGCTATCATCACCTACATTAATAATTATATGTTCGTTTTCTATAATATTATCTATTTTCACATCTCTTTCATAATCTTCCCTTATTAATTTAACAGTTCTATTCACAACCTTTTCCCAGTCTCCTTTAGTCACATGTTCACAAGCTTCTTCTAATAATTTTAGCATTTTTTTTGTGGTAAATGGGGGTTCTGTATTGTGTCTTGCAGCATATCCCTTAATTTGAGCCCACACCAACTCAATCGCATTATACTCACAATGGTAAGGCGGTAACCGTATAACTCTGTGCCCATGTTCTAATGCTATTTCGTCAATGACGTATCGGATCTTGGTTGGTTTGTTTTCTTTTAAAAGACGTACTAATTCCGCTTTTAACATATTCATGTTTGCATCTACGCCATTTTTACGAAGCCATGCGACGATATCAGCTTTCTTTTGGGATTGGGCAGGTGGCTTGTCAATTTGCATCGAGTGGTATGGGGCGTTGTCCATAATTATAATAGATGGTTCAGGGAGGCTACACAACATTGAGGTAAACCATTCAGTAAACTTTTCTCCATTCATGTCTTCATGATAGTCTCCAGTGGTTTTTGACGCAAAAGCCATGAGAGAACCTTCGACAAACCCGTTGATGGTTCCGGCGTGACAAATTATAAGTCGCGATCCTTTTCCTACAGGAACTTTGGAAGTAGATGCTGCTGTGTCATCGTTCCAAGAACGGCCTACAGTATGGTTAGCATTAAGCCATGTTTCATCCAAGAACACAACATTTTGCCAATTTTTGATTTCTTTCACTTGCCGTAAAAAAGTATACCTTGCCATCGCTATATCAAATCTTTCCATCAATATTTTGCGTTTGTTACATTTTTTGTATCGAAATCCAATGGTCTTCAAAATCTTCGTTAAAGAACTTTCCCCACCGAAGAATAATCCAGCTTCCTTCAGTGAATGCACCAACTTTTTTCTTGTTGGATACTCCTTCTGTAAATAGTAGCCGTAAACATGTCTTCGGATAGCATCGGCATCAAAGCTATCGATGCCTACGACTGGTTTTGCTCGTTTTCTCTTTTTTGGTGTGTGAAGTTTATTTTCTTCTGTGCCAGTCTCGCCATATTTTTTTTTAGTTATCCGTCTAACAGTTCGTTGTCCAATATTAAGCGCATCAGCTACGCGTTCAACCACTGACGTTATAGGTAAAATTGGCCCTCCATTTTGAGCTTCACGATCGAAATAGTTACGAAGGCGTATTACGAACTCACGTGTCTGACTATTTAGAACAGTTCTCTGCGTACGTTCGGTCATATCGACGAAATCCACAACAAAGGGCTTGAACAGAGTCCAAATTAACGAGCAAGGGTCAACAGTAATGCAGTATCAATATTTGAAATCCAAAGCCAGGTCAAAACTATATCACAATCGCATTGCACTGACAGTTTATACTTTTCGAAGCAACGTCAATTCGAAACTGCTTTGTTTTGCATTGAGCATTGACGCGAGTTTGCCGGAGGTAGTAGTTGTGCTAGCCAGCGATCCTATGTGACGATCGTATTAGATTCCATTTTTAAAAATTTTCAATTTAGAAAACCAAATGCCGAGTTGTGGTATATATCATATAAAAATAAAAATTTTACCTTTTGTATGAAACAGCTGATATTTTTTTGCGATTTCAGAGGTTTGTCCACATAGTGAAAATTGTTCATATTCACAAGTACATTCACCCCTTAAATGGTGCAAACTGATTTTTCTACACTTGTATACATTTTAGAAATCAATTTAATAAATAAATTTTGAGTCCTAAACCTAAAACTACATTCGATAAAATTTATGAATCTCTGCACAATACTATCGTCAATAAAGTAATACAATTATTTCCTTCAAAGTCGTTATCAATTAATACGGAACTTCATGAGCGGACAAACGTCAAACCGGCCATCATAGCGTGCCGCTAGTATAGTTGAATGTGATTTGAATTGCTAAGGTTTGACATAAATCAAAAAGAATCTTGACACTTACAGCAACTACTCTCTTTGACTAACTAACTACTAACTACTTATATCTCTATTTGTATAGGGAATGTTGTAGCCCATTCCACGAACTGCATTAAATCAGTATGCGGTCAATGACTCATTATGGCAAAGGTTTGAAATTACTCATACAAACTTAAAATGCCTATGCGCTTTGGCAATACTGACACTATTTTATTGATAAATGATTTATTAGTCCACTCAAAGTTTCTCAATATAAACTTATTAAATCATCTGTATTAATAGTAGAAGCAATAAATATGCAAAATCTTTCGATTCAAAGTCTTAGAGGTTTTATAGCGAAATATAAAAGCAGTGAAAAAATATATGTATATACTCGTATATAAATAAAAACCGCATCTACAAAATAAATGGCTCACTAAATATTATTCATTAAACGCATACTTATAGGTACTCAATTGACTGGACGGTCATCAGAGATGGTAATTCCGAATGAATTTCAACATTGACAAAGGCTTTAACTTATGTAGACAGAATTCCTTTGTCTTAACATTTTCCTCCTTCGCCATTTACACGCATAACCATAAGGATACAAAAAATGTGAATTATTACATAGTATAAAAAGTGAGAGTACGGAATCAGTGTAGACTTGACCGACTTTATTAAGGATTTCGAAAGACGGAAACGTTATTATTGGCAATATAGATTGAGCCAATTAACAGTGAAACAATACAAAGCAAAAGCGCCTTGATATTTCCACAAATCCTTTACATTTTATTAGCACATTTTAAACTCGGCAGAATGATCATAAGGTCATATAATTTAACCAATATATTGTTACTGTATAAAGGAAAGAAGATTTTAGTAATATTTTTATAGTTTTCCTTAAATTTTGACATTTTGATTTTTTCAACAAGTGTATTACATTGATGCATACGGTGTTTTTTTTTATGTTTAATACGTTTTTTTCACATTACATTGATCCTTGTTCTTACTGATCGATAAACAACAATCATTTAGAATACTAAAACAAATTACAGTCGGCGCGTGTGAACTAGACCATTAGCTTAAATTAATGTATCACTAACACCCATAATATCATCAATCAAATTGTTTCAATTATAGCCTGTTTCAACAATAAACGATACAACTAACTCTTCTTAACAAGATCGATGTACGTTAGCGAGCGCGTTAATCAATCTTTGGAATTGCATCTTTACTATAAACATCACTACGTAACGACTATAGTAACGTTATTACGATAACATGAAAGAGTAGAGGCACTGATACTAGAATATAACAAAGTGCACAGTGTTTTTGCAGTTTTGGAGCGTGACCGTCTGACCGCTTTCTCAGTCGGAAGTTTCATGCAAATGGAAGAAACTTGTCCACTCAGTGCTAAACCATTCATCGTGGATTATCATATGTTTTAGTTTGTGCGAACAAAAAGAGTTATGAGAAATTAATTTAAGTGTTAAAACCAATAAACTTAATAAGTCTGAGTAAGAATCGTATTTGTTATATGTGATTGAGTTTCTATAACAAAAGATAAACGTGTTAAATGTAAATACGCTAATTACCTAATAAATACTTCTAGAAGCTTATTTTATTATAGTTATATAATTTTAATATAATATATTATGATTTTCTTTAAGTACCAATATAATATGTAGGTATGTAGATGCAGTATTACTATGCAGTGTTATTGCAATAATGTAGGTAGGTACTAAGGTTTTAAAAAGATTACCTGTGCCGCTGTTTCCAACTTGGTTCTTCTGTCAGCTAAGATGTTGGATCCTACTTCATTTTCTTCTATGTGCACCTTTTTCTTGTCATCTACAGAAGAATTTAAAGATTCCTGTAACAATGTTTGATATCATAAATATTATTTAAAAGCTCGCATATAAACATTTGGTAAACTTGGATAAAAAATTAAGTAATAAAAATATAATCAAATATGTACAATTTACGTTATACAAAGTACATATTTTGATAAAAACACTTTCAATTATAAGTCTATTTCATAAGTATATCTTGACAAGAGTTTAGTTACGCTACAAGAAAGTGTGAAAGATTTTAATCATTTTTATCTAACAGCAGCAAGAAAATTATTACGTAGGCCTATGTGAATGACAATTATTTCACATTCGCAGCCTAAATATTGTATAAGAATAAGATACCATAAAGAGAGCGCGTGTAATTTAGAACACACGTAAGATCTTCAACATTGTTTTATATACAAGAAACGTGCCTGATTATTATCCACAGTGTCGATATCGAATTTCTTGAAGACAGGTTTAAGATTTCCATTGCTGGCGTTTTTGGTTTTTATTTTCAATTCTCCTATAACAGAGCCGAAGTTCAAGCCTGTCGGTAAACCCGATTGTTTTTCAAGACGCTTTAATAACAAAGGCTTGGTATCATCTACTATTTTCACATCATTTTTATTTTTTAACGAAGTTTCTGAGATTATAGAATCTAAACTTTTAAATCTATCTCCTATCCGATCTATTGACGCTTGCAATCTAACCGCCTTTTCACTGAGTGAACTTTCTTTTTTATATAAATCTGTTTCTTTTTCTTTATTCGTAAGTTCTGTTGAAGAATACTCGTCGAGTGACAAATTTTGTATTATAGATTGCAATTTATCATCGTTCAAAACGGTTTTCTCTAAAAATTCTGCAAATCGTTCTTTAGGTGGACTGTGCCTTTTCAATTTTTTGTCGTATTCATTATTATTTTGCTGTTTCAAAAGTAAACTTGGAGCAATCAAATCAGTTTGCTCTAAATTCTGATATTTACTTACTACATCTTCTTTATGCAAATTATCTGTGTTTATACTCTTATCAATTTGTGATAACAAAACGTTTGGAGGTTTATCGTCTTTTCTTTCTATGTGCCTAATACGTAAATTTTGATTTGATTGTTTCTCATTAATTTGGACCTTATCAATCTTATTATCAATAATATCTGCACTACATTCGATGTTTGAATCATTTTCGCGCGTAGAATTATCAGCTTTCAAACTTGGTTGTAACTTATTTGCAAACAAAAACTTCCATGCAAGGTACAGAACTGCACCGAATACGATGATTACTCCATAAAACATTTTGATTAAGTCCAATCACATCACTGACTAGAATACATTTATTTGTAGCACTACACGTAATATATTATGGTCCATTTAGAATAAAGCAATAAAATGTTGTTGCACTTGTGTATCACAGATGGTTTGTTTCCATTACGCAGTAACTAATTATTAATAAAATAAAATGATTATTAATAATCGTTATAAGTTATTCACATGTGTTTATTTCCATTATATTTCAATAAAGGAAATATAAAGAAAAAAATAATACAGCAGGAAGTTTTTAAGACTCAATACGAGTGCATCGAGAGGTTGACAAACGCAGACTAATCGAACGCAAACACTGGCTTTTATCTGGCAACAAGAAACTGTGACTCAGGCACAGATCACTGGTACTCAACTAGTAGCTTTAATAAATGACGCATAACACATGATGCGAGCATAGTAAATATTGAAGGTGCGCCAAACTAATACATCTTAACATAACCTTGAGTGGTGAAAACATACGTAATCAAAATACACCCTTTTTTTTGTTGAGATCACAGAACTCACGCCGATTAATTATAATAAACAAAGCTCTAGTATGTAATTTGCTGATGGCTGATTAATAAATTATGCATGAAGGAGATTTAATTTTATAGATAGAGCCATGTTTATACGAGACAAGGAGGTCTTGTGAACGGAAAATATAAATAAATACTGATAAACAAGAGTGCAATAGAATTTGCAGCGACCTTTTAGATAAGATATGGACACGGGCATCATAATATAAAACTCGGAATGAGTTTTGTGAGAGTTTACTAATGTTATATAAACGGGGAAATTACTGATTAGTTATTTCGTCTTTTACACAGCAACAGATTAAATTTAACAAAAATATCACCAATGTATAAATATTTTTGCGAGAAACTTAGACGGTTTTATATAATATTAATAAATTAATAATATCAATAATATTTTTCGCAGGTAAATAAAATCGTTATTACAATAATAATATATAAGCAACTACCGCAACTTCCCAAATATGTAAACTTGATCAAGCCTAAAACGGTGCGATAAAATGAGCACGAAGCTAATTAAGCTCTACAAAATGTATGTAAGAGATTTTTTGTTAAAAACAAAAACGATACTTTGATTTTATATTTAAAATGATTCAAATAAAGATAACGCACTATTGAAATTGTTACTGAATACAATTAATAAGTTAACGACTTATTCTAAAGCATTTAGCTTTCAATGACGAATCGATAAAGGTTTTATTGCCACTTGGAGAGTGATACGGTAAGATACAAGAAAAGATACGAGATACAAGTTTTGTTTAACGATCGATTATTTTGAATTATTGATTTCGAAGCATCTCAAAGTTATTAAATATAGCCAAATCCGTTGTTATTATTAGTTTTGAATAAATTTAATATTTATGATTATTACCGGGTAGAACATTAATTCGCGTCATATCGAATTAAGCGTACGCGTGTAGCGAATTCATTAAACATGCACAGTTATTTGTTATTCTAAATATGAATACGAGTAGTATGACATATTGAGGCGACATAAAAATAGAAAAGGGTATGTATGTTACATATGGGAAAGTTGCGGTTTGCATTAATACATACTAAATTCAACACTTTTCAATATTACAAGGCAATAAAGTTATGAATAAAACTTTTCGGATTTTGTCGCGGAATTAGTAAGGAATTTTCCCAAAATAACGGCGATATTGAGATAAGCGCGTAAAGACAAGATTATACTATGATAATGTTGGTACTAATCTATGAGAGAACAAATGCCCTATGAGAGAAGATAATAAAAAAAATAAAAACACTAAATTCGATTAAAGAATCTGAACTAAGCACTTGCATCGAAAAATCATTGAACCACCGTATAAATACAGTTTCACAAGGTAAGGCAAAGCCAAAAAAATTCAAACCGTAAGAAATTTCACCAAATATAACATATATACAAGTTGTTAGATTTCTAGGCACTTTTCAATTCAGATTTGCGATGTATCGGAGAAAGCGAAATTTTTGGATTGTAACGTATATTCGTATGAGGCGCGCGCGTCGGTCGAAGCCGTCAAAACAACTGGCTCGCCGGCGCGTCTACGAGAGGGTCATCGCATACGCAATACGAATACCACATATGGTTATAAATTAACAACTATTATTTGGTTATTACGTGAAACAACTGCCAATAACGTACACCATTTTTGTAGGAAATCGTGTGTAAATATCCTCTATAAATGGATTTAAACACTTCGTTTTATGTTGATTTGTGCAATTTTAGTAATCTTCGGATATTCTAACAAGAAACGGTAATCGTTAGGTTATATAAAGTTGCTAGCAACGGAAGTTTTCTATTAATTAAATAAATTATCTTTACAATTTTATCATATCTCAAGAGCAGGTAAATATCGAGTGTTTGTGACATTGTTTATATACTTAATATGCAAGTACGTATAAGATGATATTGTCGAAAGATTTAATCGAAAAACTAAGCCCAAATTAGACGCTCTCTAAGCACTTATATTTTTTGCGTAGTGTAAATCATCATCAAAATCGGTGAAGCCATTTTGGACTAAAGAAATTCCAAGCACACGTACACCGGTCTTTTATATAAAAATATATATTAATATTTATTATTGCAGGAATGTACCTAATAGTCTATCTAGTTGTATAGTTTGTTACATAACTAACAAGTATTCGAGTATTAATATCATTTTTGCTGTGAACATGTTTACGAAGCTTGCTGGTGGCCAACATTTATAATTAGTATTGTAAACTCGCATTATTCGGTGATATGTTTAATTTGGTGATACTAACTTTAAACCTTTTTACCGAGTAACGCAAGTGGTTTTCACTCTTTTAAATGCTACCTTATAACGAAACATTAAGTCTTATTTTCGTATGTGTTTACGTGGGTCAAATTGAGTGAGCGAGGTAGGAACAATAAGCGAATTTGTCGCGCGTGTTGTCATTTCGGCGCCTCGCGGACACGTTAAAACTGGTTCCCTGTTTATAATTCGTTTTTAAATAGTACAAGTGTTTTGATTTTAATAAAAATTGGACAGTACAGTGGGAAAATATTATATTCTGTGTATCAGTTTCTATTTTTGATAAAATTTACTTAGTTTTTGAACAGTGCCTTGTCTAGGCGAGCCAAAAAATTACGTTTTTCAAACATTTGAAGCAGAAGCGGTATCGCCAAATTAAACGAGGTAAGATTATACGTGAACTAAAAACTTTTATAAACATACATTTTTTGTTTTAAATTAGGTTTATAATAAAATAAAATCATAAAATCCATAACAATTTGAACCGCAAAAATATATACTTATGTTTAAATTTTTATCACCGAATTAAAAGAGTTAAAAATGTTATTTCTAAGGATTTTTTTAAATTTACAGAACATGGATAGCGATAGAAGCAAAAGAAAAAATCGTAATTATAATGAAGCTACATTAAAATCAGCCATCGAGAACGTATTGGATTCAAATATGACTCTGTATAAAGCATCGCAAGAATTTGGTATTCCGTGGACTACTTTAAAAAGTAATGTGCTAAGGGTGACAAAAGAACAGATTAAGGGAATAACACAAGTTTCTATGCCAAAAATTGGACGACCATTTTCATTACCGGTAAATATAGAAACAGAATTAGTATCGTATATTATACAAATGCAAGAGATTGGATTTGGTCTCACCGTTAATAAAATAAGGCAAATTGCCTTTAAGCTAGCGGAGGGAGAGGGCTCAGATTTGTTCTTTAACAAAGAGAAGAAGTGCGCTGGTTGGAGCTGGTGGGTGAGCTTCAAAAGGCGTTACGGACTATGTTTGCGTCAACCTGAAAATCTTTCTACTGGCCGAGCTGCCTGTTCCAATCCAGTAGTCATAGCAGATTTCTATGAAAAATTACTAAAAGTATTGAAAGACCACGATTTGCTAGATTCTCCTCATAGGATATGGAACTGTGACGAAACAGGGCTAATGTATGTAAATAAACCAGATAAAATTGTTACGCAAATTGGAAAAAAGTACATTTACAATCGTTAATATGCTGAAAAAGGGACTACGACTACAGTTTTAGCTTGCGTTAATGCTGCTGGATGTTTTATTCCCCCTTTAGTTATTTTTAAAGGTGTAAGGAACTACACAGAGTTACAGAATGGGGCTTTGCCAAACAGTATGACTCGTCTATCACCGAAGGGTTGGATTAATGCGGAATTGTTTTTAGAGTGGTTGAAGTTTTTTGATGAAAACATTCCTCCTGCAAGACCAGTCTTTTTAATAATGGATTCACATGCAAGTCACGTTACTCCACAAGTATTGGAATACGCAAAATCTCATCAAATAGTGCTATTTACTATGCCGGCACATACCAGTCACTTGCTACAACCCCTAGATGTTGGAGTTTTTCGGCCTCTAAAAGTTGCTTGGCGTAGAGAATTAGAAAAGTATAAAAGCAAATATCCTAATATGATACCAACTCGTTACGATTTTCATAAATTGTTTACGCCGGCGTATGAAACAGCATTCAGTCCGACAAACATTCGAGCTGGATTTAAAAAAACAGGAATTTTCCCATTTGATAATTCTGTTTTGGGCCTAGAAGTTATTGCGCCATCCCATGTCACCGATAAACCAGATACCTCGGAACAAATTCAAGAAATTTTAGTGGATGAAGACGTAGAACTTCTGATTCCTCAAACCGAAATCGCTGCAAACAGAGATCCCTAAAATGAAGCATCTGAGCAGTCGAGTCAGAGCACTCAAAAATTATGTACAGATAGTGATACGATTACTGAATCCAAACCCTTACCAGAAAAAATAGACAGAATCGACGCTGCATGTAATCCTCCAACCTTATGTTGGAACATAAGCTACGAGGAATATATTTTAAATACTTCCTCTGATATTCCAATAAAACGCCCAGATACTTTACCTAATCCTTGTGTCGTTAAAAAAACAGCGGCATTAAAATTACTGACATACTAATTTTACCAAAATTTAACCCAAAAACTAGCGCACGTCCAAAAAAAACAGTTCCTAAAGCTCAGTGCTTAACACCAGTGGATGCTAAGGAGCCACTTAAATTGATTCCAAACATAGATAATTTGAATAGAACCCCCTCCGTAGCATCAACTTCTAAAGATTCTCGTAAATATAAACGTCCTGCTTCTCCTGTTCCTTCAGCTTTTAATATTTCGAGCCAGCCTAAAATGAAACGAAAAGTTAAAGGGTCAATATTGAAAACAGAAACAAATAATAGACCTGTTTCTCCCGTGCCATCAACTTCAAATAAGAATAAAATGAAACAGAAAGATATCCTGAAAACAGAAAACAAGAAAAGAAAGGATAACAGAAGAGAGAAGATTGAGGATGATTGGGTTTGTCATTCGTGTAATGGCTTATATTCTCAAGACGTTTTATCCAAAAACGGGGCAGACTGGATAACTTGTTCGTTTTGCACAAGACCATATCATCTCCATTGTCAAAGCCAAGAAATTGACGAAAATCAAGAAGTTTACATGTGTGACGCATGTAGCGTAGACGATTCCAGCGACGAATTGTAATAAATACAATTCATCACTACAATCGTCTACGTTGTTTAATTTTCGTCGATTTCTTGACTTTCAATTGTTACTTCTCTAGGTACCTGTATGTAATTAACCTAAACCTACCTATGTGTTCACTTAAACTAAGGTTTTATAACTTTTTCTATTCGGTGACAAAAAAATACAAAAGCTCGTGTAATTAGGTTATAGCACAATTAGAGAAGTACGTATCACCGACTTAAAGTGATTGTCACCAAAATAGCCAAGTTTAGGTACCACAAAGAAACCTTAATTAAAGGTATAATTACTTATTATGTTTAATATTTTTTCGACTGCTTATGTCAATAGTAAGACTGACTGTAGTTCCTATAAATAAATAAAGACATTGATTGATAAGAACACTGACTTTTCTTCGAATATCTATTTTATCACCGAATTAGACGAGATCGCCATATTTCACTTTCCGCCAAATGTGAGGCATCAGTCATAGCATCGTTGGCACACTTTCCGTACTAATGAGATTCCATTATCTTGTTATATTTTTAATAAAATTGCACAATTTATTACTTTTTACTACTTTTTTTTATTTATTATTATTTACATTGTATATACTTAGTATCTACCAAGTAATTAAATTTATCTGTTGCACTTTATTGTTACTAATGTCTTTGACTTCTCAAGCAATTTATTATAATAAACTTGTTTTGTTACAATTAACCAACTTCAAAAAGAGGAGGTGCTGGTTACGTAAATGTTATAATTAGCTAAATTTTCTCTATTATTTTCTTTTCTATATTCAATTAAAAATGTATGTATTGTCAGTATTTTGTTTTTTTTTTTCGTATAGGTATGTAGATTTAATGCATTTTGTTGTATCTTAGGTAGCGCTTAGTATATTATTTTAAGTTAAAGTATACGCATTTAAAGTTGTTTTTTTAAGTAGTTTATATCGTACAGGACTTAAGAATAATTCATTATTTTAATTAATAATTTATGGTAATTAAAATTGTCAGCTAGAAATGCGAAGTCAAAAAAAATTTGAACTGCTATAATTCATATATTTTAATATTTTAATATGAGATATGAAATGAATACCAAGTATAAAAAATATTTACAGTATAATGAACTTAGCTTTACTCTTCAAGACCGAGTAAACCATTTGCTATTCAAACATAAAAGCTTAGTATAGAAATAAATCAAACAAAGTAATGCGGTTTGCATACATTAAAAAACGAATGCAAAATGCAAGGCTTACGACTGGCTCTGCAAACCAGTTCGAGTTCGTGACGCTAGATATCTTAGTGCTAAACATCTGAACAGGGTTGCTCCTTCAAAATAAATATGTTGGGACATTATTATACACAGCGCATTCTAGTTTTGTTGTAAGCTACGAGGCTTGTGTTACGAATACCAGATAGTTGATACACTATACATATATAACTTTAAATACATACATATTATAGATATAAACACCCTTGACTGAAATAAAAACATTCCTGCTCAACAAATGAAAGGGGGAATCAAACCCACGACCGCTGGCGCAAAAGTAGGGTCACTACAAACTGAGTTGAACGTGTATTTATAATATGAAGTAAGTATTATGAAGTATATACCTACAACTAAACTCTTATATATATTTCTTCCCACATCCAAAGGTTGACTGAACGAGATTTCTTTCAAGGAAAAGTCCACCTTTTTTATTTTTTATATTAGATTTTCTTATGTATAAGCAAATATATTTTCCTTTGATAGTTTACAATAATAAATTAACGACACTTGTATCTTTTCAACTTTCAAGAAAAAAATCTTAAACTATGAGTGATATATTTTTAAATTTTAAATTTAAAATATTTTTAAGCACTTAGAAAAATAAAAAAACGATGACAACCCTAATCTAAAAGGTAAATAATTCTTTACAGTTAAGCCCCTTAAAAGATTATGATGTACTTTGAAACTGTTCGTTATTCTTTAAAATATCCTGGAAACTATAAAACTTAACCCCACAAATATTCACGACTTGAAATAAAATATTTTCATTGCACATTTCATAATATTTGATTATATCGATTGAAAGCTGACGAATAATTAATCAATATTAAGATCTATTTTTCCTCATAACATTAAAAAAATCAAATTATAACATTATTTCATTAATTCTCAGTCTGCTATAGATAATGTCTACATAAGGAATAAAAAGAAAAAAATATATAATTATAATTAAGTACTAGAAAAAAAATAAACTATCTGACTAACTACTACTCTAAAAATTTTACGTCTTTTTCAGTTTCCGAGGTTTTCCAAGTCAAGTTATATTAAAAGATGACAGAATAAAAACATCCAAAATATTTGTAAAATAACTAGGTACCGTAGTTCAGAAAGTACAAATCCTACAAGTACAAAATAAGCTCTTTAAGTAAGCTTTAAAAGTTTTAAAACAACAAACAATTTCTCGACCTTAAATTATAATCCGATTAAGCTAACAGTTGGAAGTGGCGACCTCTTTTCTCCAAACTTGGTAGGTCAGAGTTCTACGAAGTTAGGTTAAGCATATACGGCGAAGTAAGACATTACCTTAAGATTAGAATGAGGACAAAGGTGTATTAATCTACCTCATTGATATTGAATCAGGTCGTATTTAAATACCGGAACTGTAGAGGTCCCGTTTCATATTGTTAATATAAAAAAATGTAAATAAGTTTAGTTTGTGAGGGTATACATTTAACTTATTTCTCGATAATATAATAAATAAATAGTATTGTAATCACATAGTTAGCGAAACTCAACTAAAACAACAACTAATAATAATATATCTAACAAAAAAAGTTGCTCTACAAATTCATAATAGTTATACAACGATGTAAAACGCAATATATTTTATATTGAATATCCAAAGAAACCTATAAATATTTAACAATTTGCGATAATCGCCTGCTTATTACACTTAGTGTCCTCTCCATAAATGGTAAATTTTTTGAGTCACCATTAAACAATGTGGATTTAATTTTATTCATTTAATTATTTTTAATGTAATTCTTAAACTTTAAGATTTTATATAACTACTCGAGACTCATGATCGCTCCGATTTGTTTCGTCCCTAGATACCTTTCAAAGGTATCTACTATTTATTTATGAAAATTGCATTAAAATCCAATGTGTAGTTAAAAAAATCTTAGTGTACAGACGTCGAGAAGCGACTTTGTTTTATACTATGTAGAGATTACTATATATAGAGATTATAATAGATTATAATAATAATAATAATCAAAATATACTGTACTCTACAAAATTTCTCCGTTTTAAAATTCGCGCAAAAACTTAATATACGAAGCTTTTCCTTTAACTTCCGTTAGATGGCGTTGTACTTGAACACGACTTAATAGCGCTTGGAATTAACAATAGATGGCGCAGAAGTTATGACATTAAAAAGTATTATAAAACATACAACAATATTTTGTGTATCGAATACATAATAGATTTATGTGATGATTATCATAAATTCTGATATTCTTCACCTAAAGTTCTTTAATCTAAATATATAAATAAAATTGAAGTATCTGTTCTTAATTTAAAATTAAAAAAAAAATATAAATGCATACTCGTAAGATACTGACATCAAAAAATTATTTTTAAATTTTTTTGTCAGCCTGCCTGTCTGTCTATCTGTTTGTTCCAGTTAATCTCTGAAACGGCTTGACCGATTTTGACGGGACTTCCACTCGCAGATAGCTAATGTTATAAGGAGTAAATTAGGTTTTTTTTTTAAATATTATTTGTTTTAACTAGGGGAACCCACGGCTTCGCTTGCGCTAAGCCTGACGGAACGGACGAAACCAAGCAAAGTCACCCTGACTCACCCTGAGTCGCTAGTATACTATATTAATATAATGCCATTATAACATAACCGTACCAATATGTAATAGACCTTTGAAAAGAAAGCTTTCGTGACTACGATTGATAACCAGAGCATATAACCTCATTTATTTCACGATAAAAGTAAATGGTTAGAAACTGACATTTTGTTTATTTTAGTGAGACAGTGTTTAATCAAACATACACTTTGGCCTTAATATGGTTCATGGACTATGAAAAATTCTATGTTTTATTAATATTATATACTAGTATTAAACCGTGACTTCATTAACCTTTGCATTCCATAAAGGATATAAATATGTCCATTGCGTGTTTTACTCAGAAAAAGCGTAACATCAGGGCTTCAAGTCTGCTATTGCAATGGTGTTACAATAGTCTATCAATGACATCGTAATTGTTACTTTTTGCAATTTTGGTAGTCTACTAATTCAATGGTCTTCCGATGGTGTATCACTGACACTTCAATGACACTTTGCAAATAATTGGTAGTCCAGTACGTAATGACAAGTCAATGATCAAACGTATTGCGTAGTCTGTTAATCTATCTTTTTGGCTTTGTATGATCATTTTACATAATGCTTAGTCTTTAAAACATAAATTGATAACATATATAATCGAACTTAGCCTAAATAAACGTTTTACGAACGCTTTTACAATTGACAAAATTGACAAAATTGTCAAAATGACAAGACCATTGATCGACCATTGTAAATTTAGTAGACTAGGAAATTTTTGACTTATGGTAATTGAATTAAAATTGCATTGTTCTATAGTGACAATTCATGTAAAATAGCAGACTTGAGGCCCAGAACATATAAATAAAATTGAAGTTTCTGTTTTTTTTATTTCCAATTAACAGCTTTTGACTAAATGCATATGAAAGTATATACTTACATCAAACAATCAATTTTTAAAATTTTCGTTTGTCTATTTGTTCTTTCTAATCTCAGCAACGGCTGGACCGATTTTGACAGGACTGTCACTCGCAGATAGCTAATGTTATAAGGAGTAACTTAAGCTACTTTTATTTTGTTAGAAAATTATAAAAACCTATTAAATTTTAACTTACGCGCACCGAGTTTGCTAGAAGAATATATTTTCACAGCACTCAACTCGATCACTTTCAGACTTACAATATTAGGGTGTTATTACTTTTCATTTTTAAACCTTACTAACTTATAAGCGATGGTCCTCAATATATTAAAGTAGGATTGAACCAAGATGAGTGTAATTTCATTATCAACGAAACGTTAATACTGTGTGAGACAGAGTGATAAGCAAAGGGACTAAAGGGTTATTAAGGTTAATGTTTTCCCGAACAGAAAATAGCCTGGGCCCTGTCAACTTAATATAATATAATAGATTTTGAGCCTTACGTTAGTACACTTAGAGCTTCAATTGTACGGACTGCACTATTAATTAATGCCTATGCCAAAATTCCGACCAATATTCTCTTTTGCAACGAAAACTTTCCTTTGTGTCTGGGATTAAGTAAAAATAGTTCTTCTAAAACAATTTATTTCTTGAGCAATAAAGATGGAATAATGTGATACAAAGTTACAAGAGCATAATATTGTAATGACTTAAAGATAATTTTACTTTAAAAAGGTGAACATAAATATCCAAATGCTCTCATCGTACCTATACGCATATTTTATTAACGTGTTTCGATAATAACAACTTGTGTATTTATCTGTTTGTTACGTAATAACTTTGTAAAAATCAAACCGATTTCAATGAAAATAATTATAAATAAAACCTTAGTCACAATAGATAAATAAGCAAGCTGTAGTCTCATATAATTAAAGGAGCACAAATAGTGTGTTTCATAATAACTTTTTGTATTTTTTTAAAGTAACGTGTGTATTCTTTGTTGGAGACTCTTATGAAAATAAAATAAACTAAAAACGGATATCATATAGCTTAGCTTGGGTATACCATACGAAAATACTACAGATATCGTTAGTAGAAGCTGCGGCAAAAACTAGTTATTACAAAGTACATTTCTATTGTTTTATGCTTCTTATAGCAAGATGTATTTATGCAAATACAAAAAAGTAAAAAGTGATTCAAAAAGTAGACCTCTTCACAAACAATATGCAAGAATCAATGTTTAGAAATATCAAGGTTAGCCATGTGCTAGCCAGAGATATCACTATTTGACGCATCGAATTCATACCTGATATATTATGTATATACATTATACAGCTCTAGCACCTGTTAACGATTTCGCCTGTGTATTTCCATTAAAAGTTCATCTACTAAACATAGCCCTTACTTTATGTTAGGCTGAGTGGAACAAGAAGATCAACATGTATTGACCAATCTTAGGCAATGATCGATGAAACTTATCTAAGTTGTTAATGCTAATTAAATACCTATAAAATAAAAATAAATCTTATCAAAATCGCACAACAGTTTCCAACTAACGTGCTTGCATACAGAAGTTATAACTTACATATATACCAACATACGAGTATGTTCCATTATATTATTCAATTATATATTTTTGAAGGAATCTTCTAATAAGATTATTGTAGATAAGAAAACTGATATCGACCCCATTAGTTTTAAATCAGGCCACTTATTATCATTATCATAGCTAAATTGGAACTAATATAATCTGTATTATATGTATAGGATGAAAACAAATATATTTTGTTTGCAAATATTTGAACTCATGACCTCTAGTTTAAAAGCTTACGCTAAGCTTATTTTTACAATGTGTTTTGTATAGATACACAAGTAAAGGCCAATGAAACTTTTATATGAAGAGGTATCTATTGAAAATACACTAAAGCAAGTACATATTATTATTGTATACTTACTTATATTTTAAAATACAAATTTATATATTAGTATAAATATATCATGTCATACAAGCATAACAGTTTCCGCGTCGTGCTTAATGACGGGATACACTACATATCCGCATTAATAATAACTATTCATAGAATCGTTGCGAATAGAGACGTCTAACTAATAATATGTGTCATAAAAATATCATCTATACTAATATTATAAAGAAGTAAAGTTTGTTTATTTGTTAAATTGTAAGGGGTAATCTCGGGATCTACTGAACCGATTTTAAAAATTCTTTCACCAATAGAAAGCCACATTATTGCTGAGGGTCATAGGTTATATAAAAACCGAAAAATAAAAAGACTTTTACGTGGTAGTCCGTTTTGCAAAGTGAATCGGAGAAGAAACGGTCGAATGAAAGCGTTTCTTACGAACGCTATGAAAGATATATTTTTGAGTTCTAGAGAAAAGATGTGGAGCTTGAAAATGCCTACAAAAAAGTCAACGACAGCATATGTCTAACTTTTATATTTAAGTTACAAAAAGTAGTTTTTTCAATATTAGTATAGATAATTTAATTTTTAATATTAATAAAATAATTTAAATTATTTAAACACTCTGTACTAAAAAAGGATTATTAACATTATGCCCAACGAAGTGGGCACGGGTCAGCTAGTATGATATAAGTTTGTATCCTAACGTTCCTCTAAAAACATAGAGTTAATACATTTTATATTAAAACCCATAGGGGTTTTACCCAACTTCTTTTAGATATATAACCGAATTTAGAAGGCCATGTTAAACAAACTTATCCTCATACGTCAAACGAAGAAAAATTGTAGTTCGTTCTTTTATACCTGCTTTGACACTTTAAATATCGGCCTAAAGGAGAGCTTTTTTGTTTTGAATATTTATTAGGAAGTTTTTGTCTTGTTGTTGTTTTTACCTATTTTGGGATTTCCTATGAGTTCATTGGAAATTAATGTAAGGAAACATTTACAACATACTGGGAAATAAATTTATACTAATATTATAAAGCTGAAGAGTTTGTTCGTTTGTTTAGTTGAACGCGCTAATCTCAGAAACTACTGGTCCGAATTGAAAAATTCTTTTTGTGTTGGATAGTCTGTTTACCGAAGAAGGCTATAGACTATATTGCATCACGCTACGACCAATAGAAGCAGAGCATCAATGAAAAATGTTACAAAACCGGGAGAAAAAAAAACCTTTTAATTTTCAGCCTTTAGAACGCGAGCGGAGCCGCGGGAAAAGCTAGTAATAGATATAAGTATTGCATAAACAAAAACCCTCACTCATTCGAAGCACTTACACATTATAAAACTTATGATCGTGTTGATATTATTATACCTAATAACAAAAGTTAGTGTGTTAGTAATAAATCGAAGTTAGTATGTTTTTAGGCTGAAAGAATTTAAGTAATAGTCCAATTAGAGTTTACCATTTAGAAATAGAAATTGCATACTTTTCAAAAAGTCTGTCTACAAAGCATTAGTTAGTCTAGACTGGAGTTAGTAATTTCAAAAGAAAATAATTTCTACCGACATATTATAGGAGACATTGTACTCGTGCATTGTCTTAGCATCTAATAAGGATTCAACATATTTTGTATTATGACATTGTTCGCCAAAGAACATTGTAATTCATGAATGGCTTGCAAATTGTATGCAGCGATAGGGAAATGTGGAATTAAAACTTTAAAAATGTTACTTATCTAATCATTTTTATAACTTACTCCATTATAATCCCATACAAAAGAGTGGATTTAGTTTAGTGTAGTAATTATTTCTAGATTTTAATTAAAAAAAGTTAAGTATAAAATTGAATTAGTTTCACAAATTAAAGGTTAAACAAACTCTTTTACTCTACATACCTTATACACTTTTCTATATTATTATAGCAGTATATATTAAAACAATCTTTCGGTAAATATGAAAAAAATATATGAAAACCATGCGACTTACATTGATCCGATTCTTGGCTCGCTCTATTGCCTTAGAGTCCTCCCTCTCGGGGCTGAGTCGGCACACTCTCGCGCGCCAGTCGTTCGCGCCCGCCGCTTGGAGAGCCGCTAATCTGGAATGAGGGTGAGATGAATTAGACATCGATAATTGAATTGGGGTTGATTTCTCAATCATCGATATACAAAAGTTATCTATCAGCACTAAGGGCTTAGATAAAATATCCTACTACATCGTTGGAAATATCTATACTAATATTATAAAGCTGAAGAGTTTGTTTGTTTAGTTGAACGCGCTAATCTCAGGAACTACTGGTCCTAATTAACAAATTATTTTTGCGTAAGGTAGTCCGTTTATTGAGGAAGGCTATAGGCTATTACCAATAGGAGCGGAGCATCAATAAAAATGTTACAAAAACGGGAAGGGCGGGCCTTAGTTCTACGAGGTACCATACCGTACAAATCAGAAAGAATTTGGTTTCCGATCCTTAGAACGCGTGCGAAGCCGCGGGAAATGCTAGTTATGTTATAAAATCATAATATGGTAATTCTTGTATGTTTTTTTTATTTTTAGATTATTTTATTTTATTTCTAATTATTGTTATTTACTTACTTTCAAATCAATCATTACAAATTGAAAAAAGTAATTACTGTCCAATTTAACTTCAAAATTTTAAATATTGAAAATGAATTTTTAATTTAAAATAGTGTTCATTTTGGAATAAATTCTGATAAGCGTATTTCAGCTCGAGTGAAATGAGAAGAGGGATGAGTAAGTGGCCCTTTAGATAAGGCTATGTCTAACAAGCTGACGCCGATGTTTATAGAGCTAGCTAATATTCTCTCTTTATTCCATCGATTAAAAAATAGAGTGATAGAAAATTTTTAAGGCATGTTTGACTCAGTTCGTAGTGACCTACTTGTACTCGTTGTGCCAGCGGTCGCCGGTTCAAGTCCCACTCAGACCCACTGAGTCAGTTTACTTTATTTTATTTTTTTTTTATTTTTATTTTATTCTGAATTAGTGCTTGACTGCGTTCCACCTGATGGTAAGTGGTAACGCAGCCGGAGATGGTAAGTCGCACTAATTCAGTAGCCACCTATTCACTCTTGCCTTGAAGACACCCATATTGTAATCGGACGGAAATACTGACGTGGGCAGGTTGTTCCAATCCTTAGCCGCACATATAATAAATGACGAAGCGAAACGCTTCGTCCGGACGGATGGAATGTCCACGACATAAGGATGGAAACCAGCTGTTCGTCGCGTCGTCCGATGATGGAAAGGGGATGGGGGAATTAAATCATGTAATTCCTGCGCACACTCTCCAAAATGTAACCTATAGAATACACAGAGGCTGGCAACTTTACGTCGGTGATCGAGGCTTTGTAGGTTGGCATTTACCAGCGTAGGGTCACCAATAATCCTCTGCGCACGCCTCTCAATCGAGTCCAAAGCAGACAGATGGCATTTCGCAGCACCAGCCCATATGTGACTACAGTATTCCACACACGACCGGACTTGAGCTTTATATAAATCAAGAAGCTGTCCCGGTGTGAAATACTGTCGGACCTTTGCGAGGATGCCAACTTTCCTCGCTGCTACATTAGCCTTAGACTCGATGAACCGCCCGTAGCTCATGTTGGAACTAATGTCCATCCCCAACAACTGCAGACGGTCAGTGTATTCTAGAGGCACATTTCGGAAAGTAGGAGTCAAGGTAAAAGGACTCCTTTTTGCGGTGAACAGACACGCCTGTGTTTTGGTGGCGTTGAAACTCACAAGATTGGCATCGCCCCAAGTGGAGACTGCCTTGAGTGTGAGATTCAAACGCTCTACCATGGCCTCTCTTTCGGACTGAATTTGATCTCTACTGGCTCGAGGATTTGGCAGGTATCTCTCTACAACAGTGCTGTCGTCTGCGTACCCATAGATACCGGGTATAAGCAGATCGTTAATATGCAGCAGGAACAAGGTTGCAGAGAGAACAGATCCCTGAGGAACTCCAGAGTTGGTTTTTAAGGGTTCTGATGAACAGCCTTCAACCACAACTCTGAGTGATCGGTCGCTCAGGAAGTCTTTTATCCAGCCGATCAGGCCAGGAGATATGCCATAGGCTGAAAGCTTGCTTATAAGGCTAGCGTGCCAAACCCTGTCAAAGGCCTTTGAGACATCGAGGGAGACTGCAATCGCCTCCCCACTTCGCTCAAGAGCTTCGCCAATGGTGTGGTTGGCATACACTAGAAGGTCCCCAGTCGACCGATTCTGGCGAAACCCATATTGTCGATCACTGAGGAGATCGTTCTGTTCTAGGTATGCCATAAGACGAGTGTTCAATACACGCTCCATAATCTTGCAGAGTATGGAGGTGATTGAAATTGGACGATAATTGGCAGGGTCAGCACGGCTACCTTTTTTGGGCACAGGTTGCACATTAGCAAGCTTCCAGGATTTAGGCACTATTCCAGTCTTAAGAGAAAGGCGGTACAGACGTGTCAGTATCGGAGACAACTCGGGAGCACATGTTTTGAGCACTATCGCTGGTATACCATCGGGACCACTGGCTTTATTCACATCTAGACGACACAATATTCTCTTTACCTCCTTATTAGTTATGGAGATTTCGGGCATTGAGATCCCGCAGTGAGGTAGATGTGGTGGAGTAGCATTGCCAGAGTCTAGATATGAATTTTGGGCAAAAAGCGAGGCAAGTAAAGACGCCTTCTCCTTTGCCGTATGAGCCAGGGATCCGTCAGATTTTACTAGCGGTGGCAGTGAAGGCCGACAGAAGTTCGTCTCAACTGCTTTGGCAAGGGACCAAAAAGCTCTGCTACCAGATGGTTGGGCAGAGAGCTTTGCACCAAAATGTGTAATTCGGTCAAGACGAGCCTTCTTTAATGTCTTTTTGTAGGACTTGGCGGCTAAGTTAAAGGCTCTCTTCTTAGGTCTTACATCCGGAGCTTTGCGGTCTCGAGCATCAACCCAGGCAAGGTAAGCCGAATGCTTACGCTTTTCAGCCAAGATGCATTCGGTATTAAACCATGGGCGAGCTTTGCCACCAACGGGTACATCAGAGAATGGGATAAAATATTCCATCGCTTGATGTACCACATCAGTTATAGCATCCGCACAGCTCGACGGATCGGAAGAAGAGAAGCAGACCTGCCGCCAAGGGAAGGATGCAAAAAAGTGTCGCATCTCTTCCCAATCTGCTGACTTGTATTGCCATACTCGTCTAACACCAATAGAGTCGTTACCAGGTGGAGAGTAAGGTAATACAGTTTTTACCAGACAGTGGTCAGAGCCACCCAATGGGGATGAAACCTGGATGTTATATCTGTCCGGATCTGTTGTCAGCAGAAGGTCCAGACAATTAGCTGTATGGCCGTCCACATCGGGTACCCTTGTCGCTTGGTCAACCAATTGGGAGAGTCCAAGTGACACCGCAAACTTCCACGCTTCTCTCCCAGCATGGTCCGTCTTCTGGTATGGGAACAACCAATCTTCATGATGGGCGTTAAAGTCCCCCAGAAAGACTAGCTGCGCGGTGGGGTACCGTTGGATAGCCACATCAGCGGCCTCACTGAGATGTCCAAATAATCGAGTTGTCTCCTGGTCACCTGTGTGCGATCGGTAGACACAGGAATACAGGATCTTTTCGATTCCTGTATCTACGATAACCCAGATCGTAGAGAATGTGGGGTCTTCAAGGTGGCGGAGACGCTGGAAACAGAGGTCATTTCGCACGTACAAACAGACTCCGGCCCGCGAGCTGAAGTTATGCTCCAACGTGTAACCGGGATAGTCCAGGTACGCAGCGCTTAATGGACATTGAATCTGCGTCTCCGTCAAAAAGAGCATGTGTGGCTGCGCAGTCTCGAGATGGAGGTGGACTGATGAGAGGTTTGTGTGCAATCCTCGGATATTTGTGAGGTGCACATTAAGTGAGGGGGAGTGCAGCCGCTTAAAAACATTACCCTTTTTGTTTTTAACCATGAAATTTATGTAATGGAAGAGTGAATAGGATGGAGAATGGCAGTTGAACGAGGTGTTGCACGAGCCCGGCAGTGATATTGGTGTTGTCATGCCGTTGAGGGCTTAGTCTGGAGACTGCGGGGACGCCCGAACCCCCCCAAGGATCGCCATCGGGCCCCCTCCTCTGGTCGCCAACCAGCACGATGGAGCCACCCTGGGATTTTTCACAGATGGCGGGGCAGCCTTTCATGGGTGGCTAGCCCACTAGTTGGGCCCCCAACTGTCTGCGGTCGGCCAGCGGCAAGCCGTGCTTCGGATCCCGCTACCCTCCGCGACTAAGCTCTCGACACAACAAACAACGATCCACCACCAACACGGCTACTGTGCAACACAACTATTCAGACCCATTCCCCATACGGCTTCATCAGCTCCCACATGCCGGAACGCGCTGTTAGGCGCTTGGCGGCACGACTTCTGCTGATGGGTGGTAACTCTGCCGTCGGCTGATGTTGGAGCCTACCACCGAGACTACCATGGTGTTCGGTAGTTTTTCCCTTAGTCGCCTTTTACGACACCCACGGGAAGAGATGGGTTTAGTTATGTACTTCAGTTATAGGTGTTTATATTTATATTTTTATAATATGTATATCGTATATATTTAAAATGATACATGCGTAGTGTATAAACTATCTGGTATCCATCCAATGTAAGCCTCATAACTTACCATGATGGTGCTGAGTCAATGTCTTATTTCTTAAGTCTTTTTAATTGAATAAACCATAATATAAAGATAACATATATATAGAACTATAACAAAATCATATCGACCGCTTCCAAGTAGTTAGCGATTATAAGATAAGATATACTTATGTACGTGGGCTACTAATTGTTCCTTCAGTTATCCGCTCTATTGTTTTCTTTGAACAGTCATTTATATTACCTTATCTATTTTAAAGGTAACGATGTTAGTCGTGTGCGTGTTTAAAATTATACAAATAAAAATTAGTTCGTAAATAATAATTTATGAACAAAGGCTATTATGTAAAACTAGCGCAATGTTGTTTGTACAGAGCAAAGTGTAAAGATATTGTGGTAGGTCATATTTAATGAATGCTATAAAGGTTTAGGTATTCTACTTGTACTTTTTAGTAAGGATTTATTTGAAAAAATTTATTATCATAACTTACAAAAGATAGTAAAGTTAAAAAAATACTTTTTTCATATTTCAAATTTTATCAAATTAAAAAAATATGAATATAAGATTAGTACAAACTCGTCTTAGTTCATGAGCTCGTTTGTTCTTATTTACATTATTTTATAATATTGCTACGATCGAATTAAATTGATAAACCATTAAAAATTCCTACTTAAGACGCCATAAGAAATTATTTTTAGAAAATATAAGAGAATTTATACAAATATATTTGTTTTTATGCAAACGGCTGCTGTCTGAGATCAGGGGGCGTACCATGAACTATTTGAAAACATTCTTATTTCAATACTGTTTTGTTTCAAGTTTATAATAATCTTACTTCCCTTGCTATAAGGACGTCATGGTACGAAAAGTCAATGTAAGATTATAGTATTCATGCTATAAGAGTTCATAGTACGCCCCCTGGATATCATCAAATATATATTAAGATGTTTGATAAAATGAAAATAGATGCAATCGAAACCAATGCAATGTCATCGACCCTACAATATTATCGCCTCAAGTGCGCGCACTCCGCACTAGAGGAAATACAGATTAAAATTAATTATGTTGTCTGTCTCTTAATAATGTTCTAAAACGAAAGTTTTATTGCGATATCAAGTTAGGTGTGAATATTTCAAAACTAATAAATCACTACATAGTATAAAACAAAGTCGCTTTCTCTGTCCCTATATCCCTATGTATGCTTAAATCTTTAAAACTACGCAACGAATTTTGATGCGGTTTTTTTCAAGAGAAAGGTTTATATGCATAACTAGCAGATCCCGCGGCTTTGCCTGTGCTAAATCTAGGGAAGAGCCCGAGCGAAGCGAGGGCGAGTCGCTAGTATTTCTATAAGATCGCCACTAAACACAACAAAATATCTAAATAGGACAAAAACTGCTTTGTTATTTTCCTTAATAATATAAGCTCTTAATTATTTATTTATATTTAAGTATATAATATTTATTACTTTACATGAAAACAACTCAATAAAGCTTAAATATTCCATTATTTTTCATGTAATAGATTTCTGACAAGTGTCACGTATACCTTATGTTAATATAATACTACCTGTTAAATGATGATAGTTATAAATGCGTGAAAAGGACTCTCACTCAAACTTCATCAAAATACGTGAACGGATAAAAGTAGGTACAAACTACATAGTATTTTACAACGTTACAAACATACATTATATTATGTATGTATACTGTATAGATTATATTATATGAAACTAGCGATTCACCCTCGCTTCGCTCGTGTTCTCTAGGTACCCCCTTTGGCATACAATTTGTACTGTCAACACTGAAAAAGTTTCAATTTGACAGCAAAATCCACATTAACAAAATGATCCGCCATTTAATGAATTCATTTGTTACAAAAAATGTGATAAATAAAGAACCGCTCTACCTATTTTGTGCAAACTTCACATAAACCATCTACTAAATAGTCCGAACAAAGCCTAAACATTTGGTTTGGATAGGTGAGCCCGTTCTTGAGTTATAAAATTACAACGAAAAGTGGTATTGATTTTTATATATATAGATTTACCTTTCGGCAATGGTGCCACCTCGATTCGGCATATCGGCGTTCGTGGCGCTTCTCTGTACGCCACCGCCAAACCTGCAGACAAGCAAATTATACTTTATATATACATTTTCAATATGAATTATGAATACACTGTTTCTACAGTAAATGCATGTGTACCGTTGTTACTTTCAGACGGCTAGAGCTAGACCAATTTGGATAAAATTTTATACACAGATAGACAATGACCTGGAGTAATATTAAATAGATTACGAGGGAGTAAGACACGCATATATCATGTTGAACTTCTATACAAAAAAATATTGTCATATTTAGACATTACTTGCCTTATTTATTCTAGAGGTGAAATCAATTATTGCCATACAATAAAGAGCTGATAACATCTAGCTGATCATAACTAAATCATTTAAACAATTATCTTTATTGATAAGCATGTTTTGATATTCTATAAACTCGTAAAATATATATTTTTTAATTAAAATTAAATCCCAATCCTGGTATTTTACCTTGGCTGTTCAAATTTTTCTTTAAGACTCTTAAAACTGAAGAGCCTTTCTTCCACTGGTCTCATTGACAACATTTTGACTTATAACTTTATTGCACTTAACTAAAATAACCCACTACAAACAATATGGTTTCAAATATTACATAAAATTATACAAAAACACACGCTAACATATTCAAGGAAGATTATAAAAACATAAAAATAATATCAAGTCGATGTGACAGTGTCATAGGTTCGATTTCGAGCGCGTTCAAATTATTACTGAAGCGTTGTCAAGAGTTTGTATACGTTCCTGCCGACGTCACAGGCCTCCGTTATCCTTGTAGGCCATTAAAGTAACAATGTAAACAAAGTGGACAAACATCGTTAGTAGTGCAGCAATGTTGTACAACTATTTGATTTGTTTTGATCTAGTAAATATATTTAATTATGATACTACTATTTTGATATTATATTATTTGTTTGTAATTACTATGTCTATGGGTCTATAAATTAATTAAAATGTTTTTATTTCTTTATTATTTAATCAGTGTTATATAACACTGCTTTTTGTTATTGTAATTTGTTATTATATCGGTTTAGGTAAATTTTATACATCTAAGAAATTCTATACATTTTAATTAATAAAGTCCTTGTCGAAAAAAGGCAACTCCACTGTATGTTATATATATTTTTAATTTATTTTAATAGGTACATATTTATATATATTATACATATATGTAAGAGTATTTATAATATTTAAAACTTAACGTTCCTTATAAGATACGGTACGGTAATGACAAAGTGCGACGCACTAGCATTACAAATTACCTACGTAGGTATATGATGCCGATTGTATTCCATGACGCAAAAAATTGACCTAATAAGAATTTCAAACTGTATTATTTCCTTTATAATTATCCAAATAAAATGTCCATAATAGGAAACAGTAAGTATATGCGGTAATTACAAACTCGGTCGATGATAATACCCCGTTAGTTTACAGTTAAACGGAGGAAAGAGTTCAGATAAGCCGCCCCGTTTTGTAGGTAGTTGGAATTGACAGAAACGCTGTGCTTGTTGGCTATATGATAGATATACACATATATGTGTTCGTACATGCATTTTTTTATGGTAAAAAGAGGGCAAACGGGCAGGAGGCTCACCTGATGGAAAGTGATCCCTCCGCCCATGGACATCCACAAGTCAGGCTTGCAGATGCGTTGCCAGCCTTTCAGGAAAGGGAGGGATGGAGGAGGGAGGGAAGACGGAGGAGTGAGGGAAGATGAAGGGAGGAGGGAGAGATGACGGAGG
The DNA here is from genome assembly GCA_905231865.2 of Boloria selene. NCBI lineage: Eukaryota > Metazoa > Arthropoda > Insecta > Lepidoptera > Nymphalidae > Boloria > Boloria selene. The sequence goes on from HG993145.1 coordinate 9,398,132, forward strand.
AGTGAGGGAAGTGGAAGGGAGGAGGGATGGAGAGTGGGCCTCCCGGACTCTCACTTACCGGACGAAACGCGACAGCATAGCTGCCACTTCACGCCGGTCTTCTGTAAGAGAGTGGCCCATTCGGCTGCTACCCGAAGGTAACAAACATTACATACATAACCACGACACATATTGATCAATTTGTACTTTGTAATGAACCTACTTGCTATGTCAAGTGGTCCCACCAGTCACCCCAGTCCCGCTGAAAGATATTTGCAATATTGGCACGATTGTACAAACATTGTAGTGTTAACCTCCTTGACGATTTGGCAATAATAAAAACACCTTTACTTGCAATTCTATACATTTATTAACAATACAACACTTTTTCACAGTATTTATCCTTTAAACTTTACTCTTCAAAATTTGAATTACCACTGAACTGCCGTAATACAGTGTCACCTATTTTATATTCTCGTCGAGACACTCAATTGACTTAGATCTTATAATATACAGCCAACAAATCTTACAACTTAATAATTTAGACATTTATAAAAGCAAGTTTGCAATAATTATTTAATTACATAAAATAGTAATAATATTATATTATTTTATATTATAATATAATTAAGTGCACATCTTATATTCATATTTTATAACCAACACAATTGACCAAGATCATTCACAAACAGTCAACGAAACATTTAACTTAATTAATTAACTCTTTTAAGAGATATGTTTGCAATAATTATTAACTTATATGAAATAATTGTAATATAATAATTTAATGTATATAATTAAGTGTACATCTTATATTCATATTTTATAAGCTAACATTCGGCCATCCGACTAACCCTACACGTCCTCGTGTAGGCCACATAATATTGTTTTATACTATAATTAACATTATTCCAACTATCACTGTAATAACGTAACTCATGTAACTCACAGTATTACAATATAATAAAAATTACATAGGCTACTTCTGCCAGAAACAACTTTTATCACAATAATACAAGTGATTTTCAAGCATAGGAACAATATCTACAACACTTTAAAAATTTTACCGATAACGAAAAACAAATAAGAAAAACTGACAATTATTACAACAGCATATTCAAAACTGACAATCATAACAACAGCACATTCACAAGTCATTAGGCTGCTTCTATCAAATATCAGGGTCGCTTCTACCCTTTGTGATTGACCTATCTTAATGATCTTAAACCTATAGCATCAGGCCGCTTCTGCACTGAATACTAAACCTGAACAGTGCCAGGCCGCTTCTGCACTGAACACTGACAGTTAGCAGGGTCGCTTCTACCCTTTCTGACTAACCTATCTTAAACCTACAGCATCAGGCCGCTTCTGAACTGAAGACTGACAGTTAGCAGGGTCGCTTCTACCCTTTCTGACTAACCTATCTTAAACCTATAGCATCAGGCCGCTTCTGCACTGAACACTGACAGTTAGCAGGGTCGCTTCTACCCTTTCTGACTAACCTATCTTAAACCTACAGCATCAGGCCGCTTCTGCACTGAAGACTGACAGTTAGCAGGGTCGCTTCTACCCTTTCTGACTAACCTATCTTAAACCTATAGCATCAGGCCGCTTCTGCACTGAATACTAAACCTGAACAGTGTCGGTCGCTTCTACCCTTAGTGATTACTCTATCTTTAATATATTAATTTAAATTAAAAAAATAAATTGAATAAATTTTAATTCTGTTTAATTTTTTTTTAATCTATACTACGTATCGACGACGAATAACTGTATTATATTCTTACAAAACTATAGATATATATTCAATTACAAATGTATATTTTTTTATTTACTCTCTAATAAAAAAATTTTAACTTGCTAACAATTTAAAACTAATAGCAATGAAAGACACAAACTGGATTTAGGAATCGCCATATGAATCTTCAATAACATGGTCACATATAAGAGGTTTATCAACAGTGTCTAATCTTTTGTCGGCTCTGCACTAACTCTGTTATTTCACACGCGATGCTAACCAAATATCTAACTTTTAAAAAATGTTTCGGCTTAACTGAATTTTTATTGTACCGTTCTTAACTTCTCTTTTGGTATGTAGAAATATTTAATGTCGCTATACCTCGTTTAATGATAGATGTTCGCGAACTAGTCTTCGTCACAAACGCTTTACCTAGACCATTGACAATCTATAATAACCTCTTCACCAAACAATGTTTTCCTCAGTTTTAAGTTAAAGTTAAATACCGCCCTCAATATAGAAAGCATCGCCCGTACATAAAGAGTCTGTGCTAAATTCAACTATGGTCAGTCTGTCAATTATAGTGTTTTTAGTGCAGCGGGGTTTTTACTTTACATTTGTTGGTACCATCTCATTTGAATTTTTTTTTCAACATTAACTATTCTTTTCAACTATTATACAAGGTTGTCCAGTAAGTGACTTACTATTAAGCAATGATTACTAAATAAATAAATACATCAACAATATGAATATCCAGTATCCATTCCACATTATAACTCTCACCGTCTAACAGTCAAATGATAATTACTGTGCTACCAAAATCAATGAAATATTATGTTTTAAAATACCTTACTACCGTTCACACATTTATCTGAAATATTCTTCATTCAAACAGACTTTTACAAGCTCTTTTGAATCGTCATTTTTACATTATCAAAATTAAAAGTCAGTCTGTACGTCTGTGAGTAAACTACCACCGGCTCGAAAAGCTGTTCTGCTGAGAAGAACCGGCGAGAAACTCAACAGTTGCTCTTTTCAAAAAAAATATTCGGTTACAATATTGTATTACAATTTATCTATTTATCCTACGTGAGACACAACAAGTCACTAATCCCACACATTTACATCTAATAAGCCTTATTTAATAACGTATTTTTAATTTTTTTGATTTTAATTGCCTCAAAGGCAAGTTCAATATGGACTGTGGAATTTTATTATACATGCGTACACCTTGCCCGATAAACGAACTATTTACCTTTTGTAGGCGGAAACTGAGTGTTACAAGTTTATCCTCATTTCTTGTATTTATACCATATTTGTCACTGTGCCTTAAATAGCAATTAATATTTTGACGAACAACCGTAATGTTACAATATAGATAATAGATATATATATTGCGGAACAACCGTAAGTATTCCTATTTCTTTAAAAAGTCCGCGGAGAGTATCACGAGCGCTTATGTTATAAATAGCCCGAATGGCCCTTTTTGGTAGAATAAATATCGATTTAATGTCCGCTGCATTACCCCACACAACAAAATACCATAAGATAAAATGCTATGGAAATAACTGAAGTAAACAAGTCTGGCAGTATCAATGTCCGTTAGCTGCTCGACTTTTCTAACAGCGAAAACAGCTGAGCTCAGTCTACTCGCAAGAGACGGGAGATGGGGACCTCATTGAAGACCCGAATCTAATGTCAATCATAAGAAGACCGTGGAATCTACCGTATATAACATGTCGTAATTGCGATACAAATTCAAATTCTGTCTTTTTACATTAGGTAATAAAAACTGAATATATTTTGTCTTCGTGACATTCAAAGCCAGATTATTAATGCTAAACCAGTGAAGTATATGCGACAATGCACTATTTACTTCACCATAATTACTTTTTTACTTTCTATCAACTTTAAAAATTAAGGAGGTATCATACGCAAAGAGTACAATATCACACAATTTATCGGCATAAAACGGGAGATCATTAACATAAACTAAAACAAAAATGGACCTAAGATAGATCCTTGCGGAACACCCATTCTCAGAGGAGAAAATTAAGAATTGACGTTAATTACCGCAACCTTCTGAACTATATCAGTCAGATAAGAAGCAAGTAGATCGAGAGTAATACCACGAACACCGTAATGAGCAAATTAAAGCAAAAGAGTTTCATGTTTCACAAAAGCTTTAGACAAATCACAGAAAAGTCCAATCGCATTCTGTGTTTTTAGCAAGCGTCATAAATATGTCTTAGAAGCGCAATAGTAAAACCATACTGTTCACTATGGAAAATATTATTTGTGTTAAAATGAGTCAGAAGTTGACTTAAAATAAGTTTCTCAAAGATTTTACTCATACATGGCAATATAGAAATGGGTCTATAATTGCCAGGGTCATTTTTTCATCATCTTTTAAAAGAGGTATTATTTTACTTATTTTCATAAAATCAGGGAATATTCCAGTATCTGTGCATTTATTGAATATAAGAGACAATTGTGGTGCAATGTTTGTTATTATTGTAATTAATAATTTAACAAACATGCCCCATAAATCACCAGTTTTTTTTTAATTGATAGTTTTAAATATTTTAATTATTTCATTCGCATCTACATATGAAAATTTAAATTGGTGATCACAGTGACAAAGAAATTATTGCATCTGTAGTAGAGGATTTTAAAGAATGATGTGACCTTTTCAGTTATTTTCGAAAAATAACTTTCAAATGAATTTGCAACATCTTCATTGGAACTCACTGGAGCATTATTAATTAACAATTGGATAGGTTCACTAGCGGGCTTTGATCTGCCAGTCGTACGAGTAACCACGTTCCAAGTGGCTTCAGTTTTATTACCAGAATTTAAAATTTTATTTCTAATGTATATAGGCCTAGCCTGCTGACAAACTTTTTTAAAAATTTTAGAATGAGCTCTTACTCGAGTATAGTACGTTGGGTCATGATTCCACTGCTTCATACAATTTATCTTTACTACGGTATATGCTGACTGTCGCCCAGTCGCTAAATTTCATTTTAGGGTTCTTAATTACAGTGCGCTCTTTAAATACGTCATTGAATGAGTCTAAGAGTATAGAGTTTACATTTTATTACTGGGTTAGGACACTGAGACTTATAATGACCCCTTTGGGAGCAATTAAAGCATATTATTGCGCGATCGTCATCCTTTGTTACATTTGATTCGGAAGCTTGAACGAGTGTTCTATCATTAACATTATTTGTACCCCTAGTACTTATATGGAAGTAGTTGTTGCGGTGTTTCAAATCGAGCCGATTCTGCTCCTAACCTTACAGTACGATCGTCAATTCCAAATACAATGCAATCTACCACTTTCTTCCCTTCAATGCCACAACGATTTAATGAAACTACTTTGTCATAACAATAGTCCTCAAGGGATTCATTAAACCTAGCACGCTTAGCTAACATTGCTGAGAGTAATTTTCTTGAGCCATTCTTTCCATGTAAACATACGGTATTAAAATCTTCATACCACTTTTGAGCAGTGCCTTTCAATTTTGGAATTCCATAATAAGTTGTCTGTCTGTCAGTTCAGTCGTATAAACTGCACATTCATTAAGTTTATGCAGCCACATGTCAATAGATCGTTCGTTTCGAGAGGGGGCAAATTCTAGAAGCGTATTTAGTGTCGGTAATCTATCATTACTATTGCTTTTCTACAAAGCTTGTAAATTAACTGTTTAAGAGTAGCATTTCTACTATTCGATAACGTGTCTGGCACTGACCTATCTGGCGTCAAAATTTGTCGGGAAGATCTTCGTTGATAACGCTGTTGCATCCGACTGGATTCAGTACGCCCACGCTGCACGGGCCTGCTGCGCTCAGGTCTGGCCAGGCTGCGTGAACGATGACCGCCAGGACTAGTTGATCGATGGCTGCTGCGATTGCCCGTTCGGTTGGCGACACGGCTGTGCCTCTGATGGTTGGCACTACGCGGCCGCACACACGCGCGGCTGCGCGACCGCAGGCTGCGGGTCTGGTTACGGCGACATCGCACACTGCGACTGCTATAACCACGATGCTGACTCCTTGCGGATTTTAATCCACTTGGCGATCGCCGATCCACGGTGCCTTGGGACTATCATCCTATCAATATCGTTTCCCATTTTCCTGTTAAAATAGTTTTCGACACATCATTTGTTCAAAACAATTTGAAAACGATTGTTTAATTGACAACATTATTACATTATGCATTGTACTACGTATAAACATTTTACAAGACGAAAGCAACAGATAGAAGTACGAAAGTCAGTGGAAAAAAAATACGACAAAACACAATAGAAAACTTTACCGAAATAATATATTATAGTTACTAATCAATTTAAATTTAATTAAATCTTATACGTCGTTACTTTGAAATATCTGCAGGCGTGGCAGGTAGAAAGAAAAAAACGGTTACGACTCACCTGATCCCACTTCTGAAATGTTAACCTCCTTGACGATTTGGCAATAATAAAAACACCTTTACTTGCAATTCTATACATTTATTAACAATACAACACTTTTTCACAGTATTTATCCTTTAAACTTTACTCTTCAAAATTTGAATTACCACTGAACTGCCGTAATACAGTGTCACCTATTTTATATTCTCGTCGAGACACTCAATTGACTTAGATCTTATAATATACAGCCAACAAATCTTACAACTTAATAATTTAGACATTTATAAAAGCAAGTTTGCAATAATTATTTAATTACATAAAATAGTAATAATATTATATTATTTTATATTATAATATAATTAAGTGCACATCTTATATTCATATTTTATAACCAACACAATTGACCAAGATCATTCACAAACAGTCAACGAAACATTTAACTTAATTAATTAACTCTTTTAAGAGATATGTTTGCAATAATTATTAACTTATATGAAATAATTGTAATATAATAATTTAATGTATATAATTAAGTGTACATCTTATATTCATATTTTATAAGCTAACAGTAGGTACTTCTGTTTATTTTATAATATGTTTGTATTTAAAGATATATACCTAATATTTGTAGTGTATCTGGTATCCATAACACATGCCTTGAGCTTATCATGGAACTTTGCTTAAGATGTGCATTCGATTTTCATTGCGTATAAATAAACATGTATTTGTATTAGCAATATTGTCTAAAATATGTTTGTAAATGTTTATAGATGTTTGTCTGTTCTTTACTAAAACACAAAGTAGTTTTAATTAAAAATATCTTTTCTTCCAAAAATCAAAATAAATCCGCAATCCGAAAAGAAAAACTTTCAATAATCCACGTAAATCTAAGAAAATTCTTTAAATTCATCACACTATGAAAATAAACTTTCGCAATAAAAAATCTATATATCACCAAAAAATGTAAACCACTACAGGCGAGTTTAAATAACGTTAATTAAAATTAATGCTTTACTGCAGTCCGCAACTGACAAAAGAGTGGGGAAACACAAACAACACCACTCCAGTGGGAAATGGTGCATAAATATGCCAATTACAAAGTTACTGAAAAAATCATATTATAAAAAGATATTGCAATTGTATAAAATGTTTGTTAATATATTTGACATTAATATTTATTAATTAAAGTGATTATATCTATATACATATAAAAATAAAATTGAAGTGTCTGTTTTTAATTTCGAATTAACAGCTATTCACTAAATGCATATGAAACATAAAAAAAACATTTTTTTTTATTTTTGTCCGTCTCCGTTTGTTTGTTCCGGCTGATCTCCGAAACGACTGGACCGATTTTGACGAGATTTTCATTTACGGAGTAACTTAGACTTCTTTTATTTTAGAAATTTTACTAGGGACGACCTCGAGCTAAGGGAAGCAATCTAATATCTAATCTAGAAGCATTCAATATCTAATAAGATAATATACACATAAAGTAGGTTAACCATTTATGTAAGTGTGTGTACCCGTGCACTCAAATTATTTAATCTGCAATTAAATATTCATATTATATTTGAACAAAGATACAACTAGCTACGAAAAACTAAAAAGAACACGTCATATCCAAATTATAGGAACAATGATTGTAAACATTTCCAATGAAAATCAATATAGTTAACAGTATAGTCATACATTTTTCATGAAAAAAATTTACAAACTTTTTGAAAGCCACACTTGTCATGTTATTCATAATTGAGAGCGATTGAATGTATTAAATTACTAATAAAATATAAATTCACAAGTTACTTTAGTTAATAGTGCATAGGCAATAATGTTTTAAACATGTGACACTAGCGCGCTCAAAGACGAACTTGAATCGACTGGGCGGGCGGCACTTTTAAAATGTAAACACGATGTTAATTTATATATTTTTTATAATGAATATTTTTTTAACAATTATAATCGATGAACTTACTAATTTACATTTAAATATACCATTTTTCAATCTCATACTATTATCAGTACCTGCACATCGACATAATCGTAAGATTTCAATTTGAATTTAGCCGAATATTCGATTTAAAAATTTATAAAGTTAATAGAAAGTAATTTGTTTTATTAAACAAATAGTTAAACTTACCGTAACAAAGACCACGTGTAAACTTTAGCAATGCTTTGCACATGAAAAGCGAGCACGCCCTGCCGTGATCGTAGCGCGACTGGGCGGGCGGCCCTTACAAGCTTTCATCGTAACTACGAGAACTAGAAACGATTGACTATATCGTTTTATAGTAGCAATTTATATATAGTAAAATATTTTGAATCAAATTGTTAAACTGTAACTTCAGTGAGGTAAAAAGTAAAATAACGCATTTTAAATGTATTTTGTAAATAAGTATAAGTATTTATGCTAATAATAATTTAGAAAGAACCAAAAATAAAAGATAAAAAAGACGAATTCATATAATTTGGTTAAATATCATAGTAATCAGAGTGCAATTTCAAACACCTATAAGTAAGTAGGCACTGGGATCTCTCGCTTGATCTGCTTTTATTGGCTTCCCTGTTTATGACACTGCAAACGTAATTAATTGCAATTGGCGCTCACAGGTTTACAATCAATAAAGCCTTTTACGTCTCTGCTGACTTAAAGCTAGTATTTATGCGTCTGAGCCCAGCTTATATGATCTACACATTCATTACTAACACTTTTTACGATAGATAACTCTATGCAATTTTATTTGAGTTATAACAAATTGGAATTTTATGACTCTTATTTTTAAAGATTAAGCTTCGTGTGCTACCTTAATATTAAATTTTGTGTGCTTGAAAATTTATGAGAAAACTCAATATAACTATGGTTGGTACCTTTGTGTGTGCTACTGTGTCTGCACATAGATGAATGTCACAGCACTGATTTATAGATATCGAACTACGTAACCTAGTATAATAGTAAAGACCTAGAATAGATTTATAGCTGTTAGTTATAAAATTTACCTGTACATAATTTAAAAAATAAAAAAAGACATGTATAAAAAAATTTACAGCAACGCTAGGAAGCAAAGCCAGGGCAAGTCACTAGATTGGTCATAATAGTCAAATTCTATTATCACTTACAATCATAAGAAACAAATGTTTGTGTATATAAATAAAGCAGAATGAGCAAATACCATTAATCGTAGAACAAATTTATCCCAGTATCTAAAGCACTTGAAACAATCTATTGAGCTAATTTATAGCCAGGCGTGATCCGTTTATTCTCGCTCATTAGCATCTAGCGAAGTTTCCGATACAGGAGGCTGGCATTTAACAAGCTCCTAACATAGAATATTAACAATGAAACTTTTCTCGTGTATAGTTGTATACTCAGACTGCATTGTGTGCAAACAAAGGGGTATGGCGCGACGCTCATTAAAATATAACACTACCCAAGCGCCGAGCATGCACGACATCTAGTGGCGAACGAACTAATTTAAAAGTACTGAGATATCACGTAATGAAACATCTTCTAAAAGAATAAGAAACTACATATAAAATATTTTTTTCATATATTTTTTTCACGTAGTAGGGGTTGAAGTTATCAATTTCCCGTTCATTTCCTACTGTATATTTTCCCAAAGCTCACATCAATATACGTTGGTTGCATTTAACACACACGAGTGTAAATTGCAGGACATCGCCCGTCTGGACTAGACTAAGCCGCAGCTGCTGACCGTTACCTGTTAATTATATCGCTATGAATATTTATGTGATTTTAAGAAATTATTAATAAATATGAAAAATTAAAAGAAAGTCGCTGTAACTAGTATAAATCAAAGACAATTTCAATATTTAAAAAAATAATTTAAACAAAATTTTAAGTAAGTTTATCTCGCGGGTAAGATTATAAGCCAAATATTTACCAAACGTTAGAAATGTAAGAATTTAAATAATTCTAAAGCAATCTAAATAAGTTTAAATCACAAATAGTAGGAAATATTCGAAACACTCAAAACATTATTAAACCCATGTACAAAATACCGCATTGCTCAGGATGTCTATAGGTATGTAAAAGTGAAATATGTACAGGCGAAAATGCCGGGGTTTCAGAGCAACGGAAAATGTGATACCGGACTGTAGGCGGAAAGGTATTTAGTTGGAACGTAAGCGATCATTTATGAAAATATTTGTTGTTGTTTGCGGAAAGATAGCAATTCCATAGCGTATATATTTGTACATATATAAATAATAACATTATGTCTACATAATGGCCATTTTCAAATGTCCTTTTTAATATTTTTACGCGAATATTTGACATTATAAATATAACTATCTTTTCGGATTTTGTCGCGGATTTTAGCCTCTCCCGTGACCATGACCATGACTGCTGTAAAGCATTCGAAACGTCGGGAACCAAAAATCAAAATAAATCCGCGACGAAATCCGAAAAGATAGTTTCATTTATAATGTCCTTTTTAACTTAACAGATTTTTATACTCATCATTAGTTCTTTCGCTACAAAAACTAGAACATTTTTGAACTTGAAGAATTTGTTAATCACAAAAAATGACTCTCAAAAAATAAAGTTTCTATATATAGCTTGATTATTTTTATGATATTTTATTTTCAATTTAATTTCGTATTAAATTATGTAAAAAAGCTTAACTGAAAGCTTTTATAGTGTTTCTATAATTAAATCGAGCCGACATGGTGGGTGTCATCATAGCCGCTCATAAATTATTATTGCTGTCTGTTCTAATCTAACCTTAACTGCGTAACAATGTGCTTCAATTGATACTTACATGAGATGGTAAGCAATCTATATAAAAGCTAAATTACATTCACTCTTACTGACTATTATCTACATTACAGACAATATTAAGATATTGTATATTGTATTATGATACTGTAAGTAATATAAATTCCTACATATAAGAAAAAGTATTTAAAAATTTACATTTTAGAAGAAAAACTATCCCCTTCGATAAGACTTTATATATAGACTTTTTCTTTATAAATTGCCACATTCCCCACAACGAACGATATCGTTAGTCATAAGATTCATATTATGAAGCATTCCACTTATTTACTACTTAGGTCATACAGCATTTCCATCTTTTAAAGCAATCCAAGCCTTTTAAAGGATTTAAAAATTACGGGCAAATGCTGTAGTCGTAGTTTTTAATTTTTAAGAATTTAAACTGAAGTATGCAGACCATTAATAGAATTAAGAATTAAACCTAGACGTTGCTAGTCTTAAGTACAAACCATAAAAATGAATATTATTTTTAATAATCATGTATAATAAAAACTCTATATATCCAAATAAAATTGTAAAAATAAAACTATTCTACGCTTTAACGTTTAACAAAGGCAAAATAAATAAACCAGTATAAATCAAAAGTCAAATAAAACTGATCACTTTACACTGCACATTTAAACGGCAAAACAAACGTCACTGTACAAATTAGCACTCGGCCATCGCCAGTGATATCGATAGAGATAACAAATATGTATCTGATTATGGAGCATAACATCATATCAGACCTAGTTTCATATCTAAATAATAATTAAATTGCTAATTTGTACTGCAAACAAAAACTAAGTAGTTCACTAGTATTTCTTACTTTTTTATTCTTTGAGTGACGATAAAAAATATCAAACTGTAGAATTCATAATACTAGACTAGTAGAATGTAGAGTCGACTCTATAACTTCGAGTATTAACTAAAAGTAGTTATTTACTCGTAAAATCTTCTATAATTGGCTGTCATACTTTAGTTATAGCTTAATATTTACGAGTTATCGGATAGAGAAAAACTATTCAATGTATGGATTATACCGCGTAGTAACAACCATTTTTTCTCAATAAAAACATCACTTATAAGGCTTCTTTCTTTATTACTTTGTAGCCATAAGGCAAACTTAATCTGAATTACATATATATGTATGTATAGAACGAGTGTATCCACTAATCTTCGTACACCATTAACCTGTCAATACTGAATGTAGTTTAACTAGTAACTACTGATGGTCGGTTCGAGAACCCATACATTAACCAGAAACTAAACGTTAATAGCGTTTTATAGTTTGGAAAGCTGCGATGGGCAAAATTGACAGGTGCTGGGAGACCTTGAAAGTATAAACTAAAACACACATTTTTCCATGTGTATTCATGTATCATTTGAGCTAAATACTACATAGTATACGTTTAAGTTTTAAAAAATCATTTTATACAGACGATGTCATATATACTTAATTACTAGTTATAGATAAAAGAAGCTCGCATGTTAAACTATATCAATATTTTTGTATAAATAACAATACACTTCCAAAACATTACAGAACTAACTATTATTTAAAAAAATTAAACAGTAAGAGACAATTTATCTTAATACTTTGTTAGGCTTATGCGAATATATGACATTATAAATTAAAATATCTTTTCGGTTTTGTCGCGGATTTATTTGGATTTTTGGTTCCCGACGTTTCGCTTTACAACAATCATGGTCACGGAAGAGCCTCTACCGAAAATCCACATAAATCCGCGACAAAATCCGAAAAGATAGTTTCATGAATAATAATATTTTATCTTTTCAACTTTTAAGAGTAATACCGACAACGTTGTCGAAAGACAGTTATAGACAGCTTTATGTGACAAGTATAGCATGTTAGTACTATACTTTGTCCATTTTGTTAATGGTTTTTTGACAGCTCACGCCCACGAAGTTTCGTATTTAATGGTTAGTCATTAAAGTTAAAATGTCATACTCATTAATATTGTACTTCATGGACGGGCACCTCCCCCTTATTGCTGTGCCACACATAACGATTACTACGATTGTGCCACAGATTACAAATAATCGATAGAAATCAATGCTAATATGTAAATAAGGTGTAATGTTATTTAATAAGGAAGACAAAAAATTTTAAGATTTAAACCAATAAATTAAAATATTAAAGTTAATAGTAAAGTTTTACTTTCTTCTTAGTATAAGGCATACAAATAAAACAACTAAAATAGTTTAATTCCTTCATCATTTATATTAGATTTGTCCGATGAGGAGTCTTCAGTTATATTAATTATTAACTCTTGTGCACACATAAATTATCAAAATATGCAATGTCACGGCCCGAATCGCATTATGATTCTCTTAGCTCTCTCTACCGCACTTGATTTTTACGATAATAATATTTATTTTCATATTAATAAATATAAAAATAAATATCATTGTATACTTAAAAAAATAAGAGAAATCGATTATTACGTCCTTTTGTCATCACTATAGCTTGTCAGTCGGCGAGCTGTCAAAAAACCATTAACAAAATGGACAAACTATAAAGAAACTAACTCGGCTTATTTAGACGAATACAAAACAATGAAAACTTCATAGTGAATATGACAAGGGAAAATGACAAGGGGTGTCTTTTGATTTCTACAGCGTTGATAGGCTTTATGTCCCCGCCAACCAGTATTTGTAGTGACTTGCTGTCAAGTCGGAACACATTGAAACATGTTGAAACTTCTGCCTTTGCTTTGACAAAGAAGACGACGACGCATGTACATCAACGTATATTTCTAAGAGGTATACAGATAAATATGTACTGGCAGTACAATTGTTCTTTAATGTATTCATGTAAATCTTACTTTTGTTTCACTTGAAAGATCTGCCATAGAGTGCTCAAAAGAGTTGGAAATATCGAATCAAGTAGAAGTTTCTTGCTTTGGTTATTGAAGTTTGATGAAAGAAATATTTAAAATCACTAATTGTAAAAATCTTATCTACCTGAGTAAAATATGCATCACATTAATGTATAGCAAACAATGGAAACTAATATTTATCTCGATTGTACAAAATCAAAGAAAGAAATCAAATAGAAGATGTGTTATATAATAATAGGTATCTATAGTTATATTTATACGAACACTTTGATTTTAAGATAGGTATATTTTCACTCTCCCCGCTCAGGTTAATTGGTTCATTTAAATGTTAATGATACGCTTCACAGTGATAAAATATTTTCCCGCGTAAAGGACTATCCTATACCGGATAATCCGCTATAGTCATACCAAATTTTACCAAAATCTGTCTTGTGGTTTTCTCGTGACGCGATATGTGACAAATTAAAATTCTAAAATATTCTGTACTATTGATAATAATGACTTTATAATAATGTCTAATTTCCAAAAATATTTAATGTAAGTACGTCAGAATTTTCTTATATAACGTATAGATGAATGTACGATGGATGGCATATTTCTCCTTTCAATATTAACGAATATCAATACAACTGTGTACAACAAACACGGAAACGTGTACAGTATGGACAGATAGAGGAAATGAAAGCAGGACTGCGACAGTCCGGCCGACTTGTGAATTGTGTGTTACATTTTCATGTCACTGCTAAGCATGTAGCTATTTCATTGCCCCATGGAGAAAACGGTAAATACAGCGCATTATATACTTAGGTTATGTAATTATAACTTATATAAGTAATTTCATCTTACATGTTTGGTAAGAAGTCAGTAATTAAGTGCCAATAAAGACTAATGTGCAATATAGATGAAAAAGATAAAAAAGTTAAAAATACAAGAAGTCTGTAAGAGTTTTCGCTTCAATAACTCTTGGAAAAGTGCCAAACTATACAATATACTATAGAGTATAGGAATGTGTAAAAAGAAAGTTCCTAAATCAGCTCTACAAAGCCCATTATCGCATCACACGTCACACTTCCTCGCTTTCCCATTAAAACGTACGTATAATTCTACGTCCCCTATGCCAATACCCCAAATAGCTCACTCATGTTAGCGAAGCGAGGGCTTCATATAAATACTGTACAACTCTAATGGCGAGAAGTACAGTGGCTCAAAATGGTGCATTTTTTATAATAACTGCATAAACTGTAAAAATGTTATATTATAGCAAGAAATATCTTAGTGTAAGATAGTATATATTTAAAATACAATAAAGATAGAAGAGCGTTTACTGGAATTTTATTAAAAAATAAAAACCAACCTTTTCAACCTTAACGAAGAAAAAACAAGAAACCAAAAAGTTCTTTAAGGAAATATTGCTGACAAAGGAATAATACCTAGCAAACAAAAAAGCGGAAAATGTGTGAAAACATCTCATAAGGGAAAATAATAATAAGACCTTCCTTCTAAAGAGTGAAGTCAGCAAGAACAACCCTCGTGTCCCTCCCTCACCCCCGTCTAGACTCTTGAATAAAAAACTCCAAGCTGACGGACGATCTTTATGCATATTAATATGATAAAATGTGAAATTCTTACTCCTAATAACCTACATGAAGTAAAAAGGGCAAAGTAAGTTTCCGTTTTTTAAATCAAGGTTATTTCCATGTTTGTATAAAACACAATAATCGGAAAATAACGTGAATAGCGGAATAATTCAACGAAAATTTTGGGGGCCATTTCTATTTTATTATAGATGCTTCAAATGTAAATAGCAAAACAATGCAGGCCCTTTAATGAATATTGCTTTAAACTTCAGACAGGCGTAACTTCAAACTATATAAATACAAATATAATAATAAACTAGTGTTAAAAACTAATAAAGTTTTTTCATTGTAAAAATAAATCAAGTACATTAATAAAATATATCGATGACACGAAACTTGTATAGTATATGATAAGGCAACATAATAAAAACTATTATTGACATTAATTTATGTTCAAGAGACACCGAACTGGTCATTTGCACCACACATTTAACATTTTCAATTAGCACCGACTCTTAATTATTGCAGAGTTATTATTAATGTATACATCCTTTATGATACTGTAACTTTGTGCGTTCACTAAAGGATAAATTGCAGGTCTTTTGTAAGATTTTTAGAAGAGATTATACACGTTATCTGACTAGTTATACAATTTCCGGGAAACGCATTTGTTATAGATGTAAAATGATAACACTACGCCTTGATGTTCTAATAATTAATTAATATGCAAAAAAGTAATATACTGTATAGTCTGTATAAAAATATCCTATATACCTACTTTTAGGTAGTACTCTTAGGCAAAACTGCAAATTTTTTGAACAAGTTCAGGATTTCTATCTAAATGAAATTCTCAATGAAAAGAAATAATATAATCCTACATAAAATGTACATAAAACTTTGGGCTTGTTATTTATTCCGAACCTTATTTTCCGATACTTTATTATATCAATGGATTAATGATTTACTTAAATTAAATATAGTGAAGTATATAATATATAAATGGGTAAATTAGAAATATTTTGTACGTCATAATATACCGAGGAAGGAAAGCTTTAAACTGCATTGCTATATCGAGACACTCGTTAACGTTTATAGTTTTAGTAATTAGAAACAAAAGTTATATTTATCCCTAAACCTTTTTATCACTCAAAAGAGCTTTAAAGTAACATTATTATATACATATATAGACTCTATTGCAATATTCTTTAAGATGTTTTATTTAAAAACTAGCTGACCCGGCGAACTTCGTACCGCCTTAGCGTAAATTTGATGCACTACTTTATTTTGTATAGCTGACCTATCTTATGTATGCGTACCTATTCAATTTGAACTGGAATCTATAATATCCTCCATATAAAAATGAATACCTATTTCCCTGGTCTCGTCATACCTGAGAAGGACTTTACTAATTTTATTAAATAAAAAATATTTTTTTGTTTTAAATTGAATGACGTTGACATTTGTTAGCGCGGTTATGTCTGTGGTGTCATAGATCACCACACAGTTTTTTGTTTTAAATTGAATGACATTGACATTCGTAACGCGCTTTTTTTAAATATGCAAAATTAAATGTATATTTTTCAATCTTTCTGAGAGATTTTCTTAATATTTTTTTCCGTAAAAACCTTGTACAGAGTATTAGAAAACTACAAAAAAAATCTGCCAAATCGGTCAAGCCGTTTTCATGCTATGTCGTGACAACGGAAAACGGGTTTCATTTTTATATATATAGATATATAATGGCAGTAACGAAAAAATATATTCCAGGTAATTGGTCCTAGCTTAGAAATTTCCAAAAATTACATACATATAAAAACCTAAATAGAAATATTAGTAGATGACTCACACAAAATATTTAACAAAAATTCAGAGCGAATCATTATAATCGTATCAGTTTTTGATTGGTTTCAATAGCTGCCTCCATAAATTGACACAGCGTAAACCACCATGCTCGTCAAAATGCCAGGTAGATAAGTGGATTTCCCGCTATGAGACCGGAAGCGTATGGATGGACTTGCCGTGTTGCATTGCGCTATCATATTTTATATGGATAATGGATATATTTATAATACCGGTTTTTTTTATTTATTTATGGTAAAAAACTTCTTTACACTTTACGTCTTATCGTATGCATGTAATATTATGAAATACAAAAGTACTATGACGTACGGTAGCACTCAAACGAAGCTGGGGTAATCTAGTATTGGAAATAGTAAATAGTAAATTGTTTTTGAACTGAATACATAAACTAGCGTTCATTAGTAATATTCCCTGTATTATTTTGATATGATATCTTCGCCAAGTGTTAATCAAATTTTATAGTTTTAGACACAACTAAATACTTCTAAATTAAATACTTCAGTTTTAAAATAAAGAAAATTTCTAAAAAATACATCCATCTCTCCCATGATAGTAATGAAACATATAAGCGTTATGTTTTTGTATGAAAATTAAAATTACGTAAGCAATTTCAATAAATAAAATCGATTAACCCTTGTCTGTCAGGTTGGTAAATGGATTTCCGGTAGACCGGAAGAGCATGGACGGATGCGTCTTGATACTGTGGTACACATTACATGCCTGTGGGATATACACAGAAGGGTGAGTTTAGGATTGCAAAAAAAAACGAAATCTATTGTTAATTTACCTACATATATAAAGAAATTGGTTTGACAGTCATATTTTTTTACATATCAGGTTATTACAGACAATCATATTTAAAAATAAGTTTTTATACTAAGTATAAGAAACTAGTGATATAATAAAGTGCAAGCAAATAAAAGCATGAAAGACTAATGGAGTCCTCGCTATAAGGGAATACCCGTTATTCATAGGCTTTTATAGGGAAACAGATAAAATGTAAACAGAAAGGCGCCACTGAGCGGAAATGGCGATAGGACCTAGCTGTAGCGCCGGACGTACCATTCAACTTTACTGCCTTCACCGATAAATGCTTTAAATGAAACTACAAATAAAACTCCTCCATACAATTTTATATCAACAAAATTTTTGTCAATCATCAATATTGTATATTATACTTAGGACTAATAATAAATTCTATATTTCTATAATTATAATAATAATATTGAAAAATAAATTAAAATTGCTCCAACCAAAGCCTAGGCAACCGTTTAAAAATTAGAAATGTATTCTGGTTTTATCCCATTTTTAAATACATATATAGATATTTTACATGAGAGATGGAAAGCTGACTTTTATCATTGTAACACGCTACCATCGTCCATACGGCATCTTTTTTCAAATATTTGAAATATAAAATCACAAGTTATAGGGCGTTAACATAAAAAATGACTCTCTCATACAATGTCAGCGCCGGTACTTTCACATTTACATACATAGTACAGTAACGAGTGCAGTAACGTTTAGGTCTATGACCTTTTCGAAAACAACCAATACCGATATGCCAAGTGGCTGCACTCAAATGCAACTAAATTGTACTTCCTTTGAACCACGAAAATAGAACTGTTCTACAAGCAAAACGAATTGTATTTGCGATCGGATTACGATTCTTTAATTAAACATACATAAAATATGAATTTGTTACTGAACAAATGAAATATCTTTAACATATTAAAATTTTTATTATTCTTATATTAATTAGCTGACCAGAACTGTTGTCCTGTCATATAAAATAAGGGGTGGGGGTAGGAGGGTGAAATATTATACTTTACGACCTATTCACATACTTACAAAATATACGAAAAAAAACATTAAAATCGGTCGAGCCGTTTCGGAAAAGTGCGACAAACACCGTGACACGAGATATTTTGAATAGAAGATTGGCTTACCCTTTTCTGACGTGAAGTTTTATGTTTTAAATTAGAAATGTGATACATACCTGAAAACAAAAAGAAACTTTATTAATAAAATGTACGAAAATACGTATAAGTAATAATCAGGTTAATAGAGTATGCTCTTGTTTTGCAGTAATTTGTAAGAGCCATTAATAATATTGTGTGATGTAATTTAATAAAATATAAATAATAGCCTAATCACACTGGTTTTGTGAAAGCCATTTGTTTCGCGGTCATGCGATAGACATAAAAGTTGGACGTTAAAAATATAAATTATATTTAATTTTTTTTGGAGAATTCATCAATCGCGAGTAGAACATAGTTGAAGAAAAAATTGATTACGCGATGGAAATATTACTTTGGAAATTACACTGGAATATGCCTCCTTAGAAATTTTAAATATTTCAACAAATACTAGCAATATTTCCACCGCAATATTATATTTAACTTATATCGGCAACACTCTAAACGACAAAGAGGCCTCATCAAGGGTTGTCTTTGTACTTTTTTGCATTTTAGTTGGTTCGATTATCGGCTAGTTTAAAACTTTATATCTTAAGTAATTTTCTTCCAAGTCCCGTTCCTTTTTTCATTCTATACCCGTAATATATCTGATTATTTAATTTCCAATGAATTGAAAAAGTATTATTCTCACGCCTAATAGTACTACGCTATATATTTATAATTACATAATTTTTTTTTTGTGTAGAGTATGAAAAACGATGAAGGTCCCTTACACAAATGCATATATCATCAATCGGAACAGTATTTAAACGCCCACGCCACTTGCGCGGGACGCAAGTAACTCATTAACCCAATTTAATACCGGTTGGAAACTTAATTATCGAGAAAGCAATTGAATTTTAGCGACAACCTTTTATCAGTGCAATAAAGATTTCGTCGAATTACGAAGGAAGTAGGTACTGTTGGTAAACAATGATAAAATTAATCGTTACAATCTTAATAAACAGCTTGTTTATAAAAAATCTTTATCTATATATAATAGAATAGTATACATATAATAAAATTTTAAATTTGTCGAATCTGTACATTGTATTTTTTAGATTTTTTTTTCGTCTATCTATGACGGATTTTGATGATACTTTATATAGTGATAGCTATTTATCTCGGTTAACATATAGCGATATATTTTCATTTTATTTTCAAAAATCTAAACTAACGTAGGTACTAAATTGAAAAAAAAAGAGTGTGGATCGTTAGTATTTTTACAATACCAATAGTTATTTATGTAAGTAGGATCACTTATTATAGGGAACTCTAATGTGATCAAATTATGTTTAAACACACAGGGGGAACATCTGGACCGGGCTTCACACAGGAGAAACCCAAGAAGTGTCTTGAGAAATTGCACTTTTTGCATGATTCCGTATCAATTACATGGGATTAAAAGTCCATAGTACGCTTGAGCGAGACACATAAGTATACGGTTTCTAAGACAAGAAGGAAAACAAAATCATATAATCATAACAACAAATTGATTAGAATCGATAAAGGATCTAATAATAGTATTTAGATTATACGATAATAAATGCTTTGAACGAACAAATAATTGTTAAAAAATATATTATTATAGTTAAAAATTGATATGCTGAAGTTAATAAGTAAAATAAAACACATTGTAATTACAATAATTGTATGGTACAAGATAATTGTAAAATTTTAAATTATAATTAGCCAACAGTTAAATTTCATTTAGTTTGTTCCTTAGTGCTCATATTCTTTGAAGCTATTTAGTTAACTACCTTTTATGTCAAACAATGAATGTCGAGATTTTATAGCTGGTCGATGGCTAATATAGCAATAGCCGACGTACTTTGGGATTTACACGCATAGTATGCAATTATTACAAGGTCCTACTGAAGTTCTCCTTGAAATAGAAGTAATAATATGAATAAGGTATTATTTATTTTATATCGCCGCCCCCGGAGAATAAAATGATAACTGATATTACCATAGTTTTAGTGTTATCCCATATTTGAAGTCTACGGTGCCTAATACATCTACCCAATTTTTTTCGTGAACTTCCAGCCATTATTCAAAAAGTTATAGAATAATGCAATAATATTCGTAACTTCTTTAAACACACAAGGTTTCTTGAAAAAAAATATAATATCAAGTTAGTGATACAATTTTCTCATTAAAGATACGACAAAAACTTTTGCAATAATATTCCCGGAAAACAAATTGGCGAAATAATTGTGAATGCTATTGTCATTTTGTTCTCGTAACAATCCGTTAAGGCTCCGCGACTAACATGTTTTAAGTAAATAGTACTAATGATGACTGAGCAAAGAAGTCATTACAATTATATATTGCCATTCTCTTCTGTCATTAGAGCAAGCTTACATGAGACAGTGATACCACAATGGGTCAATGTGTGCAATTTTCGGCACGTGGCAATTTTTGTTTACATGAATCAGTGTAATCCTTGGATGCACATTATAGGTTTTTTTGTGTTGTTGTTTTTTTTATTTTGAGTGTTTGAACATCTCTGAGAGGCCGCTGATGTGGCTATCCAACGGTACCCCACCGCGCAGCTTGTCTATCTGGGGGACTTTAACGCCCATCATGAAGATTGGCTGTTCTCATACCAGAAGGCCATGCTGGGAGAGAAGCGTGGAAGTTTGCAGTGTCACTTGGACTCTCTCAGTTGGTTGACCTAGCAATGAGGGTACTTGATGTTGACGGCCACATAGCTAATTGTCTGGACCTTCTGCTGACTACTGATCCAGATAGATATAACATCCAGGTTTTATCTCCTGACCACTGTCTGGTAAAAACTGTATTGTCTTACTCTCCACCTGATAACAACTCCATTGGTGCTAGATGAATATGGCAATACAAGACAGCAGATTGGGATGAAATGCGACACTTTTTTGCATCGTTTCCATGGCGGCAGGTCTGCTTCTCTTCTTCCGATCCGTCGAGGTGTGCGGATGCTATAACTGATGTGGTGGATCAATGGGTAGGAAAGCTCGCCCATGGATTAATACCAAATGCATCTTTACTGAAAAGCATAAGCATTCGGCTTACCTTGCCTGGGTTGATGCTCGAGACCGCAAAGCTCCGGCTATAAGATCCAAGAAGAGAGTCTTTAACTTAGCCGCCAAGTCCTACAAAAAGACATTAAAGAAGGCTCGTCTTGACCGAATTACACAGCATTAGGCAGCAGAGTTTTTTGGTCCTTCTGTCGGCCCTCACTGCCCCCGCTGGTAAAACCTGACGGATCCCTGGCTCATACGGCAAAGGAAAAGGTGACTTTACTTGCCTATCTTTTTGACCAAAATTCATGTTTAGACTCGGTAATGCTACTCCACCACATCTGCGGGATCTCAATGGCAACAATTTCCATAACTAATATGGAGGTAAAGCGAGTATTATGTCGTGTAGATGTGAATAAAGCTTGTGGTCCTGAGTGTATACAAGTGATAGTTCTAAAAACATGTGCTCCCGAGTTGTCTCCGATACTGACACGTGTGTTCTCTTAGGACTGGAATAGTACCTAAATCCTGAAAGCTTGCCAATGTGCAACCAGTGCCCAAGAAAGGTAACCGTGCCGACCCTGCCAATTATCGTCTGATCTCAATCACTTCCATACTCTGCAAGATTATGGAGCGTGTATTGAACAATGGCATACCTAGAACAAAACGATCTCCTCAGTGATCGACAATATGGGTTTCGCCAGAATCGGCCGACTGGGGATCTTCTAGTGTATGCCAACCACACCATTGGAGAAGCTCTTGAGCGAAGTGGGGAGGCCATCACTGTCTCCCTCGACGTCTCAAAGGCATTTGACAGGGTTTGGCACGCGAGCCTTATATGCAAGCTTTCAGCCTATGGTATATCTCCTGGCCTGATCGGCTGGATTAAATTTTGGATTTTAAATTTTGGCTGGATTTGTTTTTAGTTTATATTAATGATCTTCCGTTTTATGCCGATAAATTGTGTGATACTGTACTCTTTGCGGATGATACCTCCTTAATTTTTAAAGTTGATAGAAAGTTAAATAATTACGACGAAGTAAATAGTGCATTATCGCATATACTTCACTGGTTTAACATCAATAATCTGGCTTTAAATGCCAAGAAGACAAAATATATGCAGTTTTTATTACCTAATGTAAAAAGGCAGAATTTCAATTTGTATCTTAATAACGACATGTTAAATACGGTAGATTCCACGGTCTTCTTGGGATTGACTTTAGATTCGGGTCTGCAATGGGGTCCCCATCTCTCGTCTCTTGCGAGTAAACTGAGCTCAGCTGTTTTCGCTGTTAGAAAAGTCAGGCAGCTAACGGACGTTGATACTGCCAGACTTGTTTACTTTAGCTATTTCCATAGCATTTTATCGTACGGTATTTTGTTGTGGGGTAATGCAGCGGATATTAAATCAATATTTATAATTCAAAAAAGGGCCATTCGGGCTATTTATAACATGAGCGCTCGGGATACTCTCCGCGAACTTTTTAAAGAAATAGGTATACTTACGGTTGCTGCGCAATATATATATTGTAACATCATGTTTGTTCGTCAAAACGTTAATAACTACTCAAGGCACTGCGACAAACACGGTATAAATACAAGAAATAAGAATAAACTTGTAACACCCAGTTTTCGCCTACAAAAAGTAAATAGGTCATTTATGGGGCAAGGTGTACGCATGTATAATAAAATTCCACAGTCAATACTGAGATTGCCTTTGAAGCAATTTAAATCTAAAATTAAAAATACGCTACTGAATAAGGCTTATTACACCATCACGGAATACCTAGTAGATGTAAATGTGTGGGAGTGACTGGTTGTGTCTCACGTAGGATAAATAGATAAATTGTAATACCATATTGTTACCAAATATTTGAAAAGAGCAACTGTTGAGTTTCTCGCCGGTTCTTCTCAGCAGAACAGCTTTCCGAGCCGGTGGTAGCTTACTCACAGACTTACAGACTGACATTTAATTTTATTAATGTAAAAATGACGATTCAAAAGAGCTTGTAAAAGTCTATTTGAATAAAGAATATTTTGATTTGATTTGATTTGATTTGATTTAAAGATTTCCTGAGTGACTGATCACTCAAAGTTGTGGTTGAGGGTTATTCATCTCACTCGTTAAAGACCAATTCAGGAGTTCCTAACGGGTATGTTCTCTCTGCAACCTTGTTCCTGCTGCATATTAACGATCTGCTTACACCCGGTATTTATGGGTACGCAGACGACAGCACTGTTGTAGAGAGATACCTGCCAAATGCTCGGGCCAGGAGAGATCAAATTCAGTCCGAAAAAGAGGCAATGGTAGAGCGGTTGAATCTCACACTCAAGACAGTCTCCACTTGGGGCGATGCCAATCTTGTGAGTTTCAACGCCACCAAAACACAGGCGTGCCTGTTCACCACAAAAAGGGGTCCTTTTATCTTGACTCCTACTTTGACCTTCTTCCTACACTGACCGTCTGCAGTTGTTGGGAATGGACATTAGCCCCAACATGAACTACGGGCAGTTCATCGAGTCTAAGGCTAATTTAGCAGCGAGGAAAGTTGGTATCCTCGCAAAGGTCGGACAGTATTTCACGCCGGGACAGCTTCTAAATCTATATAAAGATCAAGTCCGGTCGTGCGTAAAATACTGTAGTCACATATGGGCCGGTGCTGCGAAATGCCATCTGTCAGCCTTAGACTCGATTGAGAGGCGTGCGCTGAGGCTTATTGGTGACCCTACCCTGGTAAAAGCCAACTTACAAAGCCTCGATCACCGACGTAGGGTTGCCAGCCTTTGTGTATTCTATAGGTTACATTTCGGCGAGTGTGCGCAGGAATTACATGATTTAATTCCCCCATCAACTTTTCATCATCGGACGACGCGACGAACGGCTGGTCTCCTTTCTTATGTCGTGGACATCCCACCTGTCCGGACGAAGCGTTTCGCTTCGTCATTTATTATACGTACGGCTAAGGATTGGAACAACCTGCCTGCATCAGTGTTTCCGCCCGATTACAATATGGGTGTCTTCAAGGCAAGGGTGAATAGGTGGCTACTGAATTAGTGCGACTTACCATATATGACTGCGTTACCACTTACCATCAGGTGGAACGTAGTCAAGCACTTATTCAGAATGGATAAAAAAACCCAATTGAAACTTGCAATACAACAAACCTCTACCAGTAAGCAAAGCTTTAAACTCCCTATTACATGGTTTTTATAATTGACTAACATTTCATGATAGAGCTGATGTACATGTTAAATGATCAAGATGAGGTAGAATAAGTTTTTAAGTTTATTATGATTAGGTGGTAATATTATAATGATTACAAAAAGATCAGATCAGGAGTACTTCTTTTCGTTTAGTTATTTAAATTCATCAATAAACCAATAGTTGATTACTATAACATTGTTTTATTGTAAATCCCGGAATAAAATTACAGGGTTCTATTATCGTTTAATGTAGTTTCAGTATTAACGAGAATAGAATGCCAAGTGATATTATTTTCCGTTAACATAGTCTCTATTATTGGTTAAAACTATTGTAAAACAGTAATGCAATACTCACAATCTGTTAAAAGTAACGAGAATAAAATGGTATGTGCTATTAGTAAATAAAACCAACAAGATACTTTTAGTAACTTTTTAAATTCTAAATATCTTCAGTCCGGATAATGTTAGCATAACATATTTTAAAACATTGTAAAGGTTAAAAAAACAGCTATCCTTGAGCTTATTTTTATCTTTCTACATTTATTGCTTAGCAAGTTATAGTCAAAAATAGGTTTTTTATTTTTCCTGAAAAATCGTGTTTTTGCATTTACCATTTTATTCTCCGGGGGCGGCGATATTAAGATAGTAGTATTAAATATTTGTATTCATTTGGCATAATGTCAATTTTTAATATAGCTAAAAGTAAACAATTTTTTTTTACTTCACTTATAAAACTTTCATTATTTGCTTCAAGTTTTAATATTTCTTGCTTCTTTAAATTTCTCTACACAAAGCAGTTATATCTCACTGGTTGTAATGCGTTCGCTAGGCATAGGTGCAGATTATTCATACTTCATTTTATATGGAAAAAGTTCCACGCTTCAGGTTAAATGTGACCTAGATTGCGATCGTTAAAATATTCCCGTGCTTGATGGTATTACTTCAAGCACATTATGAACGTATGGATGTAAAATGCTTCTGATGATATCAAATTATTTTTAATTTGAATATGTACTTCGAAAAGCAGGACAAACTCAAACAAAATTACTCATGAATGTTTAGCACTTTTCTGTATAACTCCTAATGTAAAAAGGTTTAAAGCTACTGCTATGGACAAATAAAGGTTATTGAAAATTCGAAGCTAATAAGGTTAAGATTATCAATCCAAACCCTATAGACATAAGCAGAAGTTAGATAAGCAGTGATTTACTACTTCTCGCTCATTCATTGTTTGTTTCCACCAAGTACGAAACCGAAAGCTGACCTACAATTTTGATGATTCACTATAATTTGCATATCATCAAAATCATTCTTCGTCATCATCATCCTTTCATCAAAACTTAACACATATAAAAAATGCGCTAAATTTTAACTTGTTATATGAACTTAAACCCGAAAATTGCATTAAATGGAACTAAAATATATATTTTACGTGTATTTTTTAGGTATCTTAAAATTACCAATAAATATATAGCAAAAGAAATTAAAAAAATACATCGTGAGTACCACAGGGCCATGTGTGGACTAATAGAAATCTAACGACATCCTGCTATGCTGAGAAAGGGCGGCGGTAATTGCTTGCGTAAAGTATTGCGATATCCCACGCGATTTTATAAGCAGGTGAACACCTTTCAACTATTAAAGAATATGTTCAACGTGCAAAAATTGTACAGACGACGGTCTAATCTATTCCTGTAGTTCTAAAGTTCGACAGTAAGTAATGATCCGGCCTAATATTTGCCATTAATAAGCATAAAACTTTCGATATCGACACAAGGTATGTATATGCCTACCTACAACTACTACTGCGCCAGACTCATACACTCTAGTACATAATATCTTTCTAAATACCTTCGCTTACGTAATTGCTTTAAGCATACGAGAGATTCCATAACCAGCTATTATTTATATATAGGTACATATATATTCAAATCACATCACGTCTAATATTTCCCTGCATGTGGCCATCTCCGACTAGTTCATCCCATCAACGCAACTAGCTAACAATTTATTGCTCCTATAATTTTAACCGATTTCAAAATAAGACGTCCAACTCAATTTTATGTAATAATGCGTTTAAGATTGCAAGACCTTGCATTGAGCACAAGTGAGTGAACTTGACTCACCACTTAAATCTATGACAAATACCATTTTATTACTTATTACGAGTGTGTACAAATGAAGTTTACTGTCTCGTAATGATAAGCAGATTGTTTTTTTTTTGTATATTTAGATATAAAACAGATACTATTGTTATCGTATACGAGCGCTTTAGCATAAAGAGTAATTAACACATGTTTCAGTATATTTTTAGCCTAGCTAATTTAAAATTTGCCATACTCGTACGTTTAAATTATTTCATGTTCTATTTTACCTAATTACGTATGTTAAATTCATATACGTACATATGTGGTACGTGGACCCGTCATATCACCATAATCAACTACTTATGACGCATTTTTGAGGACGACAAAAGCAAAAAATGTAGTTTGCCTTAAATTGTCGGGAAAATTTGCTATAAACGTAACAATATAATGTTATTTCTAGCCTTTGCTCATGCTGTATATAAAGATATATGAAAACATACATACGTAATTTTTATTTTTTGTTAACTTATATAAAAAAGTTGAATATAACAAAATATTTTAAAATCTGTTTTAAATTTAAATCACATAGCTTATTTAAATGACTTTCAAATAGATATCCACTAGCCTATATCATATACCGTACGAACTTTATCTACGTTAAAAGTGCTTTGTAAGCCCTTTTGAAATTCCCGTTAGTGCGACTCATTCATTAGTATGCACTTTAATTTCAAAGAACACTCGATCTTAGATAATTTCGAAGACCATTTAAACTTTTGCTGCATTAGCATTATTTCTATGATCTGACTAAGACTATGCTTGAACTTATATAAATACATTAGTGCCTATGTCTTTATATATATAAATGTATACTTTAGTAATCTAATACAATAATATGTGGATCAGTGTGGTTGATAGGCGTTGGGTTTAGCTTGTAAGCTATATAAAGCTTATGAAGCCC
Source organism: Boloria selene (assembly GCA_905231865.2). NCBI lineage: Eukaryota > Metazoa > Arthropoda > Insecta > Lepidoptera > Nymphalidae > Boloria > Boloria selene. The sequence continues at coordinate 9,426,548 of HG993145.1, forward strand.
TTAAAAATCACCGTTAGAATAGAGGACGTCTACCTCCCACTGCCTACCTCTTACTTCGTCTCAAGTACGACCACTTTTCATTAGTCTCTGCACTTTGCGATTCGGTGAATGTAAGGAGTGCCCTTAGTTTGTAACATCTGTTAGCTGAGCTTTACGCATGATACTTTGAACTTGCAAATTTTAAGATTATATCAGCTATATTATATACTTTACTTGATTTTTTATTACACCAGTATGAATAAATCTATTTAAAAAAATACTTATTAAGTTAATATAAAATAGTAGAACTAAAAGCAATATTATAATTAATTAATAATTAAATCTACTTACAGACTGACAAACTGACATTTAATTTAAATTCTATATTTTCATAATTCAAAAAGTAACGATTCAAAAGAGCTTGTAAAAGTCTATTTGAATTAAGTTTATTTTGATTTAATTACATATAATAAGCATTAATAACATATATTGACATTATCTATAAGGAAACATTAGAGGATACATGCATGATATAATAATAGTTATTAGTTTATATCGCTTGCGGTTACTATGAGTACAAATGATATCTAACACATTATATGAAAAATTATAACGAATTATACTTATTACCGCTATGGTAAAAAATCTTAAATCTGATTTTTGACGACCGAGGCTTCGAATGATTTACAGCAATCATGGTCACGTGTGAGACCGTAAAAATTTCTAATGTTCGACGGTAAAAACTTCAATAACGATTTGGAGACAAAAAGTATGGGTAACTGTGAAGTAAATAATGCATATATACTATTCCCACGGAGTCGGTACGCATGGTTAAACAATGCCGGACTTTTTGTTCAAGCGAAAAAATACACTTAGCGTCAAGAAACAAATCGTTTACATTAATTCATATTAGATAACACAGATCATTTACATTCTTGTACACAGTTCATTAGTAAGTGTTAGGCAGGTTGAACTACTTATTTACTTATTGACTTAGCACAAAAAATGTACTGCTTTCAAATTAAAATAAAGTGGTATAATTAATAATAATTTGGTATTTAATAATATTAATAATTTTAATAATTAAATTGTATTATATTCGCATATAAGGAAATAGATTAATTATATCCATTAATCTAGGCTATTAAAAATATTGTTTTACAAAAATAAGGTAACTTGAGATAGTTGGCAAAAAATTAAGTAGGTAACTTACGTTTAAAGTCTTTTTAATACAAATATTAAGAAAAGCTTAAAAAAGTTTCCTTAACACAAACAGTTAAAAATAGAAATAAGAAGAAGATTCGCAGTTGAACTCCAAAAAATCCGGTATTAATCTGAATAAGTACAAGATGCTTAAATGCATATTACGTATAAATAAACAATTATGAATCTATGTCAAATGATAATGAGTTCGGAGTTGCATAAGAACTGTGCTATGAATAGTAAACAGAATGAATGAACAGTAAATAATTTAAATAAGAACTGAGGTGATAGATCACTTACATATCTATACTTATGTAACATTATTTTATTTTTATATACCTTCATAAATTCTTATATTAATTAGATAAAACTATACTTTTGCATTTTTCTGCGGAATTATTTTGATTATTGGTCTCTAGTCTCTACTCTCTATCGTGACTATGATTGCTATAAAGCTTTCGAACGTTGGGAACCAAAAATTAAATGTAAAGCATATTTTGGTAATATTAGGCAATTAAGCAAGGATTGTATCTTCAGAACGGAAATAGGATACCTCTGCTAGTATACAAGTATACTACGAGATAAATACATTGTTGTGACCTTAGAAACTATACCCGATTCCACGACCTTAACGTTAATAAGGCTAGAGTATGAAGGTCTTAGTATCTTTATAAAATTATAATAAACTTTAAAAGAATTCATTGGACAATTTAAATTAATTCTTCTATATTTTTGACTTGCAAGCCCGGCCCGCTAAATAAAATAAAAGTAGCTTATAATATCATTAGATATCTGCGAGTGAATGTCCCGTCAAAATCGGTCCAGCCGTTTCAGAAATTAGCAAAAATTAAAAAAATTGTTTTTTTTTGATGTACAGACACTTCAATTATATTCATATTCATTATTATTTGGATACACAATGTGTACGATTGCGATCTCTAAGGAACGCTACTGTTCTTGATAACAAATGAACAATATTGATGTTGTAATAGTTTTGTAGGCGAAAGTTGTTGTTAACTAAACTGTTCCGATCGATCAAATTGTTCACAAATGATTTCATAACCATTCACATTATCAAATGACACAAAACTTTAAATCAAATATAATGGATATTCAGTTGAATGAAATAATTGAGCTTTTTACTGTTATACCTACCTATTAAGTAATGATTATTATTATATAGAACAAGAAATACTATTTCATATTTAAATAACAAACGTTATATAAAATTGCACCAAGTTAATAACAGAAAAGCACTATCTAAAATCTAGAATACGATCGTGAAAACTTAAGTCAACATGTAGAAAGGTCAAACGTTTCACACGTTATAGCAAATGTTAATAAAAGCAAACTCACATGCCCCTGTGTCTTTTGAGGCGTATATTATTCATATATAGGCACAAGTGTTTTTTTACCGACGTAATATACGAATATGTATGAAGACGGTGAGCAGTATAAAATTCCAAACCAACAGTTAATTGTGGATTCTGAATAGTGCAAGTTTTTATCATTCATTCATTATTATCAGCTTTTGATCAAAAAATGGTTACTATTATAAATGAAACTATATTTTCGGATTTTGTCGCGGATTTATTATGATTTTTGGTTCCCGACGTTTCGAATGCTTTACAGCAATCATGGTCACGGGAGAGACTAAGGTATTAGACGTCTCAGGGGGTTATATACTTGTTACAGACAGTGCCTACCCACAATTTTTTTTTTTTTTTACAAATATTCAAAATGATAGACTATAAAATTATACATTTCAATTCTATACTTTTAAGAATTTAAAATTTAAAATTATATTATAAATATGGCAATATTATTAACTTATTTTTAGCTACTATAATTATAATTATTATAATTTTCTAATATTTGTTAAAAATAATATTAAGTAGTGTTGCTATTATTAAAATATGTATAATGTGTTATATGTATTAAAATATAAATTATTAAAGCAATATTAAACTTTCGTATATTATAAATTAAAGATTAATAGTTAAAAACAACTTGAGTTTTGATAATTATTTTAAATTAAATATTAAGCAACACCACTGCAAACTAAATCATTTTTAAATTTGATAATATAATATTAAACAAATCTCACTATGCTCAATCCACATAGACCTCTTTAAGTTCTTTTGAATTATAACTTTTAAACTATAAAATGAGTTAATGTCATTTAGTATGTCAGTTGGTATGTCCGTCTGAAGTTATTATAGGGATTTGAGACTATATTAAAGAGTTAAATTGTTGTCAGTCTGAAGCTACTACCGGTTCGGAATGCAACTGATACTGAGAAGAACCGGCAAGAAACTCAGCTCTTGCTTTTTTCAAAATAATATGTTTACAATTTCAATATTATCAATATCAAAAATATATAAGTTTACTTAAGTTTACAATATTGCAATACAATAATTAATATATATAATTAATCCTCACTACTATCATTAAGATCTACACAGTATGAGCTAACTACATCTGGCTGTCTATTATGACTAATTTTATAATAAAATATATATTTTATTATAAATCAATAATTTATAATAATTTATAATAATTTATTAGCAATAATTATTTTTAAATCCAAATGTACCTACAATCCAATTTTTCCAGTGATTAAATTCCAGTTTTATTTTACTTTTGAGAAAATTTTCTGAGAATTTATTCAGCAAATATATTTATTTTTAAATCGTAAAGCTCTATTTTTCCGCGTTTAACTTTGTTTCATGAATAGGTGATTTAATAATGTAGATTAAAAATATGGGTATTAGATGCATAGGGGATATGCTTTACAAAGGTTTCACAAATTCTAAAACTGACATCCCGAGTTGAGGCGACACGTTTGTACTATATGCATAATAATTTGTTAATTCTTATCGAAATTATTTGTTAAGCGAACCCTTATAATATACAGAGTATGCAAATAAAATCAATCGCGATAAAGTCGCGGTTAGTTGGGCTATAAAGTTTCCCACAAGTGCATACCGCCTTTATTCCACGCAACCATTATGCATTACGTGACCGCAACACTTTACAACAATATTAGATACGTGTTCTCTTTTAGAGGGTCCACGCTTTCATGATCTAATACAAAGTTGTATGTAATATCTGAATTCAGCTTACTTTTGAATACATTTTCAGCTTCATTGGAAACTATGAAAACAAATCATGGAAGTTTATTTATCCTAATTCTAATTTTCTCTTCATCTTGATATCAATGATGTCTAGGAACTGTCTATTTTTAAGCCGTCCCAATCAATTTCTTTCTTTAGTTTATTAACATGTATACATAAAATAATAATAAGAAAATTCTACCTAAAAAAGCCAAGAGCTTAAAAAAACTGTTCTGTATTATAAATGCTGTCATCACAAAACAGGCTTTTTACTTAAAAAGTTAAGCTACGAGTTGTCAACAAGATATACCTAGACATGATCAAGAGAACGATCGAGGCAACAATACTAAAAACATTCTACTAGTGTAATCATAAATAATAATCTTCTCTTAATGGTACTTACAATGACACAAAAAAGAATCAATAATATCAATTGACATTTAATGGAGACATCTTTAAATTTACAAAAACAAACAGTAACGAAATTGTGAAATTCCGCCATTTTTGAATTCGAATAACAATTTCGTTTAACTGAATGTAATCTCGCTTATAATTACTTACTTAAAGAAAGATTTCAGGACACCACGTAAGTAAACGATTAACGCGCATCGACAAGCAACTACTCATCCGTTACGGTTATGTAATAACAGATAAATATGGCGCTTTGTTTACAACGATTTATGCGTAATCCGATAGATTTTCAATAAACGAACACGTGAACAATCTAAATGAACCATAAGAAATTGCTATATATAAAAGAAATAGTAACTTAAGCCCACTTAGCTCAGATGAATGTGTACGAACGTAGATGTCAAACGGTAAAATATTTAATTCCATAATCTATCAATAAACAAAATTTCATAAAAATCTCCTCAGCTTCTTTAGTGCGACATTACGTCTTGTTTGAAACTTTTTTGCAAATTGTCGTAGTTTTAATAACATTTCTGTTCAACATAAAAATATTTGACACTCTCATGTCTTTTCTCAATTAAATTACATAAAAAGAACACTATCCAAATAAACCTAAAAGAGCATTACTGATTTACGGTTAAAATCGCAGTGCGTTTCTGAGTTCTGCATTGGCGCTAAATAGTGATGGACCAAATAATCTTAATATGTCTTCGACAAAAAATATGGTCAAATATAATTACACCACTTTTCAAAACAATATTAATAACTACCTAGCTTTTTGTTAATCAATTTTGTATAGAATACAATAAAACTTAACAAGGTTTTGCAGTAAATTTTCAATCTTAGGTTCATTATAATTGTCTTTAATTATTTAGTAAATCAAACCATAAATCGATAATAATAATTTATTATAATTATATGTATAAAAAGTGGTGTAATTATAAAAGTAATTATTTCTACAGGATTTTTCAGTAGTAAAATGAGCAATAAATAACTTGGCTATAACTATATATCATAACTTTAGATGATCTTTGCCCAATCACTAGTCGTAAATGCGTTTCGTAGATTGCGGAGACCGCATGCGCGCAATAAGCGATGGGCGTGGCACTTCAACAAGAATCGCACGCTTAGCCCTACGGCGGTGCTTTATAAACGTTTCACTAATAAAACCATGTTGATACTCTTATCGGTTGCTAAAGAAATAACATAAGCTGAACGTAGGTAATCTCAAACCATCTTGTAATTTTTCATCGAGAATTCTATTACGGAAATTAAAAGAGCGCTGTTTTTATTTGATTTAAGAATAAATAAGGAAAAATAAATATAAAATCTTTCTTACTTTGATGTAACATAAATATACGACTAGAGAAACAAAGTAATACACAAGTTTTACTTTATATCAAAGATAGTCAAGTCCAGGAAAACTTATAGAGGGTAATAAACAACATAGCGTAGTAATTTTACAAGATATGCACATCACAAAAAATCTTAATAAAATTGTTTCTACACTGCATTTAGTAACACACACTTATGATCGATCAATGGTAGTTATATAAATCACGTTTAGTAAATCACTTGCGATAAAATCATTTCATAATAATAATTATTATACAACTGAAGAGATACCTAGAGATTAGAAAACACGTGTGTCAAGTAGATAATAATACATTAATTACAGACATAACTTACACAAACTATTTGGTTATTAATATTACACATAATATATGTACGTATAAAAATATCTAAAGAGTCGTTGATGAAATGAAAAATAGAAATAAGACTACTTCGTTCGATTTACTTTGGCTTATTAATATAAATCCTAGATGTTTTTGTTCTATTGTTATATATATTTAAAGTTTTTAATACAGAGGACGGTTACTTGATAATCTTACACACTTTTCTAAGCTAATGCGTTCTGGAAATCATTTTTCTAATTTGACAAACGTAATTAATTTACGCTTAGTATTAAGAAAACGAAATTATGAAGTAAAACATTAGTCTTAAATAAAATACCTGATATTGTACGACTTAGACTAAAATAAACGCCAAAAAAAACAAAGGAGACCCTCATAACGGGAAACATGAGTACATCGAAAATAGACAAGCAGCTTCGAGCACCAGTCAATCAACAAACTAAATATGGCCACGGAAGACAACCCCAGACATTACCACGTTTAATTACCGAGAGTAGCTTAATTTGGACACACCTATAGTTAAACACTCAGTCGTTAAACTGAAATATCAACTTCAAACGCTTTACAAAGTATAAAAGCATTTTCTATACATAGTCTTGTTGCTGCCATAGATTTAAATTTTCGACTCTATGTTATATCTATACTAATATTATAAGGCAGAAGAGTTTGTTTGTTTGTTTGATTGAACGCGCTAATCTCAGGAACTACTGATCCGAATTGAAAAAATATTTTTGTGTTGGATAAGCCGTTTATGAAGGAAGGCTATAGGCTATATTACATCACGCTGCAACCAACAGGAGCAACATATGAAAAATATTTCAAAAACGGGAGAAAAATATTTCTTTTGATTTTCAGCCTTTAGAACGCGAGCGGTGCTGCGGGAAACGCTAGTCATTGATATTTTTATTATTTAAATCACATAGAATATCTTGTTTTATTGTTGTATTGATATTATCAAGATTGAACATAATGTACTCTAGCCGAACAAATTACGAGACGTGACTGACTATCCGTCCAGCACTGCGACGTGCCTCTTCCACTCAAACTAAACCACAAATTAAATTTACATTGTGAAATTTAATAAAAAAAGATACCACAATGCAATGTACTCAAAATTAACACTTGCGAAACACTTACGACTTAAAAAAACATTTAGTGAGCACTAAATGTTTTTTTAAGTCGTAAGTGATCTTATGTTCTACCGGAGCTTTTATTAATTTCGTAAATAAAAGAATATTTTCAATTCCTTTATAAATTTTGGAAAACGCTAATTTACAATTCGATATTACATAAAATAGTATAACCTGACGACATAATTATATGAACAACAGTCTAATGCAAACTATTCTAGTATTGCGGAAACCTTGTCTCTTATATAGCAATCATAAAGTCGATTATACCAAAATCGTGTGATTACCAGTGATGAAAAAACCTGAGTCACGCTTCACAGCACATGATCGTGGAAAGGGTCTGTGACGGCAACAGATATCAATAGTTATAACCAATAATTTTGCAAAATGTCAAGAGGCGCTACAAACAATTTGCATTAAAGAATACATTCTGTATAATATTAATGGCTATAACTATGAAATCAATGATATAAACTTACAGCGTAATAAGATAGAAATAAATCTAATTGTATTTGAATTAGACGTGTTGGGACACAACTTTGCACTAATTCTAGTCATATTTATAATAATTGCAATGTAATTGCTTGTAATAATAACTAAATAAGGAAAACAGACAAGAAAGCAATATAATAATAATAAATTTAATTGAAGCGGACGTATGTGCCTAGGAAAAGCTTACTTAACTTCCTGGAATACGAAAGAAGGTGAAACTCATGACTCGAAGCAATCGAGATCTGACCGCCTTCCGTGAATCCGCAATTCACGCACTGAATATGTATCAGATCGACTTTTGGCAAATACAAATCAAAATTTTATGACAAAAAATATATACAAAGCTATTTTTTTTCTTTTGAATACCATTAACATATATACGATTTGTTTTACGTAAAATAAAAATATTTAGTATTCCTCACAAAGATAGACTCATTAATCATAGAAATGATAAATGTTGTAATTTCTCTTACGAATATTTTATTCAAAAGGGAATTAACAGTAGAAAGTGACTTATTGTCTACTATGATTCATACATATTAGTTCCTTATAGCAGATTAGGTGCATATCGATAGTGAAAGTCCTTGTTGCACTGTTGCCAGACGTTGTCGCGTGCCATTATTAGATAAGATTAGCGAGATGATTTTACGACTACTCTCTCCTATTTATCAATTACGTTTGCTCTTTTAATTAGAACTACATTTATTTAATCAAGTACATAATTGTTCTATAAGCATCTAAATTTACACCGTACAATCGTCTTACAAATTTTAAGTTCGAAAACATTTGCGCTCATCGAAATCCTGTCTGTTAGGCATACAATTTAGAGGGTAGCGCACCCTTCAAGTTCACAGTCAGCCGGGGTAACGACTACAACAATATTTTCTCACACATACAAACAATGTCGGTCGCATGAGAAAACGATTGATTTGTGTAAGACTATATTGCAAAAAGAAGCTGACTTAACTAATCATAAAGATGTATTCTTATATTAAATAAATACTGAAGTAAATCTTCATATTATTTGTTATTCGATATCGGTGGTCAGTCTATTATTACATATATTATATTTATGTTATAACTAGTTAAATAAAATACCGGGAAATAGATAGCGTATTTAGATGCACTAAGCCACAGTAAAACGTAAACAATTCATGGGGTGTGTATTATATTTGTAAATATGTACTTACTCTGGTTAAACAATATAAACAAGCTGTATCTATCGTCGGAATTAATCAAGGAAATCCATTCTCACGAGCACTGCACTTGTAAAACTCTTGCGGTCAGTCCTTGCCCTTCGATAGAACTAAGCAAATCAGTCTCTACTAACTCTACAATTGATTGCAAAGGCAAAGTAAAACATATTGCACCGAAATATTGCTACGCTCTGTAGCGCGGGACCGATTTATCGATCTGTCGCTTTGCACCAAACACCGCGTCTCATTTCATTTGTGAACACTGATAATATAATATTAGAAAATAATGAGTAATCGTATTAAAATATCGTTTGTGTATAGAGATATACGATCAGCTGGTGCTAGCGTGACAGTGTTCGCGGTCGCGTTAGCAGCGCGCGACTGTCAGGCTGGTTTGCCGTACCGTCGTGTCGGGCTTGGAAGCGCCCCGCGGCATCTTAACGGCCCGTTACCTACACGCGGACGTACTACAGCGGACACGTAAACAAACAACACGTATTCTTGTTTAGTTTACGCTCTGTAGTGCACTAAAAAGGTTATGTGGACCGTATATGGTCTTCCGAGAATTTTATTTTTCGATATTTGTTTTATATATTTTTATTTCGGGAATATTTTGTTTATATCTTCACTTTTGGTTAATACATAAAATATATGAAGTATAAAATCACAAGTTTTGAAATCTTTTAATTTATAGCGCTATCTTTTAAACTTATACTTTCTATTCATTTATTAACAACTAGCGACTCGCCCTCGCTTCGCTCGGGCTCTTCCCTAGATTTAGCACAGACAAATCCGCGGGATCCGCTAGTTATGCATATAAACCTTCCTCTTGAATCACTCTATCAATTAAAATAAACCGCATCAAAATCCGTTGCGTAGTTTTAAAGATTTATCATCATGATGTATAAAATTATAGTAGTCGTCGAAAAGCAATATATCAATTAACTCACATTGAATCGTATAATTCATGTGCTGTATTCGAATATATGTACCACTTGATTAAACAATCGAATACGAGATGCGCACACGCAGTCAACATCTATGTTACAAAAGTATTACTATGCTTCGAAACAAATCTTTATACTGTAAAAGAAATTTCAATAAACAATGACGACCTCCACGTAGAGGCTATCGATACAGCAGCATTTGATACAATGGACCACATTTATGAACAGACAAGATGTGATAGACATTCAATAGAACCAATATCGTCATGTTCAAAAGAGGACGAATTCAAATCAAATCAAATCAAAATATTCTTTATTCAAATAGACTTGTACAAGCTCTTTTGAATCGTCATTTTTACATTATCAAAATTAAAAGTCAGTCTGTAAGTCTGTGAGTAAACTACCACCGGCTCGGAAAGCTGTTCTGCTGAGAAGAACCGGCGAGAAACTCAACAGTTGCTCTTTTCAAAAAAATATTTGGTAACAATATTGTATTACAATTTATCTATTTATCCTACGTGAGACACAACAAGTCACTAATCCCACACATTTACATCTACCAGGTATTCCACTATAGTGTAATAAGCTTTATTCAATAACGTATTTTTAATTTTTGATTTAAATTGCCTCAAAGGCAAGTTCAATATGGACTGTGGAATTTTATTATACATGCGTACACCTTGCCCCATAAACGATCTGTTTACGTTTTGTAGGCGAAAACTGGGTGTTACAAGTTTATCCTTATTTCTAGTATTTATACTGTGTTTGTCGCTGTGCTTTGAATAGCAATTAATATTTTGCCGAACAAACATAATGTTACAATATATATATTGCGAAGCAACCGTAAGAATTCCTATTTCTTTAAAAAGTCCGCGGAGAGTATCACGAGCGCTTATGTTATAAATAGCCCGAATGGCCCTTTTTTGTAGAATAAATATCGATTTAATGTCCGCTGCATTACCCCACAACAAAATACCATAAGATAAAATGCTATGGAAATAACTGAAGTAAACAAGTCTGGCAGTATCAATGTCCGTTAGCTGCTTGACTTTTCTAACAGCGAAAACAGCTGAGCTCAGTCTACTCGCAAGAGATGAGAGATGGGGACCCCATTGCAGACCCGAATCTAATGTCAATCCCAAGAAGACCGTGGAATCTACCGCATTTAATGTGTCGTTATTGAGATACAAATTCAAATTCTGTCTTTTTACATTAGGTAATAAAAACTGCATATATTTTGTCTTCTTAGGATTTAAAGCCAGATTATTAATGTTAAACCAGTGAAGTATATGCGATAATGCACTGTTTACTTCGTCGTAATTATTTGACTTTCTATCAACTTTAAAAATTAAGGAGGTATCATCCGCAAAGAGTACAATATCACACAACTTATCGGCATAAAACGGGAGATCATTAATATAAACTAAAAACAAAAATGGACCTAGGATAGATCCTTGCGGAACACCCATTCCAAGAGGAGAACCAGAAGAGTTGACGTTATTTACTGCGACCTTCTGAACTCTATCAGTAAGATAAGAAGCAAGTAGATCGAGAGCAATACCACGAACACCGTAATAAGCAAATTTAAGCAAAAGAGTTTCATGTTTCACACAATCAAAGGCTTTAGACAAATCACAGAAAACTCCAATTGCATTCTGTGATTTTTCCCAAGCGTCATAAATATGTCTAATCAAATCTAATTCAAAGAAAATCTAATCTAATTCTAAATCTAATTCAAAGACAAGTTAGAAGTAACCGTCGAAACCTATTTCCCTGATTCTTCCTGATTTACGCAAGTGGTGCTGAATTATTGTTCCCGTGCTCTATTGTGTAAAAAGCATCTGCGAGATTCTATTCAAAGCCTGACCTTTGTACACCGTCGCCGGTCTTTCTGGAACACGTGCGATCGCAAACCCTAAATAGCAAGATACTTTGGCATTTTAATTGAATCTTTGAAGTCGAACTATATTATAAACATATGTATTATGTACGCTTGTATTATAATTATAATGCTTATATCACGAGAGTTTATATGAATAAATTTAAAATGATTATGAGACAAATTACTTGATGTTTTTACCAATTTTATCAATATTAGATTAAAACAAATAGTAATAAAAAGATCAACGAAACCGTGGGAGCTAGGACGGGTTTGACGTGTTTAGGGAAACGAATGATACGACACGATTATGTTTTTGTCTATTTTTTATTTTTTGAAAGCAAATAAGTTGAGTCTCTTCAAATATTTATGACATTGACTATTTAATAACAAAAAGATAAGATTTGAATGTATGCTATTTGCATCGAAATCCTTATTTCGATTTAAATATCAAAAATATTTATTAGAAAACGTAAATCCACATCAATACTACTATTGAAATAATTATGATACTAAAATTAAATAATAAATGCGTACAAGTGGCTCTAAATACATAAGTTTATAACAATTTTTAATATGCGTTTTACAAATCATACATCAGAAAAAGAATAGCATCATACATCGTAATAGGAGCCGTAACTCTTGACACTAATGCGTGGTGCATAATTCAATTATCATTAATACATTCGAAGCAGTCAGGTCCATCAGAAGTTGATCTCAGAAGCATTAACCTACATACGAATAACTCATAACAGATTGCGTATGAAGTAAAACGGAATCAGTACGGCGCTAACACTTTACACATTTCTGTTGAAACCGAAAGTATTAAACTCACACTAGACAGAGTTTGTATCTTAAAACATAAGAATCAAGTTACAAAATCACTAGCTGTGACGTGACGCAACATATTTTTCCGTGGTTGACTGATATTACAGCAGGAACACTTTTTTCATTGAATTTCGAGTTTTTACAAAGACAAACTCATGTAATTTATATGGAAATTAAACAAGAATCGAATCGACTGTTTCTATTTCTTAAAAAAACTGTGCTATATTTATTATTTGCTAATTAATCCGTTCAAGAAGGACAGCGCTTACTTCATACGAAACAAGTATATGTAATATGCATATATGAAATTAGCATATTGCTTCATGATTAAAAAATATCAGTGATAATAAGGATAGAACGTTACATGCAATAAAAGTAAAATATATAAAGTTGACAACACAAGTGCAGGTGACAGCTAGTTTTAAATAAAAACAAAATTATCACACGTTAAGTTAAGGTCCACAGGGTGCTCTCAAACACTTGAATATGTTAGTCTAGACTAAGTCTAGACACTGAAGTCTGGCTGGTTGACTCACGGCGGTGTTTATGACCCCAGGTTTAAATCGATAACAATGTCTAGGAAGAAGATATATTAATTTCTCTCCTAAATTTAGAAAAGTTTCAAGAAGAACGACTATGAAAATAGAATGAAATTCAGTGAATCGTATGTCTCGACGTTTTTAAATTAGATTCAGATCTTGATAAACTGCAGATTCAAGAAGTTAAATAAAATGAAAAGTTATCAAATTATTTCAATGCCTTAAAAATAAAAACTTTAAAACATACTTATTATGTTTTACATAGAGAATAGACGGTATTTGTCATCAATAACGTAAACAGGTTTTCTTATTTATTTTATCTAACAACAGATTCGTTTATTACTATATAACCAGTTCTTTAATCGATTACAGAAAATCCATTGCGATTCTCTCTGTCTCAAACGCTAGAATTGTATGTACTTCTGGGCTTGAGTTTAACTGTAAGGCCTTTATAAGATTTCTAGTGATGAATAGGCATTCTTAGATCGCAAGGTGAAATTTGCGGAACTAAAACCAATAACACACTATGATCGCTTGAAACCTAGTATTGCTCTTGTCTTATATAAATATCATAATCGTTTCCGGGACGATTATGGGCATATCGGAAAGCCTTATGTACATCAAATATATGGCATTGTCAACGTGTCTGTCTAATTGACTGGATAAGACACAATGGCCAATTTCAATAGAACTAGACAAGGTCTAGTTCGATAATTTCGAATGAGAAATAGTAATTATCTTTATTCACGGTTACTTGGCAATTAAGATATCTGTTTGATTCATAGGTCTTTTAAACAATAAAATAGTCTTCTCGATTAAAATTTAAAAGCTCCAAGTTTTATTTGTACATAAATTTTATTATATTAGCTAATAATAGGTTTAAACCCGGATAGTTGCCTCAGTGGGAAACATACCTCGGTTTTCAATTACAGATATCTCTAGAGCGCTCTTCTATAATTTGAAGCGTCCCATAGGCTTTAGTGCCATGCCAGTAGTAAAACAGGATGCACTAGTTTTGTCCGTGTAAGCGAAAATTTTCCGTCGCAACACGTTGGTGAATTTTGAAATTATACTCTCGAGTTTTTAACTCTTAAACTATGTACATATTGCTTTTGTTTTAAAGGTTGGCAAAAATAAAAGATATAAGATGTCGAATAAGAAAATATAGACGCGTTCGCTTTTTAATAATTTTTATTTTAAAATTAAGCGTTTTTCAAAAAGTGTTGCAACTATTCGGGATCTTACCCTTTCTTATTATTGTTTGTAATTAATTTACTAAATTAATTAATTACAAAATAATTAATATACAAATTTAATTTTAATTTATTTAAATAACTAATGTAATTTAGTATTGTTTAAAAAAAATATTTATAGTCACATAAATAGAAAATCATATATGTACATAAAAAAATGCATTAATCTAACTTCCGTATTTTGAATCACTAAACTACTTCCTAGTAATTATAAGCCACACTAACTTTTGTTGGATTAGTTGCACAATTAATACAAAAGCCGCATAAAGTAAACGGTTATAGTAGTTTTTTTGTTAACTATTAATAGACTATTATTTAACTTTCTTAGAATTCTTGTAAGATAATATTATAATAAAACGTTGTTCTATCATTAGATAATGAACATAGTAAAGTACATAAGTTTTTATCTTTGAAGCTTATTGTTGAGGCATGAGTCGGTAACAAGTTAACACTGTTAAGAGTCTAGACGCGATAATGACAATAACCTCTCATCTTTCAAATCCGTTAACAAGATGAAGGCAAGATGTTCAATGTATTTCTTTATGAATGAATGAACCGAACATATGACGCTTAAAAGTAGTATAAATTCTCATATTGAGAGCAATCGTTTAACATAAAATACTAATTACTTTTAATTGTGAGAAACCAAAAGTTGATTTTCGAAATAAATTTAACGAAGCAATAGCCATTTGTAGTAAAAAAGTCAAAGAATTTTAAAATAGAACAAGTATATTGTTGGTAGCCGATCGACACTGCATTTGTTTTTGGTTCAGTTTTCCAATAAATTTAACTTCTACATACACTTTTAACAAACAAATAATAATATTTTATTTCAAGTAAGGAAAAATATACATATACATAATTTCTAAGACAAACCTATTATGTATACTGTATAGGAAAGGAAAGATGTTGCTTATATGTATATTAAATATATACTCGTAGAATATATGTAATTATAACGTATAATATGCCATAATGCAGCAGCAAATTATACGAAAATAACATTATAGGTCAATGACCTTAAATTTAGATGTTTAGTCTTTTAAATAGTGTCATATTTTTTTAATACAAGCATGGAATAAAATATGAGTGTAATAACGCACTTTAAAAAACATGGCATTTCTGTTATGCATATTGCTTCTTTAATAATAATTAATTTATGAATTGATTCGTAAAAGTTCAATATTCAGTATCAATAACTTTCAGTCTACTCTATGTAACGTATAATAACATCCTAAGTTAGTCAAATCTGCATACTAAAGAAATTTGGTATAAGTAGTAATATAGTATCCAAGTCAACTTACTACGGGAAAATATCTTATCTCTAAGAAAGCTATACTTAATAAACCTAGGCAACGAACCGAGAGTGTACTATTACTACAATTTTTATATTCGCAAACATTTTCGAGTAGTTTCTTAGTTTGTATATGATATCACAATAAAGTTTCATCGATTTTCGATATCGATTATGATTAATATGCCTTATTAGCTTCACTTGTACATATGTAAAAAAGCTTGGAAAATTATTTTGGTTTCTTCGACTATGATCGTTAATATTACAATAATTCCATATTATTATCATTAGATGCAATTTGAGCCCCATACATTTTACAAACCAATGTTTAAGTATTTTACCTATATTTTATATACGAATGTGCGTGCATCTATATCTAAAAACTGAACGGATGAAATAAAAATTTATTGTGTTACATTATGAGTCATGGAAATCAAAAATCAAAGTGAGATCCATATCAGCGCGAGCGCAATTACCCGCGTTACAAAAGCTAGGTTTGTGGGCCACTCGTTGTGTAGTATTGTGTAATGTATAATTACCGCGATATTGTTTTGCGTGCGAGTCGAACACAAAAGTGGGTTTGTATTCTATTGTATTTTTAATGACAAATTATTTGTTGCTAATATTATTTACAGCAATTTGTAAGAATTGTTTAGGTTCTTATATCACAACTAGTATCTCACCCTCGTTTTATTATAAATCTGAAGAGTTTGTTTGTTTGTTTGTTTGGTTGAACTCGCTAATCTCAGGAACTACAGAACTAAATTGAAAAATTATTTTTATGTTAGATAATCCGTTTATCGAAGAAGGCTATAGGCTATATTACATCAGGCTGCGACCAATAGGAGCGGAGCATCAATGAAAAATGTTGCAAAAATGGGAGAAAACTTTTTTTTGATTTTCAGCCTTTAGAATGCGAGTCGCGGGAAAGACTTGTCTTATATATTTACCAAAATCTGTCTACACTACACGATTTATGTATAGATGTAACTCAGTTAGAACTTCATTATATGTAGATACCTATAGGTATAGGTTATAAGGAGTGGTCTCCTATGGCTGGTTATGATTATAAATGAATGGATATTTAGGGCGTGACGTTCACGCATCACGTTATCATGAGTACTAATTTGACATGTAATATTAGACGTAGCATCTTATCTATTTGTATGTAATAATCGATTGCAAAAGTTTTTTTTTTCTTTTAATTAAGTAAAAAGAAATAGAAATTCTAACAAGCTGGCAGGTGGAATTAAAAATTAAAAGCAAAAATTATCAAGGTGAGACCTTCAAAACAAGCATCTTAATTGATATGATCTATGACAGTCAGGTTTATATAATGACTCAGCAATGGTAGCTTTAAACTTGATTTTTCGTCTTGCCGCATTAACAAAGCGTTGATATTATTAATATTAGAAAGCTGAAGGAACTACTGATTCGAATTGAAAAATACTTTTAGTGTTGTAAAGCCGACTTATGAAGAAAAACTATTATAGTACACAAATATTTTTAAGAATTTGATAGCTAGTGTTAATGCTGCAACAAGATGGTCTTTCAATTACACGTTATTACACATAAAAAAAATATGGATTCGTCTATTCTAATCATAATTATTTCTACATCAAATATTTCGAGATATACTATTAGAACAGCAATTATATTATAATATCTATCCTGGCCGAAGTAATGAATCGATATGTGACACAGACCGATTAAACAGAACTTATATAACCTTATCCAACCCATTTTACAGCGCCCTCAGATAGTCAATACAACTCCCAATAAAGTAAATCAATAATAGAATTGAAATAGTCAAAACCAGTCCATATTAATTATGCATCAAATAAATAGAAGCGAACACTAGTTTGTAAATAAAGCAAGCTCAGTCGAGTGCATATAAAAGCATGTACTTGGAAAAAAGAAAACGTTTATCCGAAGACTACAGGAATACATTCATCACGACCACATTATACTGAATTAGTGAAAGCCAACACACATTACACGACAACCTTTGATATTCAAATGATTCTCAGTATACCTAACGTCATGACTTGAAACCGGTAATATGATTTGAATTTTGACGAGAAAAATATGGTTTTAAGCTTGCTTTGTTAGTATTTGTTTGCTTTCCAGTTAGTGCATCCATCACAATTTTACAATGGGATAAAATTTTGTATTTTATAGAAATAATATGGTAATTGAACCAATCTCAGAATGCAACCAAACATTATCATATAAACTCATAAAACCAAAATCAACATTTCTAAATAGACTTTTTATCTTAAATATTTTTCACATTTCCGAGTCTTAAATCGTATGGAAATACCTGTTACGCAAGTTGTTATTACAATGCACGACGAGACAAGGTTCAAGTTCGTCATGCCGGTTCATATCGAAAGCTTATGCATGACTTTTGTGATAGATATAGCCTTTGTTTTACAAACTTTAATGAGCGCTATTGCGTGAACGTGTTTTCTCAAGTAAATCCCGGAAAGATAAAAAAATATGGTATAAGCTAACTACGAGACCAGTAAAAATTAAAAAAAAAAAAATTCTACAAGCCCTTTAGTGCAAGTATAGCCTAATTGACTTGCAGAAAACGGCTGTTAAAAAGTCATATATTTTCAATCATATATATAGTTTATCATTGAGCACATACTTAGGTTAAAAGGTTTTTTTTTGCATTTTTAACATGTTTTGTTTACACTGACGGTCACATATGAAACTTATACATAACATATTAAAAATTATATTGTATCGTCACGATGTTTTCTTTCACCGTAAGATAAGCTGCAGTAATCGTGGAAGAAATAATTCGCACACGAAAATATCAGAAGTGCGAGACCCGGATTTGAACCCGCATTACACGGTTATTCAAGCGAGCGCGTTACCACTATACTACCACTGCCTGTACAAAAAATTTATTACAACAAAACCTATTTCGCAGTAACGGTAACTCTATTTGCAAAATAGATTCCGTAACAAGAGCAAAA
Source organism: Boloria selene (assembly GCA_905231865.2). Taxonomy (NCBI): domain Eukaryota; kingdom Metazoa; phylum Arthropoda; class Insecta; order Lepidoptera; family Nymphalidae; genus Boloria; species Boloria selene. The sequence continues at coordinate 9,445,499 of HG993145.1, forward strand.
ATCATCGGCTTCATAGTAATTCATTGTTCATTGTGAGTCTCGTACTTGACCCACATCCACGAACATGAGCAAAACGAACCTTTCATTAATTAAATAACGATATTTTCACTTTAAAGTACCTACCTACCTACCCGCCTACTGCAGTTTAGTCAACCATATTTTATTTAATTGGATAGGATTATTTCTCATATCAAAAACTTTTGAAATATGGAAAAAAGATGAATACCGTTTCAACATCATTTTTAAAGTATGTTATGACCTTTGACCCGTGTTTAAAAAAAACACGAACATCGTGAGCCATGAATACATGGCAAATAAAATAAAATTGCAATTTAGTCATGAATGCACGACCAAAAAAATACAATCAAGTTACCGTCGCTTTGCTTAGGTGTTTAACTAGCTAAGGTAGAGCTAGCTTTTTTTAGAACCTGTTACCTACCGGGTATGCCTACACCTACCGGGGTAAATGCATTTTCCAACATTAAAAAAGGTTTATAAGAGACAAGTGATTGTCAACCTATGTACTTAATTTGTTCTGAATCCTTCCCACACAAACTTTCACATCACTACATAGTATAAAACAAAGTTGCTTTCCGCTGTCTGTCTGTCCATATGTATGTTTAGATCTTTAAAACTACGCAACGGATTTTGATGCGGTTTTTTTAATAGATAGAGTGAATCAAGAGGAATGTTTATATACAATGTATACCTAGGGACGAACCCGAGCGAAACGAGGGTGAGTCGCTAGTTCATTATAAAAGTCCCATTTCACGTTAACTTAAAACAAACAATGCTTGAAATTTCTTGTATCTAGGTATTTAGCTAGTAATATCCATCAACATGGATCGAATCCGTAACCACTTACCACTTCCACTATAAACGACATCCAAATACAGTAAATAAATTAGTTAAAGTAGTAATTAAGCTTAGAAATAAGTAGTTTAGTTTTTTTGTATTATATGTAACTTGTAAGCAATGATGAGAGTGACATATTATTCACTTTGTGAAAAAACCTTCTATAAAAATAAAGAAAAAAAAACAGCACCATTAAACCAGCGATCTCATCATGACTAATTTTCTCCACCGTATGTGCAAGCATGTATATTATAAAAGCGATTAGCAACGAGTTTCACTGTTTACTAGCGAAGTCTATCCCTTATATGCATTAGAACTTTCTAAAGCGACTAATAGGTGAAAATTACCTAGGGCTTGTATATACAAATACAGTATATTACAAATTTCGACACGAATAAATGCGTGAAGTTATTCGATACGTTATAAAATAATTCACATTGAGACGGTAATGAAACAAAATATTTTTAATACATACAATATTCTTTCACCTTTAATATCAGAAGACAAAGATTTCAATTTGTATTATCAGCTATGATACGCCATTCTCAAAAAGGCAAAACATCATAAATGAATTCATTAATATTTCAATTCGTTCTGTAATGATTGATTCCGAGTGCAAAATTTGAACGGTAACTTTGTTACGCTTTCCCTGCATTATTTTTATGAAAGTATAAATTATAATACTGCCTCATTATTTGGTTCATTAGGGAAGAAATCAAAAGAGACAAAAAGCAACCGTTGTAAAATAAAAAAGAAAATTTCGCTATTCTACCAAACGAATCATTGCGCGGTTGATTGTAAATTGGGAATTAAGGTTTCTTATCTATTGAAAATATGAAACTTATAGCTCGCTTCGCTCCAACTCGTCTCTTTAAAAATTTTAACGGTTATTGTCTATACATTTCTCAAAGATGATATATTTACCCCATGTAAAAAGTATCCTATGACCCGGATAACCAGTTATCATCGTAACAAATTCCATCAAAATCTGTCCAGTGGTCTTCTCGTGATGCGACAGACATACATAAATTCAAAAAACTATAGATTATAATATGACCATTTTAATATGATTTGCCAAAAAATGTGTAACGTTCAGATTCGACTCAGAATTTTAATATTTGTATAGCTTATTGTTTTACGTTATAGTTCATTTTCAGTTATTCAGTAAAAAGGACACATAATAATATTCAAAAATATTTTACTGGTCATTTAGCTGTAATCAGTTCCATCTTTATTATAACATAACAAAGGGCATGAGGACTCGAAAAGATAACGTTTTCGTTTACAATGGTAACGTCGCAAGTATTGAAAACCTTTATTCAATTTCACCCAAACTGAGCTGAAGCGGCTTGCGTAACTTATATAGTATTTTTAACAAAATTATATAAGTAATACGGCTATTTCGGTGAACGTTGCAATAAAATATGTAATCAAGGAAATTGTAATTTATTTGAAAAATTTCGATCGGCCTTGAAGATGTGCAATAATAATTCGAATAAATTGTGCAAAATGTGTTATATTGAAGATGCTTTTATATCGTATGACATAATATACTGAGGTGACTACATAACCGTTACATCAATATACATAAAATTTACGTGATTGCAAATATTAGCAAATCTATCATAAGATTAAGAAATAATATATTATACAAATTAAAAAATCAATAGCATTATATTATAGTGGGGGGGTTAAAATAGGAACCAGCAACCCAACCGGATATGAAAAAACACTCGGGAGGAGTAAATATAAATAAATATGTAGGGACATTTTTTAAAACAGCGCCATCTAGTTCTGTGGTAAGCTACGAGGCTTGTATTACGAATACCAGATAGTCGATATACTACACGTATAAATTTTAAACACATACATAATATAAATATTAACACCCATGATTAGAGAACAAACATTCGTGCTCAACAAACGAATGAACCCAGCGGGACTCGAACCCGCGACCGCTGGCGCAGAAAGTAGGGTCACTGCCAACTGAGCCAAACATCTTGGCTGTGTGGTCTGTATGGGCAGACCAGCCGGGCCGTCGCGGCAGAGTGATTGAATCAAGCGATCCTGCGACGTCCATTAAGACGAGGGAGGTATGTTAGGTTTTAGTTGGTAGTACTGGCTTCTTTTAAGCCGGTGAGTCCATAACCACCTGGTGGTATGCATAAATGCATTTTCCAACGTTAAAAAAAGTTAGTTATTTTACTCTTACCAAGAGTAAAAGTTAGTAATTTCAGTCAAGAGTCTGTAACTAATATAATTCATGTCTTTAAAACGTATTAGGCTAAGTATAATAAATAATAAACTGACTCTCACTTCCGTGACCCTAATTTTTTAAATCTATCAACTTATTAATCTATATATATATAATGAAAATGGTGTTCGTTTGAGGCTCAATCACGCCTAAACCACTGATCGTATCGACATGAAACTACCACCATTCGATGCGAAATTTTTCCTAGATGGTTTATGGCTATTTATTTTTTGAATTCTAACGTTCCTTCATTTTTTTATTGCTGTTTTACTTTTATGAACATTTATCCCGCTAATAAAAACAAAAGACAAACGTTTTCTCTTGATTCTTTTGTTTTCATGGATTTCAACGGAGTTTACTAAATGGATAATGTTCTTTTACATTCAGCTAAGAATCAACTTACAAACTTCCACGCATCCACCCACCAACTCCCACGCACCCCTGCACACCCACTCTCATTTTTTGATAAAAATAAAATGCCGTATCTATGATCGAGTATCACTTGAGAACGGCTGGACCGATTGGGTTAATTTTTTTTTTGTTGTCTTCAGAATTGTCAGGAGAATTTTTATTTATGTAAGAAAATTTTAAAAAAGTCTGCTAAAACGTTAAAAATTTCGATGATAATCGAAGTATTCCAATTTCTATAGTTACTCATCACGAAATCTCGGGAACTATAGGACTTAGAAATGTGAAACTTGGTAGGAATATTACTTTCGTTATGTAGAGGTCAACTAAAAACGGATTTAAAAAAATTCATCCCCCAAAGGGGATTGCGGGGGCGTTAACAATGAACAATTCCCGTTTTTAAACTATAGCTCCTATAAATTCCAAATTTGGTAGGAATCTTCTGTAAGAGATGTAGAAATAGTCTATGAACGAATTTTACGGTAGCTCACCCCACAGGGGGTTGCGGGGGTGGTTTAACAATGAAAATTTTTATTTTTTAAGCCGTAGCTCCTACAGACTCCAAATTTAGCTAGAGTCGTCTATATGTGATGCAGAAATGATTTAAGAGCGGATTTTACAACAACCCACCGCCGAAAAAGATTGCGGTAGTGGGTGTTAAAATGTGAAATTTCTATTTCCAAACTGTAACCTCTATAGACTTTAAATTTGGTAGTAATCTTTTATTTGTCATGCAGAAATCATCTCAAATAGGATTTTACGAAATTCTATTTCCAATAGGGATTGCGGGGGTGGGTGTGAGAATGTTAAATTTATGTTTCCAAACTGTAACTTCTACAGACTCCAAATGATTATTTTTTTACTGTTTAAATAGAAAAGGTTAAAGTCAATTGTTTTTTTTTTATTTTATTAATTTCATTTGTTTTTATATAACCTAATAATCTATATAAATAAAATGATAGAGGTCTGCAGTTGTGCGCGCATCACGGAAAAAGTACTGGATAGATTTAAATGAAACTTTCTAAGTTCTTAAACACTTGGCCCTTATATAAAAAAAGATTGCGATATCTTCATTTAATAAAAATTTATTAAAGTTTCAAGAAACAACGATTTGTATATGCACTGCGTGTTCAGTGATGTATGTTTCCTTCTCGCGGAGTAGTGGGGCAAGCGGCATAGCGCGCATGCGGAAAACTTTGTTAATATTTCAAGCAACGCGGACGAAGTCGCGGGTATCAGCTAGTACTAATAATAAAACCAAAAACAATTCTTATACACATAATGCAATAAATTCGACGACACGTTTGGCTAACTATGCAATGACTTGTTGAACCTCAATATATGTTTGCACTCCACACATAGGTGTTTATATTTATTTAAAGTCATATAATACATATTATAGTGTGTCAACTATATTTTATCCATAACACAAGACCTTAACATGGCACTAGATGGCTCTGTATGTCAATATCTCAAAAACAGATGAAAAAAACTAGCCAAGTGCGAGGCAGACTCACGCACGAAGGGTTCCCTACCATCTATAAAAACGGCAATAAACATATCTGTTGTATGGGTGCTCCTCTTAAACATATGTTTTATTTTTATTTAAATATTTATTTTTTAAGTAATTATATAACTAAATATTCTCACCGTTTATAGCATCGTTTATAGCAAAAACGATCAAAAAACACGTTTGTTGTATGGGAACAACTTTAAATATTTAAAACTTTTATTCAGTTTTTGAAGTTATACCTACTTCTTTTGGCGCGTTAGGGAAAAATGATGAGAGTAAATTTTTACGATGCGCGCGCACACCGACACGGAAACCGACACCCTGAAGTTAGCTATAGTCAACATTTTAGTTTTTTGTGATATTTAAATAAACTTTATTTAACTAGATAACGCGTTATAATTTTTTCTCTTATTTCTACAAACGTATAATACGTTTTCTATTTTGTATTTTCTACAAACATAGAATAAGGCGAAAGATAAAATTAAAAAAAATATTTATCTTGTTACGCCAAAAACTATAACTTTTAACGCGTGTACATAAGTACACACACACTTTTTTAGTATTCAGTGTTATAGCCTGGTGACAGATAGACAGCAGAGTCCAATAGGGGTCCATTTTACTCTTTGGGTACGGAACCCTAAAAATAAAAAAAAATAAAAAACTAACCTCTGTCGTCGTGTGTTGATATGCCGCACCTCCCGCCCACCGCTGGACTCGCCATCGCTTCCGGAACCGCCGATCTCCATCGCGTGACTAGACACCGACTTACTGACCTGGGAACAAATAATTGGACTATACTATGATACATGCGAAAGTTTTTAAGTTCCTTATTAAATTTTATACATAATGACGACATAACGAATGAGAGTTAGACGAAAATAAGTGTTATTATTATCATTTATATCATGATTACCACTTGTCTTACGGTGAAGGAAAACATCGTGAGGAAACCTGCATGTCTGAGAAAACCTAACAAGTTTTCGAAAGGCATGTGAAGTCCGCCAACACGCACTAGGCCAGCGCGGTGGACTATGGCCTGATCCCCCTCGTACTGAGGGAGGCCCGTGCCCAGCAGTGGGACGTTAAAAAGGGCTGATTATTTATTTATTTTAAAATGTATGTAAAGTTAGAATTTTAATAATATTTATAGATTTAATAGTGTTCCCCAAATTAAAAAATAAAGATGGAATGATTGTTAGAGTAATAAAGGTCCTATCGTTATATCATTAAACTTTACGCAACAGTATAGTTAAACTTTATTGCTATATAAATAAACAATAATCAACTTACAACTGGTATGTATTTCCTAACGGCCGCTGCCAGTTCATCGATACTTTTCTCCTTCTTCGGCTCCAAACCGAAGAATTTATTTTTCGCCGCTTGATTTAGCGAGGAAATCTTTAAAATTGGCGGTTTTTCTTCCACACACGGCGTCTTCTCCACTGGCCGTCGTAATTTACCTAATTGAATGGGCTCGTCTAATTTCTTCACGAACCGTCTGTACCTTGTCTTATCATCTTCGACTTTCGCTTCTTCAGATGGTTTTCGACCGAGTTTACCTAACACTGGAATTTTAACGTCTTGATTTTTCGCTTGAGTGAGACGTTCTTTCAACTCATTGGCGCCTGGTAGTTGTATTTTTCTAGGGAAAGGGTCCTGAAGTCTAGTTAGGTCTGAATCAGTTCTTGATGATTTCAGTTTGTTGTTTTTTCTTTGGAATCTTCTAGGTTTAGGGTCCGGTATTTCGTCTGAACTATCTGAAGAGGAACAGCTTTTCTCTGATGATGAGACAGTGGACGCAGATGATTCGTCCTCGGACGAACTATCTATGCCTTCGTCTTTTAGACCCTGAAAAGAGATATAATATTTATTTATTTATTTATTTAAATATATATAAGATTTGAGCTTTTATTACAAAAAATTCAACTGATGTTCTATTAAAATGCATAAGTTATTAAAAAAAAAGTTAAAAGATGTATATTTAAAAAGAATATATGAAGTTCAAAATGTTATGCATTAAGTATCTTTGACAGTAATCACAAGTTTATACTTTAATTTTTAGTTAAAAATTAATTTTTGTTAATGAAACTATTAGTAAAGAATTTACTAAGATTTAGATTTTATTCGTAATAAACAAAATCCTAATCTGAAACTAGTTATAAGTAAATAAATTGCTAAAACTACCTCAGAGCTTTCTCCTTTTGTCAAAGTTTTGGGCTTAGAAGGCACTACAGTAGATCCTGACTTCAAAATACCCCTTACTTCTGGCGTTATCATTCTTTGGGCCCGTTCTGTTGGTGAATCGTCATCCAGATCTATAGAACAAATATAAATATATAATATTTGCATGTATGTATGTGCAAGAGTTAGAAACACCCAAAGCGAAAATACAATGCCATTTTGTTAATTTTTTTATAGCATATAAAAACGAAAACGTAATAACCTTACAACAGATGTAAGCTATTCTAGTATAAATGCGTTTGCTTTATTATATTTATTTACAAATTCTTATTATTTATCTCATCAATTATATCTATATATTATGTAAATATCTTGTAAAAGTTATGTTGCTTATACAATTCTGCTATACAGGACATCAAAATTTCAAAAAAATATCAACCGTGTTATACATACTTTTATTACAAATTGCATATAAAAGCACCTACTAAGCACTTTTAACCTAGCTTTACTAAACACAAGTGTCCCATAAAATATTTAAAAACACTCACACTCTAGTAGGTACTTATTATTTTTCTAATTACATATAGTAATAGTCTAATCAAATAACATATCATAATTATAAATAATATTATATTAAAATTTATTTCTAATTCTTTCTGAGTCGCGCGGTATGATACCTCGCAGAACTAACGCCCGCACTTCCCATTTTTGCAATATTTTTCATGGATCGTCGTGATATAATATAACCTATAGCCTTCCTCTTCCTTCCTTCCTTCCTTCTAACGGACTATCCAACACAAAAGAATTTTTCAAATCGAACAAGTAGTTCCTGAGATTAGCGCGTTCAACCAAACAAACAATATATAAATTCTATATAAATTCTGAAAATCGAAAATTTTATCGAATAGCAAACATTAATTATATTGGATCCATCTTTGAAAACAATTTAAACTTAACCTTACCTAAAAATATAATACATATTAGAATTAAGATATCGAAATTCAATAAATGCTTTAATGAAAAAGTTAATGTACCTATCTATATACAAATTAAGTTAATGTATGGGACACCTTCATAACTTCGCTAATCGTGTAAGTAATATAACACTAAGGCTATATTTACAATCTTAATTGTCCAGATGCCAATAAAACACCTGTTTTGTCATAAACAAGACATCTTATTGTTCGGACACATGCTATCATAGTAGCAGTAGTAACTAGTAGTAGTAGTAGTTTAGAAACAATTTATGTATAAAATCAAGTCAATTGTAAAAATAACTACGTAGTTTAGTTCGAAACATTGTATACACAAAGTCAATGATGAAGTCAAGCGGATGTTGGACACACGTTACTGCTAAATATAATTGAACATTTTTGTTGATCATATCAACCCACGAATTTAGAATTTCTAAACAAACAATGTTTAATGCAAATACTTTGATACTGCAGTCTATTATAAAGCACTTCAATACGTTTAAAGTTGATACAACCAGAAATGTTACACAAAATTATTGTCAACCACTTGTTATAAAGGAAAATTAAGATCCAAGAGTAAGAAAACCATTTTATTGAAAGCTACTTACCTAACAATCGTTAGTATGCATCAGTCAAATATTAAGTACTTAATATATAAATCCCTTCTAGACATGCTTAAAAATATACAATATATTTTTTATTAAACATATTTTATATCTTAGTTATAGATAATTTTTAGTATAAAAATGATTCATACCTATCCAAAAACGGTCCAGTGTTAAAATACCATTAATATCCGTGCTATTACTCACCTTGTCATACAACAATTAGCGCTGAACCCAAGCGAAAAAAAGCGAAAAAAAATCGAAATAAAAAAAAATAAAAACAACCAAAAAAGAAACACAAATGAAAGAACATCAGACCTAAGCTTCTAAATTTCGCGTTCTGCTTCATGAGATACTCTAACGACGTATTCTTTGCGCTTGCTGATCTAAATAGTTCCATTTTAAGTTGAAAGTCTGGATTTCTTGGAACATCTTCGTGCGTCAGAGATTTGGTTAGCCTTTCATTTTGTTCCATGGCCTCTTGAACTTGGCTTGCTAGAACTGGCATTGTCCTTAGACGTGAAGCCCGAGGCACTCTATCGTCTTTGGACTTAGGTAGTCCAGAAACTGGTGGTTTATGGGTTAGTTTGGAGTTAAACATCTTCATTTTCTCGGCTAGAGACATTTTCGCTGGATCATCTTCGTCTAACTTAGCTGCCACCGTGAGTGCGTTATAATACATTGTGCATAGAACCCGGGACATACACAGAGTAGAGTCCACATGCAAAAAAGAAACAAAGCCGACAATCAAAAGACAGAAAGCGTCGTCGGTAATGCGATTTACATGCCATATTGGTGTAACATAATGTAACCAAAAAAAAAAGAAAAAAATGATAAGAATTAAATGAACGTAAAAGTAATTGAAAGTAAAATAATATTTCATGTTACATTTGTTTAATTGACTTACCGTCTTCATCTCTATCGAGAACATTAGCGGTGCTTTTGGACTGCGCGAGAGATATTTCTTTTGAAGGACTCGTGGAATCTGGAGATTTCATCACAACCGGTTGAGTTTTGAACCGATCCGTCACTGAAGGCCCCTCCTTTACCTTTGAGCGACTGTGACGAATCAATGGTTTTGGCGTGCCTGAAATTGAGAATAACCACAGTTTAAATAATAATTCTTAATAAAGTTTAGTAGTTAATTTTTTATACAGGTATCATTTAATTTACGAAAAAACTGCTACTAAATAATATAATACTTATATAGTTACGCTGTTTTAGATAATTTTTGAAAATACGATAATAACGGACACCTGTATATATTTATGTTAAGGGATACGTTTGAATGATTGATGCAAATGTTTACCCCGTTTCAAAATCGATCAGGTAAAAATCGGTGGTAGTCATAGAAATAACAAATTATAAAAATAGACATAATTACAACACTCAACCACAAAACAAATTCATTATACAATAATGTTCACTATGACTTTCTCACTCCTTTCGGGTGTGGTGTACATAAGCGTAGCATATCATATATAGCATAGCATATCTCATCTAAATCTAGTACAGCTGTTTCAGAGTAAAGGAATAAGAAATTTTGTGTATATTAATATTGATATTTATGATAGTGAATCGTATTTAAATACCTTTAGCTTGTTGTTGAAGCTGTTGCCACATGCTAGCTCTTGCGACGACACTGTTACTCTTCACTAACCCTAGAGCAAATCCTGAAGAATTATCCATGTTTTCCTCATCACTCCCATTCTCCTCGGGACTTTGGAGAAGTTCGTTTTCCGTAGACTTCCTTACACGTTCCATCTTAAGAAGGTCTTGTTCAATAGTGGGTGAAGACCAGTCGGTGCTACTGTTCGTTGCGAGGTTTTCATGTAATTCTTGACTTTCAATCAAACCCAACTCCTCGCCTGAAATCGATAATTTCGTTATTACTCTCGAGCACGAACTAAAATAGACATACACTAAATACAATATTGCGTGCACGTTTAACTGCGGTGTTACGTTAAACGTTGATGTAAAAATAAAAACTTGCTACGCGAATTAATATAAAATTGAAAGTATTTCTTAGTTGATAAATTAATACCAACCTTTTAAATCGTGCAGTGACAATGAATATTATACGTATTGCATTGACCTAAATAAGAGGACTGAAAACACATCGACAAGGTTAAACTGAGTTTATTTTGAAAACGTCCAAATATGCACAGGATATGTATTATTTTAGAAAACATAAACAAACACGACTAATTCAAACCGACTGTTTCGATTCTTACCATATGTTTCTTTTATGAGGCAATAACAGTTAGCTTTGATTGCCCAGCACACTAAATAAGTCCAAAGCAGTTTTCGACGTACACTCATCCAGCGCGCCAACCCGTTAAAAATAAATTGAATGCTTATTCAAACTGAACGATTGCTATTTACTAACGGTGATTAATAATAACAAGTTTAATGTTATACAAACCAGAATGCGGCCCGGAGTCGCGGGAAGAGGCGCGATTGTAAACCCCGCTATCACAAGACACGTTCAGGCTCCAGTTGTCTGCTTCAGCCTGGTTACAATCTTCTTCGTCTAAAGCGCGGCTATCTTCGTCCAAAGCCACGCGAACTTTGTTTACTTCTTGTTCTATTTCATCAAGAGTTGCTTGTTTTGCTTCATTGTCGGCGCAAATCTTTTCGAAATCTAAAAAAGTTGCTTCACCGAAACTATCGCCCTTGACAATAGCATTCTTCGAAACACCATTAATAATTGGTAGGTTCACGTGGAACAAATCGGAATTAAACGGTGGTGATTCGAGGTCTACGAAAGGATCCTTTTCAGGTTTCCCTGTGTATGGGCCTTTGGTCGAGAGAACAGCACCGGACTCGACGGGACGATTTGGAAAACTACAGCCCGCGATACCGAACGCTTGGAAATTCGCTTGGCCCGGCTCCAAACTGCGAAATGAGAAAAGAAATGCGATAATGTAGATCATACTAGTGGGTGAGAAAGAGATAGTATAGGTTTCATATCACCTTCATAAATTGATGAGTTACAGTGTGAGTGATTTGGACTGGCAGCCTTGCTTATGGAATTAAGGGAGTTTGACACCATTTGTAATATATTATACTAATCCATTGATAGTTTTTGCATGAATATAAAAATTTAGTACCATAACATAAGTATATAATATTTGCACTAAACACTAATCTCTTTAAAAACATAAATATTATACATTATATTGAACGAAAAATAAAACTGTAATCTATACGTATAAGAAAACTCTGAGTCGTATTTGTACATTCATTATTTTTATGGAAAATGTTTTAATCAATCAAACACTCAGATGCGAATCAAATTAGAATTTTTGTCTGTTAGTCAGTTTGTGACCGTTTCACGTGAAAATCACTGGACAGATTTACTTGAATTGTGGTGAGATAATTACGAGTTATCCAGGCAACATTTAGGATTTTTTTTACTGCGGTAAAAAATTCATCTATACTGACATTTAAAATGTACCCAGGGACAAACTCGAGCAGAGCTAGTAACATATAAAATAACGTCAATTTACAAGTGTTTTTCGTAACACTATAATAAAATAGATATACTTAAAACCAAAATAACCGTCCTAGCCAAAACATTACATTAAGAATCAGCAATTAAGGGCATATAGAGCACCGCATCAGATGCTCTGGTCATAAAACATTGAATGCGTGCTGTGAAGCACAACAAGCTAGAAATAGTGTTGACCCAGTAACGACTGGAGCGCTTATTTCCGTCATCAACTTGCCGTCTCAACTAGCACAGTACCAGTAAATGCTACCACCGAAGTTAATCACTGACGATTAATGCAATCGCAGACATTCAAAAATAAAAGAATTATTTGCTCCTGAATTAGAAGCTACTAATAAAACGAATGTGACAACAAAATAAAAATACGACCAACAAGACAGATAGCTCGTTCCAGTGCTATATGCAACTAATGATGTATATTTAACAAATTACTATACACGATAGTTCTAAATACTTTCCAACGTATTTAGCTTATATATTAACCGGTCTGTTACGCAATTTTTAACAATCAATCAATGCAACTGGTGTTTAAAATAGAAAAATACCGAGCTCCTTTTAATACCTACACAAATAAAAAAAAATATAAAAATATTTGATAATAAGGTTACACCTACAATAATATTAACATTATTTAACATCGAATAAGGCTAAATATGAGAAAGTCTTAACTACTTACAAATAGAAATGAGGCCAATCTTGCTGAAAACGGTACATTGTATAACAATAATACTATAAAACTGCACTTCTTTCGACTAAATTGCAGTGCACATTTGATTCTTACGTTATCTGGACTGAAAATGATTCAAACAGTAAACTGAACCGATGATGTCAGACGACTGTTCACAAAATTAGCGCCAAATGTTTACCAATATTACGAAACGTTAATTACAAGACACTTATCAGATTAACCGCTTTTATCCTCTTGAGAAACAAAATCTTTTATCATCAACTCATCTACCTACTTAGAAAATAAACAATCTTTTCAATATGTAATCAAAAGGATTTAAAAATATAGAATTAAAAACTTAATAATGTAAACTAATGTAAAATGAACTTGCAATTCAGAACTCAGAACAGCACTTCGTCCCTAGGTAGGTACGTTTTTTAGCAGAACCCTTATTATTTTTCTAAAATAAAAGTAGACTAAGTTACTTCTTATAACATCAAATATCTGGCAGTGAAAGTTCCGTTAAAATCGATCCAGCCATACAGACATACAGACGTACAAACGAACATTTTATAATTTGTAATTTTCTTATATAATATAACGAAATATTCATTCATATGCCTGGTAAAAAGTTATTTTAACATTAGAAATAGACATTTCAATTTTATTTATCTGCATAGATTTGCAGTTTGTTTTTCATATTAAATTAACCGGCATAAAAATACCATTTTCAAAGAATTATTTGAGAAAGTTTACTCTAGATTAGAAGTGCAGTGGCTATTCAGTAAAATCGTAATCACGTTTTTAACCTTATATGCAAATTAATATATGTACCTACTATAGTGTGCTTTGTTATTTTTTAAAGTAGACATTACTGAAATTATTTGATTTCTAAACAATTCCAGCTTCAATTTCCGTTTAATGAGAAAACTTGCACCATGCAGAAAATTATACAGTAGAAATCAAAACATTTGATATATGCCCACGCTGCGCGTTGCTCATCAAAATAGTGGCGACGAGCCAAAACTCGGACTCGACTTCAACTACAATCGACACAAAGCGTAATAACCCTTATACAAGAAAATATATATTTAAGGGTATACACTTGAAAGCCTGTTAGTTGGTGTATAGAAGAGAAAATCTATATAAGTGCTGGCATTATCATGTCTGCGATTGCATTACGAATTACTTTGAGAAAAAAATATGTTTTAAAATAGTTCACTTCACACATGTGTATGAATCATGAATTTTTAATAGAAGTATTGTTGCGCATGTAGAAATATATTTTTAGTATAAATAAAGCAATAGTAGCTTACCTGTAATTAATTAATCTCATTTCATCTACGGTTACTGGTTGGGTTTTGTAGCGCTCTTTATCTCGATTCCTCGCTTTAGATGTTGAGGGTTGATCCTTTAGAAAATTGTCTTTTGTAAGTGCCTGCTCCATGTTTTTTATTCGGGACGCAATCGAAGGAAAGGTTTTGGGGTTGTTGTCAATTTCCAATTTATCCCTAGTACAATCACTGTGGCCGTTTTCACAATTTTCATCTACTTTTAACCTGCGATTATTTAAAATCGAGAGTAGTTCATCGTTTACGTCACACACTAAGCTCATCGACCGTGGATTCGCTTTAGGTCGCAGATTTCTCCGTCGAATTACAGCACTTGGAAAATTTTCTTCCGGTTCGGGCGCGAGATTCAAGACTCGTCGCGGTCCAGCCGCCAACAAGTCGTTCGCGTCGCTACTGAAATTCGTCGCACTAATATTCACTTCGTTGTCTGCACAAAATGAAAGCCGTGGGCGTGGCGATTGGCTGCGTTCCCTAGTAAGACTCGAGCCTCTCTGCTTTAAAATTGGTTTTACTGGTGCCTCGCATTCTGAACCCGAATGATCTGATGTCCTTGATCTAAGCAGGGAAGATCTCCGTGAGCTTCTGTCATCTTCGCTCAAATCGAAACTAGAGGTGTGTCCATCATCGCCACATAATTTTTTTGAAGATTTTAGGATGGGTTTTTTAGGTAAGTCAAAATCATGATCGTCGAATTCCGTAGTCTTTTTCTTGAGAATAGGTTTCGGTGTTTCTGGGTGTAAAATATCAGGAGAAGGCCTTTCTTCAGAAAAACTCTTTTTCTTAAGTATCGGCCGAACGGCTTCTTTGTCTTCTTCTACGATCTCAGCACCACCTGCAGCTGCCAGCAGCACAGCTTGGGCTATCGACACGTGTGAAGAAGTAGTACTGCTACTAGAGCTTGAATTAGATTTCCGTTTTAGTATGCCTTGAGGCTCTGGTGAACCGTGAGAGACATCATCATTTAAATGTTCTTCTTCACGACTCATTTTTCTCTTCAAAATGCCTTGTATTTGTCCATCTGGAGATCGATTTCGCACGACATCTTCTAAAGATGATCGTCTATTCTTTAATATGGGCTTACAAGTATCGGGCGAGCCATCATCTGCAAAAGATACTTCTGGACTGCACGATCTTCTCCGTGCTACCTGCGATTCATCCAAACTACGTCTTTTCTTTAGGATACCTTGACGTTGCCTGTTATCAGTACGACTATTACGTGACTCAATTACACTTGGTGAAAATGTTACGGGAGGTGATGTAATGGAATGATTAGGAGGATTTGTTATATTGTTCTCTTCATGAATCGATTTTCTTTTTAATATAGATACAGGCGTGAGATGACACGTCGACGAGGCCTCGGTACGACGATTTTGACTAGATGAATCATCATTGAGATCAGAAAATATTGCAGATTGTTTTTCAAAATCAATCAGTCTCTGTGCAGCCGTGTCTATATCTTTTAATCTTTCAGTTACACCTCTGTTTACAATAGGACCATCGTTTATAAGACCATAGTTATAGGTATGACTATTATTTTTTTGTTCAGATGTTGATGTATATAAAGAATCATAACGAGGAGGATCGGGTATGGCTGCATGAGATTTATTGCTATTTAAGTTATTTGATAATTTGTTAACCCTATCTAAAGTTTGTTTCGTCAAAGCAGCTAAACTGTCCATTTCCTGAGAGAGTCGGGAACTAGTGGTCGCAGTAGTGCGTGGTCGTGTTTCATGAAGCGTAGACATTTTTGAAGATTTCTTTAAATTACTTAAATGACCAACATGAGCGTCCGCAGTGGAATTAGTATTTACGCTAACATTCAATATAATTTTACTAGGTAAACTTGTAGTCGCATTTTCACTCTTCGAAGAATTATCTAAACTAGTCAGTCTTTTTTTAGAATTATGATAATTTTCTTTAAGACTCTCACTATCTTTTTGAGCTCGATGAACTTTATCTTTACGTGAATTTCCTAAATCACTCTTAACTTTTTCAGGACTTCTACGTAAAGGCCTCCCTCTAGATGGTTCCAATTTTGATTTCGTATAATCTATTTTCGATGTCGTTTCTTTCATGGATTCCTGCTTAATAGGTGAAGTCGAGTTGCGGGTGGACTTTTCGGGGTTTCTTTTTGATAATGGTATGCAGCTGGGCCTAGCACCTTCTGAACTACGCCGCTTTTCTGGGGATTTTATTGATGAGGATTTAATAGGACTAGATTTAAAACCAAAATTTAGATTTATGTTACTTTTAGGTGATATTTTGGAAGACTGTTGTAACGTTT
Organism: Boloria selene; assembly: GCA_905231865.2. Lineage (NCBI taxonomy): Eukaryota > Metazoa > Arthropoda > Insecta > Lepidoptera > Nymphalidae > Boloria > Boloria selene. The sequence continues at coordinate 9,462,106 of HG993145.1, forward strand.
CGTTCTTAGCGTGAGGTGCTTCGATGGGCCGACGATTTCTCGTCTTTGTGACAGTTACTGAAACAAAAGAAAAATAAATATTAATTAAAATTATCCAAAAATTATAAGTGAGAAAGAAATTTATCTTTGACATAGTTTTCACTAGCAGTTGTAAATTGCACGATCATTGATCGTATCTGACTACGACTACTTACATTGTGTAACGTTATAATAAAGGTGAAGGAAATGATTTATATCAAGTAGTAGCAGATGTTTACAAATGGAAGTGAATCATTTCGTTCCATATAATAATACATGTGTAACTTATGCAAATGACTAATATATTATATATCGATTTACTAAAATAAACAATAAAAAAAAAACAAATCCTTATTTTAACTTGCAAATTGGATAACTGAAGAAAAAGTTTATCCGATATTGCGAATTAAAGTATCAATAGATATACAGATTATTTAAATGATAATTTTAAACATAGCTATCCAATAATAACATTAAAAAAAACTTATCAATACCTAATAAATATTATCAAACATCTATAATGACACAGTTATGCGGTTAGCGTTTGACAGTAATTTCCTTTAACACCGGTATAGGCAATGTGATCTTCAATCACGTGGAAACATTGAAGGCTGTGGTATGAGCGGTTTGAAACCGCAGTACACAAGGAATAATATACCTGAATATATTGGTTATTCGGAACCAAGCAAACATTGCACATTGATTTAATTAGGAATAAGTTTGATTAATTTTGATACTAATTTTATTAAATCCTGTTATGTATAGTAGGCAGTGGTAGCCCAGTCGTAACGCACTTGCTCGGGTAACCGAGTGAGGCGGGTTCAAATCCGGGTCTTGCAGTGAATGGCCTGATGAATGCAGTAAACTCGTATTGGAGGGAGGCCCAGCAATGGGTTGTTAAAAAGGGCTGAATACGATGCGTAGACTAGATTAGAGTAGTATTGGTTATTTGGAAAATTTATCGTAAAAATATACCGTTAATCGAAAAAGGATATTTATTGTTGCGAATTCATAATAAATATTATTGAATAAGCCGACGGACGGTTATATTATTTAAATAACAAGACAAAGAGTAAAGCTGCAAATATTTATAATTAGAATATTACAAAAAGTGGACAAACACATAAATAGCTACAATTAATTATATTACTTATCACTTGAAGTTAACTATTGGCACGAAGTAAAGTATGAAATATAAATATAGAATTAAAATATCATCATACCGTCCCGCTACGCATAATGTAGCGAAATAAAACACCTCTTATCTTTATCTTACGACGCTCCATTAGTAAGAAACCTGATTCTAATAATCTTTGTATTTGCATCCAAGTTACATTACACTTGCAAATGTTAGTTACTGAAGTGATAAATAAAATTAAATACATATATATTTCATTGTTTATGTTAATATAAATTGCAATATAGAAAAATGCACGTCTAGTCAAACGAAACATTCAACGTACAAATTTAATTAAATTCTGTATAAGTTTAGCGAAAATGTTTTCTCATTTTTAGCGTCTGGTTTGTCTAAGTTGTTTACTTAATATTCTAAGCTTTACTTTGAAATTCTGAATAAGTAATATTAGACGGCATTAAAATCTCACTGAAAACAATCAGTAATGGGTATTTTTCAGAGCATATTGATGAAGCCTACATCAATGGCAGCTAAATTGATTTACAATTTTAGGTTTAATAAATAGTACTGTAATAGTAGTTATATAAGTTGATGTGGGATATATTTTTAGGGAACGATGGGGCTGAGATTTTAGTATTATGCTTAAAAAGTCCCATAATTAAATTAAAAAAATAAAATAAGAATTTAAAAAAAATTGTCACTTGCGAAAAATAACGCAAAGTCAATGTGAAGAATATATGTATATAAATCATTGTTTCAACAATGTGTTCGAGTTCACATTAATCCGTTAGGTGAGGTTAGTTATCATAGCAGAACAATAAAATTCTATTTCTATACGTGCGCAATAATATGTTTTATACGTTACGAAGTTATATTATACAAAACAAAAAAAAACAATAATTGGGATGAAGACGGAAACCATTCCCATTTTGTAAATCTTATTACCTCTATTATGAATATTATAAATGAGAAGTTTACATAATTTCACTTGTGTTACATACAATAAATTAAATTTCATTTTAGATGTAATATATAAATGATATGTAATCTGTACCTAAAATAATCGTAAAATAATATATTATACAGGCGAGTAACTAAATTTTTATATCTATTACAGAACAAATGTTCCATATAAAAGCTCTTAAACGTTGGCTAGTGAGAATAAAATTTGACAAAGCAAGACCTATACATACATTGTTGGGCCTACTTTGATCCCTCTTGTTACAAAGGCAAATGTAATACGTACAGGAGGAAAGTTCATGTAGTGTACGCGACGTTAAACTAAAAGGCCTTTGTGCTTGGCATATTAACTTTACAGGACCATTTATAAGAGATAAAGATCTCTTATCTAATCTAAAGGGATCCATGATAAAAAAAAATCAATATTGTCTTAGTTTTTATCAGCAAAAAATAATACCAAATAAGAAATAGCGTTAGGCTTTTCTTTTTATGCAGCTACGGCTTTATTATTTTATATTAAAAATAGGTGGATACAGAGACAACATATCAAATATTGATTATATAAAAAGTAACAACACAAGAACATGAGTTGAGACTTATAACACTTAAAAAATTCATCACTCCACCCGTATGCCCGACAGCTGTCGAAAAGTTAAGGGAACTTTCCATGAAACCTAAGTAAACATAAATGGTAATATGGAAGCCGTTTTAGTGCTTTAAAATACCGTTTTCGATATTTTAAGTACTAAAAGGTATAAATTTAGTGTTCGTACCATTGGTAAAAACGTATTTTACATATTGAGCAAAGGGCATTGAAATTGAATTGTATAGTGTGCAAAGATAAATACATACGAGTATATTTGTATTTTAAGCCGCATTTCAATCGTTCAGATAAAAACGATTTTATTAAAATGGACTGCAGATGGAGTCTTGATAAAACTATTGAAAAATTTTATCTCTCAAGGCAATAGCAGTAAAAAGACAAGAATTTTAATATTCTAGTCGTGGACAACGTGTCATCTTCACGAGGCCATCAATAAATGACTGTGAAAGTCAAAATGAATTAACTTTACATCTAAGAGCTTTTTTAAGATCAAAGTGAAGTAAGAATTAAAATTTGATTAGCTATTACTGTAAGTCTGAGATCATAATAAAAGTATACACAGCCGTCGTTCAGATTACGATGTCATCGTCCCAGACAGCTGTGACGAGCTCGTGGGCAAATAGGGGTGAGGTCGAACCACCCTATATGAAATCAGAACCAGCTTTAAATTACAAATTTAACCAAGCGTGGACTAAACTTTCCTCCCTCGGCAGTTGGTCGAAGACTTTTATAGTTTCCTTGCAAAGAGTTTAATAAAATTTGTCTCAAGGTTTAAAGTTATTGTTTTTTCTTCTCAAGTGGTAAAATTAATGTAATAACATAGTTATAATTATAACTAACAACAGCAACTAGTGATGCCGCCCTTGACCTGGCACCCGGCGGACCGTAAAAATCAATTTAATAGCATATTAACAAGATTCCCTGAGGTAAGATGATAAATATTTTAAAGTAAATTGAAATTTAAACCCTTAATTTAATTATGTAAAGCAAAACCAAGGAAGACTTGATGTTTCATACAACCAAGACAGTTCAGGAAATTGTAACTAGCTCGTAAAAGGTTTCGTCTTACATAATCTTTGATGTATATAAGTATCGCTGTAAACTAGTTACACTAAGAAGAGATAATTTCACAATATTGAGTATGAATTAGGTATATGAAGCATATATAAAATAATTATATAACTTAGAGAGGCCATATTAGAGAAAAGAATTATAATATGTAAAATGCAATTCTTTCAAGCTTCCACAATAATATGCGTAGATACAGTAAAATGTGTCTATATAAAACGGAAGTTACGATCGGCTTTATAAGACGCCCGAAACTTTATGTTCTTCCTCATATATTATTTCAGTAAATGTTCTAAAAAGAATTTTTGATAGTAAAATGTTTAGTACAATTACACAAATATTAATGAGAAGTAATATTTAAGTACAAATTGTTACTAATGTATTAATCAATGAGTAATTTGAGATAAGAAATTTATGTTTAACATCCCTAAAGTTTATGTTTCTAAATATTATACTCTTAAAGCAGCTCACCCTCCCTTGATTCTCGTTTTAACGGTTACTTTAGATTCGTCAGCGATAAGTTATTTTCCCGCTGTAAAAAGTTTCCTATATATCGATTAGGATAACCTGAGCTATCCGGTGATATGTTTTGGACAAAATTTCAAAAAATCAAATCTATAATAGAATATTTCCCGCGTCTTCGCACGCGTTCTAAAAACTGGAAACAAATTTTTTCATAGTTGCGCGATATTTACAAAATTGTTCATTGATACTCCACTCCTATTGATCGTAGTGTGATGTAACATAGACTATAATAGCCTTCCTCTATAAACGATTATTCAACCAAAATATTTTTTGAAATCGAACCAGTAGTTCCTGAAATTAGCGCGTTCAACCAAATAATCAAACAAACAAAATCTTCAGCTTTATAATATTACTATTGTTAGATGGCAACACTAGTTAGTCATCCACAGTACGGCCGCATCTATTAATAGGAGACAGCGGAGTAGGACCTCTTTCTTTCACTAGACATCGAGGAAGCAACATTGCGTCCTGCCCTTACAGTTTACCGCGTGTTAACTTTAATTTCATTGTAATTATTTTCAGTTACTCATTAAAATTATTTTTTTAAAGTGCTTAATGTTTTATTTATAAGACTATAGATAAGGACTATTCAATAGGTATGATTCTCCAAAAACTATTTATTAAACAGATTCGACTCTGTTAAAAATTTTAATATTAGTTACATAAAGTCCTCCCTCGTCGTAATAGAGTCGTATCTATCGCGTTGTTAGCTTAATTGGTTCAGATGTTTATTAGAATAGTGGTCTATTTAAATTGGTTTACGAAAACCAGTGAATTTATTTCAGACATCAGCATTATTTATTTTACTAGAAAGAGCGAGCTTAATATTTTCTTGATATTAATTATAAAATTAAATCAAAAAGATGTATTATAAAGCTTAACTGCCTAAAATATAATTTATCTAATAATTTAATTACACTTCAATTCAGATAGATTCTATCAATAGTCAGTAAGCCTTTAAGTGAAGAGGTAAAAAGGTAAACGTGCTAAGGTCAACGGCAATCCCAGAATCTTGAACGTAATGAATCCAATGACATGGGGTCGAGGGGTTCATTATAACTACATGGGATAATGACCTGATTACTTGGTCTCGTTGAAATAAATAAATTTATAATCGGTGAACATACATAAAAAAAAATACATACAACGGAACATATAACCTCCTCCTTTTTTGAAGTCGGTTAAAAACTCAAGTGACATATTTTGATTTAAAATAGTCTAAAAAAATGGAAGTAAATGTATATAATTGTAATATTTTAAAATAGGTTACCTCTAAGCTAAGTCTACATCTATTTGCTAGTTACGCTAATTATAATGTATACCGCCAAACAATTTTACTAACGCGGGGGTGGAGGGAGTTTGGCTTCTGCTTATAACCGAATAATAATAATCAATAGAATTCAAATTGTGACATTTTCTATATAATAACTACTTATATTACTAACAGTTACGAAGAATCAACGCCAGAATTTCTCTGAAAATAACGTTATCCTCTAACATATTATAGTCGTCTCATTATTGAATATTGATACTCATGTATCAATATCGTATATGTATAAACAATATAATGTATATTTATTGTATATATACATAATATGAAAGCTTTGTACTTTTATTTTGGTTTATTTTGTACTTATCTTTAATACAGTAATTACTTATTAAAAAAAACACGGGCCAAGCTAGGTATAACAAAGTAACCTACATTATAGACCGCTTGAGATAAGTCGGCATTAGCATAAATGGTGTAAAATACATGTTATTACGTTGGTTACCCAGCGTTTAAGACCGCCTTCAGACACGCATCTCCCAAGCAAGAAAGTGGAGAATGGAATGCTGAGATGTAACGGTGTATGGCAAGAAGTATATCGTAGGCATGTCATCCAATTTTATTATAAAAATTATATTATTATAGGTACATTTTATAATTATGAAATTAACTCTGCCTGCCTGTTAAGTTTTCATAAAAATACAACCGAATGGACTCTTTTTTGAAGTCGGTCAAAATAATAAATGCGAATGGTACACACATATATCTATGTACTATATACATTATACATACAATAATAAACATAAAATGGCCATCAAAAAGTTTTCCAAGCCGTCTCGTTTTGTTTATCTTGTTTTTATATTATTTTCCGAGTAAGCTACGTTTTGTGTTTGGAGGTCATATTGCCAAAGTTATTGGTTTTCGTTTCAGGCATACGTTTTTTTATTTGGTAGCAGAATGAAAATTAATTAAAGTTTGTTTGTTTGTTAGGATCGACTAGCCGCATCAATGTATTTAAATACAAAGTTAATTTACTAACGATCGAGACCCTAAAGGTAAAAACCCTATTAGAAATTCAGAAATATTTACCAACCATTCACTGTTTGATAGAAGCATTAACCCATTTCAAAAGTATATGTTTAATTTTGGATTGCTTGTATCTCACATCTGACAGCAAAACACAATTATCTTATCTTGCTTAATAATTCACATAATATACGTAATAAGAGTAGAAACTAGAAAAAAAATAGTGATTTTTGTTCAGATTATATCAGATTATTCAAGTGTTTAAATATCAAACTGTACAGCCAAATATTGTAATATTTTTAACTTTGTGAGCGAACCTTAATGATGAATCTGATGAGGACCGCTTTCTTGATATTAATATTTTAAACCTATACAGTAAAACCGTAAATGTAAGACAAACGTACTACGGTTTTCTTTAGTTTCTCTGTCTCAGAACCTCGGGAGATCGGATCGAATAGCAACTGCAGAATAAGGGGACAGATTTTATAATTTTCCAATAAAATAAAATTAGCCTAAGTTACTCCTTATTTTTAGCTACACTAACTATTTGAAGTGTGCGAGTGAAAGTCCGTCAAAATTGATCCAGATGTTTCAGATATAAGCCGGAACAAACAGACAGACAATACATCCAGCCAATAATTTTTTAAGAAAGCGTTTTTTTTATATAAGTACCGTATGCACGTTCATATGCATTTAGTGAAAATCTGTTAATTTGAAGTTAAAAACAGACACTTCAGTTTTATTTATATGTACTGATAAACTTATTTGTTATCAGAGACACTAACTGCCAGTTTCAATAACTCTATCTACCGATGACTGGTAGTTACTTTCATACTATTTTGACACATTAAAAGTTACAACCTGTCAAAATCGTATGAAAGTATCTACCGGTCTATCGGTAGATAGAGTTATTGAAACTGGCAGTAAGTAAATACACACCGCACCGTATAGAAAATATTTTTATGACTAATAACTAAAAGTGACGTATTTAATGATTTCGATATTTTTTTTTTTGCCAGACTATATTTAGCTACCGGTTATTATTACAATAAAAAAACAGTCTAAGTTCCATAGATACGTGATAATTGAATAAATTTTAGAATGTATGCAGTTTCAATGCAACTGGGATCACATTTTTGTCCACCACGCTGCCAAATGGGGGTTGGCGATCTTTACGTTTTTTTCCAAACTTGCTCACCCACACACGTTTCCACACGATTTTTTCCTACGTTGTAACACAAATGTTAAGCATGTTTGATTTTTTTGCGTATAAGAATATCGGAGATACGAGACCCGGGATTTGAATCATAGGAATCAGGTTGACATTACTTCCCAAACATAATTTATACTATGAGAATTTATTTCCAATGGCGAGATGAGAAGGATGTACTAAAGCCAAATGTGAAGTTACTATAAGCCTCTGTTTACGGTACGGCCTCATACAGGAAACTACACGAGTAATACAAATACCTGCTACACTTTTCAGACTTGTGGTATTTTATAACAAATAATGTGTAATTTTATTATGTCAACATAAATAAATTATTAATGCCTATAGAAATTGATAATACCATTTAAATTCAAACAAAGAAAATCTCAGAATTTATTAACCAAAATTACGAGAGCGTTATCGCAAACCAATTTTTCTAGATAAAACGCGAGACTTTTTTAAGTTTTGTGGAACATATCACTAAATAGATGTAGTAAAAAGAAAAATTTTGCAACCATATCTGTTATAATTAAGTTTTTCCCATTACTTTATTAAATTCATACGTAATAGAATTTACGAAGATTAAAAATACCATTTTTCATGAATTTATCACTACATATTATAAAACAAAGTCCTCCTCTACGTCTGTCTGTTTGTATGTTCACTATAAACTTAAAAACTACTGCACCGATTTTAGACCGATTATACACCGATAGAGTGGTATTCGAGGAAGATTTTACTAGACTAGCGGAACCCGTGGCTTCGCTCGCGCTAAAACCAGGGACTAGCCTGAGCGGAGCGAGGGCAATTCGCTAGTTTAATATAAACTGAAAACATATGCATGTATAATGTACCTATATATTAGGTTATAATTTAAAGAGAGCATTTTTTGTTCAAATCTAATAAGAATAAACCTCGAAAACGAAAATAACAAAAAAATCTAATTACGTATGTCAAAAACAATCTGAACTTTCACCGAAACAATTTAGTTCAATTTCTACCACAGACCCTTGTATTACTCATTAGTGGAGTGAGATGTCACGTCGTTCTGTCTTTTCGCAAGGGAATAGTTTCAGTAGTCTAATTAAATAAGCATTGATCTAAGATAATTTTGATTATATATTGTAAGCTATGTATTTATACATTGCTTATATGTCATACATCGAGAGGTCCTGGGTTCGAGTCCCGGGTCGGGCCAAGTTTAGTTATTGAGTCTTTCTGTTAAGTACGCCTCAGTAACCGCCCGGAGTTGGGAAGTTGGCGGTGTGTCACCCCCGTGCCTCGGGGAGCACGTGAAACCGTTGTTCCTGCGCCTTAGCTCTCACTGGTCGTGTCGAACAGTCGTCCCACCGGAGTATGAGACTGACAGAAACAGAGAGTGCACTTGTGTCTGCGCGTACACCTGCTACAATATAATTTCTCTTGCGCAGTTGGTCAGTCTCAATGAGATTGGCCGCCGTGGCCGGAATCGGTCAGAGAACTTTAATTATTATTATTTTATATGAAAAAAATATTCTTAAACTAATTTTTGTGAGATCATATGACAGACATATTTGAACCGTGAGTTGTTTTTTTGCGCTCTGCTTATAGACTTATTTAACGTCTAAATATCACCAAGCAATTAGATGTAATGAAACGGTATTGTAGACAAGAAATGAAAGGCAATAAGGCTCAAACATGCTTCATTTAGCGTCTAATGAATTCGAAGCGTCGTCATTTACGTTGAAATTATAAAGAACCTATATTATAATGTTCCTTTGATGTCTGCTCTTTGTGATAAGAAAAAACTTATAAAGTAACGAGTTCAATAAAAATAATGGTAATTCGTAGCTTTATGCTTTGCCACCAGCCATCGACGACACTTCGTATTGGGTAGTATCATCTGACATCATGGTTTACCATAACCATAAGTACAAAGAAACGTTTGTATTTATGATCACATAGTACAATCAAAAAGCCCTTTTAACAATATTTTGTGGTATAAAATAAAATTGAATTTTGTTGCATTGTTGTTTTGAAAGTAGACAGTGCCTAAATCATGTACGTACTACACCATAGGCTATTTGATGGTTTTTAAAAAAATAAGAGTAGATAATTAGTTTCTTTATAAAACTAGACGAATAATATATAACATACTAAAATAAAGAGAAGAAAGAAGTTTCTAGCAAAATTACATAAAAGCACGAACTTGAGTTAGCTTTTTTATAAAAACCCATTTCCACGCGTCATTTCGTTTAGATATTCGTAATATCAATTCGTGAAGTTAAATTATATGGTAAATTATGCCGTAGGCAACCTTCAACAAGGTAACACAATTAAGGGTATCGCAGTTGACAATTTTCACGTTAAATCGCTAGCTTTACAAAATACAATTATATTGTGTGTTAAAATCGTTTTCGCGGAGTTGTTTAAGCACTTCGTATACTACACCTAACGAGATTTCTGAATTAGGCTAATCACTACCAAATTCAATTACATTGAAAATGGTTATACGTTTCTATTAATACCTAATTTAAACAAAAAAAGGTATTATAATTTCTTTGTTTCATTAAAAAAAGAAATAGGATAATCTGTTTATAATTGGCAATTATATTGCGTATCATACAAAAATAAACAAAATCTTATATTCTAAACGAGACTTATTTAAGATTGAAAAAAATATATATCTATATATTATAACGTATTTATATGTATGCATAAGGAAACTTTTTGGTAATACTTTGGCCAATATAAATTAAGCTCATGAATTGAAATAGTCGCTGCTTAAACAAGGCATGTTAGTTTTACATCTTTATAGTCGAGCAAGTTTTGTTACACTATTTTAATTTCACTGTACACTATAAATGAGTTCCTAGTGGAATACTCATATGACGTTGGTAATTAACATCTTTGATAAAGTTACACGCTCGTACTGCTACGAAGCAGAAGTAGTGTCATTATATTTTTAACTAATTTTCAAAAAGAGGAGGTTCTATATTGTGCTGAATACATAAATTTGTATATTTTAATAAACTTGCTTCTAGCACCGAGATGTCAAATCATACATATTATTCACATATTACTTAGTTTTGCTTTTAGAATTTAATAATTAGGGATTCACATTTTGTGGAATTACAATATCGGAACTGTACGGGCCAATACATAATATTTGTTGCGTAAGCACTTTACGCTATCTATCAACCTATCAAATCTATCATTCTATCATTCTATCATTAAGCTCAGTTATTATACAATTAGTTTTAGCCTGGATTATCATTTACCTATCAATTATCTATCAATAATTCCTATCAATATCAATATCAACCAAAGATTGTAGGGGTTTTCGTCTCAGCCCGTACAGGAACATTTCAAGAAAACAGTTGTTGTAAACAGAGAACTGTTCTTATATAATCAAAAACAAACATTGCACGGTTTGCGTTTAAGAGCAAACATGTATGTTTGGCCAAAGAATAAATGCTAGCAAACTTATCATAAAGTAAACGTTAGGTAGGTACCTATAACTGGAAAGCGCAGCAGATTAAAACGGGATTAAATATTTTAAACGAAGTTATACATTTCATTTTCCGTCAGTATTCCTGAGCTTTACCAAAGCTAGTATTAACCTTCAGTCATATTTAATAAATCTATTCATTATTACATTTTGTTATTTTTAGACTATAATATAGATAATGAAACTATAACTTACAACATAGTACCTATAATACATCATACATAGTATCTATAGATGAGTTATAGCTTTAGTCCATTGCATATGCAATCTGAGAAAAGTCATATCCGGAAGATCAAAGATTTAAATTTATAACGTCCGTTTGTATAGACTATAGAGTAAAGTTGATATTGTGTGTTGGCATTTATTGGAGTATAATTCAATACACTAATGCAGAACGTTTGAATGATTTATGAAAGAAAACAAAAACTTGGCATCTCTGACTTATTACTCCAATGGACATGTCACGCCTATAAATAATGCTGATAAATGTGAATGTAAAAATTATTAAATGATCTCCGTCATAATTAGTTTTAACATTGCACGATTATAAAAAATGTAATTTTCATTAATAAACTATTTGATTTAGGATATATATATGAACTAGCATTTCCCGCGGCTTCGCACGCGTTCTAAAGACCGGAAACCAAATTCTTTCTCAGTCGCGCGGTACCGTACCTCGCAGAACTAACGCCCGTTCTTCCCGTTTTCGCAACATTTTTCATAGTTGCTCCGCTCCTATTGGTCATAGCGTGATGTAATATAGCCTATAGCCTTCCTCGATAAACGGACTATCCAACGCAAAAAGAATTTTTCAATTTGGACCAGTAGTTTCTAAGATTAGCGCGTTCAACCAAACAAACAAACTCTTCAGCTTTATAATACATATTAGTATAGATATATGAATATCTAGGACACAGTATTAACATATTTATACTAATAAAACTTAAACAACACCGTTCACGTGGACGAAGCAGTTGAAGTAGAGCGTGAATATTAGACGACCTATTCAATGGTAATACTTTCGCTTACGTATTACTTTAATATAAAAATATAAAATATAAGATTACAGTAGTGTTGTCCTATAGGAAAAAACCGACGTTAATTCGAAAACACGTATCTAGGTCCATTTGTATTCAGCTCTTTTTAACGTCCCACTGCTGGGCACGGGCCATATGGTGTAGGTGAGTTTTGGCGAACTTCACGTAGCTTTTGAAAACTTGATAAATTCTCTCAGACATGCAGGTGCCCCCCTCGCGTCTTATTCTGTGATATTTTATGTTTTTAATATTTTGTGTTCACGTGGCCTAAGTATTGCAAGCATTCGCTTATTAACTTAGCTGTAGAATTTAATCGATATAAATGGAAGTATATCGATATTGAATGTTAGGCAACATACATCACTTATAAAGGCAACTAACAAACATAACAATGGAATTGGCTTATACGCGAATAAATCATGTCACCTATCCATTGTCAATTTAGGTCAATTTTGATTAACACGAAACATTGGTGTTTGAGTTACGAAAAATATTCTTAATAAATTTCTAGGAACTAAGTCGTAAAATGAACGTGACCAAACTACATAATATAACAATGTATTATTTCTGAGATAATGTTTGATTAGTTACTAGCGTAGGTCGTTTTAGTAATAGCAAAATAATTACTTCGAGGAAATCTTCGCTTTATTTAAATAAATATGCTTTAACAAAATAAATAGAAGAAATAGAGGTCGTATTCTGTGCTAAACTGGTTCGTTTTGAATAAAAATTTAATTGAATTGAGAAGATGTATAAAAAAACTGAATACAAAACTTTAACTGATAACACTATAAATTATTAATTGCGACAAAACTAAAATAAATGAAAATCGGTTAACTGGCAAAAAAAGAGACTGAAGACAATAGTCTTCTTCTTTTTATACAAGTATAGAGAAATATACTAAAAGAAAATTCTAATTCAAATCTAAAATCTGTTACAAATTACAATGTTAATAGTACCTATAGCCACTGATTATTTACATAAAGAAAATAAAAAAAGTACATATCATAAATTTTGTGTTATAAAAATAAAAAGTCAACATATTAAAAAGAAATACGGCTTTAGCGATGTCCTTTACTTGAAAGAGACAGGCGGATTGGCGGATATAAGATTAGTATCCACAAACCCATGCATCACATACGTCAACCGAATATTGAAAAAAGGAAAAGCCACTGGAACGTATACGAAATGTTACAGTTCAATTCAATTTCAAATATAAACGTTGAAAGATTTCAGTTTCAGATATCACGGTTTTATTAAAAAAAATCAATAAGTTAAATAAAAATAAATAGGTCAGTCTACTTTCATGGTACGAGACTTATCAATACCAGACAGTGGGTACACGATACATAACATACATATTATAAATATAAACACCCATGACTGAAGTATAACCATTCGTGCTCATTACACAAATAAAAGCCTCCAGTGGGACTCGAACTCGCGACCGCTGGTACGATAAGCAGTCTCACTACAAACTGAGTCAAACGTTTCTTTAATAAAGAATATACATAGATAACATTACTACGGGCAATATAAAACGAGTTATACAGTAAACATTTAGATAATGATTCTTGTTTCTTCGTTAAGTTTACATTTTTTAACGTAGCAGTTTATAGTCTATAGCTTCTAAAATAATTGTAAATGTATAGCAATGACGCAATAGTTTATTTATTATTAGTTTCCAATGTTAGGATGAATCTAGTAATTGTTTACTGTTTTTAACTATAGCGCGAGCGAAGCCGCGGGTTCCGATAGTAAATGTATACATAAAGTTGACAAATCATATACTAAAATCTTCCTCTTGAATCACTATGTCTATTAAACAACAAGTAACAAAATATTTATATATCATTTGTACACATTTTATATATACACAATAGTTTCAAATAGAGAGAAAATAATTTGTACTTATAATTAATAATTTATGCTTCCCAAAGGTATTAATTAGTTTAATAAATACTCTATTATAACTGTTTTTGTGCTGTGTACCATCCCTTGTATATAAATAAATAAATAAATAAATAAATAAATAAATAAATAAATAAATAAATAAATAAATAAATAAATAAAAAACCGCATCAACATCCGTTGTGTAGTTTTAAAGATCTAAGCATACATTTTATACTATGTAGTATGTAGTGATAAACCTGTATGGTTTACAAAAATCGGCCTGAAATTTTAGTATCCTGTAACTGTTAAACGTACTTACTATTTTAGATTTCAAATGTAAAACATAATAAAAAAATATTAAAAAAATATTTACTCAATATAATTTATATAATATTAAGATGATATCACTGATTCGTTTACTCAAATAGAAGGATCTATAACAAGTTTGTGGTCTGTCGAAAGCGTACATATAAATACATAATAGGTACTTTGGAAATATTTAACTCATCTAACTGTTCTATGCCTTATGAGAACTAAAGTATATGCATGGTAATGGCACATCAATGGCAAAATAAAGTTAAGTATTTCTTTATGTGAAAAAGACAAGTGCAAAGTAAGTGCAAAGAAAGTAAAATATCTGAGGTAACGACTAAACGAGAGAAAAGGCTTTTATCAGAACGTTTTTGTTTATCACATGAAATCTTAATCAAACTATATAATAGAGATATCGGCAGGACCATATGATACAGATATCGGCATATTTCATCGCCCAAATTATCTTATCTAGTATCTACAAATATATTTGGCTTCATATATAATATTTATTCCATACGAATACCTTGTAAAATAAATTTTGTGTATACTTACAGTTCAAAAATGCTACAGGCAAATTATTTTACAAAGAAAATCGGAATTATCGTGCACAATTGTGTTAAATGAAATAATTATGAACTATGAAGAGTTTCATTTCTATAATATTCAGCCAAAAGAGCCAAAAGTCTAAACCATTAACGGTAATTATTGTTATAAACACCTGTGCAAAAAGTAATGCACCTTGCTCTTTAGTAACGCAAGACTGACTTTACATTTGCTTTTAGTTAAATATTAAAACGTGACACAAAAACACATGATGATAAATCATTACGACCGACTTTGCGACTAAGAGATTCTATTTTTATTTCATTCGAATGCAAAACAAAGCGCACGCTGCATTTCATTAAATATTTTTCAATGAAAATGCAATATTTTCATAAGTGGGTTTAATATCAAAGTTTTGAAAACATAAGTGAGTACATGAAATCATAACAAAAGCAGTCAATCACTCAAGTGCCCTCGGATCTTTTACAGCTGATCCTCATATAAACAAACTTACCTTGTATTACTGTAAACACTATATTCCGGCATATATGCACAAAACGCTCGAATACCTTTCACTGAACGGGTTTAGACCATTTTAGAACTCGCGAGATGCGTTTTGAGGGCATCAAAAATATCATTCCCGATTTAATTAAAGGGTCGTCATGTATGACAGGATGAAGGGCGTGCGTCTCCGGCGACAGTCGGTGGAGAACTAACAACGAAGTACGGCTAAAGGCGCGTTTCCGTGCAGCCGTTTTGATATAAACCGAAAGAGAGGTGTGGATAAAGTCGCGGTATCGGAACACAGCGGAAATGGAAGTTACCTGTACTGTAATTGATTATAGTTCGTCATTGAGAAAATTATTTTCGCTTCCACTTCGCCGCATTGTGCATTTTAAGTTATTTTTGAGAGCACCAAATTAGGTATATTTAAATATTTTAATTTGAAAACAGTTTTTAATTGGTTTCGTCCTTCATTTGCGCAATGAAATTCATTCGCACTTAAATGTTTTTGGCGAGGATCGACACTAGATACTTCAATAACAAGCATTTGCAACTCTATCATAATTTGGCATGCTTTATATATTGAAAGCAATTAAGCTGGAAAATATAAAGTGTTGCGTTTTATTTTCGAAAATACTAAAATATGTATTCCCAATATAATGTTTGCTTTTATTTTTAAATTAAATATTCCGTGTAGAGTCCCTATGTCCACGATTTTTAAGACTTTAAACAATAATATTTTTTATATTTTGTAAATTTATTTGAAAACAATCATAATAGTTCAATATTTATCACAAACATGTTCACAAACAATGTCGTAAATACACCTCATATGTAAAAAAAACTCGCGTACATAATATGTAAATACATACATAATTAGATATCAAATTATTTTTTTTTAATGAAAATGTCATAGACTAAAACAAAATTAATGAAACATTTCCATTAAAACATCGCCGTTATAATAATACTTACGTACTTTTTTAACCACTTTTATTTTATTTTTAGGTAAAACCCAACTGTATGACTTATCTCTGTTTAATAAAACAAGTTCTTTATAAAAATAATTATCAAATTATTGTATTTTATAATCGTGTGATTTATTTGAAATTACAAAGGTATCATATTTATAAGTATATTTTATTCATCAAATTATATTGATCTACATAACGAGATAAAGGTATCACTAGATCAAAGCTTTAGAAGTAATAATTTCGTATCTGTAACTATCTTCAACTGTACTAGTCCCCGTAATATCTAGCAGGATTCTTTACAAAGTTAAATGAGTTAGAGAGATAAGTAATAAGTTTCCTATCGAGCAAACTCATTGATCTATCAAAGTACTTCTTTTTTATACTAAAAAGCACTGTATTTCTTTTAATAATGATAAATAATTTAATATATTTTCTAATGTACCTAATGATAGATATAAGAACAAATATGCATATTAAATTTCAATATAAAAAAAGGAATCGCTTAACAATAAGTATAAATATAATAAAAAATGAATGGAATTTGTATAATGTTCAATATTGATTAACATATCAAATCTGAGGCAATGATACTTGGTATTTATTTTATAAATAAAAACGACCACGACGAGAAGAGACGTACATTTTTATTTCAAGAGATAAAACTGAGTAATTACCGTTAACTGTAAAGTTCAAGGGAAGAGCTTTAAAGCTCGAATGGCGAATACTTTTAGTAGATCACCACACTGAAGTAGATATACTCGAGCAATTTTTCTTGAAATTGAATCTTTTTAACAAATAAAAGTTTAGCAATAAGCAAAATGTGGGTGGAAAACTGTAGTCAACTAGTTACTCTACGCTTACAGGACTGGAATGCTGAGTGGAACTGTAGATTCAAACGTGTCTAGACGAGAACGTATTTCCATTTTAGAGCAATCATTTAAGATATTAAAAGAGAACAACAGATTCTATATATCTTACACATTTCCTTGTCTGTCACTTATATTTACCTAAAATATTAGAATTTTTACTTAAGATTTCCTATATAAGCTCTACAGCAAACAGAGTCCATTAAACTAAGTAATACATACAGGTTTGTCAAGTTGTGTAATACCGGATTTGAAATGGGCTTTGTCACAAAATTAAGTAAATCCAGTAGAATACTGAACGTACATGAAAAAGGTTGGATAAAATATGAAATAGTATTAATTTTCATTTGAGCTGTATATTGCATTAAGTTGTTAAAAATTTTCACCAGGGAGGGATCTGACACTAATTTTATTTATCACCCGGTTGTTTACTCAAGCTGTCAAGCCAGGTAACTTGCAATTTATGTCTGGTTCTTTCGAATTGCTTTACATTTTAAATGAATAGATAAAGTCCTTTCATGCTACGAGAACATTGCAATCAAGAATGCAGAATGTTCCGGTGACCAGCAACGAACTCATGTGCGTTGTACCATGACTGTAAAACTGAAAATGGTCTGATCTTAGACGATCAAAGTAGCTTTTAAACGTCTATTGTTTAATGTTCTAATTTTATTTTTTGATTAAATGGCTTTTGTAAATTTTATATATAAACTATATTTAAATAAACTATAATATAAGGGTTGATATAAAGTAATTATTGATGTAAAGTAATTTCAAACTAATTACTGCCTATAAAACCAGGTATCTGCCAGTGAGTTTTCTCAAAATCGGTCCAACCGTTTAAAAGATGATTCAGAAGAAACAGATAGAAAGTCAAAATAATAAAAATCTGTTTTTCAGCAACCCAGCAGGTACAGAGCAAATACCAAATGTCCAGCGATAGTTGCGCTTAATTTCCGTTCCACAAATAGTTTCGGATCGAGCAAGATATAAAATACTCGCTTTTTAGTTAAATACCTCTTCTACGTTCTTTGTTATTCTACTGATAGAAATTCTTTCAAGTTCATTATGAAATAAAAAAATCCTATCCACGTGGAAAATCTCAAGTCTACGGTACCTCTTAATAGAATTAAAATAGGAAACATTAATTTAATAGTACAAGTACTAAGCTTTGAGTAATGAATTACTGAAAGCCTTCAAGTAAATATAGTTTAAAAAGTATAAGTACTATGTATTTAGTTTTAATTACAGAGCGGTGTGAGAAGGGCGCGATATTAATTACAGTTTCTACGGGAACATAGCTATTTAAAAAAACTTATGCTCTAATATTAAAAAGAATATACATTTCGGTATCGATCGTTTGACCTGAAATATTATTTACGTTATCAATTTTACTATAATTAGCACTTTGCTATCTCAAGTATCTGCTAAAAAAATAAAGACAAATCTGCATGTTTTAAGCAAGAACGACAAGTATCGTATATTACCGAAAACTTGTAAACAATAATAGTAGAGGAGACCGTGGTATATCGACCTTCACCGATCTGATAACCAGATGAGACATATTTTTTATCGAATATAATTTATAAACAAATATGCCTTTAATTACTTGCCTATCTGAAAGTGCTCATGGCTATTTTTAGCTAGGCAACAGTGCTTTAAGTATGATTTTTTGCAGACAAGTCTATATGACTGATTTTGTAATAAAATGATCTAAAATTTGATATAACTTTCGATAACTTAGCAGAACGATGGAGTCACCTATATTGACTTACCTGTTCACATCGGCTTTCCAGGTAGCTATACACAAAAATAAGTAGGCAAGCCTACTGAGGCATATTCTGTGTGTTAAAAACTAACAGTGAAACAAAATTCATTTGGTTTTCAAAAGAATGAAAGTGATGAAAAAAAATCGATTAAAGTTAATTTAATTAAAAATAGCCATGAGCACTTTCAGATAGGCAAGTAATTATAGGCATATTTGTTTATAAATTATACTTGATAAAAAATATGTCTCATCTGGTTATCAGATCGGTGAAGGTCGATCTCCCACCGGCTCTTAGACCATAAGCTAATTTCGTACTTTTACAGTTACATATTTCTCTATTCTACGCAAAACTTTTTAACAGGACTATTTAATTTATTATATTTTAACAAACCACATAAGTTATTAGCTACATCAAATTATTTATCTTCTATTCACGAGCTATATTAAAATAAATTTATTAAAACAATAAAAATAACATCCACAATATCTGTTATGACTCAAGTAGAGTGAACACGGATAATTTAGCAAGTCGCTTTTGTTTACAGAAAGACAAGACCGATGAATGATGTATATAAACAGCAAGTGTGGATAACATATTTCATAACAAGCTGTTATTTATACCTATCTATTATCTTTAGTGTGAATGGTGGTCATAAAGAATAATTGTGAAAAGTATTGTTAGAAACGTTTACTATACAATGTTTTATCATAATCATCATCAGCCTTTATTAAACGTCCCACTGCTGGGCACGGGCCACCCTTAGTACGAAGGGGATTAGGCCATAGTCCACCGCGCTGGCCTAGTGCGTGTTGGCGGACTTCACATGTCTTTTGAAAACTTGCTAAGTTTTCTCAGACATGTAGGTTTCCTCACGATGTTTTCCTTCACCGCAAGATAAGCGGTAATCATGATTGAAATAATTCGCACATGAAAATGTCAGAGGTGCGAGACCCGTATTTGAACCCGCATCACTCGGATATCCAAGCGAGCGCGTTACTGCTGGGCTACCACCGTGTTTATTAACATTATTACAACAAATATTAAATGATTAATAAACACTGTGTGTTCATTAATCATTATATTAATATTTTATACAAATTATTTTTTACAACAATACAAGGCGTCAGTAGAATATAGATTTTAAAATTGTAACAAATTCTTAAATTTCCAAAACAATTTTATCTCTGGACAAAGACGTCAAGGGTCGCCATAAAATAGGAAAACAGTAAACCTTATGTACTTAAATATGTTCAAACATACCTCTACAAGATAGCCCTTTTTATAACTTCTGCCCGCGGCTTCTAAGTACCTACATCGGTGATTTTATACCGTCTACCGTAATATTGTAAATTTTTCTTAAATAAATTCATATTTATTTACAAGTTTAAATGTTTCGGCATTATAAATATAAATATGTAAATATAAATTAATTAAATAGTTTATAATGAAAAATTATATTTGGGTCAAAGTAGTGCAAAAATATATATATTTTTAATTTCTAGCTTTTTGATCCCAGACGTAACATTTTAGTATTTGTAGACTAAATAAAAATATTTATGTTTATACATCGTCTACATACCTAGTGCTTATTCATGTTAGAACATCTCTTCAGATAAATAATAAACGTATAACAGAATTTAAGATGATCAATCACAAATAACATGTATTTCATAATATGTACCTAAAAGTGTAAGTTAATAGTTTATTTAAACTAAGTAATCTATTGAATCTCATTTGCCAACCCTTGGAGAACATTCTGAAAATACGAGCAGCGGTTGCAAAATAGTGCACACAGAATTACCGAGTTTCTCGTACAGCTACCAAAACCAACGTTGCAATAAAGGGGGCACACAAATTCATTAAATTTTCATTACACTGAGCCAATGTATCGGTTTCGAGAGCAAGTCCTAATAAGATTAAAACTGAACACCACATATTATAAAATGCACAGTATTATTTTTAAACTTCGTATTTATTTGATTAGCAACAACACGTTTCTTTTTTCTACACATTATATTTTTTGTTTACGTTCATTTTTTGAGGAAACTGGTATAATAATTCCTCGGACCAAATTTAATAACATTTCTTACAATAATCTAGGCATAAAATATGAAATAATATAGTAGAATAAAACAGGAAGAGGTATTTTTGGTTTAGATTCTGACTGTAGAGTGTAGGTAACACTTAGTTTAATCTTTCAATTTAAGCCGGACGTATTTATAAGCTAAACGGAGTATGTTTATTAAGCGCGTTCCGCGAACAGCTTGAATACTAATTCATTTTAATCTCGTTGATTCCTTCCACAAAAAAGCAACCATTCCATCTTAAACATTGTAAAAAAATTTACGAATTATTTTATTTAATTAAGTAGTAAACTTAAAGTTAAAAATAATAAAACATAAATAGATTGTAACAAAGAAAGCTAAAAATGAGTCAATATCGTACCTATATAGTATATATTTGAAGGCTAATAATAAATGTCTTATCGAAGACGTCATAAGTCACACTTTTTTACTATCTAAAAAGAAAAATAATATAACAAAACAAACTATTAATTTCCCACTATACGACAAACTGATTTCATTTTGCTAATTTAAGGTAATAACTTATCATTTATATGTACCCATCATGAAAATCATTAAATTACAAGACAGGTAAAACCTGGTCACTTTTCACAAACACTATAAACATAGAATTTAAAAAGTTTTAACTTTATTATTTTATTAGGTACTTACTTCGATGCAGGGAAAACTGTAAATTATTTTCAAGGCTCACATTCTGGAGCTATTTAACTCGAAGCCATAACTTATATCCTTACAAATCACTACAATATTGAAGGGATCAACACGAACTATAGAATTCGCATTAACGGAACCTAGGGTCAACAACCGGCCGCGAAGGCAATGGGGGTGACGTCACGGAAAGTAATACCATGGTAAAGTGATGATATACCGTCCCTTTTTTAATAAACGTGAATCACAGCGTAGAGGTTTCTGTGTATTTAGTCTGTGTTTACCTGTATCAGGTTGTTCTTTTTTTAAAATTTATTATTAGGAATATTAATATATGTATTTAAATTTCCTGATAACACTCTGATTAATATAACCTCTAAGCTATTTATGACAAGGAGATAATTATAAATAATCTATACAACAATTAAATGAAGCTGTAGGTATGTACTTATTTCTTTAGATTTTTTATGACTCGCCACTTTTACTGATAGTGGAGGAGTTAATATTGCCTATTAAATAGAAATAGCTTTAATTTTATATTTTATTCAAATTACTATACAGCTCTTTTCAAGCTATTCAAATTTGTGAATAAGTAAAATTTGTACAAACTGCTATGTCAGGATCTTCACTTCTAATTACTTCGTCTACAAACGAATATAATTCGAAACTTGCTTCAACTTGCAACCACGAATTCAATCGAGCTGTATAAATTAAAACAAATCTCATACATATTTTATTTAAATTTAACATTCTATCAAGGCTACTTTAAGTTAACCACCAGTCTAGTCAAATAACATAACCGTTAAAATCATAACTATTAGAAATTCAAACCGACAATATCTTTACTCTGTTACGTCATAATAAATTATTTAATATAAGTAATAAAATTGATTGACCATAAAATTAAAAAGTTACGTAGAAACGTGAAAGCTACGGGTAGCTTATTTTATATAACTTCAGCGAATTCCCAATATATAAAACAAACCGTATAACTTTTTAGAGTTTAATGGAAAATGTAAATTGAATTACAACGTGCAGAGTATACAATATACATACCTAATCTACGAGTAATTCTACCCTGTATTTTTATAAAACAATTTGAATAAAAAAAATTAAAAGTGCGTGTGTACAAAGTACACATGTCAGAAGTAAAACTTCTTTGGCATCTAACTAAGGCTAACTCTTCCCCGTCTCTGAGTGCCTGGTACTATTTTTTCGTTTCATTGAGTTTGAAATCACAAAGATTCTAAAGAAGTTTCACTTCAAAAACGTCTAGACGAACTTTTTACTTATGATTACTTTTACAGAATAATTCGTAATTGATTTAGACTTATAAAGTTAACCTTGGAACACTGAGAAAGTTTAATATCTAACGGAGAATATAGTATATTCAATATCGTAATTGCGTAACAGGATAGACTATAGAGTACTTTTATTGAAATAAACTGCTGTACAATATCCTCTCAGAGTTTCATTTTACTTAATCCCAAACTGGAATGCATCCGTGCAATATCGATTCGAACTTTCGCCCAGACTTCAGACTGGAGTTAAGAGACATCTTGATATCTTCATATAGTTTTATGTTTGCTCTTCTAAAGTGGCACACTTTAGCATATATTGAGATATACTCGAAACTTTAAGCTTTTGATGAAAAGCATAACTGTCTCAATATCAAATGCACGACCGGATATCATTTTCTAAGTTATATTTGGAGATGCGAGTTTATAGCGTGTTGCACGTTTCTTTGGTACAAAATGTCAAGCCAGATTTATACGGGCAAAGGTTACATTTGATAAATATTTAGCAAGACGTTCCGGAGGCTAATTATAAGCTCTAAAGCAATATTTGCGATCTTCGAAATAGAATTTCTAATATAATAAAATGTTTTAGTCACTCTCAATGTATATTTACAAGCCAATATATAAAAATATTAAGGAATAATATTGTAATACGTAAATTATAACCTTATTATTCTCAGAAACCATTTATAAAATAATACATACATTAATTGATTAAGCTCTAAATAAAATGTCCATTCAAATTCTGGTTAAACTATCACATTTAAAGTCAGGCGTTTCACGCGAATACATCACAGTTCTATTTAAAAATAGTTAATTTCAATAGAAATGCAGTGGTAACGCGCTGGCTTGGATAACCGTTTTCATGTGCGAATTATTTCAATCATGATTACTACATGGTAAAGGAAAACATCGTGAGGAAACCTAGCAAGTTTTCAAAAGACATGTGAAGTCCGCCAACACGCACTAGGCCAGCGCGGTGGACTATGGCCCACAAGGACAAGAAGACAATAGAAATTACCATCCGAGTTACAGAGCTTGGGAATTGAAGATTGGATATTTTAAATGTTAAGATATAATTTATTAACTAAGTACATTATTTTATTATTTTACTGCAGTTGAGAAGTAATTGTTTGACACATTTCATTTTGTTGTATTGAATTATGGCATCTAGTCTGAGGTTTAACTATAAATTGGACTAGGATAACATCGAACGCTACATGCACTTCGCAGCAGTTAAGTACTTACTTCCCAAAAAAATATTATGATCTTATTGAAACTTAAATAAGCTGGAATATAACCAAAAACAATTGTAGTAATGTAATTAACATAAATAAGTACGTTTATAATATATACAATATAATAATAAAAAGTATACCTTACTATTCTAAAACATCTTAGTCATAATAAGTATACTGTGAATATAAGATAATATGTATAGCTCGTCCACGTGTAGAATGGATAATGCACTGAAGTGTACAGTCGGGGACACATTTTATTATCCGAGACAGCCAATGCCTCGCCCGCGTCACTTGAGTTTGCATGAAAGCGTAATGTGGAAGAAAATAATTGAATTGACTCGTTACGTCAAGTTGTGCTCACAAAATTGCATCTAGCGAGACCTTTAAATATCTTACGAATATTTTTAAATGAATTTAAAAAAGCAGACTAAAAGTATATTTTGTTAACGTAAAAAAACTGCAGTTGTTGCAGTCACAAGTTTAAATTATATGCGTTTTTACATCTTTTGAACTGTAACAAAGTTACAACAAAGTTAAGGAATTTATACGTATAAGGTGTAAAACACTTGATTTATTGTAAACATCAATGTGCATTAAATTTTCAATTTTAAGACTATGTTTGCAAGCACTTCTGTCCTCACGTTTACTTAATGCAGTAAGCTAAAAGCATCCAAAGCTTCGTGCCGAAGTAACTTTACACTGCATTCTAACACCGGTCAGCATTAGCGTACTAACGTTTTGTATCACGATTTATTGACATTTTTGGATTAACGAATAAGGCAATGCAATGTTACAAATATTTCATTATAAGACAGCTATTTACATCTATATATTATATGATAAAATTATAACTGAGTCAAATCTGTACTTTAAATATTTGTTATAAAAAATTTAATAGCAGATATAATATATTATTATTTTCGATAGTGGTAAAATCTTTTTAATTTTTGTCCGTCTAACGCATCACGAAAGAAAGATTTTGTTAAAGTTAGGTGTAATGATAGCTGGTTGTCCATCTTATAACACAGCATAGGTACTTTTTACTGCTGGAAAATATTCTGAGAAATCTATAGTAACCGTTAAAACGTACGCTCTACGACGTACATAATATGAGTCATTTCCACCAAATAACTTTAAACTTTTGGAATGAAATAAATTTTACATAATGTAATAATTATAAACAAGAAGATAATTTAATATAAATAGCGATAGATAAACAACTCCAGTGACTTCACGTCACAATATCGTATTATCCAAAACCTTGACGAGTTTAACATCGCGTATCACTTTATAAAAGTCGTTTTCATTGACACACTCAGAAACAATGGTTTCAAGTGTATCGTACCACCGCAAAATAGCAAACCGCAAAACAATACTAGGGATTAAACTAACAATACAATTCGCAAAGCGCATCGGACAGTTGCAAGCACAAACCAGGTCACCTAGATCCGAATGCTAGCTGCTAAGGACTTAACGTCACTGACTGGTGAATGACATACGCCATATTTTTTACAAAATTCTCGATGATTCAAATGCATGCATAACAGAGTAGGTACCACTCTTGGGAAATACACTGATGTTTTATGTCAGACAGTTTTATTAAAATATAAAAACATTATAATTTTACAAGTAATTAATTATGTATACAGTAATTATTTTACACTAGCGATAGGAGTCCCAAGAGATTTTCCTGCACAATTACTAACGTTTGTCGAGAACTTCAAGATTTTCTAGTATAAAAGTAGACTAGACATCACACACTGATCAAATGCTATTGAATAAATGAAACAGGCACTTTCGCGTCTATACATAGTACTGTATCATATAAAACTCTCTGTCTGTTTTCCCACTTTCTTCTAATGAGGCAGAGGTTTTAAATACGGTTTTCACGAATAAAAAGAGCTATCACTAATATAACGAGGAAGGTTTATGTATAAACTTTGTACATGATGCCTAACCTTATACGGCGTTTCTCCAAAAAAAACTGATTTAGTACCTACTCTTAAGTAGCTAACGCTGGCTAAAAAAATCTCATCAAAACAATGTCCTAGAAAATTGTTATCATAAAAAGACCTACAGAAAAGTCCAGCATAGAATGAGTGTATATCCTAAATTACACTAACCAAGAACTTTAGTTAGTCTAGTAAAGACGGAAGAAAAGATTACATTAATTAATAAAGTAATATAAATATATGAATGAATTATCTTATCACAATTCATAAATATTTGATAATTGATCTGACCCAGTTCTATTCATAGACAATTAAATATGCAACACCTCTATAAAAGGAAAGTCATTATCATCGACTACGTGACATAGAGGAATATTTTAAACACGTGTTTTACTATCGATGTAATGTAGTTTACTTTGCGTGGATGTACACGAAACATTTTATAGGCTATAAACAAAGCACATATCCGATCCAACAAACCATAGACATAACACAAACATCGAAAAAATTAAAAGCAATGACCGACACAGAATTCTCGGATAAATTTTGCTGAAAGAAACTGGAGGTGAGGTGAGTGCACGATTAATTAAAAACTTCCCAGAAATTAACGCCAACGTATGTATACGCTACTACTATAGATAACTTTTAAGCAGGATGTGCCTGTAGCCCACGTCTTTCATTACTGCTTAATGAAATGGAAATAAAGTAAATAAAACCTACTTTTACATCTAGCATGTAACACGATATTGCAATTTATTGTTCTCATAAACTTTTACCCTACTTTCATCCTGTTCATGTACCAATAAAATCACATGAAACGCCTTGCAGAACGCCCTTATGACTCTCGAGGGCATCTTGTATGCGACTAGCGACTGCTCGTTCCGTCTAAGTAGGAAAAGGCTAGAAACGTAAAACTTGTACGCCACTTTCCCGGTGACCTAATTCAGAAATTGAATGGAGTTAATGACTTTATTTAGCTACCAACTAATAGGCACATAACATTATAACACTTAACCTACATAATCTATACTAATAATAAGAGATTTTCACCCATGTAATGCTTGATTATTTCATTCATTCAGATAAGATTGAATTTTGCGAAATTCCACCCTCAAGGGGGCTGTGGGAGCATTAATAAAAAAACACATTCGCAAACTATAACTCTTGACCAGAATATTCTTCGTGGCATATTAAAAATTACCTATAACGAATTATATGAAATTCCACGGATTATAAAAACTAGGTTTATTTAAAAACGATGAGTACACTATTCAACACTTACCTACATAACATTAAAAAATCAAAAGCTTTGCTCTTACTAGCTTTTCTTATTCGTATTTTTCCATTTAGCATTAAAGAAGTATTGATAAGCCGTAATGACACACCATGTCAATTTACACTATTCAGGTTAAAAAAGCGGAAGTAAATTCGTAATTATTTCTGGGTTTTGGACTTTAATTTCTGATTCACGTTAATTTTGAAATGTTCCAGTGTGTTTGTTTGAAATGACTAGGCTAAAATTCGCTTAATCAATTTGTATGTAATTTTGCTTAAAGTTAATTTGAGACTTTTGGATGACATAGAATAGTTTTCATCCCGGAAGGGAGGGATTGATCCCTCGATGGGATAAAAGGGGGTTTAGAGTTTGTAAGAAGAAACAGTAATTTCTCATGTAAGTGCTATAAAATTTATGAGGCCTATTTGTGTATTTATATTTTCTCATACTAACCGTAAAACGCACCTATGAACGAATCTGAGCAAAGTAGGGGCGAGTCACTAGTATTATATTATGTGTAATGAATAGGTCCGATTAATTTTTCAAAATTAAGTCGATAAGCAAACGAATGAAACTTTCGGAAGCGAATTTATTTTTACGAAAGAGGTCATATTTCATAATTAAGTAATTAGTAGGTATAATAAAAAAAATGTAATTAAAAGAGAGTACAATCATTTAAATTTTCCGTTTTGAAAAGCAACAGACATTAATCTAATATCTAAATAAAACACTTTATTAGACATAATAATAATTGTAATAATAAAAGATAAACATCCTTGATTGCAATCATTAATAAAAGAACTTTAAATTACTAATATGTCACATAGTTTCTAAACGATCTACTAACACGAGATAAGAACATGCTAATATAATTTAATAATAAATAATAATTCATAATAATTAAAGGCAACAATGGGTCGATACGGCTATGATTTGTTCATGCCGCCGTAACCAGAAATGCTGATAGACAATTAGGAATCTGGTCTGGAAAGACGAGATAGTTTAGATTGTTGGTTAGACTGTTCCTATATATTCCTAATTATCTTTTAATTTAGTTCACAACCACAAAACAGCAAGGCTTGTGTTATGGATACCGAATAAATGATACACTACATAACTTTAAGTCATACATACATATTGTAAACATAAACACCTATAAAGGATGTACAACAATTTGTGATCATCGGACAAATATGAATCCCCTAGCGGGACTCGAACCTGCGACCGCTGATAAAACATAATAAACTGAGCCAAACGTGTCGTCACAAAATTATGTACTCTATATTATATACTTGAATATTTACATTACACATTTTATTATATTTTTATTTAATATTAATTGTCTCACGTGGTAATCTCATGTCTACAACTTGTATAGTTCTTATTACGAACATCGTAGAGTTTATTATGCAATTAACACTTTAATGCACGTTGAATGAAAGAAATGCATGTCTTGTCGGCACTGGGTCAATTATTGTTATTTTGGTACTATTTCATACAATTTATGGGCACGAAAATAGATTCATCGTTTTTATTCAGCTCACTAAACATTTAAAAAATTTAAATGTCTTTTCGTTCTTAAGTTCTTATTATCGAAAAGATGCTACAATAATTATAGTGCATACTAAAAACATAATAAAAAAAACCTATAGATTAAAAAATAACACGTTGAAAGTAAGCGAGCTTTTAGATATTAATTAATTAAAGTAATCAGAAAACTCACCTAATTGATAATAACACCGGCATATCAACACTAAAAAGACAACCCACGATATAACTATAGGTCCATCTTGAACTAATAACGTGTCCATCATTTTGTCAAAGAAAACACATATCGCTAGAAAGAAAACATTAAACTGGGAAATAAAACTTCTTTGTTTCCTTGTGCGTTATGTGGGTAGACGGGTCGATGTCACTAACTGACACTAAAGATATGCGTCGACCGCTTGGCACATGCGCGGGAGTTGCGATCCAAACGTATGAAAAGTCGTTTACAAGTTACAATTACCCGACTTACAAGAAAATTACAAATTAAAAGTACCACATACTGTTGAATAAAAATAGATAAGACTGATTTTCTTTAAATAACAGTGTGTATGTAACAATAGTTGATTTACAAATACAAAAACCCTTTATAAAAAATTAACAATCAACTTTTAAAAGTCACTTCGATTCATCTAGTTTTGAATCACTACATTTTAATAAATAATCATTTTTAAAAAGTTTTGTATATTGTACACGAGTAAATTAGATGGTACATATTGCCGTTTCATAGGGGATCTCGATACAATCTTTTCAATCAGATAAGCGCGCGCAACGAACCCGAATCGTCGACTGACCTGCTCCGGCGCACGCGTGCTAACATCTGTTGGAATACAGTTAAATGATAACGAAAATAAAACCGCCTCCCAAGGGGCAACATTGAACAAAAAAACCTCTACTAGTGGAAACAAGAAGGGTAATAAATGTTCATGTATAAGGTAGCAAAATAGGTGTCAACGAACTGTTCGAAAAACAAAATGTGAATCTATTCACGTCCCAAAAATTTGGTACACTCATCGCGTATTCATTAGAATAGGATATACGAGAGCTATTTAAAGCTGAATAAAAGATGCCTCGCAATTTTTAAATCAGGAAATTTTCTATTTATTGATGAATTTTAGAAGTTATAAAGCGTAAAGATGTTTAAGTTAATGGTCGGGCTTGTGTTTTTAAACACAAGCAATAAAATATAATATTTATTTAATATTATAAAAGGTATGCTATACATAATAGTATAATACTTAATCAAATTTATTATGCTTGCCTGAGGGTCATTCATTACTAAGCAATTGAGCTTCAATAGAATTCTGCTGAATAAATGCTGGTTATTACCTATTCATAATAATA
Source organism: Boloria selene (assembly GCA_905231865.2). Classification (NCBI taxonomy): domain Eukaryota; kingdom Metazoa; phylum Arthropoda; class Insecta; order Lepidoptera; family Nymphalidae; genus Boloria; species Boloria selene. The sequence continues at coordinate 9,492,698 of HG993145.1, forward strand.
TAGCTGCAAACCACTTGACATGAGAATACAAGAAAGTTTAAGGTAAATAATAATAAACAAATATGTTGATATATTGTAACAAAGTGTTTTTTTAATAAACTAAAATGAATGCATTTCTAGTTTTAATGGCTTTTCTTTAGTTTCTTCTTCGAAATATTGATAGTAAGTAAATATTTATCAAATTCTTGTCATCTATGTCGTCATGGCGTTTTATTCTATACAAGTTATGCTAAAATAAGAATAAAGGTACCTATTACAAATATATAGGATAGTTTTTACTGCGAGAAAATATTTAATTTCTGAGAAATCTATTGTACGTAGTTCTTAAATAAACTGTTATAAGAATTAAACTAAAAAGTGAACGACAAGCATAATGAATTAATGAAATACCTTTGTGAAAGTACAAACAAGAACTCCATAAAAGATATAAAAAAATACGTTCAGATTTTTTTCTGCCTACTACTTCGTTGATTCCGCAAATAAGATACATATATTTATCCAATCTTTACCAATATTATCTTTAGGTAGTTTCCTACATATTAGTTTGTTAGTGACCACACTGACTTATCTCGCTGTTCCACTTTCCTGGAATAAATTGCTCATAAAGCTCATCATTCTTTGTTTGTTTTCACCAAAAAAAACTAGATTAAAACTAATCTAATAAATCGACAATACTGTATCTTCTTCGTGAATATAAATTCGTTCCTAAGCGTTTCAAATCTAAACATCCACAACAAAACGGTATAAAATTTTCCGTCCCAATTTGTCATAATCTTAACGGATTCAACATCAGCACAGCTGTGATGCATGAAGTTGATATTAAAGTAATTAGTAAATGTAAACGTAATTACATTTCCAAAGGCATGATAAACACGGGTCCATTCTCGGAAGAGAATATTACAAAAGTGGCACGTGCAAGGATCGCGCGCGCTTGAAATATTTGTGCCTGGAAATATATAGTTACAGTTTCCATAGAAGTTTTAACTATTTCTTATGAGGAGATAATTACAAATTTTACAATATTTATTTAATATGTTGGCTTCACCGTTAAAAGCTGTTGCGATGTTATACGTTATTCATCTTCCGCTTCTGAATAAGGTTGGGACAATAGATTATGGCCTGTGTATCGATATAATAACTTTTACGTCGCGGCTTTTATATCCCATCACGGTGATATAATAACAGTCAAGAATATTAAATTATTTCTGGACTAGCAATTCGAGCGAAGTGCTCGACCCTATATTGTGCCTTTTAATTGTTTGAGCTGAGCGGAGCCTGAGTTGTTATTTATAACATCAGCTGTTATGTATGTATGTATGTATACATCATAGCCGTTCCACAGATTGCCGGATCAAGTAGATAGACAAAAATGTAAAACTGTGTTGTTCTTTCAAATACCGTATATAATTAAATATGCATTTGGTAAAAATATGTTGATGTTACTTACTAGTTTTGAAACTATGGATAAACCATTAATAATATAAATCTATACATATAAATAAAAGAAGTTGTGTCTGTTGAAGCGAGGGTGAGTCGCTAGTATGTACAACTTTCATAAAAAACACAAGTCACTAGATCAAAAAACACGTAAAAATATATAATATCAAAGCTTTTCTTTATTATCTCTCTATTTCTATAAATGTATTAGCTCCGACAAAGTGAGCAAAGAGTCCCTTTGATATTCACCGAGACACGGCTTAAAGAAGTGTTATCCCGTCTTTACACTTCACGGCTTGTGAACAATGTTTGACTTTTACAAGTTTATTCGGGGTAACTACCTAACTATCAGATAGTTTTTTAGCGTAAAAGAAAATTTGGGTCACATTGTATAAATATCGGTTGTGTTCGCAAAATTATTTTTGAATATTGATGGTTTGGTTTTGACGGCTAACTAATCATAATTAACTGCCAAGGTCAGAGGATATATCAATCAACACAAGAATAGTGAAGCGGAAAATTAATTATTTTAAAATATAGATATTAATACATATGTAGGTTATTCAAAATGAATGTTCCTTTGCACGTAGACATATAATTTTTATCCTAAACCGATTAAAATAAAACTTTGTTGGTGAAACGAAAAAATATTACGTACTCCCCGAAGGAGTCCCAAAAAATATCTTATGTATGTTTTGGCGTTCCTAAACCATTCATCCCTTGGGAAACCCGCTAACGCCCACCTGATAGAAGCGAGGATAAGCCGCTAGAAATATATAAAATGTAACTTATTGCTTATACTCTAACACGACAAGTGAATTACCACATAGCGTAAAATATGAAAAAAAAAAGTTATTTCGTAAAAAGTTACCACATTGTTATACTATTACTCTATTAAATAATATATCCCTGTCGTTATCAATCTTTACTAAAATATAAATGCGAAAGTAACTCTGTCTATCGCGCTTTTACGCTAAAACTGCTGAACCGTTTTAAATGAAATTTGGTACACAGATAGTCTAGAGTCTGAGAAAGAACATAGACTTTTCAATGCAAAAAAAAGGGTTGTTATGGGTTGAAATGGGAAGATGAAAGGTTGAGTTACTAGCCTACAATAAACCAATAGTAAAAAATCAAAACACTATTTTAAAAAAGATTTTATATGGGTTTGTGTTAACTGTATACTTTATTTTTCTTTTATAAAGCTTTTATTTCGCTGTTTTATCTATTATTTTAATAAATAATTATTATTTTTTGTTATTTATTATTCTTTCCAGCAAACCTATTTATTAAATATCCGTAACATAGCGGTGCACAAAAAATACATAGCAAATTGGACTAAGAATGACGCCACTTGCTAATAACCATGCATTATTATCATACAAATAGTAAAAACGTGCAGGTGTGCAAAATTTCAATTTAATCGGTTGAGTAAAATTGTCGTAAAATTCAATTGCTAGATTTGTCCCGAAAAAATCATACATTGCCAGTTAAATAAAAGCTTGTAAAAAACATTTCCCTTTAATCAGGGAACTCAAGACAAGTTTTTGATTCAAAAGTTAATGTATATTTAATACCACCTAGAGACTTTTTTAGATTCATAATTAACTTACTTTTTAAGATTTATAATAATTAACGTATACAGTATCCACAACTCTACCAAAAACTAATTACAAAGTAAAATACTGTTGGTCTTCTGATATTAAATAATACTATTTGATATACAAGATCAAGCTAGCAATTTAAGATATTAGACCCTAAGGGTCTTTTTTTAGCAAGCTATGGGGAAACGTCTTTCAGAAATAAACTTACGAAGATACGTATTTATGAAGCATTCGCGAATTTCTGTTAAAGACCTTCGCATCGAGAATTTACGTTTCGTATGAGTTTTGAGCATACCCAAGAGAAAAGGTTAAATAATATTCTAGTCTTGCATTGAAGCTTGGTTCTACTGAACGGAAATATCTCTAGGGAAATCTAAATATTCGTCAGATGTGTTGTAATTATATTACAAAAATGAGCATGAGTTTACTTTACAAACAAAATATTACCTAACAATATGCCACATAACACTAAATTTTAACGTTGGATTTTCTTTGAAGGTAGGCTTTCATTACTGCACAAAAATCCATTTATTGCACAAAAATACGTAATTTCTACAATTTTGCATTGATTAGGATAATGTATGTAAAATTAAGGGATTTTTACCTGCGTAGAATATATAAATGTGTAAACTTCTTTATGTATATCTTTACATAAATGTACCCATTTTATAACATGAAAATTAGTTTTTTCAGACAACCTATATACATATTTATAATCTATGTCAATAAAATTGAACTGTCTGCGCGTAATGTCAAAACAAAAGCTTTCTATTCAATGCATATTAATAATTATACTTTCATATATTATTATTATAATATACTAACATTTCCCACGGCTTCGCGAACTTTCTAAAGACCGGAAACCATTTTTTTTTCTGCGTCACGCGGTATGGTACCTCTCAGAACTAACGCCCGCCCTACACGTCGCTGAAACTAGCCAACAAAACTAGCATATCAATCATAAAAGTAATAAAAATTTTTTTTGCAGACCGTACCAAATTAATTTTTGTTTCTTATGGTTTTACTAGATTTAATTTAAATTTAAATGCTATTTTAAGATAAATTCTGTGTTTAAGTATTTTTTTAAACATTTTTACCACTTATTTTTATTTCTCAACTTTAAAAAAAGATAGTTATACTTCGTATTTGAATTCGAACCTCATACTCAATATCTCTGGCCCGCGTCGACTTAGGGACTTTAAATTAACTAGGGATCTTTGGAAGACATCAAGGAATCCAAAAAAATAATCAAAACGCCAGGGACGCCATATTTTATTTAATATTTCTCAACTTTAAAAAAAGATGGTTTTTCTTATTATAGACTCCAAATCTAATACGTGATTTGTCTGGCCCGCGTCGACTTAGGGACTTCAAATTGACTAGGGATCACCAGCACATGTCAAGGAACCCGGAGAAACCATCAAAACGCCAGCGACGCCATATTATATACAATTTTTCTCACTTAAAAAAAGATAGTTTTTCTTCGTATATGACTTCGATCGTGGTACTCCATAACTCTAGCCCGCGTCAACTCAGTGACTTGAAATTGACTAGGGATCACCAGCACATGTCAAGGAACCCATAGAAATCGTCAAAACCCCAGCGACGCCATATTTTATGTAACATTTCTCACGTTAAAAAAGATAGTTTTTCTTCGTATGTGACTTAACGATCCTGGTACTCCAAAGCTCTAGCCCGCGTCGACTCAGGGACTTCAAATTGACTGGGGATCACCAGCACATGTCAAGGAACCCAGAGAAATCGTCAAAACCCCAGCGACGCCATATTTTATGTAATATTTCTCACTTCAAACAAGATAGTTTTTCTTCGTATATGACTTCGATCCTGGTACTCCATAGCTCTTGCCCGCGTCACCTTAGGGACTTGAAATTGACTATGGATCTTGAGCAACATACCAGGGAATCCATATAAATCATCAAAACGCCAGCGACGCCATATTTTATATAACATTTCTCACTTTAAAAAAGATAGTTTTTCTTCGTATATGACTACGATACTGGTACTCCATAGCTCTTGCCCGCGTCACCTGAGGGACTTGAAATTGACTAGGGATCACCAGCACATGTCAAGGAACCCAGAGAAATCGTCAAAACCCCAGCGACGCCATATTTTATGTAACATTTCTCACTTTAAAAAAGATTGTTTTTCTTCGTATGTGACTTAACGATCCTGGTACTCCATAGCTCTAGCCCGCGTCGACTCAGGGACTTGAAATTAACTGGGGATCACCAGCACATGTCAAGGAACCCAGAGAAATCGTCAATACCCCAGCGACGCCATATTTTATGTAACATTTCTCACTTTAAAAAAGATAGTTTTTCTTCGTATATGACTTCGTCGGGTACTCCATAACTCTAGCCCGCGTCAACTCAGTTACTTGAAATTGACTTGGGATCACCAGCACATGTCAAGGAACCCAGAGAAATCGTCAAAACCCCAGCGACGCCATATTTTATGTAACATTTCTCACTTTAAAAAAGATTGTTTTTCTTCGTATGTGACTTAACGATCCTGGTACTCCATAGCTCTTGCCCGCGTCGACTCAGGGACTTGAAATTGACTAAGGATCTTGAGCAACATACCAGGGAATCCATATAAATCATCAAAACGCCAGCGACGCCATATTTTATATAATATTTCTCACTTTAAAAAAGATAGCTTTACTTCGTATATGACTACGATACTGGTACTCCATAGCTCTAGCCCGCGTCGACTCAGGGACTTGAAATTGACTAGGGATCACCAGCACACGTCAAGGAACCCTTAGAAATCATCAAAACGCCAGCGACGCCATATTCTATATAACATTTCTCACTTTAAAAAAGATAGTTTTTCTTCGTATATGACTTCTATCCTGGTACTCTATAGCTCTTGCCAGCGTCGCGTTAGGGACTTGAATTGACTCTGGATCTTTAGCAACATATCAGGGAATCCATATAAATCATCGAAATGCCCAGCGACGCCATAAATTATATAAAATTACGGAATTGTAAAAAGATAGTTTTTTCGTATATGACTACGATCCTGGTACTCCATAGCTCTTGCCCGCGTCGACTCAGGGACTTGAAATTGTCTAGGGATCACCAGCACATGTCAAGGAACCCGGAGAAACCATCAAAACGCCAGCGACGTCATATTTTATACAATTTTTCTCACTTTAAAAAAGATAGTTTTTCTTCGTATATGACTTCGATCCTGGTACTCCATAACTCTTGCCCGCGTCGACTCAGGGACTTAAAATTGACTAGGGATCACCAGAAGATGTCAAGGAACCCAGAGAAATCGTCAATACCCCAGCGACGCCATATTTTATATAATATTTCTCACTTTAAAAAAGATAGTTTTTCTTCGTATATGACTTCGATCCTGGTACTCCATAGCTCTTGCCCGCGTCACCTGAGGGACTTGAAATTGACTAGGGATCACCAGCACATGTCAAGGAACCCAGAGAAATCATCAAAACGCCAGCGACGCCATATTTTATACAATATTTCTCACTTTAAAAAAGATAGTTTTTCTTCGTATATGACTACGATACTGGTACTCCATAGCTCTTGCCCGCGTCACCTGAGGGACTTGAAATTGACTAGAGATCACCAGCACATGTCAAGGAACCCAGAGAAATCATCAATACCCCAGCGACGCCATATTTTATGTAACATTTCTCACTTTAAAAAAGATAGTTTTTCTCTTTGTATATGACTTCGATCCTGGTACTCCATAGCTCTTGCCCGCGTCACCTGAGGGACTTGAAATTGACTAGGGATCACCAGCACATGTCAAGGAACCCAGAGAAATCGTCAAAACCCCAGCGACGCCATATTTTATGTAACATTTCTCACTTTAAAAAAGATTGTTTTTCTTCGTATGTGACTTAACGATCCTGGTACTCCATAGCTCTAGCCCGCGTCGACTCAGGGACTTGAAATTAACTGGGGATCACCAGCACATGTCAAGGAACCCAAAGAAATCGTCAAAACCTCAGCGACGCCATATTTTATGTAACATTTCTCACTTTAAAAAAGATAGTTTTTCTTCGTATGTGACTTAACGATCCTGGTACTCCATAGCTCTAGCCCGCGTCAACTCAGGGACTTGAAATTAACTGGGGATCACCAGCATATGTCAAGGAACCCAGAGAAATCGTCAAAACCCCAGCGACGCCATATTTTATATAATATTTCTCACTTTAAAAAAGATAGTTTTTCTTCGTATATGACTTCGATCCTGGTACTCCATAACTCTTGCCCGCGTCGACTCAGGGACTTCAAATTAACAAGGGATGACCAACACATGTCAAGGAACCCATATAAATCATCAAAACGCCAGCGACGCCATATTTAATATAATATTTCTCACTTTAAAAAAGATAGTTTTTCTTCGTATATGACTACGATACTGGTACTCCATAGCTCTTGCCCGCGTCACCTGAGGGACTTGAAATTGACTAGAGATCACCAGCACATGTCAAGGAACCCAGAGAAATCATCAAAACCCCAGCGACGCCATATTTTATGTAACATTTCTCACTTTAAAAAAGATTGTTTTTCTTCGTATGTGACTTAACGATCCTGGTACTCCATAGCTCTAGCCCGCGTCGACTCAGGGACTTGAAATTAACTTGGGATCACCAGCACATGTCAAGGAACCCAGAGAAATCGTCAATACCCCAGCGACGCCATATTTTATGTAACATTTCTCACTTTAAAAAAGATAGTTTTTCTTCGTATATGACTTCGATCCTGGTACTCCATAGCTCTTGCCCGCGTCACCTGAGGGACTTGAAATTGACTAGGGATCACCAGCACATGTCAAGGAACCCAGAGAAATCATCAAAACGCCAGCGACGCCATATTTTATACAATATTTCTCACTTTAAAAAAGATAGTTTTTCTTCGTATATGACTTCGTCGGGTACTCCATAGCTCTTGCCCGCGTCACCTTAGGGACTTGAAATTGACTATGGATCTTGAGCAACATACCAGGGAATCCATATAAATCATCAAAACGCCAGCGACGCCATATTTTATATAACATTTCTCACTTTAAAAAAGATAGTTTTTCTTCGTATATGACTACGATACTGGTACTCCATAGCTCTTGCCCGCGTCACCTGAGGGACTTGAAATTGACTAGGGATCACCAGCACATGTCAAGGAACCCAGAGAAATCGTCAAAACCCCAGCGACGCCATATTTTATGTAACATTTCTCACTTTAAAAAAGATTGTTTTTCTTCGTATGTGACTTAACGATCCTGGTACTCCATAGCTCTAGCCCGCGTCGACTCAGGGACTTGAAATTAACTGGGGATCACCAGCACATGTCAAGGAACCCAGAGAAATCGTCAATACCCCAGCGACGCCATATTTTATGTAACATTTCTCACTTTAAAAAAGATAGTTTTTCTTCGTATATGACTTCGTCGGGTACTCCATAACTCTAGCCCGCGTCAACTCAGTTACTTGAAATTGACTTGGGATCACCAGCACATGTCAAGGAATCCATATAAATCATCAAAACGCCAGCGACGCCATATTTTATATAATATTTCTCACTTTAAAAAAGATAGTTTTTCTTCGTATATGACTTCGATCCTGGTACTCCATAACTCTTGCCCGCGTCGACTCAGGGACTTAAAATTGACTAGGGATCACTAGCAGATGTCAAGGAACCCAGAGAAATCGTCAAAACCCCAGCGACGCCATATTTTATATAAAATTTCTCACTTTAAAAAAGATAGTTTTTCTTCGTATATGACTTCGATCCTGGTACTCCATAACTCTTGCCCGCGTCGACTCAGGGACTTAAAATTGACTAGGGATCACCAGCAGATGTCAAGGAACCCAGAGAAATCGTCAAAACCCCAGCGACGCCATATTTTATATAAAATTTCTCACTTTAAAAAAGATAGTTTTTCTTCGTATATGACTTCGATCCTGGTACTCCATAGCTCTTGCCCGCGTCGACTCAGGGACTTGAAATTGACTATGGATCTTGAGCAACATACCAGGGAATCCATATAAATCATCAAAACGCCAGCGACGCCATATTTTATATAATATTTCTCACTTTAAAAAAGATAGTTTTTCTTCGTATATGACTTCGATCCTGGTACTCCATAACTCTTGCCCGCGTCGACTCAGGGACTTAAAATTGACTAGGGATCACCAGAAGATGTCAAGGAACCCAGAGAAATCGTCAATACCCCAGCGACGCCATATTTTATGTAACATTTCTCACTTTAAAAAGATTGTTTTTCTTCGTATGTGACTTCGATCCTGGTACTCCATAGCTCTTGCCCGCGTCGACTCAGGGACTTAAAATTGACTCTGGATCTTTAGCAACATATCAGGGAATCTATATAAATCATCAAAACACCAGCGACGCCATATTTTATATAATATATCTCACTTTAAAAAGAGATAGGTTTTTCTTCGTATTTGACTTCTATCCTGGTACTCCATAGCTCTTGCCCGCGTCGCGTAAGGGACTTCAAATTGACTCTGGATCTTTAGCAACATATCAGGGAATCTATATAAATCATCAAAATACCAGCGACGCCATATTTTATATAATATTTCTCACTTTAAAAAGAGATAGTTTTTCTTCGTACTATCTTTTTTTAAGTGAGAAATATTGTATAAAATATGGCGTCGCTGGCGTTTTGATGATTTCTCTGGGTTCCTTGACATGTGCTGGTGATCCCTAGTCAATTTAAAGTCACTGAGTTGACGCGGGCTAGAGTTATGGAGTACCACGATCGAAGTCATATACGAAGAAAAACTATCTTTTTTTAAGCGAGAAAAATTGTATAAAATATGGCGTCGCTGGCGTTTTGATGGTTTCTCCGGGTTCCTTGACATGTGCTGGTGATCCCTAGACAATTTCAAGTCCCTGAGTCGACGCGGGCTAGAGCTATGGAGTACCAGGATCGTAGTCATATACGAAGTAAAGCTATCTTTTTTAAAGTGAGAAATATTATATAAAATATGGCGTCGCTGGCGTTTTGATGATTTATATGGATTCCCTGGTATGTTGCTCAAGATCCATAGTCAATTTCAAGTCCCTGAGTCGACGCGGGCAAGAGCTATGGAGTACCAGGATCGAAGTCATATACGAAGAAAAACTATCTTTTTTAAAGTGAGAAATTTTATATAAAATATGGCGTCGCTGGGGTTTTGACAATTTCTCTGGGTTCCTTGACATCTGTTGGTGATACCTAGTCAATTTCAAGTCACTGAGTTGACGCGGGCTAGAGTTATGGAGTACCCGACGAAGTCATATACGAAGAAAAACTATCTTTTTTTAAGTGAGAAATATTGTATAAAATATGGCGTCGCTGGCGTTTTGATGATTTCTCTGGGTTCCTTGACATGTGCTGGTGATCCCTAGTCAATTTAAAGTCACTGAGTTGACGCGGGCTAGAGTTATGGAGTACCACGATCGAACTCACATACGAAGAAAAACTATCTTTTTTTAAGTGAGAAAAATTGTATAAAATATGGCGTCTCTGGCGTTTAGATGGTTTCTCCGGGTTCGTTGACATGTGCTGGTGATCCCTAGACAATTTCAAGTCCCTGAGTCGACGCGGGCAAGAGCTATGGAGTACCAGGATCGTTAAGTCACATACGAAGAAAAACAATCTTTTTTAAAGTGAGTAATGTTACATAAAATATGGCGTCGCTGGGGTTTTGACGATTTCTCTGGGTTCCTTGACATGTGCTGGTGATCCCCAGTTAATTTCAAGTCCCTGAGTCGACGCGGGCTAGAGCTATGGAGTACCAGGATCGTTAAGTCACATACGAAGAAAAACAATCTTTTTTAAAGTGAGAAATGTTACATAAAATATGGCGTCGCTGGGGTTTTGACGATTTCTCTGGGTTCCTTGACATGTGCTGGTGATCCCCAGTTAATTTCAAGTCCCTGAGTTGACGCGGGCTAGAGCTATGGAGTACCAGGATCGTTAAGTCACATACGAAGAAAAACAATCTTTTTTAAAGTGAGAAATGTTACATAAAATATGGCGTCGCTGGGGTTTTGACGATTTCTCTGGGTTCCTTGACATGTGCTGGTGATCCCTAGTCAATTTAAAGTCACTGAGTTGACGCGGGCTAGAGTTATGGAGTACCACGATCGAAGTCATATACGAAGAAAAACTATCTTTTTTTAAGCGAGAAAAATTGTATAAAATATGACGTCGCTGGCGTTTTGATGGTTTCTCCGGGTTCCTTGACATGTGCTGGTGATCCCTAGACAATTTCAAGTCCCTGAGTCGACGCGGGCAAGAGCTATGGAGTACCAGGATCGTAGTCATATACGAAAAAACTATCTTTTTAAAATTCCGTAATTTTATATAATTTATGGCGTCGCTGGGCATTTCGATGATTTATATGGATTCCCTGATATGTTGCTAAAGATCCAGAGTCAATTCAAGTCCCTGAGTTGACGCGGGCAAGAGCTATGGAGTACCAGGATCGTTAAGTCACATACGAAGAAAAACAATCTTTTTTAAAGTGAGTAATGTTACATAAAATATGGCGTCGCTGGGTTTTTGACGATTTCTCTGGGTTCCTTGACATGTGCTGGTGATCCCCAGTTAATTTCAAGTCCCTGAGTCAACGCGGGCTAGAGCTATGGAGTACCAGGATCGTTAAGTCACATACGAAGAAAAACAATCTTTTTTAAAGTGAGAAATGTTACATAAAATATGGCGTCGCTGGGGTTTTGACGATTTCTCTGGGTTCCTTGACATGTGCTGGTGATCCCCAGTTAATTTCAAGTCCCTGAGTTGACGCGGGCTAGAGCTATGGAGTACCAGGATCGTTAAGTCACATACGAAGAAAAACAATCTTTTTTAAAGTGAGAAATGTTACATAAAATATGGCGTCGCTGGGGTTTTGACGATTTCTCTGGGTTCCTTGACATGTGCTGGTGATCCCTAGTCAATTTAAAGTCACTGAGTTGACGCGGGCTAGAGTTATGGAGTACCACGATCGAAGTCATATACGAAGAAAAACTATCTTTTTTTAAGCGAGAAAAATTGTATAAAATATGACGTCGCTGGCGTTTTGATGGTTTCTCCGGGTTCCTTGACATGTGCTGGTGATCCCTAGACAATTTCAAGTCCCTGAGTCGACGCGGGCAAGAGCTATGGAGTACCAGGATCGTAGTCATATACGAAAAAACTATCTTTTTACAATTCCGTAATTTTATATAATTTATGGCGTCGCTGGGCATTTCGATGATTTATATGGATTCCCTGATATGTTGCTAAAGATCCAGAGTCAATTCAAGTCCCTAACGCGACGCTGGCAAGAGCTATAGAGTACCAGGATAGAAGTCATATACGAAGAAAAACTATCTTTTTTAAAGTGAGAAATGTTATATAGAATATGGCGTCGCTGGCGTTTTGATGATTTCTAAGGGTTCCTTGACGTGTGCTGGTGATCCCTAGTCAATTTCAAGTCCCTGAGTCGACGCGGGCTAGAGCTATGGAGTACCAGTATCGTAGTCATATACGAAGTAAAGCTATCTTTTTTAAAGTGAGAAATATTATATAAAATATGGCGTCGCTGGCGTTTTGATGATTTATATGGATTCCCTGGTATGTTGCTCAAGATCCTTAGTCAATTTCAAGTCCCTGAGTCGACGCGGGCAAGAGCTATGGAGTACCAGGATCGTTAAGTCACATACGAAGAAAAACAATCTTTTTTAAAGTGAGAAATGTTACATAAAATATGGCGTCGCTGGGGTTTTGACGATTTCTCTGGGTTCCTTGACATGTGCTGGTGATCCCTAGTCAATTTAAAGTCACTGAGTTGACGCGGGCTAGAGTTATGGAGTACCACGATCGAAGTCATATACGAAGAAAAACTATCTTTTTTAAAGTGAGAAATTTTATATAAAATATGGCGTCGCTGGGGTTTTGACGATTTCTCTGGGTTCCTTGACATCTGCTGGTGATCCCTAGTCAATTTTAAGTCCCTGAGTCGACGCGGGCAAGAGTTATGGAGTACCAGGATCGAAGTCATATACGAAGAAAAACTATCTTTTTTAAAGTGAGAAATTTTATATAAAATATGGCGTCGCTGGGGTTTTGACGATTTCTCTGGGTTCCTTGACATCTGCTGGTGATACCTAGTCAATTTCAAGTCACTGAGTTGACGCGGGCTAGAGTTATGGAGTACCCGACGAAGTCATATACGAAGAAAAACTATCTTTTTTTAAGTGAGAAATATTGTATAAAATATGGCGTCGCTGGCGTTTTGATGATTTCTCTGGGTTCCTTGACATGTGCTGGTGATCCCTAGTCAATTTAAAGTCACTGAGTTGACGCGGGCTAGAGTTATGGAGTACCACGATCGAACTCATATACGAAGAAAAACTATCTTTTTTTAAGTGAGAAAAATTGTATAAAATATGGCGTCTCTGGCGTTTTGATGGTTTCTCCGGGTTCCTTGACATGTGCTGGTGATCCCTAGACAATTTCAAGTCCCTGAGTTGACGCGGGCAAGAGCTATGGAGTACCAGGATCGTTAAGTCACATACGAAGAAAAACAATCTTTTTTAAAGTGAGTAATGTTACATAAAATATGGCGTCGCTGGGTTTTTGACGATTTCTCTGGGTTCCTTGACATGTGCTGGTGATCCCCAGTTAATTTCAAGTCCCTGAGTCAACGCGGGCTAGAGCTATGGAGTACCAGGATCGTTAAGTCACATACGAAGAAAAACAATCTTTTTTAAAGTGAGAAATGTTACATAAAATATGGCGTCGCTGGGGTTTTGACGATTTCTCTGGGTTCCTTGACATGTGCTGGTGATCCCCAGTTAATTTCAAGTCCCTGAGTTGACGCGGGCTAGAGCTATGGAGTACCAGGATCGTTAAGTCACATACGAAGAAAAACAATCTTTTTTAAAGTGAGAAATGTTACATAAAATATGGCGTCGCTGGGGTTTTGACGATTTCTCTGGGTTCCTTGACATGTGCTGGTGATCCCTAGTCAATTTAAAGTCACTGAGTTGACGCGGGCTAGAGTTATGGAGTACCACGATCGAAGTCATATACGAAGAAAAACTATCTTTTTTTAAGCGAGAAAAATTGTATAAAATATGACGTCGCTGGCGTTTTGATGGTTTCTCCGGGTTCCTTGACATGTGCTGGTGATCCCTAGACAATTTCAAGTCCCTGAGTCGACGCGGGCAAGAGCTATGGAGTACCAGGATCGTAGTCATATACGAAAAAACTATCTTTTTAAAATTCCGTAATTTTATATAATTTATGGCGTCGCTGGGCATTTCGATGATTTATATGGATTCCCTGATATGTTGCTAAAGATCCAGAGTCAATTCAAGTCCCTAACGCGACGCTGGCAAGAGCTATAGAGTACCAGGATAGAAGTCATATACGAAGAAAAACTATCTTTTTTAAAGTGAGAAATGTTATATAGAATATGGCGTCGCTGGCGTTTTGATGATTTCTAAGGGTTCCTTGACGTGTGCTGGTGATCCCTAGTCAATTTCAAGTCCCTGAGTCGACGCGGGCTAGAGCTATGGAGTACCAGTATCGTAGTCATATACGAAGTAAAGCTATCTTTTTTAAAGTGAGAAATATTATATAAAATATGGCGTCGCTGGCGTTTTGATGATTTATATGGATTCCCTGGTATGTTGCTCAAGATCCTTAGTCAATTTCAAGTCCCTGAGTCGACGCGGGCAAGAGCTATGGAGTACCAGGATCGAAGTCATATACGAAGAAAAACTATCTTTTTTAAAGTGAGAAATGTTACATAAAATATGGCGTCGCTGGGGTTTTGACGATTTCTCTGGGTTCCTTGACATGTGCTGACGATCCCTAGTCAATTTCAAGTCCCTCAGGTGACGCGGGCAAGAGCTATGGAGTACCAGGATCGAAGTCATATACGAAGAAAAACTATCTTTTTTAAAGTGAGAAATTTTATATAAAATATGGCGTCGCTGGGGTTATGACGATTTCTCTGGGTTCCTTGACATGTGCTGGTGATCCCTAGTCAATTTAAAGTCACTGAGTTGACGCGGGCTAGAGTTATGGAGTACCACGATCGAAGTCATATACGAAGAAAAACTATCTTTTTTTAAGCGAGAAAAATTGTATAAAATATGACGTCGCTGGCGTTTTGATGGTTTCTCCGGGTTCCTTGACATGTGCTGGTGATCCCTAGACAATTTCAAGTCCCTGAGTCGACGCGGGCAAGAGCTATGGAGTACCAGGATCGTAGTCATATACGAAAAAACTATCTTTTTAAAATTCCGTAATTTTATATAATTTATGGCGTCGCTGGGCATTTCGATGATTTATATGGATTCCCTGATATGTTGCTAAAGATCCAGAGTCAATTCAAGTCCCTAACGCGACGCTGGCAAGAGCTATAGAGTACCAGGATAGAAGTCATATACGAAGAAAAACTATCTTTTTTAAAGTGAGAAATGTTATATAGAATATGGCGTCGCTGGCGTTTTGATGATTTCTAAGGGTTCCTTGACGTGTGCTGGTGATCCCTAGTCAATTTCAAGTCCCTGAGTCGACGCGGGCTAGAGCTATGGAGTACCAGAATCGTAGTCATATACGAAGTAAAGCTATCTTTTTTAAAGTGAGAAATATTATATAAAATATGGCGTCGCTGGCGTTTTGATGATTTATATGTATTCCCTGGTATGTTGCTCAAGATCCATAGTCAATTTCAAGTCCCTGAGTCGACGCGGGCAAGAGCTATGGAGTACCAGGATCGAAGTCATATACGAAGAAAAACTATCTTTTTTTAAGCGAGAAAAATTGTATAAAATATGACGTCGCTGGCGTTTTGATGGTTTCTCCGGGTTCCTTGACATGTGCTGGTGATCCCTAGACAATTTCAAGTCCCTGAGTCGACGCGGGCAAGAGCTATGGAGTACCAGGATCGTAGTCATATACGAAAAAACTATCTTTTTAAAATTCCGTAATTTTATATAATTTATGGCGTCGCTGGGCATTTCGATGATTTATATGGATTCCCTGATATGTTGCTAAAGATCCAGAGTCAATTCAAGTCCCTAACGCGACGCTGGCAAGAGCTATAGAGTACCAGGATAGAAGTCATATACGAAGAAAAACTATCTTTTTTAAAGTGAGAAATGTTATATAGAATATGGCGTCGCTGGCGTTTTGATGATTTCTAAGGGTTCCTTGACGTGTGCTGGTGATCCCTAGTCAATTTCAAGTCCCTGAGTCGACGCGGGCTAGAGCTATGGAGTACCAGTATCGTAGTCATATACGAAGTAAAGCTATCTTTTTTAAAGTGAGAAATATTATATAAAATATGGCGTCGCTGGCGTTTTGATGATTTATATGGATTCCCTGGTATGTTGCTCAAGATCCTTAGTCAATTTCAAGTCCCTGAGTCGACGCGGGCAAGAGCTATGGAGTACCAGGATCGAAGTCATTTACGAAGAAAAACTATCTTTTTTAAAGTGAGAAATGTTACATAAAATATGGCGTCGCTGGGGTTTTGACGATTTCTCTGGGTTCCTTGACATGTGCTGACGATCCCTAGTCAATTTCAAGTCCCTCAGGTGACGCGGGCAAGAGCTATGGAGTACCAGGATCGAAGTCATATACGAAGAAAAACTATCTTTTTTAAAGTGAGAAATTTTATATAAAATATGGCGTCGCTGGGGTTTTGACGATTTCTCTGGGTTCCTTGACATCTGCTGGTGATACCTAGTCAATTTCAAGTCACTGAGTTGACGCGGGCTAGAGTTATGGAGTACCCGACGAAGTCATATACGAAGAAAAACTATCTTTTTTTAAGTGAGAAATATTGTATAAAATATGGCGTCGCTGGCGTTTTGATGATTTCTCTGGGTTCCTTGACATGTGCTGGTGATCCCTAGTCAATTTAAAGTCACTGAGTTGACGCGGGCTAGAGTTATGGAGTACCACGATCGAACTCATATACGAAGAAAAACTATCTTTTTTTAAGTGAGAAAAATTGTATAAAATATGGCGTCTCTGGCGTTTTGATGGTTTCTCCGGGTTCCTTGACATGTGCTGGTGATCCCTAGACAATTTCAAGTCCCTGAGTCGACGCGGGCAAGAGCTATGGAGTACCAGAATCGTAGTCATATACGAAGTAAAGCTATCTTTTTTAAAGTGAGAAATATTATATAAAATATGGCGTCGCTGGCGTTTTGATGATTTATATGTATTCCCTGGTATGTTGCTCAAGATCCATAGTCAATTTCAAGTCCCTGAGTCGACGCGGGCAAGAGCTATGGAGTACCAGGATCGAAGTCATATACGAAGAAAAACTATCTTTTTTAAAGTGAGAAATATTATATAAAATATGGCGTCGCTGGGGTTTTGACGATTTCTCTGGGTTCCTTGACATATGCTGGTGATCCCCAGTTAATTTCAAGTCCCTGAGTTGACGCGGGCTAGAGCTATGGAGTACCAGAATCGTAGTCATATACGAAGTAAAGCTATCTTTTTTAAAGTGAGAAATATTATATAAAATATGGCGTCGCTGGCGTTTTGATGATTTATATGTATTCCCTGGTATGTTGCTCAAGATCCATAGTCAATTTCAAGTCCCTGAGTCGACGCGGGCAAGAGCTATGGAGTACCAGGATCGAAGTCATATACGAAGAAAAACTATCTTTTTTAAAGTGAGAAATATTATATAAAATATGGCGTCGCTGGGGTTTTGACGATTTCTCTGGGTTCCTTGACATATGCTGGTGATCCCCAGTTAATTTCAAGTCCCTGAGTTGACGCGGGCTAGAGCTATGGAGTACCAGGATCGTTAAGTCACATACGAAGAAAAACTATCTTTTTTAAAGTGAGAAATGTTACATAAAATATGGCGTCGCTGGGGTTTTGACGATTTCTCTGGGTTGCTTGACATGTGCTGGTGATCCCCAGTTAATTTCAAGTCCCTGAGTCGACGCGGGCTAGAGCTATGGAGTACCAGGATCGTAGTCATATACGAAGTAAAGCTATCTTTTTTAAAGTGAGAAATATTATATAAAATATGGCGTCGCTGGCGTTTTGATGATTTATATGTATTCCCTGGTATGTTGCTCAAGATCCATAGTCAATTTCAAGTCCCTGAGTCGACGCGGGCAAGAGCTATGGAGTACCAGGATCGAAGTCATATACGAAGAAAAACTATCTTTTTTAAAGTGAGAAATATTATATAAAATATGGCGTCGCTGGGGTTTTGACGATTTCTCTGGGTTCCTTGACATATGCTGGTGATCCCCAGTTAATTTCAAGTCCCTGAGTTGACGCGGGCTAGAGCTATGGAGTACCAGGATCGTTAAGTCACATACGAAGAAAAACTATCTTTTTTAAAGTGAGAAATGTTACATAAAATATGGCGTCGCTGGGGTTTTGACGATTTCTCTGGGTTGCTTGACATGTGCTGGTGATCCCCAGTTAATTTCAAGTCCCTGAGTCGACGCGGGCTAGAGCTATGGAGTACCAGGATCGTTAAGTCACATACGAAGAAAAACAATCTTTTTTAAAGTGAGAAATGTTACATAAAATATGGCGTCGCTGGGGTTTTGACGATTTCTCTGGGTTCCTTGACATGTGCTGGTGATCCCTAGTCAATTTCAAGTCCTTCAGGTGACGCGGGCAAGAGCTATGGAGTACCAGGATCGAAGTCATATACGAAGAAAAACTATCTTTTTTAAAGTGAGAAATGTTGGCGTCGCTGGGGTATTGATGATTTCTCTGGGTTCCTTGACATGTGCTGGTGATCTCTAGTCAATTTCAAGTCCCTCAGGTGACGCGGGCAAGAGCTATGGAGTACCAGTATCGTAGTCATATACGAAGAAAAACTATCTTTTTTAAAGTGAGAAATATTATATAAAATATGGCGTCGCTGGCGTTTTGATAATTTATTTGGATTCCCTTGTATGTTGCTCAAGATCCATAGACAATTTCAAGTCCCTAAGGTGACGCGGGCTAGAGTTATGGAGTACCCGACGAAGTCATATACGAAGAAAAACTATCTTTTTTAAAGTGAGAAATATTGTATAAAATATGGCGTCGCTGGCGTTTTGATGATTTCTCTGGGTTCCTTGACATGTGCTGGTGATCCCTAGTCAATTTCAAGTCCCTCAGGTGACGCGGGCAAGAGCTATGGAGTACCAGAATCGAAGTCATATACGAAGAAAAACTATCTTTTTTAAAGTGAGAAATATTATATAAAATATGGCGTCGCTGGCGTTTTGATGATTTATATGGGTTCCTTGACATGTGTTGGTCATCCCTTGTTAATTTGAAGTCCCTGAGTCGACGCGGGCAAGAGTTATGGAGTACCAGGATCGAAGTCATATACGAAGAAAAACTATCTTTTTTAAAGTGAGAAATATTATATAAAATATGGCGTCGCTGGGGTTTTGACGATTTCTCTGGGTTCCTTGACATATGCTGGTGATCCCCAGTTAATTTCAAGTCCCTGAGTTGACGCGGGCTAGAGCTATGGAGTACCAGGATCGTTAAGTCACATACGAAGAAAAACTATCTTTTTTAAAGTGAGAAATGTTACATAAAATATGGCGTCGCTGGGGTTTTGACGATTTCTCTGGGTTCCTTGACATGTGCTGGTGATCCCCAGTTAATTTCAATTCCCTGAGTCGACGCGGGCTAGAGCTATGGAGTACCAGGATCGTTAAGTCACATACGAAGAAAATCAATCTTTTTTAAAGTGAGAAATGTTACATAAAATATGGCGTCGCTGGGGTTTTGACGATTTCTCTGGGTTCCTTGACATGTGCTGGTGATCCCCAGTTAATTTCAAGTCCCTGAGTCGACGCGGGCTAGAGCTATGGAGTACCAGGATCGTTAAGTCACATACGAAGAAAAACAATCTTTTTTAAAGTGAGAAATGTTACATAAAATATGGCGTCGCTGGGGTTTTGACGATTTCTCTGGGTTCCTTGACATGTGCTGGTGATCCCTAGTCAATTTCAAGTCCCTCAGGTGACGCGGGCAAGAGCTATGGAGTACCAGAATCGAAGTCATATACGAAGAAAAACTATCTTTTTTAAAGTGAGAAATATTATATAAAATATGGCGTCGCTGGCGTTTTGATGATTTATATGGGTTCCTTGACATGTGTTGGTCATCCCTTGTTAATTTGAAGTCCCTGAGTCGACGCGGGCAAGAGTTATGGAGTACCAGGATCGAAGTCATATACGAAGAAAAACTATCTTTTTTAAAGTGAGAAAAATTGTATAAAATATGGCGTCGCTGGCGTTTTGATGGTTTCTCCGGGTTCCTTGACATGTGTTGGTGATCCCTAGTCAATTTGAAGTCCCTAAGTCGACGCGGGCCAGACAAATCACGTATTAGATTTGGAGTCTATAATAAGAAAAACCATCTTTTTTTAAAGTTGAGAAATATTAAATAAAATATGGCGTCGCTGGCGTTTTGATTATTTTTTTGGATTCCTTGATGTCTTCCAAAGATCCCTAGTTAATTTCAAGTCCCTAAGTCGACGCGGGCCAGAGATATTGAGTATGAGGTTCGAATTCAAATACGAAGTATAACTATCTTCTTTTAAAGTTGAGAAATAAAAATAAGTGGTAAAAATGTTTAAAAAAATACTTAAACACAGAATTTATCTTAAAATAGCATTTAAATTTAAATTAAATCTAGTAAAACCATAAGAAACAAAAATTAATTTGGTACGGTCTGCAAAAAAAATTTTTATTGCTTTTATGATTGATATGCTAGTTTTGTTGGCTAGTTTCAGCGACGTCCGCCCTACCATACCTAACATTTTTCATTGATGCTCCGCTCCTATTGATCGTAGCGTGATATAATAATATAGCCTATAGCCTTCCTCGATAAACGAACTATCCAACACAAAAATAATTTTTCAAATCAAACCAGTAGTTCCTGAGATTATTTTAAAACTTAACGTTATGTAGTTTCGTATACATTTATTATAACAGCGTTCATAAGGTAAATTCCCTCGGCAAACTAAAATTCTATTAATCCTCTTAGGTACACGTGTGTAAACTTCAGACTATCGATTATCCTTGCAACGGGATAAATTCCCTGGTAAACCTACTATATGCGCTGACCTTGTTTTTATTCACTCCCATATAACAAATAAAAACTGTAACTGCTTACTATATCCTCAAAATGAAATTCAAATTGAAATTTAAAAGAACAAAATTGAAGTTTAAAATAACATTAGTTTGGAATTTATGAACGGACCATTCGCGGAAATACAAAAGTTAAAATTCAAACAAGCTTTTATATAAACACTATGTGCTCTTTCGATTTGAAACGTTATCGCGGAGGTCAAATTTCGTTCAAAAATTAACAGTATTTTACGAATAACTTTCTCAGTGTCGTCACGTCGTAACATTTTTAATGAATTTGTAAATTGTTATAATTTAAAACCTCCTGCGTTAATGATATAGTCCTACTGACCGATGTCAGCAATGACGGCTTATTTCATTGAGAGTAGCCAGATGCATAGGAGATATTATAGTGCACAAGTGTACGTAATACACAATAAAAATAGATGTAACAAACACACATAAAAAACCCATCTACATAATATATTATATGTATACTACTAGCCCGATTTATAATTTTTAAAAACTTATTATTTTTCTATTATCATAAAATTATTCCGTAGTTTCTGGTTAGTGTGGTAATGTGGAAAACAAATCAAGTAAGTAGGTAGTACGGAGTCATTGGACCCGACTTTATTGCACTTGGTACTGTTCTCATTACAAGGCCTATAAAGCGGGAACCCGAGAGGTAATCAAGGCTCATTAGGAGCGAAGATAGGAGCGCGTAAGCCAAACGGTGAATCAAATACTGTTTGTAGATGTTTACGTTTTCATTTCTTAAAGTAAAAATAAATTAAAATAACAAAATATCCTTTTACATACAACTATACTATTATTTAACTATTATTTTTTATCTACTTATACCTTATACCAACATTATTTGACTTCATACAAGTCGACCAGTTTCTCTTATTGTTAGTAAAAAAAAAAGACAGATCGAACTTGTACACATTTATAATCTAACATTATATAATAAAAATCTCGTGTCACAGTGTCTGTTACCGAACTCCTCCGAAACGGCTTGACCGATATTTATGATTTTTTGTATACATAGTAGGTCTGAGAAAAGATCGTAGACTATTTTTTGATTCGCTAGGTAAAACAAATATTTTAATGTGTATTTTTATAATTCATCATCAAAAAATATTTATAACTCTAAATTTTCAACCTTCTACCACCAATCTTTATTTTTTTAATAGTGAGTTAGAACGAGGGTGGAGCCGCGGTAATTGCTATAATACTAGCTTGAAACTATGACAAAGGACATTATTCTCTAACGAAGCAAGTTTGAATGTTCCTTATTCTTGATACTTTATAAAACATCCTTGTCCTATTTACCTGAGTTAAGGCAAGTTTCAATATTATATCATTCTGAGTTCAGAATACCTAACTCTGTAATGCATTTCACCTGAGTTCCTGAGAACGTTACATAATTGCGCTCCCGGCACCAACACTACGTGTACCTATTTTGAATTGATGCCTTGAATAAATAAACTGGACTTGAATGATAAAGCACGTACTGCATCAAACATGTGTCTAATACGTTAGTAATACAGCGTAAATATTCTTTGATATTTCTCATACGTTTAAAAATATTGAATAAGAATAAATTGAAGACAAAATATAAATTTTCAAGACAAAAGTTGTTTAAATCGGGCCTGTAAATTGCTTTATTGATTGGAAATTCGAATATCGTTAAGTTATAAGCGACAAACAAAGTTATTAATTCAAAAGCTTTGTTAAGCTGTCGGCTGTACGAAAACTACGCTTGGTCCGAAAACTAATTTAATATACAATAGATAAATATACCAGGATTGTTTTAAAATGGAAACTTTCTATTTACACGTGGTAAAAGTTATAAAATAATAGTAATAGCGAAAACTAATAGAATAGTTAAGTATGGATTTAAACAGCGTTTGTTTTTAAAGTAAAAGTCATGAAAAATATTTTCATAAATCACATTATGTATGTATATCTAAAGTTATATAGTACAAAGTCTAGACTTACAGTAAATAAAGAATACTTCAAATATTTGGATAATTCTGAAACATACTAGTTTGTTTAATACTTTTCGTACATTTTTCTTAATATAACAACATGATTTTCTTTGCAAACATGTTATCGTTCAAGGAGTATTTTTTTATTTAAACCTTATCTTTCACCATTTTGCGGCTAGTGTTTGACCAAAAGGGACAAGACACAAAAGCGGTGTATATGTGAAAATAAATGAGAAATATGCATGAAACGTCTGAGATATGAGTGTTATCTTTTAGACGACTGAAGTACATTTCAGTAAAACAACGCCATTAAGTTTTTACTGACCTAAATGTCGACATGAAATACACTGGTACGGGTATTTTAATGTTTATTATTCCATAGTATTATGGTAATTGGTATTGGAAGTTGTATTATTTTAGGTTTAAAACGCCATTTTTATTTTTATCACATCTTCAATAAACCTATATCGAAAGCAGATCATGTAAATATAAGAATCTATACACTATATTTTTCTCATATGAAATGCTATCACCAATATAAATCTTATTAAAGTGTTATTTATAATATAACAACAAACAAAGCTTTTATTTAATGTTAAACTGAAAAAAAGTAATTTTAATTTTAAATATAGAAATAGAATTGTGCATTCCGTAATAATATCATCCAAACGAAACTTAGACCTTTGCAATGAATTATTATGTATGCTATAGAAAAAAATGTTCTAAGAAAAACTTTTCTTTAATTATTATTATTATATAAAATATATTGTAATAAAACATTGTTGTCGAATAATAAATCTATTCAGCGTTCTGTTAACACCGTAATCTTAGTTACTAGCCTAGCAATGTCCGCAATCTTGTTTTGTAATCATAAACAATTTAGCGAATGGCGACTTACCGTCTGCGTCGTTGGGTTGCGCATGCGCATCGTTCACCCGCTTTGGCGTGCTCGTGACACGGGGCTGCGCGCGGCGGCATGGCGGCGTGCATTCTGGTGCTTTTGCACGCTGTTAACAAAACGAACATATCCAATATCAGAATAAGTATATACCAATAAATAAATAAATAAATATGTTAGGACATTATTAAACAGCGCCATCTAATTCCGCGGTAAGCTACGAAGGAAGCTTGTGTTACGGATACTAGACAGTTACGGATACTAAGTTTAAGTACAGTTTTCGAGTACAGACATTTGAGTTTAACAAATGAATGCCCCCAGCGGGACTCGAACCCGCGACCGCTGGCGCAAGAAAGTAGGGTCACTACAAACTGCACCAAAAGTGTCGTCATTAGATTAGGAGGTAGGTATTTTAATAATAGCATTTACCGCGGCGCCGCCCGCGTTCTAAGGACCGGAAGCTTCCTCGATAAATATTCTTATACAATATAAAAAGATTTTTTCAATTCGAGCCAGTAGTTTCTGAGATTGGCTCAAAGAAAAAACTTTCTGCTACGTAGATTTCCCTTATTATAAAGAAATAAATTATCACTGAGTAAAACGATTTATTTTATCAAAATACATATTATAAAATTGTTGGTGTACCATATATGAATGAATATATTAACATTTTATATGTAACATACATATTACATAATTATTAATGTACGAAAAATAAAATATATGGTATCATGGCTTAGGTAAATTAATTCTATTTTGAAACAAGATAATCTCAGACCGTATAATCTTATATGAAACTATTAACTGTAGAGTTTAATTAAAATTTAAATATATGGCAACAACAACGCTTACATTATATTTTTGCCACAAAAGATACATTTGATATGAGTATAACCGTACATAGGTACTTGATAGTATTGTTTATTTTATCTTTTGTTAATTTGATACCTCAAAAAATCTTAAATGCTTACCGGCTTCAGTTTACTCTCTTTGAAGTATATCCGCATTTTGTTCACTAACTATTGACTCATGAAATTTATGATTTAAACTGCATAAGATTCAAGAGTACTTTCTAGTGACAATCGATGAACCTACATCCTATTATATATCATTGAAGAATAGTAAAAAAACTGGTTAATACGACTAATTAGTACTTACAGAGTAAACATTTGCATATATTTTTAACGAAAGAAATCGCGAATAATTTGTTTACAGATCTACTATACATACTTAAGTAGATACTAATTACTAGATTTGAAGAAGAAGATAACAATATTATATTACATACATCAAAAAATAAAAATTATCTCTAATCTCGAGGACAAAAATAAAGTTACCAAATAAGCAACAAATAACACAAATGTAACTTAAGCCTAATATCAAATTTAAAGCAGGTAGGTACGACTTGTTACGAAACCAAACCTAGGTCCGACAGTAGCGTCCTTCGACGAATAGAATGTTGATCTAGAATCTAGATAAACTTAGACCACCTCCCACTCAATTCAAACTTGTCACAGTAAAGCATGAAATTGATAGGTTGTACAATGTATTTATAGTAGGAATTCCTGATAATAAATGGATAAAATATCTATCTCCATTTCCTGTAGCTAAGTGTGAAAAGCAAGTTACTGATGAGATAGGTTAAATAAAAGATATTTTATCAGCAAACGAGGAGTCCAGCTTGTTATTATTGGAATCTATTAAAACATGCAGTTTCTCCACGGTGTTTATCTTTACGGAGCGTGATAAATTACCCACGTCTAGGATTATACCACTTCTTAGAGTGGAAGCACTACAAATTAAATGTTTTATGAGTTTCCAAATTAAACTAATGTTTTCCTACTGTCCGTCTGATTTTTGTTTCGCTCTTAAAAATATATTAGTGCTTTTGTTAACTTTTAATCCCTTAACCATGTCTTTGCAGCGAATTTAGTTAATCAATTTTAACCTAAAGCTAAAGAATAATGCGTAGTACACGTGTATAAAACATTGCCTTATCGTCTTGTTAAAAAAATAAAATACGACGGACTTTGAGTCATGGTATGAATTAAATGTAGGTAGGTTAGTTTTAAAAGGTCGATTACATTGCTATGAGTTATAATGCATTGTTTCGAAGGTCTCTATTATGTACATTGTACATACTATGCTAATAATACATTATTATACTAGCTGTTTCATTCAAAAGCTTAACAACAGATACAATCGCAAAATGTTTTGTTTATTTAAGCATTAAAAAAACAGAAACTAACGACTATTCTTTATTTACAGATATAAAGTTTCACCGTATTATAGTACCTCAGCTATATTGACAATCAAATCAATCAATAATTTACTCAACAAGAAAATAAAATAAAACTGCGACCCCTGACAGTACAAATAATTGAATGAATTCCATAAATCATAATAAATAAAATAATATTTAGGTTTTTATCAAATAAAAATAAAGTATCAAGAGCTTTCAAGATCCTGAGTCAAGAAATACTTCACGTCAATCCGATACAGCGTGGGACGTTACACTGCCAACTCCTTGATTAAATATTATTCAGTATCATTTTGTAAAATGCAAACGAAATTAAAACCTAATTCATTCGAGACAACCATTATATAAGATAAAATCTGTTAATTAATTTAATCAACAGTTTATTTTATTAATGTATGAATATTACTAAAAATGAACATAAATAATGATATCCTGTCGAACTACTGTCACACACCATAACTCACAAACTGATGGCCATATTAGGCTCGAACAAACGAGGTTACCCCCACATTGCGCTTCCAAACAACTTACGATTGCCCTTGATAGGTAAAAATTTTATTTTCTACTATGGGATTCCAGCATCAAGAGCAAATTGCACTAAAAGACGAAAAATTCATTACATAAAGATCGAAAACCTTATTTTGTATATTAATTGGAATAGGTATCTGCATATGACGTGACGAGCAAACGGAAGTAAAATATGTCTTGTAATGTGAAATATGAATGTTTTCACTGCCTTGTTACAATCTATTAAGCTATTATACTTTCAAATACATTTAATTTTTCAACGTTACACGCATTATATTTTATACATATTTAATATTACATAAATGTATACATAATAATGATAGCTATTTCATCTCTAAACACTTCTAAGAAACATAAACAGTAACAAACAAATGATTACACAGCACGAAAACTACACAATCACCTGTAATTAATGAACAAAATAGATTGAAAAAACGAGTAAAAAATAAGATTTAGTGATGAATAACCGAATTAACTGTAGTTAATTTATAGCACCAATAGTACATGCGCGTCGCGTGCGCGTCGTATTCGCAACTGGAGGTGCCTGTTGATGTCTTTCACTTAGTTTCGTTTGTAAGTAAAGGTGCCTCCCTGCCATTCAACTTATGTTTAGAACTTAAAATTAGATGATGATATAAAAAATAAATAAGTTTTAAATAATAATGAATAACATTAATGTGTTTCATATTAAAAGTTACAGAAGAATTAGAACATATAAATAAATAAATAAATAATCATTAAAAATTGTAGTAAATCTTGCGGAAAATCCGTATATCAAAAGTCATTTTCTTTTATTATTATATTTTCAAGATATCGGCAATTATTTTAAAGTAAATCTTGAATCTTATAAATAGCTATATATTTTTAGTAATACTCATTATTCAAAGTTTTTTTTAATAAAAATCTAATGTAAAAGTATATTATACGTGTAACAAAGCAATTTCAAGCTTGAACGGTACATTCACAGAACTCGAGCATTAATTATATTACGACGACGAGCGAAACACGACATGCCAGTTACAGAAAATATGTTTCTTCTTCAAACGCATGTGGGTATAAACTATAATCAGCAATCAAATAATTAAATATGAGAATTTTAATAAAAAGCGCCACTTTTCTTACTATTAATGTAGGAAATAGGTACGAATGCCAGAGATAATTGTTTATTGCCTTTAAACCATACATGTGTTAAATGCATTTTAAAGTTTTAAAAATAATGTAAATCAGCGCTTGTGATGATGTATGCAACATTTTGTAAATAATTGTTTAAAAAGTACAACTGTTGAGAATATTTTCAATACAACTACTAAATATATTACGTAAGCAAGGTATATCTCGAAGTTTTAATATAGTGTTGTACCACAATATATAATATTATGTACGCACACGTATACGTCGCATTTATTTGTGCGTTGGCGAAAGTCATAACAATTTGTAGTACATTTTCCCGTTTCCTTTCTACTGAAATTACTAATTCGGGGACTTTGACAGTTGACAGAGCACCGTTAAAATTGTATGTATACTGATCCCTAAAACGTAAAAAAGGTAATGAAACTTAAAAATTACCAAACAATTATGTATACATAATATACAAAAAACAATTTAAAAGTTTTAAAATTCATCATCACATAATTGGGATGACAAAAGCACAAGCTGCATTTTTTTTTGTCGAAAGAAGACTAATTTCATAATATAAAATAAGGCCAGATCGATGATCAAAACCAAATAAGAAGAGATCTTGCGATCAGACGAGGACGACCGCATGTCATGCTGTATCCATACTATACAATACAATTAATACAGTGGGTGCTACCAAACTTGGAGTAGTCGCTTGACCAACTTAAAAAAGCTCTGGGTTTCAATAATATTTAAAGTATTTATTGAAAGAGGAAAATAATGAATTTTGCATTTCTTACACAATTGGTCAAAGGGCAAACAGATGTTGGTAAATTATATTCAGTTTCACTTAAGTATAGTGATGTTAAGATATATATATATATCAAAACGTTAAGAAAGGGTGTTGACAACTTATTTTATTTAAGTAGGTACTTACTAAGTGACACTGCATATATGTATTGCAAACGTTTTTTTTTTTTGGTAGGACAAATATATAATATTATTATGATAAAACTAGCATTTCCGAAAGACCGGAGGCGGAAACCAAATTCTTTCTTAGTCACGCGGTATGTATCTCGCTCGCCCTTCCCGTTTTTGACACACTTTTCTTTGATGCTACGCTCCTATTGGTCGTAGCGATATAATATAAACTTTAGTCTTCCTCGATAAACGGACTATCCAACACAAAAATAATTTTTCAAATCGAACCAGTAGTTAGTTCCTGAGATTAGCGCGTTCAATCAATTAAACAAACAAACACTTTAGCTTTATAATATTATTATAGAGTATAGACTAGTATACATTTAATTGTAACCGAGTCGAATGTGTGCTTTAAATATTTTTTGAAAATTTTTATCGAAAAAGCCATTATTATCGATACAGAGGCTAAATGGGAGTTTGATCACGGATCTGCAGTACTTGACATTTAAATTAAATGTAAAACTGACGATTTACAAGTGCTTGTTTTACAAGCACTCTGTTCTGTCTTCTAGTATTTTGATTTAATTACTATTATTTGCGTATAGAAATGAATAAATTTCTACTTTAAACAAAATTTTCTTATATCAGTCTAAACAATTTCAATGGAAAAGTTTAACTTAAAATAATAACTTTACCTCGTAAATCCTTAGATGTAGAGTATTAAAATGAAAACGTTAATTTTATACATTTTACGATGATTTCGTCTAAGAACTATAAATTCGGTATTACTGTCTAGAACTACGCTCAGTTGGATCGGTGCAATAAATTTTACGAAACATCTTAGAACTTTATTTAGTTTGCAGTAGTGGTGGATTGCACTAAAAGCTATTGCGAGTGATATAATGAAAATATATGAAAGTGTTGTTCGAGATGCTTTGTTGAAATTGCTGCAAGTAGTGTACGCAATCAGTAACTTCAATAAAGTTCATAATTTCTTAATTAGGTATTATGAGTTTTCGTAATGTAGGTTTTTACTTTTTTCTATGGATAAAAAATACCAATGTTTCTTTTATCTACTTTGTAATATTTTTTTGAGATAATTCCTAGTTATCAGGCCGTTACCATTACTAATAGAACCATGCAAAACTTAAAAGGAAAACAATTAAACACTTTTTTAAGCGACAAGTAAAGCTTATACCTAATGAGGATTATATATATTACGGAAAAAATAGTACATATGGTAAATCAATCAGTATTTCCTAATTTATTTGTATGTATCAATATATATACAGCATTGAAAGACAGTGTATAGCCTAGTGGTAACGCGCTCGCTTGGATAACCGAGTGATGCAGGTTCAAATCCGGGTCTCGCACCTCTGATATTTTCATGTGCGAGTCATTTCTAGCATTATTATTATAACATGTTTTCGAAAGAAATGTGAAGTCCGCCAACCCGCGTGGTAGTCCAGCGTGGTAGACTATGATGGCATGTGCCTAGCAGTGGGACCTTAAAAAGAGCTGAATACAACACAGCATTCATACGTGTGTATTTAATACAAATAAATTAGAAAATACTGTAAGTATAATTTACTGTATTTATTTATAATCCTCATAAATAAGCTTTATATTATAAGCATATTGTGCAAAATCAGCTTTCAAAACTACGTAAGCCCACTGATATTTACTATATCAGGATTAATAGAAGCTTCAGTCATAATTTACATGGTGTTTCGTGACAACCACATACGGGGGCGCTTGACCCGATGGCACACAATAAATTAACACTGTACCGGCCCCTTTCTCATTGCATTTTATGATTTTACTATTACTGGTCATACATATTTCACATTAGTACGATTAGTTAGTAGAATAAGTAATTTAGTTAGTTCGTCTATTCTATGGAAAAATACAATTTTATAGGTTTGGCAGTCAACTGAAGACATCATATCTTGCTTCAATAACAAAAGTTTAGGACAAAATATTGATTTAGTTTTTTTAAAATACGTACCTACTTGGATACTAAGTATAATCAAAACGATCATTTCAACTTTCAACTTCACTCCATAGAGACCTTTTGGCTTGAAACTAGTTTCTGGCTTCTGCAATATACTTGTTTAGAGGTATTTTATAGAAATCGGTATGAAAATTTCGTTAACCTGAATTTTTGAGCGTTGTATGTATGTTTGTAGGTACGCAATAAAAAAGTTACCCCACGGGGTGAAATATATTCTGATAAAAAAAATTAAATAACAGGTTATACTTACAGATCGTCCTGTACAAATTACAGAAGACTTTTATGCATTTTTATTTAGAAATGAGAGTATAATATATTTATACGCTCTTAAAAATTAATATATGCATTCAATTTATGTTACAAATAATAAGAGGTACCTATGTAACAGCAGCATAGTACAAATTATTATTAATTAGCCTTTTTTTAATTTGTGTGGGCTTCAACAAGTGCACAAGGTGTGCGTGCATTCTTATATCCATATTTAATATATCCTAAATTACTGATGTTACCTGTGGTAATTAATTTAAAATACTAAAATTTAAAAATATCCTGAACGTTTATTATGATGATAATTTTAAGCATGATTAAAAACGTATTAAGTAAAGTAGTAATTGTGTATTTGGGTCTTTAAAGTTGCAACTCTGTTGTATTTAGATATTACATATTGAAAATTGGAAAATTTTATTGAAATCATTATAATTATGGTAACAGAGACGAAATGTAGTTTTTAAAATTTCTCCGTGTGTGACCGTATCATATTAAGAAAACTAATGTACATGTTGTTAATGAAATTAGGTATGGCTAGAACTGGTTATCTGGGATAAATAACAGGATACTTTTTACTGCGAGATAAACCTGAGCAGATTGAGGGCGAATCATAGTAAGTATTGAAAGTGAAAATTAATAAGAAAAAAATATTTGCTACGACTATATTGCTATAGATTATCTCGCTAACTAGAAACTTAGAGGTGAAGGTTGAATGTGAACACCTTATTTGGCAACTTGTAATAACTAACGGGGAGTCAAGTTTAACAACATACTATTAGTCAACGTGAAGCGAGTTAACTATACTTAGTTGAAGACCTTCGAATTGTGAACCAAGTTTAATTATATATTTCAGACTTGAATTACCAGGTAAAATATATAATCATAGCAATATGAATGATGATTTTTCTTTCTTTATTTTTTATAGAGGGTTTTTTCACAAAGTGAATATGTCACCCTCATCATTGCTTACAAGTTACATATAATACAAAAAACTAAACTACTTATTTCTAACCTTAATTTAACTAATTTATAAAGCATCTTGGCTTTCATGGACAAAGGATCTAAGGCTAAAATACTATTACAATATCCTACATTGTTTCCACGTTGAAGTAATATTAATTTATGAATGATGATGAGTAATATATTTTACAACTTTATTATATGTATATTTTGTCTGATCATGCCATTTATTATTGATTTCTAACGAATGCAAGAATAACTATTATGATTTTATTTTGTATTGGATAGGATAAAACGTGATGTTAGTGCCATTTCGAAATGAAATTTAAAATACTATCGGTAACGGTATTTACCTACAAATTTATTATTTTAAAGACAAAGACGTAAGACAAATATACCTTTTATTAAAATCTTCCACAAAAACCCCGTTACAAAATATTTTTTTTAATCTCAGTAACTAAGCTCATAAGGCACCTAAGTAGTATGTAACTAGTTTTCAGTCAGCGCTTTCGTTTAGCGCTGTTTTTATCGTCCGTGGATTTTTTTATTAAACATTTTACACAGTCATTTTTTGAGGGATGATCTATTAATCTTTGAAACAAACATAGATTACATTTCATCTCCGAAAAGGAACAGGGCTTACTAGAACATACGAAATAATCTACATACATATTATATCTTTACTAGTATTATAAAGCTGAAGAGTTTGTTTGTTTGGTTGAACGCGCTAATCTCAAGAACTACTGGTCCGAATTAAATTTTTTTTTTTGTGTTGGACAGTCCGTTTTTCGAAGAAGGCTATAGGCTATATTACATCACGCTACGACCAACAGGAGCGGATCATTAATCACAAATGTTGCAAAAACGGGAAGGGCTGGCGTTGGTTCTGCGAGGTATCATACCGCGCTATTCAGTCTCGCGACTCGGTCTTTAGAACGAGTGCGAAGCCGCGGGAAATGCTAGTCTATATATAAAATAAAAGTTTTAACCTTGATCCAAGAACTTGATTGACCTGATATAAGTATTTTATCAGGTCAATCAAATATTTAGAGATATGCCTATACGATATCAGCTTAGTAATCCAATTACTTATTTTAATTGTTAATTGGCTTTGGGCACTTCATAAACACGTTTTTTACGAGTGTGATATACCTATTTTCTTTTCACTTATTAAATTTATGTACTATAATTTATAAGACTGTAAAAAACCTATTGCATATAAATAAATACCTACATAATTAATAACATACAGCACCATCTAGTTCGTAAGCCAGGAAGCTAGCCTATGTTATAGATATATCCATATTCATATATTATGAATATTAAATATCCATATGATAACAGGAGTACAAGCGTTCGTGCTTACACAAATGAATGACCACAGCGAGACTCGAATCCCCGACCGACAAGTAAAAGGAGGCTCTAATAGTGTTTTTGTGTAACATAGATAAAAGTGAACTTTAAAACGATTTTTGAAATCGATTCTATACTAACATTGATTATATTATTATCACTAATTACACAAAAAATATAAACAAACTTAACATTACTATCTACACATAATAAAACTGAGTGAAATTGTTAGTATTATCGATACACAGGTACGAATCTATAATTTTTTAGAATTCTTGTCTGTCGGTCTGTCTGTGATAGCATCACGACAGACGAAAATCACTCGATAGATTTTGATCAAATTTGGTATGATGGTAGCCGCTGATATGGGTCAACCTATAGAATACTTTTTACTGTTGGAAAATGCTTGATATCTTATAGTTTCATACTTCACACTATCGTAAGTAGAGACGAACCCGAAGGGATCGAGGGTAAGTAGATAGTGTTAATTTAATAATAGAATTTACGGATTCAAATAATGATTTTACAAATTAAAGTCTTGTAACATAAATGCTTTGGTCTAATATGAAATGATAGAATGCGGTCGACACAAAAATGTACAAAACTAGTACCTACTACTATATTATTACCATACATTAAGAAAACTAGACTAAAGTATTATTATGTACATAAACAGATATACCTTGCCACATAATTACAGAAGATACAAGTGAATACAAAATCAAATTAATACGTTGCCATTGACCATTTGAATTGTAGGTTATTTTATCTCAAATCTGTCATCCTCATGAGTCATGACCAATAGGCTAAAAAGATTGCCACTAGAGAATGAACGAAGAAAATGTGTCAAGTATAGCATATAGAGGGCAGCTTGTTAGATATAGATTTATAAGATACGTGTTTTATGATAAAATTATTTTCTTAAGATGTTACGAACCGAGATAGACCTGCCTTATACTCGTAGAACGTAATTTCATAAGGTTTAACGCATGTTAAAAAGGGATTGTCACGTAAGGTAAGTGGGTTCAATTTTTTAATATTTTACATTGTATGCTCTTGAATTGTAAAATATCTCCCCATGAGCAGATAGGGTAAACCACTTGTATTTTATATGCGCGAAATAAAGTGTTTCCGTTTCCGAGAGGGGTTGTTAATTACATCATTATTGCTTACTCCTGGCATCTTAAATCTCGGAAAACCGAAGAGATTACGCGGATGAGTTAAAATTTACTACGTATTATATATAAAATAAAATTAAATTAATAAACTACATAATATTATCATACATATATAAAAACCATTGAAGATACAAAGTATATTTTCATGGGAATACCTATCTACATATTTTCAAGACAAACTATAACATAATAAGTCGAGACATTAAGTATTAACAGATTATCCAAGATTAAAGTCGATATAAGCCGCCTTCGTTAGCCACCCACGTGTATTGATTCTTCGTCTCAGAACAATGCGACGAAAAAATATATGACGTATTTTTCCACAGCTAACTTAATAAATGGATTTGATTTATCTCTGACGTCATGTTTATATATTCATTCGTAAGGTATAAAACATCGTAATATTCTATGACATGTAAATAATATACTTAAAACATTATATTGGATCTTTCTAGAAGCTACAGATTAAAACTACTTTAGGATATCTATACATAATCTATGTATCGACGGACAGTAATTACTCACCGAGCTATTTCCACCGTTTATCCCATTTTCTACGAGAATGTCCTCAAACAAAATATCAGCTTCGCAAGGAGAACAAAGATTACTGAGCAACTCACTGAATCTTTCCACTTTTCGAACACACACAGCACCTAATAACCCCACTTCGCTTTTCACTACTTTTGGCACAACACCATTTTCATTTTTCACTTTATCAACTTTAATAATAGCTACGGATTCTTTAATAGGAATGTATGAATTATTGTGACTACTTTTAAGCTCATTTTCTAGCTTATCATCTCCCCGTAAAACATTCACTTGTACTTCATTACTTTTTTCATCAATCAAGTCATTGTATATATCTTCAAATTTATCCTTTTCCAAACCATTGGAAAGATTTTTATCACTGAGGATATCATTCAAAATGTCATCAACATTAATACTTTTATCTTCGTCATTTACACTACTTACTTTAGAATTAGAATCATCAGTCAAAGATATCCTTTTCTGTTTCTCGTCTAACTTTAAAAAAATCTTTTCGTCAACAATTTTTCCTTTTGGACTACTAACTAAAAAATTACTTTTGTCATTTTCTAAAATATTTTTATTAATGGAATGTTTAAGTTTTGATCTAATAGCACCATTTTCTTTTTCTGAGTAACTTGTGGTCGCAACTTTCAAGTTTTCCTTTTCGTGACTTTGCCTTCTATTGGAATTTATTCGCGTTTTATCTCTATCAACTATTTTCGCAGATTTAGGCGATTTATTCTTTTCATCTTCTAATAGAGATAGTGCAGAAGAACTTCGATTGGATTTTTTTTGCGACTGGCAAGAGTCAGAGTTGCTGGCAGCGGCGGCTCTTAGACGTGACGTTCGCGTTGTTCTAATAGGCACTGAAGTTGAAGCTGTGTTCAGATTCAATTCGGAGGAAGACTTAAGATTCGTAACTGCATCTTCTAGTGGAGATCGACCAGCTCCTTTCCTTGGACGTCTGAAATGAGAAATAATAAACAATAAACCATATGCCTTTCATACTTTAATATATATAAAAAAGTAAGAAATATATCTTAATAATAAAATATTAGTATTACGAGTATGTATATAAGTAGTTGATATTAAAACTCACCTTTCAGTCACATTAGCAGAAAACAATGTGGCTGTTCTAGCTGTCAGCTGTTTCCGGCGCTCTTCCTTATATTTCTGTATCCTGGCCGCTCGGGCCTCGTCTGCGGACTGGCTCATATCGTCCACCAAGTTCAGATGATGTCACGAACAATTTATGTCTTCCCTGTATACTTTAGAGTTATTTAATCTATTGTGAACTTTGTCTAGCATTGCGACATTAAGCAAGTAGGGCGGAATAGTTGGCAGTGTTTTATACAGGCTAAGGCTCGAGGTAGGCGTTGAAGGCTCTTGCGGTATCTGAAATTGAAAATAATATATAATAAATAAAAGAATCATTATTTAAAAGTACTTCTTATAAGTTATTTATTATATTAAGTGTTATATGATAGCAATATTATCTTTACTAAATAAATAGGGCAACATTTCCATTAGAGCCAAGTGGACAGCACGTGTGAAATAAGATCTGGTGTGACATCACTGTGTGCAATACGAGAGCTAGCAATCGCGAAATTATGGAATAAAACAATGCTGTTTTGCTTATCAAAGCTCGGATTGCGTTTCAAGGCACATCGGCTTTTGTTCCATTGTTATGGTTCTCCTGTAAAGTATGGGAATGACTGTGTTACGCACTACTGTTAGGTGACGTATTACTATTAGGAAATGGTTCGCTTTGTTCTACTTTTATTTAAGAGCTTCCTTAATTTACCTTTTGTTTTAATAGTTTTCATTCAATAAAGTAATTTATACTCACAGCTATTTAAATAAAGCGAATAATAGTATGTTTGTTATAAGCATATTATGCTTAGCCTGAAAGTCATAAGCCAATGTTAGGTTGTTTTGTACTGTGAAGTTTGTGTATAAATGTTTTTTCTTTGGACGTTTATCTGGTATGCGTTCTGTTATTCCTCAAGATCGCTGACGCACCCAAGCGAAGCGAGGGTTAAACTAGTTTCTCATAAATTATAAGAAATCATTATTTGAATAATATAAAAATAAAAGCATTTTACTATTACAATACATTTTTAAGATTTCCAAGATAAATAAAAAATCTACTTCACAAGTTCTGTTCGTAATTGTATACAATGCCATCTACATCGTTGACTGTAAGGTAAAGCCCGCCTGTTATTACATGATGCGAAGTAAGTACACTTTGGGACTTTGTCTCTCATTAAAAGGAAAGAAGGGACAATAAGGAAATTTTAATAAGTAGAATATATTTACTTTTTCCAGCAATAATCTAAAAAGGTCTGAAGATTAAACTTGCTTCATATTTGTTTGTATAGACTACGCATAATATAATAAAATTCTACTAAAGCCGAATCTGTACACTTTTTCTTTTGTAATATTATTGAAATGGTCATTATTATCAATATAGAGTCCGAATATTTAGTTTTTTGGATTTCCGTCTGTCTGTGATCGCATCAGGGTGTACCTTTTTCTATTGATGTACCTATTTCTATTTTCTACAGATTTTGATAAATTTGGTATGAAAAGAAAATATCTAATCTCTGAAAAATGCTACTCGTTGAAATGTACGAAGTGAAAAATCCGTGAGGAGCTGAGTCGCTAGTTACCTACATACATCATATAATAATATACAAAATATTACTATTTATTTTCATAACCAGTAGGTATTATTTAATGATCGGTTATACCTCGTAACTACCTATGTAGGTTGCACGCTTTTACTCACGTATAAAGTAGATGCAGACGTAAAAGGAAAATGCTTATTAAACAAGAAGTAATCGCATTAATGGCTCATCATAGTTATTGCGAACCGTAAATAACATTGGCATTGACTAACTAGACGTAAACAATGCTAACATTCATATTATCTATACTATAATATTATAAATTATAAATCTATACTAATATTATAAAGCTGAAGAGTTTGTTTGTTTGTTTGGTTGAACGCGCTAATCTCAGAAACAACTAGTCCAAATTGAAAAGTTCTTTTTGTGTTAAATAGTCCGTTCATCGAGGAAGGCCAATAGCGTAAAAACGGGAAAAAAGTATTTCTTTTGATTTTCAGCTTTTAAAACTAGTAGTAGTTAGCTAGTATAATTTATATGTACATAACACAATAAATACTTTTTAATATTATAGGAAGTTGAAATATGTATGTAAAATGTAAAACCTTCAAAGTAATAGCTTTATAACTTCATACGCTTACGAGACTTAATGTTTTATGACACTATAAAGGTTTTTTTTAAAAGGTTTTCCTTAAAACTCTTTAGTTTGATGCCCTTTGCTTGCGACTCTTTTACTCACTATGTAGTGAGCGATTGCGCAAAATGCACTTTAATCTGACTTTTAAAATTAATTCAAAATTAACACGTACTGTACAGGTATTTTTCTGATTAAAACCAATTACGATTACATAGCGATTAACAAATTAAAAAATATATATATAAACACGTAACTTTAAAAGATAAATACAACCTTCTTTCACAACAGCCCTGTTATACTAAAATGTAGGGCACAAAAATTATAATACGAAGCTTATCATGTCATATATAGGCCAAATTA
The DNA here is from genome assembly GCA_905231865.2 of Boloria selene. Taxonomy (NCBI): domain Eukaryota; kingdom Metazoa; phylum Arthropoda; class Insecta; order Lepidoptera; family Nymphalidae; genus Boloria; species Boloria selene. Next base: position 9,531,526 of record HG993145.1, read on the forward strand.
ATAAACCGTGGCGAAATTACACTGAAGCGAATCTCAAGAGATAAATCTTTAAATGCGTTTACAGCGTGTGATTAATGCATCAAGCTTATAACTTTAATCATTGAACGTGCATTACTGAGATAACCTCGCCTCGTTACACAGATCAATAATGTAATCATAGAAACAATATAAATCACGATATGGGTCATACACGTTTTATATGTCATTGGTTAAGTATAAATTGCCGGAGTACATCAACCGACGCTAAAAGCTTTTAAGCTAAGCTATTTTAAGTTATTAAAGTGTTCAAAATTATAAATAAATGTTTATTTTTAGTCATTTTATTTATTATTTATGGATATAATTATAATAAAACCTAAAATGAAAGTCTGTAAATCGTATACAACACATAATCAGGTGTGATACCCCCTTTCAATAACTAGCTAATTATCTCTAGATAAGCCTCCAGTAACATCGTACTGACTGACTCTAACAGGAATTTTAGAGGCATACGATAGATTTGTGTTTATATACTAGTATATATAATAATAAATATAAATAAAATAAATAAATATTTTAGGACATTCTTACAACAGCGCCATCCAATTCCGTGGTAAGCTACGATGCTTGTGTTATGGATACCAGATAGTTGATATACTACATAACTTTTTTTTAAATACATACATATTATAAATATTAATACCCATGACTGTAGAACAAACATTGCCCCATTGAACAAATGAATGCCCCAGCGGGACTCGAACCCACGACCGCAGGCGCAGAAAGCAGGGTCACTACCAACTGAGCCAAGCGAGTCGTCAAATAATATCTGTAGATATCTAATCGCAATCATCTTCTGATCGATTCCGCAGTTTTTATCAACATGTTAGTCTCTCACACTCTATTTCACACGAAGATGCAATGAGTATTTGTTATTATTAGCATTATTTTCTTTGACCTACACGCATTTAAGGAACAGTTAAATAAAAATGGCCAAGATTTTTTGCTTTGTGGCAATATAAAGTCAAAGTAAACGTTTGCGTTTGGGAAGCATCTTATGGTGTATGTTACCTTATTTTTAATTTCGTATAGTACATTATTACTTATTTTTCTTTGATTTTTCGTGTAATAAAAATGTTAATGTCCGTCATGGCACAGTGGATGTGGCAGACTATAGCTCTAGAACACGACTTATGAAATTTATATACCAGATCATAAATTCCTTCCACTTTTTTATATCAGTCTAAAGTAAAAAAATATAACCTTGAGAACAAAACGCTATAGTTGGTAGTTAAAAAAATTTACTTGCAAATATTTTGAATCCTGGCACGAAGTTTAGTAATATGATTCGTTCATATACCACGTTCGTGTGCCATGAATAATAGACATGAAAAACTTAATATACCTACGTAACCTTACAATGTAAATAACATTTTTTATACCAATAACTTAGGAACATTTCCTATCTATGCATATAATAAAATTGTATGTTAGACAAGTGCAGATCAGTAAATTCTTCTTTTTTTATGGAAAATCCTATGGATTTAACGATACAGAGGCCGACTCCATGATTTTTAGAATATTTTATCACGAGATCACGAGAAAACCACGATTTTGGCGAAAATTGTTATAGGTGGTTATCCGGGACAACATATAGGTTACTTTTTACTACTTTTAACTTTTAATTTCTGAGAAATCAATATTAAAAAGTAAAATGTATGTAGGTGCGAACCCGAGCATAACGAGGGAGTATCACTAGTTATTTAATATAAATTTAGTTTAGTATTTAAGTGCATTAGCATAAATGCGTCTGTACATATAATTTTAATTAGTGTCGAAAGTGCTACATCTATGTATTTAAGCATAAGCGAGCATGGATCCGCATACCAACGGTCATTGAACGCAAAGTTAATCTTACGAGATTAATAGCGCAGAAAATAAAAGTTTTGAAGTAGAATGATTAGAACTATTAAGGAAATAATATACCTATACTTAACTAATCCTTAAAGTACGACGGATTAATTACAAGATTATCATAACATGAATATTATACTTATAAAAGTAAGTGGAATGTTTACTTTAACACAGAAGTTAAATAAACTTATACGACAAACGAATTCCGAATCCGAAATTCCGTTATTTCTACTACGCCTATAGGCGTAAAATTTCTAATTGAGCATACTAAACCGAGTATTATATCATTATTTCCTGTAGTTTGAAATAACGATAGTGGCTTCAAGCGAAAAACAAGTGTTAATTATTAGATTCTTTATCTACGCTGTTATCATCTCAACAAATGTAGACTAAAAGTATATGTAATATGTATATTACTAAACTGTAGGTATGTATTCCACTAAAATGTGTTTTGCCTTTTGCCCAAAAGCCGTTATCTATTACATTAGTGGTTAACTAGATAATTTTCATTAAGTTTTCATTTAGCACGATGTCATTTTTTATAAAACTAGCTTCGTTAGTTCATCCCTAGGTAGGTTCGTTTTAATCCTTTTGAGCGTATCCCTATTTCTATTTGTAAAATAAAAGTAGCATAAATAACACCTTATTGCATCAACTAGCTGCTACTTAAAGTTCAGCCGTTTCACATATTAGTGGGCACAAACGGACGGACAGACAAAAAATATTATAAATTGTGATTTTGTCAAAAAGCTATTATGTTAATGTTATAAACAGAACAGTATAAACTATATTTATAATAGTTACATTATAAATGCCAAAGTAATTTTTTTTGTTTACTACAAAGCGGAAATAAGAGACTTTTTGTCATTGAAACGGCTCAACTGTATTGAGATTATTTTATAACGACGATAACTAAAATGTGAGATTAAAATACTTCATGGACGTTCCATTAGAGCTAAAACTGGTATATTTTAAGCACTAATTCGCATTCAAAATTTCAAGGCATCGATGAATAAAGAACAATAAAAGGTTGCCATTTTTCATGCAGGTATTATGAATTCGATTCGAATTTTGCGGTCGTCCATCATGATTTGCACAATGATGTACAGGCAATAATAAATCTATGGTTATGTAACGCAATCTACTCGCAAAGTTGGCTGCATAAATCATTATTCACGCCACATCCCGCTCCGGGAGCGATACAGAAATAAATTCGAATCAACCCAAAAGGATCTCTGCACGAGACCTAAGTATTCGCAATTTACACAATAATAAAAGCCGAACTTTGTCAAAACTTAAAAATTAATATTTTTTGGAAAATCTTATTGAAATATTATTTATTTTAATGATTCAGACCTTATTGGATATACAGAGGTCAAATCTTTAGTTGATAGATTTTTTGTCTGCCATTTGTGAATTTTAGTACCTAAGCTATATTATAATACATCGGGAATTTAAAATATTGTTCCGAATTTAAACGAGCTTATCCATTATTTAACCGAAATAATAATAGACACAAACGTACTGCAAATGAGGATAAACGAGGTATGATAAACTTTGCACATGACAGAGATAAATCGAATGCAAAATCTATACTCGGGAATAATTAAGGGGATTTTAAATAGTATGAGTGCACATGAAGCATTCACAATAGATTGTTATACTTATAAACCCGTATATCAATCAACAGAGTTCTTTATGCTTTAATACCACAAAATATATTTCAATATTGTTCAATAAATTGCCATACTAAAATCGTACGTAACTATTTTTATTTGCAAAGATAAGGATGACAAAGTCCTGTTTATTGCGAGAACTCTGTCGCATACACGATATAAATATAGTTCCGAGAAATGTATCTTTGAAAGAGAAGCTAAAATCTCTGTGACATATGATAATATAGTATATCAATATTTACGCAGCTCATAAGCGTATGGCATACTGACAGCAGTAGAGATGGTAGACTTTCCTTCCTCGCAACACAAACAAACTTGTTTTGCGAATCACAACTCCCTCCAAACTTTATTTTACGTAAGGCCAAATTAATAAAATTTTATATATTATTTATCGTATAAAAATACCGCTACAAATATGGAGAAAACATGTTGAAAAAGTTTAACGTATAATTGTAATATAATTATTTAATTTAGCGTTGAAAGGTTTATTATACGGTGTATGTTAAAAAATTAATATAATAAGAATTAATAAAATTGTTTTATAATAAATTGTAGGTATTACGTGTTCTGCGTTTGCATTGTACAATTTATAATATGAAAAATCTATACTAATATTATAAACGCGAAAGTTTGTAAGTCTGAATGGATGGATGTATGTTTGTTACTCTTTCACGTAAAAACTACTGAAAGGATTTTAATGAAACTCTACAATAATATAGCTTATACATCAGAATAACAAATAGGCTACAATTTATAAAAATATTGTGTGAATTGTCCAAAATATGACGATAAGTGTCCAGTAAGTAGTAAAAAATCTACCATCTGCGAGCTATTTTGGTGTGCGCTGCCAAAACCGTTAGAGTTACAGATATGTAATGTATGATGGAAACGTTTATCTTAAACAAGCGACTCACCCTCACTTCGCTTGGGTTTGTCCCACGATTTAGCGCGAGCGAAGCCGCGGGTTCCACCGTACCTAATAGGTACATACTCAATTCACTAAAGTCTACTTTTTTATCTACTAATCAAAGTTTAAGTGTATTTATCTATGTATAGTAACTTATACCTCTACAAACTCTTTTATCATTATATGTTGTAATCAGTAATCACTTCACTCTAATCACTTGTTTATATAAATCAAACATGAAAGAAAAAACTATTCACAAATGTCTTTCCCTAAAGAACGTTTATTAAATTCGTTAGTTGAGGCAGTAGCAATAACAATTTAATTAATTGCTCATCGATTGAAAAATCTGGTCATATGATTGATCAAAACAAGTATAAACTAGGTCCTTATTGAAAATACTAGATAATTATATTGTGTACAAAGTAAATTGGCAATTGAAAGTATTAAAAAGTTAAAAGTTGATACAAAAACAACAGCTGTTTAAGAACACCAGATCTGACCAAACGTTCTGAGAAATTCGAAATGTCATTCACGTCGTCATAAAAAACGTGCATATTCATTAACACAATTCACAAAAGCAATTGGCGAGCGTATGATTCAGAGCTCTTTCTTTAGTTCTGGTAGGAAGTTGTTAAGTTGATTAGAAATGCTCGTTAAAATGGTTTAATTTTATTTGAATGAACATATAATAAATACTCTTAGATAAATCAATTTTCGATTTCTTTGTTATTTTCTTTTAAAATATTGTTCTTCTTCTAATGCTTGACTTGTTATTTAAGTGTCACTAAATCTTTTAACATAGTCTTTTATATAGAGCCAACGATTGATCATTCAAAATTGACACGCTGTTAGTATTTTCCTTCAGTGATTGTCATCTAACCTCCTCGACCCAGCAAGGCGAACCAGTTAACGCATTAGGTTTGCTGTGTTTAGCTATTTTGACTTGTACATGTGCAATTCGATTTTCCTGATCTTCTATTAAATAATAAATACTTACATTAATTAAAATTATAATTACTTCATAAGCGTTTTGAGTAATAATCGTTATTAGGGTTTTATACATTATTTTCCTTTTAAAGAAATCCAGGTCACAAAAGAAAAAATATTGGGCCACTCAGCATCCGCAGTTAAAATTAAAGTGCAGCACTCGAAGTAGGTCAGGTTTAAAGCAACAGAATATGAATGATTTTGCAGTTACATGAATAATAAAAAGGTATCTCCATATCCTTTCAAAATCTATCTATCACATTAGCGTGAAATAGTTTTGATAATCATGCTCCTCAATGAAATATTAAAATCTTTTTAGATTCTTTTTCTACAAAATAGCTGTATAGTCTTATCATAAATCATGGTCACCTTGGAACACCATAATCAGACCAGCTTAGGGAATTGCGACCATTTAAGGCAATACGATGTTAAAAAAATATTTTTAATTTAACCGGAAGGTTTGAAAATTTTGCGAACGAAGCGTGTTATAAAATGTTGTTACAATTATATCCATACAACTATTGACATATCATCGCTTCGCCTGGATGCCCTAGGAATCTGCACTTATCGTACAGTCAAAAGAATAATTATGTAAAACATAATAATAATTCTGCTAACCATAAACATTTTCTAAGGATGACTCGATAAAACCATTTATTGTGTTTTCACGTCGAAATTGAATATTTTCCTGTAGTAAAAAATAGCCTTAACGTTGACCCTAGTAATATGTTATCACTACACAAAATTTGGTGAAAATCGGTTAAGTAATTTTCTTTTTTACTATATAGAAAGTTTCTATATCTATAATACTGAGATATAGAAACTTTCATCAGTGTGAAATTTCATCCCCCAATAAGTAGCCACTTAAACTTCTACTGTGGAAAGGCCTCTTAAGAAGGATTGCTCTTGTTGCTTCATTTGCCAGTTCGCAAATTAGTCTCTCTGCATATTAAAAAGTGCAACTTTTACCATCTACCGGTCCATGACTTCGTTTTTAAGTTAGACTGTATACAAAAATTAGTATGTGCATTTTAACGATGTTTTTGCTATATAAAGTTTGAATAGATGAACATAATAATTTTAAATAGAAATATACGTATTTAAAGAAACAGTTTATATAAGAGTAGATATAGATTTTCAACAAAAATATTAATCTTTGTTTGTTTACAGTACAATTTAAAGGCAATTACAACATTTACCGTGCTTCTCTAAAAAGAGGGTTTAACACAGAAAGAGAAAGAGCTTTTATACCTACCTATAGATATCTTTCCTTTTTTACATTCAAGAAATTCTAAAATAGTGTGCAAGTATTGCTTAAAAATTAGGTTTTAATCAAAATATTAGAAATTCATACTAGCGGTAGCAACCAACAACATTGTTTATTTCTTTAATACTACACTATATACTACATACTACATAGTATAAAACAAAGTCGCTTTCTCTGTCCCTATATCCCTTTGTACGCTTAAATCTTTAAAACTACGCAACAGATTTTGATGTGGTTTTTTTTAAAAGATAGAGTGATTCAAGAGGAAGATTTATATGCATAACTAGCAGATCCCGCGGCTTTGCCTGTGCTAAATCTAGGGAAGAGCCCGAGCGAAGCGAGGGCGAGTCTCTAGTATTTTATAAAGTACAAGAATTACGAAATTAAAATGTTTCATACCAATACATATAAATATTTTTTTTTCAAAAACAAATGTTCAATAGACACAGAATACTTCATACTTAATTTTGGTAGACAAATACAATATTGAATTTTACCATGATCTGGTACGTGCATCATATTTTCTCCTCTTGTATACGCCCTATCTGACATAATAAGCGCACTGCGTCGTATATCACGTAAATAAAAGTAACGGACGAGATTTTATCGCTTCAGCAATTTTAAAGCTCTTTATAAAAGGATTTTATACTTTAAGGTACACTGAGCATTTGATGAGTCTCGCTGTAAAGTAGATCATAGAAGATATACTTAACTAACTTTATTATAAAACTTAATAGAAAGAGGCCTTATAGTCCCTATAGGAAATTTAATAAAATTTAGTGTACTGAAATAACAACGGGAGGGATTAAATGCTTCACTTTCGTATTATGTTAATCGAATTATGAAACATTAAAAATGGCTTCTTTTTCAACACTTTCATAACAAATATAAAAACATACTAATATTCCTAGAAAAGAAATAACAAAGAAATCTAAAAAAAATGATAGATTAACTTTCATTTTAGCAAATACATTACGTAATTTCCTCTAGATTTCTATACATTTACTTAGTTTTGAATAATGTTGAATAATAATGTGCAAATATTTTGTAGTACAATAGTATTCCTCCAACTAATACATAATTATTAGTAGCCATACATAAGCTTAATATTTTTCCATTCTTGATATAACCATTTAAGTATAACACATATATAACAAAGGTTTGACAAAGGTCATCATAGAATTGCTTTCAACAAAAAGCCTACATTTTGATTATATGTAATAAATACCAGTAGTTATTCTTTTTTTTATGATAAGATTCACTAAATATTGTATTTAACCCCTTTTTAACGTCCCACTGCCGGGCACGGGCTTCCCATCAACGCGAGGAGGATCAGGCCATAGTCCACCACGCTGGCCTAGTGCGGGTTGGCGGACTTCCCATGTCTTTCGAAAATTTGCTAGGTTCTTTCAGACGTGCAGGTTTACTCGCAACGTTTTTTTCACCGTAAAACAAGTGGTTAATATCAGAGATCCAAAACTCGGGACATACGAACCCGCTTCACTCGGTTTACCAAGCGAGTGCGTTTTCTGCCTAATTAAATTATCATAATACTGCAATAGAAAATATGTAAATTAATGCGAAGTGAGTTAATAATCTCATATGACGATATAAAAAACGTCATAGAATAAACTTCTTTAAAGATTATAACCACAAACGAATGAATCAACGATAAATATAGATCGGTCGACTGCGAACATTTTACAAGTATGGAAAAAATATTATATTATGATATGTAATTAAAATAAAGATTTATTTTATTTTAATTACCTATTATATAAAGTATTAGATTTAATTATATCCGGATATCATTCATTAGGTTATAAAATTTTATTCATAAGATGTATGAATTTACATTTAAATTCCACAATATATATTACAAAAAAATATTCTATGTAAGTTGCCGAAACACGAAAAAAGTCAAGAAGTAGCCAATAAGTTATAAAGATTAAGATATATTAAATGCCTTCTCGTGTAACTACAAGACATATATATTATTATTTTATTGAGGAAGTTATAGGTTACCTAAAGACACACTAAACGTAAACCAGTTTAAAAGTAAAAAAGACGACAAGTACTGTATGTATGATAATACCTATGCTGAGAGATTAAAGGTAACTTGATGCAGGCGAAGAAAATTTTTGGATGGACCGAATAAATCCATATTCAGTCACAATTTGATAAAGAAATTAAAAAGGATATAAGAAATCGAGGAAAAATATTTCAGTCAAGTAAATAATAGAGATCTTACTGAAATCCTTTTATTATTTTAGGTTTTTTTTTATGGTAAAAAGGGGGCAAACGGGCAGGAGGCTCACCTGATGGGAAGTGATCACCTCCGCCCATGGACATCTGCAAGCCAGACTTGCAGATGCGTTGCTGGCCTTTCAGGAAAGGGAGGGATGGAGGAGGGAGGGAAGTGGGAGGGAGGGGGGAACGAAGGCGGAGGATGAAGGGAAGAGGGGGGGGGGAAGGAGAGTGGGCCTCCCGGACTCTCACTCACCGGACGAAACGCGACAGCATAGCTGCCACTTCACGCCGGTCTTCTGTGAGAGAGTGGTACTAATGAACTATACGGGGCGTGCCGGCCCATTTGGTTGCTACCCGAAGGTAACAAGCATGGCACTACCACTTTTTAAATATAAATTTTATATATATGGTATAAAATTTTCAATTAAAACCAACTTCCTTTATTTAAGAGTCATTAATTTCGGTCATAATGTGTTATTTCCGATTCACGTGTTTTTTAATAAAAACGAATATTATTCAAAACAGCATTAATTTACTTGATAGGTCACGCGGTTAAATAGAGGAGATGCTAATTAATAGAATTTATTAACACGTACATTAGGTATTTACATTTGTGACATTCCTTTGTTAATATATAGGTAGATTTATATTTAAAGTCGCTACCTATCACTTAATTTAAATGTAGGTATATTATTTTTTATAACCCCAGAACACAGACAAAAATATACATGGAAATTACTTCAGTCGTTCTCGAGCGCCATCATGCGGAAAGAAAAGATAATTTTAACTTAAATACTCGCTTAAAAATTGCTTTAAATGTGGTAGTTCTACTTTAAAATGTAAAATTTAACCATTAAATTTTTGAGCTAAAAAAGCAAATTTTGCTACTTAGAGCAACATCACAATTCGCTTGAATATCTTGTTAAATGGAAGCAAAAAGCGTACACCCGAATCATCTATTTGTGGAGATTAAACAATGAGCTCTACCATAAAATGTGCTGGTTACGATTTATTTGATTAGATTATTAAATTAGATTTTCAATGTCCTCATTTTATACATTTAAAGTATTTTATACATTTACAGTCTAGGCTATAAATCTAAGAGATAAAAGATGAAATAGCTCGTTCCGTTATTGGCGTAGGCTGATTTGGCATATAAAACAATGTATCTTTAGACTTATATTTTAGCTATTTCTTAAAAACAGCATATTTAAACATAGTATGTAAAAATATAATAATTAGTTTAATGACAAAATCAAATATAACTAAAAGTGTAACTTATTGCATTTTTCGTGACTTATTAATTCATAACAATAACCAAATGTTCACACACACTTCCTAGCGAAGCTTTGTAAAAGGATACTGACATTTCTCGGCCACACGATATTGTTTACACCTTTATGGTCTCATTTATCGATATCGTTAATTTATTTGTAGCTACTTTTACTATAGTTATCTAAAGAACAGCGCATAATATATGAAACAATCAAGTTCATCGACACGAGTTATTTATGTGCGTGACATGTCCGTTTAAACCATATTTAATATTCATGACCGTTAAGGTCATGTCTAGATGAACATAACGGCCGATTTATTATCGCTTATGCTAATTAGCTTTCCTCATTAAAATACGTTATAGATCCGAAAACTAAAAATAAACTATCGAAGAAAGTAAGTTGAACAGGGACAAATATCTTGTTGTACTCGATTAAGTTAGTTTTACAACTTTCTACAGATTTAACAGATAGGTGCAAAACCGATAATTGAATGCGCGCCGAGTTAAATTAACTGCGACGATCATATCGATAAATTGCGTCCGGCGATTTCGTGATCGCCTACAAAAACTACGAAATATAAAATAATAATAAATATAAACGGTGTCACAGTTACCTTTTATAGATATAATCGATTCGGTTGCGAGAATATTCGATTCTCGATTCGCAACTAATTAGCATACACAAAACACTGCCTTGTTTGGGGTTGTCGCGAAAAGTATTATAGCGTGAAACCGGAAAGCACTAAGAGGGCACCTGTTAGCGCGACGTGAAGAACGTTACTGGCACGAAGCGGCCCATTAGTCGCGCAAGAACACTGACACGTCACGCGGAAGCCGGTTCTGCTGGACATCGCTGACTGGAAGTAAGCCGAAGGCAGATGCATTCGCAGATACAAAAACTTTTGCCTTTTGTCGAGGTATCCTTTGAGAATTTAGTCTTCCTTAAGGAAATCTTTCTATCTTACATTACATTACATATTGTATATATACATATTGTTACATCAATTTTAATATATATCTACACTATAATAAACGAGGGTTTCATTCAAATATTTATTTGGCATGTTCTCAATTAATTGTGTAGAGTCAGTACGTACTAAGTAATATTTTTAAATTCTAATTTAAATTATATGCAAAATACGTCTTTAAATTAAAAAGATGATAAAATGTCGTAATCATGCATGATTAACCTAATATCCTCTTTACTTCTAGATAATTACATCACAACACCTTATATACAAAAACAAAGCGCGGAAGGAACTTCTAATAAGGAACTGATTTGTTAAGGTCACTACGGCAAGTAAAATGTTGTGAAAGCGTGTGTGCAGTATGTTCTGGTGAGTTCCATAAAACATTAAACACACATCGATTATCATAAAAATACATAAACTATAAATAAATACACACGATTTGTCAGATGTGTCAAGAATAACAAGTGTCACGTTCATAATCTTATTTACACAAAAGATATTTGCTCTATCTTATCATTGGTAGAGTTAAATTCCTAGAGATTTAACTTTCTACGACAAAACATGGCGTAAAATCTCTACATATTATAATGTATAACAGGTCCTGACTAACTGAATGAATCATTAAATTACTTATACACTCAGTACTATTGCTCTTCGACATAGTTATTAAAACACACATTCAATATTTCGAATACAAATAAATCAATGACACCATTATGCATTTGTATTTAGACTAGCAATACGCACGGCTTCGCCCACATTCATTTTTTTAATCGCTACTAAACTTCATGCAATCACTTGCTGGGTTCAAAATTCTCCAAAAATACTCTAGCCTTAAGCCTTAATATACTCCTGAGCCGCGCGGCTACCTATTTCATATATTATGTGCGGCGTGCACTCCTCTCCTCTCCTGTTATTGTAGTTTTAGTAGGGATCCTAATTTTTCTTGCAATTAAAATAGCCTATATTAATCAGTGATAATGTAGCATTCAAATGGTGAAAGAATTTTTAAAATCGGTCCAGTACTTTTTGAGCCAATTCGTTACAAACACACTTACATACAAATCTTTCCTCTTTATAATATTTGTATTTAGATAATAACCTATTCATGTTTTAAAGTCGGTTGAAAAGGCGCGGCCAATACCTCGATAGGCGTTTAGAATTAACTCCTTTCCTTTTTCCTTTTCTTACAAACAATAAAATCCCCGGGAAATTTTTCGTTGCCATATAAAACCAATCCCGAAACCGCAACTATAAAAATATGACGTTCGAAATAATTGGCACTCAAAATTGTAGATTGAATGTGTTTCCATTTGTGCTAGGATGAAATAGAACTCGTCTATCTATCAACATTTTTTTCATTTTTTATATACATATGTAGTTATGTATAATATGTATGTATCGTTGATTGGAGATCGACTACATTCCAATCAATCAATATTCTATATTCATTTAAATTATATTCGTTTAATCTCAAATCTTTATATTGGGAACGTATTATGTGAAATCCAATGTACAGATTTTGATGTAACTTGGTATGGAGGATAGCTATTTATAATTCGCGTCATGTAAAAAGAACGCTGGCTGTCAAGTTGCGCAGAGGCGATTTATCGGCCAATTTGGTGGTAAGACGCGGGGCGCGAGACGTCAAGGCACGCGCCGCATGCTTGCCGGCTCGCTATTGGCCCGTCAGTTCAAAATACCATCGCGCACACAAAAGTTATTAATTACGAACTGGTTTTATATAAAAAATTGAGAAAATATATATTTATGACGTATATTGTTTTATAAAGAAAGAGTCTGATAATAATGCAGTTAAAATATATATTAACCGAATTAATTATTTTTTTTGTAATTAGATTAAACATTATTCATTGAATCTAACATATTTTATGAATTAATAGAATTCTATTTAATAACGTTCTATCTAATATATTTTTCAATGTACGTGGCGAGCGAAAGGCTAGTTCAAAAATAAAAGAATAGACTTAGTAATTTCGTGTGCGAATATACCCATGCGCAAACACACCCCCCACCACTTTCCTCCAGCGTTCTTTTTACGTGACGCGAATTGTATCTAGGTCAACATAATATTACTTTTTCTGCGGGAAAGGCTAGTAATAGATATAATAACACTAGAGCTTGAAATATAACAGTGCAAGGATCAACTCCTTTATGAACGATACAATGGCACTATCCGATAACAAACTTGATATCTTCACTGCGAGCCGCTAATGCGCTATAAATCCCTTTAAAATGAAAATATATTAACCATGTTAAAGGTTATATAAAGAGCTTTATTATTTGCATATAGAAAGCTACAGAAACGATATCATCATTTTTTTCCACGAATAGACACTTTCCCTAATTAATATTACGCTACTTATTATATTATAACTAGCGACTCGCCCTCGCTTCGCTCGGGCTCTTCCCTAGATTTAGCACAGGTAAAGCCGCGGGATCTGCTAGTTATGCATATAAACCTTCCTCTTGAGCCACTCTATCTATTAAAAAAAACCGCATCAAAATCCGTTGCGTAGTTTTAAAGATTTAAGCGCACATAGGGATATAGGGATATAGGGACAGAAAAGGCGACTTTGTTTTATACTATGTAGTGATAACATACCTATTACATGACAAAATGCAAAAGTAAAAGCAACATGAAAGAGTGACAAACGTACACCATGTTTGTCAATCTTTTGTGTTGAAACTGCTAAATGAATTTATTAAACAGATAGTCCTATGAGATAGGTAACGTATACGTTACTTTTTGATGTAGTGGTGGTGTAGTGGCTAGCATGTACGGTCATACATCGAGAGGTCCTGGGTTCGAGTCCCAGGTCGGGTCAAGTTTAATTATTGAGTCTTTCTGTTTAGTAAGCCTCAGCAATAGCCCGGAGTTGGGAAGTTGGTGGTGAGTCACCCCCGTGTCTCGGAGAGCACGTAAAGCCGTCGGTCCTGCGCCTTAGTTCTCACTGGTCGTGTCGAGTAGTCATCCTACCGGAATATGACAGTGATAATAAATAGAGAGTGCACTTGTATCTGCGCATACACTTGTGCACTATAATATCTCCCGCGCAGATGGCTCAATATATTTGGCCGCCGCGCCGTGGCCGTAATCGGTCCGGACGACATTATATGTATATAACTATTAATACATACAAATATAAATATTAACACCCATGACTGAGGTACAAACATTCATGCTCATCACGCAAATAAATTACCCCAATGGGACTCAAACCCGCGATCGTTGGCACAGTAAGTAGAGTCACTACAAACTGAGCCAAACATTTCGATAAGCTCCCGTCTAGCAATATGTAAATAAGCAAAATATCTAAGAGAACACGTTTACCTGTCTATACGACTTCCGTCTTCACAGTGGCAATACAAATCGCGACCTTGTACCCTACTTTCATACTGCAATTAAAGAAACAATACATTTCTTTTCCCTAGAACCAGACGCTAGTGTGTATTATATTGTTGATTTATCTCATATTTTGAAAACTATAGAGATGTTGCACTTTTATGAAAGTTATTAAGTGCTATTTACTATTTCAATTGTTATAAAAAATTATTTTTTAATATTTAATTTTATTTAAAATATTTAATTAATTAAAATTTTTTTCATACTTATTTCTCCTAACATATGTATTATAAAGCTGAAGACTTTGTTTGTTTGTTTGGTTGAACGCGCTTATCTCAGGAACTACTGGTTCGATTTAAAAAACTCTTTTTGTGTTGGACAGTCTGTTTATCGAGGAAGGCTATAGGCCATATAACATCACGCTACAATCAATAGAAGCGGAGCATAAATGAAAAATGTTGCAAAAACGGGATGGGCGGGCGTTAGTTGTGCGACATATCATACCGCGCGACTTAAAAAGAATTTGGTTCCCGGTCTTAAGAACGCGAGCAAAGCCGAAGGAAATACTAGTTATAAAAGATTTCTATATCTATTTATCGACCCTACTTACTGTGCCAACGGTCGCGGTTTCAAGTTCGGCTTGGGGCATGCACTTATGACGTAATCACGAATGTTTGCACTCTAGTCATGGTTTCAATTATTGGTGTGTAGTGCACATTATATATATGTACACCATGTAATAGTGGAGTTTCATCAATTATCTGATTAAGGAGGTAGGAGGATCTCGCAAGTTTTGTGTGTCCTTCATTTTTTGAGCTACAAACTTTAAATTTGGCAGGGGCGAACCCGATTTTGGTATAAAACCATTAAAATCACAGTTAAAGTTGTTACAATAACTTTAGATCAAACTGAAATTTAACCGCTAGAGCTATCCATAAAATTGAAAATAACGCAGATGTCATATTTTATGACTGTGCACGAAATAATAAAGGGAGCAACGTACACGTGCGGAATATTAAACAATGGTGAAAAATTATACAAGCTGTGACCGTTAGCAAGTTTTTGCAAGTTGGGACATATTGCGCTGTTTAAATTAAGTTTATAAAACTGCAAGCTTATTGTCGCGTTATAGAACTACCTACATATCGTCAATGTGAAAGATTGCGAGAATGAATGATTGTAACATACTATAAATGATAAGAATATATAAATGTAGAGTGTTTTTGTTTGTTGCTCCTTCATGTCGAAACAGAATGCGAGATTGACGGGGTCTTGTGTGGAGAATAGAGATAGTTAGAGAGCTGGAGAGTGCTACTTTTTATTGCACGGAATATCTCATTTTCACGAAAACTCTTGTACATTGCTGAAGAATTAAAAATACATATAAGATAAAAATTGACAAATAACTGAAGAGTTTGCTTGTTTCTTATTATTTAGCATCAAAAACTGGTTAATTTGTAACGCTATTGTCTCTAGAAGTAGTAAGAGACAAAAGCTGAAAGGGATATAAATACTCATTGAATTTCAATACAAATTCAACCCTATTTGGAGGTAATATAATATGAAATCGTCAAAAAACTCGATCTCTTTTATTAATATTTAATATCGAAATAGAGCTTTGAGACTTCGATACAGAAAAGTTAAGCAAAGTACTCGTAGGTACGAGTATATTTGATTTAATCCCAACTTATTTCTTGTCAACATAATATTGTACACTAGAGACTCTCCCTCGCTTTACTCTGGTTCGTCTCTAGATGCGCAGGTTCCGCTAGTGTATTATACATATAAACCTTCCTCTTGAAAAACTCTATCTATTAAAAAACCGCATCAAAATCCTTTGCGTAGTTTTAAAGATGCAGAAGCGGGAAGCGACTTTATTTTATACTATGTAGTTAAGATATTTTGTGTATGTGCTGTAATAATAGCAAAATCTAAAGGTTTAGAATAAGGACTTATCAGGATCTATTTAACGGGTTTAAGACAATTTTTCAATATTGTATGACTCATATCCATTGTCAATCGAGCAGAATACATATGTAGAACTTTAAATCTGTTCTATGCTTTCACATTGTAGATTTACGCATAAGGTGAAAGAATCTAATACTGAAATACAGGGTATCAATAAAGTCAAATGCAGATTTTTGTAATTTCTAATAATAATACTGACACTTTTATATTTTTGTAGAGACTGAATTAGTAAAAACTTAACAAGAAGTAAGAACATTTACTACTAAGAGTAAAAGCGTTTATTTATTTATTTATACATCTGCTATCCTATCCATTATATAACCTTCATTGTTAATTCATGTGCCCAAAATATTTATGAATTATTTTATTTTTATTATTAGGGTATCTGCGTTGTTTCAAAATAATAATATTTTACTCAATTTGATTAACTGATTGAATGTATGTAAGTACTTAATCGAATCAAAAGTATTAAAATTGACCTCCTTTAAATGTTTTAAAAAATATATTGAATTAAAAATAAAACCGTTTATAAAGAGTTAAAATGCGTTATTAAGAACGTAGCCCATTTAAAACTGGAAAGTTACGATATTTTGATATACGTATTTAATTAAATCTCACAGAAACGAAACGTAATTAATTTTCGAATCCTGGGAATGAACACAAATGCGCGGATTGTCTGTCTACATAAAACCCGTAGACGTCTAGACGTTGGATGTGATGTAAATAAATATTAAACGTTAAATTATCGTAGGAGAAAAAATATATCTATACATATAAATAAAATTGGAGTGATGTTTTCAATTTCAAATTAACCGCTTTTCACTAAACGCATATGAAAGTATATAAAAAACATTTTTTTAATTTTTGTCTGTCTGTCTGTCTGTTTGTTCCGGCTAATCTCTGAAACGGCGAGACCAATTTTGACGGGACTTTTACTCGCGGATAGCTAATGTTTTAAGGCGTAATTTAAGCTACTTTTTATCCGACTTCAAAAATGGAGATTGTAGAAAATTTAATTATTTTAACCATCAGATTAGGTATATAATAGTAAGTAATTATGCAATTAATCATATCGTAGACTTTTTCATGAAATCGGAAATTTGATAGCAAAATTCTATTTTTAGTTTTCAATTTTTGCCTTGTTACACTTATTATTCAGGGATTAAATATATCGTATATAGACCAACAAACTTTTCTATCTTTTAATAAGAGTAACTTTTGAATGGGTTGATAGTCAGTACTTTGATACCAGTGTATCATATAGTAAAACTTTTTGGGCTTGACAAAACGTAGTTATTTTTAAATCACACACAGACACTTATATTTTATTTATTATTATAGATTATACATTTAATATATTAAGTATTTTTTATATATATAATAATTATATACTTGTTTCATTCTTTCGTCATTTCAGATAACACCCGCTCTGTTAAAAGGAAGTCAGCTGTTTATCAGTCTACACTTACCCTTGCCAATATTATAAATTACAGTGTGATAGAACACTTTGTCTCTAATTTACACAACAGTGTGCAATGTTTACTGTTATTCTTCGCTTGGCGTTTAAACTTGACTGATTTTTATAACATTAGTATAAATATTTTGTTTTACTAACATAGTTCTTAAGTAATTATAGTGTACTAACAAACTATGAGCCTATGTTGCTTGAAAATATTTTTTTTTTAATTTATTTTATTATTTATAAAGATTTCGTGCTTTTTAATATATTTTTATAACCAAAATCGAACACCTCGTATGCGGTCGAACGGTAGTTATACATATAAATCAAAAATTGCAGAATTTATTGAATATATTTATAATAAATTATGTGCATAAAAACTTTCTAATTGCTTATATTATAATCAAAATGTTTAAATATTACGATCAAATTGATTAATGTGTAAATTACATCACATGTCAATAAATAACTATGATGACGACATCATGTTACTCCGTGTCAGCTGCATAGAAGTTCAAAGGAAAAAACCATAAGCAAAATAAATAGCAAGTCACCCTTACTTGCCTCACACCCTAAATTCAACACGCGTGTCCTTGTACTTAGAACATTTTGGAAACTACCTAATACTTTGAACCATTTGGATAAATAGTTTTTATTACAATTTAATTTACAATATCATATTAGTAAAAACAAACTAAGGTACTGTTATGAAATAAATATAACATTAATATTTAACTGTTTTACATTTTTATGTTAATTTTTTAATAAACGCAATTTGTTACGTCTAAACCGAAATGAAACACTTTCTCATATACCAACCTCCTATATTCATTTTACTGACGCCATAAATAAGGTTGTAAATTTTACAATATTCGTAGGAAAAACAAAATTAATTTTGCGGGACACTGGGCGCTCAAAAACTAAACTACGCGACGGTCTATTCTTATTTACATAGTACCTATAAGGAGCTCCGCACAATATTTTTAAGCGGTTCACATGATTCACCAAACTACCTATCAAATTGAATATGTTGCCTAAAATTTTTAATAATTAATGATCGATTAATTGATAAACATAATACAATATGACGAGTCCTAATTCTAATCTATAGTTATTATATTTTTTCAAAATTTTCCATGGCACGTCGTAAAGAACTATTTGAATCACCGCGAAAGAAAATACCATTCATCCTCTTTTAATAAACTATGAAATATAATAAAAATATATAAAATATATCTATGGATAATATATACAAGAAAGTCAAATCGGTCAAGAATAAATGCAGATATTTTTTAAATTATAATATTAGTAAGATTATTAAAATAAAAATTTAATATATACTAAATTCCACATATTATATACAGTCCAAGCCGATGGAACACAAGTTTTTCTCCACTGCCAATTTATCTTAACACATTATGAAACCCACTTGGCAATGTATATGGAGTTTTGAATGCAATAAAAACTTATGCCATCGAAACAAATAGTTGTCTCTGAGTAGAAAGACTATAATGTAATCACTTTGCAAGATGGGTATTAGAGAGATATGAATTATTATTTCATAATTCTTATATTAGTAAGCAAATTATTATGGACGCTATTAGAGCCATATATGAGAGAGATAGTACATCAAGACATTATTAGAAACATCATTCTAAGCATATTTGTAAGGAAACTCATAAAAAAACATGTTTTAGGATTTAGTATAACTTATCATGCTACTAATAATATTAAATGCATGTATATAACTTTACTGAATCTTTCTATTTGGTTTGCAACACTACATGGTAAAACATATATATTTTAATTCAGTACTTATTTGGAAATTTAAATTATAATGAAATTAGGGAAACTTGTAGATTAATTTTTAAAGTAAATAAGTCAATTTAAGATAGTAAAAAAGAGTAAGTAAAAATCTTTTAATTACATTTAAAATTGATGATGAAACCATAACAATTGCAGTCTAAAGTACAATATTGACTTATATTTTAAAAGAAACAATTTAGTAATAAATTTATTACTAACATTTTAATTTTTAATAAGAAAATATACACAAACAAAATAGCAAGGCTAATTGGCAACAAAACTGAACATTTATTTATTTAACCTTTAACATATTGACAGCAATTAGGAGACATATTAGTTTAATAAACAGCTGTATTGCTGTTTGCAAAGACATAATAAAATGGAGGCAGACAAATAACAATAACAATTTGGTCATTGCCTTGGATAATATAAATAGCTAGCGACAGGTACTCCCTGCCGAGTTTAGTTTGTATCTCAAAAAATTGAGAACTTTCAAAGAAACTTGCGAGAGTCCTTAAACCTTAATCCGTCCCTGTCGCAAAATCAGCTCTAAGCGATTGTCTACTAACTATAAACTACCTCCCTGCTAAATATTATTTTTATATGACAAGCAGTTTTCAATATTACAAGATGAGTGAATGACCTTTCGGTTTTATATATTTAGATAAAATATGATGTGAACATTTTACAAAACTGTATGTTATCCATAAACCCCATAGGACAAATAGACAAATAATAGCAAAGCCAAAAGAATTATGAAATAACAATTAATGATAAAAGTAGAAAACTGAAACATTTAACGGAAACAGTAATTATTGCTTGGCATAGATATAAGTTATAGTCTTCCATGCTCTGTTAGTTCGTGTGATTATTGTGTATTGTTGCAATCATGTGTGCTATTGGAAATCATTTCTTAGATACTTTATGTATCATTTAAAAACTTTTTATTTTCAATATAGAGATTGTTCTTTATTGTATAGCTGCCAAATAAATAACTTTTGTAGACAAGTGCATAAATAGCAAAAAAGATTTACAAAAATAAATGCAAAATGTTCGATTGTAGCTAAACACTGAAAACTTAAAAAAAAATTTAAAATTTAAGTACATACATGAGATACTATGCTAACCATAACTTTGTTTTACTTGCAAATTCAAGTCATATACCCTTTAACATGTAAAATAAGTGTCTTTCCACTTAAAAATATTTTACTTTTACCAGGTCTTTCTAGTAATGACTAGATTGTAAGGATGTTATGAATAAGATTGGCCTTAGGGATCCAGAAGATGTTATGAATGGTGGCTAAAAATAGAATAAGTTCCTTGGCCTAATGAAATGATGATCCATAATATTTATTATTTCCCTACAAGGATGTAAGTCTTTATTCTTAACGGTAAAATATTTTTGTATGTACCTACCTATTTTCTTATATTATATTATATTCGTCTTTCCATGTATAAATATTATATTCATAATATTATTCATATTAAATGGTACAGGCATCTTTAAAGCATTCAGTAATTAAAAAAAAATGTAAAGTATGATTTACAACTTAAGAAAAAAAAATCCAATACTTAAAAGTAAAATAAGCTTGATAATTATTGATATTAGTTATTTAGGCCATTCTTTGTCATACATAATCATATTGTATTTACAAACCGTTCAATGATAACAAAACTTTTAAATAACATTAAAGTTAGTCAAATATTCACTAAATTAGCTAAAAAAGTCTAAGTAAAGTTAATAAACAGTTTTTGTAAATAATATTATTCAGAAAATACAATATAATCCTAGATAAAAACAACCGATCAACAACACTTTCTAGATATTCGATCACAGAACAAAACTACGAAATAAAATAATATTGTAATAATGTAATTTATAAAATTTGATACAAAAAAGAAAGTCTAAAATATTCACTTACAACAAATAAATAAAACCGTTACCTTTTAAAAACCACAGCAGAGGCAGGTTTCAGGAACAAAGTAGGTTGATGTTATGAATTTTCTACAGTAAAAATACACGTGCAATGTCACTTAATAACGAATGTATAACTAGAATCACTACAAATATATAACAATTTCTGTTAATATCCAACAATAAACGCTTTATCTTTAATTAACTCGAAAATTATTAAAATTGTAGGCAAATAAATTCCACAACATGTTACGCGACGCAACCATCGTTCGTTTTTCTTGTATAGGTAGGTATTGCAAATTATTAGACAGATGTCAATTGTCAATGTGTGTGTAAGTGTTACCATCTTATTATTTAATTGTAAACAAATATCCTTAGGTTAAATATTTACTGTTAATATTAATATATTAAACATATTTTGGAAACAACAGATTAATGGATGTATAATTTAATTAAATATGCATAATATTTTAAATATCTTTTTTAACGCCATCTGTTATGGAAAAATAGAATCATCTAGTTAGTTTTGGTACGTATATTATGTGATTGCTCACAACTACACCTAGATGGCGTTGTATCAAACTGCTTTTAAAATATATGGAGTTACAATTAAAATACAGATGGCGCAATAATAAAGAACAGTTGTAATATCTCATACAATAATTATTATTTAAAATAAATGCATATTGTTTACTATCGACTTACCCTCGCCCTGGACACCCTATGTGTTGACCCGGATAACCAGTTATCAATTATTATCATCATGCCTTGAAATGATCTGTTCTTTGGCTTTCTCGTAATGCGGTTAAAGACAGACAAGAATTCTAAACACTGTAGATTTTGCCTGTTTTGATAATAATGACTACCTATTTCAATAAGATTTTGTTTTATACATTTACTGCCAGTTTCTATAACCTATCTACCGATAGACCGGTAGATACTTTCATACGATTTTGACAGGTTGTAACTTTTAATGTGTCAAAATAGTATGAAAGTAACTACCGGCCTGCTTTGAAGCCATCAACAACAGAATTGAATTGAATTGAACTACCGGTCTATCGGTAGATAGGTTATAGAAACTGGTAGTTAATGTACAGATTCGACTCAAAATAATACTAACGACTTATTCTCGCTTCGCTCGGGTTAGTTAACAGATTTAACATGAGTGAAGCAGCGGGTTCCGCTAGTTATAATAAATAAATATCTAAATTGAATTAAAATTAATGTAGCCTAAGTTACTCCTAATAACATCGGCTATCTGCGAGTGAAAGTCCTGTCAAAATCATTTCAGCCGCTTCAGAAACACAAAAAAATAAAAAATTGACTTCTCGATGTTATATGCATTTAGTGAAAAGCTGTTATTTTACTTTAAAAACAGACCCTTTAACTTTATGTATATTTATGGAGTTTAGATAAGTAGGAAAATAAAAGATCATATTAACTGAAAACATTTTATTTGATCGTAACTTCTTTCATATAAATAACGCTCTTTTTAACCGTAACTGGAAGCCTCTACATAAAAGTAAGTAGTTTTAATATAACAATAAAAGGTAAAGTACAATGGTACATAGATAATAATTATACATAAATTAATTACAATAGCTTACAAATAACATATAGGAGTAAACTCTTAAAAGTCGGCAGAGCATTTACTGAGGCATTCGATTTTCACCTAGAAAAGACATGGTTTGATTAGCAAGATAATAAATACATTAAGGTATTAATAAAAAATATATGCACAAAAAGAACTTAAAACAATAAATTGTTTTTCATCAATGCAAATAATTAAAAATAGTATTTGCAAGTAAAGTATACCGATATTTATATATTATGACTATGTAAAAGTATTTGAATAATTCTGCCATCTGAAGTACCAAAAAGGTTTTATGTTGAAAACGTTAATAAAATGCACTAATTTTTCATTGCAAGTCAAGTTTATTACTACAATATGATATTAAACTTCTGAGATTTATATTTAAATGTTTTATGTTTTTTTTTCGGGGTAGCAATAGACTCAATACTTATACTTTACTCACATGTAGCTATTTATTTAACATAAGAGTTTTTAAATGTTTTAGTGGCATTATTTACAATAAGCACAAAAAATAACATAAATGTGATACATATATAATTAATTAGTTTTAAATAAAGAAAGGTAAATAGAATCCGTTTGGGCTTAATAAATAAGAATTCCAAAGTTTATCTTGTTAAAAATAAAATTAAGACAAAAACGTTTTATTGAAATATATATTTAAATATAACTTTTAGTTTATTTTTAATGATAGGATTTGATATCTGTAAATAAGATCATCTTGGATCTATTTTATAATTTCGCGTAAAAATGCTTGCCCAAGCCGAGTTAAATTTATCTTTTAAAATAATTAGGAATTTAAATAAAATCTTTAAACACAACGATCTAATAAAAATAATTAACATGCAAACATAATATAGCTATGTCACTCATGCAAGAAAACTAATTTTATGATGGTAAATTAATTTTTAAAACTGTTTTCATATTGGCACACACAATCGTTTCCTTTAAAATTAAAAATATAAAAGGTAAAATATAACATCACAGTTAAAATATCCAATTAATTACTAAAATATAATTTAGACAATTTTTAATAATTCCTTATAATAATAGAGCAAAAGTA
Source organism: Boloria selene (assembly GCA_905231865.2). Lineage (NCBI taxonomy): Eukaryota > Metazoa > Arthropoda > Insecta > Lepidoptera > Nymphalidae > Boloria > Boloria selene. Next base: position 9,555,922 of record HG993145.1, read on the forward strand.
TTGTAGCAATTTTTTAATATGTACCCTAAAATATATTTTTATCATATAACGTGTGCCTGTATTTATGATAATATTAATAAATAAGTTTTGTTCATATAATCAGTGTTATTACATGATAGCGTGTAACATCAAATAATTAGCATAGCAATGATCGTGATCATTGCCAACAGCAAGCCGAGCAGCGTCAGCCAATCCAGATCTGCCAGGTGCTGCGAGAACATTAACGTGTAGGAACAAGCTAACATCAACGTGCCAGAGTCGTGCCAATTGCGCTTTGACTTCGTATTATCGCCTGTCAAAATAACAAACACATCGCAAACTATAAAAATAAATTATATCTACTTTCCAAATAAAATAGTTAAATCAGCCATTCGATATGAACAAACAAACGGACAAACGAGCGGGGTGCAAATGATCAAAGTGATATCCAAACACCGTGCATGATAAGTGACCACGTACCTTTATTTTCGTTTTGTGAATTATTTTGCCTCTTAGCTCTCCAAGGGACTACTGTGCTTGGCAGTGAATTACTTTGACTAGAGCTCTCGTCTACTGAAAGCCTTCGCAAGTGCTGATTCATTGATTTTACAATTTTTGGCGAGTTTAAATCATTTCGTTCCTCTTTACCATTATTTTTAATATCATTATTACATTTATTCGTATCATTGAAATCGAGTTTAAATATTGTTGCTAATTCTTCGGATGAATTGTATTCTGTGGAGTCAGCTGCATCCTTTTTATTATCAAAATCGTTTTCATATATAGACAGACTAGCGGAATGTCTATCAGATGTCACATTGTCTGTATTACTTTGTACCTCTTCTTTACATTGCGATCTCACTGGTTCAATGTTCGAAGCGGTCATTTGATCGCAATTATTACTTTTGGGAACGAATAATTTCTCATTGACTTCTGCAATTCCAGCTATCAAATCAGATATACCCTCCTTCAACTCTCTAAAAGCTTTCATTTCATTGATTTCTTTGACTTTATCATCAGTATTTAAAAATGGATTAAGCGGATGAAATCGTGGTGCAGAGTCATTCGGCTGGGTTTCGATTATAATATTACTTTGAGGTGTTTCTGATATGGTATTTGCCGTAGTTTTATTATCCTCAGCATCAACAATGGATATATCTAATTTTTTCAATGAATTAGGGTTTTCTAAATTTTTAATCTGCTTAGGACTATTTTCAACTAATTTCAGTTCTTTTTCAAAATTATGTTTTAATTGGTCTTCAACTTTATGCAGCTGATCGGAAATTACTAATAAACTATCTTCAGTTTTCTTACCTTTAGAATTTTCAATATTTGTCGCCTTATTGTTTTCTACTACACTATGAACGGTTGGTTCAGAATTTTCATCATGATTTAATTCAGCCAGAGCACTATCGAAGGTTCTTTCAGTTAAACCATTTAAAAAAGTCGTTCTGCTATCAGATATTCTATTTTGAATATCGGATATTTCGTTTTTATTTCGATTCTTGTCTAGTTCAGCTAAAGCAACACCTAGTTTGTTACTTGTATCCATAGCCTCCTGTGCTAACATACTAAGAACCTGTTGAAATTCATCTTTTGATGACCGTTTAGATGCTTGTGGTGATCGATTTGATGGAGATGATTTGCCACATGAAGATGGTTTAGCAAGACATATATCGTCACTATGAATGAATGAATCATCTTTTGCAAAATGGTGTGAAAGTGAAGATGTGCTATTGGCAAATAAGTTGACAGTATTATGTCGCTGTTTTACCTTATTTCGAGGATACAGCTCCTTTTTTATATTATCATTTTTCTCGAAAGTTTCACGAAGTCGTTTCATGACATCACTGTTACTGTGGGTTTTTTGTACAGGGGGCATTTTACTTAGATTCAAAGCCTCATCGATTTCTTTTTGTATCATTGAAAATATATTAGCTGAAAGAGATCTAACTGCTCGTTTTTTCTTTAGATTCGAAAGAGAATCTTTATTAAAAGGAAACTCCGCATAACCGTTGTTATTTACGTAGCCATTATAACTTTCCCCGTTAAAGTGCGATGACTGTCTATTATCTTTTCTTAAGCTTCTATAAGCCAAATCATCAGCTACTATATCAGGTGACCTTTTTGGTACAAATCTAGAACGTCCTTTGTTTTCTGGAGTGGCGTGCAAATAATCACTTTGAGGGGCTGGTGAAACAGGACCAACAGGTATACCAAAAGGTGGTTGTGGATCAATTGTTTTGAGCCTATTATTGGTTTGTTTAATATTTCTGTAAACAACGTCATCAAACACAACATCGGGCTCGTTACGTTCTGAATGCCTGTCATCATCTGAGGCGTAGGGCAAATAAACTGGTGATGTCAACATGTAACTAATTTGCGCCTGTGCATCTTTACTATTCGATTTATCTTTGTTCGAAAATGAATTCATCCTTCTAAAAGCCATATCATCTTGCAGTTTATCAGGTAATGTTGACCTACGAGGTATTCGTCTCAATGGCGTAGAAGGCTGACTTCGTAATTGAATATCGTCGTCATTTCCGTTCCAATCATTGTTGAAATGGTCGTTAAATTTGGGCGTCATTAATTCCCGACGCTCAGCTCTGTCTAATAAATCTTCATCACCTAATCCTAAACTATTGTATATTGCTTCAAGTTCATTTAAAGCATCATCAAGATTTGTAGACTTTCGTCTTTCAGAATTTTTTTCATCATCAGATGTCATTTGATATGTCCCTGAAACATATGTATCTGATTTGTGACGAGTATGAGTTTTGGGAGGAGAAGAAGTTGTTTTCGAAGGCTCAACAGTTGTAGATCGTTTATATTCTGTTGTAGCTTTCCACACTTTCGCGCCATCTATAATATCAATAGATTTACTTTTGTTAGAAGCATCCATACTCTGTGCAGTGTCTCTACTTCTCCATGTACTTCTTTTTAGATCATTTGACGGAAATGACCGACCCAATTGTGAAGTTCCCGAGTATTCACTGTTACTTCTCGATTGTGCAAAAATATTTTGTTGCTTCCTTTGCTTTTCAGCATTGTCTATTTTTTTCCAAAATTCAGATGCGTTTCTAGGTTTTAGTATAATTTTTTCATTTATGTCTCCAGAAACTTGAGAATCACTTAAATATTGATTTTGATAACTATTCTGACTAGTTTTTATACTGATGGGTCTTCGTGATCTAGGGCTTTGATCGGCATAGTACAGGTAGTCTTGTTTTAATTGAATAGGTTCTGGTTTTATTATACTACTTTGAGAAGTCTGTTTTCGCCACGGTGGACTATTCACAAAAAGACCGTAATGATTAGGTTCTGCGGAAACTGACGCTGGTCTTCGAGGCTGGTCATTTTTAAGCACATAGTTCTGAACATTTTCGTTGTTTTGCATGGCTATGTGATCCTCCGAGTTTGAAATAGGTCGCCGTAAGCCATTAAAGCCGTAATTTACAAATCTTTCTTGACTTCGTCTCATAATCCTTTCAAAATCATTATTTGGCACACCATGTTTAACATTATGATTAGTGCTTCGTTCAGCTGCAACAGGGCTATTTTCATAATACATTGATAAAGGTGTGACAACTTTTCGATGCATATCACGAGGGGGCGGTACTGGTGGAGCTTTTTCTTCCGTCTTGATATTGGTAACGTTTCCTAATGGAAATTTAACGCACATTATACTTTCTGGGTTTTCGTATTGGTTTGACACGCTGCTCTCTCTGTTGCTATTAGCATATAATGAAGTTCTGTTAATGTTGTTATTTGGATATTGTATGGAGTAGTTAATTCGTTCGTTGTTAACTTTTGCATTAAAATTAATAGATGATGGGTAACTTTGAGTAGATGGGAAGGATGAAACTGATTCAGATTTAAAAGGATGCCAATTAGTATCGTTCGTTGTTAGTTGTTCTGGCATTATTTTTGAAGGGGCTTCACGTTTACACGTGCCATAGCCACTACTCTGACTTGTTGGTGTCCTTGTAAGTAATTCCACTTCAGCCTTTGTGTAGCCTTGTTGGAGTAGTTCTGCTTCTTTATTTAACTGATTTTCTTCGTCTCGAGACAAACGTTTAATATATCTTTCATTTCGAGCACTCCTTGATCTTTTATTTAACGAACTATCTCGTGACCTCATTAAAGAATCTTCACTTCTAAATCTTATCATCGAAGAAGAATTTGAGGACGACTTTAAAGATTCTTCATCGCTGCTTGACTCTCCTTTCATACTGTTTCGTAGAGCTTCAACTCGAGCTTTCAATCTACTTTTTCTTTTCTTCCTTGACGGCATCTCAAAGATGCCCTTTCCAGACCGAGAAGCATCATCTTTAAGTTGAATAGAGTCCTTAGAAACACTGTATGTTTCCGGATTATCAGCTTTGTACTTGATAAAGCCAGCTGAAGGATCTGATAAGACACCGTCGTCAGCAGCATCTCTCACAGTACTTGCTAGGCTTTGAGCCCTTCTGGTATCTCTGATCACTATGTGATCGAAATTATTGACAGCTGGTGTACGTTTCTTTTTTTTACTTTTTCTTTTAGATGGTGAACGATTTCCATCATCACTTTGTGATGATGTGCCACTATCCTCTTCCTTCTTTTTTCTTCGAAACAGTTTACCAATAGACCATTTCTTATCCTTTTTAGACCGTTCTACATCTACTTCTGCTTGAAGTGGCCGGTCTAAATGACGCTGGACGGATGTATATTCTTCATTGTAGGGCCGATACGCCGTTGCAGACGCACCAGAGATATCCCGATGAGGAACAGGCGGTGAATTTACAGTCTGAAATGGAAAACAAAATCTTTTATTATATATTGTCAACGCATATAATTTATGTTAATATATAATTATCTCTACGTAACTAAACCGTCAACAATACACCTGACCAAGGACGTTCATTTGGCAGAGTTTCAAAGTTGTGAAATGTGCTTTTTATCTTTCGTTTGTCTCATGTCAAATTAAGGAAGTAATTAAGCATGTCGTTTATTATAAGATAATGGGGTCGTGGGTTCAAAGCCACGCTACTGGATGAATGGCAAACAGTTTTAACACATTTATGAAAATATACAGACCATTCAGGTCTGTATTTCTGTAGTTAAAGGTGTAATAAAAAAAGAACACGTATAAATAATTTAAATTTTTTACTTTTGTTCCTAAAAAACTAGTCTGGAGGTTAGGACAAAGGTAAATAAGATATAATAACTAAGTATGATAGCCAAACAAGTCGCAACATCAATCCGTTTATTATAAACTGTGTAATCAGTTCATGATACAATGTTTACGTCAATAATTATTCACTGTTTTAAATAAACGCTAATAATGTATTAAAGAACGAAAACAGTGTATTCTTAATTTATATATTTCAAAGATACTAAATCACTACATAGTATAAAACAAAGTCGCCTTTTCTGTCCCTATATCCCTATATCCCTATGTGCGCTTAAATCTTTAAAACTACGCAACGGATTTTGATGCGGTTTTTTCCAATAGATAGAGTGATTCAAGAGGAAGGTTTATATGCATAAATAGGCGATCCCGCGGCTTTGCCTGTGCTGAATCTAGGGAAGAGCCCGAGCGAAGCGAGGGCGAGTCGCTAGTATGTTATATTTTACAAAGCATCATGTTATGATTGATATATTAAATCTATATCTTTACATAGGTATCACCTACATCTGTTTATGGATCTGTTTAAAGTGGCTAAAAGTTACTATTATGACTACATGTTACGAATATTTACATTCGCCAAAAAAGTATTTTTGTATATAGATAGGGTATCGTATAGGCTTTAGGTATACCTTATCAATAAAAATATCAAGCATTCAATATTGCATTCTGCCTTTTTTAACATCCCACTGCTGGGCACAGGCCTCCCTTCAGTACGAGGGATCAGGCCATAGTACACGCTGGCCAAGCCTACCATTACAGTACGGCAGAAAAACAGAAATATTCTAAGCGGGAGATATTAAAAGTAAAATATTGTAAAGTATAATATCTTTCAGAACCTTTCTTTAATTCCGTCATATATTATAAATAAAAATAATAAAAAATATATGCAGTATCAAAAATAAAACTTACAGGTAGAAATGATGCAAAATAGTTATTATTAGCAGTAGCTACTTCAAGCATAGCCACCATGTTTAAATCATAAACACTTATTTAGAGCACATTATCGAATATATTCACTCCCACACATGGCTTTTGGCACGAAAATGACATTAATGATTTTATCAAAATTCATATTTAACGTTTATTATTAAAAAAACACTGTACTTTATTTATATTCAAAACAAAAACTTTCTATGTTTCGATAGATGGACTTACAATAACAACACACATTATAAACTTTTAATTTTAAATTAATTTAATAGGTTCGATTCGTTTCAAGATTTTATATTTAATTAAATATTATTTTCACCATTATTATTATTAATTTAATATATTTTATAATAATCTAAAACTGTAGCGTATAAAAATATTTTTTTAGTTACGCGCGCGACGCGTGTGAGCTCTTTCGAGCTTCGCGGCAACATCTGATTATTTCAGGCGACTGAATCAAAGGCCCGTTTACATTAACAAGATTTAGCTCGCCATATATTATCCACAACGAAAAAGAGATAGTAACAGTGCCGTAAAACTTTTGCTTTAAGAACAAAAAATAATCTGAACATGTAAACGGACTTTAATTTTACATCTTTTGCTATAATAAAACAGTCGGTCGCTCTACAAATTTAGTTATATATAAACTTAGATCGCATTATTTATTTTTTACGAAATGGAAATCCAAATCAGAACGTCCGGAATGCGTTCGACATGTTTTTTTAGTTAAGACTTTACGAAAATAAACGGTGATTTAGTAAATGTTATTTGAGTGAATAAAATTCTGATTAGAGTAAATAAACAACTTAAGGACGACTTGACTAATGTCTGTTAGGAACTTACATTTGTCTTGTGGGCTTAAGCGGTATAAATAGATCGGTACATTTTAATTTCGTTTCGCGTAAGTTTTGTACCTATTCTATTCAAGAAAATATCCTATTTCTATAAACCTCGTATTACTGTCTTTCTCCGTAGTTTTACTATTCTGTCTAATGTTATAAATATGATTTCAGATTTGTCGTCTTAGTCGGTACGAGTATGTGCATTGCTGACGAGTAATAGAAGAGCGTAGAGCTAGGTTATATAATATGATGATTTGAAAAATGGACACTTTTTTCAACGATACCACGTGTGCGTGTTATCCTAAAGCATAAAGTAGTTTCGTATACTTTAAAAAGCTGCTGAAACTATGGTTTAGTTAAGATGAAACTAAAGTTTTTAAGTAAGTGAGGTCTCCCACCTTACTTGTGTCTTTGGTGCTGCTTCACGATGAGACAGTACATCTGTCACGCGAGCAGTTGGGATTTGTTATTGTGAACAGTGAGACAATGTGAATTATGAACCTAAAAATGAAAAACAATCTTAAAAAATTACGAATTTTTTCCTTCTTTTATCTCCTACTTTCATTTTTCATCTCCTCTTTTAATAAAAAATTTTCTTCTTGCCCGATATACAGTACCTATGCACTAAACTCTAACTTCTAGACGTAGTCGATATTTAGTCTGTGTTGTGACAATAAGTGATTTTAATTATTTCTTTAATGAATATGGCATTTAATTCTTTATTTTTGTTTTAAAAAGGCTATTAAACGAATCCCGTAATTAAATTAACCTACATCACTATGCAATCTAATCGGGCCGCCTCACACGCGCAAACGTATTAAGTCTTGACCACAGTGCTTAATTAAATAAAAATAAACTCCACTCGAGAGTTCTAGCTCATTTAAAATCGGACTTAAATTGTAATTGCTTATAGAAGATTTTTGGAAGCAACAATATAATATTACTATTTCAAACCTTTTTAAAGCAATTTAATTTAATAATTCCATAAGTCCATTAGAAAATGTATTTTTAGAATTAATTATTTATTTATACATTTAGACAGTAAATGACATATTAAATTTTAAAGTTGATGCTAGGCAACGTTGTTTTGCGTTGAATTTTTTTAGCACGGATGTACTAAAACATTTCACCGGGAGCAAAATTATAAAAATTTTCAATGTGTACAAAACAACGACTATTAGGTCCGCTAATCATATAAGCTGATATTTGAAAGATGTGTCTCATGAAAATCACTACAACAATAATATCATGAAATTAAGAAACATAATAAATTGGGATTGTAGTAGTTAATATGTACATCACTACATAGTATAAAACAAAGTCGCTTTTTCTGTCCCTATATCCCTTTGTATGCTTAAATCTTTAAAACTACGCAACGGATTTTGATGCGGTATTTTTAATAGATAGAGTGATTCAAGAGGAAGGTTTATATGCATAACTAACGGATCCCGCGGCTTTGCCTGTGCTAAATCTAGGTAAGAGCCCGAGCGAAGCGAGGGCGAGTCGCTAGTGTAATTATAAGTCAGTGTAAATACTAGACAACATAGACTTAACAGGTGAGCGACTTAAATAGATAGATTCTATACCTGGTTTGCTTTTCAAAGAACTAAGCTACATTTAACGGAACATACCGTTTCTGGAAATAAGTCTTTCTAGAGCCTACCTATATTTATTTTAATTGCAAAATGCTTTGAGGCTTCGACGTTTATAAAAAATAGTCGAGGTGTTAACGAGGTATTGTTTGTTAGCTACGAAAGTTTTATACTCGTAATTGTAAAAAATAGAAATAGCTAGTAATAGAGATTAAAATTTTAGAACAAAATTGAATATTTAGTATATTATACTCTAGGTATCAGTATATATACGTCACAATATTCCAGGAAAGTGCCGGATAATCGAATTTAGAGTTATTCTTAAAAGATTAGGTAAACTCGTAAAAATACGTGATAAAAATAAATATGTAATCGTTTTTATTAAATTATCTTCTTACGCAAATATCTTGAGTTTTTTTTAAAGCTCAGTCAACATCTGCGAAGAAGATGGAAGCTTAACCGACTGTCACATAAAAAATCATTAATTATCCGTAACAACAATGCCCAGTGCCATATATCTTTATTTTTAAACGAGAAGGGACTTCCGTCTTCTTTGATACAGCCCCATGTTCTGAAATGTCAAGCGTGTTTATGGGTTTAGCCATACGTGACAGACAGTCGACGCAACTACGCGTATCCGGTGTGAAATTTGCTTTATTTATGACTATTTCACGCGTTGAGATATGAATGTTTATCTCTTTATATAGGTATTTATAAATAATAAGGTTAATGATTGACCTCTTTGATAATAATATGCATAATATGATAGATGGATAAGGCACTCCTTTTAAACTTTTAAATTCTTAATAACAGATAACGTTCCTTATGTTTTATGACTAGCAAATACTGTAACTATATGTTTACTAATGACGAGTCCTTGCTTTGCTTGCATTTGGTCAGCACGGTGAATTAAGACCTAACACATGCCTTAGAATATCCCGCACGTTAAAGAAAATGTTTGGCAATGAATATATTTGCTACAGCTTGTCAATAGCCTCTAAACATAAAATTACAACTTATACGAATAGATCCAACAACAATATACATTGTACATGTGTATTTTTTATATTTAGTAAGGAATTATACAGATATGTATACATAAGTCTAGGACCTAGAAGAATCTTTTAAAAAGTATAACATTTTTTACTTTAAACATTATATTGCATGTATCGCAGATGTGCACGAGGCGTCATTACTCGCCATTATACTGTCATTTCCTAGACCGTAGTCCGCAAGCATTTCATTCTTCACATCATTACGTGAATGCTTGAGCAATGTTTTTGTATGTACGGCTTACATGCCGTTTTCTGCGTAGGTAACATTACTTTAAGCTTTCTATTGAACCTAGGTCATTTAGGATTAAGTATTTTGTATTACTTTATTTAAGAGGCAGTTTTTTAGAGCATTTAAATCCGCGTCTCACACCCCTAATTTTCATGTGCGAATCATTTCTAACATGATTATCACTTGTCTTATGGTGCAGGATAACATCGTGAGGAAACTGCATAATTGAGAGAACCCATCAAGTTTTCGAAAGAGATGTGCAGTCCGCCAAGTCAAGTGTACTATGGCCTGATCCTCTCATATTGAAGAGAGACCTGTGCCCTGCAGTGGGACTTTATAAAGGGCTGAATACAATTACTGTCTTTGTTTTATTGTACTTTTCTAAGTTAGAGATTGAAGTAGTGAATGATTTCGTATTTCAGACTTCGGCAAAGGAGAAATTTAAGATTCAGTTTGATTCATTTCATGATTCATGTTAGTTTTCGAATAGACTTTTTTACCTCAATATTGTCTTATAAATCTGTTCCCCAAGTTGCCTTTACGCATCTATTACATACCTGAAGGAAGAATTACTTTAAAAATATTAATTATTCTGTCATAAAACATCTTAACGTCTTAGAAACTGTTTCGATTCGAGTAGTGCATACTAGCTTCTTATTATAGCGAATTAAATCTAAATTTACGAAGACCAGTCACATTTTCGTAATTCCTAATCCCACACAAGCGTGAGTTACAAGCTCTAAATATAACCATCTGTATATTTTTCTCTGTTTTCCTACGAAACATTCCAACAGCAACGCTAATTGGCATTGACTAACCCTTAAAGTAAAATATATTGTGAAAAGTACCTTTTAGGCTTTTAGACGGTAATTCTATGATTTTCGCTTTTTATATAAATATATTTAAAAAATCCTTTTACAATGAAAAAAATATATAAAAAATCCTATATATAAAACAATTTTTATATTTATTTATATACAACTATTTATAGTTACATAAATAACATAAAATAACACTGGTTTATTATGAAACATGCTTTTATGAAGTTTTACGTAATATATAATGTACCGTGGATAACTAATGCATTGGTCGGGCAGTAACTCTACATACTTGTACGAAGATTGCATGAGATTGGAGACTTACCTTAATAAGAACTTACATATTATTTCAAAATGTACTTTAACCAGAGAAATGTAGTATATCTTTTAAAATACATTAGATACAATATATTATATATCTATAATATATATCTTATAATTATTTTGTCTCAGATAAACAAAATACACTATTTGCTGATTTTCTTTTATTTCAATGTGTGGTTAAAGAATCTTGAAGAATACAGTATTTCCTCTATATTTTATGTATTATGTATATTAAAATCTTACGATATTCCGGAAAATTTATCGATTAAGTCCTTTTTTCATACTTAAAAACGATTTATTTTAACGTATATAGGTAGGCACGTGCATAGATTGAAAATTAATATATCTCAATACTTTTATAAGTAAATTGAAATATTAGTATATGGAGATTATTGGAAAAAATACATATATGGAAAATATGAGAGAACTGTGTTATTTTTACGTAATGTACACAGTAAAAGTGTAAACATGGTCAACGCTCCGGCCTGCGGCGTGTTGACCAAATAATTCATTCCCTTCAAAATATATCACGCCTATCTGTGTCAGTATATTCTGAATACTTTTAACATAAAAAAATAATAAAAAAACCTAAAATCATTTTGTGTTATAAAATATCATATTAGTTCTATTTTCTGGATACGAATTTTATTGTTCATAAATGTTTTGAGATCAAAGTCTTAGGTGTAAAGTTCTTTAGATTATTCTCTATTTTTCGCTTGCGAGTAAACGTATTTTAAGTTAAAAACTATTATTTTATAGTTGTATAACGTCTTCACATTAAAAAAAGCAAACTTGAACCATGCTTATAAAGATAATTGACCCAACGTAATTTGCTATGGACCTCTCTCAATGGAAAATTATGATGTGAAAAGCTTTTCATAAAGAAATTAAAATTACTAGAACATTTTCAATTTTATTATGACTAGGATACTTTATCTTTTAAATTTCAATTGGAAGATAAGGAAGAATGAAAAAGTGAAGTGAATTAAGTTGATTGCCACAAATGTACGCGAACTGCTTCCTGTAAATTTTTCTTCTTTTTTTCTTTTTTTTTTAACGTGACTATGTCACCCCCGTACAGCATTTAACTTAATACTCTAAACTACTTCACCTAACTAAACTAACTACAATTTCAATCTTGCACCAACTTGACTATCATGATCGCATTGCTTGATAGTGACACGGCCAATATACTGTTACGTATACCCACATTATATGATTTTAATGAAATATGGGGCCTAAGATCTTCGTTTCGCACACATTCTATTAGTAGGTGATATATATCATCAATACAATTACATTGTACGCATTGTTCTGTATTAGACAAACCCATCAGAAACTTCCTGTAAATTATTATCGTATAAGTACGTAAAGGCAAACATCTTGAAAATCTCAAGATCGCTGATCAATAGAGTAGGTAAATTGATTCATATAAATCATTCAATACAATGTATTGAAAACCATCTCATTTCTTAGACTGTGCCAGGGTTACGTTAACCTGACATACATATATCAGGTTTCCTCTTTTGTATGTATTTTTTAATCTCCATACTAGACATTAAGAAGGTCGATTTATTAAGTCAGTTATGCCTTATAAAGGATTACCTTGAAGGCAAATCAAGCTTTATGTGGTATACTTTTTATTAAATTCTAGAAGTAATCGATGCACATTGCACATTGTAAATCTTCGTAAAACACATTTAACAGTAAGGGTTAAATCTTTGATTATATACATGTCTAGATACCACATTGAACCGTCCCGAACGGCTCAAAAAAAGTCTACTAAAATTGGTAGACTCGCTTCTCACGTACGTCAGTGTCATTTGAGTGGATAACAAGCTCGCGAAAAAAAATTAATTATGCCGGTTTGTGCTATCAAATTGTGTCGAAATTATGTGGAATAACCGTATAATAACACCAAGATCACTTTTCATCGGTAAGTTATGTTATTTAACTCCTATTTTATAAGAAAACATGGATTTTTAATTCGTTACTATTTAGGTAAATTTGACAAGCCTGTGTTGCCAGCTTATTACTAGGGAGACTTAGCGAAATTATTGGAGACAAATTATAAATATTATTATTAAATTTATGTATTTATTTATTTATTTATATAGGATTATAGACAGTATATATAAGTAACATTTTAAAAAAATAATAAAATAATGACATTTATAAAATTAAATTTTTTAATTACTTTTTAATTTTTTAATTTTGTATGACATTGAACGTACATAATAAGAAGTATGCAGTTTATTAATTATTTAATTAGAATAAGTTTTTACAAAATAAAAATTAGTTATTAATTTCTTTTGTTTTTTTATATTCAATATATTTTTTTTATTAATTCTTAACTATTATAATTACTTTATTTACCCCTTTGGATAAAAACCTTCTCCAAAGCAAACCACTTATTTTTATCTTTGGCGGCGTTTAAATAAACATCATTACATCCTCGTAAATCATAAAATGATGGAATAGTATATATTGTGTTATGTTTTTTACAAAACCGACTTTAATAACAAACACTAGAAATAACATAACTGATAGGTGTAAATTGTAATATATTCGATGGTACGAAAATATATGATTAAGCATCTATATTCAATGAAAACTACCAATAATGTATTTTTTACGTTTTAGTGTTTTTTTTATCGAGACGTTTTATTAAGTTTTTATTTCTCATTTTAGTGTACATTTGTGCACTATAGTAAATATCCTGCGTAGTTGACTAATCTTCGTAACAATATTTATTTGATTACCTTCACCAACACCTATATAAAATAAATGAAATCCATATGAATAAATGAAAACCGTAATATAGTATATGAAGCAGTCTTTTTTATATTCTCATGAGTAATTATCATATTTTAATTATTACATTTTAAATATTAAAATTTTTAAAAATAATTATTTTATTTAACCTTCATCATATTAAATAATGGAAGAAAGATTTGGAGCGGGTATCCCTAAACACGCACACCTTGACAGTTGACTTCAATAAGTACACAAGCTATACTCACACATGTCACGTAAAGTGAGGCCGTTTTCTGCGCATCGTTTATTGGTATTGCTCAATCTAGACATGTATATAATCTAAGGGTTAAATATTAATTTAAAACAAACATTTTAAATTTCTATTATAAAATTGTTCGATATGAGCGAGTTTTCTTCAACTATGTGAGTTCAAGAATATATCATGGGCACGGTCCTACGTATAGATACCTACTGTTATTGCCCTAAGACCTAATAGTTTATAGTCTAACTTTTTATTAAATATCCGAATCCATCAAATCTATTCAGCTTTAAGGAGTATCAAACATAAACACACACAAGCATTAACATATATATAACAGGAGCCTAATTCATGAATAGGGTAATATTGTAACGTCAGTGTAGGGCAGAAAATATTATATATTAAAATTAAAATATCTATGAATGTACATGATAATAAAAATATAGGTAATATGTAAATATTTAAAAAAATAATTATTTAGCCTTATTTGATTAATCAACATACCCACGTGGCGTGATGTTAGAAGCAGGATTCGACGTTTTCGTACATTTCCATACGATCGGAATAGACTATATCTATACATATATATAAAAAAGTTCTCATAATATTATCTCTCTATCTCTATTCTCATAATTTTATCATAATAGTAATTAAAATAACTATATACACAGAGGTCAAATAGTTTTTAGATTTTTTGTCCGTCTGTCAGAAAACCATTAGGTTTTGATGAAAGGTACGATAATAGCATGTTATCCGGATCAACATATAGGATACTTTTTACTGCGGAAAATAGCTCATTTCTGAGAAATGTATATGTGAACCCGAGCGCAACGAGGGTGAATCGCTAGTCTATATAATATTACCTAGGTATATAATATAAATGTATTTGGATGTTAATACGTTCATATGGATGTATGAATAAAAAAAGTGTAATTATTATGCTTCATTTAATTAAGCCATAAATGTACCCACGTGGCGTGATGTCAGGAGCAGGATATGACGTACATTCCCATACGATCGCATTAGACAAATAAAATACACTTCCCCTATTACGCGCAAGCTGGATTTAAACTGAGTGGGATTGGTTTTATTATAAATATAGTGGTGCATTTATGCATTTAGTTATTGCAGCTGTTAGGGATAATAACGGCGTTCTAAGGCTACAAGTTTAAGGTAAGTACTTTCATTACCTTTTGTATGTACATATGTATGAATTAAGTCTTTGTTTAAAACAAAAACCCTCGACCTACGCAATTTGCAAGCTATTTCATATATAAAAATTCTATTAATTAATAAATAATTAATTACTATCACTACAATTTTTTTTTAATATATAGAGTGATTCAAGAGGAAGGTTTAAATGCATAACTACCGGATTCTGCGGCTTTGCCTGTGCTAAATCTTGGGAAGGGCCCGAGCGAAGCGAGGGCGAGTCGCTAGTAATAAATAAAGTTGAAGCGAATACATTAACTTAAGTATAAGTAAACGAACCAAATAGAGTAAGGCTTAAATAATGAAAATATTCCAGATAAAAGCTGCTTAGTTTGAGCAAAAAGTTAAATGCTTATACTGTAATTTATTACGTGCTTTACTGCTCAGAAAAATGGTACTAGAACTTTCAGTATGGAGATAGATTTTGACTAGTCTTTTGATTCATGTTGCATATTTTATTAACGTGAGCTTTGCTGAATCCAAATGTATGATCGACGAGGATTTGTCTAAAGAGAGAGAAAAGCCATTAATGCAGAGATATATTAAATGACACTAATTTACAAATGAAACTATCTGTTTTGTCGCGGATGGTCATCGGGAGAGTCCCGTGACAATGATTGCTGTAAAGCATTCGAAATGTCGGGAACCAAAAATCATAATAAATCCGCGACAAAATCCGAAAAGATAGTTTCATTTATATTGTCCAATATTCGCGTAAACCTAAGAAAGTATTATGATACTAATTTTTTTATGAAATCTATTTCTACCGGTCATGTCAGTTATGGGATAGGTAGCCATATAAACACCTTTTCTTCTTTGCGTCGAAACTAACTTAATTTTTGCAATCGAAATTTAATATCAATTATTATCTACAGGTACTAACGATCAATATATGTATGATCATCATCAGCCCTTTTTAACGTCCCACTGCTGGGCACGGGCCTACCTCAGTACGAAGGGGATTAGTTCACCGCGCTGGCCTAGAGCGTGTTGGCGGACTTCACATATCTTTTGAAAACTTGCTAGGTTTTCTCAGACATTCAGGTTTCCTCACGATGTTTTCCTTCACCGTAAAACAAATGGTAATTATGATAGAAATGATTCGCACATGAAAATATCAAAGGTGCGAGACCCGGATTTGAACCCGCATTACTTGGTTATCCAAGGGAGCACGTTACCGCTGTACTGTATATGTATTATATATTTGCAATCAAATTTTATTAATATATAAAGTTAAAGTTTTCTTTTGCTTGTATGTTTATACGAAATAATCTCTGGAATTATCAATGTATTACAATAAATAACTTGTCTATCAAAATTGAGAAGAACCAATCTTAAATAGCTTTACTTTATTTATTAAACACCAGTAGACACGATTGACTAATATAATTGTGAGACTAATTGCCCCTAATAATATGAGCGATGATTTGAGGAAATTTGACGCGACGCTAAAAGCGAGACAAGCTGTCAGTAAACTATGGCGTTTCCGTTATAGATTCGGGTCTAAGCGGATATCGGGTATAAATATGTATGGAAGCCGTTCAAGTCCGGTGCTAGACTACTAACACGTGACAAATAATATAAAAAAAAACAAATAACTTTTACCGTTGATTGTTTTATTTAGAACTATATAGAAATTTTATTATTATATGAAATATCTACGAGTTTGTAGAAAATAAAATTGAACATATGTTTTCATACGAATACAACGCTTACAAAAAATCTTTAAGGCGGTAATCGTTAGTCATAACTCATAAAACATTCAACAACGGGGTGACGTATGACCTGACCTGGCTTTGAGCCTCACTCCGACTACAAACACTTGAAAGCACAGTAGTAACTGTGACACGTGCAGATGTACTACAAAACATTGCATTTAGAGTAAGTAGCAAGATTTTAAGACTCACTTTAT
The DNA here is from genome assembly GCA_905231865.2 of Boloria selene. Taxonomy (NCBI): domain Eukaryota; kingdom Metazoa; phylum Arthropoda; class Insecta; order Lepidoptera; family Nymphalidae; genus Boloria; species Boloria selene. The sequence continues at coordinate 9,573,004 of HG993145.1, forward strand.
GTAGCACAAATTATAATAAAAATAATTACGTAATAGAGGTTAGTAATAGCAATACAAATTAAACAGCTGTTGTAAGCTTTTCGATTCTCCAATATTTTTTTTGGATTATCCCTATTTTTTATAATTAAACGATCCCCGATATACTGCCAACAAAACAAAAATATTGAAATCGGTACAGTCGATTTTGACTTTTGGCAAGAGCAAGACTTGTAAAGAGCAATTTGTTTTTATATAAGAGTAAGTATTCACAGAAAAGGTTTTTCAAATTTATTCATACTTCATAGGAACTTACACTAAAAACTTAATAACATATCAATTATAACGATTAAATAATATCTAAATGGATATCAAGACCATTGGGCGTACCACAATGACGTCAACTACATATGCAGGTACAATGTAACAAATGTTTTAAAAGGTCTTTGAACCTAATAAAAAATAAAGAGGTTTGTTTCTAAAGATTAAGTGCTGTCAAAAGCCTCTACTTATATAAGATGAAAGTAATACCTATGATGGTATGACGTAATCGAAAAGTACTTGTAATTAAAATCTAAACATACTACCAACTAGCGACTCCGAGCGAAGCCGCGGGTTCCGCTATTTATACTGAAACTACTATTACTACTACTATTGAAACGTTCCTCGAGAACCACTCTATCCATTGGCGAAAACAGCATGAAAATCGGTGCAGTAGTTTTTGAGTTTATCGCGAACAGACATACGCTGCGGAGGACTTTGTTTTATCATATGTGATAGTTAATTAATCACTAATCACCAAGTTAATATATTTCAGTCTAAACTTGAATAATTCAAATAAGCTTAAAATTGTATCCGTAAACCTAATAGTATTAGAATTTGATAAAAATGATAAACCTCCACGACTACAGTATGGTATAGCGGTTAGTAAATCGAAAATTCTTATCCAATTGCTTAAAAACGATTTATCCTTTTCTTCTTCTTTATATACCCATAGTTTGTCATGTATCTAACATATATCTAGTTCGTATGTAATTTATCTAGTAATATACAGGTAGTCCGAGAATGTCCTAATAATATAAAAGATATTACGTACGTGAGAATGGTCCAAAGTGACCTGAGCTCCTAATTTCGGGGATCGTACGAATAGCCGGAATTTTTGTTTATCCGTCCCGAAAGAAGAAATGAAGGTGAATAGATATTTTGTGGGATTAAGTTATTTTACTAATAATTTCGTCGTGCCTTAATTTTCCCACACTTAGATTATACAGGCTTTGACTTTTTTCAAGCTAATTTGATAAAAAGTAATTAAGGAACTGTGTAGAATTTCCAACTACTATAATCATCTGTCTCTTGTAGTTATTCCTTTAAAATTGTATGTATTCAGCCATTTTATGACGTCCCACTGCTGGGCACAGGCCTCCAACAAGAGGGGGATCAGGCAGTATAGTCCACCGTGCTGGCCTAGTGCGAGTTGGCGGACTTCACATGTCTTTCGACTCGCTAGGTTTTTTTCAGACATGCAGGTTTCCACACGATGTTTTCCTTTACCGTTAAGACAAGTGGTAATCATTATAGAAAAGATTCGCACATGAAAATTTCAAGAGGTGCGAGACCCGGATTCGAACCCGCATCACTCGGTTATTCAAGCGAGCGCGTTACCACTAGGCTACCATTGTCTTCTTTAAAGTTATTGTAAACAAAAAAATATTATCTTTCAAAATACAACAACATAGTACACACATAAATTATTAAAGTTAACTTTTCGACCTAAACTTTAATAAACAGATTGAGACAAATCTATTTCTTGGAAACGGTTTCAATGCCTACAAGGGCGGTAATGCGTTAAAAGTCGTTATATACATATAAACAATCAACACTTGCAAAAAGTAATGCGTTTGTCTTAGAGTTTCTTAAATAATCCATTGAAATATAAACTCTAAAGTATGTAAAATTAGAAATATCTAAACCGCCATATATCTAAATTAAATTGTAGGTAAACAAAATAATTCAACCGATTTAAGTGCTTGATTGAATTGTGAAGGACAGTACAATAGTTTGATTTGATATCTATTGATGGTTCCAATAATTACTAGCTATATTTTGTATTTCTATCCATAATATTTAGGTCTTATATATATTAAGATAATTTGAAAATATTTTTGCTTATTTTAATTACGAATTATAATATAAAATGGGTGTAATTTAACAAACTACATAACCAATTAAAATGGTTTCAAAAGTTTTCCAAAAGATCAGTAATTATACATAAGAGTAGGATGTTTCTTTTGTAGAGAAAGAAACTTATGTCTTCTATGCATCATTTATCTATTTTTACGTCTACATTAGTGGCAGTAAACCATGCCGTATTCTATCAGGTGGCACATGTACAAATTGTAGCGTTCGCAAGCATTCTTCAGGACTGTTGAGCTATTCCGACGCTATTTCAGTTGTTCGCATGCACTGGCTCGCCGCACAGCTCTTGACCTCTTTACTAACGTACGTACTATAACTCAAATTACTATATAAATGGCCTCGATGCAAAATATTTAAATAGCTGTATTTAACATATTTAATAACCGTTGTACAGAGCTTTGCCAAATAATATGAAAGCTACTATTGTATAAAACTTTATTATGAACTAGTAGTATAATAATGATATTATAATATTGAAATTATAATATAAATTGTATGCTGATGATAAAATTTTGAAACTTAAATGGTAAAGTATGGTCGCTGTACCAATTTAGATGAGGTATGAACATAGTTTAGGACCCCAGAAAAAACATGGAATAGGGTTTATCCCGCTAATCATCCCTTAGGGGGAGGACAGCGGGATGAATATTTGTATGGGTAATCAATCTTTTCTCAAGCAAGGGATACTAATATACGTACATATCTATAGTTCTATAGTTTATATACCATACTAACCGGCAAAATTACCCGAGCTAAGTGAGGTTGAATCGCTTGTACATACTGAGTAGTGAGTACAAATGATAATTAAGAGTATAATTAACATACATGTGACAAAATCACTATTTTCGAAGGACATTTTATATTGTTGACATGAATTAGATTCATATGCTAGGTTTTTTTTATTAATGAGGACTCTTGCATGTTACATTTCAGTACCTGTAAGTCGGACATCGGCCTACAAACTAAAGAGAAATAGTGGTTGTTTTTACGACGTCCACACAGACCTACGATATTTATAACGCTAGGTAATAACGAAAGGTCAATGCCTCTGTTTTTATCTTCTATATAATTTGATATTGATCGTGATCAATAAATCAATTCATGTTCTTATATATCAATTACTATGTAAAGCTTTAAGCTCATATTTGGCTGTCAGTTGTAAATTCTTTTAACATATGTATTTAATGATTGATGTGTGCCGATAAGGATCTTTGAAAGTATATAAAAAAATTGCGCATACTTTTATAAGTAATTAAGAAAGTTATTGCAAATTATACACGGCACTTGTCTTATTAAAATGATTACGTCTTACGTAATCATACAATTTAAAAATAAGACTAAAGCTAAATTTTTTCTTTGTAAGTTGTGGAAGAAAATAAGTCCGTCAAGACATCCAGTTGATATCCAGTACAATATTTTTAGATTTAAAAATGTTTTTGCTGGTCGGTCCTTTTTTATACTGCAATGGGTCATAAGTTGAGCGCTACTTTATGTATGGAAAGTGCAGTAGTACCCATCATTACTAATTTTGTGATGGTAGAGTAGAGTTTATATTTTATTGTTCTTCTCTTGTTTCATATCGCAACTGACAGTCCGATTAGGAAAAAAAATATTGCATTTAAAATTATAATTATACACCAATAAAACAATCAGTACATGCGCTAGATAAATTTCGATGTATTTATTTTACAATTTTAAAAGTTTTACTTATAAAATATTTATATTTTATTTAAGTTGCCATTATTATAATTCTTACATATCTCATTTTTAATATCATTGATTCTTATCTATAAGTCGTTGAATAACGTAATAGCGAAAGTCTTATCTCAATAAGTGATCACTAATTGGATGGCGGCCATTGATCCGGTTCAGATGCGTTCGGTCAGTTCAATTGTTTCGATCGAAAATAAACAAGACCCCGCCGTGTTCAGCTATTTCGGAAGCGATAAAACACTCAGTTTTATAGTTACACCTGCTTTTGGAATGAAAGAGATCTAACATATTTCACCTTTTTATACTTTTATGTACAAAATATTACACAATATCTGTTTACTAACAAACATTTTTAACCGTGAATTTCCATATAAGTATTAAGGGGATTACCTCGCTCAAATTCCAAAAACACTATAAGTTTAAAGAAGATTGTAGATGAATCCTCTCGTACGATTACCATATAAAAAATATATGATTTACTTAAGGTTATCACAAATACGTGCTATTGTTTTAAATTTAAATAAACTCTCCCAAATTTGGAAAAAAAATAAATTAAATAGGGCCTTTTTCAACGTAAACTGTACTTTTTCTCTGTAACGGCTAATTAGTTTGTCGTGAATTTTGTACCAAAAAATATGTAATGACGTATTTCACAATTTCTATTGTTTTTTTTAATTTTTTTATTCTGATATTCTTAAATAATAAATAAAAACCCAAAACTTAACCAGTACCCCACTGACGCACCCCCGCTACGGCCTGTGACGCGTACTCGGGATGCGATACAGCAGTGTCTCGATGACTCTTGTGACGAGTGGACTACACGCGCGTTATTTTTTCCAATTAATACCTAAAACTTCTCGTTTTGAATGATTTTTGAATTAAACCATATATTAAATAATACAAATATAAATATTTCGTAAAACAAAAACAGAATTTAAGTTTGTAAGTATATGTAAAATGGTTTGTAATTTCGTTTTGTTTTTTGAACCTATCATAGAGTAAGCCAGAATATAATATGCCTAAATATGCCTAATGCCTAAATATAAGAATAACTAAGGCATTTTTTTTAATATTTTGTTCACACTTTATAGACAGTTATTGTTTATTGCTCACATAAAAATATACCAATACCTACATCCTAATGATATTACAAATAAAGAATAGGTGCGTTTAAAGAAGGTAAGCCATTTGTAAATGTTGAAAGCTAGGTCAACCTAACTATTTCCGTTACTGAGAACCGTTTACCTACTTACCTACCTGGTCATCAGCAGACCTTCACCATATAACATTTAGTAAAATGAAAGCTATGTCAGCAGGCATAGTGCATTGTGTAGTTTAATATAAATAATATAGATTATGATGTAGGCACTATACTCGTACAAGACTACAAAAACTAGAGGAAAGAAACAAAATGAGATTTCTCAGAGATCGAATCAAATAGGCAAAAAATGATGACAACGCGACACATCTGTGTTCTTGCTTAATCTTCACTTCGTTTCGTTGTAGTATGGTCGTCGGTCGGTAGATGGCGTCAAAATAACAAATACTAGTACAGATATCAAATCCTCAAGGTCATCGGGCGAGGTAGGCGCCTTAAATTATTTTTATAAACGACGTGGTTCATTATTAAGGTTTCATTATTAATACATAATTCAGATTGCTAATGAAATGAATTGAGCGTTTGATTAAGCCTTCTAACAAATGAAAGTTTAGAGTTGAGTTACATGACTGGAATAAAGTAAAATTCAGAATTTAAATTAAGTACTACAAAATACAGTAAATTAAGAAACCTTTCTTAATAAGAGATTTTTATATAAATATGTACTATAAATTCACACTCGCTCAGCTCGATTTTCCAGCAGTAAAATTTCGATTTGTTGACCGGATAACCAGCTATCACCATACTAAATTTCATCAAAATGTGATTAGTGGTTGTCCCGTTATGCGAAAACGAAAATCGTATAAATTAAATTGGCCTATTTATTGATAATAAATAGTAATGGTTATTTCAACAGAGTTTTCCAAAAAATATTTAGTGTACAGTACTGTATTTCGAATAAGTTAGAATCTTATTATATGTATAGATTGCAATGTTAGGGTGTTTTGTTTTCCCATCATACCTGGTCACGTATTCTCGAAACATGATTTTGCTCTAACTCTGGGTATCGAATACACAATAAAAGGTACGTACACCATCCAGTACTTATGTAGATACATATGTACACAGCGTCGTAAAAAATATTGTATTTTCGTATAAGGCATAGCGAGAAAAATATTATTTTCATTTAAAATATTACTGCGTTAAGTTACAACATAATCATATTGCTAAACTTACCTTCTAATCTACCTGTTTGTCTATTTTGAGTTGCAGTAAAAAAATGTACCTGTTGGGACTGTAATATAGCCGATTGAAATTTCCATTTCATTTACACATAATTTTATTGAGAATCTTATTGAAGTTGGCATTACACAGACCGAATCTATAGTTTAGTATTATTGTCTAGCTGTCTATTACAGCTATGGCTGGCCAGATTTTGATAAAAATTAGTTTAGTGATAGGTTATCTCGGTCAATTTTTAGATACTGCAAGACAATATTTGATATCTAAGAAAACTACTACTCGAACGTCAGAACGAAACCAGGGTGAATCACGAGTATTCTTATTATTATGGAGGTCCTTAATAAAGAATACAATAATATCTAAGTCCAACATAACAACTTACGGCGACTTCTTTATTTTATTACTATTGACTGTAGTTAAAATGCTAGTCACAGAAGGAATTTCAATACACATAACGTACATGTCAGGCAAAAGTTTTGTTCGATCTGATTGTCTGAAAAAAGTTCCGCGTAATCGAATGTGTGTGGAAATAAAACTTCGACGGCAGAATATTGAGGCGAGATAAATCACTGTATCAACCAGATAAACCTAAATAAGGGACATTTAACCTCGAATTGATTAATGTTATCTAAACTAATCTATACTAATATTATAAAGAGGAAAGATTTGAATTTGAATGCTACATTATCACTGATTAATATAGGCTATTTTAATTGCAAGAAAAAAAGCTGTAGTAATTTTGGAGAATTTTCAACCCAGCGAGAGATTGAATGAAGTTTAGTAGCGATTAAAATTAGCGTATTGATAGTTTCTTAATAAAATTACAATTTGATACCGTGTTTATTTAATATGAAGAAAGTTATAAGCTTCATTTTAAGACAAAAAGATGGACTTCGTAACCAATATTTACCGACCTTCGCCTGATAGTTTTAGTGGTTGGTTGGTTGTTTGTTTGTTTGTTTATTTGTTTGAAGCTCAAACATTTAAAAACATGAATTTGTTTGGTGAAAAGTAGAAGTAGATTACAACAACATAACATTAGAACTTATGTTTTAATTAATATACATTTTTCAAAAAAGGCAAATCTCAAAATGAGTTAGCGGGTTCAAATCCGCGCCTGGATATTTCTTGTGGGAATAATTTCTACCATGTTAATCACTTGACTTACGGTGAAGGAAAATATCGTGAGGAAACCTGCACGTCTGAGAAAATTTTTCAAAAGACGCTTCAGGCCGGAATATATAAGAATTTTTATATTACAATAGTAGGAAATAATTATTAATAATCGATATTACTTATGAATTCTAAATTATCCGTATGTATAGAATTTTAAATGCGAAACAAAACCATAAAGAAACGAGGAAGCATCTAATGACCAAGTGACACACAAACCTTTTGCCTAATAAAACAAAAATAATTTATGTTTAGAAAAGATCGTTAAAAACACATAAACAACACACTGACTGAGCTTTTCAGTCGACCGTCCGAAATGGATTGTCATATTTACTTTGTAAATTAACTAGAAACTCGCTTTTTTTTATTAACTTTGAAAAGTATGTACCTACTTAATACAATTGTATATTTTATGTATATTGTGTTTGAATCTTTTTTTCATAATTTTTCATAAACATTTTAAAAGGAATTTAATACAGAAAAAATATTTTCTCGTCATATGTAATTTAAACTGTTTTTTCTATAAAAAATAATATTAATTCAGTGGTCCGAAAAATTGCCATAAGAGAATATTGAATAATATATATCTACAGTTAGTCAATTTTTATTTAATTACGGGATGGATTTTCGTGCTACAAACTTAAATTTGGCAGGGAATTACTATAGGAACGAATCCGAGCGAAGCAAAATATAACTATAATTTAAAATACAAACAGACATATGGACTCAAAAATCGAATACGACCAAAAAATTTCAAAATTCATTTATCCTAATCCCTTAAAAGGTCACTCAGGTGAAGGTTTAAACAAAAATACTCGTATATAAAAAATGGACATAAGCAATATGAACAAAGAAAATACTATATGCAGGTGGCATCTATATTCATATGTACTTAATCGTACGTATTATTAGAAAATACCTTTATTTCTCTCTCACCAATTCTAAAGCTCATGTGGACGTAATTGCGTTTAACTGGGGCGATAATAAACCACTTCAATAGACGAATACAATAGCTGCTAACCTCACTCTTAGTTTTGAGTCGATTTGTACCACGTGTAGTGCAAGAGTTGATGGCCAGCTATTATACGGTAAGTACGTATTACTTATATTAAGCAAGCTATAGCTAATAGAGATCTATTAAATATATCAAATAGCAACCCGTAAGGTAAAATAAATTAAAGGTTCTTTTTTATAATTTTCTAATAAAATAAAACTAGTCTTAGTTACTCCTATATTATATACATATAAGCTATTTGCTAGTGAAAGTCCCGTAAAAACGTTTCAGAGTTTAGCCGGAACGAAAAGACAGAAATGAATTTTAAAAACAGATTTTTTTTATGTAAGTACCGTAAATACTTTTATATGCAGTTTTGAAAAGGTGTTAATTTGAAATTAAAACATCACACACACATCATTTTATTTACATATATGTACTATAAGAGGTCTAAGATATAAAATAAGAAAAAAAATATATAATTAGGTAATTTAAAACTTCTAGTAGGTAATTAAGGTGACAAAATTACACAGTTTACTTTTAACATTAATGTTTTATACTCCTCGAAAATGAGTTTTAAAATGTTGGATGAAGATATATTTTTATAATTCACTAACTTCTAAAGTATGTTCATTTAAAAGCATTTTTATTTAAAGTTTCTGAATTACCCAATTTTGATTTGGAATTAAGTTTAGTCTCATGTAATATGATAACATAAAAAGCCTACCAAATCTGAGCGATAGCTCTTCTCCTACAGTACTCAGTGTTGCCACTCGTTTTCCCAGAGTTCTCTCCACTCGCGTGTCAGCGCTCATTGTATGACATTACATTAAACACTGGGATATAATGACGCTGTATCACGAAGCACAAGTAGTAGGAATTATGGAGATTATTTAATACTCCATAATAAATTAATTTAATATGATAACGCACCCTGTATATTTATTTACAGCTGTTATAAAGAATGCTCATACATTTTAAGAGTACCTATAAAAAGTTATAAAATATAAATATATTTTTTGAACAATATTCGCCTGAAAATCATAAAATCTAAACATTATTAAAACACGAATTCTCCCAATTAACGATTTTTTACATGTGATTATAATACCTTCCTAATTTTTATAGGCACTTTTAATGGACCATAAGGGCGAAGTCAAGTATTCTCATGGATGTACATAATGTATAGGTAGGTACTAACTGTTTACTTTAAGGGCACTTTATTTAAGAGGGTTGTATGTTGCTATGACCTTTAAGGGCAATTAGACGACATTGTTTAATTATGAAAGTAAAACTCTATACCTCCATCCCACCCACGTTTTCTTATAAAATGGTCGAAAAAAAAGCCAAGTAACAGAAAGGTATAGAAGATATCGCAATTTAAAATAATCAATTTTAGGAGGTTACATTATTATCTTTAATTTGATTGGTTTTTTTAGGTATATTATACTAGGGCATATACTAATCCAGCGAAAAAATAAATAATAATAAGAAAAATATCGTGTAACATGTACAAAAAAGACGCACAACTCGCCTCATTTTTTATAGTCAAAGTAAAGTTTGGCTAAAACATTATTTCAATGCCCTTTTAGTCTTAGCGTAAGAACTGCCATTGAAACATGGTCGATTAATTTTTTCTGGGGCTTTAGAATCCTACAAGAAGTAAAAAATTGACAGTAGCAGGTAGATTTTGCCATATTTTTTTTAATTCGTCAATGGTTTTAATGCGACAGCAATAAAAAAATGTGCTTTTAGTATGTGATAAATTAAAAGGCAAAATACTAAACAATATATTGTTATATGTTTAAAGAATGCGATGCGAGTCTTAGAAAATAGACTACTTTGATCTGCACATTTTGTTGAAGTTTGATTGATGCTTAAAACACAACACTTGTTTTTATATAAATGAACGTATCATAGTACGACACTTAACTCTAAAACGATGAAAATAGAACGTGTTCTTACAATTTTATACTGAAACAGATTTTATGAAAAAAACCTAGTACATACTGTATAGTATCCATCATAAGGAAGAACATAGGGTACCTGTATTGTGTAATGTAGTGTTTATAATACTTAGGTGTGATTTCAGCGCGTGAAGAATCTCCAAAGCTTACCTGAAAAGACAACAAATGACAGTCATTAATTATGTCGCAGCTAAAATATTAGACCTTTATTTTCTATTCTTCCTAGCATAATACCTTCAAGAAAATAGACACCGATCATATTTTTTACATTCTCTTTCATAAATTATTCTAAACAAAAAATTTGGTAATCTTTTATATCCCCTTAAATAACATTTAAAATTAACTTAAACATAAACTGTTCTTGATTGAAAAATGTAATTTTTTATTTAATTAAAACTTTTTTGATATAAAAATATACCTAATTATATGAAAATAATATGATAAAATTCATGAATAAAAGGCTTTTTATTTTTTATTTTATTTATTTATTATTTATAGGTTACACTAGAGACTTACTCTTGCTTCCCTCGTGTTTGTTCCTAGATCCATTTTAAGGGTTAGTGTAAATTGTTCTGAGATGAGATATTTTCCCACAGTAAAAAGTATCCTATATGTTGATAGACAGACAGACAGACAAAAATTATAGAAAATATAGTTTCAGACGCAACGCTCTATCAAATTAACAATATCGATAATATATTTTCAAAAAAATCTTTGATGGACACATTCTACTCAGAATTTTAGTACAAGTATTAAAATGACACTTAAATATATAAATGTTATCAAGAAATCTAGAATTCTTTTATCTAAACCTACGTTACTTGCATTTAGTACGATTTTTTTGTAATTTTATAGTTAAAGAGTTTATTGATTATATGCCCATAGCGTAAATATAAAATATATCTTACAGGCACTCAACCTAATTTAGTTCCAAATTACAGCGGCTTAATTATTAATAGCGACACAAGAGCAGTAACCTCGCATTATTTCACTCTGTAATGCACTATCGGTGCCAGCATTGCCGTCTAAAGTAACGGCCGGCTTCGCGAGATGTGGTGCAATTTCAACACCATTTGTATCTAAATTGCTAGTCTATTAGAGTATGGAGAAGTTAGCTATTTTTTGAGACTAAAAAACAAAGTGCATGTCACATTCAACTAAATCGCAGCTAAGGTAAGCTTAAAAACCTATCTCCTATCGCCTTGGTTAGACTTTGTAATAATACTTTAAAATCTCATTTAATTTTAAATTATACCTATATTTTAAGTAGATTAATACAACAACATTATGTATTAAACAAAAATACAAATTTGCAATGTCCTAAGCTAAAAAAAATTAAAATGAAAGACCTCGGGAACCTGGAGACGTCCACTGTAAAAAATATTAGGTGTATAATGTATATTGTCAAAAGCAGCATATGTCAATCAGTGCAAGGGTTTTCGCGGTTGGCATAAGCTTTTGTGATATGTGTCATGGGCCATGGCCACAGGTCATGGCTAATGACTTTTACTTAAAAATGTACACTGTATTGAATTATCGTACAGCATACATTTCTTTGACATTCGTCAAAATAGCAAATGATGAGTATATTGAATTGCATGTTCCAAAATGTCACACATTAGTTAATCACTATAATAATACACCATATAAAAATATTCTCCGTATAAAAATCCTCTGAAACAACATTTTTTTGTCAATTAGATTAAAAAACTGACGATGTCACTATACGTTATACACAGTGGATTAATCTGAAACCGTACTTTAATTTATGTTATTTAGTTTATTAGTTAAGTTATTAGTGTCGACACTCATATCTTTTCTTTCAATGATCGACAGCTATATGGGATTAAACTTAAAAAGAAATTATAACTACTTTTTATTATATAACTAAGTGGTTTATAATTATCTGACTAATATTAAAATAACACAAGTTGTGTATTTCAATATGTTTGTTACTTCTTCACGACGGCTCAACGAATTCGAGTAAAAAGAGTATTAGTTTTTACTTAGATTATGTTACAAGCCTACATATATATATATATATATATATATATATATATATATATATATATATATATATATATATATATATATATATATATATATATATATATATATATATATATTTTATCGAAATACCACGCGAAAAGAAGCAGACTTCAAAAGAAAATTCTTCGTCTCTACTTCAACCGGTAAAGTTTAAAGAATTTCAGAGTTAAAAAAATCCAGTCAGCGGAGACGAAGTATTGGCGCAAACCCATTAGCACTAATACCAATACAATTATCAATTAAAGCAGCTTAATAGTACTACTTCGAAAACAACACAAATGGATCCCATCGCACTTAAGACTATGTTCTGTGTATTATTTATTTTCCATACACTCTGTAGCCCAACTTAAAAAAAATTGTATTTTTTGTGTATATACATTTATTTTCATAATTATTTTTATGATATGGTTGTAATATTAAAAAGGTTCCAGTTTCAGTAAGGATCAATAAGGGCTATTTCTATCGGTATGAGTGTAAATTAAATCAAAGTATAGGGCTGATCTAATGAATGTCTCTGAGAATCTCTTAATAATAAAACTCAATAACTTCGAGCATATATGATTAGGTCGGGACTAGAACTCAGGACCTCTTAATGTACATATTAACAGCCAGACTGACGAGATAGTTATTCGCTCTGTGCGAAGCCGGTGGTGGGGAGAAACTGATTTACCGTCAGCGCTACCCGTGGCTATATCCGATACTACGGGGGGCTGTTTTTATGTTTCGAGTTAGCTAAATATACAAGTGAATTGTTATTTAAAATTTATTTAAATAAAATAACATAAAATGAGTCACAAAAGTTGTTGTGTTGTAAGTTGTAAGAATACAGGTAGAAAAAGTGCTTGTCATTTTTATAAATTTCCAACAGCAAGTTGGAAAATAAATCAGAGGAAAAAATGGATAGCCGCTGTTAGGAGACAAAAGTAAGTAGAATCATAACCTTACTATCCGTAATAATAAAAATCTTGAAAGGAGTAAAACTTAAAAAAATAGTAAGTTTAGAAAATGCTAGGAAATATTATTATTAATTAAAAAAAAATTTTTTTTAAACATTTTTAAATTTAGCATAATTATATATTAAAAAATAAGATTGAATTTTTTTATTATAAACTTTTCATTAATTATTTAAGATTCATTTACTCTTTGCCACTTATAATATTAAACAAAAAGATTATCCATACCAATGATCATAAATTTTAAATATTAAATATTAAAATCTAAAAATAAAAATGATAAATTTAATCGATTAACAATTTTTCCCAGCTTTATTATTGAATTGTAATATGTTAATTTTAGTTAGCAAACATAATCTATTTTTTTTGTACTCAAAAACAATCAGCACTTTTAATTTGTAGAATTTTGAAACATAAAATATTTTGGTAATTTCGTTTAATCTAAATTTGCTATTAAAAAAAAATAATTGAATGTTTATTCAAGTTTTCTTATAATTTTAATTTTAAAAAAAACTTTTTCTATTTTCTTTTTATTTGATTTCAGTCTGATTTCAGTTAACCTACCTTTATGTGTGCTAACTTCTATGCTACTTTTTCGGTATTAACTATACTTACATTTTATTTTTTAATGCACAAGAACACTTTACATTAACAAATATTTATTATAAATATTCCCTTTAATTAAAAAAGCATTTTTTTATTTATCATTCGATATTATTATTACTGACAGCCATTCAATACTTAGTAAAATATATTACAATAGCCCCCTGTAGTTCAAACGTACCATGGCGCTGAAGTCGCGCACAGAGCGAATAGTACGTACTGCGGTGCGATACATTTTATGCTGCGATTGGCGGTTTAGCAATTAGAACGAAGCCCTACAAGGCACCAGGCATTCTCTTTCATTTTCTATTCTGCACTTTAACTTTTTTTCTTATCAGGATATATAAAGGTAGGCTTGTACAAGAAGGAAGTAACATCGGAATAAGCCCATTAGCGTTAATGCATTAAAACAGAGCTTTTGTTTTAGTTTGGCTGAATTTGTTGAAGTTGCAAAGATTAACTGGCGAAAAGTAACTTTATTCGCACATTTACACTTAATTATTTAGTTTTAAGTAACATTATTATAGACATAAAGTTTTTAATTACTAATTTCCGAATTTATCGGTTCCTTACTTTCGAGAAGTATAAAAAAGAGCGATTCAGTCCATTGTGGCCAATCTTTGTGCCAACTAGCATAATATGTACCTACTCGTATTATAGTTCAATGGAAGATTGTAAAGAATCCAACGCACTTTCTATCCTTTAACTCCGCGTATCTTTTAGTCTATCACTGCTTATTTTGGGCAGACAGGACAGACTTTGAGTAGAGTCGGAAGTAATTCAGACTAAAAGTTCTATCTTGCGACATGACAAACGAAATAGTTCGTAATATGGGACGTAATTATATTTGAAGTGACTTAAAGGACAACAAGTAGTAGTAATAGTAGTAAGTCCCTAACTGCTACGAATATAGGGCTTCGCTAGTAGTCTTTAAAGTTGTTTAAATCCCATTATATAGTGAACTTTTCTAACGCGAATCCTGCTCACACTAACCCATTTGTTGTAAATTTCTTTCATAGTGTTTGGTTAGTTTTATTTTAAATGGCTAAATTATTAATCGAGGCAGTACCTACTTAAGATAAACAAAAGATAAGTTTACACAAAAAAGCCGTAAAACAGTTCAAAAACCTCCCAGTTTTTATTCAAACGCTCGAGAAATAGAACTTCATTCATTGCATGAATTGGTTTTGTTCGACGTATGAAGGGTTACAACGTATTCGGTAGAAAAGCGGACTTAAACCCATTAAGGCTATTAGTGCGAATGCCGGCATACGATACTGTGCTTGTTATGATCTATTGTATCACACTATGATGAAACTGTAACGGAGTTATACTCTAAATATTGAACTGCGATTTTTCACTCAGGAATTAGTTATTACTAATAAAAAGTATTTAAATAAATAATAAACACACACAGAAGCCGACAACTTCCTAACTCCAGGCTGTTACTGAAGCTTACTAAACAGAAAGACCTCATAATTAAACTTGGTCCAACCCGGGACTCGAACCCAGGACCTCTCGATGTATGATCGTACGTGCCAGCCATTAAAGTCGAGTCAGTTAAATATATACATACATATTATTAGGAAAAATATTTACTCTCGAACTCGAACCCGTGAAATATAATATTTCTTCCATTAAACTCAAAATAGTAACAAAAAAGAATGAATATAAATAATATATATTTAAAAATAGATAGGTATACAAGATTGATTAAACTTCTTAACGAAAACCTATTATTAAAATGGGTAATTAAATTGAGTTTAAAAAAGGGAGTTGCAAGAAATACTTAAGAGGACAGAACGTTCATCTTGATCCGATTTGCTTAAGTCAATTACCTTCTTAGAGGAAATTACACGACGGGAGGTCACGACCTTTCTTTGTAGCAATGTATAACTTCAATATCGATTGTTTATTAAGGTATAATTGGTATGTTTTTAAGCTTTATATCAACCCTAGTTACTAGCATACCATAAACCATTCCTAAGGTTTGTACTGCTTAAAAGTTTGAATTATTATCATCCACAAACAGAAAAATTACTTATTTCATTTATTTACATGGGAGTTTGAGTCATGACATATAGGTACTTTTAACAGTTTTTACCTTTTAGGGGTAAATGCCAAAATTTTTTTCTCTGTATCTTTTGATGTACAATATTTTTAGTTTCAGAGATTTCCTGATTAATTATTGGGATTGATAATTCGTTAATTTATATAAAGTATACATATTCCATCGATACATAAATAAAGTTATAGGAAAATTTGAGCGAACAATTGAAATCATTACATTATATTAATACGTCTTAAAACTGGTTCTTTAAAATCTCTTAATATTGCTAATTTTTCACTTCTTTTTCCAGCTTTATATAAATTACTAAATATAAAATCAATCTACAGTCTTCAATACTGTACACAGTACTAGCTAATTTCTAACATTTCCAATTCTAACACGAGTACAAAAAGATCAAAAACATTATTTATGAACCGTTTGTAAAATTATCTTTGTACGGCACAGCGCATTGTAGCGGTCAGACCTTCGGCAATAAACTCAAAATGTCCATGTAAGCAAAACCCATATCCTTACGAAGCCCCTATTTTTATACCGAATGTTATCTTTTTATTGATCTAAACTTGCAGAAACCGAAAAGCTTTTAGATTTTAAATATAAACACAAAACGAAACTAAAGAAACCTGCCATTAATTTAAATTCTAAGTCGATTCTATTCATTGTACAATTATTGGCAAATCTTAACCTGAAGTAAACAACTCAAATGAGTACCTCACATTTAAAAGTCAGTCTCAAAAATAATATTGCTCTTAACGACATTTTTTGTAGAGCCCCAAACAAGTACCTTAATGCACAATATTTTATATTTAGTATGCTACTGGGAAGCAATTACTCGGTAATTACCTATTTTGTCCGTCTGTCGCCGCGGGGCTGGACCCAGCAGGTTTACTATTGACTGAAATTGATTGCACAATGAAAGCTAATGACTGGAGGTCAAATTACTCTCAGTAAATATATTTATTATTATATTGAAGATAAACGGATAATGAATAGTTTTTTTGTTGTTTTGGGTAACTTTAGACGTTTATATATGTTGTATTTTAGTTAGTTATCATAGTTAACAAACGTCGTTCAAAAATAAATATTTTACTCAGGTACGAACTATTTTATAAAAAACTACGATTACTATTAGCATGTGGCAATCATGAACATTAAATTCATGAATATTTCGGATGTGCGAGATTCAGAAGTAGAATCTTCTTCTCGAAAGAAGTAGAATAATTCTTCTTCTTCTTGGTTACTACTTACTATGTGTTCAACCCAATGGGTAATATTTAATAGTATATCATGAATAAATTAAAAATAAACTAATAGCAGGTTTTTTTCGTGAAATTAGTGCAAAATGTTATTTGCAACTGTTGGCCCAACTGTATTATACTATTTATCTTACTCATAAACTGACAATAATATAAATGATTTTTTAAAAGATATAGTTTATCACAACATGCAATATCACGTTAACTAGTATTAAAGAATTTTAAAATACAAAATAATATAGGAATCATAGCTGACATTAAATTAATACTATACATATAATACATTGGAACGTTCGTATATCTGTTAATCCTTCACGCTAAAACGTCCAGACGGAAATGGATAAAATACAGTACCTACAAAAGCGATTAAGATTTGGATTAACACATATACAGGTACCTACTGTTAAGTACCTAAGTAAAGCGAAAGAAGGTCGTGTAAAATATATTTAATACAATAATAGTAAGATGTCTTATTCGTTACTTAATTTGAACACGAATGTTTCCTACCAGAATCAATTCCAACCGGCTTAGTGTCTAAATAATTCCATTTAATCTATATTCTCTACTGACAGTGAGCTACGATTTACGTCCCGCCCCAAACCTATGTTCCGAGAATTTAATTGCATTCCTTCACCTTTTTTACCCTAATCCAACGCTATGTAGGCACACAATGAACTAATTACAAAATCTGCCCCGGATTTACATTGAATTTATGGGCCAGAAGCGTTATTAAAACCAAAATGGACGTAATGGCTGGTGTCATTTTGAGATTTTTCAAGTCTTCTGTTGTGTTAGATAAGATTAGATTTTTTTATTCTAATAAATTCACTGCAGTATAATATATCGCTTATATACCTACTTAATATGGTATAAAAATAAAATTATGTCTGTTTTAAAATTAAAGTTAACATTTACTATATAATCTATAATATATATTTAATATATAAATATTAAGCATTTCATAAAACATACATTTAACTTTAAAACAATATTTCAAACAAATATATACAAATAATGTAATTTATTCTGTACATAAATATACTACATTTTCATAAATATGCATTTAATGTAGCAAGAAGATAAAATTCAATATGAACTATCACAGTTTCCGAGCAGGTGTCGCGCGTGATGCTACTAGTTTATAAGAGTCTGTTTCCATTACACTAGCTTGTGATAAAACGACAAGCTTTGAAAACTATTTTTTTAAAGAAATTCTAACTTTGTGATAAATAAAATATTACTAGAAATGAAAATGTTTACCGTTATTTTTTTTTTATGTTTCAGTTTATATTCGTGCATATCCAAGAACAAATTTTTAAATTGATGAAATATTTTTAAGACCATAAAAAAAAAATTAGTTTTTGAATTTCATATAAAATTAATAGGAAAATTCTAAACACTTAAAAGGATTTATTTTCAACGGTATATATTTTGAACTATAAAACTATGATAGCTAATGGAAACCCGCCATTCTTTACCTCGCCAGAGATTTACGGTGGGATTCGCTTAGACACCGAGGGATCTTCGTATTTGAACGGAAGGTGTTGTTATGAGATGGCCATTTGTCATTTTTTATAATTTTACGGGCTCATTTTACCTACACAACTTTGGAATTTAGTTTTTTATTAAGTATGTATGTATTTAGTATATTTAACGTCCTATAGTTGGGTACGGGCATTATTTAAATATGGCAATACGGGAGATCAGGTCATAGTCCATCACGTTGGTTAAGTAAGGGTTAGCGGACTTCACATGTCTTGATTTGAATTTGAAATAAGTTTTGTTACTTATACTGCTGATTCGCAAGCTATAATCGAGTCAAACAAAGCTATACGTATAATTTGACGACACGCGTGGCGCAGTTTGTAGTGACCCTACTTGCGGCGCAAGCGGTCGCGGGTTCGAGTCCCGCTGGGGGCATACATTTGTTGAGCACGAATGTTTGTACTCCAGTCATGGGTGTTTATATTTATAATATGTATGTATTTAAACTTATATATGTGTAGTATATCAACCATCTAGTATCCATAACACAAGGCTCGTACCTTACCGTGGAACTAGATAGTGCTGTGTGTAAATGTCCCAACATATTTATTTATTTATTATTATTAATTACAATCGGACTTTACTTATAAATAAGTTCGTTTGATCACTATCCTACAGTGGTGACAATCTCTTTAAAATAAAGATTGTTACTGTACTTCCAAATATTCGCATATAGATTTCGTGTTTAATACCAAATATTTAGTCTTGCTTTTTTTAAGTAAACATAGTCTCAGAACTTTAAATGGTAAAATATTAAAAAATATATAGATGGACAGCATTTAAAATATCATTTCCTTATGTAGGTACTTTACATACATTATAATACGGTAATGTAATACTGAAACGTATATAAAAGGTCAACTTTTAATTTTATTAATCGTGTTTTAACAATATCCACAAAAATTGCACAATCGTCGACGGTCATGATTATGTAAATTATCTCTATTTTTTATTCTAAATTATGTTTAACTGACCAGTATTTTATTTTAAATATTAAAAATTAAATTTATATGCAATTTATTTTATAATCCTATCAGTAATTCACTTATAGATGAAATGTGGAAAGTCGATGTGACTGAAAAGGTCAAAAAAATTATTAAAAAACGGAATCAACTCATTTCATGTTATGAAGGAATGGAAACGTAAGCTTACAATTATTACGAACCAACAAATAATAATAATATTTTATAATACGCTTATTTCAGTGGACATAAAGCTTTTGTTTACTAAAGCCGAAATAAATGATATACTTTTTACTAGTCTACTTATGTATTTACTTTGTGTAACAATATTATAAATTTACAGGAACTAAGTACATCTCATGGTATTCGAGACAATTTATACTTTGAAACTTTATTTTCTCAAACATATCTTATGAATTCTTGTTATGTAAAATATAACAAAATATGTACAAAAAGTAATAACAGAGTTTCACAACAATATACATGCTTCAGAATTTTCATACTGACGAAGTATAACGCGGCCCGACAGCTTTAAGTTTCCGCAAACGCTGATATATTACGCCAATGTTTAAAAGGCTTACAGTTTGTTGCAACTAAGTAAAGTTGGATGGAATTGCAGAGCTCAGTACAATAAATTGAGGCTAAAAAAGACAAAGATATAAATACTTCTTTAAAAAGTCCTACTTTCCTTTAATCATGGGCTATGTACGAAAATAAACGGAAGAGTGATAAAATTCGGCATTTTCTAATTTTATTTAATTTTTTCTTTGTCACCCCATCTCGTAAACAGTAAAGTCTCCTGAACGCATTTTATGGGACTTCGATTAATTGACACGGGATCGTGTGATACACAAATTATTTGAGTTTTGAATTCCAAGTTTTTCCTTTTGATTAACTTCCATAATTGTTTCGGCAATTTTAATCTTTTTTTCAATTGTTTTAATATAACTTAATTATCTTATTTATAAGCACACTCTTAGGTAAAAAATATACAGTTAGTTTTCTGAAAACCAGAAGACCAATACTAAACTACTTTTTCCCCACTGTGGTGTAGCTCAAAGGAGTGATATTAATAATAATAAAATAAGTTTACTTTATCTCATAGGCTGTACGATATGATTGTTTCTTATACAGTACAATCGTAAAAAGTTCTACGTACAAGTATATGACTATTTAAGGTTTATGTTAGGAACATTTTTACGAGTAAATATTTATCATAAGTATTGTATATATAGAAACTTTATTGTAAATGTATTTACTATTTACGTGTTTTAGGTTTTGGATTCTAAGTTTGTAGTTCATGCAAGTCTGTCAGTTAAACTCTCTTTTAACATTTTCTGAAGCATCAGAAACTCAACAACTTTATATCTTAACTTTCTTTCGATCTTAAAACATTTAAAAAAACGTAACGTTTTAAAAGCTTTAACTGGTATTTAGTTCAAAAAGTTCGGTTCTTAAGGCTTTAAATATTCGAGGATGTTCCAACTCATAATAAAATTATGCGATCCCTAATATTCTTTTCGATAGAGCAATATAAAATCGTTTGAACACGATCTGCCTCTGTATTGCCTTATTAAAAAACATTACAGCTATTGCTATTATACCATTGTTCCATTTACAAATATATATTTTTTTACTCGTAGATACTATAAATTTATTGTAATTCGATGTGAATTTGTTTTTACGATTATTCTTTTTACCGCATAGGTACCTCCTGAATTAAATATTAAAATCAATTTAAAATCATAAATAAACTAACGTAAGTATTATATACAAGACTGTTATCCATAAATGGTAATCAAATCTGCAATCCTTTTTGTTATACCAATAAAACCTTTTTTTATAGAATTAATGCTTATAATGATATTTTTTGTTAGTATCGCGTTTAGCTCGAGGCGTTGTAAACTCGAAATTATTGTTAAGTATTGTAGTATTATTAATACATATAGAGTTAGTAGATAACATTTGTTGTTTATGTATGTATGTATGCTATCCCCTTTATTAAAGCCCCGACAGTGGGAAGATGAAAGTGGAGTAAGCATTCCTTCAATATGATCAGACGACCGTTGTATACCACGCTGGCTAAGTGCGAATTGGCAAAATTCACATGTCTTTCGAATTTCTTCTAGGTCCTCTCAGACACGCAGGTTTCCTCACGATGTTTTCCTTCACCGATTTCATGTTAAGCACAAAAATCTGTTCTTCACAAGTATTACTAAACATATACCAAATCGCAATACTCATGCCCTCTTAACTCAATAGGTTAAAAGTACGATGATGTATCTAGGGATATTTGTATCATTAACCTGATTTCGACAAAAAATGGAATATCTGTTTTTGTGTGTTCCGTTCGGAAATAGTTCGCAAACTCAAATCATTTTATTTCTCAACGAGCTTCTGCCAGCACTCT
This sequence comes from Boloria selene, assembly GCA_905231865.2. Taxonomy (NCBI): domain Eukaryota; kingdom Metazoa; phylum Arthropoda; class Insecta; order Lepidoptera; family Nymphalidae; genus Boloria; species Boloria selene. The sequence continues at coordinate 9,595,210 of HG993145.1, forward strand.
AGTACATTTCTAGTTTGTTTATAACCATTAATGATGATCCACATTTCGTGTAGGGCTGCATGTGTGTGAAAGTTCAGTTCAGATTTGGGTCTACTGAACTGTACCGTTTTAAAAAAAATGTATGATACTAAGGCATTAACTAACGTTTTGACAATAAACACCTAATACAAGCTCAATTAAAATCAGTGTAGTTATCGGAGTATTACAAAATTTTGTAGCATAAGTACAGTGCTGAAATGGCTAGACACGTTTTGATTAAATTTAATAGCTAAACGAAATAATATAAGTAAGATATAAGTAATGAAATCTTTACTATCAGCTTATTTAATTAATGCTCAATAGTATTTCGATAGTCGAACTTAAGTCTCGTTTCTATTACACTTAATACGAACCTAACGATGAGCTAATATCTGTTGTGCTTCCTTCCATTTATTTAATGAAGTCTCGCAACAAATTGATAAAGTTCTCGAACAATTTCAATGGATTATAATATCAATTACAGTTAGCTAAACGAAGTTTTCGTTTCCAATTGGTATTTAACCTCTGGATCCTTGTTTTTTTATCGAACTAATTAAAAGTCTTAGTTAGTAGTATTGTCTTAGCTAATTAAGAGAGTTAATTAACTGTTTTATTGGAGTTTTTAATTCAATTATTGCGTTACTAGTAAGATTTTATTTGTAATTGTAACGTGTTATGGACTTTTGTTAGTTGGCTTTTTAATTAAAAAAAATATAAATTCAAGATAACATATCATGAATTTAATTAAAAATATAAAAATATCTTAATGACTATTTGAAATAATAAGTGCATTTTAAAAACATGTTGAAAATTCTCCATATATTTATAGAAAAAAATCTACTTTTAGTTCATCATCAGTCACCTAACATATCTATAGATAGATCATACATTATTTCAATTTTGTTGAATTCTTGAGTTTTTATGGATACTTAGGTAAATGAATTGAGTTATACATACGTACATACATATCTCATATTAAGCTCATGCCGTGAACCATCTCTAATAAATAGACCCCACACATGTGAATACGCACTGAAAGAAAAATTTAGTACATCGTCTGTCGTTGAGTTTTGTTTCTTATTTTCATTGGCGAACATCGAACTCACGACTCCAAGCTTAAATACAGTGCGATAAATATTTACCACTCAACCCGTACACAATAAATGCTTTCTAATTAACCCTCTAATGGTATTGACTGTTGAACGCAACGGTGATCTATGTTTGCTTAAGAAGAGAGTCACGCTCGACCTCTATCGTTGGCGTTTGCAAATTATTTGCTACATTTGCATACAATGCAAATGTGTTGACCAAATAAACGGGACAATGAGTGGGTAGAGTGACGTGTAATCGTTTCTAATTGTGGACTTCTTTGTCACCTATACTAAATTTTATTATACTAAAATTAATACTGTCTATTCATGTATAGAGTGTAGGATAAATTCGTATATATTATTATATATAAATCCGAAGTGTGTTTGATCGAACTAATGGCTTAAAGGTATTCATCTGATTAGATTTTTTTATAACTATAAAGCCTATTTATTGCAAAAGTTGTTTAAAAAAAGTAAGCAGAGTAATTATAACAAAACTAGTGCAGTTTTGCAAATGTTTACATTTCCTACTCCAACATACTCTATCCAAATTATAATATTAAAAAAAGTAAACAAAAGGCAATTTTAAATCTAAGCCGCAGTTTTCACATAGAGGTTCTTATAGTTGCTCCATAAGTTCGTTTTTTACGTGTAAGATTTCTTAAAATTTTTTAAATACTATATATAATATTTTTCTACACATTTCGTTCATACAATTTGCATTCACTAAAATTTCATATAGAATATTTTTCAAACTTAAACGCTAACACTTTTTTCTTTTACTGTACATCAATTATTTCATCGAAAGATATAAGCTAAGAATTTCAATAATGTACTTCAATTTATATTGTTGTGCTTCCAGATTAATTGAACGGAAATATATTAAGGGAAAGCGATTAGTCGATCCCTTGAAATATTTGTTTAGTTTTAGGTATTTAAATAACAAAAGTGATATTAATAGATACAATACTTAAAATTTCATTACAACTATAGCTTCATATAAAAAAAAATAAAAAAATAAAAAACTATAGCGTTAGAAGCGATATGTGACTAGTAAGCGATACTTGCTGTGAAACAGGGTCGACTTGAAGGTGAGTGGGTTCGAATATCGTCTAGAAATATGTGTCACTATTTTATTGCGAGCTAGATTTATAATATACGCACTACGTACTTTATATATGAATGATTTCTTATCTTTTGAATTTAATAATAAATACTTATTTATTCAACTTGAGAAATTAATTTCAGGCCTCCAGACTATCCAAGAGGCTTATATTATAAAGTTTTGATTACTTTGAAGTCTCTTGAGTCAAAGCATTTTAGATTGATTTCACTGAATATATGGCGACCCATACTTTGTTTCAACGAAAACATTTCTTTAGTATTCAATATTACTTACAAGTTACAATAATTCGTTAAGTTATTTCGTTAGCTTATTATTAACTATGTTTAGATTAGACTAAATTATATTATATATTTTTTTATATCCCAGACAACGTACGTGCTAAAGCCATACAGCCTGACGTATCTAAAAAACTCTAACTAATCATACTATGGTCAAAAATAAAATAAAACTTCCATTTATGTCCTTAATTTTACAGTATTGTTTTTTATAACCATCTTATAAGGCTATTATTAATTACAATAAATACAATTATAAGTAAACGTAACTATAATTAAAGAGTTGTTGATCAATATATTGAAAAAAAGTATTAAGTCTTATGTAAAAGCGCAAGCAACAAGTTATTCTTATGTACGAAGTAGCGTGACAGTGAAAGCTAATAACTTAATGATAGACATCACTAGCTGCGGGAAGATTCTAAGATTTATCTTGATTTCACCGTCGTTACACGTGAAATAACTTTGTTTCTAAACTTATTTCAACTTTACCCCGTAGAATACATTGGGGAAACCGGAAAATTAAGATCAACATTTGACACAATAATCTAAGGGTTTCTCAATATACACGAAACCCTAAAAACTCAATTTCTAATTAGTTGTATACGGAATTCTCGTTTATATACGTGTATACGCTTAGTTCATGTTAGTAACATGTTATAGTAAATTAATAATATATTGTATTCATAGACGTATTAACTAAGGACGAGACACATAAGCCTTTACCGGCCTTGACAGTAATCAGGATATTTTAGGCCTGGCCGTTTGATTTTACGTCAGTCTCAAGCACTTACTTGTCAACAAAACATCTCCCAAAAATGACTAAATGTTCTATTAGATGGTGTAAAAACTATAGCAGCGGAAGCAGCACTATTTCTTTTCACTTGTAAGTAATATATTTTATTACATTTAATGTTATTTATCACAAAATTTGAGTAAATGTAAAATAAAATTTCGTATTATTCAACTATGTTAAATATAGTCGATATATCTATGTATTGTTGACATCTGACAACCATCATAAAATGGCTGGATTATACCGTTCAAAACAAATGACAGAACCGTCGAGTAAGTCCATTTGACATCGACTAGTGCTTGACAATGTCGAAAAATATATCGATATTTGACGAAATAACTAAGCGAATAATGGATGTTATTTGTACAGTACAATAACATAAAATACTTTTATCGCAGTATCCTACAATCTGATGACAATAAATTTATAATAATATTTTTATAATTAAATAAAAACATTATAAATGCAAAAATTATAATTAGTATGTGTATAAATGACATAAATTACACAAAATTTTAGATTTCCTAGGGATCCTTCTCGAAAGAGAAAAGAATTTCTTAACAAAAAATTTGAAGTCTATAATAACTATAATTGAGTAAAAAGTTCATAACAATGTCCTCCTTATTTTAGTATAATTAAAATATAAATACCGGAAGCTTACCCCACCTTTATTCTCCCTTTATTTTCTTTGCCTTACAGCTTATTTATGATACGCCTTTTCTTTCCCATTCGAACGTTCTGGGTTTGATTGTCGGCGAAAAATCAAACAATATTTATTATTAATATTTAAAATGTCATTGATGTATGTATTTTATCGACTACGTTCAAGCACTAGCATTAGAGTGAATTTTGATGTATTGTGTCAATTCTTTGTGTGCGTTATACTTCAAATGGTTGAAAGTGTTTTCATGCATTTGTATTTTTTGACTGGTCCTTAGGTAATACGTCCATGATTGTATTATATTAGATACTGCGGTAACCGAAACATTCAACTTGTTCATAGCTTAATTAGCATCGCTCATAACATGTACCTACAAACAAAAACAATCAATACGTAAAACATTTTCAATATTGAAATACCTTAATAGTTTTTTTAAAGTCGTTATAATATAAATCTAAATTTATAAGGCTCTTTGGCTTAACTATTATTACTTGTAAATAAAACATAATATTATATAATGAGGTTGATATAAAGATATTTTCATATGATATTATTGTAAAACTATACCGCGTATTGCTCTATTAATTAATTATTATTTACAGTGCCTTCAAAAAAAATTGTGAAGGAACGTTTGTGTACTAAAGGCTATTTTCGATTAACGATTTTTTAGAAGATAGTACGCCTTGGGAATGATGATAGCCGCGTATTTCAACATATAAAATTATTGTTAATTTGCAATTTAATTTGAAAAGAGAGAGAGAGAGAGATAAAAAAAGAATATTAGTTAGTTTCTTTCGCCAGTTCTTCTCAAGTCAAAGGTTTCTTCTACCGGTGAAACTGGTGAAGTCTACACTCATGACGTTCAGTATGAAATTGTCTTGTCTTATCTTGATTTTGATTTTATTATCAAACGAGAATTTACTTACATACATACATACGGACAAACCCAATAACGAATCAACGTAGGTAAAATTCCCAACCATGTTGAAACTAGATTCAGCGTAAATAAGGCATGAACTGAATTCTGCAATTTCAAGGACTTAATCAATGAAATAAGGTAGAATAAGAAATAAATTTCAGTTTGGGCCGGGATTTAAAGGGACAGGTTCTTTTCTATCAAACTGCCGAAAGCCGTTCGTCCAATCAAAACGAATAGCCTATTCTCCTTTGAAAACATCCAATCACAAGACCAATCTGCCGTACAACATGGATTTATGGTACAATATTCCTACTTTCAAAACTTTGAAATCTATTACACATTCCTCCTATAGATAAAGTAATATATCTAACACTAGAAAAACTGACCCACTTCGCTGGGCGTAAATTAAAATGAATTAAACGGCTTTTTAAATTTTCTAATAAAAGAAAAGTAGTCTATATTTCTCCTTATAACATTATCTATCTAATAATCCAACATGAGGTATCTGCGAGTGAAAGTCCCGTCAAAATCGGTCCAGCCGTATCAGAGATTAGCCGGATTAGACGGACAGAGAGGCAAATAAAAATTTAAAAAACTAGTTTTTGATATAAGTACCGTATATACTTTCGTAAACTTATTCATTTAGTAACTTTGATCAGTATGGATAATTTGGATAAAATGGATTATGCGATGAATATAACAGCAGTCGATAACACTTATTGAAGATAATAACATCGATAAACGATATTTATAGAAAAAAAATATCTGTGGTGCTTTTAATATATTAAAACGAAATAAAATAATCATGGCGAATAAAACAGTTAAAATATAAAATGTAAAGTTTAGTTAAAAATATTTGGAGAAGTCCATCCGAAAAACTATTTTTTTATATATACATATAAATTATAATACAAATTTTGAAATAAATAAATAATTATTAAAATTATGTTAGGGCATGTACACACACCACCATCTATTTCCACGAATCAAATACGAGGTTTATGTTATGTATACCAGATAATTGATACACTACATAATGATTATATAAGTTTAAATATATACATAATATAAAAAGAATTAAGAACTTAAATTATACTGTACATAAATATAATTTAAATAAAATAAGTAAAAATTTATCATTATTATTATCGTATATGCAGCAAAATATCAGATTTTATTATCAGCTAAAATGTTATAAAAATAACGAATCATTTCATCGTCAAAATACTTAATAGACTAATCGAGTTTCCTCCATGTTTTTTTAATAATATTAAAAATATTAAGCCTCTAGATGCTGCGTATTAATTGTATATCAACGTCGGTTCTATAAAAAACGTAAACTATAAGGTTTGCATACGATCATGCAAAGCGTAAACTGCTATAATTTACTACTTGACACTGAAGCCAGCTGACCTGAATAGTCAATTCTCTGAAAGTTTAAATATAATGAGTTAATTAATTCCTTCTCAAGTAATTATTTTGCAAAGGGCCTTAAATAAAAAAAATGATAACTATACATGATAATCTTTATATTAAATTAATAATAATTAATATTAAATTTTCAACATAAGCAAGGGTCATTAAAGTTTTAGTAAAAGCTTTGTTCTATTTTAACTGAAAACGTTAATGAAAATAGTTCCGAGACCACATCAAGTCCACTCGTAGAGTGTAAGCATCGTGCAAAATTTGAGGTTCGAAGCAATTAATATTTCAAATAACACATAACAGGTGCTTGCTCAAAAGGAAATTTACTAAATTTATTCTCAATATACCCTCGTCCAGTGAACTCTTTAGGAAAATTTTAACATATTGGTATATACTTCAGATATTTTTAAGGTAATCTATCTTAATCGAGACAACTGTTGAAGCATCGCACTTTTGCTACTTTAATGCTAGTTATATATAAGTATACATAGCATAAAACAAAGTCGCTTTCCGCTGTCTGTCTGTCCCTATGTATGCTTAGATCTTTTAAACTATGCAACAGATTTTGATGCGCTTTTATTTAATAGATAGTGATACAAGAGGAAGGTTTCTATGTATAATACACTCGCGGAACTCGCGGCTTTGCTCACGCTAAATCTAAGGATTAGCCAGAGCGAAGCAAGGGCGAGGCACTAGTAAAAGTATAAACAAACTAAACATTTAGAGTGTGTTTTTTATTTTTACAGTAAACAATTTGCTACTTTACTCAACGCTAAATAATCCTACTGTCTGCATCTTGTTAATTATCAAACGAGCCGAGATTTTCTTCCTGATCATCACTTAACCTTTGAATAAGTTCACTCTACTGCACAATATAAATAATTACAAATTTAGTTTATCAAAATTAAATCTTATACCATTTGAATAGAGTAGTAAATCCTATATCAGTCTTGGACAGTTGCAGCATTTTGCAATACGTATTATAAAAGCGGTGGCTCCTGCTTTCATTATATGAGCAAAATCGATCAATATTAATCATTAAGGCAGCCGATCGTGAATGATATCGTTTCCAGACTACTGACGTGTGAAAATATTATACGTAAAATGGAAATGTTTTTTCAACTTACCAGGAAATATGGATTCAGTGAAACATTTTAACCCCTTTTCTGGTAAAACGAATATATTTTGTTTATTATATTAGCTTTAATAAGAAAAAATTGGCCAAATCCAAGTCTGTGCTATCTGTTTGATTATAAATTTTTTTTTTACAAAATTCATTCATTTAATCAACTAAAAGGAAAAAGTAATGAAATTTAACACAAAAATGTATACAGTATTTATATGAAACCAAATTTATATTTTCGCCTTTAGAGTACATCTCCCGCAACTATTTGATTGAAAAAAAAATACAAAGATGAAACATCTATTTCAATTTTAAAACCCTCTCTAGGTACACCGCGATGACGAAACATACTGTTTTTAATAAAAAAAATTATCATTATTTTTTGCACCCCTCAGTCACATGTATGAAGCATAACCCCTATTTATTTGTTCGTCTGTCCGGTTGGACTCAAACTTGGCCCAACTCGACATTTGAACCAGGACCTCCAGGTGTGCAGTCGTACATGCTACCCACTACACCACCGAGGTAGTTTAAACTAATTTATTAGTCTCATTAGTCGCGAGTGGGACACGTTGAATATTATCGTAAAGACTACCTACAGAAATACATAAAGACAACTTCGAGTAAGTTAGTATAAAACGCCTGCGAACGTCTGAAATTCCTTTTTAACTAAAGCGACGGACTCCAAAATCTTAAGTTTTTTGGATTTCATTCTTGGAATTTATATGGGACCACCCAAAAAGCGTAGCTTATTCAATCAAAATAATCACTGTCCAAGATATCACATTACAACGCACACATCCGAATGAAGTACCTGTCTTTATGTATCATAACTATAAGATTTATTTGAAATCCTCTTAAAAGTATTGGAATGTGAATGCGGGCTAAATGCGTACAGGGTTTCTACTAGCTTGTTTTCTATTTTAGTCCAGAATAAAACATAGGATCTCGGACTATTATTATAAATGCGAATTAATGTTTGGTGTCTGTATAATTTTTACTCCTTTAAACAAAAAATACTGAATGAAATTTGATGAAATTTAGTACACAGACTATTGTCATGGAGTACCATAGAGGCGAGACATCTACCAACCATTAACAAAAGAATAGAATTGAATTAAATTGACATCTACCAACATAGCCTAGTAAAATTCGCTTGAATACCATAATATAAGTAATGATTAATTATAAAACAATTAAATCCATTGATTAACATGCTTGAATTTATTGGACTTGGTGGTCAACGTTTAATCCGTCGTTAATTGGTAAGTGATGCGTGATCTTTACCTAAATTGCTAATTAAAAAGGCATTCATTGAAATCAATTAAATATTTTATTTTTAATATATATATTTTATTTTATTATATAATATTATAATTACGAATATTTCATCGTTGCGAGTTGCCTACAATTGTTAAGTTTTTTTGTTTAGACAACTCAATTTATTATTTTTAGGGCCAGGCAAGTTTTTTTTACATGACTAATCATTGGAAAAGAATGTCGCAAGCAAGAGTGATAGTGAAGAGTGGTGATAAACTGTGTACTTTGATAACACGCGGCATTGTGTCGCAACCTACCTGCATTCCTTTTGTAAATATATTTAAGGGACCAAGATAAGAGAAATAGTGTTTAAATACAAGATATAACAGCAATGATTTTGTAATATTTATTTATAAACGTCCTTTTATTACCATATCATAACACATAACAATAACATATCAATTTTATATTGGCCTCGCAAATAAGCTCTGAAATCGAAATGAAACTATTTGTTGACGAAAAATATTGCCAATCATTGGTGAGGGTCATTTAAATTCTGAATAAATATTTATAACACTATTTTTATTTATCTTGGTACAGTAAAAAACGTAAATTGAAAATAAAAATAAATGTATTTTATTACTTTTAATTCTCTCCCCTAAGGTTTTTTTTAATTTCCCAAAAAAGTTGGTTAAAAGTATCTTAACCAGAAATGAATCAAAAATTCTTAGCCTTTTAGGTACTGGATATTTGGAGTTCAAAAATTTTATATTTTTGTTTCTGTTTCGTAACCAAACTTCCTAATAAAGATTTCTACTATGTCATTACGATTACTTTAATTATAAAATTGATTACAATTGTTAAAAACGTCTCAATTTTATTTTGCATTTCTCAAAATAAATATAAAATATAATGTCAAATGAACAAATTCACATTTTAATAATAAACATTACCTACATTATCGAAAAGATACACCAATTTTCATTCTTTGTTGACGCATTCCGTTAGTTTAATTAAAATTGATGACTTAGTAGCACTCGACGCCTCCATTCAATTGTGAACGCCAACGTATACTTTGCACTTCACTTCTCGGAAACCAAACCAGGATTGAACGTTACGAAATAATTCTATTAAACACTTATTCACAAAGTCTTTACATAATAATCCCTGATTGTATAGTTAAAGCGATTTAAACAAATAATATCTATTTAAGCCGATTGTATCCAGATCAATATATATCCAATACATAACTGCCTCTTAGAAGAATATATTTCGCAATATAAGCTGATTATTATCATTGCTTATTTGAACTTCAGTATATAAAATGCGAGACAAGACTTCAGAGATTTAATAATATATTTATATTCTTAGGTTAATTTAATTAAAAACGAAAGTAATAATAATTAAACAATAATTAACGATGAGCTTCAAGAATATTCAACAATTTTGAATTTATTAAATAGCGTCGTAATTTTAAGCAGGTTTATATTGTATTATTCTTTAAATATTACGAAAGGATGTGAAGTAAATTCGAAATACATCATAAATCCACTGATGATAGAATCTGCCAATAAAAAGAACCGTTCTTTCTTTTAGAAAACTTTAAAATTTAGGTTTTGTTGGATTTTGGACCTAATACTAACTACTAGACTTCTTCTACTAAACTACTAGAAGAAATAGTTCAGTATAAAGTTTTTTAACCTAAAATAAAAATGAAGCCTGATTTAGATTCGTCGAAAATTAACTTACAAACTTTGTATACATTTTTGAGTACTATACTTGCCCTCTTACATTTGCATAAAACATACTCTATTCTAACAAGACATGGATAGTACAATAGAAAACAGTTCAATATGGCTACAGTTCGTTAGCTTGAGCTAATGATATACTCGAACTTCAGTGCTCTTATAATAAATCTATAAATAGTAAACACGGCAGTACTACGTTATTAAAAAACAAATCATCACATCTTTTTATTTGAAAGTTCTTAAATGTTATTAAATTACAATTTATTTAAATATATGTACTAATAGGAGCTTCTTAAATCGTCAATTCATTTTAAGGAAATAAGTGTCCGTGAAGAAGCTACCGTTGCCTCAGAAGTCAGAAACCAGGTCTGCTCAGGAGAGCCGGTGCATATCGATAAATTTTAATTAAAATTTTTGTGAAGAGTACATCTTACTGAAATGGCATGCCCCAATAATTATGTTAAGTATATATAATTTAGGGTAAGTAGAAATTCTTCGTCTAAGTAAGTTTTATAGTCTATGTCTTAGTCATAAATTACTTACTACGAAAATAATATGAAATACCAAGCACAATACAAGAATTTTCGAGCATCTTTCCAAAACCATCAGCAATCGAGTGATAGGTAAATGACGAACTAAATTATAGAACTGCATTAATGCCTTTGGCATGGACTATCTGTGTCACAGAGTATCTATCTATCATTCATTTGATCGACGGTATACAATTTTATACAAAGAACGTGCTTCTCGTTCGCCTATCTAGATGTAAAAGGACTTTTTTCATTGTACCTGTTCTATTTCTCGGCGTGAAACAATAAAACACCACTACTATTCAATAAACGCCCTAGATTCCTGTACAAACTTTGTTATTAAAACAACGTACTTGTAATAAATTAATGTTATGCTAAAACAACTTTACTTAAAGCCAAAGCCATTAAAATTACCAGTAAATATACAAACAGTAATTTAGAAAAATGAAAAAGCTTGTCTTCCTGACAAATATTAACGTACAATTTTGTACTTATTCTAAATGGAGGTATAAAAACATTTTTTATTCATATTTAAATTACGGATATTAAAAATATTATATATATTTTGTATTCAGGTAACTGTGTGATCGATTCATACTGAAACGGCTAAGCCGATTTTGGTGTATGTTAGTGTAAATATAAAAGTAAAAGTAGCATTTCACTGTTCGCTTAGCTTTGTTAAATACCTATTATTGTCAAGCTTTTAAGTTTTACATCATCTCTTATTTTTCATCCCAAGAGGATTCCAATAGAATAATCGATTATTTTTAATTTCATACTCTGAAATACTTACTATGCTCAAATGGTGCATTGAATTTAAAAAAAAAAACAGGTTAAATTTTTAAAATATTTTATTGCAGGAGATACCTATACCTTATCCCTGCCTTACGCCGTGTGGTGTCCGGCTTAAGAATAGCACCAACCCTGACGAAGGATGAGGGTGTCGTAAGAGGCGACTAAGTCCATTAACAAACGAAGTAATTAATTACGCTTACGCTTCGATGTAGGGGAGATGGGCCTCTAAGCATTGGTTTGCAACCCATCTAGGAGAAGGACAATTCCGAAATAAAACCCGGAGCGGAGTCAACGTAAGGCGCAAGTAGGGTCCAACCCGAAATATGTGGTAGACTCCTGCAGCCGAACTGGCCCCACATGTATTGGCTCGCCTTTCCTGTGGAATAAGCCAGCGAGGCCGAGAGGGTGATACAGGTTCTGGGCATCCCTGTATTTCCTTAATTTCCGTCCCAGGCGGTGTAATGTCTGTGGAGAGGTCACTCCACCCATGGTAGCTTTGCTGTATGGAAAACAACACGGAAAGTGGCAGTTACCAGTTATAAGTCTTGCACAAATGGGCGTAAGTGCGGACGCTAGGGGTCACTTTCGACAGTGGGAGGGTCCATCGTAGGCCCATTGATTGGTTACCGCCCGCTTCAAACTGGGCAGCCCCCGGACAGTAAGGTACCAATCCGTCCCGTTTCCAGCGTGTTCCCTTGAGGTGTAGGGAGCACTAGCTCCTGGCTAGAGGGCTGGTGTCGTTAATTTTCACACCTGGTTTGAAAAAGCAATTTCATAAAAACCCACCCCGCCAATCCATGCGCATTGCAACATGGAATGTCCGTACTATGAGGACAGGCCTCCCGGTCATCTACGGAGGTGACGGCTGCGCACAACATCTGCGTAAAACTGCCGTGATTGATGCAGAGTTGAGTAGGTTAAAGATCTCTGTATGCGCTTTGCAAGAGACCCGATTACCCGACGAGGGTTCATTACAGGAGTCCTCTTATACGTTCTTTTGGAAAGGAAAACACTTTTCTGATGCTCGTGAACATGGTGTTGGTTTTGCGGTCCGAAACGATATTCTTTCCGCCATTGATACCTCTTGCGGTGTTTCGGAACGCATAATGGTCTTAAGACTAAAGAGCAGTTATGGTCATGTGACTATGATTGCCGCTTATGCTCCGACATTAAAATCTTCGGATGAGTCCAAAGAACATTTTTATAACCAACTGGCAGAAACGGTTAAAAGTGTTTCCAATAGCGATCGCCTCTATATCTTGGGTGACTTCAATTCCCGGGTGGGACAGGATTATATTGCGTGGCCTGATTGTATTGGTTATCATGGAATCGGCACTACTAATGACAATGGCCGACGCTTATTAGAGTTCTGTTCTGCACATCTGCTATGCGTAACCAATACATACTTTAAAGGTAAACAGTCTCGTAAAGTGTCTTGGAAGCACCCACGATCAGGCCACTGGCATCAATTGGACGTGATATTGACTAGATCTAAGGATCTCCGCGACTTCCTTCATACACGCACATTTCATAGCGCCGACTGTGACACAGACCACTCTTTAGTAGCAGCACAAGTAGCCATAATCCACAAAAGGATTCATTCAACCAAAACGCCAGGTAGGAGGAAGTTGAATCTTTCCAATACTCGGGATGATGGAAAAGTCCTACAGTTTGAGTGCTTGGCAAATAAAGTACTTGCTGAATGGGATGCTAATACACCAATAGACATCGAGTGGGATAAAGCAAAAAAACTATTGACGGAAAGCGCCGCTGAGGTTTTTGGATATCGGAAGACCAAGTCTCAAGACTGGTTTGAGGATAACGTCCAACATCTACAACCTCTTTTAGACTCTAAGCGGGATGCCGCACTTAGATACCGCATGTATCCCTGTCCACAGACTAATAAAGCACTTCAAACAGCTAAAGCCTCCCTTCAACGAAGTGCACGGTACTTTGCAAATTTACACTGGTCAGATCTCGGTCGCACTATACAGCTTTGTGCGGATAGTGGAAACATAGGTGGTGTCTATGAAGGCATTAGACGGGTCCTAGGACCTATTCCTAAAAAGATAGCCCCTCTAAAGGACGCTTGTGGCAACGTTATTATTGATAGCCACAAACGGCTCGATCGCTGGGTCGAGCATTATACCGATCTCTACTCAAGTCCAGTAAACATACAACCGGAGGCAACGCAGAGCATGCCGAAACTGGATGTATTGACTGAGTTGGATGATCTACCGTCTGAAGAGGAGTTCAACAAGGCTGTCGATCGGCTTAAACGCGGTAAGAGTCCCGGCGCCGATGGCGTTCATGCTGAAATGTTAAAATTCAATTTCGTGAGGCCTATCCTGTATAATCTGCTGTGCAAATGTTGGGAAGCAGGACACGTACCTCAGGATATGCGTGATGCTAACATAATCACATTATACAAAGGGAAAGGTGATCGCGGTGAATGCAATAATTTCCGCGGAATTTCTCTTCTGAGCATAGTTGGGAAGCTTTTTGGCCTAGTCGTTCTATCAAGACTACAAAAACTTGCTGATCGCGTTTATCCTGAGACGCAGTGTGGTTTCCGCGCAGGGCGTTCCACAGTAGATATGATTTTTACTCTTCGCCAAATACAGGAGAAATGTCGTGAACAAAACTGTCCCTTATTAGTAGCTTTCGTTGACCTTAATAAGGCCTTTGATACAGTCGGCAGGACGGGCTTGTACACGGCGCTTAGGAGCATTGGGTGTCCGCCTAAGCTCCTGAGCGTCATTGAATCTTTTCATGAGGACATGAGGGGCAGAGTCGTTTTTGACGGTCAGTTATCTGCATCGTTTGATATTTCCAGAGGAGTGCGACAGGGCTGCGTCTTGGCTCCTACCCTGTTCGGTATATACTTTTCGCTTATATTGCGCACAGCTTTTGGCAATAATCCACAGGGTATTCATCTACATACAAGATCAAATGGAAAGATGTTTAACATCTCACTGCTGAAATCCAAAAGAAACCGCGATGATCTTTTCATTAATAGCCTTCTCTACGCCGACGACGCGGCCTTCGTTGCTAATTCGGAACACGAGCTCCAGTGTATGGTGGATCAATTCTCACAGGCCTGTGCCTTGTTCGCAATGTCTATTAATACAAAGAAGACAGTCGTGCTAGCACAAGGTACCTCCGAGGCTCCAGCAATTTCATTGAATGGTACGCTGTTAGGGATAGTAGATAAGTTTTGCTACCTAGGGTCGACCATAACAAACAATCTATCACTGGATGCAGAGGTTGAAATTCGCATCGGTAAAGCAGCATGCATGTTTGGGAAGCTTAGTACTCGAGTATGGCGAAACAAATATTTAACCACCAAGACCAAGATTTTAATCTTTCAAGCTACCATTATAAGCATACTCTTGTATGGGGCGGAAACCTGGACAACTTATGCGAAAGTAGAACGACGAATTAACTCTTTTTACATGCGTTGCCTTCGTAAGATCTTGAGCATATCATGGCAAGATAGGGTTACAAACGAGAGGGTTCTAGAAATTGTACAATTGCCTAGCTTAACTGCCCTTCTTAAACAGAGACGTTTGCGCTGGCTCGGGCACGTGCACAGAATGGAACCAACTCGATTACCACGTCGTGTACTTCTCGGTGCGGTTGCTAACGCAAAGAGAAGCGTAGGAAGACCACTGCTTCGCTTCAAAGACTGCATTAAGAGAGACATGGCTGCTTTTAAAATTGACCACCGACACTGGGAAAGGCTTGCAGAGAATCGAATGGAGTGGCGCAATAGTATTGTGAAGGGTCGCAAGTTTCATGATGAGACTGGGTTCGCGGCACTTGCTGACAGGAGACAAAGACAACGCCAAGGCGACTCTGTACCACCCGTCGCAAACTTCTCCTGTCAGGTCTGCGGTAGAACATGTCGCTCTCGCATCGGTTTATACAGCCATCAGAAGCGGTGTACCTCCAACATTACACCATAGATTCGTCTGGAATAGACGTATAGGCCAAGTCATCCCTGCCTTACTTTGCCTTACTTTTTGACACCACGTAATTAATAAGCAAGTGTGTTAGTTTTAACTTATATACACGCAATATAATGTTTAACATACACTTGAAAAACATCACTACTTTTGCCGAAGAGTCGGATAAAAATAACGTTATGCATTCAGTAATTTAAGACAAGTAAATGTATTTGATACATGACACGGTCATTGAGTACTTACAAACATATTATCTTATATACTTTTTGTATTACTTGTACATCTTAAAGACTAATAGCTTGATGACCACCTGAGTAGGCGTAGACGTTAACTTGTTTATAAAGGAAGTGTAAACATGAAGTAAGCTGTTACCAAAAAGGGTTATATTTATATAAACATTGACATTTAAAACCGCGATAGAGATGTGTGTATGGATGAGTAGGTGCTTAAAGATAGGGTGTTATCAGTACACAAGTGTAATACGTATTTTATTTTTTACATATATTATTTATGTATATTGCTTTTTAACAATAAAGGATTATTAATAACGTAAGCGGTTTTTTTATTAAGTAGATACATATATACGTACAATTTAATATTATATATAGTTAAAAGTGAACGTATATAATGAAGCCTCTACTTGCACTTAATTGACTGCTACATAAAATTTTTTTTTATTTGGGAAGAAATGTTTTCTAGGAAGAAATAAGTCTTTAACCTACACCTATATATCTTATGATATAAATAATTTGTATAATGTTTTATAAGTGCAATAAACAATATACATCACTACATAGTATAAAACAAAGTCGCTTTCTCTGTCCCTATATCCCTATGTATGCTTAAATCTTTAAAACTACGCAACGGATTTTGATGCGGTTTTTTTAATAGATAGAGTGATTCAAGAGGAAGGTTTATATGCATAACTAGCAGATCCTGTGGCTTTGCCTGTGCTAAATCTAGGGAAGAGCCCGAGCAAAGCGAGGGCGAGTCGCTAGTAATATATAAAAATAAAAATATATTTGCTGTTCGTAACGAATGTTAATTAAACTTCATTAAAATTATAATAACCAACAGAATAGTTCAATTAAATACGAACTTACATTTGCAATGCAAATTAAAGTTTTGCGTATATGTAATTTTTTTTCTTGGAAGATGCTTAATTCTTGAAAAATATGAGTCGCAAAAATGTGAAACAATTTCGTGAGTCAAAGTCCCAGTATTAATCATGTCGCCGCAACATTAAATCATTAAAATGTTTACAACAAAGACGGATAAAAATGGCGACAATGAAGAGTATGACGGATGCTTTTCATGCCACGGAAATATGACGTGCCCTCTCCTTATTTTTGCACTGAATTTTACATTTTTCCTTAAAGTTTTTGTAGGTATTGACTTTATGTATTTATAATATTCTGGCGTACGTATGTTCGTAATTTGTAGATGAAAGTTTCGTTCGAAAGTCATGTGAAGTCCGCCAACACGCATTAAACCAGCGCGGTGGACTATGGCCTGTTCCTCCTCGTATTGAGGGAGGCCCGTACCCAGCAGTGGGACGTTGAAAAGGGCTGATGATGAAAAAAATTATTATAGAGAAATAATCATAAATATATTATCTCAAACATATTTGCATCTATTATACAGTTTTAAAAGCTTTCCTTAACACGAGTGCTCAGAGTTAGTAATTGACTCATTAGATTATTATTACCATAAGGGATAAAATTAAGAGATATTCAGAAAGGGAATGATATTTTAAAACTCTACCTTCCTATATTTCTATATTTAACTTAAAATATTTGGTAAATAGCAGGATTAAAGTTACAAGTATGTATGTATGAATATATCTCTAAAACTTTAAACGAGCGAAATAACGAGAGTTACAACATTAACTTTCACAAAAGTTTAAAATAGCCAAAGTTAGAATGAACTTTTAAAATGAACTTACAAAACTTACTGCGCGACATTTTACGTGAAGGCAGAGAAACAGATAAAAGTTGACGAAAATAAATTAAAATCTTATTCTTGACAAACTTTAGTTTGAAGTATTTTTCTGTAAATTGTATTTAACAAACGTAATTAGAAAAATACTGCTATACTATATTTATTCCACATACTGGTATGTGTTATTTTGATTGATAAACAAATACTACGAATAAAATTCTTAGTAATATTGTAAATCCCTACATAAAGAGAAATTCTCAATTTTATGTACGTACCAACATGTGAAGCAAATTCCTTTTATCGCAATACAAAAAGATCAAATAAGCTTCCAAAATCTTCAAAGCTTACCTGAAAAAGAGAAAAAATATATAAAATAGCGAAGTGAAGACAAAATGATGTACAATAGACGTTTTCTTTTATTAATTTCCTTAAATACTTTTTCAGATATAGCATGTACCATCATCTTTCAATCCCTTACTAATCTAAGATTACTCATAAGGAACTCAAGGACAAAACTTAAACGTGGCGAACATCTACGCAAAAACTAAAATAAGCGATGGTTTTTTGCCATGTACCATGTTTAGAACATGTACTGTGGTACTTAGTTATAAAACATGTTTCTAACACGTTTGAACTTGAAGGATAATAATTGATCCATTTTTTATGCATTTTAAATGTGAAGAATATTAGTTAGTTGGTCTTATTATTCATAAAATAATATATATACTTACATATCCATACTTCATGATACATTTAATAAGGCAATAACTTCCATTGAAAACTTGAACCTTATGAAACACAATATTTTTAACTCTAACATCCATATTAACACTACAAAATATTCTAATCATGGTCACAGGAGAAAGTAAGGTTTCAGACGCCACAAAACTATATTATTCTTACAGACAGTAGGTCTATCCACAATTTTTACTTGCCAATAGCATTATTATTTCGAAACGTTTAGTTTATTTATAGCCATTGAAGTATGAAACGATTAAAAAACAAAACAATGGACCATTGCATGCTTTCATTGAGATTGGCGATGAATATTCAAGAGCGGAGAAAGTGAAAAGACTTGGTAAAAACGGTGCAAATATCCATTATACATACAAACTAAAACAGCGATTGGTCTGTATTAAACTTCAATTTACCATAGAAATTAGTCACGTTTTACAGATTATTAAGTGTCCAGGCAAAGTGTGTCATGAAGTGACGTTTTTATAATGGTTTGGCGATTTTGAGTACCTTAACGTTTCTTTTCTTTAGAATAACTAGAGAACAGTTTGATTTTCTGTTCGTTCATTCGTTTAAAAAATGTAAAAGTTTGATTCTTATAAATGAAACTATCTTTTCGGATTTTGTCGAGGATTTATTATGATTTTTGGTACCCGACGTTTCGAATGCTTTACAGCAATCATGGTTTTTAATAACAAGCGTTTTTTTTTTCTTTTAGGCAAACATTATATTGCTTCAGTAGGGTCTGTATTATTTTCAGATTGAAGTCCGAAAAAAAAATCTGACGTTATTTGATTTCTAGAATCAAAAAGTAGTTTATTGCACTTGGTAGTAACTAGTAATACAGTTTTCTATTTGTGAAAGAATTTACGAAATAAAATTAGTGATTTCACAAAATATATGTACTTATTATAATTAGAATATATATGTACTGCAGATATTCTACGTACAGATGTACCTATTAAGGTTTTTACGTCAAAAATTATTGATGATAATCTAATAATAAAATAACATGTTTAATAAAATCAGTTTTAATTAAAAATAGTATAATATAATAAATATTATTTTTAATTAAAACTGATTTTATTAGACTATCGTAATTGACTTAAAAAACTCTTTATGGACTATAAAATGCAATTTCGCAAGAATTATCAATCGCGTGACCTTAGCATGTTGATATTTGATGTGCTCATATGAGTAAATACCACAGTGTAATGGATACATTGCGTCCGACCGTCTCGCGACTGCGACTATGTACTATGACTGCCGACTCGATTTTAAAGCAAAAACGTAATTTATATTTGTGAATTAAATATGATTTAATTTAAATTTTTGAATTAGCTATAGTAAAATGTCAGGTACCTACAAATTTCCAATGAGTTTTACTTTAGATTAGGTATGTTTTAAAAATGTTAAATCGAAATGAAATCTAAATTCATCTACGAGTATCATAAAGGAAAAATATTTTTAAGTACCAAGTATTAAGAACATTAATTTAATTCACATAATTGTATCGATTATAATCAAAACCTAGTTATCTTAATAATATTTTACAAAAAGAAATTTAAAAGCCTGTATATGAAAACAGTAGTAATAACAGACGGAAGGTACAAAAACACTTTCTATGCTAATAGGGTTGACTAAAAACCATTTTTTAGTGTTGTAGATGTTAATGTTACGAGTACCTTTCTTACGCAATACGTTATAGCTAACCTTGCAGAGAATGAGATATCGTCTGCTCATCAAGAGCTACACAACCTTTTTATACATTTGGGGCTTGAAGGAAACTTTTATATTTTTACTTACTAGTTGATAAGTGTTGTTTAATAATGAATATATTAAATATAAGTAATTTCAAAGAAATAATCTTTATTAATTCTATAACTTAGAGATATTTCATTGCATTGAGAGAAACCGTGTTATGGAGTAGACGATAAAATAACTAAACTAGTAAGTAAGTCCAAATGAAAAACAATAAAAGACATATGTATTTGATGTTCCGACCGAACCGACCGAAGATTGACTTCCCCTGATTTAAAATAATCTAAGATCTTAACCGCATGTAATTGGATGATCACCGCTGAAGGGCATGTTCAACGAGAGATATCCGACTGATATTTTATTTCTTGGATGATAACTGGGCCAAAGTAGAATGAAAAGCGTTTTCAGTAAGTAAGTACTGTTGAGTCGAAGCCTTGCTAACGAAATTGAGCCCTGGATTAATTAGACACCTCAACTCTAAAGTCTGTTATTATGAAATAGTATACGTACACGTGATTTATGTTGGAACAAAAAGTATGTAAAGTGAATCAATTAAGAAAACTATATTTTATATAACGTTAATTTTTCATTGTAATCTTTGAGTCTTTCAAATTATGAGTTTAAAGAGTGTTAAGTCTATGATCGTAACTCGTCCTTTGTTCGTCTTCCTATTAGATAAAAAAATATTATGTTTTAAAATATTTATTATTAACTCATTCTTTTGACAAGCTAATGCGTAAATTAAAAAAAAAATAACTAAATGCACTTATCCGCCATAAAATATAAGGAAACTTCTCTGATACATCATTATTACATATTATATAATACATAAAAGACTCTGAAAGCACATAAACCAACTTTAGATCTCTACTATAAATCAAAATGTCATGAAAATTCAACTTCGGTAAACTACACACAATAGCTAGCTACCAAGTACACATTAGAATTACTAACTTTATTAATCGATAATGAATAACTTATAAAATGAAATTTCAACCACTCTATCACAATTAGCTTGACACCAACATGAAAAATGTTTCACTTAGTTTCTTACTCTCAGTAAACAATAATGTAAATAATTCACAGTTTCCCAAATTTAACAGTAAGTAATTTTGTGTAAATATAACTGAAAATGAAAATAAAAATAACTTAAGTTATAATATAAATATCACGTTAGATGACATTAAGTAGCAAAATTGAAAATAAGTCACGTCTTAGTAATAAACTCCCTACTTTGGGTCCATAATACGTCACACGCACCCTAATATGTAAAGATTAGTGTCGCATTCTCATCAACTATTCATTGATCCTGCGCAAATAGAAAACTAAATAGTAGTGAAAAGTATTTTTAGTCGCAGTAGTATGTGATAAGTAAAATTAACACTTAAAGTTTAATGTGATTTTGGTTCGTTAAAAATTTTTAATAAGAATCATATGAAATTATCAATTTTTTTTGCTATTTTGATGAAACATAAAAATCATAAAACTAAAAAACCTATACAATACAAAAATATGATAAATTTTTTGTTACGCTATTAATACGTACGTAATACATATAAAGCTACAGGTTACAATTTATTAGAAAGACAGTTGATGGTTAATGCAGATGGCTATTCACCTTGACTTTAATATTCAGCGTCAAGATCATGACCTTGCTAAGTTTTTTTATATAAAGATTATGCATTTATAAAAACTCCTTTATCTATACTACTTAATATTATAATGCTGAAGAGTTTGTTTGTTTGGTTGAACGTGCTTATCTCAGGAACTACTGGTCCGATTTGAAAAATACTTTTTGTGTTGGATAATCCGTTTATCGAGGAAGGCTATAGGCTACATTACATCACACTACGACCAATAGGAGCGGAGCATCAATGAAAAATGTTGCAAAACGGGACGGGGAAAGCTAGTGATTTATAAATAACAATGAAGTTAAAAACAAAAACTTGTGAATTAGTTTTATAACGTATTACGTTTAAAGCCAAATTAAATTACGAAATTTTAACGTTAAAGGATTGCAGAAATTAAATAAGCGTAACATTAAATTGTTACGTTATTTATTTACTAAGAATTGCAAATTCTACAACAAATTGATAAATAAAAATCCATTGGGTTTTTGGATATATACATTAAGCCGATTTCACTACGTCAAAGTTCACTTTTTCATTCTTTTTTAAAAATAAAGTACCTACAATAAGTTACTTTTTACACCAGCGTTTTAAGACATTTGCTTGTGAAATGTCTTGAAATTGACGTGTCCACTGTCCATTATGAAATTGGACATTTCATTTTAATGGCCTAGAAAATAAATGTCATGAAAACATTTTTTGACGACACGTTGGACTCAGTTGGTGACCCTGCTTTCTGCGAAAGCGGTCGCGGGTTCGAGTCCCGCTGGGGGCATTCATTTGTTGAGCAGAAATGTTTGTACTCCAGTCATGGGTGTTTATATATAATATGTAATTTATATATGTGTAGTATACCAACTATCTGTATCCGTAACACAAGCCTCGTAGCTTACCACGGAACTAGATGGCGCTGTTGTAATAATGTCCCAACATATATATTTATTTTAGCGCCACTAAATTAGTGTAATGTAAATTAGTTTTAAAAGATAACTACAAGTTGACAACGAAAACGACATAGGATGTTTGTGACGCATAACTAGGTCGAGAGCTGATAAGATTCGTTGCACCTGATTTAGTTAAACAATACGATGGAACTGCATTAACTGAATACCTAATTTTATAATAATGGGTTTTTTATCAGTCGTTATATTATGCGATACCCTAAAAGTACTAGATAATTAATTATTTCAGTTGCCGATTGCTTATATTTAAAGTTTATAATCTACACTCATCTATGATAATGAAATACTGTTCGTTGTTTGGCATCACTTGATCGTCTGGTTTATAACGAACTTTTTAGAGACAATCACTTGTCTAAATACATACATCTATATGCAAGTAACATGTTCTGCTACAATACTACACTCTACAAACTCATAACCAATAATATTTAATAGTTATTTGATATGTGAGAATTATTTTTCACTGTCCCTTATGTACATGTGTTCGAAATACTTAATTATTTAGATAATAAAAACCTTAAATAGAACGCACAGTATTATTTGTGCTGTCTTATAATGTAATGATTTTGAATACACATTAAATTGAAGATATCTGAGTTAATATCTGTATTAAAGGGAATAGACGATGATCTTCTAATGAAATTCGTAATTTTTGTAGTTAACTAGTACATGACAAATTGTTTTCTCATAAGTTGCTCATAAAAAAATCCCTCCAGCTCTACGACTGGTTTAAAAAGAAGAATTTATGACAGAAGTATGTAATATTTTAAGGGCAAGGCTAGTTTCATTTACACGTGACATATTGGAAATTCAAATTTTAATAAAGAAATCAAGGCATATGCTGTATCCTCTTTTGAAAAGTTAGATAAAAATTAACAAAAACGTCGTAAAATCATTGCCGAAAATATTATTTGTTAAAAAATACGATTTTAATCATCATGTAAAATGGACCGTGAAAATACAACAACTAAAAAGTCTGCCTTATTCATAAACAGATAGGGGAAAAATAATAAATAAATATTATACGAGAAGCAATATCCCGTCGTCACGTCACTGGATTTTCTAATAAATGATTTGTACGCACAGTTATGCGGTCCACAGCTTCCATTATTTGTTTTGGTTTATTTGTCCATCTCGCGTGCCGAGATAATTAGATGACACGTCTCAGTGAGAAAATAAGATAAATAATTGCTTTCTCTATATATTAACGAATGAATCTAGATTTTGTTTGACCTAACAGTTTTTACTTATGGTAAGCGTATGAGCATGTTAGAGCTTAAAATTTATGTTTAAATTTGCATATTCTGGGTTTGAGTCCCGCAAAGAGCCAAAAGAGTATCCAATTTCTTTTAAACAACGACTATAAATTGATAAATTTAAAATTTTCTAACGTAACGGCTGAGCAGATTTAAGTTAAAATTAGTGTACATAATAAAGACACCTAGACACATATAAAATGTGATATAAGTAAATATAAATATTTGTTTTATATATTTCAAATTTATATATTTTTCTTTCTCGGAAAGAAATAACAAAGCCCAAATCCCCGAATACAAATGTAAATACAAATAAAAACACAGCGGGAATTTATTTCAAACTTCAAAGTAAAAACAAAGTAACTGACAAAGAGGTAAAGATCAACACAATCCCTTCACAACTACTGAAATCCTTTAATACGAAACAAGAAGAAGGACTTGGAATCAAATGAGAGCTAACAAAAGCTGATCTGGGCCTGATGTCATAATCTGCGAGTCACGTACTACAAAATATAAGGTTACAAATTTACCGTCCTATAGAAGCTACTGTGCACTGTTATATCCTAGTTTATTCAATGGATGACCTAATTTGTATTAGATAGGTCATAAGCTATATGGAGATCTAGATGCTTAGCAAGTGATATCACAATTTTGCGATTAATGTAATCACTACATAGTATAAAACAAAGTCGCTTTCTCTGTCCCTATATCCCTATGTACGCTTAAATCTTTAAAACTACGCAACGGATTTTGATGCGGTTTTTTTTAATAGATAGAGTGATTCAAGAGGAAGGTTTATATGCATAACTAACTGAACCCACGGCATTGCCTGTGCTAAATCTAGGGAAGAGCCAGAGCGAAGCGAGGGCGAGTCGCTAGTCTAATATAAACTCTAAAGTTTGTATGAGAGTGCTTTTGTTACTTTTTCTGAAAACCTCAAGTAATATAAGACTACTACTG
This sequence comes from Boloria selene, assembly GCA_905231865.2. NCBI lineage: Eukaryota > Metazoa > Arthropoda > Insecta > Lepidoptera > Nymphalidae > Boloria > Boloria selene. Next base: position 9,620,185 of record HG993145.1, read on the forward strand.
AAGATTTAAGACTAAATACAATTGCTAAAAAACAAAAAATCGGTTGAAAATCGAAAAATTCAGATCTATTTACTTTCTTGTTGTCTAAACGTAAAGGTGATTCACTAAGTTAATAATAAAATTTGTCATAAGATAGCGGTACCTGTATACAATATTAAAAATTTAAAATGCCCCGGGATCTGCCCAAAACGAAGCGTGAGTGCGTCAATATTAGGCACTGTATAAATAATAAAATTTATGAAGAATAATCGAAAAAAAAATCGAATAAATCTATACATTTATACAAATCAATAAAATTAAGTGTCTGTTAGTAATGTCAAAAAAAACTGTTTTTTTTTATTAAAATGAAAGTATAAAACCAACTTATTTTATATGTCTGAATCGAGAGAAGTCACTAGTACATATATTTATAATAATATTGAAATCGTGAATTACTTGAAACCTTTAGTAACTGCTTTACTTGGTGTAAACATAAGTCGGTACGTTATTGTGTTTAGGAGTCAGGTCACGAAAATCGGGAACAGTACGTACAGTCAACTTTGCGCATTTACAAAAAAGAATGTTTCTTGAAAATATTATTATGTGAATAAAAAGCGACAGGTAGTTTGCTTGTGGGAAGCAATGGAATTTTTTACTAGAGTAACAAAAAGTACTCAGTACCTTTTAAGTGTAGTTATTTTCTTAAAAAGCTTAATAATTTACAACGTATTTAAATGTCATGTTGTCTCCATGTAGGTATGTACATATATCATTTTTAGTATTGTATTGATTGTACGATTGCAGATATGAGCAACTTCTATTAGAAAGCTTGTTAGGTTTTTAATTGACAAATAATTTAGCAGTAACTTGTTCTCGTACCAAACTTAACTAAACGTATAACATACTTTCATAAATACTATACATATCACCATGTCAATTTATCATAGTGCCTTGATTCACGAATGTTTAAAAATTATATTTGTAGGTATCATAATAAAGCTACTATAAAACTTATTTCTTTACTTTAACTAAGTTTCTGAACAAATAGACGTACGTATAAACGAAACGATGTGGTAAAAATCGGACACGGAACTATTAAAATTTTTACTCTTCTAAGTTAAAAAGATGTAAAAAGCTTTCATGAAAAGAGCAGTTCACATAACCAGAGCATATAATAAAGTCTAACAGCGATTTATTCCTGACAGAGTTTAGCTTCGAAATTGCTTTTGCTGCAGTTTGGCGCTTTGTAGTTTCAACCGTCGTTATTTAAAAAACACACCACACACATGAACTAGATAGAATTCTCACTAAAAATATATAATCGACAACTCTAGAAAACAGCAGTAAAGAAACTATCATATAAAGAAAAAAAAACATATTGAGAATATGAGGAATAAGAGTAGAAAATTACTAAGGTCTCTCGGGCAACACAGTTTCCTCACGATGATTTTCTTCATCGTAAGACAATCATGCTGTAAAATTTACACAATATAAATGTCTAGCATTCCCCGCGGCTCCGCTCGCGTTATAAGACTGAACATGAAAAGATATATTTTTCTCCTGTTTTTGCAACATGTTTCATTGACTCTCCACTCCGATTGCGATCGTAGCGTGATGAAACCAATTTCTTTCCGAGTCGCGTGGTATAACACCTCGGAGAACTAACGCCCGCACTTACCGTTTTTTCAATATTTTTCATTGATGCTCCGCTCCTATTGGTCGTAGCATGATATAATATAGCCTATAGCCTTCCTCGATAAACGAACTATGAAACACAAGAAGAATTTTTCAAATCGGACCAGTAGTTTCTGAGATTAGCGCGTTCAACCAAAACTGTTCAGCTTTATAATATTAGAATAGATTAACACATGAAAATATCAAAGGCCGATTTCCCAAGCGTTTACCATACCATTACCATAGCTAGTGGGCTACCACTACCATGAAATACTTATGAATTATTAATAATATATTTTTGTCTTTTTAAGTCATTAACTACTTAGTGTTTTCTGTAACTGTTTAAGAATCATCATAAGTAATTTATAAAGTTATTTATAACACAAAGTTTGCAAAAATCAGTGCAATAACTTGTTTATTCAAATTCGTAATATTATATTATGCTTAATGTAGAAAACGTAAAACTTTCAAGATGACTTCCCTATCTATATCAAGATCACAATATTAAATTTATGTAAATATTATTCAAAATTCGCCAAAATGTGCATGTTTCGAGTTTAAATTATACCATTAAAAGATTAAAATATGTTCAAATTGTTAAACTCTCTAATGTGACAGAAGTGAAATTAAGTGTGCACTAAGCGAAAACTATTAATTATGTGTTTATAATTATGAAACTTTCTTCAAAAATGATAAATAAATTTCTAAATATTAAAAAATATTGACTAAATAATAATTTCTAAGGAAACAACTTTCAAAGTAAAAATTTCTATTTGTATTTTTAATTCGAACACATTAATTTGTTGAAAACCGAGTATAATAATAAGTCGACGGAAATATCTGAAACGATAATACTATTAACAAAATAGTTCAAACTAATAAGTCTGTGTAATAATGTACATAACATAATACATATAAAACAAAGTCGCTTCCCGTCTTGCGTCCCTATGTATGCTTAGATCTTTAAAACTACGCAACGGACTTTGATGCGGTTTTTTAATAGATAGAGTGATTCAAGAGAAAGACGCGGCTTCGCTCGCGGTAGATCATCAGTTTATAAACAAAATAATTATTGTCACTTTTATAAAACATACATATTAACGTATCGATTATTTACTATACACTCACTAATTTTCAGTATAATACTAAAGTTAAGTAAAGTTTAGTAAGTAGTAAGATTTTCTAATAACTACTGAATAACTACAATATGTCTGTGTCCGACTCTATTTTTATAAAGACCCTACATAATTTAGGAAGTGATAGAATACATTAAAAAAGTAAAATTAAGAAAAAAAATACTACAAATGAATTAAAAACGCTCTAAGAAGGGTATAAAAAAAGTAGATTTACATAACAATAAATACAAATCACAAACATCGATGTCGAAGACTGGCCACCTGGTTGATTGTTATGAGAATCGATTGGACATTGCCTGAATTGATTCAATGCCATCCATTTTGTGAAATTAAGTCACGTTTCAAGTGCTATGCTTCCTTTACATATTCTGGTCATGCTGAAATTTAACGTGTAGAAGTGACGTTCTAATTGAATTTCTGAAAAAACATGATCTTCATTGCCTTTTTAAGATAAAATCTGCCTATATATACGTACCTACCTCTTGCAATAGAGTAGAAGGCACAGAGCAGATGAGTATTTTTTATCAATTCCGTGGTAGAAGGCATAGTAGAGGGGAAATAATTCGACTTTTGAAGACTAAATTTTAGGTTCAAATTTTATAAACTAACAGTAAAAATAAAAATAGGTAAAAAAAACTTTTTAAGTTAAACGGTTTTATGTTAAACATACATTGCAATGTTTAAGATAAATGTACTAAAAACCAAAAAATAATAAAATAGATACAGTCGTGGGAATTATAAACATATGCATAGACTAGACTAAAATAAAACCGTGGGGCACGTCAATTGTCTACAAATTATCGACTTAATGTGCGATAGAAGAATCGTTTAATTCGTCGTTAGGCAGTTGGCCTATATCTATTGACGTGCCCCACGGTTTTATTTTAGTCTAATCTATGCATATGTTTATAATTCCCACGACTGTATCTATTTTATTATTTTTTGGTTTTTAGTACATTTATCTTAAACATTGCAATGTATGTTTAACATAAAACCGTTTAACTTAAAAAGTTTTTTTTACCTATTTTTATTTTCTAGTTTTTAGTTTTTATTTATATTTTTTTTACCATTTTGTTCCCACGAGTAATGGACATTTTAACGGTCGACCCCCCCAGAGGTCCAATAAAGGGGCAAGGGTATGTACAACAAGATGCGCCTGAGTCTTGAGGGAAAAACGCTAACGACATATCATTTTTATCCACCCTAATGCCATACAGTTCTCGGCGCGTTTTAACCTTTCACCTTAACTTGGGTGGTGTATCGCTAACGACGTATCATTTTTAGCCACCCTAACGCCACACAGTCCTCAACACGATACAAAATCTTGACTTGGGTGGTGGATTCAGGCTGGATTAATCAGATACTTAAAAATTACAGATTCAATTTCTAAATTTAAATCTTATTATTATACGCCATTTAGTGGCTGCGCCCATCTTAAATATTGAGGTTGTATAGTGCACTGTATTCTTCTTGTCAAGCCCTTTTATTTGATACCCATATTGGTGGGATTGATAAAAAATTGTTATCAGCCATTTGGTAGCGGCGGCCATCTTAAATTTCAATTTTGCATAGTAAATTGTATTCTACTTGTTGAGACCTTTCATTTGATACCCATGTTGATGGGATTGATAAAACCTAAGTTATCCGCCATTTTGTAGAGGCCGCCATCTTGGATTTTAATTTTATATAGTACATTGTATTCTACTGGTTGAGCACTTTCATTTGATACCCATATTGATGGGATTGATAAAACCTACGTTATCCGCCATTTTGTAGCGGCCGCCATCTTGGATTTCAATTTTTTATAGTATATTGTATTCTGCTTGTTGAGCCCTTTCATTTGATACCCATATTGATGGGATTAATAAAACATAAATTATCCGCCATTTTGTAGCGGCGGCCATCTTGAATTTATAATGATAATGAATAAACATAATTGTATTGTCACCAAAATCCAAAGTGTATACAAAATTTCAGATTAATCGGTTGACAGGAAGAGGGTGAAATTTGAATTACTAAATTTGACCCAAGAATAAATAATAAATAATAAAACAAACGGGGTGAGCTAAATAAAACCGTTTAAAAAAGAACGTATGTCACCTCACATCACCATTCACCCTACAAGGGATAAAGCGTAAAGTACTTTATGAATGTATGACGGGGTGGCTTTAGTATGATAAACAACAAACGAAAGTCAAATTAGAAAAAACAATCCCCTCAAGCATTCGCAATTTCTTAGCCGTTATAAGCTATTTCTTGCAATAAAGAAAACATAAACACATAAATAAATTTGGATTAATTATGTTATCGTCATTTTAAATACAATAAATTGTTTCATAGTTTTTTTGTTAAACTGATACATTTCAAAGTAAATACAGCAATTACGAGTACATTATTTCCCTTAGATTTCTTACTAACACTGTAGCTGTGTAGTAGCAACCCCATTTTTGTAACTTGCTACCCTTGTGACATTTTATAATGGAAACGTGATAGAAATCTTGAACGTCTATGGCATTATATAGAAGCACTTCGTCGAATCCGTTTAGTGTAGGTCACCTATTATCCCAAATAATGTGAGGTGAATACGAAATGCCCATAATGTTGGTGATATAGTAAACAAACACTGTGTAATGTGGACCCTAGATAACGGCGGTTTGACCTAAAGTGGGTTAATCAGTCAAATTCTAGGCAAAAATTCCTACTTATATGCATGGCCATATACTGACTTAATCTAAACGAAAGTTTGTATTGAAAAAATATAATACACTAAATATAATGTCATTTCAGCGTCTCACCATACAGCATGTAATTTTTATGTTATGTTATATTGATATAATGAAATAAAAGTATTATACTATAGATTTTCCTAAAAACTAACGTTAATTCGAATCCTAATAGTTTTAAAGCACCTTTATAATATTTAAAGTAATACTCATATGTATTAACATAAAATTACTTGCTTTTCTCACTCAATGTCTTACATTTCCTTTTAAAAGCAAACTCGTGTTTTTTGCACTCCATTTTAGCACATTTCCGCCCCTCACTCGCCACTCCGTATGCTATGGAAATACTCAGACGATCTTACGTCTGCTGGCGATGGGCGCAGTTTAAGTCATTATTGAAATGGCATTTTTTTATGAGTAAACCTGTGTTCGTAATATCCGTAAGGCTGTTGCGTAAGTTCACTCTCTCCCTTTATAAATATCCGCTTAATTATATCTTGTGAAATACTAGTTTTTCACGCAACATCTCTTGTGTTATATGTTAAGAAAAACTACAAATATTCGCTCTGATTTAAAAAATGCCGAATAATTTCTATAATACGAACTCGAAGGAAATGTGAGTTGACAACGCGTTCACTTCATGTTGGACGACGAAAACCAAACGTGAGCACTTTAAAAAGTCGTCTTGTATAGCCCTTATATAAATATCATCAATAAAAACTAGGGCGCGTACAAAGTCTACATTTGATAATAACACTATTAATAATAAATGTCATAACCAACACTTTATATTTTACTAGCCTTTCCCGCGGCTTCGCGCGCGTTCCTATGTAGCGTGATATAATATAGCCTATAGCCTTCCTCGATAAACGGACTATGTACCACAAAAAGAATTTTTCAATTCGGACCAGTACTTTCTGAGATTAGCGCGTTTAACCAAACAAACAAACTCTTCAGCTTTATAATATTAGTATAGATTAATCCATCACGTGATTAATAAATAATAGTATACCAATTTATAGACAGAGTGTTTCTGGCGATAACGAGGGGCAATTAACATAAAAACACATTTTGGAGTGCATTGTCCTACACTCGACAGTAATTAAGATAAGTAGAATTAATTTTTGATTATCAAAAACAAACCAAGTAGATATTATGATAAAAATTATAGAAGCGGCTTAAATAAAAATTAGATATAATAATAAAGTGTACACTGTAAAATAATGTTATTTCTCAATTAGTTATAATATGTATCAATTAGGTAGTTAAAAAGTTCAGTGTGAAAAGACAAACAGACAGACAAGTCACAAGTTACTTTAACGTTTTATAATATTAGTGTAGGTAAAGATATTATACTTATATATAGTTAAAAAAAGATTGTATGTTTATCATCATTTTTGTTATCTGGTGTGCTCCTTAACCTTAACCCTTCATCCACCCATCCATTTCATTACCATGATTTTTTAGTAACTTTGTGGACAAAGCCGTAGTGTATCACTAGTTTGCATTATACTCAACATATTAGCTGTAATAACTAATAACGTATTCCCTTTAGCAATACAGCATTACTTGAGAATATTTTATTAGGTCAATTAGACCACACTATTTAACAGATGTTAAGCAACGGGTAATATTGCTTTATTTATGGGCAATGACTTAATATTTAATACAGAATTCGCATATTAAATTCGCATACACGTGTACGTACAAGGCAATGGGATATGCATTTAATCATAGATTGAAATGATAGAATTGGAAACGTGAAAATAATGACTAGCTAATATCGTAAAATTGTATACTATACTAGCGACTCACCCTCGCTTCGCTCGGTTTCATCTCTAGGTATAACCTTTGGCTTAATTTTTTTACAAACTTTGAATGTCTTACTTGTTTATACATAACAACATGCTTGTACTGTCAACACTGAAAAAAAGTTTCAATTTGACAGCAAAATCCACATTAACAAAATGATCCGCTGTTTAATGAATTCATTTGTTACAAAAAGTGTGATAAATAAAGAACCGCTCGACCGATTTTGTGCAAACTTCACATAAACCATCTACTAAATAGTCCGAACAAAGCCTAAACATTTGGTTTGGATAGGTGAGCCCGTTCTTGAGTTATAAAATTACAACGAAAAGTGGCATTGATTTTTATATATAAAGATTTGAATTTAGATAACCTCAAAATTAAAAGCAAAGTAGTAAATAATGGTATTGAAATTGAAGTTATAATTTAAAAATATTTATTTATTGATGTTTTCTTTATGAATGAAGTAATGAAAATAAAAATAAAAAAGAAACTTAACATTGCCTACAAATGTCTTGCACCCTTATACATGGCAGGGGTGGAATGTTGTTTTAATTAAATAACCCTAGTCTAGGGACTAGTATTCTGCCGAGTTTCTTATTAAAAATATTAAAATCGTTTCATAATATTATAAAGCGTGTAGCGTCACACTAAAAAAGAAAGTAAAGCCAATTATGTACACTTTTATCTTCAAGTTGGTTAAGAACAAAGCTTACATATCATAAATCATTCATCATACACTAGTAAAGTTTATTTAATTCAGAAAATAACAATTACACCTAAACATTGTAGAATAAATAAATAACAAACTAACATACATGTATAAACGTCGATTTTTGATTCTCTATCATTTCTAACGACAACAATGCACTAATAATAGTGCGGTTATTATCCTATTGCGTCAAAGACAAACAAAGGCACGAAAGGCACGTTCTTCATATCGGTCATTATTGTGCAAATGTACGATGGGTGTAGGAAGACAAAGGATTACCTAATTATTTATTTATACAAAATTGACGTATACATATTTTTAAGTTAGTTCGTTTTTAAGCTTCTTATGTTCATTGTCCTTCAATTATCCTTGAGGAAAAAATATTATAATAAAATTACTAATAAAACAAATATTATCCCTTATTTTTTTAAAGAAACAGTACTTTTGCTGTCTGAATATTTTAGATATTTATATACACTAAAATATGAATATATAATACATATTTTAAAAAGTTACAAAGGTTTCTTCTTAAAAATAATTCTCGTATAGTACTTAGAATGCTGCACGATACCGCTGAGCTAAAACTACTAACGTATAGCTATTTACGTGGTGTAAATTTAGACATTTTGTTTGGGACTATCATTAACTATTAAACAGATTTTCTATCAAAGAAAAAATGTCACCAACATAGAAGTATATATCGTAAATAAAACATGTGTCCTTTTAAGCTTATTTTGGTAGGATAAGTCGGTAAGTCAACATTAATCTGTCTATACATATAATAAAATACCGAGTAAAATCTGTATAATATTAAATATTTTGGAAAAATGTTGTTGAAATAACCATTACTATCGAATCTATTAATAAATACATTTTTTACAACAGCGCCATCTAGTTCCGTGGTAAGCTACGAGGCTTCTATTACGGATACCAGATAGTTGATATACTACACGTATAAATTATAAATACCTACATAATATAAATATTAACACCCATGACTGGAGAACAAACATTCGTGCTCAACAAATGAATGCCACCAGCGGGACTCGAACCCGCGACCGCTGGCGTAAAAAGTAGGGTCACTGCCAAGTGAACCAAACGTGTCGTCAAATAGTTTTATAATTTATTACTATCTTAGGTTTTCGCCAATATTTGACATTATTAAAAACTGTAAACTATCTAAAAAATCTGACGTCGGAATCTAAATTCAAAATAAATCCGCGACAAAATCCGAAAAGATAGTTTCATTTATATACTTTTTAGAATTTCTGTCGTCTGTTTGTATTTATACTTTTATAGTTTTTAGAATTTCTGTCGTCAGTGTAACCGCATCAGAAAACCACAAGTTAAGCTAGTTATCCGGGTCAATGTATAGAACACTTTTTACTGCGGGAAATATCTCATCTCTGAGAAATTTATATTAACGTACGCAGGGACGAACCCGAGAGTCGCTTGTCTATACTAATATTATAAAGCTGAGGAGTTTGTTTGGTTGAACGCGCTAATCTCAGGTTGAATCTCAATGAAAAGTGTTGCAAAAGCTGGATGTATTTGGTTTTCAGCCTTTAGAACGCGCGCGAAGCCGCGGGAAAGGCTAGTATTTCATTAAAATACTACTTATGTACGTTAAAAACTTTTATTTATATACAAAGTTGTTATACATAATGATGTTATCCTACACCATCATCATGGCCGCTATATGAAAACATAATTGTTTATCACCGGCCTTGGACGTGAAGCATGTCTGAATTTAAAACAAAGTGTAACTGAAACATTATGCATAGTTTAAATAATAACTCACGCAAGGTCGTGTTGATAAAAACGCAAACGATTAAGGAAAGTACTGGTTAAAAAAGTTATATTAGTAAATATATATAAACACGTCTTTCGAAACCTATGTAAAATACATACTTTTGCGTAAAGTGTTAAGAGTAGGCATATTTGTCAGTGACCCTATGTCTGAAATATCTACCAAAAATTTAAAACAAGTTAAGTAAGTAAATTAATCTAATGATTTCAATAAAATTATTAATTAAATCGGGTTTTGATTTTCAAACACTCAATATTTTCTATTTATAGAGACTGAAGAATGCGAAGAATTTCATTATGAAAATTTACCTGTTTTGATATTTTAAATGAACGTACATTTTAAAGCATATTACAGGCCAAAGGATAATTTAATCGAAATATTCCATTAGGAAAATATTCTGAATATTTTCCAATACAATCCCATTAACCTGAAATGTTGGAATGCCGAGAGGACTACAGCATCGGAAAATTGAATCTGCGATTTGAATGCACTTGTGTCGCCAACTCGTTAGTGCGTTTTGTTTGGAAAAACTATACTAGTGTAAAATGGAGTATTACTTGAACAAGTTGTTTCAAATTTGTTTTCTTTATCTTTGTACTAGGGCGAGCAAAACCGCGAGACCTTTAGTGTATTATATATATTATATACATATAGAAACCTTCTTCTTGAATCACACTATCTATTTCAAAAACCGCGTCAAAATCCGTATATCTAAGCATACATAGGGACAGACAGACAGCGGGGACGACTTTGTTTTTAAATACTATGAAGTGACTGGATGGGAGAATATGCAGTATAGTTAAAAATCATATGAATTATTCTTATTATTATAGTGCCAGTTTATTCTCAATTCGCTTTGGCAAAGTACAATTTTTATACTTTTCATTCGATTCCCTCGAGGCATCGTAGTATGAATAAATAATAAACATATTACATATTTATATATTTTATTTACTTAAATAATATTATTTTATGGTTTCAAATTAAACACCAATGGCCTTGGTGCACCCAGCAATATGAGTTACACTTTATTTAGTCAAGAAATATATTTGCAAGCAATGAGGAAAAACAGTGAATATAATTTTAACTAATAAAATACTTACCTTATACCTTAATTCGCTTTCGTAATCTTCAAACAAAATATTATTTTGTTTTATTTTGCGTTGCCGATTTATGTCGTTTATTACACTTAAAGGAAATTTCACTAAGAACTTAAAAATTTACCGACATGAACAACTTTACATAACATCGCGTGAATACTTCAAAATAGAAAAATTAAAAACATGTACCTAAACACTTTAAATTATGCCATTAGCAATATCGAACGAACAGTCAACTTGTCTCAGGGGGCTGTTCAGTCTGCCGCATCGTTACTAGGTATTTTTCGCTCGGGCAAGTCCCAAGGCACTTTTGCTACCAAATAATTTCCCACAGTGCCTAATTTTATTTGAGTACCCACATAAAATGTGATGTACTAAATATAACACAAACTTATGTAGGTAAGACTAGAAGACCATTACCGTCTATTTACTAGAAAATTTGCCTTTAACTATAAAGATATGAAAGTTTGTTTGAACTTTAAAACAACTGGACGTATTTTGATGAAATTTTCTAAAAAAATAAACTAAAGCTTCAAGTGACTGACATCTAAAGCGATCCTGATCCTGAGCGAAGCGAGGACATTTCACTAGTCATGTATAAAATTGATTATATTATTAAACACAACAATTAATTTAACAACTGAATTAAGCGTTAATGTATTTTCAAGCTAATAACAGTACGTTTTTCAAGGTGTTTTAATTATCTCTATTGTTTTTTTGTCGCTTGGCAAAAACATAGGTATGGCGGTCGTTAACCTCATCCTTTAGTGTTTAATCTAAACGCATTATTTACTAGGTAGCATAGTAAAATGTTAAATGTAGGCTGTTGCTTTCTTCAACACAATGTAAAGACTTCAACAAACTTAAGAGGAAATTGATTATAAAAATTAGTGTGATATTACCACCGAATATTAGAATTAATTTTTGACGAGCTGATTAACAAAAAATTGCTCTCTAAGCGTGGCAAGCAAACAAAAACTATAGGTAAAGCGTAAACCCGGTAAATATAAATCGATTATATCGATCGTTATAAAATCGATTTCGGTAACTAGAAATATTTTACTATTTATGTGAATTCTTTAAATATTTTACATAACTTATGTTAATTTTTCTATTAGAGCTTATAAAACGTTATCTTTATCTGAAAGCAAGATTAGAAAGCGACATAAAATTATAAATTAATTATACTAGATTATTATTATAATCTATCTTTATTAAAATTATCGTTTCAATGCTCAATTATTTCATATTAAGAACAAACAAACTTTCGTACATATTTTAAGATGACGGTAAAAACTATTTTATCTATTTATGATAAATCCTTTATAGGAAAACTAGCAATTCACGCGGCTTCAAAAAGGCAAAATCAAATTCTTTCTGAGTTGCACGGTATGGTACCTCGTAGAACTAACGCCCGCCATTCCCGTTTTTGTAACATTTTCCATTGATACTCCGCACCTATTTATTCACGGCGTGATGAAATATAGCCTATAGCCTTCCTCGATAAACGGACTATCCAACACAAAAAGAATTTTTCAATTCGGACCAGTAGCTCCTGAGATTAGCGCGTTCAACCAACCAAACAAACAAACAAACAAACTCTTCAGCTTTATAATATTAGTATAGATAACACAACATCTGGTCCATGACATTGAGGTATCAGCATGACAAATGCGATTTTCTTATATAGAGTTGACTAACTTACAAAGCACGATCAATTGGTGTCGGGAAATCCCATATACGAGTATGTATGTAATAAAAGGTCGAAAACTTGAAAGATATATTACATCGTTGGTATTATAATAGTATATCTAAGCATACATAGGGACAGACAGACAGCGGGGACGACTTTGTTTTATACTATGAAGTGACTGGATGGGAGAATATGCAGTATAGTTAAAAATCATATGAATTATTCTTATTATTATAGTGCCAGTTTATTCTCAATTCGCATTGGCAAAGTACAATTTTTATACTTTTCATTCGATTCCGTCGAGTCACCATAGTATGAATAAATAATAAACATATTATATATTTATATATTTTATTTACTTAAATAATATTATTTTATGGTTTCAAATTAAACACCAATGGCCTTGACGGCAATATGAGTTGCACTTTATTTAGTCAAGAAAAATATTTGCAAGCAATGAGGAACAACAGTAAATATAATTTTAACTAATAAAATACTTAATACCTTATACCTTAATTCGCTTTCGTAATCTTCAAACGAAATATTATTTTGTTTTATTTTGCGTTGCCGATTTATGTCGGCTATTACACTTAAAGGAAATTTCACTAAGAACTTAAAAATTTACCGACATGAACAACTTTACATAACATCGCGTGAGTACTTCAATATAGAAAATTAAAAACATGTACCTAAACACTTTAAATTATGCCATTAGCAATATCGAACGTGAAAAGTCAACTTGTCTCAGGGGGCTGTTCAGTCTGCCGCATCGTTTCTAGGTATTTTTCGCTCGGGCATGTCCCAAGGCACTTTTGCTACCAAATAATTTCCCACAGTACCTAATTTTATTTGAGTACCCGGATAAAATGTGAAGTACTAAATATAAGACAAACTTATATTTGTAAGATCCAAAGACTATTACCGTCTATTTACTAGAAAATTTGCCTTTAACTATAAAAATATGAAAGGTTGTTTGAACTTTAAAACAACTGGACGTATTTTGATGAAATTTTCTAAAAAAATGGACTATAGCTTCAAGTGACTGACATCTAAAGCGATCCTGATCCTGAGCGAAGCGAGGACATTTCACTAGTCATGTATAAAATTGATTATATTATTAAACACAACAATTAATTTAACAACTGAATTAGGCGTTAATGTATTTTCAAGCGAATAACAGTACGTTTTTCAAGGTGTTTTAATTATCTCTATTGTTTTTTTTTGTCGCTTGGCAAAAACATAGGTATGGCGGTCGTTAACCTCATCCTTTAGTGTTTAATCTAAACGCATTCTTTACTAGGTAGCATAGTAAAATGGTAATGTAGGCTGTTGCTTTCTTCAACACAATGTAAAAACTTCAACAAACTTATTAAAATTATCGTTTCAATGCTCAATTGTTTCATATTAAGAACAAACAAACTTTCGTGCATATTATTGTACGTAATACTACCTATAGTGTATTTCGCACAGAGCGTGTTATTTGTCAATTCCGTGGTATTTAGTACATATAAAGATGACAACTATTTTATCTATTTATGATAAATCCTTTATAGGAAAACTAGCAATTCACTCGGCTTCAAAAAGGCAAAATCAAATTCTTTCTGAGTTGCACGGTATGGTACCTCGCAGAACTAACACCCGCCATTCCCGTTTTTGTAACATTTTCCATTGATACTCCGCACCTATTATTCACAGCGTGATGAAATATAGCCTATAGCCTTCCTCGATAAACGGACTATCCAACACAAAAAGAATTTTTCAATTCGGACCAGTAGCTCCTGAGATTAGCGCGTATAACCAAACAAACAAACAAACAAACTCTTCAACTTTATAATATTAATACTTTCTTAGGTTTACGCGAATGTTTAACATTATAAATGAAACTATCTTTTCGGATTTTGTCGCGGATTTATTATGATTTTTGGTTATATTAGTATAGATAACATATAATAATATAATATTAGTATAGATAACACAACATCTGGTCCATGACATTGAGGTATCAGCATGACAAATGATGATTTTCTTATATAATAGAGTTGACTAACTTACAAAGCACGATCAATTGGTGTCGGGAAATCCCATATACGAGTATGTATATTATGTAATAAGAGGTCGAACACTTGAAAGATATATTACATCGTTGGTATTATAATAGAGACAAAAATACCTACCTTTTCTTATTGAACTCACATGTTGAGTGCTATTGCTATTGTTATGCTAATTATAGACATATAAATATATTTATATTTCTTCTTGTTCTTGTTCTTTTGTTGTTTGTTTGTGTGATTAATAATAATAATAAATAAATACATGTATTTTTTATATTAATAATAAATAATAAATTAAATCAAATGCCAGTGGGATTAAGCAAAAAATCAGATGTATCAAGCTTCAGAATTTAGAATTTACGTACAGAAAATCCTAATAACAAAATTTTGCCTGAACCAGCACTCGAACCCAAGACCGGTGTCTCAAATGCAGATCTGCAGCTGTTACAACCAGCATTAGATCATTAAATAATAATCAATTGACCAACAAGACATTTATAAATAGTAAGTAGCTGGTAATAGTTTAGTATGCCAAATCAGAGTTGAGAAAATGTAATAAACACATTCCTATCAATATAATCTATACTAATATTATAAAGCTGAAGAGTTTGTTTGTTTGTTTGGTTGAACGCGCTAATCTCTGGAACTAATGGTCCGAATTGAAAAATTCTTTATGTGTTGGATAGCCCGTTTATTGAGGAAGGCTATAGGCTAATATTACATTACGCTACGACCAATAGAAGCGGAGCATCAGCGAAAAATGTTGCTAAACCGGAAGAAAAATATTTCTTTTGATTTTCAGCCTTTAGGAAGCGAGCAGAGCCGCGGGAAAGGCTAACATAAAATAGTTTTATAATAACAGTTTGTGCTGTATTATAACAATTCTTAATTATAGAAAGGAAATTACTTTGTGATACCAATAACCTGAGATTTGTTTAAATCAGCACAAAAACCACACTAAACACATTAAGCCCAGAATAACTTCTAATATTATCTTTTACTGTGCTTCGCTATTATAATATTATGTGAATGATGTATATAGAATAACAGACGTGAAATTCAAAATTAGAAGCTTATTTGTAATTTTAATACATTTTCTTTGATATTTAAATAAGATTAACGCCGTAGATTCGCCATAAGTTTCGCAGCTATTTTAATAATAAGATGTAGTTTTTTTTTCATGATATTAATAATGTATTAAAGAAAGAAGACTGTTCATTAATCTGATAGAGTATATAAAAATAAATAATCTCCACTTGGAACCTCAATTCCAGAGTAAAATATTAGTTTCATTATTATTTCCCAAAAATAAAACAAAATTTGATAGTTTTAAATTACTTAAACAAAACCGAACATACTTACTAGAAGAAGAAACACTCTTAATATTTAGGTAGGTACTTGGAAATACTTGTCATACGTACCTGAAACAAAATTGTAATTTAATTAGGCACTGTATACAAATATTATTTCAATGTGGTCGAGTAATAAATATAACCTTAATGTAATAACTATACAAAAGTTTAGTAACTTGTGTATATTTCACTAAATAAAGTTTATTGTTGATAGAACATGTACGAATAGAGGCATTTTCTCTTCGAGCGGTCAAGTCGGACGCGCAAATCGCTTTCGAGTTTCGACATCAAATATAATTATATTACATTATACATATATTTAGGAAAGTAATCTTGACTGCTGTTACGCTGTTGCCATATTATTATTTAATATATATGAATTTTAAAATATTTTTTTGTTTTAAAATGCTAAAACTAGTTATTGTTAGTCTTCGTTCTCTATAGTTTTCATTTACTGCCAGTTTCGATAACTCTATCTACCGATGACTGGTGGTTACTTTCATACTATTTTGACACATTAAAAGTTACAACCTGTCAAAATCGTATGAAAGTATCTACCGGTCTATCGGTAGATAGAGTTATAGAAACTGGCAGTTAGTCTACAACCGCAAATCATATTTTGTAGATTATTTGTTTGGAAATGCAGAGTACTGTAAGCTGTATTTTATAATTCCATTGGAGGATAACAAAACGTGGTTAAATTTTTAATTCTCTAATATGTCTAAATTAATTATGCAATATCAAATATGCATTTCTACACACAAGCCAAATATTATAAAAAAAGTATAAAATATTTGCTAATAGGTGGTACTTCATCAAAACAAAGTCAGGAAATCTTTGAATAAGATCTTCTTTAATCACCAAGAATCTCAAGACGTTTTTAAATTCCAATTCGAGTAGGTACATTATAACTTCAAAAAGGGATCAAAAAATTTAAACTTAAAAGGCTAAAGAAAACCAATAAAGGAAGCAAGCACGCGGTTAAGAATAAAAAGGGGTATCCCTAAAGGGGAAGCAAAACCCATTGATTCATGTGGGAAAGTGACCCCTGTCCCTTTCTACAAGCGGACCGGTTGTCGACATTGCATCGGTGCGTAAGTAGCGTGAACGTTCCATTACGTACGATGTAAAAGGCAATTTGCCGTTCCAATACCGGGAAATGAACGTAAGTAATGCGAAACTTTTACAAACGATTGAAAAGTGACATGAAAAAATACGTTTTTTGTACGTGTATCGTGTAACGAAATGGTTTAATTAATTAACGATGAAATTATAAACATGTCTTTATTAGCTTCATCGTACCTATGTTAAAATCCGGATGACAATATAATAACGATAATGTTAACGTATCCGTTAAAGACTAAAGTTGACCCTTGTAACCTTTGAGAGCGACCCCAAATTTAACTTCGAAGATATTCAATATGCCTAATAATTATAATATGTTATTGATATTGAAGCTAACAGAGAGGATAGCAGAAATCTTAAATAAATACAAGTAAAATATTCAAATTGATTTGGTTGTTTTACAATTTTCATTCACTTGCAAAAAATGTAGGCTTTTAAATTTTCTTAAAATCTATAATTATTATGTACTCATTATGTAATGCTTGTTACTTTAACGTCTATTATTATTATTTATAATACAAGTATGTACTTCATTTAGCGCGAGAAGTTATCGCATCGTTAGATACACATTATGAGCATAGTAGCAGTAATGTTGTTAATTAGTTCATATAAAACTAGTATTTATTTCTTCATTTTAATTAAAGAAAAAGTTCTAATGTTCGCTATCTTCTTCAATACGTGTAAAATAGGTTTTTTTTAGAAAGATTTGTTTCATTTTTCAGATTGAGATTTTTAAGAATTATTTTACGCATAAAGAAACAAAATGTGAAAAACTTTCAGATAAGTCGGAGTTTTATAAAAAATATCATCATTACATCACTAATAATAATACTTAGCACCAAAAAATGTATGAAAAAATAACAAGATAACGAAGAAAGTATTAGCAATAAATTGAAAGCAAACGCTTCTTCTCGATCAAGAGGATTTTTTTTTGAATCGATTCAGCATCCCCACATAATCTCACTCCGCAACGTGATGTGAATAATATTCGCTAAGAATTATGGTGTGTCGTTTTTCAAAACGTAATTTTAATATTTGACTCGGTTTAGATAGCATATTGGAACACTTTCAGAATGGGGAAAATGGCGGCTTAATTTATGACAGCATCGATCTAATCTGTGTGGTGCATTCTTTTGAAGGTATGTATAATATATTCAGCCCTTTTTAACGTCCCACATCTGGGCCTACATACGAGGCGCATCAGGCCAAAATCCACCACGCCGGCCTGGCTGGCTGGTCTAGGTTGTCGGACTTCATATGTGTTTCGAAAACTTGCTAGGCTCTCTTAGACTTTTTTTAGAAAA
Organism: Boloria selene; assembly: GCA_905231865.2. Classification (NCBI taxonomy): domain Eukaryota; kingdom Metazoa; phylum Arthropoda; class Insecta; order Lepidoptera; family Nymphalidae; genus Boloria; species Boloria selene. The sequence goes on from HG993145.1 coordinate 9,638,653, forward strand.
AAAACTTCGGTTTGCTCACGAAATTTTTACTTCACTATAAGACAAGTGGTAATCATGATAGAAATGATTCCCATATGAAAATATCAGAGGTGCGAGACCCGGATTTGAACCGCATCACTCAGTTATTCAAGCGAGCGTGTTACCACTGGGCTAGCACTGTCTTTTATTCTTTTGAAGTAAACACTAAAAAGTCGTAAAATCAATTAATTAAGTTAAATATATTTTTTTAAATTGAATAAAAATAAGAGTAGATAACTTAATCGTTCAGGCACATATAAATGTCATCTAAACAATTTCAATATAAAACTAAAAGCACTAAAGGTTAGAAGAATAAAATGTCAATTCACTACTTGAAATGAAATTCCAAGATGGAACCGCAATAAACTGTACGAGGTACATCAAAACATCTCACACTCGCAGCATATATCAAGAGAATCGTCTTCAGAAATGCTACAAATTTAACCTGAATAGTGAATAGCTCACTATAAAGTACGTATAAATTACACATAGTTATGTAAATCTGTGTTAAATGTTAATTGCTATCTTATAGAGGGAGCATAGTAAGATTCGGGAAGAAATTAAGAAATTCTTAGTGTTTTTAATAAAAAAGGTAATTATTCTTGTCGATAAAAATATCTCCTTCTTTTACTTATCAATTTATTTTAATTTCATTTTAATACTACAATAAAGTTTATGATATTTGAGCTCATATGAGAATTCTATCGAAAAAGCAACATATTCTCGAATTTCAGATAAAAATTTGTACTACCTACCTAATAACCTTTTCAGAATACCATGAATATTTCAAAAACAAGTCCAATCGGTCCAACAGTGGTCACGTGACGTGCTACCCGACAAACAGCATTATTTACATAACGATGGAGTAGATGTGCCTGTTGGATATTTGAAAAGTCACTTGGGACACATGTCGCTGTATATATTGTTATAAATGCGAGTTGAGTGACAGCTATGTGAATAATGTTAGACGTTCACTGAGCTAGGAGTCCTATTCTATGAATACGGGATACAGCAGTACATTTAGGAAGACAGTAAAATAAAAGAAATTACTAGGAGTGCACTTGCACCTACGAGTACATAATATAAAATGGTAATATGATCATAAAAATATCTATACTAATATTATAAAAATACAAGATTTGTATTTTTGTATGTAACAAATAAGCTCAAAAAACTACTAGGCCGATTTCAAAAATTCTTTGCCATTAGAAACCTACATTATCACTAAATAACATTCTATACATCTATGCATATAAATAAAATTGAGTCTCTGTTTTTAATTTCAAGTTAACAGCTTTTTACTAAATGCATAATCACTTGCAGATAGCTAATGTTACAAGGCGCAACTTAGGCTACTTTTTAACTCTCTTCAAAAAAGGAGGAGGTAGAAATTTTATTTATTTTAAGTAGCGGAACCTGTGGTTTTGTTGACGCTAAACCTATGGACAAACCCGAGCGAAGCGAGGGTGAGTCGCTAGCATAATATAAAATAGACAGAATTAAATTATTTTAGTTCAAACTAGTCTATTTCTCATTAATTATACTAAAATTGTATTGACAGTGACAGTGGTAGCCCAGCGGTAACGCGTCGCTCGGATAACCGAGTGATGCGGGTTCAAATCCGGGTCTCGCACCTCTGATATTTTCATGGGCGAATCATTTATATCATGATTACCGCTTGTCTTACGGTGAAGGAAAACATCGTGAGGAAACCTGCATGTCTGAGAAAACCTAGCAAGTTTTCGAAAGACATGTGAAGTCCGCCAACTCGCACTAGGCCAGCGCGGTGGACTATGGCCTGATCCCCTTCGTACTGAGGGAAGCCCGTGCCCAGCAGTGGGACGTTAAAAAGGGCTGATGATGATGATGATGATGATGATATGTAAATAAATCCTAAAACTATATTACAAAGTTATGTGTGGTCCATCATTTAACGTAAGACATTAATTCTTAAGACAAATGCCATAAAGATCAAAATTTAACATAGATTGGAAAAGTTTCATTGATATGTAAAAGGATAGCCGTGACCCCATAGTACGATGAAGACAATGACTAGAATTTGAATAGAATACACGATTAGATTGCATTTTAATAAAGATACCCTTATCGCATCAGCTGAATAAGAAAGGTTTCTAGGTAATTCAAGTAATAATATAAGTAGAAATAAAAATTTTTTAGAATTCAAAATGATGTTTTATCGTCATATAAATTTGGAGAACAATTAAGAACATGGAAAATTTCAAAATTCCTTTATAACACAGTATGTTTTGAAATACACCCATTTTACAAATTAATCTTAAAGATACAATTAAAGCGAAAAAAATGAGAAAATTGCTTGTTACTTATCTATTCCGGACATTTAGCAGATTCATTATGATTGTTAGTACCTGACACTTTTCATCGGAGTGACTCATATATCAAAATAAATCCGCGAAAATTAGTTAAAGTTATAGTTTTATTTACAAGCAACTGTTAATTCTTTAGTAGATCAACAATAATTATTACTTCGTGTTAACTCTGCAATACAATACTGAAGTATTATGTTACAACTGTTCATGATTCAGGACCGCGTCTAAACCAAACGGTTTAATAAAGCTTGATATAATGTTATCTCACAATGTGATATACTATTATGGGGGTGGACGGTAGAAAAAAAACGAACAAGTGCAAGTCTGAAACGCACACGGAGGGTTTCCCATTTAGAATATTTATTTCATCGACTGCAAAAATAACATTGTATTTCATGGTATTTCTTTTGAAAAACAAAGTAATTTGTGCGGCAAAATTTTTTTTAATAAAATGACATCCGGACAGACAGAAAGACAATTTTTTTTCATCAGAATTTATTTTTGTCTTAGCATTACGGAACCCTAAAAACAAGTGACATGGTTATAAACGAAAAATCCCGTTACGCCCCATTATGACGATACTAATGGGCTTAGCCGAACGATTATTTACAAGCGTCGACAACTCTCCAAATGGTCCGCAGAGCAGTTTTAAGGATTGATCGCTACAAAACATGATACAAAAATATGTCAGCAATCTTTGTAAGTGAAATTTATTCGAGACAGCATGTTTATATCGGGTATGAATAACCTTTTTTATCTCAGCTTAATTTTAGACTAACGGCCGAAATTAATAATGTATCTCCCATCCAAGATCAAAACCAATCTGAGACTGTTGCATATCGATGGTGGGATCTCCAATCCACATGCCAATAATAAAACTTTGCAATCCATCTTTATTGCTATGGATAGATTGCAAAGCAATCCCATGCCTCTTGACCGTTTCGTTTCAAGTAGAATATCGATTCTACGACAGATTTATCTAGTATTTTACTAAAGCAAAATAAATATTAAAATGCTAAAAATATTCCATAAGTATTTAAACAAAACAATTAGATAGATAGAATAGTGTAAAAACACGTACACATTGAAGAAAACTCATTAAACCTATTTGGATTTGGTTTTGACGTTGACAGATATCATTGCCTCTTGCCTTGCTTGAAGTGAACTATTTATTTTGTAAATTCTCTACCTACAATAATTTACAAATTACAAATGCAAGTTTTGTGCAATGGACCTTGAAATAGTAAGTACTTGATTGTATAAGCAATATTTGTTTTTAAAGGCGCGCCTTCCAGGTGACGCTTAGATTAGGCGGAAGTAATAAATTTCCGCCTAATTTGTATCATTGATGATATTCATTCTAATTTTCTTTTAATAGGTAAAAGGCAAGCCTCTTACTAAAGATGAAACAAAGTTTTTGTTGGAATTAATTGAAAATTGTAAAATTATCACCACAAAAACTACCAACGCCACTAACAATAAATTAAAAAATGAGGAGTGGAATAAAACTTGAATCAATATCAATGTTTATTTAATTACCTTCTTTTATTTTACCTTTCCAATATTTATCTATGTAAAAGTTGTAGACCATAAGTTGGCATAGGACATAGGGTACTTTTTATCCCAGTATTGAGTTCCCATGGGATAGCATTTGACTACCATAAGGGCAGAGCTACGGGCAAAAGCTGACTAGCCTTTAACTGACTAGTAGTAGTATAATTTTATTAAGTTAAAAAATAAAATAAAACTTTGGGTTTATTCCAATAATTTATTGCATTTTGTACTGTGAATCTGAATATTTTATAACAAAAAACTGTGTCTAAGTGCTAAATTTGAAAATATAAAAATAGCAAACGAGAATTTAAAACTAAGAAATAAAGAGCTAGAATAAAAATAATTGAGTATTAATAAACTATTTCATTTTAATTACACATAACATATAAATATTATATCAGGTTATTAAATCAAATCAAAATATTTAATTCAGCATAAAAATTGTTACAAACTGAATGTCATGAGTCTACGACCAGTTCAGAAAGAAGAAACCTCTGACCTGAGAAGAACTGGCGAAAGAAACGGGACTAATTTTTTTTATCTTTTTCAAATTAAATTGCGAATTAACAATAATTCTATATGTTGAAATAGCCTGGCGGCGATCACATCATTCCCAAGGCGTATTGTCTTCAAAAAATCATTAATCGAATAATAAATAGCCTTAAGTACACAAACATTCCTTCACAATTTTTTTTTAATTTCGCTGCTGATATATCCCGCACTATTCTACCTGCTGTTGATGTAGAGACACCAACAAAGTCAGCTACAGATATCAGCATAGTTCCTAATGCATAAAACCGTAATGATAGCAATAGCTGATGTAATGGTGAAACACCGTAATTCCTGAAACAAATTGGGTAGTAAATAAACATTGATGCCAAAGATAACTAAAATATCCACGTGATATTAGAAAGCAGATAGCATACCTTGAAGAGGTTACACGGATAAACGGCATCAACTGCGTCAATAGAGAATTCACTGCCACTACTTACATAATCTAAATCTAAAGGTAAATTCGGCATCATCAAAGCTCTGCATGTAGTTCACCCTTCTGAGTTGCCGCGAACGAGCGCGTGGTGTTTCTTCAGCGTCACTATCGCATCGCAGTCGGATAACTGAGCAAGAACCTCCAAATCACTGTCGTCACTATCGCTTGAAAATACCGAATATGCCATTACTTTAAAAATTATTTTGCGTAATCCACGAAAACTAATATTCAATCCCCAAACTTCCTTAGATTGCAACCTGTGATTGTTTTCACCAATCGAACTAAACGTCAAAATGGACAGATAGGTTATTGATATGCACAAACTGTCATTTTCGAAAAGAGGTCAATCCGTAATCTACCATACGCCCTCCCAAAGATAGATTGATGCAAAAAATAGTAAACTCGACCCGAGGATTGATTATTAACATGCTTCAACTCAAAGATGGATCGAAAAGGCGATCTTGGACAGCTAAAATTGGATTAGGATTGATTATTAATTTCGGCCGTATGTCAAAAGCAATAAATAATTCATATTATTAGTTTATGTCACTGGTAGATTTAAAAACCGCGAAATTAGAATTAGTCACAATTTAGAGAATTGGCTCTTTTTCTAATAATATCACAGCTTTAACATTGTGCGAGTTACGATATACCTATACAAGGCATTGCTAGTATGTACTATAAACACTAACGTCTATAATATATGTAATTGAGTAACAAAGAGTAATAATGAATAATGGATATGAAAAGAACAGGAAAACACGAAAATTCTTAACGTGATTTGATCAATCATTATCTGTTAAAATTGAATACATGAAAAATATCGAAATGATCATAAATTCTAATATTATTAAAAAAAAGTACACTCCTTCAACTTACATTGACGAGGCTGTAGTAAGTATTTTGCAACAACATGTTAAGTACCAATATCGATTATTTTTATATACTCGTACAACTCACACGAATAAAGCAGTGTGCGAAAAGTAGTATGAAAAATAACGCTTATCCAATAGCAAACGAAGGCCACCATGATATATCATGGGCCATGACAATTTAAATAGCTGAGGGATCAAATAAAGGAATGTGGTGTCGATTGCATAAACGAACATTCGTGCATCGATGATTCTGTGCAATTTGAGAGAGATATACCTACGTATGTACGTAACAGTACGTATCTAAGTACGTAGTTACATAGAGTATCTGTTGATTAAACTGTGATAATAATTGTATGTATAATATTTATATATTGTTTATATAATATTTGGCTAACATAAATATTTTCTATTAAAAAAGAAACTGTTATAATTATCAATAAACTCTTAATAAGGTAATGTTTTGTACAAAAATATCTACTTTAAAACAAAGGCATATAATAGTCGTTATTATCGGCGTACCTTTTACTATTTTTATGTATCTCATAAACTTTTATACTTATTACCTTTTATTATTATTCGTTAACTATTAGGGATAGAGTCATAACCACTATAATAGTAGCGTTGTAGTAGCAATAACCACTTCAGCATTATGATTGTTAGACTTGGATCAACTTTGGATATAACTAATGGTTTTATTGGAATGGTTTTATATGATTGGAAACAACTAAGCTAGACCAGACTTTCGTACAAAATGAATGAAAATCGTACAAAACAAAACCTTTGCTCAAGGATAACAAATCTTTTCAAATAATACGTTCCTACGATCTTTAACAAGCTTATTATATCCCGCATATTTTATTATTATCATTCACCTTAACTTCCATTTAAGAATATGAAAATTTACTCATTCACGTAAAGACAGCGTGGAAATGGTTGAAAGGATCTATCTAATCCATACTAACCGTTAAAGTATCGAAGTGCGAACACGAGCAAAACGAGGGTAAGTCGCTAGTATAACATAAAGTTATAAAACGAGTTTATAGGTTTTTTTCATCATTTATTTAATTACGATGTAACTTTGTGAATCGTGTAGAATTGGGTTTAAATCATTCACAGGAGATTAACAATCAAAATATTACCGGTACAATCAATAGGACTGATATAAAAATACAGGTAGAAAGACACCTCGACCAAGTCATTGGGTTACTAGGAAAGTACAGTATATTTATATAATTAATTCACAAGCCTTTACTTAAAGGCTTGTTAATAAGTCTTAGTTACCTATTCTGTAACAGCGTAACGGAATTTGTATTTAAAGCCCATCATATTATAGATTAATAAAATTTTACCTATCCATATAATCCAGAGACCAAATGTATAGTTTTTAGAATTTTTGTGTCTGTGACCGCTTAGAAAACCACAGAACATATTTTGATAAAATTTGGTATGATGACAGCTGTTTATACTAAAATACAAACGTCAACATATGGGATACATTTTACTGTAGGAAAATATCTTGTTTCTGAAAAATCTATACTAACTATCTATACTAGGTAGATACATCTAAACACACAAATCGACCGGAGCAAGGGTGAATCGCTAGTCAACGTACTACATAAGCTAACCAGCAGGTACAAACCAGTAGTATATAAAGAGTATGTATATGCCGACTAAATCATAATATACGAAACACCAACGATGCACCATAAAGTTAACATAACGGCCATTCATAAAACTGCCCATGAATGAGTTAGCAGTAAGCAGATACTGGAAGGGAGACGGGGGAATTACCGCATAAAGCAGGGGATGCAAATCAGTATGAAATACGAACCCAGAATTGTCTTGGGACTTTATTTCTTATTTCTATCGCATTCGCATATTAGATTAGATTCGCAGTAAGGCGAGCTAGTTAATATTTTATTTTGTTTGGAGTGGAGCGGGAAAGTGTTTCGTTTAATGTTTACAAAAATTACGCCCCAGAGACTTCAAAGAAAGAATCGGGCTTAATGCTGTATGAAAGGACTGCTCAAACTCAAAAAAATAACTTTCGAGTAACTAAAATAAAATCCATATTTCCTTTTATTTTAATTAAATTATATTTATTTTATACTTTCGTTTTCCCTATACCTACATAATAAATGTCTTCTTTACTTAGCTTTCAATCTTTTACCTCCTAATGGACAAAGTTCTATAAAGACCATTCCCTATAAATAGGATTAAAAGGATTTTTGTCAATAAAAAACAAGATCAAACATATCTTCCGCTTCAAACGGTACCTGCTCACTTAGAATAATATTAATAAATTTATATTTAAGTCAGTGGTAGGCCAATGGTAGCGCACTTGCTTTGGAAACCGAATGAAGCGGTTCGAGTACCGGATCTCGCACCTCTGAGACTTTCACGTGCGAATCATTTTTATTGATTTACATGATTACCACTTGCCACGGTGAAGTGAAACATAGTGAGGAAACCTGCATGTCTAAGAGAACCCAGCAAGTTTTTTTAGAAATGTGAAGTCCGCACACCCGCACTTGGCCTAATCCTCCTTGCACTTAAGTGAGGCCCGAGCCTAGCACTGGGAGGACAGAAAAGGCTGAATAAAAATGTATACGTTCAAAAATATTTGTATTTAAAATCGCAAATCGAAATTTAATATTTGAGTAAAAATGCCTCACCCAAGAAAACATCTGCTTTCAAGTTTTAACACTTGATTATATACCAAAGACCATTTATCTCGTTACGTCGCATGTCCTTATCAAAATAGGCGGTGAAAACGAATGCTGGTTCAAGTTACTCGGTAAACCACTTTCGCGTACTTCAATTGCATGCAATTTGGATAATTATAGATGAGTTAACAATCCCCTTTATTATACGGGTAAATCGAATTGTTCTTTAAACTTTTTTAACGTGACTTTCGCTTTGAGATAGTTCAAAAACCAGAGCAGAGCGTCTTATATATTTAGTCAGGATCACCGAATAGTCTCCAAAGGATAATAACAATATCTAGTATCTACATATGTATAATGTTTAGTCTTATAATAGTAATCGAATTTTAATATAGTCAGCTCTTTCTTTATTCTTCCATATTATCGTAAAGCTAAAGCACCCAAAAAGGGGTACAAAATGACATACTCATATAAAGAAAAGTCAGAATGCTGACATCCAACAGAACTCGCAGGTGAATTCTAGTCCGTGGTAATAAAATGAGGAAAATGTTTTCAAGAACATTTGGAAAAATTTAAGATTCTTACCCGAATTACACTCGCATGAGTGTTTTTTTTATGACGCGAAGTGGGAAGGCGTAGCCTTTGAGGAAATATTTGAATAACGCCCCTTTGTTTTCGTCTGTATAATTTTGTCAACCTTTTCTGTTAACTTATTGGATATAGCGCAGATGTCGTCGCTCACATCCTTTCCTTCTTAAATATGGACAATACTTCTGACTGATAGTATTGTGTATGCGAAAGGTCAGATCTGAATCTAATGGGGTTCCACAACAAGGTGGGTCGGGTTGGGATCCCGTTATTAGGTAGTCGCCTGTCCGTCCATACGTCATAATAAAAGTAAGAAAAGTAGGCGACCGAGGTTTTAACATAATATTATTATTCCTTGTCTTTTATTAGAATTAGTTTTTGTTCGCGGATTTTATTTGGCTGATGCTAGTCGTCTGCTAGTTGGACGAGTAAAATAATTTTAAAGGCTGTTGCTAGTCATCCGTTAATCGTATTAATAAAAAATATATTATTCATCCGACTAGCTATTGTCGGTTTGTACGAATATCTATCACTTCTTTGATTTCTAATATAAAATAAGCGATTTTTATGTGCAGGATATACCTATGCCAAAAATAAAAAAAAAATAACCTTAACCTACCGAGCTGATAATTTATTATTAAAATCCCACCCACTTTTAATAAGTCCAAGAGTTTTTATATGTAAAAGAGCTGACTCTATAGAGTCGTCCTATGAAATTTACGTTACTAACATTCCCTGAGAGTATGTACCTACATCAAAACAATGTACAAGATAATGGTATTTTGTAAAAAGTACTATAGAAACGTCCGCAATTGCATTCACGAGTATGTTAAAACTTAAAAAACAAATTGATTTCTCTTTGAGCCATGTAATAAGCAAATAAGTATCAGTCGCGATATATCAAACACCAATTGTCGGACGAATAATATTTAATTTATTCGTCCGCTTATCGGATGAATAGACACTTCGATTTTATTTTGTTCACATATTACAAGCGGTGAAAGCTTAAAAGGTAAACTTTTAACAAACACTTTCAATAATACCATACCAGTATGGATTTTACTAGTTACTTAGTTACTAAATGGTCCTTGACCTAAATAAATAGTAAATGATCAGTTACGGTTTGTAATTTTCTGCAGTTCAAGGTATAGGAAACATTGAAAGACAAGGATATCGGCCATTGGACACGGGCCTCTCTTTAATCCCACGGAGATCAGCATGGGTTTCCAGAATTCACATGTATTTCCAATACTAATATTGAGGTTAATAAAAATTAAAATATTAAAAATGCAGGTGTCTCAATCAAGCGAACGAACTTAAAAATTTAGCATTTATATATTAGTATAATATTTGCATTTATTTACTTTCACCTTAGCATTAAATTGAAATTATAATAACTATAATTCATTATTGGCAAACTTTTTTTATTAAATTCAATCCGCACGTGCAGAGCAGTAGTATCGACTATAATCAAGATGCGTATAACCTGTTGCCACCGTGAAAGTAACCGTAACTTGTTTGATAAAGTAACAACCATAGCGACGCAATGGGACGACGAATTGAGGAATGACTCACATATTTTCCATTAAGGCATGGCGTCAAAGAAAATCAATCATGTTACGGATGTTGGTTATTAACGTATGTTCGTAAAAAAGTTGTGTCAGTGCAAAATGAGGTGAAAGTACAAAAAAAGTCTTCGCTTCGAAAACTGATGCTTTAAAATAGATAGCTTTTATTTTTCGACCACATTTTAAATAATTCTTGACATAATAAAAATTTTCACTGCTCACTTTTTATAATTAAATTAAGATAGTGTATTATAACCTCGTATTAGATATAGACAAATATCTCTGATATAACAGGTAAGCATTATGCTTACTTTGCAAACAAACTATTAATATTGCACATATAAAATCCCAAATGGTTATTATTTTATGATAATCAGTCTGATTGAAATGCGAATGGCGGTGCATACCTCCGGAACGCTTTCTTCGCTTTTCATCTTTCTGCACGTATTAGCATTGAAAAGAAAATTTATTGTGATATTTATGCAAGAAACTTACATCAATCACATTAAAATTAGACGAAAGTATTTAGATATCTGTTTATATTATTTTTTGTTATATTGACGTATGTATATATATATATATATCCAGTCTATTCAGGTGTCGTCAAATCTGTATAAATAAAAATATGTTAAACACACGTCTGTTTGTGTAAAACCTCAAACAGCCATTCTTTACCAATTTATTTTACCTTATGTTATTAATTAATTTTTTATCAGTTCTATTAAATTTATAAAATTACAATTTGTAACGTTTTGTCTTGGCTTTTATTAGAGTTCTAAGAATTCAGCAATTCTGAGGTAAATAAACCTTGCAAGTCGAACCGGCGTTTTAGATTACAGGACCGTCATTATGTAGTGTAAATTCGGACGTTAGTATGGAAATGGTTGGTTGTAGACATTAGGCCTTCCTCAGGGAGCAATGATATTGGAAACTTGTAAGAACGTCTTATTTACTAGCCCATTCTGAAGTTAGATCCACTTAAAAGTCTTTCCTTTATTCTGCAAAAAGTTTTAAAATTATTTCTTAACTATTGACAATATTAGTGAAAATGATTTGAATATAATGTTTTATGCTTTTCAAATGTAATCCTAAAATAATTAATTTATATATTATAAATGTAAAAGTGTTTGATTGTTTGCCCTTCTTTCTCGCGGCTTTGCTTGCGCTCTAAAGGTTGAAAATCAAAAGAAATATTTTTCTCCCGTTTTACAAAAACGGGAGAAAAACCTTTTTCATTGATGCTCCGCTCCTATTGGGCACAGCGTGATGATGTAATATAGCCTATAACCTTCCTCGATAAACGGACTATCCAACACAAAAATAATTTTTCAATTCAGACCAGTAGTTCCTGAGATTAGCGCGTTCAATCAAACAAACAAACAAACTCTTAAGCTTTATAATATTATATAGAATAGATTAGTCTCAAACGTGACTTCGCGAGCAACAAAAACTTTATTTTTCATATTCTTTTAACTCTTATTACGTTACTTTAAAACTGAATTGTTGATATAATTAGCTTAAAAATTGTAATATTATCTTACGGAAATTCTTTACTATTACTGCAATAGAAAGTATCCTAGTTCAGGACATGGCGAGTTCGATGCTACGAATGATAGAGTTACAAAAATCTAAGTAAAAAAATACTTTCACATTGATATTAGTAGCGACTAAATCTTTCTTCGCTTCGGTGTATCATTCATTTCATCAAATCAAATTATTCTTTATTCAAATAGACTTTTACAAGCTCTTTTTGAATCGTCATTTTTACATTATCAAAATCAAAATTTAAAGTCAGTCTGTAAGTCTGTGAGTAAACTACTACCGGCTCGGAAAGCTGTTCTGCTGAAAAGAACCGACGAGAAACTCAACAGTTGCTCTTTTCAAAAAAAATATTTGGTAACAATATTGTATTACATTTTATGTATAAATTATCCTACGTGAGACACAACCAGTCACTAATCCCACACCACACATTTACACCTATCAGTCTATGTAATACTCCCAGTCCCTGTATATCTTTGTACAAATTCATCAGATACGTCCTGTTTCTGCAAGAAGGAATATCAAAAAGTCATACATTAAAAGCAAAGTAATTTAATACACATTACTTAAAAAAAATTCGGTAAAAAGTGACACAAACATTTTAAAATTGCAAACATTGTAAGGCAAGATTTTCTGAATTAGTGACCGAGAAATTCATAATTATGTACAAGATTACAAACTTTTACACCTGTTTCTAATAATGCTCTTAATAAAATACTTTCATTTTTCGAAGAATGAATGCCATTTGGATGAATATACGCTATATTAATATTTAAATGCCAATGGATGGGTCAAATTAAATGTTAAAATATTATATTAGTGTATGCTTAAACCAACTATTAATATTAAATTAATCAGATAAAATTTTCTTCGGGGTCACAAAAAACCAAATTGCGTATATTCACCCATTTACCTGTTTTGCTAAAAGATAGTTTACCGTTGTTAGGTTGATAAAAACAAAAATTTAAATACAGCTGTTAACGTAATTAATCCTCATTACTTATTAACATTATAATACTTATGTAAATGTTATATTTCATAGCTACACTGCGTACATTTTATATAGGTACACGGCCTACATATTCCCCTCCTTATGTTTTTACATAATGAAACTATTTCAATAACAACAATATGATCGGTCAAAGACATTTTCGCCGATTTTACCAAAAAATAAATAGTATTTTTTATTGCTTTAAAAAGTTTATATTCTTAAAACATCTTTTTTTGGATTCTCTTTGAACAGTTCTTAAAAAGTAAGAAGGTCACTTTCATTATACGTTTTTTATGTTTATTTTACTCGATATTTTCACCAATTGTGGATTTTAGTACTTAATAGTTCATTTTTTAATATCACAGGTCTTTTATATATAACACACTTAACACACACATAGGTGTAATTATTACTTTCTAGCGATTTTGAAGTTGGTGTACCATTTTAAGTAATAAAAGTAAAAAAGAATGAAGAAGAAGAAAAATGTAATTATAAACATTTTATAGTTTTATTTTTTATATTATAATAAGAAGAATACAGACAGTAAAGTAATAATTATGTGTACATATGGTTTTTTTAAATAGTTAAGTTTACTTGTAGTTTCCTTTATTGTAAATAAATAAACTACTAATTACTCTAATCCATTAATCGATAACATATAATAACGTTTCTTCCATACATTATAAATATGCTGAACGATACGGGTATTGAAGGGCCATTATTACGCTGGTCATTTGGGCGCCCAGTGAGGTCTACATTAAATTGTGATTGATTGTGAACGCAAGGCCAAAATGATTGACCCTTCGTAAACGCCAACTTGTTCTATTAGAAAAATAGAGCAGCGTGTTATATATTAAATCTAAAGAGAGTTTTTAAATATGTATGTACATCACAACAACTGACTATTAAACATTGTCGAGTATCAAAATACTGCTATGATAATAGTTTTATTACTTTTCTATAGGTCTGAATTGTATGAAGCGATTTAGGTGAAACCTCTATTTGCTAATTAAAGTCGCGTCAAAATTGATAAATCTTTGTTCTTTGATAAAAAGTTGTTGTTGAAATTTTTATATCTAGTATAGAATATTTCACATACATGGGGTATGTGAAATTTTCTATACTAGATATAAAAATTTGACAGAAGCTTCATAAAAAGTTAATCAAAATCATACTGCTAGTAAGGAAAACTATAGATAGGTATGTATTGGGAACTGCAGTAAATCAATTTGGAGATAAACATAAACCAAGTGACAATCCTTAGTATCAAAACTTATTCAATTTAACAATTTTTTATTAATTCGTCTTTGACCCATATCGTTTAAAAATCTGAAGCAACATACACCATAAATCTATGAAACAGATGTAACACACATAAGAGCATATCTTCGTAACAAAACTAAATACCGTGAAAGCTTCGCAAGTGTTTTTCCCTTTGCCGTTATGTAGATATATGTGTTCGTAATGTGACACTAATGGCGATGCCGCAGTGCGATTTCAAATTTATTTTATATGCCTTGTGGATGTGTCGCTGGCAGTTGCACTCCATTGAACAGCCAAAAAATTAAGAAAAAAATAATTAACAAATTTTGTAGTAGGCTATGCCTAATAGGGATTCGCTGATATAAAGACAAACGGTGACATGACCTAACCTACTATGAATGAGATAGAAGAAATGTACCTAAAGTTGATTTCGTGAAATAGAGTAAGTAAGAGGATCTTTGCTGTAGAGCAACACCAATATTATCCAATGAGGTGAGCTAAAGATTTAAATAGATAACAAAAAGTTTTTAGTTTATTTTATTCTCGTGCAATTTCGCATTATAGCATATAATAAAACTAAATAATTTTCATCTTTGTTTATTGTTTTTCTTCTCATTCAGTAGTGTTTACACAAACGAGTTTTCACTTCTGCCTAATTCTAAGTAATTTTTGTTTGCATACTAACAACATTTACACATAGTAGTACTATCAAAGATACGAAGCAAAATTGTCAATTTTCTACAAAGACATCGGCATTAAAGGCAATTTAATTATATAATCAAACCTAGGAAGTACAAGTCTGATTGTGATTACCGACAGTTAAGTAAGCGAAGTAATAAAGTAAATAAACAACGGTAATTATCTCAGTAATCTACAAATCTAAGGTGTGTCGGGCGCGGTGCCCTACTTTTTGCTATCTCGCGTTTGTTATTAATGTGCCCACAAAATTGAAGATAAAATCGAAAATGTAATGTCATTGTTTTGAAAATTTTGGTAGATTAGTAATTTAATAAAGACTTAACTTGGGTAATGTTCATGGGAACTAGGATAATTTCTTTTCCTTTTGCCTTTATTTGAAAATATAGCAAAATAGGAAAAAATATTTTAAAAAGTTAATAAACACAAAAATTTCTTCACATATAATTTTATTTTATAATTTACTAGCTTTAGCGCGATTTAGCGCGACCGAGTCACGGATTCAGCTAGTGTATTATGTGTACATATAAACCTTTCTCTTGAATCACACTATCTATTAAAATAAACCCCATTTATACTATATAGTGTGAAAATGTTAGATTAATAATTTGATATGACAACATTAACTTTACCACAATTTTAAATTAAAAAAGACAGTTAAAACAAGTTATTAAAAATAATATGAATAACATCCGATATAAATATTGTATACCACTTTCACTTAACCTACATCAATCGTGTCAAAGCTGTCAGTAGACCGGTTGATATGAAAGTGTTCCCAAAAGTTTGACACCATACCTAGTAATATTGACGACGCAGATAACCTAATCATAAGCATGAAATGACTTACATTTTAAAGATAAATGAATACTTTTTCTACTAAACCTTTCAAGTTGTTAAATAATATATCAAATTAAATTATTTTAAAAATGTACAGGACTAAAGAGTATGTCTGTTTGTTTGACCACGATAACCTCTAAAACTAATAATCCTATTTGGGCAATTCGTTTTCCGTTTTATAGCCTGAGGATAGTTAGAGCCTATCTGCAAGCAGGACAAGAAGAATTTTACAACGACGAAAGGTAAAATATTAATGAATTATAGTGATGTACCTAAAGGTTAAAATTATAAAATACTAGCAACTCAACCTTACTTTACTTCGCTCGGGTTCGTCCCTTATAGATTTGCGCGAGCGAAGCCATGGGTTCCGTTAGTAAGACCTTCCTCTAGAACCACTCTATCTATTGGTGAAAAAGCATGGAAATCGGTGCAGTAGCTTTAGAGTTTGATAATAAACAAAATAAACCTTCTTTCGTAGAATTAGAGAAGAACGATATTTTTAATCTATTTCAAGATATTTGTCTTGTGAATGAATTAAAAAAATGTGTTAATTAGACGAACCTGTTTAAGCAAACAAATGCAATTAAATGAAATCTCGTGGAACGTAGTATTTGCAAAACAAAATCGTAGAGCGGGTATTTGCTGCGGTTAATGACCCTTATCGTCACTATCAGGTAAATATTTACCCCAAAATAGACGCTCCCTTGATATTTTCCGGTACAATGTTCCGGGGAAACTTTGGATTTTCGGCGTAGAATTTTAATAATAAACAAAGTAAACTGTAATAATCCGTTAATTTAGCGTTTATGGGGGAGATTAATCTTTGATCTATTACGATGGTTTTGCTCGTTAAGTCATGATTAACATATTATCAAATACTATATAACGCTTATCATTATTATGATAAGTGTTAGATAGGTCAAACGTCTGCCATATAAGTTAGGCGTATATATATAATAATACAATATTAATAACTATTAAAGCACTATATGAGATATAAATAAATTTATCCTACTAATATTATAAACGCAAAATTTTGTAAGTATATACTTACGTCATAACTACAGAATGGATTTTAATGAAACTTTACAATATTATAGCTTACACATCAGAACATCACATAGGCTATATATATATATATATATATATATTTATAAAGATATACTAGCGGAACTCGCGTCTTCGCTCGAGCTAAACCTAACTTTTATATAACTTTGAATCCCTATGTTTTTATTACAAATGCTTAACACTTGCTATCACTTTAAAAATAGTAGAGTCAATTATTCACTTACATATATTGTTACTTTGATTTATCACCTGTTTATACGTCGATACGCTATCATACGTTACACTTACACTATCCCTTTTTCCGATATGAACAAGTCAGATTATCTCGTTTCAAAGTTACTTAAAGATGTAATAGTACTCACAAGAACGACAGAAGCTATTCAAATAACATTAAATAGAATCAAGATGTAAACAAACTAATTCGAAATCACTCCTATATATAATAATAATAAACATCATACGCATGTATTGTATTTACAACTAGGGCGCCTCGCTTTGCAAATGAAAACTTTGTAATAATAGACTCATACGTTATGTACAGAATACACACACTAAGTTTTCTCTATACACAAAATTACTGTACTACTAGTATGCAAGATCAATTTTTATCCACTTTTCTTATTACTTCTAAAGCGGCTTCCTCACAATACAATTTTTTTGGCAAACATTGACCAATTGAATTGGCTACAATCTGATTGTTCGTCCACACGTACATTGAAGATTGCCAATTTTAGTTTTATTTAGTTGCCCCTGCTGAACGGAAGTTTGTAATGCATCTTAACAAGAAGTAAAAATTAGGGTTTGATAGATTGATTAGATGACAACAAAAAAATAGAAGACGATGGACAAAATAGTGGCTGTTAAAAAAAAGCAACTGACTCACTGATGGTCTTCAATTTCAAATTTCTATCCACACTACACAATTCGATTGCCAATTTAGTCAAATTGGTCGTATAATTGTATCATGTGGAAACCGCTTAACATTATTCAAAATCTTCAATGACTATTATCTTTCTAGCGTCGCGGCGGCTATTTCGATCGCTTTTCATACCTCGCTGAATAGTATCACCGCCATAAGACGTAAACGTTATACGTAATAGTTCAACTGAATTCATTAGGCAAAGCTATTAATAGTTCTGATATAGGATTAGAGAATTGTGGACGTAAATTTATCTAATTGTATGTTTGTTTGTCGTAATACTTATTATTTATTATGTACTAGCGACTCGCCCTCGCTTCGCTCGGGCCCTTCCCTAGATTTAGCACATGCAAAGCCGCGGGATCTGGTAGTTATGCATATAAACCATCCTCTTGAATCACTCTATATATTAAAAAAACCGCATCAAAATCCGTTGCGTAATTTTAAAGATTTACGCATACAAAGGGATATAGGAACAGAGAAAGCGACTTTGTTTTATACTATGTAGTGATATAATATTAGAGAACCACTGGACAGATTTTGTATAAATTTTGATATTATGACAGCTTATTATATAAGGGTCAACATTTAGGATGCTTTTACTGCAGGAAAATATCTCATTTCTGCGAAATCTATACTAACAGTTAGAAGATATGTGTTA
Source organism: Boloria selene (assembly GCA_905231865.2). Classification (NCBI taxonomy): domain Eukaryota; kingdom Metazoa; phylum Arthropoda; class Insecta; order Lepidoptera; family Nymphalidae; genus Boloria; species Boloria selene. Next base: position 9,657,238 of record HG993145.1, read on the forward strand.
CGAACGAAGTAAGGGTGAGTCACTAATAACTTATCTATACTAATATTATAAAGCTGAAGACTTTGTTTGTTTGTTTGGTTGAAAGAGCTAATCTCAGGAACGACCGGTCCGAATCGAAAAATTATTTTTGTGTTAGATAGTCCGTTTATTGAGGAAGGGTATATGCTATATTACATCACGCTACGACCAGTAGGAGCGGAGCATCAATGAAAGATGTAGCAAAAACTGGAGGTATTTGGTTTCCAGCCTTTAGAACGCGCGCGAAGCCGCGAGAAAGACTAGTATTAATATAACATAAATGTGAAAGTTTGTATGTGTAAGTAATGTTATATGTTTATCACTCCTTTACGCCGAAATGGCTGGGAGAATTTGGTAGTTTTTTGATGGCACAGACGATTACGTTAGGCACCGAAGGGTGCTCAGGGATCGCTAGTTGTAAGTAGTATAAAATGTTTATTATAATGATACTAGAGTTTAAAAAAGGGATACATAGATAAAATCCACAGTAAACTCATTTTCTTATTAGTACCTAGGTTTAAATAAAATAAAAAGAGTACGATACACGAAACACTTAAAGCAGTTACAAGGGTCGCTCTTATCTACAATTTCAGGGCTTCGATTCAGCAAGGGTTGTAAAACTAAATGGGGGTGGGCGCATATTTTTGTTAAGCAATATATTATTTTTTCCTATTAAAATTGCGGAAGAGACTTTTTTAATGAGTTCATTTAAAAACTCTAGAACACCTTATATATATACAATGTACTTTGTACTGGAATTTCCATGCTGTTTTTCCGGCATTTCAGTTTAAAAACAACCAATTTTCATAAAACCTTCCAACATCGTCTTTACCTCTTTAGAGTTGAAATTCCACAAATCTTTTCTTAGCCTCCTTTTTATGAGGAATGTACCTGTCAAATTTCAAGTTTGTACTTAAATGTTATTTTAATACTTTCTAACATTTAATGGTTAACCAGTTAATGGAATCTTGGCTTTATATAATATAAATTCAGGTCAAGAATTATTGAGCGGAAATCAAACATATGTATGTCCTTTTAAAACCTCTCTCGTTAAACTGTACAAGTATTTATGACCTAATGCGACCTAGTTAAGTACTTATAGGTAAATTATACCGTAATTACTAAGCATTCTTAGTCTAATTTCAATAACGGATTACCATTTTCGTTAGCGTAGCATTGAGTTTCATCTTAATTTGTATATTACGGTGTTTTAATAGATTTTATTAAGTACAGGGGTCTTCATGATGCGAACAAGCAGTAGCGAGCAGGAAACGACCGCATTTCGCACTCAACGACTTCGACTATTAGGCTGACCATTTGTCACAAAGATATAGTAACTGCTTCTATTTGCATCACGTCATTTACATTTACTATCGTAGCAATTTATATGTGTTTAAGAGGAAGAAACTACCTGACACAATATCTTTGCAATAGTTTAAACTAATTTTAACCCAGAAAAATTAGGTGTATATTAATAAAAATCTTTTAAAACACATTACAGCTTAAAATATTTCTTTATTGTATCAAAAATGATACAAAAAACAAATAAAAACAAAATATGTACATAGAATAAACATTAGACAAGGACAGCAGGAAGTATTAAAACGATAATCTACTTAGTAACACTTTTTCTTAGTTATTAACAGGAGACTTTTTTATTTTTAATAAAAAGATAAGATAGGTATAATAGAGGCATAAGAAACGATCTCAAAGCCAACATAATCATAAAAATAAATGATATGACTGCGTCATTTTTATCATTTGAAGTTCTGATGTAGAATGAAAACTCTGATAAAGTTGTCTATATCATTATTATGTTGATATTGATTATTGTGTTAAAAGTTTACTAGAATTATGTTGAAAACCATAGTATTTTGATATAGGAGTCTATAAGAAAATCCCTTTATACCACAACTAATTGTGAGGTAGACTAATTATGCCAAAAATTATACTTTCTAAGATTAATATATAAGTTCTAAGTTTCTACAAAATAAGGATAAGTTAAATAAAAGTAAACATTAACAGTACTTAGACAAAAAGGGGTTACGTATAAAATGCAGGTAGGTATGCAATTAATTTGCCATGTTGAAATCTATACTTGAAAAGAGGTTTTCCTTAACGATACAGGAATTTCCCACAACTTGTTGCAATTTCTCCGCTAGGTATTCTAGAATATGTTAATTATAAGCATGCATCCTTATCGGGTAATTACTAATTATATAGCCCTTTTCGTGTACACTACACCATACGTGTACACTCCAACTTGTTTTAGGTATGATAAGAAAAGTAATGCGCGTACTTTTACATTTATATTTAAACTAGCGACTCGCCCTCGCTTCTCTCGGGCTCTTCCCTAGATTAAGCACAGGCAAAGCCGCGGGATCCGCTAGTTATGCATATAAACCTTCCTCTTGAATCACTCTATCTATTAAAAAAACCGCATCAAAATCCGTTGCGTAGTTTTAAAGATTTAGGCATACATAGGGATATAGGGACAGAGAAAGCGACTTTGTTTTATACTATGTAGTGATATATCTATATGTGCCAACACGTTTGACGTAGTTTGTAGTGACGGTCGCGGTTTCGAGTCCCGCTGGGGCATTCATTTCTTAAACTAGAATGTTTGTACTCCAGCTATGGGTGTTTATATTCATAATATGTATGTGTGATGAAAATTACCTAGATAGGCTATGACCTGATATACCATATAATAAGCTTCCATTAGGTACCTAATGTAGGCATATGCCATGGGTGTCGAAGATAAATCGCCAGTTACATTAGTGAACGGACAATACCATTCAATAATAAAGTGACACCAAAAATTTGAATCTTGGCCCACTTTATGTATAAAAATAACTTTTGTTAAAAAAACTGCTCTTAGATAACCTTCTTCTACAATAAAAATAAATATCTGTTTATTTACATCGCTACGATACTCAGGTTTCTTTGCCAAAACCTTGAAAGCTTTATTCTTTCTACAACAAACAACCGTTAAAACATTTAAACAACGGAGAAAGATAATAAGAACTTTGTCTACTTTATTGAACTCTCTGTATTTACATTTATGATTGTTCTTTAAAATAATATATTTATTAGGACTATTCCGAAAGAAAATTGTAGCCTAGCAATGAAATGTAGAATGCTGAATTACGGTGCTATATTATAAGTAGGTACCTATTTAGTATAATACTTTCATAGGTTTACGCGAATATTTGACATTATAAATGAAACTATCTTTACGGATTTTATCGCGGATTTTAGTCTCTCCCGTGACTATGATTGCTGTTAAGCATTCAAAACGTCCGGAACCAAAAATCAAAATAAATCCGCGACAAAATCCAAAAACGTCGTTTCATTTATAATAAATACCTATTTTGTACATTGAGAAAATATGATAAACTAAATATTAAAGAAAAATAAATGCCTATAATATCAACACTACGTATTATAAAACAAAGTCCTCCGCCGCATCAGTCTGTCTGTCTGTTCGCGATAAGCTCAAAAATTACTGCACCGAACAATGTTTTAGTATTAATTTGTCAAGTTTTTGTAAACATTTATTAGCGGAACCCGCGACTTCGCTTGCGCTAAATCCAAACTAGCTACTAGCGCTAGTTTCAAACGTTTTAAACGAGAACATTTCAAATAGGGTAATAATTACAAGTTTTCTCAGCTGTAGAAATATTGTTTAACTTCAACTAAAAACTGCACATAACCGTAATGGCAATGCAATATTTATCTTTATATAGAGTTCGTAACTCGCGAACTTAATAATTACGCACGACGTATTTTAAAAGGTACTTTGCTTTTTTTTAAAACCAACCATAATTGGTCAAATTAAGCCGAAAAGGGTATGAGCTCTTTAATTATAAAGTTACGACGTACTCTAAAAATAACTTGTCGTATGGGTTCGTACTTTAAACTGCCTCCAGTGGAACGTGTTACATCATATTAAGGACTGTTCATTTTTGATGCACTTATTTTTTGTCGAAGAACTGATTGAAATAAAATTACATGTCTTTTAAATCCCTCTTCTTACCTCTTCCATAACCATGCTTCAAAGTACATATATATCCATGAAAAAATCGGTAAATAGTTTTACTTGTAATGTTAAAATTCATGAAAATATAAGAAAGTAGTTATATTTATGTATGTATGTTTGTTAGTATGTTATATTTATTTAAACTCAATAACTGATAGAAGTAAATAATATAATATTTTATAATATATTATAATCTATACTCTATACTATATATTTTACTATAATAATATTATAAAGAAGTAAAGTTTGTTTATTTGTTAAGTTGTAAGGGGTAATCTCGGGATCTACTGAACCGATTTTAAAAATTCTTTCACCAATAGAAATCCACATTATTGCTGAGTGTCATAGGTTATATAAAAAACCGAAAACTAAAAAGGCTTTTACGTGGTAGTCCGTTTTGCAAAGTTAATCGGAGAAAAAACGGTCGAATGAAAGCGTTTCTTACGAACGCTGCCTTAACTATGAAAGATATATTTTTGAGTTCTAGAGAAAACATGTGGAGCTTAAAAATACCTACAAAAAAGTCAACGACAGCATATGTCTAACTTTTATATTTAAGTGACAAAAAGTAGTTTTTTTTTTATGTTACTATAGATAATTTAATTTTTAATTTTTAATATTCATAAAATAATTTAAATTATTTAAACACTCTGTACTAAAAAAGGATTATTAACATTATGCCCAACGAAGTGGGCACGGGTCAGCTAGTATTTTATAAATTAATACAATTAGGAATTTCTTTTATAATTGAATAAAAAAATAAATAAGGTTAACGTTTTAACTATTCTCCTTCGCTTCCGCAAAGCAACAGGAAATTCTTAATGTAGACATAATTAAATTACCTACCTACTAAGAATACTTAATGAAATGCTACTGATTGGCGTCAATTAAAACGATGTGTTAGAGACACATTGGAATTTAAAATGCTTCATTATGTATATTAAAACAACTTAATATACTTACATTGTATGTCCTACATATAAATAAATAAATTAAGACATTATTACACGCAGCTCTACTTAGTTCCGTGCTAAGCTACGAGGCTTGTGTTACGGATACTAGATAGTTAATATACTACATATATAACTTTAAATACTATAAATATAAACACCCATAACTAGAGTACTTTACAAATGAATGCCTCCCAGCGGGACTCGAATCCACGACCGCTGGCTAAGCAAGTAGGGTCACTACAAACTGAGCCAAACGTGTCGTCAAACATATGTATGTAGTAATATTAAAATTATAACATTTTTCTTTACAAGTTGACTGTGTAGGGTTGGAAACATTTCTGATGTTAATACAACATTTTTATTAAAGAAGTTTAAAAGCTTTCTTACCCACTATACTAATAACACTACTTTACACTCAATTTACATGTACAATGGATACTACATATAAAATTAAAACCTTTGCGATAATGAGAATTTTAACTATCGATTTTGTTAATAGAAAAACTAATACATGAAATGACAAATACCTACAGTATACATTATATGTAACCACCTTCCTTATAGTACTAAAATATGTTATTTCCAAACATTTCTGAGTTATCTTTCATCAATATTGACTATAATATTGTCCGTTTGTATGCGTGCTGTTCGAATGCAGTGAAATCAAATGCTATTCTGTTAAAGTGAAATGACTCGTCCATCCGAGCGAAGTAGTTAATCTAGAGATGCCGATACAATACAATTTACACTGTTTACAACGTACATTAATATTATGAATGTGAAAGTTTATGAACGAGGATGTTTGTCATTCTCCCTGTATTTCAGCGAAATTATTATTGACTTTAGAGATACCTTTTTTTATTTAAGACCCTATGTCGTGTACGTGAAAATCGGTATATTTTAAAATTGATTTTATTTATAAAGGCTCTAGCATAACGTCTTATTTACCCTTCTACGGTCTAAATCTGAACCTAAGCCAAACTGGCCCGGAAGCACAGGTTTGCTGAAGCAGACAACACAGCCAAGGGGTTTCTCCACTGTCCATTTTGCCAGATTGGACTGTGTTCTAGTTGAGGGGGTGAAATATGTACTAAGTAAACCTTTTAAATACGTATTATATATTTTGTAAATTGCAAATGAATTCACATAACGATTTGATAATGAAAGCAGCTGTACATTGTACAATGTAAAGTTTCTGTCTTTCAATAATAGACGTGTCATTAATAAATTAATCAATTTAAAATGCAACTCTATTTACATTACATGCGAAGTAAAGGATAAATAAGGCTGTTGCTATTTACTTTATATGGCTACCACTTATGTGCACATTGCATGGTGCATAAAAAAATTACTTTTAAAGTTAATAGGTATATTTGTAAAACCTTTTTTGATACAAAATATCAAATTACTTATAAGTAATACTTTCTTAGGTTTACGCGAATATTTGACATTATAAATGAAACTATCTTTTCGGATTTTGTCGCGGATTTATTATGATTTTTGGTTCCCGACGTTTCGAATGCTTTACAGCAGTCATGGTCATGGGAGAGTATAGTACTTATAAGTAGTAAAAGTTCATTTGTATCAGATTCATTTAACTTCTTTTTTAGTAAATAGTATAGTTAAAAATGTTGAAGAAAACTGAATAGAAGTTTAAATACTACTATGATGTTCATTTTAATGAACGAACTTGCATATCTGGAGGCGTGCCAAGACGTCGGTGTTGATTTAAAATCTCTAAACTGGTAATAAATCTTCAAAGCTCGTGTGTCGATCGGAAATATTCATTCGCTTATTTGGATATGCATCATAATTCAATAGGTTATCTTAGGTCTGATAGTGCGATGTATTTAACAAGGTTATTATAGGTTACATATAAATAAATTTATTAAGTTTTTTAATGTCAATACTACTTATATATCAGTTATTATTTTATTAAATTAAAAATGTGACGCGGTCTAAATAGCTTAACGTTAGATACGCCAAGACGTAGCTTTAAAAACAAAATTAAAGCTTTACTTTTTCTAAGTCGCAAGAAACATAACCTTTCATTAAAAAGTTTTGACATTTATAATAAAACTAGCAAGAACTTGTTCAGAATCTCTTTAGAAAATGACATAAATAGCCTTAATTAAGGAACAAAGACTATTTGAGTAAAGGTCGTAAATAAGTTAATTTCATCCAATAAGCGAGTATGAAGGGCGTTGTTTACGTGCTTTTTACACGAGACGCGATAATTATAGACGCGCAGACGCATCCGCCGACCGCTGATTCAACTATGACTATGTAACGTGTAGGTAGCTTGTCATTCACCAACGTTAGTATTATAAAACACTATGTCGGTACGAGACAAAAAAGTTAATTTTGAACAGTAGTTATTATTTGAATTAGTTACGAAGAGTTAGATGTGATTTGGATACGACCATTTTTTGTAATTCTAGTTATATCAAATTATTTAATGTAGGCATTCGTAATATGAAATAGATATTTACCTAAAAATAAGAAAGGCTCTAAGATTAGTTGATTTAAGCAAATAATTGGAAAAGATTCTACTTATTATGTAACGTTACTTCGTAAACTAATATGAAAAAAATATATATGTAGTCGTTATTTCTTCCTAGTAATCAAATATAAAGCAAACAAATATTAGAAAAATATGAAATATATTATTATGTAATAACCTTATATTAACTTTTTATCGGCAGGTTCGCTCGTTGTGTCCTTGACGTCGCTGCTGATAACTTAGCTTATCTGAAATCTATTACGAAGACCGATACAGTCTAATACATAAATAAAAACATTTACACAACATATCTAACCTTATGAACATTTATATAGACTTCCTTTTCCCATGATGCAGTTTAAATTTAAAACATAGTATGAATTTAGATAGATAAGTGCATATCGTATGAGAGATAAAGCAATATTCATTTAAGTTTATTTCAAAATTTACTAACACAACAGGTTATTTGTACATATTTAGTAATATTATAAAGAAGAAAGATTTGATTATTTGTTTGCATTGAATAGACTCCGAAACTACTGAACCGATTTTATAAATTCTTTCACTGTTGGGAAGCTACATTATCCCCGAGTTACATAGGCTTTTATATTATATTTTCAAAAAAATTAGGGTTCCTTCCTAAAACTCCAATAATGTAACCCAAGGTAGCTAAATGTAGGGACGATCCCGAGCAAAGCGAGGGCGAGACGCTAGTGTATGATATAACTTAATTTTACTTTATCACAAAAATTGTGTAAGTACTCTACTCTACCTTTTTAAAAACGTTAAAAAAGTATTGAAAAACTTTCTTCCCTGATATTTTAGTTAACGTAAAATATTGTATTGTTGAAGATTTCATAGTATTTAATTGTATAATTACATTGTTCTTTGAAGACATGTTCATATAATAATTTTTAATAGCAAGCCACCACAAAAGCAAAATTTCCATCACCCCGCAAGCGTCTACAGTGTGCAATGTGCATACATCAAGCTAAGATAAAAAGCGGTCGTTGCACATTTAATAAAAGTTCTTACGTAAGGGCTTACATCACTTAACAAATTTCAACATGGACAGAATATGATAAGTAGAGCTGTAAGATTTACTAAACTTAAATAATTGATAATTTTTAATAAAATTATGTTTTCGTATTTTATGTTAGTCCACTTCGGTGGGCGGTACACCATACAGGTTTTCCTAGTACTTCTCTGACAGAAGAGTGAACTAAGGGAGCATTTCTTGGTTGCGTGGTCTGCTTCGGCGAACCAGTCATCGCAGCATCGGGGTTGAGAGAAAAAGAAAAAGTAACTAAAAGTTTTAATTAAGTTAAACACAATTTATTTCATACCGAATAACATTAGATCTGATAGAACTGACGCTTGTTTTACGCCAGATATCACGGGTTCGATGCACGCTTGTAACGTATGACCAAACATTGGCAATAACAAAGAAAAATCATTTATGCATATATTATGTACCGTATATCTTAAGAAATGAAAATGTTGAAGCATTAAATACGATAAAAATTCTTTTAAATTTAAATAACCAGACGAAGGTGTACAAAATAAATATTTAACATCCTTTATCAACACGGAGATAGCGATATCTTTCCAGAAAAGATACCATTGAACTTTATTAGGTAAATAATAGGTACGTAATGTATTTATTTAAAAATGCAAATAACATGAATCATATCAATGCCGCAATTATGGTTCATGGTCGAAAGTTATACCACGTTTGGAGAATCGAAACCATTGTGATATCTTATTTATAACTCAGTTATTTTAATAACTGTAGTTTATAAGTAAGGTTAGACCCATTACTGTATACACTCAAATTGAGTTTAATGCATCTGTCTATATATTTACTGCCTATATAAGAGAGTTTTAATACAAATATTCCCAAAGTACTCACCATTTGGGACTACAGTTTGAACGCTTTTCTGTCAACTCATTCTAACAATGTACTTACAAGTTTACTGTTGTTATTACTATAACAATAAGTACCCTTAAGAACTTTCAACTTGCAGTAACAAGCCAGTACTTCAAAGATTCGATAGTTTATATTTTAAGATAAGTATGTAGTTTGATATGACCAGCCATCTTGAACAAGATGAAGACTGTCTACTACCGATATTGGTAAATGGTAAGATATAAATACTACTTGAAAGTCATTTTAGTTCAAGCCCTTAGCAATTTATTCATATTTTGATCTTATAAATTATGACAAATTTCCAAACAAGTGATCTAAGCTTTTTCCATAACCAACTTTTTCGTTGAAACAATTGTTAAAACGATGACCAAATTATATAGAGGCATGCAAAGTTCAATAAAATTACTCATACAAATTACGGCCCTATCATACATAATGAAAGCAATTCATACATAAATTATGTAAAGAACATTTTAAAAGCTACTTGCTATTAACTTTCTCTTCATATATTTCATTCTTGAATTCGCTGGAAACCAATAACATATGTTAAGCTTGGTATTTCTCGAGAAAGTCTGATGACGCTAAAGTAGCTATTAAAAGTTGAATGGTATCTCAATGTACCCTCCATTCAGTGGTGTAATCCTTCGTTACGTTTGAACTTTAAGCCCATAGAAGCTTTGACATGAGACATATACGATAATAACATCGGTAAACCTCTTGATCTCTTACACATAAGCTCTATGTTTTCTTTGGAATTAATATCTTTATGAAATATACTAAAAATAATTTATTTTCAAGAATGAACAATTTAGATTGTTAAAAGTGACTCAAAGTGACTCAAGTGTTTTAGATATAAAGGTTTCTTTAAGCACTTATTATATTATCATTGCTTATATAATTTGTTCACCGCCCTTGACCGTTGGAAGTAAATTGCTTAGCCCTTGAATAGTTAACCTTAACGTGAAGTTTACAATAATCTCGCACAAAACACGTCTTGTATATTGAGATTTCGATAATTCTGTTCTGAATTTAATGTCAAGTTTATTTCTTCAACGGTCTTACGCTCGCGGATTTGCATCATTTATTTATTTTTTGAAATACACACATACTAGCGAGTCGCCCTCGTTTCGCTCGGGTCCGACCCTGTATTTAGCGCGAGGAAAGCCGCGGGTTTCGCTAGTTATTCATATAAATTTTCCTCTTGAATTACTAAAAAAAGCTAAAAACGTGTTAAAACTTAAAATTGACCGAAGATATAAAATTTATAACAATTTGAATTTAGTTACCTCTTAGTTAATATTATAATTATTAAACACAACCTTGAAAATATTCAAAGATTATTTGAATGATTCACATCACACAATTTATAAATATAAGGAAACATTGCATTTTGACGGTGATAAAAGTTATCAAATGAGCTTGTGAGTTTCCCAGTAATATTGCGTGCCGTCACTTCAGTCGACCGCGATAATCTGCGGATCGACGTATCGTAATACCACAGATATTCCTAGTTAATAATACATTTATTTAATCAAGCGATTTTGCTTTCACTTATACTATTGTGTTCCTTACATTAAGTGTAATTCTTTTTGTTATAATAGAATCGTATGACCTATATTTATTTATACTTCGTTTCATTTCATTTACACTAGTACAAGACGTTAGTAATGTCCTAACAGACTATGACTCTATTTATCTATTAAACGGACGAATCTACATTCTAAAGTACTTGTAACTGATAAAAAATATCTGTATCGCTTTAAGTAGGTTTAGTACCTATTCTATAGAGAATGAAATTACTGCTTTTTCCTCATGTAACTATTTTTAAATATATCCGCGCATCAGTCGTCTATTATAAGTCTAGATTTTTATTTTGATGATCATTTAGGTATAAGATATCTAGACCTAAGCAAGTTAAATATTCCTTACTATGCAGTTTAAAAGTATAATACTCATAACGATATCCTTCGTGTAGAAAAAAGTTCCTTTAGTGTCATCATTCTCTTCAGACACGCTCGTCAGGCACTTTAATCTTTTAACTTGCTCCTTTGTAATTCAAATCCTGCAAGTATTACATACCAGATAAAATCCTTATAGGCAAATCTGGTTGTGTAGGCGTAGGGTGACTTTTTTTAGATCTACATTAGAGACTAACTCTCGCTTCGGCTTCGTGCCTTACATATTTAAACAAATATTAATAAATATGTTGGTAAATTATTAGTATACTGCGCCTCACTATATAACGTATAGTCTGTGTTGCTTTCGTTTGTCTTCGTCTTACCTATCTATATACTAAATTTAATCGAAATCCGTGCAGCCGTTTGAACGTTACCAAGTAACAAATATATACAAACATACAAAGGTTCGCAATAAACTGCAAATTATTAAATGGTTCGTGTGAAAAAGTCAAAGGTAAAATCTAGAAAAAACATATCAAAGAAAAACCGGTTAGATACGAGTATGTATGTATTATGTAGGAACTCAAGCATAGCGCCACTGCTCTATCTGTTAGTTACATATAATACATATAAATTATATACTTATCACTACATAGTATAAAACAAAGTCGCTTTCTCTGTCCCTATATCCCTATGTATGCTTAAATCTTTAAAACTACGCAACGGATTTTGATGCGGTTTTTTTTAATAGATAGAGTGATTCAAGAGGAAGGTTTATATGCATAACTAGCAGATCCCGCGGCTTTGCCTGTGCTAAATCTAGGGAAGAGCCAGAGTGAAGCGAGGGCGAGTCGCTAGTTACTTATATTATTGTAACTAGAAACTCTCTCACACCTGCTTCATTTTTAATACTTTAGAGAGTATCCTTAATTCTTTTCTGAAATAAAGGTGACCCAGTTATTCTTCATAACAGATAGTTAATGGAAGTCCTGTCAAAATCAAGTTAAATCGTTTCAGAGATTAGTCGGAACAAACGTAATACAAATAAAAATTTAAGAAATTTTGTTGTCTTATAAATACCACATATACCTACCTATAATTCATTTGCATTTAGTAAAAAGCTGTTACTTTGACAATATAGACCGACATTGTAATTTTATTTATCTGTATAGATATGTCGATTAAAATAATCGATAATAATAATATATTTATTTTTCATGAAAAACACAAAATATAATCATGTAATGTATAATTTAATAAATATTTATAATCTTACAAATTAAAAACCATAACTCTAAACGTTTTCGTTATATTTTCCGCTTAATTAAAATATCGTTACACTTTCCGCTTATCACTAGCAGCGCGGCGAAATAATGATTATTATCGAAACTGATTTCGATTCGTTTTTGTAATACCATGTACGTAATGCTAAGAACGACGACTTACTTCACTGTAATTACTACCTACTTAACTTTTTTTACATTTTTATTACTAAAAGAAATACATAAAATTTGAATAAATAATAAATAAGTAAATATGTACGGGTCATTAACACAGTATCATCTAATTCCATAATAAATTACCCGACTTGTGGTGTGGATACCAGATAATTTATACTCGTACACTATTAACTATAACTTTAAATACATACATATTAATAAATATCTATCTCGTACATGAATGCCCCAGCGGAACTCGAACCCATAAACGCTGACACAGCAAGTAGAGTAACTACAACTGAACGAATCGATCTTCAAACATCACTTTAGTTTTATTTGCAATTACAGTACCTATCTACACATAATTTTGGGTATGGGGTGACAGTATGATTGATATGTAAAAAGCAGTATAGCAAGCACTTTAAAAATAAGTATTATGAAGTAAAAACACAGTCGACCTCAAAAAAATTGACTCTAGTCTGAAATCGCTTAATGTTTTTTTAATGAAATGACGTCATATTTCATATTTCGATAAACCCGCATATACTCTTAATACTCGTGTTCGTATACGCCCTACTACTTATACCAAAACAAATAACTTGTTATCATGAACAAAAGAATTACTTTAACGGTTCTAAAAAGACCTTGAAACTGGTTTTAACGTTTAACTATCAGTAATGTGGGTTTTCAAACGATAAGTTTAGTGCAGGTACGATATACTTTTAACTACATAATATTAGGAGATTATTAATAGAAAGACATGATTTAAAGCATTTTACACAATAGTGAGTAGTCTATTTTATTCACCGACGTCATAAGAAGAGGATATGGTATTAGGCTATGCTTGTTTGCTTTTCTTTCTTGTACATGTTACAGAATGTATTTCGTGTATATTATGTACGCAATTTTGACTGATTCTTGCAATCTATTTAATAGGTGCAAAGGGAAATAGCTGTATTGAATCTATTAGTAAAAAAAGTGTATCGTTTCGATATTTCAGAGAAATAATTTTTTATAGATAGGATGCTTGTAGTAACCTTGGTGTGCTGGCGGTCGCAGATTCGAGTCGCGATGAGGGAAGTCAATTTTGTGTTGACCACGAAACAGTATCCATAACACGCCTCGAAGCTGACCATGAGACTATATGATATTAGTGTAATATAATTACGCAACAGCTGTAATTTTGAAAAAAAAAGGAAATTTTGTTACAATTAAATATGTTCGGACATTTTTACAACAGCACCATCTAGTTCCGTGGTAAGCTACGCGGTTTGTGTTACGGATACCAGATAATTGATATACTACACATATATTTTTTTTAAATAAATACATAATATAAATATTAACACCCATGACTGGAGAACAAACATTCGTGCTCAACAAATGAATGCCCCCAGCCTCGAACCCGCGACCGCTGGCGCAGAAAGTAGGGTCACTACCAACTGAGCCAAACGTGTCGTCAATACCTACTAGTACCTACCTACTAATAAAAACGCCCATAACTATATTTTTTTCTTTAGACATAATCATAGTTATTTTTCCAACATCTTTAGTACATTTCTTTTAAAATGATTAAAACAATAAACGTAACTTCGTCTGGACGGTTTTATGTTTATATAGTCCTCGTAAGCATTGTATTCGGTGCCAAAGGTCATATTGCATTCTGGCATGTTTATGGGTTGACATGGTTTAGAAGATTTACAATTAAAATTTAAACCTTTAATCTCTTTTTATATAAGGCAACGTGTAATGCTTTTTAAAGACGATTTTCTATAATTAGGGCAAGCGATGTGGTACAGTTTACTGAAAAACTATCACGCCTGTTGATTTGTGCTTTAACATAGTAATTTAACTTCATATCTAGATGTGTTATATCTATGAAAAAAATAATTTTATAACCAATAAAAAATGCATTAACAACTGTCTTAAAAATTATTATCCGTTAGAAAAACTACGCGAGGCCAAAGCTCAGCTTATTGCTAGCTTTACATAATTCTAAGTCAAATCTGTACTGTATTTCACTAAGATTTTCCAAAAAATGTAGGTATATCTTAGTGAAATAATCTTTAATAATAATGTCGTCTTAGAATGTCTGACGGAAACGTAGCTATCACAAGAAAACCACTGGATAAATTTTGATGAAATTTGGTCTAATGATAGCTGGTTATCTGGGTAAACATATAGGTAATAGGACCTCCTGCCTCTTAATGCAACATAACTAAAATTAAAAATTTTAAACCTATTAGTTAAATAATTCTATTCAATTTATGTAAATTCATGAAACTTCTTTATGACTGAACATTTCAATAATGAAAGTCAAGTAGCTATTAGTATTGTGAATGGTAACATCAGTTTGTTACTTATGTACATTTTAACGGATTTACCTACATATAGTGATATCCAGGATATACTAGATAGGTTTATTAAGAATTAACGCACAAGCTTTTTATCAACCGACTCATAATATGAGCACTACCGCGTGCAGAAACTAGTAATAAATACCCACATTCCTTAAAAACGTAGTTTCATATACACTTTCATTTTAGCACATCTCCGTTGATATTAAACGTAAATTAGAAGAATATTCTAGAAAATAAACGGTTAAGAATAAAGGCATTTGAAGTGCTAGCATTCTATGGACCATCACATTACTTATGAATTATTATACAAATATAAGGCCGCATTACACCTGCTAACAATGCCTAATTTCCTTCTAATTATGCTATGGTGTTTATGTCTTGACGGTGCTATGTCGTTATCGTAAATTATAATACCATTCCAGCTTTAGCTGGCTTCTAAAGGATACTTACCCGTAGACTTACATGGATATTAAGAATAATGGTTGGGACTAAAAAGTATTCTATTTTTTACGTATAATAACTTACTCTGAGGGATTTTTAAGGGATTATTTTAACGATATTTTATGTAGAATTTTCAAAAATGTTTAACTAAATACATTCCTAGCTATATAACTATACTTATATTATAAAGCTGAAAAGTTTGTTTGTTTGTTTGGTTAACTACTCGTCCGAATTGTAAAATTCTTTTTGTGTTGGATAGTCCATTTATCGAGGAAGGCTATAGGCTATCTGGGATTGCATCATGCTACGCCAATAGGAGCGGAGCATCAATGAAAAATGTCAAAAAAACGGGAGAAAAATATGTCTTTTGATTTTTAGCCCTTAGAACGCGAGCGGGAAAGACTAGTACTATATATTCTGCTATTAATTTTTTACGATTTATATTAATGAATACTGTATTTTTTTATAAACCACAGATAAATATGCTGTAAGATTTTCTAACAGCCATTAAATCGTAAGAAAACAAATCCTTAACTCCTGCAACATTGAATACAGCACATGGCCTACAGCTTCCTTGTTTACAAAAGTTATTATTTATAGTTAACCGTTAAATTATGATGATGTATTTGATATATTTAGTTTAAAGAAGTTTAATAAATTCAATTTCAAATGCACCGATCAGCTGTTCAGCAATATAATGGGAAACTCGTTTTGTAAATCATAAATTAAATTTCACCTACAATAATCTTATAATAATATAGGTAATTTTTAAGGAGGACAATTTTAATTCTAAACAACGACTTACCATCATCATTGAAGTGTGCATTATATCAGATTTCTCCCATCCCACGGGAACCAAACCTCAGACCTGACGGTTACATCATAACCGCCAAAATAACTCCGAAGAACAAACACAAGGACACACAAGTTTAACACAAATTAAACCAAGGAATAAAGTAGTCACAATTAATTCAAGTAATTTAACCGTTGGCAGTTAAAAATGTCAGTAAAAAAACAATTCCATAAAGTTTGTAAATACGACCCGTCACAGAGTTTACAAGCGACACAACCTCCCTCTACAACTACACTGCACTGACTGACGAATGACGATTGCGACGAAACGATACACGAACCCTGTTAATACTACCTGAAGTAGCGCTCACTCGCTCTATCCATTCACCTTAATTGGGGATAGAAAGAGAGAGATATATTTTCCTTGCTATAATTAAAACTGCAATCCGTTGCACTCAAAATTAATACGATAAAGTTTTACAAGTTCGGGTAACTCCATTACTGAATGAGAGATTTATGTCAGTACTTTTGCAATGGAAGCTATTAGATATTTTTGGATGAGAGTGATGTGTAATTTACACAATAGTTAGTGATACAATAATAATAAATTTAATTAAGTTAGTATATGACTAAAGGAAAGATAATTTATATATCTATCCTTTAAAAGAAAACCTCTCGGCGAACATAGTCATCAAAATCATTATCATGAAAAGTGTAAACCACTTTTTTTTAAATTATCAAATCGGTCCATAAGTCAATATTGTGTAAGTACGTATAAAAATAAACTAGCAACACACCCCCGCTCTGGTCAAATTCGTCCATGGATTTTATTTACGTATAAAATAAATTTATCAGATATGAGATATTTTCCCTCAATAAAACGTACCCTATAACTTATAAGTTACCCGAATCAGCTATAATAATCATACTATATTTGATGGAGGTTTTCTTGTGATGCCTTCCCAAAGAAAAAGAGCAAAAAATCTAAAAGTTATAGATTTTGCATCCTTAATCCTTATCGATAAAAATTACGATATCAATAAGAATCTCTTGTTGTAATACAGAAAATTTCACCTCAGTTAGAATTTCATTAGATGTATACTAGTATAGTTAGTAACTATTTAGTAATCTGTGCTATAGGTACCTTATAGGTATAATAGTATAGAGTGACTTTTGTTCGTTTGTTGGTGAACCGATTTTCTATTTTTATTTTAGCCATTGGGGAGCTATAGCGTTATTCATAATATTTCTAACAATATATTCTACTATGAGTACAAAAAATGAATATTAAAAGCTAAACCTGATGTAAATAAATTCAGACTGTAAATTGTTTGAGTAAGCATTTTTTTCATCTTTATAAAATTACATGCACTCTAAGTTCTAACTGATTCATCAACGCCTACACCAAACCAAACAATTAAGTGATCGAAACAGTTAAAATTTTCCTGTTTATTCATATATAATGTACCTACCTATGTATGTAGTTAAATTAAATAAGTAAAGCGACATAGCATACTGATTTTAATCAAGCTTTTGTTGGAAATATTTTCTAACTTTTTTAAAACTATTAAAAATAATAACCCTAAAACAACTTCAGTATTTTCAGAAAGTGTTAAATAAAATAACAGCGCTCACATATAGTAAAATAGTTACTACGAAATCGTTGTGGGTGTAAAGTAAAAAGTACTCAGCGAATTTTAGCAAAAGTTTTTGTAGTGAACTTATTTTTAGTTCAAAATTTAGTATACCTTTTTTTACAGAAATATTTTTCATGCCCACGGGAAAACACAATAAATGGTTCTATCGAGTCGTTCTTAGTGATTTACTGTCCAAACCTTACGAGATACATTAAAATAATGTAGTAGAAAATTGTAGGTATAATTAATATTATGGTCTACCGAAAAATTTGCTATAATATAAGTTAACTTATCCACAGTATATCCTAAATCCAAATTACCTTTTTTAAAACGTACCAAAAGAAAAGTACCAGAATGGTAAATTAATCTGCAGCCTTCTCCTTAGCACATAAAGTTCAATATGAGCTTTGAATTTTTAAATATCGGTTTCAAATTTTAATGTAATAATAAAATTCACTAATTTAGTAAAAACGTAAATAAAACGTAAATGAAAATGGCAGTTATTTTCATAAAAATACCGTTTACAGTAAATATGATAACATTTATATTAATTATTAGCACACGTTCAGTCAATACTTACGTTCTCGTTTGTTTAACTTTGTGAAGGCTCCAAAGAAAAGAGTTTCCCGGAAACTTGCGAAGTAAATATATTCGGATTTGTTTACACGAAAGTTGTTCTTTGTAGTGAATTTTCGAACGTTAATATAAAGTTACGTAGGTAGTATTGAGGCCTTTTAGTTCAATACTTTTTGCGTATGATTTTTATATTCTTGATTTTTTTTCATAAAGGTAAAGCTTACAATCCACTGATGATCGACGCAGTTGCTTTAATTTACGTTTATTTCTCTAACCTAGACTCTACCGACATGAAGTGCCAGGGCCAGCAAGCTTCGCAATGTCATCTGATCTAATCGCAATTCTTATATTCAGCCCATTTTTATAGTCCCACTACTCGACACAAGTCTTTCTTCAATACAAGGTCATATTCTGCCAGGCTTGGCCAAACGTAGGCCACTTCATGTCTTTCAAAAACTTCCTAGGTTCTGTCGGACATACAGGGTTTCCTCACGATGTTTTACTTCACCATAAGTGATAAAACAAGTGGTAATCATGTCAGAAATAAGCGCGAGACCAGGTTTTGAACCAGCTTCACTCGGTTATACAAGCGAGCGCGTTACAAACACTGTGCTACCACTGCCTTTTTATTAGGAAGCACCGATCTATAAAATTTATTAGTTTGTTATTATTTTAACATAAATACATAAATTTTAGTAATGTATAGTAGCTAGAATAATAATAACGATATTTCTTCGTACTTCGTCGTTGTGATTTTGACATGACATTGCGATATTACGAGTATGGAACAAAGTTTATAAATCATCAAAAAGTTATAACTTTACGTGTACTTCTATTGTACAGCGTCCACAAACTAAACTAATTTAAGTAAGTGGACTGTTAAATGAATGTCACAAACGGCGGGATTGTGTCAAACTTGTCCAAGATGTCAGGACTCAAGTACATATTTTATACTATTATTATTGTTTAGTAAGTTGTTATAGCAAAATTATTATTTGAGTTCGTAAAAAACATAATCTGACTACTATTATTATTATAGTAAAAGTTTCTTTCGTTTGTTACGCTGAAAGGGCTGGACAGATTTGGTTGAAATTTATTTTAAGGATAGATTGTGAGAATGACCGGTGAAACGCATAGATAGGCAAACATAGTCATAGTCAATTCAATCAATTCAATTCTCTTGTTAATGGCTTCAAAGCGTGCCAGTTGAGCACAGATTATTTCGCCAATGTCACGTAGAATGGAGAAGACAGTAGTCATAGTCTATGTCCAACCAAGTTGACAAATATGGGTTTCCTGACAGTCACCACATCTTTTGGAAAACTTGTCTTCTAAAATATTAAGGTTTCCCCACGATATTTTCCTTCATGACAAACGAGTGGCTTGAGAATAATTCACACATGAAAATGCGAGGGCCGTGTTAGAATAAGCTTGGGTGTCGTACGGAGTCTGCTAGTTAAAATTAATTCTCTAAGGAAACACTTCTCGTCGGGTAAGCAAGTACAGAAAAAAGATTTCAAATTAACTTAATTTCAATAGGGCTGGCATTTTGTTTAAATAAAAGCCATGGAAACAAATAGTAAAAAAAACTTAATTTCACTCTTTGATAAGAACATGAAATGAACTATATTTTTTGTCTCGCTTCAAATTAAGGTAAAAAAATACCTATTTAAAAAGGTTCAGACAAAGGGTTTCCTATTCTTGTTGTACGCAGCGTGAGATAACGTCTGTATTAAATATTCACATTTTAATCCAACTTCGCGTGCGATTTAGTTTCAACTTTCAGGTTTAGACCCTCTTTGGAGAAATTAAATTTAATGCCACATTTGACCTTTCGTTGATACTTTGTTGTTGTTAACACATATTTATTTAAATTGACTATTTTACCCCTAATAAATTATTAAAAATTATTATAAATAAATCTACATTAAAATACGAAAAATACTAATTGAATCCTATTTTCTTACAATGAATTAGTTATATTTAATTTTGAGAAAAATGTATCACTACATAGTATAAAACAAAGTCGCTTTCTCTGTCCCTATATCCCTATGTATGCTCAAATCTTTAAAACTACGCAACGGATTTTGATGCGGTTTTTTTAAATAGATAGAGTGATTCAAGAGGAAGGTTTATATGCATAACTAGCGGATCCCGCGGCTTTGTCTGTGCTAAATTTAGTGAAGAGCCCGAGCGAAGCGAGAGCGAGTCGCTAGTATATTATAATACTTCTATACAACCTTCAGATTAAGCATACAAATAGAGATTCCCAAAGAAATAAATCTTATTGATGTTATATTTTATTATATTGATATTACCTTTATTATTTTCTAATATCTTACTATACTAAATGAAACTATCTTTTCGGATTTATTCGCGGATTTATTTTGATTTTTGGTTCCCGAAGTTTCGAATGCATTACAGCAATCATGGTCACGGGAAAGACTAAGATTTAGACGTCTCTCGTTTCTGAGATTTATATACTTGTTACATACAGTACTTACTCACAATTTCCAAAAAAAAAATTATGTCATATATTCGCGTAAACTTAAGAAAGTATTAATATCGTATTACCTTTTCATAACATTTTTTATTCTTTTTAACACAAATGGTCGATATGTGATAATTAGTAAGAAAATAATTATGTAAGACCAATACAATTATCGCAATTGCCGCGGAAGCGGACGAGGTCGTCCGAAATAACCGTAGGAAGGCCGTATGTACAGTCGTAAGCAATGACATGTATACGTTTACAATTACAACTTTTCAAATATATGTAAACATCCTTCGTTGCAAAAGAAAGTATACAAGCTTTGTGTCAAAATAAAGTATACGTAAGTTGCGTCATATTTAAGTATACATTTTTATCAATTTACAGTAAATAACATAAAACGAATATTAGCCGACTATAACGAATATTTATAAGGATGTAGACATATAGTCTGTGCACATTTTGTGCACAGTTTCGTTTTCGAAAAGCATAAAATAATATTTTCATATTTGAAACAAAGTTTTCTAATACATATACTGTTTCTCTTCCATTAACATTTTAGTTAATATTTTATAACAATATTATATGTTAATAGATGCTATTACTTATAATATACCAACAATTCATTTCCCATTTAAATTTCCACCACTCTTTTATGTGAACCACTTCATAGAACCAGCTATAATTGTATTATCCAGTGAGAATAAAAGATTATCCTGTAGTAAACGGCATCCTAAATATTGACCTTAGTAGGTAATCTATCACTACACAAAATCGGTTCAATACTTTTTGTGTGAACGCGCACGGCGATTAGCGATAATAGTTGCTGATATATTTTTTCTGTTTCATTATAAAACTTCTTAATAAAGTAACTGGCAGATAATAAAAATAATATATATGCCACATGTTATTTGACGGAACGGCAACGTAAGCGACGTTGCCGTTTTGCGTGTCGATACAAAGACATCAATTTAAAATCTATTTTGAAAAGTCAAATAATTCATTACCTATCTATACATATACATATAATAAAATTATGACTGAGTCAAATCTTTACATTAAAATTTTTTTGGAAAATCTACCTAATTGAAATAGACATTATTATCCATACAGAGTCTAATCTATTGTTTTTAGAATTTTTGTCTATCTGTGACCGCATCACGAGAAAACCACTGGACGGATTTTGATGAAATTTAGTATGATGATAGCTGGTTACTCGGGTCAAGATATAAGATACTTTTTACTACTGGAAAATATCTCATTTTTAAAAATCTCGATATCTAAGTATTTAGTTTCCGATCTTTAGAATGCAGGCGGAGCCGCGGGAAATGCTAGTTTCTTACATTTTAAAAAAAGATGCATTTTTTAATTGTTCTACTAAAATATGATTTAATCATAGTATGCTAATAAAAAAACATAGATATTTATATATAAATATTTAAATAAAATTGATAAATTGTGTCTGTTTTATAAATTAACAGCTTCTCATTCCGTATGCATATCGAGAATCTTTCCTTTGGACATAGTTTGTTTGCCTTGTTAGACCTGAAAGTCTCTTAACAGACTTAGGACTCAGGTTAGCAGAAGCAAGGAAAACTTGACCAGGTAGGGATTTGCGAACGGTGGCCTGGAGTGCAGATGTGGTACTCTTCCTCTCTTACACTTACTAATATGACCTCCTTGCCCTGTTACCTGCAACTTAGAGGAGCTTATGCAATTATTATAGTGGCCGAGTCTTGGGCTCTCTCACTTTAACAATTGCCATCGACTCGACAAGAAGCAGAAGACTAAATGCATAGCAAGAAACAGAAAGAACATCAATTTTTAAAATTTTGTACTTTTTGTGTTAAACAATAACATATAACAAACAGTTCAATGCACTATACGTTACAGTCAGTGTTTTTAAAAATATTTATGTATAGATTTTTTAACTCACTGCTCTATTATAATTATACGTATTATTGTATACTCTTATACATTCACAAATGTGGAAAACAAAAATTAATGAAAAGATACTCATGAAATTAACAAAAATAAAAAAAACTCACACACGCGCGGGATTTGAACTCGCGCTGCAAAGATATGAATCGCATACTAGCCATGCCGATTGAGCTATGATAACTATCAATATCAAAGGCGAATTTACGAAACAGTATGTTTCCCATAACAACGCAAATTAAACAATTAGAGAATTGTCAGTTGTAATTCTAATAATTACGAATCCTTTCCGGCAATGCTTTATTACAAATTAAAATTTTCAATAAACTGATCTTGTCTTCGAATTGTCAAAAGTTTAAAACTGTCATCCAATGTTGTGAATGTGTTACAAACGTGCTCTTACACATACACATATGCACACTCTATTACGCGATAATATTTGTATTATACGTATGATTTAAAAATGTATTATAATATTTAAATTTAAATACATAATAATACATTTTTAAAAGCATAGTATTATGTGTTCTCTTTTTTTCAATTTTGTTGCATTTTCCGATGCAATAAGCCAAAGATCTTAAAAATATTTTACTGTTAATTATCTAATTATTAAGTTTGCGAATCATGGTGTTACAATACTTTAAAACCTGTCTGTGCGGTTGGCTGCAGAGGATATCTCATATACCCTGGGTAAAGCTGTTTAGGAGAGCTCTGCCTGAAGTGAATTCAAGGCGCATCCTGGAGAATCAGGTCGTCGAATTGATTCAATCACTCAACATATAAAAATAAATTAAACTTCTATGGACCAGTTTAAAGAATTCACGTATTTAATGAAAGAGACATAGTATTTGTATTAGAAAACTTTGTTAAATACGAAAATATTCTTTAATGTTTTATTCTTAGTTCTTAGACTAATGGCTACATACTTATAACACGAAACGTGTATACAATAATATTCGTTTTATGTTATTTACTATGAATTGATAAAAATGTATACTTAATTATGAAACAACTTACGGATACTTTATTTTGACACAAAGCTTGTATACTTTCTTTTGCAACGAAGGATGTTTACATATATTTGAAAAGTTGTCAACGTATACATGTCATTGCTTACGACTGTACGTAAATATTTTAACTTTTCACGCTCACGGTGTTTGCACCTGGGGAACTATGTACTTGTGCTTGTGACCACTCTCTTATAGTCGTACAATTTTACTTATATTAAAAATGTAAAAGCGTTTTCAGTTTTACTGATAAAATAAAATGGAAGCGTCTGTTTTTAATTTCAAATAAACAGTTTATTACTAAATGTATATGAAAATATATATATTATACGGTATTCAAATCAAAAAATAAATTGTTACAATTTTTTGTCCTAATAATCCTAATAGTTACATCTTAATGAATAGTGCAAAAATAGTTAATCTTACTCAAAAATCAAAATACGTTTAAGTATTTACAAACTCTAAAATACTGGAAGACAATAAGTAATGCATATTCCTTTGATTTAAAAAATGTTTGTCTATTTTACTGCTTATCGATAACAGACCGAACTATTTACTTTTTTCTATTAGATAAAGTAGATTTAAAGTTCAACTACGTCAGGAATTATAAACTTGCCACTTTTCTTCAATAATGTTTTCTTAAAATGTACATTTTAAGACTATTATGATGTAGGTACTCATTACTCACCCTTGCTCCACTCGGGTTCGTCCCAAGACCTTTATCGATTTTTAGGAGATTTCTCAGATATGAGATATTTTTCCGAAGTAAAAAGTATTCTATATGTTGACAAGTAATAACTAGTTATCAACATACTTAATTTCATCTAAATCTGTAAAGTGGTTTTCGCGTGATGCGGTGACAGACCAAGTTCGAATTTTATTATACTTACTCGTAAGTAATCAGTATAAATAAATAAATAAATATGTTGGGACATTTACACACAGCACTATCTAGTTCCACGGTAAGGTACGAGCCTTGTGTTATGAATACTAGAAGGTTGATATACTACACATACATAAGTTTAAATTCATACATATTATAAATATAGTATACATTCTTCTTGCGCGATTTGTTAAGCAGATGTCATTCACCTCTTTAATTATGTTGTCATTAAATACAGCTTAGCTCAGATAAAGTGCACTTAGTACAAGTGCACACCGGGAAGTAAATTGAGAGTGAAAGTGTTGGAAGCGATGTCTATTATAAAATACATCATACTTATATTAAGTATAATCTTACTATCTATATTAATATTATAAAGCTGAAGAGTTTGTTTGTTTGATTTGTTGAACGTGCTAATCTCAAGAACTACTGGTCCTTGAAAAATTCTTTTTGTGTTGGATAGTCCGTTTATCGAGAAAGGCTATAGGCTATATTACATCTGCACGCTACGACCAATAGGAACGGAGCATCAATTAAAAATGTTGCAAAAACGGGAGAAAAATATTTCTTTTCATTTTCAGATTTTAGAATAAAATTTGGTACAGAAATACACACAAGCTTTTTTCTCCTAATTTTTATTTCGAAAAATGCACAGTTCCCGTGGAATATATATTTTTTTGTTTACTAGGGATGAACACCAGCTTAGCGAGGGTGAGTAGCTGGTATTTAACATATAACTTATGAGATAATATATCCATCAAATGAAATCATAATGAGCAAAGCTTGCGAGAAACGTAAAAGGTACACACGTACTTAGGTAAATCTAGTGCCATTGATATTTGTATTAGCGATACAAAATATTATGTATTTTTATTTATGCAAATTTAAATTTTAACAAAAAAAGAAAATATCTTATTCTGTTGAAAGTAAAAAAAGTTTGTATATAAAGTAAATATTATACTTAATTAAAATCAATAAAGCAAAAATGAAAGAACATAAATATAAGAATAGTAATAATTGCTCTTATAATAAAGTTATATATTTATATATTTTCCAAGAGAAATTTAGTTTTCAGGTTTTATTTACAAAGACATTTTACTTCAGGCATTTTCCTTAGGAAGCAATAAAACGCAGTTTGACACGTGCGTAACGAAAATCTTTTAGCGAAAAGTTCCTCAATAAATTGTACGATAACAAAGAAAACAAATTCGCAGTCGATACCAGTAACACGGTAACGGAATAAAATGTAAATAACATATAGGTATTTGCTGTATATACGTATGTATGTACACAACGTAGGGAAATTGAACCGGCAAAAGCATTGCTCCTTTAAATTCTGTAGGCGCAAGTAAGATATGACTTTTTCAATTGAGCTTCGCGTACAAAGCGTTCCTTTTGAAGAACTTTTCAATAAACTATACAATGACAAAAGATACGAAGAACAGATAAATATAGGCTGGTTTTTTTTTTAATTTTTGCTTCACTTGATAAGTTGAAACATCAATAATTTAAAAATATATTCAGAACGCCATGTAACTAATACTTACATATATTTACTGTAGGTATATAAAGTCAAAAATTCTTTCAGGAAAAAATATAAACAGGTCAAACTTTTCTACTAGCTTTCAAGCTACCTTAAACTCGTTTTGATTTATTTTTTGATTCTGATATTTTACTGCAGTAGAATATATGGACCCGGATAACCAGCTATCGTCATACCTATCATCAAAATACTCGTGATGCAGTAACGAACAGACAGGCAGACCAGAGAAACAAAAAGATGATCACACAGATAAACAAAAAATATTATTATTATTTAATAATTTTTATTATATGTACCTATAGATTTTGTAATTACTATTCAGAAAAGTTAATGTGCAAGAGTGAAGAGTGTTTTATTTTATTCTTATTCATATTTTTTCCTGATACATTGAAATAATCATATTAATGTTTAATGCAAAATGTCTACCAATTTTCACTGTACCTACTGAAGTTGGAGTCGTTTGGCCGAACTTTGGATATAAAATAACGCGATGTAGAGAAGGGATTTACTCATTTCATATTCATGACTCCTAGCAACTACTTTCTGGATCCACATACATTATCGTTATTACCTTTTTCTTTTAAATTAGTTAGTTTATATATTATAGGTACAAGAAAAACAATCGTTCACAATTTCTTAGTCAGTATTTGTTACGTAACGTTTTTGTTCTACAAACTTTTTGGCAAGGAGCACCTAGGGACGAACCAAGCGCAAGTCAATGTACTTATAAATATGAAGAGTTTGTTTGTTTCTTTGTTTTTAATCGCACTATTCTCTGGACCTTCGATTTGGAAAATTATTTTATATTATTTTAAAAGATCTTTCAAACATCATAAGGCCTATATACATTCAAATAAATTGCTCGAGCCGAAACAAAAACTCAAAAATCTATCAAAAGCTGTATTAAATAATTAATTGTTAAATATTATTTTATTTTATTACCTGATTAAATGAAGTTTTAATAAAGAAAGCAGGGGTAGGTCGCAACTTAATTTTAATACATATTTGTATTCTCTCAGCCTTTGTACTGTAAATCAAGTCATAGTCGTAAGTCGAGTCACAAACATGTTCGAAGATATCTTCATAATGTTTTGTGTTAATCATGATTCATGTTGAAAGCATAACAATATCAAATGTGCAAGACCCAGGTTTGAACCCGCCTCACTCAATATCCCGAGCAAGTGTGTTATTACTCGGCTACAACTGCCCTAATTTTAATATTTAATCAAACGATCTGTAACCCTTATAAGGAAAAAAAAAGAATACATTTCGTCCCCAGACATGACCCACAAGTAGAAGCCCCTATTTCGTTAAAAGGGAGCTAAACAAGTGCCGCTAATACAATAATGGTCTGCTTAATCCATTTACCCCGTCACACCCTCCTTGTGATAGTCTGTTGGTTCTCACGTTAATGTTAGTGAAAACAGATAAAATTTAATGTCTCGACTAAGCAATGCCCATAATGATATTTATTGCTGCCTTGGTTCTCGTGTCGAAACCTAGTAAATACTTTCTGCCACCATACCTACAACATCAAAATCAAAGCAAATCAAAATATTTTATTTGGCATAAAAATTGTTACAATTTCTTACTGAACGTCATGATCTACCACCAGTTCGGAAAGAAGAAACCTGATAGAAACTGGCGAAAGAAACTCAGCGGAACTAATATTAATTTTTATATATAATTAACATTTTAAATTATGTACTTAGAAAATTTGGTTAAATTAAATTATAAGTAATAATAATAAATAAATTTGGAAAATTATTACAATGTTAGTAAGCTACGAGGCTTGTGTTACGGATACCAGATAGTTGATATACGAGGTACTATATAAGTATTTTTGTATTTTTTTTAATTACATACATATTATAAATATAAACCACCACGACTAGAGTACAAACATAATAGTTTAACAAATGAATGCCCCCAGCGGGACTCGTACCCGCGACCGCTAGCGCAAGAAAGTAGGGTCACTACAAATTGCGCCAAATGATGAATATACTTTCAACATTTAGAAATAACCATTTCGAATTTGAACAGATGCAGTGTGTGTGAATTTAGGGTACTAACAATAAAACCCACTCCATTCTTCATCTAGAAAGTGCATATTATAACACATGTTGCAATCATTAATATCAATTTCTACAACAACGAATCTTTTAATCAACAAAAACACTTACAGTTATAACTTCACACATTTTAGGTAAATATACTAAATATATAGGTACCTTGGTTATACCTAGAAGCTTACATATAGCCATAGGTACCAAAATATATAATATATTAATTCAATAGAACAATATTATTAATTGCACTCTTCTTAACATTCAGTTTACGTGATAAAATATTTTAAAAATAGTTTTTAATAATTAATTATTTAATTCTGCTCCTTAGGTTCATACTCAGTCACAATTTATTTTCAAAATCGTGCTGCGTGTATACTAACGCCATCTAGTAAGTAACTAGCAAAGTAATTATGAAATCTGTCGTATTAATACCGTGGTAATTGTTGAAGATAGTTTCAAATTTTTATCATAGATGGCGTTAGATGTTATTATTTATGAACAATTATTTATGAAACTATATTTTTGCATTTTGTCGCGGATTTATTTTGATTTTTGGTGACCCGTGACCATGATTGCTGTAAAGTATTCGAAACGTCTGGAACCAAAAATCAAAATAAATCCGCGACAAAATCCTAGTAAGCCTATAGTAATCCTATAGTTTCATTTATAATATCAAATATTCGCGTAAACCTAAGGGGCAAGGCCTAAAAAAGTATTATACAATTATGAACTTGAATTTATAAATACAACAAAATCTATATAATATTTTTTAAATATTTTAAAAAGAAAATTTCAAGTCAAGACAAAACTAACCCTAAAATAATAATAATCTATTAATCAACCTATTAAGTATTAGGTACCAACTATAGTACCTATTAGGAGCCTGTATGATATTGTGTGCTTTAAATTGATACGAAATAAGTGTGCATTGAAAGCTTTAACACAAGAGACAAGAAGAGAGAAAGAGAAAAATGAACCGATTTAGATGAACATGTTTCAGACACTACAAAGGACATAGGATAGTTGTTATCCGAGAAATCAGACCTTTACAGTCTTATTAATAAAAATACTCTAATCCGAGCATAGTCGGAAGTTACACTCGGACTTGTTAATCCCAGAGTAACAGCGTATTAATTTAGTCGTAACTATAGTATTAATAAACATAGAGTAACCTCGGACTAACAATACATTCCTTACAACAGGATTAACGTTTATGCTATGGCAACCCACTTAGGGGGTTTAGGGGATGAAATAGAGATTGAAAGTTTCCATGGGGAATAAGTCTTTTCTCAATAAAAAGCAAATTAAAAATTAAAATAAAACCCAGGACGGTAAAAAAGTGATTGAAAAAGAATGATATAATTTCAAAACCCCCGACTTAAAAATAAATGTAACGCGAGATAATAATATCCGTCGGGGGCTGCCGTGCCATGAAATGAACTGGTATTGCAGTTTTATTGTAACGTTAACAATTGGAGATTTTTTAGCGTTATACTAACAACTTTAATGGATAGGGCGTATCCTTACAGTTGATGATGATAGTTTTATTTACAATGAAATTTAAAGTAGTGATGACAGCCCCCGACGGAAGATTAGACTATAATTAATTTGACAATGCGTTTTTCGTTATAACAACGTTAGGTACGCATCTAATAAAAGCTTCTAATAACTCTACATAATATGCTTCCGATCGCAGAAGTCAGTATTCTGACCAGTAGAAACAGTAGAGAAAAGGGTATTATTGTTACTTTGCAATTAGAATTACAATATTTTTTTACAAAAACCGATTGAAGCATATGAAAATTTTGTGACAGGGCCGGATTAGGAAGGTCTAAGAGGTCTCGCAAGTTTGTATGTTTTTTTTTTGATACAAACTTTAAATTAGGTAGGGAGCACTTAGGGACTCGCTAGTACCTATTAACTCCATATAGTTACTTAGTATCGTCTATCACATCCGCTAGTTAACACTTACACAGCGTATTTGTTATACACATGGTTATATATTATAATAACCTTTTATGAATGACAGTATATTTAGTTTTGGCTGAAAGAACAAGTTTCACCTCGTCTAAAATAGCATCTAGTCAAAGATTATATTTTCATCACAATTGGCACAGGAACAACAACAATGTAGTATTATGTAATACTACAATAATATAATAACTTTACTTTGTAATTGTTACAGAATACAAATTATCTGAATCGTGTATGAATGACCTTCCTTAGAGTAGATAGTGTTGAGAAAGGTAAATTATGACAGTGTAGAGACTAACAAATACACTCATATATTTTTTTGCATTAACAAAATATATGCGATAAAAGCAGATAAAAACTAAGGTATTTTAAGTGGGTAATAATCACATTTTTAATTATGGCTTGACAAACATGATCCTGTTTTTACTTTTTAGTAGAAGAAGTTGTTTGTTTATATATTTTTAAATATGAAGAAGTTAGTTAGAAATAAAAAGATTTTAATTGTCAACTGTATAAATTAAAACAAGGTATTTAAACACGAATTATGTTTCAGCAACGAGTACTTACATACCTACCCAGTATAGTTACTTGTAAGTAGTTCATAAAGGAAAATTTTATTAAAAACCTAAGTATAAAAAAAATTAGGAGAGTGCAAATCGCTTGTCCAATGAACCAAAATAACTGAGTAGTGAAAAATAAATAGTGAACTAATTAGTAATAACATCTTGTAGCTATGTACCTATGTTATTACATTCTCTTTTCAGGTAGTTTATTTTCAGGAAGTCGGGATACCGGATTTCCGCCTTCAATTAACAATATGCGAGCGACATTAATGTGGTTAATAGTTGTGAATATAAAATATATCAAATGGACTTTACGCTTTATATCCTGCTGTCAATATGTATAAAAACGCTTACGGCGCGGCGGCGTAGTTTATACCAGTTTTGTTACGTTATAATTTATGTGTACTATTCTGTAATTAATACATTACTTAATAATACTTATACATTATTAATTGAATATGAAATAATTAATGAAACATATCTATCATTTTAGTTTAAAAAAAAACTTTATCCATCTGTTTAATGCTAATCGCGATGTACAAGTACTTTATGCTTATTTATTTATTATAACTTTAATTTTTAGACCGCTTGTAAAAAGTGTTCCCTCAAAGTTAAAATATGGGACTCTTTAAGAGTGAATAGGCCCCACAATAATATAACAAAAACAAAACAGCTGAAAAATGTAAAGTTCAGAAATGTTTAATCAAATATCAATATCGCTTAGTGATCAAGAAAAAGCTTTTTCGACAATCATCTCTCAAGATTGGTAAAACTACTTTAGACCTTCCATTGGTGTTTAATCCTTACAGAATTTCAGTAATATCGTATTTCTTGTATTTTTTGAAATTTACAAAATACATGCGCATTTATTTATATGTAATAATCGTCAATTAGAACAAAGTAATCCGAAGGTTATTAATTTTTAAGCAACATATTTTTTTGCACTTCTGTTTCTTAACTTCTTCAATCTTTACGGACCGGATATTAAAACATAGTAATTATTTTTTTTTTAATTTCATTTTACAACTTCCTGACAATGGCCTACATTAATTAGTCTACTCGTATTAAGTTATTATATTATATATTTACATTGTACCTACATAATTATTATAAAAATAATGGATACGAAAATTTGCAGTCGTCTTTAATTTATAATATGCAAAAAAACCATTTAAATCTCGCACAGAAGAAATAATCTTATTGTTAGCCTTGAAGAAATGTTTTTACTTTTTGTTTTATCTTCTACTATAAACCTTCCTGTAAAAAAAGCTACTAGTATATTTATTTATTTATTTCCTTTATTTATAGGTGTATTGAAATGAATGCGTTCTTAGTAAAGTAAAAAATAAAAATGCTTTTACTAAAATTAAATCGGTAAACTTTATTATTCCAGAATTAATTAATATTAAATATCTGAAGTCAATTTACACCAATTATGATTAAAGTGAACTAGTTATACTTACATACTAAGTTACCTTAGTACCTACCTACCTATATAATATTTATATTGCTTACTTATAATTGTTCTTTTATTAAAAAAAAAGCTCGGTAGAGCGTTTTACTAACATAAGCTCTACCGAGCTTACTTTGTGAACAAAGTTTATAAGGGTGTATATTATGTTTATAAAAATATTTTTTGGAAAATCTAATTGAAATAGCCATTCTTAACGATACAAAGTCTGAATCTAAAGTTTTTAGAATTTTGATCGATCTGTATGTCTGCCTGTGACTGCATCGAGAATATAGCTAAACAGATTTTGATGTAATTTGGTAGTTGGGTATCTAGGTTTACATAATATACTATATAGAATAGATACTTTATATTGTATAGGTAGGTACTAACTACTAACCGTGAAAACGCATCCAAGGCCGAACTATGTACATACCTATAGTTGTACATATTATGTATTTTAACTAAATACCTATTACTTACGCATGTTTTCCGTTTTTATTCATAGTTATAGAAATTTATATTTTTGTAGTGTGTTAGGTAGGTAATCATATATTTGTAAGTACATAATATGTATATTATGTACATCACTGTATAGTAAGCATGTTTTACATAACAAATTATATCTTTTCGATTACAATAATTGCAAACGAAGAGACGCGGGCAATTTAGGAATCTTTTAATCAAGTGATAAGATATCATTTCGCGTCGCGCCTACGAGCATGCGCGGAGTGGCTTCAATGAACCTATTTTGTGTTTCTCTTCGCGGCAAAACGGTCATTCGACATTCGTGAATTTAGTTTCGGTCTAACGCGCGCACTGTGCGGTGTGGTTGTTCGCCCTCAGTATCACATTGGCTGGAACTCGAGTAATATCCGATCCGATGTGCATTTAATATTAAATTAACCAAATTTTATGAAACAAAATGTGCAAAACCAAGTGTCTGCTGGTTATCCTCGCTATATCTGCCAATCTAGTTCATTCATGGGGTGAGTATCGCAAAAATCAGCTGATGCATTACTTTTTAACACGTGCGTTTTCAGACGTTACGCAACTTTGTAATGAGTTTGTCTTGTGCGAAAAATATTGTGAGAGATTAGGATTAAGGCCGATAAAGTGCAGTTAAAAAATGTCGATAAGGCAGTAATTCGCTTGGCGCCACGACACCACGCCGATGGGGCCGCTAGTCACGTAGGCCACTTCGAGCGGGCCATTGGTAATCCGACCGAATTGCGAAGGCGGAGAAATTTTATCTACCGTAAACATACATAGAGCTATTTGACACGAACGGGTTATATTCCTGAATAGTGGAAAACTGAAAACTGCGGCATTTTTACATACAAAAAATTCAGTAGTCTGTTATCACTTGAATAAACATAAATTTTTACTTACGTAAAGTCACGAGTGAACAATACATTGATAAATTATTTTTTATTCACTGAAGGTAATAATTAACTTTTGTAACCTTACTTCTGCGTATTTTATGTAACCATCTATCTAGCAAATATTATAAACCATTATTTTGATCTCCAATATAAGCCTGACATTGATAGTTATTTTAATCAGTAAAAATTGTATGAATTAAAAATAATACAAAGATTAAAGATTTTATTGAATCGAAATTGTCAGCTAATACCAAAGTATGCCAAGGCAAATTAAATTTTAACAAATGCTTGTTTTCATTATTGAATTATATCCGCATATTAAAAAGTAATAATTCAACATGTTTTTACTTTAAAGTCTGATAAAGAAATTAAAAATATAATTGCTAATTTACTAACTATACCTACCTTATTGAGGTTTTTTATTAATTTTAATATAAAAGTAGGATAACTATAACAACTCTTCTTGTTGCATTAGATATTATCAAGTTTATTATTGTGGGCATAAAAGCTATGTAGTATATAATATAAATTAATAAATGTTATCTATTAAACGTAAATCTTAATAACGCTAATATAAATAAATAACATTGTAACATTTATCGTTTTTCACTACTTGTACATGCGTCTTTACCTGCACTAAATAACTATGTATTAGAATTTATAAAACAAATTTAATATTTATATGATTTTTATCGTATTTTTTAATACTTTATTTCTATATATACTCTTTAGTCTGTACTCAAATTGTTCTTGTGAAACGGAAGTATGTTTTGAACTGTATTATAAGATTATGACAAAAAGAACGGTTTTATTTTACACTTTTGACTACATACTACCATGAGGAATAAACTGTAAAGTGGTTTGTATGTAAATGGACACCGTAATATATTAATTCTTACTTTAAAAATGAACAGGTATAATTATTTACTTAGAAAGTAAAAATAATAAAAAAATATAAAACTTTTTATTTTTTATTCTATGAGCCTAGTACCTACTTTGTTTTAAAATGATGTAAAATAGCTTTCTAAAGCCCAAAAGCTCCTTAGAATAATAATAACTTTAGTCTGCTATTATAAGAATTTAAATTCGTGTACCTGGGGGATTAGACAGTGACGTTCAACAATCGCCATCGCAAATAGAAACTAGAACCCGGAAATGGAAATGACATGGTTAGATTGTCATTCTAGATAAATTAGTTTGTCTCAAATACCTATTGTCTAAATTACCTACAGCAGTAAGCAGTAAAGTTATATACCTATAATGTATTAAATCAACTTTCTGATATCCGTAACACAAGCATCGTAGCTTACTACTGCAATTATTGTATGAATGCATTTATTGTATTTACTTATAACACTGTAGTGCAATCTTAACCTTATAAGTATTATCTCTAATGCAATTCATATAAACTTTTAAAATGAAGTCCGTGTAATAATAATTCACTATCCGGCATTTCAGTGAAATTCCCAACTGCACGTGGTTCTTTTTCCGCTTTGTTCCAACCTTATATGACTCTCGCAATTTATGAGGAGCTTCAACAGTATCCATTGATCTAGTGAACGTTTAAAATGAAATAACACAAAAACTTGCTTGGGAATTTATGTAGGTATACACGTTATATACCTATGTAGTTTATTGCGCATATAGGATAGGTACCTACATAGTCGTAAGTCTAAAATAAAGTCGACCCTGTTATTCTTTTATTAGTCGTATCCCGATTGAAATATATATTTAGAAGAAAATTTCAAAGCGAAAGATCATGGATAAACAATATATTTTGCTTGAAGTGTGATCATTAGTTGTAATATATACAATAAAAAGAATTTAACTCTTCCCTAGATTTAGCACAGGCTAAGCCGCGGGATCCGCTAGTTATGCATATAAACCTTCCTCTTGAATCACTCTATCTATTAAAAAAACGCATCAAAATCCGTTGCGTAGTTTTAAAGATTTAAGCGTACATAGGGATATAGGGACAGAAAAAGCGACTTTGTTTTATACTATGTAGCGATATTATAGTGTAGATTACCTACTTCGAGTAATTTGTATTATATTATAATAAAATATGAGGTTAATGACTTTTTTATTTATTTATTATTACTATAATATTCTATCGTCATTTTTACAGAAATCAGTAGTGGAATGTTTGTCATAACAAAATTAATACTAGCAGCACTGAAATAATTGTTTCTTAAAAATACCTTTCTAGAATTTTCCTTAAGAGGAACATTTTACTTTGAATAAATACTTCTAGGTAATATATAAATTATAGGAAAAGACAGTATAAAATGTAAAAAATATTTAGAGAGGAGACCTATACAAATTACAATAGAGCAAAATATAAATAACTTCGTAGAAACAAATGTTCGAAAGTTCTAGAACAAGTGTTTGTAATATTTTTTTTACTGTTCTTTCGAACTGAATGAAAAACTTTCTCCTGAAGTGCGTATCCTTCGCATTATTTATTGGATGAACGGACAAACAGAATTATTAAATTAAATATTGTAGATAGCCTATAATAATGAATAGTGGCTGAAAATCCTTGTGCGAAGTTCCTTTCGACGAGGCAATTAAAAATTAATTTAAAATTGGACCACCTTTTGGGAACTTTATCGAATATGAAATTAAAGTAATAATTACGACTACCTATTCAATTTTTATCTCCGTACGTCAGTCAACAGACTATTTATATTTTATCAATAATAATAAAGAGTTCCATTCTTAGGTTATCAATTGCTGATTGTATTTAATATTTATAAACATTTTTTTTTCATCTCATCTGTGATTATAAATACGAGTTTTCTTTATAAGTGGTAGCATGAGAACGGCCGAAACAATTCCAAAAGTAATTTACTTATATAAAAAAATACTTATGACCTGTAGTTAACTTTCGGTTTTTATTAACACATAATTCACATGTAAATATAATTAAATCTTGTATATCTAATAAGTATTTTGTTAAACGTTCCACTGCTGGGCCTCCCTTCAGTACAAGGGGAATCAGACCATAGTCCACCATGCTGGTCGAGTGTGGGTTGTTGGACTACACATGTCTTTCGAAAACTTGCTAGGTTCTCTCAGACATGCAGTTTTCACGAAGTTTTCCTTCACTGTAAGAAAAAGAAATATGAGAGGTGCGAGACCCAAATAGAATAGGACTTAACAAATATTACACATAGCTATCAAATATTTCATAAGCAAACAAACAATATTTATAAATCGCATTTAGTGCGTATTGACTGCATTGCATATTCTACCGAACAATATAACAATACAGTTTAAAAATAGGTTAATTAAAATTATTAATTAAAAATAACTTGAATTTTCTAGATTCAAGCATCGAATCCGATGACATTAATCACCAATTGCCTAATTGCAACCTTTCCATTGTTGTGAATGCTCAATCTATGTAAAACTGGGACGGGGTCGGCTTTACTGATTTTAAGTTACAGGTGTGAAATAAAGATTTAGAGCGATTGGTAGTTACTTTAAATAAATTACCAATTACATGCATGTTGTATAAGGTTCATTACAATTTAGTATGACGAACGAACAAGTAAGGCTGGTGAATTGTTTTTGGCAAAAGAAGGGTGCAGGTTCAATGCTCACTCGAGGGAAAAGTTCCATATATTTTAACTATATAATCGCCCAGGTTTATTACTTTAATATGAGTAAAATGCACTTTCGGTTTCACACAATTTCTATTTTCTCTGTACAGAATTAAGTTTATATAGTTCTCACGGCATTATCAAGAAAAATACAAATTTTACAATTTCGAGCCTGTACTGTTTGTTCTGGCTAATCTCCGAAACGGCAAGACTGATGTCTGCTTTCACTGGCAGATACTTGAAAATATATAGAATAACTCAATCCCACCAAAAACTTACTTACTTTTGTGTTATACAATAGTTCTTGTAGTAACGAACGGCCAAGCCACATATTTTGACTAAGGTGTAGAGTTTGTGAAGTTAGGCCTTGTAGAGTTAGGGCGTGTAGTGTTAGAAGCTTGGCTCTACATGAGATCTGATAACTTTTTGACAGTGCGAGTCATATGGGCTCGTCTTGGCAACATTTTACATGAAAATGTTTTTGGTGGGATTTCATTTCTTTTTGTAAGTTGTTTGTAACAAATTTTTTTTTTATTTTTTTCTTCTTTTTTTTTTTTTTTTAACAAGGAGTACCTATACATATATATATCTGGGGGCACCAAGTTTTAGATTATAGATTAGACCTCTAGCGTCATCAAAATTTAATTTAAAATTACAGGTCTCATACAAACTCCCATCCCCTAGTTTAAGGGGTTGGGGGATGAAAGTTACAAGTTTTATAATTTTTTTGTTGTTTGTGTGCTAATACTAGCTTACATACAAAATTTCAGCTTTCTAGGACATTAGGAAATACCTTAAGAATTTTGATGATCATCAGTGAGTCAGTGACGAAATCAGCGTTTTTTAGATATAAATAAAATCTGAAGTATAAAAGCTAATGTAATTAAAACTTAATATGTTCAATAAGTCCGCTATTGACAATATATCCCGAAAATTTTGTTGATCTAGCATAATCCAAACCCAAGTTATGAGGGTTCAAAAAAACGACGAAGCGCTTCGAGAAAAGGTAGGTAGTGCCCGTGCGCTTCGCTTGGCTCGTCTTGGCGGGGGCACTACCGTGCCCCCAGATCTATTTTAATTTTAATTAATAAAAGATTGAGGGTGTTGCCAGTAGCGTTACTATAGGGCGGCAGGGGTGGCAAAATGCCACGGGCCCCCAACCCAAAGGGGCCCCAACCTAAAGGTGCTCCGACCTAAGAAGAAACCCAGAAATAACCTAACATTTTTAACAAAATTTTGTACCGAAGTACTTAAAAATTATATTTTTTCTGGGATGCCAGAAGGCAGACCCCATCCGAAGAATTTGCCACGGGCCTCAGATAGTAGTTCCGCCACTGGGCGTTGCTCATAAAATTATAACGTATATAAGGACGCACTTGCGGAAAGGGATGAAAGTCGCTAGTTTATATTAAAAACTAAAGAGATCATTTGTCATCATATTTTTAAACGTACTTATCTCTACTTTCGCTAATAAACATAAAGCTAAATGTTTGAAACAAAATTTTTTTCGCACATTCATTTAGAAAACCATTTTTACGTAGGTACAAAGGCTAATTGCGTTGCAATTATGACATCTGTTGTATAAGAAGGTAAAGTTATGTATTTCATTAAGACATTTTTATTACCTACCATTACTGTTTATTAATCTTATCTCGCGTCAGGAAAGGTCGTTAAAAATTGTCATTGGCGATTATTTTTTTGCTATTTTTTTATTTATTCATATTACAATTTAAAAAATAATTTAAATGGGTAGTATTATAGCTGTAGAATAGACAACGAATTACTTATTGATTATACTGTAATAATATTTGTAAACGAATGAGATAACAATCAATCATGGTAGTTCTCATCCTCTCATAATATAGTAGTTTTGAATAAATTAGTTCTAGTGATGATAGGTTTATTTATTTTGATATGTAAGTAAAAGAAACAAAAAGAGAATCAATTTTGCAATCCCAACATTTCCACCCGATAGATAAGTATGTCTCAAAAATATGAAAAAAAAGTAAACACTTAATTTTGAAAAACATTGAATGGATAATTTTTTGTATCAAATAAATTTTAATTTTTAATTTTATCACTTGAGTTTCACTAACAAGTCCTACTTAATAACTTTTATGTTAGGATTTAATCATTTCACATAATATATTAATCGCAATATTTCTTAACGATAATAATTAATTAATTAGTTTTGTGTTCCAAGAGATAGTAAGTAGTTTTATGTTAGATAGTAGTTTTAAGTTAGATTACGGCAGGTCATAGGTTACCATAGACGTAGTAAGTCTCAACATAATCCCATGTGTGTAATGAATTTAAATATAAATTAATATATGATTTCTTAGATTTACGTGAAATCTATAAATGAATCTATTTTTTCTGATTTCCCGACTTTTCGAATGCTTTAGGGTCACGAGAGAGACTAATGTTTATAGTCTTCGCGACATAATCAAAGAATTTAAATATTTTAAACTATCTGTAAGAAAAAAAAATAACTAATTTATAAAAAAATATAAAAACCTAGAACCTTGACCCAAGTGATTACTGATAAGATAATAAAAACATTTTTATCAGTACGATGTCGCACTTCTGTAATCCACCATATCTTCCTTGCTAGTTTATATTTATGTCCTTCCGACCGATTTGGGCCACGGTGGTAATTATTGAGACTATCTATCTGCGTAGGAGATACATATTGTAGTACAACAAGAAGACACAAGTGCACTCTCCACTCCTGTAACTATCATATTCAGGTAGGACGACTACTCAACACGACAAGAGAGTGTTAAAGCGCAGGACCGACGGTTTTACATTGAAAAGTCACTAAGACTAATTGTTAATTGCAAACTTTACAAAGAACATTTAACTAAAACCCTAAGACTTTCTAAACAACCATGAGCTTTTGATTCCATTTCGTAGAACAAAAGCTTTCAGAATTTGTATTATATTTTATTAACAGTCAGTTTATATATTTTAAACTATAGTTTAAAATTGAGTTCAACGTCTAACTACTAGTATAATGTACTCGCTCAATCATATTATGTCTCTTCTCAACTCATTAACCCTATATGTTTGCAGACGTCTTAAATTGATATATGAACTAGAAGCCTTTGAAATATGAAGCCAGTGTATTTAAACTAACCTTCTTGAGTCACGTACGCCACTTTCAATGGGAATTTAGCTTTAGCTGTTATGAGATGGTAAAAGTATATCCAAAACTTTTTAACAAACATGGGTGTCATTTTGAAATATAGAATAATAATATTAAACAATTATAATTTGTAAGTTTCTATCGATAATTATTGATTGGTTTTAAAGAACAAAAAAGGAGATGGCAGTAGCCGATATGCCGATGCCTACGACACTACGTGTAGAAAAATAAAAAAGCTCTCTCAAAAGCTCAGTCGTTTAATATTAATATACTTTTTTTAATAAGTTCATTTTAGAAATTTTGATTTTTTATTGTCGTTCTAGCAGAATAATTGTGTGATTTCTCTTAGACAATAGAGTAGATCAACAGCTGGATGAGGCTTGCGTAGACGTTCTTAATGATCCGAAAATTAGACTTGTATTACAAATGGCGCCTTTAGCTACTTAGTTCACATATTTTGACTAGCGATTTACCCTTCCTTTGCTCTGGTATTTCCCAAAGTATTTATTACTGTATAATAATAGTTTTGTACAGTGAAGCTATTGAGTGT
This sequence comes from Boloria selene, assembly GCA_905231865.2. Classification (NCBI taxonomy): domain Eukaryota; kingdom Metazoa; phylum Arthropoda; class Insecta; order Lepidoptera; family Nymphalidae; genus Boloria; species Boloria selene. The sequence continues at coordinate 9,698,436 of HG993145.1, forward strand.
TGTAGGCCTTTTTAAAACCACTACCTTTTTTCATGCATTAATTAAGTGTGTAAATAGTATTAATATTTTTCATTCTTCACACAGTTCCTACAATTATAGCCTTAACATTCACTAGATTTCGACCGCGTACCTATGTACATTAGCTCCATCTAAATTTACTTTGTAAGATTGAAATAAGATATAAATGATCTAAGTATGTAAATATTAGTATTCATCTTCTTCAATGTATAGTGCAACAAGTAGGTTACAAATCTGACTACTGCTACATATTAATTGAATAGGTAAAATAATTGTGTCATACTTTAATATTATTCAACATTCATGAATGATACCTATTGATTGTTAAAGTTTTCACTTTTTCCGCACTAAGTAGTATTGCGCTTTCAACATACCAGAAATAGTTTTTCGATTTCAGTCTTTGTAATTCACTCTTAAATTAACCATGGGTGAGGACAATAGGGTTCCGTTGTGGGATTTGGTGTGTAGAAGTCTCTCAATAAAGGCGGCTTATCCATGTGAAAAAACAAAATTTTGTTTGGGACTAGCATTAGTTATGTGATCGTTCCACTGGACTCCACATATCTTTCGAAAACTTACTAGGTTCTCTCAGACATGCAGGTCTGCTTACAATGTTTTCAAGTGAAAAGACAAGTGGTAATCATGTTGGAGATGATTAGCACGTATCAGAAATCTGATATCCGAAAATGTCAGAGATGTGATACCCGGGATTTGAACCCGCTACACTCGGTTGCCGAAGCGAGCGCGTTACCACTGAGTTCCACTATATTGCCCAACAGGTACCTACTGACAGCCTAATGAGTATCTACTGACGATTACCGGCATTTTCCTTAGGCTAGACTGATTAAGTAATTGCCAACCGGAAAATCTATAGAGAAATCGTTTTGAATTATGCATTAGAATATTTAATTTTCTTTGAAAATCTACTTTTAACTTCCCTATCAAAGTGATTATCATAAATTATTTCTTAAAGACAGTTACAAAGAAGTAATTTATATACTAATTAATTGAAATCTATACCTTTAATAAAATTCTAACTGATTCGAAAAAAGTTCAGCACTACCAAATAATCTAGAACTTTTTTATCAAGTTTTCTTATCACAAATTTAAATATCAGAAGTAACTACCTTACTCCTCCATTAAAGCCATAATGTAATCGTAGTTTACTACGATTAGTACGACAATAATTTTGAAATAGGTATTTCTCTAATTAAATACATATTATTTCGTATCACAGATCACTGTCTGTATACTTTATCTTGTGCCTACTTGTAACATAATTGCTTTGATAAGAATGTAAGGATTCCCAATTAAATTAACATCACTCAATGTAAATAAAATTGCAAATTTCAAGATCCTATAATAAAGATATGATTAATAATTGCACTTAAAGATACTATTAGCTACTAAGAATACTAAGCTACTAGATTAATTCAACAGATTTCAGACGTTTTCACTTCTTATTCTTAAAACAGTCGGTATATTATTTAAATCTTTAAATAAAATCGTAAAGACCATTTGTAATACAAAATAAAAAAAAACAATAGTAATAAAACCAAAAGGCAAAAATTCTCCATCAATTTTTTATTAATCGTCAAAGTAGGTCCATTTCCGATAAATGAACCGCATTAACCCGTCGCCATGAACGAATAAACTATGGACGAGACACATAAGCGGACGTACCTTTACCGGTAATGTCAGTAATCAGGATATTTTAGGCCTGGCCGTTTGTTTTTACGTCAGTCTCAAGCACTTACTTGTCAACAAAACATCTCCCAAAAATGACTAAATGTTCTATTAGATGGTGTAAAAACTATAGCAGCGGAAGCAGCACTATTTCTTTTCACTTGTAAGTAATATATTTTATTACATTTAATGTTATTTATCACAAAATTTAAGTAAATGTAAAATAAAATTTCGTATTATTCGTATTATTTTAACTATGTTAAATATAGTCGATATATCTATGTATTGTTGACATCTTAAACCATCATAAAATGGCTGGATTATACCGTTCAAAACAAATGATAGAACTGTCGAGTAAGTCCATTTGAGATCGACTAGTGCTTGACAATGTCGAAAAATATATCGATATTTGACGAAATAACTAAGCGAATAATGATGTTATTTGTACAGTACAATAACATAAAATACTTTTATCGCAGTATCCTACAATCTGATGACAATAAATTTATAATAATATTTTTATAATTAAATAAAAACATTATAAATGCAAAAATTATAATTAGTATGTGTACTTAATTTTTTATTTTATTTTAACACTTAAATTTTCTTTCCCATTCGAACGTTCTGGGTTTGATTGTCGGCGAAAAATCAAACAATATTTATTATTAATATTTAAAATGTCATTGATATATGTATTTTATCGACTACGTTTAAGCACTAGCATTAGAGTGAATTTTGATGTATTGTGTCAATGTATTTTGTGACTGGTCCAGTACCTAGCTTATTCGTTCATGCCCGTCGCTTATCAACCATAATAATTAGATGTGATAATACAAAACCCGTAGAAACTTGTTCTTGTAATAAATAATTAATAATAATTATCATTGACTCATAAACGTTATTGAATGTGTCAAAATGTAAAAATGTATGCCTTAGGATTATTTCTCTTACAAAACCAACATGATTGTTTGTGAAGTTATTTTCTTTTTAACGAGTTCTCGCAAATACCTAATTATAAAACAGATAATGCTTTTATTTATTTTTTTATTATTATTCATAGCTGTCGACTCTGATTTACGATACCAGCCGTGGCAATCTTCATGTTTATTTATAAATTATACTATGTAGACTGTATTTCATATTTGTAAGTGTTTATGTATACTTAAAACCCTATCTTTTAAAGGACCTAATTCAAAATTATCGTTTTAAATAAATAGTATATTAAAACAATAAATTATCTTATACCTGATCATTAAATATCCTAGTAAGTACTATCATCATCATCAGTCCTTTTTAACGTCCCACTGCTGGGCACGGGCCTGCCTCAGTACGAGGGGGATCAGGCCGTACATGCAGGTTTCCTCACGATGTTTTCCTTCACAGCAAGACAAGTGGTAATAATGATAGAAATGTTTCGCAGATGAAAATATCAGATGTGCGAGATCCGGATTTGACCCGCATCACTTGGATATCCAAGCGAGCTAGTTAGCGCTGGGCTACCACTGTCTTTCACCCATCACAGTACTATAACCTATGTAAATCTCATATGGCTTATTAAATCAGATTGTAGTGTTATAGAGAATCGACGCACGCGCATCTACGTCACGTCAACGTAAACAACGCTTCGGCATTTGCCGTTAAATTACGTATTCATTTGGAGTATTTCCAGTTTGTGTCTTGCGACGGTACAAAAATAATTTTTAACACGAATTTTTTTATCAAATATTTTACATTTTCAATATAATATTTGTTAGAATGTATTGTTTTATGCAGGCAATGGTTTATAAGATTTGTAATGCTTTCTTTAAATGCAAAAAAATAATAAATATTTTAGCAGTTCTGCGAAACACATCTTTTATAATGAAAAAATAAAAATAAAATTTTTAATTCAAACTTTGAGTGATTGCTTTACCTCGCAAAGAGTGCAAATAAAATGCCGTTTACTGAGAATCAGCAAGCACGAGTTCGATTAATTTTAATATAAATATTTAAGTCCATCTCTTCGACCATTGATTTGTGGCTTTGAATACTTACATTGAAATATTTGACCTCTGTTAGGATGTGACCCTTCTGATGATGAACGACATGACGTCTGCTAGTTGCTACGTCGTATAAATAGTGTCAATAAATCTAGATCCACATTACGCGTCGTTGTTTGTTAAGTTTTCTTTGATAACGTTTTATAATTAAAAAAATAATTACCTACTTTGATGACTCGTTCCGTTGCACAGGCAGTGGCAATCCCGGGTCTCGCACCTCCGATTTATTTATTTAATTATCATTTGTAACAAATGATTACGTACCACTTGTCTTACGGTGAAGAAAAACATCATGAGGGGAGGGACCTGAATGAGGAACGGGTTGACGGGAGGCCCGTGCCCAACACTGGGATTTTTAATAGGACTGAATAGGACCTTTAGTTTCAAATTAAAAAATTTGAAAGAAAAAAATGAAGCTATTATATTCAAGAATTTAGTGCTAAGAGCAGGAATAGGTACTTTTAGCAACCTTACAGATCATTTATCGCCAATTATTACGTAACTATGACTAACAACAACTAGCAAATTACTTGCACGGTGATCACGAGACACACCTCATGCATCGTTGCCAAAAATGTCAGTGACTGAAATATTCATAACTAATGAGTTACCCTTGCTTCACTCGGGTGCATGCACATTATATAAGAAGACCTTTTTAAAAGGAATAATTCTGTATCACATTATTGTTTTCAAATAATTTTAATATTTAACGCGGCCATGCTAATAAAGTTTCATGGCGGCATTTTTTTTGACATTTTCAACAATAAATTATACATCTAAAGCTTCCTCTTGAATCACTGCATCTATTGGTGAATACCGCATGAAAATCCGTTCAGAAGTCTTTGAGTTTATCACAAACAGACAGATAGATAGCCAAGGCTTGGGATTTACAATATGTATTGACGTTATGTACCTTGTCTATAATACTCATAAGTCATAATCAAAAAGTCTGGTCAGCTGAATTTATTATACTACCTTTGTTTATAAACAAGTATTGCTAACAAACCACCATATTAAGTATGTTTTTATTCGGTACGTGATATTATTTATATCCGAAGCCATTTTTTACTTATTATGTTACATAATAATTGTTTTAGCACCAAATTCTCGTAGCTATATATTTTTTATGGATACCAGATAGTTGATACACTAGTCACTACACATAATATGTAACTTTAAATATGTACAATGTACATATGTACATATTATAAATGTAAACACTTTAACTGGATCTACAAACTGGACACTTCATGACTGGAGTACAAACATTCGTGCTTATCACGCAAATATAAATGCCCTCAGCGGGAGTCGAACCGCCCACCACTTGCACAGCAACTAGCAATTCACTTCAAACTACTCGTAAACTAAACTCGTCGTCAAATTTTAATGAAAACTTTCTTGTTACAGATATCGCAATCACCACTGGGGACCAATTAGAATTTTATACAAATCAAACAAAAACTAGTAATGAAGGGATCAGGTTTAGAGATCTCACCGCACTCGCTTATGACGCAGTCCACAATATGTTGTTGTTCGTCGACAAACAGAACGACAATGCTTCGATATTTAGCTACAATTTGCTGACCAAGAAATATCAACCTCTCGTCGGTAGAAAATCTTATGAGAATATTCAAGGCTTAGCTTTTGATCCAGTAAAGGGTAAGATGTTCTGGACAGATACTAATGAAAGAAGTATATATTGGATATCTTTGTGGCCAAGATCCAAAAACAATATTTATGGCAACCTCTTAATGAAGATGGATGATGAGATCCCCAGAGACATAGCCGTTGATAGCTGTAGAGGGTAAGTTTACCAAAATTAATAAAATAATAAATTTTAAAAAACTGAAGTCATTAACGAGTATTTTTAGATAGTTACAACAATACTTTAAAATTGGCGGTGTATCAAATTCGTAGCAAATTTCTCTATCACGATTTTTAGCTGTTACTTTTAGGCTAAGTGCATTCTTTTATTTGTTATTTTACAGTTACATTTACTGGACTAATACTAACATTACAAAACCAACGATTGAAAGAGCACGCTTCGATGGCAGTGAAAGGAAGACTATTGTTGACTCTGATATCCACATGCCGGTCAGCATTGCGATAGATCAACGTACAAGGCGACTCTACTGGGCCGATGACAAGGAAGGCATACACTATTCAATCGAATCGTCAGATTTAGAGGGAAAAGATAGAAAGAAACTGTTACTTGGAACATATCACCAACCTAATTCTTTAACTGTATCAAAAGACAATATTTATTGGGTAGACTGGGGATTTAAATCAGTATGGAAGTTATCCAAAAATGCCCCTCCTAATACAGAACCAGAAGAACTAATCGCCTTCTCTAATGAAGTTCCTTTCGGTATTGTGGCAAATTACCAGATCGCCGAACAAACGACTGGTGTACCCGAATGTAAATCTTTAGCTGATCTGTCAGACAATAAAACTTTAATTAATGAAGCGATAAATATACCTAAAGATGTCGGCCTGTTTTGCTTACATGGCGTGAAAACAGGAATTTCAGCGTGCAAATGTTCGCCGGGCTATGTTGGCGACCGGTGCGAGATATCGGTATGCCAACACTTCTGTTTGTATGGCGACTGTACTGCCACAAAGGAAGGTCAACCTAAATGCAAGTGAGTATGTGATTATTTAAGGTTATTCTTTAAAATATGTAAATCCAATTAAATTGTAAGTATGAGTAATTAATAAAAACTCTTTATAGTGCATTTTAGACAGGGAGAAAATTATACTATTTCTATTTCATGAAATCGGCTTATAAAATGATGAATTGTTGTATCTTTCATCTTCCACCTCGTGTGAATCGTGCCTTAAGTTTTATCGAAATATTTTTTTCGACAAAATATTAGTAAAATTTTTTGACATACTTAATATTAAAAGTTTATTTTTGTAGATGCATGCAAGGTTTTACTGGCACAAGATGTGAAACGAATATTTGCTACGGCCGTTGTTTGAACGATGGCGAGTGTTCGATAAAAGATGACAAACCCGTGTGTAAATGTACTAATAACTTTGAAGGCGAGCGATGCGAGTATAAGAAAGTGGAAAAAGTTTTGCCTGTACCAGCTATAGAACCATGCAAGTGAGTATATATTTACTAGTTACTTATGTTTTTTTCCAAAAAATACATCTTATCTAAATACAAAATTTGTTCCAAATCTTCATTATACAATATACAAGCCGTTAGAATTTATGAATATTTCGTATAAGAGGTTATTTACCTGAAGTCTTAAGATTGTTTAAAGAATTTTGTTGCGTTCTCTTAAAAATAGTTTGAATTAAAATAAAAATAACAAATAGGTTTCATTTCAATACCACACTCGTAGATTACGGTTGTCTTCCAAGATTTGATACTAATGTTAGAAATTAAGCTTATAATCCCTTTAAAAAAAAAGAATATAATAAATGAACATACCTTTTTTTCCTTCAGTTGCACCAAAGGAAATACATCGAGAAGTTTATTACAAGAATCTAGTGATGATGTTACATACGTAGATAGCAATTGCTATACGGGATGGGATTCAGTTAGAGATCCCATTTTAATGTTTTTGGGTGTATTATGTGGAATACTATGCCTTATCTGTGCTATGCTCATCACTAAAATATTGTATTTGAAGAGAAGGCCAAGGTCAGTTTGTATTTTTAATCTGTTGATTATATTATGCATTTATGTATGTGTGTGTGAGAGTGTATCACGTTTGCGTGTGGCTGTGTATGTGTTTGTTATTATAACTAATAACTATCATATGTTTATAACAATAATAATCTAGTAGTAGATTTAGTAGATACTATATGGTAGATAATGAAATTAATTATTTAATTATTATAAAATATTTTTAAACACGTAATAATAATATAATTATATAAACTAGTGGATGATTAGAACGTATTTGATTATTTTTAATATCTGCGATTGTTTGCTTTGATAATGATAATAATCTAAATCTATAATCCCGTGTAACTTTTATGAGAAAAACGATTAAACAATATTAAGGCGCCATTGGAGATCAGGCTTAAAGTCTTTCACGTGATCAAGTACTAGTAGGCGGACTTCAATTGTCTTCGAAAACTTAATAGATTCTCAAACATGTAGGTTTCCTCACGATTTTATCCTTCATCGTGTGACAAGTGACAATTTTGAAAATGATTTGCATATAAAATCTTATAGATTTGAACGCGTTACATTCATTTTTGAAAGAGTGGTTTACCACTGAGCTTAAGAGGAAAAGTGCTGAAAAAATGTCAATCATTACGAACTATACAATTTTACTTTTTCCAGATAATTGGAAATTATGAAATTATAACGATCCAATTAAAATGAAAAACTACTGTTCCATGGCACAGTTAGTTTACTTTAGAATTGGGGACGTTACAATTTGTTAGAAGTGAAGATATTTTTTTTGTATTTTTTGTGTTAATCTTTATAATATTTTGTATTTATTGTTTCATTTTATACCAATTTAATTTTCAAATGAATAATAGGGAATTTTAAAGTTTTTATTATGTTTTTTTTATATTAGAATAGATAATAGATTTTTTGTTCCACGTGACGTCTGAAACAACAATAATATAATATTATTTAAATTTGAGTTTTAAACAGCGTTAGGGTATTAAAAGTTCTCAAGAGAAAAGTTTTCCTCTAATTCGTCCTAAACCTTGTCACCCATTCTGTATCCATTAAAATTTATTCTAAACTTTTGTTTTAACGCATACTAAAGTGTATCTTTTAAAATGAACTTATTTCTGAGCTAAACTCTGGTAGTTCCGGTATGAAAAATTCTTTTAAAATGGCACATTTTAGCCTATTTGTGTTTAAAGATTCAACGCTATAAATTATCTCCCTACGATTCTTAAGAACTAAACGAAGGCAATCGCAGGTAGAAAGGAAGTGTATACTGTAGTGTTAATTAATACACTATAGTGTTACTACACTAGTTACGTAGTGTAGAAAAGAAAAATTGTGGAATTTTGGGACTTTTTTCCCTAATCTTGTTTAGGAATGACATTTAACTTATGTTTTATAGGATAAAGAAGAGGATAATAGTGAACAAGAATGTCACTCCGCTCACGGCTCGCCCCGACCAGTGCGAGATCACTATAGAGAACTGCTGTAATATGAACATCTGTGAAACTGTAAGTTGTATTTCCTATTAAAATTTAAATATTAATCTTATCATGTAAATATTTCATAATTGTGCGATTAACTTTATTAATCGATTTTGTTTTATTTTTGTAATACACTAACCAAATTTTTTTGGTGTTATTTTGCTGTTTTCGGGCCATGTTACAGTTTAACGATTGACACGTTTTTTGCTAAAAATGAATTTCTTAATATGGCTTTTCGCCCTAAATATGCTGGTTTTAAGCAAATCGAACTGTTTGATGTTTGTTTAACTAGATTTTTTTTTTCTAATTTTCAATCTGCACCATTGAATATAATTATGGCATGGTTAAAAATAAAAAAATTGATACATAAAACACAAACTACATAATATAATATATCGTTTTAGTATTATTTAAGGAAATAAATTAAAATATTTTTTATCTATTCATTATCATCAATCACATAATCTAGGCGAATAAGGTATCTGATAACAACTAACCTTGTTACTTACAATTTCACGCTTTACTATAAAGATAATTACTTCGGGCGTGGTTTAATTTAAAGGAGGTTTAATTTAAAAAAATGTCTGCTAATAATGAATATTCGCGTAAATCAGATCAACAGGTCAAGTTCAATTGTCATACTACCGACGTCGGACTCGAAAACGAGAACGTTTTTCTTTCTATTATAACTGACCTTAAAGAAATAGTTATCATATTATTAAGTTGTGTATTATTTAATAGCCGTTGTTTTTTTATTTTATTTTTTTACCTGGGTTCCGTATGCCACTCATTGCTTGGCAAACTATACAATATCTTAGTTTTCGACCTACATCGACTTGTTTTCAACAGAAAAGCTATACCGATCAGGTATTTTTTACTTTTTAGTGTATATAAATAGTATACAGTGCATATAAAATACACTATACACTAAAAAGTAAAAAAAAATACCAGAATAGGTTGTTTTCATTCAGTAGTTGAAATACATTCTATTTGACGACACGTTTGGCGCAGTTTGTAGTGACCCTACTTTCTTGCGCCAGCGGTCGCGGGTTCGAGTCCCGCTGTGGGTATTCATTTGTTAAACTCGGATGTTTGTACTCCAGTCATGGGTGTTTATATTTATAATATGTATGTATTTAAATTTATGCGGAACTAGATGGCGCTGTGTGTAATAATGTCCCAACGTATTTATTTATATCGATAATAATTCTATTACTTTATTGCTAAGAAAAGGGAGGATAAAGTGACAAAATATATGTAACACATAATTAAGATTTTTTTATAGGTTTGGACGAGGTAATGCCATAATACCAGTTATTATTACGCATTTCGTCTGCACACGCGTCGTAAAAACCACAAAACATTTTTTGATGGAATTTCCCTGTTAGGTATTTTATCAACTCCCGTAAAATCTAAGCATATTTAATTTAAATCGATTTTTTTTACTATTACACCACTTTTATATCGTTTTTATAATGTTTATCTTAATTTTTTATCGCTTTTAGGGAACGGGATTAGATTAAAATCGACGATTTGTACCTACCGTAATATGTGATTAAATATTGTAGAGATAACCGACATATTTTGACGACACGACTGGCTCAGTTACCCTACTTGCTACACTAGCGGTCGCGGGTTCGAGTTCCGCTGGGAAACATACATTTGTGTAATTAGCACGAATGTTTGTACTTCGTTCTGAGTGCTTATAATTAATATCATAACATGTATGTATTTAAAATTATGTGTATAAACTACCTGGTATCCGTAACACAAGCTCTCACCTTGCTTATGTCAGGAATTAGATGTTGCTGTGTCATAATGTCCCAACACATTTATTTATTTAATCAAACTAATAAATGATTATGTACAAGCTACCTTCGGGTAGCAGCCGAATGGGCCGGCACGCCCCGTATTACATATAGTACCACTCTCTCACAGAAGACCGGCGTGAAGTGGCAGCTATGCTGTCGCGTTTCGTCCGGTGAGTGAGAGTCCGGAAGGACCACTCTCCTTCCCTCCTCCCTCTCCCTCACTCCCCTTTCCCTTCATCCTCCGTCTTCGTTCCCCCTGCCTCTTACCTCCCCCTTACCTCTCTTCTCCCTCCCTTCCTTTCCTGAAAGGCCGGCAACGCATCTGCAAACCTAGCGTGCAGATGTCCATGGGCGGAGGTGATCACTTCCCATCAGGTGAGCCTCCTGCCCGTTTGCCCCCTTTTTACCATAAAAAAAAAAGTTACTCTCTGCAATTATTAGACATTTAGTTTCGTATCGATTCTGCGATATACTTTAGATCACTTTAGAGTTAAGATACTTTAGATATCCTTTACATCATACAATGTTTTAAAACAAAACTTAAGTACATTACACAATAATAGTCTACTTGATAAAGAGAATATTATTTTTATTAAATTCACTTTAATATTTGACATTGAGAAATTGTTGTAACTTGTGCGAAGGTCAAAAACGTAATTTCACAATCTTTTACGTGATTATGCTATCATATTTTACTTTTTAGTGTCGATCACATGTACCAACAAAGTACCTACCTACTGCGAATAGCTCGTAATACCTATGCAGTTTACATTAACTTCAAAATCGTTGTAAATATTAAAAGTTTCTTACATTTTTTGCTTAGAAACAGACTTATGGACATGATATTTTTGACCGACTTCAAAAGTAGGTATTGTATAGCTATCATATTATGAAACCTAAGAGAAAATCCTCTCCTAAAGTTGAACTATATAATGATTTCGAACCAAAGAACTTGAAATATAGTATACATTAATACAAGTTCTGTCTTTGAACCCAGTATATTTTTTTTATAAAAAATTGGTAGTTATAATACGCACGGTGTTGAATATGTTAACGAATAAAGCTAAAACTTATAATCAAGATATTTGTAATCTTTTTATATATTTTTATTCTTTATAAGTACCTACGAAATGAACACTATAAATTATACAAATTACGTAAAAAAACGGTAACTTCATATACAACCGAAAATTTTAAGCAAAGAATATAATGATTATATCAAGATAATAGCCAGGTGTTCTAGGCATCCTAGGGTTTATTTTAATACTGTACCTACAGTGTATACCGAAGGTACATACTACAGTCTAGATCTAGAATAATTCGTGAACTTCACGATTAAAGGTCAACAGTTTCATAACAAATAAGTATATTATAAATCTAATCTAAGTACACTGTTTTCCGTTCATTTCCTATTAGTGGAATTCCCGGACATAAATAGTATACATTATTAAGTAAATATGCAAATATCAATTTTGAATTCTGATCGAAGAAAATAAAACGGAACGGAAATTTTAAAAAATGGAGTCGAGATCTTTTGGTGTAGTATAAATTAATTAGAATTGGAATTAAACTAGTATTTAAGTGATACACTTTTAATGTACGAGTATGTTGTGTTATGACTTATGACGTAACGTACGTATAAAATAATACCGTGAATAAGTAATTATTTTTTTATCGTTAATACACCTATGTGTGAACAGTGAACTAATATTATCAAGCTGAAGAGTTTGTTTGTTTGGTTTCACGTGCTAATCTCAGGAACTACTGGTTCGATTAAAAAAAACTTTTTGCTTTCTGGGCTATATTACATCAGACTACGACCAATAGGAGCGGAGCCTCAATGAAAAATTTTGTAAAAACGGGAGAAAAATATTTCTTTTGATTATTATCAGCCTTTAGGAAGGAAGCGACACCGCGGGAAAGGCTAGTTGAATAATAAAATTGAAAAATATCGACCCTTACATATTATTAATATTATAAAGCTGAAAAATTTGGTCGAACGCAAAATTCTCAGGAACTACTGGTTCGAATTGAATTTTTTTTATTGTTGGATAGCCCTTTTAACGAGGAATATATAGGCTATAAGTTATATAACATCACTTGGTTTAATAATATGTTAAATGATAAATCTAAGAATTTCGTTATCATTTTTGTTGTTCGTTTAATCGCATCGTTTTAAACGCGGGTGAAGCCGCGGGATAATGCTAAGTTTATATGCATACACAATTACTTAAAAAATATATTTAAAGAACAATCGATAAACGTTAGAATTTGAGATGTTATGATATTTTTCGTATATAACAACATAACTTTGACGTACGTGTTACTGCACTCGCAGAAACCTTGCAAAAGTATAAAAATGTACGTGAAAGTATGCCACTATATCTTGCCTGGTTTGAAATACATACATGAATAAAAACACCTTTACTTGTTGTTGTCGTTTATGTATAAGGTTATTAACCTGATACCTACTTAATAGTTATATTAACTGGCTCAGTAAATGACTTACCAAGAAAATTAGTCTGCATAAAAAAACATCAAAAGATTAAAAATAAAGATATTTTTTATAGTACTACTACGGTTTTAACAACGGAAACGGTTACGCGAACGGAAGTAAATTTACTTTTTGAAATTACGTTTAAAAAATAAATTAAAAAATATATATTTAATTTTTTAATAATTATTAAAAGACCTGTAGAATTTGTGGTTTTTTTTTATTTTAGGGTCTTCTAGCTTTCGTGAAAATATAAAAAATGGGTTTATATATGTTTTATAAATGTCATGTAATTTAATGAACTATAAGGGTGATTTTTTATTAAGAAGATGAAGCAAATGCCTAATTCTTATTCACTGAATTAATAAATAAAATATAATAAGCAATTGTAGGAGAATTAAACTTCTGTTTATAAATATGGAGGTTATACATTTATTTAATATCTACAGGTAAATAGGCTTGAGAGAGCTGTCAACGAAGATTGCAACTTACTCGAGCATTAACCACAAGGTTTAACTTTAAGAGAATACGGCTTACAGCTTGAATGTCACGCTTCCACAGTACAATCAGCTACCGGAAATATAAACATAGACAATATTATACATATAGGGTCTATACACATGCGACGGTATATTACGCGCCGTTGACCGGCAATGTGAATAAGTCATCGTGTGTATAGGCCCTTATTCAATATTCCGTATATTGGAGAATGTTCTAGAACTAATTTTATAAGACAATTGATGAGGTAGCTGAATGTAATTTGCACAAACTAACATTGCGGCATAATGGTAACAAACGTAGATTAGTTTTAACTTCAAATAATATAATGGCTAATCTATTTAATATCTTATGTGTTTGACCTTCTAGGTCATATTCTTTATGTATAAAATGTATTTAATTTAATAAAAAATTTTAAACGTTATGCAATTTGCATATTTATATGAATTTTTTGCTTGTTACAGCCGTGCTTTGAACCTAGAAACGCGATACGACCGACTCTAAAGGACGCCAAGCCTGGAAAAGAAGAAAAAAGAAACCTAATAGCTAATATGGAACAAGATGATATATATTAAAAATAAATTCATACGTACGTAGGTACTTATATGGTGATGAGTCCAAAGGTCATTGTGATATTCGATGTAGGGTGACAACCATTTTGGTTTTTCACATTATTTGGTTTTGTAGGTTATGAAAGAGGGTTTATATTTTTCGATACAACTCCAACAGTCAAAATTGCTTTTTTGTAACCATCTATGGCTAAAGTCCAGTTAAATAGGTTTAAGACTAAGGTTGTACAAATATTTCAGACATTTGCTTTTTGTGACACCATTTATAACACACGGTGCCTTTTCACTTAGCGTTTTGGCGATTACTTAAAATTTTTTGTAAGGAGTCTGCTTCCTAAAGAAGAATGTTTAAATATATCATTACTATTTCCAATTTTACGTTTTGTGCTCAAATAACGCGTTTAGTACATTTCGTGTATAATACTGCCATTTTAAGAATTCCTTTACCCATCTTGTTTTGGTAGTGTTTGTGCCAAATATTTTTTTGGCGTCATTAACAAAGGTTGTTTTGAAAGTATCATTAGCATTTATATTTAAATAATTTATGGAAATAAATATAAATTTTATTCAGTGACTTAAATTAATATTTATTATTTGGATAATCAAATTTTTTTCATGTGTTTTTATTTTAAGTGACATCATAATTGTTTGTAAAATTAAAAATTACCTACTTATTAGTAGTCGGTTTTAAAAAAAAGAGTCGATATTATTAATTATTTTATTACTAAAATGATTGAAGCTCTCAGTTTAATAACACCAAGTAACAAGCGAAGCGTAAACTGTGCCCTTAGCGTTCAAAATATATCAAGTTTGATACAATTTTATATAAGATATCTAATCGTATTTTGAATGTCTATATAAATATATTTAAATATATTCATAAAATGCCTTAATAAGCCAAATATTGATTACATAATTATTTTTTTCTTTTTTAGTTCTGTACTTTTTTCAAACAATTTTTAGTACTTAACCATTTTTTTCTTCAACTTATATGTAACATAAGAAAAATAATAGTACATTTACTTAACTGTTCCTCTGTTGTTTATTTAGTTTTTTTATAATGTAACGCATCTAACACTTGTTTAAGACTAGACTGAATTGATAGGCTTACTATAGCTTTATATTGGTTTAAATTTTAAACAAAACTTATTTTTTTGGACTTGTGCGAATTATTTTGATTTGTGATTCCCATAATTTCTAATACAGCAATTATGGTAAAAAAAGTCAAAAAAGGTCAAAAAAGAGGCAGTAACCGAAAATCAAAATAAATTATACTCAAAAATGATTTTACATGCAAAAATAATATTGAAATTCTAACCTAAATCTGGAAATAATAAGTATTTGTAGAAAGTGTTACTACAATATGCGCCATACTCTTCTGAGGCAAGGTCCAAAGCGATAGTTGTATTTTACTGCAAAATTTTCCATTCGCCTTAAACATTAGCATATTTGAATTCATTTTAAGCATTTGCAATTTGTGTTTTCTTTTTGAAGAATCTTTAACTTTTTGTAACGAAGTTCCTTATTGCGCGTTACTTTTGCACTTGGCGCATGAGAGTTAGACGGAATAAATTATAAGTAAAAAAACTTATAGAAAAAAAACTCGTTTAAATGGAATAAAAAGATTAAAATAAACTTTTCCTTTAAATCTTTTACTATCAATTTGTAACGTTATACATGGGTCATTCTTGAGTATTTCGCCATGTTGGATTTAGAATGACGTCTAGCTAAACATCCAAACTAACGTGTATACAAATTTAATAATTGACTTGCAAGATTCTATACATATAATGCAAGTTAAATAAAGGCTTGTAAAAAAGTGTAACACTCGTACTTAAACTGTCACGAAATTATTAAGAAATTCGTTGACTTTCTGTACTGGCCTCTTTTTGATGAGCTTCAAGATGTATAACGTTGCTAGTGATACAATAAACAAGGCTATTATCACTACATATTATAAAACAAAGTCTTCGCGTCTGTCTGTCAGTCTGTTCGCGATAAAATTTTAGTATATAATTTGTCAAGTTTTTGTATACATTTACTAGCGGAACCCGCGGCTTCGCTCGCGCTATATCTAGTAATTTATAAAATTTTCATGACCTAATTTATCAGTCAATGGTCTACCCTTGGCTTGTCTACGGCGAAAGGAACTTCGATCCTATCCGGTGTACCTTTACTGAATATCGCTATAAAATATGCAATTTTAAGGTTAGACGATGTCCTCTATTATACTGTGATTCCGATCTAATAAATTATTAAAAATTAACATTATTGTTGCATATCATTCCATTGTAACTTCAATAACACCACTAATTGAAATGCTTAAAATATTGAAATATAATAAATTATTATTTCAGATTTTCTATTATATAATGATAATTTAAATAATATTCTTTTCTTCATAGGTCTAAAAGGTATTTTAGATCAATTTTAAAAGCATAGTAAGCCTACATTTATATTTCATTCATATGATAATGTTTTATTATTTTGATTTTTGTGGAGACAGATATTTAGAATAAGAGTTTACGTTCCTATTGTATGTAAGTACCTCGTAGGACTCTCGCTTGGCTCACAAAGTGATCAAATACAGCCTTCTTATTAATCATATCGATATATAGAAGCTAATAAGTAATAAACATTAAATTAAGACGCCATTTTACAGCGATTTTCTGATGTGCTGACTAAATATCAAATACACTTGTTCTATTTTAGTTAATTCTCAAGATAAAGAGCTTAAGATTATATTTGTTTTGGATTTAAAAGAACTCTTATATTATGTAAATATAAAGAGGTCGCGTATCAATGGCGTCTTAGATTGTTGGTTTTTTACTGTCGATAACATGCCTTATCTTAAAAATGTTTATGTAGGTACAATAAATAATATGCGAATTACATAGTATATTATAATGATGTAATACCGTTATCAAAATACGACATTTCATTTGTAATCTGTTGTGTAACGAATGTATTTTATAATTTGACAAAAGGCATACAATAAAATTAAAAACAAACTTGCAGAATCTCACAGATTAAATAATTTAAAATATTTATTTATTTTGGATTTTTATATAAACACTGTTAACCGTGAGAGGCACTTCGCTTGAACTTATCCTTGGTACTTAGTAGTTAGATAATTTAGATTAGTTTAGTACCTTAGTTCGTGGATTAATAATATCCACATCAGAAATGTGATATTATTGAGTCTTTGTATAAGCCTCCGTTAGTGAAAGTTTTTATAAATAAAATAAACTGCTTTGCAAAACTTGTTTTCTTTTTATCCTTTATTATAAGTCTAAGAAAAATTCATCTTATCTCATTTCTTAACATTGTACACCTTAACAGATTGGAGTAAATTCGTAAACAGTATGGTCTATGGAGATAGCCGAGGTATAATATAGAAAAGTTCAACTGCTTTTGAGAATCGCAAAAGGTCATAAATTTTTATTCATCAGAAAAAAGATGTAAATAAAAGAAACTATTTAAGAACGGATTCACTTAAGGATTCACTCTGAAGTGGAAAAATGCCTTTTAAAAATATATTAAAAACTAAAACTGCTACATTGATAACAATGGAAAATAACGCAATCTATTGACATGTAACTGAACTAATTTGTCAGTGTTTTTCGATACCTTATGTCGCAACTGAGTAAGTTAGGAGGGACGAAATCAACTATGAAACACAATTGTTTACACTTTTCCTTTCAGTCTGTCTCTTTGTTGCGGCTAATCTCTGAAACAGCTGGGCAGATTTTGATGAAATCTTCAATCTGGTAGATAGCTGATGTTATAAGTAATTTGAAATAATTTTACTTTAGATTTTAGAAAAAGAATTAGGGTTCCGCCGAAAAAACTTACCCAAAGCGACTTGCTGATTTGTAATAAAAAAATTATAGTCGATAATATTAAAGGAAAAAAAATAAAAGTAATATTATTTTATTCCATTTATTGTATGTGTAATCAGTCAAGAATACATTTTATGAAGACTTGTCAGTTACAATTTTACACCATATGTATATTATACTCAATAAAAAAAATATGGTTGGACCGATTTTGACGTGAGTTATAAGTTATAATAGATACTGTTGTAATGAAGAATTACTTGCTCTTTTATTTTTGATTATACAAAAAGAGTAAAGGTTCTACACTAAATTTTTAAACAGTATTATATTACGAAGAAAACTTGTTTTAAACTTGTAATTTTCTATATTTATTGACATATCACCACAAAAAGCTAATATTAATTGTTCTATACGCTCCGGCCATCTTACTTTATTACTCTTAGATTATACCATAATACTTAATTATAGCCTTTTTAGATGTACCTAATACAAAATACAAAGTTAACAAAATCATTTATGTTAAACATGGTACAAATAAACATTTTCTATTATAATAGTAGATTGAGACTAAATTAACAATAAGTGAAAAATCATTGGTATAATATCAATTTTAAATACCATCTGATCGCAAATACGCAAATAATTTCATTAGCTATAAGCGTCTAGAGCTCTTCGATTAGTTCAGTCAAGTTAGACATTCCCATAAGACTTGAAAATTTGGTATTTTATTAGATTTCAAAATCGCTTAATATGACATTTATCCTTTTAAATAAGATGCATCCATTAATTACGCGAGAGTGGAAGGGAGTTGATCCAAATCTTATTCAATCTCACGTGGCCTCTTCCCCACGTGGACTTGAAAAATACCACGAATTAGCATTAAAGAATGCAAAAAAAAGTGTAAAAAAACTGCGAAAAATCGCCAAAATTTACACAAGTAATTAATGGATGTCACCTAAAACTATCAATTTGAATATTTTCTAGATTTATTTTGTTTTTTTTTTTGGTTCACACGAGATCAAATGTCTAATTTGACTGCACTAGTTTCATATTTTAACATTTTTAAACACAAAATTATGTGGTAGTCTCGTATTAATTGAGATCTTTGTTA
The DNA here is from genome assembly GCA_905231865.2 of Boloria selene. Lineage (NCBI taxonomy): Eukaryota > Metazoa > Arthropoda > Insecta > Lepidoptera > Nymphalidae > Boloria > Boloria selene. The sequence goes on from HG993145.1 coordinate 9,717,634, forward strand.
CACTTAATAGATAATTATTATAAAATCATTGGTAACACATTAATCTAGTACATTCATAACATCGAAATTACATTTCACACTTTCAGCAAAACTTATCAGTAAAATTTTCAATAAAGCTACCTTTATTATGACATGAAAAGTAAATCAAGTACAATCACATATGAAATTCTCAAAGAACTAAAAAAACAAATTGTAACTTATTCATACTTCATTAATTAAAATGCATTTCCCTTTACTAAAAGTAAGACTTTAGTATCGACACAAATCACAATACAACATATTATGTATATATTGTATATTTTGTCCTTATAGAACACCTAAGTATGGGGCGGACCTATATATAGACTTTTCAGACCCTTTGTTTAAAACAAATGAATAATATAGTGAATTCATAATATAAAAAAAAATATTAAAATTAACAAAATGAATGCCATAATAGATTCGGCTATAAAAGAACTAGAAAGAAACAAAATAGTTAACTTAATTTCATCTAGCACCATCTATTTTATAAAAATAATATAACGTTGTGACATTATTGCACAAAGCGCCATCTAGTTCCGTAGTAAGCTTCGAGGCTTGTGTTATGGAAACCAGATAGCTGATACATTACACGTAATATATGACTTTACATAAATGCATATTATAAATGCAAAGCTGAGCTTATGCCTCAAGAACTGTACATTTGCGAGCACAGAGCCTCTAATTCACAAATTCATGGCCCGCCCCTGTCTTAACAAGATGCAGACATCCATATTATGAATTAACTAGACTTTCTACTATATAAACATTAAAAAATTATAATATAATCTTCGTCATCACATGAAGTCTACTGAACTAGGATCTATGTATAGTGTTAGGCTATTATTTTATTAATAAAAAATACCTTTTTTATTTACATAAATAACATTTCCCGCTAATAAAACCGAAATTCTACTAATTTCTTTTTCTCATTTCAACTAAATATTTAATAATATATTTAACCGAAAACCTGAATATATTTTAAGGTTTAAAAAAAATTAAAACACAACCTAAGGAAACATTTACGTGCGCCCAGCAAAGGGCTAGTGACAGCTAATGTATACGTAATAAAGCTACAGTAGAACTAGATACGCTTAAAGCGGCGATGATTACATTATTGTGCAAGTGGCTAGTTTGTTATTAGCATCTGAAACAAAATACAATAAAATTCATTATTTTACATACTACAGAGATCATTAGTGTCTTAAAATCTTATTAGAAATTAAGACAAGTGGTTTGAATAAATGTCAATAGATGGCGAAACTGGTCAGATTTTGATAAAGATGAAAAAACATGCAGAATTAGTAATGTATTTAAACTGCGTATTATTATTATTCGAAAAATTGTTGCCATAGTAATATCTTTCAAAATGGCGACTACACAGTTATCATAACGTCTTCTTCTGCAAGATAGCAGCTTGCTAGAACGCATCACCCGCCAACAAAACAAGCGGTTACCATGGCAACCCACTCCAGCAAGATGGCGACTAGTTAGAATGTGTCAGCTGTCATACAGTAGTCAGCAAGCGGTTACCATGGCAACGCACTCCCGCAAAATGGCAACTCGCTCGAGCGCGTCACCTGTCATATAGTAGTAAGCAAGCGGTTACTGTTTGAGCTTTTTATGTAGCAGTTTTTATGTTTTAGGCATAGGTCGTACAGTTACCATGGTTACTCGCGCAGCAGGTCCGCCAGCTCGCGCACTCGGTCTCTCGCAGCGCGCATCCCAGCTTGCGCTTCCCACAGCATGGCGGCGAGCGCCGCGTCGCCGCGCTCGTCCATGGCCACGTCGCTGGACAGCTGCGGCGCGAACCGGAAGTAGGGCGCGCCCAGCGACGAGCACCACGCGCGCGCGCGCTCCACCACGCGCCCGTCCGCCTGCGTCGCCTGACACACACACATACACATACACCACATATAATGAGTCTAGAGGTGGAGCGCAACGGCTTTTTGTAGGCTATTTTTAGGGGTGCTCGTTATTCTAGATAGCTGAAAAAATAACCTGCTATTTATAATAACCAAATCGCCTGTTATTTATTGCCAGAGGCAAGCGCTATAGCTATTTTTTAATTTATTTTTATTTCATATGACCACAACAAAGAGAAAGTAATCACTATGGACGACAACTGCCGCGCTTGACACTTCGTACTAGCCGTATAATATTTTTGTCACGAGTCGTGTGCGCTAAATTATGCGAAAATATATAACGTATAAATATATTATAGCGTAAAACATAATAGGCATTTTAAAAATAGCGTATTTTTATAACCCTTTATCAATTTATAGCCGTTTCGTCCACCGCTACAGTTATAACAGGTTATCAACAGATAGCAGCTTCGCCCACCTCTAACTTGACAGCCAGCGTTTTCTTTACATGACGCGAATTATACACCGCATATCATAATGTCCTCCCGACCGATTCCGGCCACGGCGGCCAATCTCATTGAGACTAGCCTCTGCGCAGGAGATATTATAGTGCACGAATGTGAGGGAAGAGTGCACTCTCGTATTCCTATAAAGACGACTGCTCGACACGACTAGTGAGAGTTAAGGCCACCATGTATAACATATTGTATATGTGTATTCAATCCTTTTTGAAACGCCTAGTCTTTCGAGAACTCGCTAGATTCTCTAAGAAATGCAGGTTGTTTTCCTTCACCCTAATACAAGCGGTAATCATGTTAGAAGTGATTAGCATATGAAAATATCGGAGGCAAGAGACCGGAATTTGAATGTGCTTCACTTGATTACCCAAGACTACTACTATCCTACATAAAATATTCATTATAATGTTGACCCAAATAACCAGCTATGATCATACCAAGTTTCACCAATACATCCCGTAGTTTTAACCGACTTTAAAAAGGAGGTTATTTCTTGATACAGTCATGGACAGACAGACAGACAGACCAAAATTATATAAAAAATTTAAATTCAATAAGATTCGCCAAAATTCTTTAAATATGTTTAATGTTTGAGATCATTGAGTTTGGATGGTGCAAACTCAGTGGTCATTATGCCACAGTGTGTAGTTTCTTAGTATAGTTTATACATAATAACTTTTTAATGCAACTTGTGGCTGTCTATAAAGGGAGTTTTCACCATGCTTTCACCAATGGTATTCCATCAACGAATATATTTTACCTGATCAACCAGTAAACCCCCAATGGCTGTAAGTCCAAAAGCAAGCCGCGCTGTATCCCACAATCCTTCTGGCTTGAACACATCTATATCTTTGAGCATTGTCACTGGAATTAAACCTGGAACAGCAAATCAGAAAGAATTATTACTTAGTGTTACACTTGACATAAAGTATTAAAAAATATAAGAAGACATACATATGTACTCTGGACGAAAAAATTAACTCTGATTTGGAGTTGAGTCATAATGACCACTAATATATTATTATTATAATATAATAGCTTTATCCATTTGGGCTTGACAAAGTCTACGTGTCTAGGTTTACTGCTAGACATTAACTCTTTGTAACTTCCGTTTGAGCTTAATTATCTTACGCTTGTAGTCCGAGAGATATGTTATGCTTTTTAATTTTTATTGAAATTTTTCGAAGAAGGAAATCATAATAAATTATTTTTTTTTAGAGACGAGAGAAAATGGTTACCAAACATATTACCGTTGAACTACTTCAAATAACTATAGTACACTTCAATATAAAACTGAGTTCACCTATACTAATATTATAAAGCTGAAGAGTTTGTTTATTTGTTAAGTTAAACGCGCTAATCTCAGAAACTACTGGTCCGAATTGAAAATTTCTTTGTGTTGGATAGTCCGTTTATCGAGGAAGGCTATATAACATCACGTTACCATCAATAGGAGCGGAACATCAATGACATTTTGTTGCAAAAACAGTAGAAAAATATTTCTTTAGTTTTTTAGCCTTTAGAACGCGAGCGGAGCCGCGGGAAACGCTAGTATTTTATATAATCAAAGAGATTTACCTGTTCCACACGACACGACGACTTTAAGTCGGGTCTTTTTAGCCTTTTCGTGTTGTCCCGTCGCCTCTAGCGCCAGCCCGAGCTCGGCCAGCTCCGTGAGGGCGTCCAGTGTGGGGTTGTTTCCCATGAGACCCCCATCTAGATATCTGGAAAGTATAACATTGCCTTTGAACCATTGGAGAAAATTCTGATGATAGTATTTTTCCAGTCCAAAATTAAACAATGATTAAAAAGAGGTAATATGAAAATATTTGTTTTTAGTTAACCATTGAAACCACCTCCATCCATCCTTAATAAAAAAAAAAAAACTTCGGTAATAAAACATAATAAAAAGCATCTTTTTCACTAAAACCCAACAGACCTTTCCCGTCTGACTTTTTTTTTTATGGTATAAAGGGGGCAAACGGGCAGGAGGCTCACCTGATGGGAAGTGATCACCTCCGCCCATGGACATCTGCAAGCCAGGCTTGCAGATGCGTTGCCGGCCTTTCAGGAAAGGGAGGGATGGAGGAGGGAGGGAAGTGGGAGGGAGGGGGGAACGAAGACAGAGGATGAAGGGAAGAGGGAGGGGGGAAGGAGAGTGGGCCTCCCGGACTCTCACTCACCGGACGAAACGCGACAGCATAGCTGCCACTTCACGCCGGTCTTCTGTGAGAGAGTGGTACTAATGAACTATACGGGGCGTGCCGGCCCATTCGGTTGCTACCCGAAGGTAACAAGCACTACCAAGACAGCTCGACGGTAGGTCTGTTGAAGCAGACCACACCATCACGGTGGTTGCTTCACAGTCCACTCGGCTCACAGATGTACCTGCAGCAACCCTTTCGGCAAACCGTTCACCGAAATGGGCCCTATCTATGCGTTTCTTGGCTGTAAATCCGGCCGGATTGCCGGACGCTAGAGCTCTCCACCACTCCGGAAAGGTATACATACCTGCTGGAGGCCCGGAAGTACGACGGCGCGGCGCCGGGAAGGCATCTTCTTCTTCTTCTTCTGTGCACGGCTGATTGCACTCAGACAGTAAGTGTGGTGTGCGTGAAGCTTGTGCTGGTTGTGTTAGTCTGTCCACCTCAGGGCGTCCCAGTAGTCAAGCAGGCTGCCGGTCCCGGGAAGGCATATCATACCTGCTGGAGGCCCGGAAGTAAGATGGCGCGGCGCCGGTGGCTCGCGCCGCCTGCCACACCAGCTGCTCGGCGGGCGGCGGCGGCGGCGGCAGCGCCACCACGCGCCCGCGCAGACCCGCCTCCGCCTGCGGACCTACAAATTATAAAGTGCGTGTGTACAGTACACATGTTAGAAGTAAAACTTCTTTGGCAAACTATTTTTTAAATCTCGTTTATATTTATACTAAATAACCCCGTCTAAGCTCATTGAGAGAAGGAGATGGCGCGAAGGTCACACCCACGAGTTAGACAGAGTTAGAAATGTCATTGACTCTCGGTGGGCGAGATCTAACTAAGGCTAACTCTTCCCCGTCTCTGAGTGCCTGGTACTATGGACTTATTTTTTCGTTTCATCGAGTTTGAAATCACAACGATTCTAAAGAAGTTTTACTACAATAATAAATATGTTGGGAGCGGTATAGACGCGCGAGGAATTCCCAGAAAGGGAACTCCACGGAAGACTCACGACTGCTTTTTGCTCCTATCTAGTTTGAACGTTACACAATTGACATAAAACTCATTATCCTATGTATAATTTCGTAGAAACAACTAAAAACGCTTTCATTATGTTCCACCGCAATGTAAATTGAACCTAAACAACAACGGAGATAAGTTGACTATAGTACTATTCAAAATGCGAATGTTTGTATGTATGCATGTGTATGTTTGTACTTCTCTTTTAATCTCACGTTCCACTCTTCTATAAAATGAAATAAACGCATACTCACTGAATGTACCATTGTATTCATTCAATATATCCTGCGGGGACTGGTAGTTCCTGAATATGTGTAAGTCCACAGGTTTCCTATCCGCAAGGATGGCCAGTATCATTAGCTTGGGATGATCTATATCCGCCATTACTGTTTCGGTACCTGTAAACAAACATCACATGATATAATCATCGTGTGACTAAAAAGGTACAAGAAATAATACTTTCTTAGGTTTACGCGACTATTTAACATTATAAATGAAACTACCTTTTCGGATTTTGTCGCGGATTTATATTGATTTTTTGGAGTGTCTCTCCCGTGACCATGACTGCTGTGAAACTTTCGAAACATCGGAAACTTGTAGTTTCATTTACAAGAAGAACAAGATATAAATTGACAAAAAATCGGTACTGGAAATTCAAAATCAGTTACATTTTTTTTATGTTAATAACTTTAGAGACAGATTTCTATTCAGTACTAATATAACCATTTAATCATTTAAGCCAATTGAGATTTGCTTTACAATTTTTTTTCTATTTTTAGTAAATGATTTATCAGCCAGCAATTATTTTTTAATATTCTATATTATTCAAAGGCCTTTTTATTTTCCATTTTGCCAACTTTTTAAAATATTTATTAGGGAATAGTCATAAGCTATCTGTAGTTCTAAAAAATTTCGAAAAAAGACAACAAATAACATCAAACTTACCCAAAGTTTCTTTGAGTATTGTTTCCAACGTCTCAGAGGAATACGGCCTCATACCAACAAAGGCATGCTCTTTCATTCTGAAGTACAATCTCTGGCATTCCCTTAGGCTTTTTCCAGTTGCCAATGCCAGTGCTAATATGCCACCAGTACTGGTACCAGCGACCCAGTCGAAACAATGTATTATTGGCTTGCCGACTGCCGCTTCGAGATTTAGGAGTATTTGTACGAGGACCAGGCCTCTGATACCTCCGCCGTCAAGGCAGAGGAGGCTAAAATGTGTTAAACAACATATATGATATAAGGATTTTGGTTGAAATTCAAAAGTTTTAAGCTTTCTTTAGTCTTCGGAAGATTTAATATAAGATATAATAGAGTAAAAGTGTACAAGTGCATTATCTGTCCCTTTTTCTCTCAAAGTCCAATATGACTGTACTTGGACACGACCAGTGAGAGCTAAGCCTAAGACGCAGGAACGGCGTCTTTAAGTGCTTTCTGAGGCACGGGGGTTAAACACCGCCAACCCAACCCAACCTAAAATTAGGCTACTGCTGTGAATATCTATACTTAATATTATAAAGCTGAAGAGTTTGTTTGTTTGTTTGGTTGAACGCGCTAATCTCAGGGACTACTGGTCCGAATTGAAAAACTCTTTTTGTGTTGGAGTCCGCTTATCGAGGAAGGCTATAGGCTATATTACATCACACTACGACCAATAGGAGCGGAGCATCGCTAGAAAAAGGGGAGAAAATTATTACTTTTGATTTTCAGCCTTTAGAACGCGAGCGAAGCCGCGGAAAAGACTAGTCTAACAATATAGAAAAAAAAACTTGGCCCAACCTGTTACTCATGTGTCGCCACAACACGGAGGCAGTTAGGCTGTTTTTGGTTTAACTTACCGTCCCTGCTTTTCACTAGCATCGATAGTGGCAGCCCTCGCCATAGTGGCTGAATTGAGCATGTCGTTGATCTCCTGCCTCGTGGTAGACCTGGCGACCGACTGTGGTGGGACACCGTTGTAGTCGCCCTTAGCGGAACAACCGGGCCCACAGCCTGGCATGTCGGATGAACATCTGTGAAAGAAATTAGTCATGAGCTGTAAAAACTTGTATTTAAACCTCTAGAGACGTCAAATATCGTATAGTTTCTCCCGCGACCATGATTGCTGTAAAGCATTCGAAACGTCGGAAACAAAGATCAAAATAATTACGCGATAAAACACGAAAAGATAGTATCATTTATAATGTTCAAAATATACGGAAACAATTCATTCATACATTTATCATTGGCGATTTTTGCCTTTAATTATTATGGAAACGTGACACATTAGGACATTAAAGCAATGCTCATCATTTTATATTTCTTTAAATGCCTCATATCGTATAATTATTTCTATAATTTCGTTCCATCGCTAACCGTATTTTTTTACATAAAAATTTCATCATTATCATCATCATCAGCCCTTTTTAACGCTGGCCTAGTGCGTGTTGGCGGACTTCACATGTCTTTCGAAAACTTGATAGGTTTTCTCAGACATGTAGGTTTCCTCACGATGTTTTTCTTCGCCGTAAGACAAGTGGTAATCATGATATAAATGATTCACACATGAAAATGTTGTTGTTGTTGTTGTCCTGGCCGATTTCGACGACAGCGACTGTTATTACTGGTTTCACTCTAGTATGACTTGGGGTTTTGTCGTTCTAACCTTTGGTGCGCTCTTGCATGACTTGTATATCCGATTTTATTTACGAATGTACGTGCGCATTGCGGACATTCCAATACACCACCCACATAATTATAAGTAATGGCCACTGGTGGTCGTGCCTTAAGTTCATCCCTTTTCTTGTCGAGCTCCTTGCATCGCTCCATTTCAAATGTATTTACCTGGTGATAAATGAGCTGACGCCACTCAGACCGTTGTGCTGCCTTTGCCTCCCACTGAGAGGGTTCTATTTTGCATCGCTTCATATGTCTTTTCAGAACATCCTTATATCTTAGGTACTGGCCACCAGTTTTACGCTTACCGTACTGGAGTTCTGAAAAGAAGATACGCTTTGCCAGCCTGTCGCTCGACATGCGAGACATGTGCCCACACCATCGAAGCTGCCGCCTCATTAGATACGCTTCTATACCTCCAACCTTTGCACGTCTCAGAACATTTGTATTCCTGATTTGGTCTGACCATCGGATGTTCATGATGTCTCGGAGACATTTGAGGTGAAATCTGTCGAGTATACGTATGTGCTTGCGGTATAAGGTCCATGTCTCAGATGCATACAGGAGGCTTGGCAGCACTATACTCATATAAACGTTTATTTTCGTGGAGAGCCTGAGATCATGCGAGTGAAATACTTTGGCACGTAATTTGCCATAAGCAGCAGCTGCAGCATTTATTCTATTGTTTATCTCAGAATCTAGGTCACATTTTGAAGTTATTGTGCTACCAAGATACCTAAACTTCTCCACGTGTTTTAATGTTTCTGTGTCGATGCTTATTTTGGCTGCTTCGGTGTCAATGGCATCCATATTAGTCATAACTTCTGTCTTTTTGACATTAATTTTAAGACCAAATCTATTGCAAGCATCGTTAAGACTACAGATAAGATTTTTCAGTCCCTCTGCTGAGTCTGCAACAAAACATAAGTCATCTGCGTACATAAATTCAGTAATTGTAGCATAGGAAATTTTAGTGCGGGACTTAAGCCTCGCGATGTTAAAAATGCTTCCGTCCATACGAAAACGGATACGGATACCTTCGGTCATGTTCTTCAAAGCTTCTCTTACCACAACCGCAAAATATAGTGCGAAAAGAGTTGGCGCCAAAACACAGCCTTGCTTAACCCCACAGGTAACGGGGAAGAGCTCAGACTGGTTACCGTCGATAGAGACAAAGCACTTCATACTATCGTGGAAAAGCCGCAGTAGTCTGATAAACTTATCAGGGCATCCAAGTTTAGCAAGCACAACCCAAAGTGCCTCACGAGGGACACTATCAAATGCCTTTTCAAGGTCGACAAAGCACAAAAACATCGTCTGACTTTGTTCTCTACTCTTCTCAAGCAACTGACGGACGGAAAAGATGGCTTCACATGTCCCTCTATCTGGGCGGAAGCCAAGCTGAGTCTCGGGCAGTATCGATTGCGACAAAGGCAGCAGGCGGTTAAGAAGAATTTTTGCAAGCACTTTTCCAGGGGTTGATAGTAGTGATATGCCACGATAAGAGTTACAATCTGAACGATCTCCTTTATTCTTATACAGCGAGCATATACTAGAGATTTTAAAACTTTCTGGAACTTGTTCATCGTTCCACATACGCACGAATAGTTTCCATAGCATAGTGTGCAAGTAATCTCCCCCGTATTTAAGTAATTCTGCACATATGTTATCAACACCCACCGCTCTTTTATTATGAAGTTGGTTAATGGCAGTGACAGTCTCCTCTTGTGTCGGAGGATTCACAAGTTCCATTCTAGGTGGATTTTCTGCAAGTGTGCGGAGAAATTGTATATCTACTGGTCGATCGACATTCAGTAAATTACTAAAGTGTTGCACCCAGCGATTCATTACGTCGACCTTAGATGTTAGTGGGACGCCATCTATTGATTTCAGAGGAACAGAGCTGTGTTTAGCTGGATATATTAGTTTTCGAACTTCGTCATAGAAAGCTCCCAGCCGATTGTTATCGAACAAACTTTGCAGATGAATAGATTTCTCTCGCCACCATTTGTCTTTGGCCTCTCTGGTAAGCTTTCTGATCAAAGCGGTACTATCCTTTAAAAGCGCAGACATATTCTGACGAGTCCCGTTGTCTTGATCCTTGAGAAGCTTCCGATGTTTTTTAAAGGCAACAGCAAAGTCAACGTTATTATCATCAAACCAATCATCACATTTTCAGGTTTTCGTACCCAAAACACGAGAACTTACTTCAACGAGATGTGTCGAAAGTACTTGCCAAGACGCTCCAATGTCAGCGTTATCAGGATCAAGTGTTATAAGAGCCTCATTAATTGCCTGCACATATGCCTCTCTCGTCGATTTGCGTTCTAAGTCACTTACGTCCGCGCGCAAAGGCAAAGGCTTTTTTAGTCCTCTGCGGGGGCGACGTAGGCTTATTTTGAGCTTTGTCAGTACAAGTCTATGGTCAGTCCAGCAATTGGCGTCCCGCATGACACGTGTAACCTGTACTTGATACATATCTCTGCTGCGAACAATGGCATAATCGATGAGGTGCCAGTGCTTCGACCTTGGATGCATCCAGGTAGCCTTATATTTCATCGGAAGACGGAAATAGGTGTTTGTAATAGATAGGTCAAATTGAGCACATAAGGAAAGCAGTAGTTGTCCATTGCTATTCATATTTCCGATTCCATGTCTGCCCAGAATAGTCGGCCAAGCTTCAAAATCTCTGCCTACTCTTGCATTGAAGTCTCCCAGTAATAATATTTGTTCACGAGCGCCGATTTTCGACAAAACCATCGTAAGGTCCTCATAAAATTGATCTTTGATGTCATCGGATTGATCAAGTGTAGGTGCGTATACACTAATCACGTTCAAAAAGTTTTTGTGCTCTAAATGGAGGCGTACCGTGATAATGCGATCCGAGGTGTAAACAGGACATTCTTCCAAGCGTTTAGCAATTTCGTTTTTAATCGCCAGGCCAACCCCCGAGCGTCTCGGTTTATGTACGGCGGTACCCTTCCAGAAGAATGTGTATCCACCGCCGAACTCCACAAGTTTCCCTTCATCAGCGAGATGTGTTTCGCTAATAGCAGCGATATCAATGTTATAGCGGCGTAGTTCTCTTGCCACTATAGCTGTTTTACGTTCCGGACATGCATTACCAGGTCGGTCAAGAAGGGTGCGTACATTCCATGCCCCAAAGATGAGATTACATTGTTTGGGTCTTTTCGAATACTTATTTTCATTTACCTTACAATTGCGGCCACGCTGAATAGGGTGCAAGGGCAGCCGTGGCAGCTACCCCCCTGTATGGATGGAACAAACAAGAGCACCTTTTCTAGCTCCCTCCTCGGCTGAGCGAGGAAAGCAGTGTCTCCCTAAATAGGGCTGCTTTGTCACACGTGGTGCTGCCGAATATGCGCTGTTGTTCCTGTGCAGCACAAAAACGACCACTCTTCCCGTGTCGCCTATGTGCAGATCTCGGACAAAACCTAACCTGCAAAGTCAGACCTCTCTACCTCAATCCATCGCCACAGGGCTTTAATTCTCAAGAGCCAGTATCCAGAAACAGTCCGTTGCGCAGGATATATTATGGTGCGTAAGCGTACGCGCAAACACAGACGCACCCTCTCTTCCCTACTCTTTTTGGCCCAATGGAACGGATAGCCGCTACGATTGGAAAAGAGTAAGGCTGCAGTGTCTGAGTAACTACAACGAGACCCCTATAGTTACTCTTCAGGCCGTTCACATTGCCTAGCTGCCTCGCCATCGGAGATGGGTCGCTATTATAGCCGAGGTAGTCTCTGTGCACTATGCGGAGGGTGACCGCAAGGTTTGAGCGCAAAAGCACCCAAACTCCCCTCAGCCAGGTTTGGCCCACGAGTCGACGTGGTTGCCCGGGGTGTGGCCGCTGCGTGCAAACAGCTGCTAGGAGCCACTGGTGAGAGTTATGGGTATCAACGATTTTAACTAAAAATCCACCCGCCATGAGGCCGACTGGGAGGATCCGACGCTGAACACCCACTACACCCCAATTGATTGAACCCCATGGATTTGAACCCGCATCACTCGGTTTGCCGAGCGACGCGTTACCGCTGGGCTACCACTGTCCCATAAATAAAACGTCATAAGTTTAAGGAACTACAGTTTTTGTAAACTCCGTATAGATTAAGCTTGTATTGCGTTGTAACCATGAACTTGAAATATGCGTAAAAAAATTAAAAAATTTTTTTTTAAAAAAAACGTACTTATAACATTTATTACGCTCCTGAGATCGAAATTGCGCTATTAAATCAAAAAATAATGTACATACAACTTTGATCCTAATATTTCTTCTCAGAGATGTATTGTAAGTACCTATTCTATACTTATATTAATACGGATAACTAGCTAGTAGCTACCACTAAACCATGAAATTTCATCAAAATGAATGTTTTTAATGTGATGCGTTCCCAGACAGACAAATAGACAGACGAACAAACTAAAATTCTACAAACCGTAGATTTTAATTAAAACATTGCTTTATAATGTATAGTATTGCGATTAAGTATATAAAATAAGTACATAAATATTTCAGTAACAACAAGTTTTATATATGGAGTATAAACTCACCTCTCAGCGCCAACCGCGTGCAACACATACAAAATCTTATCGAATTCGTTATTCTTCATTTCTTTGGTCAATAAATGTCTCGGAGTGCAACCAGATTTGTTCTTCGCTTCCAAATCCGCTCCAAATACTATTAACGCTTGAACTATCGATATATTCGTTTGTTTCACGGCCAAATGCAATGGGGTATTCCCCTCGTTATCTTTTATAGAATGCTCTGCGCCGATAGACAGCAAAGCTACTGCACATTCTAGTCTACCCCTTAACACCATTATGTGTAAAGCTGTTCGTCCATCGAAGTTTAGAGCGTTTACATCGCAGTTTTTATCCGCTAATACCTCTATTACCTCGCGGGATATGGACCAATGTAGTGGAGTACCGCCTCGTTTCATGTCTTGTTGGAATAACTTTGGTTGGTTGTCTTGCAAGACGTCACCGACGATACCTTTGAGATTACAATTCATAAGAAATATTTAGTATCTGCCTTAAACGCATAATAAAAATATATTGTTTTTAATACTATAATAAGCGGTATCCTAATAATAAGCTTGGATAACCGAGTGAAGCGGGTGCAAATCCGGGTCTCGCACCTCTGATATTTTCATGTGCGAATCATTTCTATCATGATTACCACTTTTCTTATGGTGAAGGAAAACATCGTGAGGAAACCTGCATCTCTGAGAAAACCTAGCAAGTTTTCGAAAGACCTGTGAAGTCCTCCAACACGCACTAGGTCAGCGCGGTGAACTAGGCCTGATTTCCTTCGTACTGAGGGAGGCCCGTGCAAAGCAGTGGGGCGTTAAAAAGGGCTGATGATGATGCACATAGCTAGGTTTAATAATATTTTTTATTAATTAACATATTAAGAGCCTAGACGACGATCAAATCAATGTAATGCAACTGTCATAAGCCATAAGTTTAGTTATGTTTTCTGTAAATACTTTGTTAGCAGATGTGTGTTCCATCTATGTATAATGTAGGTTGTTACAAATAACGTAAGTTAAGACTTATTTAATGCAAATTGCCTACCAAGGCCGAATGTGGAACTAAATCTGAAGCAAAAGCCCTCTTTTGCTACATTCCGTAGTTTTTACTTATAATTGAAAAAAATATTATTCAATAAAAAACAAAATATAAATAATTTGCTTTTTAAAAGCATATCAACTCTAATTTGTCTCATAAAAATCATATGAATTCAACAGAATTAATCAACCATAATAAGTACGGAGTACCTATAATTAGTAATACAACACCCAATTTTTAACTAATTCTCCAAGTTTTTTTTTTAATATCATACTAAATTAATAAAAAAATCAATATTATAATAATTATTTTAAATACTTAATAAAAAATAAATACTTGTCAAATCCGGCAGAATATCGGCCAAAAAACACTTGGACTCCATCACTTATGATGTATAGATGCAGACTGAAGCCTAAGAACTGACATCACGTCCAATTACTTTAGACTATTACCTAGGACGTACATATGTTGCATGTTTAAGAGTTCGTCAAATCAAATTTAATTACGCCATTATTATTTACGTGCTATTGTTTCAATTGATTTGGCGTACAGTAATAGGCCAGAATAGTACAGGTTTGATGCACTTATGGAAGGGCGCCAAATTTTGAGTCAAAATAAGATTTAGAACATTGGGTTTTCCGTTCATGTTATCGGGATTCTCCTATGAGGTAAACGTTATAAGAAATCTTCAAAGTATACGAATACCTCAATACATGTAGACCGTAGACCATCGACCAGAAGTATTAATGAATATAAATCAGTTAACTATTTTATCAGAAACCGAATTCAAAAAAACGCAAACACAATGATGCTTATATATAACCCCAAGATCTTAATTATTACGTCATTATTATTTTAGCCAAAATCAAATATATAAATTCATGATATATCGACACACGAAATGATAACATTTAGGTAATTTAGATTTTAGTTTAAAATAAAAGTTACTAGATCATAAAATATACAATTAACGGATTATTGACCGTTTCTTGTAAACAAAATTGAGTAAATAGGCATTTCTATGTAAAAGCACTCAGAAATTATTTAGGTCAATTTCATAACTTGCTATATAAGTAGCATATAGCAAAAATTTAATGAAAGACACCGAGGTTGCAGATAAGAGGCCTTAGTGAAGTAAGGGTGGCTACCCCATTGTATTTCTTGTGTGAGCTCAAACCTACTGTACTATGCAGTGTGAATGCGAGACATAATCAATATCAGGCTAACACACGACTTTATGGTGGCGGAAAATAAGCGAGCAAACGTCTGCTAAGTGCCAAAACTTTTTTCCTACTTAAGAATAAATAGATAAAAACAGTCTCAATCATTAGTTTAGACAAACGTAATTACAAAATTAAAAAACAAGGGGAATATTGTAATCGGTATTTCGAATCACTATATACATACTTATATTATAAAACAATCTGTTCGCAATTAACTCAAAATCTACTGCACCGATTTTCAAGCAGTTTTCACCAATGGATAGGATGGTTCTCGAGGAAGATTTTAGTATCCCTAGGGATAAATCCGAGTTATTCCTATTCCCTCCTTCAATTTATTCTTATTCCTAGCGAAGCGAGGGAGAGTCGCTAGTTTAATACCATATTTCAAACATTCTCGACACTACGACTCTACTACTACTCGTACATTTTATGTTGAGATAAAAATTTATGACTCAGACTATTTTACTAAGTACATAGAACCGGAAAACATCATTAATTACGTAAGATTTTGGTAGCCTTTGAAAAATTTACTGTGGTGAAGTTAGCCGATTTGCGAATTAAGTTATCAATATGTATAATTATTAAAATGACAAAGTTGTCTTTATTTCATATTAATACGTCTATTCAATATTTGTAGAAACATTTCTTAATAACGTTATTTTTGGACTTATTAAATAAGCTCAAATAAAAAAACAAAAGCTTGGCTATTTGAAAGAGAAACTGTTGTTCAATTTTTGATCATTTTTATAGAACAATGTAAAAAGATCCATCCAAATTTGACTATCAACCCTTTTATTCCCTCACATAAATAACTGTTACTTCAAAAACAAAAATAATTATACATTATACAAAAACAAATTATTATATACATACCAGGAATAGTATTTGTAGTTGATGCTATAGATTTGATTGAGGCTGGAAGGTTAACATCTGCCCCGGCCATAAGCAATGCTCTCACACAATCTGGTGCATTTGCGAGGCACGCCAAGTGTAGGGGGGTGTAGCCTTGTTTGTTGTATTTGTTGAGGGAATTCGGTACTTTACTAGCTAAAAGCTGGGAAAAAATTATATCAAATAACTTATATTGGCTATTATCAATCATTTATTAAGACCAATAGCTTTTAACTAAATTATACTATGTAATTGCAATATTTTATTTTATTATGTATATATAAAATATAATGGTAGTTATAGTAAAGTGGGAATGACTCTCTTGGGAGAGCAAGGGAAGCAGATTCAAATCTCAGGTCTTACACCTCTAATATTCTCAAGTGCTTTCATTTCTAACATGATTATCTCTCGTCTTACTAAATTAAGGAAGTCATCAGGAGGAAACCTGCATACCTGAGAGAACCTAGTAAGTTTTCATAAGACATACTCATTGCCAATTCATACTCAATAGTTAAAAATTCATAATATTTACCATGTCTAGTGATTTTCTTTATGTTTGACTAATTTGTTGGATCAAAAAGAATAAACAATCAATATGTATATTATTTAAAAATATTTTTGCTTAATATCATCCAATCACACAAAGTATCTTCCTCAAACAATGAAATTCCTACAATAGTCAAAAACTACTCACATTAATGATTTCTTTATTACTGGCAGCAGCATAGTGCAGTACATTGTTGCCCTCTGTGTCAATTGTATCCAGAGTACAGTTTAACATGACTAGACTCTGAACCATGCGCACATTGCTTGCTTTTATTGCGATCTAAAAAATTTATTAGTTACAAACATTTCAACTTTCATCATCAATAATTATTATTGTTAGATAAAAAAGGTTAATAAGATTAATAGAACACATCTTTATCTGCAATTTTAGTTTTTAAATAAATCATGTTTTATTATCATGTAATAATTATGAATGTTTTCTGATATTTAAGAGAAAACTTGCTTAATATATTATTTATATGAATTTTTTTTATCACAATTTCCTTATTATTTTCTTATCAGCATTACACATACATATTCAAATTTAATATTTTACATGATTAATAATATATGTACCTAAAACAACATACCATTATTGGACTCATTCCTGTTACGGAATCTATATCATTTATAAGTCTCTGCACCTCTGGATCATTAAATAACTCAGATTGGCCAAAGTGTGCAATAAGATGTGCTAAGGACCATGATTGATGTTCTGTTAGTACATCACAAATCCTTTGCAAACTTGGTACTGAGCACTGTGCAAACAATAATTATTTTAACTTACATAAACTTAAAAATATTATAATAAAAAAGACATTTATTCTATTGTCAACTGATTTAAATTAAATGTATTAAAATATATAAGAACCATATTTTTATATTTTAGAATGTAGGCAGATAAGAATTTTAAAATATTTCACATTTATCACTAAATATGTTATATAGGTCATAGATAATACTTGCAATGATTACAATTAATAAATTGGTCACATAACCGTAGAATTAACCATTGTTTTATTATTTTGAAATAAATGTTTGCAAGGAGTCATTTAAAATTTTTTCCAGTATACTTACTTCTTTAGTTATTTTAATATAAAGAGGTATTTTTTCTTTATAGACAATAAATCTTTCCTCACATGTTTCGCGATTTTCAGATCGAAACAAGCTGATGGCAAAATAAAAACAATTAAAATATCATTATGGTTAAAGTTGACTTATGTACTATGTAGACATTACTCAAGTCATTATAATGAACAATTAATGACGTAGGTACCTATATATCTGATGTAAGCTTTCTGTAAAGGGTTTTTGTAGAACAATTTCAAAATATTTATCTTTAGCATTTCGACCTTCGGATGGTGACTTCGGTCCATAAAGCAACATAGCATCATCCCTGTAATGTATAGGCCTTGATATATAATTGTCTGACTGTACTTCAAGTACTTTATTTGGTGGAACTTCAATATTTAGGAAACTCCGAATAACTGCGAATAAAAATATATTTAAGTAAATAATGTGTATGTAACTTTGTAAATGTTTATGTAATAATTCAAAAAATACTTACGTGAATTTAACATTTTGATAAAATTAAAATATATTTTGTAGAAGTATTACAATCGGTAATAATAATCTCGTTCATATAATAATTCTAATTGTGCAGGAGACTAACATCTCATATGACTGTTACTCAGTCAGCGTTAGCAACTTGAAGTGGACTAACTATCGTACCAGGGGCGTAAAAATTATCGTACATTATCGTATTTTTTAGGATAATGTCTATTATAGATAAATAAATCATATAAATTGTAATATTGATATGCATGCAAGTACTCTATAGTTTATCTTTTTTAAACCACCGCTGTCAAATCAACAGAACACTGAAACCCAAATGTTTTACACGTGATATACAGACCTGCGTACGATAATAATGAAAAAATAGTGCTATCGTACATCGTACGTAGGCACAACATTATCGTATATGTACGATAATTATCGTACGGTTCCGAACACTGTACTCAGTACTCACACGGTCGCCAAATTGAAACTGACAGTGACGTCTATTAATGAAGATGCCAGTAATGACTAATGAGTAATGACAAATGACAATTGACAAATACAGACTACACAGTATATACATATTACACAGACATTATTAATCGATGAGCTGATAACTCGACGGAATCGATTTTAAATCATATTTATTTTTATTTTTTTCTTCAGATTTCACCCATAATAACTTAATAACTGTTATAACTTTCCAATGTATAACATGGAATTGACCTCGGCACATAATAACATTTTATACAACAAAAGTGTTAATAACTTAAATAATTGTTCTTTTAATATTTATTACAAGCATTTCATTTCAACGTAGAAAATTTAATTTACTCAGGTTTAAATAACCATATATTATTTCTTTTCTACTTATTTTATTGTGTGTATAGTGTATTAACTCATTCTATAGCTCAACAAAATTGATACCACAAATTTAATCTCCATGATTTTATTCATATAAATATCACGAAATTTTCATTTCCGCATTTTTTTATGATGGCTCAACAGCTTGCAAGCAAATAAAAACCATTTAAGGACACATTTTTTTTATTTTAAGATTAAAATATAAGATTACATAATATGGATTATAAATTAATCATTAACACTATAGAGGATAACATATTATGATGATAATATATTAACTAAAATCTTTGGTAATTACATAATAGTAATTTTTAAAAGACTCAAATGACTAGGTTTTATATAAACCAATATTTTAGACAGACAGTACATAATTTTTGTGTACAGCATATAGAAGAATATTTTCCTATAACAATAAAATAATGAAATATTTTAAAGATAAACTATTTTCGACTGCAATAATGTGAGCCTTTTTTTATTTTAATTCAAAAAAAATTGAGTAATTTCATATTATTGCAAAATTTAATAAAAAATATTAATTATTATTTATTATCAATAGTTACTTTAGTTATTTTCACAATTCATTCACATGACATAGATATAAATATTTTATGGAGTAGTTATGAGTTGAGAACATTTTATGTAACTTAAGTAAACATTTCATTATTTTTAAATAATAACAAAAGTGATACTTGGTTATACCTATATACTTTTTAAATAAAAATTTTATTCTAAAATATTATGTAAGATGGTAACCCTGTTAAACATTAAAAGTGCATCAAAATATTTGTACATGTCATTCATTGCTATAAGATGATTTAAAGAAATCAACTTTATCACTAAAGGTTGCAGTCATAGATTATTAAGTGACACTGCAAGTACTTACATTATTTCAATTATATATGTTACTGTAAAAGCCCGAATATTGGTAAAACTTAGGTTCTACCAGTAAATATTAAGGTTTACCTACACGAGTCGGTAAATGTAAGAATATGTAACAAATAAACGATTTTATCGGACTTTTGCCATTATAATTTAGTACATGCTAGGTTTTACCAGTAACGGTTGGTAAATGTTGGTTTTGGAAATAAAACAATGCATACTTCTTAATTCTTTGCCAGGATTTCGTCCATTAATTCATAAAATAAATGTTTTACACTCATTTTCATTCAAAAATTACTTCCAGACACTAAAAACGCTAACATAAAACAATTCAAACTCGCTTTTTGTTTATTAATTACTTTTAGACATCGAAAACACAAACAGGAATTGAATTAAATTTTTAACGTGATAACGATTGACTAAGGCAAGCGTAGACGGTAGAGGGAGATGGAACGAGTAGCGGAGGGCTGCAGACTGCCACGAGTACAATGCCATACGCCGAACACGTATTGTTTATCTCAACATTTACCGTGTCTTTCAGGTAAATCTTAAGATTTACTATGTGAATAGTGGTAAAAGTCCGAAATAAACGTTGATCATAGAATAGTTCGGACTTTTACCATTAAGGGGTGGTACATCTTAGGATTTACTTGAAAATCTTAGGATTTACCGTCGTTCGGGCTTTTACAGTAACATATATACTACATGGAAGTATAGGCCATACATGAGAAATTTTATAGGAAGCAAAGCACAAAAATAATTTGCCATATTGCTTTTCTGGCAATATAATATTCAATTGTTAGCACATCATGGGAGATCACAAGATCAGTCCCATCAAAACAACATTTTATTATTCATTTAAAAATCTCTATTGTAGGAAGGACTAAAGTCTAGGAATATGATTTAAATGTTTAGAAAACACAGGGACCACTCATTTTGTTTGCTTCTTTGAGTTTACTGTACATGTAGTGTACAGACTGTAAGTTGGATGAAATCAATAGCTAATATAAACAAATTTGTTATCCACATATATTACTTATAAATAAATGCAGATTTACAGTTGTAAAGTCAAATATAAGCATATTTCAAAGAAATCTAAATACTGAGAAGTATCAATCCCTTTGGCCTAAAATTATGTTCATTTATTTTTCTAAGCTTTTATATAATTGTTAAATAAATAATCATTAAATTTAAGTAACTAAAAATATATGGGCCAACAATTAATCATTCTTAATCAATGCAATAATAATTGCATTGTTTTCTATATTGATTATAATATTTTAACACTAAATTATAACAAACAAAATGTACCTCCATCAGTACTTACTACTACCTCCATCAGTACTTCATCAATTATATTAATAAAAAAATGGAATGTTACATGATTTTTTTAATTTTGTGTTTTAAAAAACTATGCTCATTTTCTGTATGATAAACAAAAACAAACCAAAACAAACTTTGTTAAGTACTATTGTTGATTTAAATTGCTAAATATAAAGTAAGATAACTTACAGTTGCCTTCAATGAATTGATGAGATAAATTTTGATATAATATGCTGTAAATAAAAAAAAATAAAAAAATTATAGACTAGCTTTATAAATCTTAGGCAGCATGACTTAGATTGTTATTGCATCCTGGAAAGCTATCAGGATTTGCAAGAGGATCTAATTCAGCAAATAGTTTGAACCAGGCAAGTCTATCATCTTTCTTTGGAACTTTAGTGGGTTGCGGTTGCACTGATGGCTGGTTTACTTTGGCACTGGAAGCAATTGGTGCCAATGATCCCTCCAATAAGCTTGCGTTAAAGTTCTGAAACAATTTACATAGATTTTTTATGGAAAATGTTAACATAGCACATATTTAATAAAAATTAACAATGTTAGACGAACTTCTTATATGCTTTAAAAATATATACATTTAATCACCCACTTACACATCTATTAGTATAATAGAAAAATAAATGTTTATAAACTTTTAAAAAATAATCGAATATGAGGCATACCTGTAATAGCTGTGAAGGCATAAATGGACCAAAATTAGCAGGCATATCACTATCCAGTAATAATCCTAACAAATCTTCATTGACATTGGTGTTTGTGAAGAATTCATCAGTTACAGTGTCTATTAAATTAGTTGATGTTGATGGCTCTTCAGCATTTTTTTCTGTGGACGGTTGCTTTTTTGTTTCTTTATCTTCTACTGCTGTTTGAACTATATCTTGTTTTTCATCTTTATAATCATCCTGTAATTATAATATGTTTTTACATCAATTTACTAATATGTTACCCTCAATCTACTAATGTATATAAAGGCAGCTGAGATATAATATCAAAGTAAAAAGTATCCTATATATTATAGGACATATATATATTAGTATATTAAGAATTTTAACTCAGTTAAATGAGATTTAATTTAGTATCAATGCACTTTTTTGTTGGTATCTATTATTATGACAATTAATTAATATTTACTTGGAAGAATAACAACTGATCTTTGTCTGGTGCAGCCTCTTCCTCTTGATTAGGATCTATTTCTCCTAAACTCTTTAAAATGCAAAATTCATACTGTGGTGTGTCAGCCATAGTGTCTGCAGTAGCTTGCAATGTTTGGGCTGTTTTTGTTGTAAAGTTTATAAATGAGCTTTGATAGCTTGTTAACACATGTGAGAGCATATTGCATCTTGCAGCTGCTAATAGATCAATCTGTGGAGGAATGTCATTAAATATTTACATTTTATGAAAATTTCAAATAATAAATATAATTGAAATATTAAAACTAAAGTCATTTTTATACCTTCTCAAGTACATCAAGAGTCAACTTGTCAAAAACTTTCTTACTTTCACGAACTTGTCGTTGCGCTTTTCGAAATTTATCTAAACCGCGACCAGTATCAGGGTCAAGCTGTGCACTACTTGATTTCATCCAGCAAAGTGCTGCGCGATATTCGATGCGAGCTTTTTCCATAGCAGAAACTGTTTTTCGCATATCTTTAACGGCCCGGCATCTAAACGTTTCTACTTCGTGATAAAGCCTCAATAGTGGCGATCTTATAGATAAACGCTGTTGCCCTGAATAGGAAATTGCCTTGCCAGCCGATACCATGTGTTTTCCTGCAGCATCACTATTTTGACCAGCGTCTCTTAAAAACTTGCCTAATACGTTCTCTTCTTGGGCTAAGATACAAAGTCGTTCCTGATACTGATCTAAAACACGTTGTAATTGCAAACAGCTATCTGATATTGATCGAAACAACTCTAATTTTGCATCAAGTTCAGCATCAGAAGCAACGACCCACTCGTCTTCTTTGGTTCCTAATCTCTTTAAAACAGTTTTCTTGGTCACCCAATATTGACGTTGCATCATTTTTCCTATAATGTCTTTATTTTTAAATGAAAATATATCCACTCATAACTTAATCATTCTAGCTGAAAACACTGAAATCTGAATTCTGAATTGTCAAATGTCAATTCACAAAATACATGAACCATTGACCATAGACAAATTTCGTTGACCTTGTCACATCGCGAATCGCGATGGTTCTATAATTCGTAACTGAAACTATTTTCCACATAATTAAGGATTTATCAATGACTTTAAATTGCCTTATGATATTTCATAGTATTGATAACAACTATTTTATAATTAACTTAAATTAAATAAGGTATTTTGCATACGTTGATTGAAAGTAACAATTTTGTAAATGTGGCCTTATACGTCTATTGTCTATGACGCCATATTTACAATCGGAATGTGGAATGGCCGACGCGGTTCGCTTAATATGCGAATGTATTGTGTTATCATATTGATTGTAAGATAATAATATGCTAAATTGTACAAGACTAAATAAATATAATTAATATATTTTTTGTGGAGACTTATACGATGTACTGTGCGAGTGATAAAACAATACCCGGAGTGTCATCCTCACAGTCTTCGAAGAATGTCAAAGATGGTAAGTTTGTAGTTGTCAATTATTTATTATTATTTAACTTTTTGGTTATAAACATAAGTATTTAGATATTGAAAAGGATAACAATGGAAAGTAGCTTATGAAGTATTCAAAACTATTTTATAATAATATACATGATATTTATGTACTTCTAGCAAAAAATATATAAGTATTGTTGATATCTAGCGATAACGCTGTATTTTAACCGACTATCTCTATAATTCATGGGCATTTTGAATTTTCTCAATATAAATTTGCTACTTTAGAAGTAAACATGATAATATTTTGCTAAGGAAATACGACTTACATAACTAATTTTATGTATTCACCAATAGATGTCTAGAAACCAATAGATAAAGACGATCTTCACAAAAACTAAATGTTATCTTAAACTAGCAATTACATTTATTATGACTCGAAAATCGTAATTTTAAAATTAAGTTCTCATAATACATACATTTATTTAAAAGTAATGTTCCTAAAAAAGATAAAACACTTATCTAAACTGAACTGATTCTTCACCAAAACGTGACAATAAATAAAAAAATATTATAAAAAATATGATTAATAGCTTACACTTCTTCATGAGAAAGATTCAATAAAATAATTATGGAAGTTGTACATAATATTGAATTAAGTACCTAAGAATAAATTATATCCCTATAAACTATAGTGAAAATATTATTATACCTATATAGAAAATAAAATTTGCAAATATTCAACTATTTTAGGAAGTACCACTAGAAACAAAGTACATATTTGTTTAGGTTAGTTTACAATGTACAAAACATAAACATCTAGGTATAGAGTTTTTGTAAAGTGAATATCTCTTTAGTTCTTTAGTTGTTCTTACTTTAAATGCATAAGTATTAATATAAAAAAAATATATAAAAAAATATAACATTATATAAAGTGACAAGTATCAATCAACTCAATATTGATAAAATTTGAATTTAAAATTTTACATATTATATTGTTATTATAGATTATAGTATTAAGATAAAGTTATTGTTGTACCTATGTTATATTATTTTTTAAAACCTGCTTTTTAGTAATTTCACATTTGTTAGGTACTTAAATTTACAGACATAATCATTGAAAGAACAGTTGCAAAGAGAAAGTAGTGTTATATATTTTTGCAATGAACACCATTTACATCAAACATTCAGTTTGATGTTTCAGGTCATAGGTCAAGGCTCTCTGAATTCACGAACAGCGTGTCTATTTCCGACAAGATACGTCGATATTTTCAGTTTCGACATTTTAATGAGAGTGATATTAAAATGGAAATTTTGAAATATATTGTCGTTGAAAATAAAAAAAACAAATCTAAAGGTAGCACTAATATTCGATATTGCGGTAAATGAATTAAAATTGCGAGTCTATGAACTGGCACGCAACAACTTGTTTACGAGACTATTTCTGTTCACGCAGATTCACTGTCTTGAAACGTTACTCAGCTGTTCCTTATAAATATTTAACTGTAGATAAATGTAAAATCGATATATACTGTTGTATTACGGTTTCATGCAAACTTCACAATGTAAATCCTATATATTGTATATTCACTATGTTACGTATCACTTGTTAAAACTCTTTAATGAGAAACAAGTTGAAAAAACTTCAACAATGACAACATGACAATTGATAATGTTTCTACAGAAATACACCTTATAAGCGACTCACACTCGCTTTTCTCGCGTTCGTCTCTAGTGCGAGTTCTCCTAGTTCTTCGTGCGAGCGAAGTTTCGCTAGTAATAAATATCTAGTATATTATTCAGTGATAATGTAGGTTTCTGATGGGAAAATAATTTTTGAAATCGGTCCAGTGGTTTTGAGTTTATTCGTTACATACAAACATACAAATCTTTCCTCTTTATAATATTAGTGTAGATATATAAATATAAAGTATAAACATTTTATTAAAGATCACAATTTTTTAGCTAGAAATGATATTTTATAACAAAAGTGTACAATGTACTCTATTCTCATATGCAAATGCATTCTCCACATACGTTGAAACTTATACCACAAGCTAAAGTACCTCAAGAAGAGTAAATACGACCGCAATAACGTCTTACGTTCGGTGTTATGAAACCGTTATGCTATATCGTTATAAAATCATTATGAAACAGGGGTTTTAAAACAGCTTTACTGCATTTTCTCTTGTATATTAGTCCTCATGTCAAGCTCCAACTGCGGCTCAGTTCGCATGGTCAGCGGTGCATTTTATAGTTACCGTTTTTTTGTTGCCTACTCGTCCATTTGAAACGACCATGTTGAATCCAAAAAAAGCGTATCTTTGAATTTTTATAAATCACTAGTTGTGTGATCATACAAAATTTCATCCTCTGATAAACTTATTTTATCGTATATTTAACGTACGTAGGTATATGTAGGTAGGGCTCTTGCTTTTATGATAATTTATTTAGCTTTAATAAAAAGTAAGTTTAAAAGCACTTTGTTCAATAATCTCATCTGAAAACGTCATGTAGTAATTTTTCATATTTATCGTCTATTTTCAAATCAAATCAAATTGAAATATTCTTTATTCAAAAAGAGTTTTACAAGCATTTCTGAATCGTCACTTACATTATAATATAAAATTTAAATTAATGTCAGTCTGTAAGTCGAAAGGCTGAAAAGCCGGCGAGAAAGCTACTCTTTTCAAATCAATATTTGGTAAAAATATTTATTGAATTACAATATTTATCTATTTATTCTACGTGAGACACAAAAAGACATTAATCCCACACATTTGCGTCTTCTAAGTATTCTGTGCTGGTTTAATAAGCCTTATTCAATAATGAATTTTAAATTTTAGATTTAAATTGTTTTTTTATTAAGTAAAATATTTACCTACACGAACTAAAATTCAGTGGATACTAGACATGTGTAAGTAATGCGAGTAATGCATTACGCGTAATATTACCTGAGCGAGTACTGTAGCATCACTCATTACTCGACCGAACCAAACATTACGTATCACCTCAAACATTACTCATTACTTTAGTCATGACGCGAGCGTGCTATTTCATCGCTCGGGTCAACTCGACAGCACTCAAGCGTTCGGGGAATGTTTCGGCAATCGACAGTAGAAGTATGAAAGCATCGACTGTTCGACTTTTGTTTACTTTTAATATTTACTAATTAGTAATTTAGTATAACTCTTGCACTCTGCGGTCAATATTATACTTCTCCTGTGTACGCTATGTGGCTAAGATAAAAGATTATTAAAATTACATAAAATTTACTTTATAAAGCAGATATTATAATACAGTGTGACGTGTGACAGAATGTGGACGGAGCCGCGTGTACTGCTAGTATACGCTGTTACTTTTTGCTGCATACATTATTGATAGCTATATAAATATAATTTAAGTAAATTGGGTTACGACGGTAAAATTTTAAATACAATATTTAAATATAAAAAGTAATAAAAATATAACAATAATCTTACTCATAAAAAGTTAACATTTTAGTTTTAAATTAAAATCAATAAAAACGTGTGTGATATTCATCATATTATTACATGAGATAGATCAGTAATACTATTATGACAGTACGCGGGTAATATTACTTCTTCGCATCACGCATGGCAAGTAATGTTTCGAGTAATGAAGTGATGTGATATTACTCGGTGCGTAATGTAATGCCATATTTCATTACTTTATAAAGCACTGTTTAGCGCATGTCTATTGGATAGCCTATAGAAGGTGGTACATAGGTACCACGGTTATGTTATTCTCACTAAACATCATTGAGTATGTATGAAATACCTGTAAACTAAAACAATTATGAAAATATATTATGTGGATATCAAATGAAACAGCAAAAATATATTATTTCATGACATTGTGTCCTCTAGACAGCTCCATATTTAATTAATTGAATGTGATCACACATAGCCTGTAATTTATAACTACATATAAGAAACTAGAAATGAACAGTTGAAAATACAATCTACGTTCTTGTCTGAATCATCGGGTAAAAATGTCGAACTCATACAAACTTAACTTATATCTTAAGACGATTAATGAGTAATGTACTAATTAAGTATTAAAAATGCGTAGTATTATTTAGTGAATACGTTTATATATATAATCATCATAAAAACATTATTGTGCCGTCGATTTTCTGGTTGCATACAAGTTCTAAACAAAATATCAGGTAAATCTACCAAATAGGAGTATTTCCGTATCATTTTACGTACTTATTACGACACGAGGTATAATATACAAGTTTATTTTATATCATTGTGACCGAACAGCTTTAGTAACAGGAAGCGAGGGTGGACCCTTAGACGTCTAGCTTTAACAGACGCTACGTAAGCACGGGTTTGTCCTACTTAGAAACGTCCCAGGTTGCTGGCCTGTAATGCTCTCCTAAATGTCAGAGGTCGATGGAACTCGATAAAGGTTACGTTCTATCCCGGTTTTCTTATATAATATAAATAAAATTACTTATATCGTACATACATACATATTACATATTATTATATGTATATGCATAAAGTATTGACTGACATAATATAAATCTTTCTATAAATTATTATTTTATCATTATATTTCACATTCATTGAAGAAGAGTATAGGAATCAGGATCAATAAAGTAAAGCCTTATATAAACAAATTTCTAGTGAAGGAGATTCCATAAATAACTTTCTTTAAGCAAAATAATAGTCAGTAAGGTCTATATATATATATTATTTTGTGATACTTTTGGAGCTTGATCTGTGAAGTTCTGCCCACGCAATCATTTTACCGATAATACTGTAGATATGTATTTTCAATTTAGTTTACGGTATATTTTAAGTACTTAATAATAAATATGTAGATAAACGTTTTATTCATTTTATAACAAACTAGCGAACCATTGCTTCGCACGGGTTCGCCTCTGGGTACGTTTTAATTTTTTTAAGCGGAACTGAATCTGCCAGTGATAGATAGTCCCGGAAATCCTTCGAGCCGTTCCAAAGATTAATGTCAACAATTATGACGGATGGATAGACAATAATGTTAAAAAATAATATGTTTTTTAAATATTTTTCTTTTAATTTTTCTCGTATCGGAAATAATAAATAAACTCTATGCGACCTTTGATTTATAGTTACATTTTAAAGTATGTATAAAAAGGTTTGTCGATACGAATACGATCATGATTATGAAACAAATGAAAAAAACTTAATGCTCAAAATAAAATATTTAAATCACTGAAAACAAACTATGAATGTATTATAATATATGTTTACTGTATACGTATCAAAAACAATAATTTAGAATATTTTACTTAAATTACAGACCAAGCATTTTAACTACTTAATATGGAGTTATCAAAAGGTATTATGCAGCTAAGTTTACAAATAAACAAAGGTCTCTTTAATATTTGTAGTGCATTAGTAGTGCCTGCGCGGAATGAAGTGCTTTGCAAATCACAATTGTTCGATTTAATTGAGCACCTGGCGCTGTACGGCGAATTAATTGAGTTAGTTCAACCCGTGAAATTTAAATTATTTATTTGACATAACAACATTTTATTACTGTTTTTTCTGTCTTTTTAATTATACTTTATAATAACATACTTTTTTATACTTTTAGTCTAATGAATAAATCTTTGTACTCCAAGAAAAAAGCGTAAGCAGTAATTACGCTTGCATACAGTAACGAATGTATTGATGCGTCAGGCTCGTAGCGAGGTGTATTCATGAAAGGCCGGGGTGCTCCGTCTGACACAATTCCAGGCGCCGGCGCGGCGAGTCGGGAGACTGAACCCGGCCAGACGACACGCGGTCATCCAACAGCGCTCCCGCCTCACTAACCGAATATCGCGCGCCTTAAAATTCCTACTCGAAACGTATCTCGACCAAATCCATTGTTCGGATATACAATGCTATTCGCGTAACATCGCTTCCGATTATTGAATTGTCGACGTTCGTGACGACAATAAAGTACGCTCGTTGTTTATTTAAGAACTGTTGCGAAAAATCTAAACTTCGTCAATCAAAGTTACGCGTGTCGTTAAAAGTTTTAACGTTCTTTCGTGTGAGAAGCGATCGGAAAGCCGTCAAACTGTATTCCTTCGACAGTTTTAAGGTGTACGAGTACGATGAAGACAGAACGTACAACGACCATGAGGACACCTTTGGGACCCATAAGAAAAGTAAGTCCTAGTTAATTGAATTTATATAGTTCTACATAGAGCTGTAGTTGTAGTTGAATAATATATACAATATAATTTATAGCTGTTGCATCGGTCATGGGAGCGAGCCTGACCTCGTCGTATAATGTGTGTTGTTAAGGCAAAACGAGAGGTTTAGATTTACGTTATTATTATTTATTTGTATAACGCCACAATAATACATATTATTATGACAGATCGTTATGTTTGAGTTCGAAAACTTATTTTTTTTAAACACGATGTTTAGTTTGAATATAAAAGAATGTTATCTATCATACGAATTTTCTTTCTTATAGTATTTGTACAATTATCTTTGGTAAGAACATAATTGAAAATTTCGCAAATACGCCAACTAATTATTACGTAAATAGCTCAACAATGAAAATGACACGTTCAAAGGGCTCTAATCTAGTTTGTAAATAGACTCAGGGCACTTGCACGCCTGTAGCAAGTGTGCTCTACTGGTAACTAGCCCTCATATTCACACAGAATGCAAAAGAAGCCAAGTGCAAGAAGGCGATGAGAATGGTATTAATATTTAAACCAGTTTTTACTATACTTCACATTCATATATTGTTATCAAAAACTAGTAGTATCACTTTAACTTTAAAGAAAGATAAGTTCAACAAATTACTACGCAAAAGTAGTGCACTTCATCTCATTCTTCTTAAGTTATCTTTGTGCATTTCTTGGAATAGAATATAAATGTTAAATAACTAAATAGTAGGATATAATACGGAATTTCAAGTAAATTTGCTTTCTCCAAATATTATGGTACTAGTTTTTAGAATATTTTATTTGTATTGATTGATGCATGAAAATTATATCTATAAAAACTAACTTTCATATTCTAAGAAACCAATGCAATATTATCATTGAATCACTTATGGTACAAAGACGTTGTATATAAATTTTAAACCAGTCGTGCTACAAGTTTTCTCATGAAATTTAATGATAACATGAAATGTATGAAGTATTCAATCGATAAATACGCGGTCGTGATGTTTCCATGCGATATTATAGCTGACACACATTTGTAAGGATATGGACTAACAAATATTTCATTGTCCTCCCATATATCTTGACATAGGAGAATAATTAACGCTTTGTATGCAAACGTGCACGAATACATACGTCATATTTTCGTGTTGTTAAAGTTTTAGAGAGCTCTATTAGGTATAACTAAAAGCAATTCATTCTGATTTCCGATTAAGGAATGGTTAATAACTCGTGGTGTTATAAAATTATTGAGCTTCTAATTTTATTTTACACATCAGTTTAGTCGATGAAAAGACAATATTTACATATGGTATGGAAATACAACTTCACGATTTTACTTTATTTTTAGAAGAAATCATTTCTCATATACTTACAAATCGTGACCAAGATTTGTATATTTAAATAAACTTATCTTTTTTTAGAGTAGTCAGTCGTTACGTCTATAATAACGCGTTAATGATCAAAGAGTTGCCGTGACATGTAAAATTGTTATTTAAATAAATAATTACTTGCCACCTTATTTACATAAGCAATGGAAAACCCGCTTCTATTAAATTATAAAAGTTTCAATGTTTATTATTATGTTAGTACATATTATAATATATATTTCCTTATAATCTAAAATTAGCTCTCATATAAATATATAGGTAGTATATGGTAACTTTAACCTCAATATACGATAACGGTTCTATTGGGTTTGTGGAGTGAAGTATTATTGAATGTTTATTATTAAAATATTTTCCTACTCACAAGGAACAACTGAAATAGACAAAGGCATTTTTATTACTACGCAATAGCCTAAAGTAAGAAATATTAAATATATAATATAATATACGATTTAATACTTATTTCTAAAATAATATTTATTTATTCTATTTGCTCAAAAATCTTTTATTTTTATAGCAGTTTTAATATAAAATAAGAGCTTCAAATATTCAGTTTATTGTAGTCTAAGAGACAATTGTCATTCACGTAATACATTTTTTTATCACGATAAATATTCACAATAATATTATGTATATAGTTTACAATTCAAATAGGTTACTGTTTCCAAACACATCGTTTTTGCATTTATTACAAAATCCATCCAATTAGATATTCAGTACAATAATTTATCAGTCGGCCATATTGATCGATTCCCATGTCAATTTAAAACGTTGATAGCGTTTACATTTTAAATGTAATGTATGATTTAAAATTTAATTGTAGCAAGTACACCGCCTACCGTTTTTCTTGCACTTTTCTCTGGCTGATTGTTGGTTGCCTGGAAGAGATCGCTTTAAGCGATAAGGCCGCCTGCTGTGCATCTTTGTTTAGTTTTAACTAGTTATTGTATGTGTTTTTATTCTTTTCTTTGGTGTACAATAAAGTGTATTATTATTATTATTATTAAAACACTGAGGTAGTCTCTTTTGTAAGCTTTTATTGTGACCGCAGTTACTTTGCGAAAGCAATAATGTAACAACGGTAATTATAATAATTAATTTTGTTTAAAAAGTTATTCCGTCCAATCATAGTCTCTTGAACTTCCAAAATGACACTACGGAAAACAGAGCGTTTCATAATTATATAACATTTTGGATACAAATGTATGGGTTATTGTTATTTATATTTTTATTCATTTCAGTTTTAGAGTCCATTAAATTTTTATAGCACTTGAGTATGTGAAAGTAAAGCACGATAATTTAAGTGCTGGTTATTATTTAATAAAAATATTTATTGTATTGTTAAAAATTTGCACTTTCTAAAGACGATAATGTGACTTTACCGTTTTCATTATTATTGACGGATACTCATAGTTCTTTAGAAACTATGAGACTATATTATGTCATAAATTTTGGCATTATTTATAAATCTTTAACATTATCGATATTGACTCTATCGAGTAATAAGATAACCGATGTTATTTTTTTAAACGAGCTCTCTTTATGCACGTGTTGTAAATAATATTGGTCATCAACCAAAATTGTAGAGCCTAATTTAACGATTGACATTTCAGGTTAAGGGAGGAACTTTTGTACGAAAGGTTTCCTTTTCATCAGAATGCCGGACTAAGAAATAAAATTAGTCTATATCGATGTATATTTAATTATTGTCAAACTCAAAGAAAAGTAAACAGCAGTCTATCAAAAGCTAGGATAAGAAAGGCTCAGTATTACAAGATCCTATGGAAAGAAAACGTAAAAGGGCTGAAAGTTTTACTGTTTATTGTATAAATAAAATTATTAGGGCAAGTGAAGCGAGCCCTAACACTATCCCACAACCTGAGCATTTTGTGGTACACTTGACTATCACGCCTATAGGTTTTTTGCTTTAACATAATAATTTAATTTTATATCTAGATGTGCTATCTAAAAATGAATATCAATAACTGTCTTAAAAATTATTACCCGATAGAAAAACTACGCGAGCCCTCAAAACTTTTGGTATTGCTTTTATTATTTTTAGATGTATAATTGCAAAATATGGGACTTCACACTATGAATCTCACAAATGTGATCAACTGTGACAAGAAGAGAGAGTGTTAAAAATATCGAAATTGGTGTAACGTTATTTATGGATGACCCCTAATATTAAGTATAAACAAAGTTATAGGCAAACACTAGAATTTGTAGTCAAAACGAAATTTCATTATTTGTTCTATGCCTGGAAAATTGAGCACAAACAGAAAGAACACACAAACTTTGCTAACGTTACGAGTACGTAGAGTGGA
The DNA here is from genome assembly GCA_905231865.2 of Boloria selene. Taxonomy (NCBI): domain Eukaryota; kingdom Metazoa; phylum Arthropoda; class Insecta; order Lepidoptera; family Nymphalidae; genus Boloria; species Boloria selene. Next base: position 9,751,302 of record HG993145.1, read on the forward strand.
GTGAGTCAATGTTAAAAACATGAATATGACGTAAAAACAATTCTTGATAAAAAATATGTACATTTGTGACAGGGCAAATGATATTATTATTGCAATATTTTGTAAAAACCGTTTATTATTCGGAACTTGACGTAAATTGGATCAATAATCATAATATTTATAATTTAGTATTTATACTGTAGGTATAATGATTGCGATAGTCTTGTTTTCATACGAAAGTGACTCGATTAATAATTACAAATTTGGGTTATCTTATTTAATAACAATAAACTTGTCAAGTATAAAATTTTAACAGGCAGCAATTATTAATTATAATACATTAATAATTATAATTAATGTACGAGCCCATTTATTAAAATTGAAATTTAATTTTACTAATAACTGAACCCTAATGACACTACTGTTATACTAAACAAAGGTTTGTGTGTGTTCGTAGCTATTTCATGCTGAAACAGTTGGAAATATTTGTATGAAATGTTGCGCCCATAAATAATAAAAAAGAAGTCTGATCTGAAGTTACTGTTATTAAAATCTATACTTGAGCGAAGCGAGGGTAAGCCGCTAATGTATACTAATAGTTATATCAATAGTATAGTTCCTCAGGGATCTGTTCTCTCTGCAACCTTGTTCCTGCTGCATATTAACGATCTGCATATACCCGGTGTCTATGGGTACGCAGACGACTGCACTGTTGTAGAGAGATACCCGCCGAGTACTCGGGCCAGTAGAGATCAAATTCAGTCCGAAAGAGAGGCCATGGTAGAGCGGTTGAATCTCACACTCAGGACAGTCTCCACTTAGGGAGATACCAATCTTGTGAGTTTCAACGCCAGCAAAACACAGGCGTGCCTGTTCACCACAAAAAGGAGTCCTTTCATCTTGACTCCTACTTTCCGAAATATGCCTCTAGAATACACTGACCGTCTGCAGTTGTTGGGAATGAACATTAGCCACAACATGAACTACGGGCGGTTCATCGCGTCTAAGGCTTAGGTAGCAGCGAGGAAAGTTGGCATCCTCGCAAAGGTCCGACAGTATTTCACGCCGGGACAGCTTCTTTATCTATACAAAGCTCAAGTCCGATCGTGCGTGGAATACTGTAGTCACATATGGGCTGGTGCTGCGAAATGCCATCTGTCAGCCTTGGACTCGATTGAAAGGCGTGCGTTGAGCCTTATTGGTGACCCTACCCTGGTAAAAGCCAACTTACAAAGCCTCGATCACCGACGTAGGGTTGCCAGCCTTTGTGTATTCTATAGGTTGCATTTCGGAGAGTGTGCGCAGGAATTACACATCTTAATTCCCCCATCCCCTTTCCATCATCGGACGACTCGACGAACGGCTGGCCTCCATCCTTATGTCGTGGAGGTTCGCCCGATGGTAAGTTTCGCTTCGTCATTTATTATACGTGCGGCTAAGGATTGGAACAACCTGCCTACGTCAGTGTTTCCGTTCGATTACAATATGGGTGTCTTCAAGGCAAGAGTGAATAGGTGGCTACTGAATTAGTACGATTTACCATCTCCGACTGCGTTACCACTTACCATCAGGTGGAACGCAGTCAACCACTTATTCAGAATAAGAAAAAAAAATATTGTTCTTTAATATTTCATACTTTAAAATTGACACAAGGTTTTCACTCAGGCACTGACAAATGTGTGAATAAAGATTCCATTTCGTCAGAATTCTTCCTAAAAATAAATTTTAAATATACATTCTAGGGTGCCAACACATATTTCTATATGGTAGTTGCAGTATGTAGGGAACCAGTTGAGTAAGTGCAGTGTCGAGTAACCAGGCGAACACACTGTCATCGAGAGATAAGAGTAGGTAAACTAGTGAGCGGGCGTTTGCCGACTCGTTTGTCCAGTACTCAAACTCAGTAGTCAGTAGGCCCCTGCGCTTCATTGCGAGAGGACGGCGCGCGCGCACATTTTATATACAAAATCTAGGTCGCACTCATGTGATAGTTCACATTTCTCTTGCTTATGAGAAAAAGTGCTCAGTGACCGCACAACGTTTTTATTGTAACGGTTTCACGTCTCGCAGTTCTCTTGATATGCATGTGTGATGATATAAATCTGAAGTGCCGAAAAATGGATTTATCTATGTGGGCTATGTGATATTCAAGTGCTACCGCTATTGAGGCTTTGTTGTATTCGTAGCGGATACATTCCGCAGACGTTTCTTAGAAGTGCTGATTTGATTTTGTGAATGAGTCAGCTAACAGGCGTCGGGATTGTTAACTTCGTCAACGTGCTGCCCACGATCTCAGAAGGTAATATAAGCGATATGTCTTTCACTATTCTTATTGTGACCTGTGATTTATACTCAGGATTTTGTCTTATTGTTTTATATACATTTTGTTATTTAAGACATTAATTTGCAAAAATCTTCTTTGTCTTCTAAAATAAAACTACTTTAGAGTTTTCACTTTTTTATCACTACACGCCTAAAAGCTAGAGATATAATCAATGAACTTTGTTGAAGGTTCCTATTTCTTAATTAAAATGAGGGTGTTTCTTACACTCCGACGCAGAAAACTGCACTTAAGGTGTTTCTAACCCTCAGCGCGTGTTCTATCTTGTTAGTTACATAAACTCGATACTATACATCAAGTGCAACTGAAGGTTCGCTTAGGTAACTTATTACAATCATGCAATAACGTATGTTGAAATTTACCTGATATAATATTACTTCGAAATCGATAATTTTTAATATTAGAAAGCAGTAGATAATATTTTTTTTGTAAAAACTTGTAAAATAATTTGAAGTGATAATGAAATTTTAGAGAGAAATCATACCTACTTATTAAGTAGTGAAATCAGATAACAACTTGCTATATTGGTAATAATGTTTGGCGACTTTATTCAGCCTTATTTGTATAAAGGCATATATAATGTATAAATGTAATTGAAACCGCCCTTATGTCCTCTTACAACTGGTATTTATTGGTATATTCTCTACCATACATGTTATGTTAAACACTTCGAAATAAATCTTTTATATTTTAAATGTTATTTTATAACAAAAGATGAATAAAGCGAAGGTCAGAAATAAGGAACTGACTCATGAATTCATACAGCGTCTGGTCGTCTATAGTTTTAGTAATAAGCAGATGCAGCACGAATTTTATATATCGTCTTGCACAGTTCTTAATTATTGATGAACTTGCGTGTGAGTGGTTATAAGTTGAATTTTGCCGATTTTTCAGATATTTTGTATTCATTGTGATCAGCTTTAATAAATCTACTTTTATATTTCTCGTTTGCATAAATGAACGTACCATTAGGAACTAAGTGCCAGGTGCTAAGCTCGTCTTTCTTGTCGGAAATCACAGGACAGTAATTGATTGAAACTCGACAACCCAACCTTGACAACGCATCCGCTAGGCGTCAGATGTTAATCGAAGAGGCAGGTGCCTCCTCGATCAGGTCATCGACTCTACCGGATGTAAATAGATTGGATATGAAAAATTATAACTTAATCCCAATTTTAGACTCTAATAGGTTATTGAAAGTTTGGCATTATCGCAAAATTATTGAGTTACCATAGTTGACAATTGACATCCATCAATTCCGTTAATTTGCATTTAGTATTTACGAAAAATTAGTACAGTACTACTTAGTTAGTAAGTAAATTATTGTTTACATTTAAATAATACATAGAATATTATGGCATTTTTGACCTACGATTCAATACTGGCTAAAGAGTAAACATGAGCATTAAAGTTTTAGTTTCTATATTATAAAATCGTCAAAATGTATAATGTAGAAACTACAATTTAATCCTTCAAATACATTAGGTAAGTTATTTAATGATAGTAAAATTTTACTAATTTTGTTCACTATTATCTCTAGACTTTTAATACTTTTTTGTAATGTTTCCCATTTAGGCTGATATTAATAATTATCTTAAACTTAAGAGTCGTTTAAGAAACTTAACATTGACTGTATGGTCAAAGGAAGGCCTTGTCTAGACAATCGATTCTATTATTAGAACTGCTTGTTTCATGCCTTTAAGAATCGATTCGACAAAATCAAAAAGTTGTTTATCATTTATTGTTATATTCTTGTTAAACATTGGTTGTATTAAAAAATATTTGTCTATTTTCGAATATATCTGTTATTAAACTTAGTATATTTTAATGGTATTCATTTTTATATTTCGATGGTTCCTGTACTATTTTACTATGTTCTAAAGAGAACTATTTCTTAAAAGATAATGCTATTTTAAAATATACTCGTAGATGAGACTACTGTATAATTTGTAGAAAAATAATTGCTACTTAGTCGCCTGACTCAAATTGTTTCTGAGAAGATTGTCGTGTTGTTACTATGTTAAGAATATTGCTACTTTTTATATAGGTACTCGGTTATGACGTTATTACGATATTATTTGTCTTTAAATTATTTTAACATACTTCATATTATTCGCTCTATTGTTTATGCTTCTAAACGATAAATAAAATGCCCACCTGAATTTCTATTTAAAATTACAGCCAAGTGAAATTTCTTAGTGGCTAAATGAACACTGACCTTTATTTTTAATTTTGAGGAGAAGTTCTTTACCTGGAGTCGCTGACAAGACCTAATGTATGAGTTGAGAGTATTCAGATTTTATCTCATCGTATAAATTAATCTGTTCGACCGACATTATACTTTATAACGCTTTAAAACCGTCTTCCACTCCTTCAAAGTCTTAATGGATCTAAAATGAACGCGAAAAGTAAATATTTTACTTGCTATCTCGCTTTTTATTTACTGCCGAAATCTCCCAAGAGAATGTTGGGAAAGTCCTTTCTGCCTAGTTATAGTTTCTGTTCTGTCTCTTTCTTCCTCGTTGGATTTCATTTTACTTGGAGTTAACTTTCGTCTTGCAATATATTAGATATTCATCTAACACTGAATTGGTGATAAAATTAGATTTACGCTATCATAATTTTATTAAAATTAGTTAGAAACTTGTTGTTTCTCACCAAGCGGAGAGAAACAATTGGTTGACCGCGTCGTTAGGTCAGGGCTCCACTCGCCGACTTATAAATCTCATCATATGCTTAATATACATAGTACATATAATGTCTATAGCTTAACTTGTCAATACCTAAGTCATTAAGAGACCACGTATTTGTTTGGATGAAGAATATAAATCTCGTGATCCGTAAATATGAATACCATGTTTAACGATCTACTTAACGTTTAAGTATTATCTAATTTAAAGTGGAAATATTTTGCTTTGGTAACGTGATTTTCATGTAAACATTAACAAATGTTTATTTATATACTTAGCTGTAGTGGCTTAGTACTTTGCACTTGTCTTTTTTATTTTTGTTGTGTGAATATTATATCACATAATACCTACTATAAAAAATAATTATATGAGATATGAATATTATTACATTAGGCATTTATGCGTAAATCTATTATTCTGTTGTAAATCATAAGAACTACAACAAAAAATTAAACTACTTGAAATTAGATTTTCTTTGTATTTAAGTTAAGATTTTCTGGTCGGATTCTAAGATATTTCTATACGTGCTTATTATGTTCATCTCAAGCGAGGAAAGAGGTAGTTCATCTAATTGACATTTTCCTGTCAAGAGCAATATTTAACAGAATACAGTACCATAAAGATTATCAACTCAGCTTGCTTTTTCATATAGTCCATTGATATATTTATAAGTGGAAAAGATATATATAATGTATCTGCATAGCATAATTCATATAGGTATTTAACATTAGTTTGCATTGTGACTAGGGTCACAGGTTTTAGGTCGTGTGTCGTCTGCCTTTTGCAGTTCTTTTGTATGCGCACTTTTCTTTTCTAGTATTGTTTACTGTCTAAAAAGAAAGAATTAAAACTAAAACTTTCCCACTTATAATAATAAGTTCCTAACAAAAATTAAGAGAGATAGCTATTATCCTTCAAAATACAAGTTGAATGATGTTACAACACCAGCATTTCAATACAATTTCGGGAACAGACCGCATCATAAACACCTGCTACTGCCATGCACAAAAAAACTTAACGTTTAATATTCCAAGCGGGTTTCTTAGCGAGGCAAGGGTCTCATTTCAGTTATGGTTGAATAGATTTCCATCGCGTTCTTTTATGTTATAGATTTTGTGGCCCATCTATTGTTCTCAACCTTGTGCTCATTGGCCTGTATCTTATACATGTAAATCTCAATAGGTATACCTATTAAAGTAGCTTATTTTTAATATCTACTATTTATTGGATTACATAATTTATATAAGTATCATAATTGCGAACAAATAGTTTTTTTTAAAACCATATTCATTTCGTCAGAGTAATTTTATTCTTAATTGGGTAAAAGAAGAGCACATTGGTGGTTCACGTTATATTAAATTGTATATGGTAATAAATAATAAAAAGGATTCATTTTCTTACATTTTAAAACGTAAGCATGGTTTATCCTTTGTAAGTGGTTTAAGTATTCACTTTCAAATTAGATACAGTAAATAAATACGAGATAATTAAACTCCATTGTAAACAAAGTTTGTTTGTAAACGGCTACAGCGAGCCTTGGTTTGATAATTATTAATTATGTCATATGACCGTAACATTCCAAGACATATTAACTGAGCAACCGATTACAAATTAAGTTAATATATTAAGTAAGTATGTGTTTCAATAACTACAAAACTAACAATTTATTTGATATCACATGTATTCAATTCAATTTTCTTCTTACTGGTTTGACAAACAAAAAAAGTATGTATTTTTAGAATAGTAAAAACTAGTATTTAATATTCAAGACAAGGCGGTATAGCTTCAAATTTTAATGACCACAATTCAAGGCGTGCTGCATGGCGTCATGTACGGAAGAAGAGGCGCCGCAGGTTTTCGTCTCTTGGACTCCAGTTTGAATTATAAAACTTGTTCTTTATGTATACATATCATATTCTTTTAGGGGTTTCATATTTTTGTTTGAGTCAACCATATTAATCTATATGAAAGATGTAATAATTTGAATTTCACTTCATTAAACTTTAAATGTGACTTTTTATTGTTAATTGTATAGGTATCTACATAATAAATTATCACTTATTTGATAATACTTACATTACTTACCGTAGTTAAGTATTCATAGATATCATGTAACAGGAATTCATAATAAAGTAGTACATTCGATGTTGTTTCCACAAAATATGATGTATTGTTAAATGCGTCATTTAGGCATTGCTGAACTAATATTACGAGAATTACTGCTTACTTATCTTTAAATTCCGACAACATGTGTTAGTAATTGGAGTGGAAGAACACTCAGATTTATTATAGAGGAAAACGCTAATTTAGAACACGGTATAGGCGGGACTGGGTTATTCTTGCACATATACGAAATCGCAGAAATACTTATAAGATATTTTATAAAACGAAAATGATTCTAAACACCTAAATCATCGTTATATTCTGATCGGTGTGTATTGTTTTAAATTGCTTGTAAGTGCTGACGCAATTGCAGTATATTGTGCAATGTGCATAGATTTATTGTAGCGGACAACACTCGTTTGGAAGTTCGAAGTGGAGAGAGTTCAGACAAGACTAATGACTCCTATGTTGTTGTTGAAGTTAAATTAATATAACTTATTTAATTAGCATATTTTAAAGCCTTCACGAAAATAGATGCTTTGTGAAAGTTATATGGAGAGTATAAATTAAGTGAATTTAATGAAAAGAAAGCCTTGTAATAGTGATTATTATTTATTTATGTTTAGTGTACTAGTAAGTCACGCTTGCTTCCCTCGGGATGGCCCTATTCTCTAGATAAGTTTTAACTGCAGTAAAATGTATCCTATATTATGTTGACCCGGATGTGGAGCCAGCTGCTATAATCATACTTTGTCCAGTGATTTACTCGTGATGCGGTCACAGATAGACAAAAATTCTAAAAACTGTAGATTCGGCTTCTGTATCGATAACAAGGGCTATATCGATTAGATTTTACAATAAATGAATATTCAATGTTTAGATTCGACTATTCGTTAAAATATATGTAATATGATAAAAATATTGTGTCTTAAAAATATTTATGATACAAATAAATGAAATATTTACTTATATTTTATAGACATTTCTAAATTGTCCACTAGTGTCTATCTTATAAAGCGGTAGTAGCAAACACTCTAATCAAGTCCATCGAGCCGCCAACGCACTTGTTACTGGTTGTTTTAACAATACGACTCATTACACACTGACTCATCTAAAACTGGTATCATTCTGTTTCTTGTAACACTAAAACATAAATAACAATATGCATAATGCATAAGAGTACAAGATATAGGGAATTTGAGTTTGATATGAACTTGTAGCTTGTAGCCTTGTTGCATCTCTACACAATAGGCTTTCTATTTGAAACAGATATTTTTATTCTTTTTATTAAACTATGAGTCTAATACAAATATTTCTTGTTATGGAAGAATTTTCTATGCATAAGTTTTTACAATATTGCCTATTATATACACATTTATTTACAAAAGTAAATAAGTTCAAACGGAAACATTAGGCTTTCCTTTATTGTTGCTTCACAACTTGTGTTATTCGTAAAACCTACAAACACCACTTGGAAAAACCCACACTATAGTATTGATAAATATTTTCTTTATAGTATACTAAGAAATGTTGTTCAGGTGGATATCCCAATTTACAAGCCTGAAAATTAGATCATATGAAAACATTTTGGCTGGCATTCAAATTTGTTATGAGACTCATAGTTGGCGCCAGTCATGTCATCACTTATTGATTATTTTATATAATAATATTTTTGTTAACACAATCTTTAAAATATATAATTTTATACGTTTTATGTTAATTATCCTGGACTTGGATTATTACTTATTAAATATGACATATTTTTCTAATTTAATGTTATATTTGACGTATATAAAAGCTTTAGTAAAGATTTCGATTAAACAATTTAACCTTAATTAGGTCTCCTAAAACGTCTGTTCTAAGTAGTTTTTATAACACAACGAGTTTGTGATCACGTAGCCATATGCACCAGCCAGTTTAACTGCAGCGGCGCGGGCGCAATAGTGGGTGGAATGGCACGCCGGCCGCGCAAGGTCGACGAACGACTTTCGCACGTTCAAAACACGCTAGCGACGGCTTACTTTGCTTAGACGTGCATTTGCTATACAATGATTTCCAGTACGATATTTCAGGGTATTCGTTAGAATGTTTATTATTTTATTGCTGTCTGCGTGTAATGGCAGATAGCGTAATGTGACTTTGTTTTCGGTTTTTTTTTTTCAATATTTCAGAGACAGTGTTTGTCGAGGAGCAATTATTATAGTGACTGCTAAGTGCACTAGTTTTTATTACATAAATTAGGACAAGTCCATCGTTTGTCATTTAATAGGGATTCATGATATTCATTTTTGACTTTTATAGTATCCAGAATAATAGTAGGTAATATTTCGAAAAATAAATGTGTAGTTTATTATGTCATGGTCTAAAATTTGCTCTAAAACAAAGAGAGGACCTTGATGTTTCTATTAAAAATGTTCAGCGGTAATTTGGGCATGTTGTTAATTGCATTTAAAATGCACATACATAGAGCAATCTTAATTCAACTGCAAAATAATTGCGGAATTCTACTCTCGCTTTGAAACAACATTATTTGAACAAGTGAAACAAAAAAACTTAAGTAATTTCTCATTTTAATCTCCAAAATTATTTTTTTATTATGTGTTAGTTTTAGTTTAAATTAAATGATACCTTCAATATGTTAGAATTAGTAATAATGTTATTGAAATTTATATAGATTTTAGTTTAAAAGACTTTACTAACTTTAATTAGCCTTTACTAATTTTGTAGTTCTTATATTATAAAATTTAAATTATTTAAATTTATTTTCAATACTTTTGTTAATTCTAGTATAATAAAATTAGGGACTCGCTTGCTTCTTTCGAGTTCTGTGTACGTTCTTTTTGAATTCAAGAGAGAGATATAGAGCGCGCTGAAAACTGCTTATGAAATATTTAATTAAATTCAATTTAATTTTGCATAATTTGAAATAACCTAATATGACAAAATTTATATGTCATTGCAAATATTTCTTTGCAGACCAGACGATGATCCTACGTAACATATACAGATTTTATAAAATACAACTTATATGAATATCTCCTTTATTTTGAAGTCGGTCTAAATTTAATATAGATGTGAATGCGTCTAAACCGGATATCAAGGACTACATGTGGGAGATAGGCGGCACCACCCACAAGTATAAATTGCCCAATTTCATATGTTATGAAATAACTGTTTACTATTACCAATACAAGTTAGTTTGCTCAACTTATTCTATTTTCGAATACATGTTTAATGTCTTCTTAAGAAGTACAGCGAAAGTCCGGTGCTGGAATAAAAATCTGTAGTCGATCTCCTTTATAGCTCCTCGAGAGCACGTATACGGATTAGATGAGGTAATAAAGCAGTTGATGAGTTTCTACATCATCTTTTCAAGATGGAGTAGATACAACTCATTGGATTTTATTATTATAACACTTTCAATTCAGGCAGCATGGTACTGGTGAAGAAAACTATAATATAACTATAATAACTATAACTATAATAAACATTGGTTAGTGTACTATCCTACCAAAGCTTTTGACTTGCGTTTTGGTCGTGTCTCCTTCTGTCTTCAGTCTTTTTTAACGTCCAACTGCTGGGCAAGGGCCTACATTTTATACGAGGGGGATCATGCCATAGTCTACCACGCTGGCTTAGTCACTCTAGACGAACTTCACATGTCTTTCAAAAACTTGCTTAGTTTTCTCAGACACGCTGGTTTACCCACGATGTTTTCCTTCACCGTAAAACTTAAAAAACACCATGAAAATATCAGAGATACGAGACCCGGATTTGATCATCACTTGATCATCTATTTCTTTACAAATATAGCCATTTATGATTATAAATCATAAATGGCTAAATTCAAAATTTCTAATTTGTATGCACTCGCTCGGATCATCGCCTTTGTTAGTTACGGCATATCATGTAATTTATTCGCTTTTACTTTTTCTATTACAATTTTAATTAAATAATATTTCCGTACAAATTCTATAATATGCAATTCGTTTATGATAATTTCTTAGCTTAAACAGTGACGTTCTACTACTTTCTTATAACATCTTAATATATATCTTAACATAATTTGTTATTAAATGACTATTCTTATGTACGCAAAAAAGTGACATATATTTCATTTCTAGCTTATTACTTATATTTCATTCTCTTCTCGTTAGTTTTATTTAAAGCTTTTCACAGCTAAGATTCTTAAAAATCCAATTCAGTATATCAATTTGGCACATAAAACACTTACATTTAGCTGGATTAATGTCGAGTGGATGCTCGGCGTGGGCGAAACGTGAACATTGGGTTCAACGGACAATCCCGGTATGCGGAACTGGGTATCTGGCTCGTCTGCTATCCGATTTATTGTCACCACTGCACTTGATTGTAAGTGGGGCGAATAATTCTGGTGATATTTATTTTAAAAACATATTACTTATTATAAATATAAGTGCAAAGTAAAATTATATTTAGATGTTTGTGCTTCATTAAAATTTACAGCTAAGTAATTGAATGTAATTTAGTTCACAAATAGACCAGCAATATGACTTTCACCTAGAGTCTAGACATATAGGGTACTACGTACTGTTACAGTCGTGTGAAGCGAAGATAATTCGCTCAAAGTAAATAATTTATTCAAAGCTTATCCCATTATTATTAAGGTACTTTTAAAAGATTTAAAAGATTAAATTTGCAACGTCCATTTGTGGTTTCGTTTATATAAAATTTAGCTTGCCAATAATTCTAAACAGTTTGTAACTTGCGGTGAAATCCATTAAAACTTGGGCTTGTAAAGGTATCTATCTACAAACAAGTATTTCGTATGTCTTTATTCTTACCTTTTTAGGAGTTTAATGTGGTTTTATAAAAGTATTTTAAAATATCAAAGATTCACTGGCATCATTGTGTATGTAAAAAATACGAATGTGTGTTATGTATGAAGTTTTTTATCCGTGAGATTAGCTTAATTTATCTTTTTATTCAAGAAAAGTAACATTTTAATAGACATTCTATAACGAGATAAAAAATGTGTAGCCAGACGTGAAAAAAATATATATAATGGTAACCTAAATTATTTAATAAGTTAGCGGTATGTGAATTATAAAGCCATCTAACCTAACCTAAATAAGACCGTTTCATGTTTTACATCATTAATCATGAATAACGGTCTTAAATTGGCAGTTAAACTGTTTCCCCGGGGATGCGGTGAGAGGATAAGCTTACATCCACATTTATTACCCGTGTAAAGAGAAAACACGAGGAAGCTTATTTGCATAAAAACCTCATGTCTAAAGCTCTCGGTATTGAGCAGATCAATATGTATTTCTAATATTTTATTTTAGGACTCAATTTTTTATGAGTGATGGGATTTGTATTATAATTGATTACTTTATTATCCCTGCAATTTCACCAACCATATAAGATTAGGAACTTACTAATATACAAGTCGAAGTCATACTTTGTTCTCAATATTAATCAGAGTTTATTTTAAAACATTACTATATAACTTATCCGGAAGAAGTATGACTAAATAGCTGATACGATTGATACGGAATCGAATTCTTATGATATCCTTTTATCATTAACATTGTACATATTATGATTATGAATGTTGCATGATAAGCCTAAATATGGCATAATTTTATAACTTATTATTTCAATTACAAGACACGTAAGCGTAATTAATCACGTTTAAAACAATGTGATTTAGAAATTACTATACTTTTCTACGCATAAATGTATTTGTTTGTTATTAAATACTAAATTACTTTTTTTTATAATAATATAAGTATGATCGTTATGTAATAGAAATTATGTTTATTTATGTAATATTACGTCAAAGTTTCTTTTTCGAGTTGTTCTTATACATCAAAGTTATTTTTATAATATCTTCGTATACATACGAAAACGAATATTGTTCCTGTCGCTTTTCAGATTAGATAGCGCTGACATCGTGATTGTTTGTCAATGGTGGCCGTGTTTGTATAAGCCCTAGGCGTGTTGACAGACGCACCATATCGAAGCAGAATTTGGAGCGTACTCAATATTGAACCTAGTAATTTGGCGCTATGAACCTTATAGTGTATCCATACCGTATGTCTCTGTTTCTCTTGGTGATTTATTCGACCTGTCCATGATGTGAAATGTGATAAAAATATGTTCATACTATTAAAATAAAAAATAAGTGAATAAACTGTCACTTAGATTTATTTCTTCAGTTTTACTGGATTAGAATAGTAGAGTATATTCCTATATAGTAGAATAAGAGCGTAACTCTATGTTACGTGTTTATATTGAGTTAACTTAAATGTCAGCGCCAATCAGATGAAAGACAAGAAAAGGTAATTCTAAACGGTAATTCGTTTTCTGGGTCACTGCAATCGAATTCAATGCAATTCGTGATAAGCGGCCTCAATGGCTGCAGACCGCAGTCTCCTCTCCGATGCGTGCCAAACTTTAAGAGAACCAGTCGATGTGAAAACGTTTTATCGTTAAATTGGCGTATTCCTCATTTTTTCTCGAGAGTTGTTTATGAGTTCATTATTGCTACCAACTGCGTCAACTCGGAAATATTTAGGTCACGTCGCAGGCCTTTTGAGGATTTGTTAGGCCGTCAATTTAATCGATAAAAACTTCACAGAACACAAATAAAAGATATGCTGTTTTTAAATTATTTAGGAAAAACGAAATGCTGTACCATAATAATTAACTAAAATAGCAATATGTACAATATATATATAATAGGCTATTAAGAGTAATTAATGGGATTCGTCGAAACAAACAAAATGATTTATTAAGAAGTCACTGCTAAATTTTACTGTCCATTTCCATTCTCAGATTAGCTCGGCGTTCGTGATTATATATCCTGGTATTATACTCTAGATCTCGCTACTGATTTTCAACACTGCTATTAAAAGTAGGCTAAAATCGACTTCCAAAATATTGTTACGAGTGAAGTTAAAATCGAATAAAATGACTCTTCATTGTGCGTCACACAAGAAGTTTAATGGTAAACAGAGATGAAATTGACAGCATCTGTCGCATTAGCTAAGTGTCTGGTAAACATTAGACAGTATTACAAAGTAACATTTTTTTATTTTAGTAGTACATCGTGAAATAATAATTGATACTTTTTATAATAATGTTTACTTTTGGAAATTAGAAATTGTAATTTTAGAAAATATTACTAAATCTATTAGTGTACTACAAATGATTATTATCAATACGATATATCGATATCTGAATAACGACGATTTCGTCGATATATCGGTTAGGTGTATCCCTAGTGTAATGCACTAAAATGTTGTTGAACGTCGCGTTGTTTGCAAGAACGCACACTATTTTTTACCTCTACACTGTCTCTATTTCAGCACAGTTCCTAGCAAAGGGTAGTATCATTTTGTTGAAATATTTGGTTACAACATTTACGCCCATCATTTTAATAAAGTATTTTTTACGATTAAGAAAATATTTCTGAAACCTAAAAATATTTTTCACAAAATTCAATTCATGCTTATTTTAACGAATCTCATTTTAGAAATGGCCTACTTAAGAGATTTTCAAATAAAATAGAAAATTTTCTTGCCACTTTCAAATTGCCTTACGCCTGTAATTGGCCTTTTAATTTACGTTTACTAACGACGAGTTGTTAGTGAGACGTTGTTTTGAATCTTGTTTCATTGGCGAATTGAATTTCGGTCACCTACTTTACTTTCGGAGATAAATAATTGTCAGTCTCTCGAATTGAAACATGTAAATGCGAATAATATTGGTCATGAAAAATAAAATGAATTGATATTAGTCGTTTTTTAGTAATTTGCGTCTTAGAAATTTGTTATTTTAATCTTAAGAATTCATGCACTATATCATACGCGTTAAAGGAAAAAGTATAGTGTAACGAGTACGTGGAATTTTCACACGCAAGCATACACATCGCCGAGATTAACTTTTAATTCACAGCTAGCTAGATGTAAAAACTTTTATAAAACATACTACTGCGAAGTAGGAAGACACATTTAATTACGTTACAGAGTAGAAAAAAGCGTGGTTTTATTATTTACTTTTTATACTATATTCCTTAATATTTAGTTATTATATCTATTAGTGGATGTTATATTATCTAACTAGAGACTCGCCCTCGCTTCGCTCGGGCTCTTCGATTTAGCACAAGCAAAGCCGCGGGATTCACTAGTTATGCATGTTCTTCCTTCGTCCTTCCTCTTGAATCACTCTATCTATTAAAAAAACCTCATCAAAATCCGTTGCGTAGTTTTAAAGATTTAAGCATACATAGGGATATAGGGACAGAGAAAGCGACTTTGTTTTATACTATGTAGTGATAATAATTTTGTTTCAACAGTAATTAGTTTAATGTTTGGTTTCCGAGGAATTCCACGCCTGGCTTTATGAACATTATGGACGGTAGACACGCTGAAAAAGTTTTAATCGATATTTGTTTTACATTAGTATTAGGTACGTTCAAGTTTCGGTCATACGCAACCTTTTTTTTTGGGTGATGTACAGGATTCATTTGATAATAAAAAATATTATATATATTACCTTCTGGTTCAAAAATGCTTTGGATGGCCAACAATGTACTTGTTTTTATAGTAACAAATATCTGTATTTTTATTAATATCGGTATTACCGGTATCATCAATATAGTATACGGTAATATCAAATATCTGTATAATCGAACTCCTGACCTTGGTAGTACTGGACAGATAGATTAAATATACATGCATAATGTGTTTTAAGTTATTATTAGTTACCATTAATCAAAATAGAACTGTTAGAAATTCTTGCGTGTATAGCGCCTAATAATATATCATTGGATTAACGTGTGCATTGATGACCGCAAGGTTAGTGGAAATACATCAGTAGTGAGAGTTAATAACTGTTACAAGGCTTTGTTAGTTACGTATGATCAGATAAATACATTTATCTAATTACAAAATAAACTAAATTTGATTGTATTTTTTATACCTTTGTAAGCTTAATTTTAATATTAAAAAGCTGTAGTTTCATTTCTATGATAACTAGAATAAACAAAGTATGTTTAGAATATTAGTTTTTTTCTGAATAGATGACAATTACTTTATCCATTCTTTTTCTTTGTCCACAGGCGTGACAATGAGAGAAAAAAGGGGAGGTGCTATGAGTAAAATGCAAAAGCTCAGGAAGCGTCTATCTCTAAGCTTCGGTAGATTATGTAAGTATTAAAGAGTGCTATTCAACTTTTAACACTTTAATAAGTAATTCACTAACTAGTTTCATTGCATTTAAGTCAATAAACACATTTATGAATGAAACATATTTTTTATTTGGACATAAAGTAACAAATGTCATAATATTTTTCTATAAACATGTGGTGTGGGTGTCCGTTATATAACAAATAATAATCCATGTGGACGAAAATAAAATGAAAGTTGACGATGCATTTACTCGTAAGCTATTATTATATAATTGGATCTACCTACGCGAGTTTCAATCATGTAAATACATAACAGAACTACTTACAATGTACTTAGGAACGTAAGAAATTCACTACACTACATTTCTAAGACTTAACGATGTCAACTTGTATCATTTAAATAACTACACGAGGAGATATAACTTGAAATAACTAAGGCAGAATTTGTATAAAGTTACTACAACTCTAACAATGTAAATTCCGACCCGCATCAGACGTCGTGGAAACAAACTCAATTAACGTTGCAATGGGCACGTCCATCGCATCAGTAATCATTAGCTCGCTACAGTCATATGATAACGCCTGATAGTGCATGCCAAAAGAGCGTTGACGAACGAATAACGATCAAGTTTTGGCAATGACTTTATAAGATCATTCAATGTAATTTGTAAAGGTGTACTAGAATAGAAAACTTTTTTATGTTAGGAACAGATTTTTTAGAACTACATATGTTTATAGATTGAGATTAGATCAATTTCTAAAAAGGCATAGCTCTCTCTTATATTTTACGTTTTCTGTCGAACATAACGTGAATTAAATATACTATTGTTGAGGTAATAGGTTTTAGTTTCGTAAAAACTATACCATTCCATTAAAATTCAGTTTGGAGTTTATATCTATCATCGCCTATGTTAGACTGTACTTTAAATTTATAATGCTCTCATGCTACTCAGTATCAAATAAAATTCTTTTTTTACGACTGTCCTGGGTATGCAGTCTGCAGACGACCCTTGTTATACAGAACACGTGCGTTATATATTTAGAACCCACGTATTATCATTCTATACAGTGAACCATTTATAGGTAAAATGTTTATTTTTATAACACACGCTGTTTTGTACCAATCGCGTAAAGAGGTTTTTGGAGACCTGCCCGTCTTATTTCTACACGCTCCATCTGCTAAGTAGGAGTTTATGTTAACAAAATCCTACTTATTTATAGTACAAATACTTCACAATTTACCTATTTTATATTAAAAATAGCATACTCTCAGAGTATCCATGACCAAGATATAAATAGAATTCGTCAATTTTAATCTTGTTGCTTCTTCATAACATCAAAATATATAGATCCTGCCCTTGTAGTATATGTGTATATACATATAAATTAACGCTTAGCTTTCTGTAATTTTTACACATCATACTCATCATCGTACACACGTTATACGTTATACATACATAGATTTATTTATTTATATACCGTGCCACATAAATGAATTTGTAAGCGCTTCATTTGTAAGAGATCACATTTCTACTGTATTTTCCACTTTTTCACTGCCAAATGATGTTTACTCACTACCAAAATAGATGCATCTAAGATCCGTTTCACATTTGCATATCAGAAAAATATGCTTTCACGTATTTTTCTACATGTTTTAGAAACACTATGCCTAAGAGGTACTTGTACCTATATGATGACGATCATTTTATTTATCATACATATTATCAATGTTTAAAGAACAACAGTATTACAATGATTTGATGCGATCTTATCGACCAATTAACAGTTATTGACTCATTTGCCTTACTGTTGAAATGGTACTTACTGCTACGTTCTTCCCATAATCCCTGATGCTTTGCTCCCCTCGATTGAGCCATTTTCCTCAAAAGGGAAGTTTACCTCGTAACAGATTTAAGCACGTCTTTATCGTATCTCAGTTCTATTTTCTATTTCGACATTTTGTATATTTTAAGGTAAGTGAAATTTAAATTCTGAATAGAAATTGATTCATTATTACAATTTTGTTTGGTTTTAGTTGAAAAAAAGGAAAGAGGTGGATAAATAAATTTATAAATTCACAAGATTATAACAAAAGAAATTAAAACATCTAAATTTAATGACAGAGTATGATTCAAAAGTTAAATTATTTCAATGTAGAGGCCATTTAGTTATGTTCTCGTAAATGTAGTATACGAGTATGAAGTCTTAGCAAAACGTACTTATGTATGACTTACCCAATCACATTATTTAAATCCTAGTAACTATTCCATAGTAGCAAGAGATACGTGTCATAAATCATGACATGTTTACACTACTAGCAATGCCAGGCGCCGAAGTTTGTATAAAAATTACGAGTACTATCGTAAAATGTGGGTTGAGCGATTAAGGTTGTAGAGATAATAATTGTTTATTTTTCATATGTTCTCGATTTTTTAGTTCAAGCCATTTTTTGATGGTTTTATTAGCTGCTCTTATTTTTTATAGAAAAAAAAACAAGTAAATATACATTATAAATTGTTCTAGGTCAGCTGATGTTTACGTATTTTACTTTATAATAAATCGAGTTCAGAAAGGAGGAGGTTCTGTCAATTCAGTCGTATTGTTTTATGTTACCCCAGAACTCAGTAATTAATTCTCAGATTAGGAGCTTTTATTGTTTCAATGTGTACTTCCTGTTTCGTCCCATTTAAATTTTATATTATAGATCCACCTATAAAAAAGAAGGTAGAAAAAAGGGAAGATTACTGTATTTTCACCTACTAAATTAAAAAAATACTTCTTACTTTCATATCTATTTGTCACACTAAAAATGGAAAAACTTTAAAAAATGTCGACTAAAAAAAGCCAACATCAAAAAAACACAAAATAGTACAGATTAGTAGTTTTCATTTGCGCTGAAGATAAATAATTCTAATCATAACCAGATAACGATTTCGAATTCGGTGTCAGCCGATATTTACAACTAAAATATTCATTTGAAGCTTCGATGTTAAATAGGAAGTGATTCATCGATTTAACGCTGCCCTCTTTAATTGGTTCTTATCAGTCAGTGACTACGGCTCTGTTAACGGCTAGACGGATGACAGAATATTGGTTAAATACGATTGTTTATCTAACGTGGTGATAATATAGAGTGGCCATTCTTTATTCAAGTTATGCTATGGCATAAGAGCAATTAATATTAATCTTAACAATAATTATGTATTAGTATTATGTGATCTGTGGTATTATTAACTACTAGCAAACCCGGCCCGCTTCGCTGGGCACTTTTTTCATTTTCTAGTTAAATAAAAATGGCGTTAGTTACTCCTTATAACATTAGCTATCTGCGAGTATAAGTCCCGTCAATATCATTCCAGCCGTTTTGAGATTATGCGTAAGAAACAGAAAGACAGATTGATTTGAGTCTAAAGCTGTTAATTTTAAATTAACAGCTTTACACTATAGACACTTCAATTTTATTTATATTTACTGATTTATAAAGCAGGTAAAACGTTTTATTGAGAGCAGCGGCTCCCAATTCTTTTAGTCGCGAAAGTCTATTTATTTAATCCTTTCTAACGGATATCCATTTTGATGGTAGCTGTTTTTGTTTTATATTGATACTTAAAATAATATTTTAGTCAATTACTTTTTCGGACATATTTATTTTTAATATCACTAAAGAAAGCTTATTGTGTGACAACGTTTTATTTACCTCTGACGGAACTTTGAAACCACTGGTTTAGATTACCTTTATTATATTGAGTTCGTTCTTACATGTTTCCTGGTTTTTTATGAATGTTTTTATTACGAAGTGATCATTGAACTATGTAAATAGATTTATATTTTCACATACATTCTAATTTAAATGAATGCACACTTTCTTTTTACTTTCTTTCTAATTTAAATAGCTAAGTATGACAGTTAGCTAACAAATATTTTATATTTAACTGACTTCCTTTTATTTTCGATTTTTATCTTCTTATTATATTATCATCTTACAATAATTATCGTGCTGCAATGTACCGCTATAATTAAGCTGCGAAAAGAAAAGCTTTGATATGATCAAAGCTTTTAAACAGTTTAATCTTTATAATGATCGGTTAATTTCTCTCATTTATTTCTTATTTATTTACGTGTTCCACTTAAATTTATTTAAAACGTTTGTTTACAAATCGTCTCGCCCTAAAATGTAGCAGGCGCTTTACGCTGATAACCGACATATTTTGATGTTTTCACAACATTGCTTCAAATTCAAATACAACTTCACATTATAGTGTTAGATATCGTGAAGTTCTGCACTTTATACTGACACACTTAGATAATATTAATAAATATTTAAAGATAATTAAACTAGATTAAACTAAATTATGGAGCCAAGTAAATGTTTGTGTATATATTCAAACATATACATTAAACGTATATTTGTTATATTAATGTACAATATTCTAATAGACCGCGGCGCCAATTTACAAGTTCATGTCGAAATTGGGGCGTTTTCTTAATCAGTATTAAAAAATCAACAAACATTTATTATTTTGGTACTTCACTCCTACTCTACAATAGTACATACAATAAAGTGAAGTACTACTTTATGATATCGAAACAATGAGCAAGTTCTACGAGGAACCTTGAATGCATCAGTGTTTACATCATTTAACAACTTGTTACGCTATTTGTTTGGATAGTGAGGAGATTCGTCTAACATTTTTTGTGAGTAGCCATAAAACTCACTTTATAATGAATTCTATTTACTATTCGTACCAGTCTACAGTTTTTGTTATATTTTTTTGCTTGCATCTTTGTTATAAAATTGGAAAGGCTAATTTGCTTATTGTAGATTTGTTCTAAATACATAATGGATTGTGATTTGTGACAATATAGTATGTTTAAAGAGCAAAATAAAGATTTATTTATTTTTCCTTTCCGAAGCAGCATTTGTCTATATTGTATCGTGAAATAATATAGGTAGGTACTTTCTATAGTAATTTTGTCATATTATTGTATGAGTCATATTGAGAACTGAGAATGTTATAATAGAGCTAGCGGTTAAACTGGTTAGTGTGGATGCGTATAGCGATAGGGTACATATATTTGTAAATATACAATGGTTAAAAAGTTTTATATACTTGACTTGATTGATCTCCTAAACATTTCGCAATTATTTTTACAAGATTGATTCATTTCACTGCCATAAGGGATGGTTTCCGGGATAATACTATCCTACGTATTTCCCAGGATCTAAAACTACATACCTTCATACCAAATTCATCTTAACAGTCTATCCATTACGTATAAGCATACGAACTTACAAAAAACATCTTATTTCTATATATAATAGTAGTACGTATGTACATTATGTGAAATATAAAATATGCATATTTTATATTACTCAAGGATTTTTTGTTCTTTTTGTTGCTAGTGACGTACTTATTTTTTGTGTATATAACTGTTTTAAATTAAAATTGATATGCTGTTGTTTTGTAGTCGTAGTAGCTTCTTATCGCTTCGTACATTTTTTTCCGTGACTTGTAATCAAAATACAGTGATTCATAGTACTTATTAAAATAATAACAGCGTAGTGGCATCACGGTCATCTTAGCATAGTATAAGTTATAACAATACATAATGTATTCATATCTTTTGTTTATGCATGTGACAATATTTGTTAAATACAATAGGTATGAAATAAGGCGAACTTGATTAAAACACTTTAGATGGTCTCACTTAACAAAACTTTAAGTTAATAAAATATTAGCATTTCCGGCGGCCGTATTCCAAATATCGGAGCAAATTCTATGATTTTACTTATTATTATAACCCAAAATGTGATGTTATATATCCTATATCTTTTCTCTATAAATAGGCTATTCAACACAAAAAGATTTTTTAAAATCGAACCAGTATATCCTGAGATTAGCATCTTCACACAAAGAAACTCTTCAGATTCATAACATTAAGTATAGATTGTAACAAACCATTTTCATAGTCTACGGAAGTTTTTAGGTTTAATTGATGTACATGTCTGGACGTAGGTGTAGCCTTCGAAGCATGAATCAGCTAATTAATATAATGACTAACGTGAACCTTATACGGAGCTTTTTTACGTAGTACTAAGGACATTTGTATGTATGTAATATGTAACGATTGATATTACTTCATTTACTTCCTATAACGATTTGAAGTGAAACATAATATGTCTTAACCGTCTTGTATACTTAATTTTTTTTATTTCATTTTACTACAACGTTTATTTTTCGGGCATGTCGCTCACGTATAACATAAAGTCAAATGTCCAAGTTTTAAGTAATTATTTTTCAATAAACATGTAACGAACATAAAATCCTTGACACGTTAGTAGAATCGGTGTCTTCCGGCACCAATCATGGGGGGTTCAACATCTCCATTATCTAGCCGTAGATTGATGAGAGACTTCCGTGTATTCATGGGTGTGTGTTCCACTTGCTATACCCATCGATGAAAAGTTACAATTGCTTAAACACTTCTGAGAATCTATTATATCAAATTTCTAACATTCTCCAATGTTATCTGATAGCTCTAACAACATGTTAAAATAATTCAAACGCTATATTAAGTTTCCATTTAATAAACGCCCCAAGCGGGTATGTTGAGTCACTCGGCCGCACAGAAACGCTGTATTGTTTCCCTCCATCACAGCCGTGAAACCTGGACGGCCTTTTGTCGACTTCCCATTGTTTAACCTACACAAACAAAGACAAGCTTTTTCGCCATTAAACAAATTCTAGACGGTTTAACTTGCTTGTTGATTTTGTTTTACAAGAATACTCGCATCCACAGATGTCGTACAAGTGATGCCCCTAATGTTGTTTTAATAGATTCTCATGTTTAGCCTCCGTAGCTTCAATTATAGTTTGTTACCCACCGACAGTTGCGCAAGTCTTGTTGTGACGTTCAAAGTTCGGTGCACTTGTACTGTTTTGTTTATCACATGGTTTCATACTCGTGTGATATCGTACGCGCGGCCTTTGTTATTTCCTCCTAATTTATTTACTACGGTCGCAGTCTCGTCGATATAACAAAAAGCAGTACGTGGGGTACATACAAATACATATTATTCAAAAGATGTAGGAAGTTGTTTTATTTTATTAGTTATATCAAATAAAAATTAATTATTTGCATCTAGTTTTGATACTATGAAAAATATCCAGTTTCCACATATAGTATTTGTTTCACAATAACTAGGAATCAGTAAAAAACTAAATAATTTGCAATCGTAATAATACTCTCGGTATGTGCATGATCGCTGCAGGCTATTACGATTATTATCACCGCTTATTGGCGTCATAACTTACACTTCGCACTTGAATTATATGGCTTTGAATAATTTATTGGCGGTTTGCAATGAATTATTTATCCTATTCTATTAATACTAGTTTTGCTCGCGAGTGACTGATAAAACCAGTGGTTCAACGAACTTATGTTACGCTTTATTCGTGACATGCGTTTGGCAAATCAGCCACTGTGTCACATATTTTGAAATACATATAATGTGCACTGCCAAGATAAATTTCAAATACTTTATTTTTAGTGATTTATAATCGACGAGCTTTTCTTTTTAATGCCAAAATAATTTATTAAAATTTTGTTGTTCACGTAAATATTACAAAGAATATATTGTACGTGCTTACGACGTACTTGAGTGCGAAGTCTGATTAAATTATAAGGCAACAATGATGATACGAAACAAGCTTTCATTCAGATTTAATCATATTCCAAAGCCAAATAATCACTCACGATTACGAGTGTTGTCAACAGTTACACAATAAGGCCAAAGTTCTTAAAACCACTTAAAGTTCAGTTAAACATGGTGATGACGTGTGCCTTAACACACTGTATAATGAGTCACGCGTCTGCTTCTGACGTATCGTCAGTTCGTTTGTTTAAACGAGTGTGGCCTGGATTGTTAACGGGTTAATGACTGGCCCTGACTCCCCAAGCCTCCTGGGAAAGGTTGTAAGCACGATTCCCTTAGTTATTAAGCTACCAGTGGTCCCAGTCCGCTTAGCGTTTGAAGTAAATATTGACTATATGAAATAATACATGAAACGAGATTATTAAATATGTATTAGACCCCATGCAGTGAATATTTTACACTCGTTCAATTATTTCGGACGTTTCCTGCTCTAAAAAATTTAGTAGAAGTTGTTTCTAAATCAACAGAGCGTTCAACTAATACCATAAAAATATAAAAGTTTTAATAAAACACTGTGGTCTACGTGCTAACAACATACAATATAACCTGACCTTTTGTAAGAATCGATACTTGTCGGTCTGGCTATTAAATAAAAGCTACTTATATTTATCCAAATCAACTGTGTTACTTTCGACATTTATGGTTTAACGATTGTTTGATTTTTATTGTCTGTAAATAGAAATGTGCTTTCTGTGAATAAGGCCAAGTAAGGGTAGTTACTCTTTTATGTAAGAATGTTTAACTGTATTTATGTCTCACACCGATTTTGGCTATGGCGTACAATCTCATTGAAACTAGCCATCTACGCGGGAGATATTATAGTGCACAAGTGTACACAGACACAACATTATTTCTGTCACTCTCACTCAAAGGCGCAGGACCGATAGCTTTATGCGTTATCCAAGGCACGCGGGTGAACCTCTGCCATTTCCCAACTTTCTTGACCGAAATACTCAGGTACTTGGCCCGACCCGGTCCTGGGTTTGAGTCCCGACTCAAACCCAGGACATCTGGATAGTGAACGTTCATGCTAGCCATTAGACAACCAAGTTAGATAAACTGTCTTGTTGGTCTAGTTGTACCATGCTACTATGTGCAGCTGTAGATTTGGAGGTTTTGTTGATTTTGTTTGGTTAACTTTTCGTTTTTGTGAAAAATATATAAATAAATATAATACTTAACTTAAACACCACCATTCATTAGGGCATTTAGGGTTGTTAAGATAATCTCTATGACACAAACCGCGAGAGTAATCCCAAAACTTAGAGCATTGAAATACATCACGGGATATCGCCGACCTATTTCTACGAGGACGGGCCACGACCGAAATCATGCTGAAAAGGTTAAACTTTACGCAGTCCAACTTACTTTCTAAAAATACTTGTGCAAATAATTTTATCGCGCCCATTGTCTTTATTTTGTTACATGATATTCATATACTATTTTTGTAGAATTGTAGTTGTAACCTTCATTATACTTGAGCTAAAAAATACGTTATACGATCGATTTAATGAATAATAGGTTCTACTATGCGTATTTTTAAAACTAACATTTGTTTTATACTACCTACGTCCTATATGAAAAAATAAAATGAATTATAAAATGAACATAATTTATAATCCAATTGAAAAGTTTGATTGGAAACAGCTAATATAAAACTCCATCCATTTCCTGAAGCGATTATGAAACTTTGCGAACCGCAGAGACAAAAATAATTTTACCTTGTGACCTATATTAATGATAGCAGGAAAAGTATCGCAAAACGCGTGCCTATTTATATCAAAATCATGATACGACAAAAATGAAGAACCATAATATTAACTTTATTACCGTTTTTTCGTGTTCGCAACTTTTTTTTATTATAATAAAAATATTAAATTCTGCATTAACGGAAGCTGCCTCACACGTTTTGTACAATTATAATGTGCATATGTGAAAAAAATAATATGTAGTAGATAGGTACTAAAAAAATGCATAAGTAGTAAGTAATAATTTATGGTACTTATAAGAAAAACACAATCTTAAACATTTTTGCCTGTCTATCTGTTCGTTCCTAATCCTTGAAACAGCTGCACATATTTTGACGGGTCTTTTACTGGCAGATAGCTAATGTTATAAAAAGTTAGTTAGGCTAGTATTATTTTTGAAAAATAAATCATTCTTTTGAAAAAAAGAAAAATGAAAAGCTCAGGCGAAACCCAGGTGAGGGTGAATCGCTAGTAATATATTAATAATGCTTTTTACTGTTTGTCAAAAAGCAATAGCGCCAACATGATTAAACATTGTCCCCAAATAAGTATCGTTACGTTAAACGCTGACCACAAGCTACAACCCTTCTCAACTCTGACAG
Source organism: Boloria selene (assembly GCA_905231865.2). Classification (NCBI taxonomy): domain Eukaryota; kingdom Metazoa; phylum Arthropoda; class Insecta; order Lepidoptera; family Nymphalidae; genus Boloria; species Boloria selene. The sequence continues at coordinate 9,777,660 of HG993145.1, forward strand.
AATCTCGACGTCCCTTTGAACTTGATATTGGTTATTAAAATATTCACAAACAATTTTGCGTGATATTAAAAAATTATCAAACGTATTTTTATTCATATTTTATTACTAAATGCCTCACCGCGTCATGAACATTGTATTCCACGATATATCTAAAAATATTTTTAATATTATTGTGGCTGTATTCCTTAATTAATATGAATTTTAACTCATATATCAGTTTTGTAAAACATATGTTTATGTGATTTCTGTACTGAAACACTGTAAGTGGTGTTATGAAATGCAATTGCTCTTGCCTCTATAACTCCGCAAGAGGAAAAGTTAGATACCTATGTAAGTAAAATACACCGCAGAGAATTTTCCACCCCTTTTTATACCTTCATCATTCATTCATTTATGTTTCCGTGCTTTGCACTTTTTCTTTAACTCGACGCTAATGAGTTGCGGAACAGTTCTTTACTTTTATATTTGTTTATAGTGTTATCGGCTTTAGTTTTAGCTGTTAATAGCAAGTAAAGGTGAATTGGTTGAATTATTATTATTATGTTAATAATTAAATACATTTGTTAATTATTAAAGGTGGCCAAATTATATTTTGACAGTAATATAAATATTTACTAGTGTATAATATAAACAATTTCTACTGCATCTCAGCGTTTCAGTAGAATAATATAACTTATTCCTTGGTATCAGTGGGTGAAAATTGCTTTAGGAGATAATTCAACACCGCTTTGTTTTCCCAAATAGGACATAATTACTAAGTACGTATGATACCCCAGCGGGCTTAACCGCAAATTGTAATGTAAACGTCTATTGCAGAGAGCTTTAGCCTAGTTATCCATAGAAAATATAGCGCTACTAAATGTCTTATATTAATATAAACAATATGTTTTGTTCATGAGCAGCGCCTAATATTCATTTAAAAAAATATCATATATGTTGGGACATTATTAGATACAGCGTGTCCGTGTCCGTGTTAAGCTACGAGGCTTGTGTTACGAATACGGACTCGAACCCGCGACCGCTGACGCAGCAAATAAGGTCACTACAAACTGAGCCAACTTGTCGTTAAATTGTACTAGTATTCTAAGTTAAATAATCGTTATTTGCACGTTTGCTTGACACATTACGAAATATGCAAACACTACAGACAATTTCAGTTACGCTAATAATCACTTGTGGTCGAATGTACGAGTATTAGAGTTAAACTGATGTTAGGTAATATGTTAATGAAGTTAATTAAGTTAAATGTATTTGTATCTGGGATATGTACATAATATAAATATCATTTACTTATTGTGTGTTGTTATATACATATATATATAATTCGCGTCATGTAAAAAGAACGCTGGCTGTCAAGTTGCGCAGAGGCGATTTATCGGCCAATTTGGTGGTAAGACGCGGGGTGCGGGGCGGCGAGGCACGCGACGCATGCTTTTCGGCTCGCTATTGGTTTTTCAGTTTAAAATACCATCGCGCACACAAAAGTTATTAATTACGAAATGATTTTATATAAAAAATAAAAAAAAAAATATATTTTTGACGTATATTGTTTTATAAAGAGAGATTCTGATAATAATGCAGTTAATAATAATAAAAAAATATTAAACGAAATTATTTAATTTTTTGTAAGTATATTAAACATTCTACACTAAATCAAACATATTTTACTAATTAATAGAATTCTATTTAATGACATTCTATTTAATATATTTTTCAATGTACGTACCAATAATCAATATACATTGTAAGCGAAAGGCTAGTTCAAAAATAAAGGAATTGGCTTAGGAATTTCGTATGCGAATGTACCGATGCGCAAACACACCCCCCACCACTTTCTTCCAGCGTTCTTTTTACATGACGCGAGCTGTACCTACTTATGTATCTTATCGAGATTATGCTACCATCACACCTACATGTGTAGTGATTGACGCAAAACCTGAAATATAGTATTTATGTGAATTATACGATTAATTATAACATTAATAATTACAGCTTATTACATGTAATTAACTGATATAATCATACTGATTAAAGACTGTTTCATTTACCTATGTATCTTTATAAGCATTGTAAATGCTTTTTACCTATACACTTTAAACGACATCGCGAAAATCACACCACCTGCTTTCTGGAGGTCAAAAGCAAGGAATGCTTCTTACTATTTCGAAGTGCTGACTTGTCGATGCATTACTGCATAAGTTTCTGCACTTTTCAATTGTTTCATGAAAGCTTGGTAAGGTTCCTATTGGTTTTTTAATACAAAGCTTAATGCAGGTCACGATGTTGGATTACCAGTATCGCTACCAAAATACGTAATAAATACAAATAATAATATATAATAAATTTCACTGAAACTGAAATATACCTACTAAAAAAAACAAAATCCCGTAAAAAAAGTTTATACTTATAGGCATAATAGGATATGACGTTAACCAACAAGTGTATGATGCGAGCTCATAGAATGATTGTTCGAATGATTAATTGTGTGAAATATAATGATAAATTCTTCTCAAGTGTACGTAATTTACACGTTTGGTGTGATTCATCATGAAATTTATGGCCGTGCTAAATCTCAATCTTATGCAGAATAACTTGAATGGATCGACGTATGAATGAATGAATATATATTTCAACACTAATAAATACTTTTTACGTAAAACTAATGAAAATGCGTGCGAAAATTTTTTATATAAACTTTGTTCTTGTTGATATAATAGTTTTCATAATTAAAAATATAACAATAAAGACTTTTTTTTAATTCTTCACTAACTTTCACTTTCTTTAGATGTTTCAGCGTATGCAATGATGCCAGCCATTTTATAACCTTTTTCCCAATTAATTGTATTAATTAATATGCAGGTAAATATAATGGTATATCTTAAAAATGTTCACAAAATAAAATACAAATTGGAACTTAGACAGCTTCAATGTGACTCACAAGAAAACTTCGATTACTTGGATTAATTAAAAGCAGCGTATAGAATTACAGTAAAGTATACAGTATAACAGATTGTATTTTGATATTTACGAGCGAAACCATCGTCGTTGCAAGGTCGTTGGTCATGCGATTCATTTCCGCAACCAGACACCTTATGCACAACGCTGTATTTCTTACACATTTTATATTATTAGAATGCTATTGGTCGATTTTGACTCTTTATATTGCCTTTCTAATATTAAAGGAGACTATTGTTTCTAGTTTATTGGATTATAAATTTATTTCCACAGAGGGTCTTGGATTAGATTTAAACGCAAATATTATATTAGATTAATGCAATAAAATAGCTATTTAGTTTAGAACACGAAACGTCGTGAACTAAATATGATTCTCTTCTAATTATATACATACCTAGAAAAAAATTAAAAAAGGCAAAAAAAAAATGTATATACAACTACTTTCAGAACCGCAAACCCTAATAACTAAAAAACAAAGTGAAAAATCTATTTAGATATACCCAAGGCATATTTTGTGTTTTCTAGATATTTAAATTTAATGGATGCAATGTACATTGTGGCAACTAGAATTTATAAACGACTCTAAATGTTTATAAATACTAATAAAGTGTGTAAAATACTTGCAGCATTAAACTATTAACATTATGTGTTTTGACCTTAGATCAAATAGTTTCCGAGTTTGTGAGTCACGTATAGCCACAACACTACAGAGTGAGTCAATATTAGAATATTTTTCATTGAGAAATAGTAAACGTATTACGATTTCAATATTTTGAACCAAAATACTTATAAAAATACCTATATATTTAATAAGATAATTTTATTTTTTTCTATTCAACATAAATATACGATATCTCATTGCATTGTAACATAAATTAACGAACTCTAAGTAAATAATCTTATGTAACATGTACTGACAGTTGACTGACTGACTTGATAGTTAATAAGACAATACATCATTTTAGTTTAGGTAGTAAAAATACCGAAATATTATAGATATGTAAATATTACATTGTTTTAAATCTAAAAAGAAAATGACCTTTGTCGTCTGTAATATATTACACTTTAAAAGTATATAGATACGTAAGTGAAATGTTGGGATTTGGGAATACATATCGTATCGATGTATTCAAAATGTTTGTTTAAAATTATTCATTATTGTAAGCCTGTTTCTGTTCCTTATTAAAATAAATTTAAAAGAAACCCTATAAAGTAACAGCTGATTTTACCTGCGGCTGAAATTAATACGTCAAATATGACACAAGGAAACTAATATTCATCAGCTGCAATGATAAAATCTGTTCCGGGATCGGGAGCGGCTTGAATATAAGGAAACAATGCAATCTATCTAATTGCATCTCGATTCTCGTCAGAACGGAACTAGTATTATTGGCACGCATACATACACGCCCATTGTTCTCCCACACCGTAAGACAGTCTTATCGCGTCCACTGTGCACGTGCCTCGGCACGATTCAACTATAATCCCATAATCCCACCCGGAAAATATCCATGAGCTATTGTTTTTAACCATATTTACTCGAAAAATGTTTGCATAAATTATCGCTTGTGTGGACATTGTGATATTTTAATAAAACAATCTGTTTCCCACAAGTCCATTGGGACCGGCAGTTTACTCATTTTCGCGATACTTAATTAATGTGTTTCGGGGAGAGTATTATATCAGGTGAATAGCGTAGACCTCTTGAACTGGGTACTGATCGCAGCTGACAGCGTCAGCTACATTCATGATATCCGTTGTGTTTCAGAAAATGGGTTCTCCAATGGCAGACGAGCGACACTCGGGGACAAAAGATAAGCTGCGCAATTTGTCTCGAATTGTGTTTTGAAATTCGTAGACAGTCTGAATTCACTTGAGTTTACTTTGAGGTTCCCATTTGTTTCTCTTTGCTAAAAGTGTCTTACTTTCAGTAAGAACTTGCATTTAGATATACATAATATATTCATATTATGTTTATATGAACATCATTTATTTCATTAAAATATCATAATATTTTAGGTAGATTTTAACAAACTAGAAATTATTTTATATCTTTGACAGAACAAAGGACGTTGATAATAGTACACCTTTCAAACGGGTTCTATGCCCACAACGATATGCATTTGATGGGTTTTATTGTCAGAGATATGTCTGGATTTTATAGGCGCTTCCTATAACTTTGTGCACAATGGAGAGGTCTATTATTCCTTAAGTGCTTTAAGCCATCTTAAATCTTAGAATAGCGGATCATTTCATAAAAACCGATTACATAAATTTATTTAACGTTCATATCTATTAATTATGTTTAATAAAAAGGTAATCGGTATCTTTTTAAAATTAAATGTTTCACTATTGTTAAGGTAGGATTTTTAACTTATATAGAAATTGTAAATGTGAATAATAAATGTCTAAAAATTAAAGCTGAAAGTAAAAGGTCAGGATGATATAAAAATAACTGAAAATATTTGTTACAGCAACAAAAGACGAATCAGAAGTTGAAGGGGAGTGTAGAGGTCGGCAAAACGGTGGCGGCGGCGCGCGCGGCAAGCTACCCTACAACGGATACTCCGAGGAGTGTCTCGACCGACTAGAGCCCAACGGCAACATACCTAACGATAAGGAATCCCATTATGGTGAGAGCACTTATAACTGCTGAAGTTCTTATGTGAAGTGGAAATAAAAGTTTGCAATCAGACATTAAACTGCCCAACTTTTTGCTTCCTCTTTGTTAGGGTAAAATATATTTATAGGTAACTATTGTTTTGCTATATAGTGTATTTGTTATTCTTTACCACGTAGAATTTATAAAGTTAAATACAGGAAACAAGATCAAAAGTTTGCCACTAGATAACATAAGAATTATCTGCGTCACACGGAAAATTACCTTTGTTTGGAGGTTAGTTAAAATACATTTAAGGTTTTGACAAAATTATTTGTATTTTATCATTAAAAAGGTTATTTTTCAACACTACAATTATTACATATTTCTTGTCTTTTTCCAACAACAGATTGACGTGATTTCTCCCCTAATATGATTTTTGTTGATGGTTCGCGGCGAGGCCACTTTGTATCTTGTTACATAAAGTTACATCCGTATTTCACGTTAGTCAATTAAAAAAAATACTTATCTCAGTGTAAGGTCGACATATAACAGGTTTAATTACTTCGTCATGCATAACTCTAACAAGCGAACTATCTACCACAACATGTGTGATATTAAACACTCCGACCTTCGTACTTACTAACCGCAGCACGCTGATAAACTAAGTTATGATGTATCGCAGGCTTCACACATAATTCCTTAAATAACTCCGTGTTGCAATCTAAACCTTTTGCCAGGAAAATTGCAAAGGAGAATCCCACAGGTATTCGAAACGGTGGTGTCATTAAGTGAGACTCGCTGAGAGCTGTATTGAGAATGTACAATTATTATTTCTAGGAAATGTCGTTCAATAAGTAAAATATGTATATTGTTTTTCTTTCATATAATTATGACTAGACTGACTGTATATTAATGTTTCTTTATATTTGACTTCCTCGTATTATAAAGCTTCCTAGTTTTCTTTTGATTCCTTTTATTGATCTGTGTTTTTATATGAATCAACATTGAATTTATAACATTTCATTTGAAAATTTTAATTATAATTAAGATCTATTTTGATGAAATTCCTTTCCAATAGCACAAACTGATTTAATTGGATAGTAACACGGCACTTACTCGTAAAGTTGGTGCTCCATTATATTGATGACTTTACTGGGCTTGTAATTGCAAGACATAATAACTGCCCATCAATAAAGTAATTGTTCTTGGATAAACAATAAAATAGGTATGTTCGTAGCATAAGGATTTACAGTATTATTTATTACTAGCTGTACCCGTGGCTTCGCCCGCGTTAATTTTTTTAATTGCTTATCAACCTCATTGGGTTGAGCAGTAGGATGCCTGAAAATTTCTTCAATTTACTCTAGCTATGATGAACCCATCGTTAATACACTCCTGAGCCGCACGGCTACCTATTTTTGGCAAACATTTATTTAATTTTTCGTAAAAAATATTTTTTTTAATAAAAAGTGTTACTTCTAATACCTCCAAGAATATGTGTACAAAGTTTCATGATGATCGGTTGAGTAGTTTTTGCGTGAAAGCGTAACAAACAAACTTACATTCACATTTATAATATTAGTAGGGATAGTAGGGATTCTGTAATACTGTAAGTGTAAACTTATCTATGTCACATGTTTTGATGGATTTAGAGGATCGAAAAACTAGCTTAAATAGCTTATTGTATTTTGAGTATACCACTCATGAAACATTAAAAATAAAACATGAAGCTTTCCAGCCGTATCTTCTTGGTATAAGCTAAACCAAACCGTATATAAGTTAAATTACATGGACACTTTGGACTAAATTGTACATGAAAATATTATTATGTCGTCCTGACCGACTTCGGCCACGGTGATCAATCTTACTATAACTGAGATGACAATTCAACACGACCGGTAAGAGATAAGGCGGATCGTTCACGACGATTTAAATGCTCTCTGAGGCACAAGGGTGAGATTTAATTACACTTTATAGACAACTCCTAATTTTGGCCTATTACTGCGAATTTACTGATGGAATAACTTTATAGCTAAACTTGCTCGAACTTAGAAGCTCCGGATCAGAAGCTATACACTAGCTCTGTTAACACTATTAGCACTTAGCCACTGACGCAGACATGAAAATATACCATACTAGCGAGCTAGCGTAGCCGCGGATTCCGTAGTAATAAATATAGCCTTAAAGATGTTACTCAGTATTAATGTAGGTTTCTAATGGCAAAATATTTTTTGAAATAAGTCCAGTAGTTTTTGAGTTTATTCGTTACATAAAAAAGTACAAATATTTCCTCTTTATAATAAAGTATGTATGTATGTATTATATTAGTATAGACATTTATAATGACTTAATTTTCTATGTACAGCGAATTATAACATAATCAATCCTAGATAGTAGTAGATGATAGCATTTATCCTCGAAAAGGAACGCAAACGTAATGCAGCACTGTAAGCTCTTGCCTAACTAATTAGAAGGCTTCAGTAAAATCCATTACGTAGCGCAGAAAGTCTGCCAATGGTGGCGTAATCAGTTCCTTTGCTATCTTATCTTCTAGATTTAGAGCGTTCTAATATTACAATATTATGATCGGTCATCACACTTTGATAGATAAAGGAACAAAATTACATTAATATTATGCAATATTATATAACGATGTCAATTCTTAGTCAATAGTGCCTAATTAATTGCTTCAATTGTTATCAAATGTGAGCAAACATACAATGGGTTGCAGTTTGCATGTTGAATGATCATTATCGGGATAATAGGCTTAAATGTATCTGAGAATCCAATAATAACTATGGATTACGTTTATACTATCTCGGTATAAATTCATCTGGGCATTAATTTCTCTATAATGGAAGATAGAATTCGAACGAATTATTTTTAACTGAATTTAAAGATCATAAAAATTTAAGAAAAATTTATACTTAATATATAAAACATAAGGGATAAATCACGATATGGAACGACCAGACCAGAAATAAATAATAAATAGACAATAGTAAAATGATATTCACACAATGCCTATATATTTATATTACCAAAGAAGTCATATAGTGGAAGAATGGTGCAAATATAATATTCATTGATATTGCAGGAGTATTAAAATACCTACTACCCTGGGTAAATAGTTCCGAAGTTGATTTTCAGTCATATCTAGTTGTGATATTAGCATCTTGTAGATTACATTAAATTATACAAAAAAAATTAGAATTTACCATTTAAGTGGTATTTAAAATGGAAAACAGATATTTAAATGTTCATATGGACGTGTGTATACAAACAATGCAGCGACCACGCTGTCTTTGCTTACACCAGCTATGTGCTTGACACATGTAAATAAACATTCTATATAAATATTTATACAATATCGTAAAGCTCGGCGAGAGTTGAATTTTAAAACTACTTCAGTTTTTAATCGGATTGTCGGTTCTTAGCAGTTGGCGGTAACAGCTCTTAGTGCTCCTGGGTTATTTTTGTTCGTTAACAAAGGAATTGAAAGTAAAGCTTTGGTAAAATCCAAACTTTTATTAAAAATTCTTGTCATATAAATTCAATCAGAATAAATCAGAGATCACCGGAAAGTATAAAAGAAATTAACTTGTTTGATTCAGGTCAATTCATCGAGATTCAAAGAAATATTTATTTTAACTATAATTTAGTATCATTGGAAGTAATTTATTTAATTAAATTAATGTTTCTGAGTTAAACATATTAGTATTTTAGATTTATTACGTAAAAACTAGTAAGTAAATCAATACTAGTTATATTTTAGGTCATAGCGAAATGCATACTATAAACACTCTACATCTATCTTATTTTTTAATATGTATTTGATCAGTACTTTCAGATCTATCAAGACTCTCGTCTAAGCTTTTAGAATTTAAATATAAAAACCACACTCTGAAGTGTTATGTTTTTCTATGAATAGATTCTTATTTTATTTATGAAATTAATATTGTGTTTGTTTTGCTCAATTATACATATCATAACTATATCAACTAGGTACCATATATAATTCCTGAAATGCAACTTGAGCTACGAGTTTGAATTTAGATTGTCACAGTTTGTTTTGTCATTAACCAAATTAACAATTTTAATATCTATTGTCTCCTCCTATTTACGATTAGTAAATATCATCTGTAACGGGAAGGGAGTATCAAAGTACTACGAATAAACAAGAGATATGAAGTGTATTTATGTTTCGGACAGAACTCTATATGTCACCACCCTTGGCTACGAACTCGGTTTATCTTTTGTCTGAGTTTGAGACAATGTTTGCTTTAAATAGAAGAATGTTATGAATTTAACCTCCCCTCATAATTTTAGTATTTATTTTTATAGTGTTTTAAATATACTTGTACTAGATACGTTTTAGCAGTTAGTTAGGATTTCTCAAAAATGAGGTATTGTCTCGCAATAAAAATTCAATACAAATCTTTCTCGTGATGCAGTTACAGACAGACAGATAGACAGACAAGCAGACATACAAAAATTAAATATAAAATGTAAATTAAAATATCTAATGTACAGATTGACTCAGTTAGAATTTCAATATAATGTATAGATTTTAATAATTTTTTAAAACTTGTACTTAAATGACAATAATTTTAATCAAAAAACTAATAATGCAGCTATTTATCTTCCCGAGTAGTTTCAGGAAGTGAGTCTCACTAGTAATTCAGTTTCTACTCGGAGGTAATTGGGCTCTTAATTAAATTACGTAAGGTGCGAAGTGCGAGCCTCGGGATATCGAATTATGAAATTGTACGATAACTAAACGTTCAGCTGTGTATCTACTATTTAATACTAATTGCGATCTTGTTATGCTAATGTAGGTACCTAATCTGTTTCTATAAACTGCCTTGAAATACGAGTATGTATGTACTTATGTAGAACGTTTGTGATATAAGTGTAGGAATACTAATAGTAAGATGGATTGTGATAGAAAAGATTGACGTTTTTGAGATTGAGAAATATATGTAAAAAAACAGAATTATTAATAAAATTATATTTTCATATAATTTTATATAAAAAAACAAAAAATAAACATAGCTCTAAAATATTCTAATTTTTAATTTAATTGTAAAATTACTGTCGTAATTTAATAGCAAAATAGCTTTCAAGTTTCAACCCTCAATACGTGAATTAACAAATGAAACCTGTCTTGACGTCCATTTTAATTAGGGAAATACCAAAAACGAATGAGGCGATAAAATTGACGGGGACTTTAGGGCTCTATAAACATTTTTATTTTCTGTTATGAATTATGATATACCACCGAACCCGCAAGTCAGTATGACATGCGCATCAAAACGAATGCCAAAGACCGTGATCGTAAAACATGCTTCTATACACGAAATGCTCGTATGAATGGTACTAAATGAGCCTTATTTTATGATAGCTCTTCTTGGTACAAAAGCTACATATATTTAAAACTCAACTTTTATGAACATAATATGACTGCATCTAAAGATAGCTTTCCTAAGTTATGTAACTGTAAAGTATAATTAAAATCGGTTTGGTATTTCTTGTAAAACGCCGTTATGTTGACGATGCAAGCGGTGTGATTCATGTACAAAGCTGACTAATTATTTTAAATTAATAAGTACTTATTTCACTGTGTGTTGTACTTAACTGTTCTACATAATTAATAGGTATTTAAGGGATTCTTTAATCGTACGTATATTATTTAGTTTACGCGTAAAATATCAGTCAAATTTTCCAAGTGAAGGCAAACTGAGACTAAAAAGTGTGTTTATTAAAAGAGCTTATAATATTATAAGAGCTTTATTTAATCTACACACCTCTTTCAGCCTCATTTTTTTATATTGATTAATAATTAGGTCCCATTATACATACATATTATAAATCCTTTATAAAATATTAATATTCTGAGAACCTATTCCAATATGCCACTTCAACCTAACAATAACTGTTAATCACTTTGTGTGCTACGAGTATGTATAACACGCATTAATAATAAGTAATAGCACTCTATGTTGAGGCGGTATTACAAATTATATCCTTTGAAAAGGTGCGGAATTCCCACATCCCCCCTATTGGTTGTCAGCCACACCCGTACTATATTCCTTTGACCTACTTATATTATGACATAGATTGTTGTGTGTTATGGGTTTTAAGTAACGGCAGCTTTAATTAAATGAGATGCTTTTATTCAAATATTTTTTTGATTCTAAAATATTTGTACAAGAAACTTAGAAATACTAGTCCTGTTTCTACTGAAATAACCTCCTTATATTTGACGCTGTGCGAACGCTTTACATCCAGAATAACTTTGAGCTTACCAGCTATAAATTCATTAAGAATAATATGCATATTTATTTGGTCCATAGTGGAATTTAAATTTATTTTCGGACACTTATTTACTGTGAGCTAACTATATAATTTGAACAGCTTTTTTCGAAATAATTAGTAAAGTACTTAACTAAACTTTATCTAAAGGAATATTATGTTTTGCAACAAACGAAATTGTTTTGTTTCTATAAATGCAAATACTAAGAGATAATAATAATATAATCAGAAATACGTTTTACAAAAATTATAAATATTAAGATTATTTTTTAATTAATAAATTGTAATTGGTTATACCATTGAAAATTGTACGTTTTAAGTTAATACATAACTTGAACTTTTTCTTTTGATAACAGTAAATAACATGTAAAATATACTTGCACACAACCTAAATGTTCATTACTTTTTGGAATAATAACGCAATTTCAATAATAAATCAAAACATTTCTCCGACCAGATCCCCCATTTTTATCCGACTTGATCGATTGTCTTCATAATCGATTTGTATGCTACAACCGATTCCTATGATTTATACACTCTGTGCTTACAACAAGTGATAGCGCCTTTGTGACGTTAAACGGGTAGCTCTCGAGATATTGACGACGCTGAAAAAATAAGTTCAGCTATAAACGCTTAGCTCCTCTTTTTTAATGTTGATTTAGGTATCCATAAAAGAGATTCAAACCGTAAGCTTCGATGGAAGCTTTCAAAGTGATTACGCAAGATTTACCATCATTCCATAACTTTTAAGTTTTAACATGAAAATGTTACTGTGAATAAATGAAATAGTCTCTATTTAATCGCTCTTGTTTAATGTCTAATAATTTAGTATATTGCTAAATATATAAAGTAAATATACATATGTACAAGGATACAACGAACACATTTAATTAATTAATTTTAAGCATAAGCTAACAGAAAATTTTCATTAAATAACCAAAACCTTCTAAAGAAAGTACAGAAATTAAAAACTTTAATATACCTAAGTGCTCGCGCGCCTTGGGAATGCTATTACAGAATATATTTAAGTACGGTAGATCATATCCAATATTGTTTTAGAGTGGAGTGGCGGTGCCGGTAACGGGGAGTACCGTGTCAGAAGACAGCTATCAGTGTCTTCAGATTCGAAGCTTTTAGACGAAGGAGCGAGGGAGGACGCGAGGGTGGTGATGAGGCCGAAACGACCTCCCAGGCCCAAATCTGAGGCATTCCTTGGACCACACGACCATTCTAGCAGACGAACCAAACGGTTTAGTGCCTTTGGGGTGAGTTTAATTGTTAAATTTATTTCTTATAAACATTCAAATCATTTTGATTTACCTTAACTTATTAAGAAAATAACAGATTATGGTAAAATCACATGTTTTACATAAAAATACCTAGAAGAAAATATGACTTTTCTAAGTATACTTTTCTGTCGTATAAACCACGTAGCTGCCGAGATGTTCGAGGATCATTTAGCAAGGCATGTGCCAGCGCGGTCACTCGTAAAGGTCCCGTGAGAGGTATAAGAATAATGACGCCTCTGTTCGCTCGATGAAGCTATAAGGATGAATGTAAAAAGAGACAAAAATTGACTTTGATCGATGCCGAGCGATATATAAGATTATAAAGATTCACTGTCTTATCATATTTATAACGTTAAGGGTTATTTATTTGAGTTCTTCGGTAAAATAAAAATTACAAACATGACAAAGCTAAAGGCTTGAAGTATGAATACGAACTAAAGCTTTAATCTGCATTCGAGTAGCAAATGCGTCGGTTGTTTCGGTTAAAGGCATTCAAAAAATATTTGCATATAAAGAACCCCTGTGACATTGATTTAGCATAAAAAAACCCTTATAAGGTGCGAACTGTCTTATTAAAATCGCGTAAATAGTATGTACACAATGAAATCTCTGATACCACGCGCCATGGACGTCGGAAAGTGAAACACGAATGTGACCATTATGCATTGTGTGCTAATATTTAAAATACGTGCTCTATGTACAGCATTTTTTTAATCGTGGGAAATACTCACCTACACCAATATGTCAGAGCTACCCATGTATGCAATATATATGTATCATAGTATAATGTATCTTGATAGATTTAACTTGACAGCCAAGTTAAATTTTTTGTTATATATTTTCTAAAAAAATGCCTTTTACGACTATATTTATGTACGCATTTCATATTTAATATTGAAAGAAATTTTGCGCTGTTATTGATATTGTTTATCATCTCTTTGTTTTCTTCTATTTCAAAGTATGAAGTTTTTATTATTAATAATGTTATGATAACATTTAAAAATGATGCTTGTGAGAATTTTAGCGCGAAAATAACTAAAAATTTTAAGATTTTCTAAAGAAAGTAAATAAATTCATTCCTCTTCACCGAGTTTCAGTGACAATAGCAAAAATTTTACAAATTTTAAATCTCTACTCACAAAGTATTTTGATATTTTGAAAATAAAAGTGCCGCCACTTAGAAAACTAGCGATAAAATCGATTAAGTCATAGTCGTTGACAACTGAAGTTAATCCGAAAAAATAAATTCTAAAATGACCGGTTTTTTAAGCAACAGCAACGTATTAAATTTATCTCCCATATTTACATACCAACTCTTCTACACATTTACTCATTTATATAAAGTAATACAAAAAAATACAGCGTTTAAAGAATGAAATTGTACCTACATAGATGTTTTCTCGAATGCTGCTCGTCATAGTATAATTATTTTAAGAGAGAGAAAGGTACAGAACAGCTATTTCTACATAGCGCCAGATCCCGCATGCCAACTGCCGTAACAAACCGTATCACATTAGTTAAGTCAAATATTTAGACAGGCGTTGGAAGAAAGCGAAACGATGTAAGCGGGAGTTAAATAATTCGTTCAAGATAACACTAAGCATGCACAAGTAGATTTTGTCATGAATTTGACTCTATTTTTAAATGAACGTCCAGGAATTTTGTTTCCTTAAGGAGTTGGTTCTTCTTAAATGAATTTTACTCCTAATTTCGTTTTACTTTTATATGCGATCAGTGAATTAGGTTTTATACTTTTATTTCAACCCCTTAGAAAACAGCAGAAATACAGCAATTTTCTATTTTTTCCATATGATAAAAATAGTATGCTTTACATATTTGCTATCGATACTATAATATATACACATTTTCTGATAGGTTTGTCATATATGCATAGTGCCAACAAGTAAACTGTTAAATTCGAGCGAAATATAATCTAATCCTATCCATTTCGGTACAGCATAAGCAATACGACTCAAAAACTCTTCATTGCTTTATTTATTGTTTAGGGTGTCAATCTTTAAGAGCCCTCCACATAGTCTACTTGTAACAAAGAGCTATCGACAGTAAAACTTTACATAACACTAATTTATAACACATTTCAATATACTAAAATATTTTATTCCAAACATATAAAACTTTTATTTTTATAGATTCGATACATTTTTTTTCGCACACAATGGTCTGGTTTTGTAGAGTGCTCCACGATAGACGCTAATCGTTATAAACAACTGCTGTGGATACACCACGCGATAATAAAGTGCCGCTACGTTCCGCACGGACTCTGTGCCTTTATATATTTTCTCTCTTTGTGCTCTCGAAATATACGACCTATTGATTGATATTTATTGTTCTCTGAAGGACGAATAAGAAACAAAACAGATGTAGTAAATCCTCAATAAGAAAATATAAATAAATTAACTTATTGTAAAAAATATGTATATAAAATCTATGCCAATCACTACAACATATTATAAAACATAGTCATCTGTCTGTCTCTCTGTTTGACTGTTCGCGATAAACTCAAAAACTACTGCACCAATTTTTATGGCGTTTCGCGGTTGTAGACTCGTGATTATATATATCGTAGGTCTTAACGGTTGCTCTGGATTGTATATACATAATGATGAATTTTATATCCCTTATTTCAGGATTGATACAGCTATTTCTTTTCACCTATTTAAGGGATGATACGATCATATTATTAAGTTTCATTATATTCATAATCTTGATTCGTTTTAAGAAGAAAAAACCCGAGCAACTTATAATTTAACAATTCTATACTGTACACAAGAAAACTTAGGATCTGAATTGATTAAATATTATTTTTCTTTAAATTATAATATCTAATTTAATATTACTTAAATTTTTAAAAATATTAAATATCGGCAACAGCCTGTGGCGTATGAATTCATTATTTACTCTAAACCACCAAAGGGGACTTTTGGTGGTTCTTCATCACTACATAGTATAAAAAAAAGTCGTTTTCTCTGTCCCTATATCCCTATGTATGCTTAAATCTTTAAAACTACGCAACGGATTTTGATGCGGTTTTTTTTAATAGATATAGTGATTCAAGAGGAAGGTTTACATGCATAGCTGGATCCCGCGGCTTTGCCTGTGCTAAATCTAGGGAAGAGCCCGAGCGAAGCGAGGGCGAGTCGTGTTAAATAAAGTTTAAATATTCACATTGTAGATCATTCAGCCAAACAAGTTCTAAACATAAGAACTATTTTATTTTTCTTACATCCTAAACACATGTTATATAATACTTTTATTACATTTTAAATAATACATTATATATAGAGATATCAGATACAAAACTAATTTTATTATCTCTTTAATGCACACAACGGAGCAACGAACGTTGGCGTTGCTTTTGTACGATTTTTACTTTATATTTTTATCACAGAAGCACGTCATCTTCAAATAAAACAATAGACACTTGCATTTTGCATCTGAAATAAAAAAGAAATCATACAGTTTGCGGTAGCAGTTAAGTGTGGTCTTAAGTGGTTCTGTTTTTTCTTTTATACCAGTATGTAGCTCATTATGAATATATTTTATCATTAATATGTATCTATTGTTGTTGGCAGGGTGATTCCCCGTTCGGCAAGTCCGAAGCGTATATAAAGCTGGAGCAACTCGGCGAGGGCTCCTATGCTACAGTATATAAGGGGTATAGCAAGTAAGTAATTTGTTTTTTAAATCATACTATAAATAAATCTTTATAATGTGCATTCATTACTCTGAAATATATTTTTAAAACTTATATAAGTAATAATATGATGTTTTAATTCACTACTTCCCTTCATATAATAGTAGTTATTTAATAAAAATATAGATAAATAAGTTTTTCGAACGCGTTCCAGCAGCTCTTCCTATTATAAAGTCGGTCAAAAAGTATCAGGGTCTTTGTATATGGAATTATGAATGGAATTGATGATAAGCTGCCAAAAAGTTGGTTATTTTATCTTGCTCGGTCTTTATGGGAGTACCATGTTCATACATATTGGCTATGTAGGTATCTTTTATCAGGATCTAAAGACATTTCAAATAACACTTACGAGTTTTTTATCAGATTTATTTAAGTTTTGAGTGCAATCATTGTCACGTGAGAAAGAAAGTCATTATATACATGTTACAGACAGTGCAAAAAGTGCATTTTACTAAATTGTGGGTTCCAAAAATTAAAAGAAATCCATGAAAAGATACTAAAAGATAGGTTAATTTCTAAGAAGCCGTAAATTATGTATGTCTATTAATATATGAATAATAATAATTGATGATATTTATTTCTAACACCACTGCTATTTCGTCGTTCTAGTTCCCACTATAGTATGAAACGATTTCAATGCAGATTTAATTCAAATATTTAAGTTTAAATTCAGTTCTTACTTCTTAGGTAAACTTTCATGAAACTTCCTTTTCTTCTGAAACTTTGCTACATTTAACTTCTGGACAATTGCGTGGAGAATTTCATTAGTTAGATATTGAAGATCTCAGAATTTTTGTTCGCGAGTACTTATATTAAACTTCGTTCGTAAGTTGTTTCATAGTATTTTATATTACTGGATATTGGATGATGAACTTTTAAAATATTGTACATAAATAATACATAAAAATGTTCATTACTTTTATGCATAGTTCCTGTTTAGCTTTATTACATTTAACTGTATGATTGTGTAAATACGAGTAACTAGGAGTAGTGTAAAATATGCGCTAAAATATGTTTTAACACGCCACGCACGTAGATATAATATAATATTCCTGATTGTAATTTCAGAACGACCCACGCGTTACGTGGATGTTCGTTAAATAAGGATGCACAGAAATTTTCGCACCATAATTTGATCATTTATGCTATATATTATTGTATAATATAACACGTATGTTATGTTAAACGCTCTGGTTGATTATTACACTGGTATTAATTAACACGTTGTAAGAGCAATGGAAACCCTTTTACTTGACAGACTGAAAATGAGGGTTATGTGTTTTGAATGTGTGTATGTGTATAGGTACATATTTTTACATTTTACATTACCCAGTTTTTACGATCTTTAATTTTTTATCGTTATAGAAATTAGGGTGGACATAATATACCTCGTATTTTAACTATGGATTCTATTTAAATATTTTTATATCTTTATAGGAGTACATTTAGTACAACTTTTACTTTGGTGTAACGAAATGCTTTTAGTCTACTTCATTTTGAATCTGAACTTTATACAGACCTCTCATTTCGCTGAGATCTGAAATATTCAAATGAATATAGTTGCTTTGTTGAATGTTACGTGAAATTGTTGTCGCCGGCTTGCATAATTCTCGTAACGCCGCTATGCGGTATGCATTTGTAGTGCTTCCGAGTTATCGATACGGTATCTACTGAAATATGAGGAATATTCACAATTGGTTGCTATATCAAATTTTAAAGACATTGTAAAATAAACATATGTACTATATTTTCTTTATTATTGCTAATTGCCAGCAGTCAGTCAGAGTAAGCCAACAGAGTATTATCATAATCGAATGAATGATTTAGGAACGCATAGATGACAAACACATTTATTTTTATAGCTATAGAAAGCACATGTAAATGTGCAATTTCTTCTTCCTATATCTCCTATATCCTATATCTTATCTATATCCTTCTTTCCAATTCTTAAAAATAATAATAATATAGGAAAGTCGATAAAATCGATTCACGACTGTGACCTTTTAAATGCTGCTCATATATATATGACAAATATATATTACGCCACTTACTGAGTTTCTGGACCGACCGTAATTAGAAATGTTTGGGTAATTCCAATTAATGTAAAAGTTTTCGATAGCACTAGGTAGTTAGTGCGGCGAGTTCAGAGTGAACTATTACTAGATAAACTAGAATCCAGCACATATTTTGTACGTGGAATAGGATTTCTTGCAAAATCTATGAGAGTACACGAGCACGTATTATATATTAATAACTCGATTACTATATCTGTTTAAATATACAACACTATTCATATTAGGTCAAATGAAAGTATAGATGGCAATCAATGCATATATTAGATTTGTACTGCTTTCGTAAGATTGGCTTGCAAAAGTATATACAAAATGCAATAGTGGTTTCGGTTTTCCTAAGAAAGTTTCAAGCTAATTGATAGATAACTTGGAAATTTAAAGTAGCCTTGGAACTAAGAGCAACTTGTAGGTGTCTCTCACCCTCGACAAATTAGTTTACGAATTCTTGAGATTGAATAATTAACTCCCCATTACAAGGTGACGTTAAAGGAACTTGGCACTCTCGTACGTGAGTTACGATGTCGCATCCTGTGTTGACATTGTTTAGTTTTATACAATGGAAAGTCGTTTGCATTTAGTTTATGGAGGGTAGTTAGAATTCAATGACCTTTCGTTAATTATTATTGAAAGTTTAAACTTTGTGTAGGTTAGTACGTTCAAGCTCTAACTGTAACAATAGAAAGTAGAACTTAGTTATATAATTTGGTTTATAATGTGTTTATAGGCTGCTTATTATACTGCTGCTACTTATTTAATTACTACATACATATTATGAAACAAAGTCCTTTGCCGTGTTTTTCTGTCTGTTCGTGATAAACTCAAAAACTACTGCATCGATTTTCATGCTGTTTTCACAATGGATAGAGCGATTCTCGAGGAAGGACAAATCTTAAGATTTGTCAAGTTTTGTATACATTTACTAGCAGAACCTGCGGCTTCGCTCGCACTAAATCTACTCCTTAATAAAAGTCTTGTTAAGGATAACTTATTTCATAAGTTTAAAATTCCAAAAATATAGCTTAAGGCGCCTACCTCGCCCGATGACCTTGAGGATTTGATATCTGTACTAGTATTTGTTATTTTAACGCCATCTACCGACCGACGACCATACTACAACGAAACGAAGTGAAGATTAAGCAAGAACACAGATGTGTCGCGTTGTCATCATTTCTTGCCTATTTGATTCGATCTCTGAGAAATCTCATTTTGTTCCTCTCCTCTAGTTTTTGTAGTCTTGTACGAGTATAGTGCCTACATCATAATCTATATTATTTATATTAAACTACACAATGCACTATGCCTGCTGACATAGCTTTCATTTTACTAAATGTTTTATGGTGAAGGTCTGCTGATGACCAGGTAGGTAAGTAGGTAAACGGTTCTCAGTAACGGAAATAGTTAGGTTGACCTAGCTTTCAACATTTACAAATGGCTTACCTTCTTTAAACGCACCTATTCTTTATTTGTTATATCATTAGGATGTAGGTATTGGTATATTTTTATGTGAGCAATAAACAATAACTGTCTATAAAGTGTGAACAATATATTAAAAAAAATGCCTTAGTTATTCTTATATTTAGGCATTAGGCATATTTAGGCACATTATATTCTGGCTTACTCTATGATAGGTTCAAAAAACAAAACGAAATTACAAACCATTTTACATATACTTACAAACTTAAATTCTGTTTTTGTTTTACGAAATATTTATATTTGTATTATTTAATATATGGTTTAATTCAAAAATCATTCAAAACGAGAAGTTTTAGGTATTAATTGGAAAAAATAACGCGCGTGTAGTCCACTCGTCACGAGAGTCATCGAGACACTGCTGTATCGCATCCCGAGTACGCGCCACAGGCCGTAGCGGGGGTGCGTCAGTGGGGTACTGGTTAAGTTTCGGGTTTTTATTTATTATTTAAGAATATCAGAATAAAAAAATTAAAAAAAACAATAGAAATTGTGAAATACGTCATTACATATTTTTTGGTACAAAATTCACGCCATACTAATTAGCCGTTACAGCGAAAAAGTACAGTTTACGTTGAGAAAGGCCCTATTTAATATATTTTTTTTCCAAATTTGGGAGAGTTTATTTAAATTTAAAATAATAGCATGTATTTGTGATAACCTTAAGTAAATCATATATTTTTTATATGGTAATCGTACGAGAGGATTCATCTACAATCTTCTTTAAACTTATAGTGTTTTTGGAATTTGAGCGAGGTAATCCCCTTAAGTTAAAATCAATAAAGCCTTTAAATTAAAATTGTTTTTTGTTAAAGTTTAACACAACAAGTGGTGGCTTTAAAAGAGATAAGACTACAAGAGGAAGAAGGCGCACCATTCACGGCGATACGTGAGGCATCGTTACTGAAAGAATTGAAGCACGCTAACATCGTCACGTTACACGACATTGTGCACACGCGGGAGACTCTGACATTTGTTTTCGAGTTTGTGGTGAGTGTTATGGGAGCTTTTGTAGCTTATACTTCAGTATTTTTTATTATTTATTAAATAAGGCTTACCAACTAGAGAAATATAGACAAACTTAAAAACTAAAACATTGAAAAAAAAACTTTTTATATATAGACCTATTTATGTATAGACCTCTAACTTAAAGGTTTGCACAACATTATAAGTGACATAAATAATAATTTTGCATGTAAGAAGTTATTATTACATATTTAATAGCTTTGAATTTACGTTCTGAAAATTATTGTCATTTTTTTATGCTAAAATTTATGCTAAAATCGCGGTTTTATTAACGTTTCGATTCGATTGAGAAGAAATTATACTGATCGTTGAATGCTTTTTAGCATTCGTAACTTCAGGAAACTAACCGAAAAGATAGTTTTATTTAAAATATTAATGCATTATTTTGGTTGTAAAATATTTGAATCGAAGAGTTCACGAATATAAATATGTTATAAAGATGTCCAATGAGCTCTTTACAGAGTTACCTTTTAAATTTTTAATTTTTAAATACCCATAATATATTATCTTTGTCCATAGTAATGACTAAATACTAAAACCACTATAATAAATGTTAAAAAACCTAAGAAGTGTGACTCATATTAGTAATATTCTCATTATTCAACATAAATATTTAAAACGTTGAAGAAATTCAAATAGGCTATTCTGAATTTAACCACATAACATATTTTACTATAAATATTGAATGAACTTGTCTCTTTTTAAAATATTATAATTATTACTGTGTTGAATTGAAGCTTTTTGTACTTTTAAATTATAAAATTATGTTTTGAAAATTTTTATAGACTATCGATTTTTATAAGCTCTTATTGAACTTGTTACCTGGTTGTGTATTATTAATTATATATTGTAAGTCTATCGTATATCCGGTTTAAAGTAATCCTTCCTGACATCTGCTCACGTCCTTGAGCCGTTACCATGACCTTTGTGACAAAATATAATATTATACCATGGAACTGGTATATTGCTACAAAACTAAAGTAGACTATAAATAGAAACGGTTTTTGTTTTTTTATTTTTTTATACACCGCACCATCTAGTTCTGTGGTAAGCTACGAGGCTTGTGTTACGGATACCAGATAGTCGTTGTTGATACACTACACAATATAACTTTAAATACATTATCATCAGCCCTTTTTAACCGACTTCAAAAAAGGAGGAGGTTATTTTATACATACATATTATAAATATAAACATTCGTGCTCAACAAATGAATGTCCCCAGCGGGACTCGAACCGGCGGCGACCGCTCGCACAGCAAGTAGTGGCCCTACTACGAACTGAGCCAAGTGTGTCGTCTGCGTTTTATACCTATCTAAGTAAATTACTCATTTAAAATAAAACATTTATTTCATAGTTTTACTTACTGATTACACAACAATTTCGATTGTGCGCAGGATACGGACTTATCACAATACATGGAAATGCACCCCGGCGGCCTCAACCGACACAACGTCAGGCTATTCATGTTCCAGCTTCTACGGGGGCTCGCTTACTGCCACCGGAGGAGAGTTTTACACAGGTATGTATTGTAAAAGTACATTAAAGGCAGATTTTTTGGGTATTTTATATAATAGAATAAGAAAAAAACTATGATAATTTACATTTTCTGTAGATAACCTACTTGTAATTCGATTTTATTTGATAATCAATACCTACATAATAACTTGACATATTTACATTACGATTGAACCAAAGAATGACTGTTTTTGTTTCAATTTGTTCATTTAAATTCTTATTAAACATTAATTAATTAAATTAAGAAAGTTTAGTGGAAATATTATGTTAATGCAAAATAAGTATTTTATTTATATTCTACGAATAAAAATCAAATGTTAATATAACATGTAAAAGGTCACATTTACTGCAAGGTAATACTTAGGTCTGCCTATAGTAGAACAATTAGTTTGTTTTTATATTTTTTATACTTTTTTTTGTTAGGGATGTGAAATGTGAGAATACTGAATTTAATACTTAGAATATTATACTAATACAATGTGTATATGAATTTCTCTTTTCTTTCACTAGGGATGTGAAACCACAGAATTTATTAATAAGTTCTCACGGTGAGCTCAAACTAGCAGATTTCGGTCTCGCCCGTGCGAAGTCCGTCCCCAGTCACACGTATTCACACGAAGTCGTCACACTTTGGTACAGGCCGCCAGGTAAATGTTGTTTTTGTTGTAATTAATAACTATTTGTATAACATTTTTAATTGTGTATGTTATATTTTAAAATTAGAATTAAAATTGTAAAATATAAATAAAATATATAATTCGTTATAAAATTTCATATTTCTTTGAAGAGAAAAATTCTATAAAATTGATTAAGTTAAAAAAATACTATTAGCAACAAAATATGCAATAACACCATCATCAATACTATATTACATATGTTAGTGACATGATAACGCTGTTATACATTGCTTTATACAAACGAAGAAATCCTATTAATAATTACAGCTTATTTTAGTTAAAGAAAATAATAAAAATGTTTAAGATATCCGATGTTATTTGATATAACCTTGTTTAACTTTATGAGATATAGCGAAGTTTATATTAAGTGGACCACTGATTAATGCAACCTGCTATTATCTTTCAATCAGTTGACTATCAAAATATCGATTTTTCAAGGGTGCTATGATTTTCAATAGCTATTCACATCTCATGCTTATATTGTTTCAAGTACTGAAAAGATTATCTTTGAGTTAGATAGTTGAGATATTATTTCAATAGAATAAAAATAAATATTTTATGTTTATATAATATATACATTTATGTGTATATTTTTAAACTACTAAATAAGTCTGATCATTTAAAAAAAATGTGTTTTTTCACCATAATATATGTATGCAAATTATATTACTGTAATTTTTCATATGTTCATTGTCATTATAAAATTAAACACTAATAATAATTTGTTTACTCAATAGCTATACGATATAGATTTTCACCGCTTTGGGCTCCATGGATTTTTAGCCTTTATTTTAGGCTAGGAATCGCGGGCAAAAAATTAACTGTTATGTTTTAAATTCGTGAATGTTTCAGTAAAATAATTAAATGCGAAACTTTTCACACTAATCTAATCACTTTTAAGTTTTAAATTGTTCAAGCATTTAATTCTATGGAAATTCAAGACTTCTAGATGAGAAGTTTTAATTTGCTTTATAGAATTCCTAAGTTGGCAGCAAAAGTTTTCCAAAGTAGGTTAAACCTATAAAAGTTGAAGGAAATTTTAATACATCTTAAATAATTATAAAATTTACTTAGTAATTAAATTATGTATAACGAGTTTCGACCGGTTCAATCTATATAATATCGTAATTTGTCTATTACGATGTATTTGCATATTTTTTTACATAATATTATAAAATATTTTTCAATCAATCCCATTATTATGCGGAAGTTGGGATTTAGTATAGATGGATCTTCAATAATAATCAATTATTCCAGAATGGCTGAACTGATTCGGATGAGATTTGGTACAGAGATAGATTATAGTCCGGAATAGCACATAGGTTGTTATATGTATATTGTTTTTTATCCCGAAAAATGGACGGTTGTTTTAAATCTTCTCTTCGGTTAACGTTTTTGTTTCGTTTTTTGAGGGTGGGGGGTGACTTGGTAGTATTAGTATTAATTGTTATTAAATAATAAATGTTTGTCCATCTAGATGTTCTACTGGGCAGTACAGAATATTCAACATCGTTGGACATGTGGGGTGTCGGGTGCATATTCGTGGAGATGTTGTGCGGAGTGCCCACCTTCCCCGGCGTGCGGGACACGAATGACCAGCTCGATAAAATATTTAAGGTGAGTAAAGTGAATAATCGATTTTATAGAATCGTTATATTAATTTATTTTATATTGATTGTATTGTTTATATTATCGATTTTTTGCATCAATTAATATTTTTCTTACGCTTTTGGGAGATTAAAAGTTATTACTATGTGATGATTTTGATTGAATGATCATGAGACTTACTCATTTGCACCAGTATTTAAAAGTTCGGTAAAAAATCAAAATGAATTCGCAAAAAAATCTTATAAGATGGTTTTATTTAAAATATCAAATATTCGTTTAAGTGTGAAAAAATGAGTTACATATTTTTGGCGAGACAAATACCTTTTTTATGTAACAATTTTGGTACAAAAATATGCTTAATATTAAAACCTTTAGGTATCGTAATTTAATTTATCAAGCGGTAATGTACCAATTGACCTTTCAGTCCTCACGTAAAGTGGCGCCGGTGAAACATTCGTAATGTAGTTATGAAGGATTTCGATGCTGAATTTTGTAGATTAATATCTGACTTGTACTAGTACTATATGTAACTATGAAATTTATAATAAAATACTTCAGTATTAGACTTTAAAGCAATTTAAAAATAATAATAAAGTTCGTTTTTATAATATTAATGTTCACTGAAAGCTTTCGTGTATTTTTGCTATATTGGCATGCCTGGCTTATTTGAGTATGAATGGAACTATTATGGATTTTTTAACAAATCTTGTAATTCATGAATGAAGTAATAATTCTCAATTTGGGGCTTAAGTATGCAATTCCAATTGTATTAATAATTTACAGTTACGGATAGCCACAGTACTAGATATTCAGATGTTAAGGGAAGTTTTAATTGCACTTTGCATAGCAACTCATACCCCGAGGGGAGATATGTAGCTTCGTGTGACTAGATTTAGACTAATAAATACGTTATAATATTATGGATATTTGTAATACTGTTAAAAACAAAGATTGCCGAAAAAATCGATTTTTTCGGCGAACGGCTTTTAAAAACAATATGATATCCAGGTTTATGCGAATTTTTGATATCATAAATGAAACTATCTTTTCGGATTTTGTCGCTGATTTACTTTGACGTTTGTTTCCCTTTATATACTTTACAGCAATCATTGTCATGAAGGAGACTCCCATTTTTATTTATAATGTCATCTCATAGTTGTATCCGTCATCACTAAAACCTCCCAAACGTATGGCCCCAACGGTCATATACTCGTAACTGTCTAGACGGTCTTCTTTAGGCGACTGTATAAATGGATTAGTACTCTATATTAGTATTGGGTATTTAGATTTCCAATTTCTCTATGACTTTGAAACAAAAGTACTAGGCATACGTAACTTGTGAGGAGGTCTAATTTTCCCTGTAGCACCATACACAAGTACTAGGCGCACAAGCAATTAAAGGAGGTGTAATTCCCCACAGGTGGTAGTAGGCTTGCCAGATGGCCGGGAAATCCGGGATTGTCCCGGATTTCCCGGCCATCTGGCAAGCCTACTACCATCTCTTGTCCCGTGTCCAGTAATTAGACGATATTGTCCCAGATTCCGAAAACCTACTAGTTTTGTAACAAAATAAACTAACAACGAATACACGGCTAAAACCTTTGAAAATAAAAAAAAACAAGATAATTTTACTATGGTCCCGACCCGGCACCGTTGTCCTAGAATTGTCCCGGATTTGATAAGCTTCTATCTTATAAATGAAACTATCTTTTCGGATTTTGTCGCGGATTTATTATGATTTTTTGAGATGATGATAATTTCCCATGACCATGATTGCTGTAAAGCATTCGAAACGTCGCGAAACAAAAATCTAAATAAATCCGCGACAAAATCCGAAAATACAGTTTCATTTACAATGTCAAATATTCACGAAAACCTAAGAAAGTATAAAGTTTCTATCTGGCAACCCTAGGTGGTAGGCACGCCGACAGAGGAGAGCTGGTGCGGAGTGTCCCGCCTGCCGGGGCTTCGCGCGCACGTGTCTCGCTGGGGCGCGTGTCCCGCCCGCCCGCTAGCGGCAGCGTTCCCGCGGCTGCGGGACGCGGGGCGGGACGCGCAGCGACTGGCCGCGTCACTACTGCAGCCAGACCCCGCGCGACGTCTCCCCGCGCCTAGAGCGCTCGCGCAAGAGTACTTCGCGTCGTTGCCGCCACGACTCATGCACTTGCCGGACGGTGAGTTTAAACTAACTATATTCTAATATTTTTAAGCTATTGCATAGCTTTTGTCGCGGGCTTTAAGCGCGGCGACCGAATCAAGAAATTCCGTAACGAATAAAACCTAACACCAAAGAGTTTTTTTTACAATATAATATGTAACGACAACAGCGCGTACATATATAACCTTTAAATACATACATATCATAAATATAAACACCCATGACTGTAGAACAAACATTCGTACTTAACAAATGAATGCCCCAAGCGGGACTCGAACCCGCAACCACTGGCGCAGAAAGCAAAGTGTTGAAGGGTCAGGCTTCCCATCCAGTAGTGGAAGGTTATCCTGGTTTGTTCGCTATTCCTTAACCAAGAAAAGGTAGTTAAATTGGCTAAAACGAAAAGCTTGACAGAAAAGCTTGAAGCTTTTATTGCTAAATCTTTAACTCAAACCTGGCACTTCATTATCTACTTGAATGTGATATTAAAAAAAATTGTTTATTATGCATCTAAAAATGTAATTCAAATAAAGCAAAAACTTACGTTGGAATAATTGATTACTTCAAACTTAATTTGTAATACTGTAAAATAGCGCCAAATAGTAGTTAATTAATTCTTATAATAATAAAAACTAATAATTTGTGATTGTTGCAGAAGTGTCGATCTTCACGGTAGAAGGCGTGAGTTTACACCCAGAAGACTAGACCCACGTAGAATCTGTTCTCGTTCCTACCCATCGGGACATTATTAGTTAGTACCTTTCAATTCCTATAGTTTTAATGTACGGTCGAAATACGGTTCTTTCGTTTCGACGGACCAAATTTCGTGATAGTCCAAACTTCTCTCCCCTTCTAGGAAAAATTAAGGCAAATGCCCAATGTCGAAAGGGTTGCCAATTCGAACGATTCGTTTGTAGGATTTTGTATTGTATTTTAATTACTCATTCATTTAATGAATGTAACAGATTTGCTATCGTTACAAGATTTTTATTCTTAGTTCAGTCATTGTATTGTAAACACAATTAATAATTTGCTTAATTAGTTTTACTTGTTGAAGTTTCCTTAGAAGAAAAATGTGTTTGTTTCGAATAGTGCGAATTTGCAACCCTAGTCTCCCTCAATCCGTCGATCGCTTCGACTTAGTTACATTAGCGCTTGTTAAGCTTCTAATATATCCATCCATGTAATTCAATTATTGTATGGTGACAAGGTATACTGATAGGTGTCGCGTGTACCGGGTTTGTATAAATATAACAGAGCAGTGTGCCATTTATCTATAAATGAGACGTTATTTTAAAAAGAAAAGATTTTTACGCTAAATGCTCATAATTTTGGTAAAAATTTTGAAGATATTTATTTATATTATAAGGGATATATCTTATTAACATTCTGTATAAAACAAGTATGATTTGATGCGAACAAAGATTTAATAAATGCTATAATTTTGTATTCGAGCTTTATTTTTATTTGGCGTCTTAATGCACATTCCTGCGGTGCTATATGAACTTTATATTAAATATCTGTCGAGATAGAGATATACTGGTGAGCTTAGGTCGGAATCGATTAACTTTGGGTTTACAACTCGCGATCGGAATCGTACGTCGTTATCGATAACGATTATTATAATTTTCTCGATTAAGGATTTTCGATTTCGATTGCGAGCTGTATTTGTATAAATGTAGGTTGTTAAATGTCTCTATCTTAACGTGTTATTTGAACCGTTTCTCTCTTCACTATGCTTCGTGTGAAGCGAGCGATGGAATTCTTTCAGTTTTAAACAAAGGGTGTTTGAGTAAACTTAAACAGTCAAATGCCCTCAAAAATAAATAGAGACGTCAACTAAATTAAATTTAAAATATCATGACAGATCTCAAGTTTATTAAGTGTGGGACCGTCCTTTTGTAAAATAACGTGATGATAGGTTCGATTATTAAAATATACTAATTAATCTGTACGACAATGTAGGTGAGGCTAGGGTTCTAGCTGATTAGTGAATTTACCAGTATAGTAAAATTTTAGTGGTCCCTCACATGTAAGGTTAGGGGTGCAATATACGTAGATACCGGCACATTGGCAACTTGAAGTATTATAAATACTCTATCTGACTAAAAAGATTACAACTGGTTTTTATATCGATTGAAAAATACATTGAAAGTTCACATACCAGAGACAATAAACAGACGAAGTCATGGGAATGTGTTAGTCGAATTAAAATTAATTTTAAATTTAAATAAAAAATAACAATACTTGACGACGCAATGATCATAAAAGATACACTAAAAGTCATATTTCACCTAACAGTTTCATATTCTCAACGAATGTTAGAAACGTTCCAAGTCAACGTCGTCTTTTAAAGATTTATTATAGTTTTCAATCTCGGGAACATCTCGCAAAGACAATGTAAGTCTGCGACTAGATTTTCCCATTTCATTCCCTCAGAATATAAATCGACGGGGTAATAACATGGTTATTTGAAGGAGTTTATAGCTTTTAAAACTTTTGAACTTCTACGATTTTACTACTACTTGTACTATGTTATGTTCACTGAGTTACATAAGATTATCTCTTGTACAAAATTTGGTTCTTAATAGTGATTAATTTAATGTAAAGCAAAGAAACTGAACAGTTGCAATTTACAAGTAATTTAAAAAAGGATACGTTAAAAAAGTTTCTATGGTTTAAGCCTTACTTGTCGTATTTTCACTGCCAATTACAGATATCATCTAGATAGGAAGTAGAAACGTCGAGTTGTCAGTGTGCGCGGATAGAGCGTGTAATTAGTGTAGTGTAGTGAATACAGAGCTTTATACCCGTATTCATAGACGTCCCTTGAGTTTATACAAATTACACGAGACTATAGCTATTGATAAAAAGAGGTTATTCATAGATGATTTAGTCGAACTTTCGATAAAATAAGTATTAGTTTGCGACTTTAAAGTGACAAAAGGCGTTATATATTTTTTTTCATTCATAATCTTAAGGGACGTTTAAGAATACGGATTTTAGAATCGTAACAGTGAGTGGGGAACGTCAATCGATCGAGCACAAAATTTTAGACAGCTGTATTTAGAATGTTAGAGTTGAAATTTGGAAATTCGATACGAGTTGAGTATTCGTTTACGCAAATAATTTACTTTTTAAAATCAAATTTTTCACACAAAGAAAATTTATTCATATCGAACCCTTTTTATTTACGTTTATTTTGCCGCGTATTGTAAAGTTACACACAACAAAACGTTTATTCAGACCCGCTGTTTATAAAGTTTAATGAGTGTAACATAGAATTTGTAACATTCGACGTAAATGAATACCAACTTAGTACGATATACGTCGGATGCCGTTCCCCATTCTCTCGGCTTAGTTAACCTTAATTCGGCTCCAAACACCAAATTAGTGAGTAAATTGTATAGAAACGCAATACTTTTCAGTGTACATGATTTGTTGAGTTTTTGTACGTAGTAAGTGGAGGTCACCCGTTGAGTGAGGCACCGGCATCTTGCGATGTGATGTAACATAAGTGTATATTGATCGATTACTGAGCATTTAATTGAGTGACTAATATCTTGTCCCCTTACACACGTTTCGTTTCGATATAAAAAAGTAAAAAAAGAAATAAAACTTCAAACAAAAAAAAACACAAATTTATGTAGATGCTATTTTACACACACATTTGGTTTATAAACATTGTTATTTATATATAATTTTAGAAAGTATAGGAACTTATGTTTTGTGATCAGGAAACGCTACGAAACGTGTGTAATATAGCTGATGGCGATATTGTCGCGTAATGCATTTGTAAAATGAAGAACTGATGTTACAATACTGATGAATAGGCGAATGTTGTGTAAATAGTCGAATTAGTTTATACTTTAGTTCTCTCCAGTCCTACACATGTTGCCATTGTTTGTTGATAGTGCGGGACTTCATGAAACGATGCAATTATGAAAATCTCATCTAAATATAATAGTTTCGGTAGAAAATAGCCGGTTTTCTTGTTTAACAAGGTCTTAGGGACAGTTGTCTTTGTTATTTTTATAGCTTACGAAGATTTTTAGATTTAGTATCTGAATAGTCTTCGATGATATGAATTGCATCGTTTTATTGTAGTCATTTTATATC
Source organism: Boloria selene (assembly GCA_905231865.2). Lineage (NCBI taxonomy): Eukaryota > Metazoa > Arthropoda > Insecta > Lepidoptera > Nymphalidae > Boloria > Boloria selene. Next base: position 9,809,183 of record HG993145.1, read on the forward strand.
TGTCAAAATCTTTTTTGCTGATAGACGGATGAGGTATCTGTGATTAAAGAAAAAATAAATATTATCTGTCTAATGATTTATTCTTATTATGAATTCTTTAAAAAATATCTGTTCTATACTTACATGAAATGACACAAAACGGAAAGAAACTGCAATAAAAATCAATTCAATTTTCCTACTAATCGGTGTAAATCTTATGAATTTTATTTGAATAGGAAATCTGTGGTATGCACTATGGTTAAATAGAAAGAAATTGGCAGATATAAATCGCACATTAATGGGATTTATATGAGATTTATTTTAGTTATAATTATGTAGTATTTACGATTTTATTAACTTGATTTATACTGTTGCAATTTGACGAGGCGGTTTTATTTCATTTATTATAATTGTGTAAACAATGTGCTTCTAATCATTTGAAAGAATGTAAATACGATATTTGAACTGATAATAATAAAAATTTTTATTTCTTAATGATGACTTGTGTTTTGTCTTTTATGTGTCCTAATCCCGATTATTATTAATACAATTTTTTATTAACATAGATTTTGATTTTATAAATGTTTTAATGGTAAAGCGCTTGCTTGGAAAATCGAGTGATGCGGGTTCAAATACGGGACTCGCACCTCTGATAATTTAATGTGGAAATCAATAAAATGATTACCGCTTGGAGAAGAAAAACATTGTGAGGAAACCTGCGTGTTTGAGAGAACCTAGGAAGTTTTCGAAAAACTTGTGAAGTCCGCCAACCCGCACAAGGCCAGCGTAGTAGACTAGCCCCCTCGCATTAAAAGGGAGGCCCGTGCCCAGCAATGGGTCTTTTAATAAATCAAAATCAAATCAAACCAAAATATTCTTTATTCAAATAGACTTTTACAAGCTCTTTTGAATCGTCATTTTACATTATTAAAATTAAATGTCAGTCTGTAAGTCTGTGAGTAAACTACCACCGGCTCAGCTGTTTTGCTGAGAAGAACCGGCGAGAAACTCAACAGTTGCCTTTTCAAAAAAAAAAAAATTTGGGAACAATATTGTATTACAATATTTATCTATTTATCCTACGTGAGAAACAACCAGAAATTAATCTGACACATTAACATTAAGTATTAAGTACTAAGTATCCCGTTATAGTGTAATAACTAATAAACCTTATTCAACAACGTACTTTTAATTTTAGATTTAAATTGCCTCAAAGGCAAGTTCAATATGGACTGTGGGATTTTGTTATACTACATGCGTACTTACATTGCCGCATAAACGATCTATTTACTTTTTGTAGGCGAAAACTGGGTGCAAGTTTATCCTTATTTCTTGTATTTAATAGGGCTGAATATGGGCTGAATACATTTTCATATACACTATACAGAAATAAGTATAATTTATTTATATATTGTACTAGCCGTTTCCCGCCCGCTTCGCTGGGCGAATTGACAATGGAAATAAATTACATTTTATGTTTCATTTTTATTGTTTTTTTAATATTTTTATTATTCTCCTTTTTTTTTATTTTCGTATGAACATAAATAGGCCCCGCGGATAGAACTGTAAGCATTGATATTGTTTAGACTTACACAAATTCCGAATTCCATCGATTTAGCCTGTATCTTTCATCCAGGTGATTTTGCTCACTAATATTCATTGTAACTTTCAATGTGCAATCATTATAACATTTCCGTGCCTTTCTTCCAAAAATTATTAATAATTGACATGAAGAAAAAAATTTGAAATGAGCATTGAAAGTTTAAGTCATTGCAAGTCTCATATGTGAAGTTGAAATCTGTCTAGGTTCAATGCGACGAATTTTCTGTTAACTAAAATTATCTCCGTGACATCAATTTTTTATAGAAAATTAATTGTTCATGTTTTTTATGAATTCTATTGGAATAAGTAACTAAATTTCTTTTCCACATCTCAAGTGCTTGGAAAATGCATTCATTTTAATCTGTTACATTTCCGCGATCCCGCAATAAAAGAATTCGTCGGTTATGTAGTCTGCAAAAGTAAAATGAATGTAAAATTCTTAGTCCGTTGATTGGATAGCTACATGTAAAGTTCTTTGGGGTGGGATATCGTAAAATTTGTTCATAAATCATTTTTACATCACTTATAGAAAATTCCTACAAAATTTGGAGCTTGTAGGAGCTTTAGCTGGAAAATTAAAAATATTAATTGTTAATACCCGCCCCCGCAACCCCCTGCGGGGTGAGCTATCGTAAAATTCGTTCATAGCCTCTTTCTACACCTCTTACAGAAGATTCCTACCAAATTTGAAGTCTATAGTTAAGAGCTATAGTTTAAAAACGGGAATCGTTCATTGTTAACGCCCCCGCAACCCCCTTTGGGGGATGAATTTCTTAAAATCTATTCATAGCTGACCTCTACATAGCAAAAGTAATATTCCTACCAAGTTTCACGTTTCTAAGTCTTATGGTTCCCGATATTTCGTGGTGAGTGACTATATAGATGGGAATTCTTCGATTATCATCGAAATTTTTAACTTTTTATCGGAATTTTTTAAAATTTTTTTACATACAAAACTTTTTCCTGACAATTCTGAAGATAAAGAAAAAAAGCCCAATTGGTCCAGCCGTTCTCCACTACCGTGAGTAGATTCTTAGCTGAATGTAAAAAACCATAATCCGTTTAATATAGGTACTCTGAAATCCATGAAAACAAAAGAATCAAGAGAAAATGCTTATCTTTTGTTTTTATTAGCGGAATAAATGTTCATAAAAGTAAAACAGCAATAAAAAAATGAAGGAATGTTGGAATTCAAAAAATAGATAGCCATAAACCATCTAGGAAAAATTTCGCATCGAATGGTGGTAGTTTCATGTCGATACGATCAGTGGTTTAGGCGTGATTGAGCCTCAAACGAAGACCATTTTCATTATATATATATAGATTAATATATTTATTTTTTGATCCTATTACCGAATCTTCAAAGCTTAAAGACTTCAACTTAGAAGAGAATTAAAGAAATCATAAAGATGAATTGAATTTTACATAACCTTTGATAAAATATCTAATTTCGTCGACTTCAAAGCTTTAAAGTATTTGTACGAGAATTTAATAAACTCTTGACTAATTTATTACTACGAAAGGTAAGTGAAAATTTAATATAATATAAAGATTTAGTTTCTTAAATAAAAATGTTATGCGATTGATAAATATATAAGTAATGTACTTATTAAATACGTAATTAATATCATCTTGATTATATAAAATAACCCCATAATTCTGCCACGTTATCTTTGTTTCATGGCTAACATGTACGGCTGTATATCATGTTATTAAGGGGTTTAGTCCCAGCTTAGAAAATAGAGTTTTTCTGTTAAGACATAGAATCCTAGAGTTATTAGGTTACCCAATATAATATAGGTCAGGTACGTAGGCAACCCAAGTAGTAAAGGGTACACCCTCGTGCCTTAGAGACTACATCACGTTAACCTGTCAATCTTGGTTCCTATTGCTTATTGGTAATGTCGAGATGGCCCACTGGACTTAGTCTGGCTAGAGTCAATCAGATTGTTTTGTGATGGAATTCGATAAGGAGCGTAATAAACCAATTCACGTAAATCTTATCACAATTGGCGAAAATATCACTTTTGTAAATTATTGAATTATGTGAATGTCACTAAAACATTTTATTGCTATATTCAATTTATCGAATCGTAAAATTTAAATTAAATTTACTGTAGTATCGTGTATGCGCGACGCCTAAATAATCAAACACTTGATGTGGAAAGCCCCGCAATATTGTAGCGAAAAATGAAAATTACATGAGATGGAGTCGGCTAAGAAGGAAAACCGTGAAATTTCCAGCGATTCTTGGCTTCAGTCCAAATGCACAAAATGAGAATCTAAACTAAGTTCGATATTGCTAATCGAGTTTGTGAAAAATACGTGACTTACACAAGCTGACGACATGGTTGTAGTACATTTTAAATATAATAAGATGTAATTTTAATATTTTTCTTATAGACAGAAAACTTTAATAGTCTTATAAATTAAAAGATTAACTCAAAATAGTGTATTAGTTATAATTATAGGTAATATCATCCAATTCTGACTAAACGTTCACCGTAAAAAAGGAACAAACAAATAGGTACACATAATAGAGAAAATAACGCTTTAATAATAGTAGTACGATCGCGTATCTTAACTACATATTTTACTCTTGTAAATAAATTCCTTAAGAATGATATTACTAAAGAATTTATAACATATGGGATTTTTTTATTTTCGAGACGTACATAATATACACATGATATATTCATAAAACGTCGCATGTAAACGTTACAATACGTTGCAAAATTAATTAGTTTGGTACGAGTCTCGTTAAGAGAATTGAAAGGAAAGCTGACAAAGGATGTAAATTCGTCGCCACATTCACTATAAAGCGGAGTTAGCATCCGTCAAAAGTCAAGCTCGAATTGATATGCCGGCTAATTATCTCCCCTCAGGAAACAAAGGCTGACTGCGATTAAAGAAAATTCGTGAATTATTTATAATAAATGAAAAAGAAATTCACCAAAAAGGCCCATTATCTAGGAACCTTTGAAATAATTTTTGGTTCACATAATCTGTTTTAATTAAAAGTTTTTAAACAAACACCGGAGAGGGTCGGTTTTTTCTTTATGGATTTTGTTGAAAGTTCACAATGTTATACGTGATATTAAACTCTTAATAAAGTACTTATTGCTTTCTGAAAAATTAGGTTAGTGTATAACTTTGCTAGAACTTTTCAATATAGAACGTGTAAATATATGAAATAAAGTAGATATGTATAATCTATATTGATACATATTATAAAGCTAAAGAGTTTGTTTATTTGTTTGATTGAACGCGCTCTCAGGAACGACCGATCCGAATTGAAAAAATATTTTTATGTCTGATAGTCCGTTTATCGAGGAAGACTATAGGCTATATTATATCGAGCTACGACCAATAGGAGCGGAGCATCAATGAAAAATGTTGCAAAAACGGGAGGTATTTAGTTTCCAGCCTTTATTTATTTTATGTATTTTATACAACAAAGTTAGGGTCTCTAAAGCTCAGATGGGTTTACTACTAGCCTAGAATAACTTTACACTGTTATTTGGTCTAGGATCAATATTAAAGCCCAGTTAATTTAGTAGCCGGTTTAAGTTGTAGTAGTTACTGCTTGAATTACTCAAACACTAATCTCTTTATTAGAACTCCAATAGAAGTGACTTTGCTTAAGGGACTTGAAGGCTCTATATTGCTTCTCCACGAATCAGCGTCGTGTTACAAATAAATAGACTGAAGTTATTTGATTTCTGTTTAGAGGTAATATTATGATCTTATTAGATATAGATCAATTATGATTTAATTTTATTATAAGGTGATAAAACAAAATATTTTTAATTCTTAATTAATTAAGTTCAATAGTCTAGCGAATACTATCAGAGAAGAATCAGGAGCAGCCCACCAGGTAAACTGCCTACGGATGGAGCGCCTCCCTGTCCCTTGGCTTTAGCTCATCTGGATTGACGGATGCTTATAAGCAGAAAACATTTTTATTTGATTCTAAAATGCCATATATATAAAATGGAATATGAAATAATTAATATGAAATCTTCGCTCCAAACCATCTTCTTCTAAACAAGGTAGTTTTAAAGAGAAGATAACTTTAATCTTCAATAAAATATAAGTTTTAAAAAGCTTTTTAACTCCACCTATCAAGTCGGAACGCGTCATGAACAGATAAACTTTTCCAGTATACTATTCCAGTTAGTAAGATCACCAATAACAAGCAAGGAACGTATCTGAGAAAATTTTATACGATTTTATTATTAGTACCTTTAGACCAAATTGGATAAAGCCAAAAAGGAAGGCTATGTTGATTTCGAGTTCTTATTTACAAACAATACTACATAATATACTTACTATACATCAATGTGAACGAATGTGGATGGATGTTTGTTACTCTTTTACGGCAGAACTGCAGAGCAGATTTGCATAAAATATAGCGAAAAAATAGTTTTAAATAAACTGAAATAGTTTATTTTTAATTACTTTTGTATTCCGGAAAAACGTACGTTTTCTATAGGATAGGATCGAAGTCGAAGCGAAGCAAAATTGAGTCGTAGTTTATAACAACATTGATATGTTGTTAAAGATATGCAAGAAGTTAAATATTTGTTAAAATTGTTGTTTAATAGTCATCCTTATCTCTAAACGAATAATACGTGTATAAAATAGAATAGAAGAAATAAAAGTGAGAGAGAAAGAAAATAGTAACGCTTAAACGTAATTACTTGTTCACATGCAAGCTATATATTAAGCTGGCGACCGCGTGCCCAAGGCGTAAATAACCTTAGTTTATAGTTATTATAACTGATATTGCCTATCGTTAATGACTAATGTACGAATGCGGACATTTGGCCAATTATTATAATAAATTATATGAGAGAGAGTACTAATGTAATTAGTAGTTTCTATGAAGATAGCTATATAAACTACAAAATAACAAAAAATAAACCTTAGTAAGCACGGAAACTTTTTTTGGTAAATTTCGTCAATCATTCTCAAGCCAATTTATTTGACTCTTTTCTTTATGTTCTACAGCAGAACGTGGGCGTCGAGACTACATACCATAGTTCACGCTGGCCAAGATTCCTCACGATGTTTTTTTTTTGCCTTAAAAACTTGGTAATTATGTTAGAATTAATGCGCACAAAATCCAGGATTTGACCCGCTTCACTCGGTTTCTCAAGCAACCTCGTTAGCACTGTGCTACCACTGCCTTAAACTATGATCAAGTTAAGCTCCTAATCTAAGCCTAAACTATATTTATGAAAAAAGTCCTATCGACATGTCTTTAATTAAGACTACTGCATAGGTCGTGCCCGTGGGGAAATTGCTCAACACATGTGTTTATTAGATATTTCTACGCCACTCTCTCTTCGGCTTTCTTAGGTGGTGGTAATAGCCACTCTGTTAGTGTTTTAATTTGGTCGGACAATGGTTATGTGAGTAGGAGGCAGTGGTAGCCCAGCGGTAACGACCTCGCTTGGATAACCTAGTTATGCGGATTCATATCCAGGTCTCGCACCTCTGATATTTTCATGTGCGAATTATTTTCTGTCATGATTACCACATGTCTTACGGTGAAGGAAGACATCGTGAGGAAACCTGCGTGTCTTAGAAAAACCTAGCAAGTTTTTCGAACGACATGTGAAGTTTGCAAACACGCACTAGGCCAGCGCGGTGGACTATGGCCTGATCCCCCTTTTACTGAGGGAGGCCGTGCCCAGCAGTGGGACGTTAAAAAAGGCTGATGATGATGAGTCATAGCCAAGAAGTAATATGGAAATGAATTTGCTTGAGTATTTGCTGCGATATTTATAGTATTATCTTATAACATACAAACATTTTTTTATGATCTGCGGTACAAATTGTGCATTACCATAAAGAAGCGTTGAGAATAGGTATAACGTTGAGAGTAGGTACCTATGTGTGTGTTTGAATGTACGTGTTGTAATTAAAGTTTTCTATATAATTACGTCAAGATAAAGAGAATCAATTAATAAGTGCAAAATTAAAATTCTTTTTTTAACTAAATTTAAGAATTCAGGAAGATGAATTTAAATACATTTCGAAGCGAAAGTTGAAGAAAAACTTTTTAATTGCGTTCTTTTATTATTTTCTTCAACATCGATGGCTTTAAGAGTAGACAAAAGGTATCATGACATTGCAAAGAATATTTTTAATTGATCCTTTGTTATTTGTAAAGGATATTAGAATCGATAGGTTTAAGATTTGTAAGAAATCTTTTCTAAGTGTTTGGACAAAATTATTGTATTAAGCGACTTATTACCAGGTACAGATGTAACTAATGTAGAACTGTTGTAACATCTTTTTTACAAGTACAGTAAATGTAAGCTTAATTTAATTCCTTCAAATAAAAAGATAAGAAAAAGATTTCTTCTGTAACGTAAGCCTGTAATTAAAGAGAAATATTTGCCGGGCGTCCCAGAGGGCGGGCGGCGATGAGGAGCGTTAAGGTATCGTTTGTGGAAAATCGTGCAAATTCCCCATTGCTTTTAATATTCTTATTTATAAAGTCATTTATGCCAGATCTTCCAAATGCTTTCGTAATTCACTCCGTTTTTTTGTGTTTCTTACCTAAGTTTTAAATATAATAACAGGTTGGAATTTGTAACAGGGAAAAAAATTATTTATAAGTCATAATGTACCCACATAGGCTTGTTCTGATTAGGTTTCTGTAATTATAGAATGTGATATTAACTAGCCCACACTGTCTTAATAAATGGCGAATAGAGTTTAGAGTCGACAGACGAGTATAAGTATCTACCAAAGAGAATGAAATCACTAATGAGTAACGTATTTCGTATAGTAATTACTGGTATGGTACTCAAAATATAAATTATTTTGTAACTTACATATTTTGAAAGGGTATATAATGTTACTATGTATATAATGTTGGTATTGTTGTTGTTGATTTGTTCAGCTATCTAAAATTGGAACACAAGAAAAATATTTACCAACTCCACTCTCAAGTTTCTGCCGATTTAAAGGACGCTCTTACGGCGTCTTTGTAAACGTCTGAATCAACACCTACTTATAAATAAAATTTAAGTGTCTGTATAATTACGGTACTATAGCCCATGTTTAGTTTATATAGTTATTTGAACTAAGTATATCAAAACCTAAACAAATTTGAACTTGCTTCTGTGCGAAATTAATTCTATTCCAACAAAGCTCATTAGCAGACAGATTATTCAACTGAAAATGACCCAGACTACTTTAATCCTGCGTTACAGAAAAATTTCCCGCGGCATTTGGACAAAAGTTTAATAGCTTTTTGAGTTTAGTAAAGACCAAAGGTAAGTAAGAGCAGATCAATCGATTTATAACTGCAAAGACCCTCTGGAAAATTCTATACGGGTGTCTGACCCAAAATGGTTGTTAAACAAATTCATCCTCTTTTATTTAATTGGAGGCTTTTGACCATTTTTAGGTCATTTTCTTCAATTAAGCCGGAAATGAATGGGCAGTGCTTGTCAAATATCTGTCTCTCTGTGCTCTTTATGTCGTTTTCTAAAAAAAGCCCCGAAAAATTATTAAAATAATAAAAAAAAATTCGAATGTTAAAAGTAATGTCTACAAAAAATGTGTATTAAAATGTTGATGTTAGGGTATTCTTACAAACAATTTTCTAAGACAATATTAAATAGTATAGTAGTTCTGTGTAATTTAACCCGCTTTAAACTTACTCTTATTCGAAATTAAAATAAATTTTATAATAAATTTAGGAACTTGATAGGATCTACGAGTAATTTTAAGACTTATTGAAGCTTAAGCGTAATCTAATTTATTGTACCTTAGTGTTTCTTTAAGAAATACAAAAAGAAGTTTAAAATAAATTACTTAATTCCAAATAACTAATTATTAAATTTCATCACACAATTATATGAAAAAGTAAAATTTGTATCTTTTGTTGTATCTTTAAAAAAGGTCTGAAAATTATGAATATTTTTTAATAAAAGAATGTTACATTAATATCGATAAGCTCTCCTTATTTCAACAAAATATGTTTGCTGTCAGAAAGTACTTGAATAATTTTAATTGTATAAATAAATGAAACTATCTTTTCGGATTCTGTCGTGGATTTATTATGATTTTTGGTTCCCGACGTTTCGAATGCTTTACAGCAATCATGGTCTTTAATTGAAGTCAGAAATAACTAGCAGTTGATTTGCTTTATCAGTGAGCAACTTCTAAAAGCTGGAAATAGAACAGTAAAACTAAAGCTTGTCAAAAAGACTTATTTCTTCTTCTTCCTACTTATTTCTTTTCTTTGGTATCTATCATTGTGCTAAAGTAGATACTTACAAAGTCTATTTAAATATTTATTTAAAACATATTTGGGTAGATTCATAATATAGTATTCGACAATTGAATACAAGAAAATTTTATAAAATAGACGTTCTATAAACTGCTTCATATGTTTGTGCGTACATCTAAAACTAGTTAGTGTGAGATACATATCTGATCAAAGACGAGATCGATCATGTGTAATCGTTCAGACAGACGTACAGCCCGCGTCTGTAGCAAGCGTCCCTTACGGAACTATCGGTGTGTGAAAATCAGTTGAAATTTAATTTTGACGGCTCTGGGCTCGAGCTTTAGAACATGTGCAAGCATTAAAATACGTATTTCGCTAACATTTATATATTAAAAATGAATAAATAAATTTAATTAATTTCATACTTACTTTTTTACTTATTTCTATTTTTTCAAAACAAAAGACAATGTAATGTGTTAAGACAATACTTTTGCTTCGCACACACCTACTGTGTATTAAGTTAAGACAATTCGAAATACGAGGTACAAGGATGATGTTACTCGAAATAAACACATTTTTAATTCTTATACATAAATAAGAATTTGTTATAAAACTATTTTGACATATCTTTCTAAGAGTTTCTTTGAATCATAAATTGATAAATATCTTTCTGGAAGTTTGTCTTATGTTTGCGATTTATACATTAAACGGTCAACGGAACCTGGTGATTTTTTATATGGTGATGGTGGTATAATGAAGAATGTATATAATGAAGAATGTATATAATGAAGAATGTATATAATGTTTATAATGAAGAATGTACATAAATAAATTTATGTTACATTGTTTTGTTAAATTTTATTTTAGTTACAACTAACCTTTCCCGCGACTCCGCTCGCGTTCTAAAGGCTGAAAATCAAAAGAAATATTTTTCTGGGAAATTGCGTTAATATTCCAAAAAGTAAGGTTTAGGTTATATGCATGTAAGTATATTTTACAGGTTGTTTATTGATAACAAAAGAAAACGTTCAAGTTATTCCTCGATAAACTATCCAACACAAAAAGTTTTTTTTATCGTACCAGTAGTTTCTAAGATTAGCGCGATCAACCAAACAAACAAACTCTTCTGCTATATAATAATTAGTATAGATTAAATATTTTTATATTTCGAATTCTGTTAATTTCATTTTTAGGAAATAGCTTAGTTTTAATAGATTTTTTATGAAGTTTTAATAGCAATAATTTTGTTTTCTTGCTTAAAACTTTTTATCATAAAGGTGTTTAAGAATTATATTACAATTATTACCTATACCTAAATAGTAATTAGCTATCAAAATTATAATGAAGCGGGCCTTTAATAGTATTTTCAAATATTTGTCCACTAATACATTACATATTTGATATTAAGTAATTTTATATAGTTAATGAAATTACAAGTTTTTTTATATAAGTAAAGCGCCTTTTAAATTTGAGATAGCTAAATTACTTTTAGGGGTTTTTGAACCTAATAATTATTCAAAACCACATTCAATTGTGCGATAAGCTCAAATGTTTGTACTACAGTATATAGGTGTTAATATTTATGTTATTTCTTCAGCCCTTTTACCACTGCTGGGTACGGGCTTCCCTAGTACGAGGGGGATCAGCCCATAATCCTCCACCACGCTGGCCTAGTGCGTGTTGGCGAACTTCTAATGCCTTTTGAAACCTTGCTGGGTTTTCTTAGACATGCAGGTTTCCTCACGATGTTTTCCTTCACCGTAAGGTAAGTGGTAATCATAATAGAAATGATTCGCACATGAACATATCGGAGTGATATCGGTGCGAGACCCGGATTTGAACCCACATCACTCGGTTATCCAAACGAGCGCGTAACCACACACAAGCCTTGAAGCTTACCATTGTACTAGATGGTAAAGCGTTAATATCCAACTTAGTATTATTTATTATAATTTTCACATAAATTTGTGAAGAAGATATAAATAACATGATTAGGTATGTATTTTTAGAGAGAATGAATTAACCCCGATGTATTAAATAGACCCTATAGGAAATCGTGAGCAGTATTTATTCTTAAATAATATTTTTGATATTTTAAAGATAAAAGACGAAACAGTTTCAAGTTCTTGAAATTCAATATCAAAGAGCCTGAGATAGTTTGAAGTGAGTTACAAGGAAAATATTCTCACCAATACTAGTACCTACTAAAGTATCGGAAAACTTTTGGGTTACTTACGTATATGCTTATCCATTTTTGGGTAAATGTGTAGGATCACTCGAAGAGATGAAAAGTTAAGAACAAATTACAAACTTTCTATTTGCTTCGTCATAAAATATTATGTAGTTACCGAGTTTGTTATCGAGAATATCAAAAACTAATTATAACTTCAATTATTTCCTTCGTATGATCATTGTGATATAAATTGGTACTATAACTGTGCAATTGGAGCGGCGAATGTTTTTGGATGCGATTATAATTTAATTGGATATGTATTTTAATTATTCGAAATTTATGAACTGGAGGTTTTAAGTTTGATTTTAAATGCAACGTTTTTGGTCTTTGAATTCCATAAGCATATATCGAGTATTTGCTCGAGTTCGTTATTTCGATAAGTGTTATGATGAATACAATTTGAAAGTTATAAATAAATAAGAAAATAAAAAAAAAAACTTTTTTATTCGCACGTCTTTATTTAATCTAAATTTGGTTTAATCATTCACCACGCATGGGCGAGACCATGGGCGGCGTAAGTCAAGGGAGCGTGGACGAGGGGGCCGGGGTGGGTCTGAGACAGGCTCTGGTAAGCGACTGATTTGGAAGCAGCGATGCCAGAGATCACGGGGGCAGAGTAGGCTGAGATGGCGGGAGCAGCATAGACCGAGGTGTAGGCGGTGAGGGCGGGGGCGGCCACTACAGGGGCGGAGTAGGCAGCGAGGGCGGGCGCGACCACGGCGTGGCCGGCCAGCTGGCGGGCGGCTACTGGGGCGATGTTAGCGGCGGCTCCGTCCACTTGGGCGGCGGCGACTTGAGCAGAGTTGACTGCCTGCCAGGCGTGGTCCTCTGCGGCGTTGACGGCTCTGCCGTGTTGTTCACGAGCTTGGTCGTTCAGCTGTTGGACGGTGTCGACGGCGGCGCGCGCGTGGTCGGACGCCTGCACGTGGGCGTCGATGGCGGCGCCCTGGATGTCGCCGGGGGGGATGGTGGGCGCGGCCACGGGGGCGTAGGCGAGGGCAGCTCCGTGCGAGAGCAGCCCGCTGGAGTAGGACGTGGCCAGCAGAGTGCCCGAGGGCGCTGCTGCGGCGCAGGCGAAGACGGCGGCTACAATCTGTAAAGGCACAAATTATTATACGTTTGTTTTTCACCATTATTCATCACCATTCGTTTTCTTATTTCTATTGAGACACACATTACCTATAACTGTCAACATAAGCGAATGTTAAAATCGCAAGGAATAATATAAAAAAATTTGCAAGTCTACAATAAACTGTATCACAATAAAAGTGTCAAGTAGAAAAATAAAATATAAAAAAAACGTAATAGGTACTCTTTGTTGTTAACTAATGGAGCATATAATACGAATGACACTTGAATTTTCGATAATACATAACAAAGCAACCCACCAGAAATCTCATCGTGCACTTCTGTTAGACTGCTCGAAAGCTACTGATTGATCTCATTACGTTTCAGTCAGCTTTTATACTTCGCCTATAATGACGTGAAACGGAAGTTAATAAAAAAACCAGCTTTTAATGTTCCTTGGTATACTTTTTGTAAATATGATAAGATGAGATGGGATTTTCAAAAGTAATAGATTTTTCGCTATAAATTATTTAGTTTACAATATAAATAATTATTGTATTATACAGTTCTATTTCAAATGTTTTTAGTAATACAAATTAAGTGTACCCTTAAAAGTGTAAAGTTTTCTTAGATGTCTAGAGTAACATTTTTAAGTAGTTGATTAAAAAACTAATAATAATATTAAAAAGTAACATTAATTTTACCAGTACCTTTAATTTGTGCAAAATAGAGCATGTGACCTTAGACTTTACAGAAAGGTAAAGGCAGACCGCTACGTCACACAGCTTTAACATGAAATGTCATAATATGAATGGAAAAAAATACCGAGGTAGGTAGTTGTCGTTCATTGAACTACAAAACTTGTTTAGGAAGCCTATTGCTAGCTTCTCTATCTCTCTTATCTTTCTTGCTTATTAAAAACTACAAAGGTAAAATTAGGAAGTATAACAGCTTTTTGTACCATTTTACTATTGTCGAGATATTCTCATTATTTTTAGTTTTATTTCAACTTATTCTAACTTCGCTGGGATAGGTCCCTATGTATTTGTCCGTATCAGTCTATCTGTGTACGAAACTTAATCAAAACTAGTCCAGCTGTTCAGCGGTAAGTATACGAGTAGTATAAAATTGATAAGTGTGCTGATCCCTTTTCGATCAAAATAAGGGCTTTAAAATAATGTAAACACTTGAAATTCAAACCTTTTTAGTGTTTACTTAATAGTAATTGATAGGTTAACTATTGAGTAAACAATAATGTACTTTGGTGCCATTTCGAATTTTTTGTAAATTGTGGGTAGGCACTGTCTGTTACAAGTATATTAACCCCCTGAGACGTCTAATACCTTAGTCTCTCCCGTGACCATGATTGCTGTAAAGCATTCGAAACGTCGGGAACCAAAAATCATAATAAATCCGGGGAAAAATTCGAAAAGATAGTTTCATTTACAATGTCAAATATTCGCGTAAGCCTAAGAAAGTAATATGGAAACAATAAAAAAAAACATCCTTTCCCCAAAAATGTAGTAGCGATGAAATCGAGCGGAGCAAGGATGAGTCGCTAGAAATTAAAGTTATTTAATTTATATTCAATACACTCTGTAAATCCCTTCAACTGCAACGTTTAATTTCTAAAAGGCTTCAGTCACCTCTACTACATGTTTAATATTTAAGATGATGATGCAGACGTCTATATCATCGACTTCCACAGTTTGACAGTCCCTGTACTTAGTGTACTTTATGCTTTAAACTGGAAGGTTTTCTATATTAAAATAATTCTCACATCGCAATCTCGTTATATTGTTAAAAAATATTTGTGTTATGCTTGCTCCCTTCGTTCGGTTTCGTCCCTTGGTTTAGTTCAACGAAACCACAGGTTCCGCTAGTTAAAATAAATAAAATTTCTACCTCCTCCTTTTTTGAAGTCGTTTAAAAAGTTACCTAAGTTACGCCTTATAACATTAGCAATCTGCGAGTGAAATTCCCGTCAAAGTCGGTCCAGCCGTTTCTAAGATTACCCGGAACAAACAGAGAGAAAGATAAAACATTTATAAATTGGTTTTTTAGCATTGCTAGTGTCATATAGGTATACTTTTATATGCATTTAGTGAAAAGCTGTTAATTTGAAATTAAAAACAGACACTCCAATTTTATTTATATATATAGATATAGATGTATAGATTATATATTTAGGTATTTTTAAAATAATATCAATATACAACTCTCATCGGTCTTTATGTATTTTACTTTTAACTAAAGTGCCTTAGTTTTAATTAATAATCATACAAGGTACCTACGTTATACTACTTTGTACCTACGCTAGCCTATTGGAAATATGCATATTTATTATGTATTCAATTTGTATGGGTTCAGATATTATATTGTTATTGCAAGGTACGCGATAATGAAAGTAGTATTTTCATTATACATGTAAGAATATTATGACTTAATATTTTCTACAAATAACCATAGAAAAAGGTATTTTTAGGCTCGCCCTTCACGGAGGACACATTCATATTGACTTTTCCATATGACTAGGCATGTTATGGCTGTGACAGATAAAGGAATACCCCTCTTTTTCATGACGATTGTGTGAATAAAAAAAATAAATGAAATTGTATTTGTTGGTTGTCTTCTACCATACTACTACAGAGCCGTGACATGCATTATAATATTAAATTTTAATGAGGGACAGTCAATATAGGGACCTTTTTACGAAACAAAATTTCTTGTTCGCTTTAATATTGTTTTTATCCATTCTCAATCTCATTTAATCTCCATTTTTAGAGTAAATCTTGTAAAGATTGTTCAATGTATTAAACGCACTTGACACTTCATTATTTCAACTCGTCGTTTTAATATTATAGAAATTATACCCACAAGAAATCCTAATTTCATTCGAGATAATATAAACTACATGATGTCATTCACACGTAGCTATCAAGTCTTTCTGCAGACCGAGACTTGAAACTTGGCAAGTTTCTGAAACACTTGACTGGTCATGTACGAGACAATTTACACATACTTAACTTCTAAGTTTAATTAATAGTGTTATTTAGATACGTGCCTTTTACCAGGTTATTTTGCAGAATTAGAATATGACTCCCTCTTATTACCTACATGTTGAGATAATGCTTACAAAATAATATACTTTTAAATATAATCTTACTTCTTCTTACTTTAATAACATTTTAGTTAATTTTTGTTTCAAACGTTTTTAAAAACGTTGTTTGAAGGTTTATTTCCTTTAAAGTTTAATTACAGTCTATCAAATGTGAGAATTTCATTTTGAAGTTTCGCACTTTACGGTGGTGGTTCAACCATTTCAGTTTCACGATTATAGTTTCTTTGGCGGGGAAACGTGTTTGGGGTTTTGTATAGCAGTAGGTACTAAACAATATTATTTATATAGGTTGGATAGAATAAAATTAGTTTTATATCATTTACTTAACCCGTTCCAAATACATAATACAATCACCAAAAAAGATTAAACTCATCATAACAGAGTTGCTACATATAAGCCATAAGGTAACCAATAGCGTGAATTTATAAACTCTCAAAACTATGAGAAGGTACGAGCTTGTAATTCCTACGAAAAGGTATTAGAAATCGATTACTTTGTAATCCAATCTATAAATTATATATAATAATACGGTATAACTTTTTCAATTTCAAAGCGAAAGTTGAACAATATAATTATACCGGGGTTAAAGCCACTCCTGTTCTCGGCCAAGGAGCTTGCTGACAAGGAGATTATGTTTAAGATGCTTCAAGTGTTTCTCAATAAGGTACTTATTTATATTACTTTTTATTTGTTGATATAAGATTACTAGGGATTTACCCCCGCCCCACTCCCTCCGCTCGGTTTGTCCCTAGATACGTTTCAACGGTTAGTATTTCTCAAAGATATGTTATCATACGCAGTTAAAAAAAGTATCCTATATGTATACCCGGACAACAAACTATCAGCTATCTACATTAATGTACAAATTCGTCTCAGTTAGATTAGAATTTTATTTTATGAATAAATAAATAAATAATAAATAAATATGTTGGGACATTTACACACATCACTATCTAGTTCCACGGTAAGGTACGAGCCTTGTGTTATGGATACTAGATGGTTGATATACTACACATATATAAGTTTAAATACATACATATTATAAATATAAACATCCATGACTGGAGTACAAACATTCGCGCTCAACAAATGAATGTCCCCAGCGGGACTCGAACCCGCGACCGCTGGCGCAGCAAGTAGGGTCACTACAAACTGCGCCACGCATGTCGTCGAATGAAATATAATATGACGATTTAGCGTCTTGTGTCAAGTCAGATAGTTTTAGTTTAGTTTGATGTACATATTATAATCTAATTTATATTTCCTTAAATATATTTATTTAGTTCCGTGCTATTTTCCTTACTTGCTCTACATTGAGACTTAGTTATTCCTAAGCGACATTCCTCTCCCTGAGCAACAGATCGACATTTGATGTTTTAGGTATATAATATAATTTATAGGCCAAAATATTCGTAATACTTAATTACCGCAGTAAATTGTGATGTAATCAGCTCTTTTTAACGTTCCTGCAATGCTGGGCACGGGCCTCCCTTAAATACGAGGAAGATTGGGCCATAGTCCACCGCGCTGGCCTAGTGAGTGTTGGCAAACTTCACATGTCTTTCGAATACTTGCTAGGTTGCAGAAATGCAGGTTTCCTACGATGTTTTCCTTCACCGTAAGTGGTAATCATGTTAGTAAAGATTCCGACCCAGAACCTGCATCACTATGATATCTAAGCGAGCGTATAACCACTGGGCTACCACTGTAGTAAATTAGTAAATATAAATACACGTATACACTTCTCTATATTGAATTTAATTAAAGCAACATAACTTATTAATTATTTAGGATCATTAATTATAGTTTTGTTATTTATTTTTCACCTTCTTCTTATTATCCAATATCCATAGTATCGCTGATAATTCGTTTTACATTTTTCATAACAAATTGCTTTTTTAAAAAATAAAATCAGATAAACAACTAAAAACAATTCAAAAGCATTTGTAAATTTTAAACCAGTGATTTAAAAGCCATTTGTCATAAATATTTTATTTCTCACTAAGATTATAAATAAAAAAAATCTTTAAAAAAATTCTCCATATCCTACTAAGGAAAGCAGAGGGAAATTATTGATAGATAAACATTAAATGTTGAAGATCAATTGGGTATACATCTGTTATGAAGTTGATATTGATTTAATATTTCATATACGACACGTTTGGCTCAGTCAGTAGTGACCCAAGTTTCTGTGCAAGCGGTCGCGGGTTTGAGTCCCGCTGGCGACATACAGACAGACATTTGTTGAGCACGAATGATTGCACTCCAGTCATGGGTGTTTGTATATATAATATGTATGTATTTAAAATTTATATATGTGTAGTATAGCAACTTCCGTCTTTTCGTATCCGTAGCACAAGCCTCGTAGCTTACCACGGAACTAGATGGCGCTTTGTAATAATGCCCCAAGATATTTATTGATTATTCATTATTATTGATATTAATGCTGACTGACGTAGTAGTCTACCTTACACCTTTCTATAAAGTAAGGCCCGAGGTCGTAAGCTCTCATTTTTGCACTCAGAAAAGATTTTTGACATGTTAATGACAGTTAATGTGTTACATGATTAAAAACAAGAATATATATGAAGCTTTTTGTCGCTTGATTGTACTTACCTTTTAAAAGTATAAAATTACTTTGTAGAAGTATGAGCCTCGCACATAAAAAAATATAAGTAAAGAAAAATATTTCTTATTAGATTAGTTTTTTATTCTATTAAAATAATTATTAAAAACCTGGATTTTGAGAATTAAAATAGTTAATAAAAATTATTATTATATTTGTTGTACGACTGCTTGTTAATAAAGCACTGTTTTTAAAAAAATCGTTTTTTTTTTACTTTATGCGGCTTTTGTTATTTACTTCATACAAAACCGTCTAGCATTTCAGAAATGAAAACAAACATACATACTCTTTAGATATTTCTATTTTATTAAGCAGATGAAAATTTCATTACTGAAATTAAATTTTCCATCTATAAAATAAAGGTAATTAACCCTTACTCAAAAGTAAAGTAAGTCTCCATAGGTATTCCCCGCAATGAGCAATGGGAAAATCCAAGAAACGCCAAATTTCCGTATTTCAGAGATAAGTGGGTTAATTTTTCGTGTCCGTGCTAGCGTGGCGTGACCTAGTTCAAGGGTTACACGCTGCCCCTGACTTCCCTTTGTGGACCAACAGGGGTCGCATTGTTATAATGCTCGATTATAAAACATCCCTTTGTTCTACCCTTGGTGGTTTTAGGGCTTACCATTAATATCTGTTGGGCAGTAGAAAAAAAATAATAACAAAGCTATGAATAACTATCATCATTTCATAAAGTAACTGTTACTTTTTAAATAGAATAAAAATTAATTATACCTAACTATAGAATTTGTTTGTATTAAAATTATTCTTCAAATTTTAACATTTATAATATTATAATATAATACTAGCGACTCGCCCTCGCTTCGCTCGGGCTCTTCCCTAGATTTAGCACAGGCAAAGCCGCGGGATCCGCTAGCTATGCATATAAACCTTCCTCTTGAATCACTCTATCTATTGGAAAAAACCGCATCAAAATCCGTTGCGTAGTTTTAAAGATTTAAGCGCACATAGGGATATAGGGATATAGGGACAGAAAAGGCGACTTTGTTTTATACTATGTAGTGATAGTGATGATTGGTCATGGGTATTTATAATATGTATGTAATTAAAGTTATATATGTGTAGTGTATCAACTATCTGGTGGACGTAACACAAGCCTCGTAGCTTACCACGGAACTATATGGCGCTGAGTGTAATAATGTCAATATATTTATTAACTTAATTTAAAATTCGTTGATTTATTGGTGATGGCTGTTTTTAACATACTAATTTGATATCATGTATGTTTAAATTTATGGAATTGAGAGACGGTGCTTTAAAAATAAGCTAAAAGATTCTAATAGGTACTTAAAATAACTTATAAATATCGACATATATTCCAACTGTGTACCAACTTGGTTTCATCGTAACCAAGACATCCGTATCCAATAAAAATAAGTGTCTAAGCGGTACACAATGTTCGGCCTTAAATTTTAATCAGACAACTTTGTAAAGCTTTCAACCCATAACTTGAATCAAGATCCGGATCGAACGTTTGTACCCGTAAAGAATGTCAAAAGAAAGAAAATAAAATAGCCTTGAATGTCGGTGTGCGAATGTAAGGAATTTCGAAAGTGTTTTATCACATATTATAAAATCCTATGACCTATCTAAGTCAAATGTACACTAAATTCTTTTTTAAATCTTATTAAAATAGTCATTATCATGGATTCAGAAGCCGAATCTATAGTTTTAGAATTTTTGTCTGTCTGTCTTTGACGGCATCATGAGATCATAAATATTTTATATGTAATAAATATTTATATTAAAAAAATGAAAATAAACTTAACTGCGATACTAAAAAGAAGCGAGCAAGTTCACTAAGGAACATAATATTATGCAGTCGGAGACTATGGAAATATGTATTATGTATGCATGTTGTAGAATAACTAACGTTGGTATGATTCTAACTTAGATTAACATCTTATAAGTATTATTAATAAACAATTAAAGTTCCAGATCCAGTTCAAGTTCAATAGGTCAAAAGTTCAAATTCAAAAAAATGACAATATAACTGTATGCGTTTCAGTTATAGTTTATAGACGTGATCGAAATACATCCCCATTTAGCAGCAATAAGAAAACCGGTGGTGGTGTGCTTATAGCAGTTCTCAACCGGTTTACTTCTTACCGTGAACCAAGTTGGGAGAGTAACTGTGAAGACCTATGGGTAACAGTTGAGGTAAGAACTATGAACAAGACTCTATCTCTGCATTTATGTACAGTATATTTGCCCCCTCCAATTCACATGACTCTTCTTGATAACTTTTTGGAGAGTGCTAATAATGTTCTGGACAAGATTAATAACAATTTAACTCTCATAATGGGAGACTTTAACATGAGTGGCATACGTTGGACCAAAATAAACAACACAACCTATATCAAGCCTGACAACTATAGTAACTGCTCCTTAAAAGCTGCTATAGTGGATTTTATGTCTCTTAATAATTTAATTCAATATAACACTGTGCATAATTATCAGAATAAAATTCTTGATTTGGTATTATGCAACGAGGACATTGTTTCAGTGTGTGCAAGCCAAAATTCATTAAAATCCTGTGATAAATACCATCCACCTATTGATGTCTCGCTCAATATACCTACTGTTAGAAACTCCAAATTAAGTTCCAGGAACCAATATAATTTTTATAAAGCTGACTACGAAATAATCAAAACAGAGTTGGACCAAGTGGATTGGCTACAAGAATTTATCCACTGCAAAACTGTAAATGAAATGCTTGGTATATTTTATGTGATCATAAGGGAAGTAATAAAAAACATGTGCCTTTGAGGAATACCAAAAAACTATCCTATCCGGTCTGGTATACTCACCAACTAATAAAATTGCTTCACCAAAAGTATAAATGTCATTTGAAGGTAAAAAAATATCATAATCCATTGGATATTTTAGAATTTAGCTACCTAAGAAGAGATTGTGATAAGCTTATTAAATTGTGTTATAACGACTACATCTGTAGAATCGAAAAGGAAATAGGCAAAAACCCAAAGTACTTCTGGAACCATTTAAAGAACCTCCGTAGAACTAAGAGTACATATCCACCTGTGATGACATGTAATGGGGTAAAAGCAAAAACAGCTGATTCCATATGTGATCTCTTTGCGGATCACTTTTTGTCCGTATATGAGAGCGACAACACAACTAATTGTGATTCCATCAATACAATTATGACCATTGATAAATCATTTCAAATTGAATCTCCTCAACTGTCACAAGACACGATTTACAAAAAATTAAAGAGACTGGACTTATGTAAGGGAGCGGGGCCAGACAATATACCACCTATTTTTTTATCAAAATGTGCTAAACAACTCTCTTTACCACTATTCCATATTTTTAATCGATCCTTGAAAGATGGACAGTTTCCCGACATGTGGAAAATAATCAGAATTGTCCCAATACATAAATCAGGAAGAAAAGATATGGTGAGTAACTATAGACCCATCTCAATTATATCTTCAATGGCCAAAGTATTTGAATCTCTCATGTATGCGCATATATATAATCATGTTAAGTGCATGTTACACAATGAAGAGCATGGTTTTATGTCTCGACGGTCTACTAACACCAATTTATTATTGCATGCGTCTTTTGTATGTGAAAACATTGATCAGGGAAATCAAGTTGATGCCATTTATGCAGACTTCTCGAAAGCATTTGACAAGGTTAACCACAGACTACTTTTAAAAAAGCTTTCTGCATATGGAATATCAAATAGGCTGCTTACATGGTGTGAAACGTATCTTATCGGTAGATCTTCCACCGTGGTAATAGATGGTCACCAATCGCTGATGTTTAGCAATCAGTCAGGAGTCCCGCAAGGTTCCAACCTTGGTCCATTATTATTTATTATTTTTATTAACGACATAATTAAAATTTTCAAATATAGTATCCCAAGCCTATTTGCAGATTATTTAAAATTATTGCGTGTGAATAAAGGAATGGACGACCAGTATCTACTTCAAAGTGATATAAATAGATTGATTGATTGGTGTAAAACTAACAGAATGCACCTAAATATTGATAAATGTTATCACATTAAGTTCACACGCAAAAAGAAAATTACTCTATCTAAATATTACATCGACAAACAAGAATTGACCGAAGTAACTCAAATCCGAGATCTTGGCGTTATTATGGATAATCGCTTTACCTTTGGTCCTCATATTGACCATTGCCTCGAATTGGCCAATAAGTCACTGGGTTTTATTATGAGGTCCTCTAAGGGTTTTACGAATCCACTGATAACTATAAAGTTATTTAACAGTTTTGTACGTAGTCGTCTTGAATACTGTTCTATAATATGGTCACCTTATATAAAAAATCACATCACTAGACTAGAATCTGTGCAAAAGCGATTGCTACGACAATTATCGCATAGGTTTAAATTAGAATTAAATAATTATGATGAAAGACTTAAACATTTCGATATTAAAAGTCTTCAAAACAGAAGGGAAATGTTGGCAATGATTTTCCTCTATAAAGTCCTGAACAATGAAGTAGACTGTCCTGATATTGTTGGGAAATTTGCATTCCACGTTCCTCCCAGAATACCTCGACATCCATGTAACTTTTTGGAAGTAAGAGTCTACAGGACCCATCTGGGAAAGAATTCTCCTATACCAAGAATGTCGAGACTATATAATAACATCTCCAAAAAAAACTTAGACGTAGACATATGCCACGACAAGCTGCCTCAATTTAAATGCAAAGTATTTGACTATCTATCTGAATTGTAATTTTAGTATTGACCATAAGACTTTTTTAAATTATTACTGCGACAAAGTTATTATTATTTTTAATTGACTTTATTATATATTTGTATTTTTTTTCCTATAATATTTAATTCTGTACATATCTCTTAATGACATTGCCTTGTAATAATTAAATTAATCAATTTATTATTCTATGTATTTTTTAAATTTTATTTTTTTTTACTTATTTTAACTGTTTTTAACTTGTATTTTTTTTTTAATTATTTGTATTACTTTGATATTATAATGCATGATGTGATAACCTATAATTAAAAGAACATTTACCAGACATAGATTAGATTGTTAGATTATAAGTATGAAATAGTATAATAAAAATGTATCTTTTGTTGGTTGTCCGTAATAAATAAATAAATAAAATAAATATTGTCATTTTTTTTATTTGGTATTTAACCTACACATTATAGTTTTAATATGTTATAATATCTAATTAGTAGTTTAGGTATTGAACTAAAAACCGACACAAATTGGGTAGGTAAATCAATAAGAAGTACTTTTTTTTAATTTCGTACGATTATAATTTATAACGTACAAAGCCTCTGCCTATATATTTTTGTCCAGAGCACATGGACAAAGGAATTTATGTATTACATTAATTATACAATAACCTCAAATATTACGTAATAGCTACTGACACAATCGATACCTTAGCATTGTTAATAACAGAAACCTAATTATTTACAATTGAAGTGTGTGTGTGTAGCTTCTACTATAGATGTCCGACTAAATTAAAAAGTTAACGACATTGGCCGCATTCTTGCGAACTAAATCGATCATACGTCGAATTTGCCGATCTGTCATACTTCCTGCACCCTACGCCCTTGAGAGCTGGTTATTATATCAAGTTCCGTTTCACGTCATTATAGGCCAAGTATAAAAGCTGACTGAAACGTAATGAGATCAATCAGTAGCTTTCGAGCAGTCTAACAGAAGTGCACGATGAGATTTCTGGTGGGTTGCTTTGTTATGTATTATCGGAAATTCAAGTGTCATTCGTATTATATACTCCATTAGTTAACAACATAGAGTTGTACTTGTTGAAATTTTGATTGATTACGTATTTTTTTTTACATTTTATTTTTCCAACATTATACTTTCGTTGCGATGCAATTTATTGTACTCTTCCAAATTTTTTATATTCATAGTGCTTTTAACATTGCCTTTTGTTGACAGTTATAGGTAATGTGTGAATAGATACTGAAATAGAAATTAGAAAACGAATGTTGATGAATAATGGTGATATAATAATTTGTGCCTTTACAGATTGTAGCCGCCGTCTTCGCCTGCGCCGCAGCAGCGCCCTCGGGCACTCTGCTGGCCACGTCCTACTCCAGCGGGCTGCTCTCGCACGGAGCTGCCCTCGCCTACGCCCCCGTGGCCGCGCCCACCATCCCCCCCGGCGACATCCAGGGCGCCGCCATCGACGCCCACGTGCAGGCGTCCGACCACGCGCGCGCCTCCGTCGACGCCGTCCAACAGCTGAACGACCAAGCTCGTGAACAACACGGCAGAGCCGTCAACGCCGCAGAGGACCACGCCTGGCAGGCAGTCAACTCTGCTCAAGTCGCCGCCGCCCAAGTGGACGGAGCCGCCGCTAACATCGCCCCAGTAGCCGCCCGCCAGCTGGCCGGCCACGCCGTGGTCGCGCCCGCCCTCGCTGCCTACTCCGCCCCTGTAGTGGCCGCCCCCGCCCTCACCGCCTACACCTCGGTCTATGCTGCTCCCGCCATCTCAGCCTACTCTGCCCCCGTGGTCTCTGGCATCGCTGCTTCCAAATCAGTCGCTTACCAGAGCCTGTCTCAGACCCACCCCGCCCCCCTCGTCCACGCTCCCTTGACTTACGCCGCCCATGGTCTCGCCCATGCGTGGTGAATGATTAAACCAAATTTAGATTAAATAGCAGGTAAAGACGTGCGAATAAAAAACATTAATTAGTTATTCCTTTTTTTATTTATGTCTTTCAAGTTTCCTTCATACTTATAGTATTCATTTAAGTACTCTATGATTATGAATTAAAACATTTGTATAGGAAACTTTTCGATGAGCTAAAACACTACGCGTATCAAACCTTAAGACAGCAGGCTCAATAATTCGACGGATTAAGACACCCTATAACGTGGTTACATAAGAAACATTAACTTCTATATTAAGGCCTTACATACGTCCAGCGGTACCGAAAACGCACCAAAAGAAAAACTGTTTTTAGGAGGGATAGAAATAGAAATTGATAAAAAAAATTCTTACACTTTGTTTATTACTGTGTTAAGTTTCTAAAAAAAATTATTTAAATATTTTTTTTCAAAAATTACAACATGAAAAATCACTTTTTTCGAAGCACTAAAAAAAAGTGGTCGGCAGTGTTTCTTCCTCAAATGTTGACGGATCTGCAAAATGTAAAGAAATTCTTGTAAAATAAGGTAGTAGTTATAGTCTGTCAAGCCGGATTTTTGAAATTTGAAAAATTAAACAATTTACGGTAATTTAAAAAAATTGTTAAGTTTGTGTCAAAAAAGTCACACTTTAATTGTTTTTATAAAATTTTCTAATTATAATTTTAAAAATCCGGCTCGACAGACTATAGAAAAAACAATTGGGAATATTTAAAAAAAAAAATCATCAAAAAATTTTAAAAACCGTACGAATTATCATGCCGACCGTGTCAGAAAAAGTAGTTTTGAGAGAAACGCGTTTAAAGTTTCAAGCGCGTTTCGCTCGAAGTCGCGGCTGAAGCAAGAACTTTATGATTTTTTTTTAATTTATTTAGTTAACTTACGTCTAATCTCCCACTCTAGCTTCATATTGTATGTTCCACCTTCCTTGTCAGTAAAAAATTGTTTTTGTTTATTTTTTTTTAATTGACTAATTGTTCTGGCCTCTTTTGTTGCTTTGGTAGCGTTGATTCGAGCGTGTTTCAGCCGTTTCGCATTTTCTCCAAGACAATAGTGCTATCCCCCGTATTCAGTTGTTATTCAATCAATCAAGCAATCTTCCAATTCTTAATAAAGCCTCTGCCTCATCATTAAAAGTACATACAGCAATATTGGAAGCTATATCGACTATTCTTTTACTACCTAGACAACATTTGGGTGCAATCTTCCAAATTTTTGAGTTAACGCTCTCATTGACATTTAGTGTAAATCCACCCAAGCATTTTTCCAGTACCAGATCGTCACTTATTATTTTTATTTATTTAATATTTAATACATGTATGACAGAAACAACATAACGATAATAACTGCATTAGTATAAAACTGTGTCGCAGTTATTAACGCCCACCTCGCAAGCGTCATGTATGACAACAAAATTTCTTACACATATTAAACTAAAGTAAGGAAACATAACAAAAATCTAAGTATTATTATAACAACTACAAAAAAAAGGAAGCTATATAATGAAATATGATGACATCGAATATACATATTAGTGTGCCATGTGTGTGTGTTTGTGTGTGTGTGTGTGTGTGTGTGTGTGTGTGTGTGTGTGTGTGTGTGTGTGTGTGTGTGTGTGTGTTTGTTTAAGTGTTTGTGAGTGGCTGTCTGACTGAATACTTGTGAAATACACAAGTATTTCATTATGAATGAGTGTGGAAAGATTACTAGGTTATTGATACCAATAAGTCTTCTGTTTGGTCATAATTTAAATTAAGGAGCCAACTGATTAGTTTAAATTTACAGTTACGTGAAGAAAAAGAGTAAATATTCAATTCTTTATTAATTTTATTGTATTAATTATTATTTAATAAATAAATAAAAAACATTTCCACAACACTATTTGGCTCCATTATTCCAGAGCTTCCCGTGTGGTTCGCTGCACAATCTTCTTGACGGTTTTCTAACCACGATTCATACTCAGCCGTACCTTTTTGCTTTAGGTGAATTTCGCACTCTTTACAATATTTACTTTTTACCACAAAGTCGATTACTTTTCCCGTAAAATAACCAATCAATGTTGTGATCTTTATTATCTTTGCGATCCACACTGCGTCGTTTCAACATTTTCGAAAATCACGAATACGATACACAACTGTTCACTTGTAACTTTCAGAGAGAACTAACCTTAAATTTCAAAAATATTAATATATTCTTTAGAAATATTATAAACTCCCTTCCACGTATTGAAAGACAACAAAAGACCAGGTACACTAAAATGGTTTGAGGCTAAAGGCTAGCTGCATCAAACAACTCAACTCAGGTAGGCGTGCGTCAGACCTTTGTCCTTTCGTCGGGCAGTCACATTATCTACAATAACTTTTGAACTATGGGGAATTTTTACAATTAGCTTACACAGAAATACGCCTAAGACTATAAGGAATAATAATCTGTAAACAAAAATAATAGATTTTTTGAAAATTCTCGACGTATGTAAGGCCTTAAATGGTTTGGATAATTCGTGTCGCATCGTCAGGATTTTACGACGTCGAAGAATGCGTCTTAAATTGCGAAGGTGACTTTATGCTTAAATAGACTTTGATACCAGATTTACAAACTGCTTTGAAGTATACTTAGTTTTTCTAACAAAAGTATACATTGAAGGAATTATTTAATTACAAAATTGAACATTAATTATTGTATCTTCATTGGATGTACAAAAAATAGTTATACTAACACAGGTTCGTTGTATACATAAAACAAATAAACGAATACAAAAAAAGACTTTATAATATTAAAATTGGATGATTTTGTTCACAATATAGTTCTCTATTAACCATTCATTTTAATTGCAAAATAATTATATCACATGCTCCAAAAAAACAAATTAAGCATAATGTATTTTGCGGTGTACTGTATAATGTATATGCTTCTGCTATGTACAATATGTTTGAAGAGCGACACACAATTATCAATTTACATTTAAATATTCGACAAATGGTAAGCATACGGATATTATTTATATCCTTCATTACCCATCATTTATCTACCAAAGTCTACTTTGCATATAAATTCAAATTAATTTTAAGCTTGGAAATTAAATAAATATATGTCATATTTAGTTATACAACTACCTAAATAAATTCTAGAGATACAAATTTAACAAATACATACACACATTTAACAAATACTCTATTCAATCCTCGATGCATACTATTTATATGGTACAAGAAGATAGCTAAGCAAAATTAGGTTTATCAAGATTTTCATCTAAATTGCGCTCAGTGAGGCTCCGTCACATCCTGCTTCCGGGAGCTTCCTGTTGGCTCTTTGATGCCAGTGGAGGAATGAAAGCTTAATATTCTACGAGATAGTTCCGACCGTTATCCAACGCTTGTTAGCTTTTATAAATATTTTGTTTTTGTAGCGCTTGAAATGTTTTCAAATTCATCATCGCCATTAGTTCTAGTCGAATAGCCCTGGTTTTTTAACTACAGTTATTTAAATCGGGCTAATAATAAATGCCCTAATTCCTATAGAAAGAAATATAATGAATAGAAGAAAATAATAATTATGTAATGAAGTGTAAAATAAAAGGAAACAAGCATTCAAAAGATGTCAGACAATTCTTGGGGAGAAGAAAAATAACAATAATATTATATCAATTATTACGTTCTGTGAGTTAGGGATTAAATATTAAATTATGTTTTTACACTATGGATATCATAAACATTTTTGTAACAAGAGAGAATTGTTAGTTTTGTAGAGATTTTTTTCCAGTTTATACACAAATTCTAATTAGATTTGGTCCTAGAGTAACAATTTTCATATTTCCGGTTGCAAAGGGAAGAATACCCAAAAAGGATTCTGTCTGCTGTTTTCAACAATGGATAGAGTGATTCTGGAGGATGGTCTTAGTATGTAATTTGTCAAGTTTTGCATACGCTTACTAGCGGAACCCTCGGTTTCGCTCGTGCTACTTACTAGTGTATTCTGAAAGATTTTAAAATAATAATACTTTTCTGTTTTATCATGAAAAAGAAATTCAATTTATTGCGTCTTTAAAACAATCAGCACAAGTTGCACATTTTGCACCCCTCTGATTCGGATAAAGACTGTCTCGACCGTAACGCGAATAGGATTGGGCCCTAAAGGGATTTGTTCATTTGCATCTATATTTCGCTCTTGACGCCTCCAGACCGGAAAAAAGTGTCGATATTTTTATTTACTTGTAAAGAGGAAAGTTTGGTAATTTTTTAATATCTATATTGTTTACTTGAAAAATAACGATTAGGTAAATTATAATAAGTACAAGCAATCATTTTGTACTAAAAAATAGAGATTACTTATAGGTTGCTAGCACTTCCCGTGGATTCACACGAGTTCTAAAAGACCGGAAACCAAATTGTTACTGAGTCACGCGGTATGGTATCACGCAGAACTAATCCCCCCTTCCCGTTTTTGCAACATTTTTCATTGATCCTCCGCTCCTATTGGTCATAGCGTGATGTAATATAGCCTATAGCCTTTCTCGATATAAGGACTATCCAACACAAAAAGAAATTGTCAAATCGAACCAGTAGTTCTAGTTTCTGACATGAGCGCGGTCAACAAAAAAATAAACCAAACAAACAAACAAACTCTTCAGATTTATAATATTAGTATAGATGAACAAACGTCTATATGATTCTGAACCTCTATATGATAATATATGATTCCTGACTGACAGCAGATGTTTAATATTTATCTTTAGATTACTTTATGTACAAACTGGTATTAATGTAAGTAGGTTAGTATAATAAAATAGCAGCTTGCCCTTACTTCGCTCGAGCTTGTCCCTAGTGAGAAACAAAAACAAATATATCCCACGGGTACCGTGCATTTTTTCGGTATAAAAGTAGCCTATGTGCTCTTCCATATTCCGCTTAGCTATTCTATTGTGATTAATAAACATTTATCCAAGCAAATTTTCGAAGTAGTTACGTTTGTATTAAGAACCTTAATATTAAAATATTCATAAATTCAATTATCTTGTTTAATGGCTTCAAAAATATTCATAAATGCAACGTAAAATTGGACATAATTTATTTGTCATGTTTCATTTTTATATTTCCGTACTCTGTACTGACCTCCGGAAGCAATTGCAATTTGTTAAATAATTTACATCATTCAAATTTGCTCTATATAAATAGATTTCAAGGTATAACAAGGTATATTGTATGCATGTGTGTTATGAATAAACTATTAAAAAAAAGAATTTTTAAAATATTTAAAATTATTTGTGTACTATTTTTATTAAACTTCCGGTATTAAATAGACAAGGACTATAATTAACAAGCTATTAAAACTATTGCCCATAATAACTCATTACTTTCTTATTGGTATATTTATTCTAAACTTGCCACAAAACACAAACTACTTTTTTTAACATTTAACAAATTCAAATAGCTTTACCAAAAAAATATTATTTAAAATGAAATGATTATAGTTGTATATTTGTACATACATTCGATTATTTCAATTCAATTTACTTTATTTGATCAAAATTTCCACAGACCTATCGGAAATAAAATTGAGGACTCTACAAAACGTCAACCACTTGAAAATAATGATGGCAAAATAGAATTTTCATCCCGACTCGCCTTTTCGTGCATCGATGCACTGACGAAATATGAAATGCTTGTGGATCCCGCTCTAAAGGCACTGCTGTACGTTCACAATCACGAGTGTAGAGCCCGGAACATGTATGTCTGAGGAAATTCGGTCCTTTGAGACGAGATAACTATATCAATTTAAATTTTGAACTTTTACATTTTTAACATTTAGTTTTATGATATGAAATATATCATTATAATATCTTCTTCGTAGTATGTATGTAATTCCTGATATTTTAACAGCTTTCACCTGCAAGAGTTACTCATGAAAGAAAAGACATTTTTAACAGTTTAGGGAGTAAACACGACGCACGTGATTACAATATAAGTTATATTTTTCTGTCTAAAGTTATGTTTTAGATTAGAGTTAACACGTTGGTTTATGATTTAATTTATTTTCAGTAAGTGTCAACTTAAACTATTAGCATATTAGTATTTGTACACTGGTGAAACTGTCTCGGATTGCTAATCTATACATAGTTAATAAAATTCTCTTAGTAGAATCTGTATATAATTATTTACAAAATCGTATTGATAATAGTCATTTTTATGGATACAAGTAGGTACAGAGGTGGTCTATAGTTTTCAGGTTCTTCTCAGATCAGAGGTTTCTTCTTTCAAAACTCATGACGTTCAGTAAGAAATTGTAATAATTTTTATGCTGTATAAAATATTTTTATTTGATTTGATTTAGAATTTTTGTCTTTCTGACTAATCGTACAGATTTTGATGAAATTTGTTGTATATAGCTGATTATTATCAGGATCAACATAAAGGATAATTTTTACTGGGGTAAGATATCTCATCTCTAAGAAATGTATACTATAGGGGAGAGCAAAGCAACGTAACGAACGTAATATACTTAAATATTAAAAGAAATAATATACATTTAGATTTAAATTGTAGAGAAAAGTATATAATTGAATTTAGGTTATTCAACGTACTTTTTTATTTTTGGCTACAATCTCATTTTAAATTACAAAGTAAGAGACGTAAATGTATGCTAAGGTTTAAAGGAAAGCGGGATAATTAAAGGCTTTATATATGTTGAGTGCGTGTTAAGTATAATGCTGAGTTTGAGCGCCTCTCCAAGGCGCCGGCTTTCGCGAAAATACGAGTAAACAGCTTAATGTAACCAGAATAAAGTTGGTTCTTTTGAATGTTTGAAGAGGTTATAGAGAATTTATTTATACTTATTGCTACTGTTCATAGTTTTTTTATCGCGAGTTTTTACCGATCTAATTCAAATAATACAATATAAACAGGTGCATTTGTACTTGAAGTAATATTTCATTTTTTATCAAAATAAGCTCAGGCCTCAGTCGTGTTCCGGTAAAATTATACATTATTAAAAGCAAACGACGTTAAATATTATGTGTTATAATTTGATTAAAGTTGTTTAGATATGCTGCAGTTTTTTAAGAAAAATATTAATTGTGTTATATTACTACGAAAAATAAGACAGGCATCGTCTTTTAAATGATCAAGGTAAATATGAACACTATCTATCTGTAAAAGATATATTATATAATATGTAGATAGTTAGGGCACCGATTATTAATAATAAATAGATTAACATAATCAATATTTTGATTAAAAAAATAAAATTATTGCTCTACTGATACTATTTATCTAATAACCTTATTTTGTATTAAGGTTATTGTACGTCCTCAACCCAAGGAAGCAATATCAAAAACAAAATTCCTTCATAGGTACAATGTAGAGAAAAATGCTAAAGTTACATCATTCCAAATCCATAAGTGCTTTGTTGAAGTGAAATATCAGACGCGACGAGAGCGACAATCCAAACCTCGGGTTATGAGATATGTACTCATAAGAGTGGAAAAACTGCACTAAATCGTTTTTATTGCGTATTACGTGTGTGCACCCTCCCGAATTAATGGCGCGAAAGAATTTGCGTATGAAAAATTCACGTCAAATATTTTGTAATAACATGCTTAAAAATAAGTGGATTTAACAAATTCTGTTGTCTGTACGACAAAATTGTAAGGGAATTGTAAGAGGCTCAGATGAAATGTTTTTAATATATGATTTAATATATTCACATTCATCATACATTTGGCTTTGTTGGTTTTGTTTTAGTATGAACTAGCGCCTTACACTCGCTTCGCTCGGGGTCGTCCCTAGATTTAACGCGAGAGAAGCCGCGGGTTCCGCTAGTTAAAATAAATAAAATTTCTAAAATAAAAGAATGTAAGTAACTCCTTATAGCATTAGCTATCTGCGAGTGAAAGTCCCGTCAAAATCTGTCCAGCCGTTTCAGACATTACTGGAGCAAACAGACAGACATACTGAAAGACAAAAATTTTAAAAGTTGATTGTTTTTTGTTAATAGTTAGTACCGTTTATACTTTCATATGCATTTAGTGAATAGCTGTTAATTTGAAATTAAGAACAGACACTCCAATTTTTTTTATATGTATAGATATGTATATAATATGAATGTGCTTTTATTTTCAAATATTTTTCGTTGTGGGTAACTAATAACTAATCATTATTTTTCGGATATATGATTCGTACTATTGATTATTCATACCTACATAATTTATTAAAGTTTACGGTATACTACTTAGAGAAGTTCTTCCGCCTGTCCTTGCTATTGCTAAAACTTCTTCACTAAAACTTGAGAAACGCGTATTTAATTTGCTCAAGCAATTCCATTTTACCTAGTGGTATGCAAAGAGGAAAAGAACTGATTTATATAAATTAAATAAGTAATCGCACTGCAAACCATAATATATAACCTACGATACAAGAAATCAGAACAAAATTAAAGTTTGTGCATATTTACATGGTATTTGATATCAAAATATGTGTGTTGACTTTAAAATTTCTCATTAAAGATTCCGAAGCATACTGAAAAGAATCTATTAGTGAGCTCATGTTTACATCTGAAAAGAAAGAATTTCATTAGAAGAGCACGTGCTCGGCGTCCTAATTTAAATTATTATATCTCCAATCTTATCGAAAATACGTGATACAATTGAAAAATTAAAAATACTACTGGGGAAAAAATTACATCGACGGTTTTTCATGTTCGATTCCCGAAATAAGCAATTATTTTATTGTAAAAATATTAATCTGAAAGTCAAAATATTTTTTATACTTCACTATGGAATACTAGGTACTTTACAATACTAGGTACATGTGCCTAAAAACGTTACGTATACATTTCAACATTTTCGTTATTGCTGTGCTACGCAAATTGAATCTTATTTTGAATTGGCGAAACCCGGTCAGATGAAAAATATTATTTCAATAAATTAATTCGTTGGTGAAGTGTTTTTCACTGTAAGCTTTAAGGCAAATATTGACTAGGGATACACGGTAAATTCACTCGCTCTGTTATTTTGTATTTAATTTAATGAAATGTTCATTAAATTGGAAATATATTTTTTTAATATGTAAAAAAATGTTCATTTTTAAGGTAAGCTATAATAAGGCTTGTATTACGGCTACCAGGTAGTTGGTATACTACACAGATAAATTTTAAATACATACAAGTATATATTATAAATATTAACACCCATGACTGAAGCACAAACATACGTAATCAACAAGTGTATGCACCCTGCGAGACTTGAATCCGCGACCGCTGGCGCAGAAAGTAAGGTCACTACCAACTGAGTCAAACGTGTCGTCGAATACAAGGAGGATAAAGGATATTTTATAAATAATATAGTAAATGCTAGTAGTAATATTAATAATTAATTAAAATGTAATTAGCCCTTTTTTACGTCCCACGGCCTGATCAGGCCATAGCCCACACACTCGCCAAGTGAAAATCAAAGTGAAATCAAAAAGAAATAAGCGGCGGTCTATTTCTTTATATGTATAGAAACATAATACAAAAAAGAAATATATATTTTAAAATAAACAAAATTTAGTGCAAAATTACATAAATAAAATTACATTGTCCTCTAACTTACGAAAATGGTCCGGTAATGCTTTCTCGGGGATTTTAAAAACGTTTAAAGTTGTTAAGCATTAACACAACTTAGTTAGTTCAAATGAGTGCGCATGAAATTTATATGTTTGAAGTCGTATGTGAAGAGCAAATCTGACCATACGTTTTTCGAGGATCTTAACCCCTCTTTCTTTCGTGATATAAAACGAGTATTTTATTTAGTTTTTTAAATATGGCGGAAATTTTAATTAAATTGAGATATAATGTAGAAGAAATAAAGTGTGAAGATTCTGAATATCAGAAAAATATCGACCACGAACCACATAATATTCAAAAATATTTATTTGCACGCACTACACATTATATATTACATATATGGTGAACGTATAATGTATATAGTATATATTTTAAGTTAAATGTACTATATCTACACACATACTACTCATTACACTATTTTTATTAGTTCATTCTACAAATAAGCTATGTTCCTTACGAACATCCATAATCAGTGAAACAAACACTTGAAAGTTTAATAAAGTGGTAGTGCCATGCTTGTTACCTTCGGGTAGCAACCGAATGGGCCGGCACGCCCCGTATAGTTCATTAGTACCACTCTCTCACAGAAGACCGGCGTGAAGTGGCAGCTACGCTGTCACGTTTCGTCCGGTGAGTGAGAGTCCGGGAGGCCTACTCTCCTTCCCCCCTCCCTCTTCCCTTCATCCTTCGCCTTCATTCCCCCCTCTCTCCCACTTCCCTCCCTCCTCTCTTTTCTGAAAGGCCGGCAACGCATCTGCAAGCCTGGCTTGCAGATGTCCATGGGCGGAGGTGATCACTTCCCATCAGGTGAGCCTCCTGCCCGTTTGCCCCCTTTTTACCATAAAAAAAAGTTCACTTTGAAGCTTTAGCATTTTTACGTGAGAAACCGGTTATTATGTATGTAACTTTATTTCTTTAACATATATTAGATCTGTGTGAATAAAGTAGACACTGAAAGGTCAGTGAAGGGGTGAGAAGCGAACGCTCTCCGGATGCAAATAATATTTTATGAGCTATCGGAAAATGCTCAGGCCGCTAAAATTTCACGTTGGGACTTAAAGCTTTACGATAATAGATACTACAGTAAACGTACATCGATAAGAACTTTTACATACGTAATAGATCTGTTAATTTGAAATAAGTTAAAATAATATATAAAATTCTATGTGCATACTTTTATTTTTTATGAGATTATACTTATTCGTATTACTTAACTTTATTTATTTACTTAACTTTGTAAAATCGATTAGCCTCTACGTAAGAACTTATTGACGTGACATACAATCTATTTCTATGCCACTTTGCCAAATATCGCACAGATGTTTATGATATCGAAGCGAAGGTGTATCAAATAAAGTGAATACTTGTAAGTTTATCGTAATATAATATTAACTATATTTTTTTATTATTTATGCACATAATATACATATTTAATAATATATCACATAAATAATATTTATTATATAACTAAATAATTATTCCACTGCTTGACGTACATGAGCTGGAGTGCGTTTTAAAGTCTTTCGAGCATTAATTACGCTTTGACAGACATAAAACGTATTTTTCTTCACCACTTCGCAAGTGGCAACCTCAGGTTTTCAGTAGTATAGAAGATTAAATAAATCACTTATTAAGCCCTAATTCTTTATATAAAATAAGGTGTAAGTTACTCCTTATAATATTTATCGTTAAAGCTGGTCAAGTCACTTCGGACTTGAGCACAAACAAACAGACGAATAGACAGGCGGACAAAAATGTTAAATATTGTGTTTTTCTTATAAACACCGTATATTATGTATGGAATTATACCAATTCATATGCATTTTGTCAAAGAACTGTTATTTAGTTCATCGGGAAATATGAAAATATTGAATTTTAAAAATAGAAAGTTTCACATTATACATTTTCATTCGTGTAAAAGCCAAATATTCGCAGTTTTCTTATTACCACCCAAAAAAGCATTTTTGTTCATACGGTTTGCTTAACGAGAGTCTACGTTACCATTATTTGGTGTAACTTTATACGGTTTACATTTACCCATTTACAGTACAAATGACTTTTCAAAAGTACCTACTCTATGTACAAAGTATGGCGCTACGGCAATATCATGAAACCCCAGTATTAGGACCTAGGTACTGTGTAACGAATAAGCAATGAAAAATTCAGTCGACGACGACGTCTCAACCATTCACCTTGTTTTTATTTTACTTTTAACAATTTTCCACTGTAATATAAAAGTCTCTGTAAAACAGTTTTATTGGATTTTTATACTCAGAGTAATAAGGTCACAGCGTAAAAATACACTGAAAACTGTTTTAACTTGCTAACTTAATTATTTTATGTAAATACGAATTCTTTTACTCTGCGGCATTTGTAGAAACTTTTTATGTAGTGCGATTATTTTTTTACGAGCGTGCGTTACGTTAGGGGCACATACTTATATAAAAAGAAAGAGTTGTTCTCGTTTCCCTTAGTTTTTATTCGATGTCGTTAAAATTTTATCTTATTATCTATCTACTGGTCCTTACTAGTATATTATTTGAAGCAATTTAAATTAAAAATTAAAAATACGTTAATGAATAAAGCTTATTACACTATAGCGGAATACTACCTGGTAGATGTAAATGTGTGGGATTAGTGACTGGTTGTGTCTCACGTAGGATAAATAGATAAATTGTAATACAATATTGTTACCAAATATTTTTTTGAAAAGATCAACTGTTGAGTTTCTCGCCGGTTCTTCTCAGCAGAACAGCTTTCCGAGCCGGTGGTAGTTTACTCACAGACTTACAGACTGACTTTTAATTTTGATAATGTAAAAATGACGATTCAAAAGAGCTTGTAAAAGTCTATTTGAATAAAGAATATTTTAATTTGATTTGATTTGATATATAATATGCTGTGAAGATTCACATGTTTTATACAATCATATTTCATATAAAGATTACATGTTTTATATTGCACCGAAGAAAAGTAATCTTTTCTTCAATTAAAAACAGGAATATAATAATGAATATATATCATATTGCTTATTTTAGTACACGTCGCTTCGACCATACACATCTAAAAACTTTTGCTCTTTATATTTCAATAGTAGCTCTTTTGAAAAATAGCATAATTTATACCATTTTCGTGTATATATTTTATCTATAATAATTCATAATATTTGTTCTCTTTGTTCTAACTAATGAATAAGATATCATGTGAAAGTTCTCCTTTACTCTTTTACATGTTGCTTGAATTTTCTATTTAACGGTCGACACCTTTATTTGTTCACTTGACACCCCATTAGACAGTGGTCTAGACATCCATACAACTCGTATTTATATTTATCATGGGGATTTGTATGGCAAGAGAGATACGTCGAATTTTTGGCTAATTTAATACACCGTCGCGTCGGTATGAGATTTTTTTTTATAAGTATATAAACTTATATTTATGAAGTTTGTATAATTTGTCATATATAATATGAAAGATAGTTTATTTTTGTAATAATTTCACCAAAACTTATAATTAGGTATATAGTATTTAACGTGTTTTAATGAAAGGTTTCAAATGCATTAAAGTATGTATTTCTTTAATAAGTAGATTAATATTTTTATACAATCGTATTTAATAATATAAAGACATTTTAAAATCTTTTTATATATAGTTAAGTTCTATGCAAAATAGCTAGTATTTTCTAGGAACCCCAAAAAATAAAATCTCGCAGCATGCAAATGTCCTAGAGAGCGGAAATAGAGCGAAATTGGATGTCTCGTCCTGCTGTAACTGCATACTCCGTAGTCACCAATACTGAAAAGCCGCTGTACCTACCTTACTGTAAATCTTAGTGATACATTAAGTATATATTTTGCATTTTATTATATTAAAATGTTAAAGATCATTTTCTTTAATTACTCATTTTCCTTAATGTTCTCTACATAGAAAAATAGAGTTTCGTTGTGTATATAATATTTAACTTTATAATGTCTTATTTATAACTCAAACTCACGTAAAATAACTTCAAATATTTTAATAAATTTAAAGTTTAAAATATTTGAGTCTAGTTTTCGTTAATTACCAATGTAAAATTGTTATTACATATTAATTCTTTAAATACAAGTTCGTCGGGAGGTTATAGAGTTTTGACTGGACCGTATTTAATAACTAAAATATTTAGTTAATTTCATAAAATATTAAGTGTACATATGTTATTTAATAATTATTTTGTATATAACTATAAAAAATATAAATAAAACTAAATAAAAAAGAAAACTAAGTAAATATTATACAAGAAGAATGTTCATAAAAGCTCTCAATCATCTTATATTATCCTTACGAACTATCCCAGACGTTGCTCGAAATGTCAACAACATTATGTCGATAAACTATTTTGTCGTTCATAAGAGTATAGCGGATGAAGCTACTCGTATTATATACATTATACACATATGTATCAAGTCAAGCTTTTGTATGTATGCTTTCCGGTAAAAGTCAAGAAGCTTCTTTATAATATCCAAAATATAAAATTTCATTTAATTTTTGTTGTGTATAAAAATTATATGTCGTTACAACCCATAATAGTGAATTAATCCACCATAGTGGTGGTAATTTCTTTTATCCTATTTATTAATATAAAAAATAATTTTCATTTCCATTGGTCACGGAATCACGCGTGAAAGGCTGGACCGATTTCGCTAATTATGTCTTTTTAGTGTTTGTTATTGCCAGGAGAAAATCCTTATGAAAGAAAACAATAAGAAAACAAATTATAAATTTCAGAATAATAACTTAATAAAATTAAAGACGTTTGTTGTATTATGTTACGACAGTAATTGCCATGGTGTGCGCAATGATATAATTAATTCAGCAAATACATACTGGGAGGTGCGTCGTAAATATGCACAACTCATCATACGAATTTATCTATCCTGTACCATGATTAACACGAACCCGAGCAAAGCAAGGGAGAGTCACTAGATTCAAATAAATTTTATTTTATCTATAATAAAGAATGCGTATACTGTACTATTTATAGAAAATCTCTGAAAACGTTCATAAAATATTTTCATCAACATCTATTTTTATCCTAGAAGGATGGCAGATGAAAGGATCGAATACAAAAACCGCGCCGCAAAACTTTTTCATAAAGAAGCGAAAGTCCCGAACTGTCCCTGCACAGGATTTTTGGAATGAATATTTGATGTGTTCAGTTTTATTTGGTTAGTTAAACCTCTCATCTTCTTATGAAGGTTCTTGATATATTTACTCGTAGATCAGTTGGATCCGATTTTAAAATGATATTATATCAAAATTATGTAAATAAAAATAAACCTACCTTTTTTAATTTTTTTTAGATCATGAGATTTTTTTATTCTTTTACCTCTGTGACGTATTCTGTGTACTTAATATTCTTTGCCAATATTAATAACAATATTTAAAAACTAATTTCGCAGTAGATTTCGAATAAAAACCGAAGGACCCTAGGGTTTCTCTCTAAACAATTATCAAAGACCAAAAAACTTTCACGACAATCCACTTACTTCCCCTCAATCAAACTGCTAAAACTGGAACTCGCAAAAAAAGTCTCTAAAAACAGGCCATGGGTAAGATTTACCTTGTTGTGAGCATTTGAATTTCAAAGTTCTGACAAGTGAAGAGAATTCGTTTGTGTTAATGCGGACGGAGTTAAGGACGCGACTTTGTAACAATGTCCTAATTCGAACCCAGGAAGTTCCTCGGTGACACAGTTTTAGTTAATGTTTCACTTAATTTTCATCAATCGACCTAGCATTTTGCCCCGAGATTCGGCATCTTTTTTTATTAAGTTTACAACCACTAGTCATCTAGGGGATTTAAAAAATATTACCATAGCCTTTACTTACGAGTATGTATAGTAGTGGGCTGTAACAAATTTTAGGCCTTAAAATACAATGGGTGGATTTGGAGCTTCATACATACATAAGACGTGTAAGGGCAGTTGGGTTTTAATGGGTAGTACTGGCTTTAGGCTAGTGAGTTCCACATAACCACCTATTTTTTACAGGTGGTATGCGTTAATTCATTTCCCAACTATAAAA
Organism: Boloria selene; assembly: GCA_905231865.2. Taxonomy (NCBI): domain Eukaryota; kingdom Metazoa; phylum Arthropoda; class Insecta; order Lepidoptera; family Nymphalidae; genus Boloria; species Boloria selene. The sequence continues at coordinate 9,850,407 of HG993145.1, forward strand.
AAGGGGCTTCATACTTTAGTCAATACAAGCAGATTTATACATACATACATGTATATAGAGGTATAGGTATAGAGAGAAAAGATTTGGATCTTTTTTTGGATTCTGTTATATAATAGGTATGATTTCCGTTCTAACAAAGCTTATTACAACGCTTTTTTGTGAAAAGGTGGAAAGTTTTAAAGTATTAAGAAAGAATAGATCTAACTACTGAACTTAAAAAGCTAACAAAAAAGGAACGACTTTGTTTTAACATTGTTTTGATTATCTCATAATCAAATTAGATGTTTGAGAAGTTTTCGTTAAAAATTTTGTTATAATCCAATACTCTAGCGTTGAATTGCGACTGTTTCTATCGTCTATACCAAAGTTTTGGCAGAAGCGGGACTGAGAAGTAATAAAATACAAAGTTGGCAACATCGCGGAACTTTTGACTATCAGACTAGTCATAACAACTGTTTACGTTCTTTAGAGCCCTTTGGCAAGTGGGGAGGAGTGAAACTGTAATAAGTCATTATAGCTCTTAAATTAGCGACTCTATTTATCAATATTTAAAGTATAGTTTACTGTGATAAGCTCTACAAAGGCTAAGGAGCGGAAAGGAAGTTATCTTAGACTTGTCGTTAATTGATTGTATCTAAATAAACGTAGCTTATTTCATTTAGCAGTCATTTTAATTGAAGTTTCAATTTCGTAGTTTATTGCTTGTATTATAAATGAAGCAACTCTCTACATTCAAGGGTATTTTGTATCACAATTATTATTATATTCTACAAAGAAAAATGGCTGTCAATCAGATTGCTGTTTATATAATATTTTACATTAATTACAACATTGCATAACTGTTGCTTTCAAATTTTTAAGTCGATTGCTGTGGCTAAAAGCAAACATTCGATTTTTTCCTTTCGGAATCCTCATAAAGAAGCAATGTAAGGACTGGTGCAAATAAACTGAAAGCTTTTTACGAGACTAAGCTTTTACACTACAGCTAATTTTGGTCTAAAATTTGTATTCGTTATGAACAATGAAGCTTGGTCTGAGACATTAAGTTTAATGGTGTTTTACTTTATACATATAATATTCTAACTAAAATACCTATCTATTTTTATAGAAATATCATTTTTTTCTATAAAATGTGTAATATAAAACTTATTTTATGAAATAGTTTAATAATAATAAAAATGTATTTTTCTTACCAATATTATAAGTGTGAAATTTTAAATATCTGGGTGTTTGGTGGATGTTTCTTACTCAATCACGCCAGAACTGCTGAACGGTAGTGGATGAAATTACAAAGCTAGTAGCACATAGACTACTCTTTGTTCGGGAAAAATGTACAGTTCCATAGTCGGGGTAAATTTAAATTAGCTTCCTCCTTTGCATGAAGATTGTACACTTGTACAAACCACGTGAACAATATTCTAAGTAAAGTATTATTATAAGTAAGTAAAGTTTTAGTATTATCATTATTCACACATAATTACTACTAAGTAATAAGTTATGATAAAATCAGGAACATAATATAAATTACAATACAACAAACTACTACAAATTACTTTGTAATTGATCATATTTATATAAAATTTAATATGATCAATTACAAAGTCGGTGTAACGAAGTTCCATTAAGTCGAAAGACATATTTATGTATAACTAAAGTTATCCTTAGCTATATAGCAACCTATGACCACGAACCCGAATGCATTAGAGACTATAGGAAGGTATCACTGGATGTCTATACTGAGCACTTAACTTGATTGCTACATTAAGCTCTTAAGCTTTCGGAAAATACAATAATATTAAAGACTTATAGACCTTTTAAAGTTAAGTTATACTTTATATAAAATTTAAAACTCTAAAAGCCTTGTACTTTATAGCAAATTGGTGAAATGTAATACACTTGAGAAAAAATCCTGTGTATTATTGGGGTGCTATTAATGAGATTTATTATCTGCAAAAGCGATTTATGCAATTTATGATCTTGGCCTTATTATCATCCCTTAAAATCAAAATGATTTACTTCCGCTATACGCCCTTCAAAAGATAATCTACCTAACTTAATATAACTGAAGTCTCACCCTTTCTTCACTTCGGATTTTATCAAATTTTCCATACAAATTTCATCCAGATCCATTCAGCTGTTCTGCCTTGATTGAATAACAAACATCGATTCATCCATCTGCAGATAAGATTCACGTTTATATTATTTTTATTTAAGCATGTATCAGAAAACTAAATAATCCCATACTATGGGCCTATATTAATGCTTTACGTAAAAGCTTCTAACATTATTGGCGCTATCTTCCAGAGCACTTAGCCTGATTGCCACTTGTAGCACCGAAATTGGGATTTGATGTATAGAAAGGGACTGAAAAAAATATTTGAAAGTCAAAAATTATTACTTAAAAATATATTTAGAGCGGATTTAACATTTTGAACTTAAACGTAAAGCATGTTAAGGAACGCGACGAATATGGAAATGGAAAAAGTGAACATACCATTAAGTAATTGTAGCAGAGGTAAAAAGTTTCTTCGTTGCTTATATATATATGCTATAATACTAACATATTTTTAGCACTTAGTAAATATAATTTTCAAATGAGTAGATGGTATTTACTATTTTTTAACCAGCTAACACATATGTATGTATACATATAAAGTCTGTTTTGAATTGGAACTATAGATTTTGTACCTGCTCAAATGAAATTAGGTACAAAGAACAAACAGATAAGTAAGTCTGCATAAGTACGAACGAGAGGTTCGAACAAAGTATCCTAACAATAACATAAAAATCCACTTTAAATCAGTTCAACTGCTACTGTCTGGCTAACGAGCAAAGATGAGATACATACAAGTCACTTTAGTCTTTATACACAACTATTCTTAAATATACAGGCATTTAAAGTACATATCATAAAAAATATTTGAACTAACATCTTCTTCGAGGTATCTCATCTCTTCGAGGTACGGGACCCTAACTACTAACTAACTAACTATTTTACTTACGGGAATTTTCCGTTTGCTGGGAGTTCCTAAACAAAATAACCAATAATTAGTTTTAAAATTTGACTCTTAACTGTCATTTAAAACTATTATCTCTTTTGAAACTTAAATTGTACCTGTACATATACATGTACCCATATCAACAAAACGCTCACGCTATAACATTATGAACGAATGACGTCGGTAAATAGAACAAAAAATATTCTTCATACTATTACGATACTCAAAAAGCCTTTTATCCGCGCCATGCTCATATTTGCCTTACTTTCGCTATCAGCAAACATACTATTTTAACAATTTCATTCGTGGCTGTTTAAGGCGAATATTTATTTAGGGATAATTATTTCCTTTCTCTTTTAGGGCTGTTTTAATAAATTAGTGCATGCTTATTACTATTTACATAATTTAATTGAAGGCATATCGTCCATTATATTATTTAATAGGATTTAGGCTTAAGCGCTAGCGAAGCCGCGGGTTCCGTTAGTTTATTATACATATAAACCTTCCTCTTGAATTACTCTATCTATTAAAAAAATACATTAAAATGCGTTGCGTAGTTATAAAGATCTAAGTATACATAGAGACAGACAGACAGCGAGGCGACTTTATTTTATACTATGTAGTGATTAATTTTAGTTTTGTTTTCCATAATCATTTGTTTTTTAAAACAAATAGTTTATTTTTATATAATACTTTGGCGCTGCACGTTAATCAAATTGGGCTCATATAGCGACAGATTTATCATAGCATCCGAAGCACTGACATCCGTCAAACATATGCCAGCCAATATGTCATTGTCGATCGATTTACAACGTTTGCTTTGTGAATAAATTCTGAATATTCATCATTATTATAAAAAATAATATGTATAATGTATATTAAAAATATTGTTTTATACCCATAACTATAATTTACATTATTAAATATATTTACATTATATTAATGAAGACCTTCTTAAAGATTAAGCTCCATTAAGTCACTGAAAGTGGTTTTTTTTAATGGTGACTCAAATACAATATTTAAACGAAAAATAAAATAAATTCCACATTCAAGTTATGAAAAACATTAGAATTCAACATAATTATTTAGAAAAGTATAATCTTAGTTCAATAAAGTATTGTTGTGTGGATTATAATAGAAAATACGCTAAAAGAACCAATTTACTCTCAAGTATCTAACATTTTAAATTTTTCATAAAACGTCTCAAAGACGTCGTCGAAGCAGAAAATATCAAGCCCGCCCGCTTATTTCATTTGCTTTGTGTCTTGAAAAGATAATAATGGTTTATAATTTTAAATGAGATATTACAAATTATACTTCATGTCACTTTTGAATCCATACAAAGTGGAAAAATTATTTCATCATATTATGTATAAGCTGATACTGAAACTAAAAAAAAATTTTTTTCATCAAGTCTTATTCAAGCTAAAGTCCAGTAAAATTTTTTTTCATGAATATTTTTATACAGACGAAAATACGATTTTATAAAAAGTATGTATCAGTAATATCATTAATAAAACTCAATTACTGAGTAATTTAATATACTTGAATCTCTCTTTAAAATGTCCTTATACTTTTAGTTTTCTATATAAGATATAGGGCTAAAACGAAGTCTCAATAATCTAATTTACCCATTTCCAAGGAATTAATGGTACCCTTTTTCATCTGTACCCAGTCCCTAGAAGTTTCATGAATATATTATAAAAGATGGGAATACGGGATCCTGAATATTGCATATAATATTCAGCCACATACGAATAACGAGGAGTCTAATAATTTAATAAGGCGGTTTACAATTGTATAGTTCAGGTAAACGTAGTAAACCATACGTACCACATTCATTTAGATAGTTGTCAAATGGACTTTGTTATAGCTTGAAAGAGAAATAGGTCTTTAAATTATTACGCGATTCGGATTAGATATGTACTATATCGTGTATTAAATTTTGTACTAGCTGTGGGACTTCATGCATTATCAACTTTCTTACCGATTTCGGACATTTTGAGACTAACCACATGCTACTATAATGAATGACTGTCTTGTTTAGTGAAAACAATAGTTGAAGGCTCTGGGTTTGAGTATCAAGTCGGGCAATGCTTAGTTAGTTATTGAGTCTTTCAGTCAAGTAATTCTGAGGCCGGGTTTTGCAATTTGGCGGTGTTTCATGACTGTCGCTCTAGAAGCACGTCAAGTCATCAGTTCCGCGCTGCATCTCAGAGATGCAGAGTTACAGGAATTTGCTGGGACATTTGCACAATATGTGGTCACAAGGATTAGGTCTGGCTCAATTTTACTTTCTAACTATATTTTTTCCTTATTATTATAAATTCTTTTCTACAATATTTTGTTACATATAGTACGTATGTAATTCCTACAATTTTCAAAGCGCTGAATCCATAAGTCACTATTAACATAGTAAAAAGCTCTGACCTTGATCGTAGATATATTGCCTTGATCTCCGCTCGCTTTCAATATGTATTTAATCCCGCTTACTAGTATTTTTTAATAACCCTTTTACTTCATATGCCCGTGTGTGGAACTAACCACATCATTTATCAGTTTGAATTTATTTATATAAAGATGTTCATTTCATATGAAAAATATAAAGAGATAGAGCTTATGAATTTGTCAGAAAATACATTATTTGAATAACAAACAACAGATTTGAGTGAATTCCGGAAAGCTTATAGGTTTATTTAATACCTTGGTTATTTGCAACGTGCTAGTACATAGCACGAGATTAAAACTTTTACTAACTTAGCACTAGGTGAAGACTAATCAACGTTTATATTGCATTAATAGATAGACGAGTGTAGTGAATAGTTTTATTGTAATATTAATAAAAAGAATATGTTACTAGGTACTAAATTTTATCTTTTTTGTTAAGTTTTGTTAAACAATCCAAAATTAAGCATTTTATTTCTCTAGACGTATACCTTTTCGCAAAATCTGTTACTATAACAATATTGCTCAATAAAGCTTTGTATCGAGAGTAATTTGATTTTTATTTCGATTCAATTGTGTAGACCCAAATACATACTCATAAAATTAGTGTCTTGAGTAGACATGAAATTACATTGTAGCTTCAATATTTTACGTATATTTAATGTCTATAGTCTCCACTCATGAAACTTTCCCTACTATGTTACATAATATAATGATGATAATAATAATAATGTTCTCGGACCGATTCCGGCCATGGCGGCCAATCTCATTGAGACTAGCCAACTGCGCAGGAGATATTTTAGTACCAGACACAAGTGCAATCTCTATTCCTATCACTCTCATACTCCAGTAGGACGACTATTCGACATGATCAGTGAGAGCTAAGGCGCAGGACCGACGGCTTTACGTGCTCTCCGAGGCACGGGGTGACTCACCGCCAACTTCCCAACTCCGGGCTATTACTGAGGCTTAATAAACAGAAAGACTCAATAATAATTAAACTTGGCTGGGACTCGAACCCAGGACCTCTTGATGTATGATTTATACATGCTAGCCACTACACCATCGAGGCAGTTGTTGTTACATATATAGATCAAGATCGAATCTAAAGTTATATCCTAATTTAATAATAAAAAAAATATTTATATCTAACACTGCCATATGTAAAATATTTTCTAATTGTACCTATATTCGGCATGTTATAGTTAGTCAGTGAGTTTTAAAATTGCTATAAAATTCATTTCAGTTATTAATTATTTAGTTTATTGCTAAATCTATTTTTAGGTTTAATGTACAAAACTAGGATTCCTTATTCACATTAGAATGTAATGACGATAATAAATAACTAAAAGAAACCTTAATATATGTAAGCATTTTACAGCAAATATTTCAGAACCATGAAGAGGCATGTAATATTTATATGGGAAAGAAATTACGACGACTGGGTTGCTTCGCGTGCGTGCCCAAGCTCCCCCGAGACTACCCCGTCACGGTACACTACACTAAAGAAAGTCGCTTTATATATATTTTTATGTAAAACTACGTAAACATTTCTCTTAGAAGTGCATCTAAAAGAAGAAATTAATGATTATTTGTTTAGGGTTTGTTTTCTTTTGTAATTACATTTTTTATTTGCAAATGGATTCCAAACTTAAGTATTTTGTAAGCATTGTAACTTGGAAGCTAAAATTAATTCTGATGAGTTTGACTCTTATTAAGTTTATCTTTGGAAAATAAGCATTTTGATGTTTAAACTTCTTGCACGTGTTTTGAAACATAGGACAATATATACACCACTAGCATTTCCCGCGGCTTCTCACGCGTTCTAAAAACCGGAAACCAATTTCTTTCTCAGTCGCGCGGTATGATACCTGGCATAACTAACGCCCGCCCTTTCCGTTTTTGCAACATTTTTCATTGATGCTCCGCTCCTATTGGTCGTAGCGTGATATAATATATCCTATAGCCTTTCTCGATAAACGGACCATCCAACACAAAAACGCGTAGATTTACTAAGAAGATCGGCTACATTAGCCATCTTCGTGCGCATCAGCGCCGAGCTGACTAGGAGTCGAAGTGGTCGCCATGGCCGCAAGCGGTCGGACGAATCATCATTTTTCAATTCGGACCAGTAGTTACTGAGATTAGCGCGTTGAACGAAAGAACCCAAAACAAACAAACAGGAGAAACCCAAGCGAAGCGCGGGTGAGTCGCTAGTATAACATATTCAAATCATTTATTTGTACTTGATCAAAATAAATTACGTGAAAAATAATATGACCAAGGAACAAGTCAACAGAATCATATTTCCCCACAATTCTTTTTAGACAAAAGAATTCGTAATGCCTTCACAGAGAATGTGGGACAAACAAATCAAATTGGCTCTGTTCCAAGACTTTACGGCTTTGCACCTACGGGACACGTGAAATTTTCACATCCATGGGTCAATATATTTCAATAATAAAGAACTTTATAAATATTTGTAAAAAATAATTATTTAATTCCTGAACTGAGAAAAAACTACGTTTAAAAAAACCGACTTCAAAAACTAAAAAGTTTAAAATACCCTAATAAAGATTTAATTAAATACACCTCTTATGCAAACCTCTTATGCAAATCTAATGCCTTTAATATTAATAAATTACTATTATTTGTATGTGCTACCTATTGATAGATTTGATAACCTCCTCCTCCTTGCGGAAGTCGGTTAAAAAAACTGGAAGGAATATTTTTTATACACATTTAAATTCATTCCGTCTATAAAAATTTTCGTAGAAAGTGGGGTAGTTCAACTTTTTGTTATATTTTGTATTTAAATTAAGTATTATATACTTTCATAGATTTTTATAAGTTGTCAAAGGAGTTTGACACACACATAGGTACTCGACGAACCTACACAAACGTGTGGAAATTGTGTGTGGGAATACTTTACTAATAATTATTGTTTAAAATGTTTTACAGTCTTAAAATAAATTGCATCTAAATTCTATTTAAATCATTATGTTTTACGAAATTGTGTTCCATAATAATATATTAAAATATATGGCAGGGGAAGAACAACAAAGTTAGTTAAACAGTCAACTTGAATGCAGTTCAAAATTAATAAGTCACCTGCGATGTTCCCACGTGCCAACGTCGAACTCATGCTACTAGTAGGTACCAATATCAAAACAATGTTATGTACGTGTTTGATGCTTAGTACGGATTCTTGTTGTTTCATTCATGGAACAGTATTAGCGTCCATAATAAACCTCGAAATGATCGTAACTTCCCTTCAAAAATAGTTTGGTTTCATTAAAAAATATGAACAAAAATTATAAAATGTTGGATTGTAGAATTGAGTTAATTGGTTACATGGTTTTCGTTCAAGAAAGAAAAGCTTACCCTAAATAGCGTTTTGGTTCTTACCCCCAGTTACTCTTGCCAGTTGTCGCAATGCAATGTCGAAAATAATGATAATAATAAATAATTTGCCTACGGCAATTCACAATCTAGCATTGTAGAAATACATTAACATATATTTACAGCTGTTAACATAGAGGTGGTTATGTGGAACTTATCGGCAAAGGAAAAGTAAGAACTAAAGCCTAACAGAACGTTCTCGTCGTAATGGGTGGTCGAAATGTCGAAGAATGGGTCTGCTGCAGCAGATCACAACGATAAGAAGCAGCCATTAGGTTGCTCCAATGGTCCACTCTGACGTCAATGAATATAAATAATATAATAATTATAAAATGGGTATTAAGAAATTAGATAAATAATAATATTTAAATAGGTACGCCCCGCAAAATAACAGGTCGGTTTACAACATTAAAATACTTTCTAGAATAGTAGTAACATTGAACTACTATATTCAGCAGAAACTTTTATAGAAGTGAAATGTGAACTAATAAAATAAAAGTCAGTAACAATGCAGCTCGCAATCAATTACCCGCGCCGCTTCTACGAGTAATGCCGTTTAAAACCACGCTTAATGCTTATAGCATCTTGCTAAGCTATGTTTATTTTTCTACTAAAATTTACTCTTATATCGGTACTATCTACAGCCGGCAAATTTATCTGCATTTGTCATTCAATTTAATTGATTATTGACATAATACCACTATGTCATTAAATTCGGGAATTGGGGTATTTCAAAAGGTTGAGACTTTTTATAGTACTTGTGCACACATAAAACTTACACACATATAGGTACACGAGCAAAAACTTATAAAGTCAATGTATAATATTTACCACACTCCAAAAACTTTTGCTCTAGGCGTTATCTTAAGCTCTTTGCAAAATGTATATTAATAAAGTATGCCATAGAGCTACGGCTTTGCTTGAAATCTAATCCATATAAAAATCGCAAAATTAAAAAGAGAAAATGAAGGAATACTACTTTCTCTCTAAAATCTGTGTTCATTTATTTTTGTTAGGTTATAAATGTAGATTAATTTGCATCTTGACAAATACGATGCAGCAGATTCTAAATGATACTCTCATTTCCTCATACCTAATGAGGAAATGAGAGTATCATTCATTAGGTATCAGGTATGGTACTGCAAGATTCTTGCATAATAAATTCACCATCGGAAACTTTTGTTGCGATGATAAATTTTTTTTTCATTAGCTGTAAAATGTAAATCCGCTTGTACTAATCAATTTAAATCCCTGAGGCTATTTTAAAGCTAGATTATGCGTATTAATTATGTGCAACATGACGTCCAAATAAGGAAGAGCATCCACCGTTAAATGCAATACTGTAACAAAGGACCTCTGAGCTTGTTAATTAAACTTGACACCCGGCAGGACAACACGTAGCGTCAGTTAGTCAAACGATAGGGCGTTGTAGAAACAAATAATTGAATTGAATTGAACGCAAAGATATACTTTTTTAAATGTAAATAAAAATTATATCAAATATTTATAGTTTGCACATATATTTTTAAGAATATCTTAAAAGATGAATGTTGGTGGTGGACTTAAAATAATTTAACACTTTCGTTTAAATTATCATTTCTCAAGCAAATTCTGTGTCCCCCATTCTCTCTTAATGGTTTAAACTGTTGAAAAAATGAAATGTGCATTTGACTAAGCGTGTTAAGTACCATTAATTAAAACTTTTAAGTAAACTTTTAAGTAACTTAAAGTTTACTTACTTGGGCAAAAAAGAAACATTTTCTTATGAACTTTGCCACCCCTTTTTCACACTAAAGAAATTAATGTGTGAAACGTTTTCAAAGTTATTCATGTCATGTAGATCGAGCGGTCAATTTGCAATAAGCTATGAAGGTTTTTTTATTCTATATATTACTAGCAATTCCCGCGGCTCCACCACGTTCTAATCACTATTAAAAAAAATGAATTTATGATGATGAAAATTTAAAGCTATAAGTATTTTTGATGCCAATTTGATGGTCTAAAAATAAAACTTGGAAGTGACCGCCATTGTCAGTTGTCACCTAGGGCAATAAAAACTAACCTACGACCTATTCTTCTACCAAATATACACAAAAAATGTCATAAAATCGGTCAAGCCGTTTTGCAGGAGTTCGATAACATACAGTGTAACACGATATTTTAATATATTAGATTTTTACTTAAAAATTGTCTTACTAATTTTGTAGTCTCACAATATGGATATGAAGGTAACATTATGATAAATTGAAATACCAACTTAACACATCTATAACATTCACTGATGTATACTACTTGGTATTATATAGGCTATAAAATATAAAATAAAATGTGAGAATAAATAAATACTATGAAATAATGTATAGTACAAAAAGCAATTACCTACCTATTGTCTAATATCATAATATTTAGAAATTTTATATTACTTTATTTTCCTTTTAGAATACATAGTTTATTAATTTGTATGGTATGTTTATATATAAAAATATATTATGGTAACTTGTAACCGTCACCTGGTATTACGATCTAATATAAGCTCGCTTGATGGACAGCGATACATCACTGTCAATGACCCTCCGGATTAATTGTAACGATATTATTTCCTAACCCAAATATACACACATTCAATCACAACAAATTAATAGGTAGATTCGCAAGTACCTAATAGATACGTTAGTTAGGTTATCGGAAATATCGTTAATAGGATCATATTAATTACCTTTATATCGCTTATAGTTTATTTGAAACGAAATGAAATGCTATATTTTTATTAGGTTAAATATTTGTCATTTGTTACCACATTATTTTTGTCGTAAGGTACCATCTACGAATCTTTTACCTGACTGGTAAAAATCTGGAACAACCTGCCTATGTCAGTGCTTCCGTCCGATTACAATATGGATGTCTTCAAGGTAAGAGTGAATGACTCTCTGACAGCGTTACCACTTACGATCAGGTGGAACGTAGTCATGTAATAATTCAGAATAAATAAATTAAAAAAATCGGTTAGATCTACGTTATACCTACTACATTGTTGTATTTTCTGTATCAATAAAAAAATGGGTTTTACCACTCTTTTCATACTTCTAATCCACGTTATAATCTATATACGTTTCTAGTTTTATTTTCCAAACAATAAGGACCTCGTTTAATAAAAATCGCCTATAGGGGAAAATAAGTTGCAATTTCCAGATAGAATATTATTCGCCGGAATGGTTTAACCGTACCTTTTTAATGCACGTAACAGTATGTACTTCATTACTCAATAAAAAGATGGCATTTATTACTTACACTTAAATTTTATAAAATTTTATATCCCAACTTATTGATACTTTGACCTCAATATGTAAAATAAGCGTAACCCTCTTGTATAAGTGCCATAAAAAGCATAAAACTCATAAAACGGAATTTATCGAGAACTTATTAGGGGTCTAACGTTTGAATTATGCAAAAAGGTTTGACTTACACTTCTACCCATAATAAATATATGAAAACATCTCTATATAAATATATGAATTTTCAATTGATCTATAGATTCTTCACTAATTTTGACTTCATTTATTTCAGTGCGTGTACATAAAGAACAAAATGTGAAGCTGCTGTAATAATACACATAAATATTTTAGTATGACATGTTGACTGAAACTACAGATCTAATTCTGAAATTTTTAATCGTTTCTTCACCGTTAGAAACCTTAAAAAAAACATTATAACATTAACGCCGGGTACTCTCTGTTAGTAAAAACTCGTACTAAATAGTTGAAATTATAAAATAGAAAATATTATATAGTCCATTAAACATCCATATAACTCGTAGAACATAAATAATAAAGTGCTAAGTCAGATACATATCTTTTGAAAGACTCCGAATATAAAATAAAATTCTACATGGAAATTTAATATTTGATCTTATAGTGATAAGTGAAATTGGTCTCTATTTTCCCACTAACAGGTAACCGAAACTCTGGTGCAGACTGCTAGGTAAATAACGTCTTGAGATAGCAGTGTGACCACACTACAAAAATATAATGAAATTCTTATTTTTATATTATTTAGTCTACTGAAAATATACCTATAAGACAGAAAAAATAATTTGTAAAATCACTATAAGCATTGAAGTCATTTGAAGTTATTCCAAATAAAGCCTTAATTAGATACTTAAACTATAAAACTTCACTATAGATACTATAATTAGTATTTTAAATAAAAGTATACCTAATTAAATTTAAAATAAAATCCGAATAGATAGTTTAAAATTTTGAACAAATACAAACTTATATAATTAAAACAAATACGAAATTCGTACAGCAAATATTAATTTAATGTAAAAACAAAGCTGCGATTAAGGTTGTAAGGCAAAAAGAATAATTGAGACTTCCTCCATCAATCAGTTTATTGAATTATCTCGTTACGTTAATACTTTTTGGTAATAGAAACACTTTTTAAGGCCATCCTTGTTTTAGGCGAGTAAGAAATTATATTATGTACCTATACTTTACGGGCAAGGCGCGACTAATCAATCTTGGCTGGCAGGCTGCCCGTGAAACTTGATCCTTTCATTTGGCTTATACATAAGGGGGCACAGTTTGAGCTGACTATTCTACCAAAACGTGTTAAGTATATCGCAAATGAGTTGTGCTTTTAATCTATGGTTATACCTATAACCCGTTAAAATATTTTTTGAATTTTAGAACCATTTGGAATTTGGATTAATATTAGTTAGTTAAATTATTTTTCCTTCACATTTATTCTTCATTTACTATAGCTTATCTATATGTATACCTAATATTTAAAAAAAATATTTAAATATCTATGAAACTTTCAACTATTGTATATAATATAGCTGAAAAAAATTAAGCAATCAATAAAAGTGATACTAAAAATGCATTAAAGCCATGCGCGAGAATCGAACTTGCGTCCTGAAAATGTAACCCTCGGTCTCTATCACAAATCTTTCACCGTTCTTCGTATTTAAGAACTGCTAATGTACTGGATATATAAAAATGAGTTTTATAATTTTATAAACTTCTCATACTCATATATCTCTAAGATCTATAAAGTGTTGTCGCCCTAACTTCGCATTAGCTGCTTACTCAAAGCTCGGTTTTGTGAAAAACTCCACAGGAACTAATCACAGCGTTTGCCTTAAAAAAATCCTTTTTAGTAGAACTTTTATTTTACGATAAACTTTTTATCGCTCAAGAAATTAGAAAGATTTTGTTGAGTATTTTGTTGAACTTGTCTTTTGAGTGACCAATGGATACATTGTAAAATGTACATATTTTGCTCATCCTTCAATTCCGTTCTACAATGGGTCTGTATGGGTATTGGGTAATCTGTATCGTATGGATTTAGAAATATAAATATCTTCAAATCTATACGATACAGTTTAAAAATATATAAGTGCCTGTTGGTAATACCAAAATAATTTTTTTTTACAAAATGCATGTCTGTCTGTTTGTTACCGTTAATCTTGGAAACGGATGGACAGATTATGACGAGACTTCACTGGCAGATAGCTGATGTTATAAGAGGTAACTTTGGCTACTTTCATTTAAAATAATAAATTCCGCTCAAAAAAAACGTAGCAAGAGATGAAGCAACCAGAGCGAATAGATGATGAGTCACTATTAAATAAAAAGTAAGAATTGTATTAACATTTTATTTCACAAATATGTTTTAAGCTTATAAAATAAATATTATATACAAAGGCATATTGACAACAAAAATCAAATAAAATATACCATCTACCAATTTATCGTAAATTTGCGCAATCTATGAAAATATCAGATTGCTTTTCGCTACATTACGTTTCTAAACCGACTTCATTTGGAAATATAATAAAGCCTTCGTCAATATTCTCCGTAATTTTTTAAAAGGCTGTCATTCCTTTTCAATTTTATTTTATGAACGCCTACAAGCGTTTGCGTGGCTATGCCGAAAGATATCACGATTTTTCTACACGTCGTAATATTATGTAATATGTATATTCATACATATGTACATAGTACGAGTATATCTAAATATCTTCACCGCTATGCCTAATAAATCTCAACCTAACCCATAAGGCCGTCACACATTGTGCATTGATTGATCACGATCGTCATTCATGAAGGTATACCTACAACAACTAACCTAAGTTTTACCGCGTTTATTTTATTACTATAGATATAGCCAAAAATAAACAAACACATAGATAAATATTTTTTTAGTTATATTAAAACCTTAATATACTCAATAATTTTTAAAAGGCTGTCGTTTTCAATCATCGTGTATTTAATGTAATAAAAAAGGAACAAGAAAGAACAGATTCCAACATAAAACAATTTGTCATTTTGGGTAGCAGTAAATAGATTTAGCTCATCTAAGATTTATCCCCGCACCATCGTGCGGATATAAAATATTTACGACGAAACATACATAGCCTGTAAAGTTTTATATTAGTTCATAAAACAAAGCCAGTTCTTGTTACAACAGTTTCAGTATAATATTTGTCAAGAGGTTGAGCTGTAAGGCGTAAGCATTATTTATTTTATACAGTTTAAAATATTTTCACGACTAAGTAAGCTTTTGAAATATTAAAAATAAAAATCTTAAGAAAGTATCTACAAAATAATATGATCGTCAAAATAATATCTGATGGAGGAAAATCTTTTCTACTTTTAGTAGACAATTTCAAACCCAGTCTTATTTTAAGTAATGCTGAATAATAAAACATCATAATATAGAAAAAATATATAAAAAGAAAAAAAAAGTTTAAAAAATGCCAAAGTATTTTTTTGAATAAACCTTTGTTTTATAATTTTTAGAATATTTTAATCCATAGACGTAAAGATAAAAGATGAAGTAATTACAAATATATTGTAAAAATTATTGTAAAAACATAAACATAATCCAAACATAGTAATTATAGTTATTAAAATTTATGTATGTTTTTGCGTATTTGCCATATATCGGAAGCACATGTCAACTTTCATATGAGAAAACTTTTTTGAGCTTCTATTTGGTATAATATTGGTCCCAGTTGTATATCTCGAGAGGGGTACTGACGGTTGATCCCGAGGGAATTACTGCGGGATGTTTAGGATTTTTGGCGAATCAGGAAATGGTAGCTATTTACATTAAAACATTAAATGTATATAATAAAGAGTAAATTATGCTATCGAAATTATTTATTAAAAGAAATATATCCGTCGAGTCATATATGAGTTCACCCATTTTAAGTTTTATGGTATTATTGTATTATTTTTTATGGTATTATTTTTTAATTAATATTGTTTTTGGAAAGTTTTTTTACGCTTTATGCTTCATGGATTCCATGGATTAATAGTAAAATAGGTATTTATAAAGATGTCAAATATAAACATCACTGATTTACGAATGCACTGCAGTCTGATACGCATTCAATTTAGGCGTTTGATGTTAGACTACTAAAGTGCTGCAGTCTGCTTCGTAAATACACTGATAAAATTAATCTACAGGAAATAAATTTTTAACCAATTTAAAATAAGAAACAAAAAATATATTGTATGTAAAAAATAAAATACCTGTACCTTTATACCATTTTTATTCTTGGGAAACGCATTGACGCATACCACCTGTAGGAAATAGGTGATTATGTGGGACTCACCAGCAAGCCAGTACTACCCACTGAAACCCAAGCACCCATTAGAAACCTACATTATCACTGAGTAACATAGGCTATAGTAATAAACTAGCGGAACTCGCGGCTTCGCTCGCGCTAGATCGAATCGAATAAAGTAATCGAATGTCAGTTAAACAAATAGGGCAAAGTTATTTTATATTACTCTGTAAAAACTGCGTACCTTTTACTTCATCCACATCCACCTTATATCTACATTTATTACTTAAAAATATAAAAAAAAATTCCTATGAAAATATTTAAATGAAATTAAAACAATAATAATTATTATTAAACACCAGTGTTCATTCGAATTAATGATATCTACGTTATTATGTTATCCCTGTTCCTATGTCAGTACTTTAAAGCAAATATTTGAATAGCACGTATGCCCTAAGAAAATACGTTGTAAGGAGACTACTAGAATATTGAATATGAATTAAAATTAGTATTTTTTTGCATATTTAAAAATGTGTTTTTTTATCTATGTTAGAAATAGAGACATACGATTTATGTGTTATTTTTACCCGACTTCAGTAAAGGCCAAAGGAGGGCTATGTATTCGACCTGTATGTGAGTCAAAGTACAGAAAAAAATATTTAATATTTTTATTTGATTATATATTTAAAATGTGCGCCTATACCAAAAAAGTCTCTGACTGCATTCTGCATCTTTATAGTTTTTTATCGTTTCGCTCCCCTTTAAGTTCAAACGAATACTTCCATAACTAATACAGTGGCGAGTACGGAGGATAACCGCACATAGTTTAACGCAAGGGAGAATATCGTTAAATTACGAAAGTTTCTCACACAGTAGAGAAAGTTAGCATTTAAATTTGAAAATCCACCCAACCGTATCAGAGGTTACTCGGAACAAACACACAAACAATAATGTCAAAAATTATGTTTTTCTTATAAGTACAGTACCTACCTATATTATTACTTAAGGTTTTAGTACAAAAACTATATTGGTGTTACAAATAGACCTTCAATGTTCTTGATTATTTAACAAAACTTTGTATCTAGTATAGGATATGCTAAAAATAAAATCTAATTTTAATAGAAAACACAGGTTTTCAAGTAAGATCTCTATTTTTTCTTTAATTGTCAAAGTATACAGTTATGTATCGAATTGCATATTGGATTTTTTTGTGGAAAATATGTATATATATAGTTGTTTAATGTTTTGCATAACTAAACGAGAAATCTTCCGTTTCTTTCGATGCTTTTTACGTCCTAATAAATGTATTATCATACGACTTTCGCAACACCTTTCGTATATGCATGATACTCTGTCAGAAACCTCTTCAGATATAAAAAATTAAAAGTAAGTACCTAAAGATTGAATCGAAAATGTTCAAGTAAAAAAAGTCCAGTATTTTATAAACGAACTCTTTTCTTTTACCGTAAAATTTGAGATTATATCAAAAATTTCAAAAGCAATCCATTTTCAAAGGCCTCCTGTACTAAATCATAAATGTGGCTCGTTAATGTTCTTCAATGAACTGCAACTAAGTTAGACCGAGTTAACGTATTCAACATTTGACCCGGCCTATTCATCTTTAATGGAGCAGGTAACTTGTTAGAAGCAAGCAAGTTCAAAAGTTTTAACGTTGCTGATTATTCTGAAATACGTAGCATCATAATTTGTTGCAATTTTCTCGAATGATTTACTCTATTTTGGTTCATTTAAACCTTGGCTGTATTTATACTTGACACAGTTTTGTCTGAATACAGACATGCTTATGTATTTTATATACATATATTTATTTTAACTAGAAGTTTTAATTCCTTACGGTTGCAAAACTGAGAGAAATAAAATATGTAAATTAAACCTTAGCTAAATATTTATCAATACTTTCAATTTACTTTCAAGCAATCTATCAGTTGCTTAACTAGCTGTGGAGAACTCGATTAAATTCCAATATCGAATTCAGTAGCCAATGAATTGGCTTGATAGATTTAACGTAATTAGCTTACAAAATATTATATAAATAAGTATACCTAGGAGTACTTTCAAGCATCAATAAATGTGCTGAAGTCATTCTGGAGAGAAAGCTTAGAAACCAAAACATCTACATCAACTCAGATAGCCAAGCAGCACTATTGGCTAACTGCAAACTCAATAAACATATGTTTACCCTCGGCCTCAGTCAGTCCGCAATGTGCAGACTATGCCATGAGTCAGAAGAAACTGCTATGCACATCCTCTGCTCGTGCGGACCACTCATGCACCGCAGAAGTATCTTTCTAGGGCAGCATATCATGCAACCGGGAGAGATACAGAAACTCTCCGCTCAGAAAATCTGGAAGTTCCTGGAAGCAACAGGACTAAGCGGAGAACTCTAAACTCATTTTAAGGGAGCTACAATGGACCAACACTGGTCGACGTAGCTTGCTACGTCGGCCCTTGGGCCGACCCCGGCACCAATCCCAAAATATAAATAATAATAATAATACCTACGAGTAAAATTTCACACATTTTACATGAAATTATTTTCATATATGATTTTAAAAGAAAAAGTAGGATTTATTTTTAAAGACTATACTTCATATGTACATTTGAGTATTTTTCTATGTCAGACATAATTTCTATATATAACCCTTTCGCTTTACTTTCCTAAAAAGTATTTAAAAAAAAAATAAGGGCGTTTGAGTTTAATTAATATAAATCATTAATCATCTGTCCAGCGTTCTTACCTACAAGAAAAATGAACGATGAAAGATTGCTAAAAAGATTTATGATCCAAGATTGAGTCGAAGAAAGGGAACGTCCTCGACTGACTTAAAGTAAATACCCTGTACTACTTTCAAATTAGAATACTTAAGCAGCAAAAGATCGAAGAGGGTTTCAAGGATTGATGACATTTGAAGTATTAAAACGCTATGAATATCGTGACCCTTCTCTTTACTTCCTGCAATAATAAATGATTTTATTTTAAAATATTTTACGCCTTAGTTACCCAAAATAATATGATAAACGCGTAAATAAAATTGTTTATCTAAAATAGACATCAAAATAATGATAATAATCTTTCTTAGGTTTACGCGAATGTTTGACATTATAAATGAAACTATCTTTTCGGCTTTTTCATTTATAATGATACATAATAATCTTATTTAGGGTTTCGATAAAAAAAGTATTTATAAATCAGTGGGCTCATGTGCGACATTTAAATTATTATTCGCTTAAAATATTTGGATCTACGAAAGCCGAAAGAAACCGAGCGAAACGAGGATGCGTTGCATCTATAGACTTCTAATATATCAACATCGCTTGTCACAGTGTTTTGTTATCGAACTCCTCCGAAAAGGTTTGAACGATTTTTATGATTTTGTAGCTCTGAGAATAGGTCGTAGGTTATTTTTAATTCTCTACAGTTAACTTTTATAACCTTATATAAAATTTATAACCCTAAATTTTCAACATTCTATCACAAATCGCAATTTTTTAATAGTAACTTAAACGCGGGCGAAGCTGCGGAAATTGCTAGACTTTCATATGATATCTAAAGTAATAACTGTAGGTATTCGTATTGACCGTGTAACTTAAATTAGTTCGCTGGTTTTTGCATTTCTCATAGACCTAATTGTAACCAATATACACTCCTTTTATCCCAGTAGTCTTTATGAATCCCTAAAAATATTACTTAATAAAATAAAAAAAAAATAAAAAAAAAAAAAAAAAAAAAAAAAAAAAAAAAAAAAAAAAAAAAAAATAAAAAAAAGCCTTTTATTTCTTGCATATTTACACAGATATTATCTTATTTTAATGGTTAGTTGGTTAATTTTGCAACATTATTTACTTACTTAAAACTATTGTTAGTCATGTTAGTTTCTTATTTTCTATGCAAGAACCCCTGATTGGGTGAAGGCCTCCTCCAAAGATATCCATTTGTCCCTATCATTTGCTGTTCGAGTCCAATTTGGGCCGGCTACCTTTTTTATCTCGTCCTCCCATCGAGTTATTGGTCTTCCTCTTCCTCTTTTGCCTTGTGGGCCACTCCAGAGAGTCACCTTTACTGTCCACCTTTGGTCTTTGAGTCTAGCCACGTGCCCTGCCCATCTCCACTTTGACTTTTTGGCATATGTTAGGGCATTATTTGCTTTTATTATGGACTTTATTTTTGAATGGCGTATTTTATCTATTCTCTTTATTTTAAGCATACTTCTTTCAATCCCTCTCTGGCAGGTGGTGATTTTTTGTTTTGCCTTGGCCGTAAATTTCCACGTCTGACATCCGTATGTCAGGCACGGTAAGAGGCTAGTGTTCATGATTTTTGTTTTTATTTTTATGGGCATATTACTTTTAAAAATTTTTTTAAGGCTCCAATATTTGTTCCACGTTTTTTGCACTCTTCTTTCTATTTCTGTATCGTTATTTTTACGGTCAAAACTGATATTCTTCCCCAAGTATATATAATTTTCTGTATACTCTAGTGGACTTCCGTTTACATATATAGGTGTTTTATAACTATTTGTCATCGTCATAGTCTTTGAAAGATTTATTTCCAGACCTACATCTGCACTGGCTGCCTTGCCAAAATATTACTTACTTGGTGGTAAAATTCAATACATCAGTTAAAACCGTGAGTTAAAATATAAAATAAGTATTCAATGTTTCCTAGAAACATGGAAAAAGTGACTCAGATTCCCTTGCGAATATTTTATAAGTAGGTTTCCAGGTTAGGATATTTGTTTTGTTGAAAAGCTTTATATTCCACGCGCGTAACGTTCGAATGCTCTCTGTAATATCGCCTGTAAAATTATTTTTACATATCGATGAGTTGGCTAGGGATGTCAATTAATTGTAAACCTTCATTTCAAGAACTAAGATATAAAATCATTTAAATTGACCAGAGTTAAAAAACTTGATAGCAGTATTTGTAGCTTTTTATATTAAAAAACAAAGTAACCAAGACAAAAACTATCCTATCTTTTAAGTAGGGATAAATCACATTAAAAAGAAATCAGTAAGATCACACACGTTAAATATAAATATTATTATAACAAAATATATTATTTAACTTTTTTACTGATGGCAACCCTTTACACTCATTCGTTTGGAGTTAAAAGAAAACATGAGTTTTATGAAGCATACCGAATAACCCTAAAAAAGCACTCATAAAGAGATTTCATTCTAGTTGTTTCAGAAGAGGCTTAGATTGTTTTTATATTCATATTACCATTGAAATTAATTAATACATCACTGAAACAATTTAATAACATAACTTTTTATTAAAATATATGTTTTGATAGAACAACTTTAATACAAAGGATATTTTTATTTATTGTTATTTGTATTACTTTATTATAATTTATAATATTTTAAACCTAATAATTATATTATATATCATAAAAATCATGAAATTGTTATTTTATAAATTCTTAATTTATCTAAATTTTATTAGAGGAATAATTCGGCACTCTTGATACCAAGAATGCCGATATAAGTCACTATACAGAAAGGTATATTTACCTATAACTTATAAATGAGGATCAAAAATAAATAAAATAGGCATAAATACAATATCTTTACGATCATATTTCTAAATGGACAGCAATAACGAAATTGATGTAAAGTTTTATTTGTAAAAGTGTCTCCTTTTTCCAAATCATCAATTTGCTTCATTAATTCGGGCGTCGCGAGGGCGAGCAATCTGCCAGCCAGCACCAATCACTGCAATCAATTTTCCAATCATACCAAAGGCTCTCAATACTGTACACGCTCACTGGTTGACTGCAGTTTCGCATATATCTAATATACTAATACTTAACGTTTTTAATATAAAATTTCATGTACATTTCACTTAATGTAATATTTATGATTTTTTTTTTATATGTTGGGACATTTACACACAGCACTATCTAGTTCCACGGTAAGGTACGAGCCTTGTGTTATGGATACTAGATGGTTGATATACTACACATATATAAGTTTAAATACATACGTATTATAAATATAAACATCCATGACTGGAGTACAAACATTCGTGCTCAACAAATGTATGCCCCCAGCGGGACTCGAACCCGCGACCGCTGGCGCACTAAGTAGGGTGACTACAAACTGCGCCACGCGTGTCGTCAAATTTTTACGTTGTTTTTTTTTTAATTTAATAAAGGATTAAATAATAGAAATAATACTATTATTACTTTTATTAATATATAAATATTGATTTATTTTTGTAAATACTCTTTTCGTTTTCATTTTAACTAACTTTAGAAAGCTAGACATATGCAATATGTTAGGTAGGTACCTGAACTCCCTTAAGTTTTATGACTTTATATATGATATTATGACAAAATAATTAAAACCTTTAAAAAAATCTTTTGAACGTCTAATTTTTGCTAAACTAGTGCTCACCCCAATTATCTCCATTAATACATCTCATACTTTATATCGTTATCTAATATATCGTAATATATCGTTTTTAAACTGTATTTTCTATTTAAATTATTAAAGAAATAGAATTAAGATTCCAAGCATTATGGTTAAATATAGGTATGTAAAGTTTAGAGATATCTTTAAGTTTAAAACAACAACCATGGGCCATAACCATAACCAAAAACCTAAGAGGAAAATTAATATATACGATTATGCTTAAAGTACAGCAGAAAACTGTTATTTGCTTAAATATAAATTGAACTTATCTCGTCGAAACGTCAGTTTGATATAAAATATTTATGAAACAACCATAGTACATGAATTAATGAAAGAGACATAAAATAAATTGTTCTTCAGTTTCCATATCAATATAAAACTCTAGTTTTCGTACAAAAACCATATATTTACATTAAAAAATGTATTGATTTTACTAAAAAAACTACCCATAATCCATAGCTTTTTAATATCTATAATTTGAGCAATCTTCACCTTTAAATTGTTTTTAGGTCTTAAGTTGGATTACTTGCTCTAAAATTTTCTTCTACATCTTAACTCTCCTTCTACTCTCAAATATGAAAGACAGTTATTGCAAAATGAGATCCCGCGTATAGTAAAGTTATTTTCAACCCCAGACAAAGGAAATTACCTATTTATTGAAATTAAAAGCCATTACATCCTCAGAAGAGAATCTTCTGTAGCCTTAAATTGAATTTTGATTTATGTGCCTATTACAGAACAACAAACAACTTAGAAAGTAATAAATATTAAGTAAAGAAATATATCACGGAAACAGAAATCTCATTAAGGAAAGGAAAAACGTGTATTTTTTCAATAAGCAATAAAGTCCGATACTCACAAATAATTTTCGATATGGCCATTTGTCAAGTTGTCAAAGATGCCCACCTGCGCAGGTTCGACCTAATTTGCTACGGCAAAATACTACTAGCGGGGTTTTGCGACGCTATCGAAAGACAATACAATTTACAAACATAATGATAATATAATACGATATATATACGAAAGCAATACCTGAACGGATATAAGAAAATCATGATACACCTAGTACAAACTTAAAAATTTGTTGTCTCTTGTAAACTAAATACTTTACATTAGTGAAAGTCAAATTACTAAAAGTAAAAATTGAGCTGGTACTTTAAAAGTAACTTAAAAAAACAACTCAAATATTCAACCTTCATAGCGCTCCTCCTTGTTCCCTTCTCATATTCTCCTGCAGATATTAAGAAATATGTATACCTTTATATATGCTTAAAGTGCGAAAAGTTTTCAATACATATCTAACATATTATTACTTACCTATTCCTTTTTTTCCAGTACATTCAAAGAAACTGTAGAATAATATGTGTTTACTGTTTATTAGATTTTAAAGGATAGTCTTTTTACTTGAAACAGTCTCGTAAAAGAAATATGAATAAAATAATTTCGAATGTAAAAATTAATTTTAATTGTTATGAAACACAATTCAGGCGGAGTCGCACGAAAATGCTAGTAGATAAAATTTTATAAAATGTTCAGGCAGAGTTCTTAAAGTCAATCGTGTCCCAGGCTTGGCTCGCGAGCTAGGTAGATATAGGCATCGTAACATTTTATGTTTTGACGACCAACCTCGAGAGAGTTTGTTACGTGCCAATATAGTTATTTCTTAATTTTTTGTGCTGAACCGGCAGTATCGATACCTAGTAACCGATAGCTATTTTATCGATTATTGCCACTAAGTCGTAATTAACAAAATGAGAGTAAATAAATATATATTTTTTAATTTATCTCTTGTATAACACAGAGATTACTTCAAAACTTTCATCGATACTTTATAATTTCTAAACGATGTTTATATTAAACCAATCGAGTAAACAATAAATTAAGCCTACAAATATTTGAATCGTTAAAAGTTAAAGAAACTTTCGAGACGGTAATACAAAATTTTAAATTAACGATGCAAAATTAAGAGTACCGTTGTATAATGACTTTCATAATTATTTAAATAACATACATATTTTCCTACCATTCAGGCTAGACTGGAAATGTTATTTTAACGAATATACTTGGAATTTGAACTTAATCTAGTAAGTAATAAAAGATACTTTCGTGTGTAATCTAGATAGAAAAATATATTCAAGAGTGAAGTAGCTTATTGGAAGCCGGACGTCTCCGCGACTTTTGTTAAGTGCGTCGCTCTCTGACGGTTAGTCCCTGATTGCCGACGCTGATGCGAAGACATTTAGCACCCACAAATGTTTATTTACATTTATATTACGACATTTTATAAATTACGTCATTTTTTGCCCTCTTGTTTGTGACAAAAGTCATAAAAACAAATAATCGTATCTGATATAACAATAATAATACTACTAATAAAAGTGAAAAAAATGAAAGTTGCTTTTATCTGTCAATGTGTCGGTATTTATCAATTATCATAGATAACATGATTTTTGAACAGATTTATTGATCAGTCTCATATTTTTTTTATTTTTTCTACCAATTCAACAACAAGATGTAACAAAGACACAAATTTTCACATTGCTATCTAGCAATCCAGGATACAAAGCAGATTTTATAAATATCTACAAATCTATACATTAATGCCTTTATAAAAAAAAACAAACCAGCCCACGTAAACATTTACTTACAGATAAACGGCAAATAGGTTTAGATAACTATGAAGATAAAATGTAGCGCAAAAGTAAAAAAATTGTTATATTTAATTTGCAGCTTCTGCACTTTAAAAATATTTTTCTATATTGCTATTAGGTATAATTTATACAAAACTCAACCCTTCCAGCGGCGAAACATAAAATTCATCTCATAAACCTTTTTAAAAGCCCATCGAAATGCAGTCAGACGCTCTTAATGCAAATGCAAGGTTATTATAATACTACGCTGATATAATTATATATAAATAAATACACGATTAATATTCGTAAATGTGGTAGTTAAAATATTTATACTACACACTGATTATAGGACTTATTTCGATATTTGCACAAGTTGGTACATAAATGCTTTTATAATATTCTGGTTTATTTGGAAGGACCCAGTCAGATTGAATATTTTTTGTTTATTTATTTATATAAAAAAGTCAAGAAAGGTATCTAATTACAGGCAAAAAAACTACCTATTACCTACATACCTATTACCTACATAAATTGACTACGCGAGCAGATCCACGGATCTTGTGTCCGTCTATTTATATTTATATTGTAACACTAATTGACTGTGAAAGCATTTTTGAATTTATTAACCTGTGTCTGGGATAGGGGATTGAAGTTTTATGGGCTTTTTTCACAGAAATCATATAAAGGCCGCGTGGGTCGCAAGTTTATAACATAATTCATTATTAATAGGCCGCCATTGAATTCAATAGTTAGTTTCAAAGCAACCGTTCATTAAAGTTCGTCGGTGAACAGCAACTTAATCAAAGAGCTTGTGAGTTTTGGTTTGATCATGTTGAAAGGTTCAGGCTATTTGATGAATAACTTGACTTCTGTATAACCAGTGAGATATAAGTTAAATGTAATTAACGATATCCTTGACTCTTTGTCATTTAATGAATTTCAAATTATCTTTATGTATATAGGCAAAGATAAGACGAGCTTCACGGTTATCAATAAAAAAAGTTAATGAGGATGATTTCTACTACTCAGCAAACACTAGCAACTTAAATTAGTACTTATTTACTTAGTAGGTATTAATTAGTTAATTAGTAGAATTTAATGTAATATGTATAACAAAAATATAAAGTACATTAAATTAACAACACAGAGCTTAAAAAGTCATATCAGAATGTTGTATGTTTGGTGGAAAAATGTATGCAATAAACAAGGGGTAATCAAGTATACTAAGATTGAGTTCGTGCCTTACAATATAAAAAGGATCTTTGTCGTAGACGTGCTACGAGCGCGGCGGCCAGTGAGAGTTATTGCGTAGCTTCGGTTGTTACAATAATATTAACTATAGAATAGTTTAAAAAAATGGATTAACAAATGTTAATAACAATAACCGTTATCAATATTACTATTCAATTAAATTACATTGCAATTATAAATAAACCCATTTCAAATTAATTTTAAAAAAAATCTCCCACATTTGGTGACGTTAGACAGTGGAATTCAAACTGAGTCGAATCTGCGCATTTTTTATTATCTGATTGAAGTATTCATTTTTATCAATTAAAACCAAAGGTCGAATGTATAGTTCTTAGATTTGTTGTCCGTCTGTCTAGAACTACTAGACAGATTTTTGATAAAAGCTGGTTTCAAAATTTATTTTAATAAATATTTGGCATCAAAACATTTTGATAAAACTTATATTATGTACAAACCGATAAAACATACCGAAGAAGTAAATATTATCGTATTTATTTACTCTTCGTACTAAATCGTTGATAAAATCAATGACATTGCATGAGTAAGAGTATATCAAACACGACAATTTTACTGTAACAAAATAACTACTATGTAAATTTATTTTTCTTGCAGTCTCAATATTTTAAGTCTTAAGCATACTATATATTTGCTTACCTTTAGCTCACTGCACTACTCTACAACATATACCAGCATGTGGTATAAAGAAGGAAACTAATGGGTTCCGTTCAGCACAGTGCAATGTAATCCCTCGGCTGCAATGCAAGAGGGCATTGATTAAAATTAACGATGCATGCCTAGAGTTACTAAGGTGAATTGGATTTTGAACTTAGTTAAAATCTAAGTATGTCAAATTACTCGTATTATTTTTAAGAGAAATAAAATACCCATTGTGAAGTAAAACAACAGGCGGCGTCTTTTTAGAGTATTTTTCCATTATTTTACTTCATTTTTACACTAATAACACAACTGAAGTGTTTCATTATAAATGTTGGAAACAATATACCAAAGATTTTTACATTACATCTATACTAATATTATAAACGCGAAAGTTTGTAAGTATGGATGTATGGATGTATGGATGTTTGTTACTCTTTCACGTAATAACTACTGAATGGATCTTAATGAAACTTTACAATAATATAGCTTATACATCAGAATATCACATAGGCTACAATTTATAAAGATATTGTGTGAATTGTCCAAAATATGACGATAAGTATCAAGTAAGTAGTAAAAAATCTACCATCTGCGAGCTATTCTGGCGTGCGCTGCCAAAACCGCTAGAGTTATACATATGTAATGTATGATGGAAATGTTTATCTTAACAAGCGACTCACCCTCACTTCGCTCGGGATCGTCCCTAGATTTAGCGCGAGCGAAGCCGCGGGTTCCACTAGTTAAATATATAAATGCGTAAAAACAGTCATATATAAAAATATTTGTTCTGACAAACATTTTCTTTATTTTATTAGTAATTAGCCTTTCCCGCGGCTCCGCTCGCGTTCTAAAGGCTGAAAATCAAAAGAAATATTTTTCTCGCGTTTTTGCAACGTTTTTCATTGATGATCCGCTGTTATTGGTCGTAGCGTGATGTAATATAGTCTATAGCCTTCCTCGATAAACGGACTATCCAACACAAATAGAATTTTTCAATTTGGACATGTAGTTCCTGAGATTAGCGCGTCCAACCAAACAAACAAACAAACAAACAAACAAACAGACTCTTCAGATTTATAATTTTAGTATAGATAGCGCACAGGCGGGTAAAATGTAAGAATATGGTTTTTATATAAAGTTTACAAGTATTTTTCAGATTGATAAAAATCTTTCTCTGGATTGTCACTAGAGTTGGGATGTCATGTCGATTTCACAGAACTTTTGACTGTTGTTAGGTTCACTGGGAAATAGGCTTTTGTTTTAGTCGAATTCAAAAGGCCAATATCGATTTTGGTTTTAAATTATTTTACCGTTGCCTAGTGGCTCACCCTTGCTTTACTCGAGTTTGTCTTTATGTGTGTATGTTTTATTATAAACATAACACCCAGTTTCCCACACCTAAGAATAGGTCGTAGGCTATTTTTTATTGCACTAGGTGATAAGGGCCTCTCCAGATTTTTTCTGATTTGGCATCAAACAATAATTATTACTCTAAACTTTCAACCTTCTCCCTTATTTTAATAGTGATTAGAACGCGGGCGGAGCCGCGGGAATTGCTAGTCATTTATAAGATTTTCGCTCGACGCATACATAGCAAGAGTAATAACAAAACCTCTATGAGTATAATATATCATAGCGCTTGCACGGCGTTTACCTTCTCTGTAAATTTAAACAGAAAATACATAAAATAGTTGTCTGGCGCAATTTTCTTGAAAATTCACCATGCCATGATATTGTATCGCACCGGATGAGGAAAACTACGATATTTCATATTTGCACTTTTACTGAGCTGTCTTCTCCGTAATTAATTCTGTAGAATTTATTAACAACTTCGAAAACGATGTAGGTACCTATTTATTTCTAAGAAAGTTTATTCTCAAACTTTCAGTGCAGGACTTGATAAACGTCTTCAAGTATAAGCGCTTTAGAAGTTTATGGAAATAAACTTTGAAATTCGATCGCAAAACGATTCGAAACTCTTCAAAAATATTATATTCTCAACTTATTTACATTATTTCATGATTGCCCACTTGTAATGTTTTATTTTTACTTTACTTGACTATGATACAAGGCTTTAAAGAAGGCAATTATAAAGGTGTTAAATTATTATATGGCGTAAGATCTCTTATCACCATAGATTATTGAAACATGATAGCCTACAATATTATAACCTATATCTTATTTTTCTATTTATACGACTGTATCTACATACTGTTTTTTTATGGTACAAAGGGGGCAAACGGGCAGGAGGCTCACCTGATAGGAAGTGATCACCTCCGCCCATGGACATCTGCAACACAGGGCTTGCAGATGCGTTGCCGGCCTTTTAGGAAAGGGAGGGAGGGAGGAGGGAGGGAAGAGCGAGGAGGGAGGGAATAGGGAGGTAGGAGTGAGGGAGGAGGGACGAGGAGTGGGCCTCCCGGACTCTCATTTAGCGGACGAAACGCGACAGCATAGCTGCCACTTCACGCCTGTCTTCTGTGAGAGAGTGGTACTATACGGGACGTGCCGGCCCATTCGGCTGCTACCCGAAGGTAACAAGCATGGCACTATTTTGGGACATTATTACAAACAGCGCTATCTAGTTCCGTGTTATCTTAACACGAGGCTTGTGTTACGGATACTAGAAAGTTGATATACTACATATATAACTCTAAATAAATACATATTATAAATATAAATACTGTTACGTACGACGGGTTCGGGATCGGAAATTAAAAGCGTTCTCGCACTAAAGCCGTTTTATTTACACTTTATATACACGCGCAGTTTGTACACAGCACTAGTTAAATTGAGTCTCTAAGCACTATAATCCACTACTTTTAATAATTTACTATACTCTTCTTCACTTTTCCACTATTTCTTATATTATCTCTTCGTAATCTTCGCTTAACTCCGAACATCAACTGATCTCTCGACACACTGCCGGCCTTTTTATATGCGTAAATTTAGAACATTCTAGTATCGAAAATTCAAAATGTTTCTAGTAACTTCCAAATCTTTCCTGAAAATGCTTTATCTCTTTCTGACACATTAAATTAAACTCACACTCTATTCCGCGACAATACCCATGAATGAATGATGGCGTCCCAAAAACTAAAATTAATCACTAAAATAACTAAACTACTATTAAAAAAATATAATAAATGATATAATATCAAAATTTAAGCAAATATACCTAAAAATATATTTTTTTATTTTTTTTATTTATTTATTTATTAAGATTCACCAGTAGTAATTACAATGATACAGTAATAGCTATAGCATAATTATTACTGTATCATTGTTACAAAGTTCTTATTGCTAAATGCATTACCTTTTAAGGTGAATACCGTATGCGAAAATATGTGTAAAATAGTTAAGGTATAAAAAACATATTTTTTCAAACGCTGTTTATTTTGAATATCCTGCCGTATTACGGCGTAGACCCGTAAGGTAAACACCCTTGAAGGAGCCGTGAATCTCTATAAGGGATTATTTATGAAAGCCTCGCAAGGCCTGATATTGTTTGTTCCTCCCGAGACAATTCTCTAGGCCAAGTGTTTTATAACCTCATTATCAATGATTCACCCTTATTCTGTTTTTTCCGGTCCCTACATATTGGTATGGATTTCTTTTATTTTTTATCGAACCCCTTTTACGAAATACATGAGAATCTATAAAATATTATAATGGTATATACAGACATATAAGGTGTATCTTTTATATTATAGAAAAAGAATAGTGAGAATACAAAATAGGTTCGAACTAACAGTTTGTACACTTTAAAATAAGTTATTAAATAAAAAAAATAATTTCAAAAATACAAATATATTATAAATAATTATCTATGTAGTTAAAGAAGTGGTGGCCTAGCAGTAACGCGCTCGCTTGCGAGCCCGCACGTGGACAGCGTGTTGGACTACCGGTCGGAGCCCCTCGCATTGAAAGGGCTATGCCCAGTAGAAAATAGTCTATTACTATTTATGTCGTTTTCTTACCTGACGCAATGGGCGATATCAAGCCTATAAGGTCAAAGAGGTTTTTATTACGTTACTATATAAGAAAAAAATAATTTGCACTAACCTATTATGAATTCTATAGCTTAACAACATAACAACAAACCCCTACATTTGTAGTTTCTGAAGCTGTAACATCCAAAAATAAAAAATTATGGCACTGTAAGCAGAACATGAGAGCATTGTCCAAGCAAATTTTTTGATATACATGTGTTCAGAGCAGGTTGATGTAAAATATTCAAGGTGGATACGTTTGGTTTATTCATAGGTTTGCTGCTTTGTTACCTTGCAGGCACGTGCGTGCATAAATTGCGATTCCAAAAACAGTATATGATGAACCATTCTGACACAAAAAATCTGCTGAAAATTATTGAAACTTATATTTGGAATGTTAAGTTGGTAAGTTAAAAAACAATTTTATCTACTAACCTAACCTAACGTATGGAATGAAGAATGAACATGCTGAATGATTATTTTTAATAAAATAGCTTTTTTAGCTAGAACTACAATAGCAAGACTAGTGCTTTATCTAAACAAGTAATAGATAAATATCTAATATTTAGCAATATAAGCCCAAAGAGGTATTCGAACCTGTAGCTGCCGTGTAATAAATTTGTATAGTATCTATAGTACGTAAATAATATTCTAATTTTGTATAATTTAAATAATTAAAAACTATTTTAAATAACAACGAAAAGTAAACGTTTAAAAATGCTCTACGAAATAACTCAACGCTAAGTTTAACAAACAACGGCTGCATTGCTCTCAAGAAAATAAATTACATCGCGGTTCACTTTGAGCATTCAAATCTGAAAATTATGTAGCTATACAGATGAAATACTGGCTTGGACCCCAAAGAGGTCGTATTATGCTCATCTGGACTTATTTTATTCGTGGAATTATTCGAGGGATTGTGATAATTGCAAAATTAAAATACAGACAAGTGTTCCGTTGGTTATCTTTGTTAACATTTAAAGATTTTGAAATTAATAGATGACTTCTATCAAAGTTTTTAACGAATTCGTTGTTACAAGTATATTTGTACAGAAATGTATTTTTAATAAATTAAATACTAACAGTGTAAAACAATTCTAAAATTTAACGCCATATTTAATATAATATTTTTTATTGCACAATTAAGTACATAAGAAAATATTGAGAGTGACGTGGACAAAGGTGGCAATATGGTCTCTGACGAATCTATATCTATACTAATCAACAAAAATCAATACAATTGAGCATCAATAAAAAAATGTTGCACAAAAGGGGGAAAAATATTTCTTTTGATTTTCAGCCTTTAGAACGCGAGCGGAGCCGCGGGAAAGGCTACCATGATATATAATATGAAATAAATTAATTATATTAAGACCTTAAGAAAAATAGATATATCTTAATACGGTTACTGTTGGTAACATTGACAACACGTTTATTAACAAACTAGCTTTACCCGCGGCTTCGCCTGCGTTAATTTTTTTAATTGCTAATCAACCTCATTGGGTTGATCTGTAGGATGCCTGAAAGTTTCTTCAAAATTACTCTAGCTATTTCAGAACCCATTGTTAATACAAAAAAAATATTTAATAAAAATTATGTTACTTCTAATACCTCCAAGAATATGTGTACAAAGTTTCATGATGATCGGTTGAGTAGTTTTCGCGTGAAAGCGTAACAAACAAACTTACATTCACATTTATAATATTAGTAGGTATTAACATGTAGAAATGTCGTTTAATTTAGTAATCCATTAATTTGCCTGCCACCAGCTATTAATGCACGGCGGGCCGCGTTAGCAAATTGGTTTGAAATATTCAGCGAACAAACGGCGTTGGTAAAGAGTTTCGTTTTAATCCCGTCCCGACTCGCCCCACTCGAGCCTGCTCCAAGGAACTGTTGTATGACTTTATTATGAACGTTCGCTAT
Source organism: Boloria selene (assembly GCA_905231865.2). Lineage (NCBI taxonomy): Eukaryota > Metazoa > Arthropoda > Insecta > Lepidoptera > Nymphalidae > Boloria > Boloria selene. Next base: position 9,883,732 of record HG993145.1, read on the forward strand.
TCGGATTATCTTTTTACAACTCATTTAGCTTTAGATTGTATAAAACAAATATTAATTGCTTTATTTTTCCTGATTTGATAATAGAAAATGTGATTTTTAGAAAATATTGTTATACTTTTCCTCGATCGCTCTCGCTCAGCCTGTTTACGGCACTGGGTACGTTTTAATGTTCAGTATAGATTTCTGAGGTGACATTTTCCCGTAGTATATAATATCCTGGTCCAGATAACAAACTATCATCAAACCAAATTTCCTTCAAACCTGTCCATTTCTAGTGATGCGTTCCCAAAAAATATTTTATGTAAATATGACTTTGACTAAGTTAAAATTGTATCATAAGTTATAAGTACAAATAAATAAAAAAATATTTTTAACTTTCATACTAGTTCTTAGTTAAATAATAATAAGACATTCCATTTCATGTTATTATTGTAAGAAATTAAAAAGTTAACTGTAAAATATTTTATTTACTCAAATAAATTATTCTTGTATGATACTGTAAAAATCGTCAGGCGACTAAAAATTCATATTGCACGTTGCGTCTAACGCTTCATAGTGCTACGAACTGTCTCAAATATTCAAATTGCACTTTCATTTGCTTCGAATCGCAAAATGTTCTTAACCTAGCATCTACTAGCATTAAAAACAATTTTGTACACAAAAAACGTTTCAGAATATAGTTATAGTAATAAATAAATATATTGTGTCATTAACTCACATCACCATGTTCTTCCGTGCCATAAAGCAACGAAGCTTGTGTTACGGATACCAGGTACTTGATACACTACATAATACACATATTACTAGCGAGCCACGGGGTCCGCTAGTTAGAAATAAAAAAAAATCTGAAATATAACCTCCTCCTTTTTTGAAGTCGGTAAAAAAGTAGCCTAAGTTACGCCCTATAACATTAGCTATCTGCAAGTGAAAGTCCCGTCAAAATCAGTCCTGCCGTTTCAGAGATTAGCCGGAACAAATAGACAGACAGTCAAAAATTTTAAAAATTGGTGTTTTATTGTTAGTACCGTATATACTTTCATATGTATTTAGTGAAAAGCTGTTAATTTGAAGTTAAAAACAGACACTTTAATTTATTTAAAAACGTATAGATTTAAATACATACATATTATAAGTAACATAACGTAAACAATAACATTCGTGTTCATCACGCAATTGATTCGCCAACGTAATCTTACTAATTTTACTTTACGAAAAAAGACAAATCCTCTTATTACATATAATGGCACTATAGTGAATTCCTCACAAAATAAGATTTCTAAGCCGATTTGAGAAGCACAGTGTTACTTTATCAGACCCTTGTTTATCCGTAGACACTTGAAATTTGACAGCGCGCGTAATATTATCTCCTGTAATCCTTTTCGATAGTTGAAATATAACATTATGAAACAATATAATTTACTAATAAGTTGCGGAATAAATAAAATCCCTTAAAATATATTCACAAAAACTAAAAAACAATATCAGAGGAATCTTTATGCGCTATTTTAGTTTTCACTTTGCTTTCGCTTGTAAACTGTACAACCTAAGCCTATACAAATTTTCAGAGTCTTAATAGCTTATTATAATACTACTAGCGACTCACCCTCATATCGCTCGGGTTCATCCCTAGGTACCCCCTTTTAGGGGTAAATTTTTTTATAAACTTTGAATGTCCTATTTATTTATATCTAATCAAATGCCTAAAAAAAGTTTCGACCTTCTAACTTTAAAATGAAAGTTTCATCCTCTATTTCAATCCCTTACAGTCCTTTTTTCGCCTAAGAAAGTAGTTTATGTCCTCTCTCAGGCTCTAGACTATCTGTGTACCAAATTTCATTTAAATCGTTTCAGTAGTTTTGGCGTGGAAGCGCGAGAGACAGATAGACAGACAGAGTTACTTTCGAATATAATTGATATTGTTCTGCACGCTTTATGCTATCCCTTTGTCAGAGAATCGTTACGTTCTCTCTGTGATAATATCAGAAAAAGACTCAGTAAATAAGAGTATTTAATGTGAAGTACAATACACAAAAGATACATTGACATGAATAATTACAATGAAACAGTCGCATCATGTGTAGAGTAGTTCGGTCCTGAACATTTTAAACGTAACTTCCATTGTGGGTAAATTAGAGCCAACTATCATGTTACGCTTCACATATCGCATGTATTGAAGTTGTGCGGCTTACGTCGGTATAGCATATTTTAATTTCACTATAGTATTATTGTAGTTGCTACAGTTGTTGCAAAGTTATAACTTTACATAAGTATTGTTAGCAAGCTGTTCCCGTCTATCCATACCCGTATAACAAAATAATAACATAATTGGAATATGCGCATGAAATATTTTTAAAAACAATGAATCTTATGTATTCTGTAGTTACGGACATTTCTGTATGCATACAGAAATGTCCGTAATATAAATATTCCGGACATTTCTGTACGCATTTTTAGAAACTAACTCTGTCCGTTATTAGGCTTCCATTGATCCACACTCGTCATCATCCGCTCATCACACGAGCGAATCAACGGTCAAAACTAGTATTAAATAATCGGCATTTAATGAAATAAATTAAAATCTAAATTATCAATACATACGATACAATACATAGCTACCTATATAAGATAGTTATACCTATGTAAAACATTATTGAGAAAACAAAAATATTTGCAACTAACGAGAATCAAACTTACATTTTCGATACAAAATTCTTAATAGCTTTGATTTGCTTCTGAATGTACATTACGTAAGTCTTTTATATCTGAAAGCACTTTAAGGGAAGATTGATTGGACCACTTCCATTGCATTTACAATATCTGAGCTTCCAAATTAATGCGAAACACGATTTAACTTATATTAAACTTGTGGTATTAGTTTCATGAGTCAAATTCTAGATGAAACTTGATGTTCATATACCTAATGTAATTAAAATGTAACACGTTTATATTACATTTTTTATATAATTTTAATAATCTTAACTCTCTTTGCCTGGATATTCGATCCTACAGAAAGTATACAGGCAAAATTTATCTTTAAAGAGTTTTGGTAGGGTAGCCTTTAAAGTGCTTGGAAACTACAAAAATTCAAAATTTCGGCTCCTAAGTCAGAGTTAGATTAATTAAGCAGCCTGATATAAATAAAAAAGGGCTGAATACAAATACTAAAACTAAGTATACATATGATAAAATAATACCAGTTACTTCAAATGTTTTATTTAAAAAAAATAAGTAGGTATATATATTCTAGGAAATTATTAAGATAAAATAAATGCACGCCCGCGCAGTGTTCGCATTTCTCTTATTAAAGGATGTGGTGAAATAAATTATGGTAGTAAATTAATAACTATGTTATACCTAAATCTTCTTACAAACTATAAAAAATGTAAATTGAATTTTGGACATAACGTTCATATTTTAGACCCAACGGATGCCCAACGGGCATCTTGAACCCTTAAAGTCTGAAGGGTCACCCCTTGAGTCTTATGAAATTCTATTGGTAGCCAGTGATACACGAGTCTGAAATGAACTTGACCAACTTTTCATTATTCCAAAATCGATTAAACCAAGAATTTAATAATAAAGTTTAATATTACAATTTCCAAGGAAATAATACAATTTACAAAAAAGAACTTATTCATTATATTAACAAAGTAATATAACAAGAGGTTATAACGGAAATTTCAAGAAACAATGTTTACATTTGTCACAAGATACCATCTTCATAGGAGCAACTCTGAGTATCTTATACTCCTATAATGTTTGGTATGTCTTTAAATTTAAATGTGACATTAATAAAAGAGAAAATTAGCCAAATACGTTAACAAATGCAAACACGTCAAACACTTAAAATATTGTATACCTTATTTCAAATTTAACTTTACCCTTTTATAACTATACCTTTTTTTACCTAGCCGGACCACGTTGGTCTAAAATTTTCTCGTACTGTATTGATTTTTAAACGGTTTTATTTAGCTCACCCCGTTTGTTTTATTTATTATTTATTCTTGGGTCAAATTTAGTAATTCAAATTTCACCCTCTTCCTGTCAACCGATTAATCTGAAATTTTGTATACACTTTGGATTTTGGTGACAATACAATTATGTTTATTCATTATCATTATAAATTCAAGATGGCCGCCGCTACAAAATGGCGGATAATTTATGTTTTATTAATCCCATCAATATGGGTATCAAATGAAAGGGCTCAACAAGCAGAATACAATATACTATAAAAAATTGAAATCCAAGATGGCGGCCGCTACAAAATGGCGGATAACGTAGGTTTTATCAATCCCATCAATATGGGTATCAAATAAAAGGGCTCAACAAGCAGAATACAATATACTATAAAAAATTGAAATCCAAGATGGCGGCCGCTACAAAATGGCGGATAACGTAGGTTTTATCAATCCCATCAATATGGGTATCAAATGAAAGGGCTCAACAAGCAGAATACAATATACTATAAAAAATTGAAATCCAAGATGGCGGCCGCTACAAAATGGCGGATAACGTAGGTTTTATCAATCCCATCAATATGGGTATCAAATGAAAGTGCTCAACCAGTAGAATACAATGTACTATATAAAATTAAAATCCAAGATGGCGGCCTCTACAAAATGCCGGATAACTTAGGTTTTATCAATCCCATCAACATGGGTATCAAATGAAAGGTCTCAACAAGTAGAATACAATTTACTATGCAAAATTGAAATTTAAGATGGCCGCCGCTACCAAATGGCTGATAACAATTTTTTATCAATCCCACCAATATGGGTATCAAATAAAAGGGCTTGACAAGAAGAATACAGTGCACTATACAACCTCAATATTTAAGATGGGCGCAGCCACTAAATGGCGTATAATAATAAGATTTAAATTTAGAAATTGAATCTGTAATTTTTAAGTATCTGATTAATCCAGCCTGAATCCACCACCCAAGTCAAGATTTTGTATCGTGTTGAGGACTGTGTGGCGTTAGGGTGGCTAAAAATGATACGTCGTTAGCGGTACACCACCCAAGTTAAGGTAAAACGTTAAAACGCGCCGAGAACTGTATGGCATTATGGTGGATAAAAATGATATGTCGTTAGCGTTTTTCCCTCAAGACTCAGATGCATCTTGTTGTACATAGCCTTGCCCCTTTATTGGACCACTGGCGGGGCCGACCGTTAAAATGTCCATTACTCGTGGGAACAAAATGGTAAAAAAAAATATAAATAAAAACTAAAAACTAGAAAATAAAAATAGGTAAAAAAACTTTTTAAGTTAAACGGTTTTATGTTAAACATACATTGCAATGTTTAAGATAAATGTACTAAAAACCAAAAAATTAATAAAATAGATACAGTCGTGGGAATTATAAACATATGCATAGACTAGACTAAAATAAAACCGTGGGGCACGTCAATAGATATAGGCCAACTGCCTAACGACGAATTAAACGATTCTTCTATCGCACATTAAGTCGATAATTTGTAGACAATTGACGTGCCCCACGGTTTTATTTTAGTCTAGTCTATGCATATGTTTATAATTCCCACGACTGTATCTATTTTATTATTTTTTGGTTTTTAGTACATTTATCTTAAACATTGCAATGTATGTTTAACATAAAACCGTTTAACTTAAAAAGTTTTTTTACCTATTTTTAATCATTCATTTATCTACCTGGTATTTGCTATGACAAATTTTTTTGTCGCTTTCATTTTATTATGATGTTTTAAGCTGAAATATTACATCAAGCTGTGAATCCACTACAGGCATTCGGATATAATAAATAAAACAGACGGAGATCCAATCAATTCAGGCGCGAAAACGGTTCAGTGCAACTGATGCACATTTGAAATTTTCATACTATAAAATAATATCTTATATGTACATACTAAATGCGAAGATATATTATAAATTATACTACCTAACTACTACTAACCTCATTGATTCGTCATCAGTCCGCACAACTCAAATAAGCGGGCTAAAATTTTTGCAACTTATACGTAAGCTTCGATAATTTATTTGGAATTCTACCCCTAACCGCAAATATCAATAAGTTATCTGAGGTTTCCCTTAGGTTCTAGAGATGGCCCTTTTGTCATAAGCTTCATACAAATTTTGCCAAGTAAAGAGATAGATTAGGATGGTTTTTCATAGTAGCTATATGGAAAGAATTAAAAGGGTTTTTGGGAATCTTTGGATACCGCAAATCTAGAACAGGATAGACCCTATCTTAGTAAAGATACGAATGTTACTGATAAGAACGGCAAGCTTGTAAAGCGAGAAGTCTTGAAACGCACTTTAGAAATGTGCTATTTCAGCATAACCCTGAAAAAAGAAGTTAAAAAAGATTAGATAAAGTCATTTAGTCATTATTTCCAACGATACAGTATATTTTCTAATGTTATTAATTTGATGACTTATCTATACTAATATTATAAAGCTGAAGTTTGTTCGTTTGTTTGATTGGTTAAACGCACTAATCTCAGGAACTACTGGTCCGAATTGAAAAATTCTTTTTGTGTTGGATATTCCATTTATCAAGGAAGGCCATAGGCTATATTACATCATACTACGATCAATAAGAGCGGAGCATTAATGAAAAATGTTGCAAAAACGGGAGATAAATATTTCTTTTGATTTTCAGATTTAAGAACGCGAGCGGAGCCACGGTAAAGGCTAGTAGTATAATAATTATTCATGGTTATATTTTGAATTAATGAAACGTTCTAAGAAAATAAATAGTTATAAAATTCATAAAGCACTTTATTTAAAAAGAACCTATTGCACTTTTTCAATTTAGTAGCAATAATGTCTTAAATAGCTTTGTTCGCAGTACACTGTGCAATGCACATGTCACTAAGGGCTCGAATTCAACATGGGGGCAAATTAAATGTCCGTCAAATGATTGGATCAACAGACACTGCGGTCGACCATTGGGTATGGGTAATACATTAAATATTTTAAATGAAACCGACCAACCACGTAATAAATATAATAATCGCACGTTATTAAATATTCTAGGTATGTATGGAAATTGGCTTTTGATATTACTAAGTAGTTTTAATTGCTGCAGATAATAAAAAATCTTAGCAACATTCTTAGGTAGAGCCGATAAGTAATTATATTTTCTGAATAGTTTATCTGGGGAAATCGGTAGTCTTATAAGAGTGTTGCCTTCCACGTCTAAGCAGATTTAGCAGACCTACCATATTATGTGGGTACTGCGATAGATAAGTTAGTTCATATTCTTCTATACATCGATTATATTAAATAAGAAATATAAATTTATAAACTCTCATAATTTGTCATTGTTACATATCTGTCGCATAGATATATTAAATTTGCATAAATATCTTGTTATTACGCTACAAGCGAGACAAAATAATTATAAACAACAAAATTGCTTTCCAAATATCCACAGAACAAGCGCCACTGTAATGAAAATGAAATTATTCCCAAACTTCGGATGATTAAATTTAGATCGCGCCTAATTACAGCGCCTCGGAATGAGCTAATTGTAATTATTGTTTACGTCTTGTCTTCACTAACCTTTCTTAATGCTGATTAAAATGTTTTAATAAAATTGATTTTCTGTTACTGCTTTAGGAATGTTGAATTTCCATCTCGAAACGACGAGCAAAGATTTTTTTTACATATGAAAATATGTAATAAGCAGCAAAAGACTTTCTGAAAATATATTTATAATTTTATTTTAACTGCATAAGTTACAATATTATGTTTATTTTATCACACAACTTGACAACCCTTTTAATCATTTCACACAAACATGACCAACTTTAGGTTATTTTTTAAAAGCAGTTATTAATTCTAATAAAATTAATGTACTTTTTAATTTAACTATTATATTTTTTTTTATTTTAAAAAGCTCTTTTCATTTATCCTTTTCGAGGGTCAATTTCTACTTATATATACTTGGTCCTCCTTATCTCTAATCTTTAAAGTTAAGTTAAATATCCTAATCAATGAGACGATTCTTGCTACACAAAAGATTAAGTAGCACTAAGTAAAAGTTACTGTACTCATTAATCTTCTGAATTTGCGACCTTTTTTATCTTTATTGGCTTGACTATAATAGAAAACTTGCAAATTAGGCGATGATAACAAAGAGAGACTATATTCCACTGATGAATTTGGTAGTATTTTAATACATACTACATAATATAACATAATAAATATTAAAAAAATACTTATAATATCACAAAGCCTGTGAAAGTTATACGAAAGGATAAATTAAATAGGTATTCTTTACGTTTATTCCAGACGAATTTGGCTTCTGGTAACAAACAAGCAGTATAACAATAATTTTTCATGCATTCCGATTTTTGATTCATCATCAGCCCTTTTAACGTCCCACCGCTGGACACGGGCCTCCCTCAGTACGAGGGGAATCAGGCCATAGTCCACCGCGCTGGCCTAATGCGTGTGGCGGGCTTCACATATCTTTCGAAAACTTTCAAGGTTTTCTCAGATAAGCATGTATCCTCACGATGTTTTCCTTCACCGTCAGACAAGTGGTAATCATGATATAAATGTTTCGCACATGAAAATATCACAGTTGCGAGACCCGGATTTGAACCTACATCACTCGGTTATTCAAGCGACCGCAACGGTAACGCGTTGGGCTACCACTGTCTTACCGATTTTTGATTAGATATAAGAATGGAAAAGAAGCTTATGAAAAGCTCTTCAAAGGAAAATAAAAAGTTGTTTAATAATGTTTATTTACGTATCATAATATAGACTGTTAATAAACGAGTGATGAAGTTTATGCCAAATAAGCATTGCTATAAACATAAAACAAAAAATTCACATTTGTTGTAATATACTTGCAAATAACGAATTTTTCGGCATATTTTGACTGAAAAATCGTGAATTTTGTTGCGTCTTAAAATTAACTATCAAACCGCGATCAACAAGTTCATTAACTAAGAAATAACTTAACTCACCGACACTTAAATAGGCCGTATTTATAACGGCTAACGACGTGGCATTCCTAAAGGGAAGCGGTCGACGAATTATTTAAATTAACCTGTTTCGAAATACCCTGCCCGAACTTCCTGTACGCAATGCTACAAAGCCTTTTTCCTAACATGTTAATCTCATTGTGGTTATTATGAAAACGTTTAACCTTTTTTACAAAAAATAGTTTTGTAGTTATATAGTTTCATATTATAACACCTTAACCTCGCTCTACTTAACTCAGTTTCTAGGTATATTAACGATGACCAGTAAGTAGCCTGATTTAGTCAATAGACTATTGTCATCTGGGTATAAAACTTTATTTAAACCTATCCAGTTTTTAAAGAAGCGCGAGCAAATAAGAAACAAACTTGACAAACATAAAACCAAAAAACAATACTAGTTTTTAATGCTCAATATGTAACTCAGTTCAATATTTTTAAATTTTATATAATGTAAAAATAATTTTACAGACTTAGCCTCTATATCTCAGTTATTTCAATAAAATCAGTAAAAATTACTTAATTATTTTGATGTAATTTATAATGGTATCTCTACGAAGCTCTAAAAATTATAAATAAATAATGAATAATGTATCAACAAATTCTAAGTATACTTAAAAAACTTTAAAAAACAAAATATCTAGTTCACGCAATGCGACACGCGATAAATATTCTCGTAGTCTTTATAAAAATTTAGGTTCTTTCTACGACACCTTAGCTTTAAAGCCTTGAAAATTCGACTAAATTTAAACCTTTGACCGTAGGAAAGTGCTAGGTATAAATTCATGACCTAGTTTCTAGACGCAGGGTCACGCTATAGCGTTACGAAAAACGGCCACCTTGTTAACTCTGCCTTGTTTTGAGAGTAAAATAAACATGATATATTTTAACTCTAAATGATATTTTGTAGACTTTCATTTTGCAGTGTTTAAATTTTATTTTAAAGTTAAAAAATTTTTAAAGACCTCGTTATTCAGGACGTATTAAATTGCGAGTTAAACTTTTATACTACATTTAGAGGTAAAAGTTTTACCTATTTAAAAAAATTATCTTCGTGTAAAATCTCTTTATCAATATTAATTAAGTTAGACGATTTAAGTAAGAAAATTTGGAAAACTTACGTAGAAACTGAACTTTACTACTACTACTACTTATACTTATAATGCCAAATTATATTTATTGGTTTGATCTTCCTTTTCTTAGCCACGGATTGACTTGGTTATTTGCATTTGCATATATAGGTATGCATTAATAGGCTGATCAGTAACACAAGCTGTTTTTTTTTCGGTTTGTGATCCCTAATAGATTTTAGCTTATCAAAAAATTTTTACTAAAATTAAAACCATTAGTAAGTTAAACGTTAGTAAATAAATAGTTGCTTCCTGTATTTTTTTTCAGAACGTAACTACTCTAAGTTATTCTATAAAATAAAGCAAGAAAAGTAGGTCATCTAATCCATATTACTGCGAGCAGATGAAAAATTACTGCAGAGATAGTGTACTCGGCGTCTCTACACCCATTTACATTTTAGATATTGAATTGGAAATCTAAAACTTACAGAATATTACGATCGATATTCAATAATATAAATTAAAAATACTGGATATTGATATATTTTCAACTATTTATAATTATATATATCATAAAAATATATATATATCATAAAAGCATATATATATATATGCTTTTATGATAAAAAGTATAAAACGATTTAAGACGAAAAAAAAAACTAAGCACTTCATTACGTAGTCATAAAATGAAATTTTCATGTTTCTTTTTTATTCAGCTACATTGTTCATACAAATTAAGTCTAAGGGTTAGTTTACAAAGCATTCATTTGTATTCTGATAATCCTTAGTCAAAATTAAACACCAGAACACAAATAAACAACAAATACAAATGATTTCACAAACACTGTTTATTCATCTACAAACTACTTTGTTTAACCGCTTTTCATATTAAACCTCTGACCGTCTGAACGGCCATTGTAGAGAAACCTTTCATCCTCATAACTTCGCTTAATTTCGCCGACCACAGACTTACACGGCTTACAAAATTGGGTATACTTTAATAGGAGTCTGTATGAAACGCGGGATATTAGTTTGTCAGACCCTCATCTAGGCGCTCGACATTTGGCACGCTCTATGTTTTATTTAAAGTTCATAATCCGTAAGGTAATTTGATTTTGACTAGGGTTACGTATGCGTGCCGTGACTCGTGAGATTTTCAGATATGCTTTAATACTATAGAAATAAGTCAGAAATATAATAATAAAATTCAAGTTAAATAGAAATAATATTCAGTTGTGACAACGATAATATTTAAGAAATAATAATTCACTTAAAAAGTAAATAGTTTTCGATATTCCAACAGTTTTTCTCCTCTATTTTCCTACCACCCCTGATGCACCCCTATCAAAAGAAATAAAAAATTAACGTTCATTAATTACGCAGATCGGTCCAGCCGTTTCTGAGATTTAGCGAGACTAACAAACAGCAATTCCTTTATACATATTCATCATATCAACCAAATCCTTATATATTTGCATATAGCTATTAAATTATTTATTAATATTTAAATTTACCAACTTTTATATGTATTTAATTGGACTTATTATAACTAAAATGTATTTTTATAATTTTATTCAATAATCTAGATTTTTGGTTAAGGGTTGTTCATATAAAAAACTACGTTGGCAAAAACCAACAACCAGTACACTCGTTATAATAAAACTTGCTTCCTCTCTACCTAAGCATGCATTCGCTCATTTACTTTATGCCCTCTATTCTACTCAAGTATATAGAACAACAATATCAGCTTGTGTCCGTAACAATTTGTCGCCCGAGATTCGTCTGTTATCTCAATGGTGGCCATTACACTGTCTCTGCGACGCTTTTTGTGTTCTGACTTATCGCCCGAAATGCCAAGGAGAGGCAGATTGTTTGGTGGAATCTTGGATGAGAATAGAACGCTTTTACAACATTTTCAATTGCTTTCTTTCGAGGAAAATCTTTTGTTATGTATTTACTTAGTCATTGTATACATTTTTGTCATTTTTATATCGATTTCTTTGTAACAATAAGGCTATTTATTTTTAGAATGCTAATATTCCAATAAATTATGAAAGTAAAAATGGTCATATTAAAAGGTAAATTTAATTTTGATAGATGTTTCTTAATTGTAGCGTTACACAAAACGCAAAATAGTGATTAATGATAAAAAAGACGTTTCTTATATATACAAAATTTCAATACAAAAAAAGAAAGATGTTGTGTTACAAAATACACAAAAAATGTTACTGATAGTAGGCCTTTTATATCTACACTACAGTAGGCATCCAATCGTAAGCCACAATACTCTTTTATACGGCTCTTCATGTGCCCCAAAGGACCGTAAACAGTCAAACGAGAAGCAACACAAGTGAGACAGAATATTAAATAAACGTTACGCAAGTATTTTTGTTATGGGGTTTTTAGCTTGAACTGTAACTATTGCAAGACTTAATGAAAAATACAAATTATAATGAAAAATGTAAGTTGTAAAGTTAATATGAAAAATGTAAGTTGTAGATAGATAGATACTTCATTGCACACAATACAAGAAATACAAAAGAGAAATATCAATTTTAAAAAAGAGATCAAATCAGGTGACATTATTGTTAACAGCGATCTCTTTCAGGCAACCTTAGTAAAATGGAATCTGTACAATGTACATGGAAATAAAAAATATTAATTTTATCATAATTTAAAACATGAACTATAATTAATTATATCCTAATGAATACTGTTGTATAAAAATTATCTTAGCGTGTTATACATATTGGTATATAGCTCTATCTCCTCTACCCTTTCACTCAAGTTATCCTCTTCTCTCTTTATTTCTCGCTCTGTTTTTCTTTCTCTCTCTTAAAAATGCATAAAGATTATTAAATGTCAATTAATAAATGTAACGAATCATGAAGAATTAAAAATATTTTAAGTGTTAAAATGATGTCAAGATAATTATTTCCGCGCACACGCATAAATTGCTACCGGAAAATGCATGTTCATGCACTAGTGTACGCTGCGCTTGCCGCGTCACGTATAACGATGATATCACACGGCCAGCAAGTTTGCATAACTAGATGACATGTTACAATAACTTTGCAGTGAGAGAAGTATAAGTTTTCGCAAACGTTCTAAAATGTTTTCATGATGAAGTTGACATTTGGGCAAAATGCCCATACAGTTGTGAAACGGTAATTCCTTATTGAATTACTTCTGATTTTATAAGCAATAGCTTGAATTATTGCTACCTATTTATATTTTATACTAAAGCGTAAATAATACCCTAAAACAAATGATTTTTTAGTTTTTTTTGTATTCGATTATTCGATACGTATTCGAAACAGCCTATCATAATAGACAATGTAGACTATAGGATTTTTCGGAACTGCTTATTATATTTTTTTATTAACATTATAATTTATTATCATAAATTTATGATACAAATGTAAGTACATATCTACACTTTCACTAAAAATTATAAAGAAAAACTTTTTTATTAAACTTTTTCAAATATAACAACAGCATAATATTAATGAAATTCATTTCGTAACAAGGTACCTAAGATCAAAGAAAATGTTTAACATTCACCAAGCAAAGTTTATTGTGCAAGACCTAAAAGTTTTGAGTGTTGCGTGTACCTAATACAAGAATCCTTCGTCCATTTCGGACAAATTGTCTAAATTGTTTCTTGTCTTAGTTTTCAGAAATTCCGACAATTTTCTTTTCTTTGATATTTCTTATGCTTATTCAACTAGGCTTCATTTATCAAATCAAGAATCAAGATCTAAATAAAGGTACATTATACGATCGATAAACATTATTTATAATTTATTAATATAAAAAAAATATTCTTATTTTTAAGTTTACAGTATTTCGTGTGATATGTACCTTTATGCTGCTTGGAGACAACCCTGAACGTAAAAGCAAGTCATTATACAGACCTAGTCATAGTCATTAAATTTAAGATCGGGCTATAATAATCAGCTCGTAAATATCATTAAATATTATACATACCATTTTCATCGAAACTGAACAAACACGTACAATTTCAACTCTATATGACTTAGAATGTGATCTTAAAGCTATTAAGATATCGCTCAAATGAACATGCCAAATATCAGACATTTGAAGTCTTAATTTTAAGTCGTAATATACGATATTTTTTTCTACAAATAAAGTATCATCTCTTAGACTTTGTATTAAAATGTACGTGTAAATAAAGATATTTATTGAGCGATTTACGAATCTCCATTAAACATCTCTCTAATCCCTAGATAATAATGATAGACACAGTACTACAGAAGTTAGTGTTCGCAGTGCAGTTAGGCATGTAAATAAAGCGAGACATGAAAACAGAAATCCATCTACCAAATGTGATTATGTTCGTTTGACAGTATCACTCACGGTTTTAGATGCAGTGATCCATAGCATCGACAAAAGAGGATTCGTAGAATACGAAATGGGAAAGTAGTATTTAAATCATGTTGTCATAAAGAATATATTCCTTTAAGCTCCAGTGAAAAGCATACGTTGCTGTTCGAGTTGTGTAAGCAAAGCGCTAATGGAGTGACACTAGAAACTGCTGGTTAAAACTTCTAACACTAGCTATGTGACTATCTGGCTTTAAAGTGACACTTGCCAACGCTGTAAAAGATGAAAGGAGCAGCAGTATGATAATATAAAAATAAAACCTTGTATAACAAAGAGCTTATAATTATATTGTAGAATCAAAAAAATATTAAGAACATCGTATCGTGGTGTCGGCCGTCGCCGTGTTTATTTTAAATAATAATAATATTTTTGAAGAGAAATGTTAAATCCCATGTTTTTTAGAAATCCAAATAGTAGGTACATATAAATCATTTTCACTCTTTTAAATGTTAGTTAAAAAACATAAAAGACTTATTTGAGTGTAAAAAATTCATACAAACTTTTCATTAAAATCGATTTTTCCGTCTGTCCGTATAATATAGAATATAGTATGGTAAACAGGGGCTATTATCTGCAACTCGACGACTTTGCGCTTATTTTGCGTAAGAAAGTATTTCATATAAGAATATGTTTCATAATCCAACATCCTGCATACAAGGCTACTTTGTAAGAAAACTTAAAATATCAATTAAGGTTGTATACAAACTAATCATTCAAGTCATTTCTATCTACTTATTGTTTTTGTAGCGCAATAATGATTATAAATTATAATAAAGCATTTTGGTACTTGATGGCGCTAAAGTCTTACCGCTAATTACGGCAAACTTAAAATGGCTCTTTAAACTTTTTCGGCTTTTCGTCTCGTTAGTACGTAAAGTGCAAGTAGCAAGGAAAATACATACATGCATACATGCATACATGCATACATGCATACATACATACATACATACATACATACTTTATTAACACATTACTTCGCTTAAAACTTGTAGTGATTTCTTACATCTAAAAGCTGTGTAAAAGTAGAAAATCTTTTGTACATTTTTGGAAGCTGCAAGCTAGTTAATAAGATGAAAAAGAGAAGAGTGTTACTCTCGAAATATATTAACCGGATATTGCTGACGGCTTCAGTACTAGCGAAGTTTAAGGTCAAGTGCCGATCAATATATTGCGAAAACTGGAGGTTCTTTTAATGGAAGACGGTACTTAACGCTTTTCATCCAAAGACGAGCTTACATTTATTTACTTTGAAGTTTAATTTTAAGTCTTTTGAACTTATAGACTCAAATCAAATCAAATCAAAATATTTTATTCAGCATAAAAATTGTTACAATTTCTTACTGAACGTCATGAGTCTACCACCAGTTCGGAAAGAAGAAACCTCTGACCTGAGAAGAACTGGCGAAAGAAACTCAGCGGGACTAATTTTTTTTTTATCGTATTCTCACTCTTTTTTTTAAATTAAATTGTAAATTAACAATAATTCTATATGTTGAAATAGCCTGGCGGCGATCACATCATTCCCAAGGCGTACTGTCTTCTTAAAAATCGTTTATCGAATAATAGCCTTTAGTACACAAACGTTCCTTCAAAATTTTTTTAAATTTGGCAATAGAAGCTTTTTGAACGTTTTCTGGGATCCTGTTGTATAGACGTATACATTGTCCATAAAAAGAGTTACTGACTCGGCGTAAGCGAGTCACAGGCATTACAAGTTTATGTTTGCTCCTAGTATTAATGCTATGCATGTCGCAATTCTTGGGAAATTCGTGTATATTTTTATGAACATACATAACATTTTCGTACACGTATTGGGAAGCAACAGTCAATATTTTTATTTCTTTAAACTTTTCTCTTAATGATACTCTAGGTCCTAAACTATATATGGCACGAATAGCTCTTTTCTGCAGGACAAAAATGGTATTAACGGTAGCTGCATTACCCCATAATAGGATTCCATACGACATAATACTATGAAAATAACTAAAATATACTACGCGAGCTGTATCTACGTCTGTAATAAGTCTAATTTTTTTTACCGCAAACGCTGCAGAGCTGAGCCTTTTCGCTAGCCCCTCAATATGGAGATTCCACTGTAATTTCGAATCTATGATGATACCTAGGAATTTAGTTGATTCTATCGGCCTTAACATCTCTCCACCCAATACTACACCATTATCAGCAATTTTAACATTAGGTGTTGTAAATTTTATTAATTTTGTTTTTTTGTTATTTAATAATAAATTATTCGAATCGAACCAATAGACAACCTTTGAGAGAGCATCGTTTACATCGTCGTACATAAGTAAATTACGTTTTACCTTAAAAATAAGTGATGTGTCATCTGCGAACAATACTATCTCATGTTTGTCCTGTACAAAGAATGGCAAATCATTTATGTAAATTAGGAAGAGAAATGGACCAAGAATAGAACCTTGTGGAACCCCCATAGCAAACGGAGCTCCAGGAGATCTCTTACCATTTACATCAACCCTCTGAATTCTATTACTGAGATAGGAATTCAGGAGGTTGAGTGCCTTATATCTAATCCCATAATGATGCAGTTTCCTGATCAACGTCTCGTGATGCACACAATCAAAGGCCTTGGATAAGTCACAGAATATCCCAAGAGCATCCTGTGACCTCTCCCAAGCCTCAAAAATATTTTTTACTAGCTCAACACTAGCATCTGCTGTGGAGCGACCTTTCGTAAAACCGAATTGTTTCTTATGAAGTAGATTGTGTGCATTGAAATGCAATAACATTTGCCCGAGTATGATTTTTTCAAAAATTTTACTAAATGTTGGGAGTACTGAAATTGGTCTAAAATTATTGGGGTCTAAGGTACTACCTGATTTAAACATAGGAATGACTTTACTGTGTTTCATTAGATCAGGAAAAGCACCATGTTCTATACAGCCATTAAATATAGTAGCAAGATAAGGCGCAACAACATCAATTACCGAATTAACAACTTTTACAGATATACCCCATAGATCAGCTGTTTTCTTGAGGTCCAGACTTCTGAAGGCTACCATTATGTCTTTGGGGTTTACTTGTTTAAATTTAAATATAACATTACATTCTTTGACGTTTTTCTTTAGCAAAAGTTCGGCAATGTCGGGAGACGTATTAAGTGATTGCGTTGTTGAAAGTGGAATGTCAGTGAAAAATTTTTCAAACTCAGATGCAACTTCTCGGTCTGAAGTAATAAAATTTTCATTAATATTTAACTTGAAATCGAAGCTGCGATCTGCGACTCTTCCACTTTCACAAGCAATTATGTTCCATGTCATTTTGATTTTATCATTAGACTATTTACATTTATTATTAGACTATTTAGTTTATAATCAGTATGAAATATTAAATTGAACATACATTTAAATCTATAGTTTCGTGACTGCTAAGAGTGCCATTTGGGCACTAAAATATTGAGGAATGCTAAAATTAGTTGAAATATTAAAGAAACGGGCAGAAAAATGCGTATAAATACAGTATTCTGTTTAACTATTCATTAATAAATTGATGGAACTATATGTGCATAGTGTTTTTGATTTTTACCTATTTCTATTCACTGCAAAAGAGCGATATAGGTCATGATTTTTTACTGACAATGAAATATAGTTTAAGATTAAATACTTGACATCTTGGTACATCTTTTGGAATCCTAAGGATATTGTATAATGCCTTTGATTATATACTACCTAGACTCAAGATGGAGCGTCGCCCTACAATTAAAATTCTAAGTCAACAGTTGGTTGATAATTTTTGACATATTTGAACGCATTTGATGCTTACTATTTTTTACTTTTTACACTATACGGATCTATTAATCTGAATTTTCGTTTATTTGTAATCTAAAAGTTAATAAAGTATTCACTATGGTGGATAGGTAGTTTCTCCCATATATGCCTGTGGAGTTTCCTAGTGAAAAACAAGTTTCTTTTTTCCTTAGACATTTGTTTTTTATGCGTTACCAAAATATTTTAAGTCAGGCTGAAATTGTAAATGCTTTCTACTAATAAATAATAATTAATTTTTACTACAACAAAACAGTATCTTAAAAAATAAAAATGACTTTAATGGAGGATGAAGATAAGGATAATAGCAATAACAAATAAAACAACAGTATTTATTTTTTATCCATTCATTCAACAGAAACTTAACTGGTATAAATAGTGATTTGACAGAATCAAGAAGAGTAATTAGGCGCAAAAGAACAATCTGTTACATTGCAATAAAACTTATACAATTGTAATTAATGTCAGAAACAATCATAAGTCGTTATTTTGAAAAGGTACAATATCAACTTTTCTCGAAATACATAATACAATATGAATATTAAATATTTATTCAAAAAATTTTGCTAATAACATCATAATCTTACCAATGGCTTTGGCAATTCGCAATCATTATAAAGTTTATATTGACAGAAACCGTCATACGACAAGGTTTCATAAATTCACTTTTAAATACCATATATTGGTATATATAAGTAGATCATACAATTTTCCAATCAATAATACATATAACACATAGGTATTTATAGAGTACAACGCTAATATATGATCTATTTAATCAAATAGATCAGCCAGCTTATCAAATGGTGATATTTTAAACCCAACAATTTTGAATATTTAATTTTTTTTTTTATTTTTCTTCAAATAAATAAATTTCAATTTGCTATGAAACTGTCCAAAATTAGGCCACAGAAGGCAATACATCACATAGTTTCAATAGTAACTCAATAAGGAACGGTTAAACGCTAACACGAATATGACAAAATGAACACCAATGAGTATTTTTTTAAATATATTTTTATAACATATACATAAAATATACACCATTTTTTTTTTTTTTTTTTATTATTGGTTATTGATTCTGTGTTAACGTGTCTTCCCTATTTTTTCCAGTGTTGGCGCTATCACAGATAATGTAAATTATGTTCTGTGATGCTACCTTGTAAATTGCCTTATTCTCATCAAATTCAGTAAACTTTTAAACATTTCAGTCGGTGTTTTATTATTTAATGTCTTACATTTTCATAGCAAGACACATTAACACATCCTGATACATAATAATATCTATATTTTGTATTTAAATGAAATATTATCAGAATTAACGAACATCAAAATATACTTAACGTTACAATAATTATTACGTAATGAAACAAGCATACGAAATTCCATACTTTCTTTGTAAAAGCTTGTAAATTTCCTTTTTTATTATTTGCATTTCCATAAGCTATTAGCCACAATGAGATTCTATGCCGTCATCAAAGTCAACATAGATTAAATATATATTGTTAATCTGTGGGACCATAGATAATATTGACATCTGTCATTATGACAGGTAATATTTAATATAATATATAGTATGAAGTAAAAGCTCCATGGCAAGATATATCGCTTATAAACCTTAAAAATTCAAGACGTATACACTTTTGGAAATGAAAAAGAAATTATTTTTTCCAATCCATACCAATGGTTTCAACCAACAGTCTTTCCTTCGAGTAACAATATCAAAAGCTACAATCACTTACAATCATTATCACTTCACGTTTCTGTACCGTGCTGTATTTCTTTACATATAAAGTCAATGAGCTGAGAACATTGATTAATATTTATACTATAGTAGTCAAACTACTATTTAGCTAAACCATGAATCATTTAAACCCATGATGATTTTTGATAATGAGTCGGTTATATACATAATTACAGATAATTTCAGTAACATGATTTTCGTAACAAAGCTAAATAGAAAAAACAGTGAATAATGAATGAGATATTGTGAAAAAAACAAGCGAATGATGAATGAATGTAATAGTCAACACGATAACTAAAATAAATAACATCAATAATATTGACACAACAGAGTCTTAGCTATGTAATAGTATGTACATTTAAACACTAAATGTCATTTAGAATTATCAATAGTTAACTGGTATGACTCGATAAATCACTATCCCTGGAATATATCACAAGCGAAGTTCGAAGCACTCTTACGTGTCCTTCGGATGCGCTTTATGTGTAGTCGCTGAACTGTGCCAGTGCTGTTTTTACTCTGTATAAATAAAGAGTAATTAAAAAAAGGTCACAAGCAAATTGATAAATAAAAAAAATATATATCTACTATCCATGTTTTTAAATTTCATATTAAACAAACAAAATTAAACTAATAAATTAATGAATGAATGAATTAGTGAATGAATGGATGGATGGATGGATGGATGATTTCTTTGTTCCTACTGTATTGCAACTAATGTCTATTTTTGTGATTGATGACTGATTACTTATAAACGTAATATAATTATTACGTCCTTCTTTTTCAGGATGGATAAATAAATGAACGAACTATGAATGAATATATCAATTAACAAAATCGTGAATGATAGAATGAAACCATACATGACTGAACGAATGAATGAATGTATGAATGAATGAACAAATTAATAAGTAGCGCATCACTGACTTGTCGTGCAGGTGGTCCGCGTCGTGGCGCGCGCGCAGCCGACGCAACAAAGTAGAGTCACTACAAACTGCGCCAAACGTGTCGTCAAACGTTGTGTCATTCAGAATGAATTGTCGTGTATGAATGAATGAACGAATGAATAATTAAAGCATGATTAACTTGTCGTGCAGGTGGTCTGCGGAGTGGCGCGCGCGCTGCTGACGTGTCGTCAATTTTCCAATTGATTTATTAAATAGGTACTAAATAGATTAGCTAAACCATGAAATACTAATAATTCAGCAATGCCTCTGGTTGTCGTGTATGAACGAATGAATAACTAAAGCATGACTAACTTGTCGTGCAGGTGGTCCGCGTCGTGTCGCGCGCGCAGCTGGCGCAGCGCTCGCAGCACGCCGAGGTCGGCGAGGCGCGCGTGCCTGGCGGCGGCGCCCGCCTCGCCGCGCCGCGCCAGGTTGCCAGCCACGAACAACGCCGCCTCTTGCAGCTTGCTCTCTGGGTGCGCCTGCGTATATACAATATCTTCAGACCGAACATTAAGGATTGATAATGATAATATAAAGTCACTAAAAATGTAAAAGTTTGATAGAAAAAGTTTCTGATCACCATGTCAGAAGATGATAGTTTCAAAATAAAAAAAAATTAAAAGACCTTTTTAATGTCCCATTGCTGGGGGCGAGCCTTCCTCAGTACCAGGCCAGGCCATAGTCCACATTGTATTGTGCCCTTTTTAACGTCACACTGCTGGAAGTGAGCCTATATCGGTACGAAGGGGACCAGGCAATAGGCTACCGCGCTAGCCTAGCGCGGGCTTACACAATACTCTCTTATATTTATTATACGCGACATTGGCGAAGTCAACTGTGCCCAACTGGCACTTATGGAAGCCATTAAAGGAAATAATTGAATTGAACTGTTATATTTACTCTAATATTTTGATACAAATATAAGTTTCTTTTCGGATTGTTTCGAGAGATTAGTGTGTTTTTTTTAATCCTGCGATATCGAATGCGTTACTGCAATTATGGTCACGTTAAACATCTCGGGCCATAAATGGGAATGAGGATATTGGGAGATGAAGCATACTCGACTATCACACTTATTTGATATAAAAGTCGGAAATTAGTTGGAATTAAAACGGAAATAGAACTACAATGCTGTAATTTTGGAAACATTCGTCTTAAATTTTATATTTCATTAAAAGTAAAACAACTATAATTACATATTAAAACAAAACTTGCCAATGCACTGTAGAGTATATTTTAAAGCATATAGTATTATAAATGAAACTATCTTTTCGGATTTTGTTTCGGATTTTGTTTCGGATTTATTTGGATATTTGGTTCCCGACGTCTCAAATGCTTTACAGAAATCATGGTCACAGGAGAGAGTTTCTCAAAAAAACCAAATAAATCCGCGACAAAATCCGAAAAGATAGTTTCATTTATAATGTCAAATATTCGCTTAGACCTAAGAAAGTAGCATATAACATAATAATGTTATGCAATAAAAATTCTCATACCAAGTAATCAACAAGTTTCCTCAACACGTCCTCATTGGCCATGATTAGGTCTTTCGCCTTCTCCCCGTCGCCGATGTTGCCGAGTATGCAGAGAGCTTGCTCCTTCACCTCCGCGGGATATGAACCTTCTAACACCACTATTACTGCCTGCAAAGTTATTTTTACGTAAAACTATGATAAAAAGATGAAACTGCATACACAGGAATTAAAATTAAGTATCCCCACTTAATATTATATATGTGAATGTAAGTTTGTTTGTTACGCTTTCAACTACTTTACGCGAAAACTACTCAACCGATCATCTTAAAACTTTATACACATATTCTTGGAAGTATTAGAAGTAACATAGGATACTTTTTATTATTAACGAAAAATTAAAAAATTGTTTGTATTAACAATGGGTTCTGAAATTCAACAACTTTCAGGCATCCTACAGATCAACCCAATGAGGTTGATTAGCAATTAAAAAAATGAACGCGGGCGAAGCCGCGGGTAAAGCTAGTAAATAATAAAACATCAAAATTTTAAAATTATTAATTGAATTAAGATAATTCTTCAAATACCCTTCTCATTTTCATTTAGTACAGGAATTCGTAGAAAGGACGATTTTTTTCGATATAATTCACGTTCACATAATATTATGTGTTTAGTATATATTTTTTTTCAAAACGTTCTATATATAATAGTCTACAAAAAATACACAATAGTTTCTGATATAAGCTATAACAAACTCAAACAATTTATCGTACAACACGAGTATAAGTGTAGAAATTAAAAAAAAGTAAATAATTAATCTATTCATGACTAATACCATAAAAAAATTTAAAAAAATATAATTACTTAAAATAAACTAAACCACTCCATTGAACCTTTATATAATAACAACTAACCTGCATAACTTGTGAGGAGTATTCCGCCATGATGGCATCTATGTGCTGCCTTGTGGACAACAAGTTCCTCAGTAAACCCAGTGTTTTCATTATAACTCGGGTGTCCCCATCACCTAGTAGCCTAAACATTTGTTCTGTGCCCAAACATGATAGAATACGTTGTTTTACTTTCTGTTCTGCCTGAAATATTTGTAATAATATTCAACTTTTATAAACAAAAATTTTTTTTAACCAACTTCAAAAAGGGTTCTCAATTCAATTGTATGTCTTTTTTAAAGTGTTGACTTAAAATTTGGGCCCTTTTAAATTTCAAAATAAAACTTCTCCCCACAGTGTTGAAAATAAGGCGTGATTTACTTACTATGAATACTTAAAGATATTTTTGAAGTATGTGCCAACAGATTATAACATAAGAAAGCAATTTTTATATCACATATTGTCAGCTGGCACCAACTCCGAAAATATCTGATTACCAATCAGTTATCAATTAAAATTTTATTTAGAAGTCATTCATGTACCCCATTAATTAATCTGAAACTTACTTGAAAAGCCATATTCATGAGAGCCCAAATCCCATTCAATCTCAAAGCAGCCTCTGGCCTTTTCGTTAAATTACACAGCATTTCTACAGCACCTGGATAAATTAAAAAAGAATTTTTTATTGAACTGAAAAAAATATCCTAAAAATACATTTATTTATAAGATACTAATTAAATACTTAATTTACATTGGTAGCATGATCCCATAGATTTACACAAAAGTTTGACATTTTAAAGCACTTTAACCCCTCGAGCGTTTCACGATACCCCGTAAGATCATAAGAGAATAGGCTCGAGGCGTCGACGGCTCCGCATAAGCATCATAATTTACCGGTTGCCATTGGTCGTTGATTTTTTACGTTTCATTACACTAACAACGACATCTGGTGGCCATATAAAACTAAGGGATTCACAATAGACCGATCTTAGTAACATTATTCAGTGACGCGCGACGCCATTATTGTCGACCTCGTGAATTTTGTGTGTGATAAAAATTAATATAACACGAAAACGTTAAGTAATCTTATAATAAATTTTATACAGAATTACTGAGAAATAAGTGTAGATTTTGTATTGCCTGATATTTTTTTGAAATATCATAAATATTTTAATGAAAAAGTAACAAAACTTTTGAAGTGCACTAATTTTGACCTTGATGACCGTATTTCGTAATGTTTATGTGATGTATCCTTGTATATCGCACAAAATACATATAAGTTGCTAAAATACTTATCTATGGACATAAATTGACTAATACCTTTTGGTATTAATGTGTATTGTTATTGTCATCATGTTTCAAAGAGTGAAATTCGGCGAATGTCCGCCCGCCGGCTGCCGCCATTACTAGATGGTGTTTATTTCAAGTGGTTTTATGGTGAAGTTATTGTGTTTCAAAGTAGAATGAGTTGTCTTATCAATGCTTACACTTCAGTTTTACCGTAATAAAGGGTTATTTTGGTGAATATGTGTGTGAATTCTGTATATTGTGATAAAGTGTCAAGGCTATGTGAGTAAAAATTATGAAAAAAAATATATAATATATCACTGCGAGATAAGGTCAGTTTTATTTGCTTATTAAATTATATAAATAGTTAGATAAACTCATAACGAAGCCGGGAAGGTATAATTTATACCGTTTTAATATATACATATCAAAGAATTCATCGTTTTTCCGAAGGTCTACCCTATCTATCAAACGTCCTTGAAATTACGCCGACGCTTCGAGCCTTTTCGTAAAACGGAGGCCGACGCTCGAGAGGTTAAGAGCAGTTGTGTTTTTATTTCATACATTTGAATGCTTTACAACAAACAAGTTCACAACATCAAAAACCATCTCAAGTGATGATGAAAGTTGTGTTGTAACCGCCGGGAATCAAACCTTGGTCTAACATGGGCTCTTTGGCCGGCGAGAACTCGAGCAGCAGGTTGCAGAGCGTTGAGGAACTGACAGTAAGCAGCTCTGCGCCGGGCGCGTCTGACAAGAGGTCCATTAGCGGCCGCCATACTGCGTGGTCCTGGCGATTATAAATATAAATATTTATGTTCGGACATTTTTTACAACAGCGCCATCTAGTTCCGTGGTCAGCTACGAGACTTGTGTTACTGTTAGCATACCCTTTATAATTTGTACATTTTTTAAATTTAAATATCAATGTTTAATATAATCTGTATTAATAAGAAAGAAATAATTTATGAATTAATAATTATTTATTAATTTTATTAATATGTGTAAGCATAGTCTTCATAGTTTTTACATTTCTTTAATAATATTATTTGAATTTACAGAGCAATAATAAAAGTTAACATCGATGCAACACAGTTGATGGAAACATTAACACTTTTGATTACTATAAATATAGGAGAGATGTCAATCAGAGCGCAGTACGTTTACGACCACGGTGATAGCACGAGCTATGTCTCGGTGTGATATTTCGATTATTGTATATTATTTGTAAAATTATAATCATTTAAGTGTGCTAATAAACAAAAGTGATAAGTGAGTCTTTTATTTTGAGTGCTATTCCAACATTACGGATACCAGATAGTTGATGTACTACACATATAAATTTTTAAATACATATAATTCGCGTCATGTAAAAAGAACGCTGGCTGTCAAGTTGCGCAGAGGCGATTTATCGGCCAATTTGGTGGTAAGACGCGGGGCGCGGGACGTCAAGGCACGCGCCGATTGCTTTCCGGCTCGCTATTGGTTCGTCAGCTCAAATACCATCGCGCACACAAAAGTTATTAATTACGAAATGGTTTTATAAAAAAATAGAGAAAAATTATATAAATTTATTAAGTATATTGTTTTATAAAGAGAGAGTCTGATATTATAGTGCAGTTAATAATTTTAAAAAATATATTAAACAAATTAATTTAATTTTTTGTAAGTAGATTAAACATTCTACACTGAATCAAACATATTTTATTAATGAATAGAATTCTATTTAATAAAATTATATCTAATATGTTTTTAAATGTACCTGCTTATAACCAATATACGTCGCGAGCGAAAGACTAGTTAAAAAAAAAGAATAAGTTATTTAAAATTTAAAGTAATTTTGAAGTAATTTCGTATGCAAATGTACCCATGCGCAAACACACCCCCCACCACCTTCTTCCAGCGTTCTTTTTACGTGACGCGAACTGTACATAATATACATATTAACACCCATGACTGGAGAACAAACATTCGTGCTCAACAAATGAATGCCCCCAGCGGGACTCGACCGCTGGCGCAGAAGGTAGGGTCACTACCAACTGAGCCAAACGTGTCGTCAGATTATCGACTTTTATATTACAGTATATATTCTACTAGCATTCGCGGCTTCGCACGCGTTCTAAAGACCGGAAACCAAATTCTTTATGAATCGCGCGGTATGGTACCTCACAAAACTAACGCCCGCCCTTCCGTTTTTGCAACATTTTTCATTAATGCTCCGCTCCTATTAGTCGAAGTGTGATGTAGTATAGCCTATAACCTTCCTTGATAAACGGACTATCCAACACAAAAAGAATTTTTCAATTCGGATCAGTAGATCCTGAGATTAGCGCGTTCAGCCAACCAACCAACCAAACAAACAAACAAACTCTTCTGCTTTATACTATTAGTATAGTTTAAGCCTATTTTTCGTCCCACTGCTGGGCATGGCCTCCTTGAGCAATGAACCAACATTGGTCGACGTAGCTAGAGTCGGCACCAATCCCAAAATATTATAATAATGGCCTCCTGTCAATACGAGGGGATCAGGCCGTAGTCCACTACGCTGGCCAAGTGCGACTTGGCAGACTGATTCGATTCTCAATGATTTTAAAGGAACTTTAAAAAAAATTAACAGATATAAAACCAATATTGTATTAGAATGTTCAAAGAAAAATCCTTGAATTATTAACTAGTTACGAGTCTCACAAATATTGTAAATCCAACTGATTTCTATACTAACAGAAATGATACCTACTTGTTGAAAATAGACCAAATTCTGCGTTCATATTTTAAGTGAAGCTAACAATAAAAACGTATAACAAGTAATAAGTAAACAAAAGGTTCAAATTACCATAATATTAACGAAAGCGTAACAATAAAAATAACAATAACATAATGTACCTGAAACGTCGTCCTCAACTGCTGCACCGACCTTGACAGTGAATGGAGACATCTCACGGCTGCTAACCTCACCTGAAAAATTGTTAAGTAATAATCCTAAGCCATTTTCATAACATATAAATATGTATAATGTATATATAATACTTACTATACTTATTTATAATATGTTTGTATTTATAGTTATATACATATGTGTTGTGTATAAACTATCTAGTATATCATAACACAAGCCTTAGGCTTACCACGGAATTCGATGGTGCTGTGTGTAATAATGTCCTAACTTATTTATTATTAATATTTGAGACACCAATCTTCTAATTTTTATTCTTTTTTTAGTTCTTTGTCTATGTTACTTCATAGAAACAGTAACAGGAACTGAAGGTTCCTGATAAGCCATCCTGGTGGATGGAATGACACAAGCCAAAACCGCGTGGGTCTCTATGATGTGTTTGACCACGGCTTCGACATTCCCTACACATGAAATAACCTTATCACAAAAACTTATTACTCCTAACTTCTCTAGCAAGTTAAATACAACTATTCTTTCAGATTCTTTAGCGATTACCAACTTTGATTTGATTATTTAACAAGTCTGGAGATCGACGTATCTATCTAAATATTTGTTTTATGATTCATCACTACATATTATAAAACAAAGTCCACCGCCGCGTCTATCTGTATGTCTGTTCGCGATAACTCAAAAACGACTGCATCGATTTTCATGCTTTTTTCACCAATGGATAGAGTGGTTCTCGAGGAAGGTTTTAGTATATAATTTGTCAAGATTTTATTCACATTTACTAGCAAAACCCGCTGCTTCGTTCGCGCTAAATCTATGGTAGATAGATTATAGGTATTATTAATTTATTATACATACCGAAGGCTCCTGGTCGGTCATGCCATTGACTATGTGCACCATGAGACCGTGTGTCTCTATGATTCGCTTGCGTATGTCCTCGTCGTTGGCGCCGAGCGAAGCGAAGCACTTGAAGGCGCCCTGCTTGGCGGCGGACGAGGGACAGTTCACTATCTCCGCGAGCGACGCCATCAGGTGGTTCGATATCGCTGCTAGCCTTTGGAGGGAGGTATCTACCTGGAGAGTGGAGTTAATAAATTACTTCACTACATAGTATAAAACAAAGTCGCTTTCTCTGTCCCTATATCCCTTTGTATGCTTAAATCTTTAAAACTACGCAACGGATTTTGATGCGGTTTTTTTAATAGATAGAGTGATTCAAGAGGAAGGTTTATATGCATAACTAGCGGATCCCGCGGCTTTGCCTGTGCTAAATCTAGGAAAAAGCCCAAGCGAAGCGAGGGCGAGTCGCTAGTATGAGAATAAGGATAAGCTTCCGAAAGAGCATACCGCCGATCGATCTGAAATTTAGTATTTAAACATATTTTGACCTCCTAATCACGAATATCGTAATGAAAATTAAATTTGAATCGGTTAGGAATGCACGATTATGCACACTGAATAAAAAGCTTTTCTCCTTCGATTTTCATTTTCAAAATGGCGTTTGCGCCAATTTTCATTCAATTTTCGGTCCAAATACGTTATAATACCAAATTTCAGATCGATCGGAGGTATGCGCTTTTCGGAAGCTTATCCTGAGAATAATTTTGATATTCGAAAATAAACGGTTTCAGTTTTATCCTCCTGGGAGTGTCTAAGTTTATTTGATATGTGTTTGGGAACAAGTTTGGTATAAAGCATTTAAATAACCTGGAAAATTAAATTTAAACGGCAAAATAAACAAAAAACCAGTTTATTAAAAATTCTAAACGTACAAAGAAGTTATTATTCAAATTCTTACTTCTGCTAAATACGCGAGCGTTTCGGCGGCTTTCGCTCGAATATCTTCAGGCATATCTTTCGTACACAGTCGCGCGAGACACGGTAAAGCCCCAAACACGACTCTGTAACATAAATATTAAAAAATACCATTTTTAATTGGTTCAATTTCAAGTAATTTATATTTCTAAAGTGTAGTGTCGACATTTTGGCGGTTTTCGACACAGCGCCGAGTGATGTGGGTTCAAATTCGGGTCTCGCACCTTTGATATTTTCATGTTTGAAGGAGCGGTTTCAATATTTTCTTACTAAATACCTCAGTCTCCACCATTATCAACAAGTTTACAAATAGATGTTGAGAATTTTTAATAGCTGTATAAAGAATCGGCAAAACAAGTAAAATAAAGTAAAGTAAATACTCTCTACCTAGTAAAAAATTGTAAGAACATTTATTTGACTAACTTCAGCCAGACTTTGCAAATTTCTTGTTTTCATCGATGTTGATTTCAATACACGTGACGGTCAATTTAAATAAACGTGAAAACTATTTTATATTCAACGCCGCTGGATACAATATCCGCTTTTTATGCAATGGCCAATGACGCATTTTGATACACGTATTTCTTGAAAACACGCTCTGAGCTATCAAACCTGTAAAGTCACCTGTCTACTCCAGAAATTATATAAAAATATATATATAAAGAAACGGAAATTACCGATTAAATATTTAACTCAATAAAAAAATGTTATACAATAAAATAGATACTTTCTTAGATTTACGCACCAATTTGAAATTTTGAATAAAACTATGTTTTCGGATTTTGTCTCGAACTTATTTTGTTTTTTTTCCGATGTTGCGAAAGCTTTATAGCAATCATGGTCACGGTAAAGAATTTATATTACAAACGAGAGGTACAAGTAACGATCCTTATTCCACGAAATCCTCTGCCTAAGCCACGCCTACGCAAGGTTGCCCGGGAGATAAGTCATCAGAAGGACCTTCGATCGCTTACCTTTGTATTTACTTCTAATTATATCTAGCAGTCGGACGCGGGGAATAATAAGAAAAAAATATTCATTCGACCTCTTTTGTAATACATATACCTATGTATATTATATATAATATACTGAATACATATGAGTGGCCGACTCCAATCCTATTTTGCCTTACAAAACAGATCGATGAATCTGTTTATGCAAAATTGAGGGTCAATGGTAAATACGAGTATGTATATAGTATTAAAACCAAAATGGCCGATTTCCGTAGCAAATAACATTACAATAGTTATAGATCTGATCAGTTTCTAAAAAGCACATATTTAACCCTCTAACAAATCTGATAACAGAGTCAAGAGGTCTTCAAATAAATTATGGTTGAATCTTCGACTTGACTACTACAACAATCAGTACACGTTAAAGTCTCCCGCGCGCCTATGTGTTATCATATGGCTTTCACCAAGAAATATACACATTTTCACAAGTACATAGCGTAAATATTTTCATACGTTTTTCACTAAGAAATATATATAAACAAACCAAACCAAAATGAAGCTTTGCGGTATCATTATTATACGATTTTGACAGGTTGTAACTTTTAATGTGTCAAAATAGTATGAAAGTAACTACCGGTCTATCGGTAGATAGGTTATAGAAACTGGCAGTTACCTGTTATCATCCGCGGGTAGCGCACCGGCGCGGTGTAGGAATGTGAGACACCTTGCAGCTGCCAATGCTATTGCGAGCGGTTTATCCCTCGACACTAACAACATGAGTAGATCAGGAATTGTTTTGTCGTCTTGTCTAAAAGCCCAATAATTTTGTCAAAAAATATTTGCCATTTATATGAAATCGTTTAATCAAATATGGAGGATGTATCTTCTTTACATTATTAGTACTATAAACCTAAGTCCCTTCCCGCCGTTTGTTGAGATTTTTTAAACTACGTAACGGATTTTACTGCGGTTTTTTTTTAATTCTAGAGGAAAGTTAATATGTATAATACTTATATGTTAGCCCCTAATATTAATATTATGTATGTATTTAAAATTAATATGTTTAGTATATCAACTATCTGGTATCCGTAACACAAGCATCGTAGCTTACCACGAAACTAGATGGCGCAGTTGTAAGAAATGTCCCAACATATTTATTTATTTATTTATTATCTACGTTTTAATGGTAGATTTCTAAGATGATCTATTTTCCAGAGACCAAAAAATATTTAATGTACAAATATTAAACAAAGATAAAAGTAAGCAACTTACTTAGTATTAATGACAACTTCACACACATTTGCGTTCTCAAAGCACATAGCAGCCAGTAGATCTAAGGCCGGTAATGCTCTCGGTTGAGGTGGTATAGTGAGACCTCGATACACTAAGAGATTCGCTATGGCTGTACACGCGCCCGCCGTAACTAGCGCGTCTTGCTCTAAGGGCCCAGCACACCAGATGGACAGGATTCGTACTACACTCGCTCTAGCTACCAGTGAACCGTCCATTGCAATCTCTGTTTAGAAAAGTTGTCAATTTTCTTTAAAATCCTCTTTTCTTTCTTTTCTCAAAAAAATTCTTACTACAATACTTAAATGTGTTTGCCGTCCTTACGTTTCGTACTTCAAAAATCAAAAGTTAAATGTTTGATTGTAAGCACTTTTTTTGTCTTTTCTCCAGCCAGGCAACTAAATATACACTCAATGCAAAAACAATTTTTCTATACAAAAGAAAATAAAATAAAGAATATACTGTTTTTATTACAGTTTATTCATTTTTATTGCACAGTATTAACTGTAAAATTAGCACATCTTGTTAAGGTCATTGCTCATAAATTAATAAATTAATTTTATTGCAAACTTACATGGTATCTAAATCAAAAAGTGGTATAAAAATAACATAATAGAAAAACAAGTCTTATCATTTACCAGTAATATAAAAGTTTAAGTGTATTCTTAGTTCATAGTCGTTCATATAATATAATAAATATTATCTATATTCGCGTTGCCACTAGCCATAGCTATTATATTGTGAATTGATTTTTGAGCAAACAATTATTTTTGTTATAATTTAAAAAAATAATATACTAATTCAAAAATAACTATCTTATATATATTACTGTCAAAAAGAATTACTTAAATATAATCCTTAAAAAAAAGTAGGTACTTTCCAAAAATATTTAATTTAATTTTCTTGTTGATATTTAGTTTATATTTGTGTTATAATGTAACATTATAAATATTAACTTACGTGTCATTCTTGTCAGTAGACTCATATCAGCAGGTAATGCACTAATGGGGGCTGGAGGGTGTTGAAAGATACTTTTTAGAGCACATAAGATTGCCTCTGCTAGCCTGGTACCAGTTGGGACTACTTTTAACAATTCTACCAACACTATAGTCGCACCCTGTTCTACTAAAGATGCTACATTGTCTTTTGTGCCTTTTGCCAATGACCCTAAACGTAATAAGCACATATTAGTTTTATATTTTATCTTACACACACACACAATAAGTAAACATAATTAGATAGTAGTAAAAATTCTATAATACAGCTTGTGTTAATTAATCACTTAGTCAGATTGAAGATCTGCTTATCAATTTAGTTACTAACTTAATATAAATATTTTATATCATCAAGGAATACCAAAAATGTGCACAGCACTCATGTTTTTATTCTGTAACTGTGACTTAAAGCCTACGAATTGTATGACATTGATATCAAAGGGTAAAATTCTTGCCTTCGGCATTAATAATACTTGCCAAAACTCTTTTGTAGGTCAGTTTCTATGTTTTAAACAAAATATAAAATTATATAATTATAATATTAAATGCATATATTTGATAATGAAGCTCTTACCTAGTGTGATTGTAGCCTCCAATCGTAAGTCTGGATCAAGAGAATCCTCGGTCATTAGTTGAAGCAGTCTAGGTACTATCCCTTCTTCTATAACACAAGTCTTCTGCCTATTACTACCTATCACTGAATTTTTTAATTTTACTAATGCTTTCATAACTTTTTCAGGATTTGGCGAATAAAGCTCGTCAATGTAGGCACGCGAACTCTCTATATCCTTTCGGCAAAAAAATGTAGGTTATAGGTTTAACTTAAAAGTTCAAATTTTACATAAAATCAATTCATAAAAACTTATGCATCTTTACCATAAATATTATAAGCTGGTGCATTTTTTGTGATATCTACGCAGAACTGTTGTTAAATGATCACCAAAATTTTCTAAAACCGATTGGTGAATGTCGCTGTCAGTTAAACAGCTGTCATAATCATGTCCAGTGTCCACAGAATACTAATATTTGTGTTCTGTGATCAGTGTTACTATAATCATGTCTCTGAATAAGATACAGATTAGAAATACATTTTTAATCTCGAAATAACATCATACATGTTAGACCGAGAACCAAAAATAATATAAAACTAATCTGTAAACTCAATAAGTGTTATAATATCTATTATAAAGCTTTAATTTAATAGTTACTCAAATATTTATTAAATAAGTAAGTCTATTTACGCAATAAAATTATTATGACAATTTACATAATTTGACGTTTGTCAAACTAGAGAAAGTTTTGTTGTTCTTGAAACAGTTGTTTCGCATAAGAATTTAGTGGTTTTCCGCACCTTTGTAATATCTGGTATGTATTTCATGTTCTAACTCAAAACAGTAGTTATTATGGCTGACTCTGGAGTTGATACTGGGAACGAAAGCAGCGACAATCCTATTTTCGACCATTCGTACTGTGTGTTAGAATTCAATCCTCCAGCTATACCAATTAATCTAGCAGGTCAACCAATGCCTATAGAATTTATAGGAGAACCTCATGACCACATCGGTAAAATTAAATGCTCCACAAGAGCTAGACATTGCAGATTGAAGGACCGATACTCGATTTATTCATCCAGAAATAAAAAACTACGTTTTGCAGCTTCTACAAATAACACAGAACTTGTGGAAAAGCTGCTTTTATCAGGAGCAAATCCAAATTGTTCTGATGAACACAAAAGAAGTCCTTTACATTTGGCAGCCTGCCGAGGCTATGTTGACGTAGTTAAAATGTTGATAAGACATGGTGCCAATCCTAACATAAAGGACACTTTAGGAAACACACCCCTTCATCTAGCAGCTTGTACAAATCATATTCCTGTTGTTATTGAATTGCTGGATGCTGGAACAGATGTGAGCTCACATGATAAGAATGGACGTAACCCCATACAGTTGGCACAAAGTAAATTGAAACTGATACAAATGAGACCAAGTGGGGCTGGACACTTTGAGGAGACAAAACAACTTATAAGTGAAATATGTTTAGTTGTTGAAATGATGCTAAAATATATGAAAATACAAAAAGCTGATGCAGGAGAAATTGAATCTGTAAGAGAAAGATTGGAAAATGTGAGCACAAGGGAACAAGTTGATTCTGAGGTACAAAATCTTCTTGACAGTCTTGATTCATTAAAGTTGAGATAAAATTACTAATATTAAAATTCCAAGACTGTTTATATAAAACTTACTGCCTACATAAGAGCTCACAATAGGTATAAACTACTAATTCTAAGCAATTTGTGTCATCACATTATTTTTATTAATAATATTGACTTAGGATAAAGACTAATTTAGTATATAGTGAGACAAAATGTTTGCTAATCATAAGTGTTAAAATATATTTGTCTTAAATCAATTTAACACATTGCATTGTTTAACTAGTATCATAGAAATAAATTTAGTAAATTACTTTAAATAAGGCTTTTATTTTTATTAAGGTGAATTTTACAACCACCATATTTATTTCTGTTTATAGAAAAGAAAATTTATAAGCTAGAGAGAATAGCAAAAAATAAAAATAAATGAACCATTAAATTAAAAGTACATTATTTGATTTCTTAATAATTATTATTGCAATAATACATAGAGCTGCAATCAAACCTGTTGATTATAAACAAATGTCAATTACTGAATTATTTATAGTGCTATTTAATAATTAATGATAGAATAATATTTAAATGTTTTGACAAGTTTGTGGCATTTTTAGCTATTTAAAATAGTTAATCACTCTGAAAATTTATCATGATATAATAAAATCATCTCAATGAATTAAATCTCCTTACAAAGTTGAAATAAAACAGTTTATTCAATGTAAATTCATTTATTGACAACAACCTTCATCATTTAATAGTTTCAAACTTAATATTTTAATAATAAAGGAAAGTAATGCTTACCATATAGCATACTTGAACTTTTTTGTATCTACAATAAGTAAACATTAAGGAATGTATATACAAATGCAAAAAGATACGAAAAATATGAAAAAAAAAACATTTTGTACGAAGGAACACAATTGTTATTATTAATTTGCGCATTTTAAAACTTATTACCAAAAACCTGAGCAAACATACAGATGGGCAACTTTTATTAGGTACTGAATATTACAAAGGCATGCAGGTAACAACTTTTATTATTGAAAGTATTAAAAGCACAATGCTTAGTTTAGGGTATATATAATAATATATTAAACATAACTTAGAAATTAAAACATAAATAATTTAGACTATTAATTTTTTACTTTTATATTTTAAGAACAGAAAATTACTCATTTTCATTTTAAGCTTTGGTAAAAATACATTCTATTATTGGGTTTTACAAAAATGTTTGCTAACATAAAAAACCTACAAGTGCTCATTAGAATAGTAAAAATAATGACATGAAATAGTTAATAGTTGTAAATATTTGACTGTAATAAAAGTTTAAAATGTTATTAGAAAAGCTAGAAAAATATTAGGCACAGAAAGTAGGGTTTACATAGAAGTACCAGTATGTTGGAAAGCAACATTATCACAGAATTATTATAATTAGTTTAAAACTAATACTGTTATTAATATTAAGTAAATAACAAACATTCTAATTCACTAAATATTATTATATACCATACAATCACACACGCTTAAAAGCTTGGTAGTATTTTTTTAAGAAATACCATAAATATTAAATTTTTAATCATAAAAATATATTAAATATATAAGCAGTTTCTAGGATCATTTTAAAAATAAAATGTATAGGCCACTGGATATTACTAATAATCTATGTGAAGTATACAATCCGTAGAATACCATTGCACAAGCATAAAAACCATTAAAGCTAGGTACCATCTACTAGGCATACATCATAAATTATAGGCACAAATTATATATCTTTAAAATACATTGCATCGATCCAAATGCGACCTCATTCTAGGAATGGTTCACAAAAAATATTTTAAATAATTTTAAAATAAAAATTTATAAAGTATACGAATTTTATAACTACCTACTTAAGATAATCTTATCAAAAACCTATTATGGAGCCGATAATGAGAATTGATGTTTAAAATTGCAACGTAAAGGTAAATTGATTGTTGTTAAATAAACTAAATGCTCTAGAAGCATGTATAATATATACCGAAACAATATACGATTTGCGTTTCCTTTGATTGAATGGAAATATGCCCTTCTTTTGAGCATCATTCAGAATAATTAACATATTAATAGTAGATACGTTATTATTGATCAATTCCTTCAAAACATTTTAGAGTGCAGAACATTTGGCACTGTTTTCGTAATTTTTTTGACTAGTCATTATTAAATCTTTCATCGAAAGAACCAATTTTACTTAAATTATTATCACAATTGTAGCTAGCTGTTGTAAGGAATTTTATATTGTTTTGAAATGGACAGATAATAAATTACTATGATAACGGAGTGGCATTATTATATGTATATTAATAACGTTTTTAATCTTACTTAAAATTTAATTTATTTAAATGTGTGTTCTGGCACAACCATTTCTTGATATAAGAATAATTTCTATTTAAATTTATAACCATATTTGTTCCACAAAGCATCGGCTCGGTAGCTGTCTTCAAACTAAATCAGTCAAATTAGTGCTAACACATCATATGTGGAACGAAACGTTATTTCGTATCTGGTACTAATAAATTAACTATGTTAGGAAAGATTTCGGCTTGAATAGGACCGTATTCTACAAGCTCTCCATCTACCGTGAGATAGCCGTTTGGTCCCTCTGGCACTATTCTGAAAGCACTTACAGGAATCATTTTGATATACTCCGTATTTATATCAGAATGATTTCCTTGGCTCATTCCTATAAGGAATGAAAAAACTTGTGACCTTGATATGCCGGCTTTGATGATAAGCATCCACATGACCCCATCGGATAATTGGGAGCGGGGTGCGAAAAATAAATCTTCGCCTATATACGACTGATATGAGACATGAACCATAATGAATTCGCCGTGCTCGTGAACCCAGTGAGAGGGTAATTGCGACA
Organism: Boloria selene; assembly: GCA_905231865.2. Lineage (NCBI taxonomy): Eukaryota > Metazoa > Arthropoda > Insecta > Lepidoptera > Nymphalidae > Boloria > Boloria selene. Next base: position 9,921,336 of record HG993145.1, read on the forward strand.
TTAGAGAGGGCAGATGCGAAGCCGGCCCGTGCATACACGCGTGGACGGGCGATCGCATTTCGGAACCTGTGCTTGTCACGCTATGATATTCGGAGCCTCGGGTACTGTAGAACGCACTTCTCCGAGAGTTCACCGAGTACCACGAGTCGACACGTTGGTGTTGCTTTCCGTTCACTGCACTCGTGAAAATTTCCGAATTTTCGTCACAATCGAAGAACGCTTCTGCGTCTGGCGAATCGAGAGCACCGTCTTGACTAACGCTGTGACTGATTGTTAACGGGTGTTTCGGCTTTGGCAAATTGCTGACATCCTTTATTTTAGCGTAACTGATGACCCCCTTATATTTTCTCAATCCGACGAGCCTCGCCAATGCCCACAGCGTGAACCTCTGCCCTCCGATTGCTCTTAATCTTTCGCTTTCTATATCGATATCTGATAGCAATCCCCAGCCCACCGATAAGAAGGAAAACATTATCTGTAAAAATATAATTGATGTGATTTTATTTTGTTAAAAGTAAATAACATGACGATAAGTATAAAACCTAAAGAAAAAGATTATGAAAGTGATAAAATAATGTATTACTAAATAATATATTATTGCATCGTCGAAATTACAATTCGCGGTAACGTTTCATCATTTAGATAAACATACCGACTACTAAACCTGCATTTAAAAGATTTTCTTTAGAGTGTAGGCGATTGTAATCTTGACTTACAATACAAGAAGCACGTGTGATACATAATATCAATAGCGATTGTTGATATTGTGGACCTATTGAATTGTGCACAATAAATACGCGTTATCATAATCTCGTAGATACGGATGTTAATAGAAGTATGGGAAGAGTTGTATCCGCACTACGCCGTTCCTTGACTGACGGACGCAGTCAATTGAATAGTGTAATATTATAGTTGAAGGTAAAAAGATATAAACTGATGATATTTATCATGTTGAAATAAGTTATTAAGCTTCATAAAAAATAAAGGCATTATGATAACAAATGTCTTTTAATTGCTTAATCAATACGAATTGTCCTAATTGAAAACAGATTAATGAAGTACCTAATTAAATTAATGTCGAAACAATATACGTCTAAGTCTTATTTAGTGTATTATTTTACGCACCTGTTATCCACTTTTAATTACCTAATGTCAGCTTTCTTAGGTATATATATCGTGTAACGAAGTTGAGATAAAATTAATGAGCTTAGTGATAACAATATAGTATAATATGTATGTAAGTAGGTACATAGAGTAATTTTACTTAAATATAGCAATATAATTATTATGTAATATCTTATATTATGATTTTGAAATAGATACAATTTTTTTACCATTTACTGTGAGTTATGTTTTATTATTATCACTAAATTTTTATTATTATCACTAAATTCGTCTCCCGACATTGCCGTTGCAACTTTTGTTAAAGAAAAACGTCAAAGAATGTAATGTTATATTTAAATTTAAACAAGTAAACCCCAAAGATATAATGGTAGCTTTCAGAAGCCTGGACGTCAAGAAAACAGCTGATCTATGGGGTATATCTGTAAAAGTTATTAGCTCGGTAATAGATGTTGTTGCACCTTACCTAGCTACTATATTTAATGGCTGTATAAAACATGGTGTGTTCCCTGATCTAATGAAACACAGTAAAGTTATTCCTATTTTTAAATCAGGTAGTACCCTAGACCCTAATAATTTTAGACCTATTTCGGTACTCCCAACATTTAGTAAAATTTTTGAAAAAATTATACTCGGGCAAATGTTATTGCATTTTAATGCACACAATCTACTTCATAAGAAACAGTTTGGTTTTACGAAAGGTCGCTCCACAGCAGATGCTAGTGTTGAGTTAGTTAAAAATATTTTTGAGGCTTGGGAGAGGTCACAGGATGCTCTTGGGATATTCTGTGACTTATCCAAGGCCTTCGATTGTGTGCATCATGAGACATTGATCAGGAAACTACATCACTATGGAATTAGAAATAAGGCACTCAGCCTCCTGAATTCCTATTTGAGTAATAGAATTCAGAGGGTTGATGTAAATGGTAAGAGATCTCCTGGGGCTCCGTTAGATATGGGTGTTCCACAAGGCTCTATTCTTGGTCCATTTCTCTTCCTAATTTACATAAATGATTTGCCATTCTTTGTACAGGACAAACATGAGATAGTATTGTTTGCAGATGACACTTCACTTATTTTTAAGGTGAAACGTAATTTACTAATGTACGACGATGTAAACGATGCTCTCTCAAAGGTTGTCTATTGGTTTGATTCGAATAATTTATTATTAAATAACCAAAAAACTAAATTAATTAAATTTACAACACCTAATGTTAAACTTGTTGATAATGGTGTAGTGTTGGGAGGGGAAATGTTAAAACCAATAACATCAACTAAATTCCTAGGCATTATCATAGATTCGAAATTGCAGTGGAATCTCCATATCGAGGGGCTAGCAAAAAGGCTCAGCTCTGCAGCGTTCGCGGTAAAAAAAATTAGACTTATTACAGACGTAGATACAGCTCGTATAGTATATTTTAGTTATTTTCATAGTGTTATGTCCTATGGAATCTTATTATGGGGAAATGCTTCTACTGTTAATACTATTTTTGTCCTGCAGAAAAGAGCTATTCGTGCTATTTATAGTTTAGGCCCTAGAATATCATTAAGAGAAAAGTTTAAAGAAATTAAAATATTGACTGTTGCTTCTCAATACGTGTACGAAAATGTTATGTATGTTCATAAAAATATACACGAATTTCCCAAGAATTGCGACATGCATAGCATTAATACTAGGAGCAAACATAAACTTGTAATGCCTGTAACTCGCTTACGCCGAGTTAGTAATTCTTTTTATGGACAATGTATACGCCTATACAACAGGATCCCAGAAAACGTTCAAAAAGCTTCTATTGCCAAATTTAAAAAAATTGTGAAGGAACGTTTGTGTACTAAGGGTTATTATACGATTAACGATTTTTTAGAAGACAGTACGCCTTGGGAATGATGTGATCGCCGCCAGGCTATTTCAACATATAGAATTATTGTAAATATGCAATTTAATTTAAAAAAAAAAAGAATGAGATTAAGATAAAAAAAACATTAGTCCCGCTGAGTTTCTTTCGCCAGTTCTTCTCAGGTCAGAGGTTTCTTCTTTCCGAACTGGTGGTAGACTCATGACGTTCAGTAAGAAATTGTAACAATTTTTATGCTGAATAAAATATTTTGATTTGATTTGATTTGATTTGATTACAGAGTGTAACAAAAAATATATTAAACAAAATGTTTCATTTAAATTGCAATACATTACGTAACACTTGTGTTAACAATATTTGTACATTCTATAAAGGCTTTAACATCCAACAAATTCATCCGAGACGAATAGTCCCATTTTCTTTGCCAATTTATTCTTTACATTACACAATAGCCAACTTATATGTACTCTAAAAAGTATAAAGAGCAAGAATTGCCAAAAACCATCATAATACGAAATGTTGAGAAAAACAAAGTCGTATTCCAAAGGATTTATACAATTCTATATAACAATGTACCAAGATGATATAATAAAATTTGTTACTTACTTTAGTTTTAGTTTCAACTCTAACGACATCCATGTGCGCAGTTTTCCCCCTCGCCAATGCCATAGTCAATCCTGTCAAATTTTGAGGGATATAGGGTTCGCTGAAACAAATGAATTAAAATTAGCTGACAAAATAACCTACATAAAATTCCATCTTAAAAGAGAATAAAAGATCTTCTTAGTTAAAATTAATGAGGTACCCTCAAGTCACTCGTGTTTTAACTTCTAATAACGCCTACAACTTAATATATCGTTATGTACTCAGACCAATATTTTTATTGGTCTGAGGTTATGTAGCTATATTTAATTATTACTATTATCATCAATATACCCACTAAAATGTCACGGAAACCAGTTGATACCTAGATAAATAGAAGGTGTATTTTCCTATAACATAGAGAAATAAACAACTTTTTTGATCTGCTAAAAACACATCAAATATACCTACTCTGCATAATTTACCTATGAAAAACCTCAGCAACATCAATTTGTAAATTACTTTAATGACAACGGTATAGAGGTAAAATTTATAACATATAGGTACGTAAACTTATATAACATACACAGTAACTATACAGAATACAATAAAATACTAACTTAAAGAAGAATATGCACATTGAATGTTTTGACCCTGTAATTTCTAGAATTTTGAGACTGAGAGCATCAGGAAAAAAGTACCGGACAGGTTTTAGTAAATTTAGGTATGATGAGAGTTCGTCGGTCAATAGGATACTTTTTACTGCGGGAAAATATCTAATTTCTGAGACATCTACACTAACTTTTAAAACTTATCCGTGCGGAGCAAGTTCGAGGCGGGTGTATAATTTTATTATCAAACATTAACTTTCGTCACGTGGAAAAGGTCAATCAACGTTTCTGTATTTACCCGACATAATATTAATTTAATTCTTTAATAACAGATTAATTAACTGTTTTAAAAAAAGGTTATTATTGATATATAAATAAAAACTGCTAAAAATAAAACCACGAGATAAGAATTACGTACCTACTTATTTAAATAAATATTGTAATAAGTTGTACATTAAACAAACCAGATTTCTTATCGATAATGTAATCGATGTTTTTTAAGTGTTACAGACGCTGGAGATCTTTTATAAAAAAAGCTTGCTTCTTGTAGGTATTATCTTAATTAACGAAGTACATTGTTAAGCTGTGTCTTTATAAGTTAATTAACCTTGACCGTCTCAATTATCATAATAAAAACATATTAGGTTATTTTAGAGTTAAGAAATACCTGGGACTCGGTGTTTACTATTCTATAATTAAAATTAAAAAATATATAGCTCATCAGGTCTATGTCGCATGAGGCAAGAAACATGAGAATCTTAATTTGAAAAGAAAAACAAATTGAAAAGTAGATATAAGTAATATCAAAACACAATTTAATAAACATGTACAGTGAAAATTTGAAACAAAAATTGAGCACAACATTCGTTTGTGCAGAAGTGAAAGTGTATAAAATAACCAACGAAGAAACTGGAAAGGGGGCTTACAACAAGATAGTATTATAGTCGATTATGAAATTGTGACATAACAGATAACGCAACGCAATGTTTTGCCGAATAGTTTCCTTGGCTTAATATTGCAAATTGCAATTTTAATGTATTTGAATAAACATATTTTTCTCTATACATTTAAGAAATTACTAACAGAGTCGACCTGTACCTTTTTGGAGAATCTTTGGATTAAAGAAGCCCTATCTAATGTTTTCAGATTTTTTTTATCTGTGACCGCATCAAAAGATAACCACTGGACAGATTTTAATGAAATTTGATTATAGCTGGTTATCTGGATCTACACATAGGATACTTTTCATTGCAGAAAAATACCTCGTCTCTGAGAAATGTATACGAACCCTTAAAATTTTCGTAGTGACGTACCCGAGCCGAGTGAGGTGAACTTAGTATTGCAAAAAATATATTTAAAGAAACAAATACAAGTTATATTAATATATTAGTAGAAATTTTTTTCCTATTTGTTTCGCTTTGACTAAGCCTGGCCAAGGTTAGGTCAAGTTGTGGCGGCTTTTTAGGTTAAACCTTATTTCACAGTCAGTATGCCTCTCTTTCCATAGACGCTGTGTTATTTACATTTCACCCTGAGATGAGACTACTTAACACGGTCTAGATGTGTTTCATTTGTTGAGGCTGCTTCAGGTCACGTTAAATCAAATAAAGAAAGTCATTCAATGTCAATAATCTACTACTAAACTAATATTATAAAGGTGAAGAGTTTATTTGTTTGTTTGTTTATTTGGTTGAACGCACTAATCTCAGCAACTACTGGTCCAAATTGAAAATTTCTTTTTGTATTGGATAGTCCGTTTATCGAGGAAGGCTATAGGCTATATAACATTACGCTACGACCAATAAGAGTGGAGTACAATGAAAAATGTTGCAAAAACGGGAGAAAAATATTTCTTTTGATTTTCAGCCTTTAGAACGCAAGCGGAGCCGCGGAAAAGACTAGAAAATTATAAAATACTCTACATTATTCAAGTATTCCAAATTTTTTAGAAGGGAATATTTTAAAAGTAGGTACTTTTAACCACTTTAGCATTTGTGAATTATTAAAAAAAATACCTATAATCTTGAAAATAACAAGTACCTATTGTTTTTCTCTTTTAACTGATGATCTTTTATTTGATTTTTTCTATATTATCTACTTGTTCTTATTTCTCCCTTTCTTTCCTAAAAAGGGAATCGTTATAAAAAGTAATATTCCATGTTTGTTTACATACGACCGCTGCTATTGCGTATTATTACAACAACGAGTAGCCTCGACATGAACTAGATACTTTTATGTCACATAAAACCAATAAATTCAGTGACTCAATTGATAAAACACAAGTTGAGTATTTACTTGTAACATATTTTTTAGCTTTTATTTAGCCTACATTGGTTTATTGTAACAGTTTTTAGAGAAATTATTGAACAGTACTTTTATTTACATAACAAATCTCAGATCTAGGCTAAAAATGTTATTCAAACTATTTAAATGATACTTAAGAGTTATTAAAGAAAAAGTGATAATATGAATAATATAACTAAAAATTTATTTTATTACTAAAAACTAAATTCAAATATCGTCATTAGATTTCGATTAGGTTTTTCTTCTGAATATTGTTGATTAAATATTTAGTACTAATAAACTACGAGTGCATAATACCTATGACAAATTAGAACTAACAGCTTTTAATCTTCATTGTACAATACTTCGCAGTTAGGATATTTTAATTTCAATTGCTGTGCTAAGTACTTTTTTACAGACGAAAGATAAATATTTCGTAGAATTGAAAATAACTCGTTTCTTTGCGGTTTATCCATTACCATAATAACATTTATTAATATAGTACAAATCATGTTGCAGAAAGAAACTCTTGGCGGAATTTGCTACAGTAAATGATTATGTGGTTTTATTAATTAACTTCCATAAGAATTCAATAATGCTTTTTTTATAACATACTAAATTGCATTAATTAAAGTATTGGTAAGAATTTAATAATATGAATTATATTAATATGAAAAAAATTATTAAAAAATATTAGAGGCTGACTTCGAATTTAAATACTAGTGACTAAAGTATGTCCCTAATGTTGACCCCGCAATTTCGAATTTTTAAGAAATAAAAAATTGTGCTGTTATTTACCACTTAAAAAAATTACGCAAAAAATATCATTTTTATGAGGAGCTGCTTTTTTTCAAGTCCGGCTGGCCCCGACACTTTACTGTATCGGAATCATTAGAATTGTGCCGTGTTGTGCTAAGATGTGCAAATGTTGATAAATAAAAAAAATAACAATTGTATACGTAAACATTTTCCATTAAAATTAAATAAAATTTTGGCTTAAGTAATTTACTTAACTTTATACTTTTGTATGGAAGACTAACATACAAAGAAACATTTATTTATATAAGATTAGTAAACTTCTTAACTAGCGCACTATTAACTTACGTGTTAACTCATCAAATCCTGGTAGCCGATTTAACCTTTGGACTACTAATTATCGTACGGATTTAAAACTTCGTAGGTAAATACATATACCGATATACGTCTAATCCGGATCACAATAGGAAAAATTTGATACTGCCGACCTTATCTATTAATGAACTTGGACTCGATTTGTTTTGCCGAGTCCCATACCTACTATATCTATATCAATTAGATATTAAGCATTTTTGTACCTATACAGTTTTATTTTTTAGCATTTTAGCACATACAATTTTTTAAATAATAATTGATGCCTCTAGGTTTTTATTTAGAGGTGATACGAACATTATTAAAGGAAGCATGAACGACGGTACTCGTACTCGTACTTTTTTATCCTATAGCTTGCTCTCCTTTTTGTCAACAGGAGTAGGTAGGTACTATATCGCATTTTTGAGAAACCCATACTAACAATTAAAACGTATTAAATAAATAAATTTAAAACTCTCATCAGTCAAAAATTGTCCACAAATCTTGTGTCTAAATCGCAACGACTACAGCATGAAGTGCGCATCTCTTAGTGGTTTATATGAAATGGTATCTCAAAATTCTACTGTAGTCTCAACGCTCGACTTATGAGTCGAAAGCACTTCTTATCGCACAGCAGACAATTTCGTGTTGTAGACTACACTTTGGATTAAATCTATCGCTTTTAAAGTTTATCGCAAGAATTACGCACATTACTCTCTCTCTCTCTCTCTTCCTTGCTATATATCCCACATGGTGGTGGGGTCAGCCTTCCTTATTTTCCTCCTCCACCTCGCTCTATCGGAGACATCGTCTTCGGAAAGCCTGCACTCCTTCATGTCTTTAGACACTGCACCTCTCCATCTAGTTTTGGGTCAGTTCCCAGTATTGTGTATCATACTACCCAGATACTTGTACTGATCGCACATGCTTACTTGATGATCGTCGATTGAAATATATCTACTGTCATTTAAATCTGGTTCATTGTCTCGGTGAGCTATTGTGAGTGAGTATTACAGATCCTTGATGCACGCCTTCTGTTACCTCCATAGGTTTTGTCTCGCCCACCACCGTCCTGTCATCGATCTCGCTCCCCTATACATATCGGCAATGATGTTAATATAACGTTCAGGGACGTTTTTTTTACGTAGACTCCACCAGATCGTGTCCCTTGGGACACGGTGAAATGCCTTTTGCATGTCTAGGAATGCGACATATAGTGGTCAGTGTTTTGCTCGGTATTCCTCAGCGATTGTATTGAGAGCGAATATGGGATCGATGGTCGATAAGCCGGGAATAAAGCCATAGTGATTTTTTGACAAGCGGCATTCAGATCTTAAGCGGCTATCAATCACTCTCTCGTGCAGCTTCATAGTGTGACTTAAAAGCTCGATTCCGCGATAGCTGTTACACTCGTACTTGCTTCCTTTTTACGCACATTACAAAAAATATTTAAACAAAGAGAGTGTTCTTCAGTTTATAAAACATTTTTGAATAGAGTTTGAGGTACTTGTGAAAATTATTAAACATATAGGAGAGTTTCGTGTATAAGTTAATGATTATTTTAGTTAATAGTATGGTCTTTGTACAGTTCAATATTAATTAATTATTAGCATTATATTTAAACTACGTGGATGAGAATATCATACGAAACAAAGATCTTATTGTATTTCAGCAAAAATTTAAAAATAAAATAGCATGCGTCATTTAACATCATACTATGATTATTTTAGTTAATAGTATGGTCTTTGTACAGTTCAATATTAATTAATTGTTAGCATAATATTTAAACTACGTGGATGAGGATATCATACGAAACAAAGATATTATTGTATTTCAGCAAAAATAGTAAAACAAAATAGCATGCGTCATTTAACATCATACTGTGGCCTGTGGGTCATAAAACGCATTAGATAATAATTAATTTGAAATTTACACAGCCCTAATGGTCATTAAATTGTACAAAAATTAAATAAGGGCTTCATTCCTATATGTTACAAACTATAATACCTACCAACTTATATTTATTTATTATACACTTGTGACAATTAAAAAACAGAAGTTAGTACCTGCAATATGTTCCTTTAAAACAAACAATAAAAGAAAAAACACAAGTAAGTATAGCTAGGTCATTTAAGGATCCGTAATACGGATCACGGAAATTAAGAATTTACCACATTAATCTCGTGTAATTGATTATACAATATGCCCTGTAACCGTAATATGAGGTCGTAATAACTATAGGAGGAAAACATTAAAAAAAATATGCATAGTCATTTCCAAACTGCGTATCATCTGTTTATTTCGTTTTGAGAACTTCACATTAAGAGTAGGACAAATGTGTTAGAAAGTTAATTTTAGCCTGTCTATGAATATTGTATTGTACGTTGATACAATGTTCATTAATTTATGTATGTACATATTTTTCCGAAATCTTCATAGGAATAACCGTTCGATTTCTTAATTTTTAAGAAAGAAAAAAAGTTACGTCCTAAAAATACCAATCGTATTGAGAACCTCCTCCTTTTTGAAGTCGGTTAAAAAGTAAACCGAATTATTACAATTTTGGAGAAATCTAAATATTATATGAAAGCGAAAGGTCACTTACTCATCACGAAATATCGAAAATAGCTTTATATTTACAGATGAAATTTTGGCAGGGATGTAGGTAGTAGACGTCCGTTAAGAACGGAGATTTAGCGACAGGAAATAAAACGTAACTATATAGCTACTTACCTAATTATAATACATCAAATTACGCATTATCATTTCCATACAATTCAAATCAAAATTTAAGGTGATCTATAAATGAACCTTAAATGTGATGGTTTTTTTTATTTCTTCAATTGTTAGTAGGTATTTCTATGATATAAACATTAAATATGTTGATAAAATATTATTTTATAGTATGTCAAGTAATTACTTATAAAAGGTCACTTGCCCTCTCAGGATTTCAATAGTAAAGCGCCAAAGCCACACGTCCGATCGTTTTGAAGTATATTCATCCTAACTTGATTTGGATGAAAATACGTTTGTAAATGGTTTGTTTTCTTTTAGATGTATTTATGTAAAACTAAATAAGAAGTTAAGGACTAAGGTATTCCAAATGATAAGATAGGAAATAGCAATGGGGGTTCCTGTATTGCAGCAATAACAAATTTTGATTTTATTATTATTTTTAGCTTTTCAGTTTTTTCTGCCATAATATTTTTTGTTAATAAGTTTTTATTTTAAAGTTTTTGTACCTATAATCTGCTAATTAGTAATAAGTTACAACATACTTAATTTTTGATTACTTTTAAAATAGCTATCTACCTGAACTTTAAATCACCGCTATTTTTAACCGACCGCGACATCCGCAAGGTTCCGAGGTTATCAATTCGATGAGTAAGTTATTTTAATGTATGTACAATCAAAAAAGTTTAAAATATATATTTTAGGGCTTGGCACCAAATTCAAACCTATCAATAGGTAGCACAAACAAATAATAGTAATTTATTAATATTAAAGGTATTAGGTTTGCATAAGAGATGTATTAAATTAAATTTTTTATTAAGTTATTTTAAACTTTTTAGTTTTGGTATTCGGTTTTTCTTTAATTCCACCTTTAGGGCCGCTTGCATAAGGATTCTTAAACACATTTAGTGAAATGCTAAATGCATTTAGCGGACTTAGGATAGGATTGTTCTCCCAAATTAATATGGGACGAATTTCGAGGTATCCAAAAAAAGAATTATCAAAATCGGGCTTCTCTGTAAAAATTGTTTGGTCACTGGTCGTACATAAAATATATATAAATATACGGACCGACTTGTTCGCCCCCTCCGTTTTCTCGCAAGTTAAAAATAATAAAAAATAAAATTATAAGAAACTATAATATATTATATTAGGTACGTAAAACGGGGTGAATAAAATCGCAGGGGTGAATAGATACAAAACTTAAAAATTAAAATGTTTTTATACAGACTATAGCCAAACATTTTGAAAGAAAAAAGTTTCGAAAGTTATATTTTTTAAAATGGCAATAATATTTCTGCTTAAAATAGCAAGACTGAATTGACGTGAGGTTTGGCCAACATATTAAAAAAAGATCTTGAAGTGAGTCCCTTGAATGCACGTTAAACGTAGTCCTGTAAAATTTACTATTTTAATTGTGTTAGAAAGTGTTTTGTGCCATCACAACTTGTTAATGTATTCGTTGGTTCCTTGTGACGCAGATTAATAAAAAGGTAAGTGCGTTTGTGATGTTAATTTTGAAATATTTGTAAAATTGTAAATCAAGTCATTTTTTATTTGTGATTGAGGTTAATAGACACGGGGAAGGGGCGAATAGATACGTAGTATGGGGTGAATAGATACGTAGTATGGGTTCAATAGACACGAAAAATATGTGTTATTAATCATGTAGGTAGATAAATATTTTCATCGCCTACATAAATATTTTCTTACTGTTCTAGGTACAAATCATTATGCCGCGTGTTTATAAGCCTGATCCTAGGGGGAAAAGATATAGAAAGTACGATGAAAATATTATAAATGAAGCTGTTACCGCATATGCGAATGGCAAATTCTTTTTAAAGGCCATAGCTGAGAAATATGATATTGATAAATCTGTACTTTATAGACATAGTGTCAAAACTATGAAGAAACAAGGAGGGCAAACTATTTTAACAGAAGAGACTGAAGAGTGTATGATAAAGTATATAAATATATGTGCGGAATGGGGATGCCCTTTAGATGCATTAGATTTGAGGTACATTGTTAAGGCTTATCTTGACGAAGTGGGCCGTACAGTGCTCAAATTTAAAAATAATTGGGACACGACTTTGTTGCAAGTTTCTTAAAACGACTCAAAAACCAAATTTCCCAAAGATATAGCCAAAACATTAAGAAAAAAAGGGCAGAAGTTTCACCAGACACGATAAAAAAATATTTCAAAGAGTTAAAAGAGTCATTGGCAGGTATTGATCCGAGCAATGTAATAAACTACGATGAAACTAATTTGACCGATGACCCAGGACGCAAAAAAATCATTACTAAACGAGGAACGAAGTACCCAGAGAGGGTAATGAATAGCTCAAAGTCGTCAGTTTCATTGATGATAGCCGCTACTGCCACCGTATGTGGTATACAAGGATCAAAACTTATATAACACATGGACTGAAAATGGACCACCAGGAGCAAGGTATAATCGCACGCAATCCGGTTGGTTTGATGCAACCATTTTTGAAGATTGGATTAAATCGATCATAATACCTCATTTTAAAGATAAAGTTGGGAAAAAGTGCCTAATAGGCGATAATCTCTCGTCGCATTTATCGATGGAGACAATAAAACTATCCCACGAGCAAAATATATCGTTCATTTTTTTACCGGCGAATAGTACACATCTCACACAACCTTTTGATGTGGCTTTCTTCAGGCCTATGAAGCTAGCATGGCGAAACTTAGTATTGAAGTGGAAAAAAACCGATGGAAAAGCTCAAGCAACGATTCCAAAGGGATGTTTTCCTAGACTTTTAAATAAATTAATGGAAGAGCTTCGTAACAACAGTAAGGCTAATATAATGGCAGGATTTAGGAAAACAGGAATATACCCGATTAATGAAGAAGAGGTTTTAAGCAGACTACCTGAAGTGCAAAACAATGAAAACAAAACTGAAATAGAAAAATCTGTTCTAGATATACTAAAGGAGATGAGATTTGGAACCATGAATATAACCGAACCAAAGAGGAAAAAAAAATGGAAGTAATATTTGGACGAAGCGTTGGTACTGAAAGTGAAGACTATATAGAAACAGACTAAGAGAAAAGCGAACCAACAACAAAAAAGAGACGATTAACATCCAAAGTCACACAAAATAACAATGAAAATACTAATACTTACGATGGCAAAGAAAACAATAAATATAAGAGAAAAGGTGTAGGGAAAAATACTAAAACACAAGATCAGAATATTGTTGAAAAAGAAAACAAAGAAGAAAACGAACAAGATACTGAAAAAATACTACTTGACACAATAAATAAATTTGATTTCATAGGAAACAATGAAATTGAATCAATGCCCATTATGTTGGAAGACATGTTAGTATGTGAAAATGAAATCGTTATACATGAAATACAAATAAACGAGACGCAAAATGATACCGGAGAAGAAATGACGTATAAACAAAAAAATGATGAAGAAAATAAAAGAAAACTGAAAATTATATCCAATGAAAAGATATCAGATAATATTACTACGATGAAAAAAGTTACTTTAAATAAGTGCAAAAAAATCAGTACAAATACGCGTCTTAAAGTTTTAGAGGATACAATTGATAATATTAATCGTCCTGGTCCAAGCAGTTTAAAAACTATCCAAACTCGGCGACCATCGTATTACAAAAACGATAATGATATTTTGAAATATTTAATGGATGACGATATATAATACGTGACAGTATTAGATAATGACCGAGTGACTATATCTGTGCTATTGTTAAAAATTGTGACTGATTAATTTAGTACCTACCTACCCAGTTGTTGATTATTGAAAAGTTAAGTTTTAAGTTTAAATTAAGTTTAGTTAAGTTATTTAAAATGTTAACTACCTACCTAATAGACTACAGGGCCGTGTTGAAAAAAATATGGATCATTTGAACCACCAGGTGACCTATCTAGAACGATATAAGAGCATAAAATAATAAGATTCAGCACTATGCCGTCACTTGTAAGCTGTCCAACTGAGTGCAGGTGAGAATTCAAAAGTACAGGTAGAGTGAGTACATTTTGGTCATATATTTTTGTACGGCATTCTTACCATCGATAGATCCATGAAAAATAATAAGAAAACGCGTAGTGCCGTAAAAAAATGGTGTGCCACAAAGTCGGAATTGTTTTTTATTTTCCGACAATTTCCAGGGTAAATTTGATCATTTGATTTTGTACGGCATCAGTTTCATACTATTTCAATACTGCTTCTAATCCATTATTCCGCAACGCCGTACAAAAATCATGCGACAAGGGGGAAAAATCGAGGGTTGCAACCCCCTCTCTTTCCGTGGTCCAGGGGGTGATTTAACACACAACACAACATAAAATTAATTTATTTTGAAAGTATTTTATGCATAGATAATATTTTTTCATATACCGTACATTTTCGTTGGTCCAAAGGGGAAAAAAACTGATAAAGAAAAAATCCATATAACGAAATGTAAGGTGAAATTCATCACGATATCTTTTATACGGCATTTAGATAGTTTATTTGTACTAATTCGGACGTCGATGAAGACGTTGATTCCGATTACAACTCAGCGGCTGATTCCGATACTGAATAATTTAAAGAAATACCATATTTTTTATTATCATCATTAAATATATCGATTTTTTCTAAAAAATGATTGTTTTATTTATTCACATCATTACAATGAAACAAATCAATTATATATATGTATCAATAATGTTTGAAGTATATATTAAACCAAAAAGTATACAAAACTGTTGATACTGGGATTGACAGTTTTAATTCTTGGATATAATATACACACCGTTTCAGTTCAGTTAGACGTCATAATGATTTTATATTATCAATTGTTCTCTTCAAAAATATGTTAATGCCGTACTGTATCAGATGGCCATAAAGTACCCTTAAAATGGTAGCGTCATTTTCATCAGCCTAAAAGATATGGTCTGCATTAAAATGTACGGCATCATTTTTTCCTAATTTATTTATGTTAATACTATTTAAAACAAGGGATAAAATGTAGAAAACTGCTATATTTCATTAATCTATGATATTTAAACTTTTGCAATAATTTGCAAAATTTCAGTTTTTGTACTTCTCTATAATTTTTTTAGAACAGTTTCTTATGAACGGCAATACTATATAACAATTGTATTTTACAATATCATGTTAAAAATAAAGTTCCCGTACAGGATCAAATGACTGTAGCCTTTAAAAATCAAGGATACGATGAAATTAAGATAATTATTGGTATGCATTCAAATGAACAATCATTTTTGACGGCATTATTTTTAATAGTACTTTTGAGTGCTAGATAATGTTTTGGAACCGAAGCCGTACTTTGGTTACCTGGACCACGGAAAGAGACCCCTCTCTTTCCGTGTACGGCGTTGCGGAATAATGGATTAGAAGTAGTATTGAAATAGTATGAAACTGATGCCGTACAAAATCAAATGACCAAATTTACCCTGGAAATTGTCGGGACAAAAAAAAAATCCGACTTTGTGGCGCACCATTTTTTTACGGCACTACGCGTTTTCTTATTATTTTTCATGGATCTATCGATGGTAAGAATGCCGTACAAAAATATATGACCAAAATGTACTCACTCTACCTGTACTTTTGAATTCTTACCTGCACTCAGTTGGACAGCTTACAAGTGACGGCATAGTGCTGAATCTTATTATTTTATGCTCTTATATCGTTCTAGATAGGTCACCTGGTGGTTCAAATGACCCACAATTTTTTCAACACGGGCCTGTAGTCTATAATAATGAGACTGTTTCTTAGAGTTATAGGTAACTTATTTTTATGTGCAATCAATAAACGATGCAACTGATTGATCTCTAATATAAGAATAAATAATACTTTCTAAGAGAAGGAAAGACTAAGGTATTAGACGTCTCAGGGGGTTATATAACCAGTAAATTAGTTTAAATAAAAAAAACGTATATGACGCAAGTCCTATCAACTTATTTAAAAATGCATATATAATTCGCGTCATGTAAAAAGAACGCTGGCTGTCAAGTTGCGCAGAGGCGATTTATCGGACAATTTGGTGGTAAGACGCGGGGTGTGGGACGGCAAGGCACGCGACGCATGCTTTCCGGCTCGCTATTGGTTCGTCAGTTCAAAATACCATCGCGAACACAAAAATTATTAATTACGAAATGATTTTATATAAAAAATAGAGAAATAATATTTTTGACGCAATTTGTTTTATAAAGAGATAGTCTGGTAATAATGCAGTTAACAATAAAATAATATATATTAAACGAATTAATTTATTTTTTTGTAAGTAGATTAAAAATTCTACAATGAATCAAACATATTTTATTAATTAATATAATTCTATTTAATGACATTCTATCTAATATATTTTTCAACGTACCTACAAATAACTAATATACGTCACGAGCGAAAGGTTAGTTAAAAAATAAAAGAGTAGGTTTAGTAATTTCGTGTGCCAATGTACCCATGCGCAAACACACCCCCCACCACTTTCTTCCAGCGTTCTTTTTACGTGACGCGAACTGTAGGTAGGTAAGGAAAACAATAGAGTTCCCACAAAAAAATCACCATAACGCAAAGCAAAAACTAATACATTGTTACTAAATATAATTAAAAAAAATAGGCCATGAGTATAACAAATAGGTAATCTATTTTATGATACAGAAAATTAGTATCCAAGTCTGACTGGCACTTCTTATAATTGGAGATACTTTAATTATTATTATTATAATCAATAATTTACATGTCAGAATCAGTACCAGAATACTTAACAGAATCGTTTTAACATTAAAATCGAATTTTTTATCAGACCTCCAAAATATAAATTAATCTTGCATTCCATTTTTGCAACAAAAAAAATATTAAAATGCGAAATTTGTTTAACCCTTTACAGTAGTACTGCGTACAAATAAAATAATTGAAGTGTCTATTTTTAATTTCAAATTAACAGCTTTTCACTAAATGCATAGTATGTAAGTACCGTATAAGTATAATCCTATAGTACCTATAAAACAAAATCACTTTCTCTGTCCCTATATCCCTATGTATGCTTAAATCTTTAAAACTACGCAACGGATTTTGATGCGGTTTTTTAATAGATAGATAGAACCCACGTCTTCGCTCGCGTAAGATCCAGGGACGAACCCGAGCGAAGCGAGGGTGAGTCGCTAGTAAGAAATAATTTAGGACAGACAGGCGGACAAAAATGTTAAAAATAGATTTTTTTAATGTAAGTACCGTATTTACTTTCATATGCATTCAGTAATAACCTGTTAATTTGAAATTAAAAACAGACACTTTAATAATTTTATTTGTATGAACTAATGTACACATATGTTAGCAAATAGCAGTATTATATTTATATTGCGGCAAAATAATATCTCTACAGAAATGAAAAATAATTGCATGTTTGTAGCGCGTCCTTGACAAACAAAACATTGTTAGAGGTATACTATAAAGATAAAGAGAGAAAAATATTCATTGTTATGTAGCGTAGTGACGTTTGATGGCACTTTATGCCTCATTCAATTCATTAAGAGATCATGTTTTGTATATTTAGGGTTATGTAGCTCGATTGTACTAACAACTCATATATTAAACTAGCTACTTACTCTCGCTTTGCTTGGGTTCATCCCTAAATTTAGCCCGAGCGAAGCCCTGGATTTCGCTTATAAATGTATACAAAAACTTGACAAATTATATACTAAAATCTTTCTCAAGAACCACTCTATCCTTTAGTGAAAACTGAAGACAGCATGAAAATTGGTGCAGTAGTTTTTTTAGTTTATTGGGAACAGACAGACAGACATACGCGACGGTGGACTTTCTTTTATAATATGTATATAGATTTGTCATAACTGTTTGTTTTATGCCACAGCTATTTTTAACCCGCAGATAATTATTACTACAATAGAACTTCATATGATACCCCATGTGTATCATATGTTTTATCTCCTTCATAATATAATATTGTAAAAAAATATTTAACATAATACATAAATTAGTTAGGTTTTTTTGTTTTAAACAGGTACAAAAAGAATATATAAACACATGTAAGCTATTAGTGTTAATTGGCTTATCCATTATTATATCATAGTTATTGTGTTTTTGTAGTATATACCTTCTTATTATATTTTGTTTGGAAGTATGTAATCTGTATTATTTTGTTTTATAATGGGTGTATAAGTTTAACTTAAAATTCTTATTAAAGTTAAATTATCTAAACAGCTCATTATAAGAGTTAACATTCTCCTATTTAATACTTTACTATTAAGAACTTTCTTTTTTGTTTTTTTACAGATATATTTAGATTTTTGGTTCCCAACGTTTAGAATGCTTCACAGCAATTAAAATCATGGGAGAGTCTCTCGCTCCCTAATTGTTTTTAATGTCAATTTTTGTTGATATTTTCAGAAATAATAATTATTTTTAAAATATATCTTTATTAATATATACAAATTACATATTCTATAATTAAGAAAATCTATTATCAGATAACTTATACATTATCTGCACATATGTAAAATATTACTTTCAATATCTGAACAACTTAGATAAAAAATATAAATTATGACTCACTTGTAGTGATGACAGATGGTCCTAGCTAAGCCATTCCCTGAACCACATGGTAATATTGCTAGAGGTACTTCAGCAAGAGCTTGCTGCCAATCCAAGCGCTCAAACATCCCATTTAATATTTCGAACAAAACTCCGTCTCCACCCACTGCCACGATACCTCGCCAAGCGTAAATGTTCCTCGTACGGACAAATTCACGAGCATATTGTGCATATTTTGTAACGTGAAGATCATAAGGTGTTTCTGCCTCTTGCAATATCGGTGCTGCCTTAGTTTGAAATAATTCTCTAGCCTTTCCCGGGCCCGATTTGGGATTCAAAAGTATCAACAATTTTTTTTCATTGTGAGGTATACTGTATGAAATAGGTTGATCTGCTAATAAACATTTTATTGTAGTTCTCCACTTTTGTGCTTCCCTATTATTGTCTTCGTATTTATCAAAGGATCGAAATCGCAATGTTATTGTTGTTCTCTCTCGTTTCAAACTACGGCGGCTGCGCTTTAAATTGTAAGCGTATATGTAAAGATATGCACTAATATCGCTTTCATCAAGGTCGCCACTGTTTTCATCGACTACCTTAAGCTGCTGGTGCCCTACAAGGGAACTGCAAACACAAGAACTTGCCCCAACACGCCGTCTTTTGCTTCTCATACATTTACTTCCGATAATATCCCGCAAGAGTATTGTTTGCTCTCTTGAACTATTATCGGTCTCTTTAATTAAAGATAATCCATTAGATGTAAGCCTGACACGAAAAACAGATTTCTTTTTAGAAAGTATATAAAATGTTTCTTCGAGATAAACATCTTCTTTCGAGTCGGTATTATTATCACTTTTGACATGAAAGACGTCCTTACTCAACTTTGATTCCGCCATAACTGCCATCCAATATACTCTATGCTGCCATCATAATCAAAAATCAAAATCAAGGTCATTCAACTATATACGCTTAGAGGTGGGGCGCAACGGCTATATTATATGGATATAAATTAGGGATGTTCGTTATTCTAGATAGCTGAAAAAATAACCTGTAATTTATAAATAACCTACTATTTATAAATAACTAAATCGCCTATTATTTATTTAGTTGCCAGAGGCAAGCGCTATTTTTTAATTTTTTTTTTTACATATAATATGACCACAACAAAGAGAATGTAGTAATCACTATGGACGACAACTGCCGCGCTTAACACTTCGTGCTAGCCGTATAATATTTTTGTCACGAGTCGTGTGAGCTAAATTATGCTGTAACTCTAAAGCAATTTTATTAACTATATTGAAATGAAATAAATAAATGACTTATAAAAAAAATACATACAACGGAACACCTCCTCCTTTTTTGAAGTCGGTTAATAACAGGTTATTTTTTCTTAATATTTTTGTGCGCCAAATGATGCTCTAAAGCAAGTGTATTTAAAACTATATTGTAATGAAATGAAATATTTTTGTTTGAATATCTCTTAGATGTTAAATGTTAAATTATGCTTGATATATATTGAAATATATTGAAATAGTAATGAAATGAATATAACTTTAACAAATATTAATTAATTATTATACGTTATGTGATCTGTGTTTTAACTTAAAGGTAAGGTAACGTTTAACAATGTATGATAATCAAAACTCATCTTTCTACGTAGCAAAATATATAACGTATAAATATATTATAGCGTAAAAAATAATAGGCGTTTTAAAAATAGCGTATCATTATAGCCGTTGCGAACACCTCTACAGTTATAACCCGTTATTAATATATAACCGTTGCGCCCACCTCTACGTTGCTTATGAGTGACAGAGTAAAAATGTTCCTTGCAGCTGATAACAATAAAAATTGTCTCTAGATTTATGCTCAACTTGGGTAACTTTGTATATAGAAATTGGAATTAACAAAAAACCGTTTTATTGATTTAATATTACATGGTACACTTTGAAATCATGATAATTGATAACTGATTCAAATATATCCAATAAGTATTTTCATTAATTGTGTTTTTTCACAATTTACAACATTACATATTCCTAACATTTTAAATGAAAATCTTTATAATTTCTTACTGAATATCTGTAGCAATATACTCTATGCTGAATATATTATACATAATATTGAAAGTGGAAAGATGTGGTAGATGTGTGATAGAAATGTCAATGCAGTGGTCTCGAACGTCTATGTGCGAAATCGGTAGAGTTGCCCACTAAAATCGGTATATTTGTACCCAAAATCGGTATATTACAAAAAAACAATATTCAATCAAATTCGTTTATTTTTCAAAAAAATACAAATAATACTAAATCAAATTTACATTAAACACACTCAAATATGATTATTTTTTAGGACAATACCAATAATTAATTTCCTGATTTAATAACAATAATTTAATTTCCCGATTTAATTACGAATTAAAAATAACTCATCATGTCGACTCAAATAAATTTAAAAAAGGTTTTTTTATAAATCATATGTGCACATTGGTTTATGTAGAATATTCTAAATCATTTTAATTTATCAAATGGATGCATATTTTTATTATTATTTATATTAAACATAAGATATTTATAGCAATATTTAGCTAAAATTCTTACTACTTATAAAAAAGAAATGATTTTCTTTCTTCTTTATATTTACATACGAATTTATTCGCTAGTAGCTGCGACAGAAATATGTTCCTGTCCCAAGATAGAGATAGCATGATAAAAAGTGATTGAACAAAATTGTGTATGGGAGTTAACCATGTTCTTATACCTCATAAAAGATAGCTTGATCTCTGCGACAGCTGTCAGTAAAATCACGCCTATGAAGTCCTGAATTTCGTATTATTACAGACAGTACCTGTCAATATCATACTTTATAGGCATGCCAACCTAATTGCGATGGGCGATGATTCATCGTGACCACAGACTTTAAACTATCGATATTTTAGACAAAGCTTAAGTTAAAATTAATCTTTCTTTCTTTTAATTTTAATGTATATTTTAATATCTTGACATTATTTACATTTGTACAAACTTGATTTTAAATAATAGTGAGTAAATAAAATCCCATTTCTCACCTATTCATGTAACACGTCACATCTGGTTTTGTGCTTAATTGCCTATTGGCATTCAAATCAACTAAAACTACTGAATACCACGAGGAAATGAATTTTGAAAAAATTAAGGAGTGTTTTTTAAAATTATTAGATAATTTAAAGGAGCTACATTGCATTATTATGGATAACGCCCCATATCACTCGGTCCAAAAGCACAAACCACCAACTTCGGCAAACAAAAAATTAAAAATCATTGCATGGCTTCAAGAAAAAGGAATAGAGGCCAATAAAATAATAAAACTATGCTAATAAATGAGTTATTAAGACTTGTTGGTCTGCACAAACCAAGTACTCCAACGTATGTCTTAGATGATATATTAAAAAGTGCGGTCGACAATGTATCTGTAGAAGACTGGAAGAAGGTGGTAACCAAATACAGAAAAGTAATGGAAAAAGATTGGGAGCGGGACGTTCGATTTGATAATATTTGCGAACAAGAGTTTATAATAAATCTACAAGATTGTTTTACCGATTCAGAAACTGATTCGCTGTGCTTTCCAATTAATACAAAAAGTGACGCAGTGTAACGCAGTGCTCGATAAAGCGCTTTCCATCAACGACACTGTTGAACACAGCCGTACACTGTTTGACACTCGAAAAAGTGGTGTAATGTCAAAGATTTTATAGTATATTGAGTACCGTAAGAACTACTGACTGATGATATTTTATATTATTAATTATAAGCATCCTAGTATTATTGAAATATTTTTTACTTTTGTTTCGACTATAATTTTATTGAAATACGTACAAATTATAATAAAAATATAAGTGAATTACAGTGATTGTTTTATTTTTATAGCCAAAAATTATTTACAATTTTTGAGTTGGTTTTTTAAACATTATATTTAATTACAACTGAATAGCCAACTTTCTTCATTTTCATAACATTAATTGATGAATTAAAAAAAAAGGTAATTATTAACGTTACTTACTTTTAAATTATAGTTGGTTCAAATAATTATTATTAAACAAAAGTAGTATTATTACAAAACAATTATTTATTTGCCCGCAAATTGTCAAAGTTCTTTAACTTATTGGAAGGTTATGTTTATAAATTATTGAGCCAAGACTTTGTCAAGGAACTTGCATTTAGGTATACAACGCCCATAATTTTGCGATATTGATGCGCTCTAGTGTTATTTCGAGACAACTAGCTGTTTCATTTAAACTTTTACACAGTGTTTGGCAGTGTTTCACAATGTAACGCAGAGTCCCTCTGTGTTAAGTAAATGGAAAGCAAGCTCGGATATTGATTTGGGGTGTACTCCTTTACGAAGATAAATGCATTTTATATTAAAATATTCGTTTAATTTAGTAATTAGATTAAACCCAATTATACATACATACATACATTATTTATTATTTAATGTAATAATCATCAGTGAGAAACAAAATACAAGAAAACGGTAGTGCTAAATATTATCGACTTATCTTAATGGGTCCTATAAGGGCTATTTTAACTGTTTATAACTGTTTATAATTTTTATCTTAGACAAGTCATTACATCACCAATACCTAGACCTCCTTTTTACATTGCAAGAACACAAAATTTAAATATGTTTGAAACACATTAAATTCTAATTACAAACAAAAGTAGTAACTTTTAATTATATGTTACATTATAGTTTGTCCATTTTGTTAATGGTTTTTTGACAGCTCGCCGACTGACAAGCTATAGTGATGACAAAAGGACGTAATAATCGATTTCTCTTATTTTTTGAAGTATAAAATAATATTTATTTTTATATTTATTAATATGAAAATAAATATTATTATCGTAAAAATCAAGTGTGGTGGAGAGAACTAAGAGAATCATAATGTGATTCGGGCGGTGACATTGCATATTTTGATAATTTATGCACACAAGAGTTAATAATTAATATAACTGAAGACTCATCGGACAAATCTAATATAAATGATGATTCTGACGAATCATGTTAATAGAAGGAATTAAACTATTTTAGTTGTTTTATTTGTATGCCTTATACTAAGAAGAAAGTAAAACTTTACTATTAACTTTAATATTTTAATTTATTGGTTAAAAATTTTTTTGTCTTCCTTATTAAATAACATATTATTACACCTTATTTACATATTAGCATTGATTTCTATCGATTATTTGTAATCTGTGGCACAATCGTAGTAATCGTTTTGTGTGGCACAGCAATAAGGGGAAGGTGCCTGTCCATGAAGTACAATATTAATGGGTATGACATTTTAACTTTAATGGCTAACCATTAAATACGAAACTTCGTGGGCGTGAGCTGTCAAAAAACCATTAACAAAATGGACAAAGTATAGCATTGATAATAGTTAGAAACGTCGATAATTTCTAAAGAAAATTCGAAATTTTCTTTCTCAAACTAAAATTGTTATTGATCAATAGCAATTACTAAGTACTCTTCTTTATTTATTATCGAGGGATTCCCCGTAACATAAATTATAAATGAAATGGGTTGCTTGTTTCGAAGTATTAAATCGCTAGAAAAATCGGCATCATTTCCAAGTATTCTCTGAAATCGTAGAAAAATCGTTGCATTTCGGTATTTCGGTAGGACAGAGCCCATATCGGTAGAAATACCGAAGAATCGGTAGGTTCGAGACCACTGTGTCAATGTCACCGTGAGCGTGAACCGTCTTGTCTTCAAAATATGACAATTTTCGTAGGCTGTATGGACTATAGTCCTTTGCCTTTCGGCTTTCCCTATTGGGGATAAATTTAAAAAACAACAAATGACAATTGACGTAAAAAACAAAATAAGTCCGAATGAAAATTACGATTTATCGTCCTTTGCCTTTCCCTATTGGGGATAAATTTAAAAAACAATTAATTACGATTTATCGTGTTTAAATATTGAATGATACTTAAAATCACGAAAATAACTTAATACATTTTTAAATCTTATACTGACAATGAAGCATAAAATCTTAGAACTTTATAGTGGAATTGGAGGCATGCATTGTGCATGGAATGGTAACATGTGCTCCATAGTAGTCAATAAACTTACTTTTTTAATAGCAATCGATAATAATAAGTATATTTTTATTATGATTTCAGAATCGGGCTTGAATGGTGAAGTAGTAGTGGCTGTTGATATTAATACTGTAGCAAATGAGGTTTATAAGTACAATTTTCCTAATACTTGTTTATTAAATAAAAACATTCAATCTTTGACTTCAAAAGAAATTAATGAACTTGGTGTTGATACTGTGCTTATGTCACCACCATGTCAGCCCTTTACAAGAAATGGAAAATATTTAGATGAAAATGATCCTAGGACAAATTCTTTTATATATTTGTTAAACTTATTTGTACATTTAGAAAATATCAATTACATATTAATGGAAAATGTTAAAGGATTTGAATGTTCTACTGTAAGAAAATTATTTGTAAATAAGTTAAAAGAATGTAATTTTGAATATCAAGAATATCTTTTATGCCCCACAAATGTTGGTGTTCCTAATTCTAGACTAAGATATTATTGTTTGGCAAGAAGAAGTGGTAATAAATGGCACCATCAACACAATGAAGAAATTGTAAGTTTTGTCTATATTTATAATTTTGATAATCTTGTAAATAAAAAAAAATGAATAAATGGTTTATTTTCTAGATTAAAAGTCTACCAAAAAGTTACAAGGACCCTGTGACTTTAGAAGAAATAGTGGAGAAAAATAGTTCTGAAACTTTTATAGTCAGCGATAAGTTGTTGAAAAGAGCAAAAGTATTAGATATTTGCTTTAGTCAGTCTAGAAGAACTTGTTGTTTTACTAAAGCTTATACACATTATGTTGAAGGTACTGGTTCTGTTTATACAGAGTTTACACCTGAAGAAGCCCAATATTGTTACAAAGAAGCTAACAAATATGAAGTTGGCAGTGATGAATTTGTAGCCACAATTAAAAAATTGAAATTACGATTTTTTACTCCCAGTGAAGTTCTTTCTTTAATGTCATTTCCACAAAGTTATACATTTCCAGATTGTGTTACCTTAAAACAATGTTACAGACTTTTAGGAAACAGTGTCAATGTAAAAGTTATTTGTGAACTTCTTAAAATACTTTTTGATTAAATATGTAATACTAAGGAAAATTCATCTATTCATTGTTTACAGTTATATTTTTATAGTATCATTTATAAATAAATAATATTTATTAAAGTTTATATTTACACTTTAAAGTCTATCGTTTATTACTTATATCAATAAATAATTTATGTATTAAAGACTTCATATTGAACCATTACTTAATACTTGGCGAGCTCTTCTTTTAGCTCTATAATTGAGAACTCTCATTCTTAGCATAACAGCCATTGATGAGGCCATTCCAATAATAAAAGACCATATGGTAAACTTCCAGTATGCCCTTTCTTCTAAAAATGCAACTCGATCACAGCTGAAATAATTAGTTATTTTTTTATTATTAAATTTTAAATTTTTCTTTTCATTTAGAATACATTACATTACACATAATATGTATAATGTTATGTATTTATATATATTATAATCAATAAGAAATATTACATTTAATATTTACCTTCTTGTTACCGTCTCACCATTTTCACATTTAAGTATTTCTTTAAAACTGGTGTGAATGCATACTCCAATACTTTTACTCCGAATTTCAAAGTCTGAAATTATTTTGACATTAAATAATTACCTTTATTTTTACTTTTCTTAAAGTAATAAAACTAAACTATATAAGTGTAATTAAATTAAAATATAAAAATATATATATTTGATTAAGTTACCTTATATTTTTTTTAATAATATGTAATGACTTTAAAGTCAAGCATATCGTAATTTACCTTTACTGAACGAAATATAGATACAAATATTAAAATCTAGATTATATCAATTATCAACATTATATAAAGAGACTTTATTTAATAGATGTTTTTTATACACTTATAGCAATTGGCTTGTCTAAATTATTAATCTTAAATTTGCTATACCTGAACATGGATGACATTCACTTATAATTGTATAAGGTTGGTGCATCCAACAAGTTGAGTTGTTTTCAGTTGGAAATGTTTTGTTTTTCATTCTCTGGCTTCCTGAGAGGGTGTCAGCTAATTGTGATTCTAAGATAAGAATCACAATGGTTAACCTGTGAATTATTTAATTACATAATATGCAAAAAATATGGTTAATTTGATTTCATGAAAGTACTGAATACACTTACACTCCTAATAATATTGTTCCTAGTAACATATATCGTTTTGAACAAGTTTCAATCATTTTCGAATTGCTTAGTATGTTTTTATTTCAACAATATATTAAATTGTAATAAAAGCTTATAATTACTAAAATGTATTACTAAATTTCTGATGGCTCTTACAATGACTTTGTATAGCTTTAATGTCAATTGTCAACATAAACATACAAAAAATGACATTATTATGAAACAAAATTAAAAACTTCTTGTGTAAGCTGTACGTAAGAATTATTAATTAAAAGAAAAGTAGTTTTGTTTTACACTTTCCATACCACTCACGGTGAATATTAAAAATTAAAATATAATTAACAGTTAACACCACTAGTGACAAGGACAAATCAATTGTCAAATGCCAAATGTCAAAATAAAAATGACATTTGACACATTCACAGACGAATAAACTTAAAATACACACAGACATTTTTTTTTTAAATATAAAACATTTATTTACAATAAAGGAAATTACAAGTAAACTTAACATATGTACAAAGCAAATATACACCTAATTATTACTGTATAAGTCGTGTCCGCGAAATAAATTATATTCATAGACTTCTTGTTATTTACTACTAGCGACTTGTCCTCTCTTCGCTCGGGCTCGTCCCTGGATTTAGGGCGAGCGAAACCGCGGGTTCCGCTAGTAAATGTATACATAAACTTGACAAATTATATACTAAAACCTTCCTCTTGAATCACTCTATCTATAAAATTAAAAGTGCGTGTGTACAAAGTACGCATGTAAGAAGTAAAACTTCTTTGACAAACTAATTTTTGAATCTCGTTTATATTTATACTAAATAACCCCGTCTAAGCTCGTTGAAAGAGGGAGATGGGGCGAAGGTCACACCCACGAGTTAGACAGGGTTAGAAATGTCACTGACTCGCGGTGGGCGAGATCTAACTAACTCTTCTACGTCTCTGAGCGCCTGGTACTATGGACTTATTTTTTCGTTTAATCGAGTTTGAAATCACAACGATTCTAAAGAAGTTTCACTTCAAAAACCGCATCAAAATCCGTTGCGTAGGTAGTTTTAAGATCTTAGCATACATAATGACACAGACAGACAGGGAGAAGCGACTTTGTTATATACCATGTAGTGAAAAAAATTCTTTGAACATCATTTTAAGTCATTTTCCAGTTATCAAAGTACCCTATATCCTGACCCGGATAACTACAAACTGGCATAATGGGCATGTTCGCGGCCCTCTTCTAAGTGAAGATTTTCTTCACTTTGATAGAAGAGCATGCGCACGACGTCCGTTTAATATGCGCGGAAATGAGACATGCGCATTAGTTTCTTGTACATACACAATTAGTTTTTTGAATGTGATTTTTCTAACTAAAAAGTGATAATAATATTTACTAGTATAAAAAGTATTTCAACTGTTGTAAAAATATTTTAAATATTAATAATTAATAATATTATTAAAAATGAGTAACTGTGAGCCACAAGAAATTGAGAATGTGGAAGCATTCAAGCAAGCAGAGAAAAAATTTTGTTAATAAGATTCGAAAATTTAATGTCTTTTATTAACCATAAAAATTAACAAAATGTTGACAATTATTTTCTG
Organism: Boloria selene; assembly: GCA_905231865.2. Taxonomy (NCBI): domain Eukaryota; kingdom Metazoa; phylum Arthropoda; class Insecta; order Lepidoptera; family Nymphalidae; genus Boloria; species Boloria selene. The sequence continues at coordinate 9,950,079 of HG993145.1, forward strand.
CATACATACCTATTGTTGCTATAATTTGAAGACTCTTCTTTAAACTAAAAAGTGAATTTTATTGTTGACTTCAATAAGTTTTTATTAAATTATTTTTATTATATTTAAATGAGAGGTAATAAACAAATTTTTTTTATTACATTTATTAATTATTATTATTTATTTATTTTTATACCGCTGGTCACATAAAAAACTAATGCGCATGTCTCATTTCCGCGCATATTAAACGGACGTCGTGCGCATGCTCTTCTATCAAAGTGAAGAAAATCTTCACTTAGAAGAGGGCCGCGAACATGCCCATTATCATATCAAATTCATCAGAAATTAAAAAAAATATAGCTTCAACCTCTGTATCAGAAAAATGAAAATTATAGCTTCGACCTCTGTATCAGTACTATGAATGATTATATCAATAAAATTTTCCAAAAAAATAATCGACTTAGTTAAAATTTAATTGTTTTTATAGATTTTAATTTACTAAGTAATGCGACTAATTAGATATTTTATTAATGGGCGAAGTAAATAAGTACATTGTAATTGATATTTTTTTGTATTTTTTTATATCAATCTGAATTAGTGCTTGACTACGTTCCACCTGTTGGAAAGTGGTAACGCAGTCGTAGATGGTAAGTCGCACTAATTCAGAAGCCACCTATTCACTCTTGCCTTGAAGACACCCATATTGTAATCGGACGGAAACACGGACGCAGGCAGATTGTTCCAATCCTTAGCCACACGTATAATAAATGACGAAGCGAAAAGCTTCGTCCGGACGGATGGAATGTCCACGACATAAGGATGGAAACCAGCCGTTCGTCGCGTCGTCCGATGATGGAAAGGGGATGGGGGAATTAAATCATGTAATTCCTGCGCACACTCTCCAAAATGTAACCTATAGAATACACAGAGGCTGTCGGTGATCGAGGCTTTGTAGGTTGGCATTTACCAGCGTAGGGTCACCAATAATCCTCTGCGCACGCCTCTCAATCGAGTCCAAAGCAGACAGATGGCATTTCGCAGCACCAGCCCATATGTGACTACAGTATTCCACACACGACCGGACTTGAGCTTTATATAAATTAAGAAGCTGTCCCGGTGTGAAATACTGTCGGACCTTTGCGAGGATGCTAACTTTCCTCGCTGCTACATTAGCCTTAGACTCGATGAACCGCCCGTAGTTCATGTTGAAACTAATGTCCATCCCCAACAACTGCAGACGGTCAGTGTATTCTAGAGGCACATTTTGAAAAGTGGGAGTCAAGGTAAAAGGACTCCTTTTCGCGGTGAACAGACACGCCTGTGTTTTGGTGGCGTTGAAACTCACAAGATTGGCATCGCCCCAAGTGGAGACTGCCTTGAGTGTGAAATTCAAACGCTCTACCATGGCCTCTCTTTCGGACTGAATTTGATCTCTACTGGCCCGAGCACTCGGCAGGTATCTCTCTACAACAGTGCTGTCGTTTGCGTACCCATAGATACCGGGTATAAGCAGATCGTTTATATGCAGCAGGAACAAGGTTGCAAAGAGACTAATGACTTACCACTTTCAGATAGGCAAGTAATTATATGCATATTTGTTTATAAATTATATTCGATAAAAAATATGTCTCATCTGGTTATCAGATCGGTGAAGGTCGATCTACCACGGTCTCCTCTACCATAACAATAGTTTAACTATTGAATTTCAAAAACTCATGACATTAGTGATTGAGTCATAGACTTCTCAGTTCTCACTTCTCTATGCACAGGTCATAGACAATTTAAAAAAATATGAATACGAATCGGAATCGCCATGTTCGCTGAAAACGTAAACGGAAAAGAAAGCGCATTTTTTATTGACTAAAGTTATAGTAGTCCAAGATATTAGACGTGCTTTGTTTTCTAATAAAAGTTATGTTTATTAATATTTAGTTTTTTTATTGGTGACCTTCGTAATTAGATAAGTGTTTACCATGGCTTTACCAACAGAAGCTCAAAGACCTTTTCGACTTTATGTGACCCATGTGGATGGTGAGGGGCATTTTCTGAAGATAAGTGGCCAGCTCGATCAGCAATCTTCGTTAATGGTAGAGAGTTTATTTGAAACGGCCAAAGAAAATTTAGAAAAAGGCGTGGGAGCAGTGCCACCGGCAGCTATTCACGAAGGTATAATATGTGCCGCCAAATACAAAGATGGGACTTATTATAGAGCTAAAATCATTAGCACATCAAATCTCGCTACTGGCTTAGTTGGAGTCCACTTTATTGATTATGGTAATAAAGACATTATATCCCTAAGTACTATACGTTTCTTAGATAGCTATGATCCAATGTTTTTACAATTACGAGGACAAGCAACCGACTATTATTTGTCTCGTGTTATGCATCCATCTGGAAGATGGGATGAACCTCTTATTTTAAAACTTCAAAGTTTGCTTTGCTATGCGGAATACCCAGCGGCAGTGGAGGCTCAGACACGAACTCTTCCAATAATATCAATTCAGTTTAAAGGAAACGATCTTGCAAGTCATTTAGTTTCTAATCGATTTGGAATTGCTATACCTGTACCCAAGCAAGAAGTTCTATTATTACAAATGACTGAAAATCATCAGGTAACAAGTTGGTCACCAAGTCTACTAACTGATCCTCCATCTTTTTCTGAACATGTTCCATTTCTTGTCAATCAAAACTTTCCCAATCCAGCTTCAGCTATGCGAATCAATCAGAATGTGACAATGCCATATAATGGGGCACCGGTTTTATCTGGAGTGAATCAAAGATTATTAGTAAACAAGGCATCACGAAATATGGTTAATCTTAGAGCACCTGTCCGTCAGCCTCAACATGTACACTCTACTATAGTTCCGATGCCTGCTACACAGCCATCTACACCAATAGCAACAAATAAACCCCCTTCTCCAAAGAAATCCATGACATATAAAAGTAGACTATTGGAAGTAAATTCTCAGCACAAAGTGTTTGTATCATTTGCCGAAGAAGGTCCAGAGCTATTTGCAGTGCAACTTGTATATGATGCCAAGAAATTGCAGGAAATGATGGATGATATTAATAGGAGGCCACATAGTAGTCTGGCTGAGCCACCGATGATTGGAACTGTGTGCCTTGGTAGAATGTCTGGAGACCGTATAATTTGCAGAGCAATTGTTATGAATCTTTCTGGATCCCAATGTAAATTGTTTTTTGTAGACTTTGGTGATACTGAAATGGTATCGTACTATGATATATTTGATATTCCGGAAGAATTTGTAAAGCCTAATGTTTTTGCAATGAGATTCTGTCTTTCTGGTGTTAAAAAATTACAAAAAAGTCCACATTTGAATGAGGCTTTCAAGCAATTGGTTAATGGCAAAGTGTTGACCTTAAGGGTTGTAGCACCAGAGGGACCACCATTAATTCAGTATGGAGAGCTGTTTTTAGATAACAATAATGTATTAGACTTGTTAATGGCAAATATGAAAGATAACTTACAGTTTAAATGGATGGATATGTTGCCTTTAGGAAGTAAACAATCAGTATTAGTTTCATATGTTGACAGTTGTATAAAATTCTATGTACAGTTATCAGATAAGATTGATGATTTGAATGCTGTTATGGATGCTGTGAAGAACCACTGTGAAAATAGTTCTTCTCCCGGGGAGCTGCCAGTAAGTGCTGTATGCTGTGCCAGGTTTCCTGATGATGACAACTGGTATAGAGCAATGGTGAGAGATAATCGGGGGAAAAAAATTGTTGTTGCATATGTTGATTATGGCAATGAACAAGAAGTTGATGTTGGAGACTTGAGGACAATTACACCAGATCTCATCAAACTGCCAGCACAAGCTTTGAAATGTGCATTAAAAGTAAGTGCATATCTCCTATCTTCTGAATTCATCCTATTCTTTCTGAAAATAGAATCAAGTTATACAATTTTTCTTTGTATAATGTTCTTTTTTATGAGTGAATAAGATTTCAAACAAATTGTGTTTTATATATGTATCTTTATAATCTTTATTATAAGGACATACTAAGTTTGTAATGATTCTGATAGTTGATGAGCTATGGGTTCTGGGTTAGTCCTGCTTAGGAAATTCAGTTATGCAAACTGCATCATGAATGTTTGTAGTCCAATCATGGGTGTTTATATTTGTAATAAATATGTAATATGTATTAAAAGTTATATGCAGGTAACATTAACAATCTGGATCCATAATACAAGCCTTGTGGATTATCATGGAACTAAAATATTGATTAGATGACTAAGAATTGACTAATATTATATGACCATTGTAAGAGTATTGAAATTTTTATATAACAGGGTTATGAAAGCAAGCCAGTGGAATCGAAAACATCCAATCAGCTGGAAATGATAGCTCTAGAGAAAACTCTAATGGCACATGTAGTTGGTGTATTGTCAAGTGACACTATGCTAGTATCACTCGTGGATGACACTGTGTCACCACCATTGGATGTGGCTAAACGCATGCACCAACTATCACAACCAAGAACTAATGCTGAGGTAAAGATTAATTTAATTATCTTAATTACATGTATTATTATTGGATTTTCTTTTAAGTTTTTTGTCTCTCAATGGCAATTATTTTCAAGGTGAAGACAGTTTTGATCTTATAAGTGTTTTTCTTGACCTGGTTAAGAACAAATGAGAGTAAGAGTGTTCTGAATGTTCTTAGTTATATTATTATTTAACTTTGTTTGATGATATAATAACCAATGTTTGTAATAAATTTCTTTTATGGGTACAACTACATTGTTGGACCATACACCTTACACAGTGTTTATAACATTATACATAAGTGTTGCGTTTTTATTTCATTGCTATAAAGTCGTTCCGTGATATTCTCTATTATATTTTTGTTTGGATCTCGTTAATTTAGTCGAATTGTCTGTGTTTTATATAACAGATTAAAGCTGCTACTACCCCAGTACGTAAGGATGCGCCAGAAACGTTCAGTTCGCCAGAAGGTAGCGTTCCCGATGAGAGGAAGAAGAGTTTCCGCCGTGAAAAGAGTTTCAAAGATGAACGAAAAAGAGATGGGGAGGAATTCGGTCAGAGGGGTGGCAGTTTTCGGGGCCGGTAAGTTAGTTTTGTTTGTTTCATTAAATAGATATGTAATAATTTAAAAGGCTATGTTGGAAATTATATTATTGAATAAAATTATATTTTCTAAAATTTTAAATAAAATAGTTAATATTTTATATATAATATGAATTATACATATTTCATAAATGATATATCAAGAGAAACGTGTCCATTATACATTCTCATTATCTGTTCTGTTTCGGTTGTTAGCTCACTCGAGCGTAGCATCTTTTATACAGCTATTTCGATATATAAATGGTTCGGTTGAATTGAATAAAAAAAACTTTATGCGATAACTTAAATTATCGGTCTCTAATATGTTATATGAACAACCTAATTATAATGTAGTAATTGAGTCTTAATACATTGCTTGAAGAAAGAAAAGTCAATATAGTCTGCAAACAGGAGGATGTCTCTCGAGAGAGGACTGGTCGCAAATGCACTAATATAAAAAGACTTGTATTTTAATATTATACCATCTAATCTAACAAACCTGTCTGTGACAAAAATATGATACTTTTATTTGAATACAATTGCACTTTTGACTTTCACTCGAATTAGTACTACAATACAACGCCAAAGATATAAATATGACTGAAAGCGAGGCGTGATAAAGCATTATTATTATTGTATTTGTATATGCAACTACTTAACCCCGATTTCTTTCTTTGGTTGCTTTCATTATCATATTTTGAGTAAATTTAATTACAAAATTATAAATATTAAAAATGCTTTACTTTTGATGGATTCATTTTGATAATATAATAGAGTATTTTACACGACCATTCGACATTCGTGGTAGAGACAAGTAGCCTGAGCGAAAACGTAATTCGCGCTATGAGTCACGGAGGTGTTACACTGCCGGATTTCCAACTCCAGGCTACGAAAGAGGATTTCATATTTAAAAATCTTTAACAATTTTAACTTTTCCCGGGAATCGAATCCAGAAATGTATTTTGAAGTCAAATAAAAATGTTAGGGTATTAGTTACTTTTAATAAACTAATAATTATAAAATTAATATCTATTTTAAAAATACATCCCGTCTCATCATATTTCAACTTTCTTTACATCGTCCATACGAATCCTTGGTTAAAACAATAATAAAAACAATAACGGTTAATCGTCATTAGCGAAGTGTGTGTGTGAAATGAAGATTTAATTAAAAAGCGAAAAAGAGAGCGCTTATACCGTCGAAATGTAACTGAGTTTCGGTCAAACTTTTTCGTATGCAACAAAAAAATAATAATGGTTAGTTTGGCCTTCGTGCGAGGTCTTTGAACTTATTGTAAGAAATTTTTAGTTGAAACCAGATTTCGTACATACAACATGCACAGATACTGGTATAGGTAAAAATTCGCCATTAAACCTTATATCGAATTTACAGCAAAACAATAGCATTTAATATACTACAGCTATTTTGCGTGTTTTAAATAATGTGTAAAAATTTGTCCGAGTGTTATTTTTTTTATTGTGAAGATGTAATTTTTTTGTGTTAGGGATCAAAGGGAGGGATTTGAACGGTCGGGACCGGGTCGTCACAGTGACAAGTATGGCGCACGACCTGATAGAGGCGATCGGTGAGTAATACTATTTAATAATTAATTTATTCAATGTCTTCAACGGGTTTCTGAGTCAGTGCTATCTTTTTTACGACAAACTCGACATAATTTTGATTTATTATGTTTCATCTCAATAATTTGTTAGTCTTTTTTGTCTGTTGGGTGCTAATTTTATGTTTAATTAAAAACTAATGAAAGTCAACTGCATGTGTGGGAAAATTCAATGATTTATTCTGTTTATCTCACACTATTTTGTTTTGTATTGAGTACAAAAATTGTATTTGCTACATTTCCCGAATGATATTTCTTGATTATCAGTGATAGGTCAGTTTAAATGCAGTTCCTTGAAAAACCAATGGAAGCGGGTTCAAATCCCGGGCATATTTGATATTTTCTTGTTCAAATAATTTCCAACATGATCACCATTTGTTTGTTTTGTTGAAACCATTATTTCCAACCCTCATTCTTACGTTGAAAGATGTTTTCCTGAAAGATGTGTTCCTGTAGAAACTAACAAGTTTTCTTCGGACTTCACAAGTCTATTACATACACATATTACATTTAAAGTCCGCGAACTCGCTCTTCGGTAACGCGCTCGCTTGGATAACCGAGTGATGCTGATTCAAATCCGGGTCTCGTACCTCTTATATTTTCATGTGCGAATCATTTCTATCATGATTACTACTTGTCTTACGGTGAAGAAAAAAATACCCGCGAGGAAACCTGCATGTCTGAGAAAACCTAGCAATTTTTCGAAAGATCGCCAGATGCCAGCGCGGTGGACTATGGCCTGATCTCCCTCGTACTGAGGGAGGCCCGTGCCCAGCTTTTTGTGCCAGACGTTAAAAAGGGCTGATGATGATGATGAACTCGCTCTTGGTCAGCGTGTCTTATTCCCCTTATATTGGTAGGTCTGTACCCAGCAGTGGGACGTTAAAAGGGCTGGACTACAATATCAAACATAGATTCCATTCCCCATATACCTACTTCATATTATGTATTTACAATTGCTATTTTAGTAATCCGTAAAATGCAGTGACTCGTTGCCAGTAATGCGGAAAATAATTAACTGAAGAGTTTCCATGTTTCATATCTTTAAATAATTGCAACGCGAGTCGAATCAAAATCTATACTAATATAAAGCTGTTTGTTTTGTTTGTTCGGTTAAAAGCGTTAATCTCAGGAACTACTAGTCCGAATTCATAAAATCTTTTTGTGTTGGATAGTCCGTTCATCGTGAAAGGCTGTAGGCTATAATTAACTATAAAATGGTAGATTAGAAATATCGTATTTTCAATAATTCTTCTTTCGAGTACTTGTCAATCTCACGTAAATAACCAATCTATGTAAAAAGTATAGAATCATCGTCATTGCCAATTTTGGTTGCTGTTGTGTAATTTTAAGCTAAAAAATCCCATCATTATTGACATCATTTGAGATTTGAATCCTGAACCATAAGATTCCCAGTCGTATATATTTATCACTAGACCGACGGATCAGTAACTTGCAAAGTAATTAATAATCATACTATGTATTATAAATGCAAATGTTTCTGAGTAAATGTGTGCGTGGTATTTATTTGTTCTCTTTATTCTGTAACGGCTAATAAATTTCATTTAAATTCAGAATGGAGATACCTACTTAATTCGTACTAGGTTAATGGTTATGTACCTAGTTATCACATATAAGTTATCTATCTCGACATACCTACGATGTAAGCGGAGTCGTAAGCAAAAACTAGTCTACTTTTCTAATATATAAAAATATCGTGTCACAGTGTTTGTTATCAAACTCGATTTTTATGTGTATATTTGGTTGGTCTGAGAATAGCTCGTAGGCTATTTTTTATTCACTTCGGTGATTAGGGTGGCCCTTTCCAGATCAGTTTTTTTGTTGTTTTTGATTTTTTTTAATGATTTGGCAACAAAAATACTTATAAGTTAAATAAATTAAATTTTCAACTTTCTACGACCAATAATAATTTTTGATAGTAATTAGAACGCGGGTGGAGCCGCGGGAATTGCTAATATTAATATAATATAATCATTTCACAGGCGTGGTCCTAACAAACCTTGGGAAAACAATACTCCATCAGTTTCTGCAGCCAACGACGACGATTGGGAAGAATCACCCCCTCAGCAACAAAACTCGATGCCACCCCCACGCCCGAGCAGGGATAGAGATATTAGAGACAGGTAAAGAATTAATAATGTATAATTTAAATAAAGCACAGCCTCAAAATGTCCATTCTTAAACGCGACAAAAAAATCACAGAGGCTGTGCTTGCCCAACTGCGGGATGGGGTGGGGTTCTAGGGTCCTAAAAGTCGACTGAAAAAAAAAAAACAAAAAAAAAAAAGTCAGTGTCGGCCCACGTTACATGCTAATGCATGTATCGCTAGTTTTAAGTCTAAAAATGTAAAACGCCAAAAAAAAAAAAATTTAAAAAACAAAAGGCACGGGCGCTTAACGCCTGTGGATGAGAACATCTACATAAAAAAAAAAAAATTAAATAAATTTTTTGAGTTACTGAGTGTAGCAGGATCAATTCCGGGTCTCGCATCTCTGATATCGTCATGTGCGAATCATTTCTAATATGATTACCACTTGTCTTACGGTTAAGGAAAACATCGTGAGGAAACCTGCATGTCTGAGAGATCGAAAGACATGCTCAGTCCGCCAAACCGCAATAGGCCAGGTGGACTATGGGCTATGGCCTGATTCCCCTGGTATTAAAGACCTGTGTCCAGCAGTACCATTAAAAAAGGGCTGAATACACAAAAAAATGTTTGTGGGATTGTCATGTGGATATACAACATAAATTTTGAGAATTTTTAGTACTGTCTTCTCCATTTTACTTGACATGGGTATAATCTGTGCTGAACTGGCACATTTTTGAGACTTTGGAATAATTTATATTTTTTGTGAGCTACATTTTTTTAATCAAATATCTTAATATTTTTTACCGTCTGTGTTGTTATTACTAAATATAAACAATTATTATTACAAAAGCAAATTACTATGTCAGTATGGCTTAGTATTGTAACATATATTTTGCCTTGTACATTTTACACTCGAATGCATCGCTGTACGCAGAACAAAAACGTTTGCGTTATCAGATAATTTCAAATGAAATATTTTTATTGATGCTTTAACATAATTAGATAGATAGCTTGTGCACATCAATGTGTATTTTGTATCGATTATATTAATGAACAAAATCGATAAACATATTATTAGATTAGTTTTTAATTACATATTGCCTCCACAGAAAGTTTATTTAACATTTATTTGTAAGTTTAGAGTTGTGTTATAAGCTTACATAAATTTTTAATATTGCAATTCTAAAACTTTAATTATTTGAATTGTGACGATAATTTATTTATATGATATTAACAAGTATCGTTTATTGTTTGTACTGGAAATATAAAGATTTAAAAGTTAAGCAAATTTATTCCTTGTACAATTATTAAACATTAATAAGAGGTGAGTTATCAAACGAGGTTATCATGACGTGTTACTATACTATACAATAACTTAAACTTATTAATTTACATCTTAATTAATAATATTTACCAGCTGAAATTGCCATAAAAAATATAATATATTTTTACTCGCTTTAGAAATTAAGTGTCTCGAACCTCTCGATTTCTTAAGGTTCAAATCTCATTATAAATGTACCACCACCTACAAGAAGGTTACAAATAATCTAAACCGCATTTATCCATTCCGGTAGTCATCTTTGACCGTAGTTACAGTTCGCGTCACGTAAAAAGAACGCTGGGAGAAAGTGGTGGGGGGTGTGTTTGCGCATGGGTACATTCGCATACGAAATTTCTAAGCATATTTTTTTATTTTTGAACTAGCCTTTCGCTCGCGACGTATATTGGTTATTGGTATTGGTACATTGAAAAATATATTAAATAGATGACAGTTAAATAGAATTCTATTAATTAATAAAATATGTTTGATTCAGTGTAGAATGTTTAATCTACTTACAAAAAGTATAATTAATTCATTTAATATATTTAAAAAAAATATTGACTGCATTGTTATCAGACTCTCTTTATAAAACAATATACTTCAAAAATATTTTTCTTTATTTTTTTATATAAAACCATTTCGTAATTAATAAGTTTGGTGTACGCGATGGTATTTTGAACTGACGAACCAATAGCGAGCCGGAAAGCATGCGGCGCGTGCCTCGCCGTCCCGCGCCCCGCGTTTCACCACCAAATTGGCCGTTAAATCGCCTCTGCGCAACTTGACAGCCAGCGTTCTTTTTACATGACGCGAATTATACAAATGAACATATTACTTATTTACATTCTAAAACAAAACACTCTGGTATAATAATAACTAAGAATTAAAAACATATCGTCATTCCAAATCATGACAGAAGAAAACCAAAAACAAATGAAAGCAATCATGACAAGCGAAATTGGAAGAAGGAAGGCAGTGGAGTCGGCAAGCGGCTGCGGCAGGCGGCCGAGGCGGCGTCCCTCGACGCGCAAGCGCATAAGCCACAGGAGCGGTTGAAGCGGTACATAGTAAATGTATCGGCGGTTCAGTGATAAAGTGGCCTAACTCACAATTCGAAAATAAAACGTACCACAAATTTAATTTACTAATATATTTCCTAAATAAGTAATTGCAGCTAAAAGATTAGTAATAACTGTAGCTCCTCAAAAAGATATTTGTCTTTTGAAATGAAACAATATTTTCGGATTTTGTTGATTTTATTTTTTTCATTTTCTCACAAATCTCCCAATCTTATAGGTAGATAACGACTAACTACATTAACTTTTGTGATATCTCCCGTATGTTCCCTGTAAAGCTTTCGAAACGTTGGGAATAATAATATAATAAAAATTAAATCACTACAAAATAGGATGAGGGTACATATAAAATTCTTAAATAATTTTATATTTTTGATATATGGTATAGGAGTGGGGGTAATGTTTTGTTGATATAAATGATTATATTTTCGAATAATTTTGAAAGAGAATATTACCCAATAAAGACTTTCAATTTTTGAAGTTAGGCCACTTTTACACTAATAACCTATCATATTATGCTAACGCTTTGTGTACGCCTGTATTGCACTTTATTTTTATTGTACACGCTTGTGTTATGGTGTCCTCACTTGTAATGTTAATATATAATTAATATAAGAGATTTTATAGTTTGTAACAATATAACATTTAGATAATCTTTCAATTAACATACTGTAAATAAAAGAAAAGTCTTTTTCTTTAAGAATTTCCTTGATTATTAAAATTTGAAAAAACATTTTTGGGACTTTGTTTTATGTGTAATTTAATATCTATTTTTATACACAAAAAAAAAATATATACAACGGAACATAATTTATAACCTCCTCCTTTTTTGAAGTCGTTTAAAAATGCATTGATATGGACACAACATGCAAATAAGTATTTAAATGTATTATGTATTGAAGTAGAATATATTTTCTAAAACATAAATGTCACCAAAATAATTATCTAATTAAGGTAGCGTTTTGTCTAAATTGTTTTTCCTTAAAATTCTGAAAATGAATAATTCATGTTTATTAAAACAATTGTAAATAGCTTCAACTTGAAAAAGAATATTGTAAATAAGATAAATTAATATTAATTGTGTTATAATTGGCTTTAATGTTTAAAGTAGAAGGAGACTATTCTAGAAAAAATAGTAATGCTTATAAAACACGATTGCAATAATAACAGTTAATTGTTCGTAAACCGTACACGTTTCCTCGCCCCATTTGCTTGTCGTCACGCTTCAACACGCACCTTGCGATTGTAGTCGCTGTATGCTATCTGAATATATGTATACAAAACGTTATATCATATCTGAAAGTTGGTATTACATGAATATCCTATTAATTTTTAATTTTTGTATGAATCGACGTTTTGTATATCGTTTAAATTTATGTTTTCGTTTTATCCTTTCAGCATATTTCGTTTCATTCGTGATGTTAGCTTCGGTTTGGTATTTTTATTTTCAGTGGCTACTCGATTTCTCTTTCTAGCTGCATCTATTAAATAACGTTTCACGACTAATGCTAGTAATAACTGAAATATGCACTCTGTTAAAATTTACTTAATGTCTAAAGTCAACTTCAGCACTAAATTTTATTATAATACACTTTCACTTTTACTCATTACGACATTTCGATAGCACTTTTTATTCAATTCTTAACAAATTTATTTGTCTTTTCAGAGATAATAGGTTCAATCAAGATGATGAACACAACAAATCAGACGATCGAGGAAGTAGAAACTTCAGGCCTGACAGGCGTGAGAGAGGCGAGCGGCAAGATAATTGGGGCGATAAAAAAGAAAACTGGAACCAAAAGCGAGACTATCGTGATAATAGAGCTGAAAGGGGCGATAGAGATAATAGGGAAGATAGAAACAACCGAGCAGATAGAGAAAATAGAAGAGATAGAGATAATAGAGGGGATAGAGAATACAGAGGAGATAGAGATAATAGAGGCGATAGAGATAATAGAGGGGATAGAGATAAAAGAGGCGATAGAGATAATTGGGGAGAAAGAGGAAGAAGTAACTTTACCCCGCGTGAGCGGGCCGATAGATCTTTCGCATCGGATAGCGACAAGAGATCCGAAAGAAGCTACCGATCACAAGAAGGCAATGAACGTAGACCCCCATTTAAAAGATTTAACCAAGTTCAATGCAAAGAACTATCGAATCCACTGCCACTAGAAACTCCCTTCGTAGAACCGACAGTCGAAATAGGTTCTCAACATGAAGTGTCCGTAACATGGATCATTTCACCAGAAAACTTTTACACCCAAATACTGTCACTTCAGCCTAAATTTCTAGAAATGATGCACAAAATCCCAGAGCTATATAAAGGTGTCAAATCTTATTCTGGTAACGTTTTTGTTGGTGCGACAGTATTAGCCCGATATCCCGCAGATGGAGTTCTTTACCGAGCCACAATAGTATCCATCCATCCGTTCTCCAAATATATTGTACGCTACGTTGATTTTGGGAACAAACAATTAGTCGACGCGAAAGATATTTGGCAAATGGAAAGTGAATTGTTGGAACTGCCAAAAATGGCCGTCCACTGTTCTCTGAACGGTGTAGGACCTAAAGATGGCGAATGGAAAGCCAATCCTGAGATAGATTTATGCTTTAACGCACCGAGATATCAATGTGTGTTCCAAGAAAGTGTCGAGGAGCAATACAAAGTGTCCCTGTGGAATAATGGCGTAAGTGTGGCCGATATGTTGGTTGAGAAACAGCTGGCTGTTATGTCTGAGACGCAAGCGTCCGTGACTCTTAAAGGTGAGTTGTACTGCAGACTAATTTAAATATTATATTAGTATCAGAGTCAATGTTAAAGCAAATATGAACAGTATACTTAATGAATACTTTCTTAGAATTACGCCTTTTTGTCCAAAACATTAGTGTCTCCCGTAATCCCATCCCATAGAACCAAAAATGAAGATAATGATAGTTATGTGATTTTTTAACGAGTCTTATGCTATATCAAAAAAGAGAAAGTATTTCGGTTTAATTTTCTGACTTAGGAAGGCTATAGGCCATCAATGAAAAATGTTACAAAAATGGAAGTTATTTGGTTTCCAGCATTTAGAACGCGCGCGAAGCCGCGAGAAAGGCTAGTTGCTAATAAAGTGGTTTTACGCTTATTGCAAAAACAATAGTTGATTATTATTGGTATATAAGGATATCTTATGTTTGTCGGCATATATATTTTTCATAATTTGTTTTAAATTTTTTTCAGATGAAGCTATCGATCTAACCATAATAGTGGGACAACAGTTGCTATGCCGAGTGACTTACGTAGAGTCGTTCGAGAAGTTCTACATCCAACTCGACTTGGACAAGGCCGCCTTAGTGGAAAGCGCTATCGCTAACTTTGATCAATCTAAGGTGGTTTATTTTGTTAATTTAATCTAGTTGACAAGATAGATGGAGCTCTATACTTTATTTATATTTTGTTTTTGTGCAAATTAAAGTTACACTTTGACACTCAAATTTCTACTTTTTAAAACTAAATCTTGAAAACTTAATACATGTGACATGACTCATTTTTGTGTGTATATTGTATTGTACTTCACTATACTTTAATGAAATTATCAGAATACCGCTATATAAGCATTTCTATGACTTAGAATAGAATATAACTATAATTAATTTCTATTATGTAATATAATATATACATAAAACAAATAATAAAAAAGATAAAAGCAATAAAGACTAACCATTTTTTAAATTATAATCCACAGCTGACCCCGCTCTCAGCGGACAGCCTGGCAGACGGCGTGCACTGCACGCTGAAGCACGCCGGCAGCGTGTTCCGAGCAATACTAACGGACGTGAGCGACCCCGCCGCCGTGCTCGCAGTGCTACCCGACTACGGGGAGACGGTCACCACTGAGCTGGCCAACGTGAGTGATGTCTAACCTACCTGTTTTTACAACCTTTTATTTCTCTTAGTTTTGCTCATAAGTAATCTCCCAGCTGTTAACCCGACTACGGGAAGACGGTCACCACTGAGCTGGCGAACGTGAGTGTTGTCTAACCTACCTGTTTTTACAACCTTTTATTTCTCGTTTTGCTCATAAGTAATCTCCCAGCTGTTAACCCGACTACGGGGAGACGGTCACCACTGAGCTGGCTAACGTGAGTGATGTCTAACCTACCTATTTTTACAACCTTTTATTTCACTTGCATTTTTGCTCATAAGTAATCTCCCAGATGTTAAAGTAAAATATCAGCAACCGAATAAGCTGTTTGGCATATAGGTTTACTTTAGACATATATTGTTAGATAAGTGACGTCATTGTAAATCCAACATGGCAGACCTTCAAGGATTGCTGACTATGTTTGTCTTTGACTGTTTATCTGATAGTTATTTAATGTTTTTTATTTTTGTTTTAGCTGATGATTCTACCGACGGAACTAAGCGTGTATTATTACCAGTCCTTGGAATGCTGCCTGAACAACTATACCTCAGAGTCAAAGACATTAGTATCTCTGGATGAACTGAAAACGAAACTTACTGGCAACAAATTTATTATATACATCAATGATGTTGAAGATATCAAGTAAGTTTACTTTATTTTTTTTATATTTATTTATTTTATTTAAATAGCTCATTTAATTCATTTAATATCTTTTTTTTTTATCTGTTTTCTGCTACTAATTTATAATAATATTAGTTATATAAATTATTATTTTAAGTTAGTTTAGTCATATAAAGTCCTTCATATTATTTAATTTCATTATATAGTAGAAAATAAAGTTTTTTTTTAATAATAAAAATCTTTATTTATTGTAGATTAATTTCAACGTTATACGACGCGACAACAGGACAAAAGATATCAATTTTCGAGCCAGACGAAGGCGCGTACGACGAAGTAGTGCAGCTATGTACGAGGGCAGTGTTCAACTATAACTTTGGCAATGCCTTCATATCGCATATAGAGAACCTCAACGAGATCTACCTGCAAAAGTCCACTGATGAAGACAAAATAGCGGCTCTGTTGGAGGAACTGTTCAAGTTCTATGAAGAAGGTAGTTTTCTTTTTTTATATGTTTATATGTACTGTTATTTTTTTTTAAATTCTGTTTTTTTATCAAGTATTTAAAGGTATATTAAGAAAATTATAATTGTTTATTTTGAAAGTGAAAGGCATGTCTGTCGTTTTGCCATAATTTTATATACCGTCTTTTGCAAAGTTTATATTAAAATAAAAATATACTTTATTTAAAATTGTCTTTTACAAGCATTTGTGGATTGTCAATTTTACATTTTAAATTTAAATTAAAAGACGGCAGTTCTGCAGAAATGGTTGGCAACTCAACTACTCTTACTTATAATAGTAATTAATAATATTACATCATAATTTTTATTTCTTATTCTATTTGCAGTTAAAATGTAGTTATTTAAATTGTTGCAATTAAGTATCAAGGGCCTCGTTTATCGGTCTGGAGAAAACTAAGTGTTGCTAGTTAAATTTTTATTTTGTCTTAACCTTGTATATTTTATTTTTTTACCAGGTTCTCCAGAACCATTAACTGAATTTGAAGGGGATGGTATGTGCGCAGCGAAATCGTCTGATGGCAATTGGTACAGAGCCACAATTGTTAGTTCAACTGAAACAGAGGTCAAGGTTCAATTCCCGGATTATGGAAACTCTGAAACTGTCCTCAAAGAAGTTGTAAAGAAACTGGATTCTAAGTTCTATGAGCCTTGCGCTCTAGCATTAGTTGCAAGTCTAGGTCTTGTAGCTTTACAGGACGATGCGGTCGCGAAACTAACAGAATGGACGGACGAGAAGGAAGTGCAAGTTACTCTGAACTTCGGTACCGATGGCTGGCTCGCCAACTTACATATAGATGGAGTCGATCTGTCCATGAAACTTGTTAATGAGAAATTAGCCGCGCCGCAAATAGCCAACCAAATTGAAGAAGAACCTAAAATAGAAGCGCCGGTAGAGGAGCAAGAACCTATCTCACTACCCGAAGGCAGTACGCAAGTATACATCAGCCATATTGACTCGCCCGGACACTTCTGGCTACAGATGGTCGATAAAGAGGACAAAATAGATGAGATTCAAGCAGAGCTACAAGCCAATGCTGATAACTACCCAGATATCGAAAACCGTGAAATGAATACTTTGTGCGTCGCCAAATATTCGGCTGATGACCTCTGGTATCGAGCGGAGATTCTCGATTCCGATTCTGACATAACGACCGTCCGATTTATCGATTATGGAAACACCGATGTGTTAGACAACCAGCCAGGATTAATAAAAACTATGCCGGATAACCTAAAGGAAATAGAAAAATTCGCAATTAAATCCAGTGTAAATGCGGTTCCGACAGGCACGGGACAGTGGTCAGAGCCCGCGTCAGACTACTTCACGCAATTAGTAGGCGATACTTCAAACCCCGTGGATGCCCTAATTGTACTGAAGGACATCACTACCTATGTAGATATATTCGTTAACGGACAGAACTTAACTGATAAACTCGTGTCTGAGGGACACGCAACGAGATCCGAAGAGACTGAATGTGGTGATTTACCGTCGTGTTTTGCTAGTCATGTCAATTCGCCGTCAGAATTTTGGATTCAGTTAGAAACGGCAGCGCCCGAGCTACAGGCTATGGAAGCTGCTATGGTCGACGCGGAGAACTTCCCCGAACTGACCGAAAAAGAAGAAGGTGTTTTGTGTGCTGCCAAATATCCAGAAGATGGGGCTTGGTACAGAGCTCAAGTGATTGTCGATGGGTCGGAAGGCACGGAAGTTTTGTTTATGGATTACGGAAACGCATCAATAGCTAATGAATTACGTAGTCTTCCAGACGAGCTTAAAATAAAGCCGGCCCTCTCGAGGAAATGTGCCTTACAAAAACCACGCGACATCAAATCTTGGTCGCGTAAGTCTGAAGTCAAATTCAACGAACTAGCAGCGGAAGGCGCTACAATATTTAACGTCCAGTTTATTGCCTCAGGTGATATATCTATAGTGGAACTTTATCTGGAAGGAAAATCAGTTACTGAGGAACTAGTCGGTCTTTGCGAAGAACATCCCGCATCTGAAAGACCGACGCCTGTAGGGCAAGATCTACACAGCAACGGTAAGGTATGCTATGTTAACAACTTGGAGGAGTTTTACGTACAATTGGATGATTCGACGGCAACTCTCGATAAGATTACCGAAGAATTAGTAGGTGCTGAAAAGTTTGAACCTATTGGAGAGTTAAAAGTCGGCTCAGTATGTGCTGCTTTATGGGCGGAAGATGAACAGTGGTACAGAGCTAGGATCTTAGAATTTTGTGATGTCGGATATCACGTACAGTTTATAGATTATGGAAACAAAGCGAAGTGTGAGGAGTTCAGGCAGTTACCAGAAGAAATGGCTGTAATAGAACCATTGGCAAAGTGTTGTCGACTGGCAGGCTTTACAGACGACCCGTCTAACGAGTCAGCCAAATCTAAGTTAGAAGATCTAGTCGCCGAACTGGTCACATTCCAAATAGAATTTTTAGATAGTATCAAAGAGCCATCTTTAGTGCGACTGCTTTTAAACGGCACAGACATGAGTTCAGTATTAATAAGTGATACGCCTGATCTTAAGACTGAAGATATTGAACAAGAAAAAATTGAAAAACAGGAAGAGATTGAACAAGAAAAAATTGAAAAAGAAGAGGTCGAACAAGAAGAAATTGAAAAACAAGAAGAGATAGAACCTGAAGAGTCTAAAATAGAGGAAACAAATAAAAATGATGACAAACCGATTATTTCAAATGAAAATGAGTCAGATGTATTGGATTCATCACAAAATGAGTTAAACGAAAGTCTAGATAGTGCTAAAACAGTAATAGAAAATAATTCATTTGAAGAAAAAGATTTAAAGAATGATAGTATCGAGTCTATCGAAAAGGAAGCGTCGTCAACGCTAGAAAAAGATGATTCGGAAGTCTCTACAGACACTCTGGAAGCTTCTAACGATACCTTAAAATCTCCTGAGAAAGTAGTCTCTAAGGAGTCTTTAAATACAGATACAGGATATACCAGTGAAACTGACAAATCTAAAGATTCACCAGTGAAAACTATTAACGACGTCGAAGAAAAGAAACCAGTGGCAGATGAATTGTCATAACTTATTGCCCAATTTACTAGTGACTTCTTAACTGTTAATAAAATCTAGCTTTTAAATTTAAATCCTCAATAAAGTGAAACTCGAATGAATGAATAAATGCTTTGGTTAAATAACATCAAAGTTAATTTAATATGCAAAATTATAATTTTCTCGGGCAACCAATAACATGTTGATTGTTGATGTTGACTTCAGATTTTGTTGAAAAACTTGTGACCAGGAACATACATTTGTAACATTGTGATAATTATAATTGCGTGATTTGTATTGATGACAGCTAGTGCGGTTCATTATGACACATTGATATTTTTTATATATTTTTTACTTATAATTATAGCTATAGGTTGTTCTCAAATATTAGATTTAGCTGACTCAAGTCGTCATTTGTTACTTTGTCTTTACTGATTGCCAGACACTTATTTGGTTTTTCATCTAATTATACTGTTGTTATAGTTTTAATACTCATTTTTAGTGATTGTTTCTTCCATATGGAAGATATATAATAATTAGTTGTTTACGGAAAGCGTAATATTGGTTTCTTTTAATGTTTAAGTTTAAAAGTGTAGTTTTCATGTCTACTTACCAGATCATTTATTCTGTAAGTATTTAAAATATTTTGAAATATTTTTTTTATCTACTGTTGAACTTTCTACACATTGAAATATGTTCACGATTTGTTTGCTGAAAAGTTTATTTGTTTAATAAAAAAGTAAAGCTTATGTAAAATAGCATTTTTTTTATTAATAACATTTTATACTTCTAATACTATTATTAAAAAATATCCTAAAGTAATAACCTCTTGTACGAAAACTACAGCATGGATTATGATGAAACTTATATGATAAAGTAGTGTACACATAGATAGTTCATAAATGACATAATCTATATATATATAATGAAAATGGTCTTCGTTTGAGGCACAATCACGCCTAAACCACTGATCGTATCGACATGAAACTACCACCATTCGATGCGAAATTTTTCCTAGATGGTTTATGGCTATCTATTTTTTGAATTCCAACATTCCTTCATTTTTTTATTGCTGTTTTACTTTTATGAACATTTATCCCGCTAATAAAAACAAACGATAAGCATTTTCTTGATTCTTTTGTTTTCATGGATTTCAACAGAGTATATTAAACGGATTATGGTTTTTTACATTCAGCTAAGAATCTACTCACGGTAGTGGAGAACGGCTGGACCAATTAGGCTATTTTTTTATAGTCAGAATTGTCAGGAGAAAGTTTTAAAAAAGTCAGATAAAAAGTTAAAAATTTCGATGATAATCGAAGAATTCCCATCTATATAGTCACTCACTACGAAATCTCGGGAACCATAAGACTTAGAAACGTGAAACTTGGTAGGAATATTACTTTTGCTATGTATAGGTCAGCTATGAATAGATTTTAAGAAATCCATCCCCCAAAGGGGATTGCGGGGCGTTAACAATGAACAATTCCTGTTTTTAAACTATAGCTCCTATGGACTTCAAATTTTGTAGGAATCTTCTGTAAGAGGTGTAGAAATAGGCTATGAACGAATTTTACGATAGCTCACCCCGCAGGGGGTTGCGGGGGTGGGTATTAACAATTAATATTTTTAATTTTCCAGCTAAAGCTCCTACAAGCTCCAAATTTTGTAGGAATTTTCTATAAGCGAAATATAGCTTCTAAAAATTCTAAATATGGTAGGAATCTTTTATTATTCACATAAAGATCATCTCAAAATGGATTTCAATATAGTCTACTTCCGACAGGAATTGCGGGGGTGGGTGTTAAAATCTAAAATTTTAATTTCCAACCTGTAACTTCTACAGACTCCAAATTTGGTGGGGATCTTCGTGTATGTAGGGATATTTGTGTATTTCCTTACAACAATCGTCTTTTTGGCAGCGGAGAAAAAGTCATTGAGAGGTTTCCAAAACTTAACTTTACATGTAGCCAATCAACGGACTAAGAATTTTACATTCATTTTACTTTTGCAGACTACATATCCGACGAATTCTTTTATTGCGTGATCGCGGAAATGTACCAGATTATAATGAATGCATTTTCTAAGCACTTGAGATGTGGAAAAGAAATTTAGTTACTTATTCCAATAGAATTCATAAAAAACATGAACAATTAATTTTCTATAAAAAATTGATGTCACGGAGAAAATTTTAGTTAACAGAAAATTCGTCGCACTTGAACCTAGACAAATTTCAACTTCACATATGAGACTTGCAATGACTTTAACTTAAACGATTTTAACGACTTTAACTTTAACTTAAATGATTGCACATTGAAAGTTACAATGAATATTAGTGAGAAAAATCACCTGGATGGAAGATACAGGCTAAATCGATGGAATTTGGAATTTGTGTAAGTCTAAACATCGATGCTTACAGTTCTATCCGCGGGGCCTATTTATGTTCATACAAAAAAAAAGGAGAATAATAAAAATATGGAAAAAAAAATAAAAATGAAACATAAAATGTAATTTATTTCCTTTTTCAATTCGCCCAGCGAAGCGGGCGGGAAACGGCTAGTCTATACATATAATAAAATTCTAATAGTTTAATGTATACCTTAAATATTTTTTGAAAAAAAAAACTCGTTTGAAATTTTGATCTATACAGAGTCCTTACAGATACAGAGTCAAACCCAATGTCTGTGACTGCATTACGAGAAAACACTGGTAAATATTTTCACTAAAGGTGTGATAATATCTATACATCATATGGAATAATTTTTACTGCAAACCTATACTAACAGATAAAACATATCTAGGGATGAACCCCAAAGGAGCAAGGCGATTCTTTATAATGTACAAGTGGACCCGACAGACGTCCTGTACACATAGAAAATTTTTTATAAAGTATTGCTCCCGGTGAAATGTATTGTTTTGTTGCCTAGCAACGACTTATTTATAATTGAATGTCATTTATTGTGCTAATTTAGAACTAATTAATTTAAAAAATACATTTTGTAGTGGACCAAATTGTGAGACTAAACCACTCTCGAATAAATCAAATCAAAATATTCTTTATTCAAATAGCCTTTTACAAGCTCGTTTGAATCGTCATTTTTTTAATTTCGAATACACTCAAATACACACAATACATTTCATCAAAATCGGTCCAGTTGTTGAGGAGGAGTTCAGTGACATACACACGTACAGTAGAATTATTAGTAGTATACATTACTACTAATCTCTATGGCCATGGGTGAATCACTATATAGTATACTATTAGTGCAAATGCACATCATATACAAAAATAAATAGAGTGAATTTGTACTATAATTTATTTCTTTCAATTGATAATAATAGATATAAAAGAAATATTGCGCAAAACATCCCGCGATTAAATACAGGTTAAATAAAATATGATATTTAAATAAAACTCATTCTCATGTAAATTATTCTATATTGATAATAATAAAGAATACAAAAGAACCACTAACATCTTTACAAAACTAGGACAAAACTCATAGTTACCAACTTATAATATTATAAAACAAAAATATATACAATGATCCAGCACTTGTGATGGAAAGTATGTTAATATGGCAACTCCATAGTAAAAAAAATTTTTAAAAATCAATGGTTGAGACTTTATATTTTTAGAATATAATTAGTTTTTAATTAGTCCTACAATACCAATATCTTTGAGGTCATCTTTTTTTTCAAGTATAAGTCCTTTTTCATTAGCCAAGTGAAGTATTGATAATAAAGC
This sequence comes from Boloria selene, assembly GCA_905231865.2. NCBI lineage: Eukaryota > Metazoa > Arthropoda > Insecta > Lepidoptera > Nymphalidae > Boloria > Boloria selene. The sequence continues at coordinate 9,973,107 of HG993145.1, forward strand.
TAGAGGTACACTGAGCGACTCACGCATAGTGGTCGATAATTTGCTCGGTAATTGAGAATAAATATTGAAAAATGTAGTTTCCGAAACATCTTCTTTTTCACCTTCTGGTGTTTTTTCTGTCATTATTTTCCAAGTGCAATGTTTGAGTTGTTTCATATCGATTTTTTTCGCTCGCATTGCGTATGGGATGAAGATTTTCGCCACCTGTTGAGGATATTACAACTTTTATACAAAGTAATGACAAAACACAGTGTAATATTTATTTTGATAACTTAAACCTGTTAATTATTATTCAGAGCATAAATCGGTTTTTAATTGAGTAAGAGAAATAGAACATCAACTGATTAAACTAATTTTTAATTTAACACTTATTTTTCAATAAAAATATCCTAGAAGTTTTTCAGGTAGCCATTTTTCAAATGCAAAAGTTTATTAGTGAATTTAATACTTCTAAACATTATAATAGTTTAAATTAAGGTCGATTGGTAGTTTTGATTTAACACAATTTGCAAACGAAGTTGCGGACAAAGAAGTGTGATAAGTATTAATTAAATAATAAAATACCTTCGAAGGAGGTTCTAACATATCGCCGAGTTCATCAATCTCTTCAGTCGCTTTGACTTGGTCGTGAAGGTCGCCGGCCGCCGTCGCGTCTTCATTGCCCCAGTCGTCGTCATCCTATTGTCAAAAAAAATTTTCAAAACCAAAAAAAAATAATGGCGAAAAGAATATTAGTATCATCTTTTCATAGACAATAAACAAGTTAAATTATTGTTATAGTGATAGATTGTCTTTAAAAGGAAGAGGGCGGTGTTTCTTGACATTTAGGTTTTTTGCTTTCATACATAGATAGAAAAATTTCAGAAAAGTATTGAAAAAATGAACAGTCACTTTATGTAAACTGTATATTATTTATAAGTACATAAAACGAGAACGTCTAATGTGTTTTATCTCATTCTCTCGCTGGCTTAATCCTATACTTTTTAATTTGTATATCTATTGACTTATTTTTTGGTTTCATCGAGTTTGAAATCACAACGATTCTAAAAAAGTTTCACTTCAAAAAGGGGTTTAAAATAAAGGTGTATACACACGGGTACGTTGTTAGGACAGTAGGAGGCGTCGTTCTCGTTATTGTAGTCGTACTCCTTAGCGTCGTCGACCGCGAGCACGGCGTCCCGCGCTCGCTGCATTAGCACGTTACGGCGGAGGAATAGCTTGCGGAAGTGGGATTCATCTAAACCTCTGCAAATAATAATAATTAATATATTGAGACATTATTACACACAGCGCCATCTAGTTCCTTGGTTAGGTACGAGGCGAGTGTTACGGATACCAGATACTTTATATCATCATTATTATCAGCCCTTTTTTTACGTCCCACTGCTGGGAGTGGGTCTCCCTCAGTACGAGGGGGATCAGGCCATAGTCCATCGCGCTGGCCTAGTGCGTTTTGGCGGACTTGCTAGGTTTTTCTAAGACATGCAGGTTTCCTCACGATATTTTCCTTCACCAAAAGACAAGTGGTAATCATGATACAAGATGATTCGCACATGAAAATATTAGAGGTGCAAGACCCGGATATGAACCCGCATCACTCGGTTATTCAAGCGAGCTCATTACCGCTGGGCTCCTTTATATATTACACATATAAAAATAACTTTTAAATACATACATATTTTAAGCATCCATGACTGGAGTATGAACAACGCGAGTACGACTAACTCTGAACAAATGTATCTAATAATAATCATGTACTGATATTTTATTTCAATTTTGAAAATATAAAAAGAAAAGATTCAAAAGATACTTGCTTTCTGAGATGGACAGTGACTAATCTATACTAATATTATAAAACTGAAGAGTTTGTTTGTTTTTTTGTTTGGTTGAACGCGCTAATTTCAGAAACTACTGGTCCGAATTGAAAAATTCTTTTTGTGTTTGACTCATTTATCGAGAAAGGCTATATGCTAAATCACGCTACGACCAATCAGACCGGATCATCAATGAAAAAAGTTGCCAAAAACGGGCGAAAAATATTTCTTTTGATTTTCAAAAGTTTTTTAGTATATTATAACAATACGAACCTATCAATAGGAGTTTTGAAGTTGGCCTCATTCCACGTGTGTCCGGTGGCCAGTGTCTTCCTACTGATCATTATCTTAGCTGGTTGTATTGGCTCATAGTCTGGGACATTGTTAGTTTTGGCGTCGAATGCTAGACCCGCGCCCATGAAGTCTAGCTGCTTTTTAGTGCGAGCCGGTTTCTTGCCGTCGGCCGTCAGTCTTGCGGTGGATTGCGATCGTTCTGACATTTTTGATGCTGTTTTAAATAGGACAGTATTAATATGGTGCTTTTTATTAATTTCTATATGATAAGAATTTTAAATGGGTGTTAAATACAATGATTTGAATGAATTGTATCTGAGTAGAATTATTTTTAATATTTAAATTTAAGAATAAATCTATACATATAAATAAAATTGGAGTGCCTGATTTTAATTTCAAATTAACAGTTTTTCGCTACATGCATATGAAAATATAGATGATACTAGCAACAAAAAACCAATTTTTAAAACGTTTGTCTGTCTGTTTGTTCCTAATAACTGAAACGACTGAACCGATTTTGACGAGACTTTCATTCGCAGATAGCTAATGTTATAAGGCGTAACTTACGCTACTTTCTTACCGACTTCAACAAAGGAGGAGGTAGAAATTTTATTTATTTTAACTAGCGGAACCCGTAGCGTTCAACAGTATAGTATTTAATTTACGTAAATAAAATATTTTGGAAATTCTTATTAAAAATCATTAGTACACGTTAGCGTGCGTAAGCGCACTCGCGTGTTTATAATTAATGTGTGTGAGCGTGTGTGCATGTGTGTATGTATGTGTGTGTGTGTGTGTGTGTGTGCGCGCGTGTGTGTGTACAGTGGGTGTGTGCATGTGTGCGTGTGTATACTGACCGCGATCGCCCTTGAGCCGCCAGTGCGCGGGCCCGGCCCAGGCCGCCACGATGGCGCAGTACGAGTACTCGAGGCGCGCGTGCGCGGGCGCGAGCGGGCGCGCGTCCGTCGACAGCACGCGCGCGTGCGCGGGAGCGAGACGGGCGACGCACGCCGCCACCGCCACGTCCGCCTCCTCCTCGCTAGATATACCCGCTAGTGGTTCCTCCTCTGGAAACACCACATGTTCATGTTGGATTACTAAATAGTAAATATATATACTAGAATACACATATATACTATAATAATAATTTATATAATAAAATAAACAAAATTCTTAATATATATATCCTCTAACATTACATATATTCAAAAAGAAAGTTATAGCTTGGGTGTTAGATTTGACATATTGATGAAACAGAAAGCTTATTAAAATAAAATACATAATAATTATGATACATGGCTGATACACACACATAAACCACACGTACACACACACACATACACACACACACACACACACACACACACACACACACACACATTTTAAGTTATATTAATATATTTATGTTTTAAAACCTTTGTATTTGGAAAAAATGTATGTATACATAACCCGGAAGTGGGCATTAATGGCTACGACACAGTTTATAACTAATGTAGCCACTATCGTACATAATTTGCTTATTGTAACCAATGTTTCCAATAAAGATTTTATTATTATTAATACACATATATACTAGAAATATCTGTGTCTGTACACAGAAACAAACATCTATTTCTGACAGTAGAAAACGCAAAATAAACCCAAGGTCTCAATATAAAAATTTATTGTTTACAGGCAGCTTCAAAACTGCATTAGTGAAAAAGAGCGTTTTAAGCATGGTTATATATAACAGAAGATTAGGGGCCATTCATTTATTACGTAAGACTATTTACGCTACTTTTTGAACCCCTCCCCCTATTATAAAAAAAAAGAATAGGCCGACCCCCTCCCCCCTGTTTCATATTTATTACATTAAGAGTCTAGTGGCTCCTCCTCTGGAACACCACACGTTCATTTAGGAGTATGCATGTAAGAATTAAAGTTAAACAGATTGTGGTAGCCCAGTGGTAACGTGTCGCTCGGATAACCGAGTGATGCGGGTTCGAATCCTGGTCTCGCACCTCTAATATTTTCATGTGCGAATCATTTCTATCATGATTACCACTCGTCTTACGGTGAAGGAAAACATCGTGAGGAAACCTGCATGTCTGATAAAAACATAACAAATTTTCGAAAGACATGTAAAGTCCGCCAACTCGCACTATGCCAGCGCAGTGGACTATGGCCTGAACCCCCTACTGAATACTGAAGGGAGGCCCGTGCCCAGCAGTTGGACGTTGAAAAGGGCTGATGATGATGATGAATGTAAGGATTTTAAGAATAGAATGCGTGAGAAGTATAAAAGGAATAAAGGAGAACGTCTTGTGATTATGGCGACACGACGTAACGCCTAATATTATATCTTATATTTTAAAATATAAATAGTCTTTGTGTTCTGACGAAGTGCTTTTATTTACCATCTTTAAGATCCTACATTCATATTGGGATACACAGCGACATTCCATGGTATGGTTGTAACTTGTATTCAGCACTTTTCAACGTCCTACTGCTGGGCATGGACTATTATTCAATACATGGGGGATCATACCATAGTGTACTACGCTAGTCTTAGGAGAAGGTTACGAGCTTACATTATGGATATTAGATATTACATATTTACATGCATTTCCCAACGTTAAAAAAAGATAGTTGATACACTACACATTCAAGGTTGAAAAATGTGTTTTTTCCATTAAATGACAAACATAATTATTATCTATCAAATGAGTTATAAGAAAATATTATAGATAATTTATATACACAAGTATTGCAGATATTTATTAAAATGGTTAAATAAAAATTAATACTCACCGTACAAATCATTCTGACACTCATCTTGAGGAATAGGTTCCACTTCAGCATTCACATCAAATGCAAGAGCCTGCTGTGACAGATTCAATCTATTTTCTTCCACCCAATTTGTAACACGAGTTTCTCTAAAATATTATAAATAGATATAAGAAAGAAAAGAACATTCTGTAATTTTGAGATTATTTTCTATTATCATCATTATATATATTCGAAAATATACACTAGTATTTATTTAAGAGATAAAAGCAATATGCATATCTAAAAATTTTTTTTTAATATTTTGTGGTATAACAATAAAATGTTGTTTGAAAATATATACTTACGATTCTTCAGTCTCAGGATCCCAGTTACTTATTGAAAAACCCGTAAATGGTTCACATATTTGATCAGTCTCGAAGAAAGCCGGGACTAACTTCATAGACAATTTTATTTGTTTTTTTAGGTCCAACTCTTCTGAAACATTCTCCTGAATTGGTTCTAAAAATTTGTCATCTGTTCTGGAAATTGGAAACAGGAATTTTAGTAATACATACATAATATCTGGTTACACAAACATAAACAGTGGTATATTTTTACATTGTGCCTTAAAAAAATAAATACAAATTTATTCTACAACATGTGGTATAGGAAGTATAGAAATAAAATGATATAAAGAAAACATGATTCACTGAATTTTTAATCAAAATAGTGTGTTTTAAACAAGTTTCAACCTAAAACTAAACTTGCACTAATGATATAAGCAAATACCTTTATAGCATGTATTCTAACATGGTAAATTTAAAAGATGCATTCAAGATTTTTAAAAAACTAAAATCATACATATTGTATTTATACATTATTATAATTATATATTGTTTTACATATTGTATTACATTTATTTCAAACCTCAATATTAATGCCAGAGTTTCATCATGTATAGGTAAAGTTGCATTAAATGCTCGGTTTGATGATGTCACATCTCCAGTTGTAGCCGCAAGCCTTTCAAAGAATGGATCTATAAAAGAATAATGAAAAAAATGTAATCAGCATTGTCATAAAAATAAAATATCTAAATAACTTCCTACAGATATAGCAAAACGATTTATGTTTGTTTGTAAAGAAACATCTAAAAAACTGAACTGAACCATTTTAAATGAAGACCTTAGGATATAATATTTTTTTATAGGAAAGCAAAAGTGAGTAACTAATAGTATTTTTGTAGTTAATGTAATATAGTAAAAAATATTGTATTAAAGCACCTAATAAAATTTTCTCCTGCAAAATATTTATATAATTGTAAGATACCACTTTCATCTTGCATCTCTAAGTGCCTAAAAGAAGTCTATATCCAAAAAAGAAGTACACTGTGAAGTCATTTCACTGTGAAGATATAACAAACAGCTAGTTTGGCTGCATCATTTCCATATGATAATAATTATGCTCATATTTTTCTTAATAAGGGTTACATTTATACTGTAGATAAATTTATATATATACACATTAGAAGAACAATGCTTAGTTTATGGCTATTTTACTCACCAATACAGTCATTAGCATCAAAATCTCCATTAAAAATTTCAGGATTAGCAGCTACAGCGCCTTTTGTTCTTTTCTTTTTCTTTTTAGGTGCAGCAGTATCACCATCTACTGCTCCTTCATCTTGACTGCCATTGTCATCATCTTTTTTACCTCTTTTTGACTAAAAATATTTAAAATTACATAAATAATGATTCACAATACAATCGATGACCCATATAACATTGGCTAAGTATTCTAAACTAACTACATTTTTAGCTAAACCAACTTTTAGTTATCAAATGAAATAGAAAAAAAAACAATGATTTTACAATAGTTACTACTAAAATTATTATTATTAAAAGGACAGATGGAAAAAATTAAAAATAACGATTCTATTCAGGAAAAGTACAATAAACTCGAAAAAATATTAACAAATCTAGGAACCGAATTGAGGCACATGAGCAAATTAAACAGAATGGACAAAATAGGACAACATGCAAGAAGCCTGATAAAAGAAAGTGGGAAACTGTTTGTAGATACGAAAAAGAACATTAAAAGGATAGAAGCATAAAGTAAAAATATCACATCAACGATAAGAGACCACAAGAAGGAAATAAGATTCAACAGCATTCAACCTGAAATAGAAAAAACAGGGGGAATCAAAAAAGTACTGAAGAAACTTAAGGATCATTCGTCTTGGATACAGAATATGAAGGGGAAGAACAGAGTAAATAAGGAATATACAACCTCAAAAAGAACATCGATCAGCAAAATCGCAATGACCTTCTACAAAAGCCTCTACAGTTCATCTGAACTACCAGTAGTAATCGAAAATCCCAACAAGGAAGAAATCCCTTACATATTAGAAAGCGAAACGAGGCAAGCCATACTATCACAAAAGAATGACAATCCCAGGAGAACATAGAATAACCAATGAATTGCTTAAAGCATCACTGGGTGCAATACTAAAAACATTAACGAGTCTATTTAACGAAATCTTATATAGTGAACTTATTCCAGAACAATGGACAAAGTCAACCATAATACTAATCCACAAAAAGGGAGATAAAAACAAAATAGACCCATTAGCCTCATGACTAATATATACAAAGTTTTTTCAAAAATCATTTTAGACAGGCTCACTAAACGACTAGACACAGAACAACCAAGAGAACAGGCAGGCTTCAGAGCTGATTTTTCAACAGTAGACCACATGCATGTGGTAAAACAAGTGATAGAGAAATACAATGAGTACGGAAAACCTTACTATATCTCCTTTGTAGACTATAATAAAGCATTCGATTCCCTATCTCACAACTACATATATAAAGCTTTGGTCAATCAAGGAATAGAAAATAAGTATATTAGACTTATAAAGAATATATATAGCAACAGTATAGCTAAAGTACAATTAGAAAAAATTGGAGAGGAATTTAAAATCCAAAAAGGAGTTAGACAAGGAAATCCTCTGTCTCCCAAGCTTTTTTGGCTGTGTTAGAGGAAATCTTCAGAAACTTAGAATGGGAAAGGCGAGGAATAAACATAAATGGATGTTGGATGTCACACCTACGATTTGCAGACGACTTGGTACTGTTCGCCGAGGACCCAGTCACTCTACAGGAAATGCTTGAACAACTAGCAAGAGAGAGTCAAAAAGCATGTCTGACCATGAACACAACCAAAACTAAGGTTATGACCAATAGACATCAACAAAAAATCTGTGTAAATAACGAAGAGATCAAATATGTAAATGACTACACCTATTTAGGTCAAATAATTACACCAAACTTAAAGATGGACAAAGAATTGCAAACACAAGAAAAAAAAACCTGGGCTCGCTACTGGTCACTGAAGGAAATATTGAAGCACATAAACACTCCAATGCCAAATAAGCGTAAAGTATTCAATATGTGCATCCTACCAATAGTTACCTATGGGTGTCAAACTTGGGGCCTGACAAAGGATCACAGTCAAAAACTAAAGGTATGCCAACAGGGGATAGAGAGAAGTATGTAGACTATCAAAAATCAGAAAGATCACAGGAGTGACAGATGTCTCAAAGAAAATCAAGAGACTCAAATGGCGTTGGGTTGGTCATGTAATGAGATCACCTAAAGAAAAATGGACCAAAGAGGTCATATCCTGGTACCCCAGAGATGGGAAAAGACCAAGAGGACGGCCACAATGAAGATGGGAAGATGACCTACCACAAGGATGACGCAAATTAGCAATAGACAGACAAAAATGGAGTCTTGTAGAGGAGGCCTATGTCCGAGGAGGACAACCTGATTAATAAATTAGTGCTGGTGTTACCAATTTTTTAAGTATAAGTCATGTTAAATAAAAATTAAATATTAGCAATAGGAAATTAGTAATACAGCTAGTTATTAAATAGTGTATAAACATAATCAGAGAATAAAGGCTATTTTTATTTTTTATTTTGTTTATTTTATTTTTTACTACTAAAATATCTATTAATTGAAATTTAGATATAAATGGCTTTGTAATTATAATTTTAATTATTTTTATTTCTGACAAGTAGTTAAATGTGAGTAGCATTAGCACTTAGAATACTTAGGGTCAGTTTCACCAGTTTCTGATAAAGTCCCTGATAGCGTATCCGGAACTTATCTGACGGATGAACTACAAATTTCGGTTTCACAAGTCTTGAATAGTGGTATCTAGCAGTTAAAGTGGCCGGTAATTTATCAGCCGAATCAAGTGGCCGTTAAAGGTGGTATCTGGTAGATAACTAAAATGATTCGAATGGAGGGCGCGAATAAAAATATCTGTCATTTATTTTTGGTAATAAATAATATTATACTTGTTATAATAGTCTGCAGCCACAAGATGGATCTGTTGGAATTTTTAGAAGACGAATTTGATGAATATTATGAACATATTTCGCGACCTCAAAGGAATAGAGTAATCCACCCTAGAGCAAATTATTTTACATTGCCACCATATATTATATACCAAAAGGTCTGTACAAAATATTCATACGTTAATAGAAAGTGATATAAAGACTACAACCGACTGGTAAGTAGATAGTAGGTAATATTTTTCAATGATCTTCATGATTTACTGTGGTGATTTCGGTGGAGTAAGCAAAGCGTCAGCTTGCAGAATCATACACAAGGTTTCTGAAGCAATCGCCAAATTAAGACCTTTGTATGTGAAATTCCCCACAAATGCAGAGGACATATCACTAGGTTTTTATGAAATTGCAAGATTTCCTGGGGTCGTTGGAGTCATCGATTAATCGATTTTATTTTCAATAATATTTTTTTTATTTTCTACAAGTGAAATTAATAGCTCAGTTTCAACTTTTTGTTCTAATCAAGCGTCTATTAAATATAAACATACAACAAAAAAGCGCGAAAGTCGAAATAATTATGACATCCGTGGGTTCATTTTACGCTAATTACATTTGGAACGCAAACTTGTAATCATAATAACATTTACCATCGATTTAATTACTTTTCATCACATTATAACAAAATTATATTCAAGAACATTAAAAAGTAAAATGTCTTATTTTAAATCATATTTTAAATCTTATTTTAAATAAAAAATAATTAAAATATTTTAGTTTTCAAACTAGATTTTAAATAGCGATCATATGCGTCTGTGTAATGAAACGCAAAAAAGCGACGTTGCCGTTCTGTAAAATAGCAAGTGGCTTGTAATATATCGGCTGGTTAGTTTATCAGGTAGTTTAATGGTGAAACAGAAAAAATATATCAGCAACCGTTATCTGTTAGTTAGTGTTAAGTGGCAGATTACTAACTGAAACTTTATCAGAAACTGATGAAACTGGCCCTTAGCCAATGTTAATGTGTATTATTAAAATATGAATATAATGTTTACCTGAGCAGCTTTAGACAATCCTCCTGCCATTTTAAGTACGTCATAATGGACAGCATCCACTCTAAAGGAGTAGATCCTGGCTGATGCATCTACCACTGTAGATGCAGTTTGCAAATTATCCATTCTAGCGTCATGTCTTCTTAGCATTGATGACATAAAGTCAATAAGTTGCAGGTTCCACGCATTGTCTTTGTTGATTTTCTAAAATAAAATAGATTTTATATATGAATATTGAATAGAAAAGTTTTTATAAAAATTAAGTTGTTATAAATAAGTTTAAGATTTAACATTTATGTCTGTTCAATTTCTCTTAAGGAATATTTACAAAGGTTTATAAATCATTTACATTCTCTGCATAAAGTTTTAAGCATCCTTGAAAATGTTCTTTTTGAGGTGATGAAGTCATGGTGTCCCCCCTCCCCCGACGAGGAGATTCTTGTGGAGTTGAGGTTGCGGCCATCCTCTCCGAAGCCACCAACAATGATCGCTCCGCATCGTCATCATTACGCTCCTAAAAATATATAATGAATATATTTAAATACATAACTCATTAGCTGGGATACAGATGTGCAGTTAGTGAACCGGACTGTTTAGGCATAATACTAATATAGTCTAATATACAATGTTTCTATTATTAGTTCATTAATATTAATATTCTTTTTATTAGTGAATATGTTGGCAATGTAAATAACGATATACCTCTTCTTTTAATTTATGAGCACGGCTTTGTGGTACCAAGCTACGCCTTCGTATAGAGGGGTTGCTCCCGCCAATACTTAGCCTGGATAAACTTGCGGGAGTTGATGATATTGGACTTTCTATCATCATCGTGTATAAGCTAAAAAACCTTTAAATATCACAAGTTATCTCTTGTAGAATATATTGCTATTTATTTGTAGTTCACTATTCAATTTTTTATCAAATATCAATCACTATTTCACTCATCACACAATGTTTATATAATTAAAACGAAACCGTCAACGGAAGTCGGTATTCGGTAACTCAAATCTCAATACAGATAAAATTAAAAATATATAATTAACAATACAATAGAGAACTGGGAAATATATATTATATCTATGATTTGTTACATGTAACCATAGATCACAACCACTTCAGCCCCTCTAGACAAATGGCAAACGCTCCGTGTCGATTCTATTTCGATAAAACGCGATAAACGCTAACGCCTTGCCGTACGCTAACAGCAGAATTCGTTTGTAGGGATGATAAAATCGATTCCGATTCTACCCGAGAATCGATTCTGTGGTCAAAAAGTTCGATTATTTAGACTCGATTCCCATTTATCAGAATCGATCTAGAATCGATTCTTAGTGATCGATTCTATAATTTATTTTAATGCCGGAATAATAGGGGATCGGACAATTTTTCAGAAAGTGTTTTAAATTAATCTTCATGGATACTTATTCACATAAAAAAATTAATTTAATTTATTTATAGCCTTTTAGGTACTCAAAATCATGTTTTAATATTGTTTGTTTAAAAATACCGCCAAAACGACACGTTATACGCGTGACGTCACTTGTAAATGTCATCAATATTATTGTTCTGTGGTCTTTCATAATATAAACAAAACGACTGTATGATCATAAGTTTCGTGGAAAATATTCTTTATTTGTTGTTATGGAACGAAAATCATTGTATTTAATTGATAACTGAAACTAACATAAGTTTAAGAATTATTTATTAATCGATAGATTTATGTGTGACAGTTTTTAGTATTGTTCTTTTATATTATATATACTGTGACGTGCTGTCAAATGTCAAAATTCAACAAATGACGTCACGCACTGTGTTTTGGTGTTTCAGTACAGACTTAAAATCTTGTAAATAACAAAATTTTATTTCTTCATTTAAAAATATTTAAATGAATTATATTTAACTATTAATCGATAAATAATCGTTAAACAGTGTACTTATTTTATCTAAGTATATTTTAGATTTTTATCTGATTACTGTCCAATCCCCTATTACACGATAGAGTCTGGCTAATGAAAGCTGATACCGAAAAAGCGCGGCAAATTTAAAAAATAATTTAAAGTAAAAAGGAAAGTTGGAACAACTCACTTTGATACTTTGACATTTATTTTTATTTTACTAGTGGATGCTTGCAATTTTGTCCGCGTTATGACGATATTAATAGTAGCTTATAATATCAAACGTTGCTTTTTAATAAAATATAATATTTTATAAATTTGCATTTTATTGTACCTTTTACTTGATTAAACTAGTTTTATTTCTTAAAATTAAAAAATCTATAAAATTTTTAATTAAAAAAAAATCTTACTCAGAATCGATTATTTAAAAAGAATCGATTCTTGAAGCTGATTAATCGATTCTAAGAATCGAAATTTTTGAAAAAAGAATCGGAATCGAGAGTCGATTCTTCAGATAATGTTTCCATTCCTATTCGTTTGTCAAAAGTGACACTTCTGTATGGGGAATTATGTACTAATCTGACGTTTCGTTACATTTGGCTACCAATTACAAATTCGATACGTTGAATCTAATCACTAGTCGTAAGCTTATGTCAATCCCATACATTGATTATTCTATTCTATTAGCGTTTATGCCACTTGTCTAGAGGGGCAGCCTTCACTACACTACCGCCGCAGTTGCTTTAAAGAAGTAGGTACTGTTTGAAAGTTGACCAAAGTCCAAAAACTGATGTACGCGACTTTACTCTGCGAATACGTTTGTATAATATAGTAATAATATAATATATTATAATACATTATTTTATTTTATTTTATTTAATACATTATATAAATACAATGATAAAAAGTCGCCTGCGCTGCGGCGCGGCGGAGCAGAGCGCGGTTTTAGATTTTGTTGTTATTCGTTAACGTTCGATTAACTTCGTGTCTCGCAAAGAGAACGTAAAGGAATGTGTCTCGCGAGTAGTGAACTGTTAATATTGATTGAGACTATTATATCAAAACATTTTACATAAAAAATTTAGACAAATGATAAAATAATGAAATTTAAAAGAAGACAAAAATTCCTCAGTAAAAAACCAGATTGCGCATAAGCGAACTAAAAAGACAGATTTTATAATTTTTATAATTTATTTATTTAAAGCAAACGATTAGGTTACAAAATTATACTCTTAACATAACTGTTTAATGTACAAGGAAAAAGTATCCAGAAAGAGTGCTTAGGAGCTCGTACTAGGAAATTCCTGTATTACGAGCACCATAACCTTCCTCTTGATTTATAATACTAGACCAATAGTTAACAGTTACTAATAACGTTAGAACAGATAATTAATAGGAGAAAAAAGAAAAAATGCTAATGTTGGGCAAATGTTTGTTTTACGCCTACGTTGTTCATGTTCTTTGGACTGAAAAGTAATTTCAGAATGCGTACGTAGGGTGACTCTTAAGATGTATAACTGGCGTACGGTTAAGACATTCCAATAATTGTAGAGAAGACTTGTTGAAGAAAGTAAAGGTTTGCTTGCCATAACCTTTAAAATGGTTCTTTAAACCCGCTCTAGGCGAAGCATCGCGGTTTTATTTGTACCATCCCACACATTAATGCAGTAGATGGGACTGAACTAAACCATAATATATTGATTTTAGTGTGTTTGGATCAAATATGTTTCTAATCTGCTTAAAGATGTAGTTAAATTTGCGTAATTTAGTAACTAGGGAGTCAATATGTTTGCGCCATTTTAGATTCGTATCTATGAATACACCGAGATATTTAATATTGGTGGCTTTTTGTATAGATGGACACGTGCAGTTTTGGGTTCTTTGTGAACAGGAGTGCGCTATTAATGAGAATTCCGTTGCTTGTGATTTTTTTGATTTGCTAAAAGTTAAGAATATTGTTTTAGTAGTATTTAAAGTCAATAATTTGTTGTTAATTAGTAGATTACTAAATTTTTCTTCACAATCGGAAACGTAAGATGTTTCCGACTGTATTAACAGAATGATAAAAAAATATAAATTAGAATTCTAAGATATTATTCATGACGTAGATCGCCACACATTTATTTTTATATCTCCTTTAATTATATAGTAAAAAAATCTGGTTTTAATTTTATTGGAAAAATATTTTTCAACGGCATATATTCAAAAACATGTCCTTATGTTATTTTTTATTTTAAAATGAAAATAAAAAATATAGTAGTATAAAAAATATAATACTGTCATTTATTTGAGAAAAGTATAAAAAAAGATAAAAATCGGTTAAAATTGCTTATTGTAGATTATTTTTTATCTATGTCCTCAGCTGTTTGTAAACGCCCCGCTTGTTGCCAACTTCCCGTCAGTCATTTTGCTAGCTGGCTGTTGGTTTTCGGTCGACGATATCGTTAAAAATCTTTGTCATCGGCAGTTAATTTCCAAAGTGACACTATGAGTACTGGAATGCCTGAATTGGGCTCCAAGATAAGCCTAATATCTAAAGCAGATATTCGCTACGAAGGCCGACTCTTCACCGTTGATCCTCAGGAATGTACCATCGCTTTAGCTAGCGGTAAGTTGACAAATGGATGCTGTTATCTTGGGTGTTATTTTTCACTAATAACATTCAGGAACTTATTATTTTTAATGGGATTTGCAACTAAATTAAATTTTATGTTTACTTAATTTTTAACTATTGAAAGCAGCTATTTTGTTTTCTCTCCAGTATCGAATACTTGTAGTTTATTTTCGAATATTTGTTTGACTCTTGAATTAGACTGTAATTATTTCTATGGAGTTACTTGTACATTTCAATAGGTTATAGCAATATAAAATCTTCTTAAACCACATTCTTTTGATCCTACCCTCCCAAATTTTATATTGGAAGTACTTTGTGACCGCGGTTTCACATTGATGACGTTGATAATATGTAGTTTATTCTTGTAAACATTAAGATTTAAGACCGTTGTTAGGAAATTATAATCTCATTAATACAAACAAATATATTTATATTGTACAGTGTACGTTATATTTCGCTATTTTTTTATTTGGTAACTTTGTTATGTGTAACATTTAACAATACCCACCAGATTGACACATAAGGTGTTTTCTAATATGGTGAAAAAGTCACAACAAAACTTTCAAAATCTAGAGAAATTACTGTTATGAATTCAGATCTGTTGTACTTAATTATAATATAAATGTATTTTATAGTTAAATAATTTAAGTTTTATCTCTAATTGTACTTATTAACAACAACATTTAAAGAACTGAACAGAAATATGGAATCATATTTTAGATAAGATATATATTTTCTTGTTAATTTGTGTGTATTAATATGTCAGTTATTTTCAGTGCGATCATTTGGTACTGAGGATCGAGAGACTCAATTTCCTGTAGCACCTCAGAGCCAAGTGTATGATTACATCTTATTTAGAGGTTCTGACATCAAGGATATAAGAGTGCTTAACAATGTGCCGTCCTTACCAAATGATCCAGCCATTGTGCAGATGTCAGTGCCTCCATCTCTCGGCAGTGGTGGACAGGGGCAATACACAGGACAATACAACCACCCTGTTGTGGGACAAACACAATATGCCCAATATCATCCCATGGCTGGTTTTCCTGGGAGT
The DNA here is from genome assembly GCA_905231865.2 of Boloria selene. NCBI lineage: Eukaryota > Metazoa > Arthropoda > Insecta > Lepidoptera > Nymphalidae > Boloria > Boloria selene. The sequence goes on from HG993145.1 coordinate 9,988,935, forward strand.
GTTCACCCTCAACTTAATAAAACCAGTGAGTTATCCCCACAAACTTCCATGGATTTGACACAACAACCTCAACCTGTGGCTGCGCCAATAGGATCGGGGGTGCTCCACAGCAACAAAATGAAAGACCAAGGTTTTTCTTGAAATAAATACACTTATGGCTTGTACAAATGCTGTGCTTGCGATTTTCATAGCGCTCACTACTAACATGCTTTAACATATTCATGCCAATGTATGTATATATAAATATATTAATCATGTTTAAGTACTTCTTCATACTTCCTTACAATATATGTATGTAGATTTAAACTAGTCTGTTCATTGTAAAATGATATTTCATCATTATTAAAACAATAACAAAGTAACAAAATAGCTATTAAATCATTTTTTACCTAAAAGCTTAAAACATAGTTGCTGATATATGATAAATATTCTTATGTTAAAATAAATTGCAAAATTTTAATCATACTAACAAGGATTTATTAACAGCCCAAAAATCGCAATCTGCATATTGCCTTGGTCTGTTGCTCTTAAACAGATGATGAAAATTCGTTTTTTTTATTTTATTGTATAAAAGAAATACTGGTGTTTTATTACATTATTGTTTTAACTACACATTGTATGTAATTATATTTTTTGAAAAGGGAATGTCTCATCGGAAATTAATTAAAAATAATCGTTTGTTATATTCATTAAAATTCACTTGCTTAGTTAGATAGCTTTAGCACATATTCTATAGAATTCCATTGTCATGCACAAATCATAATTTAATTTATAATGCTTTGGTAGCTTTATAGATTTTTATTAATATAAATTGTTACTAAAAGTAAGAAAATTGTAGGCTCTATGCTGGATCTTATCGGAGGAGGCTCTCAGCAAAGTGCTTCAAGGTCTGGAACTCCTGCTACTGGAGGACATAGGAAGAGCCCAACTGCGGATCAAGGCACTCAGGTAATAATATTGCTTATAATGTTAGACTTAGAGTACTTAACAACTAGTAATATGTTGTGTTTTGGATAAATACTATGTTTTAAATTTTTTGTCAACAAGTAATTATCAGTTTTAATTTTTTTTGATAAAAATTATGCATTACAATTTATAATTTTAAAACAGGATCATTGTTTACATTATGATTACTTTTTTAAATACTGATTTCTTTGCACTTAAATATAAGTAAACTAAAATTAAACTATGTAGTATAAAATGTTCAGAGCATATCTTCTAATGAAGGCCCCTTGGTTGGTGGTGCTAAAACTCCATGCCATGCATGTGAAGTCTACCAGAGGTTGAGCACTCACATTAAAAGATGTTACTTTCCTCGAACCTTTGGCTTGTATCTACAAGATGCCAATAATAATTAAGGATTTATTGATACACAAATCTGCCTATACAAAACTAATATTTATAAACATGTATGGACAATACATATACCATTGTTCACTATGCAGGCCTAATAATTTGTAAAACGTAAATGTTATTATGAGACCTGCTGTTGATAGTCGTTTATTTAGCATTAATATAGAAATTTAAATATTTTTAAGCAAGTAATGGAATGCAATTATAAAACGCAAGATTTTCTTAGCATAGATACATTGTACACATGAACGAACTAAGGGCGGGGATGACACGTTTACATGGATTATCATAACGTGGATTACGAAATGCATCGCGTTATATCGGCAAATTAATATCGGATTATCGATACCGAAGGAGGATCGATTCCGATGTATTGGTGAACTAGCGATATCGCTCATATATCGGTGTATCGGATGCATCTCTAATATTAATGTCTTCATGACTGATTTCGACCACGGCAACTAGACAAAAGAGTATGCGTGCGCGCACAAGACGTGTACTCTCCATTTTTGTCTGTCGTCGCGATGGAACTATAATTCGGCACTCGCAGCGCCACGATTTGAAGGTGGATTCGCATAAATCTCTACGAAATAAGAAAAAAATATATATAAAAATAACGTCTTTCGATATTTTGCTTAGAGAGAGTTCGATATTTTGTTTTGAGATATAGATATTCAAAAATTGAATAATAAAACATATTTCTTGACGTTACGCTATGTATTTTTGTAAAATAATATAGAAATTTTTCGATATTATATTGATTACTTATCGAGCCATCGATCAATCAGTTCTAATACTAATTGCATTGGTGTGTTTCTAATCTAACATAATCAATTAAGTGAGAAAGATAGATTTCAGCAAAACAATAACCTAAATCTATTTCGATAAAGCTCTTATGAATTACATTTCAAAATATCGAAATAAATGTATAAGTCTTACTCACAGACTAACGGACTGACATTAAATTTTAATAATGTAAAAAATAAGACAGTGGTAGCCCAGCGGTAACGCGGTCGCTTGGATAACCGAGTGATGCGGGTTCAAATTCGGGTCTCGCACCTCTGATATTTTCATGTGTGAATCATTTCTAACCTGATTACCACTTGTTTTACGGTGAAGGAAAACATAGTGAAGAAACCTGCATGTCTGAGAGAACCTAACAAGTTTTCGAAAGGCATGTGAAGTCCGCCAACACGCACTACGACTATGGCCTGATCCCCCTCGTACTGAGGGAGGCCCGTGCCCAGCAGTGGAACGTTAAAAAGGGCTGATGATGACGATGATGATGATGATGATGAGGATGATGATAAAATGTATAATATTGGTTATGCAACCAGGCGGGTTCCGGTGCGAGCGGGTCAGGGCAGCGTGACAGCCGGCGCACGAGCACCGGGGCAGCCGGCAGCCAGGCCAAGCCGGGCGCCCCCCGCGCGCGCCCCACGTCCCGCACCCGCCAGCGACCCAGCCAGCCCAGCGGCTCCCAGCATCAGCACAATCACCAGCCCGGTGAGCATGCGGAATGTAAGGATGTCGGGTTTTTTTGTTTTTTTTTTTGAAGTGAAACTTCTTTAGAATCGTTGTGATTTCAAACTCAGAGACGGGGAAGAGTTAGCCTTAGTTAGTCAGTGACATTTCTAACTCTGTTTAACTCGTGGGTGTGACCTTCACGCCATCTCCCTCTTTTGACGAGCTAAGACGGGGTTATTTAGTATAAATATAAACGAGATTTAAAAATTAGTTTGCCAAAGAAGTTTTACTTCTGATATGTGTACTTTGTACACACGCACTTTTATTTTTAAACGGTTTTATTTATTTTTGTTTCATTTATTTTTGTTTGTAGGAAGTGTTGTTGTTTTTTTATGGATGGGATTAATTTTAGTTTCTTTTTTTTAAATTTGGTATTTGTAAATTATATTCCTCTTTCTATTAATGAAAAGTGTATTTATATCTGTATAGTTGTCTAACCTTAGCTCAAACGCAAATTAAGAGTGACAGGTGATTTTAATTTATTAAATTTATTGGTGGTGATAAAAAAGTCTACACAACAAAAATTATTTACGTCAAATATATAAGAATAGAGGATAAATATATATATTATTTACAGCTATCCAACAACAGCACCCACTCCAAAACTACAACCGTGGCGGCTGGCGAGGCAGGTCACGTGGGCGCGGCCGTGGCTTCATCCCACGCAACAAGAACACACTCAAGTTTGACAACGACTATGACTTTGAACAGGCCAATACTGAGTTTGAGGAGTTGAGGAGCCAGCTGGCTAAGGCTAAGATATCTGATGCGGAAGTGGTGAAGGTTGAAGTGAGTATTTAGAGTGAATTTTGATTTCAACACTTGCATGTCATTGGTAGATAGGGTAAGGAACTAAAGTGCAAATGATTTGTATGTATTATTGTCATAATAATGGGCATCCTGTGTCTCGTTGTTGTTCAAATATTTACTTACTATAAGATAAGAAATTTTACCAAATGTTTGGTCAAATATTCATAATTTTACCTAATTTTTAATTAGTACAATTTTTAATGTACCTTAAATGAGTTTTATTTTGAGGACTTGTCGTGTTTTTCAATCATTTATTTTAAAGAATTTAATTGAATGAAAATTTCTTTCATTTAATTAAATTCTGATTTGACTTAATGTATAAAAAATATTTTTTAATATTTATAATATTATAATATTAAAGTTCTGTGGCATCCATTCTTATATTTCTTTTGGATTTATATTTCTGGTGAAGAGCTTCATCCCCACTTATGTTATTTTATGTAAATATCTGTGTTGTTTGTTTAATAGATTGAATTAATAAAAAATGATTATTATTGATTATGATTATAAGATTTCTTCGATATGAAGAATTCGATAAGAAGAAGAAGATATGATTTCTAATAATTGTTAATAATGTTTCTTTTTGTAAATTGTTTTAGGGTGAAGTTGACAAAAAAGATGACTCTGGTAATGAGACTGGTGCTGGGGAAGCTGAATTAGAAGATGACGGTTTCACTGGCTATGATAAGAAGAAGAGTTTCTTTGACAATATCTCTTGTGAAGCAGTTGAGAGGTTAGTTAAAGAGGGCAAAAAATATTTTTGTATGTGATTCAGTTAACCATCTCATTCCTCCATTCTTTTTTTATGCTACACTAGTAATTCGCGCTTTCTTTCTAAAGGCCATACAATAAAACCTTTACTAAAATATTCTTCATCCTATAAAAGAGTTTCATGTCTTATCAGTTTTGCAGTTAGAGCGAACAAAATAAACGTCTCGCCGTTTATTAGTATAGACATTATTAACAAGTTAACATTACTACTTTGCTCAACTTTACAAAATTGCGCTTTTCATTATGATAACAGTTAATAATATAAATGTTTCCTTAGGTTTACGCGAATATTTGACATTATCAATGAAACTTGTTGTTGTGGGTAGGCACTGTCTGTAACAAGTATATAACCCCCTGATACCCGTACAACGTCTAATACCTTAGTGTCTCCCGTGACCATAATTGCTGTAAAGCATTCGAAACGTCGGGAATCAAAAATCATAATAAATCCGCTACAAAATCCGAAAAGGTAGTTTAATTTATAATATAAATGTTATGTATGACAGGTCGAAAGGTCGCAGCCAGCGCACGGACTGGCGGACGGAGCGCAAGCTGAACTCGGAGACGTTCGGAGTGGCGTCTGCGCGGCGCGGCGCGTGGCGGCCGCGCGCGGCCTGGCGCCCGCACCCGCACCCGTCGCACCCGCACCCGCACGCGCACCCGCACAACATGCACCCGTGAGTTGCACCCAACGTACATAACCATCTTGTCGTCGCTGTAGAATGAATACCTTGTATGTCAAAAATGCGTACGCGCACCCGCACAACTTGCACCCGTGAGTGCAGGCACTCAGAGACGGGGAAGAGTTAGCCTTAGTTAGATCTCGCCCACCGCGAGTCAGTGACATTTCTAAGTCTAACTGGTGGGTGTGACCTTCGCGCCATCTCCCTCTCTCAACGAGCTTAGACGGGGTTATTTAGTATAAATATAAACGGGATTTAAAAATTTGTTTGCCAAAGAAGTTTTACTTCTGACATGTGTACTTTGTACACACGCACTTTTTTCTTGTAAAAATCAAATGAAAATTACGTATTTTATATTACGGCGACACCATACACCTAATACATGACGACTAGTGCCGTTTTTGGAGTAAAACGATAACCTCTTGTTTGAAAACATTGACAAAATGAACCATTTTTTTCGTTTCCTGTAAATTTTGGATCTCTGGACATACGAGGTTTTCTTTCTACAGCGACGTTATGCTATGTTTTTATATTAGCGGTAAATTGAGGCATATTTTTTCTCAGCCGTTATTGTCCCACTGCTGGGCAAAGGTCTCTCTCTTTTTTTTATCTACTCTGTCCTATTTTTTGTGATGTGTTGCCAGTCTTTTCTATGAGTATCTAGATCGTCTCTTCACCTGCGCCTCGGTCTATCGCGATGTCTTATTGCGGTTTGAGGCATCCAAAACGTAATGGATTTAGGTCACATTTCGTCAGACATGTGGCATATGTGTCCAGCCCAATCCCATTTTAATTGTGGTAAAATTAGTTATGATGGAAATAAATATGTTCAAATACTTTCAATCATAAGTGACTGGGTTAATGTGTTAAATGTAGCTTGGTGTATTAAACAAGAAAATTTAGAAATGGCTATTCAAAATGATTACAAAATATTCTGGTCATTTGTATAATTATTATTTACAGATACGTATTTACATATCTGTAAATAATAATTTACTAATCTATATTAATATTATAAAGCTGAAGAGTTTGTTTGTTTGTTTGGTTGAACGCGCTAATCTCAGAAACTATTGGTCTGAATTGAAAAATTCTTTTTATGTTGGATAGTAGATTTATCGAGGAAGGCTATAAACTATATTACATCACGCTACGATCAATAGGAGCGGAGTTTCAATGAAAAATGTTGCAAAAACGGTTAGGGTGGGCGTTAGTTTCGCGAGGTACCATACCGTGCAACTCAGAAAGAATTTTAAATTAAAATACCTGATATATAAATATTGATAGTAGCAAATCTGTCCACAGCATGTCGTACTTCCCGAGCTGGCGGCCGATGCGAGGCCGCGGACGCCCCGCGCCGCGCCGCCCCTCCGCGCCCTCCGCCCCCGCGCCCCCGCAGCCCGCCACTGCAGCGGGTTAGTAACTACTACATTATATATAATTTTATTGAATTCAGCCCTCTTAACGTCATTATATATTTATTATTTATTGAAGTCAGCCCTCTTTAACGTCCCACTGCTGGGCATGGGCTTTCCTTCAATACGAGGGGGATGAGGCATAGTCACCGTGATGGCCTAGTGCAGGTTGGCGGGCTTTCATATCTTTCGAAAACTTGCTTGGTTCTCTTAGACTGCAGGTTTCCTCAAGATGGTTTCCTTCACAGAAAGACAACTGGCTTTTTGCCACAGTGGTTCGTGTCTGTAATCTGTATAGTAAAGCGCACTCTATTCCAATGGTATCCAATGGTAGGTTGACACAAACGGTCAGAGATCACTGTAGAGAAATATGTCCAAAGGGTCTAGCCGGATAAGTGTGACGAGTCGGCCCCCAAATAGGAACCTATATCGAACTGATTATGTTTTATTATTTACTTGATCTACAAATACGATTTATGTACATTGACACATTGTGACTAGATTCCATTTTGAATTAGATATGAGAAAAATGAACCGTATGCATGACTCAAATATTCAAAGTAATAATAGTATCTTGAAAAGTAATTATTCTAGAGATTATGCTATCTTCATCATACTTATCCCACTAGAGTAGGTAGACCCTTTGACTACCTAACTCTGAAACTAACAATTTGTCAATAAAAAAGCTCCATAACTGAAATGATCTTGAATCTACAGCTGTGCCATGGAAGCTCATCGAGTCTGAATTAATATTAATAATCGTTTCGTTCTCTTTCAGCCAAGTAGGAGTGGTTCAACATGCAGAGTATACTGAATCTTAATTTATTATCGCGAGGACTAATCACAAATGTAACGGAAAAGTATAAGTCGGTGGCTGAAGTGTCTAATTATGTATTCTATAGTAAAGGAGCAGGCGGGATGTTATAGTAAAAGTGAAGGACATTGTTCTGGTGTGATAGTGTTGTATCCAATAATGGAAGGTGTTGATGGGTTCCCGTTCAAGCGAAAAGAAGTCTTCGTCCAGACGTAAACGTAAATATTATGTAAAGCTATTACTATACTACTCGCGAAGTTGACCAAAGTTAAATGAATATTAGAGTGCCTACACTTCAGTTTGCTTCGTACAACCTTGGTTCGATTTATGAGTTCAGATGGTTGTCGATTTTTGTTTTGAGTCAAGACTTGAAGCGTTCCAAGGTTCAAGACTAAGTGTATCACTCAACTATTCGCAGAGTATAGTCCGTACTTCGGATTTCTGTCAATTTGGACCAGTACTTTGTTGAAACAATTTCGTGAATAGTGTAGTGTTAGCTAAAGGTGAGAGCATGAGCCACCTGTATAGTGTACAGGCAAGGCTCGCCTCCCTACTTCGTTTACGTTACGCCTTAATATATTTTCCTAGCTTCTCACCTAACGCATTTGTGCCTATTAAGAGTTGTAATGATAGATTATACGTATGTTTTATTTTTTCCAACGTGTCGTTGCACTTTTTTATTTCATATCGTAAGCAATGACGCGATGGCGGCCGCAGTCCTACTAGTATAGTTAGTTATACGAGCTTATATACCTTCGGGAGAGTCTCTGGCCAGGCGTAGAAATTGTAAACCACTCGATGGTTGTCGGCTTCGTAAATATTGCTATGACTCGATGTGATTTGACTGTCATTTTTTATTGTTAGTTTTAGATTAAATTTAAATGTGATAGTGGGACTGCTGGCGTGATTCTATGGCAGACTCGGCAGGGTAGTTCAATAGTAGATGAAGAGTTTGTTAATATTGTATAGTTGTGCCTGCCAAATGCCAGATTTGAGTGTTTACCACACAAATTTTTAGTGTATTCGGAAAGATTGTTTAGTTTCTCATATCAAATTGCTATCATATTGTACATTAAAGTCGATTGGCGAAAGTTCCGTATGATGCGGTTGTTTGAAATAATTTTTTGACAAATAAGATATATTTGTAACTGTAACTGACTCAAAAACTGTACCTGGTGATTGTATTAATACGGAAATATACATTTACTACAAATCTTCCAGATGGCTATTTGATTAAAACATCTTTATTTTTTTTCATATTCTTTTTATTGCAAATTAAAACTTAAGCTCGTACAAACGTACTCAGCGACAGTTTTAAATATCACTTGATATCAACAAAGGTACAAAAGTATACAAAAGATCCTCATATAAAATAATGGGAGAGTGAAGTGGGGATCGAGCTCGCGCGACTCGACAGTTTTAATGGGTACATATCACACTCGTACAACAATGGCTTGACATTTATACCGCAAATACACATCAAAAAGCTTAATTAACTACTCGACACTACTGAAACGATATATTTATAGATTTACTATAAAATTTTTCAGTATCTAATATATTGCAAAATATTAAATATCATTCAAGCTAACTAACAAAGTTGTTTACATTAAAATGGTATAATACCATAAAATCAAAAATAACACGCCATGTCTCACATTCGTAACATCAAGAAGCAAACTTTAACTTAACTAAATATCAATACATAAGTAATACTATCGTAATTTAGTGAGAAATTTCAATAATTACATACTAGAATGGAGACGATACATGGAGCTTAGTCTAAGTTACTTTACACATTATAAAAACACTTTAAAAAATATAAATACCGCTCTTAACACTATTTCTATGAGAAGAAAATATTTACACAACAACCTCTCATAGTATCAAACATACAACTTATTGTCAATAATTTTATTTAAACTATTGTATAATGGTAATCAACACATGAAATTATTTCTTTGAAGAATATTTATTTATATAGCATGTACTTTTATTATACATTTGTATTACCAAAATTATTGACAATTAGATTGTATACTTTTTAATGCCATAAGCATAAAGTACTTAGCTATTGAGCCTAACATTTTTTTAAATTCATTACAAAGTTTTTTTTTAAATTGTGTAAATGATTCTACATTTGAGTATTTTTAAATTAGATTGATTTACTCAATAATAAGAGTTATTTTGGCAAATACAAAACTAATTCCAAAAGATCTTAGGTTAGTAAATTTGTCAGATATGTTAAAATTTACTCGAATGTTATTCAGGTAAGGCTTTCTATTATAAAAATTTCGAAATCTGATTAAAACATTCCTCCAATTTGTAACATAAGAGTTAAGACTAAGATATATTTTAGGGTGACCAAAATTTTAAAGGGACTTCTTGATAAATATATAATCCAAAATAATAGAATGTGCTGGTCATAGGTAATAAATACAAACGTCATTAAAGTAAATATTTAAAATATCAAGTAAAGGTGCATGTGGCACTGCATTAAATTCCCGATTAAAATGGTAAAAAATATGAAGGTATCAAATTAGCCACGCCATTCCCTGGCCGGTTGTCCATTTTCTACGATCCAGACAGTCCCGCTTTGAGCTTTCATCAACACTTCTACCAATGTCCTGCCCACGTGCTCAGGACTGGAAATTAAAGTAATTATTAGAAAAAGCTAGATTTGATTGATGTTGAAATTTAATGATTCACACTAAATATGAAAAGATAGTATATACATTGAAGTTTTCATTAATAGTTAGGACTTAAGACATACTGAATTAAAAAAAAATGTGATAGTAGACCCTCAAGTTGAACTTAGTAAATAAAATGAAACTTTAATTTCGAAAAACGATGTAAACGTTTGTGTATAATATGATTTTTCATGTATTACTCTTTCACGCTCAAACGACTGGACCGATTTTGATGAAGTTTTTCACAACCATAGACTCTGATCAATGGTGTACCGGACTGTATTACTATTACTTGTTTGTACAGTATTTGTTTGTTACCTTTGTGCCTTGCAGTTAGCATTATCTCGTTGCCAGGCGGCCTCGTACTCCGAGGACATAAGCTGTTTGCGGATTTCTTTCACAAGTCCTGTGTCTGTCAGTCCCGGACACAAAGCTATGCTTCGGACACCAGTCAAATTTAAGTGATATTGGTCCTAGAAACAATCATAATTATTAAAACAAATGCCAAAAAATTAATAATGCCTGAATTTGTTTTTTTTTAAATATTTTACTAATTAAGAAAGTACCTAAATGAGACAGAGGGGGGTGTAATAAAAAACAATAGTTTGGTTGTTTATTACGCGATAATTTCGGTAGTTCCTATTTTAGAACTGTTTTTTTGTTTTTCATACTTAAATATCAAGTCCAAAATTACACATAAGGCTGAAATTACTTTTTAAGTGAATATGAAAAATATTGTAAGTATAGACAATATTAATTGGTAAGAAACAATCCAAAAATGTTCATTTAAAATATCTGTTTGATAATTCGCTTATAATAAATAATAAGTGTACTAAACTATCCACAAACAAAGCTTGTTCATACGAGTAGGTTGATTATGGAAAAAATAAAACACTAAGCGCTCAGAATCCTAAGACAGTAGTTATATATATAAAAACAAAATTAATATAAACAAGTATAATAAAGGAGATATGTTTCATTTACCCCATATGACCTAGTAAGACCAACTACAGCGTAGTTGGTGGCAGTGTAAATAGGAGTCGAGACTTGGGGTCGAACGAATGCAGTGGATGCCGTATTAACAATGGTGCCTCCTTGACCCCCGCGGTCTTTGCCCATGAACCGGTAAGCTAGAAGAGTTCCTCGGATGACCCCATTCTAGATGTTAAGAATAAATTTATAATATACTTAAATAAAACTAATATACTGAATGTTAAATTTTAACATAACTTAAAAAAATAAAAAATGAGATGAAACGTAAATAAATTAACTATCGATATAAAGCGATAATCGAAGAAGTGTCTAAAGCCAAGTTAAATACAAATTTAAGATTTTAATAATTTTAGTAATTTATTGATATAACATCATACAACGGTTATTGTATTTCGTTATATCTTCTTAGCGGTAGGTAATGTGGAGCAATAATAAGCGCGGTAAAATCTAGTGCACAGTATTTCTATTTACCAAATTAACGTCGACTTCTAATTCCCAAAATCTGTCATTCATCACACCAGCATTATTGATCACTATGTCCAAGCGATTAAAAACTTTAATTGTCATTTCAAAAGCCTCTGTAATAAAACAAATTTGTTTTAATTTCATAGTATTATTTATTTTCAAAACATGATATTCAGAGTACTATTATAATTGCGAAAGTATGTAGATTGTGTATTGTCAATCCTTATCACCAAAGCGGCTGGATAAATTAGGATGAAGTTTATTACACGGATAGAATTCAACCTGGAGAAGCATAGGATACCTACTCCTAGTGGCTAATGGGGAATCGTTTGTACTTCATATATAAGTCATTCTTATTCATAGATATCATACATATGTATCGCTAAAATATCTTTTAGTTCGTTAAAGCAATATAGTCCGTTAAATGTAGCCAGTGTTTCAAAACATACCTAGTTATTAAAGACATAGTCCATGCGCAAACAGTGACTATAAATCAACATTGATAAACTATATCTATTGTAATGTAAAGGATTCCAAGAATTAGTGGCAAAGTGCATTTAATTATAATTAGCTGATACCTTCGTATTGTGGGTAATCAGTGACGTCACACTGACAAAATAACACATTCTTCCTGCCGTACTTTGCGCCCAGCTCGTCCGCTACTTGTTCTCCGATTTCAGAATCAATATCGCATAACGATACCTGTGAAAATACCCATGATATGTATTATTAAAATTGTAATATTGTAATAAATAATTGAAAATATTATTAATGTACTTTTTACATTTGTTTTTGTCCTAAAAATATTAAAAATTATGGCAACCGTTGTTAAGGCGCCTACCTCGCCCGATGACCTTGAGGATTTGATATCTGTACTAGTATTTGTTATTTTAACGCCATCTACCGACCGACGACCATACTACAACGAAACGAAGTGAAGATTAAGCAAGAACACAGATGTGTCGCGTTGTCATCATTTCTTGCCTATTTGATTCGATCTTTGAGAAATCTCATTTTGTTCCTCTCCTCTAGTTTTTGTAGTCTTGTACGAGTATAGTGCCTACATCATAATCTATATTATTTATATTAAACTACACAATGCACTATGCCTGCTGACATAGCTTTCATTTTACTAAATGTTTTATGGTGAAGGTCTGCTGATGACCAGGTAGGTAAGTAGGTAAACGGTTCTCAGTAACGGAAATAGTTAGGTTGACCTAGCTTTCAACATTTACAAATGGCTTACCTTCTTTAAACGCACCTATTCTTTATTTGTTATATCATTAGGATGTATATTGGTATATTTTTATGTGAGCAATAAACAATAACTGTCTATAAAGTGTGAACAATATATTAAAAAAAATGCCTTAGTTATTCTTATATTTAGGCATTAGGCATATTTAGGCACATTATATTCTGGCTTACTCTATGATAGGTTCAAAAAACAAAACGAAATTACAAACCATTTTACATATACTTACAAACTTAAATTCTGTTTTTGTTTTACGAAATATTTATATTTGTATTATTTAATATATGGTTTAATTCAAAAATCATTCAAAACGAGAAGTTTTAGGTATTAATTGGAAAAAATAACGCGCGTGTAGTCCACTCGTCACGAGAGTCATCGAGACACTGCTGTATCGCATCCCGAGTACGCGCCACAGGCCGTAGCGGGGGTGCGTCAGTGGGGTACTGGTTAAGTTTCGGGTTTTTATTTATTATTTAAGAATATCAGAATAAAAAAATTAAAAAAAACAATAGAAATTGTGAAATACGTCATTACATATTTTTTGGTACAAAATTCACGCCATACTAATTAGCCGTTACAGCGAAAAAGTACAGTTTACGTTGAAAAAGGCCCTATTTAATATATTTTTTTTCCAAATTTGGGAGAGTTTATTTAAATTTAAAATAATAGCATGTATTTGTGATAACCTTAAGTAAATCATATATTTTTTATATGGTAATCGTACGAGAGGATTCATCTACAATCTTCTTTAAACTTATAGTGTTTTTGGAATTTGAGCGAGGTAATCCCCTTAAATAAATAATGAACTCATTTACGCTTGTATCAATGAAATGATAACGCAAAACTAAAAGAACAATAATACAATTATATTGTATTTTTCTATCTGTTTATTAAAATGCTATTATAATTAGGTTCATTCATTGAAATTCACGCTACTATTGGAATGTTCGTAGGAGTTTAAAAAGAAACAAAATAAACCAACAAACTCAACAAGTTTATTATTGTTTTATTTTTAAAATTAATAGTTTTATTATGCACGGAGCACAATGATGATTAATTAAGTAGGTACAATCAATTAAATTAATAGGTATAAGCATTTTGTACGCGTAAAGTTCGACAACGTATGGCGAAATTGTGTTTGCACATTTAAACTGCAACTGTCGCGTCGCAATTTGTTCACTTCAAAAAAGGATTTAGTATTGATATGGGAATGGCTTTTACTCGTCCATATTAAAAACGTACGCATTGAATAAAAATTTACAACAATTTGAGTACATGTTTTATATGAACGTAAGTAATTGCATATTTCGAATATCACTACATACTATAAAATAAAGTCGCCTCGCTGTCTGTTTGTCTATATGTATGCTTAGATCTTTAAAACTATGCAAACGGATTTTGATGCAGCTTTTTACATAGATAGAGTGATTCAAGAGGAAGATTTTTGTATATAATTTGTCAAGTTATGTATTACATACATTTAGTAGCAGAACCCGCGGCTTTGCTTACGCTAAATCCAGGGATGAGCCCAAACAAAGCGAGGGCGAGTCGCTAGTAAAAGATAATTTTCGTACATCGGGGTTGACATTAAACAAAAATATTTAAACAAAGCCATTTTAAAGAAACCTTTTAAAAAGGTAACTTACCTAGCTACCACGAACCATGAAAGTTACATGTGCTGTAGTATAAACAAATCAAATAAACTAACAATATATTATTTAGCATATGGTAACATTTCAAATTTCATTTTTTTAACAAGATATCTAATCTATAACTATCTTCGCAAAACTAAAACCGTACTTTAGTTAAGTTACTCTTAGATTTTTGTATGAAAAATTTGCAAAACCACGTACTAAATGAGTGCACACCCTAATGCGCAGAGTACGATAAATTACAATACCTCATAAAAATAGGTAAACATAAGTAAATGAAAAGAATCAACGACCGAGGCGCCGCAAAAATCAATACAAATAATAGGTGCCGGCAAGTGAAGACACTTGACACGTTTTCTTACATATTAGGTATTTGCGTATGTTTTGCGTAAATTATCTATATGGTGTGTGTAATCTTTGGCTTCTTTCCATCCCACTTTAACCTTTTACCTTGAACTTACGATTAGTAATGCTATAGGTTGAATTGAATTGTAAGGCTTACCTTGGCTCCTTGCTTAAGTAGCTCTTCGCTGTACGCCAGTCCGATGCCAGCCGCCGCGCCCGTTATCAAAGCAACCTTTCCTTTTAACTCCATTTCGATATTTTCTATTCCGAGAGGACTGCGCCCGTATGCGGCAACCACTACGCTCGATGTGGGTGTGCTTCGATCGCGACGGAATCTCGGGTTGAAAGGGGAGGTAGGGGGGCGTAGTCCCGGTCCTCCCCATACCCCTCCCGTAGTAAATATACGCACGATTGCACGCCACTCTCGCTATCCTACGTCGATTCAGTCGCGTGTGGACGGTTCATAGGATACTTTGAACACCGCTATAAATAGGCTCCGTAGTACGGCACTCATATGTTTGTGGTATGAATGCGTAAGCCGCTATGCAGTATGAGGACTTCGAGTAGGAAAATAAAACATGTCATTACTAAAGTTTTACTTTATTTGTCAATTTCTCTTCATTTCTCTTTGGTACAATAAATTTTTCTAAATAATAATAACAATTTTGCATTTTTATTGATTTTTAAATTTACTAATGAAAATATCACAGATAGGACGACACGATGGCTTTCTTTGTCTTCGTATCGAATTTGTACAAAATATGGATATTAAAAATGCGACATGCTTGATCAAAAAAGTCGCGAACTGTACACAAAAATTCCAAAATAAATTTATTATAAATCTCAAAATATACAGGACTCGTTAATTTAAATTTTTCTAAAACGTTCCTAAACAAAATATTTAAAGTATTTTATTTTAATGATTTCTAATTACAAAAAAGAATAGTATAAATAACCATAATAACTTGATTTAAATAAAGTAACCATGATTTCCGTAATTTAAAAATAAACAAAATACTATGTACAATTAATAATTAGGTATAATTAAAAATATATCACAGAAGGAATAGACGGCACTTCGATAAATTGAGGGATTACATAAAAATAGAATTATTTTATAACTTCGAATACACTGGTTTACTATTTAATTACAACGCAATTTACAATATTTAGACTTGTTTTTTTAAGAAAATGCCATTATTGCAAAAGTTACTTAAATTTTGACTATAAATGGGTAGCTTTTAATTATTTTTGTAAGTTTACGAGTGATGGGCTTGGTCCGCTCCGGCAGCTGGGACAGCTTTTGCTAAGTAGGAGAAAGATCTTGCATTTGGAAGGCCGGCGAGGACACACGCACTCAAGGCGGAACGAGTTAGGTTCATGGGAGCTGCGTCGTACCATTCTAACGTGTCACCGTCGTAACACTCTACATGAGGTATTGTGGTGGAGCCTGAGGAATATTAGTAGATAATCACTACATAGTATAAAACAAAGTCGCTTTCTCTGTCCCTATATCCCTATGTATGCTTAAATCTTTAAAACTACGCAACGGATTTTGATGCGGTTTATTTTAATAGATAGAGTGATTCAAGAGGAAGGTTTATATGCATAACTAGCGGATCCCGCGACTTTGCCTATGCTAAATCCAGGGACGAGCCCGAGCGAAGCGAGGGCGAGTCGCTATACATATAGTAATTAATAAAACAAAGTATCTTTTATTTCTATTTGCCATTGTTACTTGAGAGGGTGGACATTGAATCAAATTGAGTTAATTTAAAAATAATAATGTCAGGCGGATGATCTTGTGGAATCGGGTTTAAACAAAACTAATTAATTATTCAGGCTTTCAATTCACACAAGGTACTTATTTATTGTGCTATTAAAAAGCATGTTGACAAACGTTCAACCATTCTAAAACAATTTCGTCTTTATTAGTTTCTATAGGGACTAACTCTCGCTTTGCTCGGGTGCGACCCATTGCGTTGCTACAGTTTAATAAGAAGATATTTTTAAGAGAGATAATTACTATATAAAACAAAGTCGCTTCCCGCTGTCTGACTCTATGTGTGCTAAGATCTTTAAAACTACGTAACGGTTTTTATGCGTTTTTTAATTGATAGAGTGATTCAAGAGGAAGGTTAAACCTTCTTCTACACTAGCGGTACCCACGGATTCGCTCGCGCTCAATCGCTAAATAAAAGTAAACGCGGCGCGCCAAAAAAGCTCCATGTCAACATATTTTTTTCTGATAAATCCAACAACAATCTTGATCTTGAATTAACAAAACCTTGATGAATTATACACTCAAACCTTTGAATTATTCTTTTTGAGATTACAGCAAACTGACAGAAGCGACGTTGAACTTTGTTTTTTAATTTGTGGTGAGGTGTATAATTTAAAAATATAACAATTTAATTTAAATATAAAAACTAACCATTAAATCCGCCAATGACAAAAATCATATCGTCTAGCAAAACAGTGGCAAAGTTACTCCTGGCGCTAAACATTTCAGTCACTTCCTGCCACTCGCCACGCTGTGGACAGAACCGCTCCCCTAAAAATAGACACCAGTGAAGGGGACAATTCTACTTTCTTGGTTTAGTCATAGCTTTATTTGAATGAAAAATATTATTATTTGTTATAACAAGAGCACAACAAAGCAACATTTGCAACAACAAAGAGCGAGAATATTGTTAAAGATATAATTAACTTCTTCTGTCTTTCGAAAACTTGCGGAGAAGAAAGAAAGTTCTCTCATACATGTAGGTTTCTTCACGATCTTTTTCTTCACCCCAAGACAAGTGGTAATCGTGTTAGAAATTATTCGCATAAGAAAATATCAGAGGTACGAGACCCAGATTTTAACCCGCATCACTCGGTAATCCGATCGAGCGTATTACCAGTGGGCTACCACTGCCTAATTAGTAGAATTAGCTATGGCTTTTCAGTAAATAGTTTTCTAAAGATATTTAAAAACGTATTTAATAAAAATTAAAAGTAACCGGTATTGAGACGACTATAGCCGTTAAATCCTCCCAATGCATATAAAGATTCTCGATACGCGATCAGACTAACTCCTGATCGCGGACTTAGCATTGATCGAATAAAACTCCACTGTTTCGTGTCTGGATCGAAAATTTCAGCAGAACTCAAAACTTCTTGACCATTAAAACCACCGACTATATAGATCTGTAAATTATTTCAATAATTAAGTAAATGTCCAAACTAAATAATAATAGATTTTTGAAATTAAAATATGCAAATCTGTTACCAAAACTATTAGCACTGAACTTAAAATTAATTTACTAGCCTTTCCCCCAAGTGAAGCTGCACTCGCGTCTGAACGTTGCTTGTTCATAGGCATTATCATCTCCCATTGATTTTTATCGGGATGATAGCGCTCCACTGAAGACATTCGCGTGCGACCATTATAACCACCCAGTGCGTAGATCAATCCATCTAAGTATAATTATTATCATAGGTTTTAAAGTAATAAAATACGTAATTAAATATTTAGAGTAATGTTTAAAGTAAGCTGTATACAGTTTCTAACTAAAAATAAATAATATTGTAAATATAATATATAAATGTCTCTATGATACCGAAAATTATGGTCACCCTACCCACAGGTTCTAGGCACGTACCGTGAACTACGACACTGACGTAGCATCTCGCCTGATACATGCAGGCTCGCTCGTGCCAAGCATTTGTTACGGGGTCGTAACACCGTACTGTGTTGAAGTGATCGCTTCC
Source organism: Boloria selene (assembly GCA_905231865.2). Lineage (NCBI taxonomy): Eukaryota > Metazoa > Arthropoda > Insecta > Lepidoptera > Nymphalidae > Boloria > Boloria selene. The sequence goes on from HG993145.1 coordinate 10,007,455, forward strand.
ATCGAACCCGCCGATCATGTAGATTAGATTATTTAAAGTACACAGTCCGTGGTACGCGCGCGGTGATAAATCCATGTGGATGGAAAGAAACCAGCGGTCCGCTCTATAAACAAAATTATCTGTTTATAGCTACTATGTATTTTCAATTTTAAATAAAGGAATCTGTTAACTGTTTTATTTCGTCAATTATTTTTAAATATAAATAAAAAATTGCCAAGTGCGAATCGATTTACGCAAAAGGCGGATACATAATTAGTCATAATATAGGAAATTTTATTATAGAGAAACACATATATATTACTTTCTTTTCGAAAACATAGGTACTTCATTTAAGGTAAAATTTTTATAAACTTTAAATTTCTTATTTATTTATAGCTAATCAAAAGCCTAAAAATAAGGTATCAAGCTTCTAGCTATCTTCTAGATTTTTTTATCTTTTGTTTAGAAATGCATTGTGGCATACCACCAGCTGGTTATGTTGGACTCACCAGCTCAATATAAGCCAGTACTACCCACTAAAACGCAACGGCCCTCACCCTCTTAATGGGTCGTCGCAGAATCGCTTGCGCATGCAACTACAACTAATACTTAATCTGTGGCATCTACGACGCCCCGATGCGACGCGACGGTACGGCTGGTCTGCCGACACAGTTACTTTCAGATAAAGTGTACGGGCCAATACATAATATTTGTCGCGTAAGCACTTTACGCCATATATATTTCGATGCAGTAGGACTCGTCGCAGCAGTAGTCGTCGTCGTACGCGCTCACGGGTCGTTCTATCAATCTATCATTCTATCATTAAGTTCAGTTAATATACAATTAGTTTTAGCCTGGATTATCATTTTACTTATCTATCAATAATTCCTGTCAATATCAGTATCAACCAAAGACTGTAGGGGTTTTCGTCTCAGTCCGTACACAGAGTTTCTTTCACATTTATAAGAATTAGTAAAGATATTAGTAAGGATAGTAAGGATTTACCGTGTATCATAAGTTTCAACAAAACTAGTCGGGCTTCCAGCACTCCAGCCACCAACGGCAAAAAGGATTTCATATGGTATTCGAGGTCTTGCTAGCGGGTCGTTCAGATCTGCTTCCGTATCTGGTCTTGAATCCAAAACAGTAAGAAACATTACTGCGGGATATAATGCTTCTTGACATTTCTATTAAGGAACAGAAAGTGGTTTTAGTCGCATTTATTCTAAAGTAAAGTCTATTATTACTTCTTGTACTCCAACTTACTTCATCATCGATGACTGGCTGCCATTGTAAAATTTTTGACTTAAAGTACTTATAACTTATGTGACCATATCGTATACAGGACAATAAAGACGGAATATAGTTTTTTCTACTCAGTAAATCATGCTCTACCCACATTTTTATTGCTTGGAATACGATTTCTTCATTTTTAACATTTAGTTCATCGTCTCTCAAGATATCTTCTAGTTCTTCAAATGTTAATAATTTAAATTCATTGCATTCTTTTAATATTCTGGCGAAATTCTGTCTTATGTACAATTTGCCTTTCTTTTCTAAGTCACTACAAAAATAGCATTTGGCAAATTTAAATATGCCGAGACAATTATGTGGTTGAAGTTCTTGTAAAAGAAATTGACAACATAGTTGTATTACACCAACAACATCAAATTGATCAGCATATGGTAACAAATTTTCAACATTGTCAGCAGTGACCATGCATGTTCCTGTATAAGCGTAGTCAAGAATTAAGCCCATATAATAAGATGGTACGTCGACCAATATTTCAGTTTCTTCTGATTTTCCTTTCTTTAGGGAGTTAATGAAAATTGCTTTGAAATAAGGACTAACTGCTGATAGAATTGCTCGATGAACTTGTATAGATTTTTTATCCCTGCATACAATTGTACCGTCACAAAGTTGACCGTTTAATCTTAATTCATTCCATATCGCAGGAAATTCTACTACTGAATAATTTTCAGGAAGACATACGCATTTCCTTTTTCGTGTAACAATACGTTTCTTTGTTAACCGGGATTTAACAGATGCAGTTGTACGAATAGAATTTTTGTTTTTTGATAATTTTCGGTGTTTCGTATTTAATTCCATCCCTTTAGAAAAAACGGTGGTCGAAATTTGTTATCTGTCACGACGACAGATTTTAAGACAGAAAAGTAATCATTTGTTTTATATTTAAAATATTGCAATTCGATCGATAAAAACTTTTCAATGAGCCAGTAATATTAAATTGTCTATGTTAAGTTGCAAAAGTATGTACTGGTAACACCGAAGTTGCTGTCAAATATTGTCATTGTCTATAGACCCTCTTTTTCTTCCGGTTGTCAATATGGTGAGTTTCGCTCAGTGGAAAATAAAAATGAATCCATAAAAATCTAAGTGATATCAATGTGGTGTGAGAAATTGAAGTAGTTTTCAGTTAAACCAGTGAAGTTAAAATGTGTTGCTATATTTATTTCAGGGTGTCGACATCAACCATAAACACGACAGGAAAGTTAGGCGTACACAAGTCAAATCTCAGGATGTATACCTGAGATTGCTCGTCAAAGTAAGTAAATACACTAAATACTCAATTACCATTTGTAAAACTAGCTTTGTTTTACGTAGCATTATCGGTTGAAATTCTAACCTATTTCATTGTTGACAGTTATACAGATACTTGGCCAGACGTACAAATGCCAAGTTCAACACGATTATCCTTCGCCGTCTCTTTATGAGCCGTATCAACCGAGCGCCTATCTCCCTGTCTCGGTTGGCTCGTCACATGAAGAAGCCCACTCGTGAAGGTCTAATTGCTGTTGTGGTTGGAACCATCACCAACGACGTGAGGCTGTACAAAGTTCCCAAAATTACTGTTGCTGCCCTTCATGTGACTGAGAAAGCACGCGCCCGCATTTTGGCTGCTGGAGGTAAGCATATTATATTATTTATAAACAAAAGTCAGCTAGGTTATGTGCCATGCAGTGAAGTGCTTGCACACAGATTACAGAAACGCAAGATTTATTTTTCCCAAAAGAAGAAAATTAAATGAATCATAATATTGTGAAAAAATCTAATCAATTTGAAAAAGGATTTTCATTGTTACTGAGAAATGGCAAAACATGTTTATAAATATGACGACATGTTTGGCGCAGTTTGTAGTCAGGTTCTTGTGTTGTATCAGCGGTTAATTATACAATCTGTGTTATGTATTGATTTAATTAAGTACTTTTTCCTTTTAATTTAAATTGTGCAATCTGGGAAATAATCTTGAGTTAATTCTTTTTATCAAACCATTTCTTTTGTAATATTATATTGGGGTTTCATAATTAATGTTATGACAAATTTTCAATTAATTTTTTTATACCCAAAAAATTCAGCAACTTGGAAACCACCGAGGTAGTTTTAAAGGCTGCAAAATTGTTGGGTAAAAATTGATTTTAGGCTGTAATTACTTTATTGTACATTTACTTAAGTTAGGCTTAATATCTGTAACCTAACTGATTAATCTTAAGCCAAATATTGATACTAAATAAATGTTTAATACTTATAATTAAGAGGGTTACTAATTTAATGTTTATTTTTAGGTGAGATTTTAACATTTGATCAGCTTGCTCTCCGTGCCCCTACTGGCCGCAAGACAGTGCTCGTTCAAGGCCGCAGGAACGCTCGTGAGGCAGTGCGCCACTTTGGACCCGCGCCAGGTGTTCCGCGCTCACACACAAAGCCCTATGTCCGCACTAAGGGCCATGAGCGTGCAAGACCTAGCCGTCGTGCTAATGTGTAATCTTTTAAATATAAGGAGTACTATCTATTATTGAGTTTTATTTTCATTATTACCAAAGTTGCATGATTAATTTTAATCAATACAATAGTGTCCGACCGAATATTCGGTTTCGGTTTCGGTTTCGGTCGAGTTTCGGCAAAAAAACGAGTTTCGGTTATGTTTCGGTTTCGGCAGCAAACCTGCCGAAACTACGACCGAAACCGAAACTGCATTCGGGAGTTTCCGCGCTGTGCTCGGGTGTGTTCGGCGCGGTAAAAGACATCCAAGCGACGATGACATTTGGCCGCGTTCACGTGCGTAATCATGTCGTAACCTGTTTGTTTGCAGTGCATTTTGTTTGTTGTGAGTTTTCGTGTGATATGTTTTGAATTCGGTAACTTTTATCATGTGATTTAATATAAGAGTACCTCGAAAAGTAATTTAATATAACAAAGGAGTACCTAGATTATAGTAGAATCAAGTTTACCATAAAAAAATAAAAATCTAAACATTTTGTGGTTAATTTAACTCTTTCGCTAATGCTATATGTAAACAAACATTAGTTAGGTACATGGTATTTAGTATTTACTATAGTGCATTAGTGGTGATAATATTAATTTAGGGATATTGGGATTTAGAGTTTCGCGTTCAATTTAATAATTATTAAGTAGGTACCAATATAATAATTGTTTTTTTTTTTACAAATTAACACTTATAATTAAACGAGTAGATACCTACCTGGTTATCCGTATAAAATTAACACTTATATTTATTTTACTAATTAAAACTGACTGATTATAATACATTTTCTTCATTTTTCTCTGAAAACATGATCCTTATAAGAAAGTTTCGGTTTCGGTTTCGGCCGAAACTGAGACCGTTGCCGAAATTCGGTTTCGGTTTCGGTTTCGGTCGTAAAAACCAGTTTCGGTCGGACACTACAATACAATAAAAAATGCTAATTATCTATAATTTACAAACTATTTTTTATACATTATTTTTTTTTAAGAAAGACAAAATTTATTTTTATACATGGAATAATAAAATATCATTAACTTTAAAAATAAATTTATTAACAGTAAAATATTCATAATTTTTTTAACTTATAAACATATCACAGTATACTCATTATTCAATCACAGAAAACTAATGACCAATAGTTAACTAAAGGTTCATCTTGTTGAGTCACACCCAGTACTTGCTTCAGCTTATTGATTGCCTCTGGTTTCCCTGATGATTGTATCGCCATTTTAATTGTTCTTGCAATTCTGCAAGAAATACTATTTCCTCAATATCTTACAATTGCATGAACCTAGCTTAAATCAATTTCATTTAATAACAATAAAGAAGTTAATATCTTATGCATCTAGTCTTAAACTGTTCCTATTTTCACAGGGTTGTGTGACGGTTTTAGAAAGTTATTATTAAATCCAATTTGAAAATGCAAATTAAAAGTTATTTTTCATGTTACTATATACTACTAATAGAAAATTATGCTTACCCAAGCCACTCCAGTTGTAAACTTTTCAAATGTTGGAGCAATACTGCATCATTGAAATTGGTATTTTTCATTGCATTTTCTATTTTATTCATCAATGTAGGACCTGCAATGTCAATCCATCACTATAAATTTAATGATACATGATCTTAATAATGGAGATTATTTATAAAATTCTATTTACATTTGTTTGGTAATGCTCCATTCCACTTGCAGTCAAAATTAAAGTTTTCTGTTTCTTCCAAAACACATATGTTATGTGAAGAACACATCTCAGTATTTGTTTCTTGTATGTGAATATTTTCACAATTTTTACTGGGTAATAATATGGACAAACAATTGATTATTTTTGTTGCTTTTACTTCCTTAGATTTGATAAAAATCTGAAAGGACAATGTAATTAGAAATTTTAATATTTGCATGCCTTTGTCTGCTTCTCACCCTTTATGTCTACAGATTTCATTTAACTTAAAACTTATATGCAAGACAGATTTATATATAACAGCTTATATCATGATTTAATAAAAAATATTCTTGTGCATTATAAAAATACTTACATTAACTCCAGTTAATGTACAATATAAAAGTGTTCTAAATATACCAGATGTTAATAAATTTTCTAATTCCCTTAGTGACATACTATCTTCAATACTTTGTATTGAACATGCATTATCTTCAAATATTGTGCCTTTACATATTTGTGGGTTTAACTTTTTAAGTAAATCCTGACTTGTATATAGAGTTTCTGAATATGTTATAGCACCTATTCTTAGCATCCAGGTGAAGTGAGAATGCAGTTTTTTATAAATTTCCTCATCACCTAAAAATATTCCAGAACATAATATAATAAAATATCAAAAGTTGAACAAATCCAACAAATATTCTTTTGAGTTTGTTATTAGAAAGTATTAATACCTGTTAATTGTTTAAGAGATCTGGATTGGCCATAATCATTTCTCCCAGTATTAAGTCGCAATGCTCTTTGAGAACAGATGCTTTGCTCATTGTCATACACCACTTCAGCTAGTTGTTGCAGCTCTTTTGCTATTTTCTATTGAAAAATATAAAACTAATTTTTATCATTCACATTTTTTGGCATTATTAAGTTAATAGAGTATTAATAATATTTAATTTATATTATATAAACACTACCTGCATGTGTTCTGAAAGCATCGGTGTAATATTTAAAAGCAACATCTTATCTTTCATGAGGACTACTACAGAGAATAATCTCTTAAGACCTCTTGCTCTTGTGTCTTTTAAATGAAACATTTGACTGAGAACATGACCTTGAGTATCACTGAAATACACCACACCACCCTCCTTACTCCAACTTACCTAAAATTTGATTTATCATATAAAATCAACTAAATTTTCAGGCTATCTTCTTGAAATGGGAATATGAATATAACTTACTTCACAAGTAATACTTCTTAGAGCTGCTTGTCTAAGAAAAGCAGTAACATCGGTGCTTGGAACGGATTCCCTGCTACAAAATATTGTCCCATCATCATCCCTCGACATCAAAACAGTTTCTGGACCTATAGATGTACACCCACTGCATTGTACTGCGCATTTCGAAGGTTCTGTTGTGTGATTCTCATCGTCTGTTGTGAACGTACAGAATAAGGGACGCGGACCATGAGCTTCACAAAAATGACATAAACCAATAATAGCATTCATTTTTTACTAAAATGTTTAGAAGAATTATTGGTAAAACTAGTTTTATTTTAATGTTATTTTTCACACACATCTATTGACAATAACACATCAGCTCGTATAAAATAAATTATATAAGTAGATCATTTTTATAAATATGTAATTTAAATTTAAAAAATAATCTAAGTATAGGTAGGTGTAGGTATATTTACACTTTTCAGTGTTATTGAAACGTCAGTGTCAAACAAAATATTCTCAGCTGTGAGCCGTCATATTTTGTAACAGGTTATATATATTTTTGGTTATGGCAGTGTTGTTGTTTTTTTTTCTTATAAACCACTTCCTGTGAAAGCTTGAAGGTGTAATTGAAAGAGTATTTAAAGCGCAGAACACTAATACTCCTACCGATTTAAAGAGTAGAAAGTAGTAGTTCGCCGCTTTCTTTATACCTGAGGTTCGTAAATAGGGTTCCACGAAAACCTAGTTTCTTAAAAAGATCACAAGAGTTCAGAGTTCTTTCCGTACTTTGTAATGTAAAAAAAATATGATACATCAAGATTCTGTAGCTCAAAAATTTAGGAACCGCCAGATCTAGACTGCTGTTACTCATCTATTGTACAAATACAAAATTTAAAAACAGTGTATGCTTACCAGGGATGTTATGGATATGAAATTTCGGATACGGATTGGATACGGATATAGAAATGATTATTATACCGGATACGGATATGAAATTATTTCGGATTATCGGTTAGTTACGGATTATTTCGGTTACGGATATTAAATTTGTAACAAATTTCAAAAGTAAAATACAAGAAGAAAACAAATAATTCGCGCGGCTTGTGTGTCGGCAGCCGCCGGCCGATCAAAACTTGTCTCAATTAGGCTCCGCCCCTATCCGATATTATCCGAAACATTTATTTCGGATTCAGTTACGGTTATGGATAATTTTTTATATCGTATATCCGATAGTTTCGGTTACGGTTACGGAGCTCCCTAACATCCCTGATGCTTACCAATAAGAGACAGCTCTAGTACCACTCATTTACCGATGTCAATTAACCCAAGAAGTCAGACTTGAAAGTTGCATAGTGGTAGCACAAATAAATAGTAACAAAAAAAGGGGGGTAAGAAATTAAAAACACATTTTCCACGATTTTCAATAACTCATTTATTGAACTGTACACGGATTCATAATGAAAATTTCTTGGAACATCACTAGCACAGATTACAATTGTACGATCTATACTGTGCTGCATTCACCTCACAACGAGTTAACATTATATAAATTACATTTATAGACCATCGCATAGCCAGGTTTGGTAACTGCGGTCAGTAAGCGTGAACATGATTATCAGAAGAAAAAAATTTATAAATAAATTATTTTAGTTAACAAATAACGTGTGTCACCTATTGAAAAAAAAAATCTAATTTGTATGCTTTACTACTATGCATTTATTTCTTAGACACAGGTTTGTAGGCTAGTTTTCTAGACTTGAGTGAGGACCATTTGTGCCGTTTATAGTAGTATATAAGGGCGCAAAGGGTGGAGAATATTCCTATAGCTTTGATGGTCATGAGACGTCTGTCATCCAGCTCTGGCTCGGAGCACCACCGAAGGAAGGTAGCCACATCCTTAGCCAGCTGGGACACTGTGGCGGGAGTGCCATCGCTATACTCTGCTGCCTGGAATCACATTTAATTTGTTAGTATTGGCATACCCTTGATTCACTCAGGTGCATCAGAGATGAGTAGTTTATATATTCTACATATAAATGTAGAATATGCACTTTCTGTTAATGAGTTTTATTATAAAGTTGTTTTAGTCACTATATTTAAAATAAAATTTCCAATTTAATACCTCAGGGATTACTTCAAGAATAAGAATGATATAAATGTTCTTTACTAGAAGAATTTTTTTTCCTTGAATATATTTATTGGTTATATTTGTGGAATATAATATTTGGTTATGTACATATATCACCAGTCTTCATTGTTTGTTATTGTAATTTTAATAAAACGCGTGTACTTATTTTAAATTAAAAAAATTAAAAATTCATTTGAAATGATTTGTGGATAGAGTTAAATAATATTCTTTTAAACATCCTGAATAGCAACCAGTTTTCTCTCAAAGCTCTTAATGATACCGAATGGCTAATTTAGGACATGATTACTTATTAATACCAAACCAGAAGAAACATATAAAGGCATAATTGGTTATTTAAATGAAGGATTGTCTATATCGATACATTAGGATATAAAAATTAGTATATTACCTCATCAAACAATGCTTGGGCCATAGATATGGCTCCACCGGGGAAGTAGGGGTTGTAGTGCTGGCCTTCCCTTAGTGGAACACCGGCTGGCGCGTCCATGTAGCCCGTGAGCAGTGCAAAGATGTAATCCTCTCCGCCTTTACGTGCAGACACTATGAGAGACAAGTCCGGTGGGTAGGCACCTGGGGGCAAAGTATTGTTTTTAATAATCACTAGCAATACGTGCGGCTTCGCCCGCGTTCATTTTTTTTAATCGCTACTAAACTTCATTCGATCACTCGCTGGGTTGAAAATTCTCCAAAATTACTCCAGTTTTTATATACTCCTGAGCCGCGTGGGTAACTATTTCATATATTATGTGCGGCGTGCACTCCTCCTCCTCTTCTGTTATTGTAGTTTTAGTAGTAGTAGATTTTCATCCTTTAGAACGCGAACGAAAGCGCGGGAAAGGCTAGTTTTGTCATACTTTTCAATATAGAATATATAAAATACTTAGTTAATATTTTATTTTATATATTTTAATGTGACATTGTTCAAGTTAATTTAGATCCATTAATTTGAATGAGGAATGCTATGAATCAGAAGATTTGATTAAACTAATCGAATATTGAAAGGTGCTAATTTATAAAGTAATTAATACAATAATTATAAATAAATGTATGACAATACCGTTATTGGCAGCTCTGGCAGCATTTTCATTAGGATATGGCGATGGGAAGTAGTCGGAAAGCTTTCCAGGCCTCTCGAAGTAGTTGCCCTCTTCATCAGGGCCATCTTTTACCATTACCTGTAAAGACAAGTTTCTTTAATAAATAATTTAAAAATAATGATTTACTCGAGTTCTTCCTTAGATTAAATATTTAATAATTTCCTTAGATTAAGCCGCGGGTTCCAACTCTCTCAGCGGTACCACTCTATCCATTGTTGAAAACATCCATTTTATTTATATTTTTGAGCTTATAGCGACAGACTCGACGGAGGACTTGTTTTATAATTTATGAGTAAAGAGTTTTAAAATTTAATTAGTGTTTTGAAGAGTCTAATATAAGTATTATTAAAAAAATACTGTTTTTTTCACACAGATTTGTTTCTATTTTTGTTACCGGTCGTTTTATATGCGATCGCGCTATGAACGATCATAGAATAGGCTATAATTCTTAAAACTTTATTTGACGTACAAAAGTTAAAATTACGTTTCAGGATTTAGCAATCAAAGAATAAATATAGAATTTGCAGTAAATTTTGTTTTTCTTATCAGATTCTTTTACTTTTAATTTCCTGAAAAAATATAAAAATTACGTAACGTACATCAGCGGCTTCCGCCTTGGCCTCATCCTCAGTATGAGTTACGTTGACCAAGTTACGGAACGCGATGTACTGTAGGGAGTGGCACGCCTTGCACACTTGCTTGTACACTTCGTACCCACGACGTACACTGGTGAAAAAAAAATTTAATATAAACAATAATGTGTTTTGTTTTCGTCCATTTTCCTCACTGCCCATTTGAGTTGAATTTCTAAAGATCTATAAAGTTTCCCATATTTTATTATTAATTGTAAAAAATAATATTGAAATATATAACAAAAAAAAAAGAAAAATATAAAAGTACCTAAACTAATAAGAAAAATATGAACTTTTAAAATGTGTGCTTGTAAGAAAAATTACGTAGTGTTACACAACCTAAATAATTGAGATTTAACTAAAATTTTTAGGCATAGATTTCAAATTTGTGATTTTCCTTGATTAAGTATGACTGGGTTCTAATAACTCGGTACAACAATTTCTTAATCTGCTGTAGACATGTTTGAATAACCCAACTGCATCAAAGAAGAGTTGTTTCTGATAATTGTGAGGAGGACACTTTATATATTTAAATTACATGAATTTTCAATAATTGCATCTGACCAATTTGTGGAACCATGTCTTCAATTTTTTTCCCTCCAACCTATTAAGTAGGTTTAAATAGTAAATACCAAGGATTTTATAAATAGCTTACACTTAAATGTCATTTCATATATAAAATGATAAAATTTAAAAATGAAAAAGCTGACTACTAAAAAGCTAAATTAAGAGGATATTTTTTAAAAGATGAAAACAATCTGACAAAGGAACATACCATTATGCAGAACATAGCTATTATAAAACATGTACATATATCTCTCCGACTGCATAATACTGTACCTTCTTCAACGAATCTTTTGGTTCGATTCTTGTTAGGTTTTTAGGTTTAATGTAGTAGTAATGCATCGGTAAGAAAAGAATTCTAAACTAATCTATTTAAAACTTTTATTAAATACTATAATTTTCTCTTCTTGCATAGTTCTAATTTGTATTACCATTTTTTATAAGTTATAGCCTATGTATGCTTATTTCAACATAATTTGTTTGGTAATTTTAGCATGAGAGTAAAAAACATGATTACATTATGTCTTCACAATAGGATTATAGTTGTTACTTATTGTTACCATTTAAAGTTAAGGAAAAAAACAATTGGCCCCTCATATTATTATAAAAGTATTTATTACAAAACTAAGGAATAATTATCCCAAGTAATTAAAAACTGTTCTGATAATTAATACACTATTTTAACAGTACTGTCAAAATGTCAGTCTTTGAACATAACACAAAAACTGAATCAAATATTGTCAGGCATATTACTTACATTTATGAAACATTTTTTGTGACGTTACCTGGCATGATCAAGAGAAGAGAACCAGCCATCATGACTCCAAGGCTGGTGGAATGCATGAGCTTTATCATCTGATGCATCCACAGATTGCTCTAGAGCAAACAATAGGGCACCAACACCTCCACCCACTACACCTAATGTGGATAACCACTGAAATAAATAGAATTATATTTATACCGAATACAAGTTAAATTTCAGTAATATTGGGATTGATATGTACCAGTAGTGAAATAAATGTTATTTGTTAATAACGCAGGAATTATTTAAAAAAAATAAAGTTTAACTTATGTTTTATTCTAACAATAATATTTAATTCTTGTTATTGTCAAAGTTTATTCAGAGAACTATGTGCAAGTATATTTTTTATCTTTTTTATATCATTTACCCTTAAAAATAGCAATGATATCATTTATGCTTGTAAACCCATTTATACTTACCAATTTTCTATTATTTGTCCATGCTTTAGTAGTGGTGGACAGCTGACAAACCTGCAAGGGATGGTAACCATTAATTTTCATTGCACTTGTTACATAATGTTGAGAAGGTTATGCTTTGTCCCTATTATTTTCAAGAACACTGAGTGGTCACCATTCTTCCAGTCATAACGAACATCCACTTTCTTAAATAGAACACATTAATACTTGCTAGAATGGATAATTTTGCTGAATATCACAACTTTTCCGCAAAGACTACAACTTACTGATACCATAATTCTCTTAATCAACAGTCACTAAAGGGGGAGTTAATAATTTTTAAGGTACCGAAAAAAGCTTTTATTGTTATATTTAATACCTGGGGTGAAACTATCCCAATTTTTTTGAAAAGTCGTGCCCCACAAATCCTACCTACGGCGGCCGCCATGATAGTAAAACGTCGTAATGAAAGACGAATCGACTGACATATACGACTAAATTAGTATTGCCATCTTAAATCAAATACTTTTGCTGCAGTGCATAGCAAAGAGAATGTAAAATAATAGTGCATAGGCCAATAAACATTCATTATAATCATTCGTTATATTTAAATATATTTATTCAATGATTAAAAATAAAATTTAGGTAAATTCGTTGATTAAAGCTTATGAACGTAAAATATAAGCCGAAAAATATAACTATATAAATATTATTATTTTTGATTGTTGAATATAAAATCGAGACAGAACTTATTCAAAGTGAGATTGAATACATGCTGTATTTGAGTAAATAATTCAAGAATATATTAGAATTAATTGTTTCATTGCCGGTAAATAATACGTAAAATGTAAGTGTCACTTGTCATTTGTCAATTGTCATTTTTAATTTTTATTTATTGGTTGTCACTATAGTCCTTTGCCTGTCCCTATTGGGGATAAATTTTAAGAACCAACATTATTGGTTGTCAATTGTCAAATGTCAATTGTCATTTGTCATATGTGATATGTCACAGCACATGTAGAGGCCTGAGGCTTAGTTTTTCAATTAAACATTATTTTTAAACAATTAATATTATGATTCTTTATTAACTGCTGATGAAATTTATAACTTCTAGAAAGATTTATAGTTTTTTATTAGTTCCCACATATACAAGGTGGTTGTTTTAATTTATTAATCTATCAAATTCATCTGTGAAACAAGCATCTTTTGATTCTAAGAAATTTAAAAATTACAAACTACTTTCAGGTTACGAGCAGTTTTTATACTACCAAAAATGCAAGTATTTACTCAAAAAAGGAATCCTATTACTGGGAGTACTGAATGGGATGTTCAACATGAAGACTACGATTATCATCAGGAAATAGCACGATCCGCATTCGCGGATATGCTTCATGATACAGAAAGAAATAAAAAATACTATAGAGCTTTGCAATTAGCAATAGAAAAAATGCACAATGCAGGAAAGAAAGCAAATGTACTGGACATAGGTAAGTTTCACATATTAAAAATATTTACCTAAAACATAGCAAATAATTGCTTTGTAATTAGCTAATAATAGTGATAAACAGAGTGTGCATGTAAATAATAGTGATAAACAGAGTGTGCATGTTACAAATTTTAATATTTTCTTTCAATTTAATTTATCGCTTAAAACATTTATAAATATTTATATCTTATGACATTTAGTTGTATTTTACTACTACTATAGTATAACTTTCTTAGGTACTGGAACTGGTTTACTCTCAATAATGGCAGCAAGATGTGGTGCTGATACTATAACAGCCTGTGAAGCATTCAAACCTATGGCTGAATGTTGTGTAAAAATATTAGAAAGAAACAATGTGGCTGATAAAATAACAGTTATACCTAAAAGATCTACTGATTTGACTGTAGGTGAAGATGGAGATCTTAAGGAAAAAGCCAATATTTTAGTCACTGAAGTATTTGATACTGAATTAATTGGTGAAGGTAACATACATTCTTTCTAGCATAATACAATAAAATATATATTATTGCATCTCTTGTATGTTATGTCCAAAATTTTTTTTTGTTTAAAGGTGCTTTATCAACATTTTCCCATGCACACAAGGTCTTGCTTGAAGAAGACTGTATAGTAGTTCCTGATTCTGCTGTTATTTATGCCCAAGTAGTTGAATGTCCTACACTACAAAAGTGGAACAAACTAAATGACTTAGCTGATGAAGAGTTGGAGGTTATATTAAGGACTCCCAAACAGGTACATTTTAATTTTTTTCAATTATTTTAATTACTTAGTACTAGTTGATTGAATGTAAATTTGTTTCTAGCTCTGTAGCATTGCCTACATTTTACCAAATTCTAGTGCATGATAATACTGTTATGAGTATATGATATTAGTGTACTATACATTTAAAAACAATATAATAATAAATATAGAAATAAATGCGGACTTCACATGTCTTTCAAAAACTTGCTTTAGACATGCAGGTTTCCTTACATTCTTTTTGTATCATGTTGGATATAAATTACAAATGAAATAAATATCAGAGGTGTGAGACTTGGGTTTTCCAACCTACTGCACTTAGTTCCTCAATAAAGTCATGTTACAACTGCACTGCTACTGCTTTAGTGAGTTCTGATAATATGATTGACAAACATTTCAGATGAAGATCTGTGCAGGATCAGCAGCAGTACATGATGTTCAACTATCCCAACTGCCTCGCCAAGCTTTTAAGGAACTTTCAGATCAAATACCAGTGTTCTATTACGACTGGTCTGGAAATACACCAATAGATATGAAGAAAACTGTTAAGCAGCAATTCAATGTAACAAATACAGGCAAAGCACAGATTGTGTTTATGTGGTGGGAGCTCAATATGGACACTGAAGGTTGGTTATATTTTTTTTTCTTTTGAAATTTACATCTACATTTATTTTAAAAGGATCTTAATTGCACATGGAAATGAAAAAAAATTCAATCACTACTACATTAAATTAAGATTCAATTTTTCAATTCAAATTTTTAGCAATTAAGTATACTTATGTGAGGACTGTGGTATATGTTACTAACTACTGTACACATTTTCATGCTGTTTTCACTAATAGATAGAGTGATTCTCAAGGAAGGTTGTAGTATATAACTAGCGGAATCCGCGTCTTCGCTCGCGCTAAATCTAGGGAAAAAGTAATAAATAAAAATAATATTAATTATTTTATTTTGATGACACGTTTACGGTTTGGCTTAGTTTCTTGTGTACTTGCTGTGCCAACGGTCGCGTTATTATCCTACGTCTCAGCATTTATTCATACATAGATATGATATAATGTTGACCAGCTATGCTGAGACTTTTCTCGGAACGAGGCAGTAACGAGGGACTGCTTGTACAATTTTCTGATATATAATTAAAATGAAACCTAGATTTGATTTTTTTTAAATCTTAATAACCGTAAATATTAGGTACCATAGGTGAACAGTTTTTGTTATTATGTTAAGATATTCTCTTTTTCAAGGTAAAATATGCCTAAGTTGCGCCCCATGGTGGTCTCACCCAGACGCAAAGCTATCAACAGAACGCCCTCAAGACACTATACCATGGCGTGATCATTGGATGCAGGCAGTTTATTACCTGCCACAAGAAATAACGGTCCAAAAAGATACGGAAGTATCTCTGGTCTCATGTCAGGATGAATATTCTCTATGGTTCTATTTAGAAGACGAAGAGACGAAGTATAAAAATTACAAACGGCCGATATGTGAATGTGGAGTACATATGGCGTTATCAAGGACTCACGTTTCCTATTTAAATGATGGGAAAAGGAGTAAAAAGTTTTTAGCCCAAATCAAAGAAGATTTAGTCCAAAACGCGATAGTTTTGGACTTAAACGGTAGTAGCTTTCTTGGACTGTCAGCAGCCAAAATGGGTGCTAAATCAGTTTATATATTGGAAAATAGATCATTACATGTAGGAATTCTCAACGATTATATAAAAGAAAATGGAATCCAAAATGTCCAAATAATTTCAGATTTAACAGATGAAATATTAGAAAGTGTTACAAATGTTGTATGTGATCCCAATTTCAGTAGCGCCATATTGCCGTGGGAGAATTTGAAAATGGCGTACTTACTGTATAAATGTGGAAGCAAATTGAAGGACAGTGTTGTAGTTATGCCAGAGAGTTGTGAGTTTTGGGCGATGCCGGTAGATTTTCAAGATTTGCACAAAATTAGAATACCTCTGGGTATCTGTGAAGGAATAGACATGTCTATTTTTGATGGCCTTGTTGAGGTGAATATTTTTGTTTTTATATATATTTTTATCTAAAATTTCTGTAGCATTTTTCTGACTAAAACCCTTTTTTGAATTTTTGGTTGATACAAGTTGGACATCTAAATGGAACTAAAAACCGAATGAAACAAATAATTTATTTTTTATTCATTATACAGTATTTGAACAATAAATAATAATGACACTGATTAAAATATATTTTAATAAATTGAAAACAATATTACTATAGTAATAAGTGGGAGTGAGCGTAACTCCTACTCCCACGCTTTTACACATACTTTCATACACATATTATGTGTATACACATACAAAAAAAAAAGTGCGTGTGTACAAAGTACACATGTTTGAAGTAAAATTTCTTTGGCAAACTAATTTTTAAATCTCGTTTATATTTATACTAAATAACCCCGTCTAAGCTCGTTGAGAGTGGGAGATGTCGCGAAGGTCACACCCACGAGTTAGACAGAGTTAGAAATGTCACTGACTCGCGGTGGGCGAGATCTAACTAAGGCTAACTCTTCCCCGTCTCTGAGTGCCTGGTACTATGGACTTATTTTTTCGTTTCATCGAGGAAATCACAGCGATTCTAAAGAAGTTTGACTTCAAAAAACTTTAATAATAGTAGTTCATCGTGGATAATTTCAGAATTCCCGTGTAATAAGTGATTCAGAAATAGAAGCGCAGCCGTTATGGGAATACCCGTGCAGGAGTAGGGGGTTGCCTCGCAAGCTGTTAGAGATCAATATGAGAGACCTAAAAGCTACATTTGCTTGTGATGGAGTTAATAATATTGTGTGAGTATTCCGCCATTTTTAACGTTCCACTGCTGGGGATGGGCCTCACTTCAAACGATGGGGATCGGGTCATAGTCCACCATGCTAGCCAAGTGGTGGATTTGAACTCGCCTCATTAATACTACTTTGCTGGATAATAAATTTAAGAATATATAAATACTGTTGAAGATTTAGTTTAACAATAATAGGGGCAGAGAATAGACTATGGAATCATTTTGGGTCAAAATCGGGTCTCGCACCTCTGATATTTCCATGTGCGAATCATTACTTATATGATTACCACTTGTCTTACGGTAAAGGAAAACACCGTGAGGAAAGCTGCATGTCTGAGAGAAGTGAGAACCTAGCAAGTTTTCGAAAGACATGTGAAGTCCGCCGGCTTGATTCCACTTATATTGAAGGAAGGCCCGTTCCAATAGTGGGATGTTAAAAATACGTGACAGTCATATTGTTTTCAGTTCTTTTCAGTAAATTTTACACAATTTTCAGTGATATAGACTCAGAGGAAAATAGCCTAGTGAATGGTTTCGCGATATGGGCAGTGTGGGTCGTAGGAGGGAAGCAAATAAGTGCTGGTCCCATAGATTATCCATCAGTAGGGGATTTAGTTAATTGGGATATGCACACTAGGCAGGCTGTTAAAATATTGGTATGTAGTTTTTATTATTTATTAAATAACAAATTTTGATTCTATAATTTTTAAGGCGTTTCGATTTTCGCTCTGGAACCCTAACTTCTTCTGGATTAATACCCATAATGTAGTTAATAACATTTTTTAAAGTTACATAATGTTATATATTATCATATACCATATTATTTAAGTTTAAAAGATCTAAATTAATAGATAAATTAATAATCTCATGATAACCTTTTATTTGTTCCAAACGAATTGTCAGACAGATAGAAAAGACATGTAAGAAGGATTGCTTAACTATTGGTTACTAACTTATTTGATAAGTATTCATTGAAAAAAAATCGTTAAACTGGTTTTTTACTAAACTGTAACAGTTTTTTTTAATATTTTTTAATTTTATTGTCGTTACAGAAAAACTCGGAAATGGTGAGTGGATCGGATAAATGGAGCTATCAAGTTGCCTGCGATCTGGAAAAAGGACAGTTTAACTTAAATATAAACTTGGTTAAAGAGTGATTATTACGTCCTCAAATGTATATAAATTACATTATAAATATTATTATGTACTTATTAAAATAAATAATTCCAACATCTGTTTAAATTTTTATTTTGACCTCACCTATTTGAAAGCCTAAAGATTTTAAATTTACTAAATGTTTTCGAAATTATTGAGTAAGAAAGTATGTATAAGCCGATATCATCTTACAGTTTTTGAGGCGTAAGCTCAGCTTTGCATTTGTGTGACTCAACACAAATGCAAAGCTGAGCTTATGCCTCGCTATCTGTACTTTATAATAGAAATTCTCTAGGTATATATTAGGTCCTTTTTTAACGTCCCACGGCTGGGGGTGAGACTCCCTTCAATACGAGGATGATCAGGCGATAGTCCACCTTACTGGCCAACTACAGGTTGGCGTATTTTCATGTCTTCGGATGGTCTTCACATGTTAGGTTATCTCAAATACTTATGCTGGGTTTCCTCACGATGTTTTCCTTCACCGTAGTTAAGTAATAATCATGTTAGAAATTCTTCTTACTAGTTTAACTTCTTGGTAGTTACACACACTTAAAATACAGTCATAATCATCATCATCAGCCCTTTTTATCGTCCCGCTGCTGGGCACGGGCCTCCCTCAGTACGAGGTGGATCAGGCCATAGTCCACCGCGCTGGCCTAGTGCGTGTTGGTGGACTTCACATGTCTTTCGAAAACTTGCTAGGTTATCTCAAACATGCAGGGTTCCTTAGGATGTTTTCCTTCACCGTAAGACAAGTGGTAATCATAATAGAAATGATTCGCACATGAAAATATCAGAGGTGCGAGACCCGGATTCGAACCCGCATCACTCGGTTATCCAAGCGAGCGTGTTACTGTTTAAAAAAAAAAACAGTACAGTCCTTAAATATAATTGACAATATTTAAAACTTCCGATACGCTATTAACATTTACTATTTATAATAGTATTTAATGTTACCTTTTAAAAGCCTGTACAAAAACAAAGAGCAATCTTAAGGGCGTTATGCTGTGGTGTAATTTTGCCTTTCTAATGAAATAATCCTACTCAAGAAATAAAGGCGGGGAGCCGATATATTTTAGGTCTCTTATTTTATAATTTCACTAGCGACAAGCGTAGACTTAGCGCGAATGAAGCCGCGGGTCCTGTTAGTTATACATGTAAACCTTCCTCTTGAATGACTATCTATTACAAAAACACATCAAATGTTGCATAGTTTTAAAGATCTAAGCATACATAGAGACAGACAGACAGCGGAAAGCGACTTTGTTTTATACTATGTACTTTGTTTTATAAAATGCTTTTACCTTGTTGTGGTAACGTTATTCATTAGCATTCGGCAACCTAGCTGCAAGAAACGCACTTCGTTGAGCGATGTGTCATGTGGATTGCTCTTGGTACTTCTCTGCTAGCTGGGTGGACTGTGTAAAAACCCCTCATTTTTTGAATGTACATCGATTCTGCGACGGCCCATTATGTTGGGTTTAAATGTGTAGTAAGTACTGAATTTTCATGCCGATGAGAAAATAAAAAAAATAAATGACTTTTGTGATATAAAAACTGGGATTAGTTGTTCATATATTCTATTGCACTTGAAATAGTAAAAGACATGGGAGACCTGTGTCAATGCAAGAACTTGGGCAGTGCACTGCCGAGCGTCCATATATGGTTGTGATAAACATGGTGTGATAATTAATATGAATTTCCATAGAATATCTGTAATCAGTATATTTAAATATTCATAAAAACCATACTAGCACGAATCAATCTTAGTCAACAAATGTATCTATTCATTATATATGGAAGCCAAAGAAAGCCGTTATCAAAGATCCGCCACCTCTTCTCTGAAACTCCGTAAAAAGGTAGTAAGTTAGAATATGGTAACTAGAACTGACATCACCTACCGCAGTAACTCTAAAAACTTACTGGTATCTTAGGCTCTATCCGCACTGTGGCATAAAAAGTAAAAAAATGAGTATTTATATTTCACACTGTTTAAGACCACGTGATTAACGTTTTTGTTCGCAATGGATTAGGAGAGCTTAACCTGAAAGTACCGTGATTGACACAATAATGTAGACCGAGCCTTATTTATTCCACACTCGTAGTTCGACTACGCTTTTTGCTGTACTTCACGCAATCTCATTATACTGTCAGGAACTCACACGATTAATTAATTATTTATGGCTTATTAGAAAATCAGTTAAGCGCCGATCGGGGCTCGGTATCGGCTAACGCTGCGTTTTATTTTTCTTAACTATACGGGTATGAAATTGCTTGCAACATACAAAGTTGAAGAGAGATATGGTAAAAATAAGGTGATTATAATAATTATTATGGTATTTCTAGACGTTTTCATGAATTAAATTAAATAATTATGGATATAACCGTATAAGTAGGTACATAATAAAGAAAACAAATATTTTGCTATATATTGGGAATAAATTAAAGTTATATGTCCTTTCATTCAGTTCTTATAAAAACTAATTAGGGTTATTATGTAATGGAATTTTATCTACTAGAATAAATAATCACAATACGATTACAATTTTCGCACTCTGTAGTGTGTTGTGACTTGGTAGCTTATAGACGCCGTGCTTCACCTTGATTAGATCCAGAAAACAAGTATGTATCTACTATTGTATAATTTATAGGTACTCGTAAATAATTTTTTTCTGAATGTATAGTGCTGTTGGCCCTACCGGCCTTGACAGCGTCACCGGGCGGGGAGGCGGACTGAAGGCCCTGCCTTAAAAGTGAGCATGAAGCTCGAAACGGGTGTAGTTTCGTAAGGGCACCTCCTGCGAGGTTCGGACCACGGCTTACGAAACTATCGGATGGAGGTCTTGCCGAAGAGGCTTAGAAGGACTCTGAAGGAGTCGTATACGACTCGCACGCGCCTAAGCGTGGGCGAGCCGTGACGAACAAGGGACCTCGTCCTCGCCGGCGAGAACGGTGTATGTGTGTACGGTGTCGGTGTGTGTTCCTAAAGATAGCATTGGCTATGGTAATCCTATCGTCAGGGTCGGTGAGTACGTCTTTAGGTCGTCTATGCCTATCGTTAATGTCGTTTACGGGATCATAATTAGCCGCGTTTACTAATAATTGATTAGTGTGCTGTGATATTTTCGCGAAATAGCTAACGGATATTGTTTTCATAAAGTTCCTAATTGACTCTAGCTGTAGGTCTTTGTGTATGTCTACTGTGCGCATGAACCAGGGGCTGCCCGTGGCTATGCGTGTGAATCGGTTCTGTAGTTTTTGAAGATTGTCCAATTGTGTGCGTCTGGTGTGTGCGAAAACTACGGATGCGTATGTCATGATTGGTCGTATACATGTCTTGTATAGTGTGACTTTGTTGTAAATAATTTAACACATCGACCACCATTGGTGTATCGTATCTGACTGGCAGTGCCCATTGTACAGGTGATAGCGAATTCGATTACCGTATGAAGCTAGTATGTATTTACCATTTATGGAGTTTTTCCCGATTTGGTTTAGATATATCTACCTAGTAGTAGAACATCTTTGGATATCGTTATGCAGAATATAAGAAAAGTAGTAAAAATATTACCTGCGATTAAATTATTGAAACTTTATGAAAATCCATAGAACATTGTATAAGAGAGAGGCTTACCCTTGCTTGCTCGGGTTTCTTCCCTACCTTTCAGAAGATTAGTCCAGATTTCTCTATCTAGAGTCTATCATCATACCAAATTTCATCGAAATGTGTCTGGTGGTTTTAACGTAATGCGGTTACAGACTGCCAGACAGACAAAAAACGATATATTGGGCTGCAGCTGTATTGATAATAATGACTATTTAAATAAGATTTTCCAAAAACAAATTTAATGTAGGTAGTAGGTACAGATTTTTCTAAGTTAGAATTTTATTAAATTTATATGTCTATAGGTAGATATATAATAAAGAAATTCTACATAGTACATAACAAAAAGGTATTCCGCTGATCAGAATTGCTTTGCACTATGGATGAGAAGTAAAACGGATTGAAAGATTTATTACTGACAGCTGAATAACAATATACACTAACTTAACGTATTCTAGGAAGAGTGGTAGAGTAGGTAGCAGACGACTGACGAGTAGATTTTCGTACGTGGAAAATGTGTTTATTATTTATAAAATGCATATTTAAGCAGTAACAAGCGAATTATTTACCAAAGCAAATAATTTTATGCAGCTCGTGAAACCATTACAGTGTCTTAGAGACGTTAGATATGGGTTGGTAGCTTGTTTCTTTAATTACCTAATGTTTATCATCTGCATGGCAAAATAGAGGTAATTTCGCAAACAGCGATCTCTGTACACGCATATATTTGTATAATTTTGTCGTTATACCTATAGAATATTTTTTGTGATGTAAAGCTTTTAACAATAACAAACAATTTAAAAAGACAGTACAATACACTTTCTAAAGAACACGAAGAACTGGATATATTTTCTACTAACTTTTTTCTATTTAAAAGAAGTATTACCAAATTTATAAATTGTCAACTTTAGTATAATTATTCATTTGTTCTGCCTATTTTTTTTTCTTTCGTTTATTACTTAGTTTAATTTAGTTTATTTTTGTTTTCATTTTAATCTTTGTTTTACTTAGTCACAATATAAAAATAAGCAAGCTGTAGTCTCCTATAATTGAAGGAGCACACATAATTATTGTGTTTTATAATAACTTAGTATTTTTTTAAAGTAACGTGTGTATTCTTTGTTGGAGACTCTTATTAAAAATAAATAAATAAATAAATAAATAAATAAATAAAAAACAATTAAAATTATTTTATTGTCATTATTTTATTAACACTATAAATTATAAGTTGTTTTTAAGTAACACTTAAATTATTACTCATTTGAAGCTCAATACTACCACTATAATATAGCACTAGCATCCCAGCCCGCTTTGCTGGGCGTAAGTTAAAATAAACTGAACGAAAGTTTTTATGATTCTCTGTTAAAATAAAAAGTACCATAAGTTATTTCTTATAACATTGGCTATCTCCAAATGAGAGTCCCGTCAAAATTGGTCCAGCCGTTTTCAGGATTAGTTTGAACAAACAGACCGACAGAAAATTTTAAAATATGTTCTTTTTATGTAAGTACCGTTTATACTTTCATTTGCATTTAATGAAAAAAAAAATTGAAATTAAAAACAGACACTTCAATTTTATTTATATGTAGTGATTGTCACACAGCCCTAATCTAACATGGAAGACCTAAGTACTAAATAGGCATAAAGTAGTTAAAGTCGTGTTTTTGTCACTAATCGCTAGAGCGTCTCCGTTTGAAACTATAGAACTGGTTTTACGTTAAACCTCATCCTTATTTAGTTCTTTTCTTTTAAATACACGTACAGTGGAATGTTCAGTAGTTGCGGTAAACAAGTAATTATTCAAAAATAGAATGGCTCGCAGAAATAAAAAAGATTTACGATCCACTACATAAAGCATTCGTCATTACAAGTTTTATTTTGCTCGTTTTTTGATTGCAACTAGTTAAACCTATATTTCCTATTCTGATGTATAATTAACAACATTGTATGATAGCAGGAGTTTTTTGTTATATAAATATAACATGTAATGCCTCGGTGGTCTAATGGCTATGGCTGTAGATCTGCGCCTCAAGTCTGCTATTTTACATGAATTGTCATTATAGAACAATGCAATTTTAATTCAATTACCATTAGTCAAAAATTTCGTAGTCTACTAAATTTACAATGGTCGATCAATGGTCTTGTCATTTTGACAATTTTGTCAATTGTAAAAGCGTTCGTAAGACGTTTATTTAGGCTAAGTTAGATTATATATGTTATCAATATATGTTTTAAAGACTAATCATTATGTAAAATGATCATACAAAGCCAAAAAGATAGATTAACAGACTACGCAATACGTTTGATCATTGACTTGTCATTACGTACGGGACTACCAATTATTTGCAAAGTGTCATTGAAGTGTCAGTGATACACCATCGGAAGACCATTGAATTAGTAGAGTACCAAAATTGCAAAAAGTAGCAATTACGATGTCATTGATAGACAATTGTAACATCATTGCAATAGCAGACTTGAGGCCCTGGGGTCCTGGGATCGAGGCTGATGTCAGGCTACGTTTAGTTATAGAATTTTTCTGTTAAAATAATCTCAGTACGAGCCAGTATTTGGAAAATTAGTTACATTCTCATGATAACGTCCTATCGGACTTAGATAGTGACAAAGAATATTACTCATAGGGTACTTGTATTTTTATATTCATAGGGTAATTGTGTATAATGTCTTCTGCACAGTTGGCTAGTCTCAGTTAGATTGGCAGAAATTGGTTCCTAGAACTTCATAATTTGTGCAGGTATTTTTAATAGAGGCTTGATTAAGTACATTAAATCTATATTATGTGTTTTCTAAAACACACAGCGTTACTATGAAGAAAGCTGTTGTATGAACCTGCCTTTAATTAAATATCTATGGTTAAACTTACCAAGTTCTCTATGGTTATATACCTGTCTCCTTCTTTCACCAGCGGGCTTCATCATCTGTCTCAGATAAGAAGCATGTCATTAAGTTGTCACTTCATAGCGTTTGTGAATTTTGCCGGTTAAACATTGCAAAATTTTTCAAAGATAAAATTATTCGGAAATACTCTTGAAATACATTAAAATATTGTGTTTAATTATCACACAGCGTTAAATAAGGATACTTAGCGTAGTTTTATATTGTAAAGCAGTGATTTCTAAAGTGATGAATCCGGAATCGATTGAAGCGGTAAGTGTCGGCGGTGAGAGTTCGAAAGTTGGTGCTTCGGATGGAGATCACCTTTCGAACAAGATGAGTTCTCATGATTCATCGTCATCTTCGTCCTCGGAGGACGAGGAGGGCATAGCATCACCTCCGCCCAACAAGAGACGAAAGATTTCTAGTAAGTATAAACATGTTCAGACATGTTCAGACCCGCGAATAGATACGCTTATTCAACAAGTAGGATATATGTCTCAATATCTTACAAGTTTACCACAATTAACATGTAATACTGATCAATTATTTCATCAACAACAAGATAATCTCACTCCATCTACATCTCAATTTTTATCAAATCCATTAAATTCATGTAAGCTCTCTTTGGGTAGTTTAGACACTCAGTTTGATGAAAGTACAATAATTCCTCCAGCAGACAAGGATCGCTTACAGGAGTTAGGTATTCTACAAAAATTTGATACACCTGCTTGGAAGGGCATCCGTTATAAAAAAGCTTTACAGTCTTGTATTGCTACTCCAGGTTTTATAGGTCTTAAACTTAATGAAGAGTTATGTCACTTTGATAAAAATAAAGATTATCTTGCTTCTACTGAGCAATTATTAGCAGGATTATCAAATAACATTTTAGAACAAAGACAGTTATTAAAGTCAGGCTTACAAAGTTTACTTGACTGGACAGCCGGTAATCCTAGTAATATTAATTCTAATACATTATATGATAAAATTACTAGTATATTTGGCCCTGGTTCTTTATCTTATAAAAATTCTGAAATTACTATGCAGATTATCTGTGGTAAAAGGGCAGAGTGCATTGAGGTGAGACGGGACCGTATCTTAAAAGAAATAACTAATCCAAATTTAAAGAATACACTAAAAAATGTTCCTCCAAGTCAAGAATACCTGTTTAGCCGTGAAGCTCTGCAGCCCATCATAGCTTCCCTAGGTGGATCTCAGATGTGGCTTAATATCCCTTCTTATATTAGGGAGAAAAAGATCTCAAGCACTCCACAATATCAGAATAAAAGACCTTATAAAATAAATAATTCAAATGTTAAAAATTACAAATTACCCTCACAAAAGAAACAAAATCCTAAATTTAAAAATAATCAGCCCTTTCGTAGAAATTACACAAAACACAACAACGCACCTACCAGTAGTAAACAAAGTTGACTGTCAAGTCAAGGATTTCAAAGGAGGTTGTCTGAAAAATTATGTTCATGTGTGGCAGCAGCTCGGAGCCAGCAAGTACATAATAAAATTAATAACGGGTGGTCGGATTCCATTTTCAAAGAAACCTCCTTTACAATATCCAGACAACAGTGTGTTAAAGAGATTCTCCACCAAGGAGACAAAGGACATGACGGACATGATCCTTCAATTAAAACAGAAAAATATATTAGAGACACCTCCAGACAGGAACCCAGGATTCCTTTGTCGAATGTTTCTTGTGAGAAAGTCAGATGGGGGAATGCGTCCCATCTTCGACCTCAGAGGACTCAATTCTTATGTAGCAGTAAAACATTTTCAACTAATTTCACAGATAGATGTAGTAGAATTCTTACAGACAGACGATTGGCTAGTGAAAATAGATATTCATCAGGCCTATTTTCACTTGCCAATTGCAGAGGCACACAGGAGGTTCCTAAGGGTTATGTACAAAAACGAACTTCTTCAATTGACCGCCCTACCATTCGGTCTGTCGTCGGCCCCAAAGATGTTTGCTACAGTTTCAAATTGGATTGCGGAAATCCTTCGAGCAAAGGGGTTCCGCATAATAGTTTATCTGGACGATTATCTCTTGGTCAATCAAGACCGTATAGTACTCTTGTCACAGGTTGCGGAAACCTTGAAAACATTAGAAGCCTTAGGATGGTATGTAAACTACCAGAAGTCTATTCTAGAGCCCTCTCAGGAGGTGGAATATCTAGGCTTATTATGGAACACCAGACAAAACAAGGTGAAACTCCCAGACAAGAAGGCAATAAAAATAAAAATGTTTCTTTCCAAGGTTCTGAACAGGGGAAACTGTTCTCTGAAAGATGCTAAGAGTTTATTAGGTTTGCTCAACTTTGCAAATTACGCAGTCCCAAAAGGCCGTCTACACTGTCGAAGGATGCAATTGTTTCTAAAGAGATTCAGACAGAACCGATTAAGAGAAAGAAAAAGCCTACCGTTACCTGTTCAGTTGGATCTAAGATGGTGGTTGGAAAACGTGGCCAACAGTTCAGTCCCAATTATGAAAAAGAGTGTCACTCATTACCTGACCTCAGATGCAGCGGATGCAGGCTGGGGAGCAGAGTTAAACAACATTTACGTGTCAGGGAAGTGGGCTCCACATCAACGACTTTGGCATTCCAACATAAAGGAAATGTATGCTGTATTTGCAAGCATCAACAGTCAGCGGATGACGTTAGAAGGTGCGCATATACTAATACAGTCCGACAATCGGACTCTTGTTGCATACCTCAGAAACGAGGGGGGGACACGATCTCTCGCACTTCTGAAGTTGACTACCAAACTTCTGAAACTCACAGACAGACTACAAATTATTCTGTCAGCCACCTACCTTCCGGGAAGGTTAAATGGAATCGCGGATCGCCTGTCAAGGGGCCGCAAAGTACCAGAGTGGCACCTATTACCCCAGGCAACGGAAGCCATATTCAAAATTTGGGGCGTCCCAGACGTAGACTTGTTCGCGTCAAGAGAGTCGGCAGTGGTACCAAGGTACGTCACATTGGATTCCAGAGATGGTTCCGCAATTTTTTGCGACGCCTTCAGTCATCAATGGGATTACCAGCTGGGCTGGGCATTTCCCCCACCCAGCTTAATACCCAGAGTACTAGCTCACTTAAACAAATCGAAGGGAGTATACATCCTAATAGCACCGGAGTGGAACAAGTGCTTCTGGCTCCCCGACCTGCGGTCGAGAGCGATAACAAAGCCAATTCCCATAAAGAACCTGCGGAAGGTTTTGATAGATCTGACTACAGGCAACTGCCCTCCACAAGTGGACAACTTGTCTCTCATGGCTTGGAAAATTGGGGGTGGGCTGACCAGGTTGCATACTGGACAGCAGAGGAGCAAAATCTATTAAAAAATAGCTGGCGAAAATCTACGTTAGCTACTTATAATGCCCCTATTAAGAGATGGTTGTCTTGGTGTCACAAAAATAAAGTTAACCCAAGAGTACCTGAGGGTCATCAGGTTGCACAATTTTTGGCAAAATTATTTTTAGTTGATAAACTAGCATATAGGACCATAAGTTTACACAAGTCGGCTGTTTTTACATACTGTGCAACATCAGGAGTGGAACTCTCAAAGAATTTTTTCATTAATCAAGTTTTAAAAGCTATTTCTTTAGCTAAACCTGAAGTAAAGAGATTACCTATATGGGACATTAAAGTTTTATATGATTGGTTAAGATATACTAAAAATTCTGGTTCATTATTTGATATATCTAGGCGAACAGCCTTGATACTGTTACTCGCTTCAGGGCGAAGGATTCATGACCTAACCCTATTAGATAAAAGTCCTGAAAATCTTATTTTTAAAAATAAGGAAGTAATTCTATGGCCTAGATTTGGGTCAAAGACTGACAACCAGAAACACAGGCAATCAGGTTGGTTGCTGCGGAGGCATCCAGATCCTCAGGTCTGCCCTGTCAGACACATTGAGGATCTTATAAGTTTGTCTCAGGATAGAAGAGACTCGGAGAAGGAAATCACAAATTTATTCATTTCCCTCTCAGGGAAAGTGAAGCCAGCCTCAAGGACGGTGATTGCAGGTTGGATACGTAGCATTTTTAAAGATGCTAAGATTGATGCTCCACCAGGTAGTATCAGATCAGCTGTTGCCTCAAGAAGTTGGTTTGAAAATAGACCAATACAGGAAATACTTGATAGAGGAAATTGGAAAAGTATGGCAACATTCAGAAAGTTTTATTGTAAGCCAGTAAACAAGGAGAACTATGTTAGAACCATTAGTGTTGATTTATTAAGGACACATTTTAGTAATATTTGAGATCTTTTGACAGTATTTCATACTGTTATTAATTATTATTATTATTATTTTTAATAGTAAATATTACAGGTTTAAGATTTGATTTTATTATAGTTATCTCTTGTATGATTATTATTTGAAGAATTAGTCTCTTACTGTTGAGTTACTGTGATGTAATATAGAGTTTATTAGAGTTTATTTAGATTTCTATATTATTTTTTGTTTTGTTGATTTTGAAAAAAAAAAAAAAAAAGAGGTTTATAAATTAAGAAGTTGTGATTTAGAAACAGTAGTTTCTTTTAATTTTGTTTTCAATAATATGGGTGATATAGTGATATATTATTATTATTTTTTTTTATGTTACTTGAATTTTATTATTTAATTAAACTGATTTCATTAAAGCAGTTTTATAATTTATTTTCATCATAGCGTTTGTGCTTACCACCAGCAGATACCAAACAGGTCTTCATAGTAACGCTGTGTGTTTTAGAAAACACATAATATTACTGTTTTGCATTACAACAAAACAGGTATTATGTGTTGAATAAAACACACAGCGTTACAGCAATGTCCTTGCTGGTGAAATGAAGACTCTATGAAGTGACAACTTAATGACATGCTTCTTATCTGAGACAGATGATGAAGCCCGCTGGTGAAAGAAGGAGACAGGTATATAACCATAGAGAACTTGGTAAGTTTAACCATAGATATTTAATTAAAGGCAGGTTCATACAACAGCTTTCTTCATAGTAACGCTGTGTGTTTTATTCAACACATAATACCTGTTTTGTTGTAATGCA